>BTCW01000003.1:13507500-18375652 GCA_033239725.1 Echinochloa phyllopogon | reverse complement strand
ATGGATCGGCGCGGCACGGTGACGAGCTGTTGGATTAATTGGGCCAATGCCCCATTTTAGTCTCAATTAATCTGAAAAAATTAAAGTTCCACTAATAAATGCTAAGGGTCTAAATCCTGGATCGAGAGTCAACTGGAATCCTAACTAACTTAAATGGTGGACCAAATGTGGACCACTTGTGAAGTTAGTAAAAGAAGAAGGGCGTGCCACACGCGCGCTCGCTCGCCGAGCCGCTCGGCGTGTGCGGGTGAACGTTTTTGCTCTTAAAGACAATAAAGCCAGAGACGTTACAGTCTTCATGAGGAGAGTAACTGACGATCGTTACTGTCATGAATTCCGTAACTGACGCTTAATGGCATTATGGTTGGACAATAGCGTCCAGGTTCATCCTCCTTCTCCTGAGCGCCTATAAGAGGAGGCGTCTCCTCCCCGACACCTCTCTCTTCTCTGGTACTCCTTTCAGGAGACCACTCTCTTCTCCCTGTTGTTTGCTGCTGCTCTCTCGCATTGCATTCCCAACGCAAGCTTTGCGCGCACTCTGCTTGCGTGAGCAGTTGCCTCCGAACCCCGTCTGCCCTGAGATCCTGCTGGGGATAGGCAGGCGATAAGGTTTTTGGGGAGCGTACTCGTACGCGTCTGCTCACTGCCGTGAACGACTACTTCGTCTACTTCCTGGTGGCAGCTTCGTCAGCCCGAACGACTACGTCCCGGCGTCTGTCTTCCTCAAGCGAACAACTACTTCCTGGTGGCCTGTACGTCTACTTCCAGGAGATTGTTCGAGGGACTACACTGCAACATCTCGTCACTGCACCGAATTAGATCGACTACTTCAAGCAGGCTAGTCACAATGACCGGTAACGAAGATACTGGTTCCTCCGGTTCCGGTTCCCTCCCTGGGTACAAACGAAACCTTCTCTGGTTATGTTTGTTGTTCATGTTTTATTTGAGATTTAATCTGAACACTAGCACATGCATTGTTCTCACTGGATCATTCACAATAGTCATGAATTTGTTGATAATTTCTGGATTTAAAATGTACCGAAAAATGCCTAGATTTCTAACAATCCAAAAACCTTATGTTATTAATAGGCTTTCGGTCACTGGTTTTGCTACATCAATCAAACCAAATGTTTTTGATGGCTCAAATTACAAACGCTGGCGGCAGAGGGTTACGCTGTGGTTGACAGCGATGAACATCATGCATGTCGCATAGGGGAAGCCCGAACAGCTCTCTCCAGAGGAGGAGAAGGCTTTCGAGGCGTCCGATAACCTGTTTCGTGGCGCCATCGTGAGTGTTCTCGCTGAAAGCCTTGTGGACACGTACCTTTTGCTGCCAAGTGGCAAAAAAGTTTGGGATGCGCTTGAGGCTAGGTTTGGGGTCTCTGATGCTGGTGGTGAGCTGTATGTCATGGAACAGCTCTATGACTACAAGATGGTTGAAGACCGTTCTGTGATAGAGCAGACCCATGAGATTCAGGCGCTGGCTAGAGATCTTGAGAACTATAACGAGGATGCACCATATAAGTTGCCTGACAAGTTTGTGGCTGGAGGTATTATCTCCAAGTTACCATCTTCTTGGAAGGACTTTGCAACTTCTCTGAGACACAAGAGACAGGAGTTTTCTGTTGTCGATCTTATCGGCACTCTTGATGTTGAAGAGAAGGCGAGGGCAAGGACCAACGTGGTAAAGGGATTGTTGGAACTTCCAGTGCCAATTTGGTGCAGAAGAAGAACCACAATACGTCCAACAAAAGGAAGAACAAGCCGCATCAGAACCAAACAAAGGCTAACCAGACGGCTCAGTTCAAGCCGAGGAAGCCGCCAACTGGGAAGTGCTACTGCTGTGGTAGCACCGAACACTTTGCTGCAAAGTGTCCGGATCGAAAGGATAAGAAAGATGGCAACATTGCCAACATGGTTGTTAGTGAGACTGGTGGAACGTCGGGGTACGGTAATCTTTTACCTACATTTCTTTCAGTATGTCATTCACCTGATTGGTGGATCGACACTGGTGCTAATATTCATGTTTGTGCTGATATTTCCTTGTTTTCTTCTTACCAGGCAGGCGGGACTTCCTCTTTGTTGATGGGGAACGGATCGCATGCGCGTGTTCTTGGTGCTGGTTCGGTCGATCTGATGCTTACTTCGGGAAAGACCGTTCGACTAAAGAACGTGCAGCATATCCCCACCATCAAGAAGAACTTAGTTAGCGGGTCTCTTCTGTGTAGAGACGGTTTTAAGTTAGTCTTTGAATCCAATAAGTGTGGAATTTCTAAGTTTGGAAGTTTTATTGGAAAGGGCTATGATAGCGGAGGCTTGTTCTGCTTTTCTTTGTTAGATGATTGTAATAAAGTTGTGAACCATGTTTTAAATGTTAATGATGAGTCTAATGTTTGGTATTCGCGACTTTGTCATGTTAATTTTGGTTGTATGATGCGTCTTGCAAACTTGAGTTTAATTCCGAAATTTACCTTAGTCAAAAATTCCAAGTGCCATGTGTGTTGAATCAAAACAACCTCGCAAGCCTCATTTTGCGGCTGAGGCGAGAGACTTGGCACCTCTAGAATTAATTCATTCCGATCTGTGTGAAATGAATGACGTGTTGACGAAAGGTGGTAAAAAGTATTTCATGACTCTAATAGATGATTGCACTAGATTTTTCTATATTTATTTGTTAAAGTCTAAAGATGAAGCGTTGCAATATTTTAAAGTCTATAAAGCTGAGGTAGAAAACCAACTTGAGAGAAAGATCAAAAGAGTTAGGTCTGATCGTGGTGGAGAGTATTTTTCTAATGTTTTCACTGCGTTCTGTGAGGAACATGGAATAATTCACGAGAGGACGCCTCCCTATTCACCTCAGTCAAACGGGGTAGCCGAAAGAAAAAACCACACTCTAACTGATTTGGTTAATGACATGTTAGACACAGCGGGACTTTCTAAGGAATGGTGGGGTGAGGCTATATTGACTGCATGTCATGTCCTGAATCATGTTCCTATGAAGAACAAAGAGATAACACCATTCGAGGAGTGGGAAAAGAAAAGGCTAACCCTTTCATATTTACGGACTTGGGGATGTTTGGCCAAAGTGAATGTGCCTATAACCAAGAAACGTAAATTAGGACCTAAAACAGTAGATTGTGTCTTTCTTGGTTATGCTTTCCACAGTGTGGGTTATAGATTTTTAATTGTGAAGTCTGGAGTACCTGACATGCATGTTGGCACTATCATGGAGTCCAGAGACGCTACATTTTTTGAGGACATTTTTCCTATGAAAGAGGTAGTTAGCACATCTAGTCATGAATTGTCTATTAACAATGAACCTAAAGAACCCACTACTGTGATAGAACACAATGAACAACCACATGTGGAGAATCCTGAGGAGGATGACAATGAAGCAGCTCTTAGAAAGAGCAAGAGACAGAGGATTGCAAAGTTCTTTGGTGATGACTTCATTGTGTACCTCGTGGATGACACTCCTAGAACCATTGAAGAGGCATATTACTCTCCAGATGCTGACTATTGGAAGGAAGCAGTTCGGAGTGAGATGGATTCAATTATGTCTAATGGTACTTGGGAGGTTGTGGAGCGTCCTTATGGGTGCAAACCTGTTGGATGTAAGTGGGTGTTCAAGAAAAAGCTTAGGCCTGGTGGTACAATTGAAAAGTACAAGGCAAGGCTAGTGGCTAAAGGCTATACTCAGAAAGAAGGGGAAGACTTCTTTGACACCTACTCACCGGTTGCCCGATTGACTACTATTCAAGTACTACTTTCCTTGGCAGCTTCTCATGATCTTATCGTTCACCATATGAACGTTAAGACAGCTTTCCTAAATGGAGAGTTGGAGGAGGAGATCTATATGGATCAGCCAGACGGATTTGTAGTAGAAGGTCAAGAAGGAATGGTGTGTAGGTTAGTCAAGTCTTTGTATGGCCTTAACCAAGCTCCTAAGCAATGGCATGAAAGGTTCGATAGAACTCTAACATCAGTTGGCTTTGTTGTGAACGAAGCTGACAAATGCGTGTACTATCGCTATGGTGGGGGCGAAGGAGTGATCCTCTGTCTGTATGTGGATGACATACTGATATTTGGGACAAGCCTTAATGCGATTAAGGAAGTCAAAGAATTCTTGTCCCAAAGCTTTGAGATGAAGGATTTGGGAGAGGCTGACGTGATTCTGAACATTAAACTAGTGAGAGAAGGTGATGGTGGGATTGTCCTTACACAATCCCACTATGTGGAGAAGATCTTGAGTCGTTTCGGTTTTAATGACTGCAAGCCAGCTCCAACACCTTATGATGCTAGTAAAGTGTTGCGGAAAAAACAAGAGAATAATGAGAGATCAGCTGAGATACTCCCAGATCATTGGTTCACTGATGTACCTAGGCAGCGTTACTAGACCCGACATCGCGTATGCTGTGAGCAAACTGAGTCGGTTTGTGTCTAACCCAGGAGAGGCTCATTGGGAAGCTCTCGAACGGGTGATGCGTTTCCTGAAAGGTACCGTGGACTACGGGATTCACTATACCGGGTACCCTAGGGTACTAGAGGGTTATAGTGATTCAAATTGGATATCTGATGCAGATGGGATTAAAGCCACAAGTGGATATGTGTTTACACTTGGAGGTGGCGCTGTCTCCTGGAAGTCTTGCAAGCAGACTATCTTAACGAGGTCTACTATGGAGGCAGAACTCACTGCATTAGACACCGCCACTGTTGAGGCCGAATGGCTTCGTGAAGTCCTTATGGATCTGCCGGTAGTTGAAAAACCGATACCGGCTATCCTCATGAACTGCGATAATGAAACAGTGATTGTCAAGGTGAACAGTTTAAAGGACAACATGAAGTCATCTAGGCATGTAAAAAGGTGACTGAAATCTGTCAAAAAAATGAGAAACTCCGGAGTGATAGCCTTGGACTACATCCAAACGGCTAAGAATCTAGCAGATCAATTCACAAAGGGTCTTTCACGCAATGTGATAGACAATGCATCCAGGGAATTGGGCTTGAGACCCATCAGTGTTACTTAGTAGTGGTAACCTGTCCTATGTGATCGGAGATCCCGTGAATTAGGATGGTGAAACAAGCTACTGTTTAACTGAGAGAAGAGAACCTTTGTAAAAGGCTCATTCCAGTAGAGGTGCGTTTCTCTTCTAAATTTGTATGGCAGGTTGGTGAAAACCTTAATGTGATCCGAGTGGCTCATGAGGAGCAAAGATGTTGGCCTACAGGACATCTTAAAGGGTTACACTTATATGGGTTCGATTGCTAGTCACAATCTATGAGATAGGGTGATCTCTAGATACCCATGAAAGGCACGGAGTATGACTTATACGCTCCAACCCGAGGGGATGCTTACAGTAGCCTGGTACTGGCAAGGGGTTCTAGTCAAGCTTGTTTGCACGAAACTGCCAATTCAAGGCATAGTCCATTGGTCAGTTGTGAATGAGTGTAGCTTTTGCCTCAGGTGGATGTTCAACTTAACAGTCTCCACCATGAAATCAGTATATGAAAACAACATTTGAGTCGAGGGCAATTGTTGTGAACCTTGAAATTCTTGGTGGGGATTGTTGGATTAATTGGGCCAATGGCCCATTTTAGTCTCAATTAATCTAAAGAAATTAAAGGTCCACTAATAAATGCTAAGAGTCTAAATCCCGGATTGAGAGTTAACGAGAATCCTAACTAACTTAAATGGTGGACCAAATGTGGACCACTTGTGAAGTTGGTAAAAGGAGAAGGGCGTGCCGCGCGCGCGCTCGCTCGCCTCGCCGAGCCGAGCCGAGCCGCTCTGCGTGTGCGGGTGAACGTTTTTGCTATTAAAGACAATAAAGCCAGAGACGTTACAGTCTTCATGAGGAGGGTAACTGACGACCGTTACTATCATGAATTCTGTAACTGACGCTTAAGGGCATTATGGCTGGACAATAGCGTCCAGGTTCATCCTCCTTCTTCTCCTGAGCGCCTATAAGAGGAGGCATCTCCTCCCCGACACCTCTCTCTTCTCTGGTACTCCTTTCAGGAGACCACTCTCTTCTCCCTGTTGTTTGCTGCTGCTCTCTCGCATTGCATTCCCAACGCAAGCTTTGCGCGCACTCTACTTGCGTGAGCAGTTGCCTCCGAACCCCGTCTGGCCTGAGATCCTGCTGGGTATAGGCAGACGATAAGGTTTTTGGGGAGCGTACTCGTACGCGCCTGCTCACTGCCGTGACCGACTACTTCGTCTACTTTCTGGTGGCAGCTTCGTCGGCCCGAATGACTACGTCCCGGCGTCCGTCTTTCTCAAGCGAACAACTACTTCTGGTGGCCTGTACGTCTACTTCCAGGAGGCTGTTCGAGGGACTACACTGCAACACCTCGTCACTGCACCGAATTAGATCGACTACTTCAAGCAGGCTAGTCACAATGACCGGTAACGGAGATACCGGTTCCTCCGGTTCCGGTTCCCTCCCTGGGTACAAACTAAACCTTCTCTGGTTATGTTTGCTGTTCATGTTTTATTTGAGATTTAATCTGAACACTAGCACATGCATTGTTTTCGCTGAATCACTCACAATAGTCATAAATTTGTTGGTAATTTCTGAAATTAAAATGTACCGAAAAATGCCTAGATTTCTGACCCGAGCGAGGGCCAAGGGGCATCTCGCGCGCGCGGTCGCGGCCTCGGCGCCAGTGGATCGCTGGGGTTCATACGACAGCGGACACCTGCACGGCTGCCGCTGGCAGCGCGTATTAAAGAGGCCGACCACCTTTTGATCGATTCATTGGTGTCGGAGCTAGCTACCGGCCGGCCCGGCGATACAATACCAGCCGCTTGCGGGTTCAAGGCTTCAGCTTCATCCGCTGCTCCCGCCACACCAGTAGGCCATCACGTACTGTACAGCACAGCACAGGACAGGACCACCACCCCCTTTTGCAGCCATGGGCAATGCCTCTCTCTCTCTCTCTATCTTAGCCTGAATGAAGGAGAGAGAGATCGAGACAGGCAGCCTGCCTGCCTGCATGTCTTTTAGTGCAGTCACTGCCCATGATTCATCCCTGTCAGTGCAGGCACCAGCACACAGACACAGCCACTATACGTATGCTGAGGTGAGCTCCCTCCCTTCCCTTCCCTTCCCTCCCTCAGTCCGGCCCTTCCACAACCACGCACTCATCGGCATCTGCTCATTAGGGGATTGGTCCAGGAATCCTTCAATTCACATCACTCTCCAACCAGGAGAGAGATCGGCACGGACAGATACATGACCGATCAAGCCGCAGCTACCACTCCTATTCCATTCATGCGTCGTCGTCCGCGTCCGGGGGCTACTGTCTACAGGAGTTGGAGTTGATGCCACCGCATGCAAGCTGACATGACACCCGAAGCAAGTAGTACGTAGGGCTCCCCCAGCTGATTCGGATCCAATAATCGAGCGCAGGACGGAGGCAACCTGTCAGGCCGGGTAAATTGCATTGAGATCCATCGATCGACAAGGGTAAATGAATTAATCTGGTCCAAACTAGCTAGCTGTACAAGTACAATTCGACCACCCTCCAAGATCAAAACCAGCAGCTTTACTTTTGCCACGGTACAAGTACAATTCTTCTGTGCGTGCAGTAGTAGCTTGTATAGCTAGGTGCGGCAAGGTTGTTTTCCAAGGCTTAACCACCGAAAACAATGATAGATCGATCGATGCATCGATCTGCCGGACGAATGGATAAAAAGGAAACGTTTCAAACATGGGTGGCTGTGGCTGGCTGATTGCATGGATATAACCATGGGTGGATGGATGGGATGGATAACGAGGTAGGCGATGGATCGGATGGATGGATGGATTATATTGCAAGCGGGACAGATCGATACGGCGAAGATATCCCTGGTGGTGGTGGCCGGGCCGCCGGCCTAGTGGGAGATGGATGGGCGGGGCTTGTCGTTACGCTGTCAGCTTATATGATCAGATCAGAGGCGGGGGTGCTTGAATTGGACCGATCGATCGGATGGCTCACGCAGTCATTCATACGGCAGTGGGCACTGGGCAGTGGCAGCAGGCAGGGGTAGCTTTAGCTCATGGCCGGGTCGATCTGTGGGTGTTATGTTGCAGTGAATCAGTGATGTGCTGCATGCAGGACGGACGCAGCCGTCCCGATGGAGCACGGAGAGAGAGTGGGAGCTGAGGATGGGCGCGCCACAGATATTCCTGCCTGACTTTTCTTCCGTGTGGATAACAGCCCGCTAAAAGAGGAAATCGATCGAGCCAAGAAATTTGCGCACGAGAAGAGCAATGAAGCATGGATGTTGTGTTGTACTGAATCTGCACTTCATGATCGCTTGTTTCTCCGTATCAGAGAATAATTCAGAGCTGATGTACGTATAACTAGATAGGTGGCCCGCGCAATTTGCGCGGGTAGCTAGTTTCTAAATACCCCTAAATTATGATATCATTTCTACTTGAAATTTAATCCTTTTATTTTATATGCACTTTTTTATATTTTCTTTCGAGTTGATATGGAACTACCAGTTCTTTATTATTTTATTTTCAAATTAACCTATATGTAATGGTATTGAACATACTCATTGTATTAATCTAAACTCTAATATTGTCATAGTAATCTATTTTGCGCATTATTTTATTATTATCATAATTCCATGCTATATTTAAAAATTTATCTATTGAATATTTTTATTTTATGGAGGATCTTTACTTGTGTAATTGGCTTCCCAAAATCAATAAAATAAATATATTAGACATTGACTCTATGAAGATCTAGTCATGCCTATCTTTAATTCGTTAGTGGCCTTGTCATTGATCCATTATTTGTCGTGTATCCGAAACTACGACTTTTTTGACGCCCTTATCATCTATACACTCATGCTACTTAACTTTTTTTAGAAAGATAAGACACTCACACAAATGCACACCCACCCCTATAAATCCCTACCCCTATGAGCACCTCCGAGAGACTGGGCTGGGAAAGAATAGCGTCGATTAAATCCTGAATTAAATCCAGAAAAATGCGACGCCAATGCCGAGTCGAGCAATGGAACTTGATGGGCAAGTTCTGTATTGGTGTATGCTTGTATTATCGTCATCACCATTCCACCCCTTTTTTCCGTCTTTCCTAAGCCTGACCAAACATTCATTTCTATTATCGCTGGTAGAAGTTATGTCCAACTTTTGCACGCAAGGTTTTACTTGGTTATACGATATTTGAGCGTGTTTATGTTGATTGATTAGATAGAAATCACAACCTGGATGCTTCCAAACCACTTGTTCTTGTCGAATTCAAACGGGTTTGAGTGTGAAAAACCATTTGATGATCTTTCATGAGTGCTGAGCGTAGCCATGATGATGATGATAAATCCCGGCGACGATTCACTCTCTTCGGATATGAAGAATTTTTCTCTCTCGTTGTGCTCACAACCTTGTTTAACGCCATAAATCTGAGCATCTTTCATTAGTTACATGTGCAAATCAACGTGATGTCTTCCGCTCATTGTTCAGTTTCTCCGCTTTATTTTTCCTCTCTCTACTCATTCTTGCACTAACTCGTTAATAAAAACCATCAAACGGGTTTGAGCACGGTAACCCGTTTGATGATCTTCCACTTGTGTTGGCAAAGACACTGAGTGCTGAGCGCGGCCATGGTGCACAATCCCGGCAGCGATTTGCTCTCTTCGGATAGGAAGAATTGTTCTCTCCTGCTGTGCTCACAACCTTGTTGAACGCCCTAAATCCGAGCACCTCTCATCAGGTACACGTGCAGATCGATGTGTTGTATTCCGCTCATTGTTGAATGTTGCCTCCTATATAGAGGAACGTGGTACGACACATGGAGCTTCAGGCTGTCCCCACTCGTCGTACTCTATTCTCATCCTTTAAAAGAAATATTCCTGCTTAGTCACTGGGATTGTCCACTCTATATCAATTTCTTCTGCACCTGTTATCCTCTATATCTCATAGTCTATACCAACTACCAACACGTGATCCCATCCATCTATTTTTCTCCTTTTCTTTCACCGACGCCGCCACTACCCCTACCACTCTATCTCTCCCCTTTCTCTAGTGGTGGTGGCGGCAGCGGCGGCGAGGGGTGCCAGTCTCCCCGGCCGGCAGCCTTCATCCCCGAAGGCCTTCCGGCTGTGCGCGGAGCGGAAAGACCTCGAACTCCAAAGACGCGCGAGAGGCTCCTGCGGCGGCGACGGCGGACGGTTTCACGATGGAGGACGGTCGTGCGATGACGGCGAGGACTCCCGCGGCGGCCACGGACGGCCGCGCGGTGGCAGTGAAGGGCTCCCACGGCGGCGACAGTGTCGGACGGCCTCCCGACGGCGGACGGTCGCGCGACAACGGCGAGGACTCCCGCAACGGCCACGGACGGCCGCGCGGTGGTGGTGAAGGGCTCC
Source organism: Echinochloa phyllopogon (assembly GCA_033239725.1). Classification (NCBI taxonomy): domain Eukaryota; kingdom Viridiplantae; phylum Streptophyta; class Magnoliopsida; order Poales; family Poaceae; genus Echinochloa; species Echinochloa phyllopogon. Next base: position 18,365,271 of record BTCW01000003.1, on the reverse strand, counting down.
CGCGGCGGCGACAGTGTCGGACGGCCTCTCGACGGCGGACGGTCGCGCGACGATGGCGAGGACTCCCGCGACGGCCACGGACGGCCGCGTGGCGGTGGAGGGCTCCCGTCGTGGCCGCGGACGGCCGTACGCGGTCGGTGTAGGAATAATATATCTCATGCTATTTATTTTTATTTATCTATTTATTAATCATATTTGCTCTAGATTTATTGGATTAATGTGGATCATTAGATCTTCATAAAATCCGACGGTATATATTTTTTTCTTTTTTTTGGATTAATGGAATAACATGGACCGTTAGATCTTCATAAAATCCATCGGCATATATTCTTCTCTTTTTTAGATTAACGTGAGAATTTCTTGGCCCTCTCGGTGAACATGGTGGCTCCTTTTAACTCTATTGTATTAATTTAATTAATAGATAATATAGTTGGTCTCACACGTACGGTGATCTAAATTCTAAACTATTATTCTCTCGATGTCTGCTCAATGCCTGATGTACCGTACTATGTATGTATGTGTTAAGACATTTCCAGGTGTGAGCATGTAATGTGTTGAACATATATATAATTGCTTCTACAAATTTTAGAGATGCTAACTTTATCCTAAAGTAAAACCATCCTAAATTTCACCAAACTCACGAAAAAGTATTAGCATCTACCACGTCATATTAAGTAGACTGTAAAATTATATTTTTTTATAACAAATAATCTAATGACTCTAATTTTGTATCGTAAGTAATATCTATCGTTCTTTTCAATAAATCTAGAATAATTTGACATAGGGAAAACACGAATCCTTTATGTTTGAGGTAAATTAAAGATGCAAGTGCAGATGCAAAAATAAACTTTCGATCGAGAATTTGATGAAGAGAGATCTGGCTAGATTATGGTCATGATGGTGGTGCGGTCTTTCTCTTTTGGTTCACCCGGATTATGTGTAATCTTGCAAAAGGATAAAAAGCCATTCATGGTGGTCCTGCCGGCGGGTTATTGGATGCCCAAAAGAAAGCATGGTCCCTGCCCTATATGGAGTAGCCTCCTAGGTTCTGGTGTGCAAGGACATGCAAAGCTTCGTCGTATATATGCTGTTACAAAATCATTGGGAAATACTGTGCATTGTATTTGCCCGTAAATTCTACCCAGCCTTGCAGTGATCGACACCATGAGATATCAATGAAATGATGTGATACCACAGCAGCAGCGGTGTACCGCGTCTAACCTCTAATCTCTGTTGATATTTTTTTCTTTTTACTTGTGATCACTTTAGCCCGGGCTGGAAAGGGGGAACTGAATCGAACCATTAATTTCCTGCGAAATTTATGCATGCATTCAGCTGAGCTATCATCGATAGACCGGATTATTCTTCAGTTTTTCTCAACACGTGCAAGTAGCTGGAGTAATCAACTTCACAATGTTGGTGTAGTGGTACTGCGGTATTTAATTTGTACGTCACTAATCAAGCTTGCTGAGAACGCCCCTGTTGCAAACTAAACTACGCAATCGCCCACACAGACTGGTGCCTTTCAGACAACCACGTATGCATGGAGGTAGGCGGGTAGCTCAGGACCGTCGACCAGGCCACTACCACACCCCCAAGAGTCACTGCGGTCACCATCCGTGGTCGACGGTAACAAGCTCATCATCACACACGAGGAGCACGATTGGGGGGCGGGGTGAAAGGACAGGGACCCGAAAGCGACGCCAGCTGATCATTTAGGTTGGTGCAAGAGCAAGCACCACAAGCTATAGCTCAATTCATTCACAAGTGCTTGCTCCCATCAGGACACACACAGGCTAGACCGCCAAAACAGCCAAAACAGCTCTCCCTTTCCTTTTTCCTTTCCTTTCCTCCCTCCCTCCCTTCTTCTCCAGCAAGAGCCTTGTTTCTAGGGTTTACACTACAGTAGCTGCACCGAGAGCCATCGATCGATCACCATTCTCCGGCTCTCGAGCTCCTTCCTTGGCTATACGCCGCCGGCGCCGAATTCCGGTGAGCGGCGTCAGGCGCGTTCACTAGCTTAATTGGGCGGCGGCCGCCGGTCATCCCGTCAGATTCAGCCGAAGGGGCCGTGGTGGAAGCTATCTGAGCTGATCTGAGGGAGGGAGTGTGCGAGCTCTTGGACATGCTTGTAAGTTGTTCTTATTGGATCTGCATGAGTCCTGATTTGTTCTTCTCTCTCCTTCCCACATCCTGGCTTAATTAGTAGTTTACAGTTTACACTTGTCCGAAACTGAAATTTTACAGTTTACTACGCTGCCCACTCCATTGTTTGTCTATATGGAGTATTTTTGTTTTGTTCTTTTGGGAACATAATTTTTTTCTTGTTCTTTTCCATTGTTTCTCTATATGGAGTATGTGTTAAAGCCTGCTGCTTCCCATTAAAAAAAGCACTCATAGTTAACCTGATTTTCTTGGCTTTTTGACTCATTATCCCCACTTATTGCTAATAATGTCCTTGGGCACTTCTTGGCAATCTTCGAAAAGATTATATTATGTGGTAATTTGATACAGATACACTATTGTAACCAAGGAGGCCAAAAGAAGTAGTTAGAAGTAATTAATAACCTTGTTATTTTATCAGAGCATTATTTCTACAAATAAAAAACTTTTTTTAACTACCTAAATAAAGCTTCACATCCTTCTAAAATACTCCTTCGAATTAGCTAATAAGTTTTTTGAGTAAGACTCAAATTCTCTCATGCATGTAGAATACGGAGTACTATTATGCTAAAGCATAAAGATTAAAGAGAGGTACAGTTCGCTATCGGCAAGTTCATGTTTCAGTGTCATATCTTTCTGTGTTCCCGTCATGCGTACCCGAATAAGGCTGCACGTTTACCAGTGGAGCACAGTGGCCAGATCGGCCGATCCACATGCCGCACACCAGCGCGCACTGTGACCGTTGCGTCATATATCCATCTCATTTCATGCATGCCCAATTAATTGCGCCGCAGCCTGCTAGCTGATCCTGAATTCTGATGACCATTGTTATATATGATTAGGTGTACGTGATCATGATCGGCGGCTAGCTTAATTCAAGATGATAAGCGGCAACCTCACAAACGAAGAGCTCGCGGCCCGGTGCGCCAAGGCCGAGGGCGCGCCTGCCGCCGGCGCCGCCGCCGTCGCCAAGAGCCCCGCGCCGCCGAGCTCGCGGCACTGGCCGCCGTCCACGGAGTCGCGGATCGTGCGCGTGTCGCGGGTGTTCGGCGGCAAGGACCGGCACAGCAAGGTGAGGACCGTCAAGGGGCTCCGCGACCGGCGCGTGCGGCTGTCGGTGCCGACGGCGATCCAGCTCTACGACCTCCAGGACCGGCTGGGCCTCAGCCAGCCCAGCAAGGTGGTGGACTGGCTGCTCGACGCCGCGCAGCACGAGATCGACAAGCTGCCGCCGCTCCAGTTCCCGCCGCAGCCGCAGGAGCTCGTCGCCCACCTGCCCCCCTCCATGCTCTCGCCGTTCACGAACGCCGCGAACGCGGCGGCGGCGACGGGCGCGTCCGCGGCGACGGTCGACGCCGACAAGCGCCACGGCCACGGCGGCGGCATTAAAGGGCTCATGGGCCTCAGCAATTCCGTCAGCCTGGTCAACGGCGGCGGCGCCATGCCGCTGGCGCACGGCTTGTACTACACGGGCGGTGGTGAACCTTGGGCCAGTAGTAATAATAATGGCAGTGTCGCCGTCGTCCACGACCAGCAGGTGGGCCACGGCACTTCGCCTCAGACGGTGGCGCACCACTCGCCGTTCTCGTCGCTGCTGTCTCTGGCGCCGGGGCCTCAGCTCGTCTTCTACTCGCCGGAAGGCGGCGGCTTCGCCATGAAAGAAGCCGCCGATCATCACCAGTTCCCTGTAGATAACCTCGACCACCATTCGCAGGGCCAGCTCTCACTGGGCTCAGCGAGAAGCTTCCTTCATCACCCCGGCAGCCAGGGATGATGATTAGGTCACTGATTTCTACTGCTCCAAGAAGGTACGTAGAACAATAACACTTGGTGTGGTAGTAATCGGATCAGGTACTTGCTTGAAGGTTCCTTAAGCTTGTGATTGCAGTTTTGAGATGGTATTATTCAAATAGAGATCGAGGGCTCTGATCTAGAACTACGTAGAGCTGCTTGCATGCCTAGAGTAAATTAAGGCTTTTTTTTTCTGCAGGGCATGCAATGCAATTCGTTGCTTCTTTTTTATGCAAGGAAGTAACTGGTCATGGTGTGTGTTGGTTTTTGTAATAACAATTTGATAATTTTTGAATTTATTCTTAGCTAGCTTGTGTCCGTTTAGGACTTCTCCTCTTAGTTGAGCAATGCTTGTTCCATACCGTTATGGTGAAGATTTTCCCTTTTAATTATCGTCTTCCCACACATATATATTCCTTTTCTTTTGGGGAAAACAACTTTTCTTCTATGTCAAATTTTTATTGGGTTATATATATTCTTCTATGACATGTTATGCGTTGCATTACCAATATAACAAATGCCACACACCCGTCTAAATAATTAATTTTTATAGAGAGGCATCCACGTTGAGCCTCAGTGCCACACCCCGTCTAAATAATTTTACCGCCATCTATCACTACTAACTTCTTTGATCTAACCATTTGAAGCCATCACGCAAGTCAGTATGAGCTTTCATTTTTTTTCTCATTCTATAATTCCATATAACAAAATGATTGCTCAAATACATTAGTTCCTGGTTCTTCAATTCCTTTCCAAATCACTTTTGGATTCAATTTACCATCCTATTTCGTGCTCCTTTTCCTCTCCCATACATAGACGATGCACCCATCAAACTTCACCGTGTGATTCATTCACCATATCACTTAACTTACTCCCCTAATCTCCGCTGCAACACGCAAATTGGATTCACTAAGTATTATTTATGTGCACTTAGGATTTATCATCATAACAATGGGATTCATAACTGCCTAAGTGATGATATTAAATTTAAGCTTTTTTTAAAAAAAATTACGTTTATAATTTCCTGAATTTTCTTTTCCAAATGTACTTTGTGACATAATAGCAACATATTACCCGTACGATTCCAATTTTCTATCTAAAAGGACTAAGAACGTCATATTTGAATAGATGGATTGGTTTTGAGTTCATCATCTATGTTTTAGTACGGCTTCAATTTAACGAACATTTCAATGATCACTCAAGTGTACTACTTAGAGATAGGCCGCCCCATATTAATTACCCTTCAGCTAGCTCTTCCTAAAACTTTTATTTAGGTTTTTTAATATAAAATCAGACCCACTAATTATAATACGGAGTATTGTGCATACCAGGTTACACATTTTTAATAGGATGCTTCAGTGATATATCCATCCATTAAAGGACACTGAAGGAGTCATTCAGTTGTTCATTTAATAATGTAATTAACCAGTAACACTCACTACTTCATATAGCTAATGATATTACTTGCATGATTTGCACAGTTCTTTTTCTAGTAACACAAAAAACACCGTTCATCTTTCTATTTCTACACAAAATTCCTAACCCAAGATTTATATGTGGACAAGGCTTCAAGTTGCCCAGAGTACTAATTTTATGACTCATAGATGTTGGAATCTAATTAATTTCTTCACGTACGCTCTTGATTGTGCACCATTGTATGTGAAATTCATGCATTATATTGCACAGCAACCGTCAGGACATGCTGTAAGCAGCTTATACATATGCACTTCAATCTCCCATAGGCCGGCTACGTACCTTTATGGCATAGCATGTGTGTAACATAATAATGCATTTCAGTTTAGATATTTGACTAGCCGCAGGGCCACTAGCTCATACTACTCGGGGAGAAGCTAAGAGAGCCCGTTGAGCTGACAGGGAAGATTACAATATGGATTGACACCATCTCTGCTCAATGTACTGTAGTTAGCTAGGTGCCCTATCTGGCTAGAAGTGCCAAACTGTTTACACGTATATGGCATGTTTGGGCACTTCATGAACAACTGCATTTTGATGTGTCTTCATCCTTGAAAGATATATAGAGCTCAGTAGCTCACCAATTAACAACTAGACGAAGATATATAGCAGCCTAGCTATATGTGTATAGCAGCAGGGATGAATGCCTTTTGCTGTACGGACAGAACTGCAATGCATGCATGCTAGTGCAGCGTAAACAACAACTCACCCCCTGAGTGCATAGCTATAGGCGTCATCCACGCGCCAGATGTAGCAGCAGAGATGTGGCACACGATCAGGAAGGCATGGGACCGATCTACACGTACAGCTAGTAATAGTGTTGGTAACACACTAACACACAGCTTTTATTTACAGTTCAGAGATAGCACGGATGCTCACTGTCAATGCACGCCGCATACGTCTTGGGAAAAAGCAGAGATCCACACAGCATGCATGAGCACGAGCTAAAGAACGATGACACATTCTGAATGGGCAGCTGCTTTGCATGTACAGTAGTGTAAAACTGTAGACACCCTAGGGCCTCGTTTAGTTCCAAAATTTCACTCCCAAATTTACTATGCAAAAAGAAGATTCCCCATCACATCAAAATGTCATAACATGCATGGAGTATTAAATGTAGATGAAATCAAAAACTAATTGCACAGTTTTGTTGTGCTCTGCGAGACGAACATTTTGAGCATAATTAATCAATTTTTGGACAATTTTTTACAAATATAAACGAAATGCTACAGTGACGCAATGATTACGAAGTGACATCATACTCCCAAATTCACCCTCCCAAATTCAACATCTAAACACCACCTAGGTCTTTGAGCGAGCAAAAAGACTGTAAAACTCGAACGCAAAGTAGTGATGACCATTGACCAGCACTAGCGCTAATAAGTGACCTTTTCTTTTTCACCCGGCCGTAACTTACCAGTATTTCATTACCCAATAATCACTCGCATGCTGCTTGCATGCAGTAGTCTCGCTAGATACTAGTACTACCGCGGTCAAATCATCAGCTAGGCTTTTACAGAGAGCAGAAAAAACAGCGCCGAGCCGGGACAAAACTAACCTTCTGATCGAACGGTTTAGCCTGTCTGCATGCTGCTGTGTGCATATATGTCGGCCAGTTCGTCTCGTCCTGTGTAGGAACAGAAGGACCTGATGACGCATCGGCATCATCCCCCACCGATTGATTGATGACTCGACCGCCCGGCCGGGGCACGGCCGGCAAAGGGAGACGAGATCCGAGGACGGAGGGAGCGACGAGCCCAAGCATCGAAAACCAGAGCGACCGATCGGTGGAGCACGGCGCTGACAAAGCTAAGCCACGGCCTGCACCCTGCTGGCCGCTGCTGGTGTGCGTGGGGGCGGGGGACGGCGGCGAGCGAGGCCGGCCGCCGCCGGCCTTTGGGTGATGCTATTGCTAGCAAATGAATCGGATCGGCGGCTGGCGCGTCGCGGAGGGCTGAAAGCCTGAAACCCCCCTCCCTGCCCCCGCGCATGGTGGGGCTAAAGCTAACAAAGCTAGTAGCAGCTGCCTGCTCCTCTCCTCTCTCTTCTTGCGCACCTGCGCCGGCCTGCAGCGTATGTATAGGCCTGTAGCAGCTAGGGTTTTGCATGCATGCTGTTGAGCAGCGCAGCAGCAGCAGGTCGATCATGCGGCAGGTGCAGGAGCAGTGGCAGTGCAGTGCCGCGCTGTGCCGTCCGACTTTTGCCCTTGGCATGGACCAATGCGCGCACAGTCACATGAATGTGCTGGTCCCTCTAGCAGCAGAAGTAACAAGCATGCCTTGCAGTTCATACTGAACAGTCCACCACTCCAGCTACGCATCAGTATACTTTACTCGAAGCAGCTACGGCGAATGTACGTTACGGCTCGGCAAGCTAGGTAGCTAGCTGTAGCGCGCTCTGATCAGTTGTTAATTAAGCGCGGGTGATGTGACCATACGGGCTTTAATTTGCTGATCCGTCACTACGGGAAACCGGCATATGCCGAGTTTCCAGAACTTTGCTGAGTGCATTCTGTCGGGCACTCGGCAAAAAAAGGCCTTGCCGAATGTCCGTAGCAAGGCACTCGGCATAGAGGCGACACTCGGCAAAGAGGTGCTTTGCCGAGTGTCAGGCCAGCGACACTCGGTAAATTAGAGCTTTGCCGAGTGTCAGGCCAGAGACACTCGGCAAAGAAGGCGCACATGCTCATCACGCGACACGCCCGCCAACGGCCGTCCGCGGCCGTTTGGGAAGCCCCTGGTTTGCCGAGTGCCTCCGGCCTGACACTCGACAAAGCATCTCTTTGCCGAGTGTCAGGTCAGCGACACTCGGCAAAGCTGCGGCACGTGTCCAGCACATGCCGCGCGCGCCCACGGCCGTTGGCGGCCGTTTGAACTGTCACAGCTTTGCCGAGTGTCCTCCAGCCGACACTCGGCAAAGAGGTGGCACGTGCACTGCACATGTCCAGCCAGGCCCGGGGTTGGACTTTTGCCGAGTGTACACTGTAGACACTCGGCAAAAAAATTTGAAAATTTAAAAATATTCTTAAAAAACTTAGAATTCAAACATAAAAGTTTGAAAATCTGAAAATATTTTTGAAAAACTTGGTGGGTTTGCCGAGTGTTCACCAGGCAACACTCGGCGAAGCTAGCCTTTGCCGAGTGTTCAGCACTCAACACTCGGCGAAGCTAGCCTTTGCCGAGTGTTTCTTGGTAAACACTCGGCAAAGTCAGGACCTTAGTTTTTAAACTTATGTTTTTGGGCTTCAAACTTTATTTTTTCCAGTGATACTCGTCAAAGGCTCTTTATATCTTATGTGGAGCCTATGGAAAAAAGTTGAGATGATTTCGAAAAGTTTATATATACGGCCCTTTCCAATCGGAGCATATCCCCGTAGAAGTTTCGGAGAGTTGAGAAGGAGACAACTGGATTTCGAAACGAAGTAAAGTTGAATTAGAGTTTGAGTTCATAACTTTTTCTATAGGCAATAGACGACGTAGATTGCTTCATTTGAAGTTATCATATTTTTCGGACCCATTTGATATTTTTTAAATTATTTCTACACCCTTCTCCGCATGAAATAATAAAAATTATGAAGGAATTATGAGCTATATAGGCATGAAATAATGAAAACACTTCATTGAAGCATATAATGTGCATTGTTTAATGTATTTGACAAGATATTTTGATGTGTATTTGTTCAAATTTGAAAAATTTAGTATGGTGCAAATGTTCTGGGAAAAGTTTGCCGAGTGCTACACTCGGCAAATAGCACCTTTGTCGAGTGTCAGGTCAGAGACACTCGGCAAAGATGCCACGTGGGCTGGCCGGCCCGCGGCCGCGCGGGCCACGTCATTGGCCCACGTGGCACCTTTGCCGAGTGCCTACACTCAGCAAAGGCCATGTTTGACGAGTGCCCTGCGCCAGACACTCGGCAAACAGGCCACGTGGCCGTCCCCTTCGGCCGCGCGCGGCCACGTCAGCGGCCAGCGCGCGGCCACGTGGTAGATCTGTTTGCCGAGTGCCCGATCCGGGACACTCGACAAACAGGGGGGGTGCCCGGGGGGACTTAACCGCCCACGCGGGCCCCAACCCTACACACACGCACACGCGCCGCCTCCTCTCCCCACACGCCGCCGCCGCGCCGACGCTGCCCGGGCCGCCTCCGCCCCGGCCCGACGCCGCCGCCGCCGCCCCGGGCCGACTTCGCCGCGGCCGACCTCCTCCCCCGCCGCCCAGGGCCGCCTCCGCCTCGGCCCGACGCTGCCGGAGCCGCCCCGGGCCGACCTCCTCCCCGGCCGTCCTGGGCGCCGGCGCCCTGAGCCGCCGCCCGAGCGCTGCCGCCCCGAGCCGCCGCCCCGCGCGCCGCCTCGGCCGGCCGCCGGCCCGGACGCCGCCCCGAGCCGCCACCCCGAGACGCCGACGGCCTCCTCCCCGCCGTCGGCCTCCCCTGCTGCTCTCTTGAGGTATTTTTTTTACTAGTTGCTGTTTGTGAAAATTGGACAATACATATGAAATAATAGTTGTTGTTTGTGAAAAAAATTGGACAATACATGTCAATTTAGTTACTGTTTTGTGGTAGGATGTGGTAGTTGTTGTTTTTCATACATAGGATAGAAACATATATATGTATATGAATGGATGATAGAATTTGTATGTGGTTGTCGTGTCGTATCCTTGTTATGTGGTTGTCGGCCTTCGTGCCGTGTTTTTTTGCAGGATGTGTGGTTTCAGAAACCTCCCCGTGTAGGGGAGGTGCTGCCGAATTTTTTATTTGACAAAAATTTGATTGCTAGATTAGGTTGATAGTAATATGAAATGTATGTCAAATCAAAATGCCAAATTTGATTGATAGGTTGGGTTGATGCTAATATCAAATGCATGTCAATTTTGATTCTTCATTGTCCTTGTGTATGTGGTTGTTGGCCTTCGTGCCGTGGATATCCTTGTGTATGTGGTTGTCGGCTTTCGTGCTGTGTTTTTTTGCAGGATGGGGTTTCAGAAACCTCTCCATGCAGGGGAGGTGCTGCCGAATTTTTAATTTGACAACATTTTGTTTTTTTTTCAGGGAGAGGCCCTTTGCACCGTCCTCGGCTTGTAGCCTGTAGCCGCGCCCGAAGCTCCGCCGCACGCCGTTCCCCGCCGTCTGCACCGACACGAGCGTCACCGACTCGCCCAACGTCGAGCCCGTAGGTGAGCACATGCAAAACCATACCCCCTCAGCATTTAATTCGTAGATCCATGTTTAAGTTGTGCACCTTATTCATCTCTTGAAATTATCTTTACCGTGTGGCTTCTTTACCATGTTCTTGCGTTTCCTACAGTAAAAATATGACAAAGAATTCATACCGTACAGTTAAATTCAATAGGCCAAGATTGTGCACAACTGTGTCACGTAACCTAGTTAGGCGTCTCCCGTTCGAAAGAGATACGGTTGTGAATATGTGAATCTTTGCATATGTCTAACCGTATCTGTTTCGAATTGTCCACGTTTTTGGACAGCTCAAGGGTGTGTAGATGGGTAGTTTCCATGCTCTACTCGTACCGAGGCTGAGTTTCGGCTTCATCTCCCTGTTGTTCTCCGAATACACAATCTCCGTAATTGGACGTGTATTTGGAGAACAACGGGGAGGTGCTACCGAAATTCCGTCTTGGATACGAGTAGAGCATGGAAACTACCCGTCTACACATTCTCGGGTGGGATTAGGACCTATCTTTACCTATTAGACATAAAGCTAGCATCCGGTAGATGCATTTATTATTATAAATTTGGTATGGAAGAAATTTATTTCTCGGTGACATGTAAAGGGATGGATGACCGTGAGTGGATGTACACTGGCCGCTCAATTAAAGGTGAATGTACAGATGAATGGATTGCCAAGACTCAGGCGTTCTTGAAGCAAGCTTTTGCCAATGCGAAAGGGGTGCCAACTACTTTATGTCCATGCGCGGTTTGCGACAACCGTAAACGCCAAACAGAAGGAGTGATTGGTAAACATCTCGTTAAGTATGGATTTACGGAGAACTATACTCGGTGGACACGCCATGGTGAAGCCGTTGATCGTGTGAGAGACGAGGCCGTGAGGCAGCGGATCCAGGAGTTTGATGATGAGGCAGGGGTAGGGGACATGTTGCATGACTATGGCGAGGCACACTTCAATGATGGACCTAGGGAGGAGGAGCCGGAGGCCACTGCAAAAGCTTATTATGATATGTTGGCAGCGGCACAACAACCCCTTCACTCACACACTAAGGTTTCTCAATTGGATGCCGTTGCACCTCTGTTGGCCGTCAAGTCCCAGTTTAGCTTGGGTCAAGACGCCTTTGACCACATCCTGACAGTTTTTGGCGGCCTCCTTCCGGAAGGTCACATTCTGCCAAAGAACATGTACGCAGCATAGAAACTTCTAAATGCACTTAAGATGCCGTATCAGAAGATACATGCTTGTCCGAATGGATGCATCTTATTTAGGAAAGAATATGTGGACGCAAAGCAATGTCCGAAGTGCCAGGCTTCTAGATTCGTGGAGATAGTCGGTGCTGATGGTAAGAAGAAGCAAAGCAAAATACCTGTGAATATCCTACGGTACCTTCCACCTATACGGAGGATCCAACGACTTTACATGACCGAGGACTCCGTGAAACAGATGACATGGTACAAAAGTGGAGTGCGATACAATCCTGATAAGCTTGTACATCCATCCGATGGTGAAGAATGGAAGCACTTTGATGGGATTCATCGTGACAAGGCTAGAGAGGCTCGGAATGTGCGTGTTGCGTTGGCAACAGATGGGTTCAACCCGTATGGAATGACGGCTGCCCCATACTCTTGTTGGCCAATGTTCGTGATCCCACTCAATCCCCCCCCCGGCGTCCTCTTTCAACGACAGAACATATTTTTGTCGTTAATTATTCCTAATTATCCGGGGGAAAATATGAGTGTGTATATGGAGCCTCTTGTGGATGATTTGGACCGTGCTTGGGAGGAAGGTGTACGGACATACGATCGAGCTACAAAAACAAACTTTAAAATGCATGTCTTCTACCAGTACTCCCTGCATGACCATCCGGCGTATGGGATATTCTGCGGCTGGTGTGTCCACGGGAAGTTCCCAAGTCCAATATGCAAGGCATCTCTGAAGTTCATCTGGCTGACCAAGGGTGGAAAATATTAATGCTTCGACAAACATCGTCAATTTCTCCCTCTTGAACACGAATTTAGACAAGATATCAAGAACTTCACGAAAGGTGTTAGGGTTCAAGACCCTGCACCACAGATGATGACAGGTGCGGATGTTCGTGCAGAGTTAGACGCTCTCGTGGTCCGGGAGGATGGCCGTTTTGTGGGTTATGGCGAGCAACATGCCTGGACTCATAAGTTAGGCCTGTGGAAGCTCTCGTACATGCAAGACCTTCTGCTTCCACATAATATTGATATGATGCATACTGAAAAGAATCTTGCCGAGGCACTTTGGGGTACAATCATGAACATTCCTGATAAAACCAAAGACAATACCAAGGCAAGAGTGGATCAGCAGCGCTTATGCAATAGACCGAAGGTAAATATACCACCTCCCAGGGATGGCAAAACATGGAAAAAACCTAAGGCCGATTCCGTTCTCGATAATGACCAAAAGAAGGAAGTGCTAAGTTGGTCCAAACATTAAAATTTCCTGATGGGTACGCAGCGAATTTGAAGAGGGGAGTGAACTTAACTACTTTATGAATCAACTGGCTCAAGAGTCATGACTACCACATATGGCTTGAGCGGCTTCTTCCGGTAATGGTTCGAGGCTATGTCCCCGAGCATGTCTGGCTAGTGCTGGCAGAGTTGAGCAATTTCTTCCGCCAACTGTGTGCTAAGGAAGTATCGAAGACCATGCTTGCAGAAATGGAAAAGCTTGCTCCCGTGTTGCTATGCAAGTTGGAGAAGATATTTCCACCGGGTTTTTTCAACCCGATGCAGCATATGATTCTGCACCTTCCGTACGAGGCACGAATGGGAGGGCCTGTGCAGAACCGCTGGTGCTATCCAATTGAGAGATGCCAAAAGGTTCTTCGAACTAAATGCAAAAATAAATGCAAGATTGAAGCTTCTATTGCATAGGCTTACATTCTGGAGGAGGTGTCAAACTTCACAACGAAGTATTATGCTGACAACCTCCCTAGCGTGCACAATCCACCGCCTCGTTACAATGTTGGCGAAGTTGAATCGAACCTCAGCCTTTTCCGAGGGCAACTGGGAAGTGCAAGTGAAGGCACCAACAAAAACTTGACAAATGCAGAGTGGCGCGCTATCATGCTTTATGTGCTCACCAATCTATCAGAAGTTGAGCCATACATGCGGTAAGTTCAGAACAATCTTGTTTTCGAGTACCTAGCCACTATTCTGCATCCAACACTCTTGTTTCTCGTTCATACAGGGAATTTCTTGATCAATTCTGGCGTAATAGGAGGGCTCCTACCGCGCACGAAGTTGATGACCTTCTTAAACATGGAAACCCAGATTTTATTTCTTGGTTCAAACAGAAGGTACACTTAATTTCAGTCTTGTCCTAAATTTGACGTTACTGAAGTCATGTCATTAATATAACAAACTATCCTGGTCGAACTCGCAGGGCCAATCCAATGGGTCTATGAGTCCCGAGTTGAGACAGATCGCCGATGGTTGTACGTATAAGGTCAAGTCATTTACCGGATATGACGTGAATGGTTATTGTTTTCGCACAACAAGTCATGAGGCGAGGATGCCCAATCGAAGGACTACAAATACCAGAGTTTATACTCTAGGCTCTAATGGGTTCGATTACTATGGGAGACTTGAAGAAATATACGAGCTTAATTTCGGTGGAAGCAAACCTCTTTCTCCTGTTATCTTCAAATGTCATTGGTTTGATCCTTCAGCGGTGAGACAGACCCCTAGTCTTGGGCTAGTCGAAATTCGACAGTCATCTGTCTTGCCTGGAGACGATGTCTATATAGTGGCTTAACAGGCCACCCAGGTGTATTATTTGTCATACCCATGCAAAAAGGACAAAAGGCTTGAGGGTTGAGACGTTGTATACAAAGTGTCGCCACGCGGTAAACTACCAGTCCCAAACAATGAAGATTATAACATAGATCCAAACACCTATGATGGAGAGTTCTTCCAAGAAAATGGGCTAGAAGGGTCTTTTGAGATAGACTTGACCCAAGCAGTCGGAATGGATTCAGACTCAGAAATGTTGGTTGACGAGGACACTGGAGATGTGGTTCATAATGCTAAGGAGGTAGAGTTACTAGAGTGATTACATTTAGGCAATGATGAAGCCGACGACATTCCTCCACCTTTGGAGGACGACCATGAACATCTCGAAATGTACGATAGTGATGATGCGACCGTTGATCCAGATAATCCTGATCCGGATGATTATTTCTAATAAAAGTACGTTTATATATTGCATCATCTCTTTCTAATAGTTTATGTTGGTTCATATTTCTTATATATTACATGTCTTTCTAATAATTTATGTTTATATGTGAAATCTAATAAATGCATGTTTTTGTTGATTGCAGGTGATTGAACCAAGATGGTTGGTCGGGGCGGTGCAATGAAGAACGTCATGTCGTTGTACCGGAAGTTCAAAGATGGAGGGTCCGATGCAGTTGGGTCGTCTGGTGCCAAGGGCAAGGGGCGAAAGAAGAAGGCCAAAGGCGGGGGGGGGGGGGGGGGGGGCGAGGCAAGGACAAGAGGCGAGAGCGGACCCCCGTACCTTCGTCGTCTTCGTCCGACGAGGACTTTGTTCCTTCGGCGGCGGACACTCGGGCCGCGGAGCACGAGGACCGCGAGGACGAGGAGCACGAGGCAGCGGAGCACGTGGCCGAGGAGCACGAGGCCGAGGACCACGGGGCCGAGGACCCCGAGGGCGAGGACGTAGAGGGGTCCACCTCCTCTGAGAACTCGACCCTTTGGCAGCGAGGCCCCTCGCAACTCCCGAAGCGCCCGATACCCATGGAGCGTCGCCCTGTGATCGCACCCAGCCCTCCAAGGTAAGTAATTTTAGATGTTACAAGTACCTTTTCGTTTCATATTAATATGTTGGAAATCACAATATGGACTAACAATTTATCTTAATCATTTGGGCAGGAATTGGGTGAGTGTCACCCCGGGCGCTGCTCACGACCGCAAAGTCAACGGCATCCTGGGTCTTCTTTGCAGGGAGTTGTTTCCGGGTCTGGTGACCATTGGCGGCAGGGAGGAGCCGGCCTACACCTTTGACCACTACGTCGCCGCTCGCGATCAGGAGGACCGGGACCGCATGATCTTCAACAACAAGGCCGAGCGGGTAAAGGGCGAGTTGTGGGTAAGTATTCGTTGCACTACATTGCTCAACACAGCACATTCATTAACAATCTACAAATAATGCAACATCCATCGTGTATATATGCGCAGGACTTTTACAGATGCGTCCCGGGACAGGAGGCTTTGGCGGATGCTATGGCACATGCAGCCTGTTGGAAGCTCGTCAAGGACCTGCACTACGAGGCGCGCGTGCAGGCCGTAATTGATTATTACGCTGCACTCAAGATCTCCGTGAACAAATCCGAGGCAAGAAAGATAAAGTTGACCAAGGAGCAATACATGGTGGTATGAAAATCGATAATGTTTTATTCTAAGATTAAGTACTTTAAATTCGATCTTGTTATATGTCGTACACTTGATGTCTTGTAGGTGATTCCGTGGTGGTGCGCCCTGCATCCCAGATGCTGGGAGGTGATAGTCGACAAGTGGTGCAGAGACGAGTGGACGGCTCAGCACGACCTTTGCCGGGAGCGGCGTTTGCTTATGCCCGGTATAGCACACCATCAGGGCAGCCTTAGCCTCGAGGAGTACAGGGCCAAATGGGTACGCCGAGTCATTTCTATCTTCGCTCACTCAATTCTGTATAATTGCTAATTCTTATTGTTTATTTTTTCAGTCGGCGTCACATGGTAGTGCGTCTTGCTCACAGCTCGAGGCATTTGCTATGGCCCATAAGGGCAAGGCGACCTCCGACGTCCAGTACAACCCGGAGGATGGGCCCGCGGCATACAGCAACGCCAGCGTCCACAGTCGCCTCGCGGCATATACAGAGGTGGCGAGGGAGGTCCACGGGCCAGACTGGGATCCGACCGCCCACGACATTGATGGAGAAGTGGTCATGAGGGCGGGAGGATGCAAGAAGCACGGGCGGTACTTGATCGCCAACAGCACCATCGACACGGCCGCTACCCCCATACTCTCGCTACCCCCACACTCTCCCAGATTCGAGCCAGGAGCACGAGCTCTTCAGCGGCTATCCGCCAGCCTCTTCCCGGTTCACACTTCGGGATGCAGGCACTCCAGGTTATTTCTGTTTTGTTCTTCGTACGTGAAGTTTACTTACGTTTCCAATGTATTGTAGCTTTGTGATTGAATATTGCAGACCCGGTTGGAGGAAGAGACGCAGAGGCGGGAGTTCCTGGAGGCGGAGGTGCAGCGGATGAAGGACGCGGAGGCCGAGAAAGAGAGGCAGAAGGAGGAGGCCGAACAGACGAACCGAGCGTGGCAGGAGCAGGTAATGGCCTACCTGACGAGCATTGGCCAGCGGGTGGTTGAAGGTCCGTCGCCGGCGGCGGTGATGCCACCACTGCCTCCACTGCCTCCACCACGTGTTCCTATTTCTCCCGTGAGTCACTTGAGAACCTTATAATTTCATTTCACAACTCATTTCTGTCGTAAATCTTGTAACACACACCACTAATCTCTTTTGGGCAGGCTCCTGGCTCGGCGGCGTCGAATGACGGCCCTCAAGACGAAGACATTGCGGCACGGGCGGCTAGATCGTTGTTCGGACCCCCTCCTCCGTGAGTGATGGATGTTGGACTTTGTAAACTAGTGAATGATGGATGTTGGATGTTTGGATGTTGAATTTGTGACATTTCTGTGATGTTGGATGGTTTAGTGACTTATATGTGTTTGTTTATGGTTGTGCGATGGTTTAGTGGCTATATATATATCAATTGCCTGTGATGCCTATTATAAACTGTCTGTGATGTTTTTGTTGAGGGTCCTTTTAACGCAATAAATAAATAAAAACATGGGTCAAATTGATGCTTTGCTGAGTGTGCAAAGGGTCTGTTTGCCGAGTGTATTGGCCATAACACTCGGCAAACAGACTGTTTCTGTCATTTTTGGAACTTCCTTTGCCGAGTGTGCGGGCTTTGCCGAGTGTTTGTGCCCTAACACTCGGCAAAGGCTGCCTCTTTGCCGAGTGTTAAAGCCATAGCACTCGGCAAAGTGCTGTCCAGGGGCCTGCCCCAGCCAACACTCGGCAAAGACACCGGCCTTTGCCGAGTGTCGGTGTCTCACACTCGGCAAAGGCTGTTGGCTTTGCCGAGTGTGACACTCGGCAAAGGCTTGGCTGGGACAGGCCCCTGGACAGCACTTTGCCGAGTGCTACGCTCGGCAAAGGATGGAGTCTTTGCCGAGTGCGACACTCGGCAAAGACCCCGTTAGCACTAACAGCCGGCCGCGAACGGCGCCGTGCCGTTCGCGGCCGTCTGTTAGTGCTTTATTTTGCCGAGTGTCGGCTTCTGCCCTCGACAAAGCTTTTGCCGAGTGCCCGATAAAAGACACTCGGCAAAGGGGTTGTTTGCCGACACGGGCTATGCCGAGTCCCCTTTGCCGAGTGTAACACTCGGCAAATGGTTTGCCGAGTTGTTGACGTAAAATCCGCACCTCACGCCAAGCACACAGCAAGCCGAACAAAGCTGGCTTCAAACGTGGCCCGGGCTTTCGAATCCGGAAGCGTGCCAGTCAGTTTGCCTGAAAACTAACAAAGGGATAAAAACGTTTAGATCAAAACCTGGAACGTGCCGGGTGAGACCAGACAGTTCCATGTTTGCGGCGTTGAAGCCAATCTTGAGAGACATATAGCTACAGGGAAGCTATCTGTCGGCAGTTAAAACCTCATTCGGCAATCAGCAAGGCACGCAAGGAGCGCACTGCCGAATGCGTGACGTAAGCATGACGAAAGATCGGCTTTCAACCAAATGAACACATACTCATAGCCGATTAACGAGAAACAGAGCATGATAAAAAGGGTGAAACATGATCATAAATTCGCAGTAAACAAAGAATGCATAGGCCGAAAGCAGCACCCGTCAAGCATGATAACAAAACAAGTTAATCCACCGCATGATACGACTTGTTTGTAACCACGCCACTAATCAGATTAGATTAATCCACCGCATGATACAATCTAACCATGAAAAGCTAAAAGCACTCAATGTTTAGTTACGAACCCACAACACAGTCACGAATTTACATTAAAACAAGAATGCATAGGCCGAAAGCAGCACCCGTCAAGCATGACAGCAAACGAGTTAATCCACCGCATGATACAACTCGTTTGAGGCCACACCACCAATCAGATTAGATCAATCCACCGCATGATACAATCTAATCGTGAAAGGCTAAAAGCATTCATTGTCTAATGCAAACCCACGAACACACGTTCACTCGTGAGAGCTCTGCCGAATACGGCTATTTAGCCGAATCGGGGTCCATGGCGAAGGAACAAGCCTAATCGGTAGAGATAAATCTATCAGATCGAATCGAATTCTAATCCACCGGATGATTAGCTCTAAGACGACCCAAAAACCTGCATCTACCGCATGATACCCGGTTCTGTCAAGATCTACACAATGCCGACAAGCTTGAACCCGCGACACGTAGCAACCTAGATCGGTTTCGGATTCGGCTGTGAGGGGATAAGCCGTTGCACTGTAAAGCAGAGCCGATTCTAACCGATCTAGATTGGGCAAAGGTGTGTTGCATGAATTAAGCACATAGTAAAAGAGGAGCAACACGGGGTAACTTAATGAATCTGCTAGATCTTGCCGGAATCTAACAGAGCCGATAACTTGGTCCATACTAGATCTTAGCCCACCGCATGGCTCATGACCTAACAGAGGAACCTTCTTGAGACCATAACTTAAATCCACCGGATGATACTAAGCATGGTAACAAGACTACTTGCATCAAAGCTTAAATCCACCGCATGATACTAAGCATGATACAAGGTTGCCGGTACTTACGGAGGTCGACGGATCGATGACTCCTCTCGAAGAACTCGACGACTCGACTAAAGGACTCGATATTTGGCACGGGGCCGGTTTGTTGTACGATTGATTGTTTCGATTGTTTTCTACAGATGCCATGGGTTTATATTTATACCCAGGTCTTGATACAACTCCCAGTCGGACACGACTACAATACTTATTTCTAAAAATAAATGACGGATCTTCGTGCCCATATTGCATTCCTTGCTCGAACCGGCCTTTTCCTTATGTTGATCCACGTCATCATGTCTTCCCGAATGCTACCATTCTTCGCCTGCGGAACAACGCCTCTGCCGAATGATGCCGCACTCCCGACCGCAGAGTATCTCTGCCGAACGCTTCAGAGACCACCCCTTAGCCGAATGACGACGCGTTCCCGACCGCAGAGCATCTTTGCCGAATGCTTCAGAGAAAGCCCTTTAGCCGAATGGCATCCTTCCACCAAATCCGGCTCACATGTCAGCCTCTTCCTGGTGTTAATTTTTGGTGTCAACACATGCCCCTTCAATTTCGGGATAAGAGGTAACTTTTATTTCGGAATTGACCAGGAATCCCCAACATTTCCAGGCTGAGTCCGTTCGACATCCGTTTTCTGCTCCCCAAATCCTCAGAGTGTGTTTTTCAAACTCAAACCCTAGTTCATCGAATCTTTCAAGCTCCGATCTTCAAATGGCGAACCAGGATCAAATTCTTCAAGTAAGTTTCGTTTTCTTCAATCATATTCGGCATTACTCTTTTCAAGCTGCATTTTGAATCCCCGAATCGCTCTTCTTCCGTCCTCAATAGGTTCTGACCACTGAAATCCTGATCCCTACGGAGGAGCAATCCGCATCTTATTTCCTCGGCCCTTCAGGGAATCCAGATCCCTCCGTAATTATTGCGGCCGAGTCTCAAAGGATCCCCTTCAAAACTTCACTGTCGGGACCTCACGAATGGCAGGATTCATTCAAAAACTGGCCTTTGCCCCCAATCGCTGGTTGGAGAAACTGGTACAAGAGGATTCTCGAAGATAAAAGCCCTCAGACGCAGAATTGGGACAGTCTTCGCATTTCTCATTGCTTGGAGCTATCTTTAGCCGAAACACCCAAGAATGAAAATCTCCTGATTGCAGCCTGTCACTTCTGGTCCAACGGCATGAACGCCTTTCTTTTTGGTCATGGACCAATGACTCCAACCCTGGCCGATGTTTACATGATAACCGGCCTGAACATCACAGGGACAACACACCCATACAGATACAAAGGTTCTTCCAAACAGACAGGGGTGAAGACTGGAGTCGGCTATAAGAAATACATCCAGACCTACATGCGTGATGGTCCTCTGACTGATGTTGAGTACAGGGCCTTTCTGAATATGTGGTTGTGCAGATTTGTTTTCTGCGGCAAAGCCAATGAGCCAACTCTGAATCACATAGTAATGGCTGAAGATTTGGCTGCAGGCACACTTATCCCTCTCGGGAAATATCTCTTGGGAAGTGTCTACCACATGCTCCACCAAACCATTTATCAGATGCACACCAACAAGAAAATTTCTTGCGTCAATGGTCCCTGGTGGTTCGTCCAGATGTGGCTGCAATTGTACATGCACCAAATTGTCTCCATTGACCTCAACAGCCGACACTTTCCCTCGGTCAATTATAAGGAAACAGAAGCCCAGAGCACCAAAGGCTGTCAAACTTATGGGGAAGCAGCCTCCACTATTGCTATCAACAAAAGCATTGGAGAACTGTTTGAACTTTTCTTCAAAGGTTTTACCAATCCCCTCTGGTTCCTATACTTGGGCAACGACAGTCTCACTTTTCCTTGTGAATTCAGCTTCGAGACTGGATGCATAGATGTAGAGTCCACAGCAATTTTCAACACTTTTATTCGGCCTTGCATCTTACCAGCTGAATTTTGTGGAGGAAGGCTGGTCCAAAGTTCATATGAATATTATCAGCCGAATATAGTAGCCAGGCAATTAGGATGTGGCCAAGTGCCTCCAAGATTATTCTTTCATGAATTCCTCAAGCCTAGGCAGATCATCAAAGACTCTACAGAAACAAGAAGAATTTTTGATTATAAGTGTTGTGCAGCCATCTATCAGATTGAACCTTTTGTGCCAACAGCACTTGCTCATCCTTCTTTTATTCTTTGGTGGCAAGAAGTCCATGATCACATCTTTAATGTACCAGTCCACCCTCTCTGCCTTGATTTGATGCCTGACTATCAGCCGAATTCAGAGGTAAACATGCTTATAATCCATTTGTTTTTCCACTGACATCCTCTTTCATCGACTTTTAACTCTGTTGTCTTGCAGGACATAGTCCCTGCCCCTCTGGCCAGAACAATCACATATAATACTGCAGGCCCAATATCTATTCTGGGGCATTACTCTCCTTCTTTGGCTCAAATAATGTCTAGGCCTGCCAACCTGGATCCAACTCTTGCTGCACCACCTTCTGTCAAGAGAAAAATTTCTTCTCTAACTGCCCCTTTATCTATGAAGAAGAAAAGAACAAGCAGCAAAACAATTGCACAGGTCAAATTTCTTCTTTCTCGAGTAAAAAATGCTAATTTCATCTTGCTCATTTTTTCTACTCCTTTATGATTTCAGGCCAAATCACAGCAATTGGCCATTAGCACAGAACCTGCCGATGCTTCAGTGATTAGTAAAATTTCTCACCATCCTGTCCTTTTAAAAACTCTTTTCATCGGCACTAACTTCCTTTTAGTCACAGAGCAAGCTTCAATGGACCCAATTTCGGAGAGCTCCTCCTTTCATCAAGAACCAGCTCCAGTTTTACCTGATGTGCCTCAGCTAGAAGCCTCTTCTCCACCAACAAATCTTCCAAGCTCTCCTCAGCATGACATACAAGAATCTTTGCCTGAGCTCGAGCTGCCCTCTCTTTCCATCCAAGAGACCAGGAATGAGGTAGAGATAATTACTCAGTCTTCCAGTTCTTTATTCAATGAATCATCAATAATTCGGCATAATCTTCTTTCAGGAGAAAACCACTTCTTCACCCAGCTATTCATTTGCTGTGGATGATCTAGTTGCCGAACAAGGAGAAGAAACCTCTTCTGGTCAAACTTTGTCAGAGGAGAACCAAGCAAGATTGAAGGAAATCCTCTCTTTTTTACATAAGGACACTCGGGAACAAGTTACCAATGCTGATCTTTTAAGAGATTTGCTTGAATCATTTGACCAAGACCTTCCTGCCGATATCAAGACTTCTTTAGATCCAATCTCCAGATTGGATGATCATTTTATCGCAGTGAAGCAAGCTCTGAAGAATCAATCGGCTCAACCAGCCTTGGAGCAAAGGAGAATTTTGGTCAAGCAATCTGTAAAAGACCTGCATACTCAAGTCCAGAATAATAAGGAATTATTGACCAAGCTGGAATCTGAACTTGAAATGAAGGAGATCAGAAAAGCTGCACTTGAAGCCGAATTGAGAAATTTATCGGCCGAAATTGAAGCTGACAAGAAGAAGATAATCGAGCTTCCCAAGTTAACAGAGAGAAGGCGAAAGGAAGCCTTAGCAGCTCTGAACGAAGACAAACAACTCAAGGCGAAGCTGGCTGCTCTGACCAGAACCCAAGAAGCTGATAAAAACTTATTAGAGAACATTAGCAATATGATATCGAATGCCAAAAATGTAATCTCAAAGTTCTTGGGTGTGTGAATTATGTTTGATAGCCGAATGTTTTATTAACCCTGTAATCTTGTCATCCTTTTAACTCTGTCTTCTTTCATTGTGGATGATTCATTCGGCAAAGTTGGCCATAATAGTACTTAGACCCGAAAACGCTTCAATTATGACATAGCCGAATCCCATCCAGTCAAAGCCGAATACGACTCGATAAGAATCCCAAACGACATGA
The DNA here is from genome assembly GCA_033239725.1 of Echinochloa phyllopogon. NCBI lineage: Eukaryota > Viridiplantae > Streptophyta > Magnoliopsida > Poales > Poaceae > Echinochloa > Echinochloa phyllopogon. The sequence goes on along the minus strand of BTCW01000003.1, from coordinate 18,341,875 downwards.
GAACCGATCGGCTGGAAAATCCTTTCCACCTTCCGAACTCTTCGGAATACGTGCCACGATCTTTGGCCATGATTTTCTCTGCGGGTTCTATAAATAAACACCCAGGCAACCCACAGTTTCTTCACCAAGTTCTTCGCCTTCCAAGTTTCTGCCGGCCCAAGCCATTCTTTTCCCCATCCACAGTATTTCCAAGGAACTTCCAATGGCTGATAACAACAGGAGGCGCCCGGCCGCCGATGAAGCCGAAGGAAGTCGTGCCAGCGCTCGCCGCAGGTGATTAGTTGCTTACTTCTCTCCGTCCTTCTCGAGATTTCCTCCCTCTTTCTTGACGAATCTCTTTGTTCTTTCAGGGTAATCCAATGGATTGCCGGCGCTGGTGCGCCAGTCGCAGCTCCAGCCGCTGCTCCCGCGGCATCTTCGAGTTCGTCTAATCGATCTCTCGAATCGGACGACTCCCGCTACACGGACGGCGATGCTCGCCGATTCAAGGCGGAGCGCGACGACTCTCGTCGCGAACTGGAGGCTATCTCCAAGCAAGCCGGGATTGCTGACCTCGAATGGCAGCACGAGCGCAAGCAACTGCTCGAAGTCATCGATGGTGAGTCCTGCAATCTGCTCAATCTCAATCTCATCTCCCGAATGATATTAATCTGTTGCCCCTTTCGTAAACTTGCAGCGCGTGATGCTGAACTTGATCGATTGAAGGCGCTGGTGGAGGAGCTGGCGGACAAGGTGAACGCCCACGGAGACACACCCGAGGCACGCCTTGGTGCGGTGGCAGGTCGTGTTGATGAAGTGGCTTCCCACGGCATTCGTCTGGGCGTCGCTACGGGTCTCGTCGCTATGTCGACGCACACCGGCACTGACTATTCCAGGATGCCGGTCGGTTTTGCCAACGGTAACCCGGAGGAGATCGATGACATCGAGGCTTCCATAGATCGCCTTGATGCTCATGGCGCCGCCATTGCCGATTCCATTCATCCTCAGTCCGTTTTGAACAAGCTATTCCATTAGTTTGTACTAGGGATTTATGGAATTTCGGCAATAAAACTTATCTTTTGTGATCTTGCATGAACATCTGATGTAGTATATTTTGTGCTGAGGGCAATACATTCAGTACTGGCCATTTTCCTTTTCTGTCAACATTTGTTCTGAAGGCGATTTCTTCCCGAAAATCGGCTGTTCGGCAAATTAATATATCAATCACCGATCGATTTCAACACTGGGATAATACCTCTTCAAATATCTTCCATTTATAGCAGAAGCAAATTCTTCTCCCAATAATGTCTTTAAAATATATGCATTTCCAGGCACGCATCTAACCACTCTGAAAGGTCCTTCCCAATTTGGAGACCACTTGCCGAATGCTGCATATTTGGTTCCAATCGGCAATATCGCTTTCCAGACCAAATCACCTTCTGTAAATTGCTTAACTTTCACTTTCTTATTGTAATACTTAGCAACTCGCATTTTGTTCTTCTCAATATTCTCCAAGGCCCTGAGACGAATCATATGCAAATCTTCTAATTCGTCCATCATTAAATCATTATAATCTTTAGAACTCAAATCCTTTTGCAACTTTATTCTCCTTGAGTCTAATTGTATTTCCTACGGCAAGATAGCATGATGCCCATACACCAACTCATAAGGAGACGTCTGTATAGCCCCATGTGGAGCCATTCGGTAAGCCCATAAAGCCTCATTGAGTACCGAATGCCACTTTCTCGGCTTCTGATCAATCTTCTTCTGTATAATTTTAATCATAATCTTGTTAGAAGCCTCTGCCTGACCATTAGCTTGGGCATAATAAGGAGAAGAATTCAATAATTTGATGCCCATACTTTCAGCAAAATCTCTGAATTCCGAAGATGTAAATTGAGTCCCTTGATCAGTGGTGATTGTCTGAGGAATCCCAAATCTGTAAATGATGTGTTCTTTAACAAATTCGACCATATTCTCCGACGTCACCTTTTTTAATGGAATTGCCTCAACCCACTTAGTAAAATAATCAGTTGCCAAAAGCACAAACTTATGCCCCTTGCTAGACGGAGGATTTATTTGGCCAATCAAATCTATTCCCCATCCTCTGAATGGCCATGGCTTGACAATGGGATTCAAAGCCGATGCCGGAACTCTCTGAATGTTTCCAAATTTCTGACAGTCTTGACATCCTTTATAATATTCAAAACAATCTTCCAACATTGTCGGCCAGTAATATCCAGTTCTTCTAATAACCCACTTCATTCGGTAGGCCGATTGATGTGCTCCACACAACCCATCATGTACTTCACTCATCAGCCTTTTTGCTTCTTCATGATTTAAGCAATGCAACAGTACTCCATCCAGGGATTTATAATACAAATTATTGTCAAGAAGAACAAATTTTAAAGCTTTATACCTGAGCTTTCTAGAAACCTTTCGGGATGGATCTTCCAGATAATCGGCAATCTCTTTTCTCCAATCATCTTCTGCCAGATTACTCCCGAATGCATATACATCATTAGCAAAAACCTCTCGAAGCTCTTTATAACCTGATGCACTTTGGGCCAATCTATTTGCTTCTCCATTATCCCCTCTAGGAATGTGTTGTAGAATTACTGACCGAAAGCTCTTCAATATTTCTTTGCATTCTTCATAGTAATTCCTCAAGGTATCACTTTTGCACTCGTATTCACCATTCAATTGCTTTATGACCAATTCTGAATCTCCAAAAATTTCAACCGCAATGGCATTTGCTTCTTTCAAATATTGGAGCCCTTTGAGCAATGCCTCATACTCAGCTTGATTGTTAGTAACAGCAGATTGAATGGAAACAGCGAACTCAAATGTTTCTCCTTTGGGTGAAATTAATAAGATACCTGCTCCACCACCTTTGTTGCATGAAGATCCATCGAAGAATAATACCCAAGGAACAATGTTAAGCAAATTTATTGATGTATCATGATGTTCAGTAATGAAATCGGCAATAATCTGTCCCTTAACAGCCTTTGCCGATTCAAACCTTAACTCAAATTCAGACAAAGCTAAAATCCATTTGCCAATCCTTCCGTTCAAAATTGGCATAGACAACATGTGTTTTATCACGTCAAACTTTGAATACACAATGCATTCGGCATGTAATAAGTAGTGCCGAAATTTTGTACAGGAGTAATAAACACATAAGCAAAGCTTCTCTATAGCCGAATACCTTGTTTCTGGATCTAGTAACTTTCGGCTAAGGTATGCAACTACTCTTTCCTTCCCTTCAAATTCTTGAATGAGGGCCGATCCAATAGTTTGGGCATCGGCCGCCACGTACAACTTGAAAGGCTTGTTCAATTGTGGAGGCACCAATACTGGTGGCTTCTTCATGTACTCTTTTATTTTATTAAAAGCCTTTTGTTGTTCGTCACCCCATACAAACTTTTGATCCTTCTTTATTTTCAATAGTGAGGAAAAGGGTAACACCTTTTGTGACAAATTTGATATGAACCTTCTCACAAAATTTATCTTGCCAAGCAGCGATTGTAGCTCTTTAAGATTAGTTGGAGGAACAATTTCATCAATTGCCTTCATGCTTTTCTTACCAACTCCTATTCCTCCTTCATGTATCAAAAATCCCAGAAACTCTCCAGCCGAAACTCCAAAAGCACACTTATTCGGGTTCATCTTAAGTCCATGTTTCCTGGTACATTCTAGAGTTTTCCTTATGTCGGCCAAATGAGACTCATGATCCAATGACTTGATCACCACATCATCAATATATATTTCCACAATCTTGCCGATCAACTCATGAAAAATATAATTCATAGCCCTTTGATAAGTTGCACCGGCATTCTTTAATCCAAAGGTCATGACAACCCACTCAAACAACCCTATGTGTCCAGGACACCTGAAAGCTGTCTTTACTATATCTTCCAATGCCATATAAATCTGATTGTATCCTGCGTTACCGTCCATGAAACTGAGCATTTTGTATCCAGCAGCAGCATCAACCAATGAATCAGCAACAGGCATTGGATATCCATCCATGGGTGTAGCCTTGTTTAAGTCTCTAAAGTCTATGCAAACCCTCATCTTTCCATTTTTCTTATAGACAGGAACAATATTAGAGATCCAATTCGCGTATTTACACGGCCGAATGAAATTTGCATCTAGTAACCTTTCAATCTCCTTTTTCACATCGGCCAAAACTTCTTCCTTGTAGATTTTTCGGGGTGGTTGCTTGTAAGGTCTGTATCCAGGTTTGATTGGCAACCGATGCTCAACAATAGAACGGTCTAGACCAGGCATCTCCGAATAATCCCAAGCAAAGCAGTCCTTGTATTCTTTTAACAATGTTACCAACTTTTCTTTGAAAACCGAATCCAAGTTAGCACTGATAAATGTCGGTCTTGGCTTGTCACCATCTCCAATGTCCACTTCTTCTAATTTATCGGCCGACACAAATCCACGTCCTAATTTTCCATCAGTTCCATCAATTGGATTTTCCATTAAAAATTACTATGAGAGCCGACTGCTTCGATCGGCTGTTGATCACTGCTGGCTGGTGCCACAGGACCTTCTCCCCAGTCTTTACCTGAGAAACAATCTATGCCTTGATACTCCCAGAAAGCTGGTTCCATATTAGCCACGCTTATTGAATCATCTGCTTGGACAATCTCCACCTCATCATCTATCCACTGAATAAGCTGTTGATGCATGGTAGATGGAATACAACAATTTGCATGAATCCAATCTCTTCCAAGCAGCAAGCTATATGCCCCTTTGCCCTCAATGACAAAGAAAGTCGTAAGCAGAGTCTTGGACCCAATCATCAGATCAACATGCACGCATCCCTTGGTGTCCGAAGGATTTCCAGCAAAATCATTTAGAATTATGCTCGTTGGTGTCAAATCTCTAGGACCCATACCAAGCTTCCTGAATGTGGTATATGGCATCACATTGACAGCAGCTCCCCCATCGACAAACATCTTGGTCAATGGTTTGCCATTAACATATCCCTTCAAGTACAGTGGCTTCATGTGCCGATTCTGGGTTGGCTTCTCAAAAACAGCTTGTTTGTTCAACATCAATTGTGCCATTAACCCAAATTGTTCGGCATCATCTATATCGGGCAATACTTCTTCCTGTACAATTTGATTAGCTGGAGCCATGAATTCATTCGGCAAGAAACATACCATGCATGTAGGAGCCGAATGACTATGTTCGTCAGGCCTGTCTTTTGGGAGCCATATCGATTTCATCCTAGGCCTTGCTTGTTTCAATTCCCAATTCCTCAGTCGTTGTACTCTTCTCTTCTGGCTCTTCCTCAAACCAGGTGGGCACTATTGTCCTTTTTGCCAAACATACTCACGATCTTCTTCCTCATGATCAATCCATCTGCAATCAGCATGTCTCTTTCTTGGTTGATCATCAAAACGCCGATCATCACTAGGATGCACCCTACCAATTCTTTCATGGACAGATCGGCGATTGGCAACATTTTGCCTATGTTCGATATACCTATTATTGCACTCAGGACAGTTATTCCTTGTAGGCAGCTTTAAACCTTCGTTCCAACAGTGCCTGAAGAACGCACACCCCCAATGCGCACGTTCCTGCTCTCGAGCATACTCTTCTTGCTCTTCCTCAAACCTTTCTTCTTCGCGCCTTCTTTTCTCTTCCTCGTATTCACGCCTTCGAAGACGCTCCTTTTCTTGCTGACGCTGCCATTTGTTGAGGAGAATACGTGTAGTAACTCTAGGTTTAAAGGATTCGCCCGCCTCAAATCGGCTATTCGGGAACCGAAGATTTTTCTGGCGAACCTGCTCAATTGTGATCTGCCGAGTGGGATCAACCGAACCATCCTGTCTTGCCTTCTTTGAGGTTAAAACTTTCAATCTTTCCTTTTCTCCAGATGAAACAGCATTTACCATATTAACCGAGAACCCGATCATATTCTGAGGGAAAGGGTTACTGTCTAGTTTCATCTTGTTGTCGAATTTCAGATGTCCTTCTTGAATAGCTTTCTGAATCTTCATCCTAAAGACTCTGCATTCATTAATGGAATGAGAATTTCTATCATGAAACCCACAGTACCTCTTATCTTTCACTCCATCAGGCCGAAGCATAGAATGTCCCTCTGGCAATTTGATTCGGCCTTCTTTCACCAGGAACTCAAATAATTTGTCTGCCTTAGTCACATCAAAATCATATGTCCCCTTCATCTGTTTGATCCATCTTTGAGTCATTGTAACTGGTTCTTTGCTCCACACTATCTCTGCTGCGGCTATCTCCTCACTATCTTCATACTCATCTTCTTGATCTGCTCTTTCAAGGAATTGGTTATAGATGTCAGCTACATCATTATTTTTAGCAAACCTGACATCTTTCTTGAAACCATATGCCTGGTTACTCATCAAGGCCAATCTGTGCGACAACTGGCCCAAATCATCAAACTCCATCCCGAACAGCTTCTCCCGAATGGCAGGCAGCATGCCAGCTACAGCCATACCAGCCAGCTGGTCATCAGGTATGTTCAGAGAAAAGCACATACTCTTAGTTTCCCTAAACCTCCTGAGGAACTCTGTAGGTGTTTCATTATTCCTCTGCCTTAAGCTGGTCAAATCAACCAACTTTTTCTCGGTACTGCCAATGTAGTAATGAGCATGGAATTTCTGTTCCAGGTCTTTCCAAGTACAGATCGACTGAGCAGGCAAAGAAGCAAACCATGTAAAAGCTGGACCCGTCAGTGACAAAGGAAAGTATCTAATTCTGAAAGCCTCATCTGCCGAAGCCTCTCCAAGCTGCATCAGATATCGAGCTATATGTTCCACAGTGCTAGTATCATCTTGTCCTGAGAATTTAGTAAACTCTGTAGGCACCTTGACTCTATTCGGCAATGATACCCTTTGGTACCATTCAGGGAAAGGAGACGAGTACATGTACCCTTGATTTTTAGGCTTCAGACCGAATTGATTTTGCAATACATCGGTCATTTTTTGCACCATGAGGTCAATACTGGTGTCTTGATTCCCTGGTCTTCCAGCAAGCATGCCTGCAGTATCAACGTACCCAGGATTCGGGAGGGCGTCGATAGCATTGTAATCCATAAACTCTGAATATCCGTTTCCATATAAATCCCTCTGCAGTCTGTTGTTCAAGGGAGATATCTTGTAAGCAGAAGCAGGCGGATTCCCAGTGGTGCCGAATGCCATATCACCGTATGTGCGAGTTTTCGGCAGTGCAAGCTGAGGATCTTGCCGAATAGGTTGTCCATTTATATCTTTAGCACCAGAACCTCCAGTTTCATCAGCATTTCCTTTACCATGTGGTTTCTGAATTGGTGCTTGAACATTGAAGTATGTCGGGCCACCCAATTGCCCATGTATCTGCTCGAAGGATTTATCCACATGCTGACCAAAAATGCTTATCATTATATGCCGAAAACTGTTTAAGAACGCAGCATTGTGATTGGTCATTGTCTCTCCCAAAGCTTTGTATAACAAGCCCGAGAATCTCTCCCTCTCTTCTTCTTCAGTAAGATCAGATTGCCCAGGAAGGAGAACTCTTGGCAGATCAGACTTGAGAAAAGGTGCACCACTCCTGTTCTTGGCGAAAGACAGTAAACATTTGTTAATGAATTGGTTAGCAGCAACCTTTACCATCTGTTGATGTTCTTCAGACAACTCTTCCAAAGTGACATCCATGATGTCGCTCAACTCAGGCATCTTTGAAAACTTGTGTGTGTCCCACTGGGCGTGCCAAAAAGTGTGTTGACGTAAAATCCGCACCTCACGCCAAGCACACAGCAAGCCGAACAAAGCTGGCTTCAAACGTGGCCCGGGCTTTCGAATCCGGAAGCGTGCCAGTCAGTTTGCCTGAAAACTAACAAAGGGATAAAAACGTTTAGATCAAAACCTGGAACGTGCCGGGTGAGACCAGACAGTTCCATGTTTGCGGCGTTGAAGCCAATCTTGAGAGACATATAGCTACAGGGAAGCTATCTGTCGGCAGTTAAAACCTCATTCGGCAATCAGCAAGGCACGCAAGGAGCGCACTGCCGAATGCGTGACGTAAGCATGACGAAAGATCGGCTTTCAACCAAATGAACACATACTCATAGCCGATTAACGAGAAACAGAGCATGATAAAAAGGGTGAAACATGATCATAAATTCGCAGTAAACAAAGAATGCATAGGCCGAAAGCAGCACCCGTCAAGCATGATAACAAAACAAGTTAATCCACCGCATGATACGACTTGTTTGTAACCACGCCACTAATCAGATTAGATTAATCCACCGCATGATACAATCTAACCATGAAAAGCTAAAAGCACTCAATGTTTAGTTACGAACCCACAACACAGTCACGAATTTACATTAAAACAAGAATGCATAGGCCGAAAGCAGCACCCGTCAAGCATGACAGCAAACGAGTTAATCCACCGCATGATACAACTCGTTTGAGGCCACACCACCAATCAGATTAGATCAATCCACCGCATGATACAATCTAATCGTGAAAGGCTAAAAGCATTCATTGTCTAATGCAAACCCACGAACACACGTTCACTCGTGAGAGCTCTGCCGAATACGGCTATTTAGCCGAATCGGGGTCCATGGCGAAGGAACAAGCCTAATCGGTAGAGATAAATCTATCAGATCGAATCGAATTCTAATCCACCGGATGATTAGCTCTAAGACGACCCAAAAACCTGCATCTACCGCATGATACCCGGTTCTGTCAAGATCTACACAATGCCGACAAGCTTGAACCCGCGACACGTAGCAACCTAGATCGGTTTCGGATTCGGCTGTGAGGGGATAAGCCGTTGCACTGTAAAGCAGAGCCGATTCTAACCGATCTAGATTGGGCAAAGGTGTGTTGCATGAATTAAGCACATAGTAAAAGAGGAGCAACACGGGGTAACTTAATGAATCTGCTAGATCTTGCCGGAATCTAACAGAGCCGATAACTTGGTCCATACTAGATCTTAGCCCACCGCATGGCTCATGACCTAACAGAGGAACCTTCTTGAGACCATAACTTAAATCCACCGGATGATACTAAGCATGGTAACAAGACTACTTGCATCAAAGCTTAAATCCACCGCATGATACTAAGCATGATACAAGGTTGCCGGTACTTACGGAGGTCGACGGATCGATGACTCCTCTCGAAGAACTCGACGACTCGACTAAAGGACTCGATATTTGGCACGGGGCCGGTTTGTTGTACGATTGATTGTTTCGATTGTTTTCTACAGATGCCATGGGTTTATATTTATACCCAGGTCTTGATACAACTCCCAGTCGGACACGACTACAATACTTATTTCTAAAAATAAATGACGGATCTTCGTGCCCATATTGCATTCCTTGCTCGAACCGGCCTTTTCCTTATGTTGATCCACGTCATCATGTCTTCCCGAATGCTACCATTCTTCGCCTGCGGAACAACGCCTCTGCCGAATGATGCCGCACTCCCGACCGCAGAGTATCTCTGCCGAACGCTTCAGAGACCACCCCTTAGCCGAATGACGACGCGTTCCCGACCGCAGAGCATCTTTGCCGAATGCTTCAGAGAAAGCCCTTTAGCCGAATGGCATCCTTCCACCAAATCCGGCTCACATGTCAGCCTCTTCCTGGTGTTAATTTTTGGTGTCAACACGAGTGTATATCGGGGTTTGCCGAGTGACGCAGGCACTCGGCAAACACCCGGTTTCCAATAGTGCGTGGCAAATTGTATATGATCCACGGCATGAATCGAATGAGCAGGCCACATAGATGTACTACATCGATGTATGTGGCCTCTGATCGCTGCTAGTATATGTACATCCCAGCGGCTGTTCGAGCGTTGGACTCTGACCACTGGTACTCCACTGCCACCAGTCTCCACTCTTCCCTTCGCTTAGCTTGCACCACCGGATGCATCGCGTTGTGCGTTTGAGCTGCTCTGCAACTCACAGCCACACAAATGACAACCGGCGCATTTGTAATAAGTGTCTCAGATTGATGATGCTTTTCAGATTGAAAACATGTTGCCTGATTAATTCCACGTGATAACCGCGCAAGCTGCTGGGCGCCAGCCATGTGAAGCGCGCGGCTTTGCGGCGCCGCCGTGGCAGCTCGATCTGATCGGTTCCAGCTAGCCGCCGAAGAAGCTACGATCAAAAGTACACACCGGCCACAGATCCGGCCAACCGTCTAAAAGAACAAAACTACCTACTTCTCCAATCAGAAATATAATTCATAAAGTAAAATTATACTTTGTCTAATACGTATTTTTTATAAAAAATAAAAGTACCCTTTCATCGATCCTCCTATCTTAGAAGTATGCTTTTCAATCTTCAATTACAAAACTCTAGGTGAGCACCATCCAATTGTCAAAGACATAAAAATTTGGACCCTCATGGGGTTTCAAAGGCAATTTTTTTATTTTATTAAGTTTAATTATTTTGGTTTAATTCAAAAAACATAACTAATTCATGCTAAAACAGAAACATATAGTGCCTAAATTTTCTAAAAATGTAACATATTTGTTGATTCTCTATTTAAAGCAATTTGGAGTCATTTAGATCTTACTACCTCTGTTCTTTTCTACATATCGCATTTGGTTTGTCATAAGTCAAACCTGTTCGATTTTGATCATGTTTATAGAAACAACATCTATAAAACCAAACATATGCACTATCAAAATATAGTATATGGCGGACTTGATGAAACAAATTTGGTATTGTGGATGTTTTTATACTTCGATATAACTTAGTCAAAGATGGATAGGTTTGATTTAAAAAAGAACAACGAGGGTATTTATTTGTTTATATTCCTAGTGTGAGTAGAATGCAAAACGACAATTTAAATAAATAACATGTGTGACTATAAGCAGTAAAATAGAAGGGCCATGAATAAATAAGATTCAAATAACTCGAAATAGAGCACCAATAGTTAGTTTATATTTTTAGAAAAAAATTGTACTGGTTTATATTTTTTATGATTAAAAATGAGTTGGTTATGCATTTTTAGATTAATCTTTTCTTTCTTTAATTTTCAGGAAATAGAAAACCACCCTTTTGAAACCACCAAAGGACCAAACTTGCCATGTTTTGATACTTGGATGGCCCTCAACATTTGTCTTTATAGGTAAGGATTGAAAATGATTGTTTTCCTTTTAAAACTATATCATATTAAATGAAAAGAGTTGTATTATGAATGTATTTTTTTGTTAGAATCATATTGCTAGTAATTCCAATCTTATGTTGTCTACAAATAAATTTTGGATATTTATAATAAAATTTTTATTTTTTTGATTTAGGAGAAATTTAAATGGAATTATATTTCCAATTAGAGGAAGTAGGCTGTGTGTGTGCTTACTAGCAGGTGATGATATTGGATGATCCATTCTACATCACCACGCGCACATGATTACTTGTGCCTCGCATCGCCACGAATGGTGATATCAGAAAACAAGAAGCACGATGCAAAGGTTGGTTCAGCATTGTTATAAATTCCAAGATCTTGAGAAGTGAGAGAAGTCTGAACTAGGATGGCGTTTGGTTCCATGGATGGTAACGCAAACGTAAAGGAATGGGTCCGGAGCTGTAACGGTAAAGGAAACGACGATTCCGTATTTTGTTTGGTCGATCAGCCGTAATGGAAAAGGAATGAGGTCCGCTCTGGAGGAGTCCGGAGGTGGGAGCGTAGCTGCGGCGCAATCGCTTACGCTCCAAATCGGGCGTAATCGGCTCCCTAAAGGCGCGGTATCGATTACCCCGCTATCGCATCCTGTGGGAGGTGAAGCAAACAGAAATCAACATTATCGATTCACGATGTGATCCGACCACGCAGGAAAATGCCCCAACCAAACATCTTCTAGGTTGTAAGAGAACATGGGGGGTTGATCATCATTGATCTGTTCAGGAAGATGGATCTCCGCTAGGCGTGAACCATGTCTTGCTTTTCCTGGAGGAACAAAACATTCAGACTTTAGGACATGTGGTTCGCGTGGAACCAATACCCAACCCAGTGACCCAGTGCTTGCAGGCATCTGAACATGACAGCGAACTAGTGAAGACTTGTTTATTTGCGTGTTAAAGACCACCAACAACCCTGCCGATTCGAATGCTTGCTAGTGCCGAACCATGTTGAACAACCTGTGTGTAAAACATGTATTTGGGTGTTAAAAACCACATGACGTCAGTTTGCCAGGAGCTTCACTTTCTGGCTGTTCTGGCCACGTTGCAGGCTCGGAAACGAAACATTTTCAGAGTGTGCGCATTTGAATGACACACTGGAGCATTGTTTAGGTGTCAAACACTATAAGGCATGTTGCTACTGTTACATGCTTCTGCAGTTCTGCATAGCCTCGAAATGTGTTAACTGCAACTGATGGACTGATGGTTTGTTGCCTAGTAGACGTGTTGTTGTTTTTTTTTCTTGGAGAATCCGTCCGCTACCCAACCAAACCATCAAATAACCAGATGGGCTGTGCTAGCAAAGCACACGGTCAGGCCGTGTCCGTAACCAGATGGGCTGTGCTAGAAAAGCACAACGAGATGGGCTGTGCTAGAAAAGCACAACCAGATGGGCTAGCAAAGCACGCGGTGTAGTGCGTCAGCCCACTACTTACTACATGGCAAGGCCCACTCCGTCTCATCCCGCAGCCCAGAGCCCACGGCAAGGATCCGACACGCCGCGCCGTCTCGACTCTCGACTAGTCTGCGCCTCTCCGGCGGTCCACCCTGCAGCCAGCCTTTTGTGATTCGATCCCCACCCCTTTTCCCCTAGTTCTCTCTCGCGATCGCCGTCTTCTCCGCGTCTTCAGTCTAAACCCTGCGCTAGAAACCAAAACCTAAACTAAAACCCCCGGTCCCCCGCACTTTTTTTTTCGTCTTCTTCCCCCGCAAACCACGGGCGCCGCGGCCGCGCCGATCGCTATGTCGCGCGTCCTCCTCCGCCACCGCCGCCTCCTCTTCCCCGAGGCTCGTAGCGGCGCCAACCACCCCCTCGCCGCCGCCTTCTCCTCCAGGGCCGCCTCCTCCGACGCCGCCCGGTCCGCCTCTCCCTCCGCCACCGCCGCGTTCGCGGGCGCCCCAGCGGAGCCGGCGGCGGCAGCTGCAGCGGCAGCGGCGGCGTCCGAGTCCTCCGCCGGAGCAGGCGAGCAGCCCTCGCCGCCGCCTACCCCCGCGGCGCGCGGGCGGTGGGGCCTGCTCAAGTTCGGCGCCCTCGCGGCGGTCGCTGGAGCCATCAGCGGCGTCGGATACGCCACCTACGGTGCGATCCCCTGGTCCCTCGTTGACCTACTATTGCGATTTGTTTTCGTGCAGATTCGGTTTGGGGGGTTTGGGTTGGCCTGTTCCGCGTCTGACTTCTGCTGCCTGTTCCTGTTTGCTTGCGCGTAGCGTATTCGCTTCCGGAGGTTGAGGAGAAGACGCGGGAGTTCAGGAGGAATCCAGCGCCCACCGTCTCTGAGGATGCTTCCGCGTTCGAGGTTAGTTATACTATGCGATCCATGTTACTTACTGTTGTTTGTTAGGATTTGGGTGAATTGCGAAATCAATTGGTCAACTGGTTTTGGTGAGCTCACATCGTTCTTCACTAGAGCTCTAGAGATTGGTGTTCACTTAGATTTCAGCCCACGCCATTAGTTACCTGCTGTGGGGTGCTGTTCGTCCATTCTGTTGGTTGGATTTGGGGGTGGATCTTCTACTTTTTTTTCTCGAAAAACAGTGGATCTTCTACTTCCTGTGACTGTCAATTTCTTTTTGATGCTACCATTCAAGCATATCATACATGAACGCCCCGAATTTGTGCTGAACTGCTGATACTGAAGCATGAAATAACTTATATGCCCTACTACCCCGATACTTCAAGGAGGGGACGTATCCTATATCGGATACGTATCCGATAACGATACACCATGGATACACTATGGATACGTCTGGGTGTTTTGCTTGTGCTTCCTAACTGGTGCCCTGCAATGGTCTATGTGTTTATGCTTTTGTGCAAAACAATATAATCATAAACTTATTTATTACTTCTTGTATATAAGTCTTATATTAATTTTTTCAAATATAATAAGACATATCGACGTATCTGATTCTTTTAAAAAGTACTGTATCACCGTATCTGTATCGGCTCGATACTGATAGTCTGATACACGTATCCATATCCATGTAGCATAATGCCCATACCGTTATTTTGCACAAATGGGTGGAATTGTGTTAACAATTGAAATAATTAGTGAATGTTTCTCCCGTTTTTTACTGTAATTTGTTGTCATATTTCCTGTATGCAGAAGTACATGGCCACGGCGTACTCGTCAGCTATGAAAGGTACAAACTACAGTGTGTCTTCTCTTCGTTTTCATGGAATTCAAGAGTTGTTGGTGCAAACGTATTATGCACTCTCTGAACACATGTCTGAATGGCATTGTGGTGATGTGTCATGAAGTTATAGGCTCATAGCACTACTTATTGTTTTCTCTACAATTGCAAATTTTACCTTTGGTTGCTATTAGATGCTTCAATCTGGTAGTCAAGAATTCATGCAAACTTGCAGATGACTTTAGGAATGATTAAACAAATCTCTGAGTGGTTCAGTGGGAGCACATAATTTTGATGTTATTAAATTATCCACTTTTTAAATGTATATACATTTGAAACTAATATGCATGAACCATTGTAACCATGAATTTAACATTTGTTAACATAAATGCATATGCTGATTAATTACTCTAAATTATAACATCTTTTCTTGCAAAATTGCTGCTTGTTTACAGCTTACAGTTTTTGATTGTATTTTCTGTTATTGTGTGTTTTTATTGTTATTTGGTGATATACAATCTTGTGCTGCAGTTCCTGTTGCAGCAATAGAGCTGTACTTGGATGTTAGGGGCACAATTGAAGACCATGTCAGGGTTTGTAACAAACCATAACCCCTTCTATATATATGCTTAATCTAGCAAGTGTTTGTAATTCCTCTTATTATTTTCTACTCCAGGGCTTCACTGAACCCACATCAGACAAACTGCTGCCAGACCTACTTCCTCAAGAGCAGCATGTCTTCACCCTAGTTCTTGATCTTAATGAAACCCTTGTGTACTCTGATTGGCAGGTATATTGTAGCTTCCTGTTATTTATTTCATTGTATGTATCACTGCGGCATCCAATAACATGCACTGGTAATATATGAAAGACAAATATCTAGAACTGAATTTACACACATTTAGTTGTTTGGTGAAATAGCTTAGTCTTGTGAAATTCGAGGCCCATTTCTTATCCCTGCCACAAAGGAATGAGATAATGACTGATGGCAGTTGGAATGGGAGAGTGCAGTTTGTTTTCCTTAGTAGGTATGTGATAGTAGGGCTATAATAGACTGATTTCAATACTAAGTCTAACATAACCAGATAAGGTACGAGGTTGCAGTGTGCTTGATCACCTTGTGCTACACGCGACAGTTTTCCTCCAGCGTACTCTTTTTTAAGTAACATCTAGTTTATGGTGTTTCAGTGTGAAACTTGAGGCGCATAAATATAGTGTTTAACTGTGTATCAGCAGAAACTGTAAAAGTTATGAGCCATGTAGACTAGGGCTTATGCAAGCACACAATATGCATCAAGATTTTCTGACACCTTGTGATAATAATATAGTAAGATGAACACTAAACTTGATTAAATCCTTCTAATTTTCCTAGCGTCCACCCTTTCCATATTTTCTTAACATTTCTCTTTAGCCATTCCATGTTTTCTTACTTTGTGTATACAAGACTGCTAATAATGGTCGTTCCTCTCTCCTTTTTCTATATAGCGTGAGAGAGGATGGAGAACTTTTAAGAGGCCAGGGGTCGATGCATTTTTGGAACATATGGCAGGATTCTATGAAGTTGTTGTGTATTCTGATCAGCCACCTATGGTTAGTTGATCTTAACTTCCTCTGCATTTGGCTGCCATGTAATGTCCTAACCTCTATGTATATTTCATTGATGCGCAGTATGTTGAACCTGTGTTTGAGAGGCTGAACTCAAAGGGTGTCATTCATCACAGGTTATCAAGACCTGCAACTAAGTACCTGGATGGAAAACATTATCGGGTATGCAGATCGTAGGGATTTACCTAATTCCTTAGCGTTAGGAATTAGGATGAATTCATTGACGTTAGTCGATACACTTGCTTCTGAATATCATCAACTATTTGTGCCTTTATTATTAGTCTATTTCTGTTTTATTATCTTTTTTATATGGTAAGTTCAGGAGCACATACTTGAGGAAGCATCTAAATGAACTCATAGTCTGTAGTCTTTTTATTGTAGACCTATGACCTATCTACCAGCTGGCCTTTGTGATTAATAAACTTGCAATTGTTAAACATGTTATGTTACTGAGGTTATGTCATGGTCTTTAGAAGACTGGTCCATTATCAAATCTGTGGATATGATACTGAGCTGTGGCTGTCCCATTTGGACTGTTCTTTATGTTTTCTCTTAATCTTACTGTTTTTCATGTTTTGCCAGGATTTGTCAAAGTTGAACAGAAAACCTGAAAAAGTTATTTATCTCAGCGCCCATGCTCTTGAAACTTGCTTGCAGCCTGAGAATTGTGTTCAAATAAAACCTTTTAAACTTGAAAATAATAATGACACCCAACTGCTGGATCTCATTCCGTTTCTCGAGTGTAAGTGTTCTAACCTACCTCGTATATCATGATATCAACATGATTAAATGCTGACCAAGCCAACACAATGTACAGATGTTGCGATGGCTAGACCTGCTGACATTAGGACAGTGCTTACATCCTATCAAGGTCATGATGTTGCTGCTGAGTTTATCGAGCGTTCAAAGGAACACCAGAGGTAAACAAACGTGGTTTTCTTATTCTAGGCTTCATTCCTAGGTATTGTGTGAGTGTTGAAGCTATGAATGATTTGAATCCATGCAATCTGCTATGAAGTTATAATAGTTTGGTTTTGATGCAAGACTGCAATAATCGCTAATATATGCCACAAACTGACATAACGTATGTTGCTTCTTTTGCGTTAACGCTTCTTTAAGGAATAGTGCCTCTAATATTGAACTGGTGTTGTAATTCTTTGATCTAGTCCCTCAACCACTGCAACTTCTTAAACGGAAGTATTTCTAACTATATTAAAATGATTATAATGATGCTGTAAGTCCCTAATCATCTCCCACCAGATTGCTTGTGTGGGTAGGCATGTTCAAACTAGAGCTAAATTTCTGTCTGACCATGCATTAAGGGATTATGATGTGATTTGCTGGACTGGTCTTTAAAGTATATGGCCCCTCCACATTGCCTGGCTTCACCGCTACCTGGAAATACAGTCTCTGGAACTCTGGCCAAATAATATATTTGATTTTTGACCATCAGTGCCATATTCAGGTTAAAAAAATCTGAGCCAGAAGATGAAGAGGTCTGGCCAATTTAGTTGAATATAGGGGTAGTTTGGATTTTGCAAACACCAATACAGCATAAGATTCCCGTATTCGCAGAAAAGCTGTACCATGCTTTGGGAACAAAGCCAATTGCTTTAATGCCAAAAGTAGCCAACTTTTATATGCTTTGATATTAATAGCAGATTTAGACTAAAAATGCTTTTCAGAAATTTATTTGCATTTTGCATTTAAGGTGTTTTGTTGGTAAGGTATACACGTAACCAGTACTATTAATTTGATGTCATTACTTTTCTCATTACAGGCGAATGCAGGAGCATAGCAAACATGGACGTTTATGGAGACGGTGAAGGATCCTGGAAGGATGATGCACTGATTGATTTGTGAATCCTAGTCGTGGTGGTGTTTCTGAAAGAAAATCATACGGATCATTTTGTCCTCGTCCGTGGTCAAATTGTTGGCTGCTCTGTAAGGATATCTTGTAGTTTTGGCAGTTTAGGTTGCGCCCTTTTGGCTGATTTGAGGCATTCTTGTAAGATCATTGGTTGAATAGTCAGTGTTGACCGTGCGATTCAGATGTTGCTTTGATGGCAACTCGTGCTATATACTGAAAACTGGAATGCGGGTGTTCTTGGGCGGTCGTAGGCTCGTACCATCAACCGTCAACATCTTTTTGGATTATCCACTTCATTTGCAGGTGTTCTCACATCTGTAGAATCGAAGGGATCTGTTTTTGTCGACATGTAATCGAATACCCTGATACCGTAAAAGTTGTTTCCCTCGTTTGAGTCCCTATCTTTTTTTTGTTAGTTGTTCTTATGAATTGTTGGAGCAGAGGTGTACCTACTAATATTGCTCGATTTATCTTGCACTTAGATGTTTAGTTGATGTACACAGTCCACAGACTACGTTTCGCAAGTGTAAGCGCCATTTCAATAATAAAGGCTTTGGTGCGGCGTCTCGACCAAAATTGATTTATCATGTGCAAACAATAAGATTTAAATAAAAAATTATTGATTCCTCCAAACGAGAATAAAAAGACTCTAGATGCCTTGTTAAATAATTGGACATTGAAATGATGTGAAGATGTGCTACTACTTTGGATAAAGAAATAGTTAATATTATTTTTACTGCCTTCATGTCGTAACTTTATAATATAATACCCATAACAAATATATTAAGACCATGAAAGTATTAGACCAGAAAAATTCATATCCATGATTTTAATATTTATAAAAAAATATTTTAAAAGCTCTTGATGATCAAAGTTTTGAAGTCTAATAGGGTTTTAACAAATCGTCAAAAAAAAAACTTTTTGAATAGGGTCAAAATATTCTATAACCAAAGATAATACTACAACTGTGTAAAAAGCTGATGCAGACTTTCCTACTCTATTCACCTCCAAGTATCTACTAGTACTCCTCACGTAACAGATAGCATTGCAAATTAGAACTTAGTAAGTACATAGCTTCACTAGGGTTAGGCTTACATATAACTCATCAAAGCTTCGCCGAAAAGTAGATTACAATATCATAAATTATGGTTCCTTTGGTGCTCTGGTCACTCCGACTTCGTGGTTGTGCAACTATTATAGTAGTCGCGGAGTGGAAGTTGAAGTCAATTTCAACTTTAACAACTTACTCCCTTCAATTCATTTTTGTTCTCAGGATTTAGAACGGCACTATGCTATAGCAACGTACGATGCCTAATAGCGGTTAATGGAGCCAGAGCCGGCTGGAGCTCCACCGAAAAGACTTATATGTTGGAGATAATTTGATTTAAATATGAAGAATACATGGAGAAGTCTGGGTCGATGTGCGTAATAAGTGGCTGTAGTAATAGATGATGTCTTTGCACAAAATATTCAATTTATAAATATAAAAAATATCTAATATATTCTTGCAATGGCCTAAATTAAATTCGAGTTTGACATCTCTCTTCATCAGACATAGATGTAGTACTAGTTTGTACCGCAGCGATCCTCGTAGCATGAGATTTGAAAATCTAAGTTAAATTTAATTAATTCGAACCATTTTCATCAGTTCTAAAAACTGCCAAGCTGTAAACTGGGTCGACCGCGGTTAGGCTTTGCAGGTTGCAGCTCGACAGGGGCCTAGCTCGCCGCCTCATCTCTCGTCCCCTCCCGGTGTCCGCCCCTTTTCCTTCGCCGTCGCCGTCGCCGTCGCGCCACCTCCAGCCGCTCCCCCGCTCCCCCATGGCGGCGAAGCAGACGGCGGCGGGCGAAGCCCTCGCCGCCCAAATCAACGCCATGTCCCGCCCCGAGATGTACGACATGATGTCCAAGATGAAGGTGCGCCCTTACCCCCAATCCCCAAACCCTACCAGCCCAATTCCTCTATCCTCCCTCCTCTATTCTCTTTCTCTCTCCACCCGCCGGTTTTTCCCCCCTGATTTGCTCACTGTTTTACTGTTTTTTATGTTACGGCGCTTGCTCGCGCAGACCATGATCGACCACGACCAGGAGACGGTGCGCCGCATGCTCGTCGACAACCCGGATGTCACCCGCGCGCTCTTTCAGGTGGGATTTCTCGCTGCCTGTGCTCTCGCTTTATCCTGCATTTGGTGCCTCGACTGAACCCGCTTGCGGAGTTTATATTTGTTAGGCTTTAGGGTTTTGGTGATTGTGGAATATGTATTTGGTTAATCCGGAAATGATTTGGTTAGTTCGAGGCATGTGGTTAGTTGACTGACGGATTAGCGAGGGGAACAGATGCTCTCTGTCCTTCCAATTGGGCCTGCCTGTGATTCATGAACACTAGTGTAGCAAAAAAGTGTTGGTTGCTCTTTACACCACTCAGAACTGAATTTAGGCGTGACTGCCTGATCAAATTGTCTTTTGAAATTTTAATGTATGCTATGAACCACATCAAATTGTCAACACAACGCATTTGTTTCTATTTGTTTGTTTCTGCATGAGAAAACTTTGGATACGTTTTATGTACTTTTGTTTGTCGCAAACTCTCATAGTGTTAAAAGTCACTAGCTATTCTACTTTAGATTGTTCTCCAACTGTTTGTTTCAAACATTCTTGTTCTAATACCTGCTTATGTTACTTTTGCTGTGGCGAAATCTGTCTTGATGTCTCCATCACATCATCTAACAGCATATGTCGCTACATTCAAAGAGAATTTGTCATATGCATTTGAACAAAATAGTATCTTATATTTCTTTCTTCGTGCAGGCACAAGTAGTACTTGGAATGGTGAAAACACCTAAAACTGTATGTAAACTAACTTCTTGAACCTCTATTGAATCTTAATATTTGTCTTGTTAATAAGCGAATTGAATTTTGTTGTTACATTCCCTGTCCTACAGGGACAGTCTTCAGACGTGGTCCAACCTGCAGCAGCGCCGACGGCACATTCATCAGTCAAAGCTACTGCACCAGATCATGTCAGCTTGCCCCCACCGCCATTACCTGCTAACCCGCAGAGTGTTTCTCAGCATTCTACTCCATTTCCATCTGGTCCATCTAATGTGGGATCAACCATGGACCTTCCTACTATGTCAGCAAATCCACCACAATCAGCACAGGCAAAAGGCTACCCTATTCATCAGATGCCTTCATCAGCTCCTCAGTCATCTCAGCATCCAAATATGACCCTACCTCATGCTCCTCCGCAGTACTCCAATATTCAATCACATATGCCTATAGTTCATAGTCAGCCACAGCAACCTATGCAAACTCCCGGAATGTTTAATCAACAGTTGCAACCACCTTTGCCCCAGATGCCTAGGCCACAGTCCATGCAGTCCTTTGCACATCAGATGCATCCGCAAGTACCAAATTCATTTGGTTTGACTCATGGAAATACTCCTCAACACATTTTACAACAACCGATGTTTCATGTAAGATTTATGCTAAATCTGTATAATGATGATAACTAGGTACCATGCCCTGCGTACTGATCATCGTTTTTGTAATTTGCAGCCAGGTGGGAACCCTCAACCTTCTTTCCTTGCTGGCCAACCACCATTGCCTAACCAGCCACCACCACAGCTATACCAGGTACAGTTTATTCTCTTTTGTAATTTGGTTATGTTGCATTGAATTTTCTGTATTTGTCTTTCCCTAGAAGCTAATATGAGTATCTTCCCAATTCTATCTGTGTTTGATGAAAATTGTTAGGAAGAGTTAGATGTAGGAGGGGCATCAAAGAATCACATTCTTTATTGCTGTCATCATAAGAGTTCTAGGTTTGGAAGAAGCATCCACAAATTACATATTGGGCCCAAAGTTGACTAACCTATTGGCCTATTTATGTGCTGACTACTGTTGAAATTTCAGTATCTAATGACATACAATCAGAATGTTCTTTGTATATATATTTTTGAAATCAAATCTGGCACTCATATGGACCTGAAGAACACTTCAGGATATGAGCTAGATATATTGCTTAGTTAGGTTCTACTGATGTTTTCCATGTTTTAGTTATCATCTGCTTTTGTCCTCAGATTGTTGGTGCATGTAAAGGTCAATGTTTTCTATCAATTCAGGCCAAAGGCAATTCCTAAAGGCACCAATACAACAAACTCATATAGTCTCAACTGTTATATCATACTCCCTCCGGTTGTAATATACTTGGATCCATTGACTTTTTTACATCTATTTTTTCTTAGGTAGAATATGGTTATAATATCTAATAAGTATGAGATTAATGAAAGTATTTTTCAAAATAAATTTATGCATATGATTTTTATGTTTCCAAAGTAATATTCTGAAAAAGTGAAAACTATTAAGAGTCAAACTGTCAAAGTTTCAAAAGTTTGACAGGATTTGGTCAAAGTGTCAAGTATTTGTGACTGGAGGGAGTAATTCCTTCTCATGTTTTGACAGTTTCCACTCATGATTTAGTAACACAGCATAGTAGTCTTGCCTTAAGAATATCGCATATATGTGAAAAACAAATGAGCAAAATTAAAAAAACCTAGGTACTTTGTGTTGCTATAACACAACAAAAGTTTTAAAATTTCCTGCACAAAACCACAAGTTCTTGGATCCATATTACACAAAAGCTACAGCTTTGCTTCTCTTCCTCGTCTAGATGCAAAATAAAGGAAAGCTGTATTGGGTCTTGGCTTCTTCTCATTAACAAAGAATGGGCTGTGTCGATGTTGATGGTAGACTGTCCATTCTAAAAAAGGTGGATGGTGATATCCTTTGCCATTTAAATTTGGTTGACCTGATTGGCTCTCTTGGGTGTTCTTCATCTGATTACATTTATGGATGTACCACGACAAGAAAGATGGCTGGGGCTGGAGAGTAGTGTTGATACAAAGTGATTACAAGTTACCGGAAACCTGAGGTATTGTGAAGGTATCATTTTCGAACTTGTATGTTGAAGAATGGGAGTGAAAGCACCAATGTCGTATCCATCAGAAGGTCAATGGCAAAGTATTACCGACCTAAATGATGTGCGGTGCATCATACTGAGCTGTTTGTAGCTGCACAGGGAGGGCCAAGTAACACAAGAAGTGGAGTTTTGTTTTTTTGGCATCTAGACGAGGAAAAGAAGTGAAAACTATGGTTTTGTGCTATATAGGCTAAGTACATATGGTTCTGTGAAAGAAATTCAAAAACTATGTTGTGTTACACTCACACCTACAGTCCCCTTTCTGTGTTTCTAGGATGTATAGACATATTTGAGACTTCTTGAATGCTTGAGAAATAAATGTTCCACTAGCCTGTTTTCGTGAATACTAAGAAATGTATGTGGCTTTGCGAGTATAAAGTCTGTCTGTTCTGAAAGGAGTGTAGACTGCTTGATCATGTTTACTTTCTGTTGGTTGTTTAGTTGTGACCTGGATTACCCAAGTGTTCTTCTTTAGACAAAAAAAAATTTCTTGACTTGTAGAGCACCGTTCACAAATGTAGAGATATTTCAACCATTTGTCCACATATATCTCCACAAATCCGTGTTCTGTTCAACAATGGGAAAAGGAGAAAAGTTTGACAAACTTCAGTTACATATGGTCCAAAATTACAAAGATAACGTTCCTAGTGTACTCTATAAGTTCCATCTTCAATGTGATGTGCAGCGACCATGGTTCACTATTCACTACATCAGTTCTCACAATATCTCTGTTCAGCAGGCTAGTTCACACTACAATACTCAAAGTACAACGCCCATGCAAGTTGATAGGTCAGCTCCGTGGGGACGGGGCCCAGAAGCGCCCTCTGCAGGCTCCCGTTTCCCTGGACAGTTACCTGGGTTGCCCGGACAAATGGCCCAGGGAATTGGTGGTATCCAGCCAGGTCAAGCGCCTGTAAGTGACTTCTGTTAGGATTTGGAAACAACACTTTTCTGCATCACCTTTCTTTTGGTTTTGTTACCCCTGGAAAACCATTAACCGGGCCTTTGTTTGAGCAGCTGACACCTGAGATGGAGAAAATGCTCGTCCAGCAAGTCCTGGGCATGTCAGCCGAGCAGATCAACATGCTGCCCCCGGAACAACGGCAGCAGGTGCTTCAACTAAGAGATATGCTACGGCAATGATAGATAGGCAGCTGAATGAATGGAAGAGTTTCAGTCCCCTGCGGCATCAAGCCCTTGCTCAACTTATGCTGTGGGCTCCCGTCCGTTTTAGCCTTTGTTTCACCAGATCGGCATCGTGACTAGTCTGCAGCCCAGCTTTGAGATGTGATTGTAGAATGCCTTGTCGTCATTTATAGAATGCTCGGGCATTTGTGTTATGCTTTGACTGTAAAATGGACGGCGTGTCTTGGGAACCTTCAAATAGACGGCGTGTTTTGGGAACCGGATGTTTTGTTTTGCGGTTTTGCCTTTCAAGTCGTGTACTCTTTGGATGATAGAAGTATTAACTCCAGGCATCTGCATCATCTAGGATGCACACAGCTGAACCTTGTTAAATTGATGGTTGGATCGTTAGTAACCCTTTTCGATCTTGTTTCTTGTCTGTCGATGTTTTTTTTGTCTTGGCGCAAATTCTTCCTCCGTTTCACTATGTTCATAGCGCATCATGTGATCCAAGTATGTTTGACTTAAAAAAAACAGCAATGTAGAATGGCTTTGTACTCTCTTTTTCCAAAGCAATTTGCTTAGGATGCTGAGTAAGTACTGTACGAATTTTGAGGAAAGATCATTTTGAAATGCCTATTCGTTTATAATTTTCCAAAATAGTAGTATCTAATTAGAGTATGGAGTGGAAGCATTACCTCCTCTATGGATAATTATGATGGGGCTTGTTTGGCACATACTCCGTAGGCGGAACTTGGTATGCCGCATATGTAGCGACACCGTAGGTGCGGCGTCAAAATAAAAATATATCACACTAGATTACATATATCTTTTTTGTTTCAACACTTAACAAAAATAAAATATCGCAAAAGTTCACTGTTTATCCTGTTTTCAATTTCCTATATTTTGTTTGCAAAAAATTACATACAATGAAAATTGAGTAGAAGAATGAGCCAATGGCAAAAAAAAAAGATATTTAACATTAGTCTCGTGCTAGTATAAAGCACTACATCAACATAAGGACCAGTTTGACCAAAAATAAAAATTGAGGGAATAGATTAGCCAATTTAAAAGTTGAAAAAAGAACTTGATCCTTGGAGATGAAATGAAATTATACTGCCTCCAATGTACCCGGTGAAAACCATTCCTTCTGTTTTTGTAATTAACATGCCATTTCATTTGATCCAGTGATGTATCGTATCTTCTATATGGAAATAAAAGTCTTATACAATCTTTACTAAGAAAATGGTCTCCGAATTTCCCATTTGAGTATCTGACGGAGAGGGTGTGGGATAGCCTAGGGATATCCGGCTTGACCGGAATTCACCGCCGTGGTACACCCACCACGCTTGGCAGGAACCAGCTGTGACAACTGGCCATCTGGGCCCCACGCCTCAGCCCCCGCCAATCCACCCCTCGGCCAGCCACGCAGTCACGCGGTCACGCCTCCTCTCTCAAGAAATTTCCGTAGCGCGAGAAAATGACGCCTAATCAGCGTGCTTCGTTTTGTTTTCCTCTCGTCGTCCTCCCTGGCCTCCTCGGGTCCCCTCGAGCGCCCCGTCCCCCTTCGTGCGCAGCTCCTCTGCCCAATCAGCTCGTCCTATCCCTCCCGAGAACCCCCAGAATTCCTCGCCAAGCAGCCCAACAACCACATTCCCGTCGGATTAGGTGGCCGAGAAGCCAAAAACCGGAGCCGGAAGCAGCAATCAGGTGCCGCGTTGGCCCGTCCGTCCCAATCCCGGCGGAATCCGGCCATCCGGGGCGCTCCGTAGCGATCGAGGCGTGTAGAGGAGCGGCCGGCGGCGAGGAGAGATGGGGGGAGGAGGAGAAGGATCCTCCTCCGGGCCGGAGCTGTCGACGGACAACTTGAAGGGGATTGTCCTGGCGCTGCTCTCCAGCGGCTTCATCGGCGCCAGCTTCATCATCAAGAAGAAGGGCCTCCGCCGGGCCGCCGTCGCCTCCGGCGTCCGCGCAGGTCGGCCCCCTCCCGTCCTTTCGTACTGTTGCTGTTGCCTTTGGTACCTGCAGCAGTCCGGTCTCTGGTCAAAAGAGATGTCCGTTTTGCTTGGCCTGGTTTAGTTCCAAAAAGTTACTCCTAAATTCACTGAAGATTTCCCGTCACATCAAAATGTCATAACCCAAATTCACTATGCAAAAAAAGATTTCCCGTCACATCAAAATGTCATAACATGCATGAAGTAATAAATGTAGATGAAATCAAAAACTAATTATACAGTTTTGTTGTAGTCTGCGAGACGAACATTTTGAGCCTAATTAATCAATTTTTGGATAATTTTTCACAAATACAAACGAAATGCTACAGTAGCGCAATGATTACGAAGTGACATCTTACTCTCAAATTCAACCTCCCAAATTCAACATCTAAACAAGGCCTTGGTTTGGTTTCCTGATGATGACGATGATGGCATGTGCAGGTGTCGGCGGGTACTCGTACCTTATGGAGCCCCTGTGGTGGGTTGGCATGATCACCAGTAAGGTTTCCTCGTGAGATTTCAGTACAAAACTGGGGATGATGCTTAGCTAGTAACGGGCAATTCTGAGCAAAGTTTTTCCTCTTTCCAGTGATTGTTGGAGAGATTGCCAATTTCGTGGCATATGCCTTCGCCCCTGCTGTGCTGGTTACTCCACTTGGAGCACTTAGCATAATTGTCAGGTCAGCAAGCTCAACTTTCTTCTCGCAACTCCGCAGCTACCAATTCATTTTTCATCAAACTAGAATTTGACATTGAGGGTGTCTTTGCTTTTCAGTGCAGTGCTGGCTCATTTCATCCTGAATGAAAGGTTGCATGCCCTCGGGGTGCTTGGCTGCGTGATGTGCATAGCAGGGTCTGTGGTCATTGTTATTCATGCTCCACAGGAGCAGGAGATTACATCGGTCAGGGAAATATGGAACATGGCAACACAACCTGGTGAGGAACTATGCGTCATACAATTTCTAGCTCTTGATTTGTAGGAAGTGAAATACTATGACTGAGATATCTTGTTATTTTACTTTGCAGCTTTCTTGCTATATGTTGCTTCGGTTATTGTGATTGTTTTTGTCCTGGTTTTCTATTTCTCCCCTCTATATGGGCAGTCCAATGTGTTGATCTACACCGCAATTTGCTCTTTGATGGGTTCTCTTTCGGTAATGGCTCTTCTGCCAGCAATTCATACGTTCTCTAATATTTTACCTGATTATATTCTAATTTATTCTGGCTAGGGAATGTGCTAACTTTTCTCATTATTTAGGTCATGAGTGTTAAAGCTCTTGGTACATCATTAAAGCTGACTTTTGAGGGGACAAACCAGTTAATATATCCAGAGACTTGGTTCTTTATGCTTGTTGTGGCTACTTGTGTCCTGACGCAGATGAATTATTTGAATAAGGTTTGTACAACTTGTTGCAAGTTGCTTTCGTTCAGTATCTGCAGTTCTATGACACTATGAGTACAGCCATTTACATTCTAGCTGCAAATGGTAGTACATGATAGAGAAGAACTATCTGAATGCAATTTGGGAGTTGAACCCTTTCAAATGTATTAGCAAAAGTGGGCATTATGTATATAAGCTGTGCAACCTTTAAAGATTCAAAACAGAAGTCAATAATAAAGTTAGTTGGAAACAGCATAAAACCAAATGGACTATAAGACATATATAGACATCGATCGATTAAGTGAGAATTAAGAACAAAATGGTACATAAGAATTGCCATGTCGAAATAAATCATATTGATTTTTTACATCTGAGATTAACTCCAGTTTCAACGGGTTGATTTTTCAAATGATTGAGATCAAATTATGGTGTTTATTACGTTGAGAAGTGCCATGTCCCATTCTCGTCCAATCATTGTTATGTATGTAATTATCTGCTTGTTATCACTCTTCTCAAAAACCAAATATTTTGGAAAAATTTAAGATTATGATAGGTTGGTGGCCATATGCTAGCTTGACATGAATACATGATGTGGACTATTTGAACAGATTTGCATTCAAAAGCTCTGTTGCTGCCTTGTTGTTTATTCCTTAATTTTGTTTCTACCCTGTGAATCATTCCTACAATTTAGATCTAATTTGGGAAAGCTCCTCTTATCCCTGACTGCAGAATATTATGTAGTGGCATGTAATTTTTTAGACTGCTATGGTAGAGTCAATATCAATACTTATTGAACTGCATTAGTTTATACAGTTACCACAAATATTATGCTATTGGTTCTTGTTCACTTTACTGTAGTAAATTGTACCTTTTTCACTGTAGGCACTTGATACATTCAACACAGCAATTGTATCACCAATATATTACGTGATGTTTACAACTCTTACAATACTTGCAAGCGTCATAATGTTCAAGGTAAATTTCATTCGTCCTCAGCTTGTATATTCATTTCTTATTTTCATTCTGCCATTTACCCTAATACATTTTTTGGACCCTTTAAATAATCTAGTCTTAGGAAGTATAATTTCTGGGATTGCATATTATTATAAGTGAACTGCAATAAATTGATGGAACATACCTTTCTCTTTGATGGATGGAAGAAAAGAAATCATTGTCTTAATAAGCATAGGAAATTTTGCTCTGCTAAGAGCCTAAGACTGCCTACTGAAATAAGGCAAACAGTAATACCAAGTTCATTAAGTTTTCAACTATTTGAAGTTTAAGATAGTTTGACATATGTGCTAGCCCTAATTGTCATACGATTTAATTATTTGTGCAGGATTGGTCTGGTCAAAGCCCTGGAAGCATCATTTCTGAAATTTGTGGTTTGATTGTGGTGTTGTCCGGTACCATTTTGTTGCATGTGACGAAGGATTATGAAAGGATCCCACAATCAAGAAGTGCGTGGCCTTTACTTCTCTGTAATTGAAATCATCATATAATTCTTATTCGAATTTCCTTGATATCGTCCCTTTTTCTACCATGTAGGTGTTTATGCACCATTATCTCCCTCCTTGACAACTAGATTAAATGGAGAATTGTTGAAGCATGTCGAGGATGAGAAGACTTCCGATGAAGAAAAAGCTTTGAGAAGACAAGAAATGTACTGACATCAGAATCTCAAAGGAAGGATAGTAGCTCCAATGGATGCTCCAGCCCAGGGGCTTGTATATGGTGCAGTAGCGATAACCTTCTCATAGTGATTGTTGATTCCTCCATTACGGTATGTTGGTTTGTGTATATAAGCGGATACCTGCAGCAATTTGTGCGAATCTGGAGAGGTGGAAGGCTGCATAGTTCCAGCAAATAGAATTAAGTCGGTTGCATAGATTCCTGTCAACTTTCCTTCTTCCCCTCGTGTAACTTTCTCAGTTTTGTCCACGGCATTTGTGCCCTGTGTAGAGTTGAGTGACCGGGTGAGCCACGGAGATTGTTTGCAACTGTGAATGCTGTACATTATTATTGTCTTAGCGAAGTTCTTGCGAATTGTAAATGCTGTGTGTTATTATCGGTAGTGATACTTCTGTAAACTTCTGATATCATGCCATGTCATTGGAGTATGGCCGAAGTACTAGTATATGTAATTGAAGTTTTGTTGGAATATGTATACGGAAAAATCAACCTGTCAGTGTCAGATACCACCTAGGATAACCCCGGTATATACTGTACTAATATGTGTAGGTCCCTGCGCACGAAAAATTGTTACAATTTAGTCTCAGTGTTAAATCCTCTTCGGGAACCCATAGGCTATAGCCCACGTAATCATTTTCACTTGGCAAATCCAAAAGAAGAAGAAGAAGAATTAGAGGTCGGATGGGCCGGGCCACCTATCGAAAGCCCGAAACTCAGTATCAACAAAACCCTAGCCGCACCCCCCTGAGGCCCTGATCATCGAGGTGTGGCGACCCAACCGAGTGCGCCGTCCGACTCCGAGTGTCCGACGCAGGCCGCCGCACCGGTCCCCGATTGCGCGTAGCGTAGCAGCGCGCACACTCACACCCCCTGACCCGATTCACCGCCGCAACTCCGCCTCCCGTTCGTATCTCGCCCTCGCCCCTTCCTCGTGGAGTGGAGGAGGAGATCCGTCCAGACTTAGATCGAACTCTCCGTTTTGCTGGTAAGGATCCTCGTCTTGATGTAACTCCTAGTCTTTCTTCCCCTAATAATTTCTCCGATCCACCAAAGTTTTAGTGGATCGATTTGGTGTGGAGCGAGTACCCGTACCAGTAGCACCTTATTCCAGAGTTTTGTGTTGGGAGGACGGGGCGCCTCGCGTTTGCCCGGTGTTAAGAGTGATTTGCTTCCACGACGATTCATTTCCATACTCTGGTCGTGGCTACTTGTTTGCACGAAAGCTTTGTCTTACATGTTTTGTGCCATAAGGAGGTGTTGTTGACAACATAAGCGGACTGTAGTTATTGAATGTATCCTTTACGAAAAATGCAGGAATTGGTATGGCTCACTGCCTTCCTTTCCTACATTTCTTATTGGATGTATCCCACTTCTAGACAAATGCAGGAACTGTTATGGTTCACTGTCTTCCTTTCCTACATTGGTTACTGAGTGTATCCTACTTGAAAAATGCAGGAATTGTTACGGCTCACTGTCTTCCTTTTCTGTATTGCTCATATCTTTGTTCCGTTTGGTCAATATTGGGTTTGGATTTTCTTAAGGTGGCTTCCTTGTTCTCTACAGAGGGTATTTGCCGCTGTTAGGAAATGTAGCAGGTCTCCAAATAACCTGTTAGCTTCTGTCTTTAAGAAGGATTCTTTCCATTTGCTCAGTTAAGTTGCAATTTGAATCAGGGCTAACAGATAGGTTATAAAAGATACATAGATGTATATTAATCTGTATGTCAAGGGTGGCAAGATGCTTGAGGATATGATAGGACAGTTCAATCTTCCTGACTATTTTTTGTTGTGTATGTTTTGCATGTTCTGCCTAAACTTTTGGGATGCATTGCTAACTAGTGCACTAATTTTGCTTGCTCTACTATTTGCTTTATGTATTCTATTGTCTGGTATGGCGCGAGCTTGAATTTTTCCTTTCTGAATTCTGACCATATGCTTTTTTTTGTCCTCCTTTCAGTCTCCTTCGCTGCAAACTCGGAATCACTGATGGGGAAAGCAAAGCGTGCCTCAATTTTCATCAGGCTGGTTTCTGCAGCTGGTACTGGATTCTTCTATGTGAAGCGCAAGAATCCTCGACGGATCACTGAGAAACTTGAATTTAGGAAGTACGATCCCCGTGTGAACAAGCACGTTCTCTTTACAGAAGCAAAGATGAAATAAGATCTTCTACCTCCACAATGCGGAACAGGAATAAGTTGTCAGCAGTTGGCAATCATAAATCTCTTTTACCGTTAAGAATGTAGCCCAATATTGTCTTGTTCTGGTTTCTAGAATACCATTTAGGTAACTGTAATGGGCATGTGATTAAGGTTATTGTATGTTCTTCCAGTCGGTTTTTGTTACTCATGTAGGAGTAGCTGCAGACCTGCAAACGGCTAGTATTTTTTTAACCATTTTCTTTAGAGGTATGAAACTATAATCAGCTCCTTGTCAGCAAACCTTGACTTCCCAAGTTCCATGTGCACCTTTCAATCTCACCATGCTTTGCGAACCAATCCATTTCTCACATGTGAGCTAATCAGCTCCTTGTGAGCAAATCTGGACTTCCCAGGTTCCATGTGCATCATAAACTTGGAGCTTGGGTCAATCAATCGCTGGAGGAAACAAGCAGAAAATTTAGTACGGGGTGAAGAGGTACTAACCTTCACCCCGTACTAAACAGTACCTAGCGTAATTTGTGCTTTGCATATATTTCACATTGGTGGATGTAATCAGGGCCAGGATTCTTTCGTTTCCTAGTATAGAAATATCATCTGCCTAACCGGAAAAAACAAACTATATGCGAATATAAAGGAATTCAAGTTTGTGCAAATATTATCTATGCATATGAGCGTTCTGCATCTCTGCCATAAAGATTTGGGGGACATTGTGGGTACATGGTTGTAAAGTCATTATCTGTCAGTGTCCTCAAACAGATGAAATTGGCTCATCTGTCTGAAGCTACCCCTATCACTCCAATCCTGCAAGCACAGCCTAGAGCTAGGATCATAGTCCCACAGCCCAGAGGACATCTGCCGCTGAAGCTTCTTCTTCCTCCCGTTTATCCAGTTGTTGTGGATGATGAAACAACCAACCTCCTTGCAAGTTGATTGTATATCATGCTTCTGCCACAGACCCTTGTATGCTCCATTAGGGAACAAGTCCCGGTCCAGGAAAACAATAGTCACGTTTGTGTTGGGCTCCATGCATTTGTCGTCACTGATGCGGTTTGTTCCGTTTTCCCCGCACATGACATCATAGAAACTCGGTTGTTCAGATAAGCCTGAATTAGTTGCATGTTTTACTATCATCTGCATCACAGTGATAGTGGCGTTGTCTGAGCGAGCAAAGTAGAATCCTGAATTCAATCTCCGTGGCAAATTTATCGGCCCTATAACCAACAGCAATGAGAATACAAAACCAACATTAGCAGGGGAATTGGATCAAGAGAATCAACAGACCTGAACTAGCATTTCCTTTTATCTATTCAATATGCCATATTCATATTTCTAGGTCAAAATTTGTGTCATTTTTAAAGAACTTTGTGCCTCCTAAATGAAATTAACTCTTGTTACAACTAAATTTGGCCAGCCCAGTGATGTATGTATCGAACCAAACATGAAGAAACTTCAGAATGTTACTCATAATACCCATGGTATACCTGTGTCATTGTATTCATCAGATTGTGCTCCAAATGTAGCGGGGCCAAGAGAGTACAGGAATGGCATTGGATTGCCAAACCAATAAACATCAACATCACTCAATAGCACATTGTATCCCAATTTTAATATCTCCAGAACAATCCGTGACTTCACTTTTGTCACATGCTGAAAACACTTTGTTCCGAAGTGGCAGTCGTCAAAGCTGACATTCTTTGGTGATAATGGATCTCTGAAAACTGGCAAACCCTAGAATTAGGATTAAAAAGCTTGAGGTGATCTGTGGGTTGCAAAGTAAAGAGGTTAAACATAGAGAAAAGGAGAACAAACGAGGTTACTGAAAATACTTGCCTGTAAAACTGAGAATTCATATGTCTCATGGTCTAAGGCACATACTATAAAATTGCTAACTCCGAGATGACGCAAGCGGCACACCCAACTCATGAGCATGTCCCTGTAACTTACTCCAGCCACACCAAGAACAACAGACCTATTCCTATCAGCAGCAAGCTCAAGTAGCATGCTCAAAGAATATGGAAGATCAGAGCTGTGCAGATGTCCAGATAAGCAAATGTTTTCATTCCTCCATAGGCTGCCTCCTTCTCCATGAGCCTTTTCTTCTTTGCTGATGACAAAATCTGACAAGGTGAGCTCGTCAGCTTTGCTGAACATATAATCTTCCGATCGCTTTACCACTTTATGCAGCACCGAGAAGTGTCTTCTCAGTAATCGGTAGCAATAAGAGCCGTAAATTGCGGCAAGGTGACGATTGACACTATACTCCCAGGATCCAGCAGCTACTCTGCCATTCTTACTCGAGCTCATGTCATGCATCAAGCTAAAACTTTCAGGATACAATCCAAGAACCAGACCGCTTGCATCAAAGACGAGTCTCATCTCAGATGATAGAACCTCTTGAGTCAGCCACCAATTATATGCCCCTCTTCCATACAGAAACGAAGGCAGAACTCCGGCATGTAAAGGACTGCTCGGACTGTTCCACGCCACAATCAGCCCCCTGTCAGAGCTTTCTGATGCCCACCTGTCAGCTGGAATCTCCTGCAACTGGTGGAGAGAGAGAACATTTGATCAGCATCTACTGGTACACAACAAGAAGTAATTTTCTATAAATGTTACATTGTTCGTATATGGAGCAAAAGGTACCTTCTTGAAGCTCACTTTTTTACCATCTGCTTCTACCCAATAGCTTCCGTTGTCACTAAGCTGGTAATGGAACTCGGTGATGTTGCGTGACATTGCAACAAGGAACCATTCACGATCAACCTTGCTGAAACGTGCCAGTGCGTTGACAATTTCAGGAAGGAGGATGATCTCGGCATCGACAAGAACGCAAATGTCAGAGTCAGAGGCAGCTTGTGCTCTCGCTACCATCGAGTGGAAAAATGGCGTCCCGGTGAACCTAAACCAAGGACGAAGACGGCACCGATCAGTTCCATGTTGCAACCACGACCTCATGGACATCATGGCGCAGAGCAACTGAAGTCTCCGAACGTAAGATTATGAGGTTAAGGGGATTGAGAATGCGTACGCGGAATCGATGGCGGCGTCGACGGTAACCCGGCGCCCGAGCCGCCCGGCGAGCGCGAGCGAGGAGGCGTGAGCGCCTAGGAGCACGACGCTGACGTTCCCCGGGAGCGCCAGCCAGGAGCGCACCGCCAGCTCCTGCCGCGCGGGCGAGCCCTCCGGCGGCGGGCGCGGCGCGGAGAAGATCGTCACCCTCGGCGCCGCTCCGCTGCTTCCGGACGGGATGTCGCGGCTGCCGCCTTCGTCGTGGTGGCGACGGGACCGCGCGCGGTGGGAGGACGAGGAGTGGCAGAGCACGGCCGCGGCCGCGACGAGGGCGAGGAGGAGGAGGAACCAACCCGCAAGTCGCGAGGCGAGGCCGGCGACGCCGCTTCCGTCGCCGCCGCGGGGCCGGTGCCCTCCACGGCGCGGGGAAGCACGGCGGTGGTGCGAAGGGAGGAGCATTTGGGCGCGCGCCGCGGCGGGCGGTCGGAGGAAGCATTGGAGTAGCATCTGGCTGGTTGGTGGGGCCGGTCTGTCATTGAGATGAGGTCTGATAACTAATAAAGACGGGACACAAACGTTAACCGAAAGCAAAGCGCTAGGGACCGATCAAGCTAACTTGACGCTGCAGAAAAGATGGTCAACAGCCGGAAAAGGATGGGCTGAATTCACGCCGTCAAGGCCCCCGCCCAACGGGCCGGCCATCCGACCGGCAGGTGGGGTGCGGCCCAATGAAAACACGGGCTCCTTTCAGTTAGGCCTAATTGCACAGCGTAACCCCCACCAGAGCAATCAAGGAGGATGGAATGGCCGCTCATGGCCATATTATCAGGGAGATAAAGGCCAGGGCAACACAATTAGGCACTGCTGATTTTGTTCATGAGAACAGACGTTTCAATGTGGATGCTCACACCATCGCAAGGAATGCGATTTATGCTGATTTAGGTAGGCAAGTTTGGCTATTAAGTCCTCCTCAAAGCGTTTGTAACTCTTATACCTCCGTTGATGATGAATGATGAATAAAGAGTTATGCCTTTTCTAAAAAAAAACCTAGACCGTCAGGGATTTGAATCGCGAGTTTGGACTCATCCAACGGCCGCATCGTCCCACCAACAACCCAGGCCGTTACACATTCAAACCCCTCTGCTTCTTCACGCACCCCACCAACTGCCAGTGGGTCCTGCGCGCCGCGCCCCAGCCTATCAGTGACCGGTGAGCGTCAGCTTCCGGTAGCTCAGTTCGTTATGTTTTAATTCGCGACGCCATTTAATGCCTACCAGTACTGTAGCTAGAGCAGGTGGAGAGAGCCCGTGGTACGAGAGGAGGGCAGCGCGCGCCTCGGAAACCGTTGCCGAACGGCTGGCTGGTTCGGGCTTGCTCTCCTCTCCTGGTCACCGCTCGTCCGCTCCGCTCGCTCCCACGGTCCCGATAATTTGGCCCCACGGGTCAGTGAGAGGGGCGGCGTTGTTAACCGGTCGATGATAACCTCTGCTTTGGTTAGCGAAATCTCCTTTGCTTTGAGGCGAGCGACGAGGAGACAGGATCCCCGACCCGCTCCGCGTGCCGGGGTAGGGTCCTCGTGGGCCGGGCCTGTGCGGGACCCACCCACCCGCATTTCCGTCTCCCCTGATCGTCGGTTTGAATATGCGCAGGCTGGCTGCAAAGCAGTCGGGGACTCCTTTTGACGCTTTTCGCTTTCTTTCGGAGCGGGGGAATAAAACGCTCCCCCAGATTTGAACGTTGAAACTTGAGCTCAACAAATTTGAACGCTTTTTCGCGTAAAGTCCAGCTTAAAACACGAGCATCAGTAGCATATAAGAAATTTGAATTTTTTTTTGTCCTTTTTTCCGCTTTGATATGAGACCCACATTTTTTATTATCAGGCTTATCAGGCTCAAAGCCTGCACGTACTGTATGGGCCTAGTACTGTGTCCTCTCGATTCGTGATCACGTTCCTGCGACACCGAACAGGACGCGTTGATTAGATTCTGTAACACGAGCACGAGGGCAATCTCTGTGTAATCACCGCAAAGGAACAGTGGCAGCAGCAGAAGCAGCGGCAGCGGACGAAGAGCTGTCAGCGCAGCTGGCCTCAGGAGAAGGGCACTTGCGGCAAGAGACCGTCTTGACCGGCCAGAGTCCCTGCACCGCGCGTCGCATTTACACCACGCCTCCCAAGGCCAGCGGTAGCACAGCCAGCTGCGAGCGGCGAGTTCTTCAAGGAAGCGGCAGGCCGGTGCCTTTGCTGGGCTTGGCTTGGCTTGGAGTGGAGTGGAGTGGCTTGCCCTTGCCTCCTCTCGGAGAAGACAAGCGAGCATTCTTGTCTCTGTCCCTCCTGCTTGCTTCTTGTCCTGTTTCTACTTTCTACTAGTAGGAGTACTGAAGTAGCAGCCGCCTCTCTGCCTCCGGCTGGCCTGAGAGGGAGAAGAAAGAGAGCCAGGGAGAGATGAGTGTGACCAAGTTCATCAAGTGCGTGACGGTGGGCGACGGCGCGGTGGGCAAGACCTGCATGCTCATCTGCTACACCAGCAACAAGTTCCCCACGGTATGAATCCCCCCTTGCTTCTGCCGCGCCCATCTCGTCCTCGTTCTTCATGAGATTCTGCTGGATTTGGTTCTCGTCTTTTGGATCGTTTATTCTCACCTTCCGGTACAAAACTGGCAGTTCAGTACTGTACTTCAGTGGCAGGAGCTGTGTTTTTTTCCCAGTTTGTTTCTGAATCCAAGCTAGTTCTTCTGATGTTTTCCGGCATTAGTCATGCTGCTTCTGTTCTCCTTTCCTCTTTTGAGAATGAAGAAAGCTGTGGGGGAGGGATCGTTTGCGATGCGCATTCTGATTCTCTGGCTGCTGAAACTGACGGCGCTCTGTTCGTGATTCCTGACAGGACTACATCCCCACGGTGTTCGACAATTTCAGCGCCAACGTCTCCGTGGATGGCAACATCGTCAACTTGGGACTCTGGGACACTGCTGGTACTGCTTCTGCTTCTCCCCCATTTCACAGCTCAACTTCTACTACAGTGGTTTGATATCTGAAGTTGCTCTGTGCGTTCTATTCGTTCAGGGCAAGAGGACTACAGCAGGCTGAGGCCACTGAGCTATAGGGGCGCAGACGTGTTCGTGCTGGCTTTCTCCCTGATCAGCAGGGCAAGCTACGAGAATGTTCTTAAGAAGGCATGCAGATAAGATCGTCGAGTGCTTGTTAGGTGGTGGTGTGTTTGTACTTTGTCGGGAAGGGGAACTCAAGAAAGCCTAGAATTGTAGTGATGATAAGATCAGCGAGTGGCTGTGTAGGGAGAGGATCCAGGAAAAACCTGAAGTTCCATTGTAGATTTCAGATATCTCAATCTCCCACACATTATAATGATACTGGCCAAAGTAGCTGCAGAAGAGCTTTATTTTTTCTTGTGACTGAACAACTTGTCTGATATACCTAGCAGTATCTTTGCAGTTTCTGCTTTTCAAATTATGTGGTTATTATGGCTGGGCATTATTAGCTGATCATTCTATTTCTGATCAAACAGTGGATGCCAGAGCTTCGCAGATTTGCGCCCAATGTTCCAGTTGTTCTTGTCGGGACCAAGTTAGGTGAGGAAATGCTGAATGTGACCTTGATTCAATGAAGTTTAATGCCACATATTTCTTGTCATGATTGTTCTTACAAGTCAATAGCTAATCAAGGGATTTGGTTGGATTGTCCAGATCTCCGTGACCACAGAGCCTACCTTGCTGACCATCCTGGAGCCTCAACAATCACAACGGCACAGGTTAGTTCTTTCATTGTCTAGTTTCATTGCCAAATGCTGCATCTTACCAGCAGATAGTTATGCAATGTAGCTTACAACTTCTTTCATAGCATCATCCATCTTCCTCTTGTTATCCAGGGTGAAGAACTGAGAAAGCAGATTGGTGCTGCGGCGTACATTGAGTGCAGTTCGAAAACGCAACAGGTAGGCCTGTCTCATGTGAAATGTTTTCGATCAGTTATGTCCTGTTTTAAATATGGTTTGTTGTTTGCTTGATTTAAGTTAAGAAATGGATTGTTGGTAATAGATGAATATACTGAGTTTTGTAATGATGTTGGCTTTGCTAGAATGTCAAGGCTGTGTTCGATACCGCCATCAAAGTGGTCCTTCAACCCCCTCGGAGAAGGGAGGCAATGCCTGCCAGGAAGAAAAATAGGCGTGGCTCTGGATGTTCTATAATGTAAGCTTTGTCTTCCTACTGTTTTCTAGTTGAATCATATTGTGATAATAGTGGCTTGAAACCAGTGAAATCTTAAAATCCATTTGTGGGGACTTCAACCAAAATTTTGGAATCATGTACTTCCTGTTATGTCAAGAAGGCACCTGTTTCATCTACTGCTGCAAACTTCAACCTTTGGACTGAATTTAATAAACACTCGCAGGAACCTGATGTGTGGCAGCACGTGTGCTGCTTAGAAGCTCAAAGGAGGTGCAGGCGTGATGCGTGGTGTGTATGTGTCTTGGCAAGTGAATTTGCTATAGAATGGGACAGCTTGGATGACTGCTGCTTTTGTTTTCCTTAGCTCTTCTGCTGTGTGCTTGGGTTTTTAGGCTTAGTGCGTCAGGCTCTTCAAGGACTGACTTACCAGACTGTAGTGTAATGTAAGAAGTTAGTTGGACGAGGATTGCTGTAATGTTCTGCAAGAAGGATGAGGTATAACCGTATAAGTACTAAGATACAAGTAAGCTAGACCGTGTGTTCTGAATCCTGATCCATGAATGTTCAGGGCTATGTGCGTTGCTGTACTACAGATTCTAGGTTTATCGAGAAGTGAAGCTAGGCGATGTAAACCGTATGCTATAATGCGTAAGTTATGTTGTGGCAACGTCGGATTTGGCCCGATCTTGAAATTTCGAATCCTCAACACTCCAGGGAACCAACGAACAAAGATGTTCCGAAAGATGACTGGCGTTAAGCCTTCTCTGATTGGTAAAGGGATGTTTGACGGTGACATTGTTTAATAACACATTACAATCAGGCTCTTCTAACTGCTACAGCCATGTCTTTATTCTGCGCCTCTGAATTTCATCATCAGACAGGTGCTGCACATGCATGCCTTTCGCCCGGCTCATTTTCGCAACATGTCTCTCAGCTTCTCTGTGGCTGACCTCAGTTCGGCAGAAATACCTACTTCATTGGCCGAGTGCCCTGCGTCTGGGACCACCTGCATCCAGTAGAGGAATCATAAGTGGTCAATTTTACATGGGGTTTGCAACATGAACTTGTTACGACATACTCCCTCCGTCCCTTGTTAACGGTCGCCGTTGGTTTTGCCACGATTTAGATTCAATTTGTAGAAAATACGTGCAACATTTTAATCTCTGAATAAATTTATTAAAAAACTAGATTCAAATATCTATCTAATGATATTTATTATGTACCATAAATATTAATATATATTGTTTTATATTCGATCAAAGTTGTTTCTTAGGAAGCGAAAACGACATATAAAAAGGGACAGAGGGAGTACTACATCCATTAACAAATTACTACTTGCAATGTCTTGCATAATTTTTTTGAATAAGACGAATGGTCAACGTTAAGCAAGACAAATGGTCAAACGATGCATAAAAAGTCAACAGTGACTAGTAATTTGGAACAAAGGGAGTAAAATCTGACAAGGGTTCTGTATATTGGCTACCTGATGCATCAAACAGTGATAAGCAAAATATGATACCTGATGCATCAAACAGTGGTAAGCAAAATTTGATACCATATTAGCTCTTGCTAAGTCATGCTGAGAAATATTGCTTAGCAAACATGTTCGAGGAATGATTAGTCACATGGCAAACCGCAAATCAAATAAAGATGGCTAACTACACTCTACAAAACAAAACATGTCTTCCAGCTTCAGTTTAGTGTCCATGTACTATCAGAAAAGCTTAAGACTTCAAAAGATCGCAATCAATTGGCAGTGCCTTACGATTTTAAAAACAAGAGAACACCAACTTCCGCTACTGGTTTATTCAGGACCTGAACTCTTGGAAAAACTATTTTTGTACTTCAATATTAACAGTTTGATTAATCCCAGTTCCCTACAAGTATATCACACATGGTACTTGCAAGAATGATTGAAGCATCAGCATCATTTACCTTGAATTCTGCTTCAGGCCAAGCTTTATGAAGATCCCAAGCGGACATCATAGGGCAACAAACATCATAACGCCCCTGCAACATAACATGTAAACATGCGTGAGAACACTGACGGTTTATACCAATTTCATTTCTATCATGGATTTGAGGTTCCGAAATATCCAGGCAACCACACAAGCCAAAATAACAAAAAGAAAATACATGATTGACCAGAAGTTTAATGACAATTGAAGGTAGACAGGGACGAAGAGCTAAACACAATGTGCAGCCTTGATTTGTGAAATATAATGTATGATTTGCTCATGCATTACTGATATGCACAGATATACCCAGCTACCAGCAGATGCACATGGATATTGTGTAAATGACAAAGCTTAATTACAAACATACCTGTACAATAAAAGCTTTGATATGTCGAATCTTGTCAACATTGTCTAATAGGTATGAGTCGGAGGCTAAAAATCCTTTATTCACAAAATAGTGATTTTCAATCCTTGCAAATGCCTGAAAAAATCAAACCATGTGTCAACATATAGAATATTCAATTCAACCACATAACTCAAAAGTAATGTCAACTAAAACATGCCTTATAAATTATAAATAGATATGTTGCGATTAGTAATTTTAAATACAGAGTCAGTACATATTTCTACAGACTACAGCCATAGGTGGCAACAGTTTATTAGAATTATGGAATAGGTTTTCAAATTGTGACGATGGTTGCTTATTGTTGCTATTTCAAATCCAGAGGAATACTGAGCGTATAAACAGTTTAAGCAAAACAGTAGATTCTTTGAAAGACACTCTTCTCTCAATCTCTATACAGAGCTAGGTAACAGAACGAAAACTGAAAAAATCAGCACACTAAGTTGGCGAAACAAAACGAATTGAAATAATGGTAATGTTACAAAAAAATACTTGCCAGTGAAAACTTGTCATCTTCCCCTCGTTTAATGTTATCATTATTTTGGATAAGATGCGCAGTCATCATCTCCCACATCGTCCAGCGTTTAGCTGCTTCAATCTAATTGGGAAACAGGCAAATGTCTCTTTATCAGAAGAAATCATGAAATACTCCGTACTAGCTAAACTTGACTTACGGGTAATGACACAGAAAAAGAAACTAAGAAACTACTATAAGGCTCACAAGTATGTTAAACATACTGACTTCGAAAAGGAAACGTGTGGAGCTATCATACCTGAACAGTAGGATCAGATGAAGTTAACCTTTTGCTATATGCAGCAATGAAACAATTTCTTTCCTCCTCAGGAATAAAATCTCTAAATGGTTCCCATGCTGCAGATTTGGATATAAAAGTTATCGATATACTCAAACAAAGTGGTAGTGTGGTACAGCCACATAGGTTACCTTTTGTTTCATAAAAAAACGGAATAAATGTTTTCAGAGTACACTAGAACATATGGGTTCCATGATGCAGAATTGGACATAAAGTTATTAATAACATACTCAAACAGAAGTGGTACTGGTACAGTCACGTAGGTTGGCTTTTGATTCGGAAAGTAAATGCTTGCTTGGAGAACACTAGAACACATTGCATTAACATTTTGTATCTTCATTTAACTTCAAGTATAGATGCTGAGAGAAGGATATGACATGATTAACAAAAGCTGCCAGTATCATTATGGAACAGTGAAAAATGATCTGGTAATGTCTAACAAAACACTTTTTTTCTCTAGGACATAAAACTAAGAATACAAACCATCTGGGAAAATAGCTGCTGCACCACCCTCATAGAACCAATCAAGCTCCTTTTTCCTAAGCAAGAAAATTCCTCTTAGAACGATGCCAGTGACCTGGTGAGCATCCAAGGAGTGTTAGTGAGATGCACAATATAGCTTTCCATGCACACCTGTTTGCTACACAAGTTTAGGTGAAACAAAAATGCAACGGACGATGAATTACTTGCCTTATCAGGGTGTGTCTGACTGTAAGCAAGGGCCAAGGTGCTTCCCCATGAACCACCAAACACCTATAATAATGTCAGAACAGTGAGTTCCACTGCAGAAGAGTGAGTAACCAAAGTTGATGGAAAAAAAACAAAGATAATTGCCTGCCATTCGAGGATGTCAAGATGTTCCCTGAGCTTCTCAATGTCAGCTACCAAGTCCCAAGTAGTGTTCTGCTCTAAACAAGCATGGGGAGTACTTCTGCCTGCGCCCCTCTGCAACCACCGATAACGCAAATTAAACAACTATAAATGCAGTCCCCCAGCAACGACAATAAACAAGGACATGAGAGTGAGAGAGTCTGCAAAGGCAAATTAAACAACTAAATGCAATCTCCCAGCAATGTCTATCGACATGAGAGTGAGAGAGAGTCTGCAAGATAACCTGGTCAAACAGAACGATCCTGTAGAACTCCGGGTCGAAGAACCTCCTGTTGCCGAGCGACGTGCCGGCGCCGGGACCCCCGTGGAGGAACACCACCGGCTGCAAAATTGACGGGATGAGACGCCCACCCGAGAGAGGGCAGCAGCAGCAGCACAAGCACACACGGTTCTAAGCAATCCGCGACGAAATTGTCGGAGTAGCAGCGAATTGGAATCGAATTCCCCCAATTATCAGAATCCAACACACGGGAGATAGAAATCAGAGAGACGCTCACGTGGCCCTGGGGGTTCCCGGACTGCTCGTAGTAGATGGTGTGGACGTCGGAGACCTTGAGGAACCCGGAGTCGTACGGCTCGACCTGCGCGTACAGGCCCTTCCTCACCTCGGGCGGGTCCATCTCCGTCCGCGCGGCGGAGACGCTCGCGCTGCAGCGGTGAGTGCCTTTCGCCTGCACGCAACCCAGACCCTCTCTCCCTGCAGAGGCGGCGGCGGCGGCGCCGAAAACCACGTCAGGGCTCGGGATGGCCGGCCGAGGACGGCGCGGGGGTAGATAAGGCGGGGATCGCGGGGGGTTCGAGGAGGAGGCGGCGGTTACCTGCTGCGGCGCGCGGGTGGGGCGGCGGGCGCGAGAGGCGTGGGGGAGTGGGGCAGCAGTGGGCACGGAGCGGCGAGGCGAGGAGGGCGTGGGCGTGGGGGAGGAGGTGGCTGATCATTTGAGTGCGGCCGATCGGGGAGGGGGTGGTTTGGTTTGGAGTGGCAGGCTGTTTGTTAGGCAGGGCCGGTGGTTTTTGCGAGATTTCACGAGGGGGAGCCGGATCCCCGTGGCGCGGGGCGGGGCACGGCCGCCCGCGCCGCGGGCGGTGGGGTGCTGCCAAGAGCCGGGCGGGTGAATCTGGACGGGTCTGGCCTTGGAACGAGATCCTCTGCAATAGTTGTGACTACCTCCGAGGGACGTCCAACGCGCATGGCCGTTCTTTCGTTATCCAACGGCAACATCTCAGAATGGGAATGGGCCGGCCTGGCCCTGGCCTTGCACCCGGCCCTCGTGGCCTCAAGGTCAATTTTAGAGGGCCATGGGCCGACCCAATTTAGTCTTTAGCTACGGTCTTGATGGCCCAATGGGTAATGTGGGTCGGCCTTGTTCACCCTTTAGGCTATGATTAAGCAAACAATCGGATAAGTTTTGACCATGTTGCTACTTGACAATTGCTAATTTATAAAAAGAAAAATAATTGTGTTGCTATAATACTACCGGTAATTACGTGCATTGAAGAAAAAATATATTGTACATGTGCTAATGGGCATCAACATGAAACGCACCCATAGATAGGGATGCAAAATTGTGCAAAACTGTATATGGATGTAGATTGCATGAGACTTTTGGTCGGTCCTATCATACCCATTGGGTCGGTAGGGTCCGGCTCTATGGCCCCATTTTTTGTTTGAGGTCGACCCGTACGATCTATTTGCCTTGTTTTTATGGGCCGGGCCAACTACCCAATGGTCGACCCGGCCCATTCCTCCCATCCTGAGCAACATCTATGAAAGCAGCGTGTTTATCCCAAAATATCAAGAGCTCACGGTTCGGCCAATTTGCAGACCTCGCACTCCGCCGCATCGCCGTGGCCGTCAGCCGCTGGCTGCTAGTGCGGGCTGCCGGTGAAGTAGGTCCCCGAGGAAGAACCCTCCACAGCTGCTCACCTCCTCCCCGTCTCTCATCCCCGTGTCCCCCAGACCTGACTTGGTGGTCGAGGGCGACGATGACGGCTCCCGCAACTCCTGGTTCGCGGCCCTCGTCATCGATTGTTCCTGGTTTGCGGCCGTCGTCATCGATTTCGTGCCCGCGTGTAGCTGCTGCTGCCAAGTCCCCTCCGAACAAGAAGTGTCTGCATCCAAACAAAGCATTGCAGAGGAAG
The DNA here is from genome assembly GCA_033239725.1 of Echinochloa phyllopogon. Lineage (NCBI taxonomy): Eukaryota > Viridiplantae > Streptophyta > Magnoliopsida > Poales > Poaceae > Echinochloa > Echinochloa phyllopogon. The sequence goes on along the minus strand of BTCW01000003.1, from coordinate 18,297,386 downwards.
AGAACATTTCTTCACTATGCCAAATCACATCAATTACAGTCGTAATTTAGCAATCAATCACATGATTCACTGAATTCCACCCTCAATTCACATCAATTACAATCCCCAATTAACATCAATTACAATCCCTAATTAATTATTTATTGGCATGCTTTTTGTTTGGCCTTCTTGCTGCCCGCTCACCTGTTTCTGCACAATTAGAATTGAAAGCACCGTTTTGCCAAGGCAAGACAAGACAACCTACATGTGCAAAAGACAACCAGCACTACAACTATCCAAGAAACTCGACGGCGCTAGCTTTGCAGCCTCGATTCGATGGCGGTGCATACTTGCTGGCTCCGCGGCCACGACAGCTCCGGCGGTCATGGCCTCCACGGTGCTCGCTGCTTAGCCTGACCTGGCCCTCGATGGCGCCCGCGACCGACAGATGGCTTGGAGATGCCACTGCGAGTTTTTTTGCAAGAACTTGGCGAGAGTGTTGGGCCCAAAGCCTGCTTGTTCGGTGTTTGTGACTGGGTGTCACGCCCAGACCATGAAGAGCAAGGTGGAGAAAGCGGGAAGGAAGAAAGGCGTCTTCCTAGTGGGTTAGCGTGTGCGTCTGCCTGGGCACCGCTTGTGGGCCCGGCCTGTCAGGGGTTGGAGTGTAGCTGGTTATCTACCCGACTTGGAACCGAATCAGACATGAACTCTTTTATTCAGTAAACACCGCAAGGTTCAGAGGTAGGGGACGACGCTCCCTCTCTGCTACGAGATCTCTATCCCTCTTGTGCTGCTTGTGATTTCTCTCATCGCCGGTTGATCTCGTCGGCGGTTTACGAGTATTACAGTGGTATCAGAGACTTCCCTTCCTCGGCTTGTGGCTTTTCCCCGGGCTGTCATCGTCTCCTCGACGTGCAACTGCTTCAGCGAGCATCACCCGATCTCGTCGCCCACGCCCCGCCCACCGACTCCCAGTCGGCGGCGGCCACCGCATACCGCCGGTTAGCCGCTCCGGCGCCGTCGCCCACTCCCTTTTCCGCGCCGCTTAGGGTTGTAGATTGGGGAATTTTGATTTCTGCTGAGCAGTCAACGTCGGGATCCCAAGCGCAGAGGCGACCGAGTCGACGTTGTTCGCGGTTTCGTGGTTCAATTGTCGTGTTCCTGCGATCCAGATTGAGTTGTTCGAGTCTGCTTCTCTTGGGGATTTCATCAATTCGGGCAGTCTCTCCAGGTTTGAGTTGCAATTGCTACGGATTTGGGGGTTCATATCTGTGTTGGAGTAGCGGTTTGGGGGGAACCTCTGATTTTCTGTTGGGATTTCTCGATTCGCGAAGACGGCTCCACCAAAACCATCAGCCCAGTCCCAACTCATCATAGCAGCGATGGAAGCAGGTCGACAGAGGGATGATGAGCGTTGGGAGAAGGTGATGGACAGCTTGGATCTCTTGTTTGCCCGGGTTGAAGACGTGAACAATATTCAGCAGCAAATTCAGGCGAATCAGGATCTGACCACCAGAGCAGTCGATCAGGTGATTCAGGATCAATCGTTTATGGCAAAGCAATTGGAAGAGACTGGTAGAGCAATAGCCCAATTACGTATGGAGCGTATGAGGGATGATAAGTTTGAGGTGGAATCAGTGGAGTCTGATCATGGGGGAGTCTCCAACAAGCGCCAAGATCACCACTCTAACCATCATCATGGAGAGCCACATCCTCACCGTTCCACTGGTAACCGTCCCAAGGACTCTGAGACGGGATCTCGACTCAACCGTAGTTATACACCTAAACTACAGTTTCCTAAGTTTTCTGGTACTGATCCCAAGATATGGCGTGCACACTGTGAAGATTACTTCAAAATTCTGAATATCTCAGAGTCACTGTGGGTGATCACTGCTGCTTCAAACATGGAGGGCAATGCTGCCAAATGGAGTTTGGTTCAGAGAAGAAAAGGGGGGTTCACTAATTGGCAACAGTTTATGCAGGCCGTGGAAGATAAATTTGGAGCTTATGACTGTGTGCATGCTTTGAGTGATCTGTTAGAGCTAAAGCAGCAGGGTTCAGTGGAGGAGTATGTTACAGACTTTGAGGCATGGCAGTTTCAGGTGGAAATGCATAATGATGGCTATGACACCATGTTCTTTGTGACTCGGTTTACCAAAGGTTTGAAACCATACATTTCTGCACCAGTCCAAGCACAAGTTCCACCTACTATGGAAAGAGTTGTGATGTTGGCCAAAGTTCAGCAGCAACTTGCGGAGAAAACAAAACCAAAGTTCTCAAGAACACCATTTGGTCAGAAACAAGGAACCACAAGTGTCAAACTCGACTCAAAATCATTTTCACCAAATTCTACACTCAGCAAGGAGAGGCAAAAAAGGGATTATTGCAAGGCCAATAACTTATGTTTCTATTGTGCTGAGCCATTTGATCCTACTCACTTGGCTAAATGCAAACAGAGACCTAGAGCCCAAGTTAATGCTCTTGTGTTGAATGATCTGGATGTTACACTAACAGATGAGGTCTTAGAACAATTAGCAGTGGAAGACTCATTAGCCCAGGAATTCTGCACCCTCTCTTTGAATGCTTTGGCTGGAACAGAAAAGGGGGAGGCATTAAAGTTGAGAGCCTTGGTTCAGAACAACGTCATGCTCATCTTAGTGGATAGTGGGAGTTCTCACAGCTTTGTCAGTGAAACTTTTCTCCAGAAATGTAACATTCAACCTCAGCTGATGCAGCCTAAACAGGTGAAGGTGGCCAATGGGGAGATATTAATCACTGACAAGTTTATTCCAGATCTGGAATGGTGGCTACAGGGCCATACATTTCATACAGACATGAAAGTGCTGGACATGGGTCCATTTGATGCAATACTGGGATATGATTGGCTGAAGTTACAATAGGACTGTCATTGGGCTCATAAGACATTATCTTTTGATCATCAAGGCATGACTATTCAGCTACAAGGGGTGCAGTCCAAGGATCCTGCTCTGTCAGAAATTGGGGCTGAAACATTGGTAAAGTGGGCTGCTGGTAATGATATTGGAGCTTTTGCTGTGGTAGAGGTAACATCATCTGATACTACTTTGCCTATCCCTGTTGAAATTCAGCAAGTACTTGATGAATATTCTGATGTTTTTGATGATCCCAAATCCCTGCCACCCAATAGGTTTCATGACCATCACAGTCCTCTGCTATCTAATGTTGTTCCTATTAACTCTAGACCATACAGATACTCCCCATTGCATAAAGATGAAATAGAAAAACGGGTCCAAGATTTGTTAGAAGCTGGATTAATTGTGCCTAGTGTGAGTCCTTTTGCTTCTCCAGTTATGCTTGTTCAAAAGAAAGATGGAACTTGGAAATTCTGTATTGACTATAGGAAATTAAATGAGATCACTGTGAAGAATAGATTCCCTATGCCCATAATTGATGAGATCCTAGATGAATTAGTTGGTACAAAATATTTTACCAAGTTAGACATGAGATCTGGATACCATCAAGTTAGGATGCATCCTCCTGATGAATACAAAACTGCCTTTAAAACTCATCATGGTCACTATCAATTTAGAGTTATGCCCTTTGGTCTCACCAATGCCCCAGCCACTTTTCAATGTCTCATGAATGAAATCCTAGCACCCTTTCTTAGGAAGTTTGTGTTGGTTTTCTTGGATGATATCTTGATATATAGCCCATCCTTGGAGACTCATGTGCAACATGTTAAGCAAGTGCTGGAGCAATTAAGAGTTCACAAATTGTTTATGAAATTGAGCAAGTGCTCTTTTGCTCAACCTGAGTTAATGTATCTAGGCCTGAAAGGATCAACACTAGGCCTAGATGGGGGGTGAATAGGCGTTTCTGAAAATTATCACAAACAACTCCACGAAAAATCAGACTGCCGTAAATTTACGGTAGCCACCGAAAATTTACGGTAGGCACCGTAAATTTCCGCCTACTACCGTAGATTTACGGTAAACTTCGACCAACACAAATCAAGCTAGATTCTTGTAAAGCTACAACAAATTATATGAAGCAATAAGTTGTAGATGATGATATAATGAATCTAGAAGCTAAAGCACCACTAACAACCTCACAAGTAGATAGATCGGAGACAATATGAGCGAGAGCGTGCAAGAACGATATGAACAATATGAACAACAACGAGAGACACAAGATTTATCCCGAAGTTCACTCCACAAAGGAGCTACGTCTCCGTTGAGGGCCTACGAAAGGTGGGCTTATCAACACCAAGCCACTTTCCTCCTCTTAGTCACCACGAAGGAGCTAAGAACACTTACTATGAGATCCACGAAGGATTGGGTGATACAAACTTCCAAGGCGAGTCCACAAACTTACTCGGATGCTCTTGGTGACTCCTAACCGTCTAGGGAATGAATTACCAAGAGTAATAAACAAGGGCACCCGCAACCACGAACTTGATGCTCAAGTGAGGGAGAGGATGAAGCTTGGATCCCTTAGCTCAAGTCCCTCAACCAACACACCACCACAACTTGGAAATCAAAGCAAGGGGTGTTGGGAGAGCTCTTGAAGGCTTGGAAAGTGTTAGGGTTCATCAATGTGGCCAAGAGAGCCGGTAGGTGGCATATGAGGGGGTATTTATAGCTCTCTCATAAATGTGACCGTTGTGGCGAGTTATACCATAAATTTACGGTAATCTCACCATAAATGTACGTCGCATTAAGCGTAAATTTACGCTACGTACCGTAAATTTACGACGTGGATCTGGATAAGCCAACTCAGCTCGGTTTTACGGTATTCACCGGAAATTTCCGATGAACATCGTAAATTTACGGTGGATACCGTAAATCTATGCCAGTCAGTGGATTTGGCTGATTTTGAAGTGTTTAGCTTATTTGGCTTTGGTGAGAGAGGTTGGGTATGTGTTTGAGTATCAAAGACACTTGATTGCACGATTACTTGTCCCTCTTGATAGTACGGTGGTCCTATACTCAAATTCAAACCATAAGATAAATTTAAATCCTTCAAGATCTTTCATCAAAGTTCATATAGGAGTTGATCACCATACTTTCACATATCCTTTTCTTTTCTTTTTGATTTACACTTGTACATCTCATTCAAAGCATTATATGCAAGTTTCTATTGTCATTAATCACCAAAATTGATTAAATGCCTAGATGCACTTTCAGGGCCACATCATTTCTTCCCAAGGGGTGGCTACTGATCCAAGCAAAACAGCAGCTATGTTATCTTGGCCTACTCCATCCACTCCCACTGAATTGAGAGGGTTTTTGGGACTCACAGGCTACTACAAGAAGTTTATCAAGCACTATGGAATCTTAGCTAAACCTCTAACCAATCTGCTACGCAAGAAACAATTTATTTGGTCACCTGCAGCTCAACTAGCATTCGACAAACTGAAGGAGGTAATGGTTTCTGCCCCTGTGCTAGCCATTCCTGATTTTGCTGCCCCATTTAGTGTGGAAACAGATGCTTGTGACATTGGAATTGGTGCTGTTTTGATGCAAAGAGATCAGCCGGTGGCTTATTTGAGCAAAGCTTTGGGTCCTCATCACAAGAAGTTGTCTATTTATGAGAAGGAATTCCTTGCTCTGATAATGGCAGTAGAAAAGTGGCGGCCATACTTGCAACGACATGAGTTCATCATCCGTACCGACCACAAGAGTTTGTCCTATTTGGGGGAACAAAATCTCCATTCTGACATGCAGCGTACAGCCATGACACGGCTCATGGGTTTACAGTTCAAAATCATTTATAGAAAAGGCAAAGAAAATGCAGCAGCTGATGCTCTTTCCCGTATCAGTCATTTGATGGCCATCCAAGCTGTGTCGGAGGTGAAGCCTTTATGGGTCCAGGAGGTTCTCAACTCATATGTTACTGATCCACAGGCCCAAGAAATTTTACTCAGGTTGGCTGTTCAGTCCCCAGATGAGCATGGGTATTCTCTGCACCAAGGCATTATCAGAAGGAAAGGTCGTGTTTGGGTAGCAAACAATTCAGCTCTGCAAACAAAATTAATTGCAGTCTTCCATTCAAGTGCAATTGGGGGACACTCTGGTAGCAAGGCAACATATATCAGACTCAAGCAATTGTTTCAATGGAAGGAGATGAAGATGGCTGTTGAAAATTTTGTCAAACAATGCAGCATATGTCAGCATGCTAAACATGAGAACACTCATCCTGCAGGGCTTTTACAACCATTACCTATTCCTGAAGGGGCTTGGCAAGATATCACCATGGACTTTATTGAGGGACTTCCTACTTCTGAAGGATTTAATACAATATTGGTCATAGTGGACAGGTATACAAAATATGCCCATTTTCTCCCTCTGAAGCACCCCTTTACTGCACCATCAATAGCTAAAGTGGTCTTTGAGAATGTAGTGAAACTCCATGGTTTGCCTAAATCTATAGTCTCTGACCGAGATCGGGTGTTCACAAGTACATTTTGGAGAGAATTGTTTGCATTGTATGATGTCGAGTTGTGCCGTAGCTCTGCATACCATCCTCAAACGGACGGTCAGTCGGAAAGAGTAAACCAATGCCTGGAAATGTATCTCCGATGTGCAGTACATGACTCCCCAAAGCGCTGGAAAGCTTGGTTGCCATTAGCAGAGATTTGGTATAACACATCCTTTCTCAATGCCATAGGCTGTTCACCATTCAAGGCTCTTTACGGATATGACAGTGATTCTGGGTTGTGCTTACCAGCTCCTGTTCAACACCCGGAGTCTGCTGCTGAAGATTGGGCACGTGATAGAGAATCACACATGGCTCGTCTCAAAGAACACTTTGCTGCTGCCCAAAACCGAATGAAAATTCAGGCTGACAGAAACAGAATGGACAGACAGTTTTCAGTTGGGGATCAAGTGCTGCTGAAACTCCAACCGTATGCTCAACATTCAGTGGTAAATAGGCCTTTTCCCAAACTTGCATTTAAGTTTTTCGGTCCTTATCGTGTTCTTGAGAGAATTGGTAATGCTGCCTACAAGTTGGAACTACCAGAAGGCTCTTTGGTGCATCCTGTATTCCATATTTCTCAACTGAAGCCCTATACACCAAACTATACTCCTGTCTACTCTGATTTGTCAACCTTGGTGGATCTGGGCGCACATGAAGCAGTTCCAGAACTCATTCTCGATCGGCGCCTCATCAAAAAAGGTAATCAGGCCATTTCTCAGGTTCTAGTGAAGTGGGACAAGCTACCAGCTTCGTCAGCAACTTGGGAAGATTGGCACGTGGTGAAGCAGAGGTTTCCAAATGCAGCGCCTTGGGGGCAAGTCGCCACTGAAGCGGAGGGAGATGTCACGCCCAGACCATGAAGAGCAAGGTGGAGAAAGCGGGAAGGAAGAAAGGCGTCTTCCTAGTGGGTTAGCGTGTGCGTCTGCCTGGGCACCGCTTGTGGGCCCGGCCTGTCAGGGTTGGAGTGTAGCTGGTTATCTACCTGGCTTGGAACCGAATCAGACATGAACTCTTTTATTCAGTAAACACCGCAAGGTTCAGAGGTAGGGGACGACGCTCCCTCTCTGCTACGAGATCTCTATCCCTCTTGTGCTGCTTGTGATTTCTCTCATCGCCGGTTGATCTCGTCAGCGGTTTACGAGTATTACACCGGGTCAGCAGGGTGGTCGCGCTTGCCGTCGGATGCCCAACGAACGGCGATGCACGTTGGACGTCCCTTGGAGGTAGTTTTAACTACTGCAGAGGATCTCGTTCCCTGGCCTTTTGGTTTGGGCGCTTGCGAGGCGGGCGCTGTGGGGAAGGGTGGAGGATTCCCTGGCGAAGTGGCGAGGTCGCGTGGATCCGCTCCGCGAGAGGCCGTCGTGTCCAGTGTCGGCATTCCGTTTGCTAAGGTTTTTGTTTCGTTTGGCACGGTTGGCACAGTTTCGTTACCGCAAGCTCAAGCCCCGCCAAATGGCTCGCAAGTACAACAGTGCAGACGGCTGCTGTCTTTTTGGCACAAACAGACAGCTGAACAGACATCTTATACTTCTCCATCGTACGCCTACACGTCGCTGTGCCTAGTACCACGAGCCGCAGCCGTAGATGAACAAGACGACGACCTTGCCTCGATCCGATCGCGCGGGGAGTTTTATGCAAAATGATTCTGCATGTCTACGGCAACCAACAGTGCGTTGTACGTGCCCTTAGGCCTTTTCCAGTGGCGAGGTAAAACCGAATCCTACGCTGAGCTGCGGAGCGAGGAATCGGTCTCACTGGAGCCCAACCGGACCTTGCTCTGACATAAAAATCGAACTCAAATGAGGATTCGGTGCATACTCATTAAACAATATTCGTGTATAGGGGACGGAGGTTTCCTAATGTCGAGAGTTCTTTCGTTGGAAGGGAGAAATGGATATATTTTATTTGCTCTGGACTCATACGGGGACTCGATCCACTAAAGAAGGGCCACTCAAAATCGAACATGTCTTCTTTGTCGGGCTTTTTTGCCACGTACCGCACCCACCACTAAAGAAGGCTTTAGACGGAACCATCCTCGGCACTAGTTGAAGCTAGTACACCAGAGGCATGCCTAAGTCGCTTCGTCGTCCATTGACACATCTTACAACAGTATCCGCGAAAGAAGACACTGGAAGGTGGATTTGGTTCTATTTTAGAGAGGTACCCATTGTTCTCCGAATGTTAATTATGATATTGGCGAGATTTCAAGATTTGGATGTTAATGTGCGGTGGAAGATCGACAATATAGTGATAGCTTCTCCAGCAATGTTCTTCATCGTCCGATAGAACGAAAATGCAAGATGTCATACTCAACCGTTGGCAGTGAGAAGTGAGAAACGAGGCGACTAGAAGACGAGTAGCTATAGCTACGGGTGCCGAGGATCAATAGTTGGTGGAGCCGAGGTGGGAGAGCCCAACGAGAATGTCGTCGATTTTGCACAATAAGAGTTGGGTGACAACAAAGGAAAAAGGAAGTGACAAGAATCGAGAGAAAAAACACGTCTTACACGTATAGAGATTAATGGTCAACTCTCATTTTAAAATGTAGGTTAATTTAAGCTTGTATGTTATATTTATGATAACTTATCAAATACAAATTGCCATGAAAGTCGAATATAAGCAGGTGACATCGTGAGTTTTATGCTTACTATATGCATTTTCTTGTTTTCTCCCATCTTGTGTATCTCATATTCTAAAAATCACGAATTGGTCGATCAATTTGTGTGAATGTTTGCTCGATCTTACATTTGTGTGCTTAGAGAAAGGGTGCGATGAGGTAGGACCGCCAAAGCAATGGGCAATGTTGAAGTTGGACCAACAAATCGGTAGAAAGGCAGGGTACATAAGAGTTGTGTTGAGTACGTGTACAACTGATTTCGCTTTATAAGTAAGCAACAATGAATCTAACAACACACACAACATATTGGTGGTGCCTAAACCCCCTACCATTCCATAAAGAATGAAGCTTCCCTTCGCTCCTCTTCATTTTTAAAGTTGTTTTTTCATGACTTTAAGTCTAATTATTTAAAAACAATGGATCATTTAATCATTTTGTGTGAATAATTGCAAGCCCCAACAAGCTTAAGGTTGCCGTTAGGGGTGGATGCCGAGCCAGCTCGGCTCATTTTGGCTCGGCTCGTTCTGGCTCGTTAGTCAAACGAGCCAGCTCGGCTCGGCTCGTTAAGGAAACGGGCAAAAATGTTGGCTCGGCTCGTTAAGCTCATGAGCTGGCTCATTAAGCTCGTGAGCTAGAGATAAATTTCAATTTGTCACAACAATATATATGAAATAAAAAAATAGTAATTATATGGTCTTAATAATTTTAAAATCTATTTTATTATATTATAATAATAGAATATAATCATAACAACGTCTAGAATCATGTAAATAGTATATACATGTTATAATTATTTAATAATTTACTCACTAGTCTATTAAGCCTTTTTGCTCGTTTGGCTCGCGAGCTGGCTCGAGCTAGCTCGTTAACGAAACGAGCAAAAACAGTTGCTCGGCTCGTTAAAAAATACATCGAGCCGAGCCGAGTCGAGCCGAGCTAGGACCGAGCCGAGCCGGCTCACGAGTTTCGAGCTTTTGGTCCAGCCCTAGTTGCCGTAGTCATAGATGTTTGATTTTATGGAATGGAATGAGTAGGAGCACAAATGAACGTGGGAAAGTCAGAGTTAGACCAAAGAGTTGATAGAAAGGCAGAGTAGATAAGAACCGTACTGAGTACTTATATGCAATTGGTATAGCACAGCAAGGAGGCAACAATGAATCTAGCAACGTCCATTGCTAAGAATAACTAGGTGATGATTAGAAGTAGAATGGGAGATCAATACATAAATGATCGATTAGCTTACATTTGACACCTCAGCATGGAAAATCCCTACATGTTGTTTTGAGTACACTAAACTGATCTGTCAAATTGAATTGTATTTTGTTTCTTTAACTAGATGAGAGTTTTTGGATATGTAGATTAAGGAGCTAATTATGCTATATCCTTTGCTTTCATAGATTTATTATACGACAATTATCTAGTCTTAACATCCAGTTTTAGAACCCTGCTTCCGCCAGACAACCCAACCAAATCTTGTAGGCCTAAATCGAGCCCAAGAGCAGCCCGGGCCTCACTGGAGCATGGACCGGACCCTAAATGTAATCGAGAACTTTGGCCCACACTTCAGGATGGCATTAGATTCGAGACGATTGTTATGACGTCCTCATCCCTCCCATGATGATTGATGATGATGATGGATGGGTGATGATGATGATGGATGGGCAACCCCATAACCCAGCACCAACAAGATCGGCAGCCTGGGCCTAGCTGGCGTGCTCGACGCCGCCTGACCTCGTGGCTTCCTGCCTTCCTCACGCACGAAGACGAAGGCACCAAAGCTTCCCATCGTCGTACGCCGGCGGGAAGTCGAGCCGAGTCCGAGTCCGTCCGCCGCAGTCCGCACCGCACCACGCCCCGCCCCGGTCCGTGTGGCCGCAGAAACCCCTAGCTTGCCGAAGCGCGAAGGGAACCAGATGGTTCGCCAACGACCAAGCCCTCTCCGATCGATCGAGCTAGCTAGTCAGCTCGTCACGGGACGTCCACCTCCGCCGCGGTCGCTGGTCGGTGCCAGCACGCGACCTCCAGCCCGCGCGGAAAATCTCCGCCGACGCCGACGTGCACCGGCCTGGCTCCCGGCTGCGCCGCCCAGAACGCTCCACGCGTGTCGGCTCCACCGCCAGCGGCAGCCCTGGCCACTGGGCGCGCAGCACGTTGCGGTCGTTGCCCGTACCAGCGTCCCTCTTCTTCAGTCATAGCGTGTTCGCAGTTTTGCATTCAACCGCCCAAACGACGGTGCTATATCAAACTTCTTTCTCCGTGCATAAATCAAAAAATATGGCGCATTTTACGTGAGAAACTCATATACTCGCATCTATTTCCCGGTTGGGTTAATTTATATTACCAATTATTGTACTTTGTTGAACTATTTTAAGCAATTTTTTACTAGCAAATTACTCTAGAACATTCATATTCTTAGAAATGAATTCCACAACTGGGCATCGAAGGTTTTGTACGTAGACGAGTCAGCATGTAAGAAGTATCACAATATGCCAAATTAGGGATGATGGAAGGTGGCGATCTTTTTCTACTAGAGAAGAGAAAGAGGACCATGCTATTCCGGTGTTTATGTCAGGAGCTAACTAACGACACGACGATACAAGTGAGACCGGCAAGCGGCAATCACCATGAAGGTAATTTATACTATGAAATCGTGTTACAATCATAAGTGAAGTAGTAGGTCCAAAATCCAGCAACTGAAGGTTTCAGCGCGAACAATACTCCATGTATACACAGTGGCGGAGGACGATTCATCACTGAGGTATGGCGGGAGTGGATTGACAGGTGATAAACTATGATATATAATACCTATATTAGTGAATAAAGGGATTAAGTGCTTTACAAAATTATTCAGCATGTGCTCCTAGCAAATTTTGAGGTATGGCTGCCGCCGTACCTTGCCCTACCGGCCCTCCGCCACTGTGTATACATATACATACCTTTAAAAAAAAACCCTCCATACAGACAAAAAAAACATCCTCCGAGGGTAACAAAACTTTGTTGGCACAGTTGCAAATAGAACCTCTAGAGTTGCATGTATGAGATCCTGGCCACACTTTGACTCCTGCCCCAGCAGGGCAGATCACATCCAGCGCAGCGGCGAAGGGCGAACAGAAAAGAGAAACTATTCAGGAGCCGTTAGCTGTTCCCTCCCCCTCCAATGCCGGCCACCCATCACCTCACCTTCCCCTCCCTCCCGCCCGCACCCCCGCCCCGCCCGTGCCCTCACCACCACCACCTAATCGGCTAACCCGGCCTCCCCCTCCGCTTCCCCGCGCACTCCGACCTCCTCCGCGACCCGATGGCCCCGACCCCGCCGTCGTCGCGGGACCCGTCGCCGCAGCCCCGGCGGCCGGCCACCTCCGCCGGCACCCACAAGCGCGGGGGCCTCCTGCTCGGCCGCTACGAGCTGGGCCGCCTCCTCGGCCACGGCACCTTCGCCAAGGTCTACCACGCCCGCCACGCCGACACCGGCGAGACCGTCGCCATCAAGGTGCTCGACAAGGAGAAGGCCCTCCGCAACGGCCTCGTCCCGCACATCAAGCGCGAGATCGCCATCCTCCGCCGCGTGCGCCACCCCAACATCGTCCGCCTCTTCGAGGTCATGGCCACCAAGTCCAAGATCTACTTCGTCATGGAGTTCGTCCGCGGCGGGGAGCTCTTCGCGCGCGTCGCCAAGGGCAGGCTCAAGGAGGAAACCGCGCGCAGGTACTTCCAGCAGCTCATCTCCGCCGTCGGCTTCTGCCACGCCCGGGGCGTCTTCCACCGCGACCTCAAGCCCGAGAACCTCCTCGTCGACGAGCGCGGCGATCTCAAGGTCTCCGATTTCGGCCTCTCCGCCGTCGCCGATCAGTTCCACCCCGATGGGCTTCTCCACACCTTCTGCGGCACGCCCTCCTATGTTGCGCCGGAGGTGCTCGCGCGCCGCGGCTACGATGGCGCCAAAGCGGACATATGGTCCTGCGGGATCATCCTGTTCGTGCTCATGGCTGGCTACCTTCCTTTCCATGACCAGAACCTCATGGCAATGTACCGCAAGATTTACAGAGGGGAATTCCGGTGCCCAAGGTGGTTCTCCAAGGATCTTACCAGTCTATTGAATCGTCTGCTTGACACGAACCCAGAGACGAGGATTACCGTGGCTCAGATCATGGAGAGCAGGTGGTTTCAGAAGGGGTTCCGGCCAGTCAGGTTCTATGTCGAGGATGACCAAGTGCACAGCTTGGGAGACGGCGAGAATGAGGCGCAGGAGCTGGGGCCTAGTGAGCCTCCTCCACCACCACCCCCAGCACAACAAGAGGATGATGGTGGTGAGGACTCTGGGTGGGAATCAGACTCGTCTGTAGCATCCTGTCCAGCCACATTGTCGTCAGAGGAGAGGAGACGACCACGTCACCTTGGATCTCTCACACGGCCAGTAAGTCTAAATGCATTTGACATCATATCATTCTCAAGAGGATTCAATTTGTCGGGGTTGTTTGAGGAGCGAGGCAGCGAAGTGAGGTTTGTCTCAGCGCAACCCATGCAAACGATTGTAACAAAATTGGAGGAGATTGCAAAGGTGAAGAGCTTTGCAGTTAGGCGGAAGGACTGGCGGGTGAGCATGGAAGGCACAAGGGAAAGCGAGAAGGGTCCACTGACAATTGGAGCTGAGGTATTCGAGCTCACACCAAACCTTGTGGTGGTGGAGGTGAAGATGAAGGCAGGGAACAGGGAAGAGTATGAAGACTTTTGTGAGAGGGAGTTGAAACCTGGGATGCAGCACCTTGTGCACCATACGACCTCCATTCCAGATATACCTTCTGATACTGAGTAGCTTGACAGGTAGCACTCTTGCCTGGAAGGAATATAAAAAAAGAAATTTGGATTGAAAGGATGCACCTTTCTGTTTCAGCATAAACATCTGTGCAGAAAAATGTTATTCGTATATTTCCTTGGTTACTTCTTTTTAGTAATATTCTTCTGCAATCCAAAATGTTTTGCAACAGTAGCTGTGTGCTAATATCAATTATCAAATATTTCTTCCAGCTGTTACAGTTTAAAAGGAGTGCCCGTTTCACTATAGGATTATCAAAGCTATAACTCCAAAGTTGTTAGCCATGTAATTGTGCTAGAATTGTGTATATTCATCATGTACAAATGTCATCTGTAAGTTTGTTCAAGAAGGGATATTGGCCTTGGTGTGTGCAAAAGACTAAACAGTGTAACTTTGTATACTCAGTTCTTTTTTGCTGAATTCATGAAAACTGGAACCACGATAGAATCGAAAAGACCATTGGTTCTGTGCTGTCCAGCTTCACCAATTTATTAATTGAAAATGTTCTATATTTCTATTGGATCAAACTGAAATGAAATAGTAGTTCGTTAATATTATAAAATCTCAAATTTGGTGTTTTATGACAATTAATCTTCACTTTCCTATTCACACTTTTAGCCAGGGTATGTACAAAAGACTAAAGAGTGTAGCTTGTATATTCAGGGATCCCTTTAGGATGGTCGAACAGGAATCTTGTAGGATTAGAATGGCCATTGGTCTGTACCTGTTGAGCTTCACAAATTTTGTAGTCCAAAACTTTCTTTGATCCAAATTACATAGGAGATGGTTAAGTCAAACAACTCACACCGTTAGGATGGGTAATTGATGGCATAAATAAAAAATTGTGTGGTGACTGCAGACAGCTCCATGTACTATAACAAAACTGTGTTAATGAATTGAAAACTATAAAGAAAGAAGTGCAGATCCTGTTATTCATTAATAATGTTATGTGTTTGTGCTAATAAAAAAGAAGTGCGGACAATAACAAGTGCATGTATTGTTACAATTTTTTTAATGAATTCAAAACTGTCTTGTTTCTTCCCTGCCAAAATAATGTGATGTTTTTTGCTTTTCGATAAGTTCATGTTATTTGCATCAAAACTCAATTGGAAAACAATGTTTTCAATGAGATCAATTAATTGTGACAGCGAAATATACCTAGAATAATCATGACTTGGAAACTATCATTTAAACCCAAAATAAACGTGTGGAGGAAATGAACTGTTTTGCCACACTGTCCATGTGATAAATTGCCTTAGTTTCTTGATTAAAATAACAAATATTGATTCCCCTACTCTCTCAAGACAGCTACATGTCACAGGTGCATATGGACACAGATAAGTTTCCCAAGTGCTGTAAGATTTCCATCTCTTTTTTTTGTATGTCATAATTTGTTTCCCTATGTCCAAGGGTTTTTGCAGATTATTCTTTCCATGAAGCTCCATGTGCCAGAGCAAACCAGCTCAGTGGGAGGCTTCATTATTTTCCCCATTAATTCATCTCATTCTATGTAATGCACCACCAAAAGTCAAGCCAAAATGTACATGCTTGTGTTTTATGCATTTGTCCTTGCTGTCACATACTACAAGCAAGGGCAAATGCATAAAACACAAGCATGTACAAAGTCAAGTGATTATGGCAGTACGACATTGAAATTGTTTTGTTGTAGCCTGCCTTATGCTGATTTCAAGCACACTAACTTGGGCGTCTGTTATTTGTATTCTCCAGGAGTGAAGGTCTGTATTGGTTAAACAAACTGCATCTCAGCTTGAAACTAACAGCGCCGAGTGGCTCAATGCGTGGTTAAATATACTGAGCTAAGGTTGCTTCATCCAGAAAACAGCTGACACGATCATTCAGCAACAGGTGAATCTCCATGGTGTCTGAAGCTCTCTTTTTTTTGTTTTAATGATGAATCGAGGCTAGCATCTGCTGTGAATTCTTCTTCTACTTTGTGCATATTGACCAGAATTGGTACTTCGATAGTGAATGAGATGTCTAAACTACTGGAAGTGTTTGGTACACACTGCCAAATTGGGATATTTTTTTTTTTTTGCGAAACACAGTAGAAGTTGAAATGTCTGGAAGCAGTTGATCCGGTCCTTATAGATCTCTTATGGGCCAGCTTAATTGACTATTTCGTGCTGTTTGCAGGTTTGAACGACTTCAAGATTCATTGGTCAGTTTTTACGAGCAGTTGAGTAAGCTGCTGTCGCAGTTTTGTCCATGTTTGCTTTGTGTAGAACTTTCAAACCTTGAATGGACACCCACAATGCTGCTGACTGCTGCAAGGATGATATTTTAGACTGGATGGAGTGGTGTTATTCCTGAGAAGGGCCTAACAATCTCGTGGCCAAGTAAGATTACAGTTGATGAGAAAAGGTTCAGTAGGAGAATGTTCCAATATATCTGGTTCGAGAGTCCAGCAATTACCTAATATTGGCCGTTTTGAAATTCACATTAGGATTTTTTATTTGTTTTGGTTGCTCTTTTTTCCCCATATAACTGTATGGGTATCCTCTTAATCGGTCCATTTATACCTTCCAAAGATTCCAGTCTCCGACAGCGATGAACTCACCAATTCTGCTGTTCAGACATTCAGCACAAACAGCTTGTGGATTGCGGGGGGCCCGATCGTGGGGGCGAGAAGGTCGACACGTTCAATTCAGTACGTCCAGTTGCGCGCAAACTCAGCAGCACGCCAGCACGGCTGTTGCCGGCCTTGCCACAAGTGTTCAACTGGGCCTAGAAAATAAATCCCCTCTTCCTTCGGAGTTCGGAGAACCAATCCCATCGACAGATGCCACCAGCGACGTGAGGCCAACGTCGACAATCCATCGAACACCCCGCTAATGGCGATCTCATCCCGAAGCTATTTTCTTATACGTGAAAAAGTCACATCGGATACCGTAGCACTTTTTGTTTGTTTGTGGTAAACATTGTCCTACCTTGACCTAACTAGGCTTAAAAGATTCGTCTCGTCGTGTACATCAAAACCATGCAACTAGTTTTTTTATTTACCCACGTTTAGTACTCCATGCATGAGGAGAGAGATTTGATGTGATAGGTCAATAGTGAAGTTTGGAGAGAGAATTTTTAAAAATTTGGTGATGTGACTAGGAACTAAACAGGGCCATTAAAAAAAACTCACGTAGTGGCGATCAATCATGCACGCCGCGCCCTCGCACAGCTGCAAAAGATATCTCTAGATAAGTATGCGCATGGTGGGCGGCTCGTCAAGACGTTTTCCAAGCGTGCGTGCGGCCCCGGCGTCCGACGCCAGCAGCAGAGCACAGCGACGTGGACCACGGGATATGATACGATCAAATCAGTCAAACAGCGAGTGCCGGCTCCCCCCGCCACCCGGAGACGGCCAAGTCAGCACCAAGTCCACCGCACCAGGAGCAGTGGAGCACCCCGTCACCGCACCGCCCGGCGCGTAGGCCCGCCGGGGATGGCCACCGCGCGCACGTCCAAAGAGGGCGCCCTCCCGCGGCAGCAAGTGGAGAACCCCGCGCCCCGCCGCTGTCGCCCGCTCCGGGAAGGAAGAAGAAGGCTCGCGTCGTGCGAGTCTCCGCGCGCGCGCGCGCACTGGTGGATGGTGGACCGCGACGTGCCGCCCTCTATGCTGCCGTGGCGTGGCGCCCGCGCGGGCGGGGTCGGAGGCGGATACGATACGACGTGGGGCTTGCTTGGGGAACGAGATCCTCTGCAGTTCTTCTCTCTACCTTCGAGGGACGTAGAGCTGCCAGCCCCCTTGATCCCCCAACCAACGGCAGTATGAGAAGTGTGCTCACAGCAAGCGGTTGACCGGCAGCAAAGAAAAAAAAAGAGTTAGCAATGGCCCATTTTTTTATTAAAAAATTAACACGAAAAAGATGATTTACAGGAGAGCGTTGAAGCACTCATAAACTAACAAAAAAGCAATCAACGGTACTACATACATTTTTTTTACTCTTGTCCAAAACAATAAATTATTTTACTTTTGTAAGTCAAAATTTAATGATCAAATTTATAAAAAACATATCAATAATTTTTATACCAAATAAGTACAATTATATGCATCGAGAAAAAAATTCATAACATATTTTATATCTTTTGATGTCATATATGTTGATACCTTTTACTATAAACTTGGTAAAACTTGAAAAGTCTGACTTGAGACAAAACTGAAATAGCTGTTTTTTAAATGAAAATAGACCAATGTTTTTTTATAATGAAATAGGCCATTGTGTTGGTTTTGAGGGCGTGTGTTTGCTGTGAGCGTGTTCCCGTACTGCCGTTGGTTATACAGGATGAAGGGGCCTGACTGACTGAGAGCTCTACGTCGGTCGGAGGTAGAGGGAAAAACTGCAGAGGATCTCGTTCCTTGCTTGGGTGCGGGCACGGGGACGTCAGTACGTCGCGGTCGGGGGGCGGTGGTTGGTTGGTCTGCCGGGCGTGGGGCGCCGATGGCGATAGGGAGCTGGAGAAAAAGGGGCCCTCGGCGCGGCGACTGTTCCATCCACCCAACCCAACCAGGCCCAGTTCTTTTGCTCCGCACTTCTGCAGGCAAGGCCAGGGCTCTGCCTCTGCTGGGGAGTGGGGAGTTTGACGCTGAAGCTGAGCTAATCGCGTCGCGTCCTCACGGACACGGTTGTTGTCAGGTGGTTAGACGGGGAACAGTGACGTCACACCGCCACAGGGGGGGGGGTACGAGTATCATATGGAAAGTTTCTAGACGCGGCTCACCTATAACGTTTTAATTAGCGAGGATTTAGAACCTACCATCTGTTCCTTAAATGTTAGGTCAGGAGATGCAGTCCGATTCAAAACTGCGGAAATCGGACACACTGCGACCAAGCGCGAACTCGTCAAAGATGACCCACTTTTTTCAAGCCAATCTGACAAAAAAAAACGTAGAAAACCTAGCAATTTGCAGTAAACTTTTTTTTTGATAATTAATTTGCAGTAAACTTGAAGTGGAAGCGGGGAAAACGCGGGAGTACCACGAGAGCACTGTTGCGGCAGCTGCGATCCACCGCTTCAGTGCTACAATGTGGGGCCCACGCGCTTACCGGCCCCACGTGTCATGGACTCATAGCAGCCGGGGGGCGTATAACGAGGCGGAGATCCGGGGGATTAAATTTAGGCGAGCGGGAGGCGCACGACGAGGAGAAGCCCACTTTTTTCAATTTCCGGCTCCGTCTTCTCGTCAATTTTTTTTTCTTCCTTCGTCTCCCTCCTCGCGCTCGCTTCTCTTCGCTGCTTCCCCCTTTATTCCCACCCTCTGCGCTCGCGCCAATCTCCTTCCCCATCTCGTCTCGAAGCTTCCAGAAGCTCCGGGGGCCGGTGGCCGGCCGCAGCCCGGCATGGTCTCCTGGCGGCGGAGCGCGTCCTGGCTGTCGTCCGCCTCCCGCTCCTCGCTCAGCGGCGCCGTCGGCGGGGAGGCGAAGGTCACGCCGGAGGTGGATCCGGCGGCCCGGGAGGAGGAGGTGGAGGAGGTCGACGAGGAGCGGTGGTCGCGCCTGCTCCCGGAGCTGCTCACGGAGATCGTCCGGCGCGTGGATGCCGGCGCCGAGCGGTGGCCGCTGCGGCGGGACGTGGTGGTCTGCGCCTGCGTGTGCCGGCGGTGGCGCGACGCCGCGTTCTCGGTCGTGCGGCCGCCGCTCGAGTGCGGGAGGATCACCTTCCCGTCGTCGCTCAAGCAGGTGAGGCCCCGCCGGACCTTCTCGTCTCGTAGCAGTGGCTGTATTGATCTGTTTGGGTAACGGACCTTTTTCTGCGTCGCTCGAAATGGTCGTGTGGTTTGAGGATTTGGGGGCACATGGGGTATCGTAGCTGTGCGTTTTCTTTAGCATCCATTTCTGTCCTTGTAAAAATAGAATCAGAAGCAACAAATCCTTTGGCGCCTTCTATTAATCGATTTTGAAGCTGTAGATGCAGATATCTTCTGTGGCGTTTTCTTATGCGGTTTGACTCGATCTACGGCGACCTCTTTTCAGTTGTTGGAATTAATTTTATTCCTTTTTATTGCTTTTCTGTTTCTGAATTGATGACGCCCATGCCTATTCAATGTTACTTATATATATGTCCACGCAAAAAATGCTATCTTTTTTTATCTCTGTTCTCATGGGTCACAAGGATTGAGAAGATACGTGTATGTTGTGTAACAATTTGAAATGTTTATTTATTTGAGATCTTATGTTGTTCCTGCTGTTGTTGTAATGTTCTTGTTCGATGTTAGGATTGAGGTGCGAGCCACATGTTTATCTTAATCATTATCCTCTTTGTTTGGCTACAATACTCTATTTTTGGTGGCTAGTGCCAATAAAGTATGGTTGTAGTGGAGAAGTTGGCACAAATACGGATTTTCTTTATGTTCCTATGCGATAACTGGATTTTGTTTTGGTCAATATGATTTGTAAAAGTTTGCTCCTTCGTTTGGGCTTCCTACATATTGATTTAATGGATGTCTATATTTTGTTTTTTCTTTTGCATAGCCTGGCCCAAGTGATGCACCGATGCACTGCTTTATCAGGAGGGACAAAAAGAACTCAACCTTTGCCCTCTTCCTCAGCTTAACACAGGGTGAGTAAGCAGGGGTAGCTTCTTGTTCTGTCATGCCTATGATTTCAACATATTCTTCATCTGGTGCACTTCGTGAATTTGGATAGGGGTTTCAAATCTTTCTTTTGATTTAAATAGGTAGTTCCACGTAAGTAACTAAAGAGGATACTGACTTTCTGAGATTCCTGATCCACCTATGATATTTGACATTGGAATCCTACAATTCTGTCAAATCTTGTTTAGAAAATCGAAAGTGTAGCAGGTAGTGCCAAATAAACAGAAACTACAGCTGGTACATCTGAAGGTTACATTGAATCCTACAATTACGCAAATCATGTTTATAAAATTGAAAGTGTAGCAGGTAGTGCCAAATAAACATAAACTACAGAGTACCTCTGCGAAGGTTCCTTTCGCATATGACTTTTGACGTTGCACAATTGTACCTAGTCTTGTTTAGAAAACAGGAAAGTGAATATATAGTTTATTTATTCTTGTTATCATTTACAGCTTTTCGATACCATTTGACAAGCACCTATACAGCCACTTTGCTGTCTCACCTACAATTTTTTAAGGGCACTACTTAAATATAAATCCTATACATGCTGTAGGAAGATATGACTTCCGTCATTGGTCATTGAAAAATTATTTTATTTCAATACATCCTAGGCAGTGACTTGACATCTACTTTATTTGATCTTAGTGGCCAATATATTTTTATTTTAGAAAATCTACCTATTAATGGATCTTTGGGAACTCTGCATGATGCGTTTCATAATCAATTCAACTTATGATCGGCCAATAGTAGAAGATGTGAAATGCTTTACTGGCTCTTATCCTGTGAAGTGTATGATTCACCATATAAATAGGGTTACAATTTAATACAAGTATGGTATAAGCATTGTCGCTTGGGAACTAGAAACAAAGAGTAAGTGCAGCATTAGTCCAGTTGAACTTTTGGTATTCTTATAACTGAATAGAAGTAAAACTACTGGCAAGGAAGAATATGATTAGATAACTCAGGATTATGGTGGATTATGGTAGTATTTGAGTTGCATATTTTTTGAGACAAAGTGTGTAGGAGAACCCCTCCTTACAAATACAGTGTTCATAGTATTGTTTAAAACCGTGGTCCATAATTGATGGATTATGGATCTTTTTGGATGTTGGAAAATCTTGAATGGTTATATTTGATTAGTTCTCTGCAATATTTATCCAAATTAGCTTGTTCTAGAGATTGTGGCAATGAACAATATGCATCCTTCTTCTGTTGTAGACTGTGTGAACACTTTATCTGGAATTCTTGTATGAATGACTGCAACCTCATGTGATCTTTAATATATTTTACTGTCTTGACAGCACTGACAGATAAAGGGAAGTTTCTTTTGGCTGCTCGAAGATTCAGACAAGGAGCACATACAGAATATATCATCTCTTATGACTATGATGATCTGCACCCAGGAAGCACTTCATATGTTGGAAAGTTGAGGTAAGGTCTAATCATTCCAGAACCTAGTTTATTCTTCCAAATTGATTTCCTGATTCGTTATTATCATATGCAACATATATTGTTTCTCTTTTTACTATATATATTAGCTGAGGTCTATACTATGGGCATAAAGTCATAGAGTTTGTGTCATGTGCCTTGTTTCCATTGCAATTTCTATAATTTTATTATTGTTCATACACTTTACTAGATTGGAAATTCATCCTTTTGTTCCTGGTAGCTATTTTGTCTATATACATTATCCACATTCATTTGCACCATCAAGTTCTTGATTGAATCAGCTTATGAGCAATAGCAACCCGACCCAAGACCTGCTAGCCTCAGAAGAGAGACGTTGACCACTAATGGCCTGGGACTGACGAGCTCCTGAAGAGCTGAAGCACCGGCTATGCATCAGAGATGACACTCTTGTTCCACCATTTGAAGGACTACCTGGACGTTTGGACTGGCTCCTTCAAAGACAGCACCATTTCTGTGTTTTCAGAGTTCCCATGCAACAAGAATCACTAGGGAGTTGAAACCCTTGGGCAGCTCTTTGATGACTGATCTCCTAGCCTGGCACCATCATCCCTGCAAACGACTTGTGGGGGTTGGGGGTTTTACTGCATCTAGATTTAGCGTCCTGAGAACCGTCATCCCTGCAAACGACCTGTGGGGGTTGGGGGTTTCTCTGGCAAACACACAAGAAATGAGTATATTCGGTGGGTGGGGTAATCTGCGTTTGGCTAAACGGTCCAAAGTCCAACACCTATTGTTGGTGGCAAGCCATATGAAGAATTTGCACTTCATGGGAGCCCAACTCTTCCAGATATGTTTCCAGCTTATGAGCAAATTGCTAGTTTATTTTTTTCCTCGAAAACGCAGGAGAGCTGCGCTTCATTGTATTAAGAAGAAAGTGGGACAAGAACCTGTTACACCACACACCCCAAGATTTGTATATTACATTCGCGCCTTTTAAAAAAAACCAAGAAAAAGCGACCTAAAACACACCTAATACTTAACCCCCAGGTGGGGGGGGGGGGGGGGGGGGGGCAGAAAGGAGGGACAGATGCCACAGATATCTGTGGTATCTAGGATATTCAGATAATAATTGCTAAAAGCCTGCTAATTGATAAAAGTTACATGCACATTGTCGCTTTCTGTTTTCATGCCACTCATGCCTCATTTGTTTCTGTATAAATTGGCAAATTCCTACAGCAAATTCATGACTCACCATACCTGCCATTGCTGCCCCCAGCACACAGCCTCAAACAGAATAGTATCATGTATCATACTCCTCTTACATATTAAGCTGCCATGATGGATTGATTCTCCATCTAGCAGTCTGTGTTCTCCCTTGATAAATTTGTTGCATGTACCCCAAAGTTTAGTTTGTGGAGCCCTTTAGAAGTGTGCACAAACTTGCATTACAACATTTGTATTCGATTGACTTGCAAGTAGTACCAGGAAAGGAATAAAAGTTCAGATTTTTCCTTCTTCCCCTTTTATTGTTGTCTTCGATTTTCCATCATCTCATCATGCTGCCAACCTTGAAAATGGTAGCCCATCCACATGTATAACCTGATCCAGATCTCGATCTAGCTCTGCATTATACAAGGTATATATTTTTTTTCTTGAACACGCAGGAGAACTGCATATCATTATATTAAGAATTATACAAGGTATCTCAACACTCATTTGTGCTTCATCCCCTTCATTTTATTGGATAAAAAGTTGTGAATATTGAAAGAACTAACCTTATATATCCAGAAGACAGTGAGCTATAGAAGCTGAATAAAATGAAAACATAATTGTACTTATAAATTCCCGCAAGTGACATTCAACTTAAAACTTTAAACAACACTAATATTTATGTAAAGGTGGAGAAGCATCGCTGGGATGTTGTACAGAGGCATTCAACTTATACTCTTAATTCTTACAGCACAAAACTGCTCAACTGTGATATAGGTGAACAGGTAAATGGTGGGAGGGTAGGCAGATGTTGCAGCATACAGTTGATTAGGACGTTCATATAGATCCATATGCACTGTCAATGAGGCGGTGACATCTGGAAGTTTGGGTGTGAGGGGACATGGTTCAGATTCTCATAAGGAATCACATGTTAAAATTTCAAGCCCTAATCCGACTGAAACTTGCCCTACAATCCTTCAGAGACATCAGACTTTCTTAATCCTACAAACACTAGCCCTAATATCTATGGAGAGACACGAGACTTTCTACCACTTTAAATGTATTTGATCCAGCATCAGCCGTGAAGTAATAAAGTTATAATTTGGCATTTTAGGCAAAGTTTTTTCATTCATGTTGTAAGGACATGCAGATAACACTAATTTGGTCATGTGACTTCTGCTTGTAGATCTGACTTCCTGGGGACAAAATTCATCATGTATGATAGCCAGGCACCATATGATGGTGCTAAACCCTCAAGGAGCCGATCTAGTCGCCGCTTTGCAAGCAAGCAGATAAGCCCGCAGGTTTCAGGTGGCAATTATGAAGTCGGACAAGTGACATATAAATTCAACTTCCTGAAATCAAGAGGACCAAGACGAATGCAATGCAGTATCCAGTGCCCTGTAGGCCAGGGCACGGCATCAGATCCTTCCAAGGATAAAACACCCGCTCCTAGTTCCTTAGATCTAAAGAACAAAGCTCCACGATGGCATGAGCATCTGCAATGCTGGTGCTTAAATTTCCATGGTCGGGTGACTGTCGCCTCGGTGAAGAACTTCCAGCTTGTTGCCACAGCTGGCTCAGGTGGCTCGTGGGGCGTAGGAGACGAGGAGACTGTTATCCTGCAGTTTGGTAAGATAGAGGACGATGCGTTCACGATGGACTTCCGGCAACCTCTGTCAGCCTTCCAGGCGTTCGCCATCTGCCTCACCAGCTTTGGCACGAAGCTGGCTTGTGAATAAGTGACTCGGTTTACCAATTATGTGGTGGATCAAATTGTAGCAGATAGTCTGAACTAGTTGCCCTAAGCTGAGAGAAGAGGCGACAAGCCAACAAGAAACAGGGGCAAATGTTGCCCCTAGCTCTACTGTTTCTTGTGGTTGCCTAAAGGATGAGTTATATGGGTACGTTTGTGTTGTTGAAGAGATGACGAACTTATTGTTGTAAATGACACTCCCTTTCTTTTGGTGAGATTACTCATAATGCCTTATTCCGATCTAGTGTATTCTGTGTTGTTAAACCTCCCTCTTTCTGCGTTCTTCAACGCCGATGGTTGAAAGTTATTTTGTTCAGACATGATCGACTACACGCATAGTATTTGTTTGTGGTTGCTGATGAAATGGTACTAATATTTGTTGGATCAGGCGAGGAAGTAAACATGAATAATATTCTCATAATATATTGTGCCAGCATGAGCAATATACTAATGTTTACATTAACATCAGCTTACCTTGTGCTGCATAATTAGAACGTTGTCGGTACAAGCAAGCTACATGGCCCTTGGGAATTACCGAGAGGCCACCGTTGCAACTTGTACTCACAATCCTAGATAAGCACCAGGGCCAGCTAGTTAACATTTGGCGCGATCAGCCGATCACGCAAAGTCTACGGGCAACATAATTCCAGCCATCATTTCTGCAGATCGTGCAGGCGTCTTTGCCGCTGCCCGTCGTGATCGACGTCGTTGCCCGCCGAATCAATGGCGCACCACGGCAACGGAGCGTGTTTCTTGGACTGCACATGGAGGCCCAGGAAAGACGTCGCCGGGGGCCGCGTCGACACGGAGGGCAGCGCGCGCGACAGCCACGACTCCGTCGGCGACGCGGGCAGCGGCGGCTGCGGCGACAGCGCCGTCTCGCGCGCGGCGACGGCCTCCTTGCCTTCCAGGAGCAGCGGGAAACCGTAATCGCCGGCTCCGCCGGTTTTAGGGAGCTTTTGCGGCGACGAGCGGTGGTAACCCCGGCCGGGATCTTCGTTCGACCTGTCGAGAACCAGGAGCAAACCCAGATGGCTCGCCTTCGGTTTTACGGCGGCCTGACCTCCTCGGTGCTTGTAGAGCTCGCGCACCGTTCTGTCCAGCTCCGAGGCCACGGCGGCTGCCGGTCCCATCACCAGGCCGCCGCCGCCGCCGCCTGATCGGAGCAGAGATTTGATGTATATCTCCTCCCAGGACTGCTGCGACGCAGTGAATTCAAAAGTGAAGTTCATGCACGCTAGATATATATGTAAATAGTAACATTGATACCAACCATGCCGGGATCGTCTCCAGCATGCTGCTGCCCGTTCCGCGATCTCCGCAGCAGTGAATTCGTCTCTTTCTGGCTTCCGCCGCCGCTGGACAGGAGCGATCTGCCCGTCCCTCGCCGCCGCCGCAGCAGGGCGCCCTTCACGCACCGGGTGGGGAGCCACCCGCACCTCTTGGACTCGAAGCCCGCCGTGCTGTGCGCGTCGGACTCGGCGTCGTCGTCGTCGTCGTCGTCCTCCTCCTCCTCCTCCTCTTTGCCTTCGGGAGGGAGGGGCGGCAGGTGATAGTGATACTGATACGCCGCGACGTGCTGGACTGGCAGCCGCCTTGGGGCTGGCGACGACCTGTCGCCGGCGCCCGTGCGCGCCGCGCGCGACGCTCGCGTGGCGTCCCGGGCGGACCCGGCGGCCTTCCTGAAGGTGTTCTGCGGGGAGCCGGCGGCCACGGCGTGCGCGGCCGGGAGGAAGCGGTCCATCATGACGCCGCCGCGGGCGCCGGCGGGCGGGCGCTGGTGACCTCGCCGCCCCGCTGGTGCACGCGGACGCGGCGTCGCTGAGCCCGGCCGCGCTGCAGTTTACGGTGACGCAGCTCACCACGTCGTCGCGGGAGAGCGCGTCCGAGAGCCGCTCCTCCTCCCGCGCGCGCTCGGAGGCCACGATCGCCGCCGCCGGTTTCCGCGCCACGGGCGTGGGCTCGTCGACGACGATCGTCAAGGGCGGCGGCGGCCGGCGGGTGCGGACGCTCTTGGGGTGGCCGGGGCGGTGCTCCCACACGAAGGGCACCGCGCCGGTGTGGCCCAGGGCCTCCCACGGTGCGTCAGCCTTGTTGCCGGGTAACCCCGTGGGCTCGGTGCCATCGCCACCGTGGCGGCGGACGGAGATGAGCGGCGCGGCGAGATCGATGCACTTGTTGGCGTCGGCCATGCCCATGACGGCGAAGACAATGCAAGCGAGAGGCAAACTCGCTGCCGTGCTGTGCTAATACGCAGCCACTCGCTGCGAGTGAGCTCGCCACTGCGCTGCACTGCACTAATGACCCGAGGATTAAATAACGGGAGGCTCTTTTGGATCGTCCTGCTTAATGATTCATTGTACTCGTATTCAGCGCAGTAGCTTGCATTGCATGGTGGTATAGCCGTACACGACGTGGCGAGAAGCCACCAAACTGAACTGACAAGTTGCTATATGTTGTCACTGCAGTCTGCACGAGCTCTGACTCCTGTAAAACCCGAGAGAAAAACAAACGGAGATTTGGACATTTGGTAATAAAGATACTAATAATGCCACTGTGGAACGTGAAGCATGCTCCTGCATTGCTTTACACCCTGCGGCAGGTGAGGATTTTGATCCGCGCTGTCGCGTTGCTAAAACCTAAAAGGAGAAATGTTGCAACATCTTGTTTCATTCCTTGTCGTTTGAATCTACGATTGATTCCTTCATTGGAACGTACTAGCAACTAGCATCATCAGCATCAGCCTTGACAAATCGGCGGTGGTCTTGCGGAGAGATTAGCATAACAACCGGTTGGTGACGTACCATTTGTCGGATGGATCGGATGGCGTTGTCAGCAGCGGATGGGGAGTCGTCGTCGCGTTCATAACTTCCATGCAGACTGCAGCGAGGCCGGTCCCTTTATTTCTCGAATTCTCGTCGCTCAAGAGGTGGGAGAAAGAACAGCACCGACACACACACTGCGTCCCTTTTCCCCTGCTGGCGTGACGACTGACAAGAGGGAATCAGAATCGTGCTACAGTAATGGTGCGATTAATCAGCATATATGTTTATCGGCGGGCGATGATATGCAGTAAGCCGGGTACGCGCTCGTTATAGTATGCATCATCATCAGCAAGGTGTCTGAAATTTCTGTTATGCCACTCTAGGTGCTTGTATCGCTTTCAGTTCTAAAATATAATTAATTGCCGTTTAGATTTTATTCCGAATGGAACTTCTCTAACATAAACTATATTTATAGAAAAATCTATCAACATTCGTAGCACCAAACAAAATTTGTTAAATCTACCATGAAATATATCATGTAGTACGTGCACTTATTTTAGTACTAAAGATTTTTTCCCCATGAACTTTTCAAGTTATAAAAATGACTTAGAATTTAAATGACCTATATTTTGATACAGAGGGTGCTCATCTGGTTTCTTTTCTCTAATGTGGCAGCCAAGGAGGAAGGAGAAATAGCGAACCGAGGTCAGTTGGTAAATGTTCTAACCTGCCCATCCGGGGTCCTTACGGAACACACATGTTGCATTTTTTTATATATTTCAGTATTTAATCGGCACTATTATTTCAGTAGTCGGCGGCGTATTCGTTGACAGTGAGATCTTTGTGTGGTTACTTCGTCAATCTCAACATCCGTCGGACGCCGCCGTCTCTCGTCGAAGGGTCGCCTGAGCCGATTTGCCGGAGCATCGTCAAAATCGAGACGTGGCGATGCGCTGGGAGACTGGCCGGCGAACGGCGAGTAGCTCTGCTCCCCGAGATTGCCGACCACCCGCCGCCCTGCTCTGTGACGTCTTGCCGTTTGCACGGATACTCCACCGCTGCCCGGAACCTGACAAGATTCTGCACACGTACACCGGCCGAACAGAAGGTTTCACCACTCACCAGGTCCGTTTTACCCCGTTTATGCCCTTTTCTAGGTGTGGTAGAGATTGCATATGTTCAGAGATACTATGATTACTTCTTTTTCATTTGCACATGTTTGGAGATTGCATATTCGTTCTACCACACCTACAAGTATGTCCTAAAATATCATTTACAGAGTGCATATTCTACTATCATATATCTAAAGTTTAGGACTACAAGTATCATATGCAATCTTTAAATATATACAACTTATAGGATTCTTGACTAGCTTCTCGCGGTGGACCGGCTAAAACATCCAACTCGAGAAGTCGTTGAAACTTCTGTCCTGACTAGTGTTTGAAGCAGGACACCTTAAAACAAAGCAGGGTGGAGACTCCTCCCGCGGTCGAGTTCTTTCATTGTTTCTTTGCTGGATGAGAAGACATTGAGTGTTTTCATTTCTCAGGGACGGCATGAATTGTAGAAAAAGGTGCATGAAACCATTCCTGGTTCATTATTGGAGCAGTTTCTGAAGTTGTTACCATCGTCATGATTAAAAGTGATCTAGTGAGACTATTACTTTTTTAGAAACATGGTGAAGAAATATGCATCGTCTTGGTATTGCATATGATTAGATGTGATCTAGTGATTTGAGCTATATATAATTCGGAATTTCAGAGGGACTTTAGTGAAATTAACAATCGGGCTGTAATTTTTTTCTTGTTATCTTCCTAAATATGTCCTTTAATTTACAATCTCCATCTTTTCTATATAGTTCCATTCTCTTATATTCTATTATCTTCCCTTCTCTAGTTAATTATTGTTGCTATTGTTTTACAACAACGTACCTTTTCATAGATCACACTGATTCTATAACTTCATAGAAGGCCATCTCAACATCTGGTAGCATGTTTTCTGTTCAAAATTTGATATGGGGATAAAATGGAAGATCATATATGGTTATCAGAGGGTAGGACTAGCTTAGTTAAGATGCTTTGCACTGCAACTGATTGTCAAAGGTTGCTTGTGGCGCACACATTGCAAAAGTTTCTAGAGATATCAAATCTCCCTAAAGAATGGATTTTATGAAATCATAAGACTATAATCCTCCTCTCTTTGTATTACAATATCAAACAATGTAAAATTCTCTCCTTTCTTATATCAGTTGATGAAGAGAGTATTTCTTTCTGTACAAGATAATATTTATATGACCTCAATTTATTATTTCTTGCAAAAAAACATTTGCAGAAACCTATCTCCATTCACTACTATATTTCTCTGGACATAAATATAGTTTGAAAGGCTCCAGCAATTTATATACATTTGCAGAGAACCAACACGCTCGAGACGCGAGCAGAAATGTGGTCTCTGTTTTTTCGAGGAACAGAGATGCAGTTAGACATTACGCGGTTCAGCCAGAGTGTCTGCAGAAAGCCCAAGGTTCGGCCTACTGGGTTAGCCTTTTTCTCAGCCCAACATAAACGAAACCCTTAGAACAATATGCTATAATCCACTGCAGCTTGTGTATATAAATTGCTGGAGCCTTTCAGAATTCAGACTGCATGCTGCGAGTCACATCACGCTGAACTATATACCAAACCTTCTTGATTTAAATTTACGCATCTCTCGTCACGTTGGATTTTACCTCGAGTGCTCGATCCCAACGCTGGTTGCCACCTGCCATGAACACTATTGATGCTCCGTTCAGAGATTCCTGCAGATCAAACGACAAGTGCTCGTTTCTTCAGAAACACAGTTCAGTAAGTCATGAGATTAAACCTGCGAGTTGCCGGGAAAATCAGTGTTCCTATCAAAGTGCAAAGCTAAGGGCAACTTTCTTTCGGATTGGCAGGAAAATCAGGACATGGTTCAGCACTTCGGCCTTTCCAACCAAAAAGATTTTCACTTTTGATTCTGCCCTCATCAAAAGCCACTGAATAGTGAGTGATTCGTACCATATGGATAAAGAGTAAAGACCATGAACCTCAAAAAGCATGCGCTTTACGGAGATAAAGCAAAGCTGAGAATCTTGTTTCGGGTGTTTTTTAGTGCCTTTTGTGAACTTTTATGCCACAAACGCAAAGTGATCAGTCGATGGAAAAGGGAAGGAAAAGATTAGGAAGGTGCAAACTAGTGCTGTGTTCAGATTCTTAGTAAGCAAGTCATGCCGGTTCTCGGACTCCCTCTACTCTTTGGGTTCTTACCATTCCGTTAAAAATGTACTCCCTCTCCTCTTCAAATAATTATTCTTTCAGTCTTTCATACAACGATACATACGAACACCATGTTTAACCATAACTTAATAGTATCGAACACATTCAGAATTAGTAAATATGTAATATTCTAAAACTATTATTGAAGTCGAATGTAGCTATACCGTGTTCAAAAGTTAATTTAAAATGTTCAAAGAAATATTGATGGTCAAAACTAAAATATGTTAATTACACACATTCCAAAGCAATAGATATGTGGAGACCGAGGTAGTAGTCCAGTTTGCAAATCGCAACAGAAACATTCGATGAAGACCAAAGAAGTTCGTCGAGAATTTTTTTTAATCTATTTTTAATTTCTTATACAGCCCGTTCTAAATTCTTGATTACATTCCTTTGAAAAATTTCATGTAAAATCTGGGGAAATCCTCCACTCAGGGCTAGTTTGTCAGCACGCTGCCCCGCGGCAACTTTTCCGAGGAAAGCCGCCCGACCTGTCTTGGCCGGGCGCGCTTCCCGGGGAAGCAGCGGTCTTCCCCGCGGGGATATCGGCTCCCAAAGAGCCCTCAAAGTACAACGGGTATCGTAGAGCGGCAGAGGCAGCTCACTCTGCGATGCAAGTCTGGAAAATGACTTTGCGCAACGGCGTATATATGCGAGTACGTACTGAAAGGTCGCGACCAAAAGCCACCCCAAATCATGGTGTCCACCGCGCACGCACCCGAGCACTAAGTCTAAGATGCTATATATACCAATGTCCAGGTCTACTGGATGGCTGATACCTCCCCCTCCTTCCTGCTTCAGAAACCATCGCAAGCCAGCCAGCCATCCACAAGACCACACGCCTCGCGCAACATGCTGCCTCACGTCGTCGACATGCCGGGCAGGGCCGCGGCGGCGTGCACCGGCGCGGCGGGCATCAAGCTGTTCGGCAAGGTCATCACCACGCAGCAGCAGCAGCAGCAGCAGCAGCCCGTTCAACATCACCACGCGGGCGCCGGCGCCGCTGCTGGGAATAACAGCGCGCCACCGGCGAGGCCGCAAATGGCGGCGTCGGGGCGCGGGAGCGCCGACCTGCTGGAGGAGGCGGCGCGGGCGCGCGCGGCGGCGGCCGAGGCGCGGCTGCCGTGCCCGCGGTGCCGGAGCCGGGACACCAAGTTCTGCTACTTCAACAACTACAACGTCAACCAGCCGCGCCACTTCTGCCGGGCCTGCCACCGCTACTGGACCGCCGGCGGCGCGATCCGCAACGTGCCCGTCGGCTCCGGCCGCCGCAAGAACCGCCCGGTAGTGCTGCGCCCGCCGCCGGCGCCGCACGCCGCCATCGCCGCCGCCAACACCAGCAGCGCCGACCACCACGTCTCGGAATCGGTGTCTCCTCCGTCGTTCACCGCTGGTTTCGCCGTTCCCTACGGCGTCGCGCCCTTCCACCTCGCGCCGCCTTCGCCGGCCTGCACCGCCGGCGGCCTCCCGGAGACGATGGGGCAGTACTGGTGGCTCGTGGCGGGTGGCGCAGCGCATGCGGCGGCGTCGAACCGCGCGTTCTGATCCGAGAAAAGGGCGCGTTCTTTGTTTCTTTTGTTGTTTTTTTTGGAGGCAACTCTAGCTTTGCACGGATGGAAAACCTGCGGCCGGTTGCGCGGTGAATAGGGTAGGGTTTGACCCGGCGAGGACGCTGGCTGCTAGAGGGCTTTTTAGGTAACCGTGTGATCTTTGCACAGGAATCGAGGGTGTCTGTTCGGATTCTTTTCTTTTTGGCTTTGCATCAAACTTTTTCTGAAAGTAGTTCTGACCTTTTTGAGGGGGAACTTCTGTGAAGATGGGATGTAATTTAACATTCAAAGTTGTGAAGAGGAAGCTCACCTCTTGTTTGAAGTAGTAACACCGCTTACGATAAGTCTCGAAGCACGACAATAAAATAGCTTAACATGGATGGAGTGTTCATTCTGAAAACATGGAAGTCGGGAGTACTCATATGTTGTTTTGGGAAATTTTACGTCGAGAAAATACACTAACTTTTTACTAACCTATCTCTAAATCACGAAACGGCGGTCATTCCGCGGGCCGCTAGCGGGTCCACGTCGCCCGCTAAGGCTCGAGCCGTCGGATCTGGCGAGGAAGCGATGTCAACAGTTCGATGCAGCTTGTCGCGGGTCGCCCGCCCGCTATGACCCGGATCCTCACGTATGCTCTCGCGTGAGTCATCTTATCCCCTCCGCGTCGCAAGCAGCCATGGCAGCGCCCTTCGCCTGCCCCGCCGGAAGCGCCTTCCCCAACCGCCGCACTACCTGTGTCTCCCTTCGTCTGCCCCGGCAGCGCAAGTTTGTTCTTCCTCGCCGCCCCTCCGCCCCGGCATCGCACACAAATCGCTCACGCCTTGATTCTCGCGACAGCCGCGGCAACTGTGTCCTCGATGCTCATTGAAGCTACAGCCGCGAGCGGAGTTCCGATGAGTGAGCCCCCTCGTGCTCCCCCCGATGGCGACGGCGCCCCGCCGCCGACGCCGCCCCCAGCTCCCGTCAGCCCCCACACCTCCACTCCCCAGCCTCCACCTCCTCCCGCTGGTACCCCACGCGCGCCCACCACGGTTGGTACCACAGCTTCTGCTCACCGCCAGCCCAGATCTGGATCTCGGTCGCTCAATCCCAATGCAAGCCCCTTCACCCCATCCTCCAGAGCTGGCCCGTCCAGGGTGGCCATTGCGGCGGGGGCTGGGGCTCGCTCAGGTACTGGACCTTCCAGTGCGGTCGCTGTCTCCCCGGAGGGGATCTGCTTTGATATTTCGTCAGATTCCGAGGAAGAAGACGACGACTTGCTGTCTTGGCCCCCCTCGTCCCGACCATCCGACAAAGGAAAAGGGGTGACGGTGGAAAGCAAGGGGAAGGAGGTGGTCCCTCCCGGTCGGCGGGCTCCAGCTCCTGCTAGGTCGCCCCCTGCTGCTGGTGGCTTCATGGCGGATGCTCGGAGGTACGTTCCTCCCCCACCGCGCTCCATGGTCGTTCCTCCTCCGCCTCGTCCAACGGTCGCTTCTCCCCCGAGGTCGGCAAGATTGTATCCCATTGTGGACGAAGACGGCTTCACACTGGTGATGGGTCGGCGGCGGCCGCGCGTTCGGAATCCTCACGGACGTCGAGCTCCTGTTGGGCGGCGACCAGTACCGGCGAATTTGGTTGGCAGATGTTTTAACTGTCTTTCTTACACTCATGTTGCTGCGAGGTGCACGCTCCCTTCCAGATGCCTTCGCTGTGAACAAGTTGGTCATGCGGCCCGCAATTGCAAGCGGCGCCGCCCGGTCGCTGATGTTCCCCAAGGTCGTGCTCGGCCCTGGCGGCGGCAGGCGGTCCACCAGGATGCGGCTGGTGCTCGGCGGACGGTGCACTCCCCGGCTTCTACTTCTACAGCCTCCACCGGCTCGGGGTCGACTGGGCGCGCATATTCGGGGCCGCCGCCGATATGTGCCCCACCCTCCCCGGAGCAAGCTGAACCCGCGCCTACGCCGCCGCGCCCAACATCTCCCCCGCGCCCCCCGTCTCCACCGCGCGGACATCCATCGCGCCGTCCAAGGTCGGTCATTCGGGTCGTTCCACGCTCTGTTGAGCTGCAGACAGAGGACGACAGGCTATCTACACATGCTCTGGTTGCACTTGTGGTGGGCACCCGGCCGGAATCTACACTGCCCCAGATCCGCCACTTTCTGCAAGACAACTATCAACTCGCCCCCAATAGCTTCACACTACACAGATTTCAGCCTGAAGATTATCTCATAATCTTTCGCAATCATATTGATAGAGAGCGGGTACTGCAAGCTCCACCGCTCCCGGTCGCTGACTTGGTCCTCCGCTTCAAACCTTGGCGTCGACAACTGTCTGCTGAATCTGGGCCAATGTTTGACAGAGTACTGCTCGAGCTATATGGGGTTCCCTCGCATGCTCGTTCGGTGGGTTCAATTCAGGCTATTTTGGGGGACGTTTGTGCAGACATTCAGCCCACTCCCATAACTATTGCTGGTGGTGACCGTCGGTTTTACCATTTGGTCGCATGGTGTGTTGATCCAGATCTCATCCCCAATGAGGTGACCATGGTGGTGCCTGAACCACCACAAGAGCCGGGAGGTCCCAACCTGCATTTGCGTCCAGAAGAAATCATGCACTCAGATCTCCCTACTCTCAGGTATAAAGTTACTATCAAGATCATTGAGACTCAAGACTGGAGGGAGCCTTCTGACTCCTCTGATGATGACCCGGGGCACTGGCCGGATAGAGACCGTAGCGATTCTGATGATGATTACCCTGGGTTCGAGCACCATTGCCGCTCCAAACCATGGCCGCGTTGCTTCAGATTTGATGATAACACTGATGGTGCTGGTGGCAGCCGAACTAGTGGTACTGGAGGAAACAATTTGGGTGGTGGCAGCAGTTCTGGGGCCTCTAAAGAAGCTGTTGGCCATGCAGCTGCGCCTGACTATGTAGCTGCAGGCCGTCCTGCTGCCCTGGGTTGGTCGCTACCCTCGCCTCTCCGTTTCGGAAATCTGGCTCTTACACATGTTACAACATCACCTCCACCTGTCAGTCAACCTGTAGTCCAGTGCAGGGATATGGGACCAGACCAATCTGTTAAACGAGATGAGCCGGAATACCTAGTCAATTCTTGGGACCCCATGTCGCTGGAAGCAGGTTTATGCAGCAAGCATCAGTTGGACATCTCACAGCCAGCCCATGTGCTACAGGATGAATTTATTCTTCCTTTGGATTGGGGGACCAGCAACCCGGCCCCTGTCTTTGTCTCAGATGATCCTATGCTTTGTGAGGCTACTCTTCTTGTTAATTTGCCCAGGTCTCCACTACTCTCCAGTGGGGACACTGCTAGTGGTCCACTTGGAATCAACACAACTACTCTGGAGGCAGTGACCTCTCCGGTTAATATGCCAGGCGATGATGCACATGCTGATGACATGCCAACAGATCAATCAACTGCTAATGTTAATCTATCCAGGGGCTCCCGGGAGGCGTTACCTTTCCATGTCTCGCCGACCCTAAAAACTCCAATCAAAACCAAAATTTCAAGCTTTGTCAAAAAGGTCACCAAGCACAAATCACCAGCTGCTCTCAGGGAACGGCCTCTGCTTCGCCGGGCAAAGCCGGCTTGTCGGTCTCCTCCTCGCAGGAGTGCACGTCTTGCTGCCAAATCACGACATCGTGCCACAAAGCCCACTGTTCAAGCGCAGAATGTGATAATAAAAAAATTGGGCTACGGCAATGCTAATGAGCCTCCAGATGACAAAGCCTTCCAATGCTACGTCGACACTTTCACTGAGGACATGCCGACTCCAACCTGTGATGCTATGGATGAGCTACTCCCTGATGACATTCCTGAAGATACTTTGGCTGGGTCGGACTTGGAGCCATAGGTCTCTAAGCACTCTTTCTGGTCGCCAGTATTTTATCTATGGAATCTAAAAATATGGTTGTATGGAACGTCCGTGGTCTAAATACTAGAGCACGGCGCAATGTCGTTCGTAATTTGGTCGCGCAAGAACGAATCTCTCTGATCACCATCACCATTCAGGAGACAAAACTGGATATCTGTAATGATGTTTTAATCAGTGAATTATTGGGCTACGGCTTTGATTATTTTTGTTTGTCTGCTATTAACACTTGTGGGGGCATTCTGTTAGCCTGGAAAACAGACACCTGGGCGGTGACTGCTCCCTCTTTTGGTCGCTTCTCCATCACGGCAAAGGTCTTTCTTCTTGCCAATAATATTTCCTGGTGGTTCACTACTGTCTACGGCCCGCAAACAACTGCTGACAAGATTATTTTTCTACAAGAGCTGCGCAACATCCGTTTAGCTCATTCCGGGTGTTGGATGGTTGGGGGTGACTTCAATCTTTACTATAGGGCTGAGGATAAGAATAACAACGCTCTTAATCATCGCTCTATGAGAATGTTCCGTCGCTTCCTTGATGATCTCGAGCTTCAGGAACTCCACCTTCAGGGACGTTTATACACTTGGAGTAATGAACGAGCAAGCCCCACCTTGGAACGCATTGATAGAATCTTCGTCTCAGAAGACTGGCCATCAGATTTCCCGGACCACAACCTGCGTGGACTTTCCTCAGAATGCTCCGACCATGCACCCCTCTTGCTGCAGACCTGCAGTATCACTCGCTCCTTCAAACGTTTCCATTTTGAGAACATGTGGCCCAAATATGCGGGTTATTCAGAGACGGTGGCGGCTGCTTGGACTTGCCCCTGGCCCAATGCAGATCCTTTTCGTGTCCTTGATTACAAACTGAGGAATACCGCAAAGGCGCTTAAAAGTTGGAGTGCCAAACACGTGGGGAGTGTACGCCTCCAACATGCAATTGCTAAAGAGCTTGTATACAGGCTGGACTTAGCACAAGATTCAAGGACTTTATCACCCAGAGAACAGGCCCTCCGGAGGCGAATGAAACTCAAATGTCTCAGCCTAGCATCCCTGATGAGAACAATAGCACGCCAGCGATCAAGAATTAGCTACCTGGCAGAGGGAGATGCTAATACTAAGTTCTTTCACCTTCAAGCATGCCACCGAAGTCGAAAAAATGTAATCCCCTCTATCACAACCGAAGACAACATAGAGATCATCCATGAGGAAGCAAAAGCAGAAGCCATTTTCCAGCATTTTGATGCTGTGATTGGGAAACCGGGTGAGCCTACAATTAATCTGGATTTTGAACAGCTCGGTCTACCACAAAGTGACCTTAGGGATTGTGATTTCTGCTTTAGTGAGGAGGAAGTATGGAAAGCCATCCTAGACATGCCGGTTGACAAAGCTCCTGGTCCAGACGGTTTCACTGGCCTCTTCTATCGTACCGCATGGCCGATCATAAAAAAAGACATCATGAGGGCCTTCCATGCCCTATGGTCGCTTGATGGTCGTAGTTTCTATTTGGTGAACCAAGCTTATATGATTCTATTGAAAAAAAAGAAAGATGCACACTTTGTGGGGGATTATAGGCCAATAAGCCTTATACATAGCTTTGCCAAATTATTTACTAAAGTGTTGTCTAGGCGTTTAACCCCCCACTTGGACAAACTGGTCAAACCAAATCATAGCGCATTCATCTCTGGTCGCTTGCTGCATGACAATTTCAGGGCAGTCCAACTCACCAGTCGAGCCCTACATCGAGCTAAGAAACCCTCTGTCCTCTTCAAAATCGATATTGCCAAAGCTTTCGACACCATCGACTGGACCTTCCTGCTTGCTTTACTCAAACACTTCGGATTTTCAAGAAGATGGTTGAACTGGATCAGTTTGTTGCTTTCTAATGCAAGCACAAAGATTATCCTCAACGGGACTCCAGGTAACAGAATTTGTCATGCTAGAGGACTCCGCCAAGGAGATCCCCTCTCCCCAATGCTTTTTATCTTGGGTATGGAGGCTTTGAATGCCCTCATTGCGCTGGCAGTGCGCGATGGGCTGCTGCAGGAGCTGCGCATAAAAGGGGTCAGAGAAAGATGCTTTCTATATGCTGATGATGTGGTTCTTTTCTCGGCAATTTCTCAGCTGGATCTGTCAGCAGTGAACGTCATCTTGCAGCTATTCGCAGCAGCATCAGGACTTCAGGTCAACCCAGCTAAATGTTTGATAACGCCAATTCAGTGCAACCTGGACTCCACCGCTATGTTGATGAGTGCGCTGAATGGAAAGCTACAGGCCTTGCCGTGTACTTATCTGGGTATACCTTTGTCGACCCACCAACTAAAGAAAGCTGACCTACAGCCGCTTATTGATAAAGTCTGCTCAGGTTTGCCAACTTGGAAAGCACACCTGTTAAGCAAGGCTGGTCGCTTAGTGCTAACAAAAGTCAAACTCTCCGCCATCCCGGTCCACACCGCGATTGCTGTAGATATTTCTCCATGGGCGATCAAGTGCATTGACAAACGTCGTCGTGCTTTCCTTTGGCGTGGCTCTTAAAATGTCTCGGGTGGGCAGTGCATCCTGGCCTGGCCCAAGGTTTGTCGACCTTCAGTGTTGGGAGGACTCGGCCTGGTTGATTTCCACAGATTTGGGATGGCACTGAGGATACGTTGGCTCTGGCTACAAAGAACTGATGATAGCCGACCGTGGGTGGAGTTACCTGCTCAGAATGAAGCGATGTTGCTGACTATGTTCGAGGCGTCTATTTCAGTCCAGATTGGAAATGGCAAGAAATCAAGATTTTGGACAGATCGTTGGCTAAATGGCAACTCAATTAAAGAGCTTGCTCCCTGCCTATTTCAGGCCGTGCGACCCCGAACTCAGAAAACAAGGTCGGTTCATGATGGCTTAGTCAATCGCCGGTGGATCAGAGACATCTCGGGCGCTCTAACAGTGCATGTCATCATTGAATACATTTCCATCTGGAATATGGTGCAGGACATACACTTGAATGAGGAAGAAGACACTTTCCTTTGGAAATGGACCACGAATGGACAGTTCACAACAGCTTCAGCGTATCAGGCTTTCTTCATTGGCCAGCAAGCAATTGCAGGGGCGAAGGAATTATGTAAGACCAGAGCACCACCTAAGGCTAAACATTTCATTTGGGAGGTGCTCCATGACAGATGTTGGACAGCGTGGAGAAGAAAAAAGCGAGGATTACAGCAATCCGACATTTGCTCATTTTGCCTACAAGAGTCGGAAACAATCTCACATCTACTCATTGGCTGTTCCTACAGCAAGGTCACATGGTTCTCCTTTCTTCAGAAGATTGGATGGGGAAACCTCTCCCCTAATGGCCAAGGAATTGTTTTTACTGATTGGTGGACAACGGCTAGGAAGCAGCTCTCTAAACCCGCGCGGAAATCCTTCGACTCTCTTGTGATCCTCATCTCGTGGATGCTTTGGAAGGAGAGAAATCGCCGGGTGTTTGGGCAAATAAATAGAACTAATGCAGAATTGATGTGGTTGATTGTTGAAGAAGGTTGGGCTTGGGTTGTAGCTGGTTTTAAGCCCCTGTCAGATTTGCTGC
Source organism: Echinochloa phyllopogon (assembly GCA_033239725.1). Classification (NCBI taxonomy): domain Eukaryota; kingdom Viridiplantae; phylum Streptophyta; class Magnoliopsida; order Poales; family Poaceae; genus Echinochloa; species Echinochloa phyllopogon. Next base: position 18,257,486 of record BTCW01000003.1, on the reverse strand, counting down.
AGTGGGCTAGGAGGGGGCAGGTCGCGACCCTTTCGCGTATATAACCTTGTTGATGTACTCGCCCTGACCATCCTCTGCATGGTTAGGGATGTAAACTCTTATTTGCTTCCTTCTTAATGAAATACGTGCCAAGGCACGGTCGCGAAAAAAAAAGCTACAGCCGCAGAAACGAGGACGACCACGGCCAAGATGGGCGCGCGTGGGGGCAACAGGCAGATCTGGAGGCAAGGATGTGTCGCCGCTGCCTCCGGTGATCCATAACGTCAGCCACCGTAACAAGGTACAAGGAACTGCAGGAACGTCAGGCTCATTATTATCTGATTTTAATTTCATGATTTAGAGATTGGCTGTCAGTTCAACGCATTAAGCTATTAAGTTCCTCACTGTAAACATCAATAGTTGGACCAACAATATGCCACCGTCCCAATTTAGTTGATTTCACTACTGCTAAAGTTTTGAAAATGGAATCATGCCCACTCCTGCTGGCCACCCGCACAATTGACCTGGTTTTTAGATATTTCAGTCGAACACCATAAATACACAAACTTCTGTTTACGGGTGCATTGTGAACAAGCCCAGATGTATGGCATTGAACAACAAGCCCCAGATGTATGGCATTGAACAGATTGGTTAGAAATGGTTAATTATGCTGGCATAAGCATATAAAAAATTAAACCGTAGGTTGTTCGGGAACATCAATAACCTATAAAATAAAAATTTAGCTGATTGTTTATCTTTGACTATTTGAGTAATCCTCACAACTAAATAATTCTTTCAGCCATTCAAATCTACTTTGGTGAGTAACTATTCTTTCAGCCATTCAAATCTACTTCGGTGAGTAACTAAACCATACCCTTATCAATTTCCTTTTTCCCACTCTTCTCACTGTACTGTAGATTTAGCTGTTTGAATTTTCTTAGCCTTCCTTTTGCATAACTGTAGGTCGTGTCTCTTTGTTTCATTAGCTTTATATCTGCAAATGAGATATTAATAACTGACAGATAGGGCATTGCTTAAACCCAAATATGAAACTTAAAAGTAATTTATACGCCTCAAAAGTTACTATGCATGGATTTTGTAGTAGAAATACCTCATAAATAGGCCCAATAATCCTGAATCAATCAAGTTGTTATATAAAAATGGCCTATCAACAGTATCAGAAACTGTGTCTATGCTAGCAAGCTATAACTCTTGCAGAATAGAAACACGTACAATAAGCTTTAGCAAAATTTCTGTAGCATTTTTTTATAGCTGTAGCGGTTTACACTAAAAAAAAGAAAAAATTACACCCACTACTAGGAAAGTGCTAATGATCTATTGCAGTTACTGATTGTTCTGGAACAGTCTAACGGAAAACTTTTGACCACATGTACAGAAATTGGGATGACACATCATTTACAGCCAAAAGAAAAGCTCATGATAGTGGCACCGAGGATAACAATGGAAAGCAAGAGTTTAAGCAACGGAAGAATCATATTCATCCATCCACTAAGTAACAACTTAGAAAAAAGGTACTTCAATATTTAAATATCGTGCATCTCTTGGTAAGCAATATATTTAAGGTTATACTGTTTACCACAGTTAAACAGATATTGTGGCACTTTAGCTTTTACCTGAATGCAATAGCACAGATCCCTTTTTGTACATTGTGAACATTTAATGAATCTACATGTTACTTTCACTGCTTACAAATTGTAATCTCAGTCAAAAGTTTAACACTGAATACCTTAGATACCATGCCTCTGATGAGTCCATGAAAGAATATATTTTTCTGCTATATCTTTTCAACTTAGATTGTATAAAATGATTTTTCACAGTGCTATAATTTTCTGTCTCATCTACTGTTCTGACAATGCTACCTCTTCATTCAGATATTATAATGCCAACTTTCTTTTGCAATGTCGAAGATAAGCAAAATAGTTCATGCCACTCTCATTTTGCTGTCCATAATTCCACTTCTCTTTTCCTATTCCAAAGCTGGCTTCACCTATGCTATGTCAAGCTGGCTTCAATCTGAGCTATGTCAAACACTCAAACCCAGAATAATTTGTGGTCCATCTTATTTTGCTGTATATAGACCTTTCTTCTGCTGCTACAAAGCTGGCTTCAGTGATATTTAGAACACTAGATATACATCTAATGTAATATATCTTATATGTATATAGTATGTTTGTCCACCTTATTGAACCTGTCGCCAACTGACTTTTACAGAAAGTGAGCTCTGTTAACTAAGCATCTGAGTCCTCTGTTTCAAACTTTCAGTACGTTGATTGTGTGTCTAAGAACCAATTCGGTACTTGAAAGTGCTGTACTTGCATGCTGATCTGCTCGTCTGCACAATGATGTGGTATGCATTTGTTTATTTCTTCCTCAAACTATCTGCAAGCTTTGAACCAGCTGTGTACATGAAATTAAATTGGTATGAAAAGGTATTGCAAAATGTGGAGGATATGATGTCAACTTGGTTAAATAGCCTTCACATCAGCTCCGAGCCCCGGCTGGCTTCAGGAGAGCATATGCGTCCATTGTCGTCCGCTGCACCGACTCGGCGGTCGCACAAATCGGTAACGACGCGGCAGCAGAAGGGAAATTAGAGCAGGCGTGCGGCTGGGGCAAACTTGCCACTGCTCAAGGTTACGCTGGGCTGTAACCCGCGGCCGTGACTGATAGTTTACCTCACTGCGACTGCACTAGCGTCACCGTCATGAGAGTAAGCAAGTTAATTGGCAATGCAGCTACTACAGATATCCTGATTTCCGTTTGTGCTAAAATGGACTAGCACATTAATGTACACAAGGCTACTTCCATTGCTACGTTTATGCCAGCACCTGTGTTTAACGTTCATACGCTTTCGCTGGTCATTCCAGTCACGGTGCCATGAGGATAAAGCAACGACGCAAGAATAATCAGCTAATAAAAGGCCATAAACAATGGTCCCGGCGCGGCAACGCCGCGTGTTGTTTCTAGTAATAACCTATTATATGCTATATTGCTCTTTGATGGGCGTGGGCAAGGCAATATATATTTTTTTGAGAGATGATGGACGGACGTGGGCTATATAATTAAATGTACTATGCTTATTGGGCTATAATTAGTGTAGAGAGGACGGGAAGCAAAGCAAGGCCCATGAGGAATTCAAGTTGCGACAAAGTCGGCCATGAACCGAAACCACTTGGTAGTCCAGAGCCAGCACAACAGCCTCAACTCCATTGCTGTTGCAGTCTTGCTCTTTTTAGAAAATCAGAGGTTAGTTGCAGCGCCATCAGTCCATCACCACCACTAACGGCAGGCCGCGATGTCTTATCTTCTCTGACAAATTCAGGGATAAATATCAGAGCTTTAGGATCTCTAATTATTGGGGGACTTGTCGGCCACTAATCATGCAAATATTTAGCACGAGATAAATGCTGCGCACAGAGACAGATTGATCCTGATTCCTGAGTCCTGACACGATCATTTCAGCTATGACCAGGCTATAGGAATGAACCAAACCAGATACTCAGAGTACCAAACCGAGCAACTTATTCTCGAGCCTGTAACGTTTGGACCTGTTTGTGATCATCCTGAGCCCTCTACCAGCCTTGCCGCAGCGCTCCACCTCCACACCAGTTATCACCGCAAACCTCTCGCATTCCCGTCGGATGAAGCCACCATCTTCACACGGTTCCTCCTTCGGCGTTCGAAAGAACCTGGCGATGCAAAACCTCCCGGACCCTCGGTGCACCGCATAGGCCATCCATCTGACCCAATCCTCAGGGAGTTTGAGAATGGCAACGCCCAGTCACCGGCCTTGCTCCACGCGTGGCTCACCGTGTGGAAGTAGTAGGTGCCGGTGCCCTTGGCGGAGACACAGATGGCGGTGTCCGCGACCACCGTGTGTAGGAGCTGACGTAGCTGTCGGGCAGCGTGTAGCCTGGCTCAAAGTCTCAAACACGAGCGGCGGCGGCGGTAGGGCGTGCCAATGCGCCAGTGCCAGTCCACAAAACTTCAAAAAGTATTTTTCTAGATTTATAAAGTTTTAAGTAATTTCACCTACTCACCTAGCCCCGGCACCTAGCGCTGACATGGCGTCTAACATTATCATCCGGTTTTGGAAACTCAAAAGATCCGGTTTTGGCGAGTATGAGATGAGAGTTCTCAAATTTGTCACTTATAACATATTGGACTTAGTACTCAGGCGAGACCTCTCCATCTTTTTTTTTCTGGACCTCTCCACTTTTATTTTTATATGCAAAACCATAACTCTGTTTCTCAAACTTTAATTGTTACTTTTCATCTATCTCCATGACAATTGATGGCGTCTTAGTTGACATGCTCACGCTAAGGCAATCCAAAATATGTCATTTCTGACAGGTTTCTCCCGGTAAGGTGTTCGTTTGGTTTCACAATGAGCCTTCTCGAAACCGTATGGGGTCCAGTTTTCTACAGACTCACCACAAGGTGTGTAACTGTTACGCTCGATGTTTGGCGTAGTTTCGCGTCAATAGTAAGACCAACAATCAGATTCCCGATTCAAGTGACGATCATTGAGTTTTTTTGTTTTTTTTTTGGGAGCAAAGTGAAGATCATTGAGTTAGGCGGCTACAATTGTTGGAATTCTTCAGGTTGGGATGCTGATACTACACTTTGCAGGGTCATCTTGTCCTTGTCATAAGAATGCATTCAGGAAAAAGTGTGTTTAAGAACAGGGCCGTTCTGTACATTATTCCACTGATCAATATGGTTAGCTTGGAGATGAGGTCACCTCATCATCATTAATAAACAGCGGTGTATAGCTTGGAGACGGGACAAATTCCGAACGTCCGTGCTGCATCTCTTCTTTTTCCGACGAAGACGTGGGTTCTAACCATAATTCTCCCCGCCGTACTCGTGAACGCCGGCGCCAGCCGCAAACTGCAAAAGCTTAGAAGCTAAAAAACGTCCGTGCTGTCCAGGACGTGCTGGTAACACCTCGCATCATCCAGGTGAGACATCACTCGCTTTGTGGTCGCAGAATTTAGCTTCTGCTGGCAACCGACAATGGCGGAAATTCAGGCGTCGTCGTTGCTATGCAGTGTGCACGCATTGCCATGGATTTCGTCAGACGTGTTCTGAATCCTAATTGTGCAGGTACAGCTTCGTCGAATAAAACAGTGCAGGTACAGCCTTACAGGCGAAAAAGAAAAATGCAAAGAGATTCCAGGCGTTGGTTGATCGTCTCTGCATGAACTTGAGCACAAAGGAAATGAGGAAAAGAAAGTGAACAGCCTGATCTGCTATGCACCAGCCATTTAATCTGTTCCAAGTTTCCAATCAGTACCAAATCAGCATTAACATCGAGAGGTAGACGCGCGCACCAACCAGACGTCCTCGGCGTTGGTTGGTTCATTCAACGATATAATTCCAGATTTCAAGTCTCGTTGGTATGCCTCAACTCTCACGAACCGGTTCCTGCTGTTACTAGTTACTACGATGCTAGGACACACGGCCAATGCCAAGAAGAGCAGCAAGTTCGAGGATTCGGACAGTCGCATGTCAAGGCCCAGGTAATTCGGCATCAGCTATTTTCGAGCACATTTCTACGCTCCGATCCGATCCAAGTTTGCTCTGCTCTCCTCTGATATCTGGACGTGATCGAACTCACGAGCTACTCCACTTCAGGGCCGTGTCTGAGCTGCCGCAGCGTCCAGCGCAGCGTCTGAAGCCGCCGGCGGCGGCGGGCGCGGGCGCGGACGCCACCGGCGCCACGCCGCGCCGCGCTCTCGGCGTCCGGGGCCCGGCGCCCCGCAGCCCGTTGCACGAGGCAAGCATGTTCTCTTGTGATCAAATAAACACCACGGTTACGTGTTGTCGATGACGTGGCGTTTGTTTTTGTTTGCCATCATGAACGTGGATTTGCAGAAGAAGCCCGCCGGTGCCGGTGCCGGCGCGGGGCCACGGGTGGCGGAGCTGGAGGCAAAGCTGGAGAAGGCGCACGGCCAGCTCATGGGGATGCGGGACCAGCTCGCGGCGGCCGAGAAGGCCAGGAAGGACGCGCGCGCCGCGCTCGTGGAGGCCAAGAAGCGCTTCGCCACGAAGAAGAGGGACGACGCGGCCGCTTCCGCGCCGCCGGTCGAGCACGATGACGGCAACAAGGTGCCGGCGCCGGCGCCGGCAAACGAAGCTTCTTGTGGCGCAGAGGGTGCCAACGGGGCGAAAGGCTACACGACCTCGCCGGGCACCGACGCCTTCGAGGCTGTCGCGGCGAGCGAGTCGTCGGGGAACCACGAGGGCCCGGTCGTCGAGGAGGGCAACAAAACTAGCAGTGACGAGGAGGAGGCGAGCAAGGCCGTTGCTGATGAACATGACAAGAAGGGGAACGGCCCGGAGGTTGAGCTGAGGGCGAAGCTGATGGCCAAGGACATGGAGGTCTACGAGCTGAGGGCGAAGCTGATGGTGATAGACGCGGAGGTGGACGAAATGAAGGGGAAGGTGATGGCCAAGGGCACGGAGCTCGACGAGCTGAAGGCGAAGCTGATGCTGAACGCCGAGCTCGTCGACAAGCTCACGGCGAACCTGATGGTCAAGGACGCAGAGATCGCCGCTCTGGAGGGCGAGAACTCCGACCTCACCAGGATGGCCGAGGAGGCCGCGGAGGCGGCCGTCGCGAGGGCCAAGGAAACCGAGCACGCGCTGCGGGAGAGCGCGGCGCGGGAGGCCCGGCTCGCCGAGCGGCTGCGGGCGTCGGAGCACGCCAGGGAGGCGATGGAGGCCGAGGCGCGGCGCTCCCGCGTGCAGAGCGAGCAGTGGCGCAAGGCGGCCGAGGAGGCCGCCGCGGTGCTCGGCGGCGGCGGCGTGGACCGCGCTGCGGGGGCCAACGGCGCGGACAAGCGGCGCCACGGGTCGGCATCGAACGGCGGCGGCGACAGCGAGAGCACGGCGGCCAAGGATGGCGACGAAGAGGGACCCAATGGCAAGCGGAAGGCCGGCGGCGCGATGCGGGCGCTCAGCGATCTGTGGAAGAAGAAGGCGCAGAAGTGATCGAAAGGCGGCGGACGTGAACGTGCTCCGTTGGCTTGTCCACTACCACTACGGTAACTTCTACGGATTTACCACGGTCACGTTAATTCCCTATTTATGTTATGTTGGTATATAAACCCAAAATAAACTCGTGTTGTATCTTTCGTGTAGTGTACTAGTGTGTCACTGGCTTACTGATTGATTGTCTGCTATAGTGGTAGCACTAGCAGTATATACTAAATTTTGCGAGGAGCAACAGAGATTTGTTACCCGCAAAAAAGAAAAGAAAAACAGAGATTTGTTTTTGTGTGACATTGCTCATTGGTGTTGTATTATTATTGAGTTTCAGTACTCGCCATGGATACTGTAACAAGAAAATCACATAGCACTTGTTTGAACAATCCCCATGCAATGGACTTTGTAAAGAATATTAGATTTCTAAATCCTACTCGTTCAAGTACTAAGTTTCCAAGTGTTGAGTTTAGTCATTGACTATTTTTTATTTTTTGTATTTCTATAATTTTGGTTTGAGGTTGGTCTTGTTATGTAAACTTCTGTTTCTTTTTTTTTTCAAAAATAACTTCTGATTTTTGATGAAATGTATGCTCATGTAAGATCTCCAAAGAAAAGCTTTACCGGGACAACTGGCCTTAGAACTCCTCCAATAATTAGAGTTAGTTGCTAACTCATACGTCTAGAAGACAGTGTAAGAGACATGTCTTTCATCGGTTAAGAGTTAGATAAAAGCTCTTATATCTACAAAGCCCCATATGTCAACTCCACATGATTTAGAATTGTGTGTATGAGACTATCTCTCAAACAAGAGATATCTTCTTTTCCTCTCTCTTTCACATGAACAAAAAAAACTGATGCAACGTAACTATAAACTAGTTTACTTGGCGTCATTGGATTAGGTTTTATCGACCTCCTATCTTAGGGGGTTTATATACTACTACAGAAAGCGGCATCACAAACAGCCTCATCACAAAAACCGTTTGTGATGGCTCCCAATACGAACCCTTTGTGATGCCCCTCATCACAAACGGTTTTTTAAACCCTTTGTGATGATGGATATGGTACACGTTCAAACCACATTTTGAACTAGTAAATCAATTCAAATCAAAAAGTGTTGAACTACAAAGTTTTATGGCTTCTCAAGATGTAGAACTTTTACTTTGGTCATTTCTTCATTTGACAAATTCATATGAATATTGTTCACAAAATCCATCTATCTCGTAGAGTTCTAGTTTCCTAAAACTATAAGAGACCTATAAGATTTGTGAACAATGTTACTCTCACTATATCGGATGAAGAAACGGTCAACATGAAAGTTGTAGATCTTCACAATTCATACAACTTTGTAGTTTACCACTTTTTAATTTGAATTTTTTTACTAATGAAAAGTAAGTTTATACTCAAAATTTGAAATTTGAGTTTTTTCAAACGACCTCGGATGAAAAAATGGTCAACATAAAAGTTGTAGATATCGACAAGTCATGAAACTTTGTAGTTGACAACTTTGTCATTTGAAGTCATCTAGTTAGCTAGATCTAAGTTTGAATGTTCTCAAATTTGAAATTCAAATTTTGTAAACGGCCCCGGATGAAAAAATGGTCAACATGAAAGTTGTAGGTTTTGAAAAGTTAGGAAACTTTGTAGTTCAACACTCTTTGATTTGAAGTCGTTTAGGGCCTCAAACAAGCAATTTAAACTCGGTTTGGTATCGAAACGGCATCTAGTCATAGGTAACGGAGTGGTGTAGTGGTAGAGGAGCTCACATGCGAGGGAGAGGTCGCCGGTTCGAATCCTATCGGCCGCGTAGCGCGCGATTTAGGCTTGGAGGGCTGGTGGCCTCCCCAAATAAAAATAAATTTTTTCCCTATTTTTTGAGGTTTATTTCGGATACAGGAAATCACAAACCGAACCGTTTGTGATGGGGCTTGCTGGAGTAGTGTATATATTTTTTTAGACCTTTTCAATTTATAGTCTACATATTCTCTGAGCAGTTCTGTATCCCGTTCGTCTTCTTCTATATCTTGAACTTGAAGTAGATCTTCATCTAGCTCTTCTTTAGATTCATTGATCTTTTCTCTTCCTATGATTATAATTATGCTATTATTATTAGAATCGTATTTATGTTTACTGTGTTTTTTCGGGCTCTCAGGCTGATTTGCTTCCTCTACTAGATAATCTATAATTGTATCAATATGATCTATTGCGTATGCTATGATATTGTCATAGATAAATTTGTTGACGAAAACCATAGGGTGGCCCATATCATGGAGAGCTACCCTACATTTCGCAATCTCCTACGGCTCGTTGCCACGCTGCCGCCCTATCCACAACTTCGCCAGCATCGCTTAACAACCACAACCCAAACAGCCTCCTTCTATTGGTGTGTTTATTAGTGCATCTCCAGCAACATTGCTATACTAGGTCGCAACACCTAACAACCACCAGAAGATCTAAAAAGTTCTCCAGCAGCATTGTTATATGGATTGCTATATATGATTTTCTATAACCTAATTTTTCCTTCTAAATCTAAATATGCCAATCTGACCATCCAAAATAGGTCTCGACCATTAAAAAAAAGGTCTAGATATATTTCTTGCCACGTCAGCCAACTACCCTTCTTTCTTTTCGGGCGCCACTGCATTCAGCTGCTGGGTCCCCACCACCTATGACCTTGCTAGGCCCCCACCGCCATCGTGCACCCTGCCGTGAGCGAAGATGAGCTCCTCCTCCACCATGCATCCACCAGCTGATAGAGCTCCGCGGGGAGGGGGCATATTGGCGCCGTGAGCGGAAGAGCTCTGCTGCATCGGGAAAGGGGGCCGCCGCCGTGTGTGGGCTTGCAAAAGGGACCTCATAAAAATATGTAATTATTTTTCTATACATTTTTACAAAAAAAACCTGGAAGATAAGTGTTTTTAAAAAGTTTTATAAGTATCCAGTTTATGGTATTATATTGGAGAGGAGTACAAGAATTTTTTTTAAAGATCTTCTCTCCTATACCTAAAAAAGTTTTAGGTGTTCAAATTTAGCAATGCTACTGAAGATACTTGCTCTTGCAAGAGATTAGTCCTGCCCTGAAGACCTAAACCTTAACTCTAACCTTAGTCCCAACAACACAAGGAATAGCTCCGGTGCTGGAGTTGGAGGAGCTGATGAGCAAGAAGCACTCGAGAAAAAAAAATAAAGCGAAGCGAAAGAAGGATATATATCGCCCACACATAGAACCCACTTAGAAAATCTTTCCCCTAGAAATATTTTTGCACAGGCAGCATAAATCTTTTCGCGGACAAGAACATCGTAGCAAACACCAAATGAAGTGCTTTGTGGCAATACAGCTAGCATGCTAGCTACTACGTACTGTTCTTGTGGACCTAAATCTCTGTGCTTGTAGTGAAGCCTAGATTAGCCCAAGAATTATATCTAGGCTAATGGGCCAGAGCGCCAGGCCATGTGGATCCGAAGAACCACCATTGAGCTGAGGCTACCTGGCTTGATTTAGTTTGTTGCTTATGAAAGGGGCCCTAACAGACAGCAAAGCTATAATTACTTAGCAATTTTATGTATAATTGCTGAGTTGCCTGATATCCTTAACATGTACGTGGTGCACTGTTATTAGACATGCACTATATATATACGTGTACCAATTGCTTAGTACATCTTGGCTCACTTAATGTCCTCTCCTCTTTCAACTATCATAGCTCGGTGTAAATTCTAGGCAACACACTATTTGCTTCTTATCGAGGAGGAGTAAAGTGAGCTCTCCCCCACAAAGATGAACATCCGGCACCGACGGGTACCATTGGTGGTGAACTCCCGGTAGAGGTACTCGGGGGTCTCTGTGACTCCAACATGATCCAGGCTGAGCAGCAGTAACTTGGGAAGGCCAGGTTCTGCGGGGCAGATTCCTTCGCTCCAACCCTCGTCAACCAGCTGGGCCATCTGGAACAAGTCAAAAAGCCGTTGGTGAGTACTTGTGTGGAGAAAAGATTTAGACAAGAGCAAACTAGTGAGAGAAGACTTAGGAAAGGGTCTCAATCCTAGGGGTTACGTCCTACGGCCAACCTATCGGCTCTGATACCACCTGAAGCGTCCCCTCGAAAGAGAAGACTTAATGTGATACAAATACCAGTCCCAAGATGCTGGTTCACATTATTACAACAGATGGTTCAGTACATAAACAACATTACGGGAGACGATAGCACTGCAGGGCCACTACAAACAGAACTAAAGCTAGACTCCAGATAAACAGGTTGATAACATAGATGTCTTCATCAGAGTGGATATCCATGCGGCTTCAAGCGGGTGACCCTAACACACAGGCAAAGGTTGGGTGCAGAACGAACCCCCCTCTAGACAACGTCCTCAGGCACAAAGTCCGGGTCTGCCTCTGTAACAATTTAAGCAAGGGTGAGTACATACGTACTCAGCAAGTACAATCACATCCACGGAAGGGATATAACAGAAACATGCAAAGGAATATACTCAAGGACATGTTCATGGTTTATTTTGGAGCAAAGCTAATTTTATACATGCAAGGGTTTATTTTACAAAAGGTTTTCACAAACATTTCTTTTAGTTGCATCAATAAACTCAATTGTCTTTCTCACAAGATTTCCATGCTACCAGATTCTCCATCTGTCATAGCCTCTGCCAACATCTTTTCTCAACTCGACATTTACCATACACATTCTTACACCAAAACCAGGGAACTAGTGAAGTGACCAAGCCGTAACTCGCCCAATACCGTGGACACGACTATCCGGATAGGTTTTAACTCTGCAGAGGTGTACACAACCACAAGTAGGCTACCACAACATGAACACCTTAGTGCCAGTGCAGCTCCTTCAAAGCCATTACCCACCATAGCTAGACTGACAAGTCACTACAGAAGCGACCAGAGGGTCAGCAACCTACCAACGAGGTGCTACCCAGGGGCATACTTCACGTAGACCGTATCCCCGGCTCCATGGCCCTCTGTTGCTCACCAGCACACCACATAACCAACAGCTTAACTAGTGGGATTTATGCTAGGCCGTTGCCACATACAACGGTCGAGTGGCGGTACAATAAAATAGGTTAGGCTAGATGACACATCAACATTATCCCAAAAACTGTGATAGGATAGACAACTCCCACCATGCTCAACCACAAAGGTTAGAGCTCACCTCGGCATTTCACACAAGAAATATCGTCTGTCTCATCCCACACGGGTACTCTTTTATTTCACAAAATCCATCTCTTTTGTTTTAAAGCACGCACACGGTTGCTTTTGTAAACACCAAGTGATTGTAATGGAGAGTATAACATTAAAACATTACTAAGCATTTCTAGCAGTGACTAACATTCAAACAGAGCTATGTCATATTCAAACATTAATCTAGGTTGTCAAGGAAGCAGTCATAGCAATCAAGGTATGACTATCCAACCGGGTTTAGCAGTAAATCATGCAAGTTTTATAAAACAGGCCATGGGTTGTGTTTATAAGACTAGGACAAGAGTATGCTTCAAAGGATGGGATTGCACTTGCCGTTCTCCCAACCCTCGGGGGATTCCTGCCCGGGGTCTTGGTCTCCAAGCTCCTGCTCGTAACCCTGCTCCTCCTCGAGTCCTTCCTTGTTCACAGCAGCGTCTACGACACACACAAACAAACACACAATAAATAAAAGAAATAAAGTTTTTGCTGAGCTCCGAAAAAAAGAACAGAGAATGAGAGTGATGGTTGTGACATGATTATTTCTGGATATGGACTGAATGGATTGGTGAAAATATACTGGTGATATTTGTGGTGTAGTTTGGGGTCAAACGGGATTAATTTAGCGCATGAAATGACGAGTTTAGTGGAGGTTTAGGGGCTGTTTTAAATGCTAAGGACCTTTCTGTAAATATTTAAAAGGTCAGGGGCTCTGGGGAAAGCTGACAGAGAGAGAGAGAGAACAACTATTTGGACAGCGGGTTGAATAGGGAGAAGGTCAGGGGATTATGGGAAAAATGGCCTTCTTCTTCCCCCCGAAACAGAGCAGAGGGGGAGAGAGGGCGACGACGGCCGACGGCGGCAGAATCGTCGGCGATTTGGGGCGGCTCGGGTGGAATTGGCTGGGGGAAAAGAGAGAGGGGAGTACGGCGAGTCTACCCGTGCCCTTACCCTAGGCAGAGGTGCAGTGGGGAGGGCTGCCCACGAGGGCGAGAGGCGGCGGCGGCACTGACAGTGGGGGCGGCGGTGCTGCGGCAGCGGAGGGGGCGATTGCGGTGGGGTGTGAGCACAAGGTGGTGGAGGAGAGGCCGACTGGCCTATTTATAGGAGCGGAGGGGGTTCGAGGAGGCAGGCCGACGAGAGGGCTGTTGGCGGCGATGGAGGCCGACGGGCGGAGCTTTAATGGCGGCCGAAATTCGCGCGGCGATTGGTACGGCGGCGCTGTGGGGGTGCTGTGTGGCACAGTGGTGGGGCCGTTGTTGGCTCGGTCGGCACGGTGACGATGGGGTGGCCCGGCAACGTGTCCGCGGTGTGGCCGTGGGGCGACGGCGAAATCGTGGACGCAGTGAGCAGCGGCGCAGCGACGAGCAGGGAAAGGTAGGCACGACAGCGGTGCATGGCTACGACAGAGCAGCGGTGGGCGGCACGACAGCAGTGGCGCGTAGCAGTGGCTGAGCAAAGCGGCTTCAGCGGCGTAGAGGTGGGCGGCACGGCAGCGGAATGCGGCTGTGGCTGGCGCGAGGAGCACAGTGACGAGCCGGGGGTGGTCGGCACGGCAGCGACGGCGTGGACGTGGCGTGGTCGGTGCAGGGCAGCAGAGCGGTGTCGGCGGGCTCGGTGAGCGCGTGAGGCGGTGCAGCGACGTGGGTCGCGGCGGGGTGGCCGTGGTCGGTGCAGGCGTGCCAGGGAGAGGTGGGGCCGGCTGGTGGTGCCACGGTTGGGGGAACGGGGTGGTCGCCGACGAGCAGAGCAGAGCGCGCACGGCGTCGGGCAAAGGAAACAGAGGAGGGAAAGAAAGGAAGGGAAAAAAAGAAAGAAAGGAGGGGGGAAAAAGAAAAGGGAAACGAGAGAGGGGAGAGACGGCGGGATTCGCGGCGGAAAGACGACAGGCGGTCGACTGCGGTCGGCCAGCGACGGACGGGCCCGGCGGTCGACCCGAGAGCGGGTGACGCGGGATGGGATGGAAAAGAAGGGGCAGTGATAACAAGGCGGAAGGGTTTTGGTGGAAGCGGGAGCTCGGCTGTAAAAGTTTTGAAAACATTTTTACCGGGTGCATTAATTAGGTGGATTACCAGAGAGTAAAAACGCGGGTGTTACAAACCTACCCCACTTAAAAGGAATCTCGTCCTCGAGATTCGGCTGGCTCCTAAAAAGGTGGGGGAACTCTTTCTTCAAAGCATCTTCTCGTTCCCATGTGGCTTCCTTGACACAGTGTCTGCTCCATTGCACTCTGCATATCCGTACTTCAGAGTTTCTGGTCCTCTTGGTGACGGTGTCCAAAATTTTGACCGGTACCTCTTGATACCGCAGATCTGTCTGTAGGTCTATCTCTTCTTCCGGTATATGTTCTTCCTCAGGTACTCTCAGGCATTTTCTTAACTGTGAGACATGGAAAACTGGGTGTATCTCCGACATTGCATCGGGTAGCTCCAACCGGTAGGCTACTTTTCCAACTTTCTTCAATACTGGGTACGGTCCAACGTACCGAGGAGCCAACTCCCCATGTACTTGAAATCTGCGGGTCCCCCGAATGGGTGACACCTTGAGATAAACGAAATCTCCTGGATTAAACTCTAGTTCTCGTCTCTTCTTGTCTGCGTAGCTTTTCTGTCTGGACGGAGCTGCCTTCAACTTCTCCCTAATTTCGGCTACTTTTTCTTCAGCTTCTTTTATGAGCGCAGGTCCCACTAGGTTACGCTCTCCCACTTCTGACCACATCAGAGGAGTTCTGCATTTTCTCCCGTAGAGGGCTTCAAACGGCGACATACCTAAACTTGTCTGATAACCATTGTTGTAGGAGAACTCTGCATAGGGTAAACTCTGTTCCCAATCTTTACCATAGGTAAGGACACATGCTCTCGGCATATCTTCCATAATCTGATTTACTCTTTCTGTCTGGCCATCGGTCTGTGGGTGATACGTGGAGCTAAAATCCAGCTTGGTACCCATAGCTTTATGCAAACTTTTCCAGAATCTCGAGGTGAACTGGGTCCCTCGGTCCGAAACAATCCTACTGGGCACCCCATGCAACTTGACTATATTCTCTACATAAAGCTTGGCTAGTTTCTCTCCACCATAATTCGTCCGTACAGGTAGAAAGTGAGCGACTTTAGTGAGTCGGTCCACTATTACCCATATCGAGTCGTGTCCCTTCTGTGTTCTGGGTAAACCTACTACAAAATCCATTCCTATCTCATCCCATTTCCATACTGGGATAGGTAGATGTTGTAATAGTCCTGCTGGTTTCTGGTGTTCGGCCTTAATCCTTTGGCAGGTATCACAATGAGCGACAAATTGGGCTATGTCAGCTTTCATTCCTTTCCACCAGTAATTCCGCTTTAAATCCAAATACATTTTGGTGGATCCTGGGTGGATGGAATATGGCGAGTTGTGAGCCTCATCCATAATTATCTGCCTAAAGTCTCCTTCCTTAGGCACACAAATCCTATCTTTGTACCACAGAGTTCCTTTACTATCGACTCTAAAGTCAGGTGCCTTATTCTCTCCAGTATGCTTGCATATTTGCATTAAATCCTTGTCCGTTCCTTGGGATTTTCTGATCCTATCTTCCAGGGTGGGTTGGACACTCAGCTTGTGGCTAGTATTCCGAGGGACGATGTGCACATTTAATCGTGCCATCTCTTCTTGCAGGTGGGCATTCTTGGGTCTGTAGGATTTTCGGCTCAGGGCATCTGCCACTACATTAGCCTTGCCGGGGTGGTAATGAATTTTCACATTATAATCCTTAACCAACTCTAACCACCTTCTTTGTCTAAGGTTCAGATCTGGTTGGGTGAAGATATACTTTAAACTCTTGTGATCTGTATATATTTCACACTTATTTCCAATCAGGTAGTGTCTCCAGATTTTGAGGGCATGCACTACGGCTGCAAACTCTAAGTCATGCGTTGGGTAATTCTGCTCATGGGTCCTAAGCTGTCGGGAGGCATATGACACAACCTTCCCATCTTGCATGAGAACACACCCTAATCCTTGGCGGGACGCGTCGCAGTAAACGACAAAATCCCTGTGAATATCCGGTAGGGTTAAAACTGGGGCAGCGGTCAGTCTTTTCTTCAACTCTTGAAAGCTTCTTTCACAGGACTCTGTCCAAGCAAACTTCTTCTCTTTCTTGAGCAGCTCTGTCATGGGTCTAGCTATCTTGGAGAATCCTTCGATAAACCTCCGGTAGTATCCAGCTAAACCAAGAAAGCTTCTGATCTCACTCACATTGGTTGGTTGTTGCCAGTTTGAGACTGCTTCTACCTTCTCAGGGTCTACTACTACTCCTTCTGTGGTCAAAACGTGACCAAGGAAAGCTACTTTCTCTAGCCAAAATTCACACTTGCTGAATTTGGCGTAAAGTTGATGCGCTCTCAACTTTTCCAAAACTACTCGCAGGTGTTGTTCATGTTCTTCGGCACTCTTGGAGTAGATGAGTATGTCGTCAATAAAGACTACGACAAATTTGTCTAGCTCTTCCATAAACACCTTGTTCATGAGATTCATGAAGTAAGCTGG
This sequence comes from Echinochloa phyllopogon, assembly GCA_033239725.1. Classification (NCBI taxonomy): domain Eukaryota; kingdom Viridiplantae; phylum Streptophyta; class Magnoliopsida; order Poales; family Poaceae; genus Echinochloa; species Echinochloa phyllopogon. The sequence continues at coordinate 18,240,781 of BTCW01000003.1, read as the reverse complement.
TGCATTGGTGAGCCCAAATGGCATCACCGTGAACTCATACTGCCCGTAACGGGTGACAAATGCGGTCTTTGAGGTGTCACTCCCTTTAATCTTTAGCTGGTGATAACCAGTCCTTAGGTCAATCTTGGAAAAGTACTTGGCCCCTTTCAGCTGATCAAAGAGATCATCAATTCTCGGGAGTGGGTATTTATTCTTGATAGTGACATCATTTAGTGCATGATAGTCGATGCACAACCTCATACTCCCATATTTCTTCCTGATAAAGAGCACTGGGGCTCCCCAAGGGGATGTACTAGGTCTGATAAATCTCATTTGTTGCAACTCTTCCAGTTGTTTCTTTAACTCTGCTAGCTCTGAGGCTGCCATCCTATAGGGTCTTTTGGCTATAGGAGAGGTTCCAGGGTCAAGCTCAATGGCAAACTCTATGTCTCTATCTGGTGGCATTCCAGGTAAAACTTCAGGGAAAACATCAGAGTATTCATTAACTACCGGGACATCCTCTATGGTTTTTGCCTCCATGCTAAAGATCATAAGGTCTGGTCCACTTCCCTTGGTGTGACAGGTCACTTGCATTCCATCCGGGTTGGTTAGGTGCACTATCTTATCAGCGCAACCTATGAGACCATTGTGTTTGCCTAACCAGTCCATTCCAAGGATCACATTTATTCCTTTGGACTCTAGTACTACTAGGTCTGCTAGAAACTCTACCCCACTTAAAAGAATCCGTACTCGTGAACAACCTAGTTGGCATTTAATATCACCTCCAGGTGTTCGGGTTAGTAGGGGTGTCTTTAGTAGTACTGTAGGTATTTTATGCTTTTCCACAAAACTTGATGATATGAAAGAATGCGATGCTCCAGAATCAAATAATACCGTTGCCAAAACTGAACTGACTAGGAACTCACCGAGTACTACTCCTTGTGCTCCTTGAGCCTCCTGCGCGTCGATGTGGTTGACGCGGGCTCGTCCATACGACTGCTGGGTGTTGTTGTTGTTGTTGTTGTTGCCAGTGTTGGTGCTGCGGACGGGCACACGGTTGGCTCCAGACACTGGTGGCTTGGGTCCATTCACTGAGTTGGAGTAGACTGATACAACAGGCTTGCTCTTAGGGTATGGGCAATCATCGATGTAATGTCCGGTCTCACGGCAGTTGAAGCAGGCCCTTGCATTGTTGTTGCTGGTCGTGACTTGACTGACCTTGCTCTGTGGGGGCTTCATGGTGTTCTGGCTCTTGTACTGGTTGTTGGGAGCCTGGGAGCTTGTAGCCTGAGATTGGGTCCTATACTGCATGGGGGCCTGGGGCCTAGGTGCAGCATAACCGGAGCTCCTGGGCTTCTACGAGTGGTCCAACTAACGGTTCTTGCTCTCCAGGAACTTGCGTTTGTTCTCTTGCCTTGCATCCATCCTGGCCTTCTCTGTGACAATGGCCTTGTTCATCAGCATATTGAAGTCGGAGAAATTGTGGGAGACTAGCGGGGCTCGAAGGTCTGGGTGCAGCCCTTTGATGAATGTGTCCTGTCTCTTTGCATCGGTCTTCACTTCATCTGGTGCTTAACGGGCTAGTTCAGTGAACTCGTGGGTGTACTCCTCTGCGGTCTTGTTTCCTTGCTTTAGTGCACGGAACTCATCTGCCTTACGCTTCATGGTGGCGTCGGGGACGTGGTAGCGACGAAACTCTTCTTCAAACTCTTTCCATGTGATTGCAGACTCGTTTGGGGAAGCTGCACAGTAAGTGTCCCACCACGCTAAGGCAGTTCCAGTGAGTTGGTGGGAAGTCAAGAGGACTTTGTCACGGTCTCCACATCCAAACGGCTCCAGCTTTCTCTTGATAGCTCTCAGCCAGTCATCTGCTTCCAAGGGGTTGTTGGCTCGGTCGGCACGGCGAGGATGGGGTGGCCCGACAACGTGTCCGCGGCGTGGCCGTGGGGCGACGGCGAAATCGTGGACGCGGTGAGCAGCGGCGCAGCGACGAGCAGGGAAAGGTCGGCACGGCAGCGGTGCACGGCTACGACAGAGCAGCGGTGGGCGGCACGACAGCAATGGCGCGCAGCAGTGGCTAAGCAAAGCGGCTTCAGCGGTGTAGAGGTGGGCGGCACGGCAGCGGAATGCGGCTGTGGCTGGCGCGGGGAGCACAGCGATGAGCCGGGGGTGGTCGGCACGACAACGACGACGTGGACGTGGCGTGGTCGGTGCAGGGCAGCAGAGCGGTGTCGGCGGGCTCGGTGAGCGCGTGAGGCGGTGCAGCGACGCGGGTCGCGGCGGGGTGGCCGTGGTCGGCGCAGGCGTGCCAGGGAGAGGTGGGCCGGCTGGTGGTGCCACGGTTGGGGGAACGGGGTGGTCGCCGACGAGCAGAGCAGAGCGCGCACGGCGTCGGGCGGAGGAAACAGAGGAGGGAAAGAAAGGAAGGGAAAAAAAAGAAAGAAAGGAGGGGGGGAAGAAAAGGGAAACGAGAGAGGGGAGAGACGGCGGGATTCGCGGCGGAAAGACGACAGGCGGTCGGCCAGCGACGGACGGGCCCGGCGGTCGACCCGAGAGCGGGTGATGCGGGATGGGATGGAAAAGAAGGGGCGGTGATAACAAGGCGGAAGGGTTTTGGCGGAAGCGGGAGCTCGGCGGTAAAAGTTTTGAAAACATTTTTACCGGGTGCATTAATTAGGTGGATTACCAGAGAGTAAAAACACGGGCGTTACAGGGAGTTGGCAGCACAAGTGTCGGCGTGGTGTTTCCTGTTTATATAGTGCGCTGCGTGCCTGCCCATTACGCGGGATGGCCGGGAGTTGGTGGATTGGACCTGGCTTGCGTCATCCGCACGACCGTGTTGATCGGGGTCCGCGCCAGTTGTCGCCCGTACACCCGTTCGAGGGTGTCCCCATGCCCGTTCGAGGGCTTCGCCGTGGGGGAATGACGAGAACATGTGGCACAGTGCTACGGAATGACATCCGCCTGTACGCACAGGGCTCCGCACGCTCACACAGTGGCGGGATGTTCGCACAGTGACGGGAGTTGGTGCGCAGTGGGCCTGACCGTGTCAGCGGTGCGGCGTGGGCGGAGATTTAATTACCTTTTAACTTTGGTGCCCGTCGGCAGAGCGTTGCATTAAATGCTGTTGTCGGGGCAGAGTGGTTGAGCGTGCGCGTGAGGCTAACCGAGGAGGCCTCGAGCGAGGCGGAGATTGTGTAGTGCTCGCTCGAGGGGGGCGGAGACCCTCGTGCGAGGAGGAGATGGGGCGCGCGCTTGGAGTGCCCTCGACGGAAGGGCCTGGGCGGCCGTTGGGCCGGACTGGGCCGCGGTGGGCCACAGTGTTGCGTGTGTTTGGGTGATTTTTGGCCCGCGAGAAGTTCGATCGTGTTTTTATTTTGCGTTTGCGAGGGTGATTATGTCCGTCCTCGACAATCAGCAATTTTATATTAAATGCGCCTTAATATTTTTGCAAGGGTGGGACTGAATTTTCTCACGAGCTTAATGATAGGAATGGTTCTTTCCCTGCTGAGTTCTATAAAAAATCTGTAGAATATAGTGCACTTTTAATGAAAACTCTCAAAATATAACAATTTAATAATTAAAGAGAATCAAGTAATGTCTTGATGGTTAGAGAAAGTGCTTGTACTTTCAGCCCATGTGTGGGTGAGCGTCTACTTATTGAAAAGAAAACGAAATAATTAAGGATGTACTGCAAACATGCATAAAAGGTAAAATGTCTTAAATTGGTTGTCCATGGAAGCGTCGAACCAGGACTGTTACTGCAGTATGCTTGTTAATGGAATGGAATTTAATTTGGATGCACGTTAAAGGTAAAAAGAGGTCCACCGCGCACTGAATCACACTTGCTTGCTCGGTCGGGCACAACTATAAATGGAAACACTTAAAGGGAACGGACAAGAACACTGCAACAAAGATGGACGAACAAAATCCCTGCCTTTTGCTATATTTGGGTAGATACCCTGTGCCTTGGCTATATTTGGTTATAGCTCTTGCCAAATTTGCCCAAACCTCGCTTAGTACTTCCCACGACATCCATCCATGCCATTCCTCGCATTCATTAGGTACGGTCAGTACAACGAATAGTGAAAAGGTAACATACCATATATAGAAAACACTCATAACACTCGTACAGCATCAAGCCCAGAGCGAGCTGAGGCATCACAAAATAAGCTAGCTAGTACCACAGCTACTGTACACGTGGCATCGGGGCAACACAAATAAAGCATGCAACTATGCAAGAGTAAGAATCCAACAGGGCACACCTGTCTCCAGTGTCCAGCCCTACCCACCAACCTAGCCCTGGTCCATGAAGCAATCAGTCGTGTACTGGCTCCTGGTGGCCTCCAGTGATCTCCAGGGGCGGCACGAGCCTCTGTTGGAGTCCATGTCCATGGCGGGGGCCTGATCGAAAGGTGTGTTGTTGTCTAGATGCGGAAGGGGTCCAGGCGGTTATCGCCGAGGCGCGAGCGGTAGGCAGCCTTCTTGTAGTCGCCCCATGTGAAGTCCCTGTAGAGCCTCTGCTCGCCGTGCCCCAGCAGGCCCGGCAGCGGCGCGATCCGCTGCGCCGGCGCCGGACCCGCGAAGTAGATCATGGACACCCGCGGCTTCAGGCTGTTGGCCACCACCCGGTGCCGCACACTCTTCAGCCTCCCATTCGTCAGCACCTGCCGCACGTACACAATTAACCATCATCATCAATTCAATTCGCTGCTTCGATCTGCATCATCGATCGATCGCTACAGCTAGCTTCCCGGCCGATCCCATCGTCTTTCTTTAATTTGACGACGTGCGTGTGGACGAACGTACGGACCCAATGCATGCGCCCATCGGCTTTGCCCATGGCATCACGGGGCTAGCTCTGCGATTCGTTCGTACGCTCTGGGTAGGTACGGTGTGTCCGTGTGTGTGTTTGATACACTTGGATGTGACGATCGATTGAGCACGGGCTCACCTCCAGCGAGTCGCCGACGATGACGAAGAGGGCGTCGCGGTCGGGCGGCACGGGCACCCACCGCCCGTCCCGGAGCGCGAGCTGCAGCCCCGCCGTGCCGTTGGAGCGCAGCACGGACACCAGCTGCGGGTCCGTGTGCTCGCCGAAGCCCGTCACGCTGCACGACTCCGGCAGGCGCTGCAGCAGCGGGCACGCCGGGTAGTGGTTCACCCGGAACACCTGGTCGCTGGCCGGGTCCGCCACCATCCGGCTCAGCGCGTCCCGCGGCGCCACGCCGAGACCCTCCGCCACCGCCTCCAGCACCGACGCCGCCAGCCCGCGCACGGCGCCCACGTACCCGTTCACCGCGTCCCGCAGCGACGACGAGAGCTTGGGGGCGCCGGAGGAGGAGGCCACGGCCTGCTGGTGCTGCTGCCCCCCGACGGCGAGGAGGAGGTACTCGAGCCACCCCGTGTCGCCATTGCGGCCGGTGCGCTTGCTCCCGTAGCCCAGCGGGTCGGCGGGGCCGGACGCGTCCTTGTACGCCTGCGGAGAGGCGAAGAACCTGACGGCCTCCGCCTCCAGCCGGTCCACAATGCCCGTCGGCACGCCGTGGTTGACGACCTTGAAGAACCCGAACCGCTCGCACGCGTCCACGACGGCCAGCGCCGCGCCGGGCCCGGAGAGGTCGACGGCCGGCACGCCGGGGAAGAAGGAGCCGCCGGCGCCCCCGGGCTCCGGGGACCTCACCAGCGAGATTTGGTCGAGCGCCGGAGACTTCGCGAGCACGACCATATTGCTTGCCACTAACAAGAAAAACAGAGCACCTTGTGTACGGACGGCAAGCAGAGCAGGAGCTGGAGGAGGAGTAAACCGTAGTACGAAATTAAGCTCGTACTGCGCCTACGACCACACCACACTGGCCACTGCTGCTTCTGACCTCGAGCTCGAGTGGGGAGTGCATGTGGGGAAAACGCAGGGCTTCATGGCTCGTATATATAGGGGAGCGCCACGGCCGCGGGGCCCAAAGCGGGAGCGGCGATACGAAACGAGAGGGGATGGAGCGGACGACGTTGGCGGGAGCTGTTCACCGTCCTACTTTTTTCGATTGGCCGGCTCGCGGCCGGTGTTTGCATTGTATCGTTCCCGACCCTGCTTTTCTCATTCCCTTTTCTCCGTGTTGGCCGGGCGCGGCAGATCGATCCGAGCTTGATCTATCTGTGGGTGGCAGGGGCTACCTACACTCCCGGAGGTGCGAAGGCGAGACGAGACGTGTCCCGACGTGATCCGCCGGTGCGAGATGCATGGGGTCGGCCGGCGTGGCGAGGTGTCCGCGGGTGTTCATCTCGGATAATGTCTCTGTTGACGGATTCCTGCCGAGAAGGTACAATGACGATGCCTCAATTAGTAACCCGGCCGGCCGGCCAGCGGCCATCATGAGAGAGCTTTTGAACCGAGCGAGCTGGGGGTTTGGCGCTCTAATCATTGCTGCCATCCATGTAAACGCGCGCTGATGATGCAGCCCTCTTGCGAATTATAGTTAAGAGGATTTTGTTAGGAGGTAGCGTTTGGAGAATGACTGTGCATGGACCGGGCTCAGACTACAACAGCCAACACGTGTGTACGACTCCACAGTGCAGCTGGGGTGAGTGTGCGTGCGTGTGTGTGAGTGATTGCGTTGTACCGTGCAATTCTAAAAAAAGCCGTTGAAAACTCAGTTTTCTAGACTACACTTTCCGAAATAGATATAAGCGCGCATTTTATGATATTGTCACGGTTTTAAAAATACTACATTTACTATAACATTTATAAAAATAAATTATTTTGAATCGTAAATCAGTTTCATGATGAATTTAGTAGCATCATTTTTGTTTTGTTAATCTTTATGGATTTTTTTTGTCATTGACCGTCAAAGTTTAAAAGGGTTTGATTTGTAAAAGAATAAAATCCGAGTAGGGTGGTTAGTTAGTTGTTACTTAAGGATAGTTGAACTCTAGAAGTGGTAAGATTGCGTTGTATATATGTATAACACTGCTCTAGAGTTGGAATAGAGGCGAGTAGTAGTAGGGAACTTCTGAATGTTTAACATCCCTTTCTATTCTTTTTTGAGCATTTTACATTTTATATTTTAGTCTATATGTTACTTTATGTATACTATAAAATATGTTCACCCATCAAGATATACACTCTAAGCCATCATTTTGTGCTCTCTAACACTATGAGATGACCTTTGAAGCGAGCGTACCGCTACATACTTCCTCCTTACTCCTCCATTATTGTAGCCAACCCGCCTCCACTCCACATCGTCATTGTCATTATATTGTAGAGGATTTCTAGCGAAACAATACCATACCTCAGACGGAGGGCAATGCTGGAGCTTAATTATGAAAAAACACTGATGTTCCATCAAGCTGAAAGTGATTTACTAAAGATACTATTTCTGGGTCTCAAGTAGTTAAACGTCGTGATCTGCATGAGTTGAAAGCGAATTCCATGTTTAAGTGTTGTTTCGTCATTTTGATGTTGAAGCTCTCAAACCAATTCCAAAAAGTTTACGTTTCGTTCGAATGAGAGAAGTGGTGACGAGCTGAGTGTGAACCAGTGAATGTGGGCAGGAGCTGCCGCTAGCTGCACAGCGAGTGGCTAAAGATTGTTGACAAGTCATCATGCTACTAAGAGTAGAGCTTGAAAAAAGGGCCAATGCTATGAAACTGTTAGCGTCATGTCAAAATCATATGCGGCAGTAATAACACTACCAGAATCCTTCACATCCGCCCGCCTCCTCCGCCTCGGCCATTATTGGACCCGGTGCTGATGGGGCTTCAGCACCGGGTCCAACGGCTAGGAGCGGGGGCGGCGCGGAGGTGTGTCCGGGCGGACACATTAGCACCGGGTCGTGGAAAGACCCGGTGCTAATGTTCACCCTTTAGCACCGGGTGCAGCCACGACCCGGTGCTAATGTGCCCGAGGCCTTTAGCACCGGGTCGTGGCTGCACCCGGTGCTAAAGGGTGAACATTAGCACCGGGTCTTGCCACGACCCGGTGCTAATGTGTTTGAATATAGGGGCTTCCCCTCCCCCGCCCGAGCCAGCTGAACACTTAGGCGCTGTGTTCATGCTGCTCGGCCGTGGGAGGGGAGGTGCTGCCCAAATTTTTTTCAAAATTTGTGAACAATCTACTCATCTAAGGAGCACTACAAGGTACACTCTTTCATTCTCTAATGTTTTATTTAGCTTGTAATCCTTCTATGATTTAGAAATAGAGGGATTTGTGAATCAAAGTAAAGCTAGCTAGAGAGAGATTGTGTTCTTGGAGGAGAGAGAGGAGAGAGCTTGAGTTCATGGTGGAGAGAGTGTTCATGTTGTGTTTTAAATGGAGAGAGAAGGCAAGCTAGTTAGTATTTTGTTTTGTATGACTTGTGAATAGTTGTAAGGCTTATAGTAATGTGGTTTTAGAAATTACTAGAAAATCAATATAAAATGCTAGAAAATCTTATAAATTACTAGAAAATCTTATAAATTACTAGAAAATCTTATAAATTACTAGAAAAGCAATATAAAATGCTAGAAAATCTTATAAATTAATAGAAAATCTTATAAATTACTAGAAAATCAATATAAAATGCTAGAAAATCTTATAAATTAATAGAAAATCTTATAAATTAATAGAAAATCTTATAAATTACTAGAAAATCAATATAAAATGCTAGAAAATCTTATAAATTAATAGAAAATCTTATAAATCTTATAAATCTTATAAGGCTTCCGTGATTATATAAATCTTATTTATATAATGGAATATATATTATAATTTATATTTATTTATATATTAAATTTTTTTATCTTTAAATTGTATTGTATATTTGTTATTGGTTAATAATGCAGATGAATAGACAATGGATGTACGGGGACCCCCACGCTCAGGCCTTCCGTGATGGCCTTAGGACGTTTCTCGATGCCGCCGAGGCTAACAGGACGCCGTCCGGTTTCATGTTCTGCCCATGCACCCATTGTAAAAATATACAATCGTACAAACAAAGAGGTTGTCTTCAAGTGCATTTGATGAGGCACGGTTTCATGAGGAATTATTCTGTTTGGACGAAGCACGGTGAAAGAGGAATTCTAATGGATGAAGATGAAGAAGACGAGGCCGATGACGACATTCCGTTATTGGCTCAATACTACGGTTCCTTTGCATATGCTGCAATGGGTGATGCCGATGAGGAAGATGTTGCTCGGGAAGGCGATGCTCAGGAAGATGTTGCTCAGGAAAATGAACCTACTGATGGGCTCGGGCAAATGTTGCGTGATGCCGAGAAAGACTGCGGCAATGATAAGGAACTGAAAAAGATACAACGCATGTTGCAGGACCACAAGACTGACCTGTACCCAGATTGCAAAGAGGGGCTAAAGAAGTTGGGTAGCACACTTGAACTTCTGCAGTGGAAGGCAGCAAATGGTGTTACTGATAAGGGTTTCGAGGAGCTACTGAAACTCGTAAAGAAGATTCTTCCAGAGGGTAACACATTGCCATCGACAACGTATCAAGCAAAACGTGTTGTTTGCCCTCTCGGTTTGGAGGTGCAGAAGATACATGCGTGTCCTAATGACTGTATCCTCTATCGCGGACAGTACGAACACTTGGATCGTTGTCCGGTTTGCACCTGCGCGCGATACAAGATCAGGCGGGACGACCCTGGTGATGTTGGGGGAGAGCGTTCTAAGAAAAAAATCCCTGCGAAGGTGATGTGGTATTTCCCTCTGATACCCCGTTTGAAGCGTTTGTTCAGGAACAAAGACCATGCCAAACTGATGCGCTGGCACAAAGAAGAACGTAAGCAGGATGGCATGTTGAGACACCCCGCCGATGGATCCCAGTGGAGGAACATCGACAGAGCATTCCCAGAGTTTGATGCTGATGCGAGGAATGTTAGGCTTGGTTTAAGTACCGATGGCATGAACCCTTTTGGTGAAATGAGAAGTAGTCATAGCACTTGGCCCATGACTGTTTGTATCTACAACCTACCCCCCTGGCTCTGCATGAAGCGGAAGTTCATTATGATGCCAGTGCTCATCGAAGGCCCAAAGCAACCTGGCAACGACATTGATGTGTACCTAAGACCATTGGTTGACGAAATTTTGCAGCTGTGGAAGAATGAAGGTGTTAGCGTGTGGGATGAGGACAAGCAGGAGCAGTTTGACCTTCGAGCACTGCTTTTCATAAGCATCAACGACTGGCCTGCACTAAGTAACCTATCAGGACAATCAAACAAAGGATATAAAGCATGCACTCACTGTTTAGAGGAAACCGAAAGCATGTATTTGAAACATTGTCGTAAAGTTGTGTACATGGGTCACCGTCGATTCCTTCCGGCGAAGCATGAGCTACGAAAGAAATATGCGCATTTTGGCGGGAATGCTGACCGCCGTACAAAGCCGAGACACCGGAGTGGAGAAGAGCTATTTGATATGGTGAAGGACCTACACGTGGTGTTTGGCAAGGGAGACGGAAGCCAGGCTGCTCCGACGGGCGAGGATGGTCGTGCCGCGATGTGGAAGAAGAAGTCTATCTTTTGGGAGCTACCTGATTGGCAACGTTTAGAGGTCCGTAACGCGATTGATGTGATGCATCTGACGAAGAATCTTTGCGTGAACTTGATAAGCTTCCTGGGTACTTATGGGAAGCCAAAAGATACACTGGAAGCACGTCAGGATCTGAAACGATTGAAGCAATGGACTGATCTACATCCAGAAAAGAGAGACAAAGGACGCCAGTACTTGCATCCTGCCAGCTTCACTCTCAGCAAAGAAGAGAAGGCAAGCATGTTTGAATGCTTGGACAGTATCAAGGTTCCGTCTGGATACTCCTCCAATATTAAGGGAATAATAAATATGAAAGAGAAGAAGTTCACAAACCTGAAGTCTCACGACTGCCATGTGTTGATGACACAGCTGCTTCCCGTCATACTCAGGGGTGTGCTACCAGTTAACGTGCGGAAAGCCATTGTGAAGCTATGTGCATTCCTCAATGCAATTTCTCAGAAGGTGATCAATCCAGACCACTTAGATCAGCTACAGAACGACGTGGTGCAATGTCTTGTCAGCTTTGAGATGATATTTCCACCATCCTTCTTCAATATCATGACACATCTATTGGTTCACCTCGTCAAAGAGATTCGTATATTGGGCCCAGTATTTCTACACAACATGTTCCCATTTGAGAGGTTCTTCGCAGTCCTAAAGAAGTATGTCCGTAATCGTTCTCGTCCAGAAGGATGCATTGCTAAGGGATACGAAACGGAGGAGGTCATTGAATTCTGTGTTGACTTTGTCGACGATCTTATGCCGATTGGTGTGCCCGAATCCCATCACGAGGGGAGACTTGGTGGAAAGGGCACACTAGGGAGAAGATCGATGGTGATCAAGGACGTTGAGACATTTCGTAAAGCGCACCTCACAGTTTTGCAACAATCAACCTTAGTTGCTCCGTACATCGAGGAGCACATGTAGATTCTCAGGGACGAAAACTCAACAAAGTCTGCGGCCTTCATTCAGCGTCTGCACAATAGTACTTTCGCCGATTGGTTGCGAAGACGTCTTATGGGTGTCGAGGGCATTGATGCGCAGCTAGCTTTTGTAGCTAGAGGTCCATCGAGCACGATCTTGACATTCCAAGGATACGACATCAATGGGTATACATTTTACACAAGAGCCCAGGACAAGAAAAGCACCAACCAAAACAGTGGTGTCCGGATCGACGCGACAGACACCAATGGCAATACAAACTCATACTATGGAATCATAGAGGAGATATGGGAACTAGAGTACGGACCTTTGAAGATCCCACTGTTCAAGTGCCAATGGGTGAAGCTGACTGGAGGAGGTGTTAAAGTTGAAGCGGACTATGGAATGACGTTAGTGGACCTAAGCAAGATTGGCTTTCTAGACGAACCGTTCGTCCTGGGCAAAGCTGTCACACAAGTTTTTTATGTGAAGGACATGGCTAGCAGACCGAAGAAAGGGGCCGATAAGAAAGGTGGGGGTAAGCAATTGGACCCATCACAAGACGAGCCAAAGCGTCATATAGTTCTTCTAGGAAAGAGAAAAATCGTAGGAGTTGAGGACAAGACGGATGAAGATTATGATATGCTCGATGGCCGGCCTCCATTCTCAGTGGCTGATGACCCAAGCATCCTGTTAGCGGCGGAGGAGACACCGTATCTACGGCGTGATCACAATCAAGGAACATTTGTAAAGAGGAAGTTTATTAGTGTCCGAGTAAACGATGATGCCATGTAATTTCTATTGATTTATAGGATTTTCTAACATTTTATATTGATTTTCTAGTAATTTATAAGATTTTCTAGTAATTTATAAGATTTTCTAGCATTTTATATTGATTTTCTAGCATTTTATATTGATTTTCTATTAATTTATAAGAGTTTCTATTAATTTATAAGATTTTCTAGCATTTTATATTGATTTTCTAGTAATTTATAAGATTTTCTAGTAATTTATAAGATTTTCTAGCATTTTATATTGATTTTCTAGCATTTTATATTGATTTTCTATTAATTTATAAGAGTTTCTATTAATTTATAAGATTTTCTAGCATTTTATATTGATTTTCTAGTAATTTATAAGATTTTCTAGTAATTTATAAGATTTTCTAGCATGTTATATTGATTTTCTAGCATTTTATATTGATTTTCTATTGATTTATAAGAGTTTCTATTAATTTATAAGATTTTCTAGCATTTTATATTGATTTTCTAGTAATTTATAAGATTTTCTAGTAATTTATAAGATTTTCTAGCATTTTATATTGATTTTCTAGCATTTTATATTGATTTTCTATTAATTTATAAGAGTTTCTATTAATTTATAAGATTTTCTATTAATTTATAAGAGTTTCTATTAATTTATAAGATTTTCTAGCATTTTATATTGATTTTCTAGTAATTCATAAGATTTTCTAGTAATTTATAAGATTTTCTAGCATTTTATATTGATTTTCTAGCATTTTATATTGATTTTCTATTAATTTATAAGATTTTCTAGCACTGACTGGGCCTAAGGGCCTTTAGCATCGGGTCGTGGCTGCACCCGGTGCTAAAGGCAACGACCGCGGCTGGCCACGTCACCGGGCGCACACGAGCCACGTCACTGGCCCGGTCGTGGCCTTTAGCACCGGGTCGTGGCTGCACCCGGTGCTAAAGGCCACGACCGGGCCGCGGGGGCCGTGCGGCGGCCGGCCACGTCACCGAGCGCACGCGAGCCACGTCACTGGCCCGGTCGTGGCCTTTAGCACCGGGTCGTGGCTGCACCCGGTGCTAAAGGCCACGCTGCGGCGGGGCCAAAGACCGGCTTGGCCACGGAGGCCGTGCGAGAGCTGGCCACGTCACCGGGCCACGTCACTGGATGAACAAGAACAATTTTTCTTTTTAATCTCTGTATAAAAGTTGTAACTAGTCGTTCTCCCTCGTACAAACTTCAAAAAAGATCATTTTTCTTCCTAAAAATTCCTAAAATCATACTCTATCAAGTTATGAAACTTATTAATGTTATTATTTTGAAAAAATCTTCTCGTGTTTGAACAATCCAAATTTTGAATTAAAAATGACACCTACAACCAAGGTTTTTTTCACACTAGGTGATGTCAAATGAAAAAGTGATGAATACCAAAGTTTCATATTTCATCATGATCTACAATATTTATTTAGGTCATTTTGTCATTTTCAAAATAGGTAATAACATGTAGTAGAAATTTGACAAGTCTCTAACAAAGTTTTGGAAACTATGCGAGTGAATCTAGGATTAATGAACAATGTATACTACCACTTTCTCAAATGCAAAAATGACTTAAATAAAGATTGTAGATCTTGATGAGATATGAAATTTTGGTATTCATGACTTTTTCATCTGAGACCGTTTAATGTTCCAAAATCTTTCATTTAGTTATCAATTTTTGTAATTTATAAGATTTTCTAGTAATTTATAAGATTTTCTAGTAATTTATAAGATTTTCTAGTAAGTTATAAGATTTTCTAGTAATTTATAAGATTTTCTATTAATTTATAAGATTTTCTGTTAATTTACAGGATTTTCTAGTAATTTACAGGATTTTCTAGTAATTTACAAGATTTTCTATTAATTTATAAGATTTTCTAGTAATTTATAAGATTTTCTAGCATTTTATATTGATTTTCTAGTAATTTATATGATTTTCTTATTTAATATATATTTTTAACAGGTATTAATAACTGAATTAAAACAAGTATTAATAACTATACATTAAAAACTATATTTATAAGATTCCCAAATAGTAGCCCCCGGTGCTAAAGGCCCGTTTGGAAACTGGGCGCCAAACGAAAAGTTGGGGCCTTTAGCACCGGGTTGATCTAAAATTCGGTGCTAAAGGCCCCCAATTTTCGTCTGGCGCACAGTTACGGCCTTTAGCACCGGGTGTAGAAGACCCGGTGCTAAAGGGCCTTTCGCACCGGGTGGCGGGAAGACCCGGTGCTAAAGGGGGGGCATTTAGCACCGGGTCTTCCCACCACCCGGTGCGAAAGGCCCTTTAGCACCGGGTCGTGGCTGCACCCGGTGCTAAATTCCCCGGACCTATATAGGTCGGGGACTTCTCTCCCCTCACTCACTTCGCCCTCACTCGTCACAGATCGAAACCGCCGCCGGTGCCTCCTCGTCTCCTCAGCCGCCGAAGCCCGTCGCCGTCGCCCGTCGCCGCCGCCGCCCGTGGTCCCCGCGCCCACACCGCCGCCACCTGTCGTCCCCGCACCCACGCCGTGCCGCCGCCCGTCGTCCCCGCCGCCGTCGTCGTCCCCGCGCGCGCGTGTCGTCCCCGCCGCCGTCGTCGTCCCCGCGCTCACGCCGCCGCCACCCGTGGTCCCCGCGCCCGTCGTCCCCGCGCCGGCGCCCCTCATCCCCGCGCCGCACGTCGTCCCCGCGCCGCTCCTCGTCCCCTCGCCGCCGTCGCCCGCCGCGCCCGTCACTGCACCCGGTGAGCCTCTCTATGAAATGTTTGTGAGCCGGCCTTCGTGCCGTGCACGTGTTTGTGTGTGCAGGTACCCGTTGCATGGCCGAACACGTTCGTTAAGCACATACATTGAAAATATTAGAAATTACATTGAAATGTATATTGGAAATGTTATATTGGAAATGTATATTGGAAATGTTATATGTTTGAAATGTATATTGGAAAATGCATCATTTAAATGTATTGGAGATATTTACATTGAAATGTATATTGGAAATGTTATATGTTTGAAATGTATATTGGAAAATGCTTCATTTAAATGTATTGGAGATATTTACATTGAAATGTATATTGGAAATGTTATATGTTTGAAATGTATATTGGAAAATGCATCATTTAAATGTATTGGAGATATTTACATTGAAATGTATATTGGAAATGTTATATGTTTGAAATGTATATTGGAAAATGCTTCATTTAAATGTATTGGAGATATTTACATTGAAATGTATATTGGAAATGTTATATGTTTGAAATGTATATTGGAAAATGCTTCATTTAAATGTATTGGAGATATTTACATTGAAATGTATATTGGAAATGTTATATGTTTGAAATGTATATTGGAAAATGCTTCATTTAAATGTATTGGAGATATTTACATTGAAATGTATATTGGAAATGTTATATGTTTGAAATGTATATTGGAAAATGCATCATTTAAATGTATTGGAGATATTTACATTGAAATGTATATTGGAAATGTTATATGTTGGAAATGTATATTGGAAATGTTATATGTTTGTATAATGTATACTATCGAAAATGTTTATTATCGGAAATTCTATGGCGTACCCGAACCCATCGCGCACCCGAACCCCCTTAGCGAACCCTTAGCGAATCAATTCACACCGCGCACCCGAACCCCTTGGCGAATCCGTTTTTCACGCACCGACCCCCTTAGCGAAAATGTTAGAAATATTGGGAATATGTATGCTTTGTATATATTTCTTATCAATTATTTTTAATTCTATAGATGGCGGACAACAACAACAACGTCCCACCCATGCAAGAGGACAACAACACCCCTGTCCCACCCATGCAAGAGGACAGCAACACCCCTGTCCCACCCATGCAAGAGGACAACGACACGTTTTTTGCGAATCAACTTTTCAATATTGTAACCCAACCAATGTCCATGGATGATGTGTTGGGCATCATTGGAAGGGACGACAATGTCCAGGGCGACAATGTTGCAAGGGCCGAAGATGTTGAAGGGGCCGCAAATGTCCAGGGCGACAATGTTGCAAGGGCCGAAACTATTGAAGGAGCCGGTAGCGCGCCCTCGTCTAGTCAGGTGTGTATATAGATAACATAAATTTGTACTGTACATGTCAATTATGTATACCATCTCTATATCATCTCGTATATATGTAATTTGTGTAGGCCGCCTCTGCTAAGAAATCAAAACGATCGACCACGAAGAAGCTGAAGGATGTCAAGTTACACATCACCCGAGTGGAGGATGACGGGGAGCCAGTTGAGCCCCCAAAAGTGGCCAAGAAATTTGTATCTCAGTGCGGGGTAATTGTACGGGACAATGTGCCCATTAGTATCAGAAAATGGAAGTCCACGGACCCCACTGAGGAGTACGTGCTCCCCGATACAGAGAAGGAGATGCTATGGAGGGAATTAAAGGCAATATTCGACTGGCCTAGCACTCATGAAGCAGAACTGAGGGATTGGACAATGAAGAAGATGGCAGTTCTGTTTCAGGATTTCAAGAAGAAGTTGTACTCGCAATTTCTCAAAACCGGAGAGGCCACGGATCCTGAGAAGTATAAGAAGATCACCAATGACGAGTGGGAAGCATTCATTGAGTACAAAACCTCCGAAGAGGGTGCAACGGCTAGCGCTAGAAACGCTGGAAACGCCGCAAATAAGAAGTACTCGCATAAGATGGGTTCGGGAGGTTACAAGGCAAGCATCGCTAAATGGGAGAAGATGGAAGAAGATCTATATGCTAGAGGCATCACTCCAGCGACACATGACTGGCCCACAAGGACCAAGCATTGGTACTATGGTCATGGAGGCACCCTAAGCCCAATTGACGGCTCCTTAGTTTTTCCCGAGGACTTGCGAGAACTAGCTCAGCGTCTCCTCGATATCCTCAGGGCATCTGATAGGGGAGAATTTGTTGCCGATAGAGACAGAGATGAGCTAACCTATGCCTTAGGGAACAAGGAGCATCCTGGACGGACGCGCGGCGTAGGCACAAGCGTCTCATGGAAGAAAGGTTTCCAAGAGCACGCCGCCACCTATAGGAGCCGTTCGAGGAAGAAGGCCGAATATGAGCAGAGGGTGAGGGACCTAGAGCAAACGGTTGCCGCCCAGGGCTCAAAGCTCCAAGAAATGGAGTCAGAGATGGAGCGACGGATGAAGGTAGCATGGCTGCAGATACAACAAGCCACAGGCGGGACCGGTTCCACAGAGCCTGCACCTCTCCAACAAGCCACAGGCGGGACCGGTTCCACAGAGCATGCACCTCTCCAACAAGCCACAGGCGGGACCGGTTCCACAGAGCATGCACCTCTCCAAGATGCGGCCCTTATTAGCCCTCCACAGCAATATCAAAGCAGTCACGCTTCCACACAGGCCGCCGAAGCGGTCCGTTACACCGTGGATGAAATAACTCAACGGACCGCGTGCGAGCTTGTCGTCAGGCAGAAGAACTTAGCTGTGGTGGTACGT
Organism: Echinochloa phyllopogon; assembly: GCA_033239725.1. Taxonomy (NCBI): domain Eukaryota; kingdom Viridiplantae; phylum Streptophyta; class Magnoliopsida; order Poales; family Poaceae; genus Echinochloa; species Echinochloa phyllopogon. The sequence goes on along the minus strand of BTCW01000003.1, from coordinate 18,223,125 downwards.
ATGCGACCTTAGTTCATACTGCATACATTTCACCGTAAATACCATTCATTTACTAACATTCTTTGTGACTACTAACTTATCAGGTCGCATACGGTATGACCAAACGTGTGGAAGAAGGGCAAAAATGGCACTGCAATGACATTCCACATGGTTACGTACCTGTTGAGGTGGAGCAAGTCGTCACCAGTTGGGAAGACTTGGAACTTGACATCCCCGGAGGTGACGGAGAAACAAAACTCGGTCAGTGTTCTCACTGCATCATTCTATGGAGCAAGGCAGACATCGTTATACCCGATACACCTGCGGCTACCAACAAGCCCCCGTCACCTCCAAGAGATCCACAGGATCATGACGATTCTCCGGGAGCTCCTGATGCAAGCCCGTCTCCTCCGCCAAAGAGGTCTCTGTCTCCTACGCCGAAGAGGTCTCCGTCTCCTCCGCCGAAGAGGTCTCCGTCTCCTCCGCCGAAGAGGTCTCCGTCTCCTCCGCCGCGGAGGTCTCCGCCCCCTCCGCCAAAGAGGGGACGCCGCACTAAAGCCTCTGCCCCCACTCCACCAGCGAAGAAGGCGCGAAAAACTAGAGAGAAGCCCGCACCAGAGAAAAGAGCGGGCGAGAAGACTCTAGAGGAGCTCGAAGCCTCGGTAAAAGCAGACACAAAGAGGCAAATGGCCGAGTGGAGGAGAAAACCTGAGCCAGAGCCGAAGCTTGATCCCACCATCGTGAAGTCATTCCTCGGTAATTTGAGCAAGGGTCAACAGAAGGAAGTAATAGTAACAGACTATGACCGCTCATTACTGAAATCTCGCCGGAAACGGAAGGCTGCGGATAAGGAGGCGGGCCCATCCAAAAAGGTTCCTCGGCTCGGCCAGCAACCTCAGCGTCCCTTGGGTCCATTGCCATCTCTGGACGAGCTTAACATTCAACGAGTAATGGCCGAGACTGGACTAACCAGAGCGCAAGTCCTCGGGGAAGCAGATGTGCCAGTAAACACAACGCTGAAGTGGCCGTTTAAGCTTGGCGAGCCTATGGTCCCTCCTGAAATGGAGAGGAAGCTACAAACGAAGATGCGCCGATTCCATGACTGGTATTTGGAAGAATCAAGAAGGAATAAACGGCGCATGATAAAAGTAGGCGTGAAGGACCAAGACTTCTACAATGGTGACGCGGATTTTGTCTGGCTCAGGTTTAATGATATATATGAGCTGTACCACCGCGACGCCATGGACGTGGATTTGATCACATGTTGGACACTGTAAGTACTTTGTTGTTGCTTATAATTCACAGTTTGATAACAATAATTCCAATCTATGTTGACGCGGGCTTTATTTATTGCTTAACATATGCAGAATGGAGATTCAAAAATGTCGCAGAGACAATATATATGACGTTGGTTTCGTTGACCCTCGAAGGATAAGTGAAGCAATGATAATGCACAATCCTGAGGAAACATATTTAAACCTATACAAATATATCAAGAAACAAAATTACTGTGACTCCATACTAATCCCGTACAACATCGAGTGAGTACATTCACAGCCTTCTTCTTATACTGTCTGTGTAACAATTCATTTCTGATTATAATGTATACATGTGCACAGATTCCACTGGTTCCTAATTATATTGTGTCCTGATCGGGGTGTCGTGAACGTCTTTGATTCATTGCACACCCCAAAAGAAAAACTACAGAACATCATGGACATGATGGCAAGGTGATGTATATTTTCCCCTACTTAATCCACCCCTTCCACTCGCAATGACTTAACTCAATTTTTTTGTTCGCAGGGCCTGGATTCAATTTCGTACAGAACACACGGGTATACAACATGAAACACTAAAATGGAACATTGGCTTTCCGGTAAGCAAGTAATTTGTACATGTAGGCATCGACTAATATATTATATGAATTTTACTAGATTTCTTTTGGTCGACAGTGTGCCAAACAGGGACCGGGAAATAATTTATGTGCATACTATGTGTGCGACTACATGTGGAATTGGGGACATAAAAAGCTCACACAACGCGATATTATGGTACGTAATAATAAACACATTTCCATTATTATTAAGTGCACAATTATTGTCTCCAACTCGACGGATTAAATATCTTTCAAATATTTTTAAATTATAGATGTTCAACCTGAAGGAAGAGTCCCTAGAGATAGAAAGAATTGACGCAATTGCAGAACAGCTCGTCGGATGGATCTAGGATGAGGTCGTCAATCCCCGAGGAGAATTCCACTCGCCAATACTGGAGGACGTGCCGGACAGTCCAACGAGAGCTAGCTAGTCGTCAATCTTAATTATGTAGAAAATACAGTTTAAATATATATAACTCGAGTTGACATGCATGAATATCTACTTTTGTAATATATATGTCTTCTATTTTGATGAAATGTCAGCTAATATGAATATAGAGTCGGCCGAATACGCATTAGAATACACGTATTAGAATATATACGTATATACACGTGTATAGACGCGCATGCATGGCTACTGAAAAAAGCAAAAAAAAAAGAAATCCGGGGCCTTTAGCACCGGTTGCAGACAGCAACCGGTGCTAAAGGCATGCCCTTTAGCACCGGGTGCAGCCACGACCTGGTGCTAAAGGCCCTGCTAGAGGCGCTGCGGGACAGGCCCTTTAGCACCGGGTCGTGGCTGCACCCGGTGCTAAAGGGACCCTTTAGCACCGGTTATTCAACCCGGTGCTAAAGGGGTACCCCTTTAGCCTCGGATTAGTTGCACCGGGTGGGAAACCCGGTGCTAAAGGGCTTTCCCACCCGGTGCAGATGTCGATCATTCTGGTAGTGTAATGTCTGAGGTGACATTGTTTCGTCAATTATAGCAACAACAAAATGACGAATGTGTCGGCCAAGTGCACATCAATCGGGTAAGGTCGGCTATATCTTTCAAAGTAGTGTAGGATTTACATGTTTTTTTTTTTTTGAAAACGATTTACATGTTTTTTTAGAACACCAACAAGATACACAATGCATGTTTCTCCGGTGCTTTTTGTTATTTAGTACTCCATCTATTTGAAATTATAACTTACTTTAACTTTATCATAAGTCAAACTTATCACTTTGATCAAATCTCTCTATAGAATGACATCTACAATAATACTAAATAAATACAGAATCAAGACATATTTCATATTGGATTCAACATGAAACTAATTTTTTATTGTATATGTTGATGTTTTTTTATAAACTTAATCAAAATTAGGATAGAACAAACCTAGGAGCGAATTATAATTTGGGTCGGAGGGTAGTTTAATTTATACTTAGTATAAAGTTCAACGCAGCTATAATGTCTTAGAAGAATACATGTAATTTGTCTAGTTATTTCAAAAAACTACAAACATTTCGAGTTATGAATTAATTATTTTCTCTCGAGACACGATCCATAGAGTTTTCTTATGGCCGTTAGCACTACGACGGATCGGTTACATACATATACATAAAGGGCCGGACAAAATGCTCGAAACTTGTTAGCTCGCTCGGATCGCAGTCGGCTCGGCTCGGCTTAGTGCATATTTCTAACGAGCCGAGCAAGAGTATTTGTAAAGAGCGAGTTCGAGCTGGTCGCGAGCTACTCGCGAGCTTAATGAGCTAAGTGTATTAGCAGGCTAGCAGGCACAAGCTATGTCAAGATGCAGTCCAATAGACTAAAAACCTCATCCGTATACCATATGTATTAAATCTTTAACTATATGACATAAGACATTTGCTATTGAATTATGAACAGCTAAATTTTTAACTATGGTCTATAAAACTTTATGTCATGCCTATGTCTTGATTGATTTAACTAAGGCTTATCATTTATGTTACTTGAATAATCTACATGCCTCATTATATGCATGATTTTATATATTAGTTGATCACCTATATACCTTATTTGATTCAGGAGCATATGCCTGTGTACTGGCTCGTGAGCTAACCGAGCTCGCTCGTGAGCATAACGAGCCGAGCTGAGCTGACATTTTTGCTCGTTGCGTTAATGAGTTGAGCCGAGCTGAGTCGAACCGAGCTCGCTCGTTAGCGCCCTACATACTTAGGTAATCACTAAACTCTGTTTTGTTGGTGTTTTGCACGTGAACGCGATCTGCCAGGCCGGCGACTCCCGTAGGGGGAAGGCATTGACAAACCAGAAACAGCCAGTAGTGGAGTGCACAAACACAAAATCCTCCCGCGTCCTGGCAGATTCCGCTTGCGCGTACGTGTGCCGCCTAGGCGACGGCACACGGACGAGCCCCCGAGCACGTACGCGGGCTGCGTCGTAGCCTCTCCAATTCCAGCATGCGCGGCACAGCAAAGAAGTGGACGCGACGTGATCGAACAAACACACGCACGCGGCGCGCGGATAAGATAATCATCCTCGACAACAACCCGAAGCGATCGAGCCGAGCGCGCTGTTGCGGGTGCGGCAGCTCCGGTGGTCGGCAGTAGGCCAAGGCCTCGAGGGATCGGCATCATCCGCGCGCGGCTGCTTTTCCTGTGGGGGCGGATCGGACGGGGAGAGAAGGCGGCACCGGGAATACGGCATCGGCCGCCGCTGTCACCCGCGCGACGGGATCGCCGGGGGACTGTTCGGGGATCGGAGGCCCGGCGACGTGGCCGCGGGATCCGTTGCACAAATGGTATCGGGGCTACTGTGAGCAAAGGGGGAGTCGGGTTCCTGGATACCCTTCTCCAGCCGGCCCGGACGTCTGAGTTCGACAGGAGGCATGCCGGTGAAGAAAGAGCATCGGGTTCGTAGGGCGACAGCGATGGATGTCGGAGCGGCAGGGAAGGAGGCGGTTTATTACGATCAGGCCGTGACGAAGGGACGAACAAGTCTCGGCTGGTAGGAGAGTGCTTTCCAAATGCTTTTTTTTTGAGAATTTCCAAATGCTATTTATGGCTGGTACCGAATCACGACGTTTTGATACGGCCCAAACCACGCTACATCACGATAAATTTTGACCCGTACCAGATCTCGACATGATAGGCGGTATGGTACGCCATAAATCTTGGACCGTGCTTGGACCAACACGGCACAAAGATAGCCCATTAGTACTAACACGTATTGTCATCCATATTTTTTTTATTTAGCATTTCTATAAGTCTCAAATAACTAGTACTATATAAGACAATCATAAAATCGACCTTTAATATATGAAATCATATTAATGATTATTCATGAAATGAGAAAATTAGAAGCATTTCATACGGTCATATGTCAATCCTAATTAATGTTCACCATCAATATCTTATAGTAAGATTAATTTATTAATGCATTAGTTTTACAAATTCTTGTATCTATGAAGTAATAGTATATATGTGTATATCAGCATTATCAACAATCGGAGAATATAAGCAAGTGTATTTTAAGGGCCAATGTGCCATGGGTTGTGCTTGGGCCTAGGCAAAAGCTTCGTGCCGGCACGGCACAACACGACGTGCCTAAATGTCTAGACACAAAGTGGTCCGTGGCACACGCTAGGCCGGCCCAAATCCTACCTCTAGTCATGACGAATTTATGAAAATGTAATTCAGGAGTTTGGACTGGGATCACACCTTTTGACAAGTTTGGGTACCTAAAATCTGTTTCAATTATCTAGGGACGTAGATGATTTATTGGGACAACTTTGGTGACCAAAAATACATTTAGGGACTTTAGGAATATGAATGACACTCCGATACAAGTTCAGGGATTGTTTCAGGGTCCAGCCACTAAAACTTTTAACCTGCTATTAAAAATACTGAATTAAATATAGATGTACAAAATTTCACTTTAACATTAATTTCTTGCTTAAATATACTTTTGTTCGAAACTGATCGTATGTTGCATTGATTCGTGTAAGATAAGTCTGTTAATTTTGACACGAAAGGAAAAAAAGACCTCAATTTTTATTTCCAAAATCTCTCACTCTTGATTTGGTGGACTCGATAGTCATTCGATCTAATTGTTTTTAACTTCACAAGAAAATATTTCTAAATTACCCACCTTTATTATTATAACTTCTAACTAACCGCATTCGATATTATACAAAAATTAAACCAACATATATAGCCCTGGCTGATAATCATCGTTATCCAGTATTTATATAACTAATTGATCTTTCAGTCATCATCAATACTCCTCGCTTCATCCATCACTCCTCGGGTAGTGGAAATGCCTCCTCGCAGCATCTTGTGCATTGAAGGTTTAGTAGACAACTAACATGCATTTCCGTTGATGGTGTCATACTGCCATGCATTGCTTCATATGTTTTTCATCTAAATGTCGTGCGGGTCTCTCTTTGTTAAGGGGGAGTACGAACAACAAACTAAAGAAAGAGAGAAAATATTATGCCATGGATGGAGCTACATATGAATAGTGAATGTCACATGAGGAAGAACAAAAATAGAGGAATATAGTAACAAAATAGAATCATATTTGAACATCAATCAATTACATCCAAACCCTAAATCATAGGTATTTCACAAAACATTATTATGAACATATTTTCTAAAAAATAACTAGCCATGTAGATGCATGAGTTAATAGGCTAATATGTAAATTCTCTACAACATGTTCTTTTCTTTATGAAACTATCACCTTGATGGCATGTAGCATTTGGAATGTCCGACGTGACCATGTTTTTGATCATGTGAATTCAACTTTAACAATAGTTCTGAATAAATTTAGAGCTAAGATTGCCATCATGTTTATGAATCGAGCAAAATGGAAATACATCTCATGCACTATTCGATGGCTAGACTCTATAATAAGCATTTTTCTCTTTTCCCCTCTATTGTATATATGTTTTGTTTGCTCTTAATATGTAATAAATAGGGCCTATTTTTTCTTAGTGTTAGGGGTTGTTTTCTTCTGTTAAGATAAAAGCTAACCTTTTCCTATTTTCGGAGAAAGGTCCCGCGGCACCTTGTCCGAGACCAACAAATACTTTTTCTTTGTTGTGGCAAGGATTTAAAAACAGGTGCAGAGAAGCCCGTGTTCGCCCCAAAAAGCTACTGAACAAAGGCCGGATTCCTATTCGCTCGGAGAAAGCTCAAGCCGGTGAAGGGAAGGGCGCACGACCTCGGCGATCGGAAAGGTCCCACGACAGGCGATACGCGGTCGGGCAACTCGCGCCGGCCACGGGCGTACACTGGAGATCGTCGCCCGCCCGAATGACGTTCGCCACCAAAAGAAGAGGTGCAGGGCTCGTGGTGCTATGCTACTTCCCGCGAGACGAAAGGTGGCGATTCGGGGGGTGAAGCAGCTATTAGAGAAGGTCCAAGATGTCGTGTACAAATTGACTTTGTATTCTGATGTAAAATTCCGTCGATGCCCCTGGCCGTCGTCTAATAGGGCGATGCGTGTTTAAAGAAGGTAGGGGGTATCGACAGTAAAAAGGAAGTCGAAACGCCACTATATAAAGCGGCGTCTGTACATTGTTCGGGGATTCAGAACTTGAATGAAAGAATAGAAAAGTTGCATCTGTGGTCAGCTTGTTTTCTAACGTTATTTTCACTTGTTTGGTATCACCTTGCGAATTGGTACCAACACTTAGTATTCATACTTAGATACTAAAATTTGAAATTCCTTTTAGTTCATTTTTTCATCACTTCTATTTCTTTAAGAAAACCATTTCATTTTTAGTGGAAGAAGCGTCCTTTTCCAGCTTATTTGGAGTTAAACGGCACCTTATTTGATAGAAACTTAGGGTGATGTCAACTCTGAATGTCTAAAATCAGAGTAATTCTCAATGGACAATGTGGACATTCCATTAATGTTAGATAGCTTTCCTCCTTTCTCTGTCCCACCTCACTTTATTCTCCAATTGAACAATGCCACTGTCAATCCACTCATTTCTTGTTTTGCCTTCACTACTTGTTGTCTTCACCAATGTCCATCTACCTGATAGTGAATTCTCTCCTTTGATAGTATTGTTTCTGTAAAGAGGTTGAAAGTAAATTGTCGTGGTTTGCCTCTTAGTTCACCCTTGATAAAATTGTTTCCTAACATTTTTTTGGCACATGGTGTAATCTCCTTTTCAAGAGTGCTAGGATCTTATGTAGAGGAGGGTGAATAAACGAAATTAAACTTTTCACAACGTAAGAGATAACTGAGTGTAGAAGTAGAACCTGGAGAGACTCCACAATTTTATTTTTTGGAATTTTTGCAACTTGCGGAAATTCTGCATAAATCTATTCAAATTCTATACAATAGGGACAAGATCAATTCATCAAACAACCAAAAAATCCCGTGAATCTTCAAAATTCTAGAAATACGATATCCTTCTAAAGAAGTCCTTACAATCTTTTAGATAATTCCCCAACCTTTACACATATAGCAAAATGAGGTATACATCCAAAGAAAATATCCAAACTTTCATACAACAGATTACTCTAATGGAAAAGAGAGAATATCCAATTGAAGGATAATTCATCGATTCAATTATCTAATCATACCTAACCTCCATATTCAAAAAAAAACAAGCACAAAAGATCCATCAATATTAGAATGACAAAATGCCCTCTTGGACAAGTGGCCAACCATGTGACCACTTCTCCATCAAATTCAAACATGCAAGTTGACACATCACATATAGTTAGGTTTCTTCTACATACCAAGCCATGCAAGCAACATAAATCTCCATACCAATAGTGCCATGAGTTCATTGTTCTCCCTATTGTCATTTAGTCGTGCAGATCTGGCGAGAAGGAGGTCCAACGGGATCAAGCAATACAATTGATTATTTTCATATTATGTAATTGTTCTACATTGTGAACCGGTCTAATGATTTATGAATTAATACTGTTGAACCTACGAATTTGGGGAATGAAATCCATTCTTGATGCTATTGCCAAAGATTTGGATGTGGATGGTATGATGCTTAGATAGATTTGGATTTGTGAACCTCATTTTGGTTTTGGATGTAGATTTCTGGGAACCAGTAACACTCTCGAGCAACTAATGGTACCTTTTTTGAGAGGGAGGAGGTTCACTCTATGAGAGAAACACGTTTCTCTAGCCCGTATTTGATCCTTCCAGATTATGGTCAGCTAGAAAATAATATTTGGACCTATCAGCTAATTGCACTAGGAGTAGTGGTAATTGACTATCCTATCCTTCATTCACAACACTCATTAATCACACAGAGATGGTAGTAGAAGGGATAAGTTCGGTGAAAGTCATGACGAATTGATTTTTTGGTAATTAATTAGCTGGAATTAACTGGATTTAACTAGCTAGCTAGATAGTTGCACTTCAACTAGTTAGTTGAATAGGAGGACATTAGATGTTTCATTAGCTATCGTGTTTGGATTCGTTCCAGGAACAAATAGATGGTAGATCCAAACAAAACCCTAGCTTTGGAGACGGTGTGAAAGTACAATTTTTATCTATATATATATATAAGATTAAGAAAGTTATAATTTAGGGTCTGTTTGGTTCCCTGTTGCAGGTTGCCACACTGCAACTATGGTGGGGTCGAAGATGCGACGCCACAACTATGGCGGGTAAGTGAACTAGCCTGCATGCAAAAAGTTGAGGTACACCGCGCCTTAGTAGTCAACCAAGCAACAACTCAGTTTTTGTGATGGCGCCAAAGCCAAGGCGTGGCAAGTGGAGGCACTGTCGATTGTCGTTATGGTCTACTCTCTACGTTCTTGTTTATAAGACGAGTTTCATGATATTAAATGTGCTGATGTGGCATAGAAGAGAGAAGAAAGAGTTTCATGGTAGGTGAGAGAAGTTTCATCACAGCACAGTTAACTAGTTTCTGGCATTGGTAACTGTATAGTGCAACTGTGCACTGAGACTGACCTAAGACGTACACACATATCAAGATTCAACTTTACAGTTTTTAACGAATAATTTAGTCAATATTTTTTAATTTATAATATAAATTTAAAATATTTGTATTTGTGATAAATATAATCTCCAATAAATTTATAAATATATAAATAAATGGTAAAAATGTAATTTAAAGACCGTGGCAAATCTATCGCAACAGGAGTAATATTTTTGGGCCAGCAGACATATGTGAAGTTAGGCCGAGAGCATGTGTGCATGCAATAGCTGCAGCCATTAAAAGCGTCATCGCGCCGTTGCGCGAGTGGCGATCGGTTAATTTGGTCTCTGACGAAACCAACTCGTCCGGGTCTGCTTCGATCTTGTTGCTGGATGAGCAGGATCTTACGCGGCACAGTCCACAGAGCTTCTTGTGGCGGAAAGCGCTCCATCAGCGCACTGCGCACGTATAGCTAGTCAACCATACGCTCATAGACAGGTTACATGGCTACGTGCATATCCTGAGGTGATTTGGAAATTTGAGCATTATTTTCCTTGGACATTGCTGATGCGAAAAACACAGATCCACGTACACTAAACGGCATAATCCTTTGCTCTGAAATTAGTCTTGTCTCTACTTACTACAAAGCAGAACTTCCTAGTAGCTTTGCTGCAGCTATACCCCCGGCAACTTTGTAAATTGTCAGTACGGAATTACAGTTAATATCGGAACTGGCAACTGGCATGGATCCCTTTGAAAAGTCGCGAATTTGTCCTCATTGAGAATTGAGATCTGAGAGCACATTCAGACATTTATGCGCAGCGCTTGCAATTTGTCAGAACGCAATTACAGTTAGTAGTGGCAAGTGGTGATTGGCATGGATCCCTTTGAAAAGTCGCCAATTTGTCTTCATTGAGATCGATCTGAGAGCACATTCGGCCATTTACACCTGAAGATCCATTTCACAAAGATGAGATGCTTTTTTAACGAGGTTGAGAGCACGCACTGCTGCAGAAAGTTATGCATTTCTCTCATTGCAAGCACCACTGCCCGACTTTCTGTCTGAAACACGCTTCAGTTTCAACATGATATTTTAGTACAATTATTCATCAGGCTTTCTCTCTTTCTATTCTTTACAATTCAGGGGGCGATCAAATGGAACGCAATCAATGCACCTGCTCGAGCTGCAATCTGTGGAGGCCGGATAACACTTAGCACTATCTGAATCTTCAGAAGATAGCTCTCAAACTGAAAAGACACCACACGACAGTCGGACACATTGGAGTATTGGACTATATATAGTCTAACCGAGTGGATCAGAGGAACATTTAACCTAAAAAGATTGTGGCCGGTGACTAGGTCCATAGCCTGTTCCATCGTCATCCGATTCTTGAATAGACCTTCATGACCTAGCATATGGGGTTATTAAGTGGTAAAAGATGGTGCTAATAACTTTTGGAGCTGAGAGGCCCTTTTAGCGAGTGAGATTTGAGATTTCTTCTATCTAGCTAGATGCAACTATGGCTGCATTCACTTCAGTGTCGAGGACGCGGTGTAGAAGTTTATTTTGTCATTGTGTATTTTTTTTGCCAACCAATCAATAGTCTAACGGGCAAGACGCCTTGTTTTGCCAACTGGCAAGAGGCTGCATTCACTTCAGCGATCGTTATTACATCTATCTATACTTAGATCCAAAACTTTTGAGGGTCGACGGTCCATAAATAATTGAAACATTACTCCTCGTGTCTTGAAGAGTTTGACTAAACCGTATGTGAAAAAAATACACGCTTGCATGAAATTGTCGAGTTCGTAACCAATACGATCTCTGGACAACTGTCCGCTATATAATCTTATTTTCTATTAAATGTGTGTGTCGTACATGCGTTCTTGCTAGTATATGTAAGTATGTAATACCTCACGTATAAGAATTGAAAATAAACAACATCAAGCGTAGTCTAATGTAAAAGTTCCGTCAAGCGCATATTTAGCCTAAATCTCGATCCATCCATGCATTTGCATGTGATGCGGTGGCACTCGAGAAGCCCCATCTTTACGTACGCTTGAACTCAAGAAATGGAATCGGTTGTAGTCCATGGCCGCATATCTCTGCCCACGGATAATATATACTCAGGGTCCTAGATTTCGGTTTCGCAAGTTGTGGTCAGGGCGATAAGATGTGATTGGTTTGCAAGTTGTGGTCAGGGCGATAAGATGTGATTGGTTCGTTAGGATAGTTTGAAATGCAGTCTAAGATAATGGCACCCGCGTAGTGCTCGGTGCTTTTCGTCGTGCTCGTGCGTCTGTGCGGCGGCGGATGCCACCCCCATGCTACAGCTTTCCATGCCATGCCGACGGATGGGCTGACAACGCTGCGCTCGGATATGGATTACGCGATCTATCGATGAGGTCATATCATTCAGAGTAGGAGGATCCTCACGAAGTTGCAGTACGTATTATCCCATGCATCCATTGAATGATACATGAGCTATCCATTGCCTAAAATTCAAGATGACACCGAAATCCAAAATCTAGAAGGTTTTACTCTATTAGAGTATGGATATGGGTCGATTTTTCTATCCATGGGTTGGCCAAAATATTACTTATCGGGTTTGCAGGCGTGGTCATGGGAACTATAAATATATAACCCGAATCAGTAAATTCGTAGATTTTTTTAGACCCGGTTATGTACCATTAAATAAGCCAATATTCTTGGCACATTTCTCAATTTAGATAGCCCAAGCCCAACTCGTCGCTTACTTTAGCATGCTATCAAATATATACGTTATGGTTATTTGCCCTCTCTGTTTATTTACTACACTCTTGCAACATATAATTAAGAGAAAGTAATTTGTGTGCTCTTGTTGATTTTTTTTGTAGCATGTGTGCTCATTAGCGGGCATGGGCGGCCCACAAGTGCCCGAAAACTCGACGGGAATGGATTTGGGTAACATATTGAATCTGTGGTGGTTCACGGGTTTTTTAGCGAGCACGTTTTAGATTCGTGGGCATGGGTCTGAGATGGCAAAACCTAGCAAGTTGGTGCTCGTTGCCATCTCTATGTAAAATATTTTGCTCCACGGTCAAAGTAGTACTACTCCCTTCATTTTTATTCAAGGCATATTTTGTTTTTTTACAAGTATTTAACCAAAGATTACTCTTCCAATATTTCATCGAGAAAACTATACCAATTTTTCCAATGTCTCCGTGCCCTTCTGTATCCTATTTTTCTTTCACCCTATTTCAGCTCTGATCCGCACGAAACATAGTCTTCTCAAACACCTTCGCCAAGTCTCAGGCAAGGATCTTGTTTAGGGTTAGGGTTGTGGAGTCTGTTAGGTTTAGAAGGAAGGATGTTGGCAGGGAGTTTTGGTTGGTAAGCTGAGCAGCGAGGCGGTGGTAGCTGCTAGCCGTAGGAGGTGGAGGAGACCGATTGATTAGGCTAGGGACGAGAGATCTTAGGGCATGTTTGTTTGAACTGTAGGTTTTGAAATTTTTCTAAAAAGATGTTGAAGGCTTTTGATTCTAAAAAGCCAATACCATTTTTTAATTAAAAGATGTTTTTAAATTTTTGAGCTCCGAAAGCTACGAAAAGCTTAGAAAACTAAGTTTTTCAACTTTCTATATAAACTCATCTTTTCTAAGCTACCGATTTTCTTAAAAGTTACGTAAAAAGTTTATTGTTTATTCAAGCTTTTAGCTTCTCACGATGTGAAGCTGTCTCAAAAACTCAAACAAACATGCTCTAGTTTAATTAGTTAATGGATTATGTTGGTGCGGGAGGGGGAGAGGGGTAAGTAGAGGTGATCTGGCAGGTGGGAGTCACCAAAGCTAGAGAGCAGGGCGCGAGAGGATAATAGTTCAGAAGCTCCCTAACATTATAATTTACACGAAAAGATCTAAAATTCAATAAAAGTTTTCAAAAATTATACCGATGGCCCTCCTAACAAAAAAAATTCGAGTTCCTAGCTCCACTACTTGCTATATATTGGCCCTGTTTGAAACAACTTAACTTCAGCTTATGGCCAAAACAAGCTGAAACTAAAAGTCAAACGAAACGCTTTTTTTAGTTTTTTTTGCCACGCTTCTCCCCGCCGCCCTTATTTATATTAAAACACAGAAACTGATTCAAACCCGCTTCTTAAATTAGTGCTATATTTCTATATTTATACAGCTTATCTAAAAAACGTTTCTCACGGCCGTTGTTCCAAAGAGGACCATTGTCAGTCAGAGTTAAGCTTGAAAAACTGCATGCGCGGCCGGCGCAAGAAACGCGCATGCGCCGACTCGAGGCGAACTCATGCAGTCAAGCTCACGGCATCGGTCGCCGTGGGCGTGATGAAGATGTCAAAACGGTCTTGCCTTTCTCCTCTCGTTATCAAAATGCGCCATTAGCGACGCAAATCGTCGAATGAGACACAAAAGGAGTGTACGAATCCGAAGCAGAGATGTGTTGCCGATCCAAACAATTAAGTCTTAAGTTGTATCCACGTAGGCAGGCCACACTCATGGATGGATGCCATGCACCTAGGCACGTATATGCACTCTATATAAGATCAGCTCTCTCAGTCATAGACTCATAGATCTAACACAAGAACGACAGCTAGCTCGATCGAGTACAGTGGTCACTGGTCACTGTATTGTTCTAGGGTTCATTCAGTTCAGAGATCGTGTCAAGCGCTTGAGCCTGAAAGCTGAAAACTCATGGCAGGCACAAGCGCGAGGGAAGTTATTTGCGTCGTGCTGCTGCTCGTCGCCGCCTTGGCGCTGCACGCCTGTTCGGCCCGGCCGCTGCAGCAAGAGGCGGCGCCGGCTGTGGAGGGGTCGTCCTCCGGCCTCCTGCGCCCGGCCGTGGTTCACGTCGACGCCACGGCGACGGCCTTCGGCGACGGCGCCGTGCAAGAGGGAGGTGACGCCGGCGTCGCCGTGCCACCATACGAAGATGATAAGCGCCTGAGCCCGGGAGGGCCAGACCCCCAGCATCACTGACGCTAGCCGTCTAGCGCCGATGGTTGCTATCATGCTTCCGTCTCGTCGATCGTGCAATGCAAAGGGGTTTTGATGCAGTTCAGGCGCCAAGGACCTTTTTTGTTTAGAATAATGAAAGTCGATTATGATTTCTAGCTACAATGCGAGGTATATATATATAGTAATATATGCAACCTTGGATGATTACTGGATTAGGTACACGTACACCCTAATATTGTATTGATATGATATACTTTCTACAGAATCATATGTACTGCAGTATGTGTGAACATTAATTGAGAATTAACAGTGTTTTTCTATAGTGTTACTGATGTTACAACTCAGAATCGATGGTTGAAAATCACATAGGTGGAGATTTGTGTTTTCTTCTTCCGTTTTTCTCTTTGGTTGGTTGGGTTTGAGCTAGGGTACGTCTGTCTCGTATCGCTTGGCGTTGCATGTGGGAGTTGTTCCTTGTTGTGGTAGTTAGGTTGAACCTCTCCGTATGGGTGTTAGTGTTTTGTATCTTTTTTCTTTCTATTAATAAAAAATCAGTAATTTTACTTATTTTTAAAAATAAATCACATAGATGAAATCATTTTTTAGACGCATAGACGCAATCAGCGTAAAGATACATTAACTTGTTAGATACTTTTTATGAAAAAGAATTGTTTAACAACCATTTTTATAGAGACCAACTAATAATTGCACTCAGTGGCGGAGCTAGGATGAGAGTCAAGGAGGGCCAATATCATCCTGATATTAACTGCTACATAACTCAAGTGCTATATTAAGGAAAGCGAAATAAATTAGCTATTTTAAAACAATATAACTAGCATGAGAAGTCATTAAATATGCCAGAATGTCTAAGAAAATCAACGAAAGAATTGACGTAAGCATACTACCAGTCTAACCATGGTGTCTTAATTTGCTAGCACGGCGTGAGAAAGTGTCATACAGTGTATACATGCCTGCACCCTGCAGCCTGCATGCATGCAGATTTGCAACGGCACACTCAAAGGCATGCAGTGGTACTGTAATTTTCACGGAGCAAAGGGGGCCATGACCCAGGTTGGCCTCAACATAGCTCCCTCAGTGTTTGCACTGGCTCTAAAAAAAACTAATATTTGCACTGCACTGCGCGTACACTATTCAAGTCATTTCAGCATATATCAGTCCGAAGCACGTACGATTTATGGCCATTTGTGCGCGCTCTCATCCGGCGGCAGCGATGAGGGCACGAGGCCAATATGACTGGAAAGTCTATTTTTCTACGAACAGGTGCGGCACTTCATTTCTGATGAGTCCAATCAGAATCCGAAACGTGGACACGGTACAGTTCTGGCAAACATGTGGGCCGCACAACTGCCCGTTGATTCAGCCAGCGCGGGTGCTAAGATTCGACACGCGGGCCAGGGAATGAGCGAGCCCATGGGCATGATGCATAGTCAAGCAGGAATTGGTCCACCACCGTGGCCGACGGTTTACACTTGTATAGCTGGTCCATTTCATTGTCGGAAGCAATATGAATATTCCTTTTCTTAAGCAAGGAGTAAAGCAGCATGGACATCTACTAATAGTCTGTTTGGATCCATCGTGTTAAATTTTAGCACTGTATTTTTAGCTAAACTTTAGCATTTTTTGAACCAAACAAGAGTACTAAAAGGTGCTAAAAGTGCACTACTAAACTTTAGCACCCCAACCCATTAGCCTTCTAAGAGGTGCTAAAAGGTGTTAAAATGTGCTAAAGTGGTCAAGGGTGAAGATTTTTCCTCCACTACCCCTCCCCACCCGCACTCTCTCTCTCTCCCAATTGGTATTAAATAGGGGTAACCGTGTCTTTTAAACAGCTATGTGCTAAATTTTAGCCTGTTATCCAAACACACTCATATGCTAAACTTTAGCACTGCTGATTCCAACAAGCCGTGTGTCTTAGCACACACTCGAATACATTTAAAAATATGTATTGCTTTTCTACGTTCATAGATTTTGATGTGCATCTATATATACACTAGATGCCTAGCAAAAAAACTATAAATCTAAAAATGTTAAAATAATCTACAAATTTAAACGGAGCAGATAGATAATACGAACTCCATAAATGCATTGATTTAGAATTTTGAGGCGACTGTTATGTAATTATTGATCATCAGTTTTCTTAATATGTCCCTTTAGGCAGAATCAAGTTATTTTTATTGCTTCCCTTTTCTCATGGTCACTATATTTGTGGTGTTGTTTTTTGTTTGGTCACCAAACTTCATCATCACATAATTGAAAAGGGGAAGGACTAAGGTTAAGGATGGAATAAATTATGACCCTTATATTTTATTCACAATCCAACTTAGTAGCTCAAAAACTAGTAGTATTTTACCCGTTACAATTAGCTCAATTCTTAAAATTTTCCATTACCACCCCTAACTAAGGGGGCAGTGGCAGACTTGCGGCTAAGGCCACCCGAGTCACGGCCCTAGACCCTAGCCATGGTCTAGTAATATCCACTATTCCACTTTAGTTTCGGCCCACAAACAGAGGAGCCTAGTTCCACCCGTAGGGGAAAGTAGCAGGGCACATCGCTCGTCCTCTCACGTGGGGTCTGTTCGCGAGTCGCGATCGACGACTAGTGGTGCCACCGCCGCCTGCCGGAGGTCCGAATTCTGTTGGCCATATCCCTGGGCCCTCGTGCACTTGCTTCTCAGCCGCTGCCCACACGTACCCGTTAGCTCGGCTCCTCTCCCTCTCCTGTTGTCCACGCACGCCGGCCAGAAGGACTGACCTCCCGAGCTTCTAATGTGTTTATATTCTCCCCCAGTCTCTCACCCATTTTAGTTGTTAGTTTCTATTTAGTAGATTAATTGAAATCTTGGTACTGCAATTTCAGGCATAGAGTACTAGACTTGCAATTGGTACTGCAAAATGAAGAGGAGTAGGACTTTGGCTGTTTATTATTTGTGTGTATTCTACCGTTCTTAACTATTGTACCGCACTATTAAACCTGTAATTTCAAGTATCTTTCTCAAATTGGATCCTTTACTATACTATTGATATCACTCTGTCCTATTGCTATCACTCTATATGTGGCATATATGTAGTACTTTGGTCGCCGAATTTTGTTCCTAGTTTAGATACATTGGGGGTGTTTAGTTCCATGGAAAGAGGTGAAAAATGGGGGGTAAAAGTCACATCGGACACTGTAGCATATTGTAGCACTTTTCGTTTGTTTGTGGTAAACATTGTCCTACCATGACCTAACTAGGCTCAAAAGATTTGTCTCGTCGTGTACATCAAAACCATGCAATTAATTTTTTTTATTTACCCATGTTTAGTACTCCATACATGAGGAGAGAGATTTGATGTGATAGGTGAAAAGTGAAGTTTGGAGAGAGAATTTTTGAAAGTTTGGTGATGGGACTGGGAACTAAACAGGGCCAATGTTGGGTATGACACTGCTGAGCGGAGACCTAAATTAAGGTTTATTAGGAGAAAAACATACAGAACGATGTACGATGTCTAGAGACTAGAGGGAACCATATGCCATTTTTATTTGCACTATTTCAATTTGACTTGTATTTAGGATTGGAGAGAGTGTGTTTTAGTTGCCATTCTTTAAAAACAAAAATTTAGTACTAATTTTCAAGGGTTTGAGCAACTTCAAGATTCATGTTATGCTAGAACAAATAGAACCACAATTTACGAAAAAAAGAGTAAACATCACCCAAACCTCCCATTAACCAGGTCAACCCAAATTATATTGAGACCCATTTGACATTCGTGGTTGGTGAAAATATAGCGTATGAAATCAACAGATGATGGTGGTGTGGTCAACCTGAGAGGCTTTTGACGAAGCATATGTAGGTATACACGCAGCCTTACCCAATGAAAACAAAATGGCGGCTCAGCCAAATGTCGTATCCTGATGGGTCTCGCTTTTCTGGCCACTGAGGCCAAAAGCAGTCAGCCACGTCCAACGAAACGCAGGCGAGTTGCAAAACCTGAGATCCGAAAGGCCATCTCGTGCTCGCTGATCCTCTGCGCTTCTCCTCTGAGATTGAGAGAGTGCGAGGTCAGCAGCACTTCTTGAGCCCTTCACCATCACCTGGGGCACTTTCAGTTAATTGTGCGGTCCTCCTCGAGGTCTCTGACAGCGATCGCAGGCTTCGTATAGTACTTCCAATTTTTGTGTGTGTGTGAAGGGAAGGTTCCGAGAGGCAGCCTAACAAACCTTTCAAACGGATTCGTAGCTTGCGATCGATCGAATCATCAAAAAGCCTTCTTGCTTTCAGTTGTGCAAGTTACTAAAATACAACCCGACGTCCCCTTATCAGCCGAGATACCTGCTTTCCTTTCGTGATCAGGCGTGGAAAGCAAATGGAGCTGATGGATCGTCGAACTAGTAAGTAGTGCTCCCACCTCTGCCAGGATCTGCTCTTTTTCTCGTCACGTTTGGACAAACAGATCGATCGAAATAAGCAAAGAACATTTGTAAGAACTGTTGCATTTTTTCAGCCGAAACTCCTTTCATTCACGAACACAAAAGTTAAACACTTGTAAAAAAAATTCAATAATTTTTTGGCGAGAATTTAGACCATACCAGCTACTATTGTTCCTGTCTTCATGCATATATAGTGTAGTACGTAGAGCTTGGGAATTACATATTGTGTAGTACAGTAGGTCTCACCGAGGCTGCACAAACGCATCATTAGAGCTTTTCTCAAAAAAAACGCATCATTAGAGCTCATGCAGAGGAAATGCATTGTGTGACCGCGTAACGACCCAGAAAAGGCCGGAAGCTTTTGTGTGGCGAGTGGCAATGGTGGCCACTCGGACGAGCGCTCTCCAGGCGCCTTGCTGCGTCCGCCGTTTTGTCCCCTCGCCTAACTGTAACATGCCAACCGCCACATCTCCTTCAGAAGAAATTCTGTTGCCACGGCGCACCTGCCAAGGACCTATAAATATCAGGTGATCGCCGGCGCACCTGGCCACCACGAACAGATCAGCTCTAGTGCAGCAGCGCGCGCTTTGACTTGCACACGCGAAAATCTGTTTGAGTTCTGAAGCCAAAATCAGTCGATGGCTGCTCGCGTCGTCGGCATTGCGCTTCTGGTGATCCTGGTCGTCGGCGCCGAGCTCGCGGCCGTGCCCGAGGCTCGCCTGATCGAGCGTGCCAGCGCCGGCGGTGTGGTCACCGGCGGCGATGGTGAGTCGGCTGCTGGCGTCCGACGGCCGTCCAAGTGGAACAGGGGGAGGGTGCTCGCCGGAGACAAGAGGAGCGTGCCCGGCGGCCCCGACCCGCAGCATCACTATTGAGGAGAGGAAGAGATGACACTCTCAACACGACGCACGCCCAAGCCGTGTATGAGCTGCGAGATTATGCTTTTGCCTGTTTATCTCGCAGGAAAAAAAATCATTGTCACACACGTGGAAGGGTGTTACTTCATCTATGTGTTCTTTTTTTTTTGAAAGGTTCACCTGTGTGTTCTAAATGAGCTGGTGTTCAAGTGTTTTTGGTCAGTTGTGGTCTCTAATTGTTTTATCAGCTACTAGTTGCGGGAGGTACATGTACTTGAGCATCTTGTTACCGCAACAAATGCGTTTTGAATTATATTTTACTCTTGCGAACTTGTCTTCTATGCACTCAGCGATTTATGCTTCGATCAATCATTTGGGGAAAAAAAACACGTGCTCGGTATTTTATATCTGATTTGTTCAAACATCAAATTTTTAATAGTGCAGAAGTATAGCTAAATATTTCTAGAATGACAGGGAGTTATGTTTGAGTTCAAAACAATACCTTCCAATCGTAAATATAAATCTATTTAGGATTTTTAAGTCAATTACTTTTAGGAAAAAGTCCATTTTACAACCTCCAACTATCACAACAGTCCGATTTTCAACCTTGAACTACAAAATCGGATAACAAAGGCCATCCAACTGTCAAAACCGTGCAAATTTAGCCCTTAGGGTGGTTTTTCATTTTGTTAAAATTAAAAATATTCAAATTTAAACTAAAAAATCATAAGTAATTCATTTTAATTCAACAAATACAAAATTGGTATCAAAAGTTTTCTAAAAATGCAACCTATCTATTGTCACTATATTTGTCGCTTAATCGGATCCATTTTTTTATGTCCATAGTATTTGGTCGCTTATAGTTATGCCTATTATTTTTGAATAATTAAGATTCAAATAAAGCAATAATATATAGTTTACATTTTTAGAAATTTTTTGATACTGGTTTCATATTTTTCTGATTTAAGATGAATTAGTTTTGATTTTTTTAGATCTAATTAGAATTTTTAATTTTTTTACAAAATACAAAACCACCTTCGAAACCACCCTAAGGGCTAAATTTACACGGTTTTGATAGTTGGATGGCCTTTGTTATCCGGTTTTGTAGTTAAAGGTTGAAAATCGACTGTTGTGATAGTCGTAGGGGGTAAAATGGAATTTTCCCTTACTTTTAAGGGCAAGCACAATGTTTTTTTAGAGTAAATCACACCCACCATACAATAACTTGTATGGTTGTATCACTTTGATCCAACAAGTTGTAAAATGCTCAAACATATGCATAAACTCGTCAAATATAGTCATGTAAGGTCATATGTACACCACTGATTGTATTTCTCCACGGTAAAAACAATCAAAATACTTAAGAGTCAGAGACAAAAGTGTTTCTGCAACCAATTCATGTCATCTGCCTATTCTTTCATCACGGTAGGAGTAAATGTATAAGTAAGGGAGCATACACTTAATAACGTTGTTTACAGCTAATAAAAACCCCACTAGTGTCAAATCCACAAATACCAAGCAAATAGTTCTACATTTGACATTAAAGTTTTCATAGCGTTACAAGATGAAAATGTACCAGAATCCATGAGCCATGCAAAACAGTGATCGGTGAAAAGAGTATATATAATAAAGCAGTTAGCATCATCTGCAAGAGCCGAGTTAACATTGCATTATCACGAGAGTGCATCTAAAATAAATGTATCGAAGAATTTTTTTGCGAAGGAAAAAATATTTAAATGATGGCAATGTAACTATATTTGCTCTACCTATGTATAAACTGCATGATCTATTGTTCTATAAAATTCTAAAATACGCTCAGACCAAAGTGTCTTGTGTCATGCGGGCAAAAATACGATCGGTTGTATATATGTCAATATGTGAATTTATATGCACACAAGTGACAATTTTATGTATCTATTTGCATGTTTTTTAACTTCTTAGACCAAAGTGATATAATTTTACAAGTTGTTGGATGATGGGTGTAATTTACTCTTTTTTTTAATGAACCCAGCACATAGACCGTTCTTGTTTCTATTAAGATATCCTCAGGAGATACAAGTAGAACGCCCCAGCAGGCCAGCTACAGGTAATAGGTAAAAAGGAAAACTAGAAACAAAACTTTACAGAAAGTTGTACTTTATAGAAAACACGCTCTAAGTAACTCCAACAGACTAGCTAAATCTATTCAGATCTGTAAAAATAAAAAAAACATTGCAAAAAAATGAGATCCAACAGCCTCTCTATCCAGCTCTGTTCTCTATCCGGCTCGGCATCCCCTCCCCTCTGGTCGGCAAAAGTGTCGAGCGGCTCCCACTCGCCATCGCCCTTCGCGCGCCTCCTCCGTCTCCCCCTCCCCCCTCTGCCTCCAATCTTTGCCCGCCGGGACGCGCGCAGGCACGGAAGACGGCGGCATATTCTTCCCCGCCGGACGCCCTCCCCCTCCTCCCGCCAGTCGAGGCCGCGGTGCGCTGCTCCCCCACCGCCGCCGGCGCCGGCGCTAAACCCTCCCCCCGTGAGCCTCGTCCACCTCCGGCGCTGACCCCTCCCCGGCGCTGGAGCGGTGGGGAGAGTTTCGCGGTGGCGGGAGCTCGGCGACGCTGGAGCCGGCGGCGGCGGTAGAGCCGGCGGCGGGGCAAGATGGGGAGAGTTTCGTGGCGGCGGGAGCTCGGCGACGCTGGAGCCGGCGACGGCGGTAGAGCGAGCGGCGGGGCGAGCACCAGGTACAGCATGTCAGCACCGCGGGTGCCCTCCCCATCCTCCCGCCAGTCGAGGACGCGGTGCGCGGCGGCGCGGCCGGCGACGAAGATGGAGGGGCGGGACCGGCCCGGCGGCACGAAGGTGAGGACGGCGCCGGAGGTTGTGGAGGGCGCTCGGGACGCGAAGGCGGCGCCGCGGCCGACGATGAAGATGCAGGAAGAGCAGCGGCGCCGGGGTGGGGGGAGGGAGCGGCGGCGAGCCGTTGGCGCCGTCGGCATGAATCTTGGCTAGGCTGCAGGCGCGGAGGAGCGTGGTGAGGGAGTAGAAGAGCCAGTCCCCCATGGCTGGCCGGCGGTGGCAAGGTGCTCGTGCTCGCCGGGGATGGTGTTGGTGGGCATACGAAGAATGATTTGACTAGACTGTTGGGATTGATTGCAATTTGGAGAGTGAATCTTAGCTAAATGGCTAGCTAAATGAAAATGTAGATAGTAGAATTTAGCAGTCTGTTGGAGTTGCTCTAATCTATGCCCCGGCTGCCCAAGCTGCAAGGGCCGAAGCACCTGCCAGGGACTATGTCCGCATTTCCTCTCTCTTTTATTTGGAAAAAGGTGGTCACTAGTAGTTGTTCCATTCGGCTCCTTCCAAATTTCCCAGACCACCAGCAGCAGCGATCTCAGGGCAAGCACAATGTGGTCTTTGTGAGGTGGAGCTCATGAATAATAGAAAAACGTTTTCTTCTCATCTGTTCTGGGTCGGTTCAGTGGGCCGTAGTAATTCATGTTGTATTGGAGAAAGACGATGAAGTGAGCGAGGTTTAATTATTTTCTACATTATATACCATACAACTTTCAAAACCATGCAAATTTTGACCCTTGAGTGGTTCTAGAGGTGACTTTTTATTTTTAGAAAATTTAAAAATGGTTTAGTATTAAAAAAATCATGACTAATTCAATTTATATTCAAAAAATATGAAAAAAATCTACGATAAAAATTCTAAAAAATGCAACCTATATGTCGATGCTTTGCTGGGAGCTATTTGGATCTTACTTATTCTTGTTCTTTGTTTTTACTGCTTCTAGTCATACTTATTATTTATTTAAATTATCGGTTTGCAATAGAGTACCAATATACATGTTACATTTTTAGATTTTTTGTACCGTTTTCATAATTTTCTGATTTTAAATAAATTAGTTTAGAATTTTTTAAGATTCAATCACTTTTTAAAAAATCCACAAATTCAAAAACCACCTTTGAACCACCCAGAGATCCAAATTTGTACGATTTTGATAATTGGATGACCTATCATATGTTTTTTTATAGTAGAGGGTTGAAAATTAGACTTGTATGATGGTTCAAGAGTGTAAATTGGACCTCTCCCTTGTTATATTATTACCTGGTTCCACATTGCTTACTACCTAGTTATAGGGTTGCATTTACTTTTTTATCCCATTATGGACGCCATAACCATGACTAATGGTATCTAAAAATTTAATCCGGTTAACAAACAAGATTGGCATTACTAGTCAAAGTGTTGTATTAGAGACCAGGTCGAGGTCTCAAGTCAAGTCCTATTCTCAATAAATAAAGTCGCACATTGAAGGATTGTTTCAATCTTAAGCTTGGAGCGCCAGCTAGCTAGTGCAGATGGTCGAGTGTTTTACCCAGGCATGTGGGTGGCTTTCTAGTCCGCGGATTGATGGCCACTGGAGTATCTGTTCGTTTTTCTTTCTTTTTCTTTGGCTATGTGCCGGTAGGCAGAGGTCGGGAGGATTTTAGGTCCGGTGTATCACATTGACGTAACGTTTTTTAAAATTAATAAAAAACTTTCCTTTTTGAGAAAAGGTAGCTAACCATGTGGCTCTCTTAACAGTTAAAAAGATAAAACTTTCTATTGTGTTTGGCCAAAATGACTTCCAATTTCTAATCGTATCAAGCAGCTGACTTCTATAAGAGTTTTCCGTGTTTCTAATATAGCTAACATACATCTCTCCAATTAATTAACTAATTGAGTATAGCGTCAAATTAAGGAGGATCCGTAAGCACGGGCTGCATCTATGCATATGGGAGGCTCAGTAGGCTGTCTTTAACAGTCGCCACGTTCTGCCAAGTGGCAACCACACAACTTGGGCACTGCTGGAGACGATCAGGCGTCCGATCACAAGGAATTCCCTCACCAACAAAGGCAACCCAACCCAGATGACCAAACAGTATCTTGCAGAGCAACACATGGTCCAGCCATCTGTCCATTTTGCCAGCCCGGCCTAGCTTATAGAGCGGAGTAGACTCTAAATTGAACGAACAGGAAGGCCGGGAGCATGTGGCCGCGCCTCCTCCTCTTGTTGATAATCTTTGTCTCCGTGGCTCACCGAGCGTGACTGTCGCATCCTTGGATTCATTCCGATTCGGCCATTGGCATTCATCCACTGCTTCTATATAAATATATAATAGTGCAGCCATGAACCGACGGGAGCATGACACACACGGTCCACGAGCACCATTGCTGTTCAGTATAAGCGCAGCCGTTCCCTGCTGGTTGCGACTGCACGCTAGAAAATTAATTCTGCTACGTACGCATCCCATGGCTGCGCCTCAGCTCGACGGATCCAACCTACCCCTCTTCCTCTTCCTTTTCGTGGCTTCATGTCTCTTCATCGTTAGACAACTCCGGTCAGGCCGCAGCAATGGTCACCGAGCATTGCCGCCTTCGCCTCCAGGGCTGCCCATCATCGGCAACATGCACCAGCTCGGCCGGGGACACCACCACCGGAAGTTGCAGGCGCTCGCGCGGCAGCACGGCGATATCTTTCTCCTCCGGCTTGGCTCCGTCCCCGCTCTAGTGGTCTCCTCGGCCTCCATGGCCGAGGAGGTGCTCAAGAACCAGGACCACGTCTTTTGCGGCCGCCCCCAGCAGCACACGGCTCGCGGCATGTTCTATGACTGCCGGGATGTCGGATTCAGCCCCTACAGCGAGCGGTGGCGCCAGCTCCGCCGCATCGCCGTCGCGCACCTCCTCAGCGTCAAGCGGGTGGACTCCTTGCGCGTGCTCCGGGCGCAAGAGGTCGCGTTGTTGGTGGCTCGGATCCGCGCGGCTGGAACCCTCGAGGATGGCGGGGGCAAACTCCGAGCGGTCAATGTGAGCGAGCTCATCGTAAGCTTAACCCATACTGTGGTCTCAAAGGCGGCGTTCGGGAACAAGCTCGGTGGCATGGAGCCGGCGGCTTTCCGTGAAATGATGAAGGAGGTCACTGATCTGCTGGAGACGATCGCGGTGAGCGACATGTTCCCGCGACTCTGGTGGGTGGACTCGGTGATGGGGCTCGACGCAAGGATAAAGAGGATGGCAGGCAAGCTTGACAGCATTCTGGAGGGAGCACTCCAGGAGCACGAGAAGACTTAGCCCGAAAATGATGGTGAGGCTGGTGACCTCCTTGACGACTTGGTTTCGGTGGTCAAGGAGGGTGGTGAGGGGTTTAAACTAGACAGGACTGATGTCAAGGGGCTGATCTTCGTAAGTCCTCAGGATCGATCATGGCCTAATTTGAATAGTAGTAACACAGCACACAGTAGCGTTGTGCTGTATACCGATTTACCGATACAAAATGTCTTCTCGCAGGACCTTTTTGCAGGAGGAATAGATACAACTTCCAAGGCGATAGAGTGGGCAATGGCCTATCTACTCAAGAACCCAACAGAAATGTCCAAAGTGCAAGCCGAGGTGAGGCAAATTGCAGGGGCAGAAGGAGTCCTAGAGGAGCAGCTGGGGAGGATGAGCAGACTGCAAGCAACCCTGAAAGAAGCCATGCGGTTACATCCACCGGTGCCTCTGCTTGTCCCCCATGAAACGATCCAGGACACTAAACTCTGCGGCTACGACATCCCTGCCAAGACCCGGGTCATCATCAACGCATGGGCAATTGGGAGGGACGAGGACTCTTGGGAGAATTCTGAGGAGTTCGTGCCGGAGCGGTTCATGCACAGTGCCATCGACTACAATGGCAAAGACTTTCGGTTCATTCCATTCAGCGCTGGGAGGAGGGGATGCCCCGGCATTGCATTCGCAACGCGCCTCGCGGAGCTTGCACTGGCCAATTTGCTATATCATTTTGATTGGGAGCTGCCGGAGGGCCAGGATGTCGTGTCATTTGAGGCCGTGGAGTCTAGTGGTCTGTCGCCTGGTCTCAAGTCTGCTTTGACTATTGTTGCGAAACCCATACAAGCTGGAACCTTGCAAACTTCCATAGGTACTTTGTCAGAAGAATGAGGGGAGAGGCCACTTGACTTTCTGTCTAGCTATAATGCTAATCCCTCGGTTCCAAATTAAAATTTGTGGTTTCTTCAGATACTATATGCATACGCCTGCGACTTCTGTCCTCTTAAACGAATCGGCAGTGCTGCTGCTAAACATTTTTTTAGAAAAAGGAGCCGACCGACTTATTATATCATCTTATGAGTCGTCGTGTTCTCCCAGAGTCCCAGCCAAAAATAACTTCTGTTTTTGTTCTTTTTGCCAACCAACTAAAGGCACTGCTAGAAACACACGAGGGGTTCCCTCACCAGCAAGGCCGCCCAAACCAGATAACACAAACTTGCCATGCGCCAGCCACACATGGGCCAATCAACGACCCATCTTGCAACCGTACCCGACCTGCGCAACGCCACACAAAAATGGTGTCCGCACCTCCTCTTGTTCACAATGGCTGCAACCACCATGTCTCCGTGATCGAGTCACTCCTAGGGGTGGTAATGGATCGTGGCCCGTTTGTTTCTTCACAGTCCAATTTGACCATAGTCAAATTTAGGTCAAAAAACTAGTACTTTTTTGGCCCGGCCTTTAAAATTTCTAGTACAAAATGGAGGGCCCTTTACCACCCCTAGTCACTCCCTGTGTGCTTCCACGCTGTAGCCATCGTGGCACTGTATTCCTTTCGATTCTGGCTCGCCATTTGTGGCCGACTGCCCGTGCCCGTGAATTAGCAGCAGGGTGTACGAGCCTTAACTATTCACTGCAGGCACAGTGTGAGTGTACACGCTCGAGAAGTTCTGCTACGCATCTCATGGCTCCCTCTCATCTCGACGCATCCAACCTAGCCCTCTTCCTCCTCTTCGTGGCTTCATGTTTCGTCATTGTCAGATACCTTCAGTCAGCCCGCAAGGATGGTGGCCGAGTATTTCCGCCTTCGCCTCCAAGGCTGCCCATCATCGGCAACATGCACCAGCTCGGCCGGGGATACCACCACCGGAACTCCAGAAGCTGCAGGCACTTGCGCAGCGCGGCGATATCTTTCTCATCCGGCTAGGCTCCGTGCCCGCTCTAGTGATCTCCTCGGCCTCCATGGCTGAGGAGGTGCTCAAGAACCAGGACCACGTCTTCTGCGGCCGTCCCCAGCCACTCGCGGCCCACGGCATCTTCTATGACTGCCAGTCTGCCGGGATGTCGGCTTCAGCCCCTACGGCGAGCGGTAGCGCCAGCTCCGCCGCATCGCCGTCGTGCACCTCCTAAGCGTCAAGCGGGTCGACTCATTTCGTGTGTTCCGGAGGGAGGAGGTGGCATCGTTGGTGGCCCAGATCCGCGCAGCAAGCGCCCTGGAGGACATCGGGGGCAAACTCCGATCAGTCAATGTGAGTGAACTCGTTGTAAACTTAACCTACGCTGTCTTCTCGAGGGCGGCGTTCGGGAATCGGGAACAAGCTTGGTGGCATGGATCCTGGGATTTTCCGTGCGACGGTGAAGGAGGTCACTGATCTGCTTGAAACGATCGCGGTGAGCGACATGTTCCCGCGACTCCATTGGGTGGACTGGGTGATGGGGCTTGACGCAAGGATAAAGAGGACGGCAGCCAAGCTTGACGACGTTCTAGAGAGAACACTCCAGGAGCACGAGAAGAGCTCCGAGTATGAAGATGAAGCTGGTGACCTACTTGACGACTTGCTTTCGGTGGTCAGGGAGGGTGGTGAGGGGTTTAAGCTGGACAGGTTTGATGTCAAGGGGCTAATCTTGGTAAGTCCTCAGGATCAAGGTCTAATGTATATGAACACGCTAGCGTTCTTGTGTATGCTGATATAAATTTCGTGTCACACAGGACCTTTTTCTAGGAGGAATCGATACAACTTGCAAGGCGATAGAGTGGGCAATGGCCTATCTCATCAAGAATCCAAGAGAAATGGCCAAAGTGCAAGCCGAGGTGAGGCAAATTTCAGGGGCACAAGGAGTCCTAGAAGAGCAGCTGGGGAGGATGAGCAGACTGCGGGCGGCCCTCAAAGAAGCCATGCGGTTACATCCACCATTGCCCCTGCTTGTTCCCCACGAAACAATCCAGAGTGAAATACACCAGCGGTCCTTAAACTTGTCCCGGGATGTCATCTAGGTCATCAAACTCTCAAAATGCATATTTGGGTCCCTGAACTTGCTAAACTGTGTCATTTAGGTCCAAAGTTCCAAAAATACCCCTATGTTGCTGCCAAGACTCGGGTCATCATCAACACATGGGCAATCGGGAGGGACAGCATAATTTGGGAGAATGCTGAAGAATTCCTACCAGAAAGGTTCATAGACAATGGCATCCACTACAATAGCAAAGACTTCAGTTTCATACCATTTGGCGCTGGGAGGAGGGGATGCCCTGGCATTGCGTTCGCGACGCGCCTTGCAGAGCTTGCTCTGGCCAATTTAATGTACCATTTTGACTGGGAGCTGCAAGAGGGCCAAGACCTCGAGTCGTTTCAGTTAGTATCTCCATCAGTCATTCAAACCTGAAAGCAGATTCCCAGCGGTCACAGGTGAGGGACCTTTAAAAAATGACTCACAATTACTATCTCCTACCCAAATTCGCAAATGTGAGAATATGCAAGTTACTGATACACAGATTAAATCATCTTACATAGGCTCGCTACTTCAATCCTGTGTCATACCATCGGGAAACAGTTTCCATACTGGAGCCTATGAATGTGGCGATGTGGTTCAGATCATAGTTGCTTGGAAAAGCTTTGATTTAGACTGACACTAACATATATTGCAAAGTGCTGGGGAGGCCGGGAGGGGGCAGAACCGGGTTGGCCAGGCTTTCGAGCCCGTGACCATGGTTCGAACCCCGCAGTGTCATTTCTCACTAGAATTTCAAGAGCAACATCAGTCAGGCCTATCATACAGGAACCTGGTCCCTGAACGCACAGGTGACGCGAGGGGCTCTATTACAAAAAAGTGCTGGCATTTTCCTCTAGAAAACAAAGCAGCCTAAGTCACTCTCGTTAATTCAACATGAAACAGAAATGCGCCTGGTGCATCGAAACAAGCACGTCAGTTTGATATCGCAGCTGTGGCGGCACAACTAAGACAGATTACGAAAAACAGAAAACAAAAGACAACGGAAATCAAGTAGCCATCGCAAGATGAAAATATTGGGCATATCACCTTCGGCGGGCCGCAGGCCGGCAGGCCACCCGGATGAGCCGGGCAGCAACGAATGACGTCATCTGCGGCGTGGCGGGTCTTGGCCAGGCCGCAACCGCGAGCCTACGCCGGCGCTGCCCATCACCACCAAGGGGCAAGGGGCAACCCAGTAGAAGACGAAGGCGAGGTTGACCGCATCGAAGCGGGACAGCGGGAAAGAGGAAGGAGGAGTGGCGTGGGCAGCTTGGGATCGGAGGCCACGCGGGCAGGCTGCGGCGGGGAGCGACCGAGAAGCAGAGAGTGGTGTTGTTCCGCGGCGGCGACACGGGCGCGCGGCGGTGATGGCGCCGCAGCGAGGCGGGTTACGGCGTGCGGTCGGGCCGCGGAGGACCGGGTCCACCGCGTTCGTGTTGGGCTGGGTTTTTTTGTCTTGTGTGGCCCATTTGTATTCCCTATTCAGACTTTTCTGTTTCCTGGTGTACTATTTTCCTCGTTACAATTTTAAAACAAACACACGACACACACTGACGACACAGATATAAAAGCGCGCATATGCTCACCAACAAACCCAACAATGGCGGTGTTCACTTCCTGAAAAAGGAACGTGAATTTGGGTGAAAATGTCACATCGAACACTGTAGCGCATTGTAGCACTTTTCGTTTGTTTGTGGTAAACATTGTCCTACCATGATCTAACTAGGCTCAAAAGATTCGTCTCGTCATGTACATCAAAACCATGTACTTAGTTTTTTTTATTTAGCTATATTTAATGCTCCATGCATGAGGAGAGAGATTTGATGTGATAGTGAATAGTGAAGTTTAGAGAGAGAAAGTTTGAGGGAAGTTTTGGATTTGAAGGGAAGTGAACACCGCCAATATTCATATAGGCTCTGTTAGTTCCCTCGAAAAGCTAAAAATTTTCTCTCCAAACTTCACTATTCACCTATCATATCAAATCACATCAGATCTCTCTCCTCATGCATGGAACACTAAACGTAGGTAAATAAAAAAACTAAGTACATGGTTTTGATGTACACGACCAGACGAATCTTTTGAGCCTAGTTAGGTCATGATAGGACAACGATTACTACAAACAAACGAAAAGTGTTACAGTGCGCTATGGTGTCCGATGCGACATTTTCACCAAACTTCACGTTATCTTTTCGAAAACTAAACACATCCATAATTGACCGACAAATTTTGAGGTTCGTAAGGCCCTCCCCAGTGTTAGCTTGGAGTGGTGCTAAAATAGAGAGAGAAGGTATAGACATCGCTTCCAACACTACGGCATGTGGTGCCTGCGCCTGGAAAATTGGGAGCGGAGCAAGAACGGGCATTGATTCCTGGTTGAATAAAAAACTGAGAGAGAAGAGAGATGATGCGGGTGTGAGACACGGAGATGGTTTGAGGCTCTGATGCGGGTGTCAGCATTCAGCTTTTTGCATTTCTGGCACCGATGCTCACACTGCGGCCTACCAGGAGCGATGCTGGGTTTTTCACGTGGGCCCCGCTTTTTTTCTAGCGCCACTCCACGCTGTGGAGGGCCTAAAACCCATGAACACACTGTTCTCTTCTATTTTTTTTCATCTCGGTGTCTTCTATGATCCCGCGACCGGTGACAGCTCAAATCACTTAGACCGCATATTGAGTCTTCAGGCAACACATACGCGTACATTGCTCAGATAATGGCTAGACACACACAGCGGCGGGGCCTTACGCGGGGAAGGAGAGGGGAGAGTCGCGGTGGAAGAGTACGTCTAAAGCGGACAGAGTATGTCATAAAACTCCACATAAAACTTTTATTTAGACTAGCCTAAGGCGTCAAGGGCTACTCAAGGTCACGTATGACCCGTGCCATGGCATCTCAGAAGAGCAACGTGCCCTCCAGCCACTATAGATGGCCAACGGGCTGGCCCGGCCCGGTCCGGCACGGGCACGGCTTGGCCCGGCCCGCCGAGGCACGGGCACGGCTCGGCCCGCCACCCTGCCGTGCCGGGCCGGCCCGGCCCACGGGCCGATGCTTCGGCCCAAGCCCGGCCCACAGGCTGTTTAGCCGTGCCGGGCCGGCCCGTTGGCCCGTCGTGCCTATGAAGGCCCATCGTGCCCATTCTAGCCCGGTTCAACTTAAAAAAAAAATTCATCAAATTAAATTTTTGAAGACAAAAAATTATCCGTATTGTACAAATAAATGTATAACATATATATTAAAAGATATTGAACATATAAACATACATATTAAGTTATATTTTGACATACAAACACATATACAAAATGCAATTAAACGTGCTTTCCATCGTGCCTCATCGGGCCAACCCTTAATCGTGCCGTGCCCGTGCCGGCCCATGGGCTGGCGCAGCGGCCCAGGCCCGGCCCGAAGGACGTGCCGGGCCGGCCCGGGCCCGTCTAACATCGTGCCGGGCCGTGCCGGGACCGGGCCAAAATTCCGTGCCATGGGCCGGCCCATGGGCCGCGGGCCAAACGGCCATCTATACCAGCCACCCACTTTGCGTATGGTCCACATACCAAAATTTGTTGATTGAGTATAATCCAAATTTCGAGGGCTATAGAATTTCTGTTGTATTCAATTACGTCCAATATATGTATAGATACTAATTAGAAGTATAAAATATAGATTATTAATAATAAAATTAATTCGCTCGCGAATTAGTTCTCGTTACGTAATGAGTTTTTAATTAATCTATATTTAAAACTTTAAATTAGTATTATTATATTTGATGTGACGTGGTTTCTTGGACAAGAGAAAAAAACACGAGTGAATTGAAGGTTCTGGACTGATTTTTGTCTAGATCTCATCAATCGTTCTCAGTGCGCCTCATTCACACACTTGTTATCTCTCCACTGCAGACTACAGTGCCCTAAACGGCCTAACCTCCTTTTTTCCTTTTCTTTTTTCTTTGGCATGTGTGTGCATGTCGTGTGTCGCATAAGACATAACAGAACGCATGCCCGCAGCGCTGCGCCCATGGCTATGGCTCCCGTTCAACTCGACTCGAACCTGCTCCTCTCCGTCGTCGTCTTCGTGGTTTCGTATTCCTGCCTCGTCGTAGTTAGATGCCTCTGGTCAGGCCGCAAAGACGGCGGCAGGGTACTGCCGCCTTCCCCTCCGCCGCTGCCCATCATCGGCAACCTCCACCAGCTCGGCCGCAACCACCTCCACCGTAGGCTGCTGGAGCTAGCGCGGCGCCACGGCCCGCTCTTCCTCCTCCGCCTCGGCTCCGTGCCCACCCTCGTGGTCTCCTCCGCCTCCGTGGCCCAGGAGGTGCGCTCAAGACCCAGGACCACGTCTTCTGCGGCCGCCCGCAGCAGCACACGGCCCGCGGCCTCCTCTACGACTGCCGGGACGTCGCCTTCGGCCCCTACGGCGAGCGGTGGCGCCATCTCCGCCGCGTCGCCGTCCAGCTCCTCCTCAGCGCGAAGCGGGTCGACTCCTTCCGCGCGCTCCGGGAGCAGGAGGTCGCGTCCTTCGTGGAGCGGATCCGCGCCGCGAGCGCCACCCACGACGGCGGCGGCGGCGGCGGAAAGCGCCCAGGGGTGGTGAACGTGAGCGAGCTACTCGTCAGCTTGACCTACACCATCATCTCCAAGGCGGCGTTCGGGAACAAGCTGGGCGGCATGGAGCCCGGCGCGGTGCACGCGATGATGAAGGAGACGAGCGAGCTGCTCGAGACGATCGCGGTGAGCGACGTGTTCCCGCGGCTCCGGTGGGTGGACCGGGCGACGGGGCTCGACGCGAGGATAGCGAGGACGGCGAGAAAGCTCGACGCCGTCCTCGAGGAGGCGCTCCAGGAGCACGAGAAGGGCGGCGGCGGAAACGACGGCGAGGCCGACGCCGACGGTGATCTCCTCGACGACGTGCTCTCGGCCGTGAAGGAGGGCGGCGCGCGGCTAAACCTGGACAGGACTGATGCCAAGGGACTCATCATGGTAAGCCATGCATTGCATACACGTTTTACCAATCTTGAGAGTAGCACGCTAGCATTGATTATTAACCGAGATCAATACGACGCAGGACTTCTTTCTGGCAGGCACCGACACGACCTACAAGACGATGGAGTGGACGATGGTCGAGCTAGTGAAGAACCCAAGCGAAATGGAGAGAGTACAAGCCGAGGTGCGGCAGGTCGTAGGACAACACGGGAGCGTCGCCGTCGTCACAGAAGAGCGGCTGCGCGCCATGGCACGGCTTCAGGCTGCCATGAAAGAAGCTCTCCGGCTACACCCACCAGTGCCGCTGCTCGTCCCCCATGAGGTGCTGCAGGACACCAAGCTCCGTGGCTACGACGTCCCAGCCAAGACCCGTGTCCTCGTCAACGCGTGGGCGATCGGCAGGGACGACGAGTGCTGGGAGGACGCCGGTGCGTTCCGGCCGGAGAGGTTCTTGGACAACGCCGCCCTGGACTACAGCGGCAAGGACTTCCGGTTCATACCGTTTGGCGCCGGGAGGAGAGGGTGCCCCGGCATCGGCTTCGCGACGCGCCTCGCGGAGCTCGCGCTGGCCAACATGCTGTGCCATTTCGACTGGGAGCTGCCGGATGGCCAAGATGCCGACTCGTTCCAAGTCATTGAGTCGAGTGGGATATCCCCTGGCCTTGTGTGCCCCTTGACCCTCGTTGCGAAACCCTTCGAGGCATGAACTATGAGACAACAATGTTTTGTATATTTATGTATGTCAAATAAGATGGACGAAGACTGCAAACTGATTAATTAGTTGATATGATAATTTTTTCTATAGTAAAACCTGTCTACTTGAATTCGAGTTTTTGATTCACGTATATATATTTTGGTTTTCCTGGATTTATTTCATGCTTTAATAGATGATGTTGTTAGCGATACATATGTGATGACTTCGATTATCTCGACATTTGGTGAGTACACATATGCGTAAGTGTCTTTGTAAGCATTCTAGCTAAATATCTGCATACACAAATATGGTATGATGTCGATCCAAAAGACAAGTATTGGTGATTCTTGTCAATCTCAAATCAGGTGAGTATACATACATGTGGGTATCTTTGTTGCATTCTAGCTAAATACTTGCACAAACAAATATAGCACGATGTCCACAGGATACGCACATGGGACTTCGTCAATCTCGATATCCAATGAGTATGCGTGCGTGTAAGTGTCTTCATAAGCATTCCAGCTAAATACTTGCATACACAAATATGGCATGATGTCTACAAGATTAAACTAGGAATTTACGATGTCATCATTCTGAACATATACAACTATTATGTGAGAATTCATCTCAAATTGAAGCTTTGGTCATCTAAAAATTATGTATGAGAATGAGAAAAAGAAAAGAAGTTGGTGGCCGTTGCGCCGGAAAAAAAATTGGGTGCGCACCGGGCGCACGCCAGCCCCGGTGTGCACCCCTCGCGATGCCGCACGCGTGGGATCTGACGATGCATGCAGCGATTTCTTTCCTCGCGACGATCGGCTCGCTCGGCTCCCTCGGCTCTGCGCGCGCCCCGGCCTCCCTCGTGCCGTCACGGACTCACGGCTCCGGCTCCCGCTCGGCTCATGTAGGTCAGGCGTATAACTATGTCCATGCACGTACGGTCACGCAGATCCGGTCGTATGGCGACGCGACGAGCCGCGCCAGAACATCGTGGCGGCGAGGGCGGCGGACGGCAGCACGGTGGGATGCCGGAGCACATGTTGCGTTCAACGCCGACGAGTTCTGCTGCCGGGGCGTTCGGGACCCGAACAGGTGCGGGCCCGGCAGGTACTCGGAGTTCTTCAAGGTGCAGTGCCCACAATCGAGCCGAGCCGACGTCTCCCGCGCATCGCGTTTTCTCTCCGCACGGCTCGGCATCGCCTCGGCGCTCGGCTCTCCCTCCGCAATAAGGCTATTCGCACTCGTTATACTCTATCTCCATTCTCTAAAAGGAATATTCTCTCCTAGTCGTCGAGATTTTACGGTACAGTTTCAATTTCTTCGCACTCCGTCATTCTCTATATCTCATACTCCATACCAACTATACTATATTATAATCCCCATCCCAACTAACATCTCCTTCCTCCTCTCCCCACCCGCCGGCCATTTTCTCTCCCTCCGCCTCCCCCTCTACCTACCCCCGCACTCGCTTCCCCTCCCCTCCACCGCTCCCTCTCTAGGCTCCGCTCCGTCGGCAGCCCCTCCCTGCGCCGCGCCGCCCTCCCCTCCCTCTTCCTCACGGCCAGCGCGGCGAGCGCGGGCAGCCATGTGCGGCGGCAGGCGGCCGCGGGCGCGAGCGGCGGCGCATGGCGACTACGGCGGCGGCGCGCAGGCGGTGGGCGGCTGCGAGCATGCGCGCACCGGCGGCCACATGCCCTCTCCTCCCTCCCTGCGGCAGCTTCCCGCGGGGCGGCGGATGGTGGATGGCGCGGCGCCGGACTACCCCCTCTCCCCTGCTCCCTCCGCAATCTCCCGCGTCGGCTCCGCGCAGCAGCGGGCATCCCGCGGCGGCAGGCGGCCGGCGCGCGGAGCGGCTCCAACGGCGGTGTCTGGCGGCGTCCAGGGGCGGCTCCCACGGCGGCGGCGGAGGACCTCACGGCAGCAAGCGCGACGGTGGCGGGCAGCGACGGGAGCAGCTAGCCGCGGCGAGGGAAGGGACGAGCGCGAGCACCGGCGCGGGGCTAGAACGGCGGCAGTTCCCCGCGGCGGTGGGCCGGCGTCGTGGCGGTCTTCGAAGTCAAGGAGGTAAGCGCAGATGAGCTCGCGTTGGCGGCGGCGGTGGGGGAGAGACAACGGCGGTGGTGGGGGAGAGACGGTGGCAGCGGCAGTTGGGGTCCGGCTTGGGGCTGGCCACGCGGCGGTGGAAGGAGCCGGGCAGCGGCGGCGGCGGCTCGCGGCCGCGCGGACATCATCGCGCCCCAGCGGTGCCATTGCTGTCGCCGCCGCGGTCGTCGTCTTCTTCTCCAGCGACAGCGGTGGTCGTCGTCTTCTTCTCCGGCCCCGACGCGCTCGCCGACCTCCCGTCCTGGCTGGTGGCGTGGTGGCCTTCGGTGGCGCGGATGCGGCAGGGGCGGCGCAGGCGGCAGAGCGGGAACAAGCAGAGGGCGGAGCGCCGAGCCACCCGCGGAGGAGCAGCAGAGGGCAGCGGGCCTGGCTTCACCGGCGGCGGTGGCGAGCGTCGCGAGGATGCGGCAGCCAAGCTCCTCTTCGGTCGCCGGTCTTCGTCTCCCCCGCTGGTCCTCGCCTTCGCCGGCTCAGCAGCTCCCGTGGCGGCCATGGCAAGCGGACGGCTGCGTGCGGCGGGCGGGCGGGCGGCATGCGGCGGCAAGCAACGCGCAGCCACGGCTCCAGTAGCGGCGGGCGGCCATGGCTCCGCGCGGCGGGCGGGCGGCCATGGCTTCAGCAGCTGCGGCCGCTGCGCACGACGGGCGGTTGGGACGGCGCGCCGAGGCTGTCGGCCCCGCGCCACGTCGGCGCTTACCGTCCCTCCGCCATGTGCGCTTGATTTGGCGTTCCCCGGGACGAACGGGGCTTTCCCGTCTCCTTTCACGTCTCCCGCTGCAGACCATTTTTTCCCTTCCGTATCCTCTATCTATTGTAGCGTTTGGCTTTTCAGTATCCCAGTTCAGATAGCCTAAGGCCCACGGGGCAGGACGCAGGGCAGGGGTGCGCATGCGCAGCCGGCGCACCCAATTTTTTTCCGTTGCGCAGCAGCCAGCATATTTGTCGGTGATTTGTGCTGATGTACCCATCTTGGCCCACTTAAAATCCAATGGCCTGCTATATACTAAATTTGATGGGCCTTTGGACACGGAACCCGTTAACCGTGCGCTTGATGGGCTCAGACTTCTTGTAGAGTGTACACTGTCGCAGCAGTAGGACTCGTTCCGAGTCACTGCTAGCGCTAGCTCGGTTCAGTCGTAAGTCAACTCGAATTGCTATATTAAGGCACTGGAGTACTCTAAGCTTAATAAATTAGCTCGAGCTGTAACCAATGTCAAACTAAGAGCTTCATTTAATAAATCAATATTTTTGCCCGACTTTTTGTAGGGCAGGGCTGGTCAGAAAAGCGTGGAACTGCAGTTTTCTGTTGATTTGGCATAACCAGTAGCAGGACGAGTGTAGCTGCGGAAGTCGTGGCTAGCTGGCCGAGGCCGAGGCCCTGGATCCTGCAACGGCAAACAAGCAGCAGTAAAAGTTTGCTGGTGCGGTGGTAACTTTTTTTTAACGATGTGGTGGTAACTTTTGACACAAGGTGCAGGTGCCCATCCCACACGGCTCCAAAGCAACTGCCTCCAAAGCCAGACTCTGCAGATGCGGTGGACGCCCACCAAACAAACAATCCGCACCGAGTGGGCTTGTAGCGGCGCCGCGGCGTCTTTTTTTTTGAAAATAGAAGCAGGAGCCCTGCTATATCATATAAGGGGGAGCAAGCAAAGTGCATAAGGTTTACAAGATTAATATTACATAAAAGAAAAGACACGCAAAGGCCTGAATGGGCAATATCATGGGAAACAGTTAACCTCCCCCTGGCGGCATCAAATCTTCCCCACACGCTGATTTCTTCTTGGATCAGCGCAAGAATTCTTGGTGGCGCTGCTGCCTTGTGTTCAAACACCCTTCTATTCCTCTCCTTCCGGATGTTCCAGGTCGTATAAATTAGGAGCGAAGCGAGCCTGTGCCTGTTCTCCTTTGCTGCTCCTCGCCACGCTTGGTTCCACCACTGCACCAAGTTATCATCGGCTGATGGGATAGGGACCAAGCCATCAGTCCATACATGCATACGGTGCCAGACTTCCCGCGCATACACAGTGCAAGCACAGGTGCTCCGCAGTCTCCTCGATCTGATCACACAGGGGGCACATTGGATTACATGGCCACTGTCTGATTTGCAGCTTATCAGCCGTTAGCAATTTGCTTTGGACCAGCAGCCATGCAAAGAACCGGTGCTTCCCTTCCACCTTGGCTTTCCAAATGGCCTTTGTAACACCCCGCCCTCCAAAGCCGCACCGCACAGCCCTTCCTAGGGGCGTGCACGCGTACACATAGCACCCTGCTTACACTTTCGTCCTCGCTTCGTGTAAAAGGGTTAACCCGAAGGTGCTATGGCTGGAAGACAAAGGCTTATAAGTTGCCTCCACCCTTGCTCAACTAGCAATGTGGCACTAAACATGTGCATCCCGCACTAATGGGCCACTACCGGGCCATACAAACTGGGCCGGGTGTGACATACACCCCCCCTCAAAGAACCCGACGTCCTCGTCGGCGCACGACCGTACGTCCAGTGCCGGCGCCATAGTCCATGCCGTATGCCCTACCCGGGCCATACGCGCCATGCGCCCTATGCCCGCACACTGCGCCCGTACGCGCAACCGCGAGGGTCCTCGTCGGCGCAACTCACCCACACGGGCAAATGTCCAGGAACGTTCCCCCTTGGCGCACGACCGTACGTCCAGTGCCGGCGCCATAGTCCATGCCGTATGCCCTACCCGGGCCATACGCGCCATGCGCCCTATGCCCGCACACTGCGCCCGTACGCGCAACCGCGAGGGTCGGCTCTGATACCACCTGTAACACCCCGCCCTCCAAAGCCGCACCGCACAGCCCTTCCTAGGGGCGTGCACGCGTACACATAGCACCCTGCTTACACTTTCGTCCTCGCTTCGTGTAAAAGGGTTAACCCGAAGGTGCTATGGCTGGAAGACAAAGGCTTATAAGTTGCCTCCACCCTTGCTCAACTAGCAATGTGGCACTAAACATGTGCATCCCGCACTAATGGGCCACTACCGGGCCATACAAACTGGGCCGGGTGTGACACCTTGCAGTTAAAGGTACAATAGGACCCTATGAACTGGATTTCGTATGCCGACTTTGCCGAGTAGACACCGTCAGCAGTCCACCTCCATCGGATATCATCTTCTCTGTCCTCAAGTTGTACCTCATGAATAAGCATCCATAGTTCGATTAGCTCTGCCATTTCTTCATTTGTGGACACTTTCCATAACCCTCTGGTCCAATTATCATTTGCAAGATCATCAGCAACCGTCTGGCCCTTTCTCCACGCTAACTTGTACAGACTTGGCGCAATGTCTCGCGGTGCACGCCCTTCCAACCACGCAGACTCCCAGAACCTGGCCTTTCTTCCATTACCCAGTGATACAATAGTAGACAGCCTAAACAACTGCTTGCCAGCATCATTGCACGGCACCTCCGATCCCACCCATGGCCGATCAGGATCTTTCCATTCATACCAGAGCCATCTCAATCGCAGAGCTCGACTAAAGTATTCCAAGTCAAGAACCCCTAGTCCACCTAGCTTCTTTGGCCGCTGGACCTTCCTCCAACTGACGAGGCAGCTACCCCGTTGGCATTATCAGATCCTTTCCAGAGAAAGCCTCTGTGAATTCCGTCAATCTTCTTCAAAGTCCATCTCATAGGAGCAAACATAGTGAGGAAGTAGGTGGGAATGGATGAGAGAACAGTATTCAGTAGCTTTAATCTCCCGGCCTTGTTTAGGAATTTTCCTTTCCAAGTTGGCAGTCTATTGGCTACCTTGTCAATTAGAGGTTGAACATCTACGCGCCTCAATTGTCTCAAGTGGAGTGGCAGACCGAGACACGTACACGGGAAGTTCTGAATGGGGCATGCAAAACTTTCCAAAATATGTTGCAGATCCATGCCCTCACATCGGATTGGGTAAACAGCACATTTACTTCGGTTAGTGATCAGCCCCGACACCTGCCCAAAGAGCTCTAAAATCTCAGCTACTGTGGTCACATCCTCCTTCACAGGATTAACAAAGATGGCAGCAGCATCAGCATAAAGGCTAGTGCGAATTTTGGCCATTCTATTATTAACAGTAGATAGCAGGTTGCTGGCAGTGGCAATCTCAAAAAGCTTTTGCAGTGGCTCCATAGCTAGGATGAATAACATGGGTGAGAGGGGATCCCCTTGTCGGAGGCCTGTATAGTGCTTGTACCACCTGCCCCTTGACCCATTGAGCAAGACAGAAGTGGAGCAAGATGATAGCAAAATGGAAACCCATCCCCTCCACCGAGGTCCAAAGCCAAACTGTTCTAGCACCTCCAACAGGTAGTCCCATCTGACAGTATCAAAAGCTTTTGCAATGTCTAGTTTGAGGAACAGTCCCAGTTGTTTGCTCCGATGTAAAGATCTGATCAGGTTCTGCGTGTATAAAAAGATGTCTTGTATACTTCGTCTTTTGATGAAAGCACTTTGAGCTCTTGACACGATATCATTCAGTACTGACCCCAGCCTAGTGGCCATCAGCTTGGATATGATTTATGCAATTGAGTGTGTTAAGCTAATTGGCCTGTAATCTCCCACCCGCTTTGCATCTGCTTTCTTAGGAATCAGAACAATGTGCGCCGAATTGAGGTGTGTGAAATGCTGCCCATGCATCTGGTAGAAGTAATTTACTGCGTGCATGATATCTTGTCGCACAGTTGCCCAACACTGCTTGAAAAAGGCCCCAACAAATCCATCTGGGCCAGGCGCCTTGTCTACAGCAATTTCAGCAATGACATAATGGACTTCTTCAAGAGTAAATGGCTCCTCAAGGTGCTCCAGGTTGTGCCGTGTTAGCCTTAATTCATCCCAATCAAAGGTGATGGTTCTTGGCTCCTTGCGGCCAAAGTGTGCACTAAAATGCTCGAAGACCGCTGCCTCCTTTGCCTCATGCGAAAAGCAAGTGCCTTCTGTAGTTTCCAATGAGTGGATGTAGTTTTTCCTTCTCCTGCCATTAGCTTGCAAATAAAACAGCTTGGAATTGGCCTCTTCAGCTCTAATTGCACTCAATCTTGAGGCCTGCTTGGCCCTCAACTTCTCAATTGCCGTCATCGCGAGGAATCTCACCTTCAAATCTTTTTTCAATTGAATTTCATCTGCACTCAGAGCCCTGTACTCTTGTACCACATCCAGCATCCCAATCAGCTGCTTAGCGGCACATAGCAGTACTTTGTTATTACCAATCAAACCTCTAGCCCATTTGCGCAAAGCAACATTTGTTCTCTGTAGTTTGATGTGGAGACGCAAGAAAGGGTTAGTGACCAGAATAGGCTTGTGCCAGGCCGTAGCAACCACATCCTGAAACCCCTGGAGTTTGGGCTAGAAAACTTCAAACCGGAAGCCTTTATACTTCTTCACTGTTGCATTCCCGACAATAAGCAAAGGACTATGATCTGACACCCTAGAGGATAAGGCTTGGAGTTGCACATTGGGCAGCATTAAGTCCCAACCCATGGAGCAAAAGGCTCTGTCAATTCTGGTCTGAGTTCGGTCATTTGACCAAGTGAATTTTCTGCCCCTGAGGTTCAGCTCTTTCAGTTCAAGGTCTCTTATTACATCCCTAAAAGCTCCCATCAGCCTCCTGTTGAGGTTAGCATTAGTTTTGTCAGCAGCTTGCAAGATCAAATTGAAATCACCCAGTACGAGCCACTTATCAGACACACATTGATGCACCCATCGGAGTTCCCCTAGAAATTGCATTTTAGCTGCATCTCCCTGGGGGCCATAAACAGCAGTGGCACACCATGAGGCAGACCCATAACATGAGGACACCCTTGCTGTGATTGTGTACACTCCCAGCTCCATTGAGGTAATCCTGTAGTGATCCTCACAAACTGCTAGCAATATGCCTCCACTGGTTCCTGTTGCCGGCAGCACCACAAAATTGTTCACGAAGTTGGTCCCCAAAATCTCATTGACCATGTTCCTGTCAATCCTTTCCAGCTTGGTCTCCTGTAGAGTTACTAGAGTAGGTTTCGTTTCCCTGACCAAGTCCTTTACCACTTTGCGCCGCGCTGGGTTATTTAGTCCTCGCACATTCCAGCTGAGAATTACACACTGTTGTTCATTCATTGATGGAAAGGATAAAACACAGCCCAGGCATCCCAGCCACAAAGACTTGAAGTAGACAGACACCAACAGGAACAAAGGTACAACAGTACACCACCACAGCCAACCACAAACCGTCCAGCACAAGGCCAGCAGCCACCGTCATCCTCCTCCCAAGATAACAGAAAAAAGAAAAGTACAGATAACATAAATAAAGATACAGAGACTCAGCATGGAGCCTTGGTGCACTTCCCGGCACCCATCATTCATCAGCATCCGGCGCCAAGACCTCAAGGTCACCAGCGCCATTCACAGGCAACCCAAATGTCATCCTCACATCTCCTACCATGCCAACCTGCATAGGCACAGCAAGCTGACTACAAAAACGGTTGTGTGCATCCTCCGACAGTTGTTCCTATTCCCCTATCACTCCCGTGGTACGCATCAGCAACAAGGCAGCCCTCTCATCCACAGATGTGGTGTGGTCAGTCAGTTTTGCAGGTCTTGAAGCCACCTTTCTATCACCGGGCAGATCAGAAGTGCTGGACTTCTTTGCATTACTAGGCTTGGTCTTCCCACTAGGAGCACAGAGCAGTGATTTCTTCAGAGGGATTGCAAAACGCGCAACCCCACGGGCAGGAGCACGTCCTTTGGCACACCTCCTGCTATCTCTGTTGAGCCGCTTTTCAGCCGGCTCCAGCACTGGCCGCTCGCAATCAGCCTCCCCTACCTGGCACTGTGCATCATCCGGCAAAATCACATCTGAGACTTCATTGGCATTGTCCATTCCTTCGGGGCCCAAGTTGAGAT
This sequence comes from Echinochloa phyllopogon, assembly GCA_033239725.1. Lineage (NCBI taxonomy): Eukaryota > Viridiplantae > Streptophyta > Magnoliopsida > Poales > Poaceae > Echinochloa > Echinochloa phyllopogon. The sequence continues at coordinate 18,179,401 of BTCW01000003.1, read as the reverse complement.
CAAACACAGCCCGTGGCAGCCCAATACTGGGGTCTGCTTGAAAGTATCTAGGCCCCTAATTTGTGTTTTGGCAATTAATGACAATCATAATGGACTAACAATTTCATTGAGATATGAGAATAGGTTAGTTCATGAGATTGGATGAGCCCTTGCGGTATGTTATGATCATGGTGTACATGAGAAAGATTGAAAGGAGATCAAGGCAAAGGTATAAGATAGGGTGTTTTCATTTTACCGGTCAAGCGGTGTTTAGTGAATGAATCTTTGACCGGATTATAGGCTAGATAGCCGTACTATCAAGAGGGGTCAATGTCTTTGGCTTGATGAGTCCATAGTGCCACTTTGCTCAAACAATTGCGTTGCTTGCATGAGGGTGTTCATCGTTGAGAAAGTGGGAAAATCTAGCTTGTGGAGTGCTGACTGCGACCTGGCGGACTGTCCGCCTGGCCAGTCGGCGGACTGTTTGGGGGTCCCGGACAGTCCGCGGCCAGGGTGGCGGACTATCCGCAGGCTTTTTCCGCGCGCTGTTTCTGACTAAGTGTAAATCCTGCTCGGCTGAAAAATGAGAGGCGGACAGTCCGTCTGCTACTGGCGGACTGTTTTGGCGGACAGTTCACACAGAGATGTTTTCGAGCGATCTAGAGCATTTTTGTGTGGCGGACTGTCCGCAGGCAAAATTGGTCGTGGAAATTTTGCCTTGGCGGACTGTCCGCCATGGGTTGGCAGACTGTCCGCCTGTCCGTAACGGCTCTTTCTGACACACGTTCTAGCCGTTGGATTTGAAGGGCGGACTGTCCGCCATGTGTGAGGCGGACTGTCCGCCAGTGCCCTGTTTTGAATGTAATGGCTAGATTTCGAGGGTGTGAGTATATATACTCCACCCCCAGGGTTGGGAAGGCTCTTTTGGCCCATTTGAAAGCTTCCTTGACATATTTGAGCATTCCGCACTCTCTCACTCACTCACTTGGCTTAGTGGTTGCATCTTTGTGAGATTGAGAGCATCCTAGTGCTTTGCATCAAGAGTTTGAGCTTTGTGGCACTAGGGAGTCTTCAAGCAAGGTCATTGATTTGTTACTCTTGGAGGTTGCCATCTCCTAGACGGCTTGGAGCTCGTGGTTCCTTGAGCACTTCAAGAAGATTGTGGAGTGGCCTTGGAAATTTGGTGTGAGAGGTCTTGTGCTCACCTCACCGGAGTGGTGAAGGGCAACTCTAGTGAAAAGAGATTTGGAGCGGTTCTTTGGTTCTAGCCGGCTCATACATCAAGTGGAGACTTGATAGAGGAGCGGTTGAACATTGAATCCATCTCAACGTGGATTAGGGGTGACCGGCAAGTCATCGATACCACGGGATAAGTTCTTGTGTCTCATTGTGCTTGTAGCTTGCTTATTTAGTTTGTTTACTTACCTTGAGCAAGTTTATTTCATAGAGTTTGAACTATATTTTGTCATCCTAGGTTGCAAAACAATCAACATAGGCATAGAAATAGCTAGAGATTTAATCCTTATTATGATTCTAATTAAATTTCCCTAGTGTTGTGCTTGAAGTTTTGAAACCGCCTATTCACCCCCCTCTAGTCGGTAATCCTAGATCCTACAAGTGGTATCAGAGCTAAGTACTCCCTAATCAAGGATTTAATCATCCCGGAGTTGGATTAAAATGGCTAGAGAAAGTAAAATGAAGCAAAGGAAGGTTCCTTACTTTGATGGGGAAGATTATGATTATTGGAAAATTAGGATGACAACCTATCTAAGGACGTCCGGAAGAAAAATTTGGGAAATTGTTGAGGACGGGTTTGTCATCCTAGACAAAGATCACAAGACCGAAAAAGATCTTGAGAATGAGGACCTTAATGAGGAGGCATTGTGCATTTTGTATGAGGGTCTATCTCGTGATCAATTCAATCGTGTAAAGGGCATTAGAGTTGCAAAGGATGTGTGGAACAAGCTAGCGGAAATCTTTGAGGGAACATCCTCGGTTAAAGAAGCCAAGCTCTATGTACTACAAGGAAAATTAAATGAGTTTACTATGAAGAAGGATGAAGACATTTCATCCATGTTCAATCGGTTGAATGAGATTGTGAATGAGCTAAAATGTCTTGATTATGATGTGCCGGATCTAGATTTCTCTCGAAAATTTCTTAGAAGTCTCCCGGAGAAATATGAGACAATTGTCACCATGCTAGTGAGAGAAGACTTGAAGAAATACACTCCTACGGAGGTGCTTGGTGAAGTACTCACACATGACATTTTCAAGCAATCTCAAAGGGAAGCTCATGGTCAATCAACTTGTGAAGAAAACAAAACTATTGCACTCAAGGCCAAAGCAATTTTAGAAGAAGAAGATCATGAAGGCAAGGAAGATGATTCGGATGAGGAGATGGCTCTCATTGTTAGAGGGCTTAAAAGAATTCTTGAGAAGAAGAAATTTGGGAAGAAAAAACAATTCTCAAAGAAGAATCCATTTGAAGACAAAGATTGCTTCTCTTGTGGTGAAAAGGGACATATATCAATCAATTGTCCAAACAAGAAAGAAGACAAGTTTGGCAAGAACAAGAACAAGAAAAATGATCACAAGATGAAGAAGTATTACAAGAAGGAGAAAAATGGGCAAGCTTACTTCGTTGAGTGGGATTCCGATGCAAGCGATGATGATGAAGATGATGACAACAAGCCATCAAAAAGTCTTGCCGAGATTGCCATCAAAGAAGCTCCATCACTCTTCTCCAAGCCCCATTGCCTCATGGCAAAAATTACAAAGGTAACAATGGATGAAGATGATAGTGATAGTGATTGTGATGATGATGATGGTGATAGTGTTATGTCATATGAATATCTTGCTAATCTAGTTATAAATCCGATGACAAATTGCGCAAGGAAAAGGAAAAGTTGAAGGATTTGGAATTGAAAAACATTTCAATTCAAAAATCCTATGAGGAGCTAAAGATCTCCCATGCCAACCTAAAGGATTCCCATAATACTCTCAACACCTCATTGGGAATTCTAAAGGAAAAGCATGAGGAACTTAAGGAAGCTCACAACTCATTTCTTGCGCAAGAGGCCAAAGAAAAACTTGTTGTTAGCAATGATAAATGTAATCCTTGTTTGTCATGTTCGACTAACACTTCTTGTAGCACAAGTACAAGCTCTTGCACTAGTGAGAAAGATTCAAGTGATGCATCTTGTTTATTATTGGAAAATGAATCTTTGATGAAAGAAGTGGAGTGTTTGTCCAAGGATCTTTCCAAATGGTTTGGAAGTCAAGTCAAGTTTAATCATTGTTGGACAAGTCAAAAATTCACATTGAACAAGAATGATCTTGGTTATTTGCCTAAGCAAGGAAAGTCGGCTTTCATTCGCAAAAAGACCACTTATGTGCCATCAAGTGTGACATTGCAAGAAGAAGCTAAATTCAAGAAATGTCACATTTGCAAGACAAAGGTAGATGTGAATCACAAGTGCAAGAGCAAGAAGACCGTATCCTTTGATCCATCCTACATTCTTAAGAAAGATTCAAAGGGTGTTGTGTGTGCCAAGTTTATTGGTCGTTCTATGGATAGCACTAGGCTAAAATCTATTTGGGTGCCTAAAGCTATGATCACTAACATTGAAGGACCCAAGAGTTGGGTACCTAAGAGGAAGTGATTCTCTTGTGTAGGTAAATTATAAAGCCAGAGGAAAACATTGGGTGATTGATAGCGGTTGCACAAATCACATGACCGGTGAAAAGAAAATATTCTCATGTCTTGATGAAGATATCTCTGACTTTGATAATATTATCTTTGGTGATGATAGCAAAGGAGGTGTACAAGGCATTGGTGACATTTCTATCTCTCAAGATTATAAACTCTCCAATGTTTTGCTAGTTGATTCCCTAAATTTCAATCTACTATCTATTGCTCAACTTTGTGATAATGGATATAGATGTTCTTTTACTAGCAATGACTTTGTAGTAACCTCTCTTGATGAAAAGGAAACAATCTTTAAAGGATTTCGACATGACAGCCTATATCTAGTGGATTTCTCTTCTAAGGAGGCAAATCTATCAACATGTTTATTTTCAAAAGCCTCCATGGGTTGGTTATGACATAGGAGGTTAGGTCATGTTGGAATGAGGCAACTTAATAGATTAATCAAGCATGATCTAGTTCTTGTCTTAAAAGATGTGAAATTTGAAAAGGACAAGTTATGTAGCTCTTGTCAAGCCGGAAAGCAAGTTGCAAATTCTCATCCAACTAAGAGTGTTATGTCCACTACAAGAATCTTTGAACTATTGCATATGGATTTATTTGGGCCTGCAACTTATAGAAGCATTGGTGGTAATAGTTATTGCCTTGTGATAGTGGACGATTTCTCAAGATTTACATGGGTGTTCTTTCTACATGATAAAGCCGATACATATGATCACTTCAAGAACTTTGTTATTAGGGCCGAAAATGAATTTGAGCTCAAATTGAAGAAAGTTAGAAGTGATAATGGTAGTGAATTCAAGAACACTCGTGTGGAAGAGTTTTGCAATGAGAAAGGGATCAAACATGAATTCTCGACCACATATACACCGGAGCAAAATGGGTTGGTTGAGAGAAAGAATAGAACATTGATAGAAATGGCAAGATCAATGCTAGCCGAGTATAATGTTTCGGATTCATTTTGGGCCGAAGCTATCAACACCGCGTGTCATTCATCAAATCGGCTATATTGTCATGGTTTTTTCAACAAGACCCCTTATGAGTTACTTGTTGGAAGGAAGCCAAATATTTCATATTTTCGGGTTTTTGGTTGTAAATGCTATATCTTGAGGAAAGACTCTCGGTTATCCAAGTTTCAAAGCAAGTGTGATGAGGGATTCTTTCTTGGTTATTCATCTTGTAGCAATGCCTATAGAGTTTACAATAAATCAAAAGGATTTGTTGAAGAAGCTTATGATGTTCAATTTGATGAAACGAATGGGTCACAAGATGAGAAAGACAACTTGGATGATGTGAGAGGTGATAGTTTGAGAGAAGCCATGAAGAACATGGATATTGGTGATATTCGACCAAGAGAAGAAGAAGAAGAAGATGATGATGATGAGGGACATATTGTTTGTACTCAAGAAATTGCTTCATCTTCTCAAAACCAAGTGATTGATAATGCAAGTTCAAGTGATTCTCCTCAAGAAGATGAGCAAGTGATCTCTACCACATCATCGTCCACATCTTCTCAAGATCAAGTTACTCAACTAAGAATTCATGGCCAAGTTGCCAAAGATCACCCCATTGATCAAATTGTGGGTGACATTAGTAAGGGTGTTCAAACTCGATATCGTGTTGCTTCATTTTGTCAACATTATTCTTTTGTATCTTCTCTTGAACCTAAACGTATAGATGAAGCACTTATTGATCCGGATTGGGTGATGGCTATGCAAGAAGAATTGAATAATTTCACCCGGAACAAGGTTTGGGAGTTGGTGGAAAGACCCAAGAATTACAATGTCATTGGCACCAAATGGGTCTTTCGCAACAAGGAAAATGAAGATGGTATTGTGGTGAGAAACAAGGCAAGATTGGTTGCTCAAGGGTACACTCAAGTCGAAGGTTTGGATTTTGATGAAATCTTTGCTCCCGTAGCTAGACTTGAAGCAATTAGAATTTTATTAGCTTATGCTTGTTCTCACAATATAAAGCTTTATCAAATGGATGCCAAAATTGCTTTCTTAAATGGTGAAATTAGTGAACTAGTCTATGTTGAACAACCACCCGGTTTTGAAGATCCTAAGTTGTCTAACCATGTTTTTAAACTCTCTAAAGCTCTCTATGGTTTGAAGCAAGCACCTCGTGCTTGGTATGAGAGGCTTAGAAATTTTCTTATCTCAAAGGGATTCAAAATTGGAAAGGTTGATACTACCTTGTTCACTAAGAAAATTGGAAATGACATATTTATTTGTCAAATCTATGTTGATGATATCATCTTTGGGTCTAAAAATGAAGCTTATTGTGAAAAATTTGGTAAAATGATGTCAAAAGAATTTGAAATGTCTATGATTGGTGAATTGAGCTATTTCCTTGGTCTTCAAATCAAACAAATGAAGGAAGGCACATTCGTTTGCCAATCTAAATATGTGAGAGATATCTTGAAGAAATTTGGTATGGAGGATGCTAAAACCATCAAGACACCTATGGCTACAAATGGACATCTTGATCTTGATGAGGGAGGTAAACCAGTTGATACTAAGCTTTATAGGTCTATGATTGGTAGTTTGCTTTATCTTACCGCATCTAGGCCCGATATAATGTTTAGTGTGTGCATGTGTGCTAGATTCCAAGCCGCACCTAGAGAATGTCATTTGACCGCCGTTAAGAGGATTTTAAGATATTTGAAGTTCACTCCTAATATTGGTCTTTGGTATCCAAAGGGTGCTCAATTTGAGTTAGTTGGTTATTCGGACTCCGATTATGCCGGTTGCAAAGTTGATAGGAAGAGCACCTCCGGTGGTTGTCAACTTATTGGGTGCTCTCTAGTTTCATGGTCTTCAAAGAAGCAAAATTCCGTGGCTCTTTCTACCGCCGAAGCGGAATATATCTCGGCGGGAAGTTGTTGTGCTCAATTGTTATGGATGAAGCAAACACTTCTTGATTATGGTGTGAAATTCAATGGTATTCCTCTCTTATGTGATAATGAAAGTGCTATCAAGATTGCCAACAATCCGGTTCAACATTATAGAACCAAGCACATTGATATTCAGCATCATTTTCTTAGGGACCATGTGAGCAAGAGTGATATCAAGATTGATGGAGTAAGCACAAATGATCAATTGGCGGATATATTCACTAAGCCTTTGGATAAATCAAGGTTTTGCAAATTGAGAAATGAGCTAAATGTCATTGACATCTCAAATGTGGCTTGAGTTTAGGACATGTGACTTGTGCATCTTGCATGTCATCTAACCAACTTTATTCATTTTTTTCTTTTCTTCCTATTTTTGTTGCATTATAATTCTTGCATATTCATCCATGATTATTGGTTCATATCACTATAAATATTGGCTACAAGCATTCCAAAGCAACAAAGATCTCATAAAGAGTGTCTATGAGCAGAAATATTGGAAGAAAATTCAAAAGAAAATCAAAGAAAAGCATCTCGGGTCAAGTTTTCTGTGACAGGCGGACAGTCCGCGAGGGCAGAGGCGGACAGTCCGGGGGTCCCGGACAGTCCGGAGAAAGAATGGCAGACTGTCCGCGGGTGCTCTGTCAGACGCGATCAGCTGCAGCAACCTTTCTTGGTTAATTCCATTGTTCATATATTGGTTAATGCTCATTGCTATTGGGTTATTTTGACAGTGCTGGTGGTTCAAGGGGAGGAAGAGGAAAGAAAAGAACTTCAAAGAGGTTAATGCAACAACCCTCTGACAGTGATGAAGACTATCAACTAAGTGAAGAGGAACAATCACATGCTGGGACAGAGATGGAGGATGAGGAAAGTGAGGATGAGTTGGTGGATGTGAATGCAAATCGAGGTAGTAGGAATTGGAATCCTACGAACTATAGAAGGGATTGGGCTGGAAACCAATATGAACTTGAGCGAGACACCCATGATTTGTTTTTTCACACACAAGTTGAACAAGAGGTCTTCTATGGTCACATGCTCAAAAAGGTAGTGTTCAAACATCAGATGATTGATCTCTATTACATGGGTGAAAAAGATGTCATGAGTGGCCTAGTGCCAACATTTGAGGCCATGGGATTGACTGAGTTCTTTGAGCACAAGTGTGATTGGGACAACACGGTCATCAGACAATTCTATGCCACAGTTGAGGTGGACATGATTGAAAAGAAAATTGTGTGGATGACCGGAAAAAGGAAATATGAAGCTACTTTTGCTGAGTTTGCTGCTGCGAATAAATTGGATTATGCATTCCTCACTAGTGATCCCACCTATGACATTCTTGATGAAAATTCACTGCTACTTGATGAGATTACGCAGTTCTATGAGCCACATAGGACAGACATTGTCAGGGTGTATGAGAGGATAACCGGTCTTAGGCATCATCCTGCTGTTCTTCTCAAGATTGCCAAAGCCACGGTTCTCCCGAAGAGTGGATATAGAGAGGCATTTGTTGGGTGGCATAGAAACTTTGTGAAGCATGTGATGGCCGGTGATAAGATTGATGTGGTAAACTTAATCATAGGTCAAATTATGGACAAGAAGACAAACTTTGAGATCAATCTTTACTTTGCTCCATATATCATGTCACTCATCCTTGAAAAGACCAAGTTCAGGGGGCCTTGCAATGAGAAGCATACCCTATATAGGCCTTCCAAAAATGACAGGAACTTTCTTGAGCGGGCGTTGACTGAGTACTTGCCTGAGGATGCACATGAAGAATGGGGAGATCCACAGGGTGATGAAGAAGAAGCTGAGGATGCTGATGCACAAGCTATGCCACCACCTCCACCTCCAGCAGCTCAGCCACAGATTCCACCACATTGGGTACCTCCACCGGGCTACTTTGATCCTTACTTTACCACCATGCAGCAGTCCATGAGTACTCAGTTTCAGCAGATGCAGCTGGGGTTTGCCAACCACTTTGAGGCATATGGGCAGGAAATGAACACCAACTTTCAGAACATGCAGTATGGGTTTCAGCAGCAATTTGATGCTCTCAGTACTCGTCTTGACACTATGAACATCACTGAACAAGAGCTCATGACTAGGAATCAGCAGCTTTTTGATCGTCAGACACAACTTGAGAGCTCATTTGATACTCTCAACACCAGCTTCACAGATTTCAGTGATCACTTCTATAGCATCTATCCTCGGCCTCCTCCACCGCCTCAGCAGGACTAGGGCCCCTTTTGGGTCAATTGGTGACAAAGGGGGAGAGAAATTTGAAGAAGTGATGGGCTAGAAGAAGTGGATGGATCATGGATGAACTTTTGCATTTCATATTTACTTTATGGCATTGCATAAACTTTGGCTTGTAATAATCGGTAAACCTTTCCATGTGTGCTTGTTTGTTGAACTAGAACCCATATGGATGATTGCTTGTGATGAACTATGTTATGGTCATTGTTTTACTCATGGTGCGTTCTAGTTCTTGTGAAAATTTGAGGCTAATTCTTCTCTATTTAAGCTTGTTGGATATATCTATGTTTTTGTTGCCTCTTCTTTTCACCTTTGTAGGGGAAATTCCGCCAAAATTTCTATTCAATAATGTGTGCAAGGTCAAATGCAAAAGTTCTATGCACAAATGTAGGGGGAGTTTTTCCTATCTTTCGAGTTTTTGAAGTTATTCACTCTACCTATTCTTTCGACTCTATATAAAGGGAGTAAGTGACTTCAAAACTCATAACATATCTCATATAACTTCTTGAAATGGTTGTCATCAATTACCAAAAAGGGGGAGATTGAAAGCATCTATGCCCCTAATTTGTGTTTTGGTAATTAATGACAATCATAATGGACTAACAATTTCATTGAGATATGAGAATAGGTTAGTTCATGGGATTGGATGAGCCCTTGCGGTATGTTATGATCATGGTGTACATGAGAAAGATTGAAAGGAGCTCAAGGCAAAGGTATAAGATAGGGTATTTTCATTTTACCGGTCAAGCGGTGTTTAGTGAATGAATCTTTGACCGGATTATAGGCTAGATAGCCGTACTATCAAGAGGGGTCAATGTCTTTGGCTTGATGAGTCCATAGTGCCACTTTGCTCAAACAATTGCGTTGCTTGCATGAGGGTGTTCATCGTTGAGAAAGTGGGAAAATCTAGCTTGTGGAGTGCTGACTGCGTCCTGGCGGACTGTCCGCCTGGCCAGTCGGCGGACTGTCTGGGGGTCCCGGACAGTCCGCGGCCAGGGTGGCGGACTGTCCGCAGGCTTTTTCCGCGCGCTGTTTCTGACTAAGTGTAAATCCTGCTCGGCTGAAAAATGAGAGGCGGACAGTCCGTCTGCTACTGGCGGACAGTCTGCAGTTAAGTTTTTGTGAGGCGGACTGTTTTGGCGGACAGTTCACACAGAGATGTTTCCGAGCGATCTAGAGCATTTTTGTGAGGCGGACTGTCCGCAGGCAAAATTGGTCGTGGAAATTTTGCCTTGGTGGACTGTCCGCCATGGGTTGGCGGACTGTCCGCCTGTTCCTAACGGCTCTCTCTGACACACTCTGACACACGTTCTAGCCGTTGGATTTGAAGGGCGGACTGTCCGCCATGTGTGAGGCGGACTGTCCGCCAGTGCCCTGTTTTGAATGTAACGGCTAGATTTCGAGGGTGTGAGTATATATACTCCACCCCCAGGGTTGGGAAGGCTCTCTTGGCCCATTTGAAAGATTCCTTGACATATTTGAGCATTCCCCACTCTCTCACTCACTCACTTGGCTTAGTGATTGCATCTTTGTGAGATTGAGAGCATCCTAGTGCTTTGCATCAAGAGTTTGAGCTTTGTGGCACTAGGGAGTCTTCAAGCAAGGTCATTGATTTGTTACTCTTGGAGGTTGCCGCCTCCTAGACGGCTTGGAGCTCGTGGTTCCTTGAGCACTTCAAGAAGATTGTGGAGTGGCCTTGGAAATTTGGTGTGAGAGGTCTTGTGCTCACCTCACCGGAGTGGTGAAGGGCAACTCTAGTGAAAAGAGATTTGGAGCGGTTCTTTGGTTCTAGCCGGCTCATACATCAAGTGGAGACTTGATAGAGGTGCGGTTGAACATTGAATCCATCTCAACGTAGATTAGGGGTGACCGGCAAGTCATCGATACCACGGGATAAGTTCTTGTTTCTCATTGTGCTTGTAGCTTGCTTATTTAGTTTGTTTACTTACCTTGAGCAAGTTTATTTCATAGAGCTTGAACTATATTCTGTCATCCTAGGTTGCAAAACAATCAACATAGGCATAGAAATAGCTAGAGATTTAATCCTTATTGTGATTCTAATTAAATTTTCCTAGTGTTGTGCTTGAAGTTTTGAAACCGCCTATTCACCCCCCTCTAGTCGGTAATCCTAGATCCTACACTACTTCTACACTGCTTCTGTTTCCTGCTCGTCACCAAGCTGGCCCATGATAGCGCCCTTCTGCATCGCCTCCTGAATTCCGTTCCCTGTGTTCTGCTCATCAGCGCCCTCCCCTGACTGCAACAGCTGGACATGCGACTCTGGATGGGGTGAGGAATTCAAATCGCTCAAACAGCCGGTCAAAGCCGATGGCCGCTCGGTTACAGTTGGCTCCACCGAGCGCTGTGACAACATGGCCTGGCTTCTTCCAGCAGCAGAGCAGACTGCAGCCTCCACGCACATTGGGTCCACCTTTCCCTGTTCTTGAGCCTGAACCTGCCTTTCACCAGCAAGGAAACTGTCATCTGTCGCACGAAGCACACCCTCCTGGACCTTCCCCAAACGAACATTGGCGTCTTCCTGATCCCTCCTTTCCTCAACAAACCCTCCATCCAATACCGGGTTACTCTGCTCCCCTCTGCCCTTTCTATTGACTTGTCATTTCCACTGTGCTCCGCTCGGCTGCATCCTTCTGTATCGGTAGTTGCCGCCTCCCCGGCGACCACGATACCCGAGACGGAGGCCACCGGTCCCAGCATGGGGGCCCAGGTCATGCTCGCCCGAAGGCGCCATCTGGCGAAGGCCGAGGAAGCCCCCGCCCGAGTTTCCTCCATGCGGCGGCGATCGATCACGACCGCTGCCGAGTCTCTGGTGCACCAGAACCCTTCGACGTTCCGCCCTTCGCCCTCCATCCGGTTCACCAAGCCGCCATGGATAAACAAACTTGATCGGCCATTCAACCTCCGGCTCAGCGTCCGGCAGGCCACTGACCGGACTTGCCATGCTACGGTGAGACGGGCTTGCCGGGAGCGGTGAGAAATCCAGTACGCGATCCACATGAATAGTCACCTTATAGTCCATGGTCATTGCTGCTTCGAGCCGCATAGCCCCCATCGGCATGCCAAGCTCAAACAGACTCTCAGCATAGCCTTCTTGCGGCAATGTAACCGGCTCCTCAACCTGCAAGGTGCCTGTTGTAGCAATCTCATCCGGCTCAGAAGTCCACAGCCACAGCCTCAGGCATTCTTCTTCCTTAGGCTTCTCAATGTCACAGTTGAGATCATCGATGAACGCCGGAGCCTTGAAGAGGGTGGCAACAGCCTCCGCATGGCGGGCATGGCATGGAACGCCCTCGATGCACAGACGGACACTATAGTTGAGCTTCGATAAGGCGTCAAGAGCACCAACCTGACGTGTCCATGGCAGGAGCCTGAGGTTGACATGGCCGACCCGTAGGCCGCCATGCTTAAGAGCGGCGTTGCGCTGGAGCTGGTTGTCGAAGCGCAGCAGAAATGATGCCTCGGACAACCTTGACACTCCCACCTCCATGAAAGGGATACGAAGCTGGCTGACGGCTTCCATCTTGACCGCCGAGAGGTCCAAGCGGAAGCGCGCATCCAACTGGACAGCACGAAGCGCGTAGATCTCCAGGTCGAGCTCCGAAGCGCAGATGGCATCAGTCCTGGCCACACCCGCCCGGACGTGCTCCGGCCTCTGGCCCGGAGCACCAGGAGTCCAGCCAGAGGGATCCATGGCCGCAGGAACAGCAGCAGGGTTGTCGAGTGGCTCAGCTGCCGGCACCACAGGAGGCGGCGGCGCCGGGAGGTTGGCGGCCGCAGCAGATGCCGGCGAAGGTGCGGCAGGCAGATGCGGCAAGCGGGACGACGCTGTCTGTGCGGGCTGCGCAGCGCGAGCAGGGGGCAGAGCGGTGGACTGGCGGCAGTAGCGGGCTTTGTGACCGAATCGCAAGCAGAGGATGCACCTCGGAGGGTCACGGCAGCAAGCAATGCGGTGGCCAGCCGAAAGGCAGTTGAAGCATTTATTCGCAGCCTTAACTTTAAGCAGCTCCAGCCAGGAACGTCCATCAATGCTCCCCAGGCCCCGGCCAGCCCGGCGGGGCGGGTAGGGAGCAGGGCGCCGCTGCCGTCCCATGCTCCTTTCATCATACCAGGTCGGGTCACCTCGGCGCGCCTCCGCCGGGAATCGGGGACGGAAAGTGCGCGTGCGCTGCCCGAGCAGCACGTCTCGATACGTCGCCGTCCGGGACCCGGCTGCATCCGCCTTCAAAGCTTTGGAGTCTCTTACCTTCGGGTCTTGAACCACCGGACACTTCTCCGACGAGTCACGGGCAGGCACCGGTGAGCCACGGGCAGGCACCGGGGTAGGGTGAAGTGTCGTGGTGGGGAGAGGGGCACCAGCAGCGGGTGGTGGGAGCGGGCTGCCGCTGGGACCGTTGGCGCCGTGAGGGCTTGATTGGTTGGCCGCCGCCGGTGGGGTGCCGAGCGGCGGAGCGGGCGACAGGGGAGGAGAGCTCATACTGCGGCCGTGCGGTTTGGCTGCATGTGCCGCGGCATCATGGTTATGGTTTCCCATGTCGAGTGCACGCATGAGTTTGCACGTGAACTTAGCCAGCGCTAATATACGTACAGTTTCGAGATCTCTTGTTAAAACCCCCAGCAATTCTACATACTTGTCGATATGTATAGTCGAAGATTGTCAGACCTCAGTGTTGGTCGCGCAGTCAGCGTACACAGCCTCATCCTTACGCACCGAGGCCGTCACAGCTGTAGTACGTGCCACGAGTACGATCACTGGCCGAAACGACCACCGGCCCTCGTCACGGCAGGAACTCGAACTCCCGAGCTCGCCGACCGGCGCTGCGCCGTCCCAGCGTCACAACCCTGGGCACCCACGGCCACGGTCGCCGAGATGGGAGCACTGTTGCATTGACCAACCGGCGGACAGGAGCGGCAGCCCGGCAGTGGCCCAAGTAAAAGCAGTCGCGTCGCTGGTACTCGTATCACGGGCGGGCCACGCCACGTGAACGCGGCCAGACAGAGACCCAGAGCGCGCGGCCGGGCAGGGTCGCGGGGACAAGGCCGGCAGAGGCGGCCAGCCAAAGACGCTGCGCTGCGCGCTTCCCCCGGAAAAGCGGAGCCGTTTGTGCGAGTGCGAGAGGGCGCGTTGGAGCGACAGACCCCGTCCCCCGCGAAAGCCGCGCGCGCGGCCTCCCCCTGGCCCCTGCTGCCGTGCCTGCTGCTGCCGCCGTCTCGTCATGTCGTCTGACGACGCGACGCGCCCCACCAGAAAGGGGCCCAAAAGCAAAGGAAAGCAGGAGCTTGGGCTCCTCGGCTCGGCTCGGCTCGCCGTCGCGCGGCAAAGGCCTTCTCTCCTCCGCTGGCGATTCAAAAGTGGTGAAACGAAACGAAACGAAAGGCAGGGCAGCGGACGAGCGCCCGGGCGAGACGCTGCCGGGCTGGCCGTGCAACGGCGGCGGCGCAGCAGGCGGGCGGGGTCACCGTGCCCCGCCCGCACGAGACGACGCCGGCGGCGCGGTTGGGCTTGAGTGCTTGACCGCTTGATGAGTCTTGGCTAGTCTGCCTCTGCCGGGCCCTACGTTGCTGTTTCGGTTAAAACACTTTTCGCTGCATGGGAAAAGGAGGGAGGGGAATCTAGCGCAAGTGTGCAACTCGGCTGCATTCCCGGGCGCTGTGCTCGCTGCCTCGCCAGCGACTTGTCACGCTTCGCGGCACCGGGGCCGGCAGGTGGGGCTCGCCGGGCCCATACGGCATCACGGTCGCCGTAGCGTCCTTTTTTCCGTGCTCGCTTGATGTTGATTCCGTCCCGGCGACCTTGACGGCGTAAAGCTACGGTGAGTCTACGATTCAGCGTCAACCTGACCAAAAACACAGATTAATATATCAGGATCGCCCATTTACAGTGTAACGAGATTCCTGCCACGACGCTGATCAAGCGCTGCCCTGGTCCGTTCGTTCCCGTCCGGAGGGCAATTGGGCAAAGTAATCACCGTTCCCAGTAAAACCAGATACTCCTACTTTGCGGCATGCTTTGGGGGCAGTCGCTTTTGCGTTCCCCTGGGCCAAGACAAGCAATGGATTCCCTTGTCAAAAGCAAATGCAACTGCCCATGGTTCGACGAAGCAAAGACCTCCTCTGGCTTTCCGGAGCGCGACGCAGCTGGTGCCGGAGGCCCGTATTCGCGAAAGCAGCGGCAACGGGCGCACACAACTACACAAGGCGGAAAAGCACCACCAAACAACAATCGCAAACGAGCGAGCGCGCAGGGAAAGCCACCTTTCCTTCGAATTTCATTCAGCTGGACGTCCCCGTCCCGGCGCCCGAAGCGGCTGCCCTGTGCGGGAACAGTCCCGTCGGCTAGGCACGGCAACAACGGCTACGCGCCGACAGGCACAGACGGACGCCTTGCCGCGCGCCGCGGCGCCCGAGGCGAGGAGCTCCACCAAAACCACCACCCGCCACGTCTCCCGCCCCCATAAAGTCGCCACGGCCAGCGAGAGCGCGGCGGTCAGGCTCAGGCCGGCGGGAAGGCAACGAACAGGAAGTCAGGGGCAGGAACCGCTAGCCGGCTGCGGCCTGCGGTGGTGGGCTCTGCCGCTGGCGCAGGGGCGTGGGGGACGGGGACTGGCAGCCAGGCAGCCCCGGGAGCGGCGCCTTCGGTTCGAGCCGAGGGGAGACAAGCGCATTAACGCCACTGCCGCCTCCGCCGATTTAACCGCCCGCACACCACCCCATTTCGGAACCTCCCCTCTATCCGCGGAGGCCGCTGCCATTGCCATTAACGTGCCGCGCGCGCGGGTAGGCCGACGGCGACCGGTGCCGACGAACCAGAGAGGATGGGGATCGACCTCAACGCCGTGGAGGAGGACGAGCCGGCGGCGGGGTCGGTGTGCGGGGAGCTGTGGCACGCGTGCGCGGGGGCGGGCCTGGCGCTCCCGCGCCGGGGGAGCGCCGTCGTGTACCTGCCGCAGGCGCACCTCGCGGTGGGCGGCGACTGCGGCGGCGGGGAGGTGCCGCCCGGCGCCGCGGCGCGCGTGCCGCCGCACGTGGCGTGCCGCGTCGTCGACGTCGAGCTATGTGTGAGTTAGCCCACCGTGCTCGTTTGTGGGTGCTTACGAGTTACCCCTGATGATCTGGCCTCGCTTTCTGACGCCCGGTGCGGTGCGTGAGCGTGCAGGCGGATGCGGCGACGGATGAGGTGTACGCGCGGCTCGCGCTGGTGGCCGAGGCCAAGGTAGTGTGCCGATTCCATTTCCACCGTTAGTGGATATGCTTTCATGCTTGGGGCGCTTCTAGTTCTAGGCAACTGACGCAGCGTTCTCAGGCAGAAAAAGTCTTATCGATTTGTACTGGGGATGACGCAGAAAATCTCATTTCCCTGTTCCATTTACACTTCACATTTCGTCAGAGGGTACCTGCCCAGCTAGAATGGCTATCTTCACCATTGATCACAATGGGCTTAGGAGTTACGCGGAATGATTTTCTTGGAGTAGTCTTAGAGCACGGTTCAGATCAGTTAGAGCACCAAATCAACTATAGTACCTAATCACTGTTTGATTAGCCCTTTCGCGCAATGGTAATCAAGGAGAGCTGCTTCCGTTATGCTGTAGGGAATTAGTTGCTCGTGGTGGGTGCATAGTGTTTTCAGGCAAAGGGTTTGATTGATTTCTACTAGGGATGAGCAAGGTGGTGTGTTTGGTGTCTGTTTTGTTTGCACTTTGCATTTCGCCTTGGAGCTTATCTATCACACTAGAGTTTTTGGTAATGTAATATGAGGGGCCTTCTCAGGCTGAATGATTTTTTATCTTCACTATTGATCAAAATTGGCTTTGGAGTTGCTCAGAACGATCCTCTTGGAGGAGTGAAGAGTACAGCTTCGGACAGATTAGCACAAAATTATTGCCTATTGTCCTAGATGCAATAGAGCCAATAGTTAGTCATTGCTTGTTAATTCGTCATCTTTTCCTTATAAATACTTGGTTATAACCTTTTCCTTATCAATACTACTTGGCTATGACTTTTCCCTTATCAATACTTTGTTATAACTTTGAAGATATGACTTGATGTCTCCTAGTAACAAAACAATGCTTATTTGCTAGTTCTCATCTTTTCCCTGTGGGTACTTCGTTATAACTTTGGACTTTTGGAGGAATACAGCTTCTTCATAGGTGTTAGTACTAGTTGCTTATTGTACTGGTACTAGAAGAATTAATCATAGCTCATTTAGGCTTCTCACTGTTATGCCCAATGGACCGTGTTGGGATCTTACATACTGTAATAGTTGAAATCAAGAAGAAAAAGACACTTGTAGGGTCTCTAAAAACATTGTTTATTGGACCCAGATGTTTGGACGAAGCATCCATGATGGTGAATCTGAAGAGAAGAACTCTGAGACGGAGGATGGTGATGGAGAAAAGAAGCTACGAACATCGCACATGTTCTGTAAGACGCTTACAGCTTCTGATACAAGCACACATGGAGGATTCTCTGTTCCTCGGCGGGCTGCTGAGGATTGCTTTCCACCATTGGTGATACACATGGAAACTATCTTTAATTTGTTCCTGAGTCCCAGATTAGGTTGAATTGCTGCTCTAACTGATTCATGTTTCTTCTATTCCCTTTAGGACTATGAGCAGCTTAGGCCTTCCCAAGAGCTCATTGCCAAGGACTTACATGGCATGAAATGGAGGTTCCGACATATCTATAGAGGTATAACACATGAGCTAATAATGTGTAGTGGATTGCAGATCTAGTTTCCATCAAATTTATAATTGGTAATGTAACATCTATACAGTGTATACTTCATGCTTCACATGGAAAAGGTATGCATTATTTTTCCCAATCAAAGTTGCGCCGTGTTTGATAAATGGTATAGGCCTGAGCTAAGGGGATGAAATTTCCAGTATTAGTTGGGAGTGTTAATTGTTTGATTGAGAAGAGTTCATGTGATTCAGTTTCTAAAGCAAGGGCTTATTTTGTTGCAGTAAGAATCCAATCGGTAGATCAGTGATATATGCATAGTTGAAGTCTTTGCTACTGTTTGCATTGGGGGGAGAATGATGGGTCAGTAAAGTAAAAAAAAAGCAATTTGGTAATAGTACTAACAAGTTACAGCCAGTATAATTAAATAGAGAATCTAGAATCTGCTGATGACTCGTAAGCATTCTCTGTCTGCCATTATGTCCATTCAAATGCTAAATTTCATACCGGTTCCACCTGCCCCCGTTGCTTTCTATGCTTATCAGAACAGACTTCAAATCGAAAAAGGCCCAAAGGCTAAGATAGAGCTAAAATTTCTTTTCCAATGAAATTTCAGGTCAACCACGGAGGCATCTTCTGACAACTGGGTGGAGTTCATTTATCAACAAGAAGAAATTAGTCTCAGGGGATGCGGTCTTGTTTCTTCGGTAGGCATGTTGCCAATGTGCGAAACTTAACTAGTAAGGGGTTTTCCACCTTCCATAAGTGTTCGTCTTTTCCCATACAGAGGTAATGATGGCGAGCTAAGATTGGGTGTGAGGAGAGCAGTTCAACTGAAAAATGAAGGTCTTCTTGAAGCTGTCAACAGTACTGATTCAAAGCTACGTACACTGTCTGCTGTGGCCAGTTCCTTGGAGAACAGAAGTATATTTCACATATGTTTCAACCCAAGGTTTGTTTACTGGTGTTTTTTAGATTCTAGTCGATCACTGTTAAGCACACAATGGCAGATTCTTGTTAATCACTCTTTGCAAGTTCATAGTCCTTCAATCTTGTATTTCTTTTTTTCACTGTCACATATGTATTTTCTTTGTTATTCACTGAGTTCTGTTTATATTATTGCTAAAAATTTATACATACAATATATTGGTATGTGGTGTTCAAAAATTTGGACCTCTACACTTCCAAAGTCATCTACTGATGTCTGACATACTTAGGATCATGTGTTCTATATTTATTATGACATTGCATGTTTGCCATCACTTCGCATCCCACCCACATTTGAAAGGCACACATAACTAATAAACAAATATTTGCATAGATGGAGCTACTTGATTAATGTCATATGCTTCATTCTTAGGATTGGTGCATCCGAATTTATTGTGCCGTATCGCAAATTTTTGAAGAGCTTGAACTACTCCTTTTCGATTGGAACGAGGTTTAAAGTCGGTTGCGAGAATGAAGATGCTAATCAGAGGTCTCGCTCTTAATTCTTTTAATTTTGGATATCAGTTTTCCATGTACAACTGTCTCTTGAATTATCTTCTATGTTTGTAGGTCTTGTGGATTGATCTCAGGTATTAGTGAAATCGATCCCATACGCTGGCCTGGATCAAAATGGAGATGTCTCCTGGTATGCATTTTAAATGGTCCTGTTTATTTGAACTTGCCAAAGAGTCCTTGCCAGCTTCTTCCCTGTTGATTCTGCTTGTTGTGGTTTATCACTGATACCTGCTAAGTTCTATTAACCATCTGAATTTGATCTGATTAGCTTGTGATGAATCTCCACAAGTTGATAAACTTGGTCTTGGACTTCTGAAACCCTGGGTAGAAGTTAGATTATTGTTAAGGTTGAACCTAAGTTGGTTTTACTACTGATACCTGCTAAGTTCCATTGACCTTCTGAATTCGATCTGATTAGCTTGCAATGCACCTCAACAAGTTGGTAAACTTTGGTCTTGGACTTCTGATTCCTTGGGTGGAATTTAGACCATTGTTAAGGTTGAACCTAAGCTTGCTATATATCTAGGGAGGAGAAGTGTTACTTAGAGGAGAGTGATTTCTGTACCCAAATCTAATATGGTTGATAGCTATAGTGAGATGAAGGTGTAATTTTTTGTTCTTTTCTATGCAGTATAAGTAAAGATGGACTGAGTGTTTAAAGAGTTTTTGAGTTAATCTATAGTGTGGTTTAACTGAAATTCTCATCTATTTGCATGATTTACAGGTAAAATGGGATGGTGATACTAAGTGCAACCACCAGAATAGAGTATCTCCATGGGAGATTGAGAGTGTTGGCAGTTCAATTTCTGTTAATCATTGTTTTTCATCATCTGTCTCAAAGAGAACAAAATTGTGCTTCCCCCAAGGCGACTTGGACGCTCCAATTCTAGGTAGGTTCAACAACATGAAACTGATGCAAATTCATAGCTGAAAGTTTCCTTTAGCCATGTCCGTTTACCTGTTTGCATGAAAAATGCAGATGGAAATGGTCGTCCCGACTCCATGGAAACTCAATGTTTCCACCGGGTCTTGCAAGGTCAAGAATTGGTGCGCTCCAGGACTCATGGTGTTGCATGCTCTCATTCATCAGATACCCCCAACTGTCAAAGCAATGAAAGGAGATTAACTGCTGATGCGTGGAACTACAAGATGAATGATGCAGTGAGTGGGCTCCGACACCGAAATGCCACTGGGTTTGGTTACCAGCCCCTAGGCTTCAGTGAATCTGTCAGATTCTCCGAGGTCTTGCAAGGTCAAGAAATGTCTCAGGTGGTTCCTTCCTTCATTGGAGCTGCTTTTGATGCTCGCGTGCAGAATGGCAGAATTGGTCTGTTTGATTATGTGCAAAGAGCACCTGCAACTCAAGGATATCCTCTACAGCAGTTTAATCTACCATCACCAGAAGTGTGTTCGCCCTCATCTGTTCTTATGGTAAACCAAACCATGTTACTACCGTCCGAGTTAGGAGGTATGACCAACCTTGAAGAAGCAAATGGCAGCCGGTACACACCCACTGCAATGCAGAGAGAAGCTGAAACCTGGCGATGCGTGCAGCAGCAAAGGGCAAGTGAAAATGGAAGCGAGCTTTTCAACACCACTGAAGCCTCAGCTCCTACAATTGCTGATAAGTCGGTTGACAGGGGAGTCGGGCGTAGCAGCTGCAGGCTTTTCGGTTTCTCATTGTCTGACAAGATCCTGGGCGCAGAGGAAAATAGTTTGAAGGAAGGGAACTACGAAGCAGCTCAGCAAACTCCCCGGGTGCTGGACTTGTTTGGGCGCAGCCAATCTACACCCAGTGTTCTGCATGCTCTCTGCGCAGCTCCCGGAATTTGATGCTTGCCCCAGCTTCAGTGTTATCCTAAAGTCATTTTCGTCGCGTGGGAAACCTTTTCTTTTCTTTTCTTTTTTTGAGAGCAGTCGCGTGGGAAACTTTCTCTGGATCATGTGGTTCCGCAGAAACCACTTCATGTTCAACGTAGGCTTTAGTGATCTGCATGTTTAGTTTGGCATTTTTGTGGTAACGAATTCTAGTACTAATTGTGTGCTGGCACGTCGTCTCTTAAGATTGCGCCCTCGAATTTCAAACAAGGCATGGCTGTTTCTTAGTAGTAGTTTTCATTGCGGTCTATCGATGTTGTCTCGTCTTCTCGCAGAGAAAACGACTCTGTCCCGCTTCTTTCATCGACGGACCCATCTCCGTATACTCCAAGCCAAGATGGAGCCAGCTGTTGCCGCCTTGCTGGTAGCACGTTATGCAAAACGTGCAATGTATGCCTTGGGCAAAACGTGCAATGCATGCAGTGATATAGTGAGACAAGCGGTGCAATGCAAGTGGCGCGGGCCACGCCGCCAACCCGCTGGGACACAGCACACCGCAGCATCCCGCAATCCCACATCCCAGCCCACGTAGCCAAAGCGGCCCAATGCGGATAGCCCGCACACCCCGCAGTGTCCCGCATCCAGCCCTGCTCCTCGGCCACGCCGCCGCCTTTCGCATCGCGCATCTCTGCCGCTCCGCAAACACGCCGCCGCCTCTTGCATCGCGTGGTGCGTTGTGCTCTCAGCGTAGACGCTGTTCTTCTCTATCATGTGTACGTTCTCATCCACGTCGCCACCTACCTCAATTAAAATATCTAGTGATTTCCCGGCCGAGCTGAGATCCCGGTGCTAGCTTGATTATGCCGCTGTCTCCTAGATGATTAGGCGAAATTTTTCCATCTTTGACGTCGCCGTCGTCGAGGAAGACGATCAAGGAGAAGTGTCCGCTCACTCTCTCGTCGAAGCAGACATGCCAACTCTTGCTCGGCCGATCACTGGAAGAACGCCCAGATCTTCCGCAGGCTCTGGTTCCAGCAAGAAGCTTATGACCCTCTCCATCTCTGCCTCACGGCCCGCTGTAAGGCTCCCGACGAGCTCCTTGAGTGGGAGGGTAGCAGCTCAAGAACACGACGAGCTCCTTCATGTCGCCGGCCATGCGCTCCAGGCCGATGAGCGCCTCCTGCGGTGACCGCGTGCGGCCGTGCTGTAGCAGGACGTCCGCGGGCTGCCGCAATGACCGCAAAGTCAAGCGGCGCTATGCGGGTTGCCGCATGCGCCCGCGACGGTGCTTGCGGCGTGCGCGGACGCGGGGCGGGCAGCCGCATCATACCCCACTTGCAACTTGAAATGCAAGTATGGAAACAAGCGGCTGCAGGCTTTTTATTCATGTCATTTTCTATTAGAGATTAATCCTGTTACCGGTAAAAATGGTACCGACACTTTCTGACGGACCGTCCTATCGAAAGAGATTATGGTGCTACGGTGTTTGGTTCAGAGGGTTTATTATGAGCCCCTTTAAATAAGCATCTTTCTAATCAAACAGAAGGAGCTTATTTTCGTAAGTCTTTTATAAGCCCATAAGCCTCTAGAGAGGTGCTTTTAAGGCTTATTTGCCATGACTCCATAATAATCACCTCACTTTCCACTATATAAGCCTAAAAAACCAAACACCTCTTGAGACTTATTATAAGCCTCTCCGAATTTCGTTATTCAAGATTCAATCCGTATTTGAATAAGTAAAGATGGATATCTTAATTGTGCTGATATTGATGATATCTTATGTTGATATTAAATACATATCACGGCACATTTTAGACTACCTGTATCTGAATTTGATCCAAAAAAATTAATTATCTATATATGTATATGTAGATATCTGTTGTATCCGGTTTATTTTCATCCCTATTGTTATGTCAACAATGGAAACGCAACCTAAAATGGTCACAGCGTTCCTTTCTGTTGTGGCCTGTAAGGTGCGAGAGTGCAGATCATTGCAATGGTTTGCATTGGGTCGACCCATGGGGAGCAGCGAATCCTGCATCCAATGGTGACCATGCGCACCTGCCCGGCTGTGATTTTTTTTAATTTTAACCAAATTTTTAATAATATTTTAAAAATAACCCTGCCGGAAAAATATTTACATCTCATGACCCTTTTGGTCACGCCGGCCCGCATGGCGCGACAAAATAACTTTGCCACGCCACATGCATTGGCGCGACAAACCTGCCACGGTGGAAGGGGAAGGTGACATGGATCCTCCTTGTCGCGACAACGCATGTGGCAATCTATTTTGTCGCGCCAAAACACACGGCGCGACAGGGAGCTCCCTCCCTTCCCAATCCTCCCTCCTTAATTCAACCATCTATTTTGGTCAATCTAAATAAAATAGTATTTGCAGTCCAAATTTTATAAAACTCGATAGGCGTATTATAGATGATGTAAATATTTCATTTTAGTTATATAATAAGTCAAAGTATTACCTATTACAAGATATATGATTCCAAAGTAGGATATATTTTATTATATTGGGTATCTCGTAGGTACGAGAAACGAATAATTCGATCACCTATCTTGAATCTTCCGAATAAAATAGTATACAGTACACAAATTTTATGGAATTTAACAGACTTGATTTACACTATGTAAATATTTTATTTTAGTAACTTTGACAATTATAGATACTACATATTTAGTTCTAAATTATGGTATATTTTATCCCTATTTTTACCTCGTGAGATATTTTATCGCATCATACTTTATAATCAAGGTGAAAATATCTATCAATTTCTAGTAGTAAAAAAACAATACTAATAAGAAATTTTTAGAATGGGATATTATAAACACATTCTTTATCTTACAAGCACCTTATTTTTATCCATCATTTTCTTTGTCGATGTTGAGCTAAAGAAAGTAACTCTCATCTATATATGATATACACACTTCATCTCCTCTCGCTTATGCACTTTGTCCATCCGACCCATAACTATAATTTTGACTTAATTTACTCCCATATCCTATTAATACGGGCTTAATTTATCCCTTAAGCGGGATTCCCTACGAACGTTCATTTACGGCCATCCGTGCAATTCTATTGTGCAGTACGTAGGCAAAGTATATTTTTACTTGTTTAGATCGTATAGTGTTGCATCATGTTTCACACAACAAGCCAATGAAGAAAATACAAGTTCATGGTTGTAACAAGTTAACAATATTACCACATGTCATAATGAAACTTTATTATAGTTTGAAATTATTACTCAAATTAAACAATCTACCCACTCACAACGCACCAAATAGGGATAAAATATATCATAATTTAGAACTATGTATCTCTAAATATGTAGTATCTATAATTGTGAAAGTTACTAAAATAAAATATTTACATAGTGAACATCAAGTCTGTTAAATTTCATAAAATTTGTGTACTGTATACTATTTTATTCAGAAGATTCAAGATAGGTGATTGAATTATTTGTTTCTCGTACCTACGTGATACCCAATATAATAAAATATATCCTACTTTGGAATCATATATCTTATAATAGGTAACACTTTGACTTATTATATAACTAAAATAAAATATTTACATCATTTATAATACGCCTATCGAGTTTTATAAAACTTGGACTGCAAATACTATTTTATTTAGATCGATCAAAATAGATGGTTGAATTAGGGACGGAGGATTGGGAAGGGAGGGAGCTCCCAGTCGACTGGAAATACTATTTTATTTAGATTGATCAAAATAGATGGTTGAATTAGGGAGGGAGGATTGGGAAGGGAGGGAGCTCCCTGTCGCGCCGTGTGTTTTGGCGCGACAAAATAGGTTGTTCATTTTAAAGAGTGGCATCCTATGTCCACTATCTCGATCGAGGTATGGAGGTCAGAATAAATAGAATAATGATGAATGGAAAAAAGAGAAAATCCTTGAGCTGGATAAGGGGCGGATGTAGCCAAGTGGATCAAGGCAGTGGATTGTGAATCCACCATGCGCGGGTTCAATTCCCGTCGTTCGCCCATCACATTATTGCAAATCCCAAAAATGCAATTTTCCATATTTCTAGTTACGTATTTACTCATGCGTTGGCGTGACAGGGAGGATCCATGTCACATTCCCCTTCCAGCGTGGCAGGTTTGTCGCGCCAATGCATGTGGTGCGACAACGTTATTTTGTCGCGCCATGCGGGCCGGCGTGACCAAAAGGGTCATGAGATGCAAATATTTATCCGGCAAGGTTGTTTTTAAAATATTATTAAAAAATTGGTTAAAATTAAAAAAATCCCCGGCTGCCGCCGGCACACTTAATATTTGGGTTCTCCGTTAGATCTGACAAAGGCCATCTAGAAATATCAAACTTAAATGCCTGGTTACTTGGTTAGTAGATGCATTGGTCGTATCTTTATGCACCATTGATCAAACCATACTGTATATTTTAATTCAGGAAGGAGAGCAGCGGCATCGACCTCTTAACTCCGTCTCTAGCATCTAACACAGACCTGCCTACTATTAGAAACCTGTCTTCTGGCCCCCCGATGACAGCCAGGCTGCCAGGATGACCTGCCACGAGATCTCGACCTACCACAACGACATAATGCTGTTGTCGGTCGATCTCCAAATCGGGAATGGTTTGGTCCTGTCTATATATTTTGGGTTTTCTTTGGGCAATACAGGGGTTGGGGGACCGTGTGTTTCTACATTTTTTTCTAAATCTAAAAACTTTAAGAATTTTATGGGCTAGATCAATGTGAAATATTTCTATCTCTATCTCTACCTAATTATAAAGAAAGAATTATTTCCGCGGTACGTCATAATTTTATGAAAAATCCCTTTAATCTATTCCTATTTCTATTATTTCTATTCTCTAATATTAAAAACTTTAAGAATTTTATGGGCTAGATCAATGTGAAATATTTCTATCTCTATCTCTACCTAATTATAAAGAAAGAATTGTTTCCGCGGTGCGTCATAATTTTATGAAAAATCCCTTTAATCTATTCCTATTTCTACTGAAGGCCGTAACCGAGCCGCGCACAGCTACGATTCATCGCCGACACGGACTTCGCGAGCGTTATGATCCTGCATATAAATTCAAGCCGCGGCCTTCTTTTTAGTGCAATGTAAATAACGACACCAGCAAAATTTTTTTAGCAATCTTCAGGAAAGAAGGCGGAAAGTAGTACCGCCTCTGAATTGAAAGGAGGGAAGAGGGAAGGATCGGAGTAGCCGGCGGTGGCTACGAGCAGCATCGTGGATGAGAAAGATACCGAGGTCCAAGGCTTCTCCTCGTGTGCGTTGACTCCTTGTCCACGGGGGTGTCGGCCTCGAAGTTGGACGAGCACGGGCACGGGAGCTGCGGAGCAGGCGAGCAGCAAACAGGAGGCGGCGGCGCGGCGCACCCGCTCTAGCTGGAGGCCTCTTGTTCTCTCTCTGACTCCCAGATGCAGTTTAGTTCAGATGAGGAAGGTGACAGGAGGAGGAGAGAAGGTACCGTGGGATAAGGAAGTTGACGGAAGGAAAAAAAGGTAATATTGGCCCCACCTAAAGATATTTTGATTGCATAATAGTAAACGTCAAACGTCAAAGGTCTGGAAATACCCATGGAGTTGGTTTTGAACATTTCCTAATTCTCAAGAATATTGTCGTGAATTCAATTTATATAGCATTTTATTTATGGTAATAATGACCCATCACTACATTTATTTTTTCCAGATGGAACCATCTTAGCACTGCATGTCATTAATAGATGTGAGCAGCATGATTGACACAAGTAATATTAAGGATCTTTGGGTATAAATATCCATCCTACGTGATACTCGTAACTAAATGCACACTCTATTTTTCAGATGATGATATCATTAGCAATGGCATTTGATCCACATCAAGTGATCACCAGCTACTCATGGATCCTAAAGAACGTAAGAGGCAACCGGTATAAACAATTATCTCACCAATAAAAAGATGAATTACTAAAAAAAACGCCGAGAAGCTCGTCAGCAAAAGAAAGTTAGATCCAACCTTATGGATGTAAAACACTGCTCTATGCATTACACATCTGAGAAAATTGAAGCAAGACGTGCAAATGCTAAGGCACATTATGCAAATTTAAAACCCGAGTAAAGGTAGGCAATACGTGATCGTCAAAGATTGTTCTATGCAAACATGACATCTGAGCAAAAACTTGCAAAGAGAAACCGTGAAAAATCACGTTGTGCTATGAAACGGAACACTGAGTAAAAATTCGATTGCCATGGAAAATTCTTTGTATAACTCATCAGATTCAGATTGAAATGGATGTATCTATGTCAGCATTGGTGTTACATGAGATTCAAAATTTGAAATTTTTCCTTATTTTGTTTAAGTACGTATATTCATATTATGACTCTACGGCGGACTATAGATCCCACGATCTTATATTACTTATTATAAAAAGGAAAATGATAGTATTTAGGATTCTAGTCCTAACAACCTTAGCTTCCGTCTTGTGCCCGTGCTCTTATCTACCTAAAATTAATAAGCCTGATATGCATATGAATGTGAAGCTCATTTTATAAATAAATGATATGGGTCATATACATCAAGTTATCATTTGAGCTTTTGGTCATGTTTATTTTAGGTTAGAAGTATGTGAGAATTTTTCATCTCCCGTTACAACGCACGGGCATATTTGCTATCTTTTCTTATTTCTGAAACAAGCAACTTTAGTATGTCAATCTGTCATGTCAAAATGACAGAATCCAACTAGGATAGCTTCAACTTTGGTCAGTTGGTTCTGAGTATGACAAGGGTAGAGATTAGAAATCATAAATCAAATTCCTCCACCTAAAAATCATCAAACCAAAGTCTCCCCAAAATCCACAAACCCTACACATAAATCATATTTCCACATCTCAAAAAACCATATACACAAATCAAATAGTGATTCACAAGTCGATAGATGAATATTGTGATGGAATTGAGTAGAAAGGCGAGCAGATGGTGCTCGAGGCTATGACACATGCCTCCTCAATGAATGCGTTGATCGAAGCATCGTCCAATTTTTTTAATTAAAAACCATAATAAACATCAGATTGCTTGCAAATTACAACCATACTGAACGAAACACAATAACCAAAAATCGAGAAAATCAGTTACTTCGGATTTGCTTTGGTTTCAGTGCTTGAGATCTTTTTCGTACCCTTACTTGTTATAATGTACAAGCATATTTGCTGGTGTAGGAAAACAGACAACAATGAATTTAATTTCTTTTACCCAAGCATATTAAGGAATAATGACAATAATAATGAAACACAATTATTCAGAATTACAAACCCATACAATCCAAGCCAGTTCAACCATTTGCTCGCAAGACATTTTACGGGTAGACCTCGATGATTGATCTTGCACCTAAAACTGGAGATATCTTGTAATCGCTGAACCCAGCTTCCAAAAAAATATTTTTCCACTCTTGCTCATCTCGCTCAATGCCATTTACAAGCATGATATAGAGATCAAACAAGGCCTGCGTCTCTCTGTGCTTCGAGTTTGATGATCCTTCTTCAACCACAATATCTATGATGATCACCTTTCCTCCCTCCTCTCTTGGAGGAATAGCTTTCCTGCAATTCTTCAGAATCTTGATACAATCCTCGTCACCCCAGTCATGCAAAACCCACTAAAACATAGCAAAAGAGTAAGTGAGGATGAAAAAAGAAGTCAACTAATAATTACAGGTTTTTCAAATTAAACTAGAGGTATTTTATTGCCGTTCTAAATGTACTATTTATACTTGGTATTCAGTACATAACAACAACTTTTTAATACCTTATGCATTAAGTTTTGATACCTCGCAAGTTATAATTAGTAGTACGTACCTCCCAAAGGGATTATTAAAATCTCATTAAACTATCAAACACCAAAGTTAATCAGGACTTTAATTAAGCGAGCTATAGCTAGATGAAGCCATGCATATCTTCACATTTCCACCCTTAAAAGCTGGTAAAAAAAACATAGCGCAAATAGTACTATACCAAGACCAGCAGTATCACAATGAAATAGCAACGGTACCTTGAAGAACATAGCATTCGCCGGTGGGACGCTCTCAAACATGTCTCCGGCGATGTACTGCACGTCAGTGTCACTAGGAGCCTTGGCGACAACGTGGTCCAAATCCAAAACGCTACATTTCACACCAGGGAACGCCTTCGAGATGGCCTGCGCCGCCGCGCCGAGACCCCCGCCGACGTCAACCAGGGAGCTTATCCCCTGGAAGGCACCTGCGTACTCCTTGATGGCGATGTCCATGATGAAGTTGCTGTCCGAGACCATCCCGTCGTTGACGAGCGCGTCGAAGGCCGCGTCACGGTCGGCTTGCTCCCACAGCGTCTGGCCGTGCGTGTGCCTGAAGACGCACGACTCCGGCAGCGGCAGCTCCTTCTGGAACCATGTGCCGAGCTCGAGGAAGGGAGATACAAAGCTTGGGTGGAGTATCATGGCGGTGATAGGAGCAAGGTTCTGCGAGCCGACGAGGAGGCGGGACAGCGGCGTGAGCGCGTACACGAGTTCACCGCCGCCGCCGCCCGACGACGGGTTCTGGGAGCTGAAGACACCGGTGGCTGCGAGCACGCGCATGAGGCGACGCAGGCACGGGATCTTGGACGGGTGGAGCTTGACCGCCGCGACTATCTGGGGGAGGGTGGCGCCGCCGCCGTTGTTGTGGATGGCGTCGGCGATGCGGAGGTCCAAAGCGGATTTGAGCGCCATGGACTTGATGTAGGCGAAGGTGTTGTTCCAGAGCTCGAGCTGAGCGTCGAGCAAGGCTTGGTTAGTGCTCGTGGTGAGCGCCATGGTTCTACTGGCTACTGTGCCGGTTTTCCTTTGTGAATTTGTGATTGGTGGATAGTGCCACATATATAGCCATATCCCATACAGCGTGTCTCTTTACATAGACATGCATGCCATTTGAATGCTTTAACTATACACACATGGAAAATATGGTTGCAAATCAAGATCGTAATCGCTTTCTATATCACATTAAAAACATCCACTTTCAGTTTTGCTCATGCAGCTTAGCCGAGCTAGGATAAGACGACACCTAGGTCCTGTTTGGATCCACCAGCTAAACTTTAGCGGCTAAAGTTTAGCTGCTAGGGATCCAAACGGGGGCAGCTAAAATTCAGCTAAACTTTAGTTACATGCCAAAAGAGTTACATGCCAAAAGGTACACGATTCCTTTAGCTGATTGAGCCTGGCTAAACGCAGCTAAACGAGTTTAAAGACCAAAATACCCCAACATATTTATAGAATTTACCCACCGTCACATGATTATGTCCATAATTAATGAAGGTTAGGATAGTCCAATTAATTTAATTAGCTGATGGATCCAAACACTCCCAGCTAAAGTTTAGGTAGATACTCTTTAGCTAGCTAAAATAAACCACTACAAATTAGCTGGCTAAACTTTAGTTGGGGTGGATCCAAACAGGGCCCTAGTTCTGAATTGAATTAATGTGTTTTAGGCTAAAAGTCCGTAAACATGCATGATGACAA
The DNA here is from genome assembly GCA_033239725.1 of Echinochloa phyllopogon. Lineage (NCBI taxonomy): Eukaryota > Viridiplantae > Streptophyta > Magnoliopsida > Poales > Poaceae > Echinochloa > Echinochloa phyllopogon. Next base: position 18,149,018 of record BTCW01000003.1, on the reverse strand, counting down.
CTTATGACAGATTTGAAGATGTATAAATCATGGAGTACTTTCAGCGTGGCTATATATGTAGCTACAACTAATCTCCATACTTTCTCCCGCTTTTAACAAGGTGTATTTCATGATAGGACAATATTTTGATCATCATTACTCCATCGACGACATTTTATTATGTGAAAAAACCATAATCACAAGTAAGTCTTTTTTTAGTATGAATCTATAAGTAACATCAGTTTTGTGTCACAAAAGATATATGTTTTATTCTAAAAAAAGATATATGTTTTCTTAAAGTAATTGTTGATCAAAAGCTTGTGCTAATAAACAGAAATAAACTTTTAAATGTCAAATGGAGGTAGTACTTTTAAATTCCTACTTCATATTTATCACATGCATGTTGCTTTTCTCTACTGCATAATTAATGCAGATCAAATATCGTAAACTAACAAGGCGACCCATCAAAATGGGGCACACAGACTCATTTTAATATGCTTTCATTCCAATCCATTTGATTGAAAGACAAATCATCTTTGGAATTTGCATAAAATGGATTTAAATATCCTATTTAGGCTCCTAAATGGATCTGAAAAGGAATAAATAACATACACAAGCATGATAGTTTTAGATTGTATCTCACTGTCATTATTTTCCAGTTCATATCTTTTGTCCGTGCATTGTCCCATGTTGGTTGTACAACTATTTCTTTTCTCTCTTTTGTCGGAAAAAGGAGATTTTCAATTTATGATGGCGTAATGGTTTACATATATATATTTAAGGTCTAATAAAATCTGTAAAATTTCCTAAGGCTATACAAAACCCTCCTTATATTAAAATGGTATCCATGAGCAATTTTGTTTCTATCCTTTCCAATCTTGACAAACTCAACACCGACTAGGTCTTGTGCTTCCTATTTCGCTTCTATGATAATGCACCACCAGAGGCCCTTTTCTCTTTTTCTTTGCCACCAGAGCTTCAATTCTAAGATGATGTGTGCCCAAGCATGAATCTGAAGGTCTGAACTGAGCTGCATAAAAAAAATAATCAAATGTTGCACGGCGAGAATGTACACACACCAGGAGCTGACGCGTACCAAACATGGCGAGAATATATGTAGAGGGAACTGATTTTTCAGCTGCTTTTCTCCTTGCTCTAATTGGCGTGTTTAGATGCAGAAAGGCGACGCCCGATTCGGGCCTGACCGGCCTGACGCCGGCTGACGCGCGTCAGCCGGCGCACTGTAGCGTTTCGTTCGTATGTGCGAAAAATTGTCCAAAAAATTATTAATTAGGCTCAAAATGTTCGTCTCGCAGAGTACAACAAAACTGTGTAATTAATTTTTAATTTTATCTATATTTAGTACTCCATGCATGCTATGACATTTTGATGTGATGGGAATCTTCTTTTTGCATAGTAAATTTGGGTGTGGGAATTCTGGAACTAAACAAGGCCTGAGTGACTTGTCCCAGAAAACCAAAGCCTACACTGTCGTGACCATCAAACTTCCTGACACGCCATTGATTTTGCAAGGCAAAATTGATGACATAAGCTGCCCTGATGCAGACGCACATTAATTGAGAGCTCAATTTGGCTATCTGAATTCATTGCCACCACGAAGGAGAACAGGAGAACAGTTGGCACTGGTAAAATGGCTGTTATCCATGGAAAATTCTACATGCCCAAGGCCCCCGGTAGCTTCTCATAAGATCTACCGCTGTAACTTATTCATTCATAAGGGCAATTCCAATCCAAGATACTTGAGGCTAAAACAATGGCCGCTTTTAGCTCTGAAATGTTAAGATAAATAAAAACAGAACAAAAACTACTCATGCTAAGTTGAATACTTTTATTTTATTGTTTATTACTTTCAATTGGTTGCTAGCTTGGGTCGAACCACATATCGATCGATTTCAGATGTTGGCCTACGACAGCGAAGCATATTAGCAGCTATGCGAACGTACGTCTTCTGAGCAATCAAAGAATTCAACCACTGAAGCAATCAGAGAATTCGCCCACTCAATCATCTGGATATGCAAACGATTTCCTTTTAAAATAATTCCTAGCGATCGATTCTTCGCATATGTTACGCATGGGGACATATGTAAAACATCAGGCCACCTCCAACGAGATATCGACTTCGCTAGGAGAGAGAGAGAGAGAGAGAGTCCATATACAGCTGTATGTAGATGTCTGGAGAAACATGCTGTGAGAGGGAAAAAAAACATTAGGAAACGTTGAGACTAGCGCCTCGCTTAGCATTTCAGCCGGCGACGACGTCGCTCGTTGTTGGAGAGGCCTAAAGGAAGTGTCAAACTGAACCTTACTGCATCCTGGCCGTGCTGAAGTTGAACTGGCGGAGCGATCTCCGATCTGTTCAGATCATCATCACTTGAGATCATGTCAGATGTCACGGCGGCTACGGTTCGAGAGCAACAGGTCCCCGTGCAAATCATTCGCTCGGACTGGCTGAAAGGGAGATGATGAGAGTCCGAGACATGTCCTTATTGTTTTTACTAGTGCCGAGAGACAAGTCGAGTGACTACCCGCTAAAAACAGGTCACGCGACAGCGAGAGACTAACCTCTGTCCAGAAAGGGGATGGGACAAAGAGAAAATTGGAGAAGACGTGTGCGTGCCATTTGCAAAACGAGCAAGGGCCTCTGCATAAAGATTCAGTTGATGACACTGCACGCATCTTGATCAGTGGTACGCGATCGAATCAGACGTATATATAGTACGGAGTATATTTGATTTCATTGATAATTAAACAACATAGAGATACGCTCACTATAGAATCGCGAAGGAACTGGAATGGGAATAAGTTATTCTCGTTCCGTTTCAAAGAGGAGACAATACAACATCTTTATTTCAATTGCCATATGGCCACTTTTTTATGGAGAGCTGTCCAAATGGTCTTAGATCGTCCAAAGCCTCTTAGTTTCAATCACTTATTTACTAATTGTCTAGCGGGTTTAAATACAAAGTTAAAAAACCAGATGTTAGTCGGTGTCTCTGCTTTATGTTGGGCACTTTGGCTGAGTAGGAATGATTTAGTTTTTAACAACTCATCACAAAAAACTTATTTGCAGGTACTGTTTCGGGGTACATATTGGCTTCGTTTTTTGGCACAACTACATCAGCTTGAAGACGACAGACAAGCAATAAAGGACGTCTGCCAGGCTTTGGAGACGCTAGCTATGAGTGTTTTTGCACACCATGGATGGAGGTTTAGTAATAGAATTATGAACTAATGCTCTATTCATCTTTATGGTGTGGGTAACGCTTTGATTTTAATCATGAGTGCAGACGGAAGTGCTGTAAATTTGTAATTCCTTTGGGCCGTAGCCATTTTGGTCAAGGCCGGATATTTCATATCCATTATCTAAAAATAGAATCGTGAAGCATTCACGTGCGAGACCCTGTATGTTTAGATAGCATCTATAGTACGTGCACGAAGAAGGCGCGGCTAGGGGTGGATGCTGATCGAGCCAGCTGGGCTCGTTTTGTCTTGGCTCGTTTGCGAGCAAAAATTCTGGATGGACTCACTCATTAAGCTTGCAAGCTGGCTCGTCAATATCACGAGCTAGAGTTAAATTTAAAATTACCACAATAATATATATAATATAAAAATTATAGTATTTATATGGTATTAATACCTCCAAAATCTACTCTATCATACTATAATAATAGAATATAACCATAATATCATCTAGAATTACGGATATAGTATATACATATATTATTATTAATCAATAATTTGCTCATTAGTCTATTAGGTTTTGTTGCTCGTTTGGCTCGCGAGCAGCTCACGAACTGGCTCGAGCTAGCTTGTTAACGAAACGAGCAAAAACTGATCCTCGGCTCGTTAAAAAATACATCGAGCCAAATCGAGCCAAGCCAAGACCGAATCAAGCCAGCTCGTGAGTTTTGAGCTTTTGATCCAGCCCTAGAGGTGGCTACCGGCTAGGCCTAGTTTGGACCCATCGGGAAGTTTAGTCTGATGATCGGTGATGAGATGCTAATTAGGGGGACTAAATATAAACTAATTATAAAATTATCTATATAAGGCATGGCTAATTCACGAAACAAATCTATTAAACCTAACTAATTTATGATTAGCACATATTTACTATAGCATCACATAGTCTATTGATGGATAAATTAGGCTTAATAGATTTATATCGTTTGACCTAACTCATGTGAGAAAACGCGCCGTGGACATATTAACCATGTATTCGTTCTTGAAACACAAGTACAACTTATGGTCTAGAAAAGCGCCTGACTAAAAAAATAACGCTGGTTAAATCTTTAAATAAGTCTAGAAAAATATAACACTAGTGCTGAGTCAATGACTCGAACTTTAGTGGACAGTTACACCACAAAAAAACTTACCAACTGACCTATGATCGGTTCACGTGAGTTTCGTAAATAGATATATAGTCACTACTAGAAATCAAAATTCCCCAACGTACTAAAAACCATCAAGGAAAAAGAAACTGTCAATAAAATCATTTCTCGTCGGTCAATTTTCATGAAAATCCCATCAATGATACATCATGAAAGAAAATTGAAATGTCCTTTCAGTTTCATCATAAACTATTTTTTTTATGGCAGTGGTGATGAGCACATGACGTCCATGTATATGACCATGTTTGGGGGATGGCATGGAGTTGGAGGAGACTAGCAAGGATGTCCAAACCAAGAAGTAGGTCCGAAACTTATCTGGTTCGAGACGCCAAGGTGGAGGTCCAAACAAACTCAAGTTCGAGTCCACCTCGGAGTCTAGGAGCAGCCCGCACTAAATCGGTTGCTCAGGTTGCATACTGGCTCGGTTTTTGGCGTTCTACATATGCATGGAAAGCTAAGAAGATAAGCTTTTCAATGGCACTAGTGTCATATAAAATTCCTTCTAAGTAAACGGGAATCGCAAAAACAATATGACGTCCAGAATCTGTCAGGATGTTGTGCCATCGTGTTTTGGGCCTTTGGGCCATGTATTATGTTGGAGCCCATTAGGGGGGCTCCCCCAATCCTAGCTCGTGCCTAGGTTAATAAATTCAGTAGCCGCCGTCATTTAGACTCGGATTTTGCTTAGATCATTCTGTTGAGAACAGTTTCGCCGTCATCGGTTTGTAGAACCCAAACTTTTGTGCTTAATCATACATCTGCAGTTTGTCACTTCCTTTGAGAGCTGTGTTTTTTCGAGTTCTTGCTTGTGTTCTTTGTTTCGCAGGCAGTGATTAGCCTTCTTGGTGAGATCAACCAGGTTGTGACATGGTTGATAACCGGGTTACTGACTTTAAGCCGGATCGGTGTGTTGTACTCCGCCCAAAACGAGTTATCCTTCACCTAACGAAAGATCGGGCACCCCAGTTCCCATCAAGTGGAGAGATGTGAAAGGGACAATGATGTGATAGGATTTATGGCTTCCGGGATCCCATTTCAAATTAGTGTACGCAAATAGCCAAATGATGCATGTCAAGATTAGTGTGCTTACCTAATTAATTACCTCTGCTAGTTTTAAAGAGTCTGTTTTAAAGAGTCTGTTGGTTTATCCCTGCTTTTGTAAAGCCCAACAGGCTAGGCAAAGATAGTTAACGGGAAGGAGATAACTAGCGTGAAAAGATAGCTATCCAGTTGGTTAGTCTGTTGGATGCAGTTTTTTCTCTTGGAGATGCTCTGAGGCCATATGTGTTATCTAAGAGTTAATATAAAGATGATTTCTCTAAATAGATTATGCCCTCTATTTGCTTTTACAAAGTGCCGAGTTGACTTGACATGGTATTATAAGTACACTTTTACCATTTATTTATCTTATCATATATTGTTTATGATTACATGCCTATGATCATTTGATGATAGTACTTTTGATTACAAATCTAACCTTTCCAAGTTTTACTTCAAAATTAAAATTTCTTGGTTACGTTATTGGTAAAAGATTGTAGCGTTTAAATCTTGATGAACGTGAGTCGCCTTATAAAAGAGAATAGATGGGGTATCTCCTATTACTTTTAATTAATGGTTGTTTGCATATAGAAGATGGTGAAGAGCCACAGAAGAGTCAATAAGGACAGTCCCAACTCAAGATACTCTATATAATTTCTATAGTCTCCACATCATCAAAAAAAATAGTAAAAGTAGACACTACTCTCGCAATGCAAATATCAGTATCTTATACTTGAATTTAATGCTGCTCATCTTACATTCTATGTTGGATGTTGTGCAGAAACTCTGTCTAATGCAAGATCTAGTTTTTTCTCTTTCTTCATTTAATCACTTGCCACATCATCTTTTATATTAGGTGGCAGGCTGGCAGCTCATTTAATTCTATGGACACCACCCTAATCATTGGGTTGGGACTGCCCTAAGTTGGCTCTTACTGCCTCGTTTCGTAAGCCAGAATAGCAAGGAAATTGGAGACAGTTGGATTGTTTTTGCACTTTCTTTTTGCTCCATATAGGATATATGATGAGATGTACTCCCTCCAATCCAAATCGTAAGTCTTCTAATTTTCTTGAAAAATCGAAGTATCTAAAGTTTGACCAAGTTTATATAATAAATCACTAGCAATTATGATACCAAATAATTACTATTAGATTCTTTATTAAATATAGTTTCATAATATATCTATTCGGTGCCATAAATCTTTATAATTTTGTCAAAAAATTTGGTCAGACATAAAATGATTTGTCTCTAAAAAAATTGAAATCACTTACAATTTAAAACGGAGGGAGTACATGTTAAAAGATGGGTGAGTTGACACTGTTAAAGATGACCTAACGAATCCATAGTATATATCATGCCAAACAGCAAGTATTAATATGCATTAATTACTTTTACTTACCAGATTGACAGAGGGATTCCTTTTACTCTTTGGGTAATTGGTAGTTCTACCTACTTTGCATTTATCAAGTTCATGTTGCCTTTCACTAGCTGCCTACCCACTCCGTCCCTTAATAATTATCGTCCGGAAGCATGTTTGCAAGAGAAACATAGATTTTAGAGACAGATATTTAAGAACGGACGGAGCAATAAAGATCATACAAAACTGTACCTCGGATTGTATAAGTTGTCACATCATATTATTGGTGATGTGGAGAAAAAACAAGAGGTGTAAGAAGGGAAGTGGGTTGTAAGCTTTCAACAACTAAGACACGTATTCCCATGTATATTGTGAGAGATATATGTGAGAGGATAAAGTATTAATGATGAAGACCATATTAACTTTTTGAACTATCATACTAGTGAGATATTAGATGAACTTTACTAAATAACATGGCACTAGCATAAAATCCTAAATTATTAGCCTTCCTGTAAATTAGATATCCACCTTATCTTATTGTTTGCTTGCTATTGGTCGCCACCTTGGGACGGACCACATCATATCGATCGACGTCAGATGTTGGCCTACTACAGGTAAGCATATCGACAGTTAAGAAGACAAGCATCTTTCATGCATGTGGCTATATCAATCGAAGAAGTATATTTTATTTTCAAATGGACACTATCGGTAGTTCTGTTCTACTACTGTCCTGCAGCAAATCAAATGTGTGCTATAGACTATCCTCTGGCAAAAATCTTCCCGTCAAAGAATTCACCCACTCAATCATCTGGATATGTAAATAATTTTTTGTTAAAAAAGAATACCTGCTGTGGCGCATCACATTCTGACAGCTGCAGCGATGATCACTCCTCCACAATGCAACAGTGGTAACAGTATAAGAGCTGAGACTCTCTAAACATACCTCTATTCTAAGCTTAGAGTAGAGCCAAACAAAAAAGTTACACTTCAGCATGACACTCTTATCTTACGGAGGCCTCCAAATTTATGCATGCATCCTCCGTTCGCGGGGTCTCGCCCTCCATTCTCAGGGTTATTGCTGGAGTTGGAGTAAGTTTTGATGCCCTTAAAAATAGATACAACCCTATTTAATATCTGAAGGATCTGATTTGGGGGCTATTGTTGAAGTTGCTCTGAGCAGTTATGCATAGAATGGGGAACAATGTGTGTTGTGTGACCCGTCAAGAAATCGTCAACACAGAGCGTATCCTAGCCATGCTGAAGCTGAACTGGTGGAGTCTATCTTCCACTCTTGCTAAGATCATCATCACAACTACAAGATCATGTAACAACAGTGGGTGAGCATCAACATGCTCATCTAAAACCGCGCCTTGGATATATCAACCTTGCATTCGTTTTGGAACACAAGTATGCAACTGGTAATCGAAGTGAAATTTCATATATGTGTACAATTGAGCAAGCACAATAATATAGATGGCAACACCCTTATTTGGACTACTACTTGTTGGTGGTCACCGCAAAAATAAAGCCACTTTGTTCACCAAACAATTATGGATAGACTTCGATGATGGATCGAACACCTAGAACAGGTATGATTTTGTAGTCACTAAATCCAGCTTCAAAAATAATCTTCCTCCATTCTTGTTCATCGCGCTCAACGCCATTGACAAACATGATGAAGAGATCAAATAGGACCTGAGTCTCTTTGTGCTTAATGTTTGACGACCCGGCTCCAACAACCATATCTAGTATTATCACTTTTCCTCCTGCATCTCTAGAAGGTATAGTTTTCTTGCAATTCTTTAGTATCTTGACACAATCAGCATCGCCCCAGTCATGCAACACCCACTGAAACATATAAATGTAGATGAAATATCAGTAACAATGAACCGGCCAGACACATATACAAAAAAAAGTTAAAACAATAATACTAGATGACATTACTACCTTAAGGAAGACAGCATTTGCCGGTGGAATCTTCTCAAACATGTCACCAGCGATGTACTTAACATTGTCACCGGTGGAAGCCTTGGCAACAACATGTGGAAGATCCAACACGCTGCACATGACATGCGGGAACGCCTTTGAGATGGATTGGGCCGCGCCACCGAGACCTCCGGCGACATCGATCAGGGAGCTCAGCCCCTGGAAGACGTCGCCGCACTCCTTGATGACGATGTCCATGATGAAGCTGCTGTCACAGGCCATCCCTTCATTGAAGAGAGCACCAAAGCTTGGGTTGTGGTCGTTCAAGTCCCACGCAGTCTGCCCATGCGTCATCTCAAAGAGAGAGGGATCTGAATGCTCGTGCTGTAACCATGTGCCGAGGCCAAGGAAGGGGGACACATAGATCCCATGGAGAATCAGGGACATAAATGGAGTCAGGCTCGAAGAGCCAACAAGAAGTTGGGACGCCGGTGTGAGCCCATAGATGGGCTCGCCACCATCATCCGGGTGTTGGACACTGAAAATGCCGGTGGCTGTGAGCACCCGCATGAGGCGACGCAGGCAGGGGATCTTGGACGGGTGGAGCGTGACCCGGGAAACTATTTGGGGCAGGCTGGCGGTGCCGCCGTTGTTGTGGATGGCGCCGGCGATGCCAAGGTCTAGCGCGGACTTGAGCGCCATGGACTTGATGTAGGCGAAGGTGGTGTGCCAGAGCTCGAGCTGAGCGTCGAGCAAGGCTTTGTTGGTGCTTGTGGCAAGTGCCATGGTGCTGTTGTGCTAGCTGCTATGGTATTGACTTGCGAGTGATGGTTAACCACACATTATGTCTCTATAAATAGACCTGCCATGGCAATGAAGTGAACAGCAATGGGTACTAACTCTCTGTGTTTTTTTTTTCAATTCCTTTCAGAATTGCATGTGTTACACGGGTCTGCGCTCAGGACTGTTCCTGTAGTGATAGCGCCATTGCTTGTGCAGCGGACCTGCCGCGACACTACAGTTCAAGCACACAATAAGTTGATGCACACACGAGTTCTGACTGTACCCACAGGATGCAGACCATCAGGGGCGCAAGTGGTATCACAGCCACACTACCACCAAACCTCTACTGCAGATTCATCATAATTTCTAGCTTTATTAAACTGCCAGTTAATATGTGATAAATCCTAGCAACATACTCACTCTGTCGTATTAATGTAGTGGCCTCCGGGTGGAAAAGGATCAGTGCCGATTGAGATGCATCCAAAGTCCAGGCCAAGATGGAGCCCGATGCTGCTGGCTGCCGGTAGCACGTCGTTTGTGATGGAAAAGTATCACTGATGGATGCATGGAAAAGGGGACAACGCGTGTCTTAAGAAAAAAAAATGTGCAATGAGTGCAGTGAGACACAGAATCACAGATGCTGACGTTCATCAATCGTGATCAGCTTCAGAGGTTTGGACTCATGAGGGCACAATAATGCCGAATTACCACTGCAACGAGGCACCGGTTAGGGGGTTTATTCGGCTCTACAAACCCACACAGACCATGCTAACCACTAAGGTGATCCCAGCGAAGGCTAAATTCAAAACCAAAATAACATATCAGTGCGCAATCGATTAAAAATACTTAGTACCTCAAATATAATAATAATTCTATCACAATCCTACATTGATTCATAATTATTCTTGTCAAACTGCCGTTGTTGAATTGCCAATGTCATTTTTCATGTCCAACGATCTGTTTTCCGCAGATGATTGTGAAGCCAGGGCTGGGGGGTTGGGGTGGATTTCTCCTCTTCCGAATTCTGAATAGAGATTTTCTGTTTTCGGCATCTAAAAAATCATTTAATGATAGCCGGTTATCTTGTTATCACGTTTGTAGTTTTATATATCTTCTGGAACTAAGAAGCTATACCTCTAGGGGTGGATATCAGGTCAGCTTGGCTTGACTCGGCTTAGCTCGTTAACATAACGAGCTGGCTCAAGCTACATATCTAGCTTGACTAGGCTTGTTTACCGGCTCGAGCTGGCTCGAGATTTATAAAATAGGCATGATATTGAGAGGGTTATGGCTTGTTTGGTTCATGGTGTCTAAAACTATACCGTCTAAAAGAGATGTTTAGATTTTAGACACTCCTGTTTGGATGTACTGTCTAAAAGTGTTTAATGCTCTACTCAAAGACCAAGTACCCCTCATTACTGTTGGCGCGCGCCTTCTGCTGGGTGGGAAGACAATAAATGACTAGGTATCTGAGGAAAAACTGATGTTTTAGACAGTTTTAGCACCTCTTTGTGTGCTAAAAGTGTTACAATATTTTGAACAGTTTTAGACACCAAATAGACACCTTGTTTGGTATTTTAGACCCTAAAGTGTCTAAACTATAGACAATATAGTTTTAGATAGTAGGAACCAAACAGGCCTTAACCAATACTCCGCTAACTCCCTTAGATTTATGAATCATTAAATATCAATTGTATCGCATTAGCCCAAATCTCTCTCACGAGGAATAATGGCAAAGAAAAGGGAGTAATCAAGAGAATAAATAGAAAAGGAAAAAGTCTATTTTTGATCATCCAACTCTTACCTCAGTTTGGTTTTGACCATCGAACTCCAAAACCGGGAATCTTTGGCCATCCAATTATCAAAACCGTTCAAATTTGGCCATCGGGGCGGTTTTGATGGGTGGTTTTATTTTTTTATTTACAATTTAGTCCTTATATATTAAAATAATCATTACTTTTTGCTCGTAACTCCGATTTAGGTGATTTTTACGGCCACGTGTTCATAACAGTGAGCTTTATCTTTTGAAATAGTCTTTATACTATTTTACTACCATTTAGTATATTAATTTTATGTTGTTGTGTAAAAATACCAATATAAGAAAAATAAAACAAACGGTTAGAAAATAATATATCCATGATTTTAAAAGATAAAGCCCATCGTTACGAACGCATGACCATACGAATCACTTAAATCGGATATATGAAAAAATAGTAATCATTTGAAGATCCAAGGACTATCCAGTAATCATTTGAAGATCCAAGGACTATCCAGAAAATAGTCCTTGGATCTTCAAATGATTACTATTTTTTTCTTGTATATCCGATTTTAGTGATTCTTGTGGTCATGCATTTGTAATGATGGGATTTATCTTTTAAAGTCATGGACATATTATTTTCTAACCATTTGTTTTACTTTTCTTATATTGGTGTTTTACACAACAACATAAAAATAATATATTAAATAGTGTGAAGACTATTCTAAAAGATAAAGCTTACTGTTATGAACGCATGACCACAAGAATTACCTAAATCGGAGTTACGAGCAAAAAGTAATAATCATTTTAAGTTCTAAGGACTAAATTGTCAATAAAAAAATTAAAACCGCCCCGATGGCCAAATTTGAACGGTTTTAATAGTTGGATGGTCAAAGATTTTCAGTTTTGAAGTTCGATGGTCAAAACCAAACTGAGGCAAGAGTTGGATGGTCAAAAATGAACTTTTTCCAATAGAAAAATCCTACAAAACTAAATTATCACACACAACATTCATTTCATAGTGAGCCAGAGCATATCAAGAGGAGCCGGAAGTACATAATGGGAAGTGGAGTTGTAGGGTACAATTATGTGGATGGGAAGTGGTGGGACCAGCCGTCCGCGCAATAAGATAGGGAGAGAACTGCATTGTGTTGTGCTGCGTGGTTAGGGTTTGAGTTGGTTATTTATACTTTGCACTCTTAAATTGAGGAATTGCTATATGGTTTGGGACGTTGGACTGTTGTGGCTTGTTTTGGCTCATGAGCGGCTCGCGAGCCAGTTTATACTACCAAGCTAAAATATTGACCCAACTTGTTATAATTTTCCAATAAATCAAACCGAACCGAGCCAGTATGGAGCCAAGTTGAGCGAGCTAACGAGCCGAGTTTTTTGTCCAGCCCTATATCTCTCTCCTATTGTTTCCTTTTTTCGCTATTTACTGCTTCGTACGGAGGCATATAAAATCATGTCAATAGATATTGATGGGAGTATATTGCAAGAGATTGGTGATGGTCAAAGTACAACTTCAAGGAAGTATTTAACTTATGTGCATCACAATATAATATTCCGGATATTATTCAAAGACTCCACATGAAAAATATTACTTATATTGGCCGTGGCCAAAGAGTTGTTCCCTTCTGATTTGCGATCTGCAGTTGCGACATTGGCACGGGTAAACAAACATATTCGTCGTATAATCACAAGAGACTCCACAAACCAGACCACAATGCATAACTGTGAGTTTCAAATCAAATAGAAACAGCGGCGCGTTAAACAATCTTGATGCTGAAACCACAAGCAGAATAATACGGACATTGAAACTACACCTGCTCCAGACAAGACTGATCCAATTTGCAACAAAGCTATGCAAATTTTTTCAAGTAAATACGCAACACAGATAAGCAACAGATTACAACGCACCACAATAAACCAAGTGATACTTCTGTATACATTGCGATAGAAAAGGATCTAAAGTAATGTGCGCATAATATGTTCTTCACTCCAAACTACCCATAGGCCAGTGGCGAAGCCAGCATCGCAGCCAAGGGAGGGCTGCTGCCTCCTTCCTTCTCCAGCCCGCCTTCCTTCTTCATCTTCAGTCTCCAGCCAAGGGGGGGCTTGGGGGGGCTTCCATGGCGCCGGCGCTGGCTCCGCCGCTGCCATAGGCAAAGCTCAGTCGCCCATGAATTGCACCATACAGCTTTGCATTCATAACTACCAATCGGCATAGCTTGATAGCCCCAGAATTGCATCTAGGAGTTCGACGATAAAACATAACATTAAAAAAAAATAGCAAGACATGATAATGTTTCACATATGCCTCATATCTGGTCCTAAAAGTCCATTATTTCAGATGTTTTGACTGTTAGCATGCGCTTCTTAGAAACCATCCTGACCCCCTCCGGAACCATAGCTTTGGTTGCCACCACCATAGCCACCACCTCCATAACCGCCACCTCCATAGCCGCCGCCGCCTCCATAGCCACCTCCACCACGGTTTCCAGCAGGCCTGTCATTGGCGAAGTTCACACGAACATTCCGCCCATCAAGTTCCTGCAAACAGTGGTGATACGCTGAAATCTTGAAAGAGTATAAAAGTACCAACACTACAGGACAGCAGAAATCAAAATGAATTCCTTGGCAGGGTAACATCTATTGGTGAGGTGACCCAGCATTTGTTTCAGGTCTCCACTTAGACAAATGCTGCTACAACAGTACTAGTAACTATACTTTGAAATACAGGAGAGTCTCACTCACCTGACCATCCATTTTAGACACAGCCTCCTTGGCCTCATCACTACTGCTGAAGCTCACAAAGCCAAAGCCTCTTGACCTTCCAGTCTCCCTGTCTGTGATCACCCGCGCTGCAACATGAATATACAACATTTTAGGGGGAAAATGAAACATGAAAGGGCAGCTAAGCAAAACAAATCCAAATTATTCAAGTAACCGCTAACTCATTGGCACAAGAACATTTAAATGTATATACTGACCTTCAGTAACCTCGCCGTAGCTGCTAAATGCTTCTTTCAAAGAATGGTCGTCAGTACCCCAGGCAAGACCTAACCAAATGACACCGAATAAACATAAAGCAAAAGTGATGGTTGATGGCTTGCTTGTATACATAAATCAAAGAAAGCAAAGCAACAAAAACTCACCACCAACGAAAAGCTTGGTGGACATAAGCCGAGCAGCATTGAACAATGCAGGAGACAAGCTGGCGGGGGCACCACTTGCCAGAGCACTGCGCCTTAGAAGGCTGCCGAGCTTGTTGAAGGCCGCCATTGAACACTAAATCTGGACATAACGGAAGATAACAACGAATCAGTGAGACAGATAGGATCGGGCATTCAGTTTATTCAGTGTATGGATATTCCAGTTTTCATAATCTCACAAGCATATGAAGTACTAATTGCTTTGAAGAAAAGCAGATGAAAGTGTTTAAAAAAATAATCTCACAACCTTAGTTCTTGCTAGGACGACACAAACCGCGCAGATTGGTTTCGATTTTGTCGGATCGTTTTTTTTTTGTGTGTGTTCATCGAAGTTCATCGAGACCACTAAGACAGTGGTGAGAGAAATTGATGGCGAGAGGGATTTAAACTGATTTCCTAATGATGCTACTCACTTGATATGGATTTGCCCCAATAGTTACAGTTACACAGATTACGGATCGATTTGCATCTCACCACCAACACTTTACATATGAAACTTTCGGCGATTCAAATCAACACTTTACATATGAAACTTTCGGCGATTCAAATCAAGCGATCGAATGGAGAAACAAAACGAAGAGAAAAACAGATCAAGGATTTGGATTGCTTGCTTACTCAGGCTGTAGCTGCTGGAGACGCGGAGTTGCCGTGCACCCGCAGAGTGTAACCACGGGATGCGCCGCCGCCGCCGCCGCCGCCGCCGCCGCGCTGATCGCGAGTGTTAGCAGCAGTACCAGCTAGGGTTTAGGAGCAGCGTTCGGGGTGGGGGTTTGTACTTTGTAGGCCTCCAAGGGGTTTGGTTCGACCCACTTGCCAAGTTGATCCCCTCCTTAATGGAGCCCATGGGCCGAAAGGTTCGGCCCAAACGAAATATCAGACAACTTCAATATCCGCTCCTTCATGGAGCCCATTTCTTTCCTTTTGCAATTTCTTATGGAAAAGGCCATTCGTTCTCCCTCATCTATTGAAGTTGCCTCATTTTCATCCTCAAAGTACAAAACCGGATATGCTGCACCCTAAATTATCAAATACAAATCACATCCCCAACTTGTTTTTTTAGAAGAAAGATGCATTGATCTTAGCCCATTACACCGACTCTTTTACAAACAGGACCCCAAAGAAAAGAAAAATTACAAAGAAGTCTAAAACTCATGTTCATCTTCCTCGAAGCCTTCAGAGATCCGTTCGTCACCGCCGCCGAAACCGCTTCCCAATCGTCGCCGGGCACCAAAGCCAATCTCCACAAGGTGGAGGCCGCAGAGGAGGGCTTACTTCTAGGCGAATCAGCCGAGTACACTGCCTCCCAGGCACATCGGCCAACTCCAGTACCCACGACGCATCCTTCAATTCCACCGCCGGCAATCCGAGCAAAGCTCAGATTTTCACCAAAGATCATCTTTCTCGAGATTAACAGGGTCAACACTATCAACATCTGAAGAAGACGACGATACGCCAGCCCTCGACTCCTGGACAGGTCTCCCCAGCCTCTCCGTTGACGTCGTAGTAGATCGCCATCGGAGAACGGAAGAAGCTGGGAGAAATTATTCCTCTGCAACGTCGTCGCTTCTGCATCGCCGGCGCCACCAGGAAAACCAAGCCGCAGATGAGCCATGCTCCTCCGGCAAAACCTAACTCCACCGTCGAGCATCGGCGGTGAACAAACCCTAGGCCTAGAAGGACTCAATTAGGACTCGATCTACTAAAAGGACGGACCCCCGCTCCCCTTACCACCAGCTAGGAGGCCGGGGGCGAGGGAGAACGGGGGTCGGAGGCGAGCGGAGGCGGCGCGCGCGCACCGGCGGCGGGCAGTTCCGCCCGTGTCGCCCACGAGGACGACGCGGGGGACAGGGGCGAGTCTATTCGGGTGTATCCCCAACTTGTTTGGAAGGTGGTTTTGGCCTAGGCGCCACATTAGCTGTCTTATATGGCGCCACATGAGCCCCGAGGAACGTAGTTCAGGGTCAAATAGACTGGACTAAAAAGATATACAAAAATTATACTATAATTTTTTTGGGGAAATTTATGCAATTAAAAAAATTCTAAAATCTAGTTTAATTTTAGAATAAAAAATTGTTTTAGCTTGAAACAATATATACCTTGTTATAGTTTTTTTTCTTGAAATCATAATCTATATCTCAATCGTATAGCACCTAGGTTAGAGTTATTTGAATTTTCTATTATCTCAAATCTTTTGTGTTTATTTGCTAGTGGATGCCCTATTTATCTATTATAATTAGTCAAAACACACAGACTACTTAGAAAGGCAATGTGGCTTTCGACGACAACACCCTATCCATGAACATGTTAGTATAGATAATATTGACTAATATCGGCCTCAATAAAATATTTTATTACTGCATTGATAATTTATCTTAAAAATTATTGTGCTTGGCTCTAAAAAATGGTTTCATATGTGTCAAAGGTAACGTAAATTTTATTGATTTTTCTAAGATAAAATCATATCAAAATGGTTTCATATGTGTCAAAGGTAACGTAAATTTTATTGTTTTTTCTAAGATAAAATCATATTTTAGGATAGGAAATTAAAAAATGAATGATTTTAAGACAAATTATTTGTATATTTTTTTGTAAAGCCTATTTGATCCCTGAACTATCAATGTAGTCTAACTTACCTCCCTCGGGGCAGATATGGTATACTCAAATCACCATCAAAACCAGCTTGGGATGTGATTTGTACGGTGTTAAATAGTTTGAGGGTAGGGTGTCCGGATTTGTACTTCAAGGATGGAAAACAGACAACCTCGATAGTTGAGGAAGGAGAAATGGACTTTTTTTCCTTATGGGATTCTTTTTTCTGTTGGACTTTGGAGTTATTTTTGAATGCGGCTTTAATTTCATGTATATCGAATCAAGTTGTGACCTGAAGTTTTTTTTGAACAACGTGACCTGAAGTTCTACCTTCATTCTTAAATGAGTTAGCAGAGCTCCTGCTTTATATTGAAAAAGTTGGAGTTTGGAATATGTGGTTAGGCAAAAGACCAGATCAGATCATATATTGTCGGGAAAAGTCCATTTTACACCATCCAACTATCATAAAAGTTTGATTTTCAACATTAAACTACAAAACCGCATAACAAAGGCCATCCAGTTGTCAAAACCGTGCAAATTTAGCCCTTAGGGTGGTTTCGAATGTGGTTTCCCATTTTATTAAAATTAAAAATACTCAAATTTAAACTAAAAAATTTATAATTAATTCATTTTAAGTCAAAAAATACAAAATTAGTATCAAAAGTTTTATAAAAATGTAACATATCTATTGTCACTATATTTGTCAGTTAATCGGATCTATTTTTTATGTCTATAGTATTTGGTTGCTTGTAGTTATGCCTATTATTTTTGAATAATTAAGATTCAAATAGAGCAATAATAGGTAGGTTACATTTTTAGAAATTTTTTGATATTGGTTTTACATTTTTCTGATTTAAGATGAATTAGTTTTGATTTTTTAGATATAATTGGATTTTTTAAATTTTTTTACAAAATACAAAACCACCTTAGAAACCACCCTTAGGGCTAAATTTGCACGGTTTTGATAATTGGATGGTCTTTGTTATCCGGTTTTATAGTTCAAGGTTGAAACTCAGACTATTATGATAGTTAGAGGTTGTAAAATGTACTTTTGCCTGTATTGTGTGGGTACTCTTGTAGTAACCGGGCGTTGGGGCTGAAAAGCACTACAGCAGAAGTACCACTGCACTTATGGAAAACGTCTGCGTTAAGCAAAACGTGCATGGCATGATGACGAACCGTGCACACGCTGCTGACATGTATGACATAGTGGAGCTTAGAGCTCTGGCTAGATAAACGCATTCCGCAAGCATTATGCTTCCACGCAAAGCAGAAAACACACTTTCAGAAAGCACAAAGCAGACAACACACATTCAGGCCTTCAGCTGGCACTACGATAAGCCAACACACACATTTGGGATTACAAACGACAAATTCACACAAAGCATCATGGCAGGTAATCAAACCACCTGGTAGCAAGCGCACGTTTATGGGTATACCTCGATGATATATTGAGCGAACGCCTAGAACAGGTGTTATTTTGTAGTCACTGAATCCTGCTCTGAAGAATATTTTCTTCCACTCTTGTTCATCTCGTTCCTTGCCATTTACGATCATCATATAAACATCGAACAAGGCTTGTATTTCTTTGTGCCTATGGTCTGATGGCCCTACTCCGACCACCATGTCTATAATTACCACCTTTCCACCTTTTTCTCTTGAAGGAATAGCTTTTCTGCAATTCTTTAATATCACGACACACTCCTCGTCATCCCAGTCATGCAAAACCCACTGTCACATATATATAACAACATTGAGAAAGAGAATAAGAACTAGCATTAATTCATATATTGATTGATCAAATGTCAACTTCGTCCCATGGGTTGGATACCGTTGATTTTGGTCCTTTTTATGTTAATTTCCATATGTTTTAGCCTAATTTTAAATTACCAAAAAATAAGACATACAGAGTTGAGAGACATTAATTTGACAGCAACCTATTTTTCTTTTAAAAATAATAAAAAGTGGTTAGCGACCCATATTTAGAACTATATGTGATCAATTTGATCATAAATCACTGTTGGTACTTCTTTTGGAGATGAAAATAATACGAGTAATAGTAGTCATGCAATGTGGTTTTTCATGGATTGTGGTTGTCAATATGTCGCAAGAAATGTAGTATTCAATTTATTAAAATATATTACTTAAAAATCGGGTTTTATTCATTTCTATCCTACAAAGGTTGTAACCCATCATGGACTGGATTCACACCCACTAAGGTTTCTTTTAGGAACTTTCAGTCGACTATTTAGGTCCAATTATAGTACGTCTGCAGATGTCATTTCATTCAACTTCACATATATGTTTTTTCCTCAGCAGTGTGATACCTATAAAAACAAATGTGACGACACGCATGCTTGGATCATCGGTCCAACTTCAAGGTCGGTGTAACAAAATAGTGCAAACGTATCAGGAGCAGCGCGTTAACAAGCAAGAGATAGAGACATCAGCAGCTGACGTACCTTGAAGAACATAGCATTCGCCGGTGGGACGCTCTCAAACATGTCACCGACTACATAGCGCACTTTAGTGTCACTGGGGGCCTTGGCGACGACGTGGTCGAGATCGAACACGCTACATTTCACATCCGGCAACGCCTCCGAGATGGCCTGCGCCGCCGCGCCAAGCCCCCCGCCGACGTCCACCAAGGAGCTTATCCCACGAAAGGCATCCGCGTGCTCCTCGATGACGATGTCCATGACGAAGTTGCTGTCCGAGACCATGGCGTCGTTGACGAGCGCGTCGAAGGCCGCGTCACGGTCGGCATGCTCCCACAGCGTCTGGCCGTGCGCCTGCTTGAAGAGGCACGGGTCCGGCAGCTCGCGCTGGAACCACTTGCCCAGCCCAAAGAAGGTGGTGACCAGAGTTGGGTGGACGAGCAGGGAGGTGAGTGGCGCAAGGCTCTGCGGCTGCGAGCCGACGAGGAGGCGGGACACCGGCGTGAGCATGTACATAGGCTCGCCGCCGCCGCTACCGGCCGGAGAGTGCTGGACGGTGAAGACGCCGGCGGCCACGAGCGCGCGCATGAGGCGATGCAGGTTGGGGATCTTGGAGGAGTGGAGTGTGACCCTGGAGACTATTTGCAGGAGGGTGGCGCCGCCGCCGTGGTGGTGGATGGCGTCGGCGATGCCAAGGTCCACGGCAGATTTGAGCGCCATGGACTTGATGTAGCCGAAGGTGCTCTGCCAGAGCTCAAGCTGGGCGTCGAGCAAGGACTGGTTGATGCTACCGTTGAGTGCCATGGTGTGCAGTGCGCTCTGGTTTTGCTTCAGCGTCTTAGCGATATATAGGTGGAAATGGGGAGGAAGACATTGTACACATGTGTCTCTAGATACAAAGTGGAGTACATGATCGATCAGTAATACTAACCTACTGTTTTTTATTACAAATACTTTACTCAAAATGCAAATGCTGACAACCAACACCTTGCTTAAGTAACAAGTGTTTGGTTTACCAAATCAAGCATATTTGCAACGATTTTGAAAGCTATTGGCAACCGTGGACGATCAATTATCAACTGTGAGTATTAATTAGAAAGGTACCAAGAGATACCAAATTTAATACTCCATCTGATTCAAATACTTTCGTTTTACATCATTCTAGTTCATATTGGTAGTAGAGCTGTATAAATGGCCATTTCATTATATATTGTTCTAATTCATATTGCTACTTTTATGATTACTATATAATTTGAATGTGTATAATTTACAATACAGTTGTATTATGCAAGCACAACTTCTAATTAATATACATCGATAATTGTAATATGCTATCATGGATTAAATATTAGTTGTTCTTTTCATTTTTCTTGTTCAAGAACTCTGCTTTTCCTTTAATGCATTTCCTAAGTAGTTAATATGGTCCTTGCAAATTTTGTATAAATGCTTTCTACTGTCTAGAATACCAAAATTAATATTAGTATTCTTCAACTACTTTCGAACTAAGGATCTGTGTGGTACGTGTGTTGATTTTTTTTATGTAAGAAGTTTATTAGCTTGCATGTTTCACGATTAAGTTCTTTTTACAACTTTATGCATAATCTAAATTGGATGTTTTCCCTAATTTTAACTAGTGTTTTATTTAGATTTGTTGATTATAAATGTTTCATTTTTTTTACTTTGCTACCATTACACTGGAGTTTTCGAATTGCACTATGATAAACTATTTATTAATGATGTTTTGTAAATAAACATGTTATGATGATTTTAATACGCGCAACTTTTGTGTTTACTATATTTGGTAAATATATGTCGTAGACTATCTACATCTTTCGGGCCCTTTCTTATATACGTACTCCGTACGTTTGTACCTAAGGTCAGCAATCCAAGTTGGCTGCATTATGGGAACGACTCAGCTCCTATTTCGGATTCATTACATGCATGTTGTCTTCTAAATAAAAGATCCAGCTACTAAAGACGAAACGATGATAATAAGTTAACATCCCTATAGGCACATGCTAAATTAAATATCCCGTGCGATCGATTTTGTACTTGTCACTCATGATGTGCTCAACTTTTTTACCGAACCACATCGATCAGTGTCATCAGGTTGGCCTAGGGCAGCAATGCGCGGTCGACTACGTTCGCGGCAAGCCAACGAACGAACCCACCCACTCCAAGATCCATGCCGATTTAATCTACCAGCTTGCCGAAGATAGTAGTTTAAAATGTAGACAAGCATTTTGTTCATTTAAGCAGAGGCAGGTGGGACTGTTGCCACACATATAGGAGTATAAAATTGAGAGCACGCGTACCTCGAGAAAGCGACGCATGCTGAAACCGATCTGGGACGAGGAGTCCGATCCATCACACATCTGCTGGTCAGATCATCAGAAATATCATCACTGATGAGAGCCATAGGTAAAAGAAAACACTGTTAGGTCCCGTGTGCTCGGGTCCCAGTTGGTAGTTGAGAAAGCGGTTTGGTAGCAAAAATCCGTAGATATTGCCCCTCCTCCGGCATCTCAAGCTGCAGCGGCCGGCGGGCGACGTGCCGACGAGGCGGCCGGCCAGCGAGTAAGCGCGCGCGGCCAGGCAAGGGCAGAGGGCTCGAGCTCCCGTTGAATCCGCCGCTAGCTGCTAATGGCTAGTGCCGATGCCACACCGCAATGGCTCGTTCGGGCGTCGGTGCGTGCCAAGTGCCAAGGAAAGGGCCAGTGTTTGATCGGATCGACGGGCCTTCGGTTCGCTCGCGTGCGCCGCTTCTGTGATGCAGGGTATGGTGGAAATTGGACAATGCCATACCCGGCCATGAGCATAACTTTTGGCCGCACCAATAGGAATGGCAAGATGCCAAGATCCCTCAAGGAGAGTGACCCAGCTTGGAGACAAGCTTTAGCAAGAGTGAATAACAAAGCTATTTTGATATTGAACTGGAATCTATCGAGGCCAAGTACACATTTACATAATCATGTGGAGATATGCAATCGATAAGAGCAAGTATAATAAAGTAGACGAAATATATTCACATATCAGGAGAGAGAGAAAAGAGGAGACATGATGAAAGCAGACGTCTTGCAAAGCATTGGCACGAAATGGACGGATTCACGCTCGTGGGACCGCTACTAGCGTTCTTCCCTCGGCTCCGTTCGCTGTGCATTGCTGCTGCAACAATTAGCTAGCCTTGCTCTAAATATATCCTCAAAGGGCGAGACAATTAGGATGCATGGATATATGTGTCTATTTAATTATACATGCCGGTGATTAACTCGTTACCCAATTAGGACTAATGTAATGAATGGACAATTTTGTATGGTATGAGACCTAAAAGTGCACACAATTTGAACTCTAAAAGATCACTTATTTTGGGATAGATGGAGTATTTCTGATGGCAACAAGTAAGCACGTAGTTTGGTCCTGAGCTCAACACTGGTAGGTGAACATGCTATTTCTCCTCACCGTATTTGACCTCGTGGCGCAACACCCGCCAGGCAGCATGGAGGCGAAGTCCGCGGGGGAAAAGAGGTGGGGTGTTGCTCCATTGTAGGAGGAGGCAACTAATGGGGTGGTTGTGCACAAGCAACTACTTCTGGTGTTGAAATCTTCATGCTAGCCAGTGTCTTCCATATAGTCCACGAGGCTAGAGTCATCTTGGCATCGACTCATGAAATCTCTTACTCGGATGACACATCCTGCCTTACAGATGGATCCAGTGTACTTTGGACATGTGTTTGTTGGCTACTTCACGAGAAGGTCATCGCCAAGTGACATGTATAAAGATAGGTTGCATGGTGGAGTTTGTTAGCCAATCGCAATGGATAAAGATTGGGGTGTATGGCGGGCGATATTGGTTCGGAAAGAAGTAGGAGGCATTGAGGAACTTTGATTTGATGGTACTTGTTGGGTGTATATTCTCGACTTCAGGGAGAAATCTCTAGCTAGCTCTAGCCTTGTCTTTGGTTATACTTGACCATGTGGCTTTGTTCAAGACAATCTTTGGAACTCAAAGATGCAGCTCTCTCTGGTAAAAATTCATGATGTCTCCTTTACTATTGGACCATGACAATGACAGTTCACACTGTCACACGTGTGTTCTTTGCTGGAAGCAATGTTTTTGGAGAGACTCTCATTACAATTCAGGTGTTGCTGTGAATTTGAAGATTAAGTTGTGTGTTGTAGTTCGTTGTGAAATTGATATATGATGCCATGTCATTTTTTTCTTTTTCTTTGATTTTTATAGGATGCGTGTGTATGTGCATTTTAATCATGTAAAGGCTGGGAGTATAGTCCTTGTATGATTGTAAGGTAATTACCTAATATTAATAAAGCTTCTTTATAAAAATATTGGTGTCATTAGGAGTTGGGAGAGTAGCATGTAGTCAATGAACAAGGTGCGCCAGAGGAAAAAAAGAAAAGAAAAGAAAAGAAAAGAAAGGCTCACATAGCACTAGGCCGTAGGTTCTCTTGCCGCTTCTATAGCAAATGCCCCAAGAAGCCTCCTCCCTAGCTGGCTGACTGGGGGCCGTTCTTGTGTGTCCAAGGCATTTGGGGAACGAGCCAGGCAGCATATCCCATTGGTTGAAAACATTCATCACGCAAGACTACTGGTGTAAAACCCCTCCTCGACATGTTATTTGAATTAATTTGTTTCATAATGACCAATCTGGTTTATATATAGTTTAATTAGATGTGAGAATTATTGTTGTCTTCAATAATGATTAGTGTCTTTGGCAGAAAAAAATAATAACGATTACTGTCCATCAAACTAGCCCTGAATCTTTTTTTATGAGAATGAATATGATTTGTCTTCTTTTCTAGCCCGTCTCACATGAGAATTATCATATTATCACGTTAAGGATCCAATTAGTAATATTTTTTTCGTACGTGGGCAGGTGTGCAGCTGAAAACTATTGAATGAGAAAAGGAAAAATGTTGTAACAATGCGAAAAGAAAACTCTGTTAGGGTCCAAACTGGGAGATTTGAAAAATTAAACACTTGTACAGAGCTTCCACATGTAATGGTTTGTGCACAAGAAAACCCTCAGAAAAGCTTTTCCATTTGTAAAATGGCGTTTGGATGCTCATTTTTTATTTATTTTTCTGTGAATCCACACCGATTAAACTGATTACTACATGGATCGGTGACCTCTAGAGCCAAACCCTTCCTTGGCTAACATCACCGACTTGTTCCGGTGATTATGTCGGTGATCATAGCCGCTACTAACAAAGACTTCTTTTACTGTTGACACATGATAATACTCTGATATTACTGTTGACATCGTATGAATCGTTGACATGTGATAGCGAAGAATCTTAATTATGTCTTTAGCTTCTTGATGATGTTCCTATCCAAGTCTTCAACTGATCCATTTTACTATGTTTGTGTTTGATCACCCAAGTCTATCACCTTGCATCCATAAGGCTAAGTCCATGTATACTAGCATACTTTGTTAGTCTTATGGTTAATATTGCTATATACAACCAGTAAAATAACTAATGGTCTGTATTAGCTCCATTTTACTTACAACGGGGCCAAAACCAAATGGAACAAATTAGGTGGGGCATCAGAATAGACATGTTTTTGTGATTGTTCCATTGTCACATTTTTTTTGAACGAACCAGCACGAGATTGTGCTAATTTCATTGAAAAAGAGGAGAGATTACAGACCGGTGAACCGGGGGGAGGGGGGGTTACATTGTTTTACTCTCGCACTAAGAGGGACGCTAGGTCCTTCGCTCCTGCCACAATCCAAGTGGAAGCCTCCTCTTTGTCCATTGTTACATCTGAGAATGAGAGTTTTTTAGCCCTTAGATTTTTAACCCTATAGTCTGCGTGGAATCCTTGCTTCCACATCAATCTCACCGTGTATATTGACATGAAGCATTTGTCTTATAGTAGCTTGGTTAATCTTCACGGAATCCGTTCATTGTTGTAGCTGTTTTCTGTGTACACTTACGTAAACATAAGTCATGTGGTATGGTTTTGTTGTAATACAGGCTCATGCACTATATATATACGAGTCCATCACATGTGCATAGTAAACGTAAACAAAATTATGGAGACATTCGGAGCCAGAGTTAATCAAAATTACTTATCTTCGCTCCTCGATTATTTACACTAACACAATAATCAAATGTATACTTTATTATCTTCATATTTGTGATAGACTCGATCTGGTTATCAATTACATATGAGTATTTGGCAGATAAGACACACTTGCACGCATGGAAGCATACTTGTACGATACAATATTGAACGATGAAGCCGAAGAACGTGGCAACAACACACTTTGAGACTTCAAAGCAGATCGATTCACACGCATATATATTATTACACAAATTTCTATGGGTAGACCTCGATAATCGATCGGACACCAAGAACAGGAATGATCTTGTAGTCACTAAATCCAGCTTCGAAGATAATTTTCCTCCACTCTTGTTCGTCTCGCTCGATGCCCTCGATAAACATGATGAAGAGATCAAACATGACTTGCGTCTCGACGTGCTTATGGTTTGATGATCCTGCTCCAACCACCATATCTAGTATTATGACTTTTCCTCCTGCTTCTTTAGATGGTATAGCCTTTTTGCAGTTCTTTAATATCCTTACACACTCATCGTCACCCCAGTCATGCATCACCCACTGAAAGAAACCAAACAAATGTTTCCTCAAAAAAAAAAAGAAACAAAACAAATGGAAGTGACGAATCACAATACTGAACAAGAACAAAATTTGACTCTCATTATCTTCTTTGCATTGTTATTCCCATACAGATGCATGGTGTAGTGGACGACATACCTTGAGAAAGATGGCATTTGTCGGTGGAATGCTTTTGAACATGTCTCCGGCAATGTACTTGACATTGCTGCCGGAGGGAGCATGGGCGACAACGTGCTCGAGATCCAGCACGCTGCACTCGAGATGCGGGAACGCCTTCGAGATGGCCTGGGCTGCGCCGCCGAGCCCTCCGGCGACGTCGATCAGGGAGCTGATCCCTTGGAAGACGTCGCCGCACTCCCTGACAAGGATGTCCATGACGAAGCCGCTGTCCGCGACCATCCCGTTGTCCAAGAGCGCCCCGAAGCTCTCGTCATGGTCGGCCAGATCCCACACGTCCTGCCCGTGCGTCAGCTTGAAGGCGGTCGGGTCCGGCATCGCATGCTGGAACCACTCGCCGAAGCGGAGGAAAGGAGACACAAAGATAGTGCCAAGCATCAGGTTCAGAAAAGGGCTCACGTTCGATCCCGAGCCGACCAGGAGACGAGACGCCGGCGTGAGCCCGTAGACGAGCTCGCCGCCGCCGCCGCCGCCGACGGCACTCGAGTGCTGGACGGTGAAGACGCCGGTGACGGTGAGCGCACGCATGAGGCGGCGCAGGCAGGGGATCTTGGACGGGTGCATCGTGATCTTGGAGGCTATCTCTGGCAGTGTCGCGGCGCCGCCGTGGTGGTGGATGGCGTCGGGGATGCGGAGGTCCAGGGCGGACTTGAGCGCCATGGATTTGACGTAGCCGAAGGTGTGGTGCCAGAGATCGCGCTGGGCGTCCAGTAAAGCCTGCGGATCATCAGACCCGTTGCATTGCTCCTTGCTGAGCGCCATGGTGCAGCTAGCAGGGCTTGTGTTTAATGTGCTGGAGTCCTCGTGTGTGCAATACCACTCTATAAATAGGCTCGCCGTTTATGGTGAATTAGGAATTGTACTATTTGATTTGCGATAAGCTAAAGTTATTATAAACTAATAAATCAGGGTTGATTACAACCCAATTACAGACGCGTGTACCACGAGACATTAGGTTATGTTACCACCCCAATCAGAAGAACTATTGGCTGGTTTCTGGGTGATCATAGACGCGTGTACCACGAGAAAGCAATAGTAGTGCTGCAACAACAATACCTATATAGGAACTGTATTTGATTTCTGATAATAAGCTAATAAACTATAACTAAAAGAGGGTTTCATTATACCGACTATAGATAGAATCATAGAAATGTTGCTTTCTCTTTCGTGCCCGGGAGGACCGGTATGCCTGAAATCGTCGAGATGATGCAAAGGAGGTGAATTGGGCTTCCAAAAAATCTCACAGAAATTAGTCTTTGGTGACGTCTTTGGTGCCACGTCTCTCATTGAAAGCTTTGTCGTGAAACCCTCTTTCCATGGGGGGTTCAGGTTGAAAACCCGTTTCCATATTTTTGGACAGCGTTGGTGGCATCTTTGGACGATGTTTCCCTCCATGGAGGCATCGCTGTTTCTTTTTCTTTTTTTTTACTTGAATTTTGCTCTTCTCTATCAATACATACTCAGTATACGGCAATTCTCTTGCCGGTTGTTTTTTTCAAAAAAGATTTGAACCAGGACTTGCTACTCTCTCTCCCTGTCTCCCCTACTTTTCCGATATGTTTTTTCAGAGAATGCTTTCAATTTCCAGACTGTAACCCAGTCCCAAACAGCAAACTTGGAAGTCGAAATTACTAGATTTAGTTTCGTATTTAATTTCAAAATAGAAATGGAAACGCTTCCTGGAAATTGGTTTCATTTCATATGAGCCAAACGGGCCCTCACTGATTTCATTACGGTCGTGACTTGTGTGGCCAGCATACAAACGGACCAACGGTGAGAGTAGCAACGCAGCAATAATATGCGGCATGGCAGTATCCAGCGGCGCGTTGATTCATCGGTCGGTTTCAGATCACGATCGCAGGGGGACCTGCAACGCAGCAAGCGATAGATGGTGCAGCGAGCGCGTGCATGCATCCTGTCCTCGCGCCCATTCCTTCGCCTGTGACTGTGAGCTAATCACATCACAGCCGCACAAAATCAACTACCGGTGCGCGCCCCGGCCACCAGTCGCATCTAGCGCGGCGCGACGTCGACCAGAAATCCATTCGCCTACTATGGTCTACGGAGCATATGCCTTGCCGCCTTGGCCTGGCGCAACAGAGCAGACATGCTGCCGCTCTGCTGCTGGCACTGGCAGCTCGGGATCAAAGCACCGCCATGACGCCTCTTTCCGTTCCATGTCTCCGTGTACGTCTTCCCCACGCTGCTGACATCGTGTGCGAGCGAAGCCGAGCTGTGTTGAACGACACCTCTGCAGCTCTGCTCTCTCCTACAGTCCTACCCTTCCTGGAGGAGGCTCATGACGCCTGCCACCATGTGTAAGGTCCCTGGCAGGCCAGCAGCATCCACCATCGGCCACGCCGGCAACAATGGAAAATATTCACGAAAAAAACTGTCGAGGCCGCCTATTGGACCACGGGTGGGCCAGTTGCCGTTTGGATGAAGATTGGGCCCATAAATCTGAGCACATATTGCGAGGGATCGCAGCCCACAATTCGGCTGGGTTGGACAAGAAGGAACCCATCTGTTCATAACTTAGATGTGTAAATTAAATAAAAAGATGACCATTTCCTGGACCAGAAATATCGTGTGGCATTGCAGATGTTTTAAATAGAATCTTCACACAGATATAAAATAGGAAAGGCGGTCTTTAATTTTTTAAGGAAACAACACATACGTTCAATGTAGGCACCGTCATCCATATAAAAATGGGTTAATTGGATATATGCCATTGTAAATATTCAGGTTCGGAGAACTGCTATTACAATTCGTTTATTTAAAAATATATTATTATAATTTGTTTTCCGCTTGAGATGTGCCATTTTTTATACGTCTTTGATGCTCTTGGACCCACATACAGCTTCTGTATTTTCGTATGGACAATAATACCCCTGCTATATCACTCCACTCCACTCGCTGACGAATGGCCCCGCACGTCATCCCCTTCCTCCTCCTTTTCTTCCCCGATCCATGTTCGGTTCTTCCTATCTCCAATGGAGGCTGCAACCGAGCTCTGTCTTGGCCTCACGCTTGTGGCACTGTTGTACTGCACCCCAGCCACGAGCGTCTGCCACCGCTGCCCTCCACCCAAGCTCGCCGCGGCCGCCGCGGCCTCCATGCTTTGCCTTGGTGCCATGTGTTCACCGCCGCCACCGTGCTCAACCCCACCCGGTGCCGCTGTCGCGGCCTCCAAGCGCCGTCTCGGCCTTATGCATCCGTTGTCTCCGCCCTCTGCTTGAGTCCGACGGATCTGTCGTGGCCTCGCCCTCCACC
This sequence comes from Echinochloa phyllopogon, assembly GCA_033239725.1. NCBI lineage: Eukaryota > Viridiplantae > Streptophyta > Magnoliopsida > Poales > Poaceae > Echinochloa > Echinochloa phyllopogon. The sequence goes on along the minus strand of BTCW01000003.1, from coordinate 18,119,417 downwards.
CGAGCCCCACGCATTCACCGTCGTCTCGTAGATATGGATGTCGTTGTCATCCGAAGGCACGTAGATATGGACGACGAGAAGGCCGTGGAGATAGAGGTCAAAGAGGACAAGGTCGTGTTGGAGTTGGAGGTTCAATGTTCAGACAACGTCCCGCTCATTGACCTCGAGCTCCTTGTGGATGTCGATGCCGGCGTTATCGACCGAGCGACGGGTGCTGGTAGCGCCGTCGTGGCAAGCCGGCAAGCTCCTCTGGTGATTGTGTTGTTCGTTGCAGACCGGAGAGAGGGAGTCAGGCCGTCAGGGATGGGTACAAATCACACAACAGCCATGGACGATCTAGGAAGAAGGCAAGGGGCATTATTGTCCATACGAAAATATAGAAGCCTGCATGTGGGTCCAAGAGCATCAAAGACGTACAAAATGGCACATCTCAAGCAAAGAACGAATTGTAATGGTATAATTTCAAATAGACGAATTGTAACGGCAGTTCTTCGAACTTGAATATTTGCAATGGTATATATCCAATTAACCCTATAAAAATACTCAAGCAACCCTACCCAACTTCCCATTCCTTTTCTTTTGTGAGGGCCTGAGGGGCCATACTCAATCTATTTGATTGTTTAACACTATATAAAGTTACCTTTAAAAATATTTATGAGTAAATTCTGACATTTACAAAATAATCATAAATGAACAGTTGCATCAATAATAATGGCATGAAACAATATATATTTCGCATACACTAGCTACCTAGGTACTTTGTTCCTGTAAGAAAATAACATGCACATTAACTTAGATAGATTTGGCTACAAACAAGAAATACATAGGCTGTGTTTAGTTCCCGAAAAGGAAATGTGAAGTTTGATGAAAATGTCACATTGGACATTGCAGCGCACTGTAACACTTTTCATTTATTTGTGGTAATCGTGTCCTACCATGACCTAACTAAGCTCAAAAGATTCGTCTCGTCGTGTACATCAAAACCATATACTTAGTTTTTTTTATTTACCCACATTTAGTATTACATGCATAAGGAGAGAGATTTGATGTGATTTGATACGATAGGTGAATAGTAAAGTTTGGAGAGAGAATTTTTGGCTTTTGAAGGGAACTAAACAGGGCCATATATGAAATTCACCAACATTCTTATTAATATTTTTTTACAACCGTGCCCTGGCACGTTTTTCATTAAGAAGGAAGCAAATACAAACGAGTCTCCGGCACCGTACAGAGGATGGTCCGGGATTACAAAGTTACAAAGCTAAATCTCCTGAAACTGCAGCGACCAAACGGGGACGAGCCCACTCAAGGGTGGCAGACAAGTGGTGGTACCCAGCTACGACCTTCATCTATGATCATCCACAGAAGCTCCATGTTGGTCTTCGTCTGATGATCAAACACTCTAGAGTTCCGCTCCTTCCAAAGCATCCATGAGACGAGGATCACTAAGGAGTCGAAGGCCTTCTGAGAGGACTGCGGGACTCGTTTCCTAGCTGCTAGCCACCAATCGACAAAGGTAATAGATCCGTCAGTGGGGGAGAGGTTCCCCCAGCCCAACTTCTGAAGGAAGGAAAACCAGGCGACTCGACTAAAAGAACAGCCAACAAGGAGATGGGAGATAGTTTCCGATTCTTGCAGACAGAATGAGCAAAGGTCTGAATCCTGCAAACCTCGCTTTTTCCTTCTCCATGCTGTCCAACATCTGTCATGTAGGACCTCCCAAATAAAAAATTTGCACTTCGGCAGAGCCCTTGCTTTGCACAATTGTTTCGCACCAGGCAGTGCCTGCTGCCCCAGAAAAAATGCCTGATAGGCCGACGCTGTGGAGAATTGATGGTCAGCCGTCCATTTCCACAAAAAGGTGTCGGAGGTGTTGCTGTCCAAGGATACATTCTGTAACAGCGCCCATAAGGAGAGGTATTCCACGATCACCTGAACAGTCAGGGCTCCCTTGATATCTCTGATCCAGCGACCGTTGTCGAGGCCCTCACATACCAGCCGACGTTTCTTTGTCCTAGCCCCAACAGCCTGAAACAGGCATGGGGCAATCTCTTGCACCGATTTGCCCTGGATCCATTTGTCCAGCCAGAAGAGGGATTTTTGACCATTGCCAACTGCCACCGAAATAGAGGCTTCGAACATCGCCGCCACGACAGGTTCTACAGCATCAGCCAAATCCAACCAGGGTCTGTTGTCTTCAGTACGCTTAATCCATAGCCAGCGCATGCGCAAGGCGTAGCCAAAAATGTTGAGCTCCATGATCCCCAAACCGCCCAGCACCGCAGGCCTACAGACCTTGGGCCATGCTAATAAGCAGTGGCCACCCGAAACTGATTGAGTGCCTTTCCATAAGAATGCTCTACGCCGCTTGTCGATGCACTTAATGACCCAAGGTGATATTATACCGCTTTTTTCACTTCTAAGTTATCACATTCTTATACAAATTCATTTATACCTTTTTTTGCTTTACTGAATATTATTTGACTTTGCAGATAAAAAAGCAAAGAGAAACGGTTGTCTTTCTTCCCTGCAATTTCCTCAACCGAAACTTTACTAATAATAATAAAATAATTAAAGGAAAGTTAAAAGAAATAAAGGACGGGGAAAAACGTCCTTTTGCAAACAAACTCGAGGGGGAATCGAGTCAATCGTATCGTCCCCAACCCCACCTCAGCACCCGCCACCAACGCCGCCTTGATCAGCACTATGGCGGGAGGTCCGGCCGCCGGTGGCGGCGGCGGCGCCCACCCCGCGTCGGGGGGCAAGGGCTCCCGCTCGTCGGCACGGCACCGGCAGTTCCGCGACCGCGCCAAGACCCGCGTGGACGACCTCGAGGAGATGTTCTCCGGCCTCCAGTCGGCGCGCAAGGAGAGCCGGTCCGCCGACGCCGCCGTCCTCGAGGAGCAGGTCCACCAGATGCTCCGCGAGTGGCGCGCCGAGCTCAGCGTCCCCTCCCCCGCCTCCTCGCTCCAGGCAAGTCCGCCGAACCCTAGCCCTCCCCACTTCCCCTTTCGTGTGCGGTAGATTGGTGCTGAGTGGCCGTCGTGGTGCGGCGCAGAACTCGCAGGGGAACAACAGGGACGCCTCGGATCCGCCGTCCGAGACGCTGCGGCTGCTGCAGCTGGCGGTGGCCGAGGAGGAGGACGACGCCACGAGCAAGTTCACGGTGCCCCGATCGCCGCTGCAGGTTCCGACTTTTCATCACAACCAGGGGCACGGGCAGGAAGTCCAGATGCCCAATCTCGATCAGCAATGTGAGGCTGTGGCTGGGGGCGCTGCCCCCTCGCAGCAGTCACTGGATCAGGGAGTGCAGGGAGATTGTGGAGAAGCGGCTTCTGTTGCCAATGCAATGTTCAATGATAATCAGGTGAGGTTTTTGTCGAGGAGTCGCTAGCATTGTTCTGTCTGTAGCTCTTCCAAGCATGTGAATTTTGTTGGATGGTGTAATCCTCAACTGATCTGTCACTTAAGTAGTTGTTTTACCAATGCATTTCACTCTAGAGGATATCTATCTATGAGCATAGGATGCCCACGTTCAGTTACTAACTGATATCATCACAATAAAAAAAATGTCAACTTGAACTGTATGCATGTTCTGAGATTTCAATTTTGCACAAGCATTCAATAGTTTTGTTTATCTGGTTATGTTTAGTAGCGGACTTACTCTTCAATGGTGTAGATCACTTATGAACTTATCCTGGTCTATTACTTTTTACTTGTCATAGTTCAATATTTTCTTTAAATCTCACTGATCAGTTTCAAAATTTGTTGTTGATTTAAAATCCTGACAGCATGGTATTGTGTCTTATGTTTCATTTGTGAATGTGATTTCATTACTGGGCTCACTCTTTCAGTTCTATGGTGAAGGATACAGTACAAAATGGTTTTATATAGCTCACTTTTGTTAAGAAAAAATAATTTTCATGCTTTGTTCTTTGTAGACCAAAGTATAGATTAGTACCATAATCCAACTTCAGTCACCGTCAGATGCGCGTGAGTGATGACTTTGTTTCAACTTGTAGTATCGGATGCTAACATAGAGAAAAATGTTGATGCGTGTAAATAATGTGGTGGTAGTGTTTTTTAGCTTTCAAAACGCACAAGTCATAACAGTATGACTCATGTAGTTAAGCTAGTGTAAATCAGAAAAAATGATAGTTAAGGCCTTAGAAACACATGTTTAGGCCTTGCTTGGTGTCTCCATATCTCTGTTGAAACCAGACTTGCTACATTTGTTACTTGTGAAAGTTTTGAGTTTCATTTGCCGTGCCAATTCGTTTTAGTTTTACCATCGCTATTGATAACTTTAATGAGCCTTTACCTTTGGTTGCAGATGTACTATATAGACCATGAACTCAGTATTGATGATTTTCTTCATGATGATGATTACAAAATAAATCTTCCTGATTCTAATGAAGATCACTTCAATAACCTGCATGGGATGGGTCCGCTGGAACATCAACAGTTCGATTTGCCATTAGATCTATCACCTCATCCATATATTGATGCTAATAACTCTGAGCAAAATACTGGAGATGTCTTTGTCCATATGTCAGACTTGCTTACAACAATATGGCCATCACCCTCTCAGTATTTGGGGCCAAAATGTGCACTTTGGGACTGTGGTAGGCCAGTTGGAGGGTCAGAAGACTCTGGAGATTACTGCAACCCTTACCATGCTGGTTTGGCTCTGAATGATGATGGTCTTCTTGGGACAAGACCCGTGATGCGTCCAAGAGGTATTGATTTGAAAGATGGACCGCTGTTTGCTGCTCTTATTGCAAAAGTACAAGGAAAGAATGCAGGTATTCCTGTGTGTGGAGGGGCTGCAACTTCTAAGTCGCCATGGAATGCACCTGGTAAGTCTGGTTATATTAGCGATGGCTTGTAAGTTAATGTTGATATTAGCAAATTATCGTGCTAACTGTTTGCTTCATGTTGTTATTGCAGAACTTTTTGATCTTTCTCTTCTGGAGGGTGAATCTCTTAGAGAATGGCTTTTCTTTGACACTCCAAGAAGGGCATTTGAGAGTGGAAACAGGAAGCAAAGGTCATTGCCAGATTACAACGGTCGTGGGTGGCATGAATCAAGGAAACAGGTGATGAAAGATTTTGCAGGCCTGAAGAGGTCCTACTACATGGACCCACAACCATCAAGCAGCCATGAGTGGCATCTTTTCGAGTATGAGATCAATGCTTCTGATGCTCTTGCCTTGTACCGTCTTGAGTACAAGTCTTCTGACTCGAAAAAGAGTGCCAAATCAAAGATAGCCAGTAGTTCACTGAATGAAATCCAGCAGCAAATGATCAGGCTGACCGCAGATAGTCCAGTGGAAAACAAGCGTACTGCTAGGAGCAAGCCAAAGGCCAATCATAAGGATACCAAAGCAAACGTTTTTCAACATGTTAACACCCCCAGTCAAGTTAATGCACCAAATGCTTACCAAGCAGCACCACAGGTGAACCAAATGACATTTCTGAATGAGAATGTTGTCTATGGACCTCATCTTCCACAATCTGAAAATGTTGTCTATGGACCTCATCTTTCACAATCTGAAAATGTTGTCTATGGACCTCATCTTCCACATGGATACTCAGCCGGAGGAAGCAGCTTCTTTTGGAACCCAAGTGAGGGAACTTGAGGATAGGGCATGATGTAGCTGCTCAAATTCTCAAGCACAAACTCTAACATTATCAGGGGCTCAACTGGGTGGCCCTTCACCTTTCTAATTGTAATTGGTTGGTTCTGCAGGGGACTTGGTTGGCGAATGTGTTTGAAACGGTGATATACTTGCATTAACTGTGACTGTAAAATAGTCTGGTGCCCTAGCTGCCAATTCGAGTGTAAGATAAATAGTCTGCTGTACCAGTTGCTGCTTGGGTTATGTTTTTTTTATCCCAAGTTTCTTCAAGCCGTTTTGAGTGTCGAAATTCTTTTTATAAAACAATCTGTTAAATGGCATGTATTATTAATTAAGATTAAGAAGAAGAGGAGCAAATCAGGGGGACGCAGAAACAGAATGGCAATTTTAGCATGGTAGTAAGTTTGCGAGGACAAAGGGACAATCAACTTTTGTACAAAAATCCTGTTTGGAGGAGAGTTTGGTTGTTGAATGTTATGCTGAATGATGAACATGACAACAAGCTCTACTATTTGCTGAACTGGGTATAAGCAAATGATTGCAAACACTTTCTGGTGTATCAGTGTATATATGTGGTGGGAGTAGTAGTGATCGAGTCTGATTAAATAGTTCGTTATTTTGATACGACACCCGTGTTAAATCGAGAACTCAAATTCTAGTCAATAAATTTCACCATAATAAATCTTAGTTGCATATAATTTACTCAGAAGAAAACGTGATTTGCGAGTTGTGACTATGGCATCCTGAGATCCGTATAGCTGTTCATCGATGTTATTCCAGTAAAATATGTAATAGAAATAAATAATTATAATGCGATTTAGTATGATCATTGCAAGACTAGAACCAGTACAATGCACTATACTGTACTGCTTCTATAGTTAGCACGACGTGTTCACGTATGGCTTGTGAATTTTAGAGGGCATCATCGTGATCCTCGAGAACTTAGGATAACAAAATCATGGAAATAAAACACATTATACAACAAATCACGCTAAGCAACAAGGAATAAAAACATTATACACGGCTATCGAAAATACATTTATTTTACAGGTGTGTCACTAACACGGCCAGGACTACGCAAACAATGCTAACTGAACCAGCAAGCCAGCAACTGCCTCTTCCCGGCGATACAGAGCCGGGAAGAGCCAGAAGCGGGAACGTCTTGGTCGTGCCTCTACTCTACCGCGAGCTTGATCCATACAATAGCTGAATGCCGTCGATGTCGTCGACGCTGAGCTCCACCTTCCTCTCCCCGAAGTCGATGTACGGGTACATGACCGCCTCCGGCGTCGACGAGTGCCCGAGCCCAAGGACGTGCCCGATCTCGTGCATCGCCACGGACTCCAGGTCCACGGCCGAGCTCGCCGTTCCGCTGCCCGCGTCCACCGTCCAACGCTCCGCCGCGTCGAAGTGGAGCCTCCCGTCCTTGGGCTCGAAGGCGTGGGCGAGAACGCCGCCCTGCCCGTCGAACAGCGAGTCGTCCCCGTGGTCGCCCTCGTAGAAACCCACCTTGATATCGGCCGCGCGGTGGGAGTCGCCGTCGTGGGTCTCGACGAACTCCACGGGGATGATCCGCGCCCACCGCGCGAACGCGCCCCGGATCGCGGCGCGCACGGCCTCGGCCGGCAGGTAGTCGACGGCGGTGGCTGCCGAAGAGATGGAGTAGGTCAGCACCAGAGGCTCCGGCCCCATCCACCGCGGCTCGCCGTCGAGGAACGTGAACCGGCTGGCCGCCGAGTCCGACAGGGACACGGACACGCGGGCGCCGTCGCCGTCGCCGACGCCGCAGCGCGGCGAGACGATCCGGCCGAGCGTGGCGGCGTCGAGCCGGCCGGTGACAGGCAGGCTGAGCCTGGACTGGTACCGCTTCACGGCGGCCTCCATGTGACCGTCAAACGCGTCGTCGTGTTCTGCCCCGGGACTGGGATGCATGTACCCTAACTTCGCCAGGTACCTCTTGAGCTCCGCGAGGCCCGCTACGCGGCTGCCCCGCCCCGTGTCCTGCAGGTGCTTGAACGAGCGCCGCCACGCCGCGACGCCCGGATGCCGGTGCAGCCCCGCGGCGGCCGCCGGTGCCGGCCGTGCGTTGGCAACGTGGTGGCATGAGAGGAAGCCAAGCAACACCACCAGCAGGTGCCACGAGGCTGGCCGGCGCCACGGGAGCATCGTCGGGGCCAGGCTGCTGAGGTGGATGTTGCCGTCAGTTATTCTCGTTACTCGACTCGTCGATGTCAACGCGCAGTCGACCAACTGTTTTGCTTCTAGTATATTTCATCATCGCTGTATTGTGTGCGTAAATAAAATTATCCAATATATAGCCAGCTTTTATTCAGGTGGTGCACTGGTGTCGGACTCGGAACACCAGCTGGCCGGCAACTTCCGATTCCGACAATCCGACTCGCGAGACTGAAATCGTCTCGAACTCGAGGACGGAGCGAGCACCGCGCTCTATAAACGCCCTGCCATTACTTCTCAATGGTCACCGATCCATTCATCCATCCACAGCCGCTGCCATGGCCTGCGCCACCTCCCTCCTCGCCACGGCGGCGCCCTTCCTCCCGGGTCCGTGCCACCGCCCGCAGCAGCTCTCGCCGTCGGCGCGTCCGTTCCAGCCGTCCCGCACCGTGCTGGTGCGGTGGACGCCGCCGCCTCGCGGCTGGTTCAAGATCAACTTCGACGGGTCCGTCTACCACGACGGCTCGGGGCGGGCCAGCATCGGCGGCGCGATCCGCGACAGCGCCGGCCGCGTGGTGCTCGCCTTCGCCGAGCGGACGGAGCACTCCACGGTGGGGATCGTCGAGGCGCGCGCCATGGCCCGCGGCCTGCGCCTCGCGCTCGAGCTGGGCCTGCAGCGGGTGGTGGTGGAGGGCGACGACCTCGTGCTGGCGCAGCTGCTGCGCGGCGAGGAGACGCAGACGCGGATACCCGTCGCGATGCAGGAGGAGATCCTCGGGCTGCTGCGGTGGCTGGCGTGGGCGGGAGAGCTTGGGGCGGCGCGAGAGCTTGTAGCGGTGCGAGAGCTAGAGCTTGGGGCGGCGCGAGAGCTTGGAGAAGGGAGCCGGGGAGCCTTCCGCCGCGTCCGCCGGCGCAGGCGAGAGGGCTTGGAGCAGGGAGCTGGAGCTGGTGGTCGCCATGGCCGAGCTCTCCCGTCGGCGCATCTGGCGATAGCGACCTGGCCGAGCTCCTCCTCGTTCGGGCGCGCTCCCAGACGAACTCCACCTCAAAGATCTTCTCCACCGCGGCCAGGTGAGGGAGCCCACCGCGGGCAGGCCAGCCGTCGCGACCTCTGCCGCGAGGAGGAGCTCGGAGGAGATGTTGCTCCTCTGCACCGACGGAGACAGCTTATAGACAGCCTCTCTGTCTATGGGTTGTATGAGCTATCTGTACATCTCAGTTCGAGATTCTACAGACGGGTTGCTGTCTAAGGGCTCTGTACGCGCAGTTCGAGATTCTACGGACGGGCTGCTGTCTAACGGCTGTACATGCCCTAATGGCGTTATTGTGGCGCAAGCGCAATCCGACAGCCTCCTAACTCAACTGACCAGCTCTCTATATAAATATACTTGTATGGGTAAAGAAAAGACTTTCACTCGTCAAACACCTCAGCTTCCAGAAAGAGCTTGCGATTGTGATGGCGTGTTCGCTCCTCCCCGCGGCGGCGCCCTTCTTCCCGAGCCCGTGCCACCGCCCGCCGCCGCAGCTTTCGCCGTCGGCGCAGCCGTTCCAGCCGTCCCGCGCCGTGCTGGTGCAGTGGACGCCGCCGCCTCGCGGCTGGTTCAAGATCAACTTCGACGGGTCCGTCTACCACGACGGCTCCGGGCGGGCCAGCATCGGCGGCGCGATCCGCGACAGCGCCGGCCGCGTGGTGCTCGCCTTCGCCGAGCGGACGGAGCACTCCACGGCGGGGATCGTCGAGGCGCGCGCCATGGCCCGCGGCCTGCGCCTCGCGCTCGAGCTGGGCCTGCAGCGGGTGGTGGTGGAGGGCGACGACCTCGTGCTGGCGCAGCTGCTGCGCGGCGAGGAGACGCAGACGCGGATACCCGTCGCGATGCAGGAGGAGATCCTCGGGCTGCTGCGGTGCTTCCCCGGCCGCGACGTCCGGCACGTGTACCACGGCCCTGTGCCGGCAGGCGTACCACGGCCCGGGGGTGTGGGTGGGCGGGCGCCATCCGCTGCCGCCCGCCGTGTGGGAGAAGAGCGAAGACGACAGGCGTGGCGTCGTGCACGAGCGCACGGTGGCCCGGGCAGCTTGAGATGAGGTCATCTTCAGGACTTGTTGGCGAGCAAGACCAGAAGGCCGAGCATCAGTACGCCGCCAGACATGTTGCGGAGCAAGATGAGAAGGCCGATCGAGCATCTCGGTGTGTGGAGGAGGCGATCGAGCCGGCAAGACGACGGAGGCGGAAGGGAACGGGCGGGACGGAGGCGGAAGGACATGGCGGCGGCCGGCGGGGATGTCCTCGGTGCAAGAACGTGCGATCGGAGCGGACAGGGAGGCGCGCGAGTGCGTGAGCGGCACGCGACGGCCGATGGCGCCAGTCGGATTCGGAACAATGGCGTCGGAGCTGGCGCGCGAAGTTCGATATGCTGATTTGGAAAGTTTGTTTCGTCTCTGTTTGTGTACAAGTGCTAGTTCGTGTTTGTGACGAATTATTTACCGATGATTGACTTGTTAATGTAATCGTCGAAATCGAATGCAAGATTAGTTTTTGTACACTTTTTTTTCTACCCCGACTTGTATGAGAACGTTACCGTAAAGATAGCCGCTCCTGTTTACCATCGTTTTGCAACCTGCGACGCACGGAAGTACGGAACACTGTCACTGACACGCGGTGCACGAACGCAAAGACGTGCAATTTTAATGAGGGTACAGTGAAGATGCCTGCATTTTTTAGATAAAGGATAAAATCCGGCCTCTATATCCGTATGTGGATATATATAGCCAAAGATTACAAAGAGTTCTTAGACTCTAATCCTCAACAACGAGAAGCTCACAAACACAAGAAGAAAGCTCTAAAAAAAAGAAAAAAACTAGAAGACTAAGCATCAATCTTCTTCTTCATCCATGCTTCTACCTTGCATTATCTTTATAAGCATCATCAATCCATCACACTCTTCGTCTACTTAGAAACTTGATGACGGACTGAGAAAACTCGACCATGAACATAATGCAACATCTACGCATTCATTCCGATAAATTGCCACCATCCAAGACGATGCCTAGCAACGCCAAACAAGAAAGGCAAAATCGGTACGAAATGGATCTTCACCGTGGTGCCTCCAAGAAGGAAACGACATCGAAGACGCCGCCACCGCTGGGTTTTCACCCGGAATTCATCCAAACTAGCAAGGAGCATCTCAACAACGCCCGAAGGAGGGAGAACGACGTTGCGTGACGCCGTCATTGTCGACACCGACATCCCGGAAATGACTTTCGCCTGATGTCCATGCAAAGCTGCAATCCATTTCGAGCATAAATGCATAGATCAGATCAGAGCGACGACTCTGAGCATGGGAGCTGGCCCATCTCATCTCGCCTCCAGCAACAGTACAGAGGCCGCCAGCTGCATCGACGCCCCCATCTCCATGTCGCCGCCAGGAACGGCACCGGGCCGCCGGCTGCATCACGCACGGCCGCCGCGCCGCTAGGCGCCGCCCGCCTCGCGCATGCCTCGCCGTCTTCGCATCCGCGCCCGGCCGCCGCCGGCCTCGTGCCCAGGCCCTTCGGATCGCGCTCGGGCTGCATGGACGCCGCGCGACCGCCGCCGACCCCTTCGGATCCACGCTTCTCCTCCACGCCCGGTCGCTGCGCATCGCCGCCGGCCCTTTGCATCGCGCTCAGGTTGCACGGCCGCCGCGCTCCGCCGCCGGCCCCCCCGGCAGATCTGGCCGTACCACGCACGGATCCAACTGCCCGGCTAGCGGATCAGGCCGCCCCCGGCGAGGACGTGGCTGCCCGGTGCGCCGACGAGGTTTGAGAGCAGGAAAGCCGGAAGAAGGACGGGGAAGATGCGTGCATTAGCTGTACGAAAGCTTACGTTAAGTCTAACTGACGATAGCAAGCGTAAGTCCAAGCGATCGACAAACATCAGTGACGGTTTGATGACGAATTAGCCAGATAAATAAGGATGATGCATACTAGGTTTTCAAGCCATGAATCAAACAACATTTTTTTGATCAAAGGTATTGCCCAGTTTTATTAGAAAGCATAACAAACTATACAGATGGCCGATCCTGCTAGGGTTTCCAGCTGTCAATTCAAAGCACCCAATGCTTTTCATCTGCTTACGCTACCGCAACTCCATAGGTACTACACCACATTTAGATACCAGAAAAACTGCTTAAAACCTCAAACATGCACATAAACGAAACATTGCTCGTCGTCTCCACAATCAGGGGACTCAGACCGATAAATAAACCAGCTCCGCAGCAGCCGGTGCCACCAGACTGATCACCGCATCCACCTTTGGAAAGTCGCCGCTGATTTGGAAAGTCTAGTTCACTTCTCTGTGTGTATTAACGTTTGTGTCTGTGGTGAATTCTTTACCGATCACGATCGATACTGTTAATGTACTCATCGACATTAAATGCAATATTAGTGTTAAGCATTACAAGATTAGCACTATGTTCCTGTTTGTGATTAATTCTGTACCGATAACTGACATCGCTTATCTGCCTGTCAACATCAGCTGCAAGATAGCTTATTTGCCACTGACACACAATCAAGCTCCAAAAGTTTGAGAAGATTTCTGTTCACAAGACTCGTGGAATCGATTGCCTGATCGATCAGTAGACTTCTGGACATTACTACTCTGTTTGCATGAATGTCATCCGTGAACTACTGGACAAGAGCAACTCACGCTGCGGATACTGAAAGGTTTTAAAGCCTGTTATGAACAACTTATGCGCCATCTTTAGTTTTCACTTGACTCGCTTTCTATCACAACAAAATTTAGACGAAGGAGCATTTCTGTAGGCCATATCCGATGCGCGATGGGCGCCTCACTTTATCCACCCCCTACATGTCAAGACGATCGTGCCATCTGGGTAGCCATGCTAATCAAGTACAATTGCGTTTTTCAGTTGCCCTTCTGTTCGTGTCGTTCACTAGCTGTCTCTGGCAACCCATGCTGATGGCGCACACCATACGTAGCTTGCACCGCGTCCAATTTCTTCAATGAGCATCCCTTTATCTCTGGAGAAAACTCCAGCTAAAATCAAATCCTTCATTGATACGCTATCACAGTTGAATTTAGGATCAACTTTGAGAAAAAAATCTAATTTAATTGCTCGAAAACAAAAGGTACAAGAATATTTATGTTAAATAAATAAATATAGGTCCATATCTTAATGCTTAAGCTAAATATTCAGAAAAAAAACCCAGTTAAAACCAAAAGTCAGTTTCCTAGCGGTCAAAGCTACGTGTCGCACAGGACAAACTCGGACTCGACTACGACCAGAGCCAAAGTTTTTTTTTTTTGATCGAGCCAAAGGGGGGATTCGTAGCGGCCACGGCGATCGGGCAGGTGGTAGGCTTCCGAGTCGGTTCGGTCCCCAACTCCTCCCCCAACCAAATAAAGCCGGCCGAAACCCCCGCGGCGAATCCCAAGAGGCCACCACCCCACGCGCCGAAGCAGCTGCTGCAGGTCTTGCCACCGCCACATCCGCAAGCGCAGCCCGCGTCCATGGCGAAGGGCAAGTTCAAGCACAAGCCCACGGGGTTGCGCACCTTCTCCACCCCCGAGGAGATCGGTACGTACGCAATGCACCCCCCGCCGTTTTGCTCTGTAAAATCAGTTCGGCACTTCGGCAGCGCTGTCGCCGGCTTAGGGTTTGGTAGTGGCCCTTTTGCGATTCGGTTGCTCGATCGATCGCGCGATCGGCGCGGCGGGCGTGAAGAGCGGCCTTTTGTTTGGCATGTTTGGTACTGGTACGAGGTAATTAGCACGAAAAAGGTTGTGTTCTTGTGGGAAGAGGAGCTTGGGTCGGATTGTTGGGGATACGGGGAGCTGTTTCCCCCTTATACTCTGTTTCTGTTTGTTCCCGGGTTGTCTGCCCTTGCGGTGGCTTGCATGCTTCTATTACTTTGGGTAATGTGATGACTACAGTATTCTATTGTGGGGGAGGAGACGTCGAGGTCACAAGGAGTTGATTGGTGGTTGACTGGTTGTAGACTGCAGTGTACCTGAACTAAGGGTGACCAGATCATGAACCTGGTGTTTCTGTTCAATTAGTATATTTCCTGTGTGGATGTAGATGCCCAACTAGCAGAATTTCCTGTTTTCTCAAACCTTGTCAAGTAATTTGTGCATTGCCATGGGAATATGGGATTTGTTCATGTTTATTCTTGAAGATATCTACATCCAATCCCACCAGTAGATACAAATATCAGCACTTGTTGATTTCGAAATAATATTGGACTGCTAAGCATCTTGATGCTTGCAGCTGCTGCTCATTAATAAATCAAGTATAACTTGGTGCATGGAACATTTGATATTTTAGCCTACTTAGTTCAGCCTTGATTTTTACAAATTCTCATATATTTCATGTGAAATTGAATGCAGCGGCTGGTACTTCAGCAGACCGTCCAAGAACCTTTAAGAAGGTTTGCATCCACCCTTTCTTCCAACTTTATTGTATTAATGTTCCATTGAGCAATTGAATGCCTCTTCTTCTCTTATACTCTGAACAGGCCGATAAGATTTACTTCTGAATTAGCAACTGAGTTGTGTTGTCCATTGCTGACTAAAAGTGCTGAGAATAGCAAACATTTACTTTGAATCAAAGCACATAATGTGATTATATGATCATCCCGTGCAGTGCTCCTGCAAATTTTTCAAAAAAAGAAATCATCCCGTGCTTATTTTGGTGGCTGACTTGTATTTGGAATCAAACTGTAGCAAGCTGAAAAGGATATCTATGATAGAAGGGGAGAACCAGATGAGGAAGAAGAATCTGAAGATTTTGTAAAACCCGTAAGATATTTGGACTCTTCCTGGAAACATGCATTCAACTTCATTGTTTACATTATTTGGTCACATGATAAACTTTTTTTTAATATCATCAGAATACAAAGGTACAGAAGGTCTTATCGAGATTGAGAATCCAAACCTGGTGAAGCCAAAGAATATAAAAGCCAAGGACATTGATGTAAGTGGGATATTTAATGATTGTTTACTGCTTATGGACTTGCATGCAAGTATGCTTTTAGGAAGAAAAATTACCCACGTATTAAATTAAGATATGATGATACTTCCTTCTTATGTTATGATAATTTGCTACAACAGTTTTCTGTTGTTAACATATTTTGGTCATTTTGTATCCTTATGTATAAGCTAACTAGTTTTGTACTGGTGCAGATTGGTAAGACAACTGACATCTCCAGGCGTGAAAGGTAGGCTCATACACTTGCATTCCTGTCGATCAGTGGCACATGTTTTACTGCATGCTATGTTTTACTTGTTTCCATACTGACAATTTGTTAGGAAACGTGAAAGAATATTTTTATTGAAGCTGTTTTTTATCTATTTTGTAAGCAAAGTAAAAACAATGCTGAATGTTGATAGAATATGAATGTTGAATGTACATGATTGTTGGACAGATGCAATCTTACAGTCTTTCAGGAATTTATGTTCTTATGACTTACAAGTGTTCTTGCTGCAGAGAGGAGCTTGAAAAACAGCAATCTCATGAGCGTTATATGAAGCTTAAGGAGCAAGGAAAAACAGAACAGGCTAGGAAAGATTTAGGTGAATTATTGTCTCTATCCTATATGATTTGCTTTATATCTTGTACTTTGTAGACTCAGATAAAGTTCTGTTATTTATTTTAATGCACCACCAAAAAAATACTGTCAAAAAGTAATAACTTGCTATTGTGTCATTTGGGCAAAGCCTAGACTGCGTTATATAAACAAAAGTATTGACAGTTTTAGGTGGTGAGAAGTTGATTCAATTATGCACTGCTTCTATCCTTTTGCACAACATTTATGAGTTTTATCTGTCCTTTTGTAAATGTAGACCGCCTTACTTTAATTCGGCAACAAAGAGCAGAAGCTGCAAAGAAGCGTGAAGAGGAAAAAGCTGGTATGTCTCTTGCTGCTTTTGTCTGTTAAGAGCAAGCTTGTTGGACGCCTTCTTGTTTGGGGATTAGAAGATTCAGTTCTAGAAATTTGTCATAAGCAGATTTCAATGAAAATTTGCTTTGTCAGCCATCCTTGTTCACCCCATCTTTGTTTCATACTGCACGCACTTGATTTAAGTGTAAATTCACATAGCTATAGCAGCATCCCCACGCTTTTTCTACTCCTAAATTTTATTGAAATTCGTTTGCTTACATGCTGACACTTGCTAATGTTGGCAGCCAAAGAAGAGAGGAAGGCTGAAGCGCGCAAGTGACCTGGCAAAGTGTGGACAACATAGGGTTTCATGGGAGGTGTGGTAGCTAAATGGCAGCAGTAGTTTCCGTGCTTCTAACACAAATTGAAGCCCCTTTTACTTTTTGTATTGCACTTATTACCATTTTGAGTAGTATGCAGTTGCATTTGTATGTTGGTGGTGCTGGTCAATGACCACGAATTGTCAACTTAAGTAGGGTAATCGTAACGTGTCAGAACACTAGTTTCTTGCTATGGTGTTTTTTATGTTGGATCATATGTTTCCAACTTCTGCTACAAGTTATGTCCAAAATATTAAGATCTAGCTGGATGGTTTTGGGCGGCTGAATTTGCAAATACTCCCTTTTGCCTCACAATATCCATTCGTTTTCTTGGAAAATGGCTCTCACAGTGTTTCGCAATAATGTGACTTTGCCAGTGCTCACTCGCGGCTTCTCATTAGGGCATGTACAGCCCTTAGACAACCTCGTCTGTAGAACCTCGTACTGTGCACACAGACAGATGTACAGACAGCTTATACAACCCATAGACAGAGAAGCCGTCTGTAAGCTGTTTAATGCTTTGCATGAAGCTTAAGATCAACTACAAATGCATTTGTGTATATCATTGTGTGGCTATTTAATTAAATAACATTTCGTTGCACATGCATATAGTATGAAAATAGTACCACGTTCACATACAGATAATAGTGTAGCAAATTCACATCTTTTCACATTCACAATCGGTTACCAGTGGACCACACACAACACTTCGCATTCACATTAAGCATGTAGAAACTGATACTAGTGCAAATTGATGGACAAATAGTAGTGCAAATTGATGACAAATACTGATAGGCACAGGTCCACCTTTGACATGAAACTGACGCACATCTATTCACCTTTGACTGAAGCATTGCATTCACCTTTGACATTCAGCATTCAGAAGATACAACATTCAGAGAAATATTCAGAAAAAATACATATGGCCTCTAGTTTCAGATATTGCTACCAGATAGCTCATTCAGAGACATTCAGAAATTCAGCACAAGTTCACATGATAAAAAAACTATTTAGCCAAAATTGTAATACAGCTAGATCCAAAAATTATAGCACACATCCTAAATTAGATGGAACCAGTATTTATTCATCTATGGCAAAAGTGTATGGAGAGCGAGAGACTAGTTCTAAGTGTATGGCAAAAATTCAGAGTGTTCCACACAGCTAGAGCCAAAATTGGAAGACAATTGGCAGAGCAAAATTGGAAGTCAATTACACAGGCACCATTTATTCATCCACACAGGTAGAACCAACTCCGAATTCTGATCACCACAGCAAGATAGCATAATTTCAGATCACCATACCTGAAAGATATATCATACATAGTTCACCATCGACACAAAAAAGTGGGCAAGCTTAACTAAAACAAGTCAGATGGATGACTGTATGAAAATTTTGCTACTGATCCCATATCAGAACAACAATGAACTACCAGGAATATGTACTAGCACGATCATGACCATTCCTACTCAACGAATTGTCATATTTCTATCCTATATCTACATATGTGCTCTATCCGCATCAGTTGTCTCAATTTTGCAGAGACATTTAGATCTTGTTTGAAACATCAGTGAATCAGAGGAGAATGTGTGTTTGATGTGCCATATTGCCGGATCTGAAGATCGATGTTAGCATCATTGAGCTCTCCCTGTACTTTGGTGGGTTATCTGAAGAAACCAACTCTGGTAATGGTCCATAAAAATCTGAGTCCCCTCTCTTCACAGGACTGAAAAATATTGCAATTGAAACTCTTGCTTCTTCACGTGCATTCGTAATCACCCGATGGTCGACACACTCTTGTACATATCATTAGACATGATCTGATGAAAGAATAGGACACAAAAGATAAGTTGGATAAGATGATGGCATCATAGAACTGAACCACTTATGGTGGATGTGCAGTGTGCGAACAGGTGTATCTGCAAATTCACTAATTGGTTACTGTCAAAGTAAAAAACAATTTGAATCTGGTTGTACCTGCAAAAGGTCCCGGATGTTGATTACAAGCGCACCGGGCACAGGCTTCACATCCACCCTGTAGCTCGCCCCATCGTCATCCGTTTGCTTCACCTGCAGACCACCCACAGAATCCTACGCGAGGATGGTGAGTACGAGACCCCGCCGGCCATGGAGCGGCAGTAGTGCGCGGGGTAGTCCTCGGGGACGCCGAGGGCCTGGTGGTGGTTGACGAGGTGGAAGAAGCCCCAGCTGCGGGCGGCTTCGGCTGCGGCGGCGCGGTTGGACGACGGGATGGAGACGCCCGGGGGCGAGCGGCGCGGAGGCGTAGGGGTCCGGGTGCAAGAAGATTGCGGGGACGGAGGAGACGTCGGACTCGACGAGGCCGCGGACGCCCGTGCGGGCCTCGTCGAAGGCCTTGAGGAGCGCGGCGCGGTCGGACTGGGGCGCCGGAGCGGAGGAGGACGCCATGGCGGCAGCGAGCGACGGGTTTGGCGGGAAATCTCTCGCGCGGCGACCTGGAAGGATTTGGGGGAGAGGGCGAGCGCGGCGCGGGCACGCGGGATCCCGTCGCCCGTCGGCTGGGGGGCAGACGGCGCCTACAGCGTGCGGGCTCGCGTCGCCTCCACCTGGGAGAACGGGACGACCCCGTCTGCTGGTCAGGCGACGGGCAGCCCGTCAGTAGGCATCGGCGGGGGTTTTTTCACAAAAAGTCCATCGTATAGACGCACGCTGTAGACGGGCTGTACATGCCCTTAGCCCTTCGTTTCTACGGAGTATTCCGGTCTTTGTGACTTTGTCATGGACAGGGCATGTATTGTTTCTGTAATGAAATTGCAGGACTTTTGCTTGGTCGATCATGACTGATAAGCTAAACGTAAAAAAAAATTCCAATTTGTTAAACTTGTCAGGTTGTTACCCGCCAAATAGACTACCGACTCCGCTGGGGATCGAACCCAGAATCTCTGGTTCCGTAGACCAGCGCCTTATCCATTGGGCCACGGAGTCCTTGTTGGGAGGGAGTACCAATTTACAAATTTGTACATTATCGTTTCTTGCAACACGTGCATCCCAAGTTCACTCGACACATGAATAGTTTTTGTTTGAAAAAAATTATACACATGATGAATGTTGTTTCGCAGCAGGTTCATCAAGGTCGAACATACTGGCTGCCATCTTAATTAGTACCAACTGCAGCTTGCTCAGAACATAATAATTGATAACCTAATGACCCTTATAATTCTGCATCTACGACAGTACTGTTTCATTACTTGTGGGCGCCCATTCAAAGTGAAATGAACGCTGCACCAAATTCTCCAGCAAAGCCGAGGTCCAGATGCCCCCAGTCATCCGGCCTGCCTGATTTTTTCAAAAAAAAAAATCCGGCCTGCCTGGCCCTGACACAGCCTGTCGGTCTGACTAACATCCTTCAGCGCGCACTGCTCCTCAGGAACGAGCAGATCTGCGTTGAACGCCTAGAGACATTCCCTAATGCACTGGACGGATGCTACAGTGATGCCGTTGCTAATGCTGTTGGTAATCAAGCAAAATCAAGTATCACCAGTACCGTCTCCTAGTGGCCGGTCTTCAGATGAGAGTATGAGACGGCATCTGAAATTCAGTACGGTTGTGCGAACGCAACAGCCAACCAACTGCAGGCACCGACCAAATGTTCTTGCCCAATTGCCCTCGCCACAAGCAATGCCATGCCGGAAATGCCAGGTCAAGACGGATATGACCCAGCAGGGGCCGGCATCCGAAAGGCCGCCCTCGATGATCTTGATCTAGACCGGAACGAACCGGATGCATACTTCGCTTTGCAAGCAAGAGAGATATCTATTGGCGTGCCCTGAAGAAATGGTGATGGTGGTGGTAGTACTAATGCTACTGACGTCAGGTGCAGATCCATGGATCAATTCCACACGGTTTAGTTATTGAGTTTGATGCTGACTAGAGGTCGCTCTGACAGTGAAGCGTTTGCCTTTTGAATTGTCTCGCTCGCTGGTTTAGCGCATGATTTTCCCCAGGTAGTTGATCTGCACCGCGTTGCTTTTCGCTCACTTTTCTGTTAAACAATTCGTCTCGCCTCGCCGCTCCCATTCCCTTCCAACCAAATTCCATTCTTTTCCCGGTGAGTGCTCCTTTTTATACTTTCTAGGACAGTGAGCTGAGTTGCCCCCTTTTCTTCTTCTTCCAAACAGTTCAGATCGTAAGTTGATTCGTCACAGTTCGCAAGAAGTCATGAGCACAGGGAATTCGAGCTAGAATAGCTAGTTTGGCAAGAACTCTGCTTGAGACATCTCCAATAATTCTCTGTACATCATCGTCATCGTCGTCATCCCCGACACCGGCGTTGCAACTACCGTCTCAAGAACAACAGCTACAACCGAGCTAATTAACCAAAACACAAGTGCGGGAAAAGATAAGCAAAGAACCTACAAACTAAAAGCTAGCTAGCTCTCTCCGGTGTACTGATTGCCGGCGGCGCAGGGGTGTGGTGCCAGCGGCCGGAGTCGAAGTTCTTGGCGTAGCTGTCGGCGTCGTACTTGAAGGTAGCGGCGGCCGCGGGCGCCCTGCAGGCGTTGGTGCAGATGCTCTTGCTCTCCCGCACCAGCCGCCGGAGGAGGCCCCTCCACGCGCGCCGGCCGCCGCGGCCGGCGTCGTCCCCGCGGGCGAGAAGCTGGAACCGCGCGGGGCTCCGGCGGACGCCCGGCGGCAGCCACGCGGGGGAGGCCATGCAGAAGTAGGAGGACTGGGTCGGCGTTGACGGCTCGCTGTCCATGTCCAGGGCCATGGCGCTGGAGGTGGAGGAAGAGAGAGCAGAGGAAGAGGGAGGCAGCTTCCGGCAGGGGTGTGTCTGCGTGTGTGCGATTGCGAGAGAGGTGTCGAGGTGGTTCACTGGTCGATATATATCGAACTGCGAGGCTGCGAGTATGGGCGGCCGTGCATGCTTAGGATCTAATGCTACTCTAATAAAGTACAATTCCAGTTCCCCCAAAAGATAAAGAACAGATTCCTCATCAGGTAAAAATAAATGTCGTTTTTGTGTAATTACCTTGCCCAGACGTCTTTACCTAAAACCGGAGGTAACAATATTTCCATAAACATAACAAATTGTAATATAAACGGAGTACTTCTGATATAAATGTAGCATAGTAGTTTGTTTTTCAAATGTCCAGTTCCAAAAAAATAGATAAACTACATCCTACAAAATCAATGCGAGGGGCTTTCCGGTTTTGAAGGTTTCACTGGCTGTCAGTATTGAAGAAATGGTCTCGGAAGGCGGCTGGACTAGCAGCAGTGGCGACAGAATGTGGGTGGTCCGGTGGACAGTGAAGCGAGACGAGGGATAGGGAGGTACAACCAGTGAGGTTTGCTACGAAGAGAGAGGAAGCCGTAGCGATTCATCAATAGAGAGAAAGAATGGTCGATGGAGCAGGACCATTGGGTGGTAATTGGATGGCTCACAGGTGTTGGCAGTACACATGAGAAAAAAATGATCATGTAATTTGAAGTATAGCATCATGTCCTTATACAAAAAAAATTAAAAACAAAACGATGACTGAAGTCTACAGAGTTTGACAATATTGAACTACAGTACACACAACCTAAAATGTTAATTTTAGGGTGGGAAGGAGTAGTAAGATATGGCTTGTTGGATCACGAGACACGGATAAGAGTGCTGGTGGACCCGACCTGAACGTCAAGCGAAAATGCTAGCGCTGACGATAGTACTAGAATCAAGCTGTCTCAGTCTTTAGGTTTCCTTGTTCCTACTCAAAAGCTTATAACCTTTATTTATTTATCGAAAAAGGAAAGGTGAGTAGTACGTACTCCGTATTATCTTTAAGTTTTGTTTATCATGTATCCCTGCTGGAAAGTTGTTGATCGCACATCATTAGCAGCAATGATCACACGAGCTTAAATGCATAATTAGTGAGAGGACCACCCCAATTATGGCGGTGCTGCCAAGGAAAGGATCATCGCTAGCTGCGGAGTGGAGACCCCCACTGGCCAACTGTGCACTTGCAGCTAAAATATGGACCGATAGTGAGGTAGTCGCAGCTCTCAAGTGTCAAGTACATAAACACCACCACACACCAGCTACAATATTCAAAGCTGTACACACCCACTCAGATCGATATATGCGCCTATACAAATATGCAGGCCTTCACTAATAAATCAACATCTTGATGTTAACTCTCGAGTGCATACACTCGTAGAGGTGATGTAAATGAGTACCTACGTGTGCTCTGCAAAGAAAAATAGTGTATATATATAACAAACGGACTAAATTCGTCCAAATTTATGGCTCGTCCAAAAGCTTCCGAGGGTGGATTGAGTTAGATAAGACGGGTCTACTTGCAAGAAGATAAACTTGGCATTATCTTTTGGAAACCAACGTACGAGTATAACTGAGCATATTCTACAGGCGAAAGGCTTCCCGGACGCCTGGAGACAATGGATCATGGCCCTGAATGTACCAAGCCAAACTGCCATACTTCTCAATGGTGTACCCCGGCAAATGGATTCAGTGTAAACGTGGCCTGCGACAGGGCGATCCTCTCTCACCTTACCTGTTCATCCCGGTGGCCGATCTCTTGCAACAAATGATACTGCACGACAGCTCCCTCCAACACCCACTAGTTCCTGATGCCCCCACCCCTGTCCTGCAGTACGCAGATGACACCCTCATCCTGCTAAAAGCAGACAGACAGCAGCTGATGCACCTGAAGGATATCCTGGACACCTTTGCCAATTTTACAGGACTAAAAATCAATTTCGATAAAAGCACTATGGTTCCCATGAATGTTGAGCCTCAAGAGCCTCCCAGCTCGCAGACATCTTGGGCTGTCCCGTGGCCTCCTTCCCTCAGTCATATCTGGGCCTGCCACTCTCTACTTCCAAGTTAAAGCCCTCAGATTTCAAGCCTCTGGTGGAAAAATTCGGATCATGTATATCAGGGTGGAGTAGTCGGCTTCTCACTCCAAGTGGGAGAACGATCATGCTATCGGCCGTTCTGACGACCTTGCCTGCGTATGCCATGCTGTCCCTGCTTATTCCGCCAGGAGCCATTCATCCGATGGAAAGGCAGTGTCGGGCCTTCCTCTGGACTGGCGAGAAGTCATGCAATGGAGGCCAATGTAAAGTGGCATGGGAGGATGTCTGTCTCAGAAAGGATCAGGGAGGGCTGGGTATAAGGGACCTCACCAGGCAGAATGAATGTCTCCTTTCAAAACTCTTTTTTTTAGATAAAGGATAAAATCCGGCATCTATATCCACATGTGGATATATATAGCCACGGTTACAAAGAGCTCTTAGACTCTAATCCTCAACAATGAGAAGCTCACAAACACAAGAAGAAAGCTCTAGGGAAAAGAAAAAACTAGAAGACTCAGCCTCAATCTTCTTCTCCGTCCATCCTTCTACCTTGCATTTTCTTTATAAGCCTCATCAATCCATCACCTTCTTCGTCTACTTAGAAACTTGATGACGGACTGAGCATACTCGACCTCGAACACAAAGCAACCTCTATGCATTCACTCCATCAAGTTGCCACCACCCAAGACGATGCCTAGCAACGCCAAACAAGGAAGCAAAACGGTACGAAATGGACCTTCAAGACGGTGCCTCCAAGAAGGAAACGACGTCGATGACGCCGCCACCGCCCCACCGGCGAGCCGGAATTAGGTTTTCACCCGGAATTCATCCAACACTAGCAAGGAGCATCTCAACAACGCCCCAAGGAGGGAGAACGACGTTGCGTGACGCCGTCGTTGTCGACACCGGCGTCTCGGGAATGGCTTTCGCCTGATAACCCTGCAAGGTTGTAATCCATTTCGAACGTAAACGCATAAAGAAAGGTCGGCATCAACCGGAAGAACTCCTGCCTTCGCCGCCGTTGCCATGTCCGACAGCGTCGCCCTCAAAGACAGCGAGAAGCGGCCTCCACTTGCGCCGCGGCCCCACTAAGGCCGCACGCGGTACTGGAACTGAGCCAGCACCGACCGACTGCTCGCCGTCCCAAGCGCCGTCGCATCGCTCTCGCAGTCCAGATCCAGCGCAGGCAGATGACGTGGCTGGCTCAGCAGCACATCCCCCGCCTCCACGCAGATCCGGCGGCCTCGACGCCACCGCCAGCCGCTGCCGAGCCGTCGTCGACCCCGGGCGCCGCCAAGCCGCCGGCTTCCTCCACCTCTTCCCTTCGCTAGCGCCGCTCGCCGTTGCGGTCTTCGCCCCTTCGTCCTTGATGCCCGATGCTGCGACGCGCGTCCGCCGAACGCAGCCAGCGGCCACACGCGCGCGGGCCTCGGGATGCGCCGCCGACGCCGCCGAGCACCCTTCCCCGCGCAGATCCAGGTACTCGCGGCTAGCTTGAAGCAAAAGCCCCGCCGCCGCCGTCCTAGAGAGCCCGCGCGGGCTTCCGGCGGCCCTCTCCGGCGACGGCGAGGAGGAAGAGGCCCGGAGGGGGCGGTGGCGGCGGCTAGGGTTAGCCGACGACGGGGGGGGGGGGGGGGGGGGATCCCTGTAGCTCTTTCAAAACTCTTGTTCAAGCTGCACGAGCCACCGACAGCACCATGGCAAGTTTGGTTTCAGGAAACTTATGGCTGGCTCAGTGGCCGAGATCTGGGGGATCACCATCACTTAGACACGCCTGCTTGGAAAGCACTCCTCTCCATCCTACCTACATTTAGAGACAACATCTCTGTCCTCGTCGGAAATGGCGAGTTAACATCCTTCTGGCATGATCACTGGATTGGACCGGCGCCTCTTGCTCAACTTATGCCAGCCCTACACTCTTTCACCTCACGGACGAACATTTCGGTCATGCGAGCAAGGACAGCAGAAGGATGGGACCTACACCTTCTCCCACGGCTATCCTCGGTAGCCCAAGATGATCTTCGGAAGCTCATGCAGGCGCTCCAAGGCTTGCAACTGCTACCACAACCAGACAACAGAAGAATGAGGGCAACACTAGCACCCTTCACCACAGCAGCTCTATATCGGGCAGTCAGCCCGTCCATGCCTCTGGATCATCTGGCTCCAAGAATCTGGTGCAGCTATGCTACTCCTCAAGTCAAGCAATTCACCTGGCTCATCCACCGGGAGCGACTACCTACCCGTGCTCTCCTACATCATCGAAATATCACCGACAATCCTACATGTGCTACCTGTGGCCAAGTGGAAACCCAGCAACACCTCTTCATGGAATGCACCAAAGCACGATCTATTTGGAGCCTTCTCTGCCCGACCACATCAATGAGTGATGTGGCCATCCAAGACCTCTGGGAACAACCGCTGTTGCAAGGTATTGAACAATGTCTACAGTCCACGATCATCGCTTCAGTGCTATGGAATGTCTGGAAAGCAAGAAATGCCAAGGTCTTTGATGACAAGGAAATTGCGGCAAGAGTCACTGTCAGAGCGGTGGCCACTGACCTCTTCCTCTGGTCCTACAGGGCCAGGCAGCCCGAGCATGCCCTCAAAATTAGGTCCTGGAGTGAGCAATTGGTTATTGTAATAGACTAGTTGTCAATTCTTTTCCTTGTCATACCCCTCTTCTCAAATCCTTGTATGCCACTTGCCTTTGCATACCTAATATAAAGTTCAGGCCGGCAATTGCCTGTCGTAGTTTCGCTCAAAAAAAAAGTATAACTGAGCATCATCGTGCGTGGACACAAAATTGGATGAGAGGTAGCTGCACCTGCACCCAACTCATTTTCGTTTTAATACAAAGAGCGAGTTGGCAATCTGGAATAGTGGAATGGACCGGATCGCCATGTATAGATTGGGCCGTGACCGGCTTGGGGAGATCTGCGCGGCGCACACACATCTCGCGCACGGGCTGCAATGTGGTTGGGCTGTGTTTAGACCGGACTGGCCTGCGTGGATAGAGGAAAAGCCCACATGGGCCACGGCCTTTCTCAGCGTGCGCCATCGGCTGTATCACGAACTCACCACGGTCCAGCACCAGCTAGTTCTTCTCGTCGGCCGGTGGTGGAGCGATGTGGCCGTGTGAGGAGAGGAAGGCATCGGTGGCGCGTCAAGCACGAGCCGTCGTCGTGGACGCCTTGCTCGCGGTGGCCGGCACACTCGCCATAGGCCCGAGGCTGTCTCGAGGAGCTGTAGCGACGACGGGGGCACGAGTGCGTGCGGCGGAAACAGCGGCAACAACACCAGCGGATGCCGCGGATACTCGAACGGCGGCGGTTCTCTTGCAATGCAAACGAGTTCCTTTTTTTTCTACTGAACGCCGAGTACTCCGTACACTCGTTTCTGGACCTACGTATAGGGAATTAGAGTAAAATACACCAGCGGTCCTTAAACTTGTTCCGAGATGTCATTTAGGTCTCCGAACTCTCAAAATGCATATTTGAGTCCCTAAACTTGCTAAACTGTGTCATCTAGATCCAAAGTTCCAAACATGCATTTTAAGAGTTCGGGAACCTAGATGACACCTCGAAACAAGTTTGAGAACCGCTGGTGTATTTTACTCGGAAATTAAAAATAGATTTTGTGTTTAACCGCGATCCATCCATCCAAACAGATAAAGAGGGTTGTTAAGATTTTTCGAAGGATAGAATGATAGAGTGGCGCGCCACGCTTCAAAAGCGCGCGGGGTACGCGGGATCGTCGCTACACCCCTCCCACGGCGACGCGTGACGGCGCAGCCCGCCGCCATGCCGGGCCCTCCTCCGTCCAATACCTCGCCTCCATCTATTACTAAACCACCACCAGCCCCGTCGACGCCTTCTCCAACTCCAAGGACTCCCGAGAGGCCGTCGCCCCCGTCCGCTCAAACCCCGACGCTTCCATCTGTTGATCCCGACCTGCCGCCGCCGCCGGTTGCTCCGCCAGCAGGGACGACTCCTGCTGCCCCGCCGGCACCTTTGCCGCCTGATCCTCCGGCGGCTTCTTCGCCACCCCTGCAGTGGCCAGTCGCGCCGCCGTTTCCTTTCCCTCCTCTGCCGCCGCCAGCGACTCCATCTGCTCCGCTGGCACCTTCGCCTCCGCCGCAGACGCCACCGGCACCAACTGATCCGCCGCCGGCTTCGCCGCCGGCGCCATCCACACCACCACCGCAGGCAACGCCCGCTGCTCCGCCGGCACCCTCTCCTCCCGCGCAAGCACCGGAGACACCTGCTGCTCCGCCGCCGTCGTTTGCGCCCCCGCAGCCACCAGTGGCGCCAGCTGCGCCGCCGGCGTCTCCTCCTACGCCACAGCCGCCTGCGACACCAGCGGCACCGCCGGCGTCTCCTCCTATACCACAGCCACCGGCGACACCGGCTGCACCGCCGGCGTCTCCACCTACGCCGCAGCCACCGGCGACACCAGCTGCACCCCCGGCGTCTCCTCCTATACCGCAGCCGCCCATACCTTCTCCGCCTGCACCCGTGGCGCCGACGCCGTCCGCGCCGTCCCCATCTCCACCGGGGACCCCGCCGGTGATGCCACCGCCGTTGCCTGCGCCATCAGCACCGACGCCATCGCCGCCAGTGATCCCCGCGCCATCGACGCCCACGCCGTTGCCTCCCGCGACACCTCCGCCCACGCCGGCACCTACGCCGTCGCCTCCGACGCCGCCTGCGCCATCGGCGCCATCGCCGTCGCCTCCGATGCCGCCTTCACCACCAGCGCCCGTACCCACGCCGTCACCGCCAGCGACGCCTGCGCCAACGCCCACACCGTCGCCTCCAGTGACGCCTGCGCCGTTACCGCCGGCACCACCAACGCCGTCCTCTCCTCCTCCGGCGACGCCGGTACCACCAACGCCCGCCGCGCCACCTCCATCAACGCCAGCGCCACCACTACCTTCACCGCCTTCTCCCGTGACGCCAGAGCCACCAGTGCCGTCTCCGCCTTCCCCCGCAACGCCCAATCCACAACCGCCAACACCATCTCCATCAGCGCCATCGCCACCGCTACCTTCGCCGCCTTCCCCGGCGACGCCCGAGCCGCCAAGGTCCTCTCCACCTTCTCCAGTGCCGTCACCGCCACCGCCAAGGCGGCGCCGGCGGTCTCCTCCAGGTGTCCCGGCCCCAGCCATACCTGCACCATCCCCGCGAAGGACGCCGGAGCCACCACCCACGACGCCATCTCCAATCGCCCCAGATCCTCCAGGGGCGCCCAGACGGCCGCCGTCGCCGCCTCCTGTTCCACCGTCTCATCGCGGCCGCCCTGCTCCTCCTGGCGTAGCCCCGTCACCGCCAAGTAACGGAGGCCCTCCCTCGCCGCCTTCCCCGCCGTCACTCACACCTCCGCCGCCGTCATCGCCATCGCCACTGTCATCGTCGTCGCCGTCGCCGTCGGCTACAAACGCGACCGTGATCGGCGTCTCCGTGGCCGTCGCGACGGTGGCCGTGCTCGGCCTCATAGCCGGGCTCATCTACTGCTGCTCCAAAAAGCGCCGCCAGCGCCGGCACGTCGGCAGCAACGGCTCCTCTCCGCCTCCGCCGGGTACGTATCGATACCCACCCATACGCTTTACACGCGCCGCCTTGGCCGGTGCAAAGCCACCGCCGCCACTGTCTGGCTACGCTGGCTGCTCCGCCGTGGACACGACACGACGAGTGCGCGCGTGAGCCTCACGAACGAAGCGGAAGTAGTCGCCGGGGGCCGCGGGTTATTTGGACGCGTCGCGCCGCGCACTCGCGATGCCGCGCGTGCGCCGGTGACGTCACGGGACGGAGCAGATTTAGGTGGTGTTGGTGACGACGGCGACACGTACAGCTGCGTCATGGGATGGGGAGTTGGGTTGGATTGGATGTCGAATGGTTTGACGACAGACTGTCTGTGCTCTTGGATGGTGTGGTTTTTGCCTCCTTTCTTTCAAGTGCATGATCATCGATGCCGACTTGCCGCGTAAAAGTTGCTCGTTGACGAACTCGTCGATGGAAATGGCAAGGGCTCTACAAGTGTATAGTAGTACAATCTAGAGATCTCTGAATTATGGTCACTTTATGTGTTACCTACGTGCATACTGCTTTTCTTGTTACAATTCTGCTGATGCATCGATTCGATTCAGTCAGTCGGCACTAATCATAACCAGTGATGACTGATGCCAAATAAAACGAAGTCAAAATTACACGTGTCTGTGCTTCGCATCACTCCAAGTGTCAACATTTTTTTTCCTGATGCGTCTTCAGGCAATGTCTACGGGCCCGGCGGGCTGCCGGTGACGTCGCCGCACCAGCAATCGCACTCGAAGCCGTCGTCAGCGCCGCTGCCGTCCCCGCCGCAATCCTACTCGCAGCAGATGTTCCCGTCGTGGCAAACCAGCAGCGGCGCGCTCTCGGGCCCGCTGCGCCCGCCGCCGCCGCCGCCTCCGATCATCGGCGGCACGGTGTCGTACGCGGACCTGGCGGCGGCGACGGGCGGGTTCTCGGACGCGAACCTGCTGGGGCAGGGCGGGTTCGGGCACGTGTACCGCGGCGCGCTGGAGGGCGCCGGCGAGGTGGCCATCAAGCGGCTGCGGCCCGGGAGCGGGCAGGGCGACCGCGAGTTCCGCGCCGAGGTGGAGATCATCAGCCGCGTGCACCACCGCCACCTCGTGTCCCTCGTCGGCTACTGCATCCACGGCGACCAGCGCCTGCTCGTCTACGAGTACGTGCCCAACAAGACGCTCGAGCTCCACCTGCACGGTACGTGGTTTCAGAGCTTTCCTCCATTATTGTATCATCATCGTGGCTTGGAGTTGGATGCTTAATTTGGCTGCGGCGTGGACGGTTCTTCTCACACGATCAGGCGTGGTTTCAGGGAGTGATCGGCCGACGCTGGTTTGGCAGCACAGGTGGAGGATCGCGCTTGGATCGGCGAAGGGATTGGCCTACCTGCACGAGGACTGTAAGTTCAAGCAGTGCCGGCTGTTATTTCTCTGCTTGTTTCATCACTCTGCTAGTCTGAATTTTTTGTGATTCGATTGTGTTGATGGACTATACTCGGACTTGTTTCAGGCGATCCTAAGATTATTCATCGCGATATCAAGGCGGCCAATATACTTCTGGATTACAATTTCGAGCCCAAGGTAAGTGATTACATCACATTGGTTTATTGTTTTTGCCAGTGAGTGAACTCTGCTTGCATTTTTTCTGAAACGAGTATTTTGTTGTGCAGGTTTCAGACTTTGGGTTGGCCAAGATCCAGCCCGCTGACGACACTCACGTCTCCACGCGCGTGATGGGAACCTTCGGGTAAATCTTCAAATCTACTGTTTAGAAAGTGCAAGAAATTTACGAAATGGAGTATTTTTTTTAAAAAAAGGAGTACAGAGCATTGGTGGTGATAATATGAACTCATTTCTCAGGTACTTGGCGCCAGAGTATGCGACAACCGCCAGAGTATACTGACCGCTCAGACGTCTATTCCTTCGGCGTCGTGCTTCTGGAACTCATCACCGGGAGGAGGCCTGTCCTGTCGCCTGAGCCCTACAACGACGAGACCTTGGTTTCCTGGGTGAGTGATCTGGATCAGCAAGCATTGCTTCATTGTTCATGTAGAGGTGACTGAATTCTGGTGGTGAACATTTCGGTACAGTCAAGGCCTAGGCTGACGAGAGCTCTCGAAGAGGACATCCTGGACGGGCTGGTCGACCCAAGCATGGGCATCAACTACGACGCCGGTGACATGCAGCGGCTCATCGCCTGCGCCGCCGCCGCGGTGCGGCACACCGCCCGGTCACGCCCGCGGATGAGCCAGGTGACAGAGATTATCGCCGCAATCTTGCAAAAGTAACGATTCCTTTCACTGCAGATTTCAGCAGAACACTAACATTGCATTTGCCCTTTCTTTTTTTATGGACAAGCAGATCGTGCGATTCCTGGAGGGCCAGCTGTCGGTAGAGGCCCTGAACGCCGGCGTGGCGCCGGGGCAGAGCGAGGTGCTGGAGGACCACGCCGGCGAGCAGCTGCGGCGGATGCGGCGGCTGGCGTTCGTGCCGGGGACGAGCACCACCGGGGGCGCGCTCACCGGGAATATGAGCACCAGCTACGTGAGCGAGCCGACGAGCGAGTACGGCCTGAACCCGTCGTCCAGCTCCAGCGGCACCAGCGACGACGCCGACACGAGCGAGGTGTCGAGCATGCACAGAGCGGCGAGCCGGCCGCCGACCACCGCCGGGTCCAGCGCCGCGGGCCCCGGGATGGAAGGACACAGCTCCGGCGAGATCGTCGCCGCCGACGGGATGAGCCGGCGCACGCGGTCGGGACGTGGCGGCGCGTGACTGAAGCTTGTGGTTTTCGTCAGGTTTTGTTATGCCGGGATACACATACACGTGCAGTGCAGACAGGGTAGTGCTAGAATTTTGCTTTAGGATTTGTCCTCGGGTTTGCTAGGGAAAATCTAGCAAGAAAAAAAATCGCTAAAATGCAGAGTTTGTAGTAATTTTTGAGAAACATTTCCTCAAAAATGAAACACAGGAATAGGATAGCGGATGAAGTTAAAAAAGGAGAAGTCGAATGATAACTTTCATGATCGCGATTAGCTGTATGGAATTTTCTATTTAGTTCCATCTGCTTTGTGCTTTCTGCTTACGTGTGTTCTTCCAAGAGACCTGTTGCGCGCCAGGTGGATAAGCATCCACTAGTGTCCAAGTACTCCTACTCCGTATGCTTTCGATCGCTGTCATTGCTACAGCCGGTGGATCCAATTATCTTTCTCTATCCAGACACTCCATCAAATGACGAGCCTCACATGATCGATGAACCAGGTCCAGATGAATCTATGCTTCTGCGTTCTACCCCAAGTCACATTTTCGTGCACTAAGCTCGAAGCTGAAAAAGTTAAAAATATCTATAAATTGAAATAAAAAAAATATATAAATTTAAGTTTAAAAATCTGTCAATATCTACTCGTATAAATCAATTTACAATTACGTATCCAATATTTTTTTGAAGAAACATATCCAATATTTCTCAGTTTGAGTTTCACGACTCCAGCAGCAGAGCAAATCAAACCGACGATCTCTGCGCGTCTTATCTCTGTGGCCCGCGGTGTGGCGGCCACCGCATCACAGCACAGCTTCCCCTCCCCATCTGCCCGGGTTGGGGTTTCCCCCGTCCTCGCGTCGTTCCACCAACAAAACGCAACGCAAACGCATCGCGGCGGCTACCCAGTCTCTTGGTCAGGTCTCCCTCCCCTCTCCGCCTCGCCTCCCAATCCCCGCGCGAGAGATCGCCGCCCCCGCGGGGGCCCTAGATCCCGATGACCTCGCGCCGCCGCACCCTGCTCAAGGTCATCATCCTCGGCGACAGCGGGTGAGCGCTTCGGATCTTCCTTCCTTCCTTCCCCACTCTCCGTCGTGGCCCCCGGGGCTCCACCTTGGCTCCGTACTCACTTATTGTTTGCTGCGATCTAGGGTTGGGAAGACGTCCTTGATGAACCAGTATCCTGCGATTCGGATAGATTCCTTACAGGCTGACTGGATTTCGTTTAATTTCCTTCTCGTTGTTGGTTGGTTTTGTGTTTTCTTTGAGCTGTGATGTAATTCAGATATGTGAACAAGAAGTTTAGCAACCAGTACAAGGCTACGATTGGCGCGGATTTCCTCACCAAGGAGGTGCAGTTCGAGGACAGGCTCTTCACTTTGCAAGTAAGATTGGCTCCCCTGGCTTTGCTATATGTGAAGCTCTTCTGGGAGTTTGGTTTACTTATTTATGTGAACTAAGAGTGCCGATTATTACCTTCTTAATTAGTTTACGAACTGATCATGTCTGATCTTGTAAAAGCATAGTAGAGCATGTTTGCCATTGAAAACTTGAATGCTTGCTTGTTAGACCATAGCATTGGGATTTGAGCAACTGATTCAGTCTACGCAATATCTTGTTCTGTTTAGGTAGTTTGCTTAAACTTGAAGTGTCTAGTTCTAGTGCTAGGTTCTGGTCACAAAATAATTTGTTGTTTCTTTGATCTACTTGATTGGGAAGCTTCTGTGTAATAAAGTACTTCTGCTAGAAAATGTACCTCCTAAATTTTCCGTGAGAAAGACAATGGAAGTAGAAGGTGTACTCCTTTCACGAACTTTTAGGCTTCTACGTTATTTTTAGTTCTTTGCTAATGAATCAGATGCTGCTGCTTATATTGGCATGATGTCGTTTGGAACCAGCTTAGGGCATTTTGCAGCTGTATTGTTAACTTTCCTTATTACCCTGCCTTCAGTCTTGCTTGTTGCTTAATTAACAAACAATTATCTGTTCAGATCATTCCCAAACCTTCTAGGTATCCTAACTTTCTAACAATTCAAAGTAGTTCCTTTTTGTTTTGGCTGCTTCTTGATAAAGCAGTCTTGAGCATCTCCAGTTGGCACAAAAGACATCTATGTAGAT
This sequence comes from Echinochloa phyllopogon, assembly GCA_033239725.1. NCBI lineage: Eukaryota > Viridiplantae > Streptophyta > Magnoliopsida > Poales > Poaceae > Echinochloa > Echinochloa phyllopogon. The sequence continues at coordinate 18,086,065 of BTCW01000003.1, read as the reverse complement.
TCAATTTAATACCATGTGGACTGATAAATTTTGTATGTGTCATCATGTACATGCACTCATTGGTGCTTACAAACATGTCTTTGTAGATATGGGACACAGCTGGTCAGGAAAGGTTTCAGAGTCTTGGTGTCGCATTCTACCGAGGAGCAGATTGTTGTGTCCTAGTCTATGACGTTAATTCTATGAAGTCATTTGATAATCTGAACAACTGGCGTGAAGAGTTTCTAATTCAGGTGAAGCATTTTTCAGTGGTATGTTTCAGTCTATTAAGGGTCTTGTTATTTCTGTCTAACTCTGGAAGTTTAACTTTGCAGGCTAGCCCATCAGATCCAGATAACTTCCCTTTTGTTCTTCTGGGTAACAAAGTTGATGTCGATGGTGGCAACAGCCGTGTGGTAATTACCACTGCACATTTTGCTCTTTTTATAAAATCTCCAGTTAATTTAGATTGCGCTGATTAGAAATGTGAACTGCTTTCATTTTAGGTCTCCGAGAAAAAGGCAAAGGCATGGTGTGCTTCTAAAGGGAACATCCCTTACTTTGAGACATCTGCTAAGGATGGAACAAATGTCGAAGATGCTTTCCAGTGTATCGTAAAAAACGCTCTGAAGAATGAACCAGAGGAAGAACTGTAAGTGCACTGCAATTCTGGAACATATCCAATAGAAACTAGTCGCTTTGGTGATCCTTTTTGTGGTAGTATATTTGCACAGTTTCAGGACTAGCATCAATCACTGGCATCATACACTGCAACTACATTTGGCAGTAGCTATTTGCCTTTGTTCCAGTAATTGTCTATATCAAATCACTTGTGGATTTCCTACGCACATGACTTGTTTCTGTTTCCATGTGCCTATCCCTTTTGTGGGGTATGTTTGAATCGTTTCAGGTCTAGCTTCACCCTTTTGTATCTTATGCTTCTATTTCTTTCTGGGCCTCCATTTTTGAACTTTCCCGTTTGTTTTTGAAGGTATGTGCCCGATACCGTGGATGTGGTGGGTGGCAACCGGGCCCAGAGATCATCTGGTTGCTGTTAAAGCATGAGGCATCACGAGGCGCTGCGATCATCAGCTTTGCAGTAACCAGACATACCTTTGACACTGCTGGGTCTCCAACTCTCCATGGTTCTCGATTTCATTTGTTACCTTTCCAGTCTCCTGCTATGTACCCAAGGGCACCTGCCCCCATGCTGTCAATTCGTGGACATTGTGCAGTTTCATCAGTAGAGTTATATCTTGTGCATACAATTCGGCGAAATAAGAGAAGTGTAAACTAAAGCTCATCCGTCATGGTCTTGTAGTCTTGTGTGTGACAGAATATGAATCATGTCTATCTCAGAATCGCCTTTTCCCCTCGCTTTCTGCTTCAATGCGAGTTAAACCCGGTGCTGACTGGAGGTTTTCCTGATCCATTTTGGAAAGTGACATTCAGCTGTCTGAATGAATTACATGAGAGACGCGTCTGTAAATTCAGCTGCCATCCTGTGAATTTCGTGAGGAGCATTCGTGCATACGGCGAAATATGCGGCAGAAATCCAAAACTCGCCGATGATATTTTGTGACTCGGTGTTCGTCCTCTGCGACAGACATTTTTGCTGACGCTGATGTCGACTCATTCTCATCTGCTTGTTCGGCTGCAGCGGAGAGAAGGCACGTTGAAGGCGAGGAAAGGTTCGGTTCGGTGTAGAAAACGGGAAAGGCCCCGTCCGGCGCCGTCCGCGCACACACCCATTCCAAGGGGAAACCGGAAGCGGGGCCGGGCGGCCAGTGAGCACGCGCATGAAATGAACGTGACGGACGCGGCCCGCACACGGCGGTCGACAAGCAAAGCCTTGCCGTGGCGTTGCGCTAACCATTGCCCCCACGTTTTCCCTTCGCGCAATCACGCGCGGAAACCCGACGCTACGTTACACCACCACCGTCCGTCCCTGTCCGCCTGTCCCCGGCCCGCCACGGCGACGATTATTTGGGTGGGAGTGGCAGCTAGCTCGCACGCACTTCTTGGCCCCGCGCTCTTGTCGATCGCAGGGGCTAGCTAGCAGAGGTTTGAGCACGTACTGCCGGCGGGTAATGGCGATGGCGCCGGGGGCGACGCGAGCTCCTGGCGGCGCGGCCGCTGCTCGCTTGGTCTCGAAGAGCGGTTCCTCGGTGCCGTCTCTCGTTCGTCTGCCACGCCGCGCCGGCGGGAACAGGCTCCGCGCCGCGGCGAGGAGGGGCCGGCGGCCGGACGGGTGGGGCGCCGCCGACTCGGGCTCGTCGTCGTCCGGGGGCGGCGGCCGGCTGGTGGACGCGGACATGGCGACGCTGCGGCGGCGCATCCGCGAGGCGCGGGCGGAGTCGGCGGAGGAGGACGGCATTGACGCCGACGCCGACGTCGCCGGCCTCCCGCTCCCGGCAGGGTGGACGGAGCTGGAGCGCCGGCACCACGGGAGCTACGTGGCCGGCGTGCGCGGCGCGGTCGGCCTCCTCGAGGCGCTCCTCGTGAACGCCAGGCCGGGGCTCGGGGCCGGCGTGCTGGCGATGCTCCTCCTCGGCGCGCCGGCGTCGCTGTTCCTCGTGTGCACGAACCTGATCCGGGCCCTGGATTCCCTCTCGTCCGGATTACCCGGCCGATGACCGGATCGAACTTTTCGCTTGGCTGGTGTTAATCTATGCTAAGAGAAAAAATACTGCTGAAAAATACGGCTGGCCGGTGGCTGATAAGCCAAGTGAACAGGCCGTGGCATGCAGACAGAGATCCATAAGATCTCTGGATTGAGTGGTTATTGCTCCCATAAGCCGTTTTGTAACTTCGTCAGTATAGTTTACATATAGCGGGCATGTTCTTCTGTCGATACATGCAAATTCTTCTGTTGATAAAATATCACTTGGCGAATTCTTCTGTTGCTAAAAATACCGCTTGGCAAATTCTTCTGTTTGATAAAAAAGACTGGTGCCTGAACTTTGATTACTGGTTTCTGTTGGGTTTCAACTCTAGCCTACTCAACTTGTTTGGGACAGAGGCTATGATGATGATGATGATGATGATGATGATGATAAAAAAGACTGCAGTAACAGATAAGAACACCATATGGATCTGAATGAAGCACAAATTCATAGTTGATAATTTAAATTGATAGTTTCAATGGTTCTTGAGTGACCCTAAGCCTCAGTAACACCACCAGAAACAGAATCCAACACATTTCTTGTACCGCAAGCGGAGTCGCACCTTACCTACATGAAAAATGAACAAACCATCTGTATTCGCCTTAGTTTGAGCAGCACCCAACTCTCTTCATCGCAGACACATCATCCTTCACGTTTATTTTCTCCCCTTTGCCCGGGGCAGCCGCACCTTCCTCTGGCGCCTCCACCGTCTTCTTGCTCACGATCTGGTATATCTGGGTCAGGACCTCTGAGAAGGCGTTGTCCACGTTGGTGGCGTCCAGCGCAGACGTTTCCATGAAGTACATGGACTCAGCCTCCGCAAACTCTTTCGCGTCCTCAGTTGAGACGGTCACCAAGTGGCGGAGATCGGATTTGTTGCCGATCAGCATGACAACGATGCTTTGGTCAGTGTGGTCTCTCAGCTCCCTTAGCCATCGGCCCACATTCTCGAATGTAGCACGGCGGGTGACATCATAGACAAGCAATGCTCCTACAGCTCCACGGTAGTAGGCACTTGTGATGGCACGGTACCTGAAAAACAAACAGACAGAAAACAGCAAAATAAGATGAGATAAATGGACATTACCATTCATTTTCTCCTGATGGTTTTGCAAATTAGATCGAACATGCCAGTCAACTAGGAGAGAGGATATCCATCCGGAATTGTGATTACACCAAAAGAAATGTTACTGGAGAGACGTCCTGACAGCAAAGTTATGAATAATGAGCATCCTAGAGCCTCTTAATTTAGCAATTACAGTCAAATGTAATTTCAAAGATTGGAGTCCATAGCTCCATTGAATCGTAAAGGAACATGGAACCAAACAAGCAATCTACTAGGGGAGACATAAACCAGCCTGAATCGTGGACCCACCAAAGAAAGATTTTACTTCACCCTGAGGATTACAGCTAGTTATGACCATTCTATTCCTTTTCTTTCAGCAACTACGGTCAAGTATAATTTCAAACATCAAGTTCATAGCTCTGTTTATAAAAGTAAAAAAGAACACCCTGAATCTGGTATTGTTAACCAACTTCTGTCAGGGCTATTTCTCAGCTGATTTGTCCAAAGAAAGTTGACAAAAATAAAAGCACTACTGATTTAACTAGCAGTTTTCAGCTGCTATATCATATAACTTTTTTTAAACTACATATATCATCTCAATCAGCTTATGTGATGCTGAACTAAAGGGAAAAAAAACTAAAGAAATGACCACTTCAATCATTTCCAATTATAATCAACATGACTAAAATTGTGACGTGGAGGGATACAAGCTAACCAATACATTCTGGTAGACACAGCATCAACTCAATACAAACATAAAAATCCAGTTAATCCACCCATTTTGGTATGGCCATGTTTGCTATTGTGCCAAAGAGCGAAGGGTCCATGAGGCTGTTTGCACATTAACTGTTTAGCTGGGTAGCTGCATATTTGCATATGGTATATAAATCAAACATAATAAGGCAGCAAGTTCATTTATCAGCGTTCCTTGTGTCAAAATCTGAAGTTGAAGTAAGACAGTTCTGTAGCACCAACCCTCTGTAACTTATCCTTCCTTGCAAAATCAATCAATAGCTACATACCAACTACTACTGGCTAAATGGCTGGTTAAATACACCGGTAAAAAAAAGTACGGTTAAGTACAAACACCGTCACTTTCAGTTAATGACCTCTAGCTCATCTAGTCGTCTATTATGTCTGGGAAGAAGGCACAAATAGAATGGACTGAGATCTCTCCATAACATAGTTCAAACTATAAGCTTTCTATTTCTTACATGATTAGCGGATGGTATCAAATTTGCGCAGAGATCTCTTGATAACATAGTTTAAACTACAGCAACCTACATAGCCCCTATACTGTCTGCGAAGAAGGCACAAATAGAATGGGGGCAGTGAAAATTGTCTGTAGAATTGCCAACAAGAAAGGTATGACACAAACCGACATCTCAACCGCCAGAGATCGAAATGTGCCTATCGCCCTATCCATCTACCTAGTAGAAACAACCAGTGGACATCTGAACCACTCGACCACCCTCAAGATCCCGTCTTTCACTAATCTTGCCTGGAATTCCTTGGTGATCTTACTCTGAGGGTAAATCATAGCATAAATGGCAGTCTCCAACAGATCAGTAATCGTAGCAAACCCTTGCCGAAACAGCACTACGAAATTTAGCTCCTAAACAAGCAAGAAAGCTAGCACGAGCGACCGTAACCAAACAGTTAGGCAACCTCCCAGAATCAAGCAAATGAAGCTCCTGACATCACATTTGGGGCCCACCCCATTGGTGGAGCGCACGGGAAAGTAGAAAACAAATCTACAGGAATGCACCGCGACGCCTAGCGGGAACGGTAAGAGCAGATCAAAGCATACCTCTCCTGGCCGGCGGTGTCCCAAATCTGGGCCTTGATGACCTTGCCGTCGACCTGGAGGCTGCGGGTGGCGAACTCGACGCCGATGGTGGACTTGGACTCGAGGCTGAACTCGTTCTTGGTGAAGCGGGAGAGGAGGTTGGACTTGCCGACGCCGGAGTCGCCGATGAGGACCACCTTGAAGAGGTAGTCGTAGTCGTCCTCCGCCCTGTACCCGCCTCCGTTGGCCGCCATTGCTCGCTCCCCTCAGAGCAGAGGCCGGCTGCTGCTAGCGTGGGCGAGGTGGGGGGGTTTTGGGTCTGGATCTTGCTGGAGCCGGGTGGTGCAGTGTCACTGGAATTGGGAGCGGTGCCAGTGAGGAGGCAGGCAATTAAGTAGTTGAGCAGCAGTACTGGTATGTGTTTGCCTTTGCCAGTTGCCAAAAGGGTCGAAGACGGAAGAGTGGTTGGCAGGGTTTACTTTCGGTTCTTAACTTCAAAAACACCAACGGGAAAGCTATATTTTCGTGAACGTAAAATATGGAGTTTTGCTTCGGCACCTAAAACGGTCGCACGTCTTCTCTTTATATGGTAAATTTGAATAGAATTGTATACAATATAGATTTCGGAAAAGTTACCGCGCGCGGAGTCGCGCTCGCGCCGGAGCGCGCGACCCAGCGCAGGCGCGGCCTACGTCAACTTGCGGCCCTGCACGCATGGGCTGTTACGAAGCAGATACTTTATGGGCCTAGTTCGTGACCCGCACGACTTGGATTCATTTATGGACCGGTTGCCTCCGCACAACCTGCATGCGTTGTGGTGACTAAATGACAGACACATGATGACATGACAGACTTGTACACGAAAGGTAATAAATGTGTTTATACTGACCGATTCTATTTTTTAATTATAAGATAACTTCTTCATTTATTATCTGTTTTTAATTCCGTTTACATGAACATATTCCTTACTATGGCATCAACAAAACAAGACCCATATTACATATATTTCGAAGTTATTTTATTGTCCTATCAACTTATATGCGGTGACGGTAACAATTTATGTATAAATATATAATAAAACTTGTGTATAGGTTGTTAGATGATACATATGTAAGCCGTTACATATTATTTAACATAAATGAGTATATAATACCTTTATAGTCTAATACTACCAACTTAAGACATGTTTTGTGGCATTCTCCGCAATCTAGTACTATCAACTTAAGCCATTTTTCTTTTTGCCAATCTCTGCAGTCATATTCCTATAGTTGCCATTTAAATTGACACTAAGAACGTACATAGGTTGATAGTCAAAGTCTATATAAATTAATATTAGAATCCACACACAAAGTCTATATAAATTGATATTATAATTTAGATAAATTGATAGCTAGGATCTAGCACAAGTTCAATATAGAAATTATATTAATTTATAGCCACAGTTCTATGCAAGCTATAATGTATGCATATTGCTATTCATTATGTATAGAAATTGATAGACATAATCCACTGAATGTGGTATAACCATAACCTACAGGTGTTGATAAAATTTATATAAGTTGATAGTTTAAACCTATACAGGTTGATACATCATCCGAATCTATATAGATTGATACAAAACATCTACACAAGTTGCCAATACCGTTATACAAAGATTGACAATATAAAAAATTACTTCGAAACCTATGAAAAATGGGTCTTGTTTCGTAGAGAAAATCATAAGGAATGTAAATGTGAAAACGGATTCGAAAATGGACGCTTGCTGAGAAAGTTATTATCAATAAAAAAAGGAAATAGAGTATGTAAGAAAACGTCAGCATGCTCCTCCCGCCACGAATTGTTCCACGACAAAAATCCGGTTCCCCCTCCTGGCTATACATATTGTTTGATTTGGACAGCGGGGCTCGTACGTGTTGATTGCTTTGGACAGCAGGGGTCGCGCGATGGACTGACCCGTCGCGTGTTAACGTGGTCCATAGATTTTGCAGTAAAGGAATACAGCTTCTTTCTTTTTTGAGCGGCAGTAAAGGAATACAACTAAGAATGAATGACTTGTATGTTACCATATTTGGTTGGATACACGGTTAACATATTTGAATCACTATTTTTAGGGCAAGTTTGATAGAGCTCCACCTCATTCTGATTCAGAAGGAAGTGTCTAGCCATCAATCGATTGATATTTGCTCATTTATCAATCGACAGACGTGGACATTGGATCATAATCTAGCGGCTTAGAACAGATAAGATGTTCCTCTGTTCCTTTGTTTACCTCTGGCAGTTAAGGGGCTCCTAATTTATTACTATAGGTAAGTGCCTGCACGTTGCTACGGATATGATACATGGAACAAAGATAAATAGACGATATGAACATTCAATTTTGACAACGGTAAAGTCGCACCGAAGTTCATAAAAGTTAGTACTTTTGTTTTTCGCAAAGACATAGACGGTGGGATTATCTTTTAAATTGGGATGAAACACCGCTTCACTTTTAGATAAACAAAAATGACCAAGCCAGGCCACGGCCAGCCACGGCATCATATGTTAACATGAGAATGTTGTCGGTGTTCGGATTAGTCCCGGCACTAACTAATGAATGCGCTGCGTCCTGTCTCTAGATAGTTGGCACAAGAGCTAACACAATGACACAGGGTTTATTCTGGTTCTGCCCACGGGGTCGTGCGTCCAGCAGGGTGTGCGTGCGCACTGTATTATCTTGCATCGGGGTGCTCGTAGAGTGGGGACTACAAGCAAGGCGGGAGAGGAGGTGAATCCTCCAAGTGCCTAATGCTGAGTTCGATTGAGACAAGTGCCAATATCAGGAGTATTGTGTGCGTGAGCTAGTGTGATTGCGTTGTGTTCTGCCGTCTCCTAGTAGGGCGGCCGCCTCCTCCTTTTATAGACCAAGGAGGGGCAGTTACAGGCGTGCGGTACAGTGAGCTTCTACAGTCATGGTGTACTGTCGAGCAGGGCGCCGGGCTTGGTCCTCGTCCTTGCGAATCCTTGTGCCTGACGCGAATCGTTGACGTGCTCCGGCTTCGGCGAGCGGCGTGGTGGCTCTTATGCTTGTCCCGTAGTGGTTTCGAGGGGCAGCTCTTGACCGGGGTCCGCACCCAGTCGTCGTCCATACACCCGTTCGAAGGTGCTCCCATGCCCGTTCGAGGGCCTCGCCGTGGGAGAAGGATGAGAGTTGGTAGCACAGGTGCCGGAGTGGCGCTTCATGTTCGCACAGTGCGCCACAGACCTTCCCGGAGTGGGAATGGCAGAACAATGGTCGGAGTTGATGGATGGGACTTGGCCCGCGTCATCCGTGCGGCAGCGTGGACTGGCGCTCACGCCCGGTCGCCGTCCGTACACCCGTTCGAGGGTGCTCCCATGCCCGTTCGAGGGCTCCGTCGTGGGGGATGGACGGGAGTAGGCAGCACAGTGTCACGGAGTGACATTCGCCTGTTCGCACAGGGCGCCGCACGCTCGTACAGTGGCGGGGATGGCCGCACGGTGACTGGATTTGGTGCACAGTGCTCCTGGCCGTGTCAGCCGCGCGGTGTGGGCGGTGATTCGTCTTTTGACTTCGGCGTCCCGTGGCAGAGCCTGGCATTGAATGCCATTGTCAGGTGGAGCGGAAGGGCACGCATGCCGTTGGTCGAGGAGTGGCCTCGAGCGAGGCAGAGATGTTTGCTGGGGGGGCAGACCCTTGAGCGAGGCGGAGTTTGTACAGGGTTTCGGTCGGGGGTGCCGAGACCCTCGAGCGAGACGGAGGTGGAGTCCGCGCGTTGAGGCCCTTGACGGAGGGGCTCGAGCAACTGTTGGGCCGTAGTGGGCCGTGGGCCTTGTGCGTGCTCTAGTCTTTTTCGGTCCTCGGAGACCTGATCGTGGATTTGCGTTAGCGAGGACGATTATCTCCTTAGTTAGGGGACCCCTTATGGCCGTCCCCGACAAATGTAATATCAATTTGCAAACCATACCGTGGCAGTCTTTTGAATATAAATTTATAGCAATACAAAGATAACATGATGCTTGAAGCAAATAACTTTGAAAAATTGTACCCTCCAAAGAATAGTTGAGAAACTGATGAGTATATGATTGATTGATGTAGTCAAATGTCTCCAAGATATTATTTTCATAGCACCGTGAGAAACCAACATTTACTGCCACTGCTTTTGGTAAAATGGATAGGAATCATTGTGTCTTCACGGAACAGAAGACCAGTAGTCCAGTGCCTTACACCAGACAAGCAGAGGTAATCTTCTAGCTTCAAACTGCATTACTGTTACTGCTAAGCATATGAGTTTATTAATTTTATAGTCGAAATAAGTAATAAGCTAGCAGATTATCTTTAGTATTTCTCAATCATACTTACAAGGTCAAAGCCTAGGCATTGAGCAAACAAAGGAAATGGTTCACCTGTGTCATTGCTGTCCAAAACATACTAACTCGGGAAAAACATGAACTGTTAGAGTGAATTCTGATAAGCTGGTTTGACAGTTCAGGTTTGAGCAGGCACATAAAATTGATAACACGAAGTTATGATATTGAAATGTGATACTCCCTCCGGTTCCCAATTAGAAGTCGTTTTGAACAAGGTTTGAGTCAAACATTGGAAATATAAATCATGAATAACATTTAAGTCGTTGACTTTGGAAATGTGAAAATCATATAAATAGATTGGTCTTGAAAATTACTTTAAAAAATTATTTTTCAAGAAATATTTTTGTATAAAAGAGAAGTCAAAATTATGTTTTGGTGACGGTGTCGCTGTCCTAAACGACTTCTAATAGTGAATCGGAGGGAGTGTTGTACTGTGATTAAGAATATTAGAAGTAAAGGAAGTATTCAGAATCACAATCTACCTGAAACAACACTTTTTTAATTGTCTCAAAGTATACACCTTGGCACCTTGCCACTTGCCTATCATGTAGCCCGACTGATGAACATCACCTTGGAGCCATCGACGTTTAAAATTGCTTGTATGTTGTTCGTATGTATAACAAACTGGGTGACGCCCTGCTGAAGATGTCCTTCAGCGGTGCGGCCGAAGTTGTCAGAGACGTTCATCTGCAACGGCATGAGATCCTCGACCACGGCCTCCGCTGGGCTGCTGACACCCTTGGAGGATATAGAGATAAAATTGTGACGTGGTGCAGCTAACAAAATGAACTACTCAAATCAAATCAACAAGAAAATATAGATTGGTAATTTGGTTTCATTAAGATGAACATATCTTGTACAACCAAAATATGAAAACTTAGAAATAGTTACATAGAACAAATATCAAAAGACTTGTGCTATAATGGTGCTACAACAAAGAATGGTTTGTGCGATGACCAAGAGAACATTGCTTCTACAAAATCAACATCGGCAGGCCAAAACAGTGAATGGACAGAAGGTTCACCTTATCAGCAGTACCTCACTACGACAATGATTGTGTTTTTGGCAGGTTTTGGAAGAACATACAGATATCTTTGCCTTACTTAATATTAAGTATCATGAAAGTCACATGATTGACTTTAATTATTTTGTCATCATGGGCTTCATTAAAGAATCCTAAATCACTGGGCAGGCAAAATCAACCAGAAAAAGCACATAGAGAAGAGCTGATGAGGCACATCGGTATGAAGCAATAATTCCAAAGGTCTCGTGGTGGGCATGACACTCTTAGTTGGATTGGATGAGAGTTAGCTACTTATTTACCGGCTTGACAAGCACTACATAATTTATCCTTCTCAAATTTGACATCTTTCAAGTCAAGAACTAAGTCATACTTAATTAATCGATTGAGTTGTCTCATCCCTAGTAAAAGAGCATCTATATCCATTATCACAAAGTTGAGCAATAGATAATAGATTGAAATTCAATGAATCAACTAGTAAAACATTGAGTAGATTATAGTCATTTGAGATGGGTACATCGCCAATGACTTTAACTCCTCCTTTGCTATCATCTCCAAAGGTGATATTGTCAAAGTAGGAGATATCTTCATCAAGACATGAGAATAATTTCTTTTTCACCGGTCATGTGATTTGTACAATCACTATCAATTACCCAATGTCCTCCTCCTGCTTTGTAATTCACCTTTGGTTCACCTCTTGCCATGAGACAATATGGCTTGGAGAAAAGTGAAGGGGCTTCCTTGATAGCAATCCCGGCAAGACTCTTTGATAGCTTGTCATCATCATCATCTTCAAAGCTTACATCGGAATCCCACTCAACAAAATACGCTTGCCCATTCTTCTCCTTCTTGTAGTACTTTTTCTTCTTCTTATACTCACTTTTCTTGTCTTTATTCTTGTCTTCTTTCTTGTTTGGACAATTGATTGATATATGTCCCTTTTCACCACAAGTGAATCACTCTTTCCCTTCAAAAGGATTCTTATTTAAGAATTGATTTTTCTTCCCAAATTTCTTCTTCTCTAGAATTCTTTTGAGCTCTCTAACAATGAGAGTCATTTCCTCATCCGAATCATCTTCTTTTTCTTCATGATGATCATCTTCTTCAGTAGCTTGGGCCTTGAGTGCAATATTTTTCTTCTTTTCACTAGTTGATTGACCATGAACATCTCTTTGTGATTGCTTGAAGATATCATGTGCAAGCACTTCACCAAGTACCTCCGTTGGAGTCATATTCTTCAAGTTCTCCCTCACAAGCAATGCCACTATAGTCTCATATTTTTTGGGGGGACACCTAAGAAATTTTTGAGAGAAATCTTGATCGGGTATATCATGATCAAGACACTTGAGTTCATTCACAATGTCATTCAACCGATTGAACATAGTCGAAATGTCTTCATCCTTCTTCATAGTATACTCATTGAACTTGCCCTTGAATACATAGAGCTTGGCTTCCTTCATCGAAGATGTTCCTTCATAAATTTCCGCAAGCTTATTCCAAACATCTCGTGCAATGGTGAGACCCTTGACCCGATTGAATTGATCAAGTGAAAGACCCTCATACAAGATGCACAAAGCTTCTTCATTGAGATCTTCATTTTCCAAATCAGTTGGGGTTTTGTTATCCTTATCTAGAATGACAAAACCATTCTCAACAATATTCCAAACCTTTCTCCCCGATGTTCTCAAATAAGTTGTCATTCTAGTTTTCCAATAATCATAATTTTTCCCATCAAAGAAAGGTGCTCCTATAGCTCCACGGTAGTAGGCACTTGTGATGGCACGGTACCTGATAAACAAACAGACAGAAAACAGCAAAATAAGATAAGATAAATGGACATTATCATTCATTTTAATTTTCTCGTGATGGTTTTGCAAATTAGATCGAACATGCCAGTCAACTAGCAGAGATGATAACCATCCTGAATTGTGATTACACCAAAAGAAATGTTACTGGAGAGACCTCCTGACAGCAAAGTTATGATTTATGAATAATGAGCATCCTAGAGCCTCTTAATTTAGCAATTACAGTCAAATGTAATTTCAAAGATTGGTGTCCATAGCTCCATTGAATGGGAACATGGAACCAAACAAGCCAATCTACTAGGGGAGACATAAACCAGCCTGAATCGTGGACACACCAAAGAAAGATTTTACTTCACCCTGAGGATTAAAGCATACCTCTCCTGGCCGGCGGTGTCCCAAATCTGGGCCTTGATGACCCATGTCTATACCATATACCACTCAAGAGTGGTATTGGGTACTGTAAAAGAGCTCTTTTTTGTATGGCCATGTTTGCTATTGTACCAAAGAGCGAAGGGTCCATGAGGCTGTTTGCACATTAACTGTTTAGCTGGCTAGCTGCATATTTGCTTATGGTATATAAATCAAACATAACAAGGCAGCAAGTTCATTTATCAGTGTTCCTTGTGTCAGGATCTGAAGTTGAAGTAAGACAGTTCTGTAGCACCAACCCTCTGTAACTTCTCCTTCCTTGCACAATCAATTAATAGCTACATACCAACTACTACTGGCTAAATGGCTGGTTAAATAGACCGGTAAAAAAAGTACTGTTAAGTGCAAACACCGTCACTTTCAGTTAATGACCTCTAGCTCATCTAGTCGTCTATTATGTCTGGGAAGAAGGCACAAATGGAATGGATTGAGATCTCTTGATAACATAGTTCAAACTGTAAGCTTTCTATTTATTCCATGGTTAGCGGATGGTATCAAATTTGCGCTGAGATCTCTTGATAACACAGTTTAAACTACAGCAACCTACATAGCCCCTATACTGTCTGCCAAGAAGGCACAAATAGAATGGGGGCAGTGAAATTTGTTTGTAGAATTGCCAACAAGAAAGGTATGACACGAACCGACATCTCAACCGCCAGAGATCGAAATGTGCCTATCGCCATATCCATCTACCTAGTAGAAACAACCAGTGGACATCTGAACCACTCGACCACCCTCAAGATCCCGTCTTTCACTAATCTTGCCTGGGACTCCTCGTTGATCTTACTCTGGGTAAATCATAACATAAATGGCAGTCTCCAACAGATCGCTAATCGTAGCAAACCCTTGCCGAAACAGCACTACGAAATTTAGCTCCTAAAACAAGCAAGAAAGCTAGCACGGGCGACCGCAACCAAACAGTTAGGCAACCTCCCAGAATCAAGCAAATGAGGCTCCTGAGATCACATTTGGGGCCCACCCCATTGGTGGAGCGCACGGGAAAGTAGAAAACAAATCTACACGAATGCACCGCGACGCCTAGCGAGGACGGTAAGAGCAGATCAAAGCATACCTCTCCTGGCCGGCGGTGTCCCAAATCTGGGCCTTGATGACCTTGCCGTCGACCTGGAGGCTGCGGGTGGCGAACTCGACGCCGATGGTGGACTTGGACTCGAGGCTGAACTCGTTCTTGGTGAAGCGGGAGAGGAGGTTGGACTTGCCGACGCCGGAGTCGCCGATGAGCACCACCTTGAAGAGGTAGTCGTAGTCGTCCTCCGCCCTGTACCCGCCTCCGTTGGCCGCCATTGCTCGCTCCCCTCAGAGCAGAGGCCGGCTGCTGCTATCGTGAGCGAGGTGGGGGGTTTTGGGTCTGGATCTCGCTGGAGCCGGGTGGTGCAGTGTCACTGGAATTGGGAGCGGTGCCAGTGAGGAGGCAATCAAGTAGTTGAGCAGTAGTACTGGTATGTGTTTGCCTTTGCCAGTTGCCAAAAGGGTTGAAGACGGAAGAGTGGTTGGCAGTGTTTACTTTCGGTTCTTAACTCCAAAAACACCTCATGTCTGCTCTGGTGATATAAAACGGGAAAGCTATATTTTCGTGAACGCAAAATATGGAGTTTTGCTTCGGCACCTGTAAAACGGTCGCACGTCTTCTCTTCATATAGAAAATTTGAATTGAATTGTACTGTATACAATAGATCCTGCAGTAAAGGAATACAACTTTTTTTTTGAGCGGCAGTAAAGGAGTACAGCTAAGAATGAATGACTTGTATGACTGTTTCTTTCCTCCCTGGAAATAAATTTCCAAAGGAAATCTTTCATGCATGGAGTACTAAATGAAGTCTATTTGCAAAACCCATTTAGGAATGAGTGCAACTTTATGCGACGAATCTAATGAGCCTAATTAATCCATGTTTTGCTACAGTGATGCTACAGTAACTATTCTCTAATCGCGCGGTCAAAGGCCCCATTAGATAGGTCTCGCGAAATAGTTCAATGTTGTGAAGTTTGTTTTGTGGACTGATTTTATTTAATACCCTTAATTATTGGTCAAAGGGGTGAAAAAAATATTTCCACCCCAAAGAAACACGGCCTATGTTACCATATTTGGTTGGATACACGGTTAACATATTTGAATCACTCCTTTTAGGCCCTATTTGGATCATCCATTCCAACTAGCTAATCTATAGTGGTTTATTTTAGCTAGCTAAATTTTAACCGGGAGTGTTTGGATCCATCAGCTAATTGAATTAATTGGATCATCCCATCCTTTATTAGTTATGAATAGAATCACGTGACGGTGGAAATTTTTATAAATAGGTGGGGGTATTTCGGTCTTTTAACTCATTTAGTTGCGTTTAGCTAAGTTCGACCACCTAAAGAAATCGTGTAACTTTTTGCATGTAACTAAAGTTTAGCTGAGTTTTAGCCGCTCCTGTTTGGATCCTAGCTAATCCAAACAGGGCCTACTCTTTTTCCGATTTTGACTGCTCCAACCATTTTAATGGAGAGTTTTTTTTTCTATTGTGTAGCGTGGGTGAGGCTTCATCAATTAAGAATGGAAAAGGTTCATTTTACTGCTCTTATCTATTTACTTTGTTCATCTAACCATCTCAACAAAATTTAGGTTTATTTTACTACCCTAATGAGAACGGGTGATTTGGTTTAATCTACCACTAATGAGAATTGTGTTTTCTTGTTTCATCACATATGAGATGAGTTTTTCAGTAAAATTTGTGAGAAGATAGAGAACATGATTTCATGTGTTAGAAAAATATATTAAGAATTTTTATGGTTATTTTCACAGATTAGAATAATTTAATATAAAATTTATGCTAAGGATACAAAACTATATGCAAGGAAATTGTGAAAAAATAAATATGTTATAATATTGGGCATCATATTATAAGTTATCTCACCAAATTTGAACTTAAAATTCAACCTGTGTAGGGAGAACATAAAAGATAAATCTTTTTTTAGTAAAATAAAAGATAAATCTCATTAGAGGTAGATTGAACCAACTAAAATAGTTTAGGGTGGAGTAAAATGAGCCTAACTTTTATTTAAGAGGTTAAGTGGATAAGGGGGATTGCCGAAGGTTTAGATCATATTTTACGATGTTTCAAATAGGGAAACAATGGGATCTTAAACATTGAGAAATATGCCATGTTGTAACACCCTAAAATTCATCACAATTAAATTGTAGCAACCCTCTGAATTTTCTAGGATTTATTAAGGCTTAAATAAATTTTCTATGATTTAATTGGAATTTCTAGCCTTTTATCAATTTAAATATCATATTAAATAATTTTAGTCAAAAATAAGTTGTTGATGCATCCATGCTGTTGCATTTGTCTTTTGCTTGCTGTTCAATTAAGTTGGAATTTAAATTCTGTTTAAATTCGAATTTAATTTGATTTTGTTTGAGGTTTAGAAAAGTTGTTTAGGCTGAGTTTAGTTTTGGCCCCTGAACTCTTGGCAAGGTTCGCTTTTGCTCCTTAGACTTTCCCCCACCGTTCACGTTTCCTCCCCGCTTGGCCCGTTTACTCTCCGCTTTCGGCCCATCTGCGGCCTAGTTTGAGCTCGCCGTTTCTCTCTCCTACCTATGACGCCGACAGGTGGGACCCACCTGTCATCTTCTTCGTCTCCGCGCCGGACTCCGCCCCGACTCCGAGTCCCGACGCCGCACGCCGCCCCGGAGTCCGGAGTCCTGCCCTATTTATTCCTAGCGTGCCACCACTTCTTTTCCCCTCCTTTCAGCGCGCGCCACGCCTCTCGAGATCTCGCGCATCTTGTTTCCGAGCCGCCATAGCCGCCGCCCGCCATTGCCGGTGATTCGCCGCACTCGTTGCTCGTTGTGGTAAACTAAGATCGCCAGAAGCTTCCCCTCGTCAATACGCGTCGATCCCGCCGCTCCTCGTCGTTGTTCGGCCGCCGGAGTCTCTGTTCCGTGTGAAGCCGAGCGCCGCCGACCGCCGTTCACCGCCGCCGGGTTTCCTCGTCGCGCCATCGCCGTCGTGATCCAACTCTAGGAGATATCCGCGTTCTTTTTGGTGAACCCTAGCTTATTTTCGCGTTACTCCGGCGATGCTCCGCCGCGGACATCGCAGCGCCGCCGTCGTCTTCGTCGTCGCCGGCGACCAACCAAGCCCAAACCTTTCCGACCGTCAGATCTTCATCCAACGGCTCACATTAGATCGAGCCTGAGTCAAACAAACCGATACCGGTCAGCGCTGCCAATTTTGCAAAAGAGCCCCTGAAGTTTTGTAAATCAACCCGCGGTCCAGCTCAGTTCAAAAGTATTTCAATTTAGGTCATGTTTCTTCTGTTTTAGCCCCTGCAAGTTTTAAAATTGCACCCGAGGTCCTGTTTTGGAAGTTTTACCCGTGCACCCTCAAGTTTTTATATAAAATTATGTTTTTGTCCCTGGTTTTTCGCAGATAGGTCCTTGGAAGTTTTAAAACTTTGCCAGCAAGTCCCTGAACCTTAGAAAAGCCATATCTCTCTCGTTTTAACTCCGATTTTAGTGATTCTCACGCTCACGCGTTCGTGGTAACGCGTAGATTAGTTTTGTGCCGTTGTTTTCTTCTGTTGGAATTATTTGGTGTACTGTTTCTTATTTATTGTATTGTTTTCTTGTATGTGTTCGTGTGCTGCGTATAGGAAACGCGCCATTCGAGGAAGTGTTTGAAGAACCAGCTTTTGAAGAGTTTGAGCAGCAGCAGGGTTGGGAAGAAGGCAAGTATTCCTTGATCATACCCGTTTGTACCTGAATGACATGCATTTTAATTACACTGTTATTTACCGCTTGCAATAATATTGTTGGGTCCCATTAAGGATTTCCTAGTCTCCTTTACCATACCTTGCAGCTTGGGGTACTTAATTAATTTTGATGGTAGATGATGCTTAGCTTGCTCAACTGGGATTGGTTAAATGAAACCCCTACTCTATGTTCCATTACTATCTTTTTAATCAATTAATGGATAAGATCACATCTTTTAATTGGAACATGGAGAACCACCCAGAAAAACAGTACAACCATGAGTGCCATGTGGCTCTGGCTTTGACTGACTAATTAGGTGCTCTGGTTTATGGTAGCTTTACTCGGAAGGGGCATGGGGGGCGGCGGTTGACGGGGTACAGCTCGGTCCTCTTGAGCTGTGGGCTTTGGTAAGAGACAGACCTTATTAGGGAGGGTTATGCTTTGCTTCTGAACCAGAAACCTTAGCGAGCTATCATTTATTAGAGTGCTTTTGTAAAGGTCTCATAGTGAAACTCAGTATTCGGTCCACGTGGTGTGGGACGGGTGCATGCTTCGGCAATGGGAATCACGGCTTATGGTGAAAGTGTACAACCTCTGCAGAGTGTAAAACTGTTATAACAGCCGTGCTCACGGTCAAGAGCGGCCTGGACCCTTACATGATAATTTTACTTGAATATGACCTAAACTGTGGTTGCCAGAATTTGTTGGGTTATGTCATTTATTTAATTGTGGTTGGTATATACTTATATTTGCTAGTAAATAGTTGCTTAATAAAACTTGACCAACTAAAAGTGCTTAATGCAGTTAGCCTTTCAGCTACCCACTTTATAAAGCCTTGCATGTCATTTATTTCCAAACTTTGCTGAGTACGGCATGTACTCACGCTTGTTGTTTATTTATATTGCATCGACCACACCCGGAATGCTGCTCAGATTGGGAGAATTTTGAGGATTTCACTGCTGATTTTGAGGAGTTCTAGGCGAGTCTCCCCCAGTCAACGCCTGTGGAGTTGGAGTCACTTTTGCTTCGTTAGATGAATGTTTATTTAAGTCTTCCGCTATGACATTTGTGTCAACTCTGAGATTGTAATAAATGCACTTTAATACTCTTTCGTTATGCATGGTTATGGATATTCACTTGTGACGTCTACCATATGTGTGTAAACTGATCCTGACGCACATATGAGATGCATCTGGTTTTGCCTTTAAAACCGGGTGTGACACATGTTTTCTCATCTAAAAACAACAAGATATTTTTAAATATTATATAATAATATTTATAACATTGTAGATAAAACCTACAACATAAAAAAGTTAACAAAGCTTCTCAACAAATAATTAGCAAATATCCAAAAGTAAAAAGCTTTAGTTGTTACTTACTCTAGGATTCAAAATTTGTCCCACAAAAGAAGTCATTTTACTATATTTAGCAAGTGCATGCGCATGCAACAACCAATTAATACCAAATATGGCTAATAATTAGGGACAATCAAGGTCATTTTACTTCCTTGTTAATCTGTCCTAAAATGTCTAGAGTGTCTTCTTTTTTGGGACGGAGGGACTACTTACATAAAGTATTTGAAAGTCATTTTAAATGACGTCCAAGCAAAGAACATTAAAGTGCGGTAGTACATTCTTGTTTTTTTTCATCTTGTGGTGGCACCGTGCTATTGCTTTTTGCAGCGATACGACGTCGCTAGGCCGTGGTTGCCGGGGTAAATATTGGGTGCAAACCCTCCTTCCATTGTAATCATGGAAACCCGGATATCATCCGTTGATTGCAAAATGGAGCATCCAGATGAGCCTCCCTGGACCAGCACCAAACTTTGCGATAACCCCCCCCCCCCCCCGCCTCTACTTGGTACATTTCATAGGGAACACCCTATCTGAGAGAGCATTTGCACAACACGCTCTCCTCTAACCTGTCTTCCATCGGTCGACAGTCTAGCGCCGCAGCTTCCCCAAGTTTCAAACAAATCGAGCTAGGGTTTAGGTCAGGGCAATGGTTCCCCACTAGCCAATACCTCCTCCATTGAGTTTCCTCTAGTAGTGCACCTGTTGGATCTACTCTAATCGAGCTTTGGGGCACCTTGGAGGAAGCACGCAGGATGGATTTGGTGGCTGCGACGGCGGAGCACTGCCGCCGTATATTGGCAGCCCAACTCGCTAGTTTGAAGTCTTGCCATTGCCTTTGGTCTTCCCATGTCGAACCCAGACAAGGTCCCAGCATTGCTTTGCCGCTACTGCCACATGCTAGGTATGGCAACGAACCATGCAAAGCATGAAGATTCTCAACTTTTTGTATTGCGCCAATCCACTTAAATCTCATACATATTATTCAGGATTCAAAATATTTATTTGGGCTTGCTATCGATCTCTCCTGGTTTTAACTTCCGTTATGTTGAACCGAAAGAACATGAGGCTTCTGATATGTCTGCTTGATATTAAATCTGTTAAAGAATGATGATTTGTTGAAGTTGAACACTATACAAGCATTTAAAAGGATGTCTTTAGGATCATTTTAAAAAGCATGTGAAATGTACTGAGAAATGATGATTAAAAAAATTCAGGAATATATGTGATTTCTTTCAATTTTGAAGCAAAAGTTGTGTTTCAGGAATTTTATCTGAAAGGACTAAAGGAGCACTGATGTTGTTTAGTCCATCCACTTATTTTTCTACTGGCCCTTATGTTCCCAAACCATATTGCAAATTAATATCAGCTAGGATTTAAGGGATCTGTACCTTCATTAAGATAAAAACTTTAATACGATTCATGTGAAGAAAAAATAGGTAAAAGATTTACTTCATTTGTTCTCTAAAAGCAACTCTCATCACCTTACCTGTTGAATGCAACGTTCCTAATGCACCTGGCTGAAAATCAGCACACCTATTGATCTCAGTATGAAAGATTGTTGAACTTAAACTTTTGCTCTTGTAAATTGTTTTTGTTTTGAAAAAACTATTGCAACATGGTTTGCCTTCTAGTTTTTTAGTAGGCGCAGGATCAAGAATCAAGGGGCGACAACAAAATAAGAATGAGCAAAAAAGAAGAATACCCTGCAACCATGAAGGTGCAGCCCATGCTAGAATGCCACATTTCATGGCTGTCGAGTTTTTCCCAAGAAAGCAAAACAACAAATGAGCTAGGTTTATCTCATCATTCTTCACCAATAAACCTGTTATTAAGTACTCGACATACTATCTCCTGGTAGTAATGTGAAATTCTGCTTGCAGTGTTCTGGTTGGAGGGAGTAAGATATTCTGTATGCTGCTACGTAAAATATTGTTGCTATGGAGTCGGCTAACTTATGTATATCTGGTAGACTAAATGTGTCTCGTGCCATATAAATTTGTATGGTTGTACATTGCTCATTGCAAATTATTAATGTAATCAAGATGTGATTCCAGTGTTTGTTTTAAACATTATGAACCATTTAATGGTAGTTTCATCCTCAGCTTGGATAATCAAGAGTAATTAGGACCAAAAGAAAGCTAATTGGTTTCTTTTCAATGCTATAACAAGTAGGGGCTTCCCCCTCCTGTTTCCTCAATAAAAGAAAGCTAATTAGTTGGACTTACACACTGTATTAAGACCAGGGGCCTAAGCTTAAGCCAGGTAGAAACAACCTGATAAGCCAATGCAACTAACACATAGTTTATCTTGTATATAGTAGGACTTTCTATGTTCTAATAATTGTTTCATCTCCAGGTCCTTAGTGAGAAGGCATTTAACAAATTTGGGAAATGGTTCATCTCGCTTCACAGTTTTCTGTTTGAGAAATTGGCAAGATCCTACAAGAAGGTCCCCACAGTTTGTAGTAATGCCAGATGCAAGCAACATGGATGGCGAGATTGGTTAATCTTGTGCCATATTGATCTTTTTGGACATTATAAGCTCAGATCCCATTGTGAGTATCCACTTGTTCCATTCTTAAAGTTAATGATTATATTCCAGCTATATCTATCTAAAATTTTCTGTACATGCTGTTAGCATTGCCGCTTGAAATTTGATGCAGCTAGAACAAATGTTGCTCAATTGGACATGAGGGAACTTCAGAGTGCCAGGCAGGAGGTTCTGCAAAGGAAAAATGTTGAAAAGAAGAAAATTATGGAGGACATGAAAAATCTATCATATCTCGACTTGTGCTATGCACTTGGTGATTAGCCTATAGTTTAGATCCTGGTAGACTCTCATTTATGTTCCAAGTTTTAGGCATCGCGTTACCCTGTTGAGAAAATCAAATAGGAGTATCCATGAGAAAAGAATCCCTACTCACTGTGCACGCATGTTCATATATAGTGTTGCCCAAATGTGTAATTGCCATGGCTTGACTGGACATCTATACAGTAATAAAGAAACGAACGGAGAAAGTTCGAGTGGTTCAAGAATGTGCTCATGACTTCGATTTTTGTTTAATGATGACATGTTTCCAATATATCTGTACCTGTTCTAATTTGGGGGATGAGGAAGGAGCTCTCTGCCTCTCTGGACATGGCGGGACGACGGAGATGCTCTGCCGCTCTGGACTCTGGAGATGTAGAGGAGAGGGTGATTCTGTAAATTTTCTATCGAACAGGGAGTTATATGTGAAAGGTTCCATGTGGAGGCGGGGGGTTAATCGCAAAGTTTATTGGAGCCTCGGGAGGCTCATCTGGGTGCTACGTTTTACATCCAGCGGAGGACATCTGGGTTTCCATGTTTGCACCGGAAGGGGGGTTTGCACCCAATATTTGCCCTTGGTTGCCGTGAATGTTTTGAAGGTCGGGTGGTTATTGTCCATGTTCACGTTGCAATTTGCTACTGTAGCCGGACTCTGTCTGTACACACGAAAATGCGCCATCCATTGGCGACCTAGATCTGCGAGAGAAGATTAGAAATCTCTAGCGGGACGAGGTTTTCGTGAGGCGGACAGCGCAGCCCCGGGACGTCGTTGCGGCCTCGCGGGAGCTCGCGCCGCGCTGGGCTTTCACGGTCGGTCGGTTGCTCGGCCGGCTTCGGCGGTATGCCCGTGAGCTGAGCGGTGAGCGTTGCACCCGCCCGACGATTTGGTTAGACGGGAGAGCGACTACCCATCCATCACACTGGAAGTCCACCCGACGCGGGCTGGGCAACGAAACAGAGTCCACGAGACGAGGACAAGGCCCATGGGCAGAGAGGCAGGGCACACCTGGAAGTGGGCGCACAAACAAACACAAACATAGCGCACCAGGCACCAAGACACCAACTCTTCTCCAGTGGGAGCTTGTCGTTTGCTGTCGACCGATCTCGCCGAATTCACGACGCGCCGCTGCCCCCAGGCAGATCCGTGACCAACACTGTGCCAACACAGAATGACACAATCCACCAGCTCCCGCGGCGCACAACACGCAGCAAACAACAGGAGGAGCGAGGCACTGCATGATTCGGATACCTTTTGAATTCTAGAAACTGGAGATTTTTGGAATCTACAGCTCGCGCGCGGACAGGAACACGAGCCGCAGCCAGTGCACGCCGCACGTGCCGCCGGCGCAACTTGCCGCATGCGTACAACCAGCTGCCGGCGAGCCAAGCCAGCCACGACAAGCCACCGATCGCCGGTGAGCATTCGAATCAGCTCCAATCCTGCATGGAACTCAGAGCCCTGCGGGCTGCAGCCACTGCCTGCCAATGGGATGGAGGGAGTGCCGGGTGGTCAGCAGCGGCGCCGCGCCGGCGGCCGGGGCAGCAGGCTGAGGTACTCGAACCAGACCTGGCGGAACACCTTGACGATGCAGTCGTGGTGCTCGTCCGCGTTCAGGGACAGGTAGCACGCCAGCAGCCGCTCCAGCTCCTCCGCGCCGCCGCTCGTGCTCGCGATCATCTCCACCATCGACTCCCGGAACGCGCGCTGCGGGTCCCGCGTCCGCCGCACCACCGCCAGGCTCTCCGCCAGCCCGGGCGGCGCGGCGCGGCGAGGCGACCGCACGCGCACCCGCGGCGGCATCCGCCCGGAGAACGACGCCGACGACATCGACCTCCGCCCGCCGCCGCCGCTCACGCTGAGGCGCCGGCCGCTGCGGCGCCGCCGGTGCCGCCTCGCCCCCCGGGCCGACGCCCCGGCGTCCGTCGCGTCCGAAGGT
The DNA here is from genome assembly GCA_033239725.1 of Echinochloa phyllopogon. Lineage (NCBI taxonomy): Eukaryota > Viridiplantae > Streptophyta > Magnoliopsida > Poales > Poaceae > Echinochloa > Echinochloa phyllopogon. Next base: position 18,062,086 of record BTCW01000003.1, on the reverse strand, counting down.
GCCCCGGCGGCGGCGGCACGCGCGGGGGAGCCGGCGATGGAGAAGGGGATCAGGCGGCCAAGCGGCGGGAGCTCTCCGTCCCCGCCGAGGGAACAGTGCCTGCGGCGCTGCTGGCACTGCCGGCGCACGGCCGCGGCGTCGGCATTGTCGTTCCCGACGGACAGCCGCCGCGGCGCGACGTCGGCCGTGGAGCGGCGCGGCGGGCTGCAGGGCCGGCCCGGCGTGACCGTCGCCGGGCTCGGGCTGGTGCGCTTGGGGAGGCACGACGGGAACGGTGGAGCCCCGGCCCCGGCCGCGCCGTTCCTGCACGTGGACGACGCCGGCGCGTGCTTCGCAAGCGCGCAAGGCTTCTCCTTCCCCGTGACCTTGGCGAGCCACGACAGAGGGGAGAAGGAGAAGGACCTGCCCTTGCCCTTGCTCCCTCTCTCCCCTTCATCTCCCTCCTGCACGCATTGCGCTGCCGGCGCTGCGTGCTGCTGCTTCCGGATCCCCCATCTCATGGCTAGAAGTGGAGAGCTAGTTCTTGCTACCAAGTTTGGTGTCACTTCGCGTGTGCCGTGTGAGGGAGCTTGGAGTGCAGTGCAGCGGACCAGGGCGTGTCCGATTTAAAGCGTGCAGGTTTTGGCGGTTAGGCGCCGTGCCGGCGTGCCGGTGTTGGGACTTGGGCTCGTTCAAGCTTTCAAAGTTCAAACACTCGAGTGCCTCCTCACTCGCCACTTCTCACATCTTCTTAACAGGACAAAGGCAGGCACACTGCTACGGCCATTGCTGGTACACGACAGAAGTCGACATCGGAGAATGGAAAAGCAGTGAAACAAATGGAGAAGGGAGGGGAAGGAGACAGGCGTGATCTGAAGTTCATGTCTGCACTGCACAAGGCATGCATGGGTTTTCGAAAGGCCCTGGCGGCTTCAGGGTTCTCGCAGACACACACGCTGATGATGCACCCATTCATTAGTCCACACATTTGCGTGCGCCTTTGTACTTTCTGCCGTCCTCTCTGTGCTCGGCTCGCTGCTCGCTGTGCAAGTCCAAGTCTGAACATTTCAGTGCAGGGGCGGGCCGCCATGGCCTGTACTGACTGCTGACTGGGGGAGCAAAGGAAGGAGACAAAGCAAGAGGGAAAAGAGGTTTGATGGCTGAAAGCTGACTCCGCTGAAACAGCGGGAGACGGCCGATGATGAGTGGGGCTACTGGTACGACGGCTTGCTTGCTTTTGTGCGTGCTTTTTCTTCAGTACCTCTGCCGGCTTCTGTTGCTGTTCTTCCTTCATTCAGTCGTTTGAACGAAGTCCCGCCAGCCTCTGGCTTTCGTGTAATCGTGTACTTCGTACTGCACACTGGAATTGCCAATTGCCACGCCCTGACGGTTACCAGGCTACCAACGAACAGATGAACAATTGCTGCTGTAAAATTCTATTTTTTGACGTTGGCTTGTGGCAATGTAACATGTACTAGTGCCATGTAAAGCATTGTTGGCACAGTAAGAGCTTCAGATTTGAACCGAGGTCTAGGTCTTTTTATTCTTCTTTTTGTTTCATTTTTTTTGAACAACATTCTTCTTTTTTTTCCGCAACTGCTCCAGCTAGGCGTGCCTGTCCGAGGCGTACCGGTTGTACGGCAGGTGATTACACTATCATGCTTGTTCCATGTAGGACACTAGGACCTGCCAAGCATTGCTCTTAGGTTCCATGCTACTCTGGACTTTTTTTTTAGACAAAGATGCAGCTCTGAATGGCTGACTGAATTAACAATGCTTGCACTCTTCCTGAGATCGAGCGTGTCCTGTCCTGCAGTAAGATGTCGTTCAAGATGTCGCGGTGTGATCTGGATGCCTTGTTCTGATGGTTGCCGGTTGAGTTTCAAAAGGGGAGGCCCTTTCCTACATGTGCCGTTTCGCCATCAGCGAGCGCGAGTAGAACGTAGCCTGAATTCTAACCTGTGGCTCGAGGTACATGCATATATCGTTCTACGAGTAGTTCTGAAGAAGAGACGACGGATAACGGTGTTCGCACCCAAAATTGGCAGTTGCCTATCAGGCCGAGGGCAACCGGTCAGACCGCGTGCTTGTTGTTGGCGCGGTTTCGTGTCAACAAACGGTCTGAAATCGTCCATTAATGTGCAATGTTTTCGGCGTCGGCAAGTCAGGAAGAGAGCCTGTCTGAATCCTACGCCAAGGCCCTGATAGATGTGTCTGAATCCTACGTCGTCGAGTCACACCGACAGGCGATGTCTGAGTCGTTTTGAAATCTGGATTATACGCAGTACGGAGTATCTGGGAACTGAAAGTGAAGGGAAGCCTATATGGCTATATGGCCGTGTCAATTGATCCTTCTTTTCATACTCGAAGATATTTTAGACCGACAGAACTGGAGCCAAGTGAACAGCAGGCAAGCTAATAGAGATTGTCATCATCTCAATGAGCTAGCAAGTCTCTGAACTCAGGACATTTCGGCATGCACAAGGAAAGACCTTCTTGTTTCATTCCAATCAACAGTCATACAGACATTTCGCCGCATCTCTCTGAACCTTTTCTTACTGCAACATTGGGGGAGCACATGTCCGCGGATGGATTACCTTGTTTGTTCCGTCAGTTAATCAGTTTCTCCTGCAACTTCAAGCTTACAACCTTCAAGCTCATCAGTTTGAAGCGTACGTTCTCTGTATTCCATAGTCGTCGGCAGTCGGCAGACTACCCTCGTCTGGACTTTACACGGACATGCCATTCGATCTGATCAAAAGATCTGTCTGAACTTGGCATCATGAAGCAGCACTGTTCAAACCTGAAAGAGACGGGAACCAATCTGCGGTCCGGTATCATCATGCCTACGAAGGAAAGAAAGCCAAGAGGGGACAAAGGGAGATATGCATCATATCATCGCGTGGTCCCTCCTTTCCAAATCGGCTTCAGTGTTCTTCAAAGTGGAGCCCCTCGGAGGCTCGGAGGCCATTCCAATCCACTCCACACTGCATGTGCCGCCGGATGAGCACACTGTTACTGTCGTCGACTCCTACCTCTCGGTCTCATCGGCCCCCAAGTGCTAGGCCCGGCAAAAGACAACGCACTCGCTCTCGCGCACACACCCATCCGGTGCTTTTTGCCGATTTGGACAGCGTCCCCGCTCCAAATTCCAAAACAACAGAGGTGCCCGATCAAGTTGGCCAGAAGCATGCCTAAAATATCTCAGGCCTGCTTAATTTACTGGATAGAACAGTGCAGGTTGGGGTCAGGCTTCTCTGTCTTGCAGATATTTAAGCTGCTTTTGCTAACATGTAAAGAAGAAAGAAAAAAGATTGCACCTTTGACATCTGAACTCCATGGAGTTCAGCTTGCATTTCTCAGCTGAAAACTATCTTCTGCTCCGACGTAAAGCATCTTTGAACCCACTAAAGTCGCGCCTGAATATTATTAGCAGCTACTCCTAATAAACACTCGGAAATTGGTAGCTACTACTAACAAACACTTTCATGATAGAAATGAACAAACCACATGGATGATGGATAACACAACCACAGAGCACCATTCGGCAGTGAGCACCCTCACCCTCACCTCACGATACAGGAAATGGAGAGATTCCAGCCACCAGAAAAAGCTTGACCAGTTGCCTGTATTGGGCACCGGTCAAGTTGCGCTACTGGATAGCACCCTGACTCCACGAGCCTCGAGGAGCTGAGCTGTGAGCTCCCCCCTTGCATTATCCGAATAAAATCAGAGGGATATGCCCTGTGCCTGTCCGTGGGTTTGGTTGGTGGCCCGTGCGCCTCGCCATTAATTGCCACCCATTAACCTCGCTTTGCTTGCTCATCTTCTTTGCCTCCCCCGCTTGATAGCCGAGCGCGAGCCGTGGCTGTTGCCTTCGTGCTTTCTTCTCTGCCCGTGTGTTGGTGTCAGACAGCGCGTGCGTTTTTTTTCTCTCTTTTGCGTTGCTTGGATGAAATGAAATGAGAGGAGGATGATGCTGAGTCGGAGCCTGGTCAGCACGAGGCTGACGTGGTGCTGGCCGACGCGTCCGTGGAGACAGCCCGGGGACGGTCCACGTGGCCACAGCTGTACCGGTCAGAGGGCTCGGGGCTCCAAGTCCAATCCCGATGGCGATCGCTCACTGCCAGCTTGCCCTATCTATCACGCCCATGAGGCCATGACAGTACTAGCTGCGTAAATTATAGCTGCATTTAACTGTGGGTTTTCATCTGCCGGATTTAGGCGTGTCCGAAAACGATTTCTTGCCAGCAAAACCTATCGAATTATGGCCACGCACAGGAGCGGTGATGTGCTTAGTCACGTGTGACGTCACTCTCAACCCGCCGTGGGCCGTCGTGGGCCCCCGCCGCTACGCGACACGTGCTTCACGCCCGCGCGCTCCCCCGGGCCCGGCCCGGCCCGGCTCGGCCTCCCGTTTTGTTGCTGGTGCCTTGCATCACGGAGAAAGACGACGAGGACGGCTCATAAAACCGCCGGGGCGAAGAAGGGGGGACGAGGATTTTCTAAATCCACAACACGTGGGGGCCCGCGATAAATCCCGGCCGTCCCTCGCGCGGGCCCGGCCGCAACGAACCCATCGCGGGCGTCCGCTCCGGCGGGTCCCACGCGTCAGGTGGCAGCGCGGCGCCAGCTGGCGCCGGTGGGGGCGCGCACTACCTTATCCTCTTTTCCCGATGCGACACATCCCCAGACGCGGCCCACTGGACCGACAGCTTCCAGCACAAGCGAGGCCCACATGTCGGTGGAGTGGAGTCCGCGAGGCAGCGCCGTGCACCGGGTCCAACCCCCGGCGGAATATACCGTGGTCGTCTTCCTCGCCGCTCGCATCCCCCAACTCCTCCCTTCCCCATTCTGAAATCGAAACGCCCCGAGTCAGATCAGATCAAAGGCCGCCGCACGCGGACCTAGGGTTTGGCTGGATAAAACCTCCCCCCACCATTCCTTCCGCGGATCAAGAGGTCAGCGTCTCGGCGTAGCGAATCGCCGCCCCGCTTCAGCCATGATGTCGAGGTCGTACACCAACCTGCTCGACCTCGCCGCGGGGAACTTCGCGGCGCTGGGCCCGTCCGGCGGCGGGAGGCGGCGGTCGGGGTCGTTCGGGATGAAGCGGATGCCCCGGGTCATGACGGTGCCCGGGACGCTGTCCGACCTCGACGACGACGACGACGACGACGAGCAGGCGGCGACAAGCAGCGTCGCCTCCGACGTGCCCTCGTCGGCCGTCGGGGAGCGACTCATCGTGGTGGCCAACCAGCTCCCCGTCGTCGCGCGCCGCCGCGCCGACGGCCGCGGGTGGGTCTTCTCCTGGGACGATGACTCGCTCCTCCTCAGGCTCCGCGAGGGCGTACCCGACGAGATGGAGGTCTTCTTCGTCGGCTCGCTCCGCGCCGACGTGCCGCCTGCCGAGCAGGACGAGGTCTCGCAGACACTCATCGACGGCTTCCGCTGCGCCCCCGTCTTCCTGCCGCCCGAACTCAACGAGCGGTTCTACCATCACTTCTGCAAGCGGTATCTCTGGCCGCTGTTCCACTACATGCTCCCATCCGCCTCCCCGCCGGAGGCGGCCACACCCGGCGATGGTGGCAGGTTTGACCGCAGCGCCTGGGAGGCGTATGTGCTCGCGAACAAGTACTTCTACGAGAAGGTGATTGAGGTCATCAACCCGGAGGACGACTACGTCTGGGTCCATGATTACCATCTCATGGCGCTGCCCACCTTCCTCCGGCGCCGATTCAACCGCCTCCGGATCGGCTTCTTCCTCCACAGCCCGTTTCCCTCATCAGAGATCTACCGCACACTCCCTGTCCGAGAGGAGGTTCTGAGGACGTTGCTCAATTGTGATCTCATTGGGTTTCACACCTTTGATTATGCCAGGCACTTCCTTTCCTGCTGCAGTAGGATGCTTGGTCTTGAGTACCAGTCAAAGCGTGGGTACATGGGATTGGAGTACTTTGGCCGCACTGTTGGGATCAAGATCATGCCGATGGGAATCCATATGGGCCAGTTGCAATCAGTCCTGCGATTACCTGAGAAGGAGCAGAAAGTTGCTGAGCTGAGGCAGCGATTTGAGGGGAAATCTGTGTTGCTTGGTGTAGATGATACAGATATCTTTAAAGGGATCGATTTGAAGCTTCTTGCATTTGAGACTATGCTGAGGATGCATCCCAAGTGGCAGGGGAGAGCTGTGCTGGTGCAGATAGCAAACCCTCCCCGTGGGAAGGGTAAAGAACTGGAGGCAATCCAGGTTGAGATTCGGCAGAGTTGTGAGAGGATCAATAGGGAGTTTGGCCAGACCGGGTACAGCCCTGTTGTCTTCATTGACCGCAAGGTGTCAAGTGCGGAGAGACTTGCATATTACACAATAGCTGAGTGTGTGGTAGTGACAGCTGTGAGGGATGGAATGAACTTGACACCATATGAGTACATTGTCTGCCGGCAGGGGATACCAGGCTCAGGATCTGTACCAGAGGTCAGTGGAGCAAAGAAGAGCATGCTTGTTGTGTCGGAGTTCATTGGGTGCTCGCCTTCATTGAGTGGTGCTATTCGTGTTAACCCTTGGAATATCGAAACAACTGCTGAGGCATTGAATGAGGCCATCTCCATGTCAGAGCAAGAAAAACAGCTGAGACACGGAAAACATTACCGCTACGTCAGCACTCATGATGTTACATATTGGTCAAAGAGCTTTGTCCAGGATCTGGAGAGGGCCTGCAAGGACCACTTCAGGAAGCCATGTTGGGGCATTGGATTAGGGTTTGGATTTAGGGTGGTGGCCCTAGACCCACATTTCACAAAGCTTAATTTGGATACCATCGTCATGTCTTATGAGAGAGCAAAGAGTAGGGCTATATTACTTGATTATGATGGTACATTGGTACCGCAAGCTTCAATCAACAAGGAACCAAGTGCAGAAATAGTGAGGATAATCAACACCCTATGTTCGGATAGCAATAACATTGTTTTCATTGTCAGTGGGAGATGTAGGGATAGCTTGGGACAATTGTTCGCCTCATGCCCAAAGCTAGGAATTGCAGCAGAACACGGTTACTTCTTAAGGTACAATTTTTGCATCAGTATTGTTCATTTCTCGTTTGGTGCTAACCAGAAAAGTACTTTATCCGGCTGTGCTAGGTTGCTATGCTGTACTAACTTTTTTGTTCATTGAGCTACTATATTTTTAGTTCATAGTTGTGCTTTATTAGTGCTTTTAAGAGATGCCACACATATATATGTTTTGTGTATCGCTTGGCAATCAATTAGATTTACTATCTGTTGCCTTCCACTGCAATATTAGTGGATTTAAATGTCATGGCTGAAAAGATTATGTTCTTTTAGTAATATTAACCTTGGAATATTAATATATCTGTTTTCGCATTCGATTGTATTTTGAATTAAGTGGATTATGAAATGCTATGTTTCACCATGTAGGTGGACTAGAGATGAAGAGTGGCAAAAAAGCACGCATACGGCAGACTTTGGATGGATGCAAATGGCTGAGCCCGTGATGAATCTTTATACAGAATCAACAGATGGATCCTACATTGAGACCAAAGAAACTGCATTGGTGTGGCATCACCAGGATGCTGACCCAGGCTTTGGGTCTTCCCAGGCAAAGGAGATGCTTGATCACCTGGAAAGTGTACTAGCAAATGAACCAGTTGCAGTCAAGAGTGGCCAGTTCATTGTTGAAGTGAAACCTCAGGTTTGTGATATTTATCTCTTCCAGTCCTTCCACAAAGGTCCCTGTTTTTTTACAGATGAATCGCAGATATCTGCGCCTTCAATGGACAACAAGGATACATTCTTTTTTTTTCTCATGACCTTACCTAGTCTTGTTTTTTCATTTCTGAATTATGTATATATGTACAGCAGTTAACTCCAATTATTTTATTTGTGCTGCAGGGTGTTAGCAAAGGTCTTGTAGCTGAGAATATACTCACATTGATGAAGGAGAAAGGGCAGCAGGCAGATTTTGTATTATGCATTGGTGATGACAGGTCAGATGAAGATATGTTTGAAAATATCGCTGATGTCATGAAGAGAAACATTGTTGCTCCAAAAACACCGCTGTTTGCATGTACAGTGGGGCAGAAACCAAGCAAAGCCAAGTTCTATCTGGATGATACATTTGAAGTAGTCAACATGCTGAGTTCACTAGCAGATGCTTCGGATCCTGACTCTATAATAGAATTGGAGGATGATTTGGCTACATCTATCTCATCCATAGATATCAGTGATGAACCACCAAAGCTTGGTAATAGAAGAGATGAAGGATCTTAGGCTTGAGCTTGAACTTTCAAAACCTACATGCTATGATTATTGGCTTGCACAATTTTTTCTGTTGGATGGATCTGAAGTCGTGGAGCAGCGAATGAGTACTAATATCAGAGCTAAAGATGGTTTATATGACATGCCAACAAGCTAATTGATTCATTATAGATGATAGACTGTTTCTCCAGGCGGGATGGAAATCACAACCTACCTGCACAAATCCTAGTCCTGCAGTCTGGAGAGGGATTACAAGAGTAGCTTCAAATAGCCTCATTCTGGACTTGGTTTGGGCATCACAATCAGTTGGTGCCAAGGAGATTCATCTGTCCATAGCTAACACCTTTGTTCTTTCAAATTTCTACACTTCTTTTTTCCTGATTAGCATCTTCATTGGGATCTGAAATGTTATACCCACGTGGTTGGTGAAATGTAATCCACATTAGTAAGGGGCAAGGCTGGTGAAATGCATTGGTTGGAGCCTGTGGTAGGACACATGTCGCTACATGCCTACATGTGGTTCGGTGATTGCTAACTGTGTTAACAGCTAGATTGTCTAGTCGGGAAAAACACGTGGTTTGTTCGTTTTGAATTGTAATAGTGTGGCAATGTGAATTATATTGCTTGATTCATCTTTTGACGACCTAATATATATCATCCTTATTTATCTGGCTAATCTGTCATCCATGTCATCATGGAACCAGATCATGAATCTGTTTCTTGGATTGTACTGTAGTTGCTATTGTCAGTGATACTATTTGGTGTTAGTTTTATCGTAGGAGTGTTTCCAGCCGAGTGTAATGTACTCAAGAATATGTTCTCACCAGTTGCTATTGTCCGGCGATTGCGATAGAATGGCCGCTGTTCAGATCGTCAAAAGTGCGAACAAATGACTCACGTATGGCTTGCGCTGGTTAGCAAAATATTCTTGACCAACATTTTAGTCAGTACATTCCTGCTGAAAGGGTATCATGCAATTTGAGTCCTGGAATGTTAACACAGGAATTCTCCGATCTCAAACTTGTACAGGAAGTCCAAGAACCCTCTCATTTTTCTTTCTCGAACACGCAACCCAACTCTCTCCATGAATAGCAATGATCTCAGAAGGCTCTCAGGCTTCTGCAGTTCTGTTTTAGCTGGAGGAGGCGTACATTGCACACTAGTCGGAAGCTTTCCGACACAAATGAAAGCGTGAATTAGCTGATGAATGGAGAACGGTGCATTGGCTTATATTGAATCTCTGTAGAGGAGCAACTGATGAATCTTACTCCATATATTGAGACAAAAAGAAGATCCCTGATTTGGAATGGCATAATCAGAATGGTGACCAAGGCTTCAGCTTTTCCTAGGCAAATGAGATGCCTGGTCACCCTGAAAGTGTGCTAGCAAATGAACCTCTCGTTCGAGAGTTTCAACCTGTCAGTTCATCATTAAGTCAAACCTCAGGTTCATCTTCTCAATCGTGGTTGGTGATCATCATCTTACAGATAAATTCACATATTCCTGTGAATCTAACAAAGAAAAAGCATATACGATTTTTTCCGTGACTTTACCTGCTGCTCCCGTATTTTCATTTCTGAGTATGCATTGATGCGCAGCTATTTACTCCTTACGTCATATTTTTGCGACATTTGAAGAAGTCACTATGCTGAGGTCAATCGTAGATGCTTCAGAACAAAAATATGGCAGAGTTGAGTGATGAACCACGACGGCTCGCTAATAGAGGTCTGAAGGATCTCAGCCTGAAATTCTTACTACAGTGGTTGACTGACTAAAAGATCTTCTGTTGGATCTTGGCGGTGTTCACTTCCCTTCAAATCCAAAACTTTCCCCAAAATTTCTCTCTCTAAACTTCACTATCACATCAAATCTCTCTCCTCATGCATGGAGCATTAAATGTAGGTAAATAAAAAAACTAAGTACATGGTTTTGATGTACACGACGAGACGAATCTTTTAAGCCTAGTTAGGTCATGGTAGGACAATGATTGCCACAAACAAACGAAAAGTGCTACAGTGCGCTACAGTGTTCGATGTGATATTTTCACCCAAATTCACATTCCCTCCTCAGGAAGTGAACACCGCCCTTAAATGAATGTGGAACAGTGAACAGAAATGACTGACGGACTGCAGGGATAGAGAGGCTAGCTTTACACAGCAAGCTTGTTGTTGATTCAAATCGCTCATTTTCTTTCAGATTTCAGTGCTTCTATTTTTCCCTTCACTGGATATGGAATGTAAGGGGTGAAAAGTGAAATGCATTGGTTAGAGCCTACGAAGTGCTACTGTGTTTTGTTATTTCCTGGCTGGGTTAACAAAAAGATTGTCTAACTAGTCAGGAAAAACACGTGTTCTGTAGGTTTCGGGTTGTAAATAGTGTGTTAGCTAGTTTGAAGAATGTTGACATGTTTGATTCATTGCTTGAAAACTTAGTATGCATCATCCTTATTTATCTGACTGATTCGTCATCAAACCATTACTGGTCTTTATCTCTTGGACTTGCGTTGCTATTCAGTCAGACTTAACAATTATAACTAGTTTGTCCTAGTTTTACCTAGGAATTGTTTCTAGTTGACTAAGTTGTGCCAAAAAGAAACACGGCACTCATCAGTAAAATTGCACGTCTTTGCGTTCGTGCACCGCGTGTCAGTGACAGTGTTCCGTACTTCCGTGCGTCGCAGGTTGCAAAACGATGGTAAACAGGAGCGGCTATCTTTACGGTAACGTTCTCATACAAGTCGGGGTAGAAAAAAAAGTGTACAAAAACTAATCTTGCATTCGATTTCGACGATTACATTAACAAGTCAATCATCGGTAAATAATTCGTCACAAACACGAACTAGCACTTGTACACAAACAGAGACGAAACAAACTTTCCAAATCAGCATATCGAACTTCGCGCGCCAGCTCCGACGCCATTGTTCCGAATCCGACTGGCGCCATCGGCCGTCGCGTGCCGCTCACGCACTCGCGCGCCTCCCTGTCCGCTCCGATCGCACGTTCTTGCACCGAGGACATCCCCGCCGGCCGCCGCCATGTCCTTCCGCCTCCGTCCCGCCCGTTCCCTTCCGCCTCCGTCGTCTTGCCGGCTCGATCGCCTCCTCCACACACCGAGATGCTCGATCGGCCTTCTCATCTTGCTCCGCAACATGTCTGGCGGCGTACTGATGCTCGGCCTTCTGGTCTTGCTCGCCAACAAGTCCTGAAGATGACCTCATCTCAAGCTGCCCGGGCCACCGTGCGCTCGTGCACGACGCCACGCCTGTCGTCTTCGCTCTTCTCCCACACGGCGGGCGGCAGCGGATGGCGCCCGCCCACCCACACCCCCGGGCCGTGGTACGCCTGCCGGCACAGGGCCGTGGTACACGTGCCGGACGTCGCGGCCGGGGAAGCACCGCAGCAGCCCGAGGATCTCCTCCTGCATCGCGACGGGTATCCGCGTCTGCGTCTCCTCGCCGCGCAGCAGCTGCGCCAGCACGAGGTCGTCGCCCTCCACCACCACCCGCTGCAGGCCCAGCTCGAGCGCGAGGCGCAGGCCGCGGGCCATGGCGCGCGCCTCGACGATCCCCGCCGTGGAGTGCTCCGTCCGCTCGGCGAAGGCGAGCACCACGCGGCCGGCGCTGTCGCGGATCGCGCCGCCGATGCTGGCCCGCCCGGAGCCGTCGTGGTAGACGGACCCGTCGAAGTTGATCTTGAACCAGCCGCGAGGCGGCGGCGTCCACTGCACCAGCACGGCGCGGGACGGCTGGAACGGCTGCGCCGACGGCGAAAGCTGCGGCGGCGGGCGGTGGCACGGGCTCGGGAAGAAGGGCGCCGCCGCGGGGAGGAGCGAACACGCCATCACAATCGCAAGCTCTTTCTGGAAGCTGAGGTGTTTGACGAGTGAAAGTCTTTTCTTTACCCATACAAGTATATTTATATAGAGAGCTGGTCAGTTGAGTTAGGAGGCTGTCGGATTGCGCTTGCGCCACAATAACGCCATTAGGGCATGTACAGCCGTTAGACAGCAGCCCGTCCGTAGAATCTCGAACTGCGCGTACAGAGCCCTTAGACAGCAACCCGTCTGTAGAATCTCGAACTGAGATGTACAGATAGCTCATACAACCCATAGACAGAGAGGCTGTCTATAAGCTGTCTCCGTCGGTGCAGAGGAGCAACATCTCCTCCGAGCTCCTCCTCGCGGCAGAGGTCGCGACGGCTGGCCTGCCCGCGGTGGGCTCCCTCACCTGGCCGCGGTGGAGAAGATCTTTGAGGTGGAGTTCGTCTGGGAGCGCGCCCGAACGAGGAGGAGCTCGGCCAGGTCGCTATCGCCAGATGCGCCGACGGGAGAGCTCGGCCATGGCGACCACCAGCTCCAGCTCCCTGCTCCAAGCCCTCTCGCCTGCGCCGGCGGACGCGGCGGAAGGCTCCCCGGCTCCCTTCTCCAAGCTCTCGCGCCGCCCCAAGCTCTAGCTCTCGCACCGCTACAAGCTCTCGCGCCGCCCCAAGCTCTCCCGCCCACGCCAGCCACCGCCCGGAGCCTGCGCTCTCGCCCGCGCGGTAGGTTTGGCGGGGAGGGAGCGGACCGCGGGAAGGGGATTTGGAGGGGGAGGGCTGGAGCGCGGGATCCCGCGCGGCGACAGCATCGTACAGCCCGACGCCGACGCTTCGGCGTCGATTGAGCGTGGGAGAACGGGACGAGGCCGTCGCCCGGTCTAGCGACGCAAGGCCCGTCGCTGCGGACGTGGGAGGTGTTTTTCGCAAAATTACCGGTGTAGCGACGGGCTGAGGCGACGGGCTGCCGATCGGAGCAAGTGCGTCCGACATCACCGTCGGTTTCTAAAGGACACCAGATCGAAATCGAACGGGGGACGCCGTGACGGTGTTTGTGTTGCACTGTTGCTGCAGGACCAATCGAGTTCACTCCACCATTCATCACCTGAACTAGATTTAGGAATTTAAAACACTGTACATATGTACATTTCACATTCTCGGGGACTAAAAACACTGGCATCTTTAGACTAATCTCACGACGTTGTAGTATTTTACTCATTTCAGGCCTGTTCGGCTGGCTAATGCTGGTTTTTGCTGAGAGAAAAACACTGTTGGTTGATGTTGATTTTTGCTGAGAGAAAAACATTGCAGACTGGTGGCTGATAAACCAAACAAATAGGGTGTTCATCCATAAATATAATAAGCTTTGGAGTTTAAATTTTGTTCCAAAATATAAGAACTTGTCACCTTTAACTATACCCTCTGCAACTCGGAATAGCAATACCAGTACCGACCTTTCACCTGAAGCTGACTTGAAAACCTTTAGGCTAATGACATTCAACTTTTGATTTCGATGGACATCTTTTTTTTTTCTGAACATAACGTTTCGATGGATATCATTAATCAGATCTCAGAGCATTCGCCTATCAATTGGCCCAAGTCAGCCTTTCAATTTTCACATATATACATACAAGGCCTGTTCAGTACAGTATATAAATTGTTCTGTGGCTTAAGTCCACAAATAGCAATACAGCAGTGCTCACCAATACGTGGGCAAGAGTAAAACAACACAGGGTTCAGAACCCCATACGCCTCCAAGTATGATGAATACACGAACACAATACAATAACAATGCAATGCTGGTACAGGAAGACCCTCAGGCGCCTGTTTCAGTCTCAGGAGAATAGATAAACCTCCTCAAAAGATTTCCTAGCAAGAATGAAGGCATTCATTTAGCTGATGGAAGGGTGCACATAGGGTACCAGGTAAAAGATACTCAGACTCACGAGGTTTTTCCGCTAAATGTGGGTTTGTAGTTGTAGATCAGGTTATCCAGCACCTTGTCCGCAGGAGGTCTGTTGGGAGACTTGCGAGCTTGGCTGTTTCATGTCAGAGAGAGGAGTGAGGTAAGCATGATATCCATTTTCCTTTCATGTGCAGTTTACATAATCGCGTTTAAAAAGATGGTCCCTTATTGCATATCTGTTGCCATAATAGTGATTGACATCAAAAGAGAAAAGACACAGGTTTTATATTGATTTGTGGAATGTTACCACAAAAGAATGTTAGCAATGATAAGTGGATCCACAAATATCCAGATAAAGTGTCACCAAATTGAAATGTATAACAATAGGTCACAACCACGAACCTGATAAAATGATTAGCAAAATGCTGAGTCACTTGTACTGCATCTTCACTGTGTGGAATCATTGGTTTTCTCCACTCGAAAATGGCTTTCTGTAAAGGGGACAGGCATCAGTATTTGGTGAGTGGCCACAATATGGTACATCACTGGTGAACATTAATTAAAGAGAATTGCAGGAAAATAAAGAACAACAAAATCCATAAGGAGCATACCTCAGGATGCCACTGCGTGCAAGTGATTGGATATTTATTTGCTTGTACAGTTGAGACATAGACCTGATTTGACAAATGAAAGAATGTTAATTTGTGCAATGTAAAAATTGATGAGCTTTGATCCACATCAGATACTTGAGCTATATTTGCAGAGTTCATCAAAGTTGTTCTATTTATGCCATTTGAACAATGAACATTCAAGAGAGATTAGCATGTAGGAGTAGGAGCAGAAGTGCGATATTTATACCTTGCCGTTTTCATCAGGTGATGTAGATAAGATTCTGAAGAAACTTGACAATTCATCATTCTCTCGCAAACGCTTTGGTGATATACCATACTATGACCAAAGCAAGAAATTAAACTGTGTTAGAACTAAGTCCAGTTGTTCAGTATAAAGATACTATCATAATCACCAGCCTGCTGCATGAAAGTTGACAGCGCTGAAGTAGAAAAAAAAAGGAAAAATAATTAAGCAGAACCAGCGTGGCACTTACTCTGTGATTTTGCATGACAAGACAGCGGGTGCTGACTTTCTTGATGAGGTCAGGGGCAAATCTGTGAACAATTACCACTCAGTAGTTAGCACAGGAAGAATTTACAAAAAGCACAGGTAGAAAATAGAAGACCATGAACACCAAATCCTGGAATGTACATGTACAAGCCATGGCATTTCATATGCAATTTATTTTCCAATTTTCGTTACAGTCTTGAAATTAGTCTCGCTCTGTCTGAGTGCATATGATTAGGTTATGTACAAGTACAATTCAACGTAGATATAATTATGCCCATCTCCGAAGAAATCTGAATCGTAAAATACATCAGTTTAACCCATTTGCAAATCCTACAGTTTCAGTATTTGGCCACGGCAACAGTTCTATGGCATTTATGCTGAATCAGAATTTCTCTACACTCATCACCTTGCAATATAAGATATCACCGAAAAGAACCTTTGTCTAAGAGTCCCCAGCAAGCAGTAGCATATAAAAGTCTTGCTTGGGCATGGTTGCATGAAGCAGATACCTTTGAAACACTGTACCCTCCAAAGAATAGCTGGGAAACTGAAGAGTAGATGCTTGATTCAGGGCATCAAATGTCTCCAAGATATTATTGTCCTAGCACCACCGGAAAAGAACAATTAGTGCCACTGCCCAGTTTTGGCAAACTGAACAGGAACCTTGGTGTCTTCATGGAACAGAAGACTAGACTACTATGCTCCAGTGCCTTACACCAGACAGGCAAATGTAATATTGTAACTTCAAATTAAGCATTACTGTTACTGCTCAGGTGTATGAGTTTACCGATTTCGCAACAGAAATAATTAATAAGCTACTAGATTATCTTTAATATTTTAATTATTAGACTTGTAAGTTGAAAAAATTGTGAAAAGTTAAATTACCTTGCTGACAATCATGCTTACAAGCTCAAAGCCTAGACATTGAGCAAACAAAGGAAATGGTTCACCTGCGTCGTTCCTGTCCAAAACATACTGACAGGGGAAACGGGAATTGTTAGAGTAAATTGTGATAAATTGGTTGAATATTCTTCAGGCTTGGGCACATAAAATAGATCACATGAAGCTATGATACTAGAATGTGATAAGTTGATTAACAACATTAGAAGTGAAGGATACTTAGAAACCTCTCAATTTCAAATAGTATTCAGAATCACAATCTACCTGAAACACTTTTTTAATTGTCTCAAAATATACACCTTGCTTCTCTGATCCACCAGTGAACAGCACACCATTCACCAACCTCAGTTTCTGCAGGAAAGAATCAGCAAACGAATATGTAAACAAAAAGGCAGGGCCACACCTAAATTACTTGCTAGCCAATAGCCATTTTCATGAGAAGGCATGATTGAAAAAGACAGCGAGAATCTTTCAGCAGCTAAAGACACATACTGGGTATAAGTGTATAACCATAACCTAATGCTTGTGGACCCCAGTTGGATCAGAAATATACAATGCTACTTCTGTAGGTTGCGATCGTTATCAATTTGTGACTGGCAACCCTATGAGCAACAATTCTTACCAAACATGCTCACAAGGCAATTTGGACACTTGAAAATTCGACTAAATAATCAGGAATCCAGCATCTCCAAATGTTCAGGGGCGTCAGGTGATAGATCCAGATAGAAAGTTAACTGAAACTCAAGGAGTGTTGTAGGAAGCTACTGATGAATCAGAATTGGCGTGGGCTCCGGTGAGCCATATCCCAATCTGCGTATGCCGTTGCAGCCGGTGGAACGCGTATTTTGCAATTGCTTTGCAAGCAAAGCAGAGGTATCTCTGCGCGAACTCGGCGATGCGCTGCTTATCCAGGACGCGACGGCTGGGGGGAAAAAAGGAAGGAAGCACGCACCTCGCGGATGCGCTCCTCGGGCTCGTTGTAGACGAGCGGGATGACGCGCGCGCCGGCGGCCTCGACGAACTTGACGTAGGAGGCGGCGATGTAGGAGGTGGCGGTGCCGTTGCTGATCCTGCCGCCGGCGCCGTCCCCCGGGTGCGAGACGATGCCGATGACGGGGCGGTCGTACTCGGCGGGGTCCGGCTGCGCGCCGCACGCCGCCGCTCCCGCTCTCCCGCTCGGCAGCCGGATGACCCCCGCCGCCGCCGCCGCCGGGGAGGCGAGGACCCCGGCCAGGAGGAGGAGCAGCAGCAGCAGGCGGGGCGCGCGCGAGTCCATTGGCATGAGTGACTACTGGCGTGGCGAGTGGCGTGCGGCGGCCGCTTCCGCTTGTGCTGTGACGGACGCGGACGGCGGGGCGGTTAAAGGAGGCGACGGGAGGGCCCCGGAAGCCGGAGGCGTCGGCCTCAGCCGTCCCCGATTGCTTTCACTTCACGTTCGCTACCATTATCTGATCGTTGCCGGATTTTTCTTTCCTTCTGTTTTTTGAACTTCAAATCTCGGCAGGATTGGGCAACGCCGACGAGTAATTGGAGAGCCTAGTTCCGTCGTTCGTCAATCCAAGGGCGGCTTATCCTGAATCTGGACGGTGTCACGGACTCACGGGGCTGGTACGGGGATCTACACTCTACAGTGTTCGCCGCGCACGAATCGCCGCCTCGTTGTCTCGTTGCAGGCTTGCAGCGTGGGTCGCCACTATACTTTTCCCCCATGCGAGACTGCGATCTGTGACGCACTGTGTGGTCTGGTCTGGGCGGTGTTCACTTCCCTTCAAATTCAAAACTTTCCCCAAACTTTCTCTCTCTGAACTTCAGAGTTCACTGTCACATCAAATCTCTCTCCTCATGCATGGAGCATTAAATATAGGTAAATAAAAAAACTAAGTACATGGTTTTGACGTACACGACGAGACGAATCTTTTGAGCCTAGTTAGGTCATGGTAGGACAATGATTACCACAAACAAACGAAAAGTGCTACAGTGCGCTACAGTGTTCGATGTGACATTTTCACCCAAATTCACATTCCCTTTTCAGGAAGTAAACACCGCCCATGTGCCCTTTTCTGAATGGATCCCTGTCGCTTTTATGAATGGTTCTGTCCGCGGCCGCCCCTCCTGGGGGTGTTTAGTTCCCTGAAAAGGGGTGAAAATGGAAGGTGAAAATGTCACATCGGACACTGTAGCGCATTGTAGCACTTTTCGTTTGTTTGTGGTAAACATTGTTCTATCATAATCTAACTAGGCTCAAAAGATTCGTCTCGTCGTGTACATCAAAACCATGCAACTAGTTTTTTTATTTATCCACGTTTAGTGCTCCATGCATGAGGAGAGATGTTTAATATGATTTGATGGGATAGGCGAATAGTGAAGTTTGGAGAGAGAATTTTTCCCTTTTCAACGGGGCCAAGCCTCAGATCGGCAAATCGACCGTGCGCCCATCATCAGCTCGTAGCTCGCGGTGGCGCACACGTCTGCTGTACTTCGTTCGCCGTGGACACAGCCCGTCGCCGTTGGAATAACGTCGACCCGTGTCTTTTACCTTACCGTACAGACGGGATCTGTTCGAAGTACGTAGAGAAGTTTTATTCATCAATGACGCGGTTCACAAACAGAATCCAGCAGTAGTTGCAACAGCTTTCGTTTCGTAGCAGTAGTGGCCGTTCAAAGCTCTCCCCGTACGTCAACGCGCGCTTCACGGACCTGGTGGAGCAGGTACTACGGATGAGCTCAGGCCGCGGCGGCGTTCTTCATCTCCTCCTTGATGGCGGCGGCCAGCTGGTCGTAGGCCTCCTCCCACGCCGCCTTCATCTCCGGCGTCCACATGTCCGGGACCGCGTCCCGGATCGTGTCCAGCAGCGCCGTCTTCACCACCTGCGCCGTCCGTTAATCGCCTGGCCTGCCTTGCTTCCGCCTTCGAAATGTACGTAATAATTCCCGGAGGAACATATGTATTAGTATTATTACCTCGAAATGCGCGTCGGCGACGCCGGCCTTGACGTGCGTCGCGCCCAGCCGCCTCAGTGTGGCCTCCCCACCTTCACGTCGCCGGTGTTCCTCAGCTGCGTCGCGGACTCGCAGGCCTGCGCGCATGCGGCGGAAAATACATGGACATGGATGAAGATGATAATAAGCTGCTGCGTGAAGGAAGACAAGAGATCAAGGCCGGCCGGCGAACGGCTGCTCACCATGACGAAGACGGTGACGGCGTGGGCCTTGAGCTTGGGGTGGTTCTCCAGCGGCGCGTCGCCGGCGTCGCGCAGGAACGGGAACATCTGCTTGGCGCCCGGCGCGATCTCAAAGATCCTTTATTTTTCATCCAGCCAAAACAAATTTTGCGGCAGGTTCAGTACTCAATACATGAAAATTAAGCTCTTCCTGGCATGCAGGACCAAGGAAATGCTAGCTAAATCGTCAGCAACGCAGGTAAATAAACGTCAACCGATCGATCGCCACACCTGAAGAAGAACTTTAGAGCGATGGATTCGGTGTCCTTCTTCATGGCTTTCCATGAGCGCAGGACGAGCTCTTCCTGAGCTTCACTGAACCCCATTGTCTGCTTTTGCGCTGCTTGGTGTATATGACTACTGTACTTACTCTAGGAAGGAAGGATGACCAAGATCTGGTCGTTTATATAGGCAGCTGGGTGGCCCTCTAGTACAGTATGCAGCTAGAGGCCCGCCTAATCATTTCATTTTTCAGACAGGTGCGCGGCTCTTGATAACTCGAACGAGCCAGGGGCATCTTGAGCTCTGATCCCAAAAAAAACTATGCTATCCTGATGATTCCCAGGAGACCTTCGGTGATCCGTCCAATGTGCTGGCCACGCCCACACAGTGGAAGATCACATCGTCTTTTCTTCTGTTTGTTTATATATCCTGAACCATCACCCAATTCCGGACTCCAGATGTTTTCGTCTGTTTTCTTCTGGTTCGACATGGATGCAAGGGATCCCAGACTCCAGATTTTGTTTGTTCTATAGTATGATAGCACTGAAAGATGGTAGTGTTATTTTTTTCCCTTTTAAAAAATAACACCACTATCTTTCAGTTCCACAAGTTCCAAATCTTCTATCTTTATTCGTACTTATCAAAAGTTAGACGGCTGCTAGGTGGTCCATCTCCGAATGCTCAGAGTCATTCTTCATGACATTGCTATTAGCCCGTTAACAAGTAGCATTATCCTGAACCACACAGAAACCTAGGTTGGTTTCGTTTCCAAAAAAATAAAAACAGGTTGGAATAATGTAGAGTTTTTTTTCGAGGTCGGAATAATGTAGAGTTTGGCGAGAAGGACAATAGAGAAAAAGATTAATGACGCGTATCAAGTACCAAGCAACAGAATCAATAAACAGTCCATCCATCATCAGCACGAGGAGCTTTTTTAAAATTCGCCTGAAGAAACACACAAAGACAACTCACACACAACCAGTATCTCTTTGTTGATTTTGTTCTCTTCTCTTTTGAAGTGAGCAATATTTCTTTAATTTTACTTCAAACGATAAGCTCACTACTCACTGGCATTATATCACTACGATTTGGCGACTACAATGAGTCAATGACAAGGGGGCCGCAACAAACAGCTAGTAAGATGCGATGAATGGAACAGTAGTGGTGCTTACTACCTCATGAAGAACTTGAGCGCGAGCGACGCCGAGTCGCCCCTCATGGCGTTCCACGCGTTCATCAAGAGCGCCTCTCGCTCCTCGCCGAAGACGTTGGCAGCGGCGGTCGCCTCCGACGGCTTGCTCGGGCTGGCGTCCTTCTCCGTCCCTGCAGCAGCTTCCATGCTCGATGCCCTGTGTGGCTGTGTCCGTCAGGCTAGTGAAGCTGTGTGTCCCGGCCAGTCTGAAGACTGAAGAGGCGCGAGGCCCAGGGAATAGCGATGCTGTATTTACAGGTGCGTGTGGCTGCCTCAAAGCTTCGATGTGATCGGTTTGTCGCAAGCAGATTGAAGATTGGCATGGCAGTATGGCACGAGCGGATGAGAATGAGCCGGTGGATGGCGCGCGTACGGCCACGGTTGGCCGTTGGCCGTCGTTATCGGCAGCCGCAGAGAATATCTGCACCTACAGATGTGGCAGGCCCGCATCAATGGTGCGGTGCCGCGAGTTCTTGTTGTGGGCTTTGCGGGAGCTCGCGCATGCCGCCGCCTGCTAGCCGCGCGTTCGCGCCTGCTTTGTGCTGGACTGCTGGCTAGCTTGCTGGACCGCGAGTTCAGGAATGGAAGTTCCCAGTTTCAAACTTTCCTAGTTTTCCCTTCAGTTTTTTTTTGAGAAACCGGGTTGATATATTTCATTCATAACAACATATGGTGATTACATTCCAAAACTTACAAAGACACTCTTGAAACAAAGAGAAAATACATCCTGGTCCTTGTAAGCTCCCGGTCTTCCTCGCCACCGACGGTCGGAGAACGCATCTTGAAGCCGACTTCCTCTCCGGCGAAGGAACAAAGTTTTTAAACGCCGTCTTGAGCAGCACGTCAAAATCGATGTGCGTTGTTAACGCTGAACGAACCGGCTGAAGAAGCTGGTCATAAACCAGCACATCGCCAAACATTGAGGATTCTGGCACCTCAAGGACCAGCAACCCCAAATCGCCAGACGATGAAGAACCCCGAAGGGGAATTGAACCACCAAGACTAGTGGGATCAGAAAACCAACCCGATTTACTTTCGTGTTGGTAAGCAAACCTCCCATAATCGATGCCGAGAAGACAAGCTTCATCGCCAAAGACACAGAAGGGACAAAAGCACCCATGCCTGGCACCACGGCCGGCCGCGCCGGACACCACCGACACAATCCTGCTGGGCAAGCCCTAAGAGACAGAATGGGCAGCACCACCGGGCACATCGGCCACAAGCCTGCAGGCCTCAACCTTCGCCGTCCCCGGTGACAGGGCAAGCAGATCGGGTCGAGGATGGCCGGAAGCGAGTGCAAGCAGGGGATTTATTTTATTTCGACTCACCTTAGCTCCCAAGTCGTCGGCACCGTGAACGGTGAGAACAACTGCGACGAGAACGACGACAGCACCTCCGACGGCCGGAGCAAGGGAGAACTTTCCCATCGAAAATACCAGCCCTAACCTACCTAGAACTACTCTAATAGGAGGGAATATGTACACCACCCACCGGATCCGTGACTCCCCCTGCTCACCGGCACCGCAGAGGCCACCGGAGGCGAGGGAAGCCGACGAATCCGGCGGTGGGAACGGGACGCTTCGGGAGAGAACTAGTTTTCCCTTCAGTTAATGGTATTGCTACGAAAGCTCAAATTTTCGGATCATGACACGGCGCCTGGGCGGCGGCCGGAACGTCCAAACGCAAACGCCTATATGGGCCTGAACATTGATGGGCCGAACATGGTGACTGTCTGGCTGTCTTCCAAGCAGCAATCACTGCCTTTGAAAAAGTCCATTTTACGTTCCTCACGTTTGACAGAAGTTGTTAGTCTGGCTTTGGTGTTGACGTTAGTTGTTTCTGGGTTTCAGGCTGGCAAGTTCTCTACCATTTGTGTAGGGACTTTTCATCTAGTTCATGTAGTCCGGGCAGTGTCTGATGGGTGGCAAAAACTGGTGAATCAAACTGTAATTTCGTTGCCGTATGGAAATGAAATTCGGGTTCGCCCGTTGTGGAAAAAAAACGTTTGACAGAAGTTCGTTTTCGTCCTCAATGTGAAAAACCAGAAATCTTGCATTTCTCAACTCTTCAAAACCGTGCACTTTACGCCCCTCGGTGGTTTCGACGGCGGTTTCGCTGATGTGGCGGTGTTTCGCTGACGTGGCGCGCTGACATGGCGTGCTTAAAATGGCTGAAAATTTGAAAAATCATATAAATTCGTAAAAATATGATAAAAATATAAATCCAATTTTTTAGCTTCCTCATGAGCATATTTACACATTGAAGTCATTTATTTACATGTTTTATATTATTTTTAGTCGAAATAAAATAGGCAAGAAAAGATGACATAGAACTTGTAAAATGCATAGTAAATATTTGAAAAACTATAAAATAGTAAATCCAACTCCTGTGTGCCTTTGGTGAGTGTGTGCATCTAGTAGAGTAGTTTGTTTATATATTAGAAGTTTTTATATGGTAGAGTAAGACTATGTTTGTGCATATGCTAAACATAATTTTATTATACCATATAAAAACATACAATATGTAAATAAAACAACTCTAATAGATGTACACACTCATCAGAGGCACACAAGAGTTAGATTTACTATTTTATAGTTTTTCAAATATTTACTATGCATTTTACAAGTTCTACGCATCTTTTCTTGCCTATTTTATTTCGACTATAAAATAATATCAAACATGTAAATAAATGACTCCACTGTGTAAAGATGCTCATGAAGAAGCTAAAAAAATTAGATTTATATTTTTATCATTTTTTTACGATTTTATAGGATTTTTCAATGTCTCAGCCATTTTAAGCACGTCATGTCAGCGCGCCACGTCAGCGAAACCGCCGAGGGATGTGTTGACACCAAAAATTAGCACCAGGAAGAGGCTGACATGTGAGCCGGATTCGGTGGAAGGATGCCATTCGGCTAAAGGGCTTTCTCTGAGGCATTCGGCAAAGATGCTCTGCGGTCGGGAACGCGTCGCCATTCGGCTAAGGGGTTTTCTCTGAAGCGTTCGGCAGAGATACTCTGCGGTCGGGAATGCGTCATCATTCGGCAGAGGCATTGTTCCGCAGGCGAAGAGCGGTAACATTCGGGAAGGCATGATGATGTGGATCAATATAAGGGAAAGGCCGGTTCGAGCAAGGAACGCAATATGGACACGAGGATTCGTCGTTTATTTTTAGAAACAAGTATTGTAGTCGTGTCCGACTAGGAGTTGTATCGAGACCTGGGTATAAATATAAACCCATGGCAGCTGTAGAAGAGGAATCCAATCAATCATACAACAAACCGGCCCCGTGCCAACATCGAGTCCTTTAGTCGAGTCGTCGAGTTCTTCGAGAGGAGTCATCGATCCGTCGACCTCCGTAAGTACCGGCAACCTTGTATCATGCTTAGTATCATGCGGTGGATTTAAGCTTTGATGCAAGTAGTCTTGTTACCATGCTTAGTATCATCCGGTGGATTTAAGTTGTGGTCTCAAGAAGGTTCCTCTGTTAGGTCATGAGCCATGCGGTGGGCTAAGATCTAGTATGGACCAAGTTATCGGCTCTGTTAGATTTTGGCAAGATCTAACAGATTCATTAAGTTACCCCGTGTTGCTTCGTTTTTTACTCTGTGCTTAATTCATGCAACACACCTTTGCCCAATCTAGATCGGCTAGAATCGGCTTTGCTTTACGGTGCGACGGCTTATCCCCTCATAGCCGAATCCGAAACCGATCTAGGTTGCCACGTGTCGCGGGTTCGAACTTGTTGGTATCGTGTAGGTCTTGACAGAACCGGGTATCATGCGGTAGATGCAGGTTTTTGGGTCGCCTTAGAGCTAATCATCCGGTGGATTAGAACTCGATTCGATCTGATAGATTTATCTTTACCGATTAAGTTTGTTCCTTCGCCGCGGACCCCGATTCGGCTAAGCAGCCGCATTCGGCAGTGCTCTCACGAGTGAACGTGTGTTCGTGGGTTTGCATTGGACAATGAATGCTTTTAGCCTTTCACGATTAGATTGTATCATGCGGTGGATTGATCTAATCTGATTGGTGGTGTGGCCTCAAACGAGTTGTATCATGCGGTGGATTAACTCGTTTGTTGCCATGCTTGACGGGTGCTGCTTTCGGCCTATGCATTCTTGTTTCAATGTAAATTCGTGACTGTGTTGTGGGTTCGTAATTAAACATTGAATGCTTTTAGCTTTTCATGGTTAGATTGTATCATGCGGTGGATTGGTCTAATCTGATTAGTGGTGTGGTCTCAAACAAGTCGTATCATGCGGTGGATTAACTTGTTTGTTATCATGCTTGACGGGTGCTGCTTTCGGCCTATGCATTCCTTGTTTACTGCGAATTTATGATCATGTTTCACCCTTTTATTTATCTACTATGCTTTGTTTCCCATTAATCGGCTATGAGTATGCGTTACAATGTTCATTCGGTTGAAAGCCGATCTTCCGTCATGCTTACGTCACGCATTCGGCAGTGCGATCCCTGCGTGCCTTGCCGATTGCCGAATGAGGCTTTAAATGCCGACAGATAGCTTACATGCTTCTACTGATCTTACGTCATGCTGATGTTGTACGTTCGGTAGTGTGATTCTTACATGCTTCTACCGATTGCCGAATGATATTCTGAGTAACGACAGATAGCTTGTCCGTAGCTATATGTCTCTCGAGATTGGCTTCAATGCCGCAAATATGGAACTGTCTGGTCTCACCCGGCACGTTCCAGGTTTTGATCTAAACGTTTTTATCCCTTTGTTAGTTTTCAGGCAAACTGACTGGCACGCTTCCGGATTCAAAAGCCCGGGTCACGTGTGAAGCTAGCTAATTCGGCTTGCTGTGTGCTTGGCGTGAGGTGCGGATTTTGCGTCAACACACTTTTTGGCACGCCCGGTGGGACACACACAAGTTTACAAGATGCCTGAGTTGAGCGACATCATGGACGTTACTTTGGAAGAATTGTCTGAAGAGCATCAATAGATGGTAAAGGCTGCTGCTGACCAATTCATTAACAAATGTTTACTGTCTTTCGCCAAGAACAGGAGTGGTGCACCGTTTCTCAAGTCCGACTTGCCAAGAGTTCTCCTTCCTGGGCAGTCTGATTTTACTGAAGAAGAAGAGAGGGAGAGATTCTCGGGTTTGTTATACAAAGCTTTGGGGGAAGCAATGACCAATCACAATGCTGCGTTCTTGAACAGTTTTCGGCATATAATGGTAAGCATTTTTGGTCAGCATGTGGATAAACCCTTCGAGCAGATACATGGGCAATTGGGTGGTCCGACATACTTCAATGTTCAAGCACAAGCTCAGAGGCCACATGATAAAGGGAATGCTGATGAAACTGGAGGTTCTGGTACTAAAGATACAAATGGACAACCGATTCGGCAAGATCCTCAGCCTGCACTGCCGAAAACTCGCACATACGGTGATATGGCATTCGGCACCACAGGGAATCCGCCTGCTTCTGCTTACAAGATATCTCCCTTGAACAATAGGCTGCAAAGGGACATGTATGGAAACGGATATTCAGAGTTTATGGATTACAATGCTATCGACGCCCTCCCGAATCCTGGGTATGTTGGTACTGCAGGCATGCTTGCTGGAAGACCAGGGAATCAAGATACCAGTATTGACCTCATGGTGCAAAAAATGACCGATGTATTGCAAAATCAATTCGGTCTGAAGCCTAAAAATCAGGGGTACATGTACTCGTCTCCTTTCCCAGAATGGTACCAAAGGGTATCATTGCCGAATAGAGTCAAGGTGCCTACAGAGTTTACTAAATTCTCAGGACAAGATGATACAAGTACTGTGGAACATATAGCTCGATATTTGATGCAGCTTGGAGAAGCTTCGGCAGATGAGGCCTTTAGAATCAGATACTTTCCTTTGTCATTAACAGGTCCAGCTTTTACATGGTTTGCTTCTTTGCCTGCTCAGTCGATTTGTACTTGGAAAGACCTGGAGCAGAAATTCCATGCTCATTACTACATTGGCAGTACCGAGAAAAAGTTGGTTGATCTGACCAGCTTGAGGCAGAGGAATAATGAAACACCTACGGAGTTCCTCAGGAGATTTAGGGAAACAAAGAGCATGTGCTTTTCTCTGAACATACCTGATGATCAGCTGGCTGGTATGGCTGTAGCTGGCATGCTGCCTGCCATTCGGGAGAAGCTATTCGGGATGGAGTTTGATGATCTGGGCCAGTTGTCACACAGATTGGCCTTGATGAGTAACCAGGCATATGGTTTCAAGAAAGATGCCAGATTTGCTAAAAATAATGATGTAGCTGACATCTATAACCAATTCCTTGAAAGAGCAGATCAAGAAGATGAGTATGAAGATAGCGAAGAGATAGCCGCAGCAGAGATAGTGTGGAGTAAAGAACCAGTCATGGTGAATCAGAGGTGGATTAAACAGAATAAGGGTACTTATGATTTTGATGTAACTAAGGCAGATAAATTATTTGATTATCTTGTAAAGGAAGGCCGAATCAAGCTACCAGAAGGGCATTCTATGCTTCGGCCTGATGGAGTGAAAGATAAGAGGTACTGTGGATTCCATGATAGAAATTCTCATTCCATCAATGAATGCAGGGTTTTTAGAGTGAGGATTCAAAAAGCTATCCAAGAAGGGCATTTGAAATTCGACAATAAGATGAAGTTGGACAGTAACCCGTTTCCTCAGAACATGGTTGGGTTCTCAATCAATATGGTGAGTACTGCCGAATCTGGAGAAAAAGAAAAAATGAGAGTCCTGACGTCAAAGAAAGCGAAGCAGAGTGGCTCAGTAGATCCTAATCGGCAAATCACGATCGAACAGATTCGCGAGGAGAGACCTCGCTTCCCGAATAGCCAATTTGAAATTGGGAATTCTTCTAAACCCAGAGTCACATCGCGTATTCTCCTCAATAAGTGGCAGCGTCAGCAAGAAAAAGAGCATTATCAGAGACGTGAATACGAGGAGGAGAAAAGAAGGCGCGAAGAAGAAAGGTTTGAGGAAGAACAAGAAGAATATGTCCGAGAACAAGAACGTGCACATTGGGATTGTGTTTTCTTCAGACACTGTTGGAACGAGGGTTTAAAGCTGCCTACGTGGAATAACTGTCCTGAGTGCAATAATGGGTATGTCGAACATAGGCAAAATGTTGCCATTCGCCGATCCGTCCACGAAAGAATTGGAAGGGTACATCCTAGTGATGATCGGCGTCTAAAAATATATAAGAATGATGATCAACCAATGAAAAGACATGCTGATTATAGATGGGTTGATCACGAGGGAGAAGATCGTGAGTATGTTTGGCAGAAAGGACAGTGGTGTCCACCTGGTTTAAGAAGGAGCCAGAAGAGAAGAGTCCAACGCCTGAGGAATCAAGAATTGAAGCAAGCAGGAACCAGGATGAAATCGATATGGCGTCCAAAAGACAGGCCTGACGAATCGGGTCATTCGGCTCCTACGTGCATGGTATGTTTCTTGCCGAATGAATTCATGGCTCCAGCTAATCAAATTGTACAGGAAGAGATATTGTCAGAAGTGGATGAAGCCGAGCAATATGGGTTAATGGCACAATTGGTATTGAATAAACAAGCTATTTTCGAGAAGCCAGTCCAGAATCGGCACATGAAGCCACTGTACTTAAGAGGATATGTCAACGGGAAGCCACTAACGAAGATGTTTGTTGATGGTGGAGCTGCTGTTAATGTGATGCCATACAACACATTCAGGAAACTTGGCATGAGCCCTGGAGATTTAACGCCAACAAGCATAGTGTTGAATGATTTTGCTGGAAATCCTTCGGACACCAAAGGATGTGTACATGTAGATCTGATGATTGGGTCCAAGATTTTGCTTACAACCTTCTTTGTTATTGAAGGCAAAGGGGCATACAGCTTGCTACTTGGAAGGGATTGGATTCATGCGAATTGCTGTATTCCATCTACTATGCATCAACAGCTTATTCAGTGGATAGATGATGAAGTGGAAATTGTCCCAGCAGATGATTCGATTAGCGTGGCTAATGTGGAACCGGCCTTCTGGGAATATCAAGGCATAGATTGCTTCTCAGGTAAGGACTGGGGAGAAGGTCCTGTTGAGCCAGTCAGCAGTGATCAACAGCCGATCAAAGCAGTCGGCTCTTTTAGCAATTTTTAATGGATAATCCAATCGATGGAACTGACGGGAAGCTAGGATATGGATTTGTGTCGGCTAATAAATTAGAAGAAGTAGACATTGGAGACG
Source organism: Echinochloa phyllopogon (assembly GCA_033239725.1). Taxonomy (NCBI): domain Eukaryota; kingdom Viridiplantae; phylum Streptophyta; class Magnoliopsida; order Poales; family Poaceae; genus Echinochloa; species Echinochloa phyllopogon. The sequence goes on along the minus strand of BTCW01000003.1, from coordinate 18,033,236 downwards.
GTGACAAACCAAGGCCGATATTCATCAGTGCTAGCTTGAATTCGGTTTTCAGGGAGAAGTTGATTGAGTTGTTAAAAGAATACAAAGATTGCTTTGCTTGGGATTATTCGGAGATGCCTGGTTTAGATCGTTCCATTGTTGAGCATCGATTGCCGATCAAGCCTGGTTATAAACCTTACAAGCAACCACCCCGGAAAATCTACAAAGATGAAGTGTTGGCCGATGTGAAGATGGAAGTGGAAAGATTAATAGCAGCAAATTTTATTCGGCCGTGCAGATATGCAGAATGGATCTCTAATATTGTTCCTGTGTACAAGAAAAATGGGAAGATGAGAGTTTGCATAGACTTTAGAGATCTGAACAGAGCTACACCCATGGATGGATATCCAATGCCTGTTGCTGACTCCTTGGTTGATGCTGCTGCTGGACATAAAGTGATTAGTTTCATGGATGGTAACGCAGGGTACAATCAAATTTTTATGGCATTGGAAGATATAGCGAAAACGGCTTTCAGATGTCCAGGACATATAGGGTTGTTTGAATGGGTTGTCATGACGTTTGGTTTGAAGAATGCTGGTGCAACTTATCAGAGAGCTATGAATTATATTTTTCATGAGTTGATCGGCAAGATTGTGGAGATATATATCGATGATATCATAATTAAGTCATTGGATCATGAAGCACATTTGGCCGACATAAGGAAAACTCTAGAATGCACTAGGAAACATGGGCTCAAAATGAACCCAAATAAATGTGCTTTTGGAGTTTCGGCAGGAGAATTCCTGGGGTTTCTGGTGCATGAAGGAGGAATAGGAGTTGGCAGGAAAAGTATGAAAGCCATTGATGAAGTTGTTCCTCCAACTAATCTTAAGGAATTGCAATCACTGCTTGGTAAGATCAATTTCGTAAGAAGATTCATATCAAACTTATCACAAAAGACGTTGCCTTTCTCTTCACTGTTAAAGGTCAAGAAGGATCAGAAGTTTGTATGGGGCGACGAACAACAAAAGGCTTTCGATGAGATCAAGGAATACATGAAAGAACCACCAGTATTGGTACCTCCACAGCTAAACAAGCCTTTTAAGTTGTACGTGGCGGCCGATGCCCAAACTATTGGATCGGCCCTCATACAAGAATTCGAGGGAAAGGAAAGGGTAGTTGCATACCTTAGCCGAAAGTTGCTTGATCCCGAAACGAGGTATTCGGCTACTGAGAAGCTCTGTTTATGTGTTTACTACTCCTGTACAAAATTTCGGCACTACTTACTACATGCCGAATGCATTGTGTATTCAAAGTTTGATGTGATAAAACACATGTTGTCTATGCCAATTTTGAATGGAAGGATTGGCAAATGGATTTTAGCTTTATCTGAATTTGAGTTAAGGTTTGAATCGGCAAAGGCTGTTAAAGGACAGATTATTGCTGATTTCATTACTGAGCATCGCGATTTATCAGTTAATTCGCTTGAAATTGCTCCTTGGGTATTATTCTTCGATGGCTCTTCATGTGACAAAGGTGGTGGAGTAGGTATTTTGTTAATTTCACCAAGAGGAGAGGTATTTGAATTTGCTATTCCTATTCAACCTACTGTCACTAATAATCAAGCTGAGTATGAAGCGTTGCTCAGAGGACTTCAATACTTGAGAGAAGCAAAGGCCATTGCAGTTGAAATTTTTGGAGATTCAGAGTTAGTCATAAGGCAACTAAATGGCGAGTATGAGTGCAGAAATGATGTCTTGAGGAATTACTATGAGGAATGCAAGCAAATCTTTAAGGAATTTCAGTCAGTAATTCTGCAGCATATTCCTAGGAGAGACAATGAAGAGGCAAACAGATTAGCTCAAAGTGCTTCGGGTTATAAAGAGCTTCGAGAAGTTTTTGTTAATAATGTACATGCTTTCGGGAGTAATCTGGCAGAAGATGATTGGAGAAAAGAGATTGCCGATTATCTGGGGAATCCATCCCGAAAGGTTTCCAGAAAGCTCAGCAGGTGGTGCAGCAAGAATTGGATCCAGACTGGCAGGCCTGGACATTATTTGAGCCAAAGAAGGAGAGTGATGCCCCAGAATAGATATTGGGCCTGCAGTGTTATATACAATTGCTCTGGCCAGAGGGGCAGGGACTATGTCCTGCAGGATAACAGAGTTAAAAGTCGATGAAAGAGGATGTTATTGAAAAAAACAGATGGATTATAAGCATGTTTACCTCTGAATTCGGCTGATAGTCAGGCATCAAATCAAGGCAGAGAGGGTGAACTGGCACATTGAAGATATGATCATGGAGTTCTTGCCACCAAAGAATAAAAGAAGGATGAGCAAGTGCTGTTGGCACAAAAGGTTCGATCTGGTAGATGGCTGCACAACACTTGTAATAAAAAATTCTTCTTGTTTCTGTGGAGTCTTTGGTGATCTGCCTAGGCTTGAGGAATTCATGGAGAAATAATCTTGGGGGCACTTGGCCACATCCTAATTGCCTGGCTACTGTATTCGGCTGATAATATTCATATGAACTTTGAACCAGTCTTCCTCCGCAAAATTCGGTTGGTAAGATGCAAGGCCGAATGAAAGTATTAAAAATTGCTGTGGACTCTGCATCTATGCATCCAGTCTCAAAGCTGAATTCACAAGGGAAAGTGAAATTATCATTGTCCATGTATGGGAACCAGAGGGGATTGGCAAAGCCTTTGAAGAAAAGTTCAAACAGTTCTCCAATGCTTTTGTTGATAGCAATAGTGGAGGCTGCTTCCCCATAGGTTTGACAGCCTTTGGTGCTCTGGGCTTCTGCTTCCTGGTAATTGACCGAGGGGAAATGTCGGCTGTTGAGGTCAATAGAGACAATTTGGTGCATGTACAATTGCAGCCACATCTGGACGAACCACCAGGGACCATTAACGCAGGAAATTTTCTTGTTGGTGTGCATCTGATAAATGGTCTGATGGAGCATGTGATAGACACTTCCCAGGAGATATTTCCCGAGAGGGATAAGTGTGCCTGCAGCCAGGTCTTCGGCCATTACTATGTGATTCAGAGTTGGCTCATTGGCTTTACCACAAAAAACAAATCTGCACAGCCACATATTCAGAAAGGCCCTGTATTCAACATCAGTCAGAGGACCATCATGCATGTAAGTCTGGATGTATTTCTTGTAGCCGACTCCAGTCTTCACCCCTGTCTGTTTGGAAGAACCTTTGTACCTGTATGGGTGTGTTATCCCTGTGATGTTCAGGCCGGTTATCATGTAAACATCGGCCAGGGTTGGAGTCATTGGTCCGTGACCAAAAAGAAAAGCATTCATGCCATTGGACCAGAAGTGACAAGCTGCAATCAGGAGATTTTCATTCTTGGGTGTTTCGGCTAGAGATAGCTCCAAGCAATGAGAAATACGAAGACTGTCCCAATTCTGCGTCTGGGGGCTTTTATCTTCAAGAATCCTTTTGTACCAGTTTCTCCAGCCGGCGATTGAGGGTAGAGGCCAGTTCTTGAATGAATCTTGCCATTCGTGAGGTCTCGTCAGTGAAGTTTTGAAAGGGATCCTCTGAGACTCGGCCGCAATAATTTCGGAGGGATCTGGATTCCCTGAGGGGCCGAGGAAGAAAGATGCGGATTGCTCCTCAGTAGGGGTCAAGATTTCAGTGGTCAGAGCCTATCGAGAACAGAAGAAGAGCGATTCGGGAATTCAAAATGCGATTCGAAAAGAATAATGCCGAATGTGATTGAAGAAAACAAAACTTACTTGAAGAATTTGATCCTGGTTCGCCATTTGAAGATTGGAGCTTGAAGGATTCGACGAACTAGGGTTTGAGTTTGGGAACGCACTCTGAGGATTTGGAAGCGGAAAACGGATATCGAGCGAGCTCAGCCTGGAAATGTTGGGGATTCCTGGTCAATTCCGAGATAAAAGTATCCTTTATCCCGAAATTGAAGGGGCATGTGTTGACACCAAAAATTAGCACCAGGAAGAGGCTGACATGTGAGCCGGATTCGGTGGAAGGATGCCATTCGACTAAAGGGCTTTCTCTGAGGCATTCGGCAAAGATGCTCTGCGGTCGGGAACGCGTCGCCATTCGGCTAAGGGGTTTTCTCTGAAGCGTTCGGCAGAGATACTCTGCGGTCGGGAATGCGTCATCATTCGGCAGAGGCATTGTTCCGCAGGCGAAGAGCGGTAACATTCGGGAAGGCATGATGACGTGGATCAATATAAGGGAAAGGCCGGTTCGAGCAAGGAACGCAATATGGACACGAGGATTCGTCGTTTATTTTTAGAAACAAGTATTGTAGTCGTGTCCGACTAGGAGTTGTATCGAGACCTGGGTATAAATATAAACCCATGGCAGCTGTAGAAGAGGAATCCAATCAATCATACAACAAACCGGCCCCGTGCCAACATCGAGTCCTTTAGTCGAGTCGTCGAGTTCTTCGAGAGGAGTCATCGATCCGTCGACCTCCGTAAGTACCGGCAACCTTGTATCATGCTTAGTATCATGCGGTGGATTTAAGCTTTGATGCAAGTAGTCTTGTTACCATGCTTAGTATCATCCGGTGGATTTAAGTTGTGGTCTCAAGAAGGTTCCTCTGTTAGGTCATGAGCCATGCGGTGGGCTAAGATCTAGTATGGACCAAGTTATCGGCTCTGTTAGATTTTGGCAAGATCTAACAGATTCATTAAGTTACCCCGTGTTGCTTCGTTTTTTACTCTGTGCTTAATTCATGCAACACACCTTTGCCCAATCTAGATCGGCTAGAATCGGCTTTGCTTTACGGTGCGACGGCTTATCCCCTCATAGCCGAATCCGAAACCGATCTAGGTTGCCACGTGTCGCGGGTTCGAACTTGTTGGTATCGTGTAGGTCTTGACAGAACCGGGTATCATGCGGTAGATGCAGGTTTTTGGGTCGCCTTAGAGCTAATCATTCGGTGGATTAGAACTCGATTCGATCTGATAGATTTATCTTTACCGATTAAGTTTGTTCCTTCGCCGCGGACCCCGATTCGGCTAAGCAGCCGCATTCGGCAGTGCTCTCACGAGTGAACGTGTGTTCGTGGGTTTGCATTGGACAATGAATGCTTTTAGCCTTTCACGATTAGATTGTATCATGCGGTGGATTGATCTAATCTGATTGGTGGTGTGGCCTCAAACGAGTTGTATCATGCGGTGGATTAACTCGTTTGTTGCCATGCTTGACGGGTGCTGCTTTCGGCCTATGCATTCTTGTTTCAATGTAAATTCGTGACTGTGTTGTGGGTTCGTAATTAAACATTGAATGCTTTTAGCTTTTCATGGTTAGATTGTATCATGCGGTGGATTGGTCTAATCTGATTAGTGGTGTGGTCTCAAACAAGTCGTATCATGCGGTGGATTAACTTGTTTGTTATCATGCTTGACGGGTGCTGCTTTCGGCCTATGCATTCCTTGTTTACTGCGAATTTATGATCATGTTTCACCCTTTTATTTATCTACTATGCTTTGTTTCCCATTAATCGGCTATGAGTATGCGTTACAATGTTCATTCGGTTGAAAGCCGATCTTCCGTCATGCTTACGTCACGCATTCGGCAGTGCGATCCCTGCGTGCCTTGCCGATTGCCGAATGAGGCTTTAAATGCCGACAGATAGCTTACATGCTTCTACTGATCTTACGTCATGCTGATGTTGTACGTTCGGCAGTGTGATTCTTACATGCTTCTACCGATTGCCGAATGATATTCTGAGTAACGACAGATAGCTTGTCCGTAGCTATATGTCTCTCGAGATTGGCTTCAATGCCGCAAATATGGAACTGTCTGGTCTCACCCGGCACGTTCCAGGTTTTGATCTAAACGTTTTTATCCCTTTGTTAGTTTTCAGGCAAACTGACTGGCACGCTTCCGGATTCAAAAGCCCGGGTCACGTGTGAAGCTAGCTAATTCGGCTTGCTGTGTGTTTGGCGTGAGGTGCGGATTTTGCGTCAACAGGATGCACATAAAATGCACGGTTTTGAAGAGTTGAGAGATGTAAGAGTCCTTGTTTTTCACGTTGAGGATGAAAAACGAACTTCTACCAAACGTGAGGGACGTAAAATGGACTTTTTCCACTACCTTTCGCTGATAGGCCATACAGCCCATTGATCGGCCCACGGCCTTCGGGCTAGCTAGCTTCTTCCCTCCCCTTCGACTCGACTGGTGGCCGCACATTTGCTTGGTTTCCTTTCCTCCCTGTTCTGTCTCCGGCTGCCCGCTAGGGTTTTGGATCGTGGGAGGCAAGCGGGTAGGTGCGCGCGGGAGGTCGACCGGGCGAGGGAGAGCAGTGTTGAGGGCGTGCGATGGCGCTCACAAACTTCATCCTGACGGTGGTGGGGGTGGGCGCGGCGGTGATGCTGCTGCGGAAAGACGTCAAGCAGTCTGCCACCATGTTCCGCCGCAACGTGCGCCACATCCGCAACTGGCTCGAGGAGGAGTCCGCCGCCGCCACCAAGTATACTCCCTTTATCTCCTCAGCTCTTTGGTTGTATCTATCTTCATCCAGTTTCCCGTTCGTTAGTCATGCGGCTGATTTGGTGATTGGACCCGCCCAGATTGGATCTCGATTATCTAATGTGCTAGCTCCCACTTTTAAAGTGATAAAAAATTTGTTCATGGTGTAGTTTTTGTTTAATCTTGTCAATTGGACTAGAAATTTAGGTGCTATTTGATTTCATTTATGAAATTGAAAACAATAAGCGATTCAAGACAATAGGATTGTAAATGGAAATAGTTGAAACCTGGATGTCTAATTTGTGTTGGTACTGATATAGACTCCTTGCAATTTTCTGCGTGATGGCTAATGGTATAGGGGTTGGCAATGTTCTCATCTTTCGAAACGAAAAAAACTAATGGTATAGAAGTGCGAAGCGCAAATCAAGCAAGAGCTGAAGGATAATTTTCTGTGCAGAAGAAGATATTGAACGGGAGGGGTTAAGAGATTTTCAGATAGTGTATGCATATAAGAACACATTATGAGATGCATAAAAAAAAATGCTTGATGTTCAAAATTTGCACCAGCTGAACAAAATCGAGAGGATTAAAAGAACTTGAACTCAGATGAAGAGTTGAACGCAATGCATATGGAAGAACATATGAAGCAACAGGTCTAGGGGTGCTTGCCACTGGGAGGCTGTTGCCCCCGGATAAGTCTCCCATTTTTGCCTCCACTCCTTAGCAGGAGGATGAATCTCATCCAAAAGATGTGATCATGGGAGATGTGCTGTTTACTAGGTTAATAAATCACCATTCATGTATACTGCATAATTGGATTCAGATTCCCCCTTATTTGGGCTATAATGTGATTTTTCACTGAGATGATCTGTTGTTGTATGGATTCAGAAGAAGCCATCAATTATCGTGTTTTTTTTCATATGAATTAGTTGCGATATGTTTATATTAAGATTTACTGAAGTCATTGGCAATTTTTGTCGTCATACACATTTTTTGTAGGGGCATTTGTGTTCTTACCCCTACTTTGAAGTCTAATAGTGATTTTGCCCTCATTTTTTTAACTCTGTGATTTTGCCCTCACTATTCACAAGTCAATGCGATTTTACCCCTAGTCAACGTCCAAAACAGGGGCAAATATGCAAAGACCAAGGGCAAAAACGCATTGACTTGTGAATTATAGAGGGCAAAATCACAAAGTTGAAAAAACAGGAGCAAAATCACAATTGCACTTCAAAGTAGGGTCAAAAACACTAAAAACCCTTTTTTGTAGTATCCATTATGATGTTGCATGTTTGTGTGTTTTCTCCTGCTTTGAATCTCTGTTGAAGTCACAAGCACATTTTATCCATGTTTCAACAGACCTCATGTATGTTCATGTTACAACAGATCTACTGAGGGATCTTCAGTAAAGGAGTTGGAGTCTCAAGCTGCCAAGAAAGATGCTGTACCCAAGGAGGATAAGCATTAGGTGGTCTTACACTCTTTTACGTATAATGTAATTTGCAATGTGAGTTCCCGGATTTTGAACTAGTACTTGTAAAAAAAATATTTTGTAGGATTTTTAACCTTCAGGCCATGGCCATTGTACTCAATAATGGAGGATACGTGAGGTTCATGATTCTGAAATAGACAAATAGTATTGCAAAACGGGGATCTTTAATATCAATGAGATGTCTACTCCATGATGATGGATATCTGGATACCCTGTCTATTATATTTGAGACTTTCTGAAGTTGGGATGAATCCATACTTGCAAATGAAATGGTGGATTTGTGTACTATCCTCACTCTACCATAATTTGAAAACCCAATATAAATGTAATTTGATGCTGTCTCTCTTTGATAAGCATTTTTTTTCCAATTTTAGTGTCCATTGTGTTTCTTTAGCTCAATTTACTTCTTTTTTTTGCGGGTATTTAGCTTAATTACTTCTATCAAACATTTCAATAAAATTGTATTGCATTGCAGAGTCTACTATTGTCATGTTACTGCATCTGATCTCTTTTCCGGTCTGCATCCAAATATGAGAGTATTGTATTTGTATTCACCGTCAAATTGTAGTGTCAGCATGTGGCATGGACATTGTTTGCTTTTCTATTTGGTCCATTTGCACCCCTAAAACATGCAGGATTGGACTTGTTATTCTTTAAGTCAATGCAAGTCCTCTCATTTTATTCGAGTTTGCGTGTTGCGCTTGATCTAGATCCAGATTGGATTAGTTATTGTTTTTTTTGCGGGGAAGGATTAGTCATTGTTAATCAGGTTGATACTACGCTAACATGTCTAATCAGAGTTTGTTCAACCGATTCCGCTGGCACTGGGCCCGCGAACCCGTAGTCCCATTCCTGGACCCACCAGTCAGTGTCCCATCGTGCAAGGCCCCTACCGACTCCGCCGGTAGCCGGAGCGCTTCCGCGTCCCGCGCCGCCCGATGCTTCTCCTCGGCGGCAAAGCATATTCCACTGCGCTCGCGCCCTCCCCCCACTCCCCGCCTTGCCACTCGCCGCGCCTGACCCCGCTCCACCGTCTCCGGCTCCGACCTCACCGGCGCTCCGTCTCAGCCCGCATGGCCTCGGCCGACCAGTCGCCGGAGGAGGTGTACTCCGTGTGGGCCCTCCCGCCGGAGCCCGTCCGCGACCGCCTCCGCGGAATCATGCAGGGCCTCCGCGCCGCGCACGGAGGCCCGGCCTTCGAGCCTCACGCAACCGTCGTCGGAGACTTCCGCAGCCGCCGCTCGGCAGCCATCGAGGTGCTCCGCACCGCCGCTGCCGGCGTCCAACCCTACACCGCCCGTGTCACGGGGGTCGCCCGTGGCGGCTTCTTCTACCAGTGCGTCTACCTCCTTCTCGAGCCCACACCCGAGGTTAGCATCTCTTCTCCTCACCTCACCTCCTTGTAGAAATTGCTTGTTCCGCAAGTGCGGCGCGAGTGGTGGTGGACTGGATTCAAGTTTGATTTGGTCAGAGTCAGAATCTCGGACTTGTAATTGGTTCTGAACCTGGAGGAAATGCAAAGCAGTATGTTTTGAAATGATCTGGTTTTCTTATATCAAAATTCTCTGAATTTTGTCAGGTGGTGGCAGCGAGTGATCACTGTTGTGGCCTCTTCGGTTACAAGAGAAAGACTCGTGAGTGTAGCAGTTGAATTCTGTTCCTTGAAAAATCACACTTTTTTTTTGCGAAAAACCCTGAAAAATCACACATGTTCAGTGACTATTGACACTTGGTTGTGCCATTACAGCATACATGCCGCACGTCAGCATCTTATATGGAGACCTGACAGATGAGGAGAAGGAGGAGGCAAGGAAGAAGGTAGAGGAGCTGGACAAGGATATCTGTGGATTGGAGTTTGAGATCTCTGAGCTTGCGCTCTACAGAACGGATACCGCTGATAAAAGCTTGGAGTCATGGGAGTTAGTGGAGGTGTGCCATCTTGAAAGGAAGTGATTAGTTTTCTCTCCAGGGTGATTCTGCTGTAAGTCAAGTTTGAGAATTTGTAATGCTTTTGAAAAAATGTGCCTGTTGTTTACTTCCTAAGCACATGTTTATATCACCGGTTGCACTTTCAATTGGAATAAGTACTATGTGAACTTCTGATTGGGGTAAGGAATAATGTAAACTCTGTTATGTTATGAATATGTAGTTTTCATGAAATATGCTTTGGATGTTTTAGATTGTGCTGGGTTTGTGTAACACCTGTTGCTGTTGAAACAAGCAGATACTCCTGTAAGAGCCTGAAACCGTATTGGTTTCTCATTGGAAAATACTGTCTGGTTAATTTATGAAATATATTAGTAATTGGGCTATATTCCATCAAGAGACTAAGCTCTCAACCCTTCGAGTCAATACAATCATAGTTTAAGGTACATAACATGTAGCATATAGAGGTAGTGAGTTGCTGTTAAATATAGCTCACATTATTGATGATATTTCTCTAGTGAGACCATACGGTGGTCTATGGTCTCTACTCATCCCTAAACCTTCTTCCTCCCGACCCAGCTTCCCTTTGACAGTTGAAATATGTTGCATTGGCAATACTGAGGTGATATTGCTGTGCAAAGCTTCTGCAGTTGAAGTTGTGGCGCATTTCTGGAGCAAAAACTGTGGCCCGGCCAAGTTGCCGGAACAACACAAACACCATCCTGTGGATGCCAGATCTTGGCTCTGGTCGCTCATAAAATATGAGCTCTTGGCCTGCAAGAGCATCCTGACATTATCTACTGAAGAGTCTATGGAGCATTAAACTGGGTGGAAACAATGTCATATAATGTTGTTTACTATTTTTAGATAAATAGAAGTCTTTTAGAGATACAGATCTGCTTGTTTTAAGACAAATAGGGGCTGTTTTACTTCCGTTCTGTTTGTTTCAAAATCTCAGGCAAAACCAAATGTGGTAAAACTCTCTTTATACTCAAAATGTAGAAGATTCAGAGCTTTAATATGACAACTGTAAATAAAACACACTGTAAACTGAATTTTGAACCTAGCTCTGCTGGAAATGTGTAGTCAAGTTCACCAACCAATTAAAAGGAAAAACAGGGGCCTTGTTAAGCCTATTTATGCCTGTTTACACTATCAAATAGCTGTTCGTGTTTAATATCATTAAGATATCCTGACTCTGATAATGGGCTAGATCAAAATTGAATTCTACCTGATTGTTTCATTAGTTATGTTACAAAATTAGTGACCTTTGTGGTCTTATGCATGGTATATTTTGTGGGTTCCCATTGTATCATCATATAACCACTAAGCTGGCATAGTGCTTTCATATAAAAAGTTGGTCTAGCATTTGGTTTATGGTTGCTGGTTTCTTGCATCAGTTGCATTGTAATCTGCATCAGTTCAGTGGTAGTCAACAGGTCTGAGAAGAGACTGTAACCTAAGCTCCACAGCTGCAAAATTCAGCCAAAATAAAATGTAATGACAGATAACTATATGCATTCATACCAAAGTTGACGCTAGTTGTTTCAGGAATATCTGTCACCATCCTACACAAGAATGAAGCAGTATCATAATAAGGCATACTAAAAAGAACCAAATCTTGAAAGAGTAGAACATGTTGCACTTGATTTACCAATGCAAGTACTCCCTTAGTGAGGGATTGCTTGGACTTGGGGCATCCGGATCAATCAGTACCTTCAAGTCAAAGACAAACAAGTTATTAGCATATAGACGTGTTTGAGATATACTGCAAACTTTAAGGCCTTTTTATCCTATTATATTTATTCAGGATGGTCCTGATAAATCTTCTGCAAAGTGCATAATACTTCTATTTGTTAAATGATAAAAGGATTGGCATACATTCTCCCATTTGGTAGCATCTATCTGTAAATCAGTTAGCTCACCAGAGTGTAGAAAGCCCTCATGTCATTACCACCAAGATCAACTCGTGGTTTACTTACAACTGCAGATGGCTTTAGCTCAGCACCTGCCAGAAGTAGCCTGTTGTATGATATTCTGAGTGGAACGGTTGGTGCAAAGGGATCCACTACATCCCGTATGACATGAGCCATAGCCAAAGGAGTGGTTGCTGACATACTCCCTCCGGTTTGGTAAAACAAGTCGTTTAGGACAGCGACACGGTCACCAAAGCGCAACTTTGACTTCTCTTTTCTATAAAAATATTTTTTGAAAAGTTATATATGTATACTTTTATGAAAGTAATTTTCAAGACTAATCTATTTATATAATTTTCACATTTTCAAACTCAACGACTTAAATGTTATTCATGATTTATATTCCCAATGTTTGACTCAAACCTTGTCCAAAACGACTTGTTTTACCAAACTGGAGGGAGTATATTGGATAGAAATAAACCCTTAATGATATTGGCTGTTGCTGTTGTTAGAAGAACTCTGAACTTCCTCTCGATGGACCTGGGCAGGTTGCAGTCCGAGCATGAACTATTTATATTTGAGTCGAGGGAGGCTGTCCTATTCACCTTTTGAATTTGAGATAACAGTGTCATGTCATGTATTACGCCATCACCTGGGGCGAAGCCAGGAAAGGTTGGCAAATGGATGCATTATGATGCTGTGCTCTGCCTGGAATACAATCGTAAAGTTGAAAAGTACCAGATATTCCTAAAGGCATACCATCAGAGCCTTGACCAATAGGATAAATCAAGAAAACAGCAGTAGCATCTGCAACAGGAGCTGAATATGCAACAATAATTCAAGGGTGCATACCCAGATGCATGTATGTGCTCCAGCAAACTCAAAGTCTGTATTATGATTTAGAATAGTTGGCCAGCCTAAATCTGAGAACTTCAGCACCAAGCACCAGGCTTGGCTGTGACACTATGCATCACCCACATAGCTGAATTGTGCATCGTATTTGCCAAACAAACAATGACCTCCATGGAGTAATCAGATTGTGTAATTTATCAATTTCTACGCTTTAGCAATTCATTAGTATTCGTGGAGTTTGCGCTGGAGCAAAGCGTGCGAACTACTCACAACCTTTAGGGGCATTTATTATGTTTTGTTTCCCCTGCAAGAGCATTTTAGGTTAGACATCTAAGTACTTTGTTTTGTTTCTCTTTTCATCTTATCTGAAACTTGTGCTGAATATCTTACAGCATTTGTTACACGCAAACATCATACACTGGCATTGAGTTGCATTTCCACCCATTGAGAACTCATGTGATGTACAGAAGATCTAGGGGATTTATACGATGTAAATTTAGAGATCACAGATATGGTACAGTTGGAATAGCAAAACACAGCCCCGTCGCAAGGCTGTGAGCATGGATAATTAACATCATGTACAACGGGAACTTCTGCTGCTGGCGCTGACGAATTAGTTCTCATTGGGGAAGTGACGTGACTCTTCTGTTATCACCAAAGATATTGCTGAAACCATTTCTTTTGTTATGTGCATGTTCTGCCAGATCTCTTAGTTTGTGTATTAGTTTGATACTACTTGCTGCACTTTTTGTGCGGTCTTTTGGTTGCATGAGAGTTGTTTCTTCATTTAAATTCAGAAATCACAGATGTCGTAAATTAAGAACAGAATAAAAAAAGTAACCACTTTGTAGTTGAAGTACTTGATTTGAGGCCAGGAAGACCTGGGTAGCAAGGCAGTGAGCCATGTGATTTCAAACCATAAACGAGGGTACTTCTGGTAGGAACAGCAGTTGAAACAGGGACATTCAATTTTATAGGCCTCCGTAGGAGCGGGGTTTCTGGCTTCCTGCACATTCTTTGAAGCCATCGTTTCGTTATATGCAAAGTTCAGCCAAATATCTCAGATGGCTGGTGACTAGTCTCATGCCGAATTTGATCCTTGTTATTTGCTGGGTTCCTTCCGTCGCATATGAATTGTTTCTTCAAATGCATTGGCTCTGTTTAGAAAATGTAGTGCGGCATATTGTCAGAATTATTACAGAATTTGTTCCGGTCCCTTGTTTACTTGATTTCTACTTTTCCCTGTATAGTTGCGGAATCCGGGCGGCCAACATGTCCTTGTAGTATTTTTTAACATCGGGTATCTGCCATTACTTGTTCATGGCACATTAGGTTCACCGTTCACTTAGTGAGCAAGCTGCGCAGTGTCTTGACGGTATGCACAAATTCAGATACAGTACATGCAAGATTTTTCTCGGCATACTACCACTTTTCGTCATTCCATGATAAGGATATATTCTAGTTTCTACTTTGAATATATACCTTAGAAAGTTCTTTTACTATCCGTTGTACTATGGTTAACTTTTGGAGGGACACTTTAGTCTTTTAGGCCAATTTTTATTTTGTTATTTTCCAATATTAGTGTCACAGAATCTAGTGTACTTTGAGTTGATAAATGAAACAACCTCCTCCATTACATAGCGCTATTTTGTTGTTTCTTGGCTGGACATATATAGAAATTAATTGCAATGTACGGGATTGGATACAGCCGGACAAAATGAAACCCTTTTATCCTCATGCCAGTTTGAAAAATGTTAGAAATGGTGTATGGTGTGTTTCATCTAGATAAAACCTCTAGACTCTTTCCGTATAATTCTAATCGTGTCACCTGTTTTATCTATGTAGCACTCCATTTAGTGGGAATAAAAGCACTGCTGGGACTCGTAACTATGGCTGTGATTGAGCGTCGGCACATAATCTGATTTGCTTTCCGGATGCTGAAACTGAGGAAGAGAGGTGCTCCGCAGTTCTCCGTAACTTTCGAACAGGGGAAAGGAGCATATCTTTCCTGGAGATAATAACAAAAAAAAATGATCGCAAAAACGAAAAAGGCGTGCGATCAAATACGAGAACATTTCGTACACACCTTTTATCTTCTTTTGTTATCTTACCACCGAGTGGACAGTACTCGCTTTCTGATCTTCCTCTTCGGTTTGAAAGGTTGCATGCCTTGCCATAGGCTTTCTTTGCACACAAGTTGCTGGCCGGGCTTCGCTCCCGAAGATAGATTTTAGTGGCGATGCTTGGACATTATTGTTGAGTAAAGCTGCAACGGCATCTATGATCTATCCGTCGCACGTGACGACGCATCTTGCAAGGGTGAGAAAGAAGAAGCCCCTGTCACCTGGCTGGTTGATTCTTTCTCGGACGAGCGAAGGAATGGCGTACTACGTACTATGCTTCTCCACTTTGATTCAATCGCGCCACGCGCACGCGCACGGTCGGTGCGGCCGGTCGGCGAAAG
This sequence comes from Echinochloa phyllopogon, assembly GCA_033239725.1. Taxonomy (NCBI): domain Eukaryota; kingdom Viridiplantae; phylum Streptophyta; class Magnoliopsida; order Poales; family Poaceae; genus Echinochloa; species Echinochloa phyllopogon. The sequence goes on along the minus strand of BTCW01000003.1, from coordinate 18,018,138 downwards.
GCGCGTGATGTCGATGCGGGCCGTGGTTTCTCCGGGTTTATGGGCTTCTGTTGCTGCTTGCAAACGCCACTTGCTGGAAGCAGCTGCTGTTTCTCCGGGTTCCATTCGATGGGTGGGCCTATTCCGATAGCGTTTTTGCTCATGAACTCGTCACCATATGCAAAGATTTCAGTCAAATTAGCTATCCCTACCTCGTAAGGTTTGCTTGCCGAACCTTACCAAGCAAGGCTAGTGAGTGAGGTTACGTTGGACAAGACAGCCAAATACATTCTTAGCGTCGTCTCACTCGGCTATTCTTGTTACTAAAACCCGAGACTTGTCAACCAGGCCCAATTGAACAAAAAGATCTGGTTTGTCTCTATTTTGAGGGTTCTTTATCCAATTGATCCCATCATCCACAAGGACCCAACCTTCAGCTAAAAAGATTGCCTCAAAGCTTTTGAGGTCACGTGAACAAAGACCAATTCAAGAGAGAACGAACTTGCCGACACGGTCCAGAGGAGAACTGGAGATGAAGAAGAACCTGGCCGGCACGCGCCATCGGGAGAACTGGCCCGGACGCGTCGCTGTCACGGATGCAACTGGGGATCCGTTATCTGATACTCCGTAGATGCTTGTGGCTTTGCTCTGCAACAATGTAGAAGAATTTTATTTCAAAAAGAATAACGAATTAAGAGGAGTTATGCATCAGGGGCTTAGCCACAAGGACGCTCGCAAACAACACCTGTTTGCCGTTTTATACGGATATTTCAAAAGATTAGTATGTTAGAAGGAGCTTAGACAGGGGTCAGACAAACCACTGCTTCAGTAAGATTAAGATTGCTGGAAGCCTTTCAACTTTTCAAGCAAAGCATATGTGCATGTCATGGCTGTTTATTGCGCATTTGCACTTAACAACACGTGCAACCAAACCTAGCAGCCTTTCAACTTTTCAAGCAAGAGATAAGATCAAAAGGTGAATATCGTCAACTAGCCGTAATAGGGATAGCGAAAAGGCAAAAGGAGTGTTTCGCCTTGTTTGATCGCACGCCTTTGGCGAACATTCTTATTTATCTCCAGGAAAGATGTGCTTCTCCTCTCTCTTTTGTCTCTCTCATGTTTATTGAAAGTTACTGGGGACTATTGAGGACGTCTCCTCCACAGTTGCAGCATCAGAAATCAGTCAGATATTTCGTATTTGCTTCCAAAAGTTAAACCATAGAACATCTTTCAAAAAAAACATATATTACAACTGATAGAAAAATCTTCTAAAGTACTCCGTATTAGGTTTAGGGTGAAAAAGAACAGCTGGATTCTACTTTGCTAGTGCAGGAAGGGAGAAACTAGTTTCCTTACCATGAAATATACAACGACAGGTGTGCTCTTGGGGTTCTTGTTTTTTTATAAAAAAATCAATGGGGTTTAAAAAAAAACAAATTGCAGCAGAAGAATTCATATTAACAGCTAGAAAGCTCTTGCTACTAATCCAGCAACTACCTACAGAATTAAAGTTGGACCCAGTACTTCTACCCACTGCTGATATGCTAGCCTAAAGTCTTCTAGCTACTACACATTCAAAAAACAAGTGTCGATTCGACTCCATGTCTCCATCTCATCACAGCATAAACATGACACTATCTCCAGCTTCTTCCTTTTACCCAGGTTGTTTCTAGTGAGGTTTATGTTCTTAGAAAGTAACAAGAGGAAAGACTACACCCTAGGTTGAATCCTAAGGGCCTGTTTGGTAAAGCTCCATCTGATTCTGATTTTTTATGGGAGCTAATTCTTCGAAAGAAGCGATTCTGTAGCTAAAAGTGATTCTCTTTAATTCTCTAGCATAAACTTTCAAAATCAGATTAGAGAATCACTTCACAGAATCAGGAGAAGCTATTTTTTCAGCTCCCGACCTCTTAGTTCATTTCAGATAATCACTTCTCTCCGGAAAACGGGACCTAAATCTCCAAACTACCGGGACAAACACAGGCGCCACTGAAGTTAATAATTTTGTATAGTGACTGAAGAATAAAAGGCCATTACAAGTATATTGCCCAATCATGACATCTTCCTCATTGCTAACGTCAATACAAGCTGGGCTCCTGCATCGGCGACTCGGCGTAATGGATCCCGGATGCATCATGGTACGACAGCATTCAGCGTCCACGGCGGCGGCGAGGCCGTCGGCTCGGTTTTGTAATCATTGCGACACTGTAGTATTTCGTTTGTATATGTGAAAAATTATCTAAAAATTGATTAATTAAGCTCAAAATATTTGTCTCGCAGAGTACAATAAAACTGTGCAATCTATTATCTTATTACAATAGAAGCAAAAGGAGCCACCAGATTCACCGAGAGGGCCTAGAAAATCCCACATTAATCTAAAAAAGAGAAGAATATATGACGTCGAATTTTATGAAGATCTAACGGCCCATATTATTTTGTTAATCTAAAAAAGAGAAGAATATATGCCGTCGAATTTTATGAAGATCTAACGGCTCATATTATTTTGTTAATTAAAAAAGAAGAAAAAAATATATACTGTCAGATTTTATGAAGATCTAACGGTCTATATTATTCCGTTAATATAAAAAGAGAAGAACATATGTCGTAGGATTTGATGAAGATCTAATGGTCTATATTATTCCGTCCGCCGCAACCCCTCCATGGTCACCGCGCGGCCGTCCGTGGCCGCCGCTGCACAGTCGTCCATGGCCGCCGTAGGAGGCTTCCACCGTCGCCACGAGGCCGTCCGTGGCCGCCGCGGGAGCCCTCCACCGTCGCCGTCCGGCCGTCCGTGGCCACTGTGTGAATCCTTCGTCGTCGCGACGCGACCGTCCGCTGCCGGGAGGTCGTCCACCACCGCGGGAGCCGCCCGTGCGCCTTCAATGCTCGGAGTCCGGCCGCGCCGCTGGAGCACGGCGAGGCTGAAGGCTGCCAGCCGGGGAGACCGGCACCCCTCGCCGCACCGCCGCCACTAGAGAGTGGCGGAGATAGGGGAGAGAGATAGAGTGGGGGGAGTGGTGGTGGCGTCGGTGAAAGAAAAGGAGAAAAAGAAATGGGTGGGATCAGGTATTGGTAGTTGGTATAGAACATAAGATATAGAGAATAACGGATGTAGAACAAATTGATATAGAGGAGAGAATCTTAATGACTAGACATGAATATTTCTTTTAGAGGATGAGAATAGAGTACGAAGAGCGCGGATAGCCTGAAGCCACATGTGCCCTTCCACGTTCCTTTATATAGGAGGCAATGTTCAACAATGAGCGGAGGACAACATGTTGATTTGCACGTGTACCTGATAAGAGGTGCTCGGATTTAGGGCATTCAACAAGGTTGTAACCATAACAGGAGAGAACGATTCTCCCTGTCTAAAGGGAGCGAATCGCTGTAGGGATTCAGCACCATGGTCGCGCTTAGCATTCAGTGTCTTTGCCAGCGTCAGTGGAAAATCAGCAAACGGTTTACCCACGCTAAAACTCTTTTGTTGGTGTTTGTTAACGAGTTAGTGCAAGAAGTAGCAGAGAGAGGAAAAAATTGAGAATAATTTATGCCGTTCGCGGTCGCCGCTGCACAGCCGTCTGTGGCCGCCGTATGAGGCTTCCACCGTTGCCGAGATGTCGTTCGCTGCCGCCGCGGGAGCCCTCCACCGATGCCACCCGGCCGTCCATGGTTGCCGCGGGAGTCCTTCGTCGTCGCCGTGCGACCGTCCGCCGCCGGGAGGTTATCCACCGTCGTGGGAGCCGTCCGGGCGCCTTCAGAGTTCAGAGTCTGGCCGCTCCGCGCGCTACTGGAGGACGGTGGGGCTGAAGGTTGCCAGCCAGGGAGACCGGCACCCCTCGCCGCCGTCGCCGCCACTAGAGGGGGTGACAGAGGGAGAGAGATAGAGTGGAGGGGGGAGTGGTGGTGTCGGTGAATGAAAAGGAGAAAAAAAGATGGGTGGGCTTAGGTGTTGGTAGTTGGTATAGAATATGAGATATAGAGAATAACGGGTGGAGAAGAAATTGATATAGAGGAGAGAATCTCAATGATTAGGCAGAATTTTTTTTAGAAGAAGAGAATGGAGTACGACGAGTGCGGACAGCCTGAAGCTCCCTATCCCAAATTTAGAAAGTCCAGAAAAAAATTCACTCCAGCAGACCCTCTACTTGCCCCCCCCCCCCATTTGGATGGCTTCCAAATCCACCCTCCATTCTCAGGGGTCTATAGAAAACCTATATTTATGAGGGCTATTGCTAGAGTTGTAGCATTTGTGTGGCCCTTAAAAAATAGAGGTGGCCTCCATTTAATATTTAGAGAGTCTGGTTTGAGAGGTATTGGTGGAGTTAATCTTAATAATATAATGTTTTTATTATATTAATTGAAATAAAAATAATACACAATGTTGGCTTTTGGTAAGATCTAAAAATCTATATTAACCCTTAAAGTCCATTGATTAGAGTAAATAAATAGTTAAATTCTAAATTAAATGACTAAGGAAATTATAAGTTGATCAAAGAATCAATGTCAAATACAATTAGTAAATATAAGCTTGCATTATTAATGCATACCCTGTGCCACATACATGATAATAAAAAATGATAAGTTTGGACATAATTGACATACATGATAATAAAAAAATGATAAATTTGGACATAATTGGATAAACTGTATTGGCAATGGAACAATGAATATTTAAATAAAGTTATATTTAAATTAAAGAAATCTAAATATTAGTATAAAAAACTAGCTACCCACGCAAATTTGCGCGGGGCACCTTGCTAGTTAGTTTTTTATTTTATCTATATTTAATACTCTATGCATGTTACGACATTTTGATTTGACGAAGAATCTTCTTTTTGCATAGTAAATTTAAAAGTTGTTTTGGATCTAAACAAGGCCGTGGTGTTGGCCTGACGACTGACAGTGGGGAAGGCATGTGCAGGGAGGCAACGAGTCGTACGTGCTAGCTAGGGTTCTGTTCAAGTGGAGCTGGCTGGGCTTCTATTGTCGTTCTTCATGGGCCTTTTTCTGTCGATGTCTATGGACCGCTGGGCCTACTGTGACCCACAATTCATGGGCTTTCTACATTTCCGGTTATAGCCTCATACCCTGTTTGAAGCTAGAGCTTAGTTATTAATGATCAAACTAACCTAACTAAATAAGTACTGTAGCTAGTAACCTCCTAGATAATTGCAAACCCATTATCATAAAAATTAGCTAATTCTAACTTAAAAACTCCTTTAAAGACTAAAATATCCCTCTACGCCTTTGTAAAAAACCTACCGCACCCACTAGTAGAATGCAAATAATAAGAGGTACTTGTTGAACACAGAATCCAAACACCCCTAGTTAAATTTTAAACCTCAGACTGACTCCAACAATAGATGGTATTTTGGAGAGACAAACTGAGAACTGCCTCGCGTGCACAGTGATTCTCGCTCCCATCTCAAAGCCATGTCTCCAACAGCAACAGGCAAGGAGGCAAAGCATCCCCGGAGAGCGGCAGGTGCGGGAGGAGATGCCGGCACGACGGGGTGGCGGCGGAGCTCCGCCCTCCCTCCCCGCGCCGGCCGCCGGAGCTCTCCCGCGTCAGGCCCAATCCAGCCCAGCCGCCCGCGCGGCCCACGAAGCCGACGTCGCCGCCGCTCTGCAACCGCCGCCGGCCTCCCGCGCGAGACGCACGCCGTCACCGTAACAGACGCCGCCGACGCCGGATTTCTCGGCGTGCCCTAGCCCGCATGCGCGCTCTGCTGTTGTCGTCGCCGCTCCGTATCACGCGCACCACCTTCACCATCCGCGCAGCGCCGCCACCGCCATTGCACCTCGGAGCCGAGCGTCGCCGCGATTTGCCGCCTCCATTGCCGGTCGGAGCAAGCCGCCACCTCCACAAACATCTCCTCGCCGAGACGAATCCACCTCGCCTCCATTATTAGGTTGAAATTTCAGTAGGCTTGTGAATTAAATGACAAATCCCATAAAGCATTTGTATTGGATGTCAAAGTAATGAAACATCTCGCAACGATCTATCGATTTATTTACACCCGTCGCTCATCCGGCAAGAGAGTGTCCACCAAAGGTACGTACGTTTGGTAGGACTTCTCCCAAAGTAACTTCAGCGAATAAAAGTAAGTATCTTGGAGAAGTGAAAAAATTAGTTTCACATGATTTCTGGACTGCTCCCTCCGGCCAAAAAAACACTTTAGAAATTATATGACAAATTAAGGAGAGAGTAAAATGATCTTGATTGTCCCTGATTATTAGTCATATTTAATATTAATTGGTTGTTGTATGCACATGCATGATGCACTTACTAAGTATAGTAAAATGATTTATTTTTTAGAATAAATTTTAAGTGCTAGAGTATTTTTTTTTTGAAACAGAGGGAGTAGAGTATTTTTTTTTGAAACAGAGGGAGTAGTATATCGCTTTGCGCAAAACAGGTGAAACCAAAAACACTGGTTCTAGACTTCACGGTACCCGGATTGGCGCCGGTGAACGCGCTTGCATTCGCACGATTGCACACTTGCACGCTCCCGTGCGCCCGAGCCCGACACTCCAACGTGGGGGCTCATCAGCTGCTCGAATCCAAGCTTGGGGCATGTTTAGATGCAAAAAGAAAATCCTAAATTTACTATGTAAAAAGAAGATTCTCCATCACATTAAAATATCATAACATGCATGGAGTATTAAATATAGATGAAGTCAAAAACTAATTATACAGTTTTGTTGTGCTCTGCGAGACAAACATTTTGAGTCTAATTAATCAATTTTTGGACAATTTTTTATAAATATAAATGAAATGCTATAGTAACACAATGATTACGAAGTGACATCGTACTCCCAAATTCACAGCGTCTAAACACCGTCATGCATTGGATCGGGACGAGGCGAAAGCGGCGAGCTTTTTTGACTCGTGTTTTGTAGTGGCCTGCCCAGTTTTCATCCGCCGCCGGCTGGCCCCCACGGCGTAACCAGCGGCGCTTCCCAGGCACCCACTCAGCCCGGCAGGTCCGCCGCAGCCGCAGCTGGCTGCTGCCCCCGCGCCCTGGCGCCCACGCCACCACGCCGCACGGCGGGCCGTCCCGCCCGACGCGCAATGTCGCTGTACTGTACGTCTGTACCCTGCCACCGTCGCAATAATCCAGCGCGTGACGCCCCCCGCTCCCCAACAGTCAGTGAAAGGATCACTCGCTGCGAAAACCCCTGGGCCGCACGAGCCGAGAGCCCCCCCCTGGTCCCCTGGCCTGGCCACGCCGCGCGCCTCCGTCAGCGTCACTCCTCCCGTCGCTTTCCTCTCTCTCTCTCTCTCGTCTCGTCCCGTCGCCATCTATCGCTGCCGCGACGCGGGAGACCGAGCCGAGCCAGGGGGGAAAGCGAGCGAGCTCGCCTCGCGCCGCGCGCCCGCCGCCCGGGGATGGCGGCCGCCGGCGCGCCCTTCTCCATCCGGTACGGCATTGCGCCGGTGGCCCGGCCCGGGCGCCCTTACTACCGTGCCGCATTGCGCCGGCCAATGCCGGTGCTGCTGCTGCTGCTGCTGCTGCGTGTGACTGACCTCACCTCGTGCCGTTGTTTTCGTTTTGCCGCTGCGGCGGATGGATGGCAGGGAGTTCGCGGCGCGGGCGCGGGCGCGGGCGGAGGGCGGGGGATGGCCGTTCGGCGGGGACGCGGGGCCGCTGCCGCCGGTGGAGGTGCGGCGGTTCAGGTGGTGGGAGGACGAGGCGGCGGCGGTGGAGGAGGAGGAGGGGGAGGTGGAGCGGAGGATGGCGGCCAAGCGCCGGAAGCGCTCCGTCGCCGAGCTCTTCGCCGCCGTGCCGCGGGTGGCCCGGGGCCAGGGGGGCGGGAAGGCGAAGGCTACCAAGAGGAAGCCGGATGGCAAGGAGAGCGGAAAGGGGAGGAAGCTAGTGCTCGCTGTCAAGGTTAAGGCGAGCAATGGGTCCAAGAAGAAGAAGAAGAAGGCCCCCACCGGGGTCGCTATGGGAGAAGAGGTAGTTACATTACATTGCATCGATTTGCTTACTGTTTCTTGGATTAGTTTTGTAAGGCACAAACAATAGAATGTTTGGATGTGGCGGTTGCTTGCTGTTTACTCCGTATGATTCTCATGTAAGAACAGGTCTGCTGGAACTTGTTCGCTCAAAGTGGATCTTATTGTTCAGCTGACGACACAGCTTCCTAGCTCCTCGAGAGTTCATAGTATGCGGGGTACTGAATAGCTAGGGATATATATACGTCGTGGCCACTAGAAGGGTACAGTAGAAAGTGGATCCGCCATTAATCACTTGATGTGGAGCTCTTACTGAGGTTTGAGGCTTCAGACTCGTGTGTTTGAACTTTGAAGTTGATTTTTCTCATTGATATAATATTTCCTTTAGGTTTCCTACTCTTTGTGTAGCTGTGTACGCTCATCCATTCCCATTTTCGGTTAATTGCTGGCCAGCCAAAATGTAGATGTGTGCTTTGTCTTCATTAGATAGTAGGTAAATCAAGTGACATAACAAATATTGCAAGGGTATACTTTGGATATTCAACAATCAGTTGTAACTGAAACTACAAACTTATTGGTTGTTTCCATATTTTTTTTGTCGCAAGTTACTAAGGGTTTAGAAAAATTCCCCAGCATCTTCTGGATGCAGTTGGAATTTCTGGTTACTTGTGTTGTCTTCCCTTTAGTCTTCATCTGTGGTACCTACTGGCCTAATGCGTATTATAACTCTTATCATTCTTGATTTTCATGTGGTTTGAATTAGATTGTTTTCTTCAAAGCTATTTTCTTGTTTATCCTATGCTTTATTCATGCCTGCTGAATGTTATAGATACACTTGTTCATGCATAAGATTTGCAAGGTCCTGACATTGTTTAGGTGACTGACTGGGAATACGTACTGTCAACAAAATACTTGTAATATTCCCAAGTAATGCAGCTATATACTGTATAGAATGGTGAAGTAATAGAAGCCTCCACTTTCTTGATAGGTTTAAACAACACCTTGTATACAATAAGGACCAGAAATGTCTTATCAAATTTTTGCTATATGCTTTATGAGAGGTGATACATGTCCTTTTTTTCTCATTTTCAGGAGAAAAGCAGCGGGGTAAAAGCTACCTCAATTAGCATTTCTCAGGTGTTTCAACATCCCATAAGAAAGGGGAAGGCCAAGAATTCTCTTAGCAAGAAAAAGGTAAATCAAGAGGTCTCAGTTTTACTGGACAGAAAAGGTGAGAAGGGAAACAGAAAGTTGGTTTCGGAAAGACACAAACAGGCTATAACAAACAGTGCTCAAGCTCAAAACATTTGTAAAAATCAGTCAAAAGCAGGGTTCAGCACATCACTGGATAACACAGATATTAGGTGTAAGTCGGGTTCTTGCAAATCAAAACATGTTACCTTTTCTGATGGCACTGGCATATTCAGATGGACTGTGCATCAATCTGAAGATAATACGGAGCAACCACAATTGGTACAGACATCCCAGCGACCCACTCAGGAAGGTCATGATCACCACAATAAGGATAAGCCACTGTCGGTCTATCAACAAGCAGATGTTATATCAGGGGCTGTGGAGAATACCAGCTCTTTATCTGAAAATGTAGTATCAGCTGGTGTTTACCGTACTGTCCCACTTACTAAACCGAAAGATAGGACTACAGTGGGCGATTCAGTGGATCTGAATCGCCGCATAGAAACTTCTAATAGCAGTAATTGTTTGAACTCCATTAGTTTGGCATGCTTATCTCGTAACGTGCCCTGTCAAAACTTCAACAGTGTTAAATCTCATCTAGATGGCGACGATGGCTCAAGCTCTGATGTTGAGTGTCTTGGAGAACGAAACCTTATGCTATCACAGGCGTCATATACTCCTGCTAGCTTGGCCGCCAAGGCAATATCAGGTGATTTGAGCCAACTGTCACAACCTTCCAGTTCTTGTTTATATGACAGAAGCAGAAGCACATTCCAGGAGAGGTCGGTTACTAATTATCACCTGGGCAAAGTTCATCCTGAGCTTCTTAGATCTGATAAAGACGTGGTGAGAAGCATAAATTCCTCAACAGGATCACATAAATCAGCAGGGGCACAAACAACGGATTCTGTATCTGCATGCAGGAACACACACTTTGGTGATGACTATCTTGGCCTTCCTATTAATTCACGAGGTGAGTTCGTTAAGGTTCATCCTGGTGGCACCCTTAATTCTGTTGACCTTTTTAAGAGGCAGTGCTTGGGGGAGAATTCTTCGAGTCCCCCAGCTGCTCCAACCTTTTTCACTCCAAGTACTTGCACGGATAGTGTCAATTTGAGAGTCAACCATCTTGCTCGACAAACTTATACAGTGGATCAGTCTGTGTTTTCTGCAGACCATCGTTTTACCCCGACAGCCCCAACAGCATGTGGGATTGATTTCAGACAGTTGCCAAGTTCTGAAAAAACAAAAGTTCATTACTACAGGATTCCAAGTAACAAGTATCCATGCACCAACCAACGGGAGCCTTCAGTGGAATGTTTTTGCTCTGGATGCATGGGGCATCATAACCCACAGCAGAGGCTACTTGGGATGCAAAGCCGCTGTCTAAGCCAGAACAGTGGGCAGAACACCCAACACAATGCTGAAACAACAATGCGCCTTATGGGGAAAACAGTTACACTTGGAACCAGCGCCTTACAATGTAGAGGTCTGAATAATGGAACTCCATGTCCCAGTAAACAAACCCGAGCTGAAGATCAGTTCTTTCAGGGCGCACGCATGAATGTTTTTCCACAATTGTTCCATGGAGGACTGGTTGATCCCCCTTCTGCATGTGGGATTCCAGATAGAGAGAGACAACCAACTGGAAACCCATCACATTTTTCTTTTGTTCCAACTGCTACCCCAAGTTTTGTGCTTGATACTAGTAGTTTCAGAACAAATGGTCACAACCAGCAACCTGAACCAGGAACAGCAAATAATCCGTATGTTCATCCAGCGGATTGGCGCGATGAACGTGAGATAGGGCATCCACAGTCAGATATGGCAAAGCAAGTTCAGGGTACTGAAGATATGCTGTCGGGTTCTGTGCACCGCACGCAAACTCAACCTGTTCCACCACCAGAGCCATCTTTAAATAGAAGGAACAGCGTCAGAAACTTCATGGAAAATAGACCGATGCTGTACCAATCCAGTTATCTTACGCAGCAGTTTAACAGAAGTGCACAGAGGCCCCCAATATCATCGTTTGCGTCAGGTTGTGCTCTTCAGAATGCTCCTGGTTTGACAACTCAAACAAAATTCACCTCCCTCCGACCATTGCCCCCTTCTGTCATCCCTTCCCATGTTTACACCGCTGACTATGCACCGTCTCATGGATCTGCTACTACTTTTCACCCACCAGCTTCGGTACCCTATCCAGTGAGCAGTCCCAGCGCTCCTGGCAATGCGATATCCGAAGACGAGAGCATGAGATGGTCTATGCTGGGATCAAAGCCTGATGGGTTGGAACGTACGCCGAGAAACTGTAAGAGGCCTGCAGAAAAGGATGATGCCTTCCTGACATTGCCAAAGAAACCTTGCACAGCTGCCCGTGCCCGGAAGGAGCTAACCATGTTGCCATTCTCAGAAAAGGGTCTGGAGTTCCGTGGATCAAGATCAGATTCACAGGCACGAGACATGCCTGTTTGCCTCGATGAAGCACCTGGAGCGGATCTCCGGCTTGGAAACAGAGGATCACAAGCCACATGGTCAGCTGCTGCTAACGCGCACGGGCCTCTGAAGCTGAAACCTGGAGCGAAGCATGTACTGCAGCCAGGTGCCAGTGGCGTGTACCAAGAGAACCCCTGGCCTGTGCATTCGGTTACACCATTGGCCCCGGAAGAATGACGCTTGTGCAGTCAGTACGTCCAAGACGCGAGACGCCGAAACTTACCAATTCTAAACGGCTTTGCCTGTTGTAACAGACCTGTAAAAATTGGGTGCCATGCCATAAGGCAGGCACGCTTCGTTCATACTCTTGTCTCCAACCTGAATGTTCAGTTATTTTGTTTCGCTTCGTTTCACATGAGTGATTTGCGGAGACACAAGCAGATACCCTCTGGCATGTGGCATGCCCTACCCACAGGCCGCAGATCAATAATCGTTGATCATTGTGTTGAGCCGCAGCGTCATGTCCCTGGCCGTGCCTGCAACAGGGGCGCCGGGTTGCGGGCAGAAGAGAGCCTGGGAAATGGGAATAGAGTTTTGCCGATGTTGATCTAATTGTATCATCATCATTAACATTCATCTTTTTTCACCTCTCAAAAGTTACTGATGTTGATGTATTGACGTTAATGTATCTCCCTATTTATTTATGTCTACTTTCAAGGTGAAAATGACGAAATTTCAAGGTGAAAAATTGCTAGACATGTGTTTTATGAAGAGTTTTGTGACATTAAATATGTTGGTAGGGTAAATGAGAGAGGAGAGAGAGTTTCATAGGATGTGAGAGGAGTTTTATTCCTATAATAAAATTTATCTAGTTACCTGTTTGTAAATTATACAATCAAACTGCAGAATGATCTAAGTTGCGTCAATAACGCGCGTAGTAGTTCAGTAACAAAATCACCAAGGCCCAGCCCAACCCACCAAGACGGGGCATATGCCGCCCGTGAGGGCGTGAACGCCTCGCACTGCACGAACTTCTTGCCGATACAATACAACCGCGTCACAGGCTGTTGTACACTTGTCGTTTCCGTGTATCACGAGGCGATCTCGAAGTTTCCCCCAAGTGAATGCTGCCTGCGACTGCGAGCATGTGAATGTGTTCCCAACGATGCAAGTACAACTGATGTTTACTCCAAACCGTACATGGGGTGTGTTTAGTTCTAAAAAGAAAAGAGGTAGGAAAAGTTTGATGAAAATGTCACATCCGATACTGTAGCGTACTGTAGCACTTTTTGTTTGTTTGTGGTAAACATTGTCCTATCATGACCTAACTAGGCTCAAAAGATTCGTCTCGCTGTGTACATCAAGACCATGTAATTAGTTTTTTTACCCACGTTTAGCGTTCCATGCACGAGGAGAGAGATTTGATGTGATAGGTGAATAGTGAAGTTTGGAGAGAAAATTTTGAGAAGTTTGGTGATTTGACGGGAACTAAACACAGCCATGGTTCCCAAAATGGCAAAACGCCACGCCAAGCTAATTACACACACACTTTGAATGCTGTAAATTGCAATCCGGACTCGATCAGTATGGCCTATACGCTGTGCACCACGCCCACACGGTGACTTCGATCGTCTGATCCGTCAGACTGTCACGATTGACGATTGAAGATGAAAATTAAGAGATCGAAGAACCCAAACCCCGCCACCCACTTCGATCTTGCCGAGATCAGGCTAGAGCCTTGCGAGGGTCCGGATGTCGACGGGGTGCACGTCGGACGCGAGCTTGGCGCTGTAGGTCCTCTGCCCGACGAGGACGTTGGCGGCCTCCGTCGGGTGGAAGGCGTCCCAGAAGAGGTACTCGTGCCGGTTGGCGCACGGCGTCTGGAACGGCAGGCACGTCACCTGCCCGTTGTTCCTGCCCACCCCGCAGCACCCGGCGTTGGTCACCCTGAGCCCGTGCGCCCCCGGGGACTTGAGGATGTCGTCGAAGATGCCGTAGATGTTGACGTAGGTGAAGTGTGCCCCGGGCAGGGTGTTGAACCTGCTCACCGTCGTAGCAAATATTATTTCTTCTTCTTAATATAATGATACGTAGCTCTCCTTCGTATTCGAGAAAAAAAAACCTGTCCACCAGCGCGACGAGCCGCGCGTTGAACATCCGGACGGCGGCGTTGATGGTCTCGTCGCAGGTGACGCCGTCGCGGCTGCGCTGCGCCAGCTCGTTGGGGCTGCACCCGACCTGCCCCACGCCGATCACCGCCACCTTCCGGGCGCCGTAGCCGTACAGGGACTGCAGGAGGCGGGAGTAGTCGGCGGCCAGCGAGTCCGCGTACTGCTCCGGGGTGTAGCGGCTGCCGGTGTTGTAGAAGGCCGGCATGAAGTAGTTGTTGAGGTAGTCGTTGCTGCCCATGCCCACCGTGAAGACGCACCGGCTCAGGTGCGTCGCCGCCGAGTCCTCGTCGCCCAGGATGCTCACCAGCTCCTGCACCGCCGACTGGTAGTTCTGCACCTGCCCGCTGAAGCTGATACGCCCGCCCTGCATTTGCATGCGTTCGATCAATTCGAGAATGGATCGGTGCGTGTGTGGTAATCTGAAACTTTTAGCGCGCATGAGAGTAATATAATATATGCATGTGTACGTGCCAGCTGCTGGCCGGTCTCCTCCCGGATGCCGGCGGCGGCGGAGGCGAAGTTGACGCCGCGGAGGAGCTGCTGGCTGCTCGCGCCGGCGAACGGGGGGATGAAGTCGTCGAAGCCCAGGAGCTTAGCTGCAATATGCAAGTACGTGTACTTGTCAGCTATTAATGTACAACTATTTGTCAGCTCAATGTCGTGCTGCTGCATATGCATGCTCACCGATGACGTCGACGGTGGTGAGGCCGTTGCTGAAGCGGCCGGTGGGGCCACCGGCGAAGTCGATCCCGTAGGGCGGGTAGTTGGCCCGCGCCATCGACACGATGAAGTTGTTGTTGCCGTTGTCCACCAGAGAGTCCCCGAAGATGAAGTAGCACGGCACCTGCGGCGCCGCCTCGGCACCCGGCAGCAGCGCCGTCGTCGCCGCCGCGCCGAGCACGGTCAGGACAGCCGCCGCCATTTGCCACGCGCACCGCCCCATTATTCCTAGCTCCCCCGGCCAGCCGGCCTCTCTCGCTCCCTGCCACACCACAGTAGTGACCAAGCGACGAGTGCGAATTGGCAGTTGGTTGGATTCGCGGGCGATGAGATCGATCGATCGACGGCGACGCGTCACAAGGCCGCAAGGGACGCTGGTTTTATACCATCACCTTGGAACGTGCATGCCATCAATTATATACGGTTATTTTTTTGTGAGGAAAATCGATTTTTGTTTTGTTTTTGGGCGGTCCTGGATTTTTGATTGGACAGGGTGGTGATTAGCTGGGCCTTTCCAAGGCCCTCGTTAGGTCCGCGGTGTGGGCCCGCATTCATTTCCGTGCGGCGGCTGCTCGATCACACGAGCGAGTCCGCGAGTGGGGCATTGGGCCGGCTGGTTAGCCAGAAGCTCCTCCAGCGTTTTACAAGTGTACACTGAACAGGACATGGCTGAATTCACACACTTCACACTGAAGATCAGAACAGATCAGATCCATCTCTCCGGGAAACGCCGAAGCGATGCGGTTGCACTGAGATTCGACACCGTACCGTGGCGTGAACCCTACTGCTAAATCATTGGGACGCAGCGTACGCGGACGGTACTGCTACAGTGAGGTAAGCCGCTGCACACCGACTATAGCTGCCAGTGAATGATCGCTGTGATAGGACAGCGGAGACACGGCAGCAGGCGTCCGGTACTCCAGTTATTTTCGCATATGTACAGGTAGGGTAGAGTGGTTACAACGGCTCCTCGAGCTGCACAGGAGGTACAGCCGTACGTACAAGCCCTCTTTCTTTCCGTTGAACTGATCGAACTGGCCGGCCTTTACCGCAGCACTAGCACTGCTCCTGAGACCTGCTGGATGGTCCGTGCTGAAGTCGTTGCTGGTTGCAGGCTTCCGGCCTGTTTTCACCGCTATTAACTCGCCGACATCTCGCCGGTGACGACCTTGGAACACGGTTATTGTGGGTGTGGGCCGCCTTAACCTCAATCATCGTTCGTCCGGCCGGCCGGCCGGCAGACAGACTGTGAACGCGATGCTTGGAAGCTTTGGAAAAGGGTGGCGATCGATCGATGAGACGGGCCGGGAGGAACGGTCGGATCGGTCGCCTCGTCGATCTGGCAACTCCGATCCGCCATGGCCGAGGAGGGACGGCGGCCTACGCCGGCAGGACACCGCACGCACATGCATGCGGCCCGGTCGAGGTTGCCGAATCTGATCGCCACCGCCCGGTCCCCCACCCTATAGCTAGCCCGTAGCTTCTCCCTTCGTCAGCTTCTCTGAGCTCTGGCCTGCCAATCTGCCCTGCCATGCGCTGCGCAGCACAGCAGCGGGAATTCAATGCGCCGCCCTGGTAGAGAGGGGTTTGCACCGTACCCCCACGCCCCCCGGTTCGTTCGTTTCCCACTGCAGCGGAGTGACGAGATGATGCCGGGGCTGGACGGGGAGGAGGAAGGCTAGTCCCAGCCCAAGACACTAGAGTAGTGATGTCCATAGTCTCCACATCATTAAGAAAGTAGTATAAGACATTACCCCTCCAACCCAAACACTATTGGCCCAAACTTAAATTTAATGACACTCACCTCTCACTGTGTCTTGGATAATGTGTAGAAACCATGTCTCATGCAAGACCCGGTTTCCTCATCTTTCTTCATTAACTCACTTGACACATCAGCTTTTAGTCTATGTGACATGTCATTTAATTCTATGGACATCATCTTGTCATGGGGTTGGGACTGCCCTAACGCTCGACAGGGTTCCATGTCCGAGTAACCGACGGCAATGGGAACTTGTCCATCCCGATCGAGTGAATGGCAGCCGACAGATAGGCCGTGTGGCCTCCGGACTCGGTAGCCCAGTACTGATCGATCGGTCCTGCAGTTGGGCTGGCTTAGAGAGTGGTCATTAGGTGATGGGGTGCACTGTGGAATCTGAAATGGGGCAGTGGGGGTACGGAGAATGGGTGTGTTTAGTTCTAAAAAAATGATAAAATTTAGCGAAAATGTCACGTCGGACACTGTAGCGCACTGTAGCACTTTTCGTTGTTTGTGGTAATCGTTGTCCTACCATGACCTAACTAGGCTTAAAAGATTCGTCTCGTCGTGTACATCAAAACCATGCAACTAGTTTTTTTATTTACTCACGTTTAGTGCTCCATGCATGAGGAGAAAGATTTTATTTGATTTAATATGATAGGTGAATAGTGAAGTTTGGATAGAGAATTTCGTGAAACTAAACACATCCAATGACTCTCTCTCTCTCTCTCTTTTTCTGGAGAAATTTGGTTGCCAGTTCATCGCAGCAAAATGATGGGTCCGCCGTGTAATTTGAACCAGTGTCAGGTAGTACCTCTCCTCCTTTTCCTTTCCCTTTTACCACACGTACAGCGGCAACTGCAGACAGGCCGAAATGGAACTTGGACCGTCCGGCCCAGTTCATTAGGCCCATATCGAGAAGACAGGGCGTTCGGCCTTGTCCGCCAGATTATCTGCTAGGAGGGGCATTGCGCCACGAATTCATCTCAACTTCTAAAGTGTCCTAGTCCCTTTGTCCTAAAAAAAAAGTGTCCTAGTCCCTTTCTTATTTTTCACCACACAGCAGGATCACGATGCTCCATGCCAGAAAACAAACGAAAACCCCTCTTTAAAAAAATAAAAATAAAAGGGATCCCAGCAGCTAAAAAGGGAGAGGAAATCGAAAACAAATCATCATTCATATCACGAAAAGAGACCTAGCTCAACCCGAGGCGGCCGGACTCCACGCAATCCTTGAAGATCCGAACAGATCATTTGTCACACTCACGTTACGCACGTTTCCCGTGCTGCCCTGCCTGCCCCCCGGCTGGATAGCGCTCTCCGCGCTGGTAAAAACGCGGCGCGAAATGTCAAAAAGAAAGGCGTCGATAGAGCCGAGCCCATGCAATGTGGCCCATACATAAATCCACCGTACGGGTACGCTGCTGGTCGCCTCCTTCCTTTTTGTTCAGTGGGCAGCAGGCCCACGCGCGACTTCCTTCCTCCGCGCACCGACCGACGCGTACGTGAAAACCCCGCGGCCACGTGCTCCCGCAGCGCGCACTCTCCCTTTCGGCTTTCTTCGCCCGCCGGGGAGATTTTCCACTGCCGCTAGTCTGCCGCGCACCGCCGTACCGTGTCGCCCTCGCACCGCACGACTCCTCGTTGACCCAATGCAATGACCCCCACTGCTGCTACAAACTCAACAAATCTCCGTGGCCCAGCCCGGCCGGCGCCTGTCCATCAGCAAACGAGGCCGGGCTCCTCCCCGGGCCCCCATCATCCCCCCGGAGACCGCACGACGGCTGCGCGATATTTCCCCGTGGCGGCCGGCGGCCGATCGGCTAGCCCGCCGTGCCAGCGACGCGCGGGGCTCGCGTCGCCACCCGCGCGGCCGCCGCACCAGAGGCAGCCGGGGCGGCCACCTCGCGCTCGCGCGCCCGAGGCCGCGTGCGCCACATCCCCCGGCCGGGACGGGACGCAGCCACACGCACGCACGCACGTCGCGCACTTGCGCGCGGCGCTCGCTTTTCCACCACCGCCAGGGTCAGGGCCGGGACAGACGAAAAACACCCTCGAAATTCCCGACAGATCGATCATTCGACCCGGCCGATCCCGCGATCTAGTGAATTTCCGGCCGCTAGCTAGCTTCGCCCGCCATATCCGGCACGTCGATCTCTAGGACACCCCTGACAGGAGCATCGCGGGAGGAGATACATCATATCTGCCACGCACGCCCGTGCCCGGCGCCATAGGCGCGGCCCCTGGCCCACGAACAACTTGCATGGCCGGGCTCGGGCTGACACCACACCACCACCATACTCCGATAGTCCGATCCCTCCGGCGGCCATACTTCTCTGGCGTACGTATGCCTGCGCTGCGCATGCACTGCCCAAGATCACATGTTCGATTCTGTACAATGACGCGTGTCGATCTGAAGAATCCAAGCGACACAGAACTTTCCGAAAGCTGGAGCAGAAAAAAAAACACGAAGCAGCCTCCTCGATCGCGAGGAAAAGCAGGCCGGAAGAGGATAGGTGTTCCCAGAAATTCTCTCTCAAAACTTCACTGTTCACCTATCACTTCAAATCTCTCTCCTCATGCATGAAGCACTAAATGTGGGTAAATAAAAAAACTAGTTATATGGTTTTGATGTACACAACGAGACAAATCTTTTGAGCTTAGTTAGGTCATGGTAGGACAATGTTTACCACAAACAAACGAAAAATACTACAGTGTTCGATGTGACTTTTTCACTACTTTTTTCACCATCTTTTTGGAACTAAAGGCACCCATAATCTAAAGAGGCGGTACGCGCAGCGCGCAGGGGAAAAAGAAAGGGCTACTACGCTACGCGAGGTGTACGCGCGACGACACGCCCCCATATCCTTTTGCAAGTTGGCCGAGGCCCCAAGAAAAGAGGGGGGTCGCTAGATTCGATCGTGATCTCGCCGCTGTGACAACCGGCCATGGCGCTGCTTGTATGCTAGCTAGCTAGGCAGGCGTACGTTGCCTGACCTGCTGCAGGCGCCGCCTGCTGCTGCCTGCAGACCGCGCTGGGAAAGCCGTGCCTGACGCGCGCGCGTGGGCGTGTGCTCGCGGGTCGCGCGGCCGGCCCGGCCGGGCAAGATCTCGCGAGATCGATCGGGGTAGGGAAAAGGCACGCGGCGCAGATGTGGGTGGCACGCCGGGGACTGGCTTGTGGGGACGGGGTGGCGCGGTTCTCGAGGAAGATTTGGTTCCTCGGTAGATTGCAGGGCACATGCTGGTGATGCTTCCCGGTGGCGCGCCCGTGTGTTTGTGGCGCCGCATCGCGTGACGTCACACGCCCTCGCCGGGGTGGAACGAGGAACCGGCGGCATCATGCAGCGTGGCCCCACCGGTCGGGTCGGTCGATGGAGCCGGTGAGAAACCGGTGGGCTTTTGTGCCTTTGCCTCGGCGCAGTGCGCTAATGCTAGTGTGTGCTCTCCTCGCCAGGCACGGGGAGCTGAAGCAAATTAGTGAAAGTTTGAAAATACTGCAGAAAATTCCACGGTTTGTGGTTGGATGATTTTGGATATTTTCATTCCAAGGCGATGTTGCATTTAGCATGGAGTGTTATAGCCTTTTCTCTCTCCCCTTGGCCATCCATACGCACCGCGCCAGGCACTGGACATTTAGCTATAGATGCTATACGTCACGTGATAGAATGTATTGTGAAATGTAGTAAGAAAAGTATGTGCATGTCCACCGCCTATCGTTTTCGATGGAGGTAATATCCGATACAATAAGTATTCAACAGGGATACGAATGACTGATCTGGTTGGTATGGACGGTGCGATCACGACATTCCACTATCATGGTGAGGTCCCTTCACTTTAGATTGTTATTTTTATGTTCCTTTCAGGGCTTTTATGTTGTCTTTGTTATAACAAGATCGGAAATCAAAACACATTTATGAAAGAGTTTTTTTTGCGACCATATAATGAAAAAATTACGTTGTTTTACTAGTAGCCCTTTGAACGAATAACAACTATACAATCAAAATTAGTTTGTTTTTGTTACGTACAACGAGTGTTTCAATGACTATGGCATGGATCTTCTAGTTTGTGAAAAAATCACGTGGGATATATCTTTAAAAATACATATAAGATATCTTTAGAATATGCATACGAAAATCCCGAAGGTTTCTATGCGGTGACTTGAAGGTTTTTCATGATAGTCTTTGGAACCAGGGCCGAACTTTAGAACTAGTTTACTAAGCAAAGCAACATCACGTCGCTACTGCATTTGCAGCAAACTTATATGGTTATGGCTGGGCACATCGATGGAGAGATTGATAATGCATTTTTTTGTTGACAATAAAACCATAACTTAATAATCAAAAAAATATTATGATGCAAACTTGACAATGCAGCCCAAGCCAATTCATCTATAAGATAAATATGCCAATGGTGTATATTGGTTGCCGCCCGTTCAAGAAATGACGAGAACTGCATATCTAGTATAGCATTTGCACAAACAAGGAAACAAAGGGAAAAAAAGCGAGCTAATATGTTATAGAAATAACAACAGCCACTTACATTCTTGGCAGTTATTCGCCTCCTCTTTTGATTGGCTAAGCCGCACTCAGCTTTGGGAATCGTTAGTCTTTTCTGGTAGAGTCGTTAGGCAATATTCTCACCAGTTGGATCCCAGCAACAAAAGTAGGCAGCTGGATGTGTACTGAACGCACATTACCTCAATCCTCAATTATAGGTAACAGGTCTTTTGTTTTCAGAGAGAGGCTGAAGGCCAACGCCAATACTGTATTTGCAGATAAAGATATATATATTCGGAAAAGCTATATATTTCTAGCTAGTTTTGAAGGTTCATTATTCGATCCACCGCCGCCAGCAAAACGAATGGCCTGATCTAAAGGTTCTGGTAGCTAGGATCAGTCATGTTTCCCACTAACAACAATAGAGAGATTTCACAAGCTAGTTAGCGATCATGGGTTCGAATATCTCTACCAGTAGTCCAGTACGTTGTACGTTCCATGCTGACGGTGCTCGATCTCTCTCACGATCTGATAAAACTAGCATATGGATGCGCAGATCAAGGAGATGGCGCATGCAAGTGGATGGAGCGCGCCTGCAGGAAGAGCAGGCGTTTTTTTGACTAGTCATTGCAGCAGCGTTTTCTAGCTCCCGTGAGGTAAAAAAAAAAAGGATGGAAAGGCGCTGCAAATCTGGGGTGAGATACATATGTCGGGTTGAAACCCCGGAAAGGGCAGACCCAACAACCGATCCATCACCTCACGAGATGCCAATGTGGGTGCAAAGGATCATGTATGTAATAAAGCCTGATGGCCGGCCGCTGCGGCCTCGTAGCCTCGCATATATTTTCACCCTAGGCATGGCGAGGTGGTGAAAAAAGGCCGGGTGAAATCTTTGCTCCTTTTCGGTGAAGATTCATGAACAGTGCATATATATCCTTTTCAGTAGTGCATGCAATATTTTGGCAAAAAAAAGTAGTGCATGCAATTTCGTCTCGATACTGCCTCGCTGCTGGTTCCTTTCGGTGGCTTACAACCTAGGGCTGACACCTGTACACGACACACAGTACGTGCGTGTGCTCATATATCTCTAGTTGCTCGGGTAATTATCCTATATCGTCTAACAACCAGTGCTGTACCTGTACGTATAGTAAGCATTAGGCCATTAAACAATGCATTTGTCTACTGTCAGGTTATAGATACATGCCGATCTTTTCTGGCACTAATCAGAGAGACTGTGTGCGTACGTGGAAAGCAAGCTGGCGTGCATCCATCTGACTCAGTGGTTTTGCCGAATTTATATATCACAGGCGGCAGTAGTACGATTTACTCATCAGACCCTATGAATATAATTTACATGCATGCATGTTCCACTCAACTTTCATATCATGTACTAGTAGTAGTAGTACAAGAACGCTGTTGTGTTCAGATGCCAATTGCCCACTACAATAACATATCATCGTTCTCGTTCAGATGCTTCACTCAGCAACAAGCTACCTGCAGTACAGCTCTCTATATCTCAGCAAATATATTTTAAGCAGTGAGAAAAGCAAGCTTGCCGAGCTAGCTGCCACTACGGTTTGATGCCCCAGTAGTACTTGACCCCGATCGATGCGTTGAATTAATATAACAATCTATCGATGATGATATATGAGGTCATGAATTCGTTGCTTGCACTCTAGCTTGGAAGAGAGTATATATATAAATACTATAATTGGGTTAACCAGCCCAGGGATCATGCGTGTTACGTTGACAATGCTGCTGCAGTGCTTATTAGAGAAGAGGAGAGGTGGCGAGATGCCTTTTGATTAGGGCAAAAAACAAGTGCTTTTAAAAACATGGCCTCTGAAGGTGACTAAAGCCTAGGGCATCCAATCGTGTAGCCCTTGATCGCCATCTTTTTTATGCCCGGGCGGCCCGGTCTGTGGATGCTTCCAAAGCTGGCTGCCCCTTTAATTAGCTAGTGTGGAATTCCCCTCCTCGAGCTCGCGCCTTTCCCTGCAATAATCCTATCCGAGTAATCGAAAAGTGGGCAACACATTTGGAAAAGAGGACCGTTGTTGTCACCTCTAATTCCTTGGGAGCTAAGGTTTTGCTGGATCATATCGTCCATGCATGCGTGCATGATCCGTCGTGTCGATGTGCTTCATGACCTCATCATTCCTTGTCCAGTAGCTAGCTACACATGCATGCATGCATTCCAAGATAAATTTATATTGAGAAAAAACAATACACAATCTATATAGGTTGTACATGCATGCATGTACAATACATGCATGCCATGAACAATATAGTATTACCACAGTAATTAACACATACCGATGCTTAGTCAGAAGCTGCTAAAAGGATGTACATATACATGCATGCCATGAGCAATATAGTATTGCCACAGTAATTAACACATACCGATGCTTAGTCAGAAGCTGCTAAAAGGATTTTTTTTGCAAAAGCCGGTCATCATTGTTGCTTTCCCCTGCTGGCCTTTCCACAAAGACGTTTTGATTCGCGAGGGTGCGAGGGCAGGAGCAACCAAGTAGCCCCGGGCTAGCTTTACAACATTTTTTGTTCTCGACTTCACTGGCCGCTTTTCCCAAGAGCTCCTGCCCTGGTGTGGTCTCGCCCGGATCCTGAATATCTTATGCGCGCGGCCTTTGTTGGGAAGCCGGGCCTTCTTCTTTATCTCCAACGCAAACACAGCATCAGCTGCCGCCGCCTTTACGCGAGCCCTACCCCGGCCGGCCCTGTCGCTGCCACCGGCCGGCCGGGCTCGCTCCGCTGGCATGCAGGCGACGGGCATGGCATGGCGCTGCTGCTGCTGCTGCTGGCGGCGGCGGGGTCAGCGCATGCATGGCTCATCTCAGTGGAGTACTGCGATACTCGCAATTAGCCATCGTTGTTTACAACTAACGCATGCACGTTCCACGTACTTTATTGGGCCAAAGATCCGCGACGCTGACGCATGCTGCCATGCATCCCGATTGGAGCAGGCATAGTGCGCTAGCAATGCAAAGGCGGCTAACCCTTTGGGGCCTTGGATCGATCAATGGGAGAGCTTATAGCTGATCTTGGTTTAGGCTTGTTTAGATCTTTCTAACTAAAGCTATCATGTTAATTTTAGGGCTCTCTCTCTCTCTCTGCCAGGATGTTATTAGCTAGCTTAATACTCCACCATCTTAAATCGTAGGTAGTTTTAGTTTTTCTTAATGTATCTAGATATACGTCATATATAGATATATAAAAGAAACTATGTATGTTAAAAAGTCAAAACGGATTATAATTTATAATAAAGACAGTACCATTTTCCACCTTGTTAATCTCTGCTAACCAGTCATTTAGAAGATCGAGTAGTACGTAGGAGTAAGAGCGAGTGCGTGCGCGTGCGTGCTCCACGTTGGGCTGGTGACTGATGGGTGAGATCAAGGTCGATCGTGAGGGGCGATTCTGTCTGTGCGCCCCGGCCGACAGGCCCTGAGCCATCGTGGTAGAGCACTACCCGATCTCGGTTGATGGTTTGACTCGAGGGCGCGGCTGGCCTACACGGGGCCGGGCGCGCTAAACCATCATCATGCTCAAGGCGAAACGGTGGCGTTCCGTTGGGAACACTGCAGAGGCATGCCTCGACATGTTCCTTATCATGCAGCCATTAGCAGGCCTCAGGTGCCGATTTGTCGATGATCTGATCTCCCGGATTGGCAAATGGTCATCTCCAGTTGAAATTTCAGATGCCGCTCCTGCTTCCTGCTAGGATGGATAGATGCCTGAATTAGAGTCACTTTCAGGAGAATAAGAATGACAACTAGCTGTACGCTAGTTCTCCTTGTCTCAAAATAAGTGTACTTTTAGTTGTTATAAGGCCCTGTTTGGTTTCAGGGACTAAAACCAAAACGGACTAAATTTAGTCCCAAAACGGACTAAAGATCAAAACTACATGGACTAAAATGCCTCAAAGGGACTAAAACTCTCTAGCTCCACAAGAGGACCTTATAGGGACTAAAACTGCTACTTTCCAACAGATGCCCTCCCTCCCACGGTCCCCCCCTATCTCTCTCCTACTTTTCACGCATCCCTCCGGCTTCGCCGCCGCGCGCTCCCCTCGCACTGCACCGCCGCCGCTCCTGCGCTTTGCCGCCGCCGCAGCCTCGCGCTCCCCGCCGCAGCCCTCTCGCTCCCCCGCCGCCGCCCTCCCGCAGCCCCGCCGTCGCTGCCCTCCCGCTCCCGTGGAGGCCGCCGGGGGAAGCGCCGCTGCGATAGGATCCTGGGCGGCCGGCCGGTGCGCTGAGCAGCACACGCCGCCGCCAGGGAGGGCGGGCCACCCGCGCGCCGCCGGAGCTCGGCCGCTCCGCCCGCCACCAAGCGGCGTGCTTCCCGCCTCCAGGCCGCCGCTGACGCCGCCCGCAGCTGCGCGTCCTCGCTGGCCGCGGTCGCCGCCGCCCTACCAGTTGACGCCACCCGCCGCCGCACCGTGCGCCCCCGCTGCCTCGGCCGCTGCTCGCCGCCGCTGGGAAGGGAAGGGAGGGAGGAATGGGAGGGGCGGCGCGGACAGAAAGAGGGAGGGGAAGGGCGCGTGCGGGAAGGAGGGGCATATGAGCAGGGGTAAAATCGTCTTTGCGCAAGTCATCAAAGCATCTTTAGTCCCTTTTAGTTCAGGGATCCAAACAGCAATTTTAGTCCCTTAGGGACTAGTTTTAGTCCCTAGTATCCAAACAGGCCCTAAGTCAGACTATCTTAAGTTTAAAAACTTATAAAGAAATAATCAATATTTATAATGCAAAATATGTATACCATCAAACTATGTATATTGTGTATCATAATTATTGATACTTTTGTATAAATACCATCAAACTTAAAATAGAGCAAAGCTAAAAGAGCATTTATTTATTTTAAGACGGAGAGAGTAAATTTGAAAGCTCAATGATATTGGCTGGTATTGCTGTATTTTTTATTACAATTAGCTTTTAGTTGCTCATGCTTGGACATTGAATTTCCAATTGGAAAAGGGGCCATTAATTTTACTACCAAAACAATTCAATCTGTTTCCTTGACGTCTCCAACAAAATCTTGGCTCAATTTACTCCATCAAACTATTTCAATTAGTACAGATATCTACCATGTATGGATATTTGTCTTTTTCTCTACATGGAAGTCGAGTTCTAAGTTCAAATTCTGTAAAATGGTAAAGGACATAATATCTATGTTAGAGAAATATGTTATGAATTTTCCATTGCTACTTTTCATGCAACTTTGTACATCTAGGATTAATATAGTACTGCACGCTCCTAGCTTATGAAAATAATCATGAAGCAAAAATCTTAATGTATTTTTCTAATGAAAGTTAGGATGTCTTATGTCACTAAAAAAATTTGGACTCTTGGTACCTAGAGAAACAAATAAAGATAAATCTCATTAAGTATAGATTTGACCAGCTAGCTGAGATGATTCGGAGAGTAAATAGAGCCAAACTTTTGTGCATACAGAATAAGCGGACAAGGTCCATTTTATTTGGGGTAGTAAAATACTCGATCGATATTGCTCCTGCTAGGATGGATACGTATCGGAATCAACACTTTATCCTGTTATTGGATTGCTGGCCACAAAGTCACCTGGGTTTTTTTTCTTGAGTATAGGCGCTCTGCGTAAGTTTTAAAGTTCAGTTGGCTGGTAAGCTATATTTTATATTAGCCTCTCTTTTTTTCCTTCTATGAGCTGAATGGTTGAGCTGTTTGCTCTGCTTATATGCCATGCGTATTCGACACACTTTCGGGCCCATGATCAGTATTTTATCTGCTATAAGCTAGAACAGAATGCGGCACTTGAACTGAGCCGGATTTGGCACGTCCGAGCAAACTGTCAACGGCATTGGAAAATCCAGTTCGTGTTAGTTGCATCTGATTATGTTCTTCGCCTTTTGCATTGATGGAAACACTATGTAAAGGCAACACATGGGGAAAGTCTTGGGAACCCGGTGCACCCGCCTTTTTCTTTCGATTAACTAATATAATTCCTGCCACCGCAAGTGGCCATTTTCTTTCCCGACATTTAAAACTGAATTCGGTACGGCCAGTGCGCACGCAGGAAGATAAAAACAGGGATAGATATGATCGAGTGGCTCCGCCCGTCATCCGTGGCTGGGGTGTCGCCGGGGTCACTACAGGATGACTGATTTATCCACTCGGACCCCTCCGTTATCCTGCAAGATGCGTCGATATTTCTTTAGCACACTTGCATTTTGAATTTTTTTGTTCTCCATATAAATATATATTCCTGTAAATTCTGTCAGAAGAAAGATCGGGCGATCAGTGACTCTGCCTGATGCACGCCTATCGGCAGTCTCCAGTAGAACCGGTACAGGTAGCTGTAGACAGCGACGAGACGGAATATTTGCCGATGGCGAAACGGATTATTTTAGGGTATAAACCCGCATGCGTGCAGCAGACCTCATCCCGAAAGGGGACCGGGGCACATATTCCTGCCCCTGGTACACCACGGTGAGGTCGCAACGCACGCACACCGCACTATGGGCAGCCACTAGCAGGCACTAGCGCGCTAAGCCAGCCCGTCCCGTACGCCCCCACATCGATCGCGCGCGTTCCCCAGGGAGGGAATCCACGGCGGACACGACCACCGAATCCCCCCCGCCGCCCCGGAAAGCCAGCCCAGCCACTGGCCGGCCGGCCGACCGATGCGCGCATGGCCACGCACCCCTCGCGCGCCATGCCTTCTTGCTTGCCCCCCAGCGGCCAGCGCAACTTGCACTGCACTGCACGGTGCCTGCCTGTGCCAGTCTGCCTCGGGCGGCATACGGGCGGCGCGGCGTCCGCCTGTCCGTCCGCGCGCCACACTGCTCTCGATCGTGCTCCGGCTTCGGCACGGGCACGCTGGAAACGGAACCCGATTCCGCGCGCGCGTGCACGCATCCGGACCGTCCCTTTCCCCTGTGCGCCCTGATACGAATCGTCCCCGCGCGATCAGATAAGGAGGAGGACGCGTAGCGTACTACGCCCGATCCTCGGTCGCGTACGCCTACCGGCCTACGCACCACCCCCCGTGGAACCCGCGCCTTATTCCCTCTTTTCGTCCAGGCGGAGAAAGCGTGATCGGACAATATATACGTACGAATACGCTCGATCACGGTGCGGGTGCGGAGACGGGGGAATATACCGGCCGGGGGCGGCTTCGCGATCTGATCGCGCCGCCCGGCCGGTCGCCTGGCGCCTGCCTCTGTCTCTCTCTGGTCAGGGAGGGAGGGAGGCCGGCAGCTTTGCGCTGCGGCCTGCGGGGTGTGGCGTGGCCTGGTGTGTGTGCATGGGCATGGCCGCATGGGCGCGACCGCTGAGCGGCTGAGGGCGACGGGGGGAATCCGGATCCTTTTTGTGGCTCGCTCGCTCCCGCGTCCACGTCGGCGCGGGGTGCTCCGGATAAACGGGTGGCGATCCACGGGCAAAAATATTCTCCGGGCAACTTGTTACGCGGATAAGAGGTGCTGTCGAACAAAAGCTCGGCGCCGGGCTGCCGGCGAGCGACCGGAGGTAGGTCGGTATGGGATGGAATTCCGGATAGCAGCGGCGCTGCTGGCTGGTCCAGAGCGAGGGCCTGGAACTGTGTATGCCCTTCTGAGAAACAGTACCCGTGACTATTCCAAACAGCTATAGGAGTACATAACACTGTGGCCGTGGGTCTAAAAGAATAAGCAAATTATACAGTGATCATAGTACCCGTGCTTACGTGCGTTAAGATTATTGGGTACAATTATAGAATTATGCGATCGGTGATTTACTAGCTGTTTATATATAAAAACACAGAGAGGAGATCATTGCATTTGCATGCATGGATGGCTCTGTCTTGTGAGAATTAAGCAGAGCCATCGGCCATCTCCTGCTAATTCTCTGAGTTAGTGGCGTCAGATCGAATTTCGGAGGAGTTCACATCATGCATCCGCGTGTGCTGCACGCACATATATACCTGATCTCTTGTTTCTTCGTGCCCGCGTGTTCTTTCTTTCTTTGTGTTCATCCTCTCAGCGTGCTAGTAGGATTTATTATATATTTGTGGCGACAGCCATATATGTGCGCAGATCCTCAGAAAAAGACATATCTCAGCGCGATGCTGTCAAATACCATGAGGAAACTAGAGAACGATGCGTAATCGTCTACCCAAGCCTTGTCGTACACAGCTGCCTCAACATAGGGTGTCAAAAGTTGATTAGGCCTGCTTTTGGAGACAGATTAAGTCTCTGATATGAGGCGCTGTTGGTTCGTGGATGACCCATTACTTGATTCCCCGTAGTGCTTAACAAGTTCTTTGTTTCGACGATAATAAAAATTTTCTTAGCAGTGAATATCAACACATATATGGATATGACAATGACCAAGAAATATATATTCGTCTATCTAATAATTAATGGTCAATAACATTTCACTACAAAGGAAGACCCTTGGTAATATTCGTTGCCACCAACAATTATAGATGAACAGTTGTGGGGAAAAACTTACAAAGGCGATCACGACACTCTCGTCTTTTTTTTTCAATTGTGGAAATTCTTCTTTCAGATTTTTGTTCATGCATTACCCACCATACAAACCCTAGAAGAGAAAGTTGAGCACCCACCATATTTTGCAACTAAACGACACAATGCAAGTGCTCTAAGATTTTTCGTCATACCAAACGGCCAAACAAAAATACAAGCAATTTTATATTGGTGATTCAGTGGCCATTAGAGGATTAGACAGTACTATGTTCTAATTGATACCATTTTTTCTTTAATGTTTAGGTATCATTCTTGTTTTTAGTTTAAGATGTGTGAGAAAGATTATGGTTCCAGCAGTTAAAAAGTTGCGTGTGTCTAACTTTCACCACTGTAATAGTAACCTCAAATTATATTATAAGAAATGAGGAGGGAAAGCTGAACTTGTAATCTATAGGGGCTAGAGGTTAGGTTAGCTCCCGCGTTATTTGAACGTTTAGGGACCAGATTGGAAGCTGAACTTGTAATCTTGCCCTTGTGCTACTATAAAGCAGAAAAAGAGCTTCTGCATGCTATGCTCGTAAGGAAAAATCGGCGCGGCTACGTATATTTCATTAATATCAGTCGCCTCTAAATCCACATCCCTGGTTTTATATATGTCTTCAAACTAAAGATCAAAATTTTAAATTCAGACTACAACTTATCTTAACCAATTCCCTGTTCGTGGAGGAGTGTGTGTTGTTATGTCTGTAATAAAGCACTGAAGAAAAGATTAAAGATCCCAATAAAGCGCGCAGGTTGCTTTGCGCGAGGCCCCGAGCTAACAAAAGCATGAGGCTACACGGCTACACACATGGCCACAAGCGTGAATCGCCGAGCCATCTTTTCCATCATCGGGCAATTCAAGCAGCATGCAGCGGGCCGAAGAGGTCAGGTCAGTGTTGACACGAAAACGCGCCAACACACTCGAGATCGATCAAATGCGCAGCACGGCCGTCACAACGGCCAACACCCGGCTCCCCTCAGGAAAACCGGTCTGACCGGTTAACAGAACCGGTCTGACCGCTTTGAAGCCTCGAAACCGGTCTGACCGCTTTGATGAGTCGGTCTGACCGCTTTTCGTCGGGAAGTCGTGAAGACCTAGAAACTCAAGCTCGGGAGGGACCCCGTCGGAGCTCAAGCTGATCTAGGGTTGTTCTAGGGTCGGCAGGCCACCTAGAACGCCTTTGAACGCCGTGGAGACGAGCAAAGAACAGAATATGGGGGTTGGAAAAGATTAGGGTTTGAGAGATACACAAAATAGAAGATAAAAGTGTTTGATTCGATTGGGAATACCTCAATCGGCCGTCTAGCCTTTATATTTATAGGCCGGGGAAGTCTTACCCCTTTCGAATAGGTTACAATATGGAACTAAACTCGGAATCCTAATCCTACTCGAATTACAGAACGAAACCGGTCTGACCGGTTTGGCAAACCGGTCCGACCGGTTTGGCCTTTGGCCCAATTTGAGTGTCAACACATGCCCCCCTGCGTTTTTAGTGAACTTGAGAACTAAAAAGCAAGTAAATACAACTCAGGAGCTAAAAAATTTATACTAAGGGCGATTTTTACCAATATATCGGCCATTGATCTTCACGCATCTTGCCAAACACTTGGATAGAATTTCTTCAGATATCTCCCGTTGATAGCTTTAGGCAAAGGATCTCCCTTCAGTGTCTCCAACATGTAAGAATTCCCAAAGATGATTTTGACAACTCTATAAGGCCCTTCCCAACTTGGTGACCATTTACCAAACTTGTTGCTTTTTGATCCAATAGGCAAGATCGTCTTCCAAACAAGCTCATCAACTTGAAAATATTTTCCTCGCACTTTCTTGTTGTAAGCTCTAGCAACCCGAAGCTTATCTTTCTCAATCTCCTTTAAAGCCTTCAATCTTTTGTCGGTTACCTCATCAATATTGTCCAACATCAAATTGTGGTAATCAACAGCATCAAGGTCATTTTGTTTAGCCAATCTATAAGCATCCAGATTCACCTCAACAGGTAAAACGGCCTCTTGACCATAAACAAGCTCGAAAGGAGTAACCTTAGTAGCTCCATGTCTAGATATACGATGAGCCCATAATGCTTCAGATAAAACTTCGTGCCATCTCTTAGGATTTTCAGCTATTTTTTTCTTGATTAATTTAATCAAAGTTTTATTACTTGACTCGGCTTGTCCATTAGCCTGAGCGTAATATGGAGATGAATTGAGCAACTTAATTCTATAGGATTCGGCGAATTCACGTACCTCCTTAGACATAAAAGAAGTACCTTGATCTGTTGTCAATGTTTGAGGAATACCGAATCTATGAATAACATTCTGAGTAACAAACTCAATCACCTCTCGATGCGTCATATTCTTCAAAGGAATCGCTTCAGTCCATTTAGTAAAATAATCTGTAGCAACCAATATGAAACGATGTCCTTTTGATGATGGAGGATTAATTTGTCCAATAAAATCCAATCCCCAACCTCGGAATGGCCATGGCTTAATAATAGGATGCATCAATGCAGCAGGAACAAGTTGCAAATTTCCAAACTTCTGACATTCTTCACATCCTTTGTAATATTTAAAACAATCTGCCGTCATAGTAGGCCAATAGAAACCGGCTCGTCTAAGTAACCACTTCATCTTCGGAGCCGATTGATGCGTACCACAAATACCTTCATGGACCTCAGCCATGGCAACCTTGGCCTGATCCGAGTCAAGACATTTCAACAATAAATCTTCGGCGTTTCGACGATAGAGTTCATCGCCAAGTAAAATATACTTAAATGATACTCGCCGAATATTTTTCTCTGCACCACGACCAGGATCTTTCAAATAATTAATAATAGGCATTCTCCAATCCTGATCTTTAACTTTGGATTGATTAGCATTATCCAAAGTATTTTCGCTTCTGTCAGGGGACAAAGCGGTCTGACCGCTTTCAGAACCGGTCAGACCGGTTCTGGCAATACAACCGGTCTGACCGGTTTCTGAAACCGGTGTGACCGGTTCGTCCAGAACCAGAATCTCGGCTTTTGTTCGCATCGGTTTTTGGAGATAGAAATATTTCTTTGCAACCATATAACCAGATGCTTTCTGAGCCAGAGTATTTGCTTTATCATTATCTTCTCTCGGAATATGTCTTATAGTAAATTCATCAAAAGAAGCAATGATATCGAGACATCTATCAAGATATGCATTTAATGGACCATTATAACATTGGCATACCTTTGACACTTGATGTACCACCAGGAGCGAATCACCAAAAGCTTCAACATGTTTTACTCCCATGTCTTGCAAAAATTCCAAGCCAAATAGAAGAGCTTCATATTCAACTTGATTATTGGTTCGCTTTTCTTCCAATCGGTTTGAGAACTCAAAAACGGCGCCACTTGGAGAAATCAAAACAGTACCAATTCCTTGCCCATCATTGCAAACCGATCCATCAAAGTATAGCTTCCATGGTATACAATTAACATAGCCGACGTCGAACTCACAAGTATCATTTATCCGATGTTCAACAATAAAATCAGCCACAATTTGTCCTCTCATTGATTTCAAAGGTTCACAAGTCAAATCATACTCAACCAAAGCATAAGCCCACTTGCCGACTCTTCCACTAGATATCGGCTTTTGCAACATATGTTTAATCACATCGGTTTGGCACAACACGATGCAAGTACTAGATAGTAAATAATGCCGCAATTGAGTACAAGCATGATACAAGGATAAACATAGCTTCTCAATGAAAGTATACCTTGTTTCTGCATCAATGAGCCGTCGGCTTACATAAGCGATCACATACTCCTTGTTGCCGATTTCTTGAGTCAAAACAGCTCCAATAGTTCTATCTTCAGCCGCCACATAAAGTCTAAATGGAACTCCTCGCTTAGGCGCCCGAAGCACCGGTGGTGAAGACAAGTATTCTTTGATCTTCTCAAAAGTCTCTTGCTGTTTTGCCCCCCAGTTAAAATCGGCTTCATTCTTTAACCGAAGTAAAGGAGTAAAAGCATCAACCTTTCCAGACAAGTTAATTATAAATCTTCTCAAGAAATTTACCTTGCCTAGAAACTTTTGCAAGTCTTTCTTGCAAGTAGGAGCTTCGACTTTCTTCATAGTTTCAATTCTCTTGGGATCAACTTCTATGCCGTTCTCATGAATAACAAACCCAAGAAACTTTCCAGCCGAAACACCAAAAGCACATTTGAGTGGATTCATCTTTAAACCATACCGTCGCATCCTTTCAAGAGCAAGTCTTAAATCGGCTAAATGAGAATCTAAGCCATCCGATTTAACTACAATATCATCAATATATACTTCCACAATAACACCAAGTAAATCATGAAAGATTAAATTCATAGCTCTTTGATAAGTTGCACCGGCATTTTTTAATCCAAAGGTCATAACTACCCACTCAAATAAACCAATAAATCCCGGACATTGAAAGGCCGTTTTGTGCATATCCTCTTCGGCCATGAAGATTTGATTATATCCGGCATTACCATCAAGAAAACTAACAACACGATGTCCAGAAGCTTCATTGATTAAGACATCGGCTATAGGCATAGGATATGAATCTTTAGGAGTGGCTTTATTAAGATCTCTAAAGTCAATGCAAACTCTAAGTTTTCCCGAATCTTTTTTTCAACGGGAACAATATTAGAAATCCACTCCGCATAACGACAAGTCCGAATAAAACCAGCATCTAATAAACGATTAATTTCTTCTTTTATTCGGTCATAAATAGCGGGATTAAAACGTCTAGCCGATTGTTTAAAAGGTCTAAAACCGGCCTTTATTGGTAAACGATGCTCAACTAAATCACGACTTAAACCAGGCATCTCACGGTACTCCCAAGCAAAACAATCGACATACTCTTTCAACAAATTTATTAATTCGGCTTTAAACTCAGCCGATAAATTTTTGTTTACAAAAGTAGGCCTAGGAATAGTACCATCACCAATATCTATTTTTTCTAAAGGATCAGTTGATGTAAAACCCTGACCCAATTTGTCCATATCACCAAGATCTTCAATAGCTTCGAACATACCGGCCGAATGAGCTCGATGATGATCAATTCGGTCTTGAAGCCATTGTCCAGACGCAAACCGGTCTGACCGGTTCCCAGAAGCGGTCTGACCGGTTTGACTCGATCGGCGCTGTTCAGACCCAAACCGGTCTGACCGGTTTTCAGAAGCGGTCTGACCGGTTTGTCTCTGTTGATTTTGTTGCTCCATTAATTACAATAAGTAATTCAACCGATTTTCCATCGGCTTTAATGTAGCAGGAACAAAACCATCCTTGGTGCAACTGATCAACTCATAGTCGGTCAAATCCATGCCCGACAAACATTGGACCTTCTCATTTGCACTAAGAGAATCGGAATCGGCCGTTGCAACAAAGGAAGAATTGTCACCATGGACAACTTCAACTTCATCGCCGATCCATTGAATAAGATATTGATGCAAGGTAGATGGAATACATTTATTCGCATGAATCCAATCTCGACCAAGGATTAAACTGAAGTTACCTTGCACCTCGGAGACGAAGAAAGCCGTAGCAATAGTCTTGCTCCCGATGGTCAATTCCATAGAAGCCACCCCCTTGGCACCAATGGGATCACCTCCACCAACTCCACTGACCGTCATGTTCGTCTTGATCAGTTCTTCGTCTTTCCCGCCAATCTTCTTATAGAGAGAGTATGGCATGAGATTCACAATGGCTCCACCATCAACCAACATACGAGAAATTGGCTTCCCGTTGATGTGCTCTCTCATATACAAAGCCTTGAGATGATTTTCTGATTCACTAGGTTTCTGAAACACAGCATCTCGAGGCCCAAGTTGAAGATGAGAAATTTCCTCCTCTGGCACGACATAATAATCAGAAGATAAATAGACAACATTAATTTCCATGTTGTCACGTTCTGGAGAAGGCTCAAAATCAACTAATTCTTCATCTTCAACCACGGAAGGAATTGACGGAATAGCATTAATGGTTGAAGTAACTTTGGCCCCTGCCTCTGTCGACAAACCGGTCTGACCGGTTCCAGAAACCGGTCTGACCGCTTCTGCAGCGGTGAGCTGATCAGAACCGGTCTGACCGGTTTCTGAAACCGGTCTGACCGGTTGTGCTGCTGGCTGCACAACTCGCCAGGTCTTGGTCTGAGGAATCATGGGTCTATACTTGTTGAAATGTTCATCCCTCAACTTCTCGGCTTCCTGTTCCCTCTTCTCTTTGCTCCGTAGGCGCTGTAGCTTCCGCTTTTGCGTGTGAGTCAAGCCGGAAGGACACCACCTTGGCTGGAAGATCTTCTTTACGCCTTTGCTACTGCTAGCCTCATGATCATTAACCATGATTGGTCTTTTGACTGGAACAGGAGCCGAATCTCCAATGACCATCGGCTTTGTACCCAAGTCTTGTATAGCCACTGGAATCTCGCCAATCTTTATAAATTTACTGGCTTGGGCTTGCATATCCTCCTTTTTCTCCTTGATACGGTATTCTTGCTTAGGAGGAACTTGAAAACGTGGCTCAGACCGAAACCGGTCTGACCGGTTCATAAAACCGGTCTGACCGCTTTGGAAAGCGGTCAAGCGACCTGGTTCGTACGAGCTTAATCGGTTATGCACCGAATTTCCAATAGCACCACCACGACGTTTATAATCTGTAGGACTGTTCCATCGCTGTGGTGACCTCTGTCTCTTTTTTGTCGGCTGATCAACTTGAACGGCCTTTGTGTACTTGTTCATGAGCTGCGAAAAAGTAGGTCCTTGCTTCAGAACCCTCCCTTGAATCTTCGGCTCATTGAATTTCCAAGTACCCACTTCCGGGCGCTTAGGCTTGAAAGTTCTTGGACGGTCTGGAGACAAACCGGTCTGACCGGTTTGGGAAACCGGTCTGACCGGTTTCGCCTGGCTAGCGGACCGATTCTCTTCCAAAGAACTTCCTTGCCCCCCGGGCCTTGATGTGTTAATGGTAATCTTCAGAGACTCTTTGCCGTCAAGAGTCTTCCCAATCATCACTGTTCTGACCGGAACTTTGTCATCAACTTTTTCCGGTCTTGGATCTCCAATCACCACGTTCTTACCCTTAGCTCTATCGGCTTGTTCCGGCCGAATCAGCATCTTGGTGTTCACATCCTAGGTATGAACAGGGAAAGGAGTCTTGTCAACTTGCATTTCAGCGAGCACCAATCGACCTTCATTAAGGGCCGATTGTACCTGTCGTCGAAAAACATTGCAATCGTTGGTTGCATGAGAAAAAGAATTATGCCACTTACAATATGCACGATTTTTTAATTGATCGGCCGGTGAAATTGCATGAGAAAGTTTAACAAAGCCATTCTTAAGCAATTCATCAAAAACACGATCACACTTGGCTACATCAAAAGTAAATTTTTCTTCTTGCCGATTTTTCTGGATCGGCTTTAATGAAGGACAAGAACCAGGTTTACTTTTTGATGACCAAACAAATTCAGCGGCATAAATTTCTTTATCATCGTCCGAACTATCAGAATCATTATCAATAATATGCACATTCGAACGATGGGGTTTAGCAGATTCTTTTGCATTTTTAAATTTCAATTCCAGACTCATGGCCTTCATTTGCAAGTGATTAATAGTGAGAAAATCAGAACCTTCTAATTTTTCCTTGTAATGAGACCGTAAGCCTACAAAAGCCAAATCTGCTAAATCTTTTTCAGAAACAGTTATGTTAAAGCATCGGTTCTTAACATCTTTAAATCTTTTAAAATAATCAAGAACCGATTCCTCTCGGCTTTGCTTAACCGATGTTAAATCAGATAACTTAGCCTCATTTTCTCCGCTAAAGAAATGATCATGAAATTTACGCTCCAATTGAGTCCAATTTTGAATAGAATTAGGAGCAAGCGAAGAAAACCATGAAAAGGCAGTTCCAGTTAAAGATAATGAGAACAACCGTATACGCAATGCCTCATAAAATGATGCCTCCCCTAATTGCAAAACATATTGACTAATGTGTTCCCAAGGAGTTCTATTATCTTCACCACTGAACTTAATAAAATCAGGAACACGCCAACCATTAGGATAAGGAACCAAATCAAATTCAGGCAAATACGGTTTTTGATATAAGCGTGAACTACCCAATTCAAGCCCGAGCCTTGTTCTAAGTGTATTTGCTATGTCTTCTTTGAACTTAGCTAGCTCGGCTTGGTAATTCCCGTCACCTCTGTTTTGTGGAACGCGGGGAACACCATACGTTGTGTTATAGGAAGTATTCGGAATCGGTGCGTGAAACGAGCCAGATCCGTGGGGTATACCTCCTGGAACCGTAGTGCGTGGAACAGTAAAAACAGGACCAGAACTAGTAGTATTTGATAAAACCATCGCACTAGTCGCCCCCGAACTCATGGAACCGGCCTGACCGCCATTGGGCGGCAAACCGGTCTGACCGGTTATACAAACCGGTCTGACCGGTTCGGGGACCGAACCAGGGTAAGGTGTTTGTCCCGCATAAAAATTCACCGGCATGCCCAAATTAGGATCTAAAACATGCTCTGGCACGCCTGATGAGCTAGGAGTTGAGTTAGGCAATTCATTAAATTCTATATTTTTACCCTTATCAGAATTACCCGACATATTAGCAATCAACTCACTAGTAACTGTTTGTGCAGCAAGTAATTTATCATCCATCATGCGAGTGATTTGCTGCATCAAATCAGAGGATTCGCCAGTTACCTTAGGAAGTTCTTCAACTTGGTCGTTTGCCAGCTTGAAAGCCGGCATGACGAATTCCTCTACCCTCTTGACAAGGCCACCGCGATCTTTCTTGAAGCCCTTCAGGAATTGCGTCCTGAAGTGCTCCTCAGCGATCAGGTACCGCTTCCGCTCCTCGTCCGTGAGCTCTTCCATCGTCGCGGCGATGATGTTGTCCTTGTCGAGGTCGCACGTCGATCCAGACATGATTGGAGTAGATATAATCGGTTGTAGCACCAGATTAATCTTCCCCAGCGGAGTCGCCAAAAAGTATGTTGACACGAAAACGCGCCAACACACTCGAGATCGATCAAATGCGCAGCACGGCCGTCACAACGGCCAACACCCGGCTCCCCTCAGGAAAACCGGTCTGACCGGTTAACAGAACCGGTCTGACCGCTTTGAAGCCTCGAAACCGGTCTGACCGCTTTTCGTCGGGAAGTCGTGAAGACCTAGAAACTCAAGCTCGGGAGGGACCCCGTCGGAGCTCAAGCTGATCTAGGGTTGTTCTAGGGTCGGCAGGCCACCTAGAACGCCTTTGAACGCCGTGGAGACGAGCAAAGAACAGAATATGGGGGTTGGAAAAGATTAGGGTTTGAGAGATACACAAAATAGAAGATAAAAGTGTTTGATTCGATTGGAATACCTCAATCGGCCGTCTAGCCTTTATATTTATAGGCCGGGGAAGTCTTACCCCTTTCGAATAGGTTACAATATGGAACTAAACTCGGAATCCTAATCCTACTCGAATTACAGAACGAAACCGGTCTGACCGGTTTGGCAAACCGGTCAGACCGGTTTGGCCTTTGGCCCAATTTGAGTGTCAACAGTCAGGTGTTGTGTTGGCTTCTCTCACGGGAAGTGCATGCCCCCGTGGACCATCCCCGCCCGGCGCCCCGCCACCTCGGCGTCGCGCGAATCATCAAGTCCATCACGAGAGGAGGAAGGACATGCGCGCTGCGGCGGCGTCGCACGGCCGGCGATGCATGTCGTCTTGGCATTGGCCTTTGCCTTTGCCCTTTTCTTCACGTGCCGAGATCAATAAGTACTACCTCCCTCTCGCGCGCCCAGCTGTCCAGAGCGAAAGGGCTACGAGCTTGTGTCCCGGCGTACGTGATCATCCGATCGCGTGACGGATTACGCGCGTACTCGTTCCGTCCCCTCGATCGGCCCGGGCCGGGGCTCCTCGCTCCCGGCCTTTTCCGCGCTAAAGGCTGCGTGCGCGTGGCAGCCCGGGGGGCCATGTTGTACTTGGGTCCTCGCGGCACTGTGTGCAACGTACACACACATGGATCGTGGATGCATCACTCTCACCTAACTCGAGTCCCTTGACACGATCGTTTGTTCCTACGTGCACCTGGCTTGGATCACGGCGCGTTGCGCGCGTACAGAGGCCCATGCATCCGTCTATCCGCGCCCTAGCTCCATGCACATGTATATCCAGCCATTGCAATCCTGGGGGCCATTAGCTGGCTACAGAGCGCGCCACGCCCCGGCTGTTGCATGCATGGGCCGCGCGCGTGCTGTGCTGCCTTGCTTGGCTTGCTCTCGCTTGGCTTCGATCTGGCTGTGATCGGTGATGGAGCCGTTCTGATCCGATCCTCTAATGATATGATAATGATCAGTACTGTACACGGCAAAAAAAAGGCTGGAGTAACGCTTGGGTTTTAATGGCATTTTCCCCGTATACGTTTCTGTAATACAACGCACCAAAATGCTCGATCAACGCTCCGAGTAAAACAGCTTTCCCCAGCATTTTCCAAGCCCGTCGTCATATGCCAGGGGCTTCGCCCGGCCAGGCGGCCAGGTTACCCGTTTACGTTACTGGCCTTCTGTATTTTCGCTTTCATTTCGTAGCTCCGTTCCTTGACGCAAAAGGCGCCGGACGCCGACGCCGAAACGGCTAACCGTGTTCTCCGGGAGGAGAGGCGATAAGGACTGACGCTGGGATTACGTAGCACACAGCTGGTCGCGCGCCAATGCAAGATACCCGCGCCGGTGACACGCGCGCCGCGCAGGCTCCCTTGGCGAGCACGGTCCAATGACCCCCGGCTCCTTCCCTGCAAGCAAGGTTCCAAGCTTATCTTGTGCTGGCTGAGCCGTCATAGCCGCGCGCCCCGCCGCAAGCTGGGCACAACAAAAGTCGTGTCCAACCGGACTTCCATCTGGACCTCTATTCTTTTTTAAAAAAATACATGAACCTATATTATTATTATTATTATTATTTTACTTCGAAGATGGTTCCTTTTTCATTAATATGAAAGAGAATTTTTACACCTGCCCTAGTCTTAAGTTGATGAAAATCACATGGCATGCTTTACTAAATTTGAGTGTGTTTTAAGCTTCGCCCGTGGAATTTCTGTGCTGCCTCGTAAAAAGAAGGCGCGGGAGGCAATTCGGCTCATTGGAGGAGGGGAATACGAGGGTGGGCTGGTGAGGTGGCGGTCATGGTATCAACCCTAGGTGGTGATGGGCTATTGATAGGTGGTAGCAAGGGTAGGGGGATCAAGGCCCTGGCGAAGCTGGATTAGTGCAAGACCGGAGCTATGGCTTGTCATTGGCTAAACCGACTCCCAACAAATTCAAAATTTTCAATAAAATAACATTGTATATATTTGTTAAAAAGTCTTGAATTATCTCTTGTACACCGAACCCTGGTGCTCTTCTGGCTTGGCCTCACTCCTAGTTTAGTGTGGATGGGGCTCAATGAAGAGCTTGTGAATCCAATAATGGTGTAGCCGTAGGAGACAGTAGGAAAAGGTGAGAAGAGGTAACAGGGCGAGCTAGAATGGAGATTGCTGTTGGCGGAAAGCTTAGAGCTGCATTCTGCTCCAAGAAAGAAAGAAACAAAGAGAGGCACATGATGTACATATATGTGGCACGTTTTTGGTCCAGCAGTCGACGACAAAAACAAGAAACGGTCAGTCGTAGTAGAACATCTCTCTGCACCTATAGGAAACGGTCAGTCGTAGAAGAGCATCTTTCTACGCCTTTTTGAATCCTAGCTATATGTAGCACCATATTAACCAATGGCGGACTCGTTATAACGTGATTTGCATGTCCAGCTGGATCCTTCCAACTTCCACCAAAAACGGTCGTCACGTTATATTGTCGTGTTTGCTTACCCAATCATACACTCGAATGTTAACTGTTGCACCGTATTTGAATTGTTTTCTACTAACCCCCCATCACCATGTAAGATCTAATGGTCCTTGAGTTCAAGTTAATATTTGCAAGTTTTTAGTTTAAAAGTTGGTAGAATCTACATGACGTTGTTCAAATTTTCAATTGAAAGCTCTTGGTGTTTTTTCCGTTCATTGTTCAAAACATCAGCATTATGATGTTCAACATGAATAACCTATTTGCATACAACCTATTCTATTATGAAAATTAGATATGTTTAATTGGCAACTACAACATTGTTGTGGCACTTATCATGCCAAACTTTAGCTGTGAGTACAATCATACGGTGAAGAGGAAGAGATGAACAGCATTATATTTTTTTTGTATCTCATCTTGCCAGTGGTTTTGATTCAGAGAAAAATTGAGAAAAAATACTATAGTTTACCGAGAAACTTAAATAAAAATCAGATTGCTGTCAACTTTGAGACCGGCATATTTTGGACTGTTGCACTATTATTTTTTGAAAACTTTGACTATTAATACATATTAAAATCTATTTATTAGAAATGCAAAAAATGTATTATTAGAATTAATTTTGAAAAATACCTTCACTCTCATGAATTATTAAATTGTTTAAATATGATCTAGAAATAAAATAGTCACAAAGATAGATATTGGGACAGTATCATGTTCAAAATCTTAAGTATCTTTTGATTGCAGGGCTTAATATAGCGGATGATCTCCATTAACATTTCCTGCCATGGGAGATGTTCTTTTTCCAAACATCTGCAATAAGATCCATACTGCTGCTATGTTTGTTCCGTAAGTGATGAAATGAAGAGCAAATTCGCAATGAATCTAGTGCTATACAGCTGCAAAGGTGAGCGAGCGCATGGCTGTAGTCCAGACTCCTCCCACCCTCCCTAGTCCCTTCCAAGCTCCCATAAAAGGCCCAATGGTTCCTCCCGATCTCCATCCCACTCGACAACCGTGAGAACTCAGAGGTGTGGCGTGGCGTCCCCTTTTGCATGTTGCATGCCGTAGCTGGGGCGGTGTGTAATCCTCCTCCCCAACCCCTCGCCTCCTCTCCACCTCGCGATTCGAACCAGTCCCCCATTGCGAGCGCGCCGCCACAGCTGTCGCCAGGCTCAGAGGAAGGGATCGGGTTCGTAGAAGGGAGCGGCGGGCGGGCGATCGATCGGAGAGGCGGCGACTCGGGATCGGGTGAGTCGTTTGATCTTCCGTTTCCGAAACCTCGCCTCCCTTCGTGA
Organism: Echinochloa phyllopogon; assembly: GCA_033239725.1. NCBI lineage: Eukaryota > Viridiplantae > Streptophyta > Magnoliopsida > Poales > Poaceae > Echinochloa > Echinochloa phyllopogon. Next base: position 17,975,803 of record BTCW01000003.1, on the reverse strand, counting down.
TGGGCCTGCTCGGGCCCGCCGGTTGCCGCCTCGCCGCGCTGCCTCCTCATCGTCGTTCCGTCGTCGCTCACCGTGCGCGTCCGCCTAATGCTGCAGGCCGTTGCCGGGTCCGGGTCGCGGCGGCGCATGAGCTCTGACGCCGCGGGCGACCAGCGCAGCAGCAGCAACCGCACGAGGGGCGGCGCGGCGCCGATGCCGACCTCCTCTCCCTTCACCGGCGGCGCGGGATCCCCGACCCGCGTCGAGAGGATGCTCCGGGAGCGGGAGCACAGCCGACGCCACCCCTTCGCGTCGGAGTCGATGGATAGCGACGCCGCCGAGCCCAACTCCGATTCCGCCGGGACCTTCCTGGCGGATGGCGTCCAGTCGCCTGGGCGTGCGTCGCCCGCAAACATGGAGGATGCCGGTGGCGCGGCCTCGGGGCACGCCGCACGACCGCCCCTCGCCGGCTCCCGCAGCGGCTTCCGCCGCCTCGGCCTCCGTGGCATGAAGCAGCGCCTCCTCGTCGTCGCGAACCGCCTGCCTGTATCCGCCAACCGCCGCGGCGAGGACCACTGGTCCCTAGAGATTAGCGCCGGTGGCCTCGTTAGCGCCCTCCTCGGTAATTCCAAAATCTAACCTCCACCCAATGCGATTTGAACGGGAGATGCATGCATTAGAATTCTGCTAAGTGCTAACAGCTGTATCCGTTCATCCGATTTTTTTTCTGATACTGAAGGCGTTAAGGATGTTGACGCAAAATGGATCGGCTGGGCCGGTGTCAATGTTCCCGATGAAGTTGGCCAGCGAGCCCTCACCAGAGCACTTGCCGAGAAGGTATGTTGCAATTTCTGACAGAAATTCCATGTCTGGGTCAATAGAACAGTGACTTTTGTTATCACTCTAATAATTTAAAACATTTTTTGTGGATTGCTTGAACAACTCAGAGATGCATACCAGTGTTCCTGGATGAGGAGATTGTGCACCAGTACTACAATGGCTACTGCAACAATATCCTGTGGCCACTGTTCCACTACCTAGGACTACCACAAGAGGACAGGCTGGCAACAACAAGGAACTTCGAGTCACAGTTCGACGCGTACAAGCGTGCTAACCAGATGTTCGCGGACGTTGTCTACCAGCACTACCAGGAGGGCGATGTAATCTGGTGCCATGACTACCACCTCATGTTCCTTCCCAAGTGCCTCAAGGACCATGACAGCAATATGAAGGTTGGGTGGTTCCTCCACACGCCATTCCCGTCATCAGAGATTTACAGGACACTGCCATCCCGCTTAGAGTTGCTTCGCTCCGTGCTATGTGCTGATTTAGTCGGGTAAGCATACATATTAGTCTGCTGTGCTCTTGTTGTATTTGATTGTCAAAGCTGAGAAGTTTAACTGAGTATCCTTTTTATGCCTGATTTGCTTAAAGTAACTTTATGACTTTGACTATGCTTTTTGTACATGTATAACCCCTAACGAATTAGAATAGGAATGTATCAGCACAATATTGGTGATGTTTTTTTCTCGCTCCAACTGATCCTGGCCAGTCACCTATGAAGTTTGCTTTAGATGCAAAACCCTAAACCTGTTTTACTTTTCTGCAAGTTCCAAAAAGTTATTCTAGAAAGGCTAAGGAAAAAGAATGCAGGCCAATATATATGAACTGATGTATGTATACCAAACTATTAGTTCTTTCTTATGTCAGCTATTTCATGATGGTCTTATTTATTTTCTTCAGATTTCATACTTATGATTATGCGAGGCATTTTGTGAGTGCTTGCACTAGAATACTTGGACTTGAGGGTACCCCTGAGGGTGTGGAAGATCAAGGAAGACTAACCAGAGTTGCAGCGGTAATCATCAAGACTAATGTTTATATGAGCTATGTTGTTGACGTACTTAAAGTGTACTGTGACCTTATTTCCATTCTCTTGATAATTCCTTATGCATATTTCATTGGCAATTGATTATTTGTTAGTTATCTAAAACATATTTGCAAAATGAATGAAAAGGCATTGTTACTCACTTGGCTGAAATCTTCAGTTTCCTATTGGGATAGACTCTGATCGTTTCAAGCGAGCATTGGAGCTTACAGCAGTTAAAAGGCACATCGATGAATTAACACAACGTTTTGCTGGTCGAAAGGTATGGAAACACTTGCCCTTTTTTTACTGTAGAGCAAACTTATAACTCATTATAAGAAATCAGATAGAAAAACAAGTTCATCACTATATTTTTGGTTCCATCTGATTTTCTGTTAACTTGGCAAACTGTGCATGGAAATATCCAGATCCAATTCTTGATTTATGAATTGTGAATATGGTCTTTCTCTTTATGTGAGCCCCCTTTGAAAATGTTTGCTTTTTAGCAGGGCTGCCTACATGATAAGTTTTCTAACTCCTTCAAATCTGTGTGATTTCTTTCTAAATTAGAACAGATTTTTTGTGTCTTGAGTGTGTAGATTGTCATCTACCATGAGCAAATTCACGATAATCCTATTACAAATGCAAAATGTATGTATGTCTAATTATGGCTTGTCGTCAAGATATGGATTGACGATCTGTTACGTATGTCAGCATAAGAATAAAGAATAAGATAGCATTTCTTAAACATTTGAATTGTTGGAGTTTACTTCTAGTTGACTACCTGTTTTTTTAGGGAAAAAGAACTCAAAAAACTTTTCATTCTGAAGAATAAATGTCATATCAACCTGGAGCGTTATATTGAAATGACTGTATGGAAAATACCTTGCAAATAATCTGTGGTCATAGCTGACTGGTCCTATATTTCTGCACATTTTATTAAAGCGATGAATTTGATAAGCAGCGCAGTATTTCTGTTGGGCTCACTACAACTTGTATTATGTATTCATTAGTTTGAACTTTGAACGTACCATGCACTCTACAGTACCACGGTTGCTGAATGCCCTGGAAGTTTCAGTTTTTCTCTTCTAATGTTTGGTGATCACCATCCCTGGTGATGACAGGATGCTGCTACTGATTTTTCCTCCCCCCTCCCTTAGTGCTACCTTTTACATTTTAGTAGTTTGGACTTTTGAGTACTCATCGGTTGCTTTTTTATTTCTTGATGTGCCCTACTTACCTCTGCAACTCCTAAATTTTTGAATTGTATCTTTTTGCTGAAGTCTAACGGTAAATTTTGTTCCTTCTATGCTTTTGTTTTCTTTTCTAATGTGATAGGTAATGCTTGGTGTTGATCGACTTGACATGATCAAGGGAATTCCGCAAAAGATTTTGGCCTTTGAAAAGTTTCTAGAGGAAAACCCAGACTGGAACGACAAAGTTGTTCTACTGCAGATTGCTGTGCCCACAAGGACTGATGTCCCTGAGTGTATGAGCCCTTTCTGTCTTCTCAATTTGTTAATGTTTAATACAAGTCTGCAAGCATGTATGCGATATATAAGGTGCAGAAATATGATTTGCTTACTTGCATGAGTCCTTAATTTACAGCTTAATATCTTCTGTATTAAATGAAAATCGTTTTTCAGTTTAGCTATAATGATACATTTGGCATAGGAGACTTTATCTGGGCACCTGTTAAGTTCTGTTTCAGGTTTTGGGTGTAAAATATCCAGGAACTTTTCTGGATAATGAGAAAGATAATCCTATTGCATTCTTTATTCTGTAATGGGCTTACTCCACTTTTGCCATATTGAATCATAAGCTCCAGCGATTCATTTAGTGCAGACAGCAGAGATCTGAAAGATTCTGTATGCTAAAAATGTTCGATGACTCTTAGGGGATGCTGTATTATCCTCAACGACGGGGTTTTCAATAGCTTACAATAGCACTAGATTAGTGTTTGATGTACATCTTGTTACATGCATATATAATTACTTATTTCCTTTATTAAATGATGAAGAATATTTGTGGTCCTAAAACATGTGCAATTGCTAGTCTATTTGTCAAAAACGTTTCCACGATGTTGCATTCTTATTAGCCTTTGTAAATTGTAGATACCTTGTGATATCCAAAACAACACTTCTGTGTGACCAGAGGGGGCAGTTTGTATGCTGCTCTCAAAAAGCTTTTTATTGTTATGTTGTTTAATTTCAATGAATGTTGCAGTAATTTACCTATCATGTATACCTGTCAAGTTTTTAGGTTCTCGATCAACAACTTAATGAAACCACATGTTTGTTTGTGGTTGGTTATTGTTGATAAGAAATAAGTCCTATTAATAATCATTAGTCACTTTGTTCTCGGAATTTGCTTGAGTGTACCATGTGTGGACGATCTATAGCACCAGCTGTTCTTTTGAAAATGGGTTAATATAACGCTCTTATGAGTACCTTGCTTCTGGATAAATAGATTAAATAAAATGCTTTACAACTGTTTTTGATGGTTTTGTACCATAATAGTGCTATTTATCTTCTGTGCAAGTTCTACTTAATTGTTTTTAGTCACTGAATAACTAGTCACTATGATTTGCAGATCAAAAGCTTACAAGCCAAGTGCATGAAATAGTTGGGCGCATAAATGGTCGATTTGGAACGTTAACTGCTGTCCCTATTCATCATCTGGTAGTTTTCATGTTTTTTGTTGCTGCCTCCCTAGCTATATTAGGGCATAGCTTTACCTAAGCACCTAATCTATATATTACATCTTCTGCTGAGTAGGCTCTACCAATTAGCGCCTATTATCAATATATGGTTCTAATTTTGATAAATGATATTATCCATTTTTCTGTCTAAAATATTACTAATGAAGTAATAACTTTATTTATAATGTATATCAACACCACATAAAAAAATCTCGAATGCATTTTGTTTAAAAGATTCTGAAAATAATGTATTTCTTGCAGGACCGATCTCTTGATTTCCATGCCTTGTGTGCTCTCTATGCCGTCACAGGTAATTACTTAATTCTCTTGATACTTACATCTGGCAGATTGGATTGCTTCCAGTCTTCCAGCTTCAATTATACCTGATGTATTCACTTAATATGACGTTTAATGCCCTTTGTTTTGCATGCTGATTTTCACGGTCTCTGTTCAGATGTGGCTCTTGTAACATCACTGAGAGATGGGATGAACCTTGTGAGCTATGAGTATGTTGCATGCCAAGGATCTAAGAAAGGAGTTCTAATACTTAGTGAGGTAACTGATCAATTATGCATGCCATTATTTTGTTTATGGGAGAAACTTTTATTTTATAATTTTTTTTGCTATTGCTGCAATTTCAGTTTGCTGGGGCGGCCCAATCACTTGGAGCTGGTGCCATTCTAGTAAACCCTTGGAATATTACAGAAGTTGCAGATTCAATACGCCATGCCTTAACTATGTCATCCGATGAGAGAGAGAAACGACACAGGCATAACTATGCTCATGTGAACTCTCACACGGCTCAAGATTGGGCTGAAACTTTTGTATGGTGAGGTTCTAATTTCCAGTAGCTTGATTTGTAGTTTTGTGGACCAAGTTCTATGGTATAACATTTATTTGCAACTCAGGCTTTCTGATGATTACCCTTTCCTATTTCATGTAGTGAGCTAAATGACACGGTTGCTGAAGCACAACTGAGAACAAGACAAGTTCCTCCCGTTCTCCCTAGTCAAACGGCAATCCAGCAATATCTGCATTCTAAAAACCGTCTGCTCATATTGGTAATGCCATATTTCTTCTTTCATACTACCATACTTGATAGTTGTGGAGATTTTTCACCATGTTAACTGGGCATTGTAATTCAGAACTGGCTGACTCGTATCCGGTAGCAAGTACTATCCATAGAGTTTTTGAACAATTACATATTTTGCTCTTATGTGGCTAGTGTCGCCTTATATTTTCTGCTAGACTAGATCATCATGACAAATTTGTGGCATATTCAAGTCTCCAATAATTTTTCAGTAATTTATGAATAACGGTGAAATTTTCACTTTTGGTTTTCCATAAGAAGGTTTTCATTGCACCTTAACAGTAACAACTTCAATTCCTGATATTTGTACATACTACTGGATGTAGGGTTTCAATTCAACATTGACTGAACCAGTTGAATCCTCTGGGAGAAGAGGTGGTGACCAAATCAAGGAAATGGACCTCAAGCTGCATCCTGACTTAAAGGATTCTCTGAAAGCGCTCAGTGAGGATGAGCATACTACAGTTATTGTTCTCAGCGGCAGTGACAGGAATGTTCTTGATGAAGTAATACTAAGAGGATATCTGTCTCTTATTTTAGATTTGATCAACTGACCACTATATTTCCCATAAGAACCAACACATTTGTCATGTGTGCAGAATTTTGGAGAATTTAAAATGTGGTTGGCGGCAGAGCATGGGATGTTTTTGCGCCCGACTTATGGAGAATGGATGACAACAATGCCTGAGCATCTGAACATGGACTGGGTTGACAGTGTAAAGGTGCGTGTGTTTCATGAAATAAGTCCTTTCGCATCCAATTAATGTAAAGCTTCTAACATCATTTTTTCCCAGCATGTTTTTGAATACTTTACAGAAAGAACCCCAAGGTCCCATTTTGAACACCGTGAAACATCATTTGTGTGGAATTACAAGTATGCTGGTAGGTGTTGATCATCTATGCATAATTTTTTAAAAAAAACGTAAAAATGTTTTGGGCGGTAACATTTTATTTGCACCTGCTATTGCAAAGATGTTGAATTTGGAAGGCTTCAAGCAAGAGATATGCTGCAGCACTTGTGGACAGGTCCGATCTCAAATGCAGCTGTTGATGTTGTTCAAGGGAGCCGATCAGTAGAAGTTCGGTCTGTTGGAGTTACAAAGGTCAGTGGTGCAGTATGATTGATGATTTTCTCCATATTTGGCTAGTTGATGTTTTACATATCATTTGTTTTCTTTTTATAGGATGCTGCAATTGATCGTATTTTAGGGGAGATAGTTCACAGCGAAAACATGATTACTCCAATTGACTATGTCCTATGTATCGGACACTTCCTTGGAAAGGTAATTTTGCAGTGGGTTCATGTTCTTGCTCTAATCAATTTATTTTTTATGTCAGAAACATCATTTTTTATGTGAAAAGTGAAATATGCTTGGATCAAAGTCATACTGTCGGGAACTGTCTTTCCCCTTGTTTACTGACTCAGTTATGGCAAAACTGTAAAAATACCCTGTTACTTATTTAGAAAGTTTAGGATAAGTTGTGTCTGAAACATTAATGTTCACATAAAAACATTAAGTTTGATACTGCCATGCTAATGAAATATCCTGTCCCTATTAGGCCAAAAGAAACATCCTCACCAATCTGCTGATGCGACAATATAAAATGAGTCTAGTAATGCTTGTCAAAACTCTATGGATAAGCTTCAGACCAATATTGTAGCTGTTTTCATATGCATGTGAATAGCAATTTTATAAAATGGTGGAGCTTTGTGAGTTTTGTGTATGGATTCTGCATGTTTCCTTCCTATAGTTAAAAGCTTTACTTTGAACAATATCATGTTACTTAAAAAAGAATAATGTCCATCTTTTTAAGTGTAATGGTAGGAATTCTTATTTAAGTTCGCTGCTACAATTATTCTCGATGACTAATTTGCACACCTGTTCTAATCCGTCTTTAGCTTGGTTTGGTAACATCTGGCTTGCTCTTGCTTTCAGGATGAGGACATCTATGTCTTTTTCGATCCCGAGTACCCTTCTGAATCCAAAGTAAAACCAGAGGGGGGTGGCTCAACAGCCCTTGACCGGAGGCCAAATGGAAGGCCATCAAACGGTCGCAGCAACTCCAGGAACTCACAGCCCAGGACACCGAAGACACAGCAAGCTGTATCCGAGAGGTCATCCTCTTCAAGCCAAATCAGCACAAGCAGCGACCACAACTGGCGTGAAGGGTCCTCGGTTCTCGATCTGAAGGGCGAGAACTACTTCTCCTGTGCCGTCGGAAGGAAGAGGTCCAACGCTCGTTACTTGCTCAACTCATCAGAGGAGGTTGTCTCCTTCCTCAAAGAGTTGGCAACGGCAACAGCCGACTTCCAGTCCAGCGATGCCGATTACATGTTCTTGGATAGGCAGTAAATAGCTCAAAGCCTCAGGGCTTACCAGAGGAGTGTTACTCCTGGAAAAAAAATATATTCATTTCTCATATGCGTCGACAGAGTTACACCTACAGGCTGTAGCTGGTCAGCGTGCTGTAAAATCCTGTACAAAATTTGTGCTCGTTTAAACTGAGAGGGGAGCAAATGGAAAGGATAAAGGAGTTTAGAGAGGTTCATCGCTTCTGGTTTGCTGTGCAATCGTTGTGAATTGTGATGTTTAATCGGCTCTTTCTTCGACTTTGCTCTGTCAAACGTTATCTCTACTTTTTTTTTAAAAAAAATCATGTCTGGATGAAGGCTTTTTAAAAAAAAAAGAATACGGATTACTCCTAAACAAAAACGTGTCTCTATGCATGCTTACGGTCTACAGAAGGTGAGCCTGGAGGTGTCTGGTGCCAGCGGATACTGCGGGGGTTGGTTGCAGTTGCAGCCCCTGACGGAATCAACTTGCACAGGAAGAGAAAGCTACCTGTATATACTAATGCAGCCCATGCAAGCAATGTGCCATCCCAATCAAGGGAGCTCATGCTTGGCTTGGATGCGTTGATCCGTGGGGCTCCTCCCCAATCCTCACATTCCCGCATTACTTGGTCAGACAAGCCACGGGCCTTCATGATTGCCTATCCATTTCAGCGATGCAGTTTGGCATTTCTTATGTGCTCGCTTTCGTCACCTGATAACCTCACCCAACCCCTCCAATCATGCTTGATCTTCCCCTGAAACGATCCTTGCGAACCAAGAACTCCCAAGTCCAAAATTCCCGGTGCCTATTTTATGAATTCCTCGAAAACTCGGAGGCATTTTCGGTGACGGCGACGTTTCTGAGTTAGCACAAGCTGCACATAATTAAGCGGAGAACGTCACGCTAAGAGCCCTAGACCCCGTCGCATGATTCGCCAGCACTTTGCAGCGTGGATATTCATTTTGGAAGTAAATGAAATGCAGTGAAGACTGAAGAGAAGAGTGCCCCGTACGTCACGTCAAGGGCCCCAAGCATCCTCCCGATCGACGCGGCTCTCTTGCAAACTTAAAATGCTCGCCCATTTAGCGTAGCTGGATTCCCCAGCTGCCGAAGCTCGCGTATATATGGAGGAGCTCCAAGAAGCCGACGTCTTGTGGCCGTGGACGACGGACACGCCACCGCCGTCGCCGGAGGACGACGACGAGGAGAGCTACCTGCCGCCGGCGACTCCCGAGCTGGACGAGTACGATGCCGCCACCGTCGTCGACTTCTCGTGCGAACCGTTCAGTGGGCCGCCTGCCTCGTCGAGCTCGAGCTCGGCGTCGAGCCCGCAGTGGTCTGACTCTGACTGGTCGTCGGACGGCTTCTTCCTCTCCGGCCTGTCCTCCGCGCACTGCGGGAAACCCGACGTACGCCGAGTGCTTCCCTCTCTGCCGAGTGCTTTCTATCGGGCACTCGGCTAAGACTGGCTGTGCCGAGTGCCCAGACAACGGCACTCGGCAAAGAGGCGACACTCGGCAAACATGATCTTTGCCGAGTGTCAGAAAAGAGACACTCGGCAAACAGGATCTTTGCCGAGTGTCACGACAGAGACACTCGGCAAAGCTGACGCACGTGCCGGGCGCGTGCCACGCCACGGACGGCCGTTTGGGCTCCAGTAGCTTTGCCGAGTGTCACACGGCAGACACTCGGCAAAGCCGTGGCACGTGTCCAGCACGTGCCACGCGCGCCAACGGCCGTGGACGGCCGTTTGGCCTGTTAGTTCTTTGCCGAGTGTCACAGTCCAGACACTCGGTAAACATGGACGTGTTGGCCCTTTGCCGAGTGTCTGGGTCAGATACTCGGCGAAGAGTTTGAAAATTTGAAAAATATTTTTAAAAAATTTGAAATTCAAACTCAAAAAATTTGAACATTTTAAATATAAGAGTTTTTGGCCGTCTGGATTGGTAGTTTTGCCGAGTGCTTCGGCGGGGCACTCGGCAAACCACCTCTTTGCCGAGTGTTTCCTAGGAGACACTCGGCAAAGCTTATGTTTGCCGAGTGTTTTCTAAAAAACACTCGGCAAAGTTTGGCCTTGTTTATTTAAACTTATGTTTTTGGGATACAAAGTTTATTTTTTTTCTAACAATACTTGTCAAAGGCTCTTTATATCTTATGTGAAGCTTGTGGCAAAAAGTTGGGATGATTTCGAAAAGTTTATATATACGGCCTTTCCAATCGGAGCATATCCCCATAGAAGATTCGGAGAGTTGAGAAGGAAACAGCTGGATTTCGAAACGAAGTGGAGTTGAATTAGAGTTTGAGTTCATAACTTTTTGTATAGGCAATAGACGACGTAGATTGCTTCATTTGAAGTTATCATATTTTTCCGGACCCATTTGATATTTTTTAAATTATTTTTACAACAATCTCCACATGAAATAATGAAATATATGAAGGAATTATGAGATATATATGCTTCAAATAATGAAAACATTTCATCTAAGCATAAAATGTGCATTGTTGAATGTATTTGACAAGATATTTTGATGTGTATTTGATCGAATTTGAAAAATTTGGTATGCAAGAATTGTTCTGGGAAATGTTTGCCGAGTGCTACACTCGGCAAACAACACCTTTGCCGAGTGTCAGGTCGTAGACACTCGGCAAAGAGCACCTTTGCCGAGTATCAGGTCAGAGACACTCGGCAAAGATGCCACGTGGGCTGGCCGGCCCGCGGCCACGCGGGACACGTCATTGGCCCACGTGGCACCTTTGCCGAGTGCTCGGCAAAGGGCAGGTTTGCCGAGTGCCCTGGGCAGACACTCGGCAAACAGGCCACGTGGCCGTCCCCTTCGGCCGCGCGCGGCCACGTCAGCGGCCAGCGCGCGGCCACGTCAGCGGCCAGCGTGCGGCCAGATCTGTTTGCCGAGTGCCTCGATCTGGGACACTCGGCAAACAGGGGGTTTGCCGAGTGCCGGATCTGGGACACTCGGCAAACAGGGGGTGCCGGGGGGACTTAGCCGCCCACGCGGCCCCCAACCCTACACACGCACACACGCACACGCGCCGCCTCCTCTCCCCACACGCCGCCGCCGCCTCCTCTCCCCACCCGCCGCCGCCTCCGCCCGGCCCGGCCGCCGTGCTCCTTCCCGCCCCGGCCCCGGCCGCCGCACGCGACGTCGGCCACCGCTCCCCGCCGCGCCCGTGCTCCTTCCCGCCCGGCCCGGCTGCCGCACGCGACGCCGGCCGCCGCCTTCGCCCGGCCAAGCCGCCGCCTCCGCCCGTGCTCCTTCCCGCCCCGGCCCCGGCCGTCCCCGCGCCGGCCCCGGCCGTCCCCGCCCCGGCCCCGGCCGGCCGCCTCCGCCCGTGCTCCTTCCCGCCCCGGCCCCGGCCGTCCCCGCCCTGGCCCCGGCCGGCCGTCCCAGCCCCGGCCCCGGCCGTCCCCGCCCCGGCCCCGGCCGGCCGTTCCCGCCCCGGCCGCGTCAGCCCCGGCCCGGCCGCCGCGCAGGCTGGCCCGTCCCCGCCCCGGCCCCGGCCGCCGTGCTCCTTCCCCGGCCGCCGGCTCGTCCTCCTGTCCCCGCGCCCGCCCATCCCGTGTAGGTACCCCGCCCGTCCTCTTGTTACCTTTGTTATTTTGTTCATTTTGCTGCAAAACTATGATGTGGTAGTTGCTATTTTTGTGGTAGGAAGTAGTAATATGAATTTATTTGTGAAATTATGAAATTGATGTGAAATTGTAGTTGTTAGATTTAGAATTGGTATTCTTTGAATTGGTTGATTTTTGGTAGAATTGAGTAATGAATGTGGTTGTCGGCCTTTGTTTTGCTATCAAATGGATTAGGCCATGTCAAACAAGTGCCATGAATATTGTGTATGTGGTTGTCGGCCTTCGTGCCGCATCCTTGTTATGTGGTTGTCGGCCTTCGTGCCGTGTTTTTTTCCAGGATGTGCGGTTTCAGAAACCTCCCCGTGTAGGGGAGGTGCTGCCGAATTTTTTATTTGACAAAAATTTGTTTTTATTTCAGTGAGGCTGTCGCACCGTTTTCTACTTGGACCCCGACGCCGCACGTCGTTCCCCGCCGTCTGCACCGACACGAGCGTCACCGACTCGCCCGCCGTCGAGCCCGTAGGTGAGCACATGCAAAACCATACGCCCTCAGTTTTTAATTCGTAGATCCATATTTAAGTTGTGTACCTTCTTCGTCTCTTGTATTTATCTTTACCGTGTGACTTCTTTGCCATGTTCTTGCGTTTCCTACAGTAAATAAGATGAAGGGTCATCTTCCTCTTCCGTCTTGAGAAAGATGATATGACATCTTATTTACTGTAGGATACGCAAAAACATGACAAAGAATTCATACCGTACAGTTAAATACAACAGGCCAAGATTGTGCACAACTGTGTCACGTAACCTAGTTAGGCGTCTCCCGTTCGAAAGAGATACGGTTGTGAATATGTGAATCTTTGCATATGTCTAACCGTATCTGTTTTGAATTGTCCACATTTTTGGACAGCTCGAGGATGTGTAGATGGGTAGTTTCCATGCTCTACTCGTACCGAGGCTGAGTTTCGGCATCATCTCCCTGTTGTTCTCCAAATACACAATCTCCGTAATTGGACGTGTATTTGGAGAACAGCGGGGAGGTGCTGCCGAAATTCCGTCTTGGATACGAGTAGAGCATGGAAACTACCCGTCTACACATCCTCGGGTGGGATTAGGACCTATCTTTACCTATTAGACATAAAGCTAGCATCCGGTAGATGCATTTATTATTATAAATTTGGTATGGAAGAAATTTATTGCTCGGTGATATGTAAAGGGATGGATGACCGTGAGTGGATGTACACTGGCCGCTCAAGTAAAGGTGAATGTACAGATGAATGGATTGCCAAGACTGATACGTTCTTGAAGCAAGCTTTTGCCAATGCGAAAGGGGTGCCAACTACTTTCTGTCCATGCGCGGTTTGCGACAATCGTAAACGCCAAACAGAAGTTGTCATGGGTAAACATCTCGTCAGGAATGGATTTACGGAGAACTATACTCGGTGGACACGCCATGGTGAAGCTGTTGATCGTGTGAGAGACGAGGCCGTGAGGCAGCGCATCGAGGAGTTTGATGATGAGGCAGGGGTAGGGGACATGTTGCATGACTACGACGAAGCACACTTCAATGATGGACCTAGGGAGGAGGAGCCGGAGGCCACTACAAAGGCTTATTATGACATGTTGTCAGCGGCACAACAACCACTTCACTCGCACACTAAGGTTTCTCAATTGGATGCCGTTGCACGTCTGTTGGCCGTCAAGTCCCAGTTTAGCTTGGGTCGAGACGCCTTTGACCACATCCTGACAGTTTTGGGTGGCCTCCTTCCGGAAGGTCACGGCCTGCCAAAGAACATGTACGCGGCACAGAAACTTCTAAATGCACTTAAGATGCCGTATCAGAAGATACATGCTTGTCCGAATGGATGCATCTTATTTAGGAAAGAATTTGCGGACGCAAAGCAATGTCCGAAGTGCAAGGCTTCTAGATTCGTGGAGATAGTCGGTGCTGATGGTAAGAAGAAGCAAAGCAAAATACCCGTGAATATCCTACGGTACCTTCCACCTATACCGAGGATCCAACGGCTTTACATGACCGAGGACTCCGCGAAACAGATGACATGGCACAAAAGTGGAGTGCGATACAATCCTGATAATCTCGTACATCCATCCGATGGTGAAGCATGGAAGCACTTTGATGGGATTCATCGTGACAAGGCTATAGAGGCTCGGAATGTGCGTGTTGCGTTGGCAACAGATGGGTTCAACCCGTATGGAATGACGGCTGCCCCATACTCTTGTTGGCCAATGTTCGTGATCCCACTCAATCTCCCCCCTGGTGTCCTATTTCAACGGCAGAACATCTTTTTGTCGTTAATTATTCCTAATTACCCGGGGAAAAATATGAGCGTGTATATGGAGCCTCTTGTTGATGATTTGGACCGTGCTTGGGAGGAAGGTGTATGGACATATGATCGAGCTACAAAAACAAACTTTAAAATGCATGTCTTCTACCAGTACTCCCTGCATGACCATCCGGCGTATGGGATATTCTGCGGCTGGTGTGTCCACGGGAAGTTCCAATGTCCAATATGCAATGCATCTCTGAAGTTCATCTGGTTCACCAAGGGTGGAAAATATTCATGCTTTGACAAACATCGTCAATTTCTCCCTCTTGAACACGAATTCAGACAAGATATCAAGAACTTCACGAAAGGTGTAAGGGTTCTAGACCCTGCACCATAGATGATGACAGGTGCGGATATCAAGAACTTCACATAATATTGATATGATGCACACTGAAAAGAATCTTGCCGAGGCACTTTGGGGTACAATCATGAACATTCCTGATAAAACCAAAGACAATACCAAGGCTAGAGTGGATCAGCAGCGGTTATGCAATAGACCGAAGCTAAATATACCACCTCCCAGGGACGGCAAAACATGGAAAAAACCTAAGGCCGATTTCGTTCTCAATAATGACCAAAAGAGGGAAGTGCTAAGTTGGTTCCAAACATTGAAATTTCCTGATGGGTATGCAGCGAATTTGAAGAGGGGAGTGAACTTAACTACTCTACGAATCAACGGGCTCAAGAGTCATGACTACCACATATGGCTTGAGCGGCTTCTTCCGGTGATGGTTCGAGGCTATGTCCCCGAGCATGTCTGGCAAGTGCTGGCGGAGTTGAGCAATTTATTCCGCCAGCTGTGTGCTAAGGAAGTATCGAAGCCCATGCTTGCAGAAATGGAAAAGCTTGCTCCCGTGTTGCTATGCAAGTTGGAGAAGATATTTCCACCGGGCTTTTTCAACCCGATGCAGCATATGATTCTGCACCTTCCGTATGAGGCACGAATGGGAGGGCCTGTGCAGAACCGCTGGTGCTATCCAATTGAAAGATGTCAGAAGGTTCTTCGAACTAAATGCAAAAATAAATGCAAGATTGAAGCATCTATTGCAGAGGCATACATTCTCGAGGAGGTGTCAAACTTCACGACGAAGTATTATGCTGACAACCTCCCTAACGTGCACAATCCACCGCCTCGTTATAATGTTGGCAAAGTTGAATCGAACCTCAGCCTTTTCCGAGGGCAACTAGGAAGTGCAAAAGAAGGCACCAACAAAAATTTGACAAATGCAGAGTGGCGCGCTATCATGCTCTATGTGCTCACCAATCTATCCGAAGTTGAGCCATACATGCGGTAAGTTCAGAACGATCTTGTTTTCAAGTACCTAGCCACTATTCTGCATCCAACACTCTTGTTTCTCGTTCATACAGGGAATTTGTTGATCAATTCTGGCGTAATAGGAGGGCTCCTACCCCACACGAAGTTGATGACCTTCTTAAACATGGAAACCCAGATTTTATTTCTTGGTTCAAACGGAAGGTACACTTAATTTCAGTCTTGTCCTAAATTCGATGTTACTGAAGTCGTGTCATTAATATAACAAACTATCCTGGTCGAACTCGCAGTGCCAATCCGATGGGTCGATGAGTGCCGAGTTGAGACAGATCGCCGATGGTTGTGCGTATAAGGCCAAGTCATTTACCGGATATGACGTGAATGGTTATCGTTTTCGCACAACAAGTCATGAGCAGAGGATGCCCAATCGAAGGACTACAAGTACCGGAGTCTATACTCCAGGCTCTGATGGGGCCGATTACTATGGGAGACTTGAAGAAATATACGAGCTTAATTTTGGTGGAAGCAAACCTCTTTCTCCTGTTATCTTCAAATGTCATTGGTTTGATCCTTCAGTGGTGAGATGAACCCCTAGTCTTGGGCTAGTCGAAATTCGACAATCATCTGTCTTACCTGGAGATGATGTCTATATAGTGGCTCAACAAGCCACCCAGGTGTATTATTTGTCATACCCGTGCAAAAAGGACAAAAGGCTTGAGGGTTGGGACGTTGTATACAAAGTGTCGCCACGTGGTAAACTACCAGTCCCAAACAATGAAGATTATAACATAGATCCAAACACCTATGATGGAGAGTTCTTCCAAGAAAATGGGCTAGAAGGGTCTTTTGAGATAGACTTAACCCAAGCGGTCGGAATGGATTTAGACTCAGAAATGTTTGTTGACGAGGACACTGGAGATGTGGTTCATAATGCTAAGGAGGTAGAGTTACTAGAGCGATTACAATTAGGCAATGACGAAGACGACAACATTCCTCCCCCTTTGGAGGACGACCATGAACATCTCGAAATGTACGATAGTGATGATGCGACCGTTGATCCAGATAATCCTGATCCAGATGATTATTTCTAATAAAAGTACGTTTATATATTGCATCATCTCTTTCTAATAGTTTATGTCGGGTCATATTTCTTATATATTACATGTTTTTCTAATAATTTATGTTTATATGTGAAATCTAATAATTGTATGTTTTTGTTGATCGCAGGTGATTGAACCAATATGGTGGGTCGTGGCGGTGCGATGAGGAACGTCATGTCGTTGTACCGGAAGTTTAAAGATGGGGGGTCCGAGGCAGCTGGGTCGTCTGGTGCCAAGGGCAAGGGGCGAAAGAAGAAGGCCACAGGCGGGGGGGGGGGGGGGGGGGGGCGAGGCAAGGGCAAGAGGTGAGAGCGGACCCCCGTACCTTCGTCGTCTTCGTCCGACGAGGACTTTGTTCCTTCGGCGGTGGACACTCGGGCCGCGGAGCACGAGTACCGCGAGGACGAGGAGCACGAGGCAGTGGAGCACGTGGCCGAGGAGCACGGGGCCGAGGACCACGGGGCCGAGGACCCCGAGGGCGAGGACGTAGAGGGGTCCACCTCCTCTGAGAACTCGGCCCTTTGGCAGCGAGGCCCCTCGCAACTCCCGAAGCGCCCGATACCCATGGAGCGTCGCCCCGTGATCGCACCCAGCCCTCCAAGGTAAGTAATTTTAGATGTTACACAAACCTTCTCGTTTCATATTCATATGTTGGAAATCACAATATGGACTAACAATTTATCTTAATCACTTGGGCAGGAATTGGGTGATGGTCACCCCAGGCGCTGGTCACGCCCGCAAAGTCAACGGCATCCTGGGTCTTCTTTGCAGGGAGCTGTTTCCGGGTCTGGTGACCATTGGCGGCAGGGAGGAGCCGGCCTACACCTTTGACCACTACATCGCCGCTGGCGATCAGGAGGACCGGGAGCGCAGGATCTTCAACAACAAGGCCGAGCGGGTAAAGGGAGAGCTTTGGGTAAGTATTCGTTGCACTACACTGCTCAACACAACACTTTCATTGAACAATCTACAAATAATGCAACATTCATCGTGTATATATGCGCAGGACTTTTACAGATGCGCCCCGGGACAGGAGGCTTCGGCGGATGCTGTGGCACATGCAGCCTGCTGGAAGCTTGTCAAGGACCTGCACTACGAGGCGCGCGTGCAGGCCGTAATTGATTATTTCGCGGCACTCAAGATCTCCGTGAAGAAAACGGAGGCAAGAAACATGAAGTTGACCAAGGAGCAGTATCTGGTGGTATGTAAATCGATACTGTTTTATTCTAAGATTAAGTACTCTAAATTTGATCTTGTTATATGTCGTACACTTGATGTCTTGTAGGCGATTCCGTGGTGGTGCGCCCCGCATCCCACGTGCTGGGAGGTGATAGTCGACAAGTGGTGCAGCGCCGAGTGGGCCGCTCAGCACGACCTTTGCCGGGAGCGGCGTTTGCTGATGCCCGGTGTCTCACACCATCAGGGCAGCCTTAGCCTCGAGGAGTACAGGGCCAAATGGGTACGCCGAGTCATTTCTATATTCGCTCACTCTATTCTGTGTAATTACTAATTCATATTGTTTGTTTTTTCAGTCGGCGTCACATGGTGGTGCGCCTTGCTCACAGCTCGAGGCTTTTGCTATGGCCCACAAGGGCAAGGCGACCTCCGACGTCCGGTACAACCCGGAGGACGGGCCCGCGGCATACAGCAACGCCAGCGTCCACAGTCGCCTCACAGCATATCAAGAGGTCGCGAAGGAGGTCCACGGGCCAGACTGGGATCCGACCGCCCACGACATTGATGGAGAAGTGGTCATGAGGGCGGGACGAGGCAAGAAGCACGAGCGGTACTTGATCGCCAACAACACCATCGACACGGCCTCTACCCCCACACTCTCCCAGATTCGAGCCAGGAGCACGAGCTCTTCAGCGGCTATCCGCCAGCCTCTTCCCGGTTCACACTTCGGGATGTAGGCACTCCAGGTTATTTCTGTTTCTATCTTTGTACGTGAAGTTTGCTTACGTTTATAATGTATTATAACAATGTGATTGAATATTGCAGGCCCGGTTGGATGAAGAGACGCAGAGGCGGGAGTTCCTGGAGGCGGAGGTGCAGCGGATGAAGGACGCGGAGGCCGAGAAAGACAGGCAGAAGGAGGAGGCCGAGCGGACGAACCGAGCGTGGCAGGAGCAGGTATTTGCCTACCTGCAGAGCATTGGCCAGCGCGTGGGTGAAGGTCCGCCGCCGCCGATGCCACCACCGCCTCCACCACCACGTGTTCCTATTTCTCCCGTGAGTCTCTTGAGAACCCTATGATTTCATTTCACAACTCATTTCTGTCGAAAATCTTGTAACACACACCACTAATCTCTTTTGGGCAGGCTCCTGGCTCGGCCGCGTCGAATGACGGCCCTCAAGACGAAGACCTTGCGGCGCGGACGGTTAGATCGTTGTTCGGACCCCCTCTTCCGTGAGTGATGGATGTTGGACTTTGTAACATATGAATGATGGATGTTGGATGTTTGGATATTGAATTTGTGACATTTCTGTGATGTTGGATGGTTTAGTGACTTATATGTGTTTGTTTATGGTTGTTTGATGGTTTAGTGGCTATATATATATATGAATTGCCTGTGATGCCTATTATAAACTGCCTGTAATGCCTATTAGAAACTGCCTGTGATGTTTTTGTTGAGGGGTCCTTTTAACGCAAAAAATTAATAAAAACAGGAAAAAATTTGAGCCTTTGCCGAGTGTTACACTCGGCAAAGAGGTGCTTTGCCGAGTGTATTGGCTTTAACACTCGGCAAAGAGGCTGTTTCTGTCATTTCTGGAACAGCCTTTGCCGAGTGTTCCTGCTTTGCCGAGTGTGTTGGCTTTTACACTCGGCAAATATGCAACCTTTGCCGAGTGTTAAAGCCCTTACACTCGGCAAAGGGTTGTCCAGGGCCTGCCCCCTAACCAGGCTTTGCCGAGTGTCGGGGTCCAACACTCGGCAAAGGCCGGTGTCTTTGCCGAGTGTGACACTCGGCAAAGGCTCCGTTAGCCCTAACAGCCGTCCACTGACGGCGCCGGGCCGTCTGTTAGTGCTTTATTTTGCCGAGTGCTGGCTTTGCACTCGGCAAAGCCTTTGCCGAGTGCCCGACAGAAGACACTCGGCAAAGGGCCTGTTTGCCGACACGAGCTATGCCGTAACCCCTTTGCCGAGTGTATTTCGGGGTTTGCCGAGTGCCCCAGGCACTCGGCAAACTCCGGGTTTCCCGTAGTGGCGGGTTCTGCCGGGGTTGTTGGGCTCGACGGAACGGAGGAGTTCCTGGAGGCGGACGTGCTGTGGCCGGACGACACCGCCGACGAGGTGGAGGGCGGCGCGCCGGGGTTTTGGTGGCGGCGTTGTTGCCGTCTTGTAGAGGAGGAAGCCGCGTCAGCTGCCAGCGCCGCCGCCACCGCTTGCGGTGAACGTGAAGGGTGGGGGCCTTTGGTGTCGTCTCCGGTCGATATACCCATGGCCGCCAGAGGCCCCGCCGCCGCGCGTCGCCGTCGGTCGCCGCTGTCGACCGTGCTAGCTGCGCGTCGTCGTCGGTAGCATCATATCCATGGCGAGATCTCGTCCCGGCCCGTCAGAGTGGTTTTTGTTAACGTTTTTGGTCGTGATCCGGAGAGGTGTCTTCTTGTCCGTAGCTAGCTTGTTTCTCGATGATCTTTTGCGTGTAGAAATGTTTGCGCTGCCGAAAAATTTGAATTTCTAGCAAGATAGAAGCTGAGATGATCTAGAATCCAGAATTCCAGATAGGGCCTTTTCCCCTTTTTGCGACGAGAAATGTAGTGGCGGTTGCCTTTTGTCCTTCGTTGAATCTTGAGAATGAATTGCGCAAAATTTGTTGAAGTTTCAAGTATGGGGATGAAGCAAATAGATGTGGTGCACCGGCCGCATGCTTGGAATGGATTTGCTGGCTTTCTTGAGTATGTAACACAATACCAAACGCATTAGGCATGAAGAACATACGCCGGCGATTATGTATTGCTTGAAGATGGGCAAGAGATATGCTTAACAACTTGGAAATAATGGAGGTTGGTCGACCTGAACTTTCTACTATACATCCATTCCCAAAACTGTGAGCAGGCCTGAAGAGAATCGCAGAAAGAGTCGTTGAAGCGTGGAGATGTCTAAAACGGTGGTGTTAATTATACTACTGTACATTATACAGTATGCTGCTGTGGATGAGCTGATGAACAGGAGCTCGTAATATTTGTAGGCATCTTTTGTTTTCCTAGAGCAAACGATCAAATTCCTTTAGTATGAAGATTTTCTCTGCTGCAGCAAAACTGACATAGCTGAGAGGGGAAAAAAAGAAAAGAAAAGAAGAGCGGGAAGAGGACTACAGGAGAGAACGTACCCTGCATCCGTGTAAACTACTGTACATGTCGTGGTCAAGTACGAAATCGAGTTGAGCTGGTCATATATACATTAATTCACACGCTGTCTAGCTAGACTGATAGATAGCGTGATTCATGAATGACATCTCAATTGGTTACTCGGATACAAGAGTATGGAATAGACTGAATGTCTCTTGTTGTTTAAATTACTTCCATAAGTAATTAATAAAGAAAATAATATGGTGATAATTTCTTCCATTCCCTGTTATTGACTAGCTTTTCAACAAAGACTATTTGTTTTCTTTCCTCATATATAAAATAATAATTTGGCGGAAATTTTAAAAATACACCTGCAAGTTGTGTGTGGGTTTTTATCAACCCATCCGTAAGTCGTTTAATTTGTTTTAGTATCACACCTAAGAGTCTATTTATTTGTTTCCTATACTCCCTTTGTTCGCTATGGACCATTTCTCAGAGCAGGTATAATAAGGTCTACTCAGCAGGCAAAATAGAACTCCACGTCAAGAGAACTAGCAAGGTGGCCCGCGTAAGTAGCTAGCTTTTTTATGTTAATAACTTGATTGGTTTTTACATGCTAATACATCTATCTGAATAGTTTTTTTCATTGACATTATTTTTCTATATGGCCCAAACTCTTCTTTTATTGTCAGGCTATTTGGCATGCAACATAAATCCACGATCATTCCCAAAAAAAACATAAATCCACGATAAAATAAAGCACCATATATACAACATAGTTTTTAGTATTTATTCAAGTACTAACTTTGTATTGTCTTATAACATAAATTTACGTCACAGATTTTAACATATGACGATAAAATATTTTTTATGTTTTACACCTCTGTAGTGCTTCCTTATAGTAACGTACCAATAATCACAACTACTATACCTACCCCTACTTCTACTGCTCATTTGTTTTGTTCCCAAGTTTCCGGTCCTTTTCTTTTGGTTCCCTGCTTCCCACATAATGGTGAAATTGAGCCGAATAATAGTGGATGATGAAACAATTTTAACTCCAAATTTGAATACAAATTTTATATAATTTTGATTGATGCTCAATATTTTTCTAAAATCAACTTTGGCATGTATATGTCTCCCTAGCATTCACTATTTTTTTTGAAAAAAACGCACAACAAATTTGTCACTCACTTATGGATGAGCATAAAACACAACCTTACAATTTAGAGCAACTCCAACAATAGCCCTTAAACCAAGCCCTCTAAATACTAGATGGGGGCTTCATCTATTTTTTAAGGGCCTTAAATTTTGTTTCAACTCCAACAATAGCCCCTAGGAATGGAGGCCTCCCTAGAGACCCCCTAGGAATGGAGGGTGGGGGGATAAATTTGGAGGCCTCCCCAAAATACGGGGCCAAGTAAGGGCCTTGCTGGAGTTCAATTTTTTTGCTTGGCCCTCTAAATTTAGCTTAGGGGCTTGCTTATAGGGTCTGCTGGAGTTGCTCTTAGAGAAGAAATAATGTTGTTGCCATTGACTGCTCCTCGATGGGCAAGAATTGTTAATTGTGGGATGTTTTTCTTTATTGCATAGCAACTTTAGGAGCTATTCACTTCACCGCAGGCACAAAGCTGCTCTCTTACATCTCTATTTTCTCTCAACCCTTGTCGGGGACAAACCCACGGGGTCCCCTAATCATCGGGGTAATCACCCTCAAAAAACGTTAACCACGAAAGGCCGAATCGCCGACAGCCCGGAAGGGCCACCAAGGCAACGCGGCCCGTCACGACTCACGGCCCAGATACAGCCGTCCGAGCTCGCCTGACAAGAGGACCCAAGCAGCGACCCCCGTCTCCGCCTCGCTCGAGGGCCACACACCCCCTTAAGCAGGCGAGCAAACTCCGCCTCGCTCGGGGGCCGCGCACTCCCTCGAGCGGGCGAGCCAACTCTGCCTCGCTCGAGGCCACCTACTCAACACGGCGCGCCCCGACGCCCCGCCCGACAACGGCATTTAATGCCCGTCCCATCGGGCGGGCGCCAAAGTCAAAATGCGATCTTTCCCCACGCCGCGCCGCTGACACCGCAGAGCTCGCTGCTCTACCTGCTCCGGTCACTATGCGTCCTCACCGCCACTATGCGGACACAAGCGGCACTGCGCAAGGCCCTGTGCGGACTTGCAGGCCTCATTCCGCATCACTATTCCACCTGCTCCCGTCCTTTCCCCCGGGGTGCAGCCCTCGAATGGGTGTGAAGAACCCTCAAACGAATATATGAGCAGCGACCGAGTACAGACCCCGGTCAGGCGCAGCCCGGTGATGACAAACGCCGGGTCAAATCCACCAACTCTCGGCCATTCCCCGGTAAACCGGGCACGCCGCGCACTGTGGTTGACAACAACCGCCATGCCGATCCCTGTGCTGCCAACTCTCGCCCTTCCCCACCTGCCACGCCCTCGAATCAACTGGCGGCAGACGGCTGGGCGCGGATTACGATGGCGCCACCCCTCGAAGCCACCCCAGGACAAGCGCAGGGACGACCGTGACACCCGCAGAAGCAGGGGCTCGCCATAAAACCCCTGCCAGGGTCAAGGACGACCGCACGCACGGCGCCCTGCTCTCCAGTGCGCACCCCTGTAGCACACACTACACTTGTACTTATAAGCCCCTCCCCCCTCTCTCCTTGACATATAAAAGGAGGAAGGGAGCGACACGAGGTTGGGGACGGACAGACACTCACACACCGCCTCGCACGATATTGGCACTCGCCTCATTCACTTTCACGCTCATCTTCAGGGACTTGGAGACTGCTTCTCCTCTCCCACCTCGCTTGTAGCCCCCCACTGCAAGCATTCCAGTGCAAGATAGTACAGCGCCCCGAGCGCATTCTGCTGGACGTACGACCTCACGGTCGGAACCAGGATAAACCCTTGTCTCACTGTGCTAGCTCTTGCATCAACCGTCAGGGGACGGGACACAGCGCATTCTGTGTGGCGCTGAGGATTGGCCGCCCGATCCCAGCACCGACAGTGGCGCGCCAGGTAGGGGGTGTTGGCGGTCGTTACAGCCCAAATCCGACCACCAATACTCGGGAATAAACGAGGTTATGTGCAACATTCCATGTACTCAGGTTTTATTTCTAATAAAGTTCCACGAGTTTTGGTGAGTGTCACTTGTGCAGGTACAACTACGACAAATATGTGCTATTGGGGCCGGAAATGACCGAATCGGCCGAACGACTCCGTTCGGCCGGTTACCCCCCTTAGCCGAGCAGGCCACCGGGAAGTCGTCCACGTCAACAATGACCAAGCAAACACATCACATGACACGTGGGCGACCGCCAACTCATCCTGGGCTACTGCCACATCATCTCTGGGCTAAAACAACAGAAGTACACGGACTACATCAACCCAGAGCAGCCCAGGAAGGCCCAGGAGGAGAGGCGGTGCAGGGGGGCTGCCGGGCCCAGTTCGGCCGAACTGAGGCCTTCGGCCGAACCACCCCCAAACCAGCACTGCCTCCCAGGAGCGCATCCAGGCCGTGGGAGCAAAGGACGGTGCATCCCACGGTTCGGCCGAACTGGGCAGTTCGGCCGAACTGGAGGATTCGGCCGAATTGGCCGGGCACCGCCTCCTCAATCCCTTGGCCGCTACTCAAGCTCCACCGACCTGTGCAACTATAAATAGAGGGTCACTTTCACTTGTAAACATACACCAAGCCAAGGAGCTCATTTCCACTTTCATTCTAGTAGAGTTAGGATAGTTTAGTTGGGAGTTAGAGTTGAGTCGAGCTGTGCCTCGGAGGTTCCGGAGTCGTCTTCAGAAGCTCTGGTATAAGCTCTTGTATCTTTTACCTTTTTCTTTTGCAAGACTTTGAGTATCAATATAGTTATCTTTATCACTTTGCCTTTGTCATTTATATCTTGCTTCTACTTTATCCTAGTTGCAGCATATATCTTGTTTAGACTATAGTCAGTTATAGTTCTAGTGCTTGTAGTCTTGTTTAATTCTTTGTCTTGGCTGGTTCTTCGATCTTGCTTGATACTGGAGGTGAATTGTCACCAAGAGTATTGACAAGGTTGCTTGCTCTTGCTAGCAGAGTAAGTAGTCGTTGCCTAGTGTAGGAGTGGTTCCTAGACTAGTCGGTGGCCTTAGTTTATTCCCGTCGCAACGGAGGTGGTAGCCGGGAGGTGGTGACAACCCTTTCGGTCTTCGTAGCCCATCACGTTAGTTCCGGTCCATAGGATCCCCCAGTTGGGAAATAGTGGCACCCCTTCTCATCCCTTTCTGTGTGTTCACCGGTTCCCTTGTTCCGATGCTAAGACATTAGAGTTATCCCAGATCTCCTAGTGCTGGCTCTGTAGCCGCTGTATCTCTAAGCTAGAGTGACATAGGTAGATAAAGTATCCAGGAGTCCTCTATCTCTTCTCGTTGTCCTCCCAGCTATCTATCTCTTCTCTCCCTTACCTGAGTATCCCTTGAGCTGTGTGTCCGGTATACCCACTCCTATCCAATACCGTTATCCCCTGTCTTGTCTAGTCGTGTACCATTCTCTGATAGTCTCGAATATCTATTCACTAGTAATCTTGTCAAAGCTTCCCTGCGGAAATAAAAATTACGATACCTCGGGATACTCCCAGGTGAAGTGCTACAGCGGTGATTCTGTGCGCTTGCAGAATATTTCTATATTTTACTAAGCCATAAGGAAAACCACTGAAACACTCCTTACCCCAGTACCAGGATTCTCAATTCTGATATTGGATCGTAAGAAGTGCCAACAAGCATTTCTGGCGCCGTTGCCGGGGAAGTCTTTGGCTAGATTATTTTTGAACTTTTATCTTGAGCTATCTTAGTTGAGTACCGCTACTCAAGCGGGTTTATCCTTGCTCTGTTCGTTGGTCCTTGTGGAGCAGAGCAGTGCATGACTGGTTTCCAACTACCGTCAAACTTCCAAGAAAATCCGGAGTCACTTGTGAGGAAAGTACGACCTCGTGTTGTACCTCCTCAGAAGCAACTCCTTCCGATGAACTCAGTCCTTCCCGTCGTTGACCAGGCTACATCGAGGATGGCAACCAAGACGATCCGTGAGTTCTCCGCTCCATCAAGCGAGAACGTACGTGTCGGACCAGCTCCGCCAGTCGGAGATGGTAACTTCGAGCTGAAGCCAGCCCTCATCAACATGGTACAAGCTAGCCCATTCTGCGGCAAGCCACACGAAGATGCCAATGCTCATCTCCAGCATTTCCTGGAGATTTGCAACACCTTCACCATCCGCGGAGTAAGTATCGATGCCATTCGCCTTCGTTTATTTCCATTCTCATTATTAGGCAAGGCGAAACAATGGTTTTATGCTAACCGCGAAGCAATAAATACCTGGGATAAATGCACTAGCGCTTTCTTGCTAAAGTTCTTTCCGGTTGGGAAAACCAACGCCCTCCGGAACAAAATAGCTAGTTTCCAGCAGCTAAAAGATGAAACAGTCCCGGAGGCATGGGATCGCCTCCAGGACTATATTTCTGCTTGTCCTCACCATGATATGCAGAGTTGGTTCATAATCCAAACTTTCTATCACGGGCTGAGAAATTCTGCCCGTGAGTACCTGGATGCTGCTGCTGGAGGCTCGTTCTTCTCTCTTGAGGAGAGTCGTGCGAAGGCCCTCATAGAGAAGATGGTCGAGAACCAAGGTTGGTCCGACGACCGGACTCAACCAAAGACCCGAGGAGTTCACCAAGTTGAAGCTCTAGACATGCTCGCTGCCAAGATGGACCTCCTGATGAAGAAACTGGAGGCCCCTGCTCAAGAAACGGTGCAAGCCATGGACGCTCGCATGACCTGCGAAGTTTGTGGCAACACTGGCCATTCGGGGAATGACTGCCCCGAAACGCGAGAAGATGCCCACTACGTCAACAACTCCAACAACAACGGATACTGACCGAACAACTACGGCAACCAAGGCTGGAATCCGCGCCCAAACCTCCCTTTTGAGAGGCCTCAACAAGGTAACAATTTCAATTCCAGCAATTTCAATAATTAGTTGTCTCTTAGAGATCTTGTGTTTGGCCAGATGAAAATAACTGAAAACATCAATAAAAAGCTTGATGCTAATGATAAAACTCTGGAAAGCATAGACTCTAGGATGGAATCATTTTCTTCTGCTATGAAAAATCAACTGAGCTTTAATAAAATGATAGAAACTCAAGTCGCTCAGTTAGCTGCTGCTATTCCTGCCACTGAATCGGGGAAGATTCCGGGGCAACCCGAACCTTCCATCGAGACAGTGAATTCCATCACTACCAGGCATGGTAAGATGTCTCGTAGTGTATTCCGAACTAACCATGTAGGGAAGGTCGCACGCATCCAAGTGCTGACACCAAGATGGACCTACCTGCCGAGAGCTGCAAAAAGGGCGATCATCAAGACCTCTCCGGATAGGAAGGAAGATCCCGGAGTACCCATCATTCAGTGCACGATCTGGAATCGTCGCATTGATGATGCACTCTGCGATCTAGGGGCAAGCGTCAACATCATGTCTAAGGTATTATTTAAGAAGTTACGCTACCCTACTTTGTCACCTACTATTGCCCAGGTACAGCTTGCGGACTCAACCATCCGCTACCCCGAGGGGGTGATCGAGAATGTACTGGTCCGGATCTGGGGACGATATGTCCCTGTGGACTTTGTTGTCCTCGACACGGGGAACGAGCATTCGTTTCCCCTTGTGTTGGGCCGACCATTCTTGAACACCACTCGGGCTAGGATCGATATGGATGCGAGAGAAATCTCGTTCCGTATCGACGGAAGGTTGATTTACTTCAAGTTTCAACCCCGGGAAGAGAAGAAGACAGAGCCACTCACACCGGAGCAAAGGAGCGCCGGGTGTTTCCTTAAGGCTCTCATTAATGGAGAGCTGGAAATACTCGGTGGTGAGCAGCTCAAGTGGAACGAGCCGACGAAACCGACAAGTGCAGAAGAAATGGATTTCCTCGTAAAGAAATACGAGGAAGAACAGGCCCTCTGGAATTCTGCAGAGACGCCGATCCCACCGCCACCAACACCGAAGAAAAATAACAAGAAAATGTGGCGGAAGAAGGTTGCATCGTCCGAGTCATCCACTCCGGGACCGGACGCTGACAAGAACAACTGAAGACAGGAGAAGTCCCGCTCGCGGACTTAAAAGCTGAGCTCTCTCCGCGAGGAAAACCGGTATGTATCCCATATTTCCCTTCCAATTTTTAAATTTCCAATTGCATTTGCATGTTTCCCTTTTCAAAATACTGAACCACTTGAGTAATTAATTTGAGAAAGAGTAGAAAATTATGCAAGCTTGGTTTAAATAATTGGACACATGCTGAAATTTTAACTAGGGTGGATGTAATCGGTAATTTTTATCACTTTCATCCCTTCTAGAACATCTCCAATTATTTACCATCACCACCAACCAGCAACAAACATGTCTACCCCACTAAAAATGGCTGCACACTCACCAATTATCACAAACATGGCAGCATGGGGGTGACTCCACTAATTTCCACTTTGGTCATGTCACATTTCCATCTTACCTACCACTAAAATCCACTAAAAATGTCCTTGGGAATTGTGGCCACACATTTTGGCGTGGAATCAAAGCAAAGGAGGGTGCTGCACTCACATGGGGGTGGGCTGGCCACCAGACCTGGTTCAGGCGAACCAGGCCCTTCGGCCGAACGGCCAAGGGTGCCCCCTCTCGGCTTATAAAAGCTGGGGTGCTTGCTTGCTCTCTCACACGCACTTCCATTCTAAAAATTTTCTGCTAGAGCTCTCTCTCTCTCTCTCAAATTCTTTTCTCTAGTGCTTGCTCAAGTTCTGCCCAAGTTCTTGCTTAAGTTTTGGTTCACTTGCATCACTAGAAAATCCCAAAAATATTTTGCTCTTGTTGTGATCTTTGTGCTGAATTTCTGGACGATTTTGTGGTGGTCACCGACACCCACAAGAACGACTAACCTTTTGTGGTGGTTTTCATCCCCGCAAGAATGACTAATTATCTCGAACGACTAACTTGATTTTCTTGTGCTAACCATATATATTCAGTCCTTCGAGTAGTTGTTGTTGCACTAACTTTTTGCAGGAATCATGTCGAAGTTCTTCACTTCGCTCCGTCGTTCCGCCCGGCTAGGCCGACGATCGGACGATGCTGGGAGTTCCCCAGCTCCATCTCGAGGCTCGAGCCGGATGGACACAGACGAGCATGGAGCAGCCGGCTCGGGATGGGGCCATGCGACGCCCCCAACCAGGCAGCTCCTGAGCGAGAGTGACATCAACCTTAGAACAGAAAGGGAGCGGAACACCTTCAACGAGCTTCGGCTGAAGGAGTTCGAGCACACCCGTGTGTTTGAGCAAGATTTGCTCAGGGACACGGGGATGGACGTAGAGTTCACGGAAATTTTCCAGGCCATTGGCTGGGAGAATTTCTGGCACATCAACGAAGAAGGTTCGTACCTGCTCACCCTTGAATTCCTCTCGACTTTGGTTTCTGAAACTGGGGGGATTCGTTTTCGGTTCTTCAACCAAGAGTTCTTCTGCTGTTGGAGGGATTTTAGTTCGGGTCTCAGATTTTCAAGTCGTTGTTCATTAGACCCGAACAAAGCGCTTAAAAGATTTGCCCGGGTGGCATTTTGGAAAAAGATTTCGGGGGATACCAACTGTCATGCGCCACGCACGAACAGCATTCATAACCCCACTTTGTGTTTCATGCATCGTTGGGTGTCTATGATGGTATTCCCCCGGGCAGATTTGCGCCCTGTCAACACCATCGAGTTGCGGGTTCTTTTTACCATGGTCAAGCAGATTCCCTATTCACCTGTGAAAGACATGGTTGGTCACTGGCTGTCTCATATTTCTCGTACGGGTGGCATGACGATGACTTCTCTAGTCACTCGCCTCGCTAACCACCTGGGCGTCCTTCAAGGCGCCCAGCTCACGTACATCGAGACAGCGCATTCCGTCGTGGATGCCGAGCACTTCGTGCAAGCCCACATGATACGGCAGATGCCTGACGCAACGCTGGCAATGATTTACCGTGGCTATACAACTGAAGTGCCCTTGCCTTGTGCAGCACTAAGGTTGTATACCACGCCGAAACTAACTCTTCAGTTGAGGACCGAGTCGGACGACTCTCCACCTTGGAGAGAGCCCGCTCGGCACAGCGTTGCAGGTGACGGACCCGTCACGAGGGGACGAGCCAGGCGTGATGCTGGGCTCGCCACCTCACAGGAGCCGGAAGATGCACCACAAATGCCGCATCGACACACTTCCACTTTTGAGGCCACTTACGACATGTACATCGGCGCTAGGACGTCCGGAGCAGGAGGCTCCGGGCAACACCAGGAGCCGAACTACTTCACCTCAGGACGCTGGGACTACGGCCAGGACACAGACTCTGAGTGGTCCGGGAGTCGGTATGGAGGGGGATACGACAGTGCCTCCCAGCCATACTACCCCGGATACTCACAGTCCGCACGCTTCGACTACGGCCGGGAGTTGTCCTACATCTCCGACCGAGTCGAGCTCATCGACGACCGTATCCGAGAGATCCAGGACACACTAGCCCGCCATTCTCAGTACCATCAAGAGAATAGCGGGATGGTGGCGTCTATCCAGCACGCCGTCCATGAACAAGCGGAACAGCTGAGCTAGTACCTTTCAAGGCTCAACCCCTACCAGTGAAGAGTCCAAGCTTGGGGGAGGACCCCAGCAGGTATGTCCCGATTTATCCAGCACTTTGATCATTTAATTTCCCTTTCATTTCCCTTCATGATAAGTTGCATTCAAAAAAATGAAAATACCAAAAATATTTCCCTTAAACAAAAATTTCCCTTGAATTAAATAACTCCCAACTATGCATGGAATGAATCATATGCCTCTCACCTTGGAAATGATGAATAGTTGCTCTGTCACTAATTTTGCAAGTACTTTGTTTCAACTAGTTGCTAGATTGTGCTTGAGTTATTTGGCATGAGTAAAAATGATCCTGAAAACCTTGTGGGAGCACATGCTTTATTCCAAGTCTAAGTTGTTGTGGGGATTGATATAGTGAGAATTTGGTTAAATTCTATTCTGCTTTTAGTACGGGGAAAATCTCGGAAATTTATGCTTTCAAAATAAAACAAGTTCCTCATTGGTCAAAATACCTACGAGAGCCATATGATAAGCTTAGTTGAAAATTTCTACTCATATGCTGCTTGTTATCTTAGTGAGCTTTGTCAAATTGTTGTGACCTTTGAGTGAAGATTTCATATTCTTAAAGATCGAGACCCACGTACACACACCACCTCTCACTTGCAATTCCTACACTAGGAGTTAGCAAACATTTTCCATCATCCATCCACAAAAATAAATGCTCCATGTTCCATGATTTCCCTCTCCAAATATTCTTGATAGAGACATGGGCTATGCAAAAAGAAAAACATGCCAAAGAAGCATGGCAAAAATAAGAGAGAAAGAAAAGCATGCCAAAGAGCATGGCAAAAAGAAGGAGAAAAAGAAAAGCATGCCAAGTGGCATGGCAAAAATATAAGAATAAAAGTTAGCCCATGTTCTCGAAAATAAATCAAGGAGAGGGAAATTCATCCAAGGAGTTCCACCATTCCACCATTCCACCATATTCCATTCCACCATTCCACCATATTCCACTCCATTCATATCCACACACTCGCACGTCTCGATCTTAAGATGTGATTTGTCTCCTCAGAGATCCGGTCTTTGACTTAGCAAAATATAAGATGCATGCATGCCTTCATCCTTTGTCCCTGAGCCACACAAAAAGCCATATTAGATGTTAGGATGAAAATAAGGCACAAGCCTTTGGTGAGGATTCAAATACACATGAGTGATTGAGTGTGCCAATGAGGAACAATTTGTAGTTTTCAAAACTTATGAAAAACTCCGAGATAGGATCCTGAAAAGAGTAGAGTGGAATAAAACTAAGTTTAAACTGTTCATCCTTTCAATCACCCAAGATAAGGAGATTGCTATAAGCCCCATAGGTAAAAAGGTGATTTGAAACTTTGCCTATGATTCAAGTATTTTTGAAGACTAGTTGTTTATAAAGTTACCTGCAAAAGAAATGACATTGTAGCAACTCCTGATCCACCGAGCCTAAGTTTATATCTTTGCTCGAGGACGAGCAAAGAGCTAAGCTTGGGGGAGCTTGTTGGCGGTCGTTACAGCCCAAATCCGACCACCAATACTCAGGAATAAACGAGGTTATGTGCAACATTCCATGTACTTAGGTTTTATTTCTAATAAAGTTCCACGAGTTTTGGTGAGTGTCACTTGTGCAGGTACAACTACGACAAATATGTGCTATTGGGGCCGGAAATGACCGAATCAGCCGAACGACTCCGTTCGGCCGGTTACCCCCCTTAGCCGAGCAGGCCACCGGGAAGTCGTCCACGTCAACAATGACCAAGCAAACACATCACATGACACGTGGGCGACCGCCAACTCATCATGGGCTACTGCCACGTCATCTCTGGGCTAAAACAACAGAAGTACACGGACTACATCAACCCAGAGCAGCCCAGGAAGGCCCAGGAGAGGCGGTGCAGGGGGGCTGCCGGGCCCAGTTCGGCCGAACTGAGGCCTTCGGCCGAACCGCCCCCAAACCAGCACCGCCTCCTAGGAGCGCATCCAGGCCGTGGGAGCAAAGGACGGTGCATCCCACGGTTCGGCCGAACTGGGCAGTTCGGCCGAACCGGAGGATTCGACCGAATTGGCCGGGCAGCGCCTCCTCAATCCCTTGGCCGCTACTCAAGCTCCACCGACCTGTGCAACTATAAATAGAGGGTCACTTTCACTTGTAAACATACACCAAGCCAAGGAGCTCATTTCCACTTTCATTCTAGTAGAGTTAGGATAGTTTAGTTGGGAGTTAGAGTTGAGTCGAGCTGTGCCTCGGAGGTTCCGGAGTCGTCTTCAGAAGCTCTGGTATAAGCTCTTGTATATTTTACCTTTTCCTTTTGCAAGACTTTGAGTATCAATATAGTTATCTTTATCACTTTGCCTTTGTCATTTATATCTTGCTTCTACTTTATCCTAGTTGCAGCATATATCTTGTTTAGACTATAGTCAGTTATAGTTCTAGTGCTTGTAGTCTTGTTTAATTCTTTGTCTTGGCTGGTTCTTCGATCTTGCTTGATACTGGAGGTGAATTGTCACCAAGAGTATTGACAAGGTTGCTTGCTCTTGCTAGCAGAGTAAGTAGTCGTTGCCTAGTGTAGGAGTGGTTCCTAGACTAGTCGGTGGCCTTAGTTTATTGCCATCGCAACAGAGGTGGTAGCCGGGAGGTGGTGACAGCCCTTTCGGTCTTCGTAGCCCATCACGTTAGTTCCGGTCCGTAGGATCCCCCAGTTGGGAAATAGTGACACCCCTTCTCCTCCCTTTCTGTGTGTTCACCGGTTCCCTTGTCCTGATGCTAAGACATTAGAGTTATCCCAGATCTCCTAGTGCTGGCTCTGTAGCCGCTATATCTCTAAGCTAGAGTGACATAGGTAGATAAAGTATCCAGGAGTCCTCTATCTCTTCTCGTTGTCCTCCCAGCTATCTATCTCTTCTCCCCCTTATCTGAGTATCCCTTGAGCTGTGTGTCCGGTATACCCACTCCTATCCAATACCGTTATCCCCTGTCTTGTCTAGTCGTGTACCCTTCTCTGATAGTCTCGAATATCTGTTCACTAGTAATCTTGCCAAAGCTTCCCTGCGAAAATATAAATTACGATACCTCGGGATACTCCCAGGTGAAGTGCTACAGCGGTGATTCTGTGCGCTTGCAGAATATTTCTATATTTTACTAAGCCATAAGGAAAACCACTGAAACACTCCTTACCCCATTACCAGGATTCTCAATTCTGATATTGGATCGTAAGAAGTGCCAACAGGGGGGTTGCGTTGTGATCAACCCGCTTCACCCGATCAGTTCCCTTGACGGCCAGCCACGCCAAGGCCATGGCGCCCCGATCCGCCACGGGGTCTCCCGGCCCGCTTCCGCGCGGGTACCGGGTCATGTTTGGGAGCCTTGAGTTCGAAGCGACTGGTGAGGGCCTCCTCATGCGGCTCGCCTCCAGGACGCCCAGCATGATAGCCATTACCCCGGCGCCGCCAACGCCGCCCAACCTCAGGAGACTGCACGAGCTGCAGATTCGCACGGAACGGCGCATTGCCCCCACGCGTCGTCCTCCCTGATTGGGACGCACACCTATGGCTCTGGCCCGCTGCCGCATTACAGGGGGCGCACCCCCACCAGCGGCTCCCGCAGAGGGAGCACGCCGGGAAAATGTGGCCGGGCCGGCGCCACTCTTGCACGGAATGAGCAACACGGCCGCAAGCTACTCCGCGGCAATCAGCGCCAGCTTGAGCGCGCAAGAGGATTCGCCGGGTCACCAGCTGGGTTCGATCCGCAGCCTCAGCATTTCCTCGCCCGGTGGGTCCCGACCCGAGTCGGACGACGGGGAAAGTGTGCGCGGCCAGGAGCACCCAGGCCTGGACTACTCCGGGCTGCGCGACCGCGAAGGCCTTACTTCCTTCCAGGCCATTGTGGACTTCTGCCTCACCTGTTCTGACGATTCCAGCGAAGGGGAGTACGACCCCACTTGGGAATGCTTCATCCTCGACGGCGAAGTAGAGTCCGTGGGAGAGGATAAAGAAACGCGCGACGGGGCTAGACACGACGAACCGCCACCAGCGCCCGCCGAGCCATTGGGCGAAGCTGCACTCGCGCAGGCACAACTCATGCAGGTGCAAGAGCTGGAAGCCAGGCTCCGACAGGAGCGTCAGCAGGTTCAGGAGCTGCGCGCAGCTCTGGAAGCCCGGCAGCCCGAGCGCGGTGAATGTGCGCGAGCTGCCGGGCGCATTGCTCAAGCGCGCATCATGGGTGACGGCAACGACGCCAGCCCTGCCATGCCGCCGTGGGCAAGCCAGAAGCTCGTCGCCGCAGTAACTCTGATTCGGGCCATGCCCGAACCATCAACACCAGAGGCGCGCGACATGCGGCGCCAAGTACATGCCCTTGTCGAAGAAGCGGCCGTTCAACAAGCGGAAAGTTCTGCTTCCCGCATGCGCCACCAGGCCAGTTCGAGAGCCGGAGGAAGCAAGCGGGATAAGGAACAATCCATCCATACCCCGCCTAGGGGCGCGTGGATGCCTCACCGACCAACGAACGACGGAAAGGCGCTCATGACCGGCGATCGCGAAACGAGGAGGTCCGCGAAGGACCGACTCGTGGACACACGAGGCGCCATCGACGACGGTGACGCGCGCAACGTCCTGAACAAGAAGAGGTAGGACGCGGCGCCTCCCCGCAGTAGGCACCCCCGACGAGGGGGTCGCTACGACAGCGAGGAGGACAAAAGCCCGACGCCGGAGCCCCCAGGAACCCCTGTGTTCAGCCGGAAAATCCGTTCGGCCGCCATCCCGCCGCGCTTTCGTCAGCCGACTAGCATCACCAAGTACTCGGGCGAGACGAAACCCGAGACGTGGCTCAACGACTACCGCCTGGCTTGCCAGTTGGGAGGGGCCACCACCGACACCATGATCATCCGCAACCTTCCACTTCATCTCGCGGATTCGGCGCGGACATGGCTCGAACACCTACCCGCGAACCAGATCCACGACTGGGACGACCTGGTCAGGATGTTCGTGGGTAACTTCCAGGGCACGTACGTGTGCCCTGGAAACTCCTGGGACCTGCGCGGGTGCCGACAGACGGCCGACGAACCGCTGAGAGACTTCATCCGCCGTTTCTCCAAGCGCTGCACCGAGCTACCGAGCGTGGGCGACTCCGAAATCATCCACGCCTTCCTCGAAGGAACGACTTGTCAGGAGCTGGTGCGCGAGCTGGGGCGAAACCATACCACCAGCGTCAACGCGCTGTTCGACATCGCTACCAACTTCGCCTCTGGGGAGGAGGCTGTTGGGGCAATTTTCGACGGCAAGACCAAGGGGAAGCGCGCGAAGGAGCTGCCCGCGGAGGGCAGCAAGTCCAAGGGAAAGGCTAAAAAGCAGAAACGAGGCGGCAAGGGCAGGAAGCCTTGGCAAACCGCGCAGCAGCAGCAGCAGGGCGAGGACTCTGACGAGGCCCTCGAGGCCCCCCTCAGGGGGGAGGCCTGTTCGACGAGATGCTGAAGAAGCCGTGCCTGTACCATAAGGGCCCTGTCACCCACACCCTCGAACAGTGTGGGATGATCAAGGGTTACTTCAGGCACGCCTCCGCGAAGGAGGATGGCCCGAAGAAGGGTGCGGGTGATGGCGACAACGACGAGTTCCCCCATGTGGAGAATGTCTTCTTCATCGTGGGGGGGCCCACAGTGAACGCGACGTCCCGGGAGCAAAGACGTGAACGCCGAGAGGTCTTCTCCGTTCACCCCGCAACGCCGACCTACCTCGCCTGGTCAGACGAGACCATCTCCTTCGGCCGCGAGGACCACCCGAACTACGTCCCGAACCCGGGTCGCTATCCACTTGTCGTCGACCCCGTCATCGGCAACACACGATTCTCCAAGGTGCTGATGGACGGGGCAGCAGTCTCAACATCCTCTACGTCCGGACCTTAGAGCTCATGGGCATCGGCACGAACCAACTGAGGCCAAGCAAGGCACCGTTCCACGGCATCGCACTGGGAAAACGGGTCCAACCCCTCGGGCAGATCGACCTACCCGTTTGCTTCGGCACTCCCGACAACTTTCGGAGGGAGACCCTCACCTTCGAGGTGGTGCGATTCCCAGGAGCGTACCACGCCATCCTCGGGCATCCGTGCTACGCCAAGTTCATGGCGGTCCCCAACTACGCCTACCTCAAGATGAAGATGCCGGGGCCAAAGGGCGTCATCACCGTGGGATCGTCGTACGAGCATGCTTACGTGTGTGACGTCGAATGCGTCGAGGGCGCGGAAGCGCTCGCCTACAGCAAGACCCTGGTGGCGGACCTAGAGAAGATGGCAAACAAGGCCGTCGACTCCGCCAAGAGGCACGCGGGCACCTTCGAGGCTGCAGAGCACACCAAGGCGGCGCCCCTCGACCCCAATGCCCCCGAGGGCAAGGCGTTGAGGGTCAGCACCACCCTCGACCCCAAATAGGAAGCAGTGCTCGTCGACTTCCTCCGCGCCAACGCTGACATCTTCGTGTGGAGACCCTCGGACATGCCGGGTATCCCGAGGGAGGTCGCCGAGCACAGCCTCGACATCCAGCCTCACTCCAAGCCGGTGGTACAGCGACTGCGGCGGTTCGACGAGGAAAAGCGCCGCGCCATCGGGGAGGAGGTGCACAAGCTCCTGCAAGCCGGATTCATCAAAGAGGTATTTCACCCGACCTGGCTTGCTAATCCTGGTCTAGTTAAGAAGAAAAACGGAAAATGGCGCATGTGCGTAGATTATACCGGTTTAAACAAAGCATGCCCTAAGGTTCCGTTCCCTTTGCCTCGAATAGATCAGATAGTAGACTCCACTGCTGGGTGCGAATTGCTATGCTTTCTTGATGCTTATTCTGGCTATCATCAGATTAAGATGAAAGAGTCCGACCAGCTCGCGACTTCTTTCATCACCCCGTTTGGCATGTTTTGCTACGTCACTATGCCGTTCGGCCTCCGAAACGCTGGAGCTACATACCAGCGATGCAACACGTTTTCGGAAGCCACATCGGGCGGACCGTTGAGGCATATGTAGACGATATCGTTGTAAAAACCAGAAAGGCAGACGATCTGGTAAACGATCTGCAAATCGCATTCGATTGCCTCCGGGCGAACGGGGTAAAATTAAATCCAGAGAAATGCGTATTCGGGGTGCCGCGAGGCATGCTATTGGGTTT
The DNA here is from genome assembly GCA_033239725.1 of Echinochloa phyllopogon. NCBI lineage: Eukaryota > Viridiplantae > Streptophyta > Magnoliopsida > Poales > Poaceae > Echinochloa > Echinochloa phyllopogon. The sequence goes on along the minus strand of BTCW01000003.1, from coordinate 17,938,406 downwards.
CATCGTCTCCCAACGAGACATCAAACCCAACCCCAAAAAAGTCTCAGCCCTGGAACGGATGGAGCCAATTCGGGACCTCAAGGGGGTGCAAAAGGTACTGGGCTGCCTCGCGGCTCTCAGCCGTTTCATCTCTCGACTTGGTGAAAAGGGCTTACATTTGTACCGGCTCCTAAAAAAGCACGAACACTTTTCGTGGACCCCCGAAGCCCAAAAAGTCCTCGACGGGCTAAAAGCGTCGCTCGTACGCGCACCGATCCTCACGCCGCCGCAGAACGGCGAGCCCCTCTACCTGTACGTGGCTGCGACAACGCAAGTTGTCAGCGCCGTCATCGTTGTGGAAAGGATGGAGGAGGGTCACGCTCTGCCGGTCCAGAGGCCGGTGTACTACGTCAGTGAGGTGCTGACCGAAACCAAGGCGCGGTACCCACAGATTCAGAAGCTAATCTACGCTGTAGTGCTCGCGCGACGAAAGCTGCGACACTACTTCGAGGCCCACCCGGTCACCGTGGTCTCATCTTTCCCTCTGGGGGAGATAGTCCGCAACCCGGACGTCTCGGGTAGGATAGCGAAGTGGTCGATGGAGCTTGTGGGAGAAACTCTCTCCTACGCGCCACGAAAAGCGATAAAATCGCAAACCTTAGCGGATTTCGTCGCTGAGCGGACCGACGTCCAACTTCCACCGCCACAGATCCAAACCAAATGCTAGACCATGTACTTCGACGGGTCGGTGATGAAAACCGGGGCAGGCGCGGGCCTCTTCTTCGTCTCACCCCTCGGAGAGCACTTCCGGAACGTGGTTCGCTTGCACTTCCCGGCGTCGAACAACATGGCAGAGTATGAAGCCCTCCTCGCCGGGCTCCGCATCGCCATCGACCTCGGCGTCAAACGCCTCGATGTCCGGGGAGATTCTCAGTTGGTCATCGACCAAGTGATGAAGAACGCAAGCTGCCGCGACGAAAAGATGGAGGCGTATTGCAACGAGGTTCGCCGCCTCGAGGACAAATTCTATGGCCTCGAGCTGAACCATATCGTGCGCAAATACAACGAGGAAGCGGATCAGCTGGCCAAGATCGCGTCGGAGCGAATCACCGTTCCTCCGAACATCTTCGCCCGCGACCTAGACCAACCCTCCGTCAACTTCGAACAAAGGGCCGGAGCCCTCAAGACGCCCTCGGGGGCTGAGGGGGTCGGGCCCATGGAAGAGGACCCCTCGAAAGAGGGGCTCGAAGCCCTCGACGTTGAAAATTCTTCGGCCGCTCCCCCAGCCACTGGCGCCGGCGGCAGCCCCCGGGCCAAGGAAAACGCCGCCGACACCTCGGACGCGGCCACCCCCGAAGGGGGAGCGCGCCCGCCATCATCATCATGGGCCACGGCGGTAGCACGGCCCCCCTTTTCACCCACCACCAGGGCGCCGTGCCCTGGCTCCGCATCCGCCACCGGGGCGTCCTGCCCCGGCTCCGTAACCACCATCGGGGGCGTCCCCCCCCCCCCCCGCTCCGTCTCCATCGGCCGGGAATCTCGATCCCCCAGCGCCGGCTCCTCCGGCATGGCTGCGGGCGTCGCTGCTGGACGCGGAGTCCCGTGCGAACGCGATCCCCCGGCAAGAGGGGAGTCCAACGCTCCGACCTGCAACGCCTTCTTAGGCGCGAGGTTAGGGTTGGCCTTGGCAGCGCCCCGAGCGCTGCATCAGAAAGGAAAAAACGGAAATTACGAAGTAAAAAACCAAACGGGGATGGAAAATCACGAGAAAGGCTCAAAGCGAGACTTACCGGATGCAGTCCTGCAAGGCCTGCAATTTCCGCTTCGAGCCGCTCGTCGAGGGAGCCCTCCTCGAGCTCGAGGATCCCTTCAACCCGCTCGGGGGCTCCGAACCCCTCGAGCCCTCGGCATCCGATCTGCTGCGGCGCATAGCGCCCGCAGCAGGGGTAGGGGTCACTTGCGCCCGCGGCGCCGCGAGTCGGGCGAGCGCAACCGCCGTCCGCGCCGCCACCGGCGCAACATCGCCAAGGCTCGCCGCGCCCGCACCAGGCGGCGGCACGGTCATCTCCTCCCCACCGGCGGGCGGAGCCCCACCGGCGTCGATCTCCTCCTCCTCCTCGCTGGGAGGGTCCGAGGAGTCCTCTGGGGACGACGGCCGCGTCCCACCGTCCCTCCTCCACCGACGGAACGCCGGCAAGTGCGCGTCGCGCCGGGCCTGCCTCCTCTGGCTACTAGCCTTCGGAACCGCCTTCGTGTCCCTCTCGCAGTCGCGGCGGGCGCGGTTCGAAGCGCGCACCTCCGGAGTCGGCGCAAGGGAGCGGTAGAGGCCGCAGTTCACCTCCTGAAACCACAAATAAATCGAGAAAGGAAATCCTAAGCAATTAATCCGACAGCTCGGGAGGGAAGACGGCGACTTACCGACAAAACATGGCCCTCATCAGGGCGCAGCCGGAATGACCAGAGGTCGCTCGGCATGTTGTCGGGATGTACCGCCGTTCGCACCCTCATGACGACGTACTCCTCAAGGAGCGGCTCCGGCAACATACGCAAAGCCACCAGTGCCGCCAGGTCGGCGCCCTCTGTCATCCGGAACAGAGGGAGCTGCCTCTCCATGAGGGGAACCACCCGGTGACGGTGGCAGTGCGCAAGCACGTGCGCCACGGACAAACCCGCCCCCGCCAGAGTACGAAGGGCGTCGAGGGCGGGGCGGAGCCTCTTCCGCTGACCGTCGCCGGAAACACCATAGCTCCAGGAGTCGGCCTTCTCCGTCAGGATCTTGCCGGTGCACTCCGGCAACCCCAGGCCATCGTTGCGAATCAAGATGGCAACGGGTACGTACCCGTCGGGTAGTGCTATTCCATACCCGCACCCGCGAACTATACTCATACCCGCGAAAAAACCCATACCTGCATGCGGGTATAAGTTCTTGCACATACCCGCACCCGCGCGGGTTTTTTTACCCGTCGGGTAACCCGTACCCGCTATCATACCCTCTATAAATTACTAGAATTGTAAATGTGACATATGAGAAAGTTCATACACCAATAAATTTGAGTAAATAAAAATAATAATTGATAATTCTTAACCCACCAATAGTATAACAAATCATAAAATTATTAGTTAGTTACCAATATTAAGTCACCATTTATTAACAATGTGTAAGTTTATCACACATTATAGGCGGGTATATTTTACCCGCGGGTACGCGGGTATGGGTAGTATGTACCCGCACCCGCACCCGCTTACCCGATGGGTAGAAGATGTTGCCCATTAATATACCCGCGGGTAGAGATATGTTTCCATACCCGCGCTCTAATCGGGTAAAACCCATCAGGTACGCGGGTTTCGGGTACCCATTGCCATCTTAAGTTGCGAAGATAGAACCACCCCTTGGCCCAGCCGCTGTTGTTGGTGGTCATCCTGCAGGCCGGGTAAAGGTGCTTCCGGGACTCGACCGACGCGAGCGTAAGACCACCGGCGCACGAGGAACGGCGCACCCCCTCCCCGCGCCGGACGTGCTAAGCTTGGCGCGGAAGAGGTGGACCCACAGGTCCCAGTGCGCCTCGGTCCCCAGCACACCCTCACAGACGCCGACGAAGGCCGCTGCCTGAGAGATGGCGTTGGGGGCGAAGTTGTGGAGCTCCACGCCGTAGTAGTAGCATAGGCCCCGCATGAACTGGCTGGCGGGCGCGTTGAAGTCCCGCTCGTGGAAGCGGATGAAGCTCACCACGTACCCCGCCGGCGGGTTCGGCACCCTGGCCACCAGCGGCGGGACAATCCATGCCGGCCGCGCCAGATCGCCCCGGGGCAAGAGCTGCCCGCCGGACGCCAGACCCTCCCGGAGGTGATCGGTGGCGGTGGACGGAGTCCACTCAGTGACGCCCTCAATGACCACCATGGCGGACGGCGGAGCGGGAAGCGAAAGGCAACGAAGGCGGGCGGAATGAGCGGAGAGCTGCGAGCGGACTCGGAAGCGAGAGAGGCAGAGGCGCGAGCTGCTGCAGGGAATGACGAAGGTAAGTAATCCCCTTCCCCCAGGCTTTCCTTTTATAAGGGAGCGGGCGGGTTCATTCCCGCCGCAGCACACAAAACCGCTGACACCTGGGCCAGGCGCGCGTAGCGCATCGATGACAACCGGGGCCCCTCCCCTTCTCCCGGGGAACGGCACGCGTGAGCAGCAGCATTTACTGCGGCACGGTAAAACGAAACGACACGGCAGCAACGCCTGACCACCCGTCGCCTCGCCTCTCCCCGGCGCACACCAACTCCGCCTAAAAAGGTGCGCCCACTACGCCCACCTCGCCCACTCCGTGCCACGTCAGCCACGACCGCGCCCGCCAGCGGTCGTGCGCAGGCCCGCAAACCGAAACGCCAAACCACCCTACCGTTGGGTTCCTTCCAAGGTAAGACAACGACGCCCCTCTCCCCCGAGGCGCAGGGTGATACTAATCGGGGGCTCGAAGCCTAGGCCTCGAAAGGATTCGATGGGCGCCCCAGATTAAGCGATGCGAAGGCTGCCGGTAACGCTCGACCAACCCTCGAGCCCGCTGCTCGAGGGCGACCCGCACCTTTCGCAAGGCCCCACTGATCAGGAGTACGAAGCCTGGCCCGCGAAAGGGTTCGACATGCGCTCTGGATCAACAGAGTCAGGGACAATTCGGGCGTGCTCAACGGACTTTACCCCGAACGCGAAGTTTGGGGACGCCCCTGTTGTGTTCAAGGCCGGACAAAGGCAGCTAGTGGGGGGATCCCAACGAGGGAGAGCTTTCGCGCCCTCTGTCCCTGTCGAAAGGGACCGAGCCCCACCTAGCAAACCTTTGCAAGCGCTTACATGGACGCGTCTCCGGACCACGAGCCGACTCCCAACGAACGGAGCACGGGCGTCCACTTGAACTACCCGCTAACAGCTCACCGAGGCATCCATGTACGTTGCCTAATTCGAGGGTTACACGAATGACCTCACCCCTCTCCCCCGCGAAGGGGAAGCGAGGGTCGTAACTCAAAGACAAGAAGCCTATCCGACCGCCTCCACTCGGGCCAGGGGCTCGGGGGCTCCTTGCAGCATATCCTCCTCCTCTTATGCGCGAAACGCGTCGAAGCCGTGCAGGGTCCGTCCCCCGAATTCCGAATAACTCGACATCATCCCCGCAATCCGCCACGTCAAATGGGGAGCGACTAACACAACCTACGGGAATCAAAGCCCTTGCACGAGTAAACTCACTCCTCCAAGGGCTCGGGGGCTACACCCGCGGGTGCACTCGCGCGCCCCCACGGAAGAACGTGCATAATCAAGAAGGAGTAATCCCCGCAGAAGGCCCGGGAACGATCCCGCGAACCGTCAGCCTCTGCCCGACTGACCCTTAGTCCGGCAGAGGCTCGGGGGCTACTGTCGGGGACAAACCCACGGGGTCCCCTAATCATCGGGGTAATCACCCTCAAAAAACGTTAACCACGAAAGGCCGAATCGCCGGCAGCCCGGAAGGGCCACCAAGGCAACGCGGCCCGTCACGACTCACGGCCCAGATACAGCCGTCCGAGCTCGCCTGACAAGAGGACCCAAGCAGCGACCCCCGTCTCCGCCTCGCTCGAGGGCCACGCACCCCCTTAAGCAGGCGAGCAAACTCCGCCTCGCTCGGGGGCCGCGCACTCCCTCGAGCGGGCGAGCCAACTCCGCCTCGCTCGAGGCCACCTACTCAACACGGCATGCCCCGACGCCCCGCCCGACAATGGCATTTAATGCCCGCCCCATCGGGCGGGCGCCAAAGTCAAAAGGCGATCTTTCCCCACGCCGCGCCGCTGACACCGCAGAGCTTGCTGCTCTACCTACTCAGGTCACTATGCGTCCTCACCGCCACTGTGCGGACACAAGCGGCACTGCGCAAGGCCCTGTGCGGACTTGCAGGCGTCATTCCGCATCACTATTCCACCCGCTCCCGTCCTTTCCCCCGGGTTGCAGCCCTCGAATGGGTGTGAAGAACCCTCGAACGAATATATGAGCAGCGACCGAGTACAGACCCCGGTCAGGCGCAGCCCGGTGATGATGAACGCCGGGTCAAATCCACCAACTCTCGGCCATTCCCCGGTAAACCGGGCACGCCGCGCACTGTGGTTGACAGCAACCGCCATGCCGATCCCTGTGCTGCCAACTCTCGCCCTTCCCCACCTGCCACGCCCTCGAATCAACCGGCGGCACATAGTACTTCGGTGCAAGATAGTACAGCGCCCCGAGCGCATTCTGCTGGACGTACGACCTCACGGTCGGAACCAGGATAAACCCTTGTCTCACTGTGCTAGCTCTTGCATCAACCGTCAGGGGACGGGACACAACGCATTCTGTGTGGCGCTGAGGATTGGCCGCCCGATCCCAGCACCAACAACCCTCTTTCTTGAATCCAAAATATGCACAACATTACGATAGTTAGATCCAATGCATCGACAGCGAAAATAATTTGTAGTTTTTGCACCTTCTTTGGTAACGTAGTGCCGCTGCAAATTTGATTATTTGATGGCACACCTATGTTGATGCTATGCATATTTATTTTTTATTTTTATAAAAGTAAAGGATGCATAATTAGAAACCCAACTCTTATGTAAACACAAACTCTTATGTTATGGTTATATTATTTGGTTGTTGGTTATAGATATTGACTCTTTAATAATTTAGAATGTTAGATCTTCATAAAATCAATTGACGTTATATGTTTTTTTTCTTTTTTTTTGTTAAGTAATTTCTAAACCACTTGACGAATTGTCACACCCGGATTTACACAGAAACCCGAATGCTACTATATGTGTGCCCAGGAAGTCCACAGAACACATATAGTTAATAAATATGATAAACAGAGTATATATGCTCGAATAAAGTGGTTTTACATCAGAGTTTGACTCAAATAAATAAAACAGCGGAAGTCTCTTTATTAACTCTCTCTAAACGAAGACGAAGACGAAGCCGAAAACCATAACCCACTGGGACACCGACTGGTTGAGCACAGCTAGTAGAATGGCAGATCCTCAGGAAATTCAACAGCAGCAGTACCATCTAATCCATCTGTTACCCATCCGGGATTTTGTTGAATAGCAAGCGTAAGTAAATGTCTTACTTAGCAAATACAACACGAATAATGAAGGCTTAAAAGAAAGGCTTGACACGGCTGTACTGCATTAGCAATTTTAGTTGTTTCATTTTAACATCATCACAATCACTACATTTACATGATTCCCAGTTGTAACCCAATATTATAGTAGAAGTGAGCATTAAACCATAAATAGCAAATTCTAATAAAAAAGGATCCAGGCCGCTCGTGACCCTGAGCAAGGCTATCATGATAGATTATACGCTCTGCAGAGGTTTCGCCCTTTACCCACCAGTCGCGTAAACGTTCAAAGGAACTTTGCACCCAACCACGCACATCAACACTTCCGAGGTGTGACTGCATAGGGACGCTACGAGGCTTTTCACAAGACACCCTAACAAAACAGTAGCCGTTATGGTACAACCTAGGCAGCATGACTCAAGGCACCGAGATTGACTGACGCTCATGTAGCAACACGAGGGGGGTCAATGGCGTCCAAGCGCGGTAATGAACATCCACAACAAAATAAATAGTGCAACGTGTGGAACCCCCGCCATACGATGGCTCCCAACACGGGACTGTGCCTCACGGGGACATAGCCGACGGATACTCCGTCCTCGGTGGATCAAACCATACTCTCACCCATGCTTCCCATAACGCTGTCGGCCCGTCGGTAACTACTGTCAAGCTAGAGCCGTAACATGTTACTTGTCCAAGACCAGAGCCATTATAGTTCCAGCGGTGGCGACAGGTTCCTGGGTCGCCGCTTTAAGAACCAGTCCTTACGGAGAGACACTAGAGCCAAGCACGAAGCGTACGCCCTAGCTCCCTGATCCATGTTGCTAAAAAGCAAGTTTTACCATTAACATTGAAGTGAACCATTAAGTCAAGATTAACAGTTAAACAATGGTGACAGTAGCTGCGCCTAGCAAAGTTCTACCCAAATGCAATAACCCAGGGTAATCAAGGTATAGGATTAACAAAGCTACGTACAACCTTAATAGGGTAACAATTTAGACACATGCATATGCGGTAAATAATGTAAAGGTGTCTTTAGGTAACAAGGATTGTCCGTGTTATACTTGCCTTCATCAAACTGCTGCTGCTGCTGCTCCTGCTGGCCCTGCTCCTCGTAACCCTGGAACTCAAACGCGTATGGCTCACCGACTGGACTCGTACATCAACACACAAGCGTCCACACAAGCCAGTACATGCAAACAATATTAATCTATTAGAACAGTACACCAAGCCATAGCAACAGAAGCAAAGAAGGTTGAAAAACTAATCTACGCTTCGCTACGAACACGTGAGCGCGAAAATCACTCAAATCGGAGCTAAAACGAGAAAGATATGGCTTTTCTAAGGTTCGGGGACTTGCTGGCAAAGTTTTAAAAGTTCCAGGGGCCTATTTGCAAAAACTTAGGGGCTAAAACATAATTTTTTATTAAAACAGGAGGGTTTAATCGCAAATTAGCCAAGACAGGACCTCGGGTGCTATTTTTAAATAAGACAGGGGGTTTTTTGTAAAAACCAGGACTTAAATCTAATTATTTTTGAATAGATCTAGACAGCGGGTTGATTTTGAAAAAGGTCAGGGGCTCTTTTGCAAAACGCGGAGCGCTGACTCGGTTGACCGGTTTTGACCCGGGTTTGACTCGGCCTTGGTTCAATCTGAGCCGTCGGATCTGGTTTGGACGGCGGGGATTAGATCCAGGGGAGGGGGTCGTCGGCGGCGGTGGCTGACGGCGGCGGCGCTGAGCAGTGGCGGCGGCGCTTTCGCCGGCGAACTCGGAAACGAGCTAGGGGGCTCGGTTTGGGGCGGGGATTGGTGCTACAGCTTCGGGGCGACGCGGCGAGTTCGCCAGAGGGGATCACGACGACGACGGTGCGGCGGAGGTGGCGCGCGACGAGCTGCGGCGGCGGCGGCGCTCGGGTGATGGCGGCGGGCATGCGACAGAGGGGGAGAGAGAGCAAGGAGGGGCTCGAGAGGTCCCTTACCTCCACGCGAAGGCGCTGGAGCAGCCGGCCGAGGGGGAACGACGGCGGGTGGCGAGATCGACGGCGGCGGCTTAGAGACGACGGCGGCGATGCAAGCTCGAGCGGCGGAGGGTTTTCGACAGGGGGGTTGGGAGCAGCGGCGGCAGATATTTGAGGAGCGGCCGAGGACGGCTCGGGTGGGCCTCGGCGTGCGTGCCGTGGCCGTGCCGGACTCCATGGCCGCGGCCGAGCCGAACTCGGCTGGAGGTCGGGGACGACCCTGACACGCGGGTCCCGCGTGTCAGCGGTAGGGGGTGCGGGGCGCTGCGGTGGGCTGGCTGCTGGGCCGCGAGGTGAGCAGGCCGGCGGGGAGGGCGAAGCAGGCCGAAGGTGGGCCGAAAGCGGGAGCGGGCGAGCTGGGCTGCTGCAGGAGCGGGTCGGGCCGGACTGGGCCGCGGGGAAAAAGAGAAGGGAGAGAAGGGAGCTGGGCCGCTACGGGGAAAAGAGAAGGAGGAGCAAGCTCGGCCGAGAGAGAGAGTTCAGGGGGAAAAAGTGGACTCGGGCTGCTACAACTTTTCCAGGGCTCCAAACAAAACGATTCAAATTCGAATTTAAACAGAATTTAAATTCCAATTGAACCGCACACAAACAAAACACAATGCAGACAGCATGAATGCAACAAAAATGTTTCTAACCTTATATTAAATTTTATTTTCTCAGAAATAATTTATTTTCCTTAGTTAAATATGAGCATTAAATTAAATAGAAGCAAATTTAATTACTAGATTTTAAAATAGGCATTTTTAGGGTGTTACAAACCAACCCCCCGTTAAGATGAATCTCGTCCCCGAGATTCGGATGTGGATGGGAACAACTGTGGATATTCTGCTCTGAGATCTTCTTCTCTTTCCCAAGTCGCTTCATCCACTGAATGACGGCGCCACTGAACCTTGCACATCCGGATTACTTTATTTCTAGTGACTCTTTCTGACTCCTCCAGAATCTTGACAGGGTGCTCAGCGTAGGTGAGATCTTCCTCTACATTCAGCTCATCAATCGGAATCTATTCCTCTGGTACCTGCAAACACTTCTTCAACTGAGACACATGGAACACATCGTGTACTCCTGCTAACTTCTCTGGTAGCTCTAACTGATATGCCACCTCACCTTTCCGACCACGTACCTTGAACGGTCCAATGTATCGGGGTGCTAACTTGCCCTTGACGTTGAACCTCTTCACGCCTCTCATGGGTGACACCTTGAGATACACAAAGTCTCCAACTTTGAAGCTGAGATCCCTCCGTCGGTTATCTGCATAGCTCTTCTGTCTGGATTGTGCCACTTTTAGATTATGTCTGATTATCTGCACTTGTCGCTCTGCCTCTCTTAGTATCTCAGGTCCAAATACCTGACTTTCTCCCGTCTGATTCCAGAATAGTGGTGTCCTACACTTTCTGCCATACAGAGCCTCGAATGGTGCCATCTGCAAACTCTTCTGATAGCTGTTATTGTACGAGAATTCCGCGTACGGTAAACTCCTGTCCCAACTGGCACCATATTGTAAAGCACATGCTCTCAACATATCCTCCAATATCTGATTTGTCCGCTCTGTCTGCCCATCGGTCTGCGGATGGTAAGCTGAACTGAACTGTAGCTTAGTGTCCATAGACTCATGCAGTTGTCGCCAAAAGTGTGATGTGAACTGGGTACCTCGATCTGATACTATTCTTTTCGGTACCCCATGCAAACACACAATCCTCTCCATATACAACTCCGCTAGTCTGGCTCCCGTGTAGGTGGTCTTTACTGGAAGGAAATGCGCCACCTTGGTCAGACGATCCACGATTACCCAGATTGAGTCAAATCCCCTCTGAGTGCGAGGTAAGCCAGTGATGAAATCCATACCGACTTCTTCCCACTTCCATTCAGGTACCTTCAGGGGCTGGAGCAAACCTGCTGGCCTCTGATGTTCAGCCTTGACTCTCTGACATGTGTCACATAGAGCTACGTATGTGGCCACATCTCTCTTCAATCCGTACCACCAAAATCTCTCTTTGATATCTTGGTACATCTTGGTACTACCCGGGTGTATCGAATACGCCGATTCATGGGCTTCCCTGAGAATTGCATCCCTGATCTGCACTACATCTGGTACACAGATCCTCTTCTCATACCACAATGTCCCTTGGTCATCCACTCGAAAACCAGGGGCTTTTCCTAATGCCACCAGTTCCATGATCTCCTTGATCTTCTCATCTGCGAGCTGTCCTTTTCGGATCTCTTGTTCCAAGGTCGGTTCTACCGCCATCTCGGTGACGCTGGTCACAAATCCCAGACTCATCCTCTCAAACTCCGAACTGAGTTCCTTCGGTAAGCAATGTCTCGTGATCTTATTCACGTAACTCCTTCTACTCAGAGCATCTTCCACCAGGTTGGCCTTCCCTGGATGACAGTGAATCTCCAGGTCATAGTCCTTGATCAACTCTAACCAACGACGTTGCCTCATATTCAGATCTGACTGAGTGAACACATACTTGAGACTCTTGTGGTCAGTGTAAATTTCACACTTATGACCAATCAAGTAATGCCTCCAAATCTTCAAAGCATGCACCACAGCTGCTAACTCCAGATCGTGTGTCGGGTAATTCTGCTCATGCTTCCTCAACTGCCTCGATGCATAAGCTACTACTCTGCCTTCCTACATGAGTACACACCCCAATCCTAGACGGGATGCATCGCAGTAGATAGAGAAACTCTTGGCTATATCCGGCAACACTAGCACGGGTGCCGTTGTCAACCTCTTCTTCAACTCCTCAAAGCTGGCTTGACACTCCTCAGTCCAGACAAACTTAGCATTTTTCTCCAATAACGCCGTCAGGGGTTTAGCAATCTTGGAGAATCCTTCAATGAACCGTCGATAGTATCCGGCCATCCCAAGGAAGCTTCTGATTTCACTCACATCCTTAGGCGGATTCCAACTCAACACGTCACTAACCTTCTTCGGATCAACTGCCACTCCACCATTTGACAACACGTGACCTAAGAATGCTACTTCCTTCAACCAGAACTCACACTTGCTCAGCTTGGCATACAACTGATGCTCACGAAGTCTCTGCATCACCAACCTCAGATGTTCTTCATGCTCTTCCTCATTCTTGGAGAAAACCAGAATATCGTCAATGAACACCACTACGAATTTGTCAAGATAGTCCATGAACACACTGTTCATCAAATACATGAAGTATGCCGGTGCATTTGTCAAACCAAAAGACATGACAGTGAACTCATATAGACCATATCGGGTTGTGAAGGCTGTTTTGGGGATGTCAGTCACTCGTATCCTCATCTGATGGTAACCGGATCGGAGATCGATCTTAGAGAACACACACGCTCCTTTCAACTGGTCAAAGAGATCATCAATCCTCGGCAACGGGTACTTGTTCTTGATGGTCACTTCATTCAAAGCTCGATAATCCACACACATTCTCTGGGTCCCATCTTTCTTATCCACAAACAAAACCGGTGCTCCCCAAGGGGAAGAACTAGGATGAATATACCCTTTTGCTAACAACGCCCTTAATTCCTCCTTAAGTTTCTCTAGTTCTTTTCCTCCCATTCTATATGGCCTTTTAGCTATAGGGGCGGTACCAGGCTTAAGATCAATAACAAATTCAACTTCGCGGTCTGGGGGCATACCTGGTAACTCATCTGGAAACACATCTGGGAAATCGCACACTACTCTGATGTCTTCCAGTGCTACACCCTCGGCTTGGTAGATCTGATTGTGCCCCAAGGGACTAGCTGCTTGATACTCCACTTTCTCACCAGTCTTTGCTGTCAGCCGCACTGATCTTTTGGAACATTGAATCACCCCATCATATCTGGCTAACCAGCTCATACCCAGAATCAAGTCAAACCCAAGGGTTTCTAGGACTATTGGGTTCACCATAAAGTCTACCCCCCTTATTGTGATGGTGATACAGGGGCAACGTAAAGTGGCACGCTGTTCTCCCCCGGGTGAACTAACTACCATGGGGTTCCCCATAGGTTGCAAGATCATCATGTTCTTTTTCACGAAAGCAGCAGATATGAAAGCATGCGAAGCTCCAGTATCAAACAAAACAGTTGCGAGAGTCGAGTTGACAGGGAACGTACCCACAACGACATCCGTTGCTCCTTCTGCGGTTTCCGCACCCATGTGGTTGACCTTGCCTCTCGCGGGGTTCTGCTGCTGATTCCCGTTCTGGTTCTGCGGTTGTCCAACCCTCTGATTGTTGTTCTGACCAACGGTGTTCTGAGCCTTGCGAGGACAAGCGCTGGCATAGTGTCCCAGCTCACCACAACCAAAACACCTCGGAGCCGTAGGTGCATTGTTGGTCGGGTTGGGGCGTTGGACAGGACCATTCTGTGGCTAGTTCTGAAGACGCTGCTAAGGTGGTGCTGGGGGGTACTGGGGACGCGGCTGGTACTGGGGACGTTGCTGATACTGGTTGCGGTTCATCGGACCGGACTGTCCCTGGAAACGCTGTGGGGTAACCATCTGCTGGTTTCCTTGCTGAGGATTGAAGCGAGGGAGGACATTGCTTCCTAAAGGGGGGCCTTGAAGCTTCCTCTTCTTTTCCTCCATCTCACGGCGCTTGTGCTCCAGCAGTAGTGCGCTATCCACCAGTTCTTGAAAAGTGGCGAACTTGGAACACAAGAGCTGGTACTGGAGTGTATCATGCAGGCCATCTCGGAATCGGGTCTACTTCTTCCTATCAGTATTCACGTCCTCTGGAGCATAACGGGTCAACTCAATGAACTTGTCACGATAAGCGGTGACACTCATACCTTCCTGCTTCAATGCCAGGAACTCCTTCTTCAGGGTCATCAGTGCTTCCGGCACGTGGTGAGAGCGGAAGCTGTCGCGGAACTCCTGCCAAGTGATCTGATCACGACTGGGGTGAGCATATTGGTACGCATCCCACCAATCCAAAGCTGCTCCTTGGAGCTGTCCACTTCCATATTACACCTTCTCCCTGTCATTGCACTGTGCGATGTCCAGCTGCCTTTCCACTGCCTTGAGCCAGTCCTCTGCTTGCATTGGGTCACTAGACTTGTTGAAGGTAGGAGGGCGTCCCTTCATAAACTCGCCCCTTTTATCTCTGGGATGCACGTGGTGTTGTTGAAGCGGGTTCTGCTGATTCTGCTGCATCAGTGCTATGGTTTGCACCATCTGCTGTGTCAGCTGGAGTTGCATCTGCATCATCTGCTCCATGGTGAGTGGCGGTGGTGGAGGTGGTGGGTTCTGGTTCTGGTTGCTTCCACTGCCTCCGGGGTTGCCTCTGGTGTTAACCATCTACCATAGCAAGATATCTCCCATCAGTATTCCCGTCAATCGGTAATAGATAACCCATGCTTGCAGATGGTGCATAAGAAGATAGCAGTACTTGGAGGGATATGATTCGGAGACATAGAGAGTAAGGCAAAGGAAATGCAAAGGGGATAGATAATCCCAACTATTTATTCACTAATATTCCTTAAACCTTAGTCCTATATCTAGATGGAGATAGACTCACGTCTATGACCATCACAATCATTACAAAAATCCAAATCAAACATAAGCATAATAACAGCAAAATCAAGCACCCAGAGACATGATTCACACAAGACTCGATAGCATTGGTTTTGAAAAACGTAACTAAATGATCTGAAACAAAAATCATGGTGGTCTCCTAAGGATTTATCAACCGTTCTAGCTAGGCTGCGATCCTACAGTCAACACGGCTCTGATACCAATCTGTCACACCCGGATTTACACAGAAACCCGAATGCTACTATATGTATGCCCAGGAAGTCCACAGAACACATATAGTTAACAAATATGATAAACAGAGTACATATGCTCGAATAAAGTGGTTTTACATCAGAGTTTGACTCAAATAAATAAAACAGCGGAAGTCTCTTTATTAACTCTCTCTAAACGAAGACGAAGACGAAGCCGAAAACCATAACCCACTGGGACACCGACTGGTTGAGCACAGCTAGTAGAATGGCAGATCCTCAGGAAATTCAACAGCAACAGTACAATCTAATCCATCTGTTACCCATCCGGGATTTTGTTGAATAGCAAGCGTAAGTAAATGTCTTACTTAGCAAATACAACACGAATAATGAAGGCTTAAAAGAAAGGCTTGACACGGCTGTACTGCATTAGCAATTTTAGTTGTTTCATTTTAACATCATCACAATCACTACATTTACATGATTCCCAGTTGTAACCCAATTATTATAGTAGAAGTGAGCATTAAACCATAAGTATCAAATTCTAATCAAAAAGGATCCAGGCCGCTCGTGACCCTGAGCAAGGCTATCATGATAGATTATACGCTCTGCAGAGGTTTCGCCCTTTACCCACCAGTCGCGTAAAAGTTCAAAGGAACTTTGCACCCAACCACGCACATCAACACTTCCGAGGTGTGACTGCATAGGGACGCTACGAGGCTTTTCACAAGACACCCTAACAAAACAGTAGCCGTTATGGTACAACCTAGGCAGCATGACTCAAGGCACCGAGATTGACTGACGCTCATGTAGCAACACGAGGGGGGTCAATGGCGTCCAAGCGCGGTAATGAACATCCACAACAAAATAAATAGTGCAACGTGTGGAACCCCCGCCATACGATGGCTCCCAACATGGGACTGTGCCTCACGGGGACATAGCCGACGGATACTCCGTCCTCGGTGGATCAAACCATACTCTCACCCATGCTTCCCATAACGCTGTCGGCCCGTCGGTAACTACTGTCAAGCTAGAGCCGTAACATGTTACTTGTCCAAGACCAGAGCCATTATAGTTCCAGCGGTGGCGACAGGTTCCTGGGTCGTCGCTTTAAGAACCAGTCCTTACGGAGAGACACTAGAGCCAAGCACGAAGCGTACGCCCTAGCTCCCTGATCCATGTTGCTAAAAAGCAAGTTTTACCATTAACATTGAAGTGAACCATTAAGTCAAGATTAACAGTTAAACAATGGTGACAGTAGCTGCGCCTAGCAAAGTTCTACCCAAATGCAATAACCCAAGGTAATCAAGGTATAGGATTAACAAAGCTAGGTACAACCTTAATAGGGTAACAATTTAGACACATGCATATGCGGTAAATAATGTAAAGGTGTCTTTAGGTAACAAGGATTGTCCGTGCTATACTTGCCTTCATCAAACTGCTGCTGCTGCTGCTCCTGCTGGCCCTGCTCCTCGTAACCCTCGAACTCAAACGCGTATGGCTCACCGACTGGACTCGTACATCAACACACAAGCGTCCACACAAGCCAGAACATGCAAACAATATTAATATATTAGAACAGTACACCAAGCCATAGCAACAGAAGCAAAGAAGGTTGAAAAACTAATCTACGCTTCGCTACGAACACGTGAGCGCGAAAATCACTCAAATCGGAGCTAAAACGAGAAAGATATGGCTTTTCTAAGATTCGGGGACTTGCTGGCAAAGTTTTAAAAGTTTCAGGGGCCTATTTGCAAAAACTTAGGGGCTAAAACATAATTTTATATTAAAACAGGAGGGTTTAATCACAAATTAGCCAAGACAGGACCTCGGGTGCTATTTTTAAATAAGACAGGGGGTTTTTTGTAAAAACCAGGACTTAAATCTAATTATTTTTGAATAGATCTAGACAGCGGGTTGATTTTGAAAAAGGTCAGGGGCTCTTTTGCAAAACGCGGAGCGCTGACTCGGTTGACCGGTTTTGACCCGGGTTTGACTCGGCCTTGGTTCAATCTGGGCCGTCGGATCTGGTTTGGACGGCGGGGATTAGATCCAGGGGAGGGGGTCGTCGGCGGTGGTGGCTGACGGCGGCGGCGCTTTCGCCGGCGAACTCGGAAACGAGCTAGGGGGCTCGGTTTGGGGCGGGGATTGGTGCCACAGCTTCGGGGCGACGCGGCGAGTTCGCCAGAGGGGATCACGACGACGACGGTGCGGCGGAGGTGGCGCGCGACGAGCTGCGGCGGCGGCGGCGCTCGGGTGATGGCGGCGGGCATGCGACAGAGGGGGAGAGAGAGCAAGGAGGGGCTCGGGAGGTCCCTTACCTCCACGCGAAGGCGCTGGAGCAGCCGGCCGAGGGGGAATGACGGCGGGCGGCGAGATCGACGGCGGCGGCTTAGAGACGACGACGGCGATGCGAGCTCGAGCGGCGGAGGGTTTTCGACGGGGGGGGGGGGTGGGGTTGGGAGCAGCGGCGGCGGATATTTGAGGAGCGGCCGAGGGCGGCTCGGGTGGGCCTCGGCGTACGTGCCGTGGCCGTGCCGGACTCCATGGCCGGGGCCGAGCCGAACTCGGCTGGAGGTCGGGGACGACCCTGGCACGCGGGTCCCGCGTGTCAGCGGCAGGGGGTGCGGGGCGCTGCGGTGGGCTGGCTGCTGGGCCGCGAGGTGGGCCGAGCGGGCTGGCGCGGAGGCGGAAGGAGAGCAGGCCGGCGGGGAGGGCGAAGCAGGCCGAAGGTGGGCCAAAAGCGGGAGCGGGCGAGCTGGGCTGCTGCGGGAGCGGGACGGGCCGGACAGGGCAGCGGGGAAAAAGAGAAGGGAGAGAAGGGAGCTGGGCCGCTGCGGGGAAAAGAGAAGGAGGAGCAAGCTCGGTCGAGAGAGAGTTCAAGGGGAAAAAGTGGACTCGGGCTACTACAACTTTTCCAGGGCTCCAAACAAAACGATTCAAATTCGAATTTAAACAGAATTTAAATTCCAATTGAACCGCACACAAACAAAACACAATGCAGACAACATGAATGCAACAAAAATGTTTCTAACCTTATATTAAATTTTATTTTCTCAGAAATAATTTATTTTCCTTAGTTAAATATGAGCATTAAATTAAATAGAAGAAAATTTAATTACTAAATTTTAAAATAGGCATTTTTAGGGTGTTACACGAATATGGTGGCTTATTTTATATAATTTTTGAAAATGATACCAAGATAATAGATATAAAAACTGTAGAATTAAAGGTTGGGTAAACACTCTGTAAGATATAAATTTTGACCTTTTAATATGTTAATTAATTGGACAATTAGAGACCACGAACACGTATCATCGAATACATTCCGTTTGACTATTCACATGAGTTGTTTGAAGTTTAAATAATGGAGTTACATTTATCCCTCCGCCCCCCCCTCTCGTACTCTCTCCTCCACGCAGCCCCTCCCTCTCCCTCTCCTTCACTCCTCCCCCTCTGTTGGGTCCCAGTCGCCGCCCCTGCTCCGCGCGGATCTTGGTTGGAGCCTGCTGCGTGTGGCCGAGCGACGACAGCTTCGACGGATAGCGTGAGCGACAGAGCGGCCAGCGGTGGGCGGCTGCGGGTCGGACAGCATGGAGCGCGGCTCCCCGGCGGCGGATGAATCCTCGCGATGGGACGACCAACGGTGGGGGCGTCGGGCGGGCGGCCGCGCGGCTCACCTCGGCTGAGCGCTGCTGCAGCTTCTCCTTGCGGCAACCGCGGGCGGCTCCCGCACCTCGTCGTCCACATTGTTCAGTTGCTTGGGCAGGGCGATGGCAACAGAAGGGTGCATGGGCGAGACGCGCGGCGGAGATCTTGCGGCGGCGGAGGAGCAGGGTCTCGCGACTGACGTCGCTGCAGTGGAGGAGCAGGGGTGGCTCGCGGCTAACCCCCGAGGCCGGGTGTCGCGTCGGTGAAGGAGCCGCGACGTGGCATCTTCACTTGCGGAGGAGCACGGGGCGGGGTGGTTGGAGCTGCGACAACAAAAGGGCATGAGTGTTGCGGCGTGGTGTATAGCGTTTCTTGTTCCTCATGCTGGGATGGGAATAGAGGAATCCTGATGGATGCTATTTTACCTTGCCTTTAGAGGAGACCGGTGCCGCGAAAATTACTCTGCAAGGGTATTGCAGGAGCAAGTGGCGTACCTAGTGCGGATAGCCTTATTAATCATATTCGGTTTAGGCTTATTGGGTTGATGTGGACCGTTAGATCTTTATAAAATCCGATGGCGCATATTTTCTCTTTTTTGGATTAACGAAATAATATGGACCGTTAGATCTTTATAAAATCTGATGGCTTATATTTTCTCTTTTTATTTGGATTAACGAATTAATATGGACGTTAGATCTTCATAAAATCCGATGGCTTATATTTTCTCTTTTTATTTGGATTAACGAATTAATATGGACCGTTAGATCTTCATAAAATCCGATGGCTTATATTTTTCTTTTTATTTGGATTAACAAATTAATATGGACCGTTAGATCTTCATAAAATCTAACAGTATATATTCTTCTCTTTTTTTAGATTAACGTGGGAATTTGTTGGTCCTCTCGACGAATGTGGTGGCTTCTTTTAACACTATATAGAGAGTGGAAAGTTTTCACAAACCGATGTTTATAGAGAGTTTTTGCTGTTTTGGACATTACTTTTCTCACCACAAAATTTCTTTACCCATCTCGTGTACCCACCAATCAAATAGTAGTCTAAAATAACTCTATAATAATATAATATATGAACCCTTGTATAGTATAGATAGGATCGTTGAAAAAAAAAATTCCACTTTGATCGAGAGTTTTTGCTGCCAAAGGATCGATCGATAGCCACGACGTGTAACTTCGTGACACCATATTTTTAAGATGCGATTTGACTCCCACAGTCCCACGTTCACCAATCAGGCCGGCACAGTCCGTTACGGCCGTGTATATATCGACTTCCCCGATCGATATGGTTCTTCAAGGAATCGATGGATGAGTGATTGACCTATAAAATATGGAAACGTGTGCAGGCGGCGGCCGCGGTGGCTCCGATCCCTACGACAACTCCGTCGTGCGGTCGTGCCCATAGACAAGATCAAGAAACAAACCTTCAATTCAAGGACGAGTTCATCGCTAGGCTCAAGGCAAAATCATAGCGGCGCAGAACCTGAAGATGGAGGAGTTCACCATGGTGAGGGTGGCAGTGAATTGCAAGGACTCGGCGAGGCCTTAATAAGGTGCCCATGGACTTCATCGGCAACATGGTGTTGTGGGCGTTCCCGAGGATTCCAAAACTGGTGGACGACAGGACCCAGCATCGTCACTCGAGCAGGAAGCCAGAGAGGCCCAAGGCCAATCACGAAGACGCCAAGATCCACTTCCAACGTGAGCTGAGTTCGTTAATATGATTACCCTAATTCTCCTAATTGTTTATCCTTAATCATTTTTTACTAGATTTTGGCCATCCCTAGCCCTGATGACAACAGTTCAAATTCTTGTACACATTGTTTTCTACATGACTATGTATACAAGATATAGAAGCATGATTTTGGTACTGAGAAACGCAATAAACAAAAACTAGCATGCATAATTGAAGATTTCATATCAAGATACGTATACTAGATGGTTTACTTAAAAAAAATATACTATATGGATGATGCTTTTTATTAGAAAACGTGAGATCCTTCCCCTTCTTTAGTATTAAATATTCGATGTATTTCTAAATATTAGACAAAAGAAGTGATTGAGATAAGCCCATTAATTTCTAGCACGTGTTATGTTCTTTTGCATAATTTTAACTCGTGGTGCAAATTATTGGTTAATAAATTTAAATTATTGCTTGTTTACTATAAACCTAATAACAACAAACTTTGTATACTCTGTTTTGAAAAGATTTTAATGTAAGAATGAGAAACTTAATTCAATTTAAAAAGATAAAATTCTTATTTACTATATTTTTTAATACACGCGCGTGCACTCTACTAGTTGTTATAATATAACTAGCAAATATGCCCACGCGATACACGCGTGCTACGCCCGTGCGGCAGGAGTCCTGGTATTTATTATTGAGCGTGGAGTCCTGGACGTTTAGACCGTGAGGCGTGTGGAATTTAAACCATAATGAGTTGTAATGGTTTATTATTTCTTCAAAAGTGTGACTAGAGAGTCCGACAAAAATTGTGAGTCTAAAAATTCTACTGTGACTGATTTGTGGGTCCGTCGCCCTCGAAAGTTTTGAATCTTTATAGTATAATAATCTCTCCTTATGAAAGGAGGCGGGTGTGGCGCGCAGCGAGACGGTCCACGACAGTGAAAAAAATTTACTCTCATCCGATACGTGATCTATGGCACTCTATGGCGCTCGCTATTGGCCGGTGAAAAATATCTACGGTCGGAAGACTCTAGACTCCACTCGCATCATCTTCTCGTCTCTTGCTTTCTTCCTTTCCTTCTACGGTGAAAAAATCATCTGTCCTCTCCCTCACGACGCCTCGTTCTTTGCTGTCGTCCCTGTCTCCTCGGAGGATTCCTTTCCTCTTTGTTTTTTTCATCGTCTTCTTGGTAGATCCACTGGTCCCTTCATCCCTCACCTGTTTTTCTTCCTCTTCAATGGCAGGTTCGATCTTCTATTGCCCCTTTGATTTTTCTCCTTGCTTTCTTTCTTTTGGTGGATCAGATGGCCTCCGATGGGCACCAGGACAATCTTGGTTTTCTGCTTGATTTACCCATGTGTTTTCCCTGTTCGTGGTACAGCTCAATCTTGAATCTTGTTCTTTTTTCCCTAGATTTACCATTTTCCTTCCATTCTTTTTCCGTTTTCTCTACCCCGGTTCACTTTCCTTTCTCCCACACTTTCGGTGCAAAGGTAGGTGGTCCACGTCGGTGAAAAAAATTACTACGTCCGATTTCCATCTACAAGTGAAAAAGGTGCTGCGGCGTTCCGTTCGTACGCGATGGTACCCGTCGGCTCTCGGTTGGATCGAATCCTCCCGAAGGTCCTCGCTGGTCTGATGCTAGATAGTTCTTCTCTTCTCCTCGATTTTCCTCCTTCCTTGTGACATTATAATGTGCCTGAGCCGTGATCTTTGCTTTCTTTTCTGCTTTTCTCTAACTCTTTTTCTGTTTTTTTTGACTTTTTGGGTTTCACCTCTAGCCTACCCCAACTAGCTTGGGACAAAAGACTATGTTGTTGTTGTGGTCGCCGATGGGTGCCAAAAGAACTATAATGTCCTTTCCCTCTTAGTTATGCAGCTGGATCTCGGATCGTGTTGCCTCTTTTTCTCAAATTTGGCTCGTTTGATCTGCTTTTTTATACCTACGAAGGCCACGGTTTTCTTTTTTTGGTGAAGACGCGCAGGCAGGGGGATATTTAACTTTTTACCATTATAACGGGTGGCGACTCCTCGGATATCATCCTAACCAACGGCGCTACATTTTTACCACGCAACGAAGAAACGTGCTAAAAAACACCATATTTACATACGTGGCACGCCGAGTCAGCTCTCCACGCTGGATCCGGTGCATGCGGGGGTGTAAAATGACCTCCGATGCCCCTGGACCGGCCCGCTCGATGCAAATTCTCCAGGGGGTCAACTGCAAAAGCTCGTGAGAGCTTTGGCCATGGCGGCCGGCGGTTCTGGGCGGCCATCTCGCCGGTGCTTGAGTGGGGCGGGGAGCTCGGGTGACACGCGCAAGGGAGGGAGTGGCGAGTCTATGGAGGTGCTCACTATCGGCGGTGACGCGTGGAGGCGGCCGGAGTTTGGCCCGCGGCGGATGTGGTGGCCGGCGGCGGGGCTTCAAGGGGGCGGAGGTGCTTCGGCGGCGGAACGGCGACGAGAAACGGCCGAATCAACGTGTCTCGGCAAGGGGAAGCTCGTGGTGGTCGTTGTCTTCGTTGATGCTGCTCGCTCATGATGAATCGGCCCGCGCGGAGATCTCGTCCGTCGTGGAGCCTTGGAGGCGGCCGGCGGCGCCCCTGTTCCTCCTGGCGGCCGGCGGCGCCCTGTTCGTGCTCTACAACCCACGCGCACCGAGCTGCTGCCCTCCCCTGACGCCGCCACGCTCTGCAATCCCAGCCGCCCTCGCCCTGCCCCCTTCGCCACGCAGCGCCGCCGCCTCGGCGGGATGGTGAGCGCCTTGCCGGCCGCCGTAGTCCGCCCGGCGAGCGCGGACGACGTGGCCAACGCCATCCGCGCGACGGCGTCGACGCCGGGGCTCACCGTGGCGGCCGGCAGGAACGGGCACTCGGTGTCCGAGCAAGCCATGGCGGGAAGCGGGCTGGTCCTCGACATGCGAGCTGGCTCTGTCCCGGCGCCCGCAGATGCAGCTCATGCGTCGACGTCCCCGGCGGCGCGCTCTGCGAGGAGGTCCTCCACTGGGGCGTCAAGAACCACGGCCTCGCCCCGGCGTCCTTCCGCTACGGCCCACAGTTGTCCAACGTCGCCGAGCTCGAGGTCGTCACCGGCGACGACGAGTGCCCCGTCTGCTCGCCCTCCACCCACCCGGACCCCTTCTTCGCTGTGCTGGGCGCGCCGGACGGCGGTTGCGTCTGCGCGGCGGCGAGGGCGAGGTACAGGGAGCACGCACGCAATCCCCATCTCCGCCTCGCAGTTTGGCCGCTGGTGAGATAACGGCCGGAGGTTGAAGGTGATCTGACGTACGGGTCCCACTTGTAAGTGACAGTATGGAGAGAGGAGAGTAAGGAGAGTAAGGGGACAAAAGGCATGAGGACATTTTACACGGACGGGTGTCCTCGATCCAACGTGGACAGTTGCGCGCCACGCCAGCAAATGTGGTATTTCTGTTGTACTTTTTTTCGTTGTGGTAGCGCCATCCGTTGAGCTTTCGAGGAGTCGCCACCCGTTATAACGGCAAAAAGTTAAATATCCCCGGAGGGCGGTGCGGGGCGCGCGGGCGGCGTTGCGTGCGGCGGGGCGGCGGGCGGCGCGACAGCGGCGCGGGGGGCGACGACAACGAGGAGGGGCCGCCGGCGACCTCGAGCCCCCACCGCCGCCGTTGACCTCGGACGGAGCTCCTCCACCACCGACACCTCGAGCTCCCGCGCGGCCAGCCGGAGCTCCGCCGGCGGTTGCGTCCCTTCCCCGCGCTCGGCCGGAGCTCCACCGCTACCTGCCGCAGCTTGAGCTGGAGCGCCAGGGCGGAGCCCCCTGCGGGTCACCGCCGCGCCGTCGTCGACACGCCCGGCCGGAGCTCGGGCTCCCGGTACGCTGCTTCACATCTCCGTGCCCACTTTTCAAAGGAAAAAAAAGAAGCTATCTCCTCTTCGATCGCTGCCTTCTCTCATCTTTTCCCTCGGATCTTGGTGCAGCGACTCCAGCAGGCGGAGAAGATGATGATTCAGTTATCAACATCCCGACTCCAGCAGGCGGAGAAGATGATGATTCAGTTATCAACATCCCGATGTGGTTGGAGGACGACCTATACCTTGTTGCCGTGGCCATGGACACCCCTCATCTCCGTCCGCTCTCCCCGTTCCTGTTGTCTTCATCGTCATTCAGGCAAGTCAAGATTCACCACTAAGATTTAATTTCCTTTTCCTTTTGAATGAACAAAGGCTTCATCTGGTGGGGAGTGGTATGATTCAGTGAGGAGCAACTTAATTTGGTAATTGATTCGATAAGCAACAGCACTATTGTTTCCCTCCTGGTCTCACGTGTAAAAATTCAATAAATAATCACAGAGCAGTACTAAGTACTAATCTCTGCAGACGTATATGTATTTTATTACTTAATTTTTCTGCTCAGGAAAGAGCAAAACTGTGAACTCAGTTTGACCAGCAAGTCAGCAATCCAATCCCGAGTAGGAATTTTGGGGGAAAAGGTAACATATAAGCCTGCAATATTTTCTGAACATGTTGGCCTATGTCTTGCATTGTGCGTGGAAGAACAGCCAGTTTAAGTCTTTCCTTGATCAACCTCTGCAATTCCATGTTTTGTTTTTAGCTGAGTGTAAAATCTCTTATTGCATCTGCATGTGAACTACTCTCTAAAAGAGTTGCATATCCTGTGTTCGATGAAATGCCCAAGTGAGATGAGTTTGTTTCATGGTCTTTCTGTTATTACAATTCTGTTTATAGTTAGTTACTTACCTTTTTGGATCTCTTTTTTTAAACGATCTTTACAGTCTCCCACTAATCAAGTTATTCTGGAGTTGTCACACCTTGTGGATGATCCTGCTAAACTAGCCGGGTATGTCTATATTTCACTTTTTGTCTCCTTTCATACCAAAAAAAGTGCATTCTTGTGCTTTGAGAATAGCGGATGCTTTTTTATTCTCCATGTTGCTACTGGAATAGTTGTCCTTCAATTGAGAAATGCCGGTTGATACGTGAACTAAAATATTATCAAAGTATGCTTATAGGAGGACCTCCGATGGAGGTTTCAATCTATCTATATGGACAATTAATCTATGTGCATATGCTTCATTCAACCCTAAAATTCCAGAAGTCGTGCCCTTCCATAACAGGTACAGCACATTTCAAAATTTTGCGTAGACCGACTACCTCTATTATTAAACTCCAGTGCCTCTTAAATCCATTATTAAAGCACGTTCTATTCTCCTCTAATGGGCTATCCATTCCTAAAGCATGCTCCATTCTAATAATGGGTTTCCCTAGGATATAACGTTATGGTGTCACTCAAGCTGAGCAATGGCTTGCTTTCCTGTTATTATAACGTTATGGCATCAAGTTACTGATCTAATCATTAAATATTGCCCTCTATTTTCTTCTATGGTAATGATAGTGTTGTGTTTCGTTTCAAAGAAATTCCATCAATCTACAGGTGTGAGATTACAACAGTTCTTTTCAATTTTGATTGATATGAAGAAAAAACAATCTAACTATTGACATTTATCTCATATATCTTGATTATTGTTTTCCACCAATACCCACAGCTAAGCATGTGTTGGGGAATATAAACTCCCAGGTAAAAAATCAATCTACAATTCTATCATGTCCCATTTCTCTTCCAAAATTCTTTGCATATGGTAATTCACAATACATATATTACAATTCCACCATAACAAAACTTGCTTTTTTTTCTAGCAATCCAACAGAATTTTACATACCTTATTTCTCCAATGCCACCAAGTAATCACACTGCATGTTGATCAGTTTGTTAAAGTTGAGTTACAGGGAAGAATTGCCTACATGTTGTTGAATTGAAAGACAAAATATTTTGATGCCAGCATTTCCATTGTAGGCTAATTGTTCGAAAGAAATTTCAGGGACAAGTGACAATTAAAATATTGTTAGAATGGTAAGTCATAATTTTGATTTTTCATATGTTCATAACTGCATTGTTGCTTGGAATTTTTGAACTTTTTTCTTAAAATGCACCTACATCACTTAATCCAATGTTTTATCTCCACCTCCATCACCCTTGCTTCTGAAATACTGTACATTGCTAGATTAGTCATGTTGATTGCTATT
Organism: Echinochloa phyllopogon; assembly: GCA_033239725.1. Classification (NCBI taxonomy): domain Eukaryota; kingdom Viridiplantae; phylum Streptophyta; class Magnoliopsida; order Poales; family Poaceae; genus Echinochloa; species Echinochloa phyllopogon. The sequence goes on along the minus strand of BTCW01000003.1, from coordinate 17,912,184 downwards.
TTCCCCGTTGAATCAAATCGTTTTATAAAAATTATCATGTATAATTTTAAAGTTTGAAATAAAAAAAGTAGCTTACCCAGTTCAAGAGTTGGAAACTGATTCAAATTTATATTAATTTACCTGTTCATGTAAGCTTACCCGTTGTAAACATATTGATTGTAATCTGACTATGTTTGGACCATAACAAAAAGGGATGGTCCATGTCATGCTCCAAATTCTAAATTGGTCCTTATGCAGACAGCTCACGCTAAAAGCAGTGACACTTTTTAAATGTTTATGATTCTTCCACAGATTGACAATTATACTCAATTTTACATAGTCATCTTCATGGTCTCCATTTTGGTTTACCAATCCAGAGTTTTTTTTTATAGATTAGCTTGTTCAATTTTAAATGTTTTGCAATATAGCACTAAAAATGTATCTGGATAGATTGGGTATATGGTTTAGGGCTTAAGCCTTCTATGCAGCTTGATTTTTTATTGCCAATGAAGTGCAAAGCAATCAATCTATGAGGTTCAACTATGAGGTTCTTTATCCCTGCAAAGTTTGCTCCCTTTGTCAAGTTTATCTTTGGGAGCTTTGGCATACCAATGTTATGTCACAATGTTAATGGTAATCTTTCTATTAATGATCCAAGTGCCATTATTTTTGTTGTTTCAGAAGAGATGGCAACCAATATGTTGGCATCATGGTGTGAAACGGAACCAGGTACTATTCATATGTACTTGGTTTGTATACTTAGTGGAATTGGCTCTTGTTAATTTTAATTGTTGAATTGAATTTTAAATTTTTCTCATGACAAAGAATAATATATATTCTTGGGATATGCCGGCTTACTACTTATCGGCAGATTTATTCCAAAAAAAAGAATCCTTTTCTCGCATGAATAAGCTATTCCTTCTTTTCCTTTCAGAACATTTCGCTGTTAGTCAATGACCTACTGGCATGCTGCGGTTTTATGTGCGGTGATGATTGTGATGGAGGATATCCTATCATGGCATGGCGCTACTTTGTTCAAAATGATGTTGCTACAGATGAGGTATTAGCTTACTTCTACTTTCTAAAACTTGACTGCCTCTATGTTCCAGCAGTAATCTTACTGTTTTGGAAAAAAAATCTTCACTAGCAGTAGGAACCTGACAGAAAGTTTGTGGAGACTGGATGGTACATCAACTACTAACTCAAGCTTTGAATAATTATTGAGTGAGTGTATGTGTATGTATCATTGATCCAATGATGCAAAAAGATTGTAACATTTGTTTTTCCTCAAACTATTATACCATAAAAAATTGTGCTGTGTTTACCTTTTTTTTCTCCGAAAACAGTGAGGTGGTAGTATAAGCAGATTGTAATCATCCATTTGCTATGCTTAATTGTAATTTTTTCGCAACATGGTAGATAATAGAGAGACAGCATTGCCATGATTGCCTTGATGATTCATTTGGTTTTTGCCATAAACAAAACTACCTTTTGGGGCATAGTTTTCCGGCTATCTGTTTGGTTATGTGGCAAGGCTGCATTGCCAGTGGTCAATGTGACAGTTGCAGATAATGGAGTTAGTGGCAGTTTTTCGATATTTTCCTGCGCTAGCACGATCTTGCCCACTTCATTGATTGATTAACCCTTCAAGTTCCCAGACCCCTATTTTATTGTCCTAAAAATTGAAATTAGTAGCTTGTTCTATTGTTACTTGGATATGCTGAAATTTTTATGCAAACTTATAGCACTGATGAGAGTATTTCATTAATGTGCTCACATTCATTTGCATTGTGAACTTAAAAAAAACAAAGTAATGTTGTTTAAATTATGCCCAAAGCAAATGTAGAGGTGCTAGCAATATATGAACCTAGCACCAAGATAATAAACATAAACCCTGCCTCTATAATCTGCAGTTGTGTTGATGTTTGTTGCATGTTTTCTTGTTGCCTGAAATGAACAACATGTTTTGCTTTGGCATTGGACCGTTGTGTGCTGGTTAGTATTACGACACTATTGTACTGTTAGATTGTGTTTGGCTGATTAAATGGTGTATTCTCATGTGCTGATTTGTGCCTAATAGGTTGATATGATGCTAATCTGTTGTTGCAGAACTGGTCTTGTTTCCACGTTGGCGACAAGTTCCCCCTGTCACAGCTATTATGTGCTCTGATTGAGTTATCTGTGATTAGTTCCTTTTGCTCAGATCATTATGTCCCTTGTTTATGAGCCTGTTAATTCAGTGGTGGCGCGTCTTCTGTTACTAACATCATGATCATATTGTATGTTGGTTGGTGCAATGGCAAGCTCCGCATGATTCATAGATCCTCTGGTATTAGTAAGTTGCTACATTGTGCAGACGACTAACTGGTATTTTCTTTCTCACACCACTTCATTACTGCCAGCACTATCTCATATGCCGCGTGTCGGGGCGCGCGCCAATCACTGGTAGATAGATAGATAGATCTGAGCCTTAGGAGAAATAAGTCCTTATCAGCGAAGAAGTCCGGGCGCATCCGGGGGCTCCGGGCCTCCGCACGCGACGCGTGCCTTGCCGGGCACGCGACGGCCATCGGCAGAGCCGTGCTGACGCAGGGGGCCCACACGGCCACGTTCGTCTGGCCCACCCACGATTTTGCCGCCGGACTTCCGTCGCCGCCCATGCCCCCGCCGTCCGCCGCGAGCCGTGCCCACCAGCCGTAGTCCGCCCCGCGCGAGATTTTTATCATTTTGATCACCAAAGCGACGGGCTTCTCTGAAATGACCACCCACTTCTCTAAAATGACCACGAATTCGTTGTTCCATACGCCAGAATGATCAAATCTGAGTTTTAGAATTTTTATAATCTTTTGTCAACTTTTCTTCACTTGAACAGACCAAACTACCCCCGACTGCAACACTAGATGCATTCCATCTGTTCCCGACGAAAAAAACTTCCGCCCAGCTTCAATCTCTCGACGAAAAAAACTTTTCTCCCTAGCTTCTTTCTCCCTCTCGCCCTGTCTCTCTCCCGAAGATCCCGTTCAGCGCTGCCGCCGCTACGCTCTAGATGCCGCCGTCTCCGACGCCGGCGCCGCCAGCACCCACCGCGGCCGCGGCCCTCAGCGCGACGGCGTCCCCTCTGCATCCACCTCGTCCGCCGCCTACGCCACCGAGGCTGCTCCAGGGCCGCGGCCTCCTCCGCCGCCTCGGGGCAGCGCCGCCGCCGCCGATGACGGGGACGATCTAACGGTGCAGAATTCGGAGCAGAGGGCGATGGCCGCCGCCGCGCCGCCGCCTCGCTGGGCGCCAAGCCGGGGCTCCTCCTGCGCTGCAGTGACGCCGCGTTCAGCGCTGCGCGCGCGGTTCCGCGTCCGTGACTTCTATGCCTCGGGCGTGTCCCTCGCCGCCTTCCTCGTCGCGGCGGCGGCCGAGCCGGATCCCCCGCACGCGACGCTCGTTGTCGTCGGCGGCGCGGTCCTCGTCGACACGGCGCTCCTGGACGTCGTGCCCTCCCTCAGCTGCGTCGTCACCACGGGCGCTGGGGTCCGCCGCCGCCTGCTCCATCTCGCGCGGCCGGCGGAGGCGGACGACATCCGCGCGGCCAGGCTCGAGGGCGGCGGCTGGCGGGGGCGGACGACCAGCGTGCGGCCAGGCTCGTGGGTGGCTGGCGGGGCGCAAGCTCAGCGGCGGCCGGAGGAGGCGGCCGGGCTTGTGGGCGGCGACCGGCGGGGCGCAAGCTCGGCCGTGCGGAGAGGATGGAGAGAGAGGAAGAAGAAGAGAGAGGGAACACGAGGAAGAAGAGGGAGGGGTATTTTGGTCAGATCGAGTGGAGAAAATGCTAGAAAAGTTGTAAAACTTTATTCTGGCGTATGGAACAACGAAGCGTATGGAACAACGGTTTCGTGGAACCCATCGCTTTCGGTCAAAATGATAAAAATCTCCCGCCGCGCCATGGCCGCCGTCGTCGTGCGCCGCGGCCATCGCGAGCCCCGTCCGCCGTCTGCCGCACCAGCCCACCAGGCCGCCGCGAGCCGCGCCCACCGTCCGCCGCGCTCCGCGGCCGCTGCGAGCCGCGCCCACCGTCTCCCGCACCCGCGGACGCCGCGCTCCGCGCCCGCCGCCGCCGAGCGGACGGGGGCGTCCCACTTCGCCTCCCGTCAGGGGTCTCCCTCTGTGGAAGCTGCAAGGGCATCGCGGGAATGGGGGCCGACCTCCGGCGGTGCGGCCATGGCCAGTAGATCCGCGCGCGCGAGGCCCTGCCGGCGCGGGGGGCCTCGCGCGAATCGGCCAGGGGCCTGTCCGTGTGCTCCTCCGTCGGGCGTCGCGCGAACTCCTCCGGCGGGTGGCAGGCCGACGGGCGCAGCGGGAGGCCACGGGCCGCGCGGACAGGGGCGGCGACGGCGGCGTCCGGCCGGCGCAGGTGGCGACGTCCAGTGGACGCGGCGGGGAGGGCCGCACGGCCGGCGACAACGGCGTCCGCGGGCGCGGCGGATAGGCCGCGTGCCACGCGGCCAAGGGCGATGGCCGCCGGCGGGCACGTGCGGCGCGGCAGAGAGCACGACGGCGTGCGGGCGCAGCCGCCAGGTCGGCGGCCGACATCCTCGGCCGGCGCCCCGACTGGTGGCTTTCGAGGCGACGCGGAACGGGGGATCGCGGGCCATCGGCCGGAGGCGCAGTACCAGGCGGCGACCGGCGGCGTGCGAGACGTGGGAGGTGGGAGTAGAGCGCCGGTGGGGAGAGCATGAGGAGATGCAGTGGAAGGAGAAGAGAACGAGTACAGATTGCTGTCTGGCCCGTACAGATTTTCCTGCACTTCTTCGCCATCATCGATGATTGGTCAGCCACCTTTCCCTTGCCTCCCCTCTCTGATCTGTTTTTCCCTGGGGCGTTCACCTACAGTTGAGAGGATGGAAACTGCTCCTGCAGTGCCGACTTCACCATGGATTCTGCCCTCAATCCATTGCTTCCTAGCTCTCAGGTGATTTATCCTCTTTGTCCTATAGCTCCATCAGCCCATGGCCTATCTACTCCACCCTGTTAACCTTCCTCTTAGCCAATGTATAATCTGCATTTGTTATAGCTCTCCACTCAATTGTATGCTTCAATGATTTAACTAGGTGATGCCATACTAAAATAGGGGATTTGAGGCAGGATTTCTTACTAAACAGGATTAAAATAGACGTCTGAAACCACTTGGTTGTTATCACATCCTAATAGCTAGACCAGTGCTCCAATTTTGTTTGTTCTACATCAGTATAGTGCTTAGTAATCTAATATAGTATAGCGACAGGTTTTGCAAAGGATAGATTTTGGGTATAAGGGATAAATCTAGACCTACTCCCGCATGTTTTCTGTGCCATGCTCAGTTTAAAATTTGAGGTCAGAGGGGCATACAATTCCTTACTTCTACAACTGACAGATGATGAGGCTAGAACAGCTATTTTGTTAGACTACAAGCCATACTAATTAAGAGTGCTATGATTCATATCTGGCATTAGAATTCTTAAGATATGGCTGATTGTGAATTGTTGTACATAATTACAATATCTTATACCCCAATTTGATTTAGATAAAGATGACACGGTGCTACAAATACAGAAGTGTTACACTGCAATTCTAGGAAAAAGATCATTGGACATCACCTTCTTCAATCCAATAAAAATGTATAGTGGACAAATGCTGACTAAGGCATGTGCCCGGATCTTTACCATCATGAACCTATACCATCTGAAAACATACTTAGGGCGTCCGCAATGGGCGGTCCTATACCGGTTCCATAGGTTTCTCTCTCCTATGGAACCAGGTTCTTACCATTGTGAGGCTGATTCTATAAGGAACCCGCTCCCATGCATGGAACCAGGTCCTATAGAATAAAGTGGGAGAGAGAAAGAGAGAGGGTGGAGACGTGGGACCCGTTTATAGATCCACCCCCTAGTTCTATACATTGCTGGTAATATATCAGTAGGCATCAAATCATCGTGGGACCTATCTATAGAACCGGGGGTGTTCCTGTACATTGGAGATGCCCTTACAGTTGCAGCTGAAAAGCTTACGGCTTTCTTTTTGTGTTTAACTCGACGTGTGAACTATACATGCACATAAACCTTGCTGCTTGATTTCCCTTGGTCTAAAATAATTACATTAGCGTCACATACATGTTTATTTGTAATTGATATATATATTACTAGATAAGTATAGGCATAGATTTCCTTCTTCCATTACAATGAGTGCAGTTTGATTTCTAATATAATTTCAGTTCAGGTGCATCATGCTAATTGATATAGATATTACTAGAAAAGTATAGCCATATATGCGGCCATTAGTATCACAGAACCCTGCATCAACTATGGCCGTTACATCATGCTAATTCATTTACCCGATTTATCACCTGGAAATTTTACTTTTGACTACCAGTTTCCCATTCAATTGCACAGATCAGGCCATCAACAATCTCAATCTGTGTTTTTTGAAACATGATGATGATATAAAAAAGGTTCTACCTCCTTTCCTGCAGATACAAAATATAAATATTTTCCCTTCAAGTTTCCTTTGACAGCTAATATGTGTGCCTCTCTGGTTCTGCAGATCTCGTGCTTCTGTTTTATTGTCTTCATCTGTTAGTGACCAGCCATGATTGTCATGCTGTGGCAAACCCTTTAAGATTACTAGGCTGCGAGGTAAAAATCTATCCTTTGCTTCGACCATAGCAGTTTATTTATGTAGCTATATAGATTGTTTTCCAATGCTCCGCAAATTTTCTTTCCAAGTCATTCATTCTCCCCGTGTGTTCATCCCTACCACTGACTTTTAGTTTTTGTTCCCCTTATTTTCATATTGCATATCCTATTGAGGTGACATGTCTAATTTGAAGCCAAGATGTGATTTTAGATAAACAGGTTTTCCAATTCTGTGCAACTTTTCCTTCCAAATTAGTCATCACCCTATTGAGGTCATCCCTGTAGCTACCTTTTATTCTTACCTTTTTATTCTTAGTACTTACCTTTCACTTACTGCTGCCAAAGGTTGCAGGTTCCTTATAATCTTGAAGATTTATGTCGCACTGCTGCCAAAGGTTGCAGGTTTCCAATGTGTTATACACACACATGGATGTGTTACCTTCTGTGTATCTTTATAAGCATTTGAAATGGATTTTATAACTGATAATTTTCCTTTCCATATAGCACAGTTCTCACCATCTATTCTTGATTATGTTCTTTGATGATGATGTTTCCCAAAATAAACTCTGGATTTATTGTGTCTCACTGTTTGCAGGAGTTCAACAGTGATTTGGTCTGTCCAATGCGATGCATCAGCCATGTTAATTTAAGACCTTATATTACGATTATGATTGTATAAAATGTTGCCATTTCCACATCTTGCCTGTAATGTATATGCATCCTCTTTAGGCCTTTAGCACTGAATTTTGCGTTTCCAGTTAATCTTACATTGTATCGACATGCTTATATAAACTTATGGAATATGTCACTAATGTCTTGTTATGTCTCCTAACAAGTCCAAAGAAATGTTCCCATGCTTATTGAGGTTCGTACGGATACAACTTACCAAATTTTTGTGCGTGCAATGGGCACGCTAAGGGCGTGATTGGTTGCCCGCATCACCCCTCATCCAGGCCCGCCGCATGCAACTCGGCCAAGTTTGGTTGCCTGCACGATGGTTGGGCCAGGCTCGTAGGATGCAAAGCTGACCGCTCAGCCTAGCTCGCGCGGTGCGGATAAATCGGGCGTATCCCGGCAGCCAGGCTCGTGCGGTGCAAGAGGAGCGTGCACTGGGGAGCGTGCAGAGAGAAAAAGTAGATCAGCAGCCCCCTGCATGCACGCAACCGAACAGCACCCCATGCGAGCCTGCATGCGCGTAGACATCAACCAAACAAAAGGCTGCTGTATGCGGCAGGCCTGGCCCATGCGAGCCTGCATGCACGGTGCAAGCCAGGCTGCCGTCGTACGAGAACCAATCACGCCCTAACTCTACGGGCGCAGCGAAGCGCGCAATTTTTCCTAGTAATTGAAGAGAGAGACTCAAGCCGGCTGCTGGTGAAACGCCGGGCTGAGGCACAAGAACCGAGAAAAAACATCTACTTTTAAGTTCTAACTCACCCAATGACTAAGTATCCATTATTGATTAATTATCTAATCAATCCAGCTATTCTAACAGCCAACTTAATAGCCAACCTATTATACAAGTTGGCTGTATGGTTACCTCTTGATGACATGGCAGTAGTATTCAGCCTTCAGCTGGCTAAATTATTAGCCATGCCTAGGGCTCTGTATACATAGTTAAAAACATTATCCATATTTACATTGAATGATTAGAATCACGTAACCTATTATTATTGGTCTCGATGCGCATGCGCAACTATAGGCCACAATGGACAAACGGAAAACATTTTAATATTTGTGTGATGACATAATCAATGTAGCCAGGACTCCAGGAGTGTATAGCTAGAAACAAATCAAGCTCGCATGTGTGGGACTGAAACAAGATGACCTATAGACGTGTTTTTAAAAACCCTCTTGCATACAAGTGTATTTTTCTTTTAAAAAAGCTGGCATACAGGTCTGTTTTAAAAAGGATACTAGTTACTCCCTCTGTACCACAATTAGATGACGTTTTAGACAAAGTTTGGATCAAACCTTGGGAATATAAATCATGAATGACTTTTAAGTCGTTGAGTTTGGACATGTGAAAATCATATCAATAGAGTTGTCTTGAAAATTACTTTTATAAAAGTATACATATATAACTTTCTAATAAAAATATTTCTATAGAAAATAGGAGTCAAAGTTGTTTCTTTGGAGATTGTGTCGCTATCTTAAACGTTATCTAATTATGATACGAAGGGAGTATTTGATATGTCTTCACTGGAGACATCCTCCATAAAGCACAGCACTAGCCTACTCCTCATTCCTCAACCATATATAGTAGCCTTATTTTTTTTCTTTGACCGCTTTGTTTCTTAATTAGTTATTTAGGCACAATTAAAGTCGGTCACGAACATACAACAAACCGATCGTAAATCAGTTGGTATTTTTTTATGGTGGAACCTGCCTACCGGATTTTGGTATGGATGTGGTATTTTTCTGAATTTATTTTAAAAATTAACCGACGCTATTTTTTCAGTGGTACTAGACAGCATCCTCACCCACAGCGAGGCGACTACTACGATGACTTTGTGAATCTTAAGATATGATCCGTCGATCCGGGGCACACAGATCTTTCTTTGTAAGCGCCGTACTTATTTAACCTGTAGTCAAGATACTCAGGATGTCGCAAAAAAAAAAGATACTCAGGAGCTGAGTCATGAGTGTGCTACAATTCAACGTAGTTACTCCAACTTGGCCCTCCTATCACCGTCACCGGTCTCGAACCAATGCAAGTTACCTCTCGCTAATTCCCTACCAAACACCGGAACTCCACTCGGAGCAGTTCAATTCCTGCCATGCTGACACGATGTCTCCACTAGTAAGTGCGTGCACGTGAACACAGCAAGCGTGTCCAAGGAAAAGGTCTTTCCCAATCCCAGGAGCGGAGTGTGAAAAAAACAGATGCACACGCGAGTACGCGACCGGCATAGTGGTAACTTGCAGTGGATCTAAATCCTATTGAAATTTCGGGAGACACACCCGTCTCTTCATTTCCATCCAGTCTCGGCGTTCTTCTCGATCCAGCGGAGGCGACGCTAGCGGAGGCGGCATGCGCATAGGGAGCGGGTACCGGATCCAGGAGCGTCGGCGCACCACGGCGACCGGTACCGGATCCAGGAGCGCCGGCGCACCACGGCGACCGCCACGTCGAGGGCAGGCGATGCGCCGCTCCGTCCCGGCGAGCCGAGGTCCCACTGCGAGCAGATGCGGATGCGGTTTACCACGGCGGCGAGTGACGGAGGCATGCCGAGGCCACACGCCGCTCGTGTTGAGGGAGGGCGCTACACCCAGCGGAGCCGGAGCAGATCCGGTCCAGTACGACCTCGAGTAACTCAACTCGAGGTGTCAGCTCGACGTCTTCTTCAACGACTCGGCACCGGCAGAGCTCCTTCGTCGGTTTTCTAGCAATTTCGGCGAGGATCCATGCGGTGGGTCGCAGATTGAGGTGGATGAAAGACCCTCTCATGTTTCTGTTCATGTTGGTATTCATATAAATCTAGTTGTGGCCATTATTTTTTTCATCTACTATTGGAATCCTCTTGACAAGTTAGAATAGGGCTCAATTTTTTCTGTTTTGAGTACTTGTTCCATTAGATTCGTTGTCCAACTATTCTAGGATTTCAGTTCAAAGTGTATAGGGTTTGTTGTTCCTGTTTTTTTCAAAGTTTTATGTCATGTACTGTGTGTATTTAAAGCCACATCTTATTTGCCTGCACATAAACAACTAGAGAAAGCCATTCATTGTTAGTTTTGTTCGTGGATGTGTCCATTAGAGTAGTTTGGTGGCTATTGTTGTAGTACACAAGCATCAAGCATCTAACAGTTGAGCTTGTTATTCTTTCTTGTACAGGTTTATCAGTCTAAAAAAATTACTTGTTATTTTGTCCTTCTTCATAATGTTGTTGATAAACTAACTTCTTTTTATCTTACCCCTAAGTACACACAGGAAGTAAATTGTAGAACATTTATGTGGTACACATAGTAACCTTTTCAGTAACATACTTCATAATTGACCCTTTTGCTAAATGATAATTGAGCAGTATCTTTCTATGTGTTTTATTTGCTACTTGTGTTGTACTTACATATTTTATCTTCTTCTTTGTGTAGTGGAAGGATATTTCATTGGCACAGATGTTGATTGGCACCATACTCTGCTGCCCCTTCTTACTCATGGTCGCTTCACCGTATATTGGGTACCTAATGAAGTAACTAAGTACTCAGTATTATATTGACAGTAACATTTTTTTGCCCCTGATATGAAATAAATACAATCTGTATGAAGTAACTTATCCTATTTCTTATTCTTAAATAAGTAACTTTCTTATACTGTTAGTCTTGCAATAAGTAACTTTGTAGTTTGTTCCTTTTTTCACCACCTAGAGCTATCAATTAATAATTATTTATGTGTAGTGTTAGGCCTATCTGTTGTATACGGTGTTGACCAAGACCCATCCGAGTTGGTATGTGATCATGCAGGTAAAACCATCAGTTTATCTTTTGATCATGCTTTTGTGACCCTGTAATTTCCGGTGTAGTGGTGTGGTGGCCTCAACACAAGTAGTTTCTGTTTTAGCTGTGTTCTAGTTGATGGATTATTCTGACTTGTACAGAATTTTTTTTATGGTTTACAAGCAAGGGAGTTCAATTGTTTCTTGTTGCTGCGTGCAAGACTTTTTCTATCTGTCTGGTCAAGTTTTCAAAGAATCAAAGGTAACAGCTTCTCAAAATATCTCATCGATATATCAACAAATCATGCATGATAACTGAACAGGAATGAACTTGTTATATAATTGTATGAGACATAGAGTAATTGGGTTCTAGAAAAAACGCATATAGGAATTAACTTATGAAGTAAGTTCTACTATACTGATAGTAGGATGTAACTAGTGATTATTCCAACATTCTTTAGGAAGTAATCCTGATTATTTTCACATTGTAGGAAGTAAGTTTTAACCAAAACTTAGAGCCCAAATAAAGTTTTTGGTGCTGAAATGGGTGTCACTGCTGTTTTTGTTCTGGTTAAGTTGGCTTTATAGCTTGTGAGCATCTTAAACTAAGTATTTGGTTATGCAATATTTTGTTTTTATATATGTTGTGCATTTTGTTCTGTATTTTGGTCCTAATGTGCGTTCAGTTATCGGTGTGCTGAATTAAATGTGAACCTTTTAATGTGTGTTCAGTTTTAGATGTTCAGTATCTTTTATTTGAACTATAAAGTAACTAGTCAGCTTCTAGTTGTGTTTTAGAAGTAACTTGTTAGTGTTTTATATGATTTAGAAGGTAACTTTTTATAGTTGTTGATTTTTCAAAAAATTGTGTTGACATGTGCAAACTTAGCTTGGTATGATACTAACTTGTTAAATGTCTCGTCATCTTACTTTCACGGCTTTTCTTACATGCAGGATTCAATTGTTGTTGATTTTTAAATAAATTGTGCTGAATTTTTCTGATGACTATATGAATCTAAACTTTTTTTATTATCATAACACAAACTGTGTTGTTTTGTTCCTGCTTGTAGTAATGTTTAACTACAGTTAGAAAATAACTTAGTAATGTTTTCATATTAGACAGGAAGTAACTTAGTAATGTTTTCATAATAGACAGAAAGTAACTTAGTAATGTTTAAGAACAATTAGAAATTAAGTGTTATATATGTTCTATGTGGTGATTTGGTTCCAGGTTTGCTATTTTTTATTCATGCAGTACTTGCTTTTGACAAGATCTATCCACTCATTACCCACCTTTTTGAAAAATTGTGTATCTAAATGCTTCTGTCAGTGTGAATGTCCTTTTATCTATCTGCTTGGTGGCATGATAGTTGTTTGGATTTTGCACTTTCAATGTTTGTATGAGGTTCTTTTGTTCAGTGCCAATTTTCAGTAATTCAGTATCGTGAAACTTTGCATGTCAAGGGTCTCTATTAAATAAGCAACAGCTTCATGTGCTTGCCGATTGTTAATTGTCAACATCATTTTTCCATTATCTGAGCCAAATAAGAGTTTTAGTAATAGTGTTATCTTGCAGTTTGGTTGTGGTTGTTGGTTAATCAGTAATAGTGTTAGGAGCTGCGTTTGGTCGATGTATAACCTGCTTTGTTTATCTTTGCACCGATGATATATCCCTGTGCTGTCTTTTGATGTTGCTGCTTTAATTAGATTTGTGCATGCATTCTGTTATTAAGTTTTGCACTCACTACAGCATCCCAATCCATGGCCTAACCCATCTTATAGGACTGATTGGATTCCTAAGTTATTAGTTTTTTTTTCTTTTTTGAAATCCCACATTTCAACTGACAGAACTAGTTCTTTAAGTCCTAGAAGGCGTATGATTGGATTATGTCATTGGCCTCGTAGGTCTTTTTAGTGCGTGTGTGCTTTTCCAAAACTTGGTAGATTTGTTATCTTATGCAAAGTGATTTCTTATTCTAGGATACCTACCATACAGTCTCTGGGGTTTGACACACTTCTAGTTTGGTATTGATGTCTGCTAAAAAATGTGAAGTATAATAATGGGATCTTTTTTACGACTACTCTCTCTTACCTCTTAGGAGGGATGGTCTTTGACATTCCTTTTTCTGAATTTATTCCCATTAGTCGGTTGTAGCAGGTGCCCTCACGTGTTTGCAAAAGATTTAAACAGAAAGTTAGTTTCTGTTCTTGGCGCCACCTTACCGTTTTTTATCTAATTATGACACATTTTAGATTACATGTAATGGTGATCTGTTAATTAATGGAAACGAAATGTGTGGTGATGTCTCATGTTCTGTTAACTTAATCTGAGGGTTTTAGTAAGCATTTTTTATACTATTATTTGAATGCAACTTAGCTGAAGTTTAATTTGATAAATAGCAAGGTTGGAAGTAATTTATTTGTTTCCATATTATACGGAAAGTAACTTTTTTAATGTTTAACAAACTTAAAAAGTAACTTTGCAGTTTGTAGAGTCTCTCCAGTAGCATTTGTACACAGCATTGTATTCCCTGTGTTTTGTGAAGTAGTTCTATCAACCAAAGTTGCTCTTTCTTGTTCAAATAACAACTGACATGTACTTTTTTTATTTTGTTGTTGCTCCAAATCACTCTTTGTTGATGCTACATTGAGGTCAAAGAACCCCATCGATGACTTTTTTCTGTCACAATCGAAATCTGTAAATGGAGTAATTTATTCATTTTGAGGAAGGTAACTTATGCATATAGGAGGTAAATATTCCAGGAAATATAGTTGAACAGAATGTAACTTAAGCACAAATAACATTGAGTTAAGTTATAAATGCAGGAAGTAACTTATGTATACAAGAAGTAATTATTCAAAAAAAGACAGTCCATGGAATGTAACTTTTGTAATTTTGTAACATTCTTCTATCACTACGTTCATATATTTATGTTCTCTATTTTTCGAAATTGAATGTAATATTTAGGTAGGCATTTGTCCTCACCATCTGTCCTATGTTTGTTTTTATAGGCACATATCTAAACATGAAGGCCAATACTAACAAAAGGAAGTAAAAATTTCTTCTAAGTTCCTGTTTGTGGTGAAGTTGCAAGCATGTGAAAGCAGGGCAAAAAACAAACATGTTCACAGCACCATGATTCTGAAATGGGTCATGTCCAACTGTCTAGTTCTAAAACGAAAAGTAACATGTTCGCAGCACCATCATTATGAAATGGATCTGTCTAGTTCTAAGATATTCTCTGTCAAACTGTTGTCGTTGAAATTTGTAGGAAAAACAGATCAGGGGTAGGAGAAGTAACAGTACATGTATCTACTTTGTCCATCCATGTTTTTTTACTCCTGTTCTATCTTCTGTTGATTTTTTTTGTCTATATCAACTTATTTCTAGGTGCCATCTCCTGCTGCGCTGCACCTGGGGAAGCAGCGTTTGCAAGGCAGCGGCGGTGATCTGGGAACGTGCAAGGGTTTCCCTTTTTTTCCCGCCCTTTTTTCCCGCCTCTCCCGCGTGTGGCTGGCCGTTAAATTTTCCCGTGCCTCACTGCCTCGTTCGCGGCGTCGGTTGGTGGGCCCAGGGGGTGGACCATGGGTGGCGGCCATCTCGGGGGCGCGAACCGTGGGCGAGGGCCTGGTGCTTTCCTTAAATAGAATGTCTGTCCGCAGGCGCCATATTTGAGGGGCTCTCCAGATAAGACTATCTGGAGAGGGCTCTCCATGTAGTCGCCTCCAAAATATAAAGCTCAATAAAACTTGTTTTAAATCTTGCCAAAATTTATAGGGAGTAAAAAAGAGCAACTCTTTCAACAGTTCCCAAAAAGCAGCTCTGAAACAAAGAAAGTTATGCCACATCAGCTATTAATTGATCCATATGTTACCTTTCTTCACGTGAAAAGAAACACCTGTACCTCCCATCGGAGGTTTTTTTAAATATTCTCTCCTTTTTTTTCTCTCTCTTGCGGGACGGAAAAAAACCGACGAAGGTATATTTGGCTCAGAATAGCTTAATTTTGGGCACACCAAAATTTTGGACATAGGATTAGACACATGTTGGAGCATTGTTTTTTAGTTGTATTCCCAAAACAAATTATTGGGAAGGTTTATTAGGCACTCTTGGAGATGTTCTGAAGCCCTGCTCTCTCTCCTGCAGCTCGGTCCGCCCGGCCAGCGGCGGTCGTGGAACCCGCGTCGCGCCGGAGCTCGTCGTCGGCGGAGCTCGCTTGGAGTCTGCACATCGTCGCCACCGGCTGTGACGAGGAGGGCCACCGATGCCCTGATCCAAACTGCGCTCGCCGCCGTGTCTGGCTCCAGTACGACGAGGAGGGCCACATACGCCCTGCGCCCAGATTAGGTTGTGCTCGCGCCGCGCTTCATGGAGACCTCGCCGCCCGTACCGGAGCTTGAGCTGCTGCACTGAGCGTCCTTGTGCACCGACGGGACAGGGCCACGCCGCGCCGGCCAGCGCCTCCAACTTACGCTCGAGCTCCTCTACCGGTAAATTGGCGTCGTCTTCCTCGGTCTCCTCTCTCCTCACGCGTTCCTCAGTCTCGATCTCTCGCCGCGCCGGATCTAGAGGAGGAGGAAGCGGCGGCTTGGTGGGAGGAGATCAGGGAGCAGGCGGGCGAGGGGATGCGGCCTCACGGGCGCGCGTGGGAGGAGCCTCCTGTCCGGCGGGGCTCCCATGGCGGGCGACAGACAGGAGCAGAGAGGGAAGGGGTGGGGGAGGTAGCAGACGGAGAGGGGTTGAAGAAGAATCTGACGTGTGGGGTCCACATGGCAGTGACTGGAGAGAGAATGAAGTAGATGTATGCGTAATTGTATACGGTATGACAGTGCGTCCTAATGCTTGGAAGACGTAGAAAATGGTAAGGATCAAGTAGATGAAGAATTGTAATGGTATGCTTCTAAATAGATGTAGTGGTATATTTCCAACTTAAAAAAATGTAATGGTACCTACCCAAATAATTTTTTTTTAAGTCTGCTCGTGCTCGTGCGTGCGCGTCCATGAGAACGAAAGGCTTCCAGAAACTCTCACACACGACGGGGTTTTCTTTCGATGAAGGCAACGTACTTTCTGCTTGGTTGCCGTTTGAGAGAATTATATGGATTGCAGAGAGGGGTGTCTGATGGCGACGGGCCGCGCAAAAGCGCAGCGCGCGACCCGCTTCTCCCCCTCCGACCAATCACATGATCCCTTTCGCTCCGGCTAATCAGAGTATCGCGCGCATGCACTGCTGTGCCGTTAGTCAATCCGAGCATCTTTGCTGACATCATCTTTAAAAAATAGACATATTTTTTCTAAATGAGTATAACTCCCTAACGAAGCATCCGTTTTAAAATCCGTTTACACGGTTGTGTTACATGCAACAAGATCTACAAAATTAGATCCATATTTCATATGTTTTAAAATTGTTTTACATGACTATCAATTTACTTGAATATGTAGTAGCAACATATATACTAACTGTGTGACAATCTGTTGTATTTTACAGATAATAACTTGTATTGCATGTTTACTATAGCAACTTATATATCTTGTATTACATTAAATGCAAAGTATACATATCTTTTTACATAAAAAGAGACCAAACAAACAAATTATATAAAGACTATGTATGAACTTATATAGAGAGTATGCATATCATCTTTACACAAAAAAGACCACACATGTAAATTATATAGAGATATTGTGTCAACTTATATGGGGCTATGTGTATATCATTTTAAAACTAATACCACATAAAATATATGTATATATATAGTTATAATATATGTAGGTTTATAGTTAGAATACACGTGATGATGCAACGAATATATAGATTGATACTCGGAATATATGTATATTGCTACTTATAATATATGTATATTGATAATCAGAATACATAGGTTGATACTTAGAATATATGTCGATTGATAGTTATAATATATGGATTTGCTCAAAACCTATGAGTCGGAATATACAGGTTAATGGAGCAAATACATAGGTTGATAGTCATAATATATGTAGATTTGTTCACGGGTGGGTGTTGCACCATTTTGTTAATAGGACTTTTAAACCCCCACGCGTGGTCCTGTGATAGTGTTATCAACTTATGTACAATGGTACAACCATGGTAATAATTTATATTAAATGTCAAGTAACAAATTATGTTGTATGTTGGCTAGCAATGTATGTAGAATGGTCGCCGATGAGTTTACACATAACTTGATAATTTATTATTGAATATAAGTTGACAGAATAAAACAATTTTTAAACATATGTAATATGGATCTTGTTTGGTAGATGTAAACTAGAATAAAAATAATATTAAATGAGGGAGTAATGATGATTAGAAAATTAAATGGATCAGTATAGAACCTCTGTATGTTACTGTACAGGACTACTCCACTAGTTCACTATCTTCATATCTCGCGCCATAATGACCACAACTTTGATCAGCCCAACATAGTTACTCACAGGGCTCGTATAGTTGTGATGGGAGCCACGCGTGGGCCTTGAGTCGTCGCGTGCTGCCGTGCAAGCATGACTCCACGTGCAGTAGGCTTCACCTGAACCACTGTCTATGATTTTTTTATGATTTACTATGATTTTTTGAAAATTCAACTGAAGTAAATAAAAAATAAAAGATAAAACCACTGTCTAAAACCGCTTGGGGGGTTATTTGTCTGGTTTTGAAAAGGTTGGGGTGTGAAATACCCGGTTTCATAGGTTGGGGGCTTAAGTGACCGAGACTCAATAAGTCAGGGGGTTACGTACACTTTTTCCTTTCATATTTCATCCGTAACAAGTCGGACGGTTGTAACAGGTCGCCACCCCCGCACTAGGCCAAACAGGAATTTGCTGGGCCAGCCCAATGAACCATGGTCGCGCAATAACTAGTCAGCGCGATCGGTCGCTTCTTAGACTTTACGAAAATCTTTGTGATGACTCTAGGTTGGATGGGCCGTCGTAAGCAAGACCGAGAGTATTGGGCCGATATAAGGTAGTGGGCGTGCGTGTCCGTATCGGGCTTTAACCCAGTGTATCCATTCAACCCAAGGGGCAAATACTATGTAACCAGACTGGAAGTATGGAAGGGGTAACAAAGACGATAAACCTAAACATACTTCTCTCCCTACTGTTCTTCTTCTTCCTCCCTTCCCTGCCGCCGCCGGCGACATTATCCGTTCGGTGAAACTGAGGACCATCACATTTGGTACCAGAGCCTTGTTACCCTCTCGTAGAGCAGTTAGAGTCGTCGGAAATCCACCAGGCGGCCTGCGATTTGGGATCGAATCGGAAGAAATTTTTCTTCCAATTCGGTTGCAAATCCTGTGAGTCCAAGCTCCTTGCGAGATTGCGTGGTGACTCTGCTCTTTGCGTCGGGACCCTGGCTACCACTCCACCGATCCAATCTCCACCCCGCAACCACTCCCACCAAATCCATCTGCGCCAGCCGCATCTCGTACCAAACACAAGCCACCAACCCTAACCACAAGGATGGGGTTAGCCGAGGAGAAACTGGATCTGCGCTGCAAGAGATCAAGACCCTCCAGACCGGCCAATCAAAGATCCAGACGAAGGTGGATGAGCTCAGCGACAAGATCGACACCGCCGAGAAGACCGCTATCGACCTTGACACTTACATCAAGAGCCTCACATCGCGCATGAAGGCGTTGGAAGCAGCATACTCTTCTGCTCCACCGTGGTCCCGAAGCGCGAGGAGGAGGGACGGGCCAATGGCCACCACGTCGCCACAAGTCACCAGGGTGCGTCTGAGGAGTCTTTGACTCCGCAGCACGCCCTGGTTAAGGGTACGTTTCAGCATCCCAAACCACCTAAGTTTGATGTTGACATACCTGAGTCCAGTGATCGTGCACCTAAACCTTTTGCCACTCACTCTGATCACCGCGAGTACAAAGTCCCAAAACTTGATTTCCCAAAGTTCAATGGTGAACACCCAAGAGTGTGGAGAGACAAATGTGAAAAGTATTTTTCCCTTTATCAAGTACCTGTTCACCTTTGGGTCCCTTTTTCCACAATCAACTTTACTGGCAACACATCACTTTGGTTGCGTAGCTATGAAGCCCAGCACACCATCATCAGTTGGCCTGAGTTGTGTGTGGCTGTGGAGCAAAAGTTTGGCCTCAACCTTTACCAAAACTATATGAGAGAGTTCCTCAGCCTAAATCAAACCACAACTTTCCTAGAGTATGCTGAGAGGTTTGAAGATGCTAAGCATAAGATCCTCAGCCATAACAGTGAAGTGGATGAGGTGTTTCTTGTGCAGCAGTTCCTGAATGGTCTTAAATATAACATTAGTCATGCCATTGCATTGCACCGTCCAAGAACAGTTGATGCCGCGTTATCCTTGGCTCTCATGCAGGAGGACTTGGTTGAGGCATCCAACAAGCAGTTTTCTGTCCGCTCACGACAGTTTAACCGTTCTCCAGCGCGAAGCTCTATATCTACTTCAACAACTCCAGTTGCTCCCGGTATTCTTGGGGCCTTCCTGGGCAAGACAAAGATAACACCGACAAGACCAAGATGAAGCCAAGATGGGACAGCAAATACGAAGCTCTTCGGTCTAAGAGAAGAGCAAGTGGCCTGTGCATGAAGTGTGGGGGACCGTACAGTCCACAACATCAATGCCCCAAGCAGGTGGGTCTTCATGTGGTGGAAGAGTTGCTGGAGTTATTTCAGCATCAGTCTGATGGAGAAGAGTCACTCAGTGAAAAGGGCAGTCAAGATAGTGAGGAAGAGCTCTTGATCTCTACTTTTGCTGCTGAAGGCAATCAAGGGAAGAAGACCATCAGGCTGCAGGGTCTCATTCAACATCAAGAAGTCTTGATTTTGGTGGATTCAGGAAGTTCAGGGACCTTTGTAAATTCTGAATTGGTGGACAGACTGCAACTATCAACCAAACCTATCCAACCAATCAAGGTCGGTGTGGCAGGAGGTGGTCAATTATCTTGTGACACCATGGTTCCTCAAATGACTTGGTGGACTCAAGGGCAGAGCTTTACTTCAGATGCTAGAGTGTTGCAGCTTGGATCATATGACCTTATCTTAGGCATGGACGGGTTAGAAGCACATAGTCCCATGTGGGTTCATTGGCAGAGAAAGAGATTGAGGTTTTCTTATCAAGGCAAATGTATTACATTAAAATGAATAAGAGATTGTGTCTCTCGCTGCCCAAAATTGGCAGGCAAAAAGCTAAAAGGGTTATTGAGGAAAGGTGTTGTAGCCCAATTGGTGCGGTTATCTCCTGAATTCAGTTCACCACAGCAGCCAAAACCACCACCAGAGATCCAAGGCCTTATAGACAGTCATGCTAGTCTATTTCAGGATCCTCAGCAGTTGCCCCCACAACGGTCATTTGACCACACAATTCCATTGCTGTCAGGAACACAACCGGTGAATGTGAAGCCTTATAGGTACTCCCCTGCCCAAAAGGATGAGATTGAGAAAGAGCTTAAGCAAATGCTGCAGCATGGCATTATTCAGCCAAGTACGAGCCCATTTGCCTCACCCGTGTTGCTCGTCAAGAAAAAAGATGGAACATGGCGATTTTGTGTTGACTACCGCCATTTAAATGCCATTACAGTCAAAAACAAATACCCATTGCCAGTGGTGGATGAGTTGCTCGATGAGTTACAAGGGGCACAGTGGTTTACCAAGTTGGACTTACGGTCAGGATATCATCAAATCCGAATTTTACCATCAGATGAGATCAAAACAGCCTTCAAGACTCACAATGGTCACTGGCAGTTCAAGGTTATGCCTTTTGGGCTCACCAATGCCTCAGCCACATTTCAGGCCATCATGAACACAATTTTTGCTGAGCAGCTGAGAAAGTTTGTGCCGGTCTTTGTAGATGACATTCTCATCTACAGCAGTTCCCTAGCAGAACACACAGAACATTTGAAGACAGTGTTCTCCATCTTGCATCAACACCAATTATATGTCAAAAAGTCTAAGTGCACATTTGCCCAACCCAAGCTAGAGTATCTGGGGCACATCATAGGTGCTGATGGGGTTGCTACTGACCCAGCCAAGATAACTGCAGTACAGAATTGGCCAACACCAACAAATACCAAGCAACTCAGAGGATTCCTGGGCCTTTCAGGCTACTACAGGAAATTCATCCGAAATTATGGTTCCATTAGTCGACCTTTAACAGAATTGCTGAAGAAGAATATCCCTTTTGTGTGGACATCCACTCATCAAGATAGCCTTACAGCCCTGAAACAAGCTTTAATATCTGCACCAGTGTTGGCCCTACCCAACTTCAAGAAACCATTTGTCTTGGAAACTGATGCCTCTGACAAAGGGATAGGGGCAGTGTTAATGCAAGATGATCACCCAGTGGCCTATCTCAGCAAAGCCTTGGGGCCAAGAGCCCAGACCTTGTCCACCTATGAAAAAGAATGCTTGGCCTTATTGATGGCAGTGGCAAAGTGGAAATCATATCTGCAACATTAGGAGTTCACTATAGCAACTGATCACAGAAGCCTTGTGCATTTGGGGGAACAGAAGCTACAGCAAGGGCTGCAACAAAAGGCATTCATCAAACTTATGGGCTTACAGTACAAAATTGTCTATAAAAAGGACAGGAGAACAAGACAGCAGATGCATTATCAAGACAACACACCCCTGTTGAGCAATCTATGGCCATTACAGCAGCAGTACCTCGATGGTTAGAAATAATAGTGGAAGGCTACCAGCAGGATCAACAATGCAAAGACCTTCTTACAGAGCTCAGCGTCACAAGCACTAATACCAAAGGTTTTTCTCTGTCAGATCGGATAATTAGGTATAAGGGCAAAGTATGGCTGGGCAATCATATAGAGGCTCATCAAGCAGTGTTGCAAGCACTCCATAACAGTGGTATAGCAGCCACATATCACAAAGTCAAATCATTATTTGCATGGCCAGACATGAAAAAGGATATTACAGACTATGTTAATGCTTGCACTGTATGTCAGCAGGCAAAGAGTGAGCACACCAAACTTCCAGGGTTGTTGAATCCATTACCAGTGCCACCCCAAGCATGGCACACCATTGGCATGGATTTCATAGAATGCTTACCCAAGTTCAACAAGTTTGACACTATCTTGGTGGTAATTGACAAATTCAGCAAATATGCTCATTTCTTAGCTCTCTCTCACCCATTCACAGCTCAGACATTGGCCCAAGTCTTTTTCAATCACATCTACAGGCTTCATGGTCTTCCTACTGTCATAATCTCTGACAGGGACAAAGTTTTCACTAGTGCAGTGTGGCAAGAACTGTTCAAGCTGGCTGATGTTACATTGAACATGAGTTCAAGTTATCATCCTCAAACTGATGGACAAATCGAGAGGCTGAACCAGTGTCTGGAGAATTACCTGCGGTGTATGACACATGCTTGCCCACGTAAGTGGTCCTCTTGGTTAACTCTAGCTGAGTATCGGTACAATACCTCTTATCATTCCGCCCATGGGAAGACACCTTTTGAAGTTCTTTATGGCCAGCAACCACGAAGCTTTGCTATACCTGCTGATACTCACACTGCTGTCAAGGACCTCGATCAGTGGTTGGCTGATCGAACTGATATGCACCACCTCATTCAACAGAATCTCCTTAGAGCTCAAGTCAGAATGAAGACACATGCTGACAAAAATCGCCAAGAGCGGTCATTTGAGGTGGGGGATTGGGTGTATTTGAAGTTGCAGCCGTATGCCCAAATGTCGGTGGCTAGACGTTCAGTTACAAATTCTTCGGGCCATATCTTATTCTGCAGAAAATTGGATTGGTGGCCTACAAGCTTCAGTTACCTGCCTCTGCTCATATACATCCGGTGGTGCATGTATCTCAGCTCAAGAAAGCTGTTCCTCCCAACATTCAGGTACACTCTGATGCAGACCTTGCTTGCATTACCACTGACTCACCTTTGGTGCCCCAGAATATTCTTGCCACATGTTATCGCAAGGTGGGCAATTCTGCTGCTAAATATGTGTTGGTTGCCAGGAATTCCTTACCTGCTTGGAGTACATGGGATAAGCTCAACTACATTCAACATCGTTTTCCGGAGTTATCAGCTTGAGGACAAGCTGTTTCTCAGCAGGAGGGCATGTGATGACTCTAGGTTGGATGGGTCGTCGTAAGCAAGACCGAGAGTATTGGGCCGATATAAGGTAGTGGGCCTGCGTGTCCGTATCGGGCTTTAAGCCAGTGTATCCATTCAGCCCAAGGGGCAAATACTATGTAACCAGACCGGAAGTATGGAAGGGGTAACAAAGACGATAAACCTAAACATACTTCTCTCCCTACTGTTCTTCTTCTTTCTCCCTTCCCTGCCGCCGCCGGCGACATTATCCGTTCGAAGCTCGCTGGTGCGCCGTCGGTGAAGCTGAGGACCATCACAATCTTCTCTAGGATCTTATGCAGGACCTTGCATTGCACAACACAAAGTTAGCGACAAGAGGAGACCACGGTGTTGTCCTGATTGCGACGGACCCACTAATCTAACAGAACTCCATACCTGAGCACGGCGAAGAGCTCATATCATTCAGTTTAGGCTGGATGTTGTTATCTTCAGCAACCAGCCTGCTATCGCCTCTCGAATATTTGTAGTTACATTGGTTTACTGAATGATCGGTGATTGAATTACTGCCAGATATCGGTGTTGTTCTATATGGTCGGCAGCAAGGCTGATCACCGATGCCATTGCCTACCTGTGTTACTGCAGGATGCTGCAGTTTGCAGAGGACAAGCCCAGGTGACGGTAGTGTTGACAACCAAAATTGGCCCGGCGGTGCAAACCGGTCTGACCGGTTTCCCTAACCGGTCAGACCGGTTTTGTAAACATTGTCAAAATACAAATTGGACTTCACCATTGCGTAGCTCTCGTCGAGACGATCAAGATGCATATGTGGAACGCCTATTTTGGACTCCAGATGAGAGAGTTATGACTTCGGGAAGATTCTGCACCTGGGAAAACCGGTCAGACCGGTTTCCCAAACCGGTCTGACCGGTTTGGACCTGTAATTTGAGTAGGATTAGGACTCTATTTTGTCCCGTATTGTAAACCGACTCAACGGGGTAAGACCACCCCACCCTATAAATATAAAGGGTCATGGCCGATTGAGAGATAATCTATCCAACATCCAATCGAATTTATCTTTTTTATCTTATTTATCGTTTTCTTTACCTTTATGTTCTGCATTACTTTTACTTTCAATTCCTAGCTCTTCCAACCCCTGTATCTTCTGTTCTTCTCTCGTCTCGACGACGTTTGAGGGCGTTCTAGGTGGCCTGCCGATCCTAGAACAACCCTAGACTCTCAAGCTCCGACGGGGTCCCTCCCGAGCTCGAGGTTCTAGGTTTTATCGTCGCCACACCAAAAGCGGTCTGACCGGTCTCAAAAGCGGTCTGACCGGTCCATCTCAAGGAAAGCGGTCTGACCGGTTTCATCAAGCGGTCTAACCGGTTTCGTTCCAAGGCATCGGCGACTCTATTGGCGCGGTTTCGTGTCAACATATTTTGGCGACTCCGCTGGGGACGAAAGCAAAGGGATATGTTACTATGGTTAATCTACCAAAACCTAGTGATGTTGATTCTGCTAATATTGTTAAGCCGATCGTTGATGAATTATCGGCTGAGGATCGTCAAGCTTATGAGGCCTTCATGAAGGACCGTGAGGAGAAGGAAGCCCGACGCAAAGCAGCAGCAGATGAAGAGGCCACTCAGTGGTTTTTGTCTCACTTCTCTAAGAATCGGAAGGGCGACATCTCCAAGGACAAGGAGATCGTCTTCGTTTCAAGCGAAGACGAACGTCATGAAGAAAACGACACTGTGAGTACTACAGCACCACCTGTTACTTTGGAGCAAATTAATCAATTGTTAGTCAATGGTCAAAAACAGATGTTTGCTACTGTCCAAAACATGATTGATACTTCATTAGGCAAGCAACCTTTGGTCAATGATAGTAATGCTCCTAAGTTTGATGTTGCTAGTACTTCACAAAATCATGTAATGCCTCCTGGATCATCGGCAACACCCACACCTCAATTTGGCATGCCGATGAATTATTTTGAAGGTCAAACAATTCCAGAACCACATAGTCTCAATGCGGTCAGACCGGTTTTACAAACCGGTCAGACCGGTTCTGGTAGACCGGTTCAAACCGGTCAGACCGGTTCTGGTCCTGTAGTTGCTTATCAATCATCTCCTGAACCAATTGCTAGTATATATCCTGTTCAGGCTGATCCTAGCCGAGCAAATGGATTTTCTGGTAATTTTGTTCCTCCATATGCAACTACATATTATCCTATACCTCCCCAGAGTTCGGGTTATTCATACGGTACAGTGCCAAACAATGTTTATTCGCAACAAGTACCGTATGTACAGCCGAACCAGGTACCACTTCATACACCGAATACTTCTAGTGTACAAAGGCCAAATGATCCTTATCATGATCAATTGCTTGAAAATTATAAAAGGGATTTGGCCATTATGTTTAAAGAAACTTTCGGTGTAGAACTTAAAGACAAAACTCTAGTGTGTCGAAAACCATATCCTGAGAGTTTTGATGCTATACCATATCCTCACAATTTCAAGGTACCCGAATTTGTTAAATTCACTGGGGAGGATAGTAGAACTACATGGGAGCATGTTAGCCAATTTAATGCACAAATGGGTATTCATGGTAATCTTGATCATTTAAAAATCCGAATGTTCCCTTTGTCATTATCTGGTACTGCTTTCTCATGGTTTTCAGCATTATCCCCTAATTCCATTCATACATGGTCTCAATTAGAGAAGAAATTTTATGAACACTTTTACAATAGTGATAATGAATTGAGACTTTCTCACTTAACATCGGTTAGGCAAAAGAGTGATGAGCCTGTTTCTGAATATATTAGAAGATTTAGAGATACAAAAAACCGATGTTATAGTTTGGTTATTTCTGAAAAGGATCTTGCTGAATTATGTCTTAATGGTTTGAGATCTCATATCAAAGAAAGATTAGAAGGCTATGAGTTTCTAACCATTAATCAAGTGATGCAACGAGCTTTGGCTCAGGAAAACCGAAGTAAAGATGTTAAGCCTAAGCCCGATCGTTTTGGTGTGCATGTCGTCAATTATGATTCTCCAGACGATGAGGGTAAAGAGGTTTATGCTGCTGAATTTGTATGGTCATCTAAAGATAATCCTAGCACTTGTGCTTCTCTCAAGCCGATTCAGAAGAATCGGCACGAAGAAGTAAAATTTACCTTTGATGTATCTAAGTGTGATAGGATCTTTGATGAGCTTGCAAAGGCTGGAAAGTTGAAATTTTCTCATACTATACCGCCGAATGATGAGTTGAAACGGCGAGCTTATTGCAAGTTTCATAATATTTATTCTCATGCTACCAATGATTGCAATGTTTTCCGTAGGCAAATACAATCGGCCATAGATCAAGGACGATTGATGATTGGTGTAATGCAGGTTGATGAGAACCCTTTTCCTATACACACACTTGAATTGGTGAATCCGAAAGTGTTGATTCGGCCGCATCAAGCCGAAAAAGCTAAAGGGAAAAATGTGATCATTGGTGAAGAAAGACCTACAAAGATGCCATCAGAAAAGACCCCTCGGTTCAAGTCGAAGACTCAAACACTCGGGGGGCAAAACAAGAGCAAAGACGCCGGTCCTGCACAAACCGGTCTAACCGGTTCCAGAACCGGTCTGACCGGTTTACATGGGAAAAACAGAAACAAAGCAAGGCCGAGCTTTGAAGAGCTCTTGGCCAAATATAAGAAGATAGGGGCTGCTCAGGAACAAAAGAAGCATCAGAACAAAGTCAAAGATGCGAAGCCATGTCAGAAGCAGTCAATGAACAAACAAGAATCATTGAAGCAACTTGCAAAGGTGGTGCCAACAAGATCAGCGACAATCAAGCAAGTATGGAAGCCAAAACAAGTTGTTTCATCATCAACTTGAGATAAAGCAAGGTATGGCCGATAATTTATATATCGCCCTTAGAAGCTTATATATGGCCGATGTATTATTCATCATCGTCCTTAGATAATTTTGGTTTGGAAGATTGTTTTATAGCACGCAAGCTTTGCTAAAAAACAGGGGGGCATATGTTGACAACCAAAATTGGCCCGGCGGTGCAAACCGGTCTGACCGGTTTCCCTAACCGGTCAGACCGGTTTTGTAAACATTGTCAAAATACAAATTGGACTTCACCATTGAGTAGCTCTCGTCGAGACGATCAGGATGCATATGTGGAACGCCTATTTTGGACTCCAGATGAGAGAGTTATGACTTCGGGAAGATTCTGCACCTGGGAAAACCGGTCAGACCGGTTTCCCAAACCGGTCTGACCGGTTTGGACCTGTAATTTGAGTAGGATTAGGACTCTATTTTGTCCCGTATTGTAAACCGACTCAACGGGGTAAGACCATCCCACCCTATAAATATAAAGGGTCATGGCCGATTGAGAGATAATCTATCCAACATCCAATCGAATTTATCTTTTTTATCTTATTTATCGTTTTCTTTACCTTTATGTTCTGCATTACTTTTACTTTCAATTCCTAGCTCTTCCAACCCCCGTATCTTCTGTTCTTCTCTCGTCTCGACGACGTTTGAGGGCGTTCTAGGTGGCCTGCCGATCCTAGAACAACCCTAGACTCTCAAGCTCCGACGGGGTCCCTCCCGAGCTCGAGGTTCTAGGTTTTATCGTCGCCACACCAAAAGCGGTCTGACCGGTCTCAAAAGCGTTCTGACCGGTCCATCTCAAGGAAAGCGGTCTGACCGGTTTCATCAAGCGGTCTAACCGGTTTCGTTCCAAGGCATCGGCGACTCTGTTGGCGCGGTTTCGTGTCAACATGTAGGTGAAAGCCTGCATGATGTACTGTTTGCAACATGGCAGTGACAGTTCCATGATCGACATTATTATTCCTTGCCTGCTATCAACTGCATGGACACGACAGCTACACACAGAAAATTGTGAAATAAA
Organism: Echinochloa phyllopogon; assembly: GCA_033239725.1. Taxonomy (NCBI): domain Eukaryota; kingdom Viridiplantae; phylum Streptophyta; class Magnoliopsida; order Poales; family Poaceae; genus Echinochloa; species Echinochloa phyllopogon. Next base: position 17,884,140 of record BTCW01000003.1, on the reverse strand, counting down.
AGAAATAAAGAACATCAAATTAATCCTACCTTTGAAGCTCTTGATCTCAATCGATTGGCCGTGCTGCTGCTACCGGCGATCTGTTCTTTTGCTAGGCCCAATCCAAAGTGCATTTTGATTTTTGAAGCATTCAGTGGCACCAGCAGACTTTTTTCCTTTTCGTTTCCCCACAGGCAGGCCGGGACTTTGCACGGGCCCAAGCCCAAGCACCCGCCCCTCGCCAAGCGGCCTGGCCCATTGGCCACGAGCCAACAACACCCCCAACCACCCCACCACAAGTCCACAAACCCTAACCCAGCTCCCGCTCCCCACCGCGCGCCGCGCTCCTGCTCCCTCTCCCCACCGCGCGCCGCCGCCGCCGCCGCTCCCTCTTCCCGCTGCGGAGGAGATGGGGATACTGGTGAGTGCTTTCGCATTCTCCTTCCTCCAGCCCCTTCTTCTTCCTCTTTTTTATCCTGGTCTCATTCCCCTCTTTTCCACCACGAAATCAATTGTTGAATTTGTCACTTGTAGGATTTGAGAGATCTTCTGAAGAAAGAGGCTCCGGGTTGTATCCAGACCAAAGAGTTGGAAGACTACCGTGGTCAAAAAGTAGCTATAGATGCTAACATTGTTTTATTTGCATTTCTGGTGCGCCCTAAACTAATTTTTTGCAAGAAGATACCAATTTCCTATTGTTCTGACTGTGTACGCTCTGTTACAGGCTACTGACCTGGGTAATCTAAAGAGGACTGCTAAATTCTTGAGCATCGAGATCAATCCTATGTAAGTCTTTCAGTTATGAGAAATAGCTGCTAGCTGCTGGCTCCAGATCAATTATATGTAAGTCTTGCAGACTCATTTTCAGTACATCTGTTTCTTTACAGATACATTTTCGACGGCAAGACTCTTGAGATAAAGCATCCAGAGTTGCTGAGAAGGATAGTTGAAAAATATGGAAGTGAGAAGTTGTCTGATTTCTGGCCTAGGGACAGTTCGGTAAGAAATGAATTTTGGGTAATTTGTCTTGCACTAGGCTATAGATTTCCCCACGTAATTCTTCTGCGTCAATGAATAGGAAGCTAACAGGTATTATAAGGATTGCGAAACCCTGCTGACGCTGATGGGCGTTCCATGCTTTCAGGTAAATAAGTGAATAAACATATATATATATATATATATATATATATATATATAATTGTTAGGACGCGTTTTTTCTACTCCCAGGTGTAGTTACTTCTCTCCTACATACCGGGTTTGGGGATAAAGAATGACCCGCTAACAAATGCTGGTGCATGCATGTATACATCATCACAAGGCAATCTGGAAGATTGAATTAAAATTGCTAGAGCCAAAAAAATAGTATCAAGTGATACTCCAATCTAAAAAAAGTATGAAGTGATACTCCAATTAATCTAAAAAAAGTATCAAGTGACACAACAATCTAAAAAGAGTATCAAGTGATACTCGAAACAAAAAAAGTATGAGTATGAAGTGATACTCCGATTTTTTAAAGTGACAGCTGACCAGAAATTATGGAGATATTGTAGTCTGTAGAGGTCACTGGCCATCTGCTGCCTCGAACATGCCGTGAGTAATCGCATTCCGGCTCGGGCGGGGACAGGCAAGACTGCAAAGCGAATCTGCTGCCATATTTGGATGTTGCTGACTGAAACAAAATTAATTCCCATAATTTCAGATCAGTAGACGCCGGCAGCCCATCCGTACGTCCACGCGCGGTTGCGTAGGACGGAGGAAGGGGGATTGCTGGCCGGTTCGAGAAGGGAGGCCATCCCTTGCGCCCCTGCTGCCGCCGGATGTCCATGAGATCTGGACAGAAGAAAGGGGCTAGGGTTGGTGATTGCGCCGCTGGCGGCGGCTACCAATCCACCACCGACGTTTTCGATCGAATGAAAACGAATGCAGACGGGATGTTCGGGAGCGGGATGGGGACGCTAAAATAGGAAGGGTCTGGTAGCTATAACAGGTTATGGGTCCGCCCGATTGGAAGGCTTGCGCGCACAAGGTTTTTTTAGGTCGCGGGAGGAGAATTGCGTGCGAGAGTAGTTACACCCGGGAGTAGAATGGATTTTCCCTAATTGTTATATAAAAATAATAAATAATTACATCTGTCTTGTCTTGTGGTGCTAGGCACCTGATGAAGGTGAAGCATTATGTTGTCATCTGTCCAATACCAATCAGGTAACTATATAAAAAAGCTTCTTATTTTCTTGTGTTAATGCCACTTCAGTATTGAGTTTATATATTATTTAGGTGAACGCCGTTGCTTCAGAAGATAGTGACTGCCTCGCCTATGGGGCAAAAAAAAGTTCTCATGAGCTTTAAGGCAACAACACCAAAAGATGTATTAGAATATGACCAAGAACGGGTAAGTACTGTTATCATGTTTAGACTTAGGAGGCGATATCCGGAGAGCCAATTGTGGGTTGAAAGATTATTGAACCATGCAGTCCAGAGAACCATGTTTTATCTCTTTTGTTTTGCACAGATGTCATCTATATAATTATCATTACTATAACAAATTTATCATTCCACAGATGTTGCAAGGACTTGGTTTGTCAAAGGAATCCTTCATTGATTTTTGCATATTAGCTGGGTGTGATTACTGTGACCGAATTGATGGTACAATCTCTTTCAAGCGCCCATATCATCACATTTGCGCTATCGTCCTTAATGAGAGAGCTTGGGCTAACATTTTTTCCTAACTCAGGAATGAACACAGAAAAGGCACTTGAGCTCATCCGAGAATTCAAAACCATTGATGCTGTTCTCGAAAACATTGACAGGTTTTCAAAGTCACTGAAATTCATTTTTTGTCCAATGTTATTCTTGTACTTTATTGTGTTGTATGTGCAGAGAGAAGTATCCCATTTCTGAAAGGTGGCTGTCTCAATACCCAAAAGCTAGGCTTCAGTTCATTGAGCCTAATGTTACAGTTATTGCTGATGATGAACTTAAGACCAAAACAATTGATTATGAGGTATCATATTGGCACTGAGTCTGATTCTTTTCCAACTTTAGTCACTAGACCTTTAAATTTTCATAACGATCCTGTTGGTTGGTCATTTTCCAGAACTTGGAGTCGTATGTAGTGACAGCCCTCGATTTCTCAGAAAAAAGAGTAAAGAATGTATTGCTACTGAACCCATTCTCGAACATGTAGGAATGTAGGATAACCTTCTCCTTGTTGACTTTTTCTTTTTTGTGCGCAGACTTTGAAAAGAATTCAAAACTCCATGTTAAGCCCCAAAAAACCCAACAGCACAAAACGGAGCACGCAAAGCACAAGCAGTACCAACCGCAGGACACGACGTAATACAGGAGGCAACACAAAATCAACCCAAATCAGCACAAATTCAAGGAAGTGAGTGACTGTGCACATTTTTATTTATGAAAATTTGAATTTATTGTACTAACAATCTTCGACCTCTAGATTGACTGAATATTTCAAGCCCGTGGAGAAAGGTACGGGGGAAGGGGAGTCTTCTAAAAGATCCGAGCCCTGAGTGAGGTAAGATAATCTGGACACTTCTCGTAAGACAATCCCAAGAGCTCCTAATTGACTGTTTTAATATTTTATCTATGAATGGTATTGATCATGGTTTTTAAGGCGGTAAGGCGAGGCGATGGGGAACCGCTTTACCGCCTAGGCAGTTAAGGCGCAAGGCGAGGCCTTGATTAATGGGGATGAAGAGAAATGCTTGGCCTATGCTGAGTTATTCAATTGCCAAATTGGTGGTTTCCCAATAAAATACTTAGGGGTTCCTGTGAGTCCTTGTAGGCTTCATGTAGCAGATTGGGCTCCTTTGTGGGAAAAAAATGGGAAGAAACTGGTGGTATGGAATGGAAATACTCTGTCCATAGCTGGAAGAACTACTTTGATTAATTCTAGCCTATCCAGTGCTTTCATCTATCATATGTCCATGTCCTTGTTTCCCCAAACTGTTATTAACACTCTGGACAAACAGAGAAGATCTTTCTTAGGGGGTGGTCAGAAGAAAAAATACCATTTGATAAAATGGGGAAAGATTTGCTTAGCAAAAGAAAAAGGAGGTCTGGGGATCAAAGACATTAAGAAGATGAACATTAGCCTGTTATGCAAATGGTGGTGGAGATTGGATAATGAAAAAGGTATTTGGCAGGATATAATTGAAGCCAAATATTTGAGAGGGGGTTTGATAAGTGGGGTTAAGAATAGAATTGATGATTCTCCAGTCTGGAAGGATCTCCTTAAAATTAGACACATTTATTTGAAAGGCCGAGGGCTAACAGTGAAAAATGGGAAAAAATGTCTGTTCTGGAGAGACTGCTGGTTGAGAAGCTCACCTCTTTGCCTTATCTTACCTATTCAGTTTGATTTGTGTGTTGATAAAGATATCACTGTTTATGATTTTCTTAGATGTCATGGGAGGATAAGATTTTCAAGGTGGTTGAATGATATTTTGTTTGAACAATGGCTGGGTGTTGTTAATGAGGTGTATCAATATAACTTCTCCAACGAGGAGGATTGGCTGTTCTGGAAATGGTCGAAATCTAGGATATTTACTACCAAGTCAGTTTATAATCATCTGTCTTGTGTTCCAGGGCCTCATAATAGGCATATTTGGAAAGCCAAAATCCCATACAAAGTTAAAATTTTCTGTTGGCTGATGGAGAACAATGTTATCTTGACAAAAGATAATTTGATCAAAAGGAAATGGGTTGGGGATCATAGCTGTAGATTTTGTGATCAGCATGAAATTTGGGCTTGCAGCCTTGTGTTGGGCCATTTGGAAATGCAGGAACCGGGCCTGTTTTGATCGCAAGCTGATCAAGAATCCGGGGGAGTTAATCATGCATACTTGTGCTTTTATGTCTTTTTGGGCAGGTCTTTACAACATGGAGGTGCAGGAGAAGGTGTAACACCCCGCCCTCCAAAGCCGCACCGCACAGCCCTTCCGAGGGACGTGCACGCGTACACATAGCACCCTGCTTACACTTTCGTCCTCGCTTCGTGTAAAAGGGTTAACCCGAAGGTGCTATGGCTGGAAGACAAAGGCTTATAAGTTGCCTCCACCCTTGCTCAACTAGCAATGTGGCACTAAACATGTGCATCCCGCACTAATGGGCCACTACCGGGCCATACAAACTGGGCTGGGTGTGACATACACCCCCCCTCAAAGAACCCGACGTCCTCGTCGGCGCACGACCGTACGTCTAGTGCCGGCGCCATAGTCCATGCCGTATGCCCTACCCGGGTGTTGACGTAAAATCCGCACCTCACGCCAAGCACACAGCAAGCCGAATTAGCTAGCTTCACACGTGGCCCGGGCTTTTGAATCCGGAAGCGTGCCAGTCAATTTTCCTGAAACTGACAAAGGGATGAAAGATATTTAGATAACACCTGGAACGTACCGGGCAATACCAGTCAGTTCCATATTTGCGGCTACGGAGCCAGTTTCGAACGACACATAGCTACAGAGAAGCTATCTGTCGGCAGTTAAAGCCTCATTCGGCAATCGGCAAGGCACGCAGGGAGCGCGCTGCCGAATGCGTGACGTAAGCATGACGAAAGATCGGCTTTCGGTCGAATGAACATTGTAACGCATACTCATAGCCGATTAACGAGAAACAAAGCATGATAGATAAATAAAAGGGCGAAAGCATGACCATAAATCCGCAGTAAACAAGAATGCATAGGCCGAAAGCAGCACCCGTCAAGCATGATAACGAACAAGTTAATCCACCGCATGATACGACTTGTTCAAGACCACACCACCAATCAGATTAGATCAATCCACCGCATGATACAATCTAATCGTGAAAGGCTAAAAGCATTCATTGTCCAATGCAAATCCACGAACACGTTCACTCGTGAGAGCATTGCCGAATGCGGCTGCTTAGCCGAATCGGGGTCCGTGGCGAAGGAACAAACTTAATCGATAAAGATAAATCTATCAGATCGAATCGAATTCTAATCCACCGGATGATTAGCTCTAAGACGACCCAAAAACCTGCATCTACCGCATGATACCCGGTTCTGTCAAGATCTACACGATGCCAACAAGTTCGAACCCGCGACACGTGGCAACCTAGATCGGTTTCGGACTCGGCTATGAGGGGAAAAGTCATCGCATCGTGAAGTAGAGCCGATTCTAGCCGACCTAGATTGGGCAAAGGAGTGTCGCATGAATTAAGCACGGAGTAAAAACAAAGCAACACGGGGTAACTTAATGAATCTGTTAGATCTTGCCGAAATCTAACAGAGCCGATAACTTGGTCCATACTAGATCTTAGCCCACCGCATGGCTCATGACCTAACAGAGGAACCTTCTTGAGACCACAACTTAAATCCACCGGATGATACTAAGCATGGTAACAAGACTACCTGCATCAAAGCTTAAATCCACCGCATGATACTAAGCATGATACAAGGTTGCCGGTACTTACGGAGGTCGACGGATCGATGACTCCTCTCGAAGAACTCGACGACTCGACTAAAGGACTCGATGTTGGCACGGGGCCGGTTTGTTGTATGATTGATTGATTGTTTTTACAGCTGCCATGGGTTTATATTTATACCCAGGTCTTGATACAACTCCTAGTCGGACACGACTACAATACTTGTTTCTAAAAATAAATGACGAATCTTCGTGCCCATATTGCATTCCTTGTTCGAACCGGCCTTTTCCTTATGTTTTTCCACGTCATCACGCCTTCCCGAATGCTACCGCTTTTGCCTGCGGAACTATGCCTCTGCCGAATGACGACGCGTTCCCGACCGCAGAGCGTTATTGCCGAATACTTCAGAGAAAGCCCCTTAGCCGAATGGTATCGTTCCACCAAATCCGGCCCACACGTCAGCCTCTTCCTGGTGCTAAATTTTGGTGTTAACACATGCCCCTTCAATTTCGGGATAAAAGATGCTTTTATCTCGGAATTGACCAGGAACCCCCAACATCTCCAGGCTGAATCCGCTTTGACATCCGTTTTCCGCTTCCAAATCCTCAGAGTGCGTTTCCAAATTCAAAACCCTAGTTCGTCGAATTTCTCAAGCTCCAATCTTCAAATGGCGAACCATGATCAAATTCTTCAAGTAAGTTTTGTTTCCCTCAATCACATTCGGCATTACTCTTTCGAATCGCATCTTGAATTCCCGAATCGCTCTTCTTCTGTTCTCGATAGGCTCTGACGACTGAAATCTTGACCCCTACTGAGGAGCAATCCGCATCTTTCTTCCTTGGCCCCTCAGGGAATCCAGATCCCTCCGAAATTATTGCGGCCGAGTCTCAGAGGATCCCTTTCAAAACTTCACTGACGAGACCTCACGAATGGCAAGATTTATTCAAGAACTGGCCTCTGCCCTCAATCGCTGGCTGGAGAAACTGGTACAAAAGGATTCTTGAAGATAAAAGCCCCCAGACGCAGAATTGGGACAGTCTTCGTATTTCTCATTGCTTGGAGCTATCTCTAGCCGAAACACCCAAGAATGAAAATCTCCTGATTGCAGCTTGTCACTTCTGGTCCAATGGCATGAATGCTTTTCTCTTTGGTCACGGACCAATGACTCCAACCCTGGCCGATGTCTACATGATAACCGGCCTGAACATCACAGGGATAACACACCCATACAGGTACAAAGGTTCTTCCAAACAGACAGGGGTGAAGACTGGAGTCGGCTATAAGAGATACATCCAGACTTACATGCATGATGGTCCTCTGACTGACGTTGAATACAGGGCCTTTCTGAATATGTGGCTGTGCAGATTTGTTTTCTGTGGTAAAGCCAATGAGCCAACTCTGAATCACATAGTAATGGCCGAAGACCTGGCTGCAGGCACACTTATCCCTCTCGGGAAATATCTCCTGGGAAGTGTCTATCACATGCTCCATCAGACCATTTATCAGATGCACACCAACAAGAAAATTTCCTGCGTTAATGGTCCTTGGTGGTTCGTCCAGATGTGGCTGCAATTGTACATGCACCAAATTGTCTCCATTGACCTCAACAGCCGACATTTCCCCTCGGTCAATTACCAGGAAGCAGAAGCCCAGAGCACCAAAGGCTGTCAAACCTATGGGGAAGCAGCCTCCACTATTGCTATCAACAAGAGCATTGGAGAACTGTTTGAACTTTTCTTCAAAGGCTTTGCCAATCCCCTCTGGTTCTCATACATGGACAATGACAATCTCACTCTCCCTTGTGAATTCAGCTTCGAGACCGGATGCATAGATGCAGAGTCCTCAGCAATTTTCAACACTTTCATTCGGCCTTGCATCTTACCAGCCGAATTTTGTGGAGGAAGGCTGGTTCAAAGTTCATATGAATATTACCAGCCGAATACAGTAGCCAGACAATTAGGATGTGGGCAAGTGCCCCCAAGATTATTTCTCCACGAATTCCTCAAGCCTAGGCAGATCATCAAAGACTCCACAGAAACAAGAAGAATTTTTGACTACAAGTGTTGTGCAGCCATCTACCAGATCGAACCTTTTGTGCCAACAGCACTTGCTCATCCTTCTTTTATTCTTTGGTGGCAAGAACTCCATGATCATATCTTCAATGTGCCAGTTCACCCTCTCTGCCTTGATTTGATGCCTGACTATCAGCCGAATTCAGAGGTAAATATGCTTATAATCCATCTGTTTTTCCAATAACATCCTCTTTCATCGACTTTTAACTCTGTTATCCTGCAGGACATAGTCCCTGCCCCTCTGGCCAGAGCAATTGCATATAACACTGCAGGCCCAATATCTATTCTGGGGCATCACTCTCCTTCTTTGGCTCAAATAATGTCCAGGCCTGCCAGTCTGGATCCAATTCTTGCTGCACCACCTGTTGCCAAGAGGAAAACATCTTCTCTAACTGCCCCTTCGGCTATAAAAAAGAAAAGAACAAGCAGCAAAAGAATTGCTCAGGTCAGATATCTCCTTCCTCGAGTAAAATGCTAATTTCATTCTGCTCACTTCTACTCCTTTATGATTTCAGGCCAAATCACAACAATTGGCCATTAGCACAGAACCTGCCGATGCTTCAGTGATTAGTAAAATTTCTCACCATCTTGTCCTTTAAAACTCTTTTTCATCGGCACTAACTCTCTTTCAGTCACAGAGCAAGCTTCAATGGATCCAATTTCGGAGAGCTCCTCTTTTCATCAAGAACCAGCTTCAGCTTCACCTGATGTTCCTCAGCCAGAAGCCTCTTCCCCACCAAAAGATCTTCCAAGCTCTCCTCAGCATGTCACACAAGAATCTTTGCCTGAGCTTGAGCTGCCCTCTCTCTCCATCCAAGAGATCAGGAATGAGGTAGAGATAATTACCCAGTCTTTCCAGTTCTTTATTCAATGGATCATCAATAATTCGGCAGAATCTTCTTTCAGGAGAAAACCACTTCTTCATCCAGCTATTCATTTGCTGTGGATGATCTAGTTGCCGAACAAGGAGAAGAAACTTCTTCTGGTCAAGCTTTATCAGAGGAGAACCAAGCAAAACTGAAGGAAATCCTCTCTTTTCTGCATAAGGACACTCGAGATCAAGTTACCAATGCTGATCTTTTAAGAGACTTGCTTGAATCATTTGATCAAGATCTTCCTGCCGATATCAAGACTTCTTTAGATCCAATTTCCAGATTGGATGATCATTTTATCGCAGTGAAGCAAGCTCTGAAGAATCAATCTGCTCAACCAGCCTTGGAGCAAAGGAGAACTTTGGCCAAGCAATCTGTAAAAGACCTGCATACTCAAGCTCAGAACAGCAAGGAATTACTGACCAAATTGGAATCTGAACTTGAAATGAAGAAGGTCAGAAAAGCTGCACTTGAAGCCGAATTGAGAGATCTATCGGCCGAAATTGAAGCTGATGAGAAGAAGATAGTTGAGCTTCCCAAATTAACAGAGAAGATGCGAAAGGAAGCTTCAGCAGCTCTGAACGAAGAAAAACAACTCAAGGCAAAGCTTGCTGCTCTGGCTAAAACCCAAGAAGCTGACAAAAATCTTTTGGAGACCATTAATAGAATGATATCTGATGCTAAAGATGTAATCTCCAAGTACTTGGGTGTGTAGTTGTATCGAACATTTAATTAGCCGAATGTCTTACCAACTTTGTAGTTTCACCAATCTTTGCTTTCTTCCTCGCTTTATTGTGAACAACACATTCGGCAAAGCTTAGTCGTAACATCGTCAGACCCGAAAAACGACCTAACACAACACAGCCGAATCCAATTCAGTAGAACCGAACCCGATTCGGCATGAATCCCAAACGACACGACAACTGCTCGGTTCGTGGGGCTTTCCACCTTCCGAAATTTTGGGATGCGCGCCACGATCTCCGACCACGATCTCCTCTGCGGGTTCTATAAATAAACACCCAGGTATCCCACAGTTTTCACCAAGTTCTTCGTCTTCCAAGTTCTTGCCGGCCCAAGTCATTCTTTTCCCCATCCACAGTAACTCCGAGGAACTTCCAATGGCCGACAACAACAGGAGGCGCCCGGCCGCCGATGAGGCCGAAGGAAGCCGCACCGGCGCTCGCCGCAGGTGATTGGCTGCTTACTTCACTCTGTTCTTCTCGAGATTTCCTTTCTCTTTCTTGACGAATCTCTTTGTTCTTTCAGGGTAATCCAATGGATTGCCGGCGCTGGTGCGCCAGTTGCGGCTCCAGCCGCTGCTCCTGCAGCGTCCAGCTCTTCGAGTTCGTCAAATCGGACTCTCTCATCGGACGACTCCCGCTACTCAGACGGCGATGCTCGCCGATTCAAGGCGGAGCGCGACGACTCTCGTCGCGAACTAGAGGTCATTTCCAAGCAAGCCGGGATTGCGGACCTCGAATGGCAGGCCGAGCGCAAGCAACTGCTCGAAGTCATCGATGGTAATTTCCATAACTTGTTCAATCCTAATCCCATCTTTAGTCATTACTGATCTACCTCCATTTTGTAATCTTGCAGAACGCGATGACGAGCTCAATCGGCTGAAGGCGCTGGTGGATGAGCTGGCGAACAAAGTGAACGCCCAAGGAGATACACCCGAGGCACGCCTTGGTGCGGTGGCAGGCCGTGTCGATGAAGTGGCCTCCCATGGCGTTCGCCTGGGCGTCGCTACGGGTCTCGTTGCCATGTCGACGCACACCGGCACTGACTATTCCAGGATGCCGGTTGGTTTCGCCAACAGCAACCCGGAAGACATCGATGACATTGACGCCTCCATTGATCGTCTCGACGGCCATGGTGCTGCCATTGCCGATTCCATTCATCCCCAGTCTGTTTTGAACAGGCTCTTCCAGTAGTTTGTATTAGGGATTCGGCAATAAAACTTGTCTTTTGTGATCTTGTATGAACTCCTGCTGCAATATATTTTGTGCTAAGGGCAATACATTCAGTACTGGCCATTTTCCTTTTCTGTCAACATTTGTTCTGAAGACGGCTCCTTCCCGAATGCCGGCTGTCTCAATTGTTCTGACATTGAATACTTCAATCAACGATCAATCTCAACACTAGGATAATATTTCTTCAGGTATCTCCCATTGATGGCAGCAGTAAACTCCTCCCCTAGCAAAGTTTTCAGGATATATGCATTTCCAGGCACGCATCTGATCACTCTGAAAGGGCCTTCCCAGTTTGGAGACCACTTACCGAATGCACTGTATTTAGTCCCAATCGGCAATATTGCTTTCCAAACCAAATCTCCTTCTGCAAATTGCTTGACTTTCACCTTCTTGTTGTAATATTTAGCAACTCGCATTTTATTTTTTTCAACATTTTCCAAGGCCCTGAGACGAATCATATGCAAATCTTCTAATTCGTCCATCATTAAATCTTTATAATCTTTAGAACTTAAATCCTTTTGCAACTTTATTCTCCTTGAGTCTAATTGTATCTCCCATGGCAAGATAGCATGATGCCCATACACCAACTCATAAGGAGACGTCTGTGTAGCCCCATGTGGAGCCATTCGGTAAGCCCATAAAGCCTCATTGAGTACCGAATGCCACTTTTTCGGCTTCTGATCAATCTTCTTCTGTATAATTTTAATCATAATCTTGTTAGAAGCTTCTGCCTGACCATTAGCTTGGGCATAATAAGGAGAAGAATTTAACAATTTGATGCCCATACTTTCAGCAAAACTTCTGAACTCTGAAGATGTAAATTGAGTCCCTTGATCTGTGATGATTGTTTGAGGAATTCCAAATCTGTAAATGATATGTTCTTTAACAAATTCAACCATATTCTCCGATGTCACCTTCTTTAATGGAATTGCCTCAACCCATTTGGTAAAATAATCGGTTGCCAAAAGCACAAACTTATGCCCCTTGCTAGATGGAGGATTTATTTGGCCAATCAAGTCTATTCCCCATCCTCTGAATGGCCATGGCTTGATAATAGGATTCAGAACTGATGCTGGAACTCTCTGAATGTTTCCAAATCTCTGACAATCTTGGCATCCCTTATAATATTCAAAGCAATCTTCTAGCATTGTAGGCCAATAGTACCCAGATCTCCTAATAACCCACTTCATTCGGTAGGCCGATTGATGTGCTCCACACAACCCATCATGTACTTCACTCATCAGCCTTTTTGCTTCTTCATGACTTAAACAATGTAACAGCACCCCATCCAAGGATTTATAATATAAATTATCATCAAGAAGAACAAACTTTAAAGCTTTATACCTGAGCTTTCTAGAAACCTGTCGGGATGGATTCTCCAGATAATCGGCAATCTCTTTTCTCCAATCATCTTCTGCCAGATTACTCCCGAAAGCATGTACATCATTAGCAAAAACTTCTCGAAGCTCTTTATAACCCGAAGCACCTTGAGCTAATCTGTTTGCCTCTTCATTGTCTCCTAGGAATATGCTGCAGAATTACTGACTGAAATTCCTTTAAGATTTGCTTGCATTCCTCATAGTAATTCCTCAAGACATCATTTCTGCACTCATACTCGCCATTTAGTTGCCTTATAACTAATTCTGAATCTCCAAAAATTTCAACTGCAATGGCCTTTGCTTCTCTCAAGTATTGAAGTCCTCTGAGTAACGCTTCATACTCAGCTTGGTTATTAGTGACAGTAGGTTGAATAGGAATAGCAAATTCAAATACCTCTCCTCTTGGTGAAATTAACAAAATACCTACTCCACCACCTTTGTCACATGAAGATCCATCGAAGAATAATACCCAAGGAGTAATTTCAAGCAAATTAGTTGATGAATCGCGATGTTCAGTAATGAAGTCAGCAATAATCTGTCCTTTAACAGCTTTTGCCGATTCAAACTTCAACTCAAATTCAGACAGAGCTAAAATCCATTTGCCAATCCTTCCGTTCAAAATCGGCATAGACAACATGTGTTTTATCACATCAAACTTTGAGTACACAATGCATTCGGCATGTAATAAGTAGTGCCGAAATTTTGTACAGGAGTAGTAAACACATAAACAAAGCTTCTCAGTAGCCGAATACCTCGTTTCGGGATCAAGCAACTTTCGGCTAAGGTATGCAACTACCCTTTCCTTTCCCTCGAATTCTTGTATGAGGGCCGATCCAATAGTTTGGGCATCGGCCGCCACGTACAACTTAAAAGGCTTGTTTAGCTGCGGAGGTACCAATACTGGTGGTTCTTTCATGTATTCCTTGATCTCATCGAAAGCCTTCTGTTGTTCGTCGCCCCATACAAACTTCTGATCCTTCTTGACTTTTAACAGTGAAGAGAAAGGCAACATCTTTTGTGATAAGTTTGATATGAATCTTCTTACGAAATTGATCTTACCAAGCAGTGACTGCAATTCCTTAAGATTAGTTGGAGGAACAACTTCATCGATGGCTTTCATACTTTTCTTGCCAACTCATATTCCTTCTTCATGCACCAGAAATCCCTGAAATTCTCCTGCCGAAACTCCAAAAGCACATTTATTTGGGTTCATTTTGAGCCCATGTTTCCTAGTGCATTCTAGAGTTTTCCTTATGTCGGCCAAATGTGCTTCATGATCCAATGACTTAATCACGATATCATCGATATATATCTCCACAATCTTGCCGATCAACTCATGAAAAATATAATTCATAGCTCTCTGATAAGTTGCACCAGCATTCTTCAAACCAAACGTCATGACAACCCATTCAAACAACCCTATATGTCCTGGACATCTGAAAGCCGTTTTCGCTATATCTTCCAATGCCATAAAAATTTGATTGTACCCTGCGTTACCATCCATGAATCTAATCACTTTATATCCAGCAGCAGCATCAACCAACGAGTCAGCAACAGGCATTGGATATCCATCCATGGGTGTAGCTCTGTTCAGATCTCTAAAATCTATGCAAACTCTCATCTTCCCATTTTTCTTGTACACAGGAACAATATTAGAGATCCATTCTGCATATCTGCATGGCCGAATAAAATTTGCTGCTATTAATCTTTCCACTTCCTTCTTCACATCGGCCAACACTTCATCTTTGTAGATTTTCCGGGGTGGTTGCTTGTAAGGTTTATAACCAGGCTTGATCGGCAATCGATGCTCAACAATGGAACGATCTAAACCAGGCATTTCCGAATAATCCCAAGCAAAGCAATCTTTGTATTCTTTTAACAACTCAATCAACTTCTCCCTGAAAACCGAATTCAAGCTAGCACTGATGAATATCGGCCTTGGTTTGTCACCGTCTCCAATGTCTACTTCTTCTAATTTATCAGCCGACACAAATCCATATCCTAGCTTCCCGTCAGTTCCATCGATTGGATTATCCATTAAAAATTGCTAAAAGAGCCGACTGCTTTGATCGGCTGTTGATCACTGCTGACTGGCTCAACAGGACCTTCTCCCCAGTCCTTACCTGAGAAGCAATCTATGCCTTGATATTCCCAGAAGGCCAGTTCCACATTAGCCACGCTAATTGAATCATCTGTTGGGACAATTTCCACTTCATCATCTATCCACTGAATAAGCTGTTGATGCATAGTAGATGGAATACAGCAATTCGCATGAATCCAATCCCTTCCAAGTAGCAAGCTGTATGCCCCTTTGCCTTCAATAACAAAGAAGGTTGTAAGCAGAATCTTGGACCCAATCATCAGATCTACATGTACACATCCTTTGGTGTCCGAAGGGTTTCCAGCAAAATCATTCAACACTATGCTTGTTGGCGTTAAATCCCCAGGGCTCATGCCAAGTTTCCTGAATGTATTGTATGGCATCACATTAACAGCAGGTCCACCATCAACAAACATCTTCGTTAGTGGCTTCATGTGCCGATTCTGGACTGGCTTCTCGAAAATAGCTTGTTTATTCAATACCAATTGTGCCATTAACCCATATTGTTCGGCTTCATCCACTTCTGACAATATCTCTTCCTGTACAATTTGATTAGCTGGAGCCATGAATTCATTCGGCAAGAAACATACCATGCATGTAGGAGCCGAATGACCCGATTCGTCAGGCCTGTCTTTTGGACGCCATATCGATTTCATCCTGGTTCCTGCCTGCTTCAATTCTTGATTCCTCAGGCGTTGGACTCTTCTCTTCTGGCTCCTTCTTAAACCAGGTGGACACCACTGTCCTTTCTGCCAAACATACTCACGATCTTCTTCCTCATGATCAACCCATCTACGATCGGCATGTCTTTTCATTGGTTGATCATCATTCTTATATATTTTTAGACGCCGATCATCACTAGGATGTACCCTTCCAATTCTTTCGTGGACGGATCGACGAATAGCAACATTTTGCCTATGTTCGACATACCCATTATTGCACTCAGGACAGTTATTCCACGTAGGCAGCTTTAAACCCTCGTTCCAACAGTGTCTGAAGAAAACACAATCCCAATGTGCACGTTCTTGTTCTCGGACATATTCTTCTTGTTCTTCCTCAAATCTTTCTTCTTCGCGCCTTCTTCTCTCCTCCTCGTATTCACGTCTCTGGTAGTGCTCTTTTTCTTGCTGACGCTGCCACTTATTGAGGAGAATACGCGATGTGACTCTGGGTTTAGAAGAATTCCCAATTTCAAATTGGCTATTCGGGAAGCGAGGTCTCTCCTCGCGAATCTGTTCGATCGTGATTTGCCGATTAGGATCTACTGAGCCACTCTGCTTCGCTTTCTTTGACGTCAGGACTCTCATTTTTTCCTTTTCTCCAGATTCGGCAGTACTCACCATATTGATTGAGAACCCAACCATGTTCTGAGGAAACGGGTTACTGTCCAACTTCATCTTATTGTCGAATTTCAAATGCCCTTCTTGGATAGCTTTCTGAATCCTCACTCTAAAAACCCTGCATTCATTGATGGAATAAGAATTTCTATCATGGAATCCACAGTACCTCTTATCTTTCACTCCATCAGGCCGAAGCATAGAATGCCCCTCTGGTAGCTTGATTCGGCCTTCCTTTACAAGATAATCAAATAATTTATCTGCCTTAGTTACATCAAAATCATAGGTGCCCTTATTCTGTTTAATCCACCTCTGATTCACCATGACTGGTTCTTTACTCCACACTATCTCTGCTGCAGCTATCTCCTCGCTATCTTCATACTCATCTTCTTGATCTGCTCTTTCAAGGAATTGGTTATAGATGTCAGCTACATCATTATTTTTAGCAAATCTGACATCTTTCTTAAAACCATATGCCTGGTTACTCATTAAGGCCAATCTGTGTAACAACTGGCCCAGATCATCAAATTCCATCCCGAATAGCTTCTCCCGAATGGCAGGCAGCATGCCAGCTACAGCCATACCAGCCAGCTGGTCATCAGGTATGTTCAGAGAAAAGCACATGCTCTTTGTTTCCCTAAATCTCCTGAGGAACTCCGTAGGTGTTTCATTATTCCTCTGCCTTATGCTGGTCAAATCAACCAACTTTTTCTTGGTACTGCCAATGTAGTAATGAGCATGGAATTTCTGCTCCAGGTCTTTCCAAGTACAAATCGACTGAGCAGGCAAAGAGGCAAACCATGTAAAAGCTGGACCCGTCAGTGACAAAGGAAAGTATCTGATTCTGAAAGCCTCATCTGCCGAAGCTTCTCCAAGCTGCATCAGATATCGAGCTATATGCTCCACAGTACTAGTATCATCTTGTCCTGAGAATTTAGTGAACTCTGTAGGCACCTTGACTCTATTCGGCAATGATACCCTTTGGTACCATTCTGGGAAAGGAGACGAGTACATGTACCCCTGATTTTTAGGCTTCAGACCGAATTGATTTTGCAATACATCGGTCATTTTTTGCACCAT
The DNA here is from genome assembly GCA_033239725.1 of Echinochloa phyllopogon. NCBI lineage: Eukaryota > Viridiplantae > Streptophyta > Magnoliopsida > Poales > Poaceae > Echinochloa > Echinochloa phyllopogon. The sequence continues at coordinate 17,866,945 of BTCW01000003.1, read as the reverse complement.
GAGGTCAATACTGGTATCTTGATTTCCTGGTCTTCCAGCAAGCACGCCTGCAGTACCAACATATCCAGGGTTCGGGAGAGTGTCGATAGCATTGTAATCCATAAACTCTGAATATCCGTTTCCATACATGTCCCTTTGCAGCCTGTTGTTCAGAGGGGATATCTTATAAGCAGAAGCAGGCGGATTCCCTGTGGTGCCGAATGCCATATCACCGTATGTGCGAGTTTTCGGCAGTGCAGGTTGAGGATCTTGCCGAATCGGTTGACCATTTGTATCTTTAGTACCAGAACCTCCAGCTTCATCAGCATTTCCTTTACCATGTGGCCTCTGAGCTTGTGCTTGAACATTGAAGTATGTCGGGCCGCCCAATTGCCCATGTATCTGCTCGAAGGGTTTATCCACATGCTGACCAAAAATGCTTACCATTATATGCCGAAAGCTGTTCAAGAACGCAGCATTGTAATTGGTCATTGCTTCCCCCAAAGCTTTGTATAACAAGCCCGAGAATCTCTCCCTCTCTTCTTCTTCAGTAAAATCAGACTGTCCAGGAAGGAGAACTCTTGGCAAATCGGACTTGAGAAACGGTGCACCACTCCTGTTCTTGGCGAAAGACAGTAAACATTTGTTAATGAATTGGTCAGCAGCAGCCTTTACCATCTGTTGATGCTCTTCAGATAATTCTTCCAAAGTAACGTCCATGATGTCGCTCAACTCAGGCATCTTGTAAACTTGTGTGTGTCCCACTGGGCGTGCCAAAAAGTGTGTTGACGTAAAATCCGCACCTCACGCCAAGCACACAGCAAGCCGAATTAGCTAGCTTCACACGTGGCCCGGGCTTTTGAATCCGGAAGCGTGCCAGTCAATTTTCCTGAAACTGACAAAGGGATGAAAGATATTTAGATAACACCTGGAACGTACCGGGCAATACCAGTCAGTTCCATATTTGCGGCTACGGAGCCAGTTTCGAACGACACATAGCTACAGAGAAGCTATCTGTCGGCAGTTAAAGCCTCATTCGGCAATCGGCAAGGCACGCAGGGAGCGCGCTGCCGAATGCGTGACGTAAGCATGACGAAAGATCGGCTTTCGGTCGAATGAACATTGTAACGCATACTCATAGCCGATTAACGAGAAACAAAGCATGATAGATAAATAAAAGGGCGAAAGCATGACCATAAATCCGCAGTAAACAAGAATGCATAGGCCGAAAGCAGCACCCGTCAAGCATGATAACGAACAAGTTAATCCACCGCATGATACGACTTGTTCAAGACCACACCACCAATCAGATTAGATCAATCCACCGCATGATACAATCTAATCGTGAAAGGCTAAAAGCATTCATTGTCCAATGCAAATCCACGAACACGTTCACTCGTGAGAGCATTGCCGAATGCGGCTGCTTAGCCGAATCGGGGTCCGTGGCGAAGGAACAAACTTAATCGATAAAGATAAATCTATCAGATCGAATCGAATTCTAATCCACCGGATGATTAGCTCTAAGACGACCCAAAAACCTGCATCTACCGCATGATACCCGGTTCTGTCAAGATCTACACGATACCAACAAGTTCGAACCCGCGACACGTGGCAACCTAGATCGGTTTCGGACTCGGCTATGAGGGGAAAAGTCATCGCATCGTGAAGTAGAGCCGATTCTAGCCGACCTAGATTGGGCAAAGGAGTGTCGCATGAATTAAGCACGGAGTAAAAACAAAGCAACACGGGGTAACTTAATGAATCTGTTAGATCTTGCCGAAATCTAACAGAGCCGATAACTTGGTCCATACTAGATCTTAGCCCACCGCATGGCTCATGACCTAACAGAGGAACCTTCTTGAGACCACAACTTAAATCCACCGGATGATACTAAGCATGGTAACAAGACTACCTGCATCAAAGCTTAAATCCACCGCATGATACTAAGCATGATACAAGGTTGCCGGTACTTACGGAGGTCGACGGATCGATGACTCCTCTCGAAGAACTCGACGACTCGACTAAAGGACTCGATGTTGGCACGGGGCCGGTTTGTTGTATGATTGATTGATTGTTTTTACAGCTGCCATGGGTTTATATTTATACCCAGGTCTTGATACAACTCCTAGTCGGACACGACTACAATACTTGTTTCTAAAAATAAATGACGAATCTTCGTGCCCATATTGCATTCCTTGTTCGAACCGGCCTTTTCCTTATGTTTTTCCACGTCATCACGCCTTCCCGAATGCTACCGCTTTTGCCTGCGGAACTATGCCTCTGCCGAATGACGACGCGTTCCCGACCGCAGAGCGTTATTGCCGAATACTTCAGAGAAAGCCCCTTAGCCGAATGGTATCCTTCCACCAAATCCGGCCCACACGTCAGCCTCTTCCTGGTGCTAAATTTTGGTGTTAACACCGGGCCATACGCGCCATGCGCCCTATGCCCGCACACTGCGCCCGTACGCGCAACCGCGAGGGTCCTCGTCGGCGCAACTCACCCACACGGGCAAATGTCCAGGAACGTTCCCCCTTGGCGCACGACCGTACGTCCAGTGCCGGCGCCATAGTCCATGCCGTATGCCCTACCCGGGCCATACGCGCCATGCGCCCTATGCCCGCACACTGACCCGTACGCGCAACCGCGAGGGTCGGCTCTGATACCACCTGTAACACCCCGCCCTCCAAAGCCGCACCGCACAGCCCTTCCGAGGGGCGTGCACGCGTACACATAGCACCCTGCTTACACTTTCGTCCTCGCTTCGTGTAAAAGGGTTAACCCGAAGGTGCTATGGCTGGAAGACAAAGGCTTATAAGTTGCCTCCACCCTTGCTCAACTAGCAATGTGGCACTAAACATGTGCATCCCGCACTGATGGGCCACTACCGGACCATACAAACTGGGCTGGGTGTGACAGAAGGTCCTGGAGGGCGTCAGGATCATGTTGGCGTGTGCGCATAGAGTTCTGGCACGGCGACCGGCAGGAGCGCTTCATCTTCTTCCAGCAGCACCGGGGGATGGCAGGGCTGAAGACGATGAGCAGTGATTCTGGTGTGGGAGTTGGGTACTTCAAACCTGGTTATTTCCGTTGTGAAATGGAAATGGGGCAGTGCCTCGTCTCGAAAAAAGGCGCAAGGCGAGGTGACGCCTACCCTAGACATTACTAGGCCACCTGTTGTGCCAATATTCCTTCCAGTAACTAAAATTATGCGGGAACATACAATACTCAAGTCTACAACCACAAGCTTAATAGTCTAACATCTTAATTAGTGCAAGTGCACAAAAGTAGCATTTGCTGGAGTTGAAGCAGTAAGTGTTCATGTTTATTGCTAAGTCTGATATTTATTATTAATGATGTCTTGTCAGGATCATCTTCGGTTGTCTAGTGAAGTTGACAGGTGGCTAGGAGGCTTTATCCTCAATGTGATGATCTGATATTTCATGTTCCTAGTTAGCAATGGTATTGAGTGGGATATTGCAACTCCGCACACAAGAATTTGGGCTGCTTGTTTAGTTGTCAATCGACTGAGATTTGTATTATTTATCAATCACCTATATTCGATCTTCATCCAACGACGGTGCCTATTGTCGGCTGTAGTTATCATATCAGGCATGCTAGGTGGTGGTTTGGCATGTTAGCTTTAACGGGTCGTGTTTTCCACTTGCGGACCCGTTAAGCTTATTTGGGTTTCGTTGACGGTTTGTAGCAGTACTTGAGTCTGTTTTGCTTGCATTTCTTCAGATTTAGCCCAATACACAAGCACACTTTATGTCCTTTCAGATTTTTAGAACTATTTTTTCACACATAAAAATGTGCAATAATACCAATCAGACTTACACTCCGACTCCACAGCGATGGTACAACATTTACAATCACACGTTTTAATTACAAACAGGCCCAACATGGCCTTTTTATATATTTTTCACATTCTAAACAAAAAGGCTGCCATATAGACTCATTTCACACATACAACACACAGGTCAGTCTACTGTGTACCTATATCTGCAAATTTCGAACAAGTCAAAATATGAAATTAGACAGACTTTGAATATAATTCCTCCAATGCACAAAAACTAACTGATAGGCTTTGGTGCGCATGCTGTCCTGGTCATCCATGTTGTTCTAATACAAGAAAGACAAATAAGAATTTATGCTAGCAACAATATTTTGGCCAGACATTAGCACAAAACACAAAAATCTCCTCAGGTATGATACTGTTTTTACAACTCTAACATGAAAAATGCAGTGCGTCAAGTGTATTTAATTTAGAAGACAATGACATGTCAAATCATGCCTTGCAGAAATAGGTAGAGTACATTCCAGCCTGGGCATTCGGTTAATCGAAACCGAACCGATCAGTTCTTCGGTTCTTTACGAAATTCGGTTGCCAGAAAACCAAAACCGATCGGTTCCCGGCAAAACTCAGAACGGAGGAAATTCAGGTTCGGTTCCGGTTCTAACCTAACTAACCGAACAGATTCGCTTAATAGCATGTTTAATAGAAAATTCAGCAGCATTTCTTCTGTTACAAGGCATAAATGACATGATACAAACACATAGCTTGACATAAGCATAACAGAATTATTCCATAAGACCAAATCTACAACCTGACCAAACTCAACAAGTCCATATGCATGCTGACATGCAGACCACAACCACAAAACAGTCCATTGTCCATAACATAACAAAATGACAGAAATAAGGTAGATAATGCCACAGTGGCACCGACACAGTCCATTCAGCAAGTTCTTCAGCACAACACAGCTCAGTCAACACTCCACTCCGCTCTCTCGAGTAGCTTCAGTTTCCGCCAGCAACCAGACCTTCAGTTTCCGCCTTCTGTCCTCCACTCCACTCTCTAGTAGCTGCAACAAACTTGAAACAGATTGTGAAACAAGTCAATAGTTACTCAAATTGATCATAATTAAGTTATATGTATAGAAAAATGGGAAAAAGTAGTTGAGCTCACATGATCATGTAGATGTGGGGTTGGTGGACCTTATTGTGCTTGGCTGTGACTTACACTTGGAGGATCTAGTTTGTTGTGACTTGCCCTTGGTGGACTTGCTTCCTAGTACTTGTGACTTGGAAGCATTGTCAATAATAGCTTTATCCTTGAACTCTTGAATCAGCTCTAAAATCATACAAAAGAAATCATGCAATGCAATAAGTAAGTTATTCAACAATGAAAATAATAAAAGAAAGATATGACTTATTCAATTACCTTCTTCTAACTTGGTTATTTCTTCAGTATTCTCTGCAATATTGACAGGTGTGGCCCTTTTAAGCCAATCTTGCGTGCAAACAAGAGCTTCCACCATAAATGGAGTAAGTGAAGTCCTGAAGTCATCTAGTATGCGTCCGCCTGTGCTAAACGCAGATTCACTTGCAACCGTGGAGATTGGGATAGCAAGAACATCACGAGCCAATCTAGACAGTATTGGGAATCTCGCGGACTGCCCCTTCCACCAAGCAAGAATGTCAAACTTTTTGCTTTCCTCTTCACACTCTTCAGCCAAATACTTATCCAATTCAGTCCTACACCCCCTGTTGCAGCTGCTTGTTCCATTGTTCAACATCATCCTCTTTGCAACTACAGACTTCATCATTCTAGCTCCACACTGTTTACCCTGCGGTGAATCACTTGATTGTGGTGTCACATCACTTGACCAATCTTGATGTACCATTCCTGGCAAATCGCATAGCAGCGCGGACACGCTTGATGGAAGTGTCCACTTCCCTCAACCCATCTTGCACAATCAAGTTAATTATATGGGCAGCACATCTCATGTGAATGTACTTGCCTCCTGCTATGCTTGTTTTCAAACTATTCATTTGCCTCCTCAAGTAACTAATACCACTGTCATTTGAATTAGCATTGTCAACAGTTACTGTCATTACTTTGTCTAACCCCCAATCTAGCAGGACTTTCTGCAAGTGTTTCCCAATATCATCCCCCTTTTTGCTTTTAACCTTGAAGAAACTAATTATCTTTTTATGCAAGCACCAATCATTATCAATAAAATTCGTTGTCAAAGTCATGTAGCTATCTTGTTGCTGTGATGTCCAACCATCAGTGGTGAGGCAAACTCTTTGGCAATTCTCTTGGAAAAAAAATTTCAGCTTGGCTTTCTGCTCAAAGTATGTTTGGACAGTGTCCCTAGTGCATGTTCGTCTAGATGGCAAGGTAAACCTTGGACAAGCAACTGACATGAACTTTCTAAAACCAGACTTTTCACCAAACGCAAATGGGAGCTCATCTTCTATGATCATTTCAGAAAAAGTTGATCTAAGCAAATCAAGATCAAACTTCCAAGTGCCTACACTATTGCCTTGATTTACTTGCAGCATAGATTGATTTGGATCATCACCAAGTTTATTGGGATTACTTTTGCATGTGTTAAAATGCTTGCGCATTGCAGACGTACCATTGTGCAGTGGATGTGCCTGTATGTCATTGTGGCACTAGTTGCAATTTCCCTTGACCAATTTACCATTTTCCTTGATTTTGGTGAAGTGCTGCCACATATCAGACCTCGCAGCCATCTCCTTTCTCGTCTTCACCTCCTCACGATCATCAACATTAATAACCTCCCTCTCCGCATCACCAGCAGCCCCTTCAGCAACAGCAATTGCTCCAGCTTCACCACCAGCCTCTCCATCAGCACCCTGAGCCTCCACCCAGTCTTTCATCTGAAAAGATATTTAAGATACAAGACAAATCCATATCAGATTCAAATCTGTCAAAATAATCAGCTACAAATCTCTACAGATCATCTAGTAACAACAAATCCATGTGAATATATTCTACAAATATCTACAGATCATCTTAGGTGAATTTATTAACTACTAGTCTACTACTGGTCTAAGCTAGCAATACAGATCTAAGTAAAACAACATTGGCATTTGGCAGGATTCAAATCACAAAAAACTAAAAAATGTACCCTGAGCTTGAGAATGAGAAGTTGAGAACTTACATTGCAGGAAGCAACTGATGTAGACGTTGGGGAGAGGTCGTTGCTCGCTGGGGAGGGGTCGCCGCCCGCCGGTTGCTGACGGATCCGGTGGCCGGCGCTGCTCGCCTCGGCGTCCGCGCGCTAGCTGCGTCGGGGACTGGGGATGGCCGGATGGGAGAGCCAGCGTCGACGGAGACTCGGAGGCCGGCGCTAGCTGCTCGTGCCGCCGCTGGCCGCTGGCACCTGGAGGCTGGAGCGGCAGAGGAGTCGAGGCGACGGGGCGAGGCCGCGAGCCCGCGACTCGGTGCATCGACCCTGACCCTTCCAAGAGGCCGTCGATGCAGATCATCACCGGCGTGCTGGAGAACGGGATCGACCTGTCAGCGGCCGCCATCCTCGAGGAGTCGTCGCTGGCGTGGGCCGAGCTCGCCCTGGCTTTGTGATGACACACCTTCCCGTCACCCACCCATGTAAATTCATCGTGACCCACACTTATATTAGCCACTGACTGTTGTCTGCTTGACTTACAGAGAGAGGGAGAGGCTTTTCACTGTTGTGAAGAAGCAGGATGAGGCCGCCTGCTGAGCTTCGCGCATGACACTGATTGTTTCGACTGATTGTGATACGGTTTGTTATATATAGCTGAGCTGATGAACTGATCAAGAAAACTTGTGTGATATCTCGGTTGTGGTGGTGCCGGTGTTGTCCTGTTCAGGACTGTGTTCTCTGTTCCGTTTTAAGTGCGTTGCATTTTTTGTGAATTGAGAAGACCTTTCTTGTATTATCATGGAACAGCTGCTTTTCGCTCGTTGCGTTCAGCTTTGAATGGACGACCTGGGCGTCGTACGCGGCCGCCGACCGCAGCCCCTTCTCTCCGGCATCGGCCGGGGGCGCGCGAGACAGGAGAGGGGCGCGCGAGTCGGAGGGGCCTCGGTGGCGCGCGACGAAGGAGATCCGGCGTCGGCCGGGGGCGTACGGGATCCATCGACTCCACGCGTTCCATCCCAACGGAGTCTTGCGGCATCGAAGCATGCGTCGACGTCGAGTCCAGATAGGAAACGGAGTCTACAATTTTTCCCTTCTCTCTTCAATAAATATAGTGCCACATCAGCAAGAGATCAATAAATGACCTTGGACTCTATGATAAAGTTTGGGTTGGGTTAGGTTGGGAGTCCCATCTTCTACAAACAATACAGCAGATACATCATCAGAGAAAGACTGATATTTTTTGCTTGTTGGATCGTCAACAAACAATGCACTCATCGTACACATAGATACACGCTGATATTTTTTTAAAAAAAATAGATGAAATACTATTTGAGATAAACACACCATTCGGTACGTATTTTTGACCGTTGGTTGGCGAGCAATGGCACAGTGAAATCGAAATCCCGGCGGTGGTAGGTGAAAACTCAAAGTCAAATCCCGCGGGCGGCAGGAGCAGGTGGCACCGGCAACGGAAAAGAGGCGTAGTCCCTGGCATCCCCACGGTCACACTGGTAGGCCCAGTCTTGTTTAGATGTTGAATTTGGCAGAAAGATGTCACTTCGTAATCATTGCATCACTGTAGCATTTCGTTTACATATGTGAAAAATTGTCCAAAAATTGATTAATTAGGCTCAAAATATTCGTCTCGCCGAGTACAACAAAACTGTATAATTAGTTTTTAATTTCATCTACATTTAGTACTTCATGCATGTTATGACATTTTGATGTGATGGAGAATCTTCTTTTTGCATAGTGAATTTAGAAGTTGCTTTTTTGCATCTAAACAAGGCCTTAATATGATACTACACACCTCATTTGATAATCAAGAGGCGACAGAGACAACTGTTACATACTCGTATATGTCAAATACTGAGTTTTAGGCCTTGTTTAGATGTTAGAATTGGGAGGTTGAATTTGAGAGTAAGATGTCACTTCGAAATTATTGCGCTACTGTAACATTTCGTTTGTATCTGTGAAAAATTATCCAAAAATTGATTAATTAGGCTTAAAATGTTCGTCTCGCAAGTACAACAAAACTGTGCAATTAGTTTTTGATTTCATCTACATTTAGTACTCATGTTATGACATTTTGATGTGACGAAGAATCTTCTTTTTCATAGTGTATTTGGAAGTTGCTTTTTAAAAATTTTTAGGAACTAAACAAGGCCTTACTGAATATGTATGATCCCACTGTTAGTAGAAACTGAATTTTCTTTTAATATGTTAGTACTTTCTTTCATACTAGTATGGTTGAATAATTTGTGTATTGTACTATTAAATATTTTGCTACCCTAGCGACGTAAATAAATCCGTAAATAAATTGTGTGACGAGATCAGACACCACAGTATATACCAATGCACAAAGCACAAATCCACTAATCTAAATTCACTGTAAATCCAAGGACTCAACAGATACTGATACAAGCAGCTGAAACTCGCGATAAACAGATGAGATGTTCCAAAAAAACAGATGAAACATAACATATTTTTTGCTTGCAAACAATAGTCAAGCAATTGCGACAAAGTAGGCAAAAGTATCATGCTTATCGCCGCTAGTCATCAGTTCTGCATCTTTATCTTCCTCTGTGATAGCCTCAGTTATTTCTGCTGGCACCACGTGATAGCTGATGTGGCCCTTCTCTGCGATATTGTACTCGAACACCGCAGGTAGCTTGGATGAAAGCTTGATTGTCACTTGCTGAGACAGGGTATTCGCCTTGCATAAGGAGCTCAAGTACCTCAGGCGGCCTGTGAAACATTTTCTTTCACCTTTACCTCTATAGTAGCTTCTTCTGACTGCATTGATACAAACATGACCCATTAACTAGTGCATATACACGTAAAGAGGATCCATTCTACAATATTTCTTAAAGTAGTAGTTGAATGGCAGGGGATACTAAAGATGTTACTCCATATGATAAACTGCACTGCAGACCTCCACCCAGATCTTACAGTTGAGAAGGAAATAAGCAAATGTAATCAACCAAATGAAGAGTCATGTTCCGCTTTATGAATATGTAGACAAATTAACAAATCCAGTTACAGATACTAAACTAATATTCCCTATACAAAAGAACAACATCAGCAAACAAAGTGAATTAGCAACTCAACGCGGTATAGTGAGACAAGGAAATTCCAAGGCAGTACATGTATGCATGTTCAGCTAATCTAGTGTCTACCCACCAGACAGGCTAAAAGGTAACCTTGTGCTAACAATGTTAGGGCATTAAGAATTGACAACACATCACAGATATGATTGTTCACTGCATTTCATGTTACAGTCAGCAGATATTCAGAGGATGATTTCCATTCCAATTTGAGAGGCTAAGAGGGTCAAACCAGAAGGTACCTTGTCAACAGTTTGGTGATGCTGGCATTCAGTTGTTAAATACCCATGCATTCCATCAGTGAAGAACTGGACACAGCGCTTGTCCACTGAGATCCAGACAAAAGCTACAGCAGGAGATGAAAATGGTTCAAGGTACAGAACTAGAATCCTCCATGCGCAACATTAACAGCTAGCCTTATAACTAGGAGAAAATCTATGTACCAGTTTCCATGTCGGTGATGCTGCTGAGCCAGTTGCAGATATGCATAAACTTAGCAGAGGGCATGCAGATTATGGCCTCGTACTGAAATTCGTGGTATTTCGGAATGCGGACGGGCAAGTCATTGACACTCACGAAGTTCAACTTAAAATTCTGAATCACACTACCGTCTGTTCATTTCCATAGACCCAAAATCAGCACAGGGTCAAGGCAAAGAGCAGCTAACGTAAAAGACGTGTGGGTGCCGAACTTACTAGGCGACTTGAACTCGATGACAACGGCCTCGACCCAGTCCTGGGCCTGGATGGTGATGATGTCGTCGTCGTTGGCGAAGCTGGAAGCCTTGGCCATGTCGGCGAGGATCAGGCCCCTGGAGAGGCCGTCTTTGTTGCAGGTGTAGGAATTGAAGGCCTTGGAGCGGAGTTGGAGCACGACAAGCGCGTCGCAGCAGGTGTCCATTGCTTGGAGCTCAAGACCCGTGCTGGAAAACTCGAAGTTGGCCTTATTGAACAGGCCGCTGAGGCTGAGCACCTCCAGGAGATTCTTGAGGAAGGTCGCCTCCATCCGCAGCTCCAAGACCGGGGGACAGAGGTATAGGGGAGGAGGGGCGGGAGGATCTGAAGAATCTGACATCATGTGATATCTTATGTAGCCCATCTTTGCGATCTTGTGCTCGAACACCGCAGTTAGGTCAGACGAAAGCTTGATTGTCACTTGATCAGACAGGGTAGACGCCATGGAGAAATTCTTCAGGTACCTCAGGTCAAAGGTCAGGGAAATCTTTTTTTCCTTCTCTATACAGGTAGCTTCATTCGGCTGCATTGATACAAACATGACCCATTAACTAGTGCACATACGCATAAACAGGATCCATTCAACAATTTTCTTAAAATAGTAGTTGAATGGCACAAGATATAAAGATGTTACTCCATTGGATATAACCAATTGAAATTTATAGAACAAAAAGATGGTAGTCTGCACTGCAGACCTCCACCCAGATCTTACGGTTAAGAAGGAAATAAGCAATAACTATAAAGCAAACGCCAAATTCAATCCTATTTACCTATACTACCAATGTAATCAACCAAATGAAGAATCATGGTCCGCTTTATGCATATGTAGACAAATTAACAAATCCAGTTATACAGACTAAACTAATACTCCCAACACAGAAGAGCAACATTAGTGAGACAAAGACATTCCAAGGCAGTAGAAGTATGCATGTTCTGCTAATCTAGTGTCTATCTACCAGCCAGGCTAAAAGGTAACCTAACCAAGAATGCACACTTGCTAACAACATTAGGGCATTAAGAATCGACAACACATCACAGATATGATTGTTCACTGCAATTCATGTTACAGTCACATCATCTTGTTCAGAGGATGGTACACATTCCAATTTGAGGGGCTAAGAGGGTCAAACCGGTAGGTACGTGGTCATCATTTTGGGTCTGCAGGCAGACAATTTTTTATGACTTGAAGTTTCCATCAGTGGAGAAGCTGACACGGTCCTGGTCCACTGAGATACAGACAGCAGCTACAGCAGGAGATGGAAATGGTTCAAGGTACAGAACTAGAATCATCCATGCACAACAGTAACAGTTATTAGCCTTATAAATCACCAGGATAAAATATATGTACCAGTTTCCCCGTCCCCGGTGTCCCAGAAGCTGCTGAGCTTGTAGCAAAAATGCATAAACTTGGCACAGGGCATGCGGACTATGGCATCGTACAGGTATTCCGGGTTTTCCGAGATGTCGACGGGCATGAAATCAAAATCCAAATCCGAAATCACAGCACCCTCTGTTCATTTCCATAAACCCAAAATCAGCACAGGGTAAGTACAAAGAGCAGCTAGCGCAAAAGACATGCGGGTCCCGAACTTACCTGGCGAGTCCAACGAGATGGTAATGATCTTTCTGCCATTCTCGTACTTGATGGTGACGATGTCGTCGTTGTCGGCGAAGCTGAAAGCCTTGGTCATGTCGGCGAGGTTCAGGCGCACGGAGAGCTCGTCCATGTCAGTGAGGTTCAGGCGGTTCAGGCGCACGGAGAGGTCATCGTCGCAGATGTCGGGATCGAAGCCCTTGGAGAGGAGTTGGAGCACAACGAACGGGAAGTCGCTGGTGCCCGTTGCACGGAGCTCGAGGCCCGTCCTGAAGAACTTGAACTCGGCAGTGGTGAACAGTTCGCTGAGCACCTCCGAGACATTCTTGAGGAAGGACGCCTTCTTCATCCGCAGCTCCAATACGGTGTTTGTGTCGGAGTCCATGACCCGGCGGCGGCGGCCGGAGTCGGAGTCCATGGCCCGGCTGCGGCGTAGGGGAAGAGGGGCGGGAGAAGATGGGGTCTGTGCGGGTGCGAGGAGGGGTTTGGGAGGGGGGTGGAGGAAGGGAAAGGGACGGCCCGGCGGCGGCGTAGGGAAGAGGGGCGGGAGAGACGGGGAGACCCTAGATCTGGGCTGGACGGGTGCGAGGAGAGGGGAATAATTAATAATAGGAGAAAAGGGAGGGTGAAATTTCGAGGAACCGGCCTGCCTCCGCGGTCTCCCGAAGATTCCAACCCAACCCGTCGTACCTGTCTGTAGAACCTCGAACTGCGCGTACAGACAGATGTATAGACAGCTCATACAGCCCATAGACAGGGAGGTTGTCTATAAGCTGTTTAATGCTTTGCATGGAGTTTAGATCAACTATAAATGCATTTGTGTACACCATTGTGTGGCTATTTGATTGAATAATATGAAGCATAAATAATAGAACCATGATTACAATATTTTTAGGAATCACAAAAATAATAATTATATTACAATAATTATATTATAGTTACAGTTCTTTTTGTCTAATTTTCTTTGTTTCCATAGCGTTGCCATATGTGCTCGATTAGATCCTTCTTGAGTTGCCTATGTGTTGGACGAGCTTTGATAGCCGAATTTCTACGGAGTGCCTCCGCAAAGCTTGGATTAGGGTTCTGATTTGTATGCACTTCTGGTGGGATCGCTATCGTCGCACTTGGATTCTCATTCAAATCCAAGACATCCCTAATTGCTTTCTTCTCATCTTCCACTATCATATTGTGTAGGATAACACAGGCTTGCATTATATTGATAACGTCCGCTTGCTTCCATAACCGTGATGGTCGATTAACAATATTAAAGTGTGATTGCAGAACACCAAATGCACACTCGACATCTTTCCTCACACTTTCTTACCTCTGTGAAAATAATTTGTCTTCCGCCGATTGAGGGGCATTAACTGTCTTCACGAATACTGCCCATTCTGGATATATTTTATCGGCAAGATAGTAACCCATGTCATATTGATTTCCATTTATAATATAGTGCACCCTAGGAGATTCCCCTTTTATTGCTTGAATGAACAGTGGTGACTTGTTTAGAACGTTTATGCCGTTCTGAGACCCGGGATACCAAAGAAAGCATGCCATATACGAAGATTCTTTGATGCCACAGCTTCAAGGATCATAGTGGGATGTCCTTGTTTACCACTTGTGAATTGTCCCGCCCAACCTTTCGGACAATTCTTCCATGCCCAATGCATGCAATCGATGCTTCCCATGCATCCAGGAAAACCACGAGCCTCATTTTCTTTTAAGATTTGCTCAAGCTCATCGACTCTTGGAGGCCGTAGATATTCGTCACCAAAAACTTCAATCACACCTTCTGCGAATTTTCCCAAAATCTCCAAACAAGTGCTTGCGGCTATCTTCAAGACCTCATCAAGTTGATCGGCCGAGGTTGCATAAGCTAGCATCCTGATAGCCGCCGTACACTTCTGAAGTGGTGTCAGACTATTTCTACCAACAGCATCGACTCTTTGGGTGAAATAATCGGACCAATTGCTAAGTGCACGCACAATACGGAGGAACAAAGGCTTGTTCATTCTAAATCTCCTATGGAACATCTCATCGGTGTAGATAGGATTTGCACAAAAATAATTACTCATCAGATCATCAAGAGCCTTTTCACGATTCCTTGGTATGTACCTCTTTGGCCCAATGTGCCGTGATGCCTCTCCTTCCAACTCGGCCTCTGCTACTATTTCGTCAAAGATCTCATCCTCTGCGATCAAGTCTTCCGCGGTGAACACTTCAAACTCGTCGGCATCTTCGACTTGATCTGCGATCAAATCTTCAAGTATCTCTGTAACTTGCTCCATTCAAGTTGTGATGGAGAAGTGTACAGAGGCTTCCATTTTATAGGAAATGGCACCGTCGCATGCCTTTTGGCTTCCTGGAGCACTGGCGCATGGAGTCACAGCGAACAGTCCATTCACAAAGGAACTGACGCGCTCACACAGTAACTGACACACTCACACAAGAAGTTTTTTTCATTCACACATGAAACTGACGCATAGCAAGGGTCATTTCAGAAACTGTTCAACACAATTCAACACACCGGCACAAACAGTGCATTCACAAAGATAAAAAAGAAACTGTTGCCTCCATCAGTCCATTCACAAATATAACTGACGCCACATGCTTGAAGTCCACATTAACATTCAAAAAAGACATGACATGCATAAACAATGACATAAGAAAACAGTAATGTAATAGTTCTTCTGGTACTGTACTCTGCTACATGGTAGTACTCCATGTCATGGCTGCCCTGCCCATGCAAAAAGAAAAGAACAAAATCAGCAAACTGAAATTTACTAAGAATAAGAACAAAATCAAGAAAATAAGTACAAATTTAAGTACCTTCGATCTCCTAGCTTACTGGTCCTTTGAACAAAAGCTCTTGATACAACTTGTAGATGAGTTTGAGTTCGAAATCTGGAATACAGGAAGTTCAAGTTCAGGCATACTTGTGGTTCAGGTTCAGAAACTAACATGGCCATAGCAAGTTCAGGTTCAAGCATACAAACTGTTCAGGTTCAGAAACTAACATGGCCATAGCAAGTTCAGGTTCAGGCATATATCACATCTTCAAGTATCAGAAAGCAACGTTCAGGCATATATCGCACATGAAGTTCAGGTATATAATGTAGAGGTATATAATGTAGAGGTAACAATATCTGAAATATAACAGGCAGGACATCATTACCTGATCAATCAGTTTCAGGGAAAAGGGCATTCTCAAGCTTCTGCATCATTCTAACTCGTTGCGCCTTTTCCTCATCAGACATTGAACTAATATCTTGTGAGGCGAGGTTGTTATAAGTCTCCATCATCTTTATCTCTTTGTCAAACTTCTTTCCTTCTTTGTAATCTTGTGCTGTCAGTTGAGCAATTCTTGTGGCCTCTAGCTTATTAGAAGCTATCTTCTCCTGCCTGTCCAACATCTGCATGCGCTTGTCATTGTTTGTCTCCTGGAATTTGCTATACCTCTCAAATTTATCTAGCTCAATCGGAGACTCCTTTGATTGACCATCATCACTACTGCTGGAGCCCTTGCCTTTTTTAGCTGCTAGAGCAGCCATCTTAGCTTTGTTCTGCCTAATTGGTCGATCTGGCATCTCATCACAAGTGTTGTCATTTTCCTCAGAATCTCCTTCCAGTTGAAATGATTTCCTTTTACGTGCATTCTTCAGGTTGTCATTGTATGTTTTCCACTTTGGCACGTCTCGACATATTTTCCAAACCTTCTCAAGCATAAAGGGTCCAACAACATCTTTGTTATCTTTGTTGTCACTCAAATAAAACCCGTGTGCTGCCTCCATCCACTGCTCATTTGAATATCCGCTTGTAAATACTCTACGAGCCTTTACGTACGCACATTCAAAGAGGTTTGTAAACCTGTTAACTTTGTGCCATCTATCCTTGCATTGCTTCGGAGTTCTACTTTGATGTGCAGGGGTAGTCTTGTTGTACGTTTCGCAAACCTCATTCCAATACTGGACACCACCCTTATCTGCTCCACAAGTAGAGTCAGTTGAATGTTCTATCCAAGCACTCATCAATCTAACTTCCTCGTCCACATTCCACATTATCCTCTTCTCTGTTCTTGCACTGTCATTGCCATGAAGAAGTTCCACATCGGCCGGTGAACCAGCATTCGGAGGACTGTTGTGAATAGGTGCACCAACGAAATGATCATTCTGTGATTCATTTTGAAAAAAACTCATGAAACCACCAGGTGGACGTACATCTCGGCCCCTGCAAGAAATTGCAAAAAAAATTAATTGACAGATTGCATTGCCAATGTAGCTACTTGTGGCCTAGCTGAGGATCTGAGAAAATGACCGAGAAAATGCTAGATTGGCCAGCATCAAAGAACAGGAGCTCATATGAAAAGCATGCAGTTTCTTTGGTTGTTGTTGATCTAGTTATTAGAGAACAAATTGTCTAAGGAATCACGATCAGGATTTGCCAATACATTTCACCAGGACAGATTTTCAAAATAATTAAAAAAATACTCAAATTCAGAATGCAAAGTTGCCTGAACTGTTGGCCTATTACAGAAACTCCATTCCTAAACTATTATACCTTTCAAACTGGAAGGTAAGTTCATGAGATATTCAGCATGTTCCAGATAAAACTCCTGGACAATATTCAATCCCATAATACATTCTCTCATTTTACTAACAATTAATGTTTCAGCTTACAAACACCACCAAGTCTACATGGTAACATTGGCCAGCATCAAAGAACATGAGCTCATATGAAAAGCATGCAGCACTATTTCTCAAATAAAAGAGCTCCAGGTTTGCTTACTGACCTTCTTTTGAGCTACAGAGATATAGTTCTGTTGTTTTTTTTAAATCAGTTGCACTACATGACTTTGTTTCTATATATACATCAATTCGAACCTGTTAATTGTCATCTAGGATGTTATATCCAAACAGGTTACGCTATGTGCCTTACTTTGATAAGAACATGTGAATAGTAGGATGCTTCGTCTTTCAGTGTGAGAATTTTTTTTTGCTACCCCAAGGAAGCAACAATGAAATGTACATGACCAAAACCTAGATACTGGAATGTTCGATATTGAGTATATATTCACATATGTTTGTGCCAGAACTATCCATTATTTTAGTACATTCTTCATTTGACCTTTCATTATGAAATAAAAACCAGGTGGCAGCCTTGGCAGAGGGTTTGGCCATTTTACAAGGATAGTGACAGAATGACAGACTGCATTGTTGGTTGGTCTGAGTGTGCAGCCTGTATTAACCATGTCCTGTCAAAACCTTTCAGCTGTGTATCAACATGACCATGTCCATGTGAGCCACCAAGATCAAGTAAAGTAAACATGACAGATAGTACATAAAACTTGATAGCAAAGTATTCCATCTATCTCATTCAACATTGAGCTATATTGTACTAAGGCTGATCCAAAATTCACAGATGAAAGTGTGAGATGTAGCAATGAATTACCATGAACCAGGAGAAGAGGGATCAACACTGGCCGCATCAAAAGATGTTGGAGGAGGGAAGGGGAATCCTGTGGACGCCGACGGGCTGCTGTGGAAGCCATCTCCGTCCATGGAGAAAGCTGCCGTCGCCGGGAGGGTGGTCGGCGCCGCTGACCCGCCACCCAGACCGCGAGCACGGGGTGGCGGTGGTAGCCCGACACCTCGAGGACCAAGACCACGACCGAATGGGACACCCCCACCAGCCGCCGCCGCCACAGCCGCCGCCGCCCCAC
The DNA here is from genome assembly GCA_033239725.1 of Echinochloa phyllopogon. Lineage (NCBI taxonomy): Eukaryota > Viridiplantae > Streptophyta > Magnoliopsida > Poales > Poaceae > Echinochloa > Echinochloa phyllopogon. The sequence continues at coordinate 17,848,865 of BTCW01000003.1, read as the reverse complement.
CGTCACCGCGGCCTAGGGTTCGGCCTGGAGCCGCCGCCGACGCCGGATCCAAGGATGGTGACCCCTTCTTCCTCCGCAATGCGCCGCCTTGGGACATCCCACTGCACCGCTCGGGGAAGAAGGGGAAAGGAGGTTGGCGGCCGAGGTAGCTGCGCGCTAGCGGAGGAGGTTTGCCGGGGAGGGGGCGAGCCGCGGGATGGGGATTTGGCGGGGAGGGAGCGGAGCGCGGGAGGTTTGGCGGGGAGGGAGTGGACCGCGGGAAGGGGATTTGGAGGGGGAGGGCTGGAGCGCGGGATCCCGCCGGCGACGGCGCCTGGCGATGACGTCGTACAGCCCGGCGACTCGGCGTCGACTGAGCGTGGGAGAACGGGATGGGGCCGTCGCCCGGTCTAGCGACGCTGGACCCGTCGCTGCGGAGGTGGGGGTGTTTTTCGCAAAAAGGCCAGTGTAGCGCCGGGTTCAGGCGACGGGCTGTACATGCCCTAAGACATACTAACCCACGTGTCATGGAGCGATCAGTAACTGAGGCGGAAAACGGGCGCTTTTTCTCGCCATCTCGCTGGGTCGGTGCCTTCTCTCCGACCACTAGTTATAATCCATTTCCTCCTTCGAAACACGGGTGTGTTTAGTTGTAAAAAGGTGAGTAAAATTTGGTCAAAAAGTCACATCGAATACTGTACCACTTTTCGTTTGTTTGTGATAATTATTGTCCTACCATAACCTAACTAGGCTCAAAAGATTTATCTCGTCGTGTACATCAAAACCAAACAATTAGTGTTTTTATTTACTCACGTTAGTGTTCCATGCATGAGGAGAGAGATTTGATGTGATTTGACGTGATAGGTGAAATGTGAAGTTTGGAGAGAGAATTTTTGCCTTTTGAGAGGAACTAAACACAGCCTACAACGCCCACCTGGACCGGTTCGAGCCCATAGGCCGTAGGCCACATGTGGCCTGCATGCGCTTGCGTATGGCGTATGGCCATGGAGCGCAACGGTGGTTGGGCCTAGAGCAATTGTTTCGGTCCAGTAGCAATTCTTTAGTTTATATTTTTACAGCATTTTTACTATTGAACCCCTAAAGTTTCTAGTAACTATATGTTGTAATTTTCAGTACTATTGAGTCTTGCATATTTTATGTTTAAACCCTACCGTTCTTCATATTTTTATATATGACTAGGTTGTGCGTTGCTACGAGCTCACATCATGATTAAATGAATACTCCTTTCGTCCCAAAATATGACTACATTTAGATTTTTCTCAAACATTGCCTTCTTAGTGCTACAATGCATTAACCAAACATCAATGCAATTCATTTTTAGGTTCTGTATTAGAAGCATGTCCCTTGGACGATCATGTCCTCTCTCCTACGGAGCGTAGGCGCCAGGACAGGGCACGAAGGCGGCATTGTCCCAAGGCAAAGGGCTACAATTAATAAGAGGCGGCGTGATTTGAGAGCTACAAAGAAATTGTTGATGGCGCAACAGGACAATACAGAGAAAAGAAGACAATACAATATAAATTATAGAAACAAGGTTAAGGAACAACGAGCGATCAAGTTGCACCCCAACTCTATCGCTACGGGTCAACCATACAGCAATATTAAGGTTATAAATATCCAACCGTTTCACACAAGAGTATATTGTTGATATTTGACCAATTGGATTACATAAGAATAGATAATCAGTGTTTTACAACAATGTTTACAGATATAAATACTCCCAGCCATTTGGCATCAAGAGATTCAAGGAAAGGTACTCCATTTCGTAGTGCAGAAGCAAAAAAAAAATGCAGAGATAACACTATGTGACTATATAATTATACATTGTACCACAAGACTTGCTACAGCTGCAAGCGAGCTGCCGTAAATTGCAAGAGCAATTTGAAGTTGCCCATGCAACCAAAGTACCCAACGCCATATGGTGCAAAACTCTTTAGGACTTTGCAAGGCTTCCAATTATTCTAGTCCTACGCTTACTAAGCTTCAAGATATGTGTGTAAATGCAAACTTTTTTTGAGAGCCTGTATGTGAACTGTGCAATCTTACTAGACAAGTTTCAGCAGCGCCTCTCCTTGGACAAGCTTCAGCATCTACCTATAGATCAAAGTGCGTCCATAAATTTCAGTGATTAGCATATTGCAAACAATTGCATCCATGTCTTGCATGAATTGAAGAAAAAAAGTGCAGGACCTCTAGCAGGTTGAGTTTGGGACTGACGAGCTGTGGGCGGCGGAGACCTCGGAGGCGAGCTTAGGGCAGAGAGACTGTATTCATCTGGAACTCTGCTAGAAATTGTGAAATAAGAGTCAGTATTCATCTGGAACTCTGCTTGGGTTCCAATGCTTAGTTTCAAGATATATAGAGAACATTTCAGTAACAACTAATCAATTAATTCGCACAAAAAAAATCAAAAGAAGCTAGAGGGCCAACAATTAAACATGCAAGCTTCAGTATCTACCTATAGATCAAAGTGCGTCCATAAATTTCAGTGATTAGCATATTGCAAACAATTGCATCCATGTCTTGCTTGAATTGAAGAAAAAAAGTGCAGGACCTCTAGCAGGTTGAGTTTGGGACTGACGAGCTGTGGGCGGCGGAGACCTCGGAGGCGAGCTTAGGGCAGAGAAACTGTATTCATCTGGAACTCTGCTAGAAATTGTGAAATAAGAGTCAGTATTCATCTGGAACTCTGCTTGGGTTCCAATGCTTAGTTTCAAGATATATAGAGAACATTTCAGTAACAACTAATCAATTAATTCGCACAAAAAAATCAAAAGAAGCTATAGGGCCAACAATTAAACATGCAAGCTTCAGCATCTACCTATAGATCAAAGTGCGTCCATAAATTTCAGTGATTAGCATATTGCAAACAATTGCATCCATGTCTTGCTTGAATTGAAGAAAAAAAGTGCAGGACCTCTAGCAGGTTGAGTTTGGGACTGACGAGCTGTGGGCGGCGGAGACCTCGGAGGCGAGCTTAGGGCAGAGAAACTGTATTCATCTGGAACTCTGCTAGAAATTGTGAAATAAGAGTCAGTATTCATCTGGAACTCTGCTTGGGTTCCAATGCTTAGTTTCAAGATATATAGAGAACATTTCAGTAACAACTAATCAATTAATTCGCACAAAAAAATCAAAAGAAGCTAGAGGGCCAACAATTAAACATGCAAGCTTCAGCATCTACCTATAGATCAAAGTGCGTCCATAAATTTCAGTGATTAGCATATTGCAAACAATTGCATCCATGTCTTGCATGAATTGAAGAAAAAAAGTGCAGGACCTCTAGCAGGTTGAGTTTGGGACTGACGAGCTGTGGGCGGCGGAGACCTCGGAGGCGAGCTTAGGGCAGAGAGACTGTATTCATCTGGAACTCTGCTAGAAATTGTGAAATAAGAGTCAGTATTCATCTGGAACTCTGCTTGGGTTCCAATGCTTAGTTTCAAGATATATAGAGAACATTTCAGTAACAACTAATCAATTAATTCGCACAAAAAAGTCAAAAGAAGCTAGAGGGCCAACAATTAAACATGCAAGCTTCAACATCTACCTATAGATCAAAGTGCGTCCATAAATTTCAGTGACTAGCATATTGCAAACAATTGCATCCATGTCTTGCTTGAATTGAAGAAAAAAAGTGCAGGACCTCTAGCAGGTTGAGTTTGGGACTGACGAGCTGTGGGCGGCGGAGACCTCGGAGGCGAGCTTAGGGCAGAGAAACTGTATTCATCTGGAACTCTGCTAGAAATTGTGAAATAAGAGTTAGTATTCATCTGGAACTCTGCTTGGGTTCCAATGCTTAGTTTCAAGATATATAGAGAACATTTCAGTAACAACTAATCAATTAATTCGCACAAAAAAAATCAAAAAAAGCTAGAGGGCCAACAATTAAACATGCAATGTTCGCTATAAAGGTTATATGATAGTTTGGCAGTATGTGATGATTTTTGGTTGGTTATTCCTAGCCCGTGATTTGTTTTTTCTCTCAGCAAAAGCTTACATGAGACTTAATCACCTTATGCCATTTCATCAAAATAACATTACTAAAGCATGCTCCCGTCAGCCACTTATTACATATATAATACTTTCGGCAATTGTTTTATTTCTGATGGTGAAAGTGACCACAAAACATAGTCATAAGCATACAACAAAATAGAATAGTTATCTAGCTCAAATTAGATGGAGCCATGCTCTCAAAAGGATAAAAAAAGAGAAAAGGATGGAGCCCCTACAATATTGGACCAATCAACTTCACCTTTGCAAATATATGGAGGTCATACGTGGCCAGCAAAAGGGGAATATATAGTAAAAACTTTTGATGTTTGACCTCATCTTAAGGATATTGAAAATCAAAATAGCCAACCGACTGTGCTCCACTACCTTCTCGTGTCTTCCATTGTTGTCATCCCTAACTTCTCGGCTGCTCCTCCTGGTCTCCTCGTCTCACCCCCTTCAACTCCCTTCCCTTTGTTTCCTTGAACAAACCATGAAAAGAAGCAGTTTTGCTTGAACCAAATCACTAAAAGAATTTTAATGCAATAACCACATGCCTCACCATGGAATATGCGGGCCGGCTTATGGTTGATATGCATGTCAGCCAGCAGATTCTGTCCACAATAGCCTACAACTCCTTCCAGAACACCTGCATCCATTTAATTTTGCATAACCTGAAACACCTGGCAACATGGAGGAAAGCACCTTCAGGAAGCTTTCTATCGACTGAAATCCAGATTCCATATCCATGTATGACACAGCTCTAAAAACTGAATAATTTCTTTTCCATATTGAGCTGAGCACATAATTGAAAATTATTGATTCCTGAACAAAGGACCAATATGCTGCTGAAAACTTACATTAAGTGTTTGGATCTGGGTGCTAAAGTTTAGCACTTTAAATAAATGATAATTAGACATATTAAACATAAACTAATTATAAAACTAATTGTATAAGTCATGTCTATTTCGCGAGACGAACCCAACAAGGCTAATTAAGCTATAATTAATACATAATTATTATATGTTTACTGTAGCATTACATTGTCTAATAAAGATGTAATTAGACTTAATAGATTCGTCTCGTAAATTACTCCTCGTTTATGTAATGGTTTTTTAATTAATCTATATTTAATACTCCTAATTAATATATTTACATTCGATGTGATGGTGCTAAAGTTTAGCTCGTGGGAAACAAACGGGGCCTAATCTTTAACTGACCTGAGCCCCACTGTTGAAGTAGGCGATGAGAAGAATGACACCCTGCAAACATGAACATGGTGTTGTTACTTTTCTGCAGTTTGTGGACGCACAAAAAAAGTTTTAAATCTGAATGTCCATACACCAGAAATAAAAAAAATCCATGGAGGTATGGCCATCTTGTGGACCACACAGCTCAGAAATTTCAGCCGGTATACACTATACAGCTCTTGAAAAGTGAAAAATCTGATGAGACTGCCAATTCTTTCTTACAGGATGAGGTGTAACAAATCACTGTAAATTTGTGGGATTTCATTTCACATGAGTGCTACTCTGCCAAAGTGTGATTAAATTCTCTTATTCATACATATAATCCTCAAAAAGCTCAAGTTTTTCTGATGAACAAAAACCATGAACAAATCACGCATAAATCAACTTGATCAAATAAAAAACTGAAGTAAAGCCTTGGAGGAGCTCAAGCCGCTGCGGAGGTTCCGCAGCTGCCAGCCTGCCACCGCTCGTTGTCGTTGGAAGCAGGAGCAGGTGATAAGATGCCGCTGTTCCGTGGTCCGGTGGAGAGCTGGGGAGGGGTCGACTGGTCGGCGCCTCGTATGCAAGAGCGTCGCCGCTTGCTGCACATGAGTGGAGATGCGGCGGTGGCCAGGCTCGCCCGCCGCGATCTCTAGCCTGATGTATCTTCAACACCGCAAGACCACAAAAGCAGGCCACGCACAAAATAACATTGTCAGAGTAATTCATTTATCCCGTAAGGCCGTGTTCAATGGTTTGAGCTAGCAATAACTCCAAGCTAGCACCAGCACAGTACCATACAGTAACTCGAGAAATGTTTCTGTGCGAGGAAGGTGACTCGAAGAACATGCGAGATTAGATCTTCTTCAAGAGCTAGCCAGACACATTTTACACTATTCATTCATTAGAATATTGTTTTAGGTAGCTCTAAGCTATCCCGTTGGAGGAGGCCTAATGCATTTAGATTGTGCATGCATACGGTGCTCAATGTTGTGCAGAAAAAAACAGTATCGGTATCGGAGTTATATCCGGATGTGTCGTGCAAGGATGCACCAGTTCCTGGTGCACTCCCGGTACCACAATGTGAATGTGGGAAGCCAGCACAGGTCAGACAATCAATGCATCCTGACACGGCTGCTCGTGCTCAATACATGTGTGGGGATTTCCGTGTAAGTGTAAAAGAATTTTGTTTACCACTAACTAGGTGTTGGGTGCTGGCATTGGAGCAATGTGACTGTGTTTCATTCCATTTATGTTTGTAGGAAGAGGAGCGGTGCTACTTCTTCCAATGGATTGATGGTCCTGAAATGGTCGATACGAGGATACTTCTTTTCAAGCTCTGGGGTACAACTAAACCGTACGAGAGGTTCAAGCGTTGGGTGCCTCCTCCGCCCAACCCACCACCTATGTCAGCCGAAGAGAAGGAAGAAGCAATCGCTAGGCGGAGGGCCAACCCACCTCTATGTAAGTGCGGTGTTCCAGCCGAAATTGAGAGCACATCGTTCACACCCACATTTAAGTGTCGCAATCGGAACAAGGTAAGCAATATAAAATGTCATTTGTTATATGAATCGTTGCATTGTAATTCGAAAGTAACAAGAGTTGTTTGGTGCAGAATGGTTACCCACTATGTGATTTCTCGGAGTATGATTTTGGTCCCAAATCTTATTGGCCAGATCCTGTGACAGAGAAGGAAAAGAAGAAGGTGACGAGATGTCCTGATACAATGTGTCATTGCGGTGTGAAAGCCAGGCATGGGCTAGTTCCATCAGAGTTGGGTGTTGGGTATTACTGTGGCCACATGGTTGGCGATGCTTTGGTGAGTAGTCATGCCAATTTGGATATTTAGTACATGTTTATTTTCGCAAGATATAAATTTGTGGTAACCCGTACTCCAATTGTTTGAACAGGACACACGAAAATGTGATTTTGAATCCTATATCGACAAGAAGGCGGTGGAATGTCAGATAGAGAAGAGGAGATTTGGAAAGGGCCCAGAGGTGTTGAATAGTTATGTGACGCATCGCAAGGAGGAGCAACGGAGATTAGCCCACTCAATGGGATTGTGGCCTAGAGTTAAATTTGTGGACCCAAACGAACCCACATTATTTGAAAAGTTGCAGAAGAGAAGGAAGAGGAGAGGTGACAATGGGGATGGCGAAGGATCGGTGAGAAGGACGGTGGCAGAAACCATGAAGGCACTTGTCGCCAATTTACCCAAGGTACCAGCTGAGAAGGACGGGTCCGACCCCAAAAGAACCTAGAACACACTCTTCTAATTGGTTTGATTGTGACGACAATGATTGGGGTGATGATGAGTTGCTTTATGATGGCGATGGTCACTTGGATTAGTAGTTCTATTTAGTTAAATTTGTCCTATGGTTGCTCCTCTGCTATTTGTATGGACGTTGTCTTGGACCTAGTTCCTATGGTATTTGTATGGACCTTGTATTCGTATGTTATTTGTATGGACCTTGTCTTCGACCTTAATCCTATGGTACTTGTATGGACCTTGTATTGGACCTTGTAATCCTGTGTAACCTATATTTTTTATGTGCTTATTGTATTGGTTTTAATTTAATATTGAAGAATGTGATTTCATTCATGGAACAAGAAACAGACGATTGCATTGAATGTCTAGAGCTAGGTTGGATACATGAAGTGGTGAGCAAGGTAGGTTACAACTACAAAAAGTAGGATACAATCCAGATGCAATAACAAAGCCTCATCAACACATCTAGCCATAGTAGTTGCGACGTCCGGTCACAGTTGGGGCCATGAAGCGTCTTGTGAGGTTTCGTGCGCGTTCTTGACGGAGCTCTTCCTCTAGCTGGCTGATGCGAGTTGCCATCTCTGTCATCTCTTGTTGTAGTTGATTTGCCTGCTGCTCTGCCTGCATCTTCGCGTGCACCGCCCCAACAAGTTGGCTATCCTTGTTCACTCTTTCTTCCTGCATTTGTTGGGTGAGGACCTGCATGTGGCGGATGTATTCCTGTAGATGGGGTTGTAGAGGTCCATCGATCCAGCTTGTGAATCCGCAGTCGTCGTTCTGAAACATGATGGCACATGGAAAGCATATTAGGGAGAACAAAGGGAATACAATGGCAATACAATGGACATGGAGTACCATAAAATGGTGGCATCGGAAGAATCGTCTCCCAGCATCACCAAAGTGTTCGTACACCTGAACCACTGCATCATCTCCATGGCGGCAAGGAGGCCAAATATCACATGGCAGTGCATTGTGGCTTGCATAGAAGTCTCTAGTTGTGACATCTAAGTTGGGGTGAGGAGGAGGTGGATCGATTGGACCGTATATCCAAGACATGAGAGGCGGCGTGGATGTGTTTGTGAATGAACGTGTGGATCGAAGACACTCCTTTTTATAGGCAGCATTTGAATGGGTGCAGTGGAGATGTTCCACGTACGAACCGGATGTATTCTCTTGGATGCTCTGTGGGCAACTGAAAAGTGGATGGATGGGGGTCTGAAAAGCCAACAATTGAGTGAAGGAGGCAACACATTGAAAAGGCTACATATAGTCGACAGAGACAACGTACACAGCAAAAGAGTAAAGCATTGCAGTGGCATGTACGGCACGTGCACTATTGCATCACTACTGCGTCGTTACTAAACCTAACTGTTGACACCAAAAATTGGCACCAGGAAGAGGCTGACATGTGGGCCGGATTTGGTAGAAGGATGCCATTCGGCTAAAAGGGTTTTTTCTGAAGCATTCGGCAAAGATGCTCTGCGGTCGGGAACGCATCGCCATTCGGCTGAAACGTTCGGCAGAGATACTCTGCGGTCGGGAATGCGTCATCATTCAGCAGAGGCATTGTTCCGCAGGCGAAGAATGGTAACATTCGGGAAGACATGATGACGTGGATCAACATAAGGAAAAGGCCGGTTCGAACAAGGAATGCAATATGGGCACGAAGATTCGTCATTTATTTTTAGAAACAAGTGTTGTAGTCGTGTCCGACTAGGAGTTGTATCAAGACCTGGGTATAAATATAAACCCATGGCAATTGTAAAAGGAATCGAATCAATCATACAATAAACCGGCCCCGTGCCAACATCGAGTCCTTTAGTCGAGTCGTCGAGTTCTTCGAGAGGAGTCATCGATCCGTCGACCTCCGTAAGTACCGGCAACCTTGTATCATGCTTAGTATCATGCGGTGGATTTAAGCTTTGATGCAAGTAGTCTTGTTACCATGCTTAGTATCATCCGGTGGATTTAAGTTGTGGTCTCAAGAAGGTTCCTCTGTTAGGTCATGAGCCATGCGGTAGGCTAAGATCTAGTATGGACCAAGTTATCGGCTCTGTTAGATTTCGGCAAGATCTAACAGATTCATTAAGTTACCCCGTGTTGCTCCGTTTTTACTATGTACTTAATTCATGCAACACACCTTTGCCCAATCTAGATCGGCTAGAATCGGCTTTGCTTTACGGTGCTACGACGTATCCCTTCACAGCCGAATCCGAAACCGATCTAGGTTGCTACGTGTCGCGGGTTCAAGCTTGTTGGCATTGTGTAGATCTTGACAGAACCGGGTATCATGCGGTAGATGCAGGTTTTTGGGTCGTCTTAGAGCTAATCATCCGGTGGATTAGAATTCGATTCGATCTGATAGATTTATCTTTACCGATTAGGCTTGTTCCTTCGCCATGGACCCCGATTCGGCTAAATAGCCGTATTCGGCAGTGCTCTCACGAGTGAACGTGTGTTCGTGGGTTTGCATTGGACAATGAATGCTTTTAGCCTTTCACGATTAGATTGTATCATGCGGTGGATTGATCTAATCTGATTGGTGGTGTGGCTGCAAACGAGTTGTATCATGCGGTGGATTAACTCGCTCGTTGCCATGCTTGACGGGTGCTGCTTTCGGCCTATGCATTCTTGTTTCAATGTAAATTCGTGACTGTGTTGTGGGTTCGTAACTAAACATTGGATGCTTTTAGCTTTTCACGGTTAGATTGTATCATGCGGTGGATTGATCTAATCTGATTAGTGGCGTGGTCACAAACAAGTCGTATCATGCGGTGGATTAACTTGTTTTGTTATCATGCTTGACGGGTGCTGCTTTCGGCCTATGCATTCCTTGTTTACTGCGAATTTATGATCATGTTTCACCCTTTTATTTATCTATCATGCTCTGTTTCTCGTTAATCGGCTATGAGTATGTGTTACAATGTTCATTCGGTTGAAAGCCGATCTTTCGTCATGCTTACATCATGCATTCGGCAGTGCGTTCCTTGCGTGCCTTGCCGATTGCTGAATGAGGTTTTAACTGCCGACAGATAGCTTCCCTGTAGCTATATGTCGTTTGAGATTGGCTTCAACGCCGCAAATATGGAACTGTCTGGTCTCACCCGGCATGTTCCAGGTTTTGATCTAAACGTTTTATCCCTTTGTTAGTTTTCAGGCAAACTGACTGGCACGTTTCCGGATTCAAAAGCCCGGGCCACGAGTGAAGCCAGCTTGTTCGGCTTGCTGTGTGCTTGGCGTGAGGTGCGGATTTTACGTCAACACACTTTTTGGCACGCCCGGTGGGACACACACAAGTTTTCAAGATGCCTGAGTTGAGCGACATCATGGATGTTACTTTGGAAGAATTGTCTGAAGAGCATCAACAGATGGTAAAGGTTGCTGCCAACCAATTCATTAACAAATGTTTACTGTCTTTCGCCAAGAACAGGAGTGGTGCACCTTTTCTCAAGTCTGATCTGCCAAGAGTTCTCCTTCCTGGGCAATCTGATCTTACTGAAGAAGAAGAGAGGGAGAGATTCTCGGGCTTGTTATACAAAGCTTTGGGAGAGACAATGACCAATCACAATGCTGCGTTCTTAAACAGTTTTCGGCATATAATGATAAGCATTTTTGGTCAGCATGTGGATAAATCCTTTGGGCAGATACATGGGCAATTGGGTGGCCCAACATACTTCAATGTTCAAGCACCAGTTCAGAAACCACATGGTAAAGGGAATGCTGATGAAACTGGAGGTTCTGGTGCTAAAGATATAAATGGACAACCGATTCGGCAAGATCCTCAGCTTGCACTGCCGAAAACTCGCACATACGGTGATATGGCATTCGGCACCACAGGGAATCCGCCTGCTTCTGCTTACAAGATATCTCCCTTGAACAACAGACTGCAGAGGGATTTGTATGGAAACGGATATTCAGAGTTTATGGATTACAATGCTATCGACGCTCTCCCAAATCCTGGATATGTTGGTACTGCAGGTGTGCTTGCTGGAAGACCAGGGAATCAAGATACCAATATTGACCTCATGGTGCAAAAAATGACCGATGTATTGCAAAATCAATTCGGTCTGAAGCCTAAAAGTCAGGGATACATGTATTCGTCTCCTTTCCCGGAATGGTACCAAAGGGTATCATTGCCGAATAGAGTCAAGGTGCCTACAGAATTTACTAAATTCTCAGGACAAGATGATACAAGTACTGTGGAACATATAGCTCGATATCTGATGCAGCTTGGAGAGGCTTCGGCAGATGAGGCTTTTAGAATCAGATACTTTCCTTTGTCACTGACGGGTCCAGCTTTTACATGGTTTGCTTCTTTGCCTGCTCAGTCGATTTGTACTTGGAAAGACCTGGAACAGAAATTCCATGCTCATTACTACATTGGCAGTACCGAGAAAAAGTTGGTTGATTTGACCAGCTTAAGGCAGAGGAATAATGAAACACCTACAGAGTTCCTCAGGAGGTTTAGGGAAACTAAGAGTATGTGCTTTTCTCTGAACATACCTGATGACCAGCTGGCTGGTATGGCTGTAGCTGGCATGCTGCCTGCCATTCGGGAGAAGCTGTTCGGGATGGAGTTTGATGATCTGGGCCAGTTGTCGCACAGATTGGCCTTGATGAGTAACCAGGCATATGGTTTCAAGAAAGATGTCAGATTTGCTAAAAATAATGATGTAGCCGACATCTATAACCAATTCCTTGAAAGAGCAGATCAAGAAGATGAGTATGAAGATAGCGAGGAAATAGCTGCAGCAGAGATAGTGTGGAGCAAAGAACCAGTTACAATGACTCAAAGATGGATCAAACAGATGAAGGGAACATATGATTTTGATGTGACTAAGGCAGACAAATTATTTGAATTCCTGGTGAAAGAAGGCCGAATCAAATTGCCAGAGGGGCATTCTATGCTTCGGCCCGATGGAGTGAAAGATAAGAGGTACTGTGGGTTTCATGATAGAAATTCTCATTCCATTAATGAATGCAGAGTCTTTAGGATGAAGATTCAGAAAGCTATCCAGGAAGGACATCTGAAATTCGACAACAAGATGAAACTGGACAGTAACCCTTTCCCTCAGAACATGATCGGGTTCTCGGTTAATATGGTGAATACTGTTCCATCTGCAGAAAAGGGAAGATTGAAAGTTTTAACCTCAAAGAAGGCAAGACAGGATGGTTCAGTTGATCCCACTCGGCAGATCACAATTGAGCAGGTTCGCCAGAAAAATCTTCGGTTCCCGAATAGCCGATTTGAAGTGGGAGAATCTTTTAAACCTAGAGTTACTACACGTATTCTCCTCAACAAATGGCAGCGTCAGCAAGAAAAGGAGCGTTTTCAAAAGCGTGAATACGAGGAAGAGAAAAGAAGGCGCGAAGAAGAAAGGTTTGAGGAAGAACAAGAAGAATATGCTCGAGAGCAGGAACGTGCGCATTGGGGGTGTGCATTCTTCAGACACTGTTGGAACGAAGGTTTGAAGCTTCCCACATGGAATAATTGTCCTGAATGCAATAATAGGTATGATGAATATAGGCAGGGAACTGTCAATCGCCGATCTGTCCATGAAAGAATTGGCAGGGTACATCCTAGTGATGATCGGCGTTTTAATGATCAACCAAGAAAGAGACATGCTGATTACGGGTGGGTTGATCGTGAAGAAGAAAAAGATCATGCTTATGTTTGGCAAGAAGGACAATGGTGCCCACCTGGTTTAAGAAGGAGTCAGAAGAGAAGAGTCCAACGCCTGAGGAATCAAGAATTAAAGCAAGCAAGGCCTAGGATGAAATCGATATGGCTCCCAAAAGACAGGCCTGACGAACATAGTCATTCGGCTCCTACATGCATGGTATGTTTCTTGCCGGATGAATTCATGGCTCCAGCTAATCAAATTGTACAGGAAGAAATATTGCCCGATATAGATGATGCCGAACAATTTGGGTTAATGGCACAATTGATGTTGAACAAACAAGCTGTTTTTGAGAAGCCAACCCAGAATCGGCACATGAAGCCACTATACTTGAAGGGATATGTTAATGGCAAACCGTTGACCAAGATGTTTGTTGATGGAGGAGCTGCTGTCAATGTAATGCCATATACCACATTCAGGAAGCTTGGTATGGGCCCTAGAGATTTGACACCAACGAGCATAATTCTAAATGATTTTGCTGGAAATCCTTCGGACACCAAGGGATGCGTGCACGTTGATCTGATGATTGGTTCCAAGACTCTGCTTACGACTTTCTTTGTCATTGAAGGCAAAGGGGCATATAGCTTACTGCTTGGAAGAGATTGGATTCATGCAAATTGTTGTATTCCATCTACTATGCATCAACAGCTTATTCAGTGGATAGATGATGAGGTGGAGATTGTCCAAGCAGATGATTCAATAAGCGTGGCAAATATGGAACCAGCTTTCTGGGAGTATCAAGGCATAGATTGTTTCTCAGGTAAAGACTGGGGAGAAGGTCCTGTGGCACCAGCCAGCGGTGATCAGCAGCCGATCGAAGCAGTCGGCTCTCATAGTAATTTTTGATGGAGAATCCAATTGATGGAACTGATGGAAAATTAGGACGTGGATTTGTGTCGGCCGATAAATTAGAAGAAGTGGACATTGGAGATGGTGACAAGCCAAGGCCGACATTTATCAGTGCTAACTTGGATTCGGTTTTCAAAGAAAAGTTGGTGACATTGTTAAAGGAATACAAGGACTGCTTTGCTTGGGATTATTCGGAGATGCCCGGTCTAGACCGTTCTATTGTTGAGCATCGATTGCCAATCAAACCTGGATACAGGCCTTACAAGCAACCACCCCGAAAAATCTACAAGGAAGAAGTGTTGGCCGATGTGAAAAAGGAGATTGAAAGATTACTAGATGCAAATTTCATTCGGCCATGTAAATACGCGGATTGGATCTCTAATATCGTTCCTGTCTATAAGAAGAATGGAAAGATGAGGGTTTGCATAGATTTTAGAGACTTAAACAAGGCTACACCCATGGATGGATATCCAATGCCTGTTGCTGATTCATTGGTTGATGCTGCTGCTGGATTCAAAGTGCTCAGTTTCATGGATGGTAACGCAGGATACAATCAGATTTATATGGCATTGGAAGATATAGTAAAGACAGCTTTCAGGTGTCCTGGACACATAGGGTTGTTTGAGTGGGTTGTCATGACCTTTGGATTGAAAAATGCCGGTGCAACTTATCAAAGGGCTATGAATTATATTTTTCATGAGTTGATCGGCAAGATTGTGGAAATATATATTGACGATGTGGTGATCAAGTCATTGGATCATGAGTCTCATTTGGCCGACATAAGGAAAACTCTAGAATGCACCAGGAAACATGGGCTTAAGATGAACCCGAACAAGTGTGCTTTTGGAGTTTCGGCTGGAGAGTTTCTGGGATTTTTGATACATGAAGGAGGAATAGGAGTTGGTAAGAAAAGCATGAAGGCAATTGATGAAATTGTTCCTCCAACTAATCTTAAAGAGCTACAATCACTGCTTGGCAAGATAAATTTTGTGAGAAGGTTCATATCAAACTTGTCACAAAAGGTGTTGCCCTTTTCCTCATTGTTGAAAATAAAAAAGGATCAAAAGTTTGTATGGGGTGACGAACAACAGAAGGCTTTCAATGAAATAAAAGAGTACATGAAGAAGCCACCAGTATTGGTGCCTCCACAATTGAACAAGCCTTTCAAGTTGTACGTGGCGGCCGATGCCCAAACTATTGGATCGGCCCTCATTCAAGAATTTGAAGGGAAGGAAAGAGTGGTTGCATACCTTAGCCGAAAGTTACTAGATCCAGAGACAAGGTATTCGGCTATAGAGAAGCTTTGCTTATGTGTTTACTACTCCTGTACAAAATTTCGGCACTACTTACTACATGCCGAATGCATTGTGTATTCAAAGTTTGATGTGATAAAACACATGTTGTCTATGCCAATTTTGAACGGAAGGATTGGCAAATGGATTTTAGCTTTGTCTGAATTTGAATTAAGATTTGAATCGGCAAAGGCTGTTAAGGGACAGATTATTGCCGACTTCATTACTGAACATCATGATACATCGATAGATTTGCTTAACATTGTTCCTTGGGTGTTATTCTTCGATGGATCTTCTTGCAACAAAGGTGGTGGAGCAGGTATCTTATTAATTTCACCTAAAGGAGAAACATTTGAGTTTGCTGTTCCTATTCAATCTGCTGTTACTAACAATCAAGCTGAGTATGAGGCATTGCTCAAAGGGCTCCAATATTTGAAAGAAGCAAAGGCCATTGCGGTTGAAATTTTTGGAGATTCAGAATTGGTCATAAAGCAATTGAATGGTGAATATGAGTGCAAAAGTGATACCTTGAGGAATTACTATGAAGAATGCAAAGAAATATTGAAGAGCTTTCGGTCAGTAATTTTACAACACATTCCTAGAGGGGATAATGGAGAAGCAAATAGATTGGCCCAAAGTGCATCAGGTTATAAAGAGCTTCGAGAAGTTTTTGCTAATGATGTATATGCATTCGGGAGTAATCTGGCAGAGGATGATTGGAGAAAAGAGATTGCCGATTATCTAGAGAATCCATCCCGAAAGGTTTCTAGAAAGCTCAGGTATAAAGCTTTAAAATTTGTTCTTCTTGATGATAATTTGTATTATAAATCCCTGGATGGAGTGCTGTTACATTGCTTAAGTCATGGAGAAGCAAAAAGGCTGATGAGTGAAGTACATGATGGTTTGTGTGGAGCACATCAATCGGCCTACCGAATGAAGTGGGTTATTAGAAGAACTGGATATTACTGGCCGACAATGTTGGAAGATTGTTTTAAATATTATAAAGGATGTCAAGATTGTCAGAAATTTGGAAACATTCAGAGAGTTCCGGCATCGGCTTTGAATCCCATTGTCAAGCCATGGCCATTCAGAGGATGGGGAATAGATTTGATTGGCCAAATAAATCCTCCATCTAGCAAGGGGCATAAGTTTGTGCTTTTGGCAACTGATTATTTTACCAAGTGGGTTGAGGCAATTCCATTAAAGAAGGTGACGTCGGAGAATATGGTTGAATTTGTTAAAGAACACATCATTTACAGATTTGGGATTCCTCAGACAATCACCACTGATCAAGGGACTCAATTTACATCTTCAGAATTCAGAGATTTTGCTGAGAGTATGGGCATCAAATTGTTAAATTCTTCTCCTTATTATGCCCAAGCTAATGGTCAGGCAGAGGCTTCTAACAAGATTATGATTAAAATTATACAGAAGAAGATTGATCAGAAGCCGAGAAAGTGGCATTCGGTACTCAATGAGGCTTTATGGGCTTACCGAATGGCTCCACATGGGGCTACACAGACGTCTCCTTATGAGTTGGTATATGGGCATCATGCTATCTTGCCATGGGAAATACAATTAGACTCAAGGAGAATAAAGTTGCAAAAGGATTTGAGTTCTAAAGATTATAATGATTTAATGATGGACGAATTAGAAGATTTGCATATGATTCGTCTCAGGGCCTTGGAGAATATTGAGAAGAACAAAATGCGAGTTGCTAAGTATTACAATAAGAAGGTGAAAGTTAAGCAATTTACAGAAGGAGATTTAGTCTGGAAAGCGATATTGCCGATTGGAACCAAATATGCAGCATTCGGCAAGTGGTCTCCAAATTGGGAAGGTCCTTTCAGAGTGATTAGATGCGTGCCTGGAAATGCATATATTTTGAAGACATTATTGGGAGAAGAATTTGCTTCTGCTATAAATGGAAGATATTTGAAGAGGTATTATCCCAGTGTTGAAATCGATCGGTGATTGATATATTAATTTGCCGAACAGCCGATTTTCAGGAAGAAATCGCCTTCAGAACAAATGTTGACAGAAAAGGAAAATGGCCAGTACTGAACGTATTGCCCTTAGCACAAAATATATTACATCAGATGTTCATGCAAGATCACAAAAGATAAGTTTTATTGCCGAAATTCCATAAATCCCTAGTACAAACTAATGGAATAGCTTGTTCAAAACGGACTGAGGATGAATGGAATCGGCAATGGCGGCGCCATGAGCATCAAGGCGATCTATGGAAACCTCGATGTCGTCGATCTCCTCCGGGTTACCATTAGCGAAGCCGGTCGGTAGCCTGGAGTAGTCGGTATTGGTGTGCGTCGACATGGCGACTAGGCCTGCGGCAGTGCCCAGACGGATGCCGTGCGAGGCCACCTCATCGATGCGGCCCGCCACCGCGCCGAGGCGAGCTTCTGGTGTTTCCCCAGGAGCATTCACCTTGTTCGCCAGCTCCTCCACCAGCGCCTTCAGTTGATCGAGTTCAGCATCACGCGCTGCAAGTTTACAAAAGGGGCAGCAGAATAATATCAGTTGGGGAACAAGATTGAGATTGAGCAGATTGCAGGACTCACCATCAATAACTTCGAGCAGTTGCTTGCGCTCGTGCTGCCATTCGAGGTCAGCAATCCCGGCTTGCTTGGAGATAGCCTCCAGTTCGCGACGAGAGTCGTCGCGCTCCGCCTTGAATCGGCGAGCATCGCCGTCCGTGTAGCGGTAGTCGTCCGATTCGAGAGATCGGTTGGACGAACTCGAAGATGCCGCAGGAGCGGCGGCTGGAGCTGCGACTGGCGCACCAGCGCCGGCAATCCATTGGATTACCCTGAAAGAACAAAGAGATTCGTCAAGAAAGAGGGAGGAAATCTCGAAAAGAACAGAGAGAAGCAAGCGGCTACTCACCTGCGGCGAGCGCCGGCACGACTTCCTTCGGCCTCATCGACGGCCGGGCGCCTCCTGTTGTTGTCGGCCATTGGAAGTTCCTCGGAATGGATGGGGAAAAGAGTGGCTTGGGCCGGCAAGAACTTGGAAGGCGAAGAACTTGGTGAAGAAACTGTGGGCTGCCTGGGTGTTTATTTATAGAACCCACAGAGGAAATCGTGGCCAAAAATCGTGGCGCATATTCCGAAGAGTTCGGAAGGTGGAAAGGATTCTCCAGCCGATCGGTTCTCATGTCGTTTGGGATTCTTATCGAGTCGTATTCGGCTTTGACTGGATGGGATTCGGCTATGTCATAGT
The DNA here is from genome assembly GCA_033239725.1 of Echinochloa phyllopogon. Lineage (NCBI taxonomy): Eukaryota > Viridiplantae > Streptophyta > Magnoliopsida > Poales > Poaceae > Echinochloa > Echinochloa phyllopogon. The sequence goes on along the minus strand of BTCW01000003.1, from coordinate 17,830,312 downwards.
TGAAGCGTTTTCGGGTCTAAGTACTATTATGGCCAACTTTGCCGAATGAGTCATCCGCAATGAAGGAAAACAGAGTTAAAGGGACGACAAGATTACAGGGTTAATAAAACATTCGGCTATCAAACATAATTCACACACCCAAGAACTTTGAGATTACATTTTTGGCATTTGATATCATGTTGCTGATGTTCTCTAATAAGTTTTTATCAGCTTCTTGGGTTCTGGTCAGGGCAGCAAGCTTCGCCTTGAGTTGTTTGTCTTCGTTTAGAGCTGCTAAGGCTTCCTTTCGCCTCTTCTCTGTTAGCTTGGGAAGCTCAACTATTTTCTTCTTGTCAGCTTCAATTTCGGCCGATAGATTTTTCAATTCGGCTTCAAGTGCAGCTTTTCTGATCTCCTTCATTTCAAGTTCAGATTCCAGTTTGGTTAATAATTCCTTGTCATTCTGGACTTGAGTATGCAGATCTTTTACAGATTGCTTAACCAAAGTTCTCCTTTGCTCCAAGGCTGGTTGAGCCGATTGATTCTTCAGAGCTTGCTTCACTGCGATAAATGATCATCCAATCTGGAAATTGGATCTAAAGAAGTCTTGATATCGGCAGGAAGATCTTGGTCAACTGATTCAAGCAAATCTCTTAAAAGATCAGCATTGGTAACTTGTTCCCGAGTGTCCTTATGCAGAAAAGAGAGGATTTCTTTCAGTTTTGCTTGATTCTCCTCTGATAAGGTTTGACCAGAAGAGGTCTCTTCCCCTTGTTCGGCAATTAGATCATCCACAGCAAATGAATAGCTGGGTGAAGAAGTGGTTTTCTCCTGAAAAAGATATTGCCGAATTATTGATAATTCATTGGATAAAGAACTGGAAAACTGAGTAATTATCTCTACCTCATTCCTGGTCTCTTGGATGGAAAGAGAGGGCAGCTCGAGCTCAGGCAAAGATTCTTGTATGTCATGCTGAGGAGAGCTTGGAAGATCTGTTGGTGGAGAAGAGGCTTCTAGTTGAGGAACATCAGGAGAAGCTGAAGCTAGTTCTTGATTAGAAGGAGGACTCTCCGAAATTGGGTCTATTGAGATTTGCTCTGAAACTGAAAAGGAATAAATGCCGATGGAGAGGAACTTTAAAAACAAAAATGTGAGAAAAATTTTACCAATCATTGAAGCATCGGCAGGACCTGTACTGATTGCTAGCTGTTGTTCTTTGGACTGAAATCAAAAAGAAATAAAGCTGAGCAAAAAAACACCAAAAGCATTATAGTCAAAGTAAAAAGGACTCTGACCTTGATTTTGCTACTTGTTCTTTTCTTCTTTACAACCGAAGGAGCAGCTATAAGGAGGGTTTTCCTCTTGACAGATGATGGTCTAGTGAGTATTGGATCCGAAGAAGCTTGTCTAGCCATCAGCTGAGCCAAGGTAGGGGATTGGTGCCCCAAAGCAGAGATTGGGCCTGCAGTTTTGTATAAAATTACCCTGGCAAGAGGGGCAGGTGTTATGTCCTGCAAAATAATAGAGTCAGAATCAATTGGGGCTAATGTTGTTAAGACAGATAAAGGAATGAGCATATTACCTCTACAGTTGGCTGATAATCAGGCATTAATTCGAGACAGAAGGGATGAATTGGCATGTTGAAGATATGATCATGGAATTCTTGCCACCAGAGAGTGAAGGAAGGATGAGCAGATATTATTAGCACAAAAGGATCAGGTGCATAAATAGTTCCACAGCATTTATAGTTGAAAATCCTTCTTGTTTCTGTGAAATCCTTGATTATCTCCCTAGGCCTGAGGAATTCATGGAGGAATAGTCTAGGGGGCACTTGGCCACATCCCAACTGTCTAGCCATCATGTTTGGCTGATAATATTCATAAGTGCTTTGGACTAGCCTCCCTCCACAGAATTCGGCTGGCAGGATGCAGGGCTGGATGAAGGCATTAAAAATTGCTACAGATTGTACATCAGTGCATCCAGTCTCAAAGCTGAATTCGCAAGGGAGAGTGAGATTGTCATTGTCCGAATAAGGGAACCAAAGAGGATTGGCAAAACCTCTGAAGAAGAGCTCAAACAGTTCACCAATGTTTTTGTTGATAGGTACAGTGGAGGCAGCTTCTCCATAAGTTTGACAACCTTTGGTTCTCCGGGTTTCTCCTTCTTTATAATTGATTAAAGGGAAGTCTCGGCTGTTGAGATCAATAGCAACAATTTGATGCATGTATAATTGCAGCCACATTTGGACAAACCACCAGGGACCATTGACACAGGGGATCTTCTTACTAGTGTGCATCAGGTGGGTGGTTTGGTTGAGCATATGATAGACGCTTCCCAGGAGGTATTTCCCAAGTGGGATGACTTTTCCAGCAGCCAGCTCTTCAGCCATCACAATGTGATTCAAGGTTGGCTCATTGGCTTTGCCACAAAAGACTGATCTGCATAGCCACATATTCAGGAAGGCCTTGTATTCAACATCGGTCAGAGGGCCATCAGACATATGATTCTGAATATATCTCTTATATCCAACCCCTGTTTTCACTCCTGTCTGCTTGGAGGAACCTTTATGATCATATGGGTGTACAGTTCCTGTAACATTCAGGCCGGTCATCATGTAGACATCGGCCAAAGTAGGAGACATTGGGCCATGACCAAAAAGAAAGGTATTTGTACCATTGGACCAAAAGTGGCAAGCTGCAATCAGGAGGTTCTCATTCTTTGGTGTTTCAGCTAATGACAGCTCCAGACAATGAGAAATACGCAAATGATCCCAATTCTGTGTTTGAGGGCTTTTATCATCAGACATCCTTTTATACCAGTTTCTCCATCCGGCGATTGGGGGCAAAGGCCAGTTCTTGAAAGCATCTTGCCACTCCTGAGGTTTTGTCAGTGAAATCTTAAAGGGAATCCGCTGAGATTCGGCCGCAATGATTTCAGAAGGATCTGAATCTCCTACGGGACCGAGGAAGTAGGATGGAGATTTTTCCTCAACAGGGATGAGGATTTCGGCAGCTAGGGCCTATCAAGAATGAAAGGGGATAAGAAGAAATTTAAAATGCAAATCGAAAGAAGACTGCCGAACATGCTTGAGGGGATTGAAGTTTACCTGGAGAGCAAGATCTTGGTCCGCCATTTGAAGGTTGGATCTTGGAAGACGATGACTTAGGGTTCGGATCCGGATGAGAACTCTGAAGATTCAGAAGGAGAAGCGGGTGCCGAGCAGAACTAACTTGGAAATGTTAAGTGCTTTTGGTCAATTCCGAGATAAAAGTTACCTCTTATCCCGAAATTGAAGGGGCATGTGTTGACACCAAAAATTGGCACCAGGAAGAGGCTGACATGTGGGCCGGATTTGGTAGAAGGATGCCATTCGGCTAAAAGGGTTTTTTCTGAAGCATTCGGCAAAGATGCTCTGCGGTCGGGAACGCATCGCCATTCGGCTGAAACGTTCGGCAGAGATACTCTGCGGTCGGGAATGCGTCATCATTCGGCAGAGGCATTGTTCCGCAGGCGAAGAATGGTAACATTCGGGAAGACATGATGACGTGGATCAACATAAGGAAAAGGCCGGTTCGAACAAGGAATGCAATATGGGCACGAAGATTCGTCATTTATTTTTAGAAACAAGTGTTGTAGTCGTGTCCGACTAGGAGTTGTATCAAGACCTGGGTATAAATATAAACCCATGGCAATTGTAAAAGGAATCGAATCAATCATACAACAAACCGGCCCCGTGCCAACATCGAGTCCTTTAGTCGAGTCGTCGAGTTCTTCGAGAGGAGTCATCGATCCGTCGACCTCCGTAAGTACCGGCAACCTTGTATCATGCTTAGTATCATGCGGTGGATTTAAGCTTTGATGCAAGTAGTCTTGTTACCATGCTTAGTATCATCCGGTGGATTTAAGTTGTGGTCTCAAGAAGGTTCCTCTGTTAGGTCATGAGCCATGCGGTAGGCTAAGATCTAGTATGGACCAAGTTATCGGCTCTGTTAGATTTCGGCAAGATCTAACAGATTCATTAAGTTACCCCGTGTTGCTCCGTTTTTACTATGTACTTAATTCATGCAACACACCTTTGCCCAATCTAGATCGGCTAGAATCGGCTTTGCTTTACGGTGCTACGACGTATCCCTTCACAGCCGAATCCGAAACCGATCTAGGTTGCTACGTGTCGCGGGTTCAAGCTTGTTGGCATTGTGTAGATCTTGACAGAACCGGGTATCATGCGGTAGATGCAGGTTTTTGGGTCGTCTTAGAGCTAATCATCCGGTGGATTAGAATTCGATTCGATCTGATAGATTTATCTTTACCGATTAGGCTTGTTCCTTCGCCATGGACCCCGATTCGGCTAAATAGCCGTATTCGGCAGTGCTCTCACGAGTGAACGTGTGTTCGTGGGTTTGCATTGGACAATGAATGCTTTTAGCCTTTCACGATTAGATTGTATCATGCGGTGGATTGATCTAATCTGATTGGTGGTGTGGCTGCAAACGAGTTGTATCATGCGGTGGATTAACTCGCTCGTTGCCATGCTTGACGGGTGCTGCTTTCGGCCTATGCATTCTTGTTTCAATGTAAATTCGTGACTGTGTTGTGGGTTCGTAACTAAACATTGGATGCTTTTAGCTTTTCACGGTTAGATTGTATCATGCGGTGGATTGATCTAATCTGATTAGTGGCGTGGTCACAAACAAGTCGTATCATGCGGTGGATTAACTTGTTTTGTTATCATGCTTGACGGGTGCTGCTTTCGGCCTATGCATTCCTTGTTTACTGCGAATTTATGATCATGTTTCACCCTTTTATTTATCTATCATGCTCTGTTTCTCGTTAATCGGCTATGAGTATGTGTTACAATGTTCATTCGGTTGAAAGCCGATCTTTCGTCATGCTTACATCATGCATTCGGCAGTGCGTTCCTTGCGTGCCTTGCCGATTGCCGAATGAGGTTTTAACTGCCGACAGATAGCTTCCCTGTAGCTATATGTCGTTTGAGATTGGCTTCAACGCCGCAAATATGGAACTGTCTGGTCTCACCCGGCATGTTCCAGGTTTTGATCTAAACGTTTTATCCCTTTGTTAGTTTTCAGGCAAACTGACTGGCACGTTTCCGGATTCAAAAGCCCGGGCCACGAGTGAAGCCAGCTTGTTCGGCTTGCTGTGTGCTTGGCGTGAGGTGCGGATTTTACGTCAACACTAACATGCCTTAGGTAATTGAAATACATCACGCCTGCCAGAACATGTAGCAAGTCTTAGAGAAAGGGAAATACAATTAGATTTCGAAATTTCAGGGGTGGCCATTTCTGCCATTGACAATGTCAAACAGTTCCTTCTTGGATGCCTCAAGACGACGCCTGCTGCTCTCGGCGTTGCGCGCGGCCCTACGGCCTTCTTCCTGCTCTCTCTTCCTCCTCGCCAGGTACGCGGCGTCTTTCTGGCTGATGGAGTCATCTATCCACTCGACAAAGTGGCACACCCTTACATTCGGTGCTTCGGTCCTTCCGGATCCCTGTTCCAAATGTATGTGGTTAAGTATCGTGGTATGCTTGCTAAGGTTTGCACGAAAAAATGAGATGCAACTTACCTGAGAGCTTTCATTCCCCTTAGTGATGAGATCTATCCTAGGGCAGCACCAGTACCTTCTTCCATAGGTTTCTTCTGCGAGAGAGCACAGGCATTGACAATTACTACCGCAATAGCACTCCGGCGGGTCCTCCCCTTTTGGCATAATTCTACTATCCATCCATGACCTATCAGGGTCATTCCTTGGAGCTCCTTGCATTTCCTCTATCTCTTGATAGAGCCTACGGAAGTTCCATCCGTCACCCATGGCCGCTCTGCAGCAGAGAGGTTTCGCACGGGTCGTTTATATAGGCATGGTGTGGTTTAGTCGCGCCCAGGCTCCTGGCGCTACTCTTATAAGAGCCAGGTGACGCCCATGGACTTTTGCTTTTGTCGCTCCCGCGCCCGACCGATCACTTCAACTTTTGCTTGCGACACACCCATGGACTTTTGCTTTTGTCGCTCGGTCGCCCGACCGATCACTTCAACTTTTGCTTGCTTTTGTCGCTCACTGGACCTATCACTTCAACTTTACACCACAGTACTCATGTGAATGACCTATCACTTCAACTGTATAACCCATCAGATACACCTTCGATGGCGCGACTCAGGTAAATAATAAATGAAGTAGAGTGGCGTCCCAGGTAAATAATAAATGAAGTAGAGTCGCGCCAGGACGCCTGGCGCGACTCAGTGAGCAACCGCGCCAGCCCCCCACCGAGGCCAGGAGCTACGGACGGCAAAATAGCCTCTACGAGTCGCGCCAGGGCCTGTGGCACGACTCGTAGAATAGCCACGCCAGGGACTGTGGCGCGACCTGCGAAAAAAATCGAAAATGTACAAATTCCGAAAATCAATACTATAATTAAATTAAGCAATTGTTTCCTTGTAATATCTTTTTCAAATCTGCAATCCACAAAGGGTAGATCTATCGGGCATACTATAATTTGTCGGCATACGCGAACACATACTTCACAAGCAATGCATTTATCAAATTGAAAGTGTATTCGCCCCCGGAAACGCGTTAGTCCAACGAAATTGTTCAACACAAACATCGACAACTAGTCCATCACAACCATCCACATAGTTCCTCACGAACATCCACAACTAGTCCATCACAACCATCCACATAGTTCAACACGAACATCCACAACTAGTCCATCACAACCATCCACATAGTTCAACACGAACATCCACAACTAGTCCATCACAACCATCCACATAGTTAAACACGAACATTCACAACTAGTCCATCACACACGTCGACCGAAAGCTATCATTCGTCCATGCATCGACCGCCCTACTTGCCCTTGCCCTTGCCCTGGCCCTGGACCTTTCGGGTCGTACCTGGGGTGTAGGGATCCTTGGCCTTGCGAGCACGGCCAGGCGCGGTAGGGAGGACGTTTACGCTCCCCACGTCGGTATGGTCTCGGGACGCTGCGCGCCGCTTGCGTGGAGGGCTACCTTGTGTCAGGAAAGGAGCATCGGGCAGCTGTGAGGTCCCAATCTCATCCTGACCATAGGTAGGATCTGAGTCCTCAGAGTCATCGTCGTACTCATCCAGATCTTCTTGAATGACCTTTCCCTTGGCACGCGAAGCTGTAGCTGCTCGCGAACTTCGTGCTCCTGATGTAGACCTTGTGGGAGAACCAATACGAATACCAGGTGCACCTACAAAATTCAAGTGAGCACAACATATTGTATGGAACGAACACGCGAAGATGATGCATAACTTGTACGAACCTGAACCTGCACGCGTGCTACATCCTCGAGATGCGGATTGTGGAGGTGAAGCAATTTGAAGACCGGAAGCACCTTAACAAAAATTAATTAGCACACCCAATCGTAGGGAATGAACATGTATTCGGACAAAATGAAAAAAGTACCTGCAGGATTCCTATTAGCGTGCGCACCGTGGCCAATATCGTCTGATATCTTACAATTCAACTTATGAGCCATCTTGCGACATGCTTTGCGCATCCTCTATATTAGAAAGGACATAAATTATGGAACAAAATACAAGAACAATATATGTATAACTAGCATGTGCATGTTGACATAATTTATTACTTGACATGTGCATGTTATTGTGATCTAATATTACAACGGACATACTATGGAGGGCAAATTGTTACCTGCAGAAAACCACGTAGCACGCTAGCCTCCTCATCGGCTCCAATTGGTACACTAAGAGCTTGGCCGGCCTCATTGGCTAGACGTCCAACCTGCTGGCCCTGTCAAATTAACATGACATGACATTAGAAGAACCGACAATAAAACCCTTAACACATAGGCGTTTTCCCTTAGTTTCCATAAACTCGCAATGTAGTCTTCCCAAGGGCCCCGTTCAGGCTGTGTGCCGGTCCTGGTATACGTGTCGTACTCATCCATCACATCTTCCGGATCCGAAGGTAAATCCTCAATATTGCCCGCGGTCATGGCAACCTTCAGCTTCAACCTTGTCATCGCCTTCAACCAAGTCAAATATTCCTGGAACGCACGGGGGCGGTGAACCGGACCCCCATGCACAATGTACTGCTGTCTGGCGTTCCAAATGTTCTTATACGCCAAATGGGTTTGAGCGTAGTCTTTGGCACCTCTGTCCCTTCGACGCGTGAAACTATAACAAAATATAAGAATCCAATTGCAAGGTTGTGACTATCCCATACATGTTGAACGAGATTTTTGAAACACTTACTCGTGGAGGTTTTTGCCCGTGTCGACCACTTGAGGAGGAAAGTCCTGTAGGACCCCAAACTGTCTCTTCACACGGTGCGGAAGATGGTACTCGACCACGTAGAAGCAAATCAGTGGGACCCCGCACCGCCACAACTCCGTATCAACAGTGCAGGTAGGGTTTAGGTTCATTTGCTGCACCTCATCCTGGTTGTACGGTTCCCATTCAACCTTTAGGCAAAAAAGTATATAAGGTACAGCAGCCTACATAGATATCGGCAAAGTAACCAACAACTCGTTTTGGACAACTTACATGGCTGTCGGTAAGGCAATATAGACCGTTGACGTAGTCAAGATACCGGCGACCGGTGTTGCTGCATACTGTGCCAACATTCCTCCAAAAAAATGCAACAGTGGGCAGCGAATCCTGGTCCTGATGGCCCCATTGCTTGAACAATACAAACACATAGTCATTAGAAGTAACACCAAATTAACAAGTACGGATGTTATGAAAGGAAGTAGACGACATACCCCTAATGCATGCCGCTCGGGCCGCGCAACAGGGATGCGCTCCCACATCCAAATCAGTAGCAAGTAGGCACAACCGGCTAGATTAGAATTGTCCGAATTCCTCCTGCACGCCTCGCACAGCTGCCGGTACAATCAGGCCAACGTTGCCGACCCCCGACTGTAGGTGCTAATTTCAGCCCACTGCTTACCAATTATAGGCAGCCACATCCATGAGGTGGTGTTCCCCGAGCCATCAGGAAACAAGAAACAGCCGACCATGTGCCACAGCCATGCGCGTGCATACCTCTGCACGACAGGTGGAGCAACAGCAGGGGCGGGTGGCTGACCAAAGTTTTGAAACAACCAAGATGAAGCCACCTCAGAGGTCTTCCTATCCTTGCCTTCCTCAGGAGCTTCTGGAGGACGAAGACCCAGTAGAAGCTCCGCCACATCCCTCCACCCTGCCGGGTCAATACGCCCGGTGACCGGCTCACCGTCAATGCGCAGACCCAGGATCATAGCGACGTCCTGGAGCGTCACTGTCATCTCGCCGCACAGGAGGTGGAAAGTGTGAGTCTCCGGCCTCCACCGGTCGACCAAAGCTGTGAGGGCCGAGTAGTCCATCTTCGGGAGGCCGCCCTGAATCATCCGTGCCAAGGGAAGGAACCCAGCATCTCGAATATAGGGGGCGTACCGCTCATCCCAACCCAGTGCCTCGTGCTGGCGAACACGAAGTGGCTTCATCACCTGGCGGCAAAAAAGAATGTACATAAATAACGGCACAACCATTATATGACGTGAATCAATCGAGGCATAAAATTAAGTTATGTACTCATGCTTGCATACCCGAACGTGCTCCTCCATCAACCGGCCGCGGTGCTTCTCGTCGTAGTCCGTGTCAAGGAGCGGGTACCGCGGATGAGGCGCCATCGGCCTGCGACAAAATTCAAAAAAAAAATAATTAGTACAATAGGAAATATTCATAACAATAAGTAATGAACAAGATTACAAGCAACAACATAATTGTTTGCACATGTAAACATAACTAATAATGCAACAACAACGACACTACAACCTACCACTCTAGAAGTACCCGTTGGGGTGGCTTTCTTCTTCTTCTTCTTAGGGTACTTTTTACGCTTACTTTGGGCCAATGTTTCCGGGCCCTTCTTGTGTTGTTCCATCCGGTGGCCAGCTTCATGGCAAACCAAACAGCGGATGTCCACGTCATCTTCGTTGAAATCACCAAGGCCATAAATGTCATCACCCCAACCGTTACTGGCGTCCATCTCGTTGCGAAAACGCTTCTGCTTTCTCCGTCCTCTCTTAGTTTTCTTTTTCTCGGGATCAGGGACGTAGTCACACCCAGTGTACTCCGGCCATTGGGACGGATCCAAGATAGGCTCGAACCGAGGGGCCCAAGTGTTGCGGACCATTTCCTTGGCATAGTATGGTGACATGAATGTTGGTGATCGGTAGTCCACTCGTCTAGCTCGGCAAGCGGCTATGACATGGGCACAAGGAAAGTGTAGCAATTGAGGCACGCAACATGAACAAGTACCTGTCGTAAGATCAACTTTATACACGCGGCCTCCGGAGCTCTCTCCGCCGGCTGTTAGTGCAGATGTAGTCCTAACTGAGTACACCAATGATCTAGGATCAAACAAAACCGCGCTCATGGTAGCAGCCTGCTCGCCGAATGTCTGTAAGTGCTGCTCTGCGCCTACACCCCATAATTTTTCGTGCAGCCGACTTTCTATTACATTGTTAGTTACCTCCCACCGATGAACAAAGTAGGAGTTGACCTTGTAGAAACAGTACTCAACTATTGCTGAAACCGGCTGACCACGGACTCCTTTCAACACATTGTTTAAAACCTCAGAGATGTTTGTGTTGCACATTCCATACCTCCATCCGCCGTCAAATGCAAGGACCCACTTATGCTTATGTTCCAACTGATCCTCGAGCCACTCAGTCGCGGCCAGATTCATCATTTGCTTAAGCTTAGTGAGCCTACGCTCAAGTGTTGCCGGGGCCTTCGATGAACATGTCAACTTAAGTTGCCCTATCACGCTCTTCTTTCGTTGTCTTTCCCATATATTCGAGGCAAAGTGTCGCATGCACCACCGGCCCACAAGCGGTTTGTAGCCCTCCACATATTCGTCAACCGCGCTTAAGATGCCTTGATGCCGATCTGATACAATGAAAACCTGACGTTCACGGCCAATGACATCTCTACGAACAAGACGGAGAAACCACGACCAGCTTTCTTTCGTCTCCCCCTCAACCAAAGCAAATGCTAGCGGGAGTAGACGATCCTCGCCATCCACACCTGTCGGGGACCAAATTAGGGGGTCCCTTAATCATCAGGGTAACCACCCTAAAAAACGCACAACAAAGACTACCTCCCGCAAACACATGGACCCACGCCAGCAAAATCATACGGCCCACTACCAGCCATCCAGGCCCGACAATGGCCCGCGAGGTGTTGGCACTTCTTACGATCCAATATCAGAATTGAGAATCCTGGTACTGGGGTAAGGAGTGTTTCAGTGGTTTTCCTTATGGCTTAGTAAAATATAGAAATATTCTGCAAGCGGACAGAATCACCGTTGTAGCACTTCACCTGGGAGTATCCCGAGGTATCGTAATTTATATTTCCGCAGGGAAACTTTGGCAAGATTACTAGTGAACAGATATTCGAGACTATCAGAGGAGGGTACACGACTAGACAAGGCAGGGGATAACGGTATTGGATAGGAGTGGATATACCGGACACACAGCTCAAGGGATACTCAGGTAAGGGAGAGAAGAGATAGATAGCTGGGACGACAACGAGAAGAGATAGAGGACTCCTGGATTCTTTATCTACCTATGTCACTCTAGCTTAGAGATACAGCGGCTACAGAGCCAGCACTAGGAGATCTGGGATAACTCTAATGTCTTAGCTTCGGGACAAGGGAACCGGTGAACACACAGAAAGGGATGAGAAGGGGTGCCACTATTTCCCAACTGGGGAATCCTACGGACCGGAACTAACGTGATGGGCTACGAAGACCGAAAGGGCTGTCACCACCTCCCGGCGACCACCTCCGTTGCGACGGGAATAAACTAAGGCCACCGACTAGCCTAGGAACCACTCCTACACTAGGCAACGACTACTTACTCTGCTAGCAAGAGCAAGCAACCTTGTCAATACTCTTGGTGACAATTCACCTCCAGTATCAAGCAAGATCGAAGAACCAGCCAAGACAAAGACTTAAACAAGACTACAAGCACTAGAACTATAACTGACTATAGTCTAAACAAGATACAGTTGCAACTAGGATAAAGTAGAAGCAAGATATAAATGACAAAGGCAAAGTGATAAAGATAACTATATTGATACTCAATGTCTTACAAAAGGTAAAGTAAAAGATACAAGAGCTATCACCGGAGCTTCTGAAGACGACTCCAGAACCTCTGAGGCAGAGCTCGACTCAACTCTAACTCCCAACTAAACTATCCTAACTCTACTAGAATGAAAGTGGAAATGAGCTCCTTGCCTTGGTGTCTATTGAATGAGCAGCTTGGCACTGTATTTATAGGGTCCTATGGCGGTTGAGAGGAGTGGCAGCCAAGGAAGCCAGGGGGGTACCCCCTGGGACTTCGGGCGAACCAAGGCGGTTCGGCCGAACAGGTCGGTTCGGCCGAACCCCTTGGATCCACCACCTCTGTCCTGGACGCTTGGGATGGCTCCTGGATGGCGGTTGCCAGTTGGGGGCGGTTCGGCCGAACCGCCTAGTTCGGCCGAACGGGCCTGGAGGCCCAGGCCTGCCTCCCTGCGCCGCCTTTGCCCTGTGGACCCTCTGGGCTGCCTCCTGCTGGTTGGCTTCGTGTTGATTTGGCCCAGGATGACGTGTCGGTGCTCCGGGATGAGTTGTCGGTCGTCCATGTGGTGTGTACTTGTTGTCGCTTGGTCATCGTTGATGTGGACGGCCTCCGGTGGCTTGTACGGCTATGGGGGGTAACCGGCCGAACGGAGACGTTCGGCCGATTCGGTCAATTTTGGCCCCAATAGCACGTATTTGTCGTATTTTTACCTGCACAAGTGACACTCTCCAAAACTCGTGGAACTTTGTTAGAAATGAAACCTAAGTATATGGAATGTTGCATATAACCTCATTTATTCCCGAGTATTGGTGGTCGGATTTGGGCTGTAACGACCGCCAACAAGCTCCCCCAAGCTTAGCTCTTTGCTCGTCCTCGAGCAAAGATATAAACTTAGGCTCGGTGGATCAGGAGTTGCTACAATGTCATTTGTTTTGCAGGTAACTTATAAACAACTAGTCTTCAAAAATACTTGAATCATAGGCAAAGTTTCAAATCACCTTTTTACCTATGGGGCTTATAGCAATCTCCTTATCTTGGGCGGTTGAAAGGACGAACAGTTTAAATTCAGTTTTATTCCACTCTACTCTTTTCAGGATCCCATCTCGGAGTTTTTCATAAGTTTTGAAAACTACAAATTGTTCCTCATTGCACACTCAATCGCTCAAGTGTATTTGAATCCTCACCAAGGCTTGTGCCTTCTGTTTCATCCTATCATCTAATATGGCTTTTTGTGTGGCTCAGGGACAAAGGATGAAGGCATGCATGCATCTTATATTTTGCTAAGTCAAAGACCGGATCTCTGAGGAGACAAATCACATCTTAAGATCGAGACGTGCAAGTGTGTGGATATGAATGGAGTGGAATATGGTGGAATGGTGGAATGGAATATGGTGGAACTCCTTGGATGAAACTCCCTCTCCTTGATTTATTTTCGAGAACATGGACTATCTTTTATTCTCATATTTTTGCCATGCCACTTGGCATGCTTTTCTTTTTTTCTCTTTCTTTTTGCCATGCTCTTTGGCATGCTTTTCTTTTTCTCTTATTTTTGCCATGCTTCTTTGGCATGCTTCTTTGGCACACTTTTCTTTTTGCATAGCCCATGTCTCTATCAAGAATATTTGGAGAGGGAACTCATAGAACATGGAGCATTTATTTTTGTGGATGGATGATGGAAAATGTTTGCTAACTCCCAGTGTAGGAATTGCAAATGATAGGTGGTGTGTGTACGTGGGTCTCGATCTTTAAGAATATGAAAGCTTCACTCAAAGGTCACAACAATTTGACAAAGCTCACTAAGATAACAAGCAGCATATGAGTAGAAATTTTCAACTAAGCTTATCATATGGCTCTGGTAGGTATTTTGACCAATGAGGAACTTATTTCTTTTTGAAAGCATAAATCACAGAGATTTTCCTGTACTAAGAGAGCAGAAATAGAACTCAACCAAATTCTCACTATATCAATCCCCACAACAACTTTAGACTTGGAATAAAGCATGTGCTCCCACAAGGTTTTTAGGATAATTTTTACTCATGCCAAATAACTCAAGCACAATCTAGCAACTAGTTGAAACAAAGTACTTGCAAAATTAATGACAGATCAACTATTCATCATTTCCAAGGTGAGAGGCATATGATTCATTCCATGCATAGTTGGGAGTTATTTTTATTCAAGGGAAATATTGTTTAAGGGAAATATTTTTGGTATTTTCAATTTAAATGCAAATTATCATGAAGGAAAATGAAAGGGAAATTAAAAGATCAAAGTGCTGGATAAATCGGGACATACCTGGTGGGGGTCCTCCCCCAAGCTTGGACTTTCACTGGTAGGGGTTGAGCCTTGAAAGGTACTGGCTCAGCTGTTCCGCTTGCTCATGGACGTCATGCTGGATGGACGCCACCATCCCGCTATTCTCTTGATGGTACTGAGAATGGCGGGCTAGTGTGTCCTGGATATCTCGGGTACGGTCGTCGATGAGCTCGACTCGGTCGGAGATGTAGGACAGCTCCCGGCCGTAGTCGAAGCATGCGGACTGTGAGTATCCGGGGTAGTATGGCTGGGAGGCACTGTCGTATCCCCCTCCATACCGGCTCCCGGACCACTCAGAGTCCGTGTCCTGGCCGTGGTCCCAGCGTCCTGAGGTGAAGTAGTTCGGCTCCTGATGCTGCCCGGAGCCTCCTGCTCCGGACGTCCCAGCACCGGTGTACTTGTCGTAGGTGGCCTCAAAAGCGGAAGTGTGTCGGTGCGGCATTTGTGGTGCATCTTCCGGCTCCTGTGAGGTGGCGAGCCCAGCATCACGCCTGGCTCGTCCCCTCGTAACTGGTCCGTCACCTGCAACGCTATGCCGAGCGGGCTCTCTCCAAGGTGGAGAATCGTCCGACTCGGTCCTCAACTGAAGAGTTAGTTTCGGCGTGGTATACAACCTTAGTGTTGCACAAGGCAAAGGCACTTCAGTTGTATAGCCACGGTAAATCATTGCCAGCGTTGCGTCAGGCGTCCGCCGTATCATGTGGGCCTGCACGAAGTGCTCGGTATCGACGACGGAACACGCTGTCTCGATGTACGTGAGCCGGGCGCCTTGAAGGACGCCTAGGTGGTTAGCGAGGCGAGTGACTAGAGAAGTCATCACCATGCTACCCGTACGAGAAATATGAGACAGCCAATGACCAACCATGTCTTTCACAGGTGAGTAGGGAATTTGCTTGACCATGGCGAAAAGAGCCCCCAACTCGATGGTGTTGACAGGGCGCAAATTTGCCCGAGGAATATCGTCATAGACACCCAACGATGCATGAAACGCAAAGTGGGGTTATGTATGCTGTTCGTGCGTGGCGCATTACAGTTGGTATTCCCCGAAATCTTTTTCCAAAATGCCACCCAGTCAAATCTTTTAAGCGCTTTGTTCGGGTCTAAGGAACAACGGCTTGAAAATCCAAGACCCGAACTAAAATCCCTCCAAGAGCAGAAGAACTCTTGGTTGAAGAATCGGAAACGAATCCCCCCAGTTTCAGAAACCAAAGTCGAGAGGAATTCAAGGTTGAGCAGGTACGAACCTTCTTCGTTGATGTGCCAGAAATTCTCCCAGCCAATGGCTTGGAAGATTTCTGTGAACTCTACGTCCATCCCCGTGTCCCTGAGCAAATCTTGCTCAAACACATGGGCGTGCTCGAACTCCTTCAGCTGAAGCTCGTTGAAGGTGTTCTGCTCCCGTTCTATCCTGAGGTTGATGTCACTCTCGCTCAAGAGCTGCCTGGCCGGGGGCGTGTCATGGCCCCATCCCGAGCCGGCTGCTTCGTGCTCGTCCGTGTCCATCCGGCTCGAGCCTCGAGACGGAGCTGGGGAACTACCAGCATCGTCCGATCGTCGGCCTAGCCGGGCGGAACGATAGAGCAACGTGAAGAACTTCGACATGATTCCTGCAAAAGGTTAGGGCAACAACAACTACCCGAAGGACTGAATATATATGGTTAGCACCAGAAAATCAAGTCAGTCGTTCAAGATAGTTAGTCATTCTTGCGGGGATGAAAACCACCACAAAAGGTTAGTCGTTCTTGTGGGTGTCGGTGACCACCACAAAATCGTCCAGAAATTCAGCACAAAGATCACAACAAAAGCAAAATATTTTTTTGGGATTTTCTAGTGATGCAAGTAAACCAAAACTTGAGCAAGAACTTGGGAAGAACTTGAGCAAGCACTAGAGCAAAGAACTTGAGAGAGAGGGAGAGAGCTCCTAGCAGAATTTTTTCTGAGTGAATGAGTGTGTGAGGAGCTCACAAGCTTGCACCAGCATTTATAGGCCAGGGGGGGCAGGCCCCTGGTTCAGCCGAATGGCCTGGTTCGGCCGAACCGGGCAGGTGTGGCCTGGCCACTCCATGTGGGTGCAGCCCCCTCCTTTGCTTTGATTCCACGCCAAAATGTGTGGCCACAAAATTTTTAAGTCATGTGAGTGGAGTTAGTGGTAGGTGAGATGCAAAATTGACATGACCAAAGTGGATTTTAGTGGAGTCACCCCCATGCTGCCATGGTTGTGATAATTGGTGAGTGTGCAGCCAATTTTAGTGGGGTAGACATGTTTGGTGTTGGTTGGTGGTGATGGTAAATAATTGGAGATGTTCTAGAGGGGATGAAAATGATAAAAGTTACCAATTACATCCACCCTAGGTAAAATTTCAGCATGTGTCCAATTATTTCTAACCAAGCTTGCAAAATTTTCTACTCTCTCTCAAATTAATTACTCAAGTGGTTCATTTATTTTGGAAAGGGAAACATCCAAATGCAATTGAGAATTTAAAAATTGGAAGGGAAATATGGGATACATACCGGTTTTCCTCGCGGCGAGAGCTCAGCTTTTAAGTCCGCGAGCGGGACTTCTCCTGTCTTCAGTTGCTCTTGTCATCGTCCGGTCCCGGAGTGGATGACTCGGATGATGCAACCTTCTTCTGCCACATTTTCTTGTTCTTCTTCTTCGGTGTCGGTGGCGGTGGGATCGGTGTCTCTGAAGATTGTTGTTCGGATGCAACCACGTTGACCTGCTCCAGGTTATTGGAATTTTGAATTAAATCAGTGCATACCTGAGAGCATTTCTCCACCCTGGGCTTGAACGCGAACTTTTCTTCCTTGCCGTTGATGTTCAGGCTGATTTCTCCGGCTCCTACGTCGATGTTTGCATTGGCGGTGCTCAGAAATGGCCTCCCGAGGATGAGAGGTGTCTTCGTGTCGACCTCCATATCGAGCACCATGAAGTCCACGGGTACGAAGAATTCCCGGATTTTCACCGGAATATCTTCGGCTATTCCCGCGGGATAGCGAATCGATTGATCCGCTAGCTGCAAATACATGGTTGTAGGGGACAAAGAAGAATAGTTCAGTTTGTCAAACACTACCTTGGGCATGACACTGACGCTTGCTCCAAGATCGCACAGGGCATGGTTGAAGTGCTGCTCCCCGATCGAACATGCGATGATAGGGCATCCTGGATCCTTCTTCTTTTCTGGAAGATTGTTCAAGATAGCCGTGCTACATGCTTCGGTTAGTTTAATTACCTCGGTGGTTGGCAGTGCCCTTTTATTATTGAGGATGTCCTTCAGATACTTGGCATATGTGGGAACCTGCATAGCTTCAAGCAATGGGATATTGACATATAACTTTCGAATTACCTCAACAAATTTGCTGAATTGTTCGTCCACCGTCGGCTTATGGCATCTTCTGGGGAATGGTAGCACATTTGGTTCATAAAACTCGTGAGGGGCCGCCTTTGCTTCCTTCTGTGGACTTGTCTTCTGTGGTTCTGCTGCGGCCTCCTCTTCTTCGCTATCACTTTCTGTAGTGGCTGCCTTTTTACCTGCACTGTCAGGATATGGTGGGTCCCGAGTGGTCTTACCCCCTCTCGTGGTGACCGCTTTAACCTTTTCACGGGGGCAATTGTCTGGTTGCCTAGAGAATTTCCCCACTATGGGTGAGGGCAAAGAAACAACTAACTGAGCAATTTGAGTTTCTATCATTTTATTAAAGCTCAGTTGACTTTTCATAGAAGAAGAAAATGATTCCATCATAGAGTCTATGCTTTCCAGTGTTTTATCATTAGCAGCAAGCTTTTTATTGATGTTTTCAGTTATTTTCATCTGGCCAAACACAAGATATCTAAGAGACGGCTGATTATTGAAATTGCTGGAATTGAAATTGTTACCTTGTTGAGGCCTCTCAAAAGGGAGGTTTGGGCGCGGATTCCAGCCTTGGTTGCCGTAGTTGTTCGGTCGGTACCCGTTGTTGTTGGAGTTGTTGACGTAGTGGGCATCTTCTCGCGTTTCGGGGCAGTCATTCCCCGAATGGCCAGTGTTGCCACAGACTTCGCAGGTCATGCGAGCGTCCATGGCTTGCACCGTTTCTTGAGTAGGGGCCTCCAGTTTCTTCATCAGGAGGTCCATCTTGGCAGCGAGCATGTCCAGAGCTTCAACTTGGTGAACTCCTCGGGTCTTTGGTTGAGTCCGGTCATCGGACCAACCTTGGTTCTCGACCATCTTCTCTATGAGGGCCTTCGCACGACTCTCCTCAAGAGAGAAGAACGAGCCTCCAGCAGCAGCATCCAGGTACGCACGGGCAGAATTTCTCAGCCCGTGATAGAAAGTTTGGATTAGGAACCAACTCTGCATACCATGGTGAGGACAAGCAGAAATATAGTCCTGGAGGCGATCCCATGCCTCCGGGACTGTTTCATCTTTTAGCTGCTGGAAACTAGCTATTTTGTTCCGGAGGGCGTTGGTTTTCCCAACCGGAAAGAATTTTAGCAAGAAAGCGCTAGTGCATTTATCCCAGGTGTCTATTGCTTCGCGGTTAGCATAAAACCATTGTTTTTCCTTGCCTAATAATGAGAATGGAAATAAACGAAGGCGAGTGGCATCGATACTTACTCCGCGGATGGTGAAGGTGTTGCAAATCTCCAGGAAATGCTGGAGATGAGCATTGGCATCTTCGTGTGGCTTGCCGCATAATGGGCTAGCCTGCACCATGTTGATGAGGGCTGGCTTCAGCTCGAAGTTACCATCTCCGACTGGCGGAGCTGGTCCGGTACGCACGTTCTCGTTTGATGGAGCGGAGAACTCACGGATCGTCTTGTCGGCCATCCTCGATGTAGCCTGGTCAACGACGGGAAGGACTGGGTTCGTCGGAAGGAGTTGCTTCTGAGAAGGTACAACACGGGATCGTACTTTCCTCACAAGTGACTCCGGATGTTCTTGGAAGTTTGACGGTAGTTGGAGACCAGTCATGCACTGCTCTGTTCCACAAAGACCAACGAACAGAGCAATGATAAACCCGCTTGAGTAGCGGTACTCAACTAAGATAGCTCAAGATAAAAGTTCAAAAGTAATCTAGCCAAAGACTTCCCCGGCAACGGCGCCAGAAATGCTTGTTGGCACTTCTTACGATCCAATATCAGAATTGAGAATCCTGGTACTGGGGTAAGGAGTGTTTCAGTGGTTTTCCTTATGGCTTAGTAAAATATAGAAATATTCTGCAAGCGGACAGAATCACCGTTGTAGCACTTCACCTGGGAGTATCCCGAGGTATCGTAATTTATATTTCCGCAGGGAAACTTTGGCAAGATTACTAGTGAACAGATATTCGAGACTATCAGAGGAGGGTACACGACTAGACAAGACAGGGGATAACGGTATTGGATAGGAGTGGATATACCGGACACACAGCTCAAGGGATACTCAGGTAAGGGAGAGAAGAGATAGATAGCTGGGACGACAACGAGAAGAGATAGAGGACTCCTGGATTCTTTATCTACCTATGTCACTCTAGCTTAGAGATACAGCGGCTACAGAGCCAGCACTAGGAGATCTGGGATAACTCTAATGTCTTAGCTTCGGGACAAGGGAACCGGTGAACACACAGAAAGGGATGAGAAGGGGTGCTACTATTTCCCAACTGGGGAATCCTACGGACCGGAACTAACGTGATGGGCTACGAAGACCGAAAGGGCTGTCACCACCTCCCGGCTACCACCTCCGTTGCGACGGGAATAAACTAAGGCCACCGACTAGCCTAGGAACCACTCCTACACTAGGCAACGACTACTTACTCTGCTAGCAAGAGCAAGCAACCTTGTCAATACTCTTGGTGACAATTCACCTCCAGTATCAAGCAAGATCGAAGAACCAGCCAAGACAAAGACTTAAACAAGACTACAAGCACTAGAACTATAACTGACTATAGTCTAAACAAGATACAGTTGCAACTAGGATAAAGTAGAAGCAAGATATAAATGACAAAGGCAAAGTGATAAAGATAACTATATTGATACTCAATGTCTTACAAAAGGTAAAGTAAAAGATACAAGAGCTATCACCGGAGCTTCTGAAGACGACTCTGGAACCTCTGAGGCAGAGCTCGACTCAACTCTAACTCCCAACTAAACTATCCTAAATCTACTAGAATGAAAGTGGAAATGAGCTCCTTGGCTTGGTGTCTATTGAATGAGCAGCTTGGCACTGTATTTATAGGGTCCTATGGCGGTTGAGAGGAGTGGCAGCCAAGGAAGCCAGGGGGGTACCCCCTGGGACTTCGGGCGAACCAAGGCGGTTCGGCCGAACCCCTTGGATCCACCGCCTCTGTCCTGGACGCTTGGGATGGCTCCTGGATGGCGGTTGCCAGTTGGGGGCGGTTCGGCCGAACCGCCTAGTTCGGCCGAACCGCCTAGTTCGGCCGAACGGGCCTGGAGGCCCAGGCCTGCCTCCCTGCGCCGCCTTTGCCCTGTGGACTCTCTAGGCTACCTCCTGCTGGTTGGCTTCGTGTTGATTTGGCCCAGGATGACGTGTCGGTTCTCCGGGATGAGTTGTCGGTCATCCATGTGGCGTGTACTTGTTGTCGCTTGGTCATCGTTGATGTGGACAGCCTCCGGTGGCTTGTACGGCTAAGGGGGGTAACCGGCCGAACGGAGACGTTCAGCCGATTCGGTCAATTTCGGCCCCAATAGCACGTATTTGTCGTATTTTTACCTGCACAAGTGACACTCTCCAAAACTCGTGGAACTTTATTAGAAACAAGGATCAGCTAGGCGCTAGGCGGAATCTAGGCGCTGACCTACCGCCTAGCGCCTAGTCGAGAGTACTCGCGCCTACATGTTTCTAGGCGTTTTGCTAGGCGGTGTATAATACATGTATAAATACTTGAAAGAAAAGAAAAAAAAGGAGAGAAGAGTGGTCATGAAAAAAGAAAAAAGGAAAAAAGGCCCATTTAAAAGGCCCATGTGAAGGCCCAACTCTCCTAACCCTACCTCCTCTCTCAGTCATCCTCTCGACCTCTCCCCAGACGGCTGCAGCCCGCGTCTCTCCCCATCTCCCGCATCGGCCGCCGCCTGCACCTGCGCCCGTCTCCCCGTCTCCCGCATCAGCCGTCACCCGCGCCTGCGCTCGCCGCCCCGAGTGCGCCGCTGCTGCCTCAGGTCCGTCTCCCTGCCTCCTCCCCCTCCTCCGCCGCGCCCAGTCCTCCTTCGCCGCCGCCGCCGCCCGTCCTTGCCTCCGCCCATCCTGGCCGTCTCCCTGCCTCCTCCCCCTCCTCCGCCGCGCCCAGTCCTCCTCCTCCAGTCCTCCTTCGCCGCCGCTGCCCGTCCTGGCCTCCGCCGCGACCGTGGCTGCCTAGGGGTCCGCCTAGCCCCCTTGTCGAGGCGACGGCCCTCGCCCAGCGCATAGTCGCGCATAGTCGCCGCCTACTAGACGCCTAGTGGAACCATGATTAGAAATGAAACCTAAGTACATGTTATGTTGCATATAACCTCATTTATTCCCGAGTATTGGTGGTCGGATTTGGGCTGTAACGACCGCCAACACGAGGGTACGACGCATTCGCACCCAAAACTCCGCCTCGCTCGAGGGTACTACGCCTCCCCCTCGAGCCACAGACCCCAGCTCCGCCTCGCTCGAGCTCATCTCGACCCCTCGAGTATGCACCTCATCAGCGGCGCAGGGACCGGCGATCCCAACTCCCGCACCGGGCGCCGAAGTCAAAAGAGAAATCCTCCTTGCACGTCGCCTCTGACAAGATCTGAGAGCACTGTGTCCCCTGCAACGCGGACAGGCGAGAGCCACGCGGAGCATGCGCGGCACTGTACCCCTGGTGTCGCTGACTCCAATCGTACTCCCGCACAGCTTCACCGGGGGCCCCCGTCGCCTCCCACGCCGAAACGCCCTCGAGCGGGTCTAGGGGACCCCACCAACAAGAAACCACCAATGACCGGGGGGCGAGCCCTGGTCAAACGACGTTGCCGGTCCGGCAAGGCAAGCAAAGGGTCTCCTAACCCTTGCCAACCACGTCTTCGGGCGACGGAGCGTACACTGTGGCAACGGTAGGCTGCACACCTACATCACCTGCCCCCGTTCTCAACGGAAGGGGCCCCCCATGGCGAATACAGAAGATTATCGGGCCACCCGAGCGGTGGCTGCCCCGTATGAATACGGCCTGACACCGTCGCCAGGGCAAAAGCCGGCCGTACCGGCCCAACGGAGCAGGTCATATTCTCCTGGTCATCATAACTGGTAAAGGTGTCTGACACTAGGCTGCGGCCTACACCACGCTAGCCTCCGTGCCCCCAGCAAGCGACCCCTCGAAGCGGCACGGAGCCCCCCTCGAGAGAGGGACCAAGCGATAGTCCTGCCGCCTCGAGGCTTTGACAAGACAGATGCAAAGAAGCACCGTACCAACGGACAGGACCTAAAGACATTATCAACTAAACTACAGGGGAGGGATACGCCTGAAGCAAGCACGCCCCCTCTGCAAGATACATCGTAGAGATCGCACTGTAGCTCGCACTGTAGTACGCACTGTACCCACGACTGTAATCCTTCTCCCCCTTGAACTATAAAAGGGAGAGGCAGGAGCCCTGTAGAAAGGGGGACAGTTCGCACGCCTTGGCTCACGCTGAGACACGAACACACAGAAACACACACCCGATATCGGCACCAGACTCAATCACTCTCACCACAAACCAGGGACTTGGAGAACGTCTCTCCTCTCCCGCATCCACTTGTAGCTCCCCTCTACAAGCACCCCGGTGCAAAGCTAATACGAGTGCGCGAGCACGCCCCTGCTGGACGTACGACCCCGTGGCCGGAACCAGGATAAACCCGTGTCCTTGTGTTAGCTTCCGCATTGACCATCAAGGGACGAGACACAGCACATTTTTGTGCGGTGTAGGGAGTGCCGGCCATTTCCGACACCGACAGTGGCGCGCCAGGTAGGGGAAGCGCTGTGCGATTCGCTTTTCTCACCAGTTCCCTTGATGGCTGCTAGCAACGACCATCCGACGCTGGGGCCCTCCGACAGGGTTCCCAATGGATTCCCACCTGGATTCATCATCCAGTTCGGGAGCCTGACGTTCGAGTCCGACGGATCCGACTACCTCATGCAGCTTCGCCGCACCGATGAGGAAGAGGCCGCTCCGTCGTCGCCCACGGCGGGCGGACTACGGAGTCACCGCCGGCTGCAAGGCCTGCAGGTGCAGGTCGAGCAGCGGCAACCCTCGCGGATAAGACTCCCTGACTGGGACGATCCGCGGGCACCACCGTCTGACGCACAGTCAGGTGAAGCCGCGCCGCCTTCGGCGGACCCCGCGGAGGGGAGCCGCCAAGCGGCGGGTGTTGCGCCAGCACAATTCCCGATGGGAATGCGAAACACTGCCGCGACGACCTCTTCGTTGGTCAGCGCCGACATGAGCGTGAGTCGCAGTGCCACCAACCCGGAGCACGCCAAGCTACCCCCGACCCACCGGGGACGATGGGGGCGGCGACCACGACGTGTGCGGCCGGAGCCAACTCGAGCGTCTCCCCCCACTGCCCAGCGCAGCGGCGGGGGAACTCGCCAACCTGCCCCTCCGCGGGGTAGCTACACGTCAACGCACCGGCGTAACGTGGCCGCACCTCTAGGACGGACGACTGCGCGTCCTGTGCGCCCGCGCAGGGGATGCCATCACGCCCGCCACTCATCCTCGTCGGACGACACGACCCACCACCACGCCGCATCGCCTGACGAATGGTACCCACCAGGCTCAAGCGGCGAGGAATGGGACTACGCCGGGCCTCGGGACGCCGAGGCGCTCCGGCAGTTCCTGAGCTCCGTCGATTACTGCTTCGACGTCTCCAGCGAAGGGGAAAGCGATCCTCTGCTGGAGTGCTTCGTCGTCGACGGCGACGTCGGGTCCGGAAACGAAGATGGTTCCGACGACGACGCCGGCCACGACAAGACCCCGGAGGCATCGCCAACTAGCCGTGACCGTCCTCTGGCGAACCCAGAGGCCGTGGTGCCCGCCAACGTCAACGCCACGACGCCGCAAGGTGCCGAAGCGTTGGTACAGGCCCAGCTGGCGCAAGTCAGAGAGCTGGAGAACAAGCTCCAGGAAGAGCGCCGCCAGGTGCAGCAGCTGCGGGCAACCCAAGAAGCGCAGCAGCCTCAGCGCGGCAATCGCGCTAGGGCTGCAGGGCGCATTGCTCGCGCCCGCATCAAAAACGACGACGGCACCAACTTGCCGCGCGCAAGCCAAAAGCTCGTCACCGCGGTAACACTGCTACGGGCCGTTCCCGAGCTGTCTACGCCATCGGCTCGACTCCTGCACCGCGAGGCGCGGAGCCTCGTCGAGCAGGCGGCTGTTCTGCAGGCTGAGAGCTCCGCCTCTCGCATTCGGCATCAGGCCAACTCGAGGGCCGAAGGCGGCCGGTAGGACAAGGAGGAGTCCGTCCACACCCCTCGCCGGGTAAAGTGGACGCTGAACCGTCCAACGAATGACGGCAAGGCGCTCATAACCCAACACCCAGGCGAGCGAAGACCGGCGAGGGACCGGCTTCAGGATATGCGAGGCACTGCCGACGATGGCGACGCCCGCAACACCCTGAACCAGAAGGGATATGATACCGCGACAAGCCAAAGGTACCATCCACGACGCAGGGGGCGCTTCGACGAGGAGGAGGACAAGAGCCCGACGCCTGAGCCCGCGGGGACTCGGGTGTTCAGCCCCGCCATCCGCACGGCGGCCATTCCCCCTCGCTTCCGACAGCCGGCGACCATCACCAAGTATTCAGGTGAGACCAACCCCGAAGTTTGGCTCAACGATTATCGTTTGGCTTGTCAGCTAGGCAGCGCCACAGACGACTACATGATCATTCGCAACCTGCCGCTCCACCTCGCGGACTCGGCCCGTCAGTGGCTCGAGCACCTGCCTGCGAACCAGATCCACGACTGGGGCGACCTAGTCAAGCTGTTCGTAGGGAATTTCCAGGGCACTTACGTGCGCCCGGGCAATTCCTAGGACCTGCGAGGGTGCCGCCAGAAGGCCAGCGAGCCCATGAGGGACTACATTCGACACTTCTCCAAGCGCTGCACCGAGCTTCCCAACGTCGGTGACGCTGAGGTCACAAACGCCTTCTTAGAAGGCACGACGTGCCGCGAGCTGGTGTACGAGCTTGGCCGCAATCACCCCACCAGCGTCAACGAGCTGTTCGACATCGCGTCCAGCTTCGCGTCCGGGGAGGAAGTGGTTCGAGCCATCTGCGATGGCAAGAAGGGGAAGCGTGTGGAGGAGGCGCCTGCGGAGGGCGGCCGACCCGCAGAGCAAACGAAAAAGCCCAAGCCACATAAGCAGAGCAACCAAGGCCGGCGAGGCCCGAAGCCCGTGCGCGGCCATCAGCGCGAAGACGACCCCGACGAAGCTTTCGCCGCTGATCAAGCCCGGCGGGGACCTCGACCCCCGCCGCCTCCGGGGGGCCGGTTCGACGACATGCTGAAGAAGCCGTGCCCGTACCACAACACCGCCGTCTCGCACACCCTCGAGCAGTGTGAGATGATCAAGAAGCACTACCGACAACTCGTCGCGAAAGAGAAGGACGCGAGGAAAGACGCCGATGGCGGCGACGCCGACGGCGGCGGGTTCCCGGTCGTGGAGAACGTCTTCTTCATCGCCGGGGGTCCCTCAGCGAACATGTCTGCGCGACGGCGACGACGCGAACGCCAGGAAGTTTGCGCCGTGCGTCCAGCCACGCCATCGTACCTCGACTGGTCGACGGAGACCATAACGTTTGGTCGCGAAGACCACCCGGATTACATCCCTAACTCGGGACATTATCCGCTTGTTGTCGACCCCGTGATCGGCAACACCCGATTCTCCAAGGTGTTGATGGATGGAGGCAGCAACCTCAACATCATGTTCTCCAGCACCCTGGAACTGATGGGGATCGGCGTGGACAAGTTACGGCCTAGCCTAACTGCATTCCACGGCATCACTCCGGGAAAGAAGGTCCAACCCCTCGGGCGGATCGACCTGCCCGTTTGCTTCGGCACGCCGGGCAACTTCCGCCAGGAAGTCATCCCCTTCGAGGTAGTGGGGTTTCGAGGTGTCTACCATGCCATACTCGGACGGCCTGCCTACACCAAGTTCATGGCGGTTCCCAACTACACCTACCTCAAGCTGAAGATGCCGGGGCCGAAGGGCGTCATCACGGTCGGGCCCAATGCGATGTGGAGTGCGTCGAGCGCGCCGAGGCCCATGCCTGCCTCGAAGCTCAGGTAGCTGACCTCGAGAAGATGCTCAACGAGGCTGCCGACGCCAACCGCAAACACGCGGGAACTTCGAGCCCGCGGAGCAGACCAAAGCTGTACCCCTCGATCCGAATAATCTCGGGGGTAGAACAGTTAAGGTCAGCTCCACCCTCGACCCCAAATAGGAGGCAGTGCTCGTCGACTTCCTCCGCGCCAACGCCGACATCTTTGCGTGGAGCCCCTCAGACATGCCGGGCATTCCGAGGGAGGTCGCCGAGCACTCCCTTGATATCCGACCTCAAGCTAGACCAGTGATGCAGCGCCTGCGACGCTTCGACGGGGAAAGGCGCCGGGCGATCGGGGAGGAGCTGCGCAAGCTTCTGGAAGCCGGATTCATCAAAGAGGTATTTCACCCTATGTGGCTAGCTAATCTTGTTTTAGTTAAGAAAAAGAATGGAAAATGGCGCATGTGCGTAGACTATATTGGTTTAAATAAAGCATGTCCCAAAGTTCCTTTCCCTTTGCTGCGAATTGATCAAATAGTTGATTCCACTGCTGGGTGCGAGCTTTTATGCTTTCTTGATGCTTATTCGGGCTACCACCAAATCAAGATGAAAGAATCGGATCAGCTTGCGACTTCTTTCATCACCCCGTTTCGCATGTTTTGCTACGTCACAATGCCATTCGGTCTCCGAAACGTCGGAGCTACATACCAGCGATGTATGCAGCACGTGTTCGGAGATCACATCGGGCGGACCATTGAGGCATATGTTGACGATATCGTCGTGAAGTCTAGGAAGGCGAACGACCTAGTCGGCGATCTCCGAATCGGCTTCGATCGCCTCCGGGCGAACGGGGTAAAACTGAACCTGGAAAAGTGCGTGTTCGGGGTACCGCGCGGTATGCTATTGGGTTTCATTGTCTCTCAATGAGGCATCGAGCCCAACCCTGAGAAGGTGATGGCCCTAGAGCGAATGGGGCCGATCCGAGATCTTAAGGGAGTGCAAAAGGTACTAGGCTGCCTCGCGGCGCTAAGCCGTTTTATCTCGCGACTCGGCGAGAAAGGCCTGCCCTTGTACCGACTCCTAAAGAAACACGAACGTTTCGCGTGGACCTCCGAGGCACAGAAAGCTCTCGACGAGCTGAAGGCGACGCTCACGCGCGCGCCCATTCGGACACCACCACGGGACAATGAGCACCTCCAGCTCTACGTGGCTGTGACTACTCAAGTGGTTAGCGTGGTCATTGTCGTCGAAAGGGCGGAGGAGGGCCATGCCCTGCCGATGCAGAGGCCGGTATACTACATCAGCGAGGTGTTGTCCGACACCAAAATGAGATATCCCCACATTCAGAAACTGCTCTACGCTATAGTGCTCGCGCGACGGTAGCTACGACACTACTTCGAAGCGCACCCCGTGACTGTGGTCTCGTCTTTCCCTCTGGATGAGATAATCCGCAATCCCGATGTCGCCGGCAGAATAGCTAAGTGGTCAATGGAATTAATGGGCGAGACCCTCAGCTACGCCCCTCGAAAAGCGATAAAATCACAAATCTTGTCGGATTTTGTGGCCGAATGGACGGACACACAACTTCCCCCGCCACAGATCCAGGCCGAATGCTGGACTCTGTACTTCGACGGGTCGGTAATGAAGGCCGGGGCAGGCGCAGGCCTCCTTTTCGTTTCGCCCCAGGGGGAGCACATTCGCTATGTAGTGCGGCTACATTTCCCGGCGTCCAACAACATGGCGAAATACGAAGCCCTTCTCGCGGGGCTCCGCATCACCGTAGAACTCGGGGTCAAGCATCTCGATGTTCGAGGTGACTCTCGACTGGTGGTGGACCAAGTCATGAAGACTTCGAACTGCCGCGACGATAAGATGGAGGCGTACTGCAGCGCGGTACGAAAGCTCGAGGACAAGTTCTACGGCATAGAGCTCAACCACATCCCGCGCAAGTATAATGAGGAAGCGGACCAGCTAGCGAAAATCGCGTCCGAGCGGCTTACCGTTCCGCCCAATGTTTTCGCCCGCAACCTCGAAAAACCTCCGGTCGATCTCGAGGGTGCCGAACATCCCCCTCGAAAGACTTCGAGACCCTCGGGGGCTGACGACCTGATGGACGAGAACCCCTCAGAGGGTGATCCCGAGACCCCCGACTTCGAGACATCCTCGATGGACGAAGCCGAAGCAATGGAGATCGATGCCGACTCGCCGCCGCCGCAAGATTGGCGCACCCCATACCTCGCGTGGCTCGATCGAGGGGAGTTACCCTCGGACCAAACCGAGGCTCGCCGCGTCTCGAGAAGGGTTAAATCATTCATCTCGATCGAGGGGGAGCTCTATAGGCGCAGCGCTTCGGGGATTTTGCAACGATGCATACCCATTCCCGAGGGGCGGCAGCTGATCTGCGACATCCACGCCGGCGTGTGCGGACACCACGCGGCGCCACGGACCCTCGTGGGCAATGCCTTTCGGCAAGGCTTCTACTGGCCCACCGCGATGGCCGACGCCAACGAAACGGTGCGCACCTGCGAGGGATGTCAATTCTACGCACGCATGACGCACCTCCCGGCGCCTTTCACGGTTTGGGGGCTCGATCTTGTAGGGCCCTTTCGACAAGCGCCCGGGGGCTTCACACACGTGCTGGTTGCGATCGACAAGTTCTCGAAGTGGATCGAAGTTCGGGCCGTCACCAACATTAAGTCGGAGCAAGCCATGCTATTCTTCACCGACATCATACACCGTTTCGGTGTGCCCAACTCGATCATCACCGACAACGACACCCAATTCACAGGAAAGAAGTTCCTGGAATTTTGTGACGATCACCACATTCGAGTGGATTGGTCGGCCGTAGCTCATCCCCAATGCAACGACCAAGTGGAGCGTGTCAACGGCATGATTCTGCAGAGGCTAAAGCCGAGGATTTTTAACAAGCTGAACAGCTTCGGTCGAAGGTGGGTAACCGAACTACCCGTAGTGGTTTGGAGCCTGAGAATCACCCCGAGCAGGGCCACGGGCTTCGGCCCGTTCTTTCTCGTCTACGGCGCTGAGGCTGTCTTGCCAACGGACCTCGAGTATGGATCCCCAAGGCTCAAGGCCTACCAAGAAGAACAGAATCAGCGAACGCGTGAGGATTCACTGGACTTGGTGGACGAAGCTCGAGACTGTCACACCCGGATTACACAGAAACCCGAATGTGGCCATATGTGTGCCCAGGTGGTGGGTTCTGGTTCTGGTTGCTTCCACCAGCACCAGCGTACCTCCTTGTGTTCACCATCTATCATCAGCAAGTAATTCTCATCAGAACTCCATTGATCATAACTAAGTGTCTTCAGAGGATTACTAACTCGTTAGGATGGAGGATTTGATGGATGAAGAGCAAGAAAAATAAATACCCCTTCTATGTAAACATTAATATCCTTAAGCCTTAGTCCTATATCTAGATGGAGATAGACTCGTGTCTATGACCATCACATTCATTACAAAAATCCAAATCAAGCATAAGCATAATAACAACAAAATCAAGCACCTAGAGACATGATTCACACAAGGCTCGACAGCACTGGTTTTGAAAGACGTAACTAAACGATCTGAAACAAAATCATGGTGGTCTCCTAATGATTTATCAACCGTTCTAACTAGGCTGCGTTCCTACAGTCAGCACGGCTCTGATACCAATCTGTCACACCCGGATTACACAGAAACCCGAATGTGGCCATATGTGTGCCCAGGAAGTCACAGTACACATATAGCAAACAAATATGGTAAACAAAGAACATATGCTAAATATATTACTCGAATAAAAAGAGTTTTACATCAGAGTGCATCATATATAAGCTAACCATTACAGCGGAAGACTAAAAACTCTCTCTAAATGAAGCCGCACTCCACAGGGACTCTGACTGGGAGAACACAACTCAGTAGTACGGTAGATCTTCTGGAAACTCAGCAGCAGACTCATGCACATCCCAATCTGTTACCCGTCCGGGATTTTGTTGAATAAATAGCAAGTGTAAGTAAAACAATTACTTAGCAAGTATAGCACGGGTTATGAAGGCTCAAAAAGGCTAGACATGGCTTAACTGCATTAGCACTTTTAGTTGGTTCGTTTTATCATTATCCAAGTTACTACAAGTGAATGAAATCCCAGTTGCAACCCAATTAATAAAGTGTAAGTGACATTAAGCATAAATAAACATCATCTTCTAATCAAAAAGGATCCAGGCCGCTCGTGACCCTGAGCAAGGCTATCATGATAGATTTACACTTTGCAGAGGTTTTGCCCTTTACCCACCAGTCGCGTAAAAGTTCAAAGGAACTTTGCACCCAACCACGCGGAGGTGGATCAGACCTCACAAACCACACTTCCGAGGTGTGATCGCATAGGGACGCTACGAGGCTTTCACAAGACACCCTAACAAGACAGTAGCCGCTGGGGTACTACAAGGTGGTGAGTCCTTAGGCACCGAGATCGACGTACGCCCACGGAGTCACACCATGAGGGGGTCGATGGCATCCAGAGCGCGGGTATCCACCCAACAATGCGCAATGCGCGGAGTTCTCAATCGCTGAGACTCCCAACACGGGACTGGGTCTAACGAGACCTAGCCGACAGGGCTACCGTCCTCGGTGGAATCGGGAAAACACCCCGTGCCTTGCCTCCCACAACGCCGTCGGCCCGTTGGTAACCACTGCCAAGCTAGAGCCGTACAAGCTACTTGTCCAAGACTAGAGCCATTATAGTTATGGCGGTGGCGACAGGCTCCTGGGTTGCCGCTTTAAGAACCGGTCCTTAGAGGGAGACACTAGAACAAAGCACACAGCACATGCTCTAGCTCCCTAATCCATGTTGCTAAAAAGCAAGTTTTAACGTTAAAGTTGAAGTGGACCATTAATACAAGTTTAACAGTTAGATAAAGGTGACAGTAGCTGTGCCTAGCAAAGTTCTACCCATATGCAATAAACCCAAGGTAAACAAGGATAGGATAATGAAAAACTAGGTACAACCTTAAAGGTTACATCATATTAGACACATGCATGTATGAAATAATGTATTACAAGTGAGTAGGTAGCAAGGATTGTCCGTGCTATAACTTGCCTTCCTCAAAGTGCTGTTGCTGCTGCGAGTCCGGCTCCTGAAAGTCCTCGAACTCAAAGTCCAACGCGAACGGCTCACCGACTGGACACGAATCACCGCACAAGCGTCCACACAAGACGATACATGCAAACAAAAGTATTCTATTAGAAACAGTACACCAAACAGTGAAAACAGTATAAAAACAGGAGCTAGAAATATTCTACGCTTCGCTACGAACACATGAGTGCAAGAATCACACTAATCGGAGTTAAAACGAGAAAGATATGGCGTTTCTAAGGTTCAGGGGCTTGCTGGCAAGTTTCAGAAACTTCCAGGGGCTTAATTGTGAAAAACCGAGGACCTATACGCAATTACGTGATAAAATAGGAGGGCTTACGCGCAAAAAGACGAGGGCTGGACCGCGGGTTAGTTTTTTCAAAAACACAGGGAGTTAAATGAATAAAACGGGACCTCTTTGTAAATACTTTTGAACTCCATTGGACGGCGGGTTGATTTGAGAGGAACAGGAGGGCTCTTTAGCAAAATAACCAGGTCTGACCGGTATTGACCCTGTTGACCGATGTCTGACTTTGGTCAGATCCAACCGAGGCCGTAGGATCTACATCGGACGGCTAGGGTTTTGTGAAGACGGTTGGGTCGCCGGCGGCAGACGGGAGGGCGCCGCCGCCGCTCGGCCACGGCGGTGGTTCACCGGAATTGGCGCTAACTTGAGCTACAGACCGCCAAACACTAAGCGGCTTGGACCTACGGCACCAGGGAAGGATGGCGAGTATGCCTAGGGGGTTCGTGGCGACCGGCGGGGCACTGAGGCGGCGGTCGACGTGGACCGGCCGTCGGCTGTCATCGGCGAGCGACGAGCGGGGTGGAAGCTTCGGCTTGGGACACAACTTTTGGCGCTACGGGTGCGGAAAGTCAAGGCTAAGATGGCGATGGGGTTCAAGTCGAGGGGGGAAGCGGTGCGGGTGATGCGCGGCGGCGAACAGAGGAGGCGGAGCTCCAGCGAGTCCCGGCGACGGCGGTGGAGGTGCTACGGGCGCGAAGGGAGACGGGAAGAGTTCCTTACGCTCACACGCAGCTGGTGCAGCGGTCAATTTGGACAGAGCGCAACCACAGGCGGAGATCGATGGCACGGCGGTCGGCGGAGCTGCAAGGTGGCCGGCGACGAGATTAGTCCAGCGCGGGGAGAGGTTAAGCGGAGCTGCGAAGGGAGGGGCTTCCTCACCACGGAATGAGGATACCTGGGCTGCCGGAGGGAGCAGAGCGACGCTAGAGAGGGAGAATCGACGGCGCGGCGGAGCTCGAGCTCGGGGGGGGGGAGCGCGGCGTTGCTGGCGCAGGAGGGCTCGGCTCGGGAGGGTCGAAGCGAGGATGGGTGAGGGTTCGAGGGTGCGGGGGCACGACTTTTATAGCCCCAGGGAGGGTCTTGGCGTGCGAGCCACGCAGGGGGCGGCGGCGGCGGCTCCATCCTTTCCAATCACGGGGATCCATTTCCTTTTCGGGGCGGCACGAGGAAGGAATGGAGCAGCGTGGAAGCTTCCAGGAAGGTACGACCGGGCCCACGAGATTCGCCCGGGTGTGTAGAGGAAGGAAATCCCCGGCGCGTGCCGTCCGTGATCTTCGACCGGGCTCGTCTCCACGAGGAAGACGGAGCTGACCGGTGGGGTCCACGCGGAAGAGGGAGAGGGAGGGAAGGGAAATGGGCCGGTGTGCGTGCTGGACCGAGGTGTGTTGCTGGGCCGGGGTGTGTTGCTGGGCCGGTGAACGGAGAGCGGGGCGCGGGCTTGAGCGCTGCGCGCTGAGCAGGCCGGGCCGGCGTGCAGGAACGGGCCGAGCTGGTGCCGTGCGAGGGAGAAGGCTGGTGGGCTGGGTTGACGTGGCCGGTGTGGG
Source organism: Echinochloa phyllopogon (assembly GCA_033239725.1). Lineage (NCBI taxonomy): Eukaryota > Viridiplantae > Streptophyta > Magnoliopsida > Poales > Poaceae > Echinochloa > Echinochloa phyllopogon. The sequence continues at coordinate 17,796,700 of BTCW01000003.1, read as the reverse complement.
CCGAACGAAGGAGCTGGAGGCTGGGTTGCGAGCAGGGGTTGACGGAGCGAGCGGGCTGCGCAGCGGTGATGGTCCGCAGCGGAGCTGTGGGCCGCTGGGAAAAGAAAAGAGAGGAGGGAGGCGCTGGGCCGCGAAAAGGTGGGCCGAGCGGGAGGGAATGGGCTGCTGCGGGAAAAGAAGAAGAGAAGGGGAAAAACAGACCGGGAAAAGAAGTTCAGGGAGGGGAAATGAACTTTGGCCAAACAACTTTTCTAGGGCTCCAAACAGGGTGATTCAAATTTGAATTTAAATAAATTTAAATTCTCATTTGAACCACAAGCAATACAAAACTCAATGCAGCAGCATGAATGCAATAAAAATGTTTCTATACCTTATATTTGATTTTAATTTCCAGAAATTATTTATTTACCCTATGTTAATTATGAACAAGACATTAAATACTCAATTAATTACTAAAATTTTTGAATAGGACTATTTTAGGGTGTTACAGAGACGTGGCCACCCTGCACTCAGCACGGTACCAGCAGTCCCTGAGACGATGTCAGGAGCGGAAGGTGCGGCGTCGAGACCTGAACGAGGGCGACCTGGTGCTGAGGCTACGACAAGACAACCGAGGCTGACACAAGCTCACGCCACCATGGGAAGGACCATTCATCGTCGCCAAAGTCCTCAAGCCCGGCACCTACAAGCTAGCGAACGAGAAGGGCGAGGTCTTCCCCAACGCTTGGAACATCCAACAGCTACGTCGCTTTTACCCATAGAACCTCTTGTATTTTTCTGCAATCTTGTTTTATCGCACAATGATAATAATAAAGATTCGTAACAACATGGAAACATTGTTACTAACAACAATGAAACAGGGCGACTCGCCTTTACCCTCGAAGCTAACTCGAGGTAAAGACGAGCCTCCCTCGGGGGCTACCGGGGGACTGACCCCCCAACCGTTCCAACCTTTTTCCATGCGCTTCTTTTTAAAAAATGTGTTGTTAAGCCTTCCCTCTCAGTTCGGAAAGACGTAAGCGAGGCGCAAGCCTACCACGGTTGAGAGCCGGCCGAGTTGTGGGGCCGTCTACGCCCCCGAAAGGCTACGACATCCCCCTCACCACTCGACGCCAAGGTTACTTGTGTACCTCCGCCGAAATCAACCTCGAGCTAAGAAGAGAGAACAACACATCGTACATCAAACAAACGCAAACCACTTCTTTTGAAAAACATGTTGCCAAACCTTTCCTCATTAAGTCCAGAAAGATGTAAGCAAGGCACGAGTCTACCGCGGCTGAGAGCCGGCAGAGTCGTGGGACCGCCTACGCCCCCGAAGGCTACGGCATCCCCCTCACCACTCGACGCCAAAGTTACTGGTGTTCCTCTGCCGAAACCGATCTCGAGTTAAGAGGAAGGCACAGCACGCCAAACAAACGAAACTTCAGTTGCAAAACCCTAACTAAATCCAAACATCCTTATTTATCATACTGCTAACTGCGAAAATACGGGACCAAACTCCCGGAATCACTGCAGGAACTCACGGAAACGGACTCGGCATCCCAAAGATCGCGAGAAGGGTCTGACTTTCCTTCGGTCGAAACCTAGAAAGCATTATTAGTCCTTTCCCCTCAAAGATCGAGGAAGACTAAAAGCAAGGCGTGAGTTACTACAGAGGACAGTTGGCCGGGTCGTGGGACCGCTTACGCCCTCGAAAGGCTACGGCATCCCCCTCGCCGCACAACGCTCAAGTCGCTCAAGTCATTCCTAAATCATGAGAAAAGGCACAATTTCGCACAGAAATCTTTCAATACAAACACGAGATCGTGCTAACCCATGGGTTAGACACAAACATGATTTATTCCTTACACGCCACGAACGGCGAGATTACGATAAGAAATTACACTCGGCAATAGGCCGTTTTAAAGATACAAAGACTAGAGCCACCCTAACGGGGCTCTTGTACTACTTCAGCTAGCCGGCCATCACACTATCACGAGAAGCAATTTCCATAGCTTTCTCGTCGATTTTCCTCTTGCACCCAGCTAACCGAAGAACCTGGTGGTCGAGCGGCTGCGGAACGGAGGACGTTGAACCACTTGACCGCCCAACAGGGCATGTCTTCACGCCCTGCCGTCGATGAGCGCCCTCACAAGGATGACGGCCGGTGAATGTCACTTGCTAGCTTCCTAGCGAACGAAGCGCCCGCCGCAACATCCTTGCAGCGCCTCACCACCAGCAAGGTCACCGCCTCCCCGATGAGGAGCGTGATGCCCTGCTCCTTTCCCGCAGCATGCCCACCGCCTCTCATCGACTTTCTTCTGGCATCAATGGCGCGTGCCAAGGCCGAAACCCCGGACCACTCTACTCCCACTCTCGAACCCATCGGGAGGATGAAGTTTATGACTCTGCATACTTGACAAGCTACACAAGAACCCGGCGATGATCTTCTCCCCCGCCCGGACGCCTGCTTTTATAGGCACCCAGGGGTCACGACTGTTACTCCCGTGGATAGATAATCGCGAGATTCTCGTGCGGATGCGAACCGCTAGCCGTATCAGACGGGCAGCCTTAATCACCTCCTTGATTCAGCCTGCCCACTGTACGATTCCTGCGCCCAACGACCCACGAGCGAAACAGCCGCGGCCCAGGTGAACGGACCAAGGCAAAGGAAGTCATCTGAGAGCACCTAGACGGGGAAGCTAGCTCAAGCCGCTGACGATTGGGCCCGACCGCATGGAAAACCATCCCAAGGCGGGCAACCACGTTTATCCGGTGTGCGGCAAGGTGAATCGGCGGGCCGAACGTCCTGATCGTCGCGTCGCCTCAGATCTTACCCATACATGACGCTTCGTCATAAAAGGCGCGCATGTTCAACCGCGCCATCAACAACGGCTTGACCGCCCGGTCCGGGGAACACACGCGTCAAGTGCGGCCGTGGGCTGAGCCGCTGACACACGGGCCCCCTAGCGGAAACCGCCCCGGCGTGGGCGGCCGCATTAATTGCGGCACGGTAAAACGAACCATCGCCGACTGACACCCTGGGCGCCCTGTCACCTCAACCGCCACCCACGCACGCCACTCCGCCTAAAAAGGCGCACCCGTGCTCCCACGCGGAGCGCCGCGCCACGTCAGCTGAGATCGTGTGGATTCGAACGGCCGATTCCGGTCGACGGGCCGATGCACTGCCACGCCAACCACGACTCGCGCGAAATGCGGAAGACCACCCCCGGTCAAAGATAATAACGGGCAACGATTGCTTCCAAGGTAAGCTAAATCGCCATGAGGCGTTCCACGAAGGCCAGGGTTCGAAGTCCTGCCCTCGAACGGGTTCGAACGGACGCCCCGGCTGAGTTGGAAACAAACAAGGGAAGGGCAGCTGGCTCGACCCTCGAGCGGAGAGGCTCGCGCGCCTCCTCCGTGGCCTTACTGATCAGAAGCTCGAGCCTGGCCCTCGAACGGGTTCGACAGGCGCTTCAGATCGACAGAGTTAGGAACGATTCGGGCGTGCTCATCATGACTTTACCCCGGACGCGAAGTTCAGGGACGCCCCTGTTTTGTTCAAGGCCGGACAAAGGCAGCTAGTTGAGGGATCCCACCGAGGGAGAGCTTCCGCGCCCTTGGTCCCTGTCGGATGGGACCAAGCCCCTGCCTAGCAAACCTTTGCGAGTGCTCGCTGATGGACGTGTCTCCGGACCACGAGCCGACCCCGAACGAACGGGGCACGGACGCCCACTTGAACTACCCGTTAAAAGCTCAAACGAGGCCGCCACGTTCGCGAACCCGCTCGAGGGTAGCGCAGAGCGTCTCACCACTCAGCCCTGCGGAAGGGAAGCGAGGGTCGCCTTACGAAAAGACGCGGAGCTCGACCCGATCGACCCTTCTAGGCCAGAGGGCTCGGGGGCTCCCTGCACAACGACGTAATACCCCTCGAGGGCAACGCTCGAGCCCACGCACGGTACTACCTCGAAACCTAAAACCCGATGCCCGAGGGTTATAGCCTTCACGCGAGTGAAATCACTCCCGCGAAGACTCGGGGGCTACACCCGCGGGTGCGCTAGCGCGCCCCCACGAAAGACGTGCATATCCCAAATCAGGCCCCGACACGGGACGTCACAAGACATCGCCTCGAGATGGATCCTTTATAAGAGCGAACCGCTCCCATAAAGGCTCGGGGGCTACTGTCGGGGACCAAATTAGGGGGTCCCTTAATCATCAGGGTAACCACCCTCAAAAACGCACAACAAAGACTACCTCCCGCAAACACATGGACCCACGCCAGCAAAATCATGCGGCCCACTACCAGCCATCCAGGCCCGACAATGGCCCGCGAGGGTACGACGCATTCGCACCCAAAACTCCGCCTCGCTCGAGGGTACTACGCCTCCCCCTCGAGCCACAGACCCCAGCTCCGCCTCGCTCGAGCTCATCTCGACCCCTCGAGTATGCACCTCATCAGCGGCGCAGGGACCGGCGATCCCAACTCCCGCACCGGGCGCCGAAGTCAAAAGAGAAATCCTCCTTGCACTGTGGTCAACTCCACCAACTCTCGGCCATTCCCCGGTAAACCGGGCACGCCGCGCACTGTGGTCAATAGCAACCACCATGCCGACACCTGTGCCGCCAACTCCTGTCCTTCCCCACCTGCCACGCCCTCGAACCTACCAGCGGCGGACTGCTGGGCGCGGATTACGGCGGCACCGCCCCTCGAAACCACTCCAGGACAAGCACAGGGACGGCCGTGACACCCGCAGGAGCCGGAGCTCGCCATAAATCCCCTGCCAGGGTCAAGGACGACCGCACGCCCGGCGCCATGCTCTCCAGTGCGCGCCCTGTAGCACACACTGTACTTGTACTTGTAGGCCCCCCCTCTCCTTGGCCTATAAAAGGAGGAAGGGGGCGAGAGAGAAAACAGACGAACACGCACACGATCACCGCCTTCCACGATATTGGCACTCTCCTCAATCACTTTCACACCCATTTTCAGGGACTTGGAGACTTCCTCTCCTCTCCCGCCGTGCTTGTAGCCCCCCCCCCCCCCACTGCAGGCACCTCGGTGCAAGATAGTATAGTGCCGCGAGCACAGTCTGCTAGACGTACGGCCCCGCGGCCGGAACCAGGATAAACTCTTGTGTCATCGTGCTAGCTCTTGCATCAACCGTCAGGGGACGGGACACAGCGTATTCTGTGTGGCGCTGAGGTTGGGTGGCCAATCTCAGCACCGACAGTGGCGCGGCTGGTAGGGGGTTGCGCTGTGATCAACCCACTTCACCCGATCAGTTCCCTTGACGGCAAGCCACGCCAAGGCCATGCCGCCACGATCCGCCACGAGGGTCCCCCGGCCCGCTTCCGCGCGGGTACTAGATCACGTTTGGGAGCCTGGAGTTCGAAGCGACCGGTGAGGGCCTCCTCATGCGGCTCGCCTCCAGGACGCCCGACATGATGGCCATTACCCCGGCGCCGCCAACGCCGCCCCAGCTCAAGAGACGTCAAAGACTGCACGAGCTGCAGATTCGCGTGGAACGGCGCGTTGCCCCACGCATCGTCCTCCCTGATTGGGACGCACACCTGTTGCTCCGGCCCGCTGCCGCAGTACAGGGGAGCGCACCCCCACCAGCGGCTCCCGCGGAGGGAGCACGCTGGGAAAATGCGGCCGGGCCGGTGCAGCTCCCTTACGGAATGAGCAACGCGGCCGCAAGCTACTCCGCGGCAATCAGCGCCAACCTGAACGCGCAAGAGGATTCGCCGGGTCACCAGCTGGGTTCGATCCGCGACCTCAACATTTCCTCGCCCGGCGGGTCCCAGCCCGAGTCGGACGACGGGGAAAGTGTGCGCGGCCAGGAGCACCCAGGCCTGGACTACTCTGGGCTACGCGACCGCAAAGGTCTTACCTCCTTCCAGGCCACTGCGGACTTCTGCCTCACCTGTTCCGACGATTCCAGCAAAGGGGAATACGACCCCACGCGGGAATGCTTCGTCCTCGACGGCGAAGTAGAGTCCGTGGGAGAGGATGAAGAAACGCGCGACGGGGCCGGACACGACGAACCGCCACCAGCGCCCGCCGAGCCATCGGGCGAAGCCGCACTCGCACAGGCACAGCTCGTGTAGGTACAAGAGCTGGAAGCCAGGCTCCGACAAGAGCGCCAGCAGGTATAGGAGCTACGCGCAGCTCTGGAAGCCCGGCAGCCCGAGCGCGGCGAACGTGCGCAAAACGCCGGGCGCATCGCTCAAGCGCGCATCATGAATGATGGCAACGACGCCAGCCCTGCCATGCCGCCGCGGGCAAGCCAGAAGCTCGTCGCCGCAGTAACTCTGATTCGGGCCATGCCTGAACCATCGACACCAGAGGCGCGCGACATGCGGCGCCAGGTGCAGGCCCTTGTTGAAGAAGCGACCGTTCATCAAGCAGAAAGTTCCGCCTCCCGTATGCGCCACCAGGCCAGTTCAAGAGCCGGAGGAAGCAAGCGGGATAAGGAACAGTCTATCCATACCCCGCCTAGGGGCGCATGGACGCCTCACTGACCGACGAACGACGGGAAGGTGCTCATGACCGGCGACCGCGAAACGAGGAGGTCCGCGAAGGACCGACTCGTGGACACACGAGGCGCCATTAACGACGGTGACGCGCGCAACGTCCTGAACAATAAGAGGCAGGACGCGGCACCTCCCCGCAGTAGGCACTCCCGACGAAGGGGTCGCTACAACAGCGAGGAGGACAAAATCCCGACGCCGGAACCCCCGGGAACCCCTGTGTTCAGTCGGAAGATCCGTTCGGCCGCCATCCCGCCGCGCTTTCGTCAGCCGACCACCATTACCAAGTATTCGGGTGAGACGAAACCCGAGACGTGGCTCAATGACTACCGCCTGGCTTGCCAGTTGGGCGGGGCCACCGACGATGCTATGATCATCCGCAACCTTCCGCTTCATCTCGCGGACTTGGCGTGGACATGGCTCGAACACCTACCCGTGAACAGATCCACGACTGGGACGACCTGGTCAGGATGTTTGTGGGTAACTTCCAGGGCACGTACGTGCGCCCCGGAAACTCCTGGGACCTGCGCGGGTGCCGGCAGGCGGCCGACGAACCGCTGAGAGACTTCATCCGCCGCTTCTCCAAGCGCTGCACCGAGCTCCCGAGCGTGGGGGACTCCGAAATCATCCACGCCTTCCTTGAAGGCACGACTTGTCGAGAGCTGGTGCGCGAGCTGGGGCGAAACCATCCCACCAGCGTCAACGCGCTATTCGACATCGCTACCAACTTCGCCTCTGGAGAGAAGGCTGTTGGGGCGATTTTCGACGGCAAGACCAAGGGGAAGCGCGCGGAGGAGCCGCCCGCGGAGGGCAGCAAGTCCAAGGGAAAGGCTAAAAAGCAGAAACGAGGTGGCAAAGGCAAGAAGCCTCGGCAAGCCGCGCAGCAGCAGCAGTAGGGCGAGGACTCTGACGAGGCCCTCGCGGTCGAGCGAGGCCGCAAAGGCCCTCGAGGCCCTCCTCTGGGGGGAGGCCTGTTCGATGAGATGCTGAAGAAGCCATGCCCGTACCATAAGGGCCCTGTCAGCCACACCCTCGAACAATGCGAGATGATCAAGGGTTACTACAAGCGCACCTCCGCGAAGGAGGATGGCCCGAAGAAGGGTACGGGTGATGGCGGCAACGACGAGTTCCCCCATGTGGAGAATGTCTTCTTCATCGTAGTGGGGCCCACAATGAACGTGACGTCCCGGGAGCAAAGACGTGAACACCGAGAGGTCTTCTCCATTCACCCCGTGACGCCAACTTACCTCGCCTGGTCAGACGAGACCATCTCCTTCGGCCGCGAGGACCACCCGGACTATGTCCCGAATCCGGGGCGCAACCCACTTGTCGTCGACCCCGTCATCGGCAACACATGATTCTCCAAGGTGCTGATGGACGGGGGCAGCAGCCTCAACATCCTCTACGTCCGCACCTTAGAGCTCATGGGCATTGGCACGAACCAGCTGAGGCCAAGCAAGGCGCCGTTCCACGGCATCGCACCGGGAAAACGGGTCCAACCCCTCGGGCAGATCGACCTACTCGTTTGCTTCGGCACTCCCGACAACTTTCGGAGGGAGACCCTCACCTTTGAGGTGGTGGCATTCCCAGGAGCGTACCACGCCATTCTCGGGCGTCCGTGCTACGCCAAGTTCATGGCGGTCCCCAACTACGCCTACCTCAAGATGAAGATGCCGGGGCCAAAGGGCGTCATCACCGTGGGATCGTTGTACGAGCATGCTTACGTGTGTGACGTCGAGTGCGTCGAGGGCGCGGAGGCGCTCGCCTACAGCGAGACCCTGGTGGCGGACTTGGAAAAGATGGCGAACGAGGCAGTCGACTCCGCCAAAAGGCACGCGGGCACCTTCGAGGCTGCAGAGCACACCAAGGCGGTGCCCCTCGACACCAATGCCCCTGAGGGCAAGGCGTTGAGGGTCAGCACCACCCTCGACCCCAAATAGGAAGCAGTGCTCGTCGACTTTCTCCGCGCCAACGCCGACATCTTTGCGTGGAGATCCTCGGACATGCTGGGTATTCCGAGGAAGGTCGCCGAGCACTGCCTTGACATCCAGCCTCGCTCCAAGCCGGTGGTGCAGCGACTGCGGCGGTTCGACGAGGAAAAGCGCCGCGCCATCGGGGAGGAGGTGCACAAGCTTCTGCAGGCCGGGTTCATCAAGGAGGTATTTCACCCAACCTGGCTCGCTAATCCTGTTCTAGTTAGGAAAAAAACAGAAAATGGCGTATGTGCATAGATTATACCGGTTTAAACAAAGCATGCCCTAAGGTTCCATTCCCTTTGCCTCGAATAGATCAGATAGTAGACTCCACTACTGGGTGCGAATTGCTATGCTTTCTTGATGCTTATTCCGGTTGTCATCAGATTAAGATGAAAGAGTTCGACCAACTCGCGACTTCTTTCATCACCCCGTTTGGCATGTTTTGCTACGTCACTATGTCGTTCGGCCTCCGAAACGCCGGAGCTACATACCAGCGATGTATGCAACACGTTTTCAGAAGCCACATCGGGCGGACCGTTGAGGCATATGTAGATGATATCGTTGTGAAAACCAGAAAGGCGGACGATCTGGTAAACGATTTGCAAATTGCATTCGGTTGCCTCCGGGCAAACGGGGTAAAGTTAAATCCGGAGAAATGCGTATTCGGGGTGCCGCGGGGCATGCTGTTGGGTTTCATTGTCTCCCAACGAGGAATCGAACCCAACCCCAAAAAAGTCTCGGCCCTGGAACGGATGGGGCCAATTCGGGACCTCAAGGGGGTGCAAAAGGTTCTGGGCTGCCTCGCGGCTCTCAGCCGTTTCATCTCTCGACTTGGTGAAAAGGGCTTACCTTTGTACCGGCTCCTAAAAAAGCACGAACGCTTTTCATGGACCCCCGAAGCCCAAAAAGCCCTCGACGGGCTAAAAGCGTCGCTCGTACGCGCATCAATCCTCACGCCGCCACAGAACGGCGAGCCCCTCTACCTATACGTGGCTGCGACAACGCAAGTTGTCAGCGCCGTCATCGTCGTGGAAAGGACGGAGGAGGGACACGCTCTGCCGGTCCAGAGGCTGGTGTACTACGTCAGTGAGGTGCTGACCGAGACCAAGGCGCGGTACCCACAGATTCAGAAGCTAATCTACGTTGTAGTGCTCGCGCAACGAAAGCTGCGACACTACTTCGAGGCCCACCCAGTCACCGTGGTCTCATCTTTCCCTTTGGGGGAGATAGTCCACAACCCGGACGTCTCGGGTAGGATAGCGAAGTGGTCGATGGAGCTCGTGGGAGAAACTCTCTCCTACGTGCCACGAAAAGCGATAAAATCGCAAACCTTAGCGGATTTCATCGCTGAGTGGACCGACGTCCAACTCCCACCGCCATAGATCCAAGCCGAGTGCTGGACCATATACTTCGACGGGTCAGTGATGAAAGCTGGGGCAGGCGCAGGCCTCCTCTTCGTTTCACCCCTCGGGGAGCACATCCGATACGTGGTTCGCTTGCACTTCCCGGCGTCGAACAACATGGCAGAGTATGAAGCCGTCCTCGCTGGGCTCCACATCGCCGTTGACCTCGGCGTCAAACGCCTCGACGTCCGGGGACATTCTCAGTTGGTCATCGACCAAGTCATGAAGAACGCAAGATGCCGCGATGAAAAGATGGAGGCGTACTGCAACGAGGTTCGACGCCTCAAGGACAAATTCTATGGCCTCGAGCTGAACCATATCGTGCGCAAATACAACGAGGAAGCGGATCAGCTGGCCAAGATCGCGTCAGAGCGAGTCACCGTTCCTCCGAATGTCTTCGCCCGCGACCTCGACCAACCCTCTGTCAACTTCGAACAAAGGGTCGGAGCCCTCAAGACGCCCTCAGGGGCTGAGGGGGTCGAGCCCATGGAAGAGGACCCCTCGAAAGAGGGGCTCGAAGCCCTCGACGTTGGAAATTCTTCGGCCGAGGCCACGGAAATCGACGTGGACACACAACTGCAAGACTGGCGCAGCCCATACTTCGCGTGGATTGACCGCGGGGAGCTGCCCTCGGACCGGACCGAGGGGCGCCGCAACGCCAGAAGGGCCAAGACCTTTGTCTCGGTCAGCGGCGAGCTGTATAAACGCAGCGCCTCAGGAATTCTGCAGCGATGCATCCCCGTCCCCGAGGGAAAGCAGTTGATCCGCGACATCCACGCCGGGGTGTGCGGACACCACGCGGCACCGCGTACCCTCGTGGGTAACGCGTTCCGGCAAGGCTTTTACTGGCCTACCACTGTAGCCGGCGCGAACGAAGTCGTGTGCACCTGCGAAGGGTGCCAATTTTACGCACGAAAGACGCACCTCCCGGCGCACGCCCTACAGACCATCCCTGTAACATGGCCTTTTGCGGTCTGGGGGTTGGATCTCGTGGGACCTTTCCGCCCAGCGCCCGGGGGCTTCACCCACTTGTTGGTGGCCATCGACAAGTTCTCGAAGTGGGTCGAGGTCCGGGCCATCACCAGCATTAGATCTGAGCAGGCCGTGTTGTTTTTCACCGACATCATCCACCGATTCGGGGTACCCAACTCGATCATCACCGACAATGGCACCCAGTTCACCGGCAAGAAATTCTTGGAGTTCTGCGACGACCATCACATTCGCGTAGATTCGTCGGCCGTAGCACATCCACAAACAAACGGCCAAGTAGAACGTGCCAACGGCATGATACTACAAGGCCTGAAGCCAAGGATCTTCAACAAGCTAAACAAGTTTGGCCGGAAATGGGTAGTTGAGCTGCCATCGGTGATTTGGAGTCTCAGGACAACCCCAAGCAGGGCCACAGGCTTCAGCCCATTCTTCCTCGTCTACGGCGCCGAGGCCGTCCTCCCAACAGACTTGGAGTACGGGTCTCCGAGGCTCAAGGCCTACCAAGAAGAACAAAACCAGCGGAACCGCGAGAATTCGCTGGACCAGGTAGATGAGGCTCGAGACGTGGTGTTGCTTCACTCGGCACGCTACCAGCAATCACTCCGGCGGTATCAAGCTCAGAAGGTGCAGCGTCGAGACCTTCACGAAGGGGACCTGGTGCTAAGGTTGCGCCAGGACAATCGAGAGCGCCACAAGCTCACTCCACCATGGGAAGGACCATTCATCATCGCCAAGGTCCTCAAGCCTGGCACTTACAAGCTGGCAAACGAGAAGGGCGAGATCTTCACCAATGTCTGGAACATCCAACAGCTACGTCACTTCTATCCTTAAAATTCTCAGCATTCCTTGTAAATACTTCATGTTCTTAGCCAACAACGATGAAAAGTTTGCGAAAAACATGGAAACATTGTTACTAACAGCATGAACAAGGGGGACTTGGTCCTATCCTCGACCTAGTCTCGATAGAGCCAAGCCCCCCTGGGGGCTGCAGGGGGGTTTACCCCCTAATCATCCCAATTTTAAAATTGTGCTAAAACTCAGAACGCTTAGAAAGATGCGGGGCGCGAGCTAACTAAAGCTGGAGCCGGCTGAGCCGTGAGACCGCCTACGCCCTCGAAGGGATACGGCATCTCCCTCTCCACTCCACGCCTTAATTACTCGCAGATTCAAAATACCCGGCCAAAATCTCTCCAAGCCAAGAATAGCACAATAGAACAATCAAACAAGTTTGAAGCGCACAATCAAAATTCAAACTTAGTTTATGTACAGAGCCAGTCTCCTAAAAACTAAGATACATCTGGATCTCTAAGCCTGAACCTTTCAGGCTTCACCTTCCTGCGGGGGCGCGGCGACAGTGTCAAGACCCCCCAGGGCGGCGGCCTCGGCGGCGACAGTCGAAGGAACCGACGCGAGGGCCCCAGGACCATCGTCATCATGGCGCACCGAGGCGATGGCCTCCTCAAGGGACGCCACGGCGTCGACTTCAGGATTAGCCTCGGCTTCGGGGGCAGCCACGGCCTCGGGCCCGATGTCGGCGCGCGCATCTTCATCTTCATCCTCGCCAGGAAAAAGCTCACGCCCGAACTTGGCGGCAAGCGCTGTGGCGGCGTCCTCGGCACTGTCATCGGCCTCGTCGAGAGCAGCAAGGGCGGCGTCGTCATCCAGGTCTGCGTCGATAAAATAACCGCGCGCCACCGCCGCAAGGTCGATGTTGTAGTGGGTCGACACCACGCCGAGTGCCTTCTTCACACCAAGGTGAAGAGCATTCTCGAGGTGCTCCGCCACGCAGCCTCTCAAAGACCTCAGGTGGCTGGGCAATGACGACCCCGACTGCAACCCCGACAGGATGTCGACGCACTGGATGTCCCAGCACGCGGCGTCGGCGGCGGCCCTCAGAGTTTCGAGCTCCCCCTGAGCCTCGGAGTAGGCAGCTTGAACAGCCACCACCTCGTCTGCCTTCTCGGCCTCGGCCTTCCGCAGCCCTTGACAAGGATCGAGCACGTCAAAACGAACTCCAACACAGAAACAGTCAAGGAAGCTAAGAAAACATAGAACCATACCATCTACCAAGGCCGTGGCCTCGGTAAGCGTCGTGCGCTCCTGCTGGAGCAGGTCCTCCGCGGTGGCCAGCGCACCCTCCTTCTCCTGAAGCGAGCGGCCCAGCCGTTCGGCCTCCTGGGCATTCTGCTCTGCCCGGGCTGTCGCCTCCGTGAGATGAGACTACGCGGCCTCGCGCGCCTTGCGCTCCTGCTCGAGCAGCGTCCGCTCCGCCGTGAGCGCCTCGCGCTCCAGCTGGAGCTGGCCTTGTGCCTCCAGCAGCTTGGTCCCGGCCACCTCGCGCGCCTTGCGCTCGAGCTCGAGCCGCTCCAACGCCGCGGCCAATGCCCGGGCCCCCTGCTCCACCGCGCCCCTCTCGGCGTCGCGTTCCTGCTCCGCGCGAGCCTTGGCGCCCTCGTGTGCGCGGGCGGCCGTCTCTGTCTCCCTCACCCGGGCGGTGAGCTGGGTCACCTCCGTGTCCAGGTCCAGGTTCGCCTGACGGTACCGACGAAGATCGGCGTACAAGTCCACAATGCACGCGGTCTTGTTTGCCGCCTCCTTCCGCAGAAGCTGCACGAAGAACCATCAAGGATAAGGCACGAACTAAAAACGGTGATGAATTACCAAGCAGTACAGATAAGCACGGGGTTACCTCAAAAAGTTCCAGCGCCTGCCTGGAATGGAGATCGGCGGCGGCGACGATGGTCCGCTCCAGGTCCGTCCCGACCCGTTCTGCTCGAGCCCACAGCTCGTTCTCCTCTGCCATGCCCCGCCAAACTCGGGCAGAGACGCCGGGCTGCTCCGGCCATGCGCTCAGGCCGCGCCGACCCTGACGCAGCGCCACCTCGGCCGTATCCCACTCCGCCGCTCCCCCAGCCACTGGCGCCTACGGCGGCCCCCGGGCCAAGGAAAACGCCGCCGGCACCTCGGCCGCAGCCACCCCCGCAGGGGGAGCACGTCCGCCATCGTCATCTTGGGCCACGCCTTGTGCGCAACCCGAAGCCGGCAGGATGACCGTGCTACCGATCGGCGCGACCGCCTCCTGCCTCTTTCCAGTAGGGGCCACGGCGGTGGCACGGCCCCCCTGCTCGCCCACCTCAGCCAGAGCGTCGCGCCCCGACTCCACCTCTATCACCGGGGCGCTGTGCCCTGGCTCCACGTCCACCACCAGGGCGTCTTGCCCCGGCTCCAAAACCACCATCGGGGGCGCCCCCCCCTCCCCGCTCCCGCTCTGTCTCCATCGGCCGGGAATCTCGTACCCCCGGCGCCGGCTCCTCCGGCATCGCTTCGGGCGTCGCTGCTGGACGCGGAGTCCCACACGATCGCAATCCCCCGGCGTGAGGGGAATCCAACACCCCGACCTGAGGTTGGGGTTGGCCTTAGCAGCACCCCGAGCGCTGAATCAGAAAGGAAAAACGGAAATTGCGAAGCAAAAAAACAAACGGGGATGGAAAATCACGAGAATAGCTCAAAGCGAGACTTACCGGACGCAGTCCTACAAGGCCTGCAATTTCCGCTTCGAGCCGCCCGATGAGGGAGCCCTCCTCGAACTCGAGGACCCCCTCAACCCGCTCGGGGGCTGCGAATCCCTCGAGCCCTCGGCATCCGATTTGCTGCGGCGCAACGCGCCCGCAGCAGGGGTAGAAGTCACATGCGCCCGCGGCGCCGCGGGTCGGGCGGGCGCGACGGCCGTCCGCGCTGCCACCGGCGCGACATCGCCAAGGCTCGCCGCGCCCGCCCCAGGCGGCGGCACGGCCATCTCCTCCTCCTCACCGACGGGCAGAGCCCCGCCGGCATCGATCTCCTCCTCCTCCTCGCTGGGAGGGTCCGGGGAGTCCTCCGGGGACGCCGGCGGCGTCCCGCCGTCCCTCCTCCACCGGCGGAGCGCCGCCGAGTGCGCGTCCCGCCGGGCCTGCCTCCTCTGGTGCTGGCCTTCCTCGCCGCCTTCGCATCCCTCTCGTGGTCACGGCGGGCGCGGTTCGAAGCGTGCACCTCCGAAGTCAGCGCGAGGGAGCGGTAGAGGTGGCAATTCACCTCCTGAAACCACAATGAATCGATAAAGGAAATCCTCAGTTATCAATCCAACGGCTCAAGAGGGAAAATGGCTACTTACCGACAAAACGTGGCCCTCATCGGGGGGCAGCCGGAACGACCAGAGGTTGTTCTGGTTACTCGGCATAGTGTCGGGATGCACCGTCGTTCGCACCCTCGTGACGACGTACTCCTCAAGGGGTGGCTCCGGCAACATACGCGAAGCCGCCAATGCCGCCGGATCGGCGTCCTCTGTCATCCGGAACAGAGGGAGCTGTCTCTCCATGAGGAGAACCACCCGGCGATGATGGCAGTGCGCAAGCACGTGCGCCACGGTCAAACCCGACCCCTCCAGAGTACGAAGGGCGTCGATGGCGGGGCGGAGCCTCTTCCGATGACCGTCGCCGGAAACACCGTAGCTCTAGGAGTCTGCCTTCTCCGTCAAGACCTTGCCAGTGTACTCCGGCAACCCCAGGCCGTCGTTGCGCAGATAGAACCACCCCTTGGCCCAGCCATTGTTGTTGGTGGTCATCCTGCAGGCCGGATACAGATGCTTCCGGGGCTCGAACGGCGCGAGCGTAAGACCGCCGGCACACGAAGAACGGCGCACCCCCTTCCCCGCGCCGGACGTGCTGAGCTCGGCGCGAAAGAGGTGGACCCACAGGTCCCAGTGCGCCTCGATCCCCAGCACACCCTCACAGACGCCGACGAAGGCCGCCGCCTGAGAGATGGCGTTGGGGGTGAAGTTGTGGAGCTCCACGCCGTAGTAGTAGCAGAGGCCCCGCATGAACTGACTGGCAGACGCATTGAAGGCCCGCTCGTGGAAGCGGATGAAGCTCACCACGTACCCCACCGGCGGGTTTGGCACCCTGGCCGCCAGCGGCGGGACAATCCACGCCGGCCGCGCCGGATCGACCCGGGGCGAGAGCTGGCCGCCGGTCACCAGGCCCTCCAGGAGGTGATCGGTGGCGGTGGACGGAGTCCACTCGGTGAAGCCCTCAATGACCACCATGGCGGACGGCGGAGCGGGGAGCAAAGGCGACGAAGGCGGGCAGGACGAGCAGAGAGCAGCAAGCGGACTCGGAAGCGAGAGAAAGGCGGAGGCGCGAGCTAGTGCGGGGAATGGCGAAGGTAAGTAATCCCCTCCCCCCCCCCCCCCCCCCCCGCTTTCCTTTTTATAAGGGAGGGAGCGAGTTCATCCCCGCCGCGGCACACAAAACCATCGGCGACAGGCCCGGCGCATCAATGACAACCAGGGGCCCCCTCCCCTTTCCCCGGAGAACGGCACGCGTGAGCGGCGGCATTTACTGCGGCACAGTAAAACGAAACGACGCGGCAGCGGCGCCTGACCGCCGGTCGCCTCGCCTCTCCCCGGCGCACGCCAACTCCGCCTAAAAAGGTGCGCCCACTACGCCCACCTCGCCCACTCCGTGCCACGTCAGCCACGACCACGCCTGCCAGCGGTCGCGCGTAGGCCCGCAAACCGAAACGTCAACAACCGAACGGAAGGGTTCCTTCCAAGGTAAGACAACGACGCCCCCCCCCCCCCGAGGCGCGGGGTGCTACTAATCAGGGGCTCGAAGCCCAGACCTCGAAAGGGTTCGACGGGCGCCCCAGATTAAGCGATGCGAAGGCTGCAGGTCACGCTCGACCAACCCACTCTCGAGCCCGCGGCTCGAGGGCGACCTGCACCTTTCGCAAGGCCCCACTGATTAGGAGTACGAAGCCTGGCCCGCGAAAGGGTTCGACAGGCGCTCCGGATCAACAGAGTCAGGGACGATTCGGGCGTGCTCAACAGACTTTACCCCGAACGCGAAGTTTGGGGACGCCCCTGTTGTGTTCAAGGCCAGACATGGGCAGCTAGACGAGGGATCCCATCGAGGGAGAGCTTCCGCGCCCTCGGCCTCCATTGAAGGGGGCCGAGCCCTACCTAGCAAACCTTTGCAAGCGCTCTTATGGACGAGTCTCCGGACCACGAGCCGACCCCTAGCGAACGGGGCACAGGCGTCCACTTGAACTACCCGCTAGCAGCTCGCCGAGGCATCCGTGTACGCGGCCCAATTCGAGGGTTACACGAATAACCTCACCCCTCTCCCCCGCGAAGGGAAAGCGAGGGTCGCAACTCAAAGACAAGAGCCCCCCTGATCGCCTCCGCTCGGGCCAGGGGCTTGGGGGCTCCTTGCAGCATATCCTCCTCCTATGCTTGAAACACGTCGAAGTCGTGGACCCGCCCCCGAGTTCCGTATAAATCGGTATCATCCCCGCAATCCACCACGTCGAATAGGGAGCGACTAACACAACTCTCGGGAGTCAAAGCCCTTGCACGAGTGAACTCACTCCTCCAAAGGCTCGGGGGCTACACCCGCGGGTGCGCTCGCGCGCCCCCACGGAAGAACATGCGTAATCAAGAAGGAGTAACCCCCGCAGAATGCCCAGGAACGATCCCGCAAACCATCAACCTCTGCCCGACTGACCCTTAGTCCGGCAGAGGCTCGGGGGCTACTGTCGGGGATAGACCCAGGGGGTCCCCTAACCATCGGGGTAACCACCCTCAAAAAACGTTAACCACGGAGGGCCGAATCACCAGCAGCCCGAAAGGGCCACCAAGGCAGCGCGGCCCGTCACAGCTTATCACGGCCCAAAACAGCCGTACGAGCTCGCCTGTCGAGGGGACCCAAGTGGCGACCCCCGTCTCCGCCTCGCTCGAGGGACCCGGACCCCCCGGGTCAGGCGCAACGCCAACTCCGCCTCGCTCGAGGGCCACGCACCCCCTCAAGCAGGCGAGCCAACTCCGCCTCGCTCGAGGCCACCCCTCTACTCGACGCGGCGCGCCCCGGCGCCCCGCCCGACAACGGCATTTAATGCCCGCCCCATCGGGCGGGCGCCGAAGTCAAAGGGCGATCTCTCTCCACGCCGCGCCGCTGACACCGCAGAGCTCGCTGTTCTACCTGCTCTGGTCACTATGCGTCCTCACCGCTACTGTGCGGACGCATGTGGCGCTGCGCAAGGCCCTGTGCAGGCTTGCAGGCGTCATTCCGCACCACTATTCTACCTGCTCCCGTCCTCCCCCCCCCCCCCCGGTGCAGCCCTCGAATGGGCGTGAAGAACCCTCGAACGAATATATGAGCAGCGACCGAGCACGGACTCCGGTCAGGCGCGGCCCGGTGATGACGAACGCCGGGTCAAATCCACCAACTCTCGGCCATTCCCCGGTAAACCGGGCACGCCGCGCACTGTGGTCAACAGCAACCACCATGCCAACCCCAGTGCCGCCAACTCCTGTCCTTCCCCACCTGCCACGCCCTCGAACCAACCAGCGGCAGACGGCTGGGCGCGGATTACGGCGGCACCGCCCCTCGAAACCACTCCAGGACAAGCACAGGGACGGCTGTGACACCCGCAGAAGCCAGAGCTCGCCATAAATCCCCTGCTAGGGTCAAGGACGACCGCACGCCCGGCGCCATGCTCTCCAGTGCGCGCCCCTGTAGCACACACTGTACTTGTACTTGTAGGCCCCCCCTCTCCTTGGCCTATAAAAGGAGGAAGGGGGCGAGAAAGAAAACAGACGAACACACACACGATCACCGCCTTCCACGATATTGGCACTCTTCTCAATCACTTTCACACCCATTTTCAGGGACTTGGAGACTTCCTCTCCTCTCCCGCCGTGCTTGTAGCCCCCCCCCCCCCACTGCAGGCACCTCAGTGCAAGATAGTATAGTGCCGCGAGCACAGTCTGCTGGACGTACGGCCCCGCGGCTGGAATCAGGATAAACTCTTGTGTCATCGTGCTAGCTCTTGCATCAACCATCAGGGGACGGGACACGGCGCATTCTGTGTGGCGCTGAGGTTGGGCGGCCAATCTCAGCACCGACAACACGGTATAGTGAGACAAGGAAATTCTAAGGCAGTTTATGTATGCATGTTTTGCTAATCTAGTGTTTATCCACAAGACAGGCAAAAAGATAACCTAACCAAGAATGCACTTGCTAACAATATTAGGGCATTAAGAATCGACAACACATCACAGATACGATTGTTAAATGCATTTCATGTCACAGTCACATACAGATATTCAGATGATGATATCCATTCCAATTTGAGGGGCTAAGAGGGTCAAACCGGTGGGTACTACCTTGTCACCATTTTGGGTCTGCAGGCGGACAATTGCTGTTGTCTTATCAGTGAAGAAACGGACATTGTCCTTATCCACTGAGATACTGATAACTACAACAGCAGATGGAAATGGTTCAAGGTACAGAACTAGAATCATCTATGCGCAACAGTAACAGAGTTAGCCTTATAAACCACCAGGATAAAATCTATGTACCAGCTTTCCTGTCCCCGGTGTCACAGCTGAGCTTGTTGCAGAAATGCTTAAACTTGGCAGAGGGCATGCAGACTATGGCCTGGTAGATAGATTCCGGATAGTCCGGGACGCCGACGGGGATGTTGATGGCGTCTTCCAACGCGAAATCAAAATGACATTCGTTAATCACATGATTGCCTGTTCATTTCCACAAAACAAAAATCAGCACAGGGTCAGCGCAAATAGCAGCTAGCGCAAAATACGTGCGTGACCCGAACTTACCTGGCGACTGCAACGAGATGGGAAAGGTCAACCCGTCCTCACGATGGTAATTGATGGTGATGTCGTTGTCGTTGGCGAAGCTGAAAATCTTGGCGACGGCGGCGAGGTCCAGACCGACACAGAAGTGTTCGTGGTAGCAGGAGTAGAGATCCAAGGCCTTGGAGCTGAGTTCGAGCACGGCAAACGCGCCGCCGCTGGTGTCCGTGGCCTTGAACACGAGGCCTGTGCTGGTGAAGTCGAAGTAGGCCGTACTGAACAGGCCGCTGAGCGCCTCCTGGGCCTTGTTGAGGTAGCACTCCTTGTTCATCCGCAGCTCCAATACGAGGGAGTCGTCGGAGTCCATGGCTCGGCGGCGGCGGCGTAGGGGAAGAGGGGTGGGAGAAGATGGGGGGATCTGTGCGGGTGCGAGGGGTTTGGGAGGGGAGAGCGGCGGAGGGGAAGGGGAAAGGGAAGGCCCGGCGGCGGCGGCGTAGGGGAAGAGGGGCGGGAGAGATGGGAAACCCTAGCTAGGACCTGGGCTGGGCGGGTGCGAACGACCATACACGCATGAATATCAAGGACGCGGCGTGGTATTCTTCCTCGTTTGGGTCTTTCTGATTTTTCTGTTCGCTTTGTTAGTAATGGGCCGTCTTGACGGGCCCATATTGAGGGTGAAATATTTTGGGCCGAAAAGACTCGTTATCGAATCTTTTTAAATATATTAGGTGATTTTTCAAAAATAAATAGTTGATTTCAAAATTGTCAAAAATGGCCTCCAACCGCCGTTGTAAATGGTGGTAGGGACCTACCGTCACCAGAAACGGCGGTAGGAGCGCTACAGTACCCCTACCGATGTTTCAACCGGCGGTTGCTACAATAACCCGCCGCGGGTACTGGCGCGTTCCTGCTGCTGTTTCCCGTGGCGGCGGGGCAACTTCTCTTCAAAAAATCATAACTTTTTTTGTACGAATTTGGATGGGGTTAAAATTTATATGAAAACTAGGTAAGTGCTCGTGCGTTGCTACGGGTATAATATAAGAAGTAAAGATAAATAGATCAGATGAAAAATTCAATTGTAACGGTTGTAGGATCGCGTCAAAGTTCATATAAGTTAGTACTTTAGTTTTCTCGTAAAGGCATGGATGATGAGCTATAAAACCGTAGTTGATTCTGCCGACAGATGCCTGGCCACGGTGGCGACCAGTCCACAGGCGGACACGGCTGGCAGATGTGTGGCCAAGGCGGCGCCAAGCACGGGCGTTTGGCGGAGAGGCTCTAGGCGCAGGGGTTCGGGTGTTCGGCGGAGGGGTACAGCGATGGGGATTGTTGTGATCCATGTACTAATGCCACCACCCATGTCATTAAAAACTATTTTCTGTAAGCAAAAATCAATCAGATACATACATCATACATGATTCATTTTTGGTGGCATCTAAGGGGGTGTTTAGTTCATGAGAAAAGGTGAAAAGTGAAGTGAAAAAGTCACATCGGACACTGTAGCACTTTTTATTTGTTTGTGGTAAACATTGTCCTACCATGACCTAACTGGGCTCAAAAGATTCGTCTCGTCGTGTACATCAAAACCATGCGACTAGTTTTTTATTTACCCACGTTTAGTACTCCATGCATGAGGAGAGAGATTTGATGTGATAGGTGAATAGTGAAGTTTGGAGAGAAAATTTTTGAAAGTTTGATGATTTGACCAGGAACTAAACAGGGCCTAAAACAAAAAAGATAAGAAAAACACTTTGGTGGCATCAAGGCATGGACCTCACTTCCAGAGCTTGCGCAGGGACATGTTCTTCTCTGTGTCTTTCTTCATAACCTTGGCCACCATCATCTCGAAGTCCTCCTGGTAACGTGTACGCTTCTCTCGCGCAGGGCAATCATTCCAGCTTCTGTGCAGACGGGCCTCCGCTGCGCTACGGCAGAAGCCGGCCTATGTCGTGGATGTGGAATTTGGAACATATCCAACAAACTCCACCTTGAAACAAATTCCCTCTTGTAGCATAAATCATCTTCATCTTGAGCATAAAAACTTCTGGTGCCAACGATAGTCTCTTGGACTATCCTATTAAACCGACTAAGCTTGAGCACAGCTCAAACTTAGAAACGGGTACAGGCTTTGTCATCGTATCAGCAGGATTATCATGAGTACTGATCTTGCATACCTTGAGAATACCATCTTCGATCACATCAGGCACAAAATGATACTTGACATCAATATGCTTAGTCGTCTCATGGAACATCTGATCTTTAGTAAGATAAATAGCACTCTGACTATCACAGTATAATGTAATGCAAGATTCAGCCCCACACAGTTCAGCATACAAACCTTTCAGCCAAACCAATTCCTTGCAAGCTTCACAAATAGCCATATATTCTACTTCAGTAGTAGACAAAGCAACAACTGTCTGTAACGTAGCTCTCCAACTCACAGCACAACTACCAACAGTAAACACATAACCTGTAAGTGATCTTCTTCTGTCCATATCAGCAGCATAATCTGAATCCACATAACCAATCAGCCCCTTATCTGTTCTTCCAAACTTCAAACAATAATCTGATGTGCCTCTGAGGTACCTGAAAATCCACTGAACTACCCTCCAATGTTCTTTTCCAGGATTAGACATATATCTACTAACCAAACTCATAGCATATGATAAATCTGGACGAGAGCAAACCATGGCATACATCAAAGACCCAACAGCACTAGAATAAGGAAGAGTTGTCATGTATTCAATCTCCTGATCTGTACTAGGACACTGTGCAGCTGACAACTTAAAGTGAGGTGCAATGGGAGTACTAACAGCTTTAGCATCTGTCATGATGAAACGCTGAAGAACTTTCTTGATATAATTTTGTTGACTAAGAAATAGCAAACCAGATTTTCTGTCTCTACTAATTTCCATACCAAGAATTTTCTTAGCAGCACCAAGATTTTTCATGTCAAACTCACTACCCAACAATTTCTTCAACTTAGTGATTTCTATCTGACTCTTGGTAGCAATCAGCATATCATCAACATATAACAGCAAGTATATAGGTGATCCATTAACATGTTTGATGTAAACACAACTATCAAATTTTGACCTTTTAAAACTGTGTCACAACGAGTAGAGTGGTTTGGTTGATGCACATATTAAAGCTGTTGAAGTCCCTGATTGGATCATAGGTGAATTTTACACGGTGTAGCATTTTTGTATTGTATGTTGATGTTTATACAGTTGATTTGGATCCAGCTATATACCAGAGGCACAGAACAGAACTGATTTTGATCCTCTTGTGTTGATGTGTTGTCTCGAAAGGTCGAAATACAATTTCCAATGATAATCGTGTGGATATACTTTTGACACGCCATACATGAACGCTAATGCTTACTTGAAGCAGTACAGCAAATAGTGCATTCTACTTATTCTAGTCTAGCAATAACATGAAATCACACAATTAAATAAAGGATTGTACTGAAATATAACCCAATCATGCAGGCATCGACATGGTCGAGGTGCACGGTACCACTTCTCACTCCCAACTAGTTGATCTATAATGACTTCCTATAATCATCAACTCAGCATGAGCTATAAGCTTATGTTTTTCAACCTTCCTAGTCATTTTGGGGTTGCCGAGGGTGTTCAGAAATTTTTTGAATACGAGAGAGGTTATGTGATTCCAAGCATGAACTATAGCTCTTGTTTTTGAACCTTCCTAGTCATTCCAGGGTTACTGGTATTCAGAAATTTTTTGAATACGAGAGGATATGTGATTCCAAGCATGAACTATAGCTCTTGTTTTTGAACCTTCATAGTCATTCCAGGGTTACTGGTGGCAATAGGAATTGTTTTTAAACCTTTCGAGTCGTTCCGGGGTTGTTGGAGTTTGGAAATTTGTGAATTTCAAAGGACATGTTGCCTCAAGCATGAGATATTGCTCATGTTTTTTGGCCCTTCATAGTCATTCTAAGGTTCCTAGAATTGTTTGTGAATTTTCAAATTTCATATGATATATAATCATAACATAAGCTAAAGCTCAAGTTTTTCATCCACTCTAACCATCATTATGGGGTTGTCGGTGGTATTTAGGAGCTTTTGAATTAGAGAGGATAAGTGTCCTCAAATATTATCTATAGCTCATGTTTTCAACCTTTCTAGTCGTTATGGGTTTGCCGAAGATGTTTGCGATTTTCAAATTTATTAGCAAGTGTGACATCAAGCATTACCTATATGTCATGTTTCCCAACCTCCCTAGTCATTCTAGGGTTGTCGGAGGTGTTTGGGAAAATTTCAATTTTAGAGGATGTGATGTTAGACATTAGCTATAGCTCTCTTTTTTCAACCTTCCTAGTCATTCTAGGGTTTCCATGAGTGATTGCGAATTTTTGAATTCCAGAGGACATGTGACCTCAAGCATGAGAAATAATTCATATTTTTAAACCTTCATATTTGTTCATGTTTGCCAGAGGAGTTTGGAAAAATTCACATTTTTGAAGATATGTAGACTACACCATGAGCTTCATGGTTTTCAACCATTATTATAGTCATTTTAGAGTTGCTAGTGGAGTTTACAGATTTTTGAATTACACAAGATATGTGATCTCAATCATTAACTATATCACATATTCTTCAATATTCCTAGTCATTGTGGGGATGCCGAAGGCGGTTGGGAATTTTTGAATTTTCAACATTTCTAGTTGTGCCACGGTTGCCACAATTGCTTTGTAATTTTTGAACTTCAGAGGATATGTGGATTCAAGTATGAACTTTAACTCTTTGATTGAAACTTCATGGTGATTGTGGGGTTTCATTGGTGTTTTGGAATTTTTGGAATTCAAATGATATGTGACCTCAAGCTTGACCACTAATTCATGTTTTTGAACCTTTCTTGTCATTTTGGGAAAGATTGAATATTAGAGGATATGTGGCCTCAAGCATAGAGATAAAGCTCTTGTTTATGGTCTTCCTAGTTATTTATGAATTTCAATAGATATTAGCCACAAGCGTGAGGTATAATTATTTTCCCCCTTCCTAGGGATTCTGAGGTTGTTGGATGAGTTTGAGAGTTTTCAAATTCCATAGGATAAAGCTCACATTTTTCAACTTTTCCTGTTCTGGGTTGCTAGAGGTGCTTGGTAATTTTCAAGTTTAAGAGGATGTGTGGCCTGTTTCTAAACTTCCATAGACATTCCAAGTTTGCCGACGGAGTTTTCAAAATTTTAAATTTTAGCGGATATTGTCCTCAATCATGGTATATAAATCATGTTTTCCATCCATCCTAGTCATTATTAGATTGTTGGATGAGTTTTTTTAATTTCGAAATATATGTGCCTGAAACATGAACTATAGCTTGTGTTTTTCAGCCTTCCTAGTGGTTATAGGGTTTCCTAAATTGGTTGAGAATTTTTTTTAATTTAGAGGATATGCAACCTGAACCACTAATCATTTCAGGGGGGGTTGCCGGAGGTGTTTAGGAGTTTTTTTAATTACAGAGGATTTGTGACTTCAAGCATACCTATAGATCATTTTTACAACATTCTTGTCATCTTGTGGTTGGTATGGTGCTTATGTATTTTCGAATTCAAAGCATATATGACCTCAAGCATGAGCTATAGCTCATGTTTTTCATTCTTCCTAGTTTTTTTTCATGATTGCCATGAGTGATTTGTATTTTTTTTTATTTAAGAGTATATGTGGCCTTAGGCATGATCGATAGCCACTTTTTTAACCTTCCCATTTGTCATGGGGCTGCCAAATGTGTTTGAAAATTTTTGAACTTCAGGATATGAATCCTCAACCATGACCTATATATCTCATGTTGTTCAGACTTCCTAGTCATATTGGGGTTGCCGGGCGATTTTGGATATTTTTCAAATTTCTAGGCATGTGGCCTCAAGCATGAGCTATAGCTCATGTTTTTCAACATTCCTAATGGTTATAGTTTTTTTTGGAAATGTTTGAGAATTTTTTGTTTCAAAGGATATGTAAGTTGAATCATTAGTCATTCCAGGGTTACCGTTGTTGTTTAGAAGTTTTTTAATTATAGAGGATATGTGACCTCAAGCATTACCTATAGATCATTTTTGACAACATTCCTAAGGTTTATGGAGGTGCTTATGCATTTTTGAATTCAAAGCATATGTGACCTCAAGCATGAGATACAACTCGTGTTTTTCAATCTTCCTAGTTTTTCTTGGATTGCCACATGTGCTTGGTAATTTTTAAATTTTAGAGAATATGTGGCCTTAGACATGACCAATAGCTA
The DNA here is from genome assembly GCA_033239725.1 of Echinochloa phyllopogon. Taxonomy (NCBI): domain Eukaryota; kingdom Viridiplantae; phylum Streptophyta; class Magnoliopsida; order Poales; family Poaceae; genus Echinochloa; species Echinochloa phyllopogon. Next base: position 17,770,928 of record BTCW01000003.1, on the reverse strand, counting down.
ATTTCTTTAACCTTCCCATTTGTTATGAGGCTGCCTTAGGCGTTCGGGAATTTCCGAACTTCAGGATATGAATGGTCAACCATGACTTATATACCCCAAGTTGTTAACACTTCCTAGTCATATTGGTGTTGCCGAATGAATTTGGATATTTTTCGAATTACTAGGCATGTGGCCTCAAGCATGACCTATAACTCATGTTTTTCATCCTCCTAATCATTCTGGTGTTGTCAAAGATGTTTGGCAATTTTGAATTTAAGGAGATATGTAATCTCAACCATGAGCTATAGTTCATGTTTTTCAATCATTATAGGACTTTTGAAATGGGTGGGAAGTGTGACTACCTCATCATGAGATCCATATAATAGGCATAAATAATTTTCAAATTTATTAGGAAGTGTGACATCAAGCATTACCTATATGTCATGTTTCCCAACCTCCCTAGTCATTCTAGGGTTGCCGGAGGTGTTTGGGAAAATTTCAATTTTAGAGGATGTGATGTTAGACATTAGCTATAACTCTCTTTTTTCAACCTTCCTAGTCATTCTAGGGTTTCCATGAGTGATTGCGAATTTTTGAATTCCAGAGGACATGTGACCTCAAGCATGAGAAATAATTCATATTTTTAAACCTTCATATTTGTTCATGTTTGCCAGAGGAGTTTGGAAAAATTCACATTTTTGAAGATATGTAGACTACACCGTGAGCATTATTATAGTCATTTTAGAGTTGCTAGTGGAGTTTACAGATTTTTGAATTACACAAGATATGTGATCTCAATCATTAACTATATCACATATTCTTCAATATTCCTAGTCATTGTGGGGATGCCGAAGGCGGTTGGGAATTTTTGAATTTTCAACATTTCTAGTTGTGCCACGGTTGCCACAATTGCTTTGTAATTTTTGAACTTCAGAGGATATGTGGATTCAAGTATGAACTTTAACTCTTTGATTGAAACTTCATGGTGATTATGGGGTTTCATTGGTGTTTTGGAATTTTCGGAATTCAGATGATATGTGACCTCAAGCTTGACCACTAATTCATGTTTTTGAACCTTTCTTGTCATTTTGGGAAAGATTGAATATTAGAGGATATGTGGCCTCAAGCATAGAGATAAAGCTCTTGTTTACGGTCTTCCTAGTTATTTATGAATTTCAATAGATATTAGCCACAAGCGTGAGGTATAATTATTTTCCCCCTTCCTAGGGATTCTGAGGTTGTTGGATGAGTTTGAGAGTTTTCAAATTCCATAGGATAAAGCTCACATTTTTCAACTTTTCCTGTTCTGGGTTGCTAGAGGTGCTTGGTAATTTTCAAGTTTAAGAGGATGTGTGGCCTGTTTCTAAACTTCCATAGACATTCCAAGTTTGCCGACGGAGTTTTCAAAATTTTAAATTTTAGCGGATATTGTCCTCAATCATGGTATATAAATCATGTTTTCCATCCATCCTGGTCATTATTAGATTGTTGGATGAGTTTTTTTAATTTCAAAATATATGTGCCTGAAACATGAACTATAGCTTGTGTTTTTCAGCCTTCCTAGTGGTTATAGGGTTTCCTAAATTGGTTGAGAATTTTTTTAATTTAGAGGATATGCAACCTGAACCACTAATCATTTCAGGGGGGTTGCCGGAGGTGTTTAGGAGTTTTTTTAATTACAGAGGATTTGTGACTTCAAGCATACCTATAGATCATTTTTACAACATTCCTATCATCTTGTGGTTGGTATGGTGCTTATGTATTTTCGAATTCAAAGCATATATGACCTCAAGCATGAGCTATAGCTCATGTTTTTCATTCTTCCTAGTTTTTTTTCATGATTGCCATGAGTGATTTGTATTTTTTTTATTTAAGAGTATATGTGGCCTTAGGCATGATCGATAGCCACTTTTTTAACCTTCCCATTTGTCATGGGGCTGCCAAAGGTGTTTGGAAATTTTTGAACTTCAGGATATGAATCCTCAACCATGACCTATATATCTCATGTTGTTCAGACTTCCTAGTCATATTGGGGTTGCCGGGCGATTTTGGATATTTTTCAAATTTCTAGGCATGTGGCCTCAAGCATGAGCTATAGCTCATGTTTTTCAACATTCCTAATGGTTATAGTTTTTTTTGGAAATGTTTGAGAATTTTTTGTTTCAAAGGATATGTAAGTTGAATCATTAGTCATTCCAGGGTTACCGTTGTTGTTTAGAAGTTTTTTAATTATAGAGGATATGTGACCTCAAGCATTACCTATAGATCATTTTTGACAACATTCCTAAGGTTTATGGAGGTGCTTATGCATTTTTGAATTCAAAGCATATGTGACCTCAAGCATGAAATACAACTCGTGTTTTTCAATCTTCCTAGTTTTTCTTGGATTGCCACATGTGCTTGGTAATTTTTAAATTTTAGAGAATATGTGGCCTTAGACATGACCAATAGCTAATTTCTTTAACCTTCCCATTTGTTATGAGGCTGCCTTAGGCATTCGGGAATTTCCGAACTTCAGGATATGAATGGTCAACCATGACTTATATACCCCAAGTTGTTAACACTTCCTAGTCATATTGGTGTTGCCGAATGAATTTGGATATTTTTCGAATTACTAGGCATGTGGCCTCAAGCATGACCTATAACTCATGTTTTTCATCCTCCTAATCATTCTGGTGTTGTCAAAGATGTTTGGCAATTTTTGAATTTAAGGAGATATGTAATCTCAACCATGAGATATGTAATCTCAACCATGAGCTATAGTTCATGTTTTTCAATCATTATAGGACTTTTGAAATGGGTGGGAAGTGTGACTACCGCATCATGAGATCCATATAATAGGCATAAATAATTATCATGTGATTTAGCCATTAGCATGAATCCTTGCGAGACTAAATTAGTATAGTGCACTATACTGTACTGTTTCTATAGTAAGACTTGCGAGTTTTAGCACACGACTTTTGAATTTCAGCACATGAATTTAATCTACTAGTAAATTTGAATTATGCTAAATAAGCCACAGTCTCCGTTAGTATGGTTGGTCATTGTACGCCTCTTTATTTTTGCAGTGATAGATGATCGGCACATTAGAGTTCCGTCATTATCTACCAACATTGTGTCTCAGATGTGTCATAGGAGTAGAGTGTGCATATATGCTTCACAGGGGCCAATGTGTGTGCATACCTGTATGTCAGTTTCTATACATGTATGCTTCGCGGTGGTTGGGTGCGCCAGTTGGGGCGCCCCGGACCAGGGCTCGAACCTTGGCTTATGCACTAAAGAAAATCCCCTCGCCGCATGGTCAGGGTTCACGGGTTTTTCTACACCGCGAGAATGTCACTTCTTAAAATAATACCGTGGAGGCGGTCTTACCCCCACCAGTCTAGTCTTTTTATAACGCATTATTACCAATAATCGAGCATTGGTACATAGAACGAATTGCACTAATTAAGGGGCACATCACTCTGTTTCTAGCATGACCAGGACTACACAAGCATGGCCAGGACTACACAATCATAGAACGAAAAACACGGAAATAAAACCATCGAAAAAACGTTTATTTTACCGGTGTGTCACTAGCATGACCAGGACCATACAAGCGAAGCTAACCGAACCAGAAAGCCAGCCACTGCTTCTTCTTCCAGCCGACAAAGATGGGTCGCTGCTCTGCGGCGGTGCGGGAGCGTCTTGTTCGTGCCTGGATCCATACAGTAGCTGAATGCCGTCGATGTCGTCCACGCTGAGCTCCACCTTCCTTTTCCCGAAGTCGATGTACGGGTACATGACCGCCTCCGGTGACGACGAGTGATCGAGCCCAAGGACGTGCCCGATCTCGTGCGTCGCCACGGTCTCCAGGTCCACGGCCCACATCGCCGTTTCGCTGCCCACGTCCACCGTCCAAAGCTCCGCCGCGTCGAAGTGGACCCGCCCGTCCTTGGGCCCGTAGGCGTGGGCGAAGACGCTGCCCTGCCCGTCGAACGGATCGTCGTCCCCGTGGTCGTCGGCATAGAAGCCCACCGTGATGTTGGCCCCGTGGCGCGAGTGGCCGTGGGCCTCCACGAACTCCACGGGGATGACCCGCGCCCACCGCGCGAACGCGCCCCGGATCGCGGCGCGCACGGCCTCGGCCGGCAGGTAGTCGACGGTGGCTGTCGACGAGATGGAGTACGTCAGCACCAGAGGCTCCGGCCCCGTCCACCGCGGCTCGCCGTCGAGGAACGTGAACCGGCCGGCCGCCGACTCCGACAGGGACACGGACACGCGGGCGCGGGCGCCGCCGTCACCGACGCCGCAGCGCGGCGAGACGAGATCGGCGGGCGCCATCCGCTGCCGCCCGCCGTGTGGGAGAAGAGCGAAGACGACAGGCGTGGCGTCGTGCACGAGCGCACGGTGGATCGGGCAGCTTGAGATGAGGTCATCTTCATCTTCACGACTTGTTAGCGAGCGAGCAAGACCAGAAGGAACCAGGTGTACCGGGAAAGGAACCAGGTGGCGCACACCCTTTGCCGGCAGGCGTAGCGCTGCCCGGGGATGTGGGTGGGGATCGTGCCGTCCGCCGTGCTCGAAAAGGCTGAAGAAGACCGGCGTGGAGTGTTGCACGAGCGAGAGGTGGTTCGACGGCCGGCGTAAGAGCTTGTCTTCACGACTTGTTGGAGAGAGAGACGACATGGCGCCATGGCGGCGGGGCAAAGCCGGTGCAAGAACTGTAGCCGCTACGGAGGAGGTCGGCCCGGAGAAGCAGAGAGTGAAGTGCGTGGAGGGCCAGCCGGGCCAAAGGACGCGAGCAAGCGTTGCAAAAGGGGGCTTAACCAAGAGGAAACCATGCGGATCAAGAATTGGCCGAGAAAGCGCTGGATCGAGATTAGATAGTTCTCTATTTCTTCTTGTTCTGATGAATCTGTTAAGATGATTAACAGTGTTAATGTATCTCTAAAGTTAATGATGATTCTTCAAATAAAGTTTTAGTATCATCCTCCTATGCATATATGATCATTGAGCTGACACAGACCCACGAGCTCAAACTAGAGTCAGCTGACAGTGCAATTGCGACAGATAATCATCAGGAATACATTTACTATTTAAAAACCTGCCCCAGGACCACCTACAAAATGTATTGAACTGAATCAACTGCTAGTTGAACAATTGAATCCATCTCTGATCTAAAAAAATGTTTATTTACAATAAAGAATTTCAGTTCTCTATCAACGTGTTCTGACAAAATTTTCGCGCCTTTGGGAGGGGAGCAGTAGTACAAGTTAAATAGTAAAACCATGTTGGAATGCTGTTCGTAAGATCTGCAATTGTACAGGACCAAAATTGCCAGGAGGTTTACAGTTGAATTGCCTCCTTTCCGCCAATTACTTTAGTTCGATGAGTTCGTTTTGAGCTTGATTTTTTATCACGTGTACGCTTCCCTGGTAACTTCTTGACTGATGAAGCCTTCCCAGGTTCCTTTGCTGCATTGTCCGGAAGCATCTTTCTTGGTTGTATCTGCACCGTGGGAGGCCGCAGGGGAGACCGACTTCTTAAGGTAGCCTGCCTCTGTTCCAGCAGTTCTCGGTGGTATGACTGTAAAAAGTGGTGTAAGAAAAAAAAAAGTGATTGGTCTTGGACATAATGGAACGTTAGGCTTTCTGGATAAACACGCAATACCTAAAGCAAGATCCTAGTTCTAATCGATAATGTAGATCACAGCAAAACAGTGTACAGAAATCAGTGGCAATAAACCGAACAAAAAACAACTGAAAATACCTGAACAACAAAGTCACGCCTCTCACAATCCAGGAACATGTCTGCAGTCCAATTGACTCGCGACTTTATTTTATCCCTAACTGTGCTGAAGCTTAGCTGATCTCTGGAGGTGAAGCGGTCAACTTCATTGAACCAAAGGCATGTAAACAAGTTTGTTATGGGAATGTGTTCCCTAATTATCACACAGCCCTCAGGGACATCTGTTAATCAGAGTATACTGATATCAGGCAGACATAATGCTAGAAATATTAATAGATCAGGAATCAGGAGAGTAATTACCACTTGTTATAGGAAGCTTAGCTGATGAATAATGGGTTAAACCCTCTCTTTTGTAGAACTCTATTTGGTAATCAATTGAAGCGTTATCATACTTTCCACCAGCCTTGTTGGCCTCAGCTTCCTCAAAGACATCAAAGCGTCTGTAATGCCTGGAAATAGCAAAGCTAACATTCTTCCTCCACAAGAACCTGTAACATAAGAGCATATAACTCCTATAATGAGGTCTTAAAGATTATATAGGACACTGACAAATCAAACAAGCAGGAGCAAAACAGATTGTGATGCTAATTAAGTATTGATACAACAATGGAGCATTAGTGGAACTGGCAACTAGAGAACTTACTTTCTAACAGCATATCCAAATGTTCCATGAGCTATGTCACCATGTGAAGAGTAAACAGTTAAGTTAAAACAAGTGAAGATTTACCTTTCTAATACCTGGTAAGGATCCCTTACTAGCTTAAGTTTCCCATCAATCCAAATTGAATATCGCACATTAGGAAAAAGCCGATGAAGTAGAAGTTTTGGAACCTGTAGGAGCAAAAGATTAGGGGGGCATAAATGATAAAAGCAATCCAACCAAACTGTTGATGCTGATTCCCATTAATAAATTTCAATTCAGGGGAACATTGAGAATGGGAGAACAATGATAATATGGAATCCAGTCTTCCATAATCCATATTCACTTTGTGGAGATAAACTAAAAACAAAATGGTATGTTGCGTACAACGCAGGTTTAACTGAGAAAAATCAAAATCGCCAACTGTACAGGTACCTTTCCATTGCGCCTTGCATCTGAATATGGTAGGTTGCGGACAACAACTACTCGCCACAGGCCGATTCTTTTAGTATGATCAATAGTAGTGGAATTCCTTAGTGCAGCTTCTGTTTCTTCATCCAGAAACATAAAGAAGCAAACGGAGTCCTTTGAAAAATCACTGATGTTTTCTGGTTGTTGCAGTATATCATAGTTTCCTGAGAAAATACATGTAAGCAGGCGTACAAGAAATTGGTAACAAGAACTGAAATACAAAGTAGAAGTTACCAAAAATAGCAGAGGCAACAACAGTCCTCTGGCATTTCTGCATCTCAGAACGATCAGCTTCATCTATGTCGAAACCAGTATTAAGACCAGGTATCTTCCCTCTTACAAATCTGACATAAAACAGTAGGTTAGCTACAAAAGAAAATGATACTGATCATTGTAAACAGTCATAACATGACCTTCAAAGCATATGAGATGTATGGACATACCCACAATGTACTGTCATAAAATCTTTTATGTCATAAGATTTATCTCGTTCCTCCAGTGATGGATAGCCTCCAAACAAAGAACCACCAGTTGACTCTTCAGAAACCAAATTCTCTTCAGACATATAATTTAAGCGTTGAAGAGCAGGTGATGCTGATGGCCGAGCTGGTCTCAGTGCCAGAGCTTGCTCAACAGCCAAATAACAAACTGGGCAGGCTATACAAGTTTAAATACATTAGTTTAGATTCAGAACTAATGTAGCATTTAATTGGAACAATCAAGAATATAAACTTACGTCTTGGTCCAGTGCGTTTTCTGTCAATAGATGGAGGAGACAATGAGAAATTTTCACAAGGATGGTGATTCAGAACAACAGATGGTGGAAAACTCTGCATGAAAACCTGAACTTCTTTTTGGCTGCTATCAGACTGTTTTTCCATTTGTAATGCTGTATTCGGACCATTCACAGTCAGTGAATCTCTCTGGGTTACTGGTCTGCCCGATGATGTCCAAACAGGGTTCACAAAGCTTCGGACATTATCAGAAAATACAAGCATGGTCTCAACACCAGGTGCTGCATCTTCATCTATACATGGCAAACAGAAAATTCTGTAGTTCAGTATTGCAACACACATACGATGGTTAAAAAAAGACAGAAGAAAACAATTACTTACAGCTAAAGGCTATATCTTACTTTAGCATGACATTTTCTACAACAGATTTGTTCAGTCCAGTTATTATTAAAAACGATAATGTTTAGCACACAACATTGGGCATGAAACATGAGATCACACTACACTATTATAGTTACACAGAAGATATACAGTAGAATCACTAACATGGACCTGCATGTGAAAAATGTGCTTTTAACTGCAGGTGCAAGCTCACTAATATGTTTTTTGACATATTGCTAGGAAAACATTACATTACACCAGATGGCAGTGAAACTCTTTCCTTATTTCTTGGCAAATTTGCAATTGTGAACTGGTGGTGGAATAGGCTAATCAAAACTTTCGGCAAAGGCAAGAAGAAAGTGTGCTCATACGAGTTAGCACAATGCACGTTTAGCCATTCATCCTCTAAAATTTGTCAAATGCTAAGTTGGCCTCTCGATCTCGTAGAATATCTTGGACATTAGGACCTTGATAACAAATATCAGATCCCGAACCAACCTTTTTTCGGTATAGTAAGTTCTACCGATGAAAAAGCATGTAGAATGACTGGTTGACAAAATGGACCAAAGCATTCTAGTGAACTGTTAAATGTCAAATTGTCAAGCAGAAGTCAAATGAGATATATTGAAAAAGTAAAGCACCAGGCACAAACACAAGCCTGCAGTTGACAAAATGACTTAAAACAAACAATTCTAGCAATATGAACACATTTACAAGGCTTTGGCTGCAGCATCACCAGTTATAAACTTTTAGAAATGTTTAAGCCACATTAGCTAGATTAAACACAATACTCCCAACAATTATGTACTTCACTTCCGAAAATTGGATGATCCGTAGTCATAACCAAATGACTCAAAACTTCAGATCGCACTCCAGATATTATAGTTTAACCAATCAATGTTAATCGCCCAGCTCAACTATTACATTAACATTGACATGACACTGATCGGAGTGACCTGAATTGCTAGAGTATAATATACTAGTCCCCTTTGCATCATATCCGTCAGCTAAAGTCAAAGTTGATGGAGAATAAAGAATGTGCTATACTTCTAACACTCACTAACATCCTAAAGTCCATGTCTAAATAAACCTACAATGCATATAGTAAAGCACAAATGATGTAGACGATAATTAGAATAATATTACTTGCAAGTTGCATTGCATCATTCCTCTGAACTTGTTTACTAGACTACACAGTCACATGAGGGAAAGAAAATAACAACAGCTGTTCCCTATATCTGATCAAGTGACTGAAACAGCCTCATGGATTAAAAATGGAGCACGAGGCGAGACAACCACCACCTTTACTGACAAGTAATGAGAAGAGGAAGCAGAAGGCCACCGCGACGGCGACGAGGAGGAGGAGGAGCATCCGCTGGCGGCGGCCGGCGAGCTTGCAGATCCGTGCGAACACGCGCGGGCCGCCGCCGCCGCCGGCCCCGCCGAGCGACATCTTCGCGGCCTTCCGCGCGGCGAGCGGCGGGGACGCCGACGGCGCGGGCGAGGGCGACGAATGGCAGCCGCCTAGCTGCTGCTGCGGCAGCGATCCATAGCTCCCCGACGACCTGAGCCCCAGCGACGCCCCGCCGCTCATGCCGCCACCGCAGGGGCGGATCCGGCTTCCGGTGCTGGGATGCACGGGCGCAGCCCGAATTTTTTCGACTTCCACATATACCCCTCGCAGCAACTCATGACTGAATCAGAGGCTCGTGAGTCGTGATCATTCATCGGGGCCGCGGATGGGCAGTGATGTGAAAAATGGTCCGAGAAATTCGGTTTCTGAATAAATAATATTCAGTGAGTATACATACTGCAATTTCCTCGTTTTACTGCACTCTCAGAACCTCTGAGTTTTTGAAAAAAAAAGTCACAAATTTGCAATGCTGGTTTCCTAACTCGAACGCATGAATTTCATATGAATTTTGCAGATAAAATTCCAATTCAGACAGGAATAAAAAGATGTTTCATGGATTTCAAGCATTCAACTTTGGCACCGAAATAATTAAGAGATGTTATCCTTTGTGCTCCTGATTCCTCCTCTTTCGAATTGCAATACATTTCCACGCATGGGTTGTAACGTGGAAGTTGGAACACAGGCAACCATCAGCTTGGTAGCCTTTCTGTTCTGAAGAAAGCTGAACTTTCCAAATCGCGCCAACGATGCAACAACCTACAAATTTGACAAAGCACAAAGTTTATCGGCGACGTGGCAATGCCAGCTACACGTTCCTTTGCATATTTTTGTTGCTCACCTGGCGGAAAAGTTTCCTTATCATCAAAATTTCTGCAATTTTGAAGCCCGTTTGTTTGTCTCTCTAGTTACTTTTCGGAGGTACAGAACATATTAGACAGCCGTCTCCCCATTGAGTAACAACAAAGCAAATTGTTTGCGTGGTTTCTATGCTGTACAGTGGGAGTATAGGACACCTTTTTTTGAGAGAGAGAGAGAGAGTATGGAACACCACCTTTTTTTTTGAGAAAACCGGGTTGATTGCATTCATAATATGGTGATTACAGCATACAACTTACAAGGACATCCCTCAAAACAAACAAAATTACATTCCAGACCTTGTAAGCATCTCCCGGTGTTCCCCACCGCCGGCGGTCAGAGTCCGGATCTCAAGACCGACTGCCTCCCTGGCGAAGAACCAACGATTTTTGACGCCGTCTTGAGCCGCACATCAAACTTGACGTGTTGCGTTGACGATGAACGATCCAGCTTGAAAAAGATGGCTAGAAGCCATTGCATCGACAGGCAACAAGGAGTCCGACGCCCTAAGGACTACCGGAATCTCCAAAACGCCGGTCGCCGAGAAACCCCAGAGGATAGCTGAACCACCAGCAAAGGCGGTAGAGAAAAACCAACCCGGATCCGAAGCGAGCTGGTACAGAAAACTCCTCTGGCTTCCTGCAGCTATATCGTTGGCTTCAAGATCGACGAAGTTGCTGAGCCACATGGGTACATCCGGCAGCATAAAATCCATGGAGGATTTTGACGCCGATGCATAAGAAAACACCAACATAAATCTCGCCAGTGCCAAACCCTCCAACAAAAACACCGAAAACGCACTCCACGCTCTCCACAACCTTCGTCAGACACCCGCCGCCCTCGACAACGCCGCCGGAAAGACTGAGGATGAAGCAAAAGATCCATACTAACCCTAAAAACACACAAAGCTCAACAAGATCTGAAAACGCAGATCTGCCAAGCCCCAACCACTCCAGCTTGTCACTGATAGCAGATCCACCAGCGAGGTGAAGGAAGAGCTGGCTAACCTTATTTCGTCGGACGACCCCCGTCTCCGCCCAACAGCCATCGCCTGGACCTAAACTACTGAAAGAAGAGAAGAATATATACACCGGTCATCGATCCCGCAGCTCCCCATCACCTCCGACATCGGAACGGCCGCCGGAGGCGAAGGGGAGCCGGCGAGATCGACTCCGGGAGCGAAATCGCCTCTCAGTCGCCGGGCTGAACTGTAGCGGGGGAGAGACGAGAGGAGTCTGGAACCGTGGAAGAAGAAGATATGGAACACCACCTAGGCACTAGAGATTGGATTCAAATCTCATCGAGCCGCTTAGTAGATCTGCTGCAGCGCGTTTGGTGGGCTGGCATTTGTTCATAGGTTCACATGTCAGCCCATGTAGCCTTCTGTCTCTTGAAAGGATGTCAGCCCATTTCGGCCCCTCAGAAAAAAAGGTCTTGGTGGGCTCAATTGGCGTCGGCCCGCTACGTATGCTTTTTTGCTGCTGCTTCTTTTTGTCAAGGTGCCGAAGAAGAAATAGAGCGAAGGGGGAGGAAGAAATAGAGAATTAATCGACGAACAGCAGCGCGTGAACAGTCCCATACTAACTAACGTGGGTTGGAGACAACGCGTATGTACGAATCAAACAGTATCCACTAGCCAATGGAGCAAATCAGCAATCTGGATCTCGATCGGCCCTGTGCGTTTACATCAAGTTCCCAGCTCGATCCGCCGATCGGTGAACGTGCACCACGTACAGGCCGCGCGTATCGATCGCGTTGGATGCTATACGTGCGTGCAGAACACGAGCCGCGCATATGTAAACTCATATGCCCCGACGATTCCGGGGCCATCCACGGCCTTAGCGCGTCAATACTCGACGCGTGGCGTCGGTGAAGCGCGTCCGCCCTATCCGGCCGTAGCCCGCGCCGACGTTCCTTCCCTCGGCGCACGCAAATCGAGGCACAAGCACGACGTCTGCCGTCGGTGTCGTCCGTGTCTCCGCGAGATATCGCTGTCCCCAGAGAGAGGGAGGGGGCGGCCGTGACCTTGCCGATCCTCCGTCGCCGCCCGGACTCCCGCGCTCCGCCCGCGTCGACACCCCGCATCGGTGCTCCCGGTCCGGACCGCGCCGCTGCCGCCGTGGCTCCAAGATCCCCGCGCGGGCGACAGCCAGGGGGAGGGCAGGGGCGAGCCCCGGCGATGCCCCGCGTCGCTGCCCCCGCCGCCGCGGCGGCTCAAAGATCCCCTGCGCCGACGGGAGGGAGGGGGTGCGCCGCCGGAGGAGGCCGCGGAGGCGGGCGCGGCGGGGGCGTTGGCGGCTGGGTCGGCCGCGACCTTGGCGCGGTTGCGGGGCTGGCCACCCGCCGCGCTGGCCGCCGTCCGACTCGCCTCCTCGCCTCCTCATACGCCGCCGCAGAGACAGCCGCAGGCGCAGAGGCCAGCCGCGCGGCCTTCCTCCGGTCCGCAGCAGGCGCCGACGCCGGCGCCGCCCGCGGTGGCGACGAAGATCGGGTACGTCGGCAAGCACCGCCTCTCCGCCGCCACCGTATGCCTCGACCAGGAGCTCCAGTCCCTCCAGGTCAGTGTCAGTCCCTCGCCTTCTCTTTGCTCAATCAACCAACCACCACGGCCTGCCCGTGCCCGGGCTCCTCCCTGTCCTACTCTGCGCTTACCTCCCATGGACCCAAACAGCTTCAGGTGATTTCGTCTCTGCTCTGTGCTGCTGCTTGCAGTCTTGCACTTTAGGTGTTCGATAAAATGTCACTTTAGGCTGATAGTTAATTGTAGTTCCTTCCAGTGTATGATTTTGATTGCCATGATTACCATATTCCAATGGTTGTACCTTCTTTACTACCTACACTAGCAGCCGCTTAGGCATTTTGAAGACTTAGCAACCGTGCCTCTCTCCCTCCACTGAATCTGATTTGATTACATATAGTGCCTTTTCCTGATTGCGCAGCACTACTCCCAAATCGGTGTTGGGCTGTAAAACAACTTATCACCGGCGTGGACCCATATGTGGCACCTGCCACTGAACACCAGCTTGCTACCCACCGATGCCATGGAGCAAGGCTGATGCCAACGCAAGGTGCAAAGCCGCCAACTGCTCGAAGCCTGCAAAAGTGTGTCTAACTTTAGAACTTCATGTGGTCATAACCTTGAAGCTGGGCAGTCTCAGTGTCAAAGTGCTGACAGTCGCCATCAACAACCGGCAGCTTAGGAGCTGCATCGAGTTGCAGGGAACAACTCTGCAAATACAAGAGAGCAGGTATGTCTGCTCTTGCATACTACAATATGTATGTGTGGTGCATACATCATAACTATACCTGTATTGTTAGAGAGCATCTTTGCCTTTTGATTTTTGCAGGTGACATCTTTGTACAAAAAGCAAAGGGCCATTTTTTCTAGATCAACTTGATTTTGCATTGTATTAGTTGGCTCCTGTCAGATTGTTGATTCAAAATGTTGGTGATTCTATCTGTCTTCAGTTCTGATCAATCTATGCAACTTTTCCAAAAAAAATAGCCAACATTATCTACAGTTGCTTAGATACTATATGAATTTCTGAAGACATGAAATTTACAATTATCAATACATGTACATTTCTCTTTCACATTGCCAGAAAAAGGAAAAAAAAAGGCACTGATCGAGCTATATCATTGTGAAATGGTTATTTGTATTTGTAGATATCAGGTCATTTGAAGCTACCCACATACTTTTATATTACCTTTGGGTAATTCTCTATCAGAGCATTGAAATTAGAGTATGGGTTCTATTCTAGGTTGACTCAATTCTTTGTTCCTTATGTTATACCACAGAATTGTGAATCACTTGATATTCATACTTTTCCATCTTTTCTGAATTTATTACAGTAGTACAAGATATCGTTCAATCTCCGCACTATTTTCCCAGGTTGATCATTCAAGTTGTAGCTTCTCCTATATTCCATCTAAATGAGATTGCATTATTTAATAAGTCATAAGCACACGGTGGTTGTTATTTGTGGCATTGTTCATAGGAATCATATATTCATGCTGTTGTCTTCATGTTTGTGCTTTGCCGATCTACTTTGCACATGCTAACCTGAAGAATCAGGCATATTCCTGAAGCACATCTTTCTGTCCATACTTACCCGATCCATATTTCTGATGCTAATTGAAAGAAGCCAACAGTCTGTCACTTTAACACATCCCAGAAAAAAAAACCAATGTGGCAATGTCCATACCTCTGCTGCTTCACTTGCATCAAGCTCCTCCAGCTGCTTTTATGTCACCTAACATATGTACTGTCTAACATATGGCACAGCCAAAACCACATGTCCAAAGTATTAATGCACGTCTTCATTTTCCTCAGATATGTTTATTCATTACAAAAAGTTCATGGCTCAGTCTTTTCCAAAAGAATCATGAGATCATCTAGGGTTCATCAGATTACTAAAATGAGATTCTGAGTCAGTAAAAATATACTAGATGATTTTAGTAATCAGATTACAGTACAGTCCAGGTACCATTCATAGTGCTGATTCTGAACCTATTGATATTTTGTTTTCCTGGGCTAACTTTATTTCACAGAGAAAAGGGCTCCAGTTAGCGCTATTCAAAACATTACAAGTGCAAGTCCTTAACTTTTGACATATTTCGTTGTTGGATTAGCCTTCCAGCTGTTGCACATATCAGATGCAATGGAACGCTTATTCATAGTTGGTGTAAAAGTGATGAGCAACATACAATGTTTTTAGGCATGGTTACCATGCATACACCTGTACGTCTTGGCAAATTTCCATTGCACTGGGGTGTAGTTTTAGTTGCCAAATTAATCTTCTTTCCATATCCAATTAGTCAGGTGGTGCTGTGACATAACAAATTTATCCTAGCATGAATTATGGTCCATTTATGTTAAATGTTACACAAAATAGATATTCTTTGTTTTTTTTCCCATTTGGTTCTACTATGACATGGCATTCGTTTCTCAGTCACCACTATGGCACTATATATATTATGTTTGTACATATCATGGAATGCCTCTTTTTATCTTCATGCACGCTATTTCATTCAGGCATATCGCCACAACATATTTGATGCAGGATTATTGGTGTGTTTACTTCTGTACTGGATGCAACTATGAAATCAGTATGTGAGCTAGATGTGCAAGCCAGGATAAATATTGTGTCCCATTTACATCAAGAATAAGAAGCCTTGACTGCAAAAGATGAGCGCAATGCAAATAATTGTTTTATATATCTTTTCAGATTCTAGGATTAGATGCGCTTGCATTATTATGTCCAAATTCTGAATATGTTGGTTTCAACACCTTTCCATGTATTTATTTCAATAACTATACATGTCATTCATATTTAATAAATTATTGAATCCACAGTGTTATGTTCCTTCTTACCGAGAGTAAACCAGTGTGTTTCTCATATGCTTAATAGAAATATATCCTCTTTATTGTTGATGTGCTCCAAACATTGAAATTGATCTCACAAATTTCTTGTGTGTTCATTCTAATCAGAAGAAGCAGCAGCCTTAGTCTCAGAAACAGATGCTTAGCGCCAACGCGAGCCAAACTTCGTTCCCTATATGCATATGCATTCAGAAGCCTGGCCAAGTATTTGTAATCGGAGGGTACAGTTGTTACAGCTTTTTTTTGTTAGTTTTCTTCTCTTTCCCATCATATCTTTTTCTGTGTAATAAGAATGCAATACGACGTCATTTTGGGGTTTTCACAACACTGTAACAAATATCTTTTGCTAGGCACAGTTTCTGGTGGTGCTTAGCATAGCGTCACATCTCAAGCGCTCCGTCCTACGGGCGCGGCGTAGCGCGCTTGCCATCCTAGTGGTATATGTATACGGACTTCTCTGCCGGCTGCCGGTGCCGCAGCGGCGCGCCGCGCGTGCGCGTAGTGTAGCCCCGCGTGATCTCACCCGAAGGCGCGCGACTAGCCTTGCCCGAGACCCCCGGGGCGCGGCGCCAGGCTCATCCGCGGCCGCGCCCGTCGTGGTCGTGGCACCGCGCCGCGCGACAGGGAACGCCGTGGAAGCGTCTGGGTTAGTCTCCGCGCTGCCGTGGCGTCGCGTCGCGCGCGGCGTGCACGGCGACGCGATCGACCTGGCGGTATCTTCTGGAGCGCTCGCGGCGGCAGCCCACACCGGCTGGTGGGCAAGCATTAGCTAGCATGGCACGGGACATGACGTGAGGTCGGGAGCGGCCGGTGGGAGAGGCACGAACAGCGTGGCGTGGGGGGTCCGCCGCGCCGGTGGAATGATTGAGGCCGCCGGACCGACCGTGGGACGCGGGGGATGGACGCGGGCGACGGATTATTCGCTCCGCCGCGAGGATTCTCTGTCGCACGTGCTACGGTGGTTGCGGCTAGCTGGTGATGCAGAGACAACGATCTGTGATCGCCATAGTTTACGTTGCCATAACAGTTCAAAACTTCAGGTATGTTTGGTGAACTCCATTACCACCGACAGTGGGTGATGGCTATCTTGTGTTCAGCATTTCATCAAGAATAAATGGGTTAATTTCGTAACCTTTTCAAGTCAAACGCCTTCTCATTATTGTGCTAGTTAGGGGTTGCCCAGCTAAAGATCTTTTGCTAAAGCTAAACGCCTAGGCCACAGAAAACAATTGACATGCGTTTTCATGTAAATAACATCTCTACAACCTATGGGAAGTGATCTCATGACTCCACGAGTCCCTGTGTTGGTCACGGGCATACACACCCAGGCTCCCAGCCACCAAACAAGTCGTCCGCAGGCGATCAGGCCGATCACCCGACGTGGATCCGTGCTGTTCGACCCACTCATTCCACCCAACCTGGCCGGGCCTGTCTGTCTGTCCCCATCTCTGAAATCGCCTCTCTATCGTCTATCCGTTCCACGCGGGGTCCACAACTACCGCACCAACCAGTGCCGGGTCGCCACGTCCCCCACATCCCCGGATATATATATAAACCGGCGGGAAGCAACCGGCTGCAAACCACAGAAGCGGCGAGTTCAACTTTGTGGCGGTTAAGGAGCCCAGCGCAGCACAACGCACAGATCGAGCTTCTCTCGGCGGAAATGGTTGTCGCGGAGGCCGCCGCCGCGGGAAACGAGATGAGCCTGTCAAACATGGTGCTGGGCTTCTACGAGGAGGCCGAGAGGGAGAGGTGGACGGAGGAGGCCGCCGCCGCCGGCAGCGACGATGAAGGGTCCGAGAGCAGGGCGTTCTGGCAGGAGCAGCGCTCGCTGTTGCATGTAAGTTACCCGAATTCCCTTCTTGTCGATCCAAAAACAAATCAGCGTCGTCTCTAAGTTTGTGGCTGCTGCCACTGCTGGACGAACCTGACAGTTTGAGCCATATGTACATCTGCTTGGGAGAAGCTGTTAGCTGGATCACAAATTGACAAAATCATTCTTCTGGAGAGAATAAGATCATGCCTTCATCCTTGCCAACCCAATTAATTTGTGCATTCCATTCCTGCTGCATCGTGCGCGCCATAGTGTCTAGTCGTGACGAACCGCGTGCGTTGATGCGGACGTGTAGGAAGCGCTGGCCAAGAAGAGCTCGGCGGAGAGCCGGATCCAGGCGGACGCGGAGGAGGCCGTCAGGGAGATGCGCGCCGCGCCCGGCGGCGTCTGCTCCTGCGCGACCCGCGCCGCCGCGGCCACCGGAGCAGGCTGCCGGGGCTGCGCGCTCCGCTTCCTGGCCGACCGGCTGCGCGACGCCGGGTACAACAGCGCCATCTGCAGGTCCAAGTGGGCGCGCACCCCGGAAATCCCATCAGGTAACGATCGATCACCCTAGCCGCTGCTGCATTTTCGCACGCCTGCGGATCACAAAAAATGAACAAGTCCTCTTGTGGAAAATGAACAAGTCCTCTTGTGATCTTGATCTATCTGTGTGCGCCGCGCGCAGGGGAGCACAGCTACGTGGACGTGGTGGTGCCGACGAGGAGCGGCAAGGCGGTGCGGGTGGTGATCGAGCCGGGCTTCCGCGCCGAGTTCGAGATGGCGCGGGGCGGCGCGGAGTACAGGGCGCTGGTGGCCGCGCTGCCGGAGGTGTTCGTGGGCCGGTCGGAGAAGCTGCGGGCCGTGGTCAGGGTCATGTGCGACGCCGCCAGGCAGTGCGCGCGCGAGAGCGGCATGCACATGGCCCCCTGGAGGAAGCACCGGTACATGGAGGCCAAGTGGCTCGGCACGCCGGAGCGGGTCGCGGCGCCGGGCGCCGCCGCGGCGGTGGCCGTCGGCTCGCCGGAGAAGCCGCCCAGGTTCAGGGCGTCCATGCTCACGCTCGACTTCGGCGGCCGGACCGCGGTGGAGGTCGTGTGATCGATAGATTGTCACTGTTCATCCATCATCCTCGTGATGGTGGATCCACGAGGAGAAACCAGAGTATCTACTGTGTGCGTGTGTGTTCGTTTTGCCGGTTACCTGAGAGACTGAGACGGTTGTGACGTGATGTAGATGTGTGGATTCCTACTAGCAGGACATAGGAGTAGTAGCGTGGTCATGGAACAAAGCCGGTGAAAACTCCATGAGGTACGTTGTACGGTGTCACGCTCTCGCATGTGCCAGACTGATTGTTGTTTCGAGAGCGATACAGTTCCACGATATAGCGTGCATCTTGAGTACTGATACAATGAGTACTACACCAGCAGAGGCTGACGTTCACAAATGCAGACACTTGCAACCGCACGTACTTATCTCTATAAATATATACATCTAAACCCTATCCTTTCGAGGACCTCCGAGAGACAGAATTGTTAGATATCGAAATTGAAGAAGTCACCATAGACGTTTCGTTGTCGCAAACACATCATCTACCACTGAAAGAATAACGCCGGTTAAATTCTGAAATAAATCTAAAAAAATAGGACACAAGTAGTGAATTGATTCTGGCCTATTTTTAGGCCATTTCTTTCATGAACAAGCATTGTGAAGCATAATGCTTGGAAATTATCTGTCTTCTGTTCAAAAGGTTGCTTGAGCCTGAATGCCACATGCCAATGTTTATGCTAGAATCCTCAAGAAATTGAAGAAAAATGGTCGGGATAGAGAAAAAAAGTCTATTTATAATTTAGCCTACGGTTTCATAAATATACTAGTTAAGTGCTCGTGCTATGATAGGGATACGTAAAACCATGCTGCCCCGATGCAATATCTATAATTTTGGTTAAACATAGGCAATATTATATATTTTTATATTTCATTAGTGAATAGGGATAATATAATAGTGAATCCCAAGTTATATTTACAGATAAAAATTGATCTAGATAGCACGGCCCAATCTAAGTGTCAATCATGTTTGCGTTTGCCAACCAAATCGAATCTCTATGTATGCATCATATAAAACATGGCTCAAAGAAATAGGAAAGAAATATCTGTATTTTTTTGTGTACTCCCTCCGTCCTATGAAGAGTGTAATTCTAACTTCTGAGATTAAACAAATCCCATAAAGAAATGTAACTCTAGCAACAACTATCTATCTTATTTCCTAAAATGGATAATATCTGCATGCACTAGCAATATCCATATCTAAATTAGTGGGATTGATAGTTATCAAGATAGCATGGTCTTTTGGCAACAACACTAATCTATCTGAGAAAAATCAGATTGCGCTTTTTATGAAACGGAGGGAGTATATGCTTAAATGACAAGATAACCATTGTCAAGATCTCAAAATAAAGTGACAACAACCAAATACCTTTTTAGAAACATATATTTATTCTTCATGAAAATAAGCCATGAAATCAAAATATATAAGAGAAGGAACAAATTCTACATTGCCGAATTCTTACTAACCGGCCACCTCCCTTGTCCTTTTTTTTGGTGAAAAAGCACCTTCGATGTTTTTGTTACTCTCGAACTTTGATTGACAAACTAAAAAAGCAAGTGGTACACAAAACTAAAAAGGTTTTGTTAGCTATATAAAAAGAGAGGTGGTCCCAATCACTCGAACTTTGATTTACAAACTAAAAAAGGTTTTCAATCATTTTTTTATTGGAACATAAAACGACGTGTATGACGTGCCACACATCTGGTGGATTTTAAAAAAATGACCGATTCTTAACTAGACATGCCTCACTTTTCACAAGGGTTCTATGTTGGTTTAGTCTCTGTCATCTTTAGCCACAAAAATGGTAGGTTTTCTAGCATATGCGCTAAGTATCGTCAAGACAGCTATTGAGGTAGCGGAGCCAGGGTTTGCTGTGATCCAAAAAAATGTATGTACTGTGTCCTGAGTATATACCATGAAGAAACTTCTGGTCTCTCAACAAAAAAAGGAGAAAAGAATATAAATTTACAGTGTTGCTATCTAGCAGAAAACTCGCTACTAAAAATTGACAAGAAGGCGCATAACTACAGCAACTTTGGGGGTGGTGGCCCGGAGAAATTTGGTTGAGTGTATGACAGCCTCTGGATCCAATTGGAAGATTTCTTCTTGTTCTGATCATTATATTCCTGGGGCTGGCAGATGAAGCTTGGAATCTTGTCGAGTGTTCCATCTCTTTCAAGAATTGTCTTGTGGTTTTCAAGAGTTGAAACAATTTGTCGAAACTCAGGCCTCCTCTCTGGTTGCCAGGACCAACACTGCTCGATGAGAAATTTTACTACTGCCGGGCAGCTCGAAGGAATAACCGGTCTCAAGTTCTGAAATGAGAACTCATGTTTTGTCATTTTCATTTTCGAACAGCTCATCAAAACAAGAGCACTAGAGATGATATGGAAGTCCATATAAGAACTGATTGCGTCCGTCATAGTACCTCTTCCAGAACACTCAGAAGAAATGCATTTTATCATTGTATAAAAAGAAGAAACTACTTTTGTTCTTAGTAATTATAGTGGAACTCCACACCTATGGAAAAATAGATTGATGAAACTTGCATAGGGAATATGAGTTAGAAGAGCATACACACCTTATTGACAACTGCAAAAGCTGCTTGGAGTGGTGTCATATGTTCATAAGGGAGTGAACCAGTGACCAATTCCCACAAGACAAGTCCAAAGCTATAAACATCAACCTTCCGCCCATATGGCTTGTGCTTGTACATCTCTGGTGCCATCCATCTATAAGTACCCGGGTCATCATCTAACAAATTGCAATATGCTTCTTCACAAGCCACTCCAAAATCGACGATCTTAGCACAGAATTCTCCATCAAATAAAATATTCTCGGGTTTCACATCACGATGAACAATTCCTTGCAGGTGAATGTATTCCAGGCCACGAGCAATATCCAAAGCTATAGAAAGGACCTTCTCCATGGGAAGAGTTCTACGCTCAAGCTTGCGTAAGAAAGCCCTCAAAGAACCTCCAGACAAGAACTCGGTGATGACACAGAAGACCGGGGGGCAATTACATGCTCCAACAAGCTATTAAAAACAACGGGAATGAATCAGAAAACAGCTTTTGCTGAAATATTAGTATGTTGGAATATATCTGGCAAAGTAATGTGCTGAAATGGTTGTTTCTCTCCGATGGCATAGCCTTTGCAAGATAATTCTGATATATACCAACTAAAATGTTCTGGCTTCCTTTTTCTGAAATTATTTTGCGGATATCTGCAAGTCAACACTATACCTCCGCATGCCATATGATTGACAAATATAATAACCTTATATGTAGAAGTAGTTGGTATCAGGATATTGTAGTACAAAAGATCATGTTTGTACAAAAATAATATTGGTAGCTCACATTAGTGATGTCCTAGTGATGATGTGCCAAGACAATGTAATGCTGATGAATGTTATGCTTGTTAAATATTCCAGGCGTGCTTCATACTGACTCAACAACCATAAAATAGGCAAGCACTATCTTTTATCAAAAGAAGGGGATGGGGCAGCAAGTCTTAGTATATATATTCATATTGGATCGTTCAATGGATAGGTAGAAAAGCATAAGTACATGACAAATTCTAACAATTATCGTGAGTACATTTTCCATGGAAGTATGTGTTAACTCACTGCCTGGCCAATTCAGAGGGTAAGCATAAGAAGACCAAAAAGTAACACCTTGATTGCAGTCTTAAGTATGTGACCAAACTTTGCCGCCTGTTAATTATTTCAGGTGGCCTCATAATACTCAACAACCACAAAAAGAGGCAAGTCCTATCTTTCCACGAAAAAGGGTAAGTCCTAGTATACGTATGTTGTTGATCCATGAACAGGTAGAAAAGATATCTATTTTTTTAAAAATGTGGCAATTATAACAATCTCATTTGTGAAAGAAACAAGCACTAATACTGAATGCAGGGGTAAGCAGTAAGCACCAGAACAAAATATTACAAGAAAGATCTAGTTACCTTGATGACATTTCGATGTTGGAGCCTTGCCAGAATGGTAACCTCTGCAGTGAACTGTTTCTCAAGCCGAGCAGACAACTCTTCATCCTCGCCATCATCAGGCTGCCTGATAAACTTCACGGCAACAGGTTGCTCCTTGTAGATCCCATGGAACAATCGGCTATATGCCCCTGATGCAAATCTATGTCCGATGAGCAACTCTGAGCGATCGACTGTCCATCTTTCAAGGATATCCGATGCAGCAACCTTTGCCACTCCATCGTCAAGGTTCCTCCTCGGCCATGAGGAGGTCCTCCTGTTAATCTTCAGCCTGCTTGGTGTTCTCAGAGAAGCAAAGCCGAAGGGAGGGCTGTCATCCGGTGACCGTGGAGAGGTGGGCTTCCTCTGCCGCTGCGGGCTTGAGAACCGCTTGGTGGCAGCCTTGGCCTCCTTGAACACGTCAGAGATGACGCGCTTGGGGATAGGGGATTTCGCCCTGCGCTTTGGCTTTGGCGTCGGCTTGGATACCTCTCCGGTGTCCTTCATAGATGCACTTCGCACTCTGGAATCATCACTTGGCGGCAGCGCATCCTGTGAGTAGAAAGGAGCGGGGCTGGAGCACACTCTCTGAAGCCTCTGGCTTTGCTCGTCCGAGTGGAAAGAGAAGTCCAGCGCGTCTGGGCTCTCGTCCTTGGACGGCCGAACCACATGCCGCTGTGGAATGTCCAAGCTCAGGCCGTCGATCCCTTTCCCGTACTGCTTGGCCGATGCCTGTCGCGACGAGCGATCGCTGCTCCTCTCTCGGTTCAGCTGGCCATCCGAAGCCGCGTGCTTCAGCTTCCGTTCCGACTGAGCAACGGCCGATTTGGCCTTGGGAATCGGCAGCCTTGCCGAGTTGGAGAGCACGGACCCCTTCGCCACGGGTTGTAGACTCTGGCGAGGAAGCCTGTGCCCCGCGCCGAATCCGCTCTGCTTCAGTTCGGCGCCACGACTGAACAGGTCGACGAACGCGCCGTACCGCTCCCTGCCGGAGCTGGACCTGACGATGGACTGCGAGAACCTGGTGCGCCGCACCCACGAGTAGTCCTCGTCGTCCATCCCCCTCAGAATCTCAAGTCAAACGGACACCAGAACAGTACGCGGCAGAGCAACAGCAATTTGCAACAAGGACTGAAACTGAACAAAGGGGAGCTTAGCTGAGGCAGGCGCCAAGAACTCTGACCAACACTGGCGCTCCTCACAATCCCCCAGGCAGGCTCCGCATTTGATCCCTCGAAACAATACCCCCGGCCTTGACAGCTCCAATCCGCCGCGCCATCCGCCGATCAGCGCCCGTCAGCGGCCTCCTGCTCCTCCTGGACCATCAGACAAAGCAAGAGCAGCAAATCAATCGGCGGAGCTGGACACGAAACAGACTCCTAAACCACATCACAGCTGCCGCGCCGGCGGCGAGCGCGCTGCTGCGCTGCTCACCATGTTCGCCCCTCATCCACGAATCAGAGCGGTCGAATCGAATCGCTCGGCGCGACGGGCTCGGTTTGTGGCCGGAGGAAAAAGTGTGGACCAGCGGCGAGAGGGCCGTACGCGCCCGCGCAACCGGCGAGGGCGACCGGTGAGGACCGGGGTGGGGAGACCGTCATTCCTACCGCGCGCAGGAAAGGGACGTCGCTCCCAGGCCGACGCGAACCCGCTGCCGGCCGGCTACCGTCCGCTGCTCGTTCCGCGCCGCGACAAGGCCACCCACTCCCCCCGCGCGCTCTGACGCGGCAGCAACCGACCCCATATCCACGTCGAATCGGGGGCAGATCGGGTCCAAATCAAACCAGGGAAAATCGCGGCCCCCAATCATCGCGGCTTGGAAACCACGAGCACGCGAGCGGAGGAGACGGAGCCGTGAGGAGAGGAGCTCGCGAGGCGTGGGAACGGAATGGGTGAGGGATAGAGACTAGAGAGAGAGAGAGACGCACGCACGGGAACGGGGAGGAGCGGAGGAGACGCCGCGCGAAGCGAAGGGAGGCGGAGGCGGGGGCGGAGCCGGCCGGCCTGCCAGATGGAGTAGGGGAAAAGTTTCTCCCCACGCCGCCGCGCCCACCAACCCCACCACGCGTGCTCAGTCGTCGTCACCGGGCACGGGCGGCGCAGGTGCAGAGCGGATGATGCGGCGCATCCTTCCTGGCTGCGTTGGCTCGTCAGATCACGGGGCGGGCGGTCGCCGGGAGCGACGACGCACGCGCGCGCGGCGACTGCGTGGAAGCAACAAGCAGTACGGCCGTATGCGTGCAAGTTGTACGGTGGGGGGAGGCCGAGTGGGGCCCGCCCGCCGCTTCGAATACGTACCCGTCAATTCTATATTCGCGGCGACTTTCAAAGGTCCCCTGGAGGGTACACGGCCTCCGGTGATCCAATCACGGCACGCCGGGCGTTCGCCGTGCGAGTTCCGGCCGGGATCTGCCGCCGATATTTTATTTATTATTAATTTATTATACATTCATTTGCGTTGCGAGTTGCGTTGCGTGGCGCCCTTCCTTCCTCTGGTCTGCAGTCTCCCCGTTCCTGTTGGTACGTGGACGTCGCGGGCCCTCGTGGTGTGGGGCCAAGTGGCACTGTGGCAGCGGGCGCGTCGCGTTGGCACGGCGGGGACAGGCGGCCGGCGCGGGGGGCCGGCGCAGGTGACCTCACGCGCTTGGTCCCAAACAGCTACGCGACGGGGCGCACCGGCTCGCCTGCCGCGACGGGGCGGCGCCTCTTCCCCGTGCGTTGCCGACGCTCGAGGCGCGGGCGCGAGAGGGACGTCGCGGGCCGCATTTGGGAGCTCGGTCATGGAGCAGTTTCGCGGCGGCGGGCCGCGCCGCGACTAGCTGTTGCGCGCGCGACAATGGAATATCTGTCGCCCACGCGCGCGACAGCCGCCGACAGGTGGGCCCCTCTCCTTCCTCTCCTCGCTGACGCGCGTCGTCGTCGCTGTTTCGCCGTCGCGTCGCCGTCGGTTAGGGTTCGGGGTTGTCGGGGGTGGCCTCCTTCGATGCTCACCGGACATAGAAGGTCGGGGGAGGCTGGAGGTCCGGCGGTGGTGGCGGACGAGACGACGGTGGACGGCGGCTCGCCGCCGGCCGGGGGCGGCGGGATGACAACCGGATGGGCGGGGTCGGCGGCGAGGGCGTTGGCGAGCTCGGACGGCGAGGCGAGGCGATTGGTTAGTGCGGCAGCGGTGGATCCGACGACGGCAGCCGCCGGAGACGAGGAAGAAGGCGGCGGCGGGGGCGACAGGCGAGGAAGAAGGTGAAGCCCAACATATTAGTGTGGCGGCGGGTGGCGGGCGGCGGCGGGGGCGAGCGGCGAGGGAGGCGATGCTCGTGGGCCGAGATTGCATGGGCCGCGACTTCGGGTGATGCGGGGCGGGTATCGCCCGCGCGTCACCCAGCCTCGCCCGGCGGGCCGTGCGCGACCTGTGCGATGTGTGTGTAACGGGGAGCAAGGATGGTGGGCTGGCCCGTGCGTGGGCCGCGTGCCAGATGCTTTCCCGCAGTGTGTGTGACAGTACGGTCCACCGCGTGGGCTGCGAGACTGGCCCCCATACGGCGGCCCGATGGATGGGCTGCCGTAGCAGGCCTTGTAGGCTGTGAGGCCGGGCCGATTGAGATCATATCCTCGTTTAATAGCGGCGGCGGGTTGGGCTGGTTTTGTTCGGTGTATATATGTAGCTCTGAATTTGATTGTCTGTCAAATCAGCCGTCCAGTCTTTTCGTTACTTGACTATTACTGTAGTTGATTGACCCTTTTCGTTTCAAAAACAAGTTGATTGATCCTTGGTCCCGGGCTCTCAAGCCGAACTCAGTACACAGACGAAGCACCTCAGTGGCTCAGTCCAGCACTCCAGCTAAGCAAGGTAATCATGTGAGCAGGATCCGTGTGGATTCGGGGGCCTGATTCCGTATCCGTATCCCAGTGCGCATCCGAAACAAAGGAAGCTTCACCTGAAGCCGCCGCTGCTGAACAGGTGTCCCCGGTCCCCTTCCCTGATACCACGAACACAGCAATCAACTGCTCCTGTCAATCTAATCCGATCCCTAATGTGCGCTAAAGTTAGGGCATGATTCCCTTCTTCTTCTTAATATAAAGGCGCGTAATCCAAGGGCCCAAGCTAACCGACATTTTAGACTCCAGACCCAGTGCTGCCCTGCGACCGGCAGGACAGCTCGCGGTAGGAGACGACGACCCGTGCGGTGGCCGGGACCCCTCCCTGCAGCAGTTGCCACCTTCCTTGCAACTTCGTCTGGAACTGGAGGCGACGCCAAAGACCGTGGCGGGAAGGGAATGAAGCTCCCTCCACCTTCCCTGCAGCTTTGCTTAAAATTCAGATTCTTTAATCTTTTTTAGACAAAGGGAAAGTCCATTTCATTATTATTAAGCAAACGAAAGAGGTCCTAGCTTATCTAATCCTAGATGTGGTTTATAATAATATTGGACAGCACTTGTAGTTAGTAGAGTGCAGATAAACTGATGGGCATCAAGGGCAACCGCATGCCTGCTGGTAGTTTCCAACTGAAGAAGAACCAGTCTGCCTGCAGTCGACAAATTATGACACCACTGCATGCATTGTTCATTTGTGTCCATAATATATATAGGAATGGAAGCTGTTGAGAGATTAACCGCTGGCCGGTTTCTATATTGATTATTGAACCTGTCTTGGGGTTGGAGTTTAGACTTCCACAACGCAATAAGCTGTTCTCTGACGGAGACGTGCGTGCTGCTTGCCAGTTTTATACGACGAGAATCGTTGTGAACGTATTGACTACACTACGGCCTAGAAATAATAATAAGCGTAAATTAAGTGATCTTGCAATACACGCTCCCGAGCTTGAAAGGGCAAGCACCAGACGACGTTTTCACGGTTCCTCTTCATCCCTGGCCCGGTTGGAAACTGACACCGCCTCCATTTTCCCCGAGATAGAAAGACTTGACCGATTCGATGCACCAGTCAGTCAGTCACCCTAAAAAAATTACTACGGCTGGAGATCATTGGGCATTTGGCATATAGTAATTGCCTGCCGTTTTTCTGCGGCAAAAATGACGCGACCTATAACTAATGGGCGCGTTCTTCGGACACGCCGCTGTCGAAACAAGGAGAGGATATGCATATTTAAGCGCAGAGTTTGATATAATCTTTGCCATGTCCAGTTGACCCTGATTATTTCAATCCTGGCGATCGGACGCCACCGTACGTCGGAGAGTTTGAAATAATCTCTCGGCTGTGATGGGTTGACTCTGGATTTTCACCAAATTCAATACGGACCAAGTGCATTGCATCACTCTGAACTCTTCACTCCTACGACCGTATCAAATCCACATATATTCATATTTCATACCCGCTATATATGAGAGCAGAACAATTCAGTAGCTTTAACTTGACCTTGCAGTGTATTTGATGATACAATCTCTGGCGCCAGATATTTCGCCGATCAGGCGGCAATGCATTCTGTTGCTGCACTAGCTAGGAGTATATATATACTATGCCAGCAGAGAGCAAGTTGCTGGACCCTGGCTAAGCTTATTAGCTCAAAGTCAATGGCACCAAGGCAGCCTTCAAGCTCATGGCCTCGGCAGGCATCGCCACCAGTTTCCAAGCCCCACATTGTACATGTCACGGTCAGATGATAATTGTAACGATTCCTTCCGGCCTTATCTTTGGTTCTGACGTTGGTCCATGGCGTGCGTGCAGCCTTTGCTGACCTTTTGGTTCACTACAAGAGAACCTTCAGAGCTTCGGTTAACCTAGCTACCACAAGGGAAGGGAAAAAAAACGCCCCTCGGATCTTTGGATTCACTTGCTCGACTTGACTGATCGATGAGATGAATGATAAATGGTCGACCGTCGCAGTCGCTGTCGAAGAAGAAGCCAGCCATGTTGCCACCCATTAGTTTCAATAAAAAAAAAAGTTGCCACCCATTTCCTTACAAATTCTCGCTCTGACCAGCGACAGCACGTAGTAGTGTATGTGCTATCGTGTTCTTCTACTTTTCCTCGCAATTCCTGACGAGGAGAGCTAGTGTGCGCGTGGCTAATCAGTGTATGCGTGCATGTCGTAGAACAATTGAACAGTCGCACAAGCAGTTGGCAATTTGGCATGCATCCAGGGGGAAAAAAAAGTCATACAGATGGACGCGGAGTGTGTAACTTTCTTCGACCCTACGAAATCAGCGTGGTCTCCGATTGAGTTGATGGCAAGACACCTCACGTAGCTTAGCCTCTAAACTCAGCCTAGTGGCAGCTTCCTGACCGACCGGCTCACGAAAGGAACAGTCGTGCCGGGACGTTTCCGAACACGTACGGTCCAATTAAACGTTAAGAGTCCCTCTTCGCCAGCAATTCGAGTCAGTCCTTCTTCGTCTGAATCCGAGTGTAAAGGCAGAGGCGCCTATACAGTAGCTAATTAGCTATGGCTCTTGGCTAGACTATTACTATACCGCACAGCGGCCAAACAAGCTAATTAAGCTACAGCGTCAGCGTGCACGCGAGTCAACTGAGGCCTTGGCCCTGTTTAGTCCCTTCAAAAGTGAAAAATTCTCTCTCCAAACTTCATTATTCACCTATCATATCAAATCTCTCTCCTCGTGCATGGAACACTAAACGTAGGTAAATAAAAAAACTAAGTACATGATTTTGATGTACACGACGAGACGAATCTTTTGAGCATAGTTAGGTCACAGTAGGACAACGATTACCACAAACAAACGAAAAGTGCTACAATACGCTACAGTGTCCGATGTGACATTTTCACCAAACTTCACTTTCCCTTTTCGGGAACTAAACACCGCCCTTGTTTAGATGCAAATTTGGGAGGGTGAATTTGGGAGGTAGCTGTCACTTCGTAATCATTGCGACATTGTAGCATTTTCGTTTGTATGTGCGAAAAATTATCCAAAAATTGATTAATTAGGCTCAAAATTATCCAAAAATTGATTAATTAGGCTCAAAATGTTCGTCTCGCATAGTACAACAAAACTGTGCAATTAGTTTTTGATTTCATCTACATTTAGTAGTCCATGCATATTATGACATTTTGATGTGACGAGGAATGTTCTTTTTGCATAGTGTATTTGGAAATTGCTTTTGAAAACTTTTTGGAACTAATAAACAAGGCCTGCGGCAGCTCGAGCGTCTCCAGACGGACATATCATTGCAGAAGCTTCCACCGCTTGCAGCACGGAGGCGTAAGAGAAGGCAAGTAAAGCATCCCGTCTCTTCCCCGTGAAAACGACGCCCATAAGGAAATGGCCTGAAACTGAGACCCGACTGAGAGCCGGAGACGAAGCACGCCGGCGGCGGCGGCCGGTCCACCAGCTACCGCAGGTCCGCGTCCAGAGAGAGAGATCGCCGCGGGCTCCATGCGAGCTGGCCTGGCCCCCCATGTCAGGGAGCCGGGGAGAGGCAGCAGGGCTCCGCTTCCGCTCGCGGTCACGGGTCGTTGGAAAGAGACGTGGGGGGCAGCCCAGCCCAAGCCGGGTACGGTGGAGAAGAAAGGGTGTGGGTGTGACCGTGTGTGGGAGCGAAAGCGTAGTGCAAAGACTGGATGGACGTATTCCTGCCACTCTCCTCTCCGTGGCGTCCATTCTACTCCGGACAGCTTGTCCGAACGGTCCACCGGGTGGGCCCCCGCGGCCCTCCGTCTTGGAGGAACGGTCTCCGTCTCTTCTTTCTCTCCATTTCCTTGGCCCTCTGCATCTCACTTTCCTTGGCATTATTATTATTGTGCGGCAACTAAGAAATTCAGAGCTCCGCGTCTCAAACATATATTTTTTTAAAAGAAAATAATGTAAAATGGGAGCTACTGCTGCGTGAGAGTGAGATGGCAGCCATAGTCCACAGTCCACACACATGCCCGGGCCAGCGACTGCTCCAGTAAAGCAAGCTCGCCAGGTGGTTGGAGTGGCGGGCATGGGCCGCGAGCCGCCGGCGCACCACACCTCCCATGGCCAGATGGTCAACTGGACCGTCCAACCACTGTTGGCTGACGCCGCTAGGTGGAAATGCGATTTCCGGCCAAAGATTAAATGACATGCTGACTGACTGATTCTTGATCTCTCTCTCTCTTTCTTTTTTTGACAAAACAAAAAAAGAGATACGTATTGTTCAGTGTTAACTGGAAAAATGAACGCGGATTATACAGACCGTCCTCCTTTGTCTTTTCCAGCTTTGTTCTGATCTTTGTGACTCTAAAAATTACATTCGGTATTCAGAATCTTCGTCCCTGACCGACTGCCAGTTCAGGCATATATCTAAAAACCGCAAGAATTCCATGGAATTCCCACCAGGATTGGCCCTGAGCTCTACTATGCTTTAACTAGTGAAGCGAGATCAGCGATCAGGCATGGAAAAAGAGGATTTTTTTTTTGCCCAAAGTAACTGAACGAAATGGAGAGCGTCAAATGCGGAAGAACAAATTAGAAACAGCAGTGCACCAGGACGAGAAGCTCAAAGAGTGTGATTCTTCGTTCCGTTTCTTCGCGATCGATCGCTCAGGACTATGAGCAAAAATTACATCACGGCACCAAGGAGGAAGAGGGGAAGTTAAACAACAAGTATCTCACGCGGTACTAAGCAATTGTCCGGCAGCGCGGCGAGCGCGGCCTCGGCCGATCACTG
The DNA here is from genome assembly GCA_033239725.1 of Echinochloa phyllopogon. Classification (NCBI taxonomy): domain Eukaryota; kingdom Viridiplantae; phylum Streptophyta; class Magnoliopsida; order Poales; family Poaceae; genus Echinochloa; species Echinochloa phyllopogon. The sequence continues at coordinate 17,739,831 of BTCW01000003.1, read as the reverse complement.
CGACGACGGCGCCGCGGCGGCGGCGGCGGCGGCTGAGGGCGGCATCCTGGGCGACGTGACGGGGAACAGCGGCAGCAGCCGCGGCGGCTCGGCGCCCCTCGGGGACGGGTGCAGGAAGAATCCCCTCCGCGCGATGGCCGCGCGCTCGGCGGCCTCCTCCTCCTCGCCCGGGGACGCCGACGCCGGCGACCGGTTGAAGGGGTTGGCCACGAGCGGCGTGACGGGGCTCCCGAGCGCCAGGGACGGGAAGTCGAGCACGCTGGGCGACAGCACCTCGTGGCCTGCTGCCGCCTTCCGCGGCGACGCCCCCGCGGCCGCGGCTGCCGCCATCGCCAGCGGCGCGATCATCTTGAGGTTGTTCTTGCCGATCCGGCGCTCGTAGAGCTTGAAGGCCGGCTTCTTGGGCCCGCCGGCCAGGCCGCTGCCGCCGTGGTGGTGGTGGTGGTGCCCGTGGTGGACCTTGGCGGGCTTATTATTCTGGGCCGACGACGGCGTGTCGGAGCCGGTGAGCCTCTGCACGACCTGCTTGAAGTTGGCGGTGTCGGCCTGGACGAACGTGGTGGGGAACGGCGTGGTGTCGATGATGCGCGGCACGGGCTTGGGCGACGGCGGCACCACGGGCTGCGTCTGCTGGCGCGGCGACGGGGAGGCGGCGGAGGAAGGGGATGAGGAGGAGGTGGACGAGGACGGGGAGACGGGGCCCCGCGCCACGGGGAGGAGTTGCTTCGCCGCAGCAACTTCCATTTCTCGGCTCTCGTGCGCGCGCGCGCTGGGCGTTGGTTCCACGGGGAGGGAGGGAATGGAGGGGGTCAGAGCGGAGACGAGAGGGAGTGGGAATAAGAAGAGGGGGAAGGAAGTTAGAGGGTGATGTCTAGTTGGCGTGGGCCTGGGTGGATGCGTTCTCTCTCTAGGGCGTAGGCTCTCCTCCCCTTCTCTCTCATCACAGGTTTTGTGATTTTTCTTGCTGGTTTTCGGTTTCAGTTTTTCTCTCATCCCCTGACTCGGTGCCTTTCAATACACTGGAGGTGTTTAGTTCCTGAGAAAAGGTGAAAAGTAAAGTGAAAAAGTCACATCGGACATTGTATCACTTTTTATTTGTTTGTGGTAAACATTGTCCTACCATGACCTAACTACGCTCAAAAGATTCGTCTCGTCGTGTACATCAAAACCATGCAACTAGTTTTTTTTATTTACCAACGTTTAGTACTCCACGTATGATGAGAGAGATTTGATGTGATAGGTGAATAGTAAGGTTTGGAGGGAGAATTTTTAAAAGTTCGACGATTTCACCGGGAACTAAACAGGGCCACTGTTTTTTTCTTTTCTTTTGCTGGTAGCTTTCGTGCACTATTCTATGTGCAGTTTCCTCTGTTTTTTGGGTGTGGGTGGTGGTTTCGCGGTTTCTCTCTCTAGTTTCTGTTTCTACTAGTAAGCACTAACTACAGGTCAGAGAAATAGTACTTACGTACCTTTTTCTCGCAGCGATTTCCTCTCACTGGAAGCTTCAAAATTACAGACCAAAACAAAAGCGATGTGTCGATGTTATCTTTTTTAATATTGTACTTTATGTTTTTTTATTGTTCAGTCTAGACTTTATCTTTTTTAATATAATAGGCAGCTTTGGTTAAAAGAAATGACCGTGTCAAATCCACGCGGTCTCATTCTAACATCAGAAATCGTAACAGTAATAAACCGGAGGGAGAGACAGAGCAAAAGAAAAAATCGCACAAGCTTGTCCCGCCGCAAGGACAAGGTTGGAATAGTCAGGGGCGGAGGCAGGAATCGGAGATAGGAGGGCTCATCTCTCTTCTCCTTCCTCCAGCCCTCCCTTTCCCTCTTCATCCATCTATTTTTTTTCTTCCTCTCCCTCCTTCCTCCCTCCGGCGCTAGCAGCCTCCTCCCCGGCGTCCCCGGCGCGGATCCTCGCGGGGCGAGCACGGGTAGCACTCCGGCGGCGTCTTCCTCTCTCCGGGGCGGTGCTGGCGCTCCGGCCGTGGAGTTGGCGGAGCTGCCGAGCTGGTGGAACGCCGGCGGCCGTGGAGCTACGGCGCGTGGAGCGGCGGCCGTGTGCTGCAGCCTCCGTCCGCATCGCCGCGCACGCGTGGAGATGGCAACGGCGGCGGCGCGAGGACAGCCCCGCGGCGGCCACGGCCTCCCCCTCTTCGTCCGTCGCGGCGGCCACGACCTCCCCCTCCTCGTCCGTCGCGGCGGCCAACCCGGAGCTCGCGCGGCGCCGGCGGCAGCCTCCTCCTCCGGGCGAGCGCAGCGAGGCCCGTGTGCTGCCTCGACGTCGACTCGCTCCGTCTGCAGCACTGCGTGGGGCAGCGGCGGCGGGAGCGGCACCGCGCGGGGGCGGGGGCCGAGCGGCGGGCGGCGCTCGCCGGCCGCAGGGGCGAAGGCGGGCAGCGGGCGGCACTCCCTCGCTCTCCCTCGCAGCTCCCTCTATTCTGTGCGGCTCGGACGACGGTTCCGAACGACGGGCAGGGGCGGGCGGCGACAACATCAGGGCGAGCACGGGGGAGGTCAGCGGGGGCAGCAGCGCGGCGACCGAGCAGGACGGCGGGGCGACGGCGGCCGCCGCGTGGCCCTTCATCTGCAGTGTCGCCGGCTGCTCCTTCCCATCGTCTCCTCCCTCGTCGTCCTCCGTCACGGCGACGAAGCGAGGTGGCGACCGAGCGGCGGGCAGTCGGGTTTCTCTCTCTCTCCCTCTCCGCGCGCGCAGCAGTTGGCAGCGCGGACCCCGCGCCACGGTGGCTACGTTGCGTTCGGCCGCTACCGCTCTAAATGTGGCGTTCGGCCTTGCTTCGTTTTTTGTGCCGCACCGGGTAGCGTACGCCGCTGCAGGCGATTTTTACGCCATCGCGTACTGGCGTTCGCGTTGCTGCACACCGCTGCGGATAGCCTGAGTCCCCCAGCCCCACGCTGGATCCGCCCCTAGGAATAGTGGTGTTCGAAAGGAAGATACTTTTGCCTAGAAAAGCAAAGAAAATGCGGCAGGCATTGACTTGGACAACCTAACCTACCCTTTGACACCGCAGAGGGAATACGAGTCCCATCGATTGCCCCAATACAATTGTTGAAGTGGGAATGTCCTGGACTGTCCTTTGTCCTGGGGCATACGACGTGGATCCATCAACAATATGGCCGCTGAACATTTTTTCCATCTCATCTATGTACTCGGGCATCTGGTCCTTGAGCTTCAGGATATCTGGATCTGCCTACATAAATACAAAAAGCCTCATAATCAGATGTTTCGTTGTTGCATAATGTATTGACAATTGATAGATGGAATTGCATCAGATGTGGCATACACTCACCTCAGCCTCTTTCTTCCACCAGAATTCATCAGAATTCATCAGCCGTAGCGGTTTTGCCAGCCCCACGGCCCAACCCAGATCCATTCTTCAACTTCCCTACGATGTAGTTCCACTCCCTCCTGAGCTTACCGTATATATACGTGAATTGTCCCTCTGTATGAACCAAAGCTGTGGCCGTGTGGAACCTCCCTCCACCCACGCGTTGTCATTTTACCCCTTACACATTTGTCATTCCCAGAGTCCGTAACGGCACAAAATATCTCACAAAAGGTCTTGGTAAGCTCTGGTGTCCACGCAGCCCTATCGGCGTCATCCTATACAACGGGGAACAATGGTACGCAATGACAGGAAGCGTACGCAGTAAACAAATGGTCGACACTACAAACTTCACAGGCACAGAATGAGGGTAGGGGCGGAGATGTTTACCTCCGGTCGGCGACGTGCATTGCGACGCCTCCCGCCGCGACCTGCTCCCGTTCCACGTCGACCCATTGGTGTTTCACGAGAGTCGTAGCCGCCGTCGAACGATGATGTGTCGCCGTGGAAGGATGACGAGCCGCCATGGAACGATGCTCCGCCGCCGTAGCCGCCCATGAACTCAGATCCGCCATCGAACGATGCTCCACCGCCGTAGCCGTGGCCAAATCCGGCACCCACGAACCCCAGTCCGCCACCGCCTTGCGCAAAACCGGGACCCATGCACGCCGGTCCGCCGGCGCCTTGCGAAGAACCGACGTATCCGCCGAAGAACGCAGATCCGCCGCTGCTTTGCGCAGGGCTGCCTCCCATGAACGCAGATCCGCCTCCCTGGAACGCAGATCCGGCGCCGCCTTGCGCACCACCGCATCCCATGAACGCAGCTCGGCCGAGGCCTCGGCCGGGCCGCGGGACTGGGAACCCGCGGCTACCCCGCCCGCTGCGAGGGGGTACGCGTACGGGAGGCGGACCCATGGCTGGCTCCACTCCCCCAGACCGAAGCAGCTCCCGGAATCCTTGGGTCTCCGACCACTCTTCGCCGGAGTTGAGGTCTAGCCCACCGAAGTCGACCCGGCTTGGACGAAGACCGCTCGACGACGAGCCCATGCTAAAGCCCGGGTTGTACCCGGGGTTGTACCCAAGACCGGCAGCAAAGGACGCCGTGGGATTTAGGAAATCCCTGGTGTGGCCGCCCGCGCCGTACCCGGCGTCATGGCCGTAGCTCCCGCCATCGCCCTGGTCACCGTCCATGGCCGCCGCCGCTACCCAGACCGGGAGACGACCGGGAGAGAGTGGTGGAGGCGCCGCACGGGGGAGGAGAATGGCTAGGGTTGCCAGCGGGGGACGGGGGCCGAACGAGGGATAACCCCGTCCAGGCATGGGCCGACCGCAATGATGGGCCCCTGACACAAATTCTGCAGCCCACTGTACCGAATGCAAAAAAGCCCAAAAATCAACAAAAATGTGCCCAAATTCTGACATTTGCCGAATTCAGCCCAATTCCTATGGAACTAAACACAGCCGCTATCCCATCGCTGACGGTGGGCCGCAGATGCTTCCTTCCCTGCCCTGCCGCAGTGCCGCGTCGGCGCCCGCCCTCGTACTTTGCCCTCGCTGGGTGGCCTCTGCCGTAGCCGTAGCCCTGGCGCCGCACTGACTGCACAGCACGGCAGGCCGCCGATTCGGGCCGGCCTTGATCTCAAAAGCCACTCCCAAATTTACTAGGTAAAAAGAAGATTCTTCATCACATTAAAATATCATAATATGCATAGAGTACTAAATGTAGATGAAATTAAAAACTAATTGCACAGTTTTGGTGTACTCTACGAGACGAACATTTTGAGCCTAATTAATCAATTTTTGGACAATTTTTTACACATACAAACGAAATGCTACGGTAGCATAATGATTACGAAGTGTCGTCTTACTTCCAAATTCAACCTCCCAATTCTAACATCTAAACAAGGCCAAATTCCACCTTCAATTCTACTATATATAAAAAAAACTCTCAGTACATTAAAATATCGGTACATATATAAAGTACTAAATCTAGATAAAATCAAAAACTAATTGTATAGTTTTATTATACTTTGCGATAAACTTAATTAATCAATGTTTTAATAATTTTTAATAAATAGAAACGAAATGCTACATTGGCGTATTTATTACACACTTTTAAATTTGAGTGTCCCAATTTAGAATCTAAATAAGACCCAGGAGCGGTAAATAATGAACTGGGAGCACAACAGTCAAAAAGATGTCTTCGCACTAGCGCTTTGTAGCCATAGGTGCATGAACGAGCGTCAGAAAGTGGGAGCGGTGAGAAAGGCGGCCGGCGAGGTGGTGCGCTTGGGCTTTTTCGCGGCATCGTCACGGGACTCCGCTGAAGGCAGGCGGGTGTGCCGGCCGCTGGCCTCTGCCGGAGTCAATGTCAGCTTTGGAGTTTCTAAAGTGAAGACCAGGCCAGATCGTTGATACGGAGTACTCCGTAGTTGGTAAAAACTTGAACTTTGGCCATGTTTAGTTCCCGGTCACATCATCAAACTTCTAAAAATTCTCTCTCCAAACTTCACTGTTCACCTGTCACATCAAATCTCTCTCCTCATACATAGAGTACTAAACGTAGGTAAATAAAAAAACCAGTTACATAGTTTTGATGTACACGACGAGACGAATCTTTTAAGCTTAGTTAGGTCATGGTAGGACAATGTTTACCACAAACAAACGAAAAGTGCTACAGTGTCCGATGTGACTTTTTCACTTCACTTTTTACCTTTTTCAGGAACTAAACACCGCCTTTGGCTCTCGCTCTCGGTTTCTCCTCTTTCACCTGCCGTCCATTCCATCCAACTATCCAAGTGCCTGCGGGTCTCAAAATTCGGAAGGTCTCTCGAGTGAAAAGGCCCCGGTGGAAAAGTGAACCTTGAGGATTCACAGCTTTATTCGCACGGCATTCCGGCCTCTCATCGATCAACGGCACCGAATTTACCCAGGTGGGAACCGCCAGGTGAGTCCACGGCAAGTTTTACCGCGCCGTAGCAAGCATTCGCAGGTTAGATCGAGGACTACTGAAAAAGTCACTCTCGTCACGTACTGGAGATGGAATCATGGTGCATCCTATGCGAAGCTGGTAACGGCCGTATTGATGGCCTTCCCAGGACACACAGACCGAATTAAGCCCCGTCTTAATTCCCGTATTAGTGCGCTAGTGAGGACGGCCCGTACCAACAGCGTAAATGCCACGTACAGTACGTAGGCGTAGCAGTAGAGCGCCCCGGCCCCACCGCTGGAGCGCTACATACAACGGTTGTTCAGACCTCGGAGCTACTGTACGTGACAGCGACAGTGACACTGCTCAAGCTCCCAAGTTCGATCCATTCCAATTTGACCATTTAATTTAAAACAAGTATATATGCTCTCAACTTTAAACGCCATCGTATCGTACGTATAGCCTTTCTCCATTCGATCTCAAACCTGACCGAAACGAAACGATGATCACGGCCAACGCGCGCAGCATCTTGACGCGTAGAATAGAATCTGGCGGTATAATTAAAATACCGAGCAAATCTTGACGCATCCACGACCAGACCAACACAGAAAAGGAGCCGTGTCACCACTCACCAGTGGATGGAGAAAACGGAACGGGGATGCTATGCTTGGACGCACGATGGAAAGACGACGAGGCCCCCGAAAGCGGGCATCCTGTTCCGGCTTCAGCGGTCACGAGAGCGCGCAGGCGGAAACGGGGGCGCCGAGCTGCCGGCTTGCCGGCCGGTTCCACGCACCTGGCCGGCGCCGGCCGGACGCCGCGCCGTGCCGCCAGTGCCATGGACACGGTGTATATCTAAATCACCGGTCCACGGCGGGAGCGCGCACAAAAAAGGGCGCCGCGCACGGCAATTGCGTGCGGCCGGAAAAGGAGGAAAGAAAGGCGGGGGGCAACGGGAATGATGTTGCTGGCCACGACCGGGGGATTAAATTAGGGATTTTCTTGGCGTGTCCCGGTTGAGAGGCACGTCCGGCGTGTGGCGGTGGTGGCTCGACCGTCGATCAGTCAATGTTTGCTCACTCACGCGGCGTGAAGTTTTGTTCCATGGGATTGGATGCTCATGCGGGCGGCGTGATCCTCACCGAGATCAGCGCGCGGGCGGGCGCTTTGTTCCGATCGCCGCCAGGGATCGATCGGCCGAGCCGTGCCGTGCGCCTCTGGGCGTGGCGTGGCCCTGGGCGGACGGCTTCGTGCGGCCACATCACGGGGCACCAGCGCGCGGCAGCGGGTGGCGGAGCGCTGGGCCGATCTCATGCACTAGAACTGCAAGAGTACCGGACTACCGGTACTGCTATTTCGAGCTGCTTCCGGTTACGTACGGTCTTGAGTTGGGGTCAAACGGCATCATGCGCTCTTTCACCAAATTTGGTTCCTGCCGCGTTCATGCGTGGCGGGCCCCGGCTGCCTTTCCAAGCAACTCCAGCTTCCAGAAGGAGTGGTAAATGAAAAAAAGGCGGGCACTAGCTGCATTACCAAATAAGCCTCTCTTTGGCCGCAGAGAAAGAAAGCAATCGCGCAACCAGATACAAGTATCCCCCACATCTAACCTTGACCATATAGTGCTGCTCCTATTCCCGTTCCTGTATTTGGACCACTCCTGCTGTCCGAAGCGCACCCCACTCCCCGCTCCACACTCAGACTGGCAGCAGCAGCAGCAGCAGCATCAGCTGCGCGGTGTCGGTTAGATAGATAGCCTACCTGATTTGGCCAGCTTCTGCAAATAACCCTCATCAGCAGCTGGTGCTAGCTCCCGATCCCACCCAGCCCACATCAACCGAGCGAACTGGCTACCAACAAATCATCAGTTTAGAGAAGGAACGCCCGCCCTGAACTGAAACCTGTTGATGAGTGCTGACTGTATCTGCTGCGATCCTTCACTTTCTTGGGTCTCGTTGATGGATCCTCGCATCGTGCAGTGCAGCCCGCACGTCACGCTCGCTGCCATGCCGTCTGTTGACTCGTTTGATCCGTTCCCATTCCCAGGGGTGGACCATGCGGCCGGCACTGGAGGAGAGGGACCCCGACCAGACCAGATGCGCGAGCTCCCGGTGACGGCTACGGGCCCGCCGCGGAGAAATCCAGCGCCGTCTCCAGCTGATCTCGCTCGCTGATTGCTGAACAGCTTCTGCTCATGGACCGTGACCTCACTGCGCGTCTCGTCCCACCGGACGCACGGAAGAAGAATCCGATGCCCCTGGCGATTCCACGTAACAAGGGACGGGACGGGGCGGGGGTAATTGTGACCTGCTAGCTTACATGGGATGCCCGTCGCTCGACCGTTCGATCGGCTAGTCATCCCGCCCGTGCAGCAGCCGTAGTAACTGAGCAGCGTGTCCGTCGTCGTCTGAGGCTGGGTTCCTCTGGGTCTGGGGGGCATTGATGGCCGCGCGCCGGTACGCGTGAGGGAGGGCTGCTGCCGGCTCTGCCCGACCGGCGTTAAAAGATGGATGGATGCAGCGATTCGGTGTCGAGGAAGGCGGACGGGGATTCTCATTGAAGGTGTGGTGTTTTTCCGTTGGGAAATTGATGATGGGGATCCCGTCCATGGCGTGGGGGGTGCGGGTGCTGATGGGGTTCGTGGAATAGGACTCGCCATCGTCCATTGACAAAGGGACAGTAGGCCACCGAGAAAGGAAAGCATCGTTACAGCATGGGGCACAGGAAAAAGGTTTACGTTACTGGCTGCGTAATAGGCACCGGTTACCTGGAAGAGGCGTTCCATGATCAAACCACTCGATTATACCAGCAGCAGGCAGCGTGGATCGCATTTGCAGGCCTTGCAATCCAAACAGTCCTATTACTATTATCTACGTATTATACATGAGGTTCAGATGAAAAAGTGTTGCTTGCGCATCAGTGTATAGTGCTCGTCGTTCAACACAACAAAAGATACCATGGTTGGGAGAAGACGTCGTAGCTAACATGGCTTACGGTGCAAGTGAAAATCTCGATCGGTGCAAATAAAAAGGACAAGTGGAAAAGCACGACGAAGAAAGGGTAACATACTACATAACTGTGTCGAGGAGGGCCCGGACACTGCCATTATCGAAAATGCATTTGCATGAAAAGCGCAATGTTATTCTATCAAGGAAGTCAAACAAAGTACAAAACCAAACCATGGCTGCAATGCAACACCGAAACAGAGCAAAGTTTTCGGTTCACATTCTCAGCCCTCCTCGACAACACCGAAACAGAAAATATGAGCTGCTTCCGTTGCTGTCACATTTTTTTTGTGAACTTAACCATTTACTTCAATGTCAAATCAGTACAAACAAATCTGAAGGATAACGAATTCCTAGAGAACCCCAGAACTGGGAGGAAACTCTCTGTTGGCTAAGAACAGGAACCAATAGCCCCCAAAAAAACTGAATGCTGTGCTTGTTAGTTAACTGGCATCATCTAATGAGAACTAGCTGACATGCAATGGTCTATCTATGTTTTTTGGGATGGCTACCAATGTAGAGCCATACAAGGCCAATGTTTCAAGGCCCATTGAGCGAAATCACAACCTGGCTTGGAAATTTCAGGAGCAGTTCAAATTCTGGGCTTCTGGCTCATGTCTTGGGCTACAAACTTCACCTGCCCTTTTTCTTCTTCATCATTTCCCGCTGAATGGCCTTTTGCCTTGCCTTCCCTGCAAGGGGGGTGTTTAGTTACTAGAAAAAGGTAAAAAGTGAAGTGAAAAAGTCACATCGGACACTATAGCACTTTTCGTTTGTTTGTGGTAAACATTGTCCTACCATGACCTAACTAGGCTTAAAAGATTCGTCTCGTCGTGTACATCAAGACCATGTAACTAGTTTTTTGTATTTACCCACGTTTAGTACTCCATGCATGAGGAGAGAGATTTGATATGATAGATGAATAATGGAATTTGGAGAGAGAATTTTCAGAAGTTCGATGATGTGACCGGGAACTAAACATGGCCAAGGTCGAGTCCCGGAACCTGATCCTGAGCAGAATCAACTTTTGACCCTTTCACATCACTTCCGGAGGCATTCTTGTGACGCTTCTTTCTTGATCCAACTTTTGGAGAGCCCACTTTTCCAGAGTTGGAAGCATCCTTGTTTCTGCACTGATTAGGGTTTTCCATCTTTGTCCCCTCGGGTTCGTTAAGTTGCGTACTAGCTCCCACTGGGCTACTTGTATTCTTGGGGCTATGATTATCTGGGCAGCTGTCTTTCTTGGAAGAAGACACCTTTACGAAATGACGCTTACTTTCAAACCATTTGCTAACCTGTCACCAGAATGCACAGCGAGGGTTAAACCCTATGCCAAGATAACCATGACAAGCACGCAATTAAAAAATTGTGATAACTAGGAAATAACCTGGCGGAATGTTAGTCCTAGTTCATCTGCCAAGCTTTCTTTAACAGAACGGCTAGGATATGGTTCTGTCTTAAAATGTTCCTGTAGCTTCTGCAAGCAAAAAGACGCGCAACAAGTTAGTCAATGAAGTAAAGCAGTCTAAAATGGTTAGTTCTGTTTAACTGATTATGGTGGATCGTGAACAAATTTTACTGTACCTGATTAATTACTGGACCAAAATGTCCTTTCCTAGTTGAACTGCTGCTGCCATTAGAAGTAAGATCTCCATGTTTCTCATCAACTGAACCATGAAGAGAATCAGGATGCAAGCTGTTTTGAGCGCTCTGTGGAGTCAGTACATCACTATGGTGTACAATCCTTGTACTTCTAGAGCCTTTCCCTGAAGGAGAATCAGCTTCACTCTCTTCTTTGCCTTTTCTTGGTGTGCTCTTCCCAGACCACTCTTCATCATCACTAGAATCAGATGGTGCTTCACCATAAGCCTCCTTTTGAATCCAGCAAGAGTAGGAATGTCATGGTCAGCAAGCATAGGACATACGCAAGTGAGCACTCAAGATAGCATATATCCCCTACCAAATCATTTATAATCTCATGCAACATTACCAAAGTACATGACTTGCCCAAAGGATACTGTGTTTAGTTGCACCAATCAGAATCAAGATTGAATGCAGCAGAACATAAGTCTAAGCCAGGAGCACTATGGAATACCCGAATTCAAGACACAGCAGATATGCAGCACATCTTGTACCATTTTATCAGTTACTAGTATGCACATATGTGTAAACTAAGAGCAGAAAACAGGTCTAAGATAAGATCACGTCTAATAAGGATGTCTGTCTCCATGAATACTTAGTTTATAATTGACCTTTCGAATTTGCCTAGCTCGAGCATGAAACTAAGGCATTCAACTGGATGAAAAACAAACACACTATAGGCTACTCAAGGCTAAAAACATTAAAGAAAAAAATCACGCACACATGTAGCTTGAGGGCATACATCATACAGTTTTTTGTAGTCCAACCGTTCAGTCTGCCGTCTTCCCGGAACTGGTAAAACCACACTCTGGTCCATTTCAGTCTCCATAGGGTCATCACTGGAATTTGCTGTGTTAACCTGAGCAGTGCTTTTTTCCATATCATCCACCTTACCATCAGGTAATGGGGATGATGAAACTTCATCAGGTCCACCAGATTTTGCAATCTCCTCACAGAAATCATCAGAGTCAGATGTAAAGTCTGACTCATCTGAACTTGATTTCTTCTTTTGGATATCTTGATCTGAATCAGGACCAGCTGGGTCATAGTCATCATCTTCTGAGTCTTCGGAAGGTAATCCAAGGTCATCCACCTTCTTCTTGTCCGTCAAAGGTTCCGAATCATCAGAATCAGAAGAGGTCAAAAAGTTTGAGTCATCAGAGTCTGATCCTCCATCATCATCCTCTTCTTCAGATGATCCTTCTTCCTTACTAGCAACATGCTCTTCGGGCATATTTGGGTCAAAGTCATTGTCATCTGAATCATCTGATGGAAGATCAAACGGGTCATCTTGCTTAGCACCATTTGCCAAAGCAGCTGCCTCTGGAAAAACTTTCTGCAAAAATAAGTGTACTACTGAGGTGAATTGTATTTCAAACTCACTCTAAGGAAGCAAACTGTTACTATTCTTATAAGGGAACTATTACCTCCCAAGAGTCATCAATGGAGAGATCACTTCCCTGGAGTTCATTTATTACATCTATACAGTCTATCTTGCAATCACATGCAGGGCAGAGCCATCCTTCATCTCCGGCGGGGACTACAAGGGAATGGTGCTCATGAGTGAATGCAGAAACAAGAATTACTTTAGATACTATATGAAACATAAAGGAAAAGGGATATTACTATCTTCAGTACGCAAAGGAGGTTTTAAACAGTTCTGGTGGAACCCTCTGTCGCAAGCTCCATCGCAGAGAATGATATCATTACCCAATGTAACATCTTTCGAAGCACAAGTCGCACAAAAGATCTGCAAATAGGAAACATTGTCACTGACGATGCTCTGCATATTTGTAACCAAATTAACATTGATGGAATATAGACATGCTAGAAATATAGACACGTTGATGGAATCAAAATAACATCATGACTTACATCATCACAAGATATCTCTCCTTCAGAATCAAATAAAGACTCGTCAATCTTGCCCTTAGAGAGGAGAGAATCAAGATTCTGGAAGACTTCACGTATTCTCAACTTGCATCGCAAGATTTCCGCCTTGGCTCGTTCAAGCTCCTTCTCAGGTCTTATCTTATCCAAACTACATGCAGATGAGTGAATGTTATTTTACATTACAACTGAAACTGCAATGAACTCAAAAGCTAAATAAAAAACATAACAGCAGCAACATCCCGAGCCGGTTTCTGTTAAATGCAATGTTCAAAGGAGAAAAGAATCACTCCTGTGCTGATCAACTACTAAGCCAAATAGGCCATATGAATTCAAGTGAACCAATAATACATCATGGTTGGCAGCGAGAAGAGGCAGAACAGAAATGATAACCGTATATACATATATAAAGGGAATACAACCAGTGAAGGCAGGAAGATATCAGAAAGTCCCGTCCTTTAATAAGACAAATGAACACATGGAAGGGTAAATCATGAGCAAAATGTTGGGCAGGTACTTGTATTTTGTTTTGCAAACTAAAATGTCAAGATAGCGAAACCTATTTGTCAGTTCTGTTGCATGTAACACTATTTTGGTTGGTTAACAACTTAACAAGTAAACTGTAAGATTTGGGCTAGCACATAATACACAGTCGAAAAAAATTCAGTAACTAGACTAATAGGTAGTGAAGAATCGATGTTTGGAGCATTAAAATGAATTCAAATTCAGAAGACACTAGCAACTCAAATTCAAAACGATGACTTAAGAGTGACAAACCTTTGATTTTTCCAGCCTTCGCTAGCATAAGCTTCAATGAGGCTTTGTTCATAGTTCATTCGATTCAGAATGTATCTAACCCGTTTACGAATTTGGGAGAACTCATCTGTTGAACTTTTGTTTGAGGGTCTGCCCCTTTTTCTTCTTTTGGCAGCCGGTTGTACTTGCACTGGAGTCTGTACATGTTCGGTAGGTGTAGGTGTCGTCTTTGAACTTGATGTGGAACGAAGCTTCCTGACATTATTATCAGATGAACTCAAAGTATATGTATTATCTGGCAGTCCTTGGGAGTCCTTTTTGCCTCTGTTTGCTGCCCTTTTATAATTTTTCCTTATCCCCATGGTATTTTGCACTGTTTGAGATGTAGACAGCAAAACCTGATGCTCAAGAGTCTCAGGATTCTGACTAGAGCTCATACCATTCTCAATCTCACCATTGCCCTCAGCAGGACAAGGAGTATTTTTGTCCATAGTATGGTCACCAAAATTTCATAAATTACAGAAGACAAAGAATGCGGTCTCAGAAAGCCGTCTTCTTGAGGACAATATAGCGGAGCCACATTCACTGGCAACCTGCAGCAAATATATAAAGACGACGAATGAATAATTATTACATAAACTCAAGAGTCAAGTATCCTGTTAAACTGGAAAGTCTTACAAACCCCTAGTTTGAACCAGGTTTGATTTGTTCCCCATGATTCCAAATTAAACTCAGTCGATGATCTTTTTATGTTGAAAATAAATAAGCACAGCGATCAACGACTCAACTAGTACATCATCATGGGCATCTCTGTAGCACGGACACGCCCCTGAAGTCGGGTGTCGGTGTCCGACACCGACATGCCTCTGATACGTGTCGAGAGAGTATTGGCCAAGTAAATGATAAAATTAAATATATTTAATTTCCAACATCCCATGGACACTTCACCAACTCGTTCTTACACGGCCCAGCCTAATAAGCCACCCCTCCCTCAATAGGTAACCCAATGTATAAAACGAGCTGGCGGCCGCTGCCTCTCCTAGAACGAGCACTCAAGCACCAACCGCCTCTCCTTGTTTCCAAGCGCCGCCGCCGTTTCTCCTCATATCGACCCACGTCACCAGGTGCTGGCTCGCCGTTCCTCAGATCGACGTGCCGCCGTCTGCTGCCTCTCCTTCTCTTTTGAACTCCTTTGTGCAGTGCTACTGCTGTAGTTTTTGTTTGCTCTGTTGCCGTGTGTTGCTTGAATTTGAACTTGGAACCATGCTTTAATTTGGTTGATTACCTTATTGTTCCTATTTTATTTGCCTAGTCAATATATATACGTGTATGTACGGAGTATATATGTATATGCCATGTCGCCATGTTGCTATTTTTTTTGCAAAATGGTGAATCGCCATGTCGAACATGTATCTTGTCCGACACGCGTGTCGGAATCGGTGCAACATAGATAGGCATTAACAAAAGGCACAAACCTCCACTAAAGCTATATGCATTTACCTACGGCAGCCAATGGACAAAGGAACCCCACATAAAACAAAAACAGAAAAACTATGTCATGAAAATCAAGGCAAAACACTAAAAGAACAACATCCTGGAACCCTATAACGACAAACAAAAAATAACACCCTTCACAAAAAATAATTCATCTGGCCGTTTCTTATTAGGAACAAGGACTTCTTAGGACCTAAAGAGGAATTCTATAGTGCTTCCATTAGAATCATTGTAATATCAACAAGGACTATAAAAAAATGTTTCCAAACAAAGATCTTAATTAAGAATTACTAAAACTTATAGAGAGAAAAAACCAAGCAAGCGAAAATTAACAAGGTGCGTGCTTTACTCAGATATTTCCAAAAGATAATGCATTGGCAACTTCTATATTGTAATTTTAAATTGGGAATGAAACTAGAAGGGAAGAAAAAAACAAGGTGAGATCAAGCCGGTGCCATATCCCGCTTGACGACAAAATAGAAAAAGATGTCTTGAAGCCTCGATGGCCAGGGCCAAGAAACAGGGAGCTCGCAGCTCATCTCCTGCTTCCACGTGTAGTGTACCATGCACCTCCCAAGCTCTCACTCCTTACGTGCCAAGCAATGCTGGGTGTCTGCCATTTTTATTGACAGAGAGCAACTTCGGCATAGCATTTCAAGGGTGCATCTAATACGAAATGAAAAAAAAAACAGAGCAACTACTGTATGTCCATTCCACGGACCACTTCAATATCCTATGCATACCGAGTTATCTTCAACATGGCGCAAGTCTAGTAACGATTTGGACAGGTCACTGTAGCAGTATTTCACAATGGTGCGTGATTTATTTCCTACTGCCATGACAGTCACTAGTCCCAAATGTCAGCCAATTTTACAACCAACCAACCAACCAGTCCCAAATCTACCTGCATTGCTCATCTCCTATACAATCCCAGCATGTGCTACAAGCAGTTATCAAGTTCAAGCTTGAAGCTCATACCCCCCCCCCCCCCCCCCCCCCCCCAAAAGGATAAGGGGGGTAGGAATTGCTGAATTGCAATCAGCGGTGGGCTGAGCCAGTGACTTCCCTGTTTGACGACCGCACCCAACCCAAGCCAACAGGCTCCGAAGTCCCAACAATTCCACCATATGTCCGGATCCGTAGAACGAACGGCCCATCGGAACCCTACAAACCACACCCTTCAATGTGACCTCCGGACGCCACAGCACCGATTCAGACCCCCGCCCTCGGAAATCCCCACGAGTTCGTGCAGAAACAGAGCTCAAACCTCAAACCCCAACCGAAACCACATCGCCCCACGCAACGACCTCTAGCTCCCTCCCGCAGAACAGCCGCTGAGAAAGTCCCCCCGCGAGACTAAATCGCGACACGCCGCCGCGCGAATCCAAGCTCCGAGCGCCGGGGGTTCGACTACAGCTCGAGCAACGAGAGGGAAGCGCAGGCGCGCGCGCGGGGAGACGCGGAGGGGAGGGGAGGGCAGGGCAGGGCCGGATGGGTCAGGGCACTCACCGCGCGAGCTGGAGACGCAACGCCGCGAAGAAGCTTCCAGGCCGCGGCGGCTCTCCTCTCCCGCGAGGGGGGCGGGGCGGGGCGGACAGGGCGGCGTGAGCCGTGAGCGATGCGGCGGGCGGAATAAAAAGGCGTGCGAGTGCGAACACGCCCGCTCGGCTGCAGAGCCGAGACTGCGCGCCGCTCGGCGCGTGGGCGGGCCGGATGTGGCAATATGGGCCCAGCATTTGATTAAGCTACTGGGCCGAGCCGAGCTCGCCGAGAAAGAAAAAATCCTATTTATCTCCCTGGATACTGAACCGAGTTCGTGAAACTACCCTAAACTCGAGAACCGTCCGTTCAGACTCCCACAATTTCTAAAACCGGACACGTATCCTCCTCGAGCTGTTTTGACTCTGGTTTTGTCCGATATGGCACCACATCATCCGTCCTACGTGTCGCGGGCCCACATGTCAGACCCACAAAGGGATAAAACACACGCGGGGGCGACGTGGGGGCCACGAGTCGGTACTCGAGCGCCGACAGCAGGGCGCGCTCCGCGTCCAGCACCTCCTGCGCCGCCGCGAACTCGCAGCAGGCGGCGATGTCCCTCGCGCTCACCCGCTGCGCGGTGGCGCCGTCCTCGTACTTAGCCGCTACGTACACCGCTGCCGCGCCCAGGAGGCGGAGCTGCCGGTGGACGGCGTGGGCGCCGACGCCTGTGACTGTTGCCGCTGAGACGGAGAGGAACCGATCGGCGTCGTGATGGACCGCGGCGGGGCCGACTCCGAAGTGACGGGCGAAGTCGAAAATCCACGCGACCAGGGCGGCGCGCGCCGCCGGGTCCACACGGCCGCCGTCGCCGTGCGCGGCGTCGAGGTAGTCCGGTCAGGGCCGCTGCCCGGCGTCGGTCTCCATGGCGCGGAGGCTGGCGTAGGCGCCTAGGGTCGCGGCGGACCCATCGTCGTAGGACGAGACTGGGGGCGGTGGCGCGGTCGGCTGGATGACCTGGGCGTCGACGGCAGCCGCGTACAGCTCGTTCGCTGCCGGGAGGTGCATGCCTACGCCTAGTCCATGGCACCCCAGACGGGCGGCGGTGTAGCCTGCGGCGGGAGGGACATAGACCAAACGTATATAGAAATAAAACATAAGCTGGAAGTGCAGCTGCGTGAAGGAGAAGGAAGATAGGAAAAGAGAGTCCATGCAAGTAGATGCCACTTTCGATCTTTGCAAACGCAAACTATCGCTTGCTTGGATTAAGAACAAAAAATCAACCAATACATGAGTCAATCCATCCGAATCGATTCAACCAATACAGGAGCCAATCCATCCGAATCGGATATATACATGCACGAATGTTATGCCAGCAAGCCCAATGGAGCTGCCTACTGGCGAGCAGCAGCTCATGGTGCCTTGCTTCGCCCGGTCCGCGCTTGTGGCCGGTACGGAGTCGAGCTCTCGCGCCGCCGCTCCTGCCGCCGCGTCTCCGCCGTCGTTCGTCCTGCCGCCGTCGTCGTCGATAGTGCCGCCGTGTTCTCCGCCAGCGCGTTCGCTGTCGGCCCACCGGAGCTCTGCGGCCGGAAGGGCCTCTCTTCCCACCGGTCCCGCTGGTGCGGCACGCCGAACGTCGGCGGGCTGAAGAGGACGACGGCAGCGTGCATTTTATCCCTGCTACCTGACATGTGGGCCCGAGAGACGGATGATGTGGCGCCACATGGGACAAAACTAGGGTCAAAACAGCTCGAGGAGGTTACGTGTCCAGTTTTAGGAATTATGGGAGGCTGAACGGACGGTTTCGAGTCTAGGGTGATTTTGCGAACTGGGTTCAGTATCAGGGAGGTAAATAGGACTTTTTCCGCCGAGAACACACCCCTACTAAATGGGCCGAAGCGCCGGATGAGTAGCGGCCCATGATTAATCAGCGCACAGAGCTAACCAGCACACACACAGAGTCGTCCATGGAGTATGTGTAGCTGGCCGTAGCTTTCCTACGCGGCTGAAATGCTGATCCCTGGAGTAGGCCACCTCTCTATTTTTGCACGACACTCTCTCTCTAGAATTATCTTACAATGACAGAGTTTTCGCCATCTAGGAAAGCTACGGCCAGCTACACATACGCATACGATCCCCACACAAACACGTTACACGACATACGCATGGTGGCAGCCGGCAGGATTTCTTCGCGTCCTGCATGGGTTTTGTATTATTCAAGGGAATTCCAAATACGTGCATCATCACACTTGTATTTCTGTTTTGCTCCGTTCCAAACGTAACTTCCTTTCTGTCGGACGTGACGCTCCTTGGACTGTTATGAGGTGCGTCGCCGTCGCCGTCGCCGAGAGAGCGAACGGGCACACACTTGCGATATGATGAGCGATCGGCATCGATCGACGCGAACGCGCCCCCAAAAAAGTCCAGACGCGACAAGAACGTCCCTGTCAATCTCCTTCGATTCATGCGGCCCCGCCCCGGGCTCGTCGTCGTCGTATATGTATATACGTAGTATGTAACGTGTAGCCACCCTCGCTCAAACTTCTAGATCGGCGTGTGTGGAAAATTAACAATCTCGGATCGATCGGTATTTTTGTGTCAAAACATTACATGCATGCTCACTCCGCAGTCACGCGCTCCAAATTGAATTTGGAAATAATCTATATATATAGTACTCAATTTGAAATGCAAATTTGGAAATCGAACAGCCGATTTTTGAAATGCAAAACTGTTGGGCTCGGCTAGCTAGCTTAGCTACGGACAAGATCTACCAGCTACTGTTCGATACGCTGCCATCCTCAGCTCCACCGGAGTTCAGGATGCATGCATGGTGTGCGGCGGTGGCTCGCTCGTCAGGTCTCGAGGAAGCCGGTCATGCGGAGCACGGCGGTGCGCACGGACTGGAGGTCGCGGCCCTTGAGGGTGCGGCCCTGGCCCACGCACACGGAGGCGGCCGCCCTCCCCTCGGAGCACCGCCGCCTCGCCGCCAGCACCACGTGGGGTGGCACGAACGACGACGCGGACTCGTCGGTGTCGTAGCTCCGGTGGTGGCCGGTCGTCGTCGTCCCGCGCGGATGCGCACGGGCGCCGACGACGACGAGCCGCCCGCACCACGACGGCGCGCCTCGTCGCCTCGTCGGCCGCGCGGGGCGTCGCCGCCGCCGGCGACCTGGGGCTGCTGCTTGTTGCCGGCGGACTCGAGCTGCTGCTGCTGATGCTGGCAGTGGTCTTGGTGGTCGTCGTGGTTCGGCCATAGCACGTCGGCTTCTTGGAGCTCCTCCATCTCCATGGCCGCCGGCGCCAGAGCTAGGCACATCGCGATCCACCTGCTGCACGCGACGAGATCGAGGTCGTCGTCGTCGTTCTTGGATTGTTGCTGGTATGTGCGCGTGGACGATCTGATCGATCGATGGATATATCTGCGCGCAGACGCGAGCATATATAGGGGAAGCTAAGTGCCGAACGGCCGGGGGGTTAATGATGGTGTGTGTATATAGTGTGACAGTGAGCACACCGGCGAGTAACAATGGCGTCACCCGCGTGGAATTAGGAGGCGCGCGGCGCCGGGCCGGCGTGCGTGCGTGCGTGCATGAAGCCGTGAACACGACCGCGTTCTTATTATGGGATGGGATCGAAACCGAATGGTGGCCGACCAGGCGGCGGGCGCGGTTTCACAAGTTGGTAATAACGGAGGAGGAGAGCAGGGTCGGCCAGAGGAGGAAGAAGGTGACGAGTGGGGCCCACATGTCAATGACAGGGTAGAAAAGCTACAGCAAAGTATACGTATTTGTATACACCTGCATGTGGGCCTAAGGTAGCTTGATACGTATTCTGTGGTATTTTTGTGGGAACCAACGAATTGTAATGGTATACTTCTAAATAGGTGAATTGTAGTGGTATATTTCTAACTTTGAAAAATTGTAATGGTACAAATCAAATAACCCTAAAAAAACGGATAATTTATGTTGTGTGATCCTGCAGGTGCAGGATTGATTTGAGGTGTTGGGGGAAGCGGCTCTTTCTCCCTGTGTGCTGTTGGTAGAGCAACCGTCTAGAATAGAAAATTAAGGCGCAGGCAGTTGGTCTCTGAATTAGTAGCACATCTGATCTCATCAGCACGAGAGCTGGAAATAGAGGAAACTGTATGATGTTTAATTTTGTGAAGATTGTTATTTAATCATCACTTTATTTAGACGGAGATTATCCGACCGGTTGATTTGGGACAAATGGTGCTGCAAAGCTGACCAAGATCTTGATCCAATCATCTGCAAAGTTTGATCATTAGGGGGACGAGCTTATTGCCGATGCGGCGATGCCCACCTACAGGACATAAAGTGGCTAATCGATCATACGGCCAATCGGCCATGGATAGTAATCTAGCAATGCTTAACCTGGCGGATGGAACTGAAAGATGAGATGAGGTGAGCGAGACAAGCGTAGACTCCCAACGCACACAAGAACGCGCACGCACCGCCACGCATCGTCCCTACCCGCCCACCTCTATCTTCCCTTTAAAAAGAGTAAAATACACTGACGGTCCTCGAACTTAGCAGCGAGTGTCATTTGGGTCCCTAAACTTAGAGAATGCACATTCGACCCCACGAAGTAGGCTTGAGCTTCCACACGCATCCTAATAGGCCTCGCCCAGACCCGTAGCACCCCACGCTGGATATAAGCGGGCCCCGCACGCTGACATGGCCTCCCTTTTTATCGAAAAAATCCTCCTCCTCGTCGGGGGTGGCGCTTCCCGTCGGACACCACGGTGATCGCCGGTTGGCTGCAGTCACAACCTCTCGCTGGGCTTCAATGCCGGCGCCGTCTCCGCCAGGCCCGCCGCGTCGCTGGCGACCGGGCTCTGGGGCCCTGCGGTGTCGCTCCAGGACGTCACTGCTGCGCTCGGCTACGGGGCGATAGGCGCCGCCGGGGACATGGGGATGCTCGTCGTCGCGCCTGCGGGCTCGTACCACCACCAGCGGCCGGCCGCCGACGACCCCGTGTTCCCGCTCAGCGCCGTGGCTGTAACAACCCTAAAATTTACCATAGGTTTGTTGAATGCAAAAATGGGGATTTTAAAATTTTTGGTGGAATTGTGTGCATGCAAACAAACATATAAGGTTGTTCTCTAATTGCTCCCTAAATTCCTAGGCAATTTAAATTTAAATTTAAAATCAAATTGAAGTGCTAAGGATGAAATAGAAGTGGTTTGGAGTTTTTTTGGGCTTTGTTGGATTTTTGGTTGGTTTGAATTCAAATTTTAGATTTGAATTCAAACACTAACTAGCCCTAACTAATTGTCAAATCCTATCTAACACTCGTGGGCCGAATCTCGTTTCCAAAGTCTGCCTAAGCCCCCTGGACTTTCTCCCCGAGCCAGCGCATCGCACAACCCAGCTCCTGGTCCGGCCCAGCATCGGCCCAGCTTTCCACCTGCGCGCCCCTTTCCTCCTTCCGTTGCTGACCAGTGGGGCCCATGCCCCACTGTTCTTCTTCTTCCCCTTCTCTTCTCATGTGCGCCCGGCGAAAAGGCGAGGCCGGCGCAGCCAATCCGAGCGCCCTGCTCGTGGCGGTCCGTCGCGATGGTGTCGCGTGTCCGCGGGCGCCCCGCCAAGCCATCCAGTCGTCCGAGCCCAAAGCCCTAGCCTTCTTCCTTCTATAAAACCACCGGCCGGGGTGCTTCCTCCCCCAAGCCGCCGCCGCACCCCTTTGGGGTTTTCTTCGCCAGCAAGAAGAAGAAGAGAGGGAGGAGAGGAACTAGGAGGGGAAAGGAGAGGGTGAAGCCGCAAGGAGGAGGCAGGGGTGGACCGTCCGCCCTGCCACCGAGCCGACGCCAAGCCAAGGTCGCCGCCGTCCGTGGGAACGCCGGAGCGGAGCAGGATCAAGGCCGTTTGGAGAAGCACGAGCAACGCCGCAGCGTCAAGTTTCTTCCCCGAGCTGCAGCGTACCCCGACGAACCCCGTGGTGAGCCACCCGCGATGACCCCCATCCCTTTCCTCTGTTCACCGGCGGAGCGCCGCCGCGCCTAGCTATCTGCTTCTGGGACCCGACCATCGAGTCGTGGCCGGTCTTCTCTTGCAGGGGCCTCGCCGCTAACCACTTTTGCAACCCGCCGTCGCTGATTGCAAAACCTCGGCCGCCATGCCGCCGCGCACCGTGGAAGCTCGGCCGGCGCGCGCGCCATGGCCGCGGCGCGGTCAAGCTCAAGGCTTGAACTGCGTGCGTGCGAGCCCAACTCACCCACACACCTCGCACTGGTCGGAGCACACCTCACCGAGTTGATTTGAGCACATGGACAATCGTCTCGCGGTGCGGCCGTGCGTCGCCACGGAGCCGGCTCGCCGGAGCACCCGTGCCGCCGCTGCTTCTCGTCGGGAAGGCCGTCTCACGGCCAAGCTCGCCCCTTTCTCTTGCCGTTCCTATCCGCGAGCACCTAGCCATCCTATCCCACCGCATCTAGGTCCACACTGAGCCCTCTTCGGCGATCCCCGCCGACGACCATCGCCGCCGATCGCGCTTTGGTGCGCGCCGCGCGTCGCGGCCGGCCAAGCCACACACGCACCCACACGGACACGACACACGGCCGGCCACAGAGGATCCCGTGGCGGCCGCAAATGGATCCCGTGCACCTGGTTCACATACACCGTACACACGGCTCACGGTGGACTAGGTTCACCAGGTCGAGCGCCAGTCGACCCCCCTTCGTGGGCCTAAAGTGCGCCCACAAGTCCAGTATGCCACCCTGAACTTCCTGCGAGTCCAGATCTGGATTTCGCATTCGTGGGCCTAAAGCTCTAGCTTAAGTCTGGTTGACACCCTTGAACTTTCCTTTCGGCCCAATACCAGCCCAACCGCGTTTTAGTCTTTTTTCTTTAGCAGCGCTGACGCATGGGGCCCACACGTCAGCCACCGCGTGTCGCTGACCGCTGGGGCCCACTGACTTGACCGCGACGACCGTTGACCTAGTCAACGCTGACATCACCCTAGGCGGACCCCACTGCTGACGTCATCATGGCGTCATGCTGACATCAGCAGGCTGATTTTTGAGTAGTTTTCTTTTTCGGAAATGATTTATTAATTTCAGAAAATGATTTAAACTTCAAAAATTCATAATAATTCAACCGTAGCTCAGAAAAATATGAAACCAGCTTCTATATTTTTCTAAAATCATGACCTACACGTTAGTGTAGTGTTTGGTGTTCTTTGGGTCTTTCTTCCTCGCGGTTTTGGTGTTTCTTTGCTAGTAGTCGCGTCTTATTTTATTTCTCCGCGACTCTAGGAGCCCCGGAGGAGCCTGAGGAGCAGGACTGCTACGACAACAGTTTCGAGGAGGACGAGCAAGCTTACCCAGGTTCACGCCCAACTATTCTCTGAAATACCTAGTAGTCATTGCAACTAGTATGCTAGCGCTTTACTTTACTCGCATGATAAACCTGCACTACCTTTGCTATATCTTGTTTACCTTGCCATCTATTATCCACTTTATGATAAATGCTATGCTATGCATGTGTTGGGATGGTTGTGATTTGATCATCTTGGCGTGAGTTGTGGGTGGTTTGGGAGGAGTAGCGCAGCTAGGCGGTGTAAGCGAGTAATAACAACTCGATCCCTTGATCTAGGTGCTTATGGGCTACACTCGGGTAGTCCCTGCTGAGTACCTGTTGCGAGTACATGGTTACTGAGGATACTTTGGAGGAGTTTGGGCGGCAATACCTGTGGTGGGTGCCAATGGCGGACTGTTGCGTCGGACCGCTTTTGATGCAGATACTCACTTTACCGACAATTAAGGACCGCGTCGCGGCGACTTCAGATGTGGGATTACCGTGCTCACCATCTACCCGTATGGGGAGGGTTCCAGCAAGCCTAAGTTAGTGCGGTGCCAATCCTGTAGGAGAATCGAGTTTGATATGCGTAAGGGGAGCATGTTGCGTCATGCTTCCCTGATTTACTATGGCCCCGGTGGGAGAGTTTCACATCCCTGGGGTAGATGTTCGCTCAGATGTTTCCCGAGCCCAGGGAGACAGGTTGGCGCCGTTACGGCTTAGGGTCTTTGCTGCGGGCTATGTCTCGGGTTGGTTGCTGACTAGCCCTGCAGCCCGGGTGGATTTCTGGAGTGCAACCTCTGCAGAGTGTAAAACTATACGTATAGCCGTGTCCCCGGTCATGGACGACCCGCTTCTGTTTCACCGAGACTAGCATGGGAATATGCTTTCTTACCTCTTCCTTGATTTGGGTTATGAGAGATTGGTCCAGCGTTGCTGATGAGACGAGGTGGGGAGGGAGCTCACCGAGTAGACTAGAGAGTGAAGGAGTTGGTGGATTCTTTTGCGGGAACCTGTGATGACAGGACGAGCCCGATGTGGTTGTGAGGCTGATGGTTGGATTTTGGGGAGTGTGAACACTCTGGTGAGGAAAGGTGATGAGATGAGATGAATTTGGGTTATAATTGCTGCTCCCATAGGAAAACCCCAGCTTATAATCCTTGATACTTTTACTACTAGTTTAGGCCACTTTAAAGCTTGCATCATATATAGTTGGTGACGTGGACTTGTCCCATTTCCTTGGGGACAGACTTTGGGTACACAGGTGAAGACCCGAACCACGAGTTCAACCAGGACGGATGGTACGATTGAGGGTTGCGTGCTTCGCTCAAGGATGCCTGTGGAAGATGGAGCCTGTTGATAGCTAGCGCTTCGTAGCTGCTTTCTTATTGTCGATTTAGCCCAGAGGGCTTGTATCTGAACGCTTTGTTCCTATTTATGTCATGTAATGAACCTTTTATCGATGTATGGATGTGATATTTGACTGAGATGAGTTCTGTACGAGATAGCTGAGATTCCTGGGACTATCTCGAGGGTACAGGGAGTCGGATTCTCATTGTTGAGAATCCGGTTCGTTTCAGTTGGTATCAGAGCCATACTTGACCGTAGTGCGTAACCCCTAGCCCGGAAACCTAGGACAGAAGCTCTAACTGAGTCCTCTATTCTATATGAAACTCCTTGGACTATTTCGAACCTATATGTCTATGTAAATCTCAACTGTTTACTGTTTTCTCTTACCTTACCTTACTAAATTGCTAACTTACTAACAGCCCCCACAACTGTCTGGCAGATGGAAGCAAGAACCAACGACAACCGTTGTTACAACGTCAGAGTCTCCAGACTGGAGTGCGGAGGATTGGCAGTTCTACTCAGCAAGGTTCTTAAGGAGATCGGGTTCAACCCCGCCGAGATCTTCTACGAGGGAGTAGTGTACGGAGCTGGAGAAGGTGTGTTGACCAAGCTCCAGATGACAGTGCCAAGGGTCCCAGGGATCACCAGAAGCATGAAGCTCTCCGCAGCAGCTAGTGAGCATACCTACACCCGGGCAGTACAGATGGTTGCCATGAAGATGCTGAGGCAGGTGACTAGTGTGTACAAGTACCGGCTTCAGAACAGTTGTTACAAGTACCTGCCACAGGGGTTCTACAGTCCAGAGGACAGGTCGAGGATCGACGAGTTGACACAGTTGGTCAGTCGTGAGAGGAACGCCACACTGAGGACCTCGGTCCTGTGCTCACTAGAGCAGGACTACCTCTTTGTAGGCCTGGAGGAGCAAGTGCACCAGCTAAGGGAGAAGGTTCACGAGAAGGACACCTTGATGTTAGCAAAGGACAGAAGGATAGCAGAACTTGAGAAGAGACTGGAGACACGGAAGCAGAGAAACAGTCAACTTGAGCACGAAGCCACCAGCAAGGAACACCTAGCCCACCCAGCTAATCGGAGCCACTCAGCAGGCTCGCGACATCAGACTCGAAGATCAGATTAAAGCCAAAGATGCAGTGATAGAAGCAAAAGAAGAGGAGATTGAAGGGCTGAAAGAAGAATTAAGTTACATGGAAGACCGGAGAGCAGATTTGCAAGAGGAGGTTGACTCACTCAAGGAAAGGAATGCACTGAACTACCAGCACTTGAGGTCTTTGGTAGTACATCAACTTCTAGCAAAGAAAGAAGCCAAGAGGACCCTCGGCAGTTGGGTCAAGTCTGACAGGAAGAGGGTAGCAGAGGTAATCACACTGAACCAAAAGTTACCCAAGGAACAGAGGATTGAGCCCCGCACAGAGAGCTACCGGGTTTCACCGACACGGGTAGAGCCGATGCCGTGGTTGGGAGTCAGAACACCGACACCGGAGTCAGTCAGGTTGACTCGAGAGCTAGCACCAATGGAAGAACAAGTGTCCAGGACAGAGACTGAGGCACTGGAGTTGGCAGCGCGCTCCAGGTGCACCGACAGTCGTCACACCCGCAGCCGCTACTGAGACAACTGAGACAGAGGCAGAGTGTCAGATGTCAGCTATGATTCATGTACCCCACCTAGATGTGTAGACTTAGATCATGCCTACCCATGTGTCAGCCACGATGTAGCATCCACATAGTTGTGCTTTTCCCCAAGGTTTCAGGAGTTGACCTCGGGAAAGTACCCATGTCTAGGCTGTAATGCTGCTTGAGTGATGTTCTTGTGGTTGTTTCCGGTTGTTTTTGTTGTTCATCCTGAGTGTACTTTAGTGTTGAGTCTTTTCATGTGTGCAGCTCCTACAGTAGATATCGCTACCTTTAAACCCTTATTCGACCACCATAATAACTGCTATCTAATGATTACAAACGAATGTCAATCCGAAGGTCCAACAGACTGCTTGCCCGTTTCGAGGAAGCTGAGCTTGAAGAGGCAGCTATGGCTGGCAGAGGCCGAGGACGAGGCAGAGGTCGTGGACGCGACAGAGCACCAGTCGTCGCAGGACGCGGTAGGGGCAGAGGACTCCCAGAGGGAACACCTGAGGTGGAGCAGCCAGAGGTTGAGGCACCAGCAGTAGCTGAAGTTGAGGCACCAGTGGCACCAGGAGGAGGAGGTGCACCAGTTGTAGAGGAACCCCCTCAGCCCAACCGATGTGAACAGAGGAACGAACCGCCACCACCGCCGCCGCCAGAACTGAACTTGGCCCAGATGATGAACACTCACACCCAAGTGATGCAACAGCTGGCCCGATCCTATGAACAGCTCCAAGCCAATCAACACCAGAACAGGCAAGGACCCAGAGAGGAGGACCTGCAAAGGAAGATTGAGAGGTTCATTCGACTGAAGGCACCCACTTTTGACTACTCAGACGAGCCGTTGGACGCTCACGACTGGTTGCGTACCATTGAGACTAAGCTGGACTTGACTGACTACTCTGAGGAGGAGTGTGTGGCCCTAGCGGCACACCAGCTTGAGGGAGCGGCAAAAGCGTGGTGGGAGAGTTCCTGTGAGTCTCACGCCAACCCCGCTCAAATCACCTGGTTGGAGTTCTGTGAGGCTTTCAAAGAATACCACATTCCAGAACAGGTCATGGTACACAAGGCAATGGAGTTCAGAACTATGACACAAGGTAACATGACAGTCGCTGAGTACGCTCGACACTTTGCCAAAATATCGAAGTACGCACCTGAAGATATATCGTCAGAAAAGAAGAAGCAGTTTTGGTTCCAAAGAGGTCTACACAGAGGCCTGAGGACAGCACTTGCATCTAGTTCACACAAGTCACTGCGAGATCTGATTGACAGAGCTATAACAGTTGAGAAGGAGAGAGTTGGTTTGGAAGACACATGGAGAGAGAAGAAGCACAAGGCTGAACAGTTGAACAACCACAGGTTGAGTCAGAGACCGAGAAGTGGACAGTTTCGAGGAGGACGAGCAAGCTTACCCAGGTTCACGCCCAACTATTCTCTGAAATACCTAGTAGTCATTGCAACTAGTATGCTAGCGCTTTACTTTACTCGCATGATAAACCTGCACTGCCTTTGCTATATCCTGTTTACCTTGCCACCTATTATCCACTTTATGATAAATGCTATGCTATGCATGTGTTGGGATGGTTGTGATTTGATCCTCTTGGCGTGAGTTGTGGGTGGTTTGGGAGGAGTAGCGCAGCTAGGTGGTGTAAGCGAGTAATAACAACTCGATCCCTTGATCGAGATGCTAAGGGGCTACACTCGGGTAGTCCCTGCTGAGTACCTGTTGCGGGTACATGGTTACTAAGGATACTTTGGAGGAGTTTGGGCAGCAATACCTGTGGTGGGTGCCGATGGCGGACTGTTGCGTCGGACCGCTTTTGATGCAGATACTCGCTTTACCGACAATTAAGGACCGCGTCGCGGCGACTTCGGATGTGGGATTACCGTGCTCACCATCTACCCGTATGGGGAGGGTTCCAGCAAGCCTAAGTTAGTGCGGTGCCAATCCTGTAGGAGAATCGAGTTTGATATGCGTAAGGGGAGCATGTTGCGTCGTGCTTCCCTGATTTACTATGGCCCCGGTGGGAGAGTTTCACATCCCTAGGGCAGATGTTCGCTCAGATGTTTCCCGAGCCCAGGGAGACAGGTTGGCGCCATTACGGCTTAGGGTCTTTGCTATGGGCTGTGTCTCGGGTTGGTTGCTGACTGGCCCTGCAGCCCGGGTGGATTTCTGGAGTGCAACCTCTGCAGAGTGTAAAACTATACGTATAGTCATGTCCCCGGTCATGGACGACCCGCTTCTGTTTCACCGAGACTAGCATGGGAATATGCTTTCTTACATCTTCCTTGATTTGGGTTATGAGAGATTGGTCCAGCGTTGCTGATGAGACGAGGTGGGGAGGGAGCTCACCGAGTAGACTAGAGAGTGAAGGAGTTGGTGGATGCTTTTGCGGGAACCTGTGATGACAGGACGAGCCCGATGTGGTTGTGAGGCTGATGGTTGGATTTTGGGGAGTGTGAACACTCTGGTGAGGAAAGGTGATGAGATGAGATGAATTTGGGTTATAATTGCTGCTCATATAGGAAACCCCAGCTTATAATCCTTGATACTTTTACTACTAGTTTAGGCCACTTTAAAGCTTGCATCATATATAGTTGGTGACGTGGACCTGTCCCATTTCCTTGGGGACAGACTTTGGGTACACAGGTGAAGACCCGAACCACGAGTTCAACCAGGACGGATGGTACGATTGAGGGTTGCGTGCTTCGCTCAAGGATGCCTGTGGAAGATGGAGCCTGTTGATAGCTAGCGCTTCGTAGCTGCTTTCTTATTGTCGATTTAGCCCAGATGGCTTGTATCTGAACGCTTTGTTCCTATTTATGTCATGTAATGAACCTTTTATCGATGTATGGATGTGATATTTGACTGAGATGAGTTCTGTACGAGATAGCTGAGATTCCTGGGACTATCTCGAGGGTACAGGGAGTCGGATTCTCATTGTTGAGAATCCGGTTCATTTCAGTGGCGCAACGCACCCTCGTCGACGCCGACGCAGCCTCCGGAAAGCAGCCGTGTCGTCCACCGGCGCCATCCAGTTCTGGCATCTGGAGCCGCCGTCGCTGGCCGCGTGCAACAGTCGCGGCTTCGAGTGCGACACCCACGTCAGAAGTACCTGGGTGCCCGCCGCTTGGCGTCGGGAGCGCCTGCAGTTCGCCGGCGGCGCATCCCCACCTCCCTCCGCGCCCGCCGCGGCCAAGAAACCCTGCCTCGTGTGCCAGACCACGACGACGACCACCAACTCCCGCACCTCCACCTCCAACGGCAGCACCCCTCCAAGGACACCGACGGCCGCGCCGCCACCACCGAAGCCGTGCAGCTCGTCACCTCCGACCTCCACCGCCGCCTGGATTGCCCTCGAAGCGAACGGCCTCCATTACGAGCTTCCCCGCGTCGAGCCGCACCCCCGTCACCGGCCGCCGTCCCTGTTTCACCGCTAGACGCTTCCGCCGACGCCGAGCCGATTCGCCGCGGCCATCGCTCGCTAGGCCAATTCTTCACCACGGGGTGCTCCACGACGTCGAGCCGCACCTTTCCCCCATCTCCTCATCGTCGTTCCGCCGCGGGAGCGCCGCCACCCATGTGAGGACCTCGCCGTCGGCCTCCTCTTTCGTCGCTGGCCGGAATCCCGCCGCTGTTGGCCCCCTTCGTCGTCTTGGTGAGCAGCCGCAACCTCATATACACTTCCTCTCCCCCCTGTGCCACCCAATCGTGACCCTAGACCGCCGCAGCACCGCGAACCAGGCCGCCCAGAGCCGCCGACGGCCACGGGGAGATGGAGTTTTTACAGTAAGACCCTCGAGGAAAGCTGATAGTATTTAGACCGTTGTGTTGTGTATGGAGGAGAGGGCTAGATGGGGTTTTGTGTTAAAAAGGAGTCCATGTCGGTGCGCAGGGGCCACTTGTGTCCAGCGTGGGGTGCCATGTACGCACACGGATCTGGACGAAACCCGTTAGGACCCGTGTTGAAGCTCAAGCCTACTTCAAGGATCCAGATGTGCATTTTCTAAGTTTAGGGAGCAAGATCACACTCGTTGTCAAGTTCAAGGGCCGCCGGTGCATTTTACTCCTTTAAAAACACCTCACTCCCTGCCCCTCCTCGCCACCATCCAGCCAGCCACCTCGTCTTCACACTCGCCGCTGCCTCTCACGGGTCTCCTCGCCCCACTACAACCAGCTTCCTCGATCTCCAGCTGCTCGATCAACTGCTAAGATCGAACAACCATGGTCAAGAAGCTTACGCTCACCTCCCTCTTCTTCAACACCACCAGCGAGACTAGCCGGTGCCTTTCCTCTTCCACCTCCATGTCCGCCGCCTCCTTCAGCACTGCGGCATCGTGGAAGTGGCCGTCGTGCACGCAGGCTGCAAGGACGCTCTCCTTCCGCCGCGATAGCCCGGAGATCGTGTCCATGCGCGACGACAACGATAGCAGATACAAGCACGAGGCCGAGGAGTACAAGACTGACAGCCGTGTTCCGGCGATCATCGCACAGAACACAAGCTAGCACTGCACTAGAACACACACGGACACAGGTAGACACAAGATTTTGGTGCTGCTTAACGTTGCAGCATTTTCTGGGTTCCTTTTCTCTTTTATTGTTGCTTACAACCGAAAGAAAGGACTATGTGCTCTGGACCGCTTCACTCGCCGCGAAGATGTCGCGTCCATCCCCACGACGCGCGACGCTGGAGCGAGTCCAGAGCACGGACGACTCGGACTACCGCGAGCTAATCTCGCCAGACTAACAGGCACGGCTACACACACACGTCGTGAGCTCATGCACAACTCTAACTACCTGATTGACACGCTAACAAACTACTGCATGAACCGAACAAGCTTGATCAGTGCTAACATTTCACCCCCTCAAGCTTAGTTCTTCACGTCAATAACTCCAAGCTTCAGTCGCTGCTCAATGAACTTGGTGGGCGCCAATGGCTTGGTGAGGATGTCTGCCAATTGCCTGTCCGTTCCGATGCCTTCCACCAGGACCTTCCCTGCTTCTGCACATTCACGAATATAATGGAAACGTGTGTCGATGTGCTTGCTCCTTTCATGAAACACCAGATTCTTCACAAGTGCAATGGCTGACTGATTGTCAATCTTCAGAATAAACGCTCCTTCCTCAGCTCTCCCACCAGTTGAGCCAGCCACACACCCTGGCATGTTGCTGTTGTTGCTGCTATGTACTCCGCCTCACAGGAGCTCAGCGCCACAACACGTTGCTTCTGTGACTGCCAACTGATCACATTTGGCCCGAGGAGGAAGAGAGCGCCTGTTGTACTCTTGCGGGTGTCCACATTGCCGGCCATGTCACTATCACAGTAACCAACCAGGCCGGCTGCTCTGCTCTCCCATGTGTACATACACCCGAAGTTAATCGTCCCGGCGACGTAGCGCAGCAGGCGCTTGACTGCAGCCAGGTGCTCAGTGGTGGGATTCTCCATGAACCTGCTCACGTACCCCACCGAGTACGCAAGATCTGGGCGTGTGTTGACGAGGTAGCAAAGACAGCCCACGAGGCTGCGGTACTCCGTCGCGTCTGTTGCTGGCGCTGAGCTTTCTCTGCTCAATTTGAACCGGGGCTCCATTGGGATGTGAACAGGGTTGCAGCCTGTCAAACCCGCCTTCTCCACGATCCTTGCAGCGTACGCGCTCTGCTTCAGCGAAATCCCATCAGGCCCCTGACTTACCTCAATGCCCAGATAAAAGTTCAGGTGCCCGAGATCGCTCATCAGAAATAACCGCGCCATCTCCTTCTTGAAGCTGTCAATTTCCCCTGGATCGCTCCCTGTTATGATCAGGTCGTCCACATACACCCCCACGAGGAGCCTTGCAGCGCCTTCACCCTGCGCATAGACTCCATGTTCACACTGGCTTTGCTTGAACCCGATCTTACACAGACTCTGGTCCAGCTTGATGTTCCAGGCTCTGGGAGCTTGGCACAGCCCGTACAACGCCTTGTCGAGCCGCAACACTTTCCCTTCTTCTCCCTTCTTTACAAAGCCTGGAGGTTGCACAACATAAACTTCTTCAGTAAGCTCACCATTGAGAAAAGCAGACTTCACATCCATGTGATGGACAATCCACCCTTCATGAGCAGCCATGGCGAGCAGCACCCGAACTGACTCGAGACGAGCCACTGGGGCAAACACGTCGTCAAAGTCCACCCCCTGCCTCTGGACGTACCCTTTGGCCACCAATCTCGCCTTGTGCTTGACCACCCCGCCTTGTGCATCCTTCTTCAGCTTGAAGACCCATTTGAGCCCGATCGGTCGGTGCCCAGATGGGAGATCGACGAGGCGCCAAGTCTTGTTCCGCTCGATGGCTTCCATCTCCACCAGCATGGCCTTGCGCCATGCCGAGTGCTTTTCCGCCTCCGCGAACGAAGATGGCTCCTCAACAGCAGCGAGAAGGAGCTCGCCATAGTCCAGCTCCCGGACCACCTGTCCAGGGGCCTCAGCTGCGCCAAGGATGTCGTCGACACCACGGAGTCGCAGCGGGCAGCTACTGTCGTGGTCCGCATCCAGCTGTGCGCTGTCCAGCGCAGCGCTCCCGCCTCGCGACGTCACGCTCCTGGCCGCCGACGCCGCGCTCCCTCCTAGCGACGTCGCGTTCCCAGCCGCCGACGCCGCACTCCCGCCTGGCGACGTCGCGCTCCCAGCCGCCGACGCCGCACTGATGGGTGTCGCAGGGGCGCCAGTGAGAGTTGGTGCAGGCGTACGGGCTTCTGGCGTCGAGGCGGGGTCGATCGTGGTCGAAGCCGACGCCGGGGCAGCAGAGCCAGGGCTTACATCTCCCCCCGCTGTCCAGACGTCGTTCACCACGAACTCCATCATGTTGCCGTTGTCGCCTTCCCATGGCCAGCTCGCGTCCTCGTCGAAGACGACGTCGCGCGTGGCGTGAACCCGCCGCGCCACTGGATCATACACCCTGTATGCCTTCGCTCCGAACTCGTAACCGAGGAGCACTACCTTCTTGCTCCTGTCTTCCAACTTACCCAGGTGCGGCTTCACGATCTTCATGTGCGCCATGCACCCGAATGTGCGCAGGTGGTCCATCGCCGGCTTGACGCCGCGCCATGCTTCATACGGTGTCTTCCCAGACAAGCTCTTGGTTGGGGCTCGATTTAGTAGGTACACGGCAGTGACCACTGCTCCCCCCCAAAACTTCGCCGGAACTCCTCTCCCCTTGAGCAAGCTCCGCGCCATGGCCACAACTGTTTGATTTCGGCGCTCGACAACTCCATTCTGCTGCGGGGAGTACGACGCAGACAGATGACGCCGCACTCCATGATCTGCGCACCAGTCACCAAATTCGACAGATGTGAAC
Source organism: Echinochloa phyllopogon (assembly GCA_033239725.1). NCBI lineage: Eukaryota > Viridiplantae > Streptophyta > Magnoliopsida > Poales > Poaceae > Echinochloa > Echinochloa phyllopogon. The sequence continues at coordinate 17,705,657 of BTCW01000003.1, read as the reverse complement.
TCACCACCATTGTCGGTATGCAGGATCCGCAATGCTCTCCCCGTCTCAGCCTCGAGAGACGCCTTCCATTGCTTGATCGCCGACGGTGCCTCATCCTTGGTACTGAGAAGCCGCACCCACATGTATCTGGACCTGTCATCAACCAGCAGCAAGAAGTGACGCCTGCCGCCTGGTGTCGCCGGCTTGACGGGCCCGCAGAGTTCACCATGGACCAAGTCCAGTAGCCCCTGCGCCCGGTGCTTCACCGCCACTGGGAACGGAGTGCGTCGCTGCTTGGCCGCCACACAGCACTCGCACAGCCGCTCCACTTGCTCGGCGATAGGGAGCCCGCGCACCATGCCGTCGCGGGCGAGCTTGCGAAGCGCATCGAAGTGGAGATGGTCGTACCTTTCGTGCCAGCGCCACGCTGTGTCACCGCGGTGAGCGAGCAGGCACACCGGCCGCGCCACTGCCATCCGCAGCTGGTACAGGCGCGCCGAAGACCGCTGCACCCGCGCCACCAGTCGCCGCCACTCGTCCTAGATCCGTACGACGCCATCCTCGATGTCCACCTTGCAGCCCCTCTCGTCGAGCTGCCCGAGGCTCACGATGTTCGCGGTGAGCATCGGGATGTAGTACACCTCAGAGAGGCGCTGGTGCTCGCCGGTCTTCGCCTCGAACAAGATGGTCCCACGACCCTCAATAGGGACCATAGATTCATCCCCAAACTTCACCGTCCCCTTGATGTTGCCGTCGAGCTCGGTGAAGACCTCACGTGCGCCGGTCATGTGGTTCGTGGCTCCGGTATCCAGGTACCAGAGACCCACATCCCGCCCGGCGTCGCCGTCCAGCTGCGGCACCACCTTCTTCTCCGTCAGGTGCACGGCCGCCGTCGGCGGCGGGGAGTCGACATTGACCGCCGCCGAGATAAAGAAGAGGGATGGCCCCTCATCTTCATTGCCCTGGGCTACATGGGCCTCCGTGCGCTTGGGCTTGGTCAGGCACTCCCGGGCCCAATGTCCCGACTTCCCGCAACGGCGACACTGGTCCGGCCCGACACTGCGCCCGCCGCCGGCCGTCGGCCCAGAAGCGCCCTCCTTCTTGTTGGAGCCGCTCCCGCGCCGCCCGCGCGGTCGCCGCTTGCCTTGACCTCCGCCGGCGCTGCTGCCTTGGCCGTCGCCTTGATCTCGCTGCTTGACCCGGGCCGCCCACTGCTCCTCGGTGAGCAGCAGCTTCCCATCAGCGCATGTTGGCGCCAGCTCTTCTTCTTCAGCCGTGCGTTCCTCCGCCGTGCGCAGCTACCCCCCGACCTCCTCTAGGGACAGCTTGTCGAGATCGGCGGTGATCTCGATCACCGAAGCCACCAGGGAGAGATGCTTCGGAGCAACACGAAGCAGCTTCTCCGCCACCCGGCTCTCCAGCATCTCCTCGCCGACGGTGCTCAGGGCGGCTACAATGTTTGAAGGACGAGTGATAAAATCATCCACCATCTCACCTTCTTTGAACCGAATTCCTTCGAATTCACGTCGGAGCCGCTGCGCCTTGGACTTCTGCACGGCGTCGCTCCCGACGCGCCTTGACTTCACCGCCTTCCATGCCTCCAACGCGGACTCCTTCGACGCCAATGATGCCACCATGTCATCGGGCACCGCGCTTGTGATGGTGTCCAGCGCGAGACAGTCCTCCTGCTGGGAGACATTGCCTGGCTCAATGGCCTCCCACAGGTTCCGGGCCTTCGTCTTGATCTTCATGACGAGAGCCCACTGAGTGTAATTCGACTTCTTGAGTAAGGATGCAGGTGGGTCGGAAATGGGTCAACCAGTTCCATGACCCATCTACCCATCCGTCCTTCTTTTAGTTTTGGGTTGGCCCAAAAAATCTAAACCCCTGACCCACTAACCCGATGGGTCGGCAAGCGCTCGTGCCGTGCAGCGAGGCGTCGTTCGACCCCGGCGCCCGGCGGAGAGGACGAGCTCATGGAGCGTCCCGTGTGTTCGACAGCGATGTTGCGGCGACAACCGCTTCACTGCCGAGGAGCTCCGCGTCGTCATGGAGGCCATCCTCGACGTCTTCACACTGCCACAACCTATCTTTTCTCTCCAGGATGGTGAGCTTGTTGTACTTGAGTTGAGGGCGAGGAGCTGCAGCCCCAAATCCATGTCCATGACGCCCAGGCACCACTTGAGCGAGAGCTCCCTGAGGCCGGTGCAGCCGATAGCGACGCATCAGCCGAGCTCCATGTCCGTAAGCACCTTGCGCGGGCAGAGGGTTAGGTCGAGGCGGTCAGCGGACAGATAGCGGCCGAGCGTCGCGAGGAGGAGGTCGGCGCGGAGCGAGCGGCGGCGGCGGCGGTGGCGCGATTCCAGCGACATAGCAGAGGCGCGGGAGGCGAGGGCGAAGGTCTTGAGCGGGCGCCGGTCGGCGGCGGCGACGTGTTCGAGGACGCGGAGCTCGTCGGCGAGCGAGATTAGAGGCGGGAGCAGCAGCTTGGGAGAGGCGGGCGGCGCTTATATGTTTCAGCGCTTCGTCGGCGCCGGGGACGGAACAGCGAACTGCCGCATGATGCTCACGTTTGGTGTTTTTCTTGGTTAATCCAACGACCCATGAGATGAACCAGTGTAGCACTATAACATTTTTTGGGTTAGTGTTGTAGGGTTTTTACCTACTAAACCATAGATTGGGTTTTGGGTCATTGGGTTGACCCAACGAATCCTGCATCCTGATTCGTGAGCATCGGCCATTTGGTCGAACCCACGACGTCGCGCACGAAGCGCACATCTTCCTGCTCCCCTCCGCTGCCACCGGCGCCATCCCCCTTCTTGGAGGTGCCCTTGCCGGGAGACGATGGGGGTGTCTTGACGCCAGACATGCCGAACGCCCAGCGAACCGCCGGATCACGATACCAGCGGCGATACCTCGCCGCGATCGACTCCGCCGCGATTTGCTCCGGGCGCCCTGATCGGCTCTGATGCCAATTGGCAGCCGTGTTGCGGCGATCGTCGCACATAACACAAGCTAGCACTGCACTAGAACACACACGAACACAGGTAGACACAGAAGATTTTGGTGCTGCTTAACGTTGCAGCGTTTTCTGGGTTCCTTTTCTTTTTTATTGTTGCTTACAACCGAAAGAAAGGACTACGTGCTCTGGACCGCTTCCCTCGCCGCGAAGATGTCGCGTCCATCCCCACGACGCGCGACGCTGGAGCGAGTCCAGAGCACGGACGACTCGGACTACCGCGAGCTAATCTCGCCAGACTAACAGGCACGGCTACACACACGTCGTGAGCTCGTGCACAACTCTAACTGCCTGATTGACACGCTAACAAACTACTGCATGAACCGAACAAGCTTTGATCGGTGCTAACAAAGACGACCATGAACCCGGCCTACGCCGACGACATTGACAACCGCTCGTGCAGCCTCATCTCCGACGACTCCTCCGCGACGACGACCCTCTCCACGGCACAGGTCGCGGCGGACGACGACGAGGTCATCATCCACGGGCTCCGGTCCAACAACAGTACAACACCAGGCTCTTCTTCGAGCCCGACTCCACGAACTCCATCGTGAAGTAGAAGAAGAAGCAGCAACGGCGCTGTCCATCGAGTCCGCCGACCCGTACGGCGACTTCCGGCGGTCCATGGAGGAGATGGTGCTGAGCCACGGCGCCAACGACTGGGGCTGGCTGGAGGAGATGCTCGGCTGGTACCTCACGGCCAACGGCAAGAAGACGCACGACATCATCGTCGGCCCTTCGTCCACCTGCTCGTCGCGCTCGCCTCCTCCCTTTTTTTTGAGCAAAACCTCCTCCCCTGCCTGCTCCTCCAGCTTCATTCAGACAGCAGATCAGCCTGCCGAGAAAGAGTGACTGACGATGTAGCTGTTGACTGGATGTATGATTTGCCAGCAGATGAATCTCTGATCTTGTGGTTGGTCGTTACCCGTCGTTCTCTCATGCAGTCATGCCATGAATGATCTTTCTCAAATCTCAATGTTGCTTCAACACATGGTGATCAGGGAGATGCATGGCATGCGTCGTCGTCCTTGAAAGAAAGAAAGCGTAGGTCGGGCAGTCGCGGTACCAGTCGGTTGGAGACTTGGAGTACTATATATCCGACCATCATTTCCTGACGCTGCCAAGCTGGTTTCGAGTCCTTCCTGTACTGCCAAGTGCCAACACATGAACAAGCACTGACGACGTTTGAATGTGTGGTCGTTTCGTGTACGAATGCTGCGTGTTCAACATTCAGTTATTTTCTTGAGCTCTTTTTCCCTGAAAGAAAAAGAATGCAACGCACAGACCAACATTCACTGGAGCGCCTCGTTAAAAAAGATACACTGTTTGGTGGCTCCAGTGTATCATTTTTGGAGCCGAACAGCTTTTTTTTTTTGAGAACACGCAGGAGGGCTGCGTATCTTTGCATTAAGAAGAGATGAAAATGAGTTTACAACGCGGGCTGCAAGGGCACAACGCTAGACGGCACGGTTTTACACTGATGGAATTATACGGCTAACATGAACAACCGAAAAACATGGCCTTCTAGTTGTGAACTACTAGGATCTAGTCCCAAAGGTTGCTGCCTCCGGCCAGCCCACGCCACTCAGGTGCCGCGCCCCTGCTTTGATCCAAAGCTGTCCCTCCTGAAGGATCAAATGCACCAATTGGCTCACATTCAAGCCGGGTGTTGTGTCAAAAGTGCGGCGATTTCGTTCCTTCCACACACACCAGGTGATGAGCATGAAAACGGAGTCCAAGCCCTTCTGCTTGGATGAGCGCTGCCCGGTTCGCAGCTGCAGCCACCACTCTAGGATGTGCCCTGCCGGCGTTGGCAAAGTAAACCCAGCGCCTGTAGCTGCCAGGACGGCGTGCCAGACCTGCTTCGTGAAGGAGCATTGCAGGAACAGGTGATCAACTGTTTCTTGCTCTTGATCGCACAAGATGCAGCTCGGCTGTGCCTGCAGTCCATGCCGGTGTCTTCGGTCTGCCGTCCAGACCCGGTAGTGCACGGCGAGCCAGACAAAGAACTTCACCTTCAAGGGAGCCCATGCCTTCCATATTGGTTTGGTGCCGGCGAAGCGCATCGACCCCTCGAAGAAGGCACGGTATGCGGAGCGGGCCGTATATGTTGCCATCGGGCACCATTTCCAGCCGACGATGTCTTCGACCCCAGGGCGTAGCTGAACGGGGATCAGGGCGTACCAGAGTCGCAAGTATTGCTCGAGCGCCGGGATGGTGAGGGTGCCGGTGATGTCCCGCGTCCAAAGCCTGTTGTTGGTGCCCTCGGCCACTGTTCTGCGTCTCCTGGTACGCGGCCGGACCAGCCGGCACAGGTCTGGGGCGAGCACACATGGTGAATTGCTGCCCAAGCAGAGGTCCGTCCAGAAGAGGGATAGGCGCCCGTCGCCCAGGGTTATCTGCAACGAAGCTTTGAACATGTCCTGGACAATCCGATCATCCCCAAAATCGAAGTCCAGGTCCTTCCATGCTCTGTTGCCATCGGTGCGTTGCAGCCATGCCCATCGTAACCGGAGTGAGTAGGCAGCGAGCCGCAGGTCAGGGATTCCGAGCCCGCCATACTCCACCGGCCGGCACACCGTAGGCCAGGCCATCAGGCAATGGCCACCCAAGGCTTTCTCCTTGCCGGTCCAAAGAAAGCCTCGCCTTCTCTTGTCGATCGCCTTGAACACCCAGTCCGGCAGCTTCAGAGAGATGATGGAATGGACACAACGCCCTGACATTACCGATTTGACGTAGGTCAAGCGCCCAGCTCTGTTCATCATGGAGGCCTTCCAAGTTGGTAGGCAGGCCCCCACCTTGTCTACCAGTGGCTGCAGGTTGGCCGTCGTCAGTCGCCCGGTGGACAGAGGGAGACCGAGGTAGGTGATTGGGAACTCCCCGATTTGGGCTGGGAAGAGTTCCTTTGTGCGCTGTACCTCCTCCTCGGAGCAGGCGATGGGGACGATCACACTCTTTTGCATGTTCGTGCATAGGCCGGAGCACTGACCGAAGAACCGCATGATCTCGGCCGTGGTCACCAGGTCTTGTGTTCTGGGCGCGATGAACAGCACTACATCGTCGGCGTAGAGCGAGCATTGGTGATAGATGCCCGGGTGCGCCGGTGGCTCCAGAACGCCCTGAGCCGTTGCCTGCCGGAACAAACGGTGCGGCACCTCCATGAGCAAGATGAAGAGCATGGGAGAGAGGGGGTCCCCCTGCCGTAATCCCCTGGCATTGTGGATTTGTTGGCCCGGTTGTCCGTTGAGTAACACCCTGGTTGTTGCAGTGGAGAGCAGCATCGAAGTCCAGTCTCGCCAGCGCCTCCCAAAGCCGAACGCTTCTAGCACCTGGAGCAAGAAAGGCCACTCGACGGTATCGAAAGCCTTAGAAATGTCCAGCTTGATCAGTAGGGAGGCCTTTTTCTTCCTGTGAAGTGCAAGTGCCTTGGCAGCCAATTCCACAAACTTGAAATTGTCATGTATGGACCGTTTCTTGATGAATGCGCTCTGGTTGATGTCTACCAAGCGCTCGACGTCACCGGATAGCCTGTTGGCAAGGAGTTTAGCAACCAGCTTCGGGAAACTGTGGATTAGACTGATGGGGCGATAATGGCTCGGGGACGTAGGCTCTGTTCCCTTGGGGAGTAGTGTCAGCAGCGCGCCATTGAGCTTGTGGACTTGGCCTCGGTTGGTTCTGTACATCGCGTTGAAGGCGGCCATGATGTCCACCTTGATCACTTGCCACGCCGAGATGTAGAATTCGGCCGTGAAACCGTCCGGCCCCGGCGCCTTCTCTCTTGGTAAGGACTTGATCGTACTCCATACTTCCTCCTCGCTAAAGGGATGCTCGAGGTGCTCCAGGTGCGCCGGCTGAATCCCCAGAGCGCCCATGTTCATTGCCGCTGTGCGTTGGCCGGCTGTGCCCAGAACGGCAGTAAAGTGCTCGAACAACAGCTTCTCTTTCTCGGCGTGTGTGAACACTGCCCCTTGTTCACCATCAAGCCTGGAGATGTGCTTCTGGCGCATGCGCTGGCTGCATTGGGAGTGGAAGAGCCTGGTGTTGGCGTCGCCGTCGCGAAGGTATGTTATGCGTGACCGCATCCTTGCCATCGTGCGTTCAAGAGATGCGAGGCCCAGGCACTTGAACTTGAGCTCGCGCCGCAGCTGGATTTCGTCAGCCGTTAACTGTCGCCGTTCCTCTGCTCGATCGAATTGCAGTATGATCTCCTTGGGAGTGGAAGAGCCGAACAGCACCTTGGCCGGCATTGCATCAGACAGATCAGATCACAATCAGGCCTCACCCGATCCGCGCGAAAATTGAAACGAAGCAGATGATGGTAAGCTGCAGAATCTAACACCTCCGTCCAATACCATTACTGCACTAGAATCAGCAGCCAAGAGAAGACGACACCGTGTCTTTTTCCTGCATGGCATTCGTGTTCATTTCTGGTGTGATCCCATGGGGACTCGCAGTGCAACCATCCACTCCAGCTCCACACAAAAAACATGCCAACTTGCACAACTTTGATGCTGGCCAAGAGGAGACAATCACCACACTGTCGTTTCTCTCTCTTTCTGTTGAGAAACGCTGTTGGTTAATCTATTCATGCTGACGATTTACTGTAAATGGTAAAATGAGATTAACATGAGATCACCAAGGGTTCGGCCTCTGTTCAAAGAGCGTCCAATCCAACTATTGCAATCTGCCGTCCGCACCGCAATACTGCCACCGTTAAGTTTTGGGTAAGCAACGCGACTTTGTCTTTCTTTTCATGCTAACATCAGATTGGCATTACACTGGAGAACCAAACATTACATTATATTGGCACCGGAGAACCAAACATCAGATTGGCCCCGGGCAACACACCAAAACCATTTGTCCAGAGCCAGGACTTGCTCCTTTTGGATGAGAGAAGCCTTTAAGGAATAGTTCAGATCACACCACATCATATCAGAGCAGCATATCTTATGACACCATTCATGTCTCTGACATAACCAGTAAATGGTACAATAATATTTCTAACATAGATTCCAAACCGGACAATACACTAGCAAGACGTGACAGGTGTCCTTGAGACTGCAAAACTGTGGTCACCTCCTAAGGCAAGTCACAAGAAAGATGTGAGCCTAAGATTTTTTCTTCGATGATTTCTTGAGGGGTTTCTTCTGGGTCTTGAGCTTATCAGATTTCGAGGAGAACTTTTTATCTTTACTTCTTTGCTTTTCCTTCTTGACCTTGTACATTGTAATTGCCTGCTTACAAAACATTTCACAGATGCTGTTAACTCACTCAATCAAAACAAGGAGCAGTACCGATAATGGTAGGCAAAACACAATTTAATGTACGCCGTTTAATCCTGGAACTTGCCTTGCCGACATCAAGCTGGTCATCAGAGTTTCTGGCAAGTAGAGTGTTCAGGATCTTGTCATTCTGCTGTTTCTCCAGGTTGCCCATTCCCTTCCCTTCAGCAACTGGGAGGAACTGCAGAAACAACACGATTCAGCTAGTGCGCAAAATCAGCCTACTTAGGCGGACCCAGAATTCAAAGCCATTCAGATATGAAAACCTTTCTATGTTTGCCAGGATGCTTTAGAGGTTTCTCGCCAGGCAACTTCTCATCAAACTTCCCACCACTTGCTGTTGCTGATGAAGCCATGCCAGCAACATTCTCAAGATCCTCTTTTCTAGATTTATTCAGAAGATCAGCTTTAGTTCCTGTGATGGGCAAGGCCTTTGCAGCAAGCTGTATATGACTGCAATGAAGATGTATTGGAGAGCTGTTAGATTATTATACTAACGCAAAAAGGAATTCATAGGCAGGGCAGCAGTAGCAACTAGTGAAGGATAACAACCTTGGCAAAGCACCAACTCTTGCAGCTTTCTTTAAGTTCTCCAGTCTATTCTTTTCTTGCTTTTCTACCTGCTTCTTCTTCTCTTGCTTTCTTTGTGCAAAAGGATCAACACCAAGTTCTGTAACATATGAAATTATCAATTAAAAGGGTGCATCAGGTTGGCAAAACAGGCTTAGGACGAATTCTCCACTTAAGGAGAAACATTGACAACGAGAAAACATCTGAGATATGAGATTCAGGTCTTGAACAATAAAATGGTTACTTGTCTGAAATAAATAAGGTTAATAAAAATGCTGGACAAAGTCAGCAGACACAAGCAGATGCCCATGATAACTGCAATATGGTACTAGATTGGGAAAGAAAACAGTATTGTACTCTTTCTTGTTTCACAACAATCAACAGTATTGTCTCATGAATACAAATTACTAACCATCAGTGGCTTTGGCATCAATAATTGGAAGGTCCTTGTCATCATTAACACGGTCATAACCATAAGTCCACTTCCAGGATTGAGTTTGTTCGTCCCATTCACGCTTGTCTTTCTTGCGCTTGGTAATCCCTACATCATGTTGATTCAATCAGCAATGATGAAAGAGTAAGTAGAATTTCCCATTTGCACAACAGAGACACGATAATGGGCAATGGGGGGTCACCTTTCGCCTTGGCAAACAGCTCCCACTTGGTTGGTGGCTTTGGCCTGGGTAGCTGGTGAGAACAGAAAAAGGGTTGTTAAACATGCAGAACACCTCACATTACAATCCTGAAAGCATACATCAACATTAAGAACTGATGGATCGAGATTGGTCTCAATAAAACAAAAACATCATGCCAGCAGCAATAGTTAAATGTCTCTTCCAGTCAGCAAGAGATGAATCAACTGCATGTATCGCGGAAGAAAAAGGTCATGATTCACGCACGAGATTCAGCAAGCTAAACAAAGTCCGTGTGACTAATTCTTCAGTCAGAGACTCATACATAGGATGCTTCTAGCATCACCAGCACACCACACAGATTATGTCATTAGGGATTTCTGAAGCGAGAGTGTCCTCACGTGCTTCTCGCGCGGGAGTCGGATGGTGGGCGGCGGGAGATGGACGATGGGCCCGTCTCGGTCCTCGCTGGCCGGCAGCGCGAAGAGGGTGTTAGCATGATGTAAATAGGCCTGTAATTAGGGAATGTAATTGGGCCTATGCGGCAGGCCTGCGAGCCGCCCTAGCTGTCCCCTATATGTAATCCCCTGTGATCATACGAGACAATCAATCTTCCCTAAACTTACATGGTATCTACCGCGGTTACGATCCGCTTTCGCAACGCAACCCTACACCCGCGCGCCGCCGGTCCTGATCGCCGTTCCCGTCGCTGCTTCTCGCGCCGGAACGCCGCTGGTCCTGATCGCCGCGCACCACCGATCGCCCGACCCTCGTGTCCGTGCTGATCCCGCCCTCGGCTCCCGTCCTGACGCCGCGTTCCCATGGCGGGGGACGCTGACGCCGCCGCCGCCGCGGCCAAGGAGGCTGCCGCTGCCGCGGCCAAGGAGGCCGAGGACCAGGCCCGCGCCGAGGCCGCACGCCGTGCTGAGGAGGCGCGCCTCCGCGCTGAAGCCCTCGACGCGTACGAGGCCGCCCATGAGGCGATCTGGGCCACGGCCACCGCCGTCGTCAACGTCAAGGCCATGATCCCGATCGTCCTCGACAAGGCCACCGGCACGTATACCAAGTGGCGCGGCATGTTTCTCACGGTGCTGGGCAAGTACGCCCTCACCCGCCACGTCCTCGACGACGTCGCGCTGCCCGATCGCCCCGTCTGGGTTCAAGTCGACTGCGTCGTCCTGTCATGGATCTTCTCCACCGTCTCCGGCGATCTTCAGCAGTCCCTCATGATCCGGCAACGTCGGGCACGCGAGGCGTGGTGCTATCTCGAGGATGAATTTCTTGGGCAAAAGGAGTCGCGTGCCCTTCTCCTGGAGACGCAATTCCGCAACCTTCGCCAGGACGCCATGACCGTCACCGACTACTGCCGCAAGCTTGAGACCATGGCCGCGTCTCTCGCTGAGTTCGGCGACCCCATCGGCGATCGTCAGATGGTCCTCACCCTCCTTCGCGGCCTCAACGGCAAGTTCAAGCATATGGTGTCAATCTTGAAGATGCATCGCCCGTTCCCGACCTTCGCCGAAGCCCGTACCCATCTGCTGCTCGAGGAGGTGGACATCGACGCTCGTCCACCCTCTCCACCGCCGGCTCTCCTCGCCAACGCGCCGCCCACAACTCCTGCTGCTCCGCGCCAGGGGACGACGCCACCTGCCCCTGCCCGGCCTGGTCAGTCCGCGCCCGGTGGCACGCAGGGCAACCAGCAGCGCAACCGCCGCCGCGGCAAGGGCGGTCGCGGCCAGGGCCAGGGCAACCCGACTGCACCCCACAGCGCGCCTGGTGGATACGGCGGCACTGGCGGATACGGCGGCCCCCTGGTCAGGGAGGCGTGCACCCCTCGTTTGCGCACCCCTGGACCGGCCAGCTCCAGATGTGGCCATATGGCCGTCCAACGCCCCCGCCGGCCTTCACTGCTGCCCCGCAGTACCACTACAACGCCACCCCGGCCGCCGGCCATAATGCCTACGGTGGTGGTGTTCCCCAGGGCGCCCAGGGAGGCTTCTACGGCAGTTTCCCCTACGGCTACGGCAGCGGCGCTCCATCGACACCAACTTTCCAGGGCACGTCGTACCAATCGACCCCCTGGAACCCCCTCCACGGCGGCGCCTGGACCCAGGACTCCTTGGTGCAGAACTTCAACACCATGACGCTGCAGCCACCACAGCAGTCGGAATGGTACGCCGACTCCGGCGCTGGCTCTCACATGTCTGCGGACGCTGGTATACTCTCTACTTCCTCTTTGCCCACTTCATCTACACCTTCATCTATCATTGTGGGCAATGGTGCTTTACTTCCTGTCACAGCCATCGGATCTCGCACCTTTTATTTTCCTCGTCGTAATCTCGTTCTTAAAGATGTTTTAGTCTCTCCACACATTATTAAGAACCTGATTTCTATTCGTCGTTTCACCACCGATAATAACTGTTCAATTGAGTTTGATCCGTTTGGTCTTTCTGTGAAGGATTTACAAACCAGGAACGTGATCGCTAGGTGCAATAGCTCTGGCGACCTCTACCCGTTCTACCCACCAGCCACCAGCGCCACCGCACTACTCGCTGCACCTACCTCCCTATGGCACCGCCGTCTCGGTCATCTTGGGCGTGAAGCTTTGTCCAAACTCATTAGTTCCAGTGTCATTTCATGTAATAAAGATGATTCTCATCATCTCTGTCATGCTTGTCAGCTCGGTCGTCACACTAGACTCCCTTTTAGTACCTCCACATCTCGAGCTACAAAGAATTTTGATTTAATACACTGTGATCTTTGGACATCTCCCATTGTTAGTGTGTCAGGATATAAATATTATTTGGTCATTTTAGATGATTGCTCACACTACATTTGGACTTTTCCGCTTCGCCTTAAATCTGACACTTTTTCCACTCTTGTCAATTTCTTTGCCTACGTACGCACGCAATTTGGCACCACCATCAAGAGCGTCCAGTGCGACAATGGCCGTGAATTTCATAATTCTGTGGCCCGCACGTTCTTCCTCTCTCACGGTGTTGCACTTCGTATGTCGTGCCCCTACACGTCCCAGCAAAATGGCAAGGCCGAACGCTCGCTTCGCACGATTAATGATATTGTGCGCTCTCTTTTGTTTCAGGCGAGTCTTCCTCCGGTATTCTGGGTTGAGGCCCTCCACACTGCCACCTACCTGGTCAACCGGCTCCCCACCAAAACACTCGCCTCCTCCACCCCCTACTTTCATCTCCACTCTACTCCACCCACATACGGACATCTCCGCGTTTTTGGGTGTGCCTGCTATCCTAACATGTCCTCTACCGCACCCCACAAACTCGCTCCTCGTTCATCCCTCTGTGTTTTCCTCGGCTACTCCTCGGAACATAAAGGCTATCGGTGTCTCGAGTTAGAGTCGAATCGCATCCTCACCTCCAGACATGTCGTTTTTGATGAATCTTTTTTCCCTTTCGCCGACATGTCTACCACCCCCATGGCATCCTCGGCCCTTGATTTTCTTCTTGAGGATGATGAGCTAACTACTCCAATTTTTGGAGCCAAGTCTGTGCATGCAGGTCCTCCTTCGGCTGCCCCTACTGCCACGTCGCCGTCTGCCGGTCCCTCGTCCCCAGCTCGACACGCCGGGACTGGGCCTGGCGCTGGTACTGCACCGCAGGCGCATGGCTCGCCAGCTGCTAGGCCGCTCGCGCAGCGGTCGCCTGGCTCGCCTGGCGCTGGGCCGTCTGCTGAAGGGCCGCCTGGCTCGCCTGGCGCTGGGCCGATGGCGCCCTCCTCGTCCCAGGCCGGCGTTGCTGCCCCTGTGCGTCATACACAGGTCGCTGCCAGTAGCGCCGCAGCCACGGGACGCACCCTGGCCACGAGGCCAGTCTCCGTCGCTCCAGTCGAGAACGCGCACTCCATGCGCACCCGTGGCAAAGCCGGCATTGCACAACCCGTGGATCGTCTCAACCTCCACGCCATGCCCGTGTCGCCGCTACCACGCTCAGTCCGTGACGCCCTGTCAAATCCCAATTGGCGTTCCGCTATGCAGGCTGAATTTGATGCCCTCATTGGTAATGACACCTGGAGCTTGGTTCCTCGCCCCCCTGGCGTTAATGTGGTCACCGGCAAGTGGATTTTTCGGCATAAACTCCACGCCGACGGTTCTCTTGATCGCTACAAGGCCCGGTGGGTTCTGCGGGGATTCACACAGCGCCCCGGTCTGGATTATGATGAGACCTTTAGTCCGGTTGTCAAGCCAGCGACAGTTCGGGTTATTCTCTCCTTGGCTCTCTCTCAGGATTGGCCTATTCATCAGTTGGATGTCAAGAACGCCTTCTTACATGGCACCCTCGAGGAGACAGTGTACTGTGTGTAGCCCACTGGTTTTGTAGATCCTTCTCGTCCTGGACTGGTATGTCGTCTCAATAAATCACTCTATGGACTGAAGCAGGCGCCCCGTGCTTGGCATCACAGGTTCGCTTCATACTTGGCTTCCATTGGCTTTGTTGAAACCAAGTCCGACAACTCACTGTTCATCTATCGCCGGGGATCTGACACCGCTTACTTGCTGCTGTACATGGATGACATTGTTCTTACTGCCTCGTCCACCCAGTTCCTTCGCCAGGTGATCGATGCACTTCAGCGTGAGTTTGCTATGACAGACATGGGCCAGCTTCATCATTTTTTGGGCATCTCTGTGACTCGTTCTGCTAAGGGTCTATTTCTCTCCCAACGGCAGTACACTTTGGATATTCTGGAGCGCGCCGGGATGAGTGCGTGCAAACCGTGCAGCACGCCTGTGGATCTTCACTCCAAATTATCCGAAGATGGAACTCCTGTTAGTGACGCCACTCAGTACCGGAGCTTAGCAGGGGCTCTTCAGTACTTGACCTTCACACGGCCAGATATTGCATTTGCCGTCCAGCAGATTTGCCTGTATATGCATGATCCTCGAGAGCCTCATCTTGCTGCTCTAAAGCGCATCCTGCGCTACTTACAGGGCACTACGACATTTGGACTGACTTTGCACCGCTCACCTCCCACAGAGCTCGTTGTCTACACAGATGCAGATTGGGCTGGCTGTCCCGACACTCGACGGTCGACTTCCGGTTATGCAGTCTTCCTTGGGGACAACTTGGTGTCTTGGTCCTCCAAGCGACAGCACACCGTCTCTCGGTCTAGTGCCGAGGCCGAGTATCGTGCTGTGGCGAACGGCGTCGCTGAGGCTACTTGGTTACGACAGTTACTCATTGAGCTCCAGCGCCCTCCTCGCCATGCTACTTTGGTCTATTGCGACAACGTCAGTGCTGTCTATCTCTCCAGCAATCCTGTGCAGCATCAGCGGACGAAGCATGTTGAGATCGATCTCCATTTTGTTCGAGAGAAGGTTGCCCTCGGTCATGTTCGAGTTCTCCATGTCCCTACGACATCACAGTACGCCGACATTTTCACCAAAGGGCTTCCTACTTCTTTGTTTCAGGAGTTCCGGTCCAGCCTGACCGTTAGCGATGCTCCCGATTAGACTGAGGGGGAGTGTTAGCATGATGTAAATATGCCTGTAATTAGGGAATGTAATTGGGCCTATGCGGCAGGCCTGCGAGCCGCCCTAGCTGTCCCCTATATGTAATCCCCTGTGATCATACGAGACAATCAATCTTCCCTAAACTTACAGAGGGCTTCGGCCACCGCCTGAGCCAGCTTCGTCGCCTTCTGCAGGACTGCAGGCACTCCTGCCTGAGCTCATCCCTGCGTTCGTTTCCCAACCACAAATTTCGTCAGGTTGTTGCAAAAGAGCACAAGGACATGTGGAGAGCGAACCTGGAGGCGCCGGCGGCAGCGGCGAGGTGGTGCGACGGATCGTACGCCATGAGGTTACCGAGGTCCACCTCGCAGCTGGAGGTGGCGGCGGGCGTAGCGGCGGCTGAGTCCGCCATGGCTGCGCCGGCAGTGGCGGTTTGCGGGGTTTTTTTTATCAAGATGTACCTGTATTAAAGTTAAGGACAGTACAAACGCTGGTACAAAGACTGGTACACCAAAGAAGGATACAGAGCGCAGCTGTACCGACCAAAAAGCACAAAGACCCCTAAAAACACAGAAATTGCAGATAAGTCCCTCGTCGTGCAGGCCGATTCCCTCGGAATCCATCGCCGCCAGCTTTCGCCGGAAGGCAAACACCATCATCCACAGATCAACCGGAGCACCATCGCCTCGAGGCTTTGAAAGAGCCGCAGTAGACACTCGCACAGGAACGAGATGAAGCATACGCTGGTACTCCATCGGTCGGGGACGCACCCCGAACTCCGGTGACCCTGGGAACAGACCCGCCGTCGACGATTGATGCCGCCACGGACCAAATGAGCCTGCTGCACCACTCTCCTACCATCCGCACAATCCGAAGCCACTTCTGCATCCATGAAGCAAACAACCGGCGAACTCACCACCAGATGAACCGTCAGCAGAAACCTCCTGTACATGGGCTCCACGTCGGGAGCACCACCTCCACGAGCTCGCCGTTGACGCCAGAGTGGAGCGCCGCCGGGGTGAGGAAGAACTCGAGAGGACTTATTCCATCTCAGCGTCGCCGCCGTGGCGGTTTGCGGTTGGGGAAAGAAAGAGAGTCCGTGTGCCATTAAAAAAGACGTCGGTTAGCTGTGTGCCACTAGAAAGTTTGTAGACACCTATATGTCATCGACCGAACTTTCTTTTACCCGTGTGCCATTCCGTCCATGTTCTGTTAGAGTGCTGCCTCTTACATGTGGGACCTATGTAGTGAAATGTCCATTATACCCCTGTGGGAAGATTGAACCCTATCCTTTCTGAGTTTGTCTGTTCACGGACTGAATCTCGTGCGCCGCCACCCGCCGTTCTCCCGTGCGCCGCCCTCCGCCTGCGCCTCATCGCCGGCCGCCGCCTCCCTGCTGCACCTCGTCGCCGGCTGCCGCCTCCCTGCTGCGCCTAGTCGCCAGGCCGCCAGGCCGCCGCAGGAGGGTCCGTGCCAGGCCGCCGCGGGATGCGCCCCCGTGCGCCCGTGCGGGAGTGGCCTCGTCGCCGGCCGCCGCAGGAGGGGCTGCACTAGGCCTCCGCGGCAGGCGCCCCCGTGCGCCCGTGCGGGAGTGGCCTCGTCGTTGCGGTTCGCGTTGGTGGGAGGGCAGCCGATGGGCGAGCCGGTGGTGCAGCACGGGCCCTTTGTCATGAGCTCGCGCACCGAGATCCAGTAGGCCATGGAGGACTACTACTACGGCAAGAACGGATTCGAGAGGGCCGGGCAGTGGAGCTCATCAGCCTGATTCGTTGATCCTATGCTGCATGCATTTCTTGGGAAAATCGACATTAAATGGGGAAAAGGAAGGAAACTTGCTGTCCTGCATATTTCGATGGGAAAGAGTAGATCATTACTAGTAGATATATACTGAAGTAGTACTCTGATTTTGATTATTATTTTACATTTGTTTCTGATTGTATCACAGAAGCATGTGCTTTGTCAACTTTGGAACCACAATCCATGTCGTGCAAAGAACCTATTCCTTTTGATATTATCCGTAATGCTCATGTAAGTCGGTGAATGTTGATGATACGACACATTTGTTAGAACGTTGATGATATGACCCAAGTAATTTAGTAGTAATATCATGTATTTTTTTCTGTTGTATTCCCGTATTTTTTATATGTAATCTGATAATTTTTCTGATTAATTTGGACATTTTTCTATTTTTATGAATTAATTTGATTTTATGTGATTTTTTTAATTTTTATGAATTTTTCTGAATTTTCGTGACATTTATAAATTAATTACGAATTTTCTTACTTATTTTTTGATTTAAAATTATTTCTATTATTTTCAAATTTATTTTATGATTTTTCATATTTTTCTACTGTTTATAATTTATTTTTATCATCTTTTTATATCCAAGGGTAAATCTGTCTTTTCACGCCCCTGTTTAACACCGTCAGCTTCGATTCCGTCCAAAATGGCACACGGGTAAAAGAAAGTTCGGTCGATGGCATACAGGTGTCTACAAACTTTTTAGTGGCACATAGGTAACCGGCATCTTTTCTAATGATATATATGTAAAAGACTCAGCCGGCGGCGAGCGAGGAGCTAGGATTTTACTTCTTGGGCCCTGAGCAAGATATCTATCTAGTAGCCTAGTAGGTCATCTGCCCGATCGGAAAGCCCACGAGGCCCAGAAATGCGGCCCAGAAAATGAAAAGGGCAGTCCATGAGAGAAACAAAGAATTTCCCCCAGATGCTAATTCCGCTGTGAGCATGACAGATTTATTCAGAGCGGACAGCGCGAATTCCATCAACACACACAACCAGAAAAAAAAAGAAAAAGCCAAATTGACTCATCCAAAGCATCGATTGCAACCATGAGTCGAAACGGATCGTCAATCTATAAATCGGAAGAAGCGACCGTCTCCACCGTAGAAGCGTAGCCTGACTAAGGAAGGGCCTGAGAGCAACTCTAAAGAGTGACAATCAAGTTGACCTCAACATTACGTATTAAAGCATGAAATCGCAGACGAGTTTACTGAAACCTGACTAGATTAGGGGTAGGCACCCATCCAAACACACCAGCCCTGATCCTAATATACGTAGTCGTTTGGGGGATCTTGCTTAATGATTCAAAAACCTACGTCTTGTTGGTCTCATTTTTCAACCACCAACCAGCAGTAATTTTCTCTCTTATCAAATCAGGTGTCCCTAGCTAACCAGCCGAACAAAACGCTAATTGGAGGTGAATGCCAATGAAGCAGCATAAGAGCACACGCTGCTGCTTAAAACCCAAACCCCTCTCCATAAAAAAAACCCAAACCCCTCGTCAGCATCCAGCGACAGTGCGCTGCCATGGCTCCTCCATACCTCCACCGTTGCTCCCTTTCCTCCTCCTCCTCCTCTCTCTTCTCACTGCCGCTGCTGCACCGACAACCGCCACCACAGTAGTCCCTCTGTACCGCCACCTCCCGCACGTCGCCGCCGAGACCGCGCACCACCACCCGCTCTCCCGCTTGGCCGCCGCCTCGCTCGCCCGCGCCTCGCACCTCCAGCGCCCCCGCCGCCCCCGCCCACCAAAAAAAAGCCCAAGGGGGTTCCACTTCCACCGCGCTCTACCCGCACTCGTACGGAGGCTACGCCTTCACCGCCTCCTTCGGCACGCCGCCACAGCCTCTCCCCGTCCTCCTCGACACCGGCAGCCACCTCCGGACGGAAAAAACCAAGTGTATAAGCGACCGCCGGGCCTATGCATGTCGTACTTGCTGCTTTTAGAGACTGGAAAGTTATGATAGAAAGGCAAACTGAAAGGAAAGTGAAATTGCTTCGTACTGATAATGGTGGAGAGTTTTGTTCTACTGCCTTTGATGATTATTGCAGGAAGGAAGGCATTGTGAGACATCACACCACACCGTATACTCCTCAACAAAACGGTGTGGCCGAACGTATGAACATAACCATCATATCGAAGGCCCGTTGCATGCTGTCCAATGCACGGATGAGCAAGCGTTTTTGGGCTGAAGCTGCAAATACTGCATGTTACTTGATAAACAGGTCGCCTTCTATTCCACTTAATAAGAAAACTCCCATGGAGGTATGGTCTGGAACACCTGCTGGTTATTCACAGTTAAAAGTTTTTGGTTGCACTGCTTATGCTCATGTTGATAATGGAAAGTTAGAGCCTAGAGCTGTTAAATGTCTTTTTCTTGGTTATGGTTCTGGAGTCAAAGGATATAAACTGTGGAACCCCGAAACAGGAAAGACTTTCATGAGCAGAAGTGTTGTTTTCAATGAATCTGTGATGTTTAATGATAGTTTGTCCTCAGATAGTGTTCCAGATATTTCTGCTCCAGAGGTGGAGCATGTTGATCAGACAATTGTGCAGGTGGAGCCGGTTGATGACCAAACCAATGATGTTGCTGATGATGTTGCTCATGATGGTGTTCATCAAACTCCTCCTAATTTTTAGCAAGAGGAGGATTTACCTATTGCTCAATGCAAGTCAAAGAGAGGTTGCGGTCCTCCCAAACGTCTTATTGAAGAATGTAATTTATCTTACTATGCTTTGAGTTGTGCTGAACAGGTGGAGAATGTTCATGATCCAACAACATATAAAGAAGCTGTTAGTTGTGGTGACCGTGAGAGCCGGATTTCAGCTATGCATGAGGAGATGCAGTCACTTGAAAAGAACAGCACTTGGGAAGTTGTACCATTGCCTAAGGAGAAGAAGACCATCCGATGCAAATGGATCTTCAAGAGAAAGGAGGGTTTATCTCCAAGTGAGCCTCCAAAGTTTAAGGCAAGGTTAGTTGCAAAAGGTTACAGTCAAATTCCGGGTGTTGATTATAATGATGTATTCTCTCCAGTTGTGAAACATAGCTCAATCCGTACTTTCCTTAGTATTGTTGCATCACATGATCTTGAGCTTGAGCAGTTAGATGTGAAGACTGCATTTTTACATGGAGAGCTAGAGGAGGACATATACATGGACCAGCCGGAAGGGTTCATAGTGCCAGGCAAGGAGAAACATGTGTGCAAGTTGAAGCGATCCTTGTATGGTTTGAAACAGTCCCCTCGTCAGTGGAACAAGAGGTTTGATTCATTTATGCTGTCACACAGTTTTAAAAGGTCAAAATTTGATAGCTGTGTTTACATTAAACATGTTAATGGATCACCTATATACTTGTTGTTATATGTTGATGATATGCTGATTGCTGCCAAGAGTCAGATAGAAATCACTAAGTTGAAGAAATTGTTGGGTAGTGAGTTTGACATGAAAAATCTTGGTGCTGCTAAGAAAATTCTTGGTATGGAAATTAGTAGAGACAGAAAATCTGGTTTGCTATTTCTTAGTCAACAAAATTATATCAAGAAAGTTCTTCAGCGTTTCAACATGACACATGCTAAAGCTGTTAGTACTCCCATTGCACCTCACTTTAAGTTGTCAGCTCCACAGTGTCCTAGTACAGATCAGGAGATTGAATACATGACAAAGGTTCCTTATTCTAGTGCTGTTGGGTCTTTGATGTATGCCATGGTTTGCTCTCGTCCAGATTTATCATATGCTATGAGTTTGGTTAGTAGATATATGTCTAATCCTGGAAAAGAACATTGGAGGGCAGTTCAGTGGATTTTCAGGTACCTCAGAGGCACATCAGATTATTGTTTGAAGTTTGGAAGAACAGATAAGGGGCTGATTGGTTATGTGGATTTAGATTATGCTGCTGATATGGACAGAAGAAGATCACTTACAGGTTATGTGTTTACTGTTGGTAGTTGTGCTGTGAGTTGAAGGGCTACGTTACGGACAGTTGTTGCTTTGTCTACTACTGAAGCAGAATATATGGCTATTTGTGAAGCTTGCAAGGAATTGGTTTGGCTGAAAGGTTTGTATGCTGAACTGTGTGGGGCTGAATCTTGCATTACATTATACTGTGATAGTCAGAGTGCTATTTATCTTACTAAAGATCAGATGTTCCATGAGACGACTAAGCATATTGATGTCAAGTATCATTTTGTGCCTGGTGTGATCGAAGATGGTATTCTCAAGGTATGCAAGATCAGTACTCATGATAATCCTGCTGATACGATGACAAAGCATGTACCCGTTTCTAAGTTTGAGCTGTGCTCAAGCTTAGTCGGTTTAATAGGATAGTCCAAGAGACTATCGTTGGCACCAGAAGTTTTTATGCTCAAGATGGAGATGATTTATGCTACAAGAGGGAATTTGTTTCAAGGTGGAGTTTGTTGGATATGTTCTAAATTCCACATCTACGACATAGGCCGGCTTCTGCCGGAGCGCAGCGGAGGCCCGTCTGCACAGAAGCTGGAATGATTGCCCTGCGCGAGAGAAGCGTACACGTTACCCAGGAGGACTTCGAGATGGCGGTGGCCAAGGTTATGAAGAAAGACACAGAGAAGAACATGTCCCTGCGCAAGCTCTGGAAGTGAGGTCCATGCCTTGATGCCACCAAAGTGTTTTTCTTATCTTTTTTGTTTTAGATGCCACCAAAAACGAATCATGTATGATGTATGTATATTTTTGCTTACAGAAAATAGTTTTTAATGACATGGGTGGTGGCATTAGTACATGGATCACAACAATCCCCGTCGCTGTACCCCTCCGCCGAACACCCGAACCCCTGCGCCTAGAGCCTCTCCGCCAAACGCCCGTGCTTGGCGCCGCCTTGGCCACGCATCTGCCGGCCGTGTCCGCCTGTGGACTGGTCGCCACCGTGGCCAGGCATCTGTCGGCAGAATCAACTACGGTTTTATAGCTCATCATCCATGCCTTTACGAGAAAACTAAAGTACTAACTTATATGAACTTTGACGCGATCCTACGACCGTTACAATTGAATTTTTCATCTGATCTATTTATCTTTACTTCTTATATTATACCCGTAGCAGCGCACGAGCACTTACCTAGTTTTCATATAAATTTTAACCCCATCCAAATTCGTACAAAAAAAGTTATGATTTTTTGAAGAGAAGTTGCCCCGCCGCCACGGGAAACAGCAGCAGGAACGCGCCAGTACCCGCGGCGGGTTATTGTAGCAACCGCCGTTTCTGATGACGGTAGGTCCCTACCACCATTTACAACGGCGGTTGGAGGCCATTTTTGACAATTTTGAAATCAACTATTTATTTTTGAAAAATCGCTGAATATATTAAAAAAGATTCGATAACGAGTCTTTTCGTCCCAAAGTATTTCACCTCAATATGGGCCCGTCAAGACGGCCCATTACTAACAAAGCGAACGGAAAAATCATAAAGACCCAAACGAGGAAGAATACCACGCCGCGTCCTCGATATTCATGCGTGTATGGTCGTTCGCACCCGCCCAGCCCAGGTCCTATGCCACCGCCGCCGCCGGGCCTTCCCTTTCCCCTTCCCCTCCGCCGCTCTCCCCTCCCAAACCCCTCGCACCCGCACAGATCCCCCCATCTTCTCCCACCCCTATTCCCCTACGCCGCCGCCGCCGAGCCATGGACTCCGACGACTCCCTCGTATTGGAGCTGCGGATGAACAAGGAGTGCTACCTCAACAAGGCCCAGGAGGCGCTCAGCGGCCTGTTCAGTACGGCCTACTCCAGCACAGGCCTCGTGCTCAAGGCCACGGACACCAGCGGCGGCGCGTTTGCCGTGCTCGAACTCAGCTCCAAGGCCTTGGATCTCTACTCCTGCTACCACGAACACTTCTGTGTCGGTCTGGACCTCGCCGCCGTCGCCAAGATTTTCAGCTTCGCCAACGACAACGACATCATCACCATCAATTACCATCGTGAGGACGAGTTGACCTTTCCCATCTCGTTGCAGTCGCCAGGTAAGTTCGGGTCACGCACGTCTTTTGCGCTAGCTGCTATTTGCACTGACCCTGTGCTGATTTTTGTTTTGTGGAAATGAACAGGCAGTCATGTGATTAACGAATGTCATTTTGATTTCGCGTTGGAAGACGCCATCAACATCCCCGTCGGCGTCCCGGACTATCCGGAATCCATCTACCAGGCCATAGTCTGCATGCCCTCTGCCAAGTTTAAGCATTTCTGCAACAAGCTCAGCTGTGACACCGGGGACAGGAAAGCTGGTACATAGATTTTATCCTGGTGGTTTATAAGGCTAACTCTGTTACTGTTGCGCATAGATGATTCTAGTTCTGTACCTTGAACCATTTCCATCTCCTGCTGTAGTTATCAGTATCTCAGTGGATAAGGACAATGTCCGTTTCTTCACTGATAAGACAACAGCAATTGTCCGCCTGCAGACCCAAAATGGTGACAAGGTAGTACCCACCGGTTTGACCCTCTTAGCCCCTCAAATTGGAATGGATATCATCATCTGAATATCTGTATGTGACTGTGACATGAAATGCATTTAACAATCGTATCTGTGATGTGTTGTCGATTCTTAATGCCCTAATATTGTTAGCAAGTGCATTCTTGGTTAGGTTATCTTTTCGCCTGTCTTGTGGATAGACACTAGATTAGCAAAACATGCATACATAAACTGCCTTAGAATTTCCTTGTCTCACTATACCGTGTTGAGTTGCTAATTCACTTGGTTCGCTAACATTTCTCTTCTGTGTTGTATTAGTTTAGTCTGTATAACTGGATTTGTTAATTTGTCTACATATTCAATTCTTAAAGCGGAACATGACTCTTCATTTGGTTGATTACATTGGTATTGGTAAATAGGATTGAATTAGGCGTTTCCTTTTTAGTTATTGCTTATTTTTCCTTCTTAACTGTAAGATCTGGGTGGAGATCTGCAGTGCAGATTACCATCTGTTTATTCTATAAATTTCAATTGGTTCTATCATATGGAGTAACATTTTTATATCCTGTGCCATTCAACTACTATTTTAAGAAATATTGTAGAATGGATACTGTTTATGCTTATGTGCACTAGTTAATGGGTCATGTTTGTATCAATGCAGCCAAATGAAAAGATTTCCCTGACCTTTGGCCAGAGGTACCTGAAGAACTTCTCCAAGGCATCTACCCTGTCTGATGAAGTGACAATCAAGCTTTCGTCCAACCTACTTGTGGTCGAGTACAAGATCGCAGAGACGGGCTACATCAGATATCATGTGATGCCAGCAGACAAGGAAGCTGAGATGGAGGGGATCGAAGAGGAAGATATGATGCAGAACTGATGACTAGCGGGGATAACGTATGGTCATGGTTCCTACCATAGTAACAGGAAACGGGGTCGGTGGCACGTTCCACGACCCGGGAACGTCGTCCCAATTCGTGGGTCGGGGTCACCATGGATCAT
Source organism: Echinochloa phyllopogon (assembly GCA_033239725.1). NCBI lineage: Eukaryota > Viridiplantae > Streptophyta > Magnoliopsida > Poales > Poaceae > Echinochloa > Echinochloa phyllopogon. The sequence continues at coordinate 17,681,449 of BTCW01000003.1, read as the reverse complement.
CGTCTCAATTCTCGCTGGATCATCGTCCCCATTCCGTAGAGTCATAAACTCGGATCAATGTCAGGTCGTCATGGAGAAGCTCCAACATGAGGCAGGCATGATATTGCAGCATAGATGTGAAACACAGTAATTGGTAGCTCCAATATGATGTAAAACACAGTAATTAACAGTCCATCTAGCTCTTTTCTCTTCTCATTTTCTCTATTTTCTTTATTTTTCCTTGACTTTTCTATACCTCGTTCCGGGGTCATCGACCCGACACTCCTTGGTTCACGTATCATGTTGTGAATTTTCGTCTCAAAGAGGTATATCCTCTCCGTACCATAATTTTATAAAGTATTGACCCTCGATCCCGTTCCTCGACCCAATCGACCCGGGAACTTTGTGACTATGGTTCCTACTTTGTCTTTCATGTTACCTACTTTATCTTTCCACCATCGTTTGCTTGACTATTGTTTGCAAGCAAAAAAGATGTTATGCCTCATCTGTTTGGGATAGACAGTTTCAGCTGCTTGTATCTGTATCTGCTGCGAGTCCTTGGATTTACAGTGAATTTAGATGACTGGATTTGTGCTTTGTGCATTTGTTTATACTATGCTCTTTGATCTGGTCACACAATTTATTTGCAACGGTCAGCAAAATATTTATACATACTATTGTATGAAAGAAAGCACAAACATATCAAAAGAAAATTCAGTTAAAAATCTCTGTATTTGATGTATTTTCAAGTATGTAACCCATCGATTTTGATTGCAAGCACACAGACGAGAAATTTGGAAATTTGACACCCAATTTGAGGGCCTAGTTCCTCCTGTCACCTAATTTGTTATCTCTTCAAAATTTGACACCGCCCGCTCAAATTTCTTCAAAACAATAGTTTCACACCATTTTTTTATAATTTCCCTTGTAATATATGTGCTTGTATTCTCATGTGACAAGACAAAAATGCCGCTGGCCTTATCTACACACAGAGAGAGTTATTTTCCCCTGCTACAACCCTAGCCTTTGCCGGCTGGGCCGTGGGGATATTTAACTTTTTGCCTCTTGAGATAACATCTTTACGGTTGTCACTATATTTTTAGCATACGAGAGAGAAATTGCATACACATTCACCACTTTTGCATGCATGGCACGCCAACCGGGTTGTCGAGCTCGGATCGAGTCAGCAGTCAGACGTAAAATGACCGGGCTGCCCACCCCCATCCGCTCTCTTTCTGAGACTTTTCCATACAAGCCATTAAAAAAGTTGCCTTGGTTATGTGAGCCACTAAAAAGTTAAAGTAGACATCCAACTCATCCAGCCAATGCCCAACTCATTCTGTCCGTAGTCTGTTAGATTTGCACTGTTTGTGAGGTATGACAAATGGGTCCGGGCAATAAAATGACCATTGCCCTCACTCTCTTTCACTCATTGAATTGCTCTCCCTCTCTTTTGTCGTCTGACAGATACGCTCGAGCACTAAAATGATACAAGGATATAACAAACCAATAAATATTTGTCTCACAAATATTTAACCAACATAGGATGTTTTTTTAATAGACCAACCCAAGAATGGAAAAACTCTCAACATGAAAGTTGTAGATCTCAGAAAGTTATGGAACTTTCTAGTTGACAAGTTTTTAATTTGAATACGTTTAAAGCCTCAAAAAAGCAATTTTAAACTCGGTGCATCATAATATGAGTAGAATGAAAAACTGCATATGGACGCATATGAGTGTGTGGTGTAGTGGTAGAGGAGGCTTCGCGCGAGGGAGGAGGTAAGGTTCCGCGGTGCGGCATGCGGGAGAGCCCGATGCGGTGCGGGGGTCGCAGCGCGTGCGGTGCCCTTTCGTTTCTTTTTTTCCGGTAGTTGAAAAGGAGTGAGGGTAAGACGATCATTTTCACTGGTGGAGAACCGACCTTTGATCCCACGCATTTGTCCCGGTTAAATTTTAGACCCGAGACAAAAGCTTTTGAGACGACGTGGCCTGGGAAGCCCAGGCCACGGGCGTGCCCCCCTTTAGTCTCGGATGGTAAGACCACCCGGGACTAAAGCCCTGGCCACCGACGGCACTCTAACCGCAATTATTGGCGCGGGACTTTTGTCTCGGGTGGTAATACGACCTGAGACTAAAGGTCTCCCCTTTTATCTTGGGTGGTAACACCACCCGGGATTAAATCTTTTATCCCGACTAACACAATAAAACTTAACTCATGGCATGAAAAATCCTTATACACCTATCTACAATAAGCGTCGATAAGACCCAAAATATCAAGTGAGTCATCCAACTTTAAGTATATACAAAATATAAAATAGTGATTATATTACAAAATACAAAATATCAATCACTACCAAATATTCCAACCGGAAGAAATGAAACATGGCATTAACGTTGACACCCAATATTTAATACAAAATGTATTTTTATTTGTTACCCTAACAGTCGCTTGGTAAATAGTATATGATTATCGCCACGAGCAATAGCTTGTCACGTATACATATATAGTAGAGTGCACGCGTGTGTATTAGAAAAATACAATAAACAAGAATTTCATGTCATCGGTGTGTCGCCACCGCCGGCGTCATTGCATTGCTCACCCGCTCCTCGTGTCATAATAGCCGAATTGATGAGGGAACGTGTCATCGTCCAACGAAGGGCCTCTAGTCTAGTGGTTAGAGCACCTAAATAGCACCCAACAGAGCCAGGTTCTGACTCCCTGTGGGAGCGAATTAACGGGGTTTGAAATAAAAAAAATTAATTGGGTTTGAAAGAAAAAAATATAAAAAAATTGGTAGGGACTTCCCCTCCCGACTTTGGTAAAAAAAATGTGTCATCGTCCAAGAATTAGATCCGGTTCTCCAGGAACTTGTGATGGGACGCACGTCGGGGAAGGCACCAAAAAAGAGTGCACCACCGGCCGATGAAGAGCGTCATGTCACTGGTGATCCTCTTCACCTCCGACCACAACTTGGTCAGGACGGCCTTGAACGTGGCTAAGTTGGCGTTGCCGTCGCTCGTGACTGAATTGTGGGCCATTTGCCCTATATTGGATAATTTAAATTTTAATGTAAGAGAATATTTTTATAATATGCATTAATACAAAAATCAATGATTCAACAGACCAGGGAGTTCTAAGAAGCAAGCACGACAACTAAGCTAAGGGATTGACTTTTAAGCATGTAGGGCACTATCATACAAAAGTCTATGAAACATATGTCGGCATGGCTATATGCCTATACTCGGCTTCTAGTTACACCTTCAGAATAATTGCCAATGGCCATAGTAGCTGCAACCATGAAAGACTGAAGGTCCTCCTGTACTACACTACACCTCATGGTCTCAAGCATTCAAATTACAATCTGATTCAATGGTTCTCGCAGATCAGTGTAGTGTTGCCAATCATCCTTAAAAACACCACTGTCCATAAATAAATTAGCAAGATTGTTGGACCCAAACAAGAGAACGAATTAGCAGTATCGTTGGACCTGAACAAAAGAACCAGGAGGTAGTATTGTTGGACGTGAAACAAGAGAACCTTGAACCATTGATCTATATTTACACCCAAATCACATAAATGAAGGATGGTCATTAGAAAATATAAAAATTAGTGAATCAGAGAGAAAATCAGAAAGAAAAAAAGGCAAGATGTTTGTTCAGTGAAAAGGTATGCGGTTGTTGCTAACCAGCAAGCAGGGTAATGCAAACCAGACAATATGCTGTTGGTCATCTGAAATCTGAATGACAAAGAAAAAATAAACTTCTTCCATAATGACTGATAGGAGATAGCACCATTTTCCAGAATGGATAGAATGGATAAAAACAGTCATGGAGTTCCAGCAAACACCAATTAAGTAATAGCAACCATAGGCTTTATTCAAAATACAATTTCACATGTATAATCGAATTTTCAAAATTAGAAACTGGTGTATGAGGCAGTCTTACAAATATAGGGTACATTCATCATATCATTTTTGGCCTTGCAAACCAAAAAAAAAAGTATGAAAAAGTATGAGTTTAGCGCCTATACATGCTGGGATACAAAGACACCTCTTCCTGGAATCCTGCTAGTCATCACCCTAAATTACAGGAACGAAGAATTATCAACACACCAGACACAGAAGGGTGAAGATGAAGATGACCTCATCTCAAGCTGCCCGATCCACCGTGCGCTCGTGCACGACGCCACGCCTGTCGTCTTCGCTCTTCTCCCACACGGCGGGCGGCAGCGGATGGCGCCCGCCGATCCACACCCCCGGGCCGTGGTAAGCCTGCCGGCAGAGCGTGTGCGCCACCTGGTTCCCTTCCCGGTACACGTGCCGGACGTCGCGCCCGGGGAAGCACCGCAGCAGCCCGACGATCTCCTCCTGCGTCGCGACGGGGATCCGCGTCTGCGTCTCCTCGCCGCGCAGCAGCTGCGCCAGCACGAGGTCGTCGCCCTCCACCACCACCCGCTGCAGGCCCAGCTCGAGCGCGAGGCGCAGGCCGCGGGCCATGGCGCGCGCCTCGACGATCCCCACCGTGGAGTGCTCCGTCCGCTCGGCGAAGGCGAGCACCACGCGGCCGGCGCTGTCGCGGATCGCGCCGCCGATGCTGGCCCGCCCGGAGCCGTCGTGGTAGACGGACCCGTCGAAGTTGATCTTGAACCAGCCGCGAGGCGGCGGCGTCCACCGCACCAGGACGACGCGGGAAGGCTGGAACGGCCGCGCCGACGGCGAAAGCTGCGGCGGCGGGCGGTGCACGGGCCCGGGAGGAAGGGCGCCGCCGTGGGGAGGAGGGAGGTGGCGCAGGCCATGGCAGCGGCTGTGGATGGACGAATGGATCGGTGACCATTGAGAAGCAATGGCAGGGCGTTTTATAAGAGCGCGGTGCTCGACTGCTCGCTCCGTCCTCGAGTTCGAGTCGATTTCAGTCTCGCGATCGAGTCGGATTGTCGGAATCGGAAGTTGCCGGCCGGCCAGCTGGCGTTCCGAGTCCGACTCCATGGGAAGAAAGCCGCCTATATAACAATTTTATATACGTAGGCACAACGCAACGAGCCAACCACGGTGCAATATTAGAAGCAAAAAAGTTGGTTGATCTCGACGAGTCGAGTAACGAGAACAACTGAAGGCGTACACCCAGCTGATCAGCAGCCGGGCTCCGACGATGCTCCCGTGGCGCCGGCCGTCCGCGTGGCTCATGCTGGTGGTGCTGCTCTCGTGCCACCACGTAGCCACTGCACGCCCCGCGCCGGCGCCCGCCGCGGGGCTGCACCGGCACCCGGACGGCGGCGCGGCGTGGCGGCGCTCGTTCAAGCACCTGCAGGACGCCGGGCGGGGCAGCCGCGTCGCGGGTCTCGCCGAGCTCAAGAGGTACCTGGCGAGGTTCGGGTACATGCATCCGACGGCGGCAGAGCACGACGACGCGTTCGACGGCCACATGGAGGCCGCCGTGAAGCGATACCAGTCAAGGCTCAGCCTGCCGGTCACCGGCCGGCTCGACGCCGCCACGCTCGGCCGGATCGTCTCGCCGCGCTGCGGCGTCGGTGACGGCGGCGCCCGCGCCCGCGTGTCCGTGTCCCTGTCGGAGTCGGCGGCCGGCCGGTTCACGTTCCTCGACGGCGAGCCGCGGTGGACGGGGCCGGAGCCTCTGGTGCTGACGTACTCCATCTCGTCGACAGCCACCGTCGACTACCTGCCGGCCGAGGCCGTGCGCGCCGCGATCCGGGGCGCGTTCGCGCGGTGGGCGCGGGTCATCCCCGTGGAGTTCGTGGAGGCCCACGGCCACTCGCGCCACGGGGCCAACATCACGGTGGGCTTCTATGCCGACGACCACGGGGACGACGATCCGTTCGACGGGCAGGGCAGCGTCTTCGCCCACGCCTACGGGCCCAAGGACGGGCGGGTCCACTTCGACGCGGCGGAGCTTTGGACGGTGGACGTGGGCAGCGAAACGGCGATGTGGGCCGTGGACCTGGAGACCGTGGCGACGCACGAGATCGGGCACGTCCTTGGGCTCGATCACTCGTCGTCACCGGAGGCGGTCATGTACCCGTACATCGACTTCGGGAAAAGGAAGGTGGAGCTCAGCGTGGACGACATCGACGGCATTCAGCTACTGTATGGATCCAGGCACGAACAAGACGCTCCCGCACCGCCGCAGAGCAGCGACCCATCTTTGTCGGCTGGAAGAAGAAGCAGTGGCTGGCTTTCTGGTTCGGTTAGCTTCGCTTGTATGGTCCTGGTCATGCTAGTGACACACCGGTAAAATAAACGTTTTTTCGATGGTTTTATTTCCGTGTTTTTCGTTCTATGATTGTGTAGTCCTGGCCATGCTTGTGTAGTCCTGGTCATGCTAGAAACAGAGTGATGTGCCCCTTAATTAGTGCAATTCGTTCTATGTACCAATGCTCGATTATTGGTAATAATGCGTTATAAAAAGACTAGACTGGTGGGGGTAAGACCGCCTCCACGGTATTATTTTAAGAAGTGACATTCTCGCGGTGTAGAAAAACCCGTGAACCCTGACCATGCGGCGAGGGGATTTTCTTTAGTGCATAAGCCAAGGTTCGAGCCCTGGTCCGGGGCGCCCCAACTGGCGCACCCAACCACCGCGAAGCATACATGTATAGAAACTGACATACAGGTATGCACACACATTGGCCCCTGTGAAGCATATATGCACACTCTACTCCTATGACACATCTGAGACACAATGTTGGTAGATAATGACGGAACTCTAATGTGCCGATCATCTATCACTGCAAAAATAAAGAGGCGTACAATGACCAACCATACTAACGGAGACTGTGGCTTATTTAGCATAATTCAAATTTACTAGTAGATTAAATTCATGTGCTGAAATTCAAAAGTCGTGTGCTAAAACTCGCAAGTCTTACTATAGAAACAGTACAGTATAGTGCACTATACTAATTTAGTCTCGCAAGGATTCATGCTAATGGCTAAATCACATGATAATTATTTATGCCTATTATATGGATCTCATGATGCGGTAGTCACACTTCCCACCCATTTCAAAAGTCCTATAATGATTGAAAAACATGAACTATAGCTCATGGTTGAGATTACATATCTCATGGTTGAGATTACATATCTCCTTAAATTCAAAAATTGCCAAACATCTTTGACAACACCAGAATGATTAGGAGGATGAAAAACATGAGTTATAGGTCATGCTTGAGGCCACATGCCTAGTAATTCGAAAAATATCCAAATTCATTCGGCAACACCAATATGACTAGGAAGTGTTAACAACTTGGGGTATATAAGTCATGGTTGACCATTCATATCCTGAAGTTCGGAAATTCCCGAATGCCTAAGGCAGCCTCATAACAAATGGGAAGGTTAAAGAAATTAGCTATTGGTCATGTCTAAGGCCACATATTCTCTAAAATTTAAAAATTACCAAGCACATGTGGCAATCCAAGAAAAACTAGGAAGATTGAAAAACACGAGTTGTATTTCATGCTTGAGGTCACATATGCTTTGAATTCAAAAATGCATAAGCACCTCCATAAACCTTAGGAATGTTGTCAAAAATGATCTATAGGTAATGCTTGAGGTCACATATCCTCTATAATTAAAAAACTTCTAAACAACAACGGTAACCCTGGAATGACTAATGATTCAACTTACATATCCTTTGAAACAAAAAATTCTCAAACATTTCCAAAAAAAACTATAACCATTAGGAATGTTGAAAAACATGAGCTATAGCTCATGCTTGAGGCCACATGCCTAGAAATTTGAAAAATATCCAAAATCGCCCGGCAACCCCAATATGACTAGGAAGTCTGAACAACATGAGATATATAGGTCATGGTTGAGGATTCATATCCTGAAGTTCAAAAATTTCCAAACACCTTTGGCAGCCCCATGACAAATGGGAAGGTTAAAAAAGTGGCTATCGATCATGCCTAAGGCCACATATACTCTTAAATAAAAAAAATACAAATCACTCATGGCAATCATGAAAAAAAACTAGGAAGAATGAAAAACATGAGCTATAGCTCATGCTTGAGGTCATATATGCTTTGAATTCGAAAATACATAAGCACCATACCAACCACAAGATGATAGGAATGTTGTAAAAATGATCTATAGGTATGCTTGAAGTCACAAATCCTCTGTAATTAAAAAAACTCCTAAACACCTCCGGCAACCCCCCTGAAATGATTAGTGGTTCAGGTTGCATATCCTCTAAATTAAAAAAATTCTCAACCAATTTAGGAAACCCTATAACCACTAGGAAGGCTGAAAAACACAAGCTATAGTTCATGTTTCAGGCACATATATTTTGAAATTAAAAAAACTCATCCAACAATCTAATAATGACCAGGATGGATGGAAAACATGATTTATATACCATGATTGAGGACAATATCCGCTAAAATTTAAAATTTTGAAAACTCCGTCGGCAAACTTGGAATGTCTATGGAAGTTTAGAAACAGGCCACACATCCTCTTAAACTTGAAAATTACCAAGCACCTCTAGCAACCCAGAACAGGAAAAGTTGAAAAATGTGAGCTTTATCCTATGGAATTTGAAAACTCTCAAACTCATCCAACAACCTCAGAATCCCTAGGAAGGGGGAAAATAATTATACCTCACGCTTGTGGCTAATATCTATTGAAATTCATAAATAACTAGGAAGACCGTAAACAAGAGCTTTATCTCTATGCTTGAGGCCACATATCCTCTAATATTCAATCTTTCCCAAAATGACAAGAAAGGTTCAAAAACATGAATTAGTGGTCAAGCTTGAGGTCACATATCATCTGAATTCCGAAAATTCCAAAACACCAATGAAACCCCATAATCACCATGAAGTTTCAATCAAAGAGTTAAAGTTCATACTTGAATCCACATATCCTCTGAAGTTCAAAAATTACAAAGCAATTGTGGCAACCGTGGCACAACTAGAAATGTTGAAAATTCAAAAATTCCCAACCGCCTTCGGCATCCCCACAATGACTAGGAATATTGAAGAATATGTGATATAGTTAATGATTGAGATCACATATCTTGTGTAATTCAAAAATCTGTAAACTCCACTAGCAACTCTAAAATGACTATAATAATGCTCACGGTGTAGTCTACATATCTTCAAAAATGTGAATTTTTCCAAACTCCTCTGGCAAACATGAACAAATATGAAGGTTTAAAAATATGAATTATTTCTCATGCTTGAGGTCACATGTCCTCTGGAATTCAAAAATTCGCAATCACTCATGGAAACCCTAGAATGACTAGGAAGGTTGAAAAAAGAGAGTTATAGCTAATGTCTAACATCACATCCTCTAAAATTGAAATTTTCCCAAACACCTCCGGCAACCCTAGAATGACTAGGGAGGTTGGGAAACATGACATATAGGTAATGCTTGATGTCACACTTCCTAATAAATTTGAAAATCGCAAACATCTTCGGCAAACCCATAACGACTAGAAAGGTTGAAAACATGAGCTATAGATAATATTTGAGGACACTTATCCTCTCTAATTCAAAAGCTCCTAAATACCACCGACAACCCCATAATGATGGTTAGAGTGGATGAAAAACTTGAGCTTTAGCTTATGTTATGATTATATATCATATGAAATTTGAAAATTCACAAACAATTCTAGGAACCTTAGAATGACTATGAAGGGCCAAAAAACATGAGCAATATCTCATGCTTGAGGCAACATGTCCTTTGAAATTCACAAATTTCCAAACTCCAACAACCCCGGAACGACTCAAAAGGTTTAAAAACAATTCCTATTGCCACCAGTAACCCTGGAATGACTATGAAGGTTCAAAAACAAGAGCTATAGTTCATGCTTGGAATCACATATCCTCTCGTATTCAAAAAAATTCTGAACACCAGTAACCCTGGAATGACTAGGAAGGTTCAAAAACAAGAGCTATAATTCATGCTTGGAATCACATAACTTCTCGTATTCAAAAAATTTCTGAACACCCTCGGCAACCCCAAAATGACTAGGAAGGTTGAAAAACATAAGCTTATAGCTCATGCTGAGTTGATGATTATAGGAAGTCATTATAGATCAACTAGTTGGGAGTGAGAAGTGGTACCGTGCACCTCGACCATGTCGATGCCTGCATGATTGGGTTATATTTCAGTACAATCCTTTATTTAATTGTGTAGTTCCATGTTATTGCTAGACTAGTATAAGTAGAATGCACTATTTGCTGTACTGCTTCAAGTAAGCATTAGCGTTCATGTATGGCGTGTCAAAAGTATATCCACACGATTATCATTGGAAATTGTATTTCGACCTTTCGAGACAACACATCAACACAAGAGGATCAAAATCAGTTCTGTTCTGTGCCTCTGGTATATAGCTGGATCCAAATCAACTGTATAAACATCAGCATACAATACAAAAATGCTACACCGTGTAAAATTCATCTATGATCCAATCAGGGACTTCAACAGCTTTAATATGCGCATCAACCAAACCACTCTACTCGCTGTGAGGATGGTAGGAGTGATAAAGTAAAGGTGCAAACAAATTCCTATTTGGACACCGAGCAGTCCATTTCACTTCCAAGCATGCTTAATAACGGATAATATCACTCAAGATGCTAAAGAAATGGTTGATATCTATCTTCTCCTCTCCGGCATAAATTGCTTCTGCGCTCCCCCCTGTTGGCCCCTGTGCAGCCATCTCAACAAGTGTGTACAGCTTCTTGATTGGCATCTGCAGCAAGGTAGCATTGTAAGGATTATTTGATCATTCAGGGTTCTGATTGAATTAGCTACTAAGAATTCTAGAAAGAAGACTACATCATCCAGTGCTTCTGCTGCCGCATCAAGATCTCCTTCATCGAACACATCAAGATGCTGCAACACCTGCAGAGAAACCAGAATGTTAAAACACCTTACAAACCCAAGGCACACAATTCTAAACAATGCTGTCGCCACCAAATATGCAGAGAAAAGCAATAAAGCACTTTAATGTATTCCAAAATATCTCTGCCACGTTGCCACCATATCTTACAAAATGCCAGCATGCAGCATTCCACCTACTCTACTCAAGAGGCAGCAAATCTGTTATGGTATTTCTTACCTTTTTGGCATCCTCCCTTTTCAGTTTGGGAACATGGTAGGTCACAGAGAACACATCACACATTCCAACGGATTCTAGGAAACCTACCTCGCTTGTTGTTCCAATAACAAGCAAGTTTTTTCCCTGCAAAATATAAAGAAACACACGGGCCAGATGGGATTAGGAGAAGGGGATATGACATAAGAAAAGGAAAAAAAGAAGAGAAGGTAATTGTCTAGTGTCAATGTCCAACATGTAAGTAGTGCTCAAGAATAATAATACTGAAGTGCAATTATGCAAACCTTAGGAGGAACCCTCTTAAGGAGGACCAGAAGTGTTTGTGAGATCAAGTTTGAGAAACGTGGTCCAATGGCTACATACTCCAGTAACCTACAAGATCATACCAGAATATCATAACACGGTCAAAGCAAATTGGGACGTACGTAAGTGGCATGGCAGAGAGTTCTCTTTTAAAATCAAGGGTTCAAGTACCTTTCGATATCATCAAGTATTATGATGCTGAATTGAGATTTGTATGCATCCTCAAAAACCTGCATGTTTGCAACAAGACGCATAAACTCAGCATATTGCTTGAGATCACACAAAAAGCAAAGCGGATAAGAGAAAAAAATGGTGCAGAAGAACAGGAATAGTGAATGGGATAAAGTTTCAAACAGATTATTCCAATTACTCATATTAACTAACTTGAATAAGCTACCAAATTATGCACAATGTCACTGACCTTGCAAATCTGTGCACATTTGCTGCTTTCACTGAAACCAATCATTGTTTCTGCCGATATCTATATTGAAAAGCACAAATCAGAAATTTAGTCTTATACCATGCCATAGAGTATGTAGGAAAACTGGAAATAAAAGAAACTTACAATTTTGACATATGCAAAATCACTGTCAATGCCAACACTAGCTGCCATAGCTGATTTACCACTGAAGCAGCAAACATGAAATAAGTTTCCAGCAAAGTTTTTAAAAACAACAAGGATATGCTTTAGCATTTAGATACAGTACCTTCCAGCAGGACCTTCCAACAGGCAAGTCACAAGTGGGCTACCTTTACTAACTTTAACTTGCTCCACGAGGAGCATAGCTCTTTGGTAAATGTGCTTATGTGCCTTGCCACAGTCAACAATACCACGCAATCTGCATATATTCAGTTAAAGATGAAAATGTCAAATATAAAATTAAAACATATTTTTGTTCTACTAAACATGGAGGCCAACAGTAGTTACTAAACAAGATACATAAGAAACTAATTACAAAAACACACGAGTGATAAGAGCATCCAAAAATAAATAACTCTCATATGCTCCTGAGCTGCTGAAAACGCTACCTCATGGAATATGTTTGTCATTAAATAGTGCATGACATAGCATAGAAAACATTCACTCAAATGGATAGAAAAGAATCCATAGAGTTACATATATTTAACAGAAGTGCCTAAAAGCATGCTCTGTAGAACATGGATAGGAGAAAGAAGATATGTGCTACGCAACGATCCAATCATCTTGCATTTGACATATGTACAAGCATTACTTTGTTAAATTAATGTTCAAAGATATATTGCAGCACACACCTGCATCTTTCGAGATTGTCAGTGGAAGCACCAAATGCAGGAGTAATTTCATGAAGAGCATTCACAAAATCATCCATAGTAACCTTAATGCTTTCCTCATCTAAAGGTTTAGTGAGGTCATCCATGGTTATCTGCCGGTTCAAAGCATACGAGACAGCGCTTTTGACAACACCTTCCAGCTCTGCTCCACTGTAGTTCTTTGTCCGTGCAGCTTCATTCAGAAGATTAGGTGTCATTAAGATCATCAATCCATTCGATACATAAAAGAATTTACAGCAATAAACTGAGTGCTAATGTACATAAATAATGCTAATACAACAAATATTTCCAAAATAAAATTTCAAATATTACAAGTTCAACTATAGTGTGCAATGATTCAGCCAACTAACCAGTCCGTGCTAAGAAATATAATGGAAACCTTTGCTATAGTGAATGCAATGCCTGAAAGTATATCAGTTCACCAAGAAAAAGGCAGACCTAGCTCATGAAGATTAATATCCGGAGATAGGAAAGAATTCTCTTTCATCTTATTTGTATGAATTTGAAGGATTTGCAAACGACCATTTTCGTCAGGCAGGTTTATCTCAATGTGAACTTCCAAACGTCCAGGTCTGCAACACATGTATCAAAGGGCAATGAACTTATGCAAAAATAAAAACAAAAGTTACTGTGGTTAAGGTGCACAATTCCTGAAGCAATCAATATGAACCTCTTTGAATTGCCACACCAGAGAGTGACTGAAGGTACTAAATGAACGACAAACTGGCACTGCATTCAAGATCTATAGTATGTTATACGGAATCTCCTTTGAATTGATTAATTGACAATATATCTATTTGTCTCCTCAGGCAACTCCGTTGTTTCAGTATGACACATTTTGGGCTACTGAACCTGTTTGGATACAAGAGGATTTATTTATTTTTTTGAATTATTGAAACATACTACAGCTTTGCAAAATACTATGGTTTTCGAAAGTTAAAAGGTGTTAGGATGCAACAAATCCTGTAATTTTGGAAACCGCAGTTTTTTTTTTTGGAAACTGCAGTATTGATAAAAGTGAATATTATTCTTTGTAGTCTTAGAAACTCTACTCAGGGCATCTTTTTTATTATCAGTGGTTCTGCATGCCTCTATTTTGTTTTCTAGAACAACATCCAAACCCCAATTGCTATAAAATGGTTGACCACTAGATCAATTTCTAGCGGTCGATCCCCATTGTACAGGATTTTGCAAAAAAAAAAAAAGAATTCCCCGGCAAGCTTCTCCAATGAGTTTCTCCAGCGAGGGTTTGGGGTTGGGGATTTGGGGCCTGCCAGATCAGAGGGATGGCCGGGGAGGTGGAGGTCTGACGGTGGTGGTGGGTGCAGATAGAAAGAGAAGGTGCGGTTATTATCTGGTGGTTGACCGGCTTGTGGAAATCCCCCATCCAAACACGCCCTAAACTACTAAACTGATGACTTCAACAAATAAATAGCAAACCAAAGAGAAATAGGACTTACCTCAATAAAGCTTCATCAAGCAAATCCTTACGATTTGTCATTCCAATAAGCAACACGTTATTCAATGCCTCAACACCATCTATCTAAAAGGTAGAAATTTTGATCATAACTCAGTATTATATAAATGTATAGAACATGAAAAGAAAATTTGAAACTGCAGATTCTAGTAGAACGCACCTTTGTAAGGAGCTGGTTTACAATGCTATCATGTACACCTGTACCATCACGGGTAGATCCTCTAGACTGCACAATCAGATTTCATTTAGGCAAACTTGGCTACTGATTGAATAAAAACAAATGATGCTATAAGTGATCAAATTATGCATTGCAGTAGTGCAGGTAATAGACAAAATTGCAATCTATAGAAGAGATGAAAGAGCTTGATGTGGGAGTTAGGTATAACTATAGAAAATATTAAGGGATTGTATATCATAGGTTCCAATTTCATATAAACAATGGTATACAGAGAACACTGCCATTTAAACTCGGTGTCTTTGCCAGCATGTTTCCTACAATGTTCACCCGCCATAGCAACACATTTATAGTAGGTTAATTCATGTAACAACTACAAGGAATTTTTTTCCTCAAATGCAACAATTACAGGGGATAAAAGCTACCCTTGGATACTCCACCGAATCAAACTGATAAGAAAACCCTGTGATTGCATCAAGGTGCCAGATTTATCAAATACAAGATTCCAGATCAAAAACTAAACTGCACTGAAAGTTAGTCTTTGATCTGGCACCATGTTATATTTGAGAAATCTAGCACCTTTTGCAAGCTCGTGGCGAATGAACATAGTACAATACACATTAAGACCTGGACCGAAGGGAACAGAACTTCACCTTGCAGATGGCATCAATTTCATCAAATATGATAACATGGAGGTCACTCTGGTCACCTGTGCCAGAAAAAAATAAAGGTTTGAAAATGGTTCATACTGCAATGAAATATGGGAAGGCTTTTCCTAATGAGGTAACATACCTCGTGTCTTCTGCTCATTTTCAGCATCAGCAAACAAATCTCTCACATTCTTCTCCGTTTCTCCAACAAACTTGCTCAGAACTTCAGGTCCATTCACAATCTGAGCTTGAGAAAAACATATTAGACATACAAGTGACTTGACACTTAAACAGACAGATATCTGGCATTATACAGTAGAGGAAGGTGGAATATGTGGAGTCAATTGATTGCACAGGTTTCTACAAACCCTCTTCCATCTATTGATATTAGATGGACAACATGACCAACCGACCCTGCAAGTAAATTTCTAGCTTTGCCTCTGAGAAATCATACAGCTACAGGCCCACTGGCTACCAGAGCTCCATTCAAGTATAGTATTAATATAGATGACTGACATAATATGGACTAAGTTTTAAGTTCCTGGTCTATTAAAACAATTGTGGATAACAAACTTCCTCAATCCAAGTTTTAAATCTAAGGTTCAGACATGGTAAAATGTCCTTCAAGTACGTACAGAAGTGGATGACACAACAGGCATTGCACAAACAGTTAGATATCTATATGGAAAACGTATATCCATGCTCATTAAGAAATTCCATACCTTGGGATCTTTTCCATTCAACAACTTTCCAATTTGTCGGGCCATAAGAGTCTTGCCAGTACCAGGAGGTCCATATAACAATATACCCTTTACATGCTTGATGCCCAATCTACAGAATTTGGTAGTTAGCAAAAGATCATCCAATTAAAACAGAAGCAAAAATAGAGAAGCATTTACCATACTTACTTACTAACAACATGAGGAGGAAATACTCTTGAAGCAAACGCCCTACGAAATATGTCAGTGAATTCAGCACTCAACCCACCTATCCCCAGTTTTTCCAGGTTAAATTCTTTATGCTTGAAAAGCTTGCTGCTAGCAGCTTCCTTTTGGTTGATCACCTACAGTGTAAAACAGGCTTATTAGGGTATGTCACAAGCTATAGATAATGCTTATGCCACATCCACCATTAAAATGAGTGCCAGCAGAAGATAAAGGGTGCTGGAAAGAACCTTAATTCCTGAATTAGGAGCAGCCTCAAATATGATGTATGTATCACTTGACAGAAATCCTCTGTCCAACGGCGTGGAACTCTCTTGACCCTCTAGCAAAGCTTGATTGACAGAAAAAACATAGTTTGTTCCATAAAATTCAAACGGCACCCTTTGCCCTGAGGTCATGACCTGTAAACAACTCCAGCGGATCAACATATTGGGCACATAAGTAGATAGCTACAGACATCCACAATCCAATAACTCACAGATGGCATCTCATGAATACAATACACATTAAAGCTAGCCCAATGAAAAAGAGCACTACTCAAAGAAATCATGGTAATTGATTTTGCCGTACCTGATCCAGAAATCTCTTCCGAAGTTGTTGAGCAAGCACAACAGCATCCAGCTGAGAGGCCAAGATAATGCATGAGACCACATTGATCAAGCACTAGTACGATCTGCGTCATAAACAGTCAAAAGCTCACCTCGTCACTTCGGTTGGCCCTTGCCTTGGCATACTCTAGCTCTAAAGTGAGCAATGCCAACTTGAAATCCTCAGGAGGGGAAAAACTGAACGAAACATTATAATGGCAAACAGTAAGTCAACACAGTATCATAAAGATATTCAGTGGACAGTCAAACTTCCTACCTGCTAACAGTAACAGAATCCCCAGCTGAAACCTTTGCCTGCCGACGCTGAATAGCATTCAAGGCAATGTGTCCACTTGTAACAGCATCATGGGAAGTGGATATTCGTTAAGAATTAAACATGAGAGAAAGGTAAAATCCTTAGGAAGTACATTACGTGATATTATCAAATCTGCCCAGGATTCTGCTAATTGTTCTAAAAATTGAAGCAATGTTATGCCATTTTTTAAATAACAAGATTTATGGGCGACAATGCCAACAGGCACACTCCGGTGAACTCAGTACAGAGCACTACAGTTGAGCACAACATTATAATAATAAATAACAGTATAGCACTAAAGTGTTAATATGCTAATCACATACTATTCACTATATATGATGGTTCATTTAAAAATCAATTCACTGTTCAAGGCTTTTCCAGGGCAATCAAATGGCGTGAAACAGATCAATATCTCCAGCAAGGTTACCAATTCCCTTAACCAAAAGGGCCATAACTACAACAGTGGAATCGACTATAATTTTATATATACAACTAAACCAAACGAGCATCAATGCTGAGATAAATTCCAGAACGATCAAAATTCCAATTGCAATCGAATTTTGGACTCATCACCACGAGATAACTATAAGTTTAAATATGCTCCCAGAATCAAAACATCAACGCGCAATTCTCTAGACCCAGGGGATTCGAACTGAAGCTACCAGACCAGATCAAAGCGCCAGGCAGGCTCGTATGGGAGATCTCATAAAGAGTGAGCATAGATCGATTACGATATCATCTAGAAAAGGATATCGTAGGGTGAAGACCCAGGCGTCGGCAACGAGGGCGAGAGCGTTGGGAAAACGGCGGAGGTCGCCTGGGGAGACGTAGGCGCAGTTGGTGAGGGCCAGCTCCTGGTTCGGCGTGCTGACCACCTCCAGGGACGAGCCTCCGCCTCCTCCGCCGCCGCCGTGCCCCTGGTAGTACCTCCCCGCCATGGCTGCGGTGGTGAGATCTCGCTCGCGGGAGGAGATCGTGCAGGCGCGTGTGAATAGTGATGACGCGCTGCTCGCGAAGAGGGAGGAGGACTTCGGTTGTGTTCTGAGAGCCCGCTGGCGTGTCTGCTCGCTTTGGTCTGAAGGAAGGGCCTTTGGGCCCCGTTAGATATATTCCATTGGGCTAAAATGGGCCAAATGGCTGGGCTGTTTATCTTCTGCATGTCTCTTTTTGCCAGGCCCAGGAAATTCACGTGGCTGTGCTCAAAAAAGAAAAAAAGAAATTCATGTGGCCCACAGGCCTGTCTAGCCATTCAGCGCGCCAGATGGAAATCAGCGGATCAGATCATCACAACAGAAACAATTAACAGTTGGCCTTAGAGGCCTAGACATTCAGCGCGCCAGATGGAAATCAGCGGATCAGATCATCACAACAGAAACAATTAACAGTTGGCCCAACAATTACTGGTATAACAACACTTCGATTTGAATTACAGATATCAATTTCCTCAGTTCAGGCAACTTGTACCTGAGATCGCATAAGTTATCATTTTTGACGTTTCAAACAATTTTGTTTCTCGTTTCTAACAAAATTGCGAAACTATTTTTTGAATTGGGATGCACATTGAATATCCTGATACATAGATGAAAAATACATCAAAAAGGCACCAACCAGTCCACGATCACTACTACAATCAACAAAACTCCTGCCATACTTGGCACAAAATTTATCCTGATAACCAATCATGTTGCTTCAGTATTTTGAGCACAACTGCAGAACAACCACCACCCGTGTGATTAAGTAGGAGTGCCATCCAACATAACAGGATCCAGAGGCACCCGCAGCTGTAGAAGTTCACTGCCCCCACATCCATCTCTGGGTTTGCAAATACGCCAACATTTTTGAAATAGCAGGCATGTCCATCGGCAAAAATGTACTCACTAGACTCATCATTTCTCAACACAACCTAATTCTTTGTACCAGCAGAGCACAGGTATTTCAACAAGTACTCGTTAGAAGAGCAAGTGTCTGCCAAATCTTGATGCAGTCTTGTTATAGACTTCTGCAATGCTTTCAGAGCAGGAAGCAAGGTTCTGGAGTTCTGTTGAATATAGTGACCATGAACCTTACATAGCTCCTGTGATAAAAAGAAAGAAAAGAATTAGATAGCAGGTACGCTAAATCAAAGAATTACATAGAAAATATGTATGCTTAATTAAATAATTAGATTAAAGCAGTATGCTAAACTAAAACTACAGCTTCAGTAGAGGGGGAGAGAGAAGAAAATGAAGGTGGTA
This sequence comes from Echinochloa phyllopogon, assembly GCA_033239725.1. NCBI lineage: Eukaryota > Viridiplantae > Streptophyta > Magnoliopsida > Poales > Poaceae > Echinochloa > Echinochloa phyllopogon. The sequence continues at coordinate 17,662,400 of BTCW01000003.1, read as the reverse complement.
CCTGAGACCATAGGAGAATAAATTCCAGATGGGGACAGCTTTCCAAAAGATCAGCAAATGCATCAATCAATCTTTGGAGGTATTTGTAAGGAATCGCAGAACAAATTGCTCTTACGTTGGATGGATCCACAGCGAATATGCACTTCTTAATTAAGGAGTCCTCATTTAACCGAAGACTAAGTATAAGGGCTCTCTGGTGTTCGTTTTCTGCAAGAGCTTCCTCTACTTTCTATAGAACATCAATTACCCAAAATTGCAAATTGATCAGAATGGCACTAAGAGACAATGCACAACAAGAAAGGGCGTGAAGAAGTAAATACCTCAGGAGTAACATCGATGTCAAGGTCTGTTGGATCAAAAATAAACGATTCATCAACTGAGTACAATAAAACACCATCAGTGGTAGCTGCAGCAAAAGACCTTCCAGTGGGAGCAAACTTAACACATTTTGTCCGAGCTATGGGTCTTCCACGATTTGCCATTGATCCAGGTAAACCAAGCCCTAAGTTTCCTCTTGTTTGTTGATCAATTCCTTCTTCAATGTCACTGTCTTCATCATCAATGAGATCTAGTGCACCAGCATCTGTCATCTTCTTTGAGTTCAGAAAATCAAGAACTCCATCCAATGAGAGATTGCGAGTGATTTGGAATCTACGCAACAGCACCTGCTCAAAGAAATACACAAAAAACCAAGGGTGAGTCTTTATCTGCCATTGAATACCTCCATATGTTCACCATTCGCATATGTCAGCCTCAGAATGGATGATGTTTTGTGAATCATATGGTTATTCAGTGGTACATAAAAGCAATGAATGATTTCTAGCGTTATTGCTGATCAAATGTACAAGCAAAAAAAAAAACACAAAGAGCATGTGGTTATATCTTATGTTTTAGCCTAAAAATTTGTTCACCATATCAAATAGAGAAAATTCAGAGAGCAGCTTCAAATTTGGTTTGCTAAATAGTCAATGCCTTACAGTTCATGCCACCACCATGTAAATATTTCTGAGACTAAGTTGCAAGGTAGAACATTAATTCGAAAATAGTAATCCCTCTGCCGACTTATGTTAGGTGTGTATTTTGTTTGAGTTGTCCAGCATTGTCGGGTATCTTTTGCTTCTGAGTGCAAAATTTGTGTTTCTGATCACAAATTCACAAATGCTCCTATGCTTCGAATGTGCATGCAAAAGCTTTGAAGGTGACTGCATAATGGATTAATTTGCGTGCATGCGCCGGGCGCCCCGGGGGGGGGGGGGGGGGGGGGCAAAATTAAAAGGACCATTTGCCATTCGTACAGGTGACGGAGGAAAACACACCCAACATCAGGTGGATGCAGGATATAATAGATAATATCCACCTAAGTATGTAGAGATTATACAAAATGCATGACAAAAACTAAAGATGCTGTTAGCATTGTTGATATAAAACTATGCTTCAAGGTTATAATCATCACAAGAAAGATTTGCTGACCTGTTCTCCAACATCATACATGCAAATATATTTGGTGTTTCCTCCAGCTAAAATATAACTTCCATCAGCAGAATAGCACAACGTGGTGAAGTACTTTCCTATACTTGTATTAGCTGCAGATCTCCTGTCAGTCATGAGACGACCTCCAGCAATATCCCTGCGGCCCTCAATTGTATACATCAACAAACCATCAGATGGATCCCAGAAATGGATTAGGCCATCTAAAGTACTGCATGCTATTTGCCTTCCATCAGGTCGGTATGCTAAAGTAAGAACATCATGTGAGTGCTGAAAAGTTTCCACCGCACCCTTGCTCTCAAATACATCCCAAAGGCGAACAGTTTTATCCCATGATGAAGAAGCCAGAATAGCCTATGAAACAAAGAATAGGTTGTAGTTTCGGTGAACTGAAAGAACATAAATACTGTAAATGGAACAAAGTGATACTGCAGAGTCATGAAGTGTGCCTTTTAAGTAACTTATAATTGAAGTACACGAAACCAGGAAATGACAAAATGCAGCAGATGTTTCTCTTACATTGATTGGTGAAAACATTAGACCATGCACTGGTCCCTCGTGGCCACTGAGTAAATCCAACAACCGACCAGTTTTCATTGACCAAACAAATATCTGCATACAAATGTTTTTGGATGTCAAGGAAGCTTGAAGTGAAGCACAAGTCACATGAAAATTTTGGGGACAAAAAGGTCGCTGCATACACACCTCAAATGAATCAAGTGTTCCAGCACATATTACTTCTCCACTCTGGTCTGCCGTCAAAGAAACGAACTGCCTAGGTGAAGGAGTGGTAAATGTTCTGAAGTTGCGATAGCGGAACAAATCCCATGCTCGGATAGTCCCATCAAGTGAGGCACTTAGAAGAGAATGATTATTGGCCATAAAATGAACTGCAGTAACAGCATTTGTATGCTCCGAAAAAGTTATGAAACAGAACCCAGAAGAAACTGTCCAGACCTGCAACACATCAGTTCCATCATCAAACTTGCTGTGCAGGGCATTAAACTAAATGGGTATCTCAAAATATTTTTTTTCCAAAAAAAATATCCCCACGAACAGATAGCAGGCACTGCTCTTTCATTTGAATAAATAAGCTCTGTATGAGTAGCACCTCACTGAAGCAAGTACAGAATTAACTTTTAATCGCATGAAATTGGAGGATCAGTTTCTTAATTTGGGCTAAATCACAAAGAAAAGTTTCTCTGACTATTTAATGAAGCACTAGCTAGTATGATCAGGCAAAAAGGTCACCATAAGTAACATTTAATTTTCAATGGCTCAAGCAAAGTGATGTGCATATGAACAAATATGTGATGAGATTCTACATTCAAACATAAAATAGAGATCGTGTATGGCAAAACAGAAGTGCAGGGCATGGTAGAGACTGTAAATGTTAACACTTAGCGCACACCTTGACTTTGTTATCATCAGCTCCAGTGGCAATTAACTGAGAATCCGGTGAGTATGCGATGCAATTCACATCAAAGTAGTGCCCCTGCTGCTTCAGAATGTAGCTCTCTGACCTCCACTCCCACACCAGTAGCTGCCCAAGTTTGGCGCATCCAAACACGAGCCAATTCCCCAAACTGTTGAAAATAGCAGTGGTGATTTTCTCCCTTGATATTGAAAGCAAGTGGTGGCACACAAATTCTGGCATCTGGTACAGCCCAAACACTCCATTAGAGAATCCAGCCACCACCATGTCAAGATCCCGGTGGTAATCACATGCTGTTAACTTAGCCGGTGACTGCATAAAGAAATGTTTTTCCTGCAGCTCCCACTTTGCCAAATGCAGTGGAGTAGTGTCTGATTCACCCGATTCTCCCAAACTCTTCCTTTTCTTGCTCCCACCATCCAGTTCCATGGCATCATTCTGTTCCAACCCCTGCTCTGGCGTCCCTGGTGATGGTGGAGGTGATGTATCATTTTCTTCGTTTCCTTCCACCAAATTCCATGTAAAGATAGCTCCATCCTTGGAGACTGTATAAACCCCCTTGACTCTCCCTGACTTCTTATCAGTGGCAAAGAAGGCCCCCACGACACCCGCGCGGTGGCCAAGGAAGAGGAAAGGCTTGCCTCCTAGTCCACTCTTGACAGGCAAGAGCCGAGCCGTTAGGTCCTTACAGGACACAAGGAGAAACGCGGAGTCAGGGGACCAGTCGAATGCTGTCACGCCGGCGACGAAGCCCGGGAAGGTGCGGAGGAGGTGGAAGGGAAAGAACTCCTTGCGGAACCCCGGCGACCGCCAGATCTGCACGACCTTCCCGACGGCCACGGCGATGAGCTGGCCGTCGGGGCTGAAGCGGACGGCTGACGGCGCACCCTTGAAGGAGACGCGGTGGAGGACGGCGCGGCGGCGGAGGTTGGCGTAGAGCGCGCGGCCGTTGTCATCGGCCGCGAGGAGGAAGTCGCCCGAGGGAGAGACGGCGAGGCGGGTGACGTTGGAGGAGGACTCGAAGGGGAGGGTCAGGGAGGACGAGGCGGCGAGGTCGGTGGAGGCGACGCGGTTGCCGACTGCGGAGAGGAGGACGGGGGAATCGCCGGCGAATACGGCGTCGCCGCCACGGTACGGCGCGCCGAGGAGGTTCTGGAAGCGGTAATTCATGGCGGGAGACCGAGCAGAGGAGGGGGAGGCGGGACGGTGGGCGGCCGGCTAGGGTTTTGGGAGATGAAGGGAGCTTGGCTCAACGACGACGGAGAGGGGTTTTAGTGGATTTTGATTTTTGATTGACTTGGGTTTGTAGCTTCTGATGGGCCTTACTGTTTGGTTGGACCGAGACATTTTGGCCCAATTAAGAAACCATTTCACAATTGTCCATTTTATCTCAAAAGAAATTGTCTCTAGATGGTTTTCGGCTCGGTGACACGAGTTGAAGTGATTAAATTGTAAAATCAATTTAAGATTGCTATAAGGAAGATTGGGCATCACTCTACTTTTCCGGATAACCACAGCAGAAAAGAAAAGAAATGTCCCTCTACCAAAACAAAATGCTGAAAATCTGTGCGTTGCCACAAGTTCAGATGTCACAGCATTTACAGAAAAAGCAGTTCGCAGCTGCAAACCTGCAATTCTAAGACAAGAAGCCTAGCACGCACAATTACAAAGGAAGAGCCATTTTTGTTACTGCCGCGAACTGTTTATTTATTGACATGGTGCTTGCAGTGAGCATCAACCCAGCAGATAAGCATCAAATCGTCACCGCGCATTCATCCGCACTCTAAATCCTAAGTGGAGTTCCATGCTAACTGGATGAGAAGTTAATCGGGTAGACAGGCTGCTTGTTGGGGTAGAAGAGCCCAAAGTTCCTCTCCGTCGGATCCCCAGGCTTCACGTTCTCGTTGAACATGGCGAACACGTACGTCTCCAGCACCGCCCCGGGCCTCCTGGGCGTGCCTCGGTAGGCCTGGTCGACCAGGCCCTGGTTGTACCTCCGCGCATTCTCCACGGTCGCCGCGAACCCGCCGGCCGACGGCCACCCGCTCTCCGACACGACGACCCGGACGCCCGGCGCCCCGGCCTTCTCCAGCGCGGCGTGGATCGCGTCCACCATGGCGGCGAAGAGGCTCCCGTAGGCCAGCCCGCTGCCGCCGTCCCTCACGGCCGCCGCGCCCGGCTGGAACGTCGCGTAGGCCAGCGCGATGCCCGCCGGGTCGTCCCTGTAGGCGAAGTAGGGGTACACGTTGGCGAGCAGCGGCGCGCCGGTGCCGGCCAGGAACCGCGCGACGGCGGGCATGTGCCGCCCCGCGCCGCCGGGGCTGAACGCGCCGCGCGACGGCGGGAAGGTGTCGGTGAAGACGTCCATCCGGACCGCCGTGGACACCGCGACGGCGCCCGCGAGGCCCGCCGACGCGAGCGCGGCGAGCACGTTCCGCATGGCCGGGAGGATGAGCGCCGCGTCGGCGGCGGCGGTGACCTCGTTGCCGACGGCGACGTAGCGGATGAGGACGTCCGGGTAGTAGGGCAGGACGTTGGCCTGGACCCAAGCGGCGGCGGCGGAGGCGCTGCCGGCGAGGCCGCGGACCGCGTCCACGCCGCCCACGTCGAGGAGGAGGGCGATGCCGCTGCCGCGCAGCGCCGCGAGGGCCTCCGGGTCCGGGGAGTAGATGCGCATGGCGCGGATGCCGCGGGACTTGTAGAGCTGCACCACGTCCGCCCGCGACGGCAGGTTGTCGCCGACGAAGCCGTAGCAGACACCCACACCGTGCGCGTCTGCGGCACGAGCCTGGTGGTGATCAGAGGGGAAGAAGATGGCAGTGATGAACAGCGAGCAAGATATCCATCGGCAAACTTGACCAACACCTCCCATTTGCTCAAAGATGTTAACGTTACTAGCTAGGTTGGTTATCTCTCAGGATGGGAATGGGCCGGGTCGACCCATTGGGTAGTTGGCCCGGCCCATAAAAACAAGGCCAATGGGTCGTACGGGTCGGCCTCAAACAAAAAATGGGACCATAGAGCCGGACCCTACCGACCCAATGAGTATGATAGGGCCGACTCAAAAATTTCACGCAATTTACATCCATATGCAGTTTCGCACATAAAAATTAATTTTGCGTCTCTATCTCTGGATGCATACAAGATGTTGGTTGAATAATTTTTTTTCATGTTGATGCCCAGCAGTACATGTATAATATTTTTTTCCTTCTTTGCACGTAATTACCGGTAGTATTATAGCAACATAATTATTTTTTAAAAAAAATTAGTAATTGTCAAGTAGCAACATGGTCAAAACTTATCCGATTGTTTGCTTAAGCATAGCCTAAAGGGTGAACAAGGCTGACCCACTTTACCCATTGAGCCATCAAGGCCGTAGCTAAAGGCTAAATTGGGTCGGCCCATGGCCTCTAAAATTGACCTTGAGGCCATCAGGGCCGGGTCCAAGGCCCATTCCCATCCTGAGTTATCTCTAGATGGTTTTGCACTGTACGCTTGGAGCACACGGCATGCTTTCGATCGAACAGCGGTCCGTCCTTATATATACTCGAATAGTAATGCTGCACGCATACACGTCAGTCGACCGTGGTGTTGTGGCAATAACCGTGTGAACTGTGAACCCAGTGTTGATGCTAGCTGGTCGTACGGCTCCGTTGTACGAGCAGCGTCATTCCGCTGCTCGTGAGAGATGACGGTGTATTTACTCGTTGTTTCAGGCCGGTGTCAGTGGTAGGGTCATGGACATAGTTACCAAGTCTGCCACATTAGCTTTTTAGAATGATGACCCTGTCACTTTCAATGCACAGGGTCATGGGCACAGTTTCCTAGATAGAATGCCGCATTTAAATCTCAGCTCGATATTGGCAACCGTGCCCAGCTCGGGTCATGGTGATGACCATGTGATCTTCTCTTGCTTTATTAAATTGATGTCATGTCACCAAATTTGACTATGTGGCATCTAATTAATTCCTGATGACCCCTGCATTGAGACTAGCCTTAGAGACACGCCTAGCAGCAAAGGTCAATGGGCAACCGCCCCCGCGTCGCTCCCGAGGGCGACACGGGCAGCGCAGCCCTGCTCGCCGAGCGCGGACGCCATCCGCGTCCACCGTTGGTCCCCCTTTTTCTCACCTCCGGCGTCTTGCCGGAGGTCGGAGGGAGTGGGGATCCATCTCTTCAATAGTCTTCAATAGATTGAGTCTAGGTTAGGATTAGAGTTTCTCCATGCCGCAGTTCGTGGTATGGGAGATTTGTTTCCTCTCCTCCTCTCCGGCAACGGCGACGAGACAGGGTGGTTTGTGTTTCTCCATGGCGGCTCTGATGAAGGAATTGGCGGCATCTACGACATCAACAACTTTCTTTGGGAGACGACATGGAGATTTAGGTTTCCGGATTGCGACATCGAGGCGGAGATGGTGCCGTCATCGTAGAATAATTTTCTCCAACCACTTCTCCGTTTTATCGTGGTTAGATCCAACCACGGTAAAAGACTTGGGAGAATAGATCTGTTCCCTGAGCTGATGTCGATCAGTCTTGGGTCGGATATATTAGGATCAGTCTATCTTCCTCATCGGTGGCAGAAAGATGAAGAAGAAAGCCGCAAGAAGGAAGAAGAAGATTGTGCTCGTTCCAGCCTACAGGGATGTTGGTCGTCGTTCTTTGGGCGATTGTTCTCAGCCTGTTTGCTGAGCGTATACCTGTGCGGCCTTCTAGTTGCTTTTTTACACAGGTTTGGAATTGAGATTTGGAGCTGCTTAGAGTGTAAGTACATTGAGAGTGCTTGTAACTTGACGATGTACTCGACTTTGATATAATACAATTCTTCCTTTGGTCTAAAAAAAAGTCAATGGGCACTTCATCTTCCCATAAAAAACAAGTGGCACGTTTTGAGAGCCGTTTTGTTTGAGTTTTTGTGCATCATAAAAATCAAAAGGTCAGACAAACAACAAATTTCTCGCTTAACCTTTGAAAAGGCTAAAACCAGAAAAATTAGAAACATCTTTCGCAAAAAAAAAAGAAAACTAAAAACATATTTTAAAGTCTAGCATTGGCTTTTTAGAACAAAAACCTGTAGCAACTTTTCAGAAAATCCTCAAATAAACAGGCGCAGAGTTGGTATAATCATAGTGTCAACAGATCGGAGCGTTAGCTACAAGCATGGTTAACTTGTTGGACCTTTTGTCGACAACTTCTTGAAAGATTATTAATCTCACTATATGCTACTATTGTAACCTCACCAGCGAACACCTCTCATTTGCTCAAAGCTGTCACTATTAGCCTGGATTATGCTTGATCTTTATATGGTTTTGCACGCTTTGAGCACGTCCTGGTTTCGATCAGAACAGCGGGCCTTATATAATGGAATGGGGTCATGCTGCACTGTTACTAGTCGTACGGCTCAACTGCCCATCAAACGCTGCCGCTGGTTCTACGGCCTTTAGATGGAGAATTGGAGGTGGGGAATTGGAGGTTTGAGGTCACGTCGTAATCATTGCGTCACTGTAGTATTTCGTTTGTTTGTGTGAAAAATTGTCCAAAAAATGATTAATTAGGCTCAAAATGTTCGTCTCGCAGAGCACAACAAAACTATGCACTTAGTTTTTGATTTCATCTAAATTTAGTACTTCATGTATGCTATGATATTTTGATATATGATGGAAATCTTCTTTTTGCACAGTAAACTTTGGGGCTGGGGAATTGGGATCCAGACAAGGCCTACGGCTCCGTTGTAGTAAGACTAGAATTCTATTTGATGAATTGGTGCTGTTTGAGAGAGATGACGGTGTATCAGCTTGTTTTAGAAGCAGTTACATGTCTTCCATGTGCCAATGGGACATTTGGTATTCCACTTTTCCTATATACTGTATATAACAACCATGCAAGTGGCACTTCGGTTGGTAACCTGCTAGTGTCAGTCCATGATATGATTAGCTTGCTAGACATTTTAATTTATTTGTCGAATACTTACTTGAAAGATTCCTAAATCCTAATCTCTATACGCTACTACCGTGTGGCGTCACCTTGGCCACGTACTTGAGAGTTCGAGATCGAAGTTCGTGTACAGCAGCATCCAGTATGTTTAATCTGAGATAGATCAAAGATGACAACATATATAGGGATAGGATGACGTCGATCTCCACTCCAGTCGCTGTACACGAACGGACGTGGTAGTATATATACTGTCAGGGGACTAATCACATACAACATTTGGCGACCGGACTGAGCATCCAGATTCTGAACTAAATCCGACAGTACGTATGTGATACCCGGTCTGCACCCATACCGAAGCCCCTTCGGTGATGCTCGCTACCAGCTCTCTTGTAGATTCTGTCGAAGGTCCGGTCGTTACGCTGTTTCCATATCATCCACGAGCTAGGCGACGCGGGGGCGACTCCGCCGTCCAGGGAGACTTGTAGAGCAGCACCACTTCGCCCCGCGCCCCCGTGAATGGACAAGTTGTCGCCGACAACGCCCATAGCAAACACCTCGCGTGCACACCTGCAGCACAAGCCTGAATGAGAAGAAAATGTCAGTGAACAGCACTGTGCAACATATCCACGATGGTGACCGGAGGCGGCTATGTAGTGTGAGGTGGGTACACACGCCTTGCACAGGTCAATAATATATGCCCCCCTTCATCTTTTGATCGAGTCCGTTACGTGACAGGGAAACCGATCGATGGTGGTCACTGGATGCGGCCACGAGGCGCGTGGTGAGGGGCGGGGCACGGCCGACTAGGGTGCCGGGGCCGGGATGAACATGGCGCTGACCTGACCTATGTTTTGGCTCGCTACGGGTTAATAATACGTATCTTTCTGCCGGAAGCGTACTCACCAGCATCTAATTTCTTTTCCTTTCCTGGCATGTGGCTCTGTACGTCTCTATATAAACTGGCCGAGATATAGCCATATCTCTCTCACACAGAGAGAGAGCAACTTACGCTTCATCGACCATCTAAAACGAGCGCGAAGCTCATCACTGAAACCTTTCCCAAGCAATCGTTGCAGCGCAGGCGGCAGCTGAAGCAAGCCCAGCGCTACAAATGGCGTCTCCTCTTACCGCTCCCGCCTCTCGGCCATCTCCCGGCTGCGTCGCAAGGCCGCGGGGTTTCATGCTTGCGCCGATCCGTAATAACAAGTCACTTAAGCAAGAGCGACGCCGCCTAAGACTGGCCCGATCTTACGCGGCGGCGGAGCTGCAGCTGCCGACGGCGAGCTCTCGGCGTGGAAGAGCATCCGGCAGGAGAGGTGGGAGGGAGCGCTGGAGCTGGAGGGGACGCTGCCTCATTGGTTGGTACGTCCCTGTTTGTGCTACATTGACGACTTGGCCCGCCCATCATCCTTGTCTAGTTGTCTTGTGCGTGCGTACAAGTTGTTGACGACGACGTACATGCATGTATACACGTGCGTATTGTGTTGTGCAGGACGGCACGTACCTCCGGAACGGGCCCGGCGTGTGGGACCTCGGCGGGTGCGAGTTCCGGCACCTGTTCGACGGGTACGCGACGCTGGTGCGCGTGTCCTTCCGCGGCGCCGCCGCCGAGGGCGCGCACCGCCAGGTCGAGTCTGACGCGTACAAGGCCGCGCGCGCGCACGGCAGGCCCCGCCACCGCGAGTTCTCGGAGGTGCCCGAGCCGGACGGCCTCGTCCAGGTCCTGGCCAGGCTCGCGGGCCTCGCCCTGCTCGGCGCGCCGCCGCTCACCGACAACGCCAACGCCGGCGCGCTCGCCCTCGGCGACGGCCGGGTGCTGTGCACCTCCGAGACCGCGTCGAGCTGGACCCTGGTGGACCCGGACACGCTCGGCACCGTCGGCAGGTTCCGGTTCGCGGACAGGCTCGGCGGCCTGGTCCAGTCGCCGCACCCGGTCGTGGGCGACGCGGCGGAGCTGTGGGCGCTGGTGCCCGACCTGCTGCGGCGCGGGTACCTGGTGGTGAGGATGGAGGCCGGGCGCAACGAGCGGGAGGTGGTCGCGCGGGTGGCGTGCCGCGGCAGGTCCGGCGTCGGGTGGGTGCACTCGTTCCCGGTCACGGAGCGCTACGTGGTCGTGCCGGAGATGCCGCTGCGGTACAGCGCGCGGAGCTTCCTGCGCGCCGCGCCGGAGCCGCGGGACATGTTCGACTGGCGCCCCGAGTGCGGGAGCTACATGCACGTCGTGTGCAGGGCCACCGGCAAGACGGTATGAGATGGACCACGGTTTCTGATGGTGATGGTCCTTCGTTACACGATCGGTGTCTGATCTATCCGTGCGCCGCTGATTCGATGTACGTGCAGGTGGCCAGCGTGGAGGTGCCGCCGTTCGTGGCGTTCCACTACATCAACGCTTACGAGGAGACGGGCGCGGACGGGCGGGCGACGGCGGTGGTAGTCGACTGCTCCGAGCACTACGCGGACGCGTCCGTCCTAGCTCGACAGGGTCGGGCTCGACTTCCTCAGGTCTTCCACCGGCCACGACGTGCTCCCCGATGCGAGGTGCGTTCTAACTCCTCGGCGCAGCCAATTCGCCATGGCTACCGTGCTGACTCGACTCTCCCGGCGGCCGGGCGGCCGCCGCCGTTGATCGTGAATCAGAGTGGGGCGGTTCAGGATACCGCTCGACGGCGGGGCGACGGGGGAGCTGACGACGGCACTGGACCCGGCGGAGCACGGCCGAGTACTGGACATGTGCAGCATCAACCCGGCGTACCGCGGCAAGCCGTACCGGTACGCGTACGGCTGCGGCACGCACCGGCCGTGCAACTTCTCCAACGAGCTAACCAAGGTAACGCAACGAAGCTGCATCTGCGTGTAGTTCTGGGATGAATGGGTGCAGGAGCGCCTCTGACGCCCTCCGGTACGTGTGGCCGGTGCGTTGCGTTGGTGCTGTATTGCTGCAGATCGACCTGGTGGAGAGGAAGGCCACGTCATGGTACGAGGACGGCATGGTGCCGTCGGAGCCGCTGTTCGTGGCCAGGCCCGGGGCGACACGGGAGGACGACGGTGATCGCTCTCTCCTCTGCTCCTCCTTGTTCGCGTCGCGTCTCTACTCGATCCTCTAGTTTTTGTCCTTCCATGTCTAAACAAAATCGGACCGCGTGACATGGGCAGGCGTGGTGATATCTCTGGTGAGCGCCAAGGGCGGGTCCGGCTACGCGGTGGTGCTGGACGGGACGACGTTCCAGGAGGTGGCCAGGGCCAAGTTCCCGTACGGGCTGCCCTTCGGCGCGGCGGCAGCGGGAGGACGGTGTGCGTATGGGGACTTCGTCATGTTCTTTTGTTTTATTGAAAACGGACTGCGTCATGTTCGGCAAATCATCCATGTTTCCAAGCATTATTGTTTGCGTGGTTCTTAAGTCAGGATTGGTGTTCGGAATAGTAGATGATTGGCCCGTTCGGCTTGTTCAGTCGTCCCGGCTGTCTTGCCAGTCTGCTCGTTGCTTCAGAGTTTCAGATTAGCATAGCCAGTAGCATATGTTTCCAAGCACGTTATGTTTCCAAGCACACGCTTATTCAGATTAGCTCATTAGCTTTATTCGGATTTCAGATGTCCGTGAAAGCCAGCGTTGCTTCAGCGTGCGAGGTTCCCTGGTTTTAACCCAGCCAGGCCCCCTAGGTGCGACGTACGTGTGATTGGTTGCCTGGTTGTAGTGGTCAGATGCGGGTTTTTTTTTCGTTTCCGTCCGGCCTGGCTGACGCGTCCGCTGGGCAGCCATGCAGAACAGTCCGCTTGGCCATGCTGCGAAACCAAACAATGAACAGTTGTATGGTGGGTCAGCCTTGCCCCGAGGGACCTGGATCGCTGGTGCAGGCTGGGCCCGTGCAGCAATCCAATCACGGCCCAAATTTCCGTTGGAACTCATCTCTAAATCACGAAACGCGGGTCATTCCGCGGGCGGGCACCGGGTTCACGTCGCCCGTTAGGCCGTGAACCGTCGGATCTTCCCAGGTCGCGATGTCGACCGTCCGATGCGGGTCTTCGCGGGCCTATCACCCGTTATGCAGCGAACCCGGTACCTAGCGGATCGGGAATCCTCGCGAACCAGGACCCCTCCGCCTGCGCCTCCGCCCGACCTGCCCCCGCCTGCGGCGGAGCGGGATCCAGTGACTTTACGAAGCAAACACTAACTTTCAGCCCCCTCCATTCCGAGATCTACGGCTACAAGCACATGAACAGTGTTGGCTACAGGACCGGTACATAGTTCAAGCACTACAGTATTTTTCTACAGTGATACAGTACAAATCGGCACAATATCTGTATGTAGTGCTGCTGCTGCAGATGTGGATCTCCAGGATGAACGGTCCGTAACTAGAGTTGCCGCTAGAGTGTTTCCTTCACAAAGTCGCTCAATCCCGCTCCGCCTGCGGCCTGCCGCGCCGCCAGCAAATACGGCCGCGCTCCCCTGCGAATCCTCGCGAACCCGCCCCTGCTCCTGCCGCGCCGGCGTGCCTCCCTCTGTAGCTCTTCCCCTCCGCCTGCCATTTCTATAGCCACCGACCTCGTCTGCAAGGCCCGCCTCCGAATCAATCGGCAAAGTCAACTCTCACGGATCTCCCTATACTCACGAATCCATGGCTGCCTAACACTCAAGATCGAAACACAAATCTAACACATTCCCTTCTCAGCTCCAATTTTTCCTTGGCGAACATAGCTGCTGGTGCTGTGATTGCTTGGTGTTGACGAAGGTGGCAGACATGCCACGCCGGTTTGATGATGTCGCTTTTGATGCAGAATAAAGAATCTGTTGAGCGTGGACTGTGGCAATACAGGCGAACGCCTAGAGGCACTCGCTGCGGCGTAGAAGGCTAGGCAGCTGCGCGGTTGCCGCGTTCGTTCAGATGCAGGTGCTTGCTTCAGTAGAGATGCTATTCCCTTTGGCTTGTTTAATTTGTTAAAGTCGATATTAATCGATCCTGTTGTGCACAGATGGTCAGTAAGCAAAAGGCAAAAGCTGACCTCTTAGGATTTTTTCTTTGGCAGAGCTGACCTCCTTGGTTGGAATTTGCAAATAATGGCATCCCCTCTGAACATCTAATTGAAAATTCTAGGTTAATGAGTAAGCTAATTTACAATCTAAATGTGGCAAAGCTTTGTGTGTTCAGTAGTCCACCAGTCCGGCTTACCTGTTCATAGTGATGTACATATAGCCGAAAGACATGGTTTACAACAATACTGACATTACTTAATGGTATGCTCTTGCTCACCATGTATTTGTCAAAATGATTCACTCCATATTTGACATCTCACTCTCTCTGATGTATACTTACAACATGTTAATCATTTAACTTGTTCACTATTTGCTATACATTACTTGGGTCTTTTGAGCTATGCAGACTACCTCCATTATGGTTCCCTCTATGCCTTTTAAGCTATGCAGACTACCTCCATTATGGTTCCCTCATAGCCCTCAATAAATAGCATATACACTCTGAACTTTTGATTTGTGGTGCACACTTAGCAGACTCACCATTTGAGTGAACTCTGTAAATCTTAATTCTGATCATCTGCCAATTTGGATTCTTTGACTATACTAGAGCCACATAATAAACATGTTTGAAATAATTTTCCATATAAATTTTACAGTCAAATAGGCAATGTTTTGTGTGAAAGGAATTTCCTACTACAGCATGTGACATCAAGCTTGTTACTTTGTAATTCCTTCCGGTTAACGTGGGATAAGATGAAGCTTTTGCCTGAACTTTGCTCCATGCTGTTGCTGGCTAAGATTCTTATCTGAAGATATACCACCAACTACTTCTGTACCAACAACTTATCTGGATGATCTGGTTGTTTCTTAATTGTTTCCTAAATCTAAAAAATTATTTTCTCAAACAATTATACAGTTGGATAGATAGATGTATCACAGTACCCACGGAGCTAGTTATTTACAAGTGGATATGAAAAACAATGTTCTTTATGAACAAACAGAAACATATCGCACTCTCTACTAAACACAGTTTCTGAATACTCCTCTTTCAAATATTCAAATTACCCTACCCTACATGCATTAGGGTGCCCTTAAGCCTTTGTAATGAATTGTATTTCTGGAAACAGAGCTGACTGTCAACTAACCTGGGGTCCTTACCTAAAGCTGAAATCAATCAGAATATACTCATACTTAAATGGTTATCTCCTCTGCTGCTATTCCAAAAAAAACGTGCAATAATCTGCTTCACAAGTGCTAATGTCAACGTAATGGTCTGGACTCATAGATAAATTTTATATACAAAATTTTATGTTATGATTATTCATGAACCTTAGGAATAATCTGATGAACCCACATATCCGTTTCCAACAGGGTTCAAGTTACACTTGCTGTCATATTCTGAAATTTTAGACTTGAATCGGTAAAGATAAAATAGTTCGATGTTGCAAGTCCTCTTTCTAGATTTGTAAATTGTTCTCTTCTAGATGCTTATCATATCCTTTGCTATATACCATTATGTCCTTATTTAATGCCAAGAGAGGTCACTCCTTGAGTCCCTGTTCCATCTGGAAGCAGTGATCATGATACTCTCTTACCAATCCAGTGGGTCAATTGATTAACTGCACTTTTTTGCACATAACTGCATTGGTGCATTGCTTTAATTAGTGTCTTTTCATTTATGCTAACAATACACAGCGTGCTAATGTGTCTTTAATGAAATGTGTAGTCGATACATTTTCACTGCTAGCATTGTTATGGTTAAATGACTAACGTGCATCATTTATCTTTGATTTGTTCTTGCATTGGTCTTAAGCTGAGTGACAGACATTTGCGGGTCACATAGTACAGAATACATAATTCTGCAGTTGGCTGTGTTCCAATGTTCCACTAACAGGTCGTGTATTATTGAGTATTTAAACCTTACATGACAAAACCATGTGGCATTTGATTTTTGGTTAACTTTTATGGATCATTTTCGTGCGATATTTTCTCAATCATTGGATGATGATAATCTGCATATATCATCGAAATTGCCCACTTAAAGCACAATTAAACTCATCAACTTGGACAAGCCCTATGGAGCCGGTTTTCAACTCCCTGGTTGCTCCTAGAAGATGCAGAAATGTAAGTGATGAAAAAAAAATCAATTTATTTGCAATTATCTCCCGTATTGATTTAATTAGCTAATGAGCTTTGAAATTCTGCATACTGGTCAGTCGCAATATAAGATTTATGTGTTTCATTTTGGATACATGTGCATTTACAAGTGCTCTAGAATGTAAAATTGTTCAATTCTTTAAAAGAGGTAATTGTTCCCTCCTCTGCGAGACACGGCTGGCCAAATATTGCACTTCTCATGTTTGGACATCTATGCTTACCTGAGCTTTGGATATATGCAACAATAAGTCCAAATAGAGTAAAGGGTGTTCACTGTATCATTCTTTCTTTCATGTGATTTAAATTGGACAGCCAAGTTTAATGACCAGGTAATAACTTCTACTACAATCAGAACAACAAAGCGTTTACAAACAGCCAACAGGCCAGCGTAGGCGCGGCAAGGCCGCGCTGGGGTTTCTAGTAATTCTGATCTTCATGTGTTTCTCTGAAAAGACGAAGCATCCAGTATTCAGTCCCAACCCTTCATGGATGTATTCGAGACCGCTGCGGAAGTGCGGAACCAGAATGTAAACTACAAAAGCATCTCTCATTCATCCATCCATTGCGCTTCATATATTTTGACAAGCAACCTCCTTACAAAAGCATTTCAGTTCAGAAAACAGCATCATTTTCACAAGCGTCACATATTACACGCCTTCGCATCGCAACGCAACACCACTTATCCACACGCTCACGCTTATTTGGCAACCACTCGGGCCAGGCCCATCAGGGCCCGGATGCACGCGCCGCCTCTACTCCTCGTCCATGTCGTCGTCCTCCTCCATGATCCGCATCTTCTTCACGGCCTGCGCGGCGTCGCCCCTGCCGCTGCCGGCGCCGTTCGGGACCTGGATCAGAATGTCCGACTTCTGGCCAGTCTCGGCGTTCACCAGCCCGCCGCTGCGGTCCACCTTGTAGGCCAGCTCGTCCTTGGCGGCCGCGGCGTCGATGTACACCGTGCAGTTCTCGTCGATCTGCTCCTGGATCAGCATCTTCGACAGCTGAGTCACCACCCTCTTCTCGATCCACCTCCTGATGGGCCGCGCGCCGTACACCTGTCGAGGTGAACATCCCAGAAACGAGTCAGCATCAATGCCGCACAAATGTAGCATGAGAAGTTCAGATGAGAGGATTCTGTGATTGCATACCGGATCGTAAGAGAGAGACAGGATGATGTCCAGCGCAGCGTCGGTGACGGCCAGAGCGATGCCCCTCTCGGCGAGGCGGACGGCCACGTCCTTCATCTGAAGGCGAGCCACCTTCCTCAGTTGCTCGTGTGACAGGGGATCGAAGATCACGATCTCGTCGAGCCGATTCAGCAGCTCAGGGCGGAAGTGTCTCCTCACCTGCACACACACACGAAAACCACTCGAATTGAGCATCATCGCATTGCAGAGAAGAGAAGAAATTTATGGATGGTTCTGGATGCTTCGAGTGCATACCTCCTGCATCACGAGGTCGCGCGCGACCTTCATGGAGTTCTTGCCCACCATCCCGGCGAGGAGGTGCTCGGCGCCGAGGTTGGACGTCATGATGATCACGGTGTTCCTGAAGTCCACTGTCCTGCCTTGCCCGTCTGTCAGCCTTCCATCGTCGAGCACCTGGAGCAGGGTGTTGAACACGGAGACGTGCGCCTTCTCCACCTCGTCGAAGAGGATCACGCTGTAGGGCCTCCTCCTCACTTGCTCAGTTAGCTGTCCACCCTCCTCATGGCCAACATAGCTACAGACACCCAAAAGAAATCCCAATTCAGCACCCGAAATCCAGCTGCTTGTAAGTGAAACGTCACTGGAAATCTGAGGACTGCATGTTCTACTTACCCAGGTGGTGCTCCGATCAGGCGAGCAACCGAGTGCTGCTCCATGTACTCGGACATGTCAATGCGGACAAGCAGGTTCTCGTCGTCGAACAGCTGCTCGGCGAGGGCCTTGGCGAGCTCGGTCTTGCCCACGCCAGTCGGACCCAGGAAGAGGAAGGAGCCGGTGGGCTGCTGCGGCCGGCCAAGACCGGCCCTCGACCTCAGCACCGCCTCTGCAACAGCGCTCACGGCCTCCGCCTGGCCGACCACCCTCTGGTGCAGCCTGTCAGCCAGGCCAACCAGCCTCTCCTTGTCGTTCTGCCCCAGCCGGGTCACCGGAATGCCAGTCCATCGGCTCACCACCTGCACAACAACAAAGAACACCATTTCAGCACACGCTGCACAATCAGGCAATCAAACGTTGCTCTGGAAATTTCTGTGGTAGTAATCATACCTCTGCAATTTGTTCAGGGCCGACGGTTTCAGTGAGCATCAGGTTCTCCCCTGTCTCGCCCTCGAGCCTGGCGATCGCGGCGTCGATCTCCTGCAGGGCGCCGTATTTGAGGTCGGCCACACGTGCCAAGTCCATCCGGCGCTCGGCCTCCTGCAGGCTGAACATGAGCTCCTCACGGCGCTGCTTCATCCTCCTGATCTCGTCGATCCTCTCCTTCTCCTTCCTGTACTTCATGGTCAGGGGCTGCAGCTTGTCCCTCAAATCGTCCAATTCTTTCTTAACCTGAATAATGGGCACAGTCAAGCAACATCAACATCAAAGCCTTAGTTAAGAAGCATCACTATCTAATCTAACACGTACTAGAGCACAAGAGGATTTGTTTACTCGAGACACGATTAGAAAATTTCAGAAATTCAGTTACACACCTCTACCAGCCGGGCTTTGCTGGCCTTGTCCTTCTCCTTCTCGAGCGCGTGGAGCTCGACTTCAAGCTGAATCCTCTTCCTCTCGAGGTTATCAATCTCCTCCGGCTGGCTGTCGAGCCGCACCCTCACATTGGCGCAGGCCTCGTCCACCAAGTCGATGGCTTTGTCAGGTAGGTGCCGGCCCATGATGTACCTCGCGGAGAGCTGCGCCGCGACGACGAGGGCGCGGTCCTGGATCCTCACACCATGGTGCCCCTCGTACTTCTCCTTGAGCCCCCTCAGGATGCTGATGGTGTCGGGGACGCTCGGCTCGGCGACGAACACCTGCTGGAACCGCCGCTCGAACGCCGCGTCCTTCTCCACGTACTTGCGGTACTCCTCCAGCGTGGTGGCGCCGATGCACCGGAGCTGGCCCCTCGCGAGCATCGGCTTGAACAGGTTGGCCGCGTCCATGGACCCCTCCGTCCTGCCGGCGCCGAGGACGAGGTGGATCTCATCGATGAAGAGGATAACCTTGCCCTCGGCTTCCTCGACCTCCTTGAGCACGGCCTTGAGCCGCTCCTCGAACTCGCCGCGGTACTTGGCGCCGGCGACGAGCGCGCCCATGTCGAGCGCGATGAGGCGGACGTCGAGGAGGTTGCTGGGCACGTCGCCGCGGACGATGCGCTGCGCGAGGCCCTCCACGACGGCCGTCTTCCCCACGCCGGGCTCGCCGATGAGGACGGGGTTGTTCTTGGTGCGGCGCGAGAGGATGCGCACCACGCGGCGGATCTCCTCGTCGCGGCCGATGACGGGGTCCAGCTTCCCGGCCTGCTCGACGAGGTCGCGGCCGTACGTCTTGAGCGCCTGGAAGTTGGTGTCCCCGGACGCGGACTCGACGCGGCGGCCCTCGCCGCCGCGGAGCTTCTCGAGCTCGGCGCGCACCCGCGCCGCGGACACGCCGGCCTCCTTGAGAGAGTCGGTGATCTGCGAGTCCTCGAGGAGGCCGAGCAGCAGCTGGTCGACGGCGAGGTGGGAGTCCCCGCGCTTCTTCTGCGCGGACTGCGCGCGGCGGATGACCTTGATCAGCGCCGTGGACGCCGGGACCGAGTCCGGCGGCGGGGACTGCGACGGCAGCTTCTTGAGCGCGTTGCTCAGCACGCGCTCGAACGAGTCCCCGGCGGCCCCGTCGCCGCCCGCCGCCCCCGTGATGGCCTGGCGCAGGATGCCGCCCTTGTCCGCCGCCAGCGCTGCCGCCAGGTGCAGCGGCGTGAGCTGCGCGTGGCCGGCCTCCGACGCCATCTCGTGCGCCGCCACCAGCGCCTCGTTGGTCTTGTGCGTGAAGTTGTCCGGATTCATGGCGTCTGCTCTCTGCTACTCCTCACAATCTGTCAATCTGCTACAAGCAGCGGCAGGAAAAAATCTCTCTTGGTTTCTGGGTGGGATAGGATCACCAGGATATTGCGGAATTGCTTAGCTTCGGCTAGTGTTTGTGCTTGGACTGTGCCTCGGCGCCGGGAGCGGTGGGCATAAGAAGGCGGAGTGGAGTGTTCGACGGGAGTCCAGAAGAGCGTGGAAGCCCGGAAGGAAGCGACGGGACAGGGGAGGAAGAAGCCGGAGGCTGCGAGAGTGTTCTATGACATGTGGGCCGCGCGGCCGCGGGCCGTTGGATCGTCGACGGGAGCGCTTCCGATGCGCGACGCTTGGGGGCTTGGGGGCGCACTAGCACGCGGCTGTTCGGTGTCGGCTTTGATGGCGTTCCAGTAGTCTCTGGCATGTGGGGGAGAGGTCTCCGTGAGTCGTGTACATGGGCCCACGAGTCATCCACACGACCACACGCCAGGAATTTTTTCTTCCACAGCGGACGAGGTAGGCACGTGACAACTGAGCTCGCAACCACAGCAGACTGGCAGAGCGTAGTGGATCCAACGGTTCGGATTCGGCGGTGGCAGGGCAAGCGTCCAATCTGAGCCGTTGCCCTCCAATCCCCATCCGATCCGGTTCCCCACAGGCGCACACACCCAGCCCAGCGCCCCCAGCCGACTCCTCCCACCGCGGCCGCCCACAGGCCACAGCACCACCACCCGGGCGGGGCAATTCGTCGAACAGTTGCCGCGCGCGCCGCCTCTGCTGCGGCCATCGCGCCACCATGGCGACCGCCGCGCGAGCTCTGGGCGCGCTCCTCCACAGGGCCTCGTCTCTGTCCTCCGCCGCGTCCGCTCTCCGGAGAGCTTCGCTCCTCCACGGTAACCCGCCCGTCCTCGCTCGCTCTCCTCTCCTCTCCGCCGATCTAGTCCTTTTGGGTTGTCCCCGAAATGTTAGGTGTTTCGATTGTTTGCTGGTTGTCAGGGAATGAACTTATGGGCAACGCCAGCCTGTTACGGAGGCATGCAGGGAGGCGGAGGATTTCGACGTTCCAGCCGCTCTGCATGGGACGACGCTCGTGCAAGATCGCCGGAAGGAAGGTGATGTGCTCCTGGCATGATATTCTGCACAATGTTACTGTAGTTCAAAATCTGTGACAACTCGCTATGCATATTTTTGTAGGCAAGCCTCTGTCTGAAATAATGTAGATGCAGCAATAAATATCATGTGTTCAGTATTTTCCATGTCTCTAAGCTAAGCAAGCTTTGCTGCTAATTTACTATGCATTAGGAGAAGTGGGTATGGGGAAAAAACTAGCTGGAAGAGCCATCCATTGCTTGTTTAGTGTAGTTAGTTAGCTTTAACTTCTCAGTATGTATTCTCACACCAAATTTTCTTTGGTCCAGGATGCCCAGAATTTGAAAAAGATGAAGCGCAATAGCAAAATTGGAAAAGAAATTGTTGCTGCGTGGGTGCTGCTGGACCCTGTGATCTTTCATTTTCTTCATCACAGTTTGGTATTTCATTGATTTGGTAATTTGAACTGTTTTGAGCATAGGGTTAATCAAATACGGTGCTGCCTGCTAGCGTCTGTTCCATAACCTCTTTGAATAACCTGGATACCACGTTTGTTTTGGTAGTTTGAATAACCTGGATATGATTCAATACTTCTGTGTTATATATTCTCAGTGAGTAGCATGTCTTTTTTTCACTTGCAGATGCATGTCTTGTTCAGGCATTGCTGTTGTTTTCTGTAATTATCCATTACCTAATTTGTACCTACTAGAGTGAATGACACTGAACCCTAGCAAGATGCGGACCTTGTTAAAATGCCATGGCAAGACCAAGCATTATAGCTCAAGTTGCCATTCATTCAAATCAATCTCTCTTTTTCTGGATATCATACAGCATTAAGAAGGGTGGCCCAAGCCCTTCATCCAACACAGCTTTAGCAGCAATATTGGAGAAAGCCAGGGAACTTGATATCCCCAAAGAAATTTTGGAGCGTAACATCAAAAGGGCATCAGAAAAAGACCAAGATACTTACACAGAAAAGGTTTATGAGGTAAAATTTCTCTGCCACTAGTTTGCTGTGATACTTTCTTAAAAGATTCTCATTTTATGGTATAGAATAAAATTTGTACAATGGCAATATACTATATCTGCATGCACATAATTAAATTGGTCGGTTTGGATATGGAGTAGGCTTGTGTGCTATGAGTTATTCAGGGTTCAGATAACCTTTTTATGTGTTTTACATATGTTTTTAAATATATGAAGCATTTTCACAGGTCTATGGTTTTGGTGGAGTAGGTATGATCGTTGAGGTCCTTACTGACAAAATTACAAGATCAGTTGCTGACATTAGAAATGTGGTAAAAGACTCTGGAGCAAAATTGGCTGATCCTGGGTCTGTTACCTTCAGATTCAGACAAGCTCGTGTGGTGAACATAAAAGTTACTGATGCTGACAAGGATCAACTCCTCTCCATTGCATTGGATGCTGGTGCTGATGATGTCCTTGAACCAAATTTTGATTATGATGATGACTCTGAAGAAGAAATAGAAAGGTAGTACTTTTGTCTGATGCAACAATGTTTACTAGAACAATTTCTTAAATTTAAAGTTGCAATACATTAGATTTGTTTGATCATTTTTCTTTTCAAGTACCAGTTATGACAAATTAGGTTATGTGGTCACATTTTCAAAGGCACCACAGACAAAGCTTTGTTCAAAGTCAGAGAACATAATGAAGTTGACAGTTTATACACTTGCCACTCTTTAATTTCAGTACCATGGTTCAGGTGGCAGATACTAGATAGTATAGAAATCTCATGCAGTATTTCCAGTGCTTTACTCCTTGTTTAGTGCATTTAGCCACAAACATCCTTTGTAGGAATTCCCATTTCATCTGAAAACTGCCCCTTCCTGCCCTAGGTTCTACAAGATAGTTACTACATCAGAAAACTATCCAGTTGTGCTGTCGAAGCTACAAGAGGAAGGACTAAAGTTTGAAACTGATAATGGCTACGAACTTCTTCCTCTGAACCCAATTGAGGTACACTGTTTCCCTTTCTATGGTCAAATCTGCACGAGTTGCAAGATAGTGAATTAATGCTATAATAAGAGTTGCTGCCATACCTGAATAAATGTTTCAATACATGAAAAACCTTCTTAGCAATTAGTATAGCTTGGCTGTTTATTTCATTATCGACAAGATATAAGTGTGCAAACAAATGATAATGACACTTGGATTCTTAATGATAATGATATCGACAAAGGCAAATTCTTAATAATGTAGTTCGCTGGCTGGCCATGGCCATGTTACCCATTTGGATTCGTTTGTTGCGAGCATCATAGTATCTGACACTTTCCATATTGTTGTCGCAGGTTGATGACGAGGCCATGGAACTAAACAAGTAGCTCGTGTCAAAATTGCTAGAGCTTGATGACGTTGATGCTGTCTATACAGACCAAAGGTGACTGAATTCATGAGCTACCGCTTTCAATGCAAGACATTCGATGACCCTTGGACCTTGGTAGAGCGTGCTCCCCACGTCCATTATGGGATAAACGTTGATAATTGAGCTCACCATTATTTCCTGAGATACAACAAATATTGATACTTCGGCATAATAGCATCATCTCAAACCCATAGCTTTACCTTGGATTTTTGCATATTCCTTCCCTTTCTGGAAATTTCTTTGTTCAGAATAGCATACTTGAGAAATCATTTTGTAAAATAATACGATAACACTGACCCACTTGCGGTCGTGATGAGCATTGTAAGAAATGCTTTGGCACACTGAATTGAATGGCATTGTGCTCAGGTCTGCGGAGAATCTTAGAAACGTAGAACGTATACAAATTTTCCGAATTTGTGGCGCAGCTCAGATCGGAAATTATCTAATCTCCCACGGTGTCAAACAAGCCTATCAAGTGAAAGGGTGGGCACAACCTTAAATGCACTTCAGCATGGTACATGATGTTTTGATGCTTGTATGAGATGCCGGAACGGCGGAACTCAACCCAGCACAAAACATCAAAGCAACACATATACGGAATATTTTGGCCAACGAAACACTTGAATTGACACTTAGGAGCGTGATTCACCGTCAAATCATTAACACCGAATACGCCCACGACCATACTGACGTCGTTCTAGACAACTTTCACTGTATGACAACCGGTGCAAAGTGACAAGAAAACGCATACGCGAAAAGGACGCGAAAAACTTGCTCAGGTTTATCAAAAATTTCATCAGCACCCTGGCCGGTTCCAAGAACATATAACGAGGGTCAATTACAACAACAGTGCAGATATCTCTAATCTAGTCCTGTGGTTTTCTGGTTCACAAGCTTAGTGCGGTTGACCTAGCAACAGCAAGTATCAAGTAAATGACACTATTGTTAACTTCACCTATTGCCACGGGTTCTTTCGGCCTGCCGCAAGGGTGGAACTAGTTTTGGCATTCTGCAGGTACAACGATAGCCATAGAATGTGTTTAGGATGGGCTCACAAATAAGGAATGTGATATTAGTAGGTTGTCAAACTTACAGATTTCGACTTCTTCAACTTGCCTCGAACCCTGTTCTTCTGGGGCTTCAGTTTATAAATACGGACCATCCAATGGTGGGTTGTGAATACCTGAATTCAACATGAAGATGGGTAAACATCAAGCAAAGGGTGAGTTAGAAAATAATTGAAACACCAATTGTTGCTAATTGGAACAGGGAGTAGCATCATAATACCTCCTCAAAATGTGTTAGCTTGAAATGCTTCTTTCCTATTTCATATCCTCTTACTCTGTCAAAGCCTTTTCCATCAGTCTCCACAAACCTAGAAGGCAGTAAGGCACAAAGGAAATACATGTTTAGAGGATGTGTGGTGATTGGATATTCCAACTAAAATCAGTTTGCAGGATTTACCAAACCTGTAATAGCAAAGCTTGTACATGAGGCAATTCAGCATAGTTGGGGTGGCTTGAGCATCAACACGGTACTGTCCATCCCTCTGCCAATAACATTTAACTAAGAAATCAGAATAGAGTAAGAAGGACGCAAATGCATGTATATTTGACTTCTTTTCTTATGCTACAAAACTTATGTGTATATGGTATTGTTGAAGAGAGGAGTTCACAACTCACAAGATAATCTGGCTCCTTGATGTGAGGGAATACACCGCCTCCTATGCGAACCATCCAAAGGAACTTATTGATATCATCACTAGGGTAGCCAACAAGCCCTGTAAAGGAAACATCCAATGTTAGGATTTGGGGCACATTCAAGGTAAACTGGATTTCCCCCCCTATGTGCCACAAAACACTAACCTCCGAAGACAACAAGCACATATTTAACATCTAAAGAATTGAAGATTTCCCAGGCTGCGTTTTCCGGGGATGACATTGCTGTACCAACTGTGGCTATGTGAGTGTTGTTCCAGGTATTATTGTCTACAATCACAGTTCTATTGGCCATTGCAGTTGTTTGGTAACCATAGTCCCACCAGGAAGCAACCTGCAGTGAAAGATCTTACTGTAAGGATTGCCAGTCCAAGAAAAAACAGAACCCAAGGGGTGAGCATACCTTGTCGTCAACATCTGTGTTATGGCTCAGCCATGCATAAGCTTCACGGAAATCATCAAAAACATGCAATCCATCGCGTGTGCGAGATGTCAGCACAATTGAAGGCGCGGAGTACGCTTCAGCCGCTGCCCACACACAATGGACCTGCAAAAAGTGGCATCGGCAACAGTAAGATGCTTTTCTTTCTATGATTCTATTAAAGGCATATTCTTTCGGATGAGACAAAGAACAGAGGACTTACCACATAGAAGCCACCTAAAACAATTAGCAACAAAATACCCATAACGGATACTTCAAAGGGCAGAACCAAAAGCTTCTTTTCTTTTTTAGGCTTTACAGGAACACTCTCTGCCGGTTCTTTTTCCTTCTTCCGGTTCTTCTTTGATGGCTTTTCCTTTGGAGCTGTTTCAGATTTTTCGTTCCTATTTTCACCTTTTGTTGAATTTGTAGAGCTCTCTGGGCTACTGTCACCTGACTTTATTCCCAGAAGAAACATACTGTCAACAAGAGATTGAAAGGGTAGTTCTAATCTTACAGAGAAAGGAAAAGGAACAATGAAAGAAGCAACCGTACAGCAGAAACAGCAGCAGAGCTATCATCAAATAATTTTGACAGCTGAAATTTAACGGATCGTGTAAGGACACCGAAAGCTTCAGAGAGAGCAATCCCAGATAAAATGCATGCAGCAGGAGCAAGGACAAGCATAAGCCGCACCTAGCAAAGCATGGATGCCACAGAAAGTTAACAAATAAATAGTGAAAAAAAAAACATAAAGAGCTACGAGATTCTTCCAATTTCAAGGATTCTTACCATTACTCCAGAAAAATACACTGCTGTGACCAAGTACAAGACCATGAAGGAGCTTGCGTCCGACAAAGGCAAGAAGCAGGACTGTTGTTCATGTAAATATCAATTAATCAGAACTAAGACTGGTGATGGTAGAATTCCAATTTAAAAGGTGTATTTCTTACAATAATCCCAGCAGGAATCAGGAAGGCCAACACATTGATGTCCATAAAATAAGAGGGCCAGGTAGGAGGTTGGTGTTCACTGACACTAGCAATGATGGGGATGTACTTGCTTGCATAAGTTCTGTCAGAAAAGCAAGATTGAAGGGGAAGAAATAAATACAAGAGAAGCAGAACAAACATATTCTAGCAGGACACTAAACACAGAAAGAAGCGGCATCAGAAAGGCAAATAAAATGTGGCAACGGAGATATATTTCGTCAGCTACACTAAAACCTAAGAACAGCCAGTTATAATTAAGTATCATTCAATGTCCATCAGATCCCAGGTCAGGTTAGTCATTAATTTGATTGGCAAAATAAATGAACTTTCATTTTAGAAGAACTTACGGGTCAAGTAGACTCAAACTGCGGCCACTCCAGCCTTTTGTAGGACTAGATGCCACCACCGCAACCAGTACAGCTACAACGGCAAAACAAACAGCTCTGCAGGAAGAATATTCAATCAGCATTTTGAGATTAAGAGGGTAGTGTATTGACTTAGAAAAACAGTCAGATATTTACATTATCAGGACTAGGTGTTTGTTGGTTTCAAGGTCCAAAGATATAGCTAGATGCCTAATAGTCTATTATGTATTATAAAAAGATTAGTAAGGGCAGAGACTTACAAGCCAATAGATATGATAAGAGTCATAGCAACTTTGAACAGCCTAGGAGTTAAAAGCCCTTTGATGTAATACACAAGAGCAACCACGTGAAGGATTATAAACACCTGCAATAAGTATACTCTCATGAATGATACTGAAAGCGCATTTTTGCATTCTTTAATATGGTAGCAAACTAGCGGTGATATTGCCTTGTTACTTTTATACAGATTCTATTAGTCTGTGTGCACTGTACAATGTAGTTGGAAAAATATTGTGAAATGGGGGAAGTATTTATTGTACATATGCTATATATCTGCAATGAAGAATGTCAACACATGCTTGTATCTGGTTGCAACATCTAAGAAATGCATTTTATGTTGCTTCAATATTCTCTTGAACTTGAGAGATCAGGGGTCTTGAAATTTGAAAGACCAGCCTCAAGAAAGAAAATCATTTGCAAGAGTTGGCAACAATAGTACTCTGCCTTGTGAGTAGTGAATGGATTTGGGTGTGTTGTATTTCTAAAACCTCTCTTCCTAATGCAACGATATGCAGCTCTCCTGCGTCCTCAAGAAAACGAAAACAGATAGTATTCTGCGCGATGAAAAAAAAGGAAAGGAGAGAAGGTGTATATGTACCAGAAATGATGCGAAATGCTCAGAGGTCATTACTGCATTAAAACCAACCACAGGTACTAAGGCTGCCAGAAGTGTTCCAAGAATAACCTGCAAAAAGGTCCAATAATGTGATAAGCTACACCTACACGGGCACTCTGGCAAGAAGAGCACACCTACGAGAGGAAGCTTATGCACTTACAAGGGGAGCATATGCAATGTAGAGCCGTGAAGAATAACGGCCAGTTACAATGCACAAGAGCACATGCATTGGGATAAGGTTGATAATGAATGTGTAGCCTCCCCAAGAGCAAACCTGGAAAAGGATAGTATATGATTATAAAATACATTTGAAAAACATGGACCAAAATTTATCAAGTTTACCATGTAGAAATATGAGAGCGCGTTGAGCGTTGCATAAAAGAGCGACCCTGTGTTCAGTGTCTGCATATCATTTGCATAGAAGTCAGAGCACTGCATTATGCCAAAAGAAGCAAAATGGAAAACACATCTTGAAGATCATTACCTTTACATATAGATAAAATGTAAATATCAGGGCAAATATTGCTACAGCTTCATTATCATAGCTGCCTGCAACAGATCTTGAGATATATGAGGGGACCTGTGATTATGTCAAGAGAACATTACAATTAACGACAGACTACTATTAGAAAACGGAAGACTACATACATAGACAATACAGTATTCTAAGAAATAGGTGAATAGCTAGAAATTAAACATCATCATGTTATCTGAATGCTGTGTTACATGGCAATGGAAACAAAATCCTGTAAAAAATGTATTGCAAACCCAAGTAAATGAGGAAACTCTAAATTCTCAAGTACTCGAGTGTGAACATAACACAGATCTGTCATTCATTAAATAATTTCAGGCGAGTTTGGAAATATATATATTTAGCATAAAGAAATCAGCAAACCATAAACACTTTTGCCAAGTGTACCACTCTTCTTTTTACACCTACACGAATGGTAAAGCTGAAATTAACTAGCAAGACCTCCAGTTTAATCAAAGATTATTGTTATTTTCATTTCCATTCCACCATGACAGTATGACACGAAAATGGCTACATATCAAAAAATCAAGTCAAGTTTGTATACCAATTTAGCAAAAAAAACAATCAAGGTTAAAAGTGGTAGGTAAGTCATTGGTGCCATTTACCATTGCCAAAATGGCTGCTGCCATCAATCCGGCTCCTGTGCCCTTTGCTTCCTATAGAAGAAGTCAAAGTAAGAACATAATTTGCAGATGGGTAAGAACAATGTGATGCTTTCTTAAAAAAGACAACCTTTGTTAACAGGTAAGTCGCCCAGGAAGCATTTGCCGAGAAAATTGGAGCTGTGAACACACAAACTGTCTCCACAGACAATGGGATGTTAAGAGAGTTCACCAACCTAGAGGACCATTCAAATAGTTAGGTAATTTGCAGTAATCTGAAGGAATGCAAGACACTAAAGTGTGTCACTTTGATGACATACCACCAAATAGTTCCAGCCGTCAATGTCAAACCAGGATACACAGTGCCGCCAATCACACGGCCAAGGGGATACCTAAAACAGTAGCGACAGCAACGAAATCAGCCAACTATTTATATGGCGTATTCTGTCTACGCAGAAATCACACAGTATTGAACAATTGAGAAGTTGGATCTGCTCTTACCATGTCCTATCATCAAACCAGTTCCAGAACTCATAAATTCCATTCTTTGATAAAAACTGTAACAGGAAGAAATTTGGACCAGATATAAGATATACAGCCAACAATATATGTCCCTATGTGACCGTCCCTTGCCCTATATACTTCCACTAATCATCTCATAGTTAATTAAATCTACAATACAGCAGTCAACTTCCAAAACCCAGAACCCTCCCAACACCGAAGCTCAGAATCAATACACCACCATATCTCCTACGGACCTCAATTCCACATACAGAACAAAACGAAAAGGTGAAATGAACGGGACCAGCAATCACACCTGAGTGACGCGGAAGTTGAAGTAGGGGTCGAACTCGTGGATCACGCTCTCGTACTTGATTACCTGCGCGCCAACAGGCATAACGGATGAGCACATACAATTCAGGGAGCACTTTGCGAGCACCGAACTGGATCTGGAGGCTCGGGGGCAAAACGGATCTTACCGAGAAGAGGCGGATCGAGAACGCGAGGACGCCGATGAGGAGGAGTGTGAAGGCGCAGAGCACGCCGCCGAAGGCGTTCCGCAGTCGTCCGCCGCCGCCTGTCGCCGCAGTGGAGACCTCGGGCTCCGCCATTGGGGCCGCGTCGTTGGCTGTGGCTGGAGGCGCGGAAATCCCAGCGCTGGACCCAGGCGGAGACGAAGACCTCGCGATCGCGAACTGGGTGCTCCAGTCCAGCACCGGGGTACTCGAGATTTATTGCGCTTTTTGCGGGTAAGCCCCTGGTAACAGTGTTATTCATGAAACGGTACCTGCGCTGCAAAGTTCTCAAATCCTCTTTACCCCGGTAATAAAGTCTGTCCATTTTTTTTCCTTGGCTGGGAAGGTTAATTCTAGTTAATAAATTCCGTATTTGGATGGAAAATTGTCTTGCAGAAGAATTGGAATCAATTGAAAGGAAATGGTTCTATGTTCTCCCGTCCAAATGATGAAATAGAAGGTTTTGGGTGATAGAAAGTGGAAATCACGGAGAATGTGTGACGTTGACAAAGCAAGGACTAATTCGAAAAATCGAGGGAACCGAACAATCTAGGCCGTTGATTTCTTTCATCCATCGCTTAGGACTATCTTCTTCCCTTCCAGCCAGAAGGCTCCTAATTGGTTCGATGACATGTTTTCCTGGAAACTAGCCAATCAGAAAGCAGCAGCAGCTTTGGGACCGCAAGAAAATATTGGTGTGCAAAACAGAAAAAAGGAATCTCTGGTAAAAATTCTCCAGTTGTTTTGTTAGATTCGAATCATATATTATCCCAATAAACGTCGTCATTCTGCTTTAACATGGTCTGTCTCAAACAAATATTCTACAGAGGGTAACACAACTTTCCTAAATTCCTTACTTACCAGCGCTGCTTTCAGGCAGGTAACAAGCTAATAACACCTCAAACGAAAGAAAATTCCTTACCAACGCTACTTTCAAGCAGGTGGTAACACTTCAAATGACAGAAGACCAGGACCATTCCAGTTACAAATATAAAAAATCTCCCATTCCAAAAGGTATAGCATGGCCAACAACATACAACATCTGCCCTCATCTGGGCAGATTATAAGACAACAGAAGTGCAACTAAGCGTGAAAATTGCACAATATGAATGTTACATTGCCAAAGGAAGTTCAATCTTTGTCATCTCTCAGCTTCAGCAAATTTGCTGCTATATCTTTGACGTGCCGACATTCTCAAATGGATAAACAGAAGAAACAGAGAATGATCATGAGGTATCATTGTATCATAGGTCATCATTGACATCAAATGCCAAATATCAAATCCATCACATTGGTTACAATTGATTTAGCTGGTGCAGCAACACTGCCAGTTGCACGACGACCTGCATCTCGGTTAACATTTGTGTTAGCCTTCGGGTCATATGGGCGGGGCAAAGCTCCTAGCTGGTTTGATGCCATGCTCTCCAAGGCAAGTGACTTTGAAGGCAAGTTAACCATGAAGCCTCCTTGGTTGCTTCCAATTAACTTCTCATCCAGCTGCTGCCGGTGCACTGGGTCAATAGGTTTCACTCCAATTATGAACCCACTGCTTAGTTGGATACCATTTTTCTGAAGGGCCTTCCGAGCGTCATACGAGCGCTTAAAGACCAAACATACCATGATGAAAACAGTCAGAGTAAATTCATCTGAAATTTCTTTGAAGAAAAAGTTCGTCTAGAAATGTAAAATGATAGTAATAAGCGCTTAATCTTAGTACATACAAAAAACTAGAATTGCTACCAAAAACAGAACTACTTGATGACAAAAAGGGCTTCTAAGAATTGCTATTTAAGTCTAATAGCTCCATCGTGCAAAGGTTATTTAGCAAGCCACAAAGTTACAGGGAATCAAACGGTTGGAGAAAATGGACGCACGTTCAGAGGTTGAATGTATCGTTACCTGGTACAATATGTGGATCCAGTTACCATCTCTTGGACCAGAGTGATGTCTCAATATTACTCCACATTTCTCGAATTCCCGAAGGACAAGGTTAGTATCTCCGATAGAGAATCTGTAGAAGAAAGTACAAACACAAATCAATTTATCATGTATAAGGCGCCTGCAATTTGCGGTTAGCGAATTACTATCTGGGAAAAACTAAAACCGGAGCAAGCAAATGCTAGCAGCATCAACTCATGACGAAAGCTATTTCAAGAACTAAATCCACCATGTGCATATGCGTACAGAAGAAAGCATAAGCATTATTTCCTCACCCAAATACTGTGACCCACTCCTCCCGTTCAGCCTCCCCTCCGTTCGCCACCGGCTCCGTCCTAACGGGTGCTTGCGCGGGGGTCACCGGCGACTGCGCCTCTGCTGTCGTGGCAGGAGGTGGTGTGCCAGGGCTCGCAGGCGGAGGCAAAGCGAGCACCTCCTTCCGGGACGGCTCCACCAGCCCATCCATCGGGGATCCCGGCGCCGAGAGCGACGCCCTGCCCCGGGACCGGTCCCATGACGGCGAGCCGCTGGCGGCGGCGCGGGGGGAAGGGGACGAGGCCACGGGGAGGAGGTCCGAGGCGGTGGGGTCCGGGGAGAAGTCCGCGGAGGCGTAGCGGTCGTCTAGGGTGAAGATGGGCGGCGGCGGCGGCGTGCCGGAGGGGGCCGCGGCGGGGGACGCGGCCGACGCGAAGCGGGAGACCCCGCGGTGGGACGGGATCGGGGAGGCGAGGTCGCGGAAGAAGGGGGACTGCCGCGCGCCGCGGCCGCGGCGCGAGGCGGCGGGGGAGCGGGAGGGGGAGGCCATGGGCGGGTGGGAGTGGGAGGGTTGAGGGTTTGGGCTTCTTCGGAGTTGGGGCGCCCTTTCCCTTCTCTCTGGTGGGAGAGCGGGGGCCTGCGAGGAGCGCTGGGGAGGCGGCCACTGGGTAGGTGGGTGGGTGTTCGTTGCAAGCCGATTTACTCGCCTTTATTGGGCCGCTCCGCGCCTTGTTGTGACGCTGGCAATTCGCTAGCACCACGGGCCAGCAGCCGCCCAGCCCGAATTCGCATTGACGAGAGTGGAATTTTTTGCCGAATTTTCAAAGCGACAAGACTCGTACAGTCAAACTAGCTGTTGTGAGTACTGCATACTTTCCAATTCTGAACTGTTACTTCCATGTTTAAACTTACCGCGAAGTTTCGCGATGTAGTTAGGTTAGGTATGTATGGTCGACGCAAGTTCTTTGCTTGAACTTGGAAACGCAATACGAGTTCATCGGAAGGAACTAAAAAATGGAATCAGCTTAACTTGTGAGTTGTTCTAGAATGGAAACTTGATAAGGTATACAAGTGCCGTCCGGGGAACCTTCACGTTCGAGGAAAGAAAGAATCGGCAGGAACGGTTCACGATAGTTCACGAATCCTGTGTACTCTGCCGTTTTTGCAAAAACTAGGAAGGCACGCACAACATCCAACAGAATTGCAACTGGATATGCGAGGAATGCTTGGCGAGGAAGCCTAGCACAAGTTTGATGTTTCCTCTTGGAACACGGTAACAAATCCGTTACTTTGAGACTTTGAGAGGAACGATACCTTACATTTCAAATGGACTACCCTAAAACAAATCTTCACGAATCACCTCAGGTTAACCTAAAACGGCTACATCTTCAATCATCCCGCATATTCTGGCCTCCGATCGGACATAGAACAGCATATCTCTGTGATCTCAAGCCAGCAATTGGTTCGAACCTCGAACAGGCAAATGTTTCTGATATTAATCAGGAAAACAGAGCTCTTCGGGTGGAAAGGCAATACTCTGGACAGAGAGAAATATTACACCAATTTAGCAGTAATTATGCACATATAGTGATCACAAAAAAAAAAAGCTGGCGAATGCATGAAGATGCAATTTGCATTAACAAGTATTGTTGTTACAATGAGCTTTAAAAGGGTTTTCAAAATAGTGGTTTATCATGAGTCATTTGAGTTCCAGTTGGAAAGCAGATAGAAAAACACCCATCCGAAGAAGCGTGAACTGACCGATGACCGTCTATGGGATGTAGATCACAACAAACGCAGTTTCCCGGTAACTGAATCGATGTCAGCTTTCCTCCCTGCAAAAGATAATCGCAGGGAAAATCCTCAAGTCATGTAAAATTCTTATTGCTTTGGCAAACAAAAGAAGAAATATATAGGATTCCAAATTCCAGCATACATTTTAAACTTGGAAATTTAAAGATAACTGCAAAGATAGAAAACATTAACTTCTGATTGAGAATCTAACCTGGTCCTATAGCAAGGACTGTTTTAGATCCAGCCAACACCTACGAGGAAAATCAGGTCAGGGTAAATGGTACTAGAACTGTTTGATAATGCGGCTGCCAACCCCGTTTCTTATGCATGGAAGATAGAAATGGCACACCACAAAAACAATTAGCGGGGAAAAGCCCTGCTCAGAACTAATAGTTGAAGTATATCATATTAATAAGAACTTCACCCAAATCACAATCAATCAAGTAGTTTTCAGGTTAATAGTAACTTGGATATGTTAATCATCGGAAATTTAGAAGGATGCTGTTTTATTGATGTTTATGAAGGCTGCCAAGAGCGCTGCTTTTACAGATCAAAGTAGGCAGAATCGCATAAGCATGACAAACCTGTGTGCGGCCTGCATCAGCAACGACAAATGTAGGGATACCTCGATGTTCTGCAGTTTCCTTTAGCCTATTCCTGATAATAGACCATGGGGGGAAACATGCTTAAATCAAAATATAAATTTACACATCACCGCCAATTAAAATATATTCTACAGGAATGCAGGTACTAAGAGAGTAAGGACTAACATTTCCTGTTGATTCTTGCATGTCAAAACAATTTTAGCCTGTCCAAATTGCTCCCATTGTCTCAAAAGACCTCGATTGCTGCAAAAAGACAGAGAAAGACTCTTTTCACAAAATACTGATGAACGGGTAGACAAGTAGCTCCTTGGCACAGGCTTCACATAATAAGACTCGCTCAGATTAAATCCCTGCACTTTCCATCCACTTATTTTCAATTTCAGTCTCTACATCTTCCACATCACTAGTTGTTTGAAAAGCCACCTTTTCCTAGCAGTAGTTGATAACATAGTGAACAGCAAAAGAGTCAACACTTTTTATAAGATAACATATGGGTGGTGCAATAGTTAAGGCCTCAGCTTTGGAGACTCTATAGATGACTGATGGAATAATTAAGGCCATAGCTCTAGAGACTCCACAGGTTGGTGGTAGGGTAGTCACAAAAAGGCAACTGTTTGGCGCTTAAAGCTCAGCAGCTACTAAGACAAGACATCTATCCAGTAAAGAAAGGTCCCATACCAACGCAGAAATTCACTAGAACATTGTTATGATAGCAGAACATCAGTTATTCAATGAAAATTTTCACAATCACCCTGCACCAGCATCAGTACCAATGCAAATTCAACCATACAGAAGTGCAACACTATAAGATTTATGTTTGTTAAGAGAAAATGCATACATTCAGACATTCTTCAACT
The DNA here is from genome assembly GCA_033239725.1 of Echinochloa phyllopogon. Taxonomy (NCBI): domain Eukaryota; kingdom Viridiplantae; phylum Streptophyta; class Magnoliopsida; order Poales; family Poaceae; genus Echinochloa; species Echinochloa phyllopogon. The sequence goes on along the minus strand of BTCW01000003.1, from coordinate 17,626,945 downwards.
AAAACTACCTAATGAAGCAAGATTGCAAACCGCATTAGCACCTTGACGATAATTCAGCATACAAGCCAGTCGCTGCATCTGCATGTAATTAGCAATGACAGAGATGTAGATTGGCTTGAATAGTTTAGTATATATATATAAACAACAGGAAAACAATTCTCTGTGGCCTCAGAACTGCTGTTGCTCTGGCTACAATTTGGTTGTCGCAGTGCGAACTACAACAGCCAATGGATAAATCAAACAGAGGTGCATCCAAAAGGGGGAAAGAACAGCAATACAGCATGTGCCAGTTTCGGGGTGCACTTACGGGCACATTGGGACGCTATTTTTCCAGCCCCCATCTTGAGGTCCTGGCGTACCACTAAAACCTGCAGATCCCGTAGCCATCAATGAGAACATGCTGAACACTTTTTTTTTCTTGAACGCAAAGTTGTGGAACTCAAACATTACTTCGAAATACAAGTCAGACGATGTACAGCAAAAGAATAGAGTCGTGTTGAAAGTGATAAAGCGCATGGTAACATTTCAGGTTCAGGATGCAAAATTAATCGGATGTGGGTTGTATACAGCAAGTGCCAAACTAGCTGAAAAACGAAGGACTCTCAGCATGTCTACTCGCGCAGAAGAGTTCGCAGTTCACCTTACCATCTTAAGCTCTCCGCCGCCGGAGGCAAGCGAACTCCCCGACGCCCGCTTGGAGCCGGAGCCGCGCGCGGGGGCCGCGGCCGGAGCCGGAGCGGGGCTGGATTTGGGTCTCCACGACGAGGATAGGTCGAGGAGGAGACCAAGGAGGAACCCGATGGCGAGGCCCGGGAGGAAGTTCGCGGGGCGGAGGCTCGCCGCGAGCCACGGCTCCTCGCCCTGCGACAGTGAGTAGACAAGAGAGTTAGGGTTCGGGGACTGATGGCGACGACCGGGGGGAGGGGGTTCCGTTGGGTGGCGCGTACCTTCCTCCGGGTGGGGTTTTGCCGCGGCGGAGGAGCCATGGAGGAGGAGCTGCCGGTTGCGGACTTCGGAGAGGAGGAAGAAGACGATAGATGGTGCGCTTGTCGATAACGGAAATTGCTGCATGGGCCGTTATGCTGTGCGACCTGTTATTGGGCCGTATGGGCTTGGCATCAATATGAAGCCCATCATTTTTTTCTTTTTTGTTTTTAGGCAAGCCAGCACTTCCATCGTCTTTTGGCGGTTCATGTAAAAGCTCAACAAATCTCAAAAAAAAAACAAGAACAACCGTAATCAACGATGGGCAGAAGTCAACATGCAAACTTAGCTGACTCGTCTCGTTGAATTACCTTTTTTTTCTCCGATATAATCACGTTTTCGTGAATTGCAGGTGCCAAGGAGTACGTACCCTAGTTCAGCGATCGATTGATCGATCACACATACTACATTCAAACTCGCATAGTCGCAAACTCGCAGGCTCGTGCCACGGCGAGGCGATGCAATGCATGCTACATTGGCATTGGACTTCCGACTTCGATCTTGATCGTAGTTGGGTACGCGTACGATACGCGTGCGGTCGCGCGTCGTTTTGCCCCCGGGGGCCGCTTCTTTGTTTGGGCAGGCATTCTAGTCCGGCAGAAAGCAAGTTCGGCGCGTAGCACGGACGCCAGAACACACATCTGTATCTCGCCTAATTTGTTCGATCCAGTTCCGCGGTGCTGTGCTTCGTTTTCAGACGTGACAGCGCTCGCCTCGTAGGAAAAGCGGAGCCTGGCGTCGGTCGGGGGGGGTCATCAAGCGGCGGGTTTTGGTGTCCGGTGACCAAACCAATTCAAGCGCCCCTCTTTTTCTCTCTCGCACTTGCTGCCGAATTCGTGTGCCGTGTCTTGTGTGTGTCAGTGTCACACCCCACGGCCCCGTACGTGACGAGGCAAGGAAACACGGCATTCAGTCCGTGAAAAGATATCGAGACGCATTACCCGCTCGATCTGTACACCAACCAGAGATTAGCATCACGGCGTCGCCGAAATCTCTATCTCTGCCCTCCAAAAAAAACAAAGTCGAAATAGCCATTTTAGTATTCAAACTATCAACCAAAGCTCAATTTTATTTCTAAACTAGCACTAAAATGGTCATTCTAGTTGTCGAACTTTCTCAGGTCAAGTGGTATGCTACGAAGGATGAAATTGAGCCATGTATGAAAGTTTAAAGACTGGAGTGATCATTTTGACAGTTTAGAGACGAAATTGAGCCTCAATCGATAGTTTAGAGATAAAAACGGCTATTTCACCAAAACAAAACAAAAATGAGCATGACTGCCGCTAAAGCTTTATTATTGCTGATACGTTATCAAAGGCCTCGTCATCTTCTCGAGCATTCGTCATCGCCGCTACTCAACATGCATACAGTCCATCTTCTCGTTCTCAATCATTGCATGAGCCATAAATAAAATTAAACGCATAATCGAACAGGAAGTGTCGCCTTCGCACACGCTAGTGCTCTAGCCCGGTGCGGCACCAGCGGCGGCGTGGCAGAGCGGCGGCGGAGCCAGGTAGCAAGCGCGGGGGGTGAATCCCGGCATGGGCTCGCCGCACTCGCGCGCACGTATGCACTGGACGCGCGCAGTCGTGGGACGCCGCCACGCTCTTAGCATTGACCGTGTCTGGTGCAGCGCTGCAACCTGCCCACCGCCATCACCACCGGGGACGGACGGACGGGACGGGAACGGGAGGGAGGCGGGGGTCACGTCCGCGGCGACCCCGCCTCACGCCCTCACATGACCGCCTGACACGGCCGCCAGCTCGCACTCACGCGGCCGGTGGGAGCCATCGTCCGTCGCCTCGCTTTATAGGCCGGGCCGTGCTGAACGTGGGTGCAGCTGTGGAAAACTGGAGCGTTTGGCCCGTCGTGGTGGCTGTTACCGGAGAAAACGGCAAAAAAAAAACTGGACAGGGGCAATTCCAAACTTTGTAATATGTGACGTTTTACTATTTGTATAGTTGGCATGTCAAACTTTTCCGCAGAACCAAGTTAATTGGATGGCCGTGTCAAAAGGTAAGAAGGTATGTGTGTTTGTATAGCATAAGGTAAGTTGTGGTAGGATTAACCAATCCATCTAGATTCATGTAATAAACTTGGTATGAGTCCTTACATCTTTTTGGATCCATTCCAACAATTAGATTTGTTTGGATCTAAATCCTATTTGAGTGAAAGTGATAAACTTTAGCACTATCGGTTTATCTAAATACAGGTACTAACGGGTGGTGCTAAATTTGAGACAAGACTCGTAAACATTAGTTGAGAAAGGGCGGACGCTAATGTATGCTAAACTTTAGCACTGGCACTTTAACCCATCCAAACATGCGTTTATTTGTGTATATTCTATAGTGGTAGCTAGGTAACATGCAAATCGGTAGGTACACTGACTTCGTCACTCTTAAGATCGATTTGCCAATCTAGTCTTTTATAGATGTCTGTAGGAAAAATGTGTGTACGTGTATTTATAGGAGTGAGTGTGCACCCATATTCATACGAGCGCATACGTCTATATTGTATTTTCGTAAAGAAAATATATATCACTGTAACTTTTCTAGCCTCTAAATGTTATAGGGGGGATGCTCAACCTTAGCCACGTGTAAATAGGTAAGTCTTCTTGGTTTATGGACATCAATAATCCAATTAAGATTTAGCAAGTACGGTTGTTTCTTTTTTCTTGGAAGCCGCTTAGGGACTAGGCTTTGCTTCCTTAGGGCAGGCCCAATGCAGTGGCTCCAGTGGTGGCCTCGTTAGGCCAAGCTAGGTTCGGACTTCAGGTGGACAAAAGTTAGATGCTCTAAACTTGTCAGAGAGACCAGAAGGTGTAGGTGCTTAGGAGAGAGAAAATAGAGATACAAAGATGAGACAGTAAAAAGTGTCTTGAAGAGAGTAGCAGTGGTGGGACAGGGAACTAAACAGAAGATGTGCTAGCGTTGAAAGATTACTAGCCTCGAGGTTACCGGGTCTACATGGAGGGAAACTTTAGCCTGAAGCCACTACTTTCTGATATTTGCGTTGGGCTTGCCCTTACCCCCCATCATACTTCTTCAATATTCGAGGGCACCTTGCCACTAGATTCATTCCCACATCTCAACGCCGTGCTAAGCAACCCACTCTTTACTCCCCCGCTGGCGTCATCAACCTTGTCTAGCGTATGTGATGCCAATTCCACTATAAACACTTCATCACATTGCTCATGCCATCCATGCATCTTTAAGCTTGATGGCACCTCCCAAAGCCTCATCCCCTCCTCTGCCCACCCCAACTACCAACCCCTTGCCCCTACCCACACACACAAAAAGAGAAAAAAAACTCTTCCCTGACCTTAGAAGAAAGGAAGATGATGCACGGAGCGAACTACGAAAACTTCCAAGCTAGAGTTTATCAAGATGTGTCACATTAATTGTTTCATTTCACTATTTGATACTCTATTTTCATTTCGTTTACAATGTATGAATCAACCTTTGATCACATTGAGTTGAATAATATTCAATAGCAATGCTTGTTAATCGGATGTAATATCCATACGGCGTAACCTTGTTTCGATATGCTCTTGATGCCATGTCTCCAAAAGAGATATTACGAGGGAAAATCTAATCGTTTTCTTCTTTCCTTCAAGTTTTTAGATTAAAAAAAATCCTCCAACTTATGTTGCAACTCATAAACAGGAAATGCCCGCTTTGCAGGTTGCTACTAGACTTTTCATACAATAATATGTGCCACTTATTTATACCTATCTTATTCTAAAATATACGGAGTAAGTATGTTTTGCTATATATCTAAATATAGAATATACTTAAATATATAAAAATATATGTTAAAATTATAATAATTTATTTTTAAAAACAGAATGGTATTTATGTAACTAGATACTAGTATACTTCCACCTTTGTTTATCAAACCATTCGATGAAGCTTGAAGCGCCGTGGTTGCTCTACTGTGGTTCCACACGAAGGCACGACTGTCGAGGTACAGATAATTAAATACCAGCATTGTCACGCCTTTCGAGGCCAATCCACCTCGGGATCGGAGACCAGGACCGGACCTTATCTGACGCAGTCACGCAGCCCACAGGCAGACCGCTTTATTTTATCACCAAGCCGACCCCGATGCAACCCACGTGTCCAACAGTACGTCATCCAACGGCCACAGAGCGAACAGCGGCGGGGTCGCCCACGTGGTGGTTACGTGGTAGCACGAGGCGGGCCCGTGACCCCCGGCCACTCGACGTGGCGCGATCACCGACGTCGGTTTAGTCTCCCTCGGCCTCTAATGGTGGTGCTAATAACGTGGGGGGAGAACATCTTTTTTAGCTGAAGCACTGATGTGCTCGTGATTCACTGCGGTACATGGATTTAGTAGATTTTTTTTCGCAGTTTTACACTAAAGAATTGATCGGTCAATGTAGCATGGCACGGTAGCACACGACGTTAGGTTTGATTAATTGTAGGTTCATTTATGCGTAGACAAAATCCATGACAATGTAACATGATGTACAATGCTATGATGACCGTACCCAACATATGATGTTACCTCCATATGATGGTGCTCCCCTACTCTGAAGTGCACAAACACAGTAGCTCTCATATGCTTAAATTTGTGTACCATCCTCATATATATATTAATCGAATCCAAATTGCTCATCACGCATCAAATGAAATTTACAGATGTACCTCTCGCTGAATACATATCTGACTTCACACAAAAGCGTCCGTCGAAGAAAAAACAATTCTCATAAAAAATAGCCTGCATACACTTTTGTGGTGCACAATTTAGAAATGAGAAATCAGATGTACATAGGACACCATCTGCAACATGGCTTATTGGGTGGCTTGTTTGGGTTACTAGCTCAAAGAAATCATAAAGATTCAGCTAAAGGTATATATGCTGATAATTTTTTTTCTAATTTAGACTAAAAATATATATTAAAATATTTTATTTAAACTTACATACTTCAAATTTTATACGGTACCTTATATATACCTTTAGAGTATTGGTTCAGATACTGCAAATATTTCTCACTTCATCGCTCGTACTGTGATTTTTCATTGATGTGCGGATATTTCATCTTACTTTTCAAGTAGTGCAAGGAAGACCCACACACCAAACACACACAGGCGTATGCAAATCATATTTTCGATACTGCTAAAATCAAAGGACGCCAACGTGAAATCTAGGATCTAATATCTCAAACCCTGGTGGGCCAGTTATGTGAGTATTCCACAAGGCGGTTTGCATTTCAAGCTACTTTGCACATCATCTTGGATTGTACTTAGTATCTCCAATAGCCTATCTAAAATATACTCCCTAAATTATCATTTGTAGAGTCATTTAAGTGAAAATTATTTTCTATATCTTTATGCTTTTCAACAGCTTATCTTGTCCGCAGTCTAAAGAGTCATCTCGCTCTCTATCTTTGGCTAGCGAGAACTTCGAAACAAAAGATATCTATATTTGGATATCCAATTGAAGAGGCTGTTGGAGGGTGTTTTTTCCACCAAAATCTCTATTTCTGGAAGTTACAAAAGATATAAAGAATCTCTTGGAGATGCTCAAGTCCATCTAGCCATCCATATTGCCATATGTTCATTTTTCCAACATTGATCGTCAATATCTAGAATCCAATATAGATTTATTATAGTTTCATAATACACAACTCTTGCATTTAAGATATCATATTTTTATAGATATTGCTTGACCATTGTATTAAAGACTGTGTCAAATCTCTAATTTGTGATATGAGCAATAATGCAGAATTGTACGCAAAGAATAATATATGTATTCACCAAATTGTAAGGCCGTTTTTCCCATTGGTAAAGTGGTAAACAGTAAACACAAGAAATGGAGAAAATGCTCTTCTTCCGGCTGCTATCAATCAATTTCTCCTTGTTTTTTCTTCCGTGGAGCAGTACCACTACAGTTGTCATCGTCCAACTCTGACTGAGAAGCCTCCAAAAATCCATTTATTTTCTTCTGCCCTGTTTGATACCACCATTAATTTCTGGATTTTTTTACTACTATAAAAAGAGATATTCTCATTTTTAACCGGCCATTAAAGCTGCCTATAGTAGTTTCCAGCCAGGGGGAGGGAGTGGCTGTGGGCGGCTGTGGCTTTATTTACTTCCTCAAGAATCGTTCATCTCTGCTGACCTCCCTCGTCGTCCTCCTCCACTCCGCTCTCCAACGCCTCGGACGCGTCCAATTAAACCCTACTCTCTCTCTCTCTCTCTCTCTCTCTCTCGTTATTTCCGCCAGCCGCTCGCAGAAAAAATCAGACAGAATAACGGAGGGGAGGGAGAGGGAGAAGGAAACAAAAGACGAATTCTCTTGGGGGTGAGGGTGAATGAATATGGAGGTGGCGGTGGAGTGCGCCGGCGGCGGGAGGGTCAAGAAGGAGGCGGACCTCTTCCTCGTCGACGACCTCCTCGACCTACCGTGCGACGACGAGGAAGAGGAAGTGCAGGAGGCGGTGGTGGAGGAGGGAGAGGGCGAAGGTACTAAGACGGGGGTGGTGGCCGGGGCCTGTGGCGCCGGCGTCGGTGGGGGTGGCAGCGAGGAGGGTGCCACCGGGAACGCGTCGAACGAGTCGTCGACAGTGACGGCGCTGGACAGCGGCAGCAACTCCCTCTCCGGTCTCGCCGACGGCGACTTCTCCGGCGGGCTGTGCGAGCCGGTAAATTCCTCGCCTCTCGTCCTGAATGTCGTCGCGTATTTTTTTCGCATGAATTCCGGCGAACTGCTCGAAATTTTCCGCGATTTCTTCGAAGAATCAACGGTTCCGATAATCCATCCAACTATCACCGGCACCCATTAAAGTTCTCCTTGAATGGAGGGAACGTCCCGTCCGTGAATAGTAACTGATGGAGCCTAGCTGCAGCCAGAAATAGCAGCATCCTAAACGCTCGCCGCACTCTATCTGCAGCCCGCAGGCGCCGAAAATAGTTTGGCACTGATTCAATGAGTTTAACGCCGTCGTCGCCATTGCTGACTGCTTTCTTGCTCTCTGAATCTTTGCGCAGTACGACCAATTGGCGGAGCTGGAATGGCTGTCCAACTACATGGGCGAGGACAACTTCCCAACGGAGGACCTCAAGAAGCTGCAGCTCATCACCGGCATCCCGTCGGCCCCCGCCCCCGCCGCTACGGCGTCCGTTTGCGCTCCTGTGGCCGCGGCGGCGCCGCCCGGCGGCAGCGTGCTGCCACCGGAGGCGCCGGTGCCAGGCAAGGCGCGCAGCAAGCGCTCCCGCATCGCGCCATGCAGCTGGGCCTCCCGCCTGCTCGTGCTCCCGCCCCATCCCGCGTCGCCGCCGTCCCCGGCGTCCGCGGCCATCTCGCCGTCCGAGTCCGGCACCGCGGCGCCGGCGTTCCCGGCCAAGAAGCCGTCGAAGCCCACCAAGAAGAAGGAAGCAGCGCCGGCAAGCCCGGCTCCGAGCGCCGCCGCCGCGTCGGCCGGGGAGGGGAGGAGGTGCCTGCACTGCGAGACCGACAAGACGCCGCAGTGGAGGACGGGGCCACTGGGCCCCAAGACGCTGTGCAACGCGTGCGGCGTCCGGTACAAGTCCGGGCGCCTCGTGCCGGAGTACCGCCCGGCGGCGAGCCCGACCTTCGTGGTGTCGAAGCACTCCAACTCCCACCGCAAGGTGCTCGAGCTGCGCCGCCAGAAGGAGACGCACCCGCACCACCAGTACCAGCCGCAGCAGCCGGCGCTGGGGCATATGGGCCCCGGTGCCGCCGGCGGCCTAATGCACGCGGCGCCCAGCCCGCTGCTGTTCGACGGGCCGGCGGGGCCGCTCATCGGCGACGACTTCCTGATCCACAACCGCATAGGGCCGGACTTCCGCCAGCTCATCTAGGGACGTCGTCGTCGTCTTTGCTTTGCTCGATCTAGAGTTGATCCAATAGCCCAGGAATAATGCAGCAAATCCAAAAACTGATCCTTTTTAGGAGGTTTTTCTCCAGTTTTTAATTATCTGGCAGTCTTTTTTGGAACCCTTATTTCTGTTTCTCCCTCTCTCCATTTCTCAGCTTTTTTTTGAGCTTTTTCTTAGACTCTTCTCGGATTTTTGAGTTTCTGACCCCTTAGAAAATAATTTTAGGGAGTTAGTGATTTTCTTAGCCTCTTTTTTTATCCCTTTCTCTCTTTCTTAGCACCTTTTGATTTGTATAATGCAGAGCTCCTAGAGGAAGAGTAAACAAGCAGTTTTTAAGTTCAAACTCCAAAGCTAGTATGAGACTTCACCTTGTTTATGTGCATTTCGCCTAGCAAGATGATTCGCTTGCGCCGGTGAGCCGGTCGGTGGCATGCATGATAAGGGGCGCACAAACTGTCACAATTCACAGGCGTGGTGTGTGCAACCGAACCAAAGTACGGAGTATACTCCTATCTAGCTAGGGTGGAAAGGCCAAAAAAGGTGCACGTGATCACCAGCAATCTTGCAAAACACAAACATATGTCTCACGCTGATGGCTGAATGGTCAAGTTCTTCTTCCCTTTGCTCAGCCTTCTTCTTTCACGAAAATCATCACGCCGTGACTGATAGGGCCCACATGTAATCCAGCTGCGTATGGGGTAGAAAGAAGCATTCCTGTACATGTAGCAGTGTGCTATTGTCCATGTGGGGGCTTGATTCGGTTGCAGGGCAGAGTATTCAGCATTGGATCCATTTCCAACCACTTCGCTGTAAAAAGTTTGGTCGGGCTCCGTTGGATTGATTGATCCTCCTGGTTTGGGCCCATTTTTGGGGTGATCGACGTCGACCGGTACGTCCCTGACCACCGAAAGCTTCGAATTTACCTGTTGGATGGATGCTAGGCTACTGCAATGTGCAATCCCTCCATGCGGTGACGATGCGCTCCACCGGCTTTGCCAAAGGCCCGCCTGACATCTGTGCGCAGGGCGCCCACCGGTAAATGTCACCTGACCATGACAATAGCCAGCAGCGCAGGACATGCTTGTCCTGACGCCGAGGCATCGACGTCTGATAGATTTCGCCTGAAGCAAAGGCACTCATCTCTCTAGTCTCCACTGCCTTTATGGTGAGATTGTGAGAAGCTGCTTCGGCTCGGGTCTCGGGATAAATTCGAGCCTGCAGTACAGGACGTGCAGGCAGACATGAGTTATCTTCGGAATTCAGAAACGCTTCTAAAGCATTGCTAATCCTACTAGTTTACTACTACGTTTATTACAGGAGTAGTCCGTGGAGAAGATGGTCTGACACGGTATGATTGTACACCCAGTACATGCAGGGAAAACGGAGCTCCTTATCGTACAAGCGAAGAAAACCCTGGTGGCCGGCGGGTGCGTCCTGGATATCCTTCATGCTGGCAGCTACTGACTTCACTCTCAGGACAGTTGTGAGTATGCGCCGTGTAGGGCATACATGCGGCAATACCTGTTTCCGTAAATTGATGATGGTGGGTGCTAACCCTATGACCAAAATGCAGAGAGCTTTCAGCGGTTCGAAGTTTTGCTGCCAGCATTCATTCAGGGTTCAGAATAATTCAGATAGTTAGATGGAGTATTGAAGCAAGTACAACTACAAGCCTACAACAAGTACTATACGTGATACTAATAAGTGATTTTCGGGTGCCCATCCTTGCCATGCAGGTATGACATAGCTGTATGCAGCAGCCAAGCGGCCGCACATGCACGGGGAGCCTGCGGTGCCGCCCTTGGTCTGGGAGAGACGGCAGGTCGGCAGCGGCCGGCCGGCACGCGACGCGACGCGATGCGAGCCAAGCGGCCGCGTTCCGGAGTTTCGCCTCGCCAACCTTACTTTTTGGACGCTCCGTCCGCCGCTCCTCGTCTCACGGTCTCACTCACCACCGGCAGAGCAGAGGCTTGCAAAAGAGTCCGACCCTGAGCACGTGCGGGCACGTGACGGCGCGGCCGCCCGACGTCGGCGGTGGGGCCAGCGGAAGCACCCTGCGGCCAGGGCGCGGGCGAGAAGCCCATGAGCTACGCCTACGCACCGACCAGCGCCGCCGCCGCCTGCACTACAGCACTAGCACAGGTAGCAGCTGGGGGCGAGGCGTGTTCGCATTGGCACCCTGCACCAGCTTTCCCGTGCCGCGCGCCTCTAACCGCCCCGTGCCCGCGGATCGTATCCGAGACAAGACACCGGGCGGCGACGCGATGCGTTCACTGAACCGGGGGGCTGGCGTTGCCTACCTGCGCGCGTGAATTATCGTTTCTGTCGCTTCAGTTCAAGGAGGAAACCGGAGCAAAGCCTGAAAGCCGGGGAAGGTTTACTCTACCGGAAAAGGACGAGTCGGCAGTTTCATATGCTCACGGCATCAGTCCGTCGTGAATTTTCAAGAGCTGCTGAACCAGTTTCCGCTGTTTGTTTTTAGGGAGAGAAAAACGAGCAGAAATTTCGCGCCGAAAGCGTTTCTGTTGCAAATTTACAGATTTGCGAAAAACCTGGCCCATATTTTGATTCTGGCCAGGGAAAGGACTAAAGGCCCACGTAATGTGGCTAGCAAACACTTGTTCGTGACTGTTCATGTGCTCTCCCGTGGCCGGTACTTTCGGCCCAGCAGGAAAGGCCCGTTAGCGAATTATCTTGGTGGCTTTTATCTGTGTGCAACACTGCAACAGTGCTGTGAAAACCGAGCACGCCATTTACTGACAGCGTTTTTTTTTCAACCGTGGAGTTGTAGCATCATTGCAGGTGGGCCAAACAGAACACATCTCATGACACTCCAAATAAAGTGAAAAAAAAGTGAGCGTAAAGAGCAATATATTTGTCACCAGATACATCTCGTGAGTCTTTCTCTACACTTTTTTGTTATGAATTGTACGTTGATACAAAAACTAGTTGTGTACCACACATGTAGCATAGTGACGCATATTTATGACATAGGCACCTGAAAACTTTACAAGTTACAGTAGATATACATATCTTATGTATGACAGGTGTAGTACACAATCATTATTAGATTGACAAGACAACATTTAGTTCTTCTCAGAAACTGCATATCTTATCCGTATGAAATCTAAAGTTGGTCCACTTTTTTGTATTGACCATTGTTTCAACACAATTTTGACCACTTTTCTCACACTCCTTGTACCTACTAGCTAGGAGTCGACAACTACTTCTAGGGCAATCTAGATTAGATGTAATCTCGTCTACCTTTTGTGTCGTGATTCTTGTACCTACTAATAAGCCTAGGACAACTGCTTTAGGGCTCCAAAAGATACCATGGACGTAAGTGAGAAATAGTATAGCTTTTTTGAAGTGGTTTTGACTTTTTACTTATGAATGTTTTTATGCTTTACTTGACATGTCTTCGGTTTATTTCTCCTAGTCTTATTATTAGCTTGCACAATTTAGATCATATTATAATGATTAATTAACAGGGTTTTAGATAATGCGATTCAAAGTAGAAAATTATTTAAATATGCAGGCAAAACATGCTAGAAGCATCTCCAAGATTATAACCCTCCGTAAAAATAGAAAGCCATCTAATTCAATGTGGTAATCCAACAGATTTTGTAAAGATAGCTAGTGAGCTAGGCTAGCTAAAAATAGCTAGCGAATGAGGTGGGATAGAGAGCCACTAAATTTAGAGAGTCATTTACAGAGTCTGTTGGAAACGTTTTTTCTCTAACAATAGCTAAATTTAACTTTAGAAAATGATTTGGCTAGTCTCTTGGAGATGCTCAATATCTGGGTTTTATCAGTTGACAGCCTACTGTAACCAAGCGTAAATTGCTGTTTAATACCTCATTAAAGGAATTGCAAAGCTGTTGGTGAAATAATGTGACTGATTACCGATATGTATACATTGCTGGCTATCTAATTTCTACTCCGTACTAACTATTTGCTGCTTTTGTTCAAGAGCAGTACGTCCTGCCTTATAACTTGCAATGGCCGCTTAAGTTTGTTACAGAAACGTCAAACTAGAATTGTACGTGCTACGATATGGTTGGTGTTCCGGCACTCGTGCATGTACAGCTAGCTTCCCGTACGTGTTGCGTGTGCTTGGCTACCCTCGTGTTTTTCTCATTTTTCACGCATGCATTGCCCTGTGATTCTGAAGGACGGACGTTGTTTGAGGGAGGGAAGAATCATCGATCACCTGCTACTGTAGTTAGTTACCAATTGCAGGTGACACTAGCTCTGCTGACACTCGAGCTAGCGCGCTCCTGCTTGCTCTATTCGGGTGTTTCGTTGGTAATCGTAGGTCAGTCGTCACCCCGGCCGCAGCGAAAGAGCTTCTCGTCGATCTCGATCAGCCAGGTACCGAGGTACAGTAGCACAGATGAGCGAGGACGACAGAGTGGTGATCAGAAAAGGAAAAGAAAAGAAACGAGACAGGGAAAAGGTGCTCATCGTCCTGCAGGAGATGAGGTTAGGCGATGGAGCTCTGTCATGGCAAGCTAGAGTGATCCCGCCGCCGATGCGCATCCCGTGACGGCGCTCGCGCGGTCACAGGCGCGCGATCCCGACACGCTGCCACGCGCTGCGCCACTCGATCCACGCGCACCCGATCCGCCATGCCTGCAAATGGCAAGATCAATAAGCACACATTAACCTCACGATTAAGGTTGGGCTCCGCAGATTAACCGTCGAAATCGCAGGTAAATGATGAGCGGAGAGACAGTGGATCGGCGCATTAGCCTGGGGCTTACTCCAGTAAACAGTGAACGTAACCGACGAGACAGAGATTGAAGCCAGCAGCAGGGCTGTACTTGTTCGTTCCAACACCCAGCGCAGGTGTTGCTAGTACCTCTCCATCATCATCCGGATCCAGCGGCTGGATCGAAAAGATCTCCCAGCCCCAATACGTGCAGTAGCTTTTGCCCCCTCTGTCAGAGGCTAGACGACGAGGACGAACAGGAGGATATTTTGATCCCCGTGGAAAAGAGACGTACGCTTTTCGGGTAACAATTGCCTGGCCCAAGTTGATCGTCGTCAGGAGATGGAGAGGTGAGGTTCTCCTCCCCTTTTGCGGCCGCACCCGCGCACAAGGTTTCCGCTTTCCAGGGGATGGGATCTGCGTGCATGCCGGCCTCCGATACTGTGGGCGGGGGGTGCCAAGGCCAAGGCCAACCCCTGCCGCCGGCGCCGCGCCTATAAATAGGGCCCCGGGGAGGCGTCGATCGCCAGCCACAGCCGCCCAGCTAGCCCGTGCGCGCAGCAGTGCAGCAAGTGTCGAGTGATAGCTAACCCCGGCCGCCCGCCCGTGTGCAGAGGTGACTGACTCAGGCTAACTAACTGCCTTAACTTGCGGAGGCAGGCCGTGGAACAGTTGGTTAAAGAAGCTTCGAGAGAGAGTAATGCCGTGGCGCCTAGCAAGGCCGATCGAGAACAACCCCACGGTAATTTTAACGATCGCTAGCTGCTAACTCTTCTCGATCTCCTGCTCGATCGATCGGTATTGAATTGATGCGAATAGTATGTAGTTTGCACGAGTATATATACTGACCTGGACGAGGCCGGTGCTTGCTTTAATTTGCAGCGGTGGGGCTCGTCGGAGGGCGGCGGGGACCCGGCGGCGGACGGCGGCGGCGGCGCGGAGGCCCGGAGCGTGCGGTGCGAGTGCTGCGGGATGGCGGAGGAGTGCACGCCCACGTACATCGGGCGCGTGCGGGAGCGGTTCCAGGGGAAGTGGGTGTGCGGGCTCTGCGGCGAGGCCGTCAAGGAGCGGCAGGCGCGGGAGCCAGGGCTCGCCGTGGAGCGCGCCGTGGAGGCGCACGCCGCCATGTGCGAGCGCTTCAACTCCACCGTCCGCCTCAACCCCAAGCTCTCCCTCGCCAGCTCCATGCGCGACATCGCGCGCAAGAGCTGCCAGCACCGCCACCGGAGGCGGAGCATCGACGGCGCCGGCGCCGGCGCCACCGCCGCGTCGGCCCCGCCGTCCGCGTGCGGCGGCGGCAACAAGCAGCTCACCCGCGCCGCCAGCTGCGCGCTGCCCTACGTCTGACACTTAGCTACGGGAGCACGGCGAGCGCGTCCGCTCTCGCTCGGGCTGCTGTGCTCTGCGCGCTCTTGCCGTGGTATATATACTGGCCTGCTGGTAGCTGGCAGCCTGGCACAGCGGCACGCAACATGCATGTGTGTATACCGTATACGTAGGGTGTGTAGGCCATGCATGTAGCTGGTAAGTACATACCGTAGTAGGCAGTAGCAACTGTTTGTTTCTTTGGGAGGTCTTTATATACATACAGAGCGTATTATTGTATATATATACGTTGTATGTACGTGCAGTGTAGTGCGATCATGCGGCCTGCATGCTGCCAGAAGGATGCATCAGAGAGATATATAGTAGGTAGCATGCACACATCCATCCATACTGATGTATATATATAAAGTTATAAAATCTGCGTTCAGTTTGGTTCACATCCATCAGGTATTGTGTGTGCATGCACACAGGATATCTGTGTCTTTTGTCGTTCAGCTGTCAGTCAGTCAGGTTGCGTTGACTCCCGCTGTTTTCTTTTGAGGTAATCTCCCGCTGTTTGGTACTCCGTATGAATCAAGCCTGGCTCCGCACACGGCCCTTTTTCTTTAAGAGGCTGCTGCCTTCGAAATGTTTAACTGGGTCAGGCTGATATTGGGTCACATTTTTTCTCTTCGATCGGTGGCCTAGATTTTTCTCTCCCCGGGCAGAGCATAAGAGAAGTGATTAATCTCATAAGAGAGGGAAGTTGAGATGGTGTATATTTAGGGAAATATTAGTGGAAGTGTACTCCGTACACCTATATCTATCTATCTATCTATTTATCTATCTATCTATAAAAATCTAATAGAATAAAAAAATAATTCTTATTAATTTTTCTACCGCCCCTTATAGAGGATCTCATATTAGATGTTTAGAGAAAATGCATTGATGAATTTGCGACGTTAAAGAGTTTCTATTGTTTGTAGGCTATTTTTTTACCGACATAAAACTTACCTCCTTATGTATCATGCTCCTAAACCCACGTTATGATCTTTCTATTTTCTTTAATTTTAAACATTGATTTTATAACTTTTTAACCTTTTGTTATGTAATCTTATTTTCTGTTAAATATATGTGTCGTACGTATATATGTTTACATGCTTTACCAATGTACAAAATGATACATAAATTTTAGAGGGAAACCAGTGTGATATGTCCACCCAAACTCATCGCAAAAAAAAGTGTCGCAAACAACGAAAAGAGAGATAAAGGGAACGGACACATCAAACTTTTACAGGGAAAATGACACAAAGTTCGAGCTCATGTCTAGAATCCGCAAAAAGGTTGGCCAAGTCGCCAAGACAAGTTGAACTAGTCCCACTTGGGCTTACTTGAACCAGTTCTACAGTAAACTCAAAGGCTCGATCCGCTTCTATTAACCGGGCTAGTACTTAACCTTTTCTATCTCGTGCACAAGCATATCACTTCCAGTTTCGCAAAAAAAAAAAAATCACTTTCAGGCTAACAACTAACTCCATCGTCGTATGGCATTTTTTCAGGCTAACAAAATTAGTTGCCCAACGAAAAGATCAAGATCAGGCTAGCACCTATAGCCGAGATAGGATCAGCCAAACTTAGCTTATCTTTGGTAATACCGAATGAATCGATACCTGCATAATCTGCAGCTGATCGGTCAGTACCGGAAGGCCGGCACCAGTCACCGTTACGTATCTAGATATATCTAGCTGAAACGTACAGAGCCCACCCGGAAAGAGGATCAAAGCAGACGCATTTTACATGCTTGGAGTTGGAGAGAGAGGAATAATGGTTGTCGTTGGCTCGTTGCTGAATTCATGTGTAGACTGTAGAGTCGGTCACATACTACTTTCAGCAAGAATCTGAGCTACTGCTTGAATCTCTAACGAACCGTGTGACAAAAACATATAAGTGCACATGAACTGGGCATGAATCTGAGATACTGCTTGAACCCAATTAGTACGGTTACAATCAGAACCAAACTTGTATACTAGTTTAAGCCACTTTCAGTTGTTCTAGTTATACCGTGGGAATAGATGTATGCTATCGGTCATTAGTCATCAGCATCAGCTGCTGATTTGAGCTGGCCGTTGGTTGTGTGGTGGGATGTTATTAATTTTGGACAGTGATATCGAGCCTAGCGCCTAGCGGTAGCTTATGGATTTATCCAAGGGATTAGAAATCATCTGTAGTGCATAAAATCTCTGAATTAGTAATGAACAACGATCCGAATTATTCCAGCTGGTGAGTAGTGACAAAAAAATCAGCTAGTTCGTATCATAAACTAATAATTCAAAGAGGGGGAGCGTGCATCTTTTATACCTCATTTTTTTCATGAAAAAAACACCATACCTTTTCAGTTTTTCTTAAAAGAACCGTACAGAAACCTGCTGAATGAGCAGTCTCAATAGGGGCGAGTTTCATGGCAGTAAATCACATCAATAATTTTGCTGAAATTGCAAAGTCATTATGAGGATAGAGAAAAAGAAACTTTCATAGTAGTAAGTTCTATGTCACATCAGTGTTAACACACTTTCCAACACCCAAGTTATATCCTTCTGTACTCTTGTTAATGTTTTTTTTATTTATGAATATTTTTATATACAAATTGGTTTTTAACGATTTGGCAAGACCTGGTGTCAGCTTTGGCATTGGTATCCTTCAACTATTAAGATCCTAACAAAAATTGTCGCTATATGTTTCCTGTTGGTTAATGGCTTGATGGCCTTATTCTTTTTGATCTGTAGGGTTTTGCGATGAATATTCATCATGATGGTCTCAATCATATGAACTAATCACACTAGCAACGAAAAGTTCATGAGACTTTTTCACCACATTTCTATCAACGGGCCCAAGCAAGACGCAATGGTTGATGAGTTTGTAGTCAGTTCACCCTCGATGTATGCTCCCACCTACCAGCGCTTGATCGATGAGAATTGAGAGACATACTCATTGTCTTGACTCAAGGAAGATGATGGAGAAAGTGAAACCATGAGAGGGCTCATATATAGTAATCTATTTCTTTCGATCAACCTCTACAATATTTGGAAGCATTTAGTCTTTTGTCAGAACAAGATTGTTTAATTTGTTGTCAGAAAATCGATAGGGATAATACTTGTCTCAATAACATATCTTTTATCATTGTTTCTTTACTCTGGAAACACATTCATATACAAATTACAAGAGATATAGTCATATTAAAGCACTTCTTAGTTTTGTGAAAGAATTATAACAGCATTATTTTTTTTTGTTTGCAACTACATTTGTTTCGTCTATATCAGCGTTTAACGTGAACGGGATTTAATATTTTGACCACCAGTAAACTTTACTAACACGTGTAAAAAGTTACATTTCAAATAGATTATTCGTTGTTAATTGAAAGTGTTGCTTAAATATTTGATAAAATCAATACATTTTGAGCATTAGTTAGCAAAAGTACGTTGCTTGGGTTCACATCTTTAAAATGAATGCTGGTTAAGAACCTAATCTCTCACGTATATCTTCATTGTAATGGATACACGAGCTTAGGTTGTGCCGACCTTGTGACAACTCTAACGATTGCCTTGCCGGAACCAATCTCAATCATGAATCAAACAAATCAAACAAGAAAAGGAAGAATACAAAATGACATCATGTATCATATTGCACTTATAATTCTGCCTCATTAATGCCAAGATTGATCGATCTGACCCTCTCATATTGCTCCATCCAACAGTGTGGACCGAATGGGTGCACGTAATTAATATATGATAAATATATGTATTTGTCCAATATGTACTCATAAACTGAATAGAATGTATTAGTTTTGTAATATCGATGATATTCAAAATTGTAAAGGACAGGGTGTCTTCTTCAAAATGTGCAGAAATTTCGTGGTAAGATCAAACATAAGGTATCTTTGTATCTGTGTGGCTTTGAGAATACTAGATATTTTTGTATTATTTTTTATAACATACTTAGCAAAATCATTTTTTGTTAAACTATAATGAAACCATTATAGACCATTATGGGTATACATGGATTTATGGACTCTCTAAAAGATATCTTGAAATAAGCTTACAATGGCAACATAACAAATGCTTAGAAAACATAATATGGACTGTTAGAATAGTTATAAGACACCATATATATTTAGGACATCCATTTTGATATCAAAATTGCATCATTTTAGGCTCGTATTAATGCACATTAAGGCAAATAAAAATATAAATTAATCCCTTAAGGAGGAAGAGCCCACCGTCCTCCATATGGAGGACGAGGACTGGAACACCCTCTCGCCCATACAAGAGATCCCCCCGATCCACTCTCCTTGTTCTGTTGTGGTTCCTGCTATTCTGACAAAATTGTTTTGGCAAAATCTGAAATGTTTTCCAAGTTTCACAACTGGACTTCGGTGGCTACATGTTGTTATAAGCTGGTACCACCGATCATCCTTGTTGATGCAAACACTATATCCTACAGCATTAGTTAATAATCAATGGGCCAAGTGGAGATGCTAGTGTTGAATCTCTTCCTATGCTGAGTTTTCATATAGCTTCAGCGGCAAACAGTCTTCCTTCCATGGTTGATCGGGCGTAATCTCCATAAGCTACTGTTGTCACGTCTGAGAGGTAGAAGCTATCTATCCAATCCAATCCTTCTCCAAAATGCACCATGCCCGATCCAATTACTATAGAGCCAGCTACATCCCCTAAAGCCAAAGCCACTCTCATCCTTTTTCCAATTCTGATTGTACTGGTAGCAAGTTGAAGCTGTGGAATGGTGTTTGTTGGTGAGTAAAGAGCCCATTCTAGAGATGAAGCAGTGTTACTTTCCTGTTTTTCACTTCGTTCGTTACTTTCCAGCTTCAGAAGCAAGCCTATAGTAGGTAGTAGGAAGGCGAGTGATGGGTAATCTCAGTCGGTAAAGAAAGGCACTAGGGATTGACCTAAAGCTACGACGTTCATCCGTTAGTGATTTCTTGCTTGCATTGGCATTGAATATTCTAGTGTAGTGACTGGGGCTTCCATAGCCGCCAGATACCTCCTGCACGCCCTTCTGGGTTGAAGATTCCTACTCCTTACTGTGAGCAGTGGGTGGCATAGCTTTTTCTAGAGGATAGCATTGGCTGTCTTGCCTTCTTGATTGTACTTCCTATTAGTTCACGGGAGATAAAACCCATCCGGATTTTTTCATATCTATAAAAGTACGGCCTTAGTCGCGCATTGGTGTGAGCGAGGCACCAGAAGGTGCTTTCTCGTAGAATCATTTCATTGGGAAAGGAAGTCTGAGCTCCCTCAATTGTGCACTCTTCACCTGGAAAAAGCGGAAACCGTGGATACGTCCAAGAGAAACCTTACTAAATTGAAGTAGGTCCGGTGCAGTTTCTGTAGAAAGATTAAAAAGGGTAAGAAAGTTATCCGGTCGGTTGTCCGACAGTGCCGTAGTTGAATAAGCATTTCCTTTATTTACTTCTAGAAGGACTCGAAGTGAGACCAGAGAGAGAAGATTTTTCCCGCAAACCATAGCGACTAGCTAGTCTCAAAACAAAAGAGTTCTTTTTATAGTAGCGGGGTTGGGAAATTAAGGAAAGTCAAGCCCGATGATTCTGTGGGAAGGGACGGATTTGGAATTCCTTTTTACGCCACCTCCACCCAATCCTTGAAGATACGAAGCAATCTTATATAAAGACTAAGTGAAGGTTGGTATGGCCCAATCCCATCATTTAAATGAGAGTGGATCGAGGGAATGGAATCTAGACTATAGATTGAACTAGACTATCAATTCAATCTATTCATCTCATCTTCCATTTTAGAAAGTAGCAAGCAGCGAAGGCTGCAGCAAGAAGTTTCGCACTCTAACTCGAAACTGATTTCGCGCATTGAAAGTGTCATCCCTTGCTTTGTTTTAACCGCCCTTCCTTTAAGTTAAAGTATTCGAAACTCTTCCTAGAATTAGATTGTTTATTTAGTATCGAATAGGATAAGAAAGGCTTCATTGCCCCCAGTATTCCCGCATGTAGCTTTGAAAAGGGCTTCAACTTGATTTCTTGCCTATTAGGACAGAAATCGCTGAATCAGTGAAATCAGTCTAAGCCCTAGTTCAATCTAGAGGCCGTCACGAAGGGATCGCTCGGGTCAACAAGCAAGGGATGAGCGCTTTGTTGCTAAAGCGCATACTCTTGCTGGGTAATTTGGAAGAAAGTTTTTGTGTTGTTGATTCCTATTCCTAGGTGTTGTGCTTTTTCCCCTATGCCGCCTATTGGTACTAGTGGAGTAGGATTGGCCTGTAATACAGAACCTATAGGTGGTGTAACCTTTCGCTCAATAGGAGAGAATCTCTCGCGATGGAGAAATGTCAAATGGGAAGCTCTATGGAGGCACACATCGTGTCATTCGTCATCGAAATGGGACTGACTCGCTCGGGAACAGGCACAGGATTGAGGAACTTTCTGGCGTAACACACCCGTAATGGGGCAATCTGACTAGCAGGTCAAAACCCTTTCCGCAGTGAGCTTTCAAACTTTCTTTAGAACTTGCTTCACAGGCTTTGAGGCATTTTGACACCCTCCCGTAGGCTCACTTTGTTTCAGGGCTTTCCTTTCTCTCCTAAGATCCCATCCCAACCAACAAACGAGAGTCTGATGGGGATTCTGCTTGAACGTTAACTAGACCTGCGCCCGTATTAGCTTACCGGAAAACTAACTAAGGGGAAGCTCAAAGGAATTAAGTAAGCCAACTTCAGGCTATAAAGATATTTCTATTGAGGCAAAACTTATCTGCCTTTCCTGGTACTTCAAAGTCGAATGCCACTGCTGCTACATACAGGAGAAGATCGATTTTTTGCTAGAGGACGGATACAAGGGCGGGGTCATCGCAAAGAAAAAGAGCTAGAGGTGAGTGAGCCTACGACCACCAATTGCTTATCCCCTATTACCAATTGCAGCAGACTTGGACGGTTGGTTGGCCCAATTATGAATAGGACCTTTGTTTACAACGGCTTATGATAGATTCTATGCAACTGGTAGCAAGAGTGAGAAATAGGGCCGATTCGTCTAAACATACCTTATGCCTTGGCTAATTTACTGAAATTGAACTACCAAAACCATTAAAAAGTGCTTTGCCGCCCGCACTGTCTAGAATGGCTCGTGGTCAACGATGAGAATTTCCTTCTTATGTGGATTCCTAACCTAAGAAAGCTCTAACTCCAGCCAGCGAGGATGGATTAAGTTATGAACCAGCTTCCCCTTCCTTTTCTCCGATCGTAAATAACCTGATCTCTTTCTTTGTCTTTCATCAAATAAGTACAAGAATTGCATAGATGAGGATTCGGTATTGATCGCTAAAATGCGAGAAAAAGACCCACGTTTCTCTGTTCGTCCGCTGTCAGATCAAAACGGGTAGGGATCGGCCCAGCCTAGAACAACTCGCTTCTCATAAAAACGAATCCCTTTGTGCCTGGAAGAAATGCAAAGGGGAACTGGTTAAAACCCTTTGCTTGAATTCTCAATCCCTCTCATCCTTCTGCTTAGACGGGCTTTCTCCCAAGTGTATTTACAAAGATTGGAGTGGGTGAGATTGGAACTTTCAGCTCTTGAAGAAGATTCATGATCCAATTGACTTCAGCGGCAGTGGAGGCAATGGCCCGATATTCGGCTTCGGTGGAGGATCGAGCAACTTGAATCGAAAAGTTGAGCTTCTAGTAAACTCATAGTACGCGGAACAACTTTCTTATCAAACTTCCAAATGGAACTAGGAATGAAACGATAAATTGTGATAATTTCTTTATTTAAGAAGAAATAGGTACAATGAACTACTACGTGGCTATACATCCTCAATGACGATGTTTTGTCTACTGCGTACAACAGCTCTCGTTAAGGTCGAAATATGTAGAGTTGGCATTGAAGCGATTATTCAACATGAGAGATGTTTGTAATTTTACAAGATTTTCCTGTGTTCGGACGAGATTATGCATCTTAACTACGCTATTTGAATTATGAGAGAGCATTGGTTGTTTTTTTCTCTCTCGAAAGACAGTTGGTTATTGGTTGTAGCAAAGTTGCACACAAACGTGCTCTACTAGTCTCGTCTACTTGAGCTAACTTATCTTTCTTGTTCTGGGATCTGCTACGTGTTTGGCTGCATCTTCAAATCCAGATATTCCAAGGAAAACAAAAAGGCTGGGTACCCATGCCCAACAACCGACGCTGATTTCGCCGCCGCCTTTAAATACCTCTCACCTCCTCTCCTCTCCTAGCAATCCATCCTGCCATACACACAACCATTCCTGAAAGACAAAGGCCAGGATCGCCGGGGTTTTCTCCAAATCAAGAGTAGAGATAAAGCGTGATCTCGATCGATGAGCAGCGGCCAGTCGTCGCCGATGATGGAGTCAGGCGGTGGCACCCCATGCCGTCATGGCGGCGCCCCGGCGGCGAGCGCCAAGAAGCTGTGGCGCGCGATGCAAGCCGTCTACCTCGTCGTCGTCAAGAAGCACCAGCCCAAGCTCGCGGCGCTCGGCGTCCACCTGCACCACCTCCTCTCCAGCAGCCGCAAGCGCGAACGCCGCCGCAGCCTCGCCGGCGCGGCGCGGGAGCAGCACCCTGCGCTGACGTACCTGTCGGCGTCGCTGTCGTGCCAGTCCATGGACCCGGGCGCCGCGGTGGTGCACCCGTACCCGCGCGGGCGCGGCCAGGGCCGCCGCCGCGCGCCGCCGTCGTCGAGGCCCTCCCTCTCGTGCCGGTCCATGGACCCCGCCGCCGCCGTGTGCCAGTACCAGTACCGCCCCCGCGAGGTGGAGTTCAGCTGCAAGAGCACGCCAATGCACAAGCGCCGGCGCCGCGAGCAGCGCCTCCGCCGCCAGCAGGAGCGAGCCGCCGACCAGGGGCGCGGCCACCCGTCGTCGGAGCCGGAGTACTACGGGTCGGCCGCGGCGGTGACGACGCTGTTCGCGCTGATGGACGTCGAGGAGGCGGCGGAGGACCTCGCGGATCACGACGGCGACGGCGACGGCGACCTCGACACCAAGGCGGTGGCGTGTCCGGCGCTGACGATGGGGCCGGCGCCGCGGCAGGTGCGGATCACGGACTCACCTTACCTGTTGTGGGATGACGACGGCGAGGAGGGGTGGGGCGCCGTGGATAGGCGCGCCGACGAGTTCATCACCATGTTCTACGAGCAGCTGCGCACGCAGCAGCAGCAGCAGCCGCCGCAGCGCCAGCGCGGCACGCTCTACTTGACCAGATAGGTTAGGGATGCAGAGAAGCAGAGCACGGCCTCTAGTATTGTGAATAGCTCATGCATACATCAATGCATGGATTATTAGATAAAGGGTACGTTATTCCCAGACGGTCGATCGAGATCCAGGGTCATGAAACTTTTTCCTAATTTTTGACAGTTGTTGTATACGAGTTTTGCGGTGCTTGAGTTTTTGTTACCTATGAGGCTTGAATACAACAATTTCTGAATTTTTCTGTCATTTCCTTCAGTTTCTGTTTTAAACTAGGCTATTTTAATTTTACATGTTCGTAGTTGAGGACTAGTTGAAACTTATTGCGTATTTAGACTCCCGGAAGCATTTCAGTGAGCTAGGGATAGCTTGCAACTGTTGGTTGCCGTGTGCCGTATAACGATCGAACGGTTACACTTGTTTCCACTTTCCAGTACGTACTGTGGAAGAAGATTTACTTTGTGGTTTCCAGTCAATTTTCTCCCATAAAATTATATTTCGGGGTAATTAATTGTGATGATCTTTGTCTCTGACTTTGTGGTTGCCATTACAAATTTTGCACTGAATCTTTGTCAACTTCGGGGTAATCACACTCATGCTGATCTGCAACACATAGCCCAGTAGTAAAAAAACATAGACAGGATTTCGAAATCACGTTATGATGCATACAATCCTCAGCGATCTGGAGATCGTGCTATATATGATCTGTTATCAGATCACTTACTGAAAGTCTAAAACTACTTGATCAGGTATTACCATGAACGGACCGGGAAAATATGGTAACTTTTCTCATGACACACTACCTTTGGTAAAAGAAAAAAAAAAGAATCATCTTGTTCTATGACAGAAACTATTTTGCAGGATAAAATGTGGCGAGTGAAATCATGAAACCTAGTCGTATTTTTTCTCTGGAAGGAAACCGCTGTCTTGGCAGCGTGTTTTCATCTGTTATTCCTAACCAGTGCAGTAACACACTGACATTTCCGGTGCTTTTTCTTAAGAAATTTATATGGGTTGCTTTCCCTGATAAGTGACAAATTGAAAGTTCACGGCGTAATGCCCGTGCATTATTCGTTTGCTCCTCCATGAAGAAATGGAGAGGACCTGCAGATAGGCGATAGCTGCTTCGAACCATACGTCTTTAACTTTGAAGGTCGAGTGGGCTGCTATTTCTTTTTTTTTCCTTAAAAAAAGTGCAGACGATGAAATAAACATCTCGTTTTCGTTTTGGTACCGCAGAAGAATATGAACTGGCCTACTCGATATATTCTCAACTGTATTTGACCTCTAGCAGATGCAGATCTTTCTGTTTCGCCTACTCTATATATTCTCGTAAACATGTATGATATGATGTTGCCCCGCACTTGCTGAGTCCTGACTGCATGAAAAATTGCTTCAGAAAACAATGCTGCTGATAAGTCTCCTTGTTTCGGGTTATTTAACTATTTGCCATCCTTCCGGATGGCCATCATTCAAATGCCAGTTTTAGGATGGCAACAACACTATCGCCATCGTCTCCCGAAGATGCTTACAGATTTGCCACTTTTGCTGACGTGTCGCGCCATGTCGGCGAGTGACCGTGCCTCCGACGTGGCCAAGCCGCGCGAAATGACCCTACTGCCCCTCCTTATCTCTGTTCTCTTGACCCCACCTGGCAAAACCGCCCCACGAACCACCTGGTTTTGGTTGGCGCCAGCCTGGCAAGACAAACAAAAAGCAGAGCACCCCAGTGGCCCACTGACAGGCACACACCAAAGATCCCCATCTCCTTCTCCTCCGTTGACACTTCCACACCCACGCCACCGCCGCCGGAGCCAACCGCCATGGCGACAGATCCGCCGTCCCCGCCGCCGGCGAGCGCGCTGGATGGAGGAGCTCGTGGAGGAGGTCCTGCTGCGGTTCCCGCCGGCCGACCCGGCGCGCCTCGTCCGCGCCGCGCTCGTCTGCACCCGCTGGCGCGACATCGTCACGGGCGCCGGCTTCCACCGCCGGTTCCGGGAGCTCCACCGCCGCGCGCTCCCCATGCTCGGCCTCCTCTGCAACGGCGGGCCCGGCACGCGCTTCGTCCTCTTCTCCGCCTTCCGCCCGCCCGGCCCGCGTTGTCGAAGGTGAGGCGAAGGAGCACGTCCTGGAGGTCGACGGCGACGCCGGCGGCCTAGGCGGCGGCGAGCACGGGGAGTAGGTGGCGGTGGACGAGCTCGACGAGGGAGCTCACGGTGAGAACGCGGAACTCGGTGGAGTGGAACTCGAGGCTGGCCGCCTTGCGCTGGCGCCGCCACACCTCATCGTCGGCGCCGAAGATGCCGTCGCCGAGGAGGTCGCGGACGGTGTCGCGGAAGTAGGGGCCCTTGGGGAAGCTCCCGAACCTGATCTTGAGGAGGTGCTCCAGGTTGCGCGGATCGGCGGTGACGACGCACTGGAGGTTGGTGAACCACGGGCCGCGGAACGTGAAGGTGCCATCGCGGGCCTTGAGGACGCCGGTGATCCACTCGTACATGTCGCCGCAAAGGCCCAGGAGGAGGGACTGGAGCATGCCGACGAGCGGCCACGCGGGGAGGCCCTGCGACCGGCGCAGCCGCAACGAGTGGATGGCCACGAAGATGGACACGACCACCAGCAGCTCCAGCGTCTGCACCTCTGGGAGTTGGCCGGCGACATGGATAAGGGAGGGGTATTAGGGTCATTTCGCGCGGCTCGGCCACGTCGGAGGCACGGTCACTCGTCGACATGGCACAACAAGTCAGCAAAAGTGGTAA
Organism: Echinochloa phyllopogon; assembly: GCA_033239725.1. Classification (NCBI taxonomy): domain Eukaryota; kingdom Viridiplantae; phylum Streptophyta; class Magnoliopsida; order Poales; family Poaceae; genus Echinochloa; species Echinochloa phyllopogon. The sequence goes on along the minus strand of BTCW01000003.1, from coordinate 17,600,075 downwards.
ATCTGTAAGCATCTTCGGGAGACGATGGCGATAGTGTTGTTGCCATTTTAAAATTGGCATTTGAAGGATGGCCATCCTTCCGGATGGCAAATAGTTAAATAACCCCCTTGTTTCTGACTTTGAGTCTGATCGCGAGTTCTCCTTTTGCAACCCAGAATTCATTGCTAGCTTATCACGAAGCGGAAAATTTTAACTCTGATGGTTCTGCCGGACCCTACAGTCGCACATGCATGCACGAAGCATAATACAGCAAGAGCCCTTTCAGTTGCAAGTATTGGACAATTTCCTTCCTACCATCTCCAGGACCACAGCAACAGCTGAAGGAGGGAGAGACACTACACAGCTACACTAGAGTAGAGAGACTGGAGTAGCACCGTCAGGCGCCTCCCTCGCAATTACTTCGAGCAAATCACCGGGCATCATCCAGCCTCGCTCGATCGCCCCCTTCGCCATCAACCAACCAAAGCTAATTATCGCGGATCATTGTCGCCTGCTGTCGCCCCTACCATTCAGAGAATCAGAGGCACACGAAAGTTCACCTCGTCGTGGAGACGGGAGTGTCCGCGGCCGGCCAGGTCGTCGCCGCCGCCGCCGTCGCCGTCCCGGGCACATCTCATGACAGGCTCGCGCGGAGAAAAATATCACCGTGGCCGCCGTCCGTGTGGCCGGGATGGGAGGGCTGAGGAGGTTGGCGACGCTGTCATCACCGGCAAGATTTGACGGCCCGCGTGGCCGGATTTATTTCACAGCGCGCGGCCTCCCTTTCACGGCCGCGCGACCGCGATCCCTGGGTGTGGGTGGCCGGCGCGCGTCCCGGTCGCGGCGCGCGGCCGGGACGCGCGCCTCGCTTGCAGGAGTAGGACGGGAATTGATGAGCGGAAAGGGATCGCCACGACGGGAAGAGGAAAGAAAGAGGCTGCGCGCCCGCCGCCCCCTGACCCTGATGGCTGATGGACCAAGACCAAGGTTCTCAGCAGGTGATCGACACATTGATCAAAGTACGCCTCCTTAATATGCTCACAGTAATCGGTCTTCTTCGATAAACAGCGCCCCCCCTACCCGACGTGGCGACGTTTGCATCTTCGATCTCCGTGTGTGTCCTGAGACGGTGACGACGGTACTGTTCCAGCAGGCCCTCACTTCCTCCGGTCAGTCAGAATCAGACTTCAGACCGGTAGCTAGCTTGCTTGGTGCACGCCCCATCCATCGGACGCCCCAGCTAACCTCTCTCTCCATGCGATCGCTCATGCATGCCGCGTCGCGCGTTCTGTCGTCTCCACGGTCTCTTGCTCTCGAGTCACGCTCAGCTCGCCATCCTATCCGTTTGATGGTACGCTCGGGTCACAGTGTTGTAACACTATAGCATGTCTTGATGTGGCGCTCGTGTGCAGCAGCGTCCATGGCGTTGATGCTTTGGTGCTATGGCCCCCTTATTAACTACGGAGTAGTATCGTCATTGGACTGTTTAAAAAAAAACTTCGTTGGGAGTGGTCGACTTCGGAGCAGTCAGTTCTGCACGAGATGGGCGTAGTACCAGAGTTAACTACCGGGGAACAGTGGATAAGTCTGAAACTATGCGCATTATCATGGCACGAGGTTAAGGCAGCTTCAGGTATAGTATAACACAGACCGTCGGCCAAGAGCCAGTGTGCTCTTCCGATCCCAAGTTCCCAACGACTCCGTCTCGCACGACGGCAGGGGCCGCGGAGATGGCCGAGGGCGGCCGCGAAGGAATGTCGGTCGTTGCACTGTTGGCCTGTTGCAGGCTTGCAGCCAGCCAACAGGACAAAAAAATCATTCGCCCACCGTGGGGCTCGAAACCCACGACCACAAGGTTAAGAGCCTTGCGCTCTACCGACTGAGATAGACGGGCAACTTGATACTTTGGACTAGTATATCTATACAACGACTAATATTCTTATCAGTGCTGCTTCATTCCTGTGAGTGAAACTGCGTTGTGTTCCAAACGCTAGGGCCTGTTTGGAACAAAGGAATACAAAACAGAGGAAAGGAAAAAACCATAGGAATGGAATAGACATGTAGTGTCAAAACAGAGGAATAAAAAACGGAGGAAAAACTTAACAAGTGGTGTTTGGAACGCAGGAATTGGAAACACAGGAAACTAGATGAATGTGGGCCCAGAATAGACATGTAATTGGCCAGCTCGACTTCTGCTCGGTGGCTCACTCGCGTAGTCGCGTTCGTCGCCTCGGGCTTACGCGAAGGAAAGGAAAACCAGAGGCTCGAGCGGATGTTTAGTTTCCTGTGAAATCGGCATCCAGCTACAGGATTCCATAGGAAAGGGCTGGCCAAAGCCTCCATTCCAAACGCTCCGATGAAATTCCTTTCCTCCGTTTTTGATTCCTGCGATTTTCCTTTGGATTTCCTTCATTCCAAACGAAGCCTAAGAATCAAATGTTTGATCTGCGGTGAACCTCCCCGCTGCCCACGGTACATATGTATGCGGGATGGTACCGGGTATCACAAAAGGCTAGTTTGGTTAACAGGCATACATTAATAAGATTGAAGGATGCGGTAAACATTTCAAAACCAAATAAATACTCTCTCTAGTCTTTAATAAAGAAGACACTTTGGGTTACCGTGTAGGAAATTCGACCATTTCACTTGTTTTCATCATATTTATGATGATACTATTTCTATTCTAACAAAACATAATTCTTACCATCTCAATTTATTTCACATTTAAAATGCAACTATCGCTAAATAGTTCATTTTATAAATACAAAAAAGTCACATATGCAACTGTTTTGGTATTTGTAATATAATTTCCGATTGTTTCAATCGTTCCCATTCCTAGATGTAGTCAACCATTTGCAGTTTCATTTCAAATTTATGTCATTTTATAAATCTTGGAAATATGAGACTTATACTTTTTATGTGTTTGATGAATATGTCATAGAAGTTAATATTTGAAATTATATATATGACCATATCAGAAACCAAATATCAGTTGTTTGTTACTAGATGGGTTACAAGTATTGGTGTTAAACATGAAGCGTGATAAAAATTATTATCTATAAAAACTTTCGCAAATCGTACGCATCGCGGGGATAGCTCAGTTGGGAGAGCGTCAGACTGAAGATCTGAAGGTCGCGTGTTCGATCCACGCTCACCGCAATTTTTGTTTCCATTTCCTTACGGTTACTGTCGACCTATTTCCTCTTTTTTTTTAAACAAATTCGTTCTCAGCGCTGCAATCCAAATCTGGCCACTGTTTCCATTTCCTCTGAACATTTTGTTCCCATAAAATTCGTTCTCAAATCCTGTTACTGTCGAGCTATTTCCTCTGATACTTTTATTTTTATTTTTTTGCATCGAATTTGTTCTCAGCGCTGCAATCCAAATCCGGCTATTGTCAGGAGTTTCCAGGCGTATAAAATCGTTAGGCCACTTGGCATCGAGAGCATCAGCATCGATAGCTGCACCTGCACATGCCCAAGCCATGAAAATTTCAGGGATGTTTCTTCTCAGCGACGCCATGATGAGACCAAGTCCTGACTAATCAGTAAGCAATAATTACACAGGAGAAGTTTGCAGTAATCATGAATGCCAAATTTCCTTGACAAGGAAATCGTTGTTCCCAACGTTTTGGGACTTGGGAGGGAGAAAGAAAACATCTGATATGTCGGTAAGCACAATAGATGAGAAAAAAGCGCAATGCTTCCAGGCTCCATCAAAGTTGCAAATTTCCAGCCGACAAATTGGTGGTATAACGATGTACAATACAACTCCGGAGGCGCACCAAGCTCTCCAAGTGGTCACTAGTTAGAATGTTTCACACGCAATTGACTGCATTGCTTGGTGTTTTGATCGGCATAAGCAAAAGACCAAACGAGGTCTCAGACCGTCTGACAGCTAAATATCTTGCATTTCTAAAGTTACAGATCATACAGCTAAATATGGACAGCAAAAGAGCAACATGATCGTGCTTGACTACTGCCATCTTTTAGATCCCCTGACTGAAGAGCCTCCTGTCAACTGGTTCGGCAGAGCTTTTGTATTACCTATTCAATTAATGTAATTCTTGTTAGAACAGTAATAGCAGCTGGTAAAGAAGTTGGTATGCCTGAGTGGCTTAGAATACATACTCGGAGTCTTCAAAACAGCATCCTTTGGTTTTGATCTAGATAACGCTGGCTGCCCATTTTTCGTGAGAGTGAATCTGGTTATTCTTGATGGAACTCTATGCCTACATTTTTGTAACATTACTAGATAAGTCATCCTTCTTCCAATAATTGTGACAATAGTCTATATAATGAAAAAATGATAGAATTAACAAGAAAAATGTATTTATTAGAAATTATCAAGAAGTCAAGATGACTTACTGCCGTTCCGCTGTCATCTCAGCAGCTTTCTCTGAGCTGGAATTCTCGGTTTCGCCTGCTGATAAACCATCATCAGATCCATTGTCCCCATATTCTGCTTCATCTATGCCCACAGGTGCAGTGTCTGTTGAGTTATGGTTAGAATCTCCATTCGCCTCAACATAACTCTGAGGATCTGATAGAACTCTGTCACTAGACTTAAGCACTCGTTCGCCAGATAATAGTTGGCTAGGTTGGTTTATTGTGTTCTTTGTCAAACCAGCCCCATTTCTATCAAACAGTAAATTTGGGGACTTTACTTTGTCCTTGATGAGTTGGAGCTGCTCAATTTCCATATCTTTGCGTGAAATTGTGTCTTTCAAAGACGCAACCTGGATAAAATATGAAAATTGCTGTCTTTTCAAACAGAGATAATCGTAGCAAAAGAGCAAGGCATCACAAGAAGAATCTATTATAAAAAAGTAACATCATTACCAGCATACAAAAAGATAATTTCCATGCAACAGCTCTGACAAGTCCTGGTTTTCCATATATGAAATTATACAATTTGGGGATTATAAACGGCACTAAAAAGGTTTAGTCCTGATATTTTTCATTTTAGTTTCCATTTTGTGATTGATCCAAGAGTATATCCATAGCACTGTGAATAATCTGAATCCTGATTGGTTTATCCGTTTGTGGCATATTCTTAAACGTAAGCAGCACAGAACAAATACTAGGAAAAGAAACTATAGAAGCTCAGCCAGCAAGAGCCTGCAAAGAACCTACTAAGGTTTCACAAACATTATGAAGACTACTCCCTTTTTTGGAAGTTGAACTCTGGTAAATACTAACATAGCATTCAGATAAACGCTTGCCTTTTCTTTAGAATACTATTTTTCTAAAAGTAAAACTGCTCAGAAGCAAAGTAACATAGCATTCAGATAAAAACTTGCCTTTATTAAATATACTATTTTCCTAAAACTAAAATTGCTCAGACAGTGCGGGAAGCAAACAAACTCAGTAAATGAAAGTCAAATAGAAGAAGCATGAGAACCTGTTCCAATAGCTCTTTTATATCCTTTCCCTCCTTGTTGCTTCTTGCAGCACCCAACTCTACTCCAGACACCCTTTCAGCAAACTTTAAAGTGCTAATAGTTTCTGAATATGACTCAACATCAGGATTTATTTGAACAAACATTAGTGTCTTTGCTTGTCCACCTGCAAGAATAAAAATTGTACAGATTATACAGAAATGCTTATAAGATTCACATAAACCTATTTCAACGTGTATGATTTACTACTAGTAAGTAAATAATAGCCGTTGCCGCAAAAGAAACAAATAGATGGTTACCTAAAGAACTCTGAAGGACTTGTGTTAGCTTGCTGTTTCTATATGGCACATGGGCACTTTTCTGTGCCAAAGCAAAAATGACATCACCTAAAGCAGAGAGTGATTTGTTAATGTATTGAGCTTCTTTCAATCTATCCCCAGTTACTTCAGACTTCTCTACCCTCTCACTCCCAGCAAGATCAATTAGATGTAGACAACCCCTAGAGGTGGACCCATTCTTTAAATCCAGCCCTCGAACATGTACAGTTAGAATACTGCAAAAAAGAAAAAAAATCAAATAAGCTGCAATCCTCAAGTGCATGTAGAAAACACTTTAGTTATTGGTTTGACTAACCTGTGCGATCGACTACTACGTTCATTTAGAGCTGTTGAACCAACTGCTCTATTTGCTTGCCCAATTTCCATCAGGTCTAATACATCCGATGTTGACTTAACTGGGTGCAAGCTTGCATCTGGGACAACAAGCCCATTGGGTTGAGAAGTGCTCCATATCCCAAGTGTTTCTTTATGTCAAGAAAAGCACTATTCTAGATGGAAGAATACCATCAAAAGTTCATACATGTCTATAATTGAAAATCATAATGCAATAAAAATGCCATAGTTATAGTACGAAAAGGATATCTTCTCTGTGCAATATCATTTGATAGAAGATCACGAACTTGTTCATTGTATATCTCAACCATCTGTACTCCAACCTCGTATGAGAAGGCATTTCTCCTACTTAGTGAAATATCAAACAGATCATTCAAAGCACGGTAATTGACACCCCAGTCTTGCTTTGATGTGCTAGGTCCACTCTAAAGAATAGTTTACAACACGAAAGAAAAATTATAATCAGTAAGGGTACTCCTGTACTAATAAAAAGTATTTTGATTATGGTTGAGACAATAGTACCATAGTATACGTTTTGCCAGAACCAGTCTGGCCATATGCAAAAATACAAACATTGAATCCATCAAGAACTGATCGAATCAGTGGTTGTATGTCAGAGAAAACCTCAGCTGTGAAATTATAGAGAACAATCAGCCTACACAACTATTGATGTGGCAATAAATAATCAACTAAATTTCAATTTGAGGAAAACATACCTTGTGAAGAAATTGGACTAAACACTTTGTTAAACTTGAACATTCTATGTCCATCCTTTCCTTGCTTAGATGGATTTGAAATAAGAAGCTCACCATTCTCCCCCATATAGTCAATTGTGGTAGATTTTTTATCTTGACCGGGAAGAAATGGCCTAACACGACAATATACTCTTATATTACCTGAAAGAAATCATAAGATTCAAACATGACTAACATATATACCTAGAGTTGAAAGTAACAAAGAATTTTCACAAAACAAGATACCTTTGAGTTCTTGCACCTCATTAAACAACTTTTGGTTCTCTGCCAGAACTTTGTGATAATTTTCGGCGGCATCGACTAAACATTTTAAGCCAGATCCTACACAAATTATCACAGCAAAAGAATAGATATATTAGATATTAAATTTCCTATGAAATTTTGGACTGAATAAAACAATAAACACATACCTAAGTTGGACATCTCATCTCTCCATTTCATTTGAAGCACATGCATATCATTTTTAATTGATCTTGAAGATATCCTTATGTCCTACAATTTTAAATGATAGCATGTAAAGAAAATAAAAGGAAAAAATGGATTAGTAACAACTTAAGATAAGCAAACCTTGATATATAATTGCTGATTATCCATGTAACTCTGAAAAATGTTCTCTTTCTTATACCACAACTGTGATTTTAGCTTGGAGGCCGCCTCAACTTCTTCAATTTTCTTATTTGACTGTAGTAAAAGATACTCAGCTTCTTTAACTTTGGTGGTTAACTGTTCCTCCATTTGTTTTGCCTTTCTTTCCATTTGCTCAAGCTGTTGCTCATGCATCCTGTTGATGGCTTCCATATCTTTCTTCAGGCTTTCTACAATATTATCAGAATGTTCTTTCTCTTTCATTAATCGATGAACATCTTGCTCACTGAGTTTTCTTCTCTCTTCAATTTTTGACTTCTCATCCTGAAAGAAGAGAAAAGATATACTAATATGTCGATCATATACATATATTTTGCCACAACTTCTACTGCCAATATACTGAGTCATTCTTTCAATGACATCAAATATTATGTATTTGGCAGTTCAAAGATATCACTGCTGTATCTGCAACCATAAATTCTACTAACAGTATAATTGGTAGACAAGGGAATAAAGATCAAAATATAGGAAACTATAATCTAGTGGATGAGGATCAAACCTTGATCATCTGAAGTCTGTTTATTGCCATCTGAAGATAAAAAAACTACGTATGTTAATATTAAAAGATAAAAAACCTTTAAACAGTTATAATTTTGTCTTCTAATCAACATAATGAATAATTACCTGATTTTCTTCATTTGTACCATTGACCAATATTTCAAGTGCTTTAATTTTTGAACAGTATTTATCCTCTCTTGTCTTGATGATAATATTTTGCTGCAGAATAGGATATCTAATTCAAGACTCAAATTGAGTGGCTATACAGGGAAAATACATTGTTTAGGTAGACTTTCTTACACTTCTTATGTGCTCTGCTTGAATACAGAGACGACGCTCAATCTCTTGGACGACTTTCCTCAATAAGTAAACTACACGCTGAGATGAGGAGGTTAAAGTAATGCATTGTTGTAAACAATCAGCAATGAAAAGAGAGCGATGCAGTTCAAAAAATAAAAGACATACATGTGGTATTTCTCCCTTTTTCCTTTCTATGCTTTCATCCAAAATGCCATTAACAACACTAATAAGTGACTGCGTCGGTGCATTCTGTGAGAAGATTATAATTTATAACAGTTAAGACAGGGAATAAAATAGCAGCATAGCATAATCCAATCGTTTTGGGCAGTATCCTTGAAGAACTTACATCTAAGCTATTAGAGTGCATCATCTCTGAAATCTTGGAAGCAGGAAGATCGGAATAGGATCCACGTTTTAATTGGAAAACTTCGCGAAACTTTTGTCCTGCAGGATATAAAGCAACCCACAGTAGATTAAACAGATATAGAATCAGCAACCCATCATAATCAATAACACTTGATGAGAGTGCAAATCGTTATAATATTGTGGATGTAAGCTTGGAAACAATATTATAGTAAAATGGTAATTAAGTTTGCAACTTTGCAGAAACAATCTAACTATGTAAGGTGTAATCTGAGTCTGAATATTCCTTTTTCTAGATAATTCTTGAAAACCGTGTGTGAAAGAACAATATCTGGGTACCAGAAAAGATAGAAGTTTTCTGATGGGACTTGAGTTCTAGAACGCCATTCCTCCTGTCCTCTCCAGGGGATCTTTTCCCTAGTGTTGCACCAGGAACCTGAGGCCTGTCCATTTCTTGAACTCCCCATTGTTTCCTCAAAGGAGTTTTGGCAATATCAGGTGGGCTATCATTACCTAATCTAGGATCCACACTGTCCCTCAAAACCAAGAGACATTCCACTACCGAAGACATTGATCCCTGTAATAAACAAGTCTATGAGTTCATAGAATGCAGCAACCAGGAGTATAACAAAATAGTATGCCACATCCTACATCTTAAATACACAAATAGAAGAACTGTGGAATTTCCGTCCAAGTTCCCATTGTTCATGAGCCCCAGCAACTCAAAAAAATATTTGAATACAATGACATGTTACAAGGTAGCACAACTATGACACAACATATAAAGCTAAAGCCATATTTGTAGGCTTGTTTCTTGAAAATAATCAGCAAAATATAAAGATCAACATGATATCTTTTATTGTTGGACCAGGGCTACAAGTTATCACTGTAGTTAAATCATAGCTACAAATTGCGATGATATCAAGAGGGTATTTATCACCACAAACAATGCAAAGAAATTACCTCTAGAAATACATTATATTCTTCTATTTGTTTGTGAACAGAATCACACGAGTAGGTGACTGGGCAAAGTGGTGTATGCCCAAAGTTATAAAATATGGCTGCCAATGCTAAGCACCTACTATGAAATAATGTACTAAAAACAGCACTCCATGTTATAGGAAGTGAGCTGCGACAATTATTCCAATTCAGAGTTCTTGCGGCAATGGAACCCTCACCTCATCGAGATCTTTCACGCTGAAACCTGGCAACCCCATATCAGCAACCACTGAGAGGAACTTCTTCACATTACCTGACCTCTGATCCATCGATCCATAGCCGTCCCATGATCCCTTAACAAGGCACTCAAAGAAAAAACATCAGCATCTCTGCAAGGAATAAAAATAAAAGTAAAACATATTTATCCAAGAACAAAGGCTCACCTCGAGAACACCGGGGATGAGTGTGTTCACAATACGGCACAGGACCATGCCGTCACCAAGCAGCTCTCTCAGCTCTTCATCAGATGAATCCAAAGGCAAGCTAAATTCCGGGAGCAAGGCACTGAGCCATGTGACCAACTCCGCACGCCGATTAACTACAAGAAATTTCAGCACCGTGTGACATAACTATGATACAAATGAGGGAGGAAAACAAAATTCCAATCTCAACAGCTTCAAACCAAAATCTCAGAGCAAACAAAAGCGTAACAGCACAAAATACTGCCACTTCAGTAAATATGTTCGTGCTAAAAAAAAATCAAACATCGAGATCCAAGGAACGAGCCCCCGAGCTAAAATTCAGTCCAACATGCAGTAAACAAGAGCTTAAAATCAGCCGGCTCCCATAGCTGACCAATTGCTAGCACAATCACGGAATCAGCCCAAAACCACGAGAAGACTCTCCCTAACCCAAAGAATTGAGCTCCAAGCCTAGAATTCAACAACCCAAGCGCATTCAGATCCGCAGCCGGCTCACCTGCGTGGATCTCGTCGACCTCTCCGTCCACGCTCCCCATTCCTCGCCGCCCGCCCCGGCGCGCGGAGGCCCCGGCACAGATCGAAGCCGGCGGCGGCGAGACTGCGCGGATTCGAGCTCGGCTCGGGCCGAATCGGAGGGTTTCGGGGCAATGCGGCGCGGGGTTTTTGCCTCCGCCTCCTCCGCCACGGGCGCCGGGCTGCGCGTTGGCCTCTGAGCCTGAGGCCTGAGCGCTTTGTTTCGTTTCGGAATTCGGATTGTTTTCTCGCGTATAGGTCGGGGGGTTTTCGAATTCTTGTCGCGGAATTGCCTCTGGCTCTTCCTGAACTCGCGCCCCCGTCACCGTTACCGTTAGTTAGCGAGGGCGACGAGAGTGATTACTTCAGCTTATGTCCACGGATTCAATTTACTTTCTATTGGGTTTGCAAGGAAAATAGAATAGAATCTGAGACTATTCCACACCCACCAAAATAAATTCATGAGTGGTATGGTTCAACAAAAAAAATTAGGTGTATCATGGAGTAAAATCATTATATCATGATAGGAATGCTTTGAGAAATTGTAGGATTACTACAATAATGTGGTGTCATTCTTCTTTTATTGGAAGTGACGAGTCAGCACGAGCTGTGAGGACGTGCCTATTGATAGATTTTGTGATGTGTTCTCAAGTACTCCTTCCATTCCATATTATTGATCACTTTATTTTTTTTCAAATAAAAAATTATTGGTCAAATTTATTAAAATATATTTAAATTTTCAACCAAATAAATACATATTCTCAGTACATAATTTGTTGAGCAGACCAAATAAAATTATTAAAATATATTACGTTAGGGATTATAGCAATATAGTATGTACACCACTAAAAGAGCAAGAAAACCTATCTGGAGATTGAAAAAATTAGCACAGGCACAAGACATCTCATTGTCGAACAAAAACATAAATACTTATTTTAAATTAAATACTTGAAATAATATGAACGTAATAAACCACAAGAAATCTAATGAACAAACATTACTTAACATGCGTGTTTTAGCCATAATGTGCGTGATTTAGCCATATTGTAAGTCTCGTGTTCCATTGTACGGTTTTTTTATGATAGTGTAAAGTGGAAAGAGAGGCATGTCTTCTACTCCATCTGCTCTAAATTTCTTGTTGTAACCACATAATTTTTACTATGTATCTCTATATACTATGTTTAGATACATGACAAAATCTATGTATTTATAAAAGCTAAAATAATCAGTAATTTTAAACAAAGGGAGTATCAGTAATTTCCCTCGCATCGCCAACATGAATAGAGAATAAGTATAAAAAAACATGAATAGAGAATGACGCGAACCAGTACAAGCTAGGAGGACGAGCCCAGTGACGGCTCCGGAACTGACGACGTCAGATCTCTCCTCTGGAGGTAGTATGGCACGCCTCCAACATCCACGCAACGTGCGCGCCCGACTCTTTTGAAGCTCCGGCGAGCCCAATTTCGAAAAGACCCCGGCTCCACCGAAAATTACGATGATATCCTTTCTCGGCGCTCCCGCCGTGGCAGCCGCAAATGGCACTTCAGTCAATCCACCGACTCATGAGCATAATAATATGGTTTACCCAGAGAGTAAACTGAGATTATTCTCGGTGAGGATATGCGGGCCCCAGTTGGTGGCCGGCACATTCGGCAGAGTCGACGGCGTCAAACATTTCAGTCGTGCTCTCGCCTCGCGCACTCGTTGCCGCTTGCGAGCGAGCCTTTTCTTTTGGAGCCGGCCGCGCTGAGCCAAATTGCTCCACGCGTAGGGGTGGTAAAGGGTGCTCATCACTTTTATACTAAAAATTTTAAGGATAGGATTGGATTAGAAGCGGACCAAAATAATACAGTTTTGAGCTAAATTTTGTTAGGACCAAGCCAGATTGTGAAGGAATGGGTGATCTACGCAGCACTTTTTTAAGTGGTTGCAACTTCACAGTCAGGTTAGGAAATAGGGCAAGCATAGGCTGTAGCCTGTAGGCTTTGGGGATGATGAGAATATCATGTTGCGCTCGGATCTCGATCGCGTCAATCAGGGTTACCGACACTGTCAGGCCCTATCAATTTTAGTTCAGTGATGCCCATCAGGTGTTTGATTGCACTGCGCCTATCGCAAACACCGAGTCGGTCTCGATGGTTACCGACAGTCTTGAGCGACTGCACATCATAGCAACAGCAACAGTGAGCCATCCCAATCTGGATTGGCAGCGTGGACAAAACCAGGGCGCCAAGCAGAGGTCTCATGATGCAAACATGCAAACTCCATCAAGTTTATTTGACCATATATAGAGATAGAGGCAGAGATGGCACAACTCTGTCAGGCTACATCACGTAAGGCGCCAGGCCGCCAGCGCCAACAGGTCTCTTATTTGCCGGGCCTAGCTAGTCAGCTACACCAGCTTAACTGCTTTAAGGAACTATCTGAATCTTGAGAACCCGTAGTCTGTAGGGGGATGGATAAACTCATAAACACCTATATTAGTTTAGAGAATTCCCCAGTAGCAAACTGGGGGAATTCTTATTCGTTGGCCCGTCTTTTCTGCAGTGTGCAACAGTCGGGTAGTGGAGCGCCTGCCCTGGACGTCATCATGCTAGCAGCCAGTTCCTTAAGCGCCACTAGGCCTTGTTCTATTCTCAGCAGGGCCGGCTTGTTTGAGCATCTGCATGCAGCACATAGGCGAGATGAGCAAGGTAATGGTTATCACGAGATGAAGCTGGGTGTGCTGCTTGGTCCACAAAGATTACCTGGAAGTAGGATTCCAGCTTCTGCCTGAGGACACCATGCTCCCTCTTCAACTTTTGGAAAGACGTCATGCAACTGCAAAAGCAAAAGGCCGGTGTATTAGTAGACTGATTAGCAAGTCTCGATTAAAGAGAAAAGTTACTGGCAGTCTCAGATGAAAGGGTAACTAGCCCGATAAACTGTCAATAGACAAAGGGCCAAAGCCAATCCAACTGGACCTAACTGTTAGAAGAAAGGGTAACAGCAGAGCATGTGTAGTAGTAGGGTAATATGGTTCCACATGCCATGGGCAATGCCATGCTAAGGTGTCATCTTATTGCTTTCTGCAAAGTGTCCATTGGTTGGGTACTCAAACCCAAATATCAACGGGGACTTAATACTTTTCGCATGCCTTCTTTTAGGGGAGGGAGAGGCCGCATTTGATTTGAGCAACCATCTTAAGACTCACAATCCAAAGTTACAAATTCAAAAAAAAAAATCATAGTGCAAATTTCAGGGAGAGAGTCAAGGTAGAGAGACCCTTCAGCATTCTCGTCCCCACAGCTACTCCTGAATGATGCGCACTCATGCTTCATCCTAGATGCACCAATGCTGTGACCAAAAGTGTTGTGTTAGGCATGAATCATAAAGATACAAAGTTGCTACAATACAAAAACATGTCAAAATGTATATGCATCATAATAAGCAGTAACGGTAGTACATGACATGCATCACTTCTATACAATGTTAAACCAATATTGCCTTTGCCCTAACAGACCTCACCAAAACAGAATATGCTTACACATTTCTGAGCATTGTTATCCATTTAGCAAGGCATCCAATAGATGCATTTCAAATCAAACAAAACTGTTTAAGCAACCAAGAAAACATATGTAAGGTAGCTGTTAGTGATCGTGTCCAAGAGACGAGGATGAAGAGTTGTTCAGGTTCTTCGCCTAGCTATATGATGGGTAAAAAAGCTAAGCTGGTCTAGAATCCAGTTTTGTCTTTCGTGCCAGTTTCTTGGCAAAAATAAATAGGTCCAATGATAAATTCATCGTAGACCTGTTAATATTTGAAAATTAACGGTAACATATGAAAACAGTACAAAACCTAACCAATATCATTTCCAAACCATGAAAACGACCTGGGTTGTATACTTGTATGTGGCTCTCCTCCACTTGGATATTTTTCATAAACTAAGCTGGGTCAGCTGTTGGAAAAAGCAGGATCTCCCCACCTCACCAAATAGGTAACTAATATTTATCATGAACTTGCCTAAAAGGGCAAGAAAATTCAAACATCCTCTAAAGTCCATCATCAATAGTTCTGTCACATAGGCACGCCGCACGCATCATATATGCAGTCAAACAAAGACAGGCAACTATATGGGTGGCAACCTAGAACAGCTCCCTTTTAATTGCTGCATGTGTGCATCCCATCTATTGAAATCTCTGGGGTTCTTGTCCCTGCACAGTGTTGTTAGATATTAAAAACAAAAATTGGTACCACTGAACGTGTAAAGAGAAAGAGCCACCCTAGTTTATGACATTGCCGATACTCACATAGCTTGCTCAAGATTAGCTGTTAGCCTGGCTGAGTCCTTGAAGAACAAGGAAACAACTTCTTCTGTAAAATTAGGACTTGCTTCATCTTGCAAGTCCTCAATCTGACAAAATTGCTCATCCAAGTACCCCTGTCATTACAATATAAAAAACGACAAATGTTTCATCAGTGAATGTTAAAGTAAGATGAATAGCAGTATTTGATAAAGCAAAACTTGTCATGAAGATCATAGGATCGGTTTGCCATATGAAGTTTCACATTTTTTTGAGGCAAAAGTTTCACACGATTATTTAGTGGAATTCTGAGCTCTATATAAATATCATTGATGCACTTAATTCAACATTTTGTGTTTCAGGTTCTTCTTAGCTTTCTGTCAACTAATATGAAATGACTGCAAAATGATCTCTCAAAAAACACTCTTTTCTACTCCTTGCTCCATGCTGAACAGAAAATAACACAAATAACTACAGACAGAAAGGATTGGGAAGTAGAGTTGCATAGCCTCAGAAGCAATTTGTTCCTATGGTGCACAGAATATATTGATAGGAATTCAATACTTCAGCAAACAGGAAACACATTATTTTCTCAACCATAATGCTTGAGAAGAATAGAACACAAGCCTGATCAAAGAGGCTCTTTTTCAAGCATGCTGCCTGGCGTTGCAAATTATAACACTCCATTTACAAGTGTTGAATGATGGGAACAGAGGCAAATGAATGACTTCAAGATAGAGTAGGCACAAGATGCATATGCAACTGGTTGGATCACTTTGCTTGTAAAAAGTTGGACATGGGGTTCATTTATATAGACATCTGAGGAGGTTGTTACTATCATCCTACATAGATGAAAGTGAAGATATTTCAAAGTATGAGCAAATATTATCATGCCACGTACACAAGAGATTTCATTGCCAAGGCGTGCAACGTCTATCCACATTTTGGACAATGACTTAAACAGCTGTGTTTCTGATGCTCCTTTGAGGTGCATGTTGTGCACATTTGGCTTGCAGAGACCTCTTATTTGAATTATGCAGATTTTGCATGTTGTTATTACCGCCAGTTCTAGAAGAATGACATGCTGTTTTACTTGGCACAATGTCCATAGAAAAATCTCATAACAACGTTTATGATTACTTGTGATGATCAATTTCTATCATTTTGCTTTTGCTGTACCTATAGTATGTTAACAGCTCAAGTATTACTTTATTCACCATCAACTCTAGCTTTGAGCCCTTGGCAAACTCTGCTGTTTATGAGCTGTTCTTCATGAAAGAAAATGCAAAGGAATAGAGGAGGCCCAGGGTATAGCTACTGAAAGAGGTTTCTATTCCTTGATTTGAGATTACTTAACTCCTTGAAAAAGTAATTGGTTGAGCGTGGGATAAGCCAATGAGGTATCTAATAGATTGGAAAGTTCCTTAAGCTAGTTAAGTCTCCCATTGCAGGTAAAACTTGAATCTGTAACATAGTTTGATAAAAATTCTGTCCAGATAATTCAAGAATTGGAACCATCAAACTCAGATAATGAAGGCAGAAGTAAATGGCCATTGTGGGATGGTGAAGCAAAACAGCATTTTCTTTCAGTGGTTAGCGGGGCAACTTTTACAGAGTCATGCATTGAGATTAAGTGTCTGCTACAAATGTGAAAAAGCAAAATAATTATCACAAAAAGGGTTAATCGACTACCATATATGCTGCTGTTTTTATATTTATTTAAAGGGTTTACTATGTTAAATCTAAATTTATGAAATATCCTAGCATTTGTAGGGACATGTTGCAGGAAAGAATATTTTGTCTGACAGACACAAGGAGACTTGAGTTTTTGCCCCCTCAAAGTTCAAGCATAATGTTTAGGGGGTGTTCGTTCACTGTTTTGGTCAAACCGCCCAAACCACTGTATAGCAAGCCTAGTACTTCCTGCTGCTTGTTTTTGCTTAATCACCCGCTGGATCCCTTCACAAAATTAGTTTGGGAGGTTTTGAATGGTTTGGCCAAAATCATGAATGAACAAACCTAATAATATGGCAGTATAATCAAAGACAATTGTGGAGAATTAGAATAGTATATAAGAGATGCCTACTTTTTGCACAGACAGAAAATGTTCAAAAACAGTTCCTTTCAGCAGTTGCAAACCATAACTCCTTCAAATCACTGGACTGTGTGGCAGAATGGGGTAAAATAGATTCACACAATGATTGGTCCGGTGAGTGCCCTTCGACCCTTCAATCAGCATCACATCTTGATAAGAGAATCTGACGTGGAGTGAAACAACCAGAAAGCCTATTGATGGAACAGATCATAAAGTAAAATCTACACTGATCAAACTGTTATGACAATGAAGGTTAAAATGAATGAACAAAAATCATTTGCATGCAAGCAGTTGCCACCGTCCCTGAATGATGCATGTGTTCAAAAAGATCCTATATAGCATGTTTTCGCACCACATCGTTACAGTGGCATCGCTTTCCCTTTACCAATGGAACATTCTCATGACGACATTCTTATAAGTACGTACCAACCTTAACATAAAACACGCGACGAAATATCTAAGTAGCAATTGCATAAGCAGACAATAGTAGTTATCTTTGTATTGAAGACGTGACAAATGCATAGTCCACCTGTTGTTCTAAAACAATAGGAGCATTGAACTCATTATGATAAACATTTATCTATACATAGAAACAGATGCAACATACTGCCTTGATTTATAGTACATAACATATCACTTATGTTGTGATCTGGTATGAAATATAGTGATACACGATTAATCATTATGCATGTGATGAATCTCACAGTC
The DNA here is from genome assembly GCA_033239725.1 of Echinochloa phyllopogon. NCBI lineage: Eukaryota > Viridiplantae > Streptophyta > Magnoliopsida > Poales > Poaceae > Echinochloa > Echinochloa phyllopogon. Next base: position 17,582,440 of record BTCW01000003.1, on the reverse strand, counting down.
ATCACACTGTGCAAGAAATGATTGACACCATGTGGTAGTTGTCCTATATACTGTTGATTACAACAATACTAAGAGAACGGTTTTCCTAGAAGTACTCACTATTCACACTTAGAAACAGCATCAGTTTTCTTTTGTTCATTCAAGTTTTCTAAAAAATCTAAGAGAATGGTTTCCCTGGAAATTTAGGCATCTCTCGAAGCGGTGAAACACAGTTCATCTCAGAGCTTAATTGATACATCGAACGAACAGCATATCATAGATGGTGGACCACCATCATATGATAAGATTCTCTAATCGTGGCCGAAAGAAGCACCATATACATCGCATATATATCCTATTGCGTATGTGTACCAAGTCTATCTATACCAATGGCTTGTGCCAGCTGAAAATAATAGGTATTCAGCATACCCTTTATAGCACTATAGCAGGGTATAGCAACTACAAATGCAATCTCCTATAAGGCTAAACTTAAACAACTATCACTTAGTGCAGCATAAGCTTTATGGGCTGACGCTAGACATTACCCTCCAAAATGGCAAAAAGGCAAAAAAAAAACTCTAGTTTGTTTCGCCTTTGGAATATCCTTTGTTATCTTATATGTTCAATTGCCTTTTGAAACTATAACTTCGATCCTAAATGCCAAATTGAATCTGCAGGCACACCAATAATGGTGCTGTTCAACAGCCAGGGAGTCACTCTGTATCACAGGTAAAAGCTACTTCACTGATCTTCTTAAGCATTTGAAAACTCTGTGCAATTGTATTGCTCCGGTAGGAACTCATTCAGAACACAGTTAAGAACTTATTCAATGACGCATACAACTTGCTTCTAACTCCACTGCAAAGCTAGCCCAATGGACTATTAATTGGAAAAATCACAATCGAATACCCAAAAGTTGTGTCAATCCTTGACGCATCGGTATTGGCAATGTGTGCCGAGTGGATACACTACATCTTTTTAGATATCATGATTCCTTGGTTGATGTGAACGGCTAAAGGCACACAGCAACACATTCTCTCTTGTGACATCCAAATTGGGGGCAAAGCTGCAGCGATGCCTACACATGCGACGCATGATTCTTGGACAGGGGCCTCCAGCAACCTCCATAACCGATTGGTCCCCGATTCGCTGAGCAATCCAGCCGTCACCTGCTCAGTTCAATACGGATCAGCGTGGACGCGATCTAGCCCCGGAAACTCGAAAAAACAGCACACAACTACTCGGTAAAAAAAACGTGGTTGGAATTGAACTAACACAAATCCGGATCAGGAGCACCGGTAGTCAGTGTGTCCTTCCGCCCCCTTCCAGTAGATGGGAAGGTGAAGCGCGTGGAGATGGAGTGAGGCGTTGGGGCGCCGCCTCGACGGCGGCGAGTGGACGCCGCGGCGGAGGGGGGCCGCATTTTTTTTTCTTTTGAGAGGAAGCGGGCCACCGGCTAGAGGACACGAGATGATGGTTGTGCCGTGGGTACACTTGGGCCCATGCTAGAGGAAACAAATGGTACAGCCCAGGAGAAGGGTCTATAGAAAAATGGGCCGTCATTCAGCCCAACAGAAGGGCGAGGAGACGGACCGAAGGATCCAAATCTCGCTTGCGTTTTTAGCGTGGTGTGACTGGTGTCTGTGTCTCCGTCCCCGACACCGGCGGCGTGATGGCGGACTGGGACGGGATCCCGGCGCGGGAGCGGCGGCAGATGGAGGAGATCCTGCAGCTCGACATGGAGGAGCTCAACGTCGAGGTGGTCGACGACAACGACGACGACGACGACGACGACGACGAGGAGGAGGAGGAGGAGGAGGAGGAGGAGCTGGGTGACGGCGGCGGCGACGACGACGACGACGTCGATGCCTTCCTCAGGTGGGTCGCAGGCCAGGCCACAAGGCCACATCACACCCCTTCCTCCGACTCAGTGTGTGTATTTTATTCGTATATTCCTTCTCCAACATAGAGAGGTTCCCACCGCGTTGTGGTGTATTTGTCGCGCGGACGCTGCTTGCGCATTTCTTATAGAGTTAATTTGCTAAAGGCCCTAATCAGTGGCAATTAACGTGGCGAAACACTTCGAGGTTGTGATTTGGAGGCTGTGGTAGGATATCGTTAAGCTTATGAAGATATTAGAATCCCCAATTTCGATCTTGATGTAGTTGTCTTGGATGGGGAGCTTGGGGGTTTCAGCAGAAAGGGAAAATAACTCTGAAAAACCGGGGAAATGTTAACTTTGTCCTTGACCCTCGGTTCGAGTGTACCTGAACATTTGATCTGTTTGCAGTAAAGTATTCATTCTGGTGGTGCTTTGTGTTTTGTTCCAATTGTAGTTCATGATCAAATATAGTGACTGCTGAAGATTGTAGTGTAACATAGAGTGATGCTTAGCCTTATATTTTGTGCCTATTCACTTTATTACAATATAGAGATTGGCGCCTTGGTACTTAGGTTTCCATAGTATCTTTGAGATATTAGTCTCAATTCATTTAATTATTTGAACATTCCTATTTATCAGAGCTAATGATGGAGATGGAGTGGCTAGCACCTCTGGACCATTCACATTTAATACATCTCTAGCCTCACTACACACCTACCTTGGTGGTAAATGTCCTTCCTAGTCTTAAAATATATTTTATCATGCTGATTGCAAATTGTGAAGTTCTCTTTTTTTATCAAGCAGAGGTTGATGATACTCGGGGTAGAGTTCCTCTCCTAGATGGTGGCACAGTTATCAACTTACCAATGTTCTATCTTCAAGGTAATGTCTGATTGTTTGTATTCGCTCTCCTATGTGCTTTCTTTTGATCACATTGTCGATCTTCAAGGGATGTAAGTAACACTTGCTCCAGTTATGCCATACTGTCCTTTATCACATTCTTCTTCTGCTGAGTTGTGGCTTGCATTTGCGTGCTTGAATTATTTTCATCCAAGCTGGATACATTTGTTTACCTATAGCTGTTGCTACTGTTAGCAAGTATGGAAAAAAAAGTTTGTACTCCCTCAGTTTCGAATTGTTTGACACCGTTGACTTAAGGGCACATGTTTGGCCATTTGTCTTATATTAAAAAAAACTATGTAAGTATCAATTATTTTGCTGTGACCTATATCGTTAAAAGTATTAAGCATGGCGTATATTTTTGCATATTTGCACGATGTTTTTTAATAAGACAAATGGTCAATTGCCATGTCCAAAAGTCAACAGTGCCAAGTACCGTTATGAGCATGTCACAAATTTATTCATAAAGCAAATGTAAGGCGTGCAAAAATCAACATGCTTGTGCCTGGTGTAAGGACGTCCATACTCCATAAGGATGTGAGGTTTCTCTTGATAATCAAGAATGTTCAGCAATTATGTTCCAGTCCTGTGGGATCCTGTTATGGATACCGGATACAGCTGTGTGAAAAAAACGTAATCTTAGCTGCAAAGTCTGTGGATTGGAGATGAAACACACATCCACCATTCTTTCATTTGACTCATGCGGAACTACGCCTTTACAGTTTGCAGCCATAATGTAAAAATGTTATCTCTCTTAAGTGTATAAAAAATAATGGTGCTATGCATTTTCTTTTTGCAGGCGTTGTTCTATTTCCTGGAGCTACCCTGCCTCTCAGAGTAATTCAGTCTAGATTAGTAGTAACTATTGACAAAGCTTTGAGACTGGTCGATGCTCCATGCACAATTGGTGTGGTGCGTATGAATCATGTTAAATTCAGCTGCTAGCTTGCTACTTTTACTTTGTTTTTAATGATTAAGATCCAACCGTCCAGGTTCTCATGCGTCGACGCCCAAATCATCAACATTACGTTACGGCTTTAGTTGGAACAACAGCAGAGGTATTGTACATTTGTTTCTATTATGCTTTCTGTTGCATTTTGCAGACCATTAGAAATTTTTAACCGATATTCCATGTGGTTGGATAACTTTTAGAGAACAATGAATCACATGCATGTGCTGCCATGTGTCGATCATGTGCCCGCTGGCTAAATATCATCGATCTTGCGTGCATATAGCTTCCTAGGTTATTTCATACGGAGCATGATGATGAACACTAACGTGCTATTTATTTCATGGGCTTCATTTCTTTTTGGCTATTTTGTCGACATCAGAAGTTGCAACAATTTCTTCCCAAAACCCTGGCTAGCTCAGCTTTTTTTTTCTGTCACCTTATAGATTCGTCAACTTGGAAGGTTGGGTGATGGTTCATTAAATGTTGTTGCCCGTGGTCACCAACGATTTCGTCTGAGGCGGCATTGGATTGATGTTGATCGGGTGGTAAGTCCACCATGTAGTTGAGAGTAGTGTGTTCGCGTTCTTTTGAAATAGAACAGGAAGGAACATGGCTTCATTTCATTTTACTCTGTCAATAGGTGTGGGGTGAAGTCCAAATCATTGAAGAAGATACTCCATTGAGAACTCCAAGAGATGCATTTGCTCAGCTAGCTGCATGCAATAGGTTCAATCTGCACTCTTCTTCACCAGTCATCAGTTTGGATATGTCTCCTATCACCTAACAGCAATACAAGTAACCGTTCATCAATGGATACAAGGTTGTGCCATCTAGGTTCACAGTCGAGTGACTCAATGAAATCATCTTCAGACGAAGAGGGAGATTTGATGCAGAAGCTGTTTTGGAGGCAGAAGCGGCGTTCTGTGAGGGAAAGTGGTGCATCAAGTCATTCAGACAAGAAGGCCAACATGAGCAATGAGAATGATCTTTGCTTGACACCTCGCCAACCATTGTCAACAGCAAGAACAAGAGATACTAAGCGGCGGCGACAGTACCATGCTTACTCAAAGCAGGCTTCTCAAGCACCATTATCATCTTGGCCTCGGTGGGTGTATGAAATGTATGATTCATATACGCTTGCTAGTAGGGCTGCAGGTAGAGAAATGCTCCTATCTCATCAAGCTATTTCTTATGTCCATTGTTTGATAACCATAACTCTTTTCCTGCGACTCCAAGCTAAGTGAAAACACCCTATAAAGCCTGGAATAGTCAAGATTTCATTATCACTTTTGCTGTAGAGTTATGGAGACAGATAATTGCAAAACCAAGCATGGAGGATCATGTAAGAAAGCCAGGCATCTTGTCATTTCACATTGGAAGCAAACTTCCAGTCTCAGAGTCCGTGAGACAGAAACTTCTGGAGATCGATGGAATTTCATATCGTCTACAGAAAGAAATTCAGCTTCTCAAGGCCTTTAATCTTATTAAATGCAGAAACTGCCAGGTAATAATCTACTTTTTTTGTAGTGTTATTTTAGCAATGTATCCTAACTTTTTTGCGAAATAACAATGTATCCTACTAACTACTGAACCTTTTTAGTGGTTTCTATCCATAACAAAATGTTTCCTACTTTCAAATGGTATCACAGCAGCACTGTTTATTTAGTATGCTGTTTAGAGTCCCCTTTGCTTCCCCTTTTCTATTTGACATAAGGTCTGGTTTAGGGTTGCAAGCAGAGGCCAAATCCCAAAAGTTCCATTGGTTGGCTATTGTGTTTTGATCTAGTGACAGTTACAAATAAATCATGGTGTTCATACTTTATAAATGTTTGCCATCTCCATACCACATCAGACTAAAAATGCATAACCGGATCTAAATATTTTGAGATTGCTTTTATCACTCCTAGGCACTGACGTGTTTGTTACTTCTGCAGTCTCATATAGCAAAACGTAGTGACATGGTGGTGATGTCTACTGATGGGCCTCTCGGTGCCTATGTCAACCCGCATGGTTGTGTCCATGAGACGATTACTGTCAGCAATGCAACTGGGCTTGCTCTCACTGGCAGTCCTTCCACGGTTCACAGCTGGTTTCCAGGGTATGAACTTTTTTTCTGGTGTTTGTTCTTTTAAATCCCCTGCATTCTTAATAGAACATTTGACACTGAAAATTAAGTCGGCGCCTTTTTTTTTGCGCAGGTACTCGTGGACGATTGCATCGTGCGCAGCCTGCGAGTCCCACATAGGCTGGCTATTCAGAGCCACCAAGAAGAATCTGCGGCCTAGGTCCTTCTGGGGGATCCGCAGCTCACAAATTGCAGATGACGCACAAGTAGATCAGAGCGAGTGATGCTCCAAGTTTCCATGCACATATACTACTATATAGACCTGAACTGCTAAGTTATGTATGACCCATCTCTTCCTGTCATCTCTAGCGGACGCACCACCTGCGTACCAACCTTTTTATCTCTTGTATATTATTATAGGGACGGAGAAGTTCCCTGTAAAATAGCCACTTTATCAGGTGTGTTGTGCTGTGCTGTCCTAGAATAAATCCTTTTTCGTGAGTAAAATGTCTTTTTCCGAAGCTTTGCAATGGATGTTCCACCGTTGCATGGACAGAAGGATTATCTTTTCTTCTCGCAACGCAACCACACAGGCTATTCTATCATTTGGGTCCGTGGGCAAATAGGCCCAGCTCAATTTGACATCAAACAGCCCAGAAAAACATTTTCACTTGTGCTCAAAAAAAAAGAAAAACATTTTCACTTCGAGAAACATAAACGGAACTACGGAAGACCACGTGACCTGTTTTGCAGCCACCCTCCGTTTCCTTCGCTCACTGGCATGCGGGCCCCGTTAAACCCTCCCCTTCTCCCCTTCTTCCTCCCTCCGTCTTGCCGCCCAAGAAGAAAAACCTCTGCGCACCAACAAAGCACCCAAACGGCCAAACCCGACGCCGCACACGAGCACCAGGCCGCCACCGAGCATCGAGGCACCGACCCGGACGCCGGGAATCGCGAGGGAGAAGTCCAAAGGTGAGGGAGAATGTTCCGGAACCAGTACGACACCGACGTGACGACATGGAGCCCCGCGGGGCGGCTCTTCCAGGTGGAGTACGCCATGGAGGCCATCAAGCAGGGCTCCGCCTGCGTTGGCCTCTGCTCCAGGAACCACGCCGTGCTGGCCTCCGTCAACAAGGCCGCCTCCGAGCTCTCCTCCCACTAGCGCAAGGTCCTCCGCGTCGCCGACCACGCGGGGGTCGCGCTCGCGGGGCTCACCGCCGACGGCCGCTTCCTCTCCCGGTTCCTCCGCAACGAGTGCATCAACCACTCGTTCGTCTACGAAGCGCCGCTCCCAGTCTCCAGGCTCGCGCTACGCCTCGCGGACAAGGCGCAGGTCCGTCTCGATTGCTCGATCTGCTCTATGTGTTTTAGGCTTTTGATGACGAGATGTAGGGATCAGATCTGCGCGTGAGCTGGTATTTCGTGCGTAATCTCGTATAGAATTTTAGTTGTTATATAGGGGTTTTAATCCGTTGTGTCGCTGGCAGCTCTCGCCTATAGTTGATATTAGCATTTCCAATTTCCATGGTTTGATTCATGGTATGGGTCAGGGATTCCAGAGTTCCAGGCTAAAATTTGAGCTTATACACCCTGCTTCGATTTAATGTGCTCATTGCGTATTAGGGTGATTGGTTTTTTCTTCCCTTCTGTTGGGATTTATTAAAAAAATACAGGTTTTAGCACTATCAGAGTTCCCTGTGAGTTGTCCTCACCGTATACAGTTTACTACAAAGGCAGAATGTTGCCTAGATATGCTCTTATATGTGTTCAGGTTGATATCTAATTGTAGACATCTACTAGGTATAGTGTTAGACTTTGCATGTGAAATTGTTGAATTAGCTGTTGAAGGTAATCAGGTATTGCTCAATTGTGAAAGGAAACATTCAGCTACCGTGAGGACGAGCAATGTATGATAGGATATGATTGGAGGAAGAGAAGTCCCAGAAGAAGGTAGAAAGGCTACAGGCAAGAAGATGATTTAGTGAGAATTGGCCTTGTCCTATCCAGTGGGATCTTGGGTGCAATATATCCTTAAATGGGAGCAGGCAATAACCTTCATGGCCGTCATTACCATGAATTAGTGATGTTTGCCAGCATCCATACTGACTTGTTCACATATCATATTATGGATCATTTGTCACTCCTCAATCCTTTTTCCTGAATGTACTCCTTTTCTCATATTCACTTGAAGACATGCTAAATTGACGCTATGATATGATTGTATTACTTGCGGTTTCCTTTTTAGGACATATTATTGTACTTATAGTCAATTCTATTTCTTGTCATCGATTCATTTGTAGTTTCCAAAGTTATGTGTTACTTCAGTGAAACAATATGTATTTTCCTCATGTATGTTAGGTTCTGCCCTTGATATGGTGTTCTTGGATGTATACGTTTCATGTTACCTATGTGTCATCACCTTAGAATTTGACAAATAAAAATCAGGTGTTCATCAACCTTCATAGTGAAACCAGCATAATAAGGTTCATAGTTAAAATAGCAACTGCAATAATATATTTTGCTTGAAGCGAATGTAGCTCCATGTTCACCAAGTCTCCTTAGGAACTTTTATTTACACACATATGCTGTTGTACATGAACTTGTATTTATGTGGAGTTGGCTACTGGTGTTTAAGATATCTGTTTGACAACAGCATATGTACGTTTAAGTAAAAGTTGTGCCCAGCATCATGTGTGTTTTGTGTGATAGAATTTTTTAGTTTACTTATTACGATAGCGGCTGAGGAGGTGGAGGTGCCCATTTGAAACCACTGATGCGAAAAGGTGCCCATAGAGCCGAGCTCCATGCAGGAGGACAGGGGTTCAGATACTGCACCCATGGACATCTAGGCCTCTGTTGACCTGGTTAACCAGCCGTGCATCACAATTAATTCTGATGAGTTTGTAAAGATTAGCTGTTTTAGAAAGCTGAGTTGTTAGATTCTTGCTTCCATGCTCCCAGCTTGTTTGTGATGTTCTCTTCGACCATCAGTTACCTTTGTTTGGTGGTTGCACCGGTTATTTATCCTGCGATGCAAACAAAAATCTCGCTGGTCCAGGGACCAGCTCAATTTTGCCTATATATTCTTGTGGATAGAATGATTGTCGGCAAGGCATGGTTTGACCCAACAATGTGTGTAGCACTGTAGCATCATACTACTACTCACAGGTGTACAAATTACAAATCTCACTCTGCAGAAGAAATGCACTTGTACACTCTGCTGGGTGGCGCGGTAGCTGGCAATGGCCCGTGGCCATGGCATGTTCGTCCTGAGCTGGGGCCAATATGGGCACCGCATGAGCACTAGCTCGCAAGCCAATGGCGTATGGCACGTAGCGATTCTACGAGTTGTCATTTTCCTCCGAGGCAGAATCTATGGAGCCACTAGCGATCGCGCAGAGCGAGCTCACGGTCACGGGTGGCAGCAAGCACGCACGAAGAAACCAACAGAAAGTTAAGGCCGTAGGAACACTGACTGGAGAGGAATCCATCAGATGGCAGGGATTAAAGAGGAATGCACTTGTCCGCGTTTGTACTTGTACCTACCCAACTTTCACGATTCCGCTGGACATGTCCAAAGGTGTTGCAAATATGACGAGCTACGGGTGTAAATTAAATCAGTGGAAAGGGGGCGTTGTCTCTCTGATTAACTGCATAAGCAGCTCTGCTGATGTTGGTGCTTCATAGCAATGCGTCAGTTTATCCTATCTATGGTGCATGGTAGAAATGGGTAGCTAGTAGCTACACCTACTATACACACCAGATATCTTTTTTTTGGCCGGCCTCCACCATCCACAAGTGAATGTTTACAGCCAAAAGAAACAGCAACACACAGCTAGCCAACAGGATATACAAGAGCTCTTATACAAGAGCTCTTTGAATGCAATTTTTTCTAAAACAAAAGCTAAAACATCATGCCTGAATTCTATTCCTAAACTTCCATCCAAAGTTGTTGAAGATCTGCGTGACCACAACCTCCAGCCTGTGACAGCTCTCTGACCACAATCTGCATGACACACCAGATATCTGTTTGTGGGATACATTCCAATCGGCAACATATCTTCGGTTTCTGTCCAGAACTTTGTACGTGTGATCTGACCCGTGATCTTTGAGTCGCCCACTGACCAATAATTCGCACCCTTTCGTAGAAAGAAAGGTTGAACTCAGCACTTCAGCACGTACAAAAGGAACATTAGTACATTACCCCGAACAAATTCCCTCACGGGGGTAAAGTTTACTTGCCACAGTCCCCGAGACAATTCCTGCACGAGAAATTCTGCCGAGGCATTGGTCCAATGGTCCGTGCGGCGCAATTGCGCAACTGCGCATTTCTTCCAGCACATGCCGTCTTCGCTAGTGAAGACAGGGTTGTTAGATCTGTTAAGTCGCTAATACATTGTAGATGTGCGTCTGGGTGTGTGTGTTCATGCATATGTGCTGTGTGTTGTATGTGAAAGAGAGGGGATCGAGTTCATACCGTCCCCACCGGTCGCGGCAGCTCCTGTCGCCATGGCCGGTTCTGTTGGTGGAGATCTGCACAAGGCAGCGTCGCGCAGTGTAGTTGTAGGAGTGCGTCGCGGTTGGAGATCCCGCCGGCCTTCGGGTCGCCACCGGCACTGGCCTGGAACGGCGACGGAGTCCGGCGTGGACGTCGTGGCAGCGGTGGCGGGTCTTCCCGTCACTGCCCGCGCTAACCCTAGATCGGATTGGTGTTTTGGTGGCTTAGACGGCTCCGTTCAACCTCGTAATTAGAGCCGGTATCTGCCACCTCTATTTATAGCGCGGGGTGACAGGGGCCCTCCAACCAATGTTAGGTTGGGCGCCCCCGATCAGGGCGCGGATCAAGTCCACGGCCTTTGGGCCATGTGGACCGAGAGATCATCCCAACAATCTCCCCTTTGATCTCACAATCGCTATTCTTTTACCTTTTGACAATTTTCCTCATCTCATCCTAGACTTGTGTATAGAGCATATTTCATCGTCACGATCAATTATCGATAGAATGAATAGCTACAATACACGCCTCTATTCAGAAATAGATTCTTTATTCCTTTTGGGCCATGTGAATCCAGAGATCATAGGCAATACCTTAGCCCCATGCCGGCCACGTGTTCCTTGAACACGTTGGGTGGTAAGCCTTTCGTTAGCGGATCCGCGAGCATCTTATCTGTTTTAATATGCTCGAGACTTATGGTGTGATCCTGGATTCTGTCTTTAACAGAATAAAATCTTATCTTTATCGACTTGGTAGCCGTACTTTTCTTATTATTATGAGCATAGAACACTGCTGGCTGGTTATCGCAGTACATCTTTAGTGGTCTTTCTATACTGTCTACCACTCTCAATCCTGGTACGAATTTCTTTAGCCATTCAACTTGGCAGGATGCCTCGTAACATGCTATAAATTCAGCATACATCGTAGATGTTGCTGTCACTGTTTGCTTGGAGCTTCTCCACGATATAGCTCCCCCTGCGAGAGTAAAGATGTAGTCTGTCGTGGATTTACTATCATCTCCATCTCCCGCAAAGTCTGAGTCTGAATATCCTTCGATCTCAAGGGAATTAGTTCTTTTATATGTTAACATGAGGCCTTTTGTGCCTTGCACATACCGTAAAGCTTTCTTCACTAATTTCCAGTGCTCGAGGCCTGGATCTTTCTGATATCTGCCAAGTATGTTGGTAACAAATGCTAGGTCAGGGCGTGTGCACACTTGTGCATACTGTAAGCTTCCGACAGCTGAAGCATATGGAACTGTCTTCATTTGTTCCCTTTCATAACTGTTCTGAGGACTCTGAAAATCCCCAAATCTATCGCCCTTGACTATTGGCGCAGGAGTAGGCTTACTCCTCTGCATACAGAACTTTTCTAGAACCTTTTCCAGGTACGTCTGTTGAGATAATCCTAATACCCCATCTGATCTATCTCGGTGAATTTCGATTCCCAAAACGAATGAGGCTTCACCAAGGTCTTTCATATCAAAGTTCGAGGACAGGAACTTCTTTGTTTCCAATAATAGGTTGACATTGCTACTTGCCAGTAGAATGTCATCCACATAAAGGATGAGGAAAATGTAACTGCCTTTCTGGAATTTTGCATAAATGCAATTGTCCTCAACATTTTCATTAAACCCGAAACTCTTTATCGTTTCGTTGAACTTCAAGTACCACTGTCTCGAAGCTTGTTTTAACCCATAAATGGATTTCTTTAGATGACATCCCATGTGTTCTTTTCCTTCCACGACAAAACCTTTGGGTTGAGCCATGTAAACTTTTTCTTCAAGATCCCCATTAAGGAATGCCGTCTTTACATCCATCTGGTGCAATTCGAGATTGAAATGCGCCACCAATGCCATTATGATTCTGAAGGAATCCTTACATGAGACCGGAGAAAAGGTCTCATTGTAATCTATTCCTTCCTTTTGTGTAAAACCCTTCGCCACAAGACGCGCTTTAAATCTTTCTACATTCCCTTTGGAGTCACGTTTCGTCTTGTAGACCCATTTGCAGCCTACTGTTTTGGCTCCTTTAGGAATTTCTTCTAAGTCCCAAACACGGTTGGTACTCATCGATTTCATTTCATCTTCCATGGCCTCAAGCCACTTGGATGAGTTTTCGCTTCTCATGGCTTGTTCGAATGAAATAGGATCATCCTCCATTCGAAACTCTTCTGTGTTATACACTTCATAATCATCAGGAATTGCTGACTTTCTTGCTCTTTGAGACCTTCTAGGGGCCTCTACATTTGGAACATTTTCTATTGGAGGCTGTTGATGCTCCCCTTGATCTGCAGCAACATTTTCTATAGGATCCTGAGGGACAGGTTCCACATTTGCATTCGGTGTTGCCACAGGAGGAACCACCACAGGAGCTGGAGCCGCAGTGTCTGGCACCGACGGCGTAGGCTCAACAGGTAGTTCGAAAAATGGCTCCTGAATCATTGGATTGGGTGCGCACACCCGCCTCTCCTCAAGATTAATCTTTCGAGCTTCCATGCTCCCCCGTATCATTTCTCCTTCAAGAAAAGCAGCATGTCTCGTTTCCACAAACTTTGTGACTTTGTCAGAACAGTAGAAACGATATCCTTTTGATTTCTCTGTGTAGCCAATAAAATGGCAACTCACTGTCTTGGGATCTAGCTTCCCAATGGTCGGGTTGAATATCTTTGCCTCAGCAGGGCTCCCCCACACCCGTAGGTGATTCAATGAGGGTACTCTGCCTGTCCACAGCTCATACGGTGTTTTTGGCACCGCTTTACTGGGAACTCTGTTGAGAATATAGGTGGCGGTTTTTAAAGCCTCCATCCATAAACTCACTGGTAATGTAGAGTAGCTGATCATGCTTCGCACCATATCCATAAGGGTACGGTTACGTCTTTCAGCGACTCCATTTTGCTGAGGATCGCCCGGCATAGAGTACTGGGCAACTATACCTTGTTCCCTTAGGTACCTCGCGAAAGGCCCTGGAACTTGGCCATATGGGGTGTGCCGACCATAGTATTCCCCTCCACGGTCGGAACGGACTATCTTTATCTTTAAGTTGAGTTGATTCTCAACTTCAGCCTTGAATATTTTAAACTTATCCAACGCTTCTGACTTTTCTTTTATTGGATAAATATATCCATAACGGGAATAATCATCGGTAAAAGTAATGAACGAGTCAAAACCATCTATACTTTTAACTGAAAACGGACCACAGATGTCTGTGTGAATTAACTCTAAAACATCTGCGGTATGTTCAGCATTTTTCTTTGTGATCTTTATGTATTTTCCTTTTATGCAATCAACGCATTTATCTAAGTCTAAGAACTCTAGAGGAGGAAGAATGTCATTCTTAACCAGCCTTTCTATTCTCCCCCTCGAAATATGGCCTAAACGACAATGCCATAATTTCGACGACGTGTCTTGAGTTCTCTTTCGTTTTCTATTATGAGTTGTGGGTGGGGATACAAGCGCATTCACATCACATACGGAATTCACACTTTCACGTAGTGATAACAAATAAAGATCATTTTTCTTAAAAGCAATAGTAGTAACTTTATCTTTAAAATCTATCACACACATGCCATTTCCAAAATGACATCCATATCCATCATCATCTAGACGAGATACACTTATTAAGTTCCTCTGTAAACTAGGCACAAAGAAAACATCTCTAAGAAATAAATCAAATCCGGTGTCGAGCTCTAGGAGAAGGTCGCCCACCGCCTTCACTTCTGCTTCGACTCCATTTGCGACTTTAATTCGCCTTTCGTTTCTTTGAGTAGTTCTCGTCGAACGGAATCCCTGTAAAGAGTTTGCAACATGAATTGTTGCTCCTGAGTCAATCCACCAAGTAGATGTGGAATAATCTATATACAGAGATTCATTTACGAATGAAATAACATTCTCACCTTTCCTTTCCATGATCATCTTTAAGTAGGCGGCACAATTTTTCTTGTAGTGCCCCTTCTCCTTGCAGTAGAGACACTGATCTTTCTCCACTGTGGTTTGCCCATCCTTAGGCCTGTGCTGTTGGGAGTGCTGAATTCCTTTTCCCTTAGAGGAGGAGGGGTTTCCTTTTGCGCTGTTAGACGCATTGTTGTTATTTTTCTTCTTTTGCACTTGGTTAACAGTGTTACCACGTGCTATCTTTATCCTTTCCTCCTCTTGAGCCAACATCGCTATGGTCTTTTCTATGTCCCATTTCTCAGAACTAACATTGTAGTTAACAACGAAGTTCTCAAACTCATCTGGCAATGAAGCAAAAACCAAATGAATGATGGTACTCTCTTTCAAGTCCTCATCCATTGGCTTGAGCTTATTGTTTATGTGAATTAAGCGATGTATGTGCTCTCTGATGCCGCCTGTGTACTTGGCGTTGATCAACTGCTTGATCAACTGAGAGGCGTAGGTCTTTGAAGAGCCAGTGTACTGACTCTTTAACTTCGCCAAGTACTCAACGACATTATGACAATCTTTAATTGCCCCAAAAACAGAAGGCTCTATGGTGTTCTTGACCACTGCCAAACATTTCTTGTTAGCAGTAATCCATTTGGCATTCTCTGTGTCAAATTTCTGTTTGCTGACCGTATAGGCCTGCTCTGTCTGCTGCCAAACAGCATCTGTCACATCTGCCCCTCTGACTGGCTTCTCAGGTTCAACTGGAACCGGTGCAGTGAGGACCCAGTCCAGCTCTGTCATGGTAAAAAAGAAGTCTACCTTCTTATACCATTCATTATAATTATCTCCTTTAAGAATGGGAATGTCCTTGATGGAAACCATCATGGAACCCGCAGCTGAAATTAATTCATATTAAGTGAGAACATTATAACATAATGACAATGCCTTATTACATTAAACTTCATCACCTTTGGGCAGAAAAAGTAATAATGCAACAATAAACATCTATAAAATTATAATATTGTTATTATCAACTTTGGTCAGAAAATAACAATATCACAATAAATCTGAAATTTTATCTGTGACTTGAAATTAAATTATCCCTTTGGTTCAAATTTAAATGCAAGTCAAAATAAATATCTAGCAGCGGAAACTTTAAATAAATTCACATGGATAGTAGCAAAATACTCTATTTACCCTCTGAAAATTATCCCTTTGGTTCAAATTTAAACAGGGGCAAATTCTATTCAAATTTCTATTCAAATTGATCAAAATTGACTGAAATCAATTCAAATAAATGCGAAAAGCTACTGTGCAGAACTGTTTCTGTTGGGCCGAAATGCAGCTCGCGGCTGCGGCCCAACTCTGTTTCGGCCTGCTGGGCAAGCCTCCCGCACGCGCGGGCCGCAACCTGGGCCTGGGCCGCCAATTGAGCCCAGCGCCGCAGCCGCGCCCCCGCCCGCGTCGATCTCGGCCGTTCATCAGATCCGACGGTCGAGCGCTGAGATCGGAGGTATAAAAACCCCGGCCGAGTCGCGAGTCGCCCAAACCCTAGTTCATTTTTCTCCCCCTCCGCGCCGCAGCGCTCCTCTCTCTCTCTCGCTGGCGAAACGGCGCTCAGCGCCGCGCCGCCGCGCTTCGCCATGGCCGGCGACCACACGTCGCCGTGCCGCAGTCTTGCGCCGCCAGTGGTGCTCCTTCTCCACACCTCTCTGTTCCCCTCTCTGTGCTAGGCGTAGCTAGGTCTACGCGCGTGCGCGCGCGTCGTCGGTGGCCTACCGCCGGCGCGCCGCCGGAGCTCCGCCGCCACCATGGCCGGCGAACTCCGTGCGCTCGGATCTGTGCGCGCGAAGACGGCATCGTCACGCCGTCCCCGCCGCTCTGCGCCCTTGCGGGCCTCCTCGCCGGAGTCGCGTGCGTCTCGCGCGCGGCTCCGTCGAGGAGATCTGTAGGGGTGATGAGGGTGGTGGTGATGCTGCCCGTGGACGACGTACCGAGGTAAGTGGACTCTGGATCTATGGTTAGGGTTAGGGTTTGGGTTCGATTTGCTTTCTTTTTCTCGGATTTCTCGTGTTTCCCGAGTGGATCTACTAACTCATGGCTAAACTGATACCATTGTTAGATCTGTTAAGTCGCTAATACATTGTAGATGTGCGTCTGGGTGTGTGTGTTCATGCATATGTGCTGTGTGTTGTATGTGAAAGAGAGGGGATCGAGTTCATACCGTCCCCGCCGGTCGCGGCAGCTCCTGTCGCCATGGCCGGTTCTGTTGGTGGAGATCTGCACAAGGCAGCGTCGCGCAGTGTAGTTGTAGGAGTGCGTCGCGGTTGGAGATCCCGCCGGCCTTCGGGTCGCCACCGGCACTGGCCTGGAACGGCGACGGAGTCCGGCGTGGACGTCGTGGCAGCGGTGGCGGGTCTTCCCGTCACTGCCCGCGCTAACCCTAGATCGGATTGGTGTTTTGGTGGCTTAGACGGCTCCGTTCAACCTCGTAATTAGAGCCGGTATCTGCCACCTCTATTTATAGCGCGGGGTGACAGGGGCCCTCCAACCAATGTTAGGTTGGGCGCCCCCGATCAGGGCGCGGATCAAGTCCACGGCCTTTGGGCCATGTGGACCGAGAGATCATCCCAACAAGGGTGCGTCGCGGCAGAGGCGGCGACCACATGCATGTGCTACGCCGCCGGCAGCCGGCTATGACGCCCGCGCACGCGTCCGCGCAACCAACCAAGCCAACATAGCCAGTCACGGTCACAGCCAAGGAGATGGCGCGGCTCGTGAGCAGGCCTGCTCGTGAGCTAAGTCAAGTCATTCCGTGGCTCCTTCGCCTCGCGCACGCCCGTGATCTACATAAATTCCCTTCCCCCCGGCGCTATCGGCTATCTCCTCCGGAATTTATAGCCCCCGCCCCCCTGGTCACTTGCTAGTTATTGTGGGCAGCGCAGCCGTGACCACAGCCACCGGCCACCGCCACCGCGCGGCTGCCATTGCCATTGCCATTGCGACGAGACGATAGCCGCCATGCCGTCGCGGGCGCGGCTCTTGCTCCTCTGCTGCGTGGTCGCCGTGGCGGTGCTCGCGGCGTCGTGCGGCGTGGCGGCCGGCGGGAAGCGGCACACGCACACGAAGCGGCTGCGGCCGGGGAAGAGCGGCGGCGCGGCGGCGGCGGCGAAGCCGTACCCGGTGAACGCGACGCGGGTGGAGGCGATCGAGCGGCAGTTCACGCGGTGGGTGCGCTCCATGGGCGCGCCCGGGCACAGCGGCTACAACCGGGCGCTCAGCCGCTCGTTCCTGCCCACGCGCACGATCGTGGTGGACAGGACCCCCGGCGCCGGCGACTTCACGACCATCCAGGCAGCCGTGGACTCGCTCCCGCTCATCAACCTCGGCCGCGTCGTCATCAAGGTCCACGCCGGCACGTACACGTACGTACATTATCGCGCCTCTTGCTTATTCGCCAGCTTCGGAGATGGTTTTCATGGGTGTTTAGTCGTCGGCGCTTAGCTTAGCGTAGCAAGAGCTCAAGGGAGAATGTGCTGTGGCGCATGCAGGGAGAAGGTGAACATCTCGCCGATGCGCGCGTTCATCACCGTGGAGGGCGCCGGCGCCGACAAGACGGTGGTGCAGTGGGGCGACACGGCGGACACGGTCGGGTCCTGGGGCAGGCCCATGGGCACCTTCGGCTCCGCCACCTTCGCCGTGAACTCCATGTTCTTCGTCGCCAAGAACATCACCTTCAAGGTCTGGTTTGGTTTGGTCCCTTCCTCCTCCCCTGTCGCCACGTACGTACTGGGCTGTGCGCCTGACATCCATTCCATTCCGTTTGTTCTCGTGTGCGGCAGAACACGGCCCCCGTGCCTCGGCCCGGCGCGCTGGGCAAGCAGGGCGTGGCGCTGCGGATATCGGCGGACAACGCCGCGTTCGTGGGGTGCAACTTCCTGGGCGCGCAGGACACGCTGTACGACCACCTCGGCCGCCACTACTACCGGGACTGCTACATCGAGGGCTCCGTCGACTTCATCTTCGGCAACGCCCTCTCCCTCTACGAGGTACGTACGCCGTGATGAAACCCTGCCCCGTTCTTTTCCTTCCGCTACCTTGCAAGTCGTGTCAGTAGCCACTGCTTCGATCCACACAGAGAGAGAGCATCTCGTGTACGTCCTACGTGGCAGTACGTGTTCCGGCAGTCACAGACGGCCGTCATTGCAGTTGCGGAATCGCACCGTGGCATCATCGCCCGGGACAGGGACACTGTTAAGCCCGGGAGTTCTGAGTTCTCCCTCCTTCCAAGGCAGGCATCAAAGGCATGGGACTGTGGATCTGTGACGCTACCGGTCCCAGCACCACCCAGCACCCATTCCTGGAAAGACAAAACGCCATCCCGCTAGCGCCGTGGCGCACCGTGTCCACGCACCCGGCGCCACCGATGCGTCGCTCACTCGCTCCCCGCATCACATCCCCCCGTGCTCTGTCCTCGTTTGTCCCGGTCTTGTGACCACCCGGCCCTACATTGTAGTGTACAGCGCCAGCGTCCAGCCATGGACAAGAGGATATATAGTACGAGCTCAGCTGAGCACATTATTCTAGGGGACCCATTATTCTAACATCCAGTAGTAGGGACTAGTATAGCAGTATGTACTCCGGCCACGTTTACTGCCAAGGAGTCGCTGAAAAGCAGGTGCAAACGGAATGTCGATGCCCATTAACTAATCACCAGCATTTCAGTTTTTAATGGGGTGCAGTGGATGGGTGAGGTGAACCTGAACCTGAACCCTTGGTGCATGTGGCTCCCTTGTCGCTGGCGCCGGCACGGTTGCGGGCTGCGGTTTCCTGAGGCCTGCAGGTTCCCTGGCCGATCTGGCCCCGGGGTGCCGGCAAGCCGATGGATGGATCCCGCCCGAACGCCCGTGACGCCGCCCGCAGCTGGACCTGTGTTAGCCCGCAGCTGGACCTGTGTTACCGATTCGGTCTAAGCCCGGGTATCTACGGGCCAGCGCGACATGCCCAGGTCCAACGGAGCTACAACCAACAAAGCTCAGGCCTAACTCAACCCAAAAGACTAGCATGATAGGTGAGGACTGCCAACGCCTTATATGTTGTGCTCCCCCATCATCAATTTTCGATGTGGGACTAAACCTAACAATCTCACCCGTCACACATCGAACCCAACTCTTCCATCAGAAGAGGTTATTATAGGCCCAGAGTTTAAATCCTCCAGTTGCAGCACCTGGAGGCGTTCACGGGGCTGCTCCGTGACGCTAACGGGCTCCCCCGTCACAATGTGACCCAGTTGCAGCACCTGGAGGCGTTCACGGGGCTGCTCCGTGACGCTAACGGGCTCCCCCGTCACAATGTGACCACTGAGATTTTACAGGTTCCTCGACCTTCGGCTCTGATACCACTTGTTATAAACGCGCAGCCGATTCGGCCTAGGCCCGGGTATCTACGGGCCAGCTCGACATTAAGCCCAGGTCCAACAGAGCAACAACCAACAATGCTCAGGCCTAACTCAACCCAAAAGACTAGCCTCATAGGTGAGGACTGCCAACGCCTTATATGTTGTGCTCCCCCATCATCAATTTTCGATGTGGGACTAAACCTAACAATCTCCCCCGTCACACATCGAACCCAACTCTTCCATCAGAAGAGGTTATTATAGGCCCAGAGTTTAAATCCTCCAGTTGCAGCACCTGGAGGCGTTCACGGGGCTGCTCCGTGACGCTAACGGGCTCCCCCGTCACAATGTGACCCAGTTGCAGCACCTGGAGGCGTTCACGGGGCTGCTCCGTGACGCTAACGGGCTCCCCCGTCACAATGTGACCACTGAGATTTTACAGGTTCCTCGACCTTCGGCTCTGATACCACTTGTTATAAACGCGCAGCCGATTCGGCCTAGGCCCGGGTATCTACGGGCCAGCTCGACATTAAGCCCAGGTCCAACAGAGCAACAACCAACAATGCTCAGGCCTAACTCAACCCAAAAGACTAGCCTCATAGGTGAGGACTGCCAACGCCTTATATGTTGTGCTCCCCCATCATCAATTTTCGATGTGGGACTAAACCTAACAATCTCCCCCGTCACACATCGAACCCAACTCTTCCATCAGAAGAGGTTATTATAGGCCCAGAGTTTAAATCCTCCAGTTGCAGCACCTGGAGGCGTTCACGGGGCTGCTCCGTGACGCTAACGGGCTCCCCCGTCACAATGTGACCCAGTTGCAGCACCTGGAGGCGTTCACGGGGCTGCTCCGTGACGCTAACGGGCTCCCCCGTCACAATGTGACCACTGAGATTTTACAGGTTCCTCGACCTTCGGCTCTGATACCACTTGTTATAAACGCGCAGCCGATTCGGCCTAGGCCCGGGTATCTACGGGCCAGCTCGACATTAAGCCCAGGTCCAACAGAGCAACAACCAACAATGCTCAGGCCTAACTCAACCCAAAAGACTAGCCTCATAGGTGAGGACTGCCAACGCCTTATATGTTGTGCTCCCCCATCATCAATTTTCGATGTGGGACTAAACCTAACAATCTCCCCCGTCACACATCGAACACAACTCTTCCATCAGAAGAGGTTATTATAGATCCATAGTTTAAATCCTCCAGTTGCAGCACCTGGAGGCGTTCACGGGGCTGCTCCGTGACGCTAACGGGCTCCCCCGTCACAATGTGACCACTGAGATTTTACAGGTTCCTCGACCTTCGGCTCTGATACCACTTGTTATAAACGCGCAGCCGATTCGGCCTAGGCCCGGGTATCTACGGGCCAGCTCGACATTAAGCCCAGGTCCAACAGAGCAACAACCAACAATGCTCAGGCCTAACTCAACCCAAAAGACTAGCCTCATAGGTGAGGACTGCCAACGCCTTATATGTTGTGCTCCCCCATCATCAATTTTCGATGTGGGACTAAACCTAACAATCTCCCCCGTCACACATCGAACACAATTCTTCCATCAGAAGAGGTTATTATAGATCCATAGTTTAAATCCTCCAGTTGCAGCACCTGGAGGCGTTCACGGGGCTGCTCCGTGACGCTAACGGGCTCCCCCGTCACAATGTGACCACTGAGATTTTACAGGTTTCTCGACCTTCGGCTCTGATACCACTTGTTATAAACGCGCAGCCGATTCGGCCTAAGCTCGGGTATCTACGGGCCAGCGCGACATTAAGCCCAGGTCCAACGGAGCTACAACCAACAAGGCTCAGGCCTAACTCAACCCAAAAGACTAGCCTGATAGGTGAGGACTGCCAACGCGTTATACGTTGTGCTCCCCCATCATCAATTTTCGATGTGGGACTAAACCTAACAACCTGGACACCTTGCCTGCTTTGCCTTTTCTTATGCGCTTGCTCTCTTTTGTTTCCATCGGGTCTCATGGGCGGGCGCTGCTGTAACATGGAATGGAAGGAACGGACCGTGACTCACGAATGTTTGTTTTGCAGGGGTGCCATGTGCACGCGATCGCGCGGAACTACGGCGCGCTGACGGCGCAGAACCGGCAGAGCCTGCTGGAGGACACGGGGTTCTCGTTCGTCAACTGCCGGGTGACGGGGTCCGGGGCGCTCTACCTGGGCCGCGCCTGGGGCACCTTCTCGCGCGTCGTCTTCGCCTACACCTACATGGACAACATCATCATCCCGCGCGGCTGGTACAACTGGGGCGACCCAACCCGGGAGATGTCAGTGCTCCATTGCTCCTCCTCCCTCTTCGTCGCCGATGAATCTGTATGTCACTGCTGCTGAGCATTCATTTGTATGTTGACGATGACGGTTGGTTGGTTGCAGGACGGTGTTCTACGGGCAGTACAAGTGCACGGGGCCGGGTGCCAACTACGCCGGGCGGGTGCAGTGGTCGCGGGAGCTCACCGACGACGAGGCCAAGCCCTTCATCTCGCTCGACTTCATCGACGGGCTCCAGTGGCTCCAGTTGTAGCAATAGAGGGGGGAACCCATTGACTTGGATTGTTGTTGTGATTGTGAAGAGAGAGAGAACAGAACAGAACCCATTGACATTGTTGCCATTGCACACCTAGCCAGTCTAGCACACGAGATTGATGTTCATACACCGCAAAATGGTGGTGTCCTCTCCCTGTGCTGCGGCTACAAGCGCGCGGGCCTCTTTGTCGGCTCAGAAGGCCCAAACCTAGTCCCAGCGAACCCTCACTCGCGGCCCACATCATTTTGCGGCGTTTCATGAGACAAAGCCTTATATGGGCCTTACTCCAGCCTACTCTATTAGGCCCAATAGATTTAGATAAGACCTCCGAAATCCATGGTAAGTCTGCAACCAAGTACGTACAGTAAAACCGAGCATTTTGCAGGGACCATTCGTGTTTATACAGTCAGCTGACTCAGCTCAGCTACCCACATTGCCCATTTGTCCTTGGTTCCAAGTCCCAACACGTTCCATCTCTTGAAAAAGTTGAAACACACACAAAAACCTGCAGATTTCACTCGATTTCATCCACACCCAGCGACGATGCCAGCATTCACTCCCAACAGCCAACAGGTCACCACAGTCCACAGTGGCACAGTATTTGACCCCTCACCCCTGCATGGCTGCATTGACTCGAGCCACTCCAGCCACTCAGGTCCCTGGCAGCGTCAAGCGATTGCGTACACGCTTCACAGCGCAGCAGCATTCTTCCCCCAGTCCATCCCCAGCAGCACGTACGCCTGCGCCTGTACGCAGGCAGATCGGGCCACGCGCGGCCCTGTCGTGTTCGCTGCGGGATCCAGATCCGCCGGATGCCAACAAATCTCAAACACCCCGACGCCCTCCGAGTCACGCCGTCGTCTCAAACAAAATCGACAGCTGCGGGTCCATGTGGTGTCGTCCGCGACGGGGAAGTCTTTCGGTTTTGTCATGTGCCCTGCCCTGCCCCCGGCGTCGAATCCACGCGTCGGAGCTCACGGCCTCAAAAGCATGGATTTGACAACGGAATCAGCAGAAGCACAAATATTTTTTGCGTCGAGTGTTGTAGCGGGCTTCGCTCCAAATGTCGGTAACGCGACACTGTCGTTTCGGATGTCCGTCGCCTAAATGTTGGCGATTTTTCGTCTCGTTAGCTTTGCTTACACCAAACTGTAGTGCACGTAGTCACGTAAGTACATCTTTAGCGAACACGCTGGTATTTGGCTGCTAAAATGTGTTGGATATGTTCCAAATTCACGTCCACGATATAGGCCAGGCTTGGGCCGGAGCGAAGCGAAGGCCCATCACGTTGTGGTTTCTCTCGGAAGTGTACAGTTTAATCCCACCTTAACAATATAATAAAGTACGAGCGTGTGAGACGCCTGTATATGTAAACTTATGTAGACGGTAGGGCAAGACAAGAGAAGATAGATAAGCTATGTACCATTTCTACTTATAAACTCTCCTCGGTAGTGATTATCTTTCGTGGGTTTTTTTTGCGAGGTTTTTTCACGTTAAATTATGTCTCGATCTTATTTTCAGGTTATTTGCTAACAAAATGTGCATACGCATTGAATTCTCTGTGCAAGCAAGCTCTGCGCCTCTGCCATGTCAACGCAACGCTGAACAGACGCCTTGTGAGGAAGCTGCATGCAATTGCAAACAGTTCGGAAGTGGTACCTCCTTTTCACAATCCTTGCCTGATACTTCACGCCAGAGCACGGCGCGTCAACATTTACGCGACCTGCGATCCATAAACTCGATGCAGTTGGGAGGAGGCCGGGAGGGAGGACTGAACCTGACAGCCACAACCTTTGTCTTTACTGCAAAGGATCCGCCAGTGGCAGTGCCAAGAAGGCAAGAACTCCTCCGTACTCACTCCTACTGGTAGTAGTAGCTGTATGTGTCCGTGTGATTATTTCAAAAAAAAAAAGTGTCCGCGTGATTCTCCGTATCAGCAATGAAGTTGCATGGGGGTACGTACGGCGTCAGGACCTGAACACTGCAGCACGCAATCACAAGTTCACAGCTGCACGACTGCATGCACAAGCTGTGGCAATTCCATCACTGTTTTCTTTTCCGCATCTCAGATGATCATAGACAGAACATAGTTTATTTCCCTCGATCTGATGACACTCGATCGAGAGCATTCGAGCTGCATGATCCTTCTACATTGATTAGTCGTCATGTCTTGCCATGATCTAAGCCTTCTCGATCCTAGTAATCCTAGTGCTAATACTATGTACCAAGATGTTAAGGATTTCCTCCCCTGAACCAGCCGGTGCCATGGCGGAATCACCAGAGCCGGTCCAGGTAGTAGTCTCGGGTCACCTCGTCGCTGAGCTCCGAGTCCTCCACCCGGCTGGCCTCCGAGCTCTTGAAGCTGAAGCTGTCCAGCGCCCGCGCCTGCTGCTGCTTCCTGCCGGACCCGATGCGCCCGACGCTGGGCCTCGCCAGCTCGGCCGCCTGCCCCTGCGCCGCCGCGTGCTCGCCGCCCTGCCGCTGCTTCGGCGCGCTCTGGCACCGGGTGCGCGCCACCGACGAGGCCGTGTCCGCCATGTACCGCGGGCTGCTCCCGGCGTCCCGGCACGCCGCGGCGGCGGCGCGCGCGGGCTTCGCCGCCGGCGAGCCGAGGTAGCCGTAGCCCGGGAAAGCGCCGAGGCGGGGCGTGTTGTGGGTCGTCTTGGGGTGCGGGGGCTCCGCCAGCAGCTCCCGAGCTTGGACTTGGAGGCGCGACGCCGGCTTGTGGAAGTAGAGCAGCGGCGAGGCGCCCGGCGGGTCTGCGGCGTAGCGGCTCGTGATCCGGGATGACCGGCACCGGAGCTGGCACGTGTCCATCTCCACGATCCGCGGGCTGCGGTCGAACCCACCGTCCCCGCCGTCGGACAGCCGCCGGCGGTGCACCACCGGCTTCACTCGCGCAACAATCCGCTCCTACCCACAAAAAAACGATGAAAAAATAAATCAAAATTTAGTTACGATCACGCCGTGAAATGAAATGTGGTTGATACTTGCAAGGTTACCACGTAGTAATATATCAAGATTCTCACTTGTTCAACAGATTTCTGCGACGACGCCGTCCTGGCCTGGAGCCTCATGAGCGCCTGCAGCCTGCGCAGCGTCGTGGCCGCCTGCTTCCTCACGAGGTAGCCGCGCACCAGGGCCTGCAGCTTCACGAGCGACTTGAGGGCACGCAGCGCCTTCCTCGCCTGCAAATGCATCGCAAAAATTCAAATTTTTACAGTCACATCGGAGCGCTGCAGGCAGCGTCGGAAACCGAGAAGAATCGAGCATTAAACAGCTGGTGATGACGACTAGGCGCGTCACGCCGTGCAGTTCACGAAGCACCCTAGCAATAAACAAGAATATCGCGAAAAGGTTGGAAATAATCTAAGCGGGATTAGATTAAACAATGAGCAGTCGCTAACGACTCAACGGAAACGAACAGCAGCAAGCGGCCATGGATCGCAGCAGTTCGCGAAGTCAAATCTCTTGTCTAATGCAGATGCGGAAGAATCTGCCGAAATCAGATGCGGTTGTTCATCCATTTTCGTTCATTAGAACTGTAACGACGGAAAGCAAGTGAGTGGCCTGGCCAAAATCACCCCAAGTCTTCAGTTCGACAGTGCTAGCCATGCAGCAGAAACGATTTCTTGAAACAAAGAAAAATGGCAGTAAATCGTCATCGTGAACACGAAGAACCGGTTGATAGTGACCTTACCAAGTATCCTCTGAAGGCCTTCTGGATGACGACGGCGGCCTCCACCTCGCGCTCCAGGCCGCAGTTGCAGCAGGGCCGCACCTGCGACAGCTCCCCGGCGGCGACGGCGGTCACCGAGGGCCTCCGGCCGCCGTCCGCCACGCTGTGCCTCGGCCTCGCGAAGCTCCACCGCCTCTTCTCCGGCGGCGGCGGCCCGAGGCCGAGGCCGAGCCCGCCGCTGGCGCACGCTTCCTTCTTGGTGCCCGTGAGCACCTTCCTGAGCCACCTCATCGCGCGGCCCATGGCGCCGTGGTCCTCCTCAGCTGCTCTGCGGGAGCAGACGCGTAAGGAAGCGAAGCGAGCAGGAGCAGGCTTCTAAACCCAAAAAGAAGAATGCAGGAAAATTACTGGCCGGAGCAGTGGCTGGACTCGACTACAGTATGGGAACTCGCGGAGATCGATCAACTCGGGAGTTCTTGAAAGCTACTACACGGTGCAGATGCAGAGGACCGAAAGTTGAAGTATCAACAACCCTGGGTCGAAACGAAGTCTCGCATTTTTTCGAAACAGAGACCAGAAAGAAATGCTAAAAAGCTTGCAATTTGAAACGCTAGCAGCAGGACAGGATGGGGGAACTCGAGCAAGGCAAGGAGGAAGAAGCTTCACCGGAGGAGAAGGTTTGCAGATGCCTGACGCCGCCAAGAAACGTGGGACTGAGCAGCCGAGCAGGAGAGGCCAAAAAAACCGAAAGGCCTCGCAGAGCCCCGGCAGAGTAAATGCAGAAGCGTAGCGCCAAGGGAGGAGGAGAGGAGGAGTGGATAGCGGGAGCAGGAGCAGGAGCTTGCAGAGGCGCCAGCCAGTAGAAGAGGAGGGAAACGGCGTGGCCTACGTGATGCCCCGAAGAGGAAACCTTTTTTGCAACAACTTTCTCCAGCAGCGGAGCCAGGTAGCCAACGACCACCGAGCGCCGAGCCGAGCGGATGCGATGAGAACTACTGCTCCAACGCGGAGACGACGCAACCACGCAGCGGCTCGGCGGGGGGAGAGAAAAGATTCCCTCGTCTTGCTTGCCTACGACTACCACGAGCCTGGCTGCCCGAGGGAGCAGGGCAGCAAGGCGAAGGCGAGAGAGAGGCCACCCGGAGCGGAGCGGACCCGAGGGCTCACAAAACATGCGCGGCACGAGGCGGGCGGCAGGGCTCGTCGGGACGCAGGCCGCACCGCAATCATTCGCACCTCAAAAGGGACGAGGGCGAGGCGGGATATGCAATCGCCGCGAGCGGAGCGGCCGGGCCGGCCCCCACCCATGCATGACCCACGCGTCGTCGGCCCGGGGCGGGCGCGGCTTTTGGGGCTGGCGCGGCCGCGTCCGGCTAAGAGCCCGCGCCAAGATCCGATCCGGCAAATGATTTTTCTTTCTGGGAGGCCACGTTCGGCTCGGGCAAATAATTTGGTTCCTTTCTTTTCTTCGGCTACTAAAAGATCACCCCTTTCGACACTCGGCGGTGGGGGTGGTGGTGGTGCTCTTCCTCGCTGGTGCCAATGGTGGGACTTCACTTCACTGTACTGTAGTACTACCGGCACGGCGTGCAGCACGGATGGTATGTACCTTGGTACTGGCTGCTTGCTGATCCGGCCAAATAAATGTGTTATGTGTGTGGTGTGTTTAGTTCCAAAAAGAGGTAGGGAAAGTTTGGTGAAAACGTACACTGTAGCGCACTGTAGCACTTTTCATTTGTTTGTGGTAAACATTGTCCTACCATGACCTAACTAGGTTTAAAAGATTCGTCTCGTCGTGTACATTAAAATCATGTAATTAATTTTTTTATTTACTCACGTTTAGTGTTTCATGCACGAGAAGAGAGATTTGACGTGATAGGTGAATAGTGAAGTTTGGAGAGAGAATTTTAAGAAGTTTGATATTTGATGATTTGAATAGTGAGCGGATTCGGTGTGCGTCGACGGAAGGTGCGGTAGGGGAGCGCGCTATACTGTATAGGGCTCGGTTCAAATGGACCACGCTGAGGGCATAGCGGTGGTGGTGATGCAAGCAACAGGCAAGACAGACGTTACGTACGAGAGAACCCATGCATCGCGTCATATTACTGCAGCTTCATAAATGCCTCCGGGTACATGAACATTGTTGGGAAAGCCTAGGCGTGTCGGGCTGTTGCCACGCGCGCGCCTGTGCCCATCTGCAAACGCGAGAACGATGGCTCCGATCCGTTCCCCGTGAGGTAGGGTAGCGTCGCCGATAGGGACCCTCACTCTCAAACATAAAGTTTAATGGCCGGTGTTGACTTACCGTGTAGGATAGTAGTAGTACTACTACTCCAGTAGACTAGTAGTGGTACCGTAGTTGTAGTCCACCATGGCCCCATGCTGCTTGCTTACTGCATAAACAAATTCAAAACAGGTACTTCCTCCGTCCTAAATATAAGTATTTTTCGATTTTCATGTATCACATTTAATCATTCGGCTTATTTAAAAAATTTATGAATATATTATTTATTTTGTTATGACTTGTTTTATCAATAGATATACTTCAAATGTGACTTATTTGTTTTATATTTTTATAAATTTTTTTGGAATAAGACGGATGGTCAAACGTGATGTCTGAAAATAAACAAATGTTTATACTGTGGGACGGATGAAGGATAGTACCGTATGTTTACCAACCTGTGGCCTTTGCGGACGTCATCGCTAACATGGGGTTGGCTCGGTTTGGCCATTTTAGGCGCTCTGGTAGCCGTAGCTTCAAGAATCTTTTATCAGGATGAGAGGAGAGAATAATGCTCTTGTGTCCAACCACAGCCAGAGGCCGGAGCCAAAACGCAAAGGTCCCTCACGTGTCCTTAACCCAAACGCGCATAATGACGCAGGCATAACATAACGCGGCCCCGTCCTCCCGTAACCACCACCATCAACGTGGTCCTTTCCTCCTCCCTCGCCGCGACGCAACTGCAACGCAACCACCAACCAAGTACACCGCCGCGTGTAAAAAAAAGTACACCACTGCCCCCGCCGCAGACGAACGCGTGACGCAAGGCGCGTGCGCGGCGTACAGTAGAAAGAAGCAAGCCTTTTGGAGCGAGAGGGTAGCAGGGTGGTAGCCTGGTCCTCGTCGAGAAAAAATTTGTTTCGGCCAAGTGGCATGACACGGTTGTCGAGGCGGACGGCCGGTGATGATGTCACGCCCGACGACGAATATCCGATGGTTCCGAATCAGGATCTGGAACACTGTGCGTTGGGGCCCGATGGTACGTACTCGTACGCCTTTGGCCTGCCGGCGTGTAGCGCCACACGCTCCTGCCAATGGCATACACTACTGTGCTCGTCGCTACCGTATCCGCGCGTGCCGTCGTCCCTGGAGGCTGGAGCTCGCGCGCGTACAGCGCCGGGCACAGCACGAGGCGAGGGGCCCGGAAGATGGCTGGCTCGTGTCATCGTGTGCGCGGTGCGCCCCCGGACGCGCGCAGGCGCAGGGATTCGATCCGCATCTCCGTCCTCGTCACCCTGACGATCTGGTGCCCTTTCCGCCGTGCCGCCCCGGGGACGGGGACAGGGCCGGGGATCTCGCTATGCTTGGGAGTTGGGATCCGTGGCAGCGGAGAGAAAGCAGATCTCGCGAGTACAGTACTTGCTTGAGAACAGTAGCGCTACGGCGTGCGAATTGCTGCTGCGCAATGCAATGCAGGCGTGTGGTACTGGTACCCGGTAGCAGTGAAGCACTGCGCCGCGATGCGTAGGGACCGCGGAAATTTGAAGGGCCAACCACACCCGAGAGTATCGGCACGGCTCGGGCCGAAGAGGACGGTGGTAACTGAGGATCGGAACAACTTAAAGGGGCAATCAAGATTCAAGGCCGTGATAAAAAAGCTAGAGATCCCCTGACCTGCCGCGCCGTGCGCCCCGGCCGGCCATAAAGGTCGAGGCAGGGCCGCGAACACGATCGCCATCATCAATTCATGCCCCGCTTCGCTTCGATTCCATCGGTTCTGTTCTGCTTCTCCACCTGCGCCGCTGCCGCTGCTGCTTCTGCGGGGTCAACCCGGCCCCGGGCCCGGCCTCCTCCGTTGCACGCATGCCCTACAACTACGAGGCATCTCCGGCTCAGTTCTAGACCTGCCGCGCCGCAAGGGCGTAGGGCCACAGCCGGAAGCGGAGACCGAGCGCCGCGTTCAATTCGCCCTCGTTCAGTTCCAGAATTGGGTGCACCGATTTGGGACTGCCGGCGTCCCGTCGCCATAAATGCTACACTGTAGCATTTCGTTTGTATGTGTGAAAAATTATCCAAAAATTGATTAATTAGTCTCAAAATGTTCGTCTCGTAGAGTACAATAAAATTGTCTAATCAGTTTTCAATTTTATCAATATTTAATACTCCATGCATGATATGACATTTTGATGTGACGGAGAATCTTCTTTTTTACAGTAAGGCCTTGTTTAGTTCCAGAATTTCCACACCCAAATTTACTATGCAAAAAGAAGATTCCCATCACATCAAAATGTCATAGCATGCATGAAGTACTAAATATAGATAAAATTAAAAACTAATTACACAGTTTTGTTATACTCTGCGAGACGAACATTTTGAGCCTAATTAATAAATTTTTGGACAATTTTTCGCACATAGGAACGAAACGCTACAGTGCGCCGGCTGACGCGCGTCAGCCGGCGCAGACCCAATTCGGGCGTGCGTTTCTGGATCTAAACGCAGCCTAAACTTGGGAGCTACTTTTGGGAACTCAACATGGCCTCAGTTCACTCACAAACGGTGCGGGGGGCCCTGCGAGAAGCGCCCTGCCGCGAGCACCCCCTGCGCCGTGCAGGCTATCCGTTTAGTAAAAGCGCAGAGCAGGCAGGCGTGCAGTGCCGAAGCGGGGAAGTCAGGAGTGGAGTGAAGGGCGGCCATGCGCGCCGCATGAACGGACGGACGGGCGGCGCAGCACGGTGCTCGGGAGCCGCATTCAAGAGGCTTTGCGGGTCGGTGCTAGCTAGTGTGTGTTGGCGTACTACGATGCGTGCAGCGCATGCGTTTACTGTGGCCAGCAGACAGACTCAGCGGCGTCGGCGAGGCGCTGCGCTCGCAAGCTTTGCATCGATGAGCCGCTGCCGTGCTCCGCACACCCTTCATCAATCCTCCATGCGCCGCTGCGTCGTCCCTTCGGCACGGCTTTTTTTTTTACCACGCAGTGCGGTGCGGCAAGACACTAATGGGCCGTAGAGGCCCGAGTGGGATCGAACAACCACCGACTTCTGGGCCTCGCGATAAGAACGGAAAGGCCCATCATCTTACACTGGGCCACACAATACACCCAGTTGTAATTGAAGGAAGCTATATTAGTCCAATGGTAGGACAGTCCAGTGGGCCACACAATACAGTCCATTATGACGCTACCCACCAGGGTTCAAATCCTGGTGCTCGCACCTTTTTCTGGTAAGATTTACCAGGATTTACTGGCGCTACGCGCACTGGCGGAACATGGAGTCAAACCAGGGGGGCAGCTGAGCTATATCTGTAGATTGTACACGATGGCACCATGCAAATAATTGAGCTACAAGCACTTATCTAACACCTGCAGTGGGCAGCACGTGAAGCAAGGGGGGCAGAGCCACGTTTCGCCTCTACTACCGTCCGCCACTGGCTATGCGTTAAGTGGTAAGCGGCGTTCCTGTCGACAACGAGGTGCCAATGGTGACTTCAGGAATCTCCAGATCTGCCGGTGCTCTGCTCAGTCCTTCGTAGGTGCTCATAGGGGTAGGGTTTGCGTACGTGTATTCATAGGGGTGAGTGTACGTGCGTGTGTGAGCGTCTGTGTTGTACTGTCTAATCTAAAAAAACCGATTTATTATTTTGGAAAAAGGAATACACCAAGCTTTGGTTTCCAAGACGATTCCTTGATTAACGTAGGTAGTATTAGTTAGTCTTGTGCATGTTTTTACGTAATACAAAAAATGGAAGCATGGTGCCAAGATTTTAGTTTAACCTGGTAGAAGGTAGATGGGAAAACGTACAAATACTCAGGTACTACACTACAATTTTTTTGCAAAAGAAATATTAGAGCACGTGTAGTTTCAAGTACAAAAATTTGAACAGAGCAGACATGAAACCTACCTCCTTTTGATGCTCACAAAATCAAATTTCTAATTGAAAAGTGCATTGCACACATAATAGCACACAAAGACTCCACCTTGGGCAATATGAATTTAACTATTTGCCCATACAGAAGTTCAAGGGCGCGCTCTCAGCTAACATTCCGTAAGGTACCATCCGCTGACATCCATTAGTCAACCCTGACAATTAGAAAAATACCAGGACAAGGCTGTATTTCACAAACTCCATGAGAAAAATCTCCTGAGAGAATCTTACATGCATGGAGTACTAAACGAAGTCTATTTGCAAAACCCTTTTAGAGATGGGTGCAACTTTACGCGACGAATTTAATGAGCTTAATTAATCCATGATTTGCTACATTAATGCTACAGTAACCGCCCTCTAATCGTACGGTCAAAGGCCTCAATACATAGATCTCGTGAAATAGTGCAATGCTGTGAAGGTAGTTTTGTAAACTGACTTGATTTAATCCCCTTAATTACTGGTCAAAGGGCCGGGAGAAATTTCTCCCGCCTAAAGAAACACGGCCAATGATCTTCTTTTTAGCCCAGCATAAGACAGAAGGCAATGAGTAAAGAAACAGAGAACATAATAACAAATAAGGCAAAATAGAATGGAGAGGTGATGTCAATAATAGCTAACACAGTAAATAAACCAATACGTACCAATTAAACCAAACAAATATGTTCTACAAAGAAATAATCCATGTCTTCTTAATGAAATGTTGTTCGAGAAAAAAAAAGAAATCATCTAGACAGGTACGAAGAGTGAAGAGTAAGGGTATGTTTGGACGGGACCTATACTTGCTACACCGCAACAGCAGCTGCACCTAACATGCAGCCAGCAAAACGTCCGCCAAAACGTTAGGCATCCCATGGCAGAACAAATGAACTAAACAGCTGCAATCTATCTGCAGCACGCCTGTGCCTAAGCGTCATGCAAACGCCTGCCACAGGCAGCCACAATTGCGGCGTGGAATTGTGGCAAAGTTTGGTAATGAACCAAACACACCCTAAGAGACATGCCACCACATATTTCTAGATCCATGTTTTTTCCCTAAGAAAACAAAGCTATAGAAGGTAGAAGCCTAGTAGAGTAAATAAACCCATCTTTACCTAATAATAAAGTGACTAACGTTTGGTACGTCGGATGACGTCAGCATGCTGTCCGATTACGTCATCACCACCTTCACGCGCGTTGTCGTGCGATTCCGATTCATCTTCCTCCCCGCCATGTCCAGGTCCGATCACAAGGGTGCCCACCTCCTTCCTCCACGCAGCGGAGGGGCATGGGGATCTATAACGTCTTCTCATTGCCGGCGTCGGCGACCCTCCGCGTGCTGGACCTCACCAGGTGTGACCTCGCGCTGTCGTCCCCGGGCGCCGCCGCCTTCCCGCGCCTCGCGACGCTGCGGCTGCGGCTCTGCTGGATCCAGCCCAAGGATCTCCAGGCCCTGCTCGACGCCGCGCCGGAGCTCGCCACCGTGCACCTCGACTGCGTGCTCTTCACGAGGCATCGCAACTCCACACCATATCGATATCGTCAAGTCTACGAGGAGGACGACGTAGAGTTTGACGGCAACACGACGGTGGCCGAACTGCCCGTGGTCGGCCTGAGCTTCCGGGCTGCGACCGTGCTCGTGCTGGCCTTGTGCGGCCGAAAGGATCGCCACGGCGGCAGCTGGGCCATGGAGATCGACGCGCCGAAGCTGCGATCCTTGGAGTACAAGGGGATTCTGCGGAGGTTCCTACTGAAATCGCTGGCGCCGGACAAGGAACGGCTGGACCTGCACATCCTGCACGACCGAGGCCTACACAACGTTTACTACGAGAAGAAGGGAACAACAACAAAGCACGCGCTCTTCTGGCAGTTGGTGCACAACTTCATCAATGTCGGTCAGGGCCCTCATGCTGAAGGTGGACTACGACCTCAAGGACATATATCGCCGCCATCGGCAAGGCGAGGCGCGCCAAGCTCCTGTGCACGTTACCAGGCACCGAGCACCTCGAGCTGGAAGGGGTGCATCGTCCGACGAACAAGACGGCGCCCATGGCCATCGCCAACCTGCTGCAATGCTGCCCAGTTCTTCGTGACTTCAGGCTGAAGCTGAAAAGGTAGTTCCAACAGAGTTGCGTGAGCAAACGCCTGTCAGAGTTGGGGTAAGTGATGGTCCTGTATTGCATCCTATGGTAGTGCGCGCAAGTTGAAACAGCATCAGTTTTTTTTACATGAAACAGCATCAGTTTTAGCAACATTGTTTCTAGCATAAACGTGATTTTCACTACCAGAATGCTTCACATCCGCCCGCCTCCTCCGCCTCGGCCATTTTTGGACCTGGTGCTGATGGGGCTTCAGCACCGGGTCCAACGGCTAGGAGCGGGGGCGGCGCTGCGGGGTGTCAGGGCGAACACATTAGCACCGGGTCGTGGCAAGACCCGGTGCTAATGCGCCCCCTTTAGCACCGGGTGCAGCCAGCAACCGGTGCTAATGTGCCGAGGCCATTTCGCACCGGTTGCTAGCTGCACCCGGTGCTAAAGTGTGCACATTAGCACCGGGTCTTGCCACGACCCGGTGCTAATGTCTCCCCCGGCCGAGCCAGCTGAACACTTAGGCGCTGTGTTCATGCTGCTCGGCCGTCACCGGTGCTCGGCCGTCACCGGTGCTTTCTCAAATGCAAAAATGACTTAAATAAAGATGGTAGATCTTGATGAGATATGAAATTTTGGTATTCATGACTTTTTCATCTGAGACCATTTAATGTTCCAAAATCTTTCTTTTAGTTATCAATTTTTGTAATTTATAAGATTTTCTAGTAATTTATAAGATTTTCTAGTAATTTATAAGATTTTATAGTCATTTATAAGATTTTCTAGTAATTTATAAGATTTTCTAGTAATTTATAAGATTTTCTAGTAATTTATAAGATTTTCTATTAATTTATAAGATTTTCTATTAATTTATAAGATTTTCTATTAATTTATAAGATTTTCTAGCATTTTATATTGATTTTCTAGTAATTTATAAGATTTTCTTATTTAATATATATTTTTAATAGGTATTAATAACTGAATTAAAACAAGTGTTAATAACTATATATTTTCCACCGGTGCTAAAGGCTGGTTTGGAAACTGGCGCCAAACGGAAATTGGGGGCCTTTAGCACCGGGTTGATCTAAAATCCGGTGCTAAAGGCCCCCAATTTTCGTTTGGCGCCAGTTACGGCCTTTCGCACCGGGTGTTGTATAGACCCGGTGCGAAAAGGCCTTTAACACCGGGTCGTGGCTGCACCCGGTGCTAAATGCCCCGGATAAGCACCGGGTCGTGGCTGCACCCGGTGCTAAATGCACCGGATCTATATAGCCTCGCGCCGCCCCCCGCCCCCGCAGCACTTCGTCTTCCCCCAAACCGCCGGCCCTCCTCCTCGCCTCGCCCCCGCCGCCGTCGTGAGGCGCTGGCCGACAGAGCCCTCCGTCAAGGTACGGTAGCATGCCCACCTCACCTGATTCGGCTTGATGCGAGGGTAATTTGGGATCTGTTGCTGTGGGCGATCGATCCTTCCCCGTGGATTGGTGCTTGTTTGCAGGCCGATGCGTTCGATCTTGTTGGATTACCCATGATCCAGAACACCCTGGCCGGATTCAACACGTCCCTCGTCTGCTACGGTCAGCGGGCCAGGTACTTTGCTAAATGCTAATCCAAAGGAGTCGGTTTCCTGTTCTCTGCTTCTTTATTCCTGTTTTCTGATGCAAATATGTACGTGTTATTGAATGCTTCTAGTGTGGCACTCGCATGGGGAGCGGAGGCAGCTGGGAGTGGATCGAGGCACACACTTTTATTTTCTTCTTTTGTTGAACTGGCGGAGGCTTCTTTTTTTCTAATCTCTCTGTAATCTAAATTTCTATGTTGAATCTACGTTGAATCTTGAATGTTGTAATTGTTGGATCTTAAATGTTGTGATGTAAATTAAGATATTTCTACTCTTAATTTCTTTCTTTCTCCTCTTATTTATCTACTCTCACCTTCTTCTTTTTTCTGTTCTTGAAGAATAAGAACAAAAATTTTGTTCTTGTTCTTGAAGGACGGAGAGAAGACGACGGTGAGCTAGAAAAGAGAGGAGAGGGAAAGAGACGAGAGTAGAAAAAATATTTATTTTTTTGCGCGTAAAAATTTTTAGCACCGGGTTGTGTCTGGACCCGGTGCTAAAGGCCCTGCTAAAGGCGCTGCGGGGCAGGCCCTTTAGCACCGGGTCGTGGCTGCACCCGGTGCTAAAGGGACCCTTTAGCACCGGTTATTCAACCCGGTGCTAAAGGGGTACCCCTTTAGCCTCGGATTAGTTGCACCGGGTGGGAAACCCGGTGCTAAAGGGCTTTCCCACCCGGTGCGGATTTTGATCATTCTGGTAGTGTTTGGACTTGTGCAGGCCACTGCATGCAGGTCTCAGAGCATTAGGAACTGAAAGGTCTGAAGAAATTTTGCAAGTGGTAAATATTCTCCTTGTGGTAGTCTGTCAGTAGCTTGTCGCATGGAGGTCCATATGATTTTCTGTTTTTAGATGGAATTGGATCCTCTATTGTTAGTAACACTATGCAGAATTCACGGTGGATTGTTGGGAGTTTATTCCTTTTTAACTTGTTGTCATATTCCTATTGTTACTTGTTGTCTCTTGGCTCATGTAAAATGGAGGACCGTTAAATGACTCATGCCTTATTATAGAATAACTAGATAGATAATTACTGTCAGAGCTCACAATTCAGTTTATCATTTTTAATTGATATTAATCTACTAAATCTTTTTGCCGTAGCAACGCACGGGCATATTTGCTAGTAAGCAATAACATACCATGGAAACATCACATGGAAATTACCCTTGCCCAGAGATTTGGCTTTACCGGCCAATCAGGTGTTATTGCTCCACCGAATATGAGTCCCTTATTCCTAAGAGAATTAGGAGAAAAAACATAAGCTTATCCAAATAAATCTCTACCTCTCTATCTAATTATAAAGCAAGGATTGTTTCTGCGGTACGTCATAAAATTGCAATAAACCCTCTCATATTTTGAAAATTAATTAGCGGTCCTTCCACCATGTATACGTGTCTCTTCCACCATGTATACAAAATAACCCTTAATATATGTATAAATCAACCCGTGCTCCTAATCCAATTCCCCTCAGCGCCCTCCCGGACGAGCTGCTGTGCACCACGTCATGTCGTTCGTGCGTGCGTGGGAGGTGGCGCGCACCTGCGTGCTCTCGCGATGCTAACGCCACCTCTGGGCCTCCGCGCGCTGCGTCGACCTCCGCCGCCCGGTCGACGTCGTTGTGGCTCCTCCCCGGCTGCTGCTCCCCATGCAGTTCAAGCGCGACGAAGGCTCCCGCCGGGATCTGACCACAAGCCCTGGGCCGCGGAACCTGTCCCTGGTCCAGAACGACACCGGCCTGCTCCGCCGCGGCGGCGGCGAGCACCTGGTGGTGCACCTTGAGGTCACGTACGACGCGCCATGCGACAACGCCGAGCTGTGCGTGCTCCACTCCGGTCTCGGCGGCGGTGGCTGGGACCTGAAGCGGCTGCCAAGCGAGTTGCCGCCGCGGTGCCGAGAGTCCGGGACATCGACGTGGCCGTGCCCGTCGGCGGCCGGTTCATGTGCTTGGTCGAATACCTCGCTGGCTCCTGCTCTGCGACATGGAGGAGAACAAGAACCCCAGGCTTACGTGCCGCTCCCGGAGAGGACGAGCCACTTCAAACGTGACTGGTCTCGCATGCAGTACTGCCGCCAGCGTGGTGAGGTTCATCAGCGTACCCTCCACGTTGCTGATGCGGCGGCGCCGGCAGGAGCTCGTGCGAGCACTCCGCTTCGCCTTCAACGTGACCGCTTGGACGATAAGCTTGAGGGCGGACGAAGGGCCCCATGGCGTGGATGAGGATGACGTGCTCGACGGAAGCTTGCAGCTTATGCTGCTTCAATGGCCAGCACCATGGGGATCCGGCGGCGTCAGCAAAGTCAGCACCTCCCTGCTCCTCTTCCGCAGGTAGAAGCAGCTAAGAGTCACCGTAAGAAATCCCCATCGAGCAACCAAATTCTCTGACCCCTCTGTGCACATCGTCACAGGAACATATATGCAGGTCATGTGCTTCAGCCTTCTGCCCGGTCGTTGGCAATGGGCCGTTGCGTAGAAGCCGTGGTTGCACGACGGACACGCGGCCACGAGCGGCAAATCG
The DNA here is from genome assembly GCA_033239725.1 of Echinochloa phyllopogon. NCBI lineage: Eukaryota > Viridiplantae > Streptophyta > Magnoliopsida > Poales > Poaceae > Echinochloa > Echinochloa phyllopogon. The sequence continues at coordinate 17,544,332 of BTCW01000003.1, read as the reverse complement.
GACACGCAGAGTGTAGTATCCACCGTAGTGGCTCCGTAGATTACCGCTTGTGACGGCAAATCATATAATTAGTGATGTGATATTAGTGTTTTGATTGCTTAGCCCATCATAGATTTATCTTTAATCACAAAATTAGGATTTGATTAATTCTCCTTATCTTCTGTAGTACGTGGTTCTTACTATTTTTGTCACTTTATTTATCAATAAACAAATATGAGGGCAAGAACAAAAAATATATGAGTTTCAAAAAACAATAATATATTTAGTATTTTTCCAATTAGGTACTCTATCATACTTTATAGTTTATATTACAATATTTTTATAAAATTGTATTTAGCATAATAGTATGATAATATGCATATAGTCTTTGTCCGTAGCAACGTACGGACACTTTGCTAGTAAAATACAACCGAATATGAGTCCCTTATTCCTAAGAGAATTAGGACAAAAAACATAAGCTTATCCGAATAAATAAAGTACATACATTATTAGACAACATCCTAGCTTAAATGAAAGGAAATGAATATTTAGACATGCTCGACTTACCAATAAGGCAATAACTACGGTAGCAACAGGTGTAAACAAAAGAAATGAACAAATAGACATGCTCTTCTTACCAATAACTGCGGTGGCAACAGGTGTAAATATACAGACCAGACTATAAGGACCCGCCAAGAAATACCCGCATGAAATATCTTTGTCAATGGCTGGAGACAGGGTGCCAGTAGGCAGATGGTATTGCTCATCGCGTTTCCGACGTCTTCTCACTTGTGGATTTTGTGTCGTTGATAAATGTCCACACGGAATGTCTCCGTCAATGGCTGGACTCCAGGTGCCAGTAGGCAGATGGTATTGCTCATCGTGTTTCCAACGATATGTTCCCACCCGTGGATTCTGTATCGTCGATAAATGTCTGCAGGTGATAGAATTGCCCAAAATAGAAGGGAAACCCTTGTTAGGCGAGACACATATGCTCCGATTTCCAAGGAAGAGAGCATGATCTCCAATGTCCTTTAGCGGAACAATTCTTCCGCTAATAAGGTCGGCGAGTCTGTAAACCACTAGGTGTACACCTAAAGCGTCACGGAGGCGCGCGGCCAACAAGAATGAGTTCCAAGCCACATTCTACCAGGTGGATCAATGAGCCGATATTTGCAACCAGTGGGCAGACAGAGACTGAGAAACCTCACAATTCGGTTGCAGCAAATCAATCTGGTGGATATGCACAACGTTCTTCTCGCTAAATCTCCCTGACACCATATACATTTTGCCTTGAAAAAATACTGCTGGTGACAGCAACATGAGGATCTTCCATGCCGACAGAGTCCAGCGATCGTCACCAGCAGTGGCGTAGGCTACACGGGGTTTTGTAACAAGGACTAGCATGACAGCGATGGCCCCGCCACCACTGATGGTAACGGCAGCAGAAACTCCACTGAGGAAGATGAGGAGCTTAGAGAGCCTGCGATCCTCGCTCATGTTGGGGTAGCGCGGTGGGTATCGAATCTGAGGCGGGAGGGACAGCAGCGTTAGGTGTTCCATCTGAGGCAGGAGGGACAGCAGCGGTGGGAACTCGGCGACGTCGCCGGTGAAGGGATGGAGGAGGCGGGTGTCGGTGCCGTGGTCGCGGTGCAGGAGGAGGAGCAGAAGGCCGTCGATGGAGTCGAGGACGATGTGGTCGTGGAAGGGCGGGAGGTGGACGCGGACGAACACGGCCGTGGAGAGGTTGAAGAAGCGCACGTACCCGCCGAGATGGGGGTGGCCGGGGTAGAGGCCGTGGCCCTCGGGCAGTAGCATCCAGCGGCGCGGGTGGAAGCGCGGGTCGACGAGGCCGCGGCCGCGCGGGGAGACGGCGCTGCGGTTCCAGTGCGCGCAGACGGCACGGAGGCGGACGTAGTCCAGCAGATTGCCGGCGAGCACCCGCCACCCGATCAACTGCACCAGATCCTGCGGCAGCGAGGCCCATGGTCGCGCGCCATGGGGCGTGACTGGCGGCGGGGAATTACCCGCCTCCGGGGAACGCTCCACCATCCCCGTCCCTGTCACCGTCAACGCTCGCGGGGACGTTTATTTTCTTCGCGTCCCCGTCGCCGCGAAATCGAGGGAGAAGACAGAAGAGTAGGTTCCGGTTGCAGCTGCAGCTCAAGTGTCGACGCGGCCGCGCTCCGTGGCTTGCTTCGAGCGGATTTGCTACGGGTGTGGGCAGCCACATCACCGGCGCCGCCCTTCCTGTGCTGTCGTCACGAACGACAAACTCCTCGCTACAACCGCCACATCACCGGCGCCGGACTACCTCCTCGCTAGATCCTGTGGAAGCGGCGAGAGCAGGCCTGACCTGACCTTTTTTGTTGGGCCGGTAATTGTGGGCCTTGTGTGTTGTTGGCCTGCTAGTTTTAAGGGGTAGACTTTATGTGCTGCAAATTTTAGGCCTTGCAAGTTAGAACCGTACCAAACTTATGTGACGTTTCCAGCGAGAAATTATTTCTTTCCAATCCCAAATGATTTCAAAACGATATCTGAAACCTTTCTAAGAGGGAAACTAGAACCGTACCAGATTCCGGTAACCGAGTCTTCATCATGACCTGAACCCAGTAAAAATTGATTTGTAACAGTTGAATATAAATCTATCTATCTATCTATCTATCTATCTATCTATCTATCTATCTATTCTATCTATCTATCTATCTATCTATCTATATATACTATAAGGATCCAGTAGAATTGAAAACGCTTCTCACCCAGAAAAATCCTACCCACCCCTCACAGAGGACCCACATGCCGGGTCCAACGGTGGAAACGACGTGGAAAGTTTCTCAAAAACGATGTTTCTAGAGAGTTTTTGGCGTTTTGGGCATTACTTTTCTCACCATGGAATTTCTTTACCCACCCCGTGTACCCACAATATACACACCATAGCGGTTTCCGAAATTAAAAAAAAACTCACGTCTAGGAGCTAGGACTCCAAATACGATACAACATAATACTCCACCCAACAGCCGTTTCCTTTTGCAAATAAAAAAGCTCACGTGTAGGATTCCAAAGACCGTACTCCCTCCGATTTGGTAAAAGAAGTCGTTTAGGACAGCAACACGGTCGTCAAAGCACAACTTTGACTTCTCTTTTCTATAAAAATATTTCTTGAAAAGTTATATATGTATACTTTTATAAAAGTAATTTTTAAGACCAATCTATTTATATAATTTTCACATTTTTAAACTCAATTAGTTAAATGTTATTCATGATTTATATTCCCAATGTTTGACTCAAACTTTGTCCAAAACGACTTTTTTTACCAAACCGGAGGGAGTATAATATGCCACAACCGTTTCAACACAGGAAACAAATATAGGCAAACCATATGGCGTGAAAAACTTCCGCCGTATTCTTTATCATGTGCCTCCGACAAGACCCTTGCTGTCCATGTCGGGGAGAAGCTAGCCGGGAAAGCCACCGACGCCGCCGTTAGAGCAACTCCAACAGATCTCCAATAACAATCAACTTTCCCTATATTCCTAGCTAAAGGGGATTAAGAGAAAAAAAATACCTCTCCAACAGATCCCCTTTCTATTCCCCTTTCCCTATAACTTTTTCTCAATCCCCTTGTCACCCTCACTCTCCCCTTTCTTTTCTCAATCAACCCACCTTTTTCTCAATCCCTTTCCCTTCCTCTCCCCCTCTCTCCCAACTACCTTGCCTCCTCCCGTCGGCCGTCGGCCACCGGCGAGCCGCGCCGCCCGGACCTGCGCCGCCCAGCCGCTCCGCCCGACCGCGCGCCGCGCCGGCCAGCCGCGTTCGGCCCTGCGTCGTGCGCCGAGGCTACCCGCGTCGTGCCGCTCTCGCTGCCCTTGCTGCCGGCCACACCTCGCCGCAAGCCGCCACGCGCCGACGACGGCCCGCCGTCCACCCAGAAGGTGGAGCTCAAGATGCGGTCGTTCTGGAGCAAGAAGGGCAGCAAGGCTCGACGCCGGCGGTGGCGGTGGCGGCGGCCGCGTCGACGTCGTCTGGACCTGCGCGGCGCCAAGTTCGCCGGCAGCGGCGGTGGCCAACTCCACCCCGTCCCCGTCGGGCACTGCTGTGTCTGGAAGGTAGAGAGAGAAAGGTAGAAGAAGAGGGAGAGGCCATTGACAAGTGGGTCCCACTATGGAAAGGGGAGAAGAGAAAGGGGATCTGCTGGAGCACTCCTCCCCAATATCTCTAAAGGCTGTTTTCTCAATCCCCTTTAGCAAGAACAGGAAAATAGGTTTTTCTTAATGTGTTGGAGTTTCTCTTACGGAGTAAGGACTCGATCACGTCGCCGATCGTGAGCGGCACTACGCACTGGTTCAAGATCGAGCTCCGAGGACCTGATCACCGCCTTCAAGGAAGGCCGGCGCCACAGCTTCGAGTACAGCCGGTACACGGCAACCCGACGGTGAAGGTCCTGCAGGACAAGATCAGCGCGCTGGAGCAGAGAGCCGGGGCGACCCTGGTCATGTCCTCCGGCATGAACGCCATTGTCGCCACGCTGCTCGCGCTCGTGCCGCAGGGCGGCCACGTCGTAACTACCACCGACTGCTACAGCGAGGCGCGTGCCTTCATCCGCTACAGGCTCTCCTAGATGGACATCCGCTCAACGTTCGTCGACCTCGACCACATGGAGGAGTCGCTAAAGGCCGTGCTTGAGCAGGACGACGTGACACTCTTCTACGCCGACTCACCGACGAACTCGTGCTGCTCAAGTGCGTGGACATCAGGCGGGTAGCCGAGCTGTCTCACCGGAAGGGCGCCCTGGTGTGCATCAACAGCACGCTCGCGTGCGTCGCCCATCAACCAGAACTTCCAGAAGCCGCTCACACTCGGCGCCGACATCGTGCTGCACTCCGCGAGCAAGTACATGTCCGGCCACCACGATGTCGTCATCGCCGGACGCGTCAGCGGCTCGGAGGAGCGCCCATCACTAGGATACGCGTATGGCATCATAACCTCGGAGGCGTCATCAGTCCGGTACGTGTAATATGCATCTCGACACATTGCGATCATTCAATTCCATTCCTCGAAAGGTCTGTACTCGTGATTATGCTCTGAAAAGAACGCGGCTTACATGATCATACGCGGGCTAAAGACGATGGCGCTCTGAGCTGATCGAGGCACATAGCAGCACAGCGCTGCTAATGGCACGCCTTCCTGGAGCACCGTACCACCAAAAGATTGAGCGGGTGCACTACCCTGGACTTGAGAGCAACCCAGGGCACCAAATCGCCAAGAGCCAGATGACGTGCTGCGATAGCATTGGTCTTCCCTCTCACCTGAACCCTTTAACCTCAATTATAAATGCATTTGAGAGATGGACAGATGCATTTGAACCAAGACGAGGGTAGGAAGAAGAAGCACGCCGCTGGAGGGGGCGGGGCCCGTCCCGAAGACTGCAACGCTGACCGCGTCCGGGATTGGCGAGGTTAGCGTCGGTGCGGATTCCGTCGGAGTCCCTGCGGAGAGGAAGATGGGCTCAAGCCAGCGCGGGTGGCGGGGAGGACGCCGGGGAGGCCATGGTGCCGCCGCACGAGATCGTCGTGCGCCATGCGGCTACGCACAGCTCGGTGCTGCAGGGCGCCAGGAGGACATTCAAGGGCCGTGACCTCCACCGCGTCCACAACGCCATCCTGCGTCGAACCGGCTTCCTCGACTAAGGCGGAGGCGAATCATCACGTCGTCGCTTTCGTGATAAAGTTTTCACCAGTTTTTTCACCTTACCAATTTTTGTTTTCCGATATGTTTTCTGTCCGGCTATTTTGATTTCTTCCCCTGATGATTAAGGGGTTCAACAAATTGAGGTGAGGTCAGTTGAGTAAGTGAGGACATAATTACGGTGTTGTTCCATGATTATTCCATCACACATATATGAAATTTTTTGCATTTAAAATACTTAGAATACTATATTTTAAAATTTTTTATTTACCTTGTTTTCCAATACATGCGCGTGTCGCGCGTGCACTAGTAGACAAAGATGTTATAAAAAAATAACAAATATAACACTTATCCAAATTGATTTTCATAACAATTGAATCTGAATATTCTTTTGAATTTAGATACTTTATCTGTAGATTTATTATACGTGGGCGTTATCACTTTTGAGTTTGGACAACTTTTTTAATACCTCTCAGCCATTGTTTGGTGAGCTCCCCGCATTTAGTCCTCTTTCCACTGTATGCACAGGATATCAATCCATTCTCATGTCTATATCCGCACTTATCCGATAAGAGAATTCGCGTACAAGAAAGAAGGGAAACGGAAGAAATCACCGTATACGTTCAGCCGTAGTGCTCCACGGCGTAGGCGTCGGTGGTGATTGCGATACTGCATCCCGTAAGCTATCGTTGAAGAGGAGCTGTTCCTCCACCGCGGACAGTTGCTGGCAGTTGACCTTGCAACTGCCGCTCGGATGGGCATGCCTCCGTCGTACACGAATCTCCAACAGGCCCGCTAGAAATCCCGTCCCCAGGTTAGGAATCTCCTGCTGGGCCCGGCCGTCCACGTGGGATGAGACCCCCGCTTTCAATGCCGTATCCCCTCATCTAATTTCCTTCCGATTTGGGCTCCCCCTCCTAACGCAACCTCCATTACGCCCACTGGAGTGCGGGCCCGACCTGATCGGGACCACCCGTCAGTTTCTACTCGCTAGCACGACGGGTCACCCGATTATTTGGTGATACATTTCTTGGGGAAACAATCGCTTATCTGTTTCCATCCTCCAACTAATCTCATACCCATCCTGTAATTAGTACATACTCCGTATCCTCTCATCCCCGACGCCATATTACCACCCAAACCCCAGATCCCGTTTACTCCACGCCCCGATCTGGCCCGTCCAGTTCGACCACGGGCGCATCGCAGCCGTCCGAATCGGAGGGTGGACCCGTGAATTCCGGAAAGCCGAGGGGTGATTGGCTACCGGTTAAAACGCCCGTGCCAGTGGCTCCCGTCCTCCTCTTCTCCTACGCGGCCGGGGCAGGAAGGGAGAGGTGAGGTGATCCACTGGTGTTGGCCTCGGATCCGGAACCCGGAGCTCCTGCGCCGTGCGGATCGGTTCCCTCGGAGGCCGCGGGCGCGAGGCGGGGATCAGGGATCGGCAGTGATGGGGAAGGCCGCGGCGGTGGGCACGGCGGTGGTGGTGTGCGCGGCCGTGGGGGTGGCCGTGGTGCTGGCGCGCAGGCGGCGGCGGCGGGATGCCGAGCTGCTGGGGTCCGCGGAGGCGGACAGGAAGAGGCGGGCGGCGGCCGTGATCGAGGAGGTGGAGCGCAGCCTCGCCACGCCGACCGCGCTGCTGCGGAGCATCGCGGACGCCATGGTCGCCGAGATGGAGCGCGGCCTGCGCGCGGACATCCACGCGCAGCTCAAGATGCTCATCAGCTACGTCGACAACCTCCCCACCGGGTAAAGCGCTCCGCGCGCGATCTGATCTCGCTTCTCCCTTCCTTTCCTTCGGCCTGTGATCTGGGCTGTGAGCTTTGTGATCCGAGGGATGCTGGATTCTCGGAGAAAGGTCGCATGCGGACGTGATCTGGACGTGCGTTATTGGCCGCGTAAGCGTGGGGATTTTTCTATTGTTTTGCTTGTCTTTTGATAATTTCGGTGGAGATCTGCGAATTTCTTCTGAATTTTAATCCCCTCCTACCTGATCTTCCTTTGGTTCTCCATGACTCATGGGCTAAACTGTGCTTTCGATGTATGTGACCTCGTAGATCACGCGCTAGTTACAACTCTGCTGTTATAGGAATCCATGACAATAACACTGGTTTTGGTCCATCAAGCAAGTTTGAATTCTGATGAGCTGGTAATGGTGTTTGCATTGCAATTCTGGGCGTTGATGCTTAACTGCCACTTTATGGCACACATATATCTATTAGATTTACTCCCACTCCATCTATATTTGTTCTGTAGAAATGTGGGTTGTGTGCCTTCTAGTTTCTTTTAGCAGTTTGAACAATTATTATATCCACTAACTGAACTTATCTGGTGCAATAAATTGGTAGAATATGCTCTCAAGGAGCAATATCTATATCGTGTAGTTATAAATTGTAACATTCATGTTCAGAGAAATGAGTGTTATTAAATATAATGATTCTTTCACCACCAGTTTGTTAAGTATAATGATTCTTTCACCACCAGTTTGTTAAGTATAACGATTCTTTCACCACCAGTTTCTTAAGTATAACGATTCTTTCACCACCACTTTGTTAAGGCAATCCACTCATGAGTGCAGAATATTGACTTTAACACTTGTGCTGCACTTTATTCATTAACCATCTGGGTCTTGCTTCTGCAGAGATGAACATGGGCTGTTTTATGCACTGGATCTTGGAGGAACAAACTTCCGAGTGCTGCGAGTCCAACTAGGGGGAAGGGAGAAACGAGTTGTCAAACAACAGTACGAGGAGGTTTCCATTCCACCACATCTGATGGTTGGAACTTCCATGGTGCGTACTCTCTGTTCTATGTTTAGTTTCTTGAAGTCATACATTTTCAATGCTGTTGGCCTTATGTATCTTGAATTATTGATACAGGAACTATTCGATTTTATTGCTGCTGCATTGGCTAAATTTGTCGATACTGAAGGTGAAGATTTCCACCTTCCAGAGGGTAGGCAGAGAGAACTTGGTTTCACCTTTTCCTTCCCAGTGAACCAAACATCAATATCATCGGGAACACTCATCAAGTGGACAAAGGGCTTTTCCATCAACGGCGCGGTAAAAATTCAATATACTTCCACATAACTCAATCAATCGAACACCTTTGTGTAGTTTAGTAAGCTGGGATTGAAGTGGAATTTCTTTATAGTACATGGATGGTATTAGCTTGATAAACCCAATTTGAGGGGTACCCATATAGCTTTGTGTATATCACCTGGTTGTTGTGTTTGAAGTATAACATTTGCCTTCTGTAAAGATATGATATGTAGTTCTTTTCCTACATTTTTTCTACTTTAGAATTTGGTTTTATGTAAAGTAGAGACTGTCATTTCCTTTTCTTGAGGGACATGCTTTCAGTTACACTAGAATTTTGTAGCAGTTATGTCAGTTTGAAGTTTAATTGTTGTCTTGCTGTTAAATGCGATTCATGTTGATTTACTTACCCTTTAAACAAACTTACTTGCTTAGCTCTTTCCGTTTTCCATATTATAGATTATGATCAAACAGATCTGTTTGTCTCAAAGTAAATTGAGTATCTTGGAAGGACATTTCTTAGACTCTACAAGAATATTATGTATGTCTGTTGAATGATGTCTGTGTTAGTTGTCTAAGTGTCCTATATAGAAAACAATTGTTTGATTTGGATTCTTGATTGCCCTGAATCAGGTTGGTGAAGATGTTGTGGGTGAGTTGAGCAGGGCCATGGAGAGGCAGGGACTAGATATGAAAGTTACAGCTCTTGTAAGTAACTATAAGTTAAATTATTCAAATTTTGCACAATATCTTTGTATTGAAGAGATTGTTATTTTCTTCATTTGGTAAGTTCCTGACGCTTAGTTTATTTTAGCTTTTCTTTCATACTCCCTCTGTCCCCTTTTAAGTGTCGCTTGGGAATCGCAATTGTGAGGGGCGCACGGTTCCCTAGCGACACATAAAGGGACGGAGGGATTATGGCATAATGCCAAAATTGTTAAATGATGCAAAACTTCTCTTTTGGGATCTTTTTTAAATCTCCAATGTTGATATTTTGTAGGTCAATGATACAGTTGGCACATTGGCTGGTGGGAGATATATGGATAACGATGTAGTTGCAGCGGTAATATTGGGCACTGGTACTAATGCAGCATATGTGGAGCATGCAAATGCAATTCCTAAATGGACTGGATTACTGCCTAAATCTGGAAACATGGTTAGTGCTTGAATTCCTTATACTGGGAATAACATATGGAACCACTGTATGGTCTTACACACAGTTAGATATGCCCTGTGTATTCGCTGTTGTAGAATTCACCCAACATGAGACAGTATTACCTACTGTTTTCATATTCCACTTTCAACACATTAATATTATTCTGGGTGCTCTAGGTTATTAATACGGAATGGGGGAGCTTCAAATCCGATAAGCTGCCTCTTTCAGAATACGATAAAGCCATGGACTTCGAAAGTTTGAACCCTGGAGAACAGGTATTGTCACCCTGATCATTTACTTTCCTGTTTTTGCAATTATGTGAACTGTGTGAATATACGTGGATAATTTGTGCATGCCTTCCAACAGATATACGAAAAAATGATTTCTGGAATGTATCTAGGAGAGATTGTGCGAAGAATTTTACTCAGGTTGGCACATGATGCTTCTCTGTTTGGGGATGTTGTTCCATCTAAGCTGGAGCAGCCATTTGTACTGAGGTATACTTTCTTAACCTACTGTCACCAAGCTGTTCATGCCTGTTTGCTGGTATGGAAAAGTCGTTTCCCCCCCTTTCATTAGCTACCCAGGTGGTTAAAAGTTTTTTCTGCTTCCATGATCATCTACATTGAATGGCAACACACCTGACATCAAGATCTTGGCACCTTTTTCGTATGATAGTTTTTAGTTTCTTGCAACAAAGTCATACTTGCATAGACAGTGAAGTCGTGTGTCTTACTCTTATCAAGATACATGTCACATCAATAATTAATCCAAAGAAGGCGACATGACAGAATATTTTCGGTCAACTCTCTGTTTTGTTGCAAGTGGATGCAATTCTAAACTTGTTCTCTGATATGCTGAAAAGTTTGAATACATGAGAAATTGTGTGGCTAGGTACATCTTGCTTCTTCATGGATAGCTTTACATTATATTCAAGACTTTATAAAGTATTTGTCCTGAGCCAAAATAAAAGATCACCTTGAATCTCTGCTAATATTGGTAGATAAAACTTGCGTAAAAAAATATTGGTAGATAAATGGATTGGACTGTATAGCATATTTGCTATATGAAGTTGATGTCGATGTCCCCATGCCAATAATAACATAATCTTTAACATTTCGTATGTTATATTATATGCTTAGTAAGTTAAGACTTCTGAATTTTATTTTCTATAAAACAAGTTTTATGGATACATTAAGTGTGGTATCACAGGACGCCGGATATGTCAGCCATGCATCATGACTCCTCACATGACCTCAAAATTCTGGGAGCTAAGCTGAAGGATGTTGTGGGGGTACGGCTTGTTTGTGCCAATTTGTTTATCACAAAGATTTATTGACTGTTGATCACTTATGAAATATTCATCTCATGATTAGGTTGCCGATACTTCCCTGGAAGTAAGATACATTACTCGACACATCTGCGACCTTGTTGCAGAGCGTGGGGCACGCTTAGCTGCCGCTGGTATTTATAGCATCTTGAAGAAGATAGGCCGGGACAAAGTACCAAGTAATGGCAGTAAAATGCCGAGGACGGTCATTGCCTTGGATGGTGGGCTCTATGAACATTACAAGAAGTTCAGCAGTTGCGTAGAAACAACTCTTACAGACTTGCTAGGTGAAGAGGCATCATCCTCTGTGGTTGCCAAGCTGGCCAACGATGGATCTGGCATTGGAGCTGCTCTTCTTGCCGCCTCACACTCCCAGTATGCCCAGGTTGACTAGTCCTGAAATCAAGAATGGATCGAACTTTGAGTGTAGCTTCTCATTTTTCCTTTTTCCCTTCAAACATTCCTAATATTCCGGGCTCTCCTCGGGGAAATTTTCCGCTTCCTTTCTTGGCTATTCTGCGGACGCACTTAAGTTCTCTGCAGCGGGACATAGCTAGTGTAGAACCAATGAGTTTGGAGGTTCTCTAATGGCATAAATGTTTGGACGGCAGGAGCAATGGAAATGGAGGTTGAACAATGCCATTCATGTTCTGCTCATTCTTTCCCCTTGTAAGGTGTTGTAAACCAATCAAATTTTTTAACCCTTTTGTGTTGCCAATAAAGAGGAGGACACGAACAGATTTGACGCTGTGTTCTCTTCATTGCTTCCTCAAATATACTCCCTCCGTCCCTAAATGTAGGTCACCGTTGGTTTCCGTGTCACGATTTTGCTTTGATTTGTAGAAAATACGTGTAACATTTTAATCTTCAAATAAATTTATTAAAAAACTAGATTCAAATATCTATCTAATAATATTTATTATGTACCATAAATATTAATATATATTTTTATATATTCGATCAAAGATGTTTCTCGGGAAGCGAAAACGAAAACATTTAGGGACGGAGGGAGTATATATGACTGTGTGGCTTCAAAATTACAATAGTTGCAGTTACAGTACATAGTTACACACACAGGATGGCACTGCAGCTGTGGCATTGCCACCGGTGTTTCTTCAAGAAGTGATATACTGATGCGGCGAGCTGTGACTTTCTTTTGCTCTGCTTTCCTAAAACACTGCACAATGACTTTCCTTTGCTCTGCTTTACTAAAACACTGCACAACGCTGCTACTGTACCTCTCAGATCCTAACCTCAGGTGATCAGGGTTCCTACAGCCATTTGCTCATCCTGCTTTCCTTCAGACGTTGCAGTCGAAACCGCCATCGTCGACGACTTTGGCATCGGAGAGCTGTTTCCGGCGGCTGCCTCCCCGCACCTGCACCTGCAGGAGCGGGGCGGCGTCCAAGTCGGCGACCTTCTCGTCCGCGGCTTTCCTGTGCGCCTGCTCGCACCGCTGCAGTATCTGCAGCACGTCCTTCATCGTCGGCCGCGTGGACGGTTGGCGGCCGGTGCATATGATGCCGAGCTTGAAGACGGCCTCAACGTCGTCCCCGTACCCGGCGTCCCGGATGCACTTGTCCGCGGCGTCGGCGATGCTCTTGCCGGACTGCAGGTGCCGCCACGCCCAGTCGGCTAGGGACCCGTTCTCGCCGCCGTCGCTGGCCTCCCTGCCGGTGACCAGCTCCAACAGAACCACCCCGAAGCTGTACACGTCGACCTTCTCGTTCACCTTCCTCGTGTACCCGCACTCTGCACAAACGAACGTGACCAGTACGAAAAATAAGTCGATGCGCCACGAGATCATAAAATTGGCATTCGGGATCAGCAAGACGATCACGATTCACGAGGCACGTACCGGGAGCCATGTAGCCGAACGATCCGGCGAGGGCGGACACCGAGTCAGCCTTGCCGGCCGCGACGACCAGCATCCTGGCCAGGCCGAAGTCGGCGACCTTGGCGTTGAGCTCCGAGTCGAGCAGGATGTTGCTGGACTTGACGTCGCGGTGCACGATCGGCGGCGAGCACTCGTGGTGCATGTAGCACAGCCCGCGCGCGGCGCCGACGGCCACCCTGACCCTCGTCGGCCAGTCCAGCGGCGCCCGCCGGGCCGCCGACGGGGCCCTCGCCATCGCGCTCCCCGCCGGCCACCTGTGGCCGTGCAGCCACTTGTCCAGGCTGCCGTTCTCCATGAACTCGTAGACGAGGAGCTTGGTCTCCGCGCGGGAGAGGCAGCACAGCAGCTTCACGATGTTGATGTGCCGGATGTGGCCGAGCACCTCCACCTCCGCCGCGAACGCGCGCTCCAGGCCCCTGTCCACCTTCGCCCCCGTCCAGATGCGCTTCACGGCCACGGTGCCCCCGGGGGCTCCGGCGCCGCCGCTCCGGCTGGCGTACGCCACGCGGTACACGCGCCCCGCGCCGCCCTTGCCGATGAGGTTCTCGTCGGCGAGCCCGCGCGCCACGGCGGCCTCGCCGAAGTCCAGCGGCTGGAAGGCGGTGAGCTTCCATGGCTCCTCGGCCGCCTCCGCGAGCCGCCGCTTCCGCCTCCGGATGTCGCGGACGACGAAGCCGGCCAGCGCCGCGATGAGGACGAGGAGTGCGGCGCCCGCGGCGAGGAGGCCCGCGCGGAGCCCCGGCGAGACGCGGTCCGCCGACGACTGCGCCGCGCACGAGCGCACGCCCTTGAGGTACCCGACCAGCGACGCGCCGGCGCAGAGCCCCGGGTTGCCCAGGAAGCTCTCGTCGTAGGCGGGGTTGGCCAGCGCCGCCGGGACCTCGCCGGTGAGCTGGTTGGACGACAGGTTCAGCTGGCTGGCCCTCAGCGACGCCAGCGACGACGGTATGGCGCCGGAGAGCTGGTTCGACGAGAGGTCGAGCAGGTTGAGCACCGGTATGGAGCCCAGCCCGGCCGGAATCTCGCCGGTGAGCTGGTTATGGCTCAAGTTCATCTGCGACACGCCGGTGAGCGACGCAAAGCTCTCCGGGATGGCCCCGGAGAGCTGGTTCGCCGACAGGTCCAGCTCCTGTAGCTGTGGCATCCCTGCGGCAAACCCGGCTGGTATGTCGCCGGAGAACAAGTTGTTGCTGGCGTGGAACTTCTGGAGGTGAGTTCCCGACGCCGGAATCTGGCCGGTGAACCGATTGTTATCGATAGAAAGCCTCGATATATTCCAGTACAGGTTCTCCGGCAGGCTTCCGGTCAGCTGTCCATTGTTCTGCAAAAATAGGGTCTCAAGCTTCGTCTCCGTCCACAGAGCCGCCGGCACCTCGCCGGACAACTGGTTATTTTGGAGCTGAAGCATTATGATAGTGGGGCATCTGGCAAGACTGGACGGGATTGAGCCGTTGAACTGGTTGTCGGAGGCGGTGAATGCCAACAACCGGAGGTTGTCGCAAATCCCCGCCGGTATTGGCCCCGAAAAGCTGTTCTGATCGATCTGGATGTCTCTCAGCAACGGCGTCTTCTTCCCGAGCTCCGCTGGAAGCTCTCCACTGAGGTTGTTGTTCCACAGCCACAAGAATACCAAGGATGGTAGCTGGCCAATGCTCGCCGGTATACTGCCGGAGAGGTTGTTCTGGTACAAGTTCAGGAACCTTAGGTTCATCAAGCTTCCGAAGCTTTCTGGGATGGTTCCTGTCAGCTGGTTCTCGGACAGGTCAAGCTCTGCCAAACCTGTTGCTCCGATCGTACCATTGACGCCGATGCCACCGGACAGATTGTTGACGTAGAGATACAGGTTCGTCAGCTTTTGCAGGTTCCAAATGCCGGGAGGTATGTTTCCGGTGAACCCGTTCGTCGACAGGTCGAGCCACTCCATCTCCGGCATCAGCGTGAAATAGCCCGGGATTTCGCCGGTGAGGTTGCACTGCGCCAGCCAGACGGTCGTCAGCTTCGTCAGGTTCTTGAACGACTCCGGCAGCTTGCCGGCACCGAACGGATTATCCTCGAGCTTGAGCGTCTGGAGGCTGATCAGGTCACCGAGCTCCGCCGGGATCGCGCCGGTGAGCTGATTCTCGTTGAGAGAGAGGTACGTCAGGTTCTTGAGCCTGGACACATCCGCCGGTATCGCGCCGGTGAAGTTGTTGTGGTCCAGGGCGAGGTAGGTCAGGTTGCCCCCGAGCCGGCCGATGTCGGCCGGGAGCGCCCCGACGAGCTGGTTGCCGGAGAGGTCGAGGTGCGCGAGGCCGGTGCAGTTGTAGAGGAACGCCGGGAACGCGCCGCCGAGGCTGGTGTTGGAGAGGTCGAGCGCCGTGAGGCCGGTGAGGGCGCCGATGTCGCCGGGGACGGCGCCCGCCAGCGTCACGTTGGGGAGCGCCAGCGACGCCACCCGGCCGGCCGCGTCGCAGGCCACGTAGGTCCAGTTGCAGTGCGAGGCCGAGGTCGCGGCGCTCCACGACGCGAGCGCCGCCGGGTCGCCCCACGCGCGCTTGATCCGGAGCAGCGTCTGCGCCTCGTCGGCGCCGCCGGCCTGCGGCTGCTGCGCCGCGGCGTGGCGCGGGACGAGGCACGCCGCCAAGGCGAGGCAGGCGCACGCGAGGGGCAGGACGCGGAGGCGGCGGGCGTGCCCGTTTGACACTGCCATGGTCTTCGGCGTGGCCTTTTGGGGTGGTGCCCGCGCGATTTTTCGCCGGTCCGGCCTGTGGCCGCGCGTTCAGAGTGCTCGGCGGGTGCGGTGGTGGTGGCCTGCCATGGCGGACCGTGTGAACTGCGAGGCGTGCGCGGCGCGGCCTCAAATATGTAGTGGGAACAGGGGGTAGGGTACGGTGACGACCCGGCCTTTTGCATTATCCCGTTAATTATTCTGTCGCTTTGGTGGATCGGGGGGTGATGGTTGCTTGGAAGCTTCGGAGTTCAGGTTCGCTTGTGTCACTCAGATATTGGCGGTGGCACGCTGTTTTCGTCGGGTGTAGACGGGTCAAATTTTTAGCTTAGGTTGAAAGGGATATGTTCGAGAAGATTTTATTCTTTCTGGCTGCTGCTAAATTACGGGCCAAAACTTAGCTACGTGGCTTAGTGGCAAGTTTTCGTTAGATAGACTTGGTTGATTTTTGGGGAGATCCTGAAGACAATGTGCTCTGGTTCTTTGAACTGGAACAGGGCGTGGCGGCTTATTGCTTGGTTGAAAGCAGGGCGGTCGAACTATTCCGCTCACAATAGTGAGGGCGATGGCATGCGACAAAAGGAGGAGATCAGAAATTCAAAATGATAAGCAGTAGCTGTTAGGTCCAGTGAGTGTTGCAAATTCATCGTGCCCAATTTTTCTAGCTGGCTCGCTGGTTAAAATGGTTGGCGCTTGTAGGTTTCGCGTGTCAAATTCAGTCGTTGTCAACTACCGCCGCAGCATCTAAGGAAATTTACATTGGAAAGTCGTGTTTTTATTTTCCCTCGTGCTAATTGAGAGCATTTCAGCGCGTCCTCTGACATTTGGACCCACTAACTCACTAGAGTACGGCAGCTGGAGGTCACGGACAAAGCGAGAAAAGCGAGCCACGCCCACGACACGGACTGCCGCCTGGTAAGTGGGCCTCACACGCCAGGCCCACCTGGTCGGTCCGGCCAAAAGTTTTTTTTTTAAGAAAATCCGGCCGAAAGCGAGTCAAACGGAAAAGTCCAAGATGAGGTTGTAGCGGGCCCCATGTTTGGTGGTTTGACACTTTGACTGGGGGTATACTTTATTGTCAGTCGTCGACAAACACAACGGAAAATCGAAAAGATACCACATACACCATAGTGCATACATACCACACGTGCTTCATGACAGATACACATATGTGTTCTGCATCACGATCGACCACTTACTCCAGTTATTTTATGCCAAGCAAATGCCTTTCCTCTGACCCGAGACGACAGTTGTGCTATTGTTCAGGTCGCTGTTCTTCGTGGCGGTTCTGGCGGATCAATCAACTCTGTTCGAGAATTTAAAACAAGGAAACATCGAGATTTACTTAGCATTTAAGTACTGCAACCTTGATTCCAGTTGCTGATTCCCGTTCCCTGCATATATTCTGGTCAGTTCGTCACGGTCGTCGATCAATCAGTGTAGGCTTCTGGTGATATTCTGAAGAGATCTTGCGCTGACGCTGATGGTATTCGTGTATATGCCTTCCCAAAGATAAAAAAAAAACAATGTTCTATTTCCACGCTTCTAGAACTGATGGAACGGGTGTGATTGTGATCATGCGCCTCCCTTCTTCTCATCATCTACATAGGAACATGTCAACATATCCGTATTCTAGAGATCAAGTAAAACGGAGGCATTATTTTTCTGCTTGGAGTTGCCCTAAAATAACGTATAGTGTCATGAAACTTATCTGCAAAGTGTAGACTGACGGTGCAGCGACAAAACAGTTTTCCACGCCAATTAGGTGCCGCTTCTAGAATGCTACCTAATGATTAATGGCGAGCCCGGGCGTTGACTGGTCTCCCACAGAGATGGCCAAGTGCCGATCCCACCGTACGCCCCATGATCCAGTGGTGAGCTGGTGGAGGGAAGCAAGGAAATGAGTGGGAAGCGTCGCCGTGCAACGTCGGGTGCCGAAGAAAAATTCTAAGGGGCGGCTTGCCTTTGCTGACCAAGTGATTATCATGGACTCGCCGTGCGTGGAACAGCTTCGCAAAGGCCACGGAAGCAAAAAGTCTCACTAGCGCCCACTGTTATCAGCACACCCACCAGCTCGATTGATTGCAACTGAACTGCCTCACCTATTAGGGGCCAAAAATTAGTTTCAGCATAGAGCAGTATTTGAACCATGTCTCTGTCTCTCTGATATAACTTTTGCAGCATTGATCGTCATTGGACACTGGTGTGTAAGTGGCTCACTACTCAAATCACCATGTGATCCATTTTATCTTAAATTTGTAAAGGAGTGGTGAGAAGAAAAGTAACTACGGTCTACAGAGCATCAAGTTTGGACACTCGGTTTCACACAAGGTTTCAGCACTATAGAACCAACTAACCAAGCTAATGCGTCTTTAGTGCGAATTCTACATTCCTGATCATTGTTATTTTTTATTTTGGAAAGCGGTGCAGAGTTGCAGACATCACGATATGGACATACGGTTCCACTACAAGTCTACCCACATACCGAATAATTTGCTTGCAGATACGAAGAGTGGCCTCTCTTGTTGACTATACAGAAGAGACAACCATCCGCACGCACGGCGGCACGAGGCTAAGGGGATTACTGAAGACAGAGGATAGATACAGCCGTGAACCGATCTGTCTACGTCAAAACGTACGTTAAGCTCTCTGGCGTCTAGTTTTCTACTTTGCGCAGTCCAAAATGTCAAGAAGGAAGGATAGCGGATCGAGGCAAGTCACTCGTCGGATAAGGACCGTTATTGAAAACACACAGACAGCTTCTAGAATGCGAACCTCTATTCATTCAGAAACTGATTTCCGGCAAACTGAACTTTATGCCTTAGTTGAGTTCCAATATTTGCCCAACCAAATTCAAGACATGCCTAGAGATTTCGGCTACATGTTGGTTCATTATCAAAAGTTAGCACACTAATATTTGTAGCGAAAATCATGGCCAGGTCTTATAAACTTCTTGAAGCTCACAATGAAAATATATTGGATACCATATTTTGGCATAAACCAAATGAATACCTAAATTTCATGCCCTAACTTTGGCTGCCATGATTTTGGTTGGTCTATGGTTTGGCTTGGCATAAATTGATATCTAACCAGGCTTTTAGTCCCTAATTTATATTATTCCATGGGTTTTGAAAACACCTCTATCCTCTACAAGCTTAGCAGCATAGCACACTAACTGCAAAAGGAGAAAAAAAATGAGGACACTGAGATTCATCAAATTTTTATGATTATGTCATTGGCTGGTTCTCATTCATGATTTCAAGAGGTTGACCCCACACTGTGGTAATTGATGACTTTTTGATGAACAAAACAAACACTCACATACAAGTGTGTGCACGTGAGTGTTCGTTTTGGAAAAAGAAGTTTAGCAGATGACTATGCAGTCTCCCGAAGGACTAAATAGCTGGCTTCGAGAGGGAAGAAGAAAAACCTCGCTTCCGGGCCGCCGATCGCTACCAAAGAGCACGAGGGATGCGGATAGCAACCGCGCGACGGATGGGGACGGTCTGGCGTCGCCGCCGCCCGCCGGTGTCTGGTTTTCTACTCGTCGGAATTTGGGAGCTCGGATGGGAAGTGCAGAGACGGACAAGGAGACGTGGTGGCTGAGGTGCGCCACTCATCAGATTGCGATCATCATCATGGATACGAAAGTACAGAGTGGCAGACACCTTGGAAATCCTGTGCGAAAAAGCTGGAGACACGATCGGGATATGCCCAGCAGCCCAGGCCTAGCTCGTCGTAAGATCAGATTGCGAAACCCACTTCTGAAGTTCTTTTGATCGACGAGCAGTACTTTCGCCACTCAGCAGGCCTTGCACAAGGACTCGTCCAATGGGCCTGTCGTCTGGAGAGTTGTTGGGTTGTGGCCCATGGAAAACCACCGATGACGATGCATGATGAACCAACCTTGCACATTCTTCTGCAGCAGACTGACCCCGCTCAGCCCACGAAGGTTTTTCGGTGGCAGTCACCCACACGGCCTTCCTCTCTCTCCTTGCGCCCTTCCGGCCCTTGCGCACGGCCCACTACCAGTGCTCCGTCGATGCCGCCTCGACTTCTCCGGCGATCCGAACCCCACTGCGGCAGCCCCTCGCCGGATCCCCGCAATCCACCGGCCACGGGGCCACCGATCGGTCGGGAAAAAGTCGGAACTGAGCCGCAGTCGGTGCTCCAGGTGGACGGCAGCCACCTTGGGCTAGGAACATGGCGTGGCACATTGGCTGACTTCCTTCTACGCAATCTGAGAAGTGAGAGCGATGTGAAATTGTGATCGACTTGTGCAATAGTCTGTTTTCAGTCATCTCATCAATGGATAGCGGGTGGTTTTTTATTAGTAAGAACAGTTTCAAACCTTAATTTTTAGCACTGCAACGTTAGGGCAATTCTGTATGTGTTGTGAGTTTGTTTAGTCGTCAATCAACCCTAGTATCACTGTATCAGGCATTGGAGGACGTAGTGAGCTGAACAATATTCACGCTACCACTACTACAGATACCTCCATTACAAACGGGTCCAAACCCCCATCACAAATGAAAATCGTTTGTGATGACTTAGTTTGTGATGGGGTATCACAAACGGTTTTTATCCTGCGTCCAAAGCAAACCCCAAAAATATGAAAAAATTTATTTTCATTTGGGGAGGCAAGTCGTGCCATTTTTTCACGCATAAATCACGCGCTCCGCGGCCGGGTTCGAACTCGTGAACTCTCCTTCGTGTGTAGCCTCCTCTACAACTGCACCGCTTCATTACCTGTGACTAGATGCTGTTTTGGTTCCTATCATATTATACCAAACCGAGTCTAAATTGCTTGTTTGAAGCCCTAAACGACTTCAAATCAAAAAGTGTTGAACTACAAAGTTTCATACTTCTGAAGATATACAACTTTTATGTTGACCGTTTTTTCGTCCGAGGCCGTTTACAAAATTTGAATTTCAAATTTGAGAACATTCAAACCTAGATCTAGCTAATTAGATGACTTCAAATGACAAAGTTGTCAACTACAAAGTTTCATGACATGTTGAAATCTACAACTTTCATTTTGACTGTTTCTCCATCCGAGGTCGTTTGAAAAAACTCAAATTTCAAATTTTGAGTACAAACTTACTTTTCATTAGTAAAACAATTTCAAATTAAAAAGTTGTCAACTACAAAGTTTCATAACTTCTGAAGATCTACAACTTTAATATTGACCGTTTTTCCATACGATGTAATAAGAGTAACATTGTTCACAAATCTTATAGGTCTCTCTTGTAGTTTTAGGAAACTCTACGAGAAGAGAGATGGATTTTATAAACAATATTTATACGAATTTATCGAATGAAGAAATGACCAAAATAAAAGTTCTACATATTATATTGATAAGGCATACAACTCTGTAGTTCAACACTTTTTGATTTGAATTGATTTACTACTTTAAAATGTTGTTTTAACGTGTATCATACACATCATCACAAAGGGTTTTTGCTATAAACCGTTTGTGATGTGGGCATCACAAACGGTTCGTATTACAAACCGTTTGTGATGTCCACATCACAAACGGTTTGTATTGTAAGAAAAACCGTTTGTGACGATGTGTCATCACAAACGGTTCGTAATACGAACCCTTTGTGATGGTCCACGTCACACACGGTTCGTAACAAAACTGTTTGTGATGGCCCACATCACAAACGGTTTTTTAAAGGAAAAGGTCCAAATTACTCCCCTCGAGTATAGCGAAAGTCCGGATAACCCCCTAAACTATGTTTTGGTTTAATTTACCCCCTAAAGTATGTTATTTGGTCCAACTTAGCCCCAAATTGTATTGAGACTTTGCAGGGAGGCAGTGAACATCATAATCTATATTAGAAAATATTTTATGAATTTTTCATCACTACTTTCTATATAATATTGTATTTTAAGGATACTTTTATTATTAAATATATTACCCTATTAAAACAGTGACAAAAAATTTATGGTATATTTTTTTAAACATGTCTTATATTGTCTGCTATAATTTTGCAAAAGTTAAAACTTTAAATTCTACTTGTGCATGGAGAAATAAAAAAGACAAATTATGTTAAGGGGTAAATTGAACCAAATGACATAGTTTAGGAGGTAAACTGAACCAAAAATTACTTTAGGGGGTTATCCAAACTTTGGCTATACTTGATGGGAGTAATTTGGACTTTTTCCTTTTTTAAAACCGTTTGTGATGAGGGGTATCACAAACGGTTTTTAAAAATCGTTTGTGGTTGACCGTTTGTGATGTTGATTTCTGTAGCAGTGTACTAGTGGTGAGATGAGGTGCATGTAGCGTTTTCTGGAATTCCTTTAGGCCTTCTGTCGCAGGCTGGGAATTCGAATCAAAGCAAGAGTCATTTTAACTGTATAGATAGAAGCATCCCGTGTGACAGATTAAAGACTGTCTTTCTTCATGTTACTGGTACGCTAGCTCCGGGTGTTCGCCTGAAAATTTTACAGGTGGTGTCCTACATTATTTCTCCGCGCAGTCCATTCTTATGACGTAGAAAATTGTACCAATGACAGTTTTAAAACCTCAATGCTTGAACAAAGAACAAAGGACACGGTTGAGTTGTCAATTCTCATTATCTGTAGGATTTGATAGATCATTAGCAGATCACTGTTTCAGTATTGAAAGAGAGGTTGCACTTGACTAGAGTGTTCAGGAAACGAGGATAAGCTGCCAGGACAAGTAACATAAATTCATTTATTTTTCTTCGAAACATTATCGGTATATAATGATAATATTCTACATGCGTTGGTGCACATATAAAGTGCATGTTTATCTCTTCATTTCGTTTTTCTGGCGTCAGACAAACAGATATACTAAGAATTTACGAGTCCTTAACCATTCCAAATTGTGCTCTATAGCCTTTTTAATTGACCCACATGTTGTTTATTGCAATCTGGACGTAGCAAGGCTGTTCTTAATTTGATGCAAAGTACTATAACTTATCTGATTTGTTCAAGTTCCTGCCTCTCAGATAACAAGGCTGCTCAGCACTACAAACTTTGCTTATTGTGATGTAAAATATTTCTTTCATCGCACTACCATTCTCTATTCATCAACTGTGGTCCATTGTACAGCTACTTTCATGAGTTCAAATGATATCTAATCTTTTTATGGAATAAGATGCTCTCTATTTATGCAAGCTCTCCGGGATGGTTCCATTCAGCAGATTCTACAGGTCAATCTCTACAAAAATTGTTGTTCTGATCGGGCAGTTGATGACGATGTCGCCGAAGAAGTAGTTGTAAGTGCTTTAGCTTCTTTTCTTCTTCTTCTGAGAAACAGTGCTTTACCTTTTTTTTTTAGGGAAAACAGTGCTATAGCTTTTGGAGGTTCCAGGAACACTGCTATTGGCACGGCCCATTTCACTGAAGCAGATGTGGCCTGCTCTGCAGAATCCTACTATAGGCGCGGCCCATTCCACCCAACAAAAGACTACTAATCACGGCCTCGGCCCACAAATGTCACCCCGCCCTGCGCGCTTCAACTCCGCCCGATAGATATGTCGCCTGGCCAGTCGGCGCCGTCGAGGCCGGCCGTTTGCGCACACCGTCGGCCGCACTCGCCGGCACGCCGCTCACCGCCGGTTCCCCGAACCCGAGGGCCGCGGCCATCCCGTCCCCTGCGGCTCCATACCAGCCTCCGGCGCTCCTCTCACACGGTTCGTGCCCCGCCGCTGCCCCCGCCTTATTCACTATCTCACTCCACTACTCCAGGTTGGTTGGTCATTCTGCTCGGGCGTATGGGTTGGGGGACTAGCACTGCTCCTATTTGCATCGTGTGGCCGTTCCGGCGTTGGGGTGGGGACTGGGGAGGCCAGCCGGCCACCTATCGGGACGCCATACCGGGCGTAGGGGAGACTGGTGCAGCACCTGAGGCCGATTGGATTGAACGGCACATCATTGGGTTACCGTTCCGGCACCGAGAGGTGTAGGAACAGTCGGTCAATTCATTCCCTTTGCGCGGTCAAGAAAAGATGCGGAAATAGTGTGTGGCCTGGGACCTTCTGCATTTCTGGCATTTCAATATGATTATTCCTATTCCCTATTTTACAAGAAATTCCTTATCGACAAGAGCTGTCATTTGTAAAAGAAACCTCAACGTCACTGCACTCTTGTAAAAGAAACCTCAATGTGTAGCACAAAATTTGTTCAGGCATGATCATGATCTTATCTAGTGCCAGAGCAAGTGCAAATAATGAACCATTCTACTGCTTAGATGAGCTGCAGACCGCACTGTACATCAATACCCCTGACGCCTTATGTTTGCAGGCTAGCTAAGAAGGTTTAGCAAAGCATATAGCAGATTTACAGTAGAAGCAAGAGTCGTTTCACCTGATGAATGTACATACGACGGTTTAACAGTTGTCTTGTTCGGGTTAGTGCCACTCTTCCTTCAGATGCTGACCTATAATTTTAAAGGTGGTTCCCATCAGCTGCCTGATGTTTTCATGCATTGAAAATTGCACTAGTGGATAATATGAAACTCAAATGTTTAAACAAGGAAGACAGTTGCGTTGTCAATTCCCATTACCTGTATGATCTGATAGGCCATTAGCAGATCACTGTTATTATAGTATTGAAAGACGGGTTCCACTTGACTAGAGAGGTCAGAAAATGAGGATAAGCTGCCAGTACAAGTAGCAAACATTTATTTTATCTTCTTTTAGACCAACATTTATTTTTTCCCAAAGAACATTAAAAGCATCAAATGAAAATATTGTCATTTTGGTTGGTGCACATATAAAGCAGTGTGGATCTCTGCATCTCTTTCTGCTTGGTATCGGACAAACAGAGATAAGTATTAAGAAATCCTTATCCGTTGTTTTGTGTGCTCTATGTCTTATTTTAACTGGGCCACCTGGCGAAATAGGGGGCACAGTCTGGACCTACCGAGGCTGTTCTTTGGTGCAATGCCAACTTATCATATTTGTCAAGTTTGCATGTTTCTAGCATTCGCACCTCAGAAAACAGAGCTGTTTAGCACCACATCTTTGCTTATCGTGCTGTAAAGTTTTTTCTTTGGTTGCAGTATCCTGATTCCTGAACTGTCTGTGCTTTGGTTTATCCGTTCACAGTGCACCAACTTGATTGCTGTCATTGAACAGTTATTTTCAGTGAGTTCAAATGCTATCTACTCTCTTTCTAGAAAAGAGATGCTCTCTATTTTTGCCATTCGTTGTTATCGATATCTGTCTGTCATTCCTGTCTTGTCAAAGGTTCCTGGTTGTGATTATAAAGCAATATCTAAGATGATTTTGATCCATACCCCCACAGTCATTTTTTCTTCTCAGTTACACAATATAAGTATCACATGATGATTAGTGCATGATAGATATACTACTAGCTGAGATTATGAAGTGTCTTGCATAGTCTGCAATTTGCTTATGACCATGTATTTTACAGGATGCTGGATATGCGACCTTATTTTTCTGAACGTTCATGTATAACTTCTTGTGCCCATATTTTGATTGTTAGGCATAACATCTTCATCCTAGGAGTCTTCTTACTACAGAATAAACGGCTGCAGGAAAGCAGGGACCAGTTATGTCTTTTGAGGCATTAGGTACTTATATCCTAGGACAATGGGAATGAATAAACTATACATGCTGGTATGGATCTGGATCCTATGATTGGGCATCGATGATGAATGACTATGCATGCTGGTATGGCTTCTATGATTAGACTTGGACTGTTTAACTTTTTCTTAGAGAAACCAAGAATTGTTTGACGAAGCTGAATTGTTCATTGGATCATATCCTTTATGCTGACGTGAGGATGATGATCTCAATTAAGTGCCCATCTTTACCATTTACAGCATCATTTGAAAAACCTTTTCCAGGATGGCTCCGCTCTCCCCTCCCCCCTCCCCTCTCCCAGGTCCCCACGACCGCCCCTCGCCGTCCGCCACTCCGGCGCCGGCGACCACCCTCCCCAGCCGCCCCCTCTCCCCTATCCGCGCCCCCTCCCGCTCGCCCCTCTCCCCCGACGCGGCGCCGTTCTTCCCTTGCGGTGCCTCGGGGGGGCAGGGGCAAGTAGCTCCGGTGGATGGATGACTCCCCCGCCTCCGACGACGAGGAAGACTACCTCTCCCCCCGGGCCTCCTACCGCGACGTTCTGCTGCGGCCGCCGGAGGTTCTTGGGGCGGGAGTCAAGACGACGGGAGCTTCGTCCTCGACGCCGGCGGTCGTCGCGCCCTCCTCCGTACCCCCCACTCGCGGGGCCAGGTCAGTCCACAAGAGACTTGGTCCGCCTGAAGGTGCTCGCTCTAGCCGCCACCGGCAACGGCGCCGCGGCCAGACGCGGTTGGTCCACGGCCTTCCCCTTCGCCGCCCGGACGACAGAGGCGCCCAAGGTCGGAGCTTGCGGCGCTCGGCTAACCTTCCGGCGCGGCGAGAGCCAAGCCCCCCGCTGGTGGATGCGGATGGCTTTACCAGGGTGCAGGGCCGGCGGGAGCGCAACGCTCGCCGCCGGCGTCAGCGTCAGCGCGCCCGGCGACATCAGGCCCCCTCCTCGGCGCCGCCGCCGCGCATCCCGGCGGGGATGGAAGGACGCTGCCTCAACTGCTTGTCTTACAAGCACATGGTTGCAACCTGCCACTTGCCCACCACGTGTTTCCGTTGCCATGGTCTCCGGCACCTCGCGCGTGAATGCAAGCGTCCCCGCAGCCCGGAGAGTTCTGCGTCCTCTGGGGAAGGAGGTGGCCGCCGGCTCATGAGGTCACGCCGGGACTCTCCGCCCACCCCGCGTGCGGCTCATGGGCGTACCCCTTCGCCTCCGGTCGGGCGGGAGGCGGGCCTGCGCCAGCAGCAACGCCGCCCTCGGCGGGACACATCTCCACCGGCCAGAGACGCAGGCCGGCGCCATCACCCCCGCTCTCGGCGTGCGGATTCACCACCAACGCCCACGGGTCGGGAGGCGCTCGGTGTGACCCCCTCCCCGCCGCCAAGCCCTCGACGCCGCCCGGCGGCGGCCGCCGCCCGCGGTCTTGTCGACACCACCGGCCGCGGCGTCCCGCGCGGGAGGCCCATGGGGAACCATGTCGTGCCAAGGACGACGGCGGGCGCGCGTCAAGACCCCGGTCCGTCCCGACGCCACGACCTGCCGCAGGGTCCGTCCGGCGAGGCCTCTCCGCCGGGCCGGCCTTCCAGCCCCCTTGGTCGGGACGTCGAGATGGAGGACTGCTCCGACAACAACGACGACGAGCTGCCGCTGGGGCACCCGCTGAGTCGTCCCGAGCAGGAGGTCTGCTACATCTCCCGCACGCCGGAGATGGACGCCGAGGAGGAGCGGCTTCGTTTCGCGCTGTTGGCGACCGCGCCAGCCGGTTTCCAGCACTTTCCGATGGAGGCAATGCGCCGCGCCGTCGCCGACATCCCCGGCATCGGCGACGAACAATTCACGGTTCGACGCTTTGCCCCGGAGAACTTCCTCATCGTCTTCGGCTCCCAGAGGGCGCGGGACAAGGCTCTCCAAGCCGCGTCCGTCACCGTGCACGGAGTGCGGCTGTCTTTCCGGCCATGGACTCGAGTCATCCGGGCCTCGTTGGTGAAGATGTGTTACCGCGTCTCCTTGGCCATCGAGGGGATTCCGGCGCACGCCTGGGGCTGGGACACGGCTCAGAAGATTCTTGCCTCATCCTGTTGGATTGAGTGCATGGAGCCGGCGACGGAGGACCGCTCCGACATGTCGGCAATGGTGCTCACAGCGTGGACGGAGCTACCTCGTCGGATCCCACGGAAGAAGACGGTGTTGATAGCCGAGCATGAGCAGCCGGTAGTCCACACCGATCCCGACATGCAGCGCATCTTCGCCAACGTCCGTCCGTATCTCTGGGAGAAAGCCGCACTGAAGTATGAGACTATCATCCATCTGCGAAACATTGCGGACTTCAGTTCGCGCTCCCTGTCGCCGTCTCCGGGACCATCGCCGCCCTCCAGCGACGGCGACTCTGGCCCGGACGGTGATCCTGACCGGCACTACGGTGATGCTCCGGGGGATGGCGGACCGCGGCTGCACGGTTTCCGCTGTTACCCAGGGGTGGCCGACGGGCAGCCTCCCACGGCGGCCGGCGGGATGGCCGGCGGAAGTGTGGCATCTGCCTCACAACGGGGCGTTGGGGAAACGCCGCCGGCCGATATGCCTCCGGCTCCGGGGGCGTTGGAGTCCTCGGCGACGGCCACCTCGCTATGCCCAGATGAAAGCGGGCCGGTTGCTCCGCCAGCGGTCGCGGCGGCGTTGGCCGCTCTGTCGCTGGCCCCTGAAGGGCGAGTGCTGGCCACACCGGAGGCGGCCCCGGTGGTCCTGGCCGCTCTCTCGCCGAGCTCGGCGGAACATGAGCCAGCCTCACCGGCGACGACCACGGTGGCGGCGCCGGCGCCGGTGCCGGCGAGCCAAGCTTACGACGGCGAGTCAAACCCACTTTCTGGGAAAGCTAAAAGCAGCTCGCTAGAAGACACTGAGCTGCAGGCTGAGGCAGAGTCCCCCAGCAACTCTGAGCTGCAGACAGAGGCAGAGGTGGCCCCCCTGCCAGCTACAGCGACGGTCAGAGGTGTGCCGCCCGACAAAGGTGCCTTTCCGGTTCCGGAAAGTGACATTGCCGTTGCGGCGACAGGATCAGACCCTTCTGAGCTTGTCTCTTTCTTGGAGCAGTGGCCTTCTCGTGAGCACGAGGACCACACAACTTGGGATCCGATGCTGTTCGAATTAAAGGCACAAGCGCCAAAGAAGATCTCAAGTCTGGTGGTGGCAACCCCAGAGATCAGGACATACAAGAGAAGAAGCCGCAGTAAGCTAGCCGCTGAGCGAGCTGATGGGGCTGAGCCGGCGCTTGAAGAAGCCCCTGAGTCAGCTCATGGCTCAGGTGGGGAAGCTGAAGACACGGGTGGGCCGCAGGTCCCCAACAAGCGCGCAGCCCAACAGGCTGATGCAGCCGCAGACACCATTGGGCCGGAGGGGAGGCAAGAAGAACATGCAAGGCCCGAACCGTCTGCTCGGAAACGGCCCAGGAAGACTTCGACCAGGACACCCCTGGAAGAACCAAGCTTGGAAGAAGCCCGGGCGGCAACTGCGGCCTTCCTCGCCAGTGTGAGCCGGGCGTTACATGCACCATTAGCAAGGCTGCCGGAGAGGAGGGGCGCCGCCCTCGACGCACCATCAACACCTGCGCCACGGAGGAGTGGAAGGCTTGCCAGTCAGTCCTTCAACTCCAATGTGCGGCCATCGAAGAAAGGGGAGGCTCTGGTTCTGCGCAGAATGGGCGAGCCAAGTACAGAGCTCGGCGGCCGGAAGCTAGAAGCGGTCTTCCACGGACCACTTGATCACAATCACTTTGCAGCAATCCGCGACATCCTCCCTGCTGCGCGTGCCCTTTCCGACGCAGACCTGATGGCGGCCGCCACTCAGGCTGGCTCCGCGATTGACGTCTGCTAGGACGAGCATCGCCTCCAGGTCGCACTCTTCCATGGATACACCAAACTACAATATACTTGTGTGGAACGCTCGTGGCTTAAATGCACGATGCCGTCGTGACAACCTTCGGTAGGGCAGAGACTTGGTACTTAGTTTCCAGGGATGCTCTCCTCAAAATTGGTTGTTGTCAGCCGTATAGTACTTCCAATGTAACCGGTGAGGTGTGCGTGCGCCTTCATGGCCCGCGTTGTAAAACGTTCTAATTTTCATCTTCTTAATACAAAGATACGCAGCTCTCCTGCGTATTCTCGAAAAAAAAACCTTTTCCATTTGGTTGTGACATATGTAGTCTCCACTAGCATGTTCACATAGCATCTCATTCCACCACAGTACATATGTATTTTTGAGTAGAATACTGGAACACAATAGTGGAGGCAAGAGCTGACTGTACGAAGTAATTAATACTTAATGGAAAAGCCAAGGATTGGGCATTTGGCATGCTTCATTTGTATGTACTCATGCTGCTTTCACCTGCTCCAATGCAATGTTCTTGCAAAGGCAATATAGCTTTTAGCCTAGCAACTAAAATACACAATAGTGACATATTAGCACACAACACGGGGGATACAGATGTTTGGGAAGGACACAACAAAAGGAGGTAAAGATTCTTTCGTAATCCACCCCGTCTCTTCCTCTTTTCCACCATTCCGTATTCAGGGGTGGTCCAATGACAGGGACCTTTCCTTTGTTCCCAATTCCAAGAGGCTGGAAGCATGGCAGTGAATATTTCCATCTGCACCAGAAAAAGAAATGTTTGTTTTTTGTCTGTTGTCCCATGCTTTATGTAGAACTTAAAGTTCTATTCTCTCTTTATTTTTTATAAAAAAACTAACAGTTCTTGATCATCTGCAGATGGCGCTTCCCAGTACAAATCATCTGGCTGTTGATGAATAGAGGTGTTTCAATAGTGAAATTGAGTACTGCAGTCGCTGCATGGATGTATGGGTTTTCTCCTTTTCCTTATAGTACAAATTACATGTATATCTCATACTTCTATCGTATCTTCACTATACAAAGTTGGAATCAGGTCAAAGTATTCGTCATGGTCCTTGTGCTGACCTGAAAACATTTCGCTGAATTTTCTAAAGCTTTATTGGTATGTTTCAATAGTTGGTGACTCTACACCCCCTAGCGTTTGTAAATTCAACACAATGTTGCTCCTCCATTATTGATGAGCTATCAGCTTGCCATGGTTGTTTACTTGTTCTCTTTGTTGGCGAAAGGAAATGCTCAGCATTGTGATTTGAACATTACGAATGCCTCTTTCATCTCAGAGTAGTTAGTTGAGCTGAAAATTATCTCATAACACTAAAAGCACATTTTTCAACTTTAGTAAACCTACCAGATCATTATCGAATAGCTACATCTGAAATAGAGCAAGGAAAATTACAAAATATGAGGTGCATTTAGGCACCTGTAATATGCTAAAATTTATCTTATTAGATTTATCTCTACAAGAAAGAGTCATCTGAAGAAAGCCGGTGATTGGCACAGCTTGTGTGATCCAATGGCTGGACGAGTAGACTCATATGATCATATCAGTGATCTGTTGCCCTCCCAGATGCAGTTTTAGTCTGTAAAAGAAACAGGGTAAAACTATATAAAATCAGCGGGAAACCTGGGATTTAGGAACTGAAACAATATCAGGGATTTATGTCACATATAAAAAATCAATTTATACAGATTTAAACAGAGACAAATTTATTGAATTTCCATAATGGGAAACCAAAGATGGCTTGAATATGCACTGTACTTACCAGGCCATGGCAAAGCTCTGAGCTTTTCATAACCCTCAGCCTCTTGGCAGTAGAAACAAATATACTGCAGAAATAAAAAATAATTTAATTTAGATATGATACCTGGCATGTTTTTGAATTGGCAAATTTGACAAAGTTATACAATAGTCACAATTGTAAATAAAGCACAATAAGCAAGAAAATTTGATTGTAACTGAAGGTGATAGAAAAAAATGATTTGCAACGTAGTATTCCTTGCGCTTGAGAAACTTGCATAAAGCTGCTAGGTGTGTGAATTATGATATACAGGGAACGCTTACTTCCATGGTAGGTCCCCAACTGGTGTCCTGCTCCCTCCATTGTTTTCATAAACTAAAGTGTATTCGCCAGTTCCATCCAACAACCCTGAAAATAATTTGTCTTCCGCTCCTTGTTCTCCACTTTCAGTACGGTCTAAATCCTTCTGAGCTGCAGAACCAAGAACGGATTCTTTAGAAATAAAAAAGATATCACTGATTGGTGCTATTTAGATACTCAAGCATTCGTCTTTTTTATAAAAAAATGACCGAGTATTGTTTTCTGTAGTCAATTGTTTAGTTAGTACCTTCAAGAAATCCACAAAATAACTCTTCGACGGCAGATGATAGCTTCTGATAGTTGTCGTATGCCGCGAGGTCTATTTTCCTTCCTATGGGGATGCCGTCCATGTTTATTTTGACAAGCGGACTCCTCTTGCAGGTTGGCTTCGCCTTGTCACCAGCTTCCTCGTTTTGTCGCTCAGGGGATTGCTTAGATGAATTGCCATTTGTGAGGTTTCTCCTGAAGGGCCGGACTGGAGGCCAACCGACCACCGGAAGAACAGAGCATCTACATTGAATAGGAGCAGCGATGAGTTTTGGTATGTCTCAAATTCTTCTTTTAAAATTAAACATGTTTGCTGAGTTTGCTATGGCAGATGTTCAAATGTAGTTGTCAACTTTAACTAAATATTTGAATCATGTGGCTGCATCTGTAATTATGCGACATAAATTTCCGGAACTGATTTGCTTTCATATTTGATTCAGAAAGCCAGTATCAACAAGTAAAGCTGAAACAGACGGGAACATTAAACTACGTGATCCTTTCCCAAGATCACGCATACGTGATGACAAAAATAAACAAGCATAGCTCACATAGCTGAGAGGAGAGCACAAAAAGACGGCAAAGTCAGTAAAACAAGCGTGTCCTCACCTCCCCTGGTGGGCGTTGCTGCTGCTGTGCACAGGCCCAGCAGCCGAGTCATGCGACGACGACGGGGGACAGCACCCTTTCTTCCTCTCACCTGCCATGTTTTCACCTCCCAATGTTAACTCATTCCCACACCCTTCCCTGTCCTGTTGCCTCTGATTACAACCTTCAGAAATCACACAAAAGAAAAGACGTCAGAAACAAGACAAGATCGGCAGATCGCAGCTCCTGACCTAATGAACGGTTTCATATTTTAATTTCCTTTGTTCTTACCTTCTGGCTTGGCACCAACGGTGGCCAAGAACCCTCTCTTTGCTCCTGTGGAAGCAGGAGTGCTAGTGGCAAGCCTCGAATGTGATGGGAAGCAGCCTAGGGAGAGCGCCGTGCAGCTCTCCTGTTCTTGGTGCATCTTCTCTCCTTCCCCGGCTGCTCTCTCATCTTGTTGGACGCCGGGAAGGCCGAGCTTGAGCTCTAGCTTGGAGTCCTCGGCTTCAGAGCTTTTGGTTCTTGATGATCTCCCTCCATCCGCTGCTTCTCTGATCAACTTCCTTCCTCTCTCGTCTCGGATGAGGTTTAGCAGTTGAGGAGTGGAAGGAGATCTCTCTCTGGAGTCTTCCTCCATGGGGCTTGATCTAGGAGAGGAACAGGGAAAAAAAACCCCTTCAATTCGCATATAAATACGTGATGCTGGTGGTGCAGCAAGGAAGGGCTCTAGAGCCGGAAATTTCGTAGGCTTCACCAGCACTCAAAACCCTACTGCCTATGATAATATTTGACGAAGAGTTGGGAGGAATAGAAGAAAGCCGCTACTTGAAAAGTTGGGTCTCGCACTCAACTTGGGACGGAGAAAGTGTGAAACAAACGTGCGATATATACAATTCCAAGGACAAAGTGAACGCAAGCCGGCAAGAGAAGCTGGAGAAGACATGACTTGCGGTCATCAAATCAACTCACGTCGAAGGCATCCAGGGATCAGGGCTCAATCCTATCCGGTGACGAGACAACGGAAACCCTCTTGAGCTGGCGTCAGGCAAATAAAGTCAGGTGGTGTTTAGACGTTGAATTTGGGAGGGTGAATTTGGGAGTATAATGTCACTTCGTAATCATTGCGTCACTGTAGCATTTTGTTTGTATTTGTGAAAAATTGTCCAAAAATTAATTAATTAGGCTCAAAATATTCGTCTCGCAGAGCATAACAAAATTGTGTAATTAGTTTTTGATTTCATCTACATTTAGTACTTCATACATGTTATGACATTTTGATGTGACGGAGAATCTTTTTTTGTATAATAAATTTGGGAGTGGAATTTTGGAACTAAGGGCCTCAGTCTTCCACAACGCAAGCATGTCCTTGGGAGGCAGAAACGACGCTCAGTAGGAGGTACTAGGTGCTCAAGCTAGCAGAGGAAGCGATGAGAACAGAGTCACTTCAGGCACCCAATCGAGACTCTCACGTCAAGTCCTTCAGATCGATTCAGACAAGGAGGGTGGTTTCTCTAGTTCGTAGGCCTTGAAACTGTCAAACTGAATCGTACTGCAAGAGAGCGTGATTCAGCAGAGCGAGGGGCCAAGAACTCACCTGCTGTCTGCTGAGGCGAGATCGACCAGCTGCTGCCTTAACCTGACCAGAGCTAGCTGCTAGCTGAAGAACTCGAGAACCCTGGTGAGTGGTGAGGTGAGAAGAATGGGCAGGCAGCTGAAGCAAGCAAGCAGGGCAGCAGGCTACTGCTTCTATCTGTGGCAGAGCTGCAGCCTGGCCTCTCTTTTGTACCAGACCGGCATGGCGCCTGCCCCCGAGTTGGCGCCGTTCTTTCCCCCCTGGCCTGCTTTCTATTCCCTTCCCTAGCTAGGGCCCCTGGCTACATCCCGGCCTGTAGGCTGTATCTCTCGCCCTTTCAGCCCCGCGCTTTTCCGCGCCCACCTGTTCTCGGCAAGCACTCATCGCACACGGTTGGTTGCTGTTGCTGGTGCCGTATCACAGGCTCAGAGGCAACGGCAACGGCAACGGCGTCGTCCTCTTTCGGCGTTGCGTGTGCGCGCCGTGCGCGCGTGGGGTGGATGATTGGGGGGGCCGGGCCGGCCGGCCGGCCAAGGCGAGCAGTGCCGGGAGGGAGGCGACGCTTGGCCGCTTGCTTGCTTATCTGACTGTCCGAGCGGGAGAGCGAGTGCGGCGGGTGAGGTGATGGGATGGATGGATGCCGCGGTGTAGTTGGTGTCGGGTGATGGAATGGACCCGGACGTGGTGTGTGTGTGTGTGTGGCCGTGTGGGGGATTGGGTGACGCAATGGTACGCGTTGGGCTGGCTTCAGCAACCAGCAGCCGGGGACCACTGTCGGCGTTCCTGTTGGGTTCGTGCAATTTGTGTGCCTGCCAGTGGTTGGTGACCCATGCTGCTGCATGCTAGAGGAATATGTTCGTGTGCTGGGCCATAGACGGTTCCTCCAATTATGCAACAAAGGTCCATCCATGCACCTCGATCGAACACTTTTTTTTTGGCGAAAATGATTCGTGCTTGGTGATGAACGTTCGCGTCGTTTCTGATCAACTAGTCTTTAAAAATGCACATTATACTTGTGATGATCAAACAAAAGATCATATCCAGATCCAAGCACAGCAGCTTTTGCTTGCTGCAATGCTGCTCGGTCATGGGCTCCCAATGAAGCATCTTTCGCCTGGTGCAGGTAGTGCCGGGCCGGGCTACATGCGGCCGCAACTTGGGGGACGCACGCGCTTTCCGTGCCCATGCACGACCGAACTCAAAAAGGGCAACCACCGGCCTCTAGCGTTACGTCTAGCCTCAAACTGGCACTTGCATTGACGAACGGACGGAGCACATCTCGTGCGATGCCGTAACTCGATCGATCAGCACGGAACGCTGGCAACCGCGGCGGGCCACTGCACGCGCCAAGTAAAAGCACGGTGTGAATAGCAGCGCGAGGCGGAGGACGGAGCGAGTGGACTTCCCGGCCGGTGGCAGTGGAGCGTGCAATTCGGCGCCGCGTGCGTGGCAGAGGAGCGTGGACTTCCCTCTCGGCGTGAGGCGCGCTGTGCGTGGTCACCGGCTGGCCGGCGGCCGGAGGCGTGGGGGCAGATGGGCGCGGTATGGTGGTACGG
The DNA here is from genome assembly GCA_033239725.1 of Echinochloa phyllopogon. Classification (NCBI taxonomy): domain Eukaryota; kingdom Viridiplantae; phylum Streptophyta; class Magnoliopsida; order Poales; family Poaceae; genus Echinochloa; species Echinochloa phyllopogon. The sequence continues at coordinate 17,508,987 of BTCW01000003.1, read as the reverse complement.
TGCGGCGTCTTACTACTACGGCGCTGGGTTTGTGGGTGGTGGTCCAGCGGAACGGTGCCTGCCTCGCTCGCGCCAGTTGGAGTACGCGTCTGCCGCCCGCGACGGCAAGCGTGCGCGTGGCCGGAGACGCATGTGGTTACGTTACGTGCGGGCGTGCGGCGCGAGATCCTGCTGCGGCCGGCACCGACCCGGAGCGCGCGTCGCGGGGCGTCGTCGAGACTCGAGAGGCCGGGCCGGGCAGCGCGTGTCGCGGGTGATGATGGGTTTGGGGTGGGGCTGAAAGCGTGTGGGGCATGTGGTGCGATCTGCGGATCAGCTGGCTTCGATTTGGGGCCGGCCGCCGCGGCTGACTACTCCGTATCCGTAGATGAAAAAGGCCTTTTCGTATCCAGCCCAGTTATCCTGATGGGCTCCATTAAGGCCCGCAGTGGGGCGTTGGTCCTGGGGGGCCGACTAGGCCCATGGTCATCTATCAACAGCTAGTTTAAGGAATCCGATCGGACGGCTCGAAGCCCAAACCCACCGCCCGGTGGCGGATCCTACGCCGTAGTAACAAGCCCTTAAAACCAGCTAAACCCTTCCGGACGACCGTGCATCCCACGTAACCGTCCATATATATAAATCCGTATAAACCGTGCACCAAAACCCCCGCCGTACGTATCTCCCGAAACATCCATCGAAAAAAAAGGCAGCAGCCGCCGCCGCCGCCGCCATGGGCCGTGTCATCCGCGCGCAGCGCAAGGGCGCGCCGGGGTCCGTGTTCAAGTCCCACACCCACCACCGCAAGGGCCCCGCCCGCTTCCGCGCGCTCGACGTCGGCGAGCGCAGCGGCTACCTCAAGGGCGTCGTCACCGACATCGTGCACGACCCCGGCCGCGGCGCCCCGCTCGCGCGCGTCACCTTCCGCCACCCCTTCCGCTACCGCCAGCAGAAGGAGCTCTTCGTCGCCGCCGAGGGCATGTACACCGGCCAGCTCATCTACTGCGGCCGCCGCGCCAATCTCTCCATCGGCAACGTCCTCCCCATCGGGACCCTCCCCGAGGGCACCGTCATCTGCAACGTCGAGAGCAACGTCGGCGACCGCGGCGCCCTCGCGCGCTGCTCCGGCGACTACGCCATCGTCATCAGCCACAACGCAGACAACGGCACCACCAGGTCGATCACAGTTGTCATTATATATGATGCATTATTCACTTGTGACTTGTATATATGCATGTGACCCGTGATCATTGTGTTGCATATTAACGATCGATCGTCTGGATGCAGGGTGAAGCTCCCGTCCGGCGCCAAGAAGCTGCTGCAGAGCAACTGCCGCGCCATGGTCGGGCAGGTCGCTGGCGGCGGCAGGACAGAGAAGCCATTGCTCAAGGCCGGCAACGCCTACCACAAGTTCCGCGTGAAGAGGAACTGCTGGCCCAGGGTGCGCGGCGTGGCCATGAACCCCGTGGACCATCCCCACGGAGGAGGCAACCACCAGCACATCGGCCACGCCTCCACCGTCCGCCGCGACGCTCCCCCGGGTGCCAAGACCGGCCAGATCGGCGCGCGGAGGACTGGCAGGCGCAGGGGCCAAGCCGCCGTCACTGCTGGCAAATCTATGCTATAAGAAGAATAGCGCGATCGAGCGCGTTATATTATTTTTGCTTTTCGTTTTTGTTGGATCTGAGTGCGTCCTAGAGTATAATTGATCCATCTTTATTAATTAGTTTGTTATAATTTGGGACTCCTTTTGTTTGATATATTAGCTAAGATTTGATGTGCCCCTCGCATATCCCTTACGAATGAAGAGTTTACTTTTTTTTCAATATATTTGTGGTTAAGATGTTCACATACTACGCCCACTTGCCAATTGCCATATCTATCCTTCCTATTTGAGGATGAAAAATAGGAACATTTGAGGATGAAAAAGTTGCATAGTCATGGAAAGACCACGCAATATTAATGATGAAAATATGTGTGCAAAGGGGGCCGGTTAGCTTATTCTTGCTACTAAATTGCACAAAAGATATCTGCCAGCAGCCCAGCATTACAACTACACGATTCGTCGGTGTTCGTTGACACAACACAAAAATGTGAACCAAAGCGAAGTCAGAATTGAAAATGTCACAGAGCACAGCAATTGGCAGGGTGATAACAAGAGACAGGCAAACATGGCAAGTGTCTGTTATTGAGACCGTCATGCATGTCAAGGCGGCTACATGCCTTGTTCAATCAAATAGTCGCCGAGCCTCTCCACCACCAGGTTGCACTGCCCGGGAGTCATTGGCTCGTCGTAGATGCCAATGATAAGTGCCTGCCCACTCTTCTTCACCGTTACGCCACCCGATCCCTGTGAAACAAAAGCAAGAATTTGTAAGGCGCGCACCCATATATGACCGTGAATAATGGGACGGACTAGGCACCATAGCATGCATCTGAGCAAAAAAGTTGAGGTTTTTGTTCTAGGACTAGGAGAATGTTGATTGGGGAATGTCAAATATTAACATTTATATGCCTGATATTCAGCATGTAAGAATCACATAATATAGTTGAATGCCTTATGTTGGTTCTATATGTTCAGGAATCACATACTAGCCATAGCTAGGTTAAGAAATACTAGTTCGGTAGATTTCAAATTTTAACCTCACTCAAAGATTCAAACAAAATCCAATGAATGCCAACTCTATCATAGTGAACATCTCATACTAGGATTTTGAGGAGGAGAATTTACTCTAAGTGGCCAAAGGGGTTCATGAACACAACTTGCGCGATTTTTTTTTGAAATTCCTAATTTTCGCACAAATAAAGGTTCCATAAAAATATGAAATGTTAGAGTACATGATACATCCCATAAAGCACGGACAATCTTAAGAAAAGCAACAAGAATACGATACAGTCCCATAAAAGTACAAAGAATCATAAGATCAGGAGAAACAAGAAATAGTTCGGTAGTGAACTATATCCAAACGTGGCACTCGCATATCCCAAGGGACGTCTATCGGTTCTAGACCAAAGGCACGTGTAAAAAGAAATTGCCAATAACTCGTCAACTCTCTTTGACCACCACGAAGGTAAAAGCACCCCCACACAGAGGCTCACCAGGAAGTTGAAAACACCGACACCGTTAAGTGTGTGCAGCTAGTGTTGTCAATGAAGAATGATTGAGCATCTTCCGTTTGGAAAAATGCCGGTGATATGTTAAACTATAGTGTAACCTTCAATTATGATGCTAGGGGAGAACGGGATAGCTTTCAACAACATTACCTCTACAATTGCTAAACTCCAAGAATAAAATCCATGCCACAGTTGCATGTAAAGCTCATTGACCAAAAAGTAATTTAGGAGGAGCCATAACCGATAGACAAAGTTTGGAACCTGGAAGTTTAGACTAAATAAGTCATTATGAAACTTGTGGCGAAAAGGATGGTTTACAAGTCTCTGTAAAGAATATCAAGTGCTATATGTTTTTTACGAATGTATCATGTTCGCGAAATCTTTGGGAAACAATATGCATAGGACATGGGGGGAAGAATCATGAATGGCCCCTGAGTTCTTGAAGGGGAGGAGATCGCATCATCGTGTGCCCTTTTCACTGTGGTATATGTGAATTTTCCTCGTCCGCAATATTTACAATGCTATTCGGGATCGCTAGTTTTATACAGATAACAAATATGACTTCAAAGAATAAGGCATAGAAACAGAGTGGCAGACATTATATATGAGCAGTCACCTTCTTGCCACGGATGACAGCGCCAGGTTCGCCCTGGATGACCATGTATTTGGTGGGTCCAAGGAACAGGCCGGTCGGGGCGAGGTGCCCCGGCTCATCGAAATCCTTCATGATGCCGGCGATATCCTCGGCCTTGAACTGCAGATACAAAAAAACAAACACCCCCAGAAATGCGATGTCAGCGCGATCACGTACGCAAACCAGTGCAGAAACACAGTAAAAGATCGATCAGAAAATAGAAATAATAGCACAAATAAGGTGTGGTGGCCGGTGACCTGCGGGAACGCGGCGCTCTGAGCCCAGACGGTGCCGTCGTGGCCGACGATCGCCGCGGAGGTGAGGTGGTGGCCCTCGATGTCGCACATCAGGTGGTCGTCCACGTACACCTGCCACGACATCTTCGTCCTCCTCTTCCTCCTCCTTGCCCTAGCCTCTGATCTCGATCGGGCTTAATTGAGATCGATCTGCTGCTGAGGGTCGCCTGCTCCGATCGATCCCCGGCCGGCCAAGCCACTGGCGAGTTGTACTTGCGATGCATATCACGGGTGGCATATATAAATATATATAGATCGGGGATTGGGAGACCGAATCCCCGCCTCGCTCCGGCCACACGTTCGTCTCCTCGCGCCCTTCAACTTCGCCGTCTTTCCGGGGCTGCCTGCCTAGCTTACTGCCTGCCTATCGCCATCGTTTTTGCTTACATGCTGAAGTGTCGGAAGGAGATAGCCCGGCATGCCACGGCAAAAACGAGCCCGGTCCTCGACGAACCAACGTGGGCCTGCCTGCTTTCAGTATGATGCAAGGCCGAGGAAAGCCCAGTGAAAGGCCCGACAATATAAATCAAGTCCGATGAACTGTGCAGAAGCCCATCTTGGGGAAAAAAGGATTGGGAATAATAACCAGTGCAGAAGCTATTAGTCTGCCTAAACGTCTCCTCTGGTGTCTGGTCCCTTATCACGGTCACGGAAGTTGACCTGTTGAGTCGCTGAAAGCGCATCCCACGCCACGAAGACCGTTCAGCATGAGACGTCACTACCGAGGACCAACCTGCCCGCGCCCAACCTAATACGGGTGGGATCGTCCTGATCCAATCCTCGGCAGAGTGGACTAGATACAGATACAGAGGAGCTCCTGTTCCTCCGTCGGCCACGGAAATCGCGCGGTTTCGTGGAGAGAAAAACGTTTTCCCGTAGCTCCGCAACCGCTCGTAAGTCGTAACTCTCCACGCCGTGTCGAGCACAAAAGGTTCCGATGTGAAATCCTCCTCGCTCTCCCTAGCTGTGTTCCTGACGTCTCCGTTCCCGTTCTCAATTTCTCATCCTCCGCGCTTTATTCCCCCCACATTCGCCAAAAGTACGTCGCGGAGGCCCAATGCATCACCGCCGAGGTGAATCCCGCGACGGGTACGTGCGCCGCCGCACAAAGCGATGGCCCGGCCGGGGCTTTGGATCGAACTATTTGATGGCTACACTGCGTGGCGAAAGACAAGTAGGAGTAGCAAGCAGCGGTGCAGGTCCTGTCGCACTGCGCCAGCTGTGTGTCATGTAAATGCCCCCTAGGGCCCTCTCCAAGAGCGGTATAAACCGGCTGCGTTTTCCGGTTTCGCTCGGCGGCGGCGCACCGGAACGTGCCACCTCACCGAGCGCGGATCGGGGCCCCGGACCATTCTCGACGCTGATTGGATCAGATGGTCCAAACCACGTGCTGCTCACTATCCACCCGTCGTGTGTCTTTGCTAACATGCTAGCACATTACTTACACCCGTCGTGTAGTCTATACGGCGGATCATATCGTTTGAGAGGCGTGGAATGCGTCACGTAGCAAGCAATCCCGTTTCGGGATAGCTCGCGGGCCGGGATAATAACGGGATAAGGCCGGAGATCGACATCCGGATCCACGCGCACGTACGAAAAGAGATCGCGAACGATATGATCCACACGTATGCGACACGGGCACATGGTGTTGCTGCTTGCCTTCCCTCCCTCCGCTGCATGTTATCCTCGCGTCCGGAGCTCGGAACCCCGAGGCAGGCCGCCGCAGCTCAGTCGCGGCGAGCCTGGCCGCGCTGTTTCCGTCTCCGACCAGCCGCCGCACCCCGCGGCGCGCGATTAGTCCGGTCGTTTCTTCCCACTTCCCAGCAGCGATGGCTCGGAACCTGGACTCGCCCGCTTCGTCTGGTCCGGTCTGGAGTCTGGGCCGGGGGCTTCAATTCCCTTCTCCGGCTGCTCCGTTCGTTCACTTCGGTGTCGGTGTGTGTGAATCACTCGCGCGCGGAACCGTGTGGTCTACGGTCTTTAACTATGCAATGGCTACCCCTACCCGCTCAGCACCGGTCGCGTCCTCTGCCAGTCCCGCCTCAGCTTGCCCGACGACGCGTCTCCCGGCACCGACTGAACCAGTGGAAACAACGGGACCCAATTAGGAGCCGACCGGCCGGCCGGGCACAGGTCCAAATCCGGATCCTACCCTTCACGCACCCATCACTGGCAGAGTTTGAATTGTAACCCCTAGTACGGAAGCTTGATCTGGACCCGGCGCGCCGGTCACGTCACGCCGGCAAAAAAGGGACCGGAAGGAACGACAGCGACGACGCCCGGCCCGCCGGTACCTACGCACTCGGATCGCCGTACATGGCTTTCGTGCTGATCCACAACGCTTGGCTCCGAACAGCCGTGACGAGGACAAAGGTCGAGGATTTATTAAGCCTTCTGATGATGCCTAGCTAGCTAGGACCTCGATCAGACACACTGAGCGCGGCGATTAACGCAGAGGATTAGGACACCGAATCGGCTCGAGGAGGGGGGGGAAGAAGGCGAGAAAGGCTGACGCGCGAGCGATCTGTTTACAGTCGACAGGCGCGTCGTTCGGGCAGCGTGACGGCATCGTGCTCGGCAACGACCACCGTTGCATGCGAGCACGAGAAAGCCTGTCGTCCGGCCGTGGACTCGCTCGCTGGCGGCTGGCCGCGCCCGGGCCGGAGCAAGTTTCATCTGTTCCTCCTGCAATTGAAAATTCCGTTTTCCCTCCTCGTAGCTACTTCCAAATGCCACACAGAAAATGACATCTGCACTCAAAGTGTGGAATCCTTTATGGACATCGATCTCAAACTCAGTGCGGCTTTCACCTTGGACCTCCCATTTGTCCAGCACATATGAGGTGGTAGTAGCAACTATTTCTGGTATCCATGCCTACAAACGACAAATGTTAAGTTTAGTCATAAATGATAATATTGATAAGATGCATTGCCTAGAGCACAAAGTGTTCATCATATAACCATGCTAATAAAAAGGAAGAAACAGTGACCACAGAAATAACTTAAGGCAGCTTGCTTGGAATCCTTGGATATGTGTAACTGTACATGGTTATAATTTGTCATGCAAAAGATGGATCCTTAACCAATTCATGTCCTTCTTGAATATTCATTAAAAATCAAGCTAAATAAAAAACTTGTCGCATCAAAGTAACATCGGCGTCAGCTCGCTCAAAATTTTAGGTGGGGCGGACTCTCGGTATAAAAATTACAAATGCTAGTAGATAACATATATGAAGATTTAAGATGATATGTACGAACAAAAAGTACCAGCTCTTGATATTGAGCTATTTTTGATTACACAGCCAACAATATTTTGAAAAAACAAATTCTTCCAATATATACAAACAAAAAAGTTGCATGCATCATGCATGTTTGATACACTCATTTACAAACATTCTATACGCATAATGCTTCCTGCTTGAGTCGAAGTTAACTTGACTTAAGAATCGAACTCAGAGATTATTTATGTTAGGAAAGATTATACGAAGTAACAAAGAGTGAGAAAGAGTAATTTGTATGCAGCAGCGTATCCTGAGGATTGCGTAAAAGTATATTGGTCGTTAAGAACGTAAACCATGCTCATTTCGGCATGTCCCCTGGTGTGTAGCTGGTGCACCGAGGCTAACTCCTAGAATTACATGACCCCTCCGCGACTCCCCGTGAAAATTCGCGGTGCGCCGGTGCCGGCGCGAGCGCCGCATGTCCGCGCCTTCGTTCGTTGCGCGCCGCGCCAACAAGGCACTCGCTACCGCCCGGGCAGGAGAGGGCCACCAGCCGGGCTTTTAAAGCGGAGGAGGAAACGCGCGGAGGCGATCACGTATAGAAGCAAAACCGTTAGGCACGACCGGCGCCGGAGAGAGAGGGGGTGGAAGCCTCCCCACGCTTCCTTCGCTGAAGCCCCCCTCCTCCTCCTACACACCACGCACCACGTATCGGCGCCATGGGGACAGAGGTGCTCCGCCCGCACGACTGCCTCGCCGCCCGCGCCAGTAGGCGGCCGCTCATGCGCCCCGCCGGGAGGAGGACGGCGGCGGCGCGCCACGGCCACAGCCACGGCCACGGCCACGGCCAACGCCATGGCGCGCGCGGCGACGCGCGGGGACACCCAGCGGTGACCGCGCCGAGGCAGGTCCGGACCAAGGTGGTGGCGGCGGCAACGGACGCGTACGCGGGGCCGGCGTTCGGCGCCATGTCGCCGTCGCCGCGGGCGCTGCCGCTGCCGCGGTTCTCCCCCAGGACGGCGGCCGACGCGACATCGGCGGCGCTGGGCGTGGACGACACCGCCACGCGGGAGCTTCGGCGGCTGCTGGGGCTACATTGACGTAAGACCAGGCGAACTGTAAAGAGAGTAAAGGATAGCCATGGCTGTCCATGGGTCCAGTCCAGCAACACGTACGCGCAAGATTCAGATGCGTGTGGGTGTCTCTTCCGTTGATTCGTTTCGGTTTGCTCCTCTGTGTTCTCCGATGGTATTGTCCGGCCGTGCCGTACGTGGCGCCGGCTTCGGAATGCCTCCCTTGCCTGATGTTTTTCTGTGAAGGGTCAAGGGAGGCGAGAAGCTTGTGGCATGGCCGTCGGAGACATACAGGGAGCTAAACATGCTACAGGGAGAGACGCTATTTTCATGTGACGTGGTTCATTCAACTGATCAAAGGAAAATCTTTAGACATCCGGCTGCTTCTTGCTCGATTTTATGCTCGAGTTTCTTTTCAGGTAACGGATAGAATCAGCCTTGATTAAGATTGGCTATATACGGCCACAAACAAAATATCCGACTTCATCTACCCATCGGTAGAAACGCTAAAATATTACATCAAGAAAATTAAAGAGGAAAAACTGACGTAAAAAAAATTACATCTCAACAAGGGACTCTAGTAGTCCTATGTGACAAACAAGCTTGCTCTGTAATTTCAACTCTTCTAGAATATGATCATCAACGTCAAGACGAAGTCGCTATAACACGTTTGCTAGTCCTTAGATACTGAAACATTGGACACCGACCATCATTGAGGATTGGATGCTTCTTTCAAGGCAACAACATAAAGATTTAGTACAGATACAGCCTGCCAACCAACATACAAGCGGTTATGCCATCGAATGCCACCTCCGTCTTGAGCTGAATACTGATCAGGGTGGCCACACGGGAGAACTGCCCGGTCTTGGCGAACAAGAACTTCGACGACGCGCCTGCACTGCCGCCGCCGGTCCGGAGAAACCAGGCTTAGTTTTCACCCAATTCTTAAACACCCACAGGCGCAACAGGAGACAGAATGACCAACGACTTCAGCAGCGCCTTCAACAAGGTAGGTGTCACGAACAGTTCCACCGCCGTCGGCCCGGTAAAACACGCCAGGCAAGGTTTTCACCCAAACCGCTGCTACCATCGTCAACACTGCGCCCGGCCAACGATAAGGACACCTACACCGGAAGGACAGGAACAGCTACGCTCGGAAGGCAAGAGGTCCAAATCCAACCTGACGCCGCCAACGTAAGACGAACAGCACGCCGGCCGCCGTCGACGAACCACCACCACACAGAGGGAGGTACTGCCGGCAGAGGGACCGAGGACGCCCAATCCAGGTTTGCAGGATCCAATCGGACCCCGCCGCCACAACGACGGCGCGGATCGGAAGAGAAAACCACGCTGCCGCCATCAAAGCCGGCCGCGTGGATCCCTCGCAGCATCCTCCACCGGCAGATCCCCGCGCCGCCGCACCCCATCTCCTCCCAGATCCGCTTGGGGCAAAGCAAGACACGCCGAATCAACCCCGCCGCCGTCCTAGCAGGCACACGGGCTTTCAGTGTAATACTCACGATACAAGAAATGTGTTGATCTATGACGTTTTTCTCATGACATTTTAAAAAAAATGTCATAGTGGCGTACCATCTGTGACGATTCTCTAGTTTTCGTCATAAATTCGCAGTAATGGGTATTAGGCCCAAAACATAGTGACGTTTTATCGTTTTCGTCACAATTTGGCCCATAACACAATAACGTTTTAGCAAATCATCACGATCAATAAATTAAGAATCATCATAATCCTTATGGCCTTTCCTATCAAGTATGCCCCGAAAATTCTATATATAGGACAAAATAAAAAAAATGAAAAAAGGTTGAATTATCACTAGCAAAAAAATTTAATTCTTTGTATATGTCTGAAACATGGGCTACAATGGAACATAAGAGTCAAAATACAATTTTATGCATATTTAAAATTTTATTAAAGGTACATAATTTTGAATTTTATTAAAAGAGAAAAGAACAATTCGCGAAATTAATCAGCAAAATATATGGCAGGCAAAACAATTCTTTTCACAAGTCTTGAACAGGTTACCTAAAGCTCCACATGTGCAAGACTTACCAATACACCATACAATCTTTTGTATACAAATGTCATTTTATTATTTTATAATCATTTTTTTGCCGCCACATCATCTGGACCACCGCCCCAGCGTGGCACCGCCCCGGCCTGCCCGCCGCGCCAGCGTGGCACACCGGCCAGCCCGCGCGCCCACTTGGGCCTCCCGCGCGCCCGGGAGTCACCTGGGCCTCCCGCGCGCCCAGTCACCCACCCAGGCCCCGTCCGGACTAATCTGGCAAAAAAACAGCGCGCCCGGGAGTCACCTGGGCCTCCCGCGCGCCCAGTCACCCACCCAGGCCCCGTCCGGACTAATCTGGCAAAAAAACAAGCGTAGAGGGCAGGGATCGAAACCGCGACCTCGCGTTACAGCAGCCCGAGCCGAACCAATTGAGCTACAGCTTCGTTTGTGTCTGTATAAGGATGGCAAATTATATATACAATTTGACATATAATGACCACGTGGCCACACCCAGTTGGTTGACTGCTTCGCCACGGATCCACATCTGGACGTTGGGCCACGTGGCGGCCCTAGCTGCTTCCCTCACCATCTTTTTCCTTTTTAATCTGTAACTAAAATTTGTAATTAGTTTTTCTTTATCATACAAACTCCAAATTTGGTGATTTTTTTCCCTGATATTTTCTAAAATCACGATCTTTCATATCATATCTTTTGTTTGCATACTTATTTTCAATTTCATCTTGTTTTTATATTTCTTCTTTTCTTGCACCAAAAGATAATTGATAAACCATATTTTTATATAACAATTGGTCATCTAACTTCATATTTTGTAATGGTATGGTGAACATAAGAATCTATCCAAGTTTGATTTCCATACGAGTTCAAAAATGTAATGGGCTATTTAAATTTCAAAGTTAGACTAGAGTTGCAAGAAACTATGTGAGAAATGTATCCAATTGTGAACAATGTATGATCTTACTTCACTAAAACTATATATTTTTTTATGGCAAGCTTATGGACCAAAAGTATGTTGTCATGTCAATTTATAGAATTTTTTGAGCAAATTTGGATATTATTGTAATTACTATGTGGTAATTTAAAAATAGAAGTTTGAGTTGTTCCTAAAGGATAGTTAAAATTTTCATCTATCTTTGTGACATGGACTAAAATGGAGCATATGAGCCTAATTTTAATTTTTATGAAGTTTTTGGTATCTTATTAGGTGCACATGTAGTTCAATTTGAAAATAATTTTGATAACCACGTAGAAATTTATTTAACATATAGAAAATAGTAAATCAGTTCCAAAATTTTTTAAACTTCTAGAAGAAGACTATTATGTAGTCTATTACATATAAAAAATGAGTTGGTGTATATAATATAATTATTTTTATGTGCTACTTCACAATGGTGCAATAAATGAAAAAAGAAAAAGAAAAACCTTATTAGGTGCTTTTTTTTTCTTTTCAACCTCTGGTTGTCTAGTATACTTTTAGTCCATGGCATCAATTTATTTGTCTAAGGCTGCTAGTCCTTATCATAATTAGCTGTCCCTAAGTGGACTATCATGTGTTGATCTGTTAGGAACGGCAGTTCGATCAAGTTCTATTGCACGATGAGCACTTTATTGGATGCCACATTCTTATCCAACATTCTAGCACAGTAATTTTGGAAATATGTCATATTGATGTTCTATACCTGTTGTGCAGGAGCAGGGTGTGATGGGGTCAGCAGGTTGGTTATGACCTATGACAGTCATCTACTATTGCCGATATCAGTGTGTGGTATCTGCACTACATTATCTATATGCTCCACATTACATCTTCGTACAATCTGTTTTTAAACTCTTATGTCGATGGCTTTGCTGCTTGTTTGTCTAATCTCTGTAAGTTCAGTAAATAATCACCTATCTTTTGCAAGTTTTATCATTTAATTGTATTATCATCTTGAGTGACAGCTCGCGCCTTGTCCTCGAGTTTTGCAAACAGCAAGCATACTTAAGTTTGAGTACCTTTGAGATTTGATCTGTTACTTATGCTTTTGTGGTTGGTGTTAGCAGTAAACAATATCTGGCATTTTGGTTGCTTGTTCATGCATATATATTTGTGTTGATGCATATTTTTATTTTGGTTGCAGATTATTGATGAGAAGGTCCCGTGGATGCAAGATGAAAACATGACTGCAACTAGTTATTTTGATGTGCTTCTGAATATAACGTGAGAGATTGTAATATATGTTGTAATTGTCTTCTGTGCGATGTAATTTTGATTCATGGGCTGAAAACTTGGTATGTCTTTTGGGTTGAAATGGCTGAAAACTTGGTATGTCTTTTGGGTTGAAATTGTTGATATGTCTTCTGGGTGATATGGGCTAAGCCCATAACAAAATGGGCTTGAAATTGGGAAGCCATGTCAGCGTCCTCGGTGGCTGCCACATCGGCATCCACGGTTGCTGCCACATCAGCGTCCATGGTGGCTGACATGTCAGCTACGATGTCACTTGCCACGTTAGTTGCGATGTCACTTGCCACGTCAGCTGCCATATTGTTGCCACGTCAGCTGCCATGTCGTCGCCACGTTAGCTGCCTAGTCATCCTTTGCATCCACCTCATCGCCATGTCAGCAGCCATGTCATTGGCCACATCATCCATCATGTCATCTAGTTGTGACGTGGCAACTGAATCCGTGACGTTTATTTTCGTCACAAGTAATGGGCTCGGGCTGGGTTCAATGGGCTTGAGTCTTGTTTATGACGATATTGAATCGTCATGGATTGAGCTAATCTGTGACGTTTTCGTAAAAAACGTCACGAGGTCGAACCGTGACGCTCAATACATGACAAATTTTGAGAACGTCACAGATGCTGTTTTATGACATTTTTTTAGTGATCTGTGACGAAAACTAAACGTCATAGATCAACAGATTTCTTGTAGTGTCAAGCGTCGACGAGGCGTAGAAGAAGGTGGAGAGAGATGCCATGACGGTTAGGGTTGAGGTGCCTCCTTGTGTCGCCCCTGGGAGCAGAGCGACGTGGGGGCTCTCGAGTTTCTTACTACCCCGCCTTCCAAATGTGGGTTAAGTATGGCATCATTGAGATTTAATTTGATCTAATCATTCACAATTCACGGGCAATAAATGCTCGAGTTATCTAAAAACTCAACATAAACTAAAGTATGACTGTGTTTAGATCCGACGAAAGGGTGGTAAAAAAGTTGTATCGGACACTCTAGCGATTGTCCTACTATGACCTAACTGGGCTCAAAAGATTCGTCTCGTCGTGTACATCAAAACGATGCAATTAGTTTTTTATTTATCTATATTTAATGCCCCATGTATATGCTGATATTTTGATGTGATGTGATGAGACTTTTTACATAATAAAATTTTAGAGTGAAATTTTAGGAACTAAACACAGCCTATGACTTGTTTCCGGGGAAAAAAACTAGATTTAGCTCTGATCCACAACGCTTGGCTCCGAACAACCGTGACGTGGTCAAGCAGGTCCCCATAATTAATTAGGGACGGTCCCAACCTATGATAGCCATAAAGATGAGTATATCGGTGCCCTCTAATAGGCGGTCTCATGTAGTGACACGTAATCTTGAGACAACTTATCAGACAATCTATACAATAAGTTATTATTTTAGTTGTCTCATAGTAATACAAAATTCCTTAATTTATGGAGAAATAAAGAAATATTATTGGCTGCATGGCAACAAACTCGTACAATAGTGAGAAAGTTGACTCATAGTCCTAAATTTTAGCTTATGAGGCGGTTGTTTCGCGAAGCAACGACCTCATTCTCTCACCTCGCTCTCTCTCCTCCACATCAGCAAAAATCCTACGTGGCGTTGCATTAGTGATCTATGAGACCGCTTACGTGTAGCAATGTACCTGCCCTAAGTAGTGTTTATAATGCCATGTTAACGAGACACTATATTTGAAACTTATATTTCCCAATCCATAATTTTTTAGAGTGTGTCGTCAATAAATGCATCATCTCTCTTCTTTACTAATCATATTTGTTCATTGTCTATTACGAAAACATCGATATCTCCCAACATAAAACCTGAATACCTGATAGTGTCTAGCTCTCGTGTTAAAATCGGATCTTGCATGAGACGGTTCTTTTTGTTCTCTCATATTTTATACGGTGCCAGGCGTGCCATATAAATAAATAATTTTACGTGGCAGTTCATTTATTGATATAAAAATTATTCTATATAAAGGGTTGAGACTGTCGTTAAGCCTGCTGATGATGCCTAGCTCGGACCTCGATCGGACACACGGAGCGCGGCGATTAACGCAGAGGATTCGGACATCGAATCGGCTCGAGTGGAAAAAAGGAAGGCGAGAAAGGCTGACGCGCGAGCGATATGTTTCATATATTCGTCGGTATTGGTAGTCGACAGGCGCGTCGTTCGGGCAGCGTGACGGCATCGTGCTCGGCAACGACCACCGCTGCATGCGATCACGAGAGCCTGTCGTCCGGCCGTGGACTCGCTCGCTGGCCGCGCCCGGGCCGGAGCCGCGTGGCCGTGTCGCCGGAAACAGCGCTGGCGCCAGGCGCGGCCGGGGCTTTGATTACTATTTCTTCGTCCACCTTCCTGGCTCCCCTGGCCGACGTGTCCGGTCGCCGCGCGGCGTGTCAGGCTCGCCGGGCTCCGCACGGGACACGCACTTGGCGCGTAGCCGCGTCCGGCGACGCGTGTCCGGTTTCCAGAACTCGGCACGCCTCGTGTGTTTCTTTTATTTGTTTATATATATATATACAGGAGCATATGAGTACGTAGAGAGATTTCTCTGAAGTCGGGGTTTGTATTTGAGAATGTTTCTGTACGTCGGTTTTCGAACGGAAAGGTGTACATCAAGCGAGAATACTGTTCCTGCGAGTGTAGGACCGACACTGTTTTCGCAAGATAACGAAAATGCACGCAGTACGCTTGTTGGCGTTGCGCCCACTGATCTGGACCAAAATGCATGCATGCTGAGACGTTTATCACATGATGCGGCTAGGACAGACATGTTTTTTTTTGGAGGCTCGCGCGCAAATAAAAAGTCGTCGCTGTTACCGGGAAGCTTGCACGTTTCTGTAAAAAGCTGCTATGAATGTGGACGGAGCTGGATTAGTCTTTTGACGTACGCTCCCGCATTCCTCCCGCTTCCCTTTGGTGGTGTTTAGACGGTAGAATATGAAGGTTAAATTTAGGAGTAAGATGTCACTTCGTAATTATTGCGCTACTGTAGCATTTTATTTGTATGTGTAAAAAATTATCCAAAAATTGATTAATTAGGCTCAAAATGTTCGTAGCAGAGTACAACAAAACTGTGTAATTAGTTTTTGATTTCATTTACATGTAGTACTCCATGCATGTTATGACATTTTGATGTGACAGAGAATCTTCTTTTTGGAACTAAACAGGGCCTTTCTCTTAGAAGGGTCTTCAACGTAGATCATGGAAAATGACAGCGCGCCTAAACGCCGGAGAGTTCTCCTGAACTGCCACCTGCTTGACCCCTCAACCGAAACCAACACATCCAGCTCGCCGTCTTGCGTCATGCTATTCCTCTACGTGGCCATTCTCTCACCGGCTGCTTTTACGGTGACGTGTAAACCCGGCCATACCGTGGGAGCACGTTTTCCCTTGCAACGGAAAACGTATCTTACGGTATCGAGCTATTAATAGCAAATCGCAACAAACTCTACAATCGGGCGCCACGTGGTACCCGCAAAGTTTTACATTCCCCGCGAGCTCGGACGGGACGTGATGATGCTCGCCACCAGCAGCCGTCACCGTACCGGACCCACGCGTCAGGTCCCATATGCCATGCCACCCTCTGCCCAGGGGTTCGAACCAAACCGGGCCCCATGGCCCCGACCCGCCAGGACTAAGATGAGGATAAGATCAAGAAGAAAGCAAAGATCAGAGATCAGACCGGCGCGCGGAACAGATTCCGGGGCCGAAAGCCATGTGTGGCCGCGCCCCCGACCCCGACCCCGCCGGCTTTATTAGCGCAAACACCCATGGACCGGCCGGCCACCACCGCGCCGTGGGGCCGCGCGGGCCCCGTGGGGCACCGTCGTCACGCACGCAGGACGACCCGATTCGTGCCGTGTGCGCGTGCCGCCGCGCCGGCAACGGCGGCGATGCGATGCGAGGGAGAGCACGACTGGCCGCAGACCGGAGCGAGTTGGCGTGCGCTTTTTTCGGTTTCCACCGGCGGC
The DNA here is from genome assembly GCA_033239725.1 of Echinochloa phyllopogon. NCBI lineage: Eukaryota > Viridiplantae > Streptophyta > Magnoliopsida > Poales > Poaceae > Echinochloa > Echinochloa phyllopogon. Next base: position 17,492,420 of record BTCW01000003.1, on the reverse strand, counting down.
AAACCGCGCACGTTACTTGCAATAGTACAGTGGCAGCGTTGGTCAAAGGACGCCCGTACCGCGTCTCTGGATTATGAAAGCGAGCGGGCGCGACGGGGCGTTATCCCGTGTGGGGCGCGGCGTGGCTCGGGTGTGGCCGTGCCGGGCCCTTCAGCCCTTGTATATATACGCCGCGCCACAGCACCGGCGGTGTGCCCATTTGCCCAAACAAACCAGCACGCGAGAGATCATCGGAGAGGAAAGGGAAACGAAGCGCAAACGGCTGGAAAAAAAAGAAAGAGCAGCGTTTCGGGGCCGTTTCCTTGGGTTCAGGCAGGCTCACCCAGGTGGATAGGGCAGGTATAGCGAGAGGGGTGGCGACATGAGCTTCAGGCTTGGGGTCGCGGTGGAGCGCGAGGAGGGGGACGAGGAGCTGTTCGAGACGGCGTCGTCCGTCTCCGGCGGCGAGTCCGACGCCGATGAGGGGGACCACTTCCCGGACGGCGGCGGCGCGCCCGGGGACGGCGGCTGCGACGACCAGGACCGCCAGCGCACCTTCGTGCCGCAGCCGCTGCGGCGGATGAACTCCGACAGCATCTACAACATGACGTCCATGATGTCGCAGCTCCCGGCTAAGTAAGTCCGCTAGCTCCCCCGCCTGAGGCTTTAGCTTGTTATAGGAAAAGGGTAACAAGGATTCGTTGGCTGACCGTGCGAGAACTCGTGCAGGAAGGGGCTGTCGCGGCACTACGAGGGCAAGTCCCAGTCGTTCGCGTGCATGTCTGAGGTGCGGTGCCTGGAGGACCTGCGCAAGAAGGACAACCCCTACAAGCAGAAGATCAAGTCGTGCAAGAGCTACGTCGCTCTGGGAGGGATGATGGCCAAGAAGCCCTCCTCCGGCTCCTGCGCCAACCTGAGCCTCGTCACCGGCGGCGGGTTCAGGACGCCGCAGATTCAGAACGGGTACCATCAGTAGGCCGGCGGGGGGATGGCTTCACTCGAGAGCAGAGCGCTGCAGGAATGTTTTTGTTCTTGAGAGTTTTTCTTTTATTGTTTTCCTTTTCTTTCCCCCACACTTGATCTGCGGGGATTTTCATTTTCTCCACGGGCGCATTTAGTCCGTGAGAAATTTACGAGGTGTCAACTGTTTCTTGCTCCGCTACGACTAGAGGAACTTGACCGTTTCGCACTTTTGCTGGTCCGCGAGAGAAAAAACTGTTCTTTGTGTACTGTAAATACGGAGGACGACAGTGCCAGGCTGAAAATCATCGACTAAATCTTCTTTTGTTCATGTGTCACCCTCTCGATCTAGCATCATTTTGAGGCCTACTTGATGACGATGTACCGAGCTTTTTGGCTCTAAAGTGTACCTGTACCAGAAAGTACTTGGGGGGATGAAGTGGATCCATCGAACAAAACGTCAAAACTTCAAACTAAATTTCGATTTGCAGCCGTAGTGGCGAACAGGCAGCAGACATTCACCCAAAACATGCACACCTTTTTATTCCAGGGAAACAAGGTATCATGAGGTACAAGCTAAGATGATGCACGCACTAAAACATTTTCTCTACAGAACAAACAGCTCTCTCCCGAAGGCCAACTCTCTCGCTCTCTACAAACAGCTCTCTCCCGAAGGCCGAATCTCTCAGCTCTCTATAGATCATCTTTCCCGGTGGCCAAATCTCTCCACAACATACAGTTTTCTCCCGAGGGAATTCCGCAGGCTTTGCAAACTCATGCCGCTAATTACACTCTGCCGATGTACAAGGTGCAAAAAGGATCGCAAAAACCATTGCCGATCTCTACCTAGCAGGCTCGAACCTCAGTCAAACGGCTTGGAGGTGGTTGGCAATTGCTTGTAAGCTTCAAGGACCCAAGGAAGCAGGAGAGCTTCGTCAAGATGGACTTATGGCGGACTACTTCCACTTCGACATCATCCTTGCCGTCATCCGTGAAGGTCTCGTAGTCCTCCGTGAAGGTCTCGTAGCCCTCGAGATCTGCTTCAGTTACAAAGACTAAGTCACTGCAACCGGTGGGGCTCGTCGGCCTGGATAGAATACTTCGACAGCGAGGTAAAACAAAATGCTCGCTGTCAAACTCGGTGGCGGCGTAGCCATAAACTTCAGGGTCTGTGACAGATGCTTCACTGGATTCTTCATCAGATGTTAACGAAGAGTTTTCGTCTGAACTCTGTATGGGAAGGCATCTGCTGGTCAGCAAGCTAGACTGTTCACTGAATTCTTCATAAGATAGTGCTGAGCAGATTGGTTTCGAGCTCTGTATCGAAAGGCATCTCGTGTTTTGTGTGGCGTTGAGTGTGCTGAACGTTTTCACAGCCTGCATCAAAGAAGTATGACATTTCAGCAACCATAGGATGGCAAATCTGGAGACCGAGTAGGAGTAACCACTAGCATAGATGCAGTAGAAAATAGCTAAGGTCAGATTGCATGCCTCCCATTGAGCTGGTGCTAAAAGCACTCTGGGCCTCACAGACCTTGCATGATCCAAAGCTGCTTCAGGAGTCATATTCCTGTACTTGATCTGCATGTTACAAATATAGTAAGTTTTATATAAATGAACAAAAACAACATCTAAAACCTAACCAAAGATTAGTTTGACCTACCAAAAAGCACAGAACTACAGTGGTGCTTCGTCCCCTTCCAGCCTTACAGTGGACATAGGTGCTACCACCTTGCATTTCATTCCCTGGAAGAATAGTACAAGTTATGAGTCCTGTGTACCTGACTTCAGACAAACTTTCATGGAAGGAGCATGACATAATGACACAGATTTACTACTATATTGTTGCTAAAGTCGTGGAGCATAGCATTGTGGTGCCATGTTTCCAAGTATATATTGATATTGGCCCCTGCCATGCTCTACAAAGAATCTGAGAAGTCAATTACAATTTCCTACTGGGAATCAGCATTTTCCTTTTACTTCATTGTTACTTGATCAAGTCAGATGAATTTTCTTGTGAGGATTATCACCAAACATTAATATTAGGATAGCAAGTCAAACATGAATGTATTGATACAAATATTTAAAACCAATACTGATGATAGCGATGGTCAGCACAATTTAGTAAGCTATCTTTCTTGCCCCTTGACTGATTAAACAACTACTGCTTTCTAACTGCACCATACGGATTAGCTCACAGCATTGTCATGTCTGACATACATCATGATAAGTGATAACAGATAGTCCCTTGAATGTTTAAAGTTAGTTAGTTCAATTCAAACATATATAACCCTTTTATTTCAAGTTGACAAAATTTACAAGTATCAAAGTATGCATCCCCTACTTCCTGATCTGAATTGGGCATCACTAAATTAGCACCCTAAAGCTCAAGATATCTGTTGAAGCCTCACATAGAAGTACTAAAAACCTAAAAGGCAAATAGAAACTAAATCATGTTTGACATCATGGTTCAGAAAAAAAGGCATAATACTCACGATGGATAAAATCCACTGCCCGACAAATATGCTCAAGGGAGGGGGCAAACAGATAGTCCCTTGTGGGAATTTCAAGATGATCGATACCATGAGCCTGCAAAACAGAATTATCAGATCAGTCAAAATCATTATAAAACATGCGAGATATGGAATGGTATAAAACAATATCTTGCTACCTTCCTACTTCATGCCTATCAGTGCCAATATAAAAAAGTTTTTGCTGATTGCACAACGAATAACAGGCAATGAAATGACGTATATGATCAGATAGTCTGGTACTTCACATTTTGCAAACACAGACAACAATGAAATTTTTGCTCTATTTCTACGAGTTGAGCTTGATCTACATCTTTCCTACTTTAGTGTGGTTTAAGCTCAAGATATAGATAATAGGTTAGAACATAGCCTATAGTTTTCCAGTTTAAGTGATAACAATTGTTAGGTCAGATAGAATATATTAATACCTACAGCTAGAAGATGAGGTAAAGATAACAATTACCTGGTATAAAGATGTTGGAACCAGAGTTTCATAAGGTTCATTCAGTGTGACAACTCCTCTTACTCCAAGTTGCTTCAGGCGCGGAACATCGCTAGGGAACGGAACGGCACCTAGCAAAACACACTGAAGATAGAGGCAAGAGGCAGTTAGAAAATCAGGGCACTATATCTAATGCACATTAAGAAAGAAATGACTACTGCTATCCCATCACCAATTCAACTGATCAGCTCCAATGACCGGACCTATATGATATATTTAATCATTGTTGCCTAATAAAGCATGACATTGAGATTGCGAGGTAAAATAGAGAAATTCAAGTACACATAACAAGAAGTGCTCGTCAAATTTCTTGCGATGGGAGAAACTTGATTTACTATTGGTGGAATACCCAAGTTAAGCATACATGAAAAAAGGGCGTACCCAGTGCCGTAGGCTTCCCGCACCGTGCGGGGTCTGGGGAAGGGTTGTAATAGCGCCCAAACCTTACCCGCACAAATGTGCAGAGGCTGGGGCTTGAACCCGGGACCTTCCGGTTACAGACGGTAGGCTCTACCGCTGCACCAAGCCCGCCCTTCGAGTTAAGCATACATGAATTTTAAAAAAGAATTAAAGCTCATAATCCATGTGCACATTCTATGGAAACAACACACACAATCCCAAACAGTACCATCAAAACAAAGGCATACTGCATAGATCGAACACGGAATCAGAATAAACCAGAAAGGCCTGCCCAACGAGAGAATTGGCACAATTCAGAGATGCTCGTATGATTCTAGAATTGATCCTTAGAATAAGTGTTAATAATAATCGGATTCCACATACGTTTGATGAATCGAGGGCTGAAAGCCTCGAAGCACAGCAACTGAACTAGCAACACACGAAGGTAGCTGTCCCCAATATCCATCAAGCTCCTAATCGAGTCAAAACACTAACGCAATTGACAGAACATGAGGATGGAGACGGGAAGAAGATGATCACCTGGTCGACGCGATCCCACCAGCGGAACTCGGCCTCGAACCGGTTGCGGACGACGTTGTAGAGGAGCGTCGGGTAGAACAGGAACCTCGCGCCGGCGCCGACGAGCGCGCGCTTCGCCTTCAACCGCACAACCGCGACCACCTCGCCGCCGGCCCCGCCCGTCGCCTCCTCCTCCCGCTCGTCCTCCTCCACCTCCCGCCCATCCCGGAGCTCCCGAATCCTCATGCCACCAGCCCGCACGGATCGGAGCCCCAAGCCGACCGGCAAACCCTAGGAGCCGACGCGCTTCGCGGCGTCCTCCCGCGCCCCTCGATTCGAGGGAGCGGAATGGAGAGGGGAGGAGGAATTTGTGGATCGAGAGGCGATTAAACTACTGGCTTCGAGACGCCAAAACGGGGAGGAAGCGGGGCGGCTCAACAAAACCCAGGAAGAGGACGGGCGACGACGGCGACGGGCACAGGTGGCGTGTTAGGTTGCGATAAATCTGCTTTCCCGTTCAGCGCTGATCAAGCGGATGAGTATGGCTGAGGTGTATTTTGCGGGTTGGTCCTTGGATGGTTGGATAATTATCAGCGTTCACATTTTGTAAGGGCACGTTGCAACTAAAATGCACTTCGCCCGCATGATCTATCGTGGCCGTCGCCCGCCGTGGTGTATCTAAGGCTGACTCCAACAATGAGAGGCAAATCGTTTTTTCTTCTCTGGAGGGTACTGTGCACTATGAAATGATCTCCAACAAGAAAAGATAATGGGGATGCATTTTGCATCGGAAGAGAGAGGAAAGCTAATTTTGACTCTCCTCTCTCCTCTGATGCATTTCGTCGGAGCTAGCAGCAGGAGGACACGGAAAATGCAGTATCTGTTGGAGACTTCACCAAATGCATACTTATGTTGTACAAAGGATGCATTCTTCAATTTGCCTCTGAAATATGCCTCCTATTGTTGGAGTCAGTCTTAGGGTCTCTTCAATGGGCGTTCCCATGCCGGATCCATACAATCAATGCATCTATGGATCCTAGTTCTTTATATTGTGTACCTGATTCCATGGAGAACTCAATCCCATGCATGGAACCGACTCCCATCCAATTTAAAAGCGTATTTCTCTGACACGATTGAACTGTTGTTCACTGCAGCATCTCCCTCCTTTCAACGGATTGAAGAACCAGGAGATTGTTTAATCTAGCAGGCCCCACTTATAGATGCAGGGCTGGTCCTTCACATTGTACAACTGATATCACATCGCAATGGGTCCTATTTAAGAACCGGACCTGACTCCATACATTGGAGATGCCCTAAGGAATCAAAATCCCCCCGTTTTAAGTTGGATATATGAGCTATGCACATGAAATCAAATGCTTGGACATATGAAGTGATAAGCAAACATTGGAGGGTAGTGGCGAAGGACCGATGAAAATTAAGGTGTGACCAAGAGTCAATTGATCTTTACCAAATGTGTGCATGACACTTATTTTCTGCTCTCGCTGCATGGTAGGCGCTTAGTGTGCATCTATGGCAGTAGCACACATAGCAGAAGTGAGGAAAAGTGACTGAAGGATCGGGGTAACATGGAAAATCAAGGTATGGCAATGGTGGTCCTCCGCCACTGTTGGAGGGGGTCGTTCTTCTGTCGCTTATGACATGCCAGGAAAAACAGCTATTCAAAAAAACATTCAAAGCACGAGATAACCCTATCCGGTTTACTGAAAATTTTGCTAGCAGACTGTTTTAGCTAAACGTAGATAACCAAAACTATCACAACCAATGAAGTCATCAAGACCGCTATGCCCTTGTGCCTACAGTATTGACAGCTAGAATGATTTTACAGTAACGACGGCCAGGCGCATACGTAGAGTACGACATTAACCACATGAAGGAGGCTGCAAATGCAAAACCGACGAATGACCAAGCCAACCAAGCACGGACCTCTGATTTTCTTTCGCTTTTATTAGGCGGACGTCAGCTTGATGGCAACCAGCCTAATCACCGAATGCGGGTCGCTATCCCCGCGCAGCTTCCACAGATCACATCCGGTGGTCCAGATGCCAGCGCCCGCCGCATATTCCGGTCGCGAAGAGCGGCGTCACGCTCCAGAGCCGTCGACGCCCGACGTCCGATCGCGAGGCGGGACCTCCCCCCGCACTGACCGCTCGTGGGCCTGTGGCTTTCAGGAACCGCGTCACCGCGACCGTGCGTATACCGCGAGCTTGGCGCTGTGCTCCCCTCGGGCGGAACGAGAAGATGAACCACGAGTTGGTGTCGGCCGTTCGGCGCGTGCGGTGGGCTGGGCCAAATTTCGGTGGTGTTTCAGAGGTTAGAATTGGGAGGTTGAATTTGGGAGTTGGATTTTTCTTCATAATCATTGCGTCACTGTAGCATTTTCGTTTGTACGTGTAAAAAATTGTCCAAAAATTGATTAATTAGCCTCAAAATGTTCGTCTCGCAGAGTACAACAAAACTGTGCAATTAGTTTTTGATTTCATCTACATTTAATACTCCATGCATGTTATGATATTTTGATGTGATGGGGAATCTTCTTTTTACATGATATATTTGGGAGTAACTTTTTTGAAACTCTTGGAAACTAAACAGGGCCTTCGTTTAACTCTGGATAGGCCGACCGCGACACGCGGCCCGTTGGCGCCCGACACTTGCGTAAAACGTTCGAGGAAACGACAGATTTTGTCACCATTCATTTTCTCGTGCAAAATGCCAGATCAAATAGGTTGATGTATGACTCATGAAAGCAGGTACCTACAGTTACAGGCCTACAAACACGCAGTCCAAATAGTTTGATTCGCCACTTACCAAATTGCCAAGTCTAAATTTTTCGTGAAGGATTGTGGGCAACTCGCCCATTACTCACCGTTTGCGCCTGTTTCGATAATAAGGTCACGACCCTCAAAGTTTTTTTAAAGATCCGAAAGAAATTATGTTTCGACATGTATTAATAAGAAGAAAAGAGTTGGACCTAGGGTTAGACCAAAAGCTCAAAACTCGTGAGTTGGCTCGGCTCGATATATTTTTTAACGAGCCGAGCAGCTGTTTTTGCTCGTTTTGTTAACGAGCTAGCTCGAGCCAGCTCGCGAGCCAAATGAGCTGGAAGGATTAATAGACTAGTGAGTAAATTATTAAATAATTATTACATGTATATACTATTTACGTGGTTCTAAACGATGTTATGATTATATTTTATTATTATAATATGATAAAATAGATTTTAAAATTATTAATATCATATAATTACTATAATTTTTTATTTAATATATATTGTTGCGATAAATTTAAATTTATCTCTAGCTCACGATCTTAACGAGCCAGCTCGCGAGTTTAATGAGCCGAGCCGAGCAGCTGTTTTTGCTCGTTTTGTTAACGAGCTAGCTCGAGCCAGCTCGCGAGCCAAATGAGCTGGAAGGATTAATAGACTAGTGAGTAAATTATTAAATAATTATAACATGTATATACTATTTACGTGGTTCTAAACGATGTTATGATTTTATTTTATTATTATAATATGATAAAATAGATTCTAAAATTATTAAGACCATATAATTACTATAATTTTTTATTTAACATATATTGTTGCGACAAATTTAAATTTATATCTAGCTCGCGAGTTTAACGAGTCGAGCCGAGCCAGCATTTTTACTCATTTTCTTAACGAGCCGAGCCGAGCTGGCTCATTTGACTAACGAGCCAGAACGAGCTGAGCCAAAACGAGCCGAGCTGGCTCGGTGTCCACCCCTAGTTGGACCAGTTTATAAGAGAAACTGGACCCTAAAACCATACAACCAAACGCTACTAGTCCGCAACCTAGAACACTACTTTAAAAAAACAAAACCTATCACTACCACCCTACAACGAACCCATCAAATAATGGTGTAGAACGCCATTTCAATGTCCACCAAGATCCTCAATGCCAACCACCGCCAACGACCGAGTACATCTTTGAGTCATCGTTGACAAGCTCACCGACCCGACGCAGCAGCTCCGATTTCTCCAAAGAATGCACCCCAAAGTGAAACTGATATCCCCGCATTCGCTCGGAGTTTGAGAACAGCAATCTCACGCTCGCGCTCGCCTTCCCGTGTGGCCGGGCCATGGCCACCAGGACTGATGGCCACACAAGCTCCTTTACCAGCGTCAGCGCCAGGCTGCCAGCCTCACTTTCTCGCAATATAGCCAGTGAGGAGTACGGAGTACTTTCCGGTGGGTCTTACCGTAAAACATGACGACTGGTATGTGATAATGTAATCAATCGTCCCAACTCTTATTACCACGTGCTTCGATTTCATTTCCGTTTGCTTCACGACCACTCCTTAATCTAATAGTTTGCGGAGAAAATCTCGTATACATGGTATGTTGCAACCTTGGTCAATATACGTTAGATATGATGGTCGATTATTTTTCCTAAAATAAAAAATTTCTAGCCTGCAATTTCCAAAGTGGAGAAGACGTACAATCATAAGTCAACTATCTGTGGGCCCATTGCCATCCAATAAGATACTCCATCCATTTTTTGTTTCTAAAGCGCACATTCATATCAAGATTCAAATTTTATAATTTTTGACTAATAATTTAGCCAATATTTTCTATTTTATAATGTAAACTTGAATGGTTGAATTACGTATTACAATCAAATATACTCTTCAATAATCATAAGTTTATTACAGGGCCGGGCACTAGCAGGGCAAGAGTCTGACAAAATATACTCTTCAATAATCATAACTTTATAAATATTTCTACCAAATATATGATTATTCATATATTTTATTTTGCCTAATATATATTTTATTGCTCTATTTTTTAGAATGGTAAGACCTATTTTAAAGTTTGGCAGGCCCTGGATTGCTAGCCCGGCACTGGTTTAGTATAACAAATGATATTGTATAATCTCTACCTAATTATAAAGCAAGGATTGTTTCCGCGGTACGTCATAATTTTACAGAAACCCCCATAATATTTTTAGGAATCAACCCACCATCCTATGTAGTACTCTTTTTGGTCAGTCCGTTCTGTCTTACCGTATGTTTTCGTCCATCGCTCAGCACAAGTCACCGTAGCCGAGCCGGACTCAAACTGCATGGCGGCAGTTACCGCACGGCCCACGCTCTACGTGCGCATCCTGTGCAGGTTATCGATCGCCAGTTCACGTGCTGGCAAAGCTAGCGTCAACCATGGGCCGGGCAGCGCAGCTGGGCCACTACATAGGCTAACAACAATAGCGTCAACCATATCAGTCATGCGCCACACGAGCACAGCCTGTTGCTTGATGAGTATAAACAGCTTATGAACCCATAAGTTCAAATAATAAAGAAACAAGTGGATATAAATGTAAATGTCCAGGTGCAAGAGCTCCAATTAATTTACATTCCAAGTTTTTAGCTATTCTACTATTATCATCACAACGTCCAAAAAAAAAGTTGTTTAGTTACGAATCCGAAGGCCACTTGTACGTCTTCCATATGCAAACTCCACTAATCTGTATTTTGTCAATATATGTTGAGCACACCGAGCAGGCCACGGCAAGACAAGATTGCCAGTCTCCACCACTATGGCCTAATATGCACGAGCGCAGCCGACGGCGAGCTCAAGCGAACTTGGGGCAACAACAAATATATTGTAGGCAGCACGATAACATACTCCATGAAGATCCTCTAAATTATTTAAGTTAAAAGTTAAAGTTCTATATATGAAATAACCTTATTAAAAGATACAATTAGCATATCCCGTGCGTTGCCACGGGTATTATTGCTAGTAAAAATAAAACCATATCTAATTAGCTGAGTATCTAGAATTAGCTGGGTTGGACCGACTAATTGGACAGTTGCTATTTAGCTAATAAAAAGAATATTAGATGAGAATTAGCTGGTTCTATTTAGATCCATCGTAACTAAAATTAGCTAGCTAGCAATTCCAAACGGGCCTAAGTCTGATCGGGCCTATAAATTATATGGATAAAGGGTGTATCTCCAAATACATATACTTAGCCACTGACCTCATCATTGCTGGTCCCATCAAGAGTTAGCCAACGATTTGAAGGGCCCACCTACGACGGACTGGTTTGTGTATGTTTGCCAGGGGGCATCGACGACCTTCGCTATGACAATTTAGCAGCCTTTTCTTTTCACTTTGGACAGTGTTTCTTTGGGGTTGGAGAAATTTCTCCAGCCTCTTTGACCAATACTTTAAGGTATTAAATCAAGCCAGTTTACAAAACTATCTTCGTAGCATTGCACTATTTCACGAGACCTATCTAATGAGGCCTTTGACCGCACGATTAGAGGATGATTACTGTAGCGTTACTGTAGCAAATCATGGACTAATTAGGCTCATTAGATTCGTCGCGCAAAGTTGCACCCATTCCTAAAAGAGTTTTGCAAATAGACTTCGTTTAGTACTCCATGCATACAAGATTCCCTTGGGAGATTTTTCTCCTAGGAGTTGTGAAACACGGCCCAATATCAGAAAACCTGTGGGAGCATTGACAATTGTTTATCGTCTACGATAAGGATTCAATGGGGGTGTTTAGTTCCATGGAAAGAGGTGAAAAGTGGGGTGAAAAGGTCACATCAGACACCGTAGCACTTTTCGTTTGTTTGTGATAAACATTGTCCTATCATGACCTAACTAGGCTCGAAAGATTCGTCTCGTCGTGTACATCAAAACCATGCAATTAGTTTTTTTTATTTACCCACGTTTAGTACTCCATACATGAGGAGAGAGATTTGATGTGATAGGTGAAGAGTGAAGTTTGAAGAGAGAATTTTTATAAGTTTGGTGATGGAATTGGGAACTAAACAAGGCCAATATGCAAGAGTAGATGTTGGCTACTTTGCTTGCGCTCGCGCAACGAAGCATTGCCATTTCGATGCCGTCATGCCAAGAAAAATGGCAGCAATTAATGCCATGGTTTCTGTTTATCTCCCTCCTCGTCAAGGCCGCCACCAGTGTGCTCTCCAAGCTCATGCAGCACAACATTTCAGATACTCTTGTATGTAAATTCTCTACATGGTACTAGTACGTAACAGCATTTTTCAATATCCACTTGGTTTACAATGACTCTAACTCTAAGGGTCTGTTTGTATTGGCACAACTCCAAACTCCAGACTATTTGCATTTTATTTGCTAAATTAAAGTACTTTATATATTGATATTTAGTACAAAGTATATACAAAATAATTAATCTAAATAGTCTTTATGTACCTTCAATTCCAACTTCAGGATTTCTTGAAACTCCTAATATCCAGCTCCTAAAACTTAATAGATTTTCTGGAGTTGAAGTTGCGTTAAATGAGTCCAAAAAGAACAAATTAAGAGAATCTATAGGGCGATTCTTCTCTGCGGACTGCAGTACCGCTGATGATTTGTTTCCGAATCAAGGTGGTTCCTCCCATTGATGTGACGTGATGGTTATAGAAGGGTCACACTAAGCTACTGCACTAAAATTGTTTTCCCCAATTACCTAAGGATGGCAATGCAAACAAGTGCAAATATCAGTATATACTAACACACCAGTGAGTTGACCCTCTTACCACACACCTAGTATAAGCAAACCGCTATAACTCACGCTACCAGCACCAGACAACCATACTAAAGTAACTAAACAGGTGGTGATGATCCAGTGGGCAAGCTTTGGCCTGATTACTTTTTTTCAATACTGTTGCGATCAACATATGCTAAGCAATCCTCTAAGAGGATTGTACTTGTTCACCATCTACACGTACCTAGTGCACACATAGAGTTGAAAGCTTGTTTGGTTGCGAAATTGAGCAATCACAATGCCGAAAAGGATGGTGGCAACGTCGTGGTTGCTGCTTTTCGGCCTCGTCGCCGCCGGGGTACTTCAAGCTCGTGCACAGCCCGACAGCATCGGTATGGATTGCATAGCATCTCGATCGTTTCACCGAGCATTTCAGTCATGCATGTTTAGATGGCATGACAAGTTGACAACACACAGCTCCATGTGCTCCCATCAATCATCCATGCGCAATATAATGGAATTACGAGAGGTATTTTGTGGTTGCAGGTTTCATCAGCATAGACTGTGGCCTGCCGGGGACGGCGAACTCCGTCGACGACGCCACCAAGCTGTCGTACGCCCCGGACGCCGGCTCCAACCACAACATCTCGGCCGAGTACATCACGCCGACGCTCTCCAAGCGCTACCTCAACGTGCGCAGCTTCCCCGAGGGCACGCGGAACTGCTACACGCTACGGTCCCTCGTGGCCGGGCTCAAGTACATCATCAGGGCCTCGTTCAAGTACGGCAACTACGACGGCCTCGGCCGCCCGCCCGTCTTCGACCTGTACGTCGGCGTCAACTTCTGGGGCTTGGTGAACGTCTCGAGCCCGGATGGCTTGGTGACCCTGGAGGCCATCGTCGTCGTGCCGGATGACTTTGTGCAGGTTTGCCTGGTGAACACCGGCTCCGGAACGCCGTTCATCTCTGCCCTGGAGCTGAGGCCGCTCAAGAGCACGCTCTACCCGCACGCGAACGCGACGCAGGGGCTGGTCCTCTTTGCCCGGCGCAACTTCGGTCCGACCGATATTACGGACATCGTCAGGTGAGCCGATCGAGAGCATTGAATTCAAGCAGTTAAGTGCACGGATTATTAATTCTTGTGACATCGAAAACAATCAATTGGTCGATATAGGTACCCTGATGATCCGCGCGACAGAGTATGGGTCCCTTTATCAGTCGACCGTAGTACCACACGCTCTATTTCGACGACGAACACGGTGCTCAACTTTGACATAGATCCCTACGAGGCGCCGTCCAAGGTGATGCAAACGGCGATCACGCCACGCAACGCCTCCGAGAGCATCGCGTTCTTCTGGGACTCCCATCCGCAGCCCAAGGACCCGACGCCGGCGTACGTCGTCGTTATGTACTTCGCGGAGCTGGAGCTCCTCCCAAAGAATGCAGTGCGCCAGTTCTACATCAACCTCAACGACGCGCTATGGTACAAGGGTTTCTCGCCATACTACCTCCGCACCGTCAACATCCACAGCAGGAGCCCCAGGCGGGACTACTCTCGTTTCCAATTTACCATCAACGCCACCACCAACTCGACGCTGCCGCCAATCGTCAACGCCATAGAAGTTTTCTCCGTCATCTCCACCACTGACGTTGGCACAGACCCCCACGACGGTTGGTGGACATAGACATCTTATCTTACTATTATTATTTTTTACTAATAAATATTAATACCTACTAGACATGTTAGAAACAAAGATGTAAATCGTATAAATTTCAAAAATAATTACAAACCTCATGTCATTAATTCGATAGACTCCAATAATCATTGATAACAAAAAAACTTGACGGAAGAGGGCAGACCGCCCCTCCGCTTTTTAACTAAGAGGATGGAGGACTCAATAATCATTGATCGTTTGATATTAATAGTCATATATTTCATCACCGTTGTAGATGTTAGTACTTTTCCTGTAAATTTGATTAAAGTTAGACAAGTTTGATTTAAACAAAGTTAGAGTGGTCAATGATTTCAAACCAAGGGATTATATCTAAATCACCTACCACTATCTTTATGAACTTATTCTGAAGTAATCTCTAATCTTTATCTAAATTAACCACTCTTTTTGCCATTATGAAAAATAATATAAAGCAACCCACTAATTAACATACAAATCACTAACCATATCACCGTGAAAGATAATCTAAAGCAACCTCTGATTTTTCATATAAATTATCTACCTCTGTACTTACATAAATAAAAACAAACTCTTAATTATATCTACATATAAACAACCAACATTTTCTATTATTAAAAAAATACTATGAGAGCAATGTATACAAAACTAACATAGAGTAGACGTATGTTACATGTATTGTGTGTCGCCTTGCAAACTAGCATGCATGCAGGCATGTGCAATAAATATATATTACCAAAGTTTAACAATTAAGAAAAAAGCTTCTTGAATGATTCCATATATTTTGAATAATGTTAATACTTTGTGACTTTGCATATGTTTAAATTACTCTTGGATTACCATATGTAATTCTTGAATGTTTAAATTGTATTTGTATGAGCTTTGTGTTAGAAAATAAATAAAAGAGAGTAAAGATAATCATTTTTTATTAGCACTGGACTACAAATTTAAACACAAACTTACAATGCTCACCAGATCATGTCCCCTAAGGGCAGGTACATTGCTACACGTCAGCGGTCTGATAGGTCGTCTCATGCAGCGCCATGTAGGATTTTTGCTGACGTGGAGGAGAGAGAGCGAGGTGAGAGAATGAGGTCGTTGCTTCGTGAAACAACCGTCTCATGCGCTAAATTTTAGGACTATGAGATAACTCTCCCACCATTGTATGAGTTTTGTTGCCATGCAACCAATAATATTTCTTTATTTCCTCCATAAATTAAGGGATTTGTATTACTATGAGACAACTAAAACAACAACATATTGTATATGTTGTCTGATAAGATGACTCAAGATTACGTGTCGCTGCATGAGACCGCCTATTAGACGACTCCAATGTACTTGCCCTAAGAGTCTAGCTCGTTCAGGAGCATGCAGGTGAACTATGTCTTAGGCTAATTCTAACGAGGAATTCATATTGTTGTTTTTAAGAGTCTACATGTGCAATGAAGTATTTAATTGATAATTGAAGCTCTATTTTAATTAATTGTTTAAATTTTATTATTTCATAGATAATATAATCAGAGAGTTTTTGTATTGAAAACAATGGCCACATAGTTTCAGGATTTCATCTAAATAAAATTAAACCGCTTTCTTCTTTCTTCATTGTTTCTTTGGAACCTCAATGCTGATGAAGCATTTCATTAAATGAAAATAAAACCCCATTTCATTGGTCTAAGCAAAAAATGTGTTTGCCCTAATGAAAACTTGGTGCAATTAACAGTATCTACCATAAGTACGATTAAGGCAACGTATCGCATGCGAAAGAATTGGATGGGTGACCCATGTGCTCCAAAGACTCTTGCGTGGGACGGATTGACTTGCAACTATGAGATATCTAGTCCTCCAAGAATCACCGGCGTGTAAGTACAAAGTACTTCTACTTGTGTTCAAGATTCAAGACTCGTGACAAATGAATGGAAACTCTTCATTGGTCCATTTAGATCCTTCCTTCAATTGATATTATTTTATTGAAAAGCTGCTCCCTTTGTTAAAGCATACTATGTTTTGGGCATAAGAAGGTCTTCGGTGTTTACATTTTAAGACAAATCTACATATATGTTTTCATGTGCTCAAACTAAAATTACAGAAGTTATTGATACTCAAATACTACATATATATATAAAAGTTAATGGTATTTGGAATTCTTAAACTCGGATCGAATCTTGTCCATGACGTCATGTATTTATGGATGAAGTAGTTAGTATTACACATTATGTTTGGAGAAAAACTATGGTAGTGAATTGTTGGACATTTTTGCAGAAACATATCCTTCAGTGGTCTAGATGGCGATATATCATCTTCTTTTGCAAATCTCAAGGCTGTCCAATATTTGTATGTGTGGAGTTCTTGTTCTATTTCAACCTTGCAATGGATCTTTGTAACACAATAAGTTAGGCATCATGGTCCATATATATGTTGCAGGGATCTATCACACAACAACTTGACAGGCTCAATTCCTGATGCCCTTTCACAGTTACCTTCATTAACAGTTCTGTAAGTTGCTAATTTGCAAAAATATTACCTGATCCTACCCCTTCGCATCACGTTTGCATCAATAGCATATGATTCCTTTCAGAGATTTGACAGACAACCAACTCAGTGGATCAATTCCACCTGGACTTCTCAAAAGGATTCAAGATGGCTCCCTGAATCTACGGTCGATTAATTTGATTCTCTATTTTTGTTGAACAAAGCAAATAATGAAATAGTCACTGTGATTAAATCTTTTTATCTCGTTTGTTTCTAGATATGGCAATAATTCAAACCTTTGTACCAATGCCGATTCATGCCCGATTGTGAAAGGGAAGAACAAGCTTGCTGTCTTCGTTGCTGTTCCAGTAGTTCTAGTTGTGGTGATAGGACTGGTAGTAGCACTACTATGTTGCTTCCTGAGAAGGAAAAAACAAGGTGACATGAATCAACTGTTTGCTATATCTATTTTACCATCCTGAACACAAAACTGATGTTTGGTCTTCTATGTGTAATTCAGGATCAACAAACAACACCGTGAAGCCTCAAAATGAGATGCCAGTGAGCCATGTCCCAACAGGTGACACGTATGTGCAGAGTTCGCTACAACTCACTGAGAACCGCTGGTACACGTTCATGGAGCTCAGGATGATCACGAACAACTTCCAACATGTGCTCGGTCGAGGAGGGTTCGGGAAAGTGTACCATGGCTTCTTGGAGGATGGCACTCAGGTGGCCGTCAAGCTGCGTTCTGATTCTTCCGATCAAGGGGTGAAGGAGTTCCTCGCGGAGGTAGAATGTCATCAGATGCATGCGGTTTATGAACACTTTTTTTTGGTGGAGTTTGACTCGTCATAATTACTTATTCAGGCTCAGATATTGACACGGATTCATCATAAGAATCTGGTGTCTATGATGGGTTACTGCAAGGACGGAGAATACATGGCCCTTGTCTATGAATACATGTCAGAAGGAACCCTTCAAGAGCACATTATTGCAGGTATGTCATATGCGAGTTGTTTCACAATTCACCTTAGTAGGACACACATTCAAACTACAGGATCGAAATGCCTCTGGTGATCTGAATTATTGGTTGTGTCGATCCTAGTAGGAAATAGCCGCAACATAAGATACTTAACATGGAAGCAAAGACTTCGAATCGCATTGGAATCAGGCCAAGGTACTAATTTTTGAATTAAGTTGCACTTCATTTGATACTGTAACTTTAGTTTTTGATAGACGCATGAACATGATGTATGTGCAGGGCTGGAGTATCTGCACAAGGGGTGTAACCCACCTCTAATTCATAGGGATGTGAAGGCGACCAACATCCTACTGAATACAAAATTGGAGGCCAAGATTGCTGATTTCGGCTTGTCCAAGACATTCACTCGTGACAATGAAACTCATATTTCCATGTATACCCTCGTTGGTACACCTGGATATGTCGATCCAGAGTATGGCCATAGGCCTTTTATTAGCTACGTTTTTCTTGTTCTCTCTAGTGACTAGTAGTTCATGCAACCTAAACTTTCAGGTACCAGACAACACTACAACCAACGACTATAAGAGTGACGTTTATAGCTTCGGCGTTGTGCTGCTCGAGCTTGTCACGGGGAGGCAAGCCATCCTCTCCGACCCAGAGCCCACTGGTATAATCCACTGGGCGAGGCAACGCTTGGCATGGGGAAACATTGAGGACGTTGTGGACATGCGGATGCGCAGTGACTACGATGTAAACAGCGTGTGGAAGGCTGCGGAAATCGCACTCAAATGCACGGAGCAGGTGTCAGCAAAGCGGCCTACGATGACTGACGTGGTGGTGCAGCTGCAGGAGTGTCTCCAGCTGGAGGAGGGCCGCACCAGCAGCAGCCGCGACCCCAACTCAGGTTACAACGTACGCACCACTGACAGTCAGTCCATTGACGTGAGCCAGAGCAGCAGCACATTTGAGATAGAACGTAATATTGGGTGGGAGCCAAGGATGGACATCGGTCCTGTTGCACGATAATGTTCTTGCGGTTCTCAGTGGTGTCGTTTACCAAACCAGCTTCCGATAGAGAACAGTTTAGACATAATAGTTTTGCTAATAAAGAAGAAGCGCATGCAGTATATTTTTGTCCCTTTTCATGTTTTTCCACACAAGACATTGGAACGATTAATCAATATACATATACTGCTTTATGTTCTTCCCACAGCAGGGCACAAACTGTCCGCTTGTATTGTTGAAAAAGAATATATGATTATTCTTCATGAAAATAGAGACTTCTAGACGATCTCCTTTTGGTGAACTCTAATATTTTTTAGGTAAATTTTGCTACAGGACACTATTCGATTTCGATATTGCTGTGGGACACTGTAAAAAAAATTATTGGCCACAACACACTAGGCGGTGTGTTTCAGCAAAGAAATTAGTGTGTTCCAGCAAAGAAAAAATATTTTAATGTGTCACAGCTAATTTCAACAAAGGTGAAGTGTCCCACAGCAAATTTTTCCTATTTTTTAGCAGCCTTTTCAATCTCTTGCATTGTAATGTATTGATTGTGATTTTGCTAAAATGTTAATCCTTTTCAATCTCTTGCATTGTAGACTGACTTTGGTTTAATGTTAATGTTTGAAGTTTGAGACTGACGTTCGTACATATAACACTATACTTACACTTTTATCTTTTCTTCATTTAAAAAGGTTAACCTGAAGGTGTTATGATTAGAAGACAAGAGCTTATAAATTGGTTCCACCCTTACTAAACTAGCAATATGACACTAAATATGTGTATCCCGCACTCACGAGCCACTATTGGGCCATCCAAACTTAGCTGGGTGTCACAAAAGTACGCAGATGTGGCAAACAATATGCTCTGCCAGCACCCAATCCTACTTTCTTGCTGATGGGGGCGATTCCACAAAATCGATTTTATCACCTCCATTCATCGTAACCCAGCTGAGATGTGTTCTTCCATAAGGTAGAGATTCTTGTCCATGTTTGGGGCCGCCTGGAGTCCCGGATGGGGGATGCCACACACTTTCGAGTAACTCTGACTAAGGCGTCTCCAACAACACTAATGATTTAGCTAGATGAGGTGGATGAAAGAGAAGAAAGAACAAATTATTTTACCCTCTCTCTCCTATATGCATGTTATCCACCCCACCTTCCCTTATCACATGTACCCGGGCTGCAAAATATAGACTACTCCGTCCGTTACTTAATAACTGTCGTTCGAGAATCGTGTCTGTGAGAGAAACATAGATTTCTAGGGACAATTATTTAGGGAAGTATCATTTTCTCTCGCCATCGAGCTCTCTCTCTCTCCTCCCATTTCCTCCGCGTCAGAAAGCTGCTGATTCAACAGGCGACCTTGCCCCCTGTTGAGGATGCCCTAAGGCCGGTCTCAGTGGAATGTTTCACTACACGATTACCTAGACCAGAAACTAGGTAACTGTGTCAAAAGAGTTTCATCACCATGAAACTTCTCTCATATACCATAAAACTCTACCTTCTCTCTTCTATGTCACGTCAGCACATTTAATGTCATGAAACCCCCTATGAAACCCGCATTGAAACTGGCCTAAGGCATGATGACAGCTACTATAATGTCCTATAGCCTTGCTAGTTGCTCAAAAGAGTTGCAATTAAAGCAAGCATATGTCACTGTTTACACTGATTGCTTGATGATCGTTATGAAACCTTTAACTTCTGAAACAATTGTAGATCCGCGCTCAAATTGGTTGGATCAATCAAACTATTTTTTTTGAAACCAGGATCAATCAAACTATGAACTGAGGATTTCTCCACTCCAATATGCAGGAACAAAGCTCACAATCATTCATTCGGTCTATGTTCATTTTCATTTGCCCTTGAGCTAACCAAACACCATCTTAATCCGTAGAGAAATCTCATGGAACATAGCCACTGACCTTAATGTACACAATGAAATTTCTGGCCTGCACTTTCAGAGCGGAGAAGTCAGAAGTCAACTATCCGTGGGCCCAGTGGTCCACTGCCACCTAATCAGCTAATCGCTTGTAATAACCTACACAGCCACTGACCTCATGCGGGTCCCATCAAGAGTTAGCCAACGATCGATGACTGCTGAAGGGGCCCAACTAACAGGGAATCGTTGTGTTTTGTCAGGGGGCATCGACGACCCTATGCTATGTCAATGGGGCGAGCTTTGTAGCAGATAAAAATGTGGTGACGTGTTATTATTTTCTTTGGCAGTGTCGAGGCGATCAATTTGCTTAGCGCAGCCTCTTTTCTTTGATAACAGAAAACCAGTGGGAGCATTGACAATTCTTCATTGTCTACAATGAGGACTCATTATATGGGTACATATGTTGGCTATTTTGTTTGTGCAATGAAGAATTCGATCATTTCAATGCCGAGAACAATGGCCGCAACAACTGCTTATCTTCCTCCATCCACGCCGTCACTGTTGCCACTGGGGGGGGGGGGGGGGGGGGGGGGGGGTACTCCAAGCCCATGCAGCCCGACGGCATGAGTATTCTCAGCATGGTCTTACAACACTTGAGATCTCACTTCATGTAAATTCTCCAACATGGTATTCCCTCCATTTCAAATTATAAATTGCTTTAATTTGTTCTAGTTTTGACCAAATTTATAGAAGAATATACAAATATCTACATCATAAAACTAATTTTATTAGCTACACTATGAAATATGTTTTGATAGTAGATTTATTTGATAGTATAGATGTTTTTCGATAAGGGAAATTTTATTAATCGTAGACAGTTACATCAATGTGATAGAAACATACTAGGATCATTTCCATCCTCTGCACAGCTACGATGCACACATCATATAAAAAGGTAAAAAAAGAAAAAGATATGGCATCATATACCATGTTGCAACAAGCTACAACACACGACTCAATCTTCAATTTCGTCCACATCCATATCAGCACCGGGACCATGAGAAAGATTATCTAAAAGCAATGCCTCCAACAAGAAAATGGTATAAGTATCATTATTGCCATAGTCCAATAAGTTAATATCAGACCACTCTCAGACCCCAAACAATGGCTTCAACAAGACTATTGCCAGGTACAACCATTTAAGGTCACACCATGAGAATTTCTCCCCGGAGCTAAGAAGACCAGGTCCCTCAGTGTTGCCTCCCTTCTTTCCGAGCCAATACTACCATACCACCCAGTCTTGACCAACTACGATCGGCCACAAGCTCTCGTCTTCTCACGATAATCTTGTCATGAAGTGCCAAATATGGCACACACACATACACACAATTCGTAGGAGCAAAATTAGAGAAAGTGATACCGTGGGTCGAAGCCAAGACAATTCAAGTCTCCGGGATTGTACAAGGAGTATTGACTATACGTGAAGAAATCATCGCAAGAAGTAGTTGTAAAGTTACCGCCACCATGTTGAATGCCGTCCCATACACCATCTGCCGGGTTTCCGAAGCTTATTTCCAGCAGGCCCGGCCCTAGGGGGGTCGAGCTGTGCGGCTGCCCCGGGCCCCCAAAAGGAAGGGGGCCCTTCCCATGTATACAGTGTGTATGTATATTAGCCAGTAGGCTGAAGTTAGTTTGTAGTCTGTAAATTTAGATTGTTTAGTTGGGCCAACCGGCTAGGCCCAATGGAAATACAACGGAGTGAAACCTGTCTCTAAATTTACTTAATCATCGATTTGCTTCCATCCGACCCTCATCTGCTGTGTAGACGCGGAAGCCGTCAATCACGCGCTGCCGACTCATCGTCTCCTCCCCTCATACTCTGATCAATCTGAGGCCTCGCCGAAACGCCGGCAACTCTTTTTATCTCGTGCGGCGACGCCGACGAATGCCAGGCGATGGCGACTTGGCGAGAGCCAGAGACGGTAATGCACATTTGTTCCTTTGTTGAATATCTGTATGCCTGAATATCTTATATGTAATTTGTTATTGTAATTTTTAGTACTTCCGAGCTCAGTTTTTCGGGCTTGAGAATACATCGTCCCTAAGGAGCATTAGGCTATGACATTAATTTAGGTCAGGAAGCCTGAACCAAATTGATTCATTGGCCATCAATAAGGACATATGCAGAAGAACAGAAAGTACTCTAACCGGGTAATTTTCAAATTTTGCTGAGTTGATCTAACATGACAACATCTCTAGTGTAGATGCAAAAACTTGATTTTTCACTCTAGATATATATGATCCAGTAATTGAGATAATCTTGATAGTAAAATAAAGGCATAGTAGAGAAGAAAATATTAGAGTTATTTAAGTGTTATATTGTTATTATTATTGTTTGTGTTAATTTTAAAATTATTATTATTATTATATTATTATTATATTAAAGGGCCTCCCTATTGTTTCGCCTCAGGCCATCAAAATCTCAGAACCGGGCCTGATCTCCAGCAGCGGCTAGATCGACGAACCACAGGGGAGATGCCGGCGGAGGCCGCGCCAATTGCCGCCCAGGTCGCCGATTAAGCAACGCCGCCCCGATGGACGGGAGCGGGACGACCCTTGTTCGGAGGCCTGGCGCTGCCGCTGCCGTGGCACGCAGCCGCATTCCCCAGATGCTGCTGGGGAAGTGTCAGTCCAGTCCAGGTAGTACCGGATCGCACCTGCTACACGATCGGGATGGCCCCTTGAGCAGTATAAATGTCAATATGTTTTCTATAAATCTGATCAAAATTAGACAAGTTTAATTTAAAACAATAATAAAATGACTTATTTTAAATATCCACTTTTATTTAGAATGATTAAAAAACAAATTGAGAATCTACATGGCAGTTTCCACTCATGTCATGCTGGTTATAGAAGGGCCGACATGTACAAATAGTTGACATCAAGGTGTAGACGCTGGTGGATACCCTCATGCTATCAGTACCAAATAATCACAGGGAGCATCTCCAAAATTGCTCAAAAAATAGGATTACAGAAACGAGTTTGGGACCATCCTAACAAGTATTGGGAAACACCATCTCTCATCCAAGCTTGTCCTCTAACAGCTCCTGAAAATTGGTTTAAAATATCCCAGGATTTATCCTTCAGGGATCCACCTGATCGCCACGAGAAAAATGAAGGAAAAACATGAAGAAAAAAGGTGCGTGCTAAAAAAAGAAAAGAGTAGACAGGGCACTTGAGTAGCATCCAACATACTCAGGTTCAACTCCTGTGGGAGCGAACTAACTGGGTTTTGAATAAAAAATATAAAAAAATACTTACGATAAAAGGTGTGAGGAAAACTAGAAAAATAACTGTGGAAAAAGAAAAGTAAAAATGGGTGGAAAACGCGGAAAAAACTGACTTATGAAAAAACAACAGTGTAATGGAAACGTTCGCCGAGTGGGAGTGCAAAGAGATTGTGGAAATATGGCTCGGGATAGGCTAGTATTAAACACGCGGATTAATTATGGAGGACATATCCAGTGCAAACCAACCCCTCCGTGCAAACTTTGCAAACCAACATGCCTTAATTAATTATGAGCTTGATACAACCTCTTTTGTACGTGTTGCTTCTTACCTTTACTCCCAAAACAAGATGCTTGAGTATTTGTTGAGGACTGTTGGAAATACTCTAAAAGGTGGCTCTCCACAGGGCAAAACTTTGTACTGGAAGTTAACGTGTTGACTTGTTAAATTTTTTTGGTAATGCTGATGCGATCAATGAGTCCAAAATAGAGTTTTAGAATCGCGCACGCACGCGAAACGTCCCCCGCGTCGCCCTCGAGGGCGACACGGGCGGAACGCCGTCGTCACCGGCTGCTTGTGCCACCGCTGCCGTTCGCCTCCGGCCCCCGTTCTCCCTCGCCCCCAGCCTCCTAGGCGGTGGTAAGGGGAGCGGGGGTCCGTTCTTTAGTAGATCGAGTCCTTAGGTCTAGGGTTTGTTCGTAGTCGATGCTTGACGGCGGAACTAGGGTTTGCTGGAGGAGCGTGGCGGCGCGTGGCTCCTCTGCGGCTTGTTTTTCCTGGTGGCGTCGGCGATGCGGAAGCCCTCAGGAATCTTCGTCTTCTTTAGGTGATGGTGTTGCTGACCCTTTTAATCTCAAGGAAGATGGTCTATGTTGGAAATCCGAGTTGTGCTCGGGTTGCCGGCGGTGAAATTGAAGGCTGCGTCGTGGTGCCGGAGTTGGCCGATGTGCCTGGGAGGCAGTGTACTCGGCTGTTTTACCTAGAAGTAAGCCCTCCTCCGCGGCCTCCATTTTGTGGAGATTGGCTCTGACGTTCGGCGGCGATTGGGAAGCGGCTTTGACGGCGGTGACCAACGGATTCCTGAGGGCTTCGAGGAAGATGAATAGGAGTTTTGGATTTCTTTATAATTTTCCTTTTCTTTAGGTCACTGTTTGTAAAAGGGCCGGTGTATTGTTCTAAGATCAATACATCTTCTTTCTCACACAAAAAAATAGAGTTTTAGAAACCACTTTTGTGATGAAACGAGAAAAAAATCCTAACTAGTGTCCTTTTTACAAGATCTTAATATTAGATTATTGAGAGTGCGAGTACACACTCTTGGAGATGCATGTTACTTGTTCACCATCTACCACCATATCGACTAGGATTTGCTACGTATATAAGCGGTACCCAGTTTTTTGGTAAAGGATATAAATCCGGCATGGCAGTGTTTGGAAGAGGGGTGAAATTTTTTTCACATCTTTGACCACTAATTAAAGTATTAAATAAAGTCAGTTTACAAAACTACCTCCACACCCCAGGTAAATTTCTGCGACGACCTAACGAGACCTTTGACCACGCGATTAGAGGATGGGTACTGTAGCAAATCATGGATTAATTATACTCATTAGATTCGTTGCGCAAAGTTGCACTCATATGTGAAAATATTTTGTAAACAAACTTCATTTAGTACTCTATGTAGAAAAGATTTCTTTGGGAAAAAATTTCTCCCCTTCTACAAAACACGACCTATATAGTCAAAAGATACATGAGTATTTAGATTCCAAACCCCGGGAGCTCAAAACAAACAAAAAAGAAAGCTAAAGACTAAGTAAGGAAACAAAGACTAAGTTTTGCTCTTCTTGCATGTTTTCAATTCAAACTTGAATTGCATGTGTGGAGTAACAATCATTCGCATATCTTATCTACTTAGAGCATCTCCAAAAGAATTGCTATACCTAAAAACTACCCTATACCCCAAAAAGCCGCTTCAATAGCATTGTAATATGGATTGCTATCCCTAAACTTTTTAGGCTATTCTCTCTTTTATATGCAAATATACCAATCAACCAAAGGAAAATAGATCCTACCCTAAATCTTGCCACGTCACCCAACTGCTTCTTCCTCTTCCCGCGCCGCTCTCGTCGGAGATTTTTGCGCCGCCCTGTCGCCGCTTTCACCCCCAGCGCCTCCACCTCCAGCTGTTGGATCTCGTCACCATGGGGGCATGGTCGAGTGTCACCACGACCAGGGCCGCCGCCACGCGCGAGCCGGGGAGCTCGGCCTCCGTCGCGACGAGTGGGCGCCGGCATGCCGCCGCGTGCCGGCCAGCGAGCTCAGCCTCCGTCCCAACAACAGGCAGGATCCATCGTGCGCTGACCGGCGAGCTCGGCCTCTGCCGCGACGATCGGACACCAACGACCCTCCTTCCTGATGGGCAGGCTCCTTCGCGCACCGGCCGCAAGCTCGGCCTCTATCGCGATGAGCAGGCATCTGTGGCCCTCCGTCCTGACGGCCGGGCGCCTCCGCGTGCCGGCCGGCGAGCTCGGCCTGTGTCGCGACGTGCAGACGCCTACACGCCGCCGCTCGCAAGACGACAAGCTCAGCCTCCTCCGTGTGAGGGAGAGCGAGCCGATGAGGTTGGCCTCCACCGCCCCTCCCACCATTGGACCCGGCCGCCATGACAGCATGACACACGGGAGCGGTGAGCTCCGCCGTCTAGCAGCCCGGCATCGGCGCATGTGAGCTCGGAGAAGCTCGAGCTCCAATAGCTTGTTGTTTTGCACATTCTTGTCAGCGACATCCTCTTCTCCTTCCTCTTGTTGGGACTTGGGACTGAAGGGTGAGTGGAGACGAGGGCAGTCAGATCCGTGGCTGTGAGCGAAAGGAGATGAGGGGTTCAGCGTAGGCGAGGCAAGGCGAGGCGGCGCCCGAGCGGAGGAGCTCCGCTCCGCCATCGGACTGAGAGACCTATAGAATTCCAAACGGGCCGCCCGGCCCTAGCCCTATGTGGCCCGGCCCGAAGCGGCCCGGCCCTATAGAGGCCCGATAGTCGTTAGTGCCGGGCCGTGCCGGGCCGTGTCGGGCCACCGTGCATGGCGGCCTGTCCGGCCCATCGTGCTAGCCGGCCCAGTGTGCCGCGACGCCAACAGCGCGTCCCCGGCCCCGGCGGCGGTGCGCGGCGGTCGGCGGGTGATGACCCCACGGCAGCGTGCGATCCTTGGCGGCGCTCGGCGGAGCGGCGGCGCGCGGCCCTCGGCGGAGCGGCGGCTCCGCGAGCAGTGGCTCGCGAAGGGCGGCGGCGAGCGCCGAGTGGAGGCCGGTGTGACTTCTAGCCGCGGGAGGAAGGCAGGCGGCGGCTCCCTGCCACGACCGCCAGATCCTAGGCGGCGGCGGGAAGGGCGACTCCATCCTCGGGCGGCGGCGGCTCCAGCCTCAGGCGACGACAGACAGCGTGTGAATGGAGGGGGTGGGGGGCTCGGCGGCGGCGGCGGCCGGTGTAGATCCCGACCGGGTAGCGGCGGCGTGGCATGCGGTCGGGGACGGCGGCACGTTGAGAAAGGGGATGGGGGGGGGCTGGGCAGTGGGCGCTGGGTTGAGAGAGGCCAGCTAGGGTTGGGGTTTAAGAGGATTGGGATGGCCGGATGGGCCGTTAGCAGGCTGCTTAGCAAGCCAATGTCGGGCCAGACATCGAGCCGCCCTTTTTCGGGCTGTGCCTCGGTCCGGCACTATGGGTCGAGATGGCGGCCCAAGCACTAACACCTCATCATGTCGGGCCAGCCTTAAGCACTATCGATCGTGCATAGTGCCGGGCTAGGGCCGGGCTTTTTAGGGTCGTGCCTCGGGCTGCTGATCGTGCCTGACCCATTTGGAATTCTATAGAGACCGCGAATCCTCGAGGAAGACATAGGCATCCGTGGGGAAAGGAAAAGATTGATACTTTTGCAAAAAGCACCCTGCGAAAATGTGCAATATTTATGCAATTATATGTGTCCTATGTCTTTTACAGCAAACCCCCTAAAATAATCAGATATCTCTAGTTTATTGTAGGTATCCAATTTTTAGGTACGTTATTGGAGAAGAGTACAATTTTTTTCTAAAAGTCTTCTCTCTTAGACCTAAAATAAGTCTTAGATCTCCAATTTTACATATGTTGTTGGAGATGCTCTTTAGAAACAATTGATGATGCAATCGTAACTACCACAAAAGCCTAGCGACCTCGTCAACGGCACCGACGGTTCAACACCTCTATAGCAACGCCCCCCGAGGTGAAGTGTGGGATATGGATCCCCACATACCCTCAAGGAAGAAGACCGAGTCCTAGTAGAACTACTCGTGTACTCCTATTAGGACTCCCATATTGTAACCGACTAGGAGACTTGCCATATAACCTTATCCCGGATATGTAAAGGAGGGCAGGGGTCCCTAGCTCGGTAGGCTACACAACTCAACTCAAACACAAAACAATACAACATACAAGACGTAGGGTATTACACGCACATTGCGGCCCGAACATGTCTAAATCCTTGCCTCGTGTGTGCACCATCGTTCTTAGAACTTGGTGAGACCCACGAATACTACTCTCTGAGATACCATCGACAGGTACTCGGTCGTTAAACACTGACAGAAAGCGACATCAAGATGTCACCACCGCCGCTAGAACCATCTTAGAGGTTCAATGGTTTTCACCTGGAGAAGAAAACTACAAGATTTTTCCAACGATGCCTTCAGGAAGGAGAGTGATACATTGCCACCACTGTCGCTGATCGATACACGATTGAGTAAAGCTTTCACCTAAAACACCTGCCATAGGTCCAAATATTATCACCGTCACGCTAGATCGACTATCGCCGAGGAGGAGCAGGGGCAGGAGCGCGATGAATCTAATTGCACCGCCTTCGCCTCCGCCCCTAGTGCCGGCCTCCTCGCACACGCCCGTGCTCGCGGCAGCCTTCGCTCCTGCTCGTGGGCGCCGTCCCGCGCCCGGTCGGCACGCCCGCCACGCGCATAGCGCCAGCGGCCTCGCGCCCTACCGCCAGCCCGATGTGCAGCCATCGCCAGCCGCCTTGTGGCCCCGCCGCCGCCCTCATATAGCTGCAACACGGACTTCCGGTGGTCAGCTCCGGCGGCGGTGAGGCGGGAGGGAGATGGGTAGGGGGTGGCGACGGGAGGGAGATGAGGACGGGCCGGCAGGAGGAAGGAGAGGATATGACCGAGCCGAACTATATGGCTATAATTTTTCTAAGTGGTACCCCCAGTATATCACAATTGTAGCACACCAATGAGTGCGGCTGTTATTACACAGTTACAAACAAATTGCTTGAAGTATATAGTACGCGTTTGTATAAATCCTTGACACAAGGATTTGAACCTTGACGGATGTATAGAATCATATCCTCACACTATCACGACCAGACAACCACACTAAACTGCAGGTGGTTGTCCACTGGGGCAAGCTTTGTACTGGATAAATACGATCTGATTTTTTTAATGCTGGTGTGCTGCTATCAATGTGCTAAGCAACAATTCTCTGGTAGAATGGTTTGATCACCATCTAGACTAGACTAGAATCTGGGATTTGCTACGTATATAAAGGGTACCTAGTACGAAGAGTTAGAAGCACAAATGACTTGTTTGGCTGCTTGCTTGAGAAACCGAGCCACAATGCCGAAAAAAATAGTGGCAACATTGTGGTTTCTGCTTCTCGCACTCGCCCTCGCCGCCGCCGGGGTACTTCAAGCTCGTGCACAGCCCGACAGCATCGGTACGCATGCAGCATGCTTAACATCTCGATGGTTTCACCAGAATTATTCCAGTCCTACCTACTGCTTCATGTTTTTTGATGGCATGACAACACTACTCCCATGTGCTCCCAACTCCCATCCATCATCCATGCACGGTTGAAGAACAACCTATTGTGTGGTTACAGGTTTCATCAGCATAGACTGTGGCCTACCAGGGACAGCGAACTCCGTGGACGACACCACCAAGCTGTCGTACGCCCCGGACGCCGCCTTCACCGACGCCGGCTCCAACTACAAGATCTCGGTCGAGTACATCACGCCGACGCTCCCCAAGCGCTTCCTCAACGTTCGGAGCTTCCCCGACGGCGTGCGCAACTGCTACACGCTCCGGTCCCTCGTGGCCGGGCTCAAGTACACCCTCCGCGCTCAGTTCAAGTACGGCAACTACGACGGCCTCAACAGGCCGCCCATCTTCGACCTCTACGCCGGCGTCAACTTCTGGATCAGGGTGAACGTGTCGAGCCCGGACGGCGCGGAGAAGCTGGAGGTCATTGTTGTCGTGCCGGACGATTACGTGCATGTTTGCCTGGTGAACACCGGTTCAGGAACGCCGTTCATCTCCGCGCTGGAGCTGAGGCCGCTCAAGAGCTCCCTCTACCCGCAAGTGAACGCGACGCAGGGCCTGGTCCTGCTGTCCCGGCGCAACTTCGGGCCGACGGATGAGGCGGACATTGTCAGGTGAGCAAAACAAAGATCCCATCAGTCCATCATCACCTTCTTTTTATCCGTGCATGCTAAGACCAGTCTCTGTGAGGTTTCATGAGAGTTTTATAGCATTAATAAATATGCTGACGTGATGAAGGAGAAAGGGAAAAATTTCATGACATGTGAGGAGTTTCATCACCATAAAACTCTTCTGATACGATTATCTAATTTTTAGTCTGAATAACTTAGTTATAATGACCTAGAAAACTGGTTGGCTTGGCCAGGTATCCTGACGATCCGCACGACAAGTCTGAATAACTTAGTTATAAACTGTGACTGACCTAGAAAACTATTGGTTGGCTTGGCCAGGTATCCTGACGATCCGCACGACAGAGTATGGCTCCCTTTTGTCAACACCGCCAGCTGGGACGTGATATCGACGAACAACAGGGTGAAGAAACTAGACAACGACAAATTCGAGGCGCCATCCAAGGTGATGCAGACGGCGATCACGCCGCGGAACGTGTCCAAGAACATCGAGTTCTTCTGGTACTCGGAGCCGCAGCCCGGGGACCCGACGCCGGGGTACATCGCCATCATGCACTTCTCCGAGCTGCAGCTCCTCCCCAGCAACGCACTGCGCCAGTTCTACATCAACCTCAACGGCGAGCTGTGGTATTGGTTCGAGTACACGCCACCATACCTCTTCGCCGACTGCATCTACACCTCCGAGCCCATGCCGCGCTTCGCACGGTACAACTTCTCCATAAACGCCACAGCCAACTCGACGCTACCGCCGATCATCAACGCCGGCGAGGTTTTTCTTCGTCATCTCCACCGCCAACGTCGGCACGGACTCCTCGGACGGTACGCACAGGCTTATATATATAAGATCATATGCATATCATGAGCTCGATCATGACTAAGCCCGTAGCAGTGTTCATCCAAACTTGGGTGCAATTAACAGTTTCAGCCATCACGATGGTCAAGGCGAAGTATCGGGTGCAGAAGAACTGGGTAGGTGACCCCTGCGTTCCGAAAAACCTTACATGGGATGGGTTGACATGCAGCTACGAAGCTAGTTCCAATCTTTCGAGAATCACCAGCATGTAAGTTTTATACCAGAGCTGAGTCACAAATAATTAAGTGACATCTTAGACATCAATAAGGTCTCTAGAACACAAATTTAACATAATTTTTTTATGAAGCTACTTTTAGTTTTGAAATAAAATCTACTCGTATCATTTTTATATAAGAATAAGGCTAGTTTGCTCCCTCAAATAATTGAATCTAATAAATGCATGAGATTAAGAAATTACCTTCTCAGATATATCCACATATATAGTTATCATCTTTTCAAACCAAATATCTAAAAGTTACTCCCTCCGGTTTGATATTATATAATGCATATTTTGTTTCACTAGGATAAGACATTAACTAATGGTTACTATATTAAATTATGCTTACGTGATATAGAGTACAATCATAAGAGAGTGTTTTGATTACAAATCTAGCTAATGGTCAGCTTAGTGTCACAAAAATAATCAAAAGAAATTTGTTGGTCAAAGCAGGCTCTTGTCTTCACAAAATGAAATGCATCATAATTTAACGGAGGGTGTACTTATAGGTAAAAAAGTCTGAAAACATTATCTTGACCGGATCTTCTCTGATACTTCATGTATTGGGGGAGTAGTAATTAGTAGTATCTTAAAAAAAGGGATAAAGAAAAGTATGTTCAAACTGAATTTTCGGATATTTTGCAGAAACATGTCCTTTAGTGGTCTGGATGGTGATATATCGTCTTCTTTCGCAGATCTCAAGGCCATCCAATATTTGTACGTGTGGAAATATTCTTGATCATTTTAACCTTGAAATGGTTTTATGTAACAAAATAAGTAAAAAGTTCCACAACCATATTTATATACAGTACTCCGTATGTTGCAGGGACCTATCATACAACAACTTGACCGGCTCCATTCCTGATGCCCTTTCACAATTACCATCTCTTTCAGAGATTTAACAAGCAACCAGCTGAGTGGATCAATTCCCTCTGGGCTTCTCAGAAGAATTCAAGATGGTTCCTTAAATCTACGGTCAATTATCTGATTCTATATATATATTTGGTTTCGCGAAGCATCAAATACAAAACGCTTTGATTGAAACAGTTTTCATATTGACACTTTGACTAAAACATTTTTATTTCATCTGCTTGAGTTTGTAGGTATGGCAATAACCCAAACCTTTGCACCGACCCCGCTTCATGTAAGCCGGCAAAGGGGAAGAGCAGGCTTGCCGTCTACATTGCTGTACCCGTGGTCCTGGTTGTGGTGGTAGTATCATTAGTAGCACTACTCTTTCTAGTTCTGAGACGAAAAAAACAAGGTGACATGCATCGAATTGTCTGCTCTTGCAATATATTTCCCCACGTACACCCTGAACACATACACATACTGATGTCTTTGTATGTACTTGCCGTGCAGGATCGACGACGTTGACGAACAACACCATGAGGCCTCAAAACGACACGCAGATGAGCAATGCACCAGAGCCACTGCCGCCCGGTGACGCATACGCGCAGAGCTCGTTGCACCTAGAGAACCGCAGGTTCACATATAACGAGCTGGAGATGATCACAAATAACTTCCAGCACGTGCTTGGCCAAGGAGGGTTCGGGAAAGTCTACAATGGCTTCTTGGAGGATGGCACTCAGGTGGCAGTCAAGCTGCGGTCTCAGTATTCCAACCAGGGTGTCAAGGAGTTCCTCTCCGAGGTAGAATTCTTCAGAACTTGAGTCAAGATTTTTTTTATAGGAAAGTTACTCCAGAATTTGATCGTTGATGGTCGTTTGCTCAGGCTCAGATCTTAACACGGATTCATCATAGGAATCTCGTTTCCATATGGTCGGTTACTGCAAGGATGGGCAGTACATGGCACTTGTCTACGAGTACATGTCAGAAGGCACCCTACAAGAGCAGATTGCAGGTATGCCATATGCGAGTTGTTAAGAGCTCACCTTGCATGGCACCCTAATACTTAAATTGTCAACATTTTAGTTTTGTTCATCTATATATATGGTCATTTTTGAAGTGTAAGTTGATATTCCCTCGATTGTTTCGCAGGAAATGGTCGCCACGGAAAACGCTTAACCTGGAGGCAGAGGCTTCGCATTGCACTGGATTCAGCTAAAGGTATGACACTAAGTGGGACGACCAATGACATGTGCTTTTCCATGAGACAGGGGAGGGATTTTTTTTAACCCCAGCATAAAATTTGTTCACACGGGGAGTCGAACCTAGGATCCGAGGAGTGCTGTTAGAGTCACCTAATCAAATCAACTCAATTAGAGATCTGCTCGCTGGATGCAACTCCTTACACAGTTACTGATGTTATAAGTAGTTGATTAGTAAATATTAATTCTAATTTATATGTTTTAAATAATATTAAGATGTAATAGGATAAAATAACTGTGTAGTTAAATAAAAAATATTACGATGATAATGTTTATTATTTTTTATGCCATGCAGCATATCTTCATGTAGTGAACTAAACACAATCTCTTGCCAGGTTCATTGGATACATACAACCACACATTCTACCATTACATGTACGGCCAGCCTTAGCTTAGTCGAGCCTGGCTTCCATATACGAGTTAGGCTAGAATATGCAGGGACCAAACATTCCCTAAGTTATTATGTCCCCCCAAACTATTAATATGTTATTGGATGTTTTTTGCGTGCTAATAAGTGGCTCACCTTAGGTGGTTTGTACCTTTTCAATCATTTTTATACAACCACTAGGCATCTTCAAATTATCTTAATTTTGCATTTTATCGTTGGTAGTGATGACTATGCTACACATTTCAGCCAATGAATGGACAAATAAAAAAAATAGGGGAACCACATAGCATCTCCCAACAGTCATTCCTTATTCTCTCTTCAATTCATTAGTGTTCACATCAACAACCGAAAGGATTTATGGTAGGTTTTTAGTTAGGGAAAAGTCAATTTTACAACCTTCAATTATCATAGAAGTCTGGTTTTCAACCTTTTATTATAAAACCAGACATCATAAGACATACAACTTTCAAAACCGTGTAAATTTGTACCTTTTGGTGGTTTTAGAGGTGGTTTTTGATTTCTTAAAAAAAATAAAACAATGGTTTAATATTAAAAAATCATGAATAGTTCAATTTAAATTCAAAAAATGTGAAACCAATACCGTAAAAATTCTAAAAATATAACCTATGTGACTATGTGTTGGGAGTTATTTGAATTTTTTTATTTTTGTTCCTTATTTTTCACTGCTTCTAGTCATACTTATTATTTATTTAAATTATTGCTTTGCAGTAGAGCAACAACATATAGGTTACATTTTTAGAATTTTTTGAGAGCTAGTTTGATAATTTTTGGATTTAAATTAAATTAGTTTTGGAAGTTTTAAGATTTAACCATTGTTTTTTAAAAAATAAAAATTCGAAAACCACCATGTAAACCACTTAGGGTCCTAATTTACACGGTTTCGACAGTTGGATGGCCTATGATGTCTAGTTTTATAGTTCAGTGTTGAAAAATGAGATTTCTATGCTGGTTGGAGGGTGTAAATTAGACTTTTCCCTTTTAGTTATTATATGTACCACTTAGAAGTTAGAAGAAGTTGAGCGACATGTTAGTGCAATTGTTTGGGAACTTAGATGAGCGATGCTGCATTTTACTTTCTATGAGTTTATTTTGTTGGCCAATTAGTATTGGAGTTTTGGTTTTAGCACGAAAACCACTATGTATTGTATTGTAGGGTTGGATTATCTACACAAAGGGTGCAACCCACCTCTCATCCACAGGGATGTGAAGGCAACCAATATCCTATTGAATGAGAATCTGGAGGCTAAGATTGCTGACTTCGGCTTGTCCAAGGTTTTCAATCACGAAGACGAAGCTCAAATATCCATGAATACCCTCGTCGGTACACCTGGATACGTTGATCCAGAGTACGTCAATCAAGTGCCCACTATCACATCTCTCAAATTTTCCATATTGCACTCTAATGATGAGCTATACATGCATATAACCTAAACTTCTAAACTTCTAGGTACCAAGCAACTGTACAACCGACAACCAAGAGTGATGTTTATAGTTTTGGTGTTGTATTGTTGGAGCTGGTCACAGGGAGGCAGGCTATCCTATCTGACCCAGAGCCCATCAGCATCATCCAATGGATGCGGCGGCGCTTGAGACGGGGCAACATTGAGGAAGTTGTCGACACACGAATGCGCGGAGAGTATGATGTCAACAGTGTATGGAAGGTCGCGAATATCGCACTCAAGTGCACCGCGCAAGCGCCGGTGGAACGGCCTACAATGACCGACGTGGTGGCACAGTTGGAGGAGTGCCTCGAGCTCGAGGAGGGGCATCGCACCGGAGGTGGTACAAGGAGCAGCATCTACACCGGCAGCAGCAGCGACCTTGACTTGGGCTACAACACGTACGCGGCTGATAGCCAATCAACTGACGTGAGCCAGACTAGCACTGCATTTGAGGTGGCGCATAATTTTGGGAATGTGCCAAGAATGGGCAGAGGTCCTGCTGCACGATAAGGCGCTTCTTGGTCTTTTCAATGACGAAAAGCAAGTTTGAATCTACTACAAAGTTATTCTAAAAAAAGAATCTACTACAAAGTTTGTGATGTTATAAGTGTGTAGTTTTGCCCTCAAAGAAAGTGTATGCAGTTATCATTTAGTATGTTGTTGTTTCAAGACCTTGGGATATCATGATCACTCAGTTGAGATTATTTCCTGAACCTTACAGGGGCATACAAAATTACAGTTGAGAATAATCTAAATGATCTGTTTTGGTCAACTGTAGTTTCTAGTATATGCTTTCTAATCTGCACTGAACTAATTTCTAGCATGCTTTCTAATCTCGCTCTCAGTAACGTGCTTCATTCGGGTGTTTCTGCAAGAATGTTTTAATCAGTTAGGTCGAGTCACCTTATGATGTTCCTCTCTTCACATCACCGCTAAGGGCCTCAATCCACAGCCGTACGTCATTTTGTCTGCTCGCAATGCCGAGCTGAGATCGTGGGGGGTGCGCTGGAGTAGGCGTCGTCAGATCACTGGGGTGGCCACGCGGCACAAATCCGGAAGGGTCCGCACGGGGGCAACTTTGAGGACGGTCCCTATAGAATTTTTTTCCCGCAATGCTGTGGGAGCGAGACACGAGCGCGACGCGGGCCGTTCGCGCCTACACAATTGGTGCCTACGCGTAATGTATTTCGCGGACCCATAGTCTGACGGGCGGATCACGATCATCCTTGCTCCTGTGCAAAAGTCCGCATCAAATCACGCTGTTTGGCCTAAGCCCTATGCAGGAAAGTACGGATGTACGTACACATACAGGCTGCAAGCATGCTTGCGAATATTATATCCGTGATAGTGAAAATGGATAAGGTACAATGACCAGAGCAGCTTCGTCAATCAATTGTATAATGCAATTTTCTCCCCCTTAAAATGGTAGTAGAATGCAACTTGCACGATCTAAGTCAATCTGACAACTCCCAGAGACAAATTCTACCATAGTGGTACGTAATACCTTGGTCCACGTTCATTTCTTTTTAAGGAAGCATGGTGATGTTTTTCGAGTAAATTCCTTATTTAACACCAAAATAAATACTGATTCTTTTCTTGGCTCTGAAAATTTTTTCGTTCTCTATTTGACACTGACTTTTAATTTCATTTCTTATTTGACATTTTCGTGCTGCTGATGTGATCAATGTGCTA
The DNA here is from genome assembly GCA_033239725.1 of Echinochloa phyllopogon. Lineage (NCBI taxonomy): Eukaryota > Viridiplantae > Streptophyta > Magnoliopsida > Poales > Poaceae > Echinochloa > Echinochloa phyllopogon. Next base: position 17,455,510 of record BTCW01000003.1, on the reverse strand, counting down.
CTAGCAACTTGCACTTCTTTAATTTCATTCACTACATAGAAGACCTTTGGGAGTATTGACACTTATTTATCGGGTTCAATTACTCGCTACTGATCATTCTACTACAGATTTGCCCATATATTATGCTCCCTTAGGCTGCTTGCTTGTTGTGCAATGAAGCATTCAGAGCCAAGAACAATGGCAGGCTGGCAGCAACACCGTGGTCGTCCCTCCTTATCTGCCTCGCCGCCGCCGCCGCTGCCGCCACCCGACTACTACAAGCTCGTGCTCAGCCCGACGGCATCGGTATGCTGATAAACATCTCTTAACGGTTTTCACAACATTTCTAGCTCACCCTTACTGTAGTACGTATACGTACGTGACAACAAAGCTCCCTCTATGGTTTCACGCACGTATACATCTACATATACTGATATACACACGCACGGTTTGACGCAATACCTTGATGTACGTATTACGCGGTTGCAGGTTTCATCAGCATAGACTGGCCTCCCGTGGACGGCGAGCTATGGTCGCATAGTGGCCATCCCCACATCAATCAAGACTAATTGATCACTCCTAGTGTTCTTATTTTCTATTTTTCTTTCCTTTTCCATGTAACCTTATGAGTAGTTCACTATATGTTATTTCTTGGATAAGAGTGTGCACTTTTTTGGCAATAGCTGTGTTACAAATTTAGCATTTTCATGTCATTAAATTAACAATTTCAGCGTACACAGTTATATTTAAAAACTGTTTTGGTAACTATGACTAAAATTTCTATGAGCTATAAAAAGAGAAGCATCAAAGAAACATTTTACAAAATAGCAAATTTTATAGGTCAAGAAACTCGTGCAATCATACAAAACTATATTAGCGCTCCCCACTAAGGAATTCTCTTAACATGCAAGCTATCTATGTCACCATCCACTAAAACACTCTCAACATGCAAGCTATCCATGTCAACATCCACTAGAACAATCTATTTATATCTTTCATCGATTTTCTGTAACTAATAGTATATGCAATTTTTTAGTCTATATGAGTACCATGCTACAGAATTGGTATAGTAGAAATACATAGAGGATCAATCATTTAAGAGTCATTGTCTCTCAATAAAATTAACATGTTTTCATGTATAATAATGTTGCCATACAATCTTAGACTCAGGTTGAATGCTTAGAATTGAATTACATTCTAATAAATTTTCCACTTTCAAATTTTATCTTACAATGTTGTTTAAGATTCCCGCCGCAACGCGCGGGGTATCACCTAGTAGACAATTATTTGTCGCTCCACATACGGGTGAGGCGACAAATGGCCACCCTTGTGTTGCTTCAGATGGGGATTAGAGAGATCGTTTTTTTAGCACGATTAGAGAGATCGTTGAGAAGAATGATATATATAGGTAGAGTGACACTTTGTTTATTTTCCATCTTTTTTTTACTTCTTTACTTTAAGCCGTTAGGGCAGGCAGCATCAAACTGAGTAAGAAAATAGGGACAAATGCCATCCAAATTTTTAAGATTAGGGCTATCATATATTAAATTAAATAAAGTTTTATTGAAGAACAAATAAAAGAAAGACCCGTTTGAACAAGCACTCCAGACGACGTCTGCCTCCACGCAACGATCTGAAGCAGACGTGGCCCGCTAGTCGCCGTTGCCGCGGCTGACGTAATTTGTTTCTAGGAACTAAAGTCTGACGGGACGGGATCCTTTTCCCGGCCCTGTACATAAAATCAAGAAGTTTGACTTAAGCTCTTACGGAGGAAAGTACGGAAGTACGTACCACACATACAAGCCGCAAGCATATATATATTTGCAAATTATGGGCGATAGTGAAAATGGAAAATATGTTATTCGCTACAATGTTCAGAGCAGCTTCGTCAATCCAGTATAATGCAATTTGCTCCTCACAAAATGGCAGTAGAAATGCAACTTGCACGATCTAAGTCAGTCTCTGACGACTTGCAAAGACAAATTGTACCACATGGTACGTAACACCTTAATTGGTCAATGTTCATTTCTTTTTAAGGAAGGATAGTGATATTTTTTGGGCAAACAAATGGAGATGCTCGCAAAAATTATCGATGAGACGACGATGACAATGGAAATGGTGATATTATTCAGCACAATAACCAAAATGGCCCGCATCGTCAATCAAGTAGGAGTATAATGCAACTTGTCCCAATCCTCCCAAGGGAAAAAAAAAGCTACTCCATCTAATACACAATATTTGTTGTTTTAACCTTGGGTACAAGAACTATGCATTTAGGATGTCAAAAGCACTCACTCTCTCCCATAATATTATTTAATAAAATCAATAAGGTTTAAGATTGAAGTGATGGATATATTATTCTTCTCCTGATAAAAGGAAAATAAGAGTGAAATGCACTCGATCTTATCAACGAACATATCCGGGCAAGCTGTACGGGATAAAAATGTGCCGATGTTCTTTTCCCCCTCCAATATGCAGGGAGACTGGGCATATTGTATTAAGAGAAGAGAAACGCGTTACAGAAGAAGATTTCGTACACCACCAACCGGTTTCCCCGATAGAGTTGTTAACACTTGACATTATGGCAGTGCTGCTGATGTGATCAACCTGCTAGCAACTGGGACTTCTTCTTCTTCTTTTCTTTTTCTCTCTGCAGAGAAGACCTTTGGGAGCGTTGACACTTGTTCATCGGGTACATGGACTCGCTACCATATATGTGGGGGTAAATGGTACACAGAGTTGCATATACATTATGCTCCTTTGCCTGCTTTCTTGTGCAATGAAGCATTCAAAGCCAAGAACAATGGCAGCGACACCGCAGTTGCTGCTTATCTGCCTCGCCGCCGCTGGAGTAGTACTCCAAGCTCGTGCACAGCCCGACAGCATAGGTACGCTCTGATCACCATCTCGATCAATGGCATATTGGCATGGTTCCTCGACATGTTCAAATAAATATCCTACTGGCTACACGTATAGCTAGCAGGTGGCATTGATATCATACAGCTCCATATATGTACATGCGTATGTCCATATCATGCACGGTTGAAGAACAGCATAGTTGTGGGCGCTGTTGCAGGTTTCATCAGCATAGACTGTGGCCTCCCGGGGACGGCGAGCTATGTGGACGACACTACCAAGCTGTCGTTCGCCCCGGACGCCGCCTTCACCGACGCCGGCTCCAACCACAACATCTCGGCCGAGTACATCACGCAGGTGCCCTCCGAGCGCTACCTCAACGTGCGCAGCTTCCCCGACGGCACGCGGAACTGCTACACGCTTCGGTCCCTCGTGGCCGGGCTCAAGTACCTCATCAGGGCCTCGTTCAAATACGGCAACTACGACGGCCTCGGCCGCCCGCCTGTCTTCGATCTGTACGTCGGCGTCAACTTCTGGGGCTTGGTGAACGTCTCGACCCCGGATGAATTGGTAACCTTGGAGGCCATCGTCGGCGTGCCGGATGACGACTTTGTGCAGATTTGCCTGGTGAACACCGGCACCGGAACGCCGTTCATCTCATTGCTGGAGCTGAGGCCTCTCAAGAACTCGCTGTACCCGCAAGTGAACGCGACGCAGGGCTTAGTTCTTCGACGGAGGACCGACTTCGGCCCTGGTACGGACGTTGTCAGGTGAGCACAAACTGAAAATGAAAATGAATTCGATGGCAGCGAGCTAAGGACGAAATTCGATCTTGACATCGAAACTAAAACAATATATGATTGATTTAGGTACCCTGATGATCCGTACGACAGGCTGTGGACTCCTGCTCTCGACGCCACCATATCTGACGTGGTGTCGACAACGAACAGGGTGCTAAACAGAGACAACGATCCCTTCGAGGCGCCGTCGAAGGTGATGCAGACGGCGATCACGCCTCGCAACGCCGCCAACGGCATCTACTTCTACTGGGACAGCAAGCCGCAGCCCAAGGACCCGACGCCGGAGTACATCGCCATCATGCACTTCTCCGAGCTGCAGCTCCTCCCAAACAACTCCGTGCGCGAGTTCTACATCAACGTCAACGACAAGCTGTGGTCACCGGGCGGCATCACGCCAGACTACCTCCGCAGCAACGCCATCTACAGTGAGGTTCCCTTCCCGGTCTCTGCTCGGTACAACGTCTGCCTCAACGCCACCGCCAACTCAACGCTGCCGGCTTTCATCAATGCCTTGGAGGTTTTCTCCGTTATCTCGACCACCAACTTTGGCACAGACTCCCAGGACGGTACGCACCCGTACATGCATACTATGTACACACTGTTAGCACTCCGTACATCGTGAGCCAGCAACTCGATGGTGTTACACTTGCTTGCAATTACAGTATCTGCCATCACGGCTATCAAGGCGAAGTATCGGGTGAAGAAGAACTGGGATGGCGACCCGTGTGCTCCCAAAAATCTTGCATGGGACGGGTTGACTTGCAGCTATGATATATCCACCCGTCCAAAAATCACCAGCGTGTAAGTAATTTGTACACAATACTAACTCTTCTTTTCAAAATACTAGTATATATGCAAATGCTCATATGTATACACACTCACCTCTATGCGTACACGTATACAAATCCTACATCTATAAGCATCTCCGAGGACTAATCTAATAGATGTCAAGATTGACGAAATCACCACGTCTTGCTATCCACGAGCATGTAGGCTACGTCTGAAAAAATAACACCGGTTAAATCCAAAAATAAATTTAGAAAAATATGGCACCATGCTGAGTCGAGGATTTAACTCATGCAAAACACAAAGTCATTGGTATAGATGAGAACATCCAATTTCATCTTTCCATAAATAAAAAAGTAAAAGCTACGTCCTTCCTCCAGTAAGAAATTATCCAATGTTTGACATGATCGCCAATGCTTATCTTTAACTTTTTTATAAAGTAGACTAGCAAGGAGGCATGTGCTAATGACGTGGCAAGCTTTACTTTTTTGTTTCCTCCAACTGACCCCACAATCTACTTGGATTATTCAAACTCTAATTTATTTTTTTACTTATATGAACCGTGTTCATTCTTATAATTTGATCCCATTCAAACAAATAAGTGATGTGAACCTTTATCTTTGTCTCCAAGCAATGAATCTTTTGAAATGTGATCCCATGCATTAAGTAAATCATTAAGTTAGATAATGCATCCATGTCTTTTCCTTTCATCTTGATCCGGTGATCAATCCATCTATATCTAAATGTTTACATCTAAACGACTCTAAAATAATTAGGTTGAAGATCATTTTTGGCTAGTCTGAATTGTAGTTGGTGTGTGCCTGAACATTGGTAAAAAAATTCCATGTAATTGATCTGAAAACAAAACCAAAGATTGATGTAATTTCCTTCACTATGGTTCATACTCTGCTTGTCTTCATAAAAAAATAATCCAAATTCAGAGTGAATAGAATGTAATATTGCAAATTAACTTTGAGAATCCAGTTCGTAACCTATTTTTCTTTTATGGATGAATGATTATTGTAACATCTTGGTGAATTCATATGACAGACTATTTGCCCTGTGCAAGAAAACATCGTCGCTCTCGTGTGAATCAGAGTCTACTTGTCACTAGAGCCTATAATCAAGAGTTTGTCAGTTCTTTGCATTGATAAAGTTTTGTTGCAGGACATTGCGTTATCATGCATCCTCATGGTGTCCTTGTGAATTAAGCTATCTGTCAATTTGCCTAGCATCTGTTTCCAACGTTATGGGGCCCTTAAGATTGATGATTCACGATTCTATTACAAAAGCAGCCACTATCCATTCGTCATCAGCAACAATGAACTTCTTTTTGCGAAACTCTTTGCGTGATGAGAGGGCTTATACGTGCAAGATCCATAAATGATGCATGTGCATAAATTGTTTTCTTCCTTGCATTTGAGTTCAAGGAAGCCAATGTGGAGGTGGGCACCATCCACTATGTCTCTTGTGCTTAGCGGCCAGAGGCCAGTATAAGTGTATAACAGCTATGATTTTCTCCACTAACTCGTCAACCCATGCACCTGCACGGTCTAGTAATTTTAAATATGGATGACTAGTTGAGGTTATAAAATTTATTTAAATTAATGTGTTCAAGGTGTGGTGCCCAATGAAAAATATTTCTGTATTTGTATACCTATGTTATGTCCGGTTGACTTGAACCTCCATTTGATGAGTAAGTGAGCAACCACCAAAATTATTTGAACTCCTTGATCTCCATACAAGTAGTAGCATGTGTAAAACTACATATAGAATTTATGGAACCTGCATCATCCATGGGAAGACTGAAGGGATCAAAATTCCAGTCTATACATCCGGGTTCCAACAATGAACCAATGGAACATCACTTCTGCGCCTATCATGGCACATCACTTTCGCGTCCATGTATTGGGACACATCAAGAAATACAGATACAGCGTACAGCCTGCAAGCACACAAAACGTGAGATACTACCAGTAGGAGATGTCTTTGGTTGATCTAGAGGGGCACCATGATATACTTTTATTTGTTGATGAAGATCTCGATTGGAGTTTGTTTCACGCCTGATGACCGGCATGAGCCTTCTTTGTCTACGCTTGCTAAGGCAGGGTCCCTTCTCTTGAACTCCTCAAGCCTGCCGGCGGCATGTTACATGGTCACTGGTCTCGTCCATATGAGAGAGCTAAAACTTGTAATTGACGATATCGTAGGCAAGTAGACAGGTGTGTTGATATCGGCACAGATCACGTGCTTGTTCAGATTACGGTAGAGATCGAAAAGGTTTGGAGGAGTAGTTTATGTTGACTTTTAATGGCATATATAGGTAATTTTGAAGCAACTATTAGTAGTCACTTTACACTACTTTTTATAATGGCAAAGGTGGGTATTTTTTTAAAACATAATAGATCCAATGGTTTGATGACTATTAGGGTATACCGAATTGATGGCTGGACGTTTCTGTTTTTATGAGAATTTTTTAGGATTTATTATTTTTTATAATACGTCTCATGAGGATTAACGTGGATCCTCCAATTAGTAATAGTAAGAATTTGTAGGATTTATTTTTTTTATAACGTGTCTCATTAGGATTAATATGGATACTCCAAAAGGAGCCTTCAATTAGTAATAGTAAGATAAGATGGCATCGGCAGCAAAACCTCCACCTTCCTCGTCTCCTCTACCCCTTTATACGATATACATATATAATTTGACACCTTCAAAGAAGGTTTTCAGAGTTATTGATGTTGTAGAAGTTTCAAAACTTGGACTGGATTATGTCCGCGTCATATATGTGTGATAGGAGGGAGTAGTTAGTATCTTATTAACTAGGTTAAGAGAAATGGCCATGCTTATAGTACTAAATTCTCAAATATTTTGCAGGAACATATCCTTCAATGGTTTGGAAGGCGATATATCGTATTCTTTTGCAAATCTCAAGGCCCTCCAATATTTGTATGTGTAGATCAGTCCTATCTATATTTCAATGTCATCGCAAAATGATTTCTTGATCTCTGTAACAAATTAAGCAAGTCAATACTCACCATGATCCATAATATATCTCTTGTAGGAATCTATCACACAATAACTTGACAGGCCCAATTCCTGATGTCATTTCACAGTTACCTTTACTAACAGTTCTGTAAGTTGTCAACTTACAAAATTCTGCCTGCTCTGGCCCAAATGCATCAGATTAACTCACACCACAAGCATTTTGGGGTTCTTTCAGAGATTTAACAGGCAACCAGCTCAGCGGGCCAATCCCTACTGGACTTCTCAAAAGAGTTCAAGATGGCTCCCTAAATCTACAGTACATCCTTGATTCTCTGTAATTAGTTAATTTATTGTAGAAGAATATCTTGTTCTATCATGACAGTTTGATGAAAACTATTTTAATCTCATGTGCTTGTAGATATGAAAATAATCCAAACCTTTGCACGAACGCCGATTTATGTAAGCCGCCAAAGGGGAATAGCAAGCTTGCCGTCTACATTGCAGTCCCTGTAGTTCTAATTGTGGTGATAGGACTACTGGCGACACTATTCTTTTGCTTCATGAGATGGAAAAGGCGAGGTAATACATCAAAACTGACTGATTTAACAATTGCACCCGCCTTTAACACATACCTGAAGGAAAAAAAACTTGTGACCTGAACCTGATCTAGCAATTTGGATTATTTGCCCATTCAGGTTTAACTACCAACACCGTGAAGCCTCAAAACGAGACGCCGGTGAGCGATGTGCCACAGGGTGATGCGCATGCGCAGACCTCGTTGAAGCTTGAGAACCGTCAGTTCACTTATAGAGAATTGGAGATCATAACGAACAAGTTCAAGCATGTACTTGGCCAAGGAGGGTTCGGTAAAGTCTACAGTGGCTCCTTGCCGGATGGTACTCAGGTGGCAGTCAAGCTGCGGTCTCAAACATCTAATCAGGGTGTCAAGGAGTTCCTCGCAGAGGTAGAATTTTCTTCAGAATTTGCATCAAGAATTTACACGTTGGCATTTGTTGATTAGCCATGATTATTTGTTCAGGCACAGATCTTAACACGGATTCATCACAAGAATCTTGTGTCCATGATTGGCTACTGCAAGGATGGGCAGCACATGGCACTTGTCTACGAGTACATGTCAGAGGGCACCCTGCATGAGCAGATTGCAGGTATGTCGTCCTATGCTATGAGAGTTGAAAAGCAGTTCGGTTTGCACGGCCATACCTCTGTAACGAAACTTCAAAAACTTTCAAGATCGAAGTGTTCCTCATCCATATATGATCATCTGCGAAGTGAAGAATCTCTTTTGATATGAATTGTTCATTTTATCAATCTGTTTGTAGGACGCGACATCAATAGAAGATGCTTATTAACCTGGACGCAGAGGCTTCGAATCGCACTTGAATCAGCACTAGGTATTTTTTGAATTTAAAATCAGTATTGAGTAGTCCAATCGATATTGTTTTTGTTTTTATATATAATAATAAGCACAAGATTATAAACATCATTAATGCACTTCAAGGGCTGGAGTACCTACACAAGGGGTGCAATCCACCTCTCATTCACAGGGATGTGAAGGCGACTAACATCCTCCTGAACGAAAAACTAGAGGCGAAGATTGCTGATTTTGGCTTGTCCAAGACTTTTAATCACGGCAATAGCATGCAAGTCTCCACATATTCGCTTGTCGGTACATACGGGTACCTTGATCCAGAGTATGCCTACTAACTTGTCATCAATCGCAAACCTCTTCACCCAAGTTTCCTTTTCTCCATAGATTTCTTGACGCAATCAAAATTTGTAGGTACTATGCAACACATAATCCAACGACAAAGAGCGATGTATACAGCTTTGGTGTCGTCCTTCTACAGTTGGTCTCAGGGAGACCGGCCTTCCTGCATGATCCAGAGCCCACCAACATAGTCGATTGGGCGCGTCGGCGCCTGGCGCTCGGCAACATCGAGGGCGTTGTGGACACTCGCATGTACGGCAACTACGACGTCAACAGCGTGTGGAAGGTCACCGAGATCGCGCTCAAGTGCACCGTGGAGGCGTCGGCGCAGCGGCCTACCATGACCGAAGTGGTGGGGCAGCTGCAGGAGTGCCTTCAGCTGGAGGATGTGCACACCGGCGATGATGACGCAACCGGAAGCTTCTACACCGGCAGCAGCCGTGACTCAAACTCGGGTCACAACTCGTACGCTGATGACGGCCATTCCATCGACATGCGCTAGATAGAGCAGCACCGCCGCATTTGGAGATGGAACGTCGTATTGGGTTGGGAGGGAGCCTGATGACGTTCTAGCGGTTTTCAGTGGCGTCGTTTACCAAAGCAGCTTTGGATATATACAAACAGTTCAGACACTATAGTTTTGCTGTAAATAAAGAAGCGTGTGTGTGTGTGTGCAGTTTCTTCGCCTTTTTTTCCTGTTTTATGCACAAGACTTTGGAATAGCCTACTACTACTGCTCTCTAGCTATGTTCTTCCCACCTAAGGGCACCGTTATTACTCTCAAATTCTTCGATTCAAAGATCACAGAGTACGTGGTGGCCGAGCTCCCATCGTCATCATAGCCTCAGAGGTGGTGGCTGCGGCGGACACTTTGGGTTGCACGTCGGGCAGGCGGACAGGCAGTCCTCCTTCCTGTAGTAACAAAAACGCTGCGGCGTTTGGTTCAAGCATGTCACGATCCTTGGATCGGACAGGGTAGTTAGAGGGTTTCGCCGGCGTCACGCCAAGCGGGTGGAGAGCGGCGGCGCCGTCTCGGAAGCAGACTTGGGGGAGAAGAAGAATAGTAGATAGGAAATGTTGTTTGATTAATTCATTGATGATCCTATTCCCTCAGGCCACAGCAGCAATATAGGTTCATACATGGGCCAAGCCCAGCACACACACGGGCTCATAGGCCCACCAAACGATCCAGCCTATCTATTACACGGCCCAAGGCCTGGGTCATGACATTCCCCTTCCCTTAAGCAACAGCTTGCCCTCAAGCTGTGAAGTCTTCTGTCATCATATAAGTATTACATGACATTTCAGAGGACGTCATCTTCATATGCTTGTCCCATTATCACTCTTCATCCGCATTATAACTTGAGAATTGAAGTGATCATGAACCATCAGGAAAAAGGTTGAACACTTGCCTGTATCTTGAATAAGCTTGACAACATCACTCTTGTGGAACTTCTAGCATCAGAACTAGAGCTTGAGAATATTTTCACTCGTACTATACTCTTCAAGGGTCGTCGATCTTGAGATTGTAGAAGGTGAGTACCAAAGGACATGTATCAGTCACTTGAGCTTGAGGTTGTAGAAGGCTCAGTAGTGTTCCTCCAGTCATCCTTCCAATTGCATGCTGGAAGTCTGGAGCCTTTACTGGTATGAGTTGCAACTTGATGAAAATAGAGCTCGGCACTGGGTATGGGGTATCAGACCATTCAACATGTTTTGCTTGTTGGAATTTTCGGTGTGGCCGATCAAAGATCAGGAACTTCGGTGCCACATTCTCAGAATAATATAGGCAAAATTTGCTCCTGGACACCGTTATTCATCCGAATTGGCCACAACACACCGCCAACGGCGATGTTTGCCAGGTACCATTATGAAAACCGGATCCTTTGCCGAAACACACCGCAGCGATTATAATATTATTTTCTTTGATTTGAAGAGAGAGAAAGGGCAGGAAAAGTCAGTTTTGCCCTCGGATGAAGTGAGGCCCGCATGTCAGCTCTATCTTCTCCCTCTTCCTCCGCTTCTCGCCATTGCTGCTGCTCTCACTCCTCGTCGTGGCCGCCATCCGCGAGCTCGAATCGGAAGATGAAGACGGCGTGCGCGGGCAGGTTGTGCAGCGCCAGCGGACACCGCCGCCGTTCGCCGGAGCCGGAGCCGGGGAGGCATGCCGGGTGCTTCCTGTATGTGGCGAGGAGGCGGTTGTCCTGGTCGAGGCGGGTGCGGTAGGCGACGAGGTGTGCTCGGAGGAACGGCGACTGCGCCCGCACGACACGGTACCAGGCGGGATCCTCCTCGAGGAAGACCGTGGCGCCGCCGGGGTTGAGCGCGTGCCTGAGCCTCGAGTCGTGGCGGCGGAGCACGGCGAGGGAGAGGGAGATCTAGTCGCGGCGTCAGTAGAGGAACAGAGACACGAGGCCTCGGCGGCAGAGGCGAGTAGGCAGGACGCGGCGGCCGCGCAGGACACGGGCGGGCGCAGGTGGCGGCGACGCGGGAGAGGGAGACGAGGGTGACGGCCTGGCGGAGCGGGACGCGGAGGCGCGCGGGGGCAGAGACGAGACGAGTAGGAGGAAGAGGACGGAGAGAAGATAGAGCTGACATGTGGGCCTCACTTCATCCATGGGCAAAACTGACTTTTCTTGCTCTTTCTCTCTCTTAAAATCAAAGGAAATAATATTATAATCATTGCGGTGTGTTTCGGCAAAGGATCCGGTTTTCATAATGGTACCTGGCAAACATCGCCGTTGGCGGTGTGTTGTGGCCAATTCGGATGAATAACGGTGTCCGGGAGCAAATTTTGCCAATAATATAACAGCTGCTGCATTTCTGAATCACTGATACTGAAGTCTTGAAGGACTGATGCTATCACTTCTATAAGCACACTGCATGTCAGACTGCTAGTGAATACTGCAGCTATGTGTTCCAATGTCAACCCCATAGCAAACACAAGATCTGACCTCAATTCTAGAAGAGTATGCCATAGAAACATGCCGACCACGTTCCTGTGATGCTGATGGTCTCCAAGTTCAGTAAGGCACCAGTTGAAAAATTTATGGGCTGGAGACAACCTGAGTGGCTTCCATGGCAAGTGAGTCACCACATTACTGACAGTGGAAACATTACTGACAGTGGAAACATTACTGACAGTGGAAACATTACTGAATCCTTCCAGAAAAAAATTGATCACCACCTGGATCCCAGAGGATCAGCTGTGTCCCAGCTATGATTGCAGTCAAGAGCCCATCAGTTTGTAGCTGTACCAAAAATTGCCAATACTGAATCACATCTTCCTGACCTGAAATCTTAGCAGCATTAAGGTCGATCTTGGCTCCAGAAAACTGCACAACATCATCTGTACCATTTGAGTGATCTTCCCAGCTGTAGCAACCAGGACTCATCACCGCTTCCAAGGATATTCCAGCAGCAGCAAACATACACTTGCAGCTGGAAACTGTAGCAGCAACAGATCCACCATTTGAGTTATCTTCCCGGTCATTAATTCCTATGAATAGGTACCAACTGAATGGAGGCCACTGATCCCAAGAGAAAGAAATTTGAAGCAGCAGCACTTTGCAAGGAATTGTTGACTGGCTGTGAATTATTCCATAATCAGTGAACACCCTATAAATTGACCACTTGAGAACCAAAATATGTGATAAGTCCCCAATGATAGAACTAGCAGAATAAAACTTAGGATGGTCTGAATATATACTGAGCTGCTCACTAATTATCAGTACTGCCATGTTGATAGTATGAATTCCACCCAATAACAGTAGTTTAAGAATTGAGCACCTATGCTTCCACAATTGTGACAAGGCCATTTTCTGCAGAAGAACATAACCAGCACTGATATGTGACTGAAGGAAACTGACTGACTCTTTCCTGATGATGCCATTAATCTGCCCTTCAATGTCAAGTAACTCATGACATTGCCTGCAGTTCTCTCCACCATAATCAACACAGAAAAAATTCATCATGGACTCAAGCTGCATGAAGGTAACTTGGAATGGCCCATTTGCAATCAAATACAACAGATCTGTTGGTGGCAAAGGTGCTCTTGAGTTTTGCAAGTGCACACCAGATCTGTTGCAGTTCACAGTAATGTGACAGGTGCAGAATGACCAAGGTGTTGGCCGTATGCCTGCTCCCTTGCATGAAATCTTCACTGTTGGCGTCGACGGCCATGGCAATGATAGTTCATCAATTCCAATAGCTGGAGAATCAAAGTGCACAAGCGACAGGATGACAAGCATTGGAAATTCACCAGGTCTGCTCGTACCGCAGTTAAACGCACAACTATCAGTAGAACACACCAATACAGAAGGGATGTCCATGAAATCTAATTGCTCAGGTGGAGGCCAAGGTATTCTTAACTGCTGCAGGTGCAAGCCATATTGTCTGCATTTCACTCTCTCAGCAGTATGACGGGTGAAGGATGGACAAGGACTTGACCGCAGTTCTCCATCATATGTAATCTGCAATGTTGGCACCAATGGCCATGAAATGGTAACTCATCAAGTCCACTAGCTGCAGGACCGAAGTGCATAACCGGCATGGTGACCGTAATTGTCAGTTTACCCATTTTGTTCTTTCCACGGTCAAACACACAATGAGCAGTAGAACACACTAGCAAAGAACTGTTATCCATGAACTGAAATGGCATATGTGGAGGCCATGATTGCTTTTTCCACAAAACCTCCAGACTACCAGTGAATGACAGACATAGCAATAGAACACTCTGACTGTCGATGTCACGGTTGAGACCATCTGACGAACAGCTGATGGGTGTTTCATTGGTGACCTCCTCCTCTGCATCCGAAACATCTAGTGCCAGCATGGGTGTCGGCATGGCAGTTGTAGCGGGCAGTGAGGTGGCTGGTGCTGCAGCTGACGCGTCCGACGCTGCGAGCGAAGCACATGACGCCAAAGACGAGGTCGACGAAGGCGCCGGCGCAGCGGTCACAGGCACAAGAGCGCGCTCGCCGTGGCTGCGACCCGGTGTCGAACACCTCGCGGGCGGAGCTTGCAGGGGCTCCATGGTGGCGGTGGAGACGAGCGTGGTGGCGTCGATGGAGGTCGGGGTGGTGGGCGTAGTCGACGGCGGTGTAGTGGAGGACGCCGGCGAGCTGCGGGAGGTAAGCTTGACGTTGAGAGCATCAACCATCGTCTGGAGCTTCAATTGACCATTCCTGATGGCCGTGACTTCTTGAAGCAGTAGATCCAGCTTCTCTTCAGCGAGACCCATTTTTGTTGCGAGATTTGGTGGAACTGGTGGTTCACGGCGGCGGTGGCGGTGGCGGGCGGCTTGCGTTGGCGGCGACGGCGGTGGTGGCTGGATGACGGATTTGGTGATGACGGTGGTGGAATCGGATGTCAAAGCCAGGATCAACTCTTGAGGATAGCAAGTGCAGATCAAGTTGCGGATCGATTCACCGGCGAATGGAAGAAAAATTTTCCTAGATTCACCCCCGAATCTGAACTCAACCTGATGGAAACACCGGCTAATCTCACGAGAGGAATAGCTCTGATAACCAAATGTCACGATCCTTGGATCGGACAGGGTAGTTAGAGGGTTTCGCCGGCGTCACGCCAAGCGGGTGGAGAGCGGCGGCGCCGTCTCGGAAGCAGACTTGGGGGAGAAGAAGAATAGTAGATAGGAAATGTTGTTTGATTAATTCATTGATGATCCTATTCCCTCAGGCCACAGCAGCAATATAGGTTCATACATGGGCCAAGCCCAGCACACACACGGGCTCATAGGCCCACCAAACGATCCAGCCTATCTATTACACGGCCCAAGGCCTGGGTCATGACAAAGCAGCAGTAACAGGCAACGCCTTTACAATAGTACACCTCACAAAACTTCAGATAGACCTTGGTCTCCTCTGCGGATGTGTTGTTTACAACAGCATTAGAGCTTGTGTTTGCAAGACTCTTTCCGTTGCTTGTCATATATCTAGCCTCCACTGGCTCGGGAGAACCTACTGGAACATTTTGTGCGTCAGATGATGTGTGCATATATAAGAACGACCAGTTGGCTACCCTGCCCAGGCGGCATTAGTATACTTACAAAGCGTTGACACCCAAAAGTGGCACGGACCGAGAGAAACCGGTCTGACCGGTTTGCCCAACCGGTCAGACCGGTTTGGATCTGTAATTCGAGTAGGTTTAGGATTCTGAGTTTTGTCCCATATTGTAAACCGACCTAAAGGGGTACGACTTCCCCACCCTATAAATATAAAGGGTCATGGCCGATTGAGAGATACATCCAATCGAATCAAACATTACCTTTACTTTTTCCTTCAAACCCTAATCTCTTCCAATCTTCATGCTTTTCATCATCTGATCTCCACGGTCATAGATGACGTCCTAAGGCTTGCTGGTCGACCTAGGGCACGCCGGCGACGTCCACGCCCTGACGGGGTCCCTCCCGGGCGAGAGCTTCGACGGCCTTTGCTAGTTTGCTCGTAAACTAGTCGTTCTTCGCCACGTAAGTGCGTTGTTTATCTCTTTACTGGTTTGCTCGTAAACCTAGTCGTTCTCCAGCACGTAAGCTTGGTAGTTATCCCCACGAACAGTCGATTCTAGCAAAACCCTAGGAAACCGGTCTGACCGCTTTGCTGAACCGGTCTGATCGCTTTGTGCCCTGAAACCGGTCTGACCGCTTCTCTGAACCGGTTTGACCGCTTTATGCGGTTTTGCTGCTATTCGGTCTGTTTGCGACCCGCGCGTCAAGCGCTCTCTCGTGTGTTGACCGAGATTTGCGTCAACACATTTTCGCGACTCCGCTGGGGAACGATAATTCTGGTTGTTACAACCGAATTTTTCTACCCTAGCCTTATACTTAATTGATCTATTATTTTGATTCGCCGCTATAGTTGCATCTGGTCTTTTTGGACCGATTGCACCTATACCTGTGACTTTGCATCAGGTTGCTCAAACCGATTGCATTGTGTTTTGCTTGCTACTTCATATTGAAGATTAAAGTAGAAGCAAAGTCTTGGTCATTGATTGCTTGGATTATCTTGGATATATGGATTTATCACAAGACTGGAAGCATCAAGACCTATTATGGCGGGATATTCATATACACCACAACAATATTACTACGCCACGCCTGAGGTACAGCATGTAAGTACATCATATGTTTCTAATGATTATTTTGCTAGTACCACAAATTCTCATGTTGATGTTGCTAGATGTGATACTAGTAGGCATATTGCATCGGCTAGTAATTGTTCAGATGGAGTTTCTTATGTAAATTATAATAAACCTGAATTTTATAAACTAGAGCCATTGCCAAATAATATGCATGCTTTAAATTTTAATGCTACTAGCAACATACAACATTATCCTAACACATCGGCTGCAGAACAAGTTCACATGCCGATGAACAATTATCAAGGCCAAACTAACATGAGTTGGGCCAATCTTTATGAGACACCATGTGCTAATGATTTTAATACTGTTCAACAAGGTGTTTCATATACTTATTCATCGGCAATAAATTCAGAATATTTGATTCAAAACACGCCGATGAATGAGAAAATTAGCCATACTGATTTCAGATATCCGGCCAATTATTCTCAACCATTATATGCTAGAGTGGAAGATGAATGTATAAATTCAGTATCATATACGAATGCTAATACTCATATTTCGGTTCCAAATGTTTCCAATACTTATAGCCGAATTAATGAAAATTCAGCAAGATCATATTCATCTCCACAAATTAATCATTCATGTGTTTCATCTCATGCATCATCACATATTTTCGGTACTACTCATTCTTCGTTACCGAAAGTTCATGCTAGTGATTTTGCACAAAAGGCTACACCAAACAGTGTTTCTACTAAATTGCTAAAGCCAAATACTTTGTGGGATGCAAAATGTGTTGAGCTTAAGAATGACATGATTAAAAAGTTCAACAATGGTAAGCAGTTTGAAGGTGAGCTTAGCAAATTTGTAGAAACACAAATAAAATCGTATAAATCTTGTTTCCAAGAAACAGAACAAGGATTGGTTCAAGTAATGGAACTACCATCCATTGATGATATATTCAAGGAAATGAGATTTGCAGCTACAAAGCCGGTTACATCATCGGTTGATATTAAGAAGAAGAACGATTCAGATTTGATTAATAGTTCGGTAATTACAACAACCGAACGATCTGGATCTGTTCGAACAAAAGAAACAAGCTTGGTTGTACAAAACCTTGTCAGTAGTAAGAAAATAGCTATGCTTGAAATCCCAGATGAAGTTGTGCATTTGTCTAGCGATTATTTTATTATCAATAAATGCCAACTCTCGGCTGGAAAAAGTTCATCCAACCAAAATGATGAAGACCATGGCGTTGGAGACAAAAAGGAGACATTCACATGTCGCGACTTGGCAATTTCCAGCGAACCTGGAAAAACCGGTCTGACCGATTTTACAATCCGGTCAGACCAGTTCCAAAGCGGTCAGACCGGTTGCTTAACCCGGTCAGACCGGTTTCTTCGGACAGAAGCTGCTGTTAGCTGCCATCGAGAGAAATACGACACCATCTACATCAAGGTTTCACGCCTCTCCAAAAATTTCAGCAAGGTATGCTTTGGAAGTAACTCCCAATCAGATCATGCATTATTAATTAATTCATCTACTAGTGATGCTATTATGAATATTTCTAAAAGATCGATTGAGGATGGTAATTTACTTGCTAGTAGTGTCATACCTTCAGATTATGTCGGCCATTGTAATGTGAAAGTTAGAAAGGCCGATAACAGCAAGATTTTGACATTTAAAATTTCTCCATCATCATTGTCAAAATTTTTCTCTAAATGGTTTTCTTATGGTCGTTCCGGGATTAAAAATAAGAAACCAAAACCGAAAAGCATTGTGAAATCCGATAATGATGTAGTGATGAACTCTAAAGCATCGGATGTGAGAAGGACACAAAGAAGCATAGCCGAATGGGTTAATGAAAAATTTGAACCATTCATTTGCTTGGCTTTAAAACCTTCTCCACAAAAGCATCAGTTAGAGAGAATGAAATATACCTTTGATTTAACTTTGTGTGATGATTTATTTGATATTTTGCTAGAGAAAAATCTTATTAAACTATCTGATCACAAAGTTATTCCATCACCTCTTGAATTAGAACAGCGAAAGTATTGCAAGTGGCATAGTTCTTTTGATCATAATATAAGTAATTGCAATATGTTTCGCCAATTTATCCAATCGGCCATTAATATCGGACGATTGAGATTTTCTCAAACACAAGAAGATAACCAATTACCTACAATTGGTTTTGTTGCCAAAGGATCATTAAATCGGTTAGCATTGACCGATTTGTCTAAAGATCCAAATTTAATTGCCAAAGAGGAAGATTCTAAGCCCTCAAGTGATATAGAAGATATCGTCCAAGTTGAAGACGTGTTAGAGGACGATGAGCTTAATCTGGAAAACACTGGGGGGCAAACAACTTCTTCACAATCGGAACAAGAACCGGTTACTCTTGCTGTGCTGGCAAAACCGGTCACACCGGTTTGCTTAACCGGTCAGACCGGTTCCAAAGCGGTCAGACTGGTTGTGCAAACCGGTCAGACCGGTTCTAACCAAGGACGTCCAAAAATATTAAAATCAGAGCGTGCTAAGATGAATGGAGGTAAAGACCGTGTTAAGCACATTGGTAAAAGGCCGAAGCTCACTTTTGATGAACTTCTGGCTAAATATCAAAAAGAAAATGAGGCCAAGCGTGCTAATCGGTCAAATGGAGCTAAATCATCAAGATCACCTCCTAAACATAATTCTGAGAATTGGAATTGGCAAAGAAAGGGTTTTAGTTCAGCAGCACCGTATTCTTCTTTTAGTCCATCAATGCCAGTTCCATGTGCTTCACATCCCACTGATTTTCATTTTTACTCATCACGGGGGTGGAATGATTTATGTGCACATACTCCTTCATGTTTTAGGCCATATTATATAGAGTATGTAGCTCCACAAGAATCATCATATGCAAGACAACCTTATGTTAAAAATGACCGTTTTGAGTATAAAGATCGGTCTAGAGTTCAAAATAAGAAAAATGTTGTCAAGCAGATTTATGTAGTGAAAAAAGATGGTCGCAAAGCTACAAGTTCAGATCCGAATACAATTGCTGAAAAGCCGATTAATGTGTTAAAGACTTCGGCTATTAATGGTAATGAAGAGAAAAATTTAGCTATTGATATTTCAAATACTAAATCTGGGCAAAAAAGGTTAAAGGAGCCAAAAATCAAGAAAGAGTTGTCGCTATCCAAAGCTCAAGCACAGCCGAAACGTTTACTCGGTTCATCAGATTGGCAAAAGAAGAAGCTCCACAGACTTAGTGCCCAAGAGCTAAAAGAAAAAGGCATGGCGTGGGTTCCTAAAGGAAGCATTCAAACTCAAGACGAAGACGATGTTTCCACAGAAGTTGCAATACAATTCAAGAAGAATAAAAGGTCCAAGAGACAATCTTCAAATATAAGGTTTGCACCAAATCATCAAAATTATTGGTCAATGCATCGTCTATTTGGTTCACAAATACCGTATACGCCCATGTTCTTATGGATGAATTTACTGTGGATGATAATTTGTGTCATCCTTGGCAACATATATGGCCGATGAATGTCTTTGATCATCGTCCTAAAGTGTTAAAATTCCTGATAAAATATCACCTAATTATTTTAATGCCCGGGGGGCAAAATAATTCATCAAGGGAGAGTCGATCAGCTGATCAAGCGAAACCGGTCAGACCGGTTTCCCAAGCCGGTCAGACCGGTTTGTCCCAGGATTAATAGAACGAGCATTTTTTCCTTAATGGATTTGGTGTTCTTATTGGATCGACTTGAAAAGAGTTTTCAAGGAATTGGTGCTGTTTTGATCTCTCCAAGTGGTGCCATCTTTGAGTTTTCAAACCGATTGGAAGAAAAGTGTATCAATAATCAAGTTGAATATGAAGCTCTTCAATTCGGTTTAGAATTATTGCAAGATATGGGAATAAAGCATGTTGAAGTTTTTGGTGATACGCTCCTGGTGGTACAACAAGTGTCAAAGGTTCATATCTCATGGAGATGCAGGAATATGAGCAACACAGTGAATCCATCGTCTTGAAGACCAAGATATGTGGACAATTGGGTTTCTTCATCATTAGAGACAAGATGTGACTAATGTACGGGTGATTATCATTGTTTCAGTGCAGTTTTTGGCTTGGAGAAATGTTTCTTGCTACGCAAGCTTTACCAAGAAACAGGGGGCATGTGTTGACACCCAAAAGTGGCACGGACCGAGAGAAACCGGTCTGACCGGTTTGCCCAACCGATCAGACCGGTTTGGATCTGTAATTCGAGTAGGTTTAGGATTCTGAGTTTTGTCCCATGTTGTAAACCGACCTAAAGGGGTACGACTTCCCCACCCTATAAATATAAAGGGTCATGGCCGATTGAGAGATACATCCAATCGAATCAAACATTACCTTTACTTTTTCCTTCAAACCCTAATCTCTTCCAACCTTCATGCTTTTTATCCTCTGATCTCCACGGTCATAGATGACGTCCTAAGGCTTGCTGGTCGACCTAGGGCACGCCGGCGACGTCCACGCCCTGACGGGGTCCCTCCCGGACGAGAGCTTCGACGGCCTTTGCTAGTTTGCTCGTAAACTAGTCGTTCTTCGCCACGTAAGTGCGTTGTTTATCTCTTTACTGGTTTGCTCGTAAACCTAGTCGTTCTCCAGCACGTAAGCTTGGTAGTTATCCCCACGAACAGTCGATTCTAGCAAAACCCTAGGAAACCGGTCTGACCGCTTTGCTGAACCGGTCTGACCGCTTTGTGCCCTGAAACCGGTCTGACCGCTTCTCTGAACCGGTCTGACCGCTTTATGCGGTTTTGCTGCTATTCGGTCTGTTTGCGACCCGCGCGTCAAGCGCTCTCTCGTGTGTTGACCGAGATTTGCGTCAACACATTTTCGGTCAACACAAAGAAATGCTACCCCAAGAAGCACAACGAAGATGGACATCATGCACAGAACACCGCCGTCGCTGGTCCTCATATCGCACCGCCGACGAAGCGCGCTGGCCCCTCTATCGCAAGACAATCGGAATGCCGTCGCGGTAAGAAAAACGATTAAAAGGGATGCCACAGGAAGCAGTAATAATGGATGGCAAGCGTTATATTGAAACTAGTAACTGCCTTAAAGTACTATACCACAGAAAGGAGTTACTAGTTTCGTTTTTTAGGAACGGTCAGCAACAACGCACCTGCCGGATTAAATTAAATTAATTGAGGAGGAGAGTCCGAAAAAAAAAGAACCCAGAGGAGAGAGAAGTATGCCTACAATTCATGAGATACCTAATTTCTTGCTTTCTCTCAAATGGATCCAAAACCACCCAAAATTGTTAGCTGTTAATTGGCTAATCATGTAGACGATAGCCAAATGAATATTGCAAGGATATGCAATTCATCATAAGAATCCAATTGTATATGTGAAAGAATTGCTCATATTAGCATATATGCAATAAAAAACACATTGTGGTTTCCTAAAATTAGCTATTTCACACTGGAAACAGCAAAATTGACCGTAGGACACTAGGCACAACAAAGAATCCAACTGTTGTCCTACAACTAGTTTTGCCGTTTCCAGTGTAAAATGGCATACATAGTATACCATAAAATCAGAGTGTCCTATACCAAATGTTGCCAAAACTAAAAGTTAAAAATCTAGTTTCCAAACAGAGAATTCAAATTAATTTTTCCCACAAATATTTTTGTCATGAAGTTAATATTTTTTCTGAATTTTTACAATTTTTCGTCAAATTGAAAATTTTATTTTGAGGGAACTGGTGTTTATGGCTTATGATAAAATTGTTCCAGGTTCAAAACATCTTTTTTTCTAAATTATAAGAAAATTATTTCAAATTGAGGAGGAAGATATGCTAACATTTAGGAAAAAGACATATTTAATCTTATTATATACTAGCAAGAACGCACGTGCGACACGCATGTTTAATAGAAAATAAAATTGTATAACAGATAATTGGCCGGGGACCGTATTGGTTACGAACTCGATTATTCCACGCAAGCACGTGTTTTTTCCCACGGATTGTTTCTTCAAACTCTTTTGGCAGGAGGGGTAATGTTTCAATGATTTGTAGGCCTGTCAACCCTCGAAAGTTTTGGATTATTTATTATAGCAAGTATAGATATATTAATTCTGAAAACACAATTTTTCATTGGGTTTCGAATAGCAGATTGCAGTTTAAGTGAAAAATAATTTGGAGTTTGGATGCTAAAGAACCCAATTCGGCTTCGGCAATGCCAACCTTGATGACAAGGAAAAAAAATCGAACGAGAGAGAGCGAACGCGCGCCATTTATAGCATCCGCGCAAATTGAGCGGCCTAGTAGAGCCCATAAATCCATTGGCGGCCTACCAGAGCCCACAAATCCCGCGGCCTAGCAGAAACCGGCAGATCCAGCGGCCCAGCGTGCAAGGCGGAACCCCTTGGCCTTTTCTCTCCGCCGCACTAGTTCTCCTCAGCTTCAGCACGCGCACATTACGGAACACCTCACCGGCGGCTTCTCCTCCTCCACCGCCGCCGCCGCCGCAGTCCCAGGATCTCACCTCGCCGGCGACCATGTACCGCGCCGCGGGGACCCACCTTCGCTCCCTCAAGGTTCGTCTATCCCCTTCCTCCTCTCGTTCCCGCTGCATGCACATCTCGAATTCTCGATCCACTAGGTATGAGCCGATGGGCGCACTTAGATTCGCTGCAAACAGCAAACGGATCATGGGGTCCATTTGCTAGTGTGGCGATGAGTCTGAAGCCGGTTTCGTTAGTCTTGTTTACATGTAGGGACACAGATGGATGGAATTCCGACTTATGATATATTTTTGTTCATAGTTACGAAGCTAATGCTTACGGAATTCAGCATGCAGCTCATATTTATATCTCGTTGTGTTGATAAATCCCGTCCATGTAACGTGCCCTTTGAGTTGTGGTAACATTCTTTAACATGAAGACATAATTCATACTGTATTTTTCTATTTTTAGCATCACGGTGCCACCAGGCTTGCTAGTACAAGTGTTGTGAAGCAATCCCAAGGTGGTCTGTTCAGCTGGCTTCTTGGGGGGAAATCAAGCCAACTTCCTCCCCTTGATGTTCCGCTTCCAGGCATTACTATTCCCCCACCTCTACCAGACTTTGTAGAGCCATCTAAGACAAAGATCACTACTCTTCCAAATGGCGTCAAGATTGCCTCAGAGACGTCACCGGTATTGCTCAGCGCTTGCTTATGTTACAATCCGGTCTTTTTTTCATGACAATCATGTTTTCTTGTGGACTTAATTTCAGAGCCCAGCAGTATCAGTGGGTCTGTACATTGACTGTGGTTCCATTTATGAGACCCCCGCTTCATCTGGAGTTTCACATCTATTGGAGAGAATGGCCTTCAAGAGTACAGTAAATCGGAGTCACTTGCGGCTAGTTCGTGAGGTAGAAGCCATTGGAGGAAATGTCTCCGCATCGGCTTCCCGTGAACAAATGAGCTATACCTATGATGCATTGAAGAACTATACACCAGAAATGGTTGAAGTTCTCATTGACAGTGTGAGGAATCCAGCGTTTCTTGAATGGGAGGTCAAAGAGCAGGTATTTGATCAACAAAAGTAAACTTTACCCTTTTTCCTTGCTATGTACTAATGCTGCGCCATACGTTTCTACAGCTCCAGAAGATAAAATCTGAAATAGCTGAAGTGTCTGCTAATCCTCAAGGTCTACTTCTGGAGGCACTTCATTCAGCTGGATATTCTGGGGCACTAGCAAAATCTTTGATGGCTTCAGAATCTGCTGTAAATCGGTTGGATGTTAGCATCTTGGAGGAATTTGTTGCTGTAAGATTCAGTGATTTATTTAACAAGTTAATGTTCAGTCACAAAAGGCATCTCTCATGTTTTTTGTTGCTTGATAAACGTAGGAAAATTACATTGCTCCCAGGATGGTTCTTGCAGCATCAGGAGTTGAGCATGATGCTTTGGTTTCAGTTGTAGAACCACTTCTATCTGACCTTCCCAGTGTGAAACATCCTGAAGAGCCAAAGTCTGTGTATGTGGGAGGGGACTATCGTTGTCAAGGAGATTCTCCTGTAAGTTTTCGTATTGCAGCATTATTCTTTAGGTGTTATGAGTTATTTACTTCCTTTGTGCTTAAAGTTGGATTTTTTGGGAACAGAGCACACACATTGCACTTGCTTTTGAGGTGCCAGGTGGCTGGAATCAAGAGAAAACTGCAATGGTTGTGACGGTGCTTCAGGTATGCCTAACGACTGTTGAAGTGATCTAATTTTTTATGGATACAAGAGGTTGCCTGTTCTGTATAAGTGTTTTTAATGTTTGTAGAACTTGTTTTATATGTTATTACCTCCGTTCCAAATTACTATTCGCTGTTGACTTTGTTCCACGATATTTGACATTCGTCTTATTAAAAACTTTAGCCCAAATATGTAAAAAAAAATCATACTTAAACTATATGTGATGATAAACTAAGTGACAAACAAAATAAATGATATTTGCATAATTTTTTAAATAAGACGGATGATCAAACGTTATGAGAAAAAATCAACAATGAAGAGTAATTTTGAACTGAGGTAGTATCACATGTGCTAGATAGGTCAACTGATTTGTTGATCTGCAGATGCTCATGGGAGGAGGAGGGTCCTTCTCTGCTGGTGGGCCTGGAAAGGGAATGCATTCTCGATTGTGTATGCCTCTTTTCAAATCATTACTGTCTTTGCTATACAAGCAAACCTTTGTGATGCATCCTAACATGACCTTTGGTCCTATACCTACAGATCTCCGTATCTTGAGCAACTACCCACAGATTGAATCATTCTCTGCTTTCAACAGTGTCTATAACAATTCGGGTCTTTTTGGAATTTATGCTGTCACTGTAAGCGTCTCATGGAGCACCGTCTAAATTGTGTATGCCCTTGAATTCAAGCAATAGGTGCAGCTAACATTTTTCTAAAAATATATTATTATAATTCAACAGAGCCCTGACTTTTCATCAAAGGCTGTGGATCTGGCAGCAGGGGAACTCCTTGAGATTGCAACTCCTGGAAAAGGTTTCCTTCTTGTCTATCACCTCAAATTAGATCTATTATCGCATTGGGTTGACCATTGTCCATAACATTCCTCTGTCCTCTGTCTTTTACCTCTTTTAGTTTCACAAGAACAGCTTGATCGTGCTAAAGAGGCAACCAAATCTGCAGTTCTGATGAACTTGGAATCAAGGGTATGCTGTTCTGGCTCCTCATCAAATCCCAATTGTATGAGTTGGTTCCCTAAAGTGTTCTTTACACCATGTATTTGTTCCCCTTCTGCAGTCTATAGCATCTGAAGATATTGGAAGGCAGGTCCTGACTTATGGTGAAAGGTCTGAGCATATTGCTATGCTAGTACATAAATCAATTCTATTTTCTGCTATAGTTATGTATTGTGTCCTCACTAAAATATTAATATGGTCACCTTAGATGATTTTTAATATAATATTACTAATAGCCAGTCCAGGACATATCAGTAGTTTCTTAGCATACTGCAATGCTTGCTCTAGTGTCCATTTCTGTGTAAGCTAACATTTCTTCGGAGCCTTGACATTGTGTAGGGCATTATTTTACAATGTAACCATTATTCACTTCTGCCAGTAGAGCTGTTATTATCTTCAACTGATTCTATGTTTCTGAAATTTCAGGAAACCTATTGAATATTTCCTGAAAACTGTTGAGGAGATCACTTTGAATGACATTTCATCAACTGCAAAGAAGATAATGTCTTCACCGCTTACAATGGCATCATGGGGCGATGGTATGTTCTGTATCTTCAAGTTAAGTATTTGTCTGCAACAAGGTATAGCAACTGACTGGAATGCTCTTGTTGCAGTTATTCATGTTCCTAGCTATGAGTCTGTCAGCCGCAAGTTTCACGCAAAGTGAGCACTCAGCATTGGCTTTGCATGACCTGTTCCAACAATTAAAGGTGAAGCCTGCAACGGCCCTCATCTGGAATAACTTGCCTATACAAATGCATGATGGGTAGTTACTCACATAGAATAACAATAATGAGTTTTCTAGTGCTCCTTCCTGCACGGCTGCACTCATGCTCATCATGTTTTTGATGAAAATCTGCAAGTTCATTCACAACTCTTTCCCGAGCATACCCTCTGTACTAGGTTTGATATGGATAAACGAGCTTTCTGGCCAGAAAGACAAATCTTTTGCAATTTAGTCCACAAAGACACAGATCATCCTGTTTCGGATGGAAGCATGTGGTACTTCTTTTGTTATTTTTTGGCTGCAACATTTTCCATCATTTATTGTGTATGTGTGAAACCACAAGCCCAGCTATAGGATTATCTATTCCCTGTATGTAGTCTGTGTACGACGATCGATGGCCGGGCAAGGGTTTTAAATGAAACCGTTGGAATTAAACTTTCCACGGCCACCCATTCAAAGCCAGGGGTTTATGGAGAGCAGCAGGTATAAGCCTTTTGAGACTGCCAATTCGTATCGGCAGTTCTCTTGTTTCCAAATTCAAAGCTGTAAACCATTACAGGCCATCTGAAGAATAGCAGCCGGAGTAATGTGGAAAAGGATAGCCGTGGAATGACCAAATGTGTGAGAACTTCATCGTGCAACAGGACCAGAGTACCGTACAGCAGAATTTGTCTCTACTAATCGTCAGATTAGTTTAGACTGCGAGTTGAATATCGACATTGGTACGATGGCAAGCGGCCGGGAACAGGTACGATGGGGCTTGTCTTCTGCTGACTACTGGGATCGATCGGGTGTCTCTGGTGCCATACATCGGCAAAGCGCAAGGTTCTGTCACTGGATAACCTTTCTACCTGTATCCAAACCATTTTGTTCACTACGTTCAATTCAGGGCACCAGGAAAGCTGCCCACTAAAATCGGAATACCTTTCATTCCGAGGATGATGGTAATCGTAGGACCATTCACGTACCTGGACCAAGAGATTAGATGAATATATAGATGACACGCAGATATGCAGCTCCTCGCTGTTCTAAAATCTCCTACCGGCCTGTGCAGATAGTCTACTTTTGCTTCTTGCCGTGTTTATGCAGGTGTCCACGAAGATCCTATCTGGGCAGAGTCTAAAGGACCTACCGCTACCTGTGTTCGGGTTGACCACGACATTCGTCGAAACTCCAGTGAAGCTCATTCTATATCTACAGCTCAAGAATTCAAATCCTCGAATACACTAGTCAACCAGACAGTCTAGAGAGCATCGACGATTCTATTCGAAATGCAAGAATTAGGATCCCCTACCCGGAGAGAGAGAGAGAGAGAGAGAGAGAGGATCCTAGACGACGTTGACATGGCCGCTTCTCGCTCGAAGCCCAACGCTCCAAATAGAGACGTCATCTATTTGCCTAATCCATATTATTATAATGCTATATCCTAATCCATATTGCTCTGTCGGCGTGATAACGAGCTAATTTGTATGAATCATAATATTGAATCTTTAATTTTTTTTTAAAAAAAAACTTTTTTTTAGAATAAAAAAGTGAATCTTTGGTTGTACCTGCGGAGATACAAGGTTGTACTTTGGGATGAGAGTTCCCAAATCTATGTAACTTGTTATATTTGGTCCTTAAAAAAATAGCATATGTGAGGGGAAAAAAGAACCCAAATTTCTTTACAAAACTACCAACTAAAGCCAGAAAAATCTTAATGAAAACATGCAGTGTGAATAGAGGCATGCATACATGTACAGTATTATTACGTCGACAAAGCTCAAAAAAAAATACAGACCTAGAGTCCTGAATGTGGACGTGAAGGTGAGCATAGTTCCACCAAATTTTATATTACACCAAAACTAATTACACTTTATCTGTATCTAATTATAAAGCAAGGAACGAATACTTCATATTTTCTGCTTCTACCGTGTTTCTGTCGTCCGTCGCCCCGACGCTGTCCCAGCCACGCCCGTCGCAACACATCGATGACGCGCGTACGGAGTATATATGGTTTCTAAATCGGAGTTGAGTCCTAACCGCGTCTGATCTGACCTGGGGTAGCATGCGGACTGGTAACTGGGTTACAGCCAGACCGATGGCCCATGATGGACGCAAAGAAAGAAGGACGGGCCCATGGTAATGAAGATCAGGCCATTTGGGGTGATTTGGGCCTTACGGTTGTTGATGGTAGTGGTCTTTCACGTGTGGGGGAGAAGCGAATTGGATTGTAGTCCGGTCCAGTGAGACGCTACCCACCAGAGTTCAAATCCCGGTGATCGCATCTTTTCCTGGGATTTCCCAGGATTTACCGATGCTATGCTTAAGCGGTAAGCGGCGTTCCCGTCAACAACGAGGTGCCAATGACGACTTCGGGAATCTCAAGATCTGCCAGTGCTTAGGCCCCGTTTGGATTGCAGTTTTTTCAAAGGAATTTTGGAGGAATGGCATTCCTTTGTTTCGCTGACGTCATCTAGCGTTTGGAATGCAGGAAACGCCTAGAAACATTCCACAGGAACGGTAGGATTGCATGTACTTTCACAGGAAACAAAAAATGAGGTCCGAGCCAAGGGAATCTTGGTGCTCGCGACTCTTGTGCTTAACAAGCGTGCTTACCAATTATTTAAACAAAGAACAAGCATGCTTACTCCTATTGTCGCTCCCTTGTGCTTGCGAGCACCATTAATGGCGTCGTGGATCTTACGCCTCTCGTCTAACCGTGAACCCAAGGACTAGCAGCAGTAGATGCTTGGCTTCTTTGTCTGTTGCCTGCTCAACCATTTGGATTTAGCCACCTGCTCAACTACTTGCGTTGTCGATTGGTCACCTTTGTTGGAGAACAGCAACACAAAGGAGAGACGATGAGCAAAAACCAGGCGCAAAAAACAGGATACGAGCTGCTAGCGTGACTGACCGGTAGGGTCTATCCGCCCATCTGTTAGATAGTTTTTTCTGGTGATTATCATAACGCATTTTTATCTAATTTATCTACTTTGCAATCCTCTGTTTTTATTCCTTTGTTCCAAACACCACTTCCTGTATCTTTCCTGTGTTTTTCGTTCCTCTGTTTTCTCACTTCATCCATAGTCATTTCCTATGTTTCCTACCATTCCTGTGTTTTCTATTCCTTCGTTCCAAACAGGGCCAGGGTTTGCGTACGCGTATTTATAGGGGTCAGTGTACTTGCGTGTGTGAGCGTCTGCGTTGTACTGTGTAATCTCAGAAAAAAACGTGTGGGGGAGAAGGACAGGGTTAGGACCTCATAGGCTTAGAATTAGACTAAGGACGAACTAAGGGTGTGGGGGAGAAGGACAGGGTTAGGACCTCATAGGCTTAGAATTAGACTAAGGACAGGTACATTGGTACCGTCTAATATGTGATCTCATGCAGTTACACGTAATCTTGAAACGACTTATGAGACAACCTACTTAATTTATGGGGAAATAAAAAAAATCCTATTGGTTGCATGACAACAGAACTCGTACAATGGTGGAGGAGTTGTCTCATGGTCCTATGATTTAGCTCATGCGACGGTTGTTTCACGAAGCAACGACCTTATTTTCTCACCTCACTCTCTCTCCTCCACATAAGCAAAAATCCTATTTGACACTGCATGAGACGACCCATTAGACTGCTTACGTGTAGCAATGTACCTATCCTAAGAATAAACCTTCTCACACATATTATCCAGCCATCGATCACCATAAATAAAATGATAAATTTACCAATACTTATTACCCGTGGCAACGCGCGGGCATAATTTTGCAAATACCGTGTTTAGGAGTGATAATGAATATATCGATATAGTTCTTCCGTAGCAACGCACGGGCATGATTGCTAGGAGTATAGATAAATATATAAATTCATGAAAATACAAACTAATCGGAGGTCAGGTTCAACCAAGTTCAAGTTCAGATATTTTTTATTTTTCTAGATTTATTTTAGAATTTAAAATTTGACGTTTGTAATGGACGCTATCCGGTGGCACATTATTACGTCTATCCTACAAAACTCAATGGCCGGCACACAAAACCGATGGGCGCTCTCGTCATGAATCACGTATGTTCCGATTAGAATGAAGGCAAAGCAGGCAAAATGGTACGGAGTACGTAGCAGCGATTCCGCTGCGCCCCTTTTCCTGCGGCGGAAGGAAAAAGATGCGATAGCGACGCGACGCCGGGAATTGACCCGCGCCGTGGCGGCGGCGCGGCAAACGGTTTGCCCGATCTCTCGTCTGTCATGTGCCTGGGACCGACCGACCACGTCACCCCGAGCCCGAAACCAGCGACCGCGGACCGCACGGCGCCGGCCGCCGGGCTAGGCCACGGGGAGTCTGGGATCTGATTCCGAGTTCCCGACGAGTCGCTATTTGCCTCACCAGTCACCACCACAAACCCAGACTCATCGTACTAATCTGCACAAAAAGCACACGATCCCACCGCGCACAGCCAAACCCCCTCGCGTCGCCGTTCACCCGCATGGCCATCCATCTCGCCCAAAACAGCGACGCAACTACACTACACGTATCCGCCGCACCGAGCTGCTGGCGAAACCGCAGCAAAGCCACGCACGCACCTCTTCCGCTCACAACCAGCAGCCTGGAGCTCGAGACGAGACGACTCCGCTGACCCCTCCCAAATTCCCATCCGTCCTCTCTCTTTCCCCGCGGCGCTCGTTTTTTATTAAACCACCGCGAACGCGACCGCCTCGTCCGCTTCTGGCAGCAGAGCAATCAGCAAGCGAACTAGTAGCAGAGAGCTAAACCTCGGAAAATCCCCCTCACGAACGCGACACGCCATGGCGTCGCACATCATCCTGCCGCCGGACGACGCCGACGAGAACCACCGCCAGGAGCGGGAGGAGGAGGACGACGACGAGCTGGGGCAAGACGAGGACGAAGACGACGACGGGCCCCCGGTGCTGCCGCCGAAGGCGACGGCGCTGCCGTTCTCGGCCTCGTGCGTGCGGATCTCCCGCGACTCGTACCCCAACCTCCGCGCGCTCCGCAACGCCTCCTCCGTCAGCCTCGCCGACGCCGCCTACGTCAAGATCTCCGAGGGCGACTTCGGATACGTCCTCGACGACGTTCCCCACTTCTCCGACTACCTCCCCGACATACCGGTGAGCGCCCAATACCTATCCATCCCAACCCGCCTCCCCTCTCTCCCGCCGCCGCTGCTCTAGCGGGGTCGCTCCAGAGAGATGAGTTTGTACTCTGTCAGTGGTGCGCGTTCCGGTCTGTGGATGGTCTAGCGGTACCCAAAACTGGGCCGGTGAGGTGTTGCTGTAGCACACGAATATGATGTTAGGTGATTATTGGTCGCAAAAAAGAAAAAAATGACGCTAGGTGATTATTGGCGGCTAGTAACCCATTTTTGGGGAGTTTGCTAGCCATGTTTTTGGAATTTCCTAGATTAGGATTACTGTTACAGTCCTCCAATTTTGGACTTGAGTTTGCTTGCCCTGTTTGTGAGCGTCTAGTGAGCAGTTTAATCAGTTACAATCGAAATAGGGGCTAAATTGAGCAAATGAACTCTTAATACAGTCATAAATGGGTATGCTCATTATAGGAAGAAAAGTATTACTATAAGGCTGATTCAGATTGGCCTGCCAAAAGCAGTTACTGATCAGGAACTTTGTAGTGAAAGGTGGACTACTCTGATGGTGATATTTGTCTATTTCTGTTGAAGCATGCTGAACTTAGTTTACCTCAGAACAGAAAGGGAAACTATGATCATTGGGCTGATGATTTCCTATTTTGTTCCTGTTGGCAGACCTATCCTAATCCATTACAAGATCATCCAGCATATTCACCTGTCAAGTATGGCCTCTGTTTCTTATATTTTTTTATTGCTTTCAATTCTTTTGGTCAATTACGATGCATGTGTTGCTATGCAATGTGTTAAGCTGGAATATTTCTTCTTATCATACCAGGCAGTATTTTGTCAATGAAGATGACACTGTACCTCAAAAGGTAAATCAAAAGTTAATCAATACTTTTAACGTTTACACTTATATGTTGTGGTCAACAGTAAATTTATGATCAGTTATATCTGTTGCTGCTGCAGGTGGTTGTTCAGAAGAACAGCAGGCGTGGTGTTCACTTCCGACGTGCTGGGCCTCGTCAGAGGGTAGGATACACTAGCCACCTCTTTTAGTCATCGGAACTCATCACTTGTTCTAGGCTGACAGAAATCTTTGGAATTAAACATATGTAGGTTTACTTTGGCACCGATGAAGTGAAAGCATGCATTGTAACTTGTGGAGGCCTCTGCCCTGGGCTTAACACTGTCATCAGAGAACTAGTGTGTGGCTTGTCACACATGTACAATGTCAATAACATCTTTGGAATACAGGTGTGTGTCCTCTTGTTAGTGGCAATATATCACTCCAACAAATTGTTAAACTCTAATCTTCATCTTGCACATGCTTTATTGCAACCCGTTCCCCTCATGTATAATTTGCTGTTATCCAATAAAAGAATGGCCAGTTTACTTTAGATTGTAACCACAGCTTAGTAAGGATATCATGTTTTAGTATGTCATGTAAAAGAAAATCAAATTATGTTTGAATGAATAATTCCCAGCCCATGTAATAAGCCTTTCATTCGGGCTGACAGGAAGGTTCCTGATGTATCATTAAGGGAGCTAATAAATTATTTGGCTTTGCTCTCTCTTTTTAAGTCAAGAAAGTAAGAATGGTCTTTAGACAAGTGTTGATGTTTTAGTAAAATGTCTGTTTGAAATAAAGTATTGTTTTATGACAATTATCAATGGCTGTTTAATATGGTTACCTTTCATATAGGACAGCAGCATGTCTAGGGTAATCAGTTTTGATCATCATATCTAAAATTTTGCCTATGTTCATTGTCTACTGTCCTAATATTTTATACCAATTACAGAATGGATACAAGGGCTTTTATTCTAGCAACTACCTTCCCCTAACACCTAAGAGTGTCAATGACATCCACAAAAGGGGTGGTACAGTTCTAGGGACATCACGAGGTGGTCATGGTACAAAAAAGATTGTTGATAACATTCAAGATCGTGGGATTAATCAGGTAAACATGGTTTCACAATTGCACCCATTAGCATACCTCTTCTGATTGGAAGTTGACTGATATACAAGCACACTTTATCTAGGTGTATATCATTGGAGGAGATGGAACTCAGAAGGGAGCATATGAGATATTCAAGGTAATTATCATTGGGCATGTGGTGCTCATGCCGTGTTCTTTTCCATTACGATGATAGAAGATATGTTAATAAGCAGCCTCTACAAAATAGAATTGTAGTATTAGGTATACAAAATAGAAGTTATACTGATTTGTTAACATGTACTACCAAACTGCGTTGTCTGCCTATATGCTTTCTAGTGCAGGAAATGATGTTGAAATTAAACAGTGGGTTTTACTGGAGATATTCTTTATACTGATGTGTCACTTCTGAATTATTGGCAGGAAATCCGTAAGCGTGGCCTGAAAGTTTCTGTGGCTGGAATTCCCAAGACAATAGATAATGACATTGCGGTAATATTTCACATGATATGTTTTTTAGTGAAAAAAGCCTTTGTGACATACCCTATTAAAGTGACCACTCGTATGAGGATGTGACATGCAAACCTCTTGATTCTTAGATTATCGACAAGTCGTTCGGTTTTGATACGGCTGTGGAAGAGGCTCAGCGGGCCATTGATTCAGCTCATGTGGAAGCTTGCAGTGCTGAGAATGGAATAGGCTTAGTGAAACTGATGGGTCGTTATAGTGGTTAGTTTTCTAACAGATTCCATACAGATTCCTTCTTTTTTTTCTTTGCATAGTAATCTTATTGATATGTAAGTGCCTTAAGTTGTTGAAAACACTATCCATACTTGCAAAGAAAAGAAGAAAAACCCATAATTATCATATTCTATAGCCAGGCACTCTTAGTTCACACTGCACATTTGCACTTTGAATTCAGAGCAAAGAACACTCTCTTCTTCAAGCATCATGGCTTTACCAACTTTTCTGTTGTTTTCTTTCATTATCTGGTCCTTGAATTCTTGTCTTACCCTACTGTTGCAGGGTTCATTGCGATGTGTGCTACTCTTGCTAGTCGAGATGTGGTAAGTTGAACAGGAAATTGTATTCTTTAGTTGATACTTTCTGGTTCCTGGTGTTTGGAGTGTCTTTATTCAAAAAGCTATATTGAAATAGTTATTGTTTTTCCACTTCCTGATTCATTACCTCACTTCCAATTTCCATAGGACTGCTGCTTGATTCCAGAGTCTCCATTTTATATGGATGGAGAAGGCGGATTGCTTCAATATATAGAAAGGAGGCTGAAAGAGAACGGGCACATGGTTATTGTTGTTGCTGAGGGAGCAGGGCAGGATCTTATAGCGAAAAGTATAGCCACATCAGCTCAACAAGATGCATCTGGAAATAAGCTGCTGCTTGATATTGGTCTTTGGTTGACTCACAAGATAAAGGTACATAATGGAAATCTTTCTTACTGCCAATTGTGTCTTTGTAATTTTGGTCTCCACTTTCTCAGAGATTGCAAGGGATCTCTATAATAACCCTTCTGTTGATTCCTCGTAGGATTACTTCAAGAGCAAAAAGATGGAGATGACAATTAAATACATAGGTAGCCAACTAATCATGTTAGCTACGGATATGATTGTAAAATCATGTGTATCTTTGTTTTTAACAATTTTCCATCTAAATTGGCAGATCCTACATACATGATCCGTGCCATTCCAAGCAATGCATCAGACAATGTATACTGCACTCTTCTGGCCCACAGTGCTATCCATGGTGCAATGGCAGGGTATAGCTTCACCGTTGGGGTGGTCAACGGTAGACATACCTATATACCTTTCTATGTGAGTAATTACCCCTCATCTACACATGCAGTACAGTATTTTTGTGCTACTTGCATACACCCTGCCTAGACTCAGCAAGAGCTTTGGGGCGTGCATTTGCAATCTGCAGACGAAATGAAGAGTTCCACTGGATTCGCAATTTGCATTGTACGATAAGCACTGAACTTTCTCTTTTGTTGGCAGAGGGTGACATCGACAAGGAACAAGGTTAAGATCACCGACAGGATGTGGGCGAGGCTGCTGTCATCGACCAACCAGCCAAGCTTCTTAAAGCAGAAGGACATCGATGAGGCGAACGAGGCAGATAGGCTTGCCAACAGGCCACCATTGCCGATGGGCTCCAGCCATCGCGTGGCGAGCTCTTTCGAGAGTTCTGCGTCTACTTCTTCCAATGGAGAGATCTAGTGATCGCCCTTAATTGTGTACAGGAGCTATTAAGCTTTGCCACGCTATCAATTTTGCTTTTGATACGCGAATGCCTTGTGTGCAAGGGGACACGGATATACTATCCCGATGCCCCGAGCAATAAACGAACACCGGTGAAGAAGCTGTACACGAGCTATCTTGGATTTGGTGCAGAATATTCAATGCAATGCCATCAGTCGATGATTATGTCTTCACCTGACCTCTTGCGTTGAGTACATGAACTACCTTGGATTCGTGACCACCTACAATGAACTCATTCTCGCTACCTTATGGCCAATCAGATGTCAAGTCAACCCCAGCTATTTAGGACCTGCTGGGTTAGTGGTTACTGGTTACCACTTACCAGCAGCAGAAGTGAGCAATTGGGGTGTATGCAAAGTTACATGAGGTGACCTTTGTCACCTCGGCATTTCAATTTTTCCATCGGAAGATACTGTAAGTGGAACTCAAAGCACGCGTTTTCTCATGACATTCTGTGTAACGCGTTGCACGAACCGAAATCTGTGCTTTCTTGCGCAAAATGCCAGTACGTTTCGGCACTTACAGGCTGTACCAGTACTAAAAGCGTGCAGCTTCGTCAATCTCAATCACGTCGAATGCGATCTATTATCTATTATCTTATCTATTATCTTAGTACAATAGTGTTAAAAGGAGCCACCACGTTCGCCGAGAGGGCCAAGAAATTCTCACGTTAATCCAAAAAAGAAAAGGATATGCACCGTTGGATTTTATGATCTAACGGTCCATATTAACACAATGAGTTTAGTCTAAATACCGTTGGATTTTATGAAGATCTAACGATCTATAATTATTTGAAGAGTTCATATCAGATACGACTACTAAACATATAAATTCATAATTTTAAAATAAGGATTTCATTATTTTAGGTAACAATGGGGAGGCAACAACCCACGTGAACCCGAGCGCAAAAAGCAGGGAAGCGGAGAGAGGTTAGAGATACTGAAAAACGTTCATTTCTAGGTTTCGACACTAATCCAAAGTATTTCTTTGTATGGACAGCCAGTCGATTTAGTGATTAAAATAATATAAATAGATATAGGTAAAAAGTAATGTTCCTCGGAATCTAAAGCAAGCTCTCGCGTAACTCAAATGAATACTAAGGCCCTGTTTGGCACAGCTCCAACTCCAGAAAATATGTGGAGTTCTTGGAGCTGGGTATGAGGTGCTCCAAGAAATCCTGGAGTTGGAGCTGGGATTACATAAAGAGTATTTAGATGAATCATTTTGTTTATAGTTTATACTAAATACTAATATTTAAAGTATATTAATTTAACATGGAAAGTGTAAATCTGGACTGAAATTTGAACCTGGAGCTGTGCCAAACAGGCCCTAAGTCTACCAGTAACATACTGTTAGCTTTGAGTGAGAAGAAAAGGGGCAATATACGTGATCTGATAATTAAGCTAGCCTCTCACGTAACTTAAATGATTACAAATCCACTCGGTAAAATAGCATCCTAGATTTTTTTTAGTGAATCATCGCCTCTCTTGGAGGAAACACCGGGTTTGATGATTGTGATACAATGAATATCCGATCCACGTGCACGAATGGAGCGTTGAAAAAAATCTATGGCCTCACCATCATCAAAGAAAGAAAGCTCGCCAATAGCTAGATAATCAACAACATTGGAGAGGAGAAATAGCCATATCTATTTTCAGGGTCAGGGAAGGAAGCCGGGCGTGGAGAGAACATGGGGTCAAGTTAGAGAGAGAAGCCCAAAAACAAAGTCTGGCTATCGCCAAAGATAGAGCTGAGTTTCTATACAATAGTGTTAAAATGAGTCATCACGTTCGTCGAAAGGACTAAAAAATTACCACGTTAATCAATGCGAGAAAACGGTGCCACGAGACGGCAAGAGTAGAAGAGGTATCGCGAATTGAAAATGACAGCAGATCAATGACGGGGGTGCGAGCGAAGTGAGAGGATGAGAAGGTGCGTATGGTGGTGCAGGACGACGAAAGGAGACGGGATATTACGAGCGACGTGAGAAGACGGAGTGGGTGTGTGCGCTGGTGCGGGACAGTGAGACAAGACGAGGTACTACGGGTTGATTAATGCCAGTGTGTTGCTATTAGTGAAGGGGACATTGTGAGCGAAGGCGCGCAGGAACTATGGACGCCGCAGATCCCACATCTGATGAACAGAACGATAAATGAGGCATCCTCAATAGACGCCATGCTCGGGAACGACGACGGGGTTGCAAGCGATGCGAGAAAACGAAGGGTGGGTGTGGTGCCACGAGACGGCGAGAGTAGACGAGGTATCGCGAATAGATAAAATGTCGTAAAAATTTACAACTTATCAAAGGACGATGGTTCGATTTATATAATTAATAAAAATGTTTGCTAAAATTATGATGTATCGCTAAATCAATTCTTACTTTTTAATTAGATAAAATTATTTTAGTATATTGTTGTTAAAATTTACATAAAATACGACACCATATTCGTTAGAAATTACTTAATAAAATAGAAAAAATATAGAACCAACAACCAAACCATATCACAATAATAAAAAACTAAAAAACTAGATAACATAGCATCAACACGGATGTGGCATCAAATAATCTAATTTGCAGCGGCATCACGTTATCAGAGAATGCACAAAAACTAAGAATTATTCCTGTTGTCGAGGCATCGACTCTAAGTACAATTATATTATGCGTATTTTGAATTCAAGAAAGAGGGATTAGAGAAGATAAAAATGAAAGAGATGAGCTTTGATAGCTGATGGAGTTGTTATGTAATAAAAAAAGAGGAACAGAGGGCAACTACATTTAGTAAACTTAAGGAACAAATATGTTCCGCAATTGACAATTCTTGCCCGTCGAGGAGCACTCAATGATAACATCAATTTTTCTTCTCTAAATTGTAAGGATGTGTTGTCTGCGTATCCACACGTAGGGAGCATATTTATTGTGTGTTTCTTTCAAAAAGAAAAATGGTGAATGTTGGGGAGACACAAACAAGCCAAAGTCGATTTCAGAAGAATATCGAGCATCAACCAGAATTATATGAAATTTGTATTAAATTCAGGGTTAAGATTGATTCTATTGTAAGGGAAAGAGACATTTTACCCTACACTATTATTTGGCTCAATTTTACCATTGTGTGGGGAAGCAGGAAACCAAAAGAAAAGGAACAGAAACTTGAGAAGAAAAAGGTACGGTAAAAATAGGGGTATGTGTAGTAGTTCGGATTGTTTGCGTGTTTCCGAAGCTCTACAAAGGTGTTAAACATTAAGAATAATTTATCAACACACGTAAAACTCTGTTACATTTATACTAAAAGAAAATAAAAAGTTATTATTAATAAATTTTAAAAACTATGTTGTATATAAGTAAGAAAACATATCACGTAAAAAATACCAAGTTGGTAGCATAGAAAAACTACCTACCTATATTGTTTATTTTCTAAATGTATATACAGTTAAATTTTATTCTGTGCCACAAGGCTTAATGATAAAAAAAGAGTTTGGCCATAAAAAAACAACGGCAATAAAAATAAAATTAAGATAAATATATTATGAAGTAAAAAAACACAAGCAGTTAACATAAAAAACCTAGCTACTCGGGTTGTTTACGCCGGCCACCTCGCTAGTTACAATAGAAGCAAAAGGAGCCACTGGATTCATCTGAGAGGGCCTAGAAAATCCCACATTAATCTAAAAAAG
This sequence comes from Echinochloa phyllopogon, assembly GCA_033239725.1. Taxonomy (NCBI): domain Eukaryota; kingdom Viridiplantae; phylum Streptophyta; class Magnoliopsida; order Poales; family Poaceae; genus Echinochloa; species Echinochloa phyllopogon. The sequence continues at coordinate 17,416,360 of BTCW01000003.1, read as the reverse complement.
AGAAGGACATGTGCCGTCAGATTTTATGAAGATTTAACGATCCAAATTATTTTGTTAATTCCCACGTTAATCTAAAAAAGAGAAGGATATGTGCCGTCGGATTTTATGAAGATCTAACAATCCAAATTATTTTGTTAATCCAAATAAAATAGAAGAATATATACCGCCGGATTTTATGAAGATCTAACGGTCTATATTATTTTGTTCGCCACCGCACCTCTGCGCTCGCCTCGCGGCCGTTGCGACTGGCGCGCGAGCCGTCCAATGCCGCGGCCGCGCAACCGTCTTTGGCCAAGGTAGCAGGCCTCCATCGTCGTCGCGAGGCCGTCCGCGGCCGCCGCGCAAGCCGTTTATGGCCGTCGTAGGAAGCCTCCATCATCGCCGCGAGGCCATCCAATGCCGCCGCCACCCCTCCGCGGTCGCCTCGCGGCCGTCGGCGGCTGCCGCGCGAGCCGTCCAATGCCGCCTCTACACAACCGTCTGTGGCCGTCGTAGGACGCCTCCACCGTCACCGCGTGGCCATCCGTGGCCGATGCGGGAATCCATCGCCGTCGTGGCCGCAGGAGCCATTCGCGGACATCGCGGGTGCTGCCCGCACGTCTTCGGAGTTCGAGATCCGGCCGCTCCGCACGCCGCTGGAGGCCGAGGCTGAAGGTTGCCGACCGGGGAGACCAACACTCCTCGCCGCTGCTACCGTCCAATGCTGCCGGCGCGCAACCGTCTGTGGCCGCCATTGAAGGCCTCCATCGTCGTCGCGAGGCCGTGCGCGGCCGCCGCGCGAGCCGTCCAATGCCGCCGCCAGGCAACCGTCCATGGCCGTTGTAGGAGGCCTCCGTCATCGCCGCGAGGTCGTCCAATGCTGTCGCCGCCCCTGTGCGGTCGCCTCGCGGGCGGCCGCTGCGCGAGCCATCCAATGCCACCGCTACTCAACCGTCTGTGGCCCCCGTAGGAGGCCTCCACCGTCGCCGCATGGCCGTCCGTGGCGCCGTGGGAGCCGCCCGAGCGTCTTCGGTGTTCGGGGTTAGACCGCTCCGCGAGCCGCTGGAGGCCGAGGCTGAAGGCTGCCGACCGGGGAGACCGACACTCCTCGCCACTAGTGTTGTCTAATGCCGCCGCCGCGCAACCGTCTGTGGCCGCCGTAGAAGGCCTCCACCGTTGTCGCGTGGCCGTTCGTGGCGCCGCGGGAATCCATCGTTGTCGCCTCCGCGGGAGCCGCTGGAGGCCGGGGAGACTGACACTCCTCGCCACTGCTGCCGCCACTAGAGAGAGGGGGAGATAGAGGGAGAGAGATAGAGTGGGGGGAGTGGTGGCATCTGTGAAAGGAAACGAGAAAAGGATATATGTGGGCTCATGTGTTGGTAGTTAGTATAGAATATAAGATAAGATATAGAGGATAACGGATGCAGATGAAATTGATATAGAGGAGAGAATCTCAATGATTAGTCAATAATATTCTTTTTAAAGGATGAGAATAGAATACGACAAGTGCGAACAGTCTGAAACCCCATGTGCCCTACCACGTTCCTCTATATAGGAGGCAACGTTCAACAATGAGTGGAGGACAACACATCGATATGCACGTGTAACTGATGAGAGGTGCTCGGAATTATAGCGTTCAACAAGTTTGTGAGCACAGTGGGAGAGAACAACTCTCCCTGTCTAAAGTGAGCGAATCGCTGTCGGGATTGAGCATCATGACCGCACTCAACACTCAGTGTCTTTGCCAATGCAAGTGGAAGATCATCAAGTGGGTTACTAGTGCTCAAACCCACTTGATGATCTTTGTTAATGAGTTGGTGCAAGGAGCATAGAGAGAAAAAACAAAGCAGAGAAATTTAGGTGGTGTAGCGTTCAACAATGTGTTTAGATTTAGGGCGTTCACCAAGGTTGTGAGCACAATGAGAGAAAAATTCTCCATATCTGAAGGGAGTGAATCGTTGTAGGGATTGATCATCACCATGGCCACGCTCAGCACTCATGAAAGATCATCAAATGGTTTGTCCACACTCAAACCCGTCAAATACAATTAGTAAATATAAGATTGCATCATTAAGTCATACACACGGTGTGCCACATACATGATGATAAAAAATAATAATTGGACACATTTGGACAAATCGTATTGACAATGGAACAACAGATATTAAAAAATATTTAAGTTAAAGAAATATAAATATGAGTATAAAAAACAAGCTACACGCGCAAACTTGCGTGGACCATCTTGCTAGTTATATTATTACAACAGAGTTAAAAGGAGCCACCACGTTCGCCGAGAGGGTCAAGAAATTCTCACGTTAATCTAAAAAAGAGAAGAGCATGGACCGTCGGATTTTATGAAGATCCAACGGTCCATATTATTCCGTTAATCCAAAAAAGAGAAAAATATATGCCATCGGATTTTATGAAGATTTAATGGTACATATTATTCCACTAAACCAAAAAAGATAAGAATATATGCTGTCGGATTTTATGAAAATCTAACGTCCTATATTATTCCATTAATAATCTAAAAAAGAGAAAATTATATCATCGGATTTGATGAAGATCTAACGGTCTATATTATTCAGCCTGTCGCTATTCTTCCGCGGTAAGAGCGCGGCCATCCGCGGCCGCTGCGGGAGTCCTCTGCCGTCGCCGCCGCGCAGCTGTCCGTGGCCGCCATAGAAGACCTCCACCGTCACCGCACTGTCGTCCGCGGCCACCGCAGGAGCCCTCCACCGCTATCGCGTGGCCGTCTGTGGCTGCCGCGGGAGTCCTCGCTATCGCCGTGCGACCGTCCACCACCGTTGCCACCGGGGGAGCCACCCGCGCACATTCGGAGATATGGGGTCCGGCCGCTCCGCACGCCGCCAGAGGCCGAAAGGGCTAGAGGTTGCCGGTCGGGGAGACCGGCACCCCTCGCCGCCGCCGCCGCCACCACCCCTCCACGGCCGTTGCAGGAACCTTCCGCCACCGCCACTTCGCAGTCGTACGTGTTGGCCTTACGACGCTTCCACCGTCGCCGCGCGACCATCCACCGCCGGCAGGCCATCCGCCGCCATCGCCGCCGCGGGAGCCATCCGCGGCCGCCATGGGAGCCGCCCGCGCACCTTCGAAGATCGGAGTCCGGCCGCTCCGCGCGCCGCTAGAGGCTGGTAGGGCTGGAGGCTGCTGGCCGGGGAGACCTGCACCCCTTGCCGCCGTCCGCGACCACATTGAGAACCCTCCACCGTTAAGCTTATGTAATATAATTAATTAATAGCTAAATTTTTAAATGATCTGGACCATTATTTTATGATGGTCTAAGATTAATACCAAAAATAAATGTTGAGTACAATTAATAAATTATTAAATTCAAAATTAAGATTATTGGAAATTAATAAATAAAAAGATTTGAAAGAAAAATAAAAAAAGTGGTATTTCAATATTTGTCATTATTTCAATGTCAAATCCAATTAATAAATAACTAAACTAGAAAAAATAATAAATAGCACTTCACTTCTATTGATATTGGGAATCAAATTACTTAAATAAAGAGCCCATGCAGGGCATAGTTAGTTTTTTTAAACGAAATGTAGAATATAAATAGTCACTATGTAAATGCCAAAAAAATAGTAATAAATATATGTTGATACCTAGGTTTGTTTAGCAGATAAAAATAAAAATAAAGTAATAGGCACCATGTTCATCTAGAAGGGCTACAAATTACCACATAAACGATGGGAAAAGGAGGGAAATCTACACCATTTACAAGCATTGTATCAGAAGAATATATGAAGAATAGAGTATGATAAAAGTTTGGTTGGAGTCAAAATAGATACCATAATTCAGATTCTAGATGAAATTAGAATCCATTGAATAGAATGGAAGCAATCCTGCTTAGTATGGAAACAAAAATAAAAACGGCCGATGCGTGCAAATGGATGCCATAAATTTGTAGTTGTATTGAATGTGATTAATGAATAGCAAAATCTAGAATAAAATTAATAGGAAAATTGAAATATTATATGAATTGGAACTAAAACGGATAAATAAAAAGTTTATGTAAAATAAAATTAACAAAAAACAAAATTTTGAATCAGAATAACAAAGACTGATACGTCGATTTCCATTGTGATTGCACATCAAATTAAAACAAAACTATTTGAATAAATTTATTTTATGTCAAAATACCCATGTTTTAGCTAAAAAAACTAGCTACCCGCGCTGTTTGCGCGGGTCACCTTGCTAGTTTTCACAACCCAAATGTAGGACTTTCATGGCACGTAGTACGTTTCTGCAATGTTCATGGTCAAATGGAATTTGTTTCTGGCACGAACTGCCCACAACCACCTCTGCACGAGTAACGAGCTCCCTCCAAAATTCCGATCACGGTTTCCGGCGCGGCGAAAAAGTCAGCAGTCCACTGGCGCTCACGGGCCCACGGCCGCCCCGAGTCGGGCTCCAAAGTCGTGCACCCAGCAAAGCAAGGCAGTTGACAACAGGCAAGTCAACCCTCCACCCCATGTGCATATACGATCCTTGCCTGTTCCTCGGTTCGCCGCCTGTGTCATACACAGTCGCTGACATGCCGGTCCATCAGTGAGGTGGTTAGAGTGGGATAGATCAGGGCTATGCGGCCAGGCAGGCAGCGTCGACGACTTGCACAGTTTACAGCGGCTACGTCGTTGGGCCGGATAGCTGTGCTGACGTGGTTGATTATTGCGAGCAATGTGCTTAGACAGAGAGATACTCCAGATGATTGAGCCTCCTCTCTGTCCAGTCCTGGCTCAAGTCTTTCAGAATAAGCGCCTGCTGTATATAAGGAGTGCCAAGTTGAGCTGAACGTATGCATATACAATCTGCTCGGGTGGCTACTTGCATGTGCAATGGAGCGATCAACGCCGAGAACAATGGCCGCAAGGTCGTGGCTGCTGCTTCTCTGCCTCGCCGCCGTCGCCACTGCCGGCGTGCTCCAAGCTCACGCCCAGCCCGACAGCATCGGTATGCTCATTGCTCAACATGTCCCGCTTTCCCGGCTGGTCACTGGTGTTTCCTTTCCGATCTCACTATCTCACACTGCATGCATATGCATGGATTGGAATGGTATGGCGAATGTGGAGATCGATCACAATTCACACGAGCCAGTAGACTATTAAAGCATGTACCATCCTGCACGCACTGTATGAATGACGAACAATTAGGCGTCGATCATACGTGTACGCTGTTACTGCAGGTTTCATCAGCATCGACTGCGGCCTCCCGGGCACGGCGAGCTACGTGGACGACACCACCAAGCTGTCGTACTCCCCTGACGCCGCCTTCGTCGACGGCGCCGGCTCCAACCACAACATCTCCGCCGAGTACATCACGCCCAGCCTTGGCAAGCGCTACCTCAACCTGCGCAGCTTCCCCGACGGCGGCGGCGCGCGCAGCTGCTACACGCTCCGGTCCCTGGAGGCCGGGCTCAAGTACCTCGTCCGCGCCACCTTCATGTACGGCAACTACGACGGCCTCCGCCGCCCGCCCGTCTTCGACCTCCACGTCGGCGTCAACTTCTGGACCACGGTGAACGTCACGGCCGCCGACAACCCTGTCATCCCGGAGGCCATCGTCCTCGTTCCCGGCGACTCCCTGCAGGTCTGCCTGGTGAACACCGGCACCGGCACGCCGTTCATCTCCGGGCTGGACCTGAGGCCGCTCAAGAGCACGCTCTACCCGCAGGCCAACGAGACGCAGGGCCTGGTCCTGCTCGCCAGGCTCAACTTCGGGCCCACCGACGCCACGGACTTCGTCAGGTACCCTGACGACCCACACGACAGGTTCTGGTACCCCTGGGTGGACGCCGCCACCTGGAGCTCGATATCGACGGCCAAGAAGGTGCAGAACCTTGACAACGACCTGTTCGAGGCGCCGTCGAGGGTGATGCAGACGGCGGTGAAGCCGCGCAACGCCTCCGGGAACATCGAGTTCAACTGGGACTCGGAGCCGCAGCCCGAGGACCCGACGCCGGGGTACATCGGCATCATGCACTTCTCGGAGGTGGAGCTCCTGCCCAGCAACGCCCGGCGCGAGTTCTACGTCAACCTCAACGGCAAGCCGTGGTACCCGAAGCCTTTCACGCCGGAGTACCTCTACTCCGACGCTACCTACAACAGCAACCCTTATAGGGGGGTCGCCCGGTACAACATCTCCATCAACGCCACCGCCAACTCGACGCTGCCGCCGATCATCAACGCCGTCGAGGTGTTCTCCGTCATCTCCACCACCAACGTCGCCACGGACCCACAGGATGGTATGTACATATGGACAGACACATACATAAGAAGAGCATGCAGATAAAGTAACTGATGATTTTGCAATTTGACAGTATCTGCCATCACGGCGATCAAGGCGAAGTATCATGTGCAGAAGAACTGGATGGGTGACCCATGCGCTCCGAAGACTCTTGCGTGGGATGGGCTGACATGCAGCTATGCCATTTCCACTCCTTCAAGGATTACAGGCGTGTAAGTTGGTTAAAATGTTTTTTTTACTGAACAGTGCCATGTGCTCGTGAAAAAATGGAGAAGAGCTGCCGATTTGCTGAAAGTAAACTAAGAGCTGCCGATTATACTAGAAACTGACCGACTGGAAATTTTGCAGAAATCTATCCTTCAGTGGTCTGAATGGTGATATATCATCTTCTTTTGCAAATCTCAAGGCCATACAAAACGTGTATGATTCCAGTTCTTTATCTATTTTTAACTTAGTAGTGTATCTGAAACAAAATACGGTGACATTGTAGTCGTCGTCTTGCAGGGATCTGTCACACAACAACTTGACAGGCTCAATTCCTGATTCCCTTTCTCAATTGTCTTCAATGACAGTTCTGTAAGTCTGCTAACCTGCCAGATTTTGATCGTTTCGCACTTACAGAAAGAGAAAAGAAAAGAAAGGAACTGAACTTCTTCCTATGAATCATATGTTAAATTACATCGATAACTTTTGGTTTCTTTCAGAGATTTGACTGGCAACCAGCTCAATGGATCAATTCCCTCTGGACTTCTCAAAAGAATCCAAGACGGCTCCCTGAATCTAAGGTCTATTCCCTGATTCTATTTTGGATATAGTACTAAACATGATACTCCATTACCGCTTAACAATTTTATCAAAGTCGTATACCATCTTCATATCATCTTTTTGCAGACATGGCGACAATCCAAACCTCTGCAGCAACGGCAACTCGTGTCAGACGACGAAAGGGAATAGCAAGCTAGCCATCTACATCGCCGTTCCTGTAGTTCTTGTTGTAGTGATAGTATCAGTGGCTGTACTACTTTGCTGCATCCTGAGACGACAAAAGCGAGGTGGCACATCAATTGCTTTCTCTAGCGATCTCCCCGTTCTGAACTCAGGTGCTGATGCCTCTTGCGTTGTGTCACTGTCATTCAGGAACGATGAACAACTCTGTGAAGCCTCAAAACGAGACACCGACGAGCCAGGTGCCTACAGGCGACGCACATCCGCAGAGCTCGCTGCAGCTTGAGACCCGCCGGTTCACGTACAAGGAGCTGGAGTTGATCACGAATAACTTTGAGCGTGTGCTCGGCCGAGGAGGGTTCGGGAAAGTCTACGATGGCTTCTTGGAGGATGGTACCCAGGTGGCAGTCAAGCTGCGGTCTGATTCTTCCAATCAGGGTGTTAAGGAGTTCGTAGCAGAGGTAGGGCTTGTTTGCAGTTGCAGATACAGATTGTGTAGGAAACATTGCATTGAAATCTGACTTAGTCTTGATCACTTGCTCAGGCCCAGACCTTGACCCGGATTCATCACAAGAATCTCGTATCTATGATCGGTTACTGCAATGATGGGGACTACATGGCACTTGTCTACGAGTACATGTCAGAAGGAACCCTGCAAGAGCACATTTCAGGTATGTGAAGTTGTTTAGCAGTTCTGCACTTTCAGTTGTAAGTTTAACACTTCAAACTGGCCAAGATGCTGTTGTTATTCATCTACAGTGCCATTTTGAAGTGCATTTGTGAATATATATGAACCTCTGTTCCGTCAATCCATTTTAGGAAATGGCCGCAATGGTGGATTCTTAAGCTGGGCACAGAGGCTCAGAATTGCACTGGAATCAGCGCAAGGTACCCATTTCTGAACTTCATCTGTGTAGTCAGTTTATTACTGAAGATTTGATTCTGATACAAATATACAATCCTGAACGCTGACGTGCTTGCAGGGCTGGAGTATCTACACAGAGGGTGCAACCCACCTCTCATTCACAGGGATGTAAAGGGGGCCAACATCCTACTGAATTCCAAACTGGAAGCCAAGATCGCCGATTTCGGCTTGACCAAGGCCTTCAATCGCGAGAATGGAACGCAAGTATCTACGAACACGCTTGTCGGTACACAAGGATATGTCGATCCAGAGTATGTCAATCCCACATGCCTCTCTATCAATTCAAACCACCCATGTTTAATCTCCCCTTGTTTCTTGGATGATCCGATCCATTATATTCATGCAATTGCAACCGAAACGTGTGCAGGTACCACGCAACAGGTAAGCCGACGACGAAGAGCGACGTGTTCAGCTTCGGCGTCGTGATGCTGCAGCTGGTCACGGGGAAGCCGGCCATCCTACGGGACCCCGAGCCGGCCAGTGTCATCCACTGGTCGCGGCAGCGCCTGGCGCGGGGCAACATCGAGGGCGTCGTGGACCCGCGCATGCGCGGCGACCACGACGTGAACAGCGTGTGGAAGGCCGCCGACATCGCGCTCAAGTGCACCGCGCAGTCGTCGGCGCAGCGGCCGACCATGACCGACGTGGTGGCGCAGCTGCAGGAGTGCCTCCAGCTCGAGGAGGCTCGCGCCGGCGCCGGCAGCGGCATGAATGGCGGCAGCTTCTACTCCGGCAGCAGCAGCGACCCGTACTCGGGCCACAACGGGTACGCCGCCGCCGACGGACAGTCCACTGACGTGAGCCAGAGCAGCACTGCGTTTGAGATGGAGCGCAATTTTGGGAGGGCGCCAACGATGCCCACGGGTCCTGCTGCGCGGTAAAGACTGTGTTGCCCGTCTGATTTGGGTGCGACGCTGTCTTGCCAAAGCATATGCATGAGCGCAAATGTTCAGAGATTTGAAGAATGTTCAATTTTCTATTGTTTTTAGTCCTTCCAATACATTGGGGGTCAATATACTTTCTTTCCACAACTGGAAACTATAGAAATGATTAATACTATCCTTAAGTACAACAATGGGCTAGAGCGTCCCCAACAGTGCCATGTAATGTAGTTTTTTTAGAAAATGTAATGTACTCCCTCCGTTCTAAAACGTAGGTCGTTTGACTTTTTCAACTACAAGTTTGACCACTAGTCTTATTCAAATTTTGTGGAAATTATCATATTTTATATGGTGGCTTGCTTTATTAATAATTTTGCATGGTAAAAATAGACTTTTTCCTTAGATTTTTGCTAGTTGGAGAAATAAGGAGAGAAGGGAGAAAGGAAAAGTGACCCGTATAATAGGATGGCGAGAAAATCAGAGGATGGAGGCAAAACATGGTTTGGTATGCATCTAAAGCTAACTAGCCACTCTAAAAATGAGCTATATTAATTGGTTGTATATGATATGGCAATAAAATGAAGCCCATATTGATTACTCTCTCTGTTTTAAATTATAGTTATTTGGATTTTCTAGATTTATAAATTTTATTATGCATTTAAGTGTACCCTATGTCTAGATACAATGAAGAGCCAAAACAATACTACTCTCTCCGTTTATTTTTGTAAGGCCCAACTTTACTTGGCACAGTCTTCTAAGTTATTTTTGACCATTCATTTATCTTATATTATAGTATTTGTTGTTATAAACTTATAATCATTGAAGAGCATATTTGATTATAAATCCAACCATATCAAGTTTGCATAATAAAATTTCAAAATTGTTAATTAAATTACTGGTTAAAGATTATAAAGTTTGAATCTTGATATCTGTGCGCATCTTACAAATATAAATGAAGGGAGTATAATTTAAAATGGAGGGAGTATATTAGTAACCATGTTCTTAGTCAATGAATATATAAAACACAGTTTGAGGGAGAGTCACAGATGCTGATATTAGATTTTGGAAATGGTTAATAACATATTACACAAGTGCAAAGAATCTCATACTTGCCGGCACGAAAACCTCATTCATATAAGTGGTTTAACTGGTACTATGAAGCCAATAGTAATGGGATGGTTATTCGTACCGATGTTAAATCTAACACAGATAATTAATCAACTATTTATGCCTGAGGAATGGCACGCCACATATAGTTACAAGAGGAATTCATAAATAAAATAGGAAAAATATTAGTTTAAATAAAAAACTACCTATGAGTTGTGTGTCGCAAGTTACAAGTTTTTTCACACTAAACAATTGATTAAACATCCGAATACATGACCTTCCCCATCACGTGGTCCTTCAAACTCACCATACTCTCCCCTCGGTCCTTTCTTAATTCTTACCATCCCACCTACGCATCGTTTCGGCACGCGATAGAGAGTTATATTCCTTTTGACTCTTACTATCTTCAACTTTATCCACTTTCTAAGCACACAAATTGCTTTAAAATATTTTTTTCAACTACAAAGCTGTAGATCTCATGAAAAGTTGAAAATATACCATTTTTATATAAAGTTTATCTCCATTTGAATTCATATGTGCGAATAATTCTGAAGTATATGTGCCGGCACAGGGCCCAAGTCATGTAATCACGTATCACGTATGCCTGTGTGGGCAATGCATTCCGTGATTCCGATGCTTTTATTTTGCCACAATAATCACTAGTGTTAGTGGCAGATTATTTTCTAGTAGACTAGTTTTGCTAGTATATTAAATTTGCTAGCTCTATGAATGATTGTGTGTACTGATATATTTTCCACCAGGAGATTTGGAATGACGGTATCCTCCAATACTCTGGAGGTAGAAACACAGAAGGTATGGTGTTACTGGCAATTATCCCCATTGCGCCAGTATGACAGACTGGAAAGGTGTGTTACGCCGTTTTAGAGCTGCAATTGATTAAATCTTAGATAAATTTATTGTATTATACAATATACAGATATTGTGGCTTATGACAGAGATGGAAATATGATACCGCAATTTTCATTCTCGTTATTCTAGAAGAATAACGCATATCTTGAAGTATATGTTAGAGTAAAGGCTTCAACGGGTGTTGTCGCCAGGGGAAGCAAATGCTTAGTGCTAATCTTAATTCATAAGACATTGAGTATCCTAAAGTATGCCTTGAAGGCATCAATTTGATTTGAAGGCTCTATCAATAGATTACTTAAGTTCCAGTAGATTAATACTGCAAATCAAAGTGGCTTACCTATATTTACCTCTTATGTTCTAGAAGATATTTGAGGTGAAATTTCTGAATTGATACTTGCAGTGGCATGCAATTTATTTGCTAAATATTTATACGCATATACTTCCAGAAGAAAGTGTTTTTCTATAGTGAAATGGTTTTGCTTGGTTCAGGGGGAGTACCATTGCCCAATATTCTATTGAGTATAGAACATTATGATCTAGAAGATTATAATTTGTCTTATAGACAACTGTTATACACTTTTTCCTTTAGTGAGTTTTTCTTAAGTTTCTCACATAAGGTTTTTAATGGGACACTATGCACTCTTTCTCCATATTTTTCACACTGGATTTTTGGGAGTTTTGATGAGGCATAAGTTTGTCGTGGTATTCGTCTAAGGGGGAGTGTTAAGAAATCCTTAATTAAGGAATAATCGTGGACTCATACTAGATATACCCCTGGAGGGTTCCCACATCTATATAATCAACAATCTTGTATTCATCTATGACTAATGGGAAAGAGACCCGAAGCTCCACCTATATTGTGTGTCTATATGTTCTTTGTGTATGAGATGGGAAGGGAAACGAGATCTAATCTATATCTTCTCACGCCTTATTCTCGGATTGAGATTAGGAAAATCGGATCAGGGATCCGATTCTTAACACTTACCATTCCACCTACACATCGTTTCGGCACGCGATATCGTTTCGGCACGCGATAGAGAGTCCTTTTGACTCTTACTATCTTCAACTTTATCCACTTTCTAAGCACACAAATTGCTTTAAAATATTTTTTTAACTACAAAGCTGTAGATCTCATGAAAAGTTGAAAACATATAATTTTTATATAAAGTTTATCTCCATCTGAATTCATATGTGCGAATAATTCTGAAGTATATGTGACGGCACGGGCCCAAGTCATGTATCACGTATGCCTGTGTGGGCAAATGGGCAATGCATTCCGTGATTCCGATGCTTTTATTTTGCCACAATAATCACTAGTGTTAGTGGCCCTTAAGTAACATTCCATAATGCGCTCCATGAACCCAAGTCAGACAGTACTGGCTATGCATGCACATGTTGTCAAAAATAATAAAACAGAGGAACTTCAACAATCAAGTAGAATGCCATTGCCCATTTGCACAACCTAACGTCTTCCAATGAGAGGTTCATGGTACACTGCAACCTTAATGGTCAATGGCTCATTGGATTCTTTCTGGCACGAGCTGCCCACAACCACCTCTGCACGAACCTTGTCCTAAAAAAAAAACTCTGCACGAACCTCCTCCAAAATTCCAATTGCCATTTCTGGCGTAGCAAAAGTCAGAAGATCACTTTGGGCCCACGGCCACCGTAGTCGAGCTCCCAAGTCCCAATTCCCCAAGTCGTGCCCCAGCCAGCAAGGTCGTTGACCGGCCCCTAATAAAGTCAACTTGCTCTACTTATATCTCTTCATCGGTTAGCCATTGCCACAGCAATAAACTGACATGCCGGTCCCGCAAGGCCGCAATGAGCTACTGCCAGAGCAGGGGCCCCACTTGCCAGTTACTCGTATGGATATGTTTTGTTCGTATGCAGGCAGCGTGGCCGAATAGCTGTGCTGACGTGGTTCATAGCAGTGGTTATGATGTAACAAGTGTGCTTAGCTAGAGATAGTTTTAAGACAGCCTTTCTTTAATGTCTAGAATCAGTGCCTAGAGCTGAAAAACATAAATCATGCTCCACTCGCTGCTCGCATGTGCAACGGAGCAATCCACGCCGACAGCAATGGCACCGCCGGCGTCCCCCAAGCTCACTCTCAGCCAGACAACATCGGTATGGTCAACATCTCGGCCTTCCTTTTTCATTCTCAGATCCTACTGCACAAACTGCATCACAGCACAATGCACCATGAATGCACGCACGAGATTGACGAACTGGCCGCCGGTGCTCTACGTGTTCTTTCTGTGCGCGGAACCTTCAGGTTTCATCAGCATAGACTGCGGCCTCCCGGGCACGGCGAGCTACGTGGACGACACCACCACGCTGGCGTACGTCCCGGACGCCGGCTCCAACCACAACATCTCGGCCGAGTACATCGCGCCGACGCTCTCCAAGCGCTACCACAACGTGCGCAGCTTCCCCGACGGCGCGCGCAACTGCTACACGCTCCGGTCCATCGTGGCCGGGCTCAAGTACCTCCTCCGCGCCACCTTCAAGTACGGCAACTACGACGGCCTCGGCCGGCCGCCCGTCTTCGACCTCTACATCGGCGTCAACTACTGGACCATGGTGAACAGCACGGACGCCGATACTGCCTTGGTCCTCGAGGCCATCGTCCTCGTGCCGGACGATTTCGTGCAGGTCTGCCTGGTGAACACCGGCTCCGGGACGCCGTTCATCTCCGGGCTGGACCTGAGGCCGCTCAAGAGCACGCTCTACCCGCAGGCCAGCGCGACGCAGGGCCTGGTCCTCTTGGCCAGGAAGAACTTCGGCCCTACCGACAGCATGGCGATCATCAGGTATGGTGAGACCAAATAAATGATCCGGCCGGATGATTGATCATATATATGCATGTTCTTGCCTCGCTATAATCCATCCCAAGACCCGGAAATCCTTGCAGCTAGTAGTACTAATCGGCCTTCGAAACAAAAAAAAAACTTTTTTGATCAGGTACCCTGACGATCCACACGACCGAGTTTGGATACCTTGGGTGAACACCGCCGCCTGGAACTCTGTGTCGACGGCGCTGAGGGTGGAGGACATAGGAAACGACGACGCGTTCGAGGTGCCCACGAAGGTGATGCAGACGGCGATCACGCCGCGAAACGTGTCCAAGAACATCGAGTTCTCCTGGGACCCGGAGCCGGAGCCCAAGGACCCGACGCCGGGGTACGTCGCCAACCTGCACTTCTCCGAGCTGGAGCTCGTGCCCGGGAAAGCCCTGCGCCAGTTCTACATCAACCTCAACGGCAAGCCGTGGTACCCCGAGCCCTACAAGCCAATGTACCTCATCTCCGACTCCACCTACAACAGCAACCCCTCCCGGGGCTTCCCCAACTACAATATCTCCATCAACGCCACCGCCAACTCCCACCTTGCCGCCGATGATCAATGCCGTCGAGGTCTTCTCCGTCATCTCCACCACCAATGTGGCCACGGACTCCCAGGACGGTATGTGTATACGTAGTTTTTTTTACCAAAAATAGAACTGAAAAATGACACATTCAAGAAAGTAACCTGGGTGCAATCAACACAGTATCTGCCATCACGGCGATCAAGGCCGCGTATGGAGTAAAGAAGAACTGGATGGGTGATCCGTGCGTACCGAAGACTTTCGCCTGGGATGGGTTGACATGCAGCTATGCCATTTCCAGTCCTCCAAGAATTAACATCGTGTAAGTAGCTTAAATATTTATAGAACGCTGGCCTAAATATGCTAATGAAAAAAATGTGAAAGAAGAGCTTTTTTTACGGTCTTCGAGAGGTGTCAAAAAAAGAAACGGTAAAAAATTAACTAGATAACAAAAATTAAAGGCTAGGCTATTGTTGTAAAACTAAGCTGACGGGAATTCACATTTTGCAGAAACATGTCCTTCAGTGGCCTGAACGGTGATATATCGTCTTCTTTCGCAAATCTCAAGGCCGTCGAAAGCATGTACGTCTGGAGCTCTTGATCTAACTTAATCTCGTTGATCTCTGAAACACTTAACGTGGCGATTTAATATATATCATGCTCCACGTCTTGCAGAGATCTGTCACACAACAACTTGACAGGCTCAATTCCTGACTCCCTTTCACAATTATCTTCACTGACAGTTCTGTAAGTGGCCAACTCGCCGAATTTTGACTTTTCCTAGCCATCACGTTGACTCACATAAGCAGCATTTGCCATTTGGTTCCTTTTCAGAGATTTGACAGGCAACAAGCTCAGTGGATCAATTCCCTCGGGCCTTCTCAAAAGAATTCAGGATGGCTCCCTAAATCTAAGGTCCACACCCCCCCGATCCTCTTTCGGTTCTACTAGCAAACATGATATCGCATTACTGCTTGATAGTTCATTATTTTAGAACCATTTTTAATCATCTCATCTGCTTGTAGATATGCAGATAATGCAAACCTCTGCACCATGTCAGACGACGAAAAGGAAGAGCAAGCTCGCCATCTACATTGCCGTTCCTGTAGTTCTGGTTGTGGTGACAGTATCGGTGATAGTGCTGCTCCTCTGCTTCTGTAGACGAAAAAAGCAAGGTGAGACATCAACTGTGCTACTCACTGATCTACTCAGACGGACCTGATGCTGTGTGTTATATTCAGGACCCACTGGCAACTCTGTGAAGCCCCAGAATGAGACGCCGATGAGCCATGCGCCAGCAGGTGGTGGCTCGTACGCACAGACCTCTCTGCAGCTTGAGAACCGCCGGTTCACGTACAAGGAGCTGGAGATGATCACGAACAGCTTCCAGCGCGTGCTCGGCCGGGGAGGCTTCGGCTACGTCTACGATGGCTTCTTGGAGGATGGCACGCAGGTGGCTGTCAAGCTGCGGTCAGATTCTTCCAACCAGGGCGTCAAGGAGTTCCTCGCTGAGGTAGGATTTCTTCAGATGAACCCATCCTTGTTTCCAGATAGATATTTGCAACAGGAAACTTTATTTTGTTTGGAATTCGATCGACTACTACTACTAGCCGGCTTCATTTTTTTCAGGCCCAGACCTTGACTCGGATTCATCACAAGAATCTCGTGTCGATGGTCGGTTACTGCAAGGACGGGGACTACATGGTACTTGTCTACGAGTACATGTCCGAAGGAACCCTGCAGGAGCACATTTCAGGTAGTTGTTCAGCAATTCTGGACTTGTCCTTGCATGGTAAGTTAGAACACCGCAGCACTTTGTTTTAAATTGCCTAAATGCACAACCACCCTGCAGGAAATGGCCGCAACGCAGGATTCTTAAGCTGGAGACAGAGGCTCAAGATTGCTCTGGAGTCAGCACAAGGTACCCGGTTATGTATTTTATTTGCGGACAGTTTGTTATTGAAGTTTGATTCTATAATACTAGAATGGTGAACACTTATGATATTGATGCAGGGCTGGATTATCTGCACAAGGGGTGCAACCCGCCTCTCATTCACAGAGATGTGAAGACGGCCAACATCCTACTCAATCAGGGGCGACGCCACATTGTGGCTTGTGGGTGCCCAGGCACCCAAAGAAATTTGAAACACCACTAGTAAAAATAAATTTTCACCATGTAAACAGATTAAATCTTCACATCTACCAGAGAAAGGCAGCCCTCTCTACCTTGCTCTAGCTTCGCCCCTGTACTCAATGCAAAACTAGAGGCCAAGATGGCCGATTTTGGCTTGACCAAGGCTTACTGTGACAGCGGCACTATATCAAACACGCTTGTTGGTACACTCGGATACGTTGATCCAGAGTATGCTAACTCAGCTTCTCTCTTTTCCAAAATTCTTCATCACACAAAACCTCCACACCCAATTTTCAATATTAACAAAGTCATGCAACCCAATTGTGCAGGTACCATACTACACTGCAGCCAACGATGAAAAGCGACGTGTACAGCTTTGGCGTCGTGCTGCTGGAGCTTGTCACGGGAAGGCCAGCCATCCTGCGCGACCCGGAGCCAACGAGCATCATCCAGTGGGCGCGGGGCAACATCGAGGACGTCACGGACCCACGCATGCGCGGCGACCACGACGTCAACAGCGTCTGGAAGGCCGCCGACGTCGCGCTCAAGTGCACCGCGCAGGCCTCGGCGCAGCGGCCCGCCATGGCCGACGTCGTGGCGCAGCTGCAGGAGTGCCTCGACCTCGAGGAGGCTCGCACCGGCGGCGGTGGCGACGTGAACGGCGGCTACTACACCGGCAGCAGCGGCGACCCGTACTCCAGTTACAATGCGTACGCCACTGATGGCCAGTCCACTGACGTGAGCCAGACCAGCACCGGGTTTGAGGTGGAGCACAATTTTGGGAGGGTGCCAACGATGCCCACGGGCCCTGCTGCACGGTAAAGACTTCGCTGCCCGTTTGGTCCAAATGCCGCTGTTTTGTCTGGTTTTTGCCTCAGGAAATCTCTTCGCGAGCATTTCGACAACGTCGTTAATAAGTAGGGCCTATGTTCAGACATTTGCAGTACCTTCAATTTTTTGTTTTCTCAATGTACTTGGGCCAGTCTCCACTGCGTGAAAAACCGAGATTTGTAACGGGCGTAGATGGCCATAGGTAACGGGCAATGCGCCCGTTACCCTTACTCCGTTACTAATAGTCGGTCAAAGTTTGCCCGTTACGAACGACCAAAACCTGTAACCCGCACTTCACAACGACCGTTACCAATATAAGTAACTAGTAACCCAAACTTGCGATTTTTGTGGGCCTACAGATCAATTTCGTAACGCGCACAGACAAACGACCGTTACCAAAACAATACATTTGTAACGGGCTTTACTTAAGAACCGTAATGAAACCACAACACTTGTAACGGTCTTTACGTAACAACCGTTACTAAAATGCAAACCTTGTAATGGGCTTGACTTAAGAACCGTTACGGCGGCGCATTGACCAGTCTTCTCTCCGGTCCCACCGGTCAGTACTTGTAACGGACTTTACTTAACAACCGTTACGGTCTCGCATTGACCGGTCTCATTTCTGGACCCACGGGTCAGTGCTTGTAACGGGCATTCCTTAACAACCGTTACGGCGGTGCATTGACCAGTCTCCTCTCTGGACTCACCGGTCAGACCCTGTAACGGGCGTTACGTAACAACCGTTACTGATACTTTGTGTAGGTAACGGTTCTTACTCGATGCCCGTTACCTTTGTGTTCAATTGTAACGTTCCATAAATGTCCCAGTTACCTTTTGTTGTTCCACCACCACAGAATCTGGCCTGGTTCTGGCTGCATCCTGGAACCAGCCAGGATTTGGCAGCCCCCAGGTTATTCACATCACATACAGATTGAGATACACATCACATATATACACAAGTACACATCAAGTTTGTATCTTATCATACACATGCAACAAGTTTCAAGTTGGATGAATCTTATCCCCTACTGGGATAGGCAGACTGATCATGTAAACTACAAGTTTATGAGAGGTAAGACCATAAACATCATCAAGTTTCATTCAGGTCTACAAGTTTCAAGTAGTACCACCTGCTGGAACTTGATCACCTTCTGGACCTTGATCACCTACTGGTTGTGGATTATCATTATGGAATTCGCCTTCTGGGTCGATGATCTCGTTAAGAATGAAATCGCACATCATCTCCTGGACCACCCTTAGTCTTTTTGGATTAATCGGTGCTTTGGTAAGCTTGAAATCCTACATAATACAATTTTTAGGAGAATACATGGTAAAAATCGATCAGTTTCTAAAAACAAATGGAGAAGGCTGAGCAGTATACTTACAGAAGCCCTTTTCAATGGGGTCATTTCAGAGATTACATCCAAAACATACACCGCAACATAGAATCCACAGAGAAGGGACCCCGATGGCTGTTGAGGGCGCTGAATGAATGTACCAAAATGACACAAGTTATGACCGGTACCAAATATGTATGAAGTGAACAAAAAAACACAAACTTGATTTTCCATCTTACCTGAAAATCTGCCTTGTGCGTGAGTGTAGGTGGTTTGGCTTTTGAATTTTTTCTCTGTTTCTGTTTCTGATTCATGTGGTCTGCATAGGCCCTGCATCATCAGCAATATCGATTAGAAACATTATGAGATTGAATTTTTCTGAACAAAACCTACAATATATATACTTACCAGTTGACAAGAGCTAGGACATCGGTGAACGTCCGCTTTGGAAAAATTTTCGCAGAATCTAAAATCCAAACCCAACTCCACTTCATAGAAATGATCACCAGTACCCAGTGGCCACCGGTGTTGTAGGGAGCCACCACAAAGTCGTGATGCATAACATTTTTTAGTGTTTTTATTATCACTGTGGGTTGGGAACCAACCATTGAGACACAGAATACCTGTGGGTCCACAAACCCAACACTCAATCCCATCTCCTGTACTCGTTTCCTCATTAGACTACATTTGTTAGCATGAAATTTGTTAGCATGAAATTTGTTAGCATGAAATTTGTGGTAAGGTCATACTACAGGTCGTTGAATTGAACTGTGAAGGGACTTACAATATCCAGCACCTCAACAAACTCACGTCCAGACTTCCGAAGTTGAAAAGGTCATACAAGTCATGGAATTGAACTGTGAAGTCTGTATCACCATCACTATGGAAGTAGGATGCAGCTAACTTTGCCAGAATGCCAGTAACACCTTTGACACTATGTGTCATGAAGTGATCATGCAAGGCTTTACAGCTTGGTCCAGCAGCGTTTAAAGCCTGTTCTGACAACATAGGGTCACCAGGCTTGTATTTTGGATCAGCCATGGTCCAAAATTGAGAAACAACAGCAAGGACTTGTGCTTTGGGGAGCGGCTTGTTCTTCAGTTCCTGCTGATCTGTCTGCTGTGTGTTCTGCTGCTGCTGTGGCTGCTCCTGAAGCGGAGGTGTTTGGCTGTTCTGCTGCTCCTGAAGCGGAGGTGTTTGGCTGTTCTGCTGCTGGTGTGGCTGATCCTGAGGCGGAGGTCTCGACAGCTGGCTGTTGTCTGTCTGGCTGACTGTCCCCTGAGATGTGGCTGCAGAGGCGGGAGGTTCCGACAAGGGTGGTATACGGATCTGGTTCCTTGGCCACTGTACCCATTGAAATTGAGCACCACCTAGGGTTGTGTACTCATCCTCTACTGGAATAGGCAGACGAATGTGCTTCGCATTGGGCCACACATAAGTAACTTTCACCACAGCATACCCAGACTCTACCGGTACTGTATGGCAAACCTCTTGATTTGGTTGGACAGTTGCCAATGCAAGCTCCATGAGCATATCGGTGTCATCCATCACAAGACTACACTTGGTTGGCTCTGTCAGCAGATCTATTGTGTCTGGTTCAGGTGATGGACACAGTCTGTAATCCGCATTGATAGGTGTTTGCCTGTTGTCATCCTCATTGACAAGCGCTTCTTTGTCGCAGATACTACCCTTGTGTAACCCAGAGGAATATCATTCGGTATCTGCACGCCTGCAACTCTTAGCACCTTCACAACTCTAGCGAGTGTTTCACCAAATAGTTCTTCCTTGTCGACGACAGCAGACCTCTTCCTCTTCTTCTTCCGGTACATCCCAGTAAACTCTGGGCCAAACCCTTTACCCCAGCCTATTGAGCTAGACACGGCTCGGACCCGACCTCGATGCTCTGGATTCTCAAGTGCCTTGGTCAGAATATCATCCTCCCTAACCCCAGGGAAAGAACCTTCGCTAGCTTCAGCTGCAATTCTTTTCACCTTTTCTGCTACATCCGACACCAGAGGGGAGCTGAATGTTATTCCCCCCCCCCCCCGCTTTCACTAGTGGTCTGCCTTGATGCCCTTGCCCGCAGATATGCCCTCGTATGGCCGGGAAAATTGGTCCCAAGGGTTCTCTTTTCCTTCTGCAGCTAGCTTTTCATCCTCCTCCTGCCACTCTAGCTGTTTACCAGCATAACCTTTTCTGCCCGTCCTGTGCGGCTTATCGTGCTTTGCTCTCTTTTCTTTCATCTCCTGGCTCATCTTTTCAAAAATTGGAGATTTGGATGTCTCCATAAACTGCTGCCAGTCTTCTGCCTTCAAAAACTGATGCTTCTCAAAGGGAAGCTCGTCTTGGTTCACAAATTCTTTTCTTAAATGGCTCTTGAATCGCCGGTGTAACTCCCCAATCTTGCTCACAGCTACCTTGATTGCCTTATCGCGGTCAGCTGCGGACATGGGTGGGTACTCTAGCTTTTCCTCTAGAGCAGGGAACAGGGCTTGCTTCTGCTCCAGTGTGAGATCCTCAAGCTTTACATTGATTGACACCCTCTCCCGAGCAATGAGGCCACAGAGCAATATGAATCGGTCCCTCGCCACCTTTGGGGTAGGAATCCATTGGTCGTCAAGTCCAGTTGCAATCACCTTGTCTTCTGGCCATTTGGTCTGTGTCCGTGACCGCCGTCCTCGATTAGTACTCCCAGCAGTGTGTGCCGAATTACCCTGTGAAGGAGGTGCATACTCCTCATGTACATTATCTGCACTGTTGTCACCAGAGGAGCTTCCTGATGAGTTAGCCTGCATAGATGATATATCAGTTTGTCAGTACAGAAATATAAGCAGGGATGGAAATGTGAACAAAATTATTATTAGCTACTATTAGACTAGAAATCAATACATGTCCTAAATAAAAATCAGCATGTACAACATATACACATAGAATTGATAGTTTACTTAGCATACTGGTTGGGGATAGGTACTAACCATATTTAGACAGGCCGAAGAAATGAGATCCTATATCAAAGCAGCTATGTTGTTCCTTCAACTGCTTCCTTGTGCGATGCTTATATACCAATGCTTATATACCAAAGCATCATTGAAGTGTACATTACATTAGGCAGGTACATGAAAGAAGAGGACAAAGCAACAGTTAGTAAAATGCACTAGGATTATATGATTCTACACAAGATTAACATACTAAGAAGAACTAACAATTGTAGCATACATAGTCCAGAACAATTGATAGATAATTTGCAATTTAAACATAAACAAGGCAGATATAGTAAGAACATATATATGATAAAGGCAGATTCACAAGGTAGATTAAATGCCTGATTGGTTGATGAACAAGCACTAAGAGCAAGCACTAGGATTATATGATTCTACACAAGATTAACATACTAACAAGAACTAATGGAAAAATGCAGAAGGAAAAAGATAACTTGGCAGCAGCCACAGCAGGATCTGTGTCCATGACATTCAGATCGAGTTTCCTTTGAACAAATAAAAATAGGAAAGGAACAGCAGCCAGAGCAGGATCTGTATCCATGACATATAGATCGAGCCAAATCTGGTCAAGGTGAACGGAGTCTAAACAACAGCAAAGTAATAGGAAGATTGGTGCAACCAGCGTAGTAGGCACAACAGCATCAGATGCAGCAGCGCACATCAGTATGGGGTTGGAGGAGCACTGACCTGCGCCGCAGATGAAGCAGTCCTGCTAGCCGTCGTCGTTGCCGGAGGGGTGGATCCGCGTCGCCGCGTTGCTTGAGGTGGCCGGGTCCGCGTCGCCGTCGCAGGGCCGGGTCCCGGGTTCTTGGGCGGGGATGCCGCGCCGCCGGGGTGGATGCAGCCGCGCCACGCCGCCGCTAGGGTTTGGTGGTTGGGGAAGCCGCGCGCGCCGGGGTGGATGCCGCCGCGCCGCCGCTAGGGTTTGGTGGAAATGACGCGGGGTCGGGGGGGGGGAATGCCGCGGGGTCGGGGGAAATATGCAAATTTTGGGCGCGGGAATGAGGCGCGGATAAAATTTTGACCATTGGATCTGCATCTAACGAAGCAAAACTTCATTCGTAACGGGCACTTTGTAAAGCCCGTTACTGAAAGTGATGCAAATCAAGGCAACTATTTAGGCCGTTTGACTTTATTTTACCCCAAAGTTGACCGCTCGTATCAAAGTTTTGCGCAAGTTATCATATTTTTTGTGGCCACTTGCTTTATTAATACAAAGTCTACAGAAATGATTTAATTTGACTATATTTTCACAATTTTTTTGAATAAGACGACCGGTCAACGTTGGGGTCAAAAAAGTCAAACTCCCTACATTTTAAAACGGAGGGAGTATGAACTTTCATAAAGTTCATATAATTGTTGAAAATTTTCATCCAACTTTTTGAAATCCACACATCGCAGAACGGGGAACTCCATCTTAGTACATATCATGACACAAAATACAATTGTTGCGTAATTTTAGACCATAGGCACCGTATTATGTAACTTAATGTATTGTATTGCTATATTTGCAACTTGTTGGGCCAAAGTGACATAGTAATGCAACTCATGTATGGTGGGTGCACTTTACTCATAAAGTTTCATACAATTCATAAATTTCATACTCCCTCCGTTCTAAAGTGTAGGCCGTTTTGCGCAAGTTATCATATTTTTTGTGGCCACTTGCTTTATTAATACAAAGTCTACAGAAATGACTTAAATTTGACTATATTTTCACAAATTTTTTGAATAAGACGAGCGGTCAACGTTGGGGTCAAAAAAGTCAAACTCCCTACATCTTATATATGAATAAGTTTCATCCAAATTATTGAGATGCAACCATTCATTAGACATTGCACACTGATGAAAGTGCAATTAAACTTCTTGCACAATAATACAAACACATAAATGTTCAGCCACCTCATAACACAAACACACATGAAGTTCATATATATATCACAAAGTCGAAGCTTGACACAAAGCTTGACACAAAGATGATAAAAGTGCAGATAATGATAACAGAAGACCAATGCAAGCTTCATAACTCCATCGTCAGTCGTCACGGATCAGTTGCACCTACGGACTCGCTTGTGCTGGTTGACATCTTCATACAACGGCACAACACTTGCCACGAAGTCGAAGAATATCGTCTCCTTGCCAACCTTCACAAACCAACCACGAAGCTCCTGAGCCATTGCAGCATCCGGACAAAGAACAAATGCACGGTTCCGTGCAGCATCAGGAGCAATGCGGTACCCAGAAACACTCTTCGTATCAGTGACGATAAGCTCCAAAGCCCGAATGGTCGCCATGAACCTATCGTTGGCCGTATTGTGCGAAGACCAAGCTAACACAAGACGTTCCTATGGACCATCTTCTATTCCAAGATAGATCTTCTGATCACGGCAGATGGGAACCATCTCCTTAACAAAAGCCGAATCATCCTTAAGACGCAACGACGCCATCTGAAAAATAAACAAATGAAAAGAAAATAACCAAATCATTGTTATATATAGCAAGAAAGAAAAGATGAACAGAATTTTACTAAATGTTACTAGCAACAAATATCACAAATACTATGAGATTTATATAACCCAATACTATATGAGATTTATATAACCAAATACTATGAGATTTATATTACCAAAATTAATAGTAGCTATGTCCAATATAACCAAATGAGATTTATCAGCATATCACAAATATCACAAATATCACAACTAAATTTTACCAGCATATATAGTCCAAAATATAAATATTAAGCAATCTACCAGTTGCAAGAAGGAGCAGATCGAGTTACCTTGAGTCACGTTGCAAGAAGGAACAGATCGAGCTCGAAGCTACCTAGGGGATGGAAAGTGTTGGGATCTTTCCAAGAGATGAGATGTGAACAAAAAGAATCCAAGATTTATTAAAGAACAAAATAACTGTCCTCCAAGAGATCAATCAGAAGAAGAAGAAGAAGAAGAAAAATCAAATGAGAAGAAAAATCAAATGAGGAGTCCTCGCCGGCGTCAGATGAGAATAGGGGTTTGTTTCCTCGAGTCCTCCGGCGAGAGAAAAATGAGCGATGAGAATGGAAGGAGTGGAGACAGATCGAGATAGTGGAGGAAGAAGTAAATGAGCACGGGAAACGAGGTAACAACCAAAGGGAAGGTCAGTCGGTTTTGACTGACTCTGCTTCACACATATTCGTAACGGACACATTTCTAAAGCCCGTTACTGAAATAGAATTTGTAACGGCATTTGACGGACTCTGCTCTCACATATGTAACGGACACTTTCCCAATGTCCGTTACTTATATCAATTTGTAACGGTCACTGACACAACGCCCGTTACCGATGGGGATGGGTGACGAAGGAACGCCTCACATTTGTAACGGTCACTTCGAAAAAGCCCCGTTACGGATAGGGATGAAGACGACACGACATTTGCAGACGGACTCTGTTAACGCCTCGAATTTGCAACCGCGCGCATAGCAACCGTTCCCCATTCCCCGTTCGCCCAGTATATCAACTGCCCCAATCTCCTCTCCCCAATGTCCATTCTCGTTCCCCAATCTCCATTTGCTGCCATTTTCTCTCCTCTCCCCAATCTCCATTCTCGTTCGCTGCCATTTAGCAACCGCCATGGCCTCCGCCGGCGAGGGAAGTTCTTCCAAGCGTCGCAGGACCGAAGGTGAGTCCTCCTCCGCCGCCAACCCGGTGCCGCAGCCTCCACCGCCGCCGGTGCTCCCAGGCATTGACCCCCAGTGGACGCTCAACGTCTTGCGTGACACCTGGACTAGGATGAACGCATATCTGCCTCTTCTTGGTCTGCCGAGTGTCAACGACCCGGTGGACCAGACCGTCCAGCACTACGTCTTCGGTCTGTGGCAGGTCGCCGAGGTGATGAGGATTCATCATCCGGCGATCACGGCCGCGGCGGAGGACGAGGAGGCGGAGGAGTAGATGATAGTATTTTCGTTCTAGTGTACGTGGTTTCGCCTGAACTATTTTAATTAATGTTATGTGTGGTTTGTAAATATTTTGCATCTTCTTCTTCGTTCTGAATATTATGACTGCATTATGTGTGTTTTTTTGTTCATAGTACGTGGTCTGATTAACTGCTTGAATGCCTGTGATTGGATTGACTGCTTGAATAAATGTGACTGGTTCGTTAATACTTTGCATCTTTTTTCGTTCGATCTTTGCAAAGTCTTGTTGAAGATTAGATTTAATTTGGTTGGAAAACCCTCTAAATGAAGCGACTGGGAAGTTGAAGGCGGCATCCACTTTTTCGTAACGGGCACTTTGGTCAAGCCCGTTACATGAAGCGACTGAAAAGTTGAAGGCGGCATCAGTTTTTTTTCGTAACGGGCCCTTTGATAAAGACTGTTACTGATAAGTTTTTACAGTTTTTTTTCCTTCGCTGGGATAAGAAGCGCAAGCGGCGAGCGGCGGGTCTCTCTCTCACTTTGGTCAATCCAAGAAGAGCAAGAAACCCCCCTCTCTCTTTCTCTCACTCGCTCTCACTCTCTCTCCCCATCCAAGAAGCGCAAGCGGCGGCCGGCGGAGATGTCCGACTTCAATCCCGCCCAGCTGCGGGATCTCTCTCTCACTTCAATCCCGCACAAGGAGAGGGTTTCTTGCACGACGAAGACCGCCGCCGCCGCGGTGGGCCGGCATCCCTACACGCGCACCGCTGCTGCAAAGGCCGCCGCCGGGGCTCACGAGAGCGGCGAGGAGGGCCTCACAAGTTTCGTATGCCTTCTCCACCTCAGGATGATCCACCTCAGCAGCATGAGCATGGTCAGGAAGAGCAGCATGAAGAGCAGCAACATGGAGGAGAGCACCCTCAGCAGCAGCATCAGCACAGTAAGCTGCAGCCGGGGCAAACCAGTCTGACCGGTTTCCCAAACCGGTCTGACCGGTTTGGACCTGG
This sequence comes from Echinochloa phyllopogon, assembly GCA_033239725.1. Classification (NCBI taxonomy): domain Eukaryota; kingdom Viridiplantae; phylum Streptophyta; class Magnoliopsida; order Poales; family Poaceae; genus Echinochloa; species Echinochloa phyllopogon. Next base: position 17,389,800 of record BTCW01000003.1, on the reverse strand, counting down.
CAGCAGCTCCTATCCTGAGCGAAGGACTTCTCCCATTCGGAAATTCATATCCATGTTCACAGGCATTTGCAAAGGTTAGAGGGATGTCCAAGTGGATGTTAGGCGGCAGAGAATTGAGAACAAGAAGACTCGAGATGCGATCAAGAGATTACACACAGCATTGAGTCCAAATGATCCTCCATCACCTATTTCACCACCTCTTGAGTTGCCTGAGATACCCCCGCTTCGAGATATCATGACTGATCACATGAATGCGGGCTATTTTGAGGAGTATGGTGACATATTTGGATATGGACACGTCGGGTCGAGCTCACAGCCTCCGCCACTCCCTCCACAGTCAGTTGGTGCTCCAGGAGCCATGCCATACATGCCTACTTCAGAGGGTGACTTGTTTGGTTCCTCGTTTGGGTTTGCACCTCCAGGACCATCTTATGCAGCTGCTACAGTTCCTTCTTCGTCATATGCATATGGTGGCACCGGTTCGTCTATGGCAGATCTTCAGTACTCGAGTGCTCCATCTCCTACTCCTGGAGACTTTGCTTCACAGGCAGCAGCTTCCATCTTTGGTACCACTTCCGGTACCGGTCATGGTATGTTTCGCTCATCCATATCTTCTTTCATGACTAGCACATCCGAGTCACTCCATATTATCACACATACACATTCACTTGAGTGAAGGTTTTCATTGGACTACATCTTCTTCGTCAGATGATCATAGCCCGACCTTCTAGCGGCGGAGGAGATTGGATGCATGATGGGAGCGTGACTACAAGCTTCTCCAGGCCCTTTATGGATGATTGATGACAAAGGGGGAGAAGAATGGATTAAAGCCCAGTTCTAGTTGATCTTGTAGTCATGTCACTTTGAATGTAATAAATTCGTTCTTTATCTATTTGTGGACTTGAGAACTTGTAATGTGTGCTACTCTGTGTGTTGAACTCATTTATGTATCCTAAGTGACCTTATGTTAGTGTGATATGCATGTGTTAGTTGATGTGATGTTGTTTCACATGTGCTATCTGGGCAAAACCGGTCTGACCGGTTTGGCCTGAGACAGCATATGTGCTTCTTTTTTCTATTCTTGTGTGGAATATTTGTCATATGCATCACATGTTGTTTTATTTTATTATACACACTTGTTGCACATGATTGGATGCTGAGATATAGGGGAGCTCTCAATTTTAGTTGATTATATGTGCATTTGGCATTTGAGGCCGAATTTTTTGAAATTCTATTCAAGGCACATATTGAGGGGGAGCTCACCATATATCTCAGTCATCTAGAGCTTAAATTTCATATCTTTTGTAAGCTTTAATCATGTTGTCATCAATCACCAAAAAGGGGGAGATTGAAAGTGCATCTAGGCACTTATATGTTTTGATGATTGTGGATGACAACATGATTTGTATTTAACTTGTTTGCTTAAGCATATGAGCAGGGTTTTATTCTTATGGATATTCATGTAATATGGTTGTTGAAGAATATAAGCTCATTATTGGTATAAATGACATGAGAGCAAACAAGTGAGTGTGATCCCATGCAACTAAGCAATACAATGACAAGTGATCGGAAATGATAAATGAGACATGGTCTTATGCAAATTGGTTGGTCTCATCGATAAGATACTTGTCAAAGGTTTTTGGGATAAATTATTTGAAGAAATTAGGATTTCTTTGGGCTTGGTCATAGCTATGGGTATATTCAAATTGGGACATGATTATATGGATATTATATGGTCTCAAGTGCATGGAAGCTTATGGACAAGTTATCTACCAAAGAAAACATACAAGACAACATACAAAAAAATATTGAAGATATTTCAAGTTAATAGAAGACATGGATTTCAATGTGGTATTCATGATGATGCAATACAAAGTGGATCTCAATGTGGCTAGATATGGTGAAAGGGATTAAGCTAGATGGCCGTGTCCAGGTACCAAGCAAGAGAAGGGCAAGTTGGTCTTGTAGCCGAGGGACTTTGCTAGGGTGAAGACTAGCATCATAGTTTGATCTCTATGCACTAATCAAGCCTTACCAAGTGAAGCTATGCAATACATCTAATTCTTTATTGATCATATATTGAAATGGCTTATGAATTCGATATACTCGGAAATTCTAAGCCATTGGCTCAAGTTGGATTTGCTCAGCAATATAAAGATGTTGAAGCCCTCAAAGTTAAGAATGACCAAGTGTGGCAACAATCAAGGCATTGAAGCTCAAGTGGAAGAATTCATTTATTGTTTTTATCTTGAGTTTAGGAATGTCGTACTATAAAGAGGGATGCAACATTAGTTGTTTTGCAACACCAAAAGTGCTCATAGATCGACCCATGTGAGATAGCCTTGATAGTGGAGTCTTTTGGGACTCAAGTGTGCTGAGTCGACCTTAACCGGTCTGACCGGTTTGAGGCTCTGACAGGTGTAACGGCTAGTTGGTTTGAAAAACTGGTCTGACCGGTTTGGGAAACCGGTCTGACCGGTTTGCCTCTGTTCATAACGGCTAGTTTTTGTGATTGGGGTATTTATACCCCTTGGGCCTCTCCTTTGAGGGCTGCTGGTTCCCCTGCCATTCTTGCACGCCAAGAGCCTTCCCAAGCACCAGCAAGCTCTCCCCAAACCTCTCTTTGTGAGAGTTGATTGGTTTTGATCATATCTTTGGATTTGGGTTGAGGGATGTATGTGTGTGAGCTATAGAAAGCTTGAGAGAGCAAATTGCAGCAGCAAAGAGCATATCCTTAGCTTGAGCACTTCCGGTGAAGTCTAGCATCTATTTGAAGCATTTGTTACTCTTGGAGGTGAAGCCTCCTAGACGGCTAGGCGTCGCCGGTGAGCTACCGTGTTTGTGGTAAGCCGCGGATTGTTTGTATAGGCCGGCCTTGCCTCCTTCGTGGAAAAGGGCCACAAGCTAGTGGAACCGAGGAAAGTGGCTTGGAGTGGATAAGCCCGCCTTTCGTAGGCCCTCAACGGAGAGTAGGATTCACCTTGTCTTTGTGACGGCCTAGGTGGCATTGGTGAATTCGAACTTCGGGAAACAAATCATCGTGTCTCTCCATTGGTTTACTTCACAAGCTCAATTCTAGCATTTACATTTACTTCCACTTCGATCTACTTGGTTGTGCTCTAATTGTGTGCAGGGACTAAGTGAACCTTCTAGATATCATCTACAAGAGCTACACATCAAGTTTGGTATGTGCTAGAACTCGTAGAGGAGGTCAATTGCATAGTTGTGTGTTTCTGCCAGCAACCGGTCTGACCGGTTTGGGAAACCGGTCTGACCGGTTTCAGTACTAATTGTGTGAAAAGTTTTGTTAAGTGCAGATTCACCTATTCACCCCCCCTCTAGGTGACATCAAGGTCCTTTCAATTGGTATCAGAGCTTGGCCTCACATCCAAGCTTAATCGCCGTAAGGAAAGATGTCGACTTCGTGTGAGGTAACCTATGAGCCACTAGCTAGTGACGGCTCAAATTATTCCACTTGGTCCACTCATGTACTTAATGATCTTAGGGCTATGAGTCCTATTCTTGAGCGGGTTGTAGTTGAAGGCATTGATCGTCCTTGTGTTGATTGGAATGTGTCCAATCCAACCGAAGATGAGATGAATTGCTTTCAACTCAACGCTCGTGTCGCTAACTTCTTATTTGATGTTGTGAGCAATGAAGTTAGAGAAATGATCCTAGAAGATGAAGCAACTCTATTCGATGCTCATCTTATATGGGCTCGAATTGAGAAGTTATATGCCAACATCAAAGGCGACAACCAAGTGCAAACAAGAGCCATGTCTCATGAGGAGGGCTCTACATCGGCAAATACTTGCACCGAGCCTCATGAGACCACCACCAAGAAGCCACAAGGTCAAGACGGCTCAGCTGCCACCTCACTGCCAAAACCGGTCCAACCGGTTTCTGAAACCGGTCTGACCGGTTTGGGCAGAAGAGGTGCAGCTGGCAGCAAGAAGGGTGGTCGACGCCGCACAAACAAAGTCTCAAGCTCAAGAGCAGTGACATCCTCTCTTGATGAGGTGTCTCAGTGCTTCATGGCCAAAGGCGACAAGAAGGACGAGGATGCAAAAGATGCGACTATCCAAGCTCTCACCGAAGAACTTGAGAAAGTCAAACTCATCAACCTCTCCTTGGTTTATAAGTATGATGCCGTGGTCGATAATTATGCTCATGCTATAGATTCACTCACATGTGTTGCTTCTCTTGAAAAAGAAAATCAAATGCGTAAGCAACAACTAGGCTTGCTATCTAGTAAGCATGAGAAGCTACAAGTGAAGCATAAAGAACTCTTGTGTTCACATAAAAAGCTTGTAGAATCACATGCTATGCTAGAAATAGCTCATGAGGTTTTGGTAACATCGGTAAAATGTTTTCAACCACAACCTCACATATGCACATGCTCTCAAATTCAATATAATCTATCATGTGCTAACCCATGTTGCTCTCAAGCAAAACGATCTTGGTATGATGAAGTGTGTGTAGAGTCTTGTGATGACCTCGTTGCTAAAGAAAATGAAGAACTCAAGCAAGAGGTGGAAAGACTCACAAAGAACTTGAGAACACTCGAGTGTAAGAGCAATGCACAACCTTCTCAAGATAACCGTGAGAACATGGTGAAGAAGCTTGAGAAGGGATCAACCGTGCAAAACTCTTGCAAAAATCAAGTCAAGTCCAACACAAGCCAAGATCAAGCCGAAAAGAACAAGAAAGCTCACATCAAGTGCTCCATCAAGAAAGAAGGCAAGCCAAAACTCCCAAAAAGGCAAAGAAACATTGAGAAAAGAAGATGCTTCAGTTGCCTTAAGAAAGGACACGAGATTGCATCATGTCCAAGCAAGATGGGGTCTCACCTATGGAAATCCGGAAGCTCTAGCTTTCCTAAGCCGGATACTCCGATTCCCATAGTAAACTCCCACATCAAGGTCAATAAAGGATTTCTCAAGGCCCAAGCAAAATACAAGGGAGAAATGGCTACCGAGCAACACAAGAAGGCAACAAACATAAAGCACAAGACATGCTACACATGTCGGGAAAAAGGACATCTTGGTAATGATTGTCCTAATGGTAAGATCCCTAAGCCCGACCATGTCCATTCTATTCATGTGAAGCTTGGGAACATACGAAATGGTTCTTGTGCATCTAAGGTGGCAACACCAAAGATTGGCACACGAGCCATTTGGGTTCCTAAGCAAATTATGGCTAACATTGTCGGACCCGACACAAGTTGGGTACCAAAGCATGCTTGATGAGCTAATAGGAACCAAGAGATGCATTGGAGGCTTGGCTTGAAAGAAACTTCTCATGATCAAGTAGCAAGTCAAGAAAAATTTGCTTCGGCTCTATACTCTATGCCCAATGTCATCTCGGTAACTTTCTCATGATCAAGTCCTTGTCACTAGTGCCTTTTGTAGGATCAAGTGCTTCTAAGTATTTAGTTCATGTGACACTTGATAGTGACATGGATTACTTTCTTGAATATTAATCAACATATGCCATGAGATGCTTTTAATGGCTCTCTAGTAGAGCAATATTGTGTAAAATTTGCAGAGAATCAATCCCTGGAGTCTCGGAACTCAAATATGACCATAAAGCTGTGCTCCACCGGAAATTTCTGTCAAACTACCGGAAATCTCCGTCGCATTTGCCGTAAATTGTGCTCAAGACCGGAAATTTCCGACGAGAGGCAACTTATGGCAAAACCGGTCTGACCGGTTTGGCCCAGAATGTTGCAACTTGAGCCTTTGAGTGAGAAATGGAAATATATTTGAGATATTTCTGTGGGATATCATTTTTGGCATATATACATCAGCTTGCACCTATGTGGTAGTAAGTTTTCTTGGCACTTTTCAATATGAGTAATTTATTTTGTGCCATTGACCAAATGTTGACTTAATCCCCCCAAGTCCTTAACAAGACAATGTGGACATCACATGCGGTCCATGCATGATGCACATATTTAGGGGGAGGTTACTTCAACATTTGTGTCCTTGAGACTAACATTTCTATTAGTGAACTTGTAGTCTCAATGAGAGAGATCTTGTCTCTCAAATCGGAGTTGTCAATTCAATCTATGATCCAAAGCGGTAAAATTGTGTCAATATGTATCTTGGATCATGCTCTTAATTTGTGTTTTGACAAATCACCATAATATAGTCAAAATTTCTTATTTTGATCTTCGTGATTCAACTCTTGTGCATGTGAGGTTCTCATACACATTTCATCACATGTGCACTAGAGAAAAGAAATTTGGTCTATATTATGAGGTTTCATAATTCATGACCTATTTGCCATCCACCCACTAGGGTCATTGATTATGAGACTAGTTGTTGTGCAATTTGATATGTTTTCTCTCTTTTGTCCAAAAATTGGCATATATCATGAAAGAGGGCATAAGGATATAAATCGATTATATTGCACAACACGCTTGGCTAGAGGCAAAGGTATGTTTTCTTGAACTAGTATTTACATTGTGCATCTAGGCTTAATATCATGCTAGTATGTGCATGTTGCTTATGTGACATAGGATAGATTTTTGAAAACTCCAACTAGCATGATAGGTTGTGTGCGTTTTTGAAATTTTTTGTGTTTTGGTCTTTTGATCATTATCGATCTATTTGTGACTATAGTTAACTTTGCTTGATTGATGGCTAGTCACAAATGGTGAGATTCTCTCAAGTCCATAAATCCTTTATCTATCCATCCTCTCTCACATCTTTCGGAAGAAATGAAAGAAAATGGATTTATTGGAAATATTATCTATTCTATGGACAATCTTGAGAGTTTGGATACCTGGACCATCATTTACACTCTCAAGACAAGTAAGCAAGGTTGGAGATCAAAAACCATCTTGAATCAGACTGTTTCCTGCTGCCTGGGTGAAACCGATCTGACCGGTTTGGCCAGTCAGCGGGCCCACGCGGTTTTTACTGCTATCACGTGATTCTCTCTCTCATTTCCATCCATTCACCACGCCTCCCTCTCTCTCTCATGTTCTTCATCGCAAGGAGGACCTCCCATGGCAATTTCTTGATTCAACCAAGGACAAGGAGTTTTCTCTTTGGGATTGGAGTGCCCCAAGGCTGGCGATTGGGTTCCCATCGAGTGTTGGATTCAAAACTTCATCTTCCTCGAAGTTCTTGGCTCTCAAGGTATTCAAATCTTTCCATCGCCCGATCTACTCACTCGTTGAATATCTTGCAAAACCCTTTGGTAGAACATCTTCTGCATGTCTAGGAACCTATCCCTAAGAGATCATTCGATTTCGTGGGCTACATTTTGCAGATCGACGATTTGCACCTTCACTGCCGAAAGTGGTCTGACCGGTTTGGCAAACCGGTCTGACCGGTTTGGGCAGTGAAGGCTCAAGTCCCTGTTTTGCACCATGCTAGCTCACATATGGACTAGGGATGGCTTGTATATCAATATCTTGTCAATATCCAGATCAGACTCTGTCCAGATTGATCCCCAACACATTTTGACTCAGCTCAGGCAAAAGCGGTCTGACCAGTTTGGCTCTGAGCTGACCCAAAACTTGGTGGATGCTCACAAGTTGATCAAATATTTATCAATCTTTTTTTGGGTATTTATGGTATATGTTTCATCTCTTATGAACCCAGGAAAGACAGTGGAAGATGCCAAGGGGACCCCATGCCGATCGGATTAAAAAGGGGAGTCATGACCCTTCTATTGGCAGCAGCTCGCAAGCGATCGGGGGGAGAAATTTGAGGCCTAGAAGGGGCAAGAGGGCAGCAGAGCAGCAAATAGAAGAAGTGGATGTAGTAGAGGAAACCACGTCTAGTGGTGAGGATGAAGTTGAGGATGAGAACTACAGGATTGAGTACCGTCATGGTCAGCAGGGAGATGATGATGATGAGGAGGAGGAGATGGCTGCTGGTGATGATGAGGAAGAGGAGGCAGGTGATGATGAGACAGTTGAGGCGAATGCCCCTCTCGTTCTTGAGATAGTCCGACCCACTGGCCCAGCTAGTAGGAGAGTGATAGATTACCTTGCTAGTAGGATGACTGATGTTGTCAGGAGGCTGAGGAGGACTAGTCCACTTGATGTGGATAGGACAGCCACCGACTACAGATTTTGGACTCTTTTTCAGCAGGATTTCTATGCCACAGCTATTATGAAGAAGATCAAGATCACATCAGATGCACAGTACATAGATTGGGAGTACATGAGCAAGCAAGACAACCCTGTGTTCAATGAGATTATCAGAGTTTGTTCTGAAAAGAGGGTCAAACATCTCATGGGCTTCAGGCACAGCTGGAACAAGGAAGTCATTGCTCAGTTCTATGCCACTGTGTACTTCAGATACTACGAGCAGGGTGGTAGGCAGGAGAGAGCTATGCATTGGATGACAGAAGGACAACGCTATCACATCACTTATTCTGATTTTGCTTCTCTCTTTAGAGTTGCACATGAGGATGATAACACTGTGAAGATACATGACAGCGGTGTTCTAGAAGCATCTGAGTTGAAGTTCATGTATCCTAGAAATCAGAATGGCAACTGGAGGAAAGTGAGTGGTCTCTACACCTACTATGGGACTCTTTATAGGATGCTTCGCAAGACACTCACTCCTAGAAATGGCAACACCTCAGATATCTCACTCTATATGAGAAACTTGATGTATTATATGAGGATTGGAGAGGAGACTCCTCCCTTTAGTGTTGCTGATTTCATTTGGCAGGAGATCAAGACCATTTCTGAGAGTCCTCAAAAGATTTGTGCCTACAGCCCCTTCATCATGCTTGTCATAGAGAGGGTGACAAATTTGAAGATCAAAAAGGACACCCAACACAAGCCATTGAAGCCTCCCGTGCCTCACAAGTTTCGTATGCCTTCTCCACCTCAGGATGATCCACCTCAGCAGCATGAGCATGGTCAGGAAGAGCAGCATGAAGAGCAGCAACATGGAGGAGAGCACCCTCAGCAGCAGCATCAGCACAGTAAGCTGCAGCCGGGGCAAACCAGTCTGACCGGTTTCCCAAACCGGTCTGACCGGTTTGGACCTGGCAGCAGCTCCTATCCTGAGCGAAGGACTTCTCCCATTCGGAAATTCATATCCATGTTCACAGGCATTTGCAAAGGTTAGAGGGATGTCCAAGTGGATGTTAGGCGGCAGAGAATTGAGAACAAGAAGACTCGAGATGCGATCAAGAGATTACACACAGCATTGAGTCCAAATGATCCTCCATCACCTATTTCACCACCTCTTGAGTTGCCTGAGATACCCCCGCTTCGAGATATCATGACTGATCACATGAATGCGGGCTATTTTGAGGAGTATGGTGACATATTTGGATATGGACACGTCGGGTCGAGCTCACAGCCTCCGCCACTCCCTCCACAGTCAGTTGGTGCTCCAGGAGCCATGCCATACATGCCTACTTCAGAGGGTGACTTGTTTGGTTCCTCGTTTGGGTTTGCACCTCCAGGACCATCTTATGCAGCTGCTACAGTTCCTTCTTCGTCATATGCATATGGTGGCACCGGTTCGTCTATGGCAGATCTTCAGTACTCGAGTGCTCCATCTCCTACTCCTGGAGACTTTGCTTCACAGGCAGCAGCTTCCATCTTTGGTACCACTTCCGGTACCGGTCATGGTATGTTTCGCTCATCCATATCTTCTTTCATGACTAGCACATCCGAGTCACTCCATATTATCACACATACACATTCACTTGAGTGAAGGTTTTCATTGGACTACATCTTCTTCGTCAGATGATCATAGCCCGACCTTCTAGCGGCGGAGGAGATTGGATGCATGATGGGAGCGTGACTACAAGCTTCTCCAGGCCCTTTATGGATGATTGATGACAAAGGGGGAGAAGAATGGATTAAAGCCCAGTTCTAGTTGATCTTGTAGTCATGTCACTTTGAATGTAATAAATTCGTTCTTTATCTATTTGTGGACTTGAGAACTTGTAATGTGTGCTACTCTGTGTGTTGAACTCATTTATGTATCCTAAGTGACCTTATGTTAGTGTGATATGCATGTGTTAGTTGATGTGATGTTGTTTCACATGTGCTATCTGGGCAAAACCGGTCTGACCGGTTTGGCCTGAGACAGCATATGTGCTTCTTTTTTCTATTCTTGTGTGGAATATTTGTCATATGCATCACATGTTGTTTTATTTTATTATACACACTTGTTGCACATGATTGGATGCTGAGATATAGGGGAGCTCTCAATTTTAGTTGATTATATGTGCATTTGGCATTTGAGGCCGAATTTTTTGAAATTCTATTCAAGGCACATATTGAGGGGGAGCTCACCATATATCTCAGTCATCTAGAGCTTAAATTTCATATCTTTTGTAAGCTTTAATCATGTTGTCATCAATCACCAAAAAGGGGGAGATTGAAAGTGCATCTAGGCACTTATATGTTTTGATGATTGTGGATGACAACATGATTTGTATTTAACTTGTTTGCTTAAGCATATGAGCAGGGTTTTATTCTTATGGATATTCATGTAATATGGTTGTTGAAGAATATAAGCTCATTATTGGTATAAATGACATGAGAGCAAACAAGTGAGTGTGATCCCATGCAACTAAGCAATACAATGACAAGTGATCGGAAATGATAAATGAGACATGGTCTTATGCAAATTGGTTGGTCTCATCGATAAGATACTTGTCAAAGGTTTTTGGGATAAATTATTTGAAGAAATTAGGATTTCTTTGGGCTTGGTCATAGCTATGGGTATATTCAAATTGGGACATGATTATATGGATATTATATGGTCTCAAGTGCATGGAAGCTTATGGACAAGTTATCTACCAAAGAAAACATACAAGACAACATACAAAAAAAATATTGAAGATATTTCAAGTTAATAGAAGACATGGATTTCAATGTGGTATTCATGATGATGCAATACAAAGTGGATCTCAATGTGGCTAGATATGGTGAAAGGGATTAAGCTAGATGGCCGTGTCCAGGTACCAAGCAAGAGAAGGGCAAGTTGGTCTTGTAGCCGAGGGACTTTGCTAGGGTGAAGACTAGCATCATAGTTTGATCTCTATGCACTAATCAAGCCTTACCAAGTGAAGCTATGCAATACATCTAATTCTTTATTTATCATATATTGAAATGGCTTATGAATTCGATATACTCATAAATTCTAAGCCATTGGCTCAAGTTGGATTTGCTCAGCAATATAAAGATGTTGAAGCCCTCAAAGTTAAGAATGACCAAGTGTGGCAACAATCAAGGCATTGAAGCTCAAGTGGAAGAATTCATTTATTGTTTTTATCTTGAGTTTAGGAATGTCGTACTATAAAGAGGGATGCAACATTAGTTGTTTTGCAACACCAAAAGTGCTCATAGATCAACCCATGTGAGATAGCCTTGAGAGTGGAGTCTTTTGGGACTCAAGTGTGCTGAGTCGACCCAAACCGGTCTGACCGGCGGTCTGACCGGTTTGGGGCTCTGACAGGTGTAACGGCTAGTTGGTTTGAAAAACCGGTCTGACCGGTTTGGGAAACCGGTCTCACCGGTTTGCCTCTGTTCATAACGGCTAGTTTTTGGGATTGGGGTATTTATACCCCTTGGCCCTCTCCTTTGAGGGCCGCTGGTTCCCCTGCCATTCTTGCATGCCTAGAGCCTTCCCAAGCACCAGCAAGCTCTCCCCAAACCTCTCTTTGTGAGAGTTGATTGGTTTTGATCATATCTTTGGATTTGGGTTGAGGAATGTATGTGTGTGAGTTATAGAAAGCTTGAGAGAGCAAATTGCAGCAGCAAAGAGCATATCCTTAGCTTGAGCACTTCCGGTGAAGTCTAGCATCTATTTGAAGCATTTGTTACTCTTGGAGGTGAAGCCTCCTAGACGGCTAGGCGTCGCCGGTGAGCTACCGTGTTTGTGGTAAGCCGCGGATTGTTTGTATAGGCCGGCCTTGCCTCCTTCGTGGAAAAGGGCCACAAGCTAGTGGAACCGAGGAAAGTGGCTTGGAGTGGATAAGCCCGCCTTTCGTAGGCCCTCAACGGAGAGTAGGATTCACCTTGTCTTTGTGACGGCCTTGGTGGCATTGGTGAATCCGAACTTCGGGAAACAAATCATCGTGTCTCTCCATTGGTTTACTTCACAAGCTCAATTCTAGAATTTACATTTACTTCCACTTCGATCTACTTGGTTGTGCTCTAATTGTGTGCAGGGACTAAGTGAACCTGCTAGATATCATCTACAAGAGCTACACATCAAGTTTGGTTTGTGCTAGAACTCGTAGAGAAGGTCAATTGCATAGTTGTGTGTTTCTGCCAGCAACCGGTCTGACTAATTGTGTGAAAAGTTTTGTTAAGTGCAGATTCACCTATTCACCCCCCCTCTAGGTGACATCAAGGTCCTTTCAGCAGTTCATATAGTATCAGGACTGGCTGTGTGAACAACATATCTTGTTGTTTGGCAGATCATTGCTGTTTGTGTGTGAAATAATTGACTGTGTGAATCTAGCCACATGTTAAGGCACTGCCTCATTTGACTATCTGTTTTATTTTCAGATACGATCCATCCATCCTTGTCTTCTTTGACAGCTGAAGAAGGAGGCAGCACAGAAGTACAACAAGGCCTTGCAAGACCTCGATGAAGCTAGGGAGGCAAACAAGGAATTGGAAATGTGGCTAAGTGAGGCAGGAAAGAAGCAAGAACAGTTGGAATTTTCTCTCTGGGAAGAAAAGGAAAAGGCAGCAAATCTCAAAGCAGAAGTGGATTATCTGACCTCCGAACTCGAGTGCAAGAAATCAAAGAAGAAAGAACTCAAAGCAAAACTCAAAGACGCAGAAGAGAAGAAAAGAGTTCTTAAAAATGCACTTATCGAGATACGCAGTCGGAGTTAGATAAAAAGAGATGAACATGTTCTGTTCTTTTGTCCCTTCTGGCACTATGTATGCAGTACATAATGGTAACGTATCCTATGCAAACCAGCTTCGTGTGCAAACTATGCAAACTCCCATCACAACCGCTGGATCTACATCTGATGGCCACATAGAGAGGTGTAAAATTTTAACACTTAAATCCTCCCACCGTTAGCTTTTCTAACCATAATTTTTCTAAAACCCCCTTCTAACCGGTAAGGAAGGGAGAGAAACCTTCAGGGCGGCGGCGACGAATCTCGACGCCCAATGCTCGGGAGCTTCCTCGATGCCGGCGGCCACGCGGAGCGGGCGCTTCGCGGCCGGTGGCGGTGGATCCTCCTCCCGGCCTCGCGGTCCGTGCACGGGAGCTCACCAGCCAAACCGGCGCCGCTGGCCCAGGGCTGCGCGCAGATCTCCCGTGCTCTGCCGACCCGCGCGCGCCTCCGCACCTGATCTCCCTATGCTCCGGTCGCCCGTGCTGCTCTTGTTGTAGTAGTGCATGAAGCAGGCTGCTCCTCCGAGGACGGCGAGGGTGAGGGCCTGCACGTGCATCCTCGTGTGGATCAGCCGCAGGCTCGTCGCCCGCTGCGGCGACCTCTTCCGGTTGTAGGCCACTGACGCGCCCACCGCAGCAGCCCACACGCCCCAATCAAGCAGCACCGCAGCAAGATTAGTTCACTCCATCACCAGATCGAGCAGCCTTCACTTTCTTTCCGATCGATCAATCAATCGGTGCGAAGGAAGCAGAAGATTAACTGCTGCGACCACACGGTGGTGCTCCACTGCCCCGTGTGACCGGAGCACGATGATCTCCCATAGTCCCATGCATGGACCGCACGGACCGCGAGGCCGGGAGGAGGATCCACCGGCAGGACCCGGCCGTAAAGCGCCCGCGCCGCGCGACCGCCGGCGTCGAGTAAGCTCCTGGTCATCACGGTCGCCCCGTCACAGGCGGGACGGTCGCGCCGTCGTGCTGATGGTCCAGGTGATGATTCGTCGCCGCCGCTATGGAGGTTTCCCTCGGATAATGTTCCGTTTAGAAGGGGGTTTTAGATAAATTATGGTTAAGAAAGCTAATAGTGGAAGAGTATAAATGTTAAAAATTTCCATCTCTCTATGTGATCATCAGATGGGGATCCAACAGTTGTGGTAGGAGTTTACATAGTTTGCACACGAAGCTAGTTTGCATAGGATACGTTGTCGTACTTAATAACTAATTAACTAGGATGTAATGTCTGTGAACATGTCTGTTATATATGTAATGTGTGTCCTGTTATATATTTGAACATGCATGTGTTGTGTATGCTCTCTGTTTTTTTCGGATGAAATGCATAAATCCTGTGACTCTGTTCCTCACCATGCTTGTTCCAACACGTGTAATTCTTTGTGAATCCACGTCGCCCGCCGGCTGCTGCTCTGCGCCGACAGCAGCAGCGGGGTGGAAGACGACACACTGTAGCTATTGTAGCTTATGCAAATAATAATTGAGCTCCGACACTAGTAACGGGCGTTAACTGGCCAAACCTAACATCGTTACCACTAGTCAAAGATACGTAACGGGCTTTAAGTGCCTAATACAACTACCGTTACTACTAGTCCCAGCCTGTAACGGACATTAAGCGACCGTTACGGATGGTAGTATTATTGGTAACGGTTGTGTGTAATGTCCGTTACAAGGAATACTAGTAACGGTCGCGAACAACGACCGTTACCAGAAATCATTATTAGTAACGGGCGTTGTTGTGCAGGGGCTGGGCCCGGTCCTGACACGCTTATTGGTAACGGTTGTTGTTTCCGCCCGTTACTGATGTCGCACCTTGTAACGGGCTTCGTGAGTCCGTTACCAATCCCGCGTTACCTATTTGAGGTTTTCACGTAGTGCTCAGTGAAGGTTTCATGAAAGTTTCATGTCATTAAATGTACTCATGTGGCATAGGAGAAGACAGAGTTTCATGAGATGTGAGAGGAGTTTCATCACCATGACTTTCCTTTGGCACAGTTACCTAGTTTCTGGTGTAGGTAACCGTATAGTGAAACTTTGTGCTGAGACTGGCCTCATGTATTCTTTACTCGATAAGACACTCCGATGCTATTCTTCAGTTAATGTATATGTTACATTTTCGGATATTTACAGCTTTGAATGCAGGGAATTTTTTCCGGTCACCTAAAATTTGTAGGACTTGCCAATTTGATCAAGGGTTGATGACCATTTTTTTACCCTGGCCTGCCTATAACCCCTCCACCTATAGGCAGGCCAGGATGAGCATAGCATCAAGCAGGCAAGCACTGTGCAGTCAAATGATAGGCAGCCCTAAGGCCAGTCGTAATGGGGGATTCATAGAGAGTTTCCTGACATTAAATTTGCTAATATGGCAAAGGAGAGACAATAGAGAGTTTCATGACACGTGAGAGGAGTTTCATCCCCATATGAAACTCACCTGGCTTGGTTACCTAGTTTCTAATCTTGGTAACTAGTAATGAAATAATGAACTGTGCACTGAGACCGATCTAAATATATAAGCCATCTGGCTCCATGTGCTAGTAATATGATTATTTACCTTTCTTTTCTTTTAATCCACAACCAGTAATTCAAATAATCTAAAACAAGCGGTCCTAGTCTAGTAAACTACAACATGTTGTGGACTGCCATATCCTACTTTTTCCTTTCATAAAAAGTAAAATCTCCAGGTTATCATGCCGGCCACAAGAAAGGTCAAATGAACATTAGTATCGAACACTGTACCATGCAATCAGCAGGGTCGTTGACCAACTCTAGTCAAGTCAACTCCACCCCGCCCAGCCCATGTACAGTAATAAACTGCATGTTTCCTTCTCTCTTACTTTTTGGCCTTTCGAAACGGTAAGATTATCACCGTTCACGACTGCTGAAGCGCATCCTATCCTTTGCCCCAGGAGTAAAGGAAAGCTTTGCCAGAAAATCTAGCTTGCCATAAGTGACTTTGTACAATCGTTGTCATATCTAGCTTTTTTTAAAAAAAAAGACCAATATAAATACACATACGCAAACCCTATCTTTACAAGTATATTCGAGAGACTGAGCCGGCAGATCTGATCTTGAGATTCATGAAGTTACCACTGAAATAATAGCGCCGGTTAAATTTTAAAATAAATCTAAAAAAATACAACTGTAGTGCTAAATCAAGGACCCAAATCCTGGTGGACAGGTTCCACTGAGAAACATTATCGTGCGTCTAAAGTGGAAGCAAAGTTAGAAAGTGCGACTCATTTTGTTTGTTGGTAAAGTTGACTTCTCCATTCGACAGGTCGAAATACACATTTTAAGTGGGCACCCAATGGTTAATTTTCTATCACTACGTTTTGTTGATTTGCTACCTCAACTAAAATGTGAAAAGTGCATTTTTGGTTCAGATGATGCATAAGTTTTTGGTTGATCCAATGGCCAAAAAATAGAAGAAGAAAAATCCTGCCAGACATCATCGCCATTTCTTGCCATCGATCAGTGCATGTGATTAATAATCAAGTTAGTCAATCAAACAATTAATGTTCGTTTTGTTCTGTTCGTTGTTATGACCATACGCCAGTTGAATGTATATATTATGTATTTATATGTCCAAGCCCTAGTTGCTAGATTCTGAGTGGTGGCATGTGCGCACGTAGTGCAATAGCGCGATCAACGCGGAGGGCAATGGCGGCCTGGTCGTCGTGGTTACCCCTGCTCGTCGCCGCCGCCGCCGTACTCCGCGTTCATGGCCAGGGCGCACCTGACAGCACAGGTGAGCTCACAAATTATATAGCTTTCTGCTTCTCTCATCACCGTGCTCGATCACCTTGCGAGTACAATGTCGTCATCAAAACCCCCATCGTCGTCTCCGTCCCCGTGCACTGCGCGGCGCAGGGTTCATAAGCATAGACTGCGGCATCCCGGAGAAGAGCAGCTACGTGGACGGCGCCACCAAGCTGCCCTACGTCTCGGACGCCGGCTTCACCGACGCCGGCGCCAACCACAACGTCTCCGCCGAGTACATCAACCCGTCCTTCTCCAAGCGCTACCTCAACGTGCGCAGCTTCCCGGGCGCGCCGCGCGGCTGCTACACGCTCGGCTCCCTCACGCCGGGCTCCAAGTACCTGCTCCGCGCCACGTTCATGTACGGCAACTACGACGGGCTCGGCCGTCCCCCGGCGTTCGACCTCCACCTCGGCGCCAACTTCTGGACGACGGTGAACATCACCGCCGCCGCCGACGCGGTGCTCGCCGAGGCCATCGCCGTCGTCCCCGACGACTCCGTGCGGGTGTGCCTGGTGGACACCGGCGCCGGGACGCCGTTCATCTCCGGGCTGGACCTGAGGCCCCTGCCGAGAGCGCTGTACCCGCAAGCGAACGCGACGCGGGGGCTGGCCCTCCTCTTCCGGCGAAACTTCGGGCCGACCGACGCGACGCTGGTGGTCAGGTACCCCGACGACCCGTACGACCGCGCGTGGACCCCGTGGATCGACACGGAGGAGTGGTCGGAGATCTCGACGACGCAGCAGGTGGGCGGCTTGCCCATCGCGGCGCCGTCCGCCGTGATGCAGACCGCCATCACGTCCCTCAACGCCTCCAAGAACATCATCGAGTTCTCGTGGGTCGCCGTGCCGAGCGTACGGTACGTTCACTCCAGCACAATAATGTGTAGTACTTCTACACACATTTACTCAATTGCTAAGCTCTTGTGCTTGTGGCCTTGTGCATCAATCTATGCAGGTACATGTGCGTCTTCCATTTCGCGGAGTTGCAGAGCCTAGGCGCGAACGCGACGCGACAGTTCTACGTAACGAGGAATGGCAAGACTTTTTACCATCTGCCATTAACGCCGTACCACCTCTTCACCGATGTCGTGTATGACACAGAGCCCAACTGGGGTTTCAACCAGTACAACGTCACATTGAATGCAACGGCGAACTCGACGCTGCCGCCGATCATCAACGCCATCGAGGTTTTCTCAGTCATCTCCACGGCCAACGTTGGCACGTACGCACAAGACGGTAAGTACATGATCACACCAGATGTCCTTTGAAGAGGATCTCCTCCCCGCGTCGCTCCCGCGGGGCGGCACGGGGGTCCCCAAACCACCTCGCCGCCGGGCCACCTACCTCCTCTGCTCCCTCCTCGCCGTCGCCCGAGTGGCCGGCCGGAAGTCCGGCACCCGCAAGGAGGGCGACGGCGAGGCGTCTCTTTCGACGGGCGAGGTCATCCCGTGCGGGCGGCGCTGCCTCCTTCTCCGGCGAGGACGGGGCGGCTATGGCGCTCGATTGGCCGGATCCGCAGTGAGTTTTTGGGGAGCAACGGCGGCTGGATCTCGGTGCGCGGCGGCGGCTGTCCACGGGCGGCCGGTGGCAGCGGCGGCCGGCCCCCGGGGGCGCCTGAGCGGAGGGCGCATGTGTGGCCGGCGGGCCAGGGCTGCGGCGTCAACGCGTAGTCAAGCTGCGCGCGCGGGCGCCTTCGGTCTTGGTGTTGGAAAGGCTAGCTCCGGACTTTGCAACTACATCTGGTGATTGACATCTTCAATTTCGCCTTTCTTTTCATATAGATCAAGAGACATGAGTCACCTTGGCTTCATTCACGGATTCTCTTACTCAAAGACGGATTTCATCTGCAATTTATTCCTGGTGGATTATGCACGGGTACCAGCGGTTACTTTGCAGCATGGTATCTCAGGTTACGAATTCAGATGGTCTGCCGGATTTGGAGTTCGTGGCCGTTTAAAGTGGGTCAGGGATGGTCTATATGGAAGCATTGGCCTGGTAAGAAGGGGGAAGCAACACGGTGTGACTTGGTCGTGGTGGTAATTGCTACTAATTCATCGGTTCCAGGAAGAAATTCCTAGGTCTGACCTTAATTGGTTGAACCTGGCAGTGACCTTGCTGAAGGCATTGTTTGGATTAAGATGAATTACTCCCTCGTGAAAATATTTGATCTGGTCTTAATTGGTTGGGTCATTACAATGTCGGCACGTGCGCGTGTCGTTTCCTCGTTGGAGGCGTTGTATCGGGAGCCTACTTCATAGTCCAAGAGTTGCTTTGGTTTGTGAAGCGGATGAAGATGAAGGCGCTTGTGGTAGTTTGCTAGGTCATGGAGCTCTCATTTTTTGTTTCTTTTTCATTGGCTGTGTGCATCTTAGTTATGCAGAGGCCGGATTGGATCTTATATAATTGTATCATCTCGATGTAATTGTCTAAGATCAATAAAGCTTCCCTTTTCCAAAAAAAAAGATGTCCTTTTGAATGTTTGATAGTGATGATCACACCGCATGGGCTGATCACTCTGCCGTTCTATGTCATGTTACTGAAAAATCCAACAGTTTCTGCCATTACGGCGATAAAGGCCAACTATCAGCTAATAAAGAAGACCTGGATGGGTGACCCCTGCGTTCCGAAGACTCTTGCGTGGGATGGGTTGAACTGCAGCTATGACATTTCCGGTCCACCAAGAATCACAACTGTGTAAGTTCAGATTCACGAGAATATCTGAAGTCTTACAGTTAAAGAAATGTTTGAAGTCTGAATTCTGAAACGTTGGATGTATTACAGAAATCTGTCATCCAGTGGCTTGAGTGGTACCATATCATTGTACTTCTCCAAACTCACAACAATTGAGTACTTGTAAGTATAAAGTATCCAATCCATTTTTGCATTGAGCTTTACTGAATGGAAGAGATAAAATTGGCATGCCTTGTCATTTCCTTTTCAGGGATTTGTCGCACAATAACTTGACAGGCTCAATTCCTGAGGTCCTTTCACAACTGCCCTCTCTGAAGGTTATGTAAGTAACATTAGCCTATGCCGATGCTGTAGATTTTAGTATGTGCCAATGAACACATTGACATTATTAGATAACTCAACGCTTAAATCAATGCGCTATATCTGTTTATTTAGAGATTTGACAGGCAATCAGCTTAATGGATCGATTCCGTCTGGGCTTCTGAAAAGGGTTCAAGATGGTTCCCTGAAGCTGAGGTTAATCCTCCATTATTTGGCCCCCATATATAGTTTTCCCAATATCAATTTTCTCGTTTACGATGGCTAATAATAGGTGCTGCTTCGTTTTGATAGGTATGGCGATAATCCAAACCTTTGCAGCAATGGCGGTTCTTGCCAGCTCACAGGAAAGAAGAGCAATGCTGTGTATATTGCTGTTCCAATAGTGGCATTTGTGGTGGTTGCAGCACTAGTACTACTGTTTTGCTTACTAAGGAAAAAGAAAGGTAAACCTCAGCATTTGCACATGAATTTTCTCAACCTGTCATTTGTGAATTGTAAGTAACGTCCTCTAATGCTACTTACTAGCTTTGCTCCTGGCAGAGAGCAGCGTGAAGCCGCAGAATCAGGCTACCGATGCTGGGCCGCGCTCACAGAACGGCAATGGACAACGGCTGCCGCAGCTGGAGAACCGTCACTTCACCTACAAGGAGCTCGAGGCCATCACGAACAACTTCCAGCGCGTCCTCGGCCGAGGAGGGTTCGGGTCTGTCTACGATGGCTTCTTGGAAGATGGCACCCAGGTTGCAGTCAAGCTGCTGTCTGATTCCTCCAATCAAGGTGTCAGAGAGTTCTTGACAGAGGTAACACAGTGCTTTATCAGGTTTAGCTGGAGCACCAAGATACTGCTAGTGTGCATCTGTACCAAGATACTGCTAGTGTACATTCTTTTTTGTTCTCGTTTCTCAGGCTCAGACCTTAACGAAGATCCACCACAAGAATCTTATCTCCTTAATCGGTTACTGCAAGGATGGAAAGTATTTGGCACTTGTCTATGAGTACATGTCAGAAGGAACCCTGCAAGACAAACTAAGAGGTATGCCATTTCTCTTTTCAGAGCTCAGAAATTTCTCTCCAAAATACTATATATTTTGACAATATCCTCGGCAGGGAAAGATGGCAGCGCTGGACCTCTGACCTGGACACAGAGGCTCCGCATTGCACTGGAGTCCGCACAAGGTAAACATTAGAATGATCTGATCTGAACATGTTCTTGTTGCTTTTGACATCTTTTTTTCCTTGTTTCTCTATAAACTAAGTCGCGTTCCAGTCCCTTTTTTCCTTGATGATCTCATCTTGCATGAACGCAGGGCTCGAGTATCTGCACAAGGCGTGCAGCCCAGCTTTGGTTCACAGGGACGTGAAGACGTCGAACATCCTGCTGAATGCAAATCTCGAGGCCAAGATCGCGGATTTTGGCCTGCTCAAGGCCTTCCGTCGCGAAGGCGACACCCATGTATCCACGGACAGGGTGGTCGGCACGCATGGCTACCTTGCTCCCGAGTACGTGTACATTAGTTTTGAGCGATACGGTTCATTCTTGGAACACATCTGATCAGAGAGCGATGCCGTTGTTGATGTATATATGCAGGTATGCGGCGGCTCTGCAGCTGACGGAGAAGAGCGACGTGTACAGCTTCGGCGTCGTGCTGCTGGAGGTGATCACGGGGCAGCCGCCGATCCTGCGGTGCCCGGAGCCCACCAGCGTCGTGCAGTGGGTGCGGCAGCGCCTGGCGCGCGGAGACATTGAGGACGTGGTAGACGCGAGCCTGCGCGGCGGCTACGACGCCAACGCCGTGTGGAAGGCCGCCGACGTCGCGCTCAAGTGCACCGTGCAGGTGCCGGCGCAGCGGCCCACCATGGCCGACGTGGTGGCGCAGCTGCAGGAGTGCCTGGAGCACGAGGAAGGCCGCTGCTGACCATTTCGTTCCGATGAGATTCACACAGCAGCGCTGCGCTTTTCCCGTGAGGGTGCCACCACAAACCTGCTCCGTGAAATTATGCTTGTTTCCTTGGTGGTGATGTTTGTAAGAAGAAATACAGGTGTTTACACGTCCACGTGGAAGAGGAATTTGGTGAGGAGGAAATGCACGCGGTAGTGAAAAGGTAATCGAGGTGACCACAGGTACCGGTAGTTGATTGCTCGCGTCGCTGCTCCTCGGGGCGACTTAGGTGGATGCGGAGCCCCTGCGCCTCCATCCCCTCCATCCGCCCTCCCCTCTCGCTGCCGCCCGACAGACCACCGGAAGCCCATCCACATGCGAGGAAAGAAGCGGCGAGGCCCTCTTCTCTTGTGCTAGCGAGGTCTCTTTCTTCCCATCGGTGGTTCCTCTCATCTCGACAGTGGTCTGGCCGATTTTGGCAACCCCGGTGAAAGCATCTAGGCTCTTAATTTATGTTTTGGTAATTAATGACAATTATAATGGACTAACAATTTCATTGAGATATGAGAATAGGTTAGTTCATGGGATTGGATGAGCTCTTGCGGTATGTTATGATCATGGTGTACATGAGAAGGATTGAAAGGAGCTCAAGGCAAAGGTATAAGATAGGGTGTTTTATTTTACCGGTCAAGCGGTGTTTAGTGGATGAATCTTTGACCGGATTATAGGCTAGATAGCCGTACTATCAAGAGGGGTCAATGTCTTTGGCTTGATGAGTCCATAGTGCCACTTTGCTCAAACAATTGCTTGCTTGCATGAGGGTTTTTCGTAGTTGAGAAAGTGGGTAAAACAAGAAGTGAAAAACTAACTTGTAGAGTGCTGGCTGCGTCCTGGCGGACCGTCCGCCTGGCCAGTTGGCGGACTGTCCGCAGGCTTTTTTCGCGCGCTGTGTCTGTCTAAGTATGAATCCTGCTCGGCTGAAAAATGAGAGGCGGACAATCCGTCCGCTATTGGCCGACTGTCCGAGCGGGCGGACTGTCCGTAGTTATGTTTTTGTGAGGCGGACTGTTTTGACGGACAGTTCACACAGAAGCGTTTCCGAGCGATCTAGAGCACTTTTGTGAGGCGGACTGTCCGCAGGCAAAACTAATCGTGGAAATTTTGCCTTGGCGGACTGTCCGCGTATGGCTGGCGGACTGTCCGCCAGTCCCTAACGGCTCTCTCTGACACAGTCTAACACACGTTCTAGCCGTTGGATTTGAAGGACGGACTGTCCGCCATGTGTGAGGCGGACTGTCCGCCATGTGTGAGGCGGACTGTCCGCCATGTGTGAGGCGGACTGTCCGCCAGTGCCCTGTTTTGAACGTAACGGCTAGATTTCGAGGGGGTGAGTATATATACTCCACCCCCGGGGTTGCGAAGGCTCTCTTGGCCCATTTGAAAGCTTCCTTGACATATTTGAGCATTCCCCACTCTCTCTCTCACTCACTTGGCTTAGTGGTTGCATCTTTGTGAGATTGAGAGCATCCTAGTGCTTTGCATCAATAGTTTGAGCTTTGTGGCACTAGGGAGTCTTCAAGCAAGGTTATTGATTTGTTACTCTTGGAGGTTGCCGCCTCCTAGACGGCTTGGAGCTCGTGGTTCCTTGAGCACTTCAAGAAGATTGTGAAGTGGCCTTGGAAATTTGGTGTGAGAGGTCTTGTGCTCACCTCACCGGAGTGGTGAAGGGCAACTCTAGTGAAAAGAGATTTGGAGCGGTTCTTTAGTTCTAGCCGGTGTAGGGTTGAGATGGCGGACTAGAGGGGGGTGAATAGTCCTTTCTAAAAATTATCGCGCAAGTTAACCGAAACAAATGCGGAATTAAAACTATCGGTCTAGCCAAGACTTCACCCCCTTATATCTAAGTTCACTAGCACCTTATGAAAGATTCTAAAATAAGCAAATAAGGTGCCGAGCTAGCAAGTGCTCACCTAGATAATTCTAGGAGCAAGGTCATACAAACCTATGCCTCTAGTACTTCACACACCGGGGAGCTCCTACACAACTAGTAAGCAAAAGCACAAAGCCCCTAAGCTCACTAGCAATGCTCAATGGACAAGACTATACAAGTCTAATCCAAAGGCTCAATTTATTTAGCTACACAAACGAAGCAAAGAGACTGATTAAGCTACTCAAGCTAATTAGTCACAAGATCACTACTTCTAGCTACACAAGCAAGAAGACAACTAGCAAGCTACACAAGCCAACTAATTGTAAGAGCAACCACACAAGCACAAGATATATATAAGGATGTAAATACAATGCTTGTGATCAAGAAGTGCAAATCACCGAGAAGAGTAGACAAGTTGACACGGTGATTTTTATCCCGAGGTTCACTTGTTTGCCACCAAGCTAGTCCTCGTTGTGTCGACCGACACCTCGATGGTTCTTGGGCAAAGCTCACAAGCCGCTGGCCACTCCGGGCACACCAAGACACCACTCGCAAGTGAGGTAACTCAATGACACGCTCCACTAGAGTTGCTCTTCGCGATCCCCGCGGGGTGAGCACAATCCCCCTCACAAATCTTTCTCCGGAGCACCGCACAATCTCCTTGCGTGCTTCAACGGAGCCTCAATCCACCAAGCCGTCTAGGAGGTGGCAACCTCCAAGAGTAACAAGCAAACCGGCTTCGCACTAGATTCGCACCCGCTGGCAATAGATTCGCAATCTCTTATGAACAAGTGAGTTAGTGGACTCCCAAGTCAAGCACAACCATGGGAAACACATTCCCAAGGTGCTCAACCTACTCCAAGGCCCGGGCACCCTTCTATTTATAGAGGGGAGGGGAAAACTAGCCGTTACACACTTTTCCCGAGCTCTAACGGCTACCTCGGACCGTCCGCGGTGCATTCCCGGACCGTTCGCCATTCAAAAAAAACTAGCCGTCGAGACCCAAACGGTCAAAAACTCGTCATCTGCGGACCGTCCGCAGTCACCCGCGGACCGTCCGACCCCCTAGATCTCGAACCCCCGAACCTTCTGGTAAAACCGGGTGATTTTACGGACTGTTTCGCGGACCGTCCGCAGTATTCGCGGACCGTCCGCAGTAACCGCGGACCGTCCGCAGCTCTATTTTCAGAACAGGCGACACTTGGTAAAACGCCCATAACTTTTAGCTCCGATGTCCAAATTAGGTGATCTTGGACTCTATGGAAAGCTCATTCAGAGGGCTATCCAACCCAACTGAATTCTTGATCCAAAACACTTTGGATCAAAGCAGAATTGCATACCAAGGTCACCACAACCCATGGCCATCAACCAATTTCATCAACCGCTTTGCAAATGTGCTAACCCCATAAGTGTACCATCTTATGTGTGACTGAGTTAGAATTTTCACAAACATTTCTCAAAGGGTTTTTCACTCTCTTCACCACGCCACTCGATCTTAGCAACATCGCAAAGTTAGATCTCTCAAGTGGCACTAGATGACCGATATGCAAACAAGTTTGCCCCTCTTGATAGTACGGCCATCTATCCTAAATCCGGTCATAAACTTCTCGACTCACCTATGACCGGTTAAATGAAATTCCTATTGGTTATACCTTTGCCTTGCGCATTCCATTCCACCTTCTCTCATGTTGATGCAACACATGCACCAACATCATCACAAATGATATGATCCACTTCATATCATCATGAGACATATTGGTTCATCGATCTTGACTCCACTTGCTTTTCACCGTTGCAACGGTCCATCGGCGCCAAGTCATTGCTCAAGCATCCCGCCACGCGGTCCAGTGCTTAGCCTCTAACTTGCCCTTCGCACTTGCAACCGGTCCATCAAACCAAGTCTTGTCTTGATCTTCTCCACTTAGTCACATGACTCCATGTCATGTCCCATATGCAATGAGCTCCTTCATCACATAATCACCTGTGGACTAATCACCTATGTATTTCACTTAAACAAATATTAGTCCACCTAAGTTGTCACTCAATTACCAAAACCAAACAAGGACCTTCAGCCGGCTCATACATCAAGTGGAGACTTGATAGAGGAGCGGTTGAACATTGAATCCATCTCAACGTGGATTAGGGGTGACCGGCAAGTCATCGATACCACGGTATAAGTTCTTGTGTCTCATTGTGCTTGTAGCTTGCTTATTTAGTTTGTTTACTTACCTTGAGCAAGTTTATTTCATAGAGCTTGAACTATATTTTGTCACCCTAGGTTGCAAAACAATCAACATAGGCATAGAAATAGCTAGAGATTTAATCCTTATTGTGGTTCTAATTAAATTTCCCTAGTGTTGTGCTTGAAGTTTTGAAACCGCCTATTCACCCCCCCTCTAGTCGGTAATCCTAGATCCTACACCCGGCCCTGAGCCATCATCCATCTCAACCTTGGACTAATCTACTCCATCCGAGGGTGGAACCAAGAGGCTAGGGCATCACTCCTCGGGGCGTGACCTCTCCATCACCGCCGACCTTGGTTTGATCTGCTTACTCCTCTAGTGTGGGATCTAGTGGTTGGTGCCTTGGTGGTAATAAGGGGCTGGCCGTGTTTGGTGGTTGAACTTTTCCTTATTATTGGCTCCTTCCAGCTCTACTATGTGCATGACCTTGGAGGTTGCTGGTAGGCTAGTCGTCCTCGTGTGTGCCGACAACTTACAATGTATATCTGGATTCCACTGTTGGTGGCTTTTCTGGCCAGTCCCATCGATGGGCCTTTTCTTTGGTACATCTTCGATGGTTGTACGTTGTAGCAGTACTAGTTTCAAAGGTCGGTGTGGTGAGGAAAGGCGGAAGCCATGCCTACTGGATGCTCATTGTTGACGGCGATGATATGATGCCCGTAAGCACCATTTTCCTCGTTAGAGACGTTGTCATTACCTCTAGTTGGTGATCTCTCCTGTCAAAACCTAACTCCAATTCAACTAGAGGGATCATTACAGGATCTTTTGGAGTCTCGATTTCTTCTTGGAGATATATTGCTCTAGCGGATCACATGAGGTACCGGCTATGTGAGGCAAAGTGTCATATGTGGTTACCTTGCATTTATGGGATTGGTGTTGTTGCCATGATTCAGCATCCAGATTCTTCAACGACAATCGGTGTCTTGTAGAATTACCCTGCCTTGGTGGGGGTGAGGTCGTTATAGTGGTGTATTCTCGGCTTGGTGGTCAGAGCTCTAGTTCTATGTTCACCTAGCATGCGGCGAAGCTAGTTCCTTTCAAGTCAACTTTACTAACAAGTCAGAATACAGTAAGATGACTAGAAGAGTTGTTTGTTGGAGTGCATACAAGACAATTGCGGCGAGTGGATGTGCATCCACTCATTGATAAGGTTGTTGCATGCCTGCCTACTTGAAAATATTGATATTTTAACAAGGTAGGACGTTTAAGATTGCTTAATACAATCCTCACCTCTATCCCAGTCCCCTAACTTGCAGTATTTGTGCTCACAAAATGGCAAAATAGGATGATAGATAAGAGGGCTTTCTTGTGGAAGGGTGCGACGGAGGCAAATGGTGGTCATTGCTTAGTTAAACAGACCAAAATAAGCAAGCCAAAGAAGTTGGGAAGGACGGAGGCAAATGGTGGTCATTGCTTAAATAGGCAGACCAAAATAAGCAAGCCAAAGAAGTTGGGAAGGCTGTGCACTTTGGACCTGGGTTTTTTGAGTGGAGCTCTGTGGCTTAGGTGGTTGTGGTTCAAGTGGAATGACCTAGAAAGACCATTGGTGGGTTCTGATGTTCCTCGCAACACAGTGGGTAGGCAGATGTTTTGAGCTAGCACAATCGTGATCATTGGAGATGGGTGTAAAGCTTCATTCTGAAAACTGTCTTGGCTACAAGCATGTACTCCTATCGATATTGCACCAATGTTGTACGAGCTTGCTTGTGCAAGAATAGGAAGGTCAAAGAAGAACTCCCAAACCAGAGTTGGACACGGGACTTGTGGAGTCGTGGAGAGATGGATGAGTTTGTTCACCTTTGGGA
This sequence comes from Echinochloa phyllopogon, assembly GCA_033239725.1. NCBI lineage: Eukaryota > Viridiplantae > Streptophyta > Magnoliopsida > Poales > Poaceae > Echinochloa > Echinochloa phyllopogon. The sequence goes on along the minus strand of BTCW01000003.1, from coordinate 17,362,294 downwards.
CATGGTACAACATGTGGACTGGATAAGGTCCTATGGCGATGGACTCCGAAAGGGGCCTACACATCCATATCTAGCTCAATTTAGTGGCTCAAATCACACTTTCAATGGGGAGTCAATCTGGGGTGCTCTGGCTAAGGAGAAGAGCACAAGTTTTTTTCCTGGATTTCTACAGTAGAGTAAGATCCTAACAACCGATAAACTGATCAAAAGGAGTTTACCATGCAACCGATGTGCCAATTATGCAACCAAGAGCATGCAAATGCAAAGCATCTCTATTGGAGTGTGTCTATTCTAGGGAGGTTTAGACGCTCATGATTTCTTGGTCCGTGGACCTGATATAAGTGACCGCATCTGGGATGGGGATAGAAGATCAGTGGCATGCTTCATTAAGATACATTCCAAAGACCCAAAGACTCCCCATTTAGCAACAATGCTTATGTACACCGCATGGAATGTTTGCACGGAACAGAATTGTCGGATATATGAAACTTTGTAGTTGATAACTTTTTCATTTGAAATCATCTAGTCAACGAAAATTAAGTTTGAATGTTCTAAAATTTGAAATTTAAATTTTATAAACTATCTCGGATGGAGAAACTACCAAAATAAGAATTGTAGATTTCAAAAAGTTATGAAACTTTGTAGTTGATAACTTTTAAATTTGAAATCGTTTATGGCCTCAAACAAGCAATTTTGTCTTGGTTGAGTATAATATGATAGGAATGGGAACCATATCTAGTCACATGTGAGAGTGTGGTGTAGTGGTAGAGAAGCTTGTCCGCGAGGGAGAGGTTGTGGGTTTGAATCCTGTCGGCCCCAGCCGCATAGCGCACGACTTATGCGCGAAAAAATGGCGTGAATTGTGACTTGATTGTTTGAGTGGCTGGTAGCCTTCCCACCTGAGAATAATTTTTTTTTGCTATGCTCCAACTTCACTCGTGGGAGCGTCAGACGGACTTCCTTTACGCAAACAGGTATAAGGGCCCGAACAACTTCCTTTTCGTATATGGAGGAAGTATATACATATTTACGTTTACATGCACACGTAGATTTGAATGTTAACGAGGTCACCGCAAGTGCCACACTGTTGATGGTACGCATTTACAACTAAAAAAATAATTAGCTGAAAATAAAATATTCCTATTGAATCAGTTCCACACAAGTAACCAATATGCTCACTTGCGGAGCGTGGTACAAGCAAACTACACTAAGGCTAGCTACAAACACTATCATAAAATTACACTTTAAAAATCAAGTTCAAAAACTACGATTTTGATAATCAACTTCCCAAAAGCTTCACGTTTACAACATTCTTTACCGCAAAACTACAATTTACCATAGAAAGTATAGTTTTGACAAACAAAATTAGCAAAAGTCAGAAGAAAATCTAGTTTCGTATGTGAATTTGGTCCTTAGAAATTTAGAAGTGTAGTTGCATGATCCCTATTGTGAATAAAAATGTAGTTTTGTGAAACTGATTTAGAAAGTATTGTGGACACAATTGGCAAATTGGAGGTGGTTCGTCAGCACTAGACAACGGTCAACGGGAACGTCTTCTCCGTGGAGTAAAATCTGGGTTTTGTGCTGTCCGAATGATAGTGGAAGTCGTCGAACGAGCTAAATGGGCTTGTTAGTATTTAGCCTTAATGGATAAATAGGGGGCGCAGTAAATAAACTGGGCCTATGGCCCAAACGGAACCTGGAGAGAGAGAGAGAGAGAGAGAGAGAGAGAGAGAGAGGAGAACTGGTTGTACGCTGCTCTGCGCTGCGGCCGGGGAGTCTATGGCGGCCCGCGGTCGTCCAACTCTGGCCGCCGGCTTCTACTAATCATCCCCACAGCACCCGCTCCAATGGTGTTTCCGATCAAATGGAGCAAGCCTCCAATGGCTCACCGCCAGCACCTCCGTCGCTTGCTCTCATCCGCCGCAGCCACAGCCGCAGCGCCGATTCCAGCGCGGCGCGTCCCGCTGCCGTCCGGCACCTCCGCGCTGAGCGCTCGTGTCCGGGAGCTCGGCCGCCTAGGCCTCTTGCGCGAGGCCAGGGAGCTGTTCGAGGCGATGCCCTTCCGCGACATCATCGCCTGGAACTCCATGATCTTCGCCTACTGCAACAACGGGATGCCCGACGCGGCGAGGTTGCTCGCCGACGCGATCTCCGGCGGGAACCTGCGCACGGGCACCATCCTGCTGTCGGGCTACGCAAGCGCCGGGCGCGTGCACGACGCTCGCAGGATGTTCGATGAAATGCCCGTGCGGAACACCGTGGCGTGGAATGCCATGGTCACGTGCTATGTCAAGAACGGGGACATCAACGTTGCGCGCAGGCTGTTCGACGCGATGCCGAGCAGGGATGTCTCGTCGTGGAACACGATGCTTACTGGGTACTGCCATAACCGACAGATGGTGGATGCAAGAAATCTGTTTGAACAAATGCCAGAACGCAACATGGTTTCTTGGACGGTGATGATTTCTGGGTATGTTCTGACTGAACAGAATTGCAAGGCTTGGGACATGTTTGGCATGATGCACCAAGAAGGAATGCCACCAGAGCAACCAAACCTTGTCTCTGTGCTTTCAGCTATAAGTCATCTTGGTAATCTTAACATTCTAGAGAGTATCCATGGTCTTGTCCATAAGACTGGCTTTGGCAGGGATGTCGTAATCAGCACTGCCATACTTAATGCATACACTAAGGGTGTGAGTATGCTTGACACTGCAGTGAAATTCTTTGAAGGCATGACAGATAGGAATGAGTACACATGGTCAACCATGATTGCTGCACTGTCTCAGGGTGGACGAATAGACGATGCTGTTGCTGTCTACCAAAGAGACCCTCTAAAGTCTGTTCCTAGTCGGACTGCAATGCTCACAGGCCTTGCCCGATATGGAAGGATTAACGATGCAAGGATTTTATTTGATCAGATTCCCGAGCCTAATATTGTATCCTGGAATGCCATGATTACTGGGTACATGCAGAATGAAATGGTTGATGAGGCAGAAGAGCTTTTTAACAGAATGCCTTTTAGAAACACAATATCTTGGGCTGGGATGATTGCGGGGTATGCACAAAATGGGAGGAGTGAAGAAGCTTTAGTTTTGCTCCAGGCACTCCACCGGAATGGAATGTTACCTAGCCTGTCTAGTTTGACTAGTAGCTTCTTTGCTTGTTCGAATATTGAAGCTCTTGAGACAGGGAAGCAGGTGCATTCACTTGCAGTAAAAGCCGGTTGTCAGTTCAATAGCTATGTATGTAATGCACTGATTACCATGTATGCCAAGTGCAGAAACATAGGTTTCGTGAGACAAATTTTTGATCGTATGACAGTTAAAGATACGGTGTCATACAACTCTTTTATCACTGCACTTGTACAGAATAATATGTTGGAAGAGGCAAGAGCTACATTTGACAACATGCCCAGCCGAGATGTTGTTTCTTGGACTACCATAATATCTGCATATGCACAGGCTGACCAGGGGATTGAGGCAGTAGAGGTTTTCAGAAGTATGCTTCAGGAGCATGAGTTACCCAACTCACCAATATTAACGATACTTCTTGGTGTTGGTGGAAACCTTGGCGCTTCCAAGCTTGGACAGCAAATTCACACCATTGGTATCAAACTTGGTATGGATTCAGGACTTATAGTGGCTAATGCTCTCATCTCGATGTATTTCAAGTGTGGTTCTTCAGATTCCCTTAAGGTTTTTGATACAATGGAGGAACGAGACATTTTTACATGGAATACCGTTATTACAGGCTATGCTCAACATGGCCTTGGAAGAGAAGCCATCAGGATGTATCAACAAATGGAATATGCAGGGGTGTTGCCAAATGAGGTCACTTTCGTGGGGCTTTTACATGCATGTAGCCATTCTGGTTTGGTAGATGAAGGGCGTCAGTTTTTCAAATCCATGAGCAGTGATTATGGACTAATTCCTCTGCTGGAGCACTATGCTTGCATGGTGGACCTTCTTGGGCGAGCGGGTGATGTGGAAGGAGCTGAACAGTTTATTTACGATATGCCTATCGAGCCAGATGCGGTGATCTGGAGTGCTCTTCTTGGGGCATGCAAGATTCACAAGAATGTAGAAATCGGTAGAAGAGCAGCTGAGAAACTTTTCTCTATTGAGCCATCAAATGCTGGCAATTATGTCATGCTGTCAAATATATACTCCTCCCAAGGGATGTGGGATGAAGTTGCGAAGGTACGAAAACTTATGAAAGGAAAAGGTGTGAACAAAGAACCTGGTTGTAGTTGGATGCAGATAAAGAACAGAATGCATTCATTTGTCACTGGAGATGAGGAACATGAGCAAATTCAAGATATATATGCTACCCTCCAGGAGTTGTACACTTTGTTAAAGGCTACAGGGTATGTGCCTGACACCGAATTTGTTCTACATGACATAGATGAAGAGCAGAAGGAGAGCTCACTTCTGTACCACAGTGAGAAGCTTGCTGTTGCTTATGGCCTTCTTGTTACACCCAAGGGCATGCCCATTCAGATAATGAAGAACCTTAGAATATGTGGTGACTGTCACACTTTCATCAAATTTGTTTCCCATGTCACCAAGAGAGAAATTGACATTAGGGATGGAAATCGATTCCATCATTTTAGGAACGGAAAGTGTTCATGTGGTGATTTTTGGTGATAAATTATCCCAGCACAAAGGGGTCCTCTGCACACTATCCCCTCATACTCACGGAGAGGCCACACCTTCCTTCTTGGATGTTCATGTAGATATTATGGACCTTATCTGTCAGGCAAGTCATTTGTCATGATCATACGCTGACTTTGCAGTTGATCTTTAAAAAAAAACTGTGATTGATTACCATGTCATTTTGTTTTCTCTACTGAATGTTTATGTTTGGTGTGATAAGTTCTCCTGTAATCTTCACAGATATGCAGTTCTGGACTATAGTCTATAGATGTTAAGTTTTGCAAGATAAGTTTCTCGTGTCACCAACCTGGCAGCCTCTGCTTGACTGCTTCTGATGGCGTTTCTAGCTGAGTAACTCGGACCGATTCTGCCTTAGCTTGCCAGTATGAGTCTAAATCTAACACTGTCCACCAGGACCCATACACCCTAAGTGACAGATTCGAAAACTTGAAATGACAAAACCACAAACTTGAAGTATGGATGCATGGGGTCTCGTTTGCCTTAGTTTTTTGTACCTTAGTATATTGTGCTTTGTGCACTTATGTCGAGTCAAATCTAATTTGCTTTATAGTGCTCACATGCTTGACTTGGTAGATTCTTGTGTCGTGAAGCCTTCAGCGAAGGGGAAATTGTCCCTTTACTTTGCTTTTACTTTCAATAATAAATCACTCCGTGCTTCAGCGTAGCTGTAGTCTGATGATCATATCGATTTATTAAATTTTTATTGACATAGTTACGGGTTCCCCTGTATCCTTGGTGTTATCAAGCTGGCCACATGTGAATTTCAAGTTTTAGTTTAGGAATTTTTTAGCAATGTTTTGTAGAATTCAGAATCAGATTTGAGTTTGAACTCTCGTTGAATTGGTCTGCGATTGTTGAGCAAAGTTTTTTCCCCCTTTCTTGTAAGTATATTCTTATCTGGCCCATAGTGATATGTCTTTGTCTTGTTTCTTCCACAACCTTTTCGACAGTGAAATATGATGGAACTGATACTAAATTGCAGTCGTATGTGGTCTAATAGTAGCAAATTGAATTCGTCGCGTAAATGGACTGTAAATTTAACCTTCGCCCACACAATGATAACTTGGCAAGCATCAATATGACCATGTTTGATATGTTTAGCTCAGAAAATATGATTGGTTGTGGCTGGTGTCTGTATTACCATGGTGATCTAGGTTTCTTCAGAAAAAAAATCTGACACTTGAAATTTGAGGCCATTGATTACTTGTTAGATGTAGAGATATGGAATTTTGTCAGCCCGTTTGACTGTTATAGCTTGTCTAAGCTTAGGACTTGTTTTTCAACGTGGGACTGTGGGAGAGCTTTATGTCATTGCATTAATAAAGAAGAAATAACTGTTGTACCTTTTTCTAATAGGATTTCAGTCAAGAACGTGAGTACCTTTTTCTTGTTCCTCATAATGTTGAGGTTACCTTAATGTATTTCAGTCTAGGGGGACGAATCCCATGTACAGTTTGCCAAAATTTGGGGGGAATTGGTACCAAGGCCGTGTTTCTTTCCATCGGGAAAAAATTTTCCAAATGGAATCTTGCATGCATGGAGTACTAAATGAAATCTATTTGCAAAACTTTTTTAGGGGTGAGTGTAACTTTGCGCGACGAATCTAATGAGCCTAATTAATCCATGTTTTGCTGCAGTAATGCTACGGTAAACATCCTCTAATCGTGCGGTCAAAGGCCTCATTAGATAGGTCTCGCGAAATAGTTCAATGTTGTGAAGGTAGTTTTGTAAACTAACTTTATTTAATACCCTTAATTATTGGTCAAAGGGGCTGGCAAAATTTTACCACCCCAAAGAAACACCGCACAAATATATTCCTTCTCAGTTACCTATCTCACTATTATATATGTTCATATGCGCTTGGTTATCTGAATTTCAGGCAGTGGCGGAGCGTGATCCAAAATCAAAGGGGTGTGGGGGCACTATCGCAGTTTACAAGAGAGAATGCAGACTTAAGGTAGTGTTTCAATGAATTGAGGGCTCGTGACTATGCATGCACTCTTAAATCTTCACTAATTTTGCTGAGCTAGGGGGGTGACCGAGCCTGGTATGGCCTGATTGCAGCAGATCCAGGTCAAACCGATGCTGACAACAGCATTCAGCAAGCTTTGATAGAGGATCTTCCTAATGTGCTGAAAAGGAAGCCATCTGAAGGAACTAAACAGTTTCAATGATGCAGGTCATTGGCTCATTGCCCTTAGGTCCCACCATTCAAAACCCTGCAGAACACGGCTCTGCACTTCAAGCCAAGGAGTTATTCAACTATACGGGCAAGCTTCAGACTTGTAGGCCTCCTCTTTGTCTACCTGCTAGTGTGTCATTATCTTTTACCTTCTCATGAGTCAGGTATCTGGGAGAACAACTAATAGTGCTTGATGCGCTGTACTTCTCTATTGTCACAGTAACCTGGGTTGGCTGTGGGGATCTTTGTCCCAAACAGTGACACGACAAAGCTGCTTGCTTTGCTTGTGCTTTCGTCTTCACTGGGCATGACAATCATTGCTCTCTTTGTCAGCAGCAGCGGATAATCTTGTTGAGAACAGGAGGTATGTTCCACAAAACACTGCACATGAAAGGATGGTGAGGCCAAAATTCTCTGAGCAACAGAGACAAATAGGATAAAGTACATATTCAACACTAACGCTCTACTTATTGCGATGGTTATTGTTGCTGGCACTGTATTTCTGTGGACGGTACAGAAACTGATCCTCGTTGATTTCTACTGTGTGTGCGCCACAATCGTTTATCGGGATAAAAGCTTCTGATCCAAATCGGGGCGTGTTTTCATGGTGTTTTGGACAAACACAAGTGCTATCCTCATTTTTTATTTTTATTTTTTTTATTTTTTGGCAAGGAACAAGTACCATCATCATGGCTTGAGTTCTTCCTGTACCTTGTTGAACTCAACACCGAGGGACAGCAGAAAATGCTGTCCAGATGAGTGCTCAACAGGAGGATAACTACCATGGACCGGGAGGCAGCTGATCTGGATGGCAACAAACAAGTTGGGTAAGTTCATTGCTTATAACTCATTTCAGTACTCCTCTTCCATCAGTCAATATTTTCAGAAGTGTTGGTACACTGATCCCCTGAACCTTGATCTGTTTACAGTGCTGCTGAATATGTATTTCACAAGCTAAAAGAGCTGGGCAAGATCATCCAAGAAGAGATATCTTCTTTCCTCGAGTCTGACAAGCTTTATGTTGACCAGTCTGGCACACTCTCGACTTACGACCTTCCTCTGGCACAAAGAAGCCAATGCCTGTTGTATGCAAGTATCAAAAAAAAATGCCTGTTGTATGCTGCATTTGATTTTGCTGCTTGAATAGTTTTAGTTGATGCTGTTAGCATTTCTGTTGCCCGTATGTTTTGTAAGAATACAAAGCAACTTACTTGAATCAAGCCTGTGAGAAACAAATTCTTGCTGGAATTTTATCTTAAGCAGTTAAGCCAATGGTGTGCACATCATGTGCAATGCATTTTACTCCATTCTACTGCCATTTCTTGTATACCTTTTTCTTTTTATTGGAACTAAACCATTTGGTGTCTACTTCCTGTGCAAAAATGAAAATGTTGTGTTTCTCGTTTCGCCCCTCTGACTGACTGAGCCTCTGTGCTGATATTTGGACTGACCTCGCTTGCTCTGTTCGATATTCTTCCTATCCATTTCAGTTCCCTGGGTGTTGAGTTTAGTACTTGATCTGAACTCTGCATTGTTTCAGACACCTTTTGCTTGTCAAATTACAAACCGTCCCTGTTTTATATTTTGTTTAAAAAAAGGAGAGCCTGAAACATCGCACCCACAGATCCTCGTATCTTTTTCACAAGTTTCAGATCCTGGCATGTCACCCAGGTAAACCTTTCGTCCTACCAAGCACCAACCACCAAATGCTGTCGAGCCGCGTCGAGACGGGGGAAAGCGAAAGCAAACCGAGAAGAGAAACCACCTCCACAGCAAAAAAATAAAGGAAGGAAATATCTACCCAGCCACCCAGGCAAAGTCCTAAAAAAGATTAAAGAACCCCAGTTGCAGCCCAACTTGGCAGCCGAACAACAGGAGCTCGCCACCTGAGCGCCATCGCACCCGCGGCCGCACGTAAAGCGACGGCACCCCTCGCTCTCTGCCCGGTGGCCGAGCGAAAACCATGGTCGCGTGGGGGCGCGACGCGAGGCACCCACCTAGGGAAAAAAGTCTGGGCAACTTGCGCAGCCGGGCACGGCGCACCAACGTGCCCCCCGCCCTCTGGGCACCGGGCGGGCGGGGCAAGTTGCGATGACGACCCGGCCAGGAGTCAAAGTGCGCGCCCCCGGTGTTTTGCTGTAATCCGACGGCGCCTCGCTTTCGTGGCTCGGTTGTCCGCCTCAGAGGATTAGCTTCCGATTTGTTCTCCGTGGTCCTGGAACAAAGCCGTGCCGATGAATCGTGCGGAGAACTATATATATACAAATCCAACGAACAGAGGCTACGTTTTTATCTACCGCAGAGTCAATTGCAATGTGAAGGGGAGACGGGAGAGTGCACGACTTTGCGGAGCTTGGGCTCACGGCATCGTCCTATGTTGTGTGCCGCTTACTGCGAGCTCGGCCAGTCCGGGACCAAGGCAAGGGCCAGCAAGGGCTTATCGCGATTTTGTCCTCCCTTTTACTCAACCCAAGGGGAGATGTTTGTCGTTCGGTGTCTGCCTCACTGATTGTGACAGCGGCGAATCGGTGCCGACAGATACTTGAGAAAAGAGGCAAAATCACCTTCTCCAGAAGCTTACCGCATGTTATCAGCAGTTGCAGGGCTCGAATCGAATGGAATCACCTTCGATTTCCAGAAGCTTAACACATGTTATCAGCACCGGCCTGCAGGGCTCGAATGGAACGTATGCACATTTTATTGGTGACTGAACATACTGAACACGTACAAACAGGATGCATAAGTGGAGATTGAACCTATATACTGATCGAGCAAGTACAAAGAAGATACTCCTTATATAAGTGCCTCATTTTGAGCGCAAAATACTAATAGCTGTGATATATAGCGATACATCACGAAACAGCGAAGGCTCCTAGCCAAATTACACACTTGGTACTTATCTACACTGGTAATCGGAGACGATGGACGGCAGCATGTCGCAGCCCAACATCTCCGACAAAAAGAAGAGGGGGAACACACACACACGCCACACTTACAGATTGCTGTATGGATACTTGCACCATGCATGTTTTGTTTATCCACAGAAGAATGATGCAATTCGTGAAAATGCTAGAATAAATATAAATATTGCTTAATAATGATGAAGCTGTTCCCAATGGCGCGAGGCGCGCCTCGATCTTGTCGCCGTCGGCGAGGGCGGCGAAGGAGATGGCATCGGTCTTGGGCTGTGAGGGGGCGCACCGCGCACAGGCATGGTTTTACATCACCAATTCTGACACCCACCCCAAGTCCGGCCCGTCCTCTTCCGTGACGGGAGGCAGCACCGGCGCCACCGGCGCCGACGCCGCGGCCTTTCTGAAGGTGAGCTCCCGCATTGCGAGCATCAGCTCCTCCACCTCCGCGTCCGCGTCCGACGGCTCGTCGATGGCGTCCAGCCACCTCATCCGCCCCTCCACCGGCGACACCGGCGGCGACTCCCAGAGCGACGCCAGCGTCGACTTGGGAGAGAGCGAGAGCGACAGCGGCGATCCGCCGTCGTCCTTGGGCGCGGCGCGGAGCTCGGCCGCGGCGTGCGCGAAGAAGCAGACGCGGCGGCGGCAGGCGGCGCCCGCGCGGCACGGGCGGGTGCGGTAGCGGGACGGGTGGAGCCAGAGCTCGAAGGTGCCGTGCGCGAAGGGGCAGGCGCTCCCGCGCGGGCACGCGGCGCCCGGGCGGCGCCGGAAGTCCGGGCAGGGCTCCCCCGTGTAGGCGACGCGGCGCGGGTCGCGCCGGCGCGCGGCCTCGCCCGGGTGCGCGTAGGGGCACGCCGTCCAGTCGTGGCTCCGCGCGCGGGCGCACCGCCGCACCTTGAACTCGTACATCATGAACTCGTCGTCCGCCTCCGCCTCGGCCTCGGCGGCGTCCCCGTCGGCGCCGCCGCAGCGGCCGGCGGAGTGGTACTCCCCCAGGGCGGCGAGGAGCTGCGGCGAGAGCTCCACCGCGGCCGGGTCGGCCCAGCCGGAGACGGAGCCGCCCAGCGCCGCCGGGTCGAGCACGAGTTGCTCGTAGCTGTGGCTGTGCTCACGGCTCACCATGGCTACTGTCTGCGTCTGGCTCACTCTTTGAGAGACACTCTTCTGCTGTGTGCTGCCGGACCGGGGCGAGAGAGAGGGACGGGACCCGACTGTGGGTGGAGGCAACAGGCGCGGGGTTTTATAGGTCGCGGCGCGCGAGACGGGACGCCGGGACGGGGCCGACGCGGCCCGCCGCGCCGTTGGGTTGGGCATGGGCGGTATTGAGGGCTCCGTTGGTGGCCGAGCGCATCGGGGGCGCTGGCGTGGCTGCGTCGTGGGGTGGTTTCGGCGCGGCGCGGGTGTACGTGGGGAGCGGGGCGGGTACGTGGAGGCCGGTGCTGCATGTTGCTCGACACGTTGCGGGGGGCGCGGCCCCGTACGGAAGTTTGTTTTCTCCGGCGCCTGACGCCTGAGTCCTGACTCTTTCGTCTCGTTCGTTTCTTAAGCTTTTGCGGCCGATCTCCCTCCCAATTCTGGGAGCCGACGAGGTAGGGAAGTAGGACTGGAGGGAGAGAGCTGGATGCGCTGTACGCCGCTGCGTGGTCTGCCGCGCAGCACGGGACACGCGCACGTACACCGTGGCAAGGTGGCATCACTCCCCTGTCGGTTCATTCGGGCCTGCCCCTGAGACCGAGAGAAGAGGCACTTGGACATTTCTTTGTTTCTTTTTTCATGTTCATTACATAAGGAAAGCGTGTACTTCCGTGCGCCTTTAATACTAGCCGGGTTATGGATTTCGCCGCCGGGACGTTCTGCGTCAGCTGACTCGGGAGTTTACGAGCTTTCCATGCGGACATTTTCCGCCCGCGGTAACGCGTGCCGAGCCTTTTTCCCCTCTCTCTGGGATTATATTTGAAGGAGCTCGAAACGGTTGGGCGAACCGGCGGCGTCTGCGCGCAGCGAGTGCCAGGTGACGGATCGGGCTCATCCGCTCGTCACTGCCGGATCGGAAACAGCGCGCTCTCCGGCCAGTCTCCGGTTGCATACTCATCATCGGCGCGCGTCCTTGATGAGGTCGGCCGGACAGCTAGGACGGCCTGCCGCGCCCGCGCCCTTCCTCTTCCTCGTTCCCTGCAGCTTCTGGCGTCGGTGGACTGGAACGAAACAGCGGCGGAAGCGAGAGCGACGTACTGGACCGGTGGGGATCAGATAAGAGCGCTGCCAAATGGCCAACATGGCCGTGCTGGATACTGGATAGGCCCGCAGGATCTCTTAAGACTCGATCTAACGTGCGGATGAGTATAAGGACGCACGGGCACGGCGCGCATGTTCCGCTGCCTGGATCAAGGCCGCTACGACACTGCTCGCGCGCTTAACTTCCTAATTCGTTCCCTGCCAGTGTGTCTGTGGGGATTTTTCAGTACGTACTCGCCAGTGTATCCTTGGATGGGATAGGTGCGCGGATCTGCATGCTAAAACGTACTCCTGGAATGTGTGAATGAATGACGCGTGTTTCGGCCTAGTTTGAAGCCATCGTTTTTAGAGAAAAACTTCGAAAACACACCGAAATACCAACCGGCAACGGAGGCTTATGATAACTAGACGCTTGCACGTGCGGGCTAGTTTTTGAGACGTTTGTCGACTCGTTTCAAAGAACCTCGAAATTCTTAGGCACAAGTAGGTCCTTATTTTTCACTACCTCCGAATTGAGGTGTGTTAGCAAAAGAAATATCGTTACTTCTGAACTTATATACGTTTTGACACCAAATTTTCCTTAATTCATGTCAGGCACCATATTTGGGCTGGGCCATGTTTCGTTGCACTACAAAATATGTTATTTTTCGACAGTTTTCATAAGTGGCCAACAATTATGCCTTATATTATTTTTTTTCTTGAATGACCGATGGTTTTTCTAGTATAATTTGTATTTTTTCAATAGTTTTATTAGATTATCAACATAATCTACGATAAACTCATCCCACAGTTATGACACGTAGTTATCTAAATATTTGATGGTCATTCAGCAAATCACTGTTGGGAAATGATAGAGATCTTGTAGTGGTTGTGCCCTTGTGCTGGTTGCACCACTGCTACATCCGTAATTCATAGCCAGGTCACATCTGGCTTCCGTGATTTTTTTGCTTGATGCACTAAATGAAACTCTAATCTCATAATTGATGTGTGCGACAGTTGAATCGTTTTTACCCTAGCAAAATCTGCTTTGCTCCAAATTATGGTGCTAGCTAAAGAAAATAACGGCTACGAATCAACCTGGGCCAACACAGACATCCTAATGGGCTGGGCACCCAGAACCAAACCAGTCAGCCCCAGTGCATCTAATTCAACGGACTACGGCCCACGACGGACTACGGCCCCACTAGCGAACACAGTCATAGCGCGCAGCCCAAGTGCCCAACCCGTGTGGTGCCGTGGTGGCGTGTGAGAGGCGGTGGGCCGCGGGTCACGCGACGCCGGTGACGGTGAGCTGCAGACGTGGCTCGTCGCAGATCCACGAGGGGACGGCTCCGCACCTCGCGATTCTGTCTGTCTCTGCTCAGCAGCGACAGCGATGCCGGTGAGGCGGCGGCAGCCGCGGCGGCCGGAGACGGGTGCGGCGGAGAGGTACAGGGAGATGGGGATCGCGGCGGCGCTGTCGCGGCCCTGGGACTATCCCACGGCCTGCGGCGAGCTGGCCTCCCTCCTGCGCCTCGGGTACGCGGACTTTCCCAAGGCAGCCCAGGCTCGCGTTGCCTCCGACGTGCTCCTCGCGTTTCGCCTCCTTCCCGAGTAAGCCTCTCCCCCGCTCCCATCATGCACCGCTTATGTGTGAGGATTGACGAATTTTGTCGGCTCCTTGGAAAATTTAGCCGACAGCCCCGTAGATATCTATTGATGATGATTGATCTGTCCAGTTGTGTTCCTTTTCATGATAGTTGTCCTTGATGGTAGAGGCTTATAGCTAGCCTGTTTATCCGCATAATACACATAATATTTTCTTGGCAGTTAGAACAATAGAGATTGTAGTTACGCAGATCTATATGTAATATGTGCCCGTCATGCTGCACCAGCCTTCAATAGCTCTCTCATTAATGTTGCGGGTGGTTTCAGCATAATCCTCTCCGGTTCTTCAGTTCGTAGCTCCTTAAGCACTTTGACCCCATATTTTTGGGATGATTGATGGATCAGTAATGGCATGAAGGAAAACAATTAAAAGAAAGGAATTGTTGAAGCTATTGGCCAACACATGTAGAGAAACATTGAGTGTTATGATCCCTCTTCTGCAAAACCGAACTTCAAATTCTGAATAAAGTTTGCGCAAAGGGAAATATACTGTTATGTACTGAGATCGCTGATATATGGATGTGCACGATTTGTTCAGAACTGTATACGCGTTAGAACTACAAAAAATAAAAAACAACATCCATGTCTTGTTTGTCAGTGTTTGCATTGCTTTTGATGCCTTTGAAGTTTATACAGTATGGTATTCACTTACACTGATGTTTTGCTGGGAAATTTGGAGATGAGACTGTGCTTCCAAAGCTCACTTTCTCATGTAATTTCCAGTCAGTTGTTACATGATTATGTACATAGACACGTTTATTTCATGTTTCATAAAGCTTAAAAATGCATGGAGCTTAGTGCGCTGTCTTATGTTAAGCTACGCTATGGCACCAACGCCCATTTATTCTCACTAATATGAAATATGTATATTTTTTTTACTCAACCGCATTTCTCAGTGGGATTGCTATAGAATAATATGTATTAACTGGTTCTTTTCCCATAGTGTGCAGACAGGATATGCACTAAGCGCAGCCAATGCTCTTCTCCAAGCGGTAGAAGTAGCCCTACCAAAGCAAAAGAAGGCACAGACTGTTTCAGAGTTTAAACACTCTGTTATTGCACATAAAAGGCGTGCAAGAGTTCAACAAAATCCAGGTACGTAATAGGTTCCATTTCCATGGTGCAACTGCATCAATGTATCCATTAATGTACCCATGTTTGGTGTGAACTTGATATCTTGCCCCCAGTTAGCTGTTGGACATATTTGGTGGGCTGTATTTAGTGAGGGTGGGAAGCTACTGCACCTGCTGTGCATTTTCTTCTCTGCTGCAGTACCATAGACACCATATTCACATGCCATATTAATTTATTATTCCATGTTCTGTGAACTATCTTCAGAAACTTGTGCTTGATGTTCTGTTAGGATGATGAAAATTACAAAACTATAAAGTTTGGCTTAAGTAAAAGCTTATAAATGGTACCATGTTATCTATCTTCAGGCGTCCAGATGTCCTTTGTTCATTTGAGTTAAAGGATCAGAGCTTGATCATTTCAAAGTAATTGGTTGACTTAAGATGCAGCCTCCTTAGAAGATGTAGGAGGAAGTCATTACTCTGTGATCGGTTATTTTCAATCCCTTTGACAGGTTCAGCACACATACCACAAGATGTACTAGTTCATATCTTCAGTTTTCTTGACATGCATTCTTTGGTAGCAGCGGGTCTTGTCTGCTGGTATTGTTTTCTTATCTTGTCTGCAAATTCTTTCAAAACACAGTATTTTCTCGTTTATCACACTTTTGTCTTCCTTAGAAGGTCTTGGAATTCAGCTGCAAATGACAACAACCTGTGGAAGATGAATTACTCCCTTTTCTTTGGCCTCTGTCGTTTGAGTTGCAACAGCATTCCTGTATCTGGTGTACAGAACAGTTGTGATCTTGTGCAAAGTAGCATGGATTCAGTGTCAATCGATCCAAATTTTCACTGGAAAGAGTCCTTCCACAGTAAATATGCAGGTAGCGGTGGCGTTCCTCTTTTTGCATATAATTTGATGTGAACTACACTGCACAATTTCTACGGTTACCCTCTAAAACAGGGATGAATTGTATCTTATTGCAGAATGTGCATCATGGAAATTCGCATCAAATAGAGCACTATGTGGGCATTGCAGATCAGTTATTTGGCTGAGCAACCTGACATGTGCTTCTCCACACCATTGCCATAAGAATGGAAGAGATGAACAAAAACTACAGCCTCTGTTACCTGATACAGTAAGTTTGCCTAACTACTACTGTGTGATTTGGGCCCAGCACATACATCATAGCTTTGTCTAATTTGTAGATTGTTATATGTAATGATGTTAGTCATTCAAAAATATCTCACACTGTTAACTATAGTCTGTCTAACATCATATTGGTTTGCCATTTCACCTGGTGTGTACACACTGAACTTACTGCTTGACCCTGTCTTGGACCAGGTTACTAAATATGTATTGCATGGCGATGATATAGCTTCATCATCCGAAAGTGATGACACAGATGATTCCGATCACGAAAATGGGCACCCAAGATTTTGGACGTTTTAGGACAAAAAAACGAGATTTGGACCGTGGCAGTCCTTGATTTCTCTTAATTTGGTGTATGTAGTGTGCCTCCTGTCGGAGTAAGCAGCGATTACAAACTTTCATAATCCTAAAGTAATTACATCGTGTATGGTGGCTCCCCCCCCCCCCCCCCCAAAAAAAAAAAAAACTTGGGCACCCGTAAACTTTACAGTAAAAGTAGATATACATCGCTTCACACTGGGCAATGACGTTTATTTCAACTGGGCTGGGTACTTTAGGTGAATAAATATCCAACTGTTTTTAGCATAAATGAACAAAGTCTGCAATTGAGGCCGTGTTTCTTTGGGGGATTTCCACCCCCTTTGACTAATAATTAAGGGTATTAAATAAAGTCAGTTTACAAAATTATCTTCACAACATTGAACTATTTCGCGAGACCTATCTAATGAGGCATTTGACCACACGGTTAGAGGATGGTTACTGTAGCATACTGTAGCAAACATGGATTAATTAGGCTCATTAGATTCGTCGCGCAAAGTTAGACTCATCCCTAAATGGGTTTTGTAAATAGACTTCATTTAGTACTCCATGTATGAAAAATTCTCTTTGGAAAAAAATTCCCCCGTGGGGAAGAAACACGGCCTCAGTAAAAAACTACCAAAAATGCACAGGGAAGAACGAGGAACCATAACTCATCATAGTTCAGTAAGGCACCTTTTGAGCCGGAACAATGTTAAAACATGAAGGTATCAGACTGGAGAACACGGCAGAGTCTAGCCATGTAAGACACTTTCTGAGCAGGAGCAATGTTAAAGCATGGAGTTTCACATTGGAGCACGGTGCAGCGTAATAGCCATGTAAGGCACTTTCTGAGCAGGAGCAAAGCATGGAGTTTCACATTGGAGAACACAGAGCAGGAGCAAAGCATGGACTTTCATATTGGAGAACATAGAGCAGGAGCAAAGCATGGAGTTTCATATTGGAGAACACAGTGCAGCGTAAGGTCTCGCATAATTTAGGACATCGCAGCTACTGACCACATAGGAACACGTTCACGTAGGTATTTACCGTGACGTGGAGACATTGGACACATCGAATTACAACCATTCTTCAAAACCGACCTCTAGACATGCAGTGATTGACAGAGATGATAAATAAGCACAGACTATTCGCTGGTTCTACTCGTTTAATGCTGCTTCTTGTCTTTTGACGGGCCCTTCGGAATCTTTGATAGGCATTTCTCGTCAAAGATGGCGTAGTACTTCTTTAGCTCAACCATGGCCTTCTCTCCAAAAGCATCAACCTTGTCCTCATGCTTCTCGTACAGGACCGGCACAGTGTATAAAACCATAAAGACTGCATACAAATACAAGGAAGCTACGGTGAACGTTGCTGAAATTTGTACGCAATTGAAGGACTGTTAACAACAAACAACAATCACCTATGTAGGACAATGTGAGGAAATTGCAGCAGCTCCCTAGAATGGAAAGAATCCACAGTCCTGCAATCACCTGACAACAGAAAAAAGCACATTAGACGCATTAAGCAAGAAATACCTATTAACACAAGTCTAAAAAGAGCAAAATCCAGCCAGTCAACATACAATCAGAAACTTCTTCAGGTCATGGCCTTGGCCAATCTCCCTCAAGGTAGCAAAGCCCCTGTTGATCTCATATCTCAGTGAACGTGCAATATTCAGAGCTAGGTCCTCTGTGATCTTCACCTCAGGGATGCTAGGAGGAGACCTAAACAGCCATTGAAAACATGTCAGATTCCAAGCATTATGATGATATACAGGTCAAAAGGTGATAAATTAATCACAGCTACAATTGCGCAGAACAATCATAAAAATGCTAGTCGAACAAGCTGGGCTAACCTAGCATTATTAGTGTAAATATAATCTTAAGGTCAAGAGCAGCAGAAGCTTAAGGTATCCCACTAACTCACTTGTTTATGAAAGTGGTGGCATTGGACCAGAGAAACAGGATGGCCAGGGTGAGGATGAGGCAATGGCACAGCAGGGTGAGGAGGTGGTAATCCATGACCTCAAACAACAACCAGATGGCAGTAGCACCAGCGAGCACCCCACCAGAAATCTTCTTGTTCCTCCATAGGAATAGATCGGCGGCTGCAAAAGCATGATCACAACAAGCACATCAGAACAAAGCCCCCAATAAACAATACAATTGGGAACAATGCTCACTATCAAACAAACAAAGAATCTCAGGGTTTAAGCTGTGCTGCAACACGGTTTACCAACTACTAGCATGCTACCTTTACAAGCTTTACAAATTCACTCAATCACTTCGATCCAGGCCTCGTAGCAAATCCTACAGACAGATAGTGATCTGATCACATCCTACTCGCATCGCCCCTACTTGTATCGCTGAGACAATGCCGCTCAAATTTGAACCGAACGACAGAGGATCGGGAGTCGGGACGTTTTCCACACGCTAAAGATCTGTTCCCAAAAACTTCAAGAGAACAAATGCACCCACTAATCAACAGTTCATCGACGCTCGACAAGCGAAGCAAACCCCAACGCAGTTGGATCTATAAACTAAACGGGCAAATTTAAAGCCCCGCTACTATCAAAGAAGAGCGGCGTTCAAGGTCCGTGCTTACGCTTGCCGCCGCCAAGGACGGAGTGGACGGGCTTCTCGCGGCCGAAGAGGCGGTAGATCTTGGCCTTCACGGCAGCCGCCGCCGACGAGCGCTCGTCGTCGGAAGAGTCCGACGATGACGACGAGCTGCCCCCGCGGCCATGGAGCTTGTCCGAGATCTTCTCCAGCACTGACTCCTCCTTGTGCTGCTCCGCCATGGTCACCGCAGCGCTCGCTCGCTCCCTCCCTCCCTCTCCTTCCGCTCGCGCTCCGAACACGGCTGCCGTACCAACAACGCCAGCAACAAGCTTTTGCCTGCTTTTTTTGCTTTTTCTCTCTCCGCCGTGCTCGGGCTGCCTCCTTTATGAGCGTCGCGGCGCCATCTCGGCCGTCGGTTCGGTCGCGCCGGGCCGTGTGATTCGCGCAGTTATGTGCCAACGTAACGCCGCGTGCGTCCCCACGGCCTAGGCCCACATTCTGGGTCCCACCTGTAAGCGAGCGTTGGGTTCATGAATCGGTGGGCCAGGCGTGGCGTCCCTCCTCCACGCCGTCCCGTCACCGTAGCGTTCGTGGGGCCTGCGAGGGTGGAGATCGCGAGGGCGACACGGTGACGTGACGACGCGTGGCGTGCCGGGACTTTCGCCGGCATCCGGGCGCAGCGGAGGGGTGGGGGACGTCGGGCCAAGAAGACAGGGATACTCGGTCAGAAGCTTCTAGGCGTTCCAGTGTGGTGGGCTTCTTCGGCGTGTTCTTGCGGGCCAAGTCCATGTATAGCTTTGGAGTCAAGCAAATGGATTTTTTGGTCCTTTTTCTTAAGGCTCCCTTTTTTATAAAATGATTTTTGGTGTCTTTTAGGCTAAGGAAACGATAATTTCCTCCTTTGACTACGGAGCAAAACAAAGTTTGTCCAACTTTTGAAGAAGCAGCTTCGGAAGAAAGTACTCGTGCAGAGACACAAGTATCTTTCTTTAGGCAAGAAACACAAATACAAAGCCGATTGCAAACGACGAATCATATTGTCAAGAAATGGCTAAAGCCCTATTTGAATTCATCGCTCAGCCAATGTATTAGTAACTGGCTAGGTGGAAGTGGAACTTGCTCGGTTAGACCACCTAATTGAATGGCTACTATCTAACCTGTTACAAAAATTTTAGATGGACATTAGTTGACCTCGTTTGAATTTGTAGCTAAATTTAGTTAGATAGCAATAAACTAGCGGACCCAAGCATATCCTGACTTCAAATTATATGCCTAACATCATTTACACTTAGATCAAAGATGTTGGCTTAGCGAAATGAGCGTAGATCTGCTGGTGAGGTTTTTTTAGTGGAACCTACCCACCCGGATTCGAACCATCAACTTGATACCGGTGCTCGCATTTTTAAATTTATTTTAAGAAATAAATGTTGTTATTCTTTTAATGGTAGACGACGTGTATGTCGATAATGAGGCGGCTGTGGTGACTTCATCAATCTCGAGATTTGTCACCTCAATCACTCGGAGACGCTCATAGTCATAGAGGTAGGGTTGTTTGTGTATCATAAGGATGAGTGTATTGTGTACATATGCGTGTGTGAGCGTCTGCATCGGTGCTGTGTTTTGAAAAATTAAGGTTGACTTGAACTCATCTTTCCAAACTCTCACATAAAGCATGTACATTTATCTCTATGAGTATATTTAAACATATGACGAGATTGAAGAAATCAAGGCATGTCCTCTTGTCACCTCTTTTTTTTGAAAATAAACAAATATAAATATCTTTGGTGAGTGGAGAACCCGATTTAGGGTGAACAATTTTCTACCCAAAAAACCTAACTAATTTGGCTTGAAACTAATATATATACTACCATGTTCTTAAATATTTGGCACTATTGACTACTTTCATCCGTTTGACCTTTTGACTTTTCTATAAATATTTTGTAAATAGTTTCCTCTACTAGTTAAATCTAAAGTAATTTTGATGATAATATAGTGATACTTATTTTACTTCACTTAGCTAATTGATTAAATAAATATGGTTCATCAAAGTTTAAGAAAAAAACAAGTGTGCCCTCAGTTTAAGAATGGAGGCAGTAAATGGCTAATCAGGAAATGAAACTAAAGGATGATCCATGGTTATCATTTTGTGCTAGCAAGGTCCTCTTTTGAGCATACAAATGATCTAACGCAATCCAATAGATACGATTTGAGCCTTCTATTAAGAAAGGGACGGATACACTTTGGGATTATGGTACACACTTAACTAACTTGCAGCGTACGTTCCGCAGTCCATAATCTATGTGGCTCAAAGGTTATTCCAATGTCCCCGAAATTTTTTTCATGACGAACACGTATAGGAATTATTTGTAAGAACGGCATCAAAGTCGTTGTAGTATAGTGGTGAGTATTCCCGCCTGTCACGCGGGTGACCCGGGTTCGATCCCCGGCAACGGCGTTTTCTTATCTGTAGGTTTACGGTGTTTTTTTGGTCTACTCTGTCTTTTTTTTTTGTCTACTCTGTCCAGCCCTTGGCAATTGCAACGCTTCGAAGTTTGCGAGAGAGATGACCAACACCAACCAAGATGAGGTCACGAGGCTCCAATCCTCTGATCCCGTTACACCGTTTCACCTTTTGCTGTCCACATCTATTTCTATTGTTTGCATTTTAGCAGTCGCTCCTTCCGTAGCGAAGTAAGTCGTGGCACTTAACACGCGCATACGGCATACCGCATACCATACTCCTCATCATATCATTTTATTGTAGGGAAACGAGATGTGGTAAATTGATTGAATACAAAATGTGGTGTTAGGTCAAGATTCGACACAGCGAGCAAGAAGCGGCGTTTGCTCCTATCTGCCCAAAAACTCTATACTACAACGCGTGTGTAGCTCATTTAGTCCACAATTAAGTTAGCTTATGAGCCAGTCTAGAAGAAATCTCGGCCTCGGCTAGATTAGGGAGGAACAAGAAGGCTAAATCCTCGTACTACAGAGAAAATACACCGAGCAGGCTCTCATGGACGACCCGGTCCGTCGCACAATCGACATTGCAAGTACGTCATCGATGCTTCCACGGTTGACTCATGGAATAGAGCCACCACTGAAAGTGAGGACGGCGCTCGATGGTTCCGACGCCCCCATTGAGTCATTAGACCATCGTCTGCACAGCTTTGCAAATGATTTGGCAAATTAGTCTTCCTCATACTTTTCTTCGCGCTTTGACATTAAGTACTAGAATTTTCCTCCAATATATAGTTTAAGCAAAGAGGTAATGAGTTTATTCGTATCTTGGCAGCCTTGAATCCAAAATGTTAGTTTTATGCATTATCGCTAATCTATTAACACACGATAAATGTGACAAATCATCTCTTCCTACCTTTATATGCCCAAGTGAGAACCCATACTCCTACTTCCGCACTAAAAGACCATATTACCCTTGTCTCCCTCCTTCCTCAACTTTAGCTATATTTATTTATCTCTACTTTCTCATGTCCTTAAAGATCTGCTTGTCATCTGTTGGCAGCACCGTTGCCAGATGATCGAATATCACACATCCACCTGCATTTGAAAAGATTTGTCACTTTTCTTAAAGATTTGCTTGCCATCTGTCGACGGCACCAATGCCAGATGGCCGAATATCACATTGAGGCGATCCTCGTCCTTTGCTTGTATTTGAAAATATTTGTCGTTTTCCTTAAAGATTTGCTTGCCATCTGTTGGCAGCACCATTGTCAGATTACCGAATATCACACCGAGACGATCCTCGTCGTCCACCTGTACTTGAAAAGATATGTCACTTTCCTTAAAGATTTGCTTGCCATCTGTCGACAGCACCACCGCCAGTTGGCCGAATCCGTGCCTCTGACTTTCCTGCGCTTGCCTCTGAAAAGACCCTATACACCTCCACATTTGCTCTATATATACCTCGGTTCGCCCCTTACCCCCCTTTCCTATCGTTCGGGAACGAGGTTCTCCCTCCCCCTCCTCCCCCTCCTCCTCATCTTCGACCACCGCCACCACCACCTTAGTCTCTCTAAGTCAAGATTGGAATATAAGGGATTGTTGGGAGAAACATGAGATGAGTTGGGGACTTGAGCGGACTAGGCAAGGAGCATATCGGGAAAGGTTCTGGCGGCGGCCGTCACGGTAAGAGCACCCCCTCCCCCATCTCTCTAGATCCAGATCTAGATCTAGATCTAGGGAATTATGGAGGCAAAATTAAGGAGATGCGTCGGAGACTCGAGCGGAAAGGTAAAAGAGCACGTCCGGAAAAGTGACGACTATGATGGTGTCATTATCGCTTCCTCCTTCCGTCAAGGCAATCTAGATCTGGCTTAAAATTTATAGGGATAGAAAGAAACGAGAGCTACATGGAGGAAAGACAAAGGAGCACGTCCGGAAAACCGATGGCGGCAGACAACTTGTAAGGCACCACCTCCTTCTTTCTACATTTTTTTATCTAGCAAAACGTTTGATCTATTCCAGGTGTACTTTAGTAATGGTTTTGGAAGAAAAATGTTTATGTGTAGTAGAGTACATGCTGATCGCAAGAGGAAAATAAGGAAAAGAATTACATATATAGGAAAATAAAACTACAACATTTCTCTCCATAAAAAATAACATATATTGGGAACGGTTCATTGTTTTGGCTCCTGTAGCCTTGCTTTTGTTTTTAGAAGAGTGTTTGGGCCTTGTCGATGTCCTGTTGCAAGATCTTAACCGTTCATCAGCTGGCACACTGCTCTTTTTTAGAAAGAGGTTAAGTTTAGCCATATCTCTTAGATGCACTGCTTAGATGACATATGCAATCTTAGAGCTAGGATTATCTCTAACAGTCCTGTTGATGTCCTATCTCCAACAATGTCCGTTCATCGACCAAAGGACATCGCTCTATCTTTGATGCCATCCTGTACTGGGAGTCGTGTGGTTGCTGTCTTCCGGTCGTACTCGGCTGTCTCCGCGTGTGCACACCAAAAGTCAACAAGGCCGCAGCAGCACTACCCGCTTCCTCCTCCCACGGTTTCAAACGAGAACCCCTCCCAGTTCAACTCACACTGCCGCTCGGTTCCAATCCAGCCCACCATCCGCACGGCCCGCTGCAGCCACCCTGCCCTGCCACCATCCATCCACAGCAGCAGCAGTCCGTGCGCCGGCTGGACCGAGCAAGAAAACTCACGCGTTCCCCGCCCTCTCCCACTCCTCCCCTCCACTCCACCCCGCAGCCAGCCGAGCAAGCGGCAGCCGCGGCAGAAAACCAGAGCACGGCAGCGCGCCGCACCCGCCCAGTCGTCCCCCGCCATTACTCCGATTCCCCTTCTCGGCTTCTCCTCCTTCCCCGGCAATTAATGCCGCCAACAACCAGATCCGGCCCCCGGAAACCTAAGCCTCGCAAACAAATACCCTCTTCCCATTCTGCCCCTCCCCTTGGCATCATGCCATTGCGCCCCACGATCACACCCCCGCCGCCGCCGCAGCCGCAGCCGCCGACGAGGGGGAGCAGGCAGCCATGTCCTTCCTCGACCCGCTCGCGTCGCTCGGCCTCGGGTACGCCATCGCCATCGCGCTCGGCTTCCTCGTGCTCCTCGCGTCCGTGCTGCTCGCCTCCTACTTCTGCCTCCGCCGCGGGGCCGGCGAGAGGTTCGCCGCCGGCGCCGGCGGCGGCGTCGGGGCCTCCGCGCGGCACGCCGCCTCCTCAGCCTCCAGCTCGGGCCACATCACCATCACCGTGCCCCGCGTCGTCTTCGTTGCGGAGGACTACGACTCCCCGGGCTCCTCCTCCCGCGGCGCCGCCGCCGCGTCCTCGCCAGTCGGGCTCGACCCGGCCCTCATAGCGACGTACCCGAGGGTGCCCTTCTCCAGGGCCGCGCTGGGGGCGGACGCCGAGGTCGCCTGCTCCATCTGCCTCTGCGAGTACCGCGAGGGCGAGATGCTGCGGGTGATGCCCGAGTGCAAGCACAGGTTCCACCTCACGTGCCTCGACGCGTGGCTGCGCCGGAGCGCGTCGTGCCCCGTCTGCCGCTCCTCGCCTATCCCCACCCCCGTCGCCACCCCGCTCTCGACCCCGCTGTCGGAGCTCGTCCCGCTGTCGCAGTACGCTGCCGACCGTCGCCGGAACAGGTGATGAGGTTGGCATTTCGCACTCTTCGTCATTTCGTTTTAATTTCGTTGTTGCTGCCCATCGTCGCTTGGATGTCAATCTGATTGCTCCATTTGTTTGTGCAGGTTTGGGTGATTCAATGGTGACGCTTAGCGTATTTGAGCTGTTGATTAGAGCTACCATAACTCATAGAAAAGTAAGTTTTGTTTGTTAGCAGTAAATTGTTGGGCCAAGGAAGACAAGCAGTGTACATACATTGTTCCTCCGTTCTAAATCCTAATATAGCTTCTATCTAGTGAGGTTACCTGTGGTCCTATAGAGTTGTATGCGCAGCATCAGTCTCTGAATTATCTTCATTCCATTTATATGAGTCATATTGCGGTGTACATTCTTGTATGTTGGCTATGTTGTTCTGGTAGCAAGAATGTGAAGGAACTTCCTAGTTCTCACAAAATGTGGGAGTACCGCTGTGCAAGCAAGTTACCAGCATCGAAATGCAAATTTTGTATTGTAAAAGGAGGAGCATTCTTCAATACAATTCTTAGTTATTGAGCTATTTCTGGGTCTTGGGATACTTCTGACTCCTGCATGTCTGATAATGTGGAGCACTGGATTTTGCAGTCACAACTGAATTAATGTTCAGCAAGATCATTAACTTTTGAGGAAGGTAATCACATCTGAGATGATTTTTTATGTGCCAATTCATTCGTAAACTTGTGAAGTAAGATTGTGATCTCCCAAGTTTGGGTTGCTAGTTGTAGACTTGGGCAACTGCCAAATGAATAATGGTCCTAGTATTGTACTGTAGTACGACAGTCAGTTGGCGATCTTCATTTGCCACCTATATACAACAATGTGGAGTCATGATGACGCACCCATTCTTTTTGTTTGTTTGTTTATTATATGTTCAGTTTTCCCCCTTTTTTTTTGGGGGGGGGGGGGGGGGGGTGGGGGGTGCTTACCAATCTGCTTCTCTCTAATTAGTATGTTGGGCTGTATAGGCAGCAGATTTTGATGCATGTGGATTGGTCGCCAATGATTCAATAAATTACTGATGTCATATCCCTTTGTCTACTGTGTCTACCATGTAATATTTGAACCAGCAACGTTCCGGGGGCAAAATGTTAACCTTTGTATTGTGCTGCCGTGTTTTGTCTGATCCGCCGAACTTATGCCAAAGGGTATATATGATGCTGTGAAATGGGGAAATGGTGTATTGATTTGTTCCTGATGCAATGCAAATAGACTGGTTTTTATGGTTTATGTGCTTCTTTGTACTTCGCTTATGGTGACAGGTAAAAACATGATTGCTGGATAAGTTTGGTAATTATTATTTGGTTGACATCTGTGGTTTATGTGCTGAACTGTTCTGTATCTGTTGTATCAAAGTACATTTTTTGTAGGCTGTCGTGCTAAAGTAGATTGATGTTTTGCGGTTATGAATTTAACTTTTCTGACATATTAGCTTCTGTAATCATGCAAATCTTTGTTTGAAACATCCCGATTAGTCAACCATTTTTTGGATATTTAGCTTCATCGTCTTCATGATCCGTTTGACTAAACAGGCATATTTCTATAGTAGCTATGAGGCAGCATCCAGAAATGTTCATGTGCTACTATCTTTTTCTGTCTTTTAATTTTAATTCCTTCCTCTGCCTAGGCTGATTTCGAAGTTATTATATTTTCGTGTACTTGAAACGGTTCTGGCAGTGCTACTGTTAGGTTCTCATCTTTCAGCTTGAGGATTCCCCTTTTGTACCTCTGCTGCTGTTAAACTGATACTGCACACGAGCTACAGATGATGGGTTTAAATGATCGGACTGTTTCTGAAATGTTCCGTGTATCATGGAGTCCGCCTATCCCTTCTCTGGCAAATGCATTCAGTAGCAGCTCATGCACATCACATAATAATTTATAGAATTCAGCAAGCAGTATGATTGACTCAAATAAGCAGCAACCATAATTTAAGCACAGAAACTTAGCGTATATGGCATTTCTACAATCTAATAACAATCTCCTACTGTAGAAACGATGTACATATGGCGAAAAAAGAGCAAGACCAACGAAACCAGAAAAGCGACCTCAAAACCATCTGTAAATGACTCGCAGTTCTCCAAATAATCCACTCACATGGAGACATCTGCATTACAGTTCACGCTCTTGCTCTGCACGGTGGACGCGACCCCTGACTGTATTACGGCAGCCGCTGTCCCAACATCGACGACGACGGTGCAGTTGAGCTTGATCTGGACGTCCTTCTTGATGATCCCCAGCACACTGACCCTCCCGTTGATCTCCGTGTACGTGTCGAGGTCGTACTCCTGGCCGAACACCAGGCCCGTGCCGTTCAGCGCGCGCGCGATCTCGTTGGCGAGCAGGTCGACGGTGACGTTCATCCTCAGCGTCCGGTCGGAGCCGACGCTGCCGGCGGGCGCGTACGCCACGCTCACCGTCTCGCCCTTGTAGTACACGTCCGTCGCCGTCCCCGAGAACTTGAACGCCGCGGCGTTGGGGTTCTTGATGGAGACGTCGGCGGTGAGCGTGGCGTTGGTGGCCACGGGGTTGGTGATCCCCGTCCCGGCGCCCGTGGTGATGGCCGTGAGCCAGACGGCGTTCACGGTGAGGCGCGGCTCCTTGACCTTGAACACGGTGAGCGCGAGCGCCAGGATGACGACGCCGAGGACCACCACCGTGGTGACGCAGCAGCCGCAGCAGCACAGCACGCCCCGGCGGCGCTTCCGGAGGTACTGCGTGGAGCGCCACCCGGTGGCCGCCTGCGCCGCCTCCTCGGCCTCGTGGGTCGCCGGGTACACCGTCGGGGAAGGCAGCGCGAAGGGCCTCGCCGGGTCGCCGCTCTTGTCCTCCGCCGCCGCCCCTGCGATCCTCGACGCCCCGGCGGTGGCCATGGAGGACTGGAGATCGAGGCCACGAACGCGCTATGGCGCAATGCTGAGCACACGGCTGCCTCGCTTGGTATACACGGTCTTAAGAGGAGCTGGTTCACGCCACCGCCGGTCTTGGTCTTATACTTGGTGTTCCGGAGACGTACGCCACTGTAAAGGCCGCGCGATATATTCTATGCCGGGGTTGACCCGCTTGACTTGACCGAGTGGAGTTGCCGGTAATCATGCGCTGTGCCGCTGTGCACGGAGGAGAAACGAGACGAGTGATGGTTGTGTGCTGGCCTGCTGGGCATGCATCTGACCACTGATGCTCGGCAAGCTTGGCCTCCGGTTGAAGCATACAAGTCGCGAAATTTGCCATAACATGTGCCGGTACCAGGCACTAGCAGGGGCGCGGACGATAGTTTTCTTGATGACTGTGTCGTGATAACAATCGCAATGAAATGGAGACGTACTGGCGACTTCGGTTACAACCTCATCACAGCGTGCTTTCTGTTTCCCTCGGGAAAAAAGTGTGTTCCTGCTGAAAAAATGTGTTGGCGAAAGCATTCGCATGCTGGGAGCCAAGCCACTATCAAATCATCTACGGTCCGCGTGCAAGGAAATCCATGGCGCACAAGGTTCCTGATCTAGATGCCTGAACTTTCCGTGTTTGTGAATCTGACTGCACCTATTATCAAATATCAATCTAGAACTTCGGTTGTCACGCATGCCCCGTTATATTTTGGTGAGGCGCCGTCCTAGATTCCAATGGTTTTCCAGGCCATGTCATAATCAGGAGCTTGAGCCTAGTAACTCGAAACGGAGGTGACGAGGCAGCGGGATTACAAAAATCAAGAGGTGAGCAATTAGCTGTGGAACGGCGACAGTTTGGTCACAAACACGCCGTCCGTTTCGATGGGGGTTTAGTCAATTCAAATGGGTAGTCACTGGTCAGACTTTGACATTCAACGCTTCATTTCGAGTGCTCCTATTGCCCCTCAACCTGAATGGAGTGGGAAAATAGGGAAAATTCTTCTGTGGATGCATTGCTCGCGCCACCTTGATAAAGACCCAGCCGAGCCTATTAGCTATTTTTTTTTTTAGAAAAAGTCTAATTTGCACCCTCCAACCAACATAGAAGTCTGATTTTCAACTCTATACTATAAAACCGGACATCATAGGCCATACAACTATCGAAACTGTGCAAACTAGGACCTCCGGTAGTTTCACACGGTGGTTTTCAATTTTATAGATTTTTAAAAATGGTTGAACCTTAAAAAAAATCAAAACTAATTTATTTTAAATCAAAAAATTATCAAATTGGCACTCAAAAAATTCTAAAAATATAATATGTATGTAGGTGCACTATTGCAAAATAATAATTTAAATAAATAATAAGTATGACTAGACATATTAAAAACAAGGAACAAAAATAAATAAGATCCAAACACCAAACAAAGCACCAACGTTTAGGTTACATTTTTAGAAATTTTATGGCACTAATTTTATTTTTTTGAATTTAAATTGAATTATTCATGAGTTTTTTCAATATGAAACTAATTTTTAAATTTTAAAAAGTAAAAAAATAATAAAAAAACACCTCTAAACATCCAAAGGTCCAAATTTGCACAGTTTTGAAAGTTGTATGGCCTATAATGTGTTACCTATAATGCATAGCTTGTGCTACCTACACCGTATGAACCAAATTACTGACTATTGAATAATTATCTAACATGTTTCTCCTTAGTAGATATAGGGGAAAGGAACACACAAGCCATTTATTTATCAAATTTAACAACAGACTGTGCAACATGAACATGTGTATTCATCTCATATGAGGGATAACCAGGCTCAATGAATGAGTATAGCCTCCGAAATATCAGATCCACTGTACTTCTACTTCAAGTAGAGGTAATTCCCTGCCGTATTCACTTTGTGAGGGACACAATAGTGAGAGTGTATTTTTTCAATTATGATATGAAATACCGCTAATGATCACTGTTACTACGATTCTCAAAAGCATATGACAAGAAGATGAAAACGTCATTAAGATATGATCGTTTTCGACGTCCATCACACTACAAAGAACATCCTACATGGGGCTACATGAGACTACTTGTAGAGTTTTTCACTCTTTAACATCAAAATGACATTCCGCAAGAGCATTGTGCGCTGACAAGTAATGGCAATGGTCCGCTAGCTCCACAAAAATAAAATCTATTTATCATATTGATATTTGAGTGAGCTGAGTGTACCCGGAACCAAAATAACAGTTATGTCAATATCACCCCTACCTTACACAAGAACTAGTAATAATACGAAACCCTTGCTTTTACTAGCAAGTTTTTACTCTATAATTTCAAATGTCACGTTATATGGGAGTATTGGACGCATGCAAGCTCTAACAATCTCCTTTGCTTTGACGGGCAGTCTGCTGGCTCCATCTGACCAATACTCAAAAGCTGTGTATTGTCCTATCTGTACTGAAAGGACCTCTAGGGCAGGCGCATTTTCGATAACATGTAAAAGAAATTCAAGTTGCCCTCTTATCCTGTGACCCTTACGTGCTTCAAGTGAAGATATTTACATTGTCCTAGGACTTTTCTGCACGGACCCGTTCTTGCCAACCATAAAGCACAGCCAGCGAACTTCAAGCATATAACCACCAAGACAGAGTGTTATCTATGGACAAGTGAAGCAAACCATGGCACCAAAAATTATGTTCACCATATTCATCTATTATAATGTTCACCATATGATGTAATATGAACAGCCAAAATTATGACTGATATTTTTTGTCAATATATATTGGAAATATTTGCCTAAAATAGATTCTTTATGATAAAAGTGCTTAAAGACACCCGCGTAACAAATGAAAACAAGTCCGTGTAATGTTAGGCCACAACGTTCAGTAATAAGATGGTATTATTTAACATTCCAATTTAAAACTATGAAACATGATCAAAGTGAAATAGCTATAATAAGATAATAGTATAGCACAGAAACACATAAATGTAAAATCACTTACATGGACCTCCAACTTTTCAATAAATGGTGTTGCTCGCAGAAACGCAAGTGAATAAAGAATCTTGTCAACATCTTTGGGTATTATATACATTGACAACCATAAATGTTTAAGATTCGTAAATTTTAACGGATTATCCCACAACCATTGCTTCTGAAAGAGAAAACACAATGGATCATTGAAGCAAATATGTTAAATAAATCAAACATTAAGGTCGGTTCTTACGTCTAGATTTTGAAAACGAAACTCCAAAGTCACGTTTTGTAAAGTTGGAAGACCATTGAGAAGGGATATGAAGGCATGCTGAAAAAACTGCACGACTGAACTTAACTTTCGCACTTTGCACCTTGAAAATTGGGCAAGATCAATAGGTATAAAGGATCCATCGTACTTGAATGTAGCTAGATTCACGACATTGAATTTTATCTTGGTGGAGCAAAATTCAACTCTAAAGAAGAGTAGCCGAGATAGTGGACTATCCACTATTAGTTCGTTGTTGAGACGACATCTGTCTATGCAAAGCCACTCAAGTGTACAACAATGGAACAACATATTCTCAAGATGGTTCCAATTGATATTCAATGTTTTTAGATAAAGTTTTCTTAAATTTGGGAAACCTTTGAACTGTGAAAGTGGATTTAGAGATACAAATCTGAGTTGCATGTGCTGTAGACGTGATATGCTTTCCCGGTCTAGAAGGTGGAAAGGAAACGCATAAAGATAATCGTATTCCCAAAACGTTTCAGAATTTAGATCCGGAGTGTGGCTCTTTGTCCTTAAAGAGACATAAATCGACCCGAGTATCGATGCGACGAGCTCGTATATTGTTGACATAATCGATTTTGACTTGAAGAATTTCAACCACTTTGTCACTATGTTTCTGCAAATCCTTCCTCTCGCACTTGCATATGGCTGCAACATCAAATGTTAACCTGGGACACGCTGAACTCATACATCCTCTCCACTCACTTGACTAAATACTAGCTCTTGCAAACTCTTTTGGTGGAAGCTTGGACGCAATCAAATATAACATGTCCCGCCAGAAAGGTATCACAGTCATGGATTAATATGTATCAAGCATGCACGAACCCCCAATGGAAAAAAGAAAGGAGAGTAAGGCTGTGTTGAACATGCATATGCATATAGATCGAGAACTTGGTCTAGTTTCTTGGCTTGTTGGGTGGCTGGTTATGGCCTTGTTTAGATGCAAAGTTTGGTGTCAAACTTTGGACCAAACTTTGCACTTTGTAATAAATGCGTCACTGTACCATTTCGTTTGTATTTGTGAAAAATTGTCATTAATTAGGCTCAAAATGTTCGTCTCATAAAGTACAACAAAACTGTGAATTAGTTTTTTTTATTTCATCTACATTTAGTACTTCATGCATGTCCCGACATTTTGATATGATGAAAATCTTCCTTTTGTAAAATTTGCGAGCCAAATTTGGAATCTACACAACACACAACACAAGGGCCACGTCGAATTTGAATCGGAGGCCAGCGGGCCTTTCTTCTTTTGATCCGATTATATTTACCAACACGGATTCAGCTGAAACCGCTTCGAATGTTGAACAGAATACCACCACTTCCGCCGCCGTCGGCGGCCGCTTGCTCCCGTACGCCGCCGTCGTCGGCCACCTCTCCGGCGCCTCGGGCGTCGACACGTCCCACCACGTCGCCGACCACCACGACGGCGGCGCTCCGAGCCCCGACGGCAACGACGGCGGGATCCTCTTGAGCGGGTGCCATACAGACGAGATGTCGGCGGACCTGGCGACAGACGACGAGGTGGCGGTGGCAGGGGAAAGAGGCAAGAGGAAGGCGTGCGGCGCGTTTAGCAGCGCGGTGCAGGCCGTGCTGGCGGCGCACCCGGCGCTGGTGAGCAACCGGGAGGTGGTGAGCCGGGCAAGGGAGATGCTCAGCGACCCGGGCTTCGAGCAGCATCCCTGCCTCTGCTGCAGTGACGCCAACGCCGACGCGCCCTTCCTCTGCCAGCGGCCTGATTGATAGCGATGAGATTTGCAGTCTTTTGGAATCGTCGTTTTCGTTTGGCTTATCAGCCACCGGCCAGCAGTGTTTTTCTCTCAATAAAACCAGCACCAGTCATTAGCCACCAACCAACCAACAATATTTTTTCTCTCAGCAAAAACCAGTACCAGCCACCAGGCAGCCGAACAGGCTGAATAACCGGGTCTCATCCTTTCCGAAAAGGTAGCTATGACCACTGAAAATAATGGAAGTATTTCCATCACCAGAGTCGTACATGTTTAACTTTATCTTTGAACCGTGGATATCATGCCGGTCAGCCAATGTAATCAGTTCATGCAATATGCTGCTTATTCGTATCAGCCATTGGGGGAACCATTGATTTTTTTTTTCGGAGGGGAAGAGCATATTAGAGTGGAAGACAATCTAGTAACAGGCTCATATTCGCTGTACTTTATGCATATTCTCGAGTTTTGTATTCTTTTTTTCTAAAAAAATGTTTCTAGCTGTACTATTTATTACCAGCAGCCCATATATTATGTATGGGCTTGTGCCGCAGAGGCCTTTTATAACAGCCCATGTGTCACTTAAAGCGCTCCATCACGGCCCAACTTAGGAATAAGTTGCAAGGGCGCAAGAACACGTTTACTAATCGCTACTCAATCTCCAGTCTCCACTAGACCACCACCAGTTGAGCAGCATCACGATTCACGACTCACGAGAGGAGAATCTCATCGGCGGCGGCGATGGAGCCCAACTCCCATCCCACCCCGACCGTGGTGCTGCACGCCTGCCTCGGCGTGGGCCACCTGATCCCGATGGTGGAGCTCGCCAAGCTGCTCCTCCGCCGCGGCCTCGCCGTCGTCATCGCCGTCCCGACCCCGCCGGCCTCCACCGCCGATTTCTTCACCTCCTCCGCTTCCGCCGTCGCCGCGCTCGCCGCCGCCAACCCCGGCGTCTCCTTCCACGACCTCCCGCCCCCGGACTACCCCGCGCCGGACCGGGACCCCTTCCTCCAGATGCTCGACGTGCTCCGCCTCACGGCGCCCGCCCTCGCCGCCTTCCTCCGCTCCCTCCCCTCCGTCGCCGCGCTCGTGCTCGACCTCTTCTGCGTCGACGCGCTCGACGCGGCCGCGTCCACCGGCGTCCCGGCCTACTTCTACTACACCTCCTCCGCCGGCGACCTCGCCGCGTTCCTCCACCTCCCGCACTACTTCGCCGCGACGGACGGCGGCGCTAGCTTCAAGGACATGGGCAGGGCGCCCCTCCACTTCCCCGGCGTCCCGCCGATCCCGGCGTCGGACATGCCGCACACCGTGCTCGACCGCGCGGATCGGACCTGCGCCGCGCGGATCGGGCACTACGGTCGCGTCCCCGAGGCGCGGGGCGTCCTGATCAACACCTACGAGTGGCTGGAGGCGCGGGCCGTGCGCGCGCTCAGAGACGGCGTCTGCGTCCCCGGCCGACGCACGCCGCCGGTGTACCCCATCGGGCCTTTGATCGTCAAGGGCCAGCAGGACGCGGCGGCGGAGAAAGGGGAGCGGCACGCGTGCCTGGCGTGGCTGGACACGCAGCCCGAGCGCAGCGTGGTGTTCCTCTGCTTCGGGAGCCTGGGCGCCGTCTCGGCGGCGCAGCTGAAGGAGATCGCCCGCGGGCTGGAGAGCTCGGGGCATCGCTTCTTGTGGGTGGTGCGGAGCCCGCCCGATGACCCGAGCAAGTTCTTCCTCTCGCGTCCGGAGCCGAACCTGGACGCGCTGCTCCCGGAGGGGTTACTGGAGCGGACGAAGGACAGGGGAATGGTGGTGAAGATGTGGGCGCCGCAGGTGGAGGTGCTGCGGCACGCGGCCACCGGCGCGTTCGTGACTCACTGCGGGTGGAACTCGGTGCTGGAGGCGGCGTCGGCCGGGGTGCCGATGCTGTGCTGGCCCCAGTACGCGGAGCAGAGGCTGAACAAGGTGTTCGTGGTGGACGAGATGGAGGCCGGGGTGGTGGTGGACGGGTACGATGAGGAGATGGTGGCGGCTGAGGAGGTGGAGAAGAAGGTGAGGCTGGTGATGGAGTCCGAGGAAGGGGAGAAGCTTAGGGAGAGGCTGGCATTGGCGAAGGAGAAGGCGGCAGAGGCGCTGGCTGACGGCGGGCCGTCGCGGGTGGCGTTTGAAGAGTTCTTGAGGGATTTGAAGCTTGCCAAATGATCAATCACAGAAGGGGCATCACGGTTGATCCTTGAAGCTGACATGTTCTATCATCTATGGTTAGCGTCAATGCCCACTCTGAAGTCTCAACCCTGTCAATGAGACAGCATGGCTATATGATTTGTGAGAGTTTTACAGATTATCACCTGCCTAAGCTTATGCATTGCACTCAGGAATGATTTGTAGCACCTGCAATCTGGGAAAAAAAATTCGGTGGGGACCGTCCCTAGAGTGACCGCCGTGAGGACCCTCCCTAGATGGTTGACACGTGGAGCCCCAATGCATCCAATAAATCACGGCGACGTGAGGTTTCCGGCTCGGCTCCAGGCGATCACAGCTTCCAGCTCCGCGCGCCGATGAGTCTCCTGATGGCGTCGAGCATGTCTCTTCACCTGGAAGCACGCGTCGCCAGCGCGTTCAAACACAACCTCTCAATCGTCGCACACTTGGTTCATTCATTTTGCATCATACAGCTAGATGATTGATCTGCAATGTCAGTGTGGCTGCCTTTCACAAATTCCTACACAAAGTGCTTCCTCTTCTTATCTTCCTGCAATCGAGTCTTACGGAGCAGCCAATCACTCAGAATTGATTCTGGCTTGAACTGCATCTTTTTAGTGAAAGATAAGTTAGCAGTAGTGCAATTCAATTCTTCCACAAGGTTAGCAGTAGTCCAGGCCTAGCTTCCACTGTGCAGTGGTTCAGGAAGATCGTGTTGGGTCAGCGGCAGATGACGGAGGATGCGGCGAGGTATGGAGGCGAGAACGAGGGGACAAGAGATCATTTGCGTGCTGGGAGCCGAGCCGCAGGTTGGGCTGTTGGAGAGAGCCGAGCTGAGAGCCTTTCCTGGAGAGGGTCCTCACGGCGGTCACTCTGGGGACAGTCCCCACTGAATTTTTTTCCGCAATCTGAGGCTAATGAAAACCTTAAAGTTTGCTCACAGCATGTTCTATCATAGTTGGGGCTAATGAAAAACTGCAAGCGTTTCACAGTAGCATATTCCCTCAGAATATTAAAGTAAGAATTGACAGTCACATTGAGCTCCTGTACAAATCGGAATATTAAAGTAAGAATAGACAATCACTAGATAAGTACAATAATCACTGACTTGATTCAGAAAATTAAAGTAAGAATTGACAATCACTAGATAAGTACTATAATCATTGATTTGATTGAGAAAGTTAAAGTAAAGAATTAACAATTACACCGAGCTCCTGCGTTTAGGATACTGGTGGCTCTCTGCTTGACGGCCGGTCCAATTTCTACTGAAATTCTACGGATGCGACATTTATTTTGTTTATGTGGATGGCAATCTGTGATCAGTGGCATTCTCCATTTCCATATCTGCTCTTCTTCTCCAAATCCTTCAAGAACTCATCGAATGCCACTTCAGAAGAACCGCCTTCCTTGGTAGCCTCCAATGCCTTCTCCCTCGCCACTGCGAGCCTCTCCCGGAGAATCTTCCCTTCCTCAGTCTCCATCACCAGCCTCACCTTGGCTTCCACCTCCTCCGCCTTGACGAGCCGCTCGTACCCCTCCAACTCCACCGCGATCCTCATCTCCTCCACCATGAACACCTTGTTCATCCCCTGCTCCGCGTACAGCGGCCAGCATATCATCGGCAGCCCAGACATGATCGCCTCCAGCGCCGAGTTCCACCCGCAGTGCGTCACGAATGCGCCCACCGCCTCGTGCCGCACCACCTCCGCCTGCGGCACCCAGTTCTTCACCACCATGCCCCTGCCTCTCGTCCTGTCCAAGAACCCCGCCGGGAGCAGCCGCTCCAGGTCCGGTTCGGGAAACTGATCCAGCTCTTCCGGCGGGCTCCTCACGGCCCACAAGAACCGGTGGCCGGAGCTCTCTAGCCCTTGGGCAATCTCCCGCAACTGCGCGGCCGAGAAGGTGCCCAAGCTGCCGAAGCAGAGGAACACGACGCTCTGCTTCGGCTGCGCGTCCAGCCACGCCAGGCACGCGTGCCTCTCGCCGCTGACTCCGTTCTCGCCGTCGTTGACCAGCGGCCCGATGCAGTAGACCCTCGGCGTCGGCCGGCCGGGCACGCAGACGCCTTCCTCGAGCGCCTTCAGGGCCCGGGGCTCCAGCCAATCGAAGCTGTTGACGAGCACGCCCCTCCCCTCCGGGATGCGCTCGAACTGGTACAGCCGGACCTTGGTCTGGTCGCTCTCCTTGTCCTGCATCGTTATCACCATGTCCAGCGCCCGGATCGGCGGCATGCCGGGGCAGCGCACGAGCGTCGCGCCCATGTCCCTGAAGGACGGCACGGTGGGGTAGAGGTACGGCAGGTTGAGGAACACGGCGAGGTCCCCCGCCGCGGAGGCGAAGAAGAAGTAGGCCGGGACGCCGAGCTCCGCCGCGACGTCGAGCGCGTCGACGCAGAACATGTCGAGCAGGAGCGCGTCGGCCGCCGCGGGCAGGGAGCGGAGGAGCCCCCGCAGAGCGGGGTTCGCGAGGCGGAGCGTGTCGTGGCCGCGCTTCACCGGGTGCACGCCGGCGTCGGGGCTGGCGGGCGCCGGGAGGAGGCGGAACGCGATGGCCGTGTTGGCCGCCGCGAGGCGCGCCACGGCGGCGGCCGACGCGGCGTCGGCGTCGGGAGGGTCGACGACGGCGATGAGCGCGCCGTGGCCGTGGCGGAGGAGGTGCTTGGCCAGCTCCACCATCGGGATCAGGTGGCCCACGCCCAGGGACGGGTAGAGGACGAACGTCTTCTTCCCCATGGATCGCCGGCCTGGAGCTTCCATCCGGACTTGCAGCTATGCACCGGACTGGGATTCGCAGAGCGGCAATTGTGCAAGATGAGCAGGTGATCTCGTGGTCCTGACGAACCGACAGCTGCAGACAGCAGGCATCTTTATTGCAGTGACCATTTTGAGTGACGCTCCAATGGTGGATGCTTTCAGAGCGGCAATTGACCAATCTATAATACTATATAAGAATAAGAGCACCCCACTACGAGCCACTAACCTCCTCCTTTACTCAGCACGCCAAATGTGACCCATCAGTTACCTAACCTCCTCCTTTACTCAGCACGCGAAATGTGACCCATCAGTTACCGCATATTCAGTGCTCATTTGTTTCCAGCCTTTAATCTTGCTACAATGGACGCACGTTACCCTTCTGGCATTGGAGCAGCTCCCACCGTTTAGACTTCAAGATGGTTGTGTCCTATATATATTCCATTCATGAATTGCAAATGCTTCTGTGGTTTAGTATTTTTTTTCCTGCAAGGTGTTAAGTACGTGATCGTCAAAGCTCCTCATGGTCGCAAGGTGAGATGATAAACCACGTAGTTTAGAACGATATAACCAAAGATCTGAAATTCTTCGTATTCCAATTAGCTAGCTTAGTAGATTTGTTTGACAAAGATGCAAATATTTTCCGTTTGCCAATGTTGGTCATTTTTCATGATTATTTATTTGATTTATATTCATCCCGAAGACATTGTGTCCTTTTATATGACAATGTTTCATGTGCAGACTACTTTTTTATCAACTATTGCTTCCATGTGCTCAAGAGCTCTCGAACCCATGGCAGATCATATTTTCTTTTGCGTTCCATTAATCATCCACAGCGTTAGGTATTTTATATTTTTCTAAATTACCAGGCGTGCTGTACTACTATGGTGTACCCCTTCTTTTTTCATTTTGCTTGATTCCTGCTGGGACACCACCTGCCATATGCTTCAATCTTTGCATATTATATTGAGTTGTTGCAATTTACCTATCACTACGTCAACATGTTGATTATAATCCTCATTTGAGTTGCACTTTTGAGTTGTGCAGGTTATGTGTCATTCTATATTATCCACAGGTTTGATTCTAATCATCTTTTGAGTTGCACTGTCACATATGGATTTTGTTCCATTGTTCAAAAGAGAATTAGAAATTTAGAATATACATGCTCATCAACTCATGTCATCCATATGATGCATGGACATGGACAATTACTACTATGTGCTTTCGGAATGGATATTTTTCGGAAGCTATTTTAAATATAGCGGTTTAGAGTTCCGCAGCAACGCGCGGGGTGTCACCTAGTTTTACAGGGTTTTGCGTTTTGCTTGTTCACACGTCCGTCCGTGGAATAAATAATCGAAGCTAGCCGGTCAGGTCACGGCGGGTTAACGTCACGTCTGTTTCGTGCTTGATGACGAAGCTAGTACCAAATGAGTTGGGGCCTCTTGGAGCTGCAGGCATGGATGCGTGATGTAGAGTCGATCCAATCAGGTGTTTAGGTGTTGATTGCTTGCGTCATGGATGACGGTTAAGATAAGAGGATCCATAACTCATATATTGACTTGTCGACTGAAGGATGAAACGGCGACCAGAGAGGGGGAGTGAATGTGAGTCGATAAAAATTTTTCTCTCAAGAGAGCAATCCGGTCTATGTCCCAAAATCACTTTCAACGTATCTAAATCGCTTCCTTGCCAAGTCCATAAAGCCACTGAAGTGCTTTTGGATCTAGAAACAAGTGTTGAGCAACTTCCTAGCAAAATACAGCGAAAACCAAAACTTGCAGCGACCAGAAGCCAAACCGATCAGACCGGTTTTAAAAAAGGTCAGACCGGTTTGGTCCTGAGACTCAAACAAGAGTCAAAACCTCAACCAACCTGCTCAAAACACTCCCTAAAACAACTCTAGGCCAACACCAGACCAAAACACGGCTAAAGACAATGAACTCAATTTTTCGCTCCTTCAGGTGCCAAACCGATCAGACCGGTTTCTGACCGGTTTGCCCAGGTAGAACAGCCCGCGGGAATAACTCAACCTTATCCTCAGTCGATCTCCCAATTAGCTCCACGGATTCAAGCAAGACTTTGGGGAGGTGGGATACATCATGAACTAGTCATGGCTCCGAAATCACACCTAAAGTCGCACCGAATCAAAAGTAATTGCGGATCTACGAACCAAACACTTCTTTCTCGGGTTCAAACGAAATTCACCAAATCGAAGACTTTTCCCGAGGATTGAGGGGGCCAAATCACTAGAGAAGGATCACTAAAGACCCATGAGTGAATCCCCAACAAAATACCACAAGAAAACGGCCTCAAATCCGATGAACGAAAATTTCTTCGAAATTCACCCGAAAATCCCGAAAAGGATAAATTTCAGATCTTGCAAGGGAGACAAACTTGAGCACGGAATTGATCTTTAGATTACTTCACGTGGTTCGGTTACAAGTGGTTTGGTTACAGCCACTCCTAGCAACCATCAAAGCTAAGATGAGCAAAATGATCACTCAAAGATCCAAAACTCTTCTCTCTTCCTCTCACCAAGAGCACCCCAAAAAGAAAACGCACTCCCACCCAACAAACCAGAGAGCTAGCTGCCTAACCAGCCACTCCTCCTATATATAGAGCCCTCCGGACGAATGACCGAAGTGTCCCTGTACTAGGAGTTACAACTCAAGCCCACGCATGAGCATTTTGGTCAATACATGAATAGACCCATCGAGCGGACACGCATCCATCGGGCCTTGCTTACCTCCGACGCAAGCTCCTCGATCACGCCGCGTGCTCCTCGCTTCGAAGCTTCCCGACGCGCCTGGATACCGTCTCCGTCACGCCGAGCCTTCGGTTGATGGTTTTCTGGTAGTACCATCAAACCCCGCGTACTTGGTCCAGCCTCCACGCCAAGCCTCGAGCACGCCAAGCCTTTCGCCTCCGGCTCACGGACGGTCTACTCGGTCTTGCATCGTTCCTTGACTCGGACGCGCCCAATGTACCGGCTCGATCACCTTCATCCACGTTGCCTTGCTTGTTCTTGCACCATGTGAACCGCACTTGATCCCACTGGCCACCGGGTCCCTCGAACCAAGCCTACTTGTCTCTTCGCTCCTGGGAGGCCGCTCCGGCTAAAAACCTTTCGCACTTGTTGTTCACCTGCACCAATGCAAACCAAGCCGCATTCTACACCTGTAATACTTAAGTCAAGGCAAACGTCAAATCACACTACGTTGCCAATCACTCATCACAGAGAAAGCGACCATCCACTCGGTCCCTCGGACACACATGGTCCTCATCGATGCAGACAGTGCTCGTGCTTCTAGTATTTTGTATAATTGTGTTTCTCGTTCTCAGAGCAAAGAATGACTGTTGGAGGGTGGATAAACGGAAATAAAGAGAACAAAGGCGAGTGTGGAATCATGGGCACATTTTTCTCGTAAAATCAGAACTTTTTTAAAAATATTGTATTATACGTTGTAGATCAAATCACACATAACTTTTGAACTAATTTTGTTGTGAAGTTGGGATATTTCAAATTTACATTCTATAGAATGTTCAATGAAGTTTGTATATATATTTCATTGTTGTAATTGTGAAAATCCTATGTTCCGTGGCATGGTTGGGTTGTTTCCGGAGTAGAATTCAGGTTCCGTTGTATATTATTGTTTGTATCTACTGTGAAAATCCATTATCTGTGCATATGGGCCAACTATGGAGTACATGGTTGGGCTATGGTGGAAGAGATGATGGGTTGGAGAGATAAAATCTGAACTGGGCTAGGATGACAACTAGGCTCTTGTGTTTTCTCCCTTTGTTGGGACACTGAGACTCAGTGGTGTATGAGCACGCATGAACTGGGCCAGGATGACAACTAGGCTGCTGTTTTTTCTCCTTTTGCTGGGCTGCTGGGAATGATGGATGCAGAATCATATCAAAGCTAATTTAGCAACCAGCCATGTATGTATTCCAGCAGCTTGTTTCAGGA
This sequence comes from Echinochloa phyllopogon, assembly GCA_033239725.1. Taxonomy (NCBI): domain Eukaryota; kingdom Viridiplantae; phylum Streptophyta; class Magnoliopsida; order Poales; family Poaceae; genus Echinochloa; species Echinochloa phyllopogon. The sequence goes on along the minus strand of BTCW01000003.1, from coordinate 17,320,644 downwards.
GTGTATTAGGATTTTCCTACCCTGAGAACTCCTACTTGCATGGAATGAGAATTTGCAAAGGCCTATACCAAAGGATAAGATGCCAATGAAATGAATCTTTCAAGGCTTCTACATGTACTAAGTTATTTAGGATCGCTTTCCATGGCCAATAGCTAGACTTTTGTGTATGATAAGAATTGCAGCTGGCTTCGCCAAGTCTCTCCCTCCTAGCCCGATTGCTTCATTGTTCATGGCGGACCAACAAGGCAACAATATCATATCCAAAGCAGTGTGTACAACGTAAACTCAAAGTTTAACAAAGCTGATAACTCAACTTTTGGCAATTACACTAAGCATAGATAAATATCCCACTGCTAGCATTGCGTCTATGTTGCAGAAGTTTCACAACATTAAACGCACCATTATTCAAAGACATGTTCGTTTGCAAACTGTTATTGCAGCCAAGGAGAGGGTGCGTACTGCGTACTTGTATCGATCACAGATCGACATGTAGTAAGCGAGCAACCATTGCATCAAGCATGAGCCAGCTCCTTATTTCCGAGGTTACCTGCGTCCAACAGGAACTGACCAAACGCCAGGCGCGACGAGCCACCGTTCTTCTTCCAGGCCATGGACGCCGCCTCCTTGTGCGCCATCACCCGTGCCCTGAGCTTCTCCCCTTCCTCGGAGCCCAGCACCAGCCTCACCTTTGCCTCCACCTCTTCGGCCCTGACAAGCCCCTGCTGCCACCCGACCACTTCCACGCCAATCCCAGCCTCCTCCACCATAAACACCTTGTTCATCTTCTGCTCCGCATACAATGGCCAGCAGAGCATCGGCACGCCCGCCATGATCCCCTCCAATACAGAGTTCCACCCGCAGTGCGTCACGAACGCACCCGTTGCCTTGTGATGGAGCACTTCCACTTGGGGCGCCCATAGCTTGACCACAAGGCCGCGCCCTTTGGTCCTCTCCAAGAACCCTTCGGGCAGGAGCGTGTGGAGATCTGGGTCGGCATGGGCGCCAAATGCCTTGTCCGCCGGGTTGTCGCCGAGAGGGGCTCGCACCACCCACAGGAACCGGTGGCCGGATCTCTCGAGGCCGGCCGCGATCTCCTTGAGCTGCACCTCAGAGTGGTTGGCTGTCCCCATGCTTCCAAAGCAGAGGAACACAACACTATGCTCTGGTTGCTCGTTGAGCCATGCGAGGCACTCGTGCTCTTCTTTTGAGCTGATGACACTCTGCACAGGTGTCCCGACGCAGTAAACCGGAGGCATCTTGAACTCACTCCCGCGGAGAAACTGAGGGTCTGCGAGGCTTTCCACCGCACGAGGCTCTAGCGATGCAAACGTGTTCACCAGCATGCCGTCGGCCTCTAGATTCTTGGTATCCGAGTTTGTCATCGCCTTGTATATCTCACTCTTGGGGTCCTCGAGCATTTCCTCGATGAGGTGAGAAGCCGGAATGGGTGGGACACCATGGAGGTTGAGGGTGGTGTCTCCTAGGTCCTTGAAGCTTGGCTGGCCCTCCGCACGGATCCAAGGAAGCTGGAGGGATACAGCAACGGCGGAGGCGTTTGTGACGAAGAAGGTGTAACCGGGGATCCCGAGCCCCTTGGTGACGTCGAGCGCCTGGTTGGAGAATGAGTCCACGATCACCGCGTGGATGCTTTGGGGAGGCATGGAGCACAAGAACTCGTGGAAGTGCTTGTTGTAGCGCCTCATGAGCTCGAAGTAGCCGAGGAGCAGCTGCACGTCGTTGGTCATGGTGGGTGGGGTTTGGATTGGAGGGAGCTTGTGGAAGGCGACTGACGGATTGGAGGACGCCGCTCTGTCGACGGCAGCAGCCAAGGCAGTGTTCCCTTCCATGCATGGTAGCCCAACGAGGGCGACCACGACGGCGTAGCCCTCCTCCTGGAGGGCGTCGACGAGCTGCACCATGGGGACGAAGTGGCTGACGGGGAGGCCAGGGTAGAGAACGACGGTCTTCTTCATGTTGGGAGGCTAATATTTCTGGCTAGCCGGCGTCAAGATGATGCTGAGTAATCGACCGGTTGCCAAAAATAGGAGGGGGAAAGCTAGTATTTCTATACCAGTCGTGGCACTGCTGGCTGCGTTGCATCTTGCATGTCATCATCTGCTTGACCCTATCCAACTCTAACACACGTGATCCACGCGTACCGACACACCCCCTAGAAGTTTCTGTAAGTAACTGTGTATGACTAGTGGAGTACCGATGATGTTTAGTTCTAAAAAGTAGATGGAAAAGTTTGGTGAAAATGTCACATCCGACACTGCAGCGCACTATAGCACTTTTCGTTTGTTTGTGGTAAACATTATCCTATCATGATCTAAATAGGCTTAAAAGATTCGTCTCGTCGTGTACATCAAAACCATGTAATTAGTTTTTTTATTTACCCATGTTTAGTGTTCCATGAATGAAGAGAGAGATTTGATGTGATAGATGAATAGTGAAGTTTGAAAAAAAGAGAATTTTGGAAAGTTTGATGATGTGACGGGGACTATACTACTGTGCAACGTGGGTACCCAGCAGCGGTGCAATTCATTTAAGACTTTATTTCGGCAATTCATGTGGATCGGTACCAGCAGCAAACGCTGTAGCAGCTAGTGGTGCTTGGGCTGTGTTTAGTTCTCAAGCTTTCTCTCTTTAAATTTCACTATTTATCTATCACATCAAATCTATGCTCTTTTTTATGGAGTACTAAACATGGTTAATAAAAAAACTAGTTGAATGGTTTTAATGTACACGACGAGATGAATCTTTTGAGCCTAGTTAGATCATGATAGGACAATATTTACCATAAATAAACGAAAAATGTTACCGTGCACTACACTTTACTTTGGGTTGGTTCAGAGCTGGAATTCGGAAAGAGAATTCACGTGACGCTCACCTAGGCCGTGTTCACTTCCAGAATTTGGACGCCGGATTCGGGCCACTGTAGCGTTTCGTTTGCATGTGCGAAAAATTGTCCAAAAATTTATTAATTAGGCTCAAAATATTCGTCTCGCAGAGTACAACAAAACTGTGTAATTAGTTTTTGATTTTATCTATATTTAGTACTCCATGCATGCTATGACATTTTGATGTGATGAGAATCTTCTTTTTGCATAGTAAATTTGGGTGTGGGAATTCTGGAACTAAACGAGGCCCTAATCAAGTGACAGGCTAGGAACTAGACATTTGAATGCTAGTGTTTCTATACCATTCGTGGCACTGCTGGCTGCGTTGCATCGTGCATGTCATCGTCTGCTTGACCCTATCCAACTCTAACACACGTGATCCACGCGTACCGACACACCCCTAGAAGTTTCTGTAACTGTGTATGACTAGTGGAGTACCGATGATGTTTAGTGGAGTACCGATGATGTTTAGCACTTTTCGTTTGTTTGTGGTAAACATTATCCTATCATGACCTAAATAGGCTCAAAAGATTCGTCTTGTCGTGTACATCAAAATCATGTAATTAGTTTTTTTATTTACCCATGTTTAATGTTCCATGTATGAAGAGAGATTTGATGTGATAGATGAACAGTGAAGTTTGAAAAGAGAATTTTGGAAAGTTTGATGATGTGACGGGGACTATACTACTGTGCAACGTGGGTACCCAAGTGCTTGGGCTGTGTTTAGTGCTTGGGCTGTGTTTAGTTCCCAAGCTTTCTCTCTCTAAATTTCACTATTTATCTATCACATCAAATGTATGCTCTCTTCGTGTATGGAGTACTAAACATGGGTTAATAAAAAAACTAGTTGAATGGTTTTAATGTACACGACGAGATGAATCTTTTGAGCCTAGTTAGATCATGATAGGACAATGTTTACGTGTTACCGTGCACTACAATTTGGGTTGGTTCAGAGCTGTAACGAATTCACGTGACGCTCACCTAATCAAGTGACAGGCTAGGAACTAGACATTTGAATGCTAGTGTTTCTATACCATTCGTGGCACTGCTGGCTGCGTTGCATCGTGCATGTCATCGTCTGCTTGACCCTATCCAACTCTAACACACGTGATCCACGCGTACCGACACACCCCCTAGAAGTTTCTGTAACTGTGTATGACTAGTGGAGTACCGATGATGTTTAGTTCTAAAAAGTAGATGGAAAAGTTTGGTGAAAATATCACATCCGACACTGCAGCGCACTGTAGCACTTTTCGTTTGTTTGTGGTAAACATTATCCTATCATGACCTAAATAGGCTCAAAAGATTCGTCTCGTCGTGTACATCAAAATCATGTAATTAGTTTTTTTATTTACCCATGTTTAATTTTCCATGTATGAAGAGAGATTTGATGTGATAGATGAACAGTGAAGTTTGAAAAGAGAATTTTGGAAAGTTTGATGATGTGACGGGGACTATATACTACTGTGCAACGTGGGTACCCAGCAGCGGTGCAATTCATTTAAGACTTTATTTCGGCAATTCATGTCGATCGGTACCAGCAGCAAACGCTGTAGCAGCCCAGCAGCGGTGCAATTCATTTAAGACTTTATTTCGGCAATTCATGTCGATCGGTACCAGCAGCAAACGCTGTAGCAGCTAGTGCTTGGGCTGTGTTTAGTTCCCAAGCTTTCTCTCTCTAAATTTCACTATTTATCTATCACATCAAATGTATGCTCTCTTCGTGTATGGAGTACTAAACATGGGTTAATAAAAAAAACTAGTTGAATGGTTTTAATGTACACGACGAGATGAATCTTTTGAGCCTAGTTAGATCATGATAGGACAATGTTTACGTGTTACCGTGCACTACAATTTGGGTTGGTTCAGAGCTGTAACGAATTCACGTGACGCTCACCTAATAAAGTGACAGGCTAGGAACTAGACATTTGAATGCTAGTGTTTCTATACCATTCGTGGCACTGCTGGCTGCTTTGCATCGTGCATGTCATCGTCTGCTTGACCCTATCCAACTCTAACACACGTGATCCACGCGTACCGACACACCCCCTAGAAGTTTCTGTAACTGTGCATGACTAGTGGAGTACCGATGATGTTTAGTTCTAAAAATAGATGGAAAAGTTTGGTGAAAATATCACATCCGACGCTGCAGCGCACTGTAGCACTTTTCGTTTGTTTGTGGTAAACATTATCCTATCATGACCTAAATAGGCTCAAAAGATTCGTCTCGTCGTGTACATCAAAATCATGTAATTAGTTTTTTTATTTACCCATGTTTAATGTTCAATGTATGAAGAGAGATTTGATGTGATAGATGACCAGTGAAGTTTGAAAAGAGAATTTTGGAAAGTTTGATGATGTGACGGGGACTATACTACTGTGCAACGTGGGTACCCAAGTGCTTGGGCTGTGTTTAGTTCCCAAGCTTTCTCTCTCTAAATTTCACTATTTATCTATCACATCAAATGTATGCTCTCTTCGTGTATGGAGTACTAAACATGGGTTAATAAAAAAAACTAGTCGAATGGTTTTAATGTACACGACGAGATGAATCTTTTGAGCCTAGTTAGATCATGATAGGACAATGTTTACCCTAAACAAACGAAAAATGTTACCGTGCACTACAATTTGGGTTGGTTCAGAGCTGTAACGAATTCACGTGACGCTCACCTAATAAAGTGACAGGCTAGGAACTAGACATTTGAATGCTAGTGTTTCTATACCATTCGTGGCACTGCTGGCTGCGTTGCATCTTGCATGTCATCGTCTGCTTGACCCTATCCAACTCTAACACACGTGATCCACGCGTACCGACACACCCCCTAGAAGTTTCTGTAACTGTGTATGACTAGTGGAGTACCGATGATGTTTAGTTCTAAAAAGTAGATGGAAAAGTTTGGTGAAAATATCACATCCGACACTGCAGCGCACTGTAGCACTTTTCGTTTGTTTGTGTTAACATTATCCTATCATGACCTAAATAGGCTCAAAAGATTCGTCTCGTCGTGTACATCAAAACCATGTGATTAGTTTTTTTATTTACCCATGTTTAATGTTCCATATATGAAGAGAGATTTGATGTGATAGATGAATAGTGAAGTTTGAAAAGAGAATTTTGGAAAGTTTGATGATGTGACGGGGAGTATACTACTGTGCAACGTGGGTACCCAGCAGAGGTGCAATTCATTTAAGACTTTATTTCGGCAATTCATGTCGATCGGTACCAGCGGCTAGTGCTTGGGCTGTGTTTAGTTCCCAAGCTTTCTCTCTCTAAATTTCACTATTTATCTATCACATCAAATTTATGCTCTCTTCGTGTATGGAGTACTAAACATGGGTTAATAAAAAAACTAGTTGAATGGTTTTAATGTACACGACGAGATGAATCTTTTGAGCCTAGTTAGATCATGATAGAACAATGTTTACCATAAACAAACGAAAAGTGTTACCGTGCACTAAAATTTGGGTTGGTTCAGAGCTGGAACGGAAAGAGAATTCACGTGACGCTCACCTAATAAAGTGACAGGCTAGGAACTAGACATTTCTTTTTGGACACAAACTATAAGAAGTGTTAGGTGTTGGTAAAAAAACAATTATCGCGGAAGCTATAGGATCATACTAGCATTATTTGTTTTCACAATGTGTAAAATACATCGGCAGTTCCTATACCTGTCATACTGTCATATAGTGCCATCTAGGTATCCAAACTCTCAAAATGACTTGTCTAGTGTGCCGTCTAGGTCACCAATTTTTTAAAATTTATTTTCAAGTCCCCGAAGTTGCTGTCCTCGTGTGTTATTCGGGTCCCCAAACTCTAAGAATACGATAGAAAAGAGAGATATCTGATGTGAGAATAAAGTGGAGTCCTCATATTTTTTCGTGTTTGGACTCATGATGCTACCCATGACGAGTTATGAAAATATATTTTTAAGAGTTTATGGACCTAGATGACATCCATGTACAAGTTTCAGGATCTAAAAATGCATTTTGAGAGTTTATGGTCACATATAACACATCAAGACAAGTTGAGTGACATATAAATGCATTTTGAGAGTTCATGACGTAGGTGGCACCTCGATATAAGTTTAGGAACCGTCGATATATTTTACTCTTTCACAATTTAGTAATTTACAATAATTTTTATGTGCGTATTATGTGCACTAAATTTTTATGTGCTAGATCGCACAATCATACCTTGCCACGTATTCCCTCCTTGCATTGTTAAGAGTAATTTTGTCTGTTTTTTTTCTTCCTTCTTCTTTTCTTGTTCTCTTGATGATTAGAGAACTTACATTTATGTTTTTTTTATTGTACTCTTATGTATATTGATATGGCCAATGGATATTGCATGGGTTTTCCTGATTACAATCTTGGCCTTATACAACCGGCCGGATTACATTTGCCCCTTGTACAAGCTTTCGACTCTTAACAATCTAAACTAAACAAACTTCCTATATCTTAACAAACCAAACATCCTATCCCTTATCTCGAAACTAACCAAATCTCCTAAGAAAACAAACCTAATCCCCACGTAACATCATGTGTTTGCTAATTAATATTATCCTTTATACACCGTTCTTATGCTCAGTTTGTTAGGCACAAGAACTAAGTGTCAATGTGAAGTGCTGCTCTATAATCCCCCCCCCCCTCTTGGCAGGCTTCCAACTTGTGTATATCTAAATGAAGCGGAGTGCTCTATTTATAAATTACATGGTTCAATTCTTGGCAGCCATTTCAACAAGCACTTACATGCTTTCACTAAATACGTTCACAAGTGCTTTACTGCTGCCGGCAAACTTTCATTCATTTAGGGAATCCCAACCTAATGATTAGGATCGTGTCCATAGAATTAAATATAGTACATGTCATATAGGCTAAAAGATGATGTGACAAATGATTAAATGAAGAAAGAGAAGGAAACATGTTTTCTACATAACATCCAAGACAAGATGTGTAGCATTACATTGAAATGTGGAAGAGTGGTGTTTACATTGAGAGTGTAGTGTCTACTACTAGTTTCTTGATGATGTGTAGGCTATGAAAACTATGTCCAGTGTCTTGGGTTGGGACTGCCCTCGCACTCTCCATAAATGCATGCAGCATGTGTGCATTTTGCCACACGCAAGAGCAAGCACTTTAGGGCAGGTAGCATTTAAGCTATATATGCATGTACAACAGTTAGACAGCTGCTGTCTTTTTGTAGCCACACAAAAAAAATAAACCGACGTGGCCATCATTTTCTAGGTTTGCACCATCCTCGCTCGCCAAAATCTCTCCCGAGCTCGGACGATGGGACGACGGTGGAGCTCGGCCTCGCGGTAGATTCCAGTCGCCGGCGACTGGAGACGGCTCTGGGGCGGAGTCGCCGTTGAAGAGCGGCGCATGGTCGGTGGCGAGGCCAAGGCGGGAGAAGCTGAGCGACGCGCGGAAGCAGTCGACGGTGAGCGACGTCATGTGCAGGAGGCCCCGCCGTGGCTCGTCCCCGCCTGGCGCGGCGGCCGCCGCCGCCCTGACCAGCCTCGATTCTATGGCGATGGTGGCGATGATGAGGTTCACCACCACAATCCACTCGCCGCCCCGCATCGGCTCGCTGCTGCGCCCCGCATCCACCGTCGCGCCCCAATTCCGCCGTCGCGCCCCATATCCGCTCGCCGCTGCCCCGCATCCGCTCGCGCTGGGGCCACCGCCCCTCGTGGGAGATGGAGAGAGAGAGAGATGAGGAGGAGGAGGAGGAGGGGAAGGAGAAGTGTGGCAGCGTGGTCGGGTGGGGAGGAGATAAGGTTGGGCACGGGCGTGAGAGATATAAGATTGGGGCACGAGCCCACTTGTCAGCCACATATTTGTATGTATTTTAATTCTCTGATGTATACAATAAAAACAGCTACAAAGATCAAGTATGCGGTAGATTGTTAGTTTGTATGTCAAATGATGAATTAATTACCATACAGACAGCCAAACAGACAATCCATTGTACAAGTTGTCTATTCAGCTGTCTGTTTGTGTCAAAAGGATAGCAACTGTCTTCACCGTTGTACTTTCCCTAAATAGAAAGGCCATTGTAGAGCTGTCTATTTAGTTACCTGTGTGTGTTAAATAGACAACAACTTTTACTATGCATGCATACACTGTGTCTAAATTTATAGCAAAAAATATGTTTCTAGAAATGCTAACGCAACCTATATTTCTAGATAGAGGGAGTATTTTATTAGAAAAAACTAATAATATTTTTTCTAAAAGTATCGTGCTATCAACAAGAAAAGGAAAGAGACTCCATGTGCCGCGCCAACCTCTCCACACTCGTTTGTTACCACTGAGCTTGACGCCCTTCTACCCTTGCCGAGTTTGCTACGATGTTGCATCACACTCCCCAACGACCACACTATCAGGGTACGGCTGCTGGCACTGGTGTCCTGGACGACCTCCTGGGGAGCGTTTACAGGAAAAAACGCCCGCAGCGGTCTCCTGGACCGGCTCCCCTACGCAAGAGGAGCATCTGCGTTCCCCTAGGCCTGGCGGAGGCAGCGGAGGTCTGCTAGGCGCCACCGTGGCGGTGGGCCCACACGGCCCAACCGCAGCGCGCGCTCCTCCGCCGGCCTCGCTCCGCTCGGCCGCCGCGCGAGGGAGCTTCGGGGCCGCCGCCCTGAGGGAGCTTCGGGGCCGGCCGCCGGAGGGAGAGGAGGGAGGGAGAGAGAGAGAGGGACCCGAGGCCATCGCGGACGGCAGACCTGCGTAGCCGCCTAGCCGCCGCCGCCCAGCACCGCGCCGCGCCTGTGTCGTGCTTGCCGTCGCCGCCTTGCCGTCGCACCCTGCCGTCACCGTGTCATCGTCGCCGTCCTCCTCCCTTCCTCCGCGCGGATCGAGGGCCCGCCTGCCATGCCGCTCGCCACCGCCGCACGCCTGCGGCCGCCGCGCCCGCTCGCCCGCGGCTGCCCGCCACCGCCGTGGAGAGCAAGGCCGTCATGGATCCGGGGAGGAGCCGGGCCGCCCCTGCGCCACCACGGTCCCGCCGCCCGAGCCGCCGAACAAGCCGGGCCCACACCGTCCGCCCATCTTCCTGCCCCTCGAAGACCCCGCCGCGGCGCGCCTCTACCTTGACGCCGCCCGCGGCTTCGCCATCCAGCTTCGGGCCAGCTCGGGGACGAGGCGGCCGTGGAGGAGGCGGCGGGCGCGGCGGCGGGTGGCGGTGGGGCAGCCCGTCGGCGGGGGTGTGGAGGGGAGGAGGGGAGGCGCGGGTGGCAGACGCGGCGAGATGGAGGGGAGGAGGGGCGGCGCGGCGAGGAAAGGTGGTGGGCGGCGTGGTGAGGGAGAGGGAGGCAGGGTGGGATGCGGAGCGGCGTGGGGAGAGAGGGAGCCGGCGGGGGACAGAGAGGTGAGCCGGCGTGGGGGAGGGAGGGGGCGGTGGGAGAAGAAGGTGAAAAGAAGGGGAGGGAGGAAAGAGAAGGGGTAGTTGGAGTAAAAATGATAAATAAATGATGGTAGTTGGTATAGGGGGAGATGATAGAGGAGGGATGGGTGCGGAAGAAATTAAGATAGGGGAAAGAATCTCGATAACCAGAACAAAATATTTTGTTTAGGGGAGAAAAATAAATGAACACGAGTGCGAACAGGCTAAGCACGTTGCTTTCATTTCCGCCGGTACTTGATAATATATCATCTGAGACCTAGGATTGCACGCTGCAACAAACAGACAAGATCAACTTGGAGCGTTGTTGGTGACGTGATGCTTGGAGCATCCAAATCAATGCCGGACACTGTGGATGCCATTGTACACATCTGTCCTAAACAGAAAATGTAGTTTTAAAATTATAGTCAGGGTCAAACTATTCTAATTATTTTACGGGTAAAACTATTCTAATTTGACTAGATTTATAATAAACAGAATCAATATTTAGGATTTTAAATCTTATAAAAATATCTTACATAACGAATCTAATAATACATAAGTAGTTATGAAAATGTTTATATTTTTTATGATACATTTGGTCCAATTTATAGGATTTAATTGAATACTTCAGAACTGCGTCTTTTTTTTTGAATTGAATGGAGGTAGTAGGCCACGAGAGTCCAATTAACGCCAGCTCGCAGCTGACCTCGTTGCTTGTGTGCCGCATGACCGTGACGCCGGTGACCTAAAGTTAACCCATCAGCTGGGCAGACCCTACATTATCTCCAACACGCGGGTCTCTAACTAGAAAAGTAAATGCTGGTAGATATAAAGTTAACCCGTCATCAGCTGTGTGACAGACAGGCTGCTGATCCTAAATTTCGTCATATTCAGGACTTCAGACAACTGGTGGATATAACCGATATAGTACTGACTACTGAGTGTTACACTCATATGTAGCTTTTATGTTTAGAAAATCATCACAAATTCCGACAGACTACAAATTAGATGACGGCCTGAAATAGCTTCCTTGACATGCTCTCTTAAACAGTTAAACATGGCACCATCATACACGGATACACCAGAAATGCTCACACGCAAGAAATGAGTTCAAGTTCCACATATGCCACGAACATACGCCAGCAAAAGCCACACGAGGGTGCCAACAACTGACAGTACATCAACTAGTCCCATGCATGATGACTCGACGCGACTACAAGAACACGAGGAGGCCAAAGAAGACTGGCCAGCAAAAGCCACCAAATGCATGTTTGCACTACCAAGATGCACCTATGCATCAGGCACGTCCCTGCCGATCCATTCCTAACTCCGCTTCCAACAAGAACTGACCAAATGCAGCACGCGACGACCCACCTTCCTCCCAGGCCACGGCTGCAGCCTCTTTCAGCGATGTCACCCGTGCTCGGAGTCGCTCCCCTTCTTTGCTGCCCAGCACTAACTTCACCTTGCCCTCAACCTCCTCAGCCTTGACCAGGCCCTGCTGCCACCCGGCAATCTCCACACCAACCCCGAACTCCTCCACCATGAACACCTTGTTCATCTTCTGCTCTGCATACAGAGGCCAGCAGAGCATCGGAACGCCGGCCATGATCCCCTCTAGCACCGAGTTCCACCCGCAGTGCGTCGCGAACGCGCCTACCGCCTTGTGACGGAGCACGTCCACCTGCGGTGCCCACAGCTTGACGACGAGGCCACGGCCATTAGTCCTTTCCAAGAACCCCTCTGGCAGTAGTGTGTTGAGGTCCGGGTCAGCAGCATAGAGTGCGAAAGAGTTGTCGTGGAGAGGGGCTCGCACCACCCAAAGGAACCGGTGCCCGGATCTCTCGAGACCAACGGCAATCTCCTTGAGCTGCTCCTCTGTGTGGTAGCCCAGGCTTCCAAAACAGAGGAACACAACACTGTGCTCTGGTTGCTTATCCAGCCATGCCAGGCACTCGTGCTGTTTTGTAGTCTCACCAGCCTTCTCCACAAGTGGCCCGACAGCGTACACCGGAGGAACCGTGAGCTCACTTCCTGGAAGAAACTGCGGGTCCTTGAGAGCTCCCAGTGCCCGAGCCTCTAGCGACGCGAACGTGCTCACCAGGATGCCGTTGGCCTCCAGGTTCTTGCAGTACGATTTCACCATCGCCTTGTACATCTCACTCTCCGGGTCCTCGAGCATTTCATGGGTGAGATGAGAAGCCGGCACAGGTGGTACACCAAGCAAGTCGAGAGGAGAGTCTCCGAGCTCCTTGAAGCTCAGCTGACCCTCCGCGTGGATGGAAGAAAGCTGGAGGGTTACAGCAGTGGCCGAAGCACTCCAGGCGAAGAAGGTGTAGCCCGGGATTCCGAGCTCCTTGGCGACGTCGAGCGCGATGTTGGAGAGGGAGTCCACGATCACGGTGTGGACGCTTCGTGGAGGCATGGAGCGGAGGAACTCACCGAGCTGCTCGTTGTAGCGCCTCAGGAGCTCGAAGTACCCGAGGAGGAACTGCGTGTCGCTGGTGATGGCGGGAGGGTTCTGGATCCGTGGGAGCGTGTGGAACGTGACCGACGGCTTGGAGGCCGCGACACGGTCGACGGCGGTGGCGAAGGGGATGTTGTGTTCATTGGTGATGTCGATGATGGCAACCACGACGGCGTAGCCCTCCTCCAGGAGGGCGTCGGCGAGCTGCATCATGGGGACGAAGTGGCTGACGGCGAGGCCGGGGTAGAGAACGACGGTCTTCTTCATGTTGGGAGGCTAATATTTCTGGCTAGTCGGCGGCAAGATGAAGGCTATCAAGGCTGAGTAATCGACCGGATTCATGGCACTGATGACTGCGTTGCATGTCATTATTATCAGCTGCTTGACCCTATCTGACTCTAACGCGTGATCCACCGTCCACGCGTACCGATAGGAGACACGTGAGCGACCGATGTGGCCACGGCAAGGCCGAGTGGCCGACCACTCGCCTGACTCGGCTATAGCGTCATCCGTCACAATCACTACTGGTCTGCCTCATTATATGCAGAGCTACTTTCTTTCTTTCTTAGTCCACCTCTAACGACGGCTCTTACGGGTTCATAAATTTTTTTAATCGTGAATATGAAAAGTTGAGAGCTAGCTCTTATTTAATAGACAGTCTCGTACACTTATTTCGAGATTACGTGAAGACGACGTATGAGATCATTCGTGCTATGAGTTAATTGCTAAAAGCTAGATTATTAAAGGAGCTGTCTCTTAAAGTGCTTAGAGCTAGCGTAGCGTGCTAACTCAACCATTGGAGGAGGCTCGTCATTAATAAAAGAAACGTTCATCGAATCCAGGTTTTCCCCTTCGTACACGTAGAGGCTGCTAAGAGCTATTTGGTTGGTAAAATAAACAGTGCTCGGCTGGTAGATCGAATAGTATAGTGTGAGAGTAAATAAGCCGAAACAAGCCAAAATAAGTGTAAGTCTAGATAAGCCGAACAGGCTCTAATTCTTCAGGTAGGAAAGTACCTTCAAAATCATCGTCAAGCAACCGTGAACTTCAAACCAAGGCTTAGCTTTGTGTGCTTTGTTCAACCAAATTTTCTACTCAAAATTCTAATAGGCTTATTCGGTATACGATTTTGGAACAAGACTCCAACGTTTAATGGAAAAAAATGTGAAGACTAAGTTCTGATGTGTCTTGGTCTATGGCAATGGTGGAGCACAGAAGTTGGGTATTCCTATGTTAAAAACAATCCTAATACAAAATACTAAAATTCATATTGCTCCAAACTGTCAAAACTAAAGATGCTCCATGCAAAAAGAGAAATTATCATTGTTTCTACTTGTTTTTTTTGAAAGAGAAATTGTTTCTACTTGTCATGTGCTGGTTTCTAAATCCACATTCCCAAAGGTACCTTCAAAACCATCGTCCAGCAACCGTGAACTCCAAACCAATGGCTTAGCTTTGTGTGCTTGTTCAACAAAATTTTCTACTCAAAATTCTAAAAGGCCTATTCCTTTACGATTTTTGAAACGGACTCAAACGTTGAATGGAAAAGTGTGTGAAGACTAGGACACTTATTTGTTTGAGCTGCAGCTTTTGGAGTGATTGATATATAGATATGGTTTAAGAATTTTTCGGTGTAAGCAGGGTGTTATATGAAAGCGTGCACGTCCCTCGGAAGGTTTGTATGGTGCGGCTTCGTAACAATAGTGTAAAGATGTGTGAGAGAGAGAGATTTAGGACTTTTCAAACTTCAAACATTAATATTAATATACATTTTCAAATGAGAAATTGACCCGTCCTTCTTTCTCTCCTTTTCTTTTGGGCAACTATATCCCTTTTTCTTTTAGCACATTAAATATATTGATGTTTTCTTTTTTACATCAGGCTTTGGAAGATCCCAATTCTATTTACCAATCTGCCAATCACCTTCAAAATTTGTCACCATAGTATTTCTAGGCTTTGACTTTGAGGGCATCTGACTTTTGGTCTGATGAGGACATCCACGCCAACGATACATCCACGCCATCTCCTCCTGTCGTTGCTGGTCCTATAACCCGTGCTCGTGCTAAATAACTTAATCCTCAGGTAAGTTCACTCTTGAGTTCATGTTCATCATATTTAGATTGTGGAGACCCGTGCACTCTTGTTTTGATCAGAAATCATGGAGAGGACCGAGAAGGAATAGGATTCGCGCGGGCTGGATTCGGACTGCAGAAAAGAGTCGACTTGTAATGGACACCACGGTCGCATACGGACTCGGATGGGGGCGTTCAAGTACTTCACGGAAAGCTTACCAAGTCTACTTTCCAACGGATCCAACCTCGCGCCCATATCATTTTGGAGTCGGCCACAATCGTCTATTTTCTGCGGAGACGTTTTCTGTCCATGATGTTGCGTCATCGTATTTTGGCCCAATGGGCTGTGTATCATGTAGAGTCCATTATGGACGCGTCCTAGGGTTGGAGCACGACCCCAGCACCCCTCTGGTCGTCCTCCCTTTGTTTCATACCCCTCAGCCGCCGTCAAGAACACTTGGGTTTTGTTTAGATCAAGTTTAGCCATTGCTACTTGCTTGTAAGCGCGCGTGCTGGTCCAGCCGCCCGTCTTCGAGTCTTCGAAACCCCACTTCATTAGTTATTGAGATTGTGATTCAAACACTTCATTCCCATCTAGTAATTTCAGTACTCGTTCAATACTTGTTCTTGCTAGTTCTTCGATTGCTTGCAGAACAGGACCGGGTGACGCGCTCCCACAAGATCGCGACATCCATAGGAGGTGGTGTATCGGTTGCTAAGGCACAACGTCCATTGGAAGGTTGTAGTCGAGCCGTGAACGTCGTCTCCTCCAATCGAGTTATCCCCCACGCCTCTCATCGAAAGATCGGGCACAATACCCAGCGGGTTCCCATCAGTTGCTATCAGAGCAAGGTTGTTCGGTGAGAGACTTCAAATTTGTTGCTGATTTTAATTTCCTATAGTCCAGAAAAGCCAAAAAAAATAGATTAGTTTATCATGATCATATAAACCCTTTGAGCCTTTGCTAGTACTGCTTAGTTAGGGTTTGTTGAGTTTTTGGTTGCATCGGTCGCGTCAAGTTGCAGGTCTTAGTTTAGTCGTTTAGAGTTTCGAGTTCTTATCACATTTTGGTTTGGAATTCCTGTCCAGCACGAGAAGAAAACTATTGCAGTTTCCTTGTCCAGTCTCCAAATCTCATGTTTTAGTACAATCTGGAAATCTTAACTCGTGCTCTTTCCAACGCATCTGACCGCGCTCAAAAATTCCTTCTGGGCACTCCGTAATCGCCTTGGATATTTGCGTATCTAGCTAGCTGAAATAAGAATTGTAAATCTGTTTTGGTAGAGATTGATGCTGCCATTTGTTTTGGTTGTCATAGCCTCAATCAGAAGATTTTAGTCCCCCAAAAGAAAAGGAAAAGAAGAAGAAAAAGCAAAAAAAAGAGAAAAAAGTAAAAGAAAAGAAAAAGGGGTTGATCATTGTGATTGTTTTTGGTGGTGCGTTGTGACTTCCTTTATGTCTAGGCTCGCGTCTCTAGCACGGTCTAGGCTAGGACCAGCACAGTACCGCCGTTGAACGATTATTCAGCTTACTTTGTTTTAACTAACGTGATGCTAGCTATTCCTTATTTTCAGCCCACATATAGCTCCACATATCCGACTACAGCTTGACAGGTCTTGTTGTTGCGGCACCGATACACTTCATTCCAGGTTTGCCGACTTGTGTAGCCGTGACCTCCTGTCGAGCAAGGTAAGAATTGGTAAGAGCTTGTATAACAAGTTGAGAGTGAGCGCCTTATAGTACTACATCCTATTAGTTGTAGGGCTTTTATTCCTTCACTTGTTTCTCTTGTTGCCTTTGTTTGTTGGACCATGGCAGGCTCTCAAGATGATGGTGATGGGTCTCAAAGTGACAAGACTCCGCAGTCTCCTCGCACAAAGGGCATCATACAACATTTTGAATGGTTGGTGAAGAAGCACAACGAGGGGATTGATAATGACTTGCTGGTGACGAATGACAAGATTGGGCAATTGGAGGCCGCACAGATCGCAACCAATAGCAAACTTACGAAGATGGAGGCATCAGTGGCTCGTGTGGACAAGAGTCTTGCTGCACTTTTGAGGCGGTTTGATGAGATGCATGCTAAAACCACCAATGGAAAGGATGGAGATGACAAGAAGGAAGAAAGTTTTGAAGACAATGCATATAGTGCAGACACTGAAGTCGAAGACCAAGATCCTGCTCGCCGTCGGCAACGTTTTAATCGCCGAGGTATGGGTGGTCATCGTCGACGTGAGGTACATGGTAATGATGATGCTTTTAGTAAGATTAAATTTAAGATACCTCCTTTTGATGGTAAATATGATCCTGATGCTTACATTACTTGGGAGATTGATGTTGATCAAAAATTTGCATGACATGAATTTCCTGAAGCTACACGTGTTAGGGCTGCTACTAGTGAATTTACTAAATTTGCTTCTGTTTGGTGGATAGAACATGACAAGAAACACCCTAATAACATGCCACAAACTTGGGATGCTTTGAAACGGGTCATGCGAGCTAGATTTGTTCCTTCTTATTATGCACGTGATCTGTTACATAAGTTGCAGCAATTGAGACAAGGTGCTAAAAGTGTAGAAGAATATTATCAAGAATTACAAATGGGTATACTGCGTTGTCAAATAGAGGAGGGTGAGGAACCTGCGATTGCTAGATTTGTGGGAGGACTGAATAGAGAAATTCGAGATATCGTTGAATATAAAGATTATAATAGCATAACGAAATGTTTTCATATTGCTTGTAAAGCTGAAAGAGAAGTGCAGGGACGACGTGCAGGTGTGAGGTCTAATGTTTCTGCAGGAAAATCAGCACCATGGCAGCAACGTACGACTACCTCTTTGACTGGGCGTGCACCTCCTCCACCCCCGTTGTCGAGTCCTTCAGCACCGCCGCCTCCCTCCAGCGACAAGACACGCGCTGCTCCGGCAAATTCAGCAACAAAATCTGCTCCAAAACCGGTCGGTAGTACTTCGTCAGTTGCCTCCACAGGTAGAACAAGAGATATCCAGTGTCACCGGTGCAAGGGATATGGGCATGTGCAGCGTGATTGCCCAAACAAGCGAGTTTTGGTGGTTAACAATGATGGTGGGTATTCCTCTGCTTCTGATTTCGATGAACAAACACTTGCTTTGCTTGCGACTGATGATGCAGGTAGTGAGGAGCCACTAGATGAACAAATTTGTGCAGAGGATGCAGAGCATTATGAGAGCCTCATTGTGCAGCGTGTGCTTAGTGCACAAATGGAGAAGGCGGAGCAAAATCAGCGACATACATTGTTCCAAACCAAGTGTGTAATTAAAGAGCGATCTTGCCGCTTGATCATTGATGGAGGCAGCTGCAACAATTTGGCTAGCAGCGACATGGTGGAGAAGCTTTCACTATCAACAAAACCACATCCACATCTATATCACATTCGATGGCTGAACAACGGTAAAGGTAACCAAGATGGTTCGAATTAGTTTTGCTATTGGTTCATATCATGATGTTGTTGAATGTGATGTTGTGCCTATGGAAGCTTGTCATATTCTGCTAGGTAGGCCATGGCAATTTGATACAGATTGTAGACATCATGGTAGATCAAATCAATATTCTCTCATACACCATGATAAGAAACTTGTTTTGCTTCCCATGTCTCCTGAGGCTATTGTGCGTGATGATATTGCTAAGGCTGCAAAAGATAAAAATGAGAACACTAAAATTGTCAAATATGCTGAAAGTAAGAAAAATGAGATAAGATTAAAAGGGCATTGCTTGCTTGCTACTAAATCTGATATAAATGAATTGGTTGCTTCTACTTATGTTGCCTATGCTTTGGTGTGCAAGGATGCTTTGATTTCACTTCACGATATGCAACAATCTTTGCCCCCTGCTGTTGCTAACATTTTGCAGGAATATTCGGATGTGTTTCCAAGTGAGATACCAGCGGGGCTGCCACCAATGCGAGGGATTGAGCACCAGATTGATCTAATTCCTGGTGCATCTTTGCCAAACCGTGCACCGTACAGAACAAATCCGGAGGAAACAAAAGAAATTCAGCGGCAAGTGCAAGAGCTACTCGACAAAGGGTATATGCGTGAGTCTCTTAGTCCTTGTGCTGTTCCAGCTATTTTGGTGCCTAAGAAAGATGGAACATGGCGTATGTGTGTTGATTGTAGAGCTATTAATAATATCACCATTCGATATCGACACCCTATTCCACGTTTAGATGATATGCTTGATGAGTTGAGTGGTGCTGTTGTGTTCTCTAAAGTTGATTTGCGTAGTGGGTACCACCAGATTCGTATGAAATTGGGAGATGAATGGAAAACTGCTTTCAAAACTAAGTTCGGTCTATATGAGTGGTTAGTCATGCCTTTTGGGTTAACTAATGCACCTAGCACTTTCATGAGATTAATGAACGAGGTTTTGCGTGCTTTCATTGGGAAATTTGTTGTAGTATACTTTAATGATATTTTGATTTACAGCAAATCCATGGATGAACATTTTGATCACTTGCGTGCTATTTTTAATGCGTTGCGAGATGCACGTTTGTTTGGTAACCTTGGGAAGTGCACCTTTTGCACTGATCGAGTGTCTTTTCTTGGCTATGTTGTGACTCCACAGGGAATTGAGGTTGATCAAGCCAAGGTTGAAGCTATACAGGGATGGCCTATACCAAAGACTATTACACAGGTACGGAGTTTTCTAGGACTTGCTGGTTTCTACCGGCGTTTTGTGCAGAATTTCAGCACCATTGCTGCACCATTGAATGAGCTTACGAAGAAGGGAGTGCCTTTTCGTTGGGACAAAGAGCAAGAGAATGCTTTCAACATGCTAAAAAATAAGTTGACACATGCACCTCTACTCCAACTTCTTGATTTTCATAAAACTTTTGAGCTTGAATGTGATGCTAGTGGAATTGGATTGGGTGATGTTTTATTGCAAGAGGGCAAACCAGTTGCATATTTTAGTGAAAAGTTGAGCGGACCTGTTCTGAATTATTCCACTTATGACAAAGAATTGTATGCTCTTGTTCGAACATTGGAAACTTGGCAGCATTATTTGTGGCCCAAAGAGTTTGTTATTCATTCTGATCATGAATCATTGAAACATATTCGTAGTCAAGGAAAACTGAACCGTAGGCATACTAAGTGGGTTGAATTTATTGAATCTTTTCCTTATGTTATTAAGCATAAGAAAGGGAAAAAAATGTTATTGCCGATGCCTTGTCTAGAAGATATACATTGCTGAACAAACTTGATTACCAAATCTTTGGATTACAAACAATTAAAGACCTATATGCTAATGATGCTGATTTTAAAGAGGTGTTGCTGCATTGTAAAGATAGGAAAGGTTGGAACAAATTCATCGTCAGTGATGGGTTTGTGTTTAGAGCTAACAAGCTATGCATTCCAGCTAGCTCCGTTCGCTTGTTATTGTTGCAGGAAGCACATGGAGGTGGCTTGATGGGGCATTTTGAAGCAAAAAAGACGAAGGATATACTTGTTGGTCATTTCTTTTGGCCAAGGATGAGAAGAGATGTGGACAAATTTGTTGCTCGTTGCACTACATGTCAAAAGGCTAAGTCAAGGTTAAATCCACACGGTTTGTATTTGCCTTTACCCGTTCCTAGTGCTCCTTGGGAAGATATTTCTATGGATTTTGTGATGGGTTTACCAAGAACTAGGAAGGGTCGTGATAGTGTGTTTGTGGTTGTTGATCGATTTTCTAAGATGGCACACTTTATACCATGTCATAAGACTGATGATGCTTCTCATGTTGCTGATTTGTTCTTTCGGGAAATTGTTCGTTTGCATGGTGTGCCCAATACTATTGTGTCTGATCGTGATGCTAAATTTCTTAGTTATTTTTGGAAGACATTGTGGGCTAAATTGGGGACTAAGCTTTTATTTTCTACTACATGTCATCCCCAAACTGATGGTCAAACTGAAGTTGTGAATAGAACTTTGTTTACTATGTTAGGGGCTGTTTTAAAGAAAAACATTAAGATGTGGGAAGATTATTTGCCTCATATTGAGTTTGCTTATAATCGTTCGATGCATTCTACTACAAAGATGTGCCCATTTCAGATTGTGTATGGTTTCTTGCCTCGTGCTCCTATTGATTTAATGCCTTTGCCTTCGTCTGACAAGTTGAATTTTGATGCTATTACGCGTGCTGAATTCATGTTAAAACTGCATGAAACAACTAAAGAAAACATAGAGTGCATGAATGCTAAATACAAGCTTGCTGGTGATAAAGGTAGAAAGGAATTAGAGTTTGAACCTGGAGATTTAGTTTGGTTGCATTTGAGGAAGGACCGCTTTTCTGAATTGAGAAAATCTAAGTTGCTGCCTCGAGCAGATGGTCCATTTAAAGTGTTAGAGAAGATTAATGATAATGCATATAAGCTCGATTTGCCTGCCGATTTTGGGGTTAGTCCCACATTTAACATTGCATATTTGAAGCCATATTTGGGAGAGGAAGATGAGCTTGAGTCGAGGACGACTCAAATGCAAGAAGGAATATTTGGGAGAGGACATCCACGCCAACGATACATCCACGCCATCTCCTCCTGTCGTTGCTGGTCCTATAACCCGTGCTCGTGCTAAACAACTTAATCCTCAGGTAAGTTCACTCTTGAGTTCATGTTCATCATATTTAGATTGTGGAGACCCGTGCACTCTTGTTTTGATCAGGAATCATGGAGAGGACCGAGAAGGAATAGGAATCGCGCGGGCTGGATTCGGACTGCAGAAAAGGGTCGACTTGTAATGGACACCACGGTCGCATACGGACTCGGATGGGGGCGTTCAAGTACTTCACGGAAAGCTTACCAAGTCTACTTTCCAACGGATCCAACCTCGCGCCCATATCATTTCGGAGTCGGCCACAATCGTCTATTTTCTGCCGAGACGTTTTCTGCCCATGATGCTGCGTCATCGTATTTTGGCCCAATGGGCCGTGTATCATGTAGAGTCCATTATGGACGCGTCTTAGGGTTGGAGCACGACCCCAACACCCCTCTGGTCGTCCTCCCTTTGTTTCATACCCCTTAGCCGCCGCCAAGAACACTTGAGTTTTGTTTAGATCAAGTTTAGCCATTGCTACTTGCTTGTAAGCGCGCGTGCTGGTCCAGCCGCCCGTCTTCGAGTCTTCGAAACCCCGCTTCGTTGGTTATTGAGATTGTGATTCAAACACTTCATTCTCATCTAGTAATTTCAGTACTTGTTCAATACTTGTTCTTGCTAGTTCTTCGATTGCTTGCAGAACAAGACCGGGTGACGCGCTCCCACAAGATCGCGACATCCATAGGAGGTGGTGTATCGGTTGCTAAGGCGCAACGTCCATTGGAAGGTTGTAGTCGAGCCGTGAACGTCGTCTCCTCCAATCGAGTTATCCCCTACGCCTCTCATCGAAAGATCGGGCACAATCCCCAGCGGGTTCCCATCATGGTCAACCAAAAAGCTAGCCATTAAAAAAATACAGAATTTCAAACAAATGGGGCCTTAGTAATAATAAGATGCTGCACAACTTTTTTTGAGAATGGAAATATAATTTCAGCCTCTGCACTGCTATGCAGTGTCTAATATGTTATTACCAAGCAAACAACTTAAGAAAAGTAACATGGCACATGATGATGCTTTTGAAGAAAATTTTCAAACATACTGTGTATAGCTTATTCCCACGTACCACCATTCAAACAGTGGGACGCGTATTACGTAATAATAATCGTGTCACAGACCGAGGTTGCCCATGTCCGACAAGAACTTGCCGAACTCCACGCGTGATGAGCCACCGTGTGTCCAGGCCATGGCCGCAGCCTCCTTGTGCACTATCACCTTCGCCCTGAGCTGCTCCCCTTCCTTAGAATCCATCACAAGCCTTACCTTGGCGGCTTGGCCTCTACCTCGTCAGCCTTGACCAACCCCTGGTGCCACCCCACCATCTCGAGGCCAATTCTCGCCTCCTCAACCATTAACACTTTGCGTATCTTCTGGTCCGCATACAACAGCCAACAAAGCATCGGTACGCCTGAAGACCACCGGCCCATCTATTTTTTTCGGTCCCAGCCCCGCACACGAGAAAACAGAACAGTCCCTCACCTCCGTCTCTATTCGAACCACACTAGACACACTTAGAGACTTCCAGTCAATCTTTGATTAGTTGTTTATGTCTTTCTGTACAATTTACACCACACGAGAGAATTAGAGACTTTTAGTTGCGGATTGCAGTCTTGTTGAATAATAAACAAAACATGGAGAGTCTAGATAGCACGATGATGTGATCTTCTGGACATAATGGCGCTGCAGCATTTGTGTAGTTGCTCTGGTTAGGCGTGGGGAGATTTGGCTGAGAAGTCATTACTGTGTCGTTGAGGAAGATGTTAATCTGATGATTATTCTCCTGCTTTGATAAAAAAACTGATGTGATTGGTGTTGCTTTTTAGGATTTAGATTTTTTTCCCACTCAGTTTTTTCTGTCTTAATTATTTCAGTGGCATGAGAAGAAAAAAAATGCACGGGAACAAAATATGATAAATAACGGATCGTCTACTATAAAAAAATGCACGGGAACATTATTTCAGTGTACGTTTTTTAGCAGCGGACGGATTTTTTTTTTGCAGGTAAAGAGGACGGGAAAAAAATTAGATGGCCCATTTTCTATAGGGGAGCCAACCGGTAGTCTCCACGTGCGCGGAGACACACAAGGGGACAGGCAAGCTGCAGCCGGCTTCTAGGGGCAGGAATGTGTTCACGAGGACGGATTTGCATCTATTAGCAATTTTTTTTTGAACGAACGTTGCTTAGATTGGGCCGCTCTATTAACATAGAAGAGAGTTTACAGAAGATCACCCTTACGGGTGGTCAACCAAGGAGCAAAAAGAAATAGAAAAACTGTACAAAGAGACTACATCAACCCGTATTAGCAAATTGAAGTGACAGTGACTCGATTTATTTTTGTTTGTTACAATTTTTCTTCGCTGCTTCTAGAGGATAGGATCAATTCCCGAGAGTTCCTAACGAGGTAAAACATAGATCTACAGGATCACACACTGCCCAGAAACTGCAGAAGAGACTTTGGAGCGCCTCGATCTTTCTTCACTGAACTATTCAATTATCCTGAATATGCTTGAATTGCACGTCACGGGAAACATGCAGCCCTTCCAGATTTTGTAACTTTTCATATCCAATTTAGGTGTTCCATTCTTCTTGGACGAAACGAACACTACGTCAGGATATGATATTGGTGACGGTTCTAGAAGATGATTATTGATTAGTGACGGCATTCATCCTGAAGCGGCAATTAGGGGAGCCATACCCCTTTGCTAATAGCCTTTCCTCATCCTAGATCATTGTGTTACGATGCGTTAGTGGAGTTATGATGTTTGTGGGCTACGTGTAATATGTCACTGATGAGTTGTTTATTATTCACAACGGAATCTAAGATAATATTGATTCAGCGTATCATACATTCATACGAGCACCAAGATATGAACATATGTTACTATTACTAATTAGAGGCTCCTTTTAGAGCCTCCAGATTAATTCTCACGAAACGCGCTAGAAAAAAAGATAAATCCTAGAAATTCTCACAAAAATCAGAAACATCCGGCCATCAATATGACAGCTCTAATCATATCTTACTATTACTAATTAGAGGCTCCTTTTAGAGCCTCCAGATTAATTCTCACGAAACGCGCTAGAAAAAAAGATAAATCCTAGAAATTCTCACAAAAATCAGAAACATCCGGCCATCAATATAGCAGCTCTAATCATAATAGCCATTGGATCTTCCGTATCTTTTTAAAAATTACCCACCTCTGCCATTATAAAAATATAATCTAAAGTAACCCCCTAAATCTATGTCTAAATTACCCATCTCTGCCACTATAAAACTGATATATATAAAGCCTCCAATCTTCATCTACGTAATTGACCTATGATGTCTTATATTATCGTCTTACTATGTCGCTATATCGGGACTCTTTTTGAAGTATCCATGAGACTTCACGTTTAAAAAATGTGTGACCCTTAGCCGTTCTCAACTAAATTTTTCACGTCGTCCCTATGTACCATTGATTCAATCTATAAGCCATCCTTATCCTGGCCTAAAAACAGACACGGCGAGTACGTTGTATCAAAAGATATGGCAGCTACCGTACCACACCACCGCCAGGCACCAGCATGTTGCGCTGCCGACATCCTCGATCGGTTGCGCGCCTAAGATGCAACCTCCTGGAGAACAACTTTTTTTTCGAACCGATGGCGAAAACTTACGCTTTCCCAAATTTTTATTAGAAGAAGAGATTTGGCCCTGTTTATAAGGAAAACCGGGCCAAAAAACCATACAACTTCGGTCCGAAGACCGTACAACTAGAGAGGTATCGTACCATCTCATACAACTCCGTCCAACGACCGCACAACTCAATGGATAGGAAGAAACTCAGTGAGTTGGATTGGGACATCAACACCACCATTCTAAACAACTCAAACAACTTCAAAGGGTGAGCCGGGTCGGATTGGGACATCGACCCAAAAACCCCACTAAAAACCGCTCGGTCGGATTGGGACGTCGACACGAGCTACCACTGCTACCACTGCCATGGACTGAAACCTCTCTTCTTCTCTACTACTATAATTTTTTTTTCTTTTTTCTTTATAAATAGCAAAAAGGAAAAACAAAGAGAAATGACAGGAAAGAAAACACCCTCACACAAGCAGCTGCCATTGCAGGAGGCAAGTCCGCGCTGGAGATGACCGACATCGCCTTCAGGAAGGACATGACACACGGAGCGCCATCGACGTCGTCCCAAAGAGGGATAAGCTTTCACTTGCATCTTCACTGCGAAGCGACGAGATAGCTGGCACCACCAACCTCACCACCATGGCGCCATTGGGGAGCCAACGCACGACTGCCACCATCGGCACCACCACAATGCCGCCGGCAAACAACCATGCGAACCATCATCGGTCGTGCTACCACAGCACCACCAACACCATCGCCGCTGGACGAAGGCTGCCCGAGGCAACCAGTAACGCCACCATGGCATTACTGGTGCACCGTCGCCAGACTGCTGCCAGCCACACCACCATGGCGCCGCAAGCACAAGCCCAGACAAGCCGCCGCCGGCCGCGTCACCAAGACGCCACCCAAGCACACCTCCACAGTGCCTCCGCCAAGGTGTCCCGCCGGCCCTTTACCATCGCCCCGCCAGGCAGCAGAGACCGGGCACCCCTGGCCACGCCGCGAACCACCGCCGCCACCGCCGAAGGCCACCGACGGCGAGGGACAGGGGGTCGGGCCGCCCCCAGCCACGCCGAGAGCAGCCGCCGGAACCGCCAGCCGCCGCGCCGAGCATCCGGGCACCTCCAACAAGGAGCCGGGCCACCAACGCCAGGCCACCAGCACCGCGCGGATCCGGCCGCCAAGACCGCGGATCCGGCCGCCCCCGCCGTGGATCTGGCCGGAGGCCAGGGCAAAGGACCTGCACGAGAAGAGGGTAGAGGAGGAAAAGAGAAGCTCGGAGGGGAGGAGAAGGAAGGGAGAGGGAGGGAGATGGCCCCGCCGCCACCTTCCTTGCTGCTCGCCGGCCTCCGACGCGCAGCTCCGGTGGCGGCGGAGGTGAGAGGGAGGGCGGCGGGTCTGGGCTGTGGGGTGCCGGGGGAGCCGTCCGTGTCGCCGGTGGAAGGCGACGCGGGGGCGTGATTGTTTTGTTTCTTTTTTACCCTGAAGAACAACTTCGATGCCGGTTTCAATTGTTCGCTGAAATCGCTCTTGGCTGACCCAACTCTCGACCTTCCATGCTTGGCCTATGGCCGTTTTATTTTAATTAGTTATGATCATATTGCCACACAGGTAGGTTGATGGGATTGGATTTAGCACAAATGTAAAAGAACGAGGACACAAGTACGTCCAGGCCCACTTATTAACTGCTTCGTTGCTATGCCACTGACTCAAACTCAAGAAGCTGCTTGAAAGATCGACATCACGTTCTCAGTCAGAACTTCGACATTGCGGGTGCTCTCAAGTCTCAATGCCAATGCCTGTTCTTCAGGGACGCCAGGAACAGCAGGCCAGCAGCTGACAGATCAAAGTTCCACACTACATCATAACAAAAATGAGCTGCCCCTGACCATATGCACACGTCGGTAGGGGTAGGGGTCGACGAAGCATTGCACGGCCATGTTTTGCAACGCACTGGTGTCTGTTATTGATGATCGGACTTGGAGGTGACGTTGTATGGCGATACAAAACGATGCATATATGATGGGAGCCCTCGATTTCTATGTTGTACCTGCTGGACCGTGTACTACTGCCTCTTGAAGACCTGTGCATTTCTGCGACACTGCTTTGAGCGACATTCTCAGGAAGATAAATGAGCAAGAGTTGTCCCGGTCAACAACTGCCGCTGCTGCACTCTTCTGCATAACGTGCAAACATATGTAGGCTGTCAAATGCACCAGCTGATCATCTTGGGTATGCAGAGGACGCACAACCTCCCAGATCGAGATCATCCCTTCTAGGTACTCTAATATTTTGTATTGATGAGTACATGCTTTAAACTCTCCTAACTTATTTTCTCAATTATTCTTGATATATATACATACTGCCTAAAAAAAGTATGGCTTCAACATGGCCCCTTCTCGGTTTTTGATGCATGCATGTGTAAAACTGTGGATATGATAATACATTCGCCTCTTACTAAGAAAGAGCAATGACAAAGATAATACCAAAATATGCTGATTTTATACTAGAAAACATAAAGGGGTTAAGTACTGATTAATTTGCACGCATTATGCTAAATGTTAATTCTCAAATTTTACAATTATGTAACTGTTATGAACTGTAAAATACATTAACATTTTCCTAAACATTGGTAGCATGTTGTCCAGGTCTATTTAGGCAAAGCCCCCTTGATTTAGGTTCCACTATACAGTTGAAGAAATCAAAAGGTGAGGTTTATACAATGGTTTTTTTATCTTGATGAACTTATTAACTACCTTAGAATTTATGTCGTAAAGTGAACTTTTTATTTAGTTGCTTTTCTGAGTGGTGGTTTTATGGCAGAAATATAAACTCGAGTTGATAGAAAGGTCTTAGAATTCCAGGGGGAAAATATACCTAGGCTACAGTTTATGGTGGTAAATAAAAGACTAAGTGCATAAGAGTTGAGAGAAGTGAAGTCTCTAATTGTCCTAGACGATGTTGGACGCATTTCTCTTTGAGGAATTATTCATTTTGCACGTGTTGTATCCTCTTCCTACCTCCTAATTTCAAGAAAAACTAATATTAAGAAAAAGGAAATTAAAATGAACATCCCCAAGAATTGTTGTAGTGTAATAAGAATGGAGATGGAGCATGCAGGGCTTTCAATTAAAGGACATGGGTATTAATTTTCTTAAAAAGTATTTTGAAGTATATAAAAATTTAAATCTTCATCTTCTCATGTTTATTTTAAAAATAGCTAGGCTGGCGGCTGACCGTGCAGTTGCACGGGTGATGGACTAGTATAACAAAAATGCTCAGATACCCAATCTACAACGAGCATACACCACACACTTGACGACGCTAGGTGATGCGCGGAGGCTGAGACAGAGTTGATGCATCGGGGTTGGACGGTGCCGGCGGGGAGGGAGGGACCTGAGTGGTGGCGGCGCAGTGTGGAACTCACGCTAGTGACAAATTAGATCCGAAAAATATGGACCAGAAATTACTATGGCTTGATAATTATTATTAAATCACCCTTAATAATAGATGGTTAGATTTTATCTATACTATATACTACTAAATAGGGTACCGTAAAAGACCTCATTAAAAAATGGCAAAGCATGGAGCGAGACTCAGTTGCAGATTATATCCGATACAGTGAACCAATGGGAACAGTGGTATCTGTATTGTGAGATTAACGGTATAGGATATCATAAAAGACCTCATTAATAAACGGCAAAGCCATGTAGCGAACCGGATGCAGATTATACCCAATACAGTGAACCAGTGGGAACAGTGGTCTCTACATTATGAGATTAACACAGTCTAATACGTTATTACAGTGTTGCAATACCATGCAGAGAGCTTAGTAAGAAGGTACAGGCACATGATGTACGAATAAAATTGCAAGCCCTGAATAGCTTATTTCCCAGCACTAAAGAGTGCAAATTTAATTCGTGGAACAATCATGCACCGATAATTCACGAGCGTACCTGCCCGAGGTTCCCCACGTCTGCCAAGAACTGGCCAAATGCCGCGCGCGACGAGCCACCATCCTTCCTGGCCATGGCCGCAGCCTCCTTGTGCGCCTTCATCCGCTCCCTGAGCAGCTCCCCTTCCTCAGACTCCATCACGAGCCTTACCTTGGCCTCTACCTCCTCGGCCTTGACCAGCCCCTGCTTCCACCCCACCATCTCCACGCCAATTCTCGCCTCCTCAACCATTAGCACTTTGTTTATCATCTGATCTGCGTACAACGGCCAACAAAGCATCGGTACACCAGCCACGATCCCCTCGAGCACCGAGTTCCAACCACAGTGCGTCACGAATGCGCCAATGGCCCTGTGGTGGAGCACCTCCGCCTGCGGTGCCCACAGCTTGACGACGACTCCGCGGCCACTGGTCCTCTCCAAGAATCCCTCTGGTAGGACCACGTCGAGGTCTGGGTCGGCACGGGGGTCGATGGGCCTCTCCGGATCATTGTGGGGAGGTGCTCGCACCACCCACAGGAACCGATGGCCCGATTTCTCCAGGCCGGCGGCGATCTCCTTGAGCTGCTCCTCTGAGTGGTTGCTTGCACCTACGCTTCCAAAGCAGAGGTACACCACGCTGCGCTCCGGTTGCTTGTCCAGCCATGAGAGGCACTCGTGCTTTTCTTCTGTCAGACCGGCCTCCGCCACCAATGGCCCAACACAGTAAACCGGAGGCATCGTGGGGAAGCACCGTTGGTCCCTGAGCGCTCCCACTGCACGAGGTTCTAGGGACACGAACGTGTTCACAAGAATGCCGTCGGCTTCTTGCTGTTTACACATGGACTCGATCATCACCTTCCGGCTCTCCGGATCCTCAAGGATTTCGTTGTTGATATGAGAAGCCGGCATGGATGGGACGCCATGGAAGTTGATTGGGGTGTCTCCTAGCTCCCTCAGGCTCGGCTGTCCATCTGCGAAGATTGAAGGAAACTGGGAGGATATGACAAAGGCGGAGGCGTTAATGCCGACAAAGGAGTATGCCGGGATCCCAAGCTTCTTGATGCCGTCGAGCACGTCGATGGACATGAGATCCACAATCAGGGCGTGGATGCTGCGGGGAGGCATGGAGCACAGGAAGTCGTGGAGGTGTTGGTTGTACCGGTTTACGAGGTCAGAGTACCTGACGGGGAACTTGGTGTCGTGGACGATGGTGGGAGGGTCCTGGATCCGTGGGAGCTTGTGGAAGGTGACGGACGGCTTGGAGGAGGCGACGCGGTCGACGACGGCAGCCAGGGCGATGTCTCCTTTCAGGCTGGGGTCGATGAGGGCCACCGTGACGGCGTAGCCTTCCTCCAAGAGGGAATCGGCGAGCTGCATCATGGGGACGAAGTGGCTGACGGCGAGGCCTGGGTAGAGGACGACGGTCTTCTTCATGACTTAGCTTCCCTTTGTGCAGTGGCTACTAGCTGCCCAAGTTCTTGCTCCGGTGGACAACAAAATAATGTTGTGGACGCAATAATGATGAAGAGATAAGGGTGGACCGGCCTTGATTTGGAGGACAATACTGTTAGAGGCAAGGAGGCAAAGACAGCCTGCTAATGACTGACACATCGAAAAGTGATTGCATTTTGCATTCGCGGTCAAAATACAGTCGTGGTGGGGTCCAAAATAACGACGCACGGCTATGCACGTTCACAAAAAAAAGGCACGGCGATGGTTTCTCTAGCAGGACTTGTCATTGCCACAAATATTGTCTTTGTTTCTGCTCATGCTAAATTAGTTGGCAAGCAGTCTCTCTCTCTCTATATATATATATATATGCTGCAGTGGATCTTAAAATGATTGCTACTTGGCTGCTACTACTTTGTTCGCAAGTTGCTGTCTTGACTTCAAAAATGCACTTGAAACACGCGCGCATTGCAACCGGCAGAGACACGTGCTTTATCATGATAATATCGGACGTTAGGGCCAGGTACTCGAGTCGAACCAGACCCTGTTAGGGCTAAGGACGGGTACGGTCCGATGGGTGGTCCTATACAGTGTTATGTCAGATTTTTCTAATGTGGAGAAAAAAAAGCGAGGTAAGAGGAGACCGTTGTTTCATAAGATAACTGATTTATGAGCTAATTTTAGGGTCTGCGAGCTTTCTTATAATTATATGAGTTGTTATATTGTCATACAACTCATAAAATTTCTTTCTTTTCACCATTGTATGTGTCTGCACTCTGCTATGTCTATCGAATTTGCCTGTTTCCATCGGCATACTCGCAGACCCCCTCCACTCTCGGAAAGTGAACCGGGAGTCATTCACCAATGATATCCCTGGGCATAGCGATGGTGGGAGTGGAAAAGCAGCATTACTTCAATACTGCTCGGTGTTATTAACTAGAAGTGGTAGATTTCCCACACTAAAAAAGAATAAAAATGTTGTTCTATACGGTTCCATACTTCATCTTTCCCTTTAGTATTAAGCATACAACTTACTCCATCCGGTTTGGTATTAGAAGTCGTTTTGAACAAGGTTTGAGTCAAACATTGGAAATATAAATCATAAATAACTTTTAAGTCGTTGAGTTGGGAAATGTAAAAATTATATAATAGATTGGTCTTGAAAATTACTTTCATAAAAATATACATATATAACTTTTTAAAAAATATTTTTATAGAAAAGAGAAGTCAAAGTTGTGTTTTGGTGACCGTTTCACTGTCCTAAACGACTTCTAATACTAAACCAGAGGGAGTACAATCTCACAAAACCAAGCAAGTCCTATAATGGTCACAAAAATTGAAGATAAAGCACACAATCGAACATTCATTTCATAAATTGAACAAGATTCAAATTGCGGTTACAAGTCGGACGACATGCTTACAGTCAAATAATTTCTTTGTCTCAAATTATAATTCGTTTTGATATTTTAGATATACAAATTTTTCTATCTAAGCTCTGCTGGGTCTTTCATCTCCCACTCTTCGATCGGCTCGGCTAGATCTAAAGATAGACAGAGACTAGATGATATTCAGAGAAAGAGAGGTAGAGAAAGATATGAAGGGAATACCCCCTTTATTCCTGGCTACTTTGTGTTTACTTTTAAATATATAATTAGTAGGGAAATACCCCTCCAGTTTCTTAAAATAAAAAAGATACGAATGGAGCGCTGAGCTCACCAATACAGGCACACAGCCAACCATGGACGACGAGCTCGATCCTGCTCCGCTGCTCGCCATGCCGTCGCCGTCGCTGTAACCACACATGCGTGCCCCTCAGCGATAGACACCTACCACCACCTACCAAATCCTCAATCACAAGCTCCCGTTCTTCGTCTCCCGTTGCAAAGCTCTACTGCAAGCACAAGGTTCCAGGTCCAAGCGTTGCTCGTATAAGGTTCCAGTATTTGAGTTATTTCCACGTACCCTTTACCAGCGCCGGATCACGTCGGAGTTTCGTTGACTGCAAGGATGGGTACGTGGATGGAAGCTCTCTCCTCTGTCGTGAGTAGGGCTGCGGCCGTGTGTGGATGTGAGTGGTACCCGTGTTGATGTTTCAATTCAACCGGATGAGTACAGTTGTTTTTTTTCTTTCTTTTCTATTTCCTATGGCCTTTCAGCGTCGTACGCATTGCTTTATGCGGTTTGTTCAAAAAAAACTATTAGCATACGCAAGAGCACCAGAAATAGGTTCAAATTCTTCATACAGAACACCACGGTGTAGCGCAAATGCAACGATGCATCACGGGCGTGGCAACCGCTACCTGAGGCTGCCTGCGTCCGACAAGAACTTCCCAAACGCCGTGCGCGACGAGCCACCGTCCTTCCAGGCCATTGCCGCGGCCTCCTTGTGCTCGGATACCCGTGCCCTGAGCCGCTTCCCTTCCTCGGCCTCCATCACCAGCTTTACCTTGGCCTCCAGCTCCCCGGCCTTAACCATCCCTCCGATCACCTCCACGCCGACCCCGAACTCCTCCACCAAGAACACCTTGTTCATCCTCTGCTCTGCGTACAAAGGCCAGCAGAGCATCGGCACGCCCGCCGTGATCCCCTCCAGCACCGAGTTCCACCCGCAGTGCGTCACGAACGCCCCCGTCGCCATATGATTAAGCACCTCCACCTGCGGCACCCACAGCTTGACGACGAGGCCACGGCCACGAGTCCTCTCCAAGAACCCCTCGGGCAGAAGGGCGTCAAGGTCCGGGTCGGCGCGCGGGTCGAACGGCTTCTCCGCGTCCTCGTGTGGAGGGGCTCGCACCACCCACAGGAACCGGTGCCCAGACCTCTCCAGGCCGATGGCCATCTCCTTGAGCTGCTCCGCTGAGTGGCTGCCAGCGCCCGTGCCTCCAAAGCAGAGGAACACCACGCTGTGCTCCGGTTGCTCGCCGAGCCACGCGAGGCACTCGTGCTTCTCCTCTGCCGCCTCGCCGTGCCCGGCGCCGGCGCCGGCGACCAATGGCCCGACGCAGTACAGCGGAGGCATCTTGGGGAAACGCCGCGGATCGCCAAGGGCCCCCACCGCGCGGTGCTCCAGCGACGCGAACGTGTTCGCTAGAATTCCTCGGGACTCCTGCATTATTCTGTCGAACATGTTCATCACTGCCTCGTATGCCTGGCTCCCTGGACCCTCGAGCATTTCTGCGGTGAGATGCGAAGCCGGCATGGGCGGGACGCCGTGGAAGCCGAGAGGCGTGTCTCCTAGCTCCTTGAGACTTCGCTGGCCTTCAGCACGGATCGACGGGACCTGGACGGACGCGGCAAGGGCGGACGCGTTGGAGGGGAAGAAGGTGTAGCCTGGGATCCCGAGCTTGTTGGTGACGTCGAGCACATGGATGGACATCATGTCCACGATCAGGGAATGGACGCTGCCTGGCGGCATGGATAGGAGGAAGTCTTGGAGGTGATGGTTGTAGCTGCACACGAAGTTGAGGTAGCTGACCATGAAATTGGCGCCGGGGACGATGGTGGGAGGGTCCTGGACCCGTGGGAGCTTGTGGAAGGCCACGGACGGCTTGGAGGCGGCGACACGGTCGACGACGGCGGCCAAGGTGATGTCTCCTTTCAGGGTGGGGTCGATGAGGGCGACCACGACGGCGTAGCCCTCCTCCAGGAGGGCGTCGGCGAGCTGCACCATAGGGACGAAGTGGCTGACGGCGAGGCCGGGGTACAGGACGACGGTCTTCTTCATGGCTTTGCAGCTTGTTTTTGCTGCTATGCACCTGAATTGGGAGTAGCTCGAGTTCTTGCGTTGGGGGTCAATAATGCAGTGGAGGCAAAGGAGCCGAAGACAGACAGGGCGGCATGACCGACAGATCGTACGCCATTGTATCGCGTGGCACCGCCGCAACCGCACAACAGCAACTTCCTTTTCTTGAAAAGGGCACCGGGCGAGTCCATTTGTTTTTTTTTTGTTTACCCGGTCCCTCCTAAGTCCTAACTGCCTACCAATGCTTTGTGCATGTGCCAAGAAGCCAAAGAGCACAAATGTTAAAGGGAACAGCTAAAAAATTCCAGGGAATACTATCGATGAGCTGACTAGTGTTTGGACCATGGGCCGTGGCGTTTCAAGGCTCAGCCCAGCTCCAAGAGAAGCAAGGCCCCGTGTGATTGATGAACCCATGCTTTGCTGCTTTCACGAATATCTGTATCAAATTGTACTCCGTATTTGATACGTACTGTACTATCTTTATTAGTGCTTTATGCTAATGGAAAGTGGTGTAATCGGTTGGCTAACGCTAAAAAAACATTTTCCTCACTTTTCAACAATTGTTCGCATGCTTCACTTGTCGCCTATCGTCCCCGCGCCATGGGGGTCCTCGACTCCTCTCGGCCGCCAGTACCCACCTTCTCACCATACCTTGCCATCTATTTTCAAATCGTTTGACTTTTTTATCATAATTTTGACTAGTTTTTGGAGTATGTGCATATCTTCCCCTTCGGCTTAGATTTTTTTAGATCAAGGGCTTAGTTGTTCCCTGTCTTCTAAAGGCTCTGGGACATAAATACCTTGCCCAAATAGTAATCTTTACGCGACCTCCGTTGTTTGAAGTACAGAAGATGTGAATACGTTTAAATAAGAGAATAACGAACAAAAGTTACACTTACGTTTGTGTATCCAAGTACATGGAGAACAAGCTGGGAAGAACATGTTACCGGAGGTCATTTCAGCAACGTCCTCATCTCCATCGAGCGAGAAATCTTCCACTTCTCATGTCAATCAGGAGCACCCATGTCTTCCCATCATCACCGCAGTGCCTCTATCTCCCTCAGCACGGCGTAAACGACGCTGGGTTCACGCTCACAAAGGGGAACTCCGGCGAGAGGAGGGGAAGACGAAGCCTGGCGTACGAGTCGTGCGCCCAGAGTTTGCCGGCCTCAATGGCGCCATCCATCGCCCAGGCAATCCTCTCCGAGTCCAACGGCGTCACCAGCGACCAGACGGTCATGGTGAAACCCGAACCAGGCCTCCGCTTGCTCGCGATCTCGCCGTCGGCGCGGGCGACGTCGACGAACCACATCGCGCCGCCGCCGTCCGTGACGCACACGCTCCGCGTCACGAACGGATGCGACCTGCCGAGCTCCGGGTGGTCGGGGTTGCCCTCGGGGGGCTCCACCGGCAGCTCGACGTACCGGAGCTCGGGGTCCTCGCCGAGCACGTCGGTGAAGAGGATGCCCCTGAAGTAGTCGATCCAGCACAGGTAGCCTTCGAACGAGACGACCTTGTCGGTCGTCCACCACCGCAGCCCGTGCCCCGTACCCTCGCCGCGGCGGCGGATCAGGAGCCGCTTGGCCTCCCACTGCCGGGGGCCGGCGGCGGCGGAGCGATACCTGAAGAGCTCGGCTGCCACGGGCGCGGACTCGTTGTCGGCGGGTATGAGCACCTTGTGGTCGGCGACGGCGAACTCCTCCTCGCCACGGCGCAGGAGGCCGATGTCTCTCGCGTCCAGCATGTGCGAACGCTCGGGCTGGCCGTGCCCGGCCATGCGCCGCCCGTCGTCGACGTAGCACGGCGGGAGGGGGCCGGAGAGAGAGAGGCCAGAGGGGCCTCCGGCCTTGCAGACGAAGTAGTCGGCGTAGCAGCACCAGGGGTAGTAGGGGGTGGCGATGGGGGCGACGACGCGGAAGAGGACGGAGTCGCGGTGCGCCGCCACGAGCGCGGTCCCGTGGTGGAATCCCTTGGCTTCCCTCGGGTGATGAAGGTAGAGGCGGGACGCCCCAGGTGGCGCGAGTGCGCGACGAGGCGGAAGGAGACGAGGACGGGGTCGCCATTGGACGCGATGCATCTCGCCGACGGTGCCTCGCCGTCGCGGAAGGAGGCGGCGGGGTCCTTGCGGTAGATGTCGTTGTCGAACAGCACCCAGCTTGGGAAGGAGCGGCCCATGTGCAATTCCATGGCTTTCACCCCGGCCGGGAAAAAAAGGAGGCAATCGTTCTATCTGTTTCTCGATCTCCAGGGTTTTTCGGCGATGTATGGGAAGGTACGGAAGAGGGAGGTGAAGAGGTAGCTGGCGAAGGGGAAGGCAGGTATGTGTCACGATCCTAGGATTGGACAGGGTAACTGGAGGTGGTTGCCGGCGACACGCACGGCGGCGGCGTCTCGGAAGCAAGTAGCGAGGGGGAAGAAGAACAGTAGTTAGGGAAAAATTGTTGATTAATTCATTGATTCCTCTTCCTTAGAGTTCCAGCAATACATATAGTTCCCTAGGCCCAGTCGGCACGCAGGCCCATTAGCTATATTGGCCTCAGGCCATAGTGATGCTAATACATGGCTCATGACAGTATGTTCGGAACTCCGGTAACGCCAACAAATATGCAGACCGTAATATCGTAGTGGGCCTCAGCAATCAGCCCAGCCCGACCAAATTCCAGAATATATGCTGGCCTCATAACAATAGTTTCTTTTTTCTCTGCTAAAAAATAGTTTCTTTTTTCTTCTCAAAATAAAAGACACATGGACAAGAGAAAATCCATTAAGGTGGTGTTTGGATCCGGTGCTAAAGTTTAGCGCTTTAAATAAGTGATAATTAGATGTATTAAACATAAATTAATTATAAAACTAATTACATAAGTCATGTCTATTTTGTGAGACGAACCTAACAAGCCTAATTTTGCTATAATTAATACATAATTACCATATGTTTACGGTAGCATTACATTGTCCCATCATGGTGTAATTAGGCTTAATAGATTCATCTCGTAAATTACTCCTCGCTTATGTAATGTGTTTTTAAATTAATCTATATTTAATACTTCTAATTAGCATATTTACATTCGATGTGACGATGCTAAATAAGACCCAGGAAAGAAAAAAAGAAAGCAATAATCCAGATACCTGAGCGATGAAGCTAATTGATGATGCCTTCATGGGTGAGGCACGGGAAATGCCGCCGATTGGGTAGCGAACGATGAGGGGCCTATTGGGGAGGATCGAAGACTCCAAGCGAGGATTCATTCTGATGGGTTAGTGGTGATATATCCAATAGCATGATCCACTAGAGGCTAGAGGAGTGTAGGACTACATGTCATGGGCACATCAGGCCGTTATTCGAGCATATATAAGGGCTCAAGGAAAAGGAAAGACATGGAAAATAGTTGTTGAAATATAGTTAATTGACAATTTCTCCCCCATTAGCTTAATCTTTTGGGCTAAATAAGTGGGAGCATGCAACTGAAAGTTGGATTGAATCCTAGCGGACACAATCCTCAATAGGTTATCCTCCGCCCATTTCCTTAAAAAGTAAGAAAAGTAGCGGAAAAAGGCTGTTTAGGTGCTAGTCGATCTCTAGAGGGCTCTCTATCCTCTACGTTTGAGGCCTAAAAGAGTCTACATGTGAGGAGAAGTGTTGAAATATATTATTCTAAGCAGTGATGATGAGTTTTGTGCCATTGTGGGGTGGATATGTACTGTGCTTGGATATCCATACCAGCCAGGATTGTTGGCTGTTTCAAAGCAAGCGTGCTTTCGAGCCACTGTTCTTTTCCGGAATTCCGGAGGCAAAAGCCAAAAGGTGACCACGGTAAGTCCTCCATTTTTAAAATATGATGTTTAGAATGAATAAAGTGTTTATTTTCGAAATAAATAATTTGTTTTAAATGATATATATTCACAAACTGAGGTAGTATAATATCAACATGTGTTAAGTTTGAGCCACCACGGTTCTTTTTTTCTAATAAAGGTAACACTGCACGTAGACGTAGACGTATATATTACGAATTCAGCGTCCGGATCGGCATTAAATCATTAGGAACACAATGACCATATTATTGGGTTGACGGTAATCGGCTATACGTACATTAGGAATTCAGAGGCCTTGGGGTTGACATTATAGAATCGGCTACGTGCACAGTTCAGCCTTTCCCAACAGGCTGACAACAACTTCACACGCTAGTGTGATACACATGCACCGACGTCCAAATCCCTCAAAAACTCGAGCAAAATTAAAGCATCGCTCCCTCCACTGCTCTTTTCCGGAGGCAAAAGTTAACTTCGATTTGAGTACTTGGATAATTTAGAACTGAGGAAGTCCATACTTCGATTGATCTGCAAACTTAGGCCCTCCATAGTCCATAGTGTAGAGTCTGGATTTCGGCCCTAGCCGAACTGGATGAATTTTGGTCAATTTCGGTCTCATTTCGGATGGATTTCAGTGAAATCTCAAATTCGGAGGCACTAAATTCGTTTCGGACCCTTCCGAGATGGACGAATTTCAATAAAATTTGGATCATCTCGGTCGAATCTCAGAACCCTGGCCCAACATGCTACAAATTGGCACTGATGTTGTTATGGTGCAGCATAAAGCATCACTTAGTGGCTCTCATCAGACCATAAAAAAACTGGAAAAAGTCTACTTCACCCCCCCAACCTATGAGGGGTGGAACACATCACCCCCAACCTATGAAAATAGATTTTTTTTACCTCCTAAACTTTCTAAAACTGGACAAATCACCCCTTAAGCAGTTTTGAAAAATCATAATAAATTACAGAAAAATCATAAAATAGAAAATCAAATTGTGTTAGACTCCAAATGAGTAGATCTACGCAGTGAACATATAATATGGTATGCTTTAATACATTTTTTACAGCTATGAAGAAAAGAATAGATCTAAAGTTACAGGAAAAAAATGTACTAAAGCATTTCGTATTATATGTTCGCTGCATATGAATACTAATTTGAAGTCCAACACAATTTGATTTTCTATTTTACGATTTTTCTATGATTTATTATGATTTTTCAAAACTGCTTTAGGGGATGATTTGTCCGGTTTTAGAAAGTTTAGGGATAAAAAATCTATTTTCATAGGTTGGGGGTGATATGTTCCACCCCTCATAGGTTGGGGGGTGAAGTAGACTTTTTCCTAAAAAACTGAGCAAGCCTTTCTCCCTTAGAAAGATCTCACGCATCCATATAGCATTTTTCACTCCTCAGGCACCGAAGCCTCTTTTGCGCTTCCAATTTTTTTTTGGCACAGCCATCACTGGCTGCGGTTTGCGGAGTATGTACTGCCTGTATGCTCTCTCTCCTCAGTTCCACTCTAAAGTCTAAACCAACACTGTAGGGCCTCATTGGCAACAGTTGTTTTAAAAAAAAATTATTGACAAGAGTTGTTTTTTTAAAAAATTATTGGCAAGAGTTGTTGGCTGTTCCAAATTGTAATGACAAGCTTTCCACTGCTCTTTTCTCGGAGGCAAAAGCCAAAAGCTAAATAGGATAGTACAATGAAATCCACATGTCCGAGCCACATTCTTTTTTACCAAGGAACATTGTATACAGGTCGTCAGTGTCACGTAGACACGTATACGTTCATTACGAATGCTGCGTCCGGACAATCCGCGATACGTGTATATTAGGAATTCAACGACCTTATTATGGTTGACGTTACTCGGCTATACGTACGTACGTGCATAGTCCAGCCTTTTCCAACAGGCTGACAAGAACTTCACACGCTAGTGTGACACACACGCGCATCTCCATCCAAATCCCTCAGAAACTCGAGCAAAGCGTCGCTCGACGTGCCGCCTTGCCGTAGGCTCGTAGCCCCTCCATGGCCGTCTCCTTCGCCAGCATCGCCCGCCCACGGAGTGCACGTCCGTCCTCTGAGCCCATCACCCACTTGACCTTCGCCTCCACCTCCTCCGCGGCCACGACCTCCCTGTCGTACCCCGCCACATCTCCACCCCGACCCTCGCCGCCTCCACGATGAACACCTTGTTCAGCCTCTGCTCGGCGTACAACGGCCAGCACAGCAGCGGCACGTCGGCCGTGATCCCCTCCAGCGCCGAGTTCCACCCGCAGTGCGTCACGAACGCGCCCGTCGCCCTGTGCCGCAGGACGTCTGCCTGCGGCGCCCATGACTTGACCACCAGGCACCTGCCCTCCGTCCTCTCCAAGAACCCCTCCGGCAGGAGCTCGTCGAGGTCCGGCTCGGGTATGTGATCGTCGGCAAACAGGTTCCAACCGTCCGGCCGCGGGCTCCGCACCACCGACAGGAACCTCTCCCCTGACGTCTCCAGCCCGGTGGCGATCGCCTCGAGCTGCTTCATGGGGAACGAGCCCATGCTCCCGAAGCAGAGGAACACGACGCTCTTCTCCGGCTGCACGTCCAGCCACGCAAGGCACGGGTGCTTCTTGTTCTTGGCCTCCCCGCCTCTCGAGACCAGTGGCCCGATGCAGTACACCGGCGGCGTGGGACGGCCCGGGACGCAGGCGCCGTCCCTGAGCGCGGCCACCGCCCCGGCCTCCAGCCACTCGAACGTGTTCACGAGGATGCCCCGGACCTCCGGGATCCGCGCGAACGCGTACGTGCAGGAACTTCCTGTAGAGCACGTCGTCGCGGCGGAGCGCGCCCACGGGGAGCTCCGTGGGCCTGAACGGGGGGACGCCCGGGAAGAGAAGCGGCGCGTCGCCGATTTCGCCGAAGCTGCCGTTGATCTCGGCCTGCGCGTGCGGGAGGTGCAGGTTGACGGCGAGGCTGCCGGCGCCGGAGGTGTAGAGGAGGTAGGCCGGCACGCCGAGCCCCGCGGCGACGTCGAACGCGTCGGCGCAGAACATGTCGAGCACGAGCGCGCGCACGGAGGGGAGCACCGAGCGGAGGTAGTCGCGGAGCGGCGCGTTCGCGCGGCGGGCCCTGGTCCTCCTGCTCCTCCTCGGCAGTGGCGTCGGGCGCCGGCAGTGGCAGCACGTGGAAGTTGATGGACGGGTTGGCGGCGGCGGCGGGCGCCACTGCGGACGGGGTGCCCGGAGGCTGGACGACGACGACGGTGACGGCGAGGCCGCGGCGCAGGAAGAGCCTGGCAAGCTCAAGCGTCGGCGCCGAGGCCTGGGTGCAGAATGACGGTGTCTCTCATCGTCCGCGCTAAGTCTCCGCTTGGCCCGCCGCGAACGTCTGCCGAGTGGGACTGTATCTATAGGGGCCGGCATCATCTCTGAAACTGAAACTGAACGGTCTCCAGCGGCAGTCGTCGCTGTCAGTATGACAAGCGCGCGCGTCGGGGAGACTGCGACTTGTATCCTTGTACGTATGGCTCCCTTACCTCGTGGCGCCTTTGGAAATGTCAGAAGTGCCGAGCGGTCGTGGAGACGGAAGCTAGATGATCTGAGGACCAGACAACAGACAGACGTACTTACAACTTTACAAGGCACGCCAATAAAAAAAGAATACAAGTATAGTAATTTCATGTAATTTTATTTTATGTTGAGATCTCAGTTGTAGAAGGGGTTTTAATTTTAATTAATAAAAACTGGTCCCTTTCTCAAAAAAAAATCTACTTATCATCGAAAAAAGGTAATCCCAATGGAGTATTATCTGCACAATCAAGATTTGAAAAGCACAAAAGTTCCGCCAACAGTTCTCGAAGTAATTCCGTGAAATTTTCTGATACACAAAAAGCCATACACTAATTCACATATACAAGCATTCGGTGTCTTGATGTATCAAGACCGAGTTGCCTAGGTATCCAGTTAAGCAATGGCAGATTCTCGTGGTTCAGTCGTAGCAGCATGTCCCAAATCTACCAGGGGGCGGACTACTAATGCAATTTTCATCGATTATCTACCGCATGTAGCATCTTATAAACAGCGGGGAAAAATTAAACAAAGGCTTCACTAAAGTAAGATATACAGCATTTAGTCATACACTCATACTCCTAAAAAGAATTGCATCTTCTCACTCAGACAAGGCAACGAAACAAGCTTCAATCAATTTTGGGCCCGGCAATCTGGGCCCAGTCACTACCAACCTACGCTACATACAAAAACTAACTATACTTTTTCCTGTTTTTCATGCCTGTGTATAATTACAAAGTTAGAACAAACATGTGGCATCAGTCAACCACTCAGCTGCATGCAAATATACAGTTAGATAGCCTTGTGACATCCTGGCCTTCATCCTATGTCCTACATCACGCTGCATATAATCACAACCATCCTCAGAAAGTGTGGACTCCGCGCATATGGGAGAACTTACGGAGGAAATCCCCCGTTGGCCCTTGCTGATCCACCCGGGGTATGTGCTGTTCAACCTATAATGGTAGGTGTG
Organism: Echinochloa phyllopogon; assembly: GCA_033239725.1. Lineage (NCBI taxonomy): Eukaryota > Viridiplantae > Streptophyta > Magnoliopsida > Poales > Poaceae > Echinochloa > Echinochloa phyllopogon. The sequence goes on along the minus strand of BTCW01000003.1, from coordinate 17,278,138 downwards.
TTGCACCAGCTGGTCCCCCTTCTATGTGCTCTTACTGTACTTGAACATCTCAAGCAATATATGTCGCTGACTCCCTACTGATGGTAGTATCACAGTACGGAAGGCCCCGTGGTGACACAACACCATGTGCAGAATCCCTTGCTCTTCCAGCCCATTGCAAAGAAGGTAACTTTTAAAGCAAAAATGACTTACATACCACACATCTTCCTTCTTGTTCCCCTTTTATGTATTTACCTTGTTATGTCAGAAATGCTCCTTGTGGAACTCAAATTTCGTTGTAGACTTGCCATTGAATTCATAACAAAGTTTGCTTAGTTCCTGTGCCAAAATTGGAGCACCACAGTAGAACACTCCTGTAAACAGCAACAGAAATTACCTTCTTTACAGTGACAAGACCATAGAAGCTGGTACCATAATTATTTGTAAAGCCAGACATGGTGTTTCTTTAGACCCTAGATTTAATTTATTCTGGGGCATGAAATTAGCAAAACAAAATTAAAGAGTAGACATTCAAAACTCCTTTTCTTTTTTCAAGGAGACTTTCAAGTGGTTTACCATGCCTACTCACTAAGGTATTCACATTCAACTATAGGAAGTTCCTTATTTTAGTGATATAAAAGTGCTAGTCCAGGAACTAAATGAAACTCCCATCCTGAATGACATATCACGGTTAAAAGGGATATAAAAAGGAAATATTCAAGTGTATCAGGAATATGAAAAGTATCTGACCTATTTTAGCATAAGGATGTTTGGTGGCTATCTTAGATAGAACTTTCTTAAAATTTGGCCTTGCAAAATGTGTCCTGACCTGCAAAAACAGAAAATCAGTATTAATGACAAAAGCATTTTATCCGAAACAGTTATAGGTGGCATATGGAACATTGCAAGGCATTCTTCATCGTATTTTCCTCATCCTATACCAAAGTAAAGTTAAACGCTTTATGGCAAGATGCGAGAGTGACAGAACTTACTTTGGTTCCAGAAACTATATCAACACCATTCTTGGCATGGTTGAGAACTTGCAGCATCGTGATGAGTGCTGACCGAGCATCACCTTCCTCATAAACACTTGTGAGATAGTTGTGCATCTCAATTATATTCTAATAGTGAACAAGGACATCTGTAAGAACAAATTTACACAGAGAAGCAAATAGCATGAAATGTAAAATAAAAACGGTAGATGATACATACCCTTTGATCTAGTTCAGCAATCTCATTCATGACTCCTTTAAACCAATCAAAAGAACCTTGTTCACGTGTCACCCAATAAAAGTAAGCATTTGTTGTCTTCAAAACCCTCTTTGGTTTTGAAGTAATCCTCATAAGGGTGTCAAGATCAACATGTGCCTTGCTGCGACCAATTGGTGGGTAAAGATCGCTTGAAGCTTCCTGAAGATTTTAGGCAAATAAATCAATTCCTTGCGAATCTAGTATTGGTGAGGGGGAAAATATTTGAATAGATGGCCAACTGAATCACTTACTTCCTCTTCCTCCAATTTGATGATGTTATTGAGCAGGTCTTTCAATATGCTAATAAAAGGTGTGGCACCAATTCCCAATCCAACTAGTAGTAAAACATCATACTTGCTGTAGTCTTGTGCAGGAGACCCATACGGTCCATCAATCAGAAGTTTCGGTAAGCTGTATTTCCAAGAAGAAAATTATGAAGCCCCCAATAGTAGAAACAGATTATATTAAGTATTAATATGCATGTAGGGAAGGAATATACGCTTTCTTAGTTGTCTCATCTGCTCGAAGAAGGCCGCTTTTCCCACCTACTGGTGGCTCACAAGCTGCTGAGAATACCCGCTTGAGCTCCCGTGTCCAATCACCAAGTTGACGAACATGGATGCTTAGATAGTCATCCCCAGGTGCCGAAGTTATTGAGAAAGGATGCCTGAAAGCGGAAATAAGTTTTTAACTACCGTACATAGAAAAAAATAAGTGCACACAAACACAAAATTTGTGCTCTGGGAATAGTTTAGTTACAAAGAAGGGACACACACCATTCAAAGGGTGAAACAGCAGGGCACTGAACGAACATATACTGCCCACTCTTGTAACGGAATGTGGGAGGCTTAGACATCTGCAATGTCAAAACATTACCAGGATATATGGCCACCTGCAAAGGAACTATGGGTTAGAGAACTGTAAACAAGTTCAACATTAAGATTTCATAATTCTTCGAGGGTGACCTTCAATAGCCGGACAGAATAACTGCCCGACCTGAAGAACCTCAGAGTCCTCTCCCCAACATACAGACCAACAGGCACTGAGAGATACATCCAGGTCTGTACAAATAATATATATATATATATATATTAGATACGTATAGAGTTCTTGAGGTCCAGATAGTAAAGAGGAAAAATATGAAGATTATCTCACCGTCTTTTTGTACCAGACGTGGATAAGGTACAGGCACTCTCCATGAATAACGAGTGCTATGTACACAATTATGAACAAATGATGGGAGTACCAGAATGCATTGAAGCCAGTTAATTTGTCAAATGGCCTTGGAAGTTTCACCAGGCTACGGCGGAACCACCTTGTTGCTAGAGTAAATGCAATAAGCATGCACACAACCATGATTACCCCTGTTATGCCCTCCACTCCTTTGACCAGCTCTAAATATGTTGGCTTCTTATCCCCAAAGTACTCGTGCAGCGGAGCATACTTTGCCTCTGATGAACTTATGAGCCGTGGAAAATCACATACAAGGTGGTTCCCTGCATGAAGGATAACACCAACCACAATTGCCACTGCAATAGTCTGCCATTACAAACAAGCAAAAATTTTGTTCTTTTAGCCGTATTCTTGGTTTTGACTGAATGAAATGCCATATGCCCTTATATGAGAAAAGCCATTATCACGCACCAATAATACCCCTTACATGTTTCTGTTAAATTCATAGACAGCAAGAACGTGTATGGCCTGAGCTGCCTTGACGTGGCAGTGCCCAACTATTGCTTTTAGCAAATTGCTATGGTCCAATCATGAGCCCCGTGAAAGTGTTTTAGCTTCTCTAGTACCTCCTCTAAGTGAATATAAGGTACAGGGTGGATTCAAACAAAATAGCCTTGATGTCCCCTCTATATAATTATAGTGTCATCCATGTAATTAACAGCAATAAACACCTAGTTTCTATGTAACTTAGCAAATTCTATTGGTGTCCAGGGACATCATGAAATGGCCCTGGCTCCGCCCCTGGGTATAGTATGATTCGATCAACCTATGCGGTGTTCTTTGTTATGCCAATGGCAAAGGGTAGATTAGTGCCTCCCTTCTAAAGGCCAAAATAATGCTGGTCAAGAACAATGAGTATTCAATTTGGTTAATATTATTATTATCTAACATATAAACGGCACAAGATGACTATTCAATAGGGTTATCGCAGTCTAGATTATGTCCTGACTCCGACCGTAGGAACAGTAAATAAAGCTTTCAGACAATGAGTCATGTATGGAAGAACAAACCATTAATTAAGGTGTAACATTTTGGAACGCAGGAAAAGAAAGAAGTAATTTGAGTCTCTACTGGCTAACCTTGTGGAAGTTTATGTTGTCATCGAATGGCAATGCCCTTGCAGCTTTTGTATTCCGCAGCCAGGTGATTGTGTTGCGGCACACAGGCAAGAGAATAAGTGCCATGTTCAGCTTGAGAGTCTCAGCAGCACCCTTTGCGGTTGTAACACAGTAGCCCATCACATGATAGACATACCGGTTGCGGTACTGGATGAACTTCCAAATGAACAATCCAGCCATTATCCCAATCCACAATGCAAGCACCCAGAGACGTTTCCAGTTGTCCTCCAGATAGTAGTTCAAGGTGCTGCTAATTTTTCGGATCGGACTCCTTTTCCTTAGACCAGCTAGGTTCTGGCTTAGTGCCTGGCTTGTGTAGCTCAAGGCCTGGCTGTAGTTCACATATGTATCCTTTTGCAGTAGTAGTGTCTCCAATTGCCAGAGCTGCAATGCCAATCACAAGCAGGGTTTTTTTCTTAAATGTCAAAAAAAATTGTACTCCACCTCTAAAGCCAGATCAAATTGGAAAAAAATAATGGAGCATTATCCCCAGACATTTGTTGAGTAGATTTCAACATACAGGTCATTGATCAGGCTCACACCTAAAACTGATAAAACAATATATACAGTTGTACATGTAAACACGGTGCATTTAAAATGTGGCATAAATGATAATTTAGTGCTGAAACTAAAGACCAAAACGACGATAAACCTTTAAAAAATTACAAACTGAGGAGCTCCCTATATGGAAGGAAATTCTCAAGCAGAAATATCCTTGTTTCAGACTTTAGAGAAGTTGAACTGCTCAGAAATGTTACATAGGCACAGGATTCAGGATAAAAACTAATATTTAATTCTAAAAGTAACTTTACAGATGCTTCAATGGTACTCCTGTATTGGCACTCATAAGCATGGATTCAAAATGCTGCAGTAATTGTATTTATTAGCACAAAAGGAAGTATTGTTTTAACCATAACATTTGCATTCTTGCCTAAGTAGAATTAGCACTAATAGTACATGGTGTCCTAAATTACAATTACATTTCTCAGGAAAAGAAAAAAGAGGCAGATTAACCATACGCGTCAATTTAAGGGACAAAAGTCAAACAATGGACCAAACTGCACTGGTCCCCACAACATTATAGTTGCATCTGGCGGTGCACATGGATCCCATATGAGCCCACCATACATGCTGTGGAACATGCACGCAATAATTTCCTTGGGGAAAGGTGGGGCATGAACTTGATTCTCAATCGTACTCACACTATCTCAAAGACTGGAAAGCGCATAAGTACATAAATAGCAATACTGTATACTTCCTCCGTTCCAAATTATAAGTCGTTTTGGCAAATCTAGATTCATATATACTATATGTAGATACATACTACTAACTATGAATCTAGATTTGCCAAAACGACCAATAATTTGGAACGGAGGGAGTAGTAGAATTATCTAAATAAAACAGAACTAGATGTGCGACTTTGTTCAAAATAAATACAATTAGCACTAGGCACCAAATGAAACTATCGGTAGCAACGGCAACTTTCCCTCAAGAAAGGATATCAAGACACCTAGCCTTGTATTTGACTGATGTAGCATCAGTCATCATCATCCATCATCAGGTGGATATGATCTATCTTGAAATAGTCAGTCTAAATATGATTAGTGCCATTCTGGAACAAATGGAGAAATATGTCCGGTGGCCAAAAATGATGCTTCATTAAGAATATTTCAAAATTTAAGATTAACTATGGATAGCAATCTGGATCTTTCTTGCTAGGATTCATCTTTCACAATTAGTTTTGTATTACTCCCTCCGTTCCAAAATGTAAGTGGATATAAAAAATTCGACCAGCGGAGGAAGACCGCCCCCACGGCATTGCACTAAGAAATCTCAGCCAAGCTAGCCGAGAGAACTCCTGAACCCCGGGTCCACCCTATAGGGCCCGCACTGTAACATGAGCCGACCACGGCCCATTGGGTTGGTGACCACTGCAGCTACCCCATGGTAGGAGGGCCCAAATCAACCACACATGCCAAAGGCCGGCGCCCTACCACTTTTTTCGGGTTGTAAGTGGTGCTCTAGCTGATATCCACTGATCTGGAGTTTATAAAGTAAATTGAAGTAGTTTAAATGTCTGTGTTTGGTCCAAACTATACATAAAATGATTTATCAAAATACTCTCAATGTACCAACAGCTCCAGGTCCATGGATTTTTGCTTTCTGGGGTTCTGGAAGCTGGAGCCATAACAAATAGGCCCTAAGACCACTTACATTTTGGAACTGGGTGAGTTGATAAGAACGAATGATCTTATCAATTTAAACAAGCATTGAACTGTGTGGTCTGCTATGAGCTGTAGGGGGAAAGGTATGCATTGAACTAGGCAGAAAAACAAGGAGATATAACGATGGGGGGAAGTTTCTTAGAGATTGATCATGAATTCAGGTTGTTGCTGAGAATTAGGACATGTAGATTTTTTTTTAATCCCACAGCTGGAGTCTGATATTCACATCGGATTTTACAATAGCTGGGAAACAAGCTGCTAAGGCTAGGTTCTCTTTTTTTGGTCAACTTTCGCTTTCATTCAAACAGTCTTTACCAAATAAGCAGCAGTGCAGCTGAACTGATGACCACTATGTCAGGTTATTTGGTTAAAACAAGTTAATGCAACTGTGAAGTGTCAATTTAAAACCCAAATATGTCCAGTCATGATCACTATTTTCTCACTCTATTCCTTAAGTTGACACTATTGCAGTTAATATGTTTCCTGAACACCTACAAAATCAGTGGCTAATGATGGGATCATGGACCAATTATGTGCACCAACTTATGTCACAGATAATGCACACTACGGGATAAAACACATGTTATTTACCTCAATGTAGCCAAGCCCTTCGGGATCAAGTTCCTCCATGATCAAGGCCGCATACTCTTCAGCTTGCTCCTTAAGTCTCGACAGTTTATTAGCAGAAGCGCTTAACATAATAATCTGGAAACAGAACAATGGCAACTTTTAATCAACTGGCCACCAACCATCCTTTTCAAACCTCGAAAAAGTAACCTAAACAAACAACCTGGCCTGGCCCTTTCCACGGTGACCTCAGCTAACTAAATATATTAAACTCTAATCCACCCCTTTCCACGCATCGTTTGAACAGGAACAGATTAGCATAATAATTAGGCAGCATGACGGAAATGCCCCCACCAACTGCTGCCTTCTGGTCTCCGGACTATCATCAGCCCCATCTCCATCAATAGTAAACTTCCCAAACACCCCTCCCACGTTCTAGAACAAAACAATATCAATTTCTGAAAAAATGATGTGTGGAGACCGGCCAGTGGTGGGGATGCTTTCCCCGCCAGTTTCGCCGGGATGCCTCAATTAGTCGGCAATGGTTTCCGTAAGCTATCAATTCTGTAATCCTTATGCGTAAATCCAGGAACATGTAAACTTGTAAGACAACAAAAAAAAACAAGTACATATATACAGAGGCATGGAAATGGACAACTCGTCAATTATCAAAAGACTCCAAATAATTCTATAAATATCCCCAAACAGCAAGAACACAAATAATTTGCGAGTGAAAACACCAAGCACAGCCACGGGAACTGGAAATTGTTTTTGTGTACCTCTTTCACCTCCGCCTCCGTGATATGGCCATCTGCGTTCTTATCCACCCTGATTAAAATTATACAAAAACGAAGAGAAATTAATGGAACTGCATAATTGATGATGTTCATGTAGCAGTTCGTAGATTGTTGGGTGTTATACATGTCGAAGAAGATCTGGAGGCGCGAGTCGAAGCTGTTGTCAGTGATCTGCTGCCAGATCTCGCGCAGCTCATCCTTGTTGATCTTGTCCACCTGCATCTGCCGCCGCCGGCTGAGCGTGTCGAACAGCTCCATGGCGAACTCCTGCGACTCCGTCATCCCTGCATCCGAACTCCAATGCGGTTAGGAGCTAATCATTTGACGAAGCGGCGTGGTGGGTTTCTGGGAGGGTATGCACGGAGGAGGGATTGAAGTGAACCTATGCATTTGGGGAAGTCGGCGCGGAATAGGTAGCCGTCGCGTGCTAGGCGGTCGAAGTTGGCCTGGACCTCGATCCAGGCGTTGCTGGCCTTGTTGCCGCCGCTGATGAAGCGGAGGCCGCGGATCGCGCGATGCGCGCCGGACGTGGTCCGGTCGAGCTGCGCCCGGCGGCGGCGCTGCGCGCGGGCCTCGAGGGCGGCGTCGATGCCCGAGGACGCGGCGGCGGCGGTGGCCGGCTCAGCGATGAGATTCGTGCGGCTCTGGGTGCGCGTGAAGCGCTTGGTGAGGTCCTGCGAGAACTGCTTGGCGCGGCTGGCGGTGGCCTTGAGCTCCTGCGAGAACTGCAGGAGGCGGTGCGAGGAGGTCCGGCGCATCGCCGGCGAGCGCGAGCGCGACGGCGCCCCGGACGACGACGCGTGGGGCGGGGGAGGCGGCGCCGCCGACGAGGGCGACGCCCCCATCCCCAACCCCGCTGCCGCCGCCGCCGCGGCCGGCTCGACGCTCCGCAGCACAATGTTGTCGTCCTCCAGCAGGTCCAGCGTCACCTCGACCAGCTCCTCCCCGTCGTCGGAGCTCCGGTCGGAGCCGCGCGGCGAGGAGCCCGTGCTGAGCGACCGCGGCGTCGTGACGCCGGAGCCCCATCGCGGGCGGCCCGGCGTGCCGACGCCCGGCCCTCCTCCGCCTCCCCGCATCGGGACGCGACGCTCCCCTGTCCTGCTCTACTCACCGCCCGGCGCTGCTGCTGCTACCCGCTGAAAGCCAGCCACCACCAAACTCCTTTGACGATTTGGGTGCGAGCGAGATATAGCTCGCGCAACAGTCCAAGCGGGCGCGACCTAAAACGCGGTTGCTCGCCACAGCCACCCCTGTGTTTCTCTCTGCGCGCGTGTGTGCGTGGAGAAAGAAAGGCCACCCTCGTGGCGAGAACAAGCGATGTCCAAGCGAGCCGGGGCCGAGGAGAGAGGAAAGGGGAGACACGGGTGGCAATTTATCGGGGACAAAGCCGACGCCGCCCGGAGAAACAAGCGTAAAAAATGCCGCGGCGCCGCGGCCGGTATATCCGCCATGGCCAGCTCAGGAAATCTGCCCGGTGCGAGTGTGGGTGATCTGCACGCGTCCAACGCAGTGACAGTGGGATTTCATGGTTTTTACTCGTTCTTCGCATTGGCCTCGGAAAGGAAAATTTCTCTCTTCAAATGTTTACCTATCACACCAAATTACATCAAATTTCACTCATCATGCATGCATGTAACACTAAGCGTGGCTAAATAAAAAAACTTCTCTCTTCAAATGTTGCGTGATGGCGAACTTCTTGATAGCTGATGAAGATAAAACCGAACTGGACAGTCCGGTAATGATGACCGACCGTGGATGTGACGATCGGGCGGGGAAGAGGCCGGAGAATTGACCTGTAACCACCGCAGGCCAGGCCAGTTGCCATGGCTGCCGCCGGGGCTGCGATGATGACCTGGCTCCGGCGCAGAATCTCCTCCAGCTCGTGGGCATGCGTGCGCCAAGCCGGACACTCTACCTGGCCTGCGGGCGCCAGGACGTGCGATTACGACACTGCTCGCGTCCTCTCCTGCCACCCACAACTCCCCTTTTCGCCCGTCAACCCCCGCGTACGTACGTGCACGGTGAGTTGTCTCGGCCTCGTCCTCACTCGCTCGCAGGTTGCAGCGCAGCCGCGCCCGCCGATACGGAGCGCCACCCACCGCCCGGCCCCGTTCGCGTTCGGTTCGCCGATACGGGCCGCGCGCGCGTGCAGCTAGCCGTGCAGGGGCAGGGGGACGTGTCCGTCGGAGTGGGCGCACCTAACGTGATCAGTGAGATCGCGCAGTGCCGGGCCGGCCCTGCCTTGTGCGCCGCGGCTGCTTGCTGCCACCCGAGAAGATATCGCCATCATGCCATGAGCCGGCGCATGTGCCGTGCCGTGCTGTGCTGGTGCGATGCGGATGCGGCTGCGGCCTTCGGGAGCGCGCACGGCATCTTCCTCTCCGCCGATCCTTCCTTTGGCGCGTCGCTGCCCACGACGCCAGGTTCCGGAGCGGGGCGGGGGCGGGCGATCATTGCTCGTCGAGGCGTACTCGAGCGGTCGAGCCCTTGGTGAGAGATAATGGTGAGTGCGGTGACAGCATCAACGGTTGGTGAGGGACGCTGGTCTGAAGCTGGAACCGCAGCGCGGACGATCATGCAATGCAAGTCCGCTGTCGTGGATCATTTCTGCCCTACGTCAACTACGCTTGTTTTCAACATCCTGCTTGTTTGATTTGTTCTTCGAAACAAACATTTCTGCATGTTGTTGCCCAATGGCTCATCGGCAAACCTTTTTTCTATTTTAAGGAAGACACCTTTCCAAGGCTGCGTGTGTTTAGTTCCCTCGAAAAGTGTGGTCGAAAAGTCACATCGGGTTAAATTGGACACTATAGCGCACTGTAGCACTTTTCGTTTGTTTGTGGTAATGGTTGTCCTACCATGACCTACCTAGGCTCAAAAAATTTGTCTCGTTGTGTATATTAAAACTATGTAATTAGTTTTTTTATTTACCTCCATTTAATGCTCCATGCATAAGGAGAGAGATTTGATGTGATGTGACTTTTTGCATAGTGAAATTTTGAGTGGGATTTTATGAACTAAACACAGCCCAATGTAAAAATAATATTCTTGGAGAAGACTAAAAATGTGATGACCCTGAGAGGATGAAAGTAACAGGAAAACGCGGGTCGTGATGCATTCATGCATGCATCCAATGTTTTTTTTTTCGAAGGATGGTCTGCCCATTTGATTAGCAATACGCAACTAATGCACCCCATGATTAACCAGCTCATCATTTATATACGCGTTAAATAAAGAGATCTTGTTCGTACACGCCATAAACATCTCTTAACGTACCTGAAGAGAACCTCAGCAATGAGCTTGACGAGCTTGGTCAATGGATTTCTGTGCCAATGCCTGTGCTTCAGAATCAGAAATGTACTGAAGCAATGCGTAGTAGTGGAGGACATCTCTGAGCTCGATGACCAGGTCTATAACTAACACGCCTCTTGGCATATGGTTTGCTCTTGATTATTGGGTTCCAGCTGACATGGTTTACAAACGGAGGGGATGTTCGCCAGAGGCACGAATGTGATTAATCCAAATGATTGGCCATCTAGTGACAACAAGAACAAAATTAATCAGATCGGAGAATAAAGTAAAGTTTCTAGTTGACCAAGTTATCACTACCATGTTCGAAGTCTGACTTTGCCACGGGAAGACCTTGGGCTAAGTCATGTGGTATCTGCTTCACAATTCCTGAATCATATCAGCTCGCCCATGATCTTAAAATGAATACATGTTCGTGATAGATTGTTCGTACTGTAGGTTCAGATGCCCGTGATTAGAAAAATGTTACCAGAACAAATGAGAGGTACATTGGAATCATTCTGGTTAACGTCCATGATTAAATCTTTCTGAAAATCGGCTAGCTCATGTTCCGGGTTCGTGCCAGTGAGTGAACCCCAGCAAAACGTAATCAGTGAATCAGACAGTCCAGAGACACTACCCTCACAAAATATGCATTCAACAATCACCAACTCATTTGCCAACTCCGGTCGTTCAAAATCAACAAGTCTCCCTTCCGATCGCATTGTTTCACTGACCACTTATTGGTTCTTTGTTTTCACCTGTCAAGCCTCAAGGGGCTCCAAAGATAAAGACAATGGTTCTTTGGTCAGTTTTGGGACCATACCATGCTTGACATGCGGCCTTGTTTAAATTTGGGAGTTGTAGATCTCTTCGCAATCATTGCGTCACTGTAGCATTTTGTTTGTATGTGCGAAAAATTATCCAAAAATTGATTAATTAGGCTCAAAATATTCGTCTCGTAGAGTACAACAAAACTGTGTAATTAGTTTTTGATTTTATCTACATTTAGTACTCCATGCATGTTATGACATTTTTATACGATGAAAAATCTTTTTTTTGCATAGTAAATTTAGGGGTGAAATTTTGAAACTAAACAAGGCCGTAGCAATCCTCACTCGCTTTTCAGTGTCCCGATTGGCGGAGTTTGTCCTAGGCTGCAGTTGAGCTTGGACCATGCCACAGTACTGCAGACCTACCTATGGGTCCATGGCTTCCTTTCCCACTGGTTCAAACTGTGACCAACTTGACGCAGCCTGTCAGTGGCAAATTTCCTGCATGCAGCTCAGGTACAACGGGTACGATGCCAATCAAACGACGGATCGTGCACGCTGCATAGACAACGACGATTATCGAGGCAAGATCTCTTTCAGTCATCTGAGATGGTCATCGACGTACCTAACACCAGACTGGTTGGTCTCACACGGGAAGCTCACTCAGATCTTTCCCATCCCATGTGATGGAGATTGCAACGGCTGCCTAAGCTAGATAGATGGCGAAGACGACATTTTGGGATAATTCCTTCCACTAGAATATGAACAGTTAAAGAGAATGTGTTTACAAAGACCGGTGAAATGGTGAAAACATGGCAGGATCATTCAAAGCTGTTCAGTTTTTTTTTAAAAAAAAACATCAGATATACTGGGACCATGGAAGCTGCCAAGAAAAAGCTAAATACATCTAAAAGATATAAGAGCTGTCTAAGAGAGAAGAAATGTACACATGCCACGAAAAGTGCTGCACATCCACACAACACTGAATAGGGCGACCAGCAGTCAGCAGTCACCAGGAAGTGTCATTTTTCTAGAAGACGATGAGCAGCCCACGCACCAACTGTTTTAGAGATGTTGATGATGCCATGATTTCAGAAGAAGGCAAATATGAACAACCCGGCTGCGGTCTGCATATCAGACACACATCATTTTTCCATATACTTGAAAATATGGAAAATGAGTGTTTACTTACTCTGCTCTCTTTGTTCCAGTCCAAGCTTGCCAATGAAGTAGGGTTTTCAAGAGTAAGTGGAACACATTCTTCTGAAAACCAACAGTAAACAGAACACATTCATCTGAAAACCAAAAGGAGCATGAAGTACAAAGCATGCATTACGATGGTCTGCTTAACAGGTCACCAAACAGAAAAACAGGGAGTAACACGTGCAATGGCCATGACAAGGCCTTCGCAATAATACAAGCCAAAAGGTTACTTTCAGATGCAGACGTAGCGATCAAGTTTGATTATTGGGCAAGAAATGTCTACAGAATGCTTGCCAGCCCCTCCTTAGCAGGAATAGGCCTGTTCCCAGGAAATGCATTGCGAGATACATCGACAAGAGCCTTGAAGCTGTATGGTTCATGCATGGACAGCTCTGAGAGAACTTTCCTGTTAAGTTGGATGTTCTCCTTCACCAATCCATGCATGAAGTTGCCATAGTTCACCTGGACAAACAAACATAATAAGCAGGTGATCTCTGAGAATTTTTTGTTTTAGCATCACATGCAATAAACTTTGGGCTGAGATAGAAAATGTTCTATGAATTGACTTGTGGCACCTCAATTTTAAGTGAATACATACCCCATGGAGGCGTGTACCAGCATTGATGCGCTCAATCCAAAGAGATCGCATGTCCCTCTTCTTGTTGCGCCGATCCCTGTAAGAATACTGCAGTGCCTTTTCCACCCTCTCCCTTGCTATCCTTATACAGTTTTTTGCCCTTCCTCTGAATCCCTTAGCTAACTTAAAAATCTTGCCCTTGTTCATTACCGAATTTTGGTAGTCTCGCACAGAAGACTTTTTCCTGTACCTGCAACACCAAGGAAAAGGTAGAGAAAACACTGGTCAGTATGCTCCAATCAGATGTGTGTTCAGACTAGCATAGTGTATCTGGCTGGCATTTATTCCCAACTAGGGAATACTGTGTACAAGTGAACCGTGACAGCAGATAATTCTACAATTTGTTTGATGCTACTGTCACAGGAGTTCAATTGAAATTGGAAGCATATGTTAACAGCAATGATCTGAGGGTGCCCAGGCATCATATTTTATTACTTATGAAGTTTCTAAAATATCCTTCACCGGAACAAGAGCTCTTTTTTTAATGATCAGCCCAAATATAAACAGTGCCAACACTACCTAAATAATCCGTCACAAAAGGGAAAAAAACTAATTTAAAGCTAAGTGCAAACACAGCACAAAAATTAGATTATACATAGATTTAGCTATTTGAAAGGTGAACTGTACCACGAAGTCAAATCTTGAAAACCAAATACATATGATCTAGTGAAGTGTAAAATCTGATGTCCAAGGCAAAACAAGTGCTGGCCACTACATACAATTTGCGCTCACATATCACATCAATCCAAGGTTTGGTGGCTATGGAACAAAAATGCTATGGGCACTAACCCATTTCAGCAGATATTCTATAAGTCCATAGCATTTCTTCAAGAAAATAAGACCATAATAGTTCACAGGTTGTAGTACTCAGTAGTCGGTACACTCACACAAAGGAATCAGATCACCAAGTTAGCAATCAATAATCACTTACAAAATGATGAAACAAACAGAATTCACATGAAGTCGCAAAATCAAAGGAAGCAGGACACCAGGAATTAAAGGAGTAAGATAATGGGACGAGCAATTGCCTAAATCTGCTCCTCGCGCAGTCGCACTGCAGCCTCAGCTGATCCAGCAGCTGGCCACAGCCTCAGTTGATCCACTAACCTCAAGTGCAGGAGGCAGGCTGTTGCAGGTCCTATGACCAGGTGACGCAGCCACCACGCTCAGGCGAAGCAGCAACAGCAGTAGCAGCCGCCGCCAAATGGTTGGCCGGTGACTCGTGAACGGCGAGAGGTAGGGTTTCTAATTTGTACATCACTCGGCTGCTCTTTTAGGCATTGATGGACTCAAAACATGGGCCGAACGTGTGCTCGACAGTGTCTGGACTTCGATTTCGACCTGTGAACGTCGACCCAGGTAGCTGCGCTATCTACCATTGCTACGCTTTTTAGCGCCGCTAAATGTTGCAATAACGCACGTTACAGCGATATCGGCAACATAAGCTGTATCCTAGTGCCAAACCGCCCAGCCCACTATTTGCACCTTGCATTAATCTGACCAGCAACATCAACAAATTTCCAGTAATTGTTAGCATGGAATGATTCACGGATCACAGAAGCAGTTATAAGAACCAAATGGTTCAGCTCTTCAAACTACAGTGCTTCCACCAATTCCCACCACTGATGCTTTCACCAATTCATACTACCATTGCTTCAACCATTTCATACCATGCAAAAGAAGGACGTTGGGGATGGAATGATGTGGTAGCACACATAGCAATACTACTTCCACATCATCAGAACCACTCAGAAACTGGTATAGAGGATTATGTGAGCTCGTACTACAAGATTAGGGGATTCAGTAAAAATAATACTATAGGGGCTAACCGTACTCTAACAATACTCTAGGAGTAAAGTAGATTTCTACCCTTCTCAATTGAGGTGGATCCATAACATTTCTGTGCCTTCTCCGTTGATGTGTATCCATACTGACTAGGCTTTGGTCATGGCAATTTGAAAACATATTGATTTGGCAGTTGCAATAAACAAAGAACACATTATGTACATGAATGATCATTCAAAGCTATGTAAGATATGCGTATAAGTATCTGCAGATACAAATGCATGGACATGCCATTTTTGTAAAAAAAAGAAAGATATGCTGGTATTTTTTTATAAAAAAGGAATAATGAGGCACATTAAAATTATAAGGTCAGTAGCAGCCTAGCAGAAACTATAAATGAGATTGCAATATAGCCTTTTTGCTCTTTTGCAATTTTCAGAAAATTTCAGAGAACCAACACCTAACATTGCAACGGTTGAGTCGCACTAGCAGTAGCTGCTTGAATGTGTTGCTGTGGTGCTGCCATCTACTTGCGGACCCGAAAAATGAAGCAAAGGAACACTAGATCAAGAAGAAGGAGAAGAAATAAATCCTAGAAACAAACTGCTGGCCGCAGCTAACGCGCCGTCAGCCGCCAGCTCGCCCCCCGATTTGCCGCCGGCAGGTGCTGGAGCTTAGAGTCGGCAGGCAGCGACCAGGCGGCGGCGGTGGGTAGGAACGGGCGGTGAGATTTCGACCGTGGGAGAGGGAAATCGGTGCTGTCTAATTCGCGAAGGATCCCAATCCCGTGCCTAAAACCCTCACGCTGACGCTAATCCCACGCTGAGAGAAAAACGGAGGGAAGTAGAAAAGATTGAGGATTACCTTCCTGGAGGGTTATACCCGGCGGCGCGGCGGCGGCTTCAATCGGTCTCAGCCGAGGGTTAAGACGGCGAGGGCAGCGCCGCCGTGAGAGTCTTCCCTCTTCCGCCGCTCTTCGCAACTGTGTGTAGGCTTCAGCCTTCGAGTGGGCCGTGTTGCTGAAATGGCTCTCGTTTATTCTGTAGCCCATCAACGAAAGATGAAAGTGGGCCGAACCAAGGTCCTTTGCCGGCCACACGCACGTTACCCCATCATCCTGCATACGGCCCAAAGTTACAAAGACACGATTCACTCACTAGTCTGCAGCGCGCTGAAATGCATTTACTGTATCAGTGCTGAAATGCTGAACGAGTAGGCCGGGCGCCGGAGTCTTCGCAGAAAATGAACACACAAATTGTCAAGCGAAAATTACCGATCGCCAAATAATACTTTGTTTGGCAAATAAAGTGTTGAATGGTATTGAAGGAGATTGGAAAAGATCGAGAAAAAATTCGACTCGTGAAGAAAATTATTCCATTTCAAACCTCTCTCCAATCCACTCAACAATCTATTTCCCAAACAATTTCTAATTAATCGGCGTCTTCCATCTTCCAAGGTCGGAGGGAGTCTGAAGTACTGTACGTGGCGCTCTTTCATGGGTGCTCGTGATCGACCATCCTGGCCGCGGTAAAGCTCGATCTCGTTGGTCGTGACCATCCTGGCCGCGGTAAAGCTCGGGGTTAATCATGCTAGTTGTGGTTAGGGCTAGACAAAATGCTCGAACGAAGCTCGTTAGCTCGTTCGGATCGTAGTCGGCTCGACTCGACTCGGTGCATATTTGTAACGAGCCGAGCAAGAGTTTTTCTCGTTAGTATAACGAGCGAGTTCGAGCTGGCTCGTGAGCTGCTCGCGAGCCAAACGGGCTAGAAGACCTACTAGACTAATGAACAAATTACTAATTAATAATAATATATAGGTAGTTTTACATGACGTTATGGTTACATTATATTATTATAGTATGACAGAGTAGATTTTGAAGGTAGACATAGAAATACTATAATTTTTTATATTATATACATTATTGTCGCAATTTTGAATTTAACTCGAGCTTGCGAGCTTAACGAGTCAGCTCACGAGCTTAATGAGCCGAGCCGAGTCAAGATTTTTGCTCGTTTTCTTAACGAGTCGAGTCAAGTTGTCTCGTTTGGCTAACGAGCTCGAATGAGCCGAGCCAAAACGAGCCGAGCTGGCTCGACATCCACCCCTAGTTGTGGTCGTCGAGCACGGGTCACGGGCAGAGGGCAGACGTAGCATGAAAGATGAGCAGGAGCATGCTCTGCATACTCATCAAAATTGAATAAGCTTCTACAGTAAATTTTTTTGAACTATCACTGACGTGAGGAATTGAGTGGGGCCCACCTCCAACGTAGGTCGGCCACTGTCAGGCTAACCACCTATTCAACTGGCTGGTTGCTGGTGGCTGGTGCTGATTTATACTGAAAGAAAAATACTGTTGGCTAGTTGGCCGATGTTGATTTGTGCTGAGAGAAAAATACTTCTAGCTGGCTGCTGACAAGCCAAGCGAACAGATCGAGTCATGCAATCTGCCGCTCCACGTCCCTCCCGTGTTTGAACCTTACATATCTATATAACCTATATAGATGCACCCACTAAAAGTTATTAACTTCATTTCTCTTAACATGCAAGCTATCCACATCATGCCACATCACCATCCACGTCATGCCACATCACCATCCACTATCATCTATATTTATGTCTTCCATCGATTTTCTGTGACTCATAGCAGCCATTTATATACTTTAATAGTCTTTGCGAATACAATGCTACAAAATTCCCACAGTAAAAATGCATGGATGATCGATTACTTAAGAGTCGACCTCTGTCAACAAAATGAGTATGTTTTCATGTATAATATAGTTTGTAAAAGAATATTATCATGCAATCACCTTAGTGTTTCTACTTTTAAATTTCATCACAAAATGATGTATAATATCGTTGCAAAAGAATATTTCCATACAATCACTTTAGTGTTTTTATTTTAAATTTTACCTTAGTGTTTTATTTTTAAATTTTATCCTAAAATTTTGTTTAAAAAATCCTGCAGCATAGCGCGGGGTATCACCTAGTATGACTACTTGGCATACGCCAACCAAAGAGCTCAAAAGCCCCAAGTGCTTTTGCCCAAAAGCAGATTTTGTCCTAATACAAATCCAAAAGCACCTTAACCCCCAAGTGCTTTTGCCCAAAAGCAGATTTTGTCCTAATACAAATCCAAAAGCACCTTAACTCCTGCTTTCATTGGCTTTTGAGGGCAAATATTTACCCACCTGGTACTGGTTACGAAGAAAACGGTTCGCTTGTATTCCCGGTTCCTTCTTTTTTTCCCGTCGCCCCCATCCCCTCCGCCCGACTCCTTCCCGGCCACCGCCGCCCGCCTCCGCCCCGCCCGTCGCACCCTCCCCGGCCGCGCGTGGCCTTGCTGCGCCGCCGCACAGGTCTCCTCCCGCCGCCTCGCCCAGCCCTGCTCTCGCGCCCAACTACGGTCTCCGCAAGCTCACCGGAGCACAGAGCGCCGCTGGCGTCCCTCTCACTCGATTCGCCGTCTTCGTCGTCGGATAGAACAGAAGGACGCCGCCACGAGCATCTCCTCATCAAGACGCACACGCGCAGTTGGCTGCCATCTCTAGCCCGTCGCCGGAGCAGCGTGGCCGCGAGAGCGAGGCGGCGGCGCACGGCCGCGGGAGGCCGGCGGCATGGCCCTAGCGGCGGTTTCCAATGCCCCCGTCGCCGCCCGCCGTTCGCCGGAGGAGGCCACGACGGTGAGGCCGGAGCGCCGGCCGAGAGGAGGAGCAGGGAAATGGGGACGGCCGCCTCGCCTTGCCTCCGCCGCCCCGCCACGCCCTGCTCGCCGCCTCGCCTCTGCCGCCCCGCAGCGCCTCGCTGCCCTGCTCGCCGTGCCTCCCCGCCTCGGCCAGACCGCCGCCGCCGTCGCGCCTCCGCAGCCCCGCCGTCGAACCGCCGGAGCCCGTCGTGAAGCCCACCGCGCCCTGCTCGGCGCCTCCCTGCCCGCCGGCGCCGGCTCCCTCCGTCCAGACTCTCGTCGCCCAGTGGAGCAGGGGAAGAAGTGGATATGGGGTCCACTCGTCAGTAGGAGAGGGAGAGGGGACTAATGTATGACATATGGGTCCGCCAGCTGCTTTTTCTAAAAATCACAGCACCTCTGACCAAACGGTCTTCTGCTTTCTCCATACAGCTGTTTTTCTCACCGTTGCTTTTTCACAGCCCACAACAGTTTTTCTAAAAGCCGCAGCCCAACCAAACACACCCTAAGTAAAGCGATGGGACAGCTCTAGCGACGAGGACACCACCAGACCAGAGACGAAAGGAGGAAGGAGGGACATGGTTAAGCACGAATGCACGATACAGA
This sequence comes from Echinochloa phyllopogon, assembly GCA_033239725.1. Classification (NCBI taxonomy): domain Eukaryota; kingdom Viridiplantae; phylum Streptophyta; class Magnoliopsida; order Poales; family Poaceae; genus Echinochloa; species Echinochloa phyllopogon. The sequence continues at coordinate 17,258,994 of BTCW01000003.1, read as the reverse complement.
TAACACGGTAGAAGAGGATTGGTACTCGTCAGAGAGGCACTCGCCATGAATAGAGAAAATGGAGGGTAGCATGGAGTTGCTTTGGAGAGGGTTGGCGTACCTCCATTTGCCCTAGGCAGTGTATAACAGCCCCCTATACAACATACATGCTCACTACTAAGGAAGTAATTAAGGAGCAAGTGTGTTCACCGAATCACCGATCACGTGCGTACGCACCAAACAATCCAAATAATATACAGTGTTCCAGAACAAGTATGTAGAGGTGAAAAATAGTGCTTATTACAATATAAAATCGAAGAGATTATTGACTCCACAAGAAAAATCGAGCTTAATTACAAGGTAGAACATTTCCAATCATCAGTTTAGCGCATTCATTTCTTTAGTAAGTTTATTACAACACATGTGTATCAGTACCTACATACACACATCCGTATATGCACGAAACACGTATAGAGCATCTATATATACTCCTATATAAGATCAGCAACGTAACCGTGTATTTTGGGAGGTAGGACAGCCTTATTCCTTCTCTTCCCGTTCCCGATCTACAGAGGGTGTTGTAATTTAATTTGTACACTTTTGGCAGTGATAGTATATGCATTAGTTCACGCTGAGCAGCAGCATGGATAGTCGCTCGATTTGTGTGTCAGATGGATACTCGCTGGATCGATCAGATGAGTTGATTAGCGGTACACTGGAGCTGCGAGAGGAGCTGGAGCTGCTTGAGGATGGGGCTGAGGGCCTCCATGAGCTTCTCGCACGGGTGGTTGTGCACGCCCTCGTACGTGGTCACCACGATGGTCGTGTCCTTGGCCAGCCGCTGCACCTGCTTCTTCACGTTGCACGTGTGGTGCGTGCACCGGTAGTAGCTCCTGCATGCATTCGCCAAAACAAATTAGCCAATTGGATCGAGCTGTTACAGAAAGTTTAAACGATCGATCACTAGAGACGACGAGCAATGGAAACCTGGGAAACTTGCTGTTCTTGACGGCCTTCTGGCCGTACTTCCTCCAGCGGTAGCCGTCGTCGAGGATGTCGTTCTCGCTGCGCGTCTGGAACGCGAACCGCGGCCGGCTCGCCTTCTTCTTCCCCCTCCCGCCGCCCTTCCCACCTTTTGTCGCCTTATCGCCGCCGTCTCCTGCCGTGCCACTGCTACCACTGCTCCCGGCCACCGCCACAGCGCCGCCGCCGCTCTCATCAACCTCACCCGCGCCCTCCACCGCCACCAAAGACCCCGGCGTCGTCGCGGCGTGCGGGAGAAGCAGCGACGCCCAGTCCACCGCGGCCGGCGGGCAGCTCAGCGCCCCCAGAATGCCCGCCGGAGCCGTGGCATTACTGGTGGTGCACGTCTGCAGCTGCTGCTCCAGCTGCGGCGGCACCGGCGAGTTGAGGTAATGGCTGCCTCCGTGGAGCGAGTCTTCCATCGCCGCGCGCGCTACTGTGCACGCGTAGCGTCGATCGTCCGCGCACGGCGCCGGAGGTGGCCGCGCCGTGCGATGGATATATAGGTGGGCGCAGCTGCGCGGTAGCTGTGACTGGCGGGTGGGGCGCTGTGAGAGGGAAGGCGTCGGAAGGTGAGAAGCGTTGGGCGGACGTGCCGCGAGGGGAGCGGAGGGGGGCCAGCGACCGCATCCCAACCACTGCATGGATGCCGCTCAACTGCCCCCCGTCCACCGCAATATTTTACCGATTCCGAGCAGATTGACCGTGGAGGCGTAGACTGTTGCGATAACGATGCATGTGTCTCGCGTATTTTGCAACGTGAAATCGAAAGGGACTCCATGTGCAGAAATGGCACAGCGTAACGAATTGAGACTGAAGTTGCTAAATACAATAGTCTGCGAGTGGCATAGATAAGCGCTCTACCACGTAGCTAAAACATGAGCAGAGATATTACAGGCTAAAATTAACAGGATAGCAACCAAACATTGAAACAGTCTCCAAAAAAATCACCAAAACAACGGACGGAAAAATTCTCTTGGCTTATGGGTCAAACGTTCTGGGCCTAACCATACAATTTTCATATGGGCCAACGAGCCTAACAGAATACGCTGACATTCTGGGCCTAGCACTTATGCAAACAACGCTTGACAATCTGGGCCTAGCTCTTATGCATGTATGGCATTCGCCTCATGTTGTAGCGATTTGGGTAATGGAATTTGTTTAGTACAGGCTGCGTTTGTTATCGATAGTGGTCGCATTGTAAATCGGCATCGGGCTCCGTTTGTTTGATGTACATTTCATAAATTGAGATATTCAGCTCAGACGGCATTACGATAGCACCATTTTGTTTGCTGTACAATCCACAAATTGATATAGATATTCAGATGAAACGGCATTACAATAGTAAGCTATGTTTTGTTTGCCGTACAATTCACAAATTGAGATAGATTTTCAGCCGAGACGGCATTACAATAGTAAATTACTACAAATCGCATCTATATTGGTCGAACAGACGTTGAACTCTTGCACCAAATCATGTCTGCAAAAGGAATAAACAAATCATAAAAAATAAGGCAAATGTATATAAGATTGTTATGAACGAATTACAGGAAAATGCTTAAATCATAAAAGCATCGTCTGTAAAACGTTCATAACATCCCAATCCAATGTCGTCATTAAAGCAAAATACATAGCAGAGCATGAAAAAACAAGCTTCGTAGAGAAATCAAGATTTGAATGTCGATAAGGTCGTCAGTTAGGAGCGAAAGACTATTTTCTCAAAGTAATCACAACCACTAGGGTTAGATCATCTGAACTATGCACTGGTACTCATCACCCGACCTCATCACTGGAATTTGAGATAAAATCACAAAAACTTGGAAAAGAATATGCAAAGAAACTGAAGATATCCAAACTAAAAAGGCCTCAGAAGGAAGGCAGTAATGGTTTTGTAATCACCAAGATATCATACAAAAATATCATCCACAAGATTCATCCTAGGCCGCAATGGAATCAAATCAAAATCCAAGAAAAATACAGACAGAATGAAAGATCTAAATCGACCTCATAGAGAAGATTAGGCTATCCACATTGAAGGATTCGGACATATGCTTGTCTATTTTTTTGATTTAATCATCGGCCGCAAAACAGCAATAAAAAGACTTTGCAAAAGGAACAAAAACAGAATCCCGATGGGGACTGGGATTGAGGCTGCGGTAGAGGACTCGGAATATGGGTGGTGATATATCAGAATGGTCGGCAAGGCAAACAGATGCCAATTACGACGAACGAGACCTATAGATATAATCTTCACCGTCCTCAACCGAATAAGCAACTTAAATCCACCATCAGAGAATAAAAACCCAATCGAATTGAAAAGGAAAACGAGACAGATCAAGGCCAGGATCAACACCGCTAGTCCAAATCTGCGGATGAACGAGACCAGGACTGAGGAAGGGGAAAACTTGCTATGTGAGATGGCGGCTTTGGTGGATTGCTCTCGCCGGCGCGTGCTTATATAGAAGCCCCTTGCGCGTTAGGGTTTTTACAGGGACGGCGGGTCTTCTCGTCCTTGGATTCTCTACACTGGCGAATCGCAGCCGTCCGATGGGTCGGCGGCGATCGATCGCAATCGAGTAGGCCCAACTAGTCACGCGAGAAACGGTGGATCTTGATTTATTTGGGCTAACATAGGCCCATGTAAAGTAACCCAGGCCCGGCAAGTCTCAACGAGTGTAAGCCTAACGTACTCAGCCAACTGTCTGCTACGCGTTTTTCAGTGTCTAGAATCTAGATCATCCGCAGATTGCAAGAGACCAAGACCCTGAGAAGGACGCTTATAACAAGATACAAGAAAATGAACTCGAACGATCGTGACCTTCCACGCACAGGGCACAGCGATGATGTTGCTAACTGAAGAAAATGAGGTACACATACAAGACCACAACAAACGGAACATCGAAATTTCACCCAAAAAATTATGGGAGGAAATGCTGCTCCCACGACTTCGTTTTTTCTTTGGCAGCCATCAAACACAATAACCCAATTCAACATCGTCAAATGAAAGTAAAGCGGCATTTCATAAGTCACAAAGAGCCAAAGAGGATAGGAATGTTACAACAGTTGATACCACAGCTGCAATGCGTCTTTCTTGCATAGTGTGCAGTACAAAGTCCAGACACTCCGGCCAACAATCAAACCATGTGAGTCGCCTACAGGTTACATCTACTTAATATACAGGTACTTTTGTTCATAATCTAGTTTGCTGTACTCGTATGAAAATGTTACTACTGCCCAGGAAAAAGGGCACACAAAGAGCTCATATCAGCTTCAGCTTCTGCTTGGTCCGGTTCTATCCCCAAGGATCACTTGTGGGTCGAGGGTTGACAGAATTTGTGGCATTGACATACCACCAGATACAACAATCTCTGCAAAAACAGACGCTCAAAAAATTGTGGAGTGTCTTTTGGCATAAGTAACTAACCACCCCAGATTATTGACGCAAAATATCAAACGGTAGACACAGGATAGATTGTGAATTACCAATGCCTTCACGCACAGAAAGATTTGGCCTTATGACATCCTTTGAATTCACCATGAAGATATCACCGATATAAAGATGGTTTGTAGGGACATAGACGCAGTAAAGATCTTCTTGACCAGAGTAACTCTGTGGCAACAAAATAATAGAATCGATTTACTTAGGCATCACAATAGAAATAACATGAGAGCAGCAAAAGATATAGAAAACACATGCCATCGTTATAATTGTACTTGCCCCAAAACTTTAGGAACATTTGAGTTTCAACGCAAGAATTTAAACTTGGCTACAAATAATTGATAGTGAAACTATAGCACACGCATGAAACAAAAAGAAGACATAATAAGCATTGAAATGTAACAGGATCCCGTTTGGACTAATATTAAGAGTCTTCCAGACCTGGAGCGATACTGATGATGTAATGAAACCAAACGCATATTCTCCTACACGGGGATGCCTTATGATGACCACTTCCTTGAATGCCTGTTTGTTCTGGTCTGTAAAAAGCAACCAGAATTTATTCAGCACTTAAGTTAATTTGATTGCCAGTATGATGATAAGTTTACCTGGTGATATTGCAGCACTTATTTGCTTTGATGCATTGTAGATATGGCGGACAAGAGGCATGCGTTTAATAATCCACTCGCCAAGGCTAAGGACAGATGCTCCAACCCAAGATGACATAAAGACTCCAATTAAGAATATGAAAGTAACAGATGTGATGAAGCCAAGACCTACAGAATCATCAGAATCGAAATTGAAAAATTTAGTTGAATAAGCAACAAATATTCTTCTCACAGATGACAAGCTACTAATTTTGCCTACATGGCTTGCATGCCAAGTTCCCCAGATTTCTGGAACAGCTAATAATCTAATCACATTGTGTTTATAGTAAAACTTAGAACAAGATTCTTTTAGGTACAATAATGAACATATCCAGATTAGTACCCTATATAAAAGAGCAATGGCTAGAATGTAACATGGTAGTTACCAATACCAACCAACCTAAATATAAAACGAAGGCGGTCCTTTTTTGTGAATGAAAGGAAATCATTACATGATACCAACTGCCAAAAATTCTGATATTTCAATAAAAACCAATTCACTTACCGAATATGTTGATTCCCAGTTGAGCATAGATTGGAGAGAAGAATCCATCAACAAAATGAATGAACCACCATGTGATGTAGAATGTTATTGCTATGGGGAAGAGGATGACACTGAAGAACGGGGAAATAAAATAACAACAGAAGAAGAAAAAAGTCTTAGTATATATGGCAGACACATGGAAAGATAATGTAACATCATTGCAGATTGCATAAGAATGATGCAGATAAAGCCAGAGTCATTGCTTATCATGGTTCGTATGCATCCTAGAGTGACATTTAAAGATTCACGAGAGAGAAAAAGTACGACTAGGCTAGAGGGTGAACATATATGTGTGAAATTATCTGAAAACACAATGGACCAAGGGAATTCCTTGTAATTAGGACATTATGGAAGGCATGTTTCTTCTAAAACCTAATTCCACGTTTACATATTTTGAATGTTGGTTATCACAAAAGGGCTACCAGTCAAGTGGCAACATGTACATCCTTCGTACCAACCATGAACCTCTTGATTTTCAGTATTTCAGCAAGGTAGCATTTCTTTATTGAAAGAAACAAAACCCAGAATCAAAGAAACAAACATTATACTTCCCAGTAACTACTATCGCACCACTTGCTTAAATGATTTCGTGCTGTGTAAAAGGGAATGAATGTTGGCCTGACAACTAATATGGCATTGTGTCCACAGATTTGACATTTGAAGTGGCTGCTAAGTCATGCAACAATATATATCCACAACCACCATGCTATACGTGACCAAGAAAATGGAAATAGAACCTAACAATGGCTAGTGGGAAGTGCATCATTACTGTTCCATTGCTAAACATTAACAGTAATCAACAAGTGAGGGAAGAACAATTTTGCTAGACTTACCATCCAGTCATGAATTTCTTTGAAGCCCAACTGCGGACAACCTTATGGAAAGCCTGCATTCCAGAAAAAAGATGGAAAATCAACATAAGCATAAGCTGTTCTCCAACAATGAAAAGAGAGATGCCTAATCTGGCAGGCAAGCTTTCTCAGTTTCTGCAAGGCAAGTATCAGATAGAATTCCTTTTTAAGAAAAGTACAAGTCACAAAAAGCAAGTGTAGGAACAAAAACATTGTATCAGTTTTTTTTTCAAGAACAAAGCGTCCTAAGGGCTCAGAGAGTTTAAGATCCTACTTGTTCTGTTCAAACGTGATACTAACACATAAGCAACCAAAGCAAAATCTCCTCACATATCCATTTTGAGAAGATAAAAAAAAGCAGCATCAACACCATCTAGCATTAATATCCTTGCCGCCAGAGTCCTAAATGACATTGAACCATTTCCTAGCACACAAGCTGATACTTCTTGCTACTTGGTTCATGCAGTTAACCCCAGTCTACAAGAATTGAACCGATGAGAACAACAAATCGTTGACTACCTTCATCAAATTAGCCCGGCAGCAGTTGAATAAAGGCCAAGGGCCAAGGGGGCAAAAGAGAGAAAAAAAAGGAAACGGCTATGGAATCGAGTGGGGTGAGGGGCGGGGGGGGGGGGGGGGGGGGGGGGGGGCGGGGCGGGGACGGACCTCACGTCCGGAGGAGGAGAGCGCGGCAGAGGCGGAGGGGGAGGAGGCCCTGTCCCCGTCCCCGTCGCCGGGCGCCGAGCCGCCGCCGGATACCGGGATGAGGAGCTCCCGGTCCCGGTCCCGGTCGCGGCCGCCCAACGGGCTCAGGCTCAACGGAGACTTGTTGTCGCCCATGGGGCTCCTTCGCCGCGGCGGCGGTCACCCTTCTCGGCTCGGGTCGTCGCGATCGGTGCACCACCGTGCAGGTGCAGGCGAACGGGGGATGCCGGCTCGACACGGCCGAGGGAGGGGGCAGAGGGAGACTTTTTCGTTTTCTATTTTTTTTTAATCTCGAGTCTTTTGCGAGTAGGCTGAGGGCCCTTCGGTCTCGTTGGCACCTGTCCAGTCGCTCTCGTCTTGCTCACCGTCCCGCGCCGTGGAACGAAGACGTGGGTCCCACAATTACGTGGTGCGAGCGAGACGAGGCGATAGTTACTAGTTAGCGATGATTGATCGCTTAATGAGGTGGGTGGAGTTTGATTGCTAAACTGTCAGCTCCACCAAAAAAAATAAGAGTTTAGCGACAAGTCTTGAATTGATCGCTTAATGAACCGTGAACCCTCCATCACGTCTTGAATTCCCCGACTTTGTAGGTGCCATCAAAATTGATTTGAATACCGCAAAACGGTTGGACAAAGTCCACATTTGCAAGAACCTTCAAACCAGCTCCTTGAACAGGGTCTTCTAATCCGACATTTGCAAGAAACTGAACAAAAATATCCTTCTTTTCAAAGTTCATGTGAATTATTTATCTCGAAAGCTTATCCACCAGCCAGAGAGCATGGCTTTCTATCGTGCAAGTTTTCGAGTCAACCAAAGTCCGAAAGGAGGTGGTAATCCATGGCGACCTGCAGCAATGGCTCACGGGAGTCACCCCTTGCAATATACTCCCTCCATTCTAAATTATAAATCTATTTTAATTTATTTTAAAATCAAGCTATTTTACGTTTGATCATAATTATAGAGAGATTTATAAAAATTTATGCCAAGTAGATATAGACTTATATACCCCGCGACGGAGGCAGTTGCAATGTGCAAGTTCCAACCATCCAGTCTCCCAGGATTGAGACAACGTGAAATCAGGCACAACATATGAACACACATAAGTGATCTTATTGGAATACTAGAGTGTAGCAGCCACATTGAAATTTTACAAGCAAAGGTGGGGATATAAGCTTGAATTTATTCCCCACTACCCAGCAAGCAAAATCACAAGGTTTCTACAAGTACATATTGTGTGCATTATACATAGCATCAATGGTTGTGCGACGTACAAATACAGAATGTGAAGGAACCACCATGCTTCCATACAAACCCTGCACAAAAAGAAGGAAAGACAATAAGGACAGGTTCATAAACTATAAAAACCAGTGTTTGTTTGTATAAGAATTCCAACCAGGCAGACATGGGAGTTATGCTTATGATAACACAAAGGAGGACCATGGTCAATGTGACATCTTAGAAGAGCATAGTGTACATAGAGGATGCCGGGAGGTAATTCGAGTTTTGGCAGCACTTTTTGTATCAACATGATTTGTGAACACAAATAGGTTATTATTAAAAATTCATAAAGATATACAATAAAGTGGATTCTTGATCGTACAATGATGCTATACAAGATAATCTATATAGTGATGCAAACTAAGATCGGTATGGGTAGATGGGGACAAAATGTGACTGTGTTATTGCATACCAGCTTTAGATTGGTGGTATAGATGCAAACTTGCATAAAAAGAATGCATAAACTTAGAAATGCAAGTAGGAAAGGCTTGGTATCATGCTTATGGATCTGGCTCATAAGATAGCAATTCATATGCTAGACTACTCAAAAGACACATTCTCATAAGTTGTACAACAACCTCCTCATATCTCCTAGAGTCCTAGGTGAGGTGTGATGGTTGCTATTGTAAAGGACTGTTCTTTCTTTTTTTTAATCTATAATACAAAGAGAGTTACACTCTTCTGCGTGTTTGAGAAAAAAAAACAGAAAAATATTTTAAGTAAACAAGTTGAAAATATAAACTTTTATCTGGGTAACTAATAAAGCTCTCCTTTTACTCGCAAAAAAAGTTGAAATTTGTAGCTAAGACCATCAAGGCAAGACCAAATGCCCTATCCTTTATATAACTTGAAATTTTCAAAACAATAGCTAGACCATCAAATGAACTTCATATCTGTGTATTTGAATTGACTGTTGGGTCAACTTTGTACAGATAGATTTAGCTTATTCACATCAGATGGATTAGTAACGTCAGCTAAGCTTGGCTCCAGATGACTCCCAATAAAATTCAGGGCTTCAGGCTTCTCTCAAGGACCAGAACTGCACTCAAATTAGGTAGAATCTTTTCGATCTGGAGTATGCTGATACTAAAATATTGAATTGGTTATGTCCAGCAAAACAACATGAATTAAACTGAATGTTTTTCATGTTTCATTATTGAGAAATGCATGGTAAAATGTGACAAGAGCATCTACTTAGTGATGCAAATCACAGGTCGCCTTAAAATCAAATTCACAATTGAGAATATGGGCATCTTCATGAAGATCTAAAGGTCCAATAATTCAGTGTTATGATACCAGGTATGGTTGTATCATGATTAGCAAGCATGTCATTGAGAATATTAAAAAGTATCATTAGCTAGACCACTTGCTCTATAAGTTATTATCACACTAGTAGTTATCCAAACTTGATTCTTAAGGGATATTCTCAATAAGAAAACAGCCACGAGTCCAGAACAGCAAAAAAAAAACACACACACACACAATAGATGACAATGTGAACCAAGACTTCTTAGAACCCAACTTGACAAATAAATCATCATAAAATCTGCTTATACAAACAATTAAAAAGATCTCAAGGAATAAAATAAAAGGCACAAACAACTTGAAAATTTCAGCTAATTCAATGACAGAGAGATGGGCAAGGAAATATAAAGCCCCCACTGCCTACATCTGTTACTGTTATTACTAAAACATTAGCCCTGAACCCTAATATTGATCTATTACTTGACCTTGCATTACCTATCAGAGTTTACTAAGTTGAGCTTCTATTGCTGAAGTCCTCATAGTGTTCTATTCAAACAGTCCTTTCTCCATTTTGCTCCTAACTCTGACACTGTCTGCATATATCTAGGTCCACTTCAAATAAACTTCATAGCTGTGTATTTGAATTGGCCGTTGAATCGACTTTGTACAGATAGAGTTAGCTGATTCACATCAGATGGATTAGCAACATCAGTTAAGCTTGGCTCCAGATGACCCCTTAAAAAAACACAAGCCTTTCTAATGGACCAGAACTACACTCAAATTATTATTTTTTAATCCGACGTATGGTGAGACCAAAATACTGAATTGGTTAGGTCAAGCACAATTGTACAATCAACAAAACCAGCAGAAAGTAAACTAAATGTTTCTCATGCTGCAGCATTGAGAAATGCATAGTAAAATATGACGAGAACATCTTCTTAGTGATGCAAATTGCAGTCACCTTCAAATCAAATTCACAATAGAGAATATGGGCAGCTTAATGAAGGTGTGATGGCCTAATAATTCTGTATCATGATTAAAAATACGGTTGTATCATGGTATCATGATTCGCAAGGATGCAAGTGAAAATACTAATAAGTATCAATATCAATAGCTACACCACTTTCTATCTAGGTTATTAGCGAGTAGTTATCCAAACTTGATGGGTCTTTCCTAAGGGACTGTTCTCATAAGAAAACAGCCACGAGTTCAGAATAGCCAAAAAAAAAGATACATGACGGAGTTAACCAAAGCCTTATTAGAGCCCAACTTGACAAACAAATCCTCATAAAATCGGCATATAGAAACAATGAACAGATTAAAGAAATATCTAGGAATCAAATGAAAAGACACAAATAACTTGAAAATTGTTGCTAAATCATGGCAGAGCTGTACAATGAAAAATAAAATCCCAGATCCCATTGCTTCCGTCCTTTACTGTTATTACTAAAACAATAGCCCTGAACCCTAATATTGACATTATACCTGACCTTGCATTTACCTATCATAAGTTGGGCTTCTATTATCATCTCAGTGTTGTATTTAAATAGTCGTTTCTCCATTTTGCTCATAACTCCGCCACTGTTTACACATATCTACAGCTGGTCAATTGAAATAAGATCCAAAACATATGCTAAGCTTAGATGAACTGTGACTGAATTCAAACTACGCTCGCTGTAGATGAAACTAAGCAGATTCTTACTACAATTCAACAACAACGTCCAACTTATGCAGTACACTGAATTGATTTGGGTACAGCACAATCATATTTTATCGGTAAAAGCAGCGCAGACGAAACGGTGTGTTTCTTCATCCCATGTTATTGGCACTGCTCAGCAACAAGGCATGCTTATATGAAGTCAAAGGACTCCGCATCAATGATGCAGAGTTGCGAACACTGACCTCACTCGAATCACGACGTCAGAGCTTGGAAGCGAAATGCTTCCTCTTCTCCTCATCGCTTTCCTCCACAATTCCAACCGACCTGCAGGCCTCAGGGAACATTGACATCCTTATGGACGCGTACACGCCCCCGTCCCACTTCCTCGCCGCGAGCTGCTCGGCAAACTTGAACGCCTCGACCGCGGTCTCGGCGGCGGAGGGGTAGACGGCGTCCACGATGCCCATCTCCTTGCCCTCGGCGGCCCTGACCTTCTTGCCCCGGAGCACGACGTCGCGGAGCGCGTTCGCGGCGGTGATCTTCCCGCGGAGCACGGACATGAAGTAGGGCGGGAGCGGGAGGCCGATGTCGACCTCGCTCATGTAGAGCACGCCGCGGTCCCCGCGCATGATGCGGTAGTCGTGGCACAGCGCGAGGAGGAACCCGCCGGCGGAGGCGTGGCCCGTGACGGCGGCGACGGTGGGCATGGGGAGCGCGAGGAGGTCGGCGGCGAGCGGGCGGAGCGCGTCGACGAGCTCCCCGAGCCGCGCGCGGGAGGTCCCCGCCCACCCGAGGTCGAGCCCGTTGGAGAAGAAGCGGCCCTCGCCGACGGTGACGAGCGCGGCGCCGGGGCCCGCCCCGGCCGCGGCCGCCGTGGCGGAGGCGACGGCGGAGCGGAGGGAGGAGATGAGGGGGTGGCCCAGGCGGTGCTCGCCGTCGCCCGTGAGGGTGAGGACGAAGACGCGGCCGCGCTGCTCCAGGGTGCACATCGTGCCGGCAGATTTGGGGCGCTTCTCGCGGGGTTGGTGTGGTGTGGAGTGGACTAGCGTTGGTGGTGGCGTCTGGTTTTAAGCAGCAGCCCGAGACGCCGAAGCCCGGAGCAACCGAACAACCGACGAGGAGCGCAAGATTTTTACTATACTTTTTTCGATACGGTGCGCATGATTTCCTTGGCCGACCCGATCGATGAACTGCGGATGAAATTGATTGGAAGGCTGATCACACAGACCAGACAGAAGTCGCAGCTCACAAGTCACAAGGCACGCAAGATTGGAAGTAGAGTGGCAGCAGGCAGCAGGCAGCAGCCAGCAGACGTAACGACGGTGGATTAGATAATTGGATTGGCTGAATGTATCGATGCTTCTGACTATTGACTACGGAAAATGGATGACGGAAGAGGCAAAGAGTTGTGCTTGCGCCGCATTGGTGCCGCCATGTTCACTCCGACGTTTGGGCATCGGAGCTGACGCGACGGCCGACGAGCATCGCATCCAGAGATTCAGCAGCTGGCCCCGGTCCAGGAATGTTGTTACTACCTAGGAGTATCTTCTAGCGTGTGCAGATAGCAAGTATATATTCAGCAGAAAAACGCGAGTCCAGGATCCGCGTGTGCAGATACAGGCAAAGTAGATAAATTCATCAGAACTCTGACAGATACCGGACGGGGTTTGTAACTCTTGTACCATTTAATAAAGAGTTAAGCTCCTCGAATAAAAAAAAGATAAATCCAGCAGAAAAACGCGAGTCCAGAATCCGTAAAGCATGTGATCTTTACCTCTACCTCAAATGTTGGCCAAGAACCGTCCAACTACACAATTTGCATTGTTCAGATGGCAAAAGCACGAGAAGCTACTGCATCATGTGATTCAATCACGACTAGGCAGTCAGCACCAGCCTAGATCAAAGCAATTTCAGTTCTATGTTGGTATGATAGGGGAATTTCAGCAATCTAGATCAAAAACCGCATCAAGTGATTCAACCACACAATTCCAGCTCGTGAGAGTACATAATTTCAGTAGATAAAATTGTGTGCAGACCCTGATTCTGTACCGCATAAGCTGGGCAAAAAGGTCCAATCACAAAACTCGCATCACTGAACACATATTACAGCAACCAAATCAGTATGCCTGCCAAGTAAAATCGAACATCACACTAGAACGAGCTGATTGTCCCAGTCTATGATTTCTGGTACAACGAATCACCGGAATATGCATATAGTTCACAACATATCGGTTTTACAAAAATTGCAAGAGCTCTGGAATCTTTTTCTTTTTTGCCGGCAAGTGAAACAGCGCCAAGAAACAGACCAACTGAATTGTATATGATTTTCCATATCAAAGGTAGCAGATACAAAAAGGAACTAGTCTACTGTGCAGCAGCAACCGTTAGCTTCTGAAACGTATAGACTTTTGCCAAGGGAAACACAAATATCAATTCTCGCAGGCAAGACCAAGGGTATGATATCAATTGCAACTGCACCTCATTACCAAGTCTCTCCCTGGCCATATAATCAACTAATTTCTAGAACACTCGAGTCACGAAGTGTGCACATTCCTTCGGCACATCAAGGCATGCTCAAGCAGGCAACTCCAGCTTCACATTGTTCTTCCAACTGCAATGATCAGCATTGAATTTTCAATACTCAGTAGCCAAGGAATATATAATGTTAATGATATATGACAATTCACAATAGCATAAAGTTTACCTCAAGAAATAGTAGTAAAAGAAATCTGCATACAGAGCTGTTTGCACCAAACCAGCAAGCCAAGCTGGAAGAAATAGAGCATTAGTGATTTAGTGGACAACAATTCTGAAAAATATATGAGATAAAACACTACCATAGAAAAGTGAAACTTACGGATCCATCTGCTGTGATGACCCTCCGTGAAATAACGGTAAATCCAGTTTAGAATGTAGAACGCACGGTAGGCCCTAAGAAAACAAGTATGGTTTATTATGAAGAGACAAAGTAGCTAGAGAACTGAAAAGTGTGAAGAAAACTTAATCTTCTAAAGAATTTGTTTCTTGTCTCATGATGCAACTTTAATATAGTATAAACTCTGTCCATTCCTGGAAAAAAAATATGCTAAACTGCACATCAACTACAAATGGCAGTCCAAATACAATTCAAATATGGTAAAAAAACAAAATAAAATTGCATATAGCTCATGCCAAAAAAGTTAAGCTAGAAATCCTGGCTTGAAGGTTAAGATTCTGGTCCAGACTCCAAAACTATTCCATATTTACTACTTACAACACATGGACAGGGCAGTAACCAACACTACCCCTTCCTCTGAAATAAGAACTCCAGATAACACATGATCATCCATTACTCTACTTCTACAGCACCAGTGGGACAGTCTCTTTACTTCCAGAAAGTGGAGAGTGCCATTCAAGAGTTAACTATGTGTCTTATCATGGATATGTATCGAAAGAAAATAACTTCACAATATGCATTGCCTAAAATTATTCTGTTTGTAAAACATAGGTTTCTGCCACTTGCAAATATGTATAACAGTAAAATGCTGATATATTTCATGCCTAAAACATCAGACAGAGTTCAATGCAGCATAAGCCGTAAATTGATTTGTCTTTTCCTTGTTATATGCGGTGTGTTATGAAAAAATGGCAAATTGCCTACAGGGTGTAGGAAAAAAATCATACCCAAGGAAGAAAACATATTGTCCAGTCAAGTTATCCACATTTCTGCCTCTCTGGAGTAACACCAACTGCGGGAGAATTGCCACTGCCTCCAAATAGATTGAAAATGCCCAGCAAATCTGCAAAGAAACAGTATTTTAGCCTTTAGGATATTATATCAATGAATCTTTGGAGTGATTAGTAACAGTTCAGTGTATGCAATAACTTATGATATTTTGAGGATTCTGATATCTTGTAACACCCCGCCCTCCAAAGCCGCCCCGCACAGCCCTTCCGAGGGGCGCGCACGCGTACACATAGCACCCTGCTTACACTTTCGTCCTCGCTTCGTGTAAAAGGGTTAACCCGAAGGTGCTATGGCTGGAAGACAAAGGCTTATAAGTTGCCTCCACCCTTGCTCAACTAGCAATGTGGCACTAAACATGTGCATCCCGCACTAATGGGCCACTACTGGGCCATACAAACTGGGCCGGGTGTGACATACACCCCCCCTCAAAGAACCCGACGTCCTCGTCGGCGCAACTCACCCACACAGGCAAATGTCCAGGAACGTTCCCCCTTGGCGCACGACCGTACGTCCAGTGCCGGCGCCATAGTCCATGCCGTATGCCCTACCCGGGCCATACGCGCCATGCGCCCTATGCCCGCACACTGACCCGTACGCGCAACCGCGAGGGTCGGCTCTGATACCATTTGTAACACCCCGCCCTCCAAAGCCGCCCCGCACAGCCCTTCCGAGGGGCGCGCACGCGTACACATAGCACCCTGCTTACACTTTCGTCCTCGCTTCGTGTAAAAGGGTTAACCCGAAGATGCTATGGCTGGAAGACAAAGGCTTATAAGTTGCCTCCACCCTTGCTCAACTAGCAATGTGGCACTAAACATGTGCATCCCGCACTAATGGGCCACTACTGGGCCATACAAACTGGGCCGGGTGTGACATATCTTTAACATTTTACTTAAGTTTTAGTAGGCAATAATCCCAGCAAAGACAATAAGTAAAGATATTTTGCCCAAAACAGGCAGTACCACTAAAGAAGATAACATACCCTATGCTGAAGGAAAGTACAAAACAATGGATCCATACGAAATTCACAGAAGTGTAAAAGATATGCCAATCAATGTGCCTGGGTGTGAACAGAGCAAAAAAATTGTAGGCAGAATAAATTATAAATGAACTTTGTGGAGTTAGATCCTGTTTTAGACTTTTAGTTGCTCTTCCCTTCACATGTTACATTCTAGGACCGCAATACCCTTCAGCAGACTAATCGTTCAGTTGTTACTGTAAGTCTGTAACACAGATACTCTGTTAAATAGATTGGCATGTTGAATCAAACAATGAATATGAAAATTTGACAAGTACACATGCTGTTCTGACGGCCGTTTGCTAGGACTTATTCAACTATGTCAGATCACCTTTGACTCGGATGAAAGTAAGATAGCAGATATGGTCGTATTTGATGGATCATTAAACTGTCAAATTTAACAGGTGCCGTTGCTCCACCGGACAAATTCAACTATTCTGTCTGACGAACAGTTTGTCAAACAGGCTAGTTGCAGCTATTAATAGCTTCTACAGTTCTAATTACAAAATGTGGACAAACTAACTAGGCAAGACATCATATTTCTTTTTTACCATATCATATTTCTCAGAGCGCACAAATTAACATAACTTAATCACGAATCTCGTAACACCATCGGTTTAACCGTGCAATGACTAATCCAGGACAGATCACACAGAGTCACAGAGAGAAGACATCACCTCCCGGATGGTGAACCTTTCATTGAATATCAGCGCGAGCAGGAATGCGGCGGCGACGAGCACCACATGGCGGAAGGTGTCCTGTTCCTTGTCGTATGTCCGCCGCACCTGCGGGTGGCGGCGCACGCACCACACGATCGCCGCCGAGCTGGCGATGAACACCACCTTCATCACCGAGTTGTAGAGCGAGATGTAGTCCGTGAAGAGGTCCAGGTACCTCGCCACGAACACCAACATGTACAGCTCCTGCGTCTTCCTCGACACCCCTGCGCGGCGGCACCAGATCCGTCAGCGTCGGGCCTCTCCTAGCAGGCGGGGGCCGAAACCCTAGCGATGCTACGGCTTACCGGAGCAGGACTTGGTGGCGTAGATCTTGAGGAGGAGGACGAGCACCGAGAAGAGGTGGGTCATGTCCCCCATGAACCGGAAGGCGTTCATGGCTGCGGCGGCGGCGGTGGCGGCGCCGGCGGCGCAGAGGTTAGGGTTTGGGGGGTTTAGAACAGCAACTCCAGATGCGCAGGGAAATGGCGGAGCGGAGGTGGTGGGCAGGCGCAGGATGCCAGGACAGGAAGAAACGGGAAGGAGATGCGAGCGTCGTGGGCCGGTGTGGACAGAGTCTGTACGGTGGGGGCCACACGGCAGTGACTGCTGGACCATCGAAGTTGGTGCAGGACATATGTCAGAGAGGGAGGCGCGAGCGACGCGTGGACCTCGCTGCGGGTCCCATGGGTCAGTTACAGATGGCGAGGTCGTGTAGGGTGGGCTACGTGGGGTCGCGAGAAGAGGTTGACGTGGCTGGGCACCTCACCTGCGCGGTGACGTCACCTCGCCGGTTGTTTTTTTTTTCTCTCTGGTTTGCACTTTGCCCCTTTGCATAGCCTCTCACATGCCGCTGATGCTTCGCGTCTCCTACTCCCTCCTGCTTCCACTTATTAATCCACCGCTTCCTGCCTTCCCCTCCACCCGCCTCTCCCGCCGCGAGATCCGGCTCCGTTTCCAGAAGCTTCTGGAACGCCCGTTCCAAGAGCGTCTGATCGGCCGTCGCCATGGGCTGCGCTGGATCCACCCCCAAAGTCGATGGTAATCTCTTGGTGCTTGCTCTGTTGATTGGTGGTCTTTGATTGTGAATTGTTCAGTGCTAAGATCAGATTTGAGTTGTTCCAGGCGCCGCCGTTATGAGTAGGATTAAATCGTTTGTTATTTGCTCTTCCTGGTTCTTGATCAAGTGACGCTAAATTCCATAGCTTTAAGACATCGATGTACTTACTAGTCATGCAATACTTCCAGTCGGGGTGTTGATCGAGAGGAAATTTAGCAAATTGTCTCTGATGGATTACTTTAGCTGTTGATTTTCATCGATGCAGCTGTCCAAATTTGGTAATGCTATCAGTATAGTGGGCTCAGTATTAGTGGAAATCTCCTGCATCATGGAGTCATGGAGGTAATATTTGGTTAGTGGAGGGATAACGCTATCATGCTCAAAAGGGCATCTGAATTCTGAAGTGATGGCTATGTTCTAGCAGGACAAAAGCTATTTTGTTTGTGCCTAACAAAAGCAAAGATAAGGCTTTGACAACAACGAAGTGATGGTTTATTCTCACCGTAGGAGGAAAGAACTTTTTTATGGATTGTGCAGGTTTTTGTTTTTTGATTGCTATAGTGCCTTATCTAGTTCCAAGCACTTTATAGGTGTGGCATTTCGGAAAAGAAACACTATCCTCTGCAAAGTACTTATACTCGCAATCTGAAACTTACAAAATAGCTTTCCTCTATTGGGATGCTTCCTAATTTTAGCATCTACTATGTGCGTTCACTTAATATTAACCTTGCTAACATTCTATTAATGTAGACTAATTTTTCATTTCCTGTACAACTTTGCATAGGAGAAATTTGTGTTGTAAGTTAGTCTTGCAGTCAGCTAAAGAAATTTGATGTCCTTCAGTTACCAACAAACAGTTCCTTAATCCAGATTTCTTCCTGACTACATTCTATATCCTAGATACCTTCATAGATTACACGGGATGTTCTCTCTTTTGAGATCAGAAGTATTCTTTTACATGGTAACTATGTGCCTTTGGACGTATTCTCTCCATCTCAAAAAATAAGTCACCTTTTTTTTATCCTAAGTCAAACTTTCTCAAGTTTGACCAGGTTATATAAAAGTTAATAATATTTATAATACCAAATAGGTGCCAATAGATTCATCATGAAATATATTTTCATAACTGATGTCAAGATTGCTGATAAATTTTGCTATAGATTTTATCAATCTTTAAAAAGTCCGACTTAGGAAAAACCTAAAGTGACTTGCTTTTTTATGGAGGGAGTACAATCCAATAAATGAACATTAAAAGATATTTTCATGAATACAGAGAACAGTAAGAAGCTGAAAAAGCCTAAGGCTTGGAAGCACACTCAGCCAATTACACCAGCTCAACTGAAACAGATGCGTGATGAATTCTGGGACACAGCTCCTCACTATGGTGGTCGAAAAGGTATGCTTTGTTTATTTATGCAAAGTTGAACAGAAATAATTCTTCTGTGTTGATGTGGGCTGCATGATTTGTGCAACTTGATGTCATTTCGCTAATCTGCAGTTATTGGTTATTTTTATATCTTCTTTTTCAATGTTTTCATGATAACTGGCTGATGTTTGGTTTATTTTTTTAATCCTTAAATTGATGGCTCTAGTTGTTCGATGTAAGTTCAATTCTTCAGTTATAATACTGAGCCCTTATTAAGTGGCACTGGTTTTATATCAAATAAGAACCCAGTCTTACTTCATATTTAACCTTCAAGTGGCACTCGGTTTATATCTGGTTCTGTTTGTGGATAACCTTTAGCTTGGTTCCACACAAAAAAGGGAGTTTGTTTGGGAGATGTTCGAATTTTCACAAGTTGTTGATACTGACCATATGCAAACTTATCATGTAGTCATTGACTAAAGTTTGGAAGCCATGTATTTCAGTTTCTTCCTATGAAATGACACTCCAAGTAGCATCACTTTTGTAATATGGTATTGTTTCTTTGTCCAGAGATTTGGGATGCTCTCAAAGTTGCTGCAGAATCTGATTTAGCCCTTGCACAAACCATAGTGGACAGTGCTGGAATCATCGTCTCAAACCCTGACATGACGCTCTGCTACGACGAGAGAGGTAAGCATGTTTTACTCTCAAAATTCATGTTTTTCTGTTTCGTGACGAGTTGCTCAAAACCAATATTAAAACTGAGAAAAATCTTTTGCAGGTGCCAAGTACGAACTGCCGAAGTATGTCTTGAGCGAGCCAACAAATTTGATCCGCGAAAGTTAAGAACCTTGAAGAAGGGCTTATACCACGAAGAGGACCATGTAAATTATGTGAATGTTCATTTGGCCGCTGATTCTGGACTGACTTTCGGAGACAATGAACCTCCTTTTAACGCTGTATAGTAATCTTATCGGTCACGTTGTAGACCTGGCACTGAAGTCGCTTATACAGGAGAACGCTGACTTCTGAAGTTCTGATGCTATATATAATCAATACATCCATCTGTTGCACTTGGGGAAAAACTGCACTCCCGTGCTTGTTGAAAGATGCAGTGTCATTTTATCTGCAATTCTGCATCCATATCGCCGCTGCCTGTGCTGAAAACTAACGGAGCCGAGCTGTTTCAAGCCGCCTGGCAAGAACAACAGTGACAGGAAGCTGCCAAGGGATGTAAAGCTGGCAGGATAAGATTAAGACGAAGCTGCCAAGGAAACTATGCTAATCATGGTCGCGCATGATTAGCCTAGGCTTCTTAGAATCAATCCTGCGCAGGATGGTAATGTCGGATCTGAGATCTGATCGGCACGGCAAGGACGGATCTGCAGAACCGGCGTGGTGAAGCTGACCAGCCAGCAGGAGAGCTGGAGGCTCGTGTGATATGATAGCATAACAGTGAACTGGTATTCCGTCTCCAGAGATCATTCTGGCAGGGTGTGTCAAGACAGGGGGCCGGGAAAGAGTGTTTAAATTTTCAGAGTTACCGTTCAAACTCGACAGTACTTTCTTCGTTCCACAGCGTTCATATCTAGAATTGCACTTTTTGGGAGTCGGCTAGACAGAGGAGAGTAGGTACGTAGATGTGGGCATTTCTCTGGATTTAAGAGTGAAGGGCTCTGTTCTTCTCACGAGTCACGACCTGGAGGAACTCGCACAAAGGATGTAAGCAATCTCGATGCAGAAACTTTCTTCCAAAAAAGAATCTCGACGAGGAACTGTACGCGTGCGCGCCAACTTATGACAAATTCGGCCCAAATCAGCGTAAATCGCACCCACGTAGTATTGGCCTTCCCTCAAAAACCCAAACTTTCTTTTTGCGAGGTGCGTCCTAGCTGCTTAGCTTTGATCAATGTCAGTTGCGAGCGAGGAGTTAGGCAGGATTCCATCCAGCTCCTTCCATGACGGATCATTTAACGGCCTGGCATTGTTGTCCCGGTCACGAGCCTAACGGCCTAGCATCAGTACGGGCCGATGGCGTTGTGAGGGTTGATGGAGCTGTTTGTGAGTTTGTCATCTATCACTCCTATAATTCGGCAATTCCTCCTTGACCCTCCACCACCGGAGTACTAGTGCTTGTACCGGGTAAACCAAGTTTACTTCATCCAGGCACGGCTCTTACTGCAGTTCGTGTCTGGGTCCAGGGTCGTGCCCATGAAGTCGTCGTTTTGATTTTGAGTGTGAATTAAGAAACTGAGCTACAAATACGGAGTAGTCTAACTGCTCTCCAATCTCTGACAGAAGGGTGACAGCGATTAACGTAGAAGAGAAGGACGAACAACCGTTAATCCTCGTACTTGCGGCGCGGTGGAGTGGCGTCTACGCTCCCGTTCGTGGCAGGCTGCACCCGCTATGCATGGCACTCACCCAGGGCCGGCCATCCATCCATCGATCTCGATGCGTTTTCACGGATGATTCGCCCACGGAGTAGTAACAGCCAGGCAAGCTTCAGACCTTCAGTTCAGGTGTTGACTCGCGGTCGCGGTGAGCTCAAGTCACCTCTGCGCCATGCTCTCGGTCTGCGTAGGGAGGTTATTTAACTATTTCCCATCCTTACGGATGGCCATCCTTCAAATGTCAGTTTTAGAATGGCAACAACACTATCACCATCGTCTCCCGCAATAGCTTACAGAATTGCCACTTTTGCTGACATGTCGTGCCATGTCGGCGAGTAACCGTGCCTCCGACGTGGCCGAGCGGCGTGAAATGACCTTGATGCCCCTCCCCTTATCCACCAAAACCAGCACCAACTCGTACACGAGCCATCCACTCCTCTTTCTTCTACCACCGACGCGTGGGACCCGTATGTTAGAGCCATCTTCAACCTGATGGCCACCTCTCGAGCCCGGGTTCGCCATCGCCACCGGCGTCGGCGCCGAGCTCCTCGGCCTCCCCCGCGGCACCGACTCCCACCGCGTCACCATCCGCCTCGCGCGAGGGCGGACCCGCCTCCTAGTCCAGCCTCCCGCCGCCAAAGCCCGATTCCCCAAGCCGCCGCTCCCTCCTACGCCTGTGCCCGTCTCCGCCTGTGCACCGCGGGCGAGGATGGCGCAGAGGAGAGGCTCGCTCCACACGGCGTTGGCGGCTGCGGGCTCGGACGACGATGTGTAGGCGCAGGCGAAGGTCCCCTCGGCGTCTGTGCCCACGAGCACGACGCGGAAGCGGTCGTCGTCGTCGCAGAGCAGCGCGGCATTCCAGCTGCGCGGGGGCCGCGACAGCATCGGGACGGGGAGGTCCAGATGGTTCTGGTGATGGTCGCCGTCGCCGGTGGAGGAGGTGTCAACGTCGCCGGCGACGTGTAGGCCCAGGCCAGCAGCGCGGAGGTGAGCATGGCGAGCACCGGCGCCGTGTACTTCTCGAGCTTGCGGATCCTCTCCATGCCCTGCATGATGACGGCGATCTGCGCGGCGGAGAAAGCAAGGATGCACGCAAGCTCGAGCGGCGCCGCGCCGAGGCTCGGCACCGGCGCGGCCAGCGGTGGGCACGACTTGAGCCGGGAGGGGAGGAGGAGGAAGATGGCGCGGCCGTCGATCCAGGACTCGATGTTGAACAAGCCGCAGCTGACGAGTGCGCGGATGGCGGCCGGGACGTGCGTGGACCAAACGTAGCGGGTCATGGAACTGCAAGAGGCAGCGACGACTCGTGCTTGTGACGGCAACGGGTCAGAAATGTGGTGATGCGGCGCTAGCTTGCTAGCTCTGCTCAAGCGAGGAAAGAGCAGGTGGTCATCGTCTATGGAGAAGATGGCTCTGACGTACGGGTCCCACGCGTCAGCGGTAGAAGAAAGAGGAGTGGATGGGGCTGGTTTTGTTGGATAACGGGAGGGGCAGCAGGGTCATTTCGTGCCCGTCATCCACGTCGGAGTCACGGTCACTCGCCGACGTGGCGTGACACGTCAGTAAAAGTGGCAAATCTATAAGCATCTTCGGGGGACGATGACGATAGTATTGTTGCCATTCTAGAACTGACATTTGAAGGATGGCTATCCGAAAGGATGACAAATAGTTAAATAACCCGGCGGTGCGTGGCCTCCGCCCTCCAACTGGATTGGAAATTTTGAAACTCGCGTGGAGGGAGGGAGAGCTGCGCCTGCCGGCTGCCGCAGCGTGGGTCGCGGCGCTCGTTCTCCGTGCCATGCCAGAGGTGCCAGGCTGCCAGTACGTAGTGCCGGCAGGGAGCAAAGTAGCAAACCGCTCGTGCTATTTCCGGCTGGCTCTTGCCAAGAATCCTGCCGTTTCGCGATCGAACTGCACAGCCGGCGAGCTGAAACTTTTGCCGTGCACCCCAGCACGACGAAACGAACTGACCCGATCTGGCCATTTGATTTGGATCAGAGGACCGGACCAGGATCCGGATCAGACGTGACCCGTTCCGGCTGGTTAGGTTCGGCCTGCTTCGAAGCCGGGTCGGTCTTGGAATGGCCGTTCGGTTCGGCTGGGCCGGAATGAAGACGGCCCAGGAACCGGCCATTCCGCCCTTCCAAGGGCCCATCGGAGCCGTGTCGTCGACCTCCAGGAAGAGATCCGCGTCTCGCAGTCGCGTGCGAGAGGCGGCGGCGGCGCGGCGACTGGGCGGCGGCGGCGCAGCGACGACGGCGACCGGATCTTCCTCCACCCGATGTTCCCCGCCTCCATCTCTTCTCCCTGGTAACGTCCCGCTCATCCTTCCCATGTCCTCTTCTCTTGGTCGTCGCCGTTCTTGGCTAGATCCCAACGGAACTGGTGGCCGTTGAAGTTGCAGCGCAACTGCTTGGCGTGCTTCTGCACGTGGGTACGCCAGTAGTTCTTGGACCAGCTGTTCCTCGGCGGTGATGTTGCCGCGTCGCACGTCGGGGCGCAGGTAGTTGAGCCACCGGGGGAGGCAGATCTTGCCCGTGCGCTTCATCACGACCAGCCACTGAACCGAATAAACAGTGCATTGCCTTGAACCTTTGATGCAAATTGTTAGTTTCAATCTGCTCTGCTTGATTACTGTCATTAACTCTGCTTGATTACAGCATTCACTGAAAATATATACAGCAAGGCAGCAGCCAGCAGCCAGCAGCAAGTGCAGTACCAGAAGCCCAGCGGCTGGTTGTGCAGTGCACTGCACCATAAGCCATGAAATAAGCAGAAGCCAACATACTAGCACAAAGATAAATGTCTCCTTTTTTAGCTGTTCTTTTCTTTCTCTGAATCCTACCTGACTCAGTAGAATGCATCTCAATTTGCTTAATGTACTTCAGCTAGAGCTCCTGAGCTTTCTCGGTTGGTTTCAGGATGCATTTCCTTAAGTCGTTAGTAGTGACTGAATTCTTTCTTTAGAATTACTGCACACAAGTCGATCTGTTATTAAAATTCTGTATCTTTGATCTGTCTTTTGATGTGAATGTGATGTTCACTTTTTATTTTTCTCCTAAATGGTACTACAGATAGTGGGGTGTGTTTAGTTCCAAAAATAGGTAGGGAAAGTTTGGTGAAAATATCGCAGCCGACGCTGTAGCGCACTGTAGAACTTTTCGTTTGTTTGTGGTAAACATTGTCCTACCATGACCTAACTAGGCTCAAAAGATTAGTCTCGTCGTGTACATCAAAACCATGTAATTAGTTTTTTTATTTACCCACGTTTAGTGTTCCATGCACGAGGAGAGAGATTTAATGTGATAGGTGAATAGTGAAGTTTGGAGAGAGAATTTTGGTAAGTTTTGTGATTTGATGGGGAACTAAACACAGCCCTAGTATCATTTTCCTATTTTGGGACAGCCCAGTTCTCATGGTCTAGGCCAGGATTAAAGGTCCCAATATAGGGTTGAATTACCAATACAGTAGTTGTTCTCACTAAATTTCTGCAAAATTTCTTATCTGATTTGTACTGTTATATTTTTCCGAATGATTTCTCTACTGGATGGTTTGTTGTTTGAGTACTTGTTGGCCATTGTTTCTGAAGCAATATAGCCGGGCTTTTTTCTCCTGATCCTGTCGCTTGAGCATGCTAGCTGCTGTAAAACACGTTCTTGGTGCCACATGTCCTTGTGCTGTGTTGTATGCTTTTCATACCTTTTATTTTGTCAGTGGAGTACCTGAAACAGAAGCTGATGACTGATGGGGTTTCCATTTTTATTGCCAGGAGTCAGCAGCAATCGAGGACTATGGTACTGAAGCGTCTGATAAGATGCTTCTGCTGCATGGCAAATGTCAACCTTCTTGCAATTTGCAAACACACTTAACACTACCGAACCTGCTTTTTTTCTTTGCGTATACGAATAGTATGTCTGTTTTTTAATCCACGATTGGGTTTTCCTAATTTCCTGCTTGCTAGCTTCTCATGTTTTTCTGCTTGTTCAGCTATGTGAGACAACGAGGCATTGTGAATGTTGCTTCAACTTGCACCAGTTGCTTATTGTTCATGCAATTAGCTTACTGTTTGTGATGCTGACCATATGGTGAATTGATTCTAATGAGGAGACATACATCTACGCTTTGTTCCTCCATTTGAATCCTTGCATACCGAACAGCTTGCATCGGTTGTTGCTTTTTTTTAGCTGGCTTTTTTTAGGCTGGCTGTAAGCGCCGGCAGCTACACACGTGAATACAGAGCAGCAGTCAACAGCAGCCAGCTGCTTATAGCAGAAGTAAACAGGGTCTAATCCATGTCTGGCAAACCGAACAAGAAAAAGATAAGAGGGGATTGGTGCTAACAGGGGGAATCACACCCCACATGGATCGGGTGACACCAAGTGGATCCACCCAATCCAGGACAGGAACTAAACAGCCTTTGGAACGGTTCCCTCACTGCCGAACGAGCCCTGATTTGGATCAGAGGACCGGACCAGGATCCGGATCCGGATCAGACCAGACCCCTCCATCGGTCGCACCCTTAGTACTAGCAAACAGCCAAACACCCTCCATCATCCACCAAAATGTCTGTCCCGTCACACCTTTCCCTGGGCCACGACGTATGGGCCTAGCATTTCCCGCCCCCTTCTAGCCGTTTTTAGCATTTGCCCGCCCCTCTCGCCGGCGGAGTGGCGGCCGTCGCGTCGCCATCTCCGGCGGGTCGTGAAAGCGCGCGGCACGTCGGGCCTTATCATTGTGTCCATCAACACAACACACAAATGCTCCGCGGGCCCCACCGGGGCAGCGTTTCCCTGTCGCTGGCCCGTGGGACCACCAACGGCATGGTGCCGACAGTTATCCTTGTGTCACGCATCCCGCCTTGCATTCAATTGACTCGAACATCCGATGGGCCATCGGACGGTCAGCCGGCGGCGACGATTGCGGCGCCGGGAGCGGAGGGCGTGTCCGTCCGATCCCGATGGGAGGAGACGAGTGCGACGACGAAGAGACGTGGCCACACGCCTCGTGTCGTGTACTCGTGTGAGGACAGGAGACATGGGGGGTCGCTGTGCTGTGCTGCGCTGCTCGTACAGTCCCGTGCGGCGCGAGCAGTGATTGGAGCAGTAACGCAAGATCAGACAAGTGGTCATGCGGTAATGTAATGCTACTGTACTTTTGGTTAGTTGAGGACGCAGTTAGCAACAGAAGTTAGTGGCGTTCTCGTATATACGGATTGTAGAGCATAAACACGGCAGGCAAAGTCAAGGAGGGACTGAACATCGAAAAGGTACACCGAGAGACCATGGAGCCTGAGCCAGCTTGCCTTGCTGGCTGAGGCTTCTTCGTAACTCACAGATATAAAATGTGATCTTACCCAATACCCATCCCCGCCCATGTGAGCATGGCTGCGGTAGCAGTACACCGTTACTTTTCGGGGCCGCGTCAATTTGGCTTTTACTTCTACTCCGTACATTGCAATCATGCATGGATGGAGTCGAATTCGATGGACAAAAGGTACAACTAACTGCGCCACTCATTTTGCTCGCTGGAATCACTGATGCTCGGAAGAGCATGGAAGCGGGCCGGGAACCTCAGTCCAATCTGCTGGAATCTCGTGATTTTGAGGGAACTTCAGATTTCAGGAGGAAGAGAGTCTGTAGGCTCTCCCAATCGTGGCCGAGGCGCCATCGCCATGCGGATGCAGATGCACTGGCGCTAACTGCTACGTGCAGGCTATAGCCCAATTGCCCAAACCAGTGACCCGCCAGCGGGTAACGGCCGTGCTCTCTCTGCTCTGCGTCTGCTGCCCCTACGCCTACGCCGACGTCGCAGGCACAGGCGCACGGCCAGTCCCGCACCCGGCCCGAGGGAGACGGAGGCCGCGCCCACCTCCCCGCAACTTGGCCCCCACGGCCCCACCACCACACATCTCGTCTCGGCCTTGCCGTGAAACGCTACGCGACTCTCGAGTCCCTGTCCCCCCAACAGAGGCGCTAATCACTCTTGCCCGAAATGGTTTAGCCGGAGAGACACACAGGGAGAGAGAGGCGGGGGAGAGAGAGTTCGAATCCGCGCAATGCCGGCGCCAGCGGCGACCGACCGGGCGACGGCGTCGGCGGCGGCGGGGAGAAACGGCGGCGGCGGAGGCGGGGACCACCTCCGCGGCCACGCGCACCTGACCAACTGCATCCACCTGCGCCACCACCACGCGCACGCGGGGGGCGCGTCCGGGCGGAGGCGCAGCCCGACGGGCTCCTCCGCGTCGGCGTCGGCCGCGCTGATGCGGGACCTCCTGGCCCTGCAGCGCTCGCGCTCGCTGCGGGACCCCTCCACCCGCCGCTCCGTCGACTCCGCCTCCAACAACAACAACAGGGTCGCCGCCGACCCCGACGCCGCCGACCACTCCCGCGGCGGGGCGCTCAAGACCCTCCTCGACCAGCTCGCGGAGAACCCGCACCCCAAGCCCGCCCGACGGCCCCGCCGCCGCTTCAGGCGGGGGGCCGGCCGGCGCTCGGCGCCCGCGGCTGCCGCCACCGCTCTAGATCGCCCCGCCGCCGCGCCGCGCGTCTCCGTCAACTCCAGCTCCCAGGAGGCCGTCTGCGGCAACAAGTACCTCTTCGGTGGCGGTGAAGCCGACGGCGACGGCGGCGGCGACGAGCTGATGCAGCAGCAGGTGTCGCAGGAGTCGCGCAACGTGTGCGGCATCCCGTGGAATTGGTCGCGCATCCACCACCGCGGCAAGTCCATCCTCGACATGGCAGGCCGTAGCCTGTCGTGCGGCCTGTCAGACCCCAAGTCGGCCTCGGCGGCGCGGAGGTCCGAAGCCGCCACCTCCGCGGCCTCGTGCGGTAACATGAACGGCTCGCGTTCGCACCCGCATTTCCCGGTTACCGCGAGGCTGACTTCCTCGACGAGTTCAGATTCAGACTCTCTGCCTCTGCTTGTCGACGGCGTGCGCAACGGCGTCGGTGGCATTTCCAGTAGCTTCTCTGGGGAGCTCGGGATCTTCTCCAGGAGTAGCGAGCTGGATTCCGACCTCGGGTCCGAGGCACGGTCAGGGCAGAAGTCACGGGGCTCGCACCGTGGCCGCCACCGGAGCTTGACACAGAAGTATGCTCCAAGGACTTTCAAGGACGTCGTTGGGCAGAGCTTGGTGGTGCAGGCGCTGTCCAATGCCATTCTGAAGAAAAAGATTGGACTCGTGTATGTCTTTTACGGACCACACGGCACGGGCAAGACCTCGTGTGCCAGGGTATTCGCAAAGGCTTTGAATTGCCATTCTGCTGAGCACCCGAGGCCATGTGATTCATGTGCCTCTTGTATCGCGCACAATCTGGGCAAGAGTAGGAGTTTGTTGGAGATTGGACCAGTTGGCAACATTGATCTGGACAGCATTGTTGATATCCTTGATAATGTGATGCTTTCGCCTGTGCCATCCCAGCACAGAGTGTTTATAATTGATGATTGCAACACATTGCCGCCTGATACATGGAGTGTCATATCCAAGGTCGTCGAACGTGCGCCGCGGCGTGTAGTTTTTATTCTCATCAGCCCCAATCTTGATCTCCCTCATATAATTGTGTCAAGGTGCCAAAAGTTCTTCTTCCCCAAGCTGAAGGAGTGCGACATCATCAACAATTTGCAGTGGATTTCTACTAGTGAAGGTCTAGATGTTGATAGAGATGCATTGAAACTCATCGCTTCCCGTTCAGATGGGTCACTGAGGGATGCAGAGATGACTCTGGATCAGTTGAGTTTGCTTGGACAGAGAATTTCGATGTCGCTTGTTCAAGAACTTGTAAGTTGTCATCGAAATTTCTTCTTTGTTCCCTTAATTATTATTATTTGCTTCTTTGCTAAATATTTATAACAAAGAAGATCTGTAAAGTTTATTTTAAATGGACAAACTATCTCTTTGACGTTCGTTTTTGATAAAGACTATGTACATGGCTTCAAAGTGTAGCATTGATACCACTGCAACTAGTAATTATAATTCTGCTACTGTACTGAATTTTTCATTTGAAATCATCTGACAAAACAACACATTGTTCCCTTGTTCACAGGTTGGCTTGGTTTCTGATGATAAGTTGGTTGATTTGCTTGATTTGGCACTATCTGCTGACACAGTGAACACAGTGAAAACCTTGCGAGATATCACCGAAACAGGTGTTGAGCCATTGGCCCTGATGTCTCAACTTGCTACAATAATCACCGACATCCTTGCTGGCACCTATATATTCACGCGAGGAGTGCGGAGAAAATTCTTCAAACGTCCAACCTGTAAGCAGCATTGCCCTTTCTCATTAACAAATTTATACTCCAGTGTTTTCTAGTATTAATGACTGTTTAAGAATATGTTACCTTCATTTGCCTATTAGTCATGTATTTATATCTCTTCTTCACGGCAAGATAAAAACAGTGCTAGTAACAGTTCTGCATTAGTTATGTCTATCAACTTTCTGTTTCTCTTACAATCAGTCTTGTTACTGTAAATATTTGTATTCCACGCATCATGTTAAAAAAAGTATATACTGATTTCAGTATCAAAGGATGATATGGAAAAGCTACGACAGGCCTTGAAAACACTCTCTGAAGCAGAAAAACAGCTGAGGGTCTCTAATGACAAGATGACCTGGCTTACAGCTGCTCTTCTTCAGCTTGCTCCTGATAAACAGTATATATTGCCAAGTTCATCCCCAAGTATGAGTCTTAACCAGGGTCTGCTTATCCACCCTGAGGGAAATCAGCAGTATAGAGATGCTAATCTAGTGGCTGGTTCCAGCAATAATATGGCAAGCAATTACTATGCTGGAAGAAGACCTGGGGAACATACTCCAGACAGCCATGTATTGACAACAGGTGCTACTAGAGTGAATGGGGGATCTAGGTACAGCAAAACTGACAGTGAAATGATTTGGCAGGCTGTTCTAGATAATGTTCAATCAGACTCATTAAGAAAATTGCTAGCTAGGGAGGGTCGACTGCTTTCCGTCAGCCTAGGCACAGGTAAGATTCGGTCAACAGTCAAAGTACCTCTGTAAGAGTAGTAACATTTCTAAACATATCTTCTGACGTTTGCATTCTTTGGACATGCAGCTCCAACTGTCCAATTAATATTCAGCTCTCATGTAAATAAATCCAAAGCTGAGAAGTACAGGGGCCAAATCCTGCAGGCATTTGAATCTGTTCTTTCCTCTGCTATAATACTTGAAATTCGATATGAATCAAAGGATGATCTGACGGCAGGTCATGCTCCAGTTATTTCTCCCTACCCTGAGGATGACTCAAATATGGTATTGAGGAGGTCTTTCACTAAACATAGTTCAGTTTCTTCTGGCGGTGAGAATTTAATTAGGAGGCTTCAAAAAGACAGTGTGGTCCAGGGTGGTAGCTCAAATCAGACACGCTGGATGCAATCTGATCCACATATATTGACCGAAGGTGAAATTATTGAAGTTGGATCTCAAATGGATTGGCGGGCTGAGCCAGATAGCGGCATTGTTGCATCAAATAAAAGAACAGAGGGCACCTGGGGACAATGTTTGTCATCACAGAACCAAGAAATTCCCCAGGGAGGAAATATTGTGAATAGCCAACATGGTCAGCAAAAGAACATTGTGAGAGGCAAGGTATCTCTTGCTCATGTTATTAACCAGGCGGAAGCGTGTTCTCAACAAGGTGGCTGGTCTAGACACAAAGCTATATCCATTGCCGAAAAGCTAGAACAAGATAATTTGTAAGTAATTCCATGCTATGTTAATTCATATTCATTCAACTCTCTTATACTAGTTGAGTATAGTTGCAGAAATACTGCCCTATAGGTAAACTTGTCTGTCCGCTACATGTGATTTATATCTAGTACTAGCAATCGTTCTATACTTCAAATGGAAACAGTCGCTGACACAGTACTGTACACAAAGGCAGTCGTATGCTATCAGACGTGTGAAACCTAACTTTGATCCGTGCACCATGCTACGTTATATACTATCATATACAGTCAGTGTTCTGTTTAGGAAGCTTG
This sequence comes from Echinochloa phyllopogon, assembly GCA_033239725.1. Taxonomy (NCBI): domain Eukaryota; kingdom Viridiplantae; phylum Streptophyta; class Magnoliopsida; order Poales; family Poaceae; genus Echinochloa; species Echinochloa phyllopogon. Next base: position 17,227,340 of record BTCW01000003.1, on the reverse strand, counting down.
GAGCCTAGATCAAGGAGTAGTAATCTGCAAGCAAATTATGTAGAAGTCCCAGATTTCAATCCTCAGAAGATGGCTTTTGACGTATTTTTCAATGTTAATCTGTTTGCAGGAGGTTGGAGCCTAGATCCAGTTTGCTTTGTTGGAAATCTTCAAGCACTACCAGGCGGAAGGTAATGATTTTGATGGCATGCTCAGGCCAACTTATTCTTCACTGGTTTCCTTTTCTTCAATAATTGATCATGTGTCGTGATAATAAAATGCTGAAATATTGTCACAAGTCACATGATTGTACACAAAAAATGTGGGGTAGCTCGGAGCTTGTTAGCTGGTATCCAGAGTACTTTGCAGTATCCATTGTTTTTTTTTAAAATATTTTTCGTTAGACTATTTGGTATAAGCTGCTGCGCCTTTTTCCAAGTTAATTTCAAATGTCCGTATATCATGAACTATAACATTTGTCAACAACAAATCGGTGAAAGAATGTTCTAACTCTGTTCCAAATTACTATTCATTGTCGACTTTTTTCCATAATATTTGACAATTCGTCTTATTCAAAAAATTATGCAAGTATCATTTATTTTGTATGTGAGTTACTTTATCATCACATATATATTTCAAGTGTACTTTATTTTTCGTATATTTGGATACAGTTTTGTAATAAGACGGATGATCAAAAGTTGTCGAAATTCCACGACAGTGAATAATAATTTGGAACGGGGGAGGGAGTACTCCGTAAACTCTGTTAACTGTTTCTTTTTTTTCCTCTTTGTGGCGATGCTTTCCGCTCTGACTCTCTGACCGGTCCAATAATTTTCATTACAGCTGTCCGCACTGAAGATCAGGACACGAAGATCACGAGCTTTGTCAAGGCTCGCCTTGTGCGGAAGGTGCATATCAGTGAGATCTCCAAGATGAAAGTTAGTGGCTAACTTAGTAGGATCCATACATAATTTGTTTTATCTGTAGCAGTAGCAGCAATTTTTTTTTCGACCAAGCAGTAGCAGCAATTTGTAGGTGCTATTCTGTAGTAAATTGTAGTGTGTAACATGTAGGAGAATGAGAGAAACACCATAGCCAATTCTTTTCCGCTGAACACCAGGAATAATTGCTCAAGAATTAGTTGATGTGAATCCAAGCCATGGCAGCAGTAAAATGATCCTCCGTGCGAGTGCCGTTAACAACAAGATGAAATAGCCGAAGGCGGTCAGCTGGCGTTCCAAACTTGTCTGGGCGAACGGCGACTAGAGGCCCACCCATGTTGAGTGAGTAAGGAAAAAGTCCCATTTCCCTTCCTGGATATAAGACCGAGTTCGCAAAACCACCTAGATACGAAAACCGGGTGAACTACCTCCCTCAACCCAGGGAGGTAAATGGGACTTTTTCCAGTGAGTAAGGCAGAGAGGTGGACGAGGGCCCAGAGGCCCAAGGCCCAGAGCTAAATGAGGCGGTCGACGGCCCAGAGGCCCAGAGCTAGGTAGAGGCGGTTACCATTTCCGACCTACTCCTACAAACGAAAACCATTTGCAACTCGATCAGCGGTCGGTGCCGTGTCCGGTGTCCTCACTCCGCCGCCACAGCGCTGCTGCGGATCGGACCCCGACCACCGCCGCCAGGACGACGGGATGGAGGTGAGGTCCAACTCCGGCAAGAAGCCGCGCGTAGTCAGGCTGCCCGGCGACCTCGTCGCCGAGATCCTCGCGCGGGTGCCCTACCGCTCGCTCTGCCGCTTCAAGTGCCTCTCCCGGTCATGGCGCGCCCTTTGCTCCGACCCCGCCGCCCGCCGCAGGTGCCCCCAGTCCCTGGCCGGATTCTTCTTCCGCACCACGCCCCTCTTCGCCTTCTTCGGCCCCTCGCGGTACGTCCGCCACTTCGTCAACGCGTCGGGGAGAGGCGCGCCCATGGTCGCCGACCCCTCTTTCCCGTTCCTGCCGCCCAGCCACAGGGACGCGTGCTTCGTCGACTCCTGCAACGGGATTCTCCTGTGCAGACGCGAGGATGTGCGCTCGCACGACGGATCTCGCTATTTCATCTGCAACCCGGCGACGGAGAAGTGGGTTGATTTGCCGGACACGCAAGCGACGGCGGCGGCGTCTCACTCTCACCCCACCATCCGACGTCTGGGCTTCGATCCAGCCGTGTCCTCCCATTTTAGAGTGTTCGTGCTCGTGCACGCCCAAGAAACCTTCGAGCTGCGGGATCGAGTCACAGGAATGGAGATCTACTCGTCGGAAACTGGAGCGTGGACGTACAGGGAGAGCGAGTGGGGTGATGGCACTGTCGCAAGTTGGGATTCAGTCTTTTTCGACGGCATTCTGCATTTGACAAGCCCCGGTTCTTCTTCGCTGCTCACGGTGGACATAGAAGGGAGGAAATGGGGGAAAATCCCTACTCCGCGTGATTTTGATTTCATTGGAGTATCTCAAGGGCACTTGCATGCTGTGCATATAAGGAACGATCAAAATGACAAGGACAAAGTGTCTATTAGTATATGGGCTCTTGAGGATTATGCAGGACAACAGTGGATCCTAAAGCATACAGTCAGTGCAATGCAGATGTTTGGAATACGCCCTAGAAGTTTTGGGGACTCTTACTCGTTCAAGGTGCGTGCCATCCATCCGGAACATGGTTTGATTTTCCTTACCGCAGGCAAGCTAAGTAGTCTTATGTCATACGACATGGACAAGAAGAAAGTGCGATTTATCTGGACCCTTGGAGAGACATATACGTCTGCGTACCCTTATATTCCTTGCTTCTCAGATTGGCTGCTACCTGGACATTAAAGTTCTAGAGAAACTCTGAACCCAGAGAAAATCTGCAGAAGCTTTTGCGCTTATTGCTATTATCATGACATGAGAAAGAGCTGAGTGCTAGAAAGGAGTCATATCATATAGTTTTGCCACAGCAGCTTCGAACAAGTCACAGGTCTACTTCAGCTCGTTGACGTTCTCATCTACCTACGCCTGTGCACAAAGACTTCCTGTAGGTTTGAAAAATGTCGGCTAGTCCTCCAAGCATATGTAAACTGTAAAGCCTTTTGGTTTGTGACTTTACTGCATAGCTACAACAATAAACCTAATTAACATTTTACTCGGTTCTTTTCCTCTCCGAGCAAAAGTTTTTTTTACTCCACCATATTTGCTTTCATCTGCATATTGTTCTAAACATCCTTTCAGATGCTTTGTGTGGAGTCACGTGTTTATTAGTGCTAAAATCAGAGTAGCTTGGACACAGCGAACTAGCTAGAAAATTTTGATCCTCCCTCCGGAGTCAGGCTGGCACTGCAGCCTCACATGCATCTCCCATTGAAAACCATATATATGTCGGTCTAATTGCTACCCACACAGCAAAAAATCATTCAAGACCAACCTGATCCACACAAGGCTGCAAACAAAACACGATGGAATGGACGGACAATACACGACGCCTGCGTCAATCTTCTCGGGGGTGACTCGGGCGGACGGGCCAGGATCGGAGCCGCCAGCGCCATGCGCCAACACCTCCTGCCTCCTCCCGGCCTCTTTGTCACCATTGCCCGAGCAGGCCGGCCGGTGGAAGCCCATCACGGCTGCAAGAAAGGCGGCGATGAGGTTGTCTTCCTCCGTGATGGCGGGGGTCTTCTCCTTCACGTGGACGGTAGTACCCTCAGCCTCGACGACCGGCCAGTTGATTTCGGCTATGCATGGCCAGATCATATGTCCTCCTGGCTTGATCGATTCGCACTAGGCGATGCCAGGACGCGGAGATGCGGTGGCCGACTACGTCGAGTTGCTACTGTGATGCATGCTTAAGGCCAGTTTCAATGAAAGTTTCATGGACACAATTACCTACAGTGACACATAAATGTTTGAAACTAGGATGAAACACCTCCCTCTCAATGCATAGTTTCATCAATTGTTGTTTTCTAGGTCACATGCATACAAAACACAAGCTGTCTAGGTAACTGTGTACATGGAGTTTCATTACCATAAAACTCATTTCACCTCTCTTCATTAATATAATGCCACATCATCAAAAATGCTGACATGACAGTCAATTTATTATCCATAAAACTTCCACTGAGACTGGCCTAAGTTGAGTGGTGCGACGAGTTGACTGCCGCACGTTGATCGATGTCCCAATACAATCGTCTGGTTTTGTCTGTTGAGTTGAGTGGTGCGTTGAATCGCGGCACTTGTTGATGTCTATATCCACTCGGCCGGTTGGTTGTTTTAGAGTTGAGTGGTGTACGTGGCTATATACGTTGATGTCTCAATCCAATCGACCAGTGGTATTCCTGAGTTGAGTGGTGTAGCTCTGTTATCAAGTGGTATTCTTTATAGATGATGCATGTTGCTTAGTTGTAGGTAGGTATTATTTTAATTTGTACGGGTTTTAGGCCTGGTTTTCCTCACAACTGAGTTAAACCTCTCATTCTTATGAGTACATGACAAACACCAATGTTCTAGATCTTTTAAGAAAAAACACGATGCAACAATCACACAAAGCTGCATATATGGCACTAGGTTGGAGCTGACCTGATTCAGATGATCGATAAGCTAGAGATTATGCACCTTACCAATTGCACGGTATGCTTCAATCTCAGGTGCCAATTAAGCTCTCTTGTCATCCCAACCTAGGAGTTAGCTATCTTTTTAGATAAGGGGATATGCCATCTTATTTATATTTTATTTTCTGTAAAAGACTAGTATAAACGTAAATATTTGTATGGACGTGTATTCAGACTTATAAAAATACACACATAAACCCTACCTAAGTATCTCTGAGGAATGTGCCAGTAGATACGTGAAGTGTAAACATAACCTTTTGATGTCTACGCTACCTTGCAATTTTAGTGACCGGTTCAGTCCAGTGGCGAAGCCAACATCCCAGCAAAGGGGGGGGGCTGCTGCCTCCTTTTTCCTCCTCCAGCCCCCCTTTCCCTCTTCATCTTCAACCTCCAGCCAAGGGGGGGCTTCCATGGTGGCGCCAACGGTAGGGGGCTGGAGCCCCCCCCCCCCCCCCCCCCCAGCCCCCCTGTGCCTCCGCCCCTGGTTCAGTCATTTTATATTTTTTTCATCTTGAAGCAAAACTTAGTTACACGTTTGACTTTCATCTACGAATTGAAATTTTTAGGTGGTTTTAGATGAAAGTCAAACATGATATTTGTTTGAATTAACGCAACCAAATGAGATACAATATGTTATTATAAATTTTAATTTTTGCATTTCAACATTTCAATGTAGTGATTCAATATTTTTAATATATTGCTCCAACATTTGTAATAAACAATTTCAACATTTCCTTAAAATATTGAATTGGCTTTTTCATACTGTTGAATCCGTTTAACAAAGATGCTGATTATGTTATTATAGAATTATAGTACAAAAGAAATAAAAATATAAGAAACATAAAAACAAATATACTCACCGGTTAATTCTTCTTTTCTGCTGACGATGGAGCTGCTACAAAAGTATGATTGCTTGTTATCCACTATGCACTGCTGCGTGCTTCTGATATGCTGTTCGTGGTGGGTGAAAGAAAGATGGGTCATAATGAGCCGTGCACTGTATGACTTATCTAATTTGCACAAACTATATATAGAGCACCCGGAGGCCCGGCCGTGGCTAAGGAGACCTTTATATATTTTCAACGACGGTGTGATCCTCTCGTCCGACTGATCATGCAAAATCACGTCTTGGATCCCATCCCAGCCGCCGCCGCCGGTTAGTCCTTTCCAATGCTGAGATCCTTGCCCTACTAGACGACTACACCACACCATGGATCCCAACAGCCGCCGCGGGTGCGCGGCCAGCCTCCCCGACGACCTCATCACCGAGATCCTCGCGCGGGTGCCCTACCGCTCGCTCTGCCGCTTCAAGTGCGTGTCCCGGTCATGGCTTGCCCTCTGCTCCGACCCCGCCGTCCGCGGCAGGTGCCCCCAGACACTGTACGGTTTCTTCTTCGGCGCCGGCAAAAATCATTACATCGACTTCTTCAACGCGTCGACTCCGTCGAGAAGATGTCCGCCCATGCCCATGGAGCGTCCCGTCTCCTCTTTCTTGCCAGCCACCAGCCACAGAAACGCGTACGTCATCGACAGCTGCAATGGCCTCCTCCTGTGCGATCGACAGAACGTGCAGCCTGAGGTTGGATCTCGCTGTTTACAGTGCAGTCCTGAGGTTGGATCTCGCTGTTTACAGTGCAGTCCGGTGCCCAAGAACTGGAACGATTTGCCCCGCTATTTTGTCTGCAATCCTGCGACCAAGAACTGGATCGATTTGCCAGATATACAGCCGATGAAGAGATTGTACCCAACCATCCGGCTGGGCTTCGACCCAGCCGTCTCCCCCCACTTCAGAGTGTTCTTGGTTGTGCACGTCCCAGATGATTTCGATTTGGGGGACGAAGTCACGGGAGTGCAGATCTACTCGTCAGAAACCAGAGGATGGACATACAGGCAAAGCGAGTGGGGTAACGATGCCATAGTGCGTGATCGATGATTCAAGAAGTGCCTTCTTCAATGGCACTCTGCACTTGACAACTCTTGATTCTTCGTCTTCGATCGTCACGGTGGACGTAGACGGGAAGACATGGAGAAAGATCCTTGCTCCACGTAATTTTGATTTCATCGGGTTGTCTCAGGGCCAGTTGTACGGTGTGCACAGGGATAATGAACATAATGGTTATCAACTATCAGTCTGGATTCTTGAGGACTATTATACGCATCAGTGGATCCTAAAGCGAACCGTCAAACTAGTACCCACAGAATTTTACATGGTGCATGCAATCCATCCGGAAGATAGTTTGATTTTCCTTACTATACGGGAGAAAAGAATTCTTATGTCATACAATTTCAATAACAACAAAGTCTATAGTATCTGTGCCCTTGGAGAGAGCTCCATGCGTCCATATCCTTATATACCCTGCTTCTCAAAGTGGATGTTAGATGGACACTGAATGTTGAGAAATTTCTCACTTGCTCGTGATGTCTAGTTCTGGTGTTATTGTTTGGATAAGTCCCAAAAGGTCTACTTTAATTAGTTTGGTGATCGCATCTCTCTGTGCTCAAAGGGCGCTTCTTGCCGCTACAAACAGTGTGTGGTAGATTTTGGAGAACATGTAATTAAGCAAGCCTTTTGATGGGTGTACTGCCGAGCTGTTTCTTCAGTGGAACTATACTCAGTTATTTTATTTGTTTTCATCTTCAGTGTTTTTGTCAACAGCATTTATTTATGTTTGAATATTTTTCACTTTTGTCAAATATGATGCATTTTTATTTGATGATGAATGTGATTACGTTGTTTGCACAGTGCAGTTTTTAACTCGGCTGGAATTTGAATTATTGCATACATTGTCAGTGCTTGAATTGGTATTTATATTATGTGCTCCATATATAAGCATATCCGATGGAGAGAGTTTAGGCTCCTCTGATAATTAGCAAGTTTTTTTTGTCAGGCATAAAATAGATCAAATGTGCAGTGTAGAAGACCTTTATTGTTGTTGGTAAAAATTATACCCACCTTCTTGGTAAATTAATGTTGGTGTTTGATTTTGTTCAGATAATGGAGATATTGCATAGCCTATGTATAAATTTTAAAAGGAAGAAATTGCATTAGTACAAGACATTTGTCGCCAGAAAAAAATGGGGAAAGAACACTAGTTATCCAGCAAAGGAATAAGGTAAAAGAACAGCAGCCACTTCAAGCTACACTGCGGGGACTATATGTGCTAGTGTCTAGTAATGTAGGGTGCTGCACTGCTTGTGTCTAGTCTTGTGCATTATTTATTTAGATGCAAAAGAAGAGTAATTGGCCGGTCCATGCTACATAGTGCAAGAGGTAGAAGCTTGGATGAAATATAATACCTCCCTTCCCTTCATGTCCATTGCGGCAACAATCCGGTCAAAATTTGTAGTCTGGTAGGTCGATCTAAAAGAACATGGTACGCTGGTAATCTGCTAGAGGGTATATCAAACTGTAAGTTCTGAGCTTAGTTTGCTCTCTGAAATGTTCTGTTGCGAAGAAAAAAGAACGATTCTGCCTTGGTGACAAAATGAGAAAACTCACATGTCCTGAAGATGAATTCGTTCGCTTGTTATCTTGATCGGTTGGAGTCGGCAGGATAACTTCCTTGATCCATTCTAAATGCTGAAGACACCGTACCTGCAAGGCATTCTTTATAATTTCAACAGCCACTATTGCCAGATTCATATGTAACATACAGTTTAATTACCGATATAAAATGCCAACCGGGTACCTAGCTGATCACGACAATTATCTGAACACAGTCTGTTACTTGTACTCGCATTGCAAAGCTATCGTACATAACACCGTATAGCTGATATTGGTGCTTAATTTGATCTACAGTTTCTATACACAGCTCGCCCTCAACTACCAGATCATAAAAATTTACAGAACCGTGAATCACAGGGCAATTCTCCTTTGGCACGCATGGCTATTATTCATCTTCCAAGCTAGCTTAATTACCTCCATGTTGCACTAGCACACCTATGCAAAGGTTGCATGCCTCCGTGCCAAAGGAGATATACCCTGTAATTCATGCTCCGCACATGCCAACTAGCTCTCTCCCAGTTAGTTTCTGAACTCTGATGTTCGCAGTTGAATGTGTTTGCGCCTTGACCTTGTTTATATAGCGCACCATGAAATGGCATATGCTCCGAGGACAGGAACTATTCTATAGGAGCTAATCCTTTCTTGCAGGTGGTCTCTGATCTATCATGTTCCCTTTGGAATGTGCTCATGGAATAGTTTCTTCTCTTAAAGCCAATCTGCTTTTTTCTGATGTTCAGTACAAGAACTTTGTACAAGTCTGTCCAATACAGTAATGCAGACAAGATTGCCTGTCATGTAAGTAGGTATTGGCATGGGGACGGCTACCATGAAGCCAAGCCGTCGATCTTAGCAGAAACTACCAGTAGACAGACAGATAGTATATCTACACAGATATGAATAGATTTTATTCTTGGATAGCCAGCCAGCTTTTAGCCGAGATGTTGCTGTTAAAATCACCTAGGCATTCCACATGGAACAAAAGAGTCCTTGATGTAATATGCTTTTGTTCGTATGGATTTGGATGTTGCTGCTACCAGAGTACATTCCATTGGATCTTCTCTATTCGCACGCAGTTGGAGAGCTTTCCTGAAAAACCTGGCATAAAGAGGCAGGAGTTAGCTACTGCTGCGTGTGGCAGGCTGACCATAAAAGAATATTGAGTTGAGCGCGGCACTTTGGTCAGTAGTGGACTAGCGGTGAAAATGAAGTTTACTGATGGTGGTGTTAAGTTGTTGTATATCATGAGTTCATGACTTTCCGTCCGTTAATTATCGTCCACACTGTTCTCTGAATAACTTTGATTTTCCCTGCGGCAATACTTAACAAATACTATCTCCAGGATGCAAATCAAGCAGATGGCTGCGCGCATGCTGGTAATTAAGAACCAAGCTAGCTGTTTTACATTATAGAGATAATAATGCATCATGCACGAAGAATGAAACACGGCTAGATAGGATTCATATAGGTTGCTGGTTACAAGAAGTCCAGGAAAAAAAAAGCTTAGCCAAGTGCATTCTGCATACGTAACTAAGTCTAGGCACACGTTTCTCTCCACGCTTCCATACCATGCTTCCTGCCGGCAGCATATGCATAGCATATCCAGAAGCGGTTGATCAAGAACACGGCGGATCAGTAGAATTTGGATCAATGACCACCACTAAAACCATTACAATATATGCACGCAGTCGATCATTCAGTCATGCAGATAATCGATCAAGCCCAAACCCAAAGTCGACAGCAAGAAACCATTAAATGCGAACGGCACTGAAACCATTAGACGAGTGCAAAAAATCGGGCCGGATGCATCTTCAGATATATCTCTAAATTGAACGGAAGATATATCTTGTGCTCAGAATAATGCCGATTCCTTCTCTTGGGCGCTCACGCAGGCGACGTCGCCTCGCCGCGCACCTATAAATACGTTAAACCTCGGACGTGAAAACCTCAGCAGAGGCAAAGCCAAGCGAGACCAGACATGAGACACCAGACACAGATACAGATAGGTAAAGCTGCGGGGCCCATGCGTTACTGGGTCGGCCTCCTTTGGCAGTGGTCTGACTGGTGAGCTACGTGGAGACACTGCCAAAGGAGACTTGCCCAGCAATGCTGCTTTGAGGCCCCATGGGATCATGTGTTGTGTTAGTCTTCGCGTAGCTGCTTCGATATCTGCTGTTTAGTCTCTGTGATCGACTGAAAAGGTAGCGTCCCGTGTGTCCTACATGCACACGAGTTCCTCACTTTCCGCGTAAGACAACCGCCCCCGCGTCGCTCCCGAGGGCGACACGGGCGGCGCTGCCCTGCTGGCCGAGCGGCCGCCCTCCGCGTCCAACGTTGGTCCCCCCTCCTTCTCACCTCCGGCGTCTCGCCGGAGGTCGGAGGGAGTGGGGATCCATCTCTCCCAATAGTCTTCAATAGATCGAGTCCTAGGTTAGGGTTAGGGTTTCTTCACGTTGCAGGTCGTGGTATGGGAGATTTGTTTCCTCCTTCTCCTCTCCGGCAACGGCGACGAGATAGGGTGGTTTGTGTTTCTCCATGGCGGCTCCGATGAAGGAATTGGCGGCATCTACGACATCGGCAACTTTCTTCGGAAGATGACATGGAGATTTAGGTTTCCGGATGGCGACATCGAGGCGGAGATGGTGTCGTCATCGTGGAATAATTTTCTCCAGCCACTTCTCCGTTTTATCGTGGTTAGATCCAACCACGGTAAAAGGCTTGGGAGAATAGATCTGTCCCCCGAGCTGATGTCGATCAGTCTTGGATCGGATAGATTGGGATCAGTCTATCTTCCTCATCGGTGGCAGAAAGATGAAGAAGAAAGACGCAAGAAGGAAGAAGAAGATGATTGTGCTCGTTCCAGTCTACATGGATGTTGGTCGTCATTCTTTGGGCGATTGTTCTCAGCCTGTTTGCTGAGCGTATGCCTGTGCGGCCTTCTAGTTGCTTTTTTACACAGGTTTGGATTTGAGATTTGGAGCTGCTTAGAGTGAGTATACTGAGAGTGCTTGTAACTTGATGATGTACTCGACTTTGATATAATACAATTCTTCCTTTGATCTCAAAAAAAAAATGCACACTAATTGCATCATTGTCAGCCGCATGCATGTCCATATATAGGATCGCAAGTGGTTGTAATGGGATGCATGATACTAATATGGCGCTTCATGATGGAGATGGATGTAGGCCTCGCCAATGTGGCAATGCCAGTCATGGCATATATGGCCGAATCAACTTTAATGATCTACTCCGATGATGCAAAATACATGTCATTTGTGGTATTGGCATGGTATATAAGTTGAAGGCTTAACCAATACGTCTACTAAAATATGGCACTTCAAGAAATTGAAATAATATATATTGAAAGTATACTAGTGGAAAAGCTCTCATCAGTGTGGGGTCCAAACTCCCTTGAGCAGCTCGAAAAAATATTTTAAATTATGTGAAGACCTAATTTTTCACGCGAAATATGTGCGTGTGCGGTGCCCAGGATTCAAACCCACGATCTCTTACCTCGCGTGTAGCTTTCTTATCATTTCACCTAACTTAGGGAAATATACTTTCTTTTTAAATACACACTAGGGCGAACTGTATGGGGTGATATTATCACCTGATATTAATGCCAAAACAAGCTGTAATATTGGTTTTTGTTTCCGTCCGTTGAGGGTCTCCAAGGTCCATCCCCTTTAGATCCGGTATACTAGCGTTAGTGCCCGATCTAATTCTCTCCGGTATATATATGTGGAGGACGGACGTGGAGTTCTCTGGTAATGGTATATTTCACAATGAGTCTAGTAACATCTACATAAATTAGGAAAAAGTCCAATTTACACCCTCCAATCATCATATAAGTCTCATTTTCAACCTGAACTACAAAATCGGACATGCCATCAAACTGTCAAAACCGTGCAAATTAGGACCTCTAGGTGGTTTTCATGGTGGTTTTTGAATTTTTATTTTTTAAAAATGGTTGAATCTTAAAAAATTCAAAACCAATTTATTTTAAATCCAAACATTATCAAACTAGCTCTCAAAAAAATTCTAAAAATGTAACATATATGTTGGTGGTCTGCAAAGCAACAATTTATATAAATAATAAGTATGACTAGAAGTAGTAAAAAATAAGAAACAACAGTAAAGAAACTTCAAATAACTCCCAACAGATCACCAACATAAAGGTTACATTTTTAGAATTTGTATGGTACCGGTTTCATATATTTAGAATTTAAATTGAATTAGTCATGATTTTTTAATATTAAACTATTTTTTATTTTTCGAAAACCACCTTTGAAACCACCTAAATTTGAACGGTTTTGAAAGTTGTTGGGCCTATGATGTTTGGTTTTATAATAGAATGTTGAAAACCAGACTTCTATGATAATTGAAGGTTGTAAAATGGACCTTTTCCTATAAATTACATCAGAATTAAAAATGTTTGATGGTATTTTTTGAACTAGAGGGAGTAACATGCATCTTCTTTATACCACAGCTCAGCCATCTAACATTCGGAATAGTTGAAGAAGACGTCCAAAGGGGATCAAAGGCAACTCAGATGGTGCTTTCTACGCTGAAGGAAATTGTGGTGCCACAAGTATGGTGATTCGTGGTCAGAATGGCGTCTTTCGTGGGGCAACAGCCATCTGGTATATGAGCATGGCCCTAAGCCCCTATGTGCTCATGATGGAGGTCCTTGCATGCAGAGTGTCATACCGTTTGCTATATACGTATCCAACATGGAGCTCGTCGAGTGATTATAGAAACTGATCGATGCCCAACTGTTGGTGATCTTTGTGGATGGTCTGAAGGCGAAAACTTAGAGATCGGAGAATATTGCGTACGCCTCACCATCACCAGTCATCAGCGTGGGCGGGCTGCCTGCATCCCTGACCAAACATTCGTGCGTGGCCATGCGCACCCGTCGAACGGTGGTGCGCGTGCACGCCCCGCGCATGCAAATGCAACAGGAGGGTAAGGTCCCTCCCGGAGCCGATCGAGAAGACCAGCATGGGGGAGGGAGTGGAACATGCTCTCGGATATCCTATGCTCTTTCTCTTTAGGGCTTGCTCGATCGCCTTTGGTGCCCTCGATAGATCGACCCGCCTTTGCACGATTCCCTCTCCTCTGCTCCTTGCAGTGGTCTCAGGAGTCAGGACCGGGAATAATCCGCAAAAGCGTGCGTGCCAGGCCATCTTCCTGCAGCAGCGATCGAGCTCTTTTCCCAGCACATACTACACCGTTGCGAGCGAGGGCGTACATACGTGTATCAGCTTCAGCACTTCAACTACTGTACGTACGTAACGTAGCATCATCTACTGTACCAGGAAATGAGGCCAAGAACGATAGATGGACCGCCTTACATCATCTTGGCGAGGGGCACATGGCAGCATGGCAGTCGATCAGCCTGCCTTTGTTCTCCTTAGGTGGGCATCATATCTACAGGAGAACAAAGCTAGGCCAAGGCATTGTCTTGCAGCATATCCTCGATTCTTCATCACGCCTTCGCAGCATGCAGCAGATCGATCAGAGTCGCCTCTCGCCGACACTAGCTTATCCTTCAGAAACCAGAAGCGAGTATAAATACCCCTGCACAGTGATCGCCACCATGTGTGCCTCTGCCTGCTCACGAGCCCGGAGCCAATTGGTTCTGTGAGCCGGAGTTTCAGATGTGCATCTGCATTCCTGGGCAACTTCTCCTTTGGCAGATGTTGCCTGCGGGCCGGGGCGCACTGGCCGGGTTACTGCCAAAGGAAATTTGCCCCGGAATTCATCTGCACAGCCACGCACAGAAGCGGAAACGGGTCTTACATTACAATGTACCATGTACTGCGACGGTGAATGTACATATAATGCACTTGTTCTATTTTACACCTTCAGTATATGTTCTGCATTTGGTGCTTGCACTGTCTTCTATACAGGTTATCAACATCACTGCGTCCAGGTTGCTAAATGGAGGGTGAGTGTGAACTGGGAAGGCAAAGCAGACCTTCCTATCACCAATACAAACAATGACGCTGTACAGGTAGCCATATCTGGCCAAACAATGACATTTTTCTTCTATATTCTGTGGACTAATCTTTGCTGCCCAGTGCCTCTGGAAGTTTGTATGTGGGAGGCCTGTCTGCGCCTCGCCTTGAGTATTCTCGCCACCGTCTGGCAGCCGCTGCTGCTCTCTTGGCTCTCTCTGATGCTTCTTCCTCTGACAGTACGCACAAGCAATAGTCAGATTCAGCGATTCAATAGAAGACAGACAGTAAGCATATGCTTATTTAAATGCTACTGTATGAGGTAACTAGGGTACTTCTGAGTTCTGACAATCTAGTAGCACTACCATTGTTTTGATCTTGTGGCGGGGATCCCCAGATATCCCTCCAAGAGCCGCTTGTGTCTGAATTCTCTTGGTTTACTATCCGTGTTCTGATTTTTTCCTGCAAAATCATGCCAATTTATATTAAAAACATTTATACTTTTTCTCTTAAAAACATTACATAAGGTGCCCAGATGAGTAGTACCAAGACTTTTGCTTGCCTCTTTTCCCAGCGAGCGCTTGCCTACCATAGATAGAAAGTATATCAGTATAAGCTGGCATATAATAACATCACAGACAGGCAGTGTTGGTAGCCTTGATATTGAATGTATGATACAAACAGATTACTTTGAAATTCTCCACAAAAAGCAATTAAAGTTAATTTGCTATCCATGACAGAAGAAAACATAATCTTGAGAGCACACCATGGAGTAATATAAATTAGGTAAAACAGATAATACTACACGAATAAAGATATAATTACCATCCGGAAAACATCGACTGAAGCTCCCATACCAGCAAGCATCAAAGCAACCTGCTCAGATTTAAAATTTTGATTACTGTACTGCTAAAAGAATATCGGATAATACCAGCAGATAATTCTTCCAAATTCACACTACTCTATGCAGCATATAACACTTATCTAGGAATTCAAATTAACCAAAGAACTTGCTTCAGAGTCAACTATGACAATAAAGCTATAAAGACCACATAGAATTCAAAGTTCCATCTGACAGAAATTCTACTTACATTCACCCTCTCTACTCTACGCATCTCGTTCTCAAGGAGTGACAGTTGTGCCGCGGAAGTCCAGTGGATACAATCAACTGGGCTGATAATGAAAATAGAAGAAAGTTTGGCAAAAAAAAACATTAGCACCCACAGAAATGGAAGAACATAAGCAACATAATCACTGTTTTGTTCTGAAATTTGAATATCTTGCAAGAACCTTTTCGATAATGCTGTGGATAAACACAAAGACGTAACAAGTAAATATATTTAATATAAGCAATTAAAAGTCTCACCAACTATCAATGGCATCCTGAATTAGTTCTGTGCTACCCGACTGGGAGTATACCCTTGACCTCCCAAAATCTTCCTCAATTTCAAAGACATTAGGGCAGATATTGGCACAGTTTTTACATCCTGCAGCAGTGTGAATCTACAAAGTAAGTGAATCATGCTCCTCATGACCCAAAAGAGAAGCCTCTATTCACAAGAGAGCTATGAATATACCAATGCAGGTAAACTCATCAACGAACACATGATCCTTGGGTGAACTGTCATCAAAGAAAGGGTTGATTGCTGTTGCTGTGTACCCATGGATCTCATCATACACTGCACGTTGTGCGGGATCACTCAGAACCTGCTCTTGCACACCCCATGTTAGCTCAGTGCAATGACAAATTTCAGAGCAAAAGGAAAACATCTTGCACACAACATGCATAAATGCAAGACTTGACTGCTGGCTCATACCGAGTAAACCTCGTTTATGAACATGCAGAAGTTGGTCACGTCAGGGTCGTCCCCACTAAGGTCGGGATGGCAAGCTTTCATGCAACTGTAGTATGCCTTCTTGATTTCCTCAGGGGTTGCATCTGGCATCTGGTGGTAGAAAATTCAGGTGTTCCATATCAGCAGCCAACTCATTTTCTCAGAGATAAATAAGATCAGAAATACTATCTGAACCTAGATAAAAAAAGTAACCATTTTTCTGGTAAAAAATGTAAAAGTACTAGTGTTTTGATTCTTCCCAAACAAAATCATGAACTTGATGCTACCAAGAGCAAAATAATCTAGAGATTATTCGCAGTGGTTAAGTCCATAGAACTAATTCTTTCCTCTACGATCAAATTAAACAACCCAAAGTAATTGCTAAATGGAAAACCAAGGTTCTGGAGTATACTTACCACACCCAGAACGGAGTAGTAATCGTCGGCCACATCCTCCTCCGGCCTGTCGTATTCCGCTTCTGCCGCAGCGGCGCAGATCCTGAGGTCGCCCCTTCTCCGCAAACTCCAGCTCCCCTGCCGGTCGCCCAATACAGCTCCGGCGAACCCGACGGTGGACAGCTGCCGCGTGGGGCGGGAGCAGGGGAAAGACCGCGGCAGCGTCGCGAGTGAGTCGGCGAGCCGCGGCGGCGAGAGGAGAGGGGGAGCCATTGGTTAACGGATTCAGAATGCGGCGACCTCCAGCAAGATCGGACTAGAACGAGTAGGCGGCGGCGATGGGTTTGCTTTTCTTTGCGGGACATTGCCATTTTGACACTGCCCTCTGCCGCCACTAATTCTTCTGGTTCTGGTTTAACGGGGATCTGTTTTTGCATACTGGACCTTGCAGATACTCATAGTTGCAAATGCAAATGTTCTGCCAAATGAGAGACGCACGTTTCATTTTGTTTTTGAGATAAAATTCTTCTTACAGGATAAAATGGGCTAATCTTTGTCATCTTTTTTTTATTTTGGAGATAATAAAATTCTTCTTACTGGATGAAATGAACTAAATTGCCAATATACCAATGACAATCAAGAATTTAAGATATCATAAAGTTTTAGTTCATGTGTCACGAAAACATTGATTAAGAGTATGTGTGGTTTACCTCAATGCCTTGCTAAATTTTGGCAAATATCAAATGAATGGTTGACTACTCCCGCCCCAAAAAAGAAGACACTATAGGATTTAAAATGTGTCCCAAAAAACAAGTCATTCTACTATATTTAGTAGGTGCATGTGCATGCAACAATCAAATATGGCTAATAATTATAGGCAATCAAGGTTATTTTACTTTGTCGTTAATATGTCCTAAATTTTCTATAATAACTTTTTTTTTGGGACGGAGGGAGTAGTTGTTCGTGTTTGTTTTGTTTTTGCCTCAACTGATGCTTTAAGGTGCACTCCGAAACTCTGCATTTGTAACCTTTTTACTCCCTTCTCACATTCTAAGATGTAGGTTGACGTATTGCAGTATCTAAAGTAACGCTTTGACGATTAATATCTCATTTTATTATATTATATGTTTAAATTCAATGGTATTTGTACAGCACTAGTTATGAAATTTTACAGTAATTATTTACCAGAGATTAATATGTTTGGACCTTGCTCGGGGCTTCCCTTAATAAAAAAAAACAGAAACAGAAGTACTTCACATGCTCTATCAGTTTCCTCTTCGCTGATGCGTTCAATAAAATGAAGATTTCAGAAGGCTATAAGCCCATAAATCCACAGCTGCTTGACTGGATGATCCGGAGCCAGTAGTAAGCCGGGAACAGCGACACATGGACGACTGTTTCGGCGATTTGCCCCCAGGACGTTCGATTCCAACCTGATCACCGCAGAGACGTCAAGCAAAATAGTGGCGATTGCGTGGGGAGTTCTCCTCCTCTCGTGGCCGTCTCACTCTTGCTTTCACCCCACTTGTGACGCCAAAGGCCTCTTGTTGTTTTCTGTTTTCTCCGTAGTTCGACACTTTAGGTCGGAAACCCGGACTAACGGGGGCTCCTATATGGCTTCATGTACTGGTTAAGTAACTTGGCCCAACTAGACTCAAATACACAATAGTATTACCTACGCTCACCTATGCGTCGCTGCGCATGTGCATTTCTCACCAGTTTTTTTTCGTTTGATTGAAAATAAAGTCGTGCATGTAGTTGTATTAAAAAAATTTAGCACGAAATTTTATTAGTAACCAACAATTTCATGTAGTACCAGATTCAACATTTTTGTCAACCTAATTCAACATTTTAAGAACATTGGTTCAACATTTTCTAAAAAATATTGAAATAGTATATTACAAATGTTGAACTAGTCTACGCCAAATGTTGATTTTAAAAAAACAACTATCAAAAATATGAAATATATTCAAATTGGAGCTTGTTTTGTTGCATAAATTCTAACTAAGACCAAGGTTCAAACGGATTTGAAAAATGATTTATAGTTTGGAAAAAAATTGAAATCAAAGATCAAAATCTAAATGGAATCCGTCCGCTCAACTCATGCATGCAGCTACCAAGCAACCGCGTCCCTCCAGCTGTTCACGTGCACCTCTTCCATAATAATCTGGTCCGCTCATCTCCTATGCACCAATCTCAAACGCTGGAAATCAACTACGTAAAAAAACTTCCGGAACCTGTATAGGTTTTCCGGTACTAACGAGCCTTACTCCATACACACACGTACACGACACGGAGCACCTCGTACCTAACCTTTTTTAGAGTTCCAGAGACAGACGCCGGCCCGGCCCATTATCCATTGCACCAGGACCATCTTACAATCACATACACTGAGAACACGTTATTCGCATCAGAGTTCCAGGATTATCCAGCACTGTCAGTTTAGCGGGAAACACCCGCACCTACTGAAAACCAAGAAAAGCAGCCGCTTTGGCTGCCCTGAGCCCCTGACTTCTGTACAATTTCACCACAAAAGGCGGTGAACAGAGTTTCTTGGCGAAGTGATAACAGAATAGAACGTTCAAATTCCACCAGGCTGATTTTTTTTTCTTTTGCAGGCGCCAATATTGCTACCTCCGATTCAATATTATTTGATGTTCTGACCAGCAAATACGACTGATTGCAGGACAAAATTCATGTCTCAGACGTCAAAATTAACGGACCGGAGGTAGTAATATTGAAGTTGAACAGGCTGGTTCAGTACTTCAGTTAGCCTATGGACAGTAACAGCTCCCAGCAATATTACATATGGTTAAAAGTTCAAACTTTATCACCGCCTACACCTACCTATATATCTAGGGCATGACAAAACAAAAGAACACGAACAAACAACTTGTAACTCACCGGAATTTTAGTTTAAGACATGCCACTGACATTTTTTTAGAAACGAAATGCCACTGACAATTCATTTGTCTGCAGTCTGCACAACGGGCTTAGCAGTCTCAGTTTGGATGGTCTGGGTTTTCTTTGTTCCATGACAGGTACGAGGGGTCTCCAAGGGTCCTGAAATGGAGTATAATTTCAATATTTAATAGTTTGCTTGAAACGAAACACAATGTGCAACACGTGAAGAGTCTCACGTCACGAGTCCAATGACCCGACGTACCTTGGCTTAAGCACGTAGAGCACGACGAAGCCCATGGCGAGGAAGAGGCAGATGCCGCCGATGGCCACGTACGCCACGCCGATGAAGTTGTTCCTGCCGCCGATCCACGACGTGGTGGACAGGACCAGCGCCTTCGTCCCCCCGAAGCTGTAGGTGTTGTAGTTGTTCTGGATCACCACCGTGATCTCATCGTTCGCCATGATGTCCTCCTCAATTCTGCCGTAGAGCTTCCTGAATGTTGGGAGGGCTGCGGTTCTCATCCAGACAATGAGGTCCTCCTGCTCACTCAACTGAAGAAAAAAGAGAGCGCAAAGGAAGTCAGAAGCATCTCAAGATGGCTCTGATCAGAACAGATCAAAGAAGAAGCTGTTGCACTTACCGGTAATTTCTCATTGAGCTTTGCGCCGCCTATTAGACCCCCTTTCTGGAAATTGCTGGGGAAAACATCGCTGCCAAACTTTTTGTTCTTGTCGCTATCCCAGGCTATGTTCTTCTTGTTCACTTCAATGGCCTTCTTGTTGAGAGAAAATGAGTAGGTGTCGTTGAACAAGCTCCAAGCAATGAGACCGCAGGGCACAATCGGAGCGCCACCTTCACTGGTGGCTTCAGGCTCACAATTTGTTATGGTACTCGCTGCTTCCTTCATCCTCAATTGTTTGTCATTTCGGCTCTTGACATACCTGGGTTAACATTACATGGCATTCAGTCGGTCGACAATGTTCTGTTAGGTTTGTGCCTGAATAAAATTCAGTTGACAGAGTTTGTATAATGTAAAGCATCAAATTCTAGGGTTCACCGGCGATGATTCTGATAGAAGTTTTCAAGCTGGTAGTATATGTGTATCGGCCCTTTCATTGGCTTGGGCACCTGAAACATGACACATCAACATCATTACTTACCAAATGCTTGAAGTTTTCAAGCTACACAATGAGATGAAAGGCAAGAAACAGGTTCAGGCCAACAGTGGCGTACTCACAGTGATCTTTCTTGTGCACGCTTTGTCGGTCTTGGTATCCTGAATGAACCCAACCTTGTCGTTTGTGGTAACGCACTCGGCATCATATCGATCTATCAACTCAACAATCTATGTGCAAATCAGTTTAACAGACAACCGAGCACATCATATCACATAGACGTGTGTTGCAATTGAGGTTTCAGAATGAACGTGAAAGCAGCATACGTCCTGTGATGCAGATAGCGAAGCGAGACCTATCGGGACGAAGACGATGCCAATGAGCGAGAATGCACCGATGACCTAGGCAATGCAAAAATGTTGAGGATAGGAGACAACTCTTCATGGTTAGAATGAAGAATTTGGGAAGCACACAGAAGATGGAGCGAGTGCTTACGATTCCTGGAGTCAGCAGTGGCTTGCATGCTGGAAGCTCCTGCTGTGTGAACTTGGAATCTGCACACGACAAGAAGACTTCAATTGCAGAAACATGCATCCATTCCCCCCAAGACATTGCGCGATACTAATTCACATTTGAGATGTTAAATTGGGACTAATCGCACAAGTCCTTGAATGAGGACATCCTACGTACACCGTTGCCCATGGAGAAACAACAAAAAGATTGAAGTGACCCAAAGAATGAATATTCAAAATGTTGAAATCAAAAGATCAAACAGAGAACGAAGGGGGAGTGGTGGCGGCGGAGAACACAGCAGCGCATACACTTGGGCTTCTTGGACCGCCGCGAGGCCACGGAATCGGTCTCCGATCCTGCCGTACTCATCTACACAAGCAACCACATCGGCGGCGATCAGAACATCACCGAAATCGAAGGCACATTATTATTGCCCCCAAAATCCTGACCAGAGACCAAATCTTTTACCAGGCCCCCCCAAGATCAAGGCAGCGTCGTACGTAGATTCACAACCGCCAGGTCGCAGCCAGAATGCTCGTCGCGACCCGGGCGACAGAGGTCGCGATCTGGATCGAGGAGGAGGGAGGGCTTCGTCGCGAGGAGGGCCTGCAGGCTCATCACGCGGCCCGTCCCGTCCCTATCCCGGGGGCCTTACGCTGGAATGGCGGAGCGGGACCACGACCACCCGCGCGGCCGCCACGTCGGGCGCCAATCTCAGCCGTCCGTCCCGTGCCCGAGCCGCGACCGCGACGTGACGCGAACGCAGAGCCTGCGCAAACGTGTTCCGCCCCGTGCCGGACGCGAGAGCGCGTTCTCTCTGGCGGCGTCGGCACCTGGATGGCAAGGTGCGTAGCGCGGCAGCGTGCGCGACGCCGACGCTGTGAGGGGAATGGAACCGGCTGGGGCCGTCGCACTCGCACACGGCACGGCCACGCGCTGGCAGCAGGCGTGACAGGGACAGGGGGCGTGTCGTCCGAGGATCGGCTCCGACGGCTCAGGAGCCAGGACTCATGGGAGCTGCTCGTCGCGATTCGCGAATCGAATGTCATGGACGGAGGAAGTTACGGCTCGTGGAATCCTTGCCTGTCGCTCCCTCCGTCTCATCAACCCTAGCCGTCGGTCCAAGGAGTCGATGCGACGGCTCGTGTTCTCCAAGTTCTTCTGAACAGCAGAAAGGATCTTGAGCCATGGATGTTCCGCGAAGTGATTTTGGCAATCCATGATTTGACTTCCGATTATGCTAATTTGTTGGCCAAGAATCATGATTTGACAGGGTACATTTGACATGCCCACACCCAGCAGTCTGATCCCCTCCTGGGGTGTGTTTAGTTCCAAAAGGAGGTAGAGAAAGTTTGGTGAAAATGTCACATCGGACACTGTAGCGTACTGTATCACTTTTCGTTTGTTTGTGGTAATCGTTGTCCTACCATAACCTAACTAGGCTCAAAAGATTCATCTCGTCGTGTACATCAAAATCATATACTTAATTTTTTTATTTACCTACATTAATTGCTCCATGTATGAGGAGAGAGATTTGATGTGAGAGGTGAAAAGTGAAATTTGGAGAGAGAATTTTAGGAAGTTTGGTGATGTGATTGGGAACTAAATAGGGCCCTAGTGGAATCATGATTTTAAATCCAAATCTACCGCATTGACAGCTGAGTCTGTCAGAAATTTACATCTAGTACGACAGGTGAAATCCCGCGATTACCGGATGCGTCAGATCTAGACAAAGAGTGTGGGCATCTCGACAGCATAGTTTTTTTTTCTCAAATACGCATAAGAGCTGCGTATCTTTGTATTAAGAAGAAAAGAACATTGTTTATATAACACAACGTATAGTGCACCTGCAAACGTCCTTCTTTCTAGCTTCTCACAAAATAGAAATACAAAATACATTACCTTATCTGAAAAGCTTGGAGAGAGTCATGCATGGGCCATGTCGCAATGAGTGTTCATCCCTTGGCAGCATATTCTCTACGAAGCTGATTGAGTTATCTTGATAAACTAAAGACATGCTACTAATCAACTATGCAAAAAGAGCTTTCTGAACTTGTGACTCATTGTTTTGCCGTGCATGCTTCGTTCCCTTTTGCAAATCTAACAGGGTCGGCCATGATAACCTAAAGAAACTCACCAGGGTTCCTCTCTAAAAAAACAAACCATACGCCTATCTAGCTTCCAAAGAATAGTAATATCAGTAGTCAGACGGTGAGGCCACGAATATGCCATTGTCCATGAGAAGGCGCCAATTTGCATTGTCTGCACTGCATGGCATGGAAACAAAACAGCAATGGTCGCAAGAGAGAGAAGTTTAATCCTGGCCGCTCACCTGCAATGCGTTCTCGAGTCAGATTTGTGGCCTCCCTTTCGCTCGCCACCGTCCGTTTTCCCCGCGATTCCTTCAGTTTTTCCATGGAAACCAATGGCTGGCACATGCCCACATTCCGATGCCAGCAGCCGCTGCTATGCTTAGGTTACCTCTGATCCTCCTCATAGGTCAAGAACTCCCTCGCACCCCCACACCAGTGTTTCAATATTCAGTTTCAGTACTACACTCTTAAAGCCTAGTATCGATTTTTTATTTTGGACAAAAGTCGTCGCATGGGCATGGTTAACTGAGCATTCTTGCAAGTTTTGCAGTTCCGGTCAAGATGCTGCATGTTTGCCAAGTGTAGTCTTGTTAGAACGCTTGATGTAAAAACTAATCAGTTCTACGTTCTGACTAACTTGCTCACGCTTATCTGCAATAAAAAAAAACTCTCCAGTCAGCTGGTTGACAGGTTCTGATTAGTAAGTCGGACTCAGCGGTGTCACAATCGCCTGAATCAGCCGTTCTGTTAAAAAGAACTGTGGGCATCCCATTCCCATTTCGGCAGCTTTAACAGTTTCGGCAGAATTTTATACTGTATATGAGTATATCATGCCTATTCTGCTGCTTTGCTACTACTCTAAACAATATGAGATACTGTACAGAACCTAACTGCCGTCTGAAAAAAAAAGTAGTTCGAGGCCGGCAGTTTGTCGTCAAGAGTTCTCCACAGGTAACGAGGAATCCTCAGCGCCGGGAGCCTATAAAATGGAGCTCGTCCCTCGGCCCCATCAGCAGTTCAGCACGACTGCACGAGCAAACACATCAGAGTCTGTCTGAAAACAGAGCAAGTAGCCGACCAGGTAAAGCCAAGCCAAACCAAGGCGGCGGCAGTAGCAGCCACCACCAGTGTCCAGTGTCCACCACCACCACCACCACCACCACCACCACCACACCACCACCGTCCATTTCCCCGGTTACCAATGGTTTCACGCGGCGGCAGTAGCGGCAGCGCTGCGTCCTTGCGGCTCGTGCCGGCGTGCCTTGCCCTGTGCCTGCTCCTGTCTCGTCTCTCGCCGTGCGAAGGCCGCAAGCTGCCGGCGTCCAACGAGGAAGGCGGCAAGGCGATGTACTTCGAGGGCGACCTGGTGCTAAGAGTGCCACCGTCTTCACCCAGCGGCGGTCGCGTGGAGCCGGCGGCGGTGCCGAGGGGGTTCTCGGCGCGCGGCGGCAGGGCGGCGCGGTTGATGCGTTCGGTGCCAAGCCCTGGCGTGGGGCACTAGCCCCGGCTGTTGCCTGGCGATCGAGACAAGATTTGCTTTGCAGAGGAGGTCTCCTCCATTTCTTGGTTTCTCTAGTGTATCTCTACTTCTGCCTGTACCTTCTTTTTCTTTTCCAGATGAGATCAAAAAGAGCACGCCAATGATCCTTCCGAAACGGAGAAAGGGTCGGTTGTGTTTGTACATGAGCCAGCTGAAAATAATGTAAGATTGCGTTCATTCGTAGAAGTCGGTTCAGACTTCAGATATCTGCAGACAGAGACAATACACGAACAAGACAGGCCCAAGATATATCAACGCCGTGCGCATCACTGCAAGTTTTTTTTCACATATGCCATTTTGCAGATTTGCGTACAGGTAAGATAGTAAATGCATTTGTAGTAAAGTGTATGTAGTGAACCAACTTCAGAACCAAGAGAAATATTTCAGCATCAACAATCAACCAGCTTCAGAAAGGAGAATAACATTTCATCATCAACTTTACTAACCATGCATGTTCAGAATGGGGAAAAGCATTTCAGCAATGCCAATGTTATCAGGGTTACATGGTAGATGCTAATAAACCATATGACAACGAAATCATTCATCTAAGCAGTGTTCACTTGGCACCGAAGACTAAGAAACATCAATGCCCAAACGCACTGTAGTCTTTGCCCTCAAAAAAAATTCGTGTTGTAGTCTTCAATCAGCAATGGGCCTTTTTAAATTTGCGGTACATCAAGAGTTACCAAGTGTTACCGCCAATTTTAACATTGTAGTCTTTGATCATTAAAACACTCATAACTAGCAAGGTGCCATGCGCTGTCTGTGTGGGTAGCTAGTTTTTTTGCCAATCTTTATGTTATTTACTTAGAAAAATAGTTGCAAATAATTTTCTCTTATGGGGTATTATATTTATATTTGCAGATAGCCCAAATCGAGGTTTTCGTCTATGTTTATTTCGTCAGCAATATTTCGTGGAATGGCTTACATAAAACATAAATTTTATATGTTTTAGAAAGTAATATACAGATTACATATATAAATATATATTCTTAATTTTTTTACTGGAGATGATTTTGGCTTGATAGTTTTAGTTAAAGCATCTCCAGCAGATCTCTATTCTATATATTCTTAAAAAAAATTTACTGAAGATGTACATTTTGAAGCATCTCCAATAGATTCCTACTTACCAATACAACTATAGTATATTGAGAGAGTTGAAGTACAAATCGTGTTCTAGCATAACTATGACATCTTTCCCCTCGTCGTAAACATGTTGCCATGAACTCAAAGAGCATGGACCAAACTCAGCTACTACGTTTTTCCCTCATCCCCATCTACGGCTTCATAGCTTCATCATGTGTGACATCTTGGGCTAAAGAACCTGATGGTATAAATCTATTAATGACATCGACTCCAACCAAAAGGTGATGTTATAAATGGAGGTTATTTTTATCTTCAACTCTAGACACAAATCGATTTTACCTACCTATTTGTCCCCTGAGTTAACATTTCAATTCACTATATATTTAAGAGTAAAATGCACCATTAGTATATAAACTTGGCGAGTGGGTGCGTTTAGGTACACCATCTCTCTAATTGCTCATTTAGGTGCAACAACTTGGCATGTGGGTGCAAATAGGTCATCACAAGGACACGCGGGCAAAAGAACGCCACGTAGGCAGCTGATGTGTTAGCCGACGTTTTTTAGAAAAGACCTTACTCATTGGCCAATTTAATTTAAATGGCATAGATAATTTAAAAAGGAAAAAAATCAGCATTATCCTCTCCCCTCCTCACGTTTCAGAGATGGGCATCGATTCCACCCCTCTCTCCATTCTTTCTTCTCACTCTCCTGGTGCTGGTGGTGGCCGCCGACACCCCCTGATGCTGCCTCAACTCTTCCCCTTGCTGCTTGGTGCTTCCTGCCTCTCATCCGGGTCATCCCCCTAGCTGCTACTGGTTCCCTTCCCTCTTTGCTGCTGCAGTGGGCGCCTTCTCTCTGGCCCAGTTGTGGCTGCTGCTGCTGCCGCTTCCAAAAAAAGGGGTTGCTGCTGTGCTGCTCGTGCTGTTGCATACAGTTCGAGGGAGGGAGCAGCAAGAGAGAGGCCGAGAGGGAGGGAGCAGCAAGAGAAGGGGTTGCTGTTGTGCTGCTCGTGGTGTTGCATACAGCTCGTGCTGCTATGTTTTGGTGATTTTCAAGGTAAGATGGGATCCTTCTTTTCCCTAAACCAATTTTGCATAAATCGGACACTATAACTAAACTAATCTTACATAAAACACACAGCGGACAACAGAGAGAATTGATGAAACTTACTGTAATCTGGTGGAGCCAGGTTGCTAGGTTCCCTCCGGCTTGGTCCCATCGGTGTGCGTCACGGGAAGGACTAGTGGCCAACGGCATGGCAAAGATTAGTCCACGGCGTGCGCCAGGAAAAGAATGGCCGACGGCGGCGCGTGGAAAAAAATGATCGGCACAAATACTTACGTCCGTCTAAACTTGTAGACTAAAAAAACAGTTCTAACAAGCAATAGAAAATTAAGTAGGAGGCAATTTGTAATAGTTTTGCACAACGGGTTACACGTAAGCGCTAAATATACACATCAGCTGCTTACGTGGCGTTCTTTTGCCCGCGTGTCCTTGTGATGACCTATTTGCACCCACATGCCAAGTTGTTGCACTTAAATAAGCAATTAGAGAGATGGTGTACCTAAACGCACCCACTCGCCAAGTTTATGTACTAATGGTGCATTTTACTCTATATTTAACATGAGGAACCTCAAGGAGCACGCTTAACAATGTTTACCTAGCAATAAATTTATACTAAGATCCCCGAGCCCAGTCATAAATATAGTTGTATCCTAGCTCTTTGAACATAATTGTTTTTTTCTGATGAATTTTCCATCTTTTTTATGGAATTCATGATAGTAATAAATTTCTAGAAACAAACCAAATGTTAAATCTCTTCCTTGGCCAGCTCTCCTTTTTACCCTCCCAAGGCCAATCAAGCACCCAGCAATCATGGGCCCAATTTGTTGATTACTTACCGGACTAATAATTTAATCGTGGTGACTAAAGCGTTCACTGATGTGTGTCAACAATATTGCACAATTTATGATCATACAAATGAACAGAAAAATGAGATGAAAGAAAGTTCAAAGATCAAGATTTAATTTGCTTTCAAATTCAAATAGCACCATCGTGTAGTAGCAGATCATAGAACTAAGTATTGCACAATATCAAGGAAATTTCTTCATATAATAATCACAAGAATACGCATAAGGGTTAGATGTCCCCCATCTTCAGCAAATGTAATGAAATTTTCAATTTCTCGATTAATTTGGCATTTTTCATTGTTTGTTTCAACACCACCGTAGTGCAGAATTTACAGCATTCTAACGAAGTAAG
Organism: Echinochloa phyllopogon; assembly: GCA_033239725.1. NCBI lineage: Eukaryota > Viridiplantae > Streptophyta > Magnoliopsida > Poales > Poaceae > Echinochloa > Echinochloa phyllopogon. Next base: position 17,199,584 of record BTCW01000003.1, on the reverse strand, counting down.
AGTTGGTTGTTTTCTTTCATTAGTTTAGAGACAAAGGCAAAATTCAGAAATACTGAAAGAATGATCAATGTCGCTAGTTAGCTTACAGAAACTGAGATAAAGCCTTTTCTATTCCAACACTCGAAGCACAACAAAAAGAGACAATCATGTCCAAAGTTTTCCTAGTCGACATAATGAAAAGAAATTTTACTAGACAGGTTCAGTGTTGTCCTTGACTGATGAAATGCTAATATGTGCGGGCCACCAGCAGCTTGCACATCTTCACGCGGACGTGTTTTTTCTAAGCAACTGCCGCGCGCTCCCATGCCACTGGACCAATGACACGAAACCATGACTGGAAACGGATCCCCCGGTGGCGGAGACGATTCAGTGCCCGGGCCAGATCGCAGCCGACCTTTGCCACACGTTCAACTAGCTCGATATCTTTCACTCGATGTCTTATCGCCATCAGGGCCAAGAAATGGCATGGAGTGCCCTTGCATTTGGCTAGGCGACATGCATATGCACGTGCCGTCATGAGGCCCGCTGCAAGGAGCTCCAAGCGCCTACTAATCCCCGCCATAGGTGGTTGGAGGCGTCCAAAGCAAAACGAGGCGTTTGGGAGTAAATATTGTGGGAACAATGGTGAGGAGGAGTCGAGGGATTGAGGGGTCGAAAGAGGAGGGAGGGGGACCAAAGTGGATGAGCGGTGGTCGTCACAACAATGGTGGAAGGGTTTTTATCCAAATGACTTGGGATTAACCAAACTCACCAATATGGTGTGAATGCAGACTTCTTCATCCTAAGATATTTTGGAGGCGCCCATCCATGTTTTTGGTAAGGGGACCAGTGAAGTGTGTGTTTAACCAGAGAGGATTAAGGCTTGCTCATTTATATGAAGTTTTTTTTTGGTTTGTGAGGTGGAGTTGTGGACATGACAGAGGCTGCGCGATGCTATGAAGTCACAAGGATTAATTGTTTGAGCAAACATGATAAATACATACTAGTTTAGTTTAACAATGAGGAATAGCCATTTTATAAGAAGTTTTTTGCTTCTTAATTTGTAATTTGCAAGTTGGGGCGTGGTGACCGCGTTGGGTGAGAAGTCTCAAGGACTTAGTTTGTGTGTAGACCTGATAAAACCGTAGTTTGTAAGATAGCAGGTTTTCTCTTGTTTTGCAAGATGGGGCGACAAGAACGTTGGGTGGGATGTCACAAGGATATTTTTTGAGCATAGGTGTCAAAACCTTGCAGTATTAATCGTGGGTCTGTATTAGCGATCCTCCGGGTTGCAATATTTAAGGACTCTTTTAAGAAAATGTACACAGATACTATCGTGGCTTGCAGGAAATATGAATAGTAATAAAATAGAATCTGATAAGTGGATCTAACATGAGGAATAGGATGTATTTAATCTGGATGAAGGAATACCATGTATTTAATCTGGATGAGACTTTCCAGTTCTACTTAATTCTTTATATCATGGATAAGTAATAAAATAAGATAAATTCTGAAACAAATCTGGCTGACTAAGCAAGTTCGTCATTTAGCCCTGAGCCTTGTTCTGCTACCTACCGAATATGTAGAAAGGCAATGAATGGTTTGCGCACGACCCAAACATTCAAATTTATCCTGTGGGCTTTTTTTTATTCAAATTTATCCTGTGGGTTAAAACATGGGCCATCAGATGAAATCCCACATTCCAAATTACACTGTTTTTAGGACTATACACTTATCTTTGGGTAAACATCTACTGAAACACAACTACATGACTACGAAGTGCAATATATACAGTGGTATCGTCTTCTCGACAGCACATATATATACAGATGTATCGCGAGCTCACAGGGGAGACGTCACACGTCAAAACTCAAAACCCCCGTTCAGTTGAACAGATAAAGACGGCACTGACATGTTGTCAAGGGGTGTTTCCAAGGTGATGACTAATCCCGAACTGCCGACCTGACCATTCCATTTGGATCGTCCAAGCTATCACAGCACCATACAAGGGCGTCAGTTAACAATGAGGCATGTGCTTTAAACATGAGAAGTGCTGGAGTGCTTACAGAAAGAGCTGTGAAAGCCGAGGGATGTCTTGAGCAAGAGAAACCACACATTACATTGAGTTCCTCCTTCAATGAGTGGACAAACTCTGTGCGTATTCCAGGACCACTTCCTCCAAAAGTGGGGCAAACACTGGTGCATGTAGTTCCATCAATGTGTTCAGAAGCAGCCGACTAAAATAAACTCGGACAGAAAGGTTTGATATAATGCCTTCCAAAAACAGCACTTAAAACTCCGGAAGCACTTAAATAGCTAATCATGTTTTTGCTCATTGCAAACGACCAAAAATAAAATGGCAAAAAATAAGGTCAATGAAAACACTCACGAGTTGGATTTTGTGGTAGATTGTAGACCTATATATCTACCAAAGCTTTCAACAACGACAACAACAACATAGCCTTTTGTCCCAAGCTAGTTGGGGTAGGCCAGAGGTGAAACCCAAAAAGTCAAAAAAAAACAGAAAAAGAGTTAGAGGAAAGCAGAAAAGAAAGCAAAGATCACGGCTCAGGCACATTAATTGCTAGTCTCCAAGCGCTCCTATCCATAGCTAAATCCTTAGAGATATTCCACTCTTTAAGGTCTCTAATAACCGACTCGTCCCAAGTTAGTTTGGGTCGACCTCTACCTCTCTTAACATTATTGGCCCGCTGTAGAACCCCACTACGCACCGGCGCCTCAGGAGGCCTCCGTTGGACATGTCCGAACCATCTCAACCGATGTTGCGTCAATTTCTCCTCAATTGGTGCCACTCCGACTCTATCTCGAATATCTTCATTCCGTATCCTATCCCTTCTTGTGTGACCACAAAACCAACGCAACATACGCATCTCTGCTACACTCAGTTGCTGTATATGTCGCCTTTTTGTAGGCCAACATTCAGCACCGTATAGCATCGCCGGGCGAATCGCCGTCCTATAGAACTTACCTTTTAGCTTTTGTGGTACCCTCTTGTCACAGAGGACACCAGAAGCTTGACGCCATTTCAACCAACCGGCTGAAATTCTATGCCTAACATCTTCATCAATGTCACCATCCTTTTGCAGCATCGATCCTAAATACCTAAAGGTATCTTTCTCGGCCACCACTTGCCCATCAAGCCTGACATCTCCATCTTCATATCTAGTCCCACTGAAATCGCACATCATGTACTCGGTCTTGGTCCTGCTAAGTCTGAAACCTTTGGACTCTAACGTATGCCTCCACAACTCTAACTTCCTATTAACACCTGCCCTACTCTCATCAACTAGCACCACATCATCAGCAAAGAGCATACACCAAGGGATATCACTTTGTATATCCCTTGTGACCTCATCCATCACCAGAGCGAATAAATAAGGGCTCAATGCTGACCCCTGATGCAGACCTATTTTATTTGGAAAATCACTACTGCCACCAGAGTGAGGATTAAGTGATGCTACCAAAGCTTTATTGACCAAAAAGATTATTAATATGACCATGTGTCCAACAACGGCCAACAGGTCTGCACTGCACTGTGACTAACAGCAATCCACCTTTTTAATAAGTTGCTCAGTAATAACCTCATTCTTGAAAAGTAAACACCAATTATGAGTTTGACTTTAGCCCCTTGGATCCAAACACCCCCTTAGAATAAGTGCTTATATTTACCTACCTGACTTGAATGCTGGGCCTCACCATAAGGCCAGACTTCTTCCATGCTACAGCTTGCGCAACTCCAAACGAAAAGGAATTGTCAGGCCATTTAAACGTTGGGGTGAACCTAGTGCCTTGTTTGCTCTTCAAAAGAAATGGAGTAGACATAAGAATGGCAAGCAAAATAATTAAGAACAGATCTCATGAGGATTAAGTGATGCTACAGGTTGTATGTTAATGCTTATACTAACCTTGAAGGAGAAGCTCACTCTTGTTTCACCAGGACACTTTCCATGAGCTTGGAGCAATCCACCAAATAAAGGGAAAAAACCACTTGCAGTTATTCCCTCACCAGCAACGTATGTCAATTGTCCATTTGGAAATTGCACATCCATGAAAGACTGAAACAGATAACAAAGCTAAGAAGCATTAACAAAAGAACTATTTCACAGCTCAGCAGTAAGACTATACCAGTCACTGTGCTTTTACAAAAGGCCATGTCAGAAAAAAAATATATTAAATTCTTCATGGGCTCAAATGCTTCCATTAGAAATAGATCATTAAACTAATTACGAGCAGGATACATTTGTCTTGTTATGTTGCTCTATACAACTCTATGTTTAAAGTCAACAACTAAAGCCAATTACGTCAGTTAGCAGTTTCCGGGGAAATACTATAAACAATGGAAACATTGCAAAAAAATGCAATACTCAATAAGTAAAAAAGAATATATCCTTTGATAGCATGACAGTAACAGAAAATGGGAAAGCATGCTAACCAGCTAACCAGGGAAAATTTGTCTACTCTGTTGTTAATCCGTATACATTATAACAGAAAACTGATAGCAACCAGAAATCAGATAAAGGAGTTGGAACAAAGAACAAGAGGGTAAAACATGAATGGAGAAAAGGGGAAAAGGAACGCAGACTTACACAAGTTACAGGGTTGAGGCACATCATTGACATCAGCATCCATTTTCTATGTTTTGACCAGATAGCCGGGCATAAGGAGTGCATTCCATTCTGCAATACACACACGCATTTCAGTAAATACATGTAAAACAAGCAAATACACACACCAGGGGCGGACCCAGCCCAGAAGTTGAGTGGCGGCCTGCAACTGTTTCTATAGAAGATGAAGGCCCAATACCGTTGGACAACCAGAAGTTGAGTGGTGGCCTGCAACTGTTTCTATAGAAGATGAAGGCCCAATACCGTTGGACAACCAGAAGTTGAGTGGCAGCCCATGCCGCCACTCGGTCTACGCTGGGTCCGCCCCTGACACACACTTGAAGTGCTTGAATAGGCCTTATTAGTAGGGTTCAAACTGGATGGGGCAAATGAACTAAAATGAAACATTAGTCTTAGCTTAGTTCATTTTCCCCTAGCTAGTTTGGGCCTGTTTGGCGCAAAGCAGATTGAACACCCCTAGTCCACATATTTGACATTCTTGAATATGCAAAATTATATAGGAAAGGCGACAAATACAACCAAATTAAGTACTGGATGTGCTCGGCGATTTAACAGAAATTGATATGCAAAATAATACACGGCTAAAAATAATCAAAAGTAAATATTGCATGCATGACTGTAGCAACAGGGCCAAAATTTTGACAGCATGAACAGTTTATATAGATTTGGATACAGAAATAAACAATAAAGAGCTGCATGTTGATCTGTAATGTTCAGAGAGAATATGAAACATGAAGCTAGGCAAAGCATAACAATTGTGAGTGGAAGTCTTCCACATAGCTAGTTCAGAGTATTTGAGCAGCAACGTAAATAACTGAGAACTGAAGATAGCGATACAAAGAGGCAGAGAGCATTCCAGAATTCATAATCATATGCAATCACTTGAATGTATGAACTAATCATTGGATCAAGAATGAGTTTCATGTATGACCGTAAACTGCATACAAAAGCTCAAAGATATCATAGTCTTCATAGGACATGTGATGCAACAATACAATTCGAATAGGCATGTAAGGCGAAAACAACATCAAACCAAAGGAAGGGGGGACAGGTACCTTGCGATCATAACCATACCAAAGAAGGTGTTGCTTTGACAGATGAACAGGCAAAAGAAGCGTAGAGTCTCGAACAAACAGTAAAGGCCCCAGTTGAATAAGGAAAAGAGGTGAAGTATCATTTCCACATGATGACTCCAACCTCCAAAGATCTCCTCGTGCAACTACTGAACTCTCAAGGTCATGGTGCCTGGTGTTGTAAGTTGCTGAGATATTTACAGTTCCCTGTGCCAGATAGAGGAGTTATGATTTGCATTTCAGTATTACCAAAAAAAAACATTTAGTATCCAACCTATCTATCTATATGACTAAACAAAGGTATAGAGCCAAGAAGTATCACTTTTTGATGTAGAAAGAGTGTAACTGAACTGCATGTACTGTTAAGTTACAACCATGCAGTCATAATAAACATGTATAGGCCATTACAGACATTCATGATGAGCACAACTACACAAGCAATTGAAGCGCAAGAAGCTTTCAAACATCTCAATGGCATATGATAGTTCACCTAATCCAAACATATACCCAAAATTATTACTACAAAATCTAGCTCCAGTGCATGTTTTTTAATAGAATCATCTAGATTCTAGGTTAGTGGCAGAAATGTCAATTAAGCCCAATTGATCATCCAACTCAAGCGAATCGATGTACATAGTTACATACCTTAGCCTCCTTGAAGTTCTCCAATGTCCCAATTTCGTACCCGAAATCGTCTTCCTCTTCATCCAACTCGTCGGCATCCCCAGCCCCAACCGCACTCGCTGCAGTGGCACTTCCAGTGGCCGCAGCAGCAGCAGCCGCTGCCACCTCAAGGGACCCTATATCCGCAACCCTCTCCAAGGTGGCATTCGTGTAACCAACCGTCCCCGCAGCGAGCGCAGCCTCCCCGGAGTCCGCCGCCACCGCAGGCAGCGGCTGAGCGCTTTCCCACTTCCCGAGCCGCGCGCCCTCCGCGCGGAACGGAAAGGGCACGGGCACCTGGCGCGCGAGCTGCTGAACCGCCGCGCCGAGCTCGTACCCCGCCTGCCCGAGCCGTCCGCCGATCTCGACGAGAGACGAGACGGCCGCGGCGGGGAGGTCGACCGCGCCCAAGCCCCCGCGCACCCCGCCGACGAAGGGGACGACGGGGAGGTCGATGTCGAAGGGGATGGCGAGCTTGGGCGGAAGCAGCATCGGCGGCGACCACGGGGGCAGCTGCGGCGGGTGCGCGTGGAGGAGGAGCCCCGAGAAGCCCTGCGCGAGGCGGTCCGCCAGGTCCTGCCCGTGCCGCTGCACCCCAACCCACGAGGCCTCGAGCGAGATCTCCATGGATCCGATTCCGAGCCCCCCGAGCCCGTAGGGCCTGGCTCGAGGGGAAGGGGGAGAGGAAGGATTCGCGAAGCGGAGGCGTGTGGAGAGGAAGCGGCGGGTTTAGTGGTGGTCAGTTGCTGAAGGAGAAGAAGATCGGGAGGGAGCGCGATAACGGCTTGCTTGTCCTGGGCGGGACGTGACGACGTGGATGGTTGGACGGCTGGATATTATTCGCGCCCGCGATGGAGTAGGACCACTAGCACCGCCCCGCCCCGTCCCGTCCCGTCCCGTTCTCTCTTTCTGAACCTGAAATTGTCTTCTACGGAGTACAGTAGGCGAGTAGCAATTTGCTCCTTCCTGAGTCAGGTGTCGAAGGGGCCAAATTCCTTGACCGATGATATGGTCATGCGAAGCCACTGTCCAAGCACGTGTTAACTCTGTCGGGAGAAGCCATGTTTTGGGAACATTGGGAACGTGGAACGGAAATATGGGATGTGGAAGTGGAACACTATTTTATGAAACTATGGTACGAAGGGGTATATGTATTCCGTATGTTACTAACACAGATGGAATACGTTAAGTGTGACCGGAACGATGTTCAATGAGGAATGCGTCCCGGATTATTTGGTATTGCAGTGTCATCTTCAGCCGCAGAACCGCATGGTCGTGTGCTCGAATCCTTGCTCAAGCTTCTTTTTTGTTTTATTTTTTAAATTGCAAACAATCTGAATCCATCCGTCGGTTACACCGAGTCACAAAACAGAAAATTATATCGTTTATTCTATCCATCGAGTCTATTGTATTCATCCCGAGACCTTGGCGGCGGTGCCGGTGGCCGGCGACCTTGAGGTATGTCATTGTCATGTCCACGCTTGGATCTCTTCGAACCGTCTTCATGTCTCCGACAGCATCGGATTGCGTTTTATAGATTTTTTGTTTTATTTTTTAAATTGCAAACAATCTGAATCCATCCGTCGGTTACACCAAGTCACAAAACAGAAAATTATATCGTTTATTCTATCCATCGAGTCTATTGTATTCATCCCGAGACCTTGGCGGCGGTGCCGGTGGCCGGCGACCTTGAGGTATGTCATTGTCATGTCCACGCTTGGATCTCTTCGAACCGTCTTCATGTCTCCGACAGCGTCGGATTGCGTTTTATAGATTTTTTGTTTTATTTTTTAAATTGCAAACAATCTGAATCCATCCGTCGGTTACACCAAGTCACAAAACAGAAAATTATATCGTTTATTCTATCCATCGAGTCTATTGTATTCATCCCGAGACCTTAGCGGCGGTGCCGGTGGCCGGCGACCTTGAGGTATGTCATTGTCATGTCCACGCTTGGATCTCTTCGAACCGTCTTCATGTCTCCGACAGCGTCGGATTGCGTTTTATAGATTTTTTGTTTTATTTTTTAAATTGCAAACAATCTGAATCCATCTGTCGGTTACACCAAGTCACAAAACAGAAAATTATATCGTTTATTCTATTCATCGAGTCTATTGTATTCATCCCGAGACCTTAGCGGCGGTGCCGGTGACCGGCGACCTTGAGGTATGTCATTGTCATAGTCCACGCTTGGATCTCTTCGAACCGTCTTCATGTCTCCGACAACGTCGGATTGCGTTTTATAGATTTTGGGGACGTCGTTCCCGACCGACCGTCCTCGTTCCTCGATCAAGAACGAAGTTCCCAAAACACGGAGCATGCCCACGTTCCACGTTCCAGACTTTTGGAGCCCAGCACCATCAAGATTTTGCATTCATCTTCCGTCAGCACAAGAGAAGAGTGCCTAATATCAAGCTGGCTGGAGCCGCGGAGCCCACTCCATGACACGGGCCGCAACTCCTCCGCGTTTAGTCGTGCTTGTAAGATTGCATCAATACTAAGCAGTAGCAGTGCTTTGCACTTTTCACTAGGCAGTAGAACGCACCGAGCCACTGATCGAGCTGTTACAGACGGTATCTGCCCAGCGCGCCATTTGTTCGAACAAATGCCGCCTCACGGTTCCCCCCATCTCCTCTTCGGCCTGATCCGCGGCTGCATCCTCCACTCCTGCTCGGTTGCCCGAGCCCGGGGGATCCCTCGTAGGCAGACTACAGATTAAAGGAGGTGTCACCTTGTCTCTGAATTCTTCTCTCTGTTTATTTCATCTGCACCTGAATTTTCTACTCACAGTTGCTCTGCTTATCTCTTCTGAACCTGGAGACTTTCGACAACAAACGTCCCTATTCTGTTTCCAACAAATGGATATAGCAACTAACGCCATGCTTCAGCTAGCACCAGATGCAATAAGCATATGGCAGTAACGATTTCACTGCAACCAGCACTCCAGCCGGATGGTCAAGACCACAACCGGTAGTTGCCACTCCTCTTATCTTCCACCCTCCAAAACCGCTCAAATAAGTGACAATTAGTAGCACTAAATATAAATTAATTATAAAACTAATTACATAAGTCATATCTACTCCACGAGACGAATCTAACAAGCCTAATTAACCTATAATTAGCTCATAATTATCAAATTATTACTGTAGCATTATATTGTCTAATCATAGACTAATTAGGCTTAATAGATTCGTATCGTAAATTAGTCCTGGCTTATGTAATGCATTTTGTAATTAATTTATATTTAATACTTCTAATTAGCATTCTTTCATTCGATGTGACGGGACTAAAACTCAAGTCAGGAATCCAAACACCCCCTAAGATTCGTGCACGCCACACACACACCGCCTCCTGCGTGCCTCGTGCGCTCCGCCCTCCACCCGTGCCTCCGCCGCTCGAGATGCCGCTCACCCGCCCCGCCTCGAGCTCCGCCCCGCCGCTCGCCGACGGCATGTGCGAGATGCGGAGGAGCCGCCGCCGCCGACCCCCTCCAACCCGCTCCGATATGCCATGTTCCCCCCGCCTCTCTCTTCTCTCCGACCGCCGCAGCCGACCCGCTCCATCCCCTCCTGCCGCCGCTCCGCGCCTGCGCTCGAGATGCCGCTCCGCTCGATATGCCGCCGCCCCGAGATTCCGCTCCGCCGCGCCGCTTCCACACACGCGCGCCGCACATGCCACCGCGCCGCTCCGTCGACCCACTCGGCAGTGGGTCGACGGAGCGGCGCGGTGGCATGTGCGGCGCGCGTGTGCGGAAGCGGCGCGGCGGAGCGGAATCTCGGGGCAGCGGCGGAGCAGCGAGCTGCGGTGTGTGGAGCGGCGGCGGCGACGACATGTGCGGCAGAAGGCGGGGGAGTGGCACGGCGGAGCGCCATGTCGGCACGTCGGAGCGGCGAGGCGCGTCGGAGCGACGGGTCCGGCAGCGGGTGGTCGGCGGAGCGTCGGCGGCGGGTCGACGGCGCGTGGGCGGAGCGGACGAGGCGTGGCGGCGCGTCGGAGGGGGACCGGGCGGGAGGGGGAGGGGGAGGGCGGGGCGAGGCGAGGCACGGCACGGCGGGTGAGGCGCGGCGCGGCGCATGAGGCATAAAGCGGTGGCGTGCATCTCGAAGCGTCGGGCCGGCACCGTTGGATAGCGCGTGTGGGAGCCCGCCGTTGTGGGAAAACCAAGGCGGCACTCCAGCAGCAACTAGATGCTCAATTATACAGGACCAACAAACTGCATTCACCTCATATGCAATCATCAATTTGCATTCACCGTTGATCTTAAACCATTTATTTGCATTAAAAAATTGCTGTATTTCTCGCTCAACCTATATTTTGAACTCAACAGCATCAGATTGTTCATTTCCATCCGGCCTACAACTTCACAAGGGATCACAAACTCACAACTCAATTAATCAAAATGCAAGCTCTATACAATCACAAGGCAGATGGCTAGGAGTCAAGTGCAAGCGAGTCCCGGCCATGGCCCAATTACATCCTCCATTCCATTAGATTGACAAAACAAGGATAAAGCTACAAGAAGAAATGGTGTGCAATGCAACTAAAAAAACGTCAGAAAGAGCATGCATCGAGTCGCAGGAATTCCTGATGAAGGTTTAGCTGCCCGCGCAGTGCATGCTGGGGGCTAAATACTTGCATCATCAATCAGCCCAGAAGGCATCATCCTCCTCGCTCTCCTCGTACTCCGCCATCGTCCCCTTGTGGCCGACAAGGCAACCAGCCTCCACCGCGCCGAGGCCGAACAAGAAACTCAGTGGGGTTTTTATGGAAGTTTCATGTCATTAAATGTGCTGACGTGGTAGAGAAGAGAACGAATAGTTTCATGGGATGTGAGAGGAGTTTCATCACCATAAAACTCATCTGGCACCTTTACCTAGTTTTTGATCGTGTGATGAAATCCTGCACTAAAACTGATCTAAGCGTGTAGCCCACCATCGGCTCCCTGAAATGCCGCTCCCGTGCCAGCGCCAGGAAACGCGCGAACGCACTCCTTCCGTCCCGGCGCCCTCGAGCGGCGGCTTGGCCCCCGCCATCGTAAACAAAGAGGAACCAGTGCTGCATCCTATGTATATATGGTTACTACATTATTAGCCAAATTGTGTGGTTTGGAAATTTGATTGACGGTACTCCAAAATTTAGTCCAATGTCAGGTATTACGTGCTCCAGTTTCTGAGTGGCATGAAACCAAAACGATTTTGATCTTTTTTTTAATTGCTGCGATTTTTTTTTTGAAAATTTCAAGTTTCACATGCAAATGGTACTTGATTACTATAACTGAGGCATGTGGGTAGACAAAATTGACTAAGTTGAGACAGTGGAGAACATATGATTAATTGTTCTGGACCATAATGTGTATTTTTTATTTAAAAAATAAGATAATCTATCCTCTCTGTGTTTTTTTTGCGGGAGATCATCTATCCTTTGTTCAACTCCATTCTACACGTGCTAGCTCGTGAAGGTTGAAAGTGTGTCCTATTTTTCTGTGAACTCGGTATTGAGCCCACAAAAGTTGTTTCCAGAATCTTGGATTTCCAGATAGCTTTTACCGAGCAAATTTCCATATTTGTCCCTTTCTCTTCCATAACCAACGTCATCTATTATCTTGCTGGAGAGCCATACTCGATAGTGGTAGATCATTCCACCCTATCTACAAATCCGTCCGGAAGCTTATTTATTTGACTTCAGAGTTTGCACGCGGCCGTGCCGACTTCCTTCGATTATTTCGACCGTCACATGCTACCTGCCTATATATATATATATATGAAAGGACCGTGATGTAACCTAGAGCGGAGTGAATAGCTGATTCTGCAAATTTCAGCACTTAAAACAAATTGTCAGCTCAAACTCCGGATACTCCGGAGATTTGTCCGGAAACTCCGGACCAGGTCCGGATACTCCGCAAAAACTTCCGGAAATTCCGGACCAAAACACGTCAGACCGGTTTGGGAAACCGGTTTCTGACTGAGAAACACAATAATGCAAGTTGACCCCCTTTCGAGCTCTAGCACAAATGAAACTTGGTGGAGTGCTTCTGTAGATGTTTTCTATCAGGTTCACTAAGCTCCTGCACACAAGTAAAGCACAACCAAGTAGATCGAAGCGGAAGCAAATATATGTGCTAGAATTGAACAAAGTGAGACAAACCAAAAAGAGACGCTTGGAGTTGTTTTCCCGAAGTTCAGATTCACTGCTTGCTACTAAAGCTGCCACAAAAGCACAGTGAATCCTACGTCTCCGTTGAGGAAGCCCCTAGTGACCCAAAGGTCGAGCTATCTCCTCGGTTCCACTAACTTGATCTTTTCCCCGAAGGAGGCAAGACCACACCTGCACAAACAATCCGTGGCACACCACAACCTTGGTGGCTCACCGGCGATGCCTAGCCGTCTAGGAGGCTTCACCTCCAAGAGTAACAAATGCTTCAAATAGATGCTAGACCTCTACCGCGAGTGCTCAAGCAATGGATTCACTCCTCACTGGTTTAGCTAGCTCACACTAGCTCTCTATTGCTCACACACAATCCCTCTCTCAACCCAATCCAAGGATATGAACAAATTCAACCAACTCTCACAAAGAGAGGCTTGGGGAGAGCTTGCTGGTGCTTGAATTGCTTCTGGTCGCCCAAGAGACCCAAATGAACTAGCAGCCCTCAAAGGTGAGGGCTAGGGGGTATAAATACCCCACACACGAAAACTAGCCGTTATGCCCGTGGAAAACCGGTCAGACCGGTTTTCAAACGAAACTAGCCGTTACACTTCTGAGCTCCCAAACCGGTCACACCGGTTTCCAAAACCGGTCACACCGGTTTTGGACCAGCCAACACACTAAGCCCCAAAACACTCCTCTCAAACGCTATCTCTCATGGGTTGACCTATGAGCACTTTTTGGTGTGGTCAAACAACTAAATGCTGCATCCCTCTTGATAGTACGACATTCCTAGACTCAAGATTGCAAATAATAAATAAAACCTCTACTTGAGCTTTTTTGTCTTCATTAACGTCATACTTGATCAATTATCAACTTGAGGGCTTCAACATCCTTTTCTTGCTGAGTGAATCCAACTTGAGCTAGTGACTTAGAATTTCCAAGTGTATGATCACGAATCCATACCAATTCATAAGCCACTTCATCATATTATTCAACAATGATTGGATGCATTGCATTGCTTCACTAGATGAGTTTTGATTAATGCCTAGAGACCAAACCTCGATACTAGCTACTTCACCCTAGCAAAGTTCCTCGGCCACAAGTCAACCTTGTCCTTCACTTCGCTTAGTACCTCGTCACTAGCCATCTAGTTTGATCCCTTTCATCTTATCTTACCACTTTAAGTTTGGCTTTGCTTTGCATCCACATGAAATCCATATTGAAATCTATGTCTTCAACTATCCGAGTTATATCAAATATCTTCAATTTAATTGTCCCAATATCTTTTGACAAGCTTCCTTTAAATGAGCCCAACATATGTCTCATTTGTCATTTCCCTTTACTTGTCATTGCCTCTATTGGTTGCATGGGATCACATACACTTGTTTGCATTTATACCAATATAAACTGATGATGAGCACCTTTACTTATCAACAAATATATTTCATGAATATCCTTTGACAATAAAACCCTGCTCATATGCTTAAGCAAACAAGTTAAATCACTAATCATGTTGTCATACAAATCACCAAAACACATAAGTGCCTAGATGCACTTTCAATCTCCCCCTTTTTGGTGATTGATGACAACATGATTAAAGCTTACAAAAGATATGAAATTTAAAGCTCTAAACATTTGAGATATAACATGAGCTACCCCTTAGTATGTGCTTTGAGTGGAATATCAAAAACTTGGCCTCACATGCCAAATGCACATATAAAGAAGAATATGAGAGCTCCCCCTATATCTCAGCATCTAACAAGTGCAACAAGAGTGTGTGACAAAATAAAATAACATGTGACACATATGACATGTATCTCACTCAAAAAGAGAAAAAGATGTACATGTGCTGTCACAGCAGAAACCGGCCAGACCGGTTTTGCCAGTCAGCACATGTACACAACAGTACATCAACCAAAACATGCATATCACACTAGCAAATTGTCACTTAGAATACATAAACATGTTCAACACACTCAGTAGCACACAATACAAGTCCTCAAGTCCACAAATAGATAAGATTGAATTTATTACATCCATGTTTCTGCTCACACGGCAGAAACCGGTCAGACCGGTTTACAAAACCGGTCAGACCGCCTTTGTCTGACAGACTACAAGAAATACTAAAACTTGACGCTTTAATCCATTCTTCTCCCCCTTTGTCATCAATCATCCATAAAGGGCCTGGAGAAGCTTGTAGTCCTGCTCCCATTGTCCATCTGCTCTTCGCCGCTACTAGAAAGTCGGGCTATGATCATCATGACTAGGAGCAGAAGTAGGTCCAAAAATAGACGCCGCTGCCTGTGAAGCGAAGTCTCCGGGAGATGGAGATGGTGCACTAGAAAACTGAACTCCTGCCATGGAAGATGATGTGCCACCATATGCATATGACGAGGATGGATATGTGGCAGCTGTAAAAGACGAACCTCCAGGCGGTGGGTATACAAAAGATGTCCCAAAAGTGTCACCCTCTGAAGTGGGTATGTATGTGTATGTCCTTGGAGCACCAACTGACTGAGGTGGAACTGGTGGTGGAGGCTGTGAGCTCGATGCAACAGGTCCATATCCAAAAATGTCTCCAAACTCCTCAAAGTAACCCGCATTCATATGATCTGTCATAATGTCTCGAAGCGGGGGTATCTCAAGTAGCTCAAGTGGTGTAGAAATGGGTGATGGAGGATCTTTCGGACTCAATGCTGTGTGTAATCTCTTGATCGCATCTCGAGTCTTCTTGTTCTCAAGCCTCTGCTCCCTAACATCAACCTGGACATCCCTCTGGCCTTTGCAAATGCCTGTGAACATTGAGATGAACTTCCGAATAGGAGAAGACCTTCGCTCTGGCTGGGAGCTGCTGCCAGGTCCAAACCGGTCAGACCGGTTTGGGGAACCGGTCAGACCGATTTGCCCCGGCTGCAGCTGACTGTGCTGCTGCTGCTGCTGAGTGGCTTCTCCCCCTTGCTGTGTAGACTCATGCTGATCTCCCTATCCAAAATCAGGCTGCTGCAGTGGGTCCTCTTGTGGTGGAGAAGGCATACGAAACTTGTGAGGCACGGGAGGCTTCAAAGGCTTGTGTTGGGTGTCCTTTTTGATCTTCAAATTTGTCACCCTCTCTATCACAAGCATGATGAAGGGGCTGTAGGCACATATCTTCTGAGGACTCTCAGAAATGGTCTTGATTTCTTGCCAAAAGAAATCAGCAACACTGAAGGGAGGTGTCTCCTCTCCAATCCTCAAATAGTACATCAAATTTCTCATGTAGAGTGAAATATCTGAGGTGTTGCCATCTCTGGGAGTGAGTGTCTTGTGAAGCATCCTATAAAGGGTCCCATAGTAGGTGTAGAGACCACTCACTTTCCCCCAGCTGCCATTCTTTTTTCTTGGATACATGAATTTCATCTCTGAATTTTCTAGTACACCACTATCATGTATCTTTATGGTGTTTTCATCCTCATTATCAACCCTCAAGAGAGTAGCAAAGGCAGTGTAAGTGATATGATAGCGCTGTCCTTCTGTCATCCAATGCATAGCTCTCTCCTGCCTACCACCCTGCTCGTAGTATCCGAAGTACACAGTGGCATAGAACTGAGCAATGACTTCCTTGTTCCAGCTGTGCCTGAAGCCCATGAGATGTTTGACCCTCTTTTTAGAGCAGACTCTGATAATCTCATTGAACACTGGGTTGTCTTGCTTGCTCATGTACTCCCAATCTATGTATTGTGCATCTGATGTGATCTTGGTCTTCTTCATAATAGCTGTGGCATAGAAGTCCTGCTGAAAAAGAGTCCAAAATCTGTAGTCAGTGGCTGTCCTATCCACATCAAGTGGACTAGTCCTCCTCAGCCTCCTGACTACATCTGTCATCCCACCAGCAAGATAGTCTGTCACTCTCCTACTAGCTGGGCCAGTGGGTCGGCAAATCTCAAGAGTGAGAAGGGCATTTGCCTCAGGTGAATCATCATCATCTCCCTTTTCTTCTTCATCATTACCTGCAGCCATTTCCTCATCGTCGTCATCATCATCACCTGCTGCCCCACTCCTATGTCGGAACTCAACTCTATAATTCTCATCCTCAATCTCATCATCATCATCACTAGTGGTGTTCTCCACTACATCCACATCCTCAATCTGCTGCTCAGCCGCTCTCTTGGGTCGTCGAGGCCTCAAGGATCTTCCTCTTGCTGCCTGCGAGCTGCTGCCAATGGATGGTTCTTGGCGACTCTTTTTGATCCTCTCCGCATGGGTTCCCCCCGGCATCTTCTACTGCCCTTCCTTGAGAGCCTTGAGAACGAGAGGGGATGATGATTTGAATCCAAATCCGGTGGGGAATCCGGTTAGGTTGCCTTGGGGCACTCCAATCCCACCAAGAATCCTCCTTTTCCTTGGATGAATCAAGAAATCGCCATTGGGGGCCTTCTTGCGGTGAAACTTGAGGAGGGGATGGAGTTTTCGTGGTGAAAGGGTAAGAGAGGAGAGAGAAGGGCTGAAAGGGTAACTTATCCACGTGGGCCAACTGTCTGGGCCAAACCGGTCAGACCGGTTTCACCCAGGCAGTTGGGAAAAATGCAATGTGTGGATTTCTTGAGCTCCAAAACTTGTTCACTCCATCTGAGATTGTATGTGATGGTCTAGATCTCCAGATTCTCATGGTTGTCCTCAGATGAGAAAAAGATTTCCAAAAGATCCACTTTCTCTTGTTTCTTCCAAGAGAGATGAGAAAGGATGGATGAGTAGATAAAGATTTTATGGACTTGAGAATATCTCTCTATTTGTGACTAGCCATCAATCAAGCAAAGTTAACTATAGTCAAAAATAGATCAACAATGGTCAAAAGACCAAAACTCAAATATTTTCAAAGTGACACATCTCCTATCATGCTAGTTGGATTTTTCAAAAACTATCCTATGTCACACAATGTCATGCACTTATATTGAGTTAAGCATTTATATTGAGTTAAGGATCATGTTGGCATATTTGGCTCGCATCTTTCATCGTTTAAACACAACTTGATGACAAGTTAATATTGAGAAGATGTCAACCAAATATCTAATTGATACACAAGAGAAACGCTCAATATAGTTGCATGCAAATGCACAATCTAGCATGATATAGAACCTAGATGCACAAGGTGAATAGTAGTCAATAGAAATCATACCTTTGCCTCTAGCCACACGTGTTGTGCAATATAATCGATTTAAGCAATGTGTATTCTCCCATGAGATAAGCCATTTGACAAGAGAAAGAATACATTAGTTTGCACAACAACAAGTTTCACATCAATGACCTTTATATGTGGATGGCAAATGGGTCATTAAACATGAAACCTCACAATATAGACCAAATTACTTCTCTCTAGTGCATATGTGATGTATTGTGTAGGATAGGCTCACATGCACTAGTTTTGAATCAATCAAGATCAAATAAAGGAATTTGGACTATATTATGGTGAGTTGTCAAAACATATATTAAGAGCAAGATCCAAGATATGAGATGATACAATTTTACCACTTTGGATCACAAAAGGAATTGACAACTCCAATTGAGAGAATTGATCTCTCACCATTTAGACTACAAGTTCACTAAAAGAAATGTTAGTCTCAAAGACACAAACATTGAAGTAATCTCCCCCTAAATATGTGCATCATGCATGGACTGCATGTGACATGCACTTTGTCTTATGAGTGACATGGGTGGATTATTTCAATATTTGATCACGGCACATAATAAATTGCTTCTATTGAAATGTGCCAAGAAAACTTACTACCACACAGGTATAAGTTGATAAATATGTGCCAAAGTGAGAACTTCAATAGATATTTCATTTGCATCTTCATTTCCCACTTATTTACCCAAGTAGCACTTTTCTGGGTCAAACCGGTCAGACCGGTTTGGGAAACCGGTCAGACCGGTTTCTCCAGACTTGTGCCATTTGAGTGTGTTTTCTTGTGTCTTGTCATGTTGTCTTCCAAAATTCAGAGTGTTGACCTTCCTATACAAGACAAGACTTTGCTCTACTAGAGAGCCATTAAAAGCACCGTATGGCATATACTAAATACATTATACATGAAAGTAGTTTTAGTCACTGTCAAATGTCACATGAGTTCAAGAACTAGAAACACTTGATCCTACCAAAGGCATGAGTGACTGAAACTTAATCAAATTAAGCACAAATTTACCGAGATGACATTGGGTACGAGTTGTAGAGCGGAAGCATCTTCCTTGGCTAGCCATTTGATCACGAGTGATTGCCTTCAAGCCAAGCTTCCAATGCATCTATTTGTCCCTGCTGTCTCATCAAGCAACTTTTGGTACCCAACTCTTGTTGGGTCCAACAAGGTTAGTCACAAGTTGCTTAGGAACTCAAATGCCCCTTATGCTAGTTTGTGGTGAGTCAATCACCCTAGTAGCATAGGTGCTCACTTTGTCGTTCCTGAGCTTAGCAAAGTCATAATGTACGAGGTTTGATTTGGGGACTTTACTATTTGGACAATCCTTACCCAAATGTCCCTTGGTCCGGCACGTGTAGCAAATACGGCTTCGGACTCCTCTTGAACTTCTTCTGACTTTCTTCTTGTGGCCATCATCAGTTTCTTGGCCTTTTGCTTGATGTGTTGACTTGAGAAGCCTTCTTCAAAGGTGGTTGGGCTACTACTGCCTGAAACCGGTCAGACCGGTTTGCCAAACCGGTCAGACCGGTTTTGGCTGGGCAGACAACACTTTGGGGAATTGGGCACTCGGCAATCAAGTGTCCCTTTTCCTTGCATCTGAAGCATGCCCTTATCTTTGCTCTTTGCTTCTCTCTTCTTGTAGGGGACTTCTTCTTGGTCTTCTTGGGTGGACACATGAATGCATAGTGTCCCATTGTTGAGCACTTGAAACATTTGATGTGATCAAGGCTCTTCTTCTCACCAGCGGGGATCTTGTGCTTGTGAGCTTGATCTTGTTGAGGACTAGGGCTAGTGGCGGTTTGTCTCTTCTCAAGCTTCTTCACCATGTAGTCACGGTTATCTTGAGAAGGTTGCACTTGACCCCTGCCCTTCAACTCGATCAAGTCCTTCTTTAGCCTTTCAACCTCTTGCATGAGATCTTCATTTTCTTTTGCAATGAGGTCATCACAAGATTCTACAATCACATGCTCACAACAGGATTTGGTTGCTTCGGAGCAACACGGGTTATCACAAGATAATATAATTTTAGCTTGTGAGCAAGTGCATGTGTGAGTTTGAGGTTCAAAGGATTTTACCGATATTACCATAACCTCATGAGCTATTTCTAGCAAGGCATGTGATTCTACAAGCTCTTCATGAGTACACAAAAGTTTCTCATGCTTCACTTGTAGCATCTCATGCTCACTAGCTAGCAAACCAAGTTTTTGCTTGAGCACTTGGTTTTCTTCTTCCACGGATGCTACACATGAGAGCGAGTTAGTGGCACAAGCATAATCATTGACCAATTTATCATACTTACAGACCAAGGAGGCATTCATGTACTTGACTCTCTCAAGCTCCTCGGTGAGAGCTTGGATAGTCCCACTTCTTGCACTTTCGTCCCTCTTGGTCTTCTTGTTGTTTTTGGCCATAAAACACTTTGACACTTCATCACTAGAAGTAATCAAAGCTTTTGAGTTGAAGGTTTTGCTTGTGCGGCGTCAACAGCTCTCTGTTTGCGGCCATGTGCAGCTTCTCTGCCCAAACCGGTCAGACCGGTTTCAGAAACCGGTTGGACCGGTTCTGGCGGAGAGCAAGCAACTGTGGTGTTTTGGCCCTCTTGCTTCTTGGTGATAGTCACATGAGGCTCAGTGCATGTCGTTGATGATGTTGAGCACTCCTCATGTGACTTGGCTCTTGTTCGCTCTTGCTCGTCGCTTTGTGTGCTTGAGAACAATTTTTCAAGTTGAGCCCAAATAAGATGAGTATCAACTTGAATCATCTCATCTTTTAGGATGAGATCCTTCACTTCCTTGCTCAACACACTAAACAAGAAGTTAGTGACACGAGCGTTGAGTTGAAGACAATCCATCTCCTCTTGAGTTAGATTGGACAAGTCATCCCAATCGATATTTGGAGGATGGATTCCCTCAACTACAACCTGCTCAATAAGAGGACCCATGGTCCTAACAATATCAAGTACATGAGCAGACCAAGTAGCATAGTTTGAGCCGTCACTAACTAGTGGCTCGATGGTTACCTCACAAAGATTTGACATCTTTCCTCACAGCGGTTAAGCTTGGATGTGAGGCCAAGCTCTGATACCAATTGAAAGGATCGTGATGTCACCTAGAGGGGGGGTGAATAGGTGATTCTGCAAATTTCAGCACTTAAAATAAATTGTCAGTTCAAACTCCGGATACTCCGGAGATTTGTCCGGAAACTCCGGACCAGGTCCGGATACTCCGCAAAAACTTCCGGAAATTCCGGACCAAAACACGTCAGACCGGTTTGGGAAACCGGTTTCTGACTGAGAAACACAATAATGCAAGTTGACCCCCTTTCGAGCTCTAGCACAAATGAAACTTGGTAGAGTGCTTCTGTAGATGTTTTCTAGCAGGTTCACCAAGCTCCTGCACACAAGTAAAGCACAACCAAGTAGATCGAAGCGAAAGCAAATATATGTGCTAGAATTGAACAAAGTGAGGCAAACCAAAAAGAGACGCTTGGAGTTGTTTTCCCGAAGTTCAGATTCACTGCTTGCTACTAAAGCTGCCACAAAAGCACAGTGAATCCTACGTCTCCGTTGAGGAAGCCCCTAGTGACCCAAAGGTCGAGCTATCTCCTCGGTTCCACTAACTTGATCTTTTCCCCGAAGGAGGCAAGACCACACCTGCACAAACAATCCGTGGCACACCACAACCTTGGTGGCTCACCGGCGACGCCTAGCCGTCTAGGAGGCTTCACCTCCAAGAGTAACAAATGCTTCAAATAGATGCTAGACCTCTACCGCGAGTGCTCAAGCTATGGATTCACTCCTCATTGGTTTAGCTAGCTCACACTAGCTCTCTATTGCTCACACACAATCCCTCTCTCAACCCAATCCAAGGATATGAACAAATTCAACCAACTCTCACAAAGAGAGGCTTGGGGAGAGCTTGCTGGTGCTTGAATTGCTTCTGGTCGCCCAACAGACCCAAATGAACTAGCAGCCCTCAAAGGTGAGGGCTAGGGGGTATAAATACCCCACACACGAAAACTAGCCGTTATGCCCGTGGAAAACCAGTCAGACCGGTTTCAAACGAAACTAGCCGTTATACTTCTGAGCTCCCAAACCGGTCACACCGGTTTCCAAAACCGGTCACACCGGTTTTGGACCAGCCAACACATTAAGCCCCAAAACACTCCTCTCAAACGCTATCTCTCATGGGTTGACCTATGAGCACTTTTTGGTGTGGTCAAACAACTAAATGTTGCATCCCTCTTGATAGTACGGCATTCCTAGACTCAAGATTGCAAATAATAAATAAAACATCTACTTGAGCTTTTTTGTCTTCATTAACGCCATACTTCATCAATTATCAACTTGAGGGCTTCAACATCCTTTTCTTGCTGAGTGAATCCAACTTGAGCTAGTGACTTAGAATTTCCAAGTGTATGATCACGAATTCATACCAATTCATAAGCCACTTCATCATATTATTCAACAATGATTGGATGCATTGCATTGCTTCACTAGATGAGTTTTGATTAATGCCTAGAGACCAAACCTCGATACTAGCTACTTCACCCTAGCAAAGTTCCTCGGCCACAAGTCAACCTTGTCCTTCACTTCGCTTAGTACCTCGTCACTAGCCATCTAGTTTGATCTCTTTCATCTTATCTTATCACTTTAAGTTTGGCTTTGCTTTGCATCCACATGAAATCCATATTGAAATCTATGTCTTCAACTATCCGAGATATATCCAATATCTTCAATTTAATTGTCCCAATATCTTTTGACAAGCTTCCTTTAAATGAGCCCAACATATGTCTCATTTGTCATTTCCCTCTACTTGTCATTGCCTCTATTGGTTACATGGGATCACATACACTTGTTTGCATTTATACCAATATAAACCGATGACGAGCACCTTTACTTATCAACAAATATATTTCATGAATATCCTTTGACAATAAAACCCTGCTCATATGCTTAAGCAAAAAGTTAAATCACTAATCATATTGTCATACAAATCACCAAAACACATAAGTGCCTTAATGCACTTTCAATATACCATGTGCAGCACAAAAACTCTCATGCCTTTTGCATTCACAAAAAGGACTGTACGTGATATATGTGTGGATTTGTTCTAAATCACCCAGTATAGTGATACCTTTGCTCTAGGTCCATTTGTACCACCACCTGCATTTATTTTTCTTGCCGCCTTGAAAATCGACGCACTCTCCAATACACGTGGTCATGTATTTGCTTGAAGTACTTCACTAAATACTTAAATACTCGGTGTACTATAAGGTCGGTTCCTATGACGATGAGTAGAGGAGGACAGAACCGGTAGTGTCATCGGCCACCAGATCTGTGCGGCGGCGGCGGCCGTCCGGCGCCCCTCCGCGGCTTCCGCCGGCTCTCGTGGGCCGCCCGGGTGGCTGCCCTGGCGCCGGCGCTGGCGTCCAGATCTGGCCTCACCGGATCTGGGGCAGCGGCCTCCCCTGGCCTTCGGGCAGGTGGAGGCTGAGCGGCGCTCGTCCAGGGCGGCGGCGCCTACAGGGGCCCTTGCCCTCGGTGGTGGGAGGGGCCGCCCCGCTCCCCCTCGGCTGTTCTGCTCCTGGGCGGCGCAGTGATGGGCACGAGGAGCGTCGCATGCGACTCCATCGTGGCCGGTGGTACCGCCTCCGTTCTTCGCATCGCCTACGAAGCAGCTCCCGGAGCGCCGTCAAGTCCTTGCCGCTAGGTTCATGGTTTCCCTCCCACTCTGCGAGGTACGGTGTCGTCCCATTGGGGGGACGACAGGAGTTTCGGGGCCAATCGAGGGTCCCAAATCTCCCCGAGGTGTCGGGTGTTGCCGTGTGGGTGCATATGGAACCTAGCGACGACCTTCGGCGGCGGCGATGGTGGGCGGTGGATGGAAGCGAGTGGGATTGGTTTAGGCGCTTTCGGCTCGTCGGACGACTTTCCCCAAGCGTAAGCTTCGACCCGGTTTCCGGATCGGACAACGGCGTTTGCTCTTCCCTCTTGAGGGCGTTGTCTGTAGGGTCTCGTTCGACGGCGGTTCGTGGAAGCTCTCCGTGGCGAAAACCAAACGCGGGCGCCGGTGCGCCTTTGTCTTCCTGGAGGAGTTGTTTGGAGCTCTTCCTATAGCCGTTGGTGGTGGTGTTTTAGGCTCCGCAGTTGGTTGGATCCGATAGATGGTGTGTTGGTTTGTTTGGCCCTCTTGGGTTTTCGTTGTGAGTAGCATTTGTCTGTCTCTGGCGTGTGGCCTAGAGGGTCCTCTTTAGGATCTGTCGGATTCCGCTCGTCTTGCGGTTGGTGCTTTATTGTAAACTGGTAATCCCAGTATTTTCTTTGCTTTATATATAAAGCTGGCTTCGGCCTTTGGAGGAGAAGATCTTTTTTTAAAGTAACAAAACAATTTCTCATTATCAGCAGCTTGACTGAACGATGACAGCGAACGGATTAACAATATGGTCAATTATACGCTGATGACATTGCTGACCATCACATATGTATACATAACAGTTTCAACGGAAGTCCAAAAATCCACACACAAAAAAAAAAGAGTTCTAGTTCACACGACATGCAAATGCATGGCACTCCTCGCCCTTCTAGATTACCGGAATGGCACGTTCCAGGTAGGTAGACACGCTTACACGCGGGCACAGGCAACCACACAACTTGCAAGATCTAGAAGAGCCACCACGTAATCTCGTGCGGATAAAAACCCCTGATCGACACTGCATGGCATCAAAGTCCATCCATGCTCGGCTGCTCGCGTCTTCGTCTAGAAGGAGGCAATGATATGAACCCGGCCACAAAGCTACTCAGGAACATGCATGATGCCCCGGCCGGCCCCCAAGGTCAGCCCGCCGCGTGCGCCCCGACGATGGGTGACACCATAGCTGACGCACTTGATTAGGGCTCGCTCGACCGCGGAAGGCCGGTCCCAGAGTTCAGTGAAGTCAGGGCACTGCCATAGTGCTATGGTGGTTCGTTCTTGAGGACAAAGTTTTAAGGAAGAAGAGAGATGGACCGAAGACGCGGGCGCGGATAGAACTCGCTTCCCCTGACGTCTCCGTCGTCTTCGCGTACGTGGCCCTGGCTACAAATCTTTTTTCGAGAATTTGTCTTGGCAAGCATTTCATTAACCTGGCTACAAATCCGCGCGTGCGTTTGTAGCCACTCGCCGCGCTGGGCAGCCGGTGCATTTTTTCCACGGCGCACGCACGGCCGGGGGACCGGGGGCGCGCGCGGTGAAAATTCTCGCGTGGAAAGTTCGGCGAGTTCACATTCCGCTGTGCCCGCGACGACCGGACGGGCGACTTGCCTCGGAAAAGGCCGGCGTCGCGCGCGCTCGCCCTGCTGTGCTGGCTGCTGCCAGTGGGACGTGCAGTGGGGCTTCACTTGATGCGCTGCGCTGACGGTGAAGGAAGATTCGGCTGTCTCGTACAGAACAGAACAGCTGTCGAGGGAGTTGCACGTACGTGGCAGAGACTAGGCTGAGCGCAACCTCGGCTGCGACTGCGAATTGGCTCCGGTCTTCGGACAACAGTACTAGTACTACAGTAGTTCACAAGGTTGGATCGAATCTGGCGGCCGTTCCAACCCAGGCGACCGGTCGGGCTGCTGACCGGACCTTTGTTCGCCCGTGCGCGCGCGCTGGCCTGGCTGGCGGCGAACTTTGACGGCCCGCCCGGTTTTCTTCCTCGTTCTAGAAGCAATCGGCCCTGCTGGGGGCTAAAGCGGCCACGCACAACGGCGAACGCATTGGCCAGTCAAACGCCTCATGCAGCGACCTGCCGGATGCGTGCGCCACCCCGTCCCCGCCGTCAACGTCCGCGTCCGCGTCCCAGCCCGCCCGCGCGCCCCCGCTTTATAAGCCCCGGCCCTCCTGGCGGCGGCGCCCGTCACACATCTGATTCCTTGGCCCCCTTCGTTCACTCCACCTGCCGCTGCCGCGCCAACGCCCCCCGGAGCCGGTTGCTCCCGGCCCGCTGCCTGCTCGCCGCCTGAGCTGATACGAGCTGGCTGACCGACCGGGCGGGATCGGGGGAAACTGCCGTGGTTTGGAGCGCGCGACCTGCTGCAGCCGGGGTTTGCATGAGCTCCCGTCCCGTAGCGCTTGTGCCGGCCAGTGCTCCCGTGCAGCCAGAACGCTAGAGGCGAGCGTCGGAGCCGGGGATCGTTCGTTGGTGGAACTTGTCGAGGTGAGTCAACGCCGGATGGAGTAATTTATCCTCTGTTTGACTGTTTCATTCTCTTCTCTTCTCTTGCCTTCGCCGGCCAGAGTGCCGAACGAACGAAGAATGTTTTTTTAAAGAAAAAAAGGAACTCGCAATTTGCTTCTACGGCTTTGGTTGCTTACCTATTCATTCCGTACTTATCGACGTCTCCGTATGTGGTTTCGTAGGTTCTTGCAGTATAAGTTCAGCAAGAAAAGTCGCTGTCGACGCGGCAGCTTGGCGAGAATTTTGGCAGCAGTTCAGTGTGAAATCGGCGTGAGATAGCCTGACGACGAGTCCATTCTGGTGGGTAAGAGGACTAGGGAAGCGGCGTTGAGACCCGGTTAATTAGTGCTTCCCATCATTAGTTCATTTAGTTGGGTTGGTTGATACCGAGTACTCACCGCGTCTGAGAGAAAGAGAGACGAGCCTGGCATGGATGGTTCCAGCGGAGGTGGTGGCGGCGGCGGCGGCTCGAGCTCGCCGCCGCCGTTCCTGATCAAGACCTACGAGATGGTGGAGGACCCGGCGACCAACCACGTCGTGTCGTGGGGCTCCGGCGGCACCAGCTTCGTCGTGTGGAACCCGCCGGACTTCTCGCGGGACCTGCTGCCCAAGTTCTTCAAGCACAACAACTTCTCCAGCTTCATCAGGCAGCTCAACACCTACGTGAGTGCCCTCAAATCTGTGGCCCGCTGCTTCGTTTCAATTTGCTTTCAGGAGACACTGATGTTTTGCTTTTTCACCATTTTTCTCTCTATCTCCTTTCTCTCCAAGATGATGCATGTACCTTTTGCATAATTTGTTCTGCACATGTTTAATTGGCAAGAACACATGGTACGAATTTCAGTACCGGGAGCAGACACCGTACTGTGAACGGCCATGGTGTGACGACATTTCACATTCCAAATTCAACGTGTTTCATGGTTTTGCACGGGAACCTTGCGTCCCTGTTTCTGCTTTTCTATAGAGCCATGATTTTTGCATCCACTATTTCTTCATCCTCCATGTTTTTTCCATGGTTCAGCACTGCTATTTTCAACGTAGCATGCCTTTTTCATGTTTCTTCCGAACCAAAAACTTCCCTTTTCTTCAACCTTGTGCATTCATTCATCTCAGAAAATGCAACATATCTGTTTTTCAGAAGCTGTACAGATTGCTGACGTTGGCTCCATCTGGCATCTGTCTTCTTTCAGGGTTTTCGAAAAATTGATCCTGAGAGATGGGAATTTGCTAACGAGGACTTCATAAGGGGACACACACACCTTCTGAAAAACATCCACCGGCGCAAACCAGTGCACAGCCACTCTTTGCAGACCCAAGTGAACGGGCCATTAGCAGAGTCTGAAAGGCGTGAGCTTGAGGACGAGATCAACAGGCTCAAGTACGAGAAGAGCCTGCTCCTGGCAGATCTCCAGAGGCAGAACCAGCAGCAGTATGGAATCAACTGGCAGATGCAGTCGTTGGAGGAAAGGTTGGTGCAAATGGAGCAGCGGCAGAGGAATATTGTAGCCTCCTTGTGCGACATTCTGCAGCGACACGGGGTTGTCTCAGGCCCAATGCCAGAGAGAGACCACTTCAGTAAGAAGAGGAGGGTTCCAAAGATCGATTTCTTCGTAGATGATCCTCCCGTCGAAGAACAGCAGGTGCCTTACCTGCAAACAGTGGGTGCAGAAACACCAAGCTTGTCTCCGACCCACCTTTTAAATGCTGAGCCATTTGAGAAGATGGAGCTGGCCTTGGTGTCATTGGAGAATTTCTTCCAGAGGGCAAACCATGCGTCTGCTGAAGATATGTACAATGGTGCTGCTGAACCCAGCCCTGCTCTGACTCTGGGAGACATGAATTCAGCACCAATGGATGCTACGAACATCAATCAGCAGTCATCAACTGACTTCAATCCCTTTTCTTCAACCACAGGGCATGCCCATCAGCCTTCTCTGTTGGCAGAATCTCTGAGCTACGCAGAGAGTCCAATGCTGACATTAGCCGATATCCATGAAAATGTCCATAGGACAGCTGAAGTCGATATGAACTCTGATACCACAACCGGTGACACTTCTCAAGAGACCACAAGTGAAAACGGAGGTTCCCATATGCCGACCAAGGTGAACGATGTATTCTGGGAGAGGTTTCTCACAGGAGAGGCTGAGTCAGGAAGACAGCACAATGACAATAAAACAGAGGCAGCAGAAGCAAAGGAAGATATGAAGATTTCCATAGACTGCAGCTGTCTTAATCACCAGAACAATGTCGATCAGATCACCGAGCAGATGGGGCAGCTTGATTCAGCTGAGAATCGCTCTGATGCAGCTGGGAATGATTGATATCACACCATACGTGCTGATCCATAGTTCATTTGTAAAGCAACCATGAGCTGTATATTATAGTTTAGGCCACCCTAAATGCCCCGATTAGCATTCCTTGTTTAGTCTTTTTTGTAGCATTCCCTATGTAAAAAGTAAATTATCTGCTGACTATATTGTACATTATGTCCTTATGTTGAAATCGACTCTGTTGAGCTAGAGCATTACTGATTAAATTTCTCAAAGTCCTAAGCTCCTCCATTGCTGTGCATATGCCCTTTCTGGTAAATCCTGTGAGATGTATCCTAGAAATTCTAAAACAGCTTTCTAACCTGATAACATAGTTAAAACAGCTTTCTAACCTGATAACATTGTTTCTAACCTGATTGCAATTGTGGTGACATCATACTTTGTCTCCTGTTAAGGTACATGGAGCTAAATGAGCACCAACATTTAGTGTCAACACCGGCATAACAAAATTCAGAAGGGCCAGTTTTCTTTTCAACTTTTAATGAGATATTTCTGAGTCTGGGTATCATGCTAGTACAGTAGTACAATCACCTTAACGGGATAACTTGTCCAAGGACTAAAGAAAGGGCTCAAAATTTGCACATCATCTAATTGAAGAAGAAGGCTTGCGGCTTGCCTGCAACCCCTTGTTTAGGACCTTAGGTGACATCCGTCTAGGGAAACCGCGACAGCCTCTAATGCCTACTTGCTCCAGAAATATAATCTACTGGAGGATATATGGTCATTATGTACATCTCATATGTAAATTAAAACTCCACTTGGTGCGTCAAGGATTGGGTGCTTGGGGAGCCAATCATGTCAGGATCAAAGAACTCTCAGTTGTGTTAGAAAGGCAGAACACAGGTCCAGAAAGAGGAGCTGTGGTCCACTGACCCTTTGCAAGTCGAGAAGGTACTTCTCGTCCCTTGTTTTGTAAAGCTGCAGTAAGCGGAAGTGTGTTAGAATAAAGTACATTTTTCAAGTAGTAGATTTTATGCTAACAAAAAGGGAGTGGGTAAAAAAACTATAAATGATGAGATATGTGAAAACCAATCATGAATATACTTCATCCTAAAGGGGTTGTGAATATGGTAGTAGTTCAACAAAATGGCATGCAAATGCAACCTTGACAAAATCAACTCTGCTGCATAAACATAATGCATAAAGGAGTCAAGGACATATGTGAAGACTTATGCATGACATTGTTCACAGGTCTACACAGAAATGTGCTGGTTTACAAAGTAATTAAGTGTGTATGATTCAGATTCCGAATTATACCTGAATCTCAAACTTCACTGTAGGGGTTGATTTCTGGATGAGATCACCGGTTTCAATTATAGCAGACTCTGGACCAAAGCCATCATTGTTATGCATCACACTCTCAAGACAGGCAGGACTCCATCGGCATTTCATGTTGTAGTGTCCAATCTTTTTCCAGTAAACATTCAGCTCTTGCAAAGCTTTAAGCACTTCAGTTATTATTTCTCGTGGATGGGCTCGAGACTGTTAGACAATTGCAAGTAAATGAATCTGCACAGTTCAGGAAAAAAAATAAGAACATGAAAGATGAAAATTACCTGAAGACCAAGGGCCCATTTCCTTTCAGCTGCAAAATGCTGCCTCAAGCCAGACCCTGGAGATTCTGTAAACCCATGCTGCCGAAGTTCGGTTGCTGAAGTTGGTGTTTCAACAATTACTTGAGAGAAAGAAGAGTCCTAGAGATCATATAAGCAATGAGCCAATTAGCAAAAAAAACTTACAGAGAGCATCGCAAGTTCCAAACAACTCACAACCAACAGCTAAAAATACAAGAGACAAAATAAAACTTACCATCGATTCTTGAAACTCAGCTCCAAGATAACCACTAGTTGTGCGAAGCCTATTGTCCAAGAGTAAATAATAGGCAACTGTTGCCTGCACAGCCAAACTGTGTCATTATACCATAAAAGAACAACCAATAAGGGCAACAGAGTAAAGCAGATACCTCGTTCTGCAACCTGTTTTGCAGAGATTCAATCAGCAGATTCTTGTCAAAACCCATCTTAATAACATCATTAAGGGTTTCCTCGTCAAGCTACAAATTCAAAACAATATCAAATCATTTGCTGAAGTAGCAAGTGCACACCTGTATATCCAAACAACACAGAGAAACACACAGCTGCCTAGAAAACAAAAGAGAAGTAACGAAACAGATGACCCATAAAACCAAAGGATTCTGAAGTCTGAAGGCAACCCATCTAGATCAAGTTTTTTTTTACTCTTGAATCCGAAATCAGATCATTTTTAACTAGAGCTGCATATCATTTAAATAAAGAGGAAATCCAGATTGTCCATTTTAATACACAATATCATCAATGTACCTTTTTAACTTGTTGTGCAGTGTCTGGAGGTGGCACAGCCAAATAGCGTGGAAGTCGAATCTTAAACCACACATGTTCACGGATCTCACGGATGGTAATCCTTTTCATTGGATCAACAACCAGCATTCTAGGAATCAAGTCCCTCGCTGAAGGTGACAAATGACTAGGAAGGGTATATATTCCACCCTACAGTTACATATAAGAATTTACTGAGCATCTTAAAAAGAGGATAAGAGGGAGACCTTTCTCAGGTAAGAGCACTCAGATGCCAGCTAACCTTTATTTTCTTAAAAAGGTTTGGAATATTCTCATCATCAAACGGAAGAGTGCCACAAAGAAGAGCATAAAGAATAACACCACAGCTCCACACGTCAACTTCAGGACCAGCATATAGTTTACCAGATATGACCTAAACAATGAGGAAGAATTCTCGGTGTGAGAGCATGACACATAACAGTTTTCAGTGTACATGCAACAATGAAGAATGCTAAATGTAAATCATACTAAATGTATACCTCGGGCGCTGCATAATTTGGGCTGCCACAACTTGTCTTTAGAAAGTGGCCATCACGCATAACATTACTTAAGCCAAAATCAGCGATCTTAACATTGCATTTTGAATCCAAAAGAAGGTTCTCTGGCTTCAGATCACGGTGAACCACCATGTTCCTGTGGCAATATTCAACACCAGATATGATCTGCATAAAAAACCAATCAAATTATTGAACCAAGTTCAATGAATCAAATAAACATAAAATAACAAATTTGTTGATCACAGATATGACAAGAAGCATGACAGTTAATGGATTTCAAAAATGTGTCTGCTCGCTGAACAGCTTATGCCAAGTTGACAACCATACTACAGTTTGAATCAGGGAATAAACGCATTATGCAATTTTAACTCAGGAAACCTACCTGCTGAAAAAACCGGCGAGCTTCTTCTTCGTGTAGTCTTCCCTTCTCAACAATGTAATCAAACAACTCTCCAGACTTAACATATTCCATGACAACATAAATATCTGCAGGTGTA
Source organism: Echinochloa phyllopogon (assembly GCA_033239725.1). Lineage (NCBI taxonomy): Eukaryota > Viridiplantae > Streptophyta > Magnoliopsida > Poales > Poaceae > Echinochloa > Echinochloa phyllopogon. Next base: position 17,168,013 of record BTCW01000003.1, on the reverse strand, counting down.
TCTATCACCTCATAAAGGCGTATAATATGAGGATGCATAAATAATCTGAGTATCTTGATTTCCCTCTTCACTGCAGGTACATAATAAAAGACAATTAAATCGAAGAAATCTGAGCACTTCATCAAAGACCTAAATTAACAAGCAAAAAAGCACACATGCTGGCACCAAATTTGTAAGAATTAACTTTCATGAAAACAAATAGTGGATAGTCATTTGTGGTAAAACATTTTACACCCAGTAGTAAAAATATGGTCATGTATGTTACTGAAGCATAACACACACAGATAGGATTGTAGAGTTCATATTATCCTATAAATAAGGGTGGGTGCTATTATTCAACGCACTCCAACCTGCTACTACAAACTAAGAATTCTACTTCCTCCGTTCCAAATTATAAGTCGTTTTGGCAAATCTAGATTCATAGTTAATAGTATGTATCTACGTATATACTTATGTCTAGATACATACTACTAACTATGAATCTTGAAATGCCAAAACGACCTATAAATTGGAACGGATGGAGTATTATTCTTTACATAGAAGCATGTAACGCGCCTAGAGCAAAGAATCATTTGGCAAGGACCTTTACCACATCTATACTATAAGGATCCAGTAGAATTGAAAACACTTCTCACCAAAATAATTCCTACCCACCCCTCACAGAGGACCCACATGTCAGGTCCAACGGTGGAAACGACGTGGAAAGTTTTTAAAAAACGATGTTTCTAGAGAGTTTTTGCCTTTTTTTATATTACTTTTCTCACCATAAAATTTTTTTACCCACCTCGTGTACCCATGGACCAAAACGACGTGCACGCCACCCTGGACTATTGATAAAATCATATGCCTTGCGTCCTCGACCCGGAGTCCCTCGAGCTCATCTCCAAATTAGTGTTTCACGGCTCGGTATACCGGAGAATTTGTTTCTTTGTTTCAGATTGCACGCGAACTGTTCAATTGCGGCGTTATCAAACTAATAAATATTTTTTTGGAAAGAAACTACACTATTTATCTATCTAGACCTGCCTCATATATACGAGAGTCCAAACGTGGAATGACTCATATATAGTGTACATATACGAGAGAACAGGCAGCCGCCTCCAATCCAAGGGCACTTCCAGCCCAGACCTCCCCGCGTCTAGCTTCCCGGCGCGGCGCGACGGCTGCGCCGGTAAGGGTACCGGCTGGCCACCAGCAAGCAGATGGTCGGCATCTTCCTCTGCGTGTGGGCTGCCGACCTGCTGCCCTGCATCGCTGGCCTCACGATCTCGTGTGTCGGCAGGAGCATCATGGCTATATGGGGAACAAGTTGATCATCAAACCACTTCAGTGGACGTGACTGAATTACGTCATCAGATGGATTGAAAATAAAAATTAGACGCTGATGTGAGTTTCTGATCCATCCATTAGGGCTCCATCTCGGTGAGCCTGACATTGCGCGGCGGCGCGTCGCTGTGCTTCGTGTGCACGCACCTGGCATCCAGCGAGAAGGACGGCGACGAGGTACGCCGGAACAGCGATGTCGCTGAGATCCTCAAGCGGACGCGGTTCCTGCCGCCGCGCCGGGCCACGGCGGTGGCGTCGCCAGATACCATCTTGGAGCATGAGTAAGGATCGGTCGTGTGATTGTCTTCCATCAGCAACTGATTAACTCACCAATCAAAACCGAGCCTCAACCGTGGCTGATCGATATGGATGGATGGACGTGCAGCAAGGTGATATGGCTCGGGGACCACAACTACCGGCTAACGAGCTCGCCGCCGCGTGCCGGCCACACACGGGAGAAGCTGGAGCGAAAGGAGTGGCAGGCTATGTTGGAGAGGGACCAACTGTGGATGGAGCAGTGGGCCGGGCTCGTGTTCGCCGGCATGGTAAGTAAACTTTGAAATTGTTCTGATGATGATTATTACTAACAAGACAAGGGACCATTAATCCAAGTTGCGTCTAGATTGGAAGCATTAGCTGTGGTTGATTAGATTGGGACTGATTGAATTAGGAGGGGTTCACATGAACATGGTCGTGCATCATGTAGTAGAATGAGAAGAGACATGCTTGGTCGCTAGGTGAGCATCATCCTGCATAAATGATAGATCATAGTCACATCACATGAAGCGTGCAAAAAAAAAGTCACATCACATGAATTAGCTGCATTAGATCATATGGGCTCTACGAACTAAACGTTGCTGGTTTTGACGTAACCCGTGCCTCAGCCCCGTCTTCATAGTCAAATTTAATATTAAAAATTTCTCCTATATTAATATTAAATTATCTAATATATAGCAAATGGTCCACACGGTCGGTCACAAGCGACGGTACCGCCAAGTTCGCAGCGTTCAAGGCTGTCCTGGCCAAGTCGCGGTGGTCGGAGGTGAACAGGATCGCCGACAACACGACGCTCTTTTTCGGCCGGTGGTGCAATCTTTCTTGGCGCCTTCCCCGACGCACAACCCATCACAAGATCCCGGGAAACCGGGTCTACTTCTTGAACAATGACGCGTTCCCTCATCAATTTGGCTCGTACGTCATAAGGAGCGGGGTGACCTATTTTCTCCTCCGGCAGTTGGAGCTCTGCAATGGCGCCGACAATGACGACACGCTGGTGACATAGAATTCTTGTTTACTATACTTTTCTAATACACGCGCGTGTCGCGCGTGCACTCTACTAGTACCTATACAGTTCATACCTTGTCCTATAAATAAGAGTGTGTGCGACCATTAAACCATATGCACTCCTACATGATACTACAAAATACGGATTCTATTGGCATGCCACCTGCGAATCGTGTTGTAAGGAGCTTTGCTGCACATCTAAACATATGTCACACGCTTCAGAACCACCACACAAGGAACAGGCACTGACCTTTCTCTTCCATTTCCATGCTTCTGATCTTGCGGCGATTGAGGATCTTGATGGCCACCTTATGGCCTGTCAATATATGTTCCGCGATCTTCACCTTACCGAACGATCCAATCCCCAGGGTTTTGCCAATTCGGTAGCCGCCCAAAGGGTTGGCATCTCTTCCAGCTACCTCCATCATGTACCTAAATCACAACCAAAGCACACTATTATTTTGAGAGCAGAATTTGGAGTTGATAGAACTATTATGAGTTCACGAGTATGAGAAACTACGAATTCGTCGATGCCACTCGAAGGTTGGATCTAGACGATTGAATCAAGTAAGAATTCGATTCAAGTCCAAACAAACACACAACACGCCTCAATTTACTCCACGGAGAAGTGGGGAAAGCAACAGGAATCCCATCGCCAATTCCTCGTGTTATTTCCCAAAACTATTCGCACCCAATTGCTAAGCTGAAGGCCCCCCAAACCCACCACACGCACACGGCACATCCGAACCGCTAGCACGCCATCCGACAGACGCGGAGTCCCGGATCTGGCGGGAGCTAGGCTGCCCGAAGAAATCCATCTCCGCCTCCCCGGTAGCAGCCAGCTGGACACGGCGGAAGCAAGCTCCAATACCCAGACGCCCCTCCCAATTGGCAGGCTCAGAGGACGAGAGACGGGCAGGCGCAGGGAGGTGAGGTGATGGGTCCGTACCTCACCGCAGGGGAGACGCGGCGAGCTGGATCCCGCCCGCCGGAGCAGGCAGCGGCGGAGGCGGAGGCGCGTCCCCGCGGCGGATGCGAGGAGGCGAGGCACGGGAGCTGCCTCTGGAGAGAGCCAGGGAGGAAGGAAGAGGAATGCTCCTGACACACGAGTGACGCGAGAGAGAGAGAAAAGCGAGGCTCGCGTGGGACCCACCGGGGTGGCAAGCCTCGACTCCTCGAGGGCGCCGTGTCCGCTCGCGCCGCGCGGAGATCCGTGCCTGCCGTGTGTGGGCTTTGGTGTGATGAGGGCCGAGGAGAGGAGCGCCCCCGACACGTCGTTTGGCCCGGAGCGGACGGGGAGGGGACGGTTTGGCGTTTCGGTTGGGGTGTGTGGGGGCGTGCGATTGGCCGCGCGCGCGGCAATAATTTGGCTGGTGGATCCCCTCGCGGTCTGTCCCCGTCCAGCCCCATGCCTACCAACGTGACGCGCGCATCGCGCTCAACAGGTCGGGGCTCTCTCTGCTCCACCTGACCCTGATGCATCACCGCTGCTTGATACGATGCTCAACTCCTGCTGGTCGGTTGGTAGTACAGTAGGTGTGCAGCAAACAATGGTTATCGGCCAGTACGGTGTGTTCAGTTCAAAAAAAGTAGAATGAAAAGTTTGGTAAAAATGTCGCATCGAACACTGTAGCGCATTGTAGCTTGTGGTAAACATTGTCCTTCCATTACCAAACTAGGCTCAAAAGATTCGTCTCGTCCTGTACATCAAAACCATGTAATTAATTTTTTTATTTATCTATATTTAATACTCCATGCACGAGGAGAGAGATTTGATGTGACAGGTAAACAGTGAAGTTTGAAGAGAGCATTTTTTTTAAGTTTGGGAAACTAAACACACCCGCTTAGAAGCAGACGACGGCTGGGGAACCCCATGCTACAGGTCGACGTCCGAGTCCTAACCATGGAGGCTCCTGGCTTTTATGACTCCCTTGCCAATTGCCATTGCCGGATTCAGACAGCACAAACACGGCTCCTATGCCAATTGCCATTGCCGGATTCAGACAGCACAAACACGGCTCCTATGCCAATTGCCATTGCTGGATTCAGACAGCACAAAAACAGGGGATCTTCGTAGTTCTCCATCTGTGTTGTATAGGAAGTTCTCCATCTGTGTTGCTATACAGCACCAGGGGAAAAACTGTAATTTCGGACTGCATGGCACGTGCACATCGAAGGAACGGACTCTTAGTTTATGTGAGTGCATGGCCTGCTTCATCAGGTAATCACCATTCCATAGACTGCACGTTCTAGTCCGAACACTTCAGCACAACTGTAGCGTATGCGCTGCATAATGAGTCAGATCGCACAATTTATTATGAAAAGAATGCTCACATTATCAATTATTAGAACAATCATTTTTCAAGCAGAAACCTTTTTACTGGAAATGGCGATCATATATATGTGCAATTCATACTCCACGCGATCCTGTTTGCTGAAGATAAACCACAGCTTACTACTGTCTACTTCTACCTCTAATTTTCCACCACTCTATACACTTAAAACGGTATTTGACATGTCCTGCACTGCAAAATACCAATTACTGCACTGGCAGTCAAAATTGCCCACTCAGACTCACATACAGTAACAAAAGAAATATCTTGCAGCTTTCTGGTTTGGGAGCTTGGCTCCTATAAATCTGCAAAGAAATCTGATGCCGGTCTACTTGAACTCTGACCTTTGCCCGTCTTTTTACTCCTTGATCCTGAACACAACCAAGAGGGAAAAGATAAGAAATGTGAACACACTAAGTGGGATCATCATGCATTAGGGCACATCATAGTTCAACAGAGTCCTACCTTTTGAAGAGGTTGGTGCCATGTCTACATCCATGCCATCGTCGTTGTCATCATCGCTATCGTCGCTACCAGACTGAGCGGGTTCATCACCATTAACTGCATGTGGGGCATTCAAGAGCTCTTGCAAGTCCCATAACTGCATGCAAGCAGTATGCCAAGTCAGATTAATGGAATCTTTTCCAAAAAAAATCAGATTAATGCAAGGGCACACGTACAATGAGAAAGAGGTAGGATGGTCACCTTAAGCATTTTATCATGTGAAAGGCTGCCTAGATATCTCTTATCGTTTGAGAAAGCTGCACAGAGTAAACAAGTAATGAGAACATGCGGTTTTCCCCACCAATCTGTACGATCAAATGGATGCAGTATACCAAGGGCCTCAATGGGATATTCTGAATGTTCAGCAAGTGGCTGTATTATCCTATTAGGTAAGATGCCCACTAATCTGCACAAAGAAGGCATATTTCATGTTAGAACAGCAATTCAGGCTAACAGGCAATTCAAAGCACAGTGATTACTTCCAAACCTGATCACACCGTCTGATGCACCAGAAATCAAAGTTTCTTCATCCAGCTAGAACAAAAAATACACTCGTTATAAGAATGAATAAGGCAGAGTTACAGTTATCATAAGGTTTGGGTCCCACAAACCTTCAGCATTGTATCCACAGATTGTGTGTGTCCCAGAAAGCGGTCACTAACCACAAAAGTACACGTCAGTGAACAACTTTAGACCACATCACTTGCAGAATTAATTGGTCTAAGCCACAGAAAGTGAAAGAAGCAGACTGGCAAGTGGCAACATCTCACAGTGGGCATGATTAGGAAACTAGGAATGCTAGACGTCAAGATCCTTCCAAAGATTTACTAATCAGTAACAGTAATGGTTTATAAGAGTTCAGTAAAGTTGGCAATGGAGCTTTGGAAGTTGGAACAATCAAAGAAAGTGATTAAAATTACTCATAAGAACAAAATGGCTCCCGCAATGATAATTACAATGATTATTAGACAAAATATTAACCCCCCCCCCCCAACCCCAAAAAGGAAAACTAATTTTAGCATCAAATATGAGGGAACAAGTTCAGATAACTGGCATATCACCAACAACTGCTACTATAATCAAAACCTAATATACTAATAGCATTAGACAAAATTCATTTAGTCAATGAAGTCTATCAATGTGACATTTCGTTTCTGCAGTTAGTGTTGCACGATGAAAACACGGTTACCTGCAATCATTGAAGTATCCCCATGAATATAATAGCAGTGCTCCACTTGGAGTTCCACAAACAACCTTTTTACCATTCTGAGAGTCACAAAGACCAAGTTAAATTCAATTATCATGACAAAAGGATAGAAATGTTTCTCAACAAAAACTGTTTGCCAAATAGCTACCTTCATTACCACCAAGGATAGCAACTCATCTTCTGAAAATTCAGATTGTGACTTTACCTGGTAGTAAATTAGGTACAGTTATGAGATAGTAACCTCATTAAAAAAAAAGCTTCTAAAACGAAATTCAATGCATTAGAAGCAAGACTTGATGTACTCCAATAGCAACTCACTTTATTCCTACGCAGGCTGTTCACGGACAAAGTCCCATCCCCACTACAAGGACAAAAAGAAGTTGTCTTTGTTACCACAAAGAATGGATGGCCTTAGTTTTGAGGTGCAAATCATTACAAATAAATGCATCTTCAGTGACTCGTAGAACATAAGCATTATGGAATCACATCAATTTGCTCAATAGCTATAAAGCAGCAGTTAAGTCAGAACAAAAACAGGAATTATCATGGCTGGTTCAAGACACAGATGGGCAATAAAATAAGTGGATGGGTATTTAGTTCTTGCCATGCAGATATGTCAACTGTGTTTGGGCACATCTCAAACTGCATGGAATGCAGAATATGTACCTTGTTGCCAGTATCTGATTTGAGTCAGCCACATAGGTCATATCTGAAATGTAATCTTCATGGACATGAAAAGTGTTGCAGCAAGAATGTTCCCGGGTATCCCATACCTGAAATTGAAATGGCGCGGATTAAGATGTTATAGACCAAAAAGGATAATTTGCATAAGAAACAACTTTTAGCTAATTAAAATTCCCATCACATAAGCGTCACTTCAGCCCAAAAATTTCCATTAGGAGTGGTTAGTTTGGCCACAGATGTAAGAGAACATTTTCGTAACAGCCATTCTAGTTTTATCCACCTAGGTAAGATTATTGCTTGGCACAAGTACTGTTATACAAATAAGGTTGTTCGTGCTTATTTTCGTTTGTCCCCTAAATGTTAGGGTACTGGAGAAAAATAACAAAACTCAACTGCAATTTAGCATACAGTTCGGACCAACAGACTTACCACTTCATACCTTAATGCAGCCTTCATCATCACCTGTAGCAATCGTAGTTTCAGTAAGACAGACGAGTCTGTTTATGCCATTCCTGAAATAGTAAAAGATGGGTCAATGTTTAGTTCCAAAAACAAAATAAATAATAGCACAGAAAAATAACAAAACTCACTCGTGTGCATCCTCCAAGCGGGCAATGGCCTTGCCTGTTTGTACATCCGAAGCAAGAACTGAGCAATCAGCGGACCCCGACAAAATCACTGGACCAAACCAGAACGGCAAGAAAACCATTAGGATCTGGTCAGAGGATGTGTGTAACAAGATGCATCAACTATCAAGGCATGTTCCCCGATCAATTAGTTTCAGGTTGTGATTGTCAGCATAAAGATCAGAGCAACCAATAAAATACAGGGCAGCTGGGTTCACTAGTTGGCAGGTACAACAGAGTCGAATTGCAGAAGGCTAGAATTCGTTACCTTTTCCTGAGTCCACAAAGCGAACAGCTCTGCATGACTCCTTGTGAGCTTTCACCGAGAACAACCTTAAATCCAAATAGAAATAAATTGTGCATCAACCTAAGATATGGAATCAACCTTCGAATGGTGATAGCATAACTACATTGACAAACTCCAGAACCACAAGCACCAACCACAAGGAGTCATACCTTATTGCAGTTCATAGCAACAGGTAGAGATTCCAACGTCCTAGGATTACGGACAACACCTAAACAAACACCTAGGGCACTAATCGCAACACCTAAACAAACACCTAGGGCACTAATCGGATGCTAGAAGCTAAACGACACACTGTGACGCCTGCCGGAAGGCAGAATTCCAAGGCGTGAAATTAACAGAGCACATGCAGTAAGTAATTTCGTGGATACCTCTCAGGCTGCGACTCCGGCCCGTAGCGAAACCTGTGAAACGAACCAGATTGGAAGCGGTTTACTTTTGTGGCGGACTGACGGTAAAAACAAACAAGCTAGAACAGGGAGCTTGATACGGGACAGTGTTTAAGGTTTGCGGTTGAGAGGGCGTACAGGCAGAGCTCGCCGGTGATGAGGGAGGTGACGACGAGGGGGCAAGACGGGTGGAAGTCGAGGTCGAAGGGCATCTCCTCGTGGAGAACCTCCATCGCGGCGGCGGGCGCAGAGGAGGGGCGGCGGCGCGTCTGGGAGAGAGAAACACGGCGTCTCGTGGGCTGGCTACAAGGCCTGACAAGACAACGCGTAAAATTTTTCGGATAGCTGGGCGGCCTGGGCCGGACATTTTGTGACCGGGCTTCAAAAGCAGCCGTATAGTCTACTCCGTTGAGGCCCAATGAACCCATCTGATTCCCTGGTCTCCTTTGTTTGTTTCCTCTCAAAAAAGATAAACTACACAGTACACGTCTCAAAATGAACGGGAAAAACAACTCCCCATTCGCATTATGAGTGGTCAGTGATCCCCCGATAAAAACAAGAGTTGTCACTGCTGACTTGCTGTTCACTGTTGTGAGGACACGCAGACACACCGGTCCATGAGAGATCATGAGCGCCTCTGTAGGGTATTACTGTAGGTCTGGGTGTTGTCACCCCAGTCAAATGTCCGGAGACGCGACGCACTGCGGCTGCTCCGATCAGGGAGTACGGCCGTACAAACAACAGTGGCAGCGGCCATGACTCAGGTGCCGCCCATCTCGCTGCGACGCTGCGAAAGTTGCCGAGCCACCACATGACATGAGCGCGGCAGGCGTGCAGCGACCAGCGAGCGTAGCATCAAAAGGCACACGAAACAAGACGTCGGTGGTCGGTCCGTCCTCCAGCGCCCAATGCCACGCCACGCCACGCGACCCGCCCGCCTATCCACCATCCAGTGATCCAGCAGCAGCAGGCAGCAGCACTCCGGCAGCGCGCCCCCACGTGAGAGCAGGCAGGGCGGACCGGAGGCAGCGGGCAGCGGCATGCGGCAAAGCTCCCCCTGAGCCCAAGTACCAGACGCCCGTACGTTCCGCCTTTTGGTGCGCACCTGCGGGATCGGAAGACTGCTAGTCTGCGACTGCGACCACCACCCTGCGTCCCTGCCCGTCTGCCTGCCCGGTGCCCCGCCTCGCCCTCCCGGCCTCCCGTCTCCGCCCTTTTCGACGCCCGTGCGCGCCGCACCCACGCCACGCCGCGCCGCACGTTCCCTTTCGTCGCTTCGCACTTCGCAACTCGCACGGCCTCCGTCCTGCCGCAACGGCGCACCACGCGCGTCCCTCCTCGCGCTCGGCAGCACGCCACCGCCCACCGGCGCGGGCGCGTCGAACGCTCGGGTCTTGACCGGGCCTCTCGTGCGCGGGCGCGGCAGGAGCGGATGGGTGGCTGCCGGCCGGCAGCCAACGGCGCGCCGACCCCGCGCGCACAGTGCGGCACTGTTCGTGCGCTTTCTTTTCTCGCGCTCGGGCGTGCTTGCGCCTTCCATCCACCGCCAGGGTGTCGCCGCCCTTTTCGTCAAAGCGGCAGCGGTGGACAGCCGGACAGGGACACCGCGCATGCGCCCGCGCGCTCCGGTTCGACCGCCGCACCGCGCGCCCGTGTGCCGCGGCGGCGGTAAAGGAGTGAAATGACCGCGTGCCTGTGCCCGCCGTGAAGGCGTGAACCGCCCGCCCGTACGTGCCGGAGCTGGCACTGCTCCGTGCACGTCACGAGCTCACGAAACGCCAGTAGTGTAAAAGGGCGAAAGGCAGCGAGCGACGTGCGTGCATGGCGCACGGGTGCTTGCTTTTGTTTTGTATGCTTCCGTGCTTCTTCTCTGCGAAAGTCGGATGGCTCGCGCGGAGTGTGAAACGCGGAAAGAGCTCACCTCACTCGGACCAGTGTGGAAAAGCTCGAAGTAGTGCAGATGCTTTGCTCTGTGGAACCGGAGCACTCTCACTCATTTCAGTTCCCTGGGGATCGAATTGTTCCCGAGGAAAATTTTACGTTCTTGGATGACTGATTTGGTACTGACAATGCGTCGCCTCACCAATTTGGTACGGACTACGGAGTGAGTACTTCAAATAAAATGGCTACTACCTCTAGGGTATCCAGCCGGCAGCTGTCCTGCCGTCGTGGGACGGTCTCCAGACTGGCTGCAGAAATCACACCGTGAAAAACAAATATACGTACTTGCCATTTTTCTTCCTCTGTTACTGTTACTCTGTTCCCGTGCATCTATCCTCGCTTCGACGGCTTCCAGGTATTTCTCTCTATTCTGTTACGCGATCCTTTCTCTAATCAGCGCCATGACCCTAGCGTGCAGCTCCCTGAATGCCTAGCCAGTAGGCCAGTACGCTTACCTTGTCAGTATCCTATATATCCTGTCATTTCTCCAGTCAACAGTTCGTGTCGAGTGAGTCCAGATGAACCGAGACACCAATGAATCAATGATTGCACTTCAAGTTATCTCCATGACTCCATTACTACATGACTCCCTCGAGTTTAACCTCCTTTGGTGCTTTGTTTTCTTTTACTGGCCTCAGTGCCTCCTTCGGTCCTGATGAAGCTTTGTAGGAGAAAAATAAACTAAAAGTTGGTCACCAAGCTCTCAGTAGTAAGCTCAAAGTAGCACTCTCTCCTCCTCCCCTCTCCTCGTCTCCCCGTCTCTTCGGCCCAGGCCCCTCCCTTCCTCCCCTCCGGCGTCCTCGCCAGCGGAGAGAAGGGCAGGGAGCCCCTCCCTTCGTAGATCTACAAGTACTTTTGGTAGTTAGTTGTGTAGTTTTTTTGCCTATATGGCTAGTACCCTTTGTGGCTTCTACTATCTTGGGTGCTCCGCCGCCGCCGTCATCGGCGTCCTCGTCGTCGGCTCCGTCGGTTCCCAGGTATGTCTAAATAATATCCCCCCACCGCAACCTTGCCCGCCGGATCTCGTCCCCGCCGCTTCCGCCTCGCTCCGACTGCTTCGCCCCCGAGATCCGGTTTTCCCCTTCTCGCTTTCGTCGTCGATTGACTTCCCTCCGCCCTCCCCCGCCTCATCCCCTTTGCAGATCTCCTCTGCCCCGCTCCACCCCGCCTCACCATCACCGCCGATCTACTTCACCTTTCTCCTCTCGGCCCCACTACCACCTCAGATCGACTGCAACCCACCCCTTTCCACCCCTCATTCACTGCAGATCTGCTCCACCCCCTTAGCTTACAGCCACCACCAGATCATGTTCCATCGGTCTCCTCTGCTACTGGTGCTGGCCCGTCGTCCTCGTCTTCACCTGGGAAACGACTGCGAGTGTCATCTACCTTCGACGACGGCTATACATCGATCCTTCGGTCGCTCGATGTGCTTCTCCTCCACTCGGTCATCCCTTCTTCAACCGACGCTCTGCGCGGCCCTCCATCCGGGTGTATGCGACCTCGTCGCCCCTACGACCCCTCGCTGGCGAGCTCATCGTCGCCACCGCTCAAGTAGCTGCTGTAGTCTCTATCTGGTCCAAGGACCTTGCTGTAATTCGGTCTTCTCTGAGGACCTTCTTGTAATGGCTGTTTAAGCTTTAATATAATGATGAATGTTGTAAAAAAACTAAAAGTTTCAGTCATATCAGAAATTTGCATTATTCACGTCTCAAGTCCCTACAAGGTTAGTGATTTTCATACAACCCTTATGTAAGCTACCCGATGTAGTGCAATAGGAAAGAAGTCGATGACAAAGGAGACCGTAGGGACTAATATTTCACAAAAAAGAAAAAGTCTAGCTCCATTTTTACTCTTTTCCACTTCAAAAAAGTTAGAAAACCAGAAAACTATTGATTGGGACCTTCACAGGGTAAAATAGAGTAGCATGTGCATAACCCTTGGCTCTTGGGCACACCCGACACTCTAAGCTCACATCAACGTAAGTCCGCTCTTCGAGTCTCCAAACTAAAAGAAAAAAATTATTATTTTAAAATAAAACTCAGTTATTTTCTTGATCCCGATTTTTTTCTATTTTATCTGACAGGAAAAAGTCTGCTTCACCCCCAACCTATGAGGGGTGGAACACATCACCCCCAACCTATGAAGAAAAGCATAGATCTAAAGTTACAGGAAAAAAAATGTACTAAAACATTTTGTATTATATGTTCACTGCATAGAACTACTAATTTGAAGTCCAACACAATTTGATTTTTCATTTTCTGATTTTTCTTTGATTTATTATGATTTTTTAAAACTGCTTCACAGGATGATTTGTCCGGTTTTAGAAAGTTTAGGGGTAAAAAATCCATTTTCATAGATTGGGGGGTGATGTGTTCCACCCCTCATAGGTTGAGGGGTGAAGTATACTTTTTCCTAACTGACACAAACTTTACACTTTGTTACTTATTTTGTCGCTTCTGTAAGTTAAGTCCTCCAAACCACCTCCAAAATTCATGTACCTTTATGGTTTTGAACTTAAAATTCACAAAATTAGGAAATTTTCATAACTAATATGAATTTTGTAAAACTAAACTAATCTCAAAAATTATGAAAAAACTAATATTCTTCACATGTGATATAATAGTTTATAAAATTATTTTCCATTATTATTTAAATTGAGAATTATGAGTTCTATCTAAAATTTCTCAAATACCATGTTCTTCCCGATTATATATATAACTTATAATGGAAAATAATTTTATTCAATGTCACACTGCATATTATGAATAATAATTAATTTTCCATAATTTTTATATTATTTTGGTGCCATCATATTCATATTACTTTCAAAGATAGACGAATTTGGTGAATTTTATTTTTAAAACTATAAAAGCGCATGTGCACATTTAAATAAAATGCGTTCATATCCATTTGTTTTATCATTAGAAAATATTTCATGGATTTTAGTGGTCATTTTGGATGTTGTGTTTGCCAAATAAGGAATGAAAACTAGAATTCTTTGTGAAATAGAGAATGAGAATTTTTTAAGACCGAAAAAGGAATTAGAATTTGTTTTGATATTCAATAAGGAATTTTCTAAAAGAACACTTCACTTAGGTACTCATGTAGTCCAGTGTAATTATCGCCTAACTCGATAGTCGATAGACCCGCATTGAGCATGTTGATCAGTAATTTAAAAACCAACACCGCAGAGGCATCGAGGCATCGACCATCGAGCAAAGCTTGAGCCCTTTGATTGGTAATTTCAAATCAACACTATACGGAGTACATGATTGGTACATGCGTCAATACATGGGCCCTTTGATTGGTAATTTCAAATCAGCGTGCATGATTGGTACTATCATCAAGTAACGTTTGCGCCTCTGGTGACCAAATTCAAGTGAAATTACCTCCATATAGGGAGTAGTAGACAACTGATTGAAATTCCAATTCCATTCGTACCATTTTTTTTCATTTCAAAATTGAAGACCCTCATGCTCTTGAGTGGGATTCATGCACTAGGGTCGAAATGCAACTGATACTGCGTTCACCGAGAACTGAAGTCGGAAGAGTGAAGACCCAAGAAAAGTGCGGCAAGATTTACGATTGCGACAAATCTCAGCCATCAGATTAGTGACGTTCAGAATGGCAAAATGTAAAGAGAACTTGTTGCTTTCGTTGACTGCCGGGGCCCACAACCACCTTTACTAGTGAATGAATGAAGTGATCTCATCCGACAAACCCCACGTGTGCGCCAATCACGTACAAGACCACAGCTACACTCCACGCACAAATCAACATCGCGAGTTACAGCAACAACACCATTACGTACAGGGGATCAGAGATCAACCGGTGCAACTATGCAAGTTCAAGCCAAAATAATGGCACGCACGCACGCACGCTTGCGAATCAGAGTTCAGAGCAAAAGGCAGCAGCACAGCGCTACAGCGGCGGGCCTGAGCAGCGCCGCCGGCCAGCGACCCCTCGCCACCTCCCCCCTGACCACTCTCCCGACCGAGCTCTCCGCGGCGGCGGATCTCTTGCAGGCGACGTCGTCGGAGCAGACGCCGACGCCGACGTCCGGCACGACGGCCCGGTCGGCGACGCACAGCCCCGGGTTGCCGCTCAGGTCGAGGTTCCGGCCGAGCTGCCGCAGGAACGCGCCGTCGAACGGCACGACGCCGTCCAGCCCGTTCTTGCTCAGGTTGAGGTGGTACATCCGCTTCAGCCTGCTCAGCCCCGCCGGGATCTGCCCGGTCAGGTTGTTGTTCTCCAGCGACAGCGTCGTCAGGCTGGACAGGAGCCCGAACGTGTCTGGTATCGAGCCCGAGTAGCCGGAGTTGGCCAGCCGGAGCTCCTGGAGCCGCGCGATGTTGCCCAGCTCCGACGGCAAGGGCACGCCCATCGGGTTGTTCTCCATGATCAGGTACTGCAGGTCGCGGAGGTCGGAGAGGCCGGCGGGGAGGCGGCCGCGCAGCCCGTTGTTGCTTAGCGCCAGGAAGGTGAGAGCTTTCAGCCGGGTGAAGGATCCCGGGACGCCGCCGGTGAGGTTGTTGGAGCTCAGGTCCAGCTTCTGCAGCTGGGTGAGCTCGCCGAGCCGGCTCGGGATGGCGCCGGAGAAGGAGTTGTAGCTGAGGTCGAGGCCGACGAGGCCTCGCAGCTCGCCGAGCCGGCTCGGGATGGGGCCGTTGAGGGAGTTGTAGCTGAGGTCGAGGTGCACGAGGTTCTTGAGCTCGCCGAGGCCCTGCGGGACCTCGCCGCGGATGAGCGCGTTCTGGGACACGGTGAGCACCTGGAGCGACCTGATGCTGGCCAGCTGCGGCGGCAGCGTGCCGGACAGCGACGGGTTGGAGCGGACGCTGAGCTGCTGCAGGCGGGATGCCGAGAGGTTGGCCGCCGGCGGCAGGGCGAAGGCGGTGATGGCGCCCGGGTTCTTGAAGCAGTCGACGAGGAACAGCGCCCGGAGCTCCGGCAGCGCGAACGCGCCGAGCGGGAACGTGGCCGTGTCCTTGCACGTCGGGTTGGGCGGCACCCCGAAGTCGAGCCGCGCGGCGTGCATGCGCGCCGCGGGGCCGACGCCGCCGGGCGCCGGCTTGCACTCGAGCCCCGGCCACGGGGAGCCGCAGGGGTCGGCGCCGGCGGCCTCGCGCCAGTCGCGGTCCGAGGAGACGGCCTCCATGACGCGGAGCAGGGCCTCCCGCTCGGAGGGGTCCATGGTGGCGGCGGCCTGCTGCAGGGACAAGTGGAGGAGGAGGCACAGGGCGGTGGCGAGGGCCCTGGAGGAGGAGGAGGAGGAGGAGGGTGGCGGTGGCGCCATGATGGCCGCGCCCGCGCGCGTGTGGCTCTGGGTCTGCCTCTGCGGCTGCGCCCTCTGCCTGCCGGGATGGTGGTGGCGGTGGTGACGGCGTGGGCGGCCTCGGGTTTCGCTTTTGGGGGCCGTCGATGGTTGTAGAGCGGGGGCGCGGGAGCGAGGACGCAGCGTTTATGTCGAATGCGGGTGGTGGGGCCCCTCCTACAGACACAGGGGGCATCTGACGTGACGACGCTGGGTCCTACCTTGTCCGTACAGAGGGGGAGAACACAGTGTGCGCGTGCGTGCGCCTGTTTGGCGATGTCACTGTTGCGAGCGAGAGCAATTGAATTGATCCTGATGCTGGTGGAGCTGACGAGCAACCACATGCTCTGTTTTTCCCTCCTCCAAAATACAGCAGTGAAACCTCCTTTTTTTTATCACTCGTTGCATGATTGCAGCAATCCATCCGATCACGTATTGTCACCTCCAGAGCCCATCCAAAACACCAAATCAAACCACTTGAAAATCTCGCTGCTCCTTTTTGCCCATCTGGTAGCAGACACGCGGTATCACCTCCCGGTCTCGCCACTGCACCTTGCATGCAAACGTCCGGGAGACGAGCCTCAGCGTGTGCAATGTGCTGGTTGTACATAGAGAGAGCTCGTCTAGTCGTGCGCTCTGCCTTTGACCCTTTGTCGTCTTTGGGACACCTGAGTGCGCGCGACATGCAAGCTACAGCGACGTGGAGGCCGCGCGCGCTGTGCAGCCTGAGTTGTTCACGGCCCGGGCACAGGCAGAAACGCATGACCCAACGTATAAGCGACCGCCGTGTTTATTGTATGGTCTTGCATGTTGCACTTAAATGTTGTAAATTTTTTTAAAACTTTGCACACATAATAGTAACAAGTAGATGTGAAACATACCAAAAGTTGAGATTCAAACAAATGTTTTAAAAATTCGTACGAAAAAAACAAATTTAAGCCACTAGAGGACAAAATTCAGGATGGCTAAAATTTATCTTTTTTATATGAATTTTTACAACATTTGTTTGAATCTCAACTTTTGGTATGTTTCACATCTACTTGGTACTATTGTGTGTGCAAAGTTTAAAAAAATTTAAAACCTTTAAGTACGACATGCAATAAGCCCCGCGGTCGCTTGTACGTAGGGGTGGTAAATGGCCCTCACTTTTGTACTAGAAATTTTAAGGATCGGGCCGGATTAGGGCCGGGCCAAAATAATACTAGTTTTTGAGCTAAATTTTGTTAGGGCCAAATTAGATTGTGAAGGAACAAACGAGCCATGATCCGTTACCACCCTACTTGTACGTGCGGTTTTTTCCGTGTGGGGCACGGGTCAAACGCTAGCACGGCGCGCGCCCGCTGGTGCTTGGTCACGCCCGCGCATGTGGGAAGCAAGAGCTAGGGTTGTAGCCTGTCCTGGGGTACTTGGCCTCTGAATTATTGGTCCCCGGGAGGGCGCACGAAGAGGGTTCCTTCTCTGTAGACGATCCGTGCTCCACTCCACGCCCTCTCTCGGAGCGGAGCGTGGATGGTGTGAAGTTGGACATTCAGGGGCCCAAGCAGCTGCATGCTGCTGCAGAGCTGAGCGATGGCAGCCATGCCTTTGCTCTGCAGGTGAGTGATCACTTGAGTTCAAGCAAACAGAGTTTGTGGAGCGCCTTGCTGGAGTCCCAGGTTGCCTTCGCTCTGGGCAATTAACTGCGTTGCGCGGCGAGGTGCATGTCGTATATATGTGTATGTATCTGGAGAGAGCAGAAACAGATACATGCACGGAGGAGTAAATGTAAATGTACATGTAGAATGACGCGGACAACAGCGGCAGGCAGGCGCAGGACCGATCCACAGCACCGGCACAGTGGAAAGTTTCCTAACAAAACCCCAGCAAAGACTCCAATCGGCAGAGGCGCGCCAGGGGCCGGCGAGCTAGCCTAGCTCGCGAAGACGGGTCTCAGTGGCGCGCATGCGGATCCACCAATCTCCACAGCGCCGGCGCACAGTGCCAGGCTGCCTGCCGGTGCCGGCCACCGCTCGGCAGCCAGCCACCGGAGGCGTGCTCTGCGCGCGTTGGCAATGGCATCGGCCGTCGCCGGCCAACCATGTCCGTGTTCAGAGACGACAGGCACACACAGGAGCGACGAGCGCTCGTGTCACCGCGAGCGCGAGAGGAAGGGGGGCCAGGCCAGCCATGATGCGTCGCCATGCGCATGGATCCGTCCAAGTACTCCATCAGGTGGTGGGTGGGTGGCGACGCCTCCCAGGTGATGTGACGAAAGATACCTGACACACACGGCCACCTCCGGCACTGGTTGGGCGTACGCGTGGTGCTGGTGGTGGTGGAGAGTGGAGACGGACGGGACGGAGAGGGCGGGCGGGGACGGGGCTCTGGGTAAAAGTTGACCGTAAAGCAGCGGGGCTGAGATGACCGGTCGATCGTCTCGCGCGCGCAGCGGGCTCCGGTTGCGAGCGCCATGTGCGCCGGAGCGACAAGGCGCCATGGGCGGCTCGCTGCTGGTGGCATCCGCAACAGCGAATCGTCTGCCCCACCCGGCCTGAACTTTTTTTTTTCGTCTTGAGATTCAGAAAACAGACGCTACCCCCCTACCCTACCATCCCTGATAAGAAAAACAGATACAGCCCCCACCCTGATCCGATGTGAGACACGCTGCGACTACGACGAGATCACCGGCTCATCCCTCGCAGTCGCAGCAGCTGGGGTGATCATTGATCAATGCCATGGAACAGTACGGCGCCACCGCTCGCTCGTTCTGCCGCCTCCACGTCCCGCATCGCGAGTGGCTCAGCTCATATTGGGCTGCACCCGCACGCAGCGATCGATCTCGCCTCGCCTGAACCTGAACCCCCGAGAATGTCTGCTGCGCGTCTTGCTCCGCTCCGCTCTCTGCTGGGGTGGCTGCTGGACCAGGGACTGTTTGGGCGCTGCGGCTGCGAGTAGTATGGCGCGCGTCATGTGACCGGACAGGAGAGGCGAGGGAGCCAGAGCAGGGAGGAGGACGGACAGGGCACCAGGCCTCGGCTCAGGCCAGCCTTTTTACACGAAACGAAAGGCCTGCGGGGAACAGATACACATCAGGGAGCGAGCTGGACCACGTAAGATACTGTAAAGTGTTGGATACAGTGGCAGGTAGGCTCGGGTTTTAGCTGCTCGCACAGATACACAACACACTACCAACAATGACGCGGACAGGCAGAAAGTGAACAGGCTATATACACATGCCCGCGCTTCGTATTTGGCCATGTGCGAAGAACCCCACTGTACGAAAGTGGAGATGGCTTGGGCAAACGGGTTTCGGGCTCGGGTGGGAGAAATGCATGCTGAACGTGTGATACATACAGTCTCAGCCTCCCAGGGGGAAAGGAGGTTTCACTAGAATAGAATGTGCAAGCAGTTGTGTCATGAAATGAGGAGGAAGCAAGGATGACAACTACGTAGCTGAAACTGTAGCCAAAACAAGAGGTATAATAGTTTACTGTAGACCGTGTACACGATAGTAACGTTCCGTTCGGCTGGCTGGTGCTGGCAATTGGTGCTGATTTTGCTGAGAGAAAAATACTGCTGACTGGTTGGTGACTGGTGCTGGTTTTTACGGAGAGAAAAACACTACTAGTTGGTGGCTGGTCAAGCCAGCCGAACGTGACGTTTCATTTGTGCGACGCAATGTGAACGTTATTTATTTGTGGAATGAACATCCTCTGTAAAGAATGACTCACAAGGTTACTAGGTTAGAACAAGGCCACTGGTTAGATCTGTAATCTCGTATATGTGCTTTTATTTCCATGCATGCGTGAGGCCGTGAGGGGGAAGTTTTACGTACAGAGATTAGGGGGATGGATATCCCTTTTTATTCGTGTTGGTTCGTTGTTGATCGAGGTTAAATTAAAATATCCAACATTCCTTTCCTTGATCAAAAGTTTACTAAAGTCTAAACCACCCTACCGATCTCTAAACGTGCTGGAAGACTCGGAAGCTCGAGTACCACGTACGGAGCAGTGCCGATGGAGACCCGAAGGCCGCCGCTATCCCGAGAAGTCGCTCAACCGAACGACTACGCTACATCCCGACAGCGTCCTCGCCATCGACTTCGTGACTGCTTCACCGACGACGATGGACGCCACCGCCGCCGCTAAAGAACCGAACTACCTCAGTTTTCCGCATTAGATTAAGTTAGATGTGATCTTGTTGGACCAGATGATCAGTTTGTTGTAAGCTAATGTAGATCGATTTGATCGGAGGGAGTACTTAAACATCACGACGAGCTCATCGTCGAAGCCTAGATGTTTAGATGTTTGCCTCCTAATCATCCCGTTCATCCGCGAACCCGAGAGCCCACGATTCCACGAATCGCGAGTTCTCGTCCCCTCCGTCTTTCGGGATGCGCTGCCGCCCTCTGCTCGAGCCGCCCGCTGCTGTTCGCCTAGCGCGCCGGCCGCGCCTCCCTCCGCTATTCCCTCGCCCGCGTTGCCTGAACCCCTTCCAGTCTTCGATGGTGCATCGGGCGAACGGCGGGCACCGGCGGCGTGGACTCAGACAACGGGCGCATGCAGGCCACACAAGTGATGAATGGCCGCATGGACGGAGCTACGGACGCAGCGGCAAGCGGATGCTTAATAGGGGATGCATGGCAGCGGCGGCGCATTGCAAACAGAGATGCGGGCGGCTCTAGCAGCACTAAAGTCGTTGCATCTCTCCCGCGCGATTGGCGCAACACCAGGAGGAGGTAGGGCACTGGGGCATCATTAGCAGACGTGAAGCAGCGACAGCACGGTAGCACCTGCCAGCAGGTCATCAGCTCGCACATCCCAGCAGCCCGCAGGTGTCCAGAGCTGCAAGACGATGAAGCTGCTGGCCATGAGGTGTTCGATCTTTTACCTATTACTGTGTAAGCAGTTGAAACATGTGTGTCCGTGGTTTTATGACTACTGAATCCTCACATTGCGCGTCTGCAGCTTAGCATTCTCATGCCTACATGGCAGTAGGAGGTGCACTCTTGCGGATAAACAAGTGAAGATGAAAACAATGAGAGGCTCTGTGCTTCCGCTCAAGGGAAATTGGATCTTCTTGGCTAAAAATTGCATAGAATCACATGGTTTTTTTTTGACATGGAAGCAACATGATGTTCAGTCAACGGTCTTCAGAATAAACTGCTGTTTAATAATCTTTGAATTAACTGCAGGTTAGCATTTAGTTTGACCTCAAAAAGCTTTACATTGCTAAAAAAAAGGGATAAGTGATTGATGAAATACTAGATGCCAGGAAACCTTACTTTCACCAGATATATCATACATTCCACCAGATATATCATATATTCTTAATAGTCCGTAGACCGTAGTAATCCTTCTATTCCTGGTTCTTCTGAATTTTTGTGCATTATGTTCTGTTAACTGACCTTAATACAAGCCTGAGAAACACGATTAAGTTCCGTACATGTTTCTTCATCCCAAAATGTATTTATTATGGAATCTCAAATCAGCTGCTGCTTTCTATTGTGAGACATCTGAGGTAATTTCATATTGGGTTGGTACTTGCTCTTAAAACTCTCGAAATTTGCATTCTGTTTCAAGGCACCAGTTCAATACATAAGTAATTTGGATACATATGTGACCAGCCTCTAGCATTCTACTTTCAATTGTATGATGGTTATACTATATTGATATATCTGTAGTGCCTAATGGTAACTGCAGATCCTTCAGTTCGTCACTGCATTAGTCATTATGTTATTAGTGGACACCAGATATTTACACATACGCGAAGCCAAATAGTAGGCCATGATATTTCCATTTAGCTTATACTACATTAATGGAGTTCTTCAAATTATCATAAGTTTCTTACTAAACTTATACATCTGTACTCAAACATTGAAATTCAATATTTGGACTTATGTTCAAGAATATGCATCTCCACTGTCTTTCTAAACATTCCATCTTAACAGTACCGTAAACCATCCATCACTTGCATTTAAAATCATAAAGATGTAAGTGGTTCTGATTAGAGATTAACCTACAAATATCATCGATATATCCAATAAAGAGGACTAACAGCTACCATTTTTAGAACTTTTTCCCTAATGATGCAGGCCGCCAACCTATAACTTGATAAGTCTTCATCTCAGTATGAACTCATAGTATGTAGGCTATTTTCCTCCTTATGTTGCAATTCTCTGGCTCAGCATGTACTTGATGTTATCCACCCCATGCCAGAACAATAATGGTCTCTGTGCTTTTATTGTCCATGTACTTTTTTG
Organism: Echinochloa phyllopogon; assembly: GCA_033239725.1. Classification (NCBI taxonomy): domain Eukaryota; kingdom Viridiplantae; phylum Streptophyta; class Magnoliopsida; order Poales; family Poaceae; genus Echinochloa; species Echinochloa phyllopogon. The sequence goes on along the minus strand of BTCW01000003.1, from coordinate 17,145,857 downwards.
TTATGAATTTAGTACACATTGATAAATAAAACCATTTAGTTTCATTGTGAATCTGCCTTTTGTTTGTTGTAATTTCTTTAAGAGTAAAATGCACAAATAGTACATAAACTTGGCGAGTGGGTGCGTTTAGATACATCCTCTTTAATTGCTCATTTAGAAGCAACAACTTGGCATGTGGGTGCAAATAGGTCATCAGAACGACACGCGGGCAAAAGAACGCCACGTAGACAGCTGATGTGTTAGCAGATTTTTTTTGGAGAATGTCTAGCAGAAAAACCAGCGACCATTCCTCGGCATCACAACTATCGAACCAGTCGACCTTACCATCAATATATTTCCGGTTCCTTGGAAGGCCACAAAAAAAACCACCATGGTGTACTTCTACACTGAAAAGTGACGAATCACCTACAGTCCGATGACATAAAAAAATTTTAGTGCAGCATTACACTTCATATTTCATAGGAAAATGAGTAAACTTTTAACAAATCTAAGTTAAAGCGGAGAAAAAGGCAGATTCTTGGATGTTGTAATGACATTGATTTAAATTTTATCTATAATTGGAGTAAACGTGTAAGTTGAGGCCTACAGGGCAGTGTAAGGGAGATGATATATAGAGTTATCTATTTAGAACCTGTATCTAAGTTACCATCTGAACACAAACACTAACTAGGGGACAAGATCTTTTTTCTTCTCACAAAAACTCTTGTCCTCTAGATTCAACTGCTATGGTCACATCACAACGCTCAACAGCCAGGCTTATTTCACCCTAAACCAGTTTTGCATAAATCGGACACCATAGCTAAACCAATCTTACACAAAACACATAGCAGAGAATTGTGAGAATTGATGAGCGGAGAGAATTGATGAAACTTACGGTAATCTGGAGCTAGGTTGCGGTTCCCTCCGGTTTGGTCCCATTGTCGTGCGGCACGGGAATGACTAGTGGCCTGGTGTGCAGCATGGGAAAATTTGGCCGGCGGAGTGCAACGCGGAAAACACCGGCCGTCGGCGGTGCGTAGAAAATTTGATCGGCACATAAACCTAATGTCCGTTTAAACTTCTAGCATAAAAAACAATCCTAATAAACAATAGAAAAATAAGTGGGGGGTAATTTGCAATAGTTTTGCACAATGGGTTACACGCAAGCGCTAAATATACATGTCAGCTGACTACGTGGTGTTCTTTTGCCCGCGTGTCGTTCTGATGACCTATTTGCACCAACATGCCAAGTTGGTGTTCCTAAATGAGCAATTAGAGAGATGATATACCTAAACGCACCTACTCGCCAAGTTTATGTACTAATAGTGTATTTTACTCTTTCTTTAACCAGATGATCTTATCTCTAGACAACATATCTTTGGGGAATATACACTTCAATTGCCCTGGAGTTGCACATTGATAATTCTACCATATTGATTGTTAGCAAAAATAGTAATGATGTCTACTTATAAATTTGTTCTTTCCAGCGATCTCCGCAGCCACAGGGCTCCTCAATACTAAAAGTACAATAATCTAGGTCCAGAGATATTCTTTAAGGAGCAAAGGGCCCGAGCTTTTGAATATCAGCCAATACAGCTGGAAAGTGGAAAGTGACGGATTCTTTTTCAAAAAAGATGATACTAATCGGCTGTTTTTTTTCTACCTCATGTAAAACTCATCATCTTCAGTTCATGCGAGGTGTGATTGTTTTATTCCTTCACGTGCAGCAGCTATTTTGTTCCACGCGTCAACCCAAGTATCAACAGGTTTTCCTTTTTTTTTCGAGAACACGCAGAAGAACTGTGTATCTTTGCATTAAGAAGAAAGATTGTGAGATTACAACGCGGGCCGCTAGGGCGCACGCACCCGAACCAAATTACACGAATGGACTATACGGCCAAAGGAAACAACCAAAGTACATGGGGAGGAGCTATGCTATGCTCTGTGTCCTACTGTTGCCGCCGCCGGCCATCCCATTGACGCCATGTATCTAGCACCGGCCATTGTCCAAAGGTGACCTTCCTGGAAGATGTGCTGCACCAATTGAGCTTCGTTCTTCGCTGGCCCATTGTCAAAAGTGCGATTGTTGCGTTCCTTCCATATACACCACATGGTCGGCATGCAGATCGAGTCCAAGCCCCTCTGCTTTGTTGCCGTGATGCCAGACCGGAGCTGCAGCCACCAGTCTAGTATGCGCCCCGCCGGCGGTGTTTGATAGGCATGACCAATCATAGTAAAGATGGCGTGCCATACTTGTCTAGAGTAGCAGCATTCGACAAACAAATGATCTGCCGACTCTAGCATCTGATCGCAGAGCTTGCAGCTCGTCCAAGCTTGCAATCCATGGCGATGGCGGCGACCCGCAGTCCAAATGCGGTAATGGACTGCAAGCCATGTGAAAAATTTCACCTTCAGTGGCGCCCATGCCCTCCAAATCGGTTTGGCTCCGGCGAACCGTGTCGATCCTTGGAAGAACGCCCGGTAAGCAGAGCGCGCTGAGTATGTGGCGCTTGGGCACCACCGCCATGCGATGATGTCTTCAGTCCCCGGGTGCAGCTCCACCGCTGTCACCAGCGGCCATAGGGAGAGGTATTGCTCAATGGCTGGGATTGTGAGCACACCCGCGATGTCTAGTATCCACTGATTGTCCAGCAATCCCTCGGCTACCGTCCTGCACTTTCGGACTCGGGGCCTTACCAAATTGCACAGATCAGGTGCCCTGACGCATGGTGAATCGCCTCCCAGCCAGCGGTCAGTCCAAAACAAGGCCAATCTCCCGTCTCCAATTGTGATCGTCATTGAGGCGTGGAACATGTCATGCACAGCCTGATCGTTCCCGAAGTCCAGCTCAAGGTTCAACAGGTTTTCCTACAAGGAAAAGTTTATGCACGTCAATTTTCATGGTGTGGAAAGCTCATAAAAGGTAAAATATCATTCCATTCCCTAGAGGTGGCATACGGTTCGACGATAATATCGACCAAATTGATTCATGGAGATCAAGATGAGAGTGAAATATTTATTCTACAAAAACCTATCCAACAACATTGCCAGTATTTTTCCAGCAATTGAGAATGCCACCAGAATCCCTCAAGTGAACATCGGAATGAACTTTAGTACCATGAAGACATGAGTCAAGATACCTAATGGTTGTTGAGGAAACGGTTGTTCTTGTAGATTGGGGCATTCCTCAACATATATAATGATTCCAGGACGTTGTTGCAAGCCTCTAGGAATGTGATGCAGCAGAGGACAGTTTGATAAATGCACAATCTTAAGAGAAGGTAGGTTCTCCAACCAATCTGGCAACGTCTCCAGTTTGCTGCAGTTGTCAATCTTCAAGCTTCTGATGGATGAAAGATGCTGCAAACCTTGTGGGAGGCATGTCATCAGCTCGTGGCACCCGCATATCTCCAGCTTGGTGAGCTTACCAAGATCCTGCAGGCCCTCACATTCTGAAGAAGCTAGCAGCCCTTCGCCGAAAGAAATCGAAATATGCTCCAGGGTATTGGCCACACCACGCAGGGCTCCTTTGAGATCATACAGCATCTTGCTATTCATCCAAATTATCAACTTCTTAAGTGATGGGAGCTCCATATGCAATGCCCTCAGTTTTGGGCATTGGATGATTTCCAATTCTCTGAGGCAAGGAAATATACCTGGCATGTGCTCCTGTTCCCAGATTTCAAGGTTATGCATGTATGAGAAAATTAACTTCTGCAATGAGGGAAATGTACCTTTATGGCCATAGAAATTATCCTTAACATTGCAGATAGTTTCAGCCCCACTTATCTCAGCAATCTTCAGAGATGGCAGTAGCCCCAATGGAGGCAATACTTCCTCACATGACCTGAGATTAATTAGCCTGATCTCTACAAGAGACACCAGATATGGTTTAGTGACAATTATCCAAGAAGGAAGGACCTTCCCTTCATATCCAACAATCTCCAACGCTTTCAAGCGCCGGTGAGGCTGAAGAGATTCAAGTACTGCATAAGCTGGTGTTGTATCATTCGAATAGTCATCCATATTCCACTGCAATGACAATGACTCAAGATTTGTTTTGTAATTCAAGCATGCAAATCTTGCATCCAAAGGATCAAAAACCTTTTCAAGGCTTTGCATACTGAGCCTATGGAGGTTTGGCAATGATTGCAACTCTGACAATGAACTCCCATCAGTATCTGATGCAATATAACCCAATAAAGTTTGAAGGCTTTTCAGTTGACCCATGCCACCAGGAAGATGAGTTAACGATGAGCACTGGATGATGTTTATATACTCAAGTTTCTTCATTTTGCTCAAGTCCTGAGGCAGTTCGACAAGGTTGCAACAGCCTTCAAGGTCTAGCTTTTGTAGCACGGAAAGCTTGGTCATGTTAGGATGCAGTTTTCTAAGCTTGTCACAGTAGGAGAGGATGAGTGTCTGAAGAAAGATCAACCTGGAGATTGAGCTGGGAACGTTGTCGATATCTGTCATTGAAAGGTTGAGATATCTCACGTCATTGTAGGGATCCAAAAACTTTGTAGGAAGCATTTTGATCTTAGTAGCTCTGAAACTCAAGGCCTGTACGCGAGGACATGACCGGAAGAAGTCTCGAGGAATCTCAGAGATCTCACATCGAGGCAGATCGGGTGGGCACATTGCTCCTTGTTGAATTAATATCAGAGCTCCCAATTCTTGGCATCCTAAAAAGCTTGCAGTAAATGATTCTGTCAGTGGATTAACAATCAGGGAAGCACGTCGAATAGAAGTAAGAATCCGGGATGGTGTAGCTTTAGTGGCAAGCTGATTTTTTTCCTGATCAGCCCTGACAACTGAACTGGTTTTCCTATCCATGAACTGTGCAAAGACGTGCAGCACCTTATGCATCCTGTACATACACTTATCACCGTACTCATGATCTTGCAACGGGTAAAAACACTCATCTAGGACCTGCTGCAGAAACCCTTTCTGTTGCGCTTTGGCTACCACAGGCGGTATGTAGCCCTGCGCAGCCAAGAGATCAGATAACTCTTCAACATCGTAGTCGTAGCCTGACGGGAACATGGAGCAATACAAAAGGCAGCTCCGCTTGTCAACCGGGAGGTGTTGGTAGGTAGCAGCGGCACTCTCCAAAACTGCATTCCCATGAGGCAGCTCACCAACTTGTCCCAGGAATTGCTGCCAGAACCTGTCGTGCGGCAGTTCTTCGATGCACCCCAGAACTTGGCGCCAGAAAACAATGCCGCCCTGAGGAACACTGGTACCATCAGCAGTATGCCCCAGAAATCCTTGCCAGAACAATCGGCCCTGCGGATTGCAAAAACGTGCACCTGAATAGTGCAACAGCAATGGCACTCCACCGCATCTATTGGCGATCTTGATACCTGCTTCTCTGAAGAGCTCGCCGGGCCAATCTCCTCGGTATTTGGCGGCCCATCCGTCTACGAACGAAGAGCAGAATTCCGGCTCCAGAGGCTGTAGGTAGATGGGCATGATAGTGCAGGCGGCTTCTGTGACGACGCCAGCAAGCTTGGCTGCGACATCACGAGTCCGAGTGGTGATGACTATCCTGCCATACCAAGGCAGGAACCTCATCAGCGTACATATCTCCAACCAATTGCCTTCCTTGTCGCTCCACACATCGTCCAGAACGATCAGATAATCCCCTCCCATTCCCATCAGCGTTTGGCGGATGCACGTCGCCAAAATTTCCCGAGAGAGACGAGCAACTTGTGTGGCTCTCTCCTGAGAGATGAGCAGCATCAGCGTTGTCTCGAGGAAGAGGTCGCGAGTGACTGGCACCACGAGCCGAACGCTGAACTTGCGCTTCACCCTGTCATCGTGCAGCAGGGCCCTGGCAAGGTCGGTCTTGCCAACGCCGGGACCCCCGACGATGGGCATCACCAGCAGCTCGTCGGAGCGGGTTCGATCAGCGACCAAGGCACTTACCATCTTCTCCAATAGCTCCGATCTCCCCACCATGGATATGGATGTCGTCGCTGGGATTGGGAGGAAGTCGTTTCTGCTCGGAGGAGCAGGGAGGCCATGGCAGTAGGAGGAGCTCTCGTAGACTGAGTAGTAGTTGTGCGCCTCAGGCACGTAGGATGACAGCGATCTGAACCTGTCCAAGAACAGATTCAGATCACGGAGGGTGGACGAGCGGGAGAAGCGGTGCCGGAACAGGACTGCTGCCGGCAACTGATGCCATAGCCCTGCTCCTATCCGCGTGTGCAGCACTGTATCGAGCAGCTCACACAGAGGAGCGGCCAGAGACTGGATGCTGAACATGATCCTCTGGTTGCCCCCCCGGGAGACGGTGGCGTAGCGTTGGACGACGGAGACGGCTGAACGCAGCTGTGCGAGCAGGGTGACTGCCCCAAGCAGCTGGAACCGCTCCTCCATACTCTCCAAGTGCAGCAACTCCACCACTCTTTCCAGATCTGTTCCTGCCATGCCCCTCTCCTCTCTCTCCTCTCTCCACCCTTTCCAGTTCGGCGGCGTGCGAGCGAGACCAGCCCATGGGACTAGTTGATTACAAGACCATTGTATCTGGTCCCTACGGGAGTATGGATAAAAGTCGCAGGATAAGTCACATGGGTGATGTCTCGTGGGGTTGGTGATGAATCATTTTGTTTGGTTTCAGGAAGGGAATAAGCTAGTATACTGCTAGTGTTTTTAAAAAAATTAAGTATATTTGTAAAAATAATTAGGAATGAGTGTAACTTTGCGCGACGAATCTAACGAGTCTAATTAGTCAATGATTTACTACAGTAACTATTCTCTAATCGTGCGGTCAAAGGCCTCGTTAGATTTGTCTCGTCAATTAATCCAGATTATGAAGATAGTTTTGTAAACTGATTTTATTTAATAACTTTAATTATTGGTCAAATGGGGGTAGAAAAAATTTTCCACCCAAAGAAACATTGTCATACATGGTTAGTATTATCCTACAACAGTTCACATGATTCCATTCTAAATGAGTTCATTTCTCAAGTCTACGGCTTACTCCTCTCCCTTAGCTATATTCGTAACTAGTACTCCGTCTATCCCAAAAAATATATATGCTTTCCATGAAGCCAATCGGATTTAACTTTGGCTAAGTTTATACTATCATCATTGATGTCTCTAAATAAGTTTACTATAAAATATATTTTATATTTAATCTAAATGATATCTACTCGAATGCAACTCTCGCGTATCGAGAAGTCAAACAATTTTAAGTTTGACCAAATTTGTATAAAACATTACTAATATTTGTTAGTATTATTTTATATAAACTTAGTAAAATTAGAGATGTTTGGCTTCTCGGTTTACGAGAGTTGTAATTTTTCTGGGACGGACAGTGGCGGATCTAGCGGGGGGGGGGGGGGGGGGGGGGCTCCTACAATTTTGGAAGGAAGAAGAAGAGGAGGGGGGCTGGGAGGAAGAAGAAGGTGAAGAGAGCCCGCTGGAGCTGTATCCTGCATTCGCCACGGGGGACGGAGGAAGTATTTTGTATCATAAATATTAATATTTTTTATATATTACTCAAGCATAAACTTGTTTAACTTCATAAAAAACGAGAAGTGTACTCTTTTTTGGATTAAGAGAGTAAAAACTTCACGGGCAGTGGGGGTGTTTTTGAGTTAACTGGAAGGAGAAATTAAATTACCTCTTATGATGGACCGCATGTGCTGTATATGTGTGGGTGAGAGAGATTATATGCATCAATGAATTTTCTTATGCTATTTGTTCCTGGTATTTATCATACTATATGAAATTACCATCTGGTCTTAAAATCAACTTCCATAAAAGTGAGATTTTTTGCTTTGGACAAGCAAAACAACAAGAGTCAACATGCTCCATATATGGAATTCCCTCTGCACCAGGGACGATAAACCATCCAGTAAAACAGCCAAGGTCACAACTTCCTCTATTTTCAGAGGGATAGCGGGGAACCTCTATGTGTCGCGTTGGTCCACCTCGTCTTCATTGCCGTTGCATCCTGTGCCCACCGCTGCGCCACCCAAGCCACTTTCGGAAGCCAAAATCCACCTTAATGCCGCGGGAGCTAGACGTACAGGTCGCCGTAGGCATCCTTGGGATCCTCCGCCTCGTGGCTGTCCGGATGTGGCAGCCCGGCCTCGCCCAGGCCCTGCTCCTCCGTCGCGGCCGTGCAAGGGAGGAGGGGCACGACCGGTGGGGTCGAATGAGACCCCTGCAACCCTGCTCCAGAGAGGGTGAGGGAGAGGACGCATGGAGTTTAGCCGGCGAAGAGGGTAAGGGAGAGGCCTACGCCACCCCTCCGCTGCCGCCCTCGCTCCCTATCTTTGTCGCGGCCCTCTCCCGCCTCTCCCGCACCGCTGCCTTTGACGCCGTCCTCGACGTCATTGATCCTGTAGTCCAGGATCCCGCCCATGCCGCTGTACCACAGCCGCCGTTGGACGGCCGCAGCCTCATCGGCGGCCTCGCTGGTGCAGAAGTGCCGGTACGCTGTGGCCCTGGCAGCCGCCCGGTCAAGCGCGCTGCCGGCCACAACAGTGCCGCTGTCGCGACGTAGACCAGGGGCCCCACGGACAGCGCCTGCAGTGCGGCAAACGTGCGCACCAACGCCAGAAGCGGTTCCACGGTGGCGATCGCCTCACCGGCCTCCACGACTGTGACCACCTCCTAGCCCATGTCCTCTCCTAGGTCCGCGCCACGTGACTCCCGGCCTTCTCCGACCAGCCCCAACCAAGATCCACGGCGGAGGGGGCATGGAGGGAGCCAGGGAGAGGGGATGGGAGGGTCATGGGAGAGGACTGCGAGGGGCAGGGGAGGGGGCGGCGGCGGGGTGAGGGAAGGGATGGGGAGCGGTCGGAGGGGCACGGGAGGGTGCAGCGGGCGAGTGAGGGAGGATGGGAGGGTGTTGGTTTGTATCTTTGCAAGGTAACACAAACTATAAACATGAATCTCATTTCATTTCTCCATCCTCCATCCCCCCTCAAGAGAGGGCTATGCCTCCCTTTTATAGTGGGTTACAAAACTTTTGAGTTACATTCTTGCCCTGCTCTCTTGTCCCTACCTTATCTCTACCTCACTCTTTAGCTATAATTTTTACAAGAGGGTACTAGGGTGATTTCCATACATAACATGTACAACTTGTGCTTTTCCTCTTCGTCACGCCATTCACACCGTGTCTTGCTTAGATTCGCTGAACCTCCGGCCAGAGGTCTCCATTACTAACTTCAGCTGAGGTGCATGAAGTCGTGTTTCACCTTCTCACTTCGTCCGATGAAGGTGCCTCCTAAGTTGAGCTTATTGTTGGCACTTCTTACGATCCAATATCAGGATTGTGAATCCCGGTACTGGAGTAAGGAGTGTTTCAGTGGTTTTCCTTATGACTAGTAAAATATGTGAATATTCTGCAAGCACACAGAATTACCGTTGTAGCACTTCACCAGGGAGTAATCCGAGGTATCGTAATTTATATTTCCACAGGAAAGCTTTGGCAAGAGTACTAGCAAACATATATTCGAGACTAACAGAGAAGGGTACACGACTAGACAAGACGGGGATAACGGTATTGGATAGGAGTGGATATACTGTGACACACAGCTCAAGAGAGAATCAGGTAATGAAGAGAAGGACTAGATAGCTAGGAGGACAACGAGAAGAGATATAGAATTCCTGGGTATTGTCTATCTGAGTTACTCGGGTTAGAATACAGGGATTGAGATATAGCTCTAATAGATCAAGATAAGCTGAGACCTCGACTTCGGGACATAGGGCAAAAGACACACAGAAAGGGACAAGAAGGGGTGCCTCCAACCCTGCACGTTTGGGCATCCTACAGGCCGAGCCATGCGTGATGGATTAAGAAGGCCGTATATAGTTGTCATCACCTACTGGCTACCACCTCCGTGCCAGCTCAGGGATATTCCAAGGTCACGGACTAGTCTAGGTACCACACCCATACTAGACTACAACTACTTACTCCACTAGCAGAAGCAAGCAATCATGTCAATACCCCAGTACAGTTCACCACAAGTATTGAGAAGAATCGAAGAACCCGCCAAGACAAAGACTTGAATCTAGATTTGGGAGAACTAAAATCACAACTACTATAATCTAAACCCGAAATACTTGCAACTAACTAAACTAAAGTAGAAGCAAGATATAAATAACTCAGATAAGATAACAAAGATAACTATATTGATAACTCAAAGTCTTACAAAAGGAAAAGGAAAATATACAAGAGCTAATACTAGAGCTTCTGAAGACTACTCCGGAACCTCCGAGGCACAGCTCGACTCAACTCTAACTCCCAACTAAACTATCCTAACTCTACTGGAAAGAAGTGGAATGAAAGAGAGCTCCTTGGCTTGGTGTGTGTACAAGTGAATGACTCCTCTATTTATAGCTTGGACAGGTCGGTGGAGGTAGAGTAGCAACCAAGGGAGTGAGGAGGCGATGCCCGGCCAGTTCGGCCGAATGCGGGAGATTCAGGCGAACCGCCATGGTTCGGCCGAACTGTCCAGTTCGGCCGAACCGTGGATGACGCCGCCTTTGCCTCCTACGGCCTGGATGCTCCCCTGGGAGGCGGTTTCGTGGAGCGGTTTTGGCCGAACTGGACTAGAAGCCCAGTACACCTCCCTTGCACCGCCTCTCCTTCTGGGCCGTCCTGGATGACTTGTTCGTGGTGGACTTCTTCTGCTTTGGCCCGAAGATGACATGACGGTGATATACGTGGCTTGCACGATCGTATCTCGGTCACCGCTGACGTGGACGGCCTCCCGGTTGCACTTCGCGTCATGTACGACTAAGGAGGGTAACCGGCCGAACAGAGTCGTTCGACCGATTCGGTCGATTCCGCCCCCCATAGCGCGTATTTCTTTTTTTTTGACCGAAGTCGGGAGGGGAAGCCCCTACCTTTTTTATATATTTTTGTATTCCAAACCCAATTATTTGCTCCCACAGGGAGCCGAACTTGGGTCTGTTGGGTGCTACTCAGGTTCTCTAACCACTAGGCTAGAGACCCTTTCACATAGCGCGTATTTCTTGTCATTGTACCTGTATAAGTGAAACTCACCAAAACTCATGTAACTTTATTAGAAATAAAACCTAGGTACATAGGCTGCCACATATATCCTCTTTTATTCTCGAGTTTTGGTGGTTGAAAACGGGTTGTAACGACCGCCAACGCTTATAAAAGGGTCGCATCATGACCTTCTCTTGGGTAATAGAACCCGTCACGACCGCCTTCTTCGAGAGAGGGCATCTCCCGACCTTCGTCTTGAGGTCTTTCTCGATAATAACCTTGTAAGTTTACAACCTCTAGATCGAAGGTGTCCTGGCAAGGATTTCATCATTTGTTATGTCACTGCTACCTTTGATTTCCTTCTTTTAATGCCTGTACTTCGTATCTTGATTATTTAGTCCCGATGACAATTCCGGAGGTCACACCCTCCTAAAATTCATCCTCAAAGGAGGCGTCGGTGGGGGAGGGGAGAGAAAAAAAGAAAAGAAAAATATGACATGTGGGACCACCAACGGTTAATTGATATAGAGGATGAGATATAGAGTACGATGGTTTCGGCCGTGCGGGAGAAATGAACATAGAGAAGAGAATCTTGATGATCATGATAGAATATTTCTTTTAGAGAATAAAAATAGAGTACGACGAGTGTGGACAGTCTAAAAGCATGGTAGCACGAGTGCCTCCGTCTAAAAAAAGCCATTATAAAAAATTTAGGACACATTAACGAAAAAATAAATTGACCTTAATTGCTTCTAATTATTAGTCATATTTAACATTAATTAGTTGTTGCATGCCCATGCACATGCCCCTATTAATATAGTATAATGACTTGTTTTTTAAATAATTTTTGAATGTTGTCTTCGTTGTTGGACGGAGGGAGTGTCGGGATTCGGGAAGCGAGAGGAGCCGCCCTGTCTCTGTCTGAATGATTGGGGAAGAAGAACAGTGAACACAAGTCCCAAGTCCGAACCCGGCCCAACCGAACCGAACAACGCCGAGGAGAATCAAGACTCCATATTTGCCTTGTGCAGAGACTCCCGTAGAGGAGAGTCAAGAGTCAAGAATCCTGCTAGCCCTATCCAACAAGGACCGCGCGCCATGTCCGTGCTAGATCAGGGAAACTCCACATCCCGCAGCATCGAGGAGGAAATCCTCGTCCCGCTGCTTGCCCGCCTGGCCACCATCAGCACCTTGCTCGACTCAGCCGACCTGCCAAATGGTCCGGCCGACCGAGAAGGTCCTCCCCCTCTGCCTCTGGCCTCTGCCGCCTCTGATGATGCAGAGAACGCCAAGTTCCGAGCCCGGGAGCTGCTGGAGAAGGTCCGCCGGGAGATGGTGCAGCTGGAGGCCGTGTTCCGCCGCATCGGCGACGCCGAGAAGCGCATCCGCTACAGCTTCGATCCCGTCGAGCAATGCCTCGACGACGCGCTAGAGGCGCCTGACGCAGGGCGCATCCACGCGGGCCTCCTCGCCGTCGATGCCGGCATCGGCGCCATCAAGGCCAGCATCCGCGAGACCTACAACATCCCTTGCGACGGTGGCGGGGGGGATGAATCTTTCACCACAGCTCCTACACAGCTGTCTCCTCTAGGCACGGCAACGGCGATGACCAAGAAGATGGGCGAGATCCGCCGTGGCCCGCAGATGAGCCACCTCAGGCTCGCCGTGGGCAGCCTCGAAGAACGCCTCCGCGGCTGCGCTCTCTGCCTCGCCGCGTTCCCGGAGGGTGCCATCATCAAGAAGCGGCTTCTCCTCCACTGGTGGCTCGCCGAGGGCTTCGTCCGCTTCGCCGACGAGGGCAAGAGCCGCTTCGACGAGCTCGTCGCCAAGGGCTTCATCATCCCATCCCCCACCTCCGCGCTCTGCGCCACGGTCCATCGGTGCACGGTGCGGCCGTGGATGCGCGACCTCCTCGCCAGCGTCGCCAGACGCAACGGCTTCCTCGAGCTGAACGCCGGCGACGTCGCGTCCATGCGTCGCGCGTGCCTAGGCGACGGTGGCAAGGCCCAGCAGCCGACCGCCGGGTTCAGCGCCGCCGTGAGGGCCATCTACAACATCGGCCAGAAGTACGTCGAGCTCGACGAACGCTGGTTCGCTGGGAAGAAGGACCTGTGCGTTCTGCAGCTCGGGCAGTGGAGGGAGTTCACCACCCGCGAGCAGATCGCCGACCCCATGGACAGCTACATCGAGGTCAGCGGCGTCGAGCGCCTCCGCGACATGGGGAGCTGCAGGAACCTCCGGTACGTCAGCTTCCGTGGCATCTCAAGGATCGAGTCCCTGCCCGACTCCATCGGCAAGCTCCGGGAGCTCCGCGTGCTGGACCTCCGGGCCTGTCACAACCTGGAAGATCTCGGGCAGGGCATCACCAAGCTCGATCGGCTGGAGTACCTCGACTTGTCGGAGTGCCACCTGCTCGTCGGCATGCCCAAAGGTCTCGGCCAGCTCAGTCAGCTCGAGATTCTCAAGGGGTTTGTGGTGGCCAACTCCAACAGCAAAGATTTCTGCCATCTGAATGAGCTCACAAAACTAGAGAAGCTCAGGAAGCTTGGCATCGTCATCGGCAGGATGGCGGTGCCGAATGAGGATGAGTTCATGAAATTGGGCAAATTCAAGGCACTCCAGTCGCTGAAAATCAGCTGGGGGGTGCTGAATTCTGCCAAGAGCAGGATCGCTGAACCAGCAGCTCGTCTTTCGCTGGAGACAATGGAGTATGCCCTTCCTCCCAGCTTGAAGAAGCTGGACCTGCATTGCTTCCCGTTCGCAGACTTTGCGCAGTGGGTTCGGCCGGTGGGCGTGAGGAAGCTCTACATCAGGGGTGGAAGGTTAGCGACGCTTGGGGATGGCGAGGAGAAATGGGAGGCAGTGGTGCTGCGCCTGAGATTTCTCAGCGATCTTCGGTGTGATTTTGGTAGGCTTGAGCGTCTGTTCACGAAGCTCAAACCGGAAAATACTGAAATCCATGAATGCCCAAACTTCATTCGCCGTAATAACGATGTAGGTGAATATACTGCGACGTCATTTCAAAAATAATCGAAACTAGCTCAGACGGAAGATTTTCTTGTACGTGATAAAGTAAATGAAAAAAATTGCTTTCTTTTTCAGTCATGAAATATTCAAATGGCATCAGAAAGCGATGCAAGTTTTTTTATTTCTTGAGTTTGGATAATTGTTAAAATGAATCAATGATACATACATAAAAGGTTTGTTAGGCGTAAGTAGTTTCATAAAACTATACTTTGCTAGGTTCGTCTCGTGGAGTAACAATGACTTATGTAATTAATTGTATAATTAATTTATATTTAATATCTCTAATTATCATTTATTTAAGAGACTAAATTTTAGCCTCTTGGATCCAAACAACCCTTATATATGTAGGGAAGGAATTCACCACCGCCCCACTTAGATGGGCTTGGGAGGCAGGCAACTTATAGAGGTGGTGGGCGGCAAGGAAACTCCTAGGGGCTAGTTTGGCAACCGTCACCCCGCGGGGATCCGCGGCGCTTCCCAGGGAAATCCGCCCGGCCTGGGTAGGCCGGGAGCCCTTCCCTGGGAAGGCTGCCCCGGAATCCCGGGTCCCAAAGGAACCCTAGATGTCGTTGGTTGTTTGGCAACGAAAGCCGTGTTTAGATGCAAAATAGGGGGTGGGGATTTATGGGTTTGTGGTCACTTTGTAATCATTGCGGCACTGCAGTATTTCGTTTGTATTTGTTAAAAATTGTCCAAAAATTGATTAATTAGGCTTAAAATATTCGTCTCGCAGAGTACAACAAAACTGCGCAATTATTATTTTTTGATTTTATCAATATTTAGTACTTTATGCATGTGCCGATATTTTGATGTGATTGGAATCTTCTTTTTCAATAGTAAACTTTGGGAGTGAAATTAGGCCTTGTTTAGATGGGGAATTGGGGGTTCGAGGTCACGTCGTAATCATTGCGTCACTGTAGCATTTCGTTTGTTTGCGTAAAAAATTGTCCAAAAATTGATTAATTAGGCTCAAAATGTTCGTCTCGCAGAGTACACCAAAACTGTACACTTAGTTTTTGATTTCATTTAGGTTTAATACTTCATGCATGCTATGACATTTTAATGTGATGATAATTTTTTTTTTCATATTAAACTTTGGGGGTGGGGAATTGGGATCTAAATAAGGCCTTAGGAACATAGGATCTTATAATATGGGTCCGACTGTGCGAGAGAGATGGCAGAGCATAGTAGATTTTTTGTGTCACGTGTGGGGTTCAGAAGAGATGAATGATAGTCAGGCATGTAGGTTATGTGATGGGTTGTCTGCATGCTTTGTGTTGTGATGCCGAGGTGGCCTTTTGCTTGTGGGGATTTTTTGCTCCTCCTCTTAATCTCTCACACGGGGATTTTGTTTCTTCCTCCCCTCGTCAATTCAAGGCCGTGCAAGCTCCTTCTCCGTCTCCGGCGAGGCTTAGGATTAGAGATTGGGAGTTAGGGCGGGCTTAAAGGGAAGAAGTTCGAAGGAAGTAGGCCAGCCTGTCGGAGGTGGCAGGTCTGGTGACGGCAAAGCTAGTGGCGATGGTGCCACTGGCCCAGGAGGTGGAGGCGGGCGGCTGGGGCAAGTAGTGATGGGGTGCCGTGGGTCGATGGGTTAGCAAAGGGGTGGGCAGCGGTGGTGGACGGGGCCAGGAATGCTTGGGGAGCTTGCTGGTGAGAGACTAGAGTTTTTTTTTGAGCCAGTGAGAGACTAGAGTTCAGGAAGAAGAAGAAAAGCTGGAGGAAGAAGAAAGCATATCCAGTGTTGGATCAACATAATATATTTTTTAAATTAATAAAACTTCTAATTTCGAAAAAAGTGTTGGATCAAGATGTCGTGGTTAAATCAAATTCGGATGTGAGAGAGGCAAAAGGTACTAGTGTGGTACAGATAGCCAAGAAAAAACGACGCTGAAAGTTCATAGAGGGAGGAAAAAACAACAGCATACTACTTTTCGAAAAAGAATCGTCTGTCACTTGCCAGCAAATGAGTCCAGATTCTCTTGTGGGTGGACTAGTGCGCCCGCCAAATACGACCTACCAATACTGTCATCTTCTTTGCACCCGCTATCCTGTCTGTATCCTGTGAATTGAAATGCCACCAACCGTAACCAGCCATAGCAAGAGGACCGAGTGGCAGGGATTTCTCGGTTTTCGGAGTGATGGACAATACAATAATGCATCGGCCCATGCATTGCAACCTTGCCATAGTGCTGAGTTGTGAATCCTCAGCGGCGAAAACTGTACATAGGTAGCGAATCGTACATGAGATTTTTACCTCATAAAACTCCTCATTCAATTATTTCAAAGGGATTTTTTCCTCGTTCGAAGTCACCGGCCTTCTTCCACTCCATTCCCAAGACTAACTAAGATCAATTGAGTCACATTTTCATGTTCTAATTGAATATTTTCCATTTATGATTAAAGGAACATTACCAGCAGAAAATTAACATTTATGACTAAGATCAATTGAGTCACGTTTTCATGTTCTAATTGAGTCACGTTTTCAGAAAATTCACTCCATTTAAGGATGGCTACCCATATTAGCGTAACACATGTCACACCCGGTTTTAAAGGCAAAACCAGGTGCATCTCATATGTGCGCCAGGATCAGTTTACACACATATGGTAGACGTCACAAGTGAATATTCATAACCATGCATACCGAAAGAGTATTAAAGTGTACTTATTACAATCTCAGAGTTGACACAAAGGTCATAGCGGAAGACTTAAATAAACGTTTATCTAACGAAGCAAAAGTGACTCCAACTCCACAGGCATTGACTGGGGGAGACTCGCCTAGAACTCCTCAAAATCAGCAGTGAAATCCTCTAAATTCTCCCAATCTGAGCAGCATTCCGGTTGTAGTAGATGCAATAAAAGAAAGGCAACAAGTATGAGCACATAACGTACTCAGCAAATGTAATATGACATACAAGGCTGAGGCAAAAAGGTTGGCTGACCATACTGCAGTAAGCACTTTTAGTTGGTCAAGTTTTATTAAGCAACTATTTACTAGCAAATGAAAGTATATACCACCCACAAATTAATGAATGTCATATTCCCAACATATTCACATAACCACGATTTAGATCATGTTCAAGTATGATTATCATGCAAGGGTCCAGGCCGCTCTTAACCGTGAGCACGGCTGTTATAACAGTTTTACACTCTGCAGAGGTTGTACACTTTCACCATAAGCCGTGATTCCCATTGCCGAAGCATTGTACCCTTCCCACACCACGTGGACCGAATACTGGGTTTCACTATGAGACCTTTACAAAAGCACTCTAATAAATGATAGCCCGCTAAGGTTTCCGGTTCAGAGCAAAGCATAACCCTCCCTAATGAGGTCTGTCTCTTACCAAAGCCCACAGCTCAAAAGGACCGAGCTATACCCCGTCAACCGCCGCCCCCCATGCCCCTTTCGGGTAAAGCTACCAAAAACTAGAGCACCTAATTAGTCAGTCAAAGCCAGAGCCACATGACACTCATGGTTGCACTGTTTTCCTGGGTGGTTCTCCATGTTCCAATTAAAAGGATATGATCTTGCCAATTATTTAATTAAAAGAGTATATGGAACATAGAGTAGGGGTTCATTTAACCAATCCCAGTTGAGCAACTAAGCATCATCTACCATCAAAATTAATTAAATAACCCAGTTCCAGGGACAGGAAAAATATAGTGGCTAGGCAAATCCTTAAATAGGAACCCATCAAATTAAGACACATGCATGGGTGGTGAAATTAATAATTATTAGGACATTTGCATGACATAATACACTTGCCTTCTTCCCAAATCTGTTGCTGCTCAAATCCTTCTCCAACACTTGGATCTTCAGAGAAATCCTCGAACTGGTCGTTTCCTAATCGCATCACACATTCACATGCAAGGAAACAATACAATAAATAAAAAACAGTACACCAAACAATTCCAACAGAAGAAAACAGCAGCATAAAACTAATCTACACGTTACAACGAACGCGTGAGCGCAAGAATCACTAAAATCGGAGTTAAAACGCAAAAGATATGGCTTTTCTAAGGTTTAGGGGCTTGCTGGCAAAGTCTTAAAAGTTCCAGGGGCTTAACTGCGAAAAACCAGGGACTAAAACATAATTTTTATAAAACTACAGGGGCTAAACCATAAAATAACAGGGCTTGGACCTCGGGCATAATTTTAAATCTTGAAGGGGCTAAAACAGAAGAAAACAGGACCTATTTGGAATTATTTTTGAACTAGGATGGACTGCGGGTTGATTTTAGAAACTTCAGGGGCTCTTTTGCAAATGTGCCACGCTGACCGTTATTTGGCTTGTTTGACTCGGGATGGGATCTAATCTCGACCGTTGGATCATGATCTGATGGTCCAAAACAGATCGGGCGGGGGCTCGCCGGCGCGGGGAAGCAACAGCGGCGGCGCCGCTCGCAGACGCGGCGGTCCTTCGCCGGAGAAACCCCGACCTAAGGCTACGGTTCACCAATTGCGAAAAGATCAGGACCTAGAGCACCAGGAGGAGATAAGGCACTCACGGGGCTAGGTCTTGACGAGGGAAGGGCGATGATGGCGACGAGCAACGGCGGCGGCGGAGCTCGGCTTCACCCGCAACAGGAGCACCAGCGGCCGAAACTCGACGAGAAGCGGCGAAATCGACGCACGATGACGAGAGGGAGCTTCTGGCGATCTCGGACTTCCACAACGAGCTACGACGGTGGCCAATCGACGGTAAAGGCGGGCGGCGACTATGGCGGCTCGGCGACTTTGGTGTTGAAGCTCGGTTCGATGGGAAGGACAGCAGAGGCGGCGGTGGTTAAATAGGTCGGGAGCGGGGCTCGGCAGGCGTGCAGCAAAAGGAGTCGGAGGCGGCACGGAGTCGAACTCGGAGCAAGGAGATCGGAACTCGGCTCGGTGTCGGGGAGGAGTCCCCCTCGGAGACGAAGATGCTGACGAGCAGGCCCCACTTGTCGGCGTGAGTGAGAGAGAGAGCGGGGAAAAGCCGGACGGGCCGAGCTGGGCCGTAAATGAAGAATGGGCCGGGGAGAAAGAAATGGGCCGGCTCGGTTGAGAAAGGAAAAAGAAGAGGGGCAAAGATGGACTGGGCCGAGAGTTCAAGGACCAAAAACGAACTCTATCAATTTAAACTTTTCTAAAACTCAAACAAAAGCAAATCAAATTCGAATTTAAACAGAATTTAAATTCCAACTTGATTTACTAGCAACCAAAAATATATGCAACAGCATGAATGCAACAAAAACTTATTTTAACTAAAATAATTATTTCATGTAATATTTAAATTAGTAAAAAGGCTAGAAATTCCAATTAATTCCCAGAAAATTTATTTAAGCCTTAATAAATCCTAGAAAAATTTAGAGGGTTGCTACAATTTAAATGTGATGAATTTTAGGGTGTTACAAACCTACCCCCCCTTAAAAAGAATCTCGTCCTCGAGATTCGGACGGATTAGAGAAAATCTGAGGGAACTCTGCCATCAACTCATCCTCTCTTTCCCAAGTTGCCTCACTTTATGCGTGATGACTCCACTGAACTTTACACATCTTAATCACCTTACTCCGAGTAACTCTCTCAGCAGTTTCCAAAATCTTAACTGGATATTCCATATAAGTCAAATCATCTTGCACATCCAACTCATCCAAGGGTAATTCTTCCTCAGGAACTCGAAGACACTTTTTCAACTGAGAGATATGGAACACATCATGTACATCTGACAGTCTGGCTGGCAATTCCAATTGATAAGCAACCTCACCTTTTCTATCCACAATCTTGAAAGGTCCAATGAAACGAGGAGATAATTTTCCTTTTACCTTAAACCTTCTCAAACCTCGAATGGGAGATACTTTCAGATACACATAATCACCTACTTCGAAAGTTAACTCTCGTCTCCTTGTGTTTGCATAGCTCTTCTGCCTAGACTGAGCCGTTCTTAAATTCTCTCTGATAATCTGAACCTGTTTTTCTGCTTCCTGCAAAATCTCTGGCCCAAACAGCTGACTTTCACCTGTTTCACTCCAATACAAAGGTATTCTGCACTTTCTACCATAAAGTGCTTCGAACGGGGCCATCTTTAGACTTGCCTGATAACTGTTGTTATATGAGAACTCTGCATATGGAAGACTCTTGTCCCAACTACCTCCATGCTTCAGAGCACAGGCTCTCAACATATCCTCCAGAATCTGATTAGTCCTCTCTGTCTGACCATCTGTCTGAGGATGATTTGCAGAACTGAATTTCAACTTTGTATCCATAGACTCATGCAACTTCTGCCAGAATCTAGATGTAAACTGAGTACCTCTATCAGACACTATCTTTTTAGGTACACCATGGAGACAGACAATTCGGGACATGTATAACTCTGCTAGCTTAGCGCTAGTGTGAACGGGTATGAAGTGAGCTACCTTAGTTAATCTGTCCACAATAACCCATATTGAATCATATCCTCCTCGAGTGCGAGGTAATCCATCTATGAAATCCATACTGATTTCTTCCCACTTCCATTCAGGTACCTTGAGTGGTTGAAGCAAACCGGCTGGCCTCTGGTGTTCAGCCTTAACTCTCTGACAGACATCGCACAATGCCACATGGGCAGCCACATCCCTTTTTAGTCCATACCACCAATACCTTTGCTTCAGATCCTGGTACATCTTGGTACTTCCAAGATGAATAGAATATGCGGAATCATGAGCTTCTCTCAATATCTGCTCTCTGAGAGATTCGATATCCGGTACACATATCCTCTTTCTAAACCAAATTGTACCTTGATCATCTTCGGTGAAATCGGGAGCTTTTCCGGCTAACATGGTTTCCTTGATTTCCTTTATCTTCTCATCAGTAAGCTGACCTTTCCGAATCTCTTGCTCTAGTGTAGACTCAACTTCCATTGTCACACCTTCTGTCTGATTCAGGAATCCCAAGTTCAGCTTTTCCATCTCTGCAAGCAACTCAGCTGGCAACTGACGACCAAACATTGCATTTACTTGTGACTTCCTACTCAACGCATCAGCAACCAAATTAGCCTTGCCAGGATGATAGTTGATTCCCAGATCATAATCCTTGATCAACTCCAACCATCTTCTTTGCCTCAAATTCAGATCCTTCTGAGTAAATATGTACTTCAGGCTTTTATGATCAGTATACAACTCACATCTGTTACCTAGAATGTAGTGCCTCCAGATTTTCAAGGCGTGGACAACAGCTGCAAGTTCCAGATCATGAGTAGGATAGTTCAGCTCGTGTTTCCTCAACTGCCTGGATGCATAGGCTATAACTCTGCCTTCCTGCATGAGCACACATCCATGGCCTCTTCGAGAAGCATCACAATAGATATCAAAGTTCTTGTGAATATCTGGCATACCAAGTACTGGGGCTGTAGTCAACTTCCTTCTCAACTCTTTAAAGCTGGCCTGACACTCTTCTAACCAAACAAACTCCTTGCCCTTCTCTAATAGCGAAGTAAGAGGTTTCGCTATTTTAGAAAAGCCTTCAATGAATCTCCTGTAATATCCAGCCAATCCCAGAAAACTTCTGATCTTAGAGACTGTGGTAGGAGGTTCCCATTCCAACATATCCTTGACTTTACTTGGATCCACTGCAATACCTCCATCAGTAACAACATGACCAAGAAAAGACACTTGATTCAGCCAGAACTCACATTTACTAAACTTGGCATACAACTGGTTCTCTCTAAGAGTCTGCAATACCAACCTCAAATGCTCCTCATGTTCCTCTTCATTCTTAGAGTAAATCAGAATATCATCAATAAACACCACCACAAACTTATCCAAGTACTCCATGAACACCTTATTCATCAGGTACATGAAGTAGGCGGGTGCATTTGTCAATCCAAACGACATCACCGTAAACTCATACAACCCATATCTGGTGGTGAATGCTGTTTTAGGAATGTCGGAACTCCTGATTCTCAACTGATGGTAGCCAGATCTCAAGTCAATCTTGGAGAAAACCTTAGCTCCTCTTAGCTGATCAAATAAGTCCTCAATTCTGGGCAATGGATACTTATTCTTGATGGTTACCTCATTCAATGAACGATAATCCACACACATCCTCAGAGTACCATCCTTTTTACCCACAAATAGTACGGGCGCTCCCCAAGGTGAAGAACTAGGACGAATGTAACCTTTATCCAGCAATTCCTTAAGGTGTTTCTTAAGTTCTTCTAGTTCATTAACAGCCATTCTATAGGGTCGTTTAGAAATAGGAGCAGTACCAGGTAAAAGCTCAATAATAAACTCAATGTCTCGTTCGGGTGGCATACCTGGCAAATCATCTGGAAAGACATCCGGAAATTCACAGACAACTCTGATATCCTCCAAAGAAACACCACTGGCCTGATTCACTGAGTAAGTTGTAGCTGAGGGTTGTGTGGCTCCGAATTCAATCTTCTCTCCCTGAGGGCTAGTCAACAACACGGACCTCTTGGCACACTGAATCACCGCATCGAAAGCAGCTAACCATCCCATTCCAAGTATGACATCAATTCCCTCAGAGTTCAGGACTATCAAATCCGCAGAAAAGTCTACCCCAACTATTTTCAGGTTAACTCGAGGACAGATAAAATTTGATGTAGAACGAGTTGCCAATGACGGGCAAATCAAATTCTAAAATAGATTCCATTCGTCCTAATTAAACTGTTGTAACTCTCATTCTGTGTATCCAAAAACCATGATATTTTGTCTGAACGTAGATTATCAAATTCTGAAACTAACCCAACTTGAATCACCTCAATCGGAATTTTGTAGCTCGAGGTATAAAATAAACAAGACAGCTGTATCAGGATCATGGGACAGATTCTGGTTACTCCAATAAAACCATTATATCTCTCTGCCAGAATCTCCAAAAATCACGAAAAATTCCCAGAACCTAGGTTATCAAGTCCTTAATCCAACCCAACTAGATTTACGCCGAACGGAGTTACGAAACTCCAGAAACAATTCGGACAGCACCAGGGTATCATGCCGCCGCGAGAACAGAAAGTCGCGTAGCATGATTTATAGGAGGGATAAAATTATATGGATGAAGTGATAGCTAAGGGCTAAGATCAGAGACCAAGATAACCCAAACTAACTAAATTTATTTATTTAATAATTACTCAATTGTGGTCATCACTCTACAATTAAGTGCAATCATTACAAAGATCCAAATCACACACTTTGCACAAAAGCAAACATCTCTACCACACTTATAAACCAACTAAATTACAAGCTACTCACGAGACTCAACGCTTCTAAACGTACTGAACTAACAAAAGAGAGGGTATCCTATCTTAATAGGTATGGGTAAAGCAACTAGACGATCCACCAAGCTCTGTCTAGCGTGGCGGCGAATGACCCAACAATCCTTCAATATCTTCATCCAGGGGCGGAAGTTCTTCTCCTTTGAGTTCAGCTATCAGCCTCTTGTTCTTCCTTCGTTCAGCAGCGAGTTCTTCACGCACTTCTTGTAATTCCCTTGTGGTGTCATCGGCGTGTTCGTTGAGCATCTGAGTGAACGTCACTTGAACGTTGAGTGTAGAGTCTATACCCGGCGGATGTGGCACGACACCAGTAGGAGTGCCTTGCTTCCTTCGAGGGAGATATGCCCAAGCAGTTTTACGTACTTCAGCAGCCTCCTCATGACAAAACACAGACAGTGCGCGTCTTGCTGCATCCTGGATTCCAGCTTCAAAGGTTGACCTTATGGCGATAGCATGATGCACTGCAGCTTCTTTGGTTCCTCCAAACTCATAATCCGGCTCCCTGACGTATACAGCGACTTCCCAGTCCTCTGGGTGATCTGGATGTGTCCTCCTCCTTCCACAATATTCTATCTCCACTGGATAGTTCAGACGCTCGAAGAGCATTCGAAGCATCATCGGGAATCCACTGTTTCCTCCGTCGTGGTGATGGATGGTTACTATCCACATGCCAGGCGGCGGAGAGGGTCCTTCACTTTCTTCAGGTCCAGCTGGAACATTCCCTCCTGAGTTGACTTCTTCGTCCATTACTTCCATCTCTTCAGGTTCCTGTTCCACTTCTTGCACCGCATGCGACGAAAAAGAGGAACGAGTGCTTGACAATCTACGAGCACCTTGCCTTGTCAACACCATCTATGGTTTAAGCAAGCAGGGGGTTAGAAACAGTTCTAAAGACTTCGAAGCTAGAGAGAATGTGAGATAGATAGAACCAAATCAAGGAGGAGACAATTATCAATGACCTAGAATAATAGCAAATTAAACCAAGAATAGATAGACCAAGAGTAGTTAAGCAAACTAATCCTTAGAGAATGACCATTGCTATCTAGGCTTGCGTCCTACAGTCAACATAGCTCTGATACCACTTCTGTCACACCCGGTTTTAAAGGCAAAACCAGGTGCATCTCATATGTGCGCCAGGATCAGTTTACACACATATGGTAGACGTCACAAGTGAATATTCATAACCATGCATACCGAAAGAGTATTAAAGTGTACTTATTACAATCTCAGAGTTGACACAAAGGTCATAGCGGAAGACTTAAATAAACGTTTATCTAACGAAGCAAAAGTGACTTCAACTCCACAGGCATTGACTGGGGGAGACTCGCCTAGAACTCCTCAAAATCAGCAGTGAAATCCTCTAAATTCTCCCAATCTGAGCAGCATTCCGGTTGTAGTAGATGCAATAAAAGAAAGGCAACAAGTATGAGCACATAACGTACTCAGCAAATGTAATATGACATACAAGGCTGAGGCAAAAAGGTTGGCTGACCATACTGCAGTAAGCACTTTTAGTTGGTCAAGTTTTATTAAGCAACTATTTACTAGCAAATGAAAGTATATACCACCCACAAATTAATGAATGTCATATTCCCAACATATTCACATAACCACGATTTAGATCATGTTCAAGTATGATTATCATGCAAGGGTCCAGGCCGCTCTTAACCGTGAGCACGGCTGTTATAACAGTTTTACACTCTGCAGAGGTTGTACACTTTCACCATAAGCCGTGATTCCCATTGCCGAAGCATTGTACCCTTCCCACACCACGTGGACCGAATACTGGGTTTCACTATGAGACCTTTACAAAAGCACTCTAATAAATGATAGCCCGCTAAGGTTTCCGGTTCAGAGCAAAGCATAACCCTCCCTAATGAGGTCTGTCTCTTACCAAAGCCCACAGCTCAAAAGGACCGAGCTATACCCCGTCAACCGCCGCCCCCCATGCCCCTTTCGGGTAAAGCTACCAAAAACTAGAGCACCTAATTAGTCAGTCAAAGCCAGAGCCACATGACACTCATGGTTGCACTGTTTTCCTGGGTGGTTCTCCATGTTCCAATTAAAAGGATATGATCTTGCCAATTATTTAATTAAAAGAGTATATGGAACATAGAGTAGGGGTTCATTTAACCAATCCCAGTTGAGCAACTAAGCATCATCTACCATCAAAATTAATTAAATAACCCAGTTCCAGGGACAGGAAAAATATAGTGGCTAGGCAAATCCTTAAATAGGAACCCATCAAATTAAGACACATGCATGGGTGGTGAAATTAATAATTATTAGGACATTTGCATGACATAATACACTTGCCTTCTTCCCAAATCTGTTGCTGCTCAAATCCTTCTCCAACACTTGGATCTTCAGAGAAATCCTCGAACTGGTCGTTTCCTAATCGCATCACACATTCACATGCAAGGAAACAATACAATAAATAAAAAACAGTACACCAAACAATTCCAACAGAAGAAAACAACAGCATAAAACTAATCTACACGTTACAACGAACGCATATATTACGTTTATGTCGCCAATCTAATACGTTCAGCCGCTAAAACAGCAGCCGACATGCATGTATTACGTTTATGTCGCCAATCTAATACGTTCAGCCGCTATGGATGTAGTACTATATATTTATATAAGACTCATATAATCAAAATAAAATACATATATATTACAATTTAGTGCGACGACTAGAGTTATATACTTCAACTGTGTATTACAACTTAAGATATCCGACTTGAGGAAATACTTGAGCTCTCCTCGGGGATTTACGACCTCATCCCAAATAAATCCGATGAGCTGTTATTTAATTGCATCGATTCTATCTTGCCCGAGATTCTGCAGCCTCATCATCTATAATTTGCAAATAATTAAAAATATTAAATCTGTGGAATTGAAGATACTAATTATGCACTAAATAATCATTTATTAAAAAACAAAGTGCTTTACTTACAAATAAAAATATAGTAATTATTAAATAAAACCGTCGATTTCTAAATAATTATTTAGTAAAAACCAAAGTTATATAGTTTCGAATACATATATATTAATTATTAAATGAAGCCGTTTATTTATAAGTAATCATTTATTATAAAATAAAGTGCTTTACTTATTAATATAAATATAGTATTTATTAAATGAAACTGTCTATTTCGAAATAATGATTTATTAAAAACAAAGTACTATTTTTATGAATACAAATATAGTAATTATTAAATGAATCTGTCTATTTGTAAGTAGTCATTTTTATAAAAAGGTGCTTTAATATATAACTAAATACAAGTTTAATATATATATTCCATTATATAAAACTAGAATTAATATATAAGGCAAACTACAATTAATATATTCATTTTCTAAAACAACTATACCTTCCATTAAATAAATAAATAATTATTCAAACTTTAAATAAATAACTACATACAATACATATATTCCATTATAAAAAAAATCATGCTCACCAACATTATAACTATTCACATACATAACAAAATACCAACATTTCACTAAGGCATACATAACGAAATAACCAAGCTTTAAAGCACACCATGAACACAAGCGCTCTCTCTCTCCCCCCATTTTGATTCACAAATTTCTCTATTTCTAAAGCATACAAAGAATACAAGCTAATAAAAAACAAAAGAGAACGAAAGTGTGTACCTTGCAATGCCCTTTAGATGAGAAAATCTTCACAAATTTTGAAAAAATTTGGCAGCACCTCCCCTCTACCCGAGCACAACAAGAACGCACAGCTCCAAGTGTTCATGTTGGCTCGGACGTGGGGAGGAAGAAGGATTTAAATAGGAGCTAATTAGCATCGGGTCGTGGCAAGACGCGGTGCTAATGCATTGTGCTAATGGACCTCGACAACATTTGCACCGGGTGGTAGTTGCACCCGGTACTAATGGGAGACCTTTAGCACCGTGTCTTGCCATGACCCGGTGCTAATGAGCTCCCCTGCCACGCCTACGCGTCGTCCCGCTCCAAGCCGTTGGACCCGGTGCTAACACACCCTTTAGCACCGGGTCCAAATGGTGTCGCGACATTGAGCGGGGCGGATGTTGGCTTCTCTATTAGTGCTTGTATAGAATCCTTCTTTTCATAATGGAAATGTTGTGAGTTCACAGTGTTTTTTTAGTGGTAGGAAATTTGCCCGTCGACAGCAAAGACGAATCTTGAGATCTGTTGAATGGGTCTCAAAGGTGCTCGATAAGATTACCATATTTGTATTTATAGGGATGAATATGTGCGTATATGTGAGGGTCTTGATGGTTAAATACAAACCTACTAGAAAGTAGAAGAAAAATCAACAAGCCCCAACCAAAGATGGCTGAAAAGTGGAGATAAGGTAGAGTTGGTGGAGCGGAATGCTCCCAAAAGAGGCCCTAAATCACTAACCTGCTTGGTGGTGACTTGTGGAACACACAGTTCCTCCATCATTCATTAATCAATAACACTATGTTCCCAACGTATAGATAATATGGAAGAGGAAAATGAATTTCGCTGAAATTTGCATCCTAATGGATATTTTTATAGTAAATTTCACTATTTGGCTATGATCCGTAAATAAACGCCTTTGGAAATTAAGAGCACCCTAAAAGGTTAACATCTTTCTTTAGTACCTTCACAACGGTGTAGTTTTAAAGAAAAATAATTTAGCTATGCCCAATTAGCAGGGGTAGTAAATAATATCGCTTTTGTCATAAAGATAAAACAATTAGACACTTGTTTCTTTTTTTATCGGTACGCTCATGCTATGTGCTTTGTGTCACTAGGCTTATGTCAACCTCGTAGGATTGCAAACATGTTTAGGAATTGGCTGTGGGATTTTGCCAAAGACGTGAAGCCTTTTGCTTGGGGCGTAACCCTCTTAGCGACGCGCCATATCGGAACCCGGGTACGGTGTTAAATGAGCAAGGGCCGGGCCGTCTCCCCCGAGACGCGCCGTGTCGTGGTCTGGGCACGGTGTCAAGTGAGCAAGGACCGGGTCGTCATTTCCTTAGTGGCGCGCTACATCGGCGCCCGGGTGTAGTGAAAAATGAGCAAGAGTCTTTGCACTTCCCTCGACGGGTGCGAAGGGCAAGGAAGCTAGCCGAGCCAACTAGGTTTCGGGTGGGTAGTTGGAACGTAGGGTCTCTAACGGGTAAGTTACGAGAGATAGCCGAGGTAGCAATTAGGAGGCATGTAAATATTCTATGCATTCAGGAGACTAAATGGAAGGGCCAGAAGGCGAGGGAAGTAGAGGGTACTGGCTTCAAGCTTTGGTATACGGGGGCAACTTCGGGAAGGAATGATGTAGGCATCTTGATCGATAAGAGCCTTAAGGATGGAGTTGTTGATGTTAGGAGGCAAGGCGACCGAATTATTCTAGTTTGGTTGGTAGTTGGAGATTTGGCTCTGAATGTGATCAGTGCCTATGCCCCTCAGGTAGGTCTTAGTGAGAGCACCAAGATGCAGTTTTGGGAGGATTTGGATAGCATGGTTAGTACCGTGCCTATCAGCGAGAAACTCTTCATAGGAGGAGATCTCAACGGCCATGTAGGTGCGTCTAATGTAGGTTTCGAGCGAGTGCACGGGGGGTTCGGGTATGGAAATAGGAATCAAGAGGGGGAGGATGTTTTGAGCTTCGCGTTGGCCTACGACTTGTTGTTAGCAAATACCCTCTTTAGGAAGAGGGAATCTCATCTGGTGACCTTTCAGAGTGGACAACACTCGAGCCAGATTGACTTTATCCTTGCAAGGCGGGAGGATAGACGTGCGTGCTTAGATTGTAAGGTGATACCTGGGGAGTGTGTTGTCCCTCAACACAAGTTGATGGTGGCAGACTTCAGATTTCGGGTACGTGTCCAGCGGGACAAACGTGCCAAGATAGCGAGAACAAAGTGGTGGAATCTTAGAGGGGAAGCAGCACAAACTTTTAAGGACATGATGTTAAGCGAGGGGCCGTGGGAGGACGGAGAAGATGCAGACGACATGTGGCTAAAGATGGCAACATGTGTTCGGAAGGTGGCTTCAGAAGTGTTTGGCGTGAGTAGGGGAGGAAAACAAGAAGCGAAAGACACTTGGTGGTGGAATGACGAGGTGCAAAGGGCTATTAAGGAGAAAAAAGAATGTTTCAAGCGCCTTCACCTTGATCGGAGTGCAGCCAATATCGAGGGCTATAAATTAGCAAAGAGGGCTGCAAAGAGAGCTGTGAGTGTAGCAAAGGGTCGTGCATATGATAACCTTTATCAGCGGCTAAGAATGAAGGAAGGGGAGAAGGATATTTATAGGATGGCGAGGATCCGCGAGAGGAAGACAAGGGACATCAACCAAATCAAATGCATCAAGGATGGGACGGGTCGACTTCTGGTGAAGGATGAGGAGATCAAGAACAGATGGCGAGAGTACTTCGATAAGTTATTTAATGAGGAGAATGGTTCGACGCTTGAGTTGGATGACTCATCTGACGACGCCAACAGACGTTTTGTGAGGAGAATTCAGGAGGCAGAGATTGCGGAGGCTTTGAAGAGGATGAAGGGAGGTAAAGCGATGGGTCCTGATGGTATCCCCATTGAGGTGTGGAGATGCCTGGGTGACAGAGCAATAGGATGGCTGACTAAGCTTTTTAACCTCATTTTTAGGTCAAACAAGATGCCTGAAGAATGGAGAAGAAGTATATTAGTACCGATCTTCAAGAACAAGGGAGATGTTCAAAGTTGTACTAACTACCGTGGGATTAAGCTGATGAGCCATACGATGAAGCTTTGGGAGAGGGTTATCGAGCATCGCCTTAGGGGAGTGACAAGTGTGACCCAAAACCAGTTTGGGTTCATGCCTGGAAGGTCGACCATGGAGGCGATTTTTATAATACGACAACTCATGGAGAGACATAGGGAGCAAAAGAAGGACTTGCACATGGTCTTTATTGACCTCGAGAAGGCATATGATAAAGTACCAAGAAATGTCATGTGGTGGGATTTGGAGAAGCACAAAGTCCCAACTAAGTACATTACCCTTATCAAGGATATGTACAAGGATGTGATGACGGTTGTCCGCACTTATGGTGGAGACAGTAGTGATTTTCCAAATAAAATAGGTCTGCATCAGGGGTCAGCATTGAGCCCTTATTTATTCGCTCTGGTGATGGATGAGGTCACAAGGGATATACAAAGTGATATCCCTTGGTGTATGCTCTTTGCTGATGATGTGGTGCTAGTTGATGAGAGTAGGGCAGGTGTTAATAGGAAGTTAGAGTTGTGGAGGCATACGTTAGAGTCCAAAGGTTTTAGACTTAGCAGGACCAAGACCGAGTACATGATGTGCGATTTCAGTGGGACTAGATATGAAGATGGAGATGTCAGGCTTGATGGGCAAGTGGTGGCCGAGAAAAATACCTTTAGGTATTTAGGATCGATGCTGCAAAAGGATGGTGACATTGATGAAGATGTTAGGCATAGAATTTCAGCCGGTTGGTTGAAATGGCGTCAAGCTTCTGGTGTCCTCTGTGACAAGAGGGTACCACAAAAGCTAAAAGGTAAGTTCTATAGGACGGCGATTCGCCCGGCGATGCTATACGGTGCTGAATGTTGGCCTACAAAAAGGCGACATATACAGCAACTGAGTGTAGCAGAGATGCGTATGTTGCGTTGGTTTTGTGGTCACACAAGAAGGGATAGGATACAAAATGAAGATATTCGAGATAGAGTCGGAGTGGCACCAATTGAGGAGAAATTGACGCAACATCGGTTGAGATGGTTCGGACATGTCCAACGGAGGCCTCCTGAGGCGCCGGTGCGTAGTGGGGTTCTGCAGCGGGCCAATAATGTTAAGAGAGGTAGAGGTCGACCCAAACTAACTTGGGACGAGTCGGTTATTAGAGACCTTAAAGAGTGGAATATCTCTAAGGATTTAGCTATGGATAGGAGCGCTTGGAGACTAGCAATTAATGTGCCTGAGCCGTGATCTTTGCTTTCTTTTCTGCTTTCCTCTAACTCTTTTTCGTTTCTTTTTTGACTTTTTGGGTTTCACCTCTAGCCTACCCCAACTAGCTTGGGACAAAAGGCTACGTTGTTGTTGTTGTTGTAAAGCCTTTTGCTCTATTAGGGGTGGCGGTGACATGTTCCTCATTGTTGTTATGCATGAATAATGATTTGGTTTTTAAAAAGAAAAAATATTTATCTTTGTTGCAGGTTATCGATTGAGTTATACACAGGCTCCATATACAGTATATCCTACAGAGGTTTCACAAGATTTGCTGGTTGCAGTGGCTTGTCAACAGCTGGCGGCGTAGGTGGCCAAACAAAATTTTACCTGACAGTATTGTCTGCGGAGCACGGATCGAGTGTCATTAGCGTATCTGTTTCTTTAGCATCTTTGTATTAACTCGATGTAATAATTTTAAAACTAATAAAATTTCTATATCAAAAAATATCAGCAACACTAAGCTACAACATTGTCGCACTTTGGAACACCCCAGGCGCCACAAAAGCAAGATGTCACTAAACGTCCTTCCCACATGGTTGAGTACAAAACTCGACAGCAAAACCCCTTAAACAAAGTAAAACACGAAAGCAACAACATACATAAATGGTATTTATAAAGATAATCCACATTAACATTTAAATAACTTAACAAAATAATAATTAATAAATATCAACCATACTAAATAAATATTAAACCATGAAGGGTCACAAGCAGATTTACTCTATGTTCAAAACAGCAAGGTAAATGTTTCAATATTATTAGAACATATAAGTGGATAAAGATGTGAAGATGTGTAGCTAATGGCATTCCTTTAAGCAAAACATCCACTCATATAATCTTGAAACAGTGCAAACATGATTAGGAATTCCCTAGAGAGTATTAGCAAAGATCTGAAGCCTTTTGTTTTACAAGGGACAGTAGCCTGACGATATGTTGCTCTTTGTGGCTATGCATGAATGATTTGGTTTTTGAAAAGAAAACGCATGCTTCTCTATTATGGGTTATCTATTCGGTTATATTAGCTCCATGGATAGACTATCTAGTAGATGGCAACTTCACAAAATATTGTTGTAGTGATCAAGAAGTTTTCTATCCGACCATATGGGTGACAGTATAGTTGATGGATTCTTAACACGGATATTAGTTGTTGTTCACTTTGCAATGACCTATATGCCGGTCAACGGCATGTCTTCTACCAATTGCACATGTGCTTGAAGCGCAAACAATGGGCTTGTTCATCCCCTTCTCCCCGGCGCGGCGTCCATGCCAAGTTGCCAACTAGCACACGCCGTGTTCTCGTCTTCTCGATGCAGAGGTAATCAATCAGGCTCCCATGGAATGATCATGGATCTAATGGTGGTCAATAAAAAAAAGTGCAGAGATAAAGCCTCTGATCGATTTGGTGAGAAATACGTAGTATATACTGGTGAAGAACAGAGTGGCCAATCAGTAGGGGGAAATCCCTCTTGTTTCTTCAAAAAGAAAAATAAAACAGAGTGGCGGGGTCGTCGGAGAGATGAGTACGCTGAAGCATGTCTGGGACGTCTGGGGGGAGTGGGAGATCCGCGTGCTGGTGCTGCTGAGCCTCTCCCTGCAGGTCTTCCTCCTCTTCGCCGGTGGCCTCCGCAAGCGCGTCGCCGACTGGTGGCTGCGCATGCCGCTCTGGCTCGCCTACCTTCTCGCCGACTACATCGCCATCTACGCGCTGGGCAACCTCTCCCAGAACCAGAAGCTCTGCGACGGGTCCCGGGACGCCGAGATGCACATCCTCGTGTTCTGGGCGCCGTTCCTCATCCTCCACCTCGGCGGCCAGGACACCATCACGGCGTTCGCCGTCGAGGACAACAAGCTCTGGCTGCGCCACCTCCTCAGCCTCGTCTCGCAGGTCGCCCTCGCCGGCTACGTCTACTGGAAGTCTCGCCCGGGCGCCCAGCTCATGGTCCCGGCAGCCGTGATGTTCTTGGCCGGCGTCACCAAATACGGCGAGCGCACGCTGGCGCTCCGGGCGGCGAGCATGGGCAGCCTCCGCAGCTCCATGCTCACGCCGCCGGACCCGGGGCCCAACTACGCCAAGTTCGTCGAGGAGTGCCAGTCGCGGGCGGACGCCGGGCTGGTGGCCAGGATCGTCATCGTGCCGGAGCGGCCCCCCGACGGCGACGCCCGCTTCGAGGTGCGGCGGCGGGAGTACGGCGACCTGGTGTGCAGCGCTCGCCGGCTCTTCAGCACCTTCCGCCGCCTCTTCGTGGACCTCATCCTGAGCTTCCAGGACCGCATCGACAGCCTCGCCTTCTTCCGGACGCTGGAGATGGACCAGGCGTTCAAGGTCGTGGAGATCGAGCTGGTGCTCATGTACGAGTGCCTCCACTCCAAGGCCCCCGTCATCCACGGCTGGCTCGGCCGGGGCCTCCGCGTCTTCACCCTCGCCGCACCCATCGTGTCGCTCGTGCTCTTCGCGCGAGCCGAGGCGGCCGGAGAGGGCGGCGACACGCGAGCAGGAGGCGTCGACGTCGGCATCTCCTACGTGCTCCTGGGCGGCGCCGTGTTCCTGGAGTCGTACGCCATCCTCCTCATGGTCATCTCCCCGTGGACCTACGCCGACCTGCGAGCCAGCGAGCGGCTCCGGCCGGCGGCGGGGGCGGTGTTCTGGCTCATCAAGCTCTTCCAGCCGGAGACAAAGCCGCGGTGGTCGAACCGGATGTCGCAGTACAACCTCATCAGCTACTGCCTCCACGACGAGCTCCGCTGGTACAAGGGCCTCATGGAGTCGCTGGAATGGCGGTGGAACTTCCGCGTGAAGACGACGTGGGACAGCTGGAGATACACGAAGAAGATCACCGTGTCAGAGGAGCTCAAGCGGCTCGTCTTCGAGGAGCTCAAAAGCAAGGCGAGCAGCAGCATGGACCCCAAGAGCTACCGGAAGCTCGGAGAGCACCGGGGCCAGTGGGCGCTCCAGCGCAAGGGGCTATACCAGCAGCTGGGGTGGAGCGTGGACTGCGAGTTTGACGAGAGCATCCTCCTCTGGCACATCGCCACCGACCTCTGCTTCTACGCCAACCGAGACGGCATCACCGGCGACCGACTGCCGGCGATGAGCAGGGAGGTGTCGAGCTACATGCTATTCCTCCTGGTGATGCGCCCGTTCATGATGACGGCGAGCATCGGGCAGATCCGGTTCGGGGACACCTGCGCGGAGGCCAAGAGCTTCTTCCGGCGAGCCGGCGACGAGGTCAGCGACGAGGCCGGCTGCGCGGAGAGGCTCCGGGCAGTGGACACGACCATCGCCGAGCCGAGGGACGTGAAGGGGGACCGGAGCAAGTCGGTGCTGTTCCAGGCGTGCAAGCTCGCTCGGCAGCTGCTAGAGCTGGAGGGCAACCGGTGGCGGCTCGTCGCCAGCGTGTGGGTGGAGATGTTCTGCTACGCCGCCGGCAAGTGCGGCGGGAGCGCCCACGCGCGGCAGCTCAGCCAGGGTGGCGAGCTGCTCACCGTCGTGTGGCTGCTCATGGCGCACTTCGGCGTCGGCGACCAGTACAGGGTCGAGTCCGGCCACGCCAGGGCCAAGCTCGTCGTCGATACCTGAATCGCTGGTGCCGGAAATATGGTAGAGACTCTGCTAAGGGCTCGGTAGGGAGCTCATCTGATTCTAATTCTATACACGAGAGTTGATTATCTGACATAATGATTACGTGGCTGAGACCGATTCTCTTTAATTTCCTAGCATAAATTATCAAAATCAGAATGGAGAATCACTTCTCAGAGTCAATCACTTCTCAGAATTAATAGAGAATCACTTCTTGCTGGAAAATTGTTTGGCACCAGAGAATCACCTCTGTGAGCTCCGCCAAACGGGGCCTAAATTGGACCTTGTAGTGATGGTTATATATTGTAACTGTTAACACAGCAAATAGAGGGGAAGGGAAATTGGAAGACTAAACATATTCGAGATCTGAGGGATAGTTAGGAAGAGAAGAGGGCCCGTTACTTGTGAAAGGAGTTGATTGTTCATACATGTTAATCCATATCCTAGTGAGGACATAACTTAGAGTAAAATACATGGCTGGTTCCTATTTTTTTTGCGAGAAGAGGTTGAGCTTTATTAATGCATCATAGGGTTACAAATATCGGCCTCCACTAGGGAAGCAGCAAAGTCCGGGGCACGTCGAAGCCACACGGTCGACGACATTTCTCTACAGGCATAATTAGCTAATTCATGAGCAACCCTATTTGAATTCCTATTACAGTGAACAAACTCAACCTCTCGTAGCTCATCAGCGAGCAATTTCACTTCTTTCAGCTGCAGTGCTAGTCTTGAACGATTTTCTTCCTTGGATTTAAGAGCTAAACAGATCGTGATACAATCGGTCTCTAGTATGACTGGACGGTCAATCCATAGGATGGCTAAATTCAGCCCTTCCCTGCACGCCATCAGTTCAGCTTCCTCCGCATTCACACAATTGGATCGAAGTTGCCCTGAAGTCAACAGAACTGCACCATGGTCATCTCTTGCAATAATGCCAATACCAACTAGCCCATTGTTTTTGAAAGCCGCATCAACATTGATCTTAACTCGCCCTGAATATGGCAGCATCCATCGCGAAGGAGTATGAAAACTGCAAGCATTTGTGCATCTATGAACTGCTTCATTACACATTGGTGCTTTTCCTTTCAGGTCTAACACTTGATGCTGATGAATTTCATTTAGAGAGTGGCAGTAACTCTCCAAGAATCGCTTTGAACCCTCAATTGGCATAGCAGCGTTCTCATGCTTGACTTGATTCCGGACATACCATGTACGCCAAAGAAGTAGCATGAATTTGTCCCTCATCTCTGATTTACACTCTGCAAGAATCAATAGAAGCGAGTATGGTCCATCATTTTGGAGCTTCTCCTCAGCAGGCAATAACCACACACTCCTCATTGCATCTCTCAGGTCTCTAGCTTTTGGACATCTGATCAAAGCATGGTACTCTGACTCCTCCTCCATACCACATATGGGACAAGTAACCATAGGCTCTAGGTTCCTTCTTGCTTTGTCCTTAGTCGTTGGTAGGCAACAATTAGTTGCCTTCCACACACAAATTTTGACTTTTGGTGGAACCCGAGCACTCCAAATATTATTCCATAGAGTCATGTCTCCTCCGGGGGCTGCACTAGTCCTCTCATTATTTTCTCCATACTCTATTCTGAAGCCCAACCTGTATGCACTTCTCACTGAAAAAATCCCAGATCTTTCATAGTGCCAGGCAATGAAATCGTCCTCCCCTCGCAATGGAAGCTTCATCTTTTGTATTTCGTCCACATCCAGTGGGAAGAACACATCCTTAACCAGCTCCATGTTCCATGTATTAGTCGCTGGATCAATGAGTTCAGAGACCCATCGCAGCCTGTTGCATTGTTTCTTGCCTACAACAGATAATGACACCTCTCTTGGAATCCATTGGTCACGCCAGATACGAATGCTGGAGCCATTACCCACACGCCATATAATTCCCCTCTTTAGTAATTCAAGGCCATGTTCAACAGCTCTCCATGTTGGTGAGGCATTGCCAGTAAACACAGTATCAATTAGATGGCCATTAGGGTAATACCTTGCCTTCAGGATCCATGCACACATGCTATTTGGAAATTGCAGTAGTCTCCATGCTTGCCGAGCCAACAATGCATGATTAAAGATACACATATCACGGAAGCCCAGGCCACCTTGACATTTGAACTTGATTAGCTTCTCCCATGCACACCAATGAGTTTTACGAACTCCATTTTCTGCTCCCCACCAGTAGCCGCGAATTTTTCGCATGAGCTCTTCACACAAACCAACACTCAATTTAAAAACTCTCATGCAGTACACAGGAAGAGCTTGGACAATTGATTTAATCAAAACCTCCTTGCCAGCACTCGAGATATGCTTATCGCTCCAGTCTGCTAGCCTCTTTGCGAAGCGTTCTTCCAAGGATTGGAAGGCCTCTCTCTTCATCCGGCCCTTGGGTGTCGGCAGTCCCAAGTACCTTGATTCAAAGGCTTCCCTCTGAACATTCAACACATTCCGTATCTGCTCCTTTGCGTCATTTTCAACATTGTTAGAGAAGAGAATACAACACTTCTCCTCACTAACAAGCTGACATGTCCCCTTCTCAAAAATGTTCAGTACTTGACGTACGTGGACAGCTTCATCCATTTTTGCTCTAAAGAACAGTAGTGTGTCATATGCAAAGAAGAGGTGAGAGACCATGGGGCATTACGGCATACACGCAGTCCATTGATGGAGCCATCATTCTCTTTTCTGGATATCAACTTAGACAAACTGTCAGCAACAAAGAGGAAGAGGTACGGCGACAACGGATCACCTTGACGTAGGCCTCGTGATGGAGTGAATGGCTGCAAGAGTTCACCGTTAAACTTCATACGGTAGCATACAGTAGTCACACATGCCATAACCCATTGTACCCATCTGCTATGAAAGCCCAACTTTTCCAGCGCTCTTTGCAGAAAACACCAATCCACTCTATCATACGCTTTGGCAAGATCCAATTTATATGCACAGTAACCCTCTCTCCCTGGCTGACAATTCTGCATTGTATGCAAACATTCAAAGGCAATCAAGGCGTTATCAGTAATCAGACGTCCTGGGACAAAGGCGCTCTGATTCTCGGAGATCAAATCATTTAGCAATGGCCTCAATCTGTTAACCAGGCACTTCGACACCACCTTGTATATAACATTGCATAGGCTAATGGGTCTATAGTCCTTTAGATTCTCTGGTTGTTGTTTCTTAGGTATTAGCACTATCGATGTGTCATTTACCCCTTCAGGCATGTGAGTTGTCCTAAAAAACTCCTTTATTGCAGCCACAATGTCATCCTTCATGAGCCCCCAATTCTTCTGAAAAAATGACCAGGTAGGCCATCAGGGCCTGGTGCTTTGAGAGGGCCAATTTGGAACATGGCATTGCTAATTTCCTCCTCTGTAAAATCGGCACACAACTGATTATTAATATTAGTTGTGATCACTTTATCTATTACTGGCAGCACCAAGTCAGGATTAATTCCTGGGTCCCGATCATATAATTTGTCAAAGAAATCCTTCGCTAGGCCATGCATTTCATCTTTATTAGTATGCCAAACTCCTAGCTCATTCTTCAGTTTTTAATATGATTTTTTCTTGCTCGCCACACTGCTTTTCGATGGAAGAATTTTGTATTGCGATCACCATCTTTAAGCCAGTCAATTCTAGATCGTTGAAGCCACATCATCTCCTCCCTGTATAATAATTCATTCATCTTATCTAGTGTGCTTCGAATCTCTGCACAAGCCCCATTCTGACCCTGAGCACGTAGATCCACAAGCTTCTCTCGCAGCTCTTCAATTTGCTTTGTAACAGCACCAAAATTTTCCTTACTCTAGTTTTTTAGAGAAACAAGAACCTCCTTCAACGCCTTGCAAATATCCCCTAAATGTGTTATAGCATCCCTCCTTCTCCAGGCCTTTTCTATCTCTTGTGGCAACGCTGGGTCTCTTTCCCACATGATTTCATACATGAGGCTACGCCTGCCTCTTCCTCGCTCTTCAGAATTTGCCAAAGCGACTAGCACGGGACAGTGATCAAACCTAGCTGAAACCAGATGTTTTACACCCGCGCCTATGAACATATCCCTCCATGCATCATCTGCCACTGCTCGGTCAAGGCGAACCTTAACATTCATATTACCCATCTGGTTATTATCATAAGTATAAGGCAGTCCTTCAAAACCCAGATCATACAGGCCACATATGGATAACGTATCTCTAAAATCTGACATCTGTTTTTCCGGTCTAAGACAGGCCGAAAAATGCTCATATTGTTGCATAGCTTCATTAAAATCTCCCATCACTACCCATGGTAAGGTTGATCTTGTCCTCAGATCAACAAGCCGCTCCCACATCAAGTGCCGATTCTCAACACGCGGTTCTCCATACACAAATGTTGCTCTCCACTGCGGGGCATTTGGTTCCACTCGAATAGCCACATCAATATGCCTACCTGACAAGGATAACAAAACAACTTCCATCTGTTCATGCCAAAACAAAGCGAGACCACCACTTAGCCCATTGCTGCTAACAGCAATGCAACCTTTCAATCCCAGTCTCCATCTCAAACCTTGAACTCTAATGTCTTTTATTCTAGTCTCTGACAAGAACACTAGCTTGGGGTTACTGGCCCTTGTAAGGGCCAAAAGCTCTTGAACTGTTCGGGAGTTCCCCACCCCCCCCCCCCCCCCCGACAGTTCCAGCACAAAGCATTCATTGTTCCTGACGGGGCTCGCCATGAGCACCCGTCAGGTTGTCAGCTTGCAAAGAAACAGAACCCTGCATCCTACCTTCCTTCTCCTTTTCCTGGACCGTACTCAGACATATACTCTCATATAGACTGGCAACAACCTCTGCCTCCTGTGTCATCGCAGTCTTGCACAATACCACCTCGAGTATCATCAATCCAGCATCCAACAAAGTAACAACACAAGACCCATTATAATGCAGAGACTCTTTTAGCGTTGCAAATGCTTTCTGCACATAACCGCAATGCACAACCTCCTTCATTGTGGCCAGCACTGCACCTTCCTTCATTCATGTGCCTTTAGCAGTATAAATATTCATAGAACTTCCTTCTTCACTCTTTTTTGCTGTCAACAATCTCTCACGCATACTGAGATGTTCATGAGCTGCCTTGTCCACTTTAACACAATCAACCTTTGCACTCGGGTCAATGAGAGAAAACAAACCCGAAGCACAAAGAGGAAACAAGCGCCAAGCACAACCAACTCCATACTCAAAGATGCTCTCCACTTTTATTTCATATTGAGCTGCACCCATTACAAAGAAGAAGACCCTTGCAGGATCTACAAGCAGAACCCCCACAAAGATCAAAAACATCTCATACCGTCCATAGACTACGAAGAGCATCAGCCCAGGACAAAAGGTCCAGACACACTGGACCCGAGCATGAACTGGTTGTGGCTGCCCCTTGCCACACCAGTTCATCCTGAAGGGAGTCATAGTTCCTGTCGGGTGCTCTCAGTAGTGCCCGACAGTTTGCCGGTAGCCCCAGGACCGGTCGCTGCCATACCACCTTCAGTTCCCTCTTCTTCATTTTCAGAAACCTTTGTGTTGTTCCCTCCCCCCCCCCCCCCCCACATCAAAGTTACCTATGTTGATTACTTCTTCTTTATCCTGCGTTCCTGCTATGGTGTGGCCATCAACCATAATCATTGCTGGCTGAGCGGCCTTCTTTGCCGCTGGACCCAACTCTTTCCCCTCCCCCATATTTTCTTCACGAGATTGTACCATCCCAGCACCCTGTGTTACAGATATATTCGGCCTTACAATATTCTTGGTCATGCTTTCATCACTTGCTTCTTCACGTTTCTTGCGTTTCCAGCCTTTCATCTTCTTTGTGTTGCCCAATTCTGAACTTGTCTCTTCCTCATCTAAATTTGTTTGTTTATTGTTAGCCGAGGATACTACCACCTCATTGTTTGCTATCTTGGTGACCCCATCTGCAATAGTGGTTACTGGTGGTGTTTCCTTCACTACCTGCTCACGGTTATCAGCCACCGACAGTCGCGCAACCTCTGCCATCACCTTCTCAACAGTCCCATTTTCTGGTTTATCTTTCTGGTGGTCCTGGATTGCTGGGGTAGGCGCTCGCCACAGCCCGGGTGGTGTAGCTTGGGAGGAAGCCTGTCCCATTTTATCCGGTAGAGACCAGCAGAGCACGTCGTCGAAGTGAACTGGGCGGACTCGAAGGTCCAGGCTGTACTTGATTTTCCTTTCTGTTCTTGGCACATCGCATCTCGCCTCCATGTGCCCTATGAAGATGCAGAAAAGGCAGAAGTTTGGTAATCTTTCATACCTGATCTGGACCTCCACCTCCTCCCATGTGATCTCATCAACTAAAAATATCTCCCTTTGCAGAGCTCTGTACAAAGGAAGCTGGACCCTAGCTCTAACAAACATGTCATCGATAAGACCCCTAGCCTTGTTATCAATCATCATAACTAATCCTATACAATCTCCAAGATCAAAAGCTAGTTTTTTCATAAGAAGATAGAAAGGAATCTTCCTAAATTGGACCCACATCGGCACATGTGTAAAAGGAACTAAGGATGTATCAACACCATCTGCATGACCCTCCACCAGGAAGGCGTCACCCTTGAATTGCCAAGGTCCACCGACAATGGTGTGCTTCCAATCACCCTCCTCCGAGAAAACAAGAACAAACTTCCTTCCTGCCTCAAACGCCAGAGCGCTGACTTCCAATTCCCCACGGATTTTCCACACCTTCTTCATGTGGTCGATCAGCTGCTTGGAGTTCACCAACAGTACGGACAGGAATAGTCCAACTGCCAGGTATCTGGGGCGCCGCGCCTCACGTGCCCCAGTCATGTTGATGACCAGGAC
Source organism: Echinochloa phyllopogon (assembly GCA_033239725.1). Taxonomy (NCBI): domain Eukaryota; kingdom Viridiplantae; phylum Streptophyta; class Magnoliopsida; order Poales; family Poaceae; genus Echinochloa; species Echinochloa phyllopogon. The sequence continues at coordinate 17,104,227 of BTCW01000003.1, read as the reverse complement.
GTGCTTCTCACCCTCCATTCTGGGCTCAACCACCTCCTTCCCAGCGCGCCTCTGGAAGCCACCAGCTTGAGCCCCAACAGCTTCCTGATGATCTCCTGTTTCTGCCATTAGGCAATGTGTCGAACACCTTGCCTGCAGGTTTTGGTGGTGCTTTGTTTGGAAAGGAATCAGTGATGGAGTTTGCACATCGATTTCGTCTCCTTTTATGGTCCCTTCCCGAATCTTGTAACTGGTCCTTTGATTTCCAAAATAACTACATGTAAATGGCTGTAACTTCTCCTCGCGCGGCATCTTTGGCGTGAGTTCCTCCTTTCCTTCAAGAACTGTGATAACCCTAGCATTAGATGGAGGTTTTTCCGGGGTCGTGGGGCCTGGATCAGGAGGCACCGTGTATACATGGCCTAGTAGACTTGAAGATTTGCTTTTCAGGTAGAGTAATCGCTGCTTCAATTCCTGTAGGCGGATGAGCAGGTTCTCTGTTCTTTTGGTGGATGCGGCAGCTCTCTCTCGAAAGTGGATATGGCTGGTTCCTAGACTTATCATGCGATGTCATTTAGGTTCCCAAACTCTCAAAATGCATTTTTGGATTCCCAAACTTGTTCAGTTGTGTCATCTAGGTCCCCAATCTTTCAATATATATTTTTAAGTCCCTAAACTTGTCCCAACGTGTCATCCGAGTACCCAAACTCTCAGAATGCAGCAAAAAATAGAGAGATCTAGTGTGAGAATCAGTAGAAGTCTTCATCTTATCGCGTGTTTGGACCAGTGATAATACCCATGACGCCACGATGGGTTTATGAAAATATATTTTTGGGAGTTTATGGATCTAGATGGCACCTTTGTACAAGCTCGAGGGCTTAAAATGTGTTTTGATAGTTTAGGGACACAGATGACACTTTGAGACAAATTCAGTGGTATGAAAATGCATTTTGACAGTTTAGGGGTCTAGATGACTCCTCGATGTAAGTTTAGGGGCCATCTATGTATTTTACTCTATAACTTGATTACAAAGGCCTTGCCCCTTCTCAATACGTGCAAGCACTAATGGGTCCAGTCTGTTCCCACGAAACGAGCGTTGGGCCGCTTGGGCCTGGAACTCACTCTTGGGCCGACGCTTCCCTTTGAATTCTGCTCCAAGTGATCTTCCAGTGAGTCTTAGCAATAACCTTGTAGAACTGAGTTAGATGCACTTGTAGGAATCTACATAACCGAGTCTTAAAATAAATAGAATCTTTTACATCTAAAACATGAACACGGCTTAAAAATGAGTAGGAGTATAATTGGTGGCGATTGTAGATCCAGATCTGGCCATCGTGGTTGATGCCGAGGTTGGTGTAGTTTGTATATGTATACACATCCCTCCGGTCTACACCTCATTTGCCATGGGACAGTGGCGGCCTTCAGATGGCTCTAGTGCTGCTAGGGATTGGATGGGAGTGTAGGGTTGTGTGGGCGTTTTATTTTCTTTCGTACACTCAAAACGAGTGGGGCAACCCCTTTTAATATGGCGTTGGGCGATATGAGGCTGCAACCATGTATTGGTTGAGCCTCCGATCAAGATGCAGAGAGGCCGATTCAACGGGTTTTGGACTTACCCCTTTTTCCTTTTTCTCGGCCTTTTAACCACTTCGTTATTTTTCCAACATTCTCTCCTTTGGTCTAAAGGCCTATAACTCTTGCCAATCTTAAAGTAGAATTATGTAGAGAGACAGTGTGTTGCAATGGTTGGAGTCCCACTGTAACACAGTTGTTCTCAATGCACAAAACCACTCATCGTAGTGGAAGATGGTTGTCTTATGACCTCAACTCCAAGATCACAAACTATCCAATAATCCCATGTTGGCAGTAAGTTCACGAAGGATGTGTTTATTGGTTGTATGACTAAGTGTCTAGGTCTAGCCGGGTTAGAATAGCCTGGCAGCCTAAGCCTAATTTAGGCTATACAATGAGTTCATGTTTGGTTGCATGATTTAGCTAAGCCTATACTGAAGTTGTTTCGTTTGGTTGCCCGGATTGTCTTTAGGTAGAATCACCCCTTCCGTGTGGTGGTGAGTTTAACTGGGAGTCACTTCTAGTTCCAGTGCTGACTGACTCTGGTACTGACTTCCTACCGAGATAATTGGTGAAGAAATTTAAATTTGAAACATATAAACACCTCACAAACTGAGACAAAAGTCAAAGAGAAGCAGCACATAGAGCATAAAAAATAAAAAAAATGAAGACCAACGGTTATTGTCGGTAGAACATTGCGACAAACAGGTCTTGTGCTAGATCTGTGTAAAATTGCTCTCTCGCGGAGGAACAATCAAGCAAGGAGAGAGGACCAAACAAGCAAAGCAAGATGACTCGAGATCCTCGTCCCGCGAGGCAAAAACGGCGAGCGTGACGTCCATGAGCCCGCGGCAACGACGATAGCACCAGCCACCAGCTCTGAAACTTATTCTCAGTCTGGACTATTCCCAGATTTACAACCAACCAACTAGTCTTATCTTAGTCCATGGAGAGGAAAAAAGCAAACGAAGCACGTTGAGTTGACCTCTTGGCATCACTTTTTTCACCTTCCAATTTGGACTACACGTTTCACCATCAGTCGCTTTTCCAAGGATATGGACCGAGAAGATTTCATTTCTACTTTAGAAAAACAAGAAAAGAGCAAATCCGCTATCATTTCAACTCCATATCGTTGAACTCGTTGGATCAGTCGAGGCGCTCAACCATGCACTCGATGGATTTGACTTATTCCGTGCTCCGTTCTTGCTGCGCTGCAATTCAGATTCGAGTAGTAGCCCTAAATAAGAATTAATTCGTCATCATCCTATTAAAACAACTCCAATAGTTCCCCAATAACAACTCAATTTTCCTATATTTTCTGTTAAAGGATATTGAAAGAAAAAACACAATTCCAACGTATCTCCTTTCTGTTTCTCTTTCCCCGTATTTTTTTCTCAATCCCCTTGTCCTTCCCTCTTTTCCCTTTCTTTTCTCAGTCTCCACACTGTTTTCTCAACCTCTTTCCTCTTCCTCTCTCCTCCTCACCCCTGCGTCGCGCGCCACCGGTCGCGCGCCGCTCGCCCCGCCCCCCGCCGGCCGCCCGCAGCCCGAGCGCAGCCGCGCCGCAGCACCGCATCGGCACGCGCAGGCGAGTGCCGCCGGCCGGCCCCGCTCCGCCGGGCAGCCCGCCGAGCGTCGTCGCCTCTTCACCGCGCTGCCAGCAGGGTTCCCACGCCGACGCCGATGAGCCGCGTCGCCCGGCCGCGCCCGACCGGCGCCGGCGAGCCGCTTCGCCCTGCCGTGCTCGGGCGGCGCCGGTGAACCGCGTCGCCGCCTCTCCGCGCGGCACCAACTCGCGGGCCGCCGCCTCTTCCTCGCGTTCCTCTACGGCTGCAGCGGCGCCGGCGAGCCGCGCCGCCCGGCCACGCGCCCGTGAGCGCTCCAGGTCGCGCCTCGCTGCGCTCCGAGTCCCGCCGCGAGCGGCTTGGCGCCCGCGTCGCCTGGCTCGTCGCCGGCGCGCCACGTCGCCTGGCCGGGAGCCGGCGAGCCCGAGGCACGCAGCGTCCGGGTTCCGGCGGCGGCGCCCAAACCTGCTGCTCGCCTGCGTCGCGCCGGCCACTTGCCGCTCGCCCGCGCGCCGGCGGCCGCCGCCGGCCTCCTGCCGGCCGTCCTCGTCGCTCGTGCTGCCGCCCGCATCCGTCGTACAGATACAGAGGAAAACAATAGAGAATTAGACACTGGTTTGTGGGGCTCACTTGTCAGAGAAAGGGAAAGGGGAATGAGGAAATGGCATCTGCTGGAGCAACTCTCTCCAATATTTTGAAAATTTGAAAGGGGATTTCTCTGTAGTAATAAAACGAGGAAAGGGAAAATGGGAACGGTTGGAGTTGCTCTTACTAACGTAAATTGATAAATCCTCCTATCTAAATCTGAAATCGAAGGCAATAAATAAGAAAGCGTCAAGAACGGAGAGAGATCTAAAGAGGGAAGAGCACACAGGCGCCCAAGCCTACATCTGGTAGGTTGGTGGGCCGGATGCTGTTTGGAGATGAGCAAACGTACTTTGATGAAGGCCGCCGAATTTGGATCGACCTTGCACCCGTTTTCAAGCCCAGAAAAAACACCCAATACGCTGCCTCGTCCGTGGCTTGACAGTCGCGGCCGTTGCCACATTCCTCGACGACCACGTAGCCTGCCCCTTCGCCCGCCTCGTGCTCGTCGTCGCCACGCACCCTCGAACGAGGCGTCGAGGCCGTTCGTTCAAGGGTCGAGCGCGTGCGGACCGCGCAGCGGCGCGGGTCAGGCTGGCCCTAACGAACGGCGAGGGAAAGCTGGCCCTGGCCCCTGGGACCTGGGCTGGGCGAGACAGGCGCCGAAGATGAGGCCGGCGCCGGCGCCGGCGCGCCGCGTGTACGTGCGGGGCTCTCAGGACTCAGGGAGTGCAGCCGCGCCAGTGCCACGATGCCCAGCACAGCGGCATCTGGGTAACGTCTGACGGCGCCGAGGGCGTGTGGCGTACCTATAGTCAGGCCCGTCTGCGTCGGGAGCCTCCCGCGCCGGCGCGACGTGTTCAAGCCGGTGTGCGAGTGCGACGCGTCGTTGCCCTGACTGCAACTCGAGATACAAAGGCATGGAATTATGACGAGAGGGTGCATGGTGAGGGCTGAGGGGTGAGTGCCTGACAGGTGACTTGTTGTGATACGAAAGGCATGTGTTGCCGGCCGGACGCACCAAAGTCTGTAGCATGATTGAGCGCAACAAATGCAGTAAGTAAAACCTGATTACGACCACTCGATGAGTGTTACTGTGTAAAGCCAGCATCAATCTCATGGAAAATCCCATCCCACTATCGCCGGAAATTAGGAAAACCCCGGATGTTACTTGCAAACATTCTCAAGCCTCAGACGTGGCGACGACAGCGCCTCGCATCGCATATGTCCGAACAGTAGCGGTTCCTTTCCGACGCGGCAACACGGCGTGCGCATCCTACCCTACCATACCGCGCGCGCCCCGTGCTGGCTGGCGTGTAGCCTGCGTCGCGGGGAAACGCGTGCGCTCCCGGCGCCGCGTCCGGCGTCCGCGGCGGCATGGCGCCAACGGCATCCACACACCCGCCGTCCCTTTCGCGAGGCGTGTGGAGTTCGTCCAAGATAGGAGCCGTCGCTCTCGCCGGAATCCGACGCGATTCGGAGTTTCAGATAATTTGCCCGGTTAAACCCCCACTGGCGGTCACTCTCGCGGTATAAGTACGGCTCCCACGGCAGGCTCGATCGTATCGGTGCTCCGATCATCCCAGGCCGGCCTCTCGCCAAGTCGCCATTCGCCACTTTGCTATGGCGATGGAAGAGCTCGACGAGTTCGAGGTGCTCTGGCCGGAGGCCTGCTACCACGCGCAGGAGACGCCGACGAGGCCATCGCCTGTTCCGCCGCTGCAGGTGCAACCGCCCGAGGCGCCCGCCGCTGCTCGCTCTCGCCCCGTGGACGTGCCCACCAGCCCGAAGGCCGCCGGCTCGTGCCGCTGGAAGTACGGGACAAGGGACGGTGACCGTGACGACGACGGCCGCGTTGGCCGAGGCGGCGGCGCGACATGGTTCCGCCGCACCTGCTGGTGTCAGGCAGGCGGCGGTCGGAGAAGGAGACGGCGTGGACGCTGCGGGCGTCGGGACCGCCGTGTAACCGGGCGCGCGACCTGCGTCTCCTCCGCGAGTACGTGCTGCGGATGACCGGCTTCATTGAAGGATGACGTCGACACGCTGGACCGGTTCTGTGTTCTTGTGCTAGAGCCTTGAGTGCACTGTGCTCATGTAATAGATCTCGCAAACTCCAAATTAAGCATGGTCTTTGGTGTACTTCGATTTGTACTCGCGGCGAAAATGGAAATTTGAGTAATTTGGAAGTTGAAGTTGTATCTGGACCAGAAGACTTTTGCCCCTGTTCGTTCAAAAAGAAGACTTTTGCCCCTCTCTCGACGGTTCGGGCACATAGTTATACTTTGATGTTCCGACACGAGACATGCATGCCTCGGTGAAATAAAACACCTAGTAGTAAGTATGTAACTTGCCGTGTAACAATTCTGTTAAGATGAGTTTGTACATTATCGTACTTGTGTTTGTGTGCTGCTAATCTTAATCCGAGTCCTAATTGTTCTCCCGTCTTCACAGCTAACATTCTTTGTACGAGGACATGGCATTAGGGCCTTTTGGGTGCCACGTGGCAGCTGACGAGAGGGTGTTCCGCACTCCAAATCAACCGGCGGCCGGGTCCCCTTTTTTTCTTCCTTGCAGCGTATACCAACACAGTGAGCTGATGCCTTTGCAATCTTCCCACCCAAGGAAGAGTGCTTGTTCGCCAAGGCACGCCACCGCCTCCTTCCAAAGCACACCACTATAAATTCACCCCGCCATGAGCACATCGAGCTCTGCCCGTCCCCGACGGCGAGGCCATCGATCATATATCCATGGAGGAATTCCAAGAAGCTGAAATCCTGTGGCCCGGCTCCACCGACCATGACGACAACGACGACGGCGTCGGGACGACAGGTACTACGACGAGGTCTTCAGTTCGTTCCAGGCCGGCCTCGCCGGAGCTGTCCGCGCCGGTCGAGATCTCTCGCCGGAAGCGGCGGTGCCGCCCCTGGGCGGCGTCGGAGTACACCACGTTTGATCAAGAAACCGACGGCGGGAGCGGCGGCGAAGAAGACGGTGGTTGCAACGACGACGCAAAGCAGAGAAGTGCGAGAGGTTTGGCGATCGTGCCGCCGCATGTTCTTCTTGCGCGGAGGAGGCTGGGAGGCCGGATGGCGGCGTACTCGATGTGCGCCGGGAAAGGGAGGACGCTCAAAGGGCGGGACCTCCGCGATGTCAGGAACCTTGTGCTCAAGATGACCGGATTCATCGAGAAATGAAGGCGCAAGCCTGGGATTGCTGCTTGCCGTAATGATGTGCATGCGACGTTCTCAAATGATGAAATGAGGAAGCTTGTGAAACCAGAAGTTTGCGTAGAAGAAGAAGGATAGAAGGTGAACGGCTCATCATTTGGTTGATTCGTTGTAATAATTTGCTAGCTCATGGAATAATGTACATAGCTAGCTAAGAAACAGCCGGAAAAGTTTAAATGAATTAAAATATATACAGCTATTACTACTGAAGGTGATGAATCAATGTTATTTGTAGCTGTGTTATCATATTTCAGCTAAGAGGAAAATGTGATTTATTTAATTTTTTTAAAGGACCGGCAGAAGAGCTGCCTATTATATTATAAATTTATTTGACCATTTCATCTTGAAATTTAGACGAAGAAGAAAAACAGCCAATTAAGGGTCAATGTTTCGAGGCAACATGAACTGAACCTATAGCTGCAACTGCAATATACATTACCCCATTTATTCCGATGCATGGTATAGGCCGGTTCGAAATGGATATACAAAATTGTTTTAACTTTATCGTAAACCAAAATTGTATAATAGTTTTAATAAAATTATAAAAAATATATTAGCATCTACAATATCAAATAAATTAAATGCACTATTAAGATATATTTCATGGCGTATGCAATGAAACTAGTTTAATGTTGTAGACATATCTATATATTTTATACATACTTTATCAAAGCTGGAAAAGTTTGATTTGAGACAAAGCTAAAACTACTTATGATTTAGAATGGAGTACTAATTAAGGAATGGAGTAGAAGGTTCAAAAAGGTGTTGCATTTGCCGGAGTAATGGTAGATTATTTGAACATGGTTCCGGACAATCTGATTAAGGGAACCTAAACTTAGCTGTTGCTTGGACTCATGGAACTGGTAGCATTTGCCGGAAATGGCAAACGGACAAACAATTACCTTTCATTCTGGTCGTAAATAAGTGTCATTTAAGGTTTTCTTAATTAAGCCATTTGTATTTTGATTTTGGATAGTTGAAATAATATGGTTTGCGCCAAGAGTGGTTCCATAATAATATGATGTAGCCAACACACCACTTATGTGTTTAGTATAGATTAATGAACAGACATTTGATTCTTTCTCTTTCATCACAAAAGAAAAAAAATCTTGCACCGGGGATTTCTTGCTTAAGAGTACGCGACGTGGAACATCAACAAACGCACAATTCCTTTCCAAGTCGCAACCATTCCGTGTCTTCGATTTGCTTGGGTTGGCAGATGATTCGGGTGACCGCTGGCCTGAATGAGCAGCTATGCTAATGCTAGCCAGCTTGCGTGTACGAGAGAGCACTAGTGATGGATGGATTGAAGGAATCCATTTCCCGGAACCCTGAGGAAAAGGTCAGCAGGGCTCTGATAGCAACCGGGCACGCATGCGCTTCCATCGGAATAGATGATCCATGTCGTCAAGTAATATGATCTGGTTTCTCAGCAGTAGTACGGTTTCTTTCTTTTTTCTTTTTCCCCTCCCTGAGGCAAACAGAATAGTACTTTTCGTTAAAATTTGGGCTGCCCGGCCTGCGGCATCGTGCACCACTTGCTATATGGGCTGGCCCAGAGCATGAGCCAAGATTAAAGTTGCTCGGCCGCATGGGCTCTATATTGTTTATGTTAGGCCTAGCCATTTGGCCCATCATGGACTCTGGGCGACCTCGGATCCTGAATTCCTGATTCCCCGGCTCGAAGGAAACCTGAACAAGAAGAACAAGATGATGGTATTAATCAAGATGGATTGCTTTGCTGAGAAACAATTGCAGGACGACGATCCATGGACGCTTCCGAGGCCGGAAATCAAGGGAGCCAGGCGACCGGTTTGCTTACCTTAGCAGCAACGCCACACACATACCACTGCAGAAATTAATCCATGTCGTTTGTCAGGATGAGTAACAACAAGGGTCGCCGTTTCGCGCAAATCTCCGAGGCCCCGAGCTACGTTACCCGATGCCCAAAAATCTAATCTAGCGCCCCGAAAAGCATAGACTCACCACTCACCCTCAGCTAGTATCTACCAGTACCGTTTAATTTCAAGGCAAACGAAATCCAATGGAGTGTGCTAGCTAGAAGTAGTGCTGTAAAAATGTTTTTACATGCACATGGGCGTGGAGATCAGATCCAGTTGGTTAAAACTCAGAAGGATTGGCTGCCGTCAGAGTAAACATTCACACCGATCTACTACCGTCATGTCTCTCGTTTAGCTATAGCCGGCCATTGCCCGGATGCTGCAGACTATGCCCATAGATGGCAGTTGATACAGATCACTGGATAATCCAGCTCTGGTGCGTATAGTCATTGACTAATTTGTTCATTCACTGTTGCAGTCGTCAAAGACACTGTAGAAATTAACACGAGTTCACTACTGCTCTGCGTTTCTTTTACAAGCCAAACGAAGTCTATTGCGGTATGTCAGACAAAATAGCATTAACTGCAAATGGAATCCTCTGACCGCATTAGCTAGCTATCGTTCCGTTTGTTTGATCAGAAAGCAAACCAAATGGAAACCCCAGCTCCCCCTCTTCTCTATAAATTAGCACAGGATTGTCCCTGCAACGACGACCCACACTCAGTCACTTCCCAATTCCACTGCTAAGTCGTACTGTAGTAGGAGCTAGCTAGCTTACTCTCTTTTGAGAAGGCAAGGATCGATGGCCTCCTTGAAGATCCATGGCGCCGTGGCAATGGTAGCGGTGGCCTTCCTCGCCGCCGTCCTCGTCCCTTCTCACGCGTCGACGACGGCCGACGAGCCAGCAGCTAAGCATAAGCCCACGTCTCCAGCGCCACCGCCGCCTGCACCGCACACCTCGCCGCCGCCGGCCCAGCCGGTGATCATCGTCCAAGGCCTCATCTACTGCAAGTCCTGCAAGCTCAGGGGCTACAACAGCGGCATGGACGCGTCCCCTCTCCCCAGTGAGTCTCTCTTGAAAAACCAACACCGCAAATATATAAATCAAGCCTCGTCACTTTATTTCTACTCAGTGACAGACAGTACTGAAGATATACAGCACATTTCAGTCTGACTCTGACCTGATCGCGCGCTAAAAATTGGCTGGTGTAATGTGCAGATGCGACGGCAAGCCTGGTGTGCTACGGCGACGAGGAGAGCAAGTACCGGGTGCTGAACCAGACGAGCACGGCCACCGACAAGAACGGCTACTTCATCGTGATGGTGTACGACCTGGAGATGTTCGACCGGCATAGCTGCAGGCTGTACCTCCGCTCGTCGCCGACGGCGCTCTGCGCGAAGCCATTCATCCCGTCCAACCCCAAGCTCGGGCTCACCCTGGTGAGGGAGCAGGTGGCCACGGTGCCCAAGGGCACGCGAGCCGTCTACCACTCCAAGACCGCGCTCATGTACGCGCCGGGCACCGGCGGCAAGTGCCCGACGATCTACTGACGACGACGCGTGGTCAGAGGCGGCGGCGTCCGTCAATCATATCTGGAGCAGCTAGTATGGACGGACGCGTTGACGATTGTGTGTGCATGAGCAGCATGGGCGCTCGTTTGAATTCATCAAGATTTGTGGGAGGCGAAAATAAGGTGGAGTGCTTGTTGTCACGTAAGTGTGGTGTGTAGTGTTGTCCGTTTAGTTTGGTGCTGCTCGATGGAGAGTGTTTGTTGACTGTATGTTGTGTTTGAGTCTGAACTCTGAAGTGGTCTGGTCGTCTGTGTAACCTATTCAGTCGGTCCTGTCTTCGAATGAACGAATATGATGATGGGCATCCTTTTATTCGGCTGTTTTAAAACAATACATAGGATCTGTTTCTTAGAGCTTCACCTGGTTCTGATTCTCTATAGGAGTTGATTCTCTGAGAAAAGTGATTCTGTGACTGAAAGCGAATTCTCTTTGATTCTCTATCGTAAACTATCAAAATCAGGATGGAGAATCACTTCACAGAATCAGGAGAAACTATTTTTTTCACCTCCCAGTCTCTTAGTTCATTTCAGAGAATCACTTTACAGAATTAGCAGAGAATCACTTCTCCCTGAAAAACTATTTAACAGATATCCTCCTATATTCACCAGAGATTCAGCTCTGGGAGCTCCGCCAAACGGGGCCTTACAAAACTCCAAATTAGAGGGTCTGCCTTTGTTTGGTCCAGCCTTGCGACTTCATGGCTCTGTTTGTTGGGATGTGGTATGCGTCCACTTATGGCCACATGATCTGACTTACTCCCTCTATCCAAAAAAATCAAACGATTTTAGGATTCAACTTTTATCCAAAAAAATAAGTCATTTTATCCTATTTAGTAGGTGCATGTGTATACACCAAGCAATTAATGTTAAATATAGTTAATAAATAAAAACAATCAATGTCATTTTACTTCATCCTAATATTTTTAGAATGGCTTCGTTCAATCGTCCATTCTCTAATCAGTCCATTATTTTTTTTACCTACCAACACGAATCTCGGTGCGAAACGGATATCTATCTATATAAGCATGGTGGGCGGTGTTCACTTCCCTGAAAAAGGAATGTGAATTTGGGTGAAAATGTCACATCGAACACTGTAGCGCACTGTAGCACTTTTCGTGTATTTGTGGTAATCATTGTCCTACCATGACCTAACTAGGCTCAAAAGATTTGTCTCGTCGTGCACATCAAAACAATGTACTTAGTCTTTTTATTTACCTACATTTAATACTCCATGCATGAGGAGAGAGATTTGATGTGATAGTGAATAGTGAAGTTTAGAGAGAGAAAGTTTGAGGAAAGTTTTGGATTTGAAGGGAAGTGAACACCGCCGTGGTCACAAAGTAGGAAACTACTATTGTGTTTTGTTAAAACTTAGATTATTAAATCTTATAGTTGTAAAAGCTAGGGGCTGTTAGGATCAACCCAAACCGTGTGGATAGGTTGCCTCAAGCTTGAGACGGTGGGGTGAGACAATTTACAGGATTCGACGATTTATTAGCTTCTGTGGATTGTAGAAATTACATCACAATCTAGGGTATTTGATCACAAGCCAGATTATAAAAGTTAGAGTCTACAGTCAAGTTGATACTAGCACCATACCCAAATAATGAGATTTTTTGTGCATGCAGAGCTATGTTTTCTTACATTATCTCTCTTTTATGTGAACAGGAAGTGCATGTCCCTACTATTTTTTTTGGGACGGAGATCAAATGCAGTGGCCACTGCTGGCCACTGCAAGTTAAGACTGCACGCAATGTCAGCCGTCCGATTTTCCGATGGACGGTGTGGACCTGATGCTACAGTAGCAAACAATGTTTTGATGAACAGTGGCTCTGTGAATAGTGGCCAAATGAACAGTGCACAACAGTGATCCCTCTCACACCTACCCAGTACCCACTGCTTACCTTGCAGTTGTAGTAGCCACTGCATCCGATCCGTGTCCTTTTTTTTGGAACCATGTCCCTACTAATTATAACATGTTAAAGAAGAGTAACAAAAAGTACAGCAGAAAGAAATTAAAGAAGAAAAAAGGGGAAGACACGGTAAGAATTTTTTGAAACAAAAGTGGCACTGTAAGAATAGAGAACTGACGAAGACACAAACTAAAATTAAGAAAAAGCTTCTAGCCATTATTTCTTGATGTCTGAAACCATTTTCCCCCTTATGTATAACCATGATAAATTCCTGGATATACCCTCTCCTCACTGATTGCTGATTGAATAGTAGATTAACCGGTTATCCCCGAATCTATTTGCTGAACGGTAGCGCTTGACGTCCTTTGCACCGCGCGCATAATCTCCGATTCTCCGAGCACAACATTCGTCGCAATTCGGAAACTTAACATGCCCAATTGCTTGGGATTCTTATGTCTCGTATGTGACTAGAACAGAAAACTACACTTCTCCGACTCGAACCCGAACTGATCGTCCTCCGTGGAAAACAGCAAAAGATTGTCTACGGAAAAATGCGTGCCGGCTTTTTCTGACCTAGCCCGTTGCGGGCCAACTCTTGGGCCCTTATTGGAAGGCATTCAAATCAAAGCCCACGCGCCCAGCCGTATTCTGACGGGCCGTGTTGCTTGTTGTTCCTGGAGTCTCAGTCGGACTGAGCGACGTATAAGGACACTCTCCAAGAACAATAAAATCTCAGTCACCTCCGCTGAAAAATACTAGGCAAAATAAAATCAACTGCACTGGCACAATAAGGCCTGGAATGTTCAATGCAAAGCGCAGTACTGTTCGACGCTCTGTAGCCAGAAGAAATCGTTGAGCAACTGCCGTTGATTCCCGTCGATTCCTCGAATTTTGTCCGTACTCCCGTTGCAAATTTTCGGCTACCGCGCGCTAGCCTTCTTACATCGGGATCTACCGTTAGTGCTACTTGGCTAGCAGAGTACTACTACAGTACTATTTTACTTGCTCAATCTTGCAACGATTTACCTCTAGTTACTCCAAGTGGGTGCCTTGAACTCGTCACCAGATTGTATTCCGTTACGCAGGAGCTTGCATTCCCGATTGAAACGGATCCGATGCCTTGAACGCTACGTATATGCTGGACTATCCCGATGCACTGAGTACGGCCAAGTTGCTCAGCCGAGGATGATGCTACTGCTAGAGCAGCAGAGCATAAGCTGGGAGAACGACGACGATGGCGCTGGTACTACTGCTCACACACTACTACAGAAAGCGACATCACAAACGGGCTCATCACCGTTTGTGATACCCCCATCACAAAGGGATCTTTAAAAAACGTTTGTGATGAGGGTCATCACAAACGGTTTTTAAAGAATTGTTTGTGATGGGAGGCCATCACAAACGGGTGGCATCACAAAATACGAACCGTTTGTGATGCCCCTCATCACAAACGGTTTTTTAAATCTTTTGTGATGATGTGTATGGTACACGTTCAAACCATATTTTGAAGTAGTAAATCACTTCAAATCAAAAAGTGTTGAACTACAAAGTTGTATGGCTTCTTGAGATGTAGAACTTTTACTTTGGTCATTTCTTCATTTGACAAATTCATATGAATATTGTTTATAAAATCCATCTCTCTCGTAGAGTTATAATTTCCTAAAACTATAAGAGAGACCTATAAGATTTGTGAACAATGTTACTCTCACTATATCGTATGGAAAAACGGTCAATATCAAAGTTGTAGATCTTCAAAAGTTATGAAACTTTGTAGTTGACAACTTTTTAATTTGAAATTGTTTTACTAATGAAAAGTAAGTTTGTACTCAAAATTTGAAATTTGAGTTTTTTCAAACGACATCGGATGAAAAAACGGTCAACATAAAAGTTGTAGATCTCGACAAGTCATGAAACTTTGTAGTTGACAACTTTCTTATTTGAAGTCATCTAGTTAGCTAGATCTAAGTTTGAATGTTCTCAAATTTGAAATTCAAATTTTGTAAACGGCCTCGGATGAAAAAACGGTCAACATGAAAGTTGTAGGTTTTGAAAAGTTAGAAAACTTTGTAGTTCAACACCTTTTGATTTGAAGTCATTTTGTGGCTTCAAACGAGCAATTTAAACTCGATTTGGTATAATACGATAGGAATCAAAACTATATCTAGTCACAAGTGACAATGAGGTGCAGGTAGGGGAGGGCTCGCGCGAGGGAGAGGGCGCCGGTTCGAACCCCGCCGGCCGCGTAGCGTGCGATTTATACGCTAAAAAATAGCGCGACTTGTGGAGGGCTGGTGGCCTCCCCCAGGAAATCACTACGAACCGTTTGTGATGCCCGGGGCATCACAAACAACTGTCACACGGTGGTGTGTAGAGTAGTGACAGCTTACTTGACCTGACATTCCGACTTGAGCGGGCAGAACGAATCTAACGCGCCTGGAGCTCTTGAATGAAGTGGTCTGGACCGAGCCTTTTAAATTGTCCCGAGCCATTAACTTGCGCTGGCTGGTGTTCACGAAGCAGTGCTCGCTTGCTTGACACTCCAAGCCACATGCGAGTTCATCATGCTTGGCCCTCGATTCCCCGGCGGAGCCCTCGTAATTTCCGCGCAACTTGAAGGATCTCCGCTGATCCACAAGCCGAAACGGCGATCACGAACAACCTCACGCGCGCGCGCATGAACCTAGGAAATCGATCAGGATTCGGAAGAGCCACCTGCGACTATAAATTGCAACCGTCTCGCTTCCTGTCTTCGCAACCTGTATTGTATCCTAGCTATACCTGTCCTGATCTGCTATAGCTTCTGAACAGTGCAGTACGTAGCAGCTACTGTGCAGTGTACATACGCTGCCGCATTGAGTGGCTAGACCGGCCACGATGGCTTTGATCGCCAAGTGCGTGCTGCTCTCCCTCTCCGCCGTGCTCCTCTCCCTCGGCGGCGCCTCCGCCATGGGCCTGCCGCCGCCCCCGCCGATGGTGAACTTCAGCATCGGCGTGCAGGGCGTGGTGTGGTGCAGGTCCTGCAGGTACCCCGGCTACTTCGCGCCCATGGACGCGTCACCACTCCCAGGTCTGGCCCTAGCTACTCTCTATCCTGTGGCTTACGTTATCATCCACTATTTCTGTCCACGCCCGTTCATTCTTCTGAACATTATCGGTGCAGGCGCGGCGGTGTACCTGCGGTGCAAGCACGGGCGGCGGTCGCTGACGGTGCCGGGGCGGGCGGGGGCGGGCGGCTACTTCCTGATCCAGACGTCGCAGCAGACGGCCGCGTTCACGAGCCAGCAGTGCCGGGTGTACGTGCCGCGGTCGCCGGCGCGCGCGTGCGGGGTGCCCGACTACCCCAGCAGCGCCCGCAAGGGCCTGCCGCTCAAGTTCCAGGAGTTCGTCAAACGCGACAACGGCCTGCAGGGGATGTACTCCGTCGGCAACCGCCTCTTCCGACCCAGCTACCCCGGCAGGTGCTACTGATCGATCGAGTAGTGATCCTGCTGCCTGCTGCGCCGGCGTACGTGCGTGCAGGTGTGTGTCTAGTGTATTAGCAGAAATTAAAGGGCGCAGCAGGGACGGCGGCTTGAATAAATCTGCAGCTAGGTGGTCGATTGGCGTTGGGGATGGATTAGTAGCCGCCGGGTCATTTTAATTAAGGTGCTAGTGTTGGTTTGACACCTTCTGTCGTTATAGACGTAAAGTTGTTCTTGCTGCTCGATCAGTTGGTTTACGGTAATTAACAAGGTGGATTGGGCAGCTGTAACTGTTGTTACTGTACTCGTGAAGCCTTCTGTGTTACCACTGCTACTTGGTTAAAGAATTCAGCATTAGTTCTGTTACTCTGCAGGTTTAGCTTCCATATTCATTGCTTCAGGAGGCGATTTTTTATTTTGTTTGTTCTTTCGCTGCGCGTGTTAAAATGCGTGATTCGTAAGCCCAGTGTCAGATGAGTAGATGATCGGCTTAAATGTCACCTTGGGCCAGGCTTGTAGACATATGAAATGCTTCCAACGGGGAAATTGCTAAGCCCAAAACTAATAGCTGTAACAGGCCGAAAGGCAGCCCAAGTAGTAGTCGGCGCCTTGCTTGATCTGACAACAAAAATTTTCGAGCAAAAGGCTAGTAACGGGATTCGCTTTCACGATCCAAAGAAAAAATGAATCTAGCATGGCCTGGCCGTTAGTAGCAGTGAAACGGACAAAACAGCCGGCACGGTTTGCAGAGATACCCCTTGGCGTGGTTTTAAAATGCTCGAAAGCATACAAAGCGCATTTTACGCCGGGAACATGATAAGCGCTCCATATACGACAGATCTGTATGCCTACGTTAGAACAGTAGCGTGAAGCTCTAGTGGCTTGTGGTACCATAGTACCATAGTATACCGTGCCGTTATACTAGCAGCATGCTTCGATCGTTTACGAGACACGTTCAAATTCATTGCACCTTTCTAGCAGCTCTCTTTGAGTAGCGCCCATCTGGACGGACATTCCTGCCAACCACCTTTTTCTGATAACTGTAACCAAGTCGAGAGTCTACCATACCAAATCAGGCCTTTGATGAGCCCATGCCGAGTACAGCATCATACGGAATCCCTCCACAAATCTAGCGCGACCTGAAGCTCCGCACCGGACGTGCAATGATTGGCACGCTGGCCACGCGTATAAAAATTCCCGGCGACACACAGCTGAAGCTTCGGAGCCTCACCACCGACGCAACGCAACGACCGGAGTCCAGGTGGCCTCGTCCTCGCCGCCGATCCACCAAACGGGGAAACGGGCCGCTGAAACGTCGTCTGAAAAGCAACCGAGGTGTGGTGGTGTGCGCGCTTCTTCAACGCTTTTGCTTTTGCACCAAAACATCCATCCAAACGTGCCCTCACTTGCCGAGCACTCCTCGCCGTCGCACCGACCCGTCCTCTCCGCGCGATGCGATTTCATTCACCCCGCCAAACGGCACCAAACCACGCACGCACGGCAGACACAGAGACGGGAAATAAAATAAAATTGGACCGCGGGATTATTTATTTTTATCAAATCACCGGCACGAACGCCACCAGATCCGGGTGGGGGCGGCGTCCTCGTCGACGTCCCCCCATCAACATCAGCCGGCCGGCCCGGCGGCCGCGTCCGGCCCAAGCTCCTTCGCTCCTAGTCGTAGCGCCAGTCAGTCTTTTTTTTTTTTGAGGGTAAGCCAGCCAGTCAGACTGGGGGCGCAGCCGCTCGCTTCGCTCCTAGTCGAGTCGTAGCGCCAGCCAGCCAGGCCGCGAGGAAACCAGCGCGAGTAGGAACCCAGGAACCGTCCCCGAGCCGAGTCAGGGTCCGTCGTCTTGGCTGATTTGGCTCGGCTCGCCTGGGACGCGCAAAAATCACATCGCCCTCGCATGCTCGCTCGCTAGCCCGGCCGGCCGGCGCACCACCACCTACCCTCCTCTCCCCCCGCCGGACGGACCCGCTGCCTGCGCTCGCTCCCATTCCGAACCGGCAAATCGCGTCGCCGCCCGCCACGGCCACCCCGCCGCGCTTCTAACCCCCACCCAACTCTGTCGGCCTCTGATCCCTCCCGCCCCGCCCACGCGCCCGCCCAGGCTCCAGCCCCTCGGGGCGATAAGTATCCGCCTCGGTCTCCTCCCCATCTGATCCGGCCCCTCCTCCTCGCCGACGCCGCCGAATCCCGCTGCCACGGCGCGGATCTCGCGGCCCGATCTGGCGACTGGGATGAGAGCGGGGCGCCGGCGATGAGCGGCGGCTCGGCGGCGGCGCTGGGGCTGCGGTCCGGGAGCTACGGCTCCCTCGCGGCCGCCGTCGGCGGCAGCGGCGGCGGCGGCGGAGTGAGGAAGGCGGGCGCGAGGGGGTGGGCGCTGCGCGGGGAGAAGGACCGGCTGCAGCTGCTGCACCGCGCGCTGCGGCTCGTCGGCCGCCGCTGGGCCGGCGTGCTGCTGCTGCTCGCCGTCGCGTCCGCCGCCGTCTTCTGCTCCCTCTTCGCCGTCGTCAAAGGTCCGCCGCCGCGCCGATCCCTCCGCTCCCCGCTCGTTTGCTCTGCTGCTGCTGCTGGCCCGCTGCTGCGCGCGCTTGGCTCTCTGGCGCTGGTTTGGGCGCGCCGTCTAGGCAGCTCTGCTTTTGTATTTGGGGTCATGCAGCTGGCGTTTACAGATTTTGAATTACTAGTGCTGTAGTGGCATGGTAATCGCGTGCGCGTGCTCGTCATAGAGTATGCTTAATGTCTGCACCATTTGCATACTCGCGGATAGTGTGAAGGCCCCCTTCTCACGACGCAGTCCTGTGCCATCGGGGATGGTTGGATGTTGTAGCCAGTAACCTGGTGTATTGCTCATGTGCATATTTTGGTATGGGTCAAGTGTATAAGTTAGTACTGATGCATATGGAAGTAGTTCTAATGGTTAGGGACTTGGAGGTCAATAGAATTTACGCCTGCAAATGTTTCATATGGTTTAAATGTCTCAACAGATGTTTCCTACTGGAATGTGCTTTGTTGTTACAGAGGATCGCCACTGACTATTTACCTTTCAACTTGTTTCAGATGACAGTAGTTCAATTAGCATTGTGAATAATTACGAAGTCCCAAATGCCATACAGAAGTCAGTGTATCCCAGCACAACACGGCCTCTAATGATGTCCGGAAACCAATACTCCACTGTTGTCAACAAAATCAAGCTTCCAAATCGGCTTCATCTTTCATATGCAAATTTCACACATCCTTGTGAAGGTTTCTCAGTTCCTCCTCCCCTGGTGGATAAGAAACGCACTGGACCACGGCGTAAGATTTGTTCTTTGCATATCTCAACTAGCATTGCAGTTTATATGTATTTAACATGTCTCTGATCATGTGATTTGTTCTCATTTCCTCCTGTAGCGTGCCCGGTTTGCTATGTCTCTGTAGATCAGGCATTTGCCCTGATGCCCCTACAGGCTTCACCGTCACCTGTCCTAAAGAACCTAAACTATATATCTGAAGATGACACCATTGCAAATTTATCAAGTCAGGGCTCTGGATTTGGAGGACATCCATCTCTGGAGCAGAGAAATAAATCTTTCGACATTAACGAATCAATGACTGTCCACTGCGGGTAGGCTGCATGCATTTCCTGGCCCAGACTAAATGTACGCTTGTCCACATAAAGTTGTGTGAAATGTGAATACTTAAGTGAATGTTGTTTGCAATTGTTATCAGCTTTGTCAGAGGAAAGAAGCCTGGCCAAGGTACTGGATTTGACATCAAGGAGGATGACCTGCTAGAGATGGAGCAATGCCGTGAACTAGTTGTAGCTTCTGCAATTTTCGGTAATCATCATTGTTCATTGATAGTCTTATCTACATTGGTCTTTAAAGAAGTGTTTTATCTATGGCTGCTATGCTCACTATGCTATACTATTGCCCAGGAAATTATGACATGATTCAACATCCAAGGAACATCAGTGAATTTTCAAAGGCAAATGCTTGCTTTTACATGTTTGTAGATGAAGAAACAAAGGCTTATGTCAAGAATTCTAGTTCTCTGCACAATAATAACAAAGTTGGAGTATGGAGGCTAGTGGTTGTCCGAAACCTACCTTATGAAGACCCAAGGCGTACAGGAAAGGTATCTTTCTTATGGATTGCAATAACTATCAATTGTCCATCTGATATGTGCCTCTTCTATCAACACTCTTTATAGCAAGCAACAAAAAACGGTACCCCCTCCGTTCCTAATTGTAAGCCGTTTTGGCTTTTGTATATACATAGCTTTTGCTGTGTATCTAGAAACACACTATGTCTAGATACATGGCAAAATGTATGTATTTAGAAATGCCAAAACGACCTATAATTTGGAACGGAGGGGGTAGATTACATCGTTTTCCTAATTAATACAAACCTCATACCTGATAGTGATAGAGCACCTAATCTAAGCTGCAGAAGCTTCTTTTGGGACAGGAGTCAGTACAGTTCTGCCATTGAATGGACCTCACAGGCTCATTTACTAGTAGAAAGTTGCTGACACGATACATTGGCTATATAAATTATGTAGTAATGACACTAGGGATTTAATGATAGCCATAGATTAATACCCGCATCATATGAAATTTGGGTAATGCAAGACTCAATTAAAAAGTTGATAAAGTGATACATTATGTATGCTTGGCAAACTTGTTCAGGAAGCTACTGTGTATTGTGCAAAAATATGCTCTTGAGCTATCCATCATTTCTGTCTCATAGATACTCAGTATTTATATGCTAGCCTATTTAACAGATCTTCATAGGATGCTCTTCTGCCTTGGTTTAGCTCATAAAACCCGAGTTTATTTCGAATAGGGAACTATCCTTAGTTTACTATAAGTCACAAATTCCGCCTTTCGTGTGTATTCTAGTTGTTCAACTTAAAGTAATTCCTTCCAGATGTCCGAAAGTTCTTCTAATTAGTTTTTAACTTAATTGACTTTAGTAGGAGTTTAATTGCAGGAGATGTATTTATTATTTGCATCAGCATGGTCACCTCCTTATCTATATGCTGTTTTGATCATGTTGAATGGACAAATATTGTGCAGATCCCGAAACTTCTGCTCCATAGGCTTTTTCCAAATGTGAGATTTTCAGTTTGGATAGATGCAAAACTTGAGCTTGTTGCCGATCCCTATCTCCTGCTTGAGAGGTATTCTTGATGTAAATAACTTTGTTTGCAATATCATTGATGGTTGTATTCTTAAAGAGAATATCTGGAAAATATCTATGACTTTGTCAAATTGGGGAAAGCTAAATAAATTCTGGGGTTCCCTTACACCCTGCAAATGCCACCTTTATTTTCTCAGAACCACATCATGCCATTTCTGTAGGAAACTGGTCACAGCAGATCTGTAGTGGGTTTAGACTGCAGAACATGCTATCTCCGAAAACTTTCTTTGTGTTAACTGCTCACTTTGATAAGTAACATTTCTTGTGTCTGCATTTGATCATTTTAGTACTGCATTTATATGACTGGTATGAAAATTTGACTGTTGAGCTCCTTTCAGCGATAGTGTATTATCTGATTTCTAACGCTATTTTATAGGTTCCTGTGGAGGAAGAATACCACTTTTGCGATCTCTCGGCATTACAAACGCTTTGATGTGTTTGAAGAGGCAGAAGCTAATAAAGCTGCTGGAAAGTATGACAACGCGTCAATTGATTACCAAATAGAGTTTTACCGAAACGAGGGTCTATCACATTATTCTCCTGCTAAGTTCCCTGTCACAAGTGGTCAGTGATCTCATCAAATTCTGGTAAGAGAGCTTCGGCTTCTCGCTGAAATCCTAATCGTGCCCTTTTTGCTTCGCATGCAGATGTCCCTGAAGGTTGTGTGATCATCAGAGAACACATCCCCATCACGAACCTCTTCACATGCCTGTGGTTCAATGAAGTTGACCGCTTCACCTCCAGGGATCAAATAAGCTTCAGCACTGTCCGGGACAAAATCAGGGCCAGAGTTGGCTGGATGCCTGAAATGTTCCTGGACTGCGAAAGGCGCAACTTTGTTGTTCAGGTAAGGCAATTGATCCACAATCCATTATGGCCTTGGGTCCTACTTTCTTGTTGCACAACTGCCTAACAGTTAGTGCACAACTAAACTAATAAATAATCTAGTGGCCTATTTTTTTGGGTGTACTCCTACCGGACGCACGTATTACTCACAAGCACTTTCTTTGCTGATCTGCTGTTGACATTGCACCAGGCATACCACAGGGAGCTACTGGAGCAAATGATTGCGGCCGGTAGGAGGCCCCCTTCGGCTACTGACGCACCACCATCTCGAAAGCTTCGGCCAGGCAGCAGGAAATCGCCCCCGTCGAAGAAGCCCTCCGTGAAGCGGAAAAAGGAGAAAAAATCGAGCTCCCGACGGCGTGTTCCGAAACCCGTTGCCGGGGGCATGGGTGCTATGTGACGAAAGTTTTTCGGCAGAGAATGGACTCCCACACTTATACGAGCTTGTACCGGAATATATAAGTTGATTCCATTAGGTCCGGGGCTTGTAATTGTGCCCCGGAGAAAATTTGTCCATAGTTATTCTTCATTGTTGTACATAACAGCGCAAATCAATATTCAATTCTGTTCATTGAGATTGTGCCCAGTTGTTTTTTTGGCTCATGGGGATGTTGGGTGAAGGCATAGGGTGCTGCCTAGACTGTAAGATAGCGACTACCTTGAGAGGTTGCAGCCTTGCGGGGCGCCGGCGGTATAGCCCGGCCGCCAGGACCGGCACCGGTATAGCGCAACGTGGACCATTGGACCAGCCTGCACACTGCAGGCAGCCGTGTCGTATGCCACTGGTGAGTGGTGACCACTGCCCACTGGTAAAATGTCAAAACAAACAACGAGCAAAAAAATAGGAACGCCCACCGTGGGGCTCGAACCCACGACCACAAGGTTAAGAGTCTTGCGCTCTACCGACTGAGCTAGACGGGCAACTTGCTGTTTATTTACTCTCCAACCTAGTTATAGGATTTAAAATTCTTAATGGAGGATATTTCTAGCCACAAATATATCGATCTCTGTCAGAGATGATGTTCGTGTTGGTTGATGGATGGAGCCCTAGCCTGCATGCCCAATCTTGTACCACGATTCTTCAGTTACCCAAGTACCCAACTAATTGCATACGGAGTACTTGAAGAACACTTGGTGCATAATATTATGCATTTTCTATTGCAGGAAATAGTAGCATGTATTACAAAGTGGAATCAGTGAATTACAGCTGGTGTCTCTTTTTTTCTAGAGCTTACGTGGGCAAGCATTTCAGTAAGAATACAATAAGTGTCTTCAATGGTGCAGGCTAACCACGCTATGGCATGACAAGAAACAAGTCAAAGGAATACTGGTCTGCAGAGAGGCAGACTCTGCTAGCTTAGGCCTAGGTGGGCATAGGGGTGGTAAAGGGCCCTCACTTTTATACTAGAAATTTTAAGGATCGGGCCGGATTAGGGCCGGGTCAAAATAATACTAGTTTTTGAGCTAAATTTTGTTAGGGCCAAGTTAGATTGTGAAGGAACAAACGGGCCATGATCCGTTACCACCCCTACGGGCATCTAGGCAGCGGCAACTAAGCCTTACTATCATCAAGTTGGCTTATACCATTCAGAATGTAAACAGCATCGGCCAATGAAGAAAGATAATTAGTTGGTCAGCTGACAAAACATTCGATGTATTACAAGACTAGTAGCAATAGCAACCCTTTGGGGCCATTCTGCAATCTGCACACAGCACACCCTTCGCAAACCCAGCCTGACTAGTGATGCATTTAAGCACTTTGGTTTGGCTTTAAACACTCAGGATGGGCTACATCAGTGTGGAGAACAGGGTCTGACTGTAGTGTCCAGTCCCAAATGGCCAAATAGGGAGTATCTTGCTACAACAAAAAATCCTTACCCAAGTGCCAATCGACCTGCTACTACACATTCGAGAATCATGAAGCCTCTTCAAGCATGTCCAGGAAACGCTTTCCATCCATCTTCTGGAAGAGTGACTTATCAAAGTGTAGCTCATCGATCGAGGCTGCCTCGAACCGAGTCCACAGTTCCTTCTTGAGAGTGGTTTCTCCAGCCTGCCTTCCCTTCAGGTTCGTGCTTTCCAAGCCTCTCCAGGGGGTACCAAGCAAGGCCTTGCTGTGTACAGCAGGGGTTTGGATGGGCTTGTCATCTGAAACACCGTGTTTTCCGTTCATGTTACTTCTTGCTGGAGTTGGAAGGGGCTTATCATCTGACAGATCCATTAACACACAGGTCTTGAGCGGTGACAGGTACCACTGAAGAGTATCTTCAGCTCCTCTTCTCCGGTATGTATTATTAGCAGGTTGATTGAGCCCATAAATGTCATACCTTGACGCCAGATCCTTTGAGACTTCATCAGATGATTCCGAACGTTTGTCACCCTGGGTTGGCCCATTGCTGTCCATGTCTTCCTTCCTTGAGCCCTCCGGGATTGGAGAGAAGTGCTGCTGCTTAATAGATAAGGCTGTCTTCAGGCATGATCTAGGTAGTGTTCTCATGCTCTTCTGAACTGAGAAAGCGCAAGGCGAACGGAGCCTGTCTTCTAGCGAGCCCTTGTTTGCTGTGGCAACATGAGGTGTTATGGCGCCAGTCCTCGTTTCCTTTACCTTCACGCCTGGCTCTAGATCAGGATGATCATCATCAGAAATTGTTAGCTTCCAAACAGGTAAACTGGGAAGATTCAACTGGTCCAGGCTAGAAGCTGTCTTCATCTGAGTTTTTGATGTTGGGCACCTTGATGAGCATGCTTTTGTTTTCGGCAATGGTGTCATGAGAAATAACTGCTTTCCACTCTCAACCATACAAGCCCCAGTACGCCATGAGACAAGTGGTGAAGGTGAGACAATCATGTCAGCCTCAGTAAAGTTGCTGCAGGGTGATGCTATTGGATCTGTATCAGTTAAGTTGCTGCTGCTGCTGCCGATCAACTTGCCATCCCCTTCTGCAGCAGAGTTTGAGCAAGTTCTCAGAGTGTGTTTGGAGATATTTTCTGTTTTTGCTGGACCAGTTTCTAGTGCTCGCTTCAATCTTAAAGACCATTGCTGCTTACAAAAAACAAACATGATGGTAAAGACAACAGCAATACAAGGGGCTCGTATCTAGATGTTTCAGGAGCATGGAATATGGTGACAGTACACACCTTCAAGGAATAATTAGTGTCTGATAAGAAACCATTGAAGGATTCTATCTCTTCTTTCCCTCTTTGGGACACAGTTTCACATCGAAGGGCATCAGAGATCAATTCCTCAATCTGGTAAAAAAAACATGGGAAACGTCAGAAAGAACAGGAAACCGATATGTTTATGTTATACAAATGGAAAAACTGTCATTTCAGAAACAATTGTGGATTACATACAGTCCTGTACACTACAACTAAGGGATTAGCAAGCAACTAACTGATTTGGTCACAAGGAACAATTTACATTCCTATTCAGGTCGTGTTCTCCCCTATTGATTTTATAGAAGCAATATTCTGATCGCCAATCGCAAGGCTACACAAACAGATAAACCCTACAAATACACAGCAACAAATCAGTTTGGGTGTTTCTTATCATCATGCCCCACCTTGCTAAACCTAATCCGAGACTAGTACACAGGCACTGTCGATGTAGTCATGCAGAACATCACCAGGAATTCGCCAATCCACATCGCGAGGGAAACCAGTAGATGCAGCAAAAAAAAACACCAATCTAATCTGACCGATAGTTTGGAGTGACAGCTCGTTTTCTCAAAGGATAGCTTCGGACATCTCTAAATCACCAAATACTGAACGAGATGGGGATCAGGGAGCAAGGGTCCCAGTGGGATTGACCTGGGAGACGATGCCGGCGAGGTCGGAGCGGGCGAGGAGGAGGCGGTCGAGCGCTGCGTCGGCCGCGGCCGCGGCGGCGGGCGCCCGGGCGGCTGGTGCAGCGGCGGCGACGGGAGCCGGCGGCTTGCGGAGTAGGGGTTCCGCCGGCTGGCGGGCCTTGTTGCCGGAGAGGACGCGGAGCGGGCGCCGCCGCGCCGACTTGGCTCCAAGGCTCTTCTGCATTGTTTGGGGGAGGGAGATGGGGGATTGGGGAGAGGGGGGCGCAACGGTCGGGAAGGGAAGGAAGGCTCTGGAAATGGGGAATTTGAACGTGCGCTCGTCACGGTTTTCTGAGCAAGAGCCAAGAAGAGGTGGAAGCGTCGAAGCGACCGGAACAGGAGAGTTATTGCCTTACGATTCGTGCCGCCTGAGTCCGGATCCAACGTTTGGTGTTTTACATGGTAACAATAATTCGGCTCCTAAAGTTTCTTTATTAAAGTTGTTGCTGTTCCTGTAGCATTTCTATGAACAGCTCATTCATATAATTGTTTTATTTAGTTCGGGGTGAGGATCTCACGTCCTTTGTGGTTCAGAGGTTTGTATAGCCATTCAACATTTTATTTATTTACCTATTTTATATTCTGCAAATTCGTTTAACACATCCCAATTCTCAGCCTCTTAAGATTCCTTGATTTTGTTTTATTTTTTTTTATTTTTTATTTTTGTAAAGGTGCCCCCGCAAAGGAAAATTTACCTACTTCATAGTTCAAACCGTCACATACCGTGAATCGTGATTCAGGGCATCGGCCCATTAAATATTTTGAACTACCAGAACAAATGGCAGATGTGAATGAAAAGAAGTTTGGCGCCAGATTAGCATCATACCCCTTCGAAATTGCTTGTTGCTGGAGCAAAGCAAATAGCACCAGAGAAGCCAAGAACTTACAGATCATGAGAACACAACTTTCATGAGAGCTTCCTCCCTCCCAAAGAGTAGAGACGTCGAAGCAGGCTGACATTGTCTTCCTTGACCCATTGACCTTGATTAATGCGTAATGGTAACTCCGAAAGCATCTGTTATGATGCCACCTTCGTCCTATTCTTATATCCCTGACCGGTTCGTCACTTAGAATATACTACAAGTCTACAGGTGACAGCAAAAACTTTTCCTCATATCACCCAACGATGATGCAACTTAAGCGACTTCCTACCCCATGCACAAGCACAACCAATCAAACAGCAAGCTTTGTATCATCATCAAGCACAAACCAGTTCAAAACAGTACCGAAAATTCTCGCATAAGTTGATATAAGATGAAAAAAAAAACCTGAAACCTTGCAGGGTACAGAAACAGTTGAAGCAAGGCGTGCGTATAAGGTGTTCGTCAAAATGGCACAACCAAACGCGCAAGAAAACACCCGCTCTCCGCGACGGCGCGACCCCGCGCCTCAGTCGCGGAGCACGACGGCCGGATCCTTGGACGGAGCTAGGTCTGCCACCCCTTCCGCGGGGCGACCGGCTCCGGAGTCGTCGGATGCGTCCCTCGCCACCGCGGCGGCGGCGGGGTCCTGGGAGGAGTCCATGGCCTCCTGGGCCTGGTCGAGGTAGGGCTTGAAGCCGACGCGGAAGGAGAGGTAGCCGAAGGCCACGGCGCCCAGCACCACCACCCCGGAGCGCATCGCGTTCTGCCGCGCCCGGCTCCCGCCCGCGCCCATCGCCGCCGCCACGGACGCGCGCGCCTGAGAAGGAAAGGGAGGACTCGCTTGGAATTGGAGCGGTGTGTGTGAGTCTGTGGGTGGGGCCCTGACTCGCTCCCTCTGTTTCTGCTGCTTCTCGCCAGGCACCAGCACCTGAAGGTACCCGTCCCCCGTCACTCTCATGCACTGGTGTTTTTGCAGTGTGTGAGTCTGTGAGATGTGTCGAAGTGCGGGGAGAAAAAGAAGTTTAAAATCGAGGAGAATTGACCACTAACCTCAGCGAGATGTGCTGAAGTGTGAAGTGCACGGAAGAAAAGGGGTTACAAATAGAGGGGAAAAAAGGCGGATATAAAAGTGTTGCTGCCCAGGATCGAACTGGAGACCTTCAGTGTGAAGACTGACGCTCCGACAGCAACGTTTTTGCTTTTGATATCAAAACAACATTATTATCCACAGATGCTATTGACTCGCATCACATACGCTCGCAATCAGCATCAAATGAGATGCATTATATTATTATAAAATACGAAAGCAAGACTCGCATAGACTTGCAAGCTCACATACGAGCGCCATTGTTTCTTTGAAAAATAGTCGGCTCTCTGTTTTCCACCTATGTAAGTCCCGTTGCACAACATTACATAATTTGATTCTAAGATGTCTAGAGTTGCAAGCTATTTGATGGACAGATAAAGTCCATGGTATACAAGAATCCCCTACCTCTAGGACCAGAGATACTGCTGGGAAACGTCCCATGATCCGAAAAAATATAAGGGCGAAGAGTGAAGAGTCATCCAAGAGTCTTTAGTGATGAAAGAGCTTCTAAACGAACCATCCAAAGAGGCAAGAGCTAGACCCTGTTTGGAACAGCTTATCTTCACCTCATGACCAAAATAAGCTGAAACTAAAAGCCAAACGGCTCGTCTTTTTTCAGCTTTTTTTTGTCACGTTTCTCCCCACCGCTCCTATTTGTACTAAAACGCAGAAGCTGCCTCAGACCCGCTTCTCAAATAAGCGCTATTTTCATATTCATACAGCTTATCTGATAAGCGCTTCTCACAGCCGCTGTTCCAAATAGGGCCCTAGAAGCATGAGAAAACACCGCTTACGTTTATAACTCTTTAAACTAAGTAATAGTTAGAGATTACACCGGAAACTTTCGATATTGGTCATGTCGACGAATTATGTTGAGCACGTCTGCCTGGGGTACCCTAGAGAGTAGATTTGTGGGTCTCGCCGAGTTCTAGGAATGATAGTACACGAACAACACAAAGATTTAGACAGGTTCGGATCGCGAGTAGCGTAATACCCTATGTCCTGTATGCTTGATTGTATTGCACGTATGTCTTTATCTGCCTGTTAGGCTTCTTGGTCTACCGAACTAGGGACCCCTTGCCCTCCTTTATATATCCCAGAGGGCAGGGTTACATGGCTAGTCTCCTAGTCGGTTACAATTTGGGAGTCCTAGTCCAAGTATGAGTACACGAGTAGTTATTTGAGTAGTTCTATTAGGACTCGGTCTTCTATCTTGAAGGTTCCCGTGAATGTATTGTTAGATATAATGGGCTTGGTCCATTAATATTTAATAATTAAATAAACTCTATGGTCCAATAAACATTTTAATACCGTATGGAATATTTACCGCCGGGCTTACTCAACTTAAACGATTGGTCTTGGACTAGTGAAATTGAGAAGTTGAGAAGAATATCAAGGGCCAATGGGAGCATTCTAAATGGAGGGTAAATGGTGCATGCATTAGTGCTGGTAGCCTTGAAGTCATTTGATGCATGCGTTGCAAGCCATTAGTTGCATGCAGCTTCCGTTGCACAAGTGAGAGGCAAGCCAAGAGGTGTATGCAAGATTAATGCAAATAAGTGCTAAGAAGTGCATGCACAAAGGGAATATTTTACCTGATGCCTTTCCATCTCCCTGTGACCTTTGGCCTACGGCCTCTCCACTATAAAGTCAAGCGGAACACCTTCGGTTAATGATAGTTGAGTCCTCAATCCAGTAGCTATCAGATCATTCCCGTTCTGTCTCTTGCGCGCACACTAAATGAAAGGGTAGGCCTCCGAAACGTCTCCGTTCGCTGGGTTCACCTGCTCGGGTGAGGACGGCAATCACGTTTTTGGGGAGTGTCGGCAGCGGCACGACTACTCGCTTCCTGTTCCCGGGACGATCAACACTGCAACAATTCTGCACGACATCAAGCGGGACGATTACATCAACAAAGCACCATGTCGGGCGTTATCGGCTCTGCCGCTGGGTATGTTAATTACATTCTTAAAGCTGCTATCTTGATGATTAGCGTAAATACTGTGATAGACATGCTTTATTTGAGATATTTCACATGTCATATATTTCTGGTTAGCACTAGCATCATGTTCCTGATTATGAATTCCACAGAGAATTATATGCTCATAATTTTCTTGTTTGCATCATATTTATGGATTAAATTAAAACTGAAATTGCCTAATTTTCTATCATGTATATCCCACATGTCCTTCACCAGAAGGAGCCTTGGGTCAAGGGGCATATATGGCTGAGCTGACAGCTAGCGAACTTCATAGAACAACCTATTACGTGGGGGTATGTAATAGTTTCATGTTATCGACACAAAAAGGCATAACACTAACCAAAAGATGGAAGGTGGATCAAGGATCTAGCACCACCGTACTAGCCTTACTAAAGGGGAAAAAAACTATAATGGGGGAGGATCATACTTGTAAATTCCATTCCGGAGGTCATTCCGTTTTTGCTCTTGGAACGGAACATTCCGGTACCGGCCGATACCGGTGTACCGTTCCGGACTTTATTATATTAAAAATATATGAATGTACATATACATAAATATTCATATAAATATATACTTACGGCATAATTACGCTTCATCACACTAACATTTTTACCAAACTCACATATTGAACGAGGTGTCATTTGGTTTTAGCCCGGTACCGAAATGAGCGGAACAGGCGTTTGACCCGCTATTGACCGGTATTGGCCGGTATTGACCGGTATTGACCCGGTATTGACCGGAATTGACCGGTATTTGACCCGGTACGGGATTTCAGCCCTTCTATACCGGTTTAGGCACCGGAACGGGGCATTCCGGCCGGTACCGGAATGGAATTTACAACTATGGGGAGGATTCTAGTTATGGATGGCAGTTAGATCCATGGTGCGGGTGCCCACGGGATTCACACCTGATGGAGTGATGGGCGCGGGTGTTAGTGCAAAATTCCACCCAGGTCTACACCTGACCCACCCTCTACCGTATGGGTGCGGGTGACCATGGGGCCTGAAATTAAAAAATTCATCGTCTTTTTTTTCTATGCTATTGACCCTTTTGCGACATGATTTTGGATGCCACTTAGTGGATTTATGACGATTGATGGATAATTGCTGATTTTAAATATTTATTCTATATAAGCTTATATGATTTCAAAGTATGATGATTCTTTATTTTTTTAGTGGAACTACGTATGTTTATGTTATGTACTGTGACAATAAAATCGAAATTTGGCTTGTTGGAACTATTCATTTGTAACTTTTATGATGATTTTATTATACCATATTTCTTAATACCATTTCATCGTGTCGATACATGGTATGTATTGTCCTATTATTGATAGACCTGGTGGTCATCCGTCACCCGACAGGTGCCTAGCGGGGTGTGTATGCGACAAAAATACAGCTCCGGGTGTCATAATGGGTGGATGTGACTAAATATGCTGGGTGTTGTAATGCGTAGGTTTTACTCCACCGCATTCGACCCGACCCAACCCATTGCTAGGTTCTATCCTAGACATATAAATACATGCCCAAGGTCAGGTACGGGCAAATGCATTCAATTCTTAAGTGAATTATACTAAGCTATATTTTTTTCCCATCTAGCTCTTTGAGCAACATTTTAGCTCTAGGAGCCATGAAAGATCTATATTTAATAAACATGTTTGGACTTTAATTTAATAAGCAAGTCGATTCACATGTAAATTATCTTAAGAAGATAAATTGTATGATAGTGCTTGATGATCTTTTAATAATACGATGATTATCTCTCTATCATCAAATGAAATCCAAAAATTTCAAGTGAAAGAAGCGATATTGTTCATCAGTTGTACACTTGTACCTGTAGCTGCATATATATAAAACCCCGGACGCATCATAAAACCCTCGTCACCGAGCACGCCCGCGGAGAATCCTTCAACACCGACAGGGAAGCCCCGTTCCGGCACGCGGAGAACAATCTCAGCCGCTCGATTGCAATCTCACGGACCAGACCCACTGCCGCACCCAGCCCACGAGCGCAGCATCAATCCCACGGCCCCACGCAGCCCGCGAATCCCGTAACTACCCATCTCTGACAAGGCAAGGGGCCTCTGGATCCATCATCAGCGCGAGGGCACCGAGGTCATTTCAAGTGCCAAATCGAAGGCGAAAGGATATGGGCTCGAGCGGAGCGGTAGGACTAGACTAGAAGTGCGGCTAGGGTTTGTACGTCCTCACACACTTTCTCCCCCCTGCTTCGTCTCCACCTCCGCCTCCTACCGCCGCCGCCGCCGAAACCTTAGCCATCCGCTCCTCGACCCCGTTCAGAGCCATGGCGATGCAGTCCGGCAGGCGGGTGTTGTAGCCGGAAGGGTCAGTTCCCCAGTCCCCACATACAAGAACGCGAGTGTAGTGTGACCTTTGCCCGCCGTCTCCATGGCGACCATCAATCCCTTTGAAATCCTGGGCGCCGACGACAACGACGATCCCACGAAGCTGCTGGCCGCTGCTGCCGCAGCGAAGCTGAAGGCCGATGCGAAGAAGCCGGCGGCGGCGACCGCCGGAAAGGGCGCGCAGCCAGCCCCCGCCAAGATGCCAACAAAGCCTGCTCCCCCCGCACAGGCCGGTGAGTTCGGGATTCGGTTGCGTGGGGTGTTGGATCTGGGGTTTAAGATAGGTTTTATCTCCATTTTTATGCTAGGATTATTATAATATTGTTTTCTGGGGACAATTTTAGGCTATCCTGCTCATTAGCATACAAAACATTAATTTTATATGCAAAACGTTAACTTTGATGTCATCCTGAGAGATAATATCTGTGATGTTTGAAATATTTAGTCAGATTTTAGACATTTCTTCCATAAATGTCGAATTTTTGGTGTATGGAGTGCTTATGTTGTACATGTTTCATCAGTGAGGGAGTCTCGCAGTGGTGGTGCTCCCTCCCGTGGAGGATTCGGCCGCGGTGAACGCGGCCGGGGCAGGGGCGGTCGAGGATATGGCCAAAACCGGGATTATGGCAGCGAAGATGCTAATGGGTTTCAGGGAGGATACGGTGCTGGAGGTGGTGCCAGAGCTGGTGGGGAAGAAGGCGCCCAGGACAGAGGCCCTCGGCCGCCCTACCGTGGAGGTGGAGGAGGCCGGCGAGGTGGGTACCGTGATGGTGAGTTTGTTGATGACTCTGAGAGGCCACCTCGGAGGACCTATGAGCGCCATAGCGGTACTGGCCGTGGGTTTGAAATGAAGCGCGAGGGTGCAGGCCGTGGGAACTGGGGAACTACCACTGATGAATTTATCACCCAGTAAGATAGCTGTGTTTTGCTGTAAGCTGCTGAGGAGCACATTATTGAATAAAGTTAACAAGTTCTGCTGTTTGGATGACCAGGGAAACTGAGGAAGGCCTGAAGCTGGATGAGAAGGCCCCTGTTCCAGAGAAGCAGGGTGCACTGGAGGATGCTCCACATGCAGAGGAAAATAAGGATATCAAGGATGCAAATGAGGAAGAAGAGAAGGAAGAGGATAAAGTATATGTCTGCCTGCTGTATATGCACTTAAGTATCTTTTTTTTGATAGAATTGTATGGTTTAAAGTTTATTTTGAAAGCAAAAATCACTCTGTCTGTGGTACTCCAATGCCTTTCTCAACTTCACAATAATTGTGATCTGTTAACAAGTAAAATTATGGGGCTCATAGCCTAAAGATTATTTTGTTGTTAATAACTTGGTTGACTAGTGGTGATTGTTTTGTTATTCCTTTGTTATTTTGTTTGCATGTTGAATTGATTTGGTGGACCTTGTATTTCAGCGTTTCAATTCACTCTTATTGTATTTCAGTATTTCAAACCACTGTTACTTTCTATCAGTCATTGGGATCTTGTTTTGTTCTTGCTATTTTGTTTGCATATTGAATTGATTTGAAGTTGTGGATTTTGTATTAGTTACTCAGCATTTCAATCCACTGTTGTTTTCTACCAGTCAGTGGGATCTGGTAATGTTTATTCAGGAATTCTCTACAGCAATCCATTTATTTGTTTAGCTTTGCAGCAGCCAATTTATTTATTTCCCTGTTACGGGCAATGTATTGTTAACCATATTAGAAAAAAAAAACTCGCAATACTGCAGTAAGCTGTGATCTACCATAAGAATCAACAGGTGATTAGCAATAGCTACAATAGAGAAATCCGGTGCTGTAATTCAACTTGATATTTGCGTTTTTTTTTATATATTTCCTTCTACATAGTTGCTATTCCAGGGGCAGTTTTAAGCTGGGTGATCATTTCACCTGTTCCCCATAGAGATATTTAGGCCCTTATCCTCGGTCGATTCGCCTGCTCATTCACAGCGTCCAATTGCTTCTTCTTAAAACGTGGCGTCGGTTAATCTTTCTTATTCCCCCTTCGGGGCTCCTTATGTTGCTACTAATAGAAACAGTTCAGACCTTGCTCATACAATCCTCGGGACTACTATTGGTTAATCTTTGTCCTCCCTAGGGAAAGTAAACAAGACGATACTTTTTGGGAAAGACAGGGTTAGCGCCCTTTAGTAGCCTTCCAGTTCAGCTACAGCGAGCTTCACTTGATAGAAGAGCGGGATTCATTTATTGTACTAATATCTGTTACCATGTTGATAAATGGCTGAGTGAAATATTTGATGATGCAGGAGATGACTCTTGAGGAGTTTGAGAAAATAAGGGAGGAAAAGAGGAAGGCACTTCTTGCCCTAAAGACTGAAGAGAGGAAGGTTGAAGTTGACAAGGACCTGCAATCTATGCAGCCACTTTCCAATAAGAAAGAAAATGATGAAGTTTTCGTGAAATTGGTAATTTTCCATTATGCCTGTTAATCTTTTCATTCATGCTCCTATAAATAAATGGAGGTTTCAGAGCCTGATTAATTGTTCTCTCTGTAGGGTTCCGATAAGGATGCTCTGAAGAAGAAAGAAAATGCTGAACGTGATGAGCGCGCTAAGAAGGTCTGATATCATTCTCCACTTTATGATTTCCCCTTTCAAGCTGCTGAAAAATACTAATAAAGTTTGAAATTGAAAATAGGCACTTAATTGTGGCAATGCCTATTTTGGGTCCCTTTGAACTCCATGAACACACTAGAATTACTATCTCTTCTCTTGGGTTCATTTGCTGCTCCTGTTTCCTGTTGTTATAACTGCTATATCTATTGCTCCTGCTATTCAGATGAATGCCAGGATTTACATGTTCTGTCTTTTAAAACTTCATAGCTGCTGCTAATGTTGGAACTTCTTTTTTCAGTCTCTGAGCATCAACGAGTTCTTGAAGCCTGCTGAAGGAGAAAGGTACTATGGTGGCCGTGGTCGTGGCAGGGGCCGTGGTGACCGTGGTGGGTTCAGAGGTGGTTATGGTGGTGGTTATCGTGCTCAACCAGCTGCTCCTGCCATTCAAGACCAATCCGAGTTCCCGTCGCTTGGTGGGAAGTGAAACACACCTGCCTGAAAACATACTTTGCTGCCTGAAAACACATATTATCCTTGCTGTCAATGCCGAGTTTAGTTTGCCCCGCAGATTACTCTGCCACTGCTAAATCAGACATAATGAAGTCAACAATGTTGTTTATTTCCTGCTGTCAGTCGACTTTGTATATCAGTTTTGCTTGTCAGAATTTTGTTAGAATTTTATCGGTGCCGTTTACTCCACAGCCAGTCGTTCCTCTTGCGTGTTACCAGCTTTTGTTTCAGATTTGTGGCTCTATGTGATAGTGTGTGATGCGATTTTTCTGGCGTTCCTTTTGTCGATTGTCGTTCAGGCATTCTGATTCCACTACTCTGAATCTATTCCAGGTCCTGGTAGCTTGTAGGCGAAGCACGGATGGAGGCTTGTCCACAATCCGGATTCCCTCTGTGCTCACGTTAGGTTCAAAGTGCGGGCAATGTGGTCTAGGCAAGAAAGATGTTGTATACCATTGTCACCTTTTAGGCTAATGTTGGTACGATCTTAAACTCGAAACCTTATCTCATTTTCAAGCGAACACCGAGCTCTATTGCAATTGGTCACTATAATCTTGAGACGAGAGATCACAGTAG
Source organism: Echinochloa phyllopogon (assembly GCA_033239725.1). NCBI lineage: Eukaryota > Viridiplantae > Streptophyta > Magnoliopsida > Poales > Poaceae > Echinochloa > Echinochloa phyllopogon. The sequence goes on along the minus strand of BTCW01000003.1, from coordinate 17,068,673 downwards.
ATCAGTAATGGAGCGTGGTGGAAGATTCTATAATGGAATTGTGATGATACTAGCTGGATTTTACTATGACATGCAATCCATTGAACTGAAGGATTACAACTTAAAACCGTCACGTACAAACAAGCACGGAGCTTCCGTTGATTCGGTATAAAATCACACAACTACATATGGTGTACTACTAAATAGCCACTATTAAAACACAACCTATATACCACATTTAACTTTATTATGTTTACTACATATCACGGGCCTCACAGGTAGCAGTGTAGTTGAAGTAGGGTGGGATCTGAGACTTCCACATCAAGATCTCGTACTTCACATCAAAAAGGTGGTAGCAGGGCACTGATCTGATTGCCCGCAAGCCATATATGTGCTGGAGACGTGGCGTGTACATCTACGACAAAGAACATGAAGCTTGAAAATATCCACATATATATGTTATATGACCTTATGGTGTTTATTGCTTACATATCACGGATCTCACATGTACATATGTAGTTGAAGTATGGTGGGATTCGAGATTTCGCGAAAAGTATCTCGTACTTTCCTGCTGGTGGTCGAGCACGCCCGGCTTGGAGATCAAAATATGATATATCTGGAACCTTCTGGTCAGAGCCTCTTTGGTAAATGTCATGCAGCATAAAATATTTGTCTGGTTTCTCTGTGATTATATTCCAAGTACATCGAGGATAATTCTTAGCCTTGATGTCATCATGGTATTCCCCAATCAAGGAGGCATTCTTTTGAATGTACTGTCTCACCCTTGTGAGAATCCTGGACCAGCTTTGAGTGTTGAAATGGGCGTTTAATAGGGCAGCACCAAGATATGCGAACATGAAAGATCCTTGCATCAAATTCGCCACCTCCAAAGCTAAGGATGCCATCTTAGGATGCTACCCTGGGTCATCACTTCCAAAGGCAGTGGTCTTGAACAAATACCAGTAGGCTTCTAGAGGCAGGCATTTCAGCCTAAGAGCCAGTGTTGTCCCAAACCTCTGAATCCTGTCCGATCGGCTGGTGATGATAATTTTGCTCCCCTGTGCTATGCTTCTTTGGGAAGAGTAGAGCCTGTTCCATGTTTCGTCATCCACATCCTCTAAGACCTCAATGACGGCCAGCAGTCTCTCCTCTGAAGCATTATCATTCTTATGCTTGATCTTGCATTTGTCTTTGAAACTGGACACTGTCACACCTTCCAGGTCGTTCCCAGAGTAGAACAGGATCAAGGAGAAGTGGTTGCGCACCCTTTCATCGCCACAAACATGCTCCACTAGGGTGCTCTTACCGACGTGCACCGGGCCAACGATCGGGAGCACACCCAGATTTTCAGGATCCCCACAAGCAGGCTCATCTTTCAGCAAGAAGTCCATGACTATCTCCATCTCCATGTGGCGGCAAAACATGGTCTTGCCCACAAACATATGGGCACTGTAAGGCTCGCGGTACAAGGGCGCATAGCTTGCCAAGAACACAACGAACTCCTTCATGTCACCGATCATGATTTCCAGCCTGCGAACCATCTGCCGCAACTCCACCGGGCGGCTCGCACCACCGAGCGCCGAAGCATCGGAGGGGAAGCGGACACGCTTCGCCGGGTTGAACCTGGACAGCGAGAAGGCGGCACGGGTTGAACCTGGACAGCGAGAAGGCGGCACGGGTTGAACCTGGACAGCGAGAAGGCGCCGCGGCGGCGCACCTCGTCGCCGTCGTCGTCCTTGCCGGTGAGGGCGTCCCGGAACCTGACGGCGTCGAGGACGTAGTGGCCCCCTGAACGTCTGGTCCCTCAGGGCCTTGAGCTGCTGCAGCATGGCCTTGCTCGGGACGTGGCGCTGCTCGGCGTCCTGGATGATGGCGCCGATCCTCAGCAGCAGGTGGCGCAGCCGCTGCAGGTCCTCCTGCACCGTCGTCGTCTCCTTGTCGAACTTGGAGAAGAGGGACGATATGGAACGGCTCACGAGCTCGCCGACCACCGCGCTGGAGAACATCTCCATGCTGCGTACCGTGTGCAAGAACAACTCGATCGGCAAGGAGAGTGCTTGCTTGCTGATGGTGTTAGGCTAAGCCTTCTTTGGATTTTGCGCGTGTTGTGGTGTGGCTGACTCGATGTTTTTATTTGCCCTTAAAACGTTGAGGGAAAGACCAGACAATCGAGAGCGCGCCGAACCGCATGATTTGAAAGCGATCAAGGGAGCTTTATTTATAGACAAACAAACATTCGATGCTAGCGCTGTCACAGCCTCCTACGACCGACCAGAGAAAACAACCCCTCCTCCCACCATACATCTTTCAAGCTTATCAACATATATACCACATACCAGTGATTCCATTCCAACTGAAGAGACATTCGGTTCAAAGCAAGATGCAGTGAGAATATGCAAATCGTTTCGACAAAAGTGTGCAGGACAATGCGAAAAAGGGCATATTCCTGGCAACCACCAGCTTTCTCTTGGTGTCTTGATCTTGGTCACTGAATCATAGTACAGGACTACAGGTACAGCCACTGAGCATAACGAAGTTTCTACTGACGGTCTTGTCAACTAGGTCGCTACCTTCTTTTATCGTGGAGGAGGGCGGCGACGTGCCACAAAGCAAAGGCCTGATTTGTATATGCTGGCCGCCGTCGCCGTGTACCCATGTATGACCATCTGCACCTGCGTACCGCGCACGCCGAGAGGAATATGCTCTGGACAATGTACGTGTGTTGGGCTGATGGAGCTGGACGGAGGAGACGACCCTTAGGGCAACTCCAGTGTGATGGATTAATGGAACAATGCTCGAAACAAGCTGAACAATCGCCATAGTGAGTATTGGTCGTCGCCGCAGGTGTCAGAAATTAAATCGACCGCACACCAATGATCAACCGCAGCAAAATAAAATCTTACTATTACTAATTGAAGGCTCCTTTTGAAGCCTCCACGTTAATTCTCACGAGACGCGCTAGAAAAAAAGATAAATCCTAGAAATTCTCACAAAAATCAGAAACATCCGACCATTAATTTGGTAGAATCTAATCATCATTGATACTAATAGTCGTTGGATCTATTGTATTTTCTAATAAATTATCCACCTTTGCCATTATAAAAATAGTCTAAAGTAACCCCCTAATTATGCATCAAAATTACCCACCTTTGCCCTTATTAATAACTAGTCCATCAACCCGTGCGACACGGGCTAATAATTTTAGAAATATATAAGTATTAAATAGATTATATATTAATCTTGGGTCAACAACTGATTAAAACTATTTATATTTGCTCTTCTATTTATTAAGTATTATAACAGAATACTCATGCACACATTTTATTATCTTTACCAGGTTGTGATAGAGTTTAGTTACAATTACTCTACATGATTTCCATTCCTCGTTATGCATCTTTTTTCTCTTTCCATTACACCTCCATGTGTATTTAACATGTATTTAGTGAAAATCACCTTAGATGAGCTATGTTTTTCCATATCACTTTTGTAATCTTGGTAGAAATAAAAACAAAATAAAATGAGAAGAGAACAATTGAGCACATGTCTGTGTTTTGGTGTATTTTCACGCAGTGCAGCTTAGTACTCTGATTATTGGATACATCATGAAGGAAGGTTCAATATTACTTTTTCGCATATAGCATTCTACAAATTAAAAGAAATCAATATTGTTTGGTTACCTTTTTTGCTCAGTGCCTCAGGTATGTCATTCTTGGATTTAGATATTTAAATAAATAACCTAGGAAATCATGGATTGAAGGTAAATTAGTGTTGTTTAGCATTATGATAAATCAATACTTCTAAAGAGAAGCTATCACCTTCCATTCACATGGTGTGAGGCCTTTTGTTTGACAACATCTAATGTTTATTACTCCTCTTTTCATCTTAAATTTGTTTCCTTTTCATCCCAACATTTTTTAGTTCCATGGTATTGTATGTACTCTTCACTGTTAATTGATATACATATATTTTCATTGATTAGTTATGCAAAAAAAGTGATCAAGTTGCTAAATCCATTTGTGCCCTGTTCGGTTGGCTGGTGGTGGTTTTTGCTGAGAGAAAAATACTGCTGGTTGGTGGCTGGTGGTGGTTTTTACTGAGAGAAAAACACTGCTGGCTGGTGGCTGATAATCCAAGCGAACTTGGAGTATTGCACCTATTGTTTCCTGATTTATTTTTCTCAAAATTGAAAAAATTATCGTAAATAGTTAAACTAAATACGTTGAAGTTCCAATGATTGATATGAATGCTGTTTTGAGCTATATTGTAGTATGTTATGAATTCTGGGCTACGCACTTCAAATTATGAATTATATATAATTGAAGAATTAAATTATGAATATATGGAATTGCAATATGGTTACCTCTTATTTAGTATTCCTTAGCCTATAAATCATGCCATGTGTGGGATTCCGATGATCAATAACAGATCAAACACCCGTATCAAGTTAGATTAAATCAACCAAAGAACTACATAATTTATTTTGAAGCAGTATGCCTAGTCCTAGCAATTAGTGTGCTTACCTATATTAATTAGGCAGCCAGCGGCAGATGAAGAATCTTCGTCTTGCTGTACGTCCTTGCGGTGGAATGGACGTCGTGAGAAAGGAATATTAATGTGTCCTGCACAAAAGTCCAATAAGCAAGATGCTTAGGGCAGTCTCTCTGTAAGCCGATGTTTTTGCGAAAAAACCCCTCCACGAGCCAGTCGACGACCCTTGCGTCGCTTCACCAGACGACGGGGTTGTCCCGTTCTCCCACGCCGAACCGACGGGAATCGACGAGCTCGCCACGCGCTGTACCCATCGTCGTCTCGAGACGCCGCCGCTGCCGGATCCCACGCGGAGACCGCGCGCGGGAGAGTTACCCGCCAAATCCAGGTGATGGCAGAGAGCCGGAGGGGGGGAGGATGGGGGCGGAGCACCAGTTGGGAGGGCCGGCTCGGCGGGGAGGCGCGACGCCGACGAGGACGGGGTGGGGAAGGGGAGGAGGCGCCGCCGGGGCAGCAGCATCAGCAACCGCGAGATCCGGCCACCATGGTTTGGAGGACGCGGCGGGCCTCGAGCGTGCGGCGGCCGCGGTGGTCGTTGTCCGCCTGCCGCTCCTCGAGGTGCTCCATCGCGGCCTCCCGCACCAGCACCGATGGCTCCCGCATCGCCCCCCGCCCGCCGCGGCACAACAGCCGCGCCGCGCCGTGGAGGGAGTGCCGCCGGAGCGCGCCGCCTCGCCGACGACTCCCGCCGCCGGTGGCGCCGCCCAGCAGCAGCGCCGAATCGAGGGCCGCGTTGGTGCAGGCTCCACGAATCTGCGCGCGGGGTCGTCGAACTCCAACGCTGCTGCTCGCAATCCCGCATCCACGGAGCTTGCCGCGGGCACATCTAGCCATGGGTATGAGATCCTTGAGTTTTTGGATGGGAAAGAGTGAAAGGTGGATGGGGAAAAGCAACGGGAGTTGCAGGGGAAAGAGATGAGATGTCAGGAGGCTTCTGGATAAAGGAGTTCGTGGGCGACGACGAATGGATAAAGGAGGCCACGATTTTGTTTCTTGCGATTTTTTTTTTGTGTCCAGTAGCTTCGGTCGTGGCTTCGTGGCAAGAAAAAACGGCACTGTATTTTTTCTTCTATCAAATAGCCACATAATAATATACACAAATGTATACATAGTTGATCTTAAGCTAATGTAAAGCATTAAACAGTTTACAGACGACCTTTTTATCTATGGACTGTATAAACGATCTATATATCCGTCTGTATGTTAAGTTCGAGGTTTTACGGACGATCCACCGTCTGTGGGCTGTGCATGCCCTTAATGTGTTAGCTAGATATCGTGCTTACCGTCATTAACTGGGCAGTCAGCTGCAGATCGATCTATAGTTTGCCTTCTTCGTGTACGCCCTTGCCGGCTTGCCGCCGGAGTGGACGTCGTGAGAAAGGAAGGTGTCCTGCACAAAAGTCCCATAAGAAAGATGCTTAATGCTAGCTAGCTAGATGTGGTGCTTACCATCGTCTAAGCAGCACGGATACGGATACGGGTATCGGTATCGGAAGGATACGGATACGCCGATACGGCAATTTTCCAAAAAACCTGATACGTGGATACGTTTGAACTATTTTTTTAATAAATAATATTAGTGCATAATAAATTACAAAATAGATATTCTAGTTCAACATAGAGACACTGAAGGTCTATTGCACTTATAATAACATGATAGAAGCAAGTTCTAAATTAGGAAATAATTAAAAGGCAGTAGTAAACTTGCATCTCCATAATATATTTCCTCCACCAGGTTTAGGCTTCTTTAGAATGGTGACATGATCCCACAATGGGGCCCTGATATCAGTTATTTGTCTGCCCCCCAGATCCAACACTAGAACTAGCAGCAGCACTACCACTAGTAGCACTCAGATTTGGAGATGCCATACTGCTGAAATTGAAAGCTCCAATCAGGAAGATTGGTAGGGAACAAGAACATGGGAAGGGATAGAACAAGAACAGGGGAGGAGCACCTGAGCCGGGCGGAGGTCCTTTGCAGCAGCCAGGCGGGCGGAGCTTCTCTGCTCCTTGCAGGCTACAGCGGTGCAACCGCGGCGCCGGCTCCGGCTGCAGCAGCGGGGAAGTTCCTGGTCCTGGGCTTGTCATCGCCGGCGACAGGCGGGGGCTGCTCCGGCGGGCGACAGCCACGAGGGGCGCGGGCTGCTCCGGCGGGAGACGGCCACGAGTGGCGTCGCGAGTCGCGCGTGGGGGAAGCGGGAAGAGCGGCGGCGCGTGGGAGAGTCGCGCGTGGGACTCGGGAGTGGGGGAGCCGGTAGGGCAACAGGGTATATGCTCCTTTAGGTGGGCTGTAACATGGGCCGTATCTTTCCTAATACGTATCGAATCTGAGGTTTCGCGGCCCAATACGGCCCAGCTCGTGGATACGGCCAGGATACGTATCGGCGGCGTATCCGTATCCGAAACGTACCGGATACGGGATACGGTACCTCCCTGCCGTATCTGTGTTTCTTAGACCATCGTTAACGGGGCAGTTAGCTGCAGATTGATCTAGTTCGTCATCTTCGTGAGTTTGTGTACGTCCTTGCCGGTGGAGGGAGGATAGATTTAGATTCGATCCTCTCACGTTTGTTTCCACAGTTAGTTTTTTGATTCAGATTACATAATTATCTGATGGCATAGGTGGGTAATTTTGGAGTAAATATTAGGGGTTGTCAACAATATTCACACCTGAACAATAATGCTTATACGTACGGTTTAATAGAAGGATAATTTAGGCAAGACTTCTATTAAATAGTACCATGTCTTACCATGTGTAGCTAAGCTTTGTTAGCTTTACAAAGACACGTTCAACAATATATGTTCATGAAACTGCAAACAGTACCTTACCTTGTGTATCATCATAGATTTAGTTCATTCTCCAAGCCATATCTGCAATTTTAAGACAAATTAAAGAGGTAATACGTGTTCAACAATATATGTTCATATATATACCAATCATGTATTAGCTAAGCCATGAAGATGTCGTTACCAGTGGCTTTACTGGCAACTTCGTGTTGTTGGCCTCCATCCAATCTTCATTCATCTAGTTTATTTGCTTGGCCGCACTGCATACACATATCTTGCTGCTACGCATCCAGTTTTCTTGTCCATTGTCAAGCTTCCCTTTTGTTTGCCTGGCTGAATGTGCGACAGCAACGGCATTCATCTGCTGCCTGCACCCCGTACTGTCGTCATCTCATTCTCTCATGCCATTCCCTTTTCTTGTGTTTGTTGTTGGTCACTCGTCTCCAAGATACCTCATGTCTTCTTGGTATTGGACTTCTCGCAAATCCATATGAATGGCACTTGGAAAGCCACCAAACGGCCGATGTTTTATCCAGGACGCCGGCGATGGAATTGCTATCTTCGCATCATGATCATGGATTCATGGTGCCAGCTGCCAGATGAGGAAGTGCTCAGCTCGCCGGCAAAGACAATCATAGGGCTCCCGAAACGCCAAGCCCTGTCATCTAGATGGTACTTGCCTCCTCGCAAAATACCGGACGACGTCTAGGGTTTAGAGGGGCTAAGGCCATGCGTAGGTTATACGTACGTACATGGCGATAATAATATCAAAATAGCACCTAGTTTTGAAGGATAATTTAGATGGTTTGGATTGTTGTGGAATATTTTTCGTAGTGGTATATGGGGTAATTTAGAGTGAACTATTGGGGGTTACTTTTAGATAACTTTTTTATAATGGCAAATGTGGGTAATTATTTTAGTTAAAATAGATCCAATGGCTATCTCAATTAGAGTCCACCGTATTGATGGCCAGATGTTTCTGATTTTTGTGAGAATTTCTAGGATTTATCTCTTTTTATAGAGCGTCTCCCAAGGATTAACGTGGAGGCTACAAAAGGAGCCTCTAATTAGTAATAGTAAGATTAAAAAAATCTACAAATTCTAATAAAAAAATAATACACGTGGCCCTTAATCTTCTTTTCACGTGATCTTTGAAACTGCAGTCCATCCAAACAGTCTCATGATGACCATTGGGAGACCTTCCTCCATTTTCCCCTCTTTTTTTGTTAACCGATATGACCCATCTGATTAAATCTCTCTCTCTCTCTCTCTCTCTCTCTCTCTCTCCGCCGTGGACATAAGACGAAAAGGATTAATCTATCCAATGAGGAAAGTTTTGAGGAGAGAGATGTGTATGTGTTCATCGAGGCGTAACTCTGTGCCTGGTCGATCATGCTTGCCACCGATGCTACATCTGGCTGCATGATTCATCTCATGACACTTGCCATGAACCATGTTATGCTAATCTGATAATGTTAGATTCTTGGTTATTCTAATGACAGGCTACAGATAGCCAGATAGGAAAAGGATCAATCTAGCTACTCAGGAAAGTGTGTTTGTCAGAGATGGTGATGTGTTCATAATTGAGGGGTAATGCTTTGTGCATGCATGGTTGCATGATCGTCCTTGCCGTTGATGCTGAATTTGCGCACAGTTCATCTCATGCCACTTACCATGCTAATCTAATGATTTTAGGTTCTTAGTTGTTCTAATGGCAAGCTTTAATTTGTGCATGCATGGTTGCATTATCGTCCCCTTGCCGTTGACCTGGGTTTGCCTGCACACACGACTAGAAAAATTACCTTTCATCCACCATAAATATCCAGCAAAAATTTGATCTGCTTAGTAGATGCATTGTGAAACTACCATAACATGTAACTTTTGTAATTAACATAAATATTTTTAGAGATATTGCTGGTCAAAGCCTAAATGGTTTGACTTAGGACAAAGCTAAACGTTGTTATGCTCAAAGACAGAGAGAGTAGATTCATTTTGCCTATAATATTAACATGACTAAAAAAGCAACTTGAATTGAATATCAGAGAATTGTTTCATATACAAATGCACCATTTGTAGAACTACTTGAATTTTGAAATAAACAACTTATGTACCATCAAAAGATTTTTTCCATTGGCATGCTGATGTAATACATATATTTTCTCAAACTGTAGAGGAGTAGTGAAGTAATATTAGTAACATCAGGCATGGAAACAACACTTGAGGAGACGCTTAACCTATTTTTGCAAAGTTTGTGGAGCATGGAGCAGTGTCCTTTAGTGATAAGGATCCTGCATGGCACGGAGTTCGCAATTCAACATTGAGTGTCAAATAGAGTTGTTCTGTAAACACATATTTTAGGGTTTGCCCATATCTATAATAACATATATTTCCCACTCCCCAGAATATATCTATGTTTAGGTTTTTCCAAAGTCAAATATTTTGAATTTTGACCAAAAATATAACTAACAACAAATTACTTCAAATATAAAAGGATACAGATTATTGTTGGTTTCAGGAAGAAACTACAAACATAGTTTTTATGTTATAAGTCTCCATGATTATTTTGTTATTTATAGTCAAAATTCAAATGGTTTGACTTTAAAAATGTCTAAATGTAGGTATATTTAAGGATGGAGGGAGTAGTTATTAGTTGGAATCACCTTTGTTAGGAGGTTTGGTATACCATTGAACGAGACATAACAACAAATGGAGAAAAACTGGAAAATTCATTATAATCATATGTCTCTTACATTTGTGGGCCCTAATTGTTGTACCAAATTATTCAATTTCAAAAAGAGAGAAGAAGAGTTCCTACGTTATGATTACATAAACAAGTCTCAGTTTAATTTACCATATTACAACACCAATAGAAAAAGTAGTTATCAACACAATTTTTGTGAAATGAAGTATATTTCGAGTATTCAAGAATAAAATAAAATTATATAAAATATTTTGCATAAACTTATGATACTCATATTATATTTTCCTTCGAACTATAAGCCCGTGCAGCTGCACGGGTTGATAGCCTAGTAATATATAATGCACATCGTTAGACTTATCTCACAGCTTGATGCGCCTCCATCTTCCACGAGCAAGGATTGGGTATGTGGTCCCCACGTACCGAAGCTAACACAGCAGGAACCGAACACTATCTTTGTTCGACCTCTGTGGTCAGAACCAGCCGAAGGACTGGAGCTGCCCTGAGCCATGTTCCTAGGCGATCCGGAACATGAAACGAGAAACGTGAAACTTTACTTTTGCAAGGTTTTTACACTATGAGAACGTAATTATTTTTGAAGTGAGGAACGTGGCTACGAGGTCCAAGTATGTTGTGGTTTAATCATGGTCATGATCTGTGGGCTACATATTATGTTTTGATTAAAGGTTCCTCTGGTCCCCTAACCGTCGGACCTGAGACTAATGTGATGCTCACATTAGTCTCGAGTTCAATACCATCCGCGACTAATATCCTAGACAGTTCTCCATTAGTGGATGTCTGGATGACAACTTGACCTTGAGCTACAAGGTCAAAGCCTGTTGTTGATGCAGAATTTTTGAACTTCTATTTCTTATTGAGTTCACCTTGCTCCTAGTGATTTGTTGGCTTCCCCGTTTTCATTGCTTCTGCCTCAGCTCTTTCATTCAAAGAAAGAAACAAATCTAATAGTGACATAAAAGAAATGTTAAGCTATCACTGCTTTTGGTACTTTTATAGCTTTCTTTAACAAGATTTGTGTGTATGACAAGCATGTACTTCCATTCAGTATGATTGCTTTTTCTTTAACACAACCAAGAAAATTTGCAAACCAAATAACATATGTCTGAACTAAGGACATTTTATCGGTTGGAACTTGGAAGTCAGGTAGCCAGTTACCTGTTAGCTTATTTTTTGCTATTTTCCAGCTTCTATTGGTTTCGATACACAATCAACACATTTGTAAAGATAAGCCTAACGTGGTGATTCACACCGCGATGTACTAGTTTGCCATCACTGATTACTGTCTAGAGCCGTCACCAATACACGTTGTTGGTGTAGTGGTGGTCCGTGGTCCTCTCCGCCACATTCAATACCATATGCTTTGTGACACTATTAACGCTCCTTGTAATATAGGATTTGAAATGGAAAACCACATAATTAGAATGCCATCAAACCTCAAATCCTATAGGATAAGAAGACATATAGGAAAGCCGCAAACTGACCATTTAGATTGTGTGCGGGAGAAAACACAGGATAGGAAGAGATATACACGAAGGAAATTTGCCAAGAGGTTAGATCTCAAGCTAAATATCATCCAAAATTCCTATGGAACAGCCATTTTATAGGTACTCTAGAGGTTTAAATCATTTATTCCAAGGGTTCCATATGAATGTGTTTAGTTTAGTTTTTTTCTTTGTTTTGAAGGAGGTGTTATTTCCAACGTTGTTCCTTCCAAAACCATGCTCATCCCTTTCCACTGCCAGAAGCATTGGCAGACAAACCACCAGCCCATTTATGTTACAAGGGAGCCAACAAAACAATATGCTATATTGTTTTTTTCGAGATCTCATTAGATCTGGTTCCATCTCATATAAAGTCTTATCTATCTCACATTTTCTCTTTACACCTTCCTATGTCTGTATTATTTGTTTCTTTTTTCTTTTACTTTATTTTTCATTGGGTACACTACCCGATCTTGTCTACCAATTCAATACCACTATTTTTGTGACATTTTTTGAGCTTAAAAAAGCTCATTTTAGTCATCATATAATCCGTTCCCAATCTGTAGGGTTTATATCCAATGATCGATAATGGATTCGAATCCGGATATCAGATTTAATAGTTTATCATCACTAGAAAATTTTAGACACTAATTCAAAAAATATCAAACTTAAAATAAATTTCTAAAATACAAAATAAATCTAGAAAAGCAAACAAATATATTAGATTCACTAAAATTTTGATCAAATCCAATATATCATTTTAATTTCATTAAACTATTATTATAAAAAATTAAATAAATGATAAAGAACAAATACTTAGATTAACCCATTTTTTTAAAAAATAATTGGGAGGAATTTGTAAAATTTGTTTTTTAGTTTATTTTTGATAATTTTATAACTTAATATAAAATGCAAAGTGTGAAGCAATTGATAAATTCTACGTATTTATTGGTTTTTGGTTTTTACCTAAAATCAATAAATAAATATGTGTGTACCCCGTGGTGTATGTCACATTGATTGCCTTGTATTACTTTTGACAAGATGCTACTATGCTAGAGAGTGCTGAGGCAAATGATGGTCTTGTTAGGTAGGCAACAAGGCATGGCACAACCTGCAAACATTACCTGCAGATGGATACATTTCAGAGCCATCATCTCCGACATATATCGACAATAATGGATATGGAAGTATATGAATCGTCAGCGTCGTAGGACATGCCCATATATGCAACGCGACAAATAGACGCAGAGCTACCTTTGATTTAATTTGTTACAGGAAATAAGAACAAGCATCTGTATTTTTGTTGGCACACATGACGTAAAAAAGGTGGTAGCAGGGCACTGATCTGATTGTCTGCAAGCCATAGATATGTGCTGGAGATGTGGCATGTACATCTACGACAAAGAACATGAAGAAACTTGAAGATCCACATATATATGTTATATGACCTTATGATGTTTATGTTTATGGTTTACATATTACGGATCTCACATGTACATATGTAGTTGAAGTATGGTGGGATTCGAGATTTTGCGAAAAGTATCTCGTACTTCCCTGGTGGTGGTTGAGCACGCCCGGCTTGGAGATCAAAATATGATATATCTGGAACCTTCTGGCCAGAGCCTCTTTGGTAGATGTCATGCAGCATAAAGTATTTGTCTGGTTTCTCTGTGATTACATTCCAAGTATATCGAGGATAATTCTTAGCCTTAATGTCATCATGGTATTCTCCAATCAAGGCATTCTTTTGAATGTACTGTCTCACCCTTGTGAGAATCCTGGACCAGCTTTGAGTGTTGAAATTAGAGTTTAACAGGGCAGCACCATGATATGCGAACATGAAAGATCCTTGCATCAAATTCGCCATCTCCAAAGCTAAGGATGCCATCTTAGGATGCTGCCCTGGATCATCACTTCCAAAGGCAGCTGTCTTGAACAAATACCAGTAGGCCTCTATAGGCAAGCATTTCAACCTAAGAGCTTGTGTTGTTCCAAACCTCACAATTTCCTCTGACCGACTAGTGATGATCATTTTACTCCCCTGTGCCATGCTTCTCTCACAGGAGTAGAGCCTCTTCCACGTCTCTTCATCCACATCCTCTAAGAGCTCAATGACAATCAACAATCTTCCCTCCAAGTCCTGATCATTTTGATGCTTGATCACACACTTGTCTCTGAAGCTGGCCATAGTCTCATCTTTAAGGTCATTATTCCCACTGTAAACCATGATCGAAGAGAAACTGCTGCGCACTCTCACATCATGGCAAACATGCTCCACAAGAGTGCTCTTACCAATATGTGCGGGCCCGATGATAGGAAGTACACCCAGATTTCCAGCACGAGGGGCCTCAGTTTGCAGCAAGAACTCCATGATCCTATCTCTCTCCTGTTAGGTTGATCTCCCGGCCCACACGGCCCAAAGGCCGTGGGCCTGATCCAGTCCGCGCCCTGATCGGGGGCGCCCAATCCTACATGGTTGGAGGGCCCCTGTCACCCCGCGCTATAAAGAAAGGTGGGGGGCTGCCGACTCAAGTTACGAGGTTCACCTGAGCCGCCACGACCCACCGACACACCTATCCGATCTAGGGTTAGCGCGGGCAGTGACGGGAAGACCCGCCACCGCCGCCACGACGTCATCGCCGTACTCCGTCGCCGCCCCGGGCCAGTCCCGTTGGCGACCAGAGGGCCGGCGCGACCTGCTACCTCGACCTACATCTACGCCTGCACTGCGCGACGCTGCCTTGTGCAGAACTTCCCCAAGCGAACCGACCATGGCGACTGGAGCCGCCGCGACCGGCGGGGATGGTAAGCACTGACCCCTTCTCGCTGTTTCTCACGAACACAGCACACACACACGCACATACACGACCAGATGCACATATCCTATATGCATCAATGTTCATATAGAACTAACAATGGTATCAGTTAGCCTCGTTGTTAGTAGATCCAACTCGGGAAACACGAGAAATCCGAGAAAAAGAAGCAAATCGAACTCAAACCCTAACCCTAACCCTAGATCCAGAGTGGACTTACCTCGGTATGCCGTCCACGGGCGGCGCCACCGCCACCCTAATCACCCTACAAATCTCCTCGACGGAGCCGCGCGCGAGACGCACGCGACTCCGGCGAGGAGGCCCGCAAGGGCGCAGAGCGGCGGCGCGGCGTGACGACGCCGTTCCCGCGCGCACAGATCCTAGCGCAACGGATCTCGCCGGCCATGGTGGCGGCGGAGATCCGGCGGCACGCCGGCGGTAGGCCACCGACCGCGCGCGAGCGTGCTAAACCCAAGAGAAGGGTGGAAGAAGAGAAGCACCGCCGGCCATGGCTCACCGGCCATGGCGCGGTGGCGCAGAGAAGCTGCGGAACGGCGGCGTGAGGCCGCCGGCCGGGGAGCAGAGCCGCTGGCTCGCGCGAGAGCGAGCGCGCCTGCGCGAGTGAGGAGTGAAATGAACTAGGGTTTTCGGGGCGTCGGCCGCGACACGAGTTTTATGCCTCCGATCTGCGCGCTCAGCCGTCCGATCAGATCGATGGCTCTGGTTGACGCGGGGGGCGGGGGTGCTGCGGCGCTGGGCCGAATTGGCGGCCCAGGCCCAGGTTGCGGCCTGCGAGCACTGGCCAGCGGCCGGGAGGGCCGAAAGAGCGGCTGGGCCGCACTGTTCGCGTGCGCGAGCGCGCGCGGGCCGCGGGCCGATTTCTAAATTGGGCCGAAAAGAACAGTTCTGCACAGTAGCCTTTCGCATTTATTTGAATTGATTTCAGTCAATTTTGCTCAATTTGAATAGAAATTTGAATAGAATTTGCCCCTGTTTAAATTTGAACCAAAGGGATAATTTTCAGAGGGTAAATAGAGTATTTTGCTACTGTCCATGTGAATTTATTTAAAGTTTCCGCTGCTAGATATTTATTTTGACTTGCATTTAAATTTGAACCAAAGGGATAATTTAATTTCAAGTCACAGATAAAATTTCAGATTTATTGTGATATTGTTATTTTCTGACCAAAGTTGATAATAACAATATTATAATTTTATAGATGTTGATTATTGCATTATTCCTTTTTCTGCCCAAAGGTGATGAAGTTTAATGTAATAAGGCATTGTCATTATGTTATAATGTTCTCACTTAATATGAATTAATTTTCAGCTGCGGGTTCCATGATGGTTTCCATCAAGGACATTCCCATTCTTAAAGGAGATAATTATAATGAATGGTATAAGAAGGTGGACTTCTTTTTTACCATGACAGAGCTGGACTGGGTCCTCACTACACCGGTTCCAGCTGAGCCTGAGAAGCCGGTCAGAGGGGCTGATGTGGCAGATGCTGTATGGCAGCAGACAGAGCAGGCCTATACGGTCAGCAAACAGAAATTTGACACAGAGAATGCCAAATGGATTACTGCTAACAAGAAATGTTTGGCAGTGGTCAAGAACACCATAGAGCCTTCTGTTTTTGGGGCAATTAAAGATTGTCATAATGTCGTTGAGTACTTGACGAAGTTGAAGAGTCAGTACACTGGCTCTTCAAAGACCTACGCCTCTCAGTTGATCAAGCAGTTGATCAACGCCAAGTACACAGGCGGCATCAGAGAGCACATACATCGCTTAATTCACATAAACAATAAGCTCAAGCCAATGGATGAGGACTTGAAAGAGAGTACCATCATTCATTTGGTTTTTGCTTCATTGCCAGATGAGTTTGAGAACTTCGTTGTTAACTACAATGTTAGTTCTGAGAAATGGGACATAGAAAAGACCATAGCGATGTTGGCTCAAGAGGAGGAAAGGATAAAGATAGCACGGGGTAACAATGTTAACCACGTGCAAAAGAAGAAAAATAACAACAATGCGTCTAACAACGCAAAAGGAAATCCCTCCTCTAAGGGCAAAGGCATTCAGCACTCCCAGCAGCACAGACCTAAGGATGGGCAAACCACAGTGGAGAAAGATCAGTGTCTCTACTGCAAGGAGAAGGGGCACTACAAGAAAAATTGTGCCGCCTACTTAAAGATGATCATGGAAAGGAAAGGTGAGAATGTTATTTCATTCGTAAATGAATCTCTGTATATAGATTATTCCACATCTACTTGGTGGATTGACTCAGGAGCAACAATTCATGTTGCAAACTCTTTACAGGGATTCCGTTCGACGAGAACTACTCAAAGAAACGAAAGGCGAAATAAAGTCGCGAACGGAGTCGAAGCAGAAGTGAAGGCGGTGGGCGACCTTCTCCTAGAGCTCGACACCGGATTTGATTTATTTCTTAGAGATGTTTTCTTTGTGCCTAGTTTACAGAGGAACTTAATAAGTGTATCTCGTCTAGATGATGATGGATATGGATGTCATTTTGGAAATGGCATGTGTGTAATAGATTTTAAAGATACAGTTACTACTATTGCTTTTAAGAAAAATGATCTTTATTTGTTATCACTACGTGAAAGTGTGAATTCCGTATGTGATGTGAATGCGCTTGTATCCCCACCCACAGCTCATAATAGAAAACGAAAGAGAACTCAAGACACATCGTCGAAATTATGGCACTGTCGCTTAGGCCATATTTCGAGGGGGAGAATAGAAAGGCTGGTTAAGAATGACATTCTTCCTCCTCTAGAGTTCTCAGACTTAGATAAATGCGTTGATTGCATCAAAGGAAAATACATAAAGATTACAAAGAAAAACGCTGAACACACCGCAGGTGTCTTAGAGTTAATTCACACAGACATCTGTGGTCCGTTTTCAGTTAAAAGTATAGATGGTTTTGACTCGTTCATTACTTTTACCGATGATTATTCCCATTATGAATATATTTATCCAATAAAAGAAAAATCAGAAGCGTTGGATAAGTTTAAAATATTCAAGGCTGAAGTTGAGAATCAACATAATTTAAAGATAAAGATAGTACGTTCCGACCGTGGAGGGGAATACTATGGTCGGCACACCCCATATGGCCAAGTTCCAGGACCTTTCGCGAGGTACCTAAGGGAACAAGGTATAGTTGCCCAGTATTCTATGCCGGGCGATCCTCAGCAGAATGGAGTCGCTGAAAGACGTAACCGTACCCTTATGGATATGGTGCGAAGCATGATCAGCTACTCTACATTACCAGTGAGCCTATGGATGGAGGCTTTAAAAACCGCCACCTATATTCTCAACAGAGTTCCCAGTAAAGCGGTGCCAAAAACACCGTATGAGCTGTGGACAGGCAGAGTACCCTCATTGAATCACCTACGGGTGTGGGGGAGCCCTGCTGAGGCAAAGATATTCAACCCGACGATTGGGAAGCTAGATTCCAAGACAGTGAGTTGCCATTTTATTGGCTACACAGAGAAATCAAAAGGATATCGTTTCTACTGTTCTGACAAAGTCACAAAGTTTGTGGAAACGAGACATGCTGTTTTTCTTGAAGAAGAAATGATACGGGGGAGCATGGAAGCTCGAAAGATTGATCTTGAGGAGAGGCGGGTGTGCGCACCCAATCCAATGATTCAGGAGCCATTTTTCGAACTACCTGTTGAGCCTACGCCGACGGTGCCAGACACTGCGGCTCCAGCTCCTGTGATGGTTCCTCCTGTGGCAACACCGAATGCAAATGTGGAACCTGTCCCTCAGGATCCTATAGAAAATGTTGCTGCAGATCAGGGGGGGCATCAACAGCCTCCAATAGAAAATGTTCCAAATGTAGAGGCCCCTAGAAGGTCTCAAAGAGCAAGAAAGTCAGCAATTCCTGATGATTATGAAGTGTATAACACAGAAGAGTTTCGAATGGAGGATGATCCTATTTCATTCGAACAAGCCATGAGAAGCGAAAATTCATCCAAGTGGCTTGAGGCCATGGAAGATGAAATGAAATCGATGAGTACCAACCGTGTTTGGGACTTAGAAGAAATTCCTAAAGGAGCCAAAACAGTAGGCTGCAAATGGGTCTACAAGACGAAACGTGACTCCAAAGGGAATGTAGAAAGATTTAAAGCGCGTCTTGTGGCGAAGGGTTTTACACAAAAGGAAGGAATAGATTACAATGAGACTTTTTCTCCGGTCTCATGTAAGGATTCCTTCAGAATCATAATGGCATTGGTGGCGCATTTCAATCTCGAATTGCACCAGATGGATGTAAAGACGGCATTCCTTAATGGGGATCTTGAAGAAAAAGTTTACATGGCTCAACCCAAAGGTTTTGTCGTGGAAGGAAAAGAACACATGGGATGTCACCTAAAGAAATCCATTTATGGGTTAAAACAAGCTTCGAGACAGTGGTACTTGAAGTTCAACGAAACGATAAAGAGTTTCGGGTTTGATGAAAATGTTGAGGACAATTGCATTTATGCAAAATTCCAGAAAGGCAGTTACATTTTCCTCATCCTTTATGTGGATGACATTCTACTGGCAAGTAGCAATGTCAACCTATTATTGGAAACGAAGAAGTTCCTGTCCTCGAACTTTGATATGAAAGATCTTGGTGAAGCCTCATTCGTTTTGGGAATCGAAATTCACCGAGATAGATCAGATGGGGTATTAGGATTATCTCAACAGACGTACCTGGAAAAGGTTCTAGAAAAGTTCTGTATGCAGAGGAGTAAGTCTACTCCTGCTCCAATAGTCAAGGGCGATAGATTTGGGGATTTTCAGAGTCCTCAGAACAGTTATGAAAGGGAACAAATGAAGACAGTTCCATATGCTTCAGCTGTCGGAAGCTTACAGTATGCACAAGTGTGCACACGCCCTGACCTAGCATTTGTTACCAACATACTTGGCAGATATCAGAAAGATCCAGGCCTCGAGCACTGGAAATTAGTGAAGAAAGCTTTACGGTATGTGCAAGGCACAAAAGGCCTCATGTTAACATATAAAAGAACTGATTCCCTTGAGATTGAAGGGTATTCAGACTCAGACTTTGCGGGAGATGGAGATGATAGTAAATCCACGACAGGCTACATCTTTACTCTCGCAGGGGGAGCTATATCGTGGAGAAGCTCCAAGCAAACAGTGACAGCAACATCTACGATGTATGCTGAATTTATAGCATGTTACGAGGCATCCTGCCAAGTTGAATGGCTAAAGAAATTCGTACCAGGATTGAGAGTGGTAGACAGTATAGAAAGACCACTAAAGATGTACTGCGATAACCAGCCAGCAGTGTTCTATGCCCATAATAATAAGAAAAGTACGGCTACCAAGTCGATAAAGATAAGATTTTATTCTGTTAAAGATAGAATCCAGGATCACACCATAAGTCTCGAGCATATTAAAACAGAGAAGATGCTCGCGGATCCGCTAACGAAAGGCTTACCACCCAACGTGTTCAAGGAACACGTAGCCGGCATGGGACTAAGGTATTGCCTATGATCTCTGGATTCACAGGGCCCAAAAGGAATAAAGAATCTATTTCTGAATAGAGGCGTGTATTGTAGCTATTGATTCTATCGATAATCGATCGTGACGATGAGATATGCTCTGTGCACAAATCTAGGATGAAATAAGGAAAATTGTAAAAGTAAAAGAAAAGCGATTGTGAGATCAAAGGGGAGATTGTTAGGTTGATCTCCCGGCCCACACGGCCCAAAGGCCGTGGGCCTGATCCAGTCCGCGCCCTGATCGGGGGCGCCCAATCCTACATGGTTGGAGGGCCCCTGTCACCCCGCGCTATAAAGAAAGGTGGGGGCTGCCGACTCAAGTTACGAGGTTCACCTGAGCCGCCACGACCCACCGACACACCTATCCGATCTAGGGTTAGCGCGGGCAGTGACGGGAAGACCCGCCACCGCCGCCACGACGTCATCGCCGTACTCCGTCGCCGCCCCGGGCCAGTCCCGTTGGCGACCAGAGGGCCGGCGCGACCTGCTACCTCGACCTACATCTACGCCTGCACTGCGCGACGCTGCCTTGTGCAGAACTTCCCCAAGCGAACCGACCATGGCGACTGGAGCCGCCGCGACCGGCGGGGATGGTAAGCACTGACCCCTTCTCGCTGTTTCTCACGAACACAGCACACACACACGCACATACACGACCAGATGCACATATTCTATATGCATCAATGTTCATATAGAACTAACATCTCCATGTTACGGCCAAACATGCACCTGTCCATATACAGATGGGCACTGTAAGGCTCGCGGTACAAGGGAGGACACCCCATCAAGTGCATAACAAACTCATCAATGCCACCCATCATGGCTTCCAGGCTGCAAACCATTCGCCTCAACTCTCCCGAGCTAGCATCAGCACCACCATTAAGCGCCGCAGCCGTTGGTTCTGATGAGACACCACCAGAGGGGTAGCGCACGCGCTTCGCCGGGTTGAACCTGGACAAGGCGAATGTGCGGCTATTCACCGCCATCTCCACCACCTCCTCCTCCTCCTCCTCCTCCTCGTTGCTTCGGCTTCCTCCTCCTCCGGGAAGGGCTCGGCACCTGACGGTGTCGAGGACATAGTACCCCCTGTACGTCTTGTCCCTCAGGGCCTTGAGCTGCTGCAGCATGTACGGGTTCGAGACGTCCCGCCGCTCGGCCTCCTCGACGATCGTGTCACTCCGCATCAGCAGGCGGCACAGCAGCTGCAGGTCCTCCTGCACGGTCGCCGAAGCCTGCTCCTCGGACTTGGCGAACAGGAACGATACGGACCTGTTCACGAGCCCGGCGACGGCTACAATGGAGAAAACGTCCTTTGCGAACCCCATAGCCTAACCTTTGGGAGAGAGATTCTTCTTCTAGGATAATAATCCTGCGAGAGGGCCGGAGGAGGTGAGCAGCAATGTATTTTGTCGCGCCAGCCGCCAGGTGTGCCAGACTTTGAGTGTGTATGTAGTGGCCGCAGATTCGTCTTGAAGGTTCAGTGAATGTAGCTATGGCCAGCAGAAAGCGGGTATAGGCCGCGTGGTTTGGACGCTGAAGCCAATTACATACCAGAGAGATTCGATGACACTCCTGTCACAACATCAATATGACGAGTTTTATGATGGTGATGGTAGCTACCAGCGATGGTAGAAAGGAATTTTCCTATATATATATATACACACACACCAAAAAATGGGCACCCTTTTTCATCATTGCGTGGTGGTCTTCCTTTGGATTGAATATTCCTACTGATCGTGAAGCTGGAGACATTGTATGATGCAAAAGCAAAGTAAGGATATGCACCAACAAGAATCAAATGGTATCTCCAAAAGGTAGGCACCACATTACCAAAAGGGCTTATTCTTGACAACCATGTCTCTTTCTTGGCGTCTAAATACATCATCAAGTAGTACAAGTACAAATATTAATCCCTTCGCGTCTAAATAAGTCTAACAACTTTGTTTGCATACTTTGAACACCAAGCACACCTATCATCTAAATAGTAGTACCTCGTATAAGCTCTATGGGTAATTAGTGCATCTTTCTTGATTTTTTCTCTCTAATACGCATGAGAGCTGAGTATCCTTGTATTAATATTAAGAAGAGAAATGACGTTAATGTCTGTTACAATGGGTAGCCACATTTATGCCCCCACCACCCCGCCTGCAAGAAGGAGACAGTTATCCACACTTACACACACATTTCAATCAATTGCTCTAGGTATGCTTTCCAAAGAAACAATATTTTTGACAGGAACAATATAGTTAATGCAATTGTTTTGAGTAAAAAAAGAATTGTAGTTTCGTGGTCCATGCAGCACCACTGCAGCTAATTCTTATTAGTAGCCGAAACTTATCTCAGGCAATCTATCTGGATACCTTCAACCCTGCTCCATGAATAACTCATCTATGTTCTACAAAAAAGAAAGAAAGAAAGAAAGAAAGAAAGAAAGAAAGAAAGAAAGAAAGAAAGAAAGAAATGAGGTGTTTACTTGATTGTTCAGTGTCCAGACTTTGCTAATTCAAGAGGGAACAACTTGCTAATTAACTGTCCAGACTTTGCTAATTTAAAACCTTTGTAAATTTACTGTCTTTAAGTAGCCCATGCCATTAGAGTATATTCTATAACAAAGACAAGGAACTGGAAACAATTAAAGTTGAAAGTTTATCTTTCAATTAGAACTCAGAGTGAACAAAAAAGAAGGCAATGCAAACTATATTAATCAGATTGTGTTATATTATCATTTCTTACGATGATATTTTAAACATTTGTTGAATCGAATTTACACCTAGGAGAAGTTTTGTTCCAAAAATCAACTCATCCTAGTGTGTTTTCTGCTATGTGGCTAATTAGGAAAGATGGGAATTGATTCATGGATCCAATTTACCAGACTGAGAAATTTACAAGAAAACTAGCCATGTGTGCCACTATGAAATAATAAATCCGCCATCCCTACCAGCAATAGGCCTCCTCCATGACACTATTGATGCTCCGCATAGGATCTCCGATCCTGTCCTCTAAAAATCCTTTTGTTACGCGATAACCAAATCTCCCATACATTTAGAATAATAAAAGAATCAAACCCTTTTTGACCCGCCTTTGCGACATGAGCTCTTTGCCATACTAGCCTTAAAAAAGACTAGTATGTAAAGATCGGAGGACTAGTATGTAAAGATCGGACGGACCAGATTAATTGTATACTACTGTAACCGTTTTAGTAGTATGGGTAGTATGAACTCAGTAGTATAGGTAGTATAAGGGTATTATGGGAAAAAAATAAAATGGCAGATATGTAATTTTGACATATAAGTTTGAAATGGTAGATATGTAATTATGGTATATCTTTTTTGGATCCGACAGCTCGGACGGACGAGACAGGGGTGCGCACACGGGCGAGACAGCACGAGTCCGGCCGTCTGGAAATTTTTTTTAGGAGGGATTTTGTTTTATGTTACCATAATACCCCTGTCAGTATCTAGTTTATACTACCATACTGCGAACCAAATCTTCCATACAGTCGGCAAACTTCCAAGAGTCTAAATTAAAGGTATACCGTATCCTTTGGACAGGTACTGTATCTAACATTACTTGCACTAGGGTGCTTAACTAATGTCTACAATTTCACATTTACATACATAGTTGAAGTAGGGTAGTATTGGTGATTTCCAATACAGGACGTCGTGCTTCCCTTGCAGTTGAGTAGCACGTCCAGATAGCAGATCAAACATTGTTAACTCTGGGGCCTCCTCCGGGTTTATTTGATATATTTCATCCAGCATAAAATATTTATTAGGTCTCGGTTCAATTATGCTCCACGCACATCGGCGATTATGGTCCTTAAGATTGATATCATCTAAGAATTCACCCATCAATGAGACATTTCTCTGAACGTACTGCTTTAGCCTTGAGAGAATCCTAGACCAGATTTGAGTGCTGAAATTAGCTCTTAACAGGATAGCACCAATCGATGCGGAAAAGAAAGATCCTTGTGTCACATTTGCCATCTCAATAGCTAGTGATGCCATCTTTGGATACTGCCCTGGGTCATCACTTCCAAAGACAAGCATCTTGAAGAAGTACCAAAACGCCTCTACGGTCAAACTTTTGAGCCTAAGCGCTTCTGTTGTTCCCAGCCTCATAATGTTGCCGGACCGGCTAGTGATGATCATTTTGCTCCCCTGTACCATGCTTCTTTCGGAAGAATACAACCTCTTCCATGTCTCCTCATCCACATCATCTACGAGCTCAATGACAATCAACAACCTCTTCTCCAAGTCGCTATCATTCCGGTGCTTGATCACATACTTGTCTCTAAAGCTGGCCATCGTCTCATCTTTAAGGTCATTCCCACTGTAAAACAATATCATGGAGAAGCGGTTGCGCACCCTTTCATCCTTGCAAACATGCTCCACAAGAGTAGTCTTCCCTATATGCATCGGCCCGACGATCGGGAGGACACCCATATTTCCAAGAGCACCGCTAGGTTCATCTGCAGCAGCAAGAATTCCAGGACCCTCTCCCTTTCCATGTGCGCCGGCCAAACATGCACTTCTCCACAAACAAGTGAGCGCTGTAAGGTTGCCGGTACATGGGAGGGCAGCTCATCAGGAACACAGAAAACTCCTTCATGTCACCGATGATATCTGCCAGGCTAACAACTATATCCCGCAACTCTTTGGCAGCTGCAGCGCCAAAGACCGCCGTGGTGGGTTGGGAGCCACCGGCGGCGGCGGCGGCGGACGTGAAGCGCACGCGCTTCGCCAGGTTGAACCTGGAGAGGGTGAACGCGCGGCGGCTCCCCTCCTCCGCCTCACCATCATCCTTGCCCCTGTCGTCACCCCCTTCTGCAAGCAGGGCTGGGCACCTGACAGTGTCTAAGATGTAGTAGCCTCTGAGCGTCTCGTCCCTCCGGAGCTTGAGCTGCTGATGCATGGCCCGGCTCGCGACGTGCCGCCGCTGGGCCTCCTCGATGATGGTGCTTCTCCTCAGCAGCAGGCTATGCAGCCGATGCAGCTGGTCCTCCGCCTCTCGGCTCGACGTCGCCTGCTGCTTGTTACACTTGCCGAACACAGACGATACGGATCTGCTCACGACATCGCCCAGCACCGCGTTGGAAAACATCTCCGTTGCGAACCCCCCGGCCGGCCCCCTCCCGGGAGACTGTGTTGGTGATGCTAGCTAGATCTCCACGAGAGGAAGGGATGGACGAACTTAGAAGCTGAATAATGTGTGTGTTCACTGGTGCTAAGCAGGTGTTGTTGTTGTTGCGAGTGCAGTCGCTGCTGGCCGGCTCGGCAAGCCCTATTTAAATTTTAAAGTTGAGTGCGAAAGATCCATCTTTGGTCCAAAATTATCGTTTGGTCCAAAATTATTTCGTTTTAGATTTTCTATAAAAGCTATATAGCTTTTACTACTATATATCTATATACACACGCCACATCTAGATATATTGTAAATATATATATGTATCTATGAAAACCAAGATAACTTATAGCTCCAAACAGACATGATATCCGATGACGGTCTCCTGTCACTCACATATAAAGGATAAAAAAAGAAGTATATTTTCTGTGGTCTGACACACTACTAGTATATGATGGATAATTCATAAAGAGTGAGAATAAATGTGCGGATCGAACAACGAACCAAATTATTATTATTTAATTAAGAGTCAAATTAAATTCGATCGAATATTGACACCCATACTGAGACTGACTCCAACAATGGAGACCCAAAGAGACCTATCTACTAGTTTGGGTTGCCTACAGTGAAAGGATTGGTGACCCATAAATCCTCTTCTCCAACAGAGGACCCATCCTCTTCCCTTCCTCTCGCGAGCAAGCCGAGGCCAGCCGTCGACGGCGCTCCTCCGGCCAGCTCGCCGGCCGCGGGCACCGCGCGCGAGCTCCGCCGACCATGGGAGCTGCTGGAGAGCCCCGCCGCGCGCGAGTTTCGCCGGCCACAGGCACTGCCGCCGCTCAACGGAGATATCCCTGGCGGACGAGCGCGAGAGCAGCTCCGGCGGGCGGCCGTGCGAGCTGCTCCAGCGGGCGGGGAGAGGACTGGAGGAGGTGGCCAGGCGGAGCAGAGGCGGGGCGGCTCGGCCGGCACGGAGGCGGGGCGGCGCGGAGGCGGGACGGCGCAGAGGCGCGGGTGGGCGGAGCGGAGGTGGGGCGGCGCGGCCTGGTGTCACACCCGGTTTTAAAGGCAAAACCAGGTGCATCTCATATGTGCACCAGGATCAGTTTACACACATATGGTAGACGTCACAAGTGAATATCCATAACCATGCATAACGAAAGAGTATTATAGTGCATTTATTACAATCTCAGAGTTGACTCAAATGTCATAGCGGAAGACTTAAATAAACGTTCATCTAACGAAGCAAAAGTGACTCCAACTCCACAGGCATAGACTGGGGGAGACTCGCCTAGAACTCCTCAAAATCAGTAGTGAAATCCTCAAAATTCTTCCAATCTGAGCAGCATTCCGGGTGTAGTTGATGCAATAAAAGAAAGAAAGACAACAAGTATGAGCACATAACGTACTCAGCAAATGTAATATGACATACAAGGCTGAGGCAAAAAGGTTGGCTGACCAATACTGCAATAAGCACTTTTAGTTGGTCAAGTTTTATTAAGCAACTATTTACTAGCAAATGAAAGTATATACCACCCACAAATTAATGAATGTCATATTCCCAACATATTCATATAACCACGATTTATATCATGTTCAAGTATGATTATCATGTAAGGGTCCAGGCCGCTCTTGACCGTGAGCACGGCTGTTATAACAGTTTTACACTCTGCAGAGGTTGTACACTTTCACCATAAGCCGCGTAAAAGTTCAAAAAGAACTTTAAACCCAACCATGCCGAGGGGCCCAATCCTCTTAAATCACACTACCGAGGCCTTTACAAAGATTCCTTAGTAAATAGTAACCCGCTAAGGTTTCCGGTTCAGAAGCAAAGCATAACCCTCCCTAATGAGATCTGTCTCTTACCAAAGCCCACAGCTCAAGAGGACCGAGCTATACCCCGTCAACCGCCGCGCCTCTTGTCCCTTTCGGGTAAGGTTACCATCCACTAAAGTCCCTAATTAGTTAGCCAAGACCAGAGCCATATGGTACGTATGGTTGCACTGTTTTCCTGGGTGGTTCTCCATGTTCCAATTAAAAAGATATGATCTTGCCAATTAATTATTTAAAAGAGTATATGGAACATAGAGTAGGGGTTCATTTAACCAATCCTAGTTGAGCAAGCTAAGCATCATCTACCATCAAATTAATTAAGTAACCCAGTTTCGGGGACATGGGAATATAGTGGCTAGGCAAATCCTTAAATAGGAACCCATCAAATTAAGACACATACATGGATGGTGAAATTAATAATTATTAGGACATTTGCATGACATAATACACTTTCCTTCTTCCCAACTCTGTTGCTCCTCAAATCCTTCTCCAACAGTTGGTTCTTCAGAGAAATCCTCGAACTGGTCGTTTCCTAATCGCATCACACACTCACATGCAAGGAAACAATACAACAAATAAGAAACAATACACCAAACAATTCCAACAGAAGAAAACAACAGCACAAAACTAATCTACACGTTACAACGAACGCGTGAGCGTGAGAATCACTAAAATCAGAGTTAAAACGCAAAAGATATGGCTTTTTTAAGGTTCAGGGACTTGTTGGCAAAGTTTTAAAAGTTCCAGGGGCTTAACTGAGAAAAACCAGGGGCTAAAACATAATTTTGTATAAAAACTCGAGGGCTAAACCATAAAATAACAAAACTTGGACCTCGGGCACAATTTTAAATCTGGCAGGGGCTAAAATAGAAGAAAAATGACCTAACCGTAATTATTTTTGAACTAACTAGGACCGCGGGTTGATTTCCAGAAAACTCAGGGGCTCTTTAGGAAAATAGCCAGCGCTGACCGGTACGCGGTCGGTTTGACCCGGGGCGGGATCTAATCCGGGCCGTTGGATCGCGATAGGACGGCTCAAAACAGATCGGGTGGAGAGAATACGCCGGCGACGACGAACGCGGCGGCGCCGCTCGCTCCCGCGGCGGAGCATCGCCGAAGTAGCCACGAAAACACGCTACGGTGCACTATTTGCGACGAGACCAGGACCTAGAGGAGCAGGAGGGGATGGCGAGCTCACCGAGCTAGGTCTCGACGAGGGAAGAGCAACGACGGCGGCCGGCGACGATCGACGGCGGACGGCGGCGCTGCGAGTTCGGTCGGTGAGCAAATTAGCGCGGAGCGCGGCAAAAATTCGAGCAAGAACGCGATGGGTAGCACTGGGGCATCAAGACGAACCTCCTGGAGTGCTTCACGGCGAGAGCGAAGCTACGGTGGCGAAGATCGACGGCGGCGGCTCGAATCGGCAATGGCGGCGGCTCGGGCGCTAGGGTTGCGGGCTCGGGGTTGGTTTTCGATGGGAGAGACTGCGGGCGGGGGCGCGCTTTAAGTAGGCCGGCACCGGGGCTTGGACAGGCATGCGGCGGCGGGACTCGGAGTCGGAGGCGGCGGCGCGGCGTCGGGACGGACTCGGCCGGGGAGTCCCTGTCGGAGACGATGAAGCTGACAGCCGGGCCCCACTTGTCGGCTTGAGTGAGAGAGAGACGGGGGGGGAGAAAAGGAGCGGGCCGGCGCTGGGCCGAAAGCGGGGAAGAGCAGGCCGCAAGGAGATAACGGGCCGAAGAAAAAGAAAAGAACGCGGGAGGAAATGCGAGCGGGAGAAAAAGTCCAGGGGGCACAAACGGACTTCGCCGAGAGTTCAGGGGCCAAAACTGAACTCAGCCTATTTAACTTTTCTAAAACTCAAACAAAAGCAAATCAAATTCGAATTTAAACAGAATTTAAATTCCAACTTGATTTACTAGCAACCAAAAATATATGCACCAGCATGAATGCAACAAAAACTTATTTTGATTAAAATAATTATTTAATGTGATATTTAAATTGATAAAATGCTAGAAATTCCAATTAAATCTTAGAAAATTTATTTAAGCCTTAATAAATCCTAGAAAAAATTAAAGGGTTGCTACAATTTAATTGTGATGAATTTTAGGGTGTTACACCTGGGCAGCGCGTCCGGCGAGGCGGATGGGTAGAAGAGAGAGAGAGAGCCATTTTTGGGTTGTGTTGAGGCTGGTATGCAAAACGGGGATCCGGTTTACGTGTTCTGTTGGAGACGATGTTGGGTACCTAAAAGCACTGCGCGACCTGGGTTTGGGTCACCGGATGGCTGCTCTGTTGGAGGTAGCCTGAGTGAGGACGCCGACTCGCCGCAAAGCTCTGGTTCGGTTGGCCCCGACAGTGCGTTATGCCCCTGGACCGAGCTATCATCTTACTCAGTCCTGTTACGCGATGGCAGGACCATCCTCATAGGAATAATATATGGATGAAATGGGTCAGATGGTGACCGGCAGGCATATCGAGCACGCGCCTGTCCCTGCAGGCGGCAGCGAACACCGTGGCCGCGCCTGAGGAACTCGATGATTGGATCCGAACAAGCTTTAATTTAGCAGGTGACCACTCATGTTTTTTTTGTCTTGAGTCATTTCTATTGTTGTTTTACTATGTCTATCATGAAATTTGTTTGATTGTGCATCTCTCTCGTATTTTGTGCTATTAGAAAAATATTGTTTTATAAATTTAGTTAAAATTAGACAAATTTAACATGTAATAAAACTAAAGTGAATTATAATTTTAAAAAGAGAAAAGTCTGATTTACACCCTTCAACAATCATAAAAGTCTGATTTTTAACCCTTAATTATAAAATCGGACACTAAGGACCATCCAACTACCAAAACCGGGCAAATTTGGTCCTTTAGGTCGTTTCAAAGTAGTTTTCTGTTTTATGTAAATTTAAAGAAAAATAGTTTATTTTAAAAAATTCATAACTAATTCATTTCAAATCATAAAAATATGAAACTAGTACCATTGTTTTTTTCTAAAAATATGGCCCCTCTATTGGTGCGCTATTTTGAGTCATTTGGATATTATTTGTTTATGTTTTCAGTGCATTTTTAATTTTTGTAAAAATACTAGGAATGGGAAAAATAAGACGCAAATAACTCAAAGAAGAGGACCAACATATAGGTTACAATTTTCCTATAAAACCACTTTTCTTTAAATGCCTATAAAACGAAAATCAACTTTAAAACCACTCAAAGGGCCAAATTTGTCCGGTTTCGATAGTTTAATGGCCCTCAGGCATCCTGTTTCATAGTTCAGGGTTGTAAATCATACTTCTACGATATTTTGATGGTGAATATTGGACTTTTCCCTTAAAAAAGAAGTGTTTTCACAACAATGTCAGTGAATTATATATTTTTTTAAAAAGACGTATTTTCACAACAATATGACATGCACATATTGAATTAAG
The DNA here is from genome assembly GCA_033239725.1 of Echinochloa phyllopogon. Lineage (NCBI taxonomy): Eukaryota > Viridiplantae > Streptophyta > Magnoliopsida > Poales > Poaceae > Echinochloa > Echinochloa phyllopogon. Next base: position 17,038,428 of record BTCW01000003.1, on the reverse strand, counting down.
TAGAAAGTGAATATGACATGCGCATGTTTAATTAAGGAGAAAACTATGAGTTGGAAGATGACTCTCATTAACGCAACATATAGTGTACTTTTCTTGAAAGACCAGTACCTACACAAATATTCACACGCATGCATACTCATCACTATTAATACATGCACACATACTCTACCTTTTGAGTACCTCCGAGAGATTGGGCCAATATGACAAGAATATGACATGCACATCGTCTACTACTGAAAGGAAAATGTGACACCCATACTGAGTGAGGATTCGAACCTAAGTGGACAGGTTCTATCACAAAAAATATTACCAACTGACATACCATCAGTTCGCAACATGTTCTTCTTTTTTTCCTTGGAGATGAAGGATCCTATTTGCCCCGCCACCTGCCACCACACTAACCCAATGAGATCTCATCTTCTTTTCTCTCCTCGCCCATGCGCCACCCTGCACCCACCGGAGCTCGCCAAGATGCCCCCACCGGAGCTCGCCTCGTCACCCCACTGGAGCTCGTCGACGCCCTCCGATTGATGACCATGTTTCAGGGGTGACAGATATAGATATATCTGATTAATAATGTGGACACATGTTAGTGAGCATGGTGTTGGATTGGCCTACTACAAGACATCATTGGGATTCTTATCTTGTTTGTGATATCAATTGGTCTTGAGTGTTATACCTACTAGATCCCTAGACTTGACATAGCCATTGTTTCTCACATGCATAGTGGTACATTATGTGGCTGCCAAACACTACTCCATAACTAGATAGCTATAAAGGTAGTTTTTTGGTGTATCATCAAATATGAAATGGGATGTCAGTGGATCAAGATGGAGTTTTTTCCTCCTAAATAACAAGATAGATACCTCTGGGCCCATCAAGATAGTTGGATTGAAAAGTGCATGACCATGCTATTGTAGTAATAAGTTAATCATGATGACGAAATGTTAGTCATGAATGAATCCACAGTTTGATCGAGTCAATGGTCAATCTATATATCACAAGGGTGGCACCTATCTCGTCTTGAGTTTTCCCAGTTTCATGTATCAAGGTATTAGTGTATGAGTATATATAAGGTTCCACCGATATCATCTTTATGTGTATTTGAGAATCATTATGCCCTATAAGGTGTCGCTATTGATTTGTGGTTCGGAAATGGTTTCGCTCATGGCCATTTACACATAAACCTAATGGATCACACACTTAGGGTGCAAGTGGGAGGTTGTTAGTGATGTGCCCAAGAGACAGTCATAATCGATTGTTAAACGCATAACACATATTGATACATGAGGGATTATAGTACTAATGGGTCGACAATGTGAAAGCCCATATAGTTCACTCATAGATATGTGGGATGGAATTAGGGGTGAGCTGTCCCACACTTCCACCATGGCATTAAACCCTAGCCGCCACATCCACTCGGCCACACCCAAATCCCTAGCCGGGTGTGTGGTGCTAGCATGTCAACATAGACGTTCTATCCCTGTACGTGTGGACTCCATGGAGGCACTACCGTTGCTACTATGCTGATCGGCTTTGGCAGCGCAATGTTGCTGCTGGTCGAGGATAAGGTGATTTGTTCGTGACGTGGTTGACTACTTACTCTACAACGACGAGCATTCTATGTTGGACTGGGTTGTTCCAACTTCCAACTGTTCTTTTGCTGCACTGCGTGTCTAGTGTTAACAATCCATGACCCCCTTTACTTGCAAATTTTCTAAGTGAAGGCGGTAGATTTGTAAGTGTTATAACTAGCGTAGCCTACCCATTTCTCTTCTGTTATAGTTATCGATTGAACTGCAAAAGCATAGAAATCAAGTCGTCATTCACACCGACAGGTCAAGGAAATTAATTTCATTTGACCTTGCCTCTTCTTATTTGATCGGTCCATTAACCAAATAGACCAACTAAATTGTTGCCCAAATGACTTGATACAAAACCCGGAGCAACATCAGACAGTTGTGGGTTTCCCTAAACCGGCGCAATTTTTCGCCTGAACATGTTGAGCAACACCTTGACTCTCTATAACATAAGGACTACACTTGGCACTATTCAAATATTCCAATGTGTACGCTTACATCACCATGTGACCTTATGATGTTTATTGTTTACATATCACGGACCTCACATCTACATATGTAGTAGAAATAAGGTGGAATTCGAGATTTCCAGATAAGTACCTCGTACTCCCCTGATGGTGGACGAGCATGTCCGGCTAGGAGATCTAAAAATGATATCTCTGGCACCTCCTTATAAGCAGAGCCTCTTTGGTAAATATCATGCAGCATAAAACATTTGTCAGGTTTCTCTTCGACTACATTCCATGTAAATCGAGGATGGTCCTTAACCTCGACATCATCTGGGTGTTCTCCAATTAAGGACGCATTCTTTTGCACGTACCGTCTAGAACTTGTGAGAAGCATAGACCAACTTTGAGTATTGAAGTTAGCTCTTAATATGTCAGCAGCCATGGACATGATGATGAAAGATCCTTGCATCAAGTCCACAATCTCCAAAGCTATGGACACTAACTTTGGATGATGTCGTGGATCATCACTTCCAAAGGCAGACGTCTTGAATAAATACCAGTAGGCTTCCACAGGCAATGGTTTAAGCCTAAGAGGTTGTGTTGTCCCAAGCCTCACTATATTCTCCGATCGACTGGTGATGATGATTTTACTCCCCCGTGCCATGCTTCTTACACAAGGGCAGAGCCTCTTCCATGCCTCTTCATCCACATCACCTAAGAGTTCGATAACCACCAACAATCTCTTCTCTAAGGCCTGATCGTTTCTATGCTTGATCACACACTTGTATTTAAAGCCTGCCTCTGTCTCATCTTTAAGATCATTCCCGCTGTATACGGAGATCAAGGAGAAATGGTTGCGCACTTTCTCATCGTGGCAAACATTCTCCACAAGAGTGGTCTTCCCAATGCGCATTGGGCCAAAGATTGGAAGAACGCCCAGATTTCCAGCACTGGCCGGAGGCTCAGTTTGCAACAGGAACTCCATGACCGTTTCCTTCTCCATGTTGCGGCCAAACATGCACCAGTCCAGAGATAGATGGACACTGTAAGGCTGGCGGTACAAGGGAGGACAGCTCATCAAGAGCACAACAAACTCATCCATGCCACCGATCAAGGCCTCCAGGCTGCAAACCACCTGATGCAACTCTCTCGAGTTAGCATCATCAACACCATCATTTAGCGCCACCGTGGGTTCCGAGCCCGAGTCATCACCAGACGGGAAGCGCACACGCTTCGCCGGGTTAAACCTGGACAGGGCGAACATGCGGCGTTTTACCTCCTCCTTCTCCGCCTCCTTATGCTGCTCACCATCACGACTTCCTCCTCCGAGAAGGGCTCGGCACCTGACGGTGTCGAGGACGTGGTAGCCCCTGTACGTAGAGATGCAAGTATCATTGTTTTTAATCATCGTGACGACCCCAAATTTAGAAAAATAAATTAGAATATATGACATAACACGTAATTAATTTAGAAGGTAAAATAAATTTAGGTGGATGATCCAAAAAAACACCATTGGTACTCACTTCCATCCCTACCTGTACGTCTTGTCCCTCAGGGCCTTGAGCTGCTGCAGCATGTCCGGGTTCGAGACGTGCCGCCACTCGGCCTCCTCAATGATTGTGTCACTCCTCATCAGCAGGCGGCGCAGCAGATCCAAGTCCTCCTGCACCGTCACCGTAGCCTGCTTCTTGCATTTGGCAAGCAGGAACGATATGGACCTTTGCACGAGCTCGGCGACGACTGCAGCGGAGAACATCTCCATTGCGAACCCCCCAGCCCCTTTTTTGGTGAGACTCTGCAAGAACAAACAACTCTTGCGAGAGCTACCAGCTACGTATTTTGTGTTGCCAAATTGCTAAAGCTTGAATATGTTCGTATACCGTGGGTGCTGATTCTTGCCTCGTTGAGTTTTAATTTAAAGGGTCGAGTGAGTAAAGGCCGCGCGTGGTTTGAACGCGGAAGCCAGCTAGCAGCTAGCAGCCATGGACAAGAGATTCGAGATGCTACTCCCATCACCATTCACCACCTGCTATCCTGGGATTCGTACTGGTCAAGAAGCTGGAGACATTCGATGCAAAAGCAAAGTCAGAATATGCGGAACAAAGAAGCGAATCATATATATCCAAAGAGTATGCACCACAAATGCCAAAAGGCTGCTTATTCTTGACAATCACATACCATTCTTGCCGTCTAAATCATACAGTTAGTGTGCCTTTCTTGGTATCGAAATCATACAGCCACACTGCGATACCGAGCTACGTACATACAGTAGGGTTGCATTTGAGATTTGCCCATCAAAACTTCCAATTTGTCGAGCAGTTGAAGTTGTTAAGTTAACTAGCAAGGTGACCTGTGCTGACAGCATATCTAATTTTGATTTGCACCACAATATTGTTTAAGAATTGTATAGGTTTTTAATTGCTTTCGTATATAGATATTTGAAGATGAAATCTGTCCTAATAATAATGCAATAAGTATACTAAATTTTAAATCGAATTATTAATACTAATTCTCATTGTTCATTTTGTTGTGTGTCCTTTTTTCATTTGCAGTAAAATCTGCCTCTCTTGGTGTTGGAACCATAGAGCTACACACGTTGCTGCAGTATTTGATTCTCACCGAACAGGATGTCGAATTTTCCCTGAGTTTGCAGTGTGCCAATAATCCTTGAAGCATGCCGTGGATGATTGATCGTCTTGTGATTATGCAGGTACTCAGCTATCAAATAAATTTCGTTTCAAGTGTTGAATCCACAAAGGTCCCGTCAGCCTGTCCGCTATCACCTTTTTCGTCGCTTGAGCTGTCCCTTGGTTTCTGACATGCCTCCCCTCGGCCGCCTCATCGACAAGCGAACGATGGTACATGCCCTCTGTCCTCAGAAGCAGCTGGTGTAGCCTTTCCATTTTCTTCTCGGCAAAGGCCCTCAGTCCTTCAGGGCATTTACCAGCCACGAAGGACAATGGATTCATGCTGAATCGCTCTCTGAAGATGATGGTGCGGAGCAATCGAGTACTTGCAGAGAATACTCTGCAGGGTCTTCACTTACTCTAGTGAATCTAGTGAAGTACAATACTAAAGTTTAGCTATATGCTAAAATTTAGCTCTCTCAAATGGAGGAATAAACTTTAGCATATGGGGGTGTTTGGATAACAGGCTAAACTTTAGTACATAGATGTTTACTGTTTAAAGACACGGTTATCCTATTTAATGCCAATCGAAAGAGAGTGCGAGTGGGGAGGGGTAGTAGAGGAAAAATCTTCACCCTTGACCATTTTAACATCTTTTAGCACATTTTAGCACTTCTTGGAAGACTAATGGGTTGAAGACTGGTGCTAAAAAGTGTAGTGCTAAAGTTTAGCACAAAACACTAATGGCCAACTGATAATAACGTTAGGAGTGGAAAAGCAAGGCTTGGCCATGGGACGTACATTTCGACTGAGGATTAAAGTATACTGGAATATTCAAATAAAACAGATAAGGTTGTTCCAGGATGCAGATCCAGCTTATTTCAGCATTTCCCCACCTTGGCGCAAAAGTGACCTCCGTTAGCGCTTGGATTTCTAGATTGACCGATTATGGTTCAAGTCATGCCAGTGAAGTGCAGCCCATTAGTCTGCGACTTTTGCATGCCCAGCCGCCCAGGGTCCAAAAGTTCATGACACCTCTGGGCCTGAGTGCTTGTGTTAATGGGCTGAATACTACAATCAGGTATCTTGTTATGCATTTATGCAAACTACTCTAGCCTATTTCCACTATAAAAAGTAGCCTAAACAAGTTGAGCCACGTTTGCCAAACTAAGACAAGATTATGTAATCAATCAACTTTTTGGCATCATGAAAGCACCATTTCCTTCCAATCTGCTACTGAGAAGTAAGAACCATACCTGGATCAATCGACTCTGCTTGCTGTGACTGAGGATTCGACCTTTAGGATCAAGCATGCTGCCCAGCTGCAAATACTGGTAGACACTAGCTAGTAGCTAGCACAAATATACAAGGAGTTTGGGCTCACAAACAAAACATCAATTGAGACATGAAACCACAGGTGAAACAACCAGATTAGTTGTTTAAATGGAAAGAGAAAAGTAGGATTTACTGTTGATATTGATCCCAAATGGAGAAAAGATAATGTTTGGTGAGTGTAAAGTCAATACCAAATACAGAAAAACAGTGATTCTCCAGTGCCACTGCAAATCTAAGCATATCATATACTTTTCATGTCATTAATGCATAATGGATGTGATGCATCAAGTCGGCACAATTGAAGTAGTATAGACACCTGGATGTTCTAGAACCAGTAAGTTTTATGCTTATTTTTAAGCAACTAGGTCCATGGGAACACACAATATTCAGTCCTTTGAGAAAACAAAGTGCGATACCGCCACCACTGTTGTACCCAAGACAGCGACCTAATTTGAGCATCTACTCAGTGGTGAGTACACGCCATCCAGAAGTCACAAGCACAGGCAGAGTTTTTTTTCTTTCTTTTTTTCGGGTACAGGCAGAGTTACCATGGGTCAGCCAAGTTCCGGTACTACCATAGCAGAAGAAACGGACATACACAGATCAACAGGAAATATGCCGCTAGGCTGAACTGATAGCATATTACAATTTATTAAGACAAGAAGAAAATTAACAAAGTGAATCCCTATAATAGGAGGAAGAGCTAGCTTTATATTAGATTGGAGCGATTGAACATTGAAGTTCTTAATTAACTTCCCAGGTTCTCTGTAATAGTTTTCATTAGATTGGATTCCCTCTCATACTCCTTACACAACGCCCTATGTGCAAAAGTTTGAACAATAAACACGAAACAGAAGCAAGTCAAGAACTTAATATTTTTTACCTATTCCATATAATTCTATTACATCACACATCACAGATACCAGTGTTTATGTGTTTGACCAAAAGAACAGAATTTGGCACAGAAAAAAGAACAGATTTTGGCGACTTACATTTTATATATACACAAGTCCCTAGTGTTGAGACTCAACAGACCACATGTGAGTATTTGATTTGAACTCCTGTACCTTCCACACTGTTTAACTTTAACACTTGGAAATTAATTAGTACGGTCAATAACTAAAGTTAACAGAAACACATCTAAAGAAAAGGTTAACAAATTTGGTAACTGAATACTCTCACCCGATAGACAAAGCATGTATACCTTACTGATAGCGAAATCATACCAGATGTTCTTCCAGAAATAAATGGATAAGAAAACATATAAGAATTGATGAGAATGAACTACAACCACATCAATACTGGCAGAAGAAAGAGAGGTTACTTATAATATACGAAGCTTTTAAAATTTTCTCAACAAATCTGCAGCAATTTCATGTGTTCCAACCAACAAATAAGTTGTACAAGTATTCATCACCTCTGAAAATTTTACCGCAAGAAAAAAACAGCTAAGAGTAACAGTGCAGGGAGTATTAATTTTTGCTTCCAGGACAATGAACGTGACTTCATGACAAGTTTGCAGTAGCAATAAGCAGATTGATTTACAAAGTGAACTTGTAAAACAAAGTCATTGGTTATTCTATGATTTAGTATCTTCTAGAGGAAACAATACACCACATTCAATCATTCAGCCATATCAGATAAATAACATAATATAGAATCACGAAACAACATCAGAAAGATATCGCTTTAAACACTTCAGTCTGTCCTTGGAGCTTGATTCATAAGGCAGGTGGCAAAATCCAACAACTGCTCTATGGATATACAGCTTTATTCATTCATCAATCACAGTTTATCAGTATTTGGCACAATAAGTGACAGAACGATTGATCATAAAAACTATGCTTCTACAATACAGTTCATCACGGACAAAAACATAGCACACGAGTACAACAGTATTTGGCACATCACCATTACCAATGATACAGAGGAAGAGTAATAGACCTTGAAAAATCACTCTCATATGATGTAGTCTGACCATTGCCGAATGAAGGACGTGTGATCCATGGACTCCCCTGGCATGTCCTCGTCCTTCTCACCGTCAGTCTTCTTCCCACCGATCAACCTGGCAGGGTTCCCCACCGCCGTGCTCCTCGCCGGCACCTCTATCAGCACCAAGGATCCGGCCCCAATCTTAGCCCCGGCACCGATTTTCACGTTACCAAGAATCGTGGCTCCTGCGCCAATCAGTACGCCATCCCCAATCTTGGGGTGCCGGTCGCCCACCGCCTTCCCAGTGCCACCCAAGGTGACGTGATGGAGGATCGAGACGTTGTCGCCGACGACGGCCGTCTCACCGATGACGACGCCGGTGGCGTGGTCGAGGAGGATGCCCTTCCCGAAGACAGCGGCGGGGTGGATGTCGACGGCGAAGACGTCGGCGACGCGGGACTGGAGCGCGAGCGCGAGCGGGCGGCGCTGCTGCGCCCAGAGCACGTGCGCGATGCGGTGGGCCTGGATGGCGAGGAATCCCTTGTAATTGAGGAGGCAGTGAGAGAATCCGACGCAGGCCGGGTCGCGGGACCGTGCCGCGAGGAGGTCGGCGACGACGGCGGCGCGGAGGGAGGGGTGCGCGGAGAGCGTGGCGAGGAAGAGGTCGTAGAGGAGCGTGGAGAGGAGGGTGGAGGAGCAGAGCTTGTTGGCGAGGTGGAAGGAGAGGGAGCGCGGCAGGGACGGGTGGGACAGCACGGTGGCGTAGAGGAACGAGGCGAGCGCCGGCTCCGCGTCCGCGTCGCGGCGGGCCTCCGCCTTGATCTGGGTCCAGACCCAGGTCTCGTCGTCCTCCGACTCCGGGGGCGGGTACGCCGGCACCACCTCCGCGGGGAGCGCGGGGGGCGGCGGCGAGTGGGCCGCCTGGTGGTGGTTGGAGTGGTTCGCTGCGCCACCCCCGCCGGCGGCGGCGGCGTCGTGCGCGTGCGGCTGGCCGGCCGGCATCGCGGGGGGCGCGGAGGGGGTCGGCGCACGGGACTGGTGGGAGAACGAGCCGAGGAACGCGGGCCACTTGCGAGCTGCGGCCAGTGGTTGTTGTCCGTGTCCGTGGTCGATCGATTGCGGAGGCGACCGGCAGGGTGTACTGTATGTGTATATATGCCAGGCACGTGACAGGTGGAGCGTGCGCTGCAGTCTTTTTTCTTGCTGCTAGTGCTACCTCCTCGTGGTAAATGGGCTTCGGGATTGCGGTTTCACAAGTCAGAAGACCATCTTCGTCCCTCCTGTTTGTGAATCAAGCTAGCAGGAAAGGAAAGAGCGTGTTAACATGAGCAGCATCAGGTACAATAAAAAACTCATGCTAAGAGGTGCTCCTATTCATGTGTCCTAGCTCATAGATAATGTTGTTTTCAATTTTTTTATTACAACATCAGTGCAGTTGCTGTGAATCTGGACTGAGTGAAGGGAACATACATTCTCTTGGGATAGTGCTGTCCGACTCCTAGTTTTTGAAGGTCAACACTCAACAGGTTTTATTCCACCTGTATTTGCTACACCAAGGTTTAAAAAAACAATGACGCAGAGTTAATATTGTTCAGATCGATTAGTTTCGGATTTGATGATTGTGACTAAAGTCTCTGAAGAAAGATACTGCAAAAGGCTAGATCTACTCGAGATCATGTGCAATATCTCTATGGCTGTCACTATCATCTTTGTAAAACTGTTTGCAGTGAATTTTGCAACGACAGCCTGCAAATGTCAAACAAAACTAGTAGCTAAGTGAACTTTGCAATGAGAGCAACTTATGAAGACTATGCGGCACTAGAGTTCGTGAGAAGAGCCATGGGCTGCTCGATCGTCCAAGGTGTATCCTGTGCAAATCAAACTTGCTGCCGCTGTCTCTGTTCTCTGCTACTACACCTCGTCGTGAAAATGAGCTTGTGATTGAGCCTTGGCCTCAGAATAGAATATCCATTCTTCACCTCGTTACATCAGCATGTGGCCATGATTTACAATGTCAACTCATGCTATGAGTAAGAGGGGTTTCATATTAGCGAACAGAACACATGTAATGTTGTTTTCTGTTTTTTATTATTTGAGAGCAGTAGCGATGAACCTAGACAGAACGAAGGGAACATTCAACATTTCATATCTTGTTGTCCAACTCATAGTTTCCCAAGGCCAGCCACGGTATCGTTTGCATGGACTGTGATGTACCCATATGGTATTACGATGAGGTTTCAAACTTTTTGATGAGATGTTTTTACGTAGTTGGTTTTCGTGTTCAATAAAAATAAAGCTGGTACTTGTTTTTTATCTTTTGCCCGCAAATCGTAAGTTCAACCGATCCGTGAATGTAAAAAAAAGTTTACTTGTAAAGGTCTTCTGCAAAATGATACACGATGGTACTCGCAAAATGTATATCCTATCAATGTCATATCTATATTTATATCTATATTTTTTTCTATCCAAAGAGCGAGAAATTTGATGTTTCTCCTATCCGATCTCTCATGTGGAGTGGAGCCCAGTTATCATATCCACTGTCTGCTTACGGCCCACCATAGCAATTAGCATCTTTTTTATCTCACATGACAATTGAACACATGTTTTGAAGAACTTTTATATGACAATTAGACATATACTACCTATGTTCTCGAATATATGTCATTTAGGACAAGCTATTTAGTTTAAAAATGAACTAATTTGCTTGTCCTAAACGTCATATATTTAAGAATGGAGGGAGTATGATTTTTTAAACAAATGCCTGGTGTACGTAGGGCCGGATTGGTTTAGTGCCAAAATTTTGGCATACCAAGATTTTGGCAAGCCAATTATTTGGTCACCATTTGGTTTGATACCAAAATATTGGCACCCTCTTAGATTAAACTTGCCAGCATTTTCTGCCCATATTTTGGTTTGTCAAAATTTTGGTAAGCCAATATTTTAATAGAAAACCAAGCAGCCTCGTATATCTCCACTAATCTTACTAAACTGCTTGCGGTGAACTTTGCAGCGACAACAGCTTGCATATATCAAACAAACTACTCCATAGATACATATCAAAAGTTTTGATACACACATATATAAATACGTAGCTAAATCTACATATCTACAGAGGGAAAATAAATTGTAATTTAGAATGCAGGGAGTATAAAAATGATAAATTTTGATAAAACATATTAAGAGATACTCGTGCGCATTAAGGTAGTATTTGCAACTAAACCGAGGTGGCCATTTTAATAAAATAATTTATGAAGGAAAATATCAAACATCAAGCGGTGGAGAGATCCCTACAATTTACCTTTTTTTGACAACTCTACAATTTGGACGCGGCTAATGTACGGCCGGCCGTGCGTTAGGCCAGCTGCACGGCCGCTTTATTTTAGGCAACAACGATCCTCTCCAGATATTTACTTTCCTCTTTCAGCAATAACTAGCATATGCGGAGGCACGGAACGCTGGTCTGTACAGCTCTCGCGCCAGGAGACTAGTCCGCTCAACAAAATTAACCGCCACCTACTGCATCAATCAACCATAGAAACGTCCAAGAAACACACAAAAATAAGCAAAAAAAAGTACACAGGTGTGGATTCCACCTAGATTTGCTTTCTCCATGCAATTCTAAAATCATTCATACGCAGTACATATTTGCCAAAACTGCAAAAATATTATCCAACTTTCAAATGAAGTTCTAAAATCAAACACAAATCTTCATATGGTACAGGTGTGTAGTACAGTCATGAAGAATACAGAACCAGGCATCTCAGAAACACAGCATGCACTTCATATTTGCTTCACTATAACATTATGCCTCCTCCATATTTTCTTCCATACTAGACATTGTGATGACCTGCAAATGTAATGATAAAAAGCACAAAAATCAGAGGACATTAAAATTGCCAAATGGAGTAGTTTCTATCTATTCATGACTCTGAAATTGCATAGTTCCGAACCACATTATTTCCTACTGAACTTGCTAAAATCCATAACACAAAAATGCTTAACCAATATGAATAATTTGCTTGTTTATTTAGCATAGGTTGCCTATAAACGAATCCAATGAAGATGTCTGGTTTGTCGAAATTGGAGCCGCAAAGGGAGGCCCAAATAGCATTGACAGAGGATGGTTGAAATGCATGATGAATATTCCTAGTTTTGTATCGAATCCAATCAACTAAAAGTGAGAAACATGGAAGGGCAAATTTATAGTCATGATACAACAAAGAATAAAACTAATAAAAACGCATAGCAGGCATACTTTTGGCAAATTCAAAACCTCATCTTTCAGATATATATAGACAGGGAACTCAAAACTACCGGTATGAAAAATAGAAAGCATATTATTTTTCCTAACTAATAACACTACTTTGCTTATCAAAGAATAAAACTTTGCCTAATTGATAACATTAATTTGCCTATTTGAGAATGGTACCTTGCCTAACAAAGAATAACACTATGCGGAACTGAGAACACTACTCATTTATTCCTATGAAAATTATAGATTTCATTTGGGGAGTGCATAAGTAATTTATAAGATGCACCGTACACTACTAGTTCCTAAGAACACACTGCCCAAAAAAAACACAGAGAAATCATGCTTAGTACAGTAAAAGAAATGCAGAAATGCAAAAGGTCTTAAACTAGCAATTTATTTTTTAATATGCTATTCACACAAACAGATTTGCCTCCCCCTCCTTCCCTGAATCGAAAAACACAATATCACAGGTGAAACTGATGCAACAAGAAAATGAAGTCCTAATGCAACAAGTAGGTGTCAAATAAGTTTGAAATGTAGACAATGAGAAACAAATGTGAATCAAATCAGATTGGCAATTGGCTGAACTCATATGATAAAAAAGAGAAGGTAATGTTAACATGAACAATACAAGTGGCAACTACACCTATATTTGGGAATAATACTTTGCATACTATAATAAACTGAAGAACGATATTTTGCCTAACTAGGAATAATAATTTGCCTAACTAAGAACAATACTTTGCCTAGCTAAGAACAGCACTTTGCCTGACCAAGAATAACAAAAACTAACACTTTGCTGCTAGCACCAAGCATAAATTGAATCAGTATATCAGAACAGTAAAGATGCTAAACCAAAATGAGTAATTAGCTTGTTGATTTAGCATGAGTTGAGTACAAAATAAAATTAAAAAATAATCAGTAGAATCAAAAGGGTAAAACCATCAATATACTGTTCAGAGTAAAGGAACTACAGATTTCTTATGCGAATTCGCGTTAGGGAAAAACACATATTTATAGAGTTTAAAAATCCTAGCAGGCGATGACCTGTTACTACGTACTTGAGTAAAGGAAGAAATGAATCAGTGTGACATATTTTCACACTCCATCATAGGTGATTCGAAAAGAAAATGCAGATCTAGCATATTTACTTAAAAAAATCTATCATTGATGGTAACCACATGATATATCAATCTGGTTTGCATATTCTAATGGAGAACCATATTCTGCTTGATTTCTATCCATACATTAGATAATATGGAGAATGAGAGAGAAAGGATGAGTTGTTGCATCAAGAAGGATTTATATATGTGTCTATAGGTAAAAAAGTAGCATCAGCAGGAGAGTAAGAAAAGGAAAAGTACATGAACATGAATGACTATTAGTGAGTGAAAACATGGATAAGCTAACATAATACATAAAACAACAGGGAACAACAGATCTTATGTTGCCTAAACAGATCTTATTGATGCTATATCATTTGATATTCTTCTGTATCCTAGTACAAATGCTGATGTCTTTGCATAGAAAACTGAGTACAATAGTTTTGCCTATATCAGAACCATATTATTGCCTAATCAGAACCATATTATTGCCTAACAGAAACCATATTATTGCCTACATAAGAACCAGATTATTGCATAATTTATTGTCCACGAGAATGAGAGAGAAGGGTGAGCGATAGTAGCAAGATGGGTGCATTTTTGCATTTTTATAGTATCAAAAGCAGTAAGGGCATCAGCAAGTAATAGTAGTAGTACATAATGACTACTAAAAACACATGAATGAGTTGACAAGCAATACAAAAAAACAGACAGCAAGGAAAATTCAATCAAATGACAGCATTACTTTTCCTAACTAATAACAATAGTTTGCCTACCTAAGGAGGCTAAATTACCTAACTGAGAACAATACTTTGCCTAACCAAGAATAACAACAGCAAATCTAATGAGATACACTGTAAAGAAAGTTTTGTATTGTTGCACCATGTTAGAGGCACTGCATTTGTGCATTGACCAGTAAAACAAAACATTTTTCTAGTAGTGCTACGTGACCTACTGTTGAAGACATGCAGCCAAAGAAACAAGAAAATGATCACTAGAATTTTAAAATGCTCAATCACATTGCATAATGAAGTACAATATTATGTCTAATTTAGAACTATGTACTAGCTAGAAATGTCCTTATTACTAGATTTATGTTAGTTAGGGAACTACATATTGCTTGTGTGAATCTGTGTTGGGAACTGCATATTGTAGACTATATTATCCCCCAAGTACATAACAGAAGCAATTTGTTACCACATTGGAGGCACCGTGAGACCAAGCTCACAAGCCGGTGGAGGGGCATGTGAAGTCCGGCCAGATTAGAGTCATTATACCATCGTAGTCTTCCCTATTCAATAAACCATATTTTTGCCTAATCAAAACCATATCATTGCTTCATCAAAACCATATTATTGCCTAATGCGATATATTATTATGCCTATTTCCGAATCATATAATTGCCTATTGAGTAACAAAAGGTGGATGACCACTAATAACTAGACATGAAGAAAAAATATCAATACATAGTTGAAACATTTGTTCTATAAACCAAAATCAAGTAAAATATGATGTGGCGATAGATAAAAAAGGTAATGAGTTACAATTGGTTCGAAGAAAAGCTACAAAATATTAAGTCTAAATTTCCACATACGTAAAACATGCAACCAGAAAAAATAGACAACAGAGATAGAAACTCACATCGCGCCTCTTCTTCCGGAAATCAGTCCAGCTTTACACTTTCCCTCTCTGCAAGAATCAGAGAAACAAAAAACAATATCAGACACACAAGAGAAGCTTCACCTATCTGCAAAAATCAGAGAAACAAAAAACAATATCAGTTTTACAGAACACACAAGAGAAGCTTCAAAATCCTCACTGGATTGTAGCTTATCCATCAACATTCGGAGGCATGCTATGCACAAAACACACAAGACGAAAATGAAAAAAATCCCCCAAACTATTACAAACGGATGGGATCTGACCTTGTTGTGATCCACTCTCCCTGTACCAATAGATTCGTGCGCGAAACTCTCTGACCCAAATCCTCCCTGGATTGAAGTTTCTACATCAACAATCAGAGGAGGCAACATGTGCGTAACACACACAAATAAGATCATGTCTAAAAAATTCCTCATCTATGAGCAAACGAAAAAATCCGCAACACAAGCCATCTCACCTTCATGTAGATCCGCTCCTCTCCTCCATGACCCACACATCCAGTCATTCACTAGATGATAAATGGATCCATCCACCCATATCAATTCTAACAACCACTGATTCACCAACATGAAAGGGGATGAGAGATGAAACGAAATGAGATTATAGTGATAGGAGAACTGGTGAGGACCACACGTATGGCACCATGTCATGATCTTCCATCCGCATGCCTCGATCCGCCTCGATCCGCCTCCGCCGGCGTGCTCACGGCAGCACGCGTCGTCGGGTGGAGCCGAGCCGACCATCGTTAGGGGGATCAACGCCGCTGCTAGCCTCCTTGAATGCATCCCCCAATCCCTCGCTCTAGGGTTGCGTTGCTGCTGCCTCCCCGTGTCTCCGCCCTCACCGTCTTACCGGGGCACCGGCCGTAGTGAGAGGAGCGTAGGGACTCCGACTGTTGGGCCCCCCTATGGTGGCAGTGCGAGGTGCTCAGGCTGCCGCCACCTGCGGCCAACGGTGGGCAGGAGAGAGAGAGAGGAGGAAGACGAAATGAATCGTCCTGATATTTTGGTGGGAGGTCGCCAGGTCAGGTAGACGGAGAGATGGAGGCGGGGTCCGATCGGAAGGTCGATGGAGGCGGCCGTCCTGCAGCGCTAGCGGACGGCGGGCTGGAATAAAGTCAATACCCTACAATTTTACCTAAACAAAAAAAGAATGCATTTGCGACTTGCCAGCAAGATCAGGATGCAACGAGCGAGTCGTTCAGTTTAACTCAACGCGACGCCCGCTTTGGCGCTTTGCAGTGGGCATCGGCGCATACAAGTTACAACCACTGCCGCAGTGGCCCCACGTTCGTGGGGCCCAGGCGGCCAGATAGCCCCGCGCCTCTGTTGTTTTGTTTGGCCCTCGTCCTCCCTCCGCCTTCCCCGCGCAGCGCACGGGACACCCGGCCGCCCCACTGCACGGCCACGCCCGCGCCCACGCTTCCGTCTCACTCCACTCCGCAGCTTTTTTCCAACCGCCGCCCACGCGAATCCCGACGCCGCCGCCTCGAGGTCCACCACGCACTATTCCCTTCAACCCCATCCTTCTCAGCTTCCCATGGCGTGCTCGGCGGCGGCGGGCGCCGAGGCGGGCGCTCTCCTGTTCCGCCGCCCCGCCCCGTCCTCGATCGGCGGGCGCAACCGCCTAGCCGTGTCCCGCCGGCCTCGGCACCGCAATCTCAGGTAACTAGTAGTCTAGTAGGTTTCTCTGAAAACGCGCATGTTTCCCGTTGGAGCTCCATGTGGATGGCGCTCGTGATGTGTTCGGGGTATTGCTTGTGACATGGAGCGTTGGGGGGTTTTGGCGATCGCCGTGTCCTGGCTGGATTGGTATTGCTGTATGTTACATGCACACCTTGCAGTGGCCGCAAATTATGGGAATCGTCGTAGGAAATGGCCTATCCCAGTCTCTAATAGTGCTATTGTCATGCTTGATCGCACTGTTCTAGCCATTTATAAACGCTAGTGCTAAAATATCTAGTAATGCTCTGCTACCATGATCAGGTCATCATGGCTTCTATGTACATATATTTGCTTGTTGGAATCGGCAATATATGTAAATGGTTCTATTTTCTGGTGCTAGGACTGGCGCACAACCTCCTCAGAAAAGCACACCTAGTACTAACTACCGTAACAGGGTTAATATTCAGAGAGATAGAGCAGGAGCTTCCAGTGATGATGAACACCAACAGGTATGTCAGAAAATTCTGTAGCAATTATGTGTTCCATTCCATAACATGTATTCTAGGAGTATTCTTTAATGCTTCATACGAGTGTCTGTTCGATATTTCATATGTTTTTATTCATACACTTTTACACTAGAACTTATCGATATTAGCATGAACATTATTAGGAAGTGCCAACACTCCTGTTTGCCCTTGTTAATTCACTGTGGTTGCTTTTAAGAGATCCTATTTTGATACTTTTTATGCAGATGTCTGAAGACGAAAATCGCCTACCAAACATTCAACTGGAAGATTTGGTAGGGATGATACAAAATACCGAGAAAAGTAGGGTATTATTTCCTTGTGAATCTTCATATAGCTCTTTATGATATACAAATCTGTAGACATGTGCATGACAATCACTGATTTTAAACTTTTTTGGTTAGATATATTGCTTCTGAATCAAGCTCGCCTTCAAGCTCTGGAACGTGCTGACAAAATTCTTAAAGAGAAGGAAGCTTTGCAACAGAAGATAAACATTTTAGAGATAAAATTATCAGAAACGGGTGCACACTCCGAGGTTTCTGGTGAAGGAAAGTCTGATGCAGAGGCTCTGGAGTTTGATGTACTAAAGGAAGAGAATATGCTACTGAAGGATGACATAAACTTTCTTAAAGCAAATCTTATTGAGATAACTGAGACAGAAGAGAGTCTATTCAAGCTGGAGAAAGAGCGTGCACTTTTAGATGCTTCCCTTAGGGAGCTGGAATGTGCATTCATAGCCGCCCAATCTGATATGTTGAAACTTGGTCCTATGCAACATGATGCCTGGTGGGAGAAAGTAGAAAATTTGGAAGAACTGCTTGATTCCACAGCAAACCAAGTCGAGCATGCTGCTCTGATACTAGATGGCTATCATGATTTCCAGGATAAGATTGAGAAACTAGAAGCATCATTGGGAGCAACAAGCATATCAGAGTTCTGTCTTTATTTGGTTGATCTTTTGAAGAAAAGGATAAAATCAATAGAAGAGCGCTTCCACGAATGTAATCGTGAAATGCATTCTCAAATTGAACTTTATGAACACTCAATAGTGGAGTTTCATGATACTCTAAGCAAACTAATTAAAGAAAGTGAGAAAATGTCAATGGAGCATTACGCAGAAGGCATGCCATCAGAGTTCTGGAGTAGGATCTCTCTTCTGATTGATGGGTGGTCACTTGAGAAGAAAATATCTAACAATGATGCAAACATATTAAGAGAAATGGCTTGGAAAAGGGATAACCGCCTTCGGGAAGCATACTTGTCATCTAGAGGAATGGCAGAAAGCGAACTGATAGATAGTTTTCTAAAGATGGCACTACCAGGAACCAGGTACTACTTTCTCCTTTGACAATAAGAGGTTATTCAACAACCTGTGCTTCTGACTATTTATATGTATTATTTGGTATGATCGAATATTTATTATTTAATGCAGCTCTGGTTTGCACATTGTCCACATAGCAGCAGAGATGGCTCCTGTTGCAAAGGTGATTCCTGTTACTGATTCAGTGCTTCATCAATTTTGTATGATTTCATCATCTTATTTCCTGATAAGTTACTATGTAATATGCTGCATAAATCTAGTGCAAACAGAATCTAGCAGTCCTGTTAATTGTAAAGTATCACTTTTCTAGTGCTCCATTTGAACTGAAGTTCTAGTAAGAGGGACGTGTGTTTTGGCTTGAGAGGGAGGCAAATTCAACAATACTGCTTCTGCTCAAGCATTTTACAGCCTTTTGAGAATCTTAATGATTGATTGGAGAGAGCAACAAATTCGATACAGTTGAAATTGTGCCTCCTTTTAGACATCATCACCCACAAAGTCACAATCTTGATGTCAGTTCTAAATGCCTGAAGCTGTAAAAATAGGCTATAACTTATATATTGAGCCGTATTTATCTCCAATCCATCTACCCGAGTTTACAATGTCTAATATTATGCTGATTCCTTACTAATTATTTTAGAATATTATTTGGTGTATATGCTAGTTACTTTCTAATCTAGTTGGTCATCTTTAAGCTTTATTGTATTCATTATTCTGTAGGTTGGTGGTTTGGCAGATGTGATCTCTGGTCTTGGTAAGGCACTTCAAAAAAAAGGGCACCTAGTAGAGGTTATTCTTCCCAAATATGACTGCATGCAGCATAACCAAATTAATAATCTCAAGGTATGTATTTGGTTTGTTAACGTATTATGCTTTCAGTTGCATGATTTGTTTGCTAAAGATTTCTGTTTGGTGATTATGCAGGTTCTAGACGTTGTGGTACAGTCCTACTTTGAGGGGAATATGTTTGCCAACAAAATATGGACTGGGACTGTTGAAGGTTCCAGTCAACACTCAGTTCTACCATAGTATGAACTTAAATATACAGTGGCCTAACTAAATTTAGCAAATGCAGGCCTTCCTGTCTACTTTATTGAGCCGCAGCATCCAGGTAAATTCTTCTGGAGGGCACAATACTACGGAGAGCATGATGACTTCAAACGTTTTTCCTACTTTAGCCGTGTGGCACTGGAACTGCTTTACCAATCTGGGAAGAAAGTTGACATAATTCACTGTCATGACTGGCAAACTGCATTTGTTGTAAGATTTAAGGATTATGTTAAATGGATCATGTTTTTCTTAGTTGATTTACTAAGTTGAAGGTATTAAGTTATGCTTTTTTGTTGCTTTGTAATCTCCAGGCACCTCTTTATTGGGATGTATATGCAAATCAGGGTTTCAACTCATCTAGAATTTGTTTTACCTGTCACAATTTTGAATATCAAGGAACTGCTCCAGCTCAGGATTTAGCATACTGTGGCCTTGATGTTGAGCACTTGGATAGACCCGACAGAATGCGGGATAATTCACACGGCAGAATAAATGTTGTTAAGGTATCGACCTAGGAAAAATGTGTAGCAGAAGAGTTTAAAGTAGAGTTTTAGCTTTACGATATCGCTAACAATAATTATATGCACTTATGGTGTTCAGGGTGCAATTGTGTATTCCAACATTGTCACAACTGTGTCACCAACATATGCTCAAGAGGTGCGCTCGGAGGTAATTTTCTTCTCATCTTTGGGTCCAGTGTGTATTTCCATTGAATGCAACTAATTACTAATGTATTGATTTATGGCCTCTTGTCTGTGGATAACAGAAATGTTATGGTATCCGTATTTCCCTAACCCTCTCATTTTCAAAAGTGTAAAAATTGTAAAAACAAAAACTAAAGGGATAAGATGCTGTAAATATTCCCGAAAGATCTAAGTTCTAAGATTTGTTCATGTATATTATTATCCACATTTGCTGCATTTCAGGGTATTGGAATGAAGGGGGGCAGTTTCTGTAGGGGTAGGGGCACCACATTAGTTCTTATATAATTAATTGTTTCAACAATAGTCTTCCACTATTGAGGTTTATGGCCAAAAAGTTAGGATATCGAGTTTGTAAGCCTGTTGCTCAGACATGTTACTTATTATAGTTACTACTTTGATATTTTTGGATGGTAGCATGCGTGGAGGGATTGGGGGATGAGTTGAGGCAGTGATGAAAAATATGAGACATTATTGAACAAGTCAAAGGAAACCTGTTAAATATAATTTAGAGACTTTTTCCTATTAGTGCAATGTTTTCTTATCGATGTTTCTCCATGGACAAAAATTAGATCATTGCATGGGAGTTGTTAGGAATGCAAGTTTTGCTTATCCATCAATCATTTTTATTGAACTAATATGGATTTTAAAGCAAAGGAAATGGGATAGAAATGAGCTAACGAAATAGGGTCACCACTTGCCTTTCTAGGAGTTGCATAAAGAGCTTGGATGCTTGAAATTTCTTAATTCACATATACTACCTTACATAAAGCCTGAACTGGTTCTGGTTTTCCTGTTTGCCATTAATTATTTTTTAGAATAATAAATTTATTCTGTCTCAGTGTATTGTTACTGACAAAGTCACTCCGTTGCTCAGGGTGGACGTGGGCTCCAAGATACACTCAAAATACATTCCAAGAAATTTGTTGGAATACTTAATGGCATTGACACTGATACATGGAATCCTTCTACAGATAGGTTTCTCAAGGTCCAATACAGCGCTAATGATCTATATGGAAAATCAGCAAACAAAGAAGCTCTCAGGAAGCAGCTCAAGATGTCTTCTGCACATGATTCCCAGCCATTAGTATGTTTTTCATCATCTCAGCTATCATAAATCTTTGTATGTATAGGCTGACTTTGTACTTGATTTGAGCATACTCCTCTCTTCAAGATTTACTAGAGAACTGAAGTTTCCTCATGCAGGTCGGTTGCATTACAAGGCTAGTTCCTCAAAAGGGTGTGCATCTCATCCGGCATGCAATATATAAAACAGCTGAGTTAGGCGGACAGTTTGTTCTCCTAGGTTCCAGTCCGGTACCAAATATTCAGGTGTGTTTCCTTGATGGAGTATTCCTCCAGTTACATTTGGCCATACTTGAACCTTGAGAAACAAAAAAGGGAAAACAGCCTTCCATTCCTCACGAATAGTTATTAACCATGAATAGATGTTTCCTGGCTAGCATGACACTCAATGTATTTGTTGTTCATTTCTTTTGCAGAGGGAGTTCGAGGGTATTGCAGACCATTTTAAGAACAATAACAATATCAGGCTACTTTTGAAGTATGATGATGCTCTGTCGCATATGATTTTTGCAGCATCAGACATGTTCATTGTTCCTTCTATGTTTGAGCCATGTGGCCTCACTCAGGTATACTTTCTTCATATTTAATTTAATGGCTTGGCAATTAGCATTGCTCATAGTGTTTATTAGTATATATACAGGAAACTAAAAGAAAGTCCTGTTGTTATTTAGCAACATGTATATCATTTACTGACTATCCTTTATTGTCTTCATCATCTGGTATCTTTGTATAAGTAAATAAACTAGATAACTCACGCCTTTTATCTTTTTATTTTCAAAAAACCACTCGTGCTCTTCTACATAAAACTCATGTTCCCCTTGTTTTCTACTTGATAGTTAATTGTGCTTGTCATATGGTGTTCAATTCTGAGTTTCTGACCTGTTTTTTGTTTGTAGATGATAGCTATGCGGTATGGTTCTGTGCCAGTTGTTCGGAAAACAGGTGGTCTCAATGACAGGTAATTTGTAAGCCATCAATCCCTGCAACACTTTTGCTACCTTTGGACGTGTGGTTGATAATGCTGCTCTGATTTGCTTTGTGATTTTAGTGTCTTTGATTTCGATGATGAAACAATACCCATGGAACTGCGAAATGGCTTCACCTTTTTGAAGGCTGACGAGCAGGTGGTTGTCGTATCTGTGTACATCATAACCTGGAATATTGGAATTTAAGATATTTTGGTGGTTACAGTGCAGCTAACGTGAGGTATTCATTTTGATAGGGTTTTGATAGTGCATTGGAAAGAGCCTTCAACTACTACCACAGAAAACCTGAAGTCTGGAAACAGCTGGTACAGAAAGACATGAAGATAGATTTCAGCTGGGATACTTCAGCTTCCCAATACGAAGACATCTACCAAAGAGCAGCTGCTCGAGCAAGGGCAGGAACATAAACAGCAGAGACAGCTCCCGATGCCCTCCATGAGCCCTCCCGACCCGGATGCTGTGCTTTAACGTATATATGGAATATGGTAAGTATATGGCTCTATCAGCTCTGAATTGAGCATTCGCTGAAGAAGCACATTATGCATCGCTATTTGGGTGTACACACGGCGACGTGGCGTCACATGCAGTTCCCAACGGAGCAAAGAGAGAGAGAAGAAATTACAGAAAGGATGCGGCATGAGATCAGGAAGTTTGGCTGTGCGACAACTCCTGTATGTAGTAGGATGCAGAAGCACACATGAGATCAGGATGCCAATGCCAACAAATACCCAATTGTACACGTGATTGTTCAGCTGTATCGTCTAGATTGTTTGAGCGATTATGTAATGAACTGGTGCAAATTATACTCTGAGGAAAAATCTGCGGTGTTGCCTCAACAATGTCTCTTCTATCGTTCAAGGCACACGAGAAAACGGATTTTATATTCCTTACAAAGATGTTCTCTTATAATCTATACTAAAAGGATCCTAGAGAATTGAAAACACTTCTCATCCAAAATAACCACACCCACCCTCTCACAGGGGACCCACTCGTTGGATTTTGAGAGGATAGAGAGTACCAAAGTCACAAGAAACAAGAAAAATTTAAGAGTTGCAGCCACTTTTTGATGTTTTTCCGTTTTTTTTTCACCGTGGAAAGCATGGTGCCGGGGGCTGGCTGATCGAGCTCTGCCCTAGCCACATGAGCGAGGGCTCCTTCTGGAAGGAGGATGCCGAGATTCTATCAACTCGACAGGTGTTTTACCTTGGCAGTAGTTCACTGGGTTGGTCTTTATAACATATATACCCGCCGTTCTATCTTTCTGTATTCAGAGTATATCTATTATAGTTTCTTATAGTCCAAATGTCCAATGTTATAGATACATAGTTAACTCTTGCCATCAATTGATTACCCTAATTTCCATATTTCCTTTTATTACAAGGCTCATTGTTTCAGTTGCTTTGCCAAATGGTGTGATTCACAGTGATGAATTAGCATATTCTGGTTGGCAAATGGTGTGATTCAATGTGACAAATTGGCTGAAGAGTGTAATAGCAGTAGATATACAGCACTAAAACCTATGTATATCAGGTAAAAGACATATTCTGGTTGGCATGTCGATGTCGCGTTCTCTATGCTGTTATCTTTGATAGGAATAGTATTCATCTAGATTGTGTTTACAGCTGTTTCCTATCTTTTATTGTTTATAAATTGTATTTTTTAGTAAACTAATCCTTCAGCCAGGATTAGTACACATAGAATCCAAAATATTGCTTAATAAAATTTGTATGTTGCCATACCTTTTAGGAATGTCATCAGATCATCTCAGTGGAGGGCTTCCTATTGAGGTAGCAATAAAAGAGAAATTTAGACACATGTAAGTTCTGGCAGCTAATTTAGACACTTTGTCTTCTTATCTTGATGTATGACTAGAGTTCTAATGGTTGCTCTTATCTTTCTTTTCATGTATGGTGAACATGTCAGTAAGGTGAGCAGATGCGAGAACTCAGCCAGGAGGAACAATAATAAATACAGGTATATTGATTCTTCTTGAAAGGATTTCCTTAGTTCTTGTGTTTCAGATGAATAACATGTTTCCTTTAAATTTTGGATCGTTTTCTTAATTGAGCTCGAAACATAAGGAAATAGTGTTGATCTACTCAAGTTATATTAAAGGATCCATAAATAATCTTTTTGATCTATCGCCCTATGTAGTGTTGTATTTAAAGATTTGTGGTGGAAAATTGGATTGGTAGAAGCAGGGTTTGAACCATGCTTGTAAAATAGAGTGTGCAATTGTGATATCTCTTCCACTATTGCTGTTAAATACTAAGTTCTTTGTTATAGTAGTCCACCTTTTGTTTCAGAACAATTACGTGTAATCTACCTTAATAGGAAATTTATAAAATAATTCTTACAGGAAGAGAGATAAGAGAGGATGCTGTGAGCTGAAGAGTGTAATAGCAGTAGATATGCTTACCCTCACTTCTCATATTGGGTGTCTGCTTATTAGAGCTGAATGATTTTCAGGTTTGATCAGGTCAACCCACTGGAAGGCTTCCCTAATACCTTGCATTTTGTCCTAATATTCCTCACAATAATCCTCATATGAAAGAAAGTTTATTTGCAATGTGTAGCACTCATTTCATGTTTTAGTTTAGTATCACATTCATCTCATGTTTTTGGTACCACATTGATCTCATGTTCTGAGTTTAGTACCAAAACTAAACTACCATTGTGGTTTGATTTTTTTTAAGGAGCGGAGCAATGCAAGATTGATGGCTAATAGGCCCATATAGAAATTTATTAGTTCAGTGTTTACACTCTATCAACTTGCAGGAATTATTTTGATACCCATCCATATTGGCGATTAAGGTTATCCTTTGAATGAGAGGCGTCAAATTGATGGTTTCTGCCATCCACACGTATACACCTTGCATCTTATCAGTTCAGAATTTACAAGCATCAAGGATGAAAATATATGTGCCAGGTTGAGCTCTAATTCTATTTATTAATGTGCATTGTCCTCCAATTTTTTGAGTAACCACTGGTTGCTACAACTGGATAATTAAATAATGTATGTTTGATCATTATTACCAACTGGCCATTTGAGCATTGTGGATACCGAAAAGAGTTTCTACTTTTAGTTATCTCTAATATCTGTAAGTTAGAGTGATGGTCCTCTTAATCTTAGACTAATCTTAGGCTTTTTACTACGTAGGATCTCAGATTTTGAGATTATACTGCAGTAATCGCATTATTTTTCTTTGGAAAGTAATATAATTTTTAGACATTACCTATGACTGTCTGCATACAGTAAACTTGCAATGAGCTAGGTTTACATGAAAACTGCATGCCAGTTTAGTTGGAAGGGATCAGTTAATACAACATGGCATGGCATGCTTAGTTTACAACAGTTTCTAAGGCCTTTGTTTTGTAAATAATAGCAACATGGAGGTTGTGAAATACTATGTGAAGATCGTATGGTTTCCGTTCACTAAAAGCAAAACTTTGTTTTGATTGCTTATTTGATCTTCACATGAATTATTTATTTGATCTCCGTCGGCGCACACATAAGGTGTGTTCCTGCATGTTCCATATCATATTGCTTCAGCCATATTCAGCATAGCTACAGAAGATAAGATGATGTGTCACCTATGGTGCAGTTGCTGGGCATTTTGTTGGAATGGTAGTGTCATCGGTCCTAATACCTGTTGACAAGATAATGTGGAAGTACAAAAGGGTGAAGGTGACTTTTTATATTTTTAACTAATATCGTGGCTCAGATGGCATGCCCGTGTTTTTGGGGTCCATTTCTTTATAAAGGCTTGCACTTTTCTGACTGCTGAAGAACTGGGCACAGAGGCGCTGCTGGTTCTGCTTTGTGGCGTGGGCCGTGTGAGATTTATTGATGGCTAGATGCAGAAGCGACCAATTCAGCACTCAGCAAGCACATTATCGATCTATAAATGCACATAGTATCACATTGGTGCTGAAGTATCTTGTCGCTCAGCCGTGTTATTTTTCGTGTTGACGTTATATACTTCTAACGGTCAGTTTGTACTGCCAGATTTCTCACGAATATACTGGTCACTCAGATAATGAATATTTTACTCTACTGGCTGACAATTCATAAAACATAAAAAGTTGGCCTTAAAAGCCTTATGATGAACAAACATTCTGATTACAATTTCGACAGGTCAATCTAAAGCTTTGTCAGTTGGATAGTACAAAGTGAACTTTTTTTTTGGGAATGTACAAAGTGAACTCTTGAACTAACACATAAGATTGTAAATACCTTTTTAACCAAAAATTGTTATATACTTCTACCGGTCAGTATGAGTACAAATTGGAGATATATTCCGTGACCCACCATATGGCCAGGAGGGGTATTAGAACGGATAATCGTACTCTGTTCTGATTCCCTAGGTCCTTCCTGCTACTTTTTTTTTGATCGAGGATGTAGTGTTCACAGTAAAAAGAAACGTACGGAGGAAGCGAAAATCATGCGTATTTATGATCAAGACTCGAATGGAAAACATTATTGTCTCATTGTTCTTGACGTAACAAATAGTTAAATTTAGTCCAGTCATTGTCTGCTTTGACTGATGGACAGTCACCTCTAATTCAACCGGAACACAGCTACGGAAGCCAAAAAAAAACGATGAACTGCTCGGAACAAGAGATCATCTTCTGTCCGTGCAAGAGCTCGCTGCCCTTGAGAATTCTTGTATCGTGAGTTAATATTTACTGTGTTTTTTACACACACTTGCGTGCCGCACGTGCAACCAACTAGTGTGTATATTATGTTTTGTCCTATTTGATATACTCTGTTTTCACTGGAGTTGCTACTATTCAGAACACCAAAGACTCAGTGACCTATGTTTTTCGTTTGGATCAGCGGGACAGCGAGGAAGAGCCACCATCCTGCATTCGGTGGAGACGTGCACCTTTCCCTTGCTCATCAGATGGCTCGACAATCGGAGTCGTGTATATATGAATGACGGCACGCGTGACGCATCACGCTGCTCCTACCGACCTCCCCATCTCCCTCTCAAACCGACCCTGTGGCTGTAGCATCATCGTCTGATCGCCTCCATATCGCACCGCGCCACCGCCTGTGCGAGCCGTGTCCGTGTGCGGTGTACCGTGTGCCCGTGTCTGCCTCTCGCCCACACTCGAGTCGTGTCCCTGCCACGCGCCGCACCGCTCCTCTCCATCCCCGCAAGCACACTCGCGTCGTCTTCCCGATGACCATGGCGCTCCTCCCCCGCACGGCGCGGCTGGCGCTCCTCTCCGCCTCCCCGCGCGCCTGCTACTCCACCGCGGAGGCGGTGGCGGCGGCCACCCGCCCCGCGCCGTACGGCGGGGCGCCGCCTCCCGTGCCGGCGTCGAAGGCGGCGGAGTTCGTGGTCTCCAAGGTGGACGACCTCATGAACTGGGCTGTCAGACCCCCGATCGATGGACACACGACAGATAGATTTACTAACCGAAATTGAGGTCTGATACACTCGACGGAACGAATTCGCCGCCAATTCTCCGGCAAGCCGGCCAAGGCAACTAGCCTATTACAGATTCATCGATGTCTGAAGGAAGAAGAAAACCCTGTGCTTATACGGCAACAGGCTGTAAAAGAGATGTTACACCACCCAACTTGGGCCGTTCACTCTAGGATTGGGCTTCCGCAGTCTTCCTCCCTTGGGCCTTTCCTGGGCTTTAGCACTTGGTTCCGTGACATCCTTCCCTTCTTGAGAAACGGCTTGTCCCCAAGCCGTTGCTGCAGGAAACCTCTGCTTCAGCTCTGCTTCATTCTCCCATGTAGCCATTGATGCCGGCCAAGAAGACCATTGTATCAACACTTGAGCTACATCTCTGTCTGCAGATCTTGTGACCCTCCTCTGAAGAACTTTAACAGGGACTTGATAAGCATCAGTTAGAATGGGTAGATCAGTGCTCACCTGATGTTCAGTGCCAATAGCCTTCTTCAGCAATGAAACATGAAAGACCGTGTGAATGGTGGTATTTGCAGGAAGACGCAATTTGTAAGCCACTTGCCCAATTTTCTCAGTAATCTGATATGGCCCAAAATATTTGAATGACAATTTGTGATTTGATCTTTTGTGAAGAGTTGTCTGAACATATGGCTGAATCTTCAGAAACACCCAATCATCCACTGCAAATTGTCTTTCAGTCCTGTTTTTATCAGCTTGATGTTTTTGTCTCTGCTGTACTCTAACCAACTGCTGTTGAAGCAACTGAAGCATCAGCTTCCTTTCTTTCATCCATAACTCCAGATCAGGTACAATACACGAATTCAGCACATCTATCCCAAGATGCCTCGGTTGCTGTCCATATATCACTTCAAATGGAGTTTTTCCAAGACTAGAATGATAGCTTGAATTATACCAAAATTCAGCAAGACTAAGCCATTCCTTCCACTTACTAGGACAAGCATGGACAAAACATCTAAGATACCCCTCCAAACATTGGTTGACTCTTTCTGTTTGCCTATCAGTTTGTGGGTGGTATGCACTGCTCATATTTAGTTTAGTACCAGACAGCTTAAACAATTCTTGCCAAAGAGTACTTGTGAAGATTTTGTCTCTGTCTGACGCAATGATTTCAGGGAGCCCATGAAGTTTGAAAATGTGATCCATATATGCTACAGCTACTTTCAATGCAGTGAAAGGGTGTGCCAATGGAATAAAGTGAGCATATTTGGATAGCTTGTCAACTACTACCATAATGCAGTTATATTTATGTGATACTGGGAGACCTTCTATAAAATCCATAGTGATTACCTGCCAAGCAAAATCTGGGACTGGTAAAGGTTGTAACAGCCCTGGGTATTTAACTCTTTCAGCTTTGGCTTGTTGGCATACTTGACACTGGGCCACAATTTCCTTGATCATTTCCTTCATTTTAGTCCACTTGAATACTTGCTTGACCTTCTTGTAAGTCACTTGATATCCTGAATGCCCCCCAACTGCACTAGAATGCAGGGCTTGAATAATATGAACCTGCATATTGTGGTCTGGTGGAACTAAAATTCTGTTCTTTGTTCTGATAATTCCATTCCTCAATTCAAAATTGCCCCATGGATTAGTTACTGCCAATGCTGCCAGTAATTTTTGTGTCTCAGGATATTTCAGATACCCTTGCTCAATTGCCTCTAACCACGTGGGTTGAGAATTTGATATAGCCAGCATTTCCATTTTCTCATGAACAGGCATCCGAGACAGTGCATCTGCAGTAACATTCTCCACTCCCTTCTTGTAGCACAACTTATATTGCAAACCCAGTAACTTGGTAAGAGCTTTGTGTTGCCATGGTGTGGTCAACCGTTGATCATCCAAATGAGTTAAACTTTTCTGGTCAGTCTTGATTATAAACTCAGCATGCTGTAGGCATGGGCGGATGCATGTTGGGGCAAGCTGGGGCAGTTGCCCCAGCTAAAGTTGGGCTCGTACCGGGATGGCCCATCAGAAATTTGACCTGTGGCCCAATAGCCAGCAGCCCAGCACCCAGCGCCAGCAGCCAGAACTCAAAAAAAAAACATCCCCACCACGGCACGGACGCACCGCACGGCGCTATATGTGTACATGCGGCCCATGGGCCGGCGGCACGGCCCGCGGCACGGCCCATGGACGGCACGGCACGCCTGCCGCCGTGCCCGTGCCGGCACGGCCCGAAGGCCCGTGCGTGCCATGGGCCGCCGGCCTGGCCCATGGCACGGCCTTGGCCGGCACGGCCGGCACGCGCGGCACAGCGGCGGCACGCCCCCCCCCCCCCCACGGCTAATTTGGCCCAGCGGCCCAGCCCGCGTCGCCCCCGCGTATAAAGGCTGCGGCCGCGACTCGCCCGCCCCAAACCCTAGCCTCATTCCCCCCCACCGCGCCGCAGCCCTCGCCTCTCTCTCCTCTCTGCTCTCTCGCTCTCGATCCGAGCCGCCGCCGTCGTTCGCCTTGAGCTCGCCGGCCCTGCTCCAGTGACCTCGAGTCCTCGACACCTCGCCGGGCGCCGGCCACTCCTCCTTCTCCTCCTTTCCGGCCTTCCCTCCTCCTCCTCCTCCTCCTCCTCCTTCTTCCGGCGGGGATAGCTCCGACGTGGCGTGCGGCGGCCGGCGGCGTGAGCACGACGGGGCCGCCCGCTCCTCCCCTCTCCCTCTCCCCCGCGGCCGAGGCAGAGCGCGGCGGGGATGGCTCCGGCGGGGCGGGCGGCGGGGCGCGGCACGCGTGCACCGTGGCCCATGGGCGGCACAGCCGGCACGACACGGATAAACGGCCCATGTGCCGTGTCATGGGCCGAAGGCCTGGCCCATAGCACGGCCTGGCATGGCATGGCACGGTGGCCACCTTTACACGGAGCACGCCGCGATCAAAGAAAGCCGCAACCCTAGCGGCCGTGCGGCAGTGGTGGCGGCGGCGGCTCCGCTGCTCCGGACTCCGGCCTTCGGGAGCGCCGAGCGCGGCAGGGGGCGGGCGTCCGGCGGCTGGCAGCGGCAGGAGGCGGCCGGGCGGGCGTCCGGGTCCGGCAGTGCCACCTGCGGCTGCTGCCTGCGGGCGTGCGGCGGCCGGCAGGGAGCGGGGCGGCGGGCCGCGGGCGTCCGGTAGGGCTGGCCTGAGGGCGTGCGGCGGCCGGCAACAGGCAGCTCATGGAGGAAGATGCCGGGACGGCGCCGCCGCCGAGCGCTACCGGGGGCTGGGCGTGGCCAAGGCTCTGGTGTTGGCCGTGGAATTGGAGCGGCTCCGGCGGAATTGGTGGGAGTTGGCCGAGGCCGAGGGCGTGGAAGTGGCAGGCCAGTGCTCGATCCCATTGGCAGCAGCAAGAAGACAAAGAAAAACGGTAATTCTTGTGTGCCTGTGTCCATTGCTTAATGCCTGAATATCAGAATATGGTTCATCAAATTGAGTAAATTTTGTGCAGAATTGACGAATCATCTATCTCTTACTTTTTTTTTGCATTTTACCATGTATTGGTGCAAGAATCATCAATTTTTTCTTCAAATTTGAGGTAATATCTCAACTTCGCTTTAAAATTGTGCGATTGCAATGTATAGATGCATTAATGCGATGTGAATTGCAATTGTTTAATTTCGGTTCAGTCGATCGTTAAAAGTTCGCCCCAGCTTGTTTTTTTTCCTGGCTCCGCCACTGGCTGTAGGTATGATCTCCATTGATCCACAGCCATTAGAATTGCTAGACACTCTTTCTCATAGGTAGATAACGCCTGGTTCTTCACTCTCAAAGCCTTGCTAATGTAAGCAATGGGATGGCCTTCCTGTAGCAATACAGCTCCCACTCCTTTATCTGATGCATCTGTCTCTATGGTGAACACCTTGCTGAAATCAGGTAATGCTAGTACAGGTGCTGAGCTAAGAGCTTGCTTCAGTAATTGAAAAGCCTCTTCATGAACTGAAGTCCATACAAACAATTCTCCTTTTTTGAGTAGATTTGCGAGTGGCTTGCTTATAATACCAAAATGTTTCACAAATTTCCTATAATAGCCAGCCATTCCCAAGAAACTTCTCACTTCCTTGACAGAAGTAGGTGATAACCAGTTAAGTATGTCCTTCACCTTTGATGGATCTGTTTGTACTCATTCACCACTAATAATATGCCCCAAATATTGAATGTGCTTTTGAGCAAAAGAGCATTTAGATAGTTTTGCTTTGAATTGATGGTGTCTCAGCAATTGTAAGACAGCTGCCACATGCTCAACATGTTCTGACCAAGATTTACTATAGATCAAAATGTCATCTATAAAAACTACTACACACTTCCTGAGTAGTGGTGCCAAGATTGAGTTCATCACATGTTGAAATGTAGCAGGACCTCCTGTAACACCATAAGGCATAACTTTGTATTCGTAGTGGCCATTGTGTGTAAAGAAAGCTGTTTTGTACTGGTCAGCTGGCTCTACCAATATCTGATGATATCCAGATCTTAAATCCAAAGATGTAAACCATATAGCACCTGTCAACTCATCCAAGAATTCTTCCATTATGGGCATTGGATAGCTATTCTTTATAGTCAGAGAATTTAACCTTCTATAATCCACACACAATCTCCAATCCCCAGTCTTCTTCTTGACTAATAAAGCTGGAGAAGCAAATGGGCTAGAGCTTTCTTTAATCATTCCAGAAGCTAGCAGCTCTTTGATTTGACTCTCAATCTCATCCTTCTGAGCAGGGTTGTATCTATATGGTCTTAGCTTAAAAGGTTGAGCACCTGCCAGGAGGCACACCTTGGGGTGTTTCAAACACATCAGCAAATGTTTTGACCAATTCTTGAATCTCTGGAGGCCATTGTTGCTGAATCTCTTCAGATTTTATAGCAAACAATTCAACCACACACCAAACATCCTCTTCTGTTTCCAACTGATGTAAGTGACTAGCAGAAATTTTTGGTAGATGAGTCAATTCTGGTTTTAGTCCTTGAATGGTGACTTGGCAGCCTTCATGATTGAAAGTCAGCCATTTCTCAGCCCAATGAATAGTCATAGGGTTGTACCTTTCTAACCAGTCCATCCCTAGTATGACATCATAGCATTTCAGGGGTAGGATCTTCAGGTTTATCATAAAACAGTGTCCTTGGATATAAAGTTTACACTCCCTGAGTTCATGAGTACACCATATTAGAGCACCACTGGCCACTCTGACTTGTACAGGTTGTGCCAAAGGTTGCCACCCAGAAAATTTGCTAGCCATTTGCTCAGAGATAAAGTTCCCAGAACTGCCTGAATCCAACAAAATTAGTGGTTTCTGACCTAGAATATTTCCTATCACTCTCACAGTCTTGTATGTATCTTTGCCATTGTAAGCATGTGTAGAAACACACATCAACTCATCAGGATCAGAATCTTCTGCACCAGACATAGTAGATGCCATCTCTGGATCTTGAAGTAATTGCCAGACTTCTTCCACTACATTCACGGCCACTGTTTGAGCACATAACCCCTTTGCTCTTCTGTATGCTTTAATAGCTGCTAAGTTTTCCTCAGGTTTGTGGCTCTTTTGTAAGTCAGTAGTCTTCTTTTCTTCGGCATTTGTGTGTTGGGAGCTTTTGACTGTAGGAATAGGAACTTGTGTCTTGGTAATGTTCCTGAATTGATTGAATGTGTCTGCACGTTTTGATTCCTTTTTGGATAGCACATGTGGTTTAAACCCATCTGTCAATTCTTCCTGAAGCATTGCCAATGAACCTGCAGTATCCAAATCCTTTGGTTTGTGCATAATTACCACTGACTTGATGTCATCTCTCAGACTATCAATAAACCTGTTAGTGATCAGCATAGGATTGAAAGTGGAATCATGGGCTTTTATCTGATGAACCAGATCATCAAATTGTTCAATATAATCTGCAACTGTACTAGTCTGTTTAATATGGAAGAAGTGTCTCTGCAACTGATTTTGCTGATCTTTTGCAAATCTTGTACACACTGCTGCACAAAACTCTCCCCAAGTACTGTTCTTCATAGTGGATTCTACAGACTGCAACCAGAATGCAGCTGTTCCAGTAAAATTCATTGTGGCTAACTTGTACCACACATCACCAGCTTGTACCACACATCACCAGGCACTTTGTAAACTTCAAAATAAGTCTCACACTTCTTTTGCCACATTTTTGGATTATGCCCATCAAACACAGGAAAATCTAGTGGTGGTATAGCAATTCCCCATCCATGCATGCCTAGTGGCTGTCCAAATGGAATTATGCTCTGCTGAAAGCTAGAGTTGTGTTCATAGGTATTGCACGCACCTGGACCCGAGGCTGGTGCAAATGTGGTGACCACTCCACAGCCTACCCTATGATAATCAGATCCTTTTCCATTGCCAAATTGCCCCGAAGTACCTTCGTTGGATGACGGAGCCTGCTGGGCTGAGTTGGACTTGGTGAGATCGATGTGCTCCACATCAAACACCTTGAGTGCTGGGTCGACTTGTTGCGTGATACGATCGATCTTGTTGCGCAAATCGTCAATAGATGAATTTAGCGTCTCGACCTTACTGTCTACCTTGTGGATCTTGTCGTCAACTTCCTGGATCTTGGTGTCCACAATATGGATCTTGTTGTCCACATCTGTTTTCCAGCTCTTCATCTCCAGTACCAGTGCCTTGAGGGTTGTAGCAATCTCCGTGACTTGCTTGTCCGTCTCCATGGCTTGCTTCTGGACGCGAGTGTGGTATTGAGGACGCTTGAGATAATCGGGTAATTCCGCCAGGATGGACACAACGACGATGGTCGCGGCGGACTCTGAACTATCACTACAATCCTAAGCGGCGCGATTGGTGGGTGGGCGACGGCGCCGGAACGGCTAACCGGCGGTTTGCGGTGGCCGCCGCCGACTGGGAGTCGGTGGGCGGGGCGTGGACGGTGAGGGCGGAGTGCTTCTCACCGGAGCAGCTGCTCGTCAATTTGACTGAAACAGCGATGGATAAAACCGAATCTGATACCCCCCGATCGATGGACACACGACAGATAGATTTACTAACCGAAATTGAGGTCTGATACACTCGATGGAACGAATCCGCCACCAATTCTCCGGCAAGCCGGCCAAGGCAACTAGCCTATTACAGATTGATCGATGTCTGAAGGAAGAAGAAAACCCTGTGCTTATACGGCAACAGGCCGTAAGAGAGATGTTACACCACCCAACTTGGGCCATTCACTCTAGGATTGGGCTTCCGCAGTCTTCCTCCCTTGGGCCTTTCCTGGGCTTTAGCACTTGGTTCCGTGACATGGGCGCGGCGGGGCTCGATCTGGCCCATGACGTTCGGGCTCGCCTGCTGCGCCGTCGAGATGATGCACGCCGGCGCCTCGCGCTACGACTTCGACCGCTTCGGCGTCATCTTCCGCCCCTCGCCGCGCCAGTCTGACTGCATGATCGTCGCCGGCACGCTCACCAACAAGATGGCGCCCGCGCTCCGCAAGTACGACTTTACTAATTTGCTACGCCCAGCCTCTTCTATTAACTCTGGTTTACAGTGATCATGCATGTTTGTGATTGTGCTGATTTCATTTTCGGCCCGAGTTGGAACTGCTCGTCTGCTTTATGTTAGGATTGACAGTGGCTCTAGTCAGATCTCACCAGGGCGGCTGTTTGATTTGTTTGTTATGCCGTTCACTGAATTAGTTCGTTGTTTTGATAGTCTGCCGGTGCTATTCATCCTGAGCATTTGATCTTCCATCATTTCTCATTTATCAATGTTTTGGAGTACCAAGATAGGTTATCTGGACTTCCATTGACTGCCTGAACGGTGTTTGTTATTATTCCTGCGCAATTGTGCAGTCCCGTTTCCTCCTGATAGATGAAAGACCGCAGTGTCATTTATCTGTAATTTTATACTTGAAGAAACTTCCCTTCAGTGTTTATTTCTTCTGTATCTATATGTGCAGCGCTGCAGCTTTGCTGAGTTTAGAAGGCTTGGCACAACCATTGATACTTAACATGTCCCTGCATCCTACGAGCTTGTGGCTCTCAGCATTACTAAGGCCCTGTTTGGATCCACAGCTAAAGTTTAGCTGGCGCTGGCTAAAGTTTAGCCGTTAGGGATCCAAACAGGCCGGCTAAAATAGCAGCTAAAGGCCTTTCAGCTAATTTTAGCCCAGCAATTCCTTTAGCTGGTGGAGGGTAGCTAAACTCAGCTAAACATGTTTAAAGACTTTTTTACCCCTTCGCGACTCCGTAAAAAATCACCCACGCGCCCGCACCTGTTCCGTTCTCTTCGTCCCCAAAATCTTCTCTCGCATAACAACCACCCGCCGCCGCCGCCATGCAACTCCAGCCCTGCCGCCGCAATTGTTTGTGTTCAGTAGTCGCACAGGGTAAAATCCAGCTTCCGTGGGTGCCACGCCAAAACAAGAATTCAGTGCTCATTGTCATGCATCTACCGTATATGCAATGCACCCACTCTTGTGTTCGCTCATGACGCAACAGGTCCTGCCGCCAAAAAAAACTATGCCTAGCAGGTCCGGGATCCAAAAAATGGAAATTAGTGGAGGGTAGCATGGTCTATTATTTTCAACCAATCGTATTTAGTTGTTGTATCCAAACATCCCCGACTAAAGTTTAGCTGCTAAAGTTTTAGCTGGCTAAACTATAGCTGTAGCAATTAGCTGGCTAAACTTTAGTCAGTGTGGATCCAAACAGGGCCTAACTTTGCTCTCTGCAGGGTCTATGACCAAATGCCGGAGCCTCGCTGGGTTATTTCGATGGGCAGTTGTGCCAATGGCGGCGGATACTACCACTACTCCTACTCTGTTGCAGGACGGAGCCAGGAAAATTTTTAGGAGGGGCTGACTATAAAGCTATATCGACGTAACACCACTATGACATCTTAAAATAGACAAATATAACAGTTGAGCCCCTCCTATTATACGTATTTGAGTACAAATTTAAGGGAAACTCCGGTGGGGCTCTACGTATCTGCGACCAGTAGGGGGGCTGGAGCCCCACCCACCCCCCTGGCTGCCTCCGTCGCTGCTATGTTGTGCGGGGATTAGGCCTGGGCGTTCAGGTTACCCGATTTGTTCGGGTCGGGTAATTCAAAATTCGGGTAATGAAAATAGCTACCCAATATTAGTCCGAAAAAACATTACCCGAAATTTCGGGTACCCGATAATTCGGGTTCGGGTATACCCGATCTACCCGAATTTTAAAAAAAACAACAAAATACACAAAATTTAAGTAGCTTTTTATACATAATTTCACCAATAATTTATGTAGAATTTCAACAATAATTTATGGACATCAATATATTATAGTCACATGTTCAAACCGAGAGAATTATATTATAATAGAATGATAATTTCAAGTGTTCAACTAACAACACGTGATAAAATACAAAGAGGATGACAAACTTCGAGTAGTTCGGGTAATTCGGGTACCGGAGTCTATTACCCGAATTACCTAAACTAATTTCAGGTAATCAAAATCGCTACCCGAATTTGGGATCGGGTACCTCGGGTTCGGGTACGGGTATTATGCCCAGGCCTAGCGGGGATGCGACCGGATCGTCCCCGTGGACATCTACGTCCCTGGATGCCCGCCAACTACTGAAGCACTGTTATATGGAGTTCTTCAGTTGCAGAAGAAGATCAACAGGCGCAAGGATTTCCTCCACTGGTGGACCCAGTAAACCTGCGTTTCTCACCGTTCGCTGTCGGTTGCGCCTCTATGAAATTTTGCCTAGCTGTTCTCAAAGAGTCTCTTCGATCTGGTCTGCAGTCTGTGTACAAGCTACTAGTGTTGGAATGTTGATGCTTTGTTAGTGTTGCTCTAAAGCTTGTAATGTATTGTGCTGTTGATGAGATCTGATCGTACAACACACATATGGAGTTTCTTGTATAGCAACAAATTGGTCATGACCGGTATTCTGAGACCGCTCTTTGCAATTTCGAACTCCAGAGATCACTTTTGAACTCAGGACTGGCTCGCGTGGCTGTTGCCTGTTGGAAATTTACAAAATCACGCTCACCAGTCGTGTAACTGACCACAGATGAAAGAAGCCTAGACTTGCCGTACGAGGAGACACAAACCCAACACACACGATGACACGAATGAAACGATCCAACAAAAGCCCAACACAGGAATGAAACGATCCAAAGCATTGACGTCTTCCCCCAAGCATAAAAAAAGGCGATTCACTGGGCTTTGCACTTCCCTCCTGATTCCGACCCTTCCCCAAGCATAGGCACAAACCCGGAACCCAACCCGCGGCGCCGCCCTCTCCGATCGCCGCGCCCCCGCCGATCCGATCCCAAGAGGTGAACCCCCATCGCCCGTCGAGCGAATCAGCGCGTGATTCTTCTCGCGATCCCTCCTCACTTTTGCGAATCCGCTTGCCCTTGTTGTTGTCGTCGCCGCAGGACCCTGCGCCCCAGCCGGAGTAGATCCATGGCGCTGCCGTCGAGGCTGGCGCAGCTGCAGGCGAAGGCGTGCGAGGCGACGCGGTTCGTGGCGAAGCACGGGTGCGCGTACCAGCGGTCGCTCGTAGAGAAGAACAAGCAGTACGTCGTGGAGCCGCCCACCATCGAGAAGTGCCAGGAGCTCTCCAAGCAGCTCTTCTACACCCGCCTCGCCAGGTTCGTCGCCCAGCCGAGCTCCTCCTCGTCCCCCTAATATTCTCTTTCCTATCTGAGGATCTGATGGCAAATTCGTTGTGTGCTCCGTACTCCGTGATCCCAATGCAAAACTGTTGTAGTATTGTTGGGCTGTGATTTCAATTGAAAAGGCGTTGAGGTTTACAGTGGGACTGATGTGAAATTAGGATTTGGTGAGTAGTCTGTCTTCTCAATGAACATAGATGTTCTTTTAGTTTGTTTTTTTATTGTATGTGATTTCGCAACTGAGTTTTTGAGTATGTAGTTTGCCGTCTGCTGTTCAATGTATGAATTTATACATCTAGTTCAAAGATCTGGACGTTTTCGAATCACGTATTAGACGTAATATTACCTGAACATTCCAAAGGTTACTCCTGAAACTCTGACCCTGAGTATGTATAGAATATCGCTAAAAGTCTAGATTATCTTGTAATGTGGCTGCTTGGTGGGTTGATTGAATGAACTACATTGCCAGAAGATAGTAGCTGGGTACTACATTCAATGGTCTGGACTAGAGAATTGAATTGTGGTGTCAAATGTTCTTTAAAAACTGTATGGATAATATAGTTTGTGATGGAAAATGGTAACTATCAGTATTCAGCAAATGACCTATTTAATTCCAATTAGACAAATGCCCAATGAACCTGTGATGACTGACCATAAATCCTGAACATTTTGGACTGGAAAGTGAGGAATTGTTTCATGCACTAGTTAGCTGAGCTTTGCAAAAGTAAGTTTCCCCTTAGTTTGCTGCAAATGTAAATGTAAGCTTAGATCTAAGTTTTTTTTAGTCATGTGGATTCAAGGTTTTCCTCGTGTCATGACTGACATGGTTTTGATTCAGGCTTAAATAGATTCGAGAGAAAAACGGTTGCATGCAAATGAAATCGACACAATAATTAAACAGTTAGCACTGCCTTCTTTACTTTGTCTGAATATCTGATCCACTTTTAAACTTAACTTACTGATTATTATGTACTACCTCCATCCTTTTTTATTTAACGTTAGGACCAACTATTCTAGCCTACTCCCATTTCTATTTCCTGTCCGAAACGCCATTTTTTTTGACAAACGGAGTTAGTACTTCTCTGTTTAGTGGATTACTTCTGTTATTATTTGCTCACATTATATACAGCAAAAGGAGTTCTGCTTCAATGTGTTACCTTTCAAGTCATTTCTTGGAAATGATTTAGCAATAGACTGTGGCAGTGATGCAAGAATTGTTTTGCCACTGAATTATGACCGTGTGAGTAGATAATTGCACTATCCATCCTGTAATAACTTGTGAAGGTTTAGGTGCTTCAGTAAAGATTTTTTTTGTTTTTTGTTTTATCAAGCGAAGCCTGCAAAAACAGCATAGTTAGTTTCAGTCCTCCATTGAATATAGGTTGCCAAAGATATTGGATCATTGCACTTGTGTAACTAGATTACTTCCCACTGATCTGTTCATCTCATTAGGTGCACCTTCACACATCTTCACTTGTATCTTTGAACTGACACATGCTTCGTGCAGCC
Organism: Echinochloa phyllopogon; assembly: GCA_033239725.1. Classification (NCBI taxonomy): domain Eukaryota; kingdom Viridiplantae; phylum Streptophyta; class Magnoliopsida; order Poales; family Poaceae; genus Echinochloa; species Echinochloa phyllopogon. The sequence continues at coordinate 16,998,595 of BTCW01000003.1, read as the reverse complement.
TTCCTGGTCGCTACGAAGCATTCTGGAAGGAGCTCGATCAAGTGAAGCAGCTGTGGAGAAACAGGAATGACCTGAAAGTTGAGCACGCTGGCGTTGCGGCGCTCTTCGGCATCGAGTTGTACGCTTGGTTCTGCGTCGGCGAGATCGTTGGCCGAGGATCCACCCTCACAGGGTACCACGTCTGAGTGCTAAGCGACGAAATAGTCCCCTTCCGATGGTGGTGAAGAAGTCTTAGGCAAACTTATTTTTTCGTGAGCAGATGCGCAGCTCTGTTGTCGAGATATTCTTATGCTGTGTGGAATGCACGCATCTCGCTGAAACCGACTTGGTGAGATACAATAAACTTGCTGCGTCGTGGTTCAATTCTACGGCACATTTTTGCTAATGTTATTGATGCCCATGCTCTTGCTTCTTGTTTTGCTGTGCGCCTATGTGACGCAGTGACACGATACGAGGATGTTTTGACTTTTGACTGCCGTGTTTAACCTCCAAATCTAGCGCTGATCGGGGAAGTCGCTGCTGTCCTGTAGGTTTGACCTGCACAGCACATTTCCGTGACGCCTGCTCGATGAAGAAGGACGACGTGAACTCGGCGACGGCGACGCTTTGCGCGCGGGTCCGCGCCGCATGACGGCACGAGATGCCTCCTTCCCTTTTTCCTCCCCAAAAATTTGCAAAAGAGCCCCGGAATAAATAAAACCCATGGCCGCTTTGATTGAACAACTGAACTGAATAAATAATTGACGCGAAAAACCAAACGCGGACGGGGGATAAATTGTCGGGGAATACATCGCCGTCCGGCGGCTGCTCCGGCCGCCACGGCTTCGGGCCTCATGATGAGCGCTACTCGCCGCCTCCTGGCCTCCCGTGCCCGCGCCTTCGCGGCCGGCAGGTGGACTCCCTCACCCTCCTCGTACTCCCGCTCCGCGGCGGCGTCCCCGTCGCGGCCTCGCTTCCCGACGCCCAAGGAGATCCGCCGAGGCCTGGACGAGTTCGTCGTCGGCCAGGACAAGGCCAAGAAGGTTATTTACACCTCAATCGCCTAGCCTCCCTCCTCGTTCGTGTTCCAAGGTGCGTAGCATCAGCTCATCTATAAGCATGAAAAGATTATGTCGAGGAGTTACAGTAAGTACTTAAGTAGTATAAGTCTGATGTAATGCACTAACAAGCCAGACTGTCTGACTTTCCTCAGATTTCAGCTGTACCTATGTGAGCCATGAACTTAGCATGGAACTTGGTTGTGCAGGTGCTCTCTGTGGCTGTGCACAATCACTACAAGAGGATATACAACGAGTCATCAAACAAGTGGTGAGGTCTTAGTAACTGAATTCAGATTTTCAATTATGCAACAAAACGTTAACTTCATCTGTTTGACTGGTGATCAATCTAGTTCCGTAAGAAGGTTGGTGCATGGTGGTGTTAGAACGGCCGGGGATGATGAGATTGAGCTTGAAAAGAGCAACATCCTTCTGGTTGGGCCAACAGGGTCAGGTATTGTGCACAGATATGTGATCTTTGGCTGGATGATGGTGATGTTTTTGCTGGGCTTTCATTTTTTTTTCTTTGTTAGGACAGGTAAAACACTATTAGCAAAAACGTTAGCTCGCTATGTGAATGTCCCATTCATGATTGCTGATGCAACAGCAATTACACAGGTAATAGCTTCAGTATCATATGCACATTTGACCATTTCTTTATGTTTTACTTCATCAATCCATCATTTATTTGTTGTTGTCCTTTATATAAGATGACGGTAAGATCCTAGCTGACTCTTTTTGCTACTTTCTTCTTTCTGATGCGGCAAATAGACTGCTTTTTCAGGCTGGATATTCTGGTGAAGATGTGGAATCTGTAATTCACAAACTTGTAGTGGTACATATCAATCTATCTTATTCTCTGTCGGTTTATTGACTCGATTACTTACTGCAGCTGTGCTACTGTTTGGTAGTGCCTTAAACAATAACCATTGCATAGTCTATCCTTTTTAAGGCATTATTAGGAATGTTAATCTATCTAGTTCAGATCAGAAAAATTCCATCAAGTTAAGGACAACCAGTTCCTCTATATCTTCAATTGTCTGATTGTCTAGCATCTTAAAGGAACTTTCTTTTGTGAATGTTCACAATTTGTTAAATGCTAGATTGTCATTTTTAGTGAACTTCTAGATAATTTATTCTTTAGCTGACTTGTGCTACCTCTTAGGCTGCTGACTTCAATGTTGAAGCTGCAGAGCGTGGCATTGTGTACATAGACGAAGTTGATAAGCTCACAAAGAAGGTTATTGGACAAATTATCTCTGATCTTAATATTACTGCAACATGTAATGAAGTTAATTTCGCTTACAGTTATCATATCTATTGCTACTTGCAGGCTGAATGCCATGCGGACCGAAGGGATGTCTCTGGAGAGGGTGTGCAGCAAGCATTATTAAAAATATTTGAAGGAACAGTAAGCATCTACTTATTTTCTCCTCTGCTTTGTAAAGTCATACATTGCATTCAATAGTCACACTCATTTGTTAAAGGATACAATATTTGATCAACTGGACACGGTAAACTAGCATAGACAATTCGTAAGCAACAGACGTGTTGACTGTATTATGTTTCATGAACTTTAAATTTCATATGTTATGGTGTCTTCCTATGTTCACCACATTTTGCTTCCTATACTGTTTCTCATTTTCTCCGTTAGGTCATCAATGTGCCAAGGCAAAGAAGCCGAGATAATATAACCCATGGTTATGTTGAGGTAATTGGTTGCACAAACTTCTTTTCAGACAATTGAATAGTACTTAGCCATGTTATTTGGTATGATATTTTATAAAAAGAAAAAAGAAAAATAATGGCTTTATATGAGTTGTACCTAATATTTTTGTTTTGCAGGTAGATACAAAAAATATTCTTTTTATTTGTGGAGGTGCCTTCTTTGGCTTGGGAAAGATAGTCTCGGAAAGGTTAGAAAGTTAATAATTGAATGAATTTATGCAGCTTCAAGAATTATCCTTTATCTAGTATTTATATGTTTCTCAATGTACTTTTGTACTGTGCAAGACATCAACAACATTGTCCTGTTGGATTTGGCATACCAATATGTCCTGAGCTGCGGAACTGCAGTTGGACAACTGCTCTTCAGGAATCTTGCTCTATTGATGCTGTATGTTCAGTAGTCCTTGACATTTGTTCTATACATTTTTTTTTCTGATCCTGACAACAGAGATATTTTCCAATGTTTTCCTACTTAGGTTGACAATGATGATCTAATTTCCTACGGCCTGATCCCAGAATTCATTGGAAGGTTGCCAATAACAGTTGGCCTGACAAATCTCAGTGAAGAGCAATTGGTCCAGGTAATAAAAATATTTGATTAGTTTGTAATTTGAAGCAAATCTTTCTTTAAATTACCTCTCTGTAGTTATTTGCTTATAGAATGATCACTTTGTTCACACCTTGTTCCTGTCTACTAGTTGATTCTACCATTTTGTTTTTTCCTTCTAAGATGACCATTATATTTAATTCTACTTGCAGGTGCTCAGGGAGCCAAAAAACGCAATAATAAAGCAATACAAGAAGTTGTTCAAAATGAACAATGTTAGTCTGTTTAGTCTGTCGATCGTCAAAAACTCAAAATGGTTGCAAGCTTGATTAAAAACAACTTTACAACCAAGAAACTTATTTGCGCTTGTTTCCCTCAGGTCAAGCTGCATTTCATTGAAAATGCTCTGCATCTAATAGCAAAGAAAGCAGCTGCAAAAGAAACGGGGGCTCGTGGTCTACGATCTATAATGGAGGAGATTTTGACAGAAGCAATGTTTGAGGTTGATTATTACTACTTATTTTGACATGCAAGTGAGCAACCGAATATCAGTCTGGCTGACAGCAGTTTTGGTCCTTGCATTTGCAGATTCCTGATGCAAGGGAGGGGAAAGAGAAGATAATTGCTGTTCTTGTCGACGAAGAGTCGGTAGGGCCACTGCACCAACGAGGATGTGGAGCCAAAATTTTCCGGGACAATGGAGCCTTAGAACTGTATGTTTACCAGAACAATATCAAGCTGCCCGGACTAATTCAGAGGAATCCCAGATGCAGTCGTGTTTTCGGGCTCTTCCTACTAGTCGCATTATCAGCTACTAAGCTCTGGATTTACCAGACATTTCCTTGTTTCTCATCGATATATGAATGGGTTGTATTGATGCTGTGCAAAGCCAACATTTTTACACAATGAAATATAACGAGTTTTATTATCGTGTCCATTGTTGAGATAGCAATAGAATGGCTGATTGGCTGGAGCATGGAGCTCACTTTGTGTTTTCTTCTGCAGCATTGCAGTTGCTAAGAATGATTTATGCAACAAACAACTCATGTTACACACTAACAGTTGCATTAATACTGAACAAAACGAAACAATTTCCAAAAAAATATAAAAAGATCATAACTGTTTTTTTCTTTTTATGCATAAATTGCAGTTACACAAGGCTCAACTGGAGACACAATAGCTTTATCAAAAAGATGAATATTTGGTACCTCATAAAGTATTGACCTAGCTATGGCTTACTACTCTAAAAAAAGCTATAACTTATTACTTGTGCGAAGATCAAATTCTGGATGTATAGAATTTCTCTTGGTCATCGCAGTTGTCCCTGCCCATCTTCTCCTGTTGTTTCTGTAACTTGCGGAATGCTTTGAAGTGCATGTTCTCCAGCTGATCTAAGTCCTAGCTTACTGAGAAAGCCACCATCCAGGGTGTTTGCATCAGCAGCAGGTGCTACTCCGTTCTCTGTCTTCCTTTTATGGGCTAGGATCGCTTCAATGGCAGCAGCACTGGCTTTAGCTGCAGCCTCATCCTTAGCAGCAGCCTCTGCCCTCCTTCTCTCCCTCTCTTCCTTGGCAAGAGCCTCTGCCCTCGCCTTCTCTTCCGCGGCCCGGGCTTCTGCTTCAGCCTTTTCCCTCTGCACGTCCTCATATAACTTGGCAATGTCATGTTCCCTCCCATCTCCACGCAATGCTCCTTCCAAGAGCTCCCTCATTTCGTCGCTGAACACAACCTTCTCATCCAAAAGAATACCTTTTGCAACCTTGGCTGCATCGTCCAACTGACCAGCAGTAATACATGCCTTCAGCAATGTCTCGTAGCTTGAGATGCTTGGGTCAATTCCCTTCCCCTTCATCTGATCAAAATATTCCTGAGCCTTATCAAGCATACTGAGACCCACCAGGCGATGAACAAGCTTATGATATGCAATTGCATCAGGCTTCAGCTCCAATTCATCCATTTTGTCAAAGTAAGAGATACCATCATCGATGCGATCAACACTGAAGCATGCTTCCATGAGTAGTATATGTGTCTCCTCATTCGTGCCAACACCACACTCGCACATCTCATTGTAGAGCACCTCCACCTCACCTATCAACTGTTTAAGCCCCAGATGCCGAATCAAATTATTATAGGATGCAACATCCGGCACCAGCTTCCATTCCCTTATCCTTCTGAACACTGCAATTGCATCTTCAAATCTGCCAGCAGCACAATAGGCATCAATCATCACCCTGAAGCTTCTCAGATCAACTGCAATCCTCAGTGGAGGGTCATGCTCCCCAAGCATTCTGTCGAACAGCTTGAGTGCATCCTCCAACCTCCCATTCTGCCCAAGCGCATCAACCACTTCATTGTAGCTCTCGACTCCAAACCTCACCTCTGATTCTGCACCAAGCACATCAACATAGCACTCCATCGCCTTCTCCTCCATTCCTATAAGGAAATATGCCTTCATTAGACTGCCGTACACGATGCCATCAAGAACCGGCTCGCCCCCAACTTTGTCCTTGAGTTCTTGGTACAGCTCCACGGCTTTGGCTCCATCCCCAGCACCCACGAATCCAGACATGAGGAGGCTGTAGACCTTGGGATCGGGCCCAACGAACCCAGACTCGAGCATCTCATCCTTGAGCTCGACAGCATCCGCGAGCCGGTCATGGTCAGCGACGAGGCACTCGACGACGACGCGGTACGCCGTCGGGGAGGGCGGCACGGGGGACCCGGGCCGTGCGAGGAGGCGGAGGTGGTGGAGCGCGTCGTCCGGAAGGCGGCGCGCGGCGAGCGCGGAGAGGTAGAGCACGTGCGTGGCGGCGGTGGGCGGGACGGCGGCCTGGAGCGCGAAGCGGTGCAGCGCGAAGAAGTCGTCGAGGCGGCGCGCGCGGAGGAGCGCGGCGAGGACGGCGGCGCAGGTGAAGGAGGAAGGGCGGCAGTTGGAGTGGAGCGCGTGGCGGGTGAGGAGCGCCGCCTCCGGGAGGTCGGCCTGGGGCCCCGAGAGGAGCGCGAGGATCCGGTTGTGGAGCGCGAGGCGGGACGGCGCCAGCGTCGGGAGCGGCTCGGCGAGGCGCACGGCGCGCGGGGAGGGCGCGGGGACGGGGGGCGTCGCGACGAACGTGTCCCTGCGGCGCTCGCGGCGGGACGCGGCGGCCGAGGCGGCGTCGGCGTGCGCGAGAGGGAAGAGCGCCGGCACGAGGCGGCGCGCCGAGAGCGGCTTGGACAGCGACATCTTCCGCGGTTGGGTGCGGCGGCGCACGCGGCCGCCGGACGGAGAGGAGGAGGGGTTTGGGTTTGGGTTTGGGTTTCGGGGTTCAGAATTGGGGAGCGGACGGCCGACTTCGTCAGTACGAGTGGGCTAGGAGACGGATTTCTATGTTACGCCTTCGCTGAACGGAAACGCCGAAATTATGCTACTCAGCTGCTTGTTCCTGACAGTGTGATAGCATTTGCGTTGCCTTTTTTGTTTTTAGAGTGAAAGTTGAAATACTGCCTGGTTGCCGTCATATAAGTACCATCGAACATAGGAGTAGTAATTTAGCAACATATTCTAATTCTAATATTAACTAATTCAAGCTCAAAATGTCACCTAGAGTGGCAAACACAAAATTTAGCAGGATGGATCTTGGAGAAGAATCCGGCCTATGCGAGGACCAACAAAATCTACTAGAGACTAGAAAGAGCAATTTCAAGCGCGGGGCAGATACTACATACATACACGTCACTCGCTTGTAAGAAGAACTGGACACGCAACAAAAGAATATGCTAGACGGAAAAGCATCATGTATTTCGAGCAGCAGCATTTCAATAAAATCACATTCACAATCTTTTCATGGAAGAGAAAAAAAAATGTTTGTTCTTTTCAGTCTTCACAGTGACAATAGCATGGCACCACCACACATTTCTCAATCTAATTGGCCCACTAAGCTATGCAGCCCATGTCCGTTTCTCATGCCAGTTTTTTTTCCTAGACAGAAATCAAAAGCCAGCACTTGCCAACAAACAAAAAAAAAATTCAAATCCAATCAACAAAGCGAAACGGATGCTCCCACCCACGCGTCCGGCCTCCACTGGCCGCTCCGGTGGCCGAGAGAGAGCCCGAGACGGCGACTCCGACCACCCCAGAATCTTCGCTGTAATATGCCAGAAACCCCCGCTCGCCGCTTCGTGCTCCCGAAAATGCCCTTCCACGACAACCCCTCCACAACGCCCACGCGCCGTGAATGCGAGAAGTGCAGGGGTATTTCTGTACCCAAGCCTAATCGCGGCGGCCACACTACTCCTCCCCACACCGCGCGCGGCGATGCGGAGCAGCAGCCATGGAGGTGCTCAGCTCCAGCCGCTTCGCTAGGGCACTCCCCAGCCTCCTCGACCCCGCCTCCAGGCCCTTCAAGCCCCCGCAGCACCGCCGCCGCGCCGTCCATACCCTAGCCTCCGCCCCCGTTCCAGTCCCCACCGATGCCACGCCCACGCCGTCGCCCTCCTCTTCGCCGCCGCCGCCGTGGCTCTCCCGGCTCCTATCCGCCGCCCTGCGTGGCGGACGCGCGGAAGGGGAGCTCCCCGACCTCGCGGAGGCGGCAACGGGCGGGGCCGGGATAGGGACGCTGCTGATGAGCACGACGGCGGCGGCGGTGACCAAAGCGCGGGAGAGCCCGTACCTGCTGGCGCTGGCGGCGAACCCGACGTTCGTGTCGGGGCTGGTTGCGTGGGCGGCGGCGCAGGCCGCCAAGGCCCTGCTCACCTCCGTCGTGGAGCGGCGGTGGGACTTGCGGATGCTGTTCAGCTCCGGCGGGATGCCGTCCTCGCACACAGCGCTCTGCACCGCGCTCACCGCCTCCGTCGCGCTCTGCCACGGTGTCAGCGACGCGCTCTTCCCCGTTTGCCTCGGGTTTACTCTAATAGTTATGTACGACGCCACGGGCGTCAGGCGCCACGCCGGAATGCAGGCCGAGGTGAGCTCATATTCAGTTGTTGTTTGTATTTTGCAATGTATTTAGTGGTATGATGCATTTCATTTTGGAAAATTTTGGCTTCGTTGACCTAGTTTTGTGAGGTAATGAGTACCGTTTTAAACTTTTAATATGTGCAGCAACGTTTTAAAAAACTTAAACCACATTAGAAATCTCCATCATTATGAGACTGCTGAGCAATACTTAGCTACTAGAATGTCATGCTCAAGATGTAGATAGATATTCTCGCCTAAGCCTATTGCATATTAATGGAGATGGAGAAGGGGCAATCCTATGAGATAATGGATAATGACAGACACTTCCTCTAAGAAAGCCGTACTCTCATCAGCTCTCAAGTTACAGTAGAAAGCTTCTCTTCAATACGTTTTATCCTTTTCCAAGCCTTCTTCATCAATGATTATGGGTCGTTGCTGTCCCTGTCCTTGGCTAGACATCCTAATTATGAGACGTTTCTGTTAAATCTGAGAATGGTTATTTGATGGCTGATGCGGATTGGATTTTACTAGTTTCCATTTCTGCATCTTTATATCTCACCTGACATGAGTAAACGGTGGTGCTGTTTTCTAGGTCCGTGTAATCTGTTTTTGATGTCTTCAACTAGTTTACTTGTTAGCAGTGGTAATTGCAATGCACTATATGTAGCCATAGCATAAATATTCAGCATATAAACTTGTTGACATGTTCACTCTTTGTTGCCATTTTCAGAGGAAGTTTAGACCTCTGGCTTGGTGCCCTTAGATCCGGTACAGCGCTTCTTAAAACTTGAGTTCTGTGTTGTTCTGCTTGTAGAACTTTGTTGACCATATAACTACCAGCTCATATATTAAAGTGTTATCTTGTAGTTTGACTGATGGAACACCACACCTTGGCTTCTGATAACACACTACACAAAGACTGACCTCATGAGCCTACATAGGAAAAGGCACTCCTGTCGTCAATGATATTTGCTAAGACCCCTGTTGTCAATGTTAGTACTTGCAGAGACCAGCTCAGTTAAGCCATTCAACTATCAACCTAGCAACACTTCTGTCTGGGCATTTCATAACAGTTATTGTATTCAGACACCCGAATTAACCGTAGAGCAATCTTGACCATCTTTTGGGATATACGGTTGAATAGCATCGACCAAGTAAAACATGATTTTGTTTTTTGACGGGAATAGAACATCATATGTTTTGAGACGGTACTTTCCCTGAATGCTCCTGCTGCATGATTTGAAGTTTGATTCCTCAAATTTCATTGTAGCTAGATGTGTGCATGTCTGTCCTTGAGTATACTTTTCATCATTAACTAATACGTGGTTTTTGATCGACCCAGGTACTCAATAAGATCGTTGAGGACCTTTTTGAAGGCCATCCGATTAGTGAAAGGAAACTTAAGGAGTTGTTGGGACACACTCCGTCACAGGTGTTTGCTGGAGCGATTTTAGGCGTCCTGGTGGCCTGGTATTGCTGCCAGGGCTGTATTGTTCCCATTTGATGTTGCTATTGTATGACTGATCCAGAAATGAAATCATTCTCACGGAGATTTCACACGTAGTGTAACCATTGTTCTGGAAAATAGCTGTCTTGCCCTGTTTGATATTGTCATGTATTGCCCTATTATTTGGGCATGCCCTGTATATATGTAACTCAATTGTATGGAATAGTCGATATTTTGATCCTCTGCGGCCTCAATGCAAAGTTGAGGCCCAAGGTATTTGCTATCCAGGTTTTTACTATAAGAGTGACTTACCTACTAATGCGTTGTTTGCACTGGGTTATATGATATGCGAGATTTTTATCGCCATTTGTGCACTTCAAGATCCATCAAGAACCTGTAGTTTGACGTTGTGTTGCTGATGTTACATGTAAAGTCGATTCCTTTTTTTTTTGCGTTGGGTTAACATGGCTCATGAGTCATGACTGACTTGACTCTTGACACTGACCTTGCATCTCTCGTAGGGTCCCTGAAACTGATCGGTCATCACCTCCAGAACCACCACTTCCAAGATGACGCCCGGGGCTACTCCCTGCATTGGCCCGTGAATGCGCACCCGTGGGTCAATCGCTAACGACTACGATATGTGGCAGGTTGCCAGGTTCATCCTGTTTCTCCGTGGCCGCGAATGCGAATGCGAATCCCCTCATCTCCTCCCTCTGGTTCGAAGTCTCTCAGCGGCAAAGCACAAAACAAGCGCGGCCACCCAAGAAAGCGCTGGATTATCTCGGCAGGACAAGTCACACAAGTAAGATGGGCCTTCCGATGGCCACCACCAAAATCGTGGAGGAGGTCCCGGAAGACGAACACATCTGACGACAGCGACGAACGAATTGAAGAGGGCTTCGACGAGGAGGAGCCTCCCGTGCCGGAGGAGGAGGGAGGATCTGTCCCGTCGCTGCCAAGACCCACGAGCTAGCAGGATACTACGACAATGTCAAGGTCGAGTCTCGACTCTCGAGAGGGCCAAGGAGGCTAACCGAGCCGCGTACCTCAAAGTGTCTGGCGGCCGGTGCCGGCACTGCCTGTGCGTGATGAGGCCTCGGTCAATCTCGTGTTAGTGTTATCTGATCTAGCCGAATGCCCGAATTCATATTCTCTATGCTATTGGTCCATGCATGGATGCAATTGGGTTGCTATTGCATGAAATTATGGGGTTCTATCGCACGAGGATTTTGCGTGCAGTGTCTTCTGTGCGGCCGTGCCGGCCTTGTTAATTTATCGGTACAGCAGCGAGAGGTACGTGTTGCTGATCTTGAGGTTGGTGCGCCGTGATTGTAGTGTGCTCCTCGTCTCGTGTTTGTGTGGTACGTTGTTGCGGTCGAGTTCTTTTCCCTCGACTCGAGCAATGTTAACGTCAACGTCAGTTCCTTTTCTGTTCACGCCTGCTTTTTAATTATTACAAACGTGTTCTTTTTTTATCAAACTCGGCAGGTTTTCGGCCTATATATTTTCATTATAATAAGTAGATAGCAATGGTATAAAAATGGATATCACAATAAATAAATTGGCATTTTTTTATTTTAGCTAGAAGAAAGATATGTTTCTTCTATACATGTAAATAAAAGAATGTTGCTACCCTTCTATCCAAATCCAATTTACATTGATGAAATAAATCCAAATTCCTATGGGATTAGAATAACTCCAAAATAACAGACATCATTAAGTATTTTTTCTGATAAAAAATACATGAAAATGAAAAATAAGGAGGTATATATTTTCTTAGGGTTATTAAAGAAGAAAATAAGAAAGCAAGGATTCTACTTAATTTTTGGCATTCAGTTTCACCAATAAGATAAGGAGATTTTCTTCACATTTGGAATGACACAAAAAAGTCTTTTCATCAAAAAGAGTCTACAAGAAGAATTTTGGAAAAAATAAAATGCCAATGTTTGCTGGTTTATTTGGCAATGAAAAACAGAGTACGTTATAAGCTGTGTACACGTGAGGTTGCAAATTCAGAAGGAAAACGCACGATATTTGCAAGGTACAGCTCAAAGCTGCTCCATCGCGCTGGTCTAGTCACCTCTCGCCCTCTCGGTAGTTCGTTCGGCACGTTTTGCCGGAGGATTGATGTGAGCTGTTGTGGATCGGATCCAGACTCTTGGCGGTCCAAAACCTTTTTCTTTCTGAAATAGTGGCAAAAGCTTTGACGCGCAAGTTTTATTTAAATGTACAGCTTTCCTTCCACAAGTTTCAAGTGGTGTATGTGAGTATGTCTCATGCCGCGCGCATGGTTTATATATGTATGATGTGAGCCATATTTCATCGTCATTTCTACGTGTCATGAACTTCTAGATCATCCATCAAGAACATGTAAAGTTGGTACGTACGGTGCTACGTTGCTGTCGTATGTCAAATCAATACTACCGCATGCCTTTGGTGAAATATGGCTGTCTTCTTGACACTGATCTTGCTTCGCTCCTAGGGCTCTAGCTAGAAACTGAACCAGAACAACGACTCCCAAAAGAATCAGAATCACGTATATCGAACGCTCCCAATCACCTCACCAACAAGAAACGGTTGAAGCGTCTCGTCAGGACAAAGATGCATGGATGACATGTTCCACTGGATGGAGGTGGCCGGCGAGGCGACAGTGACCGGAAACAAGCACGCATCTGACAACGGCGACGACGCCTCACGGGAGAGGCCATCCTTTCTGCGGTGTTTGGTGTCTGTCGGCGGCGGCGGGGTCTGTAACGAACGACGACGAACGAGACCTAACAATAGACCCCACCTATTATGTGGCGTGCGTGCTGACGTGCATGCGCGCGGGGCATCAACACACGTACTTGCTGAGGCTGCAAATAGAGGATTCATTCCCCGATCAAATTGAAACGGTGACGTCACACAGATAGAGGATTCTCTCTCCCTCCTCTCCATGAATTAGGTTCTCGTCGCGGCAGCGGCCGGCACAGATCGGGGAAGGCGGCGCGCACCACGGGGCGCTCTCGCTTTTTCCCTTTTATTAGGTCGGCGGCGGACGCTGTCGGGTGAGTAGTGCGCGGGGAGGAGGAGATGGATGCTGCGCGCGGCCGAACCGATCCCATCGCTGCAACGTGAGCGCCACACCAAAAGACGCTGGAAAGCGAGGGATCGGAGGCGCTTTTGCCACCGGCGTGCACGCGCGGCAGGGACGAGCAGAATACACGGATCGAACGATTGCCCTTTCGCGTCGACGACGGGCACGCACGCTTGAAGTGTAGCCGCCCGATCTTTCCTTTCCTTCTTTTGAGCAAAATAATCGGTTCGTTTGAGACGAGATATGATACGGCTTTGATTCAGCCATTTAGGACTCATTTGATAGGACAAAAACGCATGAGGCCTACCAAACGGCAACACTAAAAACGGCATGCGGAGCACTAAGGGAGCCAGAGCGAGTTTTGTACCAGGGTATGGAGCCAAAAATTGTGGCTCCTCCGGCTCCATCCGGACAAAGCAAGAGAGAAGAAAAAAGAAAAAAAGGAGAAAAAGGAAAATGTTAAGTAATCTATAACTACGTTTATTATTATTTTTATTTCATAGAAAATCAGATTATGATTGAAGGGAAAGGAAGGGCAAACTGGACATTTGATATTCCCATTTATTTATAAAAATACTAGAGAAATCATTCTACCAAACGTTATTCAAAACGGCTTCAGCTCCATTAAAAAGTCGCTCCATCACATGAGCCAGAGCCAGAGCCATTTTAATAGGAGCAGGAGTCCTACCAAACTGGGCCAAATACATAACTGTCTGAACGGATGGACAACGTACACTACCAGAATGATCAACATCTGCACCGGGTGGGAAAGCCCTTTAGCACCGGGTTTCCCACCCGGTGCAACTAATCCGAGGCTAAAGGGGTACCCCTTTAGCACCAGGTTGAATAACCGGTGCTAAAGGGTCCCTTTAGCACCGGGTGCGGCCACGACCCGGTGCTGGCCTTTAGCACCGGGTCGTGGCCGCACCCGGTGCTAAAGGGTCTGCCTTAAGCACCGGTTGTTGTCTGCAACCGGTGCTAAAGGCCCCGGATTTCTTTTTTTTTTGCTTTTTTCAGTAGCCATGCATGCACGTCTATATACGTGTATATACGTATATATTCTAATACGTGTATTCTAATGCGTATTCGGCTAAATCTATATTCATATTAGCTGACATTTTATCAAAATAGAAGACATATATATTACAGAAGTAGATATTCATGCATGTCAACTCGAGTTATATATATATTTAAACTGTATTTTCTACTTAATTAAGATTGACGACTAGCTTGTTGGACTGTCAGGCACGTCCTCCAGTACTGGCGAGTGGAATTCTCCTCGGGGATTGACGACCTCGTCCCAGATCCATCCGACGAGCTGTTCTGCAATTGCGTCAATTCTTTCTAGCTCTAGAGACTCTTCCTTCAGGTTCAACATCTATAATTTACAAATAATTGAAAGATATTTAATCCGCCGAGTTGGAGACAATAATTGTGCACTTAATAATAATGAAAATGTGTTTATTATTACGTACCATAATATCGTGTTGTGTAAGCTTTTTATGTCCCCAATTCCACATGTAATCGCAAACATAGTATGCACATAAATTATTTCCCTTCCCCTGTTTGGCACACTGTCGACCAAAAGAAATTAAGTAAAATTCATATAATATATTAGCCGAGGCCTACATGTACAAATTACTTGCTTACCGGAAAGCCAATGTTCCATTTTAGTGTTTCATGTTGAATACCCGGGTGTTCTTGACGAAATTGAATCCAGGCCCTGCGAACAAAAAAATTGAGTTAAGTCATTGCGAGTGTAAGGGGTGAATTAAGTAGGGGAAAATATACATCACCTTGTCATCATGTCCATGATGTTCTGTAGTTTTTCTTTTGGAGTGTGCAATGAATCAAAGACGTTCACGACACCCCGGTCAGGACACAATATTATTAGGAACCAGTGGAATCTGTATACATATATACATTATAATCAGAAATGAAATAGTACACGGACAGTATAAGAAGAAGCCTGTGTATGTACTCACTCGATGTTGTACGGGATTAGTATGGAGTCGCAGTAATTTTGTTTCTTAATATACTTGTATAGGTTTCCATATGTTTCCTCAGGATTCATCAATATCATATCTTCACTTATCCTTCGAGGATCCACGAAACCAACGTCATATATCCCGGATCTCCGACATTTTTGAATCTCCATTCTGCATATGTTAAGCAATAAATAAAGCCCGCGTCAACATAGATTGGAATTATTGTTTTCAAACTGTGAATTATAAGCAACAACAAAGTACTTACAGTGTCCAACAGGTGATCAAATCCACGTCCATGGCGTCGCGGTGGTACAGCTCATATATATCCTTAAACCTCAGCCAGACCCAATCCTCGTCACCATTGTAGAAATCATGGTCCTTCACGCCTACTTTGATCATGCGCCGTTTATTCCTTCTTGATTCTTCCAAGTACCACTCATGGAATCGGCGCATCTTCGTCTGTAGCTTGCTCTCCATTTCAGGAGGGACCATAGGCTCGCCAAGCCTAAACGGCCACTTCAACGTTGTGTTTACAGGCACCTCTTCTTCCCCCAGGACTTGCGCTCTGGTTAGTCCAGTCTCAGCCATTACTCGTTGCACGTTAATCTCGTCCAAAGATGGCAATGGACCCAAGGGCCGCTGAGGTTGCTCGCCGAGCTGAGGAACCTTTTTGGATGGGCCCGCCTCCTTATCTGCAGCCTTCCGCTTCCGGCGAGATTTCAGTAATGAGCGGTCATAGTCTGTTACTATTACTTCCTTCTGTTGACCCTTGCTCAAATTACCGAGGAATGACTCGACGACAGTGGGATCAAGCTTCGGCTCCGGCTCAGGTTTTTTCCTCCACTCGGCCATTTGCCTCTTTGTGTCTGCTTTGACCGAGGCTTCGAGCTCCTCTAGAGTCTTCTCACCCGCTCTTTTCTCTGGTGCGGGCTTCTCTCTGGTTTTCCGCGCCTTCTTCCCTGGTGGAGTGGGGGCAGAGGCTTTAGTGCGGCGTCCCCTCTTCGGCGGAGGGGGCGGAGACCTCCGCGGCGGAGGAGACGGAGACCTCTTCGGCGGAGGAGACGGGCTTGCATCAGGAGCTCCCGGAGAATCGTCATGATCCGGTGGATCTCTTGGAGACGGTGGAGGTGACGGAGGCTTGTTGGTAGCCGCAGGTGTACCGGGTATGACGACGTCTGCCTTGCTCCATAGAATGATGCAGTGAGAACACTGACCGAGTTTTGTTTCTCCGTCACCTCCGGGGATGTCAAGTTCCAAGTCTTCCCAGTTGGTGACGACTTGCTCCACCTCAACAGGTACGTAACCATGTGGAATGTCATTGCAGTGCCATTTTTGCCCTTCTTCCACACGTTTGGTCATACCGTATGCGACCTGATAATTTAGTAGTCACAAAGAAAGTTAGTAAATGAATGATATTTACGGTGAAATGTATGCAGTACGAACTAAGGTCGCATACGTACCACCACAGCTAAGTTCTTCTGCCTGACGACAAGCTCGCACGCGGTCTGTTGAGTTATTTCATCCACGGTGTAACGGACCGCTTCGGCGGCCTGTGTGGAAGCGTGACTGCTTTGATATTGTTGTGGAGGGCTAATAAGGGCCTCATCTTGGAGAGGTGCATGCTCTGTGGAACCGGTCCCGCCTGCGGCTTGTTGGAGAGGTGCATGCTCTGTGAAACCAGTCCCGCCTGTGGCTTGTTGTATCTGCAGCCATGCTACCTTCATCCGTCGCTCCATCTCTGACTCCATTTCTTGGAGCTTTGAGCCTTGGGTGGCAACCGTTTGCTCTAGGTCCCTCACCCTCTGCTCATATTCGGCCGTCTTCCTCGAACGGCTCCTATAGGTGGCGGCGTACTCTTGTAAACCTTTCTTCCATGAGATGCTTGTGCCTACGCCGCGCGTCCGTCCAGGATGCTCCTTGTTCCCTAAGGCATAGGTTAGCTCATCTCTGTCTCTATCAGCAACAAATTCTCCCCTCTCAGATGCCCTGAGGATATCGAGGAGACGCTGAGCTAGTTCTCGCAAGTCCTCGGGAAAAACTAAGGAGCCGTCGATTGGGCTTAGGGTGCCTCCATGACCATAGTACCAATGCTTGGTCCTTGTGGGCCAGTCATGTGTCGCTGGAGTGATGCCTCTAGCATATAGATCTTCTTCCATCTTCTCCCATTTAGCGATGCTTGCCTTGTAACCTCCCGAACCCATCTTATGAGAGTACTTCTTATTTGCGGCGTTTCCAGCGTTTCTAGCGCTAGCCGTTGCACCCTCTTCGGAGGTTTTGTACTCAAGGAATGCTTCCCACTCATCATCAGTGATCTTCTTATACTTCTCAGGATCTGGGGCCTCTCCGGTTTTGAGAAAATGCGAGTACAACTTCTTCTTGAAATCCTGAAACAGAACTGCCATCTTCTTCATTGTCCAATCCCTCAGTTCTGCTTCATGAGTGCTAGGCCAGTCGAATATTGCCTTTAATTCCCTCCATAGCATCTCCTTCTCTGTATCGGGGAGCACGTACTCCTCAGTGGGGTCCGTGGACTTCCATTTTCCGATACTAATGGGCACATTGTCCCGTACAATTACCCCGTACTGAGATACAAATTTCTTGGCCACTTTTGGGGGCTCAACTGGCTCCCCGTCATCCTCCACTCGGGTGATGTGTAACTTGACATCCTTCAGCTTCTTCGTGGTCGATCGTTTTGATTTCTTAGGTCGACTTGTAGAAGCAGAGGCGGCCTACACAAATTACATATATACGAGATGATATAGAGATGGTATACATAATTGACATGTACAGTACAAATTTATGTTATCTATATACACACCTGACTAGACGAGGGCTCGTTACCGGCCCCTTCAACATTTTCGGCCTGGACATTGGCGGCCCCTTCAACATTTTCGGCCCTTGCAACATTGTCGCCCTGGATATTGTCGTCCCTTCCAATGATCCCCAACACATCATCCATGGACATTGGTTGGGTTACAATATTGAAAAGTTGATTCGCAAAGAACGTGTCGTTGTCCTCTTGCATGGGTGGGACAGGGGTGTTGTTGTCCTCTTGCATGGGTGGGACGGGGTTGTTGTTGTCCGCCATCTATAGAATTAAAAATAATTGGTAAGAAATATATACAAAGCATACATATTCCCAATATTTCTAACATTTTCGCTAAGGGGGTCAGTGCGTGAAAAACGGATTCGCCAAGGGGTTCGGGTGTGCGGTGTGAATTGATTCGCTAAGGGTTCGGGTACATGACGCGAACGGGTTCGCTAAGGGGGTTGGTGCGCGAAAAACGGATTCGCTAAGGGGTTCGGGTGCGCGGTGGGTTCGGGTACGCGATAGAATTTCTGATAATAAACATTTTCGATAGTATACATTATACAAACATATAACATTTCCAATATACATTTAAATGAAGCACATATATTTCTAATATACATAGAATTAAAAATAATTGATAAGAAATATATACATTTAAATGAAGCACATATATTTCTAATATACATAAAATTTCCAATATACATTTAAATGAAGCATTTTCCAATATACATTTCAAACATATAACATTTCCAATATACATTTCAATGTAAATATCTCCAATACATTTAAACGAAGCATTTTCCAATATACATTTCAAACATATAACATTTCCAATATACATTTCAATGTAAATATCTCCAATACATTTAAATGAAGCATTTTCCAATATACATTACAAACATATAACATTTCCAATATACATTTCCAACATATCAAACAGTAGTGTCCATAAGTTCTGTACTTCCACAGCAACAACCTCCTCTATTCTGTTACAGATGGAGTCACCATATCAAACAGTAGTGTTACAGATGGAGTCCATAGTGTCCATAAGCATTTTCCAATTTTGCAGGGAGTACCCCATGAGTGATTTGCTGGTATATCTGTGAACCCTTTACACCCATGTCCATCAGTGGATAAATGAACTTGCCCATTGCAATTGCAATTGCTTTATTGGTCACACCACATGATTTATCGAATGTACCAATTGCATTTTGAAAGATTTCAACGCTACCATACCTTAGTGGAGTGATCAGCGCGGGGACGACGGTCGTAGGGACGACGGCGGCGGCGGGGACGACGGGCGGCGGCGGCGTGGGCGCGGGGACGACGGGCGCGGGGACGACGACGGCGGCGGGGACGACGGGTGACCACTGCCGGGCGGCGGGGACGACGGGCGCGGGGACGACGACGGCGGCGGGGACGACGGGCGGCGGCGGCTGAGGAGACGAGGCGGCGGTTTCTGTGGTGTCGATCTGTGAGATGAGGGCGAAGTGAGGGAGGGGAGAGAAGTCCCCGGCCTATATAGGTCCGGGGCATTTAGCACCAGGTGCAGCCACGACCCGGTGCTAAAGGACCTTTAGCACCGGGTCTGTACAGCACCCGGTGCTAAAGGCCCCCCCTTTAGCACCGGGTCTTCCCACCACCCGCCCGGTGCTAAAGGCCGTAACTGCGCCAGACGAAAATTGGTGGGGGCCTTTAGCACCGGGTCGTGGCTGCACCCGGTGCTAAAGGCCGTAACTGGCGCCAAACGAAAATTGGGGGCCTTTAGCACCGGATTTTAGATCAACCCGGTGCTAAAGGCCCCAAATTTTCGTTTGGCGCCAGTTTCCAAACCGGCCTTTAGCACCGGTGGCTACTATTTGGGAATCTTATAAATATAGTTTTTAATATATAGTTATTAATACTTGTTTTAATTCAGTTATTAATACCTATTAAAAATATATATTAAATAAGAAAATCTTATAAATTACTGGAAAATCAATATAAAATGCTAGAAAATCTTATAAATTACTAGAAAATCTTATAAATTACTAGAAAATCAATATAAAATGCTAGAATTAATAAAAGCAATCTTATAAATCAATAGAAAATCTTAGAACATAGGTGGAACATAAATGCAAATATAGTCATTACAAATTGGATGGAACATAGTGCAATTAAATTACATGGCATCATCGTTTACTCGAACACTAATAAACTTCCTCTTTACAAATGTTCCTTGATTGTGATCACGCCGTAGATACGGTGTCTCCTCCGCCGCTAACAGGATGCTTGGGTCATCAGCCACTGAGAATGGAGGCCGGCCATCGAGCATATCATAATCTTCATCCGTCTTGTCCTCAACTCCTACGATTTTTCTCTTTCCAGGAAGAACTATATGATGCTTTGGCTCGTCTTGTGATGGGTCCAATTGCTTATCCCCACCTTTCTTATCCGCCCCTTTCTTCGATCTGCTAGCCATGTCCTTCACATAAAAAACTTGTGTGACAGCTTTGCCCAGGACGAACGGTTCGTCTAGAAAGCCAATCTTGTTTAGGTCCACTAACGTCATTCCATAGTCCGCTTCAACTTTAACACCTCCTCCAGTCAGCTTCACCCATTGGCACTTGAACAGTGGGATCTTCAAAGGTCCGTACTCTAGTTCCCATATCTCCTCTATGATTCCATAGTATGAGTTTGTATTGTCATTGGTGTCTGTCGCGTCGATCCGGACACCACTGTTTTGGTTGGTGCTTTTCTTGTCCTGGGCTCTTGTGTAAAATATATACCCATTGATGTTGTATCCTTGGAATGTCAAGATCGTGCTCGATGGACCTCTAGCTACAAAAGCTAGCTGCGCATCAATGCCCTCGACACCCATAAGACGTCTTCACAACCAATCGGCGAAAGTACTATTGTGCAGACGCTGAATGAAGGCCGCAGACTTTGTTGAGTTTTCGTCCCTGAGAATCTGCATGTGCTCCTCGATGTACGGAGCAACTAAGGTTGATTATTGCAAAACTGTGAGGTGCGCTTTACGAAATGTCTCAACGTCCTTGATCACCATCGATCTTCTCCCTAGTGTGCCCTTTCCACCAAGTCTCCCCTCGTGATGTGATTCGGGCACACCAATCGGCATAAGATCGTCAACAAAGTCAACACAGAATTCAATGACCTCTTCTGTTTTGTATCCCTTAGCAATGCATCCTTCTGGACGAGAACGATTACGGACATACTTCTTTAGGACAGCGAAGAACGTCTCAAATGGGAACATGTTGTGTAGAAATACTGGGCCCAATATACGAATCTCTTTGACGAGGTGAACCAATAGATGTGTCATGATATTGAAGAAGGATGGTGGAAATATCATCTCAAAGCTGACAAGACATTGCACCATGTCGTTCTGTAGCTGATCTAAATGGTCTGGATTGATCACCTTCTGAGAAATTGCATTGAGGAATGCACATAGCTTCACAATGGCTTTCCGCACGTTAACTGGTAGCACACCCCTGAGTATGACGGGAAGCAGCTGTGTCATCAACACATGGCAGTCGTGAGACTTCAGGTTTGTGAACTTCTTCTCTATCATATTTATTATTCCCTTAATATTGGAGGAGTAGCCAGACGGAACCTTGATACTGTTCAAACATTCAAACATGCTTGCCTTCTTTTCTTTGCTGAGAGTGAAGCTGGCAGGACGCAAGTACTGACGTCCTTTGTCTCTCTTTTCTGGATGTAGATCAGTCTGTTGCTTCAATCGTTTCGGCTCCTGGCGTGCTTCCAGTGTATCTTTTGGCTTCCCATAAGTACCCAGGAAGCTTATCAAGTTCACGCAAAGATTCTTCGTCAGATGCATCACATCAATCGCGTTACGGACCTCTAAACGTTGCCAATAAGGTAGCTCCCAAAAGATAGACTTCTTCCACATCGCGGCACGACCATCCTCGCCCGTCGGAGCAGCCTGGCTTCCGTCTCCCTTGCCAAACACCACGTGTAGGTCCTTCACCATATCAAATAGCTCTTCTCCACTCCGGTGTCTCGGCTTTGTACGGCGGTCAGCATTCCCGCCAAAATGCGCACATTTCTTTCGTAGCTCATGCTTCGCCGGAAGGAATCGACGGTGACCCATGTACACAACTTTACGACAATGTTTCAAATACATGCTTTCGGTTTCCTCTAAACAGTGAGTGCATGCTTTATATCCTTTGTTTGATTGTCCTGATAGGTTACTTAGTGCAGGCTAGTCGTTGATGCTTATGAAAAGCAGTGCTCGAAGGTCAAACTGCTCCTGCTTGTCCTCATCCCACATGCTAACACCTTCATTCTTCCACAGCTGCAAAAGTTCGTCAACCAATGGTCTTAGGTACACATCAATGTCGTTGCCAGGTTGCTTTGGGCCTTCGATGAGCACTGGCATCATAATGAACTTCCGCTTCATGCAGAGCCAGGGGGGTAGGTTGTAGATACAAACAGTCACGGGCCAAGTGCTATGACTACTGCTCATTTCACCAAAAAGGTTCATGCCATCAGTACTTAAACCAAGCCTAACATTCCTCGCATCAGCATCAAACTCTGGGAATGCTCTGTCGATGTTCCTCCACTGGGATCCATCGGCGGGGTGTCTCAACATGCCATCCTGCTTACGTTCTTCTTTGTGCCAGCGCATCAGTTTGGCATGGTCTTTGTTCCTGAACAAACGCTTCAGACGGGGTATCAGAGGGAAATACCACATCACCTTCGCAGGGATTTTTTTCTTAGAACGTTCTCCCCCAACATCACCAGGGTCGTCCCGCCTGATCTTGTATCGTGCGCAGGTGCAAACCGGACAACGATCCAAGTGTTCGTACTGTCCGCGATAGAGGATACAGTCATTAGGACACGCATGTATCTTCTGCACCTCCAAACCGAGAGGGCAAACAACACGTTTTGCTTGATACGTCGTCGATGGCAATTTGTTACCCTCTGGAAGAATCTTTTTTACGAGTTTCAGTAGCTCCTCGAAACCCTTATCAGTAACACCATTTGCTGCCTTCCACTGCAGAAGTTCAAGTGTGCTACCCAACTTCTTTAGCCCCTCTTTGCAATCCGGGTACAGGTCAGTCTTGTGGTCCTGCAACATGCGCTGTATCTTTTTCAGTTCCTTATCATTGCCGCAGCCTTTCTCGGCATCACGCAACATTTGCCCGAGTCCATCAGTAGGTTCATTTTCCTAAGCAACATCTTCCTGAGCATCGCCTTCCCGAGCAACATCTTCCTCATCGGCATCACTCATTGCAGTATATGCAAAGGAACCGTAGTATTGAGCCAATAACGAAATGTCGTCGTCGGCCTCATCTTCTTCATCTTCATCCATTAGAATTCCTCTTTCACCGTGCTTCGTCCAAATAGAATAATTCATCATGAAACCGTGCCTCATCAAATGCACCTGAAGACAATCTCTTTGTTTGTACGATTGTATATTTTTACAATAGGTGCATGGGCAGAACATGAAACCGGACGACGTCCTGTTAGCCTCGGCGGCATCGAGAAACGTCCTAAGGCCATCACGGAACGCCTGAGCGTGGGGGTCCCCGTACATCCATTGTCTATTCATCTGCATTATTAACCAATAACAAATATACAATACAATTTAAAGATAAAAAAATTTAATATATAAATAAATACAAATTATAATATATATTCCATTATATAAATAAATTTCTAAAACTACATTACTATTTTCATTAAATATAACATTACTATAAGCCTTATAAGATTTATAAGATTTATAAGATTTTCTATTAATTTATAAGATTTTCTAGCATTTTATATTGATTTTCTAGTAATTTATAAGATTTTCTATTAATTTATAAGATTTTCTAGCATTTTATATTGATTTTCTAGTAATTTATAAGATTTTCTAGTAATTTATAAGATTTTCTAGTAATTTATAAGATTTTCTATTAATTTATAAGATTTTCTAGCATTTTATATTGATTTTCTAGTAATTTCTAAAACTACATTACTATAAGCCTTATAACTATTCACAAGTCATACAAAACAAAATACTAACCAGCTTGCCTTCTCTCTCCATTTAAAACACAACATGAACACTCTCTCCACCATGAACTCAAGCTCTCTCCTCTCTCTCCTCCAAGAACACAAGCTCTCTCTAGCTAGCTTTACTTTGATTCACAAATCCCTCTATATCTAAATAATAGAAGGATTACAAGCTAAATAAAACATTAGAGAATGAAAAAGTGTACCTTGTAGTGCTCCTTAGATGAGTAGAATCTTCACAAATTTTGAAAAAAATTTGGGCAGCACCTCCCCTCCCACGGCCGAGCAGCATGAACACAGCGCCTAAGTGTTCAGCTGGCTCGGCCGGGGGAGGAAGAAGCCCCTATATTCAAAAGACATTAGCACCGGGTCGTGGCAAGACCCGGTGCTAATGCGCACCCTTTAGCACCGGGTGCAGCCAGCAACCGGTGCGAAATGACCTCGGCACATTAGCACCGGTTGCTGGCTGCACCCGGTGCTAAAGGGGGCGCATTAGCACCGGGTCTTGCCACGACCCGGTGCTAATGTCTTCGCCCTGACACCCCGCAGCGCCGCCCCCGCTCCTAGCCGTTGGACCCGGTGCTGAAGCCCCATCAGCACCGGGTCCAAAAATGGCCGAGGCGGAGGAGGCGGGCGGATGTGAAGCATTCTGGTAGTGGTAACGATCGAGAGCACCATCTTTTTGCAATAAGCGCCTGCTTAATCAACCGCCAGTCTGCAACCATTATTGACGCGCTTATTTGCTACAATATGTATACGTCATGAAAGAAGCATAAGTGTCAAGATTAGGTCTGAGCTTATGCTGCCACGTTGATGCATAGAATGATCAAATGAATCAATGCACGCTTTACCGGCTGTATGACGATCATGCACTTTTCGTGTAAACGTCGCTGTCCATTCATTTGGTATTGCAAAGCATCTACTAATTCAGCAGCAAACGGTTGCACGTTTCGTCATATGGCCAAGTTTTCGTTGCACCTTTGTCGTGCATGGCTAGTACTATCTAGTAACACCTCCACTCTACGGCCTTTTATTCGTTTAAGCATGTACTACTACACTAAAAAAAACACATCATGTAAAGAGAGAGAAGATGGTATTTGAACCCTACAATTCCAGACCTTCTATTGCAATGACCATGACGCTAATGTCAATTATTAGAATTAATCTATAAATTAAGCAAGGAACCATCCAAATTAATGCAAACACATCCTCGCAACTCACATATAGATATGCCATTACTCTCTGCCTTTGGACATTACATTCTGGGTTGGGTAGGACTAACCATACATACAAGGGTTCGGTTCGCCTACAAAACAACTTATATATAGCAGCATCTCAAATATGTTACGTATTTGCAGGGTTTATTAGTAGTGGAAGCATGGATCATAGAATATATGGTTTGTTATAGGATCTAGCGTCATTATTTTTTCAGCAGTTGGAGTCTAATATCCGTCGATAGTGAAATGTCTATAGTGACTTTGTTAATTTTAAGCTTTACCGGTTGTCTTTTGAATATACACTACTCCAGGAATCATCATCACAAACGGTTCTCCAAGGCCATCACAAACGGTTTTGGGAACCGTTTGTGACATGTCATTTGTGATGCCCCGGGCTCCCTCGCGCGCAGCCTCCTCTACCACTACACCACTCCGTCACCTGTGACTACACTACGGGAAACCCGGCATATGCCGAGTGTCTCGATCTTTGCCGAGTGTATTTTATCGGGCACTCGGCAAAGACAGACTTTGCCGAGTGTCCCTAAGGAGGCCCTCGGAAAAGAGAGAACACTCGGCAAACACACTCTTTGCCGAGTGTCAGGCCGGTGACACTCGGCAAAGACGTCGCACGTGCTCGGCGCGTGACACGGCCGTCAACGACCGTTGGGGGGCCGTTCGGGCTGCATCTACTTTGCCGAGTGTCGTCGGCCAGACACTCGGCAAAGATGTCGCACATGCTCGGCGCGTGAGACGGCCGGCAACGGCCGTTGGAGGCCGTTTGTGCTGCATACTCTTTGCCGAATGTCACCGGCCTGACACTCGGCAAAGATGTGGCACGTGTCCTGGACTGCCACAGCTTTGCCGAGTGTACAAGGTGGACACTCGGCAAACATTTTGAAAATTTGATAATATTTTTGAAAAAACTTGGAATTCAAATACAAAAGTTTGAAAATTTTGAATACAAGGGTTTTTTGCACGGATGGAATGGTGGGTTTGCCGAGTGTTTCAAGCTAAGCACTCGGCAAACTTCCTCTTTGCCGAGTGCTGAGCTGGCAGCACTCGGCAAACCATGCCTTTGCCGAGTGTTCTACAATAAACACTCGGCAAGGGTTGTCCCTTTTTTATTTAAACTTATGTTTTTGGGCTCCAAACTTTATCATTTTCCTGTGATACTTGTCAAAGGCTCTTTATATCTAATGTGGAGCCTGTGGCAAAAAGTTGAGACGATTTCGAAAAGTTTATATATACGGCCTTGTCCAATCGGAGCATATCCCATAGAGGTTTCGGAGAGTTGAGAAGGAGACAGCTTGATTTCGAAACGAAGTGAAGTTGAATTAGAATTTGAGTTCATAACTTTTTCTATAGGCAATAGACGACGTAGATTGCTTCATTTGAAGTTATCATATTTTTCCGGAACCATTTGGTATTTTTTAAATTATTTTTACGCCCTTCTCCGCATGAAATAATGAAATATATGAAGGAATTATGAGCTATATAGACATGAAACAATGAAAAAATTTCATTGAAGCATAAAATATGCATTGTTGAATGTATTTGACAAGATATTTTGATGTATTTTTGATCAAATTTGAAAATTTATGTATGGTGCAAATGTTCTGGGAAATGTTTGCCGAGTGCTACACTCGGCAAACAAGCCCTTTGCTGAGTGTCAGGTCAGGGACACTCGGCAAAGATGACCTTTGCCAAGTGCCTGCTCGGGGGCACTCGGCAAAGAAGCCACGTGGGCTGGCCGGCCCGCGGCCGCGCGGGCCACGTCATTGGCCGACGTGGCATGTTTGCCGAGAGCTGGCACTCGGCAAAGGCTGTGTTTACCGAGTGCCATGGCCCACGCACTCGGCATACGCGGCCACGTGGCCCCCCTTTTCGGCCGCGCGCAGCCACGTCAGCTGCCAGCGCATGCCGACGTGGCGGATCTGTTTGCCCAGTGTCAGATCCAAGACACTCGGCAAACAGGGGGTGCGCCAGGGGACTTAACCGCCACGCGGCTGGCGCCGCAACCCTACTGCTACATACTCCCCCGCCCCCCACCCACCCACCCCGCCGCCTCCTTTCCCCGCCCACCGCCGCCGCCGCCGCCGTCCGCGTCCTGGCCTGCACGCCAAGACGCCGTCGGTCCTGCTGCTCCCGGCCGCCCTCCGCGCCCCGGCCCTGACGCCGCCCTCCGCCGCCCCGAGCCGCCGTCGCACCGTGCCGCCGCCCCGAGCGCCGCCCTCCGCCGCGACGCCAGCCGCCGCCTCCGCCCGCGACGCCGGCCGCCGCCTCCGCCCCGACGCCGCCCGGGCCGCTGCCGCCGCCGCCGCCCCGCGACGCCGCCGTCGCCCCGGGCCACCTCTGCCCCGGCCTGACGGCGCCGCCCCGGGCCACCTCCGCCCCGGCCTGACGGCGCCGCCCCGGGCCGCCTCCGCCTCGGCCCGCCGCCGCCGCCCCGGTCGCCGCCCCGAGACGCCGCTGCCGGGCTCCTCGCCAGCCTTTCGCTGCCGCCGGCCTCCACGCCGGCCTCCCTAAAGGTAATTTTTTTTGAAAAAATATTTGTGAAAAATACATGTCAACTTAGTCTGGCTAGTGCTGGCAGAGTTGAGCAATTTCTTCCGCCAACTGTGTGCTAAGGAAGTATCGAAGACCATGCTTGCAGAAATGGAAAAGCTTGCTCCCGTGTTGCTATGCAAGTTGGAGAAGATATTTCCACCGGGTTTTTTCAACCCGATGCAGCATATGATTCTGCACCTTCCGTATGAGGCACGAATGGGAGGGCCTGTGCAGAACCGATGGTGCTATCCAATTGAGAGATGCCAAAAGGTTCTTCGAACTAAATGCAAAAATAAATGCAAGATTGAAGCTTCTATTGCAGAGGCTTACATTCTGGAGGAGGTGTCAAACTTCACAACGAAGTATTATGCTGGCAACCTCCCTAGCGTGCACAATCCACCGCCTCGTTACAATGTTGGCGAAGTTGAATCGAACCTCAGCCTTTTCCGAGGGCAACTAGGAAGTGCAAGTGAAGGCACCAACAAAAACTTGACAAATGCAGAGTGGCGCACTATCATGCTTTATGTGCTCACCAATCTATCCGAAGTTGAGCCATACATGCGGTAAGTTCAGAACAATCTTGTTTTCGAGTACCTAGCCACTATTCTGCATCCAACACTCTTGTTTCTCGTTCACACACGGAATTTCTTGATCAATTCTGGCGTAATAGGAGGGCTCCTACCGCGCACGAAGTTGATGACCTTCTTAAACATGGAAACCCAGATTTTATTTCTTGGTTCAAACAGAAGGTACACTTAATTTCAGTCTTGTCCTAAATTTGATGTTACTGAAGTCATGTCATTAATATAACAAACTATCCAGGTCGAACTCGCAGGGCCAATCCGATGGGTCTATGAGTCCCGAGTTGAGACAGATCGCCGATGGTTGTGCGTATAAGGTCAAGTCATTTACCGGATATGACGTGAATGGTTATCGTTTTCGCACAACAAGTCATGAGGCGAGGATGCCCAATCGAAGGACTACAAATACCGGAGTTTATACTCCAGGCTCTGATGGGTTCGATTACTATGGGAGAGTTGAAGAAATATACGAGCTTAATTTCGGTGGAAGCAAACCTCTTTCTCCTATTATCTTCAAATGTCATTGGTTTGATCCTTCAGCGGTGAGATAGACCCCTAGTCTTGGGCTAGTCGAAATTCGACAGTCATCTGTCTTACCTGGAGACGATGTCTATATAGTGGCTCAACAGGCCACCCAGGTGTATTATTTGTCATACCCATGCAAAAAGGACAAAAGGCTTGAGGGTTGGGACGTTGTATACAAAGTGTCGCCACGCGGTAAACTATCAGTCCCAAACAATGAAGATTATAACATAGATCCAAACACCTATGATGGAGAATTCTTCCAAGAAAATGGGCTAGAAGGGTCTTTTGAGATAGACTTAACCCAAGTGGTCGGAATGGATTTAGACTCAGAAATGTTGGTTGATGAGGACACTGGAGATGTGGTTCATAATGCTAAGGAGGTAGAGTTACTAGAGCGATTACAATTAGGCAATGATGAAGCCGACGACATTCCTCCGCCTTTAAAGGACGACCATGAACATCTCGAAATGTACGATAGTGATGATGCGACCGTTGATCCAGATAATCCTGATCCGGATGATTATTTCTAATAAAAGTACGTTTATATATTGCATCATCTCTTTCTAATAGTTTATGTCGGTTCATATTTCTTATATATTACATGTCTTTCTAATAATTTATGTTTATATGTGAAATCTAATAAATGCATGTTTTTGTTGATTGCAGGTGATTGAACCAAGATGGTTGGTCGGGGCGGTGCAATGAGGAACGTCATGTCGTTGTACCGGAAGTTCAAAGATGGCGGGTCCGATGCAGCTGGGTCGTCTGGTGCCAAGGGCAAGGGGCGAAAGAAGAAGGCCACATGCGGGGGGGGGGGGGGCGAGGCAAGGGCAAGAGGCGAGAGCGGACCCCCGTACCTTCGTCGTCTTCGTCCGACGAGGACTTTGTTCCTTCGGCGGCGGACACTCGGGCCGCGGAGCACGAGGACCGCGAGGACGAGGAGCACGAGGCAGCGGAGCACGTGGCCGAGGAGCACGGGGCCGAGGACCACGGGGCCGAGGACCCTGAGGGCGAGGACGTAGAGGGGTCCACCTCCTCTGAGAACTCGGCCCTTTGGCAGCGAGGCCCCTCGCAACTCCCGAAGCGCCCGATACCCATGGAGCGTCGCCCCGTGATTGCACCCAGCCCTCCAAGGTAAGTAATTTTAGATGTTACAAGTACCTTTTCGTGTCATATTCATATGTTGGAAATCACAATATGGACTAACAATTTATCTTAATCACTTGGGCAGGCATTGGGTGAGTGTCACCCCGGGCGCTGCTCACGACCGCAAAGTCAACGGCATCCTGGGTCTACTTTGCAGGGAGTTGTTTCCGGGTCTGGTGACCATTGGCGGCAGGGAGGAGCCGGCCTACACCTTTGACCACTACGTCGCCGCTCGCGATCAGGAGGACCAGGACTGCAGGATCTTCAACAACAAGGCCGAGCGGGTAAAGGGCGAGTCGTGGGTAAGTATTCGTTGCACTACATTGCTCAACACAGCACATTCATTAACAATCTACAAATAATGCAACATCCATCGTGTATATATGCGCAGGACTTTTACAGATGCGTCCCGGGACAGGAGGCTTTGGCGGATGCTGTGGCACATGCAGCCTGTTGGAAGCTCGTCAAGGACCTCCACTACGAGGCGCGCGTGCAGGCCGTAATTGATTATTACGCTGCACTCAAGATCTTCGTGAAGAAACCCGAGGCAAGAAAGATAAAGTTGACCAAGGAGCAATACATGGCGGTATGAAAATCGATAATATTTTATTCTAAGATTAAGTACTTTAAATTCGATCCTGTTATATGTCGTACACTTGATGTCTTGTAGGCGATTCCGTGGTGGTGCGCCCCGCATCCCAGATGTTGGGAGGTGATAGTCGACAAGTGGTGCAACGACGAGTGGGCGGCTCAGCACGACCTTTGCCGGGAGCGGCGTTTGCTTATGCCCGGTATAGCACACCATCAGTGCAGCCTTAGCCTCGAGGAGTACAGGGCCAAATGTGTACGCCGAGTCATTTCTATCTTCGCTCACTCAATTCTGTATAATTGCTAATTCTTATTGTTATTTTTTCAGTCGGCGTCACATGGTGGTGCGTCTTGCTCATAACTCGAGGCATTTTCTATGGCCCACAAGGGCAAGGCGACCTCCGACGTCCAGTACAACCCGGAGGACGGGCCCGCGGCATACAGCAACGCCAGCGTCCACAGTCGCCTCACGGCATATATAGAGGTGGCGAGGGAGATCCACGGGCCAGACTGGGATCCGACCGCCCACGACATTGATGGAGAAGTGGTCATGAGGGCGGGAGGAGGCAAGAAGCACGGGCGGTACTTGATCGCCAACAGCACCATCGACACGGCCGCTACCCCCACACTCTCCCAGATTCGAGCCAGGAGCACGAGCTCTTCGGCGGCTATCCGCCAGCCTCTTCCCGGTTCACACTTCGGGATGCAAGCACTCCAGGTTATTTCTGTTTTGTTCTTCGTACGTGAAGTTTACTTACGTTTGCAATGTATTGTAACTTTGTGATTGAATATTGCAGACCCGGTTGGAGGAAGAGACGCAGAGGCGGGAATTCCTGGAGGCGGAGGTGCAGCGGATGAAGGACGCAGAGGCCGAGAAAGAGAGGCAGAAGGAGGAGGCCGAGCAGACGAACCGAGCATGGCAGGAGCAGGTAATGGCCTACGTGATGAGCATTGGCCAGCGGGTGGTTGAAGGTTCGTCGCCGGCGGCGGTGATGCCACCACTGCCTCCACTGCCTCCACCACGTGTTCCTATTTCTCCCGTGAGTCACTTGAGAACCTTATAATTTCATTTCACAACTCATTTCTGTCATAAATCTTGTAACACACAGCACTAATCTCTTTTGGGCAGGCTCCTGGCTCAGCGGTGTCGAATGACGGCCCTCAAGACGAAGACCTTGCGGCACGGGCGGCTAGATTGTTGTTCGGACCCCCTCCTCCGTGAGTGATGGATGTTGGACTTTGTAAACTAGTGAATGATGGATGTTGGATGTTTGGGTGTTGAATTTGTGATATTTCTATGATGTTGGATGGTTTAGTGACTTATATGTGTTTGTTTATGGTTGTGTGATGGTTTAGTGGCTATATATATATATATATATATATATATATATCAATTGCATGTGATGCCTATTATAAACTGCCTGTGATGTTTTTGTTGAGGGGTCCTTTTAACACAATAAATAAATAAAAACAGGGGTCAAATTGATGCTTTGCCGTTACACTCGGCAAAGGGCCTGTTTGCCGAGTGTATTGGCCATAACACTCGGCAAACAGGCTGTTTCTGTCATTTTTGGAACTTTCTTTGCTGAGTGTGCGGGCTTTGCCGAGTGTTTGTGCCCTAACACTCGGCAAAGGCTGCCTCTTTGCCGAGTGTTAAAGCCATAGCACTCGGCAAAGTATTGTCCAGGGGCCTGCCCCAGCCAAGCCTTTGCCGAGTGTGACACTCGGCAAAGACATCAGCCTTTGCCGAGTGTCGGTCTCTCACACTCGGCAAAGTGCTTTGCCGAGTGCTACACTCGGCAAAGGATGGAGTCTTTGCCGAGTGCGACACTCGGCAAAGACCCCGTTAGCACTAACAGACGACCGCGAACGGCACGCGCCGTTCGCGGCCATCTGTTAGTTCTTTATTTTGCCGAGTGTCGGCTTCTGCCCTCGGCAAAGGGGCTATTTGCCGACACGGGCTATGTCGAGTCCCGTTTGCCGAGTGTAACACTCGGCAAATGGTTTGCCGAGTGTATATCGGGGGCAGGCACTCGGCAAACACCAAGTTTCCCGTAGTGTGATGGCGTTCTGATTCCTATCATATTATATCAAACCGAGTTTAAATTGCTTGTTTGAGGCCCTAAACGACTTCAAATCAAAAAGTGTTGAACTACAATATTTTCTAACTTTTCGAAATATACAACTTTCATGTTGACCGTTTTTTCATCCGAGGCCGTTTACAAAATTTGGATTTCAAATTTGAGAACATTCAAACTTAGATCTAGCTAACTAGATGACTTCAAATGACAAAGTTGTCAACTATAAACTTTCATGACTTGTCGAGATCTACAACTTTTATGTTGACCGTTTTTTCATCCGAGGTCGTTTGAAAAAACTCAAATTTCAAATTTTGAGTACGAACTTACTTTTTATTAGTAAAACAAATTCAAATTAAAAAGTGGTAAACTGCAAAGTTGTATGACTTGTGAAGATATACAACTTTCATGTTGACCGTTTTTTCATCCGATGTAGTGAGAGTAACATTGTTCACAAATCTTATAGGTCTCTTACAGTTTTAGGAAACTCTATGAGATAGATAGATGGATTTTATGAACAATATTCATATGAATTTGTCAAATGAAGAAATGATCAAAATAAAAGTCATACATATTATAAGGCATATAACTTTGTAGTTCAACACTTTTTAATTTGAGTTGATTTACTACTTCAAAATGTGGTTTTAACGCGTACCATACACATCATCACAAAGGGTTTAAAAACCATTTGTGATGAGGGGCATCACAAAGGGTTCGTAATACGAACCGTTTGTGATGAGATGCCATCACAAACGGTTCGTTGTGATGTCCCAACATCACAAACGGTTTTACCGCGTTTGTGATGAGAGGCATTACAACCGTTTGTGGTTCACCGTTTGTGATATTCATTTCTGTAGCAGTGATATAGAGGAGTGTATGCATACGTCAATGCGAGGTTTTGCATCCTGCCGTATCATCAAGGTGGAGGGATAGGATGCCCTTTTCCACTATCAAGCGCGGTAGGAACGAGCAAAATAATCATAGCGATTGCCTATCGCGTCGACGAGCACGCCACCCGACCTTTTCTTTCCTTATTTTGAGCAAAATAATCGTTTGAGATAAAATGGCCTTAGTCTATGTACTGAACGAATGTTCACGTAGCATCGAAGAGGCAGTTGTGCCACCGCTTCTATCCAAGTATACAAGTATATCACCTTTTGCATCATTAAGCGCCATCAACTTCAATTCCTATAGTCTGTCACCTTTCATTCTTCCATGCATGCGTACGTCATGAAAGAAGCATATTTAAAGTGCTAGCTAGTAGTTGCATCCATTCATCATATGGAGTTTACTATCTTAATCCATAATGGACTAATGGTTAAAAGGGAGAGGTGAGGGTATACTTAAACCCCTACGGTTGCAAATTTTATGCTAATAACAACCATATATATCACGGTACAACGTCAAGTGCGCTTTGATCGTAATGCCCAGATTATTAGGTTCGTGCGTATGCTGCCGCGTGGAATGGAATGATCAAATAATGAATTATCACCGCTTGACTATAACGATCAGGCACTTTTACGTGTGAACGTCGTCGTTGTCCATTCATTTGCAATTGCAAATAAAGCACCTACTAATTCAGAAACAAACAATTGTGTGTTTCAGTCATGGCCAAATTTTCACCACCACTTTGTGCAGTCATTCGTATATATGTTTGTGCAGTCATTCGTATATATGTGTTTGTGCAGTCATTCGTATATATGTTTGTGCAGTCATGCGTATGATTGTGCAGGTCATACAACTTAGCTGTTGCAGATAGGTGAAACAGGTGCCAAAGGGTGGGCACCTTTAGCCCCGGGTCAAATAACTGATGTTAAAGGTGTCCATCGGTAGAAAAATATGTGTGTTGTTGCGAGATTCGAACTCAGGACCTCTTACCTCGCACGTACCCACCAAATCATCTCACATACGCAGCACATGTGATAGGATAGAAGATGTGCTCCTTTTAAAGTAGCATGCGACACTCCCTTTAGCATCGGATCGTATTTACGAACTAGTGCTAAAGGGCCTTTAGCACCGAGTCATAACACCAGCCGGTGCTAAAGGGGGAGCACCTTTAGCACCGGTTGGTAACACTAACCGGTGCTAAAGGTGATTTTTAGCACTGGTTGATGTTAGGGTCCCGAGGGCATCCTAATTTTACACCCGGTGCTAATGTTGCATTAGCATCGGATTTTGAGTGCGCCGAGGCATTATTGGGGTGGGGGTGGATGATGATTTCTCTGGTAATGGGTGAATGGAGGATTTTTTTTTTTGCGAAAGAATGAATAATGGAGGAGTTAATTTCTCAATCATGTACACTAAATAACATTTGAGATTTCAAAGATGTAGAATGTCTATCCCGAGCAAAAAATGGTTCACTACCAGATGTTAGGAAACTAAACATATTAGTAATCTAACGTCGGAGGAAAGCTTGGAACAGGACGCGCTTTTCCACTGTCTTACGCAGTAGCAACGAGCAAAATAATCGGAGTGGTGTGGCCTATCGCGTCAACGAGCACTCAGTGTAGGCGTGTAACCCATCTTTCCGTTTCTTGAGAAAAAGTCATTTCGAGATGAAATGTCTCTAATCTATACATATACACTAAACAAATGGGCACGAAACAACGAGGCGTTGCAACCGCTTCTATCCAAGCATCACCTTTTGCATCATTAATCGACTCCCAGCCTCACTTGCTGCTTGCATGCTTGCGTCTTGAAAGAAGCATTAATTAAGTATAGCTAGTTGCATCCATTTGTCTTATGGACTATCTTAATAATTCATAGGTTAGTTGGTCAAAAAAATTAGTGGAACCTGTCCTCGATTAGAGTCCTCGATTCAGTAAAGTGTTCACATTTTTTCTATATTTATTTATTTTTGGATTTAATCGTCGCTTCTAAGTGATAGTCGACGTATCCATTGGCACATGAGGTGTCTGTGTTATACAGTGTTTCGTAAAAAAACAAAAAAGAAGGCTATTTGGATATTTAAACTCTATGATATGATTGTAGATTTATTTTATTGTAACACTGCAACTTTAATTGTGCTTCGATCGTACGTAGATTAGTTGGTACTTTGGTGGAATCTATCAAGGTTCGAGTCCTCAACTCGGCCCGAGTGTTTATATTTTTTTGGACTTTTTCTAGGATTAATTGGTGCTACTATTGGTAGACGATGTTCTCAACCATTTATTGACAGCGAGACGTCTCTGTTGTGACTTTGTGAATCTCAAAATCGAATTTGTTATCCAAGTCTCTCGGATGTGCCTATAGGGATAGGATTTGCGTAGTGCTCATAGGGGCGAGTATGTGTATGTGAGAGTGTGTCTATACTGTTGTTTCGCAAAAGATTAGGTACAGTGCTTATGCTGCCACATTAATTAATGGAACGATCGAATGAATCCCTGCATGCCTTGCTTGTATAATACCACTGCCTTACTCACATATAAGAATCACACTTTTTCGGGTGAATGTCGCTATCCATTCATTTGCAATTGCAAAGCACTTAACTAGTTCAGCAATAAACAACTGCACATTTTCGGTCATGGAAGACTTTTATTCCTCTAAGCGAGTTGAACCAGGTGGTGCTAGGTTACAAGTTGGTTTTAGGCTAAGGATCCGATGATCACAACAAGATTATTCCTAAACTATTTGTATTCAGCCATTACTTATCTTATTATTACAGACCATATATTTATATTGTACTAGAGAACTCTATCTTCGGTTCTTAGGATATCGTTTCTTTAATGAGCTTCCGTATACCTTACAACGGACTACTACCTTCGTTCTAAATTACTATTCGTTGTTAACTTTTTCATTTAACGTTTGACCATTCATTTTATTCAGAAAAATTACAAGTATCATTTATTTGATATGTGACTTGCTTTATCATAGTATATACTTTAAGTATAACTTATTAGTTTATATATTTGGATAAAATTTTTAAATAAGACGAATGGTCAAAGATCATGAAAAAAAGTCAATAACGAATAGTAATTTAGAACGGAGGCAGATTCGGTACGTGGTGCTCGCCATGAAAAATCATCCAGGGTTTGCCTATCACGTCGGCAAGCCGTGTAACCCGACCCGTCCTTTTTCAGCATGCCAGAGCACTGGCCGCCTCTCTCTCTTTAACAGTGCGAGTGTACAAGTCAAGCTGGGATCATCATGTGGTGCACCGGAGCCCGCCCTGGCAGCGGAGCTCCCTTCCGGGCTGGAGCCTGCCCCTGTGGTGGAGCACAGCACAGTACATCCGCGCGTGGAGGTGGAGGCGTGGAGCGGCTCGCGTCGGTCCGCCCTACCGGTTCGGCGCACCTGTCGCGCTCTCGGCGCCCATGGTCCACACGCGGATCGCCAGCTCCGCGAGTGCGCGGCACACCAAACCGCGACTCAGATCCTTTGTTTTTCCGGGCGCGTTTGACTATATATAGGGGCGCCGGGCGCGCCGCTCCAGCCGCTACAAAGATTTGCCTCGCTGCCCGGGCCGGCCCCCGTAACTCCAGCCAGGAGACGGGCGGGCAAGCGAGGCACGGCACGACACGAACGAGAGCGCGGCGAGGAGGGCCGTTGTGTTGTGTTGTGGCTCGAGATTTTCCGCCTCCGCGCGTGACGAGGGCAGAGCAAAGTAGAGTAGAGGCCGAGCGGAGCTCTCCGTCCGGCCCTCCGCATCGCAGTAGCACAAACGTTAGATAGGTTCCCCCGGCTCGGACGTACTCGACGGCCTGCGAGACCCGGCCATGGGCTGCGCGTCGTCGAGGCAGTTCGGGGCGCGCGCGGCGGGGTGCAAGGAGCCCGCCGTGCTCGCCTCCGGGACATCATGTGAGTAACCCCACCTGCCCACCCACCCCGATCCACGCAGCAGCTTCGCTGAGTTCTTCTTGGCAAGCGGCTGCAGCGGCGGCTCCATTGATTTCATTTCATTGCTTGCTGCGCAGCAAGGTTTGATAAGTTTCATGCTGATGGCGTATCGGGTTGTCGGCAGTTACGGTGAACGAGGTGGAGGCGCTGCACGAGCTGTACAGGAGGATGAGCTTCTCCATCATCAAGGACGGCCTCATCCACAAGGTGCGCGTGATTTGGAATGGATTGGACAGATTAATTCGTTCGTCCCCGTGGGGAATTCGCCTCTCATTGCGCTCACTGCTGACAGATGTTTTTCTGTTGGTCAGGAGGAGTTCCAGCTCGCCTTGTTCAGGAACAGCAAGAAGGCGAACCTCTTCGCGGACAAGGTGAGTGCGCAATAGCATCTCTCAGCTGCCCATTGCTGCTTGCTCCAACCCAGCGATTCGTTCATATAGAGAACATCTCGACTCATGTTACCTTGTGGCAGGTCTTCGATTTGTTCGATCTCAAACGAAATGGCGTGATCGATTTCGAGGAATTCGTGCGGTCGCTCAGTGTGTTCCACCCCAAAACACCTACGTCAGAAAAGGCGGCGTGTATGAACCGACCACCTCATCTCATGTAATTTCATATTCTTCCCGTGCATGCTGGGTAATTGACATGTTTGGTTTGGATTTCTCGTCCTCTGTGCAGTCGCGTTCAAGCTGTATGATCTAAGGGGGACAGGTTACATCGAGAAAGAAGAGGTGAGCACTCACTTCTCCTTTTCCACATACAGCTAGCATTCCCTTCTCTTTTTTTTCAACAGACAGCTAAGGTTTGTTTCAAGCTTATAATTTCCACCAACCAATGCATCTGGACGCTGCATTGTATTGGGTCCATCCTAACTTCAACAATCATTTTGTTCTGTCGAACAGCTCAGGGAGATGGTCTTGGCGCTTCTAAACGAGTCGGATCTCTGCCTTTCAGATAGCACCGTCGAGGCGATCGTCGATAATGTAATTGATATACTGTAGTGATCTTCATGTGCTTATTTGCAAGATCGCGTTTTCATTCTAACATGTATTGTGCCGCTCTGTTTGGACTTGGACTGCAGACCTTCAGTCAAGCGGACTCGAACGGAGATGGCAGGATTGATCCTGAGGAATGGGAGGAATTTGTGAAGAAGAACCCGGCAGCATTAAGAAACATGTCACTCCCCTATTTGCAGTGAGTAGTGCATTTCTTCCCCTACGAATCGTTTTTCTCAAGTTTTTGTTCTTTTCCTTTCCTTTTCAAGTGATCTTTTCTTAAAAACTACTCTGATTACTTTCTGGATTTTTACTGATTGTTCAGGGACATTACCATGGCATTTCCCAGCTTCATAATGCGTTCAGAAGCCAATGACTGACTGAAGTACTAAGGTAGAGCAGCTTACAAGCAAGCATAGTTCCATCAGCTCTGCTATGCCTAAGTTCAGAATGTAGCTGCAAGGGGTCGTTGCACACGCTGCAGCCTAACAAGGATGATGACGAAAGAAAAATGAGTCTGAATGATAAACTTCAGATGATATAACCCAGCAATGGTTTTCTGCGCATGTAAATATTTCGGGGGATCAACAAGTCTGTTCAAAGTAGCAGTGTATGAGTTGACACGCTAGCTGCTCGCCGCTGAAAAGCTGTTTAGTTGTAATTGTAAGGAAAGAATAATTTGTGAGCAGCTGGTATTGTAGCTATGGCTGACGAAACTTAGCAGTTTAGCTGCTGAAGTGTTTTTATCGTCTCGGCTGCATGTAGTGATAAGCAGTATGACGGGTGTCGAAAGCTAATGTTTCCGGATGGCTATAGTAATTTTTGTTCATGTTCATATAGGGAACGGTGGACGATGGATGTGGTTCCTGCATCTGTCAAATTGCCAACGAGCATCTGTCGTATGACTCGTATGGGCTTTACATGGGCCCAGATGGGAAAGTCTTGTCCATGGGCCATGATGAGCACACACACCATCATCTCGGGATTCCTATATGACTTCCGGAAACTTTTTGGGATTGGTGGCTTCCAATGTTTTAGATTTGTGCGGGTAATATAGACCATAGGATCCCCTTCTTCTTCCACCTCCATTCATGAGAGAGAGGCGGCGGCGCCGCCGCGGGCCGGTCGGCGGAGCGGCGGAGGGTCGGGAGGCGAGAGGGGGCGGACGGCGGCGGCGGCAGCGATTAGGGTTCGGGGTTGCCGGCGGCGTTGGAGCTCGGGAGGTGCTCCAATGGCCTCCGGCCATAGAAAAGAAGAAGGTGGGGGCGGAGGGAAGGTCCGGCGGTGGCGGTGGCGGCGGCTCGGCCGGCGGCGGAGGCGAGGCGGCGCGGGAGCGCCGCCGGCCGGGCGGGGCCAGACAAGCGGTGGGCGGGGACCGGCGGCGCGGGGGCGGCGAGCCCACCGGGTTAGGAAGGACGGGGGCATGCGGCGGCGGTGGGCGGGCGGCGCGGCGGCGCGCCAGCCGCTGGCCGGGGCGGCGGCGGAAGGGGCGGGGGCGGCGGTCGTGCGGCGCGAGGAAGAAGACGTCGAGGGCGGCAGGCGCGGCGGCGGGAGCCACCGGCCTGGGCGGCGGAGGCGGCGGCGGGGACGGCGGGCGCGCGCGGAGGAAGAAGATGCCGCGGGGGCGGCAGGCGCCCGAGGAAGAAGATGAGGGCGTTGATGGGTCTTGATGAGCCCTAAGCGAGATAGCTTACCCAGCTTCCGTTCGCTGGATAAAGCCCCCCCCCCCCCCCCCCCATCTTCTGACAAAAACATCACTGTTTTATTTGGAGAGAGAGAGAGAGAGTAGAAGCCTTCTTGATTGCGTCGATATTTCACTGCGTCTGTACAGCCCTCGAGTTCTCAGATTCCCCTGTTTAATTAACCACTGTCAAAGTACTACCGGCAACGATGCTGCACATCCTACACAGCCTTGACGGAACTGCGAGCTCGCCGAAAACTAGCCGGATCTGCGGCTCAGGCCGTGAATAACATATATATGTGCGGCGGCGGCGCCATGCGCACACGAATGCCGTCTTCCGAAGGATGGGCCGAGGCCTGGCGGCGGCGGCGGCCGCGGCCGGTCAGCTGCGTTGGGGCCCGGGTCCGCCGGCCATCCACAGCTGCGCGAACTTGGCCACCTTGGAGACGCTTTGCAGCACCTCGAACGGCGTCACGTCCCCCTTCACCACCACCTTCTTGCTCTGCAGGTCCACCTGGAACCATGTCACGCCTGCAGGCAGCACAGACCAGACACGAGATGCATGATAGCTGTTGCGAAGCCATGTTTTCTTCAGAGATGGATCGCCAATCTTCCGGATAAAGCTTAGTAGTAAACAATTAGCAGGGTGCGCTCTTACTCTGAACAAAATGGCAATGGATGTGATGCCAGACATGCAGCCATGCGACATGTGCGGACTGGAGAATGCTGGGAACAGGAAAAGGCTACTACAGTGTCGATGACAGATCATCAGCGAGCTGCGACGAGATGGCAGTTGCAGTGGAACGCTTGGGGGCACACCAATCCCCAGCGATGCGATTTGATCGCTGACGAGACCAAGAAGTGGTGATCCTGTGACTTTGCATGAACACGCATATGGCATGGCCGCAGCAGCCGGCAGCCGGCAGCAGTGGTACACTGGTACCGGGCGGTACAGTACGTACTGGTACTGCAGCTGCTACATACGTAAATATACTGGTAAAATACGGCAGCAGCACTCAATGCAACTTCTCCAGACCAATAAATATAATGCCTCCTCTCATCTATCCTGGCCGCGCTATCAATCCGAATATCCGATCGAGATGGATGGGTGTGGGTGTCCTGCGCTGCTGAAGATATGGATGCATCGTGCATGGTAGGATCCGGAGTATCCAAAAAAGGATAACCAGGATCCACCGATCCAGGATCATGAATCATGATCGTCTTCAGGACGGGAGGATCAGGGGTTAAATACAGCGTCATGAGTCATGACAGGATTCAGGGTTGCAGGAGTGCAGTGTACCGCAGTGTGCCAATGGATCGCCGGTGAATAAAAGCACCGGGATCAGTGGTCGCCGACGACTCCCCGTACCATGCGTCAGCGGACTCGACTCGTACGGTTTTTTCCCTGGTGGTCTGTTCATGGGTGTGTTTAGTTGTAAAAAGGGTGAGTAAAATTTTATCGAAAAGTCACATCTTGTTTGTGGTGATCATTGTCCTACCATGACCTAACTAGGCTCAAAAGATTCGTCTCGTCGTGTACATCAAAATCATGTACTTAGTTTTTTTATTTACCTACATTTAATGTTCAATGCATGAGGAGAGAGATTTGATGTGATAGATGAATAGTGAAGTTTGGAGAGAGAATCTATATAACCTATATAATTGGTACCCACTACAAGTCATGGTTGGATTTCTCTCAACCCTCACCGCATCACGTCATCCGCTTACGTCATCCACTCACGGGTCATTTACTCAAAGAGCACCCCACTACAAAGCATGCAAGTTATCACTTCATACACCACGTCATCATCTACTAAACCATCAATTTATATCT
This sequence comes from Echinochloa phyllopogon, assembly GCA_033239725.1. Lineage (NCBI taxonomy): Eukaryota > Viridiplantae > Streptophyta > Magnoliopsida > Poales > Poaceae > Echinochloa > Echinochloa phyllopogon. The sequence continues at coordinate 16,956,975 of BTCW01000003.1, read as the reverse complement.
ATCACCGATTTTCTGTGACTAATAGCATATGTACATCTTTTCGAGTATCACGCTATAATCACCTTAGTTTCTATTTTAAAATTTCACCTTAAAATTTTGTTTAAAAATTTCTACAGCAACGCGCGGAGTATCACCTAGTTTTAGGAAGTTTGTGAAAACTAAACAGGACCCTGTGAAACCATCTTAACCATGCGCACAGTGCAGCCTACCCCGTTTATCCAGCAGTTGGAGAAGGTACCTGCTGATGCTGAGGTATGGTGTGCAGGTCTGGCCTTTTTCCAAAATGTGGAAAGAAACTTTTTCGAGAATGTGGGAGGAAACTTTTCCATGTAAATAAAGTGGCTGCGAATTCAGAGAAAAAGGGAGAAGAGGGACAAGTCTATACCGAAAAGGAGCTGTGATTTTTCTACCTGACAAGTGACAAGAATAGCCTGATGAAGAGGAAGAGTTAAAAATGCTCTACTTGAGTTAATACAGGTTTGCCATGAATCTATCTGCAATCTGTTTGTTTGGCTTATCAGCAGCCAGTCAGCAGTATTTTTCTAATATCTGCTGATGCTAAGGTATGGTGTGCAGGTCTGGTCTTTTTTCAAAATGTGGGAAGAAACTTTTCGATGCAAATAAAGTGGCTGCAAATTCAGATAAAAAGGGAGAAGGGACAAGTCTATACCGAAAAGGGGCTGTGTGGTTTTGCTACCTGACAAGTGACAAGAATAGCCTGAGTTTGGCATGAATCTATCTGGACTTGAGTTCAGTTTTGAGTGGCTAATATAAACAGCGCGCTACTGCAGAGGAAGAGTTAAAAATGCTCTGGCTGATACCTTCCATCTTGGAGATGTGCTTCTGAACCTTCCTGGCGCAGCCGTTGCAGTGCATGGACACCCTCAGCTCCACCGTCTGCGGCATCACACATTCACACCAAGCATGCATATAGCATAGCAAGACCGAGAAAAAAAGTATCAGACAATATATGGTGCAAGTGCAACACTGCATCTCATGGTAGTGGTGGAGAACCTGTAGTACCTTGGGCTGGAGATGGAAGCCGAGCGTCCTGCTCCCGTCGACGAGGTCCCCGAGCCGCAGCACCTGCTGCCGGTGATCGCCCACCACCAGCGCCTCCCGCTCGAGGGCGGCGTCCTCCTCGTCCTCCAGCGCGCGGATGCACACGCAGGTGCCCGCCGCGCACTGCAGGGACAAGGAGAAGCACTCCAGGACCCTGCCGATGCGCAGCCGCCGCCTCATCGCCGTGCGCCTTTCGCTTGCTAGCTAGTTGCTAGCACCCTCTCAGTGGCGCAAGCAAAGCAAGGCAATGGCGTCGACGGTCTCTTAAACGGGAGAGGCGGCCAGTGTGGTGTGGTGCTATATTATTCTCTCTCGTCGAGGACGGGGGCGAGATCTAGCTAGCCACTTATTATGCGCATGGTTAATGAAGGCTCGGTACAGTCGCCATGGGGGCAAACTCCTACCAGGTACAAACAGTGCCACCCTCTCAGTGGTAGGGCGCGTCCTGCTAATAAGACATAGGAGCCTGCTTATATAAATCTGAACGGCATAGGAGCGAAGGATTAAGCAGGACGACAGCTATGTAACGTAGCCTTTGTTTGAAGCTGGGAAACACAGAGGGAGACAAACTGCCGAGCTCTCCATGTGGCAATGTGCTCGCTACCAATAGAGTCAATAGAGATGGAATCGCATGGTTGTTTGATCACTAGATGACAATGTCATGGGGGAGAGCTTCAATCATTGGTTCTAAAGTGATCATGCAAGCGAAAGACTATGCTGCCGATTGGCTGGCCTCTGTTTGTTAGAGATCTAGAAGCAGACACCGTTATGGCTAGCCTAACTGTTTGTCATGGGACAACGTAGTGCTGTGGGATCGGAGCACAGGGGGCGCGACGACTGTGCCGCATCGCACTATTCGATCTGCTATCGTTGTAGATCCACCTGTAGTGATGCAAGGCAGCATCGCACACGCACTGAACGAAAGAGAAATCAAGAGACTAATGATGTGCGTATAATCGCTTAAATGATGAAGTGTGCATTTGCGACTCCGTGGTTCCACTACCGAGAGTCCCCAAGCTTATTCAAAGAGAAGGCGCCTCCATGAACTCGTAATACCACATTACCACGGACAGGACAGCTCGTCTCTAGCAAGCAACGGGACAAGGCGAGCATGTTCCAAAAGAGTCGCAACACGAGCGACCATGCAGATGAGCATAACATATGCAGCGAGCAGCTCAGCATGCCCTTTCCTCTCGGCTGCAAGTGCCTAAAGCTGCCGGCATCACAACAAAGATCAAACACCATAAATCACGCTACCATGTCATTAACTACTAACACCGTTCTACTGTCGTGGGGCCATATAACCTTTGAACACAGTGGATAAGATAACAAGTTTACAGGTTCATAAACACAATGGATGCAAACCAGCAGAGTCCTATGAGCTATGCTGGCAGGCACAGAAGCAAGCACAAAACCAAGTACCACGAAACACGAGCTTTACAGAACAGCAACCACCTCACGATTTCCATTACGACCTTACGCTTATGACTGTACGCAATGTGACGAAACGCTGGATAATGTGGTAACATACCATGTAATCTCACCTAACAATGTAAGACGACAGGGTCAGACAATGTTTGCTGGCACAAGCAGGGACCAATGATTCAAACACTTCAAATGCCAACAATGTGACAAACTCACCTAATATTGTAACAACACCAGCCCATCAGAATATCACGGCAAATGACCATAGTGAGAATGTGGACACCTTCAGCTGTCAAACCTGCACATGTGCGGTGTCAAGTATATCAGAATCTGTAGCACAAGGACCAACAGTATGGATAAGCTCTGAAACCAGATCCTAAAGCTAGCTAGCTCAAATTTAAAGTATATTATATGCACATTATTGAAAATATACTTCATACTGGGTTCTTCATTAGTTAACTAAGTCTAACTGTGAACACAAAGATATACAGCTGAAACTCCAGAAGTCAAACTGATACAGTGCAATAGAAGATGCAATGTACCTGGCATTTTTGGGATACAATATAGCCCAAAGCGCTAGACATCAGACAGTGAAATGTTGCAAGGACTCTGGAAGGCCTGGGTCTTGCACAGGTCTTACTCAGACCCAAAGCTGATAATGAGTCCTCATTAATTACCATCATCACTATGTTCATTGGCCAAAGTTCATCTCCGAGTATCTTTAGCAAAAAGTGGAATGATGTCAACACATAATATTAAAGCAGAGAGCATAAGTTAGAACATATATTTTGTTATTTTTTATCGTACCGACGAGGTTTATTTTGGCGTTGATTGGGTTCATCACTTGCAACCTCTGCAAAAGGGGAAAGGAATCAAAACATTTCTAGGAGACGACAGGTGAGGGAAATCTATTAACATAATAAATGAAAATATTCAATACTGGTTTAGAACTGCCAAGTAGAGTAAAAGGGAATTGATCTTTTACCTGTTATTTCTTTGGACTTCAGCAGAGAAGAGGCATTACTTGCACTAGGTTCTCTGCATACAGAAGAGACAAGATGACACAGAAAGAATAACCATCCTCCCTTAAAAAATGCAATCGAAATAAAAAAATCAATACATTGCACCATATTAGAGCTGACCAGCATACCTAATAGAAACTGATGAAGATGCTTGTTCAGATGGCCGGGAGTAATAGCTTCTTCCATCCACAGATATATAAGGCGAACCATAAGGTGCTCCTAGAGCTCCAGAGGCACCAGTCAATAATGGTAGCCTAATGTCATTAGGATATATAACAAAAAAAGGGGTTAGGTACTTCCATATACAAGCTAAATATGAATATAATATCTGCACATTGAACTGATAGATACAATGCTATCACTTAACGTAGTTAATGTCAAGCAAGTAGTGTGTAATCAAAATTAAAATTGATTTACCACACTGATATGAATGTACTGATGGTACTTAATGTGGTCAATGTCAATGCATACTCCCCTAACAACATACCAACAGCAGAATGCCATCTTAAAACAATACCATATTGCAAATTAAAAAAGTAAATGTTCTTCAAAAGGTCTAGAGATAACCAAGTCGTTACCAAGTCATCTCAGAATTGCTGAGACCAAGTTGTTGTTGAGACACAAATCCTGGCAGAGCCATACCAATTGAAGGAACACCAGGCCCAACTGGACGCTGACCTCCAAATTGCATAACTGTGTGAAAGAAACAAGTTCATAGCTGGATTGATAAATCATATGCAGGCTAAAACAAGTATGTAGAGGAGATAATAAGCAACTGAATGATGTATAATGGTGTGGTGTTATTCACACTGCCAATGTCAGTGCCCAGTTACAAAGAGACGGGTAGCCTTGAAAGCACCATAACAGTATGGAATTGAACCCAATCTTATTGAAAAACAAATCAACACCCACCTAAGATACAATGGTAAATGATTTTTTTGGAGTTTTGTTTGTATATAGTTTACGGAAAATTTCAAGTAGTTTATATCTTTGAGATGATCCACAGAGATAAAAAACCATTAAAGGTCCAATTAGTTTCATGTTGTTACTAAATGCTCTCCCCCAAGACTGCATGTACCTCTCTAGTATCAATTAAAAAGTAAAATATTCTAGAAGGATAAATATTCTTTACTCCTCCATCTTAGAATTTATCATTCATGTTATGACCTATAATTTATTGAGGTGAAGATACAAACCTGGCAACAGTGCTGGTGTACCACGGAAATTTTGATCGCCAAGTGTAAGGCCCATTGCACCTGTAGCTCCAAGAACATGGGCTCCACCATAGAGAAAAGAAGAACGCTCTTCTCCTTGGTCACCAGTTTGTCCCTTAACTGTTAATCGAGAATCAAATTTGTTTGAGCTGCTAGGTGAAGAAATTTCCGTGTCATCACTCAAAACTGTTGATGTGGGTTGTACAGGTGAAATCTTATTGCTATTGCCAAATCTTGCATCAAACATCTGGGCAGGTATCCTGGGCACAGATTGTGTAGGTGATTGAACTGGACTTTGTTGTACAACTGGATGTGCAGGTTGAACGACTTGATTATTAGTGGCTATAGGAAAAGGACCATTTGATGACAATGCAGCTGGATGTAGTGTAGGTCTATTCATTCCCTTCATAGAAGCTTCAACATGCCCTCCTGATGGTACAAAGGCCTTCCCTCTCAATAAGGCACTACTAAGTTGTGCATTCCCCCCTTGACTAACTGGGAACTCTTGGTTGGACGACCGCGAAGGGTAAAATGGTGGTGAAGCCGAGTTCAAGTTTGAGGCAATGGTTTGCTTAATTGGAAGTTGGTCATGTCGAGAACTTGATGTTTGTGCTTGGTTTTGTCCCAAGTTGGTATTTGATGAGGTGTCTTCAAGATCCTGAGATCTGAAATATGATAAAATAAACAATGCCACCATTAGCTATATAAATCATAAAATGGTGCTAAGATGCAAGACCATACAAAAAACGACTCACTCACTTATTATTTTGCACTGAAGATATATCAGTGGTACTTCTCAAACGTGGTTGGTAACGCTTGGAGCCTCTTCCTCGAACTGCTCTTGGTGTATTCTTTTGACTTTTAGCATCACCATAGTAAGTGCGAGATTCTTTGGGAACGTCATGATTTCTGACATCATCATAGTGAGCACGAGACGGTTTTGGAACTCTGTTCTTCCCATTATCGTACATAGCATGCTGAGCATTCTTGGTGTGATCATGGTAAGAATGAGATTCCTTTGGAACATAACTGTAGTTCTTGCTACTATCATGATAGTATGTTCGAGATCTGTTGCCTCTAAAATTACCACGGCTAATACCACGAGTTCTACCACCAGGTCCACCTCCACGTCCTCTAAAGCGACCTCCCTGATTTCTTTTTGGCTGAAAGTACAGTTGAAGAAACAATAACTTGTTAAGAAAAGATACATCCCTAAATAGTAAATACAAAATAAGAAACCAAAACACTTACATTGTCACCATGGAAATCATGCACATCTGTCTCATCAAATCTGTCATGGACCCAGGCTTGATCCTCTTTAGGACTCCATAACTTTCTACTGTTCAATATTCTCCTACATGGGCAACATGGAACTATTAGACAGAGATCAAAACATCAACCATATACAATCATAAATATCAAGCTTATGTTGCCGTGCATCATATCAATATTCCTTATGTTGCAGTAGAATATTCGTGCATGCATAAACAAAGCTCTCTACTCTGAACTCTGAATAGCCCCACGAACGGTTCATTTACCAGTTAGGCCACTCTTTTTTATCAAAAAGAAAAAATAAAGAAGGCTACAATATATACAGTATCATTTTGGTTTTTTTGTTGTTCTTGCCACACTTCAAAGTAGGAGCAAGAACACAAATGCCCCCATCATTTTTTTATGTGACAATAATATAAAAAATCCACAAGCAAAAATCATGTATATGCCTCCTGTGCCTACTTCTAGAAACATTTTTCCAAAGCTCTCATCCAGTACTTCATTCCATTTATATCATACTTTATCATGCATATTAAATTATTAATTGTTGTACTAAGAGCTAGATTGATTTGTGATACATGTCCATTGGTTGAAGGCAACCAAGCTTCATATCCCATTTACCTTGTTTAGTTTGTTCTTATAAGCTTTCATACTAACTCTATATCACAATATAAAAGACGAACATTCTTTTAGTGCCACATTATGCACTTTTTTGCTCCATACTCTTTATTTGGGAAATCTTTGCTCCATGTTTCTATAAACATGGAACTGTCATAACTAACAGTTGTGCATGCACAAGTCAGGGACGCTAGGCCTATGGATCATGCTCAACATGCATGGTATAACCCTTATTAACAATTTCATATCATATCCTAAGTAAATTAGTAAAAATTTGATAAGTCAGCTTTATCATAAGCTTTTTTAACAATTAACTACAATGAAATTTCCTGGAATCATTTAGCATTTTCACAATATTACTCACTACGGTTTTTCGGGTAACCAACCTTAGATGGAAGGAACTAAAAAAGGCAACTAAGTAGACTAACAAGTGGGCATATCATGGTCCAATTCTCATATCGCCTGTGGAAATAATGTCAGGAATGCAGGATAAGCAACAAAGTGGAGAAGCAAAGGAACGAACCTTTGACGCCCGCGCCCGCGGCCACGGCCCTCCTGGAAGCGGTCATCGTGCATGTAGAAGGCGCCGCTCGTCGGCACGGCGTAGGGCTCATTCCCCTTCTTTTCCTCCTCCCCTGGCGCTGCCTCATCCGCCTTTTCAACTTGCCCATCCCCCGCCTCACCCGGCTTCTGCCCCTCTACGGCCATCGCCTCGGCAGCCACCCCGCGCCCTCCACCACCCCCATCATCGAAACCCTCGTACACCTCCTCGTATTCCTCGTACTCCTCGCCATCCTCGTACGCGCCCTCGTCGTACACCTCGGGGGCGCCCTGCCCGTCGGAATCCGCGTCGGATCCGGCCTTCCTCCGGCTCAAGGGCGTCCCCCCGTCCTCGTCCTCCTCTCCCTCGTCGTCGCTCGCCGCGTCGCGCCGCCGCAGAGCGGGCAGGGGCGCGTCGTCGAGGTCGCTCTCGTACTCCTCACCAGTCTCTGATTCTGCCTCCGCCTTCTCCCTGTCGGCCATTGGTGGGAACCAAGAGATCGCGAGGCGGATCACGCGAATTCGGCGAGGAAATTAGGGCTCGGGGAAGGATTTGACGAAATTTGGAAGGTTCGAGAGGCTTCCCCGCGTTGTTCTGCTTGTCCGGGTGGTTTGCTATCCACGGGAGGTGAGGTTGGATGAGATTAAAAAAGGATTTAAAACCATCGGACTGTCTCGAATTTTATTTTATGCTGGTCTGTCTCGAGTTGAAGATGTCCTTTCCGGACACTGGCAGGACAGGTCCCATCTCACTGCATGTCGGCCCCGATGACCGGTTTCAATGGAGGTTTCGGCGGTGTTCACTTCGGCCTTGAAAAAAGCGACTCTCAAATTTACTATGCAAAAGAAGATTCAAAATGTCATAACATGTATGGAATATTAAATATAGATAAATTAAAAACTAATTGCACGGTTTTGTTGTGCTCTGCGAGATGAACATTTTGAGCCTAATTAATCAATTTTTGGACAATTTTTTACAAATACAAACGAAATGCTACAGTGACACAATGATTACGAAGTGACATCATACTCCCAAATTCAACATCTAAACACCACCTTCAATTTGGGTAAAAATATCGCATCGAACACTATAGCGCACTATAGCACTTTTCGTTTGTTTGTGGTAATCATTGTCCTACCATGATCTAACTAGGTTCAAAAGATTCGTCTCGTCGTGTACATCAAAACCATGTACTTAGTTTTTTTATTTACCTACATTTAATGCTCAGGAGAAAGATTTGATGTGATAGTAAATAGTAAAGTTTAGAGAGAGAAAGTTCGGGGAAGTTTTGGATTTTAAGGGAAGTGAACACCGCCTTTATCGAAGAGGACTTCTGTTAGTGGGCCTCGGCCCATTCTGTGTTCGAACTTATGATTGGTTTTCGTCTCGTAAAAAAGTTGTAATTGGCTTTGAACTTGTGATTGGCTTTGATCTCCACCAATGAACTTACCAATATTTTATAGAAGATCGTGCTAATGCCTTCGTCAAGAGATAACTTGGTCATTCCATTCTTCAAATACTTAAGGCAACATGATAGCCTCCTCAAAGTTCACAAGTAGATGTATGGTTTTGAATATCTTACATGGGCATCAATTAGCAGTTAGTCTTGTATCACGTGGACAATGAGTTACAGTAGTTAGAGATGGATTATCCCAAGCTATATAAAAATATATATTCTGTTTGAAGATATATGGACAAAATTAATTTATAGCTAGATATGGATTCTCACATGCTATATGGAAGATGCATGGGCATTGATTAGTAGTTAAACATGGATTCTCAAATGATCGAAGATCATGGACATTAATTAGTAGTTAGACATGGACTCCCACATGTCCTATATAGAGATGTATAGGTTGCAGGTAGGGTTCACATGGAGATCGAGTTTGAGACATTGGGTTCTAGCAGAACTGAACCAATCCTTGTAGTATAGAAATTGGTACTAAAGCAATCCATTCGACCACTGACCTTTGCCTTAGTTCTTACTATGCTTGTACCGTTTGCTCATGGGGGTTTTCTCCAAGCCAAAACATTTGTTTTTAAACATTGCATGAGATTCATAAGAAAACGTCCCGCCCCAATCGAGATCCCAACTGAAAAATGCATCTGTATCGTGTCAAAAATTAACCTAGTTGGCATTTGTTCTGTTCTCACCCTAAATGACGAGTGGAAGATAAGCGTGGAGAGGCTTGTTCGTCTCGGGCGCATGTCTGGACAAGTGTTTACGGCCGGGGCCAGATGCGGCAGTAAGCGTCAGATACCATTTCATTCCCATTAGAAAATATTTTCTTATGATATTGTTATATACTACTACCATATAAAAATGTTAAACTACTCCTAATATACCACTACAATTTTTTTATGAAGTAACTGAGAGCATGACCTAATCTTTGATATGGGACTTTTGTTTGCAGCTTACATTATTCCAAACTTCCAGGACCACCACAGGCATCCAGGGCACATCCATAGCGCTCCTGGGTAAATAGAGTCATAGAGAAAGCTACATTAATAAAATAAATATATATGTGTATGGTTGGGATCCAAATGTCTTTCTGTCATGGTATGCGTGCTGCTTTGAATTGAATGAGATAGTTTTCTGATCCATATGTGTGTTTGTGCATCTGGTATGTTGAATTAGCAACATGAAACGGTGAACATGTGTGTTGACTGTTGAATGCGTGAGAAATCTTCGAAACAACACAAAAATCAAATGGCCAAGCCTTCTTTGGCTCCCAATTCAGAAGCACTGCTTAGCTAACCAAATATGCACAACATGCTCCTGCAATTAAAGAGAACATGATCGAGATTTTGCCAACAAATTAAACCAATGCAATAGTAATCGAAAATTTCAAAATTAGTTTTTATCAAGTGACAGCTCTTAGATATCAATCCAAGTTCACCATATGAACCAAAATATGCCACCAGTCTTTTCTTTAAGATAGGTGAAGCAAAAGCATTTCAATGTTTGACAAGACAAACTATGTTTTTTGCCCGAAGTCAGCAAGGGAAACCCTTGCCTATTTTTGTATATATTTATTCCAAAGCCAATTCGCTCCCACGGGGAGTCGATCCTGGGTCTGTTGGGTGCTACTCAGGTGCTCTAACCATTAGACTAGAGGCCCTTTCACGACAAGCCAAACTTGTTACTGAGCTGAAAAAAGGTTTAAATAAACATTAATCATTAAAACTAAACAACTCAGGCCTTCCAAGCCATGTGTCGCAACCTCATCTCTGCTTTTATTTCCAGCAGTACTTGCGTTGTCTCCATAGTTCTTTCTTGAAAGGTACACCTGGTTCCTCTCCCATGACAAATTCCATGCATACATCAATACCCCCTGCCTTGAACCTTCATTTCTTCTTTGGAAAGTTTTTTAAATCCAACCGCCACCGGTCCTCCAAGTTTAAGTTCTTTTTTTTAGAGTTTTCTTAGGGGATGAACCCTTGCAAAGACACTTTTAAAGATTTTTATAACATCCAGATGAACACGTCATCTATCTTATAAGTGCCTAGTACATTCGCTCCCCCCACCCCGCCACTGTTTTGGAGGTCCCCAAGGCACACAACATCGCTGAAAATAGACGAGAACGTAACTACAAACACGTCACAAGCTTAACTGCAACAACATTGGGATCAGGCGTTCACAACCTTACCCAGACCTCCAAACTTCTCCATCTCTTCGTCATCATGTCCTGAAGAACCACCTCAGCTTGTGTGTGATCAATCTCTCCCAGACTTCCTTCTTCAGTGTCCAGGAACATCGACGCGTTGTGGGACCTGATCCACCACAAAACTCCCGTCGGCATGTCTGCACATTCCCAGCTCCACCCTATCTTGCGCCATTTAAGTCTTCCTCACGGACACCTGTCTTCAACCAGTAATCCTCCCAGGTATCGCAACTACTTTTTTTTATCATTCCTATACTTTCTCCCAATTTGGATTTCATTTGGGCCAGGTACAAAATTAAGCAATTCTAAGCTAGACCTGCTATCTTCATCAGCAAAGTATCCACACTCCTCCGGGACACATTCTGAAAATACATATCATTTCTTTTTTGACATTTTTTGACACTTACAAATCATTTCTTAGCTTTTAGATATCCCAAAGTACAACAGCAGAGATAATATTATGAACTACAATTTTTTTACTAAGCCATAATCTACAAACAGACTCAAAGTTTTCTCCTATATTCATTCCTAAAGCCTCTGAAACTGTTAACCAAACTATTCTAACAATGACAGTCAAAGAACATGTGTTGTACAGTTTCATACTCGCAAAACACGCAAGATTTATCCTCTAGCTTCTTCCTTTTACTTAGATTGTCTCTAGTACAAGTCATATTTTTGGTCAGAAGCCATAGGAACAATTGAAATTTAGGAGGAATTTTCAGAGTCCAAACAGAAGGAACATGCGTTGGCATGATTCCTCTGAAATTAATAACCATATATAGAGACTTAAGAGGTATAAACTCCATTAGAAGAAAATTTCCAGACGAGGGAATCCTCCTCATCACTGAACTCTATTGTATTAGCTAATTGGACTACCTCATGCCACTCATTCATCAGTCTTTGATCAACTCCTCTTCTAAACGTGCCAGCCTCATTCCATTGATCATAGACATGACTAGACTTTTCATTAACAATTTCATACAATCTCCAAAACTGAATAGCTAGACTAGATTTAACCAGCCAATTGTCCTCCCAAAATTCCTTTTTCCCATTCCCTATCTTCCACTTATAGACCCTTCAAAGAAATTAGAAACATTCCTTGTTTTCATTTAGAAAATATTAGGGTCACTGGAAACATAACTTCTTTCCACGTGTTCCCCTCACTTGCTTGTTATTTCACTATTTAAATCTCTCAAATCAGGGATCCCAAACCCTCAAAATCTTTACACATCGACACAACTTCCCAACTAACCAAATAATACTCATGTTTTTCAAGTGTGTCATCCCATAGGCAGTTAACCATCTGTGTACTTAGCATCTGGATAGCCTACTCAGGGAACCTAATAAAGGACAAAATGTAAACTGGGATACTAGTTATACAGGTTTTTGTCAACACTAACCTAGCAGCAGAGGCAGGGTCGGCCCTGAGTTTTAAAGGGCTCAGAGCAAAACTCGAATACGGGGACCCTATTTTTTGACCGAAGTCGGGAAGGGAAACCTCTACCTATTTTTTTATATTTTTTATTTTAAACCCAATTAATTCGCTCCCACAGGGAGTCGAACCTGAGTCTGTTGGGTGCTACTCAGATGCTCTAACCACGAGACTAAAGCCCTTTCACATACGGGACCCTATTGTTTACTTGGATCTCAGAGATGGCTTCAATGATATGCTTAGACCATGAAAGGAGAATCCAACACTATTATTTGCTTGATACATGCTAAAATGATTTTATCATTTATTTCTGTGCTAGAATTGATTTGTAGCAACCTAGTAAACCTTAGACCTGGGCCCTATAGCTTTTTGGGGCTCGGGGTGGGTGCCCCGGGTGACAACACTACAGGGCCGGCCCTAAGTAGAGGTGAGTAGCCTTCCTCTCTAGGTGGCTATTTTTTTTATGATCTCATCTATCAACTCTTGTATGTCTTGTCTCCTGAATTTGTCATAGTGTAGAGGCACACTTAAATACTTAACTGAAATTTCCCTACTGGGCAGCCAAAGATGTGTGCCATTCTATGAACTTCTTCTACTTCTAAATTGGCCGTGTTTCTTTGGAGTAGGCAAAAAATTGCCAGCCCCTTTGACCAATAATTAAGGGTATTAAATAAAGTCAGTTTACAAAACTATCCTCACAACGTTAAACTATTTCGCGAGACCTATCTAATGAGGCCTTTGACCGCACGATTAGAGGATGGTTATTGTAGCATTAATGTAGTAAATTATAGACTAATTATTTTGAACTAAAATTATAGACTAATTAGGCTCGTTAGATTCGTCGCGTAAAATTACATTCGTCCCTAAAAGGATTTTGCAAATAGACTTCATTTAGTACTACGTGCATGCAAAATTCCTTTAGTCAATTTTTTGCCTGAGTGAAAGAAACACGGCCATTGATGGGAATCATTTCATTCTTTTGGAAATTAACCTTCATCCCTAAAAGTTGTTCAAACCACCCTAAGCAATACTTTAGATTCTTTAGATGATCCGCATCATAGTAAAAAAAAGATAGTAGTACCATCCGCGTGTCGCAGAGAGATAATACATTCTTCTGTAAAGTTGACACAAACTCAAAATACCAACAAAAGCCAAAATAATTTGTATTTTGCTGTGTTCGTGTTCCGCATATGTGTCTTGGTTGATTCAGGTGTGACTAGGGATGTAAGTAGGTACTAATGCTGTTTTTTTGGATCAGCCACCTAATCCATTTTACCTTCTAAATTAATTAAATGTGATGTCACTTTAATTTATTTTCCTAGATTTTAAGTCGACTCCATGATAAAAACAGTAATACTTGCATACGCGACGAAAGCTGAACCTTGTGGCCCAAAAACGCACCATGAGCCCGTTACAGAGATCTGACGTCTGTAATTGGGGTGGTAATCTCAACCCTCTAAATTACTATCGGACGGCAGAGATAAGCGGGACTAAATCAGTGCGGTGTCGAAAAAAAAAATACGAATCCGCGCCTGCAAGTTGCAAATCTGCTCCAAGATTGGGGCCCCATTTCCAAGCTCCAAGCCCGCCGCCGCCGGCGACTATGCCATTGTCGACCCTATCCTCATCCTACTCCGCCGCCGTCGCCCCTCTCCGGCGACCCGCATACCACTTCTCTTATGTTAAGGTCTCTCTCTTTGCTACTCCTTCACTCATCGCTTCCCTCCAGGCCGACCCCATCTAGGCTCCTCTCTTCCGCCGCCGCCGCCACTACCTCGGTATCCGCCTCCGGTGCTCCAAATGGCCGCGCGCATGGAGCCGTCTCTGCCGTGTTGGAGATCGTTGGCCCCATCGAGCTCCTCTTCCCTGCCTCCGAGGCACGCCTCTACGTGCGCCTGGTGCGGCGCTGCTCGCGCAACGCCCTCGCCGCGGGCGCCGCCGCCGCCCACGCGCACTTAGTTAAACGCGGATTTGCGTCCGACATCCTCGTGTCCAACGTCCTTCAGGATTCTTATGCCAAAGGAGGCTCCCTGGCGGCCGGACGCCAACTGTTCGACGAAATGCCACACAGGGACGTTGTGTCCTGGTGTACTATCATCGCCGCACACGCCAGCCGTGGGCTCTTCATCGAGGCAATCAAGATATTCAAGGAGCTCTTATCCTCTGATCAGGTGAAGCCAAATGGGTTTGTCATCTCGTCAGTGCTGAATGCCTGTGCCAGGTCAGGTGTCATGGAGCTTGGGCTCATGGTGCATGGATTGGTGGTCAAGTCTGGCTTGGGCGTCGATAGGTTTGTGGAAGTTGGATTTGTGGACATGTATGCGAAATGTGGCAATGTGGGTGATGCTTTTAGGCTGTTTAATAAAATTCCAGTGAAGAGCTCTATTGCTTGGAATGCGATGATTTCTGGTTTTGTTGAGAACAGTTGTTTCGTTGAGGCTGCTGAGCTTTTTCGGGATATGCGTAGAGTTGGCATGGCAATGGATGTTGTGACATTGAGGGTAGTAGCTGGTGTTGCGGCTGTTCTGGGAACTTTTGATCTTTCTAGGAACATTCATGTTTACGCACTTAAAGTGGGCTTAGGAGTAGATTGTTTTGTTGTGTGCGAACTGATCAAGTCAGCCGGGAGGGTAGGTGAAATTCAATACATTGGAAAGCTTGTTTCTGCAGTTAGAAGGCGTGATCCGTCTTTGTATTCTTTGGCTATCTCAAGCTATCACTCAAATGGTTGTCAGGATGAAGCATTGAAACTTGCAAAAGTTTTTCTTTCTTCAGGTCTCAATTTGAGGGAAGGGGATATGGTTACAGTAATAGACATATGTCAAATAGAAGAGGAGGTTCAACAAATGCATGCTTTTACTCTGAAAACCGGAAGGTTCTGCTATATTAATGTGTGCAATGCTCTTATGTCGGTATATTCTGAACTCGGATCACTGATGTGCGCGGAATCAATTTTCAAAACTATGCGATCACCAGATATTGTATCATGGGCTGGAGTCATGGCAGGCTGTGTCAAGAACCTCCAATTTGGAAGAGCATGCAGTTACTTTAGGCAGTTAAGTGATACTGGAGCATTTCTAGATCAACATTGTATCACTACTGTCATAAATGCCTGCACCGGTCTTCAGGACTTGGATAAGGGAAGGCAGATTCACTCTTTAGCTCTTAAACTTGGGCTGCTACTTGCTGATTTCGTCAGTGCATCACTAGTAAACATGTATGCAAAATGCCATAGCATTGAGGGTGCTGCTGAGTTATTCTCCCATGCGTCATTGCCACGAAACTTAGTTGTAACTAATGCCATGCTCTCTGGATATTGCTGGAATTTCCTACCAGAGAAAGCTCTGCTGCTCTTTTACAGGGAATATCAGTTTGGTCTGCGTCCTGATCAGTTCACTTTCTCAACTGTTCTTGGTGCATGTTCCGATATAGGAGCAAAGAAGGCTGGTGAGCAGATCCATGGCTACCTTGTAAAGATTGGTTCTGAATACTTGGATGTCATTGTTGGAAATGCTATCATAGACCTCTATGTCAAGTGCGGATGCATTGCTAGTGCTTGTAGATTCTTCCATAGCATGAAGAGTTGGAACATCAATTCATATGCCATGTTAATGTTGGGTTATATTCAGAACAGGTGCAGTGATGAAGCTCTTCAGCTTTTCTCTAAGATGCAGCACAGTGGATTGCGTGCAAATCGTGTCACCTTTGCAAGAATCTTACGGGGATGTGCTGATCTATGTGCTATTGATTTGGGAAGACAACTGCATGCTTCCATCATAAAGATGGGTCTGCTTTCTGATGTATATGTTACAAATGCACTTGTAGGAATGTACAAAAAATCTGACATTTGGAATGAATCAAGAAGAAATTCTCAAGAAACTTTGGCCGGAAATGTTCCAGAACAGGATACCACAGATAATTTCAGTTCAGAACAAAGGTACACAAGCAGCACTCTTGAAGAACTTGGGTTGTTCACATTGGATGGAGAGAATGACCATGTAACTTTGGCTGATGCACGGAAGATCTATGTTGGTGCTGCTTCTCAATTTTATGGAACTCCACTTCCCATTCATGTGCTTGGACATGAACTTGGGATCAAGACCAACCTGGGGAATGGAAAAAGTGTCAAGTACAATGGGAATAAGCTTTTGCTAAATTACAAGGATGACAGCTATCAGGGAAATAGATATGGATCGGTTAAGTTATTTAACTTGATCCAAGAGGGCAGCAAAAAATATGATCATTTTGTCCTTGTTGTTTCCATTGATGCTAGAAATTTAAAGTTGAAGGATGCAGGGTTTCTTAATGTGGAACCAGTGAAAAGATATGGTGATGTCCCCGCACTTAGTTTTCCTCCTTAACAAACTATAGTGCAGGATCAGAACTAGAAGTTTGGCCTTGCTATTCTTTATTCAGCAGAACTGAACTGCCATGTTAACATATTGGCATGCAAGGAAAACCAACTATAAGAATAGGTCAGAGTCCACGTACAGCAATTTCTCTGTTCGACTCATCAAGTGTATGAAGTTCACATGATGCTGAATTGCTCAACTGCATGTAAGAATATATTAGGTTGGCATAAACAGGTATATAGAATTCCATGTTTTATTGTTCTTGTTACTTCACTTTTCAGTACGTGAACAAGTAATGATCTTGGGGAAATTTCTTTCGTGCAGGAGACATGCACCATTTCCAAATTAGGGGAAAGTAGGCTGGGGGAAATCAGCTTGAACTTTGAATATCGATGTGAGTTAAGGTTTATAAAGTTTGTTAAACAAAATTTGACTTTGCCTAAGCACACACTTTTACTGATACCTCTTTTGCTGATATTCCCTCTTGTACCGAAAGTACTAAGCTCTCTGTAATATCAGTATCATGTATAACAAAAACAAGTGCACTCACACAGTTGTTTTGCATCATTTGCCAATATCCATCAACTTCATTTCTGTAATTGTGTAACTATCTAGCTTAAAATCAAGTGAATGAGCCCAAGAACACTGTCTTAGTCGATGTTCTCTTACCTGACTTGTTTTTTTCCTGTTTGTGGTTCATTTATCAATGTTGAAACATAGCTTCGACACTCCTAAGACTATATGCATATCATTGCTTTCATTTGTGCCCACACCACTTGGTCTGCCTTTTTCGCAGTATTGGTATTCAATATCTGAAGAGATGTATTCCTTTTTAGTGAAATGTGAGCATGTTGATTTATTTTTGTGACATTTAGGTTTGGTAGACTATGACCAACTGGCATTTTGTATTCCATTTCCATGTAAGTGCTACTAGTTCCTGTGTAGGTTCAGTCTTTAGTAAGATGAAATATCAAATAACTTTTATATAGAAGAACTATAGCAAATCGATCTGATTCCTTACTGAAGTTTCTTCTTGCTATTTCATCAAAAGTGTCCATGCTTGGTTCTGATTTCTGGTTGGTCAAGCCCAACATCTGTAACACCCTAAAATTCATCACAATTAAATTATAGCAACCCTTGAATTTTTCTAGGATTTATTAAGGCTTAAATAAATTTTCTAGGAATTAGTTGGAATTTCTAGCCTTTTTAATAATTTAAATATCATATTAAATAATTATTTTAGTCAAAATAAGTTTTTGTTGCATTCATGCTGTTGCATATATTTTGGTTGCTAGTAAATCAAATTGGAATTTAAATTCTGTTTAAATTCGAATTTGATTTGCATTTGTTTGAGTTTTGGAAAAATTAAAATTGTTTGAGTTCGTTTTAGGCCCTTTAACTTTCGGCCCAGCTCACTTTTCATCCCCGGCCTGTTTTTCTTTCCCCCGGCCTTTTTCTTTTTCCTCTTGGGCCGAATCCATTCCTATTCCCTTGGCCCGTTCTATCTTCCAGCCCAACATCGGCCCGTCCGGCCTCTTCCCTGCCGTCTCTCTCTCGCTCTCTCTGTCAAGTGGGGCCCGGCCGTCAGGCCGTTCTTCCTCCTCCCGTCCGACCCGGACTTTGGCCGTGTCCGAGCGCCGCCCGTCTCCGTCGTCGAGTCCCGCGCGCCGACGCTCCCTTTTTCCCGGCCTACTTAAGCGCGCACCCGGCCGCCGTTCTCTCCCATCGAAAGTCGAAGCCGAGCAGCCTTGAACCCTAACGCCGAGCCGCCGCCTTTGCCGAACTTGCTCTGCCGTCGTCGATCCGCGCCATCGTCGCCGCTCTCTCGCCATCGAGCACTTCAGTAGGTCCGTCTTGATCTCCTGCAGCTATTCATCGTGTTCTCGATTGAAAATTGGCCGCACACCGTGCTAATTGAGCTCATCGCCGTCTCCAGCGCCGCCGGCCGCCATTCGTCGTCGCCCGACGTTCCTGTCGCAAGATTCTCGTCGAGATCACCCGGGGTGAGTTCGCCTTCGTCCCCTCTTCCTTCTGGGCCAGTTCTCGTCGAGTTTGATGCTGCGTAGCCTCGAATCGACCTCACGCCGGCGAAGCTCCGCCGCGTTCGTTGGCGGCGCCGCCGTCCCGACCGTCGCCGACGTCACCCCTTCGCCCTTGACCTTCAGATCGGAATCCAACGGCCCTAGTTAATTCCAGCCCGAGTCAACTCAGGTCGTACCGGTCAACCGTGGTTCTTTTGCAAAAGAAACCCTGAGTTTTTCTAAAATTAACCCGCAGTCCAATTTTATTCGAAAATAATTACAAATAGGTCTTTTTTCTTTTATTTTAGCCCCTGAAATTATTAAAACTTTGCCAGAAAGCCCCTGAACCTTAGAAAAGCCGTATCTTTTGCGTTTTAACTCCGATTTCGGTGATTCTCGCGCTCGCGCGTTCGTTGTAACGTGTAGATTAGTTTTGTGCCGTTGTTTTCTCCTGTTGGAATTGTTTGGTGTACTGTTTCTTATTTGTTGTATTGTTTCCTTGCATGTGAATGTGTGATGCGATTAGGAAACGAGCAATTCGAGGATTTCTCTGAAGATCCAAGCTTTGGAGAAGGATTTGAGCAGCAACAAAGTTGGGAAGAAGGCAAGTGTATTATGTCATGCAAATGTCCTAATAATTATTAATTTCACCACCCATGCATGTGTCTTAATTTTGATGGGTCCCTATTTAAGGATTTACCTAGCCACTATATTTTTCCTGTCCCTGAAACTGGGTTACTTAATTAATTATGGTGGTAGAAGATGCTTAGCTTGCTCAACTGGGATTGGTTAATTGAACCCACACTCTATGTTCCATTACTACCTTTTTAATCAATTAATGGCAAGATCATATCTTTTTAATCGGAACATGGAGAACCACCCAGGAAAACAGTACAACCATGAGTGCTATATGGCTCTGGCTTTGACTGACTAATTAGGTGCTCTAGTTTTTGGTAGCTTTACCCGAAAGGGGCATGAGGGGTGGCGAATGACGAGGTATAGCTCGGTCCTTTTGAGCTGTGGGCTTTGGTAAGAGACAGACCTCATTAGGGAGGGTTATGCTTTGCTGAACCTGAAACCTTAGCGGGCTATCATTTATTAGAGTGCTTTTGTAAAGGTCTCATAGTGAAACCCAGTATTCGGTCCACGTGGTGTGGGAAGGGTACAATGCTCTCGGGCAATGGGAATCACGGCTTATGGTGAAAGTGTACAACCTCTGCAGAGTGTAAAACTGTTATAACAGCCGTGCTCACGGTCAAGAGCGGCCTGGACCCTTACATGATAATCATACTTGAACAAGATCTAAATCGTGGTTACTTGAATATGTTGGGAAACTGACATTCATTAATTTGTGGGTGGTATATACTTTCATTTGCTAGTAAATAGTCGCTTAATAAAATTTGACCAACTAAAAGTGCTTATTGCAGTATTGGTCAGCCAACCTTTTTGCCTCAGCCTTGTATGTCATATTACATTTGCTGAGTACGTATGTGCTCATACTTGTTGCTTTTCTTTCTTTCTTCTACTGCATCAACTACTACCGGAATGCTGCTCAGATTGGGAGAATTTTGAGGATTTTGAGGAGTTCTAGGCGAGTCTTCCCCAGTCAATGCCTGTGGAGTTGGAGTCACTTTGGCTTCGTTAGTTAAACGTTTATTTAAGTCTTCCGCTACGACCTTTGAGTCAACTCTGAGATTGTAATAAGTACTCTTTAATACTCTTTCGTTATGCATGGTTATGGATATTCACTTGTGACGTCTACCATATGTGTGTAAACTGATCCTGACGCACATGTGAGATGCATCTGGTTTTGCCTTCAAAACCGGGTGTGACAGAGGTGGTATCAGAGCTATGTTGACTGTAGGACGCAAGCCTAGATAGCAATGGTCTTTCTCTAAGGATTAGTTTGCTTAACCACTCTTGGTCTAGCTATTCTTGGTTTAATTTGCTATTATTCCGGGTCATTGATAATTGTCTCCTCCTTGGTTTTGCTTTTCTGTTCTCTCTCTTCTCCATCTCATCTGATATATCTTTAGAACTGTTTCTAACCCCTTTCTTGCTTAAACCATAGATGGTGCTGACAAGGCAAGGTGCTCGTAGATTGGCAAGCACTCTTTCCTCGTTTGCGTCGCATTCAGTGAAAGAAGAGGAACCGGAACCCGAAGAGATGGAAGTAATGGACGAAGGAGTCAACTCAGGAGGGGATACTCCAGCTGGATCTGAAGGAAGTGAAGGACCCTCACCGCCGCCTGACATGTGGGTAGTGACTATTCACCACCACGACGGAGGCAACAGTGGGTTTCCGATGATGCTTCGAATGCTCTTCGAGCGTCTGAACTACCCAGTGGAGATAGAATATTGTGGAAGGAGGAGGACACATCCAGATCACCCAGAGGACTGGGAAGTCGCTGTATACATCAGGGAGCCTGATTATGAGTTTGGAGGAACCAAAGAGGCTGCAGTGCATCATGCCATCGCCATCAGATCAACTTTCGAAGCTGGAATTCAGGATGCAGCCAGGAGGGCACTCTCTGTGTTTTGTCATGAAGAGGCTGCTGAAGTAAGCCACACTGCTTGGGCATATCTTCCTCGAAGGCAGCAAGGCACTCCAACTGGTGTTGTACCGCAACCGCCTGGCTTAGACTCTACACTCAACGTCCAGGTGGCATTCACCCAGATGCTCAACGTGCACGCCGATGACACCACAAGGGAACTACAAGAAGTGCGTGAAGAACTCGCTGCTGAACGAAGGAAGAACAAGAGGTTGATAGCTGAACTCAAAGGAGAAGCACTTCCGCCATTGGATGAAGATATAGAAGGATTGTTGGGTCATTCACCGCCTCGCTAGACAGTGCTTGGTGGATTGTCTAGTTGCTGCACCCATACCTATTAAGATAGGATACCCTTTATTTTGTTAGTTCAGTACGTTTAGACTCGTGCGTAATATGTGTTTTAGATCTGTTTAGGAGTGTATGCTTCGTGTTTGCTTTTGTGCAAAGTGTGTGATTTGGATCTTTGTAATGATTGGACTTAATTGTGGAGTGATGACCACAATTGAGTAAATAATAAATAAATTTAGTGAGTTTTGGGTTATCTTGGTCTCTGATCTTAGCCCTCAACCATCTCTTTATCCATATAATCGTACCCCTCTTAAAAATCATGTGATGCGACAATCTGTTCTCGCCGCTGCATGATATCCTGGTACTGTCCGAATTGTTTCTGGAGTTTCAGAACTCCGTTTGACGTAAATCCAGTTGGGTTGGATTAAGGACTTGATAACCTAGGTTCTGGGATTAGCTGGATATTACAGGAGATTCATTGAAGGCTTTTCTAAAATAGCGAAACCCCTTACGTCGCTATTAGAGAAGGGCAAGGAGTTTGTTTGGTCAGAAGAGTGTCAGACCAGCTTTGAAGAATTGAGAAGGAAGTTAACTACAGCACCAGTGCTTGCTATGCCAGATATTCACAAGAATTTCGATATCTATTGTGATGCTTCTCGTAGAGGTCTTGGATGTGTGCTCATGCAGGAAGGAAGAGTTATAGCCTATGCATCCAGGCAGTTGAGGAAACATGAGCTGAACTATCCTACTCATGATCTAGAACTTGCAGCGGTTGTTCATGCCTTAAAAATTTGGAGGCACTATATTCTTGGTAACAGATGTGAGCTGTATACCGATCACAAAAGTCTGAAGTACATATTCACTCAGAAGGATCTGAATTTGAGGCAGAGAAGATGGTTGGAGTTGATCAAGGATTATGATCTAGGGATCAACTACCATCCTGGCAAGGCTAATTTAGTTGCCGATGCGTTGAGTAGGAAGTCACAAGTAAATGCAATGTTTGGTCGTCAGTTGCCAGCTGAGTTGCTTGCAGAGATGGAAAAGCTGAACTTAGGATTCCTGAATCAGACAGAAGGTGTGACAATGGAAGTTGAGTCTACACTGGAACAGGAAATTCGGAAAGGTCAGCTTACTGATGAGAAGATAAAGGAAATCAAGGAAACCATGTTAGCAGGGAAAGCTCCTGACTTCACCGAAGATGATCAAGGTACAATCTGGTTTAGAAAGAGGATATGTGTACCGGATATTGAGTCACTCAGAGAGCAGATATTGAGAGAAGCTCATGATTCCGCATATTCCATTCATCCTGGAAGCACCAAGATGTATCAGGATCTGAAGCAAAGGTATTGGTGGTATGGACTAAAAAGGGATGTGGCTGCCCATGTGGCATTGTGCGATGTTTGTCAGAGAGTCAAAGCTGAACACCAGCGACCTGCCGGTTTGCTTCAACCACTCAAGGTGCCTGAATGGAAGTGGGAAGAAATCAGTATGGATTTCATTGTAGGATTACCCCGCACTCGTGGAGGATATGACTCTATATGGGTTATTGTGGACAGATTAACTAAGGTAGCTCACTTTATACCCGTTAACACTACCTATACCAGTGCTAAGTTAGCAGAGTTATACATGTCCAGAATTGTTTGTCTCCATGGTGTGCCTAAAAAGATAGTGTCTGATAGAGGTACTCAGTTTACATCTAGATTCTGGCAGAAGTTGCATGAGTCTATGGATACAAAGTTGAATTTCAGCTCTGCATATCATCCTCAGACAGATGGTCAGACAGAAAGGACTAATCAGATTTTGGAAGATATGTTGAGAGCTTGTGCTTTGAAGCATGGAGGTAGTTGGGACAAGAGTCTTCCATATGCAGAGTTTTCATACAACAACAGTTATCAGGCTAGTTTGAAGATGGCCCCGTTCGAAGCACTTTATGGTAGAAAGTGCAGAACACCGTTGTATTGGAGTGAAACTTGTGAGAGTCAGTTGTTTGGTCCAGAG
The DNA here is from genome assembly GCA_033239725.1 of Echinochloa phyllopogon. Classification (NCBI taxonomy): domain Eukaryota; kingdom Viridiplantae; phylum Streptophyta; class Magnoliopsida; order Poales; family Poaceae; genus Echinochloa; species Echinochloa phyllopogon. Next base: position 16,933,513 of record BTCW01000003.1, on the reverse strand, counting down.
ATACTGCAGGAAGCAGAAAGACAGGTTCAGATTATCAGAGAGAATTTGAGAACAGCTCAGTCCAGACAGAAGAGCTATGCAGATACAAGAAGGAGAGAATTAACTTTCGAAGTAGGTGATTATGTGTATCTGAAAGTATCTCCTATACGAGGCTTGAGAAGGTTTAAGGTGAAAGGAAAGTTATCTCCTCGTTTCATTGGACCTTTCAAGATTGTTGATAGAAAAGGTGAAGTTGCTTATCAACTGGAGTTGCCAGCCAGACTGTCAGATGTGCATGACGTGTTCCATATCTCACAGTTGAAAAAGTGTCTTAGAGTTCCTGAGGAAGAATTACCTTTGGATGAGTTGGATGTGCAAGATGATTTGACTTATAAAGAATACCCAGCTAAGATTTTGGAAACTGCTGAAAGAGTTACTAGGAGCAAGGTGATCAAGATGTGTAAAGTTCAGTGGAGTCACCATGCAGAAAGTGAGGCAACTTGGGAAAGAGAGGATGAGTTGATGGCAGAGTTTCCTCAGATGTTCTCTAGTCAGTCCGAATCTCGAGGACGAGATTCATTTTAAGGGGGGTAGGTTTGTAACACCCTAAAATTCATCACAATTAAATTATAGCAACCCTTGAATTTTTCTAGGATTTATTAAGGCTTAAATAAATTTTCTAGGAATTAGTTGGAATTTCTAGCCTTTTTAATAATTTAAATATCATATTAAATAATTATTTTAGTCAAAATAAGTTTTTGTTGCATTCATGCTGTTGCATATATTTTGGTTGCTAGTAAATCAAATTGGAATTTAAATTCTGTTTAAATTCGAATTTGATTTGCATTTGTTTGAGTTTTGGAAAAATTAAAATTGTTTGAGTTCGTTTTAGGCCCTTTAACTTTCGGCCCAGCTCACTTTTCATCCCCGGCCTGTTTTTCTTTCCCCCGGCCTTTTTCTTTTTCCTCTTGGGCCGAATCCATTCCTATTCCCTTGGCCCGTTCTATCTTCCAGCCCAACATCGGCCCGTCCGGCCTCTTCCCTGCCGTCTCTCTCTCGCTCTCTCTGTCAAGTGGGGCCCGGCCGTCAGGCCGTTCTTCCTCCTCCCGTCCGACCCGGACTTTGGCCGTGTCCGAGCGCCGCCCGTCTCCGTCGTCGAGTCCCGCGCGCCGACGCTCCCTTTTTCCCGGCCTACTTAAGCGCGCACCCGGCCGCCGTTCTCTCCCATCGAAAGTCGAAGCCGAGCAGCCTTGAACCCTAACGCCGAGCCGCCGCCTTTGCCGAACTTGCTCTGCCGTCGTCGATCCGCGCCATCGTCGCCGCTTTCTCGCCATCGAGCACTTCAGTAGGTCCGTCTTGATCTCCTGCAGCTATTCATCGTGTTCTCGATTGAAAATTGGCCGCACACCGTGCTAATTGAGCTCATCGCCGTCTCCAGCGCCGCCGGCCGCCATTCGTCGTCGCCCGACGTTCCTGTCGCAAGATTCTCGTCGAGATCACCCGGGGTGAGTTCGCCTTCGTCCCCTCTTCCTTCTGGGCCAGTTCTCGTCGAGTTTGATGCTGCGTAGCCTCGAATCGACCTCACGCCGGCGAAGCTCCGCCGCGTTCGTTGGCGGCGCCGCCGTCCCGACCGTCGCCGACGTCACCCCTTCGCCCTTGACCTTCAGATCGGAATCCAACGGCCCTAGTTAATTCCAGCCCGAGTCAACTCAGGTCGTACCGGTCAACCGTGGTTCTTTTGCAAAAGAAACCCTGAGTTTTTCTAAAATTAACCCGCAGTCCAATTTTATTCGAAAATAATTACAAATAGGTCTTTTTTCTTTTATTTTAGCCCCTGAAATTATTAAAACTTTGCCAGAAAGCCCCTGAACCTTAGAAAAGCCGTATCTTTTGCGTTTTAACTCCGATTTCGGTGATTCTCGCGCTCGCGCGTTCGTTGTAACGTGTAGATTAGTTTTGTGCCGTTGTTTTCTCCTGTTGGAATTGTTTGGTGTACTGTTTCTTATTTGTTGTATTGTTTCCTTGCATGTGAACGTGTGATGCGATTAGGAAACGAGCAATTCGAGGATTTCTCTGAAGATCCAAGCTTTGGAGAAGGATTTGAGCAGCAACAAAGTTGGGAAGAAGGCAAGTGTATTATGTCATGCAAATGTCCTAATAATTATTAATTTCACCACCCATGCATGTGTCTTAATTTTGATGGGTCCCTATTTAAGGATTTACCTAGCCACTATATTTTTCCTGTCCCTGAAACTGGGTTACTTAATTAATTATGGTGGTAGAAGATGCTTAGCTTGCTCAACTGGGATTGGTTAATTGAACCCACACTCTATGTTCCATTACTACCTTTTTAATCAATTAATGGCAAGATCATATCTTTTTAATCGGAACATGGAGAACCACCCAGGAAAACAGTACAACCATGAGTGCTATATGGCTCTGGCTTTGACTGACTAATTAGGTGCTCTAGTTTTTGGTAGCTTTACCCGAAAGGGGCATGAGGGGTGGCGAATGACGAGGTATAGCTCGGTCCTTTTGAGCTGTGGGCTTTGGTAAGAGACAGACCTCATTAGGGAGGGTTATGCTTTGCTGAACCTGAAACCTTAGCGGGCTATCATTTATTAGAGTGCTTTTGTAAAGGTCTCATAGTGAAACCCAGTATTCGGTCCACGTGGTGTGGGAAGGGTACAATGCTCTCGGGCAATGGGAATCACGGCTTATGGTGAAAGTGTACAACCTCTGCAGAGTGTAAAACTGTTATAACAGCCGTGCTCACGGTCAAGAGCGGCCTGGACCCTTACATGATAATCATACTTGAACAAGATCTAAATCGTGGTTACTTGAATATGTTGGGAAACTGACATTCATTAATTTGTGGGTGGTATATACTTTCATTTGCTAGTAAATAGTCGCTTAATAAAATTTGACCAACTAAAAGTGCTTATTGCAGTATTGGTCAGCCAACCTTTTTGCCTCAGCCTTGTATGTCATATTACATTTGCTGAGTACGTATGTGCTCATACTTGTTGCTTTTCTTTCTTTCTTCTACTGCATCAACTACTACCGGAATGCTGCTCAGATTGGGAGAATTTTGAGGATTTTGAGGAGTTCTAGGCGAGTCTTCCCCAGTCAATGCCTGTGGAGTTGGAGTCACTTTGGCTTCGTTAGTTAAACGTTTATTTAAGTCTTCCGCTACGACCTTTGAGTCAACTCTGAGATTGTAATAAGTACTCTTTAATACTCTTTCGTTATGCATGGTTATGGATATTCACTTGTGACGTCTACCATATGTGTGTAAACTGATCCTGGCGCACATGTGAGATGCATCTGGTTTTGCCTTCAAAACCGGGTGTGACAACATCATATACTTACAACTGGCAAATCCATTTCTAGCTGAGCTCATCTTTGTTCATTTTGATAGGTACTGGCATTAAACTTGCATGGAATGGATATTACAGCAGAAGGAACGAAATTGTAGAAATGATGTGCATTTTGATGCATCATTCCTAACTATAATATGCAAATTCAACAACTTCAATGTAAGCCTGTCCACTCTCCTAGAATTGTGTTTCTTTTCAAACTTATCTTTTGTCTGAGATTTGTGTTCTTTCTGAAAGTTCAACTACGATGGGTATCAGGTAGCTGATCTTTGTATAGTATGACAGTCTCACCCACCATATTCATCATACATGTATTCTGCTCTCTGCTTTGCCTTGCTGCTGCCAATTATGCATTTACTATTTTACGGTGCTAGATGTCTCGAATTCTGTAAATCAAAAGGATACAGTATTGTAGCTTGAATGATACTCATTGAACTGTTTTTGATCATACTGCATTGTGCGTTCGTCTTTCTAAGCCATATTCACTAGTATTACATAGTGGCCATATTATGCAGCTAGCACAGCATTTTCCTTGAGAGGGTCTCATGCTAACACGGCTTGCTTGTTTTATCAGGATCTGAAAGGATAGTAGAAGATACCCACGGCACCACTCAGTGAAACACCACCATTGCTGAACTGCACGTGTCTGAAGCAAGAAAACTTCGAGGCTTTTTACCGTTACATCACCTAACTCCCACGCACCATATTTTTTGGTTGGTGCACCTGGAGTATACTGTATTGTAGTACTGACTTGAGGCTGTAAGCTGTCTATAGAGAGAATTAGCTTTAGGTATAGTGTTATCTACCCTGGTACTGTATATGCTGGATTCACCAGACCTGCAAGCCCAGGTGTGTTCTCTCTCCTCCTGGAACTCATGCCAGATCGAAGTGATTTGTTCTCTGATGTCTATTCTTTCCTTCTTTGTTTTGATGCTTATCTATTCAATTTCAAGCAGATGCTGTTGCTAAGAAATCTCCCCACGCTCCTCGTCTGCTTCGCCGATGCGAGCGCGCTCCTCCAACTCCAACCCCGTCGTCTCCCGCGGCACCTAGCGCCACAACCCCACCACCGCGGCGCCTCGCTCCACACGCCGCTGCCTCCTCCCCTCGATCTCCCATGGCGGCCCGCCCTTCCGCCGCAGCGGCGTTCGTCGTGGGCGCAGTGGCCCTGCTCCTGTTCCCTCCTCTCGCGGCGGCGGCGGCGGCCGTGGGGGTGAACTGGGGCACGATGATGTCGCACCCCATCCACCCGTCCGCGGTGGTCGAGATGCTGCGCGCCAACGGCGTCGACCGGGTGAAGCTCTTCGACGCCGACCCCTGGACGGTCGCCGCGCTCGCCGGGTCGGGCGTCCAGGCCATGCTCGCCGCGCCCAACGACCAGCTCGCGTCGCTCGCCCGCGACCCGCGCCGCGCGCGCGACTGGGTCCGCCACAACGTCACCGCCAACGTCGAGGCCGGCGTCGACGTCAGGTACCACCGCTACTTCTCCCACTCCCAGAGTTGTATTAGCACACCGTCCATGTACACCTCGCGCGCTCTGGTCTCTGGTGTGCTCGAATGCTCGGTGGTTTGTCCGGTGGGATCCCTGCATGCTTGCGTTGTATGATCCGTGTGAGACGAGGTGCCTTCGAGTGCGCGCGTGCGGAGTGCTTGTGTGGTACTGGAAGTTGCGTGGCGCCAATGGAACGGTGTGTTCTCTGTTCTGGTGCGCGGAAAATGTTTGATGGAATGCCACCACAGTATAGCATAGAGTTCTGTTCTGTGTGCTGGTGATTGCGTCGTGTTTGATGCATATAGCAGGATGTTGCAGTGCCATCTGCATGCTTTTTTGGTTCATGCGAAATGGGTGCAATGCTTGCACTGTTGTTGTTCAGTTCAGAGTTCAGACATTCAGGTTTTTCTTGCTGTTCAGAGGACATGTCGGTTACTTACTGGTAAGTTCAGTGGCGCATTCTATATGTTCAGTAGCGCATTCTATATGTACTGTCAGATAGAGGCGACTACCGTTGCATGCATGGCAGTTCATGCTTCATGTTGATTGTGGAACATCATCAGGCTTTGCATGCTGGTTCGTTCACAAGGAAGCTGTATTGTATATATATGTGTTTAGAGGACCATGCTTTGATTTGTTCTAGCTATATAAAATGTTGCATGTGGGTCATTCGTGCTGCTTGCCATGTTCTTAAGAATGTGTTGCATGTGAGATATGAAACACTGTCTATTCATAGTAGTATCAGTTTTCAGGCATGCCATAGTAGGAGTAGGCTAATCAATTGGCCAACCATTTATATGCTCTAACTATATAGGTTGACAACCAAAGGCAGGATGAACTTTATGTTTGACTTATACTGCTTTAACCAACATTGCTTTGAGAATATTCTATGATAATTTAGATATATGTTTGACTGGTGAGGATATGGAGGAACCACAAAGTATGTGGCTCATCCACATCATAGTTTGGTATTCCTGGACTTTGCGCAAATGCCAGTGAAATTGTAGTTTCATGTTTAGCTAGTGAGATTTGTGCTTTTATTCTCTCATCCACATCATAGTTTGGTATTCCTGGACTTTGTGCAAATGCCAGTGAAATTGTAGTTTCATGTTTAGCTAGTGAGATTTGTGCTTTTATTCTCTCTAAGTTGGAATATTCTCTTGTGCATTGATTGATGTTCATAGCACAGTTTCTTTTTTTTTGTCTTTTTCCTTATTAAGACAATACTTAGAAACTAAGAAATGATGTTCACCTTTTTTTTTAGATACAGAAGGCGCAATGGTCATGGTTATTTATCGCCAATTTATCATCCTCATGCATATAAGCTGAGCATATTTAGTTGAATTCGTTGAAACTGTTGCACAGAAAATTATGCTATGGTCACTCATTTCCAGTTTTAGTGTAGTCCTATTGTGAACGGTTCTGATACCTTAATTATATGTCAATTGTTCAGGTATGTGGCTGTTGGCAATGAACCTTTTCTGAAGAGCTACAATGGCAGCTTCATCAACATTACCTTTCCTGCACTCAAGAACATGCAGAGAGCTCTAGATGAGGCTGGCTTTAGCCAACGCATCAAGGTAGTTGTGCCGCTGAATGCTGATATCTACAGCTCTCCTGAGAACAAACCCGTGCCATCTGCTGGGTGTTTCCGCAAGGATATCAATGACCTCATGGTGGACATTGTTAATTTCCTCCATGTGAATGATGCGCCCTTTGTGGTTAACATCTACCCATTTCTCAGCCTGTACCAGAATCCCAACTTCCCACTGAATTTCTCCTTCTTTGATGGTGCTGCCAAGCCAGTGTATGATCAAGGAATGGTCTACACCAATGTGTTTGATGCCAACTTCGACACTCTTGTCTGGTCATTACGGAAAGCTGGTGTTCCCGACATGAGAATCATTGTTGGCGAAGTTGGCTGGCCAACTGATGGTGATAAGAATGCTAACGTCAAATATGCACAGAGGTTCTATGATGGTTTTCTGAAGAAGATGGCCAAAAATGTTGGCACACCTCTGAGACCTGGTCACATGGAAGTTTACCTGTTTGCGTTGATTGATGAGAACCAGAAGAGTGTCCTGCCTGGACGCTTTGAGCGTCACTGGGGACTATTCGCATATGATGGAAAACCAAAGTTCTTTATGGATCTCAGTGGAAATGGTAAGGGAAATCATCTGGCTGAAGTGAAAGGGGTGCAGTATTTGCCATTACAATGGTGTGTATTCAACAAGGATGCAAAGGATAAGTACAAAGACCTGCCAGCATCTGTAAACTATGCATGCTCAAATGCAGATTGTACACCACTGGGGTATGGGTCCTCATGCAATGGTCTTAGCCATGATGGAAACATATCATATGCTTTCAACATCTATTTCCAGACGATGGATCAGGATGTCAGAGCATGTTCTTTTGGAGGCCTTGCAAAGATCACAACGACAAATGCTTCACAAGGAGGGTGCTTGTTTCCAGTACAGATTCTGAGTGTTTCAGTAAGAGTGGTGCCACTAATATTTTTGCCTATATCCTTGGTTCTGTTAGTCTCTGTATTCACTCTACTATAGATGTGGGAGGACAGTAGTAAGCACTGAAATATTAGGTCATTGAAGCTGCAGTAGGTTTTGCACACGACAGAGGAAAGAAGAGTCACTCCAGATGAAGTTGATCAGGAAGACAAAATTACGAAACCGAGTCCTTCTCTCTGTACCGCTGGCAGTAATATCATACCTGCACTAACTTTGGATAGTGAGAGCAACAATTTGACACATGTGATCGGCAGAAGCTAGAATTTCTTCTTTCTACTTTTTGGTTGACGATCTTGCATATCTACAAGTGTAAAGTTCTGAATTTTTTTTATGACATTGATTGCTGTGTTGGCTGCAGTGTACAGCAACATGGCTTTCGCTTTCCTTTTTGATACGAAATACTGGTGCTACCCTTTTCACTTGGCAACAGTCAGTCATCTATGAAATGAGTACTTTGATCCTTTTGGTCATATAACTACACTGATTTGACAAGTGTAATATTTTTTTGTCTGTTCGTCACTTCTCTAGGGAGAGAATATAATACTGATTATCGTCCCTTTCCTGGTGCTCTTTGTTCCATTTTTTGTTATCTTATTTCTTTGGGAACATATCTTGGTTTAATCAGTTCAGGAAAATCTGACAGGATCTGTGAAAGATAAACATTTTGGAATCACAAGCGTATGGTTGATTCATCACGAAATTCTGGACAATATAACAATTAACAAATCTTCAGGTAGGCTCGTCTTATTTTGTCTCTTCTTTTAGGTATCTAGTTTGACGGATTGAGATTCGAAGCTCCATCAACAAGCTTAGTGGAAGAGAATAAGAAAAGCCAAAGCTCCAACATGGTAGGTTCTCTTGTAACAAATAATGACTCTTGGCATAATTTTTCAGTTGATTCTAAATCAACACCTGTCAATCTGAGAACCCAAATGCCACTGGTCATGCTTTTTTGTTGAATTCTGAGGGTCCGATTAAAACAGTTTTACAACTAGAAGGATGACCGTGGACCAGTCCACATGATTATCTTTTTTCTAAAAAACAGGGTTGAGAAATTCGTGTATACATTCCTTCATTTTTTTTTGGGAAATGCTCATCTGGAGAAACTTGCATGTTGAGAGGAAGAACACGGGGAGTTCTTAGAAACCTTTGCAGTTTGCAGTTTTGCACAAGGCTACCACATCCAAGTAACGCCATCAGGTTTGTACACGCAGGACGCGTTGCTGCTTTAGCCAAAGACCGTGAGTCCCTGTTGCTTTGCTTGGCCCAAGCAAGGTTTACACGCCTTGTTATCAAATAAAAAAAGAAGTATCCTTTATTCCCTGTGCCCATGGACACAAGCTAGGAGTACTTTATTCTTGCGAATGGAGACATGCTCGATCCCACCCCACGAATTCTTGCGCGTTTCACTAGCAGCTGCGTTTGCGTTTAGTTCCATCAAAAACCCAAAAATTCTCTCTCCAAATTTCACTATCCACATATCACATCAAATCACACCAAATCTCTCTTCATGCAGGGAATACTAAACATAGGTAAATAAAAAAACTAAGTACATAGTTTTGATGCACACGACGAGACGAATCTTTTGAGCCTAGTTAGGTCATGACTGGACAATATTTACCACAAATAAACGAAAAGTGCTACAATGCGCTACAGTGTCCGATGTGACATTTTCACCAAACTTTCTCCTTCACTTTTTGGGCCTGTTTAGTTCCACAAAAAACCCAAAAATCCTCTCTCCAAACTTAGGTACATAGTTTTGATGGACACGGCGAGACGAATCTTTTGAGCCTAGTTAGGTCATGATAGAACAATATTTACCACAAGCAAACGAAAAGTGCTATAGTGCGCTACATCGTCCGATGTGACATTTTCACCAAACTTTCCAACTCTCTTTTTTGAACTAAACACACCCTTGGAACTAAACACACCACTAACATTTTCTTCCAAAAGTGTGGGCCCACCGCGCCCGGCAAAAAGTAGGTCCGTCCGCGCATCCCGTCCCGTTGAAGTGTTGAACCCATGGGTCTCTTCACTCGCATAAGCCTCCCTTTCTTTCCCCATCTCAAACGAAGGCGAAGAACACAGCAAGTGCCACTGCGCCAGTGCCACCGTCCTTGCCTAGGAGCGGAGAGGGAGCTGAGGAGAGGGCCAGCTATGGGGGACGCGGGGAAGAGCTCCATACTGGTGCACATTCTGGTGATTGGCCTCTGTCTGACCGCCTTCGGCTTCGCCGTCGCCGCCGAGCGCCGCCGCAGCACGGTACTAGCACACTCCCGCAAGCTGCCTTTTTCTCTGCCTTCCGCATCCATAGACTAGCAAGCATCCGCCCCCTTGATCCGCACATACCCTCCACAGCTAGGGCGCGGGGAGATCTGGGGGTTGGATTTTAGCGCCTGTTTTGAAGATTTCCTGCTGTTTGCTTGAACAAAGGGTTTTGCGACTATCCCCTTTTTAATATTTTTATAGTATAATGAAATTGACAAATTATAAAAATGCAAGCGCCTGTCCTAATATCCCACTCCTAACCGATCCAGCCGTAACAGTAGCGTAATCACTGAACTACAGTAGCGTAATCATCTTGAATAGCAAACAAGTACTGCAGACAAGATACCCAAAGCGTAGCAACTGCAATTTAGGGTGGACACTGCGGGATTGGTGATGGCAGAGAACCTTAACATACTATTTTTAGTTAATCTTTAATCTACAAAAGCAAAGGGTCACTCCGCAGTCCATTCAAATAGTTGGTTATGCTACTGTGTTGGCAATGTACACATAAGTCTTACTGAATTTTGTGTTTGGAACCCTTACTTTTATAGTTTTATCAAGATGATTTTTGAAATATTGTGTAGGTAACAATCCCTGTGTTCATGTTATGTTGATGCAAATAGTCTTAGCCTAATTCTTCCTGTGTTGAAACAGAGTGGAACCAGTCAATTTCTTGGGTGAGGCTTATTCTTTATTCATTCTTAAAGAAGCAATATATATCGAGCTACTTAACAATCTTGAACCAACCAAATCTTAGATATTACAATAAAAATATATATTGTATTGCCAATCAATTAATATAAATTCAGCTATGCCTTCCATGGTCTTAAGTTCGGAGTGCCCATCTGGCTCATGCCAGTGCCAGAGCTGGAGAGGCCTTGATATTTCTTGGTTGCTCCAAATGGGGCCAATTTGGAGGTCAATGTTGAAAAGGTTAAATTTAGGCTTGAATAGGGAAACAGAGATTTATGATATGACGGAGCTTTGAAAACAAGCTTGGAACATTTATGCCCCCCTTAATCCAATTTAGGCTTGAATAGGGAAACAGAGATTTATGATATGACGGAGCTTTGAAAACAAGCTTGGAACATTTATGCCCCCCTTAATCCAATAGGGAAACAGAGATTTATGTTGACAAAGAAGCAACCAGGATCCAGTTTAGTTTCTTTTAATAAGTTGTATGATTTAAGAGTACTCATGGTTTAATTACTGGAATCAAACCTAGAGGCCACATACAATGATCCAGACTATACATTATTCAGTTTTGCACTATTTCGAGCTATTAGATTTAACCAAGGGTTTCTTGACTGTCCTTTTTCTTAGAAAATGGAATAAGCAAATTATAAAAAGGCCAGTCTGTGTCCCAGCACATCCAAGCACAATGTTGGACTAATCACTCAAATATGATTGCTGAGTTGTATGTCTGGTTTGCATCACTTGTTTGTTGTACTTCGTGATTTAGGAAGAACATAGACTGGGTTGGTAATGCTATATAGAATACCTAAAATAAAAGGCACTCTGCAGTTCATTCACACTCTGTTGTGCAATCATCATTGTGTTATTCATTATTAATGAAGCAATATATCCTTTGTCTAACAAACTTGAATGAACCAAATCCTAGATCTTACAAATAACAAATAAATCTTATTGGTAACGCATCAATAAGCTCAGCTAATGCTTTCCATGGTCTTAAGTTCGGAGTGCGCATCTGGTTCATGCCAGTGCCACAGCTGGCTCGTGGCACTGAGATTTCTTTTTTCCTCCAAATGGGGCCCAATTTGGAGGTCGATGTTGAAAAGGTTGAATTTAACTTGAATAGGGAAACACAAATTTGTAATTTGACTATAGCAGATCCATTATTGAAGAGGACTGTCACAAGTTTTCGGTCTACATGATCTAAGTTTACCATTGCTATGTTACAGTTAATTAGGGCATTGTTGACAATTTTAATTTTCTGAAAATGAATGCATATTAGCTCCTTTTTGGAAAGGCTAGGATGACTGATCTATGTAATATATAAAGCAGTTTAATCTTTGCATTCATTTGTCAAAAAACACTCAATATGTGCTGTTCATTATGGTAAATAAGAAATAAAACTAGGGCCTGTTTGGGACTGCTCCGCTCCACAATTTTTAGCTCCATGGATTGGAATCCCTCCCAAACACCCGAACTCCACCGAACTCTAGAGCAAGCAACTATATGGAGCTGGAGGCCTCCCTTGTTCATTCTGTTCGATTTGGTGGAGCAGGTAAAGTTGTGCCCTAGAGTTTAGGAATAGAGCTAAAAATAGTGAAGTCGAACACTCCCAACAGGCCCTTAGTTTGCTAGAACGTATTTTACAATAGCTGCATGAGAGCCTTTTCTGATCATGAATTGCTGTTATCATTTTTATAACAGGGTTCAATAGTCACGGACAGCTCCAATACCACATTTTGTGTCTATGACTCCGACATCGCTACTGGCTATGGTGTTGGTGCTTTCCTGTTTCTTCTCTCAGGCCACTCACTGCTTATGGGTGTTACTAGATGCATGTGCTTTGGCGCACCGCTTGCGCCAGGTGGAAGCAGAGCCTGGTCCATTATATACTTCGCATCATCATGGTTATTTCTATGCTCTCATACATATCCCAAAGAAAAAGGACTTTGTATTTGCCAAGTTTTGTAGTTGTAGCCCAACCCATATAGATTTTCTTGGTATATTTGCAGGGTCACATTTGCAATTGCAGAGGCGTGCCTGATTGCCGGAGCGACAAAGAATGCATACCACACCAAGTATAGGGATATGGTATATGCTGGTAACTGGACTTGTCAGTCTCTACGCAAAGGAGTGTTTATTGCTGGAGCAGTCTTCGTGGTGTTCACCATGATTCTGAACGTGTACTTCTACATGTACTATGCAAAGGCCACGAGCCAAGCTGCCAAAAAGATCAGTAAGACAACCCCCAGCGTTGGCATGACTGGCGGCTATGCTTGAGCAACCTAATAGAACTCTCGTCTGACAGAAAACCTATTTCTATTCGTGGTATTTTCTGTAACACTGCAGTGAGTGATTTTGGGACATGAATTAGTTTCGCGTAAATGTTGCTTACTATATATGTGTATTATTTAATCCTTGCAAAACCAAAGTACTCTTATGATGGTACCTTATCAGCTAGAAGATGACAAATATAAAACCTTTGGTTGTGCTGGATTTCCGATGCGATTATGCGAACGGATGGACCAGTCCATAATGTATTAATGTTTGTAACAAACAAAATGACCTTGTCGTTTGAACATTTTGGTGGATAATGGAGTATTGTTGCGGGGTACCGTCCCTTGTGGCATCTATCCTCAGTACCCCACACGGCCATACTTGTGCTAACACGCAATTCTCCCTGATGTCCAACCAAATTACGTATGAGTTGCCTTAATTTAGATTCTCTTTGAAGTTATGATTTATGAACGTTGATTGCTCACTAATCACAGTATGGTGTGGACCGGTACCGGAATCTAAGTTGTTGCTTTGTCAATTCGGATTTTCTTTTTATCGGTAATTTGGAAATCTTGATTCGGCATAGGTCCAACATAAACAGTACTTTTGCAACGTGCAATCTTACCCTGATGGCGTCTAGTAGTGGGACCTCTATCTTTTAATCGATCTTCCTTTTTCCAGAAATATTTCAAGGATATGAAATTCTAGACTCATTTTGCAATTATTGATTATTCGCACACTCAAGAAAGTCAAGATAAGAAAGAAACCGACACAATACGATTTAGATGCCACATTGTACGCTAACATGCAAACTTTTTATTGTTAACTTGTCCAGCTTTAGGTTGTCCAGCTAACATGCAAACAGAAGTATCATGTACAGTAAATAGGTTGCTATGTAAGATTTTTTTCTTTGAGAAATGCTATGTAAGATTTTCTGTTGACGTGTAAGGAATTAAAGAGTAGAGAGAGAAGCTTACAGGATAGGATACTGCATCGTGGTCTGAGTACTATCATGAAGACGTGGCTTGATCAATACACATATAATATACACAATTAATTCTTTTACCGATATCGAACGCAACATGTTATAATGCATTAGAATTAATGGGTATCTTCGCACGAATTTATTAGTTTTAGCCTCACAAGTCTTTTTGAAAAGACTTAGCCGCACAATTGACATGTCAATGTTTTTGATACATCACTACAATACATTAGGAATAGTCTTGACAACATAAAAAGATAAAGATGCCACGTAAGTGACATATCGATTTTCCTCTCCTTGATGTGTGCTGTTACGAAGAAAGATGAATTAAACTCGCGTTGGCTGACACGCTCTTTAACCACTCTTTGACTGGTTCTTGGACCGACCTATCCGAATACCTGATAGTGTCAGGAAACTATTTTTCCATGTCCACTGTTTACTCGTTGACAAAGATAAAGGACTGTACAAAATAACGCCAACTCTTGAGGGTGAATCTGCAAGTCCCCAAGGCACATATCCACCGTCCCGTACAGCTCTATTTATACCCGCCCCCCTTCTTTCCCAGAGACGAAAGGAAACCAAGCAAACAACCGAAAGGCGCGCGCACGCACGTCTCGGGCTCTAACCTCCAAAGCCAAGATCCCTCCATTTCAGGAGAGAGGAAAAGATTCCGCCGTCCAATCCCGAGCCGCTCGGGGAAGGGATGGCACCGAACGAGAGCCAGCAGAGTCCGGCCGAGCCGGGACCCGCGCCGACCGAACGGAGCATCCCGGAGGAGGCGCGGCGGCTGCTGCACGAGCTGGCGGCGGCGTGGGAGGACGTCGGCCGGGAGCCGGAGGTGGTGCCGCTCAAGGGCGCCATGACCAACGAGGTCTACCAGGCGCGGTGGGCCACCGCCGGTGAGGAGAGGGGGGATCGGAAGGTGCTGGTGCGGGTGTACGGGGAGGGCGTGGAGCTGTTCTTCGACAGGGAGGTCGAGGTGCGCACGTTCGAGTGCATGTCGCGGCACGGGCACGGCCCCCGCCTTCTCGGCCGCTTCCCTAACGGCCGCGTCGAGGAGTTCATCCACGCCAGGGTGCGCGCTCGCTTGATCTTTTCTTCTTTATTTTCTATCATTTTTTTCTGCTTCTAGGATCAATCGCTCTTGTTTTTATTCTATCATTGTCCTTGCATTTCGTTAATTTTCAGGTCATCCTTTCTTTCTTTAACCCTTTTCGGAAGAACCGGTCTTTTCTCTAGTTCTTTGGAGTCTTTTTCTACCTTTGGTGGGTAACTAGGAAATATAGTAGTGACTTTTTTAGTTTAGTCTAACAATTTCGTATTAAGTGTTCTATTGAACTGGGACTCACTGAAATTTAGAACTTACTTTCCATTGATCCACTCGCAAATACTAACATCATATCAACCATTTTTTCCTTCGTATGAAGATTTGAGGGATATTGTTTGCTTCGTTCAGAAAAAGGGGATATTATTTAAGGTCCAACCAACAGAAAAGATATTACAAATGCATTATTTCGTTCTTGTACTAGACAATGCCACATCGTGGATTGATGTAAAAGTAGTGTTGGCGTGCGGTTGTCTTTCTTTGAAACCATCTCCTCCTCTGATGATGTATATTTGAACTGTACTATCATAAATTTCAACGGTTGAATCTTATCCGAAAACGACAATCTAAGTATGTAGTTAATGAGCTAACCAATTAATAGTAGTGTCATGGTTTTCCTACTATGTTTGAGACTCGCCGTCGCATACTGTATTTTTTTTTCTTGATACGTCTCTGAGATGCTTGTGACAGAAAACATTGAAATATTCGGGTCCAGTTGACATTTCTTCTTGTTGATATCTTGTAGCCGTAACACTGTACTGCTACCCCTGATATTGCTTTAGAATTCAAGACACGTAAACGCTAATAGTCAACACCCAAAGATTTTGCGCATCTACTTAGTTTAATTACTCAACAAGACTAGGTCACAATTTTGAAGTGAAAGTTCTTTTCAGGGGAAAAGAAAAGTGAATAAAAAAATGGTTAAAGCATCACTCTTTATTCTCCATTTCTCTGTACCATTTTAAAAATAAAGCACCATATTCTCTTTACTTGCCAAATATAAAGGACAATGTGTGCAGCATTGGCTTTCATATCTACCATGAGATATCTTAGTAGCTTGCAGATTCCATTTCGTTAAATTCAGGGAAAACGTTTATGCAAATATTCCTTATTCCTTTCAGACACTTTCAGCTGCTGACCTACGTGATCCGGAGATTTCAGCTATTATAGCCTCCAGATTGAGGGAGTTTCACAATCTTGACATGCCTGGTCCAAAATTTGTGCTCATTTGGGAAAGATTAAGGTTTTGCTGTCTTTTTTTTCTCGAAACAGTCATTCTAGTGTAGCATATTGTAAAACAAAAACTATCATCAAAGTAAGGTACTAACTACAGCATTGCCTCAATTCCATTAGGAACTGGCTCAAAACTGCCAAGAGCTTGTGCTCCTCTGATGAAACCAAAGAGTTCTGCTTGGATAGCATGGAGGAGGAGATATCTGCATTGGAGAAAGAATTTTCAGGGGAATGCGAGTGCATAGGGTTTTGCCATAATGATCTCCAGTATGGAAATATCATGATTGATGAAGAGACCAAATTGCTAACCATCATTGTAAGTTCTCATTATTTGGCGTATGTTTGTTCACTAATTCGATCTGTCTTTCATACACATTGCTTGTTGTGCATTTTTGTCATGACCTATTGACCTCCATGCTTTTAATCTGTCATAGCTTTCTGAATCTAAAGCTCTGCTTTATCTTTAAATGACTATCCCACATGACTTATCCTGAATAAATTGGAAAAATATATTGTTATGATGTTACTTTCTGAACCTAACGTCTTTGCAGGACTACGAGTATGCAAGTTTTAACCCAGTTGCTTATGACATCGCAAACCATTTCTGTGAGATGGCCGCAGACTACCATTCCAAAAATCCACATATACTGGACTACAATAAATATCCAGGTACTAAGATATTAATTTGTGCACTTTTATTCTCCTACGTATTAGATATTTTGATGGGGCATTCGTTTGTTTACTCATCCTATATGCTCATGCTGCGACAGATATCAATGAGCGGAGGCAATTTGTTCAGACATACCTGAGCTCCTCAGGTAATCTCATATTTATGAATTTTTATCAACCTCCAGTTTATCTCATTACCTTTTTTTTTCTGAATATCTTTCTATCAGTTTACAATAAAATCTCTGATTTTCTGCAATCCCTAGCAGGTGAGGTAGAGAGCCTGATCAATAGCATTGAGAAGTACACTCTTGCCAGCCATCTAGTTTGGGGCCTCTGGGGAATAATTTCAGTAGGTTTTGCTCGCGCAGTTTCCATCACTTGTTACCTGTAAACAAGAATGCCATGTGTTGCCATCCTTTGAAAACTCAATCCTCTATTCCTCTGGCTGCAGGACCACGTCAACAATATCGACTTCGACTACAAGGAATACGCGAGGCAAAGGTTCGAGCAATACTGGCTGAAGAAGACAACGATCCTAACTTCTCAGACTGCTCAATAGATCCCAGGCATCAGGTTCTGTACCGATGGCCTCTGCTGCACATAGCTTGTCCAATGTTGTCGACGCGTTGAGACCTGAGGTCTGTCCCTGGGACACAAGGTTGTGAAGAAAGGCTGAGCCCAGAGGCCAGGCCAGGCATTCAGGGCTTTATTCGTTTGGTAGTTCGGTTGTTCATAGTATTAGGTGACAGGTATCAATGAAGCCCTGATCGCTCCTTGTATGAATGTATGATGATGTGATCAGTTTGTGTTTGTCCTTGCTTGGTTAATGACTTAATGGCTAGCTTAGTACTGCATTTATGTCATAATGTCAATGTATAGAAAATATGTGTATAGGGCCTCAGGCAAAGAGTTCCTGATGCAGTTCTGCACCTCTTCACTCGGTGCATGTGTTCTTCCATCTTGAGAGTGGCAGAATCAACAATACCAAAGAAGATGAAAGACCACGAGCTGAATCTGAACAAAAAAGGATCATGAGCTTAACTATTCTGTCAAGTAATTGACCATATGGGCTCTTGAGTGAACAAGAAAACGGACAAAGCAGCATGCACAGATGACAACAAAGTAGAATGCTAAATCTCAAGAGATGGGTCAAAATGAACCGAGAACTTTAAATTCTATGAAGACTTCAAACACCATAACTGCATCAGAAATGATATGATGACAGCAAAGGAGATTGGCACAATCAGAAGTAGAATGCCAAATCTGGAATGAAAAACTTCAGTGACTGCATCATCTTCTGAGCTTGTGAAAAAACACTCCCTGCCACATGAATACCAGATGCGAAAGTTTCTCTCTTTTAGCTTGAGATGAGAAAGTACTTGGATCAAGATAAAATAGTTACCTCACTAACTACAGCCTTATGAGCATTAGTTTCTCTTTCTAGAGTAACCAGATAGCTAACTCTATAGCTAAAAGTGGCCTACATTATATACATCAGTGATGTTCTAGTTGCTTTTGCACACTATGACGATGCGCCAGTGTTACATCTCCGATCCCTAGCATGGTTGGGACACATTCCATTGCCTGAACCATCTTGAGGCCGTTCTATCCAGCATGGTTGGCCTCTTCCAAGGCTCGCTGAGGTGCAGTCCCTGGCAATGTCGTCCTGCCGTCCTCCAAGGACATACTCCGGAGGAAATGTAGCCACATGTACCAGCAATGTCGGTACTGACATGAGTCTCGCATGCACTGATTATCCATGCAATTGCAGGGCCAAAGTCAGATACCCTTGGCTCAAAGCTCTCATCCAATATAAGTTACTCGACTTCGTATCCCGGTGGATGATAGGGGGCACAAAGCTGCAGGAGCGAAAGTCCACGGGCAGAACCGAGGCAGATCTTCAGGCGTTATGATCTTGCCATCCAAGTGCTTAATTCAACGGCGTCAGGCCCGTTTCCTCAGGTCAGCCACATCTCAAGACTCCCATTCTCCTTGTACCGTTTAGCACCACAAAACAATAGCCTACAGAATTCCTACAAAACGTACAGGTGCAGAAACCTTTACTCTGGAAAGGAATCCGAGAAACCTCCCTTCCAAACATTAGCTAAAACCATAGAAACCTGATTCCTTCAGAATTCCTGTGAAAATCCTTCGATTCAGACTGAGCCCGGGAACAATAGGACCCACACTAGCTTGCCGGGAGGCGGAGGTTGAGCGGAGAGAGTTGCAGCAGAGGAGGGAGGGCGCCGCGTTGGTGCAAGCGAGGGCGAGCTCCGCTAGGAGAGGTCCGTGGCAGCACGCCTGTGCAGAGGCCTCGTGACTTAGATCGGAGCTGGACGCGATTTGACTACAGACAGAGAGAGGATGCTTGCACTGGTTTAGTGCTTTTCAGAGGACGGTTTCACTTGGATCGGAGATGGAGAAGGGAGAAGCTTGCTTGCTGAAGGAGGCGGACGTTTGTGTTGGTTCGTTGGGGAATGAATACACGGAGGAGAAGCTAAGCTCGCTGCTGCTTGCCTGATTGGATCGATTAATTTAGAGGCAAGAAGAGAAGAAAGGGAAAGATCAAGGATTGAGCTGCTAGAGTAGGTCGTGAGGTGGTGCAGAGTGAGATGAGGAAGAAGAGAACAAAGGGAATAAGATAAGGCCCTGCTACTCTGCTGTCCACGCGAGGAATAAGATAAGGCCCAAGAAGTTAAAAAACAATTAACGGCCCAAAGATAGAGACATAACAGGGAGGACTCGTTGTGACTAAAGACCATGAAAAATTCTTATATAGAACTAAAAAATGCAGAAAAGAGATACAGTCAAAGTATTTATGAAGTCAGAAAACGGACACATACATTGCTACAGTAGTCTGATATGTCGTTCATGCAGTGTCACGTAGGATTTTTACCGATGTGGCGGAATGGGAGCGAGTGAGAGGAGAAAGTTTTTGTTTCGCAAAACAACTGATTTATGAGCTAAATTTTAAGACTGTAAGACAACTTCCCACCATTATACGAGTTATTGCCATATAACAAATAATTTGTTGACCTGCCGACGTTTCTGGACATGATGTCCACCGATGATCTCTCTTTTGTCGTGTTTATCATGGACCAACAGTATATTTAGTATGTTGTAATATTTTTTGAAGAACCCATGATATTTCATCTAATCAACCCATAGTACCGCATCTCCTCTCGCCCTTCCAAAGCGCCGCACACACCCTCTTTTTCTTCTTACGTTACTTACATCCACATCATCAACCCACCATCGTTCCCAGGCACGTTATCCATCGAAGATATTTTTTGTCGCGCTCCACTGGCAATGTTCATGGCTCTCACGTACCTTCGCGCACGAAATCCCCTTCATCCGTAGCAACGCACGCACGGGCATATTTGCTAGTTATTCAAACGGGGCTCAAGAGGAAAGTCCTGGCACGGCCCACGCCTCTTGTGGGCTCGTGACTGCTTTGGACAGCACGCAAGCCCATCACGGCCCACGCCGTTTGTGGGCTCGTGACTGCTTTGGCCACCTCGGCGCTCCTCAAGTGGCCGCCTCTCTCCCGAGTCCCCCCACTCCGGTCCGCCCTCCTTCCACCTCGCCGCCGGCGAGACGACTCAGAACGCCGGCACCCCCCTGCGCGAGCTCTTCGCTTCGCCTCGCCTCGCCCCGCCTCACCTCTCCTCCTCCCCGCCACGGCGTGTCCTGCCCTCTTCCCCCGCTCACGCTGCCCCCGTCCTCGCGCCGCCGCCTCCGACGCGCTCCTTTCCTCGTGGGCATTGGACACCCGAAGCGTGGCCGGTATCCCCGATCTCTCGTCGGCGCCGCCTTCCCGGCTGTGCCTTCTCTGCTGCTTTCCCACCTGAAGCGTTGCTCCAGGAACTGCACTTGGGGAGGGATTGATGGCCAACAGCGAGTATGAGTACGTGAAGAGGGAATTCGAGTTCGAGCGCCGCCTCCCGCCATCTAACTGGATAGTTGTCCGCATCGACGGCTGCCACTTCCACAGGTACACTTCTTCTCTTCGTTGTTTTCTATGGTTTTGTTTCGCCCGAACAAGCTGTGCACTGCTTCGTACAGGCATTGGTGATTAGTTGTTAAACAACTGCACTGGCCATGTGGTCATGCCAATCAAAGTATCTAGCCTGCTGGATCCGTGTCAATTGTCATTGTCTAGAATATGGAGTGGTTTATCTTTGTTTTTCTGTCCAGTAATTTCAGTTTCTCTTTTGTAGGTTCTCGAAGATTCATGCCTTTGAGAAACCGAATGATGGGAATGCTCTAAGATTGATGAATGATTGCGCCACTGCTATGCTTGAGAAATTCCCTGATATAGTTTTTGCTTATGGTGTTAGTGATGAGTACAGGTATGACATTAGGCAACTTCCATTACAAAATTTTAAGTGATACAGTATGCCACTTTAAATATAAACTCTGATATGAATTACTTAGCCGATGTCTATTTTCCAAAGATAAATTCAGCGTGTTGCTGGTTTACATTTGGCCAAAGAACACATTTTGTAATCCATTTAAGAGTTGTGTTGTTAAACTTCAAGTAGCCAAGTACTGAATGGATGTGTGGTCTTCAGATGCATTTATATAAGTGAAATTGAACTGTTTAGCATATGATGCATTATCTTCTCTATTATAATAAATTTATTATATCCATGGTTACCCTGCAGTTTCGTTTTCAGAGAGGAAACAGAATTCTATCACAGGCGAGAAAGGTAACTCATTCATTTTCACTTTTTTCGTTGATATTTGGAACATTCATTACTGCAAAACTGCCTTTTGTTTCTGAACTATGAACAATTGTTTATGGCATCATCGTATTGACATCTTTACCAATAACTTCAGCAAAATTCTCTCTTTATGTGTTTCCTACTTCACTTCTGTGTACGTAATGAAGTGGAAAGACTGCTTTCCCAACAAAGAGTTGAAGGAGCCACCATATTTTGATGCACGAGCTATATGTTACCCAAATCTGAAGACTATTCGTGATTATTTGGCTTGGAGACAAGTGGACTGTAAGCTACTGAGACTGCAATCAAAGTTTTCTTGTATTATAGCAAATGAGACCTACTTTTGTTGTACAATTTTTTTTTCACTGAAATCCTGCTAGAAAATTGCACCATATCCACCAAAGTTGTGCAAACCATGAAGCTTCATCAACGTTAAGAAAAAGGAGTGATCTATGCATGCATCAGAATTGAATAATAACTCTATTAGTTGATTGATGAGCATACTCTTTGTTTGTGCCTTTCAGGTCATATAAATAATCAATACAATACTTGCTTCTGGATGTTGGTGAAATCTGGAAAAAGCGAACAAGAAGCTCAGCTATCATTGAAGGTAGTATAAAATTTTCTTGAGTTGATGACCTTTCTGTCGCAATTGCCTAAGTGTTTTAATTCATCTTTGTTTCTTCTAGGGAACATTTGCAAAGGACAAGAATGAGCTGCTTGCTCAACAGTTCCAAATAAACTATGATGATGAACTAGCTATCTTCCGCAAAGGAACTAGTGTTTACCGTGAGAAGGTAATGTCGCTAATGTTGTCAATCATGTGTATAATGTGTTATAATGCGTTGCATATAACTATAGGTAGAGACAACAGTGAAGACTGATGACTATGGAAATCCCATAAAAAGACCACGATT
Organism: Echinochloa phyllopogon; assembly: GCA_033239725.1. NCBI lineage: Eukaryota > Viridiplantae > Streptophyta > Magnoliopsida > Poales > Poaceae > Echinochloa > Echinochloa phyllopogon. Next base: position 16,911,266 of record BTCW01000003.1, on the reverse strand, counting down.
GAAAGTTACAGTAGCACACGTTGATATCATAGGGCCTGAGTTTTGGGCAAATCACCAGCACATTCTTCGAGAAGGTTAGTTTGAATTATTCTAGTTTCAGCTATCCTTTCAAGCTTCAACTCCAGATCAAGCTATGGATACATATAACATTAACCAAATTGATATGTTTGGGAACAGGAAAAATTATGCATGACTTCGTGAAGAAGTTTGTCACTGACCGCATGCTTCCACCTTGTAACTGGATTGTCATTCGCATCAATGCCTGCCAATTTGATCAGTGAGAAACCCCTTTTCTTTATCTATCAAAAGCATGCTTGTTCTCTTTAGGATACATTGATTGCTTTATTGACAGGGTTGATTCATTCTCCACCCCCAGATTCTCAACAATTCATTCGTTTGACAAGCCAAATGATGAGAATGCTCTAAAGCTGATGGATGCATCTGCATCTTTGATGATGGAGCAATACCCTGACATTGTCTTTGGCTATGGTTTTAGCAATGAGTATAGGTATGCTGTACTTCTTCAAATCACTGTCCGTGGAGTAATAAATAACTAATAAAAAGAAAAATAAGTTCCTTGTTTATATTGGGACAAAGCAAAACATATTTTGGATGGCCAATTGTCATCTCATGAACAGAAGTGATCTAAAAAATTAACATAGCCTTCGGATAATAAAGATTAATGAAAAGCATAAATGAAGCATACAATAAAGTTGGAAATGTTAGCATACATTTAGACAAACATTCCTTACAAATGGCCATTATTTATTGGCATCCATTGCAGACATCCATTCTTAATCTGGTGTTATTGTTGCAGTTTTGTGTTTAATGAGAAGACTGAACTATATCAGAGACAGGAGAGGTAGTTATCATCATTATGCATGTAATGTATTTGTAATTTAAGGGGTGAATAACTGAATACTTACTAAATTGGTGCCAACTTATTTTGCAGTTTAATCCTTTCATCATGTTCTTCATATTTCACTTCTCTTTACATGACAAAATGGAAAGAGTTCTTCCCCCACAAGGAATTAATGCAGACGCCACGCTTTGAGGCAGAAGCTCTCTGTTACCCCAAACTAAAAATAGTATGCGAATACTTGTCATGGAGGCAAGCAGAGTGTAAGTTATTGTTCCTAAAAAGCACATCTGAACATAGTTTAAAACGTATCTGAATTCATTTGTTCATTTGAATTAGCGTGACTGAATTCATTTTTTTCAATTAGCATGACTGAATTCATTTGTTCATTGAATTAGCGTGACTGAATTCATTATTTCATTTTTTTTAATTAGCATGACTGAATTCATTTGTTCAATTGAATTATTAGGATTAAAACATATATGATGTGATATATACCGATTGATGTTCATGTCCCTTGATTTTTTTTGAAGATATCCTACTTCAAGGACTTGGCTATTCCATCAATTAAATAAACCACAAGAACAAAGACATAAATTGATTCATTTGTATCCACTATTTTCAGGTCATGCTGGTAACCAATATAATACATGCTTTTGGATGCTAGTGAAATCTGGAAAAAGTGAGAAGGAAGCTCATGAGATATTGAAGGTCTTCTTTCATAATTAATGTTTTAATGTCTTTTTCCCTTGATCCTGCATACTTCCATACTTGTTTCATTGCATGTGTTCTTTAACTGCTTTACTTTTGAATGCAGGGAACATTATCTAAAGATAAGAATGAATTGCTTTTTCAGCAATTCCAAATGAACTACAACAATGAACCTGCTATGTTCCGGAAGGGTTCATGTATTTATCAGGATAAGGTAAATTTCTACTGATTTCCTAGAACCACTTAAGATGCAGTGTTGTGTTGGTTATGCTGTTCCCATACTAGCAAAACGCAGAAGAGGGATATAACTGCAGCATCGGTAAATAAGCAAGTTTTATCTTGCCTACAAGATTGAGCCAACTTTTCAGACACTCCTGAAATGAAGTTGTGGCCTTTGGTATCGTATCTTATATTCATATACGGAGTAGTTGATAAGACTGCCATTGGTAGCTCCAATTGATCCCAAAAAGAAAAATTATTAAACACAGCATTTAGGTTACTCCAATTAAGCCAAAACTTGGAAGAGAAGTTACTACCATATTTAGTTTTACTGTCTTGCGCCAATCAATCGTGCTGCGTCTATGGGGCAAAAGATATATTCAAAATGCTCCTACTTCCAGTTTCTGTCATTTACATAGGCCCATGGTAAATGTCTACAGGTGGAAGAACTTGCGGAGGTGGAGGGCGGTGACAATGTCACAACAAGAGAACGACGGGACATGAAAGTGGACCACGTTGACCTGGGACCCGGGTTCTGGCGAAAGCATCCTTGGATAATGACTAATTGTAATCAGTAGTTCCGATTTCTGACTGATACATGGTTCTCGAGGACGTTGTTGGTCTTGTGGTTCACCTATCTAGAAAACATAGTTGTTTCTCCACAAATCAATGCAAGAAGTAGGCCTTCCTATGTTCTGTGGCTTCTCGATTGGTATGCCGAACCACCTTTTTACGTTCTTGCTTGATTCACATAGCATCTCTGGCGTGGCGTGTGGTCAGCAACAAAAGAGAGTTTCTCAAGCTGAGCTCTGCTTCTTGTTTCGGAAACGTGTGCGTGGCGTGCCCCGGCGGCGATTCTGCGTGCCTCAAGCCCGGCCGGCAGCTTCGCCTTGTGCTGTGCAGGTAGAGCCACTGACACTGAGCCGGTGCGGAGCCTCAAGCAGGGAGGCCCTTCCGAGACTGGCAGCCGGAGAGCCGTGATCTGCTTGGTCCCCCTGGTGCTAGTTTGTGCACTGCGGTTACTGAGTATATTGATGAGATTATTGCTACCTCAGCGCAGCGGCCATGCAACTAACGATTATTCGTTTCTTTCGTTATTCTCCTTCGGTTGAGGAATGAATTTATAAAATTTTCGCCTTTTTTTCCAATGGATTTTTTTTGCGTATCCTTCAGTAGTGGGAGTATATAACAAATATTTGCTACAAAGAACTCCAAAAGATAACCGGGGATTTCAGGAAAATTTCAAGCAGTTTTCTAAAAGGAATATAGGCAGAACCTTGCCGTATGACAATAGTCAAGACTAACAAGGAGGCAATTTTTGCTCCATGTTAATATTAAATGAACAATTTCTTCCTAAACAATGACAAAGTGAGAACAGTCATGCATAAATTTGGCAACTTTTGATGCCTTGACTCCTGTAATGAAGCATAATGCGTGACAGCTTGAGATGTTCTTGATCAAACAAGCGCGCAGCAAATATAATCCATGCTAGACCATGTAATGCCACTGAACCTTCTCTGACGGGTTCTGGAAACTGGCATTGGCCACATCAACTAGAGCTAAGAGATTGCATGTCTCATGGTTCAACGACTTCTATGTTCGGAAGGTCCTTCCTTCTCGGATGATAAGTGGCCCTCAACCTCCACATCATTGAATGTTAGAGCCCTCCGCAGCTTTCTGCGGCGGAAAACGTCAACCTCGGCCTTGTAGACTGCAGTCACGGGGCGGTGATCAGAAAGTGTAAGCTCCCCCCTCTTGTATGAAAGTAGCCTGATTCCCTTCCCGTATGATAGAATGCGGTCACACCTACACAAATAAATGTGAGTTTACTTATAGTTGTTGGTGTACTCAGTGCTGATGTCTAGAATGATCGAATGAATCCAAAGGTTAGAAGAACAGCATACCATGCAGGAGTTCTTCTCCCAGATTTACTCGCATCGCTTACATAGCTTTCTGAGTCAAACTCATATTTATATGTTGGAGGAAAGCTGATAACTCCCTCAAACCAGCCGTCAAATGCGCATCCTTTCCTCAGTTCTCTTTTCAGCTGTCACAGAAGAAGCATGAGCTGGAAATCCTATAAAAGCAAATGAATTTACTAGCCTATCAAATTACCTGATCCATCTCAAACAATTCATCCCAGTCCTGTTTGGAGATTAGTTCATGCGTCCTTTCAAAGGATAAGTTGATCCGATAGTTGAGGTCTCCTAACCATATAATCCTTCTGAAAGTAAGGACAAAATATTTAACATAAAAATTGAGATGGTTGGGTATAGCATCGATAGGATCAGGTACCCAACTATCCAATTATTGCCACATAACAGTAAATACACATGGATAATTGAGTGCAAGCTTTAGAACATATCACAAAATACCAGAAGACAAGCTAGGCAACTTACTCATGGTCATGTATTCTCATAGGCATGCCTACAATATGGACTGGGTTAAACACTGTTCTACGAAGTATTTCTTCAACATTTGAATTCCTTTTTAGGTCGTCTCCATCTTTTTCACCAGCAGCCAGGTGGCAGCAAACAAAGCAGAAAGAAGTCTGATGTATAGACATGCTGACCGATATTGACCCCTAAAGCATATGGAAGGAACAAATGTCAGTACATGGTCTTTTAAATTAGATGACACTATGACAGACAAGTTTACCCATGCTGAATATAATGGTAAGTAACTGAGTCGATACCATGGTTACTGATAAAATTTGAAGATGTTGAACTTAAAAGAAACAGACTATCTAAGACTGTCAATCGGTCCTCCTTAAAAAAGCTATATTCCCCTTTTCAGTATCCTTGAAAGAATGGTGATACCAAAAGATGCATTTTTGAAACTCCAGTTCCTCTGAAGAAAATACGGCATAATCAAGCAGCATCCTAAGCTTCTAACCAAGTATAATCCAGTAAATTACTGAAATTTCAAGCTGCATGAATAATATAACGAAAGAATATCAAATTTGCCACTTGCCTTGTTACCAATATAACCCATCGCGCCTACACCAACAGTTGATACTCTCAAATTCTGAATGTGCTTCCGCAGGCTTCTCCGAACCCAAATCGAAAGAAATATTCCCACCATTTGCTTGCTTATTATCCGTACAAACTCTGGTCTTTTCCTTTTTGCTCTCTTATTAATGATGTCATCACAGGCTAAATCCTCTTCGGGGAAAGCTTCAAAATTCTCATCTGTTTTATCTTGAAGTCGACAATTATGATCTTTCTCAATCAATGGATGAAGTTCCCCATCACTATCATTGTCAGACCCACCAAGAAATTCATGTTCCATGGAAAGAGCAACATCTGAGGAATCAAACCTTGATGGTGAAGCAGGATCACTGTGGCACGTTAACCTTGATTTATCTGAACAATTCTTATTCAAAGTTTCACGGATGATGTGCTCCCATACTGCAACTGGACGAATATCTTCAGCACCAAATATATTCCCAGCATTGAGTGGGACAATCTCTTGAAATCTGAAAGATTACCCTAATTTTCATGGTAAATGAAATTCTTTATGTTTAAACAAAAAATATTAAGGAAATGAGAGGCACTAATCATCTCATGGCTGAATTGTAAGCTAGCATATAACATATGTACAGCGGCTTACATACTTAGATACCTGTCAAATACTTCTTAAGCTGCATGCAATAGACAAATAATTTTTAAATACAATAAGTAATTAAGTCAGTGCATGTTCCCTAAAAAACTTTTATAGAACTCAACGGTTAGTTTGGCACACCTAAGCTTATAGTGACTACTTACCCGACAACATAAATATCAGCTGGCTCCTCCATATCTAACCATTCTTCAATATCTAAGTCACTGGGTGGAAATCTTCCTCCAACATTCCATGTCCCTACGCAGATCCTGCACATTGATACTTGCAGATTATGTAAAAGAACATCGTCACAAAATTAGGAATTTTTTTTAACTCCAGCCTAGTAGAAAATTTTAGTTAATCTTCTGCAATATGATATGTATTAGTATAACAGGAGGAATGAGCAACAGGTATGTCATTTCAACTCAAGGAATACTACCTGAGTTCTCTAACATCAACATACTGAGAAAGAAGGATCTCTGATCTGTGCCTTCTAAGCCTGTAAGGTACACCATTCATTTCATCACCTACGAGGCACCACTGATTTTGTTAGCATATAAGGCAACATGACAATCTATGACTTTTTATCAAACAGAGGTTGTGCAGAACACAGTGGCAAAAGAAGAAGAAAAGAAAGTAAGAAGCAAGCGGTTGCGTCAGCACATAAGGCAATTTGTCAACCCATATCAAGCACACGCCTAATGGAATCAAAATGGACTTCAGAGTAAAATATAACAAATGCTAAAATGCATCCAAGTTTTATTGCTAACTATCCATTGATTCTGTTTCTATTCATTATCATCCATGAATATTTTGAAATGTTTACCAAGAAGAGCTGAAAAACCCTGTTAGAACAGTCTAAGTTCAGAATTCTATAAGCTTCAATTCTTTTCATGAAGATCAGAAGCAGAAGTTGGGGCCAAAACTAAGGCAGCGAGAACCACTCAGTTGGTATATTAACTGCAAATAACTCTGCTGTCTCTGCATAATCAAACTAGCATCTTCTCTCCTACCATGATTATTTCACCAGCGTTACTGTGTGCCTACCTCCTTGTCTAAAAGTCATCTAGATCCAACTCAAAGACAAATATGTATAGAGAAACATAACTGCCAGTCTATCAGACACTAATTATCTGCATGCTTCTCATTTTCTTGGGAAAAAACATCATGTGCTCATGATTCATGAATTACCAGTTGTGCTTGCACCCAATCCACCCAATATCCTTTCTTCGTTACATAGCTCACACTTCCAACCAGACATGCCTGCACAAAAGGCATTAAAAATACAGCAATCACAATTTATGATTAAATCCAAAAACTCTTTGCAAAAAATCAATCCAAAAGCTTAAGCTAAAGAAAAGCAGTGACTATAAATATAATGCAGATTTTATTTCACTGAAGAGAGAAGATATAAAAGTTACAGAATGTGGGGGCACAACAACCATTTCATAGTGAAGTCAAGTAGAAGATGGTCACATCACCATTCCTATATTCTGTTTCTTTTCAAAAGGTGAAAAGAACAGCCAAAAGTAACCTTAAAAGGCAATGTGAAATACCTTATAGCCTTCTTGTTTTCCGTAAAAAGTTTGAATATACCAAAAGAAATCTCTGGTCAGAAGAAACTACTAGCCGGCTAGCCGGGCGTTAAAATGATTAAGCATTCTCAGTGACAGAGATGATCATACCTCTCTACCATATTGAATTAATGGCAAATAATGAACTATTAGAGTAAGCTAGCAAAGAAATCATCAAACAAGAAACACTATCCAGCGTGAACTGACAAATTATTCAAGATGACATTTTCTAATCTACTTGTAAAGTCAAATCACCAGAGCCCAAACAGTAGCGTACAAGAAAGAACTTTCATTGCAACACCGTGTTGTCTGCTCTGCATTACCGTCAACGCCTATCGCTCAAACTTCCGAACCAAATTCTCCCCAATTTCGCTCCAAATAATAGCAAGATTGAGCAAAGAGATCGATTCAGAAATTCAGAACATTGCGCTCACGAAAGGGAGCTGCGGAAGAGAAGAGCAGGAAAGAGGGGGTAAGCAACCTTCGCGGTCGGTCTCGCCGTCGGAGCGCTCGTCGGCGCTGAAGTTGGAGTCCCCGGACCCCGCGCCGATGTTAAGCCACTTGCGCAGCACCACCCTGTTCCACAGCTGCGGCACGCACCCCCAATTCGCACCGCAACACAACACCATCTCAGCCCATCTCTGCATCACAAGATCCTTCCGCCGCCCCAACCAGAGACAAGAACAATAACATAAAAACATGAGCTTTTTTTATCCAAGAAACGGGAGGTTCAAGAGCAGCTCTGGGCGTAAAGAACTACATGCATCTGCCTCCCGCCGCCATCACGCAGAGTCCGGGAGGCGCCGAGCGAAGCGGCCATGGTTGCCTGACTTGCCTCGTGGTGGGCTCGGTGAGCAGGGATGAATAACTGCGGCAAGGAGGGGAGGGAGGAGGAAGAGGACGCCATGCGCACGACTGCAGCGGCTCCCCTGCCCAGATGCCACCCGAGCATGCCTGAAGACTGGAACGTGAGGGCCGCTTTGGGCGTTGGCTGCCCTTTTCTATGTGTTATCGTGAGTCTAATACTGTTTTCTAAAAGAAAGATAAAATAAAAGTTGATTAAACTAGAAAGGACTTGACGTTCTTTTTAAATAGAAACAAGTATACTAAAATTCGTTTCGACTATTTCTTCATAGTGTTTACTAACCTGTCATTTATTTGTGTTCTTTTTTCGATTTACATGTCATTTTGGACACATACAGTCAGTACCACATGGTGCTCGTGTTTATCATTTTTTTCTTATAAGTTTAGGTAAATTAGTGATTGATGCTACTTCAAGAAAACATCGCAGACTTCTCTACAGGTGACATAGTCATCATTTCCTATCCAATCAGGAAAAGATGAGCCAAAGCTCCAAGCCTAGGCATCCATAGCAGTATAGCACTCGATGTCCAATCATCAAGATTTGGTACTGAATTTAACGAATTAGACCTAGCATTTCATAGTTGTAGGCCAAGTTAAGTGTTTAGAAAAACTCCAACAGCCTAGCTAAATCTATCTAGTTCTGTAAAAATAAAAAAAAGTGGCAAAAAGTTCAATCCAACAGCCTCTGCATTTGCCTCGGTTCGCTATCTCGCTCTCTATCCCCCTCCCTCCGCTCGGCATCTTTGCCGAGCAAGTTGCCTCGCCATCTTCCTTCCCTCGCGCCCACGTCCTCGGTCTGCGCTCCTTCTCCCTCTCCCGTCGCTCGAGCTCCTTGCTCTCGCGCCCGCGCCCCTCTCTTCCTCGCCGGTGAGCTCGAGGATGGCTGCGCCACGCCTCCCCACCGGCCCTGCCCAGGGATGGCCTTGCCTCTCCCTCCCGCGCACCCTTTTGGCGCCTCGTCCTCCTACGGCGGCGGCGCTGGGGGCGGGGGCACGTCGCTGGTGGGAGACGGGCTGGGGGCCATCGGGGAGGGCACCGGCAGGGAGCTCATGCCGGAGCTGGGGGCCGAAGCCATGGACGTCGGGGTGGGCGTGCTGATGAAGGACCTGCTCATGATGTCGGGGACGTCGGCTCGGCCTCGACAGGTCCGGCAGCGGCGGCTAGAGCTTCACGCGCAGAGCAAAGGAGACGAGATGTGGGGAGAAGGAGACCTGCTAATTTGGCTAGTCGGTTGGAATATACCAAAATATAGAGAGAAAATCTTAGCTAAATGGATAGCTAAATTGAAATAAATGGATAGCTAAATTGAAATACAGAGAGTAAAATTTGGCTGGGCTGTTGGAGTTGCTCTTAACATGATATCAAGATTTGCTACTGAATTCGACGAATTGGACCTAACATGTCCTAGTCGTAGGCCGAATTTAACATGGTACGGTGATATGCATATGGTGGTAGTGGGTACCAGTGTTAATGTCAATGATTACCAGTTGGGTTCTCGCATTTTAAGTGAAAAGGTTATATCTTTTTTGCATCCTAGGGCCTCTGGATTTTGTTTCACTTTATACTATCTCCAAACATATACCCATCTATTGTTGACAATGTTAAATATGAAATATGTTTTCACCCTAAAAAGAATTAAGTTGAATGTTCCAACCAATTGAACCCAAAAACTTAAGCTGATAGAAAGATGCAAACAATTAACGTATACTTCAACAACAACAAAAAAAGTTACATAGAAATATTCCTATTTTATTGGCACGGAAATGAGGTTGCTTCTAACAGCTTATAACAGCTACTATTCTTATTTGGTTGTATCTGAAGTATGATGAAATGCACTGCGTTAGCTTTCATTTTAGTACGTATCTTGTGTTTTATCTTAATCAGTTAGGCAGACCATCAGAAGGAAACTCAGACATGGAAAATATTATCCATCTCTTTCAGCAGTTCCTCTTGTCACGTCTCCAAATCATTGTCTTGAGCTTACTATATGTTGTCTTACTGGCATATGCATTTTTCTACATGAATTTTATGGTGTTGCGGTTGCGGTCTCAGTTGATGATGTTGCCTTGCCTTTAAAGATGCTATTGACATAAGCTATTGCCATTTAAAGATTATTTATAAGTTTAGACTGGGATCTTGAAGAAAGCAACCTGTCGGTAAATCACATTTTTATAATTTTGTGTAAAAAATCTGGACCATACACTTTATCTGTCACGCACCTACTGAATCCATGGCCTGTTTTGCTGCCCTCCCACTTCATTTGCAGGCATTTCTGAAATCAGCATCAAGAACTGCCTGGTTTGAGCATGCATGTGAAATGTCGTGCCTGCCATTTTGTATGAGCCAAACGACGAAATTTTGCATTTCTCATTCCAGTTATATTTTCTAGCACTTCAAGTTAAAAAAATTACTAGTTACTGTATTTGGAAGGAACAGCGACATATCTTCGAAGCGTGTGTATTTTTCTTTTTGGATCTAGTGGTCGTTTGCCAATTGCATATCATGTCTCAGAAATAGGGCTTTAATTTAATAAACATGCTCCGAAATCATACAATGGCAGATGAATTCAATTGGCCATCGTCTCGGACTCTCGGTAGAGTCTTTTTTCTTCTTTATCAATGCCCGAGCGGCGCCTCGTCGGTGTTCAGATTTTCGCATCGGAGAGAAGAGCACAGAGTGGGGAGGCGGAAGGTTCGCGGCGAAAATCGCGGGCAACCGCCTCCCCTCGCTGGAGATCGGCAGGATCCTCTGAATCTACAGCGACTCTTGTGCGGGGGAGGAGGAGAGATGAACTGTGGAGGACGAATGAAGCATCACTGTGTGTGATTCTTCCCAATCCACCGCTGTTAGCCGGAAAAAGGTGAGGAATCCCCCCCTTTATGCGTCCTCGGTCCTCAAAGGGAGATGTTTCTCCTGGAAAATTGTTTCTTCAAATTTGATTGCCTAAGCGGTTAGGCCTTCCTCTTATGTTCCCAGCTTTGTGCATTATTAAATCTTCTAGGTGGATTCTCCCCCTTTATTCATTCAGAATTAATACGTTTTTCAGTATGTGTACAGAGGCAGCGCTTATGATCTGAGCGAAAATACTGCGTACTGGGAAGAGTTTGGCAAGGTATATAAAAACTTCAGTTTTTGTCTGAAGCTCAGAATTTCATACTAGCAAGGATGCTATGGCTCGATAAGGGTCCATAATCATGATCCAATGAACACCATTCCCAGTCTCCCATAATGAATCATACTGCATGATGTTCTTGGTCAAGTAAGAAACGCAATTCAACATCCTCAGGCAGATTCTGAGATCTGGCATTGGCATTGCATTTTTTTTTGAAAGAAATACCCCAAGTGAGACCCCTGAAGTTTAATGTGCCTCACCCAGGATTTGAACCCTGGGTGGGAGCCTTATAGCTAATGGCCTTTGCCACTACACCATGAGCTCCTTGGCCATTGGCATTGCATTGCCATCACCTTGGATGGAACTTGAGCTAGGAAATTGCCTGTCTCATCATTCAATGGTTCTAGAAGTGCTTCCTTCTCCAGTAATAGGTGACCATCAACCTCTGTATTGGTGAATTTTAGAGCTCTCTGAAACTTCCTATGGACGAAAACTTCGACATCTGCCATGTAGACTGCAGTCACAGGACGATGATCAGAAAATGTAAGCTCCGCCCTCTTGTAGGAAAGTAGCCTGGTTCCCTTCCCATATGAGAGAATGCGGTCACACCTACACAAGTAGGTGAAAGTCTTTTCTTATTCTTTTCATATCTTCAGTTCTGATCTCTAGAACGATTGGAATAACTGTATGAATCTTATGCAGAGCAAAAGGTAGGGCTTAAAAGGGAAAGCATACCATGCAGGTGTTCTTCTCCCAGATTTTGTTGCATCACTTACATATTTTTCTGAGTTAAACTCGTATTTATATGTTGGGGGAAAGCCAATAGCTCCTTCAACCCAACCGTCGAATGAGCATCCTTTCCCTAGTTCTTTTTTTAGCTGTCAGAGAAGAAGCGTGAGCTGGAAATTTTGTGGAAGTAAATTAATATATCAGGGCATCAAATTACCTGATCCTTGTCAAATAATCCATCCCAGTCCTGTTTGGAGATAAGTTCATGTGTCTGTTCATATGATAAGTTGAGGCGATAGTTGAGATCCCCTAACCATATAATCCTTCTGAAAAATTTAGGGGCGCACATTAATAAAAAAAAGTCATGGAAGTGACTGATTCAGTGCAATATAGGAGCATAGCACACAAAGCATTCAAGACATAGATTAATCACTTACTCATGGTCGCGTATTCTCTGGGGCACCCCTACTATATGAAATGGGTTATCAAACACAGTTCTTCTATGGATTTCCTCAACATTTCCATTTCTCTTTAGTTCATCTCCATTCTTTTCTCCAGCAGCCAAGTGGCAGCATACAAAGCAAAAATGAGTGTCATGTATAGACATGCTGACTGATACTGATCCCTGAAGCATATTGAAGGAACAAATGTGAGTATGTGCTGTATTTACACAACGAACAGGGATAGCTATGATGTATACAATAGTAAGCAGGTACTTCTTAAAATTTAAGGAAATAAATAATAAAGAAAAATATCATCAAACTTGCTTTGGCACTTGCCTTGTTACCAATAAAACCTCTTGTACCTACACCTACAATTGATACTCTTAAATTATGAATGTGCTTCTGCAGCCTTCTCCGAACCCATACTGAAAGAAATACTCCTACCATTTGCTTGCTTATTATCCTTAGATACTGTGGTCTTTTCCTTTTAACTCTATTATCGATGCTAACATCACAGGCTAAATCCAATGGCTGAAGACATTGAGCTGAAGTACATGATTTTGCACTGTCCGACAGATGAAGCTCCCCATCACTATCATTGCTGGATTCACTAAGCAGTTCATTCTCCATCGCAAAAGCATAATATGATGGGTTAAACCTTGCTGGTGAAGGAGAGTCACTGTGGCATTTAAACCTCGAGTTATCTGGACACTTCTTATTCAAAGTTTCATGGATGATTTGCTCCCATGCTGCAATTGGACGAGTATCTTCAGTGCCAATCATATACCCGACTTCTAGAGGAATAATCTCTTGAAATCTGAAAGATGACATTATTTATTTTAAAAAGAATATAAGTAATTGCAGTGGTACTACATCATTTACATGCAAGCCAAACTTCTTGTCTGAAACGTGATGTAAATCTTACTGGAGGGACTAGCATTTGGTACAATATTTTGAATAATATTAGCTTGCACAAGTAGATTTTTTTTCGACAAGGAAAAATTTATTAATTTCCAAGGTTTTTACATCGAGTTGATACATGACACATTTAATATAATTAAAAGCTGCATGTGACAGTGAAATAATTTTCAAATATAACAAGTTTCCAGTTCATGTTCCCAAAATTAGAACTGCTACACCAGATTTTGGTATCATTTGGTGCAAAATCTGGCGCATATCATTTATCTTGCAAACTATGGAAAAAAGAAAGGTTCAGATTTTTTTTCCTTTGAGAACTCAACTGTGAGCTATGAACCAAAGGATTTTGAGCCAAAAATTACCCAAGAACATAAATATCAGCTGGCTCATCTGTGTCCAACCATTCTTGAATATCCAAGTCACTGGGTGGACATATGCTTCCAACATTCCATGTTCCTGCACAGATCCTGTATATTAAAAGGTGCAGTTTAGATGAAAGCATGCTTTGTTTGTTTCAGCCTTGTGCCAGTTAAGTTTGATTATTTGTTACTATCTTGCGTGATATGGCATCACTATATCAGGTGCAAATGAGCAGCAGGAATACCTTTTTGCTGAAGAAACTACTGAGGGAAGAAATACCGTCGAGGACATAATTGGACGCAAAGAAATGCAGGGTCTGTATGGCTATACCTGAGCTCTCTAACATCAATATACTGAGAACGAAGGATCTCTGATTTCTGCCTTCTAAGCCTGTACGATGCAGCCCTTGTTTGACTATCTGCGAGGCAAAGTAGATTGCATTAGCATACATGGCGACATGCCAATCCCAGAACTTAATCGAACAGGTGTCTGAACTGTGTTAAGGTTAAAGTTCTGAGTTTAGACCTCAGTAAAACAAAGTAAGCACCAAAAGGCGTCCGAGTTCATGGTGATTTTCTGTCCTTTGCGCTTGCATTTATCGTCATAGAAATATAGGATCAATGGAAATGGATACGGAAAAAATTAGATGTTCCATGGACTATGCTTTTATAAGTACTATAGATTCAGAAATCTAGAAGGATATATTCTTTGCAGGAGAGCAGCTGAAGCGCAGTTCATGGGGAAAGACCGAGAGTAGAAACTCTTTTCCTCCCTATGTTCATTCAGAGAATAAAAAGGATAAACTCCTTTCCTTCCGAAGTTCAGAAATTAAGTTACCATACGTCCATGTCCATGCTATACTGAATTAGCGACACTCATAATGGCAGAACAATAAACAAGACGACAACAATAAAGCAGTGAAACCCCTAAAAGCGCAATTGAAGAGAACTCAAATCGCTGCCTTCTTAAGCAGGAGATTTTGAAGCTCACGTGTCTATCTTTCCACCACATCTTGGGAGCGAATCATACCCCATATGGATGTGATAGAATGTCATGTATACGGAATATATGGCAAAGGTGCAGTTGTTTTCAAGATCTTTTAAAAAGTGAATTAAACGGACAAGGATAAAAGGGAATAGCCCCGCTCTACAGCAGCCCCAAATGAATTCAAAAGATTCGCGGCCAACTCTAGTAAACGGTAGTTACCGATTATTCAAGAATCAAAAAATGAGGGAGTCAAGGCACCAGAGTCCAAACAGCAAAGCTAACATGCAACAGCTTTCATGGCAATATATACTGTTGTCTGCTCTCGTTTTGCTTCAGACAAGATCAAGCTTGAGTGTAAATGGATCAAAGCACATATCGAGAACAGGTTCCACGCATATCAAAGGAAGGGAAGAGAAGAGAAGAGGGGCAAAGAATAAACCTTCGTAGTCGGCCATGCCCGGCGTCCGTGGGGAACCTGGCGCAGCGGCCATGGCTGCCTCTTGGTGGTCTTGGCGAGGTCAGAGCAATGGCCGCGACGAGGAGGAGGAGGAGGAGGAGGAGGACGCGCGAGACGATGCAGTGGCCGGCTAAAACAAACGACACGAGCAAGGGTGTGATTGTGTGAAGGGTGATGATGGCTGCGTTGAGGCTGGACCCCTTTATGAGCAAAACTAGCTTGATTGGTTCAGTTGCTATTGATAAGGAGGTGGGGCCGGGCATTCGATGACACCTCCTATACCGGCGAGCAAGTGTTCGGTCCAAAATAGTTCAATTATGCCATCTTATATAATTCTAAAAAAAAGAAGCTATAGTAAAAAAAACTTACTAAATTAAGTTACTTAAAAATCCTATACTATGACATTTTTTCCCCGGAAGAACTGACCTACATGTGCTACATATCTAAACAGGTAGGCTAGTGATTTCTGCGATCAATCTGCTGTGTGATGAACCGGATTCTCACCGACGAGAACCCGACTCCCTGTACCCTTGAGATAGTCCCAGGAATAGCAGCTATCTCGTACAGAACTCATCTCAGTCGAATATCACATCCATACAACGATAAAAGATTCATTACATGACTTATATAAAGACAAAGCGTCTGGTACAAGCCCTCTGGGCTAAATCGACAAAAAGAAACATCTGCGCAGCGGTAGCTAGAACTTCAGGGTCCACTCCTCCACAGGCATCCTTGAGCGAAGCGCACACCCTTCAATCGTACCACCCGTCCTGGTTGAACTCGTGGTCGGGGTCTTCACCTGAGAACCCAAAGTCTGTCCCCAAGGAAATGGGACAGGTCCACGTCACCAACCATAATATGATGCAAGCTTTAAAGTGGCCTATTCTAAGGTATAGAAATAATCAAGGTTTAAGCCAGGGTTTCTTATGCAAGCAGCAGCAATAACCCAATTTCATCTCATCACCAACTCCTGCTCACACGTACACAACCACTCCCCAAAACCAACCATCAGCCTCACATTTTCCCATCGGGCTCGTCCTGCCACAGCAGGTTCCCGCGAAACATCATCCACCAATCACCTTCCACTCACTAGTCGACTCGGTGAGCTCCCTCCCCACCTCGTCTCAACAGCCTCAGCTGGACCAATCTCTCATAACCCGAATCAAGGATGAGGTAAGAAAGCAGATTCCCATGCTAGCCGGGGCTTCTCAGAAATGGGTCGTCCGTAACCGTGGACACGGCTATACGTATAGTTTACACTCTGCAGAGGTGGCACTCCAGGAATCCATCCGGGCTGCAAGGCTAGTCCGCAACCAACCTGAGACGCAGCCCACAGCAAAGACCCTAAACAGTAGCGGCGCCAATCCTGTCTCCCTGGGCTCGGGAAACATCCGATCTAACATCTGCCCCAGGGTCGTGAAACCTTCCCACCGGGGCCAGTCGGGGGCCGTGGTAAATCAGGGAGATTACGCCGCAACGAATCCCCCCTACACATGTCAAACTCGATTCTCCTACAGTCTCGGCGCCGCACTAGAGTAGGCTTGCTGGAACCCTCCCCATACTGGGTAGATGGTGAGCACGGTATTTCCCAAGTCCAAAGTGGGGGCACGACTCGGTCCTTAATTGTTCGGTAAAGCGAGTATCTGCATCACAAGCGATCCGCCGCAACGGTCCGCAATCGGCACCCATAACAGGTATTGCCGCCCAAACTCCTCAGGTACTCACCGAGTACCAATCCCCAAGTAACCAATAACCATGTACCCGCAACAGGTACCCCATAGGGACTGCCCGAGTGCAGCCCCTCAGCACCTCGATCTACGATCGAGTTGTTATTACTCGCTTACACCGCCTAGCTGCGCTACTCCTCCCAAACCACCCACAACTCACGCCAAGAGGATCAATCACAACCATCCCAACACATGCATAGCATAGCATATTTCATAAAGGGAGTAGTAGGTAACAAGGTAACAGGATATTAACAAAGGCAGTGCAGGTTTATCATGTGAGTAAAGTAAAGCGCTAGCATACTAGTTTGCATGTCTAATAGGTATTTCATAGATGGTCGGGCGTGAACCTGGGCAAAGGTCTTCGTCCTCGTCAAAGCAGTTGTTGTAGTGGTCCGGCTCCTCCTGACTCTCCGGAGCTCCTAGGGTTGCGCGAAAATAAAATAAGACGCGGCTACTAGCAAAGAAACACTAAGACAGTGACGAAAGAAGACCCAAATAACACCAAACTCTACACTAACGCGTAGATCATGATTTTAGAAAAATATAGAAACTGGTTTCATATTTTTCTAAGCTACGGTTGATTTATTATTAATTTTCGAAGTTTAAATCATTTTCTGAAAATATTAAATAATTTCCGAAAAAGAAAACAGACAAATAATTAGCCTGCTGACGTCAGCATGACGTCAGCAGTGGGGTCCGCCTAGGATGACGTCAGCAGTGGACCCTGCTGACGTCAGCGTTGACCGGTCAACGGGGTCAACGGGGTCAACGGTCAGCGGGTCAACTCTGGTCAGTGGGCCCCATGTGTCGGTGACTCGCAGAGTATGACAGGTGGGTCCCATACGTCAGCGCTGTTAAAAGAAAAAGAAAAAGAATAAACGATGGCTGGGCTGGAATTGGGCCGAAAGCGATTGGGCCGGAAAAGTTTAAGGGGGTTAAACAGACTTAAACGCGAGCATTCGGCCCACGAAGGGCTGGCTGCTGGATTCTCTCTGGTGGACTGAGTCCACGGTGCACCGTGAGATAGGTCCACGTAAGCCGGGTGCACGGGATCAAGGTGTGGCCGAACTGGGATTTTCTGTGCACGGCTGTGTGGCGACTTGGTGTGGTCCCGCGTGTGGCATGGCCACGGCGCGACGCGACGCGCGCGCGACGCGCTCTGGAGCACGCCGGCGGCGACGGTCCGCGGCGGAACTGGCCGGAGATGGGTCGGCTTGGATCTAGAACGGTCGTGTTAGCTCATCTAGGGTTAGGCGAACACGGATGGGGTGAACAAGGCTCGGATTTGGTTCGGTTGGGCCCTCCCGACGCGTTTAGCGGCGGCTCGGCCATGAACGCCGGTGAGCAACCACGGCGGCTCGGCTTTTGCACGCAACGGTGCTTGGTTTGGGTTGGCTTGCGCGCTCGTGGTCTCCAGCGACTGCTGGGGCACGGCTAGGTGCACACGCGCGGGCACGTGGTCGCCCACGGCCGCGCGTGGCCTCGGCGTTCGCGCGCACGGCGAGCAGAGCTCGGCCACGGCGGGCCTCGGCTGTGGGAAACAAGGCGTCGGCGGGCTGCGAGAGGGTTTAGCGGCGACGGGAACCTGCAGAAGACGACGGCCACGACTCGATGGTCGGGTCCCAGAGGCTGGCAGCGACGGCGGCGGCGGAAATCGCCGGAGACAGAGGAGAAAGGGGGCGAAACGCGGTGGCTCACCTAGGGGTCACGACGAGGTACGCTGCAGCTCGGGGAAGGCTTGACGCGGTCCGGCGGTCCTCGTGCTCCTCCTCCCGTCCCTGGTCCGGCTCCTCGTCGGCGAGTCCACGGACGGCGGCGCTCCGGGCCTTGGCGGCGGCGTCGTGGAGGTGCTCCTGCTCCTCTTCCCTTCCTCTTCTTCTTCACCACTCCTCCTCTGGTCCTTCTCTTCCCTCTCCCCTTCTCGAATTGGTGAACTAGGAACCCCAAAGGGGCGGCGGCGGCTTGAACAGGGAGTGCGGCCGGCGGCGGGTTTTATAGGCGCTAGGCTAGGGCTTCGCGGGCACGAACGGCGAGATGGGGTGCTCGAGCGCTCGCGGACACGCGGCGCAATCGCGACGGGCCGCACAGGGGCTCGGGTGGTTGGGTCACGGGCGGCGCGCTCGCGGGAGAGAGAGGGGGGGCAGAGCGGCGCGCGGGGGAAGACGACGCGAGGAGAGAGGTAAAGCTGACAGGCGGGGCCCGCCTGTCAGTGGGAGAGAAGGAGACGCGGCGGGGACGCGGTGAATGGCTGGGCCGAGCTGGGCCGGAAGGCCGAGCGGGCCGATTGGGTTGCTGGCTCGGGAAAGAAGTTGAAGGTGGTTAAATGGACTTGAGCTTCGGGAATTCGGCCCACGAACAGGAATAGGTTTGGAAATTAGTTTAGTCAATTAGAGTTTGAATTCAAATCTAGAATTTGAATTCAAACCAACCAAAAATCCAAATAAATTCAAATAAATCCAAATCACACTATTTCATCCTTAGCACTTCAAATTGATTTTAAATTTGAACTTAAATTGCCTAAGAATTTAGGGAGCAAATAGAAGACACTCTTATATGTTTGTTTGCATGCACACAATTCCACCAAACATTTTTAAATTCGAATTTTTGCACCCAGCAAAACCTATAGAAATTTTAGGGTTGTTACAGCACGTGAAAGCATGATAGGAACAGATCATCCATGCCATGCCATTATGCATAATCTTTTATAATTTACCTAGCTAAGCACGCTTCATGGTCAGCGAATAGGGCACAGCACCAAAAACTTCCTGGATTTCAGCACATCTGTGCATGTGGTCTATGAGATTATCGTACTCATTTTCAGGATCGCATAACATCTCTTGGTGTACATGGTTAGATATCTTTTTTTTTCGAGAAATCATGGTTAGATATCTTGTGTCTAGTACATACCTTTTTTATTTTTTTTATCGAATACGCAATAGAATTGTGCATCTTTGTGTTGAGAAAAAGGAGTTTTACAACGATGCCTAGGTGCCTAGGCCTTCCATTGTCACACCCTAGCGTGAAGATGGAAAGAGACTAATACAAACACCGCATTAGCCGATTACTCATGAACTAAACAACCCAAATCCCTATTGCCGGCCAAAATCCATTGCTCGCCTTGCATCTTGATGATGTCAATCACCCCTTGGACTGGCGCCTGTTCTTCCCTGAAGATCCTAGCATTCCTTTGCTTCCAAACCTCCCAAGTGACCAATGCTACAAGGGAGTCGAAACCTTTCTTCTTTTGACCACTCCTAGTATATACTGTTGGGTATTACTGCCGGCATTCTTTTTACTTGAATGATAGTCGAAATGCTGCCGAAATGTGCTTTCAGCTTATTGTCTTCATACATGGTACTCATCTGATAATGGCACTATGTTATATTAAGACAGATAAATAGTAATGGGTTGGAGGGGGGCCTTGAAAAAAAACTGCATGCTTTGTCAGGCACATTTTTTAAATCATATCGTAACTCCAACTTAAGTTAGCTGCTTGTTTTCAGCAGAAGCCGCAATATATACTGCAATTTCTTTAGGTGAAAAAGGACTACTTGATATATCTAATTATTACTCATGAAGCCCTATAGCACGTGAAAGCATGAAGGGAACAGATTATACGACAATACCATGTTCCATTGTTTCAGAATGCAATGGTCCAGACAAGAGACAACCAAGCACATTTCAATGCCAGTCGGCTAATGCCTTGAGACAAATGTTGCCTTTATTTTATACACATCTATGCAGCTGATCTGATATATTATTTAATATCCTTATTCAGAATCATATCGCATTACAGCTAACCACTGTAGGCATCCAAGGTTCAGAGTGTTCATCATTGAGATTCACCAGTGAACTCAGGATTTGGAGCAATCATGTAATGTTGCTGTCCAAATTGTTAGTATGATACAAACTTGCATTATTTGTCTTGCAGGGAAAGAAAAATAAAAGTAAAATAAACTAGGGAATAAATATTTTGTTTTCGTGTAGCAAGGTCATGCATTGGATCTAAGATTACGTACTCCTGGTATGGTTCAGGAACCAAATCACTGCCTTGTGCTTGAAATATGGTGTTGAATACTAACAGGTTTTTTGCTTTGCCATGATGTACACGTGCTTGGTCAATGGTGATGATGCTGAATTTGGAGATGGTGCGGAACTGATAATGACATTAATGATGCTGCTTCTACGAACATGAAGATAGCAACCTGCCTCATGTGAACCGCATTTTTATCATTGTGACAAAACCCTGAATTTTCACATATTTTTTGTCACCAGCCGACACCTACCAAATCCATGGCCCCCTTGTGAAACCACCAATCCGACTTGCCCATTTCGTATTCTGGCAAACAGTCCCCTCCGATTTTAGGTTCAAAATACATTTTTTATCCAGTTCGTCTTTTGCACTCCTGATAAATTTGTTTGCTTGAACGTCTGGTTGAATGTTCAGGAATTCAAGAGTTTACTTTCAGTATAGTTGAATGCAAAAAGGCACGTTATGTAAGGTAATATTTGCTAATTAGCTTGAGAGTATGGAGTGGATAATACACAGATTCTCTATCTCCTTAAAAAATAGATTTTCTATAAAGTAATAAGAATATACAGCTATACAAGATAGGAAAACAAACTAAAAATGTACGCAAGGACCTGACGTATGACTTGATGAATCTTACATGACTATCTGTTCCAACCAATGACAACATACTAGCAAGGATGCTATGGCTTGCTTGATAAGGGTCCATAACCATGGTCTCATGGTCATGGACACCATTCCGTTATGAAGCATACTGCATGATGTTCTCGGTCAAACAATAATGTAGCAAAGATGATAAATGAATATGTGAAAGTCACACACAGGCTAGTACCGATAATCTATGTAATGCAATGAAACTTCCTCAGAATGATTCTTAAATTAGATCCAATATTGGCACAAGCCCAGAAACTCACTATCTTTCTCACAACAACTCAACTCGAGCACAAACTCAAAGCAATGGCGATGAACGCCGCGGCTACAAACCGTCATGTATGTTGGCAAGCTTTATTCCTTGGTTTTGACAAAGTAGAAGTGGCGGAGTACAATGGCTATTTAACAGCAGGAGAACACACACGATGCTACGCTCTGGCTCTCCATGCCCGGCTTCTGCGCTCTTGATCCGCAGGACCCGCACCTCGACGACGCGATCTTCTCGATCCAACGCATGCTGCTTGCTCCGTGTGAATCGGCACCACAAAGCCAACCTCCATGCCAACTACGACTCTATCTGCAGCAGCTTAACTGCATTATCCTAGACACCAACTACACCATGATCAACGGCCCGAACAACCATGATCCAAACAAACTCACGCAACGCACAGACGCGCACATATTCACTGACCAGGTCAGGTTTATTTTCCTAACAATCACCCCCCCTAAACCTGTCAGAACCACGCACACAGACTCACAGCAAGCATGGTTCTTCGTCGGCGTCTGCGAGGAGGGCCCTGTCCTTCTTCGGCTCCCTGCAGTCCCGGGCGAGGTGGCCACGAACGCTGCAATTGAAGCATCTCCCTCGGTTGCGCCGCCCCAAACGCACACTTGTCCCTGAGCATGTGCTACTGTCGTTGTCGTCGTGGTTGCCGCTGCGCCACGCATCTCCACCGTGCACACACTCCTTATCGCGGCACTGGCGAGCATCCCACTACTCCTCAGTGAACAGTAGACGCCCGCTGCCATCCACAACTTCTTCAATGTCGACTTCCTCCAACATGCGTAGCCGGCCAACGACCTCCTCCACGGATGTGGTGTTGAAGTCCGTGAACATCTCGATCGCCACGGCGACCTGCTTCAATTTCTTTGGGACCACGCGCAGGATCTTCACCACACGACTGTCCTCCATTGCCTCACCAAGCTCGTGCAGGCTGGCGACAAGCCCGTTGATGCGCATCGCGAAGTCGTCGACAGACTCCCTGTCACGGAATGCAACGTTCTCGAACTCCTTCAAGAGACGTTGCACGCTAGTTGTAACGCCCGCGTTTTGAATCTCTGGGTAAATCACCTAATTAACTCACCCGGTAAAAACCTTTCAAAACTTTTTTTCGCCGAGCTCCCCTCCCGCCTTGTTATCACCGCCCCCCCCTTTTCCTGTTCCCCTCGCTACCACTACCATCTTTTCCATCCCATCCCGCGTCGCCCGCTCTCGGGTCGACCGCCGGGCCACCCATCCTTGGCCGACCGTTGTCGACCGCCCGCCGCGAATCCCGCCGTCCCCTCCCCTTTTCCTCTCTCTCTTTTTCTTTTTCTCTTTCTTCTTTTCCCCCTCTCCTTTCTTTTTCCCTTTTCCTCCTTTTTCCTTCCCCCTTCTCTTTCCCTCCCTCCTCTGTTTCCTCTGCTCCTCCTCCCCGACACCGCCGCGGCCGCTCTGCTCTGCCCCACTCCACCGTCGCCGACCACCCGTACCCGGCCGGCCCCATCTCCCCTCCGCTCGCCGTCGCAGCTCGGCCACCACCACCGCTCCACCGCACGCCACTGCCGACCCTGACGCGCGCGCTCTGGCCGTCCCGCCGCACCCAGCGCCGCACGCAAGCCGCGCGACCATCGTCGCCGCCACCCCGCTCCGACCACCGTACACCACCGCCGTGCCGCCCGCCACTGCGGCCCCGCACTCGTCGTCCTCGTGCCCACAGCCGAGCCGACACATTGCCGTGCCGCCCACCGCCGAACCGCCGCTCCGACCGCCGCAGCACGCCCTCCGCGCACGAGCACGCCACCGCCGGCCCCGCTGCTGTCCTTTCACCACCAGGCCGCGCGCACGCCGCATCGCGACGAGCACAGCACCCTACGCCGCTGCTGACCCATCCCCGAACCGTCCCGTCCGTCGCAAACCACGCCGGCACCATTAACTCCACCGCCGGCCGCTCCTACCGCTCGCCGAGCGCCCCTTCCCCGTCCGCTCGTCGGCCCACCTCTCCAACCTCCCTCCGCGCCTATAAAAGGGCCCTCGGGCACCATTTCCATCTCCATCCGCTCGCACACCGCCCAATCCGCCTCTCCGCAGCGACACCACCGCCGCCGTGCTCCATTGCCACCACCGCCCCGGGCTCACGTGGGCAGCTCACCACGGGCCACTCCAAGCCAAGCCGACTACACGCGGAGCTTCCCCTCCACTCCCTGCAGCTCGACCACCAGCCAATTGGCCCTTCCCGCCACCATAGCACCGCCGCCCACACTCGCCATTGCCGCCGCCGCCACTGCTCTCGTGGGCAGCTCTCCCCACTGCACCTCCGGCCGTGGTAAGCCCACTGATGGACTTGTCGTGCACCCCTCTCTCTTTCCCCCCTGTTCCCGTCCACCGCCGCCGCTCCCGTCGCCGGCAATCCGGCCGTCATCGCCGCCGATTTCCCCCCTCCCCTCCCTCTCTGTCTGTCGAACGAAAGAGAAGGGCATTTTGCCCATACCCCCCTGAACTCTACCCTATTCAACCCGCCGTCCAAAACTTTAAGCCCCTCTCTCTCTGGTACAATTACACATGACCCCCTGGGCTTTAAACAAATCAACCCGCAGTCCACGGGCACTGTTCTCTCTCTCTCTGATAATTTTGCCAGAAGCCCCTGAGCTTTTCCCTATTTACAGAAAGGTCCTTTTCTTTTTAAACAGCCCCTAAACCCCACTAAACTCGTCATTTCATGCGCCAAATTAATCCTGTTTGACCCCAAACTCCACCACAATATTCACCAACATACTCTTGCCAAATCCAACCAGTTCACACTCAAAAATAATCATGTCATTATCTTTCGCTCTCATTCTCCGTTCTTTCTTCTGGAGCTCAATAAAAGCTTTTTCTTTTATTTATTTGGGTGTTTGTTTGTGTGTGCCGTAGACTCCGCTGTGAACGAGGAAGAACTCGAGGAGGAGCAGTGCTACGAGCAAGAGCTTGGAGACCAAGACCCCGGGCAGGAATCCCCCGAGGGTTGGGAGAACGGCAAGTGCAATCCCACCCTTTGATGCATACTGTTGTCCCAATTTTTTATAACCACAACCCATGGCCTGATTTATAAAACTTGCATAATTTTACTGCTAAACCCGATTGGATAGCCATTCCTTGATTGCTATGACTGATTCCTTGACAACCTAGGTTAATATTTAAATACGACAATGTTCTATTTTGAATATTAATCACTGCTAGAAATGCTTAGGAACATTTTACCGTTATACCCATGACAAATATTTGGTGTTTACAAAAGCAACCGTGTGCGTGCTTTAAAATAAAAGAGATGAATTTTGTGAATAAAATGAGTACCCCGTGTGGGATGAGACAGACGGTATTTCTTGTGTGAAATGCCGAGGTGAGCTCTAACCTCTGTGGTTGAGCATGGTGGGAGTTGTCTATCCTATCACAAATTTTGGGATGATGTTGATGTGTCATCTAGCCTAACCCAATTTCCTGTACCACCACTCGACCGTTGTATGTGGCAACGGCCTAGCATAAATCCCACTAGTTGAGCTGCTAGTTATGTGGTGTGCTGGTGAGCAACAGAGGGCCATGGAGCCGGGGATACGGTCTATGTGAGGTATGCCCCTGGTTAGAACCTCGTTGGTAGGTTGCTAACCCCTGGTCGCGTCTGTGGTAACTTGTCAGTTTAGCTATGGTGGGTAATGGCTTTGATAGGAGCTGCACTGGCACTAAGGTGTTCTTGTTGTGGTAGCCTACTTGTGGTTGTGTACACCTCTGCAGAGTTAAAACCTATCCGGATAGCCGTGTCCACGGTATTGGGCGAGTTACGGCTTGGTCACTTCACTAGTCCCCTGTTTTGGTGTAAGAAAGTGTTGGTGTTTCATGAAGCTGGGAAATGTTTTGACTTGGGCTACGACAGATGGGAAATCTGGTAGCAACGAAATCTTGTGCGGAAAAGTGTTACATTTACTGTTCTTTTTAAAAGAAATGTTTGTGAAAACCTATTGTGAAAACCAACCCCCCTTGCATGAGTAATAAAATTTGCTTTGCTGCTAAATGAACCCTGAGCCTTCCTTGTTTCAATACTTGCATACTTCTGTTATACCCTTCCGTGGTTGTGGTTGCACTTGCTGAGTACGTAAGTACTCACCCTTGCTTAATCTGTGCAGAGGCAGACCCGGACTTTGTGCCTGAGGATCTCGTCTAGTGGGGTTCGTTCTGCACCCAACCTTTGCCTGTGTGTTAGGGTCACCCGCTGGAAGCCGCATGCGTTGCCACTCTGATGAAGACCTCTATGTCATCAACCTGTTTATCTGGAGCTTAGCTTTAGTTCTGTTTGTCGTGGCCCTGCAATGCCACCGTCTCCCGTAGTGTTGTCTTTGTACTGAACTATCTGTTGTAATAATGTGAGCCAGCATCCTGGGACTGGCATTTGTATCACATTAAGTTCTCTCTTTCGAGGGGACGCTTCAGGTGGTATCAGAGCCGTTAGGTTGGCCGTAGGACGTACCCCTAGGATCTTGACCCTACCTAGTCCTCTCTCACCAGTTTGTTCTTGCCTAAACCTCTCCCCCACATAAGTACTCACCGACGGCTTTTTGACTTGTTCCAGATGGCCCAGTCGGCTGACGAGGGTTGGGGCGAAGGCGTCTGCCCCGCAGAACCTGGCCTTCCCAAGTTGCTGCTGCTCAGCCTGGAGCACGTTGGAGTCACAGAGATCCCCGAGTACTTTTACCGGGAATGCACCACCAATGGTACCCGTCGGTGCCGGATGTTCATCTTTGTGGGGAGGAGCTCACTATACAAGGAAGTGGCACCTTGGTTGGTTCACGCCACCGGCTACGACCGTCCTAATGCCTACCGCAAAGCTACAAGAAGAGCCCTGATGTGCCTCCGCGAGCTCTACAGGCAGTACCTCGTGGGAACAGCACTAGGATTTACCCCACCCCTGGAAAGTGGAGGACGCGAATGGATTGCCCAGATGAGGAACCTTGGGAGAGATGAAGATATGGAGGACGCTGTGTCCCACTTGTCCATTTACCTCACTGGCTTAGACAGGCTGTACCGAGAGACATCGGGACAGCTGAGGCACCAGATCCGCAGAGTCGAGAAGGCAGAGAAGGAGCTAGAAGAGGTGAAGAGAGAGCTAGGAGAAGCGAAGGAAGGACTGGAGATACAGAAGGCGACGGCCACACAGGCTGTCAGTTCTCTAGCCACTCACCAGGCTAGATGCCAGGCCTACTATGAGTATTTGGATAACCTGGAAGCATACAGGAGAGAAAGAGGATTGTTGGAAGATGAACCAGAAATGACTCATGTGGACGCAGGCACTCAGACCGAAGAAGAAGTGCCAGAGTATCAGCTTCCCCTGAAGAAGCGCAGAGTTTGTCTAGAGTAGATTAGCACTTAGCCTAGCCTTTCCTAGAGTAGTGTCTGTTGTATCCAGTTAGCACTACCATCTTAGCACCGTTGCATCCATGATCTTTGTACCCACCATGTTATGCAATAAAGGCCATCTTTTATCCTGCACTTGTTCAGTTTTTGTTTTCCCCTGGTTTCAGATGGCAGAGCAAGGATGGACCCAGGGAGTTTGCCCAGTCACACCGGGCTTCGCTAGCCTGTTGATCCCCGCGCTGGAACGCCTCGGTGTGCCTGAACGCCCGAGGTACTACAGCAGGGAGTATGAGCACCATGGGACCCAACGCTGCAGAGTGGTCATTGTTGTCGCCAAGAGTGACCTCCACCCTGTCGAGGCATGGCGTACGACCGCCACAGGATTCAGGCACCAGGACACCTACCCCTTGGCTCTCAGGAAAGCCCTCCGCTTCATGTGCGAAATCTTTGAAAGGCACCTGGTCCCCACTCCAATGAGGTACTTCCCGCCGGTCGTCAGAAGTCCAGTCTGGCGAGCTCACATAAGGAACTTGGAGCAGCGCCGTCAAGAGGAACCCCTTTTGTACCAAGTGGTCACCTACCTCAATTCCTTGGACCAACTCTTTGACGAGCAAGCTGAACTCCTGAGAGAACAGATCGCCCGGGCTGAACAAGCAGAATTCTCGGTCCGCATGCACCAAGTCCAGGTGGCACAAGCCGAAGCAAGAGCTGCTGCTGCCATCAGCAATGAGGCAGTCGCCCAAGAAAGCCTCCGGCAGGCTCGGGACCTGCGTATCCAGGATTGGACCAGAAGTGGAACACCTGTTCCAGCAATTGGAGAACCCCATGTCCTACTTGGAACACCTGTCATGGCATGGGGTGAGATTGTGGGGAACCACCCCATACTGCCAGGAATTCCCGCGGGACCCCCACCCACTAAAGATGGACCGTCTGAGCCGCCTCGGGAGAATGGGACCTTGACCGAGGCTGAGCAGGCTCGACTTGCACCGCCAGAGGAGAGCTCGCCCCGCGAGTAAGCCCAGAGTCAAGCGCTCAGAGGGGAGTGAAGCCAGCTTGGTCCGGAGAACCCTTGTACCCCTAGCAGTAGTTTCCCTATCTTGTTCTGTACCCCCCGCCTTGAAGTGCGAGCCTCGTGTACCCCCCCCCAAGTGTTGTAACCCTCAGCTGTTGGAATGGAACCCTATGTGTTTGTTTGTTAGCTTGTGTGCTGTTTCTGCCTTTTAAAATGCGAACTAATCAACTTAAACATCACTTAACCCAATCTCACGAAGGCCTTGCTCAACCTGCAGATGGTGAACACTCGTGCTAGCGCCTCTCAGAGACGCGCCCCTCTTGCTGGAGGAGAACAACCAGAAGGAAGGAGAGAGAATCCTGAGAACCAAAAAGTGGATCAGCAGGATCCCATGGGAGAAAACCAGCCCGAAGGACAAGCGCCCGCAAGAGGCGGACCAGAAGCAAGCCATCCCAGAAGTTAGAATGAGGGATCTTTTGTCATGCCCCCACTCCCACCAGATTTCAACCTGGCACAAGCATTGTACCACCACACCCTGTTCATGCAAAATGTGTGGAATGCCAGCCGCCGTCAGGAGATAGCCCGTAGACCCAGTGCGGGTGACAAGTTGACCAATTTTCTGAGAACCAGGCCGCCCACCTTTGGAGGGTCTAGCAACCCCTTGGAAGCAGATGACTGGCTGAGAATTATCAAGAGGAAGCTGGAACCATTTGGTTGTGGAGACCGTGACAAAGTTCTCCTCACCACCCACCAACTCACTGGAACTGCTTCAGCTTGGTGGGATGCTTACTGTGCAGCTTCCCCAAACGAGTCTGCGATCACCTGGAAGGAATTTGAAGAAGAGTTCCGTCGCTACCACATCCCCGACGCCACCATGAGGCGCAAGGCGGATGAGTTCCGTGCACTGAAGCAAGGGAACAAGACCGTGGAAGAGTACCCCCACGAGTTCACTGAGCTAGCCCGCTATGCACCAGATGAAGTAAAGACAGATGCAAAGAGGCAGGATGCTTTCATCAGAGGTCTACACCCAGATCTTCGAGCCCTGATAATCACCCACAGTTTCCCCGACTTCAATACACCGATGAACAAGGCCATTGTCACAGAAAGGGCCAGAATGGAGGCAAGGCAAGAAAACAAGCGCAAGTTCTTGGAGAGCAAGAACCGTCAGATGGACCGCTCGCAGAAACCCAGGAGCTCCGGTTATGCTGCACCTAGACCCCAGGCTCCCGTGCAGTATAGGACCCAGTTTTAGGCCACAAGCTCCCAGGCTCCCAACAACCAGTTCAAAAGCCAGACCGCTTCGAAGCCCCCTCAGAGCAATGTCAGTCAAGTCACCACCCAGAATAGCAATGCAAAGGCCTGCTTCAACTGCCGTGAGACCGGACACTTCATCGCTGATTGCCCACACCCCAAGAGCAAGACTGTTACTTCAGTCTACTCCAACTCAGTGAATAGACCCAAGCCACCAGTATCTGGAGCCAATCGTGTGCCCGTTCGCAGCACCAACACTGGCAACAACAACAACAACACCCATCAGTCATATGGACGAGCCCGTGTCAACCACATCAGCGCGCAAGAGAACCAAGGTACTCCAATATCAGACCCAGTCAATCCAGTACCGACAGCTTTACCTTTTTAGGAACCAGCCGAATCTCGAGGACGAGATTTCTTTAAGTGGGGTAGGTTTGTAACGCCCGCGTTTTGAATCTCTAGGTAAATCACCTAATTAACTCACCCGGTAAAAACCTTTCAAAACTTTTTTTCGCCGAGCTCCCCTCCCGCCTTGTTATCACCGCCCCCCCCTTTTCCTGTTCCCCTCGCTACCACTACCATCTTTTCCATCCCATCCCGCGTCGCCCGCTCTCGGGTCGACCGCCGGGCCACCCATCCTTGGCCGACCGTTGTCGACCGCCCGCCGCGAATCCCGCCGTCCCCTCCCCTTTTCCTCTCTCTCTTTTTCTTTTTCTCTTTCTTCTTTTCCCCCTCTCCTTTCTTTTTCCCTTTTCCTCCTTTTTCCTTCCCCCTTCTCTTTCCCTCCCTCCTCTGTTTCCTCTGCTCCTCCTCCCCGACACCGCCGCGGCCGCTCTGCTCTGCCCCACTCCACCGTCGCCGACCACCCGTACCCGGCCGGCCCCATCTCCCCTCCGCTCGCCGTCGCAGCTCGGCCACCACCACCGCTCCACCGCACGCCACTGCCGACCCTGACGCGCGCGCTCTGGCCGTCCCGCCGCACCCAGCGCCGCACGCAAGCCGCGCGACCATCGTCGCCGCCACCCCGCTCCGACCACCGTACACCACCGCCGTGCCGCCCGCCACTGCGGCCCCGCACTCGTCGTCCTCGTGCCCACAGCCGAGCCGACACATTGCCGTGCCGCCCACCGCCGAACCGCCGCTCCGACCGCCGCAGCACGCCCTCCGCGCACGAGCACGCCACCGCCGGCCCCGCTGCTGTCCTTTCACCACCAGGCCGCGCGCACGCCGCATCGCGACGAGCACAGCACCCTACGCCGCTGCTGACCCATCCCCGAACCGTCCCGTCCGTCGCAAACCACGCCGGCACCATTAACTCCACCGCCGGCCGCTCCTACCGCTCGCCGAGCGCCCCTTCCCCGTCCGCTCGTCGGCCCACCTCTCCAACCTCCCTCCGCGCCTATAAAAGGGCCCTCGGGCACCATTTCCATCTCCATCCGCTCGCACACCGCCCAATCCGCCTCTCCGCAGCGACACCACCGCCGCCGTGCTCCATTGCCACCACCGCCCCGGGCTCACGTGGGCAGCTCACCACGGGCCACTCCAAGCCAAGCCGACTACACGCGGAGCTTCCCCTCCACTCCCTGCAGCTCGACCACCAGCCAATTGGCCCTTCCCGCCACCATAGCACCGCCGCCCACACTCGCCATTGCCGCCGCCGCCACTGCTCTCGTGGGCAGCTCTCCCCACTGCACCTCCGGCCGTGGTAAGCCCACTGATGGACTTGTCGTGCACCCCTCTCTCTTTCCCCCCTGTTCCCGTCCACCACCGCCGCTCCCGTCGCCGGCAATCCGGCCGCCATCGCCGCCGATTTCCCCCCTCCCCTCCCTCTCTGTCTGTCGAACGAAAGAGAAGGGCATTTTGCCCATACCCCCCTGAACTCTACCCTATTCAACCCGCCGTCCAAAACTTTAAGCCCCTCTCTCTCTGGTACAATTACACATGACCCCCTGGGCTTTAAACAAATCAACCCGCAGTCCACGGGCACTGTTCTCTCTCTCTCTGATAATTTTGCCAGAAGCCCCTGAGCTTTTCCCTATTTACAGAAAGGTCCTTTTCTTTTTAAACAGCCCCTAAACCCCACTAAACTCGTCATTTCATGCGCCAAATTAATCCTGTTTGACCCCAAACTCCACCACAATATTCACCAACATACTCTTGCCAAATCCAACCAGTTCACACTCAAAAATAATCATGTCATTATCTTTCGCTCTCATTCTCCGTTCTTTCTTCTGGAGCTCAATAAAAGCTTTTTCTTTTATTTATTTGGGTGTTTGTTTGTGTGTGCCGTAGACTCCGCTGTGAACGAGGAAGAACTCGAGGAGGAGCAGTGCTACGAGCAAGAGCTTGGAGACCAAGACCCCGGGCAGGAATCCCCCGAGGGTTGGGAGAACGGCAAGTGCAATCCCACCCTTTGATGCATACTGTTGTCCCAATTTTTTATAACCACAACCCATGGCCTGATTTATAAAACTTGCATAATTTTACTGCTAAACCCGATTGGATAGCCATTCCTTGATTGCTATGACTGATTCCTTGACAACCTAGGTTAATATTTAAATACGACAATGTTCTATTTTGAATATTAATCACTGCTAGAAATGCTTAGGAACATTTTACCGTTATACCCATGACAAATATTTGGTGTTTACAAAAGCAACCGTGTGCGTGCTTTAAAATAAAAGAGATGAATTTTGTGAATAAAATGAGTACCCCGTGTGGGATGAGACAGACGGTATTTCTTGTGTGAAATGCCGAGGTGAGCTCTAACCTCTGTGGTTGAGCATGGTGGGAGTTGTCTATCCTATCACAAATTTTGGGATGATGTTGATGTGTCATCTAGCCTAACCCAATTTCCTGTACCACCACTCGACCGTTGTATGTGGCAACGGCCTAGCATAAATCCCACTAGTTGAGCTGCTAGTTATGTGGTGTGCTGGTGAGCAACAGAGGGCCATGGAGCCGGGGATACGGTCTATGTGAGGTATGCCCCTGGTTAGAACCTCGTTGGTAGGTTGCTAACCCCTGGTCGCGTCTGTGGTAACTTGTCAGTTTAGCTATGGTGGGTAATGGCTTTGATAGGAGCTGCACTGGCACTAAGGTGTTCTTGTTGTGGTAGCCTACTTGTGGTTGTGTACACCTCTGCAGAGTTAAAACCTATCCGGATAGCCGTGTCCACGGTATTGGGCGAGTTACGGCTTGGTCACTTCACTAGTCCCCTGTTTTGGTGTAAGAAAGTGTTGGTGTTTCATGAAGCTGGGAAATGTTTTGACTTGGGCTACGACAGATGGGAAATCTGGTAGCAACGAAATCTTGTGCGGAAAAGTGTTACATTTACTGTTCTTTTTAAAAGAAATGTTTGTGAAAACCTATTGTGAAAACCAACCCCCCTTGCATGAGTAATAAAATTTGCTTTGCTGCTAAATGAACCCTGAGCCTTCCTTGTTTCAATACTTGCATACTTCTGTTATACCCTTCCGTGGTTGTGGTTGCACTTGCTGAGTACGTAAGTACTCACCCTTGCTTAATCTGTGCAGAGGCAGACCCGGACTTTGTGCCTGAGGATCTCGTCTAGTGGGGTTCGTTCTGCACCCAACCTTTGCCTGTGTGTTAGGGTCACCCGCTGGAAGCCGCATGCGTTGCCACTCTGATGAAGACCTCTATGTCATCAACCTGTTTATCTGGAGCTTAGCTTTAGTTCTGTTTGTCGTGGCCCTGCAATGCCACCGTCTCCCGTAGTGTTGTCTTTGTACTGAACTATCTGTTGTAATAATGTGAGCCAGCATCCTGGGACTGGCATTTGTATCACATTAAGTTCTTTCTTTCGAGGGGACGCTTCACTAGTGGACTTCGCGCGAGCATCGCCGAGCCTCATCTTCTCCACCGGCACCCACGCCTCTTCCATCGTCTTCTTCACAGCGAGCCCGACCTTCATCTCCGATGGCACCCTGCTTAGGATGGCGGCCAACACCAGCTTGTCCTCGCGGCGCTCGACCTTGTCCGTCCCCACCGCGTGCCACAACACCATCGCCTCCAAGCTCACCCGCATGACCAAGAACCACTCATGGTAGTTGGTCCTTGTCAACAGCGGTAGCTCCACAGCGTCGGAGTTGGCAATGACGCGCTCCGTGATGGTACCGGTCATCGAGTCGTCTCCGATCTTCATCTTCCGGCTCTGATACCAAATGTTGGCACAAGCCCAGAAACTCACTATCTCTCTCTTACAAGAACTCAACTCGAGCACAAACTCAGAGCAATGGCGATGAACGCCGCGGCCAGGAACCGGCCATCTTGGCGAGCTTTATTCACTAGTTTTAGCAAAGTAAAAGTGAGGTGTACAATGGCTATTTAACAGGCGGAGGATGCACACACGATGCTACGCTCTCCATGCCAGGCTTCCACGCTCTTGATCCGCAGGACCCGCACCTCGACGACGCGATCTTCTCGATCCAGGCATGTTGCTTGCTCCGTGTGAATCGGCACCACAAAGCCAACCTCCATGCCAACTACGACTCTATCTGCAGCAGCTTAACTGCATGATCCTAGACACCAACTACACAACAATCAACGACCCCATCAATCGTGATCCAAACAAACTCACGCAACGCACAGACGCATACATATTCACTGACCATGTCAGATTTATTTTCCTAACAAATATTGTCATTGCATTGCCTGTCTCACAGCTCAATGGTTGAAGCTTGACCTAGGAAATTGCCTCTCACGTTTCAATGGTTCTAGAAGTATTTCATTTCCCGATAATAGGTTATCCTCAATCTCTGCGTTTGTGAATTTTAGAGCTCTCTGAAACTTCCTATGGACAAGAACTTCAACCTCTGATATGTAGACTGCGAGCACAGGGCGGTGATCAGAAAACGTAAGCTCTGCTCTCTTGTAGGAAAGTAACCTGGTTCCCCTCCCATATGTTAGAATGCGGTCACACCTACACAAGCAGGCGATAATGTTAATGCTATTACTGTAGACATATCCGCAATTTTGATGTCTGGGACGAATGAATGAGCTAGAATGAATCTTATGCAAAATATAAGGTATGGTGGAGCTTATAGGGGAGGGCATACCATGCAGGTGTTCTTCTCCCAGATTTTGTCGCATCACTTACATATTTTTCTGAGTTGAACTCATATTTATATGTTGGGGCAAAGCTGATAGCCCCTTCAACCCAACCGTCGAATGTGCATCCTTTCCCTAGTTCTTTTTTCAGCTGTCATATAAGAAGCATGAGCTGGACATTCTGTGGAAGTAATGAATGTACTAGGACGCCAAAATTACCTGATCCTTCTCAAACAATCCATCCCAGTCCTGTTTGGAGATAAGTTCATGTGCCGTTTCATATGATAAGTTGAGGCGATAATTGAGATCCCCCAACAATATAATCCTTCTGAAAAATTTAAGGGTGCATATGAATCATAATTGTGGAAATAGCTGATTCAGTGCAATATCGGAGCATAGCACAATGTTTTCAAGACTCGGACTAACTCACTTACTCATGGTCATGTATTGTTTGAGGCACACCTACTCTTCCAGCTGGACTAAACACTGTTCTTCTTAGAATTTTCTCAGCATTTGCATTTCTCTTTAGTTCATCTCCATTTTTTCACCAGACATTAGGTGGCAACATACAAAGCAAAAATGAGTCTCATGTATAGACATGCTGACTGATACTGATCCCTGAAGCATATTAAGAAACGAATGGCAGCAGGTGCTTTATTTACACGCAAACAAGTATAGCCATGATGAATATAACAATTAAGGAAAAAATAATTTAAAACCATAGGTTGTCTCTCTTTCATAAAAGGTCTACCGGTAATCTCACTATTCTTGAAAGTATGATAGAACCAAAACATTCATTTTCTAAACTCCAGTTCTCAGGAGAAATATTTAAAATTATCGTTAACTCTAAACAATGTCTCAGTCACCATGTAATGTGACAAGCAGCATTCTAAGTTTACAAGTATAAAGCAAACATTCTAAGCTTTCAATAACAGTTATTGAAATATAAAGCTGCATCAGTAACAAAAGAAAAGATCATCACAGGTTATTGAAGCAGCATGATCGAGTAATAAAACAAAAGATCCTCAGATTTGGCACTTGCCTTGTTAATAGAACCTAAACCTACATTTGATACTCTCAAATTCTGAACGTGCTTCTGCAGGCTTCTCCGAACCCATACTGAAAGAAATAATCCTACCATTTGCCTGCTTATTACCCGTATATACTGCGCTCTTTGCCTTTTAACTTTATTATCAATATTAACATCACAGGCTAAATCCAATGGCTGACGGCGAGCTGAAGCAGATGATTTTGCACTGTCCAATTGATGAAGCTCCTCATCACTATCATTGTTAGATTCACTAAGCAATACATTCTCCATTGCAAGAACACAATCTGATGGATTAAACCTTGCTGGTGGAGAAGAGTCCCTCTGGCATTTAAACTCTTGTTTATCCGGACACTTGTTATTCAAAGTTTCATGGATGATATGCTCCCATACTGCAACTGGACGAGTGTCTTCAGTACTAATCGTATACTCAACGTGTAGTGAAATAATCTCTTGAAATCTGAAAGATGGCAGTAGTTTTCACGTTCAATGAAACTCTTTTTTTTTTAAGAAATACTCGTAGTTGCAGTTGTACTGCATGGTTTCATGCTGTTTGGCATGAAACTTGCGTAATTACTTCAGTATAATTTAGATAATGGACTGGCATGAACTTCAGTATCTAAGTTGCAGTTGTACTCGTATTTGAAGAATTTTTTCATGGTTTCATACCTACAATATAGGGATAATAGCTTGCTTACTTAGATACATGTCACCTTTAAAATACCTTATCAAGAGAGATGCATGTGATTGCTAAATAATTTTCAAATATAGCAAGTTCCAGTTCATGTTTCCCAAACAGTTTTAGTAGCTTATAGTTTCCCAGATTTGGAAAAAAAATTATATAATGGAAACAAAGTTCCGGCCTCTACACAAGGTGTACACAGCCGTCCCAGATTTGAAAAATAATAAGAAAACGAAGGTTCACGCAATTGTTTTTGTCCCCTTTAGAACTCAACTCCAGGTTTTGGCCCACCTGCCACCTGAAACGAAAGGTTTTTGAGCGAAAAATTGCCCAAGTACATAAATATCAGCTGGTTCATCTATATCCAACCATTCTTGAATATCCAAGTCACTAGGTGGACATAGGCTTCCGACATTCCATGTTCCTGCGCAGATCCTGTAAATAAAAAGCTCAGTTTCGAATAACAAAGTAGCATGCTTGTTTGTTATCACTGTATCAGGAGTAAATCATCAGTAGCAATACCATTTTGCCAAAGAACATAAGTGAACCCAATGAAATGCAGGATCCGTTTGGCTATAGGGTTATACCTGAGCTCTCTAACATCAATACTGAGTACGAAGGATCTCCGATTTCTGCCTTCCAAGACTGTACGGTGCAGCCTTCGTTTGATTATCTGCGAGGCAAAGTAGATTACTAGCATACAGTACAGGGCGACAAGCCAATCCCAGAACTTTAATCGAGCAGGTGTGTGCTGTGCTAGGACCGAACTCCTGAGTTCAGGGTTCGGACTTCAGAATGAAAAAACAAAGAAAACACTAAAATCCATCCAAGTTCAAGTTAATTTTCCATCTTGCAAACACTAAACAGATTTCATGGCAACATAGTGTCGTCTCCTCTCGTTTTGCTTCAGACAAGATCAAGCTTGAGTAAACAGATCACACAAGAAACCACACATTCAGAACAGCTTCCGCGCATAAGAAAAGGGTCAGAAGAGACAAGATGAGAAGAGACGCAACAAGAAACCTTCGTGGTCGGCCATGCGCGGCGTCCGTGAGGAACCTGTCAGAGCTGCCATGCCTGCCTCTGGTGGTGTTGGCGAGGTTGGGGCAGGCAATTTCCGCGACGAGGAGAGTGAGGAGGAAGAGGAAGCGCGAGATAACTGCAGTGCCTCGCCAAAACAAATGACACGAGCAGGGGTGCGGTGAATGGCGATGATGGCCGCTTTGGGCCTCGACGCCTTTTATGAGCAAAACACTAGCTCAGTAGGTTTATTAGTTTCTGACGAGTTAGGACCGGTGCATTCGATGACACCTGCTGCCAACCAAGCAAGCGCCTCGCTCCAAACTAGTTCAACCACGCCATCTTATATTTGTAATAAAAGCCTTGCTCTTCGTCAAAAAGAGTTAAAAGCTTTGCTAGGTCGTATATTTAACAATGAAACTTTGACGATTTTGTTCAGGGAACTATGTGATAGATATCTAAACAAGTGTGGTAGTGGATTTCTGCGATGGACCACGAAGAAAGCTGCCGTGTATATACTGCCAAATTAAAATGTGTCTCACCTTATTGTCTTCATACATGATAAATCAGATTTTTTTTAAAAAAATTCGTAATTCCAAGTTAAATCCCTCTGCTGGTAAACTGTATATAGCTAACTACAATATGTTATATGTACTCCCTCCGGTCAACTTTAAATGACGTTTTCGACAGCTAATTTGGCTTGCTTGTAGTTCTTTTTTGCTGTCCAAGATGACATATAAAAATGACTGGAGGAGGCAGTAGTCAAGTAGCACGTGAAAGCATGAAAAGAACAGATTAAACAACAATACCATGTCCATTGTTTCATATCCGCCGGCTAATGCCTTGAGACAGGGAATCGATACATTTTGTTTTCCCTTCAGTCAGGTCCATGCCTCGCAGCTAATATATAGTAGTCTGAGATGCATATGCTGAAGTAGCAATCTGCCCCATGTAAACCACATTTTTATCATCGTGACAAAAAATGAATTTATCCACTTATTCGGAACCAGCCGATTCCAAACAAATCCATGGCTCTCTAGCACTACGTTTAGGTAAGCAGGCCGCTCCAACTATGGGTTCAAAAACAAAAACCACCTAAAAGGTTATACATTGAAAATAGCTACACCTACATGATCTACACCCCTCATTTTTTACCTAGCTGTTTGACGCAACAACCTATCCTGGCGCGGCGTCGTCGGTTGATGTTGGCCGTCGGGCTGCGGCCGGGCCAGCGTGTACGATGGCAGCAAATACAAAACATGGTGATTTCACTGTCTACAGTTCAACGAAACCTCAACGACCGATATTCCATAATGCGAAGTTTTTACATGTCCCTATAACAAGTACATATAGCATAACACGCCACTGCATAAAGATCACAAGGCAGAAACATGTGCCTATTGCCATACAACGTGCGAGGGGCAGTAAAACAGAGACCAGTCAGATGACGCGGAAAAACCATCTCAAATTGGTATTGGGTTTACGGCCATTTCAGCCACGTTCAGTATCGCTGAGAAATCAGAATTCTGGTGTTCATGTGCTTCCCTAACACGAGACACAGACAGGATATGTGGGGAATCTCAGTCTCGGACGATTGCGGTACAAAAGAAGCATCCTAGATTATTTTGTTGTCAGTCAGGCCTCTTTCTTTCAAAGGAGAAGATAACTGGGGTAAAGAAAACAGGCGTAAATCATCCACACTCAAGCCTCATTGTGAACAGACTAATCAGATGCATCCGGAGCAGCCCCAGTGCTTTGCTGGCCTTCCAAAGCTGCAAGTCGCTTCTCAAGGGCTTTGTAGCGAGCGTCTGTAGAGTCTTGGAGACCTTTTACCTGAGGATATATATTGTAAAGGTCAGATGCTTTTCCTTCAACACAGCCAGAATCATGCAGTACAGAGAGGAGTATAACATAGGTAGAAAGTTTTTACTGCTAGGAAAGGATATATAGCTAGACAAAAAATTTACTGCTAGGACAGCATATGAAATATAGCTACACAAAACTTGATATTACAGCGGTCTGCCTAAGACTCGTGCAATGTGAAAAGGTAACAGTATTTATGAATTTATGGGAAATGGAAATGGAAACGGCAGAGAGGAATTTGACACATGCAGAAAAATTGTGCAACTGGAGAAGGATTTGAGCTACTTATATAGAAATATCAATCTTTCAGCTCAAGCAAGAATGCTTTTCTTGAGAGACTCATGTAATGTCAAAAGATAACTGTCACTAGTTTTGCAAAACTATAAAAGCATACAGCAGATTCCTCTAATCTTTCAGCTCAAGCAAGAGTGGTCTTCTTGAGAGACTCATGTAATGTCAAAAGATAACTGTCACTACTTTTGCAAAACTATAAAAACATACAATAGATTCCTCTAATCTTTCAGCCCAAGCAAGAACGGTCTTCTTGAGAGACTCATGTAATGTCAAAATATAATTGTCACTACTTTTGCAAAACTATAAAGGCATCCAACAGATTCCTCTAATCGCATGTTGAACAATTTCCCTGTTCTTTACATATGTCCACTTGTTTTATGAGTTATCAGATTTTTGTTGATGCTTGGTTTTGAGCCTTAGAAACTGAGCTCTTGAAGTCCACAAAACTCTTTCGGTTTCCTCTGCACAGCTCCACTCATTTGTATGAGTTCTCAAATTGCCATGAATGCATCAGGTTTGAGCCTCAGAAACAGGGTAAGTTCTGAAGTTCACAAAAAAGACATACTTATGTATTATGTTCACTGTAAAGAAAAAACCAGTAAGTATTTTGAAACTACATACAGGAAAATATGAGTGGAAATCATGAAACTGAAAACCACAAGCATTGATGAATGCCAATGCCTATGTATAAAGGTATCTCAAGTCACATGTAGAACATCGGTTTTGATTCAGCTCTAATCCTGCCACATAACTGGATTTTAACATTAAATGCTAGCTTAATTCACAATCACTTCCACAGTAACACCAACACATGATTTATCCTGTGTCTGCAAGGGACTGCAATCACATTGTTTTCAGTCACAAAATGGGCTGTAAACTAGTTCTGTGCAAACAATATTCTGGAATCTAATTGTAAAGAGCCAGATAATACCCATGGAAATTTGAATAAGAAAGAGTCGGTTTGCCTCTGTCCATAGGCAAGTCCAGAAGCCAATAACTGATATGAGCAATATGTTCCAATCTCCAAGCATAGTACGGAGTACATAACAAGACATGATTAACACAAACTGACAAGAAAAAAACCTCAATTTGAGATGCCACTCTTATGTTCCAGTGCTGGAACTGCAACCATTGATTTCACTGGGGCATTGCTAGTTGGACTTTATACAAAAATTGAAAGTGACAGGTCCATGGCAACCCCAACATATACCCCCAAATAGTCAGGAAACTACACGGTTCAGGCCCTCTATGCAAGCATCTGATATCTCAACAAATCAATTATGACAATCTCACAATCCCCTTCCCGGTGATATGACGAGCACACATGAGCACATGATTTAGATAGAAATGTTATCCCCAACCCTGTGTCAAGCAATCAACACTGGCATTCTCGGCAGAAAAACGAAACATATGAACACTCACTGGGACATCAAACAAGACGGACGAGACATAACGGATTGGGCCTTGGGGACGCCATCAAGACGAGGGTTTACCCCCGATCCCCATTCCTACACGCAACAGGTCGATGCGCTTCAGGCATTACTACTCTATAACCACCATCACCGAAGGCATCAATAGCAATACGCGCGCACTAATCTAAGATCCGAGGTCCAGCGAGGAGAAAGGGGTGGGGGGTGGGGGCATACCTTGAGGGCCATGGAGTCGTGGGCGAGCTTGTAGTCCTTGTAGAGGAAGTAGCCCCCGCCGGCCGCGGCGGCCGCCGCGCCGGCGAAGAAGGAGGCCAGCCTCACCCGTAGCATGAACCCCATCAGGCTCCGGCCCTAGCAACCTTCGCCACCTCCTCGCTGGCTTGCTCGTTCGGCTCCCTCCCTTCCGCCGCTCGGGGATGCGAATCCGAAGGGTTCGTGCTTTGCCTGCGGGTGTTCTCCTCGACCTAGACGCCGAGTCTATGTGGGGCCTGTTGGGTCCCGTATATCAGTGACGTTGTGTGTAGCTAAAGTTCATTCAACAATTATGTCCGTCCCAAATTTGAAATAAACGTTTGAAATATTGCAATTTTGCTATTCCAAGAAGTGTGAGTAGGAATTTCTATATGTCTACATGGTAATAGTCTGCAATTATAATGATGTGAGAGTAGAACAAAGGTTTACAAACAATTTTTTTTAGTCACAAAGTTTATAAACAATTGGGGGTTGACATGGACACTTTCCACCTCATCGAAAACCATAAGTTTTTTTGCGAAAAATATAATGATCAGATATCGATCGAAGACTTTGGAACAACAGTACGGAGTACATATTTCTACGATCACAGTAGAAGAAATAAAAAAATGCTTGCAAAAAGAAAATAAAAAATATTGATGTATCTGGGCCTGATCAGCCCGTAGCGAAGAGCCCATCATTGTTGGGCCAGGCTATTCCTTAGGCCCGTCACTAGCGAACAGGTGAGAAACGACGGATATATCTCCGTCCGTCGTGGCCGCGCCTAGAGCCGACCGACGCGGCGCGAGGGGATGAGATAAAACCGCGCGACGGCTACCCGCCCCCGAGCTCTCTGCTCGCTTGGCGCTCGCCCGCCCAGCCCGATTTTGCCATGGCGCCCCCCTCCCTCCTCTCCCTCCTCCCCGCCGCGTCCATCTCCCCCCGAACTAGAAGGCGCCAAGCCAACCACCACCACAAGGCCCCCGCCGCGAGCCACCTCCTCTGCTCCCGAAGAGCAGCGGCCCAGTCACCGCTTCAAGTCCACGCCTCGCCCGACGGCGGCGGAGGCGGAGGCGACGAGCTCTACCTCCTTGAGAAGCCGTCCCCCACCGTCGTGGAGGATTCCGAGTCCGAGGAGGAGCCCGAGCCCGTCCCGGTGCTGTCCACGGAGGAAGCGCTCGCGCCATTCCTCAAGTTCTTCCAGGTGAAGAGCACTGACCTCGACGCGGAATCAGACGCCGCCGCAGGGGTGCGCGCGGAGAGAGACGCCGCGTATGAGGCGGCGAGGAGCGCTGGAGTGGACACCGGTGGCGGTGGGCGTGGGTTCAGGTACTACGACCCCAAGCCAGGGGACTTCGTCGCCGGCGTCGTGGTTCGAAGCGACGGTAGGACCCTCGACGTGGACATCGGCG
Source organism: Echinochloa phyllopogon (assembly GCA_033239725.1). Lineage (NCBI taxonomy): Eukaryota > Viridiplantae > Streptophyta > Magnoliopsida > Poales > Poaceae > Echinochloa > Echinochloa phyllopogon. Next base: position 16,869,068 of record BTCW01000003.1, on the reverse strand, counting down.
CCGGGGGCGAGCCAGCGCTGATGCTGTCAAAAGAGGCCGCGCCGGTGCCCGGTGAGGAGTTCCGGTACCTGGCGTGCGACACCGGGTCAGAGCGTGCGGCCAGGTTCGCCGCGGAAGGGAGGGTGGGCGTCGTGGTCAGGGAGGTCGGCGGCGGAGAGGAGGATGGGGAACTGACGAGCGGAAGGAATGGGAAGGAGAAAGGCGCGCCGGTGGTGGGCGTTGGCACGATCGTGTTTGCCGAAGTCCTCGGTCGAACACTTGGTGGGCGGCCGCTGCTGTCCGCACGCAGGCTGTTCCGGCGCGTCGCGTGGCACAGAGCGAGGCAGGTCCTCTATGCCAATCCTTTCTTTCATTGTTGGAAATCTTTGAAGTGATCTCTTACGAATAAGTTGATTGGTCATTCTTTGTTGAGTTTTCATGCACTGCCAGGTAGAGGTGCAATGGAACATGGTTGAATATAGAAACTAGTTCAGACCAACTGCTGTATATACAAAGAGTAGATCTGAAACTCATGACCAATTGACCATGTAGCTGGAACCTGGAAGTGGTACCAATTACAACTGTGATAAACTATTTTCCTGCTCTCAGAACTCGAGCTATTAAAGCATGGTTGTCTCGATATATATTTTAAAACAAATTTATCTTAGTTCTTAGGATGGTGTTGATCCAAAGTATTTGGTATTGAAATGTGTAGAAAAAGAAGTAGCTGACACTAATCCTATGATTATGAGTCCTTATAGTCTTCACAGTTGGCACAATCTACATGCTAGGCCATTAGACACTAATCCTATGCCTATGGGATTGCATGAATGAAGAGCAGTGCAAAACATTTTTATTTCACCATGGCTTGTTCTGATGACAAGACATAGTTGTCTTATTAACTTTGCAATTATACTGCTCTATCAAAAAGTTTGGTCTTATTTTCTGTAGCAATGACTGTCTGTGTACATTGATGTCCAGATAAAACAGCTAAATGTACCCATCAAGGTCAAAATTTATGAGTGGAATGCTGGTGGTTTGCTATCTAGAATTGAGGTACAAGTTTACTTTACTACAATACTTAGTTCACTTTTGTGATTTATATGGCTAAAGTGCATTCCCCTTCTCAGGGTCTTCGGGCATTTCTCCCTAAGCCTGAGATGATGACTAGACCAAGAAATTTCACAGATCTGAAGAATAAAGTAAGTTCTGCATCATTTGTATTCTGAATTTTTCTTATCTCATACAGACACTTGAAACCTGAATATTTTCTGGTTGTATGTTGCTCTGCACTTGGTACATCAGCAGGATTGATGGTTTCAAATTCACCTTTGGGGCTTGAATTTTTTGCATGAGTTAAGTTTTTTGCATCACAGGTTGGTCAGGAAATGTATGTCTGCATTACAAGGATTGATGAAGCGACTAATGAATTGATAATTAGTGAAAAAGAAGCATGGGTATGTTTCCTACATTGACCTCTGCTACCTGTTATGAAGCATACACCACATACTTTAATCTTTATCTTCTCTCTCTCTTTTCTGTATTTATTTGAAGTAGGTATTTGTTGTTTACTTGTTTAAAATCGGCATACCCTAATTTATGAGCGAACTCACGAATTCCTCTATCTCTCAAGTACTCCTTCATTTAACACCAAATACTATTAAAAAGTAGTAGCTAACACTAAGCCTATTTGTTTAGGCGGTGACATACCTTAGAGAAGGGACTCTCTTGCAAGGAACAGTCCGCAAGTTATTTTCGTATGGTGCACAAATTAGGATTGGTGGGACTAACAGAGGGTAACATCTCAAGATCCTAACCTGTGTTTTTTACGGATGCCATTTCTTCTTGTTTTGCTCAATTTAAATGTACTTTGAGATGATTGCATACACTTTCCTTGTCATTCCATTATTTCATTCAGTATTGCTGAAATTTGTTTCCGGGCATATTTTCTGCTAACCAGCATGATCTAGGGCAATCCTATGCACCTTGAGTTTAAATTATTTGTAATCCCGTGTGGGACGAAATTATTTATAAGTTAGCACAATGTGTATTTGATTTTGGCAGTATATTTATATACAAGTAGTTTACATAATGCAAGTAGCATTCTTGTTCCATCAAAAAGAAAGTAGCATTCTTGGACTGGATTATTTGAGCAAAGCTGCAAAGGCATGACTGTTAACATGAGATTTGCCGATCAGCATTCACATTTATATCTTCACATGGCTGAGCAAGCTCCTTTCTCTAACTTCTACCATGTTTTCAACAAGTTCATATTAAGTTTAGTCATTTTTAGGAATTTGCTATGCATGTCTCATGTCTGGTTGTCATATACATATTGACAACTCTTTCTCCTTAACAAAACAAAACTGGCAATTATTTGCTGAACTTGTTCTGGTACCTGGATTTTGGACCATTTTGCATCTTTTGCTATTACAAAACTTGCCAAGGTTGTGAACATTTTGTATCTAAGATTTATAAGTTTGTTATACTTTGCAGTGGCTTACTGCACATGTCAAACATAACACATGGTCAGCTGAGATCTGTTGCTGATGTGCTAAAAGTGGGCGAGACAGTGAAAGCTCTTGTCATTAAATCGGCAACTCCAGACAGAATTGCCCTCAGGTATAACATAGCAAACTTGCAATAATAGTAGTTCATGCATTCTTTTGCTATAATGCATCTTAAGATTGGTTGTGAAAAATGTCATCTGCTGTTCAATGACTGCATTTGTTTGGCTTTATGCAGCACAAAGGACCTCGAGAGCGAACCTGGATTGTTTATCACTAACAAAGAGGTAAGAAAACTTTGGTTCTCGAAAAGGGCACTGTAACAGACTGTTTTCTTTTGAAAAATGAAACATATACACCATTTTCAGTTGAATGGTCATTTTGACTTTTGAGTGCTCACATTTTGATGGATTCTGACTGCAGAAGGTGTTTTCGGAGGCTGAAGAGATGGCGCAAAGATACCGGGAGCAAATTGCAGAGCCACCGCGATCGGTTGAGGCAGGAGACTCTCGCAACGATGATGTTCCCTTCGACAACGATGCCCAGTCCTATGCTAACTGGAAGTGGTTGAAATTCAGCAAATCAGATGTAGTAAACCATGAATCTAGCTATGGATCTTGACTGTCGTACAGGAGCTGTGTAGAAATTTTGGTCAATTCAATATTCATTTTCATGCTTACAGACGTGACTAGCTCTAAGAGCATCTCCCAGAGCTCTTGTATATCCCCTTGGCTAGTTAAAAAAAAATGAGAGAAAAAATTGGTTTGTTGGTTTACCCCTGCTTTTTGAAAGCTTTTTATTTTTTAGCTAGCCTCTTAATCTTTAAATTGCTAAGATTATTGTTGATCTCTTAGAAATGTTCTAAAGCTGCTCGGCCGCGCCCTCGCCCAGTGTCGTCAGCGACCATGGCCTCCCCACGTTCACCGTCGCCGCTTGCGCCTGAGCGGGCGGCACCCCGCGGCCTGAGATAAACCACCACGGCGGCTGCTCACACAGCCGGCGGACATTCTCAGATTTGAAATACTGGACCTTTTTTTTACCTTATTTTACATTTAGTCCTGGTTTGGATCGTGATTAGCCGATTAACAATGATCGAGGTACCTTTTTGTCATTTTTGCTCTGGTTTGGGTTTTTTTTTTTAGCGTGGTCTCTCTCCCCTCCTCCCTATCACAGTGGCTAAGGAGTAAGGAATGGTGGAATTTAGAAATGATGGATTGTGGGGAAATTGAAATGGAGGGAATGTGGAGTATAATAACATGCTCCGGTGTAGGCTACTTGTATTAACCTTGATGTGGTTCACGTTATATTTGATCCATCATTTATATAGAATTCAAAATTGACAGAAGGGAACAACATATATGTTAAGATAACAAGAGGGTTTGTGTCACACCCGGATTTACACGGAAAACCCGAATGCTACTGTATGTGTGCCCAGGAAGTCCACAAAACACATACAGCTTACAAATGTGGTAAAACAGAGTACATATGCTCGAATAAACTAGTTTGGCATCAGAGTTTACCTAAAACACAGCGGAAGACTATATATTAACTATCTTCACAGGTAGAGCCTCAAGTCCACAGGGACACCGACTGGTTGACCACAGCCCAGAAAACAGACGATCCTCAGGAATCTCAGTAGTTGTCTCATTCACTCCATCTGTTACCCATCCGGGATTTTGTTGAATGTTGGCAAGTGTAAGTAATTGTCTTACTTAGCAAATACAACACGGCAATGAAGGCTTAAAAGAAAGGCTTGACACGGCTGTACTGCATTAGCAATTTTAGTCGTTTCATTTTAACATTAACCAAGATTACTACAATTAAGTGAAACCCAGTTGCAATTCCCAATTAATGAAGTAGAGGTGATCATTAAACAATAATAAATATCAACTTCTAATCAAAAAGGATCCAGGCCGCTCTTGACCCTGAGCAAGGCTATCATGATAGATAGTACACTCTGCAGAGGTTTCGCCCTTTACCCACCAGTCGCGTAAAAGTTCAAAAGAACTTTAAACCCAGTCATGCCGAGGTGGATCAGACCTCTCAAACCACACTTCCGAGGTGTGATCGCATAGGGACGCTACGAGGCTTTTCACAAGACACCCCAAAATAACAGTAGCCGTTATGGTACAACCTAGGCAGCATGACCTAAGGCACCGAGATTGACTGACTCCCAGGGCACTCCGAATAGGAGGGTCAATGGCGTCCGGAGCGCGGCACGAAGGCCAACAACAAAAATAAATAGCGCAACGTGCGGAGCACGGGACTTTGCCTGACGAGGCATAGCCGACGGAAAACCCGTCCTCGGTGGATCAAACCATACTCTCACCCATGCTTCCCATAACGCCGTCGGCCCGTCGGTAACTACTGTTAAGTTAGAGCCGTACATGTTACTTGTCCAAGACCAGAGCCATTATAGTTCCAGTGGTGGCGACAGGTTCCTGGGTTGCCGCTTTAAGAACCAGTCCTTACGGAGAGACACTAGGGCCAAGCACGAAGCATACGCCCTAGCTCCCTGATCCATGTTGCTAAAAAGCAGGTTTTACCATTAATGTTGAAGTGAACCATTAAGTCAAGATTAACAGTTAAGCAAGGTGACAGTAGCTGCGCCTAGCAAAGGTCTACCCAAATGCAATAACCCAAGGTAATCAAGGTATAGGATAAACGAAGCTAGGTACAACCTTAATAGGAACAATTTAGACACATGCATATGCAGTAATTATTGTAAAGGGGTGTTTAGGTAGCAAGGATTGTCCGTGCTGTACTTGCCTCAAATCCAATGTATCCACTTAATCTTCGGGTCTTGATCTTCAAACTTGACAGCACTTGAATTGTGTTCCTTTGCTCGATGACGTTTCTCTACTCGCGGCAATCATCGGCACAATCATACAAGCAAGCAATATACACTAAGAACAGTACACCAATCAAAGGAAAAGCTTTAAAAGAACGCACTAGAGGATAGGGCTCGATTCGATGGTCACGTGAGCGCAAGAATCGCTGAAAACGGAGTTACGGTTGAAAGGATACGACTATCGGAAGATTTGAATTATTAAATGTCACAATTATATGCTTGATTGATTTTAAGTAAATCATAAATAGAGATTATCTCAAATAATTATGTTTGAATTTGTAAAACCGGGGTAAAACTTAATCTCATTTTATTTATAATTATTTATGTATAAGATGTTCTAATATTAACATGAAATAAAATATATGAGAGCGTCTAATTGAATAATTTTTGAATCCTGTTGCTTAAATCAATATTATAATTCGAAATCATATTTATGTTAATGTTAATCAGTGTTAACATTTATTTATGAAAAGCCGAAGGTTGACTCTAAATTACTTTTAATTAGAAAAAGCTAGTTAAGTAAACATTAATCAAATTGACATCACGAGAGCCGAGATGAAACCTAATTATATTTATTCAGAAATAGATTGAATAATTTATTAATTAATTTTAACATTTAATATAAAGCCGGGTATAAACCTTAATTGGATTTTAATTAGAAAACACGTTTAAATAATCTTTAATCAAGTTAATATTGAATAAAATTCAGAAACAATTTAGATGTCAATTAACAGTACTAACGAGGAGTTTAAGTTGATATGAATCTAACGCAACGAAAACGGATCAAATCGGAGCTAAAACGGAGAAGTTATGGCTTTTCTAAGGTTCAGGGACTTGCTGGCAAAGTTTTAAAAGTTTCAGGGGCTTATTTGCAAAAACTCAGGGGCTAAAACATAATTTTATATAAAAACAGGAGGGTTTAATTGCAAATTAACCAAGACAGGACCTCAGGTGCGATTTTTAAATAAGGCAGGGGGTTTTCCATAAAATTCAGGACCTAAATCTAATTATTTTTGAATTGATCCGGACCGCGGGTTAATTTTGAAAAAGGGCAGGGGCTCTTTTGCAAAACAGCGTGGCTGACTGGGTTGACCGGTATTGACCCGGGTTTGACTCGGGCTCCGGCTGATGCGGGCCGTCAGATTTGGATCCGACGATCCAGATTGGATCTAGAGGAGGGGAAGTCGGCGACGGCGCTGACTGGCGGCGGCGCTGAGCGGCGGCGTTTCGCCGGCGAAGCTCGAAAACAAGCTAGAGGGCTCGGTTTGGGACGGGCTTAGGTGCTATGGCTTCGGGGTGACGCGACGAATCGGGTTAGGGTGTTCTCGTCGGCGGGGACGCGACAGCGGCGGCCGGCGACGGCGAGCAGGAGCGGCGGACGGCGATGCGCGGCGGCTGCACGCGACAGTGGGAGAAAAAGAGCAAGGAGGGGCGTGGGAGTGAGCTGACCTGCTAGGGAAGCTTCCCCGGTGATCAATTCGGCCGGAGCAGCGGCGGGACGGCTGGTCGACGGCGACCGGCGGACAGTGGCGTCGAGCGGAGCCGGCGATGGCGCTCCGAGGCACGGGAGGAGTCGCGCGGGGACTGGTCGTGCTCCTAGCGGCCTGGCGATGCTGCTTCGAGAGTCGGCCGGGGCGGTGTGGCGTCGGGGTGGCGAGATTGATTGCGGCGGCGAGCTCGGATTCGGCGGCAGCGAAGTGAGCTCGGCGAGTCTGGCGACGCGAATTAGGGTGGGGGTTATGGGCGGCACGGCCGCGGCCTTTATGGACCGCCCGAGGGAAGAGTCCGGGGTCCCTCGGCGTCCGTGCCGTGGCCGGGCCGGACTCGGTCGCGTGGCCGTGGCAGACTCGGACGCCGACGCGAGGTAGAAGATGACCCTGACACGCGGGCCCCGCGGGTCAGCGGCTGGAGGTTGGGCTACGGTGGGCTGGCTGCAGGCCGCGCGGTTGGGCCGCGAGGTGGGCCGAAAGTAGCGAGGGGCTGCGGATGAGTGAGCAGGCCGGGAGAAAACGAAACGCTGCGCTGGGCTGGGCTGAAAGCGGGGAGAGGGAGGCTGGGCCGTTGCGGGGAAAAGAGTAGAAGGGCTAAAATCGGCCGGGGAAAAAGTTTAGGGAGGAAAGTCGGACTCGGGCCGCAGAAACTTTTCTAGAGCTCCAAACTAAGCGATTCAAATTCGAATTTAAACAGAATTTAAATTCCAATCTAATTCACAAGCAACCAAAACGCAATGCAGCAGCATGAATGCAACACACACAACATTTTATTTATATTTCGCAAATATTTTTATATATATACTTTTTTTTAAATTACAAATTCCCTGTAAAATTAAATAAAGCTTGAAAAAAATTTTAGAAAATTGAGAAAATTATTGTATTAATTATGTTAAAAATTCACATCCCAAAATTCGAAAATTTTGGGGTGTGACAAACTACCCCCCTTAACAGGAATCTCGTCCCGAGATTCAGAGGAAAGGCTAGCAAGAATAAAAGGTTTTAGGTAGGTGACTTCCGACATCTTGTAGACTTTTATTCAGATCAGTGGTCTTTACATGGACCCGAGAATCACACTCCTTCAGGCTACAGAAATACCATGAATCACTTTGTGGTCACTTCCCTTAATTCTACTTCTACTACTCTGATTGGATTACTAGGGTATACCCAGATAGATTCCTGGATTGCTTTTCCTTGACGTGGGTGTCCCCGTCTATGGCGACTTCCTTTCCACTTAGCACAGTCTTATCTTGTGGTTGTTGTCATGTCAGGTTCTTCTACTCCCGCAATGCCTTGTATGCTTCGACACCTTTCTGCCCCCCTGTGGTCACTAGGGCTGATGATCTGTTTCTCCAGCGACATGCGTGCGCGTGATGACCTTCTTCGCCACAACGGTAGCATCTGCCTGTTGCAGCAAATTCTAGAGGTAACGGCCATTGACCAGCTGGTGGTCCTTTTCTTTCGTAGTTTGGGGAATATGGTTGGAATTCGTCTCTACCCCTCTTCTTGGCTGGTCTCTTACTATTCTGGTTACCTGTCTTGTTACGGATGTAACACTGGCTTGTAGTATCCTCTCTTACCAAAAAGGTAGCGTAAACTTCGTCTCGGCCTACTTTCGGTATGGTGTTCCTTGCTGGTGAAGTATTTTGTACATCTGGATTCACCTTGAGGTAGTGGTGATGTGGAGGGTGGATGACTTCCAGGTGCTTGGTGTGTTGATCTTGGATTCTGTGAGTTTGAGTGGATCTAGGACAAGTATCACCATTTGCCCCTGGTACAAGTATCTCTTTTCCTCGGCTCCTTTCGTCTATTTGCTGCTTGGGTCCACTGCCTTTCTTGGGTTGAAACTCTCTAATGGTGATACTCCAATCCTCAAGGCCCATAATTGGAGCACTACCTTTAGTTTGGGCAACTCTTTGTGGGGCTGACCTTCTAGCGTATGCCACCTGTTCTTTGTTGATATTTGAACGGAAACTATGATACGCCTCAGTTGTCATTAGGCTAGCTTCAACCTGAGGGCATGGAAGGCCATGGTGTTCACAACATATGCAACCTCCTGGAGTCTTAGTGTCCTCATGTTGTAGCCTCCCTTCTAGCTCTGAATCTCCATGAGTCCTTTTATTCTGTTGACAATCCCATGCTCCTACCACTTGCCTTTTTACTGGCCCTGGGTGAACTCCCACGTTGGTCATCTCCGTAGATAAGGGAGATAATAACTCACAGGCCTCTGCTTGCATGGCTAAGGGCTTCTCATGGTTGAATGATGGCGGGAATGCTGTTAGTGAGACCTTACGGTTTCCTTCATTGCTTTTGTGGTAATCGTTGAGAAGCCTGGCTTGCTCCATCATAGCTTGTTGGATCTCTCCCATAGCTTGAGCCATCGTGTGCAATGCCCGCGTTTGTATTTCCATAAGCTCTGCCATCTTGAGATGGATTGAAGTAGCTGGTATTTCCTTTCCAGAGGCACTATCGGCTTTGCTTTCAAGGGGATTCTCCATCTGGGGAGGGATTGCGGAAAAGGAGAAGGAGGTGAGGAAGGAGGAGTAAGCCTTTGAAGGTAAGAACCCAGCTAAGAAGCTGACGTCATTGCAGGTAGAAGACCAACAATACACCAACAATCAATACAAAGAACCAAATCAATCAAAGGCATAAGGACAGGCATTACAACCACACTCAACCAAGGTTAAACACACAAGTTTAAAAGCAACTCTAAACGTTGTCAATAAGGTCAAGGGAATCCTCCTAGGCAAGGTTATCTCTTCAGTCTTTCTTTGCACCAGCTTCTTGATTGTATTGGCAATGAGTTCGACGTAGTCTTGAAAACCGAAGTCGCTCAGACTTGAACTTCTTCTTGTAGACTGGTATCTTCACTCTCCAGGTGACTTGAGCATGTGTTAGGACCATATGGAAATCTAGGTAGTTTAGAGTAAAGTGATAGAGCAGAACTTGCACTTTGGAATCAGAGGCCAAGGAAGGAATCCCAAGTGCCAATACTTTGAATTACAAGGAAGAGTGAATTAGGAATGGTGTCAAGGAATGACTGAGTAAACAATGATACTCGCAATGATAATATCAAATTTCAAGGTGAGAAAGAAAGATCAAGGTAAAGCAATGAACAAGGAGGAGTTAAACATACCAAAGGTGGAGATTAGAAATGTATCAAGACAAGGTGAAGGTAATTAATCCATAGTCAAGGGTGAGAAGTAGATAATCAAGGAGAGGATAAAACATCAAGGATATGATGAACAAAGAGAAGGTGTCAATGGGGAAAATGCTCAAGGATAGCACTTTTTATGAATCAAAGTATCAAGGATTGAGAAAGCAATGATTATATGGCAAAAGGAATCTTAATGGATGGCCAGTACTATCTAGGCTGCGATCCTACAGTCAGCATAGCTCTGATACCAATCTGTCACACCCGGATTTACACGGAAAACCCGAATGCTACTGTATGTGTGCCCAGGAAGTCCACAAAACACATACAGCTTACAAATGTGGTAAAACAGAGTACATATGCTCGAATAAACTAGTTTGGCATCAGAGTTTACCTAAAACACAGCGGAAGACTATATATTAACTATCTTCACAGGTAGAGCCTCAAGTCCACAGGGACACCGACTGGTTGACCACAGCTCAGAAAACAGACGATCCTCAGGAATCTCAGTAGTTGTCTCATTCACTCCATCTGTTACCCATCCGGGATTTTGTTGAATGTTGGCAAGCGTAAGTAATTGTCTTACTTAGCAAATACAACACGGCAATGAAGGCTTAAAAGAAAGGCTTGACACGGCTGTACTGCATTAGCAATTTTAGTCGTTTCATTTTAACATTAACCAAGATTACTACAATTAAGTGAAACCCAGTTGCAATTCCCAATTAATGAAGTAGAGGTGATCATTAAACAATAATAAATATCAACTTCTAATCAAAAAGGATCCAGGCCGCTCTTGACCCTGAGCAAGGCTATCATGATAGATGGTACACTCTGCAGAGGTTTCGCCCTTTACCCACCAGTCGCGTAAAAGTTCAAAAGAACTTTAAACCCAGTCATGCCGAGGTGGATCAGACCTCTCAAACCACACTTCCGAGGTGTGATCGCATAGGGACGCTACGAGGCTTTTCACAAGACACCCCAAAATAACAGTAGCCGTTATGGTACAACCTAGGCAGCATGACCCAAGGCACCGAGATTGACTGACTCCCAGGGCACTCCGAATAGGAGGGTCAATGGCGTCCGGAGCGCGGCACGAAGGCCAACAACAAAAATAAATAGCGCAACGTGCGGAGCACGGGACTTTGCCTGACGAGGCATAGCCGACGAAAAACCCGTCCTCGGTGGATCAAACCATACTCTCACCCATGCTTCCCATAACGCCGTCGGCCCGTCGGTAACTACTGTTAAGTTAGAGCCGTACATGTTACTTGTCCAAGACCAGAGCCATTATAGTTCCAGTGGTGGCGACAGGTTCCTGGGTTGCCGCTTTAAGAACCAGTCCTTACGGAGAGACACTAGGGCCAAGCACGAAGCATACGCCCTAGCTCCCTGATCCATGTTGCTAAAAAGCAGGTTTTACCATTAATGTTGAAGTGAACCATTAAGTCAAGATTAACAGTTAAGCAAGGTGACAGTAGCTGCGCCTAGCAAAGGTCTACCCAAATGCAATAACCCAAGGTAATCAAGGTATAGGATAAACGAAGCTAGGTACAACCTTAATAGGAACAATTTAGACACATGCATATGCAGTAATTATTGTAAAGGGGTGTTTAGGTAGCAAGGATTGTCCGTGCTGTACTTGCCTCAAATCCAATGTATCCACTTAATCTTCGGGTCTTGATCTTCAAACTTGACAGCACTTGAATTGTGTTCCTTTGCTCGATGACGTTTCTCTACTCGCGGCAATCATCGGCACAATCATACAAGCAAGCAATATACACTAAGAACAGTACACCAATCAAAGGAAAAGCTTTAAAAGAACGCACTAGAGGATAGGGCTCGATTCGATGGTCACGTGAGCGCAAGAATCGCTGAAAACGGAGTTACGGTTGAAAGGATACGACTATCGGAAGATTTGAATTATTAAATGTCACAATTATATGCTTGATTGATTTTAAGTAAATCATAAATAGAGATTATCTCAAATAATTATGTTTGAATTTGTAAAACCGGGGTAAAACTTAATCTCATTTTATTTATAATTATTTATGTATAAGATGTTCTAATATTAACATGAAATAAAATATATGAGAGCGTCTAATTGAATAATTTTTGAATCCTGTTGCTTAAATCAATATTATAATTCGAAATCATATTTATGTTAATGTTAATCAGTGTTAACATTTATTTATGAAAAGCCGAAGGTTGACTCTAAATTACTTTTAATTAGAAAAAGCTAGTTAAGTAAACATTAATCAAATTGACATCACGAGAGCCGAGATGAAACCTAATTATATTTATTCAGAAATAGATTGAATAATTTATTAATTAATTTTAACATTTAATATAAAGCCGGGTATAAACCTTAATTGGATTTTAATTAGAAAACACGTTTAAATAATCTTTAATCAAGTTAATATTGAATAAAATTCAGAAACAATTTAGATGTCAATTAACAGTACTAACGAGGAGTTTAAGTTGATATGAATCTAACGCAACGAAAACGGATCAAATCGGAGCTAAAACGGAGAAGTTATGGCTTTTCTAAGGTTCAGGGACTTGCTGGCAAAGTTTTAAAAGTTTCAGGGGCTTATTTGCAAAAACTCAGGGGCTAAAACATAATTTTATATAAAAACAGGAGGGTTTAATTGCAAATTAACCAAGACAGGACCTCAGGTGCGATTTTTAAATAAGGCAGGGGGTTTTCCATAAAATTCAGGACCTAAATCTAATTATTTTTGAATTGATCTGGACCGCGGGTTAATTTTGAAAAAGGGCAGGGGCTCTTTTGCAAAACAGCGTGGCTGACTGGGTTGACCGGTATTGACCCGGGTTTGACTCGGGCTCCGGCTGATGCGGGCCGTCAGATTTGGATCCGACGATCCAGATTGGATCTAGAGGAGGGGAAGTCGGCGACGGCGCTGACTGGCGGCGGCGCTGAGCGGCGGCGTTTCGCCGGCGAAGCTCGAAAACAAGCTAGAGGGCTCGGTTTGGGACGGGCTTAGGTGCTATGGCTTCGGGGTGACGCGACGAATCGGGTTAGGGTGTTCTCGTCGGCGGGGACGCGACAGCGGCGGCCGGCGACGGCGAGCAGGAGCGGCGGACGGCGATGCGCGGCGGCTGCACGCGACAGTGGGAGAAAAAGAGCAAGGAGGGGCGTGGGAGTGAGCTGACCTGCTAGGGAAGCTTCCCCGGTGATCAATTCGGCCGGAGCAGCGGCGGGACGGCTGGTCGACGGCGACCGGCGGACAGTGGCGTCGAGCGGAGCCGGCGATGGCGCTCCGAGGCACGGGAGGAGTCGCGCGGGGACTGGTCGTGCTCCTAGCGGCCTGGCGATGCTGCTTCGAGAGTCGGCCGGGGCGGTGTGGCGTCGGGGTGGCGAGATTGATTGCGGCGGCGAGCTCGGATTCGGCGGCAGCGAAGTGAGCTCGGCGAGTCTGGCGACGCGAATTAGGGTGGGGGTTATGGGCGGCACGGCCGCGGCCTTTATGGACCGCCCGAGGGAAGAGTCCGGGGTCCCTCGGCGTCCGTGCCGTGGCCGGGCCGGACTCGGTCGCGTGGCCGTGGCAGACTCGGACGCCGACGCGAGGTAGAAGATGACCCTGACACGCGGGTCCCGCGGGTCAGCGGCTGGAGGTTGGGCTACGGTGGGCTGGCTGCAGGCCGCGCGGTTGGGCCGCGAGGTGGGCCGAAAGTAGCGAGGGGCTGCGGATGAGTGAGCAGGCCGGGAGAAAACGAAACGCTGCGCTGGGCTGGGCTGAAAGCGGGGAGAGGGAGGCTGGGCCGTTGCGGGGAAAAGAGTAGAAGGGCTAAAATCGGCCGGGGAAAAAGTTTAGGGAGGAAAGTCGGACTCGGGCCGCAGAAACTTTTCTAGAGCTCCAAACTAAGCGATTCAAATTCGAATTTAAACAGAATTTAAATTCCAATCTAATTCACAAGCAACCAAAACGCAATGCAGCAGCATGAATGCAACACACACAACATTTTATTTATATTTCGCAAATATTTTTATATATATACTTTTTTTTAAATTACAAATTCCCTGTAAAATTAAATAAAGCTTGAAAAAAATTTTAGAAAATTGAGAAAATTATTGTATTAATTATGTTAAAAATTCACATCCCAAAATTCGAAAATTTTGGGGTGTGACAGTTTGACACAGAATGGAGGCGTCACGACCAAATATGTGGCAATCAGAATTTTGATATCCGTTGAATAACACATTGTACAGACATGTTGACAGAAAATGAGCTGCATACTCAAACACACGCCAGGAAACTTAGGACAGATTAGGTTAATTATTTAGAGGCGCTTTCGGCTCGGAGAGCTTGATTGTGCCGTCGGCAGAGGTAGCCCTTGGCGTCGTACTCCTCCACATCCCTGTGACCCTGTTCGTGATCTACCTGAAGCCGCGGATGACTGACTTCGACGCCATCGTGCCCTCGAGGCCCACGGCCGGCTTGTAATTCCTTTTGAACTACTACTTCCCTGCGCTGGCCGCATCATATGACCAACCGGGGCTCCGGCCTCCCTGAGGTGTACTGCAGCAACCAGGGCATGGAGCTCGTGGTCGGAGAGGCCGGCGTTAATGAACACAGAGAAACTAATCCATACATCTGCCATTTACAGGGGAGAAAATTAGCACCGGCGAATGGTTAGCAACTCTGGAACTGGTTGGAAGAGATCTAAAATAGCAACAGTATATGGCTATGGTCCTAAGAAAGAATCAGGGGCTGCTTATATAAGATATCTGATTTTACCTTTCACTCCAATGGGCATGGAAGCTTAGTAGGACAGGATGGCATCTTTCTGGTCCTGTTCTGATTCTTCGTTCTCTGGCATCCTTCCATACAGCAAAAATGATGAGGCAATAACAGAAACCAAGATTTTCTAGTCAGAATAGCTGCTCCTTCATGGCACATAACAGATACTTTTTTTGCGAGAAAGTGACCAAGCTTACCTACTGATGCTGAACAAGGCACCTTGGGGAAGAAGAGTCTGCACTATATATTCTGAGCAATCTGGTAGAATCAGTGGCCATACAAATTCCCCAAGAGCATTAGCCAATAAACGACACCAGAAAAAAGCAAATGATCTATCTCACGACTGCTAAGGCTTTTCTTGTAGTTTAGGGTATGAACAACTGCCATACGAATTTCAAGGACCTGTAAAGACATTCTTTCCATTCTTGATCTTCTTTCTAGGAAACTGGAAAGGATATTTTTATGTGTAGCGAATGTATATTTTGGCATTAGAATAACTATTTGATTGTATTTTTCACACAGCAGTTCCAGCTGTTGCTTTAAAAGTGCAGATCTGAAACTACATTTCTTAGCATATGTAGCTCTCTACCTCCTTAGCCAGTCCAACAAAATCAAGCAAAATTTTTTTGAGACATTCCCTTTCAAGAAAAAAAAACTTGAGAAATTCCACAGACCACTTCTATACTTCTACTACAGACATAGTAAACCTTCTAGTCTACAATCAACTCAGAGTCAGTTCCAATTCCAAGGTGAAGGAAATGGAGGATAAAAGATTATGGTTTTGTCGCTCAAAGTGGATTCATTTGTTCAAAACAGGTCTACATCAAATATGTATGTCGCAGCTAGCTTGCGTGAGATGTGAAACTACAAACTTCTTTCAGGTAGTGTACTAGCGAGCTGCTACCCTTAAAAATGCAGGGCTTCTCACCAGTAAATTAAAAATTAAAAG
Source organism: Echinochloa phyllopogon (assembly GCA_033239725.1). NCBI lineage: Eukaryota > Viridiplantae > Streptophyta > Magnoliopsida > Poales > Poaceae > Echinochloa > Echinochloa phyllopogon. The sequence continues at coordinate 16,853,375 of BTCW01000003.1, read as the reverse complement.
ATACAGATCTTGTAAGATTTCAGATTCTTCAGGTGTCTTGTTCACTGGCTTGAAATCTACTCGGAAGGAAAAGGTGGCTCTTCAAACAGGTGTAACCTACACGTCATCTATGAAACAGCAAAATCAACTTCAGTAGCTCCCTCCACAGATTCACTACCATGTAAACTATCCAGCCACAATGTAAGACAGACCTCATGTAGACTTGTTCAAACTAGAAACCAGAGGACACAGCACAGTGAAAACAAATAAGGATCTTCCAGGCCGTACCTGTTCTTTCCATTCATTCAGAAAAGGAAATTCACAACCTCCCGTTATTGAGTCATCAAAATACAGCACAAAGGTAAGCTCCATGTACCTTCTCCAGGTTTGCCACTGCAATTCTGGTGAACCTCTCCTTGGGCAATTGACAAGAAATTCTTGTGACATAGTAAATGAAAACCTCTGGAATCAGCAATGACTGTTATGAACCAACTCAACCGTATTCGGCTAACGTTTCTTCATTCAACAAATCATAATCACTGTGGTTGAAAGTAGCATATTTATATGGGTGACATGAAAGTTCTGGAATATAACCGGCTTTTACCATTTCCATTCCAACTAGCTCCAGCATTGTGTATATTTCATCAGCCTCTGGGTGTGATCTGTCCTCTACAATAAAGACTTTTAGCTCACCCTTGAGTTTAATCCAACTCTTCCCAGGTGATTTCTGGACGCCACTACTTCTCATAGCCTTTTTCAATCTTGCAAACTCGTCCCAATTGCCAGAAGAAGCATATATGTTGCACAGCAGGACATAGGCTGCTGAATGAGAAGGATCGATATTTAAAATACCCTCTGCTGCCCTCTTCCCCAACTCCACATCATTATGTGTTCTGCTAGCAGCTAGTAGAGTCTTCCACATTATAATATCAGGTTCGAATGGCATTTGATCAACAAACTTTGCTGCCTCGCTAAGTCTCCCAGCACGTGCCAGCAAATCGATGACACATGAGCAATGCTCTCTTGTTGGGACAATGCCATATTCAGGCTCCATAATACTGTAGTAATAGCAGCCTTCGTCAACAAGTCCTACACGGCTGCATGCTGTGAGAACCCCAACAAAGGTTACATGATTTGGCTTGATTCCTAGGTTTCTCATCCTGGCAAATAAATCAAGTGCTTCCTTTGCATAACCAAATTGGGCATAGCCAACAATCAAGCTGCTCCAAGAGAACACATCACGACCGGTGCCCATTATTTCAAAGAGCTTGTTGGCGTCATCTAAACTTCCACATTTAGCATAAGTGTCAATCAGACCATTACTCATCATTGCATCACCCAGCAGTCCAATCTTTAAGGCATATGCATGAACCTGTTTCACCATTTCGAAGTAACCCAACTCAGCAGAAGCACTCAGAACATTGTTTAAACTGATCCTATCCAGACTTGACATTGATCTATGCAAGAGGCCAAATAACATAAATGCTTCTTCCAGATGCTTATGCTGTACACAAGCAGTAAGAATGCTATTCCAGGTGACAACATCACGATCATTTGTCTCATGAAAGACATCCATTGCAGAGGGGAAATCCAAGCACCTAGCATACATGCTGAGTAAAGAATTGCATACTGTAACATACCTATCCAAACCTAATTTGACCAAGTAGGAATGGATGGCTCTACCTTGACACAAAGCATCAGAGCCAGCGCACGCACATAACAAACCCCTAACAGTAATACCATCAGGCCTCAGACCAGAATCTCTCATCTGAGATAACAGGACCATAGCCTCACTAAGGAGCCCCTCAGCAGAGTGAGCATTTATCAAGGAATTCCAAGAAACCAAATCAGGTGCCTCAATCCTGTAAAACACCTTCGTTGCTGAGTCAAGCTTATTGCACCGGGCGTACATGTCACTTAATGAGCAACCTGCGTATGAATTGCGGTCCAGCCTATACTTGACAGATAAACCATGAATCTGCTCTGCATACTCCAAACTATCAACAACTCTGCAGGCCCTAAAGACACTCCCAAAATGGAACTCATTAGGGTGATGCATGCCATCAGCAACCATCTCTCTGAAAATTCGTAATGCCTCCATTTCACACCCTTGTTGTGTAAGCCCGGCGATAATTGAACCCCACGAAATCAAGTCCTTGTCCCTAATCCTCTCAAAAAGCATGAGCCCATCCCCCACAGAGCCGCTCTTGGAGTACATCGTGACGAGCGCGTTCTGCACAATCAAGTCACTTCCGTCCTCCGACTTTATGGCCTGCGCGTGCACCTGCCTTCCGAGACCCACGTCCCCCAGCTCCGCGCACGCGCGCACCGCGCTGCCGAGCGCAAACTGGTCGGGCGCGGTCCCCGACCGCAGCATGGAGGAGAACAGGCCCAGCGCGTCCGCGCAGCGGCTGTTCTGCGCGTGCGCCGCGATGACGGCGGCCCAGGAGACGGGGTTCCTGTCGGGCATCCCGTCGAACACCGCGCGGGCGGAGTCCGGGGCGGCGCACCGGCCGTACATGGTGATGAGGTGGTTGCTGAGGACGGTGTTGCGGGCGAGGCCGGCGCCGTCCGCGGAGGAGGCGAGGAGGTGGCGGTGGACGAGGCGGCCGTGCGGGAGGGAGCGGAGGCGGGAGCAGGCCCCGACGAGCGCGGCGTAGGCGGCGGCGGAGAGAGGGGCGGAGGGGAGCGACTCAAAGGCGCGGAGCGCGGCGGAGAGACGTCCCGAGTGGCAGAGCTGGAGGATGGTGGCGTTGGGGTTCTGCATCTGCGCCCGCCGCCGGTCGGAGTTGAGAGGAGGGGGCGACGAGGGGCGCCACGGCGGGAAGGGGACACTCCTCCCATACAGTACAGACAGCGGCGGGGCTCGTGGATGTGAAATGCTTTGGGCCGCCTGGATTTCTTACGGGGTTAGGATGGGCCCAATGTATAGGCCCCAATGGGTGTCGGTTCCAGACTGTTTCGCGCGGTTTGCACGGCGTACCACGATCTTTAGCAGTAGAGACAAGAGTAAAATACACCATCAGTTTCTAAACTTGTCACATGTTGTCATCTAGGTACCTGAACTCTTAAAATACATATTTAAGTATCTGAACTTGCTAAATCGTGTCATCTAGGTCTAAAGTTTTAAAAGTACCCCTATGCATGATGACATGGCTGCTAATTGAGCATGAAATTTTATACTATGCATCTAACCAAATCGGTTGTTTCCATCGTAATAATTAGATAACTTTATTTGATTGTACCATAGCGATAATTATATATCAAGAGATGAACAAACATCATCAACATAGGGGTATTTTTGAAATTTTGAACCTAAATGGCACACTTTAGCAAGTTTAGGGATGCTAATATGTATTTTGAGAGTTTGGGGATTTAGATGACACCCCAAGATAAGATTGAGGACCGCTGGTGTATTTCACTCTAGAAACAATATATACAATTGGGCTAAGCATGGATTTGAATAAAAATAAGAAAAAATACAGAAGAGAGGTAAATCATAAAAACATACGAAGATAACTTGTATAAACATGGATAGTGTTAAGCCACAACGGATCACGCGGAGGCAGAGAGTATGACGCATCTCCACCGCGCTGATCCGTCGGTCATCTACTTCCTCACCATCTTTCGACATGTTTACTTGGCTTATCAGTAGTCAGTCATCAGTATTTTTCTCTCAGCACAAATCAGCACCAGCGATCGGCCACCAGTCAGGTGAATGGGTTGTTTGAGTATAGTAAAAGATGAACTCTATCCGACCGTATGTTACGGATTACAACACAGGCCGAGATGGCTATAAATGATTTTACCATATTTGTTGAAGCTTTGCAGGTTTGACAACGGCCAGCCAGGCGAACAGGTCGTTTGAGTATAGTAAAAGATGAACCCTATCGCGATAGTATGTTACGGATTACAACACAGGCCGGAATGGCTATAAATGATTTTACCATATTTGCTAAAGCTTTGCAGGTTTGACAAACGACATGTCCGCTGACTGGCCACGGTCGCTAGTGCTGATTTGTGCTGAGAGAAAAATACTGCTAGCTGGCTGGTGGCTGGTACTGATTTCTGCTGAGAGAAAAATACTTCTGGCTAGTGGCGGATTAAGCCAAATGAACAGGGCAAATCAGAATTTTAATATCCATTGTAGAACAAATTGTATAGGTGGCATTGTGGCAATCAGAATTTTAATATCCTAATTGTACTGACAGGGCTGCCTATAGAAAATGAGTAAAATCCTAAACATCAGGGACAGATTACGTTAGTCAGGGGCGCTCGGCTCGGCGAGCTACATCATATCGATTGTGCAGCGCGCCGGCATTGCGGTCTAAACAGCCTTGGCGTCGTACTCCTCCACAGCCTCCGCCGCGCGCTCCTTCGCCCACGCGTACACCTTGGAGATGAAGCGGTCCTCCTCCCTGATCTCCTGGGCGACATCCTCGTCGAACATGCCGGGGTCGGCACAGGAACCTCTCGGAGATGGGGTGGAACCTTGTCCTCGTGAAGGCCCGGAACACTTCGATCGTGGTGTCCGACCCCGCAGCCGTAGGCCCTCTGGCCTCCTCCTCCTTCGTCGCTGTCCTCCTCCTCCTCCAGCTCCAGCAAGGACGGTGAACGCGGCAGGAGGAGATCGGGGACGACGCCCTCGGCGAGCTTGGCCGCGGCCTCGTCGAGGAGCTTGTCGGTGTGGGCCATGTCCTCGTTGAACCTCGCCATGTCATCGGCGGTGTATTGCGCGAGGAAGCTGCGCAGCACGTCCTCCTCATCGTCGGTAAACAGCCACCGGGCCTTCTTCCTACTCTCCGTGGTGCCTTGCGCTTGCTGCATTCCGAGATTTCTGAACAGTTGAGGGCAGCAGCATCGCCGTGTGTTTGAAGCCTGGGAACGTGTCGCGTTGGCATCACACCCAGCCACCCAGGAGAAGAGAGGGCCCCGACCTTCTCGCTCAAATTCGCCATTGCAGATATGATGCAGGTGCACAACCACCCAGGCTATCGTGTCAACAATAAACTGGGACTGGGGTTTGCCGTTTGCACCTCCCCTTTATTTGACGCTGTCTCTGGGTGAAAATGACAGCTCAACTCCAAGCAGCTAGGGAGCATTGTGACCGACAAGTTTCAGAAACCACTTTATGAACCTACTAACGTTAACATGCGCTAGACAAAGTACACGTAGTTAAGACTTGAGAGAAGAAATATTGGTTGGATAAGTGTGGCCGGCTTCTTCATCAGGAAACCCTAAAGGCCCAACCACTTCATCTTTATTTGGAGTTAAACAATCATGCAAGTATGCAACCACTCAATTCTTTGCGGTCTAGCTTTGCAAAGCTGAAAGCGAGGCCCTAACTTGTGGTCTGTTGTTGACTAAAAAAAAAAGAACCTGTGGTCTGTCGTAGAATTCATGTCTGGCTCTCCGCAGAGTGTAGAACTACTGTACAAGAAGAAGATTCTTCCACGGTTCCGCGCATGAAGCTCTCGGTTCTTCCCTGACAAAATCGGCAAGGCACCGCCACCACTGCGGCAGCTACTCTGCATGCAACCGGACAACCGTAGGAAGGAATGCAGGAAAGCAGCTGTTTGCTTTAGGTGAATATAATGGTTCTTTCTTTTGTGATCCGGAGAGATGCCGCTCACTTTGGGTACGGTCGGTCCGCTTTTCCTTTCACGCTGGGCCAGCTAGCTCGTGTTTTACCTTTTGTTATTGACCTTCTTTTGCACATGATTCTCCGAACGATGCCGCCAACGAGTTTGATATCGGGTTTGTCTCAGCTAGCTATAATGCTATATTATGTTCGTCTAGACATCTATGATGTACTGTACCCACTTCTGGCTGAAGCTGAACTCGAGGCCTTAACAGATGGACGTACGTCCGATCGATGCTGATCCTCGTCGTTTTTTTTTTGTTCGCCGTGCAGGGAAACTCCGGATTGACCTGTGACAGCGCCAGGTGAGCGAACGTGACATCAAGTTGTGTCCTCGTGCGCGCGGCCTCGTGCCGGTTGCGGTTGGAGCAGGGAATCCGAATCTCCGAGGGCACGCCGTGCCGCATGCGGGCATGAGGCTGTACGTAGCGTACTAGCGTGCATCGCACCCCCGCCGGTGAATCATCACAATTCACAAGCACCCTGCGCGCGCCGGGGGACATCACGAAAAGGTGGCGGTTGCCCTGCCGGCTGCCGCTGCGCCTGCGGGGCCGACGGGTTGCCGACAGCTCGGTGAGGCCGCGCCGCGGCGCGCGCCACTGCGCCGGGCGCACGCCGCACGCGGGTGACGTCGTCGGCTCGGTTGGATTCGCTCGGCGCGGACCTCACGGGCTCGCGCTCTCCGTGTGCCGTGGTGGCACGGGCATTCGGCAGCGTCTCCGCTCAAGGCTCGACCAAAAACAACGTGCGACGCGAGTTCCGTTGACCATAAAACAGTGCTAGCAGCTACCTAGTAGCTACCGCATCGTCATCGGAAAATCTTGAGACGATGGAGTGGCGGCATTCTCTCATCTATATCGACGTGAACCCCGTACCTAAACAATGATAGAGGCGTTACAACTTTAGAATCTAACAAAGGCCGCTCCGATCCTAACGTTATCGAACAGCGTCGGCCGCAGTCTCGGCACCATCCATCCGATCCGAGAATCGGAAGTGACGCGTGCAAAGCATGTGTGCCGCGCGCAACGGCGGCTTTTTTGCTTGGGAGGCCTCCCCATTACGTTATCTCCTGGATCACTGGTTCAGGATCAGTGGAACACCACCATTGATCAGAAGCTAATCTCATGTGGTAATGATAGTGATTAGTAACGCGTGTGTCTGATCTCTGTCCGTTTCGATTAGCAGCGATTGACGTCGGGTGTTACTCACTAGTCCAAAATCAATAGAGACCTCTCCCGGGGCTGGATTGCGTTGCATGCCGGGGATCGGGTCGATGTGATCTCGCCGCAGACATGTGGGCCATGTGGCCCAAGTCAACACCCGGAAAGGCATCATGCGCTCAAACGTTACGGGTGGTTGGCGGGTCGGTCGTCGCCTCACCTCACCTCACCGGTTCTGATTACCGAACAGTGAGCAGCATGATGATCGCCTGTGTTTTGCTCGGTGTCGATCGCCGTCGGGCTGCTAATAACCAATGTACTACTAGGAGGAGATGACAGATGAGAGCTGGTGGCTTGTTGTTTGGTACTATGATTAGGCCCTTACTAATTCCCTTTGCTCGGTGCTTGCTCCTCTTTGGCTGCTGCTCACACAACACCTCCCAATGTACAAAAAATTCAATGGTATAAAATTTTTACCCCTTGTTCCAAAATTATCCTCTCTCGCCCTCTCCAATTCTTGGCTCCAAAGAATCTACAGGCCACCACATGACGCAGTATAGCTTCCAGCTCACTCAATCGTTTTCTTTTGAGCTGAGTACACTGTACACAATGACCTAGCGCGGTGCGTGGTATGAAACCGGGGCCTCGTTTAGTTCCACAATTCCACCCCGAAATTTACTATGTAAAAAAAAAGATTTATCATCACATCAAAATGTCATAACGCGCATGGAGTACTAAATGTAGATAAAATCAAAAACTAATTGCACAGTTTTGTTGTACTTTGCGAGACGAATATTTTGAGCCTAATTAATTATTTTTTGGACAATTTTTCGCACATACAAACGAAATGCTACAGTGACGTAATGATTACGAAGAGACATCATACTCTCAAATTTGACCCACCAAATTTGAGATCTAAAGAAGGCTGGATTTTCTTTTTTTTTACCGTGTGCCGTCGAGGAATGATGGGCATCATGTAACTCAGGCATCCAGGGCAAAACGGGTATGATTAAAGACGACCACGCGCTCACTGCAGCCAGCAATCAGACCTCCGAGCCGTTTTGTAGTTTCAAACACTGCTTCCGTATCAAACTGCGGTTTAAGGCGCTAATAACATGCCGTGGGCCCCACCAAACCCGCTGATCCGCTCGCCGCACCAGTTTCGGCTGGCCCCCGCACAGGCAGCGGTTCGTGGCCACAAGAGTCAGCGGGCGATGGAAACCGACACTGACATGTGGCCCACTTCGCCGCGCGGACCGGTCCAAGAGCCATGCTGGTCCACGGCGGTAGGGACGGGCTCGCAGCTAGCCGGTAAGAAAAGACGAGGCCCTGCCAACTTTTTTCCCTCCTCCGGGAAAAAAAGCCTCACGGCTACAGCTGGACCGGAGCAAAATATCTCTTGAGGATGACTTGTGGGCCCGGCTCACCCTGCCGAAATGGTAGCAGTAAATCCACCACCGCGCACCTCACGCACCGACGTGCCGCACCGCGCGTGCATACCGCGGCGCGGGCCCACATGTCATCCGCAGTGAGCCAAGCGGCGCGGGACGTGGGACCCGCATGTCGGTTTCGGTGAGCCCGTCCCACCACCGGGCGAGGCGAAGCGGTTCCTTTGCACACGGTGGGGCCCGCACACTAGCTCAGTCCACTCTCCAGTATCCAGTGGCTCGGCCTCTCTCTCTCTCTCTATTTTTCCTTTATTTTTTCTTTTCCTCTCAGCTCATTTCTTCCTCTCGCCATTTCGGCGCAGTACGAGCCAAACACCAGTAGCCTCCTGCACTGCCGCTCTCTCTCTCTCTCTTCTCTCTCTCTCTGGAATGGTTGTGTAGGCAGGCAGGCAGGAGGAGAGGGAGGGAGGGGAGAGAGGGGCGGCTAGGGTTTTGCGCCGCCGCCGCTTCCTGCGTTTCATCCTCAGGTGAGCGACACTTCCTGTAGATCCGGCGCGCATCCTCCGGCCGACGCCGCCGTCTAGATCTGTGCTGTTTGGGGGCTATATGGAACGGTGTTTCGCGCGCCTACTTGATGCTTTGGGTGCTTCGTGGCGCGGATTTGGGTTCCTTGGTGCTGCATTTGTGGGAATACGCGGCGCGCTCCTTTGAAACGCCGTTTTTTTCTCTCTTCTTATTTTTTTGCGTGTCTCTTTTTAATACTCTGCAAGGTGCTTTCGTTGGGGGATGTAGTAAGAATCCGGGCTTTGTCCGCTTCCTGCATTTCTTGGTGGGTTTGTGTGGGTGAAATTCGGGCGTGGTGTAGATCTGTGCACTGACGTGCGGTTCTGTTGTAGCCTCTGAACACTCCGGCGTGCGGAGGGTGCGGCGGATTAGGCTCCAATGGGGAAGTCTCCGGCGAAGTGGATCAAGTCCGTTCTCTTCGGGAAGAAGTCGTCGTCGAGGTCCGGCTCCACCAAGGCCAAGGATTTATCGGTACGTTGCTCTTCTCGTGCAGTTTCAGAATGGTGTTACGGTTTGAATTTGTGCGTGTGAGTAGGTTTATGCAGTTGCAGCTACGTATTAGAGATCTGTTCTTGTGATTGATGCATTTATTTTCCACGTGCAGAAGGGTTCGAGCAACAAAGGGTGTGCTGGTAAGGAGCCCGCATTCTCTGAAAGCTCTCCGGTGATCTCGGAGCCAGTGCTTGTTAGCGCCCACAACAATGAGACGGCGCGGGAGGCGCCAAAGGATGAGAATTCCAGCGTGCAAGTTGAAGTGGCAGTGCCTGATGTCAATCAAGATTTGGAGAAGCATGTCACTGTGGGGTCTGATGCATCCAATGACGCTGAGAGGTTGAAGGAAGAGCTAGCAGCTGTGAAGGCGCAAGCTGCGTTCCGGGGTTATCTGGTAATATTTATTTTTTCTCTTTTTTCTGTTTCGCCTAGCTTTATGACTTGTGCTATCAGTTCATGGCTTTGTGCCATGTTCCAATGTTATCTAGCACCTTGCCATGCCACTTTTAGAGTCATTCATATAAAAACGGTAAGTTAGACAAGAAATGCTTCGAGTTCAAGCCTTTGACGTTCATGCTTCGAGCCTTTGACACTGCTATGCCTGTGATCTGTGATAGAGCAATTCATAAATATTTGTTGTCATAGATACTTTTTCTCGGTATGGTGCTAACTGTATCATTGTACTGGTCCAGGCACGCCGAGCATTCCGTGCATTGAAAGGGATCATAAGACTTCAAGCTCTGATTCGTGGGCATCTTGTAAGGAGGCAAGCTGTTTCAACTCTCCGTGCAACATGGTTGATCGTGAAGTTTCAAGCCCATATCCGTGGAAGGAATGTCAGACTTTCCCAAGCTGTCATTCATGCCAGTCGGAAACTTGCTCAGCAGAACTTTGGGGTAATTTCCTCACTAATCATTGTTTATTCCACTGTAAAACCAGAAAAGTACATATTGAGCCATTTTATAGGTTTCTGTTAGGGTTTCTCAAACCAATTATGGTCACTGGGTACTTGTCATGATTCTCCTTCAAGAGCTATAGGGAAATTTTTATGGATATTTGGTTAATGGATAGCAAATGCAAAGCTAACCTGTGTTTGAATAAATAAATTTTGGGTTTCAAATTAGAATAATTTAATAAAACGTTTCTTCAGTTTCTAATATTGTTGTTCATATCATTGGCACCGATAGGTAGGCAGTGGACTAACCTTCAATTAGATAGCTCCCTTCTGGATGACAAAATGCCGAGAAGTTATTGTGTACAGACTCTACACCTAGAGTAAATTACTAAATTATAAAGTTGTATATAATTTATCTCGTATACATCAAGTTGCTAATGCTGGATGCATAACTGGGGATTGGAACTTTTCTGTGCTCCATACATGATTTCTGCTGTATTTCCTGGAAATTTGTTTGCTCCACTGCTTGAATAACTAGTCACTATCGCTTTGCATCAATGATAAAGCTATATTTTTCACTGGCTTCATCAAACTTTTGCGGTTACTTCAGAAATGAGCTTTGTTATCTATTTGAAAGCAAAAGACAGACATAGATGACTATATATCTGCATGTTTTATCCTACCTTGATATTGATCTTAGAAGCAGGAAATATTTTTACAGTGGCAAATATGGATCTTGTGCAGAACTTTCTCCTCTCCTTTTCTTTTTTTGAAATGGTGATCAAAACTGCATAATTTGCCCATGGGGCATCCAGTTTCATAATTAATGTGGGACCCAACAGTGGTGACAATGCATTTTTCCCCTTATTGCAGGGTGCTAAACCTGATTCGTGGAAGGAGAATTTATCTTCAAATGCATTTGCTCGTAAGGTAGTACCAAAATCTAGTTGTACAAGGGCTTGAATGAACAAACCAAAAAAGATATTGAGTATTCAGTATTGACTCTACTGTTTGTCGTTTGAGGCTAACTCCATTCGTTTTGCCTGTGCTGTAGCTTCTCTCTTCACCAATTGTGGCTGAAGCTCTTCACTTTCAGTATGATGAGCTGGACCCTAATTCGGCCTTCAATTGGTTGGAGAGGTGGACCATTAGTCATGTCTGGAAGCCCATTTCCCAACCAAAAAGAGTTGGCGCTGATGCAAAGCCACATGCAAGGAAGGCCAGTTATGCAATGGAAACCGAGTCAGCGAAATTAAAGCGCAATGCTAGGAAGAGCTCTGCAACTCCATTTGAGCCTTCACAAACAAACACAGCCATAGAAATTGAGAAGACAAAACGAAACCCAAGGAAAATGAGCAGTGCTCCTGCTGATTCAGTGCCTGATGGACAGTTAACTGAACTTGAGAAGGTTAAACGTAGCCTTAGGAAGGTTACTAATTCCATGGCTGAAACCGCAAAGGTATCTAATCCAGCAGCTGAGATCCCTGACCATCAAGAGGTCCAATGTGAGAGACCACTAAGAAGTGCAAAGCAAGTTCCGGTTCACCCCGAGCCCAAGAATGTTAATATATCGGATAATGCAAAGACAGATATTCTGGTACCTGATCTCCAGCCTGATGAGGAAATTGCTTCAGATCCAGTCACAAATGAAGAAAAAGTTGATGAACCATCTGTTACTGCTCCACCAGCTGAAATTATGCCACTGCAAGACATTAACAGTGAAGAAAATGCTTTGGTGAATGATATGGAACAGAGAACCAAAGAAGAACCTCTTTCTACTGAAAGTCTCAAAGGCAGCAAAAGGAGGTCTTCATTCTCAACTAAGCCCGAATATCCTGAAAATGGCTCCAAAAATTCTCCAGCTCTGCCCAGCTTCATGGCTCCAACACAATCTGCAAAAGCAAAATTGCGGGGACAGAATTCACCAAGACTCAGCTCTGATTCAGCAGAGAAAAATGGCTTCACTCGCCGTCACTCCCTTCCGTCCTCCACCAATGGTAAACTGATTTCGCATTCTCCACGTACACAAAGGCCAACCCATGCTGGCAGCAAGGATGGAGCGAAAGGCGACAAGGCTATGCTGTCATCAAGAGATGCAAGTGGTGAGTAGGAATGAAAATCATATCATATCTGTATATCTATCTATCACATGGCTTGTCATAATAAGCACTTGCTTTCTTGGTCATAAAATCTTCTTGGAGTTTTTCTATGCTATTTCAACCTAAGCAAATGCTGCATGAACTAGTAACTGATCTGTTTCCAGAAGATTATGGTGTCTTAATGAGAGGGTAAATGTGATTATACATGAAGTTTTGAGACACTATAGTTTAGAAGCTGATAGAAAAGGATGCCATTTTGTTGCTATGTACAACATTATATTCTGTCACATCTGTTTTGTTTTAGAATGAGGCTACATCTCCGTCTCCCTCCATGCACACTTTTATTCTTTTCACATAGCTGTGCTTTCAAACAAGATAACATGTTCATTGCATTGCAGCTTCAGCATAAATTTCAAAACTCACTTTTCTTCTCTATGCTTGTTATTATTTTGAAACTCACCTATATTCCGCCCTGACGAAAACAATGTTACAGTGGCCATACAAAAATTTTACTGCATCATATTGGTCTTTATTTAAATGTTCTTTACTTACATAGAGTAGTCTTGCTCAGTCTTGTCTCCAATTAATTCCTGTCTCTAAATGTCTGCAGAGAGGCCACTGAAAGCTGAGTGGAGACGCTGAAGAGGTGCACCAAGCTCTGAAGTCCTCATTTGATTAGCGCAACCGTTTGGGTGGAAGGCGTCCACAGTTTGCTCGGATTGTTTTGCTTGTGATGTAAAAAAGATGTTCTCATCATCCCGTGACGATGGCTTTGTTGTGCTGAAGTTGACTTATTTATAGGGTTTTCAGTCCTGCCTTTTGTGATGTATAGCTGAAGTGTTTTCACCTCTGTTTTGGCCCCGAGACATACCCCCTTCCTGCCTCTGCTTGTTGAGAGAGCTGCTGATGTTAGAGAGAATGAGAACCTGTATGGATTGAGTTTAACAATCCCAATCCCGTTTGGGCATTCTTGGCTGCGTTTTGACTGGCGGTTGTGTGCCATCCATGGTTAATGTCCTTGATTGGTAGTTTTACTGTATTGTTCTTTAGCCTCTTGTATTTTCTTTGGCTGTCATGCAATGCCGATGCGCTAGCGTGGTTCGCATGCTGGCGCCGGTTGTCTGAGCAGGACGGTGCTCCTTGACGCCCCGGAGTAAGCATGTGTTTGGTTTCAGAAGAGGAGATGGATGGAATGGCTCAGTTACTGTTTGTTTGGGATGGGATTGCCCTACCTTGTATTTGGTTGGAGATGAATCTTTCATGGTTTTTTTGGTTGGAGTGATTGCGAGCTATCGCCACTCGTCGAGGTACACGGGGCCTCGCATTTGTATGTTTTTCTTTTGACACGGGCACTCGCATTTGTAGTCCGGTACTCCGGTAGTCTGCGGCGTTTATACAAGGCGCTATTCCGATAGGTGTTGGCCGCGCGTTTCTTAGCAAAATCTTAGTTCGACCTCCCTGCCACAAGTGCACTTATACTACAACATGCCTAAAACCAGTGTTAGCAACAAATGTAGCATCCCTGCCTTGGTGCCTTTGCTTGCAGCGGCCAGTGCGACAAGCACGGTGCTAGCAAGATCCCCAAATATTCTCAAACCACCTCTACCCGATATAAATATATAAATGATTATAATGATGATAAATTCTTAATGACTGAACAAAATATGCATCCGTGCCTTTGCAAGCCTTTGCTCGCAGGGGGTAGTCCATGCGGCAAGCACGGTGTTAGCAAAATCCTGAAATATTCTTGAACTAGAACTGTCCGATACTAACCACTGAATAGAAGATATTGGATTGTCAGATCATGATAGTAGTCGCGTAGAAACTTTTTTGTTTGGACATGCTTAAATTTGACGCGTATACTTTTTTTTTAGATTTTTTTTGAGAATCTTTTTTTTTAGATTTTCTAGTTCAACTGAGATAATGTTTTGTAAATTCTAATTCTCATGGGCGTGTTTGGATGGAGGCCAGCAAGAGCCCAACCAATATTCAGCCATGGCCTGTCGTTGCATTTATTTCAGATATCGAATATTTAGATCTATAGTACAGTTGAGATAAGTTAAATTTTGAGAAATTATAGAATAGTTGATATTTTCAGCACAAGCAAAATCAAGCAAAGGAGCTTGGTAATTCATATTTATGTTAAATGCTAATAAGGTCAATTCATCCTTACAATCTGAAAATAATATAAAGGCAAGTGCATTGGTGTTGTCTAACAATCGTTTAACGTGTAATTGTAAGATGATTTAATAGATAATTGATTTAATAGATAATATATACAATGGGCCGACTTCTATGTTGTCCCATAGTAACTCCATAATTCTCCAATTTATGCAATGAAAAAGAAAATAATATAAGTTGTATGCCCTAAAATTTAGCGTATAAATCTACTATATCATGAGATACAGACTTTATTCTCTCACCATGCTCTCTCTATTGCGAAAAAACTTACATGAATTATAAGACAACTGATATATATCAACAAACTTATCCTACAAATATGGTAAATTTCTCTCTTCTTTTTTTTGCGAGCAATTTCTCTCTTCCATATGGCTAGGATCTAGGAAACAAGTAGTAAAAAAAAGGCTTTGAAACGGGTCAGCAGGTCAAACTGTGAAAAAGTAAAATTCGATGATCGACCACCATCTTTTTACTCAAGAAAAGAAGATGATCGAGGCATCGAGCTATACCTTCCTTTTCCACCTCACCAACCCTCCAGCAAGGCTCCGATTTTCCTCCAAGGCTCCAAGAGCACGACGCGCATCAACACCAGCCTTGCCGGGGAAGAGAATATTTTTAGCTGCTGCTTTCTCTTCAAGAAAACGTCAGCGACACACCGCGCGAGATCGAATCCAGGCCGCCCGTCTCACATCGTGCGGTGCCCGGGGTCTGGCCCCTTCCTCTTCCCAATAAATAGCGGCGGCGCCCACCCGGCCCCTTCCACCCTGTGCTCCGACCTCCCCCAAAAATCCCCTTCACATTTTCCTTCTCCACCCCCTCGCCTCGCCGCCGCCGGCGCCGTCGCCTCCTCCGCCAGCCATGGCCTCCGCAGGACCCGGGCTCTACACCGAGATCGGGAAGAAGGCCAGAGGTTCGACCCGGTGTCCTCTTGCCTTGCGGGATTCGGGGGTTTGCTTTTGCTGGGGTTGTTCCACGGTGCTTGTTTGAACTTGTGGGTTGCTAATGCTGGTTTCTGCGGTGTTTTCCTGGTGGGATTCGCAGATCTCCTGTACAAGGACTACCACACGGACCAGAAGTTCACGCTCACCACCTACGCCTCCAACGGAGCTGTAAGTTTTCGTATCGTGCCTTTGCTCTGATTTAGTGTGATCCAAGTAGATGTTCTTAGCGGCGGGGGTATTTTGGTGTCCAAGTGGATTGTAGTAGGTCCTTAAGCTGCGATGGCCCGTGTCTGTGGTTCGGTTCTAGTTTGCAAAGTTACATCTGTTGTTTCTCTGTGGATCTTAGCTTCAGTATTTGGCGTGATTTGATAGGAGAGGAGGTGTATTACTTTGTCCCGTGACTAATTCTGGCTGAGATGTGTGGTCGATTATCCTGTCCAGTAACTTGAGATCTATATGTAGAGGATATATTAGCTTGTGTGATGACTAGTGCATGATTCGATTGCGGATAATATAAATATTGTGGATGTCAAACTGGAAGGGTGTTTGCCACTGTAACTTGCATCCTGTAGGTTAGTCCATGTGTGTCATGTTTTGCCTGTTCAGTATGTGTGCTAGTGCTGCAATTTCAAGTTCAAACGAGTCTTCCTAGTCTTTATGAAATAGGTTTGGCAACCGTTATGCTATTATGCAAGCTAGCTACTTCTGCTTACCAATATTTGGTTACTCAGATTTCTTATGCTGCTTCAATAAATTCGTGCCGTATTTTCTCAATAATTCAGTGGGTATGTTTCGTATGTAGATGTGGCTAGGTTGGTACTATAGTGTAGAAATTCTATGATGAGATAATGTGGTGTGTTGGTATGGGTAGTTTTGTTCAGCTTGTTTGATAAAATGTGGGATGAAGAATCCATCCATTAGCTTATATACTCTTGTGCTGGCTTATTTGATTGGTTTACCACTGTTTATCAGGAGGAAGATGAAGCTTGTTTGCTAATTATGTCTTTTGTGAATTATACACCAGCTATTCAGTTTCGTGTATCTATTGTTTCTATTCTTGCTCCTTTCATGACTTGATTTTGGGACTGAGTTGCTTGTGCGTCTCTCCAGTTTTTTTAGACGACTAGCATGCAGAATATGCTGTACGTACTCCCTCCGGTTTAGTAAAAGAAGTCGTTTTGGACAAGGTTTGAGTCAAACATTGGGAATATAAATCATGAATAACATTTAAGTCGTTGAGTTTGGAAATGTGAAAATTATATAAATAAATTGGTCTTAAAAATTGCTTTCATAAAAGTATACATATATAACTTTTCAAAAAATATTTTTATAGAAAAAAGAAGTCAAAGTTGTGCATTGGTGACCGTGTCGCTGTCTTAAACGACTTCCTTTACCAAACAGGAGGGAGTATCTATATTTTGATCTCTGTCAAATGTCCACTTCTGAAGTTTACACCTGGTTTTAGTTGTTACTGGTCTTTGATGTCAATTGCATTGCACGTCCTATTTCATGGAGATCTTTGTCTTTGCTGTGATATGATGTTTCTTTGTCAATCTTATCTTTTGGCTAGTTATTGTAGTAATGTAGTATTGTGAATGCATGTTTCCCATGGCTGAATGGTCACTTATGTCGTGCATAGGCCATTACTGCTGCAAGCACGAGGAAAAATGAAGCTATCTTCAGTGAAATCCAGAGCCAGCTGAAGCACGAAAATGTGACAGTGGACGTGAAAGCAACTTCAGAATCATCTGTAAGTTGAAATATCTGTTATTACTCATTTATTACCACACATTTCATTGATTTCAAACTTCCTGAAAACAATCTGTCACCGTTTCTGTACAAATAACTAGTTTTCCCTTTAACCAGGTGACAACTACATTCACAGTTCATGAGCTGGGCACACCAGGCCTGAAGGCAATTTTGTGCATTCCTTTCCCATACCAGAAATCAGCAAAGGTATGGATCTTTTCTTTTCTAGGTCAAGCAATTTAAGTACCGAATCCACACTCTTGACTCTTTTGTATTTTTATTAGGCTGAACTCCAGTACTTACACCACCATGCTGGTGTCGCTGCTAGTGTTGGCCTCAACGCAAACCCTGTTGTTAACCTTTCTGGTGTATTTGGAACTAAAACTGTTGCTGTTGGTGCTGATGCCGCATTTGATACTGCATCTGGGGACTTGACAAAATACAATGCTGGATTGAGCTACAGTACTGGTGACTTTGTTGCTGCAGCGACTCTGTAAGTGGTTTCTTCTAATGCTTAATAATTCTTGTTTGCAACTGTTATTTTTGTCTTGGATCCCATTTGCCGTTAGCAGTGAGCAGTCTCTCTAGGGAATTTGTAAAGCTGAAAAATGTGAGGGTATGATTTCTGGTTTCTGCTTGTATTACCATCTTCCATGTGATGTAGATGCTAACACAAAATTTGACAAATTTGCAACCAGCCTAAATAATTTAGGTCACAACGCTAAGCTGATTTTGATTTTGCATTTCAGGAACAACAAGGGAGACAGCCTTGCTGCTTCCTACTACCACTCGGTGAATGCAACCACAGCGGTTGGAGGAGAGCTGACTCACTGCTTCTCAAGCAATGAGAACACACTCACCTTTGGGACGCAACATGCTCTGGACCCTTTGACCACTGTGAAGGCGCGCTTCAACAACTATGGCATGGCAAGTGCGCTCATCCAGCACGAGTGGAGGCCCAAGTCATTGGTCACCATCTCCACAGAGGTCGACACCAAGGCCATTGAAAAGAGCTCCAAGGTCGGGCTCTCCCTGGTCCTCAAGCCCTGAGGTCACCAGCTTCTGTTTTAGGATGTAGCTTTTGTTATCCAGCTGAAGTCCAGTAAACAAGCTTGGACTAAACTTTGTAGGCTCAACTTTGGTGCCGTAGCATCTCGATCCCACAAACTCAATTCGTGGCCTGTTACCCTGTCCTAGACTACTTGAGGGGTTTCTGTTACCAGATAATTTGTGCTTCCAACTGTTTTGGCCATTCACGGTCTTTTTGGTGGAAAACCATGTCTACAATTGGAGATGATATTTGTTTGGCCCACTTCTTAAATTTGCACATTCCAGTTTGACTCGTCACTATTTCTCTTGTTCCAACTACGTATTTGATTGCTTCATAGAAGCGTACAAATCACTATTCTCTCTTTCTGTGTTTCTGTTCGGCATGGTTACTAATCAGTCTGAACTCTGAAGTTGACTGTAATTTGACTTGACCAATGGTGATCAATGCAAAGTCTGGATCGTGTGGAAGGAAAGGACCCGTTTCTTTTTTTTTTTGAAAAAAAATTGAAAGCATAGCAGTTTGGAACCTTGAAAATTTACACATGACGATCTGTTCCAACAGAATCCTACAGCATCTATTGCAGAGATGACACGTCGCCAAAACCACTCCAATTGTCCAATCTCTCGCCATCGTCGTAGCACGCGATCTCCCCCTGAAACCCACCGTCTCGCGCGTGGCCGCTCCCTGACGCGAACAGGTCACACATGTCCGGAGCCTCTCCCTGGAAGAAGTTGTGGTATTCATAAGCTTCCGGCGGTTGAGCAGCAGCCTCCCTGATCCCGAGTCCGCCCGCCTCCTCGGCGTCAGAGTTCTTCTCCACCAGCTGCCGGAACATGGAGGACTTGAGCAGGAGGCCGAGCGCCGTGGGCGAGCCCCTCTTCCTCACGCCACCGGGAGACATCAGGGAGGCCTCTTGGCCGCCGCCGGCGCTACTGCCCGCCGGCGAAGCGTTGATGTGATCAAGCAGGAACGGGTTGCCGCGTGGGAGCATCATCTGGGTCTCTGACGGGAGGAGCTGCTCGGTTGGAGATGTCTGCATCATGAGGGCTTCGGGATTGAAGGTGACCGGGGCGCTTGGGCCTGGCTTCAGCCATGTGATGTAGGATCTCAGGTCGAAGTTGGTGACCGCGTTCACGCCCTTGTACTCTATGGCGGCGATGTCGTATGCTCGTGCGGCCTCTTCTTGGGTGCCTGGGAAAGATTTCACGAGTGGTGATGAACTGATGATGTTGTTTTGGGTGGTGTGAAGTTGTGCATTGTTGTGTGTGTGGGATGTGAATGTAGTATGTAGATGCTTACTGTAAGTTCCTAGATAGAGATACTTGTTCCCGAAAACGCGGCCAATTCTTGCTTCCCATCTTCCGTTTTGATGATGCCTGATGAAATGAGCATTTCATGCATTGTCTTGACATTCAGTGGTCAAATATATATAGTACATGACCTATTGATGGAGAATCGGAAGCATTATCTGCCAAAATTACCTGGCAACACCACGGTACTTGGAGACTCCTCTTGAAAAGCCACTACTCTTCCTGTCATCAAGATAAACTTATTTCAGTATTTACGACAGAACATTTTACTATAATACTTTTTTTTGGGATCATTTACTGTAATACTTCTGCAGGGACAATATGCACCTTCTCAGTGATGCAAGGTACTCTTCCTTTGTAAGGTTCTCCATTATCTTCAACTCCTTCTCATAGTCCATGACCTGAAACATACCAATCAAAATAATTCACTAACATTGCTACGCAAATTGACATACTTCAGTAGTCCACATGTTCATTGCTGTTTGCAAACTGAAGCATTTTGTGATCAGTGTCACTATATAGACTATAGTAATATAGTATTGATGCTGTTCCAGAGTCATTACCGGGAAGTTTGTGTAGGTGCTCGGTCCCCAGTACTTGAGAGCAGCAAGGTCATAGGCCCTTGCAGCTGCCTCCTCCTCATCATATGCTCCCAGATATACTATTATTGGTAATCAAACAACATATTCAGCATTGATCGTCATGACAAGAAGGAGATGAAGTTCAGACTTCCAAAGAACCTACCCTGCTTGCCCTTCTTCCTCTGCGTTGGGTTCCACGAGTTCTTGTCCCACAGATGCGCTTCATAACGACCTGTCCATCGATGCCTGCATGCATGACAATCAAGAAATGTGCAGGTTAGCTACAACCTTATAAGAAGATGTGCAACCCAAGGAACACTGCTTGCTTCTGCCAACCACCTGCTGACTCCACGGAACCTGGAGCTCCTCTTGACGGTGATGCTGGTCAGCGGTTTGCCAATGCCGCTGCCGTTGGCGCCGCCGCTGATCGGCGCGAGCAGTGCCGGCTCCCTCCTCCTCCTCCTCACCACCTGGGTCGCCTCGCCGGCCTCCGGCGGTGCGCTGATCGCCACGGCCGGTGCCGACCCCGCGTAGCTCTCGATCTCGCTCTTGACCATCATCAAGTTCTCCATGGCCGCGCGCCAGCTGCAGCACCGAACGAACGGTGGGAGCAGTGAGACAGCTGCAGCTGCGAGATGAGACGCCGGAACCCGCTGGTACGGTGCACTTATATACCAGCCGCGCTACTGCCTCGCCCGGTGACAGGTTTTGTCTGCTGGTGAAATGCACGACAAGTGGCCGATGATTTTCAGGGTTTGAAGCAATGCTCCGCCTGTCTTCTCTATGCGGTTTTGTCCCTGCTCATGTTTGGAAACATCGAGTTGAGCTGCAACGGTTCTTTGTCGGATGGCGGGTGGGAGAATGCGTTCGCTGCGACGACGCTGCGTGTAATCAGGTGTGCGTGTGTGTGTGTTTTATTTTACGTTTTCCTGCACAGCATATTTGCGTTTCCAACATGCGGCAACAAGAAGCCAAGCATCATTCATTCATTCCCAAATAAGAGTCCAAGGAAAGCTTGGCTTCGTCTTCCGCGGGAGGACAAGATAGCAGCAAGCGATCGGAGAATCCCGTGCTGAGAGCTTTTGGCCGGGCTACGCTTGTCCAGTTGTCCTCCTTTCTGTGTCCGCGGAGAGGTGACGTACTGGCGTCTTGTACGGCTCACCGGTGAGACGTGTGTCATTCGGTTCTTGGAGTAGTTTTTCTTTTTGAGCTCGACAACTGATGAGAAACTGCCCTGTCTTGGTGAGCTCGAATGGAATGCTTGATTGCATGTTCCAACTCGAGGAGTGTTGAGGTCATGATGAGAGAGAGTACGGCGCGATTATTAGCTCGGCAGCTCCGTCGGCCGTTACGGCGCAAGAAGCGCATGCGCATCCACGGCGCGGAGCAGTCCGCGCGGTCCGCACGCCACGCGGAAAAAACCGCACATACAAGCGACCGCGGGGCTTATTACATGTCGCACTTAGAGGTTTTAAATTTTTTTGAAACTTTGCATACACAATAGTACTAAATAGATGTGAAACATACCAAAAGTTGAGATTTAAACAAATGTTGTAAAAATTCATACGAAAATATTTTCGTATGAATTTTTACAACATTTGTTTGAATCTCAACTTTTGGTATGTTTCACCTATACTTGTTAATATTATGTGTGCAAAGTTTCAAAAAAAATTACAATATTTAAGTGCGACGTGCAATACCATGCAATAAGCACCACGGTCGTTTATACGTTCGGTTATGATTTTCTGGTCCGCACGCCGACCCTCCGCCGCAGCCACGTATTGCCAATTTGCCGTAATAACATACGTTTCCTTTCCTCAGCATGTCCGTCGCGGCAAACCACGCGTGCGGATAGAGAGATGAATATATCTCGCAGCCATGGCGCCTTGAGGCTAGCTTACTGCCTTACTGATCTGATCGGTGCGTGGCGCACTGGCGCTGCACGCCGGAGCCGGAGCCGGACCGGCCCGCTGCTACGCACACGAGGCCCTCGCACGTCCGCCGACTGGAACGGGCCGGAGTTGGCGCGAACGACGAAGCACGGCCCCTCCACCGGCTCTCTGCAACGTTGCTGCCTTTGCCGCCGGCCGGCACCACGCCTAAAATGCGAGAGAGAGCAGAGCCCACTGCCGCCCGAGCTAGGCCGCGCCGGCGAGGGTGCCGGCCCACACTGCAGCCAGGGCTCCAGCTATCGTTTCATAGATCGTGACAGGTTCGTGACAGAGCGCGGAGAGCCGGATATGGCGCCGCGTGCAGCGTGCTCGGAGTTGGACGCGTCCAGTAATAACAAAAGAAAAGACAATATGATATCGTTTATAAAAAAGGGCACCACAAGCAACAAAAAAAGGCTGCCCCCTGCAAAGACACATGTCTATCCATCGGTTAGAACAATCAATCATACAAAGCTTGAGTAGCAGCAGCATTGTACGTCTGTCTGTACCTGTAGCAGGATGGCGCCCTGGAGGAAATCCTTAAGTGACGGCCGCATTGGAGGAAACACAATGTGTCTGTCCATCTTCAAATTAGCCAATCGATCGACTCAATTCGATATACAAATGGTGTACGCGTTTTAGGCGACGCGCTGTACCTGTCGCAGGATCGCAACCCTCTCGGAATAGCGTCTTCTAAACGACGCAGATCCGTCCTGCCTGGGCGATGTGGCATTAAAACGTACGAGAGCGCGGCGACGTCGACGAGCCTGCGCGGGCGGGGCAGGAGCCGGTGCCAAAAAAGGGTGGAGCGCCGCCCGTGTCCAGAGGGCCATTACCATTCACCAACGTCAACGTCGATGGGAACCCACCAAGCGATCGACGAGCAAGCGAGCGTGCGCACATGGACTTCCTCTTCGTACCTCGCGGATTCACCGTACGCGTGGCTGGAGCCGGCGTGCAGCAGGGCGTCGCGCTGCAGCTGCTGCCGACACCAAACATGGCAGGATCACACAATGCCGCTGTGCAAGCGAGAAGATCGTTCCAGCGGGTCGTCCACACCGTAGACACCAGGGGCAGTAGAATACCGCAAAGCAACGAGGCACTACACTGCACAATTTGTACAGGCAAGGCATCCACAGGGCGACTGAACGAGCAAAAACTAAGAGCTGTAGCAAGATCCTATCATTATTCAACCAATCTACGACCCTGATCACCCACTACAGAGATTCTTTCCTGACCCTTATATTATGTTTCTGGAGGGTACAGAGAACGGCTAGACGGGCAAATTATTTGAAACAACTCCTCTCAACAATCCCGAACCCATCCCCGCTTCTCTCCACCTTTTATTGCTGACTTGTTCTCTCTTAGGCCCTAGCTGCCGAATCGCAGTGCATCTATGTTGCGGAGGGGAGCGCCCAGTTCTTGGGCACAGGCCCGATATCATAGATGATCTCCCTGTGGCAGGACCAAACGAGTTTGATGGCTTCTGGAGTTCCGATCCCTGCACCTCTTGGGTCCCCAGCCGGACCAAACCTGAGTTTTACAACGGAATGAAAACGTTATTATGCTGGTGGAATGAGAATGCCCATATACAAAGGAGGAAGTTGGCATTGTAAATTTGTACGAGTGGTAGTGTGTAGCTCACCAGTGGTTCTGTGGAGCACCAGTTGTCCTTGCTCTGATTCCAGCGTATGTTGTCCCATTGACAGATCTCCCAAGCACGTCCTGAAAACCGAGACAAGGAAAGGGCTCTTAAGGTAATAGAAGTGTTTGATTATTAACAACACGACTGAGTTTCTGAAATATTGAGGGGAAATTTCAACTTTGTCTAACTGGTTCCATGCCAGAAAGGAAGAGTTTCAGTATAACAAAAAAAGTAGACGAATATGAATGCAAACACGTTAGAGAAGAAAACCAACTTGCCTGCAGGAATAATGGATCGTTTGAAACTACTGCAGCCGTCAGATGTGCATTCATCCTTTCACAAGCTTCTAATACCAAATCAAGCTGACCCTCAGAGTATTCTGTAACCACCTGGATTGCAAAATCACAATAGATCAGTGTTCTACCATAGAACTTTTTTTTAGGCATACCATAGAACAATTTAACAATAAGCAGAACTAGTAGAATACATTGATGCCACAGAAATATGTAGTTAACCCCCAACTAAGCAGTTGTCGGTAGGGTTGCCTCCCAACAAAAATAAGAGCTGTTGGTAAGGGTTATATTAAGGACGTCAATAAAGAATGTTTTTGGTAAGAAAGACATCCATGCAGCTTAGAACGAATACAGGCAAACCATCCAAGGTAAATGCTTCAGGATGAGGTTAGCACTTGATTGATAACAGATAACACTGCCATAGGAATGCCAGGCATCAAAATTATCTTTGTTTTTCTGAAACTTTTTGCAGCCTAGAATAAAAAAAAATGCAGGCATGAATGAACTGTGCAAAGAGAATGCAGATATATGGTCCATAACCAAGAACAGCTATTCTATTACCATGAATCCATCTATGAAATACTCTTGTGCAAGAGGTTAGTAGTACTAGTGTCAGGAATGCCAGGATTACTATCGGGTACTGCAGTATTATTTTTTATTCATTATGATAAAATAATTGCATGTGGCGTCTAGTACCTGGAACGGACCAAATATCTCCTTTGTCACAAGCTCAAAATTCCCACTTTTAAGGATTTCCTCTAGAGGAACAAATACAGCAGTTGGCTTCATAGCACCATATATTTCTGGAATAGAGTGATTCTCCAAAGGTTCACCACCAAATAGAACCTTTGATCCTGGTATTTTGAGAAGGCTGTTCATGTGCTCTGTCATGGCTTCTGTAGTAACCTGGACCAGGAAAGATGAACAATATTATTAGTTAATTAATCATATGAAGAAACGGGAAACTGCTTACAGTTCTCATTCAGGTGTGCAAATATATAAAAAGTTAATACACAAAATTTAGTTGCATGTTCTTTTTCTCCACACATTAACCTTTTAGATAATTAGATGGACACCTGTACTGTGCAAAGACCGTTCTTTCTCCTCGTCTTACACTATTTGATGTCTGGACCTCACATCTATTAAAATAACAGGAAACGATATTATTACCTGGCTCCATTTATTGGTCGATAAAGCTTTTTAACTACTAAATGCTAGGAAAATCACACCACACCACTTTAGTTAGAAGAACATTGTGCGATTAAAAATGTCAAGAATTGTCTGCTTACCGTAAGGACCGGGCCGATTGTCAAATCTTCAAGCTTCCTTCTTTCAGAAAGTTTCTTCATTTTCTCAAGCAGACCACTAGAAGACCAATTCTGCATGTGGAAGCAATTATACAACAAATAAACAGCAAAGATGCACATAGTAATAATGTTACATGTAAAATATGCTCCAAAGGCATTGTAAGATTCTCAAATAGCTTCCAAAGTTCAAAACATCATAGCACTTGCATCTACAATAACTGGGACCACAGTCCACAAGTTATTTATCAACCATCCAAGAAACATTATCCATCATAGGTGAAGAACATAATCCACAATCATTACCCAAGACCAATGACAAAGTAAGCCACATTCTGCAGTACCTTGTGCATGAATAGAACAGACTGAGCAGAGCACTTTTGACCACTGCAAGCATAAGCATCCTGATCACAAACCCAAGCGATATAATCAACCTGTTTGGAACAAAATCAAGTCAAGTCTCAATTGATTGTGAACATAGATTTATAGATATTAAACAGAAAGTATGACTTCAGACCTCTTGAACATCTGGACCAAGGATTTTCCAATCAAAACCAGCATCCTCCAACTTGATTCGGCCGTTCAAATCAGCAGCCAATTTCTCTGCTACCCGTGAGCTCCCAGTGAAAAGGGTCATTTTTGGATTAGCCTACAAGAGACAAGAGATCACAAAAAAATTCAAGCATGGAATCTACCGTATGTAAGAAGAGTGTTGTAAGTCCACTTGGTCGACCAAGGACTTATTTGGCATTGAATTAAAAAACTAGCAGATCCTGAGGTTAATATTGTTCTGTAATAACTCTATGAAACCTCGACCTTTGAACATGATGTACCACATACCAACAAATGAAAATGTTGCTGGATTGATTGGCAGTGACATGAACAACTCTTAATTCTTAAACTAAAAATGTTAGCAAGAAAAGGAGGTATATGTTCAAACATGGAACTAGTTCCTCATGGAACATAGTAGTAAGAATGCTAGTGAGAAAACCAATAAGATGTTCACAACATCAAACACTCCAGTTTGCTATCCCAAAGAGCTTCCATGGCCATGACAGTGATAGTGAGTTGCCTTATCTAGTTACTCTATCTTGCTATTACCAGTGTTAGAAAGTTATAGAGTTCATACCTCTAACAACAGCTTGTTCATGGTGACACCATCAGAATTTATGAAATCCAAATCCTCTGCTGGCAACCCACAATCATGAAGCAACCTGAGCATTTGTTCCATCACAATGCTAACCTTGCTGTCAACTTTGAGGACCGGTTTATTTCCCATATATAGTGCTCCCATTACTTGTAGTAAGGGAATCTCCAATGGGAAATTGAATGGTGTGATAATGGCAACCTGCATATTTTAGATCATATTAGCTCTAACATGTCATAAATTTGAATGAAGGAAAAATAAAATTGGATTGTTAATCTGCATAAGAAATAAGATAAAAGATAAGACTAAATCATCAGCTAACATGTGACAGTCTGCATGCGAACATCAAAAAGGATGTGCCAAAACACTCGGACGATGTACAGTCATGGCAACAGCCAATATGACAAGCATAGTAAAAGTTTGCCTTCAGGTACCAATTCCATACAGCAAGTGCAATAGATTTTGTTTGAAAGACATGTCCAGACTTCAGAGATCAAATGTTATCTCTTGAAACTGAGATTGGAATATAACTCAAATGGAGCAAGTGCTTGAACAACCTAGGCTCACTGATCACCTTAAGATATTAGCTCCATGAAAATCAACTTGATCCTCTAGGAAATTGATTATAACAATTACACTTATTTCACATAGCTTTTATGTGCACTAAATACTGTAGACAGAATGAATAGAGGAAATCTCAAATACAATATTTTTCACAAGAGGCTGTTAAGAACACTTACTGGGCCATAAGGCCAACGGTAGCCATTACTTCTTTGTCCAAGATGGTTGCCAGGTACAGCAAATGACCTTGCCAGAAAGCGTACCTACACCAGACAAAGAAAACATATGATGGCAAGAACTTGCGAAGATAAAATTGACACTTTCAATCTGCAAACTGGAACATCTTCTTCAGTAAGACTGGGCCGCTTTAACAGATCTTTGGAGTTGCTGCATGCTCTCAACCAACTACAACCACTCAGATAAACACCAATTGATAAATTTCCATGTATAACAACAGCATTTGTTAGGGATGCAACAGTTTGTCTGCCGGGCCACCCGCTTAAAATGGCCCATTTACAGGTTCGCACACAAACTCACTTGTGTCCTTATTTGTCATCATGCAAACGAAGAAACATTACTCCAGAATACACAATCAAAATCAAAAGAGGCCAAAATACCTGATCTCCACAGAAGTTTTCCAAGAACTTTTGAGAAACTTGAACTTCTAAAAGAGCTTGTTGGTAACTCTTTGGAGACACCCTCTGGATCAGTTTAGCAAAGAAATCTGATACCTGCATAGACCATTTTGACAACAATGAATCATGAAAAACAATATCTAAGAAAAGAGGGTAAATAATTTAGTAAAAATAAGGCATACCGCAGGTTGGCCCAGCATATGTGCAGCTTTGGCAGATATATCTCCATACATGAGGTACCTGCATATTGGAGTTTTAAAATATAAATATTATTATATTAAGAATAAGCTGTAACTTGGAGATCATGGAAAGAAAATACATCCATGAATTTAGGATGTACAAAGATATGCATTTGTATCAATTTCCATTGGGAGGTGAGAACACATGTCAAAAAACTAGGATATCACAGCAAGATTACCTAAGCAACTTTGGATATGGTGATTTTAATGAGATCTAGAGGGTAGATAAGTTGATCAGGCTTAAGGTAACTTTCTGTTATTTTGCTCTTTTGGGGGGAATGGAGATATGGTTCATAGTACAAGAGAGCATCACAGACTCATAGTACAAGAGAGAATCACAGACCTCTCTGGAGCTTTAAGTGGATTGTGAAGTCCATGCTTTGGGCATTTAGATAAACTCTCCACAAATGGCTGCAGAGGAAGAAAAAAAATCGCATGTCGATATGTTATACAAGAGCATACTTGACATATTCATAGTAATATGAATGAATTTACATGCCCTCACCAAAATAAAAGGAGGATGAAAAATCAAGATAGATATAACAAAGTAATGTAGCACATTCATAAATTTTGAGGGAAGTTGAAAAGTTTAAATGTAGTTAAATTATGTTTGCATGAACACAGCATGAAAAATATAAGAAAACTAGATAAGTGTACCTTAATTTCAGTTCCCTGAACCTCAGCAACGTTGATGAATTTTTCACCATTTAGAGGATCAACTATACAGTTCCAGTTAGCAGATGATGTCCAGCTGCCCTGCACTGAGCCATTGTGGTTGAGGCACAAGCACCACACAATCAGATTCATTTTTTTGAGCAATTGGTTGGGGAACTTAAACAACAACTTATACTTTTGGGCAACACATAGCCTGGAGAATGCTAGCATGATACAGACTAGTCATTTTATTTTTCCATTTCCACGCAAGCACCCAAGCATTGTTTTTTCGGGTAAACCATTGGGGTTTTCATATAAAAAAACAAAAACCACAAGCAGAACCCTCACCAAAATTATGCACTTGGGCTGGACTGGAACCTGAAATCACTTCTGGACAGACCGTTGCAAATGACGGCGTGTGCAGCCACCTGCGAATCATCGAAATAATCAGTCGCAGACCGAAGCGAACCTATCATCCAAGCTAGTGCAGCCTCGAGTAGCAGCGACTCAGCCGCACGCCACGAGCAAACCCTATCGCGACCACACGGCACACACTGTTCATCAGTGCGATCCCCCCGATTCGCATCAGATCACGCAACGGCACCTCGATTGCTCACGCACGAATGCACGACGCACCAGCGCACTACAGATCGCGGAACTGAAGAAGGGAGTGGGGGAGGGGTGCGAGGCGGATCACCTGGACACGCACGCGAGGGGAGCGGATCGACCGGCGGCGGCGGCGGCGGCGGCGGCAAGGTGCCGCCGGGAGAGGATGCGGCTCATCGGCGGCGAGGTCAGGTGGCTGCGTCCACTCCGATTGGTAGGGAGGGAGGGAGGGAGTGCTCGCTCTCTGCAACTCTGCACTTCCCAGAGTCCTGTGCTCGCTGTCGTCGTGTATCGCTGCGGGCGCTTTTAACTTTTCCACGGCAGCCCTGGGGGCCTCTGCATGTGGGCCCCGCCTGCGACGGCGCCATCGGGTGGCCGCGTGGGCGATCGGGTTGCCCGCGGATCCCGAAAGATCTGGCCCACGATGGACAACTCACCTTATCTTTCCATGTGCACGACTGGCTGCTGTAAATGGGTTTGTCCGGTATCACTTTTATATCCCGTTGATTGATTTTTTGGCCCGCTACAGAAAAAATACCTTTACATCCTAATTAATTAGTGCGTATTGTATAATTAGGCTATACTAGAAAAATACAGTACCTTTTTATCCCCTCTACGCTCTGTTTCTCTGTGCCGGCGGCGCCGCTAGGGTTACAAATTGTGGGCCGAGGACGAAAATATTTTCTTCGCTCACGTTTTTTGGCCCACTATATAGACAATCACCTTGAACATTCACACAAGTTTGGCCCATTAGTGCAGAGATGGGCACCTGATTGTGGCCCAAAACCTTTGAATTTCTCCATTTCATTTCTCCTTCGGAAACATTTTTTTTACAGACACAATCACAGAGTTCCAACGACTACCACGTTATCTTTCGGGGAAAAAAAAGACTACCTCGTCCTCTACGGAGACCGGCGCGGTGGCGCGTCTCTCGATCGCGGCCGTCCACATCCACGCATCACGCGGCCGCGCGAGGGTGGCCGGCGGAACCCAGATCAAATCTCGCTCGCGCTACAGCTTTTCCCAACGCTCTTCTTCTTTTTCCCCCTCGCTTCCCGTGCACCTCGTGATATACTGCCCCGTACAATATAAAGGGCAGCAGCGAAGGCAAGCGAAGAGGAGATCGCCCACCGCATCCGCCGCTGCAGGCTCGCTCGTCCGCCCGCGCCATGGAGTCGTGGCGGAAGCGGACGCTGTTCAAGGTCATCGTCCTCGGCGACAGCGGGTCAGTGCTTCCACTGGTTGCCGCCGTTTTGTCTTCGCCAGTTTTTGTCGCCATTACACTTTTTTTTTTGCTGCGCTCGACTTGGACTGATGGATTTGTTTGGAGAGGGCAGGGTCGGCAAGACGTCGCTGATGAACCAGTATCCTTCAATGTTCAATCCATCATCCTGGTAACGTTATGAGATGTTAAATGGCCGCTTTATTTGCTTCATAAGTTCAGACGATTGTTTGAGGTTTACTGTGCAAAATGCTCCGTTCTTCGGAGTTCAGAGCTGTGTGGATTTTATTTTATTTTTTTATAAGTACTAGTAGTTCATTTAAGCAATGAAAAAAAATCAAGTTACAATAGGTTTGATATTGTATAAATATAGAAAACTCAAACAACAAAATATGAGATATATATAATAGCAGACTCTAATCCAACTCAGGGTTCCCACAAAGCTCGGCATCGCAAATTAACACCCCCCTAGATAAGATGGAGAACTTGATCACGTCATAGAGCTTTGTCTTCAAGACACGTCTATTTTTCTCGTTCCATATCTGCCAAGTCGTGTACATAAAGATAGCTGTTGTAGATCTTCTTTGCTTCGTTGTTAGTGACGCTAGGTTTCTCATCCACCAGTCCTCCAAATCTTCTTCATCATTTTCTTGAAACCGAAGTTACAAACATGTCCAGTTGCTTATCAATAGTCAAACCTCCTTTAAGTAGCAACAATGAAGGCATTAGATGTTTTGCGGTTTCCATGGCTTGATAGCAGAAAGGACAATCCAATTGACACGGCCAGTTACGCACCATCAACTTATCAACTGTCAAAAATCTTGCTTTGTAGCATCAGCCACGCGAAGAACTTGACTTTTCCCTTGAGCATGAGCATGCCAAATTGATTGTTCGTCATAAGTGGTATATGTGCCTTTGAGCTCCAAATATGCAGACTTTGAAGAGTAAGCACCGTTTGGAGAGCATCGTCGGATAACCTAAACCTTCTACTCTGTAAACTTTCTGCCACAACATCACAAATTTAGTCATCCTTTCCAATGTGAGTGTGTGGTCCAATTGTGGTCCATCAAATCCTCTCTCATTGTTTCGAGTTTCCTCCGAGCAAACATGTATACATATTTGGAGCTATGCCTATTGGAGCTCTCCCTGCTACTCCCGCTGCCGAGAAATTTCGATATTTGACCCTTAATTCGCAAGTCTGATTTCTTTTAACCCTCAGTTCGTATACCTTTCGAAATATAAGACTCTCACTGTGAATTGTTTTGATTTGAAGGATTTCATCCTCTTTTTAGATTACTTATTCTGTTTCTTTTTTCCACTTACGGAGCACGTAAATGGACATTTGTGCCCCGACTTTATCTCCTTTCATCAATTGGTTCCAGGCTCTCTCTCATTTCTCATTCTCCTGGGACTCTCTCACTCGCTCCTATCTCTCCTCTCATAGGTCGCTCTAGGCCTAGGGTTTGGGCCAATCCAGATTGGGTCCGTGGATTCGGGCGCCAACACTGGCCTGAACAGAGACCATGATCCCCCTTCGAGGTCCCTCCTGGGTAAGCTTTTCAGAACTGTAACCTCTCTACTGTTCAAGATGGAAAGGACAATGTAGGCTTGCATATGCTCATTTTTTTGTTGGTACTCGTTAGGGTCAATCTGAATGCGGCGTTTAGGTTGTGTGTTTAGTTTTTTCAGTTCACAACCATATTCGATGATGGTAGCACAATCGATGTGCCACAGAAATATGTTGAATGGGTAGTTGACTCTCGAGCTTATAGTTTGTTGGATTAAAAAGGGACATGGCAGTGAGGATGAATTGGGAAAGCAGGCAGCATATTCGAATTTGTGAATTTGATATGAGCAGTGGTGGCGGAAGGAATTGGATGATGATAAAGAATCAATGTAAAGAGATGAGGTTAGGGGCATAAATGCCTATTCACATGCTTTAAAAATGGAAAGAAGAAATAAAATAGGTGAAATAATTTGTAACGGAATGGTTATATTTTGAAAGGCATGCAAACTCAGGTTAAAAAAGCAAGACCTGCCAACTCAGCGTCAAATATTGAATTTTCTCCTCCGCCGCCGCCTCTCCTGTTCCCTCCGCCGCCAGCCCACCAGCCTATTCCCGCGGCGCCACCAAGCTGCCTGCGCTCCGGCTCCCCCGCTCCCTTTATCCGCTCAGATCTCATCTAGATGACGAGGGCACGGTCGCTTCGCGAGAGCCTTTCCGATCTGGGATCCAATGGCGACGGATATGAAGGCATGATGACTCGAGCGCGGCGGCGGCGCCTCCTTGGCGAATCTCCCGAGCCCTTGGAGAGGTTTCACGCACAGGAGGACGCGGCAGCTGAATCGGAGTCCAACAAGAGGAGGAAGACTGAAGCGATTTTTGTTCACGGTCCGGAGGAATGGAAGGACTGGGCCAACCTGCTCCCTGATCTCGTCGAGGATATCTCGGGCCGGCTGCTCTCCCTCGACGTCGCCGAGTACCTGCGCTTTCGAGCCGTCTGCAAGCCGTGGCGCGGCCTCACCAGCGACCCGCATGGCAACGGCGACCTGGACAGCCGCTTTCGCCCCCGTGGCTGGGTGGTGCTCGCCATCACCCCCGACGCCAGGCCTCACCGGCGCCTCCTCAACCTGGCCACGGGCTCCTCCCTCGGCGTCGACCTCCCGGAACTCTCCACGCACTGCCACGTATGCGCCGCCGACGGCCTCCTCGTCCTCTTCCACCAGGCCACGAAGGCCATCCGCCTCCTCAATCCTCTGAACAATGCCGTCGTCGAGTTTCCTCCCATCTCAAGGATCAGAGCCGCCGTGTCCCCCTCGACGCTTTTGTGGATCTCCGTGGCGTTCGGGAATCCCTCGTCTGGCATCAATGCGGGCGCGATCAACGACGCTGGTTTCGACGACTCCACCTCGCCGCCGACACTCGTGCTCTGTCTGAGGAACACGGTGCACAAAATCGTCTTCGCCAAACCAGGTGATAGGCGCTGGAAGCCGGTGAGCCCTGGCCAAACGTCCCACCCGATGTACGAGTACGACAACAGGCTCGGCAAGGTTTTGTTCTACTCCTTGCTGTCCCTGAGAGGTCGCTGCTACATCAGCTCGCGGGAGGGATCTATCTACCTGGTGGAGCTGTCGCCGCTGCCTCGGCTGGTGGAAGTTGTTGACCAGCGCTGCTTTGCCGGACACATTTCCGAGCGGCGCATAGTCTCGTTCCTTGTTGGCAGCAGCAGCGGGAGGATGCTGATGGTGCGGCACTGGAGGGGTATTGACTATTGAGCACTTTGGCGGAATTGGAGCATACAATCGGAAGGAGCTATTCACGGTGCGTGGCACCACCAGCCGCATTGAGGTGCTGGAGGTGGACATCACCGGAGGATGCTGGTCCCTGTGAGGAGTCTTGGTCGCCATGCAGTATTTGTTGGCTGGACACATTGCTTGCTCATCTCTACGGAGATATTCCCCTCTATTGCTGCTGACGCTGTATACCTTGGCTATCTTCATCAGCAATATCGGGGGTTCAGCATCTATCATATGAACAGCAAGCGAAGCAACAGGAAGACCGAACAACGATACAAGTTTATCTACGATCGCGCACTGGGTATGTTACCCAGTGCCAGGCCGTGCAACCTTGACGAGTATCTCGTATGTTATGTTGACCGCTCCCATCGCATTAGTGGTCCATGTATCAATCACGCGAAACATACCTGAGCTTTGTTAATTACAATCCAAGCATTATGCATACAAGTTTGATCTAGAGATTCCTCTACTGCATTGACATGCTCGTATGGAATATTTATCGTTTTTACATTAGCTTGACATGGGATTTTGTCAGCGTGTCTTCAAGGTGTTCGACCTTTGAAATACTTAGATTTTGCTTGACAATGATTTAGATATGTGAATAAGAAGTTTAGCCAGCAGTACAAGGCGACGATCGGCGCTGATTTCCTCACCAAGGAGGTGCTCATTGAGGATAAACTTGTCACCTTGCAGGTGATCTTCTCCTATGCGAATTTGGATTCTTGCACGTTGCATCACTAGTGGAAGGAAACGTGTCATGCAGTTGTCATCATTGTGTGTGTTGCTTTGATGCAGATATGGGACACGGCAGGGCAGGAGAGGTTCCAGAGCCTTGGCGTAGCGTTCTACAGGGGTGCCGATTGCTGTGTGCTGGTTTATGATGTCAATGTCAAGAGAAGCTTCAATACACTAAATACTTGGCATGATGAGTTCCTTAATCAAGTAAATCACTTTTATCTCGTAGTACCTTTTTCGTGTCAGATTCAGATAGTGGGTGAAATTAACGTTAGTCGTTAGCCAACAGTTTTGATACCTTGTGATCATATCTCCCACAAGTATGTATCTTTCAGCTTTTCAGTTTACAATAGTGATCTTTCTCTGACAAAACAACCAGTCATCTACAAGTATTAACAAGTTCATTTTAGTCTGTATGGTATGTTTTTACCTCCAAAATCAGACGGAAACAAAGCTGTTAAAACTTAAAACTTCTATCCCTTCAATCTACTTGTCTGGCGCGGTATTATAAATTACCAGAACGTTTACTACGTTTTGGTTTTGTTCTATTATAAATTACCAGAACGTTTACTACGTTTTGGTTTTGTTCTATCAATCGGAGTACTCTAACTGAAGGATTATTCACCATTTCCATTTTAGGCTGGCCCATCAGATCCTAAACATTTTCCTTTCATTTTGGTCGGGAACAAGATTGATTTAGATGGTGGAAGCAAAAGAATGGTTAGTTTCTTGAACACGTAAAGCTTTCTATGCAAATTTGAAATGTCGTGCAATCTCTTTGCGGCCTTCCCACAGGTTTCTGAGAAGAAAGCAAGGGAATGGTGTGCGTCCAAGGGCGATATTCCATATTTTGAAACCTCAGCAAAAGAGGACCACAATGTTGACACTGCTTTTTTGTGCATCGCCAAGCTCGCTTTGGCACAAGAGCACGACCAAGACATGTAAGTAAAAGCATCTTCACTTTCTTGTTCGGACACTTCAACCCATGCTGTTTTCTGGCCTAAAGACATAAGAGTCTTATTTGCAACTTGAAGTTCTTTTAGAGAGGATGCATGTTAGTGTTACTATTTTCCTTTTAAAAAATAAGAGTAAAAAAAATACTTGCAGATGTAGGAGGGTTCAGGACTTCAGGTCATCCCCCATTAGTGCAGGTTGCCAGATTCTGGCAGCTCCCAGATTGATTAGCTGTTCTGATCATGCATTTGTTCCTTCTCTGTCCCCAGTTACTTCAAGACAGTTACAGAACAAGTGCCGGATACTCAACAGACAAGCGGATGTTCTTGCTAGCAGCTACCCATTTCTTGTCACTACAGGCAGTTACTGTAACAATAATCTCACAGACCTAGCAGCTGTAAGCTGTTTAACAAGCTTACGTAGCCATACTTAATTGTAATTACAGCACTAGTGGTTGTGTTATTGGTCTGATACGCATGATACAAATGGGGGTGTTTGCAAGTCATGCTTGCGTCTGCTCTCCTCGACAATAAAAACCACACCCTTGCAGAAGATACTTGTGGCCAAAGGCACATGTAGCAGTCAAACTCCTGCAGCTGTAACCCGTAGCTTTTGGCATGCTGATTCTGTGGATGTAAACATGTTGCTGCAGAATGCAGATACATGAAAACTAATTAGCTATTCTTAATCACTGGAATGCTCAATCCATCTCTTCACTGTTCTGTTACAGTGTGTGTACCTAGCAAACCATCATGGATTCATGGTACTAGTACTACTTGAAGTTCTTTCAGAGTTGCTGCATGAAACTTTCAAGCACCAGTTCAGATTTGGCTTTGACCCCTTTGACAGACCTGTTCGGTCAGAGGCACTCACTGTACTGCAATCCTGAAACCTGCCGGTTGTGGCCGGTTGGGAAACCACGCGGCAGGAGTTTGCCCACGACGGCGCGACAGCGATGCCGTTCCCATGGCTTTGCCGTTGTGTGTCAGTTAGTCAGTCAGTGGCTCAGTGCCACTGCTGTCTGCTGCGGCAGTGCAGTGCAGATGCAGCTGCCAGGTACCCTGGTCGTCGGGTTCGGCCGCGACGGGGGATGAAATGAAAAGGCCGATCGGGACAGGCTTGACAGACTTGACCCCCTGCGTTCCAGGACCCTGCTGACCGCCTTCTCGGATCCTGCCGAGTTGCCGGCGAGAAGGATCGGAAAAGGGTCGGCGAGGTCAAATCCTTCGAACGATGTGACGTTGGGTTGTCGCCGTCCGGGCATGCCCCTCGGAAAGGGGCTCCGATCACCGTCGCCGGAGTCAGCCCTAGCGACGCACCACCCCTACTCCACTAGTGATTCAGCTCGCTGACGAGTGAGGAATGACTAGTTTGGTATTGGTGTGGCATGGTTTTACATTGACAGTCGCGCGCGATATCTGTCATCTGGCATGTGGGGGGTGGTTCTGATATTCAATTGCGAGGATGCTGGATACTGCGACTGAAGCACACAGGATTGAACATGGTTCTTTGTTTCGGATTTTTCAGAACCGATTTTATAAGTTCAACACATGCCTGCAAGGGAACGATTTTTTTAGGAATATAGGGAACGGTTGTTAAAGTTACTGATTGCTATTAGTAAAAAAAAAGTTACTAAATGCGTGTGAGAATGGCAAGTTTTCTTCAATTTTAATCTCATCTCAATTACTAAAAAGTTTCTTGATGTCGCAATCGCATGTTTTTTTGCCAAACAATGGCATCGTAATATGAGATTGGGATAATCGTAATTTTGGATTTTTTAGATAAGACATGCCATCTCAAGTTTTCTTCAATTTTTATCTCAAATTGTCGCAATCACAATTTTGGACTTTTAGATAAAACATGAATATTTGATCATTTCAGTGCCATAGCTGCGACAGCATATTTATATATTTTAGATGCCAGCAAAAACATTTTATGCCAGCATATTTCTGTAAGTACTAAATTGTATAATGCGGAATTGATTTTGCGAATCTTTGGAGAAAATTGAAGGTTTGTTTAATTATACTCTAAAAGATTTGTTGGCTAAAAAGTAATCTTCATAGAATTTACATTATTCTCTCCCTGTGTAAGCTGTAGCTCGATGGGGAATATGACTACCGTACCGTTTGGGGGTGCATGAGAAAGGGATGGATTTCAGCTGAACAAAGCGTGAGGTCATGGCCTTATAAACTTTATATTCGGATACATGCATGCATGTAAGAAAATGGCTGACAGGGACATAAATGATGCTGAATTGCTGATTTCGTTATCAGGATGTACCAAACAAAGGAGCAATAATCACATTATCCTACGTTAAAAGAGTTTCGCGGTCCCTTCTCAACGGCACGTGCTTGATTATCCAAACAAACAGGCTGTAGATAGGGACAAAAAGAAACACTACTTTATATTAGGGATTACCAAAAGGTTTAAGCTATAGACTGTGGACGATCAGTAAGCCCTTCTAGACCCACCAAGTCACCACGAAAGAAGCTGCAAACATGGGAAAATAAAAGGACCCACTTTTGGTCATTCTCAAAGACCCTTCCTGCCTCTTTGTTCCTTATTCAGTAGGAGTACTAGTTAAGGAGCAGGTGACGGTTTAACAAAGTTCTTTGCTTTCAGTGGATGATGCATTTGGTATAACTTTTCTTTGTTAATCGGGCATGTAGTGCGACTAGATGCTATATTTGCCCCGTTCAAATCAAGACGTGCAACTTGCAGTTTCCTTTTCTAGTTGCGATCGCTTTACCGAAGATGCAGCATAAATAAACCTATCTTGCTGGCAGTAGGTGACCACCGAGGTCAAATAAGGCTCGGATCGATGATAAACAACTTGTCAATTCATTCATCTATTAGCAGGACTGTGAAAGGCTGTAGGGTGCCTTCGTTTGCTGGCCTAGCGGCATACGGAGTACTCCGTACGTATGTACTACCGATGCCAATAACCAGACGGCATCGTAATTAAGGATTCATTAGGACGTCACATCATCATCATCAAGCATCAGTTCACGACAGCGCATCTATCAGCTCAACAGACCAGAGTAGGCTGTAGCGGAGGCAGCGTGTTACATATAGGGATGGTAACGGATCGGCCTGTTTGTCCCTTCATAATTCAACTTGGCCCTAACAAAATTTAGCTCAAAAACTAAGTATTATTTTGGCCCGGTCCTAATCCGATCCGGTCTTTAAAATTTCTAGTATAAAAGTGAGAGCTCTCTACCACCCTAGTTACGGAGCGAATAGCTAGCGTTTCTTTCCTACTGTACTCTGTAGTGTACGAGAGTAGCAGTTTTAATTCCTCCCGGGTCGGCGAGTCCCCCCAACCCAGATCGAACAGACGAAAACACAATAGCATACGTGACCAGGCTGACGTGTGCGCACGCCCCGCGGCGCTCACAGCCACGAGCTGAGCCCGGTCCGGCCGCGTTCCCGGCAGGTTCCGACGACCGAGAGCAATCGCGCGCGTGGGGGGCTTGGGGGCAACAGCAACTTGATGCCGTACGTGGATGCCCACCCAATCCATCCGCGAGCCGCGCCGTTCAATTCGTCTCGCCCGGGATCACGCCGCAAAGGCCAAAACCCCCTATCGACGCACGCATCGGAAAGGAGCGGAGGCCGACGGCGCGAGCGCGACGCGACGCCCTCGCCACGGCGCGCGCGGCGCCGCTCTGCCTAACGAGAGAGCCGCACGTACCCCTGGGCGTGGGTGGGCGGGCTGTCCTGCGGCTGCGTACGTGCGCCCGCGCGCGCGCAGGGAGGCTTCCAAGAAGAGAGGAATTGAAGGGAAACGGCGTTCGGATCGGGGCGAATCGCATCGCACGGGCCGCTGTCGTCGTCGGCCGCCAACCTGGGTTAAATACTTAAATTCGGGTGAGGGAGAGCGCGGGTGGAAGCTTCTGAAATCAGGAAAGAGTGGACGTGGTTGGTGGTGGCGTACTGGTGTCAGCTGTGGGTTAAATACTTAAATTCGGTTTCAAAAAAAAAGAGAAAACGCGACCTAACTTGATTGCCGCTGATTTGTTTGCTTCCCCAGAGGTCGTGCGTGCTGCTTTCGTCTCACTCGCACAGGTGCACCGCGCCCGCCCCGCACATTTATCCCCAACTAACTCCATCCACCACATCAGTTGCGTCTGCCGCCTCGCAACCGGCCATTTAACAAAGGGCTCGCCGGGTCATCTGGGTGGACGGACAAGCGATCGATGCGCCACGTGTGCTTCCTGCGACTGCGAGCTACTAGGCTGCTGGCCCTGACATGACGCCTGTCACGTACCCCCGACGGGCAGCGACGGTGACACGTGCATCTGCACCCGGCC
Source organism: Echinochloa phyllopogon (assembly GCA_033239725.1). Taxonomy (NCBI): domain Eukaryota; kingdom Viridiplantae; phylum Streptophyta; class Magnoliopsida; order Poales; family Poaceae; genus Echinochloa; species Echinochloa phyllopogon. The sequence goes on along the minus strand of BTCW01000003.1, from coordinate 16,813,808 downwards.
CCCCTGACGCCAATTCGCATGTGCTCGATCGCTCGCCGCCGCGCGCCCGCCACCACCCGGAGACCGGAGCCCTCGGCTTCTCCGCTCGATCCCCCGCCAGCGACCGAACCGATCGATGCGTTGCGCATGCCGAGTGAGCCGGTCACGTAAAAAGTTTGGAATCAGGCAAACAGGTCACATAAAAAGTTTGGGAACAGGCAAACAGCAAGCGAAGAGCGAGCGAGCGAAGCTGGAGTGTCCAGAGGCAGCAGAAGTCAGCCGTGTGCCGGGGCAGCTGCTCGCCCCAGCCACACGCGCGCGCGCGCATATTAATTCGGCGGCGACGGCGACTCGGCCGCCTCGCTCGTGGTCGTGGATGGATGGACGGATGATGGATCGGCCGGCGACGCAACGGCACATATGATCCTGCGAATAGATTTGCACCGGGCCGGAAGCTGCGCAGAATCCGACGAGAGCGAGCCCATGGCTTCTGGATCGCGCTTTGCGGGAGATGCTTCACGGGTGCACGTTTTGGCTTAGCTTTTGGTGGTTATACAATCTTTTGGATCGACGAAGGCGACGTGTGCATATCTGAGTTTAATAGGCAGCGCAAACAGCGACCTTGATATGTATGAAAAGGACGCCTCGTCTTGGACGTTCACCTTTGCTGGAATGATTGTTGTACTTGTGTTGTGGACCGGCCGCCGGAGGACGGCGACGATGAACGGATGCCACACATATTCTAACATGCATCTAAAGATGAAAACAAGATAGAAAATATGATATTATTAGAAACAAATATCATCACAAATGTATAATATCATACTCCAATATATAAGATGATTGATCGTTTTGGGATTGTGCCTAGCTATAAGAGTTTATTTATAACACTAGATCTGTGTTAGAACATAAGATATTGTGCCAAACCTTTACCATACACAAAATATAGCTTCCATTATTCTGTTATTAAATTAAAATGAGTCGTCACATCATCAACAAATTTGGTGTGACATCTAATTACTAACGAGTATATGATACAACTGATTGGGACTAGTCTTACTTTTATGCAAAAATCATTCCAAAGTTGCAATGTCTTGTTGCTCCAATACATAAACTATTAGTTTCGTCCACTCTACAAATTATGTGGAGTTCAGAGATTAAACTAAAAAGTATACAATATTAGGCCATAAATGATCAAACGTACGTATAACAAAAATCATAGGCACACAGAATAAAGCATGAAAATGCATATCATGCAATTCACCTCTGAGCTCTAAATCTTAGCCATTTCACGAAGTTCTATATTTTTTATATTTTTTTTTAAAAAATTGCAAGCTCTAGTAGTGTGCAGGAATCACGTTCTCACACGCACGTGGTGCAATTCATGTGCATCCACAACCAGTTTACCCTTGTCTCTATACCAACCAGTAACCACCGATTCCACAGTTCCGGCCGCAGTCCATGGTCCCAGCACCAGCAAAAGGAAATTGAAACCGGCTTGAATCGGGCGGACCGGACCCCGCGGCCTCCACGCTATCTATCCCCCTTGAAAGCCAAAGGCCCCACGCACGGCACCCCCCACGGCGCTACGTGGCGACGACCCTTCCTTCAAGTCGTGCCCCCGCTGACATTTCCGCCCCTGCTATAAGTGGCACGCCGGGCGGGGGCAACCGGCGGCGCGCGGCGACCCGCGCAGCAGCTCCGAACCTTCTCACTGCCCAGGGAAGCTCACCGGGAAGCCGGGGCCGGCCGGCCGGATCCCCCCAAACACCACACCCACGCCACGTACCTCCCGTCCCGCTACAAATCCACCCGCGCCATCGACATCCCTCACTCCCCATGCACACCGGCAGCTCGATCATCCTCCGAGCTCGGGCCGGTACTATAAATACAAAGCTCCCGCGGCGGTGGTCGGGCCGGTCATGGCGGCAGTCGGGGCGCGCCCAGTGCTGTACCACCACCCGGCGCCGGCGGCGGGCGACGCCGCCCCCATGTCCTCCTCCTACTTCTCCCACGGCGGAAGCTCCACCTCCAGCTCCGCGTCCAGCTTCTCCGCCGCGCTCGGCACCGCCGCCGCGCCCGCGCCGCCGGCGCCGCTCGCCGAGCAGTTCGACATCTCCGAGTTCCTCTTCGACGACGGCGCGGGGGCGGGCGTGTTCGCCGCGGCGCCCGCCGACGGCGCGCCCGCTGCCGGCAGTGCAATCAGTGCGGCCGCACATGCCGCTAGGTGAGTGGCGTGTGTCACTTGGCAGCTGCGTCTGTCGATCTGGTTTTTTTTTCTTTTTTTTAGCTCATGATCATTTGGTCTGAATTCTGAACCGGCCGGGCTCGCTTTGGATTGGGCATTTCAGGAGCGTGGCGGAGGCGATGCCGGAGCGGCCGCGGACGGAGAGGATCGCGTTCAGGACGAGGTCGGAGATCGAGATCCTTGACGACGGCTACAAGTGGAGGAAGTACGGCAAGAAGTCCGTCAAGAACAGCCCCAACCCGAGGTAACAATCAGAACAGAATCATTGTGGTTCATCCTGATCATCGATCGATCACACATGCACGACAAAAAAAAATGATCGATCAATCAGTCACAAGCAAAGCTACGAGTATCTTTCGATCAATTGATGAATGATGGATCAACCCATCGCAATTACTACCACTAGCTAGTACATTTCGCGATCTGGCTCTAGCCATCTCGCCGGCACGACGACACTGACTGATGGGTGATGGGTCGTGTGTGTGTGCAGGAACTACTACCGGTGCTCGACGGAAGGGTGCAACGTGAAGAAGCGGGTGGAGCGGGACAAGGACGACCCCAGCTACGTGGTGACCACGTACGAGGGCACGCACAACCACGTGAGCCCCAGCACGGTGTACTACGCCAGCCAGGACGCCGCCTCCGGCCGCTTCTTCGTCGCCGGCACGCAGCCGCCGGGCTCCCTCAACTAGTACTAGCAGCCGCGCCCCATCCATCCACCAACCCACCGGTCCATCCAAGCTGCTGCTGCTAGCAGCCAGATATATATAGCTAGTCGATATATATAGGATAGGTGATCTGGGCCGGGTCTCGGTTTTCTCGAGGTGGATGGTCGTTTGGGATCTAGCGCTCCCTCCCTCCTTTTCCCCGTCCTTTTCATTGTTCCGATCACGGAAAGGCCCGGCCGCGGCGGCTGGCTGTTGCGATCGAGTAGTGTGCTGCTGTTCAGTTCAGGCTGGCTCAAGAGATGATGTTTCACACATCACTCATTCCCTTGAGCTCAGCTAAAATAGTCGTGGAAATGTAGCGTATATAATATGCCTTGACCGTGCAATAAGATGTACAGAGGTTTTATAAGCTGCCCGTTGTTCATCGACCTGATAGCTAGCTAGTTTTTTGTTTTTACATTTGTTTTAATCTAGTGCAAGTGTGTGCGGGGGCTACTACTATATGCGGCATGCGTGATAAGATCGCATATATGCACACGATAATACTATATATATGTCTTCTTAATCAGCATGAATACAAGTCTCATAATCAATCAAACTACTGATCGAATATATATGCACAGGGGAAGACAAGAGGATCGAAGAAATGGATATATAGCGCGATTATCACTAATACTATTCCACTCTGTGCCGTTCTGGTTTTAGTGGACCCGCCAGAATATCTCCCCTTTTGTTTGTTGTACAGGTGCTTGCACGGCACAAGTTGCACCGCATCGTTATCTTACTGCGTTTTATACTGTGTGGATGACGTGCTTTTCTGTCATATGTCTTTGTACTGAAAATTAGATAAGAAGTTTAGAACTATATCATTAAGATTTACTTTGGTGCAATGATACTCCAATGAAATAGTTAAGGCACCAAAGAATATAACTTGCTAGTCGTATGTTAATCTCAACAAACGTGGCGATACTGTTACGTTAATCAACACGTGTATGTATGCGTTGCTGATGGCCATGGGCAAGGTGAAATTTTTTTTTGTACTATGTGGATTAAAAGTTACAATAAAAATTTACAGGTCAGGCCCAATGCTGAAGGTGGCCCAATCTCAACACATTAGGACAGCGGGTCAGAATTACATGGGCTTCCCTGCCACATTTGGGCCCATGCTTTGGGACTACACGGCCCAGTGTAACATTTTTCTTTTGAGAAATACAGTATTCCAGTTTTAGCACGGAAGGGATTAGAGTCGTGTGCCGAGTTGATGACTCAAATCAAACCATTGTGTGCAGGTTCCACCCACTCGTTTGTGCACTGTTTTTATCATAAAATACGATAAAAATACCTACTATACTCTTTTTTTAATTATAAGTTCTATAATTAGATATTTTGAGTTATCCAAAACGTCAAATAGTAAGAACCGGAGGAAGCATTCAATATAGCCTTATCCAAGAAAATCTTGGATGATGCTAATAGTGCAAAAGGTGCACGGTTCTGAAATTCGTCGAGTGGCAATTTTGCGGTGGCACATTCCGAAATTGCTTTCCAAACACGCTGACGCCAACAGTCGCAGAAGCAGTTCCTGTGCAGTCCTGACGTGTGGACCATGCCATGGTGGGGCTCGGGAGGACTCTCCAACGGTCGCACTCTGCTCTTCTCCTCCCCTTGCGTTTGCCAGCCTCGTCTGTCGTCTCCCTTCCCCTCCCTCCTCGGTGCCCCCCCGTCTTTCGGCGAATGCCACGGCGGCGGTGGCGCAGGTGGGGGTGGCTCCCGCCGCCCCGAATCGCGCGCTCGTGGCCCGAGCGATCAGCCCCCTCTATGCCCCTACCACCTCCACCTCAACTCCGATCCAGCGCCAAAAATAGATAGGGAGGAATGAGGCCTCTGGTGTCTGGTTCGCTCCCCCATTCCCCTCCGCTTCCCTCTCAAGTCCCAACCCGCTTGCTCCGGATGCTGGCATCGCGCGCCTCCGCACGCACGCGATCGATACGGACTGCACCGGGTGCCCCGGCTGTTCCCGCGCGGCGGCGAGGCGATCGGCGAGCAGCCCAAAGGAGGGAGACAACGCCGCCGCCGCTCCCCCCAGCCTCCGGCCGCCGCCGACCCCGACTCGACGTCACCTACAACGGCCGTAGCGTCTGATCGCGTGGCTCATGGTAAGTGTTTGGTTGTTAGTGCTCTCGTTTTCGTATGAAATGCGGTCCACGCGCGCGGCGCACCTCGTGCTGCCATTTTACCCTGTAGGCATTGTTGGACCGGGTTAAGAGCATTGTGGGTATTGGTTGCATACTTGTGCGGCGAGCGCGAGGTGAACCCGGTGGAGTCTGGTTCCTTCGTGGTAGGGCGAGAGGTTCGGTTTTTGGAAGATTCGGTGTACCGAGTCCGAGCGAGCGAGTGACCCAGTTGGTTGGAATTTCAGAATTCCCCGGTACACTTGATCGTTAGGATCATTTGATGTAGTTGTACAGAGTAGTTGAAGTGTTGGCGGTCTAGGATCATTTGATGTAGTTGTACATCAGATGTAGTTGTACAGACCGCCATTCTGATTATCAAGCATGGCAGAGAGCTAGATGGAGAAGGTCGTTCCTGGACTGTTCCCGTTTATATCTTTAATCCCAGATTTGCTGATATCCTGCCAGCCGATGAAGATGACGCCCCCCCTCACAATGGCAATCCACATCCTTTTGAAGGACCAATATTACCAGGAGAGCATGAACAGGTTGCCCAGTTTGCTGACCAATTCATGAATGTCCCTGCAGCTAACATCGCAGGGCATAACCAGCAGCAAGATGGTATTCAAGATGACTTGTCAGATATTGGATCAGTGACTCAAGGAGCCTCCTCACAGCTCTTTGTCCAAGGTCAAGCTGCAGATTTACAGGTGGCTGCAGTTGTTGATAATGGAGATGCTGCTGTAAACATGCAGGAAGCTACTACTAATGCTGTTGATGCTGCAGACATGCATGAAGATACCGTTCCAGTCCCCACAATTGAGAATCAAGATGTGGTGACAGTAATCCCTGCAAATCAGAACCCTGTGGTGGTGAATGCAGAAGAAACTCCTGCTGATGGTAGCATAAACATTCCTCAACTCAGCAATCTCATCCTGAACTCCATTTCAATGGCAATAAGGCAGATCATGGAGGTTCCAGGACCAGGTGTTAGACACACTCTCACTATGACTGCACCCAGATTCAGAGTAAACCTTATGGGCACTGATGTAGAGTCAATTCAGCTAATTACAGATAGGGATAATGAGCAAGATCATCAGGGAACCCAGCTACCCATAATGGAGAATAATCAGCCAGCCTTTCTCCCTATTTTGCTAGGAGAGCAAGAGTCAATTGTGGTACCTCCTCAGACAATCCCTGCAGTACATAGCACATATATCAAGCCACCAGTAAAGCACACATACTGTAGGCGTGCTAGAACTACCAAACAGCAAGAGCAAGCTATAGAGCATCAGAGGACTATCTTTGAAACAAGTCCACCTCCTGTTGCTACCCCACCTGCATCTACTGGGTTGGTTCCTACCAAGAAAAGGAAGGCTGCTCCTGAGACCCCAATTACTGTCAGAAACCTTAGAAGAAGCTCAAGAATTAAGCAAATCAACAATGGCCACAGATCCACAACTGCCACTGATCCAGTAAAGGAAAACACTAGAGCTGCTAAAAAGAAGAAGATTGTTAGCCAGACATCAATTGCTGGTAATTTACTCTTGCCCCCCACCAACATCTCAAAAGATTTTCCAGGCCTAGATGAACTGAACGAGAGCAATGAAATATATCCTCAGTTGTCTGTGGTTCAGATTCAGGAGGTTGCAACATCAAGATGCGGGCTCACTCCTTCGGAGGTGACCCCAGAGCTGCTGCTGGCAAGTGCTGTGGGAAGCTCTGACGCTAGTGCCAATGTGCTCAATGGATAGTGGTTTCACTAGCTGTGCCTTGAACAGGGAATGCCCTGTTATTATCTGCTGTAATTTAGTTGGAAAGAGAGTTTTTATTACTGCCCCCTTGGGCAACTCTCACTCTGGAACCTATGGTTATGATCTTTTTGTTGGTCTTTTCAAGAACATTTCTAGTTACCCCTACATAAGCTCACTTGTGTTGTTGATGATTTTCTGGGTTGTTACTTCTCTAGTTGGGTTTTCTTTATGGTCATACTCTTCTTGCCCTCTCTGGGAAGGCAAATTCTTATGGCAAGGCAAATTCTCATTGTTGGGGCATACCTTTTGGGAGCATGTCCACCTTCTCCCCCTCCCCATTGGTTTCAATGAATAGCACGACAAATGCAAACAAAAGGGCCTGGAATGTTTTGAACTGGAACATACGAGGAATTAATGGAGATGACAAATGTAATGCTGTCAGAATGAAAATTGAAGAAAGTAATTGCTCAGTCTATTGTATCCAAGAAACAAAGAGAAGTCACTTTGATCACTCCTTTATTCGGAAGTTAGCACCAAAACGCTTTGACAAGTTTGCCTTTGCACCATCAGATGGAGCTTCAGGTGGCATTTTGATGGGCTGGAATAGTACCCTTCTAGAGGGTGAGATCATTCACAATCTCAGTTTTGCAATAACTGTCAAATTCACCTCCAAGCATGACAGATCAATCTGGTTCCTCACTACAGTTTATGGACCTTGTAGTGGCCCTGAAAGAGATGACTTTGTAAATTGGCTCAATAATATTCAAATACAAGATAAGGATGACTGGATGTTAATTGGGGACTTCAACTTTTACAGAACTTTGGAAAACAGAAACAAAGATGGAGGCAATATCAGTGACATTTTCATTTTCAATGAAATAATCAGCAATCTAGGATTGCTGGAGATTCCCCTCAAAGGACGACAATTTACATGGAGCAACATGCAAGACAACCCTTTGCTGGTGCAGTTAGACTGGTGTTTCACCTCATCACATTGGATCAGTACCTATCCAAACACTCTGCTGCTACCTCTTGCCAAACCCCTATCAGACCACCTGCCATGTGTTGCCCAGATTGATACATCTATCCCCAAGACAAACTTATTCAGATTTGAAAATTTTTGGGTGGAGCAACCTGGATTCTTTGAGGTAGTGGAAACAATCTGGAAGACTGAGACTAACACCACCAATAGTGTAGCAAGAATATCAGCCAAGCTTAAGATGCTCAGGAAAGCCCTTAAAAGGTGGAGCAAAAATATCTCTCAACTCAACAAATTAATTCAAGAGTGCAACACAGTTTTGGCAGTGCTTGACAAATTAGAGGATCAAAGACCCCTATTCATTCAAGAAAGTAATTTCAGAAAAATCCTCAAACCACACATACTGAAGCTGTTACAATTCAAGAAAGAATATTGGAGGAAAAGATATACTGTCAGGTGGACAAAATTTGGGGATGAAAGCACTAGTTTCTTCCATGCCGCAGCAACAGAGAGGGCGTACCCAGTGCCGTAGGCTTCCCGCACCGTGCGGGGTCTGGGGAAGGGTTGTAATAGCGTCCAAACCTTACCCGCACAAATGTGCAGAGGCCGGGGCATTTGTGCGGGTAAGGTTTGGACGCTATTACAACAGAGAGATATAGGAATAATACAATCACCAGCTTACAAGCTCCAGATGATAGAACAATCACTGATCATTATGAAAAGGCCACACTCTTATGGCAAACTTACAAGCAAAGAATGGGCCACTCCCTGAATCCTAGCATGTCCTTTGATCTGCCAAGCCTTGTTCAAAGAAATGACAGCCCGAGCCACCTTTCTGAACCATTCACAAAAGAGGAGATAGATGAAGCTGTCAAAAGAATGCCAACTGACAAGGCACCAGGACCAGATGGTTTCAATGGCATGTTCATTAAAAAATGCTGGCACATTATTAAAGATGACATCTATGAGCTCTGTAATGAATTCTTCAATGGTACAGTGAGTCTGCAGGCAATAAACAGTTCATTCATCACCCTCGTGCCCAAATGCAATAACCCCACAACTGTCAATGATTATAGACCAATTTCCCTTCTCAACTCCATCTTGAAATTGATCACCAAATTGCTTGCTGACAGACTGCAAACAGAGATCATCCCTCTCATCCACAAGAACCAGTATGGCTTCATCAAGACTCGATCAATCCAGGACTGTGTAGCTTGGACTTTTGAGTATATCCACCAGTGTCAGCATTCTAGAAGGAAACTGGTAGTACTCAAACTTGACTTTGAAAAGGCTTTCGACACCATAGAACACAGTTCCATCCTTACAATGCTACATCATCTGGGATTTGATGATACTTGGGTGAACTGGATAAAAAGGATCCTTGGAACTGGCTCGTCTGCTATATTGCTCAATGGGGTCCCAGGAAAGAACTTTCCCTGCAAGAGAGGAGTTCGTCAGGGCGATCCTCTCTCACCTTTGCTATTTGTTCTAGCTGCAGATTTACTCCAGTGTATTGTCAACAGAGCATACCAACAAAACTTCTTTACAATGCCCATTGAAGCTGATCCAAGCAACAATTTCCCTATAATACAGTATGCCGACGACACAATCATGATTATGAAAGCTGACCAGAGTGAGCTGGTTTGTCTCAAAGAACTGCTGCAATCATTCTCTGATTCTACTGGGCTAAAGATTAACTATGCAAAATCCAGCATGATACCACTAAACATAACTGAGGACCAGGCAGCTATATTAGCTCAAACTCTAGGATGCAAGATAGCAACCATGCCCTTCACCTATCTAGGACTTCCATTGGGGACAACTAAGCCAAGAGTTGATGATTACATGCCTCTGATGAATAACATTGAAAGAAGATTGTCTTCTGTCTCCTCAATGCTTACACATGCTGGAAGATTACAACTGGTTAATTCAGTACTGTCCTCACTACCGACCTACACCATGTGCTCTTTGCAAATCCCTGCATCGGTGCTTGAATACATTGATAGAGCCAGAAGACATTGTTTATGGAGAGGATCAGACATTACTAGGAAAGGTAAAGCTTTGGCTGCTTGGACTAAAGTTGCAAAGCCTAAAAACAAAGGAGGTCTTGGAGTGGTTAACTTGAGAGCACAGAACAATGCTTTACTGATTAAGCATCTGGACAAATTCTACAATAGGAAAGATATTCCATGGGTAAACATGATCTGGCACTCCTACTACACAAATGACCAAATTCCTCATGCAAGCACTGACAGAGGATCATTCTGGTGGAGGGACTTACTCAAGCTCTGTGATCACTTCAGAGGGGTTGCAACTTGTCAAGTAGGGGATGGCACAACTGTCCTCTTCTGGCATGACATTTGGAATGGACACTGTCTCCAGCAAAAATTCCCAAGACTCTACACCCATGCCAAGGATGACAAAATTTCAGTAGCTGCCTTTCTCCGAAACAATGCCCTTAATGATCAGTTCTTTCTCCCCCTTTCTGAGGAAGCATATCAGGAATATCTGGAGCTCCAGGAAATAATCCGAGGTTTGCAAATCCAAGATGATGGCAGGGATAAGTGGACATACATATGGGGGACTGATCAATATTCCTCCAAAAAATTCTACATATATCCATACAAGTATGTCCAGCCTCCAGCCCCTTTCCTTTGGATATGGAACTCGAGATGCTCCAACAAACTGAGAATCTTTGCTTGGTTACTACTCATGGATAGATTGAATACCAGAAACATCCTCAGAAGAAAGAATTTCGTAATTCAAGGTTTAAACTACAACTGTGTGCTGTGCTCTAACAATGTTGAAGAAACTGCATACCATCTCTTCTTTGGATGTCCTTTCAGCAAGCAATGTTGGCAGCATGTTGGACTCCAATGGAACCCTCTGCTGTCCTTCTATGACATGCTGTCAGCCTCAAGAAATAGCTTCCGCAAGCAGTTCTTCATGGAAGCTCTCATCATTTCAGCTTGGTGCATCTGGAAGCAAAGGAATGGCCTCATCTTTGATAGCAGGTCACCCACACTTGAAAACTGGAAGGCCAACTTTATTGATGAATGCCTCTTACAAGCACATAGATTCAAACCAGCTCTCAAGATGCCCTTCCTAGAATGGGTCAACTCTAGACGATAGTCTCTTCGCCTCTCACCTCCTGTATAGCTTTCTTTTAGTTTATCTTTTGTCTTTTTAGCTCTAGTGATCTGTAAGTATTGACTCTTCCTTTTACTTTAATAAAATTTACAGCAGGGGCCTCCCCTGCTGTGTTTCAAAAAAAAACAATAACATTTTCCTGTTAATGACTGGTTGTTTAGTTATCTCTGTCCTGTTCAACCATCCTCCCTCCTGTTCTATCCTATTCTATTTTAACAATATAATTTTATCCTATGTCCTATATCTTTCATGATTTTGTTCTGGCTTTACGCTTTTTGCCACAATATGATTATGTATCATTTAGCCTTTTTTCTGCATGGCAACCTGCTTTTGTCATTTGACATAACAGTCATTGGTTCAGCCAATTTCAGAAATGATCCATGCATCATTCCATGTGCCATAGGTCCTAGATCCTTATGGTGTTTTGTCCTTTGGCACATATTTCGTAGAACTTTACACAAAGACGTACTTTCATTTTGTCTCAACATGGACTTTCCAGGCATGCTGGAGGATTTGACTTGTCTTGTCTGCAGGCTGCCACATTAAAAATTGTTGTAGGCTCCCATATATGGCTGGAGGATAAAGATTTAGCTTGGATTGATGGTGAGGTTTTCAGAATTGAAGGTCAAAATGCCCATGTCCATGCTACCAATGGAAAGACGGTATGTGTGTCTTATGTTGCTTGTTAATCTTACATGGTTCAATGGTGAATCATTTTGTGTGTAATAAGACTCATTTAATTTGGGCCGTCGCCATTCTCTCTTTTTTCTTAAAAAAGGCTAAGTAATTGTTGATGCCATATGATTCAAACTTTTCATTCATAATTGCATCAATAACATCACAGATGGTGACGCTATATTATAAAGCGACAATGTATTATTACCTGCAATGGTGCTCTATGCAACATAATAGACAGAATGTGTGGACCTTTTGATTTCTGTTCTGTTATTTACACATGATTTTGATCTTAAGGAAAATGAAAATGTGCATATCATTTGCTAAATTTAGGAGTTAGTTTCATAAAATTAAAATTATACTGCCTCTTTAAAGAGTGAAATAATTAGAAGGGGATATTCACATTTTCTGTGAGCTGTATCACTGTTCCAAACTTGTTGGCTTATACATATTCATATGTTATCTAGTGTACAACCTGTACCATTTCTTCCATTCCATGAAACCAGGTTATTGTGAGCATATCAGATATTCATCCAAAGGACACGGAAGTGCCATCTAATGGCATTGATGACATGACACGGCTATCATACTTGCATGAACCTGGTGTTCTAAATAATCTCGCTATTCGATATGCAAAAAATATAATTTATGTGAGTATTTGTTCACTCGTTCATATTGTCACTTGAAATGATCAAAGAAAAATGAAGTTTATTTTTGCCTTTCTTCTTCTTCTTCTTCTTCTTCTTCTTCTTCTTCTTCTTCTTCTTCTTCTAATTTTCCTTTTTTTGAGTTCCAGACCTATACTGGCAATATTCTGATTGCAATTAATCCATTCCAAAGGCTGCCCCATCTTTCTGAACCCCATACTATGGAGAAGTACAAAGGTGCAAATTTTGGTGAGCTAGACCCTCATGTATTTGCAATCGCCGATGTTTCTTACAGGTGAATGCCTACAGTAACAGTGATCAATGATGTCTTAGAACGAAGTATAGTGTGGCAGTAATATTGATGGAACCTTTTGTAACATTCTTTTGAATAAGGAAACAGGCAGATGATGAATGAGGGAAAGAGCAACTCCATTTTGGTGAGCGGTGAAAGTGGTGCCGGTAAAACTGAAACCACAAAGATGCTTATGAGATATCTTGCGTTTTTGGGTGGACGATCTAGAACAGGAGGGAGGACAGTTGAACAACAAGTTTTAGAAGTAAGTTAGGAATCATACTTTTCTTACATGACTTCTTATTGTTGGTAACAGCAGTGTCCAGTCAAGAAGGCAGTGGAGGCTGCCCTCGCAACATGCATGTCCAAAAGGAAGTGGAGGCTTTTAAAGCAATGTGCCATATGTAATTTTACTTGAAACTGGTCTTGTACCTAATTATGATTTGTGTGCAGTCTAATCCGGTCCTTGAAGCCTTTGGCAATGCAAAGACTGTGCGCAACAACAACTCAAGGTGATCTTTTTACACTATACTTCGAGTCTTGGAAGACAGTTGTTTGATTTTTTTAGTATAGCATATTAAGATCTTTAAGTATGGAGTAGAACTAAATCTTCATATTTATTTTTTTGATGACATGATGAAGTCGATTTGGCAAATTTGTTGAAATCCAATTTGACAAGAGCGGGAAGATATCAGGTGCTGCCATTAGAACATACTTGCTTGAGAGATCTCGTGTATGCCAAATCAATAGTCCAGAGAGAAACTACCATTGCTTTTATTTCCTATGTGCAGCACCATCAGAGGTAAAATTTCCTAGTTCAGTATGATTGGCTGTCTGTGTCTCCGATTCTTTTGCTGATGAATATACCCTGCTGGCAGGATATCAGCAGGTATAAGCTGTCTGACCCATCATCGTTTCACTATCTCAACCAATCCACATGCATTAAACTTGACGAAATCAGTGATGCCAAGGAGTATCTTGCAACACGGAGTGCGATGAATACAGTTGGCATTACTGAGCAGGAGCAGGTTTCTGACGTGATTTTCTCAACCCATTGTATGACATGTGGATGTGCTTATAATGTTTTGTATGTAACACAGTCATATTGCAGGAGGCCACATTCCGGGTAGTTGCTGCTGTGCTCCACCTCGGGAATATCAGTTTTGTGAAAGGGAGAGAGGTAGATTCATCTTTATTAAAGGATGAAAAAGCTAGGTTCCATCTTAATGCAGCAGCAGAGCTCTTGATGTATGCCTAACAATTTCCTCCATCTTTCTATAATTTTCTACAAAATTTCTTTCTTTCTTGTAATATAATGAACAGGAAAGAGAGTACGATAAGGACCCAAGCCCTAATTTGACATTCACATTTACAACCTATAATATGTTGTTGCATTCTGATTACAGGTGCGATCGTGGGAATCTTGAGAATGCACTGATAAAGAGGAAAATAAATACACCAGAAGGAGTTATAACCACAACAGTTGATCCTAATTCTGCTACTGTTAGCAGGGATGGCTTAGCAAAGCAAATATATTCTCGACTATTTGACTGGTAGTGAACACAACTGTGTACTTCATTGCTAAATCATGTACCCAGTGCACCCTTTGTAAGTATATGTGATTGTACCATGCGCAGGCTTGTAAACAGACTAAATGCATCCATAGGACAGGATACATCCTCCGACAGATTGATTGGAGTACTTGATATCTATGGTTTCGAAAGTTTTAAGACTAATAGGTAAATTATTAACTAAAATATGATTTCAGTGTCCAATTGAAGACCATTTATGGATATCTCCTGTCTTTATCATACTATGGAAACAGCTTTGAGCAATTATGCATCAATTTCACCAATGAAAAACTGCAACAGCATTTTAATCAGGTACCTGTGGACAAATGTTTGGATGTTCACGACATTACACTTCTCTTTGCTTCTATGGGTTCGTAAAGGAGTTAGTATTTGTCTTGGCAGAATGTCTTTAAAATGGAGCAGGAAGAGTATAACAGGGAGCAGATCGACTGGAGCTACATAGAATTTGTCGACAACCAAGATGTTCTGGACTTGATTGAGAAGGTGTGTTGTGATTTTTTAGTCTGTATTTAAGCAGCTTAGCCTTGCATCTTTCCAGTCCTATAATGGTCATTATCACTAAGACATTGCTGGGCTTTGATATGGCTTGTGGAGTTGGGTAGGGGATAAGGTTAGATGAAAGTGTCTCAACTCAGTTCCAGCCAAGCAGGAGGCTCTGACCTGCCTATTAGATGTACCTTTTGAGGTTTAATTCTTGCTTAAAATCATAGCTAGCTAACTGCATCTTATTCTTTAACTTGAGGCAAAGCAACTAACAAAATGTTTAATTGTGGAGCTAGCTACTTATCTATATGTCACTGCCGTTGTGGGCACTATGGAGGGTGCGGAGGAGCTGTTGGACTGCTGTGGTCCCAACCCTGATCTTATGAGAATAGGCCTTCCACAAATGCATCCAAAACAGTTTTAAGGGGGGCAAAATCATCATTCAAACTCCAGTACTGTTTGACCTATGGATGGGCTATTTTGCTGTTTTGTGAATATATTGGTGCTATCTGCCTCTCCTTTTCTCATCAAACGTCTGTGAAGTGCAATGTCACTGAGTATAAGGCTGTTATTTCTATCCTCTGTAGCCGTTACCTGAATTTGCACAAGTGTGTCCACACCCCTTGACCTGACGAGGTACCCAATGCAACACTCTTGTGTGTTCCAAAAAAGTGTTGCTGAATTACCAAATAGGGTTATAACTTTTAAGCAATATGTTTCCTCTTAACGATTATGTAGTACTATAGTTTGTGGACTTCGATTGAGCTATTTGGTATTTTCCGACATTATTATAAGCACAAGAAATTTTGTGCATGACAAGTGGTTTTGCAACAGCATACGATTTCCCTCTTAAAAACAAATGTGTTTGGTAGTGTTAGGGGCTAACATAAATGTGTATTCTCGCTATACTTTTACATCAAAATTCCTTTTCAAAATTCAATGTTCATACCTCCCCTATTTATTTTCAGAAACCTGGTGGAATTATTGCACTTCTTGATGAAGCTTGGTGAGTCTGAACTCCTTGTATTGCATTTAATGTAAAAGGCAGTTCGTAAATTGTTTATTTCATGTTATAAAGAGCACTATTTATTTCTACTTCTGAATCAATTCTTCTAATGAAAGTTCTTTTGTTTTTGGCTTATTCTTTGTGCACCAGTATGTTTCCTAAATGCACACATGAATCATTTTCTCAGAAGCTGTACGAGAAATTCAGGAATAACAAAAGATTTAGCAAACCAAAGCTTTCCCGCACTGCATTTACCATACAACATTATGCGGGAGAAGTAAGCATTCTTCAGAATATACTCCCTCCGTACCAAATTGTAGGTTGTTTTAGTATGTATCCAGACATAATGTATATTTAGGTGCATAGCAAAAGCTATAAAGCCAAAACGGCCTATAATTTGGAACGGAGGGAGTAGCATTCTTTTCAGTACATTTGATTGAGTGCATTCCTTTTAATTTCATGTTTCATTGCAGGTAACTTATCAATCTGATCATTTCCTTGACAAAAACAGAGACTATGTAGTTGTAGAACATCAAGAGTTACTTAATGCTTCTAAGTGCTCATTTGTGTCAGGATTATTCCCATCAGTACTAGAGGAGAACACAAAAGCATCAAAGTCTTCCATTGCTACTCGCTTCAAGGTATGATTCTCCTACTTGATTATCGTGCCTGCAATTCCTTACTGATGTTGGTTGGAGAAAGATTCCTTGCGGAAGCCCCATTTTTTCACCTGAAGCTTGCCTTTGGTTCTCTTCTGAGAACTATATTTCTCAGAGACCCATTTGACCCAACTCTAGAGTTTAGGGTATGTACTAAAGATTTTTCTGTTGATGATGGTTCTTTTGGTGTATGCTTTTATCGAAATGTGATTAGATGCTAACTTTCTGCTGCATATTTAAGGCAACAAACTTTCTGTACAATACAGCAGTGCTATAGCAGAAATATGACCATCTTCCATATCTTGTTTCTTGGCTTACTTCCAGATATAGAGTTCCAGAAGAAAAATCTTGCACATGATGACAATATAATACCCCAGCCCATTAGTAGTTGCCTTGTCCTGGTCAGATTGCCCCATATGGAGATTTTAGGTAGGTGAGGGTCAATCCTTTGTGTTCCAAATATAACACCTCCAAGTAACCCTTTTACATGAAGTGAGGACAAAGGTGTAAGAGATGCTTTGTATGCGAGGACTGACCCCATGGGTGAGCTAAGTTTTTTTTAGGGAAAATGGGCGAGTTAAGTTATAAGCGGATTTTGGATGTGAGGCATTACAGAAATGTTAATGTAAATTCATATGCGAGGACTGACCCCATGGGTGAGCTAAGTTTTTTTTAGGGAAAATGGGCGAGTTAAGTTATAAGCGGATTTTGGATGTGAGGCGTACCTGGTATTTTGAGTTAAAAAATTAAATTAAATAAAAAAGGACATTGTGGTAATCTTGCTTAATTGGGAACTATTTGTGGGAAGATTCATAGGCGAAAATCATGGGGGGAATCATAAACCAAGCGCCGGCGAAGGAGAAGCAAAGACGGTGAAAAAAAACACATTTTTTCGCCAAGAGAAATTACCCTTATGCCCTTTTTTATTTTTTGAAAAAAAATTAAATCAATAGTGGGTCCCACCATTTTTGTACCTGGTCCCACGAATTTGGTACCTCTAGGTACCTCCAGGTACCTCTATTTAGGTACCTTTGGGTACTTCCTTTGTTTCCACCGTCCGATTTTTTGAAACGGATGGCTCTAATTAATCCCAATCATTGTAAAATTTCTCAAATTCATATTGCTTGATAGAGAAAGGGAAGATAATATATAAGTTTGTTCAACCATCGAGCTATGTTTCATGTAAAACCGTTGTATTGTGGGCTAGTGTCATTTGTCTGATACTTCCATGTAACTCCAGTGGCAACTCCAAGAACTAATGGAGACGTTGAGTTCTACGGAACCTCATTACATCAGATGTATTAAGCCCAATAATAATCTTAAGCCTACTACTTTCGAGAACATCAATGTACTGCAGCAACTTCGGTGTTCAGTAAGCAACAGATCACTCATGGCGAAGTTTCCATAGAAACTCAGCACCATTGTATACTCTAATGGTTTGTCGGCATTTCAGGGTGTTCTTGAAGCTATTAGAATCAGCTGTGCTGGATATCCTACAAGAAAAATATTTCATGATTTTCTCTGTCGGTTTCACATTCTTTCTCCTGAAGTTTGTATGGAAAGGTGAGAACTCAGTTACTTTACTAACCTTGGGAATTGATGTGTGTGTGTGGATCTACTAATTTTGCCAGTTCTGTCCTTTTATAACTCTTCTCTTATATCTGATAGAAACAATGAAAAGGTGATCTGCCAGAAGATTTTGGACAAGATGGGTCTCCTTGGTTATCAGGTGAAGCAAACTATAAGTAATCCTCCTTTATGTGTGTTATATGCCTACATTCTTTTTATTTCTAAATATTCCAAACAAGCCAGTAAAGTGAAAAAACACAATGCTTGTTCTTGCTGAGTGGCTACAGACTATGAGGTGGTAAATAATAAAGATGTTAACAAAATGATTCACCGTGCATATCATTAGTACATCTTTTATTTATGATTGTTCTTTTCCCCCGAAAAGCTGATTTATACCACCAAAAGATTTTGGTTCACACCACTGAAAAATTCAACTGTAAACTTTTAAACTACCCGTTAGCTGTTTTTGGTCTTCTGTAGATAAAAAAAATCCCGCCAACAATCACAATATGTAATAGATAACTACCCCTCATGGTGTGTTTTTTTATACAATTGCATGGCAGAAATGCCTGCTTGCAGCATATACGGAGATAATGAATTTTTCTTGCGATATTTTAAATTATCAATGTCCTTGACAGATTGGAAGAACAAAGGTATTCCTGAGAGCTGGTCAGATGGCTGAATTAGATGCTAGAAGAACTGAAGTGCGGAATAAAGCAGCTAGAGCCATTCAGAGTAGATTTCACACTCATATTGCCCGTGAGCATTTCCTTGCATTACGCAAGACATCAATATCTTTTCAATCTTTTGTTAGAGGTAAGGTGTTGTTATTTGGTATCGCAAGTGGAAACAATGCTCATATCTCAGACATATGATATACTGAAAGTACAATTATCTATGTTGCAGTAATATTGGCTTGTAAGTTACGTGTTCTCCTGAGAAAACAAGCTGCAGCGCTGCAAATACAGAAAAGTTACCGCCGCTATCTTGCTTGGAACTCTTATTCTGAGCTACGCTCTTCAGCCATTACGTTGCAGACAGGATTAAGGGCCTTTGGTGCTTACAATGAATACATTATCAGAAAACAAAATAAAGCCTCTATTCATATCCAGGTAGACCACATAATCATTCTCTTCTTTTATCTGATGAAGGGAAGGCTGGTTACAACTTCCAACTTTCAAGTTTTACATGTTTATCTTTGAACTGTAACTCTGAGAATGGGCCTGCAGGCTCGGTGGCGATGCCATAGAGATTATTCAAACTATCGTAAAATGAAGAGAGCGGTATTAATTTATCAGTGTGCATGGAGAAGACGGATTGCTAAAGGCGAATTGAGAAAGCTCAAAATGGTACTGAAGCAATTGGCTCTCATTGTTTTAATCATGTTGTTTCTGTATTTCACTTATGCACCCTTTGATTTGTTGGTACGTTTTGTAGGCTGCAAGGGACACAGAAGCCCTGAAGGTGGAGAAGGAGAAACTTGAGGAGCACGTTGAAGAGCTGACTGCCAGTTTGGGCTTGGAAAAGAAACTTAGGGTAGACACTGCTCTTGAATTAGCTAACAGGGATGAATTAACTGGTGAATTTTTTCTCACACGTATAACTTTTCAGACTGATCTAGAGAAGAACAAAGATGGAGAAATTTCCAAACTACAGGCCGCTCTTCGTGAGATGGAACAGCGGGTGGAAGAAGCCAAAGATATGCACGAAAGAGAATTAGCCAAAAGCGCCATTGAAGAAGCTTTAGCTCAAGAAAGAGAAAATATCACTTTATTGGCTAATGAAGTTGAGGAGCTCAAGGTACACTTTTTTCCCAAATCAACATAGGAATTATCTAACTGTGTACTGTAGATATTTGCAAGTATTTAATTATTGTATCATTACTCTAATCAGTTACAGACTTACAGCATTTGTTTCATGGTAAATAGTAAAAAAAAAATCAGCTGCTTACAGAACAATCCCATGTTTTTTTTTTGAAAGAAAACACCCCAAGGGAGACCCTGAAGTTTAATGTGCCTCACCCAAGATTTGAACCCTGGGTGGGAGCCTTCTAGCTAGTGGCCTTTGCCACTACACCATGAGCTCCTTGGCAACAATCCCATGTTTGATTAGAGTCTGATGGTACAATTAATTTATCTGTGGCATGATATTTTTAATAGATGGATGTGAGTTTGACAGGTTCTACTACTAAGAGCACAAGAAGAAAACAATGCAACTAAAGGTGCACTCGTTATTGCTCGGGAAGAAAATGATGCATTGACAAAAAAAATTGTGGCTGCAGATGAAAACATGGAGCAGCTTAGAGATACTGTAAAGAGGTTAGTTGCTCAGTGACTTTAGACCTTAATTTCTTTAAGAGGCCAATACTAAAAGGTAGTATTACTTTCAGGATATTACCACTGAATCTCTATATCTTTCGCTACAAAAGAAAAGAAAATCTTTTGAAACCTTGGAAGCGATTTACCTACAGAAACTTCTATGAGCACATGTTCTTTAGATAATAGAATAAGCCTCCGGCTTCATTCTGCTATGGGAGAAGGAATCAGTCCAAATTAATACACACAGGAGCGAAGTGACATGTTGACAAATAAAAAATTCAAAAGCCAATCCTGAAACTAAAAGGCCATCCATGGGACGCAAAAAACTGTATCACCGACACCTAGAACCATCAGTTCCTTCTTGTCATTACTGCACTGCAATAGTGACCAGAATCAGAGCCATTGTCCTGGTGATCATTGTGATAGAGCAGGCAGCTCTCAATAATAGTTTGTTTCTTTGCCGAGGTCTATATCCTATATTGTCAGTCTCAAATATCTAAAGATATAAATGAAGAAGTAAGAATTGAAGATTAGGAGAGGATGTTTTTTGTTAACCTGCAAAAGGCCCACTAATACAACTAATTCATTCCTTTCTTTTAGTTCCATTTATCGTACTGTCAGAATGTGCTGGTACTTTTCTGTACCATATACTTGACCGTAATCAATTAAATTCAATCTCATCCTTCCTATTTTGAAACTACAACTTTCTCCCTTTCTGTTGAATACAGATTTGAAAAGAATATGACAGAACTGGAGTCTTCATTGATGATAGAAAAGGAACAAAACACGACAACTGGAAGGGAACTAAGTGAAGCATGCCAGAGGATTGAAGAACTACTGAGACAAATTGCAGATGCCAACGGAAAATCCACAGAGCTTCAGACTGCTGTGCAAAGGTCATTTTGGTTTAGTAAGAAATATATGATCTGTCCGACACTCATATAACCCTTACAAATTTTCAGTACTATTTGTGTGATTCTTGGAAAGCACATAGAATAGCAGGACCATTTAGTTGACTTAAACTTCATTATCTTTTCTTCTTCATGAACACAGGCTGCAAGAAAGTTTAATTGAGGGAGAGGCTACTTTACTTACAGAAAGACAAGAAAGTGAAGCAACCAAGAAATCACTCTATGAAGCTCACGTAAAAATTGAGGAACTTCTCAATAAAACTGAAGTAGCTGAACAAGATATTAATAACTTCCAAGACAACATCCAGAAGTAAATTCGACGACTCTTAAAATTGCCTTTTCCTGTCCTTGATTTCATCCATGCTTGACTTTAGTTCTGGCTCCTTCAATTTTTTTAAATATTTCATGCTATCAGACTCTTAAAACAAGAATGCTGTTTTTTATTTTCAATTAACATAGACTTGAAGAAACTGCAACAACATTGGAGACTTCATTGTTAGCTGAAAAACAACAAAGTACTGCAATCTTTTCACAATTAGCTGAAGCACAACAGGGTATTGAAGTACTGCAGAAGAAATTTGCAGATGCCAATAGGACAAATGATATGCTTCAAGATTCTTTGAAAAGGTTGTTTTCTCATGTTGTGTTAATTACATGGCATTACCGTACTTCAAGAATTGATTATGCTATGAATTGTTTTTCTCTTGTTTGAAAGGAATATGAATAACTGATGTTCTAGTTAATCATATACACAAATTGCATAAAAAACATGCATGCACGAAATGGTGCAACAAGAAAATCAATAAACATTTTTAGCAAGGTATTTAAGATCTCAATGTGAGTTCTATTTCATGAAACAGCAAAGGGATTTTTCCATAGGTTCATTATCAGTGCGTCTTTGAAAATAAAGGACTAGTCATGGCAATGATGTGTATGGTATAGAGGATTTGATCATAGTTTGGTGCGGGCGCTGTTGTGTACCTTTTGGATGTCTTTAGTAGTGCAGCCTTTGCCTTTCGTCATATTTTTATTCCTATCCTCAATATAATGAGCTGGCAGTGCTGAAAACAGGTGTGAGGAAAATGCAACCACACGGGATGCCTTATATGTAGCAGAAAGGCAAGAGCATGATCAAACCAAGCAAGCACTCTCTAAAGCTCAGGAAAGAAACTGGGAGTTGCTTAGGAAAGTTGGTGATAGTGAGAAAACTATAAACAAGATGCTGGAGAACGCTCAGAGGTTCTTGTCTGGCTGCTACTATTTGTAGAGCTGACCTTCTTTACTCAAGCATAATGCAATGTGTGCAGCTTGACAGCTACTCCTGTATTTTCAACTTTGTCAGCTAATACATATTTCCTTTTCCTTAATGAATTTAGACTTGAGAAACATGCAACATCAAGGGAATCTTTGCTTCTTAAGACAAAACAAAATCTCGACTGCACAACAAAAGCGCTAACTGAAGCTCAAGGGAAAATCAATGTGCTTGAGGATTCAGTTAACAGGTTAGGTTCCTTCTGTTACAAGCATTTCTGATCTGACCATTGCTTGAGGATTTTCTTTATCTTTTTGCACATAGACTAGAAAAACGCACAGGGGAGAATGACTCTTTGCTGGAAGTAGAAAGGCAACAAAATAAAACAACTAAAGAAGAACTAGCCAATGCCCAGAAAAAGATCGACGGATTAGTATACGAATCACAACAGTCACAAGAAACCAGAAAACAATTGGAAGATACGATAAAGAGGTCTGATGCTTTCTCTTCAGAGGATACAGGTCCCAACTTCTTTCTCAATATAATCATTACGCTGTGATAGTGACCTTCCCTTGTGATTTTGCAAGGTCTGAAGCAGATGCTACTGCCAGAGATGCACTTCTGTTATCAGAGAAACAAGCACATGAGATGAGCAAGAAAGTTCTAACTGAAACCCAGTGGAGAAATGAGGAGTTAATAAAGAAAATTCAGGATTATGATAAAAATACTCTTCAGCTTCAGCTAACTGTTGAGAGGTCCATAATTGCACTTTATTTTCTGCCTAGCAACCTCTAAGGACATGAATTATCATAAGATCGTCTGTTTTATTTTTTAAACCAACTCCACATTTCTACCTGAGAATAGGCTTCAGGAAAATGCATCTGCTGCAGAGGTTTTACTGCTGAGAGAACGAGAACAAAACAATGCAACCATGAAGGCACAAGCTGAAAGTCAAGAAAGAAATTTGCACTTACTAAATAAGCTTGAGGATGTTGACAGAAAAATTGGTCTTCTTCAAGGCAGCGTACAAAGGTACTTTATACATCTATTGTTTTATTATGTTGTATTTGGCTCTGGGAATGCTTACTTATAGGGAGTGTGCTTATGTAAATGTAGATGTTACTACTTGACATAATAACTGTTGCTTATTTTCAGGCTTGGCGATAATACAGCGAAAGACACTTTGCTGCTATCTGAGAGACGTGAGAAGGATGCACTGAAGAAAGCACTTACTGAGAGCGAATACAAAAATGAAGAGTTACTGATGAAAACTGAAGAAGCCAACAAAAAAGCTGAGCATCTTCAAAATAGTATAAATTCGTATGTACCTTCAATAAAGCTTTATGGATATTATATTACGAGCACATGCCTATAGTTCTCCCTTTTCAACATGTGATGTTTTTTCCCCTGAAATGAAGTTCAAAAGTTAAAACAAAGGTGATTTACTACATGTTTCAAATGACCACCCCACTTTACTAAAACCTTCAAGTTAACTGTATATTGTTTTGCGTGCACCAAATTCATTATTTTTTTGGTGGGAAGTTTCTTTGTATGTTACAAGATCAGTGGTACCAGGCAAGTGGTTCCATACTAAAAACCTCACATGATGTTATTATGCACCTATATGTCACTCTATACTAACTACAGCATGACAACTATACTATCAAGAACAGGCAATTTTATGTCACACTACCTTTTACATAACATTAGAATTGATCAAGGTCACGTGTTCTGAAAAGATATATATGCAAAGCGAGTGAGACATTGATGGCACAAATGTGCAAATGCATGAAGAATGTCTTTGGGCAAGCCTATCAAAGACAAAAAATCATAACAGCACAAAATAAAAATAGAAGTGCATTTGTGAGTATCTAAGATAAATTGAAACTTCTCATCGATCTAGGGCATGCATCACACAACACCTAGATTTTATGCTCCCCCCCCCCCTCTTGGTCAACCCTAATATTTGTTCCTATTTTTCATTATTGCTAATCAACATTATGGAACTGCAAGTGTTGTTTTTGGCTGAAAACAGGCTTAAGGAGGACATGGCAGCTTCTTTAGAAGCTGAAAGACAAGAAAATGAAACAATCAGGAGATCCCTTGTTGAAGTTCAGGAGAGAAATGACGTGTTATTTAAGAAAGTTAGGGATAGTGAATACAGGGCCCACCAGCTTCAAGATACTGTGCAGAAGTTGGTATCTTAATTTACTGTTCTCTAATTGTTGACAACAATGCCATCAAATTACCCAGAATTCTATCACCCTTTTGGAGACTAATGTATTAACGAATCAGGCTTCAAGTGGATGCCATATCAAGATTGTCTAACTTTGTAATGGAGAAACAAGAAGGCGATGGTGTCAAAAATGCACATACTGAGGCTCATGGAAGAAATGAAGATCTAAAAAGGAGAAATGAAGACCTCATAAAAAGAAATGATGACCTGGTTAAGAAGATTGAAGATTCTGGTATACTTGTTACTCAGCTTCGTGAGAACTTAGAAAGGTAGCTTACCGACAAAATAACTTTTTTGTTGTGGCAATTCGCTTCATTTGGATACATCTTACTTGTCTGACTGCGACCAATTTTCATTGGTTTCTGTATTATTACGAACACAGGTTAGAAGGAATAGCTGCCAATTTAGAGGCTGAAAATCAAGTGCTTCGTCAACAAGCAATTGGAACTCCTCCATCTACAGCCAAGTCTCAAGCTGCATGCTCTAAAATCAGTATGATCCATGTAATATATCTTCAGTAGAACTCAATTTGAATTGTTGATGATATTCTAATCTGAACTGGTAGACGCATTTCAACAGAGATGTCCAGAAAATGGTCATATTTTAAATGGCAACGTAGCATATGCTGAAATGAAGTCCTCAATTGGTCCAAGCGAAACGAGAGCCTCAATGGTAGTTGAACCTGCATGTCATTCTTTTGTCAAACACGGCTGCATGTCATTCTGATTTGTGATACAAATATATTGAACTCTTTCATATTTTATTTTTTTTAAAACTGCAGGGTAGTTCCTGTGATTTGATTAATCACAAGGACTATGAAAATGGGCAAAGGTTACTTAATGAAGTATATCAGGTGAGTGTTTGATATTCTCTACTTGCTAAATCTATCGTAAACCCTCAGGATTGAACGGTAGCTTTGTTTATTTTTGGTAGCCTTCTCAGCACCAGCAACCCCAGAATCATCAGCAGTTATTGCTTAAATACATTACTCAATATCTTGGATTCTCTGGCAGCAAACCAATTGCTGCGCGTCTTATATACTACTGTCTTCTTCACTGGAGATCTTTTGAAGAATCAAAGACAGGTGTCTTCGACAGTATTATACAAGTTGTAAACTCAGCAACTGAGGTTTGTAGCACTTTTCTTGAGTTTCTTTAAGCTCCTTATGCTGTAGCAGTACTCCAGTAGCTCATAATTTGCACCTTGTAATTCTATATGATACAGCTTTATGCATCCAATTTTCGAGTAGCTGTAATATTAATCGATGTTCTTACTTCAAGGCTCAACATGATACAAGAGGCTTGGCCTATTGGTTATCCAACTTGTCCACATTATCAGTTATGCTGCAACGTTCATTTAAAGTCACCAGGGCAACAGTCTCAACCCCACATAGACGAAGATTTTCATGTGAGAGAATTTTTCAAGCCAATCAAACTTCAAACAGTGGACTTGCTTATTTCAGTGCCCAATCAGTGGATGGAGCTAGTGGGTTTCACCAAATTGAAGCGAAATATCCGGCTTTACTCTTCAAGCAACAGTTAGTGGATCAGATTGAAAAAGTGTATGGAATGCTAAGTGACAGAATGAAGAAGGAGCTGAACCCATTACTTGAGTTGTGCATACAGGTATCGCGTTTCTGGACCAAAGGAATTATCCACTGTCAAAACTTTGCCCACTGAAAATCTGGCGAATTTCTAAATCTTTAGGATCCAAGAACGTCATACTCGAATCAAGCAAAGGCCTCGCTATCTCCTGCTAGTGGCTTGGGCCAACAGGAACAAGTCGTGCATTGGCTGAGTATCGTGAAAATCTTCAACAACTATCTGCATGTTCTCAGAGCCAATCATGTAGGTGCCGAATGAATACAATCATTAATGCATTATCCATTTTGCAGTATTACAAAAACAATGTCAGAATGTGCTTGTTTTGTAGGTTCCCTCAATTTTGGTCCACAAATTGCTTACCCAGATATTTTCTATGGTCAATGTGCAATTATTTAACAGGTAAGTTTTTTTTTGCTGTCCTATCATATTATCTTGTTAGGAGTATGAACAATTCCCTTCTACCCTTGTTCGGCCACTTCTTTATTTGAAAACAGGCTCCTCTTGCGGCGTGAGTGCTGTTCCTTTAGCAACGGGCAATACATCAAAGAAGGGCTAACTCAACTGAAACATTGGTGCAATGACGTCAGTCGAGAGGTGGTTCGTTTATCTATTATTTTGATGTAGTAGGATACATCTTCATCTTCAAGAGTAAATTACAGCAGAACACAAAATTCACTGTTCTTAATGTGTAACAAAAAGGGCAACAAGTCGAAGCCCTTTCTTAGTGCCATGATGTTCTCGCTCCAATTCGGCATAGAGAATGTGGACCTATGG
Source organism: Echinochloa phyllopogon (assembly GCA_033239725.1). Lineage (NCBI taxonomy): Eukaryota > Viridiplantae > Streptophyta > Magnoliopsida > Poales > Poaceae > Echinochloa > Echinochloa phyllopogon. The sequence continues at coordinate 16,786,844 of BTCW01000003.1, read as the reverse complement.
ATGGGCTCAGTTAGTCGGCCTAGGTTTTTATTTCATTAAGGTGGGGTTTCAAATTTCATGAAACATTAGGGCTAATATCTGGGTTTTTATGTTAAAACAATATAGAACTAGTGTTTTTATGTAGCTTGCTCGTTTTTACATACTGTTTTTTTAAAGAAAAAATTAACTTCTACAAATTATGATTTGTATTGACCCAGTTTGCAGATTCCGCATGGGCAGCACTGAGGCATATAAGACAAGCTGTTGACTTTGTGGTTTGTATCATTTTCCCTTAGGAAGAAGCAAACCTTTGTGACTCTTGTACAGAAACTGAACTGTATGAAACTTATACCTTTTCTCAAATATCCCCCCCTGCCCCTTCCATTCATCAGGTAATTTCTCTGAAGCCAATAAGGACATGGGAAGAGATACGCAATGATATTTGCCCGGCAAGTGCTCTCTTTGCTAAGAATGTCGTGTCGTTTTTGCTTAACACTGAATTCTGTACTCATTTAGCTATTTGTTCAGGCTCTCAGTTTGCAGCAGCTAGAGAGGATAATTGGCATGTATTGGGACGATTTGAATGGCACAAACGTAACTTCAGCTGAGGTAAAACGATAGGCTTTAGTCTTTTGTCTTGCACACTTTTGGTTTTAAATTCTAGTGACCTTGGTTTAATTCCATTACTTTTCAAATAGTTCATATCAAGCATGAGAGCTATGTTGCGTGAGGAATCCAATAGCGTCTCCAGCTTTTCAGTTCTGCTGGATGATGATTCCAGGTATGTTCCCTGACACTTTACTAGCTCCCAAAATGCTATTTGCTCGGCTACACTCAGTGTTTCCTTCCGCTTGGCAGCATACCCTTTTCTCTTGAGGATATTGCGAAGTCGATGCCAAACATTGAGGAGACGTCAGTTAATGACCTGCAACCTTTTATCCGCGAGAACCAAAGCTTTACCTTTATATTGCAGTAGAGAGAATGCATAGTGATCTCCTCAAAGACCCTCCCGATTTGTACGAGACTGCAAGCTTGAAAAATTTGTCTTTCGAGTTCTTACTGATTTTATTTGTCAAAAAAATTGCATTTCCTCTGTTCGGCCTCCCCTGCCACTCTGTGCCGGGATATACAATACAACAGACAGAGCAACACATCGGGACTTCAGAACTTCAATGGATACCAGTTGGGTAGAGCCCTTGAATCATAAACGTAACAATATGTTAATTTCAGTGACCGTCTCAGCCTCTTGGCTCTTTACAAGTTCGACTATCGTACAGCATTACAGGGGTATGCTAAGTTGCCAGGGCTCAAGGTATGAGATGACTGAAGAACATTTTAGCCACCCGAATCCATCGTGGGGGTAAACATAGCATAGCCCCCTAGATGGAAAATGCATCTAGCATATACATGTACAATTCTTGAGGCCCAACGGAAAAAAAAACTGTGGGTCAAGTCTCATGCGGACGACCAACTAGCAGTATGAACTCTTTGGACATATCATGGTCAGCTACTCTTGATGAACCCAGCTCATGTTATGAGTTGTTCTTGGCCTTGTTTCGAGGTTTCAAGTCGACCACGATGACAGTGATATTGTCCTCGGTCCCCTTCTTCAGTGCAAGCCTCGTAAGATAGTCAGCAGCTGATTGCGCAGCAGGATCAGTAGATTCATCACCTTCATCGCACAATGATGCTGTAACACCATTGTTCTTGTGCCACAACTGGATTTGTCGCCGCGCAACTTTGCATGCTTCTTCATTTGTCACGACATCCCACAGGCCATCACTTGCAAGAATGAGGCAGTCGTCATCTTTCGCCCTAGGAACAACTGTAACTTCTGGTTTTGGAATGACAAACGGTTTCAAATATCGATCCCCTGCAACAAGTGTTTCCAAGCTCAATTTAGCAGGTAAGACAAAAATTGGACAAGTGCTATCCAACGCACAGAGAATCAGCTGAACTGTTCATTCAACTAAATTTTCCGGTGAAATTGGAGGAACAATAGTCCATATGTTAAACGCTGGTTTGGGTAGGGCAAGAAATGTGAACAGGTCCAATGAAGACCCATTGTTAGCCATGTCTGCAAGTACCACTTGCATGAATCATGACATAAGGTAACTTTGTAGAGTCGATAAAACATGGTTTTTCTACTTTGGAGAAGCAACTGCTTTTCCTAATCACATCTGCATTCTGAGTTCTATCATAGAAATATACTTAAGCTCATTTTACAACTTTATTGATAGCATTAGCGGTCAAATTACAGAACATTATTTCAGAAGAGTATTAAGTCTTACGTGCTTCCTATCTCAGATAGAGGCAAGCTGTTCAACCAAAATTGCTGATAGAGTAAAGTATTTATTTATTTATTTATTTTTATAGGAAACAGCTATAGCATGGTAAATGGAAACAAGTGCCCATAGAAATATCTCGTCTTACAAAATGCCCTCACGGGAAAAGATTCTAGCTAAATTCACCATTAGTGCAATACTCAAGGTCTTTCAACAAAATGACTAGACCACAATTTGCCTAGGTCAATATGACACAATACTCCATGCCTCCATTTGATTCATCAACATGCTTCTCTACCATAAACAGCAGCAACACCCCAGGAAGTTGTGACTTCAGATTTCATGATCTTAATATTGGCACATACAGCAAAATTAATTCTGACATCAACTGGTTGCTTAGAGTTGGTCTTAACATAGTCCTACTTCAGCAAATTAAGTACTTTACATCATGCAGCCTCAAGCTTTGCTAATTTGTTGCAGAAAACCAGTTCACTTGAAAAGGGAACAGGTTATTCTACCTAAATCTAGCACAGGAATAAATATCCATACCTATTGATCTCGACATAGCAAGTATACCGGACACTCGGTAACCGTTCCATTGGATGACCTTGCCTCCCAGAGCCTCAATCCTCGCCCGCTCATCCTTCCTGTCAGGCTGAAATAGCAAGTATCAGTCACAGGAGCCCTTGATGTATCTCAATTCAAACAAAAAAAAAACTCTCACCTTATGATCAATGGACAGCGGCACGGGCTCCTTCCCTCGGCAGAGCACAACACGTGAATCTCCACAGTTTGCCACTACCAAATGAGATGAGCACACGACCGCGACAACCGCCGTGGAGCCCACGTTCTCCGGGGCAACTGGCCTGGTCTCTTGGACACCTCCGACGAGCCTGCTCACCCGCCCTGACACCTCGTCATCTACCTTCTGGAAACATCTGCCGAACAGCTCGTCCCAGTGCTCCTTCATGTCCACCTCGCCCACCTCTCGCAAATCCTTGCCGACCCGCTCCAGCTCCTGGCCCAAGAGCACCTGGAGCCTTTCCCTGCAGTAGTTCGCCACCTGTACAGCAACACGAAGCGACGAATTGTGAAATCATGGAGCAGGCACGCCGCGCGGTGCGAAGCGATCGGGTCCCCTTTTTAAGAGCTCCCAAGCCCGCGTGCGTACCTCAGCGCCGCCGTGGCCGTCGAAAACGCCGAACAGGTGCGCGGGCAGCCGGAGCGCGTCGGCGTCGAGGCCCAGCCCGTCGAGGTCCCGCCGGCTGGCGAGCAGGCGCACCGGCATGTCCGCGAACCGCGGGGCCGCCGCGCAGGCGTCCTCCATCTCGGCGCTGCGGCCGCGCGTGGACGCGCAGCCCCACACCGGCGCGCACTCCATGAGGTACACGCTCCTCTTGCCGCCGCCCGCGGCCCCGGCCTTGCCCTCGGCCCCGGCGCCGCCGCCGGCGAGATCCAGTTTCTCGATCCCCGCGCATTCCGCCGCGGCGCACGCCGCCTCGTCCTCCACGCAGATCGCCGCCGCCGCCGCCATCACAGCAAAAACAACACCCCTCCCCCCGAACCACGCTTCAGCCCGCCACAGCGCGCCGCCGAACAACCACCGCCACGAGACGACGAGACAGAGCTCGATACGAGACACCACGCCGCCCCCTCCAAGGCGCGAGCGGCCGCAGGAAGTGGCGGCGGCCCTCAGAGCAAGAGGCTAGGAGGGGTATCGGTTGCAGTCTCGGTGAGGTGGGGTGGGGTGGGTGGACAGGAGGAGGAGGGGTGGAACGGAGTGGTGGTGTGTGCGCGCGCGCGTGGGGGAAGAGAGGGGAGGGGAAAGAAGGGGAGAGAAAGAGAAAGGGAAGGGAAGGGGGGCGTGGGGAGAAGGAAGCGAGGTGGGAGGAGGGGATTGGCCGTGGCCGCGCCGTGTCGGGCAGGTCTCCCCGTCACGCCGCTGGGGAGGGTCCGCGTGGCGCTTGATATTATTTGTCGCGCCCGCGCGCTCGCGCCCTGGGTTTCTGCTACCTTCACGCCACCCCGGGCACACCTGTTGCGCTCCCACTCGCTCGCATGTGGATCGCCGCAACGCGTGACCACTTCGTTCGTGCCGGTCTGTCAGTGGAGTCCAGACTACTGGTCCGGCATGCATTGCATAGGGGCATGGATGCTCGATTTTCACAAGGAGACTGACACTTGGAGGAGTACGGATTCCTCCCGTCTTTTCTCGTAGAGTACGTCCGTAGCAGCGAGTTTTTTATGACACGTTGTATATGAACAAAATTCTAGAAATACGGTCTACAGTATCATAGATATTTACTTCAAAATTTGATATTTTTTTCACATAATATTTGAGCATTAATTTTATTTACAAAATTATACACGTTTTATTTATTTTTTATATATTTAGACTAAATTTTAGTATAAAACAAATAGTCAAACGTTGTGTAAAAAAGTTAGTAAATAAAAATTTTGAACGGAATGGTGTTACTTGAAGAATGTTGTAGAGTTCTTTTGACAGGCAAGTGTATGTAATTATAGGCTTACATGCCTCTAGCAAAAATAGATAACTGTAGTTGTACTATGCAATCCAAAATAGAAAGAAAATAGAGTCAGGGCACACATGAACACTTACACTAACTTTACGAATAAATTTCAACTGCGGTACTTAAACTTGTCCTGAGTTCTCGTCTCAGTCCTGATGCTCTCAAAATACACATAATAGTTGTTAAACTTGTCTCGCACTCTCATCTCGGTCCTTAAACTTCTCTCTGATTCTCATTAAGGTCCCAGAGCACATGACAATTTTAAGGACCGTTATGTGTATTTTGAGATTACAGGAATCGAGATGAGAACTTGGGACAAATTTAACGACCGTCGATGAAATTTACATTGCATCAACAAATCTTGAGATTGGTGAAGTTATTACATGCACATCATTGTTTATAGTCTAGAGATAAAAGAATCACCTATTAGCGATTATTCATGAAACAAATCTAGAAAATACTTACACATAAAAATTCTAGAAAATGCGAGGACATGCACTGAGTCTAGGATTCGAGTATGAATAGACACCTTTCACTTAAAAAAAAGATCAACCCTCGGTTTAATGTCTTTGTTTACATTCATATGTACTTGCGCCCTGTTCGTCTGGATGGTTTCTAGCCAGCGAACAATGTTTTTCTTTCAGCAGAAACCAGCACCAACCAGCCAGCCACCAACCAGCCAGCAGTGTTTTTCTATCAGCAAAAACCAGCGCCAGCCACCAGCCAAACGAACAGGGCGTGGTTTATGCCTCAAACCTCAAGCAAACGCATATTCTTCACCCCTTTTTTATCCTTTCATCGTAGTTTATGCTTAAGCAAGTTTATGTATGAAGGAAAAGCACTAGCTAGCCATTTCCACACCGTGTTTCCATTGTACTACTTCTACAAGTCATATCTTATTTATTATTGCACATACAAGTATATAAAAGAAATATCAGAACCATTTCCAGCTTTAGAGAAAGGACCAACAAACATAAAAGAAACCCATACGACATTTTCCAGCACAAGTTTCCCCTCAAAGCCCGCAACAATATATCCAAAGATCTCAAGATATCCCGCGACGTCGATCGCTCGAGTCATTCGGGGATGGGTGACCTGTAGCACCTGCCGTGTAGCCTGACAGGCCAAATAATAGACGTGGACCACGTGTCACCTCTCTCTCCCCTCCTCGGCCGTCTGCTGGTGCTGTGCTGTGTACCCCGGCGTGGTGCCCCCTACCAGATCTCCCCGTCTCCCCAGGCTCTTTTCGCCCTCTAGCGCGCAGGGCCTGACACGTTGCGTCCGGTGAGGACGGAGGCCTCCGCCTGCCCCCGGGCAAAGTCCGAGTTCGCATCTTTCCAAGCGGAGCCGGGGTCCACAGGACCGGCATCCGGCCAACGGGAGCCCGCCACTTGTCCACGTCGGACGATGGGAAAAGCTTGCGTCTTTCTGGAACGGCTGCCGCGCTCACCGGTCAGTCCTTTGCTTTCCGTATCCGTGCCCACACCCCGGCCGGGGTAACTTTACGCCGGCTGCTGCCGTGTGTCGCTCGCCAGCTGTAGACGCTCCGGCCCGGGGGGATAGCGTTTGCGTGTGTACCCGGGACGTAGCTGGTAGGAGAGGGCGCTGCGGTGATCCGGTACGCACGACGCTACGACAGGGTCACGGGCGCAGAGGGCAACGCGTACCATGGTACATACGGGGTGCACGAAAAGGGTAGGGCGGGTGACAGGCGGCAGACTCCCTCGGGCGGTAAAGAACCTGAACCTGAACCCCCAATCGGATGGGCACAGGCAGCACGGCACGAGCGGGAGGATGGGATGGGATTATGGGATGTGATGGGAGGGCTGGGTCTGGGGTGCTGGTCGAGCGGTTGAGCTGTTAGGTCGTGCCGGGTCCCGAGCCAGCCGAGGGCTCCAGAAGCAGTCCTCGTAAGGCACTTTTGTTTTCTGTAGCTGAAAACGCCCTCCAAAAAGAGAGGAGACCTCGGCGGCAGCTGAAAAGTCCTCGTGCGATTCCACCATCAGGTGGGTCTTGAGTGAAACCTGAAACGACGGGTAGGTTTTCTCGAGAAACGTAACGTCACGGGAAAAGTCGCCACGTATACTACAGTAAAACGCGCCAAAGCCGCGGCACTCAGCAGCCGTGCGCGACCCGAACCCAACCAACTCGACCGGGCTGGAGCGGCGTGGGCGGGCCCGAGCCGCGGGGGCCAGGCGGCCAGCGAGCGCGACGGGCCCGAGCAGCACGGCCGCACGGGGTGCCGGCGCGTGGCTGATTTCCCGGGTCGCAGCACGTGAGCGCCAACAAGGGCGGCGCGCGGCCCAAGCGAAGCGCGCCCTCCACGTGCGCGCCGACCGGGCTGCGGCGGCCGGGATGGGCAGGGCAGGCGCCGAGTTGCCGCGGCGGGGAAGAGGCCGCCCGGCCGGCGACGGCCTGCTCGAGACATTTGATAGCGCGCGCGCCGCCGCCGTATGGCCACCAGCTGCTCACGCGATCGAGCGAATTTTTGTTTCCTGGCCGTGGCGACCGGGGCCGCCGGGAACTTGGACGTTTGACGGCGACCGAGACCCGGGGGGCGCTCGCCGGCTCGGACGAATCGCCAGCGCGGTGGTGCACCATTTTTTTCCCTTGGGGGACCGTCGCCTCGCGCCCACACACAAACAAGGATGGGCTGGTCCGGCCAGCGTCCAAATCAATCATTGACGAGTAGTCGAGTACAGATCACCTCACGCACGCGCCCGGTGACTTGGCAGATTGCCACGGCGCTCCCCACCGGATCCGCCGACACTTGTCACCCGGCCATTCGAGCACGGACGATGGCGTTACTCGCCGTCGCTGTCTGCAGTCTTGCACCCCAGCGAGGGCTTCCTTTCGTCAGCGTGAAGAAACCACCACGTAGAATACTTGGTTTCCGGAGGCGTGGCGTCGTCAACGGTGGAGTAGTAAAAATGGCGCCTTTTTAAAATCGGCAATTACTGCTCGGTTTCGCATTGGATGTCAAGGGGGGAAAAGGATAGAAGAAATGCGCCGCTGATATATAAAGCCGGGGAGAGAGAAAGGAAGGGCTCTGGCCTGCTGCCGTGCCGGGGATATGTACCAGAGGACCCGTCGCTGTCGCCGATCGTTGCGTGTCCCGCCTCGTGGAGCCTCGCCATTGGCCCAAGTGTCCAGCGCCACCTTTCGTGCGTGTGAACAAAGCCGGCCGGGGCTAGCAGCATCTTTCCATCGTAGCTCTCTGGAAAGGAGAAAAAAAAGGCCAGGCAGGGCTACTACCACATTGATGGACAAACGACTCGTGTTTCGGCGCGGTCGTTCCATCAGACGACAGACAGGGTGGCGCGCGAGTGACCGGCGGGAGGGAGCAAAGCACGCGAAACATATGGCCTTGGGCGAACGAAACGAACCCGATGGCTCCCAACGACTCCCACCTGCGCTTGCCTTTCGAGGAGGACCCGAGAGGAGAGGCGGTTGCGGAAAGGGTCTCGGGGTTCGGCGGGAAGGGTCGGGGACGCCCAGCCGTGCACGGCATGGAGCGCGGAGACGTGGAGGCACCGGCCGCCGCCGGCGGGCGGGGAGGGGAGGTCGTTGTGGAGTTGGAGGAGGCGGGTGTGATGGCGTCTGGTGGGGTGGAGTCCGGTCGCGCGTACGGAGCGGGCGTTAGGCTGGGCTTGGAGCTTTGGGCTACGGGGCCAATACTTGCGTGTCGGAGTGTGTGGGCTGAGAAGGCTGAAACTCCTCCATTTTGATCATCAGGATAAACATTTCAAATCTATACTATAAAGATTTAAAACTTTTGAGAAAATCTAAAACGTTACGCCTCGTCATGATAAAAAAACACGTGACTACGAGGAATCGTCGAGTTCGGAACCAATACATCCTCTGACCAACTATCGTTATATAATCTTATTTTCTACTAACAGTGTGTTTCTATTAAACGTGCGTGCGTTCTTGCTAGTACCTCAAAAAGAAGATAAACATTTTAAATTTCAGCTAAGTATTAAGGAACCACTTTGCTAAAGCGGCAGTTTAACCCATCTTGACATCTTGTAGGAGTATATGTTCATATAATCATGTCAAAATTAGATACCGCTTAGCTCAAGTCGTGAGTTGATGATGCACAAAATGAGCGTCATGTCTGAAAAAGTCCGCGAGATAATGAAATGATGATCATGCAGATTCATCTATGCTGAACTGGTGACTCCAGCTCTGCTAATACAATGTTCGGTACAGTGCGCAATGAATGTACTGTGGAATGTGGATCAACATATACAACGCGGGATTCAAAGGATGAACCTTGCCCTGCTAATCATGGTGGCAGGGTGAGATACTGTGACTGGCGCAAAACGAAGGGGAACCTTGCATTTCATGGATAGCAGCGCACTAGCAGTCTAGCACCAACGTTGAGAAGAGAAGCGAGAGCAAGGAGACCAAATCCGCTGCACTTTGCTCTGTACACCACGTGCAGCCGTTCTTACTGTGTTAGACCGCACGTGAAATCTGGATCTGTTACTAAGTTGATAGTGAGCTCCGGATTTGGACCGTGCAGTTCGAAGATTACCTGAAAAGAATGAGATAGCGTTGCATATCTTACTTTCTTCATCACTTACTGAACAGCTAAAGACTGGCAATCATGTGAAAAGAACTCTAGGCGGTAATATTAACAAGGATGAATCTGAACAATAAGTAATTGCTTAATCCAATTATGATGTTTACCGATTTTTTAATGTGCATAGAGAGGTGGAAATCATAACTAAAAAGCATATCACCATAAAAACAGATAAAGGGCGTACAACAATGTTATCTCCAGTTCTGAGGATTGGCGCGGGAGCATAAAGGGCACACTGTGGTCCACGTGCCTAAAAAAAGAAAACAGTTCAATTTCAGTTAGCTCAAATGAGCAAAACGTAGATTCTTTATTAAATGAATAATAGAATAATATGCACAAGATTGTACCGGCCAAAATCTTCCAATGTTGAAGTTATTCACAAAAGCAACACCCTTGTTCCAACCACGAAATGATATAAATGTATCCTTTATCTCACTCTCAGAGTCAATATGGAAATGGCCTTCATAAAATTCAGGTTCTGCAGAAGCACTTGCTGTCATAAGATGGTGCAAGGACATTGAGTTTTAAAGCAGTGTGTGTTTTAAATATGTATTACATATGGCATAATGATATCCAAGTAGAAACCAAACATAGAAACATGCTGATTAGAAAAGGTACAATTCAGTTGTCTGTTCAATTCATGTGTACCTCAGCAAAAAAGATTACAGGGAAATCCATAAAGATGTGTTCTTTTTTTTTTGAAAGCTGAAGAGATGTGTTCTTTTACTAGAATTTCCAGTCTCAGTATTTCTGTTGATTGGCACAGAAAGAGTTCCAGTGTTCCACTGATTTTAACTGATCCAAATAACAAATGGGCCAACCATGCCCACGAGATTCAGAAATTTATCCTTATAATTATTATGTGAAGAAATTTGGATTACTTCATAATTCAACACTGGTAGTTATTAGTTAGCATGGCAAAATCCATGCAAAACGGCAATCATGTTATTTTGATAGATAATTATATCTTGCTCCTAAGATTAATACTGTCCTAGAAATGAGCTGTTGTTCATGCATGGACCATGATGGAACATAAATTGTGCCTATTTATTTAAGAAGACCACAGCCTATTTATTCAATTCTATAATCAGGGAGATCAAGGATGAACACAGTCTATGGTGTCTGGCTGGAGCTAAGAGGCTGCAAGGCCTGGGCTTAGCTGGGGACTTTAGGTTGTGGGTCTTAGGTGTTGGTCATGATCTTGTGCCCTTTTTGTGTTTAGACGGTCAAGGTGTTGTAATACTGTCTCTCATATATGTTCCCGTATGAGAGATAGAGGTTGCATGGGAACTTTATTCTTCTCTCTAATACAATGAAACACAGCTCTCCTGCGTTTTCCAAAAAAAAAGAAGACCACAGCTGCATGGTAAATAATTGTCTGACCATTTCAGTGCTTGCAGTTTTTTTTTAGGGAAACTGCTTGCAGATTATTTGGATGCAGTGACTTACCATTTGAATAGAATGAAGATTCCTGCAATTTCTTACTAGCTCTAACATCAGACATTTGAGTGATTAGTTGGAGTTTTGGAAGGTTTCCCAGTGAATTGAATGTAAGTGGATACATTTTCCAGTGACGGAGAGTGATGCCATCTATTTGAACAGGAGATAGTATTCCCTGTATTTCAAAACTGGGCACTAATCAGCACAAGAAGCTTATAAACCATGCAGATGATGCAGGCCCGCAACTAGCTAGCAAGGGTCAATGTGATACTTACCTTCCGGTCAAAAATATATGGCCCATAATTTACACGGCCCATATTTTCTACCTGTAGAAAAAAAATGCTTATATGCTTAGCAACAAACCACTAAGTAAGAATAATGCAAATGTTTGGAACAAAACCTGGAGAAATACTACCTCCATTATTTGTTTAGCTGACGTTTAAGGAATGGGGGAAAAAATCCTTTTAATGTGCTTCACTAATATTTGAGTCAATTGAAAATAATTGTAAAAGTTGTAATACTATAGCAAGAAAAGTTACGATACAAGAAAGATTACCAGGATATATAAGCTTGTATTAGATGAACATCTTAAATTCGGTATTTCTAGTGTTTTACTAGACCATCTTTCAATTACACCAGCATATCTTGGGTTTCTGACACCGTCAGTTGAGCAAGACAGAAATACCTGAGCTCTATCATGTACCTGCAACAACACAGAATTTACATCTTAGAAGAGATGAACTTCTTTGATGCTAAGAAAATCAAAGATGAAGGGCACAACCTTTGGAATTGATAGGATGCTTGATGGGTATTTTCCTTGGTATTCTGAGATGTACAGTAGAAATCCAAACATCTAACAAAAATAAACCCCATCACAGATATATGAAATGTAAACTTTACTCGATAAGCTCAGTAACAATAACGGAAATACAGCGAATTGTTGGTACCTGGCCTATCTGTTCCATATACAGTGGATGCTCTGAAACAGCACCTTTCAAAGGATCACTGATGTTATCAATGATGTCAAATAAAGAAGCAACCTTCTCTAATTTCACAAGCCCATAATTTGCCTTTTCAATGTCAGAAGGAAGTGGATGAAGCGGAGACCCAATACATTTATGTATCACCCTTCTCAGCGCTGCTTGATAATACCAGTTGTAGCGATAAATCAAAATAAAGAAATAAGACAGTGCTTAACAAATAAAGTCCAAGCATACTCCCTCCATCCCCCCAAAAAATTAAGTCATTCTAGGAATTTTATGAAAGATTAACAATAAAGTAAAATGACCTTAATTGCCCCTATTTATCAGCCATATTTGGCACTAATTGGTTGTTGCATGCACATTTACCTGCTAAATAAAGTAGAATGACTTGTTTTTGGGACAAAATTTGACTCCTAGAGTGACTTGTTTTTTTTGGGAAGGAGGGAGTATTACTTCCTTTTCGGAATTTGCCAGAGATTCAGAATGGAGCAATTTCCAGTTCAGTAATCTACATTGGCATAAACATTATGCACAGATTAGGATCTTCCATCCAAAAATCTATTCAGCGTTCCATTTTTATCTCATGCTGAATGTTAGCAAGCAGAGGAGACTAAAGTGCACCAAAAATGTTCCTTTTTCATTCTTAAGAGAAATTTGAAATTGGAATATCACAGCATGCCTTTGTATTTTGAATTATGCACATCTCCATGCTCCTTAATTGGTGCATCCTGCCCAGTAAAGAGGTAATGTAGATAAGTTGACTTGCAAAAAACAAATTATAAATGAAATAAATTATTTGGAATGATACTTGCATAGTCATAAGAAGTGAGGTCTGCCTTGTAATCATATTCATCTTGGCCGGTATTTGCACCACTATAAAATCCAAAATTGGTCCCACCATGAGCCATCTGGACAAACTCATGAGGAAATAGAATTAATAGACCTAGACTGCAAATGCAATGCAATGGTGAATGAGCTCCAGTGAGTCAGTGACAGACATAAAGTACAGCAGAACCATTGTGGCATAAAATTGTTTTAAGGGCTTTAGCTGTATTAGTGGCATCTGTTGTTGCTATACTTTCACCCCAGTGCGTTAGCCATCCAGTATAAAATTCCCTGAAGAGTAAGAGGTGCCAGCATTAGGTAAAGTCACACCCAAAATTTACATGACAGAATATTTGACATGCTGCATAGCCAACTTACGAACTTAAAGGGGCTGATTTTCCTGGTAAGTTATATTTCTTTTGTAATCTGAATATCGGCCATGGATTGGATCCAGTATCAAAATCAACAGCTGCATGTCAATCATATTTTTGCTTAAGTGACTAGCTGAGGAAAATCAGGGTCAAATACAAGTTTGTAAAGTTAGAAACTTAGGCATGTCAGTGTATGAAGAAACCATGATTACACGAGCTCAGTTATCATATTTTTACCAGCAAAAACACCATCTTGAGGAATTGATCCATTCTTTAAATTACCCATGGCGCCCCCATCAGTTGTATAACTGAAAGATGATTTAAGAGTACACATAATGACGACGTTGATAATTATAAACAAATCATATTAAAGATCAACTGGATGAGAGCATCTAGGAAACACTTGAAGCTAGCAGAACTCTCACAAGTCTGTATTATCTTTTTCTCCCCTTTTTTGTTACTGCATAATGCTAGTCTGTTGGTGCGTGTAGTGTGTCAACAAACACTTCAAGTTGCATTAGAATGCTTTTATACATATACTATTTGAGTAACCTAACAGTTCAATACACCCAATTTCCCTTATATCGAACAATAAGCATGTGGGCGGTAGCATTTCAGACAAATTCTTGTAGCATCCCCACTATCGACCCCACACACTGGCATAATGGTATAAACTATATTTGTGCAGTAAATTTTGTAGAATTTCATAACGATAAGACCAGCAACAGAAGCTGTGGCTGTGGTTAAAATACCCAGTTACACACACGTCTTTTTCGTAACAACACTGATGCACGGATGCCGTGTCAGTGCTATTGTACAGAACTTCCAGTATCCATACCTAATCACTCCTATAGTTGCTATAAACACAACTTATAAAGCCAATTACAAAATGGACATAGCTGCAAATGCTGAAAACAAAACTGCAATTATTTGTATAGCTAAAAGTATGGGCAAAGAGAACTGTGTACAGAACAATGTTGTTTCCAAGATATCTTCTGGCCAGTTGAACAAGGTGGTGAAGGTAATTCTTGTCATCTCCAAAAGAACCAAATTCATTTTCAATCTGCCAGATCGGTTATACAATTAGGCTCTTCCACATATACAAAAGCTGGATACACTAGAAAGGAAAATGAACAGGACACACAAAAGCAACTTAAACCCTGGTGAACTTGCCTGAACCATAATAACTGGACCTCCATTGCTGTACAATAATGGTGCAACTTTTGGAAGTAGTACACCCCACCATCTCTCCACCTGGAAAACATGGTAGCATTGGTCAAAATATCTCCAGAAACATCTAAAACCAATACTATATACCCTAAGAATGATGATGTTTTATCAGAATACCAAGGAAAGATAGGTCGAATCTGATGATCGCAGTTTAAGGGCCGGTTCTATGGTGAGCAACCAAGGTGGAAAACCTCCTAAGTCCCATTCTGTAGTGCACACATTTCAAATTTCTTCAGTCATCCACAAGCTTGCATGCTGAACGCATGAACTCAAGTTTCAATAAGAATGTCAACTTACCTCCACAAATGTACGGACCTATACGAAGCATGACCAGCATTTCTAATTCTTGAGCAAGCCTCAGATATGATTCAATATCTGCAAAGCCCTTGAATTCCCAGCTCCGTGGTTCTGGCTCATGCAAATTCCAAGGTACATATGTTTGAATTGTGTTCAAGCCTAGTGCCTTTGCTCTTAGAAGGCGATCCTTCCAGTACTGAAAGCACCAATGCATTGCAGAAGGTAATGATACTATGAATAAAGATATCTAGAAGAACGTGTTGGCATATGCTGATAAATAAGGCCAATCACAGTTATGCACACTTTCTATCAGCAAAATAATACCCCGTATCATTTCTATGATATGAATCTTTAAACAGCGATCAATGCATATCATAGAATGCTAAAACCCCTCCAACGAAATTAGAGTCATGCTTGATTATATGAGGCAAGGCCATCCAGTATTTCGACATTACCAACATTTTGGAATGTTGTTGGTGCCTTCAAGGCTTCAAAAATATTACTGGAAAAGACCAAGTGAATGTAGAACAACTGGAACTCAAACTGGGGTATATGTTTTAGGGGGTGTTTGGATACAGGGGACTCAAACTGGAAAATAATGCCGGAACTCTTGGAGATGGATTCACACCAGCCAAAGCAGTCATAAATGGTTCAACACCGGTCTATTAGATGGCAAACTACGAGACTCTGTCACTGAGCTACTCCTCCCGACTCCGGAGCAATGCAAAAGGTAGCCTGCTAAAAAAAAATCCTCACCTCAGGAACAATGCGGAAGTAGTGCACGTCGCCGCCGACGATCTGGAACGGCGCCCCATCCTTCCAGAAGGTATCCTTCTCTATCCAGAACCTTCTCGACGCCTCGCCACCGACCTAACATCCAATCACCAACGTGCACCGACAAAATGAAGCAGTGTCACCAATTCAGCACAGACCCAACACGCAATCGCCAGACCAACGGAGACAGCAGCGAGGAGCACGGATGAGCGTACATACCGACGAGGCGAGCGCGAGGCAGAGGAGGAGTGCCCGTAGACGGTTCTGGAAGGCTCCACCCGAGGCCATCCCTGAACTCGTTGAGCTGCCGCTGCCTGCTAGTGCTAGGCTCCGCTCCTCTCTGCCAGCGCCTTGGGGCCGCACTTTTACCGCTGGAAGCGTGCCTTACGAGCCACGCCCAATTCCACGGGGTCCGGGGACGCCGTGAGCAGCACGCCCTTCTGATCGAGACCGCCGCGAGCACGGGCCCAAGCAGCCGAGCCGAGTTGCCGAGCTGGGTCGGACGCGGCGGGCGGTGGCCGGTGGGTGAGGAGACCTCGCGCACAATTGTGGTATGGTTTGGGCAGCGGCTCGGCTCGCCGGCGGATTCGGGAGACAAGACGGGGTAGTGGAGTGTTATGTGCGCGGGGTCGCGGCAGCGCGTGCGCCCTCGCGCCGGTGGGCGGCGGCGGCGGCTGGCTGGCCCCGGCGCCGGCGGGAGTGGTGGGCGGGTGGCCGTGGTGGCCTCTGGGTAGGTAGGCGGGCGCGGGCCTCTAGACAAAGCTGCGGTGCCACGCTGGCGAGTGTTGACTGGTATGTATGCGCGTGTGGCGCCGTTCGATCCTGTGCAAAGGCAGATCGGGACCGTTCATAACGGCCTCTCCTCCTCTTCTTCCTATGCTGGAGTCCTTCCGTCTCTGGCTCTCTGCTCGCAGGTCGCAAAGCTCCTCCTTCCTCCGCGCGCGCCCCTCCGGCGAGCCGCGGATCTCGTTGGCGGCTGCGCTTCGAGGAAAGTCAATCTGGTCGGGGTTCGAGGGCTCCTCGTTCACCTTCGTGCCTCATGCCGCCGGAGAAATCCCCGCAGTCCCCAGGTATGAGCCCCCGGCGCTAGCTCGAGCAAGGATTAACTGAATTCCTAATCGATATGTTCCCTTCCACCGTGATTGTGTGGTTAAGGACATGTTGTAGGGTAGAATGAATTTTGCACCCTCAAGTTGAATTGTGGAGATTACATGGTCAATTCCAGCTGCACATGGGGTACTTAAGAATCTCAGTCACAATTCCAGAGATACAATTGGGTTTTAGATATTTGCACAGCATCAGTTGGTTACTTTCCTACTGTCCCACATTGGAAAAGGCCATAATGATCCTGCAATAGATCGAACAGCCTAAGTACTGACACAGTTTTTTTTTTGGAACAAGGTTTGGTTCTCTAAAGTCGGTGTCCATATTCAGAACCTTGATTTATACTTGATAAGTATTTGATTCCGAACGCTATTTACTACAATCCTGCTCTAATTTGTATTTGTATGATGGTTTGAACATGTGGCTTACAGTTCTTTGTGAACAAAGAGTTATAATTTCAAACGAGCTTGGGGAGAAGCTTGTTGGTTTATTACATCAATCAAGTTCGAAGAAACTTGTGATCCTTTGTCATGGATTCCGGGCCACAAAGGCAAGTCCGTACCACCCTTAGGTAACCTTTGCATTTCATTAGATATTGAGTGTAACCATCTAAAATAATTATATGTTTACTGTTTTTTCTCCTTGTATTTTTGTCATATCCTTGGAACAGTATACTCTAAGAGATAATATCTAATTCTCTTTGATACTAATTCCCTGTGAGTGTACTTTATGACGATGTCGAGTGAAATGATAAATAGGGGTATAAATCTAGTTGTCTGAATATCAAAGATATGAAGATTCTTACATGGATTCTTATGTTGTCTGCTAACATTATTCTTTTGGGTGGGGATGAGGTGATTATTCTCTTTGAAGATGTAACACTTTCCAGATGCTTCGACAGCCTTGGCCCACTGTCTCTCCCTTTCTTTCTTTTCCTTTTTGTGGCAAACATTTGCTCCTGCAACATCATCCCACCTCTGATGTAGAGTATATTTTCCTGTACCAATGTGATTCAAATTAAAGTGAAATAGAGTTCTTTCTATTCTTTCTGTAATAGAAATGAGCAAGAGTTTGTCACGGCAATGATGTATTCTCAATGTATCGGAGCAGTAACAGTGTGAAGCCTTTTAATCCAAGCAAGTTGGGGTGGGCTAGAAATAAAATTCCATGGAAGCACAAAATAAAGCAGAAAGGATTATGGATAAAAGGATAGTATGTTTCTGCTTGAGCTCTATACTGTTACCACCACTATTAATAGTCTGGCACTTTTGAACAAAACTTGCAGGATGACAGCATCTTGGTTGACCTTGCTGCTGCCATAACAGTGGAAGGAATTAGTGCTTTTCGGCTTGATTTTTCTGGAAATGGGTAAGCCATCTGTAAACACCTCGTGGTGGCCATGGCATATGGCATGGTATCATATGTTATCATAGATTTTAACTATCTAGTGTTGAATTTAAACGTGTCCCTGCCCTTTATACCATGCCAGCTATTAGCTAAAGCCATAACTCTCCCATTAAGGACGGAGCTTCCTTAGGCCATAGGTGGCCATGGCCCTCCTGCTGCTAGAAGTTTTCTTCAGCAAGCATTAAGTTTCACCTTGTATATGATAATTAGCAGAGCTAATCTCTTCTGTTGGCCCCCTCTGGAATTGCCTCCAAGCTCCACCACTGTCTCCCATTAAATTTCTATACAAGTGATACTAAGTTTCTTGAGTAATATTTGTTCTGACAGCCACATTGAATTTGTCTTCTGGTGTTATACTTATTTGTGAATGTTCTTTTTGAAAGGGAAAGTGAAGGTGAATTCCAGTATGGAAGCTACAGAAAAGAGGCAGCTGATTTACGCTCTGTAGTATTACATTTCTCAAAACAGAACTATGACATAATCGCTCTTATTGGGCATAGCAAAGGTTGGTAAGCTCCTAACATATGCAAATACTGTTTATATCCATTAAGTTTTCCTTTTGTGTTGATGCCTATTATGCAGAGAAAATTATGTGTTCATGATTAGAGAATTACATTAAACATGCATAGTTGGCATCCAAAGTTGGTTGCGATGCGAAGTGAAGTTCCTTACTGAATTGTTGCTTCGTAGAATGACAAGTTGAGGAGCATTCACTATAACTGAAAGTAATTAGTGTGTCATACTCATGCCAGACATGTATATGTATTCTGATCTCCCTTTTTTGTATAAATTGAATGTCTGAGCTGATTTTGATAGTAGCCAGTACCCAGTAGCCCTATTGCTTGCATGAGAATAATATCAGACCTGCCACTTACTCCTATTGTTCAAAATACTTGGCCAAGATTGCATGGCATTCCTTTTCCAACGTTGCGAGTAACAGACAACTCAATTTACATTATATGGTCTTAAATACTTGTATTTGTTTACTTCAGGTGGAAATGCTGTGCTTCTATATGCTTCCAAGTACCATGATGTCCCTGTTATTGTGAACATTTCTGGCCGCTTTGCATTAGAGCGAGGTATTGATGGACGCCTTGGGAGGAATTTCATGCAGAGAATAAATAAAGATGGGTACATAGATGTCAAGAATAAAAGAGGTACAAGCTTTCTTTACTTGATATGGTACCTTTTCTCGTCTAATACTATAACATGTAATTTAATTGAATATTGTAAAGTTCTTTAATTAAATAGTTCAAGGTCAAAGAAATGCATCTGATCTTGCGTCAATCTTGGAACTATCAAAAGTTAAACTATGTTGTCGGTGGTTCAGCTCGCTGCCTCGCTCTTGCCAGGCTAGGAGGCATGCCAACGTAGTAGAATGATTATAAAGTGGCACCTACACTTCCATTGGAGTGCCTTTTTGTCACTGATAACTACACCACACCACTGGCATGATGGCATGATGCAGTAGGCCTTGATGCCAATAGTTTTGTAACAGGGTTGGTGCCAAATGATGGCTTTATTGTTTTCTCGGTTCACCGCAGATATCTCAAATTCATCTACTGGGCAGCCACAACCTTAACCACAAAAGTCTAAAGCCTTGTTTTTTGGGGAATAGATCGAGTCTCAGCCTAAGATGACTCACAATGTGCCACACCTAAAGCCCTGGTCACGTTGTCAACCATCAATACAGGCTAGAAACATCATAATTATTGCAGGATTCATTCGTAAAAAAATTACAGTCCACATTGCAACGTTTTGGTTATTGGGCAGGCGAGTTCGAGTACCGGGTGTCAAAAGCAAGTCTGGAGGATCGGCTGAGCACTGATACCCTTCTTTCCAGCCGCGCGATCAGCAGAGACTGCAGGTGGCACCTCTTCACCTCAATCGACAGGTGTCTCTGCTTTTTTCCTTTCCCTGACGGGAAAAATCTGCTCTGATGCGCAGGGTTCTCACGATCCACGGCGCCAAAGACGAGATCGTCCCGGCGGAGGACG
Source organism: Echinochloa phyllopogon (assembly GCA_033239725.1). NCBI lineage: Eukaryota > Viridiplantae > Streptophyta > Magnoliopsida > Poales > Poaceae > Echinochloa > Echinochloa phyllopogon. The sequence continues at coordinate 16,767,033 of BTCW01000003.1, read as the reverse complement.
CCCGGCAGTTCGCGGCGAACATCCCCAACCACGAGCTGCGCATCATCCCGGAGGCCGACCACCGTTACGCCGGCCACGAGCAGGAGCTGACCTCCCTTGTGCTGGGCTTCGTCATGCGCCATCTCCAGAGCCCGTCGCCCTTGCGTCCAAAATTGTAAAACGCCGCTGCGAACGAGCCTCATAAAATTCCTCTATTCCGATCCGAATGGATGTGGCGTTATCCAGAACTCGTGTTGCTAGACGATCCCATGTCCAAATCATCTTGACTCTCTACAATTCAGGAGTCAGTGCCAGCCATCTAATCTGATCCATTCATCGTTGCCAGGCACTGCACTGATCAATGTGAGGGAGGGAGAGACCCACTCGTCTCCCTTTGCCGCGCGGTGACAGTGACAGGCGGGGCCCACATGGCACACCCATCCACACATCACTTTTCTACAGGATAGGATCGATCGTTCGATAGATGGAGATGGGACACGCAACGCAGCAGCGCGAAAGCCCATCCCGACGCCCTCACCGAGCCCAACCGACTCAAGTGGTCGAGCCCAACCCGCAACGACCCGAACCAAACCAAAAGGGTGGTCGATGCGAATGCGACGCACGCTCGCCGAATCGAGTAGCTGAGTACACAGAGTAGTACTAGTGTTGTTGAGGAGGAGGGGTCCTCGGCTCTGGACGCCGCGCCCGAACAGGCCTCACTCAGCGCAAGGGGAGGAGAGGCGAGCGAGCAGCTGAGTCCAAACTCCAGAGGGGGAGGGGGGGAGGCGAATGAGCGAGGAGGCGGCGGCGCGGGCGGGAGTGGAGGAGTCCATCGGGCGGCGGCGGGAGCGGGATGGGCGCGGGGAGGCGGCGGCGGGGCGGGTGTGGGAGTTCGAGCGGGATCTGGTGGCGGGGGCGGTGATGGGGGGCGCGGTGCACACGGTGGTGGCGCCGATCGAGCGCGTGAAGCTGCTGCTGCAGACGCAGGACGGCAACGCCGCGCTGCTGGGCAGGGCGCGCAGGTTCCGCGGCTTCGCCGACTGCGTCGCGCGCACCGTCCGGGACGAGGGGGTGCTCTCGCTCTGGCGCGGCAACGGCACCGCCGTCATCCGGTACTACCCCTCCGTCGCCCTCAACTTCTCGCTCAAGGTTCCTTTCCCTTCCCTCCCCGAACCCGCAAACTCCCCCACCGTGCTTTATCTGCGCTCGCTTTCATTTTCAGTGATTCGTGCTTTACATTTACAAGCTAGAATGTCATTTCGTTGATGTGGTATCAGGGGACATTGAATCAGATGCGATCTTGTGATTATTTGGTTTTAAGTTCGTGTTTCCATTCCTTGTTTAATCCATGACTCTATGTGCTTGGTGTATATAAGATGTCAGCCTGTCAGGAGTACAGAAAAGAAGTAGGCGATTCCTTTGTTTTGGGGCCTTGGGGGGCATCGAGTACTATCTGTGTTTGTGCTTGTGTTTGTGTTCGTTCTTCCAGCGTGTGGTGTGAATGAAAGAACATTAGGTCTCTGCTGTTGGTTCTTTCTTCATTCTTTGTTGGGATTTCGCTTTCTAAAGATAAATGTCTGCCACCACAAATGGCAAAAGAGTGAGAGAATAAAGGGATCATGTGTCTTGTCATAGGGAGCACTAGATACTAGCAAGTACCACTGAATAATGAACGGTGTCTTCTGCCAGTGCATATATTCTTGCACTTTTTAGACTAATTGTATACGTTCAACTTGGAGTGATCATTTTTTTTTCCCTGTGGAGGATTCAGGAGCTAGGATGATCCATGAGCAGAATTTTGATGATTGATTCCTGGGATGGTATTATGCTAATATTGTTGTATTGTCATATCTTGTTGGCCTGACCTATATGAATGCTTGGTTTCAGGATTCCATCAAAACTGTTTGACTGGTAAAAATGATCTGGGATTTACTCGTGGGTTCATTGGATATTAATCCGTCATTGTTTCTCTGACATAATTTAATGGCATCGAATTCTAAACTATTTGTACATTATAGTTTATTACAAAAGCTTGGTTGCGAAAGATTAGAACTGTTGAACAGTTCTTGCACAAGATGACAAGAGGCAATGTTTAAAGAACGGTTTTTGCAGCTAGCATGTTACATGTTCCTTGTGGTTGTACATGGCAATGTTCGTTTTTCTTAATTAACCAAGAGTATATGAGTAAAATTTTGAGGGTCTGATGAGCGCTCATGATGTTGACAAATAAATGTTTCTTTTACATGAGTGACTGTTAGCTATGGAAGATAGTCTAAGAACTCAGATAGTTATCTCTAATCTGTGACCATTATTCTTATAGGATCTGTACAGGAGCATACTGAAAGATGCCGGAACCTCAGCAGACAATAAGTTCACTTCTATTGCTCTTACCAATTTCTTTGCTGGTGCTGCTGCCGGATGTACTACCCTGGTCCTCATCTATCCGCTCGACATTGCTCATACTCGTCTTGCCGCGGATATTGGCCGAACCGATACCCGCCAGTTCAGAGGCATTCGCCACTTCATCCAAACCATCTACAGGAAAAATGGCATCCGGGGCATCTACAGGGGATTACCAGCATCGCTCCAGGGGATGGTCGTCCACCGGGGCCTGTACTTTGGCGGCTTTGACACCGCCAAGGATGTTCTGGTGCCTCTGGAGTCCCCCTTGTGGCAGCGCTGGGTTGCGGCGCAGGCCGTCACATCCATGGCAGGGCTCATCTCCTACCCACTGGACACCGTGCGGCGGAGGATGATGATGCAGTCGGGAATGGAGGTGCAGATGTACAGCAGCACCCTCGACTGCTGGAGGAAGATATACAGGATGGAGGGTGTCAGATCGTTCTACCGTGGGGCGCTGTCTAACATGTTTAGGAGCACTGGTGCAGCTGCCATACTCGTTTTGTATGATGAGGTCAAGAAGTTCATGGATAGGGGTAGGTTGTAACAGCTATAGAGGGGTTCTCTTTACAGATTTTTGGATTCAACTCGAGTGATGGGATTAGGCCAAAGGTACAGGGAGCAGCAGCTCGAGCATTTTGTAACTGGATGCTGGTTTCCTACTGTTTACTAACCAGTCCGATGTAACTGAGCCTCATGGTTCTGACTGAACAATGTAGCTTGTTCATTTCACCTGCTCTTGTTCTCTCTTGCCCAAGTGCCATCGGTTCGATGTTCCAAAATACTGTGTTTCCTGATACTGTACAAACTGCAGATTTTCATATAGTGTACAAACTGTAGGAGTTCATACTTACGCCGCATCTCTTGACTCTTGGTTGACATGTAATCGAAGCTTTTGTGAGGCAATTGTCGTGACAGTGACTTCAATTATCTCTACCGCCAAAGATTGCGACAGATTGCGAAGACGCTATACGGCGGATGCTTTTAGAACGGTTCACATTCATTCAGCTACCAGTCTGTCACAGGAAGGCCAGGCCAATTCTGTCCACATTGGTCTGAAAAGAAAGGCCAATTCTGTCCACATTGGTCTGAACAGGGGAGCCCATTGCTTTTTTTTTGATACTGGGCCAATTGCTCTTAACTCTGCCATGGTCCCATGGAACACCATCACCATGTGCCATAGACCATGCAGAAATGGACTAAAGAATGGATCGCGCAGCCAACCCACACTAGTAACGTTTGAAGCACGGGACACATTCCCCAGTCCCCACTAGAAGTCGTGGAGTAACATAACATCCAAAATGTAAGACGATGTGTAAGATACATTTCGCAAAGAGGCAAAAACGTAGCCTTCCCCGTAGAGCAAATTTTTTCCGCAACACACTTCATGGAAGTACAACACACTACACCAGTGGTATGTGCAATAAGGTATGCCAGACTGGAACCAATGATCACTCAAAGCATACGCAGAGCACATAATATCTGAAACCCAATACAGCATGTGACAAAACTACCAACATATGATACCATGTCCCGGGAAAATCCCCCCACCGATTCCACAAAACCAACACACCCCAAAGGGCTTCACAAAACCAACCCAATGACATTGCATCAAGCAGAACCAAACTTTCATCATTCCTGAACCACTAGCATTATGTGATGTATCTCACTGCTGCTTGCACTCTGCGGGTCGTTCACCCTGCTGCCCTTCCCCTGCAGCAGCTCCCTTGGTCTTCTGCTACGAGGAAAGCACAAATGTCAAGAGATGTACAGTGAAGCTAGGGCATGGAGAGGCTATTCCTACTGACAAGGTTTCCATACCTTTGTATCGTAATCATCTTCACTTTCCTCATCCTCTTCGTCTTCATCGTCATCATCTTCATCATCGTCCTCATCACCATCGATAAGGCCTTCAAAGTCATCATCTTGGGCGGCCTCTCCAGTGAACCATGAGACAGCATGTGGTATAATCTTGTCTCTGATGGTAGATCTGGCAAAAAAAAATAGAAGGCAGTTTAGAAATAGTGAATCAAACTCTAAACCTTAGTATATCAGCGGATTGATTGGATCCCCTGATCAACAGGAGTACAATTTGTAACCATGCTGTGGCCAGTGTATGTAATACAGAATACAACATACCCGATATCATAATCTTGCTCCATTTGGTTTTGCAACTGTTCAGCCTATTGAAAAGAAAACATCAGTTGAATTTCAGTTATGTTCATGCATGTGTTTAACATAAGAGCAGCTACAGATAAGCTAAAAACTTACTGTATCCTCATCAATTTCCTCATCATCATCAGGGACTTGAGGTGGACTGAAGAAGTTGAAGAAGCTCTCGCAGTCTTCGGTTTTTGTGATAGGTTTAGTGTTCTTTGATCCCTTCCTCGGCTTCTTTTTTAGCACCTTTTGTGTCAAGCACTTCCCAGGGTACCATTCAATGTCAGTACTGGAATAACAAAATTTTTATGGACAGGGGTGTTAGTAAAATTTTCTATCCATCCAAAAGAAAAATTGAACCCCAATAGGGCAGAAACGTTAATTACCCGATAGCTTTCTCCAGAATGGGTTCATCCTCATCAATCATGTGATATGTTTTCGTCAGCACTGAATTCTTGAAGAATGGATTCGTATCAAAGTGAAATTCAAGCTTAAAACCCTTAGGTTCACTGATCCTGTACCACTTGATGTCCTTGAGATACTTGAGAGCTTCCTCATCCCTCTCCTGGATCTGAAAATGCAAGGACCAGAATTATTTCCAGCCAGCAAAAGAATGGCTTGTGCATGAAAGGTCAACAGGTTGGAACAAGTATTAACAGTTCTCAGAAGGAAAATATGGCACAAGGATGCAAAACTTTACCTCCTCAGCCAGGATTTCATGGCTCTTCATTGCATTAAGCCAGAAAGCTGGCACACCTTTTTCTTCTGCAGGAAAGCATTATGATTTAAGGTAAAGCTCAAACATAAAAAAAACAAGATGATATATTTCATAATTAATGCAGAGTTTAATTATCCAATGGAGATTAGAGATCTTAATACGTGTGGAATCTATGTTTACCTTTTTGCTCAGCAGGGTTTTCATCTCCACTCTTTTTCTCTGCAGTGGTTTCATCTGCACTTTCTTCAGTGATACCCTCAACCTCGATCACACCATTGACAATTTCATAACGCTGTCCATTTCAGGTTTAAAAAAAACAATCAGATGGATCATGGTTCATGGCATCAAATAGGATGCAGCAAAAGTGAATAGCCATGTATTGTATGGAGCATACAAAACAATAGCCATCCCATATGTTTGCATGCTAATCTAGCAGCTATTGCTATGGTAGAGGTATGAGCTTCTCAGAACAGTTCAGAAGTAAAAAATAAAATGTCGCAAAGTATAAAACATAAGACAACATATACAAAGTGAGCAAACTTGCCTTCGAGTAAAGTGGTTCATATAACTTCTGATACTTAGCTTCAAGTGCAGCTCTCTCCTCGAAAAACTTCGCCTCAAGTTCATCATGTTGACCCTGGAAGACATTAAACATTGGTAAAGAACTCCACAAATTGTATCTAGAGCATCATAATTCAGGTTACACTCAAGTGATGAGTTTAATACAGGAACAAATGATAATCCAATCTATGCTGAATGACAGCAGCAAGGCAGAAATTTTGCACGAGGTAATAAGATAACTATCAGGATCAAGAAACAGCGCTTCATATTAACAAACAGAGGTATTCAGATGGATTTTTTTATACAAAGATAAAGTGCATCGGTATCAGCCTGCTTCCCAAATTCGCTAACAAAATCACGAAAACTCACCCCTCTTCAGGAGGGATCGATATGTTACCACAAAAAAAATCTAGGGTACACAACTAGGCATCCATAGATGCCAACCAGTTGCTGGGTCATGATATGACAGTGTGATACAAACATTCCCGGTGGCTTGCATTTCTCCACAACTTCCAGTAATAATCGAAGGCAAGCCAATAGTTTTTAACAGTCCTTACTCCTGTTAGAGGGCAATAATAAGGTTGGATTTCTGATGCTAGAGGGCAATACCCCGCACCGTTTTCCAACAAGTATGAAGGCAGTCACAGAACCGACGCTTGACTTGGATACAAATAAATGATGCAGGACCACACAAACCTCCATACTACATAAGCATACCACAACCACAGAAACCATCACAGAAACAACAGTATCGCATCACAAGAGTGGAGGCATCCATACCTGGATCTCCCTGAGCTTCTCGACGCGCTTCCTGACCTTGGGCTCGAGGCCTTCGAGCACGTCCATATGCCGCGACGCCAATCCCTCGAGCGTGTTCTAAACAAGCGCAAAAAACAACGAATCAGCATTGGTTCACCCAAAAATCCCCAAACCGACCAGAAGCCCGCCCAAAACCCAACCCAAAAACAGCGAACCGCCGCCAAAAAAAAGTTGGAATAGAAACCTCACCTTGATCGACGCCACGAAGTTAGCCTTATCCTCCGCGCTGAGCTCTGCATCGGAACCACCGCAAACCAATCAGACGCCACACCCCAGCAACACTAACGGTGGAGGGATAGAAATCGAGGGGAGAAGCAACTAACCGGCCGAGTTGGGGAGGGCGGCGCCGATGCCGGAGAGGTCGAGGGAGTCCTTGCCGTCGCTCATGGCTGCTGCGGAGGGGCCGAGCGAGGCTCTAGAGGGGGAGGCGGCGAGGGATGAGAAACCCTAGCGGCGGCGGGAGGGGGCGCGCTGGGTTGAGGGGAAAGGGAGGGGGTGGCGGAGGTGGGGATAAAAAAGAGGGGGAACTGAGGGCTGCGATTTATAGCGGGCGCGTGGGAACTCGGGAAGACGTGGGGGCAAGCGCCGGTTTGGTTTGGAGTTTGGACTCGCGAGCGGCGCGGTCGGGCGCGCGCGCGAGAGAGCGCATATCTCTGGGCCCACCTGTAAGTCAGCAAGATGCTGGAATATTCCTACAACAATTTAGAGTGGTCATGGTGCGTGTGCTATAAAAAATACTAAGCCATTATTTTGTTGCAAGGAATGTGCTGCTAGTATAAAATTTCACGGGAACTTTAGTGTATAAATCCTCTAAAGAAATTTCAGCGCAAAGTCATCTGAAGATAACTCCGCTTTGTGCTTTCGATGAGGTTGTCAATGTTTTGGACCTTTGCCTAATTGACCGCATTTTTTGTATTTTTTTTGAATGAGTATATTTTTCCTCGCATCATTTTTATTCTTTTATATAAGAAGAAAAGGTACAAATGGTTCCTAAACTAAACTTATACGGTGAGACGTCATTGGGTCTCTAATCTCTCCTAATGCAGCTAGGGGCTTTGATGAAATCTTCGAGCAAAGTTAAGGACAACAAAATTCTACCGGCACATGAACCGCTCGCGCGGTGATCCACACATGCACTGAAAATAGCACAGCATCACGGTTTGAATCGGACTCACGCAGTCACGCACAACATTTTCCTTGGAAGCCGGGGGCAAAGGCGCAAGGCAATCCTTTCCGTGCTGGCCTAGCAGCGCGCAGGTCCATGCGCGTACGCTTTGCTCCTCTGGCCGGCCTCGCAGTCGCTGTCTCCGGCCGGCTGCCAGGGACGGGCGCCGACCTGGCAAGTCAGCCGGCCAGGCCAGCCACAGCCCCACAGCCAGTCACTCATTGCTTTCCGTGCTCCGTCATGCGGGGGCCGACTCGTGCCTTCAATGATGCCCATCAATGCTTTATGACGGAACGCAACCACACGTGAACGGCAGTCACCAGACACCAGATCGCGTCCATCCGTCGAGTCTTCTATTACTCGCAACGGCGATCGACCATTCGACCTGTATGGCTGTACTCCGTATGTACTACGGGAAACAGCGAGCGCACTTCGGTGATGTTTAGATGTTAGATCTGGGAGGTTGAATTTGGAAGTAAAATGTCACTTCGTAATCATTGCGTCACTGTAACATTTCGTTTGTATTTATAAAAAATTATTCAAAAATTGATTAATTAAGCTCAAAATGTTCGTCTGGCGGAGCACAACAAAACTGTACAATTAATTTTTAATTTCATCTATATTTAGTACTCTATGCATGTTATGACATTTTGATATGATGGAGAATCTTCTTTTTGCATAGTAAATTTAGGAGTGAAATTTTGGAACTAAACCGGCCTTCAATGCTCTTATTGATGAGATGTGCAGAGTATTCTGTCAGTGTATAAAACTACGAAATTTCCGTCGGTTACATTTGAACACACTTTTCATACTTGTTCAAACGAGGAGTACTGCTCTACTAGTTTTTTTTTCAAATTTATAAATATTCCTTAATTATTATTCAAATTCCGGTCCCGCCTGCCAAAACAGGCTAAAAAATTCAGTCTCTTCATTCCATCAGCATCGCTCAGCCAAGCAGAGCAGTAGTGTCGGTCAGCCGACGAGGCCCTTCAAGCAGTAGACTCCGAGCACGAACCAGCCGAGCAGCAGCAGCGAGAAGGCGGCCATGCCCAGGAGGAACGACCAGCCGGCCATGAGGACGCCGACGCAGGAGACGGCGGCGAACGGGAGGAAGGACCGCACGGCGGCGGCCCGGTCCAGCCAGCGGCCGCGCAGCCAGACGAGCGCCGCCAGGTTCAGCACGTTCCAGCCCACGGAGCCGCCGTAGGCGAGGCGGTTCAGGCAGTCGGCGACGAAGGAGTGGCTGTTGCAGGTGAAGAGGTTGTAGCACTTGTGCTCGAAGCGCCGCGCGCCCGACCGCAGCGCGTCGTCCCACGACATGGCCGTCCCGGCCTCCGAGTGCTCGTGGGACCTCGCGCACACGTGCGCCGCGAGGTTGGCAGGGAAGCAGCACTGGATTTGGAGCGTCACGAGACACGCGACAGAGAACCAACTCGGCAGTCAGCACAACAGGGGTTCAGGTGCTCAAAGCTTGATAGCAGAAATGCTGAAGAAAGTATATGGGCAAAGGAACAGAACTGGAGTAGGTTGTCAGGTAATGATCCTGAATTGGGTAAAATTGTTTTTCGGAAGAAAAAATAGTCAGCACATAAGCATGGAAAGATACTGAATATTTTGTTAACTACTAATCAGCATTCTTATATGATAACTAAAGATAATCTTTTGCAGAAGTTGTAAAACCATTTTCAGACTGCTATAAGAAAACATTCATATAGTGGATGAGTGCAGAGACGTTAACCTATAAAAACTGAAAAGGATATGATATCAAACAGACAAGCTTAAGGTATACCTGGCGCACTATCCTACTTGACTGATGATGATTATATATTACTGAGAGCAGAAGCATACTAAAATGAATGTCATGATTACACTATGTACGTTAAGATTGAAATTCAGTAGTGTGGTATACGACTAAACGAGTAGTGGTTGTTTTTTGTTTATTGTAGTTACAAATCTTACTATATGAAATGCTGAAAAACAGCGATGTGGTGTGGAGCAGAGCGACCACTGCTGAGCCAGCATGCCCTCTGCATTCCGGAAGCTAGTACTGGTATTTTCCACAAAGCAAACTCAAGATCCCACCTCTTATCCCCTGGCCCTAAAGATCTTTGAAATCTTAATATTGAAACACAAATCTGGGAGGGAGTGAACAATTGAGCATTATGCATACCTTCTTCCTATCAAGCTGAAGGCATCTTGCTGCAGAACCATATGCAAGATCATCCACGCTCACCAAATTTGAACCTGCAAAGTCCATGACAGTTCCATCCTCCCGGGCAATCCCCACATGTCCTATGTAGGGAGCCAGCCAGGAAACTACAGGGAGAGGTGTCCACACGATGCAACAAGGGAACCTTGCTCTCTTTGGGTCTACTTCTCTCAGAGGCCACAACTCCTGCATCTCATCATTTGAACTAAATACCTCATCGTCAGGAGTGGCTTCAAGCTCCATTGAAGGCAATCCTTTCAGCTAAACAAAATGCTCCTTGTGCTACTTAACATAATCCAGTGCTGCTGACTTCCATGTCATGATCTCTCAACCTAGAACAAGATTAAGCACCACTCAAACTGTGTACATTAACTTGTATCATCATCATACATTCTACTCCAAGGCAGAAAAAATGATGATCACATAATATCTTGCCCTTTGGTAGTTCTATGAAAACAATGACACGCCGTTCTCTTTTTAAAAGAGGATGACAATAACAGGAATAAAAATGTTAGCTATGCAGAGAAGAATGGAAGCAGCATATCTTCAGAAATAAGTGTGACAATGACTAGTCAACAAAAATGTCAAACACTGACTGAAAGGATAAAGAGCAGTAGGATTAGGATGACAGCTAGCATTTTCATTTGCTTTTTATCATGCAGATAAGCGTGTCCTTGGTCTAGAAGCGATAACTGGGTATTTAAACCACGTTACTACTGCAGTCACTAAAACAGTATCAGTAATTATTGCCGTACCAATGGAAGTGAGCAGCATATAAGATAAACGAAGTCCACGCCTCAAATTCAAAGTTATGTCAAGAGTAACACACAATTGTGAAGATCGAATATTCAGATGTACCTGCCCCAGCTCATGCTTGTCCTCCATGATTCACATAAAGACCTATTATCAGATTGTTCTTGTCCACTTTTAGCGAAAAAGATACTCCTCGTTCATCAGAGAAATGTAACATGGTATGCTAATTAGCCTCACGCCCCGCCCAATCCACAGAATGAAGTAAACCATATATACGGGTAACAGAACACACCAGCCATGAATTCAGAGTTTCAGACTGATGTGAGATTGTGAGCTGCTTTTGCATGCCATTTTCACTAACCCGTTGGCATCCACTTGTACTCTGAATCCCACCGACAAATCAGTAAGCCATTGCCCGTCACTTTCTTACTGATCGATTACACACGCAACACAGGGTTCGGATATTTCTGGCGTTGTACAGTGTACACCTTTTTCTTTGAGGTGAAGAGCAATGTAAACCGCACACTCATATGGAATCCAGGATCAATCAGACGAGATCATCTTGCGACTCAGCACAAAAACTCAAACATAACAAACAATCTTGCAAACACCATTTTCTATCGAACCCCGTTCACCCGTTACACTTCTCTTTGCGCAACAATCCAAGGATCCTAGTACTAAATGCAGTGAGAGAACATCCATCCACTTGCACCAAAAGCACTAAACGGGACCCCCAATCCCAAGCAAACATGCCATACAAATAAAGAATCGCCCTCCTCGAAGCTCACCGTACGTCCTTGACGAATGACGACTGAAACAACCGAAATTTCTCAGGCCAAGATCCAAGCTAGCAATACGCACACGCACCCAAGCACAGACTACAGAGCGGTAGAAGAGGGAGATCGACCTGAACTCCTAAAGTGCGATTTGGAAAGCGGTGGAGCGAACGGAACTCACCTGAAGCAGCCGGATCCTCCACAGCAGCCGCATTGGTTGGGTGTGGGCGGGTTGGATTGGGACGCCACCGCCGCTGTCGGAGCGCAGGTCAAGTGTTTGACGCATTGGGGAGGAGGAGGAGGCGCAGCGCGGCAGCTGTTGTTATAGCGTGCGTGGGGAGGAGGAAAGGTGGGGAAGGTGCATGAACCTGGGGTGCGGGTGGCAACGGAGGCTACGCTCACCGAGCCGTGTCCACCCTGTTAGAATGACATGTGGGCCCCACTACCAGTGCACTATATTGCCGGGTCCATGTGGTCGGTTCGGACGCGGCGGGCCGGTATGATCCCGCGATCTGCCGTTGGTTTTGCGCAGTTGCATTTGGATGAGCGGTCTGGATTTGGAGCGGCGTAGCTTTCAAGCATGCGATCTCTGATTGCGCAAGTGCCCAGTGGACAGGAGATTAGTGGAGTAATAAATGAGTAGTACTCCACTGTGAACTGTGAAGGATTGCTTCACGAGGAAAAAGCAAATACGCTCAACGCAACGATACGTTTGGTTCACTACCACGCATTAGTTTGGCAAAGCTATACACAGTAAGCCTTTGCTATGTTTAGGATAAAAGGGATGCGATCCACAGTTACAACCGTCAAACACTAAGGCACCCCCAACCCTCCCTGGCAACTGATGTCCATTGAATTAATTATGATGTCAACTCAGCAAAAATCTGATGTGGCATGGTAATTAAAGAGGAGAGAGAGGGAAAACATAGAAACAGAGTGGCATCACACCGTTTCGGCGCATACTCCAAGGCGCTGGAAACGGAAAGACACCGCGTTGGGCTCGACGACTCGTTTCTCCTCCCCGGGTTTTCCTCCTCTCGATCCTGTGCGCCAGCCTCACCGCCGCCAGGGCCGCCCCGCGCGCTTTCTCCCATGGCTGCTTCTCCCGCGCAACGCAGATCAACTCCAAATTTTGCCGCGCTAAAAATCCAGCGTCAAGGTCTGCCTCCAACCCGGCCGCCCTATATATATTCCCCATTCTAGGGTTCGTCAATCCAGTCAAATCCACCCCAAATCTCAGATCCCAGAGGAAGAAATCGGCCTTAGGTGAATCCAATTGTGCGCAAGATGAATCACCTTGAATTTGAATCGAAGAAGCGCAGGGAGAGATCCAATCGGGCCACAAGCGGAGCTCCAATCGATGGTGTTGCTGTTGACGCTGATGGTGCTACAGCCGCTGGCCCGCTCGCCGGTGCTGTTCCAAGAGCAAGCGGTCCTCCTGAAGGTGCTGCTCCAGGCGGAGGTGAAGGTCTTCCCGTCCTTTGTGCTCCAGCCGTGGTTGGTACTCCTGCAGTGGCTCAAGCCTTCAGGCCTTGCCTACGAAAGCCATGAGAGGTGCAGAGAAATGATTCCTCTGCTCGGTGCTCCTCTGTGTAGGGAGTTGTGAGCAGTGAGATTAAATAATTTTTTTACTGCCTGGTGCTGCTCCTTGTAGTGAAATTGGTTAAAAATAAATAATATACAAAGTCACATATGTTTTTATGTTCTGTGTATTCTTGACCATGCACATTATGTGTGTAACGATGACTACAAAATAACAATACCACAGCTGATCCTTATACATGTGTGAAGGTAATTAATGGAAACTGCCGTAGACACTGAGGGTTGGACAAGGCAGTGTCTAATACATATTTATTGCTCTCCCATTTTTTTTTGGACCTCACCCATGGACATCGTGGGTTGGGACTGCCCTAATCCAGTACCTTATGCCAAAAGTTAGGAATATCAACACTAGTGTTTGTCATCCAATGAAATTTCTAAGCCTGTTTGCAGTAAAGCATGCAAAAGATTTTCTGGAGACGTACTGGAGAGGCTTGTCACATACGCGCATCTGATCATCCCCAGTTAGCCTAATTAGCGTAGAATGAGTAAACCAATGCGTGTCATCTCTTCTAATATCTGAAGAAAGAAACAAATTCTCTCATAAAAATCATAACGATAGCTTGATTCGGTAGCTAAGCTAGGATGTTTATTTGATTAATTATTGCTGGAACCTGGAAAAGTAACTAGCGGAGCAGCAGAGGCGTGGCAGCACACCGTCCGCCTAGAAGTCAAGCTCGCCGCTTTTTTCTGATGCAAATTCATATTAAATATAGTTCAGTTTTGCCTTTTTTTTCAAAAGATGTTTTGTGCCGTGTCGACACATCGCCGACTAGCAGATATTGCATCCCTTTGGAAGAATAATCGTTTTTTTTTGCGGGTATAATCGTTCATCATCTACGCCTAGCTTGAAAAAAAATCGCATTCCTTTTCAAACTATCTTGATAGTAAGAATAGTACATTTAAACACTATAATAAATTAATAAGACGTTGCTTTTCTTTGAGCAGCTAATAATTAACACTGCCGGCCGGCTGGGACATAAGCTGAATAAGGGGCGCTGTGTAGCTGCCTTTTGTATAGGTCTCGTTTTTGTGTTTTTCTTTGCTTTGGAGGTTTTTTTGCCGGTTACGATCCCCTTGTAAATAACCAAACTTCTTCTTTTCTCCTACTAGCAAGAATACACGTGCGTGCCGCACGTTTATTGATGACATATAGGTATTAAAACAATATCACTTCACTTTAGTGCAAAGCGCTTTTAAAAATACTTTATATTCTCCCTCTCATATATGGAGAGCTTTAGATTTTCTCAAAACTCATGATAGTTGACATTTATTTATATGGAGAAAACACTCTAATTTATTGTCTTTTAGCAATACGGGATAATTGTGTATAGACGTGGGTACAATTGTGGGTATATTTAGGTGGGCCCTTTTTTGGGTGAAAAAAGTTTTGGGTTTAGAGGGGAAATCAACATAGGAATGTCCCCCCCTCTTTTTTGACCATTCATCAACCAATTTTCCCGACAGGTGGGTCCTATGTGAGGTGCATGTGGGTTTTTTGTTGGTGAGAAATGTTTTCAAATCTAATTCTCTTTATAGTATGGATAGATAAATGAAAAAGCAGAGCACCTGCGGTATTTGCTCAAAATAATTAACATTGCCGTTGCTCCTTCCACTCCTAATGGGTCAAATGGGCCAGCGTGCAATCGTCTGCGTGGCCGAAAGGAAAAAGTCTCATTTACCTCCCTGGATACGAGACCGAGTTCGCGAAACCACCCTAGACATGAAAACCGGGTGAACTACCTCCCTCAACTTTCAAAACCGTTCACTTTACCTCCTTATGGTGGTTTCAAGCAATTTTCAAGGTGGTTTTGCCTTTTTCAATTGAAAATAAATCTCGTAAATATTTATTAAACCACAAAAAATATTTTTAAGCTTCTAAAAATTCTGAAAAAAAATTAGAGATGGAATGGGACGCAGTAAATCTAAATAAAATATTTAAACTAGTAAAAATATCAATAAAATTTTATAAAATTTAGATTTAGCTCTAGCAAAATAGAAAATATATACAAAAAATTAACATATATATATATTAAAAATATTTGAATCTATATCTACATTTATGATGGTTGAATGCATTTATGATGAATGTATTCATACTGGCTTCATTTCATGTTTTTTGAAAATTTTATGTGTGTTTAAGTTTTTGGATATATTTCAATTTTGCTAGAATTAAATTTAAATTTTAGAAAATTTTGTAGTCAATATCACTAGTTTTAATATTTTATTTAGATTTTTTGCATCTCAATCCATCTCTAGTATTTTTCTCATAATTTTTAGAAGGTTAGGAATATTTTTTGTGGTTTAATAAATATTTACGAGATTTATTTTCAATTTAAAAAGGTAAAACCACCTTGAAAACCGCTTAAAACTACGGCAAGGAGGTAAGGTGAACGGTTTTGAAAGTTGAGGGAGGTAGTTCACCCGGTTTTCGTGTCTAGGGTGGTTTTGCGAACTCGGTCTTGTGTCCAGGGAGGTAAACGAGACTTTTTCCTGGCCGAAATGGTTGCACGCTAGTGGGCCGCATGGCCCACGTTAAGCCGAAAAGATCTCACGATGCCGTTGCCGAAGAAGAAGAAGCGCACAGTGACTGCCTGCTGCGAACGAGAGCAGGAGCCGGCCACGCAAACCGTTGCTTCCCGGGTCGCAGCACCTCGCTCGCCTTCCCTTCGGCCCTTCCCCATGGCGGCCGCCTCCCTCTGCTCCCCGCCCCTCCACGCGCGCCTCGTCCCGCTCCCCCCGCCCCCGGTCTCTAGCCCCGCCCTCCCCGCGAGCGGCGCGCGTCGGGTCCCTCGGCCTCCGCGCCACCGCCCCCGCGCGACGCCGCCGTCACGGAACGGGAGCTCCTCGCCGGAGACCGGGTGGTGCCCGGTGCCGCCGGAGCAGCGGCCCGTGAACGAGTACGAGGCGCTCGCGTCCTCCCTGCCCTTCTCCTGGGCGTCGGGGGACCTCCGCGTCTACTGCTCACGCCTCGCGCTCACGGGCGCCGCCGTCGCGCTCTTCGTGGGGCTCCCCGTCGCCGCCTTCGGGAGCCGCGGCGGGGCTGGCGGCGACGCCGTGCACCTCGTGCTCGGGGCCACGGGGTCCGGGATCATCGCGGTCACGCTTGCAGTGGTGAGGATGTACCTCGGGTGGGCCTACGTCGGCAACCGCCTGCTCAGTGCCACAGTGGAGTGTGAGGAATCCAAGATTTTCCCCCTTTTGTCAGTTTGCATTGTAGTAGTCTGAAATCCTTGTCTTATTTGATTCAGATGAGGAGACAGGATGGTATGACGGACAGGTGAGATGTTTCTGATGATCATGTCATTTCTGGTAGTATTTGATCCAGTACTAACACGATTAACAAAAATCATGCTTAACTAAAATGCCTCCGGCCGTGATTGAACTCTGATAGATCCTTTTATAGTGAAATAAATAGTTGGATGCAAGGAATATGATCTAAGAATGCTACAGGAATCACACAATCAGGAATATAACCAGCGCCACTGAACAACTTTTCCATTAGTGGCCCTCTCTTGCCCATCTTTATTAAGCCTGTCATCATTGATATTCAATTCATGAAAAAAGAGGTGAGGCGTTAATCTGCTGTTGCTTCATATGTGACAATTGACAAGTGCTTCCTTAGCCATTAAACGATGATATTTTCGTCCTTGTAACATGTAGTCAAACCAATGTACATTCTTAAGATGGTCATAGCATTTAACTGTTAACATTCAGTCTAGATGAGTCCTGGTTTCCCACTTTGTTGATGCGATTCTTGACAAGTATATGTATTCTGCCAATTTGATTTTTGTATGCATGGAATTCAGTATACTCAACCATTAATCAGCAGAATTTAACATTGTTTCTTGCTGTTGGCAGATATGGGTTAAAACTCCAGAAGTTCTAGCTCGTGATCGGCTTTTAGGCTCGTTTTCTGTAAGTTGTCCTTATCGACTTCTTATATTTCTGATGTTTTTGTTTTGTTTTTTTCTCGAATGGGCAGGAGGGCTGCACATTATTGTATTAAGAGGAGAAAATGTGAGTTTTTTACAACGTGATGCACTCACGCGGGCCAACCGACACTAGGATGTATTATACCAAACAAATTGAACAACTTAAGCACACCCTTGGCTACTAGAATTTACGATCTCAACAGGACTCCCAGGTGACTTGCTCCCACCTGAGCCCACAAGGAGGCTTCCTGAATAATTTCCCCTTGCACCTGAAGCGCCATTTGCTCTTGACTCTAGAACAGCCGCAAATTCCTCTCTTTCCACAAGTGCCAAAATATCGGCATGATCAACGAGTCTATTCCTTTTCATCTTCCTGCTGGCTGCTAATGTTTTTGTTATCTATTAGCTTTTGATGTGCTTTATTTTCTATTGAATAGCAGTTTATATGATATAAAACTTAGCACATGACTATTGAATAGTACATGCACATAGCATGAGCTGTGAAATCCTTGAGAGAATATGATCATATCATCAATCCGTGCTCTGGATCTAAGACTTGGGGTGTTATCTGGCAGTCCTTTTCTGAAACATTTAGAAATGGCCATGCCAAAAAAAAAGCATCATTGCAAAGAATCTTTTGCATGGCTGGTATTCACTTTATTTTATCTTTTTTTATTATAATGCTCCAGGTCAAGCCTGTGCTGAACAGAGTGAAGTTTACCTTGGTGGGTTTGGCTGGCTCCCTGATCCTCTGCATTCTTCTTTACATCAACACTGAAAATCCAAAGGAACCGTATGAAAATACCAGTGGAAGGGCTATCCCTGGAGCGTACAGTGACGAGGCTGCAAGGTCATTTGAGCTTGATGCATTCTGTGGAGAACCTGATCTTTCGTAACAACGGAAAGCGTGGAGCATGTAAGGTTTTAAGATGATGGAAGATGGTCCCACACGGCCGGGATATTATTACATGTTACGGCCTTTTGTAAAATGGTGGATGCTTCCATTTCTGTACGGATTTTTTTGATCCATCAGGGTAATGTAAATATTTGACCATAGTACGTAGTAGTACTGATACTTTAGACACAAGTTCTTGTGAAAGTTCACGCTGCTCGGCCAAAAAATGAAGGGCTAGAGAGCACGTACCCCCCCCCCCCCCCCCCCGCGTCGCCCCCGGGCGGCTCGGGCGGCCTTCCCACCCGCCACCGGCGTCCCCCCTCCTCGCCGCCGTCGGAGGGCCTCGCCAGAAGCCCGGTGGACCCCAGGAGGGCGGCGGCGGGGCGGCCCCCTAGCGGATGCGGCCGGATCTGGCGGCGCCGCCGCCCTAGCGTGCGACCGGCGAGCGGTCGGGCGCACAGGCCGCGGTGCGAAATCCGCGGCCGCCGGCGGGGGCTCGGGCGGGCGCCGCGGCCGCGGTGGGGCGTCCGGCCTGCTCGACCGGGCCTGCTCTTGCGGGGCCTTGGTGCGGGCGGCCGTGGCTGCCGGGGCGCGAGCCGGCGGCGCGGCACGCCGGGGCGAGCAGCGCCTGTGGATCTGCCCTGGCACTGGCCCCAGCCTGCTGCCGGCCCGGTGTCGCGGGGGTGGCCGGATCTGGGGAATCGAGCCCTAGACCTGCGCCCCGGGCCCCGCCGGTGCTGACTGGAGCGGCGGGCATCGAGCGAGGCTGCGGCAGCGGACACCGTCGTGGTGGCGGTTCGGCGACTTGGCCTCGTAGTCTGCGACTCCGGTCGGGGTTAGGGCGGGCGTTGGTGTTCCCCGGTGGTGGCGGCGTCTGGGGCGGCTCCGACCCTCTTCCTTGCCCCTGCTTGCGGCTTCTTCATGGCCGGCCGCACCGCTTTCGTTTTCGCGTCGCCGACAAAGCCATCCTCGTAGCGTCGCCAAGATTCTGCCACTGGGTTCATGTTTTCTATCTCACTTGTGAAGCACGATGTCGTCTCATCGAGGGGATGACAGAAGATTTGGGGACAATAGAGGTCCCCAAACCTTCCCGAGGTGTCGGGTGTTGCCGGCGGGTGCATATGGAACCTAGGGGACGAGCTTGTCTGCAGTGTCACGTTTCGACGGCGGTTCGTGGAAGCTCTCCGTGGTGAAAACCAAACGTTGGCGCAGTTGCGTCTTTGCCTTCCTGAAGGCGTTGTTTGGAGGTCTTTCTGTATTCGTTGGTGATGGAGTCGTAGGCTCCGCGGGAGGTCGGGTCCGGTCGATTTGTAATGGTGTCATGGCCCTTTAGTTGGTTTGGTCGCGAGTAGTGCCGTGCTATCTCTGCCGGGCGGCCAGAGTGCCCCGTTACGAGTTTGTTGGATGTCGCTCTTCGAGCGGAGTGTGCTCTATTGTAAACTGGTAATCCAAGTATCCTTTGAGGATGCTTTATATATAAAGTTGGCTTCGCCTTTCCTGGTAAAAAATGAAGGGCTAAATTTCACATGGATTGACTGCTAAAGTTTTGTTCCTCCGGGTCAAAGTTCTCGTAACGTGAACCTTTGCCTCCTGCCTAGCATTACGTTACGGGCATGTCCCGGAAGCTGCAGAAAACCATAGCATCCAGAGTAAACTTTTAACCCGGCAAAACCCGGCCTCAAAATTGTGGTGTAGAAACAGTCAAACAGAGTAACAGATCAGGCCCTCGCTGCTTCATTCCTGAGATGTCACTGTTATGGAAAAAAAATATCCATCTCTGAATTTTTTTGGAAGATTTTACTCCGTAGTTTTTTCTTCCAGAGAAGAATGTTTGAAACCCGGCCGATAAAAAGGAAATCGGCGTCCGTGCTGGTTCCGGTCAAACATGCCGTCGCCGCCGTCCCTGTTGGAAAAGCCCTCCCCCTTGGGTCCAAACTATAAAGTCCAAACGCAACCAGGTCAGGTCACTCCGTGCCGTCCGTCCCCTGCCGTCGTCACAGGCCACCTCCCCCACAAGGCAGCTCGCCGCTAACGCTAGGACAGCGAGGCAGCAGCTCTGGCTCTCGTTGCAACCTGCCCGCTTAATCACGCGCTAATTGCCCGCTAATCACCCCAACCCGGCCGCCGGCGCCCCGCGTTTCGGTCGCTTAATTTATTGGCCAGTTGAGGTGATCCAGCTCGGCGGGGCTTGGAGAGCGATAGAGTCAGAGCGAGACGACTCCGCGCGGCGCAAGCCCGGGATCCGATCGGGCGGTCGATGCTACGGCGGGTTGCGGGTTGCGGGGCATGGCTGGCCAGGCTGCGCGGCGAGGAGGAGCTATGAGGCCGCCGAGCAGCAGCATGCGCGCCGCGGTGGCGCGGTCGCCGGCCGCCTCGTTCCTGCTGGCCGCGGCGGTGGCGGCGGCGGTCGTGGGCGGGCTGTACTTCTGGGTGGTGGTCTCGTCGTTCCGCCTCCCCGAGTCCGGGGCCGCCGGGTGCCGCCCCGACGGCGAGGGGTCGTGGTCGGTCGGGATGTTCTACGGCAGCAGCCCCCTCGAGCTGCGGCCCATCGAGCTGGTGAGTGGCGTGCGGCGCTCAGCTTGAGGCAGCGCATTTCGCGTGCTGGGTCGACGCCCGAGGTGCTTACTGGTGTGTAATTTTGGTGCGCAGGAAGGGAGAAGCAGTGGGAACGGCTCGGCGTGGCCGGTGGCAAACCCCGTGCTGACCTGCGCGACCCCGACGGAGGCGGGGTACCCGAGCAACTTCGTCGCCGACCCATTCCTCTACGTCGAGGTGAGCGCTACTGCCTTTCGTGCTGTTGCTCTTCCCCGGGGTGGAATTCTGCTGTGATTTCACACAAAAGAGAATTATGCTGTGTGGATGTAGCAACGATTTGCAAATTAGCTAAGCTATGGTAGCAAATCGGTGAGCAGCGGTAAAATTCAGGTTGACTGGGTGTGGCTGAATCAGTGACAGTAGTCGAATTCCGGAATTCAGGCTCCCCTACAGGGCCACAGGGGGATTTTCGAGGTCCTGAAGTTTCAAACTTTTGAGGCAGAGGAGTCAATTTGCTCGGGCACACACTGTTTAGCTGATTGCCTATATACCCTTTTTTTTGTCAGTGCCTTAATATTGTGTGAAAAACATTGTGTAACTTTCTCAGTCGAGGCATGTAAAGTTCAGTTCATCGCACACCTGTGCTAGTCTATGACGCATCAGTAAGTTAGCATGGTTCAAACCAAATTCTAGCTTGTAGTTGGGGGAAGGATTATGATCTTGTTGAGATGAACACTATGACATGCTTGCTTACGGACATTGAAAGTTTTAACCGTTAATGTAGAACTTGATTGTCATTGTCTACTTGATAAAAACCTCATGCTTTGGTGGAATATGTACAACTAAGCCAAGAGAAGAAAGTTTTGCAATGCTATTTTATCAACCTAGAAATGCATTCATCATAGCTATTTGCTAGGACTCATCCAATGAGTATCATTATTAAGTTTAAGCTACTACGTTCCATGGATGTTTCCCCCCCTACTAACATACCATGCCTTCTTTTGCTCTTTGTTTTTCTTCTGGAGTTCTTGGTCTGATATGGTACTATGCATCTTATAGGGGGATATTCTATTTCTTTTCTTTGAAACAAAAACAACAACCTCAATGCAAGGTGATATTGGAGTTGCAAGAAGCTTTGATAAAGGTGCAACATGGGAGTTTCTTGGCATTGCTTTAGATGAGGCATGGCATCTGTCATATCCATTTGTGTTCAAATATGAGAATGAGGTAGATCCTTAACCGTCATACTTATTACTTGATAAGTTTAGGGTCATTTCTGAAGATATAAGTAAACTAACTTCCTCTCTTTTAGATTTATATGATGCCAGAGGGAAACAAAAAGAAAGAGCTGCGTCTTTATCGTGCTACTAAGTTTCCCCTTGGATGGACATTGGAGAAGGTGCTTGTCAATAAGCCACTTATCGATGCCTCATTAGTCCAATTTGAGGGATACTGGTGGTTATTTGCTTCTGACTTTACACGGTACGGCGTTGAGAAGAATGCAGAGCTTGAGATTTGGTACAGCAACTCTCCTCTTGGCCCTTGGACTGAGCACAAGCGAAACCCTATTTACAAATCAGACAAAAGTTTGGGAGCCCGAAATGGTGGTAGGCTCTTCATATTTGAAGGATCATTGTATCGCCCAGGTCAGGATTGCAGTGGTACCTATGGACGGAGGGTTAAGTTGTACAGAGTTGAAAAACTAACCAAGGAAGAATATAAAGAAGTCCCTGTAAAACTTGGGATTGAGGAGCCAAAGAAAGGTAGAAATGCATGGAATGGCATGAGGTACCATCACATGGATGCGCAACAACTTGCGTCTGGTGGATGGATCGCTGTAATGGATGGCGATCGTGTCCCTTCAGGCGAGTCAACACGACGTTCTGTCCTTGGTTACATAGGCTTCTTGTTAGCCATTGCTCTTGTTGTTTTTGTGGGTTTTGTGAAAGGTGCGATCAGTTGCTACATTCCTCCAAGCTTCTGGACAAGGAGAACCGAGCTATCTCGTATCTTGCCTGTGCACCGCTTCAACCAAAAAGTCCGCAGATATTCTACCAATATTGGGAGATATATCTCTGCTACCAAAACAAGACTCAATGAAAAAACTTGGTCCAATATGCTGTTCTTTTGTGTAGTTGCTCTAATTGGTATCGTGAATGTGTGCATTGCTGTGCATTTCTTATGTGGCGGCAATGGTGCTGAAGAGGCATACACGTATCAAGGGCAACACTCTCAATTCACAATGGTTACAATGACATATGAAGCTCGTCTCTGGAACTTGAAGCTATTTGTTGAACACTACTCCAGATGCGAGTCAGTTAGGGAGATAGTTGTCGTTTGGAACAAAGGTAACCCTCCAAGCAGTGATGCCTTTGATTCTACTGTTCCTGTCAGGATACGAGTTGAAGAGATCAATTCTCTCAACAACCGATTCAGGGTTGACCCTCTGATAAAAACCCGGGCTGTTTTTGAACTGGATGATGATATCATGATGACTTGCACTGACTTGGAGAAAGGATTTAAGGTCTGGAGAGAACATCCTGAGCGGATGGTGGGATTTTACCCTCGGATGATAGATGGCAACCCTTTGCAGTACAGGAACGAGAGATATGCTAGGGGTAAGAGGGGATACAATCTGATCCTCACAGGAGCTGCTTTCATGGACAGTGAGTTTGCGTTCAAGAAATACTGGAGTGAGGATGCTCGTGAAGGAAGGGACTATGTGCACAAGAACTTCAACTGTGAGGACTTGCTCATGAATTTTCTGTACGCGAATGCAAGCTCCTCCAGGACCGTGGAGTACGTCCACCCGGCATGGGCTATTGACACATCGAAGCTTTCTTCTGTTGCAATCAGCCGAAACACCCAGAAGCACTATGATATCAGAACAAATTGTTTGGCGAAGTTTTCGTCCATATATGGCCCCCTCCCTCAGAAATGGGAGTTTGGCATGCGAGAAGACCGTTGGGATAAATAGCGAGGCAAGGGTGCAGTACTGAACAAACAGAAACACATGCATGGTGAAGATTTTCTGTTGACCCCATGGAAAGTTTTGTAGCATGGGGATAAGTTATAGACCTTTGGTAGAAATGCTCTGGTTTGTGATGTACGTATTAGATTCGGCTAGTAGCCTATAACTGTGTAGATTAAGATGGCTCATTATTCAAAACTTTTAGAGGTTAATGCTGAAATAGACCAAATGCAGTGCAGTGTGCATGTGAAGCAAAACAAGAGCTCGGATACTGCATACTGGGTGGGAAGGTCAGATTGTTGGGTTCCTTCATCTCTGTAGCCTGTGTACATTTTTTTTTTCAACCTTCGATTGGGCTAGCGTGCTGTGTGATTCTTTCCCCCCGTTTTTTTTCTTTTGTAACATATGAATTTGCTGCTTTATTCTTTCAGTCCCATGTGGATGGTTTTCTCAACCTTGGGTTTATCGGCAGATTGTATCGTAGGCTCGTAGCGCGTTGTTCACTCCAGTAGTCCAGTGTCCTTCGGTGTCTGAAAACCGCGTTTGCTGCTTGCCACAACGATCCGTGTCTTGCTCGGCGGCTTCAGCTTGTCTGACCGTGTCGCGATTCGCGCTGCGTCTGTCCAGTTCTCTGCCCACCGCGTGCGGTGACCATTCTTCACAGCCTGTGCACCGCCAGCGCCAGGCGCCACCAGCGCGACCGGGTGTCCGGGTCGGCCGCGGCCAGGCCACTGTCCTTGGCCGCCTCCTGCGCCTGTGCCAGCACCACCCCCGTCCCCCTAGCGCCCACCTCGTCTCCACTTCCATTGTCTGCGGCAGCGGCACGCCAGGTCCGACGACCCAATGCGTCCGTCACGTTCCGTTTGCACGCCACGGCACGGCAATGCGGGCCGCTTCGCCGCCGCCCGCCCGCCGGCCGAGGGACATCGATCGTCGAGCATCAACAGGTGCGGCGTGCCGCGCGGGGGTGAGGGCGCAACAGGGCACGCGCCGGCCCTGTGCCATGCCTCCAGGGGTCAGGGGAGCAGAGCGCGCGCCGGGGCACGGAACGCCTTGAGGCGAGGTGCGCGCCGCCGTCCGTGGCGAGACCGCGAGGCCTGCGAGCACGCGCGGCCGCTTGGCCACCAACAGGCCGGCCGCCGTCGCCACTCGCCAGCCTCGTGTCTTCCATCGCAGTGGTGGATTGTGATCGCTCGCCCCCTTGGAGTTCGAGTGGCGATGCCGCCGGAGTGGCCGTCGGTGTTTCACAGTGAGATTGCAGGGGTGAAAACCATGGGAAATCCGGATTCGAGGGCTGAGCGGATGCGCAAGAACCACAGAAAAATGCATGTGAACGGAGCAAGGGGTCTTCATCAGCACACAAAATGTGAGCATCCGATTCGATCTTTGGAGTGATGAGAAACAAAAAGGAGAAACTTCTGCAGGGGTGACCACCCCGAGATGCGCTAAAATCGCGAGAAAGAAGATCACGTAACCGTGGAATGCAGTTACGCGGCATCATACGGATATTCCAGACTCCGATATGATCTCTAGAGCGAGAAAGAAAAATGAGAAAATCCCGATATGATCCAAAAGATTCGCAACTTCCCGGTGGTAGAGGTGCGCAAAAAATGGCCAGAGATGGCGGGTGGAGTTAGCCAGCGACACACGAAATATCAGACTCCGATACGATCCGTGCAGCGAGAAAGAAAATAGAGAATTTTCCGCAGGGGGGTGATCGGTAAATGAAACAACGACCACCCCCTGTCCCCGCGCGCCTCGGTCCACCACCCCTCTCGCCACGGGACGGGCCGCGCGCTATCCTTGTGCAGTGCGACTGTACGAGGGTGGCTACGGAAGACTGCGAGGTCTGCCGAGCGTCGCTCGCGCGGACCAGGACAGGACGCAGCAGCCAGCAGGCATGAACGGAGCAGCGCGTCACAGCTGAGCTGGCCGTTCCGTTAACCCCGCGCGGCGGCAAGCGTATGGAGCTCTCGGGACGAGCCGGCCGCCATCAGCTGGGCGGCCAGGCTCGCGCGTTTACAGAGAGGTTCCTTGCGTTACACCGCGTGCAATGCAACGCGCGCCTATGCTGCTTTTCATCGCAGCAGCATCGTTCAGATGCGCGCCGGCGGCCGTCGCCGGTATCGGTGTCTTTCGCTGCCATGCCGGCCTTATTGATATCTGTAGTTGAGCGCTTACCCATTTCTCTGTGGAAGGAGAAAGAGAGAACTCCAGGAAATGCAATTGTGACCTCCCTCAAATCAAACACCCGCACCAACCACCTGCGCAGCAGAAAAGTGCAGGGATGAGATGTACAATGACGGCGTAGAGCCTGGCATTTTTTAACAAAGAGATTGCCTGAATCCACTCGAACACTGACATCATGCACAAAACCCCTGTCCCCCGAGCATGTCCACAGTCCACACCACACCTTCATACTCCCGGGAGGCCATGAGCCCATGACGGATCAAACCCCCTTAACAGCAACACAACCTCTCTGGGACAAAAACTGCAAGATTAGGAGAACAGATGAAATAACATATGCGATGAGTTTTGTTACTTGACACCAAATTCTCTCACAATAACAACTAATTTACCTAGCTTGGAACGTGAAAACATTGACCAAAAGTTTTGAGTTACAACACGTAGTTAAACAATCTAAGAAGGCAACAGCAGCTTCTCTTGTTCCGTTATGCATCTAGCAGTCAAGCTTATTTCTTTTTTCCACCGGCCTTTGTTTTCTTGTTCGCAGCTGCCTTAGTTGGTTTCTCTGAAGTTTCCTGCATTTGTGACAGAGATTCACCGTAAGTACTGACATGTGAAACAAAGAACTGTCCCATAGTGTAGTCAAATGAGTAGCGTATGATTTCACACGAAACACGCTGCTGAGACTAGACAAGGAAAACAGGTCACGCGAGGCCATAAAATTCCCATTTCAACTATATAGCATGCAATTGCACTGGCAAGTGGCAAGATACAGCTTCTATTGGCCAAATTGCTACCCAGCCTGCATATGTTGACATTTGTATCTATAACTGGAGATTACGGAGAAGGCTAAGAAACCACAGATAAGCATGAGGGGTGTGGTGGCATTTTTGCAGGAGGTACCTTCCGTTTGAGCGGTGCAGATGTGCTGACAACTGGCTTGAAAAAGGACTCGAGCCTGGTTACATTAAGTCAACAATTAGTAAAGTAACATCGACTTCAACAAGCAAATATGCACACAGGCACTTCATAGAAGATGTACAATAGTACTCACCTTCCTTGGGATGATTTATTCTTGGCAGATTTGATCTTCTCTATGGCCTACAAAAACACAAGAAAATCGCACATGACAAAATTGATTGGAGGAAACAACAGTAAGAACCAGAAGAAAAATGCATACCTTTGTCACCCGATCTTCATTGAAGCCGTTATCTTTTACCAGGAAATTTATAAGACCCTGGAAAGCGCAATAGGATACATTCAGGATGTATGAAATGGAGTTTGAAAGGTAAGTAAGCAAGGTCAGGCATACCTCCTGATCAGGTGCAGTCCATTTGAGCTCAGGTATATCTAATGTAACATTAGGTTCCTTGAACAGCCGTCGAGCTTCTTGGTAAGGCCAGTCCTCAGGAATTTGATATCTGCGGCACACATATATATGCAAATATGAAACAGCAAACAGTTTCATTCCATGCCACCAATAAAACATACAACACAAGGAATGCCAATAGAAAAAGAACGCCGTTGGTTAATAAGTGTAAAGTATCAGTGCTTCAGGGTGCTCATTTGACTACTAGGTGAACGTAAATCTCAAAATATTTTGAATGGGCTAACCTGTCTTTATTAAGATTCTCCAAAATGCTTTCTATGGATCCATGTTGGCGAATAAGCTTCAGAGCTGTTTGCCCCCCAATACCTAACAGAAAGCAAAAATAGAGTTAGAAAAATAGAGGCTCTACAAGGTAAAGCATTTTAGCAATGCAGGAATTGACAAATTCTGGAGCATAGTATGAAAGAGAATTGATAAATGATACCTTTGATGCTATCACAATAGTCACATCCAGAGAGGATGCACAAATCAATGAATTGGTCCATGGTGAGTTCAAGCTCCTCCAAAACCTGCAATATAAGAATTGGTGACATATACGCAACATCAAGGTAATTACTGAGCACATAACAACAATGCACACTTTGGCAATGTCAAATTCCATCACAGGTATTTTCTTGGAACTTGGATCCATCAAATGACGAAGGAATCGTGGAGCCCCAAAAGTAAGAGAATCCATGTCTTCTGAAGCAACAGCATACACCTACAAAATAGATAACACTTAGTACAAAATAGAAGGATTGGAAACAAGAAGGTGAAGGTCCTTTTAAACTCACCTTGTCATCTTTGCAAAGGGCTGCACATTCTGCTTCTGCTTCACAAGGCGCCTATTAATCCGACAAGGTAGAGGTCATTGAATTAGAAGTTAAAAACTGACATGGCAAGTGATAGACCATAACCTTTATGCTAGCAGCAAAAAAATTCAACAATTCTCTAGAACAAGACCCATTCCCTCATAGCAGCATGATACCGAGGAAAAGAATTCACCTCTACAACAGGAACCCCCATAAGTCTCAGTAGTCGCTTACAGTCATCGTTGTGCTGCCTCGTGACCTGTCCATCAATTAGGTAAAACAAGATTAAGTCATATCTTGCTCTCAGAACAATGAATCTTCCATCTTACATGTCATCTTTGGCATCTGGGCTGTGAATAAATCTAAGGGGCATTCAGAAACATTCTAAATCACCTTGAATTCTTCTGCTTGGAGTACCCATGAACTTTTTGAGTAAATCATAACATACTAACAACAAAGTAAAGGAATTACCTTTACAGTCCTCTTGCTGAATTTTTCAATTGCATCCTTATCTCCTTCCTGAAAGATCAGGAACCATTTTCCTTTAGGATTTAGAAATAGAAGAAGTTGACAAAAAAATTATACCAAAAAGTAAGCAAACTTTGATAAGATAATATCAGCTTACCTCTACTGCTTCAGTCAAATCTTTGGTTGCATCCTCTCTCTTTGAGTATCTGAAACGAATAGTACACTCTAGCAATGAGATAAGAATTTGAAGACAGATAATATATAGACCGTAAATAACATAATCGAAAGTGAGAAAGAAATATATCATGCCTTTTAGCAAGCTCTTGTTTCTTCAGATCAGGTGGCTTGCCATCAAAAACATAACTGCACAAAAAATGAAGTGATCCATTTAGAAGGCAACACATTGTTTAAACATATTTGTATAAAAGATTAAAGTGGCAGTAAATGAAAGGAACTCGTGTTTACACTGGCTTGATTCCTGCCTCCAGCAACCTAATTGTCCGGTTGAACATACCTTGCAAGTGACTGCGAAACAAATATTGAAATTTGAAAATATATTTTAGCACTACAAATACACTGAGTGCATCCATATTAAGCATGCTTGAAAGGATAGGTTTATACACACCTCGTTACTTCACCAGCTTCGTTTGTAAGAGTTTCCGTACCTGTCCTTCCAACTACAATCTGTTCAAAGGAAGCATAAGAAACATGTCCCAATTTTCATGGCAGTAGGTAACTGGTATGGTACTATGGTATTAGCATCTCAAAGACGCAAATAATACATGCAACCAGCACAATTTTATTTTGAACAGGCCAAACCAGTCAATCTTTTATTTAATTCCGAAACAAGCAAACCAGTCAATTTTTATTTTATTTTGAAACAAGCCAAATCACCCAATCTTGGAGGGAGCCAGTGTCAATCAACCCAGTTGAACTAAGAAAAAAAAGGGAGGTTCAGAACAATGCAACTAACTATGTAGGTGTTCTTCTTTCACACAATCACTTGGATAACTCTTTGCCAGTTTATTTGCACATCTAAAAATAGGTTGTAGAAATTCCAGTCATCCAAACACCAACAATTAGCAATAAGAAACCACTACAAGGTTTAACAATGTTAAACCCTAAACCCAATTTCATAAGTAACATTCCAACCAACACCCGTAACATTAGCAAAAGCAGCAACCAACATTCGAATACATAATCCAGGCTAGAAAACAAGCACTAAGAAATCTAGTGTCAACTAAGCACAGGACAAGAAGTAAGTGAAATGAGGACAAAGCGATGTAGCGCAACACACCAGGAACTGGTATATGCTCATGCTAGCGTCGACGGCGATCTTGCGGCCGAAGTAGCTCTCGAATTTCTGCTCCTTCATCGACTTGGGCGCATTGTCCGCCAGCAGTTTCGTCAAACCCTACACACACCAAAAGCGAACCGAGGCAGAGCCACATCAACAGATTCGCCACCAAACGGAAACAGCCCCGAAATCCAAAGGAGGGTGAAGGGAGGATGGATCCCCCCGCACTCACCTTGATGCCCATCTCGTCTGCGGTGGCTGCGACGCGCGGCTGGCGGGCGGCGGCGGAGCCGGAGTGGCGCAAGAAACCGCGAGTTATTTCGGTTTTTCCCCCCTCCGATTCGACCAGCCGGTTTTGTGTTTTCGCGGCGCGGAGACAGCAAACATGGGCCGTAACGGGCCAGGTGGGGCGGGGACGTCTACCCCCATAAGCCCGCTCGACCCAATTGATCAACACTGCGACCAAAAGCCCCGGCCCATTGCGAAGCCTCTCACGTGTCCCCGTCTCCGAATCGCCGGCGGCGGCCGCGCCGCGTGCCCGCGTCAAGGAGTGAAGCGAGCACTGAGGGTGGAGGGGAGCGCAGAGGAGGCGGCGGCGATGTCGAGCCGGTTCTGGCGGTGGTACGCGGACCGGCAGTTCCACAAGTGGGAGAAGACGGTGCTGTGGGACATGGTGGAGCCCTACCGCCCGCCGCGCTCCTTCGCGCCGCTCGTCGGCACCTACGTCGCCGCCTTCTACACCGGCGTCGTCGGCGCCGCCGTCACCGAGCAGCTCTACAAGGTCAGGCAACCTCCTCACATCGGCTCTTCCATCCCCCCATTGGCCCTTGCTCCTCTGCCACCGGCCGCGGGCGCGGCACTTGCAGTGCCCATCGGGTGCTCGTTGGAATGCTTGCCCGACAAACCGCACCAGGCCACTGCGATTTCCAGCTCAACTCGAGTAGCATGGTGACGCGCACATTCAGATCATGTGTTCGTTGAAAGTAACTAGCTTTTGACATAATTGTGTTGCATTCAGTGCCCGATTTCCTCTGCTTATCACATCTGCAGAGTTGAAAAGCCCCATTTTATTTCGAGCAACCAGGCTATACATAATTGAACTTGCTATGCAAGTGTGTTTAACTCCCCATTTTTGCAGGAGAAGTACTGGGAGGAACACCCAGGCGAGGCCGTGCCGATCATGCCGCCCAAGTTCTACTGGGGGCCATGGAGGGTGATGAACGGAGAAGTCCCCCGCTTCATCCAGCCGCCCGACGAGGCCAAGACAGCATAGGACCTCCGAGCTTGGTTGAAATACTGTCAGAGCGAGCTTCCAATTGGTTGAAATATTGTCTGGTCTCGACAGAAATCAATCCTATCAAAACCTACATATTTACTGTTCCTACATGGTCTTTAAATGACGTGAAAAAATATATCGTATGAAGAAATACGCCGTTGGTGCTTGTAGTCTTATCTGGACTTTGTAATTATTTGAATTTTGAAGAAATATATCTTTGGTGCTTGACTCCTTATAATCTAGGCAAATGGTGTGAGGTTTTCGCACGTACTTCCCTGCCTTTCGTATCCTGGCATCCTTGTATATGAACATTTGATCGACGCCAGATGTTCCGGGTGCTCCATGATATGCTGAGACTAATAGAATCGACAAGTGGAAAGACCGATATGAGAAGTCGCTGAGGGGACAGAAGGTCGAGAACTCAGTGATCAATATTGTGACAAAACAACAGCAGACTGAGATCGTGAAAATGCGCAGCAAAATTCAGTTGCTCCTAACGGTACCAAGTGGCATACAAATGAAAGGACTCCAAATAGTTCAGGTTACATGACTATTGGTCCCATATCAAAAATCACATCTCGGTGCCAGCTTTGCACCTCGTTTCAAGTAAACTCTATAGATGTATCCGCTAGGGAAACAAAGTTCGTTCCCAAGTACGTACTGTCTTTGGTCTTTGGCCAAGGACATGTCAATCATACAACAGGACTAGTCGTCCTCAAAAACCCATTCCACTCATCTGCGGCATACGGCTTGCTATTCTGGCCTTTGTTGCTGGGAGCTCGGAAATAGCAGCTTCTGTGGTTGTCATCAGCAAGGAAACACTGCACAACAGCAATACAGCTTTGTAAACAAGCCTGATCACTTTAGCCGTACAAAAGAAATGAACAATGATCTTGAGGATGTTACCTTGCAGCATCTTGAAGTGCAGTGCGGATCACCTTCACTGGATCGATAATGCCAGCCTTAATCATGTCTACATACTCACCTGCAGTTGGCAAAATGCATAAATTAATTATCGACTTACTAAGGATCATTATGCTTCTGGAGAGAATATGGCGGCAGATGAGACAAGACATGGTATTTGTTGGAGCCAGTTAAATTTCGAAAGAATTGTTCAAACATAGTTAAACAGCACAAACCTTTTGCTGCGTCATAGCCCAAACTAAGGTCATCTTGTTCAATTAGTTTCCCGATGACTATGGCCCCATCAACGCCAGCATTTGCAGAAATGGTCATCAAGGGAGCCTGCAGAAAATCCAGGAATCATTTTAGGTTCAGGAGACAAATAACCCAGTGTGTGAAGCTACAACTTAGTAGAAGAAGCTACCTTCAAAGCATTCTTGATAATTTGAACTCCAATCTTTTCATCCTCATTTGCTGTGCTAATATTGTCGAGCTCCTTCGTGGCATATAGAAGGGCAACTCCACCACCTGTGAATAGACATTAAGCAAAGAATTTATACAATATGAAAAAGCAAGTGGAGAAATAAGATACAAATTGCTCAAGAAAGTTCTGTAACCTGGCACAATGCCCTCCTCCACAGCGGCCTTTGCAGCATTTAGAGCATCTGTTACCCTATCTTTTTTCTCACCAACTTCAGCTTCACTGGCTCCACCAATCTGCAATTTAAGTGCATATTGAAGATGAGTGGAAAAGGAACTTCACCAAACACATCAGTTTCTGAAAATTCAACAAACCTTGAGGACAGCAACACCTCCAGATAACTTTGATAAACGCTCTTGGGCCTTTTCTTTGTCAAACATAGCAGTGCTTGTGTTGATTGATTCTCTTAGCTGTCAAGGAAATCAGAACACTGTAATTAAAATTGAAAGAGCTTCCTTCCAGTATTATCCAGATCATCTTGAGATTCAAAGAGTCAAATGTGATTGCCTTACAGTACCTGTTGGCACCTCTGCTCTATCTGCTGTTTGTCACCTGCACCATCTAGGATGATAGTATCATCAAGAGATACAGTAACCTGTGAAGAAGAATGTCACAATCTTGATCTCAGGCACAAAATTTATGAAAGCTGACAAACCTTTTTGGCAGTGCCTAGCATTTGTAGTTGGACTTTCCCAAGATCAAGACCCCGTTCCTCGCTAACAACCTTGCAATCCAAATGGTGCACAAAAGTCAATTTGAGTCAAAGAAATGTAGTTCATGTTAAGAAACTCTAGATTATCGGTTAGTGGTCATTATTAGCTAACCTCTCCTCCAGTCATCACAGCCATATCATCCAGATTGTGCCTTCTGTTATCACCAAATCCAGGAGCTTTGACAGCACATACCTACATTCGGCCACTGGTAATTAGTTGAAGAATTTACATGAATAAGCTTCACTATGATAACATTGAAACAGTTCAATGACTTGCAAAAGGGAAGAAGCACTACGCATGAGGATTCTCTTTGATTCAAAACGAGGAAAGCAGACAGAAAAGGAGTTGCTTTCATGCAAACATGAGGATGCTCTTTGATTCAAAAAGAGGAAAGCAGACAGAAAAGGAGTTGCTTTCATGCAAGAGTACAGATGGTCCTGTAGCTAATATAAACACCCCCAGTACAGTATATATAAGGCCATGAGGAAATAGCTAATATCACCTTGAGTCCTGCGCGATGCTTGTTCAGTACAAGCATTGACAGAGCTTCTCCTTCTACATCCTCAGCAACAATCAGAAGAGGCTTGCGATTCTACATAGACCAATAACCGGTTTACCCATCAGATGTCACCAATTTTACATAGCATATCACCGAAACCTGAGACAAAAATGAACAAAGCTACCTTGATAGAAATTTCTAATACTGGAAGCAGAGAATTCATGCTTGAGATTTTCTTGTCATGGATAAGAATCAGAGGGTTCTCCATTTCCTGCACATGTATAAAATAGATATTGAAATCAATAATAATCTCAGACCATTCATAACAAATCTTCCTATTTGTTGATATGCATCTCATCAATGCTTTATCTGCTCTTGTCACAAGCCTTTATAATAGGCCAAAAGCTATCCCAGATATGCACCTTATTTGCAAATGAAATCTAATACACAATTAATGATTATATAGAAAGCTCATGAACACCAGAAGAGTAAATAAACTACAGTTTTAACTTCCCTAGTAGTGTACATACATTTCTACCCACATACATATCGCAAGCACAAAATCACAGCACAAAGAGGAACTGAGGGCGTCTTCGGTCTCCCAACTTTAGCGACCAAGAAAAAAGGGATTGGCAAAGGACACAAAAATGGCCAAGGGAACCAAAGATTCCCT
Organism: Echinochloa phyllopogon; assembly: GCA_033239725.1. Classification (NCBI taxonomy): domain Eukaryota; kingdom Viridiplantae; phylum Streptophyta; class Magnoliopsida; order Poales; family Poaceae; genus Echinochloa; species Echinochloa phyllopogon. The sequence continues at coordinate 16,732,880 of BTCW01000003.1, read as the reverse complement.
GAAAGAAAGATAGTTAAGAGATCATCTTGCTTGATTAACTGCTTAAACTAGGAAATATAGACTTACACATTTCTGAGTCTTCTCATCAGTCACAAAGTAAGGAGATATGTATCCTCTGGACAGCTTCATTCCCTGTACTGCTTCAAGCTCATTGTCCATTGTTTTGCCATCCTGCCAATTTCCAACAGTAGGTTGCAGTATACAGTAGAATGACAATACAGAAAGAGCCTAGGAACAAATAAAAAAGCACTAGGCATGATAGGCAAGAAACACTCACAACAATAGTGATGACTCCATCCTTTCCAACTTTTTCCATAGCCTTCGATATCAGATCTCCAATTTCCTTTTCACCATTGGCAGAAATGGTTGCTACCTGGATTACAAGAGAAAAATGAGACTAGGCATGCTTAATAGAGTTTCAATTAAAATGCAAATAGATAATTACAGGAAAGCAAACTACTACAGAATCAAAATGAAGATTGCTCATTGCTTACTATAGCAGATGCAAGTAACAATTATAGCGAAGTACAGAATAAACTTCAAGAAATGGCTCATAATGGAGTTGAAGGGAGTAAATCTTCGGCCCTCTATCCAAACACGTGCTAAAGCTACATCGACCGGACAGAGAATCTCACCTGGTTTATTTCTTCTGTGGAATTAATCTTCCACGCTTTACTTTTGAGGTGAGCAGTGATTGAATTTATAGCCTTGTTCATACCATTGCGCAAGTCCATTACATTGACACCTGCTGCCACGGCCTTGCATCCTTCCGTAAGAATTGCCTGTGTAAGTACAGTTGCACATGTGGTACCTGTTTCCCAATCAGATCAGAAACAAAGTGAGTGGTACTCAATACTTCATTCAGGCAAGTAATCCTCATTCTTCCTAGGATTGATATATCATCTCGGTTTTGGTTCAGAACCAATTATATTGCAACATCTGCTAGCATCATGTGTGGTGGCAAGACAGGCCTGGTTCAACTTGCTAGCACCTCTGAACCTTGGTGATTATATTCCCAGGCTGCGGGAGCGCAGCTTCGCTGAATGGTGGCGCAAATTGATGAAGAAGGTGAAAAAGGAGCAAAAGAGAGGAATAAACTCCTTAGTAATTTTGGGAGCCTGGATGATTTGGAGGCATAGGAATGCCTGTGTGTTTGAGGGGGTTGCGCCCTCGGTCGATTCCATCATGAGGGATCTCAAGGAAGAGCACAGCTTGTGGTGCCTGGCCGGCGCTAAAAAGCTGCACGGCTTGGGCCTAATTGGCTCAATTTAGGCTGCTTGGTCAAGGGTTCTGGTCTTGTTTTTTGTTTTCTTTAGGCTAGAGTTTGTGTGTGTTAAGCTTATCCCTCATATTGGCCCCGTATGAGGGAGGGGATTTGTATGGGGTACTTTTTCTCTCTAATACAATGAAGCACAGCTCTCCTGCGTTTTCAAAAAAAAAAGAACCAATTATATGGCAGCTATGAATCAATGATTGCAAGCAGCAAATAGCAAAATTTGGTAGGCCCCTCTCATTTTATGTTTCCCAAAACAGGTATCGACAAAAGCTACGTCCGAAACTAAGTGTTCCTTTCAAGACTGTTTAATCTACCTATTTGCTCCGTCAAAAAGTATATGTTTTCAACTTGAGAACCATCAGCCTTGGAAAAGAATTAGAAAAGCCTCGGCCACATTTAACCTGGAACTAATTGGAACTAGGGAGTATGTGAAATACAGTAGTAGTTAGCATAGTGATTTCAGTGCTATTAAAAACGTATATGGACTATAGTAGTAGTTAGCTTCAACCACAATTCATGGACCTAATTAGAACTAGGAAGTATGTGAAATACAGTAGTAGTTAGTATAGTGATTTTGGTGCGATTAGACGGTGCGTAAACGTGAAAAACAATTAGCCAGGAATAAAATCTATAAGGCCCAGAAATAAAAGTAACACCGAGAAACAAGAAACAACTGCTATGCAAGTCTAGTGTGAGCCCCTGGGACACTACATAGAACTCCAACTAACGCAGTCCAAATTAATGAATCCATCTGTGCAGCTGTGCCATCAGAATTTCCCAGTCTTGCTAGCACAAACGTTATAGAGAAATATAGCATCAGGATTAACACTATTGCTGGGGATGTTGGCATCAAAATCAGATGGGTAAGAGAGATAAACGCTATATTCAACATAACAGGTAGTTCTAGTGGTGATGCATGATAAGCACAACAATTTCGCCAAGCCCTGGGCGTCCCTTACCATCCCCTGCAGCCTTGTTCGTAGCTTCAGCAACTTGCTTCACCAGGTTCGCTCCAACATTCTTCGCACTATCCTCGAACTCCACGCTCTTCGCAACAGTGACCCCATCCTTCGTGATTTTAGGACCTTTAAAGGACCCCTCGATAATCACGGTGCGCCCCTGCAACACAGGCAAGCAGCCCGCTCAATCGAGTGCGGAAGCATACAGGTTCGCTAGATCCGCGCCGATCGCCGCGGCATCAGGCCCCCGAATGACACCAGGCTGCTAGGAGCCAAAGCAAGGGAGCACGAACCTTGGGCCCCATGGTGACCTTGACGGCGTCGGCGAGGTCGTTCACGCCCTGCAGCATGGCGGCGCGGGCGCCGACGCCGAAGGCCACCTCCTTCGACGCATACCCCCGCGCCCACAGCCGCTGCGGCTCTCCGCCGCCGCCCCGCGCGAGCTGCTTCCGCAGCGACGAGGAGGACCTCGAAATGGCCGACGCCGCCGCCCTGTACATGGTCTCGCCCGCGTGGGTGTGCGGCGGCTCGTGCGCGGATTCGAGTTGCTCCTTTCAGCGTCGGGAGGAGGAGGGTTTTAGAGGAACAGGGGTTTGGGGTTCCGGAAGCTTCGGCTCCACCGCGAGATCCACCGCGCGGCGTCGTGGGACTGTGGGACTGTGAGAGGCAGGGAAAGGAGAGGAACCCCGTGTCGTCCGTGATTGCTGCCGTCTGATCGAGATTGTGCGGCTGCCCTCGTTCCCGGCCGGCCGGCCGTCTATTTGTAATTACGATGCTAATATTAATTATAAGGGACTGCATGGGTGCAAACCCGGTTCCATCCAAACTATGCAAACCAGCGATCAGGACTCTAGGATTCTAATCCAAAGGTTAGAGATGAAGGTAGGTTCTATTAGCACTTAAGCCCCCACCAATCCTCTCCTAATCTTTCATCTGTGAAAAACCCCATAAATCGGTTTCCCGTCGATCCTGCCACCGCGAAACCTAGCGATCCGATCCCTCTGCGCCTGACGCCGCCCTGCAACAGACCGGCAGACCGCCACCGCCCTCCAGGCCTCCATCCAAGCACCATCTGCCTCCCTCTGCGCCTGCATGACGTGCCGTGCGGCCCGCTTGCATCGCTTGTATTCGATGGAACAGCACACCACACTTGTACTAGCTGTCTAGCTATATGCTGCCATCATTGTTCATCACCGATGCGATCGGCACGGTGGCGGCCGGTGAGCTAGACGGCTAGACGGGGTAGGACGACAGCTTGGCGAGGCCTCACCCGCCTTCGCCGCGGACGCCGCGTCGGACCCGAACGTAGCGGCCCTCGCCCCACGACGCGCCCCACGAATTCTTGAGCGGCCAGTACCGGCTGTCGTCCCTCGCCGTGCCGTACCCGACGGCCGTGACGGCGTGGTTCAGGTCCCTGCCGCAGCCGCTGCCGAGCACGCCGCCGGCGTAGAACCGGAACGCGGGATCCGCGCCGTTGATGGCCACAGAGGAGGAGCGGCAGGACCCGTCCTCGCCGTCGTACGGGTACCCGGACTCCGAGGCCAGGCCGCCGCGGCGCGCGATGAACTGGAAGGCGTCGTCCATGAGGGATCGGATCGCTAGGTCTCGCGGCGGCATGAACGACGGGAAACCGATCTAGGTGGGTTTTGTTTGCACAAATGAAAGATTAGGAGAGGATTGGTATGGGGCTTAAGTGCTAATAGAACCTACCTTTATCTCTAACCTTTAGATTAGAATTCTAGTGTTCTGATCGCTGGTTTGCATAGTTTACATGGGAACCGGGTTAGCACCCCATACGGTCCCTAATTATAATGATGAAAATTTTTTACTCATACGTTGCTACGATAAAATACGTTTGTTTCTTAAAATATTAATAAATAAAAAATTAAGACGAAAATAATATCCGTTGAAACACATAATATGATTTTATAAGTTCTTACTGACATGTAGCATCAGTTTACAACACCTTACCCAACTATACAATTTCTATCTTAGCCACTAACGATGAATTCCCACGAGCCGTTGGTACCACTTTGGTTTTAGATTCTAACAAAAGTAATATCATGACTTTTTTTATACTTTATATGTCTATTTAGAAGTTGGCAGGATGTTGAAAGAATACCTAGTGTTTGGGTTTTTACTGGAATCGCCTCATTACATGTAAAAATGATTTGTTATTTTTTTTATTTGTATGGACGAACTAGTTGGCTTTTCCTTCGCCCACTAAGATTAGCCTTGTTTCGTGAGGGCAATATAAATCAAACCAACCTATAAGTTATTTTAGCATCCTATATGCAACCCCTTAGCTTGATGCAATACCCCTTAACCATCAAACAGCTCATACAAAACTGAAAAATTAAAACTAGAAAAAAAGTCTATATAACCCCTCGACGTATCGATAATCGATCACAATCACCCCCCTCAACTATAAAACTGAATATTTAACTCCTTAATCTTTGTAAACCATTTAAATAACCCCGTAAGGTGTTTTTTTATAGTGGTTTTGCCATACCGATTAGCTCAGATGGATGAAGATGATGACGTGGCTCGGCTAACACAAAGACTCTACTTGTACTTGGTACAATAGTTGATCCCGCGTAAATTCTAAGAAGTGTTTTAGTACAAAAATATATCATGCCACCCCCTTCACTCTTATCGTCCATGAGCAAGGCCTCTCTATTCTTCTCTGATATGAGCAACACAAGCTGTCCCTCCGTTCTTATTTGCCATGCAGAAGTTTTTTTAAGTGAAGGCGCTCAAGAGCATCTGTGATGTATAGAGTATGGCAATGATGAGCAGTCCAAGTTGAGTGGTCACAGAAGAAAGATGGAGATAAGAGGAATGGAGGGGCATGACCTGCCCGCTTATATGTGGAATCAATATTTTAGCCAGTCATCTCGGTACACGTACCTCAGCATGCCAACGGAGCAAAAACACTATTCAAAACTATTTTAAATGATTTTATAAATATTAGTGGGTAAATATCTGATTTTATAGTTGAGAGGGTGATGTAGTCGATTCTCTATTGTTGGAGGGTTATATAGACTTTTTTTCTAAAACTAGAAGCCATTAATAGTAATCTTTTATGTCTTTTTTAGAAATATTTTATGTCTTTTGATGTACTAGCAAGAACGCACGTGTGGCACGCACGTTTATTGATGACATGTAGGTACTAAAACAACATCACTTCACTTTAGTGCAAAGCGCTTTTAAAAATACTTTATATTCGCTCTCTTTTGTATGGAGAGCTTTAGATATTCTTAAAACTCGTGATAGTTGGCATTTATTTATATGAAGAAACTCTCTAATTTATTGTCTTTTAGCAATACGGGATAATTGTGTACAGACGGGGGTACAAATGTGGGTATATTTAGGTGGACCATTTTTTGGGTGAAAAAAGTTTTGGGTTTAGAGGGGGAAATCAACATAGGAATGTCCCTCCCCCCTCTTTTTTGACCATTCATCAACCAATTTTCCCGACAGGTGGGTCCTATGTGAGGTGGGTGTGGGTTTTTTGTTGGTGAGAAGTGTTTTCAAATCTAATTCTCTTCATAATATAGATATGTTTTCAATCCAGGCTGTGTTTAGTTCCCCATCAAATCATCAAATTTTCCAAAATTCTCTCTCTAAATTTCACTATTCACCTATCACATCAAATCTCTCTCCTCGTGCATGGAACACTAAACGTAGGTAAATAAAAAAACTAATTACATGGTTTTGATGTACACGACGAGACGAATCTTTTGAGCCTACTTAGATCATGGTAGGACGATGTTTACCACAAACAAACGAAAAGTGCTACAATGCGCTACAGTGTCGGATGTGACATTTTTACCAAATTTTTCCTTCCACTTTTTGGAACTAAACACACCCCCAATAATACACTAGCAAACGCACATGTGCGCACGCACATGTATAAAATAAATCAAATATAACATATAAAATATAGCTCTTCTATACATTTGTCTCAACTCATGTACCACGCACGTTTATTGATGACATGTAGGTACTAAAACAGTGTCACTTTAGTGGACCATGGTAAACAGACCAGCCGTGCGAAACGCTTTTAAAAATACTTTATATTCGCTCTTTCATGAAGAGAGAGCTTTATGTATTCTCAAAACTCAGTAGTTGGCATTTATTTATATGAAGAAAAACTCTCCAATTTATTATCTATTACTCACTCCGTTCCTATTTGTAGGTCGTTTTGGCATTTTTAGATGTATAGTTTTTCTATGTATTTAAATATAGTGTATATCTAGATGCATAATAATATCTATGAACCTATAAAAGCCAAAACAACCCACAAATAGGAACGGAGGGAGTAGTAATACGGGATAATCTATCTATCTATCTATACTAAAAGGATCGTAGAGAATTGAAAACACCTCCCACCAAAAAACCCACCCCCACCCTCTCACAGAGGACCCCACCTGTCGGGCTTTGGTGGGAGGGAAAAACTAGAAAACATCAAAATTTTTGCATGTTCCAGGCTCTTTTAGTTGTTTCCCCGCTCAATTTTTTTCACCCAATAAAGGACCCACCTAAATATACCCACATTTGTACCCACGTCTATACACAATTATCCCTAGGGGTGGTAATGGATCGTGGCCCGTTTGTTTCTTCACAATCCAATTTGGCCCTAGTCAAATTTAGGTCAAAAACTAGTACTTTTTTGGCCCGGCCCTAATAGGGCCCGGCCCTTAAAATTTATAGTACAAAATGGAGGGCCCTTTGCCACCCCTAATTATCCCATATTACTAATAGACAATAAATCGGAGAGTTTTTCTTCATATAAATAAATGCCAACTATTGAGTTTTGAGAATATACATAAAGCTCTCTATACATGAGAGAGCGAATATAAAGTATTTTTAAAAGCGCTTCGCATGGCTGGTCTGTTTATCATGGTCCACTAAAGTGACACTATTGTAGTATCTACATGTCATCAATAAACGTACGTGGTACATGAGTTGAGACAAATGTATAGAAGAGAGTTTAGCACGCGCGTGCCGCGCGGGTATTGCAACTATATTTTATATGTTATATTTGATTTATTTTATACATGTACGTGCGCACGTGTGCCTTTGCTAGTTGTGTATAGACGTGGGTACAAATGTAAGTATATTTAGGTGGGTCTTTTTTTGGTGAAAAAAGTTGAGCGGAAAACAACTAAAAGAGCCTGGAACATTCAAAAATTTTGATGCTTTCTAGTTTTCCCTCCCACTAGAGCCCGATAGGTGGGTCCTCTGTGAGAGGATGAGGGTAGATTTTTTGGTGGGAGGTGTTTTCAATTCTATAGATCCTCTTAGGCAACACACAGGAAACAAATCTTTATCCGTTTCACCTCTTTTGCATCACATTCTGCCTTGCCTCGTTTCAGCGGTAGCTCCATGGACAAATACTGAATGCCCGTTACGAATGGAGTATATTTTTTACTCCAGGACCAGAGCAATTTTTTTTATAACATACTACATATGTCGTGGACACGAAATTTTTTGAAAACAGAGGCCAAGCACCGTTTCAACTTTTAATAAAGCACAGGAGCTAACGGGTTAATGGAAAGCAGGTACGGGTGTGGAGTTTGCATCCGCAACTCGACCCGTTCGTTAATCCTGGTTTGCTTTCCGCGTCCCGGGATCGCGAGCTCGAAACATCCCGGCCTCCCCTCCCATGTCGGGCTGACCAAAACCCTAACCCTAAAACTTCCTCCCCTCTCATCGTGAGGCCGTATACATGGATGCGAAGGACATCCTCGGTCTCCCGAAGACCCCCTTCCCGTCCTCTCAGGAGAAGAAGTCGCGGCCGCCCAAGGAGCCGCAGCGCAAGCCCGATGGCGTCTCACGCGAGGTACCGCCATTCTTCACCCTCCGCTTCCTAGTCACTGCTGCGTGCCTGCGGTGCTGACGACTCTTGGGGATCCAGGTCTACGCGCTCACAGGAGGTGTGGGAATGGCCCCGCTCATGCCGACCATCGAGGCATCGCACCTGAAGCGGCGGCCTGCTGCGGAGAAGGAGAAGGTGAACAGCAAAATTCTTCTCATGCCTGTTATAAATTAGCTTCTGAATTGTCCTGAGCGTTTAGCTATTGATTATTGAAAAATTACGCGCATTTGGAAAATTGGCATGAAGAGTACATTGTTTATGTAATTGAACATGGGAAATTGAAATGCTGGCCAGTCTCATGAACGAGTACTGTTTGAATTGCCAATACAATTAGCTTTACGTTTGCAGATTAAATTTCCTCATGTGCATAGTATCAAATGAGTATTGTTTGTCATGTTGTTTTGTGCCACGTGAACTAATTATATTAATATAACACATTTAATATGTAATTTGTTCCTGTTTGCACGAAGCCTTGACTACAACTGAATATCATAGCTTGTAATCAGTGAATAGAATTGAGCTTATATAGAAATATGATTCCGTGCACCATTACTTTGCGTCGGTGAAGATTTTGCATTAGTTTTACCACATATTTGTGAAATGCTACATTTGTTATCCCCTAGCAAAGTAATTCTACTTGCAGTAGACTTCTTCCTATAATGCAGAAGATGACTAGCGATTTGACGAGACCATTTCAATATCTTATGCAGGTAGCATGGCAGTGGTTACCTTTCACGTCCTCTGCGAGAACCGACAACCTTCAACTCTATCACTGGGTCTGCATCTCATGCTCTACTAATGTGCTGCAAATTGAAAAAAAAAACTTGACTTACATAATAACTGTACTTCAACCAATTTGATTTTTCAGGTTAGAGTTGTTAACGGTGTTCCACCAACTGGTGACTATCAGTTTGCAAAATATAACAAGGTAACAGTTATATTATGTTAGGTACATCATTTAGCAACAGTCCTTCCCTATGCAAAATCTGGTGCTTATTCTGTTTTTATTTATCCTTTCTTTTTCCAGAAAGTTGATGTTCTGAAATACACGGATGAGGAGTACGAGAAGTATTTAATTGATCCTGTAGGTACTAGTTACAACAAAAGTTGGAAAATTTAGCATCCATTTTGTTTTTATGATATTTGCTTTGTTCTATCCACAATTGAAATCTAGGAAAGAACCAATCTAACCTTTGCAAATGTTCATGTTGTGTTTTCTGGAGCTATAGTATACTAGCACTGAATTGTTGTAGCTCACTTTCCCATCTCTACAACTTTTACATACTTGTATTCTTAATCTGAAAATCTGTTTGATATAAATATTGTGCTGATTTTACCAAGCTACTACATCTATCTTTTTTTGCAAGTCATGCTTGTTAACATGTATTTCATATTTGGCGGTGGCCCTACCCCTGTTAATCTGGTAGGGCTAACACCCATCCTTGTGAAAGACTTTTGCAGTATTTGAATTTATAAACGAAAGATTTCATACTCTGCTTTTGGAACATCATGGTTAGATATTTAAATGTTCATACTATTTAATACCAAAACTTAAAGGCATAAAAGAAGTTTTACTGTGGCAGGACCTCTTCATGAAGGCTTCTTGGTTCAATGATTAACCATTATCTTGGAATTTTTGAATTTTTCAGTCATGTTTTCACCTTGCTGTATATGTTATTGTTCAGTGGTTGTCTACTTTAACAGAAGCATTTCTAGAATAGAACCAATGGACTGTGTGTCTTATTTTGGTCAGCGGTCATTTTGTATGTTCATAAACCTAGTTTTAGGGTGTTGATTTTTTCAGAGTGCTTTTTTCTTCACCTTTTCTTTTTCTAAGTTATATAAAGGAAATCTTTGGTGTGCCTATTTCAGTCTTGGAGCAAGGAGGAAACGGATCAGCTGTTTGAGTTATGTGAACGGTTTGACCTTCGTTTCATAGTAATAGCAGATAGGTTTCCAACTGCTCGCAGTGTGGAAGATCTGAAGAGCCGTTACTATTCTGGTAATTTATTCTTGATGTCTCAGCAGTCAGATAGGATTCACTATGTGAAATTCTCACATTTTTAGCCTTCCATGTTTATATACGCACTAGACCGAATGATTTTGGTCTTGCTTTGTATTGAAAGAAATTATATATCCTTTTATGTGCTTAGGAGCCATGCATCTTTGGTTATTCTAGTAATTAGGCATCAGTGTGCTCATGTTCAGTGACTTTTTAATCATGCAGGGAAGATTTTTGCACACCATCTTGTATCATATATCTTCTAACCACCTCCTTATAAACTTCTTTTGTACTTCTGTTGAAATTAATGAATAAAATTTCTAAGCATGTCATTGCATTTGTTCTGTTGTACACTTGTATGCAATGCCTTTCTTTGCATTATTTAATATTACCAGAGGTTTGGTGGCATCATGGCTTCTTATTCATCTATCCAATCAATTTCTATTGATACTTTTATATGCAGAAGTTAGTTGTATTTCCACCACTTCAATTAGTCTTACACTTTACCTCTATTACACTTTACCTCTATATATAGTCATTGTTTTTAATTTTTGCAGTTTCTCGGTCTCTTTTAATCCATAGGGCTAGGTCATTTGATGATGTTTCCGGGAATCCCCTTGTGAAGGTAGTGCTTAATTCTCTTCCCTACCTAAAAGTAACTATTTCATTGTTATGATAAATTTGTCATGTACTTACATGTATGTTTACCGCATTTGTTCTCAGGATAGCTATGATGCTGCTCATGAGACTGAGAGGAAGCGTGCATTATCAGCACTTCTCTCCCAAACTAAACAGCAAGAACGAAAGGATGCTGAGGTGAGAAAATAGTCTGACTTCTGCAGTAATGCAGTCTTGTCATTTACCATTGTTGTGTATCTGACTGCCATGTGTTATCTTTTCAGACTTTGGCAGAGGCAAAACGCATTATGGAATCTCGTGCTGCTAGCAAAGTGAGTGACCAATGCGTGTGATTCTATATGTCCTATATAACAAAAGTAATTTCAAGCAATAAGGTTCTAATGGTAATTCGTATGATATTGATGGCAAATCATCGATATTTTCATTATTTGTTCAATTAAATAGCACTTTTACCATTTGGGCATTTCAGGTTTATGCCGATGTGCTGGCACAATATTGTCCATTAAATCCCTTTTTTATTTCAACAATTGTTAATGTTACGAATTGTTGGGTGCCTAATTGTTTGATACTTTGTAGACTGTGGATGAAACTGGGATGCCTTCAACCTCTGATAATGCTATGGTTCCTGTTGATGGTGTATCTCCCTTGAGCAGCACTCATCCACCGTTAACACATCCAAATACAGCAGCGAACAGCTCCATACCTAATTCTCTACGAGCGGTAATTCTGAAACTATTTCGGGTTGTCTTATCAGTTGATTAGTTGTCATTTCATTTTGCTGTGCTTCTCTAAATGACATCATCAGTCCTAAATAGATCTAAATTCCAGATTTAATTTATGCATTTTCAATGTTGATTCCTGCATTCTAGATCTGAGTTATCACCTTTTTTTTTGATAGTGTTCTCTCAGGACACTGAGATAGTGAAGGTTACATGAATATTTTATCTCGCTAAAAGAGTGAAATTCGGATAAATTTCATGTGTAGAGGCTCAGATATCAACCTCACAACCAGTGGCATTCTGGAAAATGCATATTTCACAGCATCATTTATTCACGTTTCCATTAAAATTGCTGTTTTTGTGATGAAAGGCGCAGATTAGATATATTTTGATCTGAAATATTCATAAATCCCTTTTTGCCGCATTCAATGTATGGCACGACATGCTCATGATAATCAGGCAGAAAAAGAATGCACTTTCATGATAAAACTGTATTATTGCTCCACTGCTGTTCTGTAATCTGTAGTGCAGTTCTTAACCATTCTGCTTGCATTCCCATGGACTTAAGCAGTCTATCTCTACTAAATGTGAAATATTACATATAGTTCCTATTTATTTTTGAAAATGAATACAATACTGAGTGTTGTCCATTCAGTCGAAGATGGCTGCTCTTAGTGTTACACAGCAGAATAGACCTAGTATAAATATGCCACTGGCCATTTTATTGTATTAACTATAGTGTATTAATTAACCACATAAAGATTGATACATCTCTCTTCATAATTTTAATATGCATTTGACTTGTATGCTTCCTAGATGCATTTGACATGTATGCTTTCTCTTTCAGCTTCGGGTATATTTGAGAACCCATGCGCTTGACCAAATGGTCCAAGCAGCAAGTGCTTCAGCTGGCCTTAGAGTTATCAAAAGGGTCGATCAGACATTACAAGATCTAGGGGTTTGTGCTGTACCTTATGCACACCTAAGTCGTGTATATAAAAAAATGTGTTTGAGCAATCTTTTTTTTTTGTAGGTGAATTTGAAGCCTAAGGTTCCTACGAAAGCAGTTTGTGTAGAACATCTTGAATTACGGAATGAGATACTCACATTGCTTAACTTACAGAAGCAGGTACTTTGAAGACTGTTAGATTCCAGGTTCTTTATCAATTTGCATCTTCTTTTAATCTGTTTAGGGTACACAAGTGTTGATTCTCAATTTATGATCTTTTTAAGCGAATGTTCTATTACACAAGAAAAAGAAGGAAACTGAGAATAGCTGTCAGAAATGTTTATTTGTTAAGTTATTTCCCTTTAGCTAACATTTCTCTTTGGTATTAATGTTAATAGCTGCAAAATAAAGAGGCAGAAGTTTCAGCTAACCGAGAAAGGTCCTTCACGGAGGCACCAAGCACGCCTAAGGTAATATATAGATCATCTACTTTTTTCCTCCTTTTGTCAGCTTGGATATGTGGAGATAATGTGAAGTTATAAACCTTTGGGGATTATATATGTTGGATTATAAACCTTGCAGAGTTAAATGGCTGTAACAAGTAGTTGCTTAATAGAACTTATAATCTGAAGAGCTTAGTTAAGTCTTAACAGGAGTGTGCAAAATGTTGATAGCATATGTTAACTCATGGTACTTCAAGATTCCAATATCTAGTGGAACCATCTAAACAATGAAGGAAAGAATGTATAGTGCAAAGTGAATTATGTTCCCTGGCTAGTGTCCGATCAAGTATTAATGATCTTTTGCTTTCTACTCAACAATTGTTCGTATTTATCTGCAGCGTTCTAATAGAGATATTGATCGGCCCTTCATCCCTGATACAGTTGGGTTTACAGGTAGTTAAAAGCAAACACTTTGGTTTTACTTTCTCCGCACTTCTTCAATATGACAGCTTGTACTTCTTTATGTGTAATTCACATGATCCTACTTGACCTCAGGTGAAAGAGCAATCAAAAGGGATCACAAGCGGAAGGTTTGTTGTTTCTTTCCTTTATTTCTGCTATTAAGTTTTGCTTTGTTTTTTTACTATATGCATGTCTTTGAATTGACGCATCCGTACTGTTTCTACAAGTTCTGATATAAGTTTTGTTGTCATGATTTCATCTCAAATAATTTTTGCTAGACCACTGGAACTGGAAGATTTATAGATGCGCCTCCGTCGCCACCCCAGTCCAAAAGGCCTAGGAAGTTGAAGGGATCTGACTGATAATGCTGTTTGAATGGCACACAATCATTTCTTTACTCAAACAACCCAGTAATGCCATATCATACTGCATCTATACTCATTATTTTCTATGTTATATAATTCCCATTTCAGTGCTGAAGATTGAATGTTACATTATTTTTGAACCATGCATCACTTTCAGGCTTACAGCTAGAGATGAACTGATTCAAAAAATCAAAATAGGTCAGTTCCGGCCTTGGTGGAGGGCCGTTCGGTTGGCCCATCTTGCAGGAATCTCCTTCGGTGGCCAGAAGACATGCTTGCCCAGTTGCCCCGTCTCTCTACTGTCTGTGTCCGTCTGGGCGAACCTGGAATCTTATCATGATCGGGACGTTCGATTCGGTTTTGTATTTGCAATGTATGTCATTGTCATGTATGTAGAGGTAACTATGAGATCAAAATCGTTCCTGTTCAGCTGATTTCTGAGTCGATCTTAGCATGGGTGATGATTTAGTGTGACAAGCCTCGTATATGGGAGGGACCCATAGACCTGGCATTCCGTTTATGCAAGCGCCACCTGCCTCCCCCTGTCATTCTGTCGTTCGATCCCTGGCCACCACATACTGGCATACCTTGCTGCAAGCCGCCAGGTCCTGGATTGTGACCTGAAGGGTCTGTTTAGTTCTAAAAAGTAATTTCTAAATACACTATGCAAAAAGAAGATTCTCCATCATATCAAAATGTCATAACATACATGGAGTATTAAATGTAGATGAAATCAAAAACTGCACAGTTTTGTTGTACTCTGCGAGACGAACATTTTGAGCCTAATTAATCAATTTTTGGATAATTTTTCACAAATACAAACGAAATGCTACAGTAGCACAATGATTTGCAATGATTGCGAAGTGACATTTTATTCTTAAATTCAACCTCCCAATTCTAACATCTAAACATCACTGAAGTTTTGATAGCTCTGAGCTTGTCTGCTTTAGTTTGGGCAAAAGGGCAATAATAAAGGGCAATAATAAATTGTACGAAGTCTGACTTTGTTCATGGTAGATGAAATATGCCATCAGCTTAAAGTTGCTACTGAACTACCCACGGCTAGACGATTTATACGGACAAAATCACATTCTGGCACCTAACAAACTCCAATCAAGCTTAGAATACATGCAGACCAACTAAAAACGACGCGCCAGAAAGAACTGAGATGCCATGAGTCACTTGGTGCAAGATTTTTCTTCTGTCTTTCCCTCTAAATGAAATACATGCATTGTACGTCCTAGAAAAAAATATTGACATGTATTGGTGCCATGGAGAAAATATGGCACAGCTCTTCAGTCAACACACTATAAATTCCTAAAATAGACTGTTGGCAAAGCAGATCCAATACATGTTATTCCATTGCACAATCTCACAGGCATGAAACACTTAGAAAATTCGACGAAGCAACTAAACACTCAATGTAGAAAACCAAATAGAACAAGAAGATTTGGTGCACAGGCAGCAACTGTCTACTCTGTAAATGAAAACTGTACAGAAAGCTTCAAACTGGGAACCACCGCGAAATCCTTGCTCTCTCAGGACCGAGATAATATGCTAGACTCTCCTCGTATAGCATAGGAACAAGGGGCGAAAGGTTGCAGCTCATTCCATTCAGTTCCTCCTTAGTTTGGTCTATGGAGTGTGACAAATCCTTCCCTAACGAAGTATTAGAACTAGAAGGCTGATCAAGTGGCATCTGATCTCCAGCTCCAGGGCACGAAGTTTGCTCTGTGCATTTTAATAGTGGGGGCACTTGATCAAGTGCTATATAGTTTTCAATTTCTTGCTTCAATGGATCATAGAAACCTAGCCTTCGACCAGTACTTAGCAGGATCCTACCATCTGTTGGGTCAATAGCCCAAGGCACCACAATATTTGTTCCAAGGGAATAGTCAAGGCAGGATTTCAAGTAGATCGTATATGATCTATCCCACTGGCCGTGCTCCCATTTCCACATACATAGCTCATCTCTAACTGGGTTTGCAAGAACAGCGCACAATACCCCCTCAAGCTCTGCCACAAATGCGTGGCGAGGGCTTTGGCTATGCCATCTTGCAATTCTTGGAGGGCAAGGGATGACATCAAAGGTCCTTGTGGCAATGTTGAAAGAGACAATGGACCTGTTATAACTGCGACCCAACCTTGGTTCGCTCATCCAATATAACATGCCTTCCAAATAGGCAGGAGGCATGTCGTTCACAGGAAGAGGAGGTGGAGGGAGTTGTTGGACGCCCCGAGTGCCACAATAAGTCACCGAGCATGATAAGTAGTACCGACGAGATCCATAGTCCTTCATGTGATAGAACATTTCCACAATAACATGCTCCTGAATCAATGGGTTGAACCCCAACCCAACATTCTTATTGCCAACTGCGAAAGGATGGTCGTCTGGTTCGACAGAATCAACATGTACTTCCCAATCTTGGTACAGCATCGGCCCTTGGTTCTTGTACATGCTGTGGAAACCTAGACATGGGTTGTATAAATAATCCGTTTTCTCAGTGCTCACAAGGTTCAACCCGTGGCAAGGCTTCGAGCAAACAAACTTTGTGTCCAGCAATGTGCCTTGTTCAGATGCTTGTTGAAGCCATTTGCTCAAGAGAATAAAACTGAAGCCTGTTTCTCCAGTGAGTTTGCTAACAAGCATGATCTTCGGACTTCTGTCGATGTTCTTATGCAAAAAAATATGCTTGAGAAAAGCTCCCACTCCTGATCAATCCAAGCCACTGCTTACAAACAAGTGTGAAGTTCAGGGCTGATTTAGCCGGGAGTCGGAGAAGGATCTCTTTTGTCGCCTTAGCCACGGGAGATGAGAGGGCGATTTCTTCTTTTGTTCTATACACCGGCACCAGGGTCTCTCTAAATAAACTGAAGCGAACATCATCGGGCTGAATTGGATGATGTGTCTGATTCTCCATGCGTGAGTGAGTGATTTCTAGAGTCCTATGCATAGTGTCATATGTAAAAACCTTGTGCCTGGATGTTGCGATGATGATTATGCTCTCACTGGATTTGCTATTGCCAAAGGCGCCAATAACTCTAAGAGCCTCCGGCTCAACAAGATCTCTTGCCATGTGCCCCGGCAATTCGATTCGATGATTCAGTGACCATCCACCAGATCTGTAGTCCTTGAGCTTCCAGATCTCCAGCGTGCTGGGGCAGCCCTTACGAAGGTCTCGGACCATACACAAGTGACCATCAAGCTCTACCAAGTGAGCTTCCGACACCGAAAAAGGCGGTGACCGCACCCAGCTGAAGGTCTCACTTGTGAGAGAGAAGGATATGACCGCAGCCCTCGGCCTCTTGCTGAATAGCTCAGGCTCGATCAACCAATGCAAGAAACCATCCACAAACACCGGCGGTTCTTTGCTGATCACCGCGTGCCGAAGCATGGGGCACTCTCCAGCTACGTTTTATTGTGTAGGCAATAGGCATATACGTAAAGCAGGGCCGGCTGAGCGAACTAATTAAGCAACACAGGACTGCGTGACTGCGCTTCTGACCTGTGTCCGCTGTTAGCGTCTGCTCTCTGTTTCTTTTCTCATCAACTAGCGGCTGCGCCGCTGCACAGGCAAGCAGGCAGGCACCAGCAAAGCAAATCAAGGCAATAGGCCAATAGCCGGAGCTAGGATTATTTTACCCAGGCCCCAAATGATCACCGCATCAAGATGTAACTCTGAACTTTCTACCTTCCTAAATGCTTAAGCAGTGCTCCTGCTATTTTTTTAAAAAAATTATAGGTCATTAGAAATTTCATTCAATTAAATTGGTACTCTCTTTTCAATAATGTAGATTGTTTTGAATTGGTCTTAAATCAAACTCTTTTGTCTTCGACTAAGTTTTATAGAAAATAACAACAACATCAGCTCAGTTTAGTTAAAACAACCATGAAATATATGTTAATATTTATTGGTTTTAATAAATTTGATCAAAGTTAAAAGATGTTTGGGTTAGGCCAGTCTCAGTGTACAGTTTCACTACACGTACCTAGACTAGAAACTAGGTAATTGAGCCAAAGGACCACAAAACTTTTTCTTCTTTTCTATACCATATCAGCACATTTAATGCCATGAAACCCCACTGAGACAGTGAGACTGGCCTTATCAATAAGAGAAAAAGTAGAACGGTAACCATTTGTTTTCTATAATAGCATCTCCAAGAGTGCCTAAAAAATAGAGTTAAAAAACACTGATTTTGGGACCTTGCAAAAACTATTGGGAGCAAAATAAAGTCTCTTATCCAACATTTTTCAAAAAAATTGCAATGCTTCCACATCATCAATTTGTGGGCTCAATGTTTGACTTTTTCATGTGTGCCCACTTTGACTTTTTTTTTTGACCGTAGAAAGATTGTGAGTACCTTTTAGGAACTGTTAGGAAAGAGTTTTTTACTCTGATCTAAAATTTAACCTTTAAATATGCATTTTGGGCACTCTTGGAGTTGGAGATACTCAAGCACTATCACCGTGTTTAGATGTAAAATAAGGGTGGAGATTTGGGGGTTTGGGGTCTTTTCGTAATTATTGTAACACTTTAGCATTTCGTCTGTATGTGTGAAAATTATCCAAAAATTGATTAACTAGGTTCAAAATATTCGTCTCGTAGAGTACAATAAAACTGTATAATTAGTTTTTAATTTTATTTATATTTAATACTCTATGCATGTGCCGATATTCTGATGTGATAGCAATCTTATTTTTCAATGTGAACTTTGGATGGCCGCGGAGGAAGGGACTGGTCGACGACGTATGGCTTCCCGGGCCTCCCTGCACAGCACACGTGCGTTACTGGGCCTTGGGCCGCTCGGGGGTGTGTCCGGCGCCTGTTCCCCTTCCTCGCCTACTTCGCCGCGACTCTCCGCCGTCGTCCGCACTCCGACCACCCAGCTACCCGGCGTGCGCCATTCCTCTCCTCCACTCCTCCTCTACATCCCGCGGTTCCACCACCACTCCTCGGATAGAAGTAGTCCCGTAATCTCGTGGGCCGGCGGCTGCCTTCGTCGTCTCCGCCTCCTTTCGGAACCCTACGGTCGCAACCTGGGCGGCGGCCATCCGACCAGGTCAGCGCCCTTCCTCTCCCCGTTTCTTTTTCGCTGTTGGAGTCTTCCTCTTTCGACGCACGAGTCGCCCATTGCCATCGATCGACCCCCGTAGCGCGGCAGGCAGCTCCTTATGGGCCTTTTTCTTTGTTTGTTTGTTTTTGTTTTTTTATTAAACTAGTAGAGTGCACGTGTGTCGCACGTGTTTTTTTCAAAAAAACATGAAAATAATTATACAATTTCACACATTTTATACGGAAAGGAAAATTTGATCATATTTGTGGACAAATAATTAATTTAACTATACAACTACGTGCACGAGGTAATTAAAAATATTTTTTAGCCTAGTAAATCTCACGTAAAAACCATTCTTGAATATCTAAATTGATTTAAGATATTCCTTTAAATCCTATATATGCATCATCATGTGGTCGTCTTGACAGCATCATGCATGCTATTGTACTAAGATCAATTAATGACAGCATCTTGCATACTATAGACCACAATTTAGCTTCACTGAATCTTGCTAGCTATATCCATCACAAAAGAATGTATATAAATACCATCCATCACACACCAATAATTCCAAACTATAAGTCTATATTTTCAATTATATCACATCTCTACATGATTGACTCATCAAGAAAATGTTTAGAGTTCAAAAGCTCTCGCTCCAATTCGGACCCAAATTCAACGAAACAGCGAAATCCACCTCAAGATTCACTCAAAATCCTCAAAAAATCTAGCCAAGACATCTTTGCTTCCTCCCATTAGCAGAACAATGTTTGAGGTGTGATCAGCTGTAAATCCATGGGATAAAGCTTCATCTCACAAGTCCCATTCAGAACTAAAATTTATATACTTTTAACTAAACTACCTCTCTATTATTTTAGTCGCAAATACGGTACTACAATAATATAGAAGTACTTGAGCTATATATTACATCAATCTAATACCAGACGAGCCCAGGAGATCTTAAAAAGAAAACAACCAATGTCCCTCCAATATGTTCATATTCATCCGATACATTTCCATGCAAAAGTTCAGATATTACCTTTAGGACTAATTATTGATAATAATGAAAATTGCTAATCTTATGTCAATGCAACTAATATATCAACTAATATATATTATACATCACCTACAGGGTTAAGCACTAAGACCAATAAAGATATATAGATTCGATGGGTGTAGCACCAGCCGCAGCATGCATCCGTTTGAGAGGAACACAACCATGAACAGGGATGATGGAACGGATACCTAGCTAGCTTCCCCTGGCCCATCTGGCAATCTGGCATGCCCAAGAGCACTTTCGTATTCAAAAAAGCACTTTCGTATTCAAAAACCTATCCAGAGTAGAAGAGTCATAGAAGCCTTCCTCTGTATCCAGCTACTATGAAACTAATGTCCACACAAAAAATCCCAAAGTAATTAGTCAAAACCAGAGCCCATTAGTTCTCATGGTTGCATTGTTTTCCTGGATCTCCATGTTCTAATTAAAATCATCATGATATTGTATAAAGCATAGGTAAAAAGATGGTTAGAGACACTTGCCTTTCTCCAATAGAAATATCACTGCTCAAAGTATTCAAATTCTTGTTCTTGAAATCTCTCGAACCGCGTACATTCTACTCGCAACAACCACATGGAGAGACTGTCAAAAGGCAAAACACCTCAGTAACGCCAAGACATAAGGATACTATTTGAAACTCTGCTGGCACTTAGAAGTAATCCTGGCAAAGATATACAAAATTAGAAGAGCAGGAACAACAAATCTCAAAGGATGGCACAAGTTTTAACAGATTTCAGTGCTACTCTGCCATGAGCAAGCCGCGTTAATGTTTGCTAATGAAGAAATACCCATCAGATTTCAGTGATATCATTGCCGAGCACAGCGCAGAAATATCATTAGATTCAGTAGTGCTGGACCTAAGGCATAGTATCCAACTTTTGATTCACACAAACAAAAGAAACGATTGATATGCTGGTGAATTCATCGATGGATACATAAACGGTGAATATATAAAATCTTGCTGCTGCGACACGGGCGGGTACGGATGCACCCTGTTACAGTCAGAACACAAGGATATATAGATATGTAGATAATAAAAAAGGCTCCTCTTAGCTTGGGCTTAAGATTCGTCGTCGGTGACCTCGACCTCGACATGGACGGATCCCTTGGTGTCGAGCTGATGAAGGTAATTCTCCTGGAGCCCGCGCAAGATCTCATTGTTGCACCTGACAACCTCGTCGACCCAGGCAGATTGGCGCCGGCGCTCCTCGGACATCTGCCTGGGCTGCAGCACCGGTGAGGGCCTGCTGCGAAGCGTGGGCTTGGCAGCCAGGACGAACTCCACCTGGTCCTTGGATACCTCCTTCATCACCTTCTTCGTCTTCTTCTTCTTCGCCGCCGCCACATCCACTGGTGGCGCCTCGTAACCGGCCGCCGCCTTCTCCTTGATCTTCCTCACAGATCCCTCTCCGGCCTCCGCCGCGCTGTGCCTCCTCAGGCAGGCGAGTCTGGCCGTCATCTCCATCGCCATCATCTCCATCGCCGGGCTAGGGATTGGTGGCGGCGGGTGCCTCTTCCTTCGAGATCTCCTCTTCCTTCCCCTCGATAGATTTGGCTAGGGCCTGAGTTTGTTGGGCCGGGTAGCCCGCTGCCCACCCTCTATTTATTGTCCAGGTTGCCTCGCCTCGCTCGGTCGGACTGGACTTGGACTCGGACACGAACTCTGTTGGACCCACTGTTCTCGCCGTCTCGGGCTCTAGGCCCAAAAATTCTGCCCGAGTTTTAATTTCACAACTTTCAATTTGAAACGACTAGGTATATACATTTTGTATGCTTTATTAGAGTTTAGCACTACAGTAAACACTAAACAAAAGCGGCGTGGCACGGCGGACCTCCATGGCGGGTGGTGGGCCGCCGGTGACGAGCGTGGCTGCGAGCGGCGGGCCATCCCTCTCCCTCCTCTGCTCCGGCGGCTATCCCTCTCCCTCCTCTTCTCCAGCGCGCGGCCGCGGGGGCGAGCGGCGGACGGAGCGGCGTGTGGAGCGGTTGGGCACGTGGACCCCGTGCCACGGTGGCCGCTTTCGTACGCGCGCTAGCTGCGCCAGGAATGGCGTATTCGGAGGCCGCGCGGGACGTTGCGTTCGGCATGCAGTTCGCCGCTGCAGCGCTTGCGTACGTATATACGTTCGGTAAATACTGTAGCGTTTCGTTTACCGAACGCCAGTGCGCATAGCCTTAGGTTCCAGGCGGTGTCGGTGCAGCCACACCATCTCTCGGCGCGCTTGTCTTGTCCGCGGCGCGTCCTGGACCCCTTCCTCGCCGGAACACCGTCGCCGCACCGCACCGCGAAAGTTGGGTTCTTGCATGGCACGCCAATTCCACCGCCCAGCCACTTCGACCTGGTCGCCTCCGGTGGGCGCGGCACCGCGAGAATCCTTGCCGGAGGCCCGAGCGGGAGCGGCACCTCCACGAACACGTCTGATCGCTAGCTCTACCGGCCCCGCCAGACACCGTCGTCGTACCGGCGAAGTGAGCTAGCCGCTGCTTCTCCCGACGAGCCATCGGACGGCTGCGGCCACCGGCTTCCGCGCCGCGCCGCGCGCGCTTGGTGTGGAAGACTCTCCTAGTCTCCTCTAGCTACGCTTTCATTCTCCACCGCCGATTCCCGATTGGACAGCCAATAGGGGCCCAGGGGGTGGACGGTATTTGAGATACCGACGATACCGTCCACCCTTGGGGTCCGGCTCTGGCCCGGCCCTGCCATGGCGCGCCGCCGCGGCGCCGGCCGAACACAGGCCGTCCCATGCTTGCTTCATAGGCTCTTCCTCATGAGCACATCAGAGCTTCGCCGCGTTTTCCACGCTCGTGCACCTGGCGTGATGTGGTAGCCGGAGGCGAAAGGGCCAACGACGACGTGGTGCTTGGCGCGGCGGGACGGCTGGCATGGCGCGGCGCGCCCACGGAGATAAGCCCTGCCGAGACGTCCGGCCATGGAGCGCCGGACTCAGGCCGTCATCCGGTCGTCCCTAGCTTTCCACCCTGTTCTTCGGAGTCACGGTAGCTTCGTGGCTTCTTCATCGGCATGTGGCAGACTACTAGAAATCTTAAAGATCGGGCCCTACTAGGATCGGGCTAAAAAAATACTAGTTTTTGAGTTAAATTTGACTAGGTCTAAATTGGATTGTGAAGAACAAACGGGCCATGATCCATTACGACCCCGCACAAAACTCTGCCGGAATCGCAACGTCGGCAAGGAAGTCATCTCCTCGCACCTTGTTGGAGCAGAACTCATGGTGCATGCTCATGGAGGGAGCCATCTCCAGTTCCCCAAGCACAAGGTATGCATCTCGTTCTTGCCATGCAGTCTTGCTAAACACCTTAACTGTATTACAGAGTCATGGCGGTTGCATGCTAGGATTGCTGTGGTCACCCGCGGGAACAAAGGGATCGAGCTAGAGTGTGCCGGCCGTCTTAACAATGGTGTCACTGTCGTCTTAACAGATAGGGACGAGACGAGGGCCGCAGCCGCCGTCGAGAAGCTCAGAGAGCTGGGGCTTTCTTCCAATGTCATCTTCCACAACCAGTTGGACATCACGGATGCATCAAGCATTGCTAGGATAGCCGATTTCTTGAAGACCCGTTCTGGGAGGCTGGACATTATTCTGGTAAGTTTACTTTTGAAGTTTTGAAAGTTTGCCATGGGCACAGTGGGGATTGGTTGATGGAGGTGCTGTGTTTGTAGATAAATAATGCTGCATTTGGTGGCGTTGAGTACCTCCGAGGCTCTGAGATCCTGCTAACGGTTCAGTAACAAGCGAAGAAGATGTGAGCTTTTCCATCTTCAGCTAATCGAGTTATTACTGTATCAGTTGGTTGCGTTTATCGTCCAACAACGTTTTTTAGTGGGCCATGCTCGATATAGCAGGCGATCAGCGCATGAACCTTTTGCTCGTAGGCACGTTCTGAACAGGTTTGCTTGTTATGTGTGTGAGTGTGTGACAGGATAGGGACCAGAGACTTGAACGGCTGTGGAGAAATTCCCGGGATACTTACGACGCTCAAAAGAAAGGCCTGCAGACAAACTACGACAGTACGACGGCACAAAGCACTTGATCGAAGCCTTACTGCCTCTGCTGCAAGTCTCCTCCGATGGAAGAATTGTTAATATTTCCTCAGACTTTGGCTGCTTAGGGTAACTCCTCAGACTTTGGCTGCTTAGGGTAACTTCTTCAGTCCAAATTCCAATCCAAGGCCAACGCAGCATTATAAATATGAACAATGCTTTCAATTTTGCCCAATCTCTGACCCATCTTTTGTACTACGTACTAGATATATAGCATAAAACTGTGACAAAATTTCTCCCCAATGCAGTTTTTCAGAAATGAGGAGCTGAAAGAAGAGCTGAACAACGTCGGCAACCTAAGTGAGGAGAGGCTGGAGGAGCTGCTGGACATGTTCCTGAAAGATTTTGAGGCCGTAATTAGAATCAGTTGACAGACAACAAGAAACACTTCCCACTGATGAGTTTCTAGAATTAGAAGCAGTGCCTGCATACTGCATACAGGCAGCTGATACGAGGCTGATCGATCAGAGATTCAGAGGTGCACACATATGGCAACGCAAGCTTTGTTGCTCCCAACAGGATCCCCTCGATCTGTACGATTCGACAGTGCAGTCAGCTACATGTTCATAAAGAAGGGGTCGATCGATCAGGGCGTGGCCTCCCGAAGGGAGAAGGCGTGCTGAGGCGCACGATTACTTGTAGCATCATTATCGTGTGCGAAGTCGCAAACAAACTCGCCACCGAATCAGATGAGGAAGCCCAATTTTGCCGCGCAGCCGGCAACGGATTCGGAATTCCGTTTGAAGTTGGACTGGGCCTGAAGCAATGATGGTTTTGAGCGGCATGATTAGGGGCGATGATGGATCATGACCTGTTTGTTCCTTCACAATCCAATTTAGTCATAATCAAATTTAACTTAAAAATAATATTTTTTTGTCGGGTCCGATCCTTCAACAGGAATGTCCTTTACCACCCCTAGGCATGATACAACAGTGACGTAGATCAGCCTAATGCCTAAGCGGCGGATGTGGACGACGCCAGATTGACGGTGAGCGGGTGAGGTGACCGACCGATCGGTGGAAATTCAGAGACGTCTTTTTCCATGAAAAAAAAAGAAATTCAGAAACGTACAACAGACCAGACCCACCTGCTGCCCGGAAGCACCCGGGGCCGTCAAATCTATCAGCCACGGCGCCTTGGCCGCTCGCGGCGACAGAGATCGATGTCTCCGACTTCGACTTGTTCGTGTCGGAGAGCGACCGGGCCGGCGTCGCGCGTGGCCCGATCCGTTTCGGTGGCTGATGGCGGTCTCCGTCCCGGTCCCGGCTAGCTCACTTGCGTCCAGCGTAGAAACTTTTTTTTTCTCTCTTATCTTACCAGCGTAGAAGTCAAGCCACAGGTGGCGGTCGCAGGTCGCGGGAACGGCTGGAATATGCTCGTGGGATGGGACGCCGGGACGGGAGCGTGTCAAGTGTGTGGATTTCAGCGAGGATGAGGTCGGCGGGGGAGACGGAGAAACGGAACCGACCAGGACAGGCGCGTCACGTCGCGGGTGGCGGTTTCCGCGCGAGAATGGCCTCTGGGATCATGGGGATTGGCAAGCAAAGGCCTTCGGCGAGCGATCCGATCCGTTCGCGCGGCGCGTTCTTGGAGCTGAGGCGGCCGCGCGGAGACCTGATGGGGATCGATTAAAGTAGTCAACTTAATTTGTTGCTGAAATGAAATAACAGTGGCCGTTAGCCCATTACTAGTTTACTACTAGTACCCTATATACATGGCCTGGTACGTCACGGCATGTTCAGTTCAGTCTGTGGAGTAGTTGCGGGGAGGGGTCTCAGCTTCTCAGGTCTGGGTCATCGATGGCGATCGGTTCGATTCCGGAACAGCTTCTTTTGCCTGACGGAGCTACGTCTCTCGTCTCAGGAAGCCACAAAGGCTGAAAGGCAGAGTCAAATGCCCCTTTCCACCACCATTGAAGTTGGTAACACTGTAGACGAGGCTACCAGGTACTACGTACTACACAATTAAACGCACGGCCTGTGGCGTCGCGTTGCAGCAAATCCAGAGAGCTACGTTCACGGTGCTGTATGACACGGATGGGCGTAACGTGCATATTGCATCCAGAGGCGATCCCACACCATTTCCGAGGTTCCGTGCAGGGGATCTAGCCTCGTTTCTGCTACTAGACCACCACCTGCTCCGTGCCTCCGTGCACGGGCATCGTCATCATCGTTCTTTTTGAAACTTGTCACCATTGTTCTTTTTAGGGGCCGTTTAAATTCACGTGGCAAGAGCCAAAAAGAGCAAAACATTTACCCTCAAAAAAAGATGGAAAAAGTTTTGCCATCAAGGGTGTTTGGATCCAATGGCAAAACTTTTGGCAAAAACTCATTTAAACCCCATTCTCTTTCCTTTTGTCATGGGGTGTTTGGAGGCAAATGACAAAAGTTTTATCATTTTGCCCAATTTTACCACAATGTTGAGCCAAAAGATTTTTGCCATCTCATTTTTGATTTGACCTTTTACCATGGGGGTGTTTGAAGGCAAATGACAAAAAAAATTGGCAAAATAGATGCCATTTGCCCATGGATCCAAACACCCCCTTAATGGCAAAACTTCTTCCATCATTTTTTGAGGGCAAGTGTTTTGCTCTTTTTTTGCTCTTGCCATATGGATCAAAACGCCCCTTTACCCTGGCGAAGAAGCATATCATCGTTGCATGGGCCACCGTCACCGTGCTACCCGTGCACGCCCATGATCCCATACCTGCGCCACGCTTATTAAACTCTCGAGGTCAAGGTCGGCAGAAATATCAGGGCAGCAGAGGGACTCTGACGTCCGAACAACCAGAGACGCCATTGCACTTCACATCATTGTTCACTCATCAACGCCGCGTCTAGCCAGGCCAATGATGAACAGCACCATGGCAGAATGAAAAAACTAATCCGACAATCTCCAGGGGATGATCCAATTTCTTTTAGAAAAAAACTAGGAATTCTTACGAGTAGTAATTAACAGCCCAAAATGCACCACTGTATGGACTCTCTCTAGTGATTGCTGACCCAAACATATATTTTAGTATTATTTGGATCGGATCCTAACCACAAGCTAGCTAGCCAAGCCAATTCTTGCATGGAATGGAGGCATGGAGCTACTCGATCTCCTCCGTCCTCGCAGGCAAATTAAGCTAGTGCTTGCCGCCGCCGCCGCCGAGCATCTCCTTGTAGTTGAGCAGCGAGTTGAGCCGCTGCAGCTGCAGCTGCTGCCGGAACTTGTTGATGAAGTCGTCGGCGCGCGCGTCCACGCCCTGGTCCGCCTCCGGCTCCTCCGCGACGCTCGAGCTCGACTTGCTCATCCTGGGCTCCTTCTTGCCCTGCTCCCGCGCCGGCTCCGACCGGCTCCGCCCGTAGTGCGCCGCCGCCGCCGCCTGCTGCTGCTTCTTCTCGTCCGCGGCCGGGGTGGCTGCCTCGGCGGCGGCGGTGGTAACGTCGGGGCCGAGGTCGCCGGAGCGGAAGCGGTAGAGGCCGAATGAGCGTAGGCGGTCCAGGACCGACGACGTGCGCGGCAGCGGCGCCGGCGCCGGAGGCGGGACGTACTCCTCTTCGCGGTGGCGCTGCGCCTGCTGCTGCCTGAAGCTGTCGATGAACGCCTCCGCCCTCGCGTCGACGCTCTCGCCGGCCAGGGTCGCCTCCGCCGGGCTCGGAGCGGCGGTCTTCCTCGCCTCCGAGCTCGACTTGGCCATTCTCGCCTTGGCCTCCGGCTTCTTCTCCTTCTTGCTGCTGCCCTGCTCCCGCGCCGGCTCGGACCGGCTCCTGTCGTAGTGCGCCTGCGGTTGCTTCTTCTCGGCCGCCGCGGTTGCCGGAACCGGCGGCGGCGCGGCGGGTTGCTCGGGAGCGAGGAAGCCGTAGAGGCCCAGGGAGCGGAGGCGATCCATGACGGACGACGTGCGCGCCAGCGGGGCAGGCGCCGGCGCCCGCGCCGGCAGCGGCGGCGGGACGTACTCTTCCGCCTGGTAGTGGCACTCCTGCTGCAGCGGCGACGGCTCGCGCCGGAAGCTTCCGGCGAACTCCTCCGCCCTCGCGTCCACGGCGTCGTAGTCCTCGGCGACCGCCTCGACCACCCTGGCCGGCGCCCGCGCCACCTGCGCCTTCCTCACCTCCGAGCCCGGCTTCCTCACCCTCGGCGCCGCCGGCCTCCTCTCCTCCCGCGCGGGCGCCGGCTCCGACGCGCTCCTGGCGTAGTGCGCCTCTTTCTTCTTCGCCGCCGTCTCCTCCTCCACCGGAGCGAACGCGTCATGCGGGGGGTTCGCCGGCGCTGCCGTAGCGCCGTACTCGGGCGGGAAGTCGCCGGAGCGGAAGCGGTAGAGGCCGAACGACCTGAGCCGGTCCAGGACGGAGGACGTCCTCGCGAGCGGGGGCGCCGGCGGCGTGGCGTAGAGCGGCTGCTGGTGCTGGTGGGGATAGTACGGATCGCCGTACGCCGGCTGCTGCTGCATCTGCGGGTGCAGCGGCTCTGCTTGGAGGTGGTAGGCGCCGTGGCCGTCGTCGTGGTAGTGGTGGTGGCCCCGGCGGCGGCGCTGCTGGGTGGCGCGGGAGGTGAGCGCGATGGTGCCGATGACGAGGTTGACGACGAGGAAGAGCGTGGCCGGGGTGAAGTAGCCCCGGATCGACGCCCACGCGCCGAGCGGCGCCGCGGCGTCGGCGATGTCCATCTGGCCGGCAAGGCGCCCGAGCGAAGCGGAGGATGGGAGCAACGGCTTGGGGGCGGCGTGGGGAGGGAGAGGTTGGTTGGGAGGCGGTGGTGGTGGGGATTGGCGTCTGGTGTGCGGAGTCCAACTGTTAAATGGTGGCCGGGGGCGGGGGGAGCACGCGGCGCGCCGCGGGTGGGTCTGCTGCTGACTTGGTGGGTGGATGGGAATCCAAGTGCCGCCCCCTCGTGCCGCGCGAGCCGACCCGCCGGGATTGCAGGCGAGGTGAGGCGATGCAGTGATGCCCAAGGGCCAAGGCCGGCCGCGGCCCGCGGCATCTTCGGGCCTGCTTGGTTTAGCCCTAATATTTTGGCATGCCAAAACTTTGGCCGTTCAATTTTTTGGCTATTATTTGGTTGGCTACCAAAAGTTGCACATACCTCATATTTGACTTGCCAAAGTGATGGCAAGTTTGTGGCCTAACTTTTGACTTGCCAAAACTTGGACATGTTAAGATTTTGGTAGCAAACCAATCAGGCTATTCATATCCGTAAGGACGCGGGTAGCCGGCCTGCGCGGGCATGACGGCCACACGGCTTCGTACAGTCATCAGTACAGTAGTCTTACTAGCAACAGTGATTCAGTCAAGGGTTGGATTTTGGCTTACCAATTACCATGGACCATGGTGGTACTTTTCCTAGATTCGCATTGACGTAGCGGTATATCGTTTCTCTTTTGCGTCTTTTGTGGTGAAAATGGCCCTTCCGAATTAAAATTTGGATGCCATGATCTTCTACTTCCTCCCATTCCAATTTGCGCAACACCTTATGCGGGGTTCGTTGTCAAGGCGTGTACTCTCTTTCTTCTATAGTAGCATCTGGCCACCTGCATCTCTCCATCAGACCATCACAGCCTCCGCCCCAATAAAACCGATGTGGGCAGGATCGTTACCTGACCAAGTGACCATAACATACTACAATTTGCCGGACTTTCCAGAACCTATGGCCAGTGATATCATGCTAACATCGACGCCCATACTAAATTACTAACCTACTGTTCTCAGTTCTTTTTTCGTTTTCTAAACCCACTAGGTATATGAAAACCCTCAGTTCCCCAAACATTACCTCGGCGTGTTCACTTCCCTTCAAATCCAAAACTTCCCCAAACTTTCTCTCTCTAAACTTCACTATTCATTGACACATCAAATCTCTCTCCTCATGCATGGAGCATTAAATGTAGGTAAATAAAAAAACTAAGTACATGATGTTGATGTACACGACGAGACGAATCTTTTGAGCTTAGTTAGGTCATGGTAGGACAATGATTACCACAAATAAACGAAAAGTGCTACAGTGCGCTGCAGTGTTCGATGTGACATTTTCACCCAAATCCCTTTTCACGGAAGTGAACACCGCCCTCTTTTTATTGCCTGCGTTCAAGATAAACAGTCGCAAATAGGAGGTGCCATCTACTCCTACACACTTCAATAGGACGGGTGATTTGCCCTGACCACGAAAAAAAAAATCCCACGGTAATGCCTCCAGCAACAAAAAGAAAATGCAAGGGGGCCCGTACACTTGGAGCGGATGGAACGCTACGACACACATCTCCCTACTCTACTGTCAGCTGACATTTCTATGGAGGATCCGACAAAACAGTAACCTATGAGCAGATGACAGACAGGATGCTTCTACAGGACAATCACATCGCATGGGTGGACCGTCCAAGCCTGGCTGACACACATGGGCTCCGCTCAATCTTTACTCGGCGTATTAATTTCGAACTCCCCCGACACGTGCCGTCACGTGCGCTACCTGCTTTGACAAAATTAGTCTGAACTTACCTGCAGGTCAACGATCCAAACCTACTTCTCGTACGTGCTTAATCATATATCATCCCACGCTACGCTATCAAGCCACATAAGAAGTAGATAAGCACTATCGCTAAACAGCTGATTTTTTCTGCTGATGGTCGCTTTCGCAGACACGATAACGTATCGAGACGGTCCGATCTTGTCTCTGGTTGTCTTCGCTTCAGAACGAAACGACACGGGGGTATCAGTGCTACCGTAGCACGTAATGTAGGCATGTAGCCATCGATCGATCGCACCCAACCTTTGCGTAATCGCGATGCGCACAATGACACGTAGAGCTGGGACAGTAGAGAACCATGAGTTCAGCTATCTTGGCAGTGTTCGTTACGAACACGAGATTATGGATGGAGATGGATCAGAGAAGCAATATCGCAAAGACGACTGATCGATCGATGCACGGCGGGACGGGCCACCAACTCGATCCGGCTCCGATCAGGGAGACCCATGCGAATGGACCAATATATATCTTCTATGCGGGCCCAGCGAGTTTGGACAAGGAGGCCGGACAACTTGGAAAATCAACATGGTTAATCAGCAGCTGGGCCGTCATCGTTTAGTTTGGATTGAAGGGCCGAGAACTCGAGCACGTCGTGGTTTCCGTCAAGAGTCGACTCAACGAGACGTTGCAGAAAAGCGGAGCATGCAGGCCAGATACAACGCAGGCACTTACCGGCAGTGATTCTCTCCATCGTGGAACCGTGGAACCGTGGAAGCCTCAAGCCTTGTTGATGAGTGCAGGCGCTTGCAAGCAGGAATCATCTCTAGCTTGACAGGCTCATAATTTTAACAAGCTATTTTTTATTATATTGGAGTTCTTTTGGATCTGTTTCTCTTGGAGGTTGAGACGACTCTGTCGTTGGTTTATAGATTTTATACAATGATAAAACATCTACATAGTGCTATAGAGTACTCCGTACTATTTATTCTATTGGAGTATTTTTTAAATATATTTCTATTGGAGGTTAAGAAGACTCTGCCGTTGGTTTATAGATATTATACAATGATAAAACATCTATTCTCTCTTTCTCTAAACTACATAGTGCTATAGAGTACTATACAATCATTATACGTTGCGTATGTCCTTCCCGATTGCTTGCGTGAACTTTACCTACTGCGTAGCGGTCACAAATTATCTATCCCTTCTACGTCCAGACTAGAGGGAAAGATAATTTTTTAAGATATAAGAATCTAGTTCTTTCGAAAATACTTATCACCTAAATAATTTATACCTACTCATCACAGAGGATGCATACGTCAAGTCTAACGGTGAAAAAGAGTTTTTACAAACAAGAAAAACCATATTTATAAAAGATTTCTTGTTTTGACATTATTTTTTATGTTATAAAATTTCTTTATCTATCTCACTATCTATCCATCAACTAAACAGCCTGAAAAATAATTTTATCGGGGGAGTTGATTGAACGTTCGAAGACAATTGTGAGGAGTGCTCCTACCACGCATCGGCATCGCTTCCAAGGTTCGCATGGCGTTGATCTACATTCTACAGCTAGTCGAGTCAGCTCCCGTCACGATCTTCCACGCGATCGACGTCGTGTCGTCGTCGCCGTATACACTAGAGAAGTTTTTTTTTTTTTTGAAACTTGGGCAGGAGCACTGCCGATTCATTTAAGAAGGAGAAGAATGTGGTAGTTTACAAAGTTGATATTACATAAAACAGATGACTCAAGACTCGAATGGAGCAACATGATCAAAGTAGTTACACAAAGAGGCTCCCTCCCTGGCCACAGGCCACAATACGCAGCTGCATCTCCTCCTTAATTAGAGTTACAACTCTTGAGGGTAATGCATTTACTCCTTCGAAAATTCGTCTATTGCGCTCCTTCCACAAATTCCATGCCGTGTATAACATTATCGAGGCCCGCTTTCTTCTGACTTCCTTGCTTAGTCTTTGCAGCGAGCTGTTCCACCATTCCTCGATCGAAGATGATCTCGATGGCACCTGAACCAAGCCATCAGTCGAGTTGGAAACCAACAGCCATACCTCTTGTGCATACACACAGTGGAGGCATAAGTGTTGTGCAGATTCCATGAGCTGATCACACAGGCAGCAAACTGGATCACAGGGCCAATGCCGAGCCAATAACCTGTCAGCTGTGAGAATTTTGCCCTGCACTAGAAGCCACCCAAAGAGCCTATGTTTCCCCTCAGTCTTTGCTTGCCAGATTTGCCTATGTTACACTAGAGAAGTACGGAGTAGAGAGTATAGAGAGAACCGGCGCGGGCTTCCAAATCTCCCGAACCGTGGACCACATCTAGCTTTTTTTTTTAGCACAGTGGACCACATCTAGCTACTCCCTGACGTATGGGCCCATATTCTCGCGGACGTACCCTGCAGCATCAGGCCGGGCCCATGTCCCTATAAAAGCCCCTTCTTTCTCGAAGCCCAACGCGCGGAAAGCCAGCGAGCGAGCCCGTGATGGCCGAGGGCCGATGCCGTCGTTCTCTCTCCTCTCCTCGGCCAACCCATTCGCCCGGCCGCATGACA
The DNA here is from genome assembly GCA_033239725.1 of Echinochloa phyllopogon. NCBI lineage: Eukaryota > Viridiplantae > Streptophyta > Magnoliopsida > Poales > Poaceae > Echinochloa > Echinochloa phyllopogon. The sequence continues at coordinate 16,700,001 of BTCW01000003.1, read as the reverse complement.
TATGGGCCCAGCACACGTCGGTATGAGAACGGATCCCGCGGCCCGGCTGCCGCCTTTGCCGGTTGCGGCTCGCCGCCGTTCGAAATTTGAATCCACGGTTGCTTCCCCTCACCCCCGTCGTGGGCGAAAATGACAACGGCTACCTCCCCCACTTCCCCCACTACTTCACTGATTGCTTCTCCTTCCCTTTTGTCGCATCCAGTTTCGCCTCGGCTCCTCCTCCTCCACCTCCTCCTCCCTGTCACACAGCCCCCACACAACCAAGCCGAAGCTTCTTTGGAGCAGAGGAATAACTGAATAAGGGGGTTGCGTGGTTGCATCTTGCATTGTGCGGCGTCGATGGGGGGATCGGGCAAGTGGATCAAGTCGTTGGTGGCCCTGAAGGCGCCGGAGAAGGCGGCGGCGGGGCACAAGGGCGGGCGCAAGTGGACCCGGCTGTGGCGGAGCTCGTCGTCCGCCGCGTCCAGGGCCAGCGCCGGCGAGGGCAGCGCGCTGGCGTCCCAGGCGTCCTCGGCGTCGGCCGACTCGTTCAGCTCGGTGCTCGCGGCCGTGGTCCGCGCGCCGCCCAGGGATTTCCGGCTCATCAGGCAGGAATGGGCGGCCGTCCGCATCCAGACCGCCTTCCGCGCGTTCTTGGTATGTATTGCCTGAATTCCTCCTCCGTTTGGTACGACTGCTACTTCGATGTGATGTGATCCTGACTCTCTATGCATCTGTGCTATGACGTGGCTGCGGCGCGCGTGACGTGAGCAGGCGAGGCGGGCGTTGAAGGCGCTGAGGGGCATCGTGCGGCTGCAGGCGCTGGTGCGCGGCCGGCTTGTGCGGAAGCAGCTGGCCGTCACCCTCAAGTGCATGCACGCGCTGCTGCGAGTCCAGGAACGCGCCAGGGAGCAGCGGGCGCGCTCCTCCGCTGACGGCTACGGTTCCCAGGACGCTCTCAACGGCCGTGCCACTTCCACCAAAATCGCTGAGGTACACGGAACGCAACATTATGTGCTTTTCTGCATTTAGAGGATGTGCAATGCTATTGTTACCGGGGAATGACCCAAAATGGTTGTTGATTAGCTGCTAGGTTGCCTAAGAACTTTCCCTTTGTGTTGATACCGAGCCGAAAGCAAAGTTTGACCTGGCATTGAGGAAAATTTGATCGAACAGCCAAATTTCCCAGGACAGAATTAGGTTGACAGGTCTCTATCCTTTGCTGTAACTAACGGTGTCACATGAACCATGTGGTTGAATTCCCTGATTCCCATCCACTCAGATTTTCTTATGATTTTTTTGTTCAAAATAAAGTACTAGTAGATCGTTATATTAAAACTTCAATCTAACTTTAATTTGAAATCGGTGTTAATCACACTCTTTGAATTTTAGACCCATAGAATTCAGATATCATTTGGAAGTGGGGAAACCGGTAAAATTCGATTCTTTTTTGAAAGATCCAGTATTATCCAGCATATCCTTTTACAGGCGCAAGGTGCGCAAACAAGATAATTCGAATATGGATTCCTATTATGCTACTGTAGATATTGTGACTATTCGGAAGCTTTCGATATGGCTGTTTTACTATGATTTCCTTATGGAGGAAAGGATGTTAGAGTTGATATGGTGGGTTGCTTTTATTTGAAAGGGACCTGCACCAGTAAGACTGACATGGACAATTAAGCTTCATTTATTTTGAGTAATGATTGAGTCCATTAAGATTGTTTCTTGCTCTTTCGCATTGAAGATATGTGTTTGAATCGGTATTTTGTAGTGATGCTGTTAGGTAAGAAAAGCTGTGGTGATAACACCAATAATGCCTTTTACAATTGTGTGTGGCCAGCCCAAGTTTCATGTTCATACTACAGTTGGATATAGATAAAAGATAATGGGTTCACACTACAGTATAGTTTGCTTTATGAATTCTGTTGGTTAGATGAGAAGCATACATTATAATACTTTGCTATGAATTCTGTTGGTTAGATGAGAAGAGTACGCACTTGGTTGTTTTCATTAGAGTAGCAATGTGATGTTGCGAAAATTTCTTAATATTTGTCATGTTGCAGGAACAATGGTGTGACCGTCAAGGTTCTGTTGATGAAGTAAAATCAAAATTACATATGAGGCATGAAGGTGCGGCAAAGAGAGAAAGGGCAATTGCCTATGCCCATTCTCGTCAGGTATATGTTGTAGCAATAACTGTTTTCTAGACTCGTATCCTAGTAATACTTGGAGCACTAATACTACATGCCTTTATAACAAGCTGATCATTCCTTTCAGCATTGGAGTTCAAAACATAGTGGAAGACCAAGCTCTCCTGCTAACTGTGTTAGAAGCCATGAGTCTAATCGGTGCAATCATAACTTGATTTACATAGAAGGGTGGATGGCAACAAAACCATGGGAGACCAAACTTATGGAGCGAAATCATACTGATTCGCAGTTTGCAAAGAACTGTGAGGAGCTGAACTTGTCTGTCTCCAAGATTTCTGATGCTAGCTCAGTCAAAATCAGAAGGAACAATGTCACAACCAGGGTAACAGCAAAGCCTCCTCCAGTGCTGTCAGCTTCTTCCTCTGATTTTGTGTGCGAGGAGAGCTCTCCATCAACATCCTCGGTGACTCCAGTGTCTGCTACCACCACCATCTTAGCATCAGAAGCAAGATCAGACAGTGGCCATGTTGGAGGACCAAATTACATGAGCTTGACCAAGTCCGCCAAAGCAAGGCTAAATGGTAGCAGCAGCCACAGAGGATCATTCCAGAGACAGCGATCCGGGGACATATCAAGGGTGGCTCTCTCTTCAATAGACACCCAAAGCAACGCTGGCTCGGAGATTTCAGTGACTTCAAAGAGGCTGAACAGCATGTCACTTAAAGGCCGGAGCATGACGAGAAGCTTGGATAAGGAGAATGATGATCCTGGTTCCCTGATCAATGGACAATGGACAAACAAAGCTTAACCTGGTTTAGTGTCAGTTGTACACATCCAATCGATGTTCAATTCCTAATTTGCTTCTGCCGATAAATTATGTATTTAGGGTTGAAAAGCGAGACTTGTGAAAGCTTAAGCCGTTATATATCTCCACCTGCTGTCTTCTGTAAAGAAAAAAAGATTGCATTCTAATTAGAGTCGTGCTGGATGTTGATAGTATCTTATGCTGGGTCACCAAAGCCTTCTTAATATGAAATTCTGGGACGATGAGAATGATGCAAGGTTTATCGTGTCTCTTCTGCGGCACAATCGTGTGTCCTCTTCCATGAAGATCTCATGACATGTCCTGGACGGTCGTCCCATCGCCCAAACAATTGTTCTTTACCTTCTGATTGGCCGGGTCATATATGATGGCCTCATCAGAATCGACCGGTAAAACATTTGGCGCACTTGGGGTTGGTACAATGGTACCTGTAATGGGTGGCGATCGTCCTCGATTTGTTTAATCTCCCGCATTTGTTTGACTAAAGTGCACATTACATTAGTCCAGTCCACATTGCTTGTCAAAATCTAGGCTTTTTGTAATATCGGTAGCGATCGAGGGAGCGATTAAATACGGGGGAAAAAAATGTGCGGCCGATGGGATTTTGCTGCGCCGCTCTGCCTAGTGCTGTACCACTCCTGGCCAGTGCACAGGCGCCGGAAAGGGACGTGGCGACAGCTACGTTTTCTTTTTTTGCCGAGACCCAAAACACTCAACTTTGGTAAATTTCCGGGGGATAAACTCTGAACTCAGAACTCTGAAGTGCGTGTGTTAGCAGTTACCGCTGCTGGTGGTGCCCCCTGATGGCAACCCTTCATGGGAAGGGGGGCAGCCTTTTCTCGGCGAATGGCGATCATCTGAAAGGCTCACACACCTCACACAGGACGGCCTAGTCGTTTCAGGCTGTGAGCGCCGCGGCGGCAGGGTGTGGACGGCCGGGATGGCTCGCCGTTTGGGCAGCCCAGGGAGACACGCGCGGATGGTCCAGACGCGCGGAACAGTGCCGGCGCCATGCATGCCGCCATCGGGAGGGCGCCCCGTGGGCAGGCCCAAAGATTCTCGGGGACGGTGAGGGGGACAATTCAGAGTTACGGGTAAGGGCTTTCCGGCGGGCCCGGCCCGTGCGGTGACCGCGAAAATGACAGCGGCGGACGAGGTGCGCGCGTGGTGAGGGAGGGAGGGGGTGTTTGACCCACCGGGATTAAAAGGGGGGTGGGGGCGAGGGGGCGATCGATTGCATCACTGCCCTTAATGCCGCCATCACTCGGGAGCTCTGCCGCGACTGGAGATAACGCACGCGCAGCCAAACACGGCACCACCCAGCTGCCAGGCTCCCCCGACCTGAGCTCAGAGCTATCTAACTCCGCGCCAGGAGGAGGAGCGGCGAGAAAGGGGCGAAGAAGGGCTAGCGGCGTGCGTGGTCGATCGAGATGGGCGACGGGGCGGTGGCGGCGGCGGCCGTGCCGAGCAGCAGGTTCCGCACCATCTGCGTCTTCTGCGGCAGCAGCGCCGGCCATCGGAAGGTGTTCGCCGACGCCGCGCTCGAGCTCGGCCACGAGCTGGTGAGTGCGTGCAGCGTGCGTGCGTACATGGCGGCATGGAGCTCGCCCCGCGCGGCGCGCCAGGACGCCGCTGTCTTGGCGCGCCGTGTTGTTTTGCTTGGATTTTCTTTTTCTTTTTTTGAGTTCTTGTAGGTGAACGCCGCCGTCGTGTGCGCGCCTTTTTCCCTTGTAGGTGCGGAGGGGGATCAACTTGATCTACGGCGGCGGCAGCATCGGGCTGATGGGCGTGATTGCGCGGACGGTTCGCGACGGCGGCTGCCATGTCCTTGGGTAGCTACTGCCTACTGCACAGATTACACTCTTTTTTTTTCCTGCACCCGTTTTGAAGGCGCTCTCTGAAGTAGGAGCTCGTGTTTCTGTTTGCTTTTGTTCACAGGGTGATTCCTAAAGCGCTCATGCCTATTGAGGTTTGCAGTTTCTTTACTCTGAGAGTTCTGTTCATGGCATAGTACCTCGAGTAGGGATGCATATCAAAGTTCAGCTCATCAAGAGTACAACTTAGACAAGCATTCAATCAATGCACTGATGTGTGCTGTTGTGATCCGGTGTAGAGCTTGGATCAATTTTACACATGTGCCAATCATATCATAATTCAACTTTAGCTAGGAAGATTCAATGAATGACTGTTGAGCTTTCTATTCTTTCTGTTTCTTGTCGTACCGTTTTGTCGCCCTTTTGAACTCTTCTCCTTTGCTATTGCTAATGACGTGAACGCAAACCCACTGTCCCGGGTCAAGCTAGGACTCAGTATCAGTGGGCTCCTACCTTGTTAGAGAGTTAGGTATGACAATTTGGAGCTCTAGGTTCAGTTGCTGTCTGAATTCAGTAGTGCAAATGCCAACTGGATTTTGTCAAGTGAATTTATCTGATGTAACTTGAATTATTTCTCATCATTAAAAATCCATAAATCACCGTTGTGTTGCTTGTGATCGGAGGATGGAGATTTGGATGTGAAAAATACCATCCAAGATATGCTACTTTTTTTTCCCGACAGAGAAGTGGCAGTCTGTAATCCATATTGACATTTGCGCATGGGTCTCTTTTGAACAGATATCAGGTGAAAGCGTAGGGGAAGTGAAGGTTGTAGATGACATGCATCAGAGGAAGGCTGAGATGGCTCGCCAATCTGAAGCGTTCATCGCTCTTCCAGGTACCAGATATTCGATGATTTACTGCTAGCATCGCCGACCACACTGATAATTATTTTATACAACTGGCTTGTATCAGGTGGGTATGGAACCATGGAGGAGTTGTTGGAGATGATAACCTGGTGCCAACTTGGAATTCATGACAAACCAGTAAGTGCATTGATAGACTCATGCATAGTCATCCACTGGACTGATAGATATCTGTCGTCGTTACTGCACAAATCAGCAAAAGTTCTTTTCAAACAAAGCAAGGCCTTTTACAGGTCGGCTTACTGAATGTCGACGGCTACTATGATCCGCTCCTCGCGCTGTTTGAAAAAGGCGCGACGGAAGGTTTCATCAATCCTGACTGCAAGCAAATATTTGTTTCTGCACCAACTGCAAGCGAGCTACTGACGAAGATGGAGGTAACGATTCAACCGCAAATCCCTCTTCAAGTTACCATATATATACAGTACAGTATATGCTTTTGATCACAGTGTTTACTGAATCTTGAGCCGTTACCATGCCCCTGTCCGTGTTCAGCAATACACCCGGTTGCACCAGGAGGTAGCCCCTGCGACGAGCTGGGAGATCTCGGAGCTCGGCTATGGGAAAGGCGAGGCACCGGCAGAAGACGCCTAGCACTACTCCATTTCCTGAAGCGAAGCCGAAGCCGAAGCCGAAGCCCAAGCTCCCCAGTGATGATGCAATATTTGATTTCCCCCGCTATTTCCTCAAGTGTTCAAACCATTCGACTAGGTTGTATCGGCTCGAGTGGCGATTTCTGTCAGGAGGCTGACCCTACTGGATCGTCGCCATTGTTCGCAATTTGAGGTTTGTTTGCTCGGTTATGTCAAGCTACTCCCTGCCCCGGCGACGTACGTCACGGGCGAGCGAGCGAGGGACCAACTGATTGGGCTTGTACTCATTGCTGCCGGGTGCCGGGAGCCTCTCCTCTTCTGGTTAAAAAACGATGATGATGCGAGGCGGATAAATGGATGCATGATTTCGTGTGCGCTTGGGGATCCTGCCGCTTTGCCTTTTTGGGGGGAGGGAGGGACGAGGGAGGGAGCGTGTGTGTACTTTGCTGCTGGGAGGGGGGGCGGTCAGGGGATGTGCCTTTTTGTTTGGAAGTTTGGGACCCCCCGGGGGTGCCGGCCGGGGCCGTGGCGTCTGGCGTGGTTGGGTGATTTCGGGATCGGTAATGCTTTGATTCGTACGTCCGACGCCTACGCGTCCATCAGACGGACGCTCAGGAGGCCACGTGCGTCTCTCTCCTCCACATATTTTCACCCATCTACTTCATCTTTACCCAGGGGCGAAGCCAGGAGTGGAGGGGAGGGGGGGCTGAGGGGAGGAACTTGAGCTATGGACTGTTGAGCTTCTTCATGCTCCATCAATGGCAGCCAAAAATGAAAGGGGGGCTCTATGGTGTTGGAGACCGTAGGGGGGGCTTGAGCCCCCCTAGCCCCCCCTGTGGCTCCGCCACTGCCTTTTTCTTCCGCATGCGCGCCGCTCTGTTTTCTTCCTGCCACTGCTGCTGCAGAGCCGCCGCCGCCGCCGAGCACTCCTCCGCAGGCGCGGGCGCCGCCCCTCTGCCGCCACCACCCATCTCCTCTGCGGGCGCCACCGCCACGACGCTCCTCCATGGGATCCACCGCGCGTCGAGCTCCTCCACCGCGTCGAGGCCAACCTCCCTCGTCTCTGCGTCCCCGTCGCTGCTGCCGCGCCCTTCTCCGTGGGCGCTCGCCGTCGTGCCCTTCTCCGCGGGGCGCTCGCCGCCGTGCCCTCCTTCAGGCGCCGCTCCTCCACGGCGGCCGCCATCGCCGCCCATTTCCTCCAGTAGGGGAAGGGGTGGCGTGCCGACGGGATAGCAGAGGGAGGGTCGGCGAGGGGGGAGGTAGGTGCCACATTTGCTCGTTTTCTAGGGTTTGCTCCATGTTGCAAGAGCATGTGTTCACGTGTTTCGGATGTTAAAGAAAAATGTTGCAACTGTTTAATATGAATGTTGCAAGAATAGATCTGGGATGTTTCTAGGGTTTCGCTCCATGTTGCAACAACATGTTTATGTGTTTCGGATGTTTCAGTATAATGTTGCAACTGTCTGATGTGAATGTTGCAAAAAATGGATCTGAGATGTTGGATGTTGCGTATGTTTCGCATGTATGTTGCAAGTGTTTCATCCAGATGTTGCGTTTTTATTGGGGAATTTTTTGACTGTTGTCGTGCATGGTTGAGAGTTGTGAGCACGTGTTTCTAGTGTTGTAAACGATGAATATTTATGTTGCGGATACTATTATTTGATGTTGCATATGCTATTTTTGGATGTTGCAAAAATTTTACATGTTGAATGCAACATCGCACCCATGTTGCGGCGGGAGTTCAACTGCTACAGTACCGTTGGGTAGGAATGCTTGGCTGTGGTTGTGCCACGTCACCCGTCCGATTTTTTTTGAGACGTTGGACGTCCGGGCGCCATAACGACCGTTTGGGGATCTATCCGGTTCCGTGACGTGAGGTGAGGTGAGGTGAGGCAAACCTAGCAACGGTAGGCGGGGCTAGGGCGCTAGCTAGGCTTGGATTTTGAGATGGTGAATGATTGGTACGAGTTCGTTGCCGATGGTCTGGTTTCCCGTTTCCGTGCGTCACGGAGGCTGACCCGCGGTCCACGGACGGGGGCCGGCCCCTGGTGCCTGCCTGAGCTTGATTGACGGGCGCAACCGCGCCAGCCAGTGTTCCTGGTATGGTAGGCCGCAGCCGCCAGCCCGGTGAGCCCGTGGCGTCCCAAGTCACCGGCTGGTAGCCGAATTGATTAGAACAGGCGGTAGCAACGTTTGTGCGCGGGTCCGACGGCGGCGGCGGCACGATGACTCGCGTCGGTGGGGTGCCGAGTCTAGACTTCTGAGGCTCAGAGACTCGTGGCACTGGGGCCGCACCACGGGCGCAGAAGCTTCGGCCGCTCGGGCGCGTGCTCATTGCTCAAGCAGTCAAGCCGAAGCCTCGCGCGCGCCTCGTCCCAGGGCGCCGCGGGAACTGTGGCCGACATGCGACATGTTTGGTCCGTGGGACGTCAGGTATTACTATATGGGCTGGTTCAGCCCGAAGGAGGCCAGAAAAACTGAAAAAGGTAGGCCTCCATCTTTTACCAACCCATCATGGCCCAGTGGAGCAAGGAAGACGCCGGGATTCTTCTCCGTTCTCCTCTAGCGGCGCCCTGACATCAAACTTGGAACGGCGCCGAACAAACCAACCATGCATCCCGTCCCGTTGGCAACAACCGCCACGCACCAAACGAAACCATGCTACCCGATCGGCGCACTGTTCACGTACGCGTCGCTACGCGCGGCGGGAGCAGTGGATGGATGGACCACGCCTACCTTGGAGGTAGGTATACGTAGCAGCGCGCGCCGCGCCAGGCCCAGACGCCGACCGAGACCGGCGCGCCGCCCCGCCGCTAGCTCGCGCCGCGTCGTGCGGCACACCAGCACGTACAGCATCACACACGCTGGTCACCGATACGCCACATCGGCCGCCGCCGTAGTCGCCGCGTAATATGGAACAGTCGGTGCCGCCGGAACGTCGGCACTACCAGAATGATCAACATCTGCACCGGTTGGGAACCGGCTTTAGCACCGGGTATCCCAACCGGTGCAGATCTTCCGAGGCTAAAGGGGTACCCCTTTAGCACCGGGTTGAATAACCGGTGCTAAAGGGAGCGCCTTTAGTAGGGCCTTTAGCACCGGTTTCAGACACAACCCGGTGCTAAAGGGCCTGCCTTTAGCACCGGTTGCTGTCTGCAACCGGTGCTAAAGGTCCCGGATTTCTTTTTTTTGCTTTTTTCAGTAGCCATGCATGCACGTCTATATACGTGTATATATGTATATATTCTAATACGTGTATTCTAATGCGTATTCGGCCGACTCTATATTCATATTAGCTGACATTTCATCAAAATAGAAGACATATATATTACAAAAGTAGATATTCATGCTTGTCAACTCGAGTTATATATATTTAAACTGTATTTTCTAGTTAATTAAGATTGACGACTTGTTGAACTGTCTGGCACGTCCTCCAGTACTGGCATGTGGAATTCTCCTCGGGGATTGACGACCTCGTCCCAGATCCATCCGACGAGCTGTTCTGCAATTGCGTCAATTCTTTCTAGCTCTAGAGACTCTTCCTTCAGGCTCAACATCTATAATTTACAAATAATTGAAAGATATTTAATCCGCCGAGTTGGAGACAATAATTGTGCACTTAATAATAATGGAAATGTGTTTATTATTACGTACCATAATATCGTGTTGTGTAAGCTTTTTATGTCCCCAATTCCACATGTAATCGCAAACATAGTATGCACATAAATTATTTCCCTTCCCCTGTTTGGCACACTGTCGACCAAAAGAAATTAAGTAAAATTCATATAATATATTAGCCGAGGCCTACATGTACAAATTACTTGCTTACCGGAAAACCAATGTTCCATTTTAGTGTTTCATGTTGAATACCCGGGTGTTCTTGACGAAATTGATTCCATGCCCTGCGAACAAAAAAATTGAGTTAAGTCATTGCGAGTGTAAGGGGTGAATTAAGTAGGGGAAAATATACATCACATTGTCATCATGTCCATGATGTTCTGTAGTTTTTCTATTGGAGTGTGCAATGAATCAAAGACGTTCACGACACCCCGGTCAGGACACAATATTATTAGGAACCAGTGAAATCTGTATACATGTATACATTATAATCAGAAATGAAATAGTACACAGACAGTATAAGAAGAAGCCTGTGTATGTACTCACTCGATGTTGTACGGGATTAGTATGGAGTCGCAGTAATTTTGTTTCTTAATATACTTGTATAGGTTTCCATATGTTTCCTCAGGATTCATCAATATCATTTCTTCACTTATCCTTCGAGGATCCACGAAACCAACGTCATATATTGAGGATCTCCGACATTTTTGAATCTCCATTCTGCATATGTTAAGCAATAAATAAAAGCCCGCGTCAGCATAGATTGGAATTATTGTTTTCAAACTGTGAATTATAAGCAACAACAAAGTACTTACAGTGTCCAACAGGTGATCAAATCCACGTCCATGGTGTCGCGGTGGTACAGCTCATATATATCCTGAAACCTCAGCCAGACCCAATCCTCGTCACCATTGTAGAAATCATGGTCCTTCATGCCTACTTTGATCATGCGCCGTTTATTCCTTCTTGATTCTTCCAAGTACCACTCATAGAATCGGTGCATGTTCATCTGTAGCTTGCTCTCCATTTCAGGAGGGACCATAGGCTCGCCAAGCCTAAATGGCCACTTTAACGTTGTGTTTACAGGCACCTCTTCTTCCCCCAGGACTTGCGCTCTGGATAGTCCAGTCTCGGCCATTACTCGTTGCACGTTAATCTCGTCCAGAGATGGCAATGGACCCAAGGGCCGCTGAGGTTGCTCGCCGAGCTGAGGAACCTTTTTGGATGGGCCCGCCTCCTTATCTGCAGCCTTCCGCTTCCGGCGAGATTTCAGTAATGAGCGATCATAGTCTGTTACTATTACTTCCTTCTGTTGACCCTTGCTCAAATTACCGATGAATGACTTGACGACAGTGGGATCAAGCTTCGGCTCCGGCTCCGGCTCCGGTTTTTTCCTCCACTCGACCATTTGCCTCTTTGTGTCTGCTTTGACCGAGGCTTCGAGCTCCTCTAGAGTCTTCTCACCCGCTCTTTTCTCTGGTGCGGGCTTCTCTCTGGTTTTCCGCGCCTTCTTCCCTGGTGGAGTGGGGGCAGAGGCTTTAGTGCGGCGTCCCCTCTTCGGCGGAGGGGGCGGAGACCTCCGCGGCGGAGGAGACGGAGACCTCTTCGGCGGAGGAGACGGGCTTGCATCAGGAGCTCCCGGAGAATCGTCATGATCCGGTGGATCTCTTGGAGACGGTGGAGGTGACGGAGGCTTGTTGGTAGCCGCAGGTGTACCGGGTATGACGACGTCTGCCTTGCTCCATAGAATGATGCAGTGAGAACACTGACCAAGTTTTGTTTCTCCGTCACCTCCGGGGATGTCAAGTTCCAAGTCTTCCCAGTTGGTGACGACTTGCTCCACCTCAACAGGTACGTAACCATGTGGAATGTCATTGCAGTGCCATTTTTGCCCTTCTTCCACACGTTTGGTCATACCGTATGCGACCTGATAATTTAGTAGTCACAAAGAAAGTTAGTAAATGAATGGTATTTACGGTGAAATGTATGCAGTACGAACTAAGGTCGCATACGTACCACCACAGCTAAGTTCTTCTGCCTGACGACAAGCTCGCACGCGGTCCGTTGAGTTATTTCATCCACGGGGTAACGGACCGGTTCGGCGGCCTGTGTGGAAGCGTGACTGCTTTGATATTGTTGTGGAGGGCTAATAAGGGCCGCATCTTGGAGAGGTGCATGCTCTGTGGAATCGGTCCCGCCTGTCGCTTGTTGGAGAGGTGCATGCTCTGTGGAACCGGTCCCGCCTGTGGCTTGTTGTATCTGCAGCCATGCTACCTTCATCCGTCGCTCCATCTCTGACTCCATTTCTTGGAGCTTTGAGCCCTGGGCGGCAACCGTTTGCTCTAGGTCCCTCACCCTCTGCTCATATTCGGCCTTCTTCCTCGAACGGCTCCTATAGGTGGCGGCGTGCTCTTGGAAACCTTTCTTCCATGAGATGCTTGTGCCTACGCCGCGCGTCCGTCCAGGATGCTCCTTGTTCCCTAAGGCATAGGTTAGCTCATCTCTGTCTCTATCAGCAACAAATTCTCCCCTCTCAGTTGCCCTGAGGATATTGAGGAGACGCTGAGCTAGTTCTCGCAAGTCCTCGGGAAAAACTAAGGAGCCGTCGATTGGGCTTAGGGTGCCTCCATGACCATAGTACCAATGCTTGGTCCTTGTGGGCCAGTCATGTGTCGCTGGAGTGATGCCTCTAGCATATAGATCTTCTTCCATCTTCTCCCATTTAGCGATGCTTGCCTTGTAACCTCCCGAACCCATCTTATGAGAGTACTTCTTATTTGCGGCGTTTCCAGCGTTTCTAGCGCTAGCCGTTGCACCCTCTTCGGAGGTTTTGTACTCAAGGAATGCTTCCCACTCGTCATCAGTGATCTTCTTATACTTCTCAGGATCCGGGGCCTCTCCGGTTTTGAGAAAATGCGAGTACAACTTCTTCTTGTAATCCTGAAACAGAACTGCCATCTTCTTCATTGTCCAATCCCTTAGTTCTACTTCATGAGTGCTAGGCCAGTCGAATATTGCCTTTAATTCCCTCCATAGCATCTCCTTCTCTGTATCGGGGAGCACGTACTCCTCAGTGGGGTCCGTGGACTTCCATTTTCTGATACTAATGGGCACATTGTCCCATACAATTACCCCGCACTGAGATACAAATTTCTTGGCCACTTTTGGGGGCTCAACTGGCTCCCCGTCATCCTCCACTCGAGTGATGTGAAACTTGACATCCTTCAGCTTCTTCGTGGTCGATCGTTTTGATTTCTTAGCTCGACTTGTAGAAGCAGAGGCGGCCTACACAAATTACATATATATGAGATGATATAGAGATGGTATACATAATTGACATGTACAGTACAAATTTATGTTATCTATATACACACCTGACTAGACGAGGGCTCGTTACCGGCCCCTTCAATAGTGCTGCCCTGGACACGTTCGCCCTGGACATTGGCGGCCCCTTCAACATTTTCGGCCCTTGCAACATTGTCGCCCTGGATATTGTCGTCCCTTCCAATGATCCCCAACACATCATCCATGGACATTGGTTGGGTTACAATATTAAAAAGTTGATTCGCAAAGAACGTGTCGTTGTCCTCTTGCATGGGTGGGACAGGGCTGTTGTTATCCTCTTGCATGGGTGGGACGGGGTTGTTGTTGTCCGCCATCTATAGAATTAAAAATAAGAAATATATACAAAGCATACATATTCCCAATATTTCTAACATTTTCGCTAAGGGGGTCGGTGCGTGAAAAACGGATTCGCCAAGGGGTTCGGGTGCGCGGTGTGAATTGATTCGCTAAGGGTTCGGGTACGCGACGCGAAGTGGTTTGTTAAGGGTTCGGGTGCGTGACGCGAACGGGTTCGCTAAGGGGGTCGGTGCGCGAAAAACGGATTCGCTAAGGGGTTCGGGTGCGCGGTGGGTTCGGGTACGCGATAGAATTTCCGATAATAAACATTTTCGATAGTATACATTATACAAACATATAACATTTCCAATATACATTTAAATGAAGCACATATATTTCTAATATACATAGAATTTCCAATATACATTTAAATGAAGCATTTCCAATATACATTTCAAACATATAACATTTCCAATATACATTTCAATGTAAATATCTCCAATACACATTTCAACATGCCTATACATTTCCAATAAATAAACATGCATATACATTTACATTTTCAGCATATAAATATTTGCAATTTACATTTGAACATTTTTCAATACATATGAAGCATGTATATTTCTAATAGACGCGGCACGAAGGCCGGCTCAACGTGTTCGGCCATGCAAGGGTACCTGCACACACACAAACAGACACGGCACGAAGGCCGGCTCACACGTACACAACCACGCACGGCACGAAGGCCGGCATCACAGGGGACACAACTTCATTCACTCCGTCTATGAACAGGCTACACAACTTCCCAACACATGGTTAGCTCATGTAATTATATTATTGGGGTCAAAGCCCAGTTCCAAATCTAGCACAACAAGGGTTACTCCACAGCCCACCAATTTTACTACACCGAAATGCAAATTCACTTGTCAGGTAATGCCATCAACAATGTCCTTCCAATATCTCACAGCCAAACACTAATCTACAGGGAAAACAGGTTACCACTACTCCATAGACCATGTAAAGAAATTCCAATTCCAAATTCCCTTTTTGAGCAGTAAAACATGACACTAATCTACCTGGAGTTCTACAACCAAACCAGACCTCCACAACTTTCACCAATCTAGCACAAGTACTGATGGGAATAGGACACAGTCGGGAAATTCTTCACCGAGCACAGGTGAATTCCGCTACTGAACCCTCCGCGCCTGATCAATTTCTTAACAATTTAACACAGGCAATCGGGCTAAAGCAGACGGGACCAAATCTATCTAGCAACACAGCGCGCGATCGAGAAGGTGGAGAGAGAGAGAGAGAGAGGAGGGGAACCCCAACAGACCTTGGTCTTGGTCTCGACGCGGACATCGAGGGACTGGACGCGGGTGGTGAGGGACCCCGCGACGGGCGGCGGCGCGGGGACGACGGCGAGGGCGCGGGGACGGCGGCGTGGGCGAGGGCGACGGGCGGCGGGCGCGCCAACGACGGCGGCGAGGCGAGGAGGAGGGCCGGCGGTTTGGGGGAAGACGAAGTGCTGCGGGGGCGGGGGCCGGCGCGAGGCTATATAGATCCGGGGCATTTAGCACCGGGTGCAGCCACGACCCGGTGCTAAAGGCCCTTTAGCACCGGGTCTATACAGCACCCGGTGCCAAAGGACCCCCTTTAGCACCGGGTCTTCCCACCACCACCCGGTGCTAAAGGCCCTTTAGCACCGGGTCTTCTACACCCGGTGCTAAAGGCCCTTTAGCACCGGGTCTTCTACAGCCGGTGCTAAAGGCCGTAACTGGCACCAAACGAAAATTGGGGGCCTTTAGCACCAGATTTTAGATCAACCCGGTGCTAAAGGCCCCAAATTTTCGTTTGGCGCCAGTTTCCAAACCGGCCTTTAGCACCGGTGGCTACTATTTGAGAATCTTATAAATATAGTTTTTAATATATAGTTATTAATACTTGTTTTAATTCAGTTATTAATACCTATTAAAAATATATATTAAATAAGAAAATCTTATAAATTACTAGAAAATCAATATAAAATGCTAGAAAATCTTATAAATTAATAGAAAATCTTATAAATTACTAGAAAATCTTATAAATTACTAGAAAATCAATATAAAATGCTAGAAAATCTTATAAATTAATATAAAATCTTATAAATTAATAGAAAATCTTATAAATTACTAGAAAATCTTATAAATTACTAGAAAATCTTATAAATTAATAGAAAATCTTATAAATTACTAGAAAATCTTATAAATTACTAGAAAATCTTATAAATTACTAGAAAATCAATATAAAATGCTAGAATTAATAAAAACAATCTTATAAATCAATAGAAAATCTTAGAACATAAGTGGAACATAAATGCAAATATAGTCATTACAAATTGGGTGGAACATAGTGCAATTAAATTACATGGCATCATCGTTTACTCGGACACTAATAAACTTCCTCTTTACAAATGTTCCTTGATTGTGATCACGCCATAGATACGGTGTCTCCTCCGCCGCTAACAGGATGCTTGGGTCATCAGCCACTAAGAATGGAGGCCGGCCATCGAGCATATCATAATCTTCATCCGTCTTGTCCTCAACTCCTACGATTTTTCTCTTTCCAGGAAGAACTATATGACGCTTTGGCTCGTCTTGTGATGGGTCCAATTGCTTACCCCCACCTTTCTTAGCCGCCCCTTTCTTCGGTCTGCTAGCCATGTCCTTCACATAAAAAACTTGTGTGACAGCTTTGGCCAGGACGAACGGTTCGTCTAGAAAGCCAATCTTGTTTAGGTCCACTAACGTCATTCCATAGTCCGCTTCAACTTTAACACCTCCTCCAGTCAGCTTCACCCATTGGCACTTGAACAGTGGGATCTTCAAAGGTCCGTACTCTAGTTCCCATATCTCCTCTATGATTCCATAGTATGAGTTTGTATTGCCATTGGTGTCTGTCGCGTCGATCCGGACACCACTGTTTTGGTTGGTGCTTTTCTTGTCCTGGGCTCTTGTGTAAAATGTATACCCATTGATGTCGTATCCTTGGAATGTCAAGATCGTGCTCGATGGACCTCTAGCTACAAAAGCTAGCTGCGCATCAATGCCCTCGACACCCATAAGACGTCTTCGCAACCAATCGGCGAAAGTACTATTGTGCAGACGCTGAATGAAGGCCGCAGACTTTGTTGAGTTTTCGTCCCTGAGAATCTGCATGTGCTCCTCGATGTACGGAGCAACTAAGGTTCATTGTTGCAAAACTGTGAGGTGCGCTTTACGAAATGTCTCAACGTCCTTGATCACCATCGATCTTCTCCCTAGTGTGCCCTTTCCACCAAGTCTCCCCTCGTGATGTGATTCGGGCACACCAATCGGCATAAGATCGTCGACAAAGTCAACACATAATTCAATGACCTCTTCTGTTTCGTATCCCTTAGCAATGCATCCTTCTGGACGAGAACGATTACGGACATACTTCTTTAGGACATCGAAGAACCTCTCAAATGGGAACATGTTGTGTAGAAATACTGGGCCCAATATACGAATCTCTTTGACGAGGTGAACCAATAGATGTGTCATGATATTGAAGAAGGATGGTGGAAATATCATCTCAAAGCTGACAAGACATTGCACCACGTCGTTCTGTAGCTGATCTAAATGGTCTGGATTGATCACCTTCTGAGAAATTGCATTGAGGAATGCACATAGCTTCACAATGGCTTTCCGCACGTTAACTGGTAGCACACCCCTGAGTATGACGGGAAGCAGCTGTGTCATCAACACATGGCAGTCGTGAGACTTCAGGTTTGTGAACTTCTTCTCTATCATATTTATTATTCCCTTAATATTGGAGGAGTAGCCAGACGGAACCTTGATACTGTTCAAGCATTCAAACATGCTTGCCTTCTCTTCTTTGCTGAGAGTGAAGCTGGCAGGACGCAAGTACTGGCGTCCTTTGTCTCTCTTTTCTGGATGTAGATCAGTCCGTTGCTTCAATCGTTTCAGCTCCTGACGTGCTTCCAGTGTATCTTTTGGCTTCCCATAAGTACCCAGGAAGCTTATCAAGTTCACGCAAAGATTCTTCGTCAGATGCATCACATCAATCGCGTTACGGACCTCTAAACGTTGCCAATAAGGTAGCTCCCAAAAGATAGACTTCTTCTTCCACATCGCGGCACGACCATCCTCGCCCGTCGGAGCAGCCTGGCTTCCGTCTCCCTTGCCAAACACCACGTGTAGGTCCTTCACCATATCAAATAGCTCTTCTCCACTTCGGTGTCTCGGCTTTGTACGGCGGTCAGCATTCCCGCCAAAATGCGCACATTTCTTTCGTAGCTCATGCTTCGCCGGAAGGAATCGACGGTGACCCATGTACACAACTTTACGACAATGTTTCAAATACATGCTTTCGGTTTCCTCTAAACAGTGAGTGCATGCTTTATATCCTTTGTTTGATTGTCCTGATAGGTTACTTAGTGCAGGCCAGTCGTTGATGCTTATGAAAAGCAGTGCTCGAAGGTCAAACTGCTCCTGCTTGTCCTCATCCCACATGCTAACACCTTCATTCTTCCACAGCTGCAAAAGTTCGTCAACCAATGGTCTTAGGTACACATCAATGTCGTTGCCAGGTTGCTTTGGGCCTTCGATGAGCACTGGCATCATAATGAACTTCCGCTTCATGCAGAGCCAGGGGGGTAGGTTGTAGATACAAACAGTCACGGGCCAAGTGCTATGACTACTACTCATTTCACCAAAAGGGTTCATGCCATCGGTACTTAAACCAAGCCTAACATTCCTCGCATCAACATCAAACTCTGGGAATACTCTGTCGATGTTCCTCCACTGGGATCCATCGGCGGGGTGTCTCAACATGCCATCCTGCTTACGTTCTTCTTTGTGCCAGCACATCAGTTTGGCATGGTCTTTGTTCCTGAACTAACGCTTCAGACGGGGAATCAGAGGGAAATACCACATCACCTTCGCAGGGATTTTTTTCTTAGAACGCTCTCCCCCAACATCACCAGGGTCATCCCGCCTGATCTTGTATCGTTGAAAGGACCTTGATGTCACCTAGAGGGGGGGGTGAATAGGTGAATCTGCAAATTACAAACTTTTTCACACAGTTAGTACAGAAACCGGTCAGACCGGTTTCTAAAACCGGTCAGACCGGTTTCTAAAACCGGTCAGACCGCTTTCTTGAAAGTGGTCAGACCGCTTTACCAAAGCGGTCAGACCGGTTTTCCACAGAGAAAACCAACTATGTAAATTAACCCCCTCTACAAGTTCTAGCATAAACCAAACTTGGTGATGGGCTCCTGTAGATGATAACTAGCAGGTCCACTTAGTCCCTGCGCACAAGTAGAGCACACCCAAGTAGAACGATGCGGAAGCGAATATAAATGCTAGAATTGAGCTTGAGAAGTAAAACAAGAGACAAGGATTTGTTTTTCCGAAGTTCGGAGTTCACCGCTGCCACCAAGGCTGTCACAAAGACACGATGAATCCTAGTCTCCGTTGAGGGCCTACGAAAGGCGAGCTTATCCACTCCAAGCCACTTTCCTCGGGTTCCACTAACTTTTGACCCTTTTTCACGAAGGAGGCAAGGCCAGCCTTTACAACCAATCCGTGGCCTACCACACTCACGGTAGCTCACCGGCGACACCTAGCCGTCTAGGAGGATCACCTCCAAGAGTAACAAATTCTTCAATTGGTTGCTAGACTCCACCGGAAGTGCTCAAGGCTATGGATATGCTCTCACTGTTGCAATTAGCTCTCTCTTGCTATCTAGCTCATACACAAAGCATCCCTCAACCCAAATCCAAAGATATGAACTAAATCAATCAACTCTCATAAAGAGAGGTTTGGGGAGAGCTTGCTAGTGCTTGGGAAGGCTTGGGACGTGCCACAAAGACAATGGAACCAGCAGCCCTCACAAGAGAGGGATATGGGGTATAAATACCCCACACAACACAAACTAGCCGTTATAGCCGTTGGAAAACCGGTCAGACCGGTTTCCCAAACCGGTCAGACCGGTTTTTCAAACCAACTAGCCGTTACACCAGTCAGAGCCCCAAAAGCGGTCAGACCGCTATCCAAAACCGGTCAGACCGGTTTTGGTCCCCTCAGCACACTAAGTCCCTAAAGGACTTCTCTCTTGAGGTTATCTCTCATGGGTTGATCTATTGAGCACTTTTTGGTGTTGTCAAGACAACTAATGTTGCATCCCTCTTGATAGTACGAAATTCCTAAACTCAAGATAAAAACAATAAATAGAATCTACCACTTGAGCTTTTATATCTTCATTGATGTCATACTTGATCATCTTCAACTTTGAGGGCTTCAACACTTCATGTCTTGCTGAGCAAATCCAATCTTGAGCCAATGGCTTAGAATTTCCATTGTATGAAACAATTCATAATCCATTCCACTATATGATCAATAAAGATTAGATGCTTCGCATTGCTTCACTTGATATGACTTGATCGACGTATAGAAACCAAACTTTGTTAGGAATGTCACTCCCATCTAGCTTGATCCCTTCCGTCCTCTCTTGCCAAATTAAGCTTCGCTTTGCATTGCATCATCAATGAAATTCATATCTTCAATTAACTTGAAATGTATTCAATATTGTCTTGTATGTTGTCTTTGGTAGATAACTCGTCCATAAGCTTCCATGCACTTGAGACCACGTAATATCCATAGAATCGGTCCCAATTTGAATATAGCCATAGCTATGGATCAAGCCCAAAGAAATCCTAATTTCTTCAAATAATTTAACCCAAAACCTTTGACAAGTATCTTATCAATGAGACCAACCAATTTGCATAAGACCATGTCTCATTTATCACTTTCACACACTTGTCATTGTATTGCTTAGTTGTATGGGATCACACTCACTTGTTTGCTCTCATGTCATTTATACCAATAATAAGCACATGTTCTTTTCAACAGGTATATTATATGAATGTCCATACGAATAAAGCCCTGCTCATATACTTAAGCAAACAAGTTAAATACAAATCATGTTGTCATCCAAAATCACCAAAACATATAAGTGCCTAGATGCACTTTCAATCTCCCCCTTTTTGGTGATTGATGACAACATGATTAAAGCTTACAAAAGATATGAAATTTAAGCTCTAGATGACTAAGATATATAGTGAGCTCCCCCTTAATATGTGCTTTGAATAGAATCTCAAAAATTCGGCCTCAAATGCCAAATGCACATATAAGCAATAAAAATGAGAGCTCTCACTATATCTCAGAATCCAATATGTGCAACAAGTGTGTGTAACAATATAAACAATTTGTGATGCATATGACATGTATAACACTCAATAAATGGAAAAAGAATTACATGTGCTGTCTCAGGCATACCGGTTTGGCAAACCGGTCTGACCGGTTTTGCCCAGACAGCACATGCACAACAAGCATCAACCAAGACATGTATACCACACTAGCAAGTAGTCACTTAGAATACATAAATAGATTCAACACACATAGTAGCACACATTACAAGTTCTCAAGTCCACAAATAGATAAGATATGAATTTATTACATCCATCCAAAGTACTACACGACTACAAGATCAACTAGATAAGCTTTAATCCATTCTTCTCCCCCTTTGTCATCAATCATCCATAAAGGGCCTTGAGAAGCTTGTAGTCATGCTCCCATCATGCATCCAATCTTCTCCGCTGCTAGAAGGTAGGGCTATGATCATCTGACGAAGAAGATGTAGTCCAATGAAAACCTTCACTCAATTGAATGTGCAAGTGATAATCTAGAGTGATTCAGATGTGCTAGTCATGGTCTAAGATAAAGATGTGCTAGACATACCATGACTAGGAGTAGAAGTGGGTCCGAAGATAGACGCCGCTGCTTGAGAAGCAAAATCTCCGGGAGATGGAGATGGTGCATTCGAGAACTGAACTCCCGCCATAGATGAAGATGTGCCACCATATGCATATGAAGAGGACGGGAGTGTGGCAGCTGCATAGGTAGGTCCTGGAGGTGCAAACCCAAACGAAGAACCAAACAAGTCACCCTCTGAAGTAGGCATGTATGGCATAGTCCCTGGAGCACCAACTGACTGAAAAGGGGTTGGTGGAGGCTGCGAGCTCGACCCAACGTGTCCATATCCAAATATGTCACCATACTCCTCAAAGTAGCCCGCATTCATGTGATCGGTCATGATGTCTCGAAGCGGGGGTATCTCAGGTAGCTCAAGTGGTGGAGAGATAGGTGATGGCAGATCATTCGAACTCAACACGGCGCGCAGTTTCTTGAACTCATCACGAGTCTTCTTATTCTCTAGCCTCTGCTGCCTAATATCAACCCGGACATCCCTCTGACCTTTGCAAAAGTCTGTAAACATAGATATGAACTTATTGATGGGAGAGGTCCGTCCCTCTGGCTGTGCACCACTGCAAGACCCAAACCGGTCAGACCGGTTCCGGCCTGCTGCTGCTCAGCCAGAGGCTGCTGAAACTGAGCGCCTCCCTGCTGAGTGTGCTGCCCCTGCTGGTCATCTGGCTGATGTGGAGGCTCTTCCTGTGGTGGAGAGGGCATACGAAACTTGTGAGGCACGGGAGGCTTCAATGGCTTGTGTTGAGTGTCCTTCTTGATTTTCAAATTTGTAACCCTCTCAATGATAAGCATGATGAAAGGGCTATAGGCACAAATCTTCTGAGGACTCTCAGAAATAGCCTTGATCTCCTGCCAAATGAAATCGGCAACACTAAAGGGAGGTGTCTCCTCTCCAATCCTCAAATAATACATCAAGTTCCTCATGTAGAGTGAGATATCTGAGGTGTTGCCATCTCTAGGAGTGAGTGTCTTGCGGAGCATCCTATAAAGGGTCCCATAGTAGGTGTAGAGACCACTCACTTTCCCCCAGCTGCCATTCTGATTTCTTGGATACATGAATTTTAACTCTGAATTTTCTAGTACACCACTATCATGTATCTTCACGGTGTTTTCATCCTCATTATCAACCCTCAAGAGAGTAGCAAAGGCAGTGTAAGTGATGTGATAGCGCTGTCCTTCTGTCATCCAATGCATAGCTCTCTCCTGCCTACCACCCTGCTCGTAGTATCCGAAGTACATAGTGGCATAGAACTGAGCAATGACTTCCTTGTTCCAGCTGTGCCTGAAGCCCATGAGATGTTTGACGCGCTTTTCAGAACACACTCTGATGATCTCATTGAACACAGGATTGTCTTGCTTGCTCATGTACTCCCAGTCGATATACTGTGCATCTGATGTGATCTTGGTCTTCTTCATAATAGCTGTGGAATAAAAGTCCTGCTGAAAAAGAGTCCAAAATCTGTAATCGGTGGCTGTCCTATCCACATCGAGTGGACTAGTCCTCCTCAACCTCCTGACGACATCAGTCATCCCACTAGCGAGGTAATCTGTCACTCTCCTACTAGCTGGGCCAGTGGGTCTGACTATCTCAAGAACGAGAGGGGCATTTGCCTCAACTGACTCATCATCACCTGCCTCCTCTTCCTCATCATCACCAGCAACCATCTCCTCATCATTATCATCATCATCTCCCTGCGGACCATGACGGTACTCAACCCTGTAGTTCTTATCCTCATCCTCATCTTCGTCACTAGTGGAATTTTCCACTACATCCACCTCCTCAATCTCCTGCTCAGCTGCTATCTTTGTCCTCCTAGGCCTCAAATTTCTTCCCCCGGCCGCTTGCGAGCTGCTGCCAATAGAAGGGTCGTGACGCCCCTTTTTAATCCGATCGGCATGGGGTCCCCTTGGCATCTTCGACTGCCTTTCCTGGGTTCACAAGAGATGGAACACATAGCATAAATACCCAGGAAAAAGATTGATAAAAATTTGATCAACTTGTGAGCATCCAACAAGTTTTGGGTCAGCTCAGAGCCAAACCGGTCAGACCGGTTTCCCAAACCGGTCAGACCGCTTTTGCCTGAGCTGAGCCAAAACGAGTTGGAGATCAATCTGGACAGAGTCTGATCTGGTCATTGAAAGATTATAGCAAAACAAGTCATCCCTAGTCCATATGTGTGCCAACACATCGCAAAACAGGGACTTGGGCCTACACTGCCCAAACCGGTCAGACCGCTTTGCGCAGTGAAGGTGCAAATCCTTGTTGTGCAAAATGTAGCCAACCAAATCGTATGATCTCTTAGGGATAGCTTCCTAGACATGCCAGAAGATGTTCTACCAAATGGTTTTGCAAGATATTCAACGAGTGAGTAGATCGGGCGATGGGAAGATTTGAATACCTTGAGAGCCAAAAACTTCGAGAAAGATGAAGTTTTGAATCCAACACTCGATGGGAATCCAATCACCAGCCTTGGGGCACTCCAATCCCAAAGAGAAATCTCTTTTTCCTTGGTTGAATCAAGAAATCGCCATGGGGGCGTTTCTTACGGTGAAGAACAGAGGAGAGAGAGAGTTCTCGTGGTGAATGAGTATGGGAGGAGAGAGGGAATCACGGGATGAGATAAATCCTCGTGGGCCCGCTGTCCTGGCCAAACCGGTCAGACCGGTTTGGGAAACCGGTCGGACCGGTTTTGCCCAGACAGCAGGGAAAAGATTGAAATAAGAGGATTTGATCTTCCAAAGCTTGCTCACTTGTCTTGAGAAAGTATATGACGACCATTATATCCAAATTCTCAAGATTGTCCATGAAAAGATAAGATTTCCAATAAATCATTTTCTTTCGTTTCTTCCGAAAGATATGTGAGAGGATAGATAGATAAAGGATTTATGGACTTGAAAAAAAACTCACTATTTTTGACTAGCCATCAATCAAGCAAGGGTAACTATAGTCACAAATAGATTGACGATGGTCAAAGGACCGAAACTCAAATATTTTCACAATTGCACAATCCTATCATGCTAGTTGGGTTTTTCAAAATCTATCCTATGTCACCCAAAGACATGCACATATATTGAGCACATAACGACATTAACATATTTAGCTTACACTATTCACCAAGAAAGTGTTAACCAAATATATAATGGACGCATGGGAGCTTTATATATTTGCATGTAAATGCACACTCTAGCATAATAGAGCCTAGATGCACAAGGTAAATACTAGTTCATAGAAAACATACCTTGGCCTCTAGTAGAATGTGTTGTGCAATATTGTCAATTTTGTCCATATGAGTTGTCTCATGATATAATCAATTTAATCAACATAGAGAGAAAACGTTAATGTGCACAACACATGATTTCATAATCAATGACTTTTATAAAAGCATGATAACATGTGCCATTAATTATGAAGCCACACAATATAGACCAAATTCCTTATTTTAGTGCATTTGTGATGATGTGGTTAGAAAGGACTCATATGCACTAGTTTTGAAAGATTAAATCAATTTAAGGAATTTAATGCTATATTATGGTGAGTAGCCAAAACAAAAATTGAGATTAAGATTCATGATAAGGATGGTTATAGGGTTACCGTCATGAATCACAAGGTGAGTTGACAACTCCAATTTTGAGAGAAGTGATCTCTCATTGATGCGACTACAAATTGAAGCGTCCCCTCGAAAGAGAGAACTTAATGTGATACAAATACCAGTCCCAGGATGCTGGTTCACATTATTACAACAGATAGTTTAGTACAGAGACAATATTACGGGTGACGGTGGCATTGCAGGGCCACTACAAACAGGACTAACACTAAGCTCCAGATAAAAAGGTTGATGGCGTAGAGGTCTTCATCAGAGTGGCAACGCATGTGGCTTCCAGCGGGTGACCCTAACACACAGGCAAAGGTTGGGTGTAGAACGAACCCCACTAGGCGATATCCTCAGGCACAAAGTCTGGGTCTGCCTCTGCAACAGATTAAGCAAGGGTGAGTACATACGTACTCAGCAAGCACAACCACAACCACGGAGGGGTATAACAGAAATATGCTCAGGATAACAACAAGGAAGGCTTACGGTTTATTTAGCAACAAAGAAAATTTTATTACACATGCAAAGGGGTTGGTTTTCGCAATGGGTTTTCACAAATACTACTTTTAAAAATGACAGTAAGTGTGATACTTTTTCGTACAAGATTTTGTTGCTACCAGATTTCCCATCTGTCGTAGCCCAAGTCAAAACATTTCTCAGCTCAACCCACCAACACTTTCTTACACCAAAACAGGGGACTAGTGGAGTGACCAAGCCGTAACTCGCCCAATACCGTGGACACGGCTATCCGGATAGGTTTTAACTCTGCAGAGGTGTACACAACCACAAGTAGGCTACCACAGCATGAACACCTTAGTGTCAGTGCAGCTCCTAACCAAGCCATTACCCACCATAGCTAGACTGACAAGTTATCACAGACGCGACCAGGGGGTAAGCAACCTACCAACGAGGTTCTACCCAGGGGCATACCTCACATAGACTGTATCCCCGGCTCCATGGCCCTCTGTTGCTCACCAGCACACCACATAACCAGCAGCTCAACTAGTGGGATTTATGCTAGGCCGTTGCCACATACAACGGTCGAGTGGTGGTACAGAAAAATGGGTTAGGCTAGATGACACATCAACATCATCCCAAAACTTGTGATAGGATAGACAACTCCCACCATGCTCAACCACACCGGTTCGAGCTCACCTCGGTATTCCACACGGAGTACCGTCTGTCTCATCCCACACGGGTACTCATTTTATTTACACAAATCATCTCTTTTATTTTAAAGCACGCACACGGTTGCTTTTGTAACTACCAAGTATTTGTCATGGGGGGGGGGGGTATAATGGTAAAATGTTCCTAAGCATTTCTAGCAGCGACTAATATTCAAATAGAACATTGCCATATTTAAATATTAATCTAGGTTGTCAAGGAAACAGTCATAGCAATCAAGGTATGGCTATCCAAACGGGTTTAGCAGTAAAATTATGCAAGTTTTATAAATCAGGCCATGGGGTGTGTTTATAAAAACTGGGACAACAGTATGCATCAAAGGGTGGGATTGCACTTGCCGTTCTCCCAACCCTCGGGGGATTCCTGCCCGGGGTCTTGGTCTCCAAGCTCCTGCTCGTAGCACTGCTCCTCCTCGAGTCCTTCCTCGTTCACAGCGGAGTCTACGGCACACACAACAAACACCCAATAAATAAAAGAAAAAGCTTTTATTGAGCTCCGAAAGAGAGAACGGAAAAAGAGAGCGGATGGTGATGGTATGATTATTTTTGAGTATAGACTGGTTGGATTTGGCGGAAATATACTGGGGAATATTGTGGTTGAGTTTGGGGTCAAACGGGATTAATTTGGCGCATGAAATGACGAGTTTAGTGGGGTTTAGGGGCTGTTTAAAAAGAAAAGGACCTTTCTGTAATTATGGGAAAGTTCAGGGGCCTCTGGCGAAATAAATAGAGAGAGGGGGAATAGTGGTCGTTGGACTGCGGGTTGATTTGGTAAAAGTTCAGGGGGCTATGTGAAAGCGTGTATGAGAGAGGGGGTCCTATGCATATTGGACCGCGGGTTGATTTCCATACTCAACAGGGGGTTATTCGGAAAATGGCCGTCTCTTTCACGCGAAACAGAGTCAGGGGGGGGAGAGGCGACGGCGGCGCTGACCGGCCGATTCGCCGGCGATTGAGCGGCGGCGGTGGACGGGAACAGGGGGAAAAGAGAGAGAGGGGTATGGCGAGTCCACTGGTGCCCTTACCACGGCCGGAAATGGGGTGAGGTGTCCGGCCCACGAGAGCAGGCGGCGGCGGCAATGGAGACGGGGCGGCGGCGATGCAGTGGTGGGGGAGGCGAATTGGGTGGCGGGTGAGGGAGAGGTGATGGGGGTGGTGCCCGTCGGCCCCTTTTATAGGCGTGGCGGAGCTCGAAGAGGTGGGCCGACGAGCGGAGGGGAAGGAGGCGCTCGGCGAGCGGAAACAATGGCGGCCGGGCCCGTGGCCGTGATTGGTACGGTGGCGCAGAGTTTGTCGCGCGCGTGCGTGTGGTGAAGTGCTGGCGCCGTGACAGGACTGAGGAGGGGCCGGCGATGGCGTGTAGGCGAGTGTGGCGGTCGGTGGCATGTCTGGTGGCGGTCGGAGCCGCGGCGGTCGTGGTGCGGGGGTGGCACGCCCGAGGGGATGGTTCGGCGGTAGTGTGCTCGGGTAGGTGGCGTGGTTTGGCGACGACAGCGTGGCCTGCGAGCGGCACGGCAGCGGCAGCGCGGCGGTGGTCGGCACGGTTGTGTTGGCGTGCGCGGCGGGCAGGGGAGCGGCGTGCTCTGGTGAGCCGGCCGTACGGGAGCAGAGCGAGAGCGGCACGACGGTGGTGGCGTGGTGCGGAGCGGAGCCGAGCGCGCGCGAGCGAGCCGGCGGTGGCGTGCACGCGCGAGCGCCGCGTACGACGGTCGGAGCGGCGGGCCGGGGCGTGGCGAGGTCGGCGCGGATGGTGCGGCGGGTCTGCGACGCGACAGAGCCGGGTGGTGGTGGCGAGGCTGGTTGGCCGGCGCAGTGGTGGGGCCGGTGGACTTGGAGCACGGCAGGGAGGGGATGGCCGGCGGCGAGCAGAGCTGCAGTGCCAGCAGCGGCGGTGTCGGCCAGAGGAAACAGAGGAGGGGAAAAGGAAAAAGGAGAGAAAGGGGAAAAAGAAAAGAGAGGGAAAAGAAGAAAGAGAAAAGAGAAAGAGAGAGAGGAAAAGGGGAGAGAGATGGCGGGATTCGCGGCGGAAAGTTGGTGGGCGGTCGACGACGGTCGGCCAAGGTCGATAGGTTCCGGCGGTCGACCCAAGGGCGGACGATGCGGGATGGGACGGGAAGGAGGCAGTGATGTGGTGCGGACAGGGCGGGAGGGGGGAAAACGACAGGCGAAGAGGATTCGGCGGAAAGGGAGCTCGGGCGGTGAAAAGGTTTTGAAACGATTTTACCGGGTGTGTTAATTAGGTGATTTTCCCAGAGATTAGAAACGCGGGCGCCACAAACCTACCCCACTTAAAGGAATCTCGTCCTCGAGATTCGGCTGGCTTCAAAAAAAGGTGGGGGAACTCTTTCTTCAGGGCATCTTCTCTTTCCCACGTAGCTTCCTTTACACTGTGTCTGCTCCACTGTACTCTGCATATTCGCACTTCGGAGTTTCTGGTTCTCTTGGTGACGGTGTCCAAAATTTTGACCGGTACCTCCTGATACTGTAGATCTGTCTGCAGGTCTATCTCTTCCTCCGGTATGTGTTCTTCTTCAGGTACTCTCAAACATTTTCTCAGCTGGGAGACATGGAATACCGGGTGTATATCTGACATTGCTTCGGGTAACTCCAATCGGTAGGCTACCTTTCCAACTTTCTTTTGCACCGGGTATGGTCCGATGTACCGAGGGGCCAACTTTCCATGGACTTGAAATCTACGGGTTCCCCGGATGGGTGAAACTTTGAGATAAACAAAATCTCCTGGATTAAACTCCAGTTCTCGTCTCTTCTTGTCTGCGTAGCTTTTCTGTCTGGACTGCGCTGCTCTCAATTTCTCCCTAATTTCAGCTACTTTCTCTTCGGCTTCTTTTATGAGTGCGGGTCCCACTAGTGTACGCTCTCCTACTTCTGACCACATTAAAGGAGTTCTGCACTTTCTCCCGTAGAGGGCTTCAAACGGGGACATACCCAAACTTGCCTGGTAACCATTGTTATAGGAGAACTCTGCATAGGGTAAGCTCTGTTCCCAATTTTTACCATAGGTAAGGACACATGCTCTCAGCATATCTTCCATAATCTGATTTACTCTTTCTGTCTGGCCATCGGTCTGAGGGTGATACACGGAGCTAAAGTCCAACTTGGTGCCCATGGCTTTATGTAAGCTTTTCCAAAATCTCGAGGTGAACTGGGTCCCTCGGTCTGAAACAATTCTACTGGGCACTCCATGCAACTTCACTATGTTTTCCACATACAGTTTGGCTAGCTTCTCTCCACCATAATTCGTCCGTACAGGTAAAAAGTGAGCGACTTTAGTGAGTCGGTCCACTATTACCCATATAGAATCATGTCCCTTCTGTGTTCTGGGTAGTCCTACCACAAAGTCCATTCCTATCTCATCCCATTTCCAAACTGGGATAGGCAAGGGTTGTAATAATCCTGCCGGCTTCTGGTGTTCTGCTTTAATCCTTTGGCAGGTATCACACTGAGCGACAAACTGGGCTATGTCAGCTTTCATTCCTTTCCACCAATAGTTCTGCTTTAAGTCCGAATACATTTTGGTGGATCCCGGGTGAATGGAATATTGCGAGTTGTGAGCCTCGTCCATGATTAACTGTCTAAAGCCTCCTTCCTTAGGCACACAAATCCTATCCTTGTACCACAGTGTTCCTTTGTTGTCGACTCTAAAGTCCGGTGCCTTATTTTCTCCGGTGTGCTTGCAGATCTGCACTAAATCCTTGTCCGTTCCCTGGGCTTCTCTGATTCGATCCTCCAGAGTGGACTGGATTGTCAGTTGGTGGCTAGCATTCTGGGGGACAATGTGCACATTTAACCGTGCCATTTCTTCTTGCAGGTGGGCACTCTTGGGTCTGTAAGATTTTCGGCTTAGGGCATCTGCCACCACATTGGCCTTGCCAGGGTGGTAATGAATTTCCACATTATAATCCTTAACCAATTCTAACCATCTTCTCTGTCTGAGGTTCAGGTCTGGTTGGGTGAAAATATACTTTAAGCTTTTATGATCCGTGTATATTTCACACTTGTTCCCAATCAGGTAGTGTCTCCAGATCTTGAGTGCGTGCACTACGGCTGCAAATTCCAAATCGTGCGTGGGGTAATTCTGCTCATGAGGTCTAAGTTGTCGGGAGGCATATGCCACAACTTTTCCATCTTGCATGAGGACACACCCTAATCCTTGGCGGGACGCGTCACAGTAAACGACGAAATTCCTGTGAATATCTGGTAAGGTTAAAACTGGGGCAGCGGTCAGCTTTTTCTTCAGCTCCTGGAAACTCTTTTCGCACGACTCGGTCCAAACAAATTTCTTTTCTTTCTTAAGTAATTCTGTCATGGGTCTAGCTATCTTGGAAAATCCTTCAATAAACCTCCGGTAATACCCAGCTAAACCAAGGAAACTTCTGATCTCACTCACATTGGTTGGTTGTTGCCAGTTTGAGATTGTCTCTACCTTCTCTGGGTCTACTGCTACTCCCGCTGCGGTCAAAATGTGACCAAGGAAAGCTACTTTTTCCAGCCAAAATTCACACTTGCTGAACTTGGCATAGAGCTGGTGTGCTCTTAACTTTTCCAATACTACCCGCAGGTGCTGTTCATGTTCTTCGGCACTCTTGGAGTAGATGAGTATGTCGTCAATAAAGACTACGACAAACTTGTCCAACTCATCCATAAATACTTTGTTCATAAGGTTCATGAAGTAAGCCGGTGCATTGGTGAGTCCAAATGGCATCACCGTGAACTCATACTGCCCATATCAGGTGACAAATGCGGTTTTTGAGGTGTCACTCCCCTTAATCTTCAGTTGGTGATACCCAGTCCTTAAGTCAATCTTGGAGAAGTATTTGGCTCCTTTCAACTGATCAAAGAGATCGTCAATCCTAGGGAGTGGGTATTTATTCTTGATAGTGACATCATTTAGTGCACGATAGTCGATGCACAACCTCATGCTCCCATCTTTCTTTCTTACAAAGAGTACCGGGGCTCCCCAAGGGGACGTACTGGGTCTGATAAAGCCCATCTGCTGCAACTCTTCTAGTTGTTTCTTTAACTCTTCTAACTCTGAGGCTGCCATCCTATAGGGTCTCTTGGCTATAGGAGAGGTTCCAGGGACAAGTTCAATAGCAAACTCTATGTCCCTATCCGGTGGCATACCAGGTAATACTTCAGGAAAAACATCAGGGTATTCTCTGATTACCGGGACTTCTTCTATGGTTTTTGTTTCCATACTAAAGATCATAGGATCTGGTCCACTTCCTTTGGTGTGACAGGCTACTTGTATTCCATCTGGGTTGGTTAGGTGCACTACCTTGTCAGCACAACCTATGAGACCATTGTGTTTGCCTAACCAATCCATTCCAAGGATCACATCTATTCCTTTGGATTCTAGTACTACTAGGTCTGCTAGAAACTCTACCCCACTTAAAAGGATCCGTACCCGCGAACAACCTAATTGGCACTTAATATCACCTCCAGGTGTTCGGGTTAGTAGGGGTGTCTTTAGTAGTACTGTAGGTATTTTGTGTTCTTCCACAAAACTTGATGATATGAAAGAATGCGATGCCCCAGAATCAAATAATATTGTTTCCAAAACTGAACTGACTAGGTACTCACCGAGTACTACTCCTTGTGCCCCTTGAGCTTCCTGCGCGTCGATGTGGTTGACGCGGGCTCGTCCATACAACTGCTGGGTGTTGTTGTTGTTGCTGCCGGTGTTGGTGCTGCGGACGGGTACGCGGTTGGCTCTAGACACTGGTGGCTTGGGTCCATTCACCGAGTTGGAGTAGACTGATATCGCAGGCTTGCTTCTCGGATACGGGCAATCGGCGATGTAGTGCCCGGTCTCACGACAGTTGAAACAGGCTCTTGTATTGCTGTTGCTGGCTGTGGCCTGACTGACCTTGCTCTGTGGTGGCTTCGAAGCGGTCTGGCTCTTGAACTGGTTGTTGGGAGCCTGGGAGCTTGTGGCCTGAGACTGGGTCCTATATTGCACGGGAGCCTGGGGTCTAGGTGCAGCATAATCGGAGCTCCTGGGTTTCTGCGAGCGATCCAGCTGACGGTTCTTGCTCTCCATAAACTTGCGCTTGTTCTCTTGCCTTGCTTCCATTCTGGCCTTTTTTGTGACAATGGCCTTGTTCATCAGTGTATTGAAGTCAGGGAAACTGTGGGTGACTATCAGGGCTCGAAGATCTGGGTGCAACCCTCGGATGAACGCGTCCTGTCTCTTTGCATCTGTCTTCACTTCATCAGGTGCATAACGGGCTAGCTCAGTGAACTCGTGGGTATACTCTTCCACGGTCTTGTTTCCTTGCCTCAGTGCACGGAACTCATCTGCCTTGCGCCTCATGGTGGCGTCGGGGATGTGGTAGCGACGGAATTCTTCTTCAAACTCCTTCCAGGTGATTGCAGACTCGTTTGGGGAGGTTGCACAGTAAGCGTCCCACCAAGCTAAAGCAGTTCCAGTGAGTTGATGGGTAGTCAGGAGAACTTTGTCACGGTCTCCGCATCCAAATGGTTCCAGCTTTCTCTTGATAGTTCTCAGCCAGTCATCTGCTTCCAAGGGGTTGCTAGACCCTCCAAAGGTGGGCGGCCTGGTTCTCAGGAAGTTAGTCAACTTGTCACCCGCATTGGGTCTACGGGCTGTCTCCTGACGGCGGCTGGCATTCCACACATTTTGCATGAACAGGGTGTGGTGGTACAATGCTTGTGCCAAGTTGAAATCTGGTGGGAGTGGGGGCATAACAAAAGATCCCTCATTCTGACTCCTGGGATGGCTTGCTTCTGGTCCGCCTCTTACAGGCGCTTGTCCTTCGGGCTGGTTCTCTCCCATAGGATCCTACTGATCCACTTCCTGGTTCTCAGGATTCTCTCTTCTTCCTTCCGGTTGCTCTCCTCCAGCAAGGGGGGCGCGTCTCTGAGAGGCGCTAGCGCGAGTGTTCACCATCTGCAGGTTGAGCAAGGCCTTCGTGAGATTGGGTTAAATGATGTTTAAGTTGATTAGTTCGCATTTAAAAAGGCAGAACAGCACACAAGCTAACAAACAAACACACAAGGTTTCATTCCAACAGCTGAGGGTTACAACACTTGGGGAGGGTTACAACGAGGCTCGCACTTCGAGGCGGGGTACAGGACATGGTAGGGAAAGCTACTGCTAGGGATACAAGAGTTCTTCGGACCAAGCTGGCTTCATTCTCATCTGAGTGCTTGACTCTGGGCCTACTCGCGAGGCGAGCTTTCCTCTGGCGGTGCAAGTCGTGCCTGCTCAGCCTCGGTCAAGGTCCCATTCTCCCGAGGCGGCTCAGATGGTCCTTCCTCAGCGGGCGGCGATCCTGCCGGAGTTCCCGCCAGTGCCTGTGGGTTTCCCACAATTTCTCCCCATGCCATGATCGGTGTCCCAAGTAGGACATGGGGTTCTCCAATTGCCGGAACAGGCATTCCACTTCTGGTCCAATCCTGGATACGCAGGTCCCGAGCCTGCCGGAGGCTTTCTTGGGCGACTGCCTCATTGCTGATGGCAGCAGCAGCTCTTGCTTCAGCCTGGGCCACCTAGACTTGGTGCATGCGGAGCGAGAATTCTGCTTGTTCAGCCCGGGCGGTCTGTTCCCTCAGGCGTTCGGCCTGCTCGTCAAAGAGTTGGTCCAAGGAATTGAGGTAGGTGACCACTTGGTACAGGGTGGGTTCCTCTTGACGGCGCTGCTCCAAGTTCCTTATGCGGGCTCGCCAGACTGCACTTCTGACGACCGGCGGGAAGTACCTCATTGGGGTGGGGACCAAGTGCCTTTCAAATATTCCACACATGAAGCGGAGGGCTTTCCTGAGTGCCAAGGGGTAGGTGTCCTGGTGCCTGAATCCTGTGGCGGTCGTACGCCATGCCTCGACAGGGTGGAGGTCACTCTTGGCGACAACTATGACCACTCTGCAGCGTTGGGTCCCATGGTGCTCATACTCCCTGCTGTAGTACCTCGGGCATTCTGGTACACCAAGGCGTTCCAGCGCGGGGATCAACAGGCTAGCGAAGCCCGGTGTGATTGGGCAAACTCCCTGGGTCCATCCTTGTTCCGCCATCTGAAACCAGGGGAAAACAAAAACTGAACAGGTGCAGGATAAAAGATGACCTTTATTGCATAACATGGTGGGGTACAAAGATCATGGATACATCGAGGCTAAGCTGGTAGTGCTACTGGAAACAACAGACCCTACTCTAGGAGAGGCTAGACTAAGTGCTAATCTACTCTAGACAGACTCGGCGCTTCTTCAGGGGGAGCTGATACTCTGGCACTTCATCTTCGGTCTGTGTGCCTGCATCCATGTGGGTCATCTCGGGCTCTCCTTCCAGCAGCCCATTCTCCCTTCTGTAGGCTTCAAGCCTATCCATGTACTCAGAGTAAGCCTGGCATCTGGCCTGTTGGGCGGCTAGGGAGCTGACAGCCTGAGTAGCTGTCACCTTCTGTATCTCCAGCTCTCTCTTTACTTCTTCCAACTCCTTCTCTGCCTTCTCGGCTCTGCGGATCTGGTGCCTCAGTTGTCCCGATGTCTCTCGGTACAGCCTGTCCAAGCCAGTGAGGTAAATGGACAAGTGGGACACAGTGTCCTCTATATCTTCATCTCTCCCAAGGTTTCTCATCTGAGCAATCCATTCACGTCCTCCGCTCACCAGGGGTGGGGTAAAACCTAGTGCTGTTCCCACGAGGTACTGCCTGTAGAGTGTGCGGAGGCACATCAGGGCTCTTCTTGCTGCTTTGCGGTAGGCATTGGGGCGGTCGTAGCCGGTGGCGTGGACAAACCAAGGTGCCACTTCCTTGTAAAGTGAGCTCTCTCCCACAAAAATGAACATCCGGCACCGACGGGTACCATTGGTGGTGAACTCCCGGCAAAAGTACTCGGGGATCTCTGTGACTCCAACGTGCTCCAGGCTGAGCAGCAGCAACTTGGGGAGGCCAGGTTCTGCGGGGCAGACTCCTTCGCCCCAACCCTCGTCAGCCGGCTGGGCCATCTGGAACAAGTCAAAAAGCCGTCGGTGAGTACTTGTGTGGGGGAAAAGGATTAGGCAAGAACAAACTAGTGAGAGGAGACTAGGTAGGGTCAAGATCCTAGGGGTACGTCCTACGGCCAACCTATCGGCTCTGATACCACCTGAAGCGTCCCCTCGAAAGAGAGAACTTAATGTGATACAAATACCAGTCCCAGGATGCTGGTTCACATTATTACAACAGATAGTTCAGTACAGAGACAATATTACGGGTGACGGTGGCATTGCAGGGCCACTACAAACAGGACTAACACTAAGCTCCAGATAAAAAGGTTGATGGCGTAGAGGTCTTCATCAGAGTGGCAACGCATGTGGCTTCCAGCGGGTGACCCTAACACACAGGCAAAGGTTGGGTGTAGAACGAACCCCACTAGGCGATATCCTCAGGCACAAAGTCTGGGTCTGCCTCTGCAACAAATTAAGCAAGGGTGAGTACATACGTACTCAGCAAGCACAACCACAACCACGGAGGGGTATAACAGAAATATGCTCAGGATAACAACAAGGAAGGCTTACGGTTTATTTAGCAGCAAAGCAAATTTTATTACACATGCAAAGGGGTTGGTTTTCGCAATGGGTTTTCACAAATACTACTTTTAAAAGGAACAGTAAGTGTGATACTTTTTCGTACAAGATTTTGTTGCTACCAGATTTCCCATCTGTCGTAGCCCAAGTCAAAACATTTCTCAGCTCAACCCACCAACACTTTCTTACACCAAAACAGGGGACTAGTGGAGTGACCAAGCCGTAACTCGCCCAATACCGTGGACACGGCTATCCGGATAGGTTTTAACTCTGCAGAGGTGTACACAACCACAAGTAGGCTACCACAGCATGAACACCTTAGTGTCAGTGCAGCTCCTAACCAAGCCATTACCCACCATAGCTAGACTGACAAGTTATCACAGACGCGACCAGGGGGTAAGCAACCTACCAACGAGGTTCTACCCAGGGGCATACCTCACATAGACTGTATCCCCGGCTCCATGGCCCTCTGTTGCTCACCAGCACACCACATAACCAGCAGCTCAACTAGTGGGATTTATGCTAGGCCGTTGCCACATACAACGGTCGAGTGGTGGTACAGAAAAATGGGTTAGGCTAGATGACACATCAACATCATCCCAAAACTTGTGATAGGATAGACAACTCCCACCATGCTCAACCACACCGGTTCGAGCTCACCTCGGTATTCCACACGGAGTACCGTCTGTCTCATCCAACACGGGTACTCATTTTATTTACACAAATCATCTCTTTTATTTTAAAGCACGCACACGGTTGCTTTTGTAACTACCAAGTATTTGTCATGGGGGGTATAATGGTAAAATGTTCCTAAGCATTTCTAGCAGCGACTAATATTCAAATAGAACATTGCCATATTTAAATATTAATCTAGGTTGTCAAGGAAACAGTCATAGCAATCAAGGTATGGCTATCCAAACGGGTTTAGCAGTAAAATTATGCAAGTTTTATAAATCAGGCCATGGGGTGTGTTTATAAAAACTGGGACAACAGTATGCATCAAAGGGTGGGATTGCACTTGCCGTTCTCCCAACCCTCGGGGGATTCCTGCCCGGGGTCTTGGTCTCCAAGCTCCTGCTCGTAGCACTGCTCCTCCTCGAGTCCTTCCTCGTTCACAGCGGAGTCTACGGCACACACAACAAACACCCAATAAATAAAAGAAAAAGCTTTTATTGAGCTCCGAAAGAGAGAACGGAAAAAGAGAGCGGATGGTGATGGTATGATTATTTTTGAGTATAGACTGGTTGGATTTGGCGGAAATATACTGGGGAATATTGTGGTTGAGTTTGGGGTCAAACGGGATTAATTTGGCG
This sequence comes from Echinochloa phyllopogon, assembly GCA_033239725.1. Lineage (NCBI taxonomy): Eukaryota > Viridiplantae > Streptophyta > Magnoliopsida > Poales > Poaceae > Echinochloa > Echinochloa phyllopogon. Next base: position 16,662,990 of record BTCW01000003.1, on the reverse strand, counting down.
CATGAAATGACGAGTTTAGTGGGGTTTAGGGGCTGTTTAAAAAGAAAAGGACCTTTCTGTAATTATGGGAAAGTTCAGGGGCCTCTGGCGAAATAAATAGAGAGAGGGGGAATAGTGGTCGTTGGACTACGGGTTGATTTGGTAAAAGTTCAGGGGGCTATGTGAAAGCGTGTATGAGAGAGGGGGTCCTATGCATATTGGACCGCGGGTTGATTTCCATACTCAACAGGGGGTTATTCGGAAAATGGCCGTCTCTTTCACGCGAAACAGAGTCAGGGGGGGAGAGGCGACGGCGGCGCTGACCGGCCGATTCGCCGGCGATTGAGCGGCGGCGGTGGACGGGAACAGGGGAAAAGAGAGAGAGGGGTATGGCGAGTCCACTGGTGCCCTTACCACGGCCGGAAATGGGGTGAGGTGTCCGGCCCACGAGAGCAGGCGGCGGCGGCAATGGAGACGGGGCGGCGGCGATGCAGTGGTGGGGGAGGCGAATTGGGTGGCGGGTGAGGGAGAGGTGATGGGGGTGGTGCCCGTCGGCCCCTTTTATAGGCGTGGCGGAGCTCGAAGAGGTGGGCCGACGAGCGGAGGGGAAGGAGGCGCTCGGCGAGCGGAAACAATGGCGGCCGGGCCCGTGGCCGTGATTGGTACGGTGGCGCAGAGTTTGTCGCGCGCGTGCGTGTGGTGAAGTGCTGGCGCCGTGACAGGACTAAGGAGGGGCCGGCGATGGCGTGTAGGCGAGTGTGGCGGTCGGTGGCGTGTCTGGTGGCGGTCGGAGCCGCGGCGGTCGTGGTGCGGGGGTGGCACGCCCGAGGGGATGGTTCGGCGGTAGTGTGCTCGGGTAGGTGGCGTGGTTTGGCGACGACGGCGTGGCCTGCGAGCGGCACGGCAGCGGCAGCGCGGCGGTGGTCGGCACGGTTGTGTTGGCGTGCGTGGCGGGCAGGGGAGCGGCGTGCTCTGGTGAGCCGGCCGTACGGGAGCAGAGCGAGAGCGGCACGACGGTGGTGGCGTGGTGCGGAGCGGAGCCGAGCGCGCGCGAGCGAGCCGGCGGTGGCGTGCACGCGCGAGCGCCGCGTACGGCGGTCGGAGCGGCGGGCCGGGGCGTGGCGAGGTCGGCGCGGATGGTGCGGCGGGTCTGCGACGCGACAGAGCCGGGTGGTGGTGGCGAGGCTGGTTGGCCGGCACAGTGGTGGGGCCGGTGGACTTGGAGCACGGCAGGGAGGGGATGGCCGGCGGCGAGCAGAGCTGCAGTGCCAGCAGCGGCGGTGTCGGCCAGAGGAAACAGAGGAGGGGAAAAGGAAAAAGGAGAGAAAGGGGAAAAAGAAAAGAGAGGGAAAAGAAGAAAGAGAAAAGAGCAAGAGAGAGAGGAAAAGGGGAGAGAGATGGAGGGATTCGCGGCGGAAAGTTGGTGGGCGGTCGACGACGGTCGGCCAAGGTCGATAGGGTCCGGTGGTCGACCCAAGGGCGGACGACGCGGGATGGGACGGGAAGGAGGCGGTGATGTGGTGCGGACAGGGCGGGAGGGGGGAAAACGACAGGCGAAGAGGATTCGGCGGAAAGGGAGCTCGGGCGGTGAAAAGGTTTTGAAACGATTTTACCGGGTGTGTTAATTAGGTGATTTTCCCAGAGATTAGAAACGCGGGCGCCACACAAATTCACTAAAATAAATGTTAGACCCAAAGACACAAATATTGAAATAATCTCCCCCTAAATGTGTGCATCATATGTAGACAATATGAGACATGCACTTTGTCTTGTAAATGACATGGAAGGGATTAATTCAATATTCGGTCAAGTCGCACAATAACTTACTCAAAATTAAATATGCCAAGTAATCATACCATCATGAAGAAGTAATATAGATAACATATGCCAAGAGTGGGAAATTCATGAAATGAATTACTTGCGTCTTTATTTCTCACACAAATGGCCAAGTCCCAACTTCCTGAGCCAAACCGGTCAGACCGGTTTCTGCTCGGATCTTCCGATAGATCATCCGGCCGGGAGAAGTTCAACACAGAGCCGCCCGGATCATCTGGTCGGATCTTCCGGCCTCAGTGTCGGATCTTGTGTGGTATACCCTAAAAATGATAGAACTTTGCTCCAATGGAGAGCCATTAGACATACCACATGGCATATGCTTAAATCATTAATTTAAATCTTCATTTCTCATGTATGTGTTCAAATTGCAACTGTCTGGGCCAAAGCGGTCAGACCGCTTTAGCAAACCGGTCAGACCGGTTTTGCCAGACTTATACCGATTGGCGTGGATTTCCGATGTTTGATTCAAATCTTGTCGGAACATGATCCACTGCAACTTAACACAATATTGGTCGGCTAGAGAGCCATTAAAAGCATCACATGACATATATGAATAAAAGTTCAATAAAGAAATCTAAGTCACTATCAAGCGTCTCATGAGTCAAAGGCTTAGAGACACTTGATCCTACCAAAGGCACTAGTGACTCAAATTTAATAAATTAAGCGCAAAGTTACCGAGATGTCATTGGGTATAGAGTATGAAGCGGAAGCAATTTTTCTTGGCTTGCTAGTAGATCATTGAAGATTGTCATTCAAGCCAAGCCACCAATGCATCTCGTAGTCCCTACAATCTCGTCAAGCATGCTTTGGTACCCAACTCATGTTGGGTCCGATGTTGTTAGTCCCAATATGCTTAGGAACCCAAATTGCTCTTGTGCCACTCTTTGATGCCTTAATCACCTTAGAAGCACAAGAAGCATTTGGAGAGTCCCTAAGCTTCATATGCATAGAATGGACAATGTCGGGTTTAGTAGTTTTACCATTGGGACAAGCTTTACCAAAGTGTCCTTTCTCCCGACATGAGTAGCATGTATTGTGCTTGATGTTGGTTGCCTTCTTGAGTTGCTTGGCTGCTGCTGCCGGAAACCGGTCAGACCGGTTTGTGGAAGCGGTCTGACCGCTTTTGGCAAGGCAAGCAGCACTTTGATGTGTTGAGCTCTTGACAGCCACTTCTCCATTGAATTTTGCATGTGCCTTGAGAAAGCCTTTATTTGGCTTGATGTGGGGCTTCTTGGTCAGCCCCATCTTGCTTGGACATGAAGCGATTTGATGTCCTTTCTCAAAGCATCCAAAGCATCTTCTTTTCTCCATATTTCTTCGTCTTTTGGAGAGTTGTGGCTTGCCTTCTTTCTTAGTGAAGCACTTGGTGTGAGCAAACTTTTCACCATTGCATTGATCTTGGCTTGTGTTGGACTTGACTTGATTTACACAAGAGCTTTGCACGGTTGATCCCTTCTCAAGCTTCTTCACCATGGATTCACGGTTATCTTGAGAAGGTTGTGCATTGCTCTTCCCTTTGAGAGTTGTCAAGTTCTTTGTGAGTCTTTCCACCTCTTGCTTGAGTTCTTCATTTTCCTTTGCAATGAGGTCGTCACAAGACTCTACACACACTTCATCATACCAAGATCGTTTTGCTTGAGAGCAACATGGGTTAGCACATGATAAGTTATGTTGAATTGGAGAACATGTGCATGTGTGAGATTGAGGTTCAATTGATTTTACCGAAGTGATTATAATCTCATGAGCAATCTCTAACGAAGCATATGATTCTACAAGTTCTTCATGAGAACACAAGAGTTCTTCATGCGTCACTTGTAGCATCTCATGCTTGCTAGCAATTAATTCTAATTTTTGCTTGAGCATTTTGTTTTCTTTTTCTATGGAAGCCATATGAAGAGCATCACAAGCATAATCATCAACAATGACATCATACTTACAAACCAAAGCGGTGTTTGAGAGTTTGACTTCCTCAAGCTCTTTGATAAGAGCTAGGATAGTCTCATCCTTTGAGTTTTCCGCCTTCTCGTCTTCTTTGGACTTGTAATATATGAGTGCCTCATCATGGGAGGATGACATTGCTTGTGAGCTTGAAACTTTGCTTGCACGGCGACGGCCTCCTTTCTTGTAGCCAGCTGCACCCTTCCTGCCCAAACCGGTCAGACCGGTTTGGGAAACCGGTTGGACCGGTTTTGGCAGGGAGCAGGCAGCTGAGCTGTCTTGATCTTGTGGCTCCACGGTGGTCATCTCATGAGGCTTGGTGCATGATTTTGCTGATGTAGAGCTCTCCTCATGTGACTTGGCACTTGTTTGGTCTTGCTTGTCGCTCTTGATGTTGGCATATAGCTTCTCAAGTCGAGCCCAAATAAGATGAGCATCGAATAGAGTTGCTTCATCTTCTAGAATCATTTCTCTAACTTCATTGCTCACAACATCAAATAAGAAGTTAGCGACACGAGCGTTGAGTTGAAAGCAATTCATCTCATCTTCGGTTGGATTGGACACGCTCCAATCAACACTAGGACAATCAATGCCTTCAACTACAACCCGCTCAAGAATAGGACTCATGACCCTAAGATCATTAAGCACATGATAAGACCAAGTTGAATAATTTGAGCCGTCACTAGCTAGTGGCTCATAGGTTACCTCACAAGTGGTCGACATCTTTCCTCACGGCGGTTAAGCTTGGATATGAGGCCAATCTCTGATACCAATTGAAAGGACCTTGATGTCACCTAGAGGGGGGTGAATAGGTGAATCTGCAAATTACAAACTTTTTCACACAGTTAGTACAGAAACCGGTCAGACCGGTTTCTAAAACCGGTCAGACTGCTTTCTTGAAAGCGGTCAGACCGCTTTACCAAAGCGGTCAGACCGGTTTTCCACAGAGAAAACCAACTATGTAAATTAACCCCCTCTACAAGTTCTAGCACAAACCAAACTTGGTGATGGGCTCCTGTAGATGATAACTAGCAGGTCCACTTAGTCCCTGCACACAAGTAGAGCACACCCAAGTAGAACGATGCGGAAGCGAATATAAATGCTAGAATTGAGCTTGAGAAGTAAAACAAGAGATAAGGATTTGTTTTCCCGAAGTTCGGAGTTCACCGCTGCCACCAAGGCTGTCACAAAGACACGATGAATCCTAGTCTCCGTTGAAGGCCTACGAAAGGCGAGCTTATCCACTCCAAGCCACTTTCCTCAGGTTCCACTAACTTTTGACCCTTTTTCACGAAGGAGGCAAGGCCAGCCTTTACAACCAATCCGTGGCCTACCACACTCACAGTAGCTCACCGGCGACACCTAGCCGTCTAGGAGGATCACCTCCAAGAGTAACAAATGCTTCAATTGGTTGCTAGACTCCACCGGAAGTGCTCAAGGCTATGGATATGCTCTCACTGTTGCAATTAGCTCTCTCTTGCTATCTAGCTCATACACAAAGCATCCCTCAACCCAAATCCAAAGATATGAACTAAATCAATCAACTCTCACAAAGAGAGGTTTGGGGAGAGCTTGCTGGTGCTTGGGAAGGCTTGGGACGTGCCACAAAGACAATGGAACCAGCAGCCCTCACAAGAGAGGGATATGGGGTATAAATACCCCACACAACACAAACTAGCCGTTATAGCCGTTGGAAAACCGGGCAGACCGGTTTCCCAAACCGGTCAGACCGGTTTTTCAAACCATCTAGCCGTTACACCTGTCAGAGCCCCAAAAGCGGTCAGACCGCTATCCAAAACTGGTCAGACCGGTTTTGGTCCCCTTAGCACACTAAGTCCCTAAAGGACTTCTCTCTTGAGGTTATCTCTCATGGGTTGATCTATTGAGCACTTTTTGGTGTTGTCAAGACAACTAATGTTGCATCCCTCTTGATAGTACGACATTCCTAAACTCAAGATAAAAACAATAAATAGAATCTACCACTTGAGCTTTTATATCTTCATTGATGCCATACTTGATCATCTTCAACTTTGAGGGCTTCAACACTTCATGTCTTGCTGAGCAAATCCAATCTTGAGCCAATGGCTTAGAATTTCCATTGTATGAAACAATTCATAAGCCATTCCACTATATGATCAATAAAGATTAGATGCTTCGCATTGCTTCACTTGATATGACTTGATCGACGTATAGAAACCAAACTATAATGTTAGACCTTTCCATCAACAAAGTCTCTCGGCTACAAGACCAACTTGCCCTTCACTTTGTTAGGAATGTCACTCCCATCTAGCTTGATCCCTTCCGTCCTCTCTTGCCAAATTAAGCTTCGCTTTGCATTGCATCATCAATGAAATCCATATCTTCAATTAACTTGAAATGTATTCAATATTGTCTTGTATGTTGTCTTTGGTAGATAACTCGTCCATAAGCTTCCATGCACTTGAGACCACGTAATATCCATAGAATCGGTCCCAATTTGAATATAGCCATAGCTATGGATCAAGCCCAAAGAAATCCTAATTTCTTCAAATAATTTAACCCAAAACCTTTGACAAGTATCTTATCAATGAGACCAACCAATTTGCATAAGACCATGTCTCATTTATCACTTTCACACACTTGTCATTGTATTGCTTAGTTGTATGGGATCACACTCACTTGTTTGCTCTCATGTCATTTATACCAATAATAAGCACATGTTCTTTTCAACAGGTATATTATATGAATGTCCATACGAATAAAGCCCTGCTCATATACTTAAGCAAACAAGTTAAATACAAATCATGTTGTCATCGAAAATCACCAAAACATATAAGTGCCTAGATGCACTTTCAATCGTGCGCAGGTGCAAACCGGACAACGATCCAAGTGTTCGTATTGTCCGCGATAGAGGATACAGTCATTAGTACACGCATGTATCTTCTGCACCTCCAAACCGAGAGGGCAAACAATACGTTTTGCTTGATACGTCGTCGATGGCAATTTGTTACCCTCTGGAAGAATCTTCTTTACGAGTTTCAGTAGCTCCTCGAAACCCTTATCAGTAACACCATTTGCTGCCTTCCACTGCAGAAGTTCAAGTGTGCTACCCAACTTCTTTAGCCCCTCTTTGCAATCTGGGTACAGGTCAGTCTTGTGGTCCTGCAACATGCGTTGTATCTTTTTCAGTTCCTTATCATTGCCGCAGTCTTTCTCGGCATCACGCAACATTTGCCCGAGTCCATCAGTAGGTTCATTTTCCTAAGCAACATCTTCCTGAGCATCGCCTTCCCGAGCAACATCTTCCTCATCGGCATCACCCATTTCAGCATATGCAAAGGAACCGTAGTATTGAGCCAATAACGGAATGTCGTCATCGGCCTCGTCTTCTTCATCTTCATCCATTAGAATTCCTCTTTCACCGTGCTTCGTCCAAACAGAATAATTCCTCATGAAACCGTGCCTCATCAAATGCACCTGAAGACAACATCTTTGTTTGTACGATTGTATATTTTTACAATGGGTGCATGGGCAGAACATGAAACCGGACGGCGTCCTGTTAGCCTCGGCGGCATCGAGAAACGTCCTAAGGCCATCACGGAACGCCTGAGCGTGGGGGTCCCCGTACATCCATTGTCTATTCATCTGCATTATTAACCAATAACAAATATACAATACAATTTAAAGATAAAAAAATTAATATATAAATAAATACAAATTATAATATATATTCCATTATATAAATAAATTTCTAAAACTACATTACTATATTCATTAAATAAATAAATATACCTTCCGTTAAATAAATAAATAACTATTCTACATTTTAATAAATAACTAATAATATATATTTCATTAAATTAATAAATAACTATTCCAACTTTTAATAAATAAACCTCTCTAATAAATAAAATACATAAGCCTTATAACTATTCATAGGTCATACAAAACAAAATACTAACTAGCTTGCCTTCTCTCTCCATTTAAAACACAACATGAATACTCTCTCCACCATGAACTCAAGCTCTCTCCTCTCTCTCCTCCAAGAACACAAGCTCTCTCTAGCTAGCTTTACTTTGATTCACAAATCCCTATATTTCTAAATCATAGAAGGATTACAAGCTAAATAAAACATTAGAGAATGAAAGAGTGTACCTTGTGGTGCTCCTTAGATGAGTAGAATCTTCACAAATTTTAAAAAAAATTTGGACAACACCTCCCCTCCCACGGCCGAGCAGCATGAACACAGCGCCTAAGTGTTCAGCTGGCTCGGCCGGGGGAGGAAGAATGTGCTATATACAAAAGACATTAGCACCGGGTCTTGCCACGACCCGGTGCTAATGTGCACCAATTAGCACCGGTTGCAGCCAGCAACCGGTGCTAAATGGCCTCGGGCACATTAGCACCGGTTGCTGGCTGCAACCGGTGCTAAAGGGAGAGAATTAGCACCGGGTCTCACCACGACCCGGTGCTAATGTGTCCGCCCTGACACCCCGCAGCGCCGCCCCCGCTCCTAGCCGTTGGACCCGGTGCTGAAGCCCCATCAGCACCGGGTCCAAAAATGGCCGAGGCGGAGGAGGCGGGCGGATGTGAAGCATTCTGGTAGCGCGGGTCCGCCCGCGGCTCTTACTGTTCCGTCGTCTAACACTCATCGCCATCAGCCGTCACGTATACTGTATGCAGTGATGAGGAGCGGATCCTGCTCATCAAATCATGCGCGCTTTGCCAGCTTGCCAGAGCGGGCGGGTGGCTGGTTGTCGGCGCGTCGGTTCGAGCCGGTCAGCTCGAGCTAGCTAGCTCGGGGATCGACTAGATACGTGTCGATCGAACCACGGCCACTACTGTTGATTCGGTCGGCCAACCACAGCGCGCGCTTCTCTTCAAGGGAAATCACTGTGCACGTACACACGGTTGTTACTATGCATGGGCCACTGATAGATGTGCGACCACCACCGGGCACAGGACGCGGACGCGCAGTGAAGGAGCATGACGAGGCCCGGCCCGGCCGGATCGGAGTCCTGCGCGCCATACATGCATGCACCGGAGCACCGGACCGGGGGCGCGTGCGCGCACGAGGGACTGCGAGCCCCACCCGCGACCGGGGACACTGCAATCTGCATGCATATATGGCTGCGTGCGTCAGGCTAGCGTCTCGAGTGCGTGGTCCGTCTCGATCGATATGATCATCAGGCCCGGCCGGGACCAAAACGTACAATCCAGGGACCGTTTGTTGCGCGCCACGTCTCTCCGCGTGGATGGATCTCATCTAGCTACAGTATATGTACGACGGCGCACATTGAATTCCTCGCCGGCCGGGACTCGCGCAGTACTAGTGTGTTTCTCTGATGAGGCCAGCCACAGGCAACCGATCGATCGAGCCGGCCGCGCAGGAGCAGGACGACGTACCGGCAGCGCTGCAGATTTGCAGAGGCTGTCGTCTCTGCTTTACCACGCACTACCTCTCCGTCAGACTCATCGAGCAGAACTGCAGAGTGCAAGAGGCAGGTGAGATTTGTTTCGGGCTACCAAAACCATCCACGTTACTCCAAACTTGCTAAAATCGTAGATCCTAGCTAGATCGAATAGGTGGTTTCGAATAAGAATATGAACGCTAGACATTTAAAATCGTATTGAATCGTAGAATCAAGGTCCTTAATCAAAGATCATAAGGACGTAAAATCAGAGCATAGTATCGCGATTTTGACAAACCATGCATTACACGCCAAAAACAAAGGATGCTCGCATTTAATTAACCTATAATTAATGTTTGTTCCGTGTATTGTAAGCTCGTGGATTAGTAGTCTCTACAGTCTACTCCTACAAGAATGTCAGATCGAACTACGACATGACCAGCTAGTATGCTGCCACAGTACACTGTATCGTTACGGAGGCAGTAATAACACACTATTGCTACAATACACTGTATTGAAACCACCAGGTGACAGTGACAGAGACAGAGGCACGTAGCACCATTGATTAATGAGAGAAGGTAGACAACTTGGTTACACCTCAACAGCAAAAGTTAAAGGACCTGACCATGGCAGCATTCAACACTTAATGGACTTCTAATCCCATCGACACACCTTAGCATGTTTCAATCAGTTCATGCCAAAGCCGAGTATGAGTACTTACCCCATTGCAACAGCATGTGCGTCAAACAATGCATGAATTTATTTGTTTTTTTTTTGTAAAAACAACTATCGAAGCAGATAAATACTCAATTTTAATTGTTTTGAATTTATTCTGGTGCTACTCCTTTCTATTGCAAAATGTGAGTTGATTCAATTTTGTCTCTAACTTGGTCAAAGTTTATAATCTATAATATAAAAGATAGTTTTGCTAATTAATGCACAACGAAATGTGTATATGTTGATACTTGATAGTGTATATATGTAGAATTCCAGAAAGGACATGTCTAGAAAAGTAGCACTATAGGCCCTACTTTATGGACGGTCGTCTCTAGCTAAGATACTGAGATTGAGATTAGGTGTGTTGTCCTTGTTGTTACGATTCGGCGCTAAAAAAAATTGGATGAAGGTGATAGCAGGTACTTACCAACACAAAAAGAATGCCCATTTGTGTAACATCCAGATGCCGTGTGGATAGTTGGATCAAATCCATTAGAATCTCCTTGATCAAAACCCAGATAGTGTAATAGAAAGTAACTTAATTTGTGATAAAAACAAACGTATGATGTCAGATCATTACAAGTTAGAGGCTAGCCCATATGCATCCTTTTATTTTTCTTTTGAGGCTAGCCCATGCATCCTTTGTAGAGCGCCGTTGTAAGTTTTTTAACTACTAAAAGTTGCAATGTTCATTTCGATACTCAGATAAATTAATCCAAGATCCCAGATCAGTGGTATGTATAGTTGCACGCATGGCCTGATGGCACATAGCACCAAGCTATACAATCACTTAAGTAAGGTACACCGCGTACCCAACTTTTAACTCTGTGGTGAGAGGCTGAGAGCTCGATCTTTAGGAAACAGGATTCAAACCATGTCCACCTTTTCCCCTTCTGAAAAAAAGACACTGTTCCTCACAGTAGTTTACCTTTTACCAGAATATACTGTATATTGCAACTAGCTAGTAGCTTTAGCAGATACGCACGCATGCGAGCGTGACGAAACAAATATATTCTGTTACAAGCTCCGGGGTAGCAATTGTATCCTTAGGTTAGGAATATTATATGAGTGTAGACTATATGTATATCATCATTCGTTATCTTTTTATCATGTTCTTTGTTTTTTGTTCTTTTTGGAAAGAGGGCTCTTATCTTGCAATCGGTTTGCACATCCTCATCAGTGTGGTCCTGTCAGCACATCATGCACATAGACTACTTCTGTACTTCATAGTGCTCCTTGTTGCCTTGCATGAATCAAATATAATTTATTAAATAAAACTTCATCTCATTTTCTTTCTCATGGCTCTTATCTCTATATGTCGCATCTATTTCAGAGATGTGTCCTAGCGTGGCATTACCTTTTTTATTTTTTTCTGTGTGAAAATGGTAAACTAAAAAAAACCTCTGTGGTTCATTGTTGTACACCCTGTAAATACGTGCATGGTCCTATATCATCATAAGCCTTACCTTTATGACAAAACCCTGCCCAAAAAACTCCAAAGTTTCATGCGATGCACCACCAACCGATAGTGTCCAATACCAAATACAAACGGCGGCAGAAGTTACCTGTGAAACAGCATACAAAGAAACAAGCAGCCAAAAGATATACCTCAGAAAAAGATAATTAATAGAAGTTGTGGCATTCATCATTTATCTTTTTTTTCATTGAGATCCTTGCTTAAAAGGCTTGTTTGGAACTGAGGAGTTCGAAGGAACATTGCAGGTTTCATTCAATTCCTGAAGGAAATTTACCTATGGAGCTTATGTTCATATCTCTTTATTTATTGAGAAGTCCACTGCTATATCTCTCTTTTAAGAAACTTCTAGGGCGAAGAAAATGTTGTGGTTCCCGCCTTGGGTCAAACTGAACAATAAACGGCTATGCGCACCCATGATTGATGCAACGGCTATGACAATTTTATTCCGTTATCTAAACATAAATCTAGTTAGCTAACATAGTATTCTTGCATTTTGAACTACCAAAATGTTTAAAAATGTGGTGTTTAAAGCAGCTCGAAAGGCTTTTCTTTGGAGTGGTCATGTTATCTCTATCAAGATTGTTCTAATCTGTTTATTCTATTGTCTACAATCAGAGTTACAAAGAGTGGTTCAAGAGAAAAAATGTAACTAGTCTATTTAAACCAGTTTGGCACAAGGGAGAAACTATACTCCAGTTTGAACATCATAAATAGCACACTCTGATCCTACCTCCTAACAATTTCCTTCTATGATGTTCCAAAGGAGCTTGAACTTTTTTTGCGAGTGTGCTTAAACGGTTTTCTATCTTTAAATTAAAAAACAAAATAAAACAAGAAAAGATGTTCGAATTCTTGGATCACAAGCTCAAAATGTTTGGGAGCTGCTCTCTTCACCTTCTATAAGTGCAGGCAAATGCAACTGTCAGTTGGTAACTGTGAGTTGTGACGCTGCCGTCTAGCGATGCAGTACTTGGCTGTTCCCCCTACCAGCCCCTAACGGCAAGTGTCCCCACAGGATGTAAGAACGCTCGCTTTTTCCTACCGAAAAAGGAAACAAATTTGGCCAGCGCTACAGCTTGGCCTACACTCATCAGGCCGTCTATAAAAGACGCCCTATCTGCCCACCCAATCCACAGGTAGATCGTGGACCATCCTAGCTACCCTGCGCATAATTCGTCCCCCTGCACTGAAATTTCAGAATCCATCAGTCCCAGACCGGTGCAGCAGCCAGGGCAGGCCCCGGCCGGCCAGCTTGAATCAGCAATTCCTCACTCATTTTGAGAGCCAGAGGTACTAACTGCTGTGTCTAGCTGAGATTCTTGTCTGTTCTTCGTTTGCAAAATTTTGTAATTCGGTCGAATTCAGCACTGACGAGAGCTCACTTCGTTTTAGCGAAGTTGTTGCTACTATCTCTTTGCAGCAGCAATAATCCAGTACCAAATCTTGCTGCCTGAGGTGTAGCCGCCAGCAATAATCGATGGACGACTTCGGCGGCTGGAGTATGCCGTACGCAGCGGAGCCGTGCCTGCCAAGCCACCCGAGCGACGACGGCCTGCTGCTCAGTGAATTTCTAGGCGGAGGCTTCGACCTCCGTTCGGATCATGGCGGTCTCGATCTGCCCTCGTCGTACCCGGCCCAGAACCTCGTGCAGTGCCACGGCGGCGCGGGTCTTTCTGCCGGTGCACCGGCAGGCTTCATGGGCCTGGACACGGCGGACGTGCTCCCGCGCGTCGGCGCCGGCGCCGGCGCGGTGGAAGACGGCCTCCTTGACCCGTTCGTGTACGCCCCGAACGTCGTCGTCGGCGCCGTCGCCGAGGAGCCCGCGCAGGCTGCGGCGTCGAACACCGCCTTCTCCGGGTACAGCAGCACCACCGGCGGCAACGGGAACTTCTCGTCCGGCGAATCCAACTCGTGCGGCGGCGGCGGTGGCTACGACACGGAGGTGGCGTCGCCGCCGTGCTGCGCCGTGTCGCGGCCAGGGCTGCTTCAGACAACCACCGGCGGCGCGCCTCGCTCGAAGCGCAAGCCGGGCAAGTACGCTACTGCGATGTCCGCGTCGGGAACAAAGGCGGCGGCGGCGGCGGCCGGGCGGCGCGGGGAGAAGCAAGCCGCCGCGACGTCGTCGTCGTCGACCAGCATCGCGTTCAAGGGGTCTGCCGACGGCGGCGGCGGGTACGAGCCGGACTCGGAGGCGATAGCGCAGGTGAAGGAGATGATCTACCGCGCGGCGGCGATGCGGCCGGTGCACCAGCTCGTCTGCGGCGCCGGCGAGCCGCCGGCGTCCCAGAGCCAGACCTGCAGGCCGCGGCGCAAGAACGTGCGGATCTCGAGCGACCCGCAGACGGTGGCGGCGCGGCTGCGGCGGGAGAGGGTGAGCGAGCGCCTGCGCGTGCTGCAGCGGCTCGTGCCGGGGGGAAGCCGGATGGACACGGCGTCCATGCTCGACGAGGCGGCCAGCTACCTCAAGTTCCTCAAGTCGCAGCTCAAGGCGCTGGAGAGGGCGAGCCCTAGCAATGGTGGCTACCACAGCAGCAGCTTGCTGCAGAGCTACGCGGGCAGCAGCAGCCTTGGTGTTGGCGGCGCTAGCACTGTACTTGCCTTTGGAAGAGATAGCGCCATGGGTGGCTACGTAAAATCCAACAGGGACATGCAGTTGTAGCGTAAGGGTCGATGAGCGAGTGATATATGAGAATATGAGACAGCTGCTGTAGAGATTTTGAGGTTAATAAAGTGTTTATTTTGTTTCTGACGAATAATCGAGGTGTTTCAATCTCCTGTCCTCCCTCTCATTTTTACTTTGCTCTTTTGATATTCTTGGACATTTTGCTGAATCTCTAGCATTCATCGTCTGAAAGCAGAATTCGTGGCTGCGCATACGACCAATTCACATGTTGGGACATTTGACATCTGCTTGTCTGCTTGTTTTCTTGGGGTAGCAAGGTAGGGCAATGGCAATATGGCATTGCCTCACTGGTGCTGGGTTGCCCAACGCCAAAACGACATTCTCTAGCTTGCCTCTCGTTCTTCGGTGCCAAGGCGTGCCCTTGAGAAGTCAACCATCTGCTCTGAACGTGATTGCTCCTCACATGCATCTCTCTGAACGTTCCCTGGCTGCTTCTGGTTTGTGAGTTGTGACTTTCCAGGATCCATATATATCTGTCGCGCGCACGTAGCAAACTCGTGGCGTCATCAGGAAGGCCGCCTTGGAACTGGACGGAGCACCCAGCGAGCGCATGCCCGCGTCGTCGTCGTCCGCGATGACTACAAGTTTTGGGCGGCGCACGCATCGATCTGGCTCGCTCATTCCTCCGTGCCGTGTGGCAGGGTGCCACTGACCGGGCAGGCAGTTTGGTGACGCACGCGCGCCGGACACTTCTGTAACAGCTCGGCTATAATAAGGCCCCGTTTGGTTACCCTGACTTATTATTTTTAGTCACCTAAACTTTAGTCTCTTTTAGTCCCAAAAATGCCAAACAGGGTGACTAAAAGGGACTAAACTCTAGTCCCTACCCCATAAGTCTATAAGCTCCATTTTGGTGACTTCTTGGGACTTCTACTGACTTTTTCCCCCACTACCCTCATTAAACGCCCCCACACGTCCCACCCCCCGAGGCAATCCCCTCCTCCCGCAGCCCCAGCCCGGCCGGAGGCCCTGCTCGGCCGCCGACTCCGCTGCCCGGCCGGAGGCCCTGCTCGGCCACCGACACCACCGCCCGCCGTCGCCCGGCCGCCGTCGCCGCCGCCCGCCGTCGCTCGACCCCCGCGCGCCCGTCGCCGCGGCCGCCGGTCGTTGCCCGGCCGCCGTCACGCGCCCGCTGACGCCGCCGCCCATCATCGCTCGACCACCACGCGCCCTTCAAGCCGCCGTCGCCCGACCCCTGCGACAGCCGTCGCCCTCCCTGCCGCCGCCACTGCCCGCTCTCCCCGGCCGCCGCCGCCCGCTCGACCCAGACGCCGCCGCTGCCCGCTCGCTCTCCCGGTCGTTGCGCCTCCTCAGATCCAAACCGGAGAGAGGGAGGAGGCGCGGCATGGGGCGGCGACCGGTGGGAGGCGGGGGAGGGGAGGAGAGGGACGGCGCGGCGTGGGAGAGAGGGAGGGGCAAGGGTTGGAGGGTAGTATGGTCTTTATTCAGGCTAACTAGTTACATTTAGTCACTTTAAGTCCATACAACCAAACAGGACAATTGACTTAAGTTTAGTCCCTAGAAGTCGCCTAAAAAAAGTCGGGAGAAACCAAACAGGGCCTAAATCAGGTTGCGGTCATCGGGTGACACATGAAGCAGCGGGCAGGGTTTGTCGCTCAGCTTTGGTGTCACGGCTCATTCTTCGGCGAATGAAGATTTATAGTACTAGAGTAATAGACCTTATCTGGATCATAGGAATCTGTACTGGGTACCGTTTCAAGATACGTGTAATATGTTCAGTGACATCATTATGTTAAATCAATGTATGCACTGTTATGCAATACGTATACGGTACATTTTAGGGACTCGAGGCGTTACAGTGGCTTTGGGTTCTGTTCCCACACTCCAACGGCATTATTATATTGAAATGATACTCGGTACATCTATATAATAAGAGAGGAGGGTCTGAACCGGCCGTTGAAATTCAAAATCATTTAAAATCTCTCTCTTCGTCTCTCTCCTCTCTCTCTCATCACCGCCGCCGTCCAACGCCAACACCGAGTTACCGCCGCCGAGCCCCGCCGCGGCGCCGCCACCGGCCTATGCGTCGGCGAGCGGGTCCCAGGCGTTGGAGTACTCGAGGCTCCCAGCGTCGACGACGCGCTCTTGCAAGCCGACGACGACGGCGTCGCCGCCTTGCCTACGGTGGTCGCGGCATCGGTGCTACGGCGGCCGCGGGCAGCGAACCCACAACGCTCGCGGGGAGCCTCTACATGCTACTAAAAGGGCCACGGCAGCGACGACCACGGCCGCGAGCGCCTTGGTGGAAGGCGCGCGCTCGTGCCGGCGCGGCCGTCGGGGGCCGTGAGCTGTGGCCCACCGCAAGGCACCGACAGCAATGACAACGGCGTCAGCTGCGACGACGACGAGGACGACGACGACGGCGGCATCGACGGCCGGCGGGCTTCGTCACCTCACCGGCGGTGGATCCATGGCGGGGGAGAGAGCGTCGCGCGCGTTCTCCATCGAGGTGCTACCAGGACACCTCGTCGGGGAGGTCCTGACCTCCGGCAGGCTCAAGGCTGCCGAGCTCCCCCGGTTCGAGGCCACCCGTCAAGCTCTCAGGCCCTCGCGTAATACGCCGCGTCCGCGCGGGCGGCGTTCACGGCCATGGGCCCCGCCGCGAGGATGGAGCTGTTGGAGAGGTGCAGGGGCAGCTAGAAAAAGGCGCTCAGGTTCCTGCGCTATCGATTTGTTTTTGCAACTTCCGTTGCCTTCTGGTACTACCCCTTGCCGATGTTGCCTTGTGCACGCCACTGTTGTGGGTTGAGTTTCTCCAGTCGGAGACCTTGAGGCGCCTCGTGATTGATCTAACCAACTCGTCTCCTTGTGCTCGTGTTCGTTGCAGGGTCTAGTGGAGACGAGGGCGTCTCCCTCGTCGACGACGTCGCGGGCTTCCGCGCCGCCGACGTCGACGCGCTCCCTGCGATTTGAGGCCGTCCGCACCGCCGGACTCCTCTTCTCCTTCATCGACGCGCTCCGCGACGCGGCGCTGCCCGACGCCGCCGTGCTTCAGGTTCTCAGAGCTGCACGTGGCGATGGACGCGCTGCAGGCGGGCGTGGTCGCCGCGGCGTCGGACGAGGCGCGGGAGCTCGCGGAGCTGGTGTCCGTGCAGGCATGGCGCGTGACGGCGCGGCTGCGGCCGGACCCCGAGCATGGCCGCGCGATTCGCGGGCGGCACCACGCCGGACGTTGAGGACGCTCGCCCTCCGCCCTCGCCTCCCGGTCGCCGCGTGTCTTCCGTCAGTGTCGCGACCTCGCTCTCCGCGTCCTCCTTGCAGCTGGAACCACTCGAGCTCCACCATGCGCACCAAGGCATCACCATGCTCCATCTCTACAGTAATTGGAGAGCAGTCTTTTTGTTTTGATCGGGTTCAATTTCAAGCTTCCAGTAGATGAGCCCGTGAGGGAGCAGCTTGTATCGTTGCGTTTTTTTTCCTAGTGTTGCCGGCGTTCAGTAGGACGGCATTTGCAATGTAAAAGATACCTCCATTTCAATCGTTTCAATGTTCGATCTTTTTTTATTTTTTCTTTAATACTAGATGATGATATGCGTTACTTGTAAATCCAGTTGCTTCTTTTCAAGACTACATCTATGTAGTACTTTTTTTGTGTGTAATTTAATGGTAGTTGTGAGGACTGAGCCGTGACTCCTTGGACGTACTTAGATATATGGTTAAAGTTAATTAGTGAACATGGGATCCGAATCTGAATGTAAAAATGGTATTATAAAAAACAAATTACTGATGGAGTCTCCAGCGATGGGTTAAGTTTATTTACGAAGTGACTAAAAAATCAAAACGAGACGTAAATGACAAAGCTAACCGGTACATAGACAACATAAAGCACAAGTATAATTTGTACATAATCATCTAAAAAAATTTCATGTGCTTGTCCACGAGAAAAAAAATATGGTGACTACACGGTACATGTACCCATTCAGAGTAGGTACTCATGCGGTGACTACACGGGAAAAATTACGTGTGCTTATTTTATTCTAAATTTGAGTTGGTACCACTATACCGGTTCCTGTTTCAAGTACATACTGATTTTATTTTTAGTCCAAACCTAAGTTGGCTGATATAAAGATGCCAGGAGTGCCAACATGTACCACCATTTCGTAAAGATGTACCCACTCTTAAACCAGGTACAGATAAAAATGGCTGACATTATGTACCTTAAATAGATAACAATGAAATAAAATAATAACCGAGCCTTACTGTCCACGTATCCCGAACAATGGTCAATATTTTAACAATATTTTCAAGGAGATAAGATTTCTTCATCACCACACATTCAAATAGCAAAAATTATATAAAAAGCATGATCTACCGCCCACTACCACTAGGCCACCACCACGCCGCACGTTATCCAACAGAGAGGTGCCCAGCTTTCTGTCATGTCCTGCCAACTTTACATCACATCAGTGCAGAAAGATTCCACTCACACTATTCGATACAAGAGAAAATAAAACACATACGCTGAAAATACAGGTGTATGATACAAACGAACGGGCATCTCCACGCGGAACGGAGCGATCGGATTGAGTCACACACGATGGCCGGGTCACGAAGTGATTTTTCGTTCTTGGGCAAATATTTCATGTCCCGGCCGCGAGTTGATACCGTTTGACGAGACGTGTTTCAGGAGCGCGAGCCTGACGGGAGGATGTGTTTGCCATCGAAGCAGCACCCGGGCCGGAGCCGGGCGGACCCAAAGCGGCGGCGCCATATGACAATTGCTCGGGCCCGTTTGCTTGGGCCACGCTTTGCTATCGGGCTGTCCGCTTCCGGTTCCGAGCCGAACTCTCGTCGTTCCAGCACGCACCACGGTTTAGATCCGGCCAAAATGATGATAAAAAAATTACATCGGACACTCTAACGTATTGTATTGTAGCATATTTCGTTTGTTTTTGGTAATCGTTGTCCTAACATGACCTAACTAGACGCAAAAGATTCGTCTCATCCTGTACATCAAAATTATGCAATTAATTTTTTTATTTACCTACATTTAATTGTGCCGATATTTTAATGTGATGTGATGAGACTTTTTACATAGTGGAATTTTGGTAACTAAACACAGCCAACTAACATCTCTTGGTGCAGCTGTCTGCTCAACACTGTGGTTTACGCAATTGCAGTGACGCCGGTTTCTGTTCACGCCCCTACAGGAGGCGGGCCTTCTCATGGCCGACTTCACCGGCTTCATGGTGGTCGGATTTTGGTCGTGTTTTGTGTCGCCGGTTGTATATCAACTATTGGCACGTTTGGCTGGCTGCTAGCTAGTTGGTGACTGGTACTGATTTTTTAGAGAAAAACAATGCTGGTTGATGGCTGATAAACCAAGCGAACTTGGTGATTATATATAGCTGGACTAACTACTGCCGGACCTCCCCTCCCCTCCTCCTCCGGCTTGCCGCCATCGTTGGAACGGGTGAGGGTCCCCGCCCTATGTATAGCAGTAGCACTAGTTTAAGCTAATAATTTTGGTTCTGTCGGTGAAGATGGTGTTGGTGTGGTCGTCTGGTCTTCCTGCGGCGGCGGCTTTCATGACTCTATGGCGGCCCTCTCTTCTCCATGAACTCAGAAGCCGGCGTCTGCAGTGATGCAGGCTTAGAAGTTAGGAGGCCCCAATGTGAGGTTAGTTAATCCTCATCTTTTGGTGCATGGGTTTGGGATTCTCCTGATCTTCATTGCTGGGATTTTGCTTCACGTTGTCGATGTTGGCTTGCTTGCGTCGGCAAAGGCGAAGGAGCTGTCTAGTATCGGATTTGCTGCTGCTGGTGATTGTATCCCCTTGTCTTGTCCGAGCATCAGAGGTGGACCCAGCCCAAAAATTGAACGAGGCTCTGCTAATTATTAGGCTTCTCGGCGAATTAGGCCGTAAAATGAAAAAAAAATGAGTGTAGGCCTAGGCCCTTGCTGGGCCTTACGTGAGAGTGCCGACGGCGTTGGTGGCAGACTACAGGTCCGGGGACGGGGTGCTCGAGTAGCTCATTCGGCTCTCAAGGCAGCTAGACTGCGATGGTGTTGCCCCGGTTTCGACGTTGCATCCGGCCGGCGTTGCGGCGTCGGCGGATCGAAGTGGCCGGTTCTGGGTCCTTGTCAGCTGCTGTATCTGTATCTGTACTCGTTGCTAAAAAAACAACGCTTCATTGGAAAACTGGGCCGCGGTTCACCGTCGTTCAGCTGGGCAAATGTAAGTGATCGGGCTTCCTTATTGGACATTGGCCCGACCCAAGGCCCACCAAGGTCGCTCGTAACAGCTGGACATTTCACAGCACCTCTCTCTCTGAAAAAACATTTCACCGCAGGGAGGAGTGACGAGCTGGGACGATCCAGGCAGTCCACCTGTAGATCAACGGCTGGTGATTGCCCGGGGTGGCGCTGATAGGATCCGGTTCCAGTGACCCCGAGGGGCGAGGGGTCAGGAGCGGGGGGAGAACGGAGAAGGCATATAAAATGCGGAGGCCTTCTTCTTCTCCCTCCTCACCTGGCTTCCAGAGAGGAAGAGGAGGGAGGAGGAACACAGGGCACAGGGGGCGTCCGGAATTTCCTCCGATTCCGTTTACCGCGAAACCTCTGCCCTTAAAGAACCCAATCCTCTGCTTGATCTGTATTTCTCCTGGAGGAGAAGGCGGAAGAGAAGCGAGGAATTACTAGTCCCGAAGGTGAATTGGGGGACGTAGAGACGCGCGCGGCGTTTTCAGGTACTTCTCCTTCCAGTTCGCCGAACCACGGTTCCTTTGCTCTTTTCCCTCAATTTTTGTTGTTTCCAGCGGTAATTTTGGTGCGGATTGGAGTTGGGAGTCTCGCACTCCGATGGAAAGCTTTCCGTTGAACTTTTGTGAGTTGCTGCTGCTTGTGATTTGTTTGAATTCTCGATTCGTAGGTTTCTTCATGGGTAATTGATCGGAACGATCCATCCTTTTTTTCTTGCCGGGATTCGATTCTGCCTGTGCTTCTCTTCCTGTGCTGGGATTCCTCTGGTTTGCTTGCGGGATCCAACGTGAAGTGTGGGGACATCTCAAGTGGATTATTTGAATTAAATTCTCTCTGAGCTGCATTTCGGCATGACCTGAATCAGTTTACGCTACGAGCCTGCGATCGAGCGCAATCTGAGCTGCTTACTTGCGATTCCCGTGATTGGGACTTCGGAGTTAAACTGTCTCGGATCGAGCGATTTTACCAAAGAATCTTTTTGCTGCTTGTCTGCGAGTTGGTATTTCTTTATCTGTTTCATTTGGTGTTCGTCGGTGGGATGGTTGGAGGAGGAGCCGGAATCCGGAGGTGTTTTGTCGTTGTTTTGGATCTCCTCCATTTTACCCTGTCTTCTGTTAGCGCATTGTATCAAGTCTCATACAATCGTCAAGTCTGCACAATTTAGTCTTTTCCCCCTTTTGCAAGTTGATCTCTTCCTTGTTTATCGTGTCTTTCTTGTACTTATCCTGATTTGTTATCGCTGTCTCAAATTGGTAAAATTGCAATAACAGAAAATTGCTTACAATACAGCACAGTACCCAGATTTTACATTTGATTGATGGCATGTTTTCTTCAAAATTACACTTGAGTAAATGATTTATATTGAGGTGAATTACATTTTTATTCCAATCTGATTTCTTTTGACTTTTCTTTGTTTGACATGGGTCCAATCAGAAAATTAGTAGCTCGCAAATTTCTTTCTCAGAAACAAGCTCACCATTTTCCCCCAGCTTTCCCTTACTTGATTTGATCAGTCAGTTAAAGTTGAGTTAGATTTTAGTGGTCATCCCG
The DNA here is from genome assembly GCA_033239725.1 of Echinochloa phyllopogon. Lineage (NCBI taxonomy): Eukaryota > Viridiplantae > Streptophyta > Magnoliopsida > Poales > Poaceae > Echinochloa > Echinochloa phyllopogon. Next base: position 16,641,197 of record BTCW01000003.1, on the reverse strand, counting down.
TTTATCACAGAGATTGTTCGGTCAGCGGAATCAGTTTATCCGTTTCCAAAAATCTTTTTGTGAAATGAGTCGAACTATTAAACACAAACTTATCGCTGTTCAATCAGTCTCCTACCTTTCAGTTTCTTTTATCCCTGTTCACAGAAATGGTTTTGCTTCGATCCATGCAGATAATTGAACTGTATGGCTTCTCCTCTGATCTTTGGATTCTCTTTTCTCACCCGATCTGAGTTTGATTGGTTTTCCAGCATTTTTGTTCGATTTGCATTATCATTGCTCCAGTTTCACTGTGGTTTCATCCCTTCTATACACTGGAATTTCAGCCCGTCGGAAAATGGAGAAAGAGGGGAGGAATCACTACCACACACGGGGCTCCTCGCGCGGTGGCAGCGGGGGCACCGCAGCGGAGCGCGACCTGCTGTTACAGTGGGGCAACCGGAAGCGCCTACGCTGCGTCAAGGTCCAGCGTCGCGACGCCGAGGCCGCCGCCACCGCGGCCGCCGAGAGGGCAGCCATCGGCCAGCGCCGTGCCGCCGCCGCGGCGGCAGCAGCGGCCGCCCATCACCACCCAACCGGCCACACCCACCACCGCGTCCTCAGGTCCGTGCATTTGTGCTCTTCTCTGAAATTTTTTATCGTTCGTGGTGTTGATGTGCGCGTTGCGTGTGCTTTCTGAATGATGCTTCGGTTTGGTGGCTGCTGGTTACGGAGTAAACTAGTGCCCAATTTGGGGCTATTGGGTAAAGTAACAGCTGGCTGTCACGTGATGTCGTCTTGGGCACGTGGCATCGTCCATTGATCAGAAGAGCAGAGGCCTGAGCTGGTGTAGTTTCGATTTGAAGAGAAATTCAATTTGAATGAACGGTGGACATCAACTTTGAAGAGGCGGTCTGTATTTTTCCTGAAGAACTGGAAAAAGCAAAGTTGCTTTTTTTTAGAGGGGACTGCATGTTTGGCAAAGCAGTGATGTTTTTGGTTTTGTTGGGGAAGCATGATTGCCTGATCGGCATTGATTGGCTTATGGTGTTGATTGGTCCAACTTTCTCTTCTTCTAGAAATATGGAGTAGTCCATATCTAATATTGCCGAATTCATATGTGGATGTTAGGTTGTTTTGGTTCTTCGCCCGGTTTGAGTCTTGGTATGTATTCTTGGCAGAGGTACTAATCTACTTCATTAACTGTGATATTGGTTAGTGTTTCCTCGCCTCACTCAAATTGGATCCCTTAATGCAGCTAGTGCTTACAACAGAGAGCCTAATTTTAGTTACTACTCAAGGACTTATCTTATTCAAAATGAGTAGTTTTCTTCAGTTTAAGGACTAGAAGATTAGTATTCCTTATCTCCATCTCGATCAATCCAGCTGAATAATCTGTATTTGAATTTATTCTTTGAATTTTTCAGGAGTTCTAGCTTATGTTTCAGTTTGATTTCTGCATCAGATGACTTACCTTTCCTTTTGCTGATACACTTTTCTCAAACTGATCCATGATTTCACTTCACTGAAAATATTTGTGAAAAAAGACCAGATGAACTGGTGTCAAGAGCTTATCATCATTCTCTCTTAAAAAAAGGCTTATCAGCACTACGGTAGATGTTCTTTGATGGCTGAATGTTCAATACTTAGCTATGTTCATCTGTTGCTATCTTTGGACTCTGAGGTCACATCATATGGACTATATTTTGTTGACTAATTTTGGATTCAGAAGAAAACACCATTTTTATCTCAAATCAATCACCACCACACGTAAAGTGGATGGTGAGGACTTGCTCATTCATATCCCTTTTCCTCTTCTCCTTGAATCCATAGTTTCTTGCTTGGACAGAACGAAGCGCTGATATAGGTAACTGGTGGAAGCTTTTGCCTTCTATGTTGCTCCCTTTCCCCTAAATTGGAGGTGAATCATGAATTTTTGTAGTCTCGTTATTTTGGAATTTTCATAATGTCTTGAAGTTAATTGCATGAGATTTAAAAATTTAGCATTCAATCTTCATTTTTTGAAATGTAACCACTGGAATGTTCCTCATTCTTGCCAGAAGATTGGAAACTGCAGTAGATACATACTGCCTAATCCTTGCCTCCTTTATGTTTAAAGGGCGTACCCAGTGCCGTAGGCTTCCCGCACCGTGCGGGGTCTGGGGAAGGGTTGTAATAGCGCCCAAACCTTACCCGCACAAACGTGCAGAGGCTGGGGCTTGAACCCGGGACCTTCCGGTTACAGACGGTAGGCTCCTTTATGTTTAAAAAATAACAAAAATTGTGCCCTCTTTGTTGACTGAAATAATAGGTGGTATTGCTTAAATGCTGTAATAAATGAATCATATTTTAAGAAATATATCGTGTAGATAGGTGCATGAACCTTTCCATTATTAGAATATGGGTGATTCTGTTCATCATGTGTCCCTTCTCATTATCATGTTTCTTTTGGCTAGGCCTTACTCATGACCACATGGTGTTTTTTGTTGGATAGATTCAAAGTAATCAGGCATTCTTTCGCATCTTTTCTAAACTATGTTGTTACTGAATTTGTAGGACCTCGGAAGAGTTTGCAACCATGAAATCACCAGCACAGCAACACCATAATAATGGGATCCACACAGTTGCTTCACCAGACAGGGAGCGTCCTGGTAGAGGTAACAACAACAACGGAGTTCCACAGACCTTTCCAGATGACAAGAAAGGCTCTTCATCAGGGAGTGAGGGATCCATCTGGCCGAAATTTGCAGTCACCCTGTCAAACAGGGAAAAGGAAGAGGATTTTCTTGTTTTCAAAGGATCCAAGCTGCCTCAAAGACCCAAGAAAAGAGCCAAAGTCATCCAGAGAACTGTCAACGTATGACCCTTGCATATTAACTTTCAATCTGAAGAATTTATTTTCAGTTAAATTGAATGCACTCAGTTCACATCAATTCGCATGGGATTCCATATCGTAGTCCACGGGTAACAGATAGCAAATAAATATACCTTTCTTCATGCAGAGAGATTCCTAACTCAAAATTTCAAAATACTAGTAGACAGCAGTGATCTACTTTCTGCCTGTTCGATTAAAGAACAGTAAATCTACTCCAAACTATAGGCTATTCCTCCTGGAATACAAGGATTCACCAGTGTTGTAAATCATTTTGGATATGCATAATTAATAGATATAGCCATCCGGGGCATCAGGTCACATGGTCTGCCATAGGGCCACCTGTGCACGCTGTTTTGTTTTTGAGGATTTATACCTGGAGGTTTTTGTTTTTGAGGATTTATACCTGGAGATTTAATTTGCTTACTAAGAAGCATCATAACACCACATCATGCTTCTGTATGAAGCAAATAAGTTTGTTTAAAAGCTGATGCCTCCCATTTGCTTGTCTCCTCAATGCTTGATGAGTTGCACATGCACTGCTGGTCCCTTCTAAGTTCCATCAGAAAGCACCCTCATTTCAACTGGCAGAACTAATTTGCTAGTCTTGATGTCATGAGACCACGTTGCAATGGCTGTATTAATTAGCTAATATGCTATGGCTATCAGGCAAATTCCATTGTCAATATATTACTGCTTCACAATACTCGCAAAAAAAATACTGTATTACTGTTTTATTTATTTGTGGTTCAAGTATGCTTGGAACTAAAGCTTAGGAAGACTTTGATGTGTAGTATCTTTTTTTCTGTATGTTTCTCTTGTGATTGCATATAAGAGAAGTCACCATTATGTGATTCTTGCCTAATATTTCGTCATCTTTTGCAGTTTGTCTGCCCGGGAACCTGGCTATGTGACTTGACTCTGGAAAGATATGAAGTCCGGGAGAAGAAGGTTTCCAAGAAGGTGGGTGGACTTTAGCATTCGATATCAATTTCAGACTGTCGCTCCATGATACAAATCCTATCATACTCATGAAGGAATCCATTCACATGATATTTTAACTGATTTTGCAGCGCCCCAGGGGACTGAAAGCTATGCACGACATGGACAGCGACTCAGAATAAAAAGAGATCACTGAACGTGAGAAGGTGAATATTAGAAAGAAGGCTAGCACAGATCCAAATCACACAGACGAAGATTGACGGTAAAAGCGTTCTGATGGAATGATTGGTCGGTTCACCATTTCTTGCGATTGCTACTGGAGATCAATGTCTTCCGAAAGAACTTCAGGGAACCAAGGATGACAGAAATGTGGGAATCTGCACAGAAGAACACCAAGGGGCTGCAGGAGCAGGAGCTTTTACAAGTCTGCCTTTGTTACTGTGAACATTAGCTACTATTCACGTCCCTGTAAAGCAGCAATGCACTTTTGCAAGCCCCTCATCATCATGTTAATAACGGCCAAGTGCGTCATGCGCTGTCAAATGACAAAGTAATCCCGAAGGCAATCCAGGCGGGCCTGTAGTTTGCCCAGTGTCTGACAATAATATTACTTCATTTGAATCTGAAAGGGCCTTCAGAAACTTTTCTCCTTTGTTTTCCCCCTTGGTGCTGTAAAGGTTACTTCAGTGTACATTCAGTTAGGAGCATGACAGTCAGGTTGGAATGAATGATTGGACCTCGTGTAATTCATCAGGACTTGTAAAATTTGGAAGTTTCAGTAATTTTTGCCACAGACTCGCAGCTCCACGGTTCTCTGTCGTGAACTCATTGGTATGTACTCCGTAGATAATAGTGACATGTGGTCCTGCCACCCGGAGGGAAGTGTTCAAGCCGCCAAGCAAACCCGCTCCTGATCTCCTCCCTGCCCCAACCCGAACCGCAAGCTCCCCTGCCACACGCTGCATGTGCACCTGAGGCCCTGACCGGCGGGGCACTCGCCGCCGAGATGGGCAATATATGTTGCTTTCACGTTTGCAAATGGGTGCGTGGCGAACGACCGGCCGAGCCACCGTTCGTTGTGCGTTGTGGGTTGCAGGTAGCCTTGGGAACGCCGAGCGCGTTGGCGTCGCGAACGGCACGTCGCCGTCGGACAGTAGGGGCATCACAAGCACGCGTTGTTTTTTTCTTCCCCATTTTCTGAAGAACATTTTAGGAAATGGGAAGAGTAAAGTGAAACGGTATTTTGGAGTACTACATGAATTCGAAGTTGGTTCAGGCTCCCTCTGAATTGAAATGGGTCGCTACAAGAATTCGATCGACGATCAGCTGAAAGCAGCCGGCTGCATCAGGTGATCAGCTGAGGAAGAGCGAAGGAGAAGGATGTTCAGCTGAGCAGCACAAAAGGCAAACGATAGATTTGGGGTGTATTTAGTTCCCAATCACATCACCAAACTTTCAAAAATTCTCTCTGCAAACTTCACTATTCACCTATCATATTAAATCTCTCTCCTCATACATGGAGTATTAAATGTAGTTAAATAAAAAAACTAATTACACAGTTTTGATGTATATGACGAGATGAATCTTTTGAGCCTAGTTAGGTCATAGTAGGATAATGTTTACCACAAACAAACAAAAAGTGCTACAGTGCGCTACAGTGTACCATGTGACATTTTCACCAAACTTCCTCTTCCTCTTTTTGGAACTAAACACACCCTTGGTTGCATTATTTTCGAATGTGCGGCTGCTTTACAGCTGTGGAGGGAGCTGCTTTGTTAACCTGCTTTAATTTTAAGCTTTGTCATCTCAAATAAAGCGTCACTTTCCTCCGCGAATGGGATGCAAATACCCAAAGGTTAAAGGCGATACGCCCATTGTGTCTTTCGGCTTTGTAAAGAAAAAGTAGCAAGCCTTAGCTTGGGGTGAAAATCACAAAGAAAGCAAGACATTTCCCCATCAATTTCACATGAAATTCAGTCTCTCAATGCTCGAAACACAGAATCAATGCTGCTACAGAAATAGTCTGAACCTCTGAATGAATAAATTTTCATGCGTTCAATCGGTAGTACAAAACACACAGGTCAGGAAACAAACAAGCAAGTAGTAAAAGATATCATGCGACGCATGGCGTGCATGTTGACGGCGGCGCCGGCTCGGCTCCACCGGCCTCAGTGACGCAGGTTGCCGAGGAGGAGCGCCACGGCCGGGCAGAGGACGGCGGCCACGAGCGACGAGGAGACGGCGGCCGCGCCGGAGGTGGGGCTCGGCGCCGGGGCGTCGGTAGCGAAGGCGACGCCGGCGAAGGAGGACACGGCGACGGCCGCGAGGGCGGCGACGTACAAGATCTTGGAGGCCATGACGCTGTGGAGGTGTGAAGCTAACAGAGGGTTTGCGCGTGCTAGCTTGTAGTTGTAGGGAGATGCAACGACTTGTGAGAGGTCAGAGAAGGCGAGAGCGTGTGTTTTATAGGCGGGCGGGAAGAGAGTTTGGGCCCCACGTTCAATTCACAGTCTGGCCTATTTCCATCAGCCAGCTCATAATTAGTTGCGGCCCATGATTAGCTTAAAGATAGGAGATATGCTGTTTTCAAGTTACATAAATCAAGCTGTGGTTAACAGATTCGTAGCATTTCCAATTCAAAATTTGGAGGTTGCTTGCTTTAGGTTGATGGTCTGGACACCAGACAACAATACACCTCATCAGAGAATTTTGTTAGCCCTTGATATCTCCAGCAAAGCACAGATCAGCAGAGCTTTAGGTTGCAATACAGTCTGGTTTGATGAGACCAATGCTGCAATGCATAATAGGGTATCCTAAAGGGACAAGAGGAGTTGGCTGGCAGTCTGCTTATTTGATTTTTGGCAAATTAATTTTGAACATCTGTAATGATAGCATTGCCTGCACAGCAAACTCTGGCTCAAGAATGTAAGAGTACATCAGATAGACGTCAGGAAGTCACAAAAAATGGGCAATTTGAAATATTGTTAGTACAAATGAAAAGTGAATATATTAGATGGCCTGTCACATACAGGTATTTACTTGAAGCCACAGGTACCACAATTACTGCAAATGTGGTGAAGCATGTACCTGAAGTTTCAGAAAACGACAGCTACCTCTTATCTGCTTCATTGTTTTTCCAGCCCTGGAATATTTCTGAGGCGTCTCCTCGAAAGAGAGAACTTAATGTGATACAAATACCAGTCCCAGGATGCTGGTTCACATTATTACAACAGATAGTTCAGTACAACGAAAACATTACGGGAGACGGTGGCATTGCAGGGCCACGACAAACAGAACTAGTACTAAGCTCCAGATAAAAAGGTTGATAACATAGAGGTCTTCATCAGAGTGGCAACGCATGCGGCTTCCAGCGGGTGACCCTAACACACAGGCAAAGGTTGGGTGCAGAACGAACCCCACTAGACGATATCCTCAGGCACAAAGTCTGGGTCTGCCTCTGCAACAGATTAAGCAAGGGTGAGTACACACGTACTCAGCAAGCACAACCACGACCACGGAGGGGTATAACAGAAGTATGCAAGTATTGTAACAAGGATGGCTTGTGGTTTATTTAGCAAAGCAAATTTTATTACACATGCAAGGGGTTGGTTTTCGCAATGGGTTTTCACAAAATTTCTTTTAAAAGGAACAGTAATTGTGAAACTTTTTCGTACAAGATTCTGTTGCTACCAGATTTCCCATCTGTCGTAGCCTATGTCAAAACATTTCTCAGCTCTACTAAACACCAACACTTTCTTACACCAAAACAGGGGACTAGTGAAGTGACCAAGCCGTAACTCGCCCAATACCGTGGACACGGCTATCCGGATAGGTTTCAACTCTGCAGAGGTGTACACAACCACAAGTAGGCTACCACAACAAGAACACCTTAGTGCCAGTGCAGCTCCTATCAAAGCCATTACCCACCATAGCTAAACTGACAAGTTATCCCAGACGCGACCAGGGGTTAGCAACCTACCAACGAGGTTCTAACCAGGGGCATACCTCACATAGACCGTACCCCCGGCTCCATGGCCCTCTGTTGCTCACAAGCACACCACATAACCAGCAGCTCAACTAGTGGGACTTATGCTAGGCCGTTGCCACATACAACGGTCGAGTGGTGGTACCGAAAAAATGGGTTAGGCTAGATGACACCTAACATCATCCCAAAATTTGTGATAGGATAGACAACTCCCACCATGCTCAAACACACCGGTTCGAGCTCACCTCGGTATTTCACGCGGAAATACCGTCTGTCTCATCCCACACGGGTACTCATTTTATTTACACAAATCGTCTCTTTTATTTTAAAGTACGCACACGGTTGTTTTTGTAAACACCAAGAATTTGTAATGGGGTGTGTACCAGTAAAACAGTCCTAAGCATTTCTAGCAGAGACTAACATTTAAACAGAGCATTGTCATATTCAAACATTAATCTAGGTTGTCAAGGAATTAGTTATAGCAATCAAGGAATGGCTATCCAACCGGGTTTAACAGTAAAATCATGCAAGTTTTATAAAACAGGCCATGGGTTGTGTTTATAAAAACTGGGACCACAGTATGCATCAAAGGGTGGGATTGCACTTGCCGTTCTCCCAACCCTCGGGGGATTCCTGCCCGGGGTCTTGGTCTCCGAGTTCCTGCTCGTAGCACTGCTCCTCTCCGAGTCCTTCCTCGATCACAGCGGAGTCTACGGCACACACAAACAAACACCCAATAAATAAAAGAAAAAGCTTTTATTGAGCTCCAAAAGAAGGAACGGAAAAAGAGAGCGGATGATGATGACACGATTATTTTAGGGTATGGACTGGTTGGATCTGGTGGAAATATATTGGTGAATATTATGGTGGAGTTTGGGGTCAAACGGGATTAATTTGGCGCATGAAAAGACGAGTTTAGCGGGGTTTAGGGGCTGTTTTAAAGGAAAAGGACCTTTTCGTAAATATGTAAAAGCTCAGGGGCCTCGGGTAAAACAGACAGAGAGAGAGGGAATAGTGTTGGATGGACTGCGGGTTAATTTGGCAAAAGTACAGGGGGTCTTGTGTAAACGTGCAAGAGAGAGGGGGCCTGTTCATGTGGACGGCGGGTTGATTAGGACAATCTTCAGGGGGTTATGCACAAAAGTGCCTTCTTCCTCGCGAAACAGAGCACCGGGGGGGGGGGGGGGGGAAGCGACGGCGGCGGCGCTGACCGGCCGATTGCCGGCGATTGGGGCGGCGGCGGTGGACGGGAACAGGGGGAAAAGAGAGAGGGGTGTATGGCGAGTCCACCGGTGCCCTTACCACGGCCGGAAATGGGGTGAGGGGTCCGGCCCACGAGAGCGGGCGGCGGCGGTAATGGCGAGTGGGTGGTGGCGCTGCGGCGGTGGGGAAGGGAAGCTGGGTGGCGCTCGAGTTGGTGGGGGTGGAGGAGAGGCTCGGTGCCCCCTATATAAGCGCGGAGGAGGGTTAGAGTGGCGGGCCGACGAGAGGGGCTCGGCGGGCGGTAGGAGCGGCCGGCGGCGGAGTTAATGGCGGCCGGGCCCGCGGCCTTGATTGGTACGGCGGTCCGGCTGGTGCTGTGCTCGTCGGGATGTGGCGTGCGCGCGGGTGGCGAGGCGCTAGGACAACGGCGGGGCCGGGCGGTCGGAGCGGTGGCAGCCGAGGTAGCGTGCGCGTGGGGAGCTCGGCCTGGCGTGTGCGGAGCAGTGTGCGTGCGTGGGTGGTGCAGCGGGAGGGTGGCACGGTGGTTGTCGGCGGTGGGCGGAGCAGAGCGCGCGCACCCGAGCCTGGTGGTGGCGTGCGGGTGGAGCTGATGCAGCAGGGCGGCGACGGCAGTCGGTGGTGGGCGGCACGGCAGTCGGCGGTGGGTCTGTAGGATTGGCGTGCGCGCGTGCAGCGGCGAGCGGAGGCGGTCGGCGTGGTGTGCAGGGGTGACGTGCACGCTGGGGTGGAGGACGGCGGGCTCCGGTGGCGCTGGGCGCAGGCCGTGCGGTGGCCGGGTGAGGGCGGCACGGCAGCGGTGCGAGGTGAGTGAGCGAGGGGGCAGCCGACGGTGTGCACGGCGGCGATGGCGCGACTGCGGCGGCGTAGCCGGTCGGGAAGTGGGGCCGGCCGGGTACGGGCGGAGTGGGGCAGAGCAGGGCGGCCGCGGTGGTGTCGGGGAGAAGGAGCAGAGGAAGCAGAGGAGGGAGGAAGGGAAAGAAAGGGAAGAAGGAAAAGAAAGAAAAGAAGAAAAAGGAAGAGGGAACAAGAAAAAGGAGAAAAAGGAAGAAGGGGAGGGGAAAAAGAGGGGAGAGCCGGCGGGATTCGCGGCGGGGAGTTGATGGGCGGTCGACGACGGTCGGCCGAGGAGAGATGGACCCGGCGGTCGACCCGAGAGCGGGCGACGCGGGATGGGATGGAAAGGATGGTAGTGATCGAGATGCGGACAGGAAAAAGAGAGGGGGGGAAACAAGGCGGACGGGGAGTTGGCGGAAACGGGAGCTCGACGGAAAAGATTTTTAAAGATTTTCACCGGGTTTATTATTTAGGTGATTTTCCCGGAGACTTAAAACGCGGGCGTTACAATTTCGTTCTGATAATGTATGAAATTAGCTGTGTGTATAATTGGCTGATTCTCCTGTCCTGTTGATTCAGTGGTACCCAACTAGCTAGTTCTCCACAATAGTCATTGGACACGTCACAAAACAGCCTTATGTCGCCAAATGCCATGGACATCTGGCATTTCATGCATGCAAGTTGGGGTGATTTAATACAGATGAATATGGCTGCAATTTATCAGGGATTCTGACAATAAACCCATTCGATTTGGCTATGATAGGAAAAGGAAAAAAACGAATTCTTCAACAAGTCTCCCAGTAAAGCCTGTTTTGTATTTTAAACAGGCACTATCACAAACGTAAAAGATACTTCAGCAAAAATAAGCCAAATGAGTTATTCTCCCTTACCAATGATGCGCCAGCTCCATGGCATCCTATGCTCCGTTTCATGATCATCTATCAGACAACGGAACCTATACCTTTCACGTTTGTCCTTATTGACACGGCATAGCTTGACCAAATGCTTTGAGTCACCGTCTGATGTAGTAGTACAAAACCTTGTGAGGTTGAAGTTTAAGGGGACAGTGATCGTCGTACCTCACTTTTTCTTGAAGGTTACTTCATAGATTGTTGCTCAATAAATACGTAGATTCCTTTCAGGGGCATGCTAAAATTGAACTGTACATTACCCATAATTTCAAGATTCTTCTACGAGACTTCTCTCTGAAGAACGAAATGCTCTTGTGCAATATGCTTATCTTTCTGCAAAGCAGTATACTGGCCCTTAGGGCATCTAATTCTTATCCCCACATCCTGCTGCCTCTTCAAAAGAGTTACACCTTTTGGTTTGTTGTGCAATTTCGTCCATAGCTCTTCTGTTTATCTATAAGCATACTTGCTCTTGAAGAACCCTCGGCTGCAGATCTTACCACTTGTGTAGCTCTGCAAACCTCTGCAAGCAAGCATGGTACACAGATGAACTTCACAAATTCATTAAATTTGCTTTTCATTGTTCAGATAGGAATCATCTAAATCTTCACATCTTTCATGCACCCATCTCTGTCCCCTATGTTCGGACCGATATAGCCTGCTTTGAAACACGTGCACACCATCTACGAACACTAATAAACCGAACAAAATTTCCAGCAGCAGCAGCGGTAGAGCCTACCGTCTGTAACCGGAAGGTCCCGGGTTCAAGCCCCAGCCTCTGCACATTTGTGCGGGTAAGGTTTGGGCGCTATTACAACCCTTCCCCAGACCCCGCACGGTGCGGGAAGCCTACGGCACTGGGTACGCCTTTTTGAAGGGCGGGCTTGGTGCAGCGGTAGAGCCTACCGTCTGTAACCGGAAGGTCCCGGGTTCAAGCCCCAGCCTCTGCACATTTGTGCGGGTAAGGTTTGGGCGCTATTACAACCCTTCCCCAAACCCCGCACGGTGCGGGAAGCCTACGGCACTGGGTACGCCCTTTTTTTGAAGGGCGGGCTTGGTGCAGCGGTAGAGCCTACCGTCTGTAACCGGAAGGTCCCGGGTTCAGGCCCCAGCCTCTGCACATTTGTGCGGGTAAGGTTTGGGCGCTATTACAACCCTTCTCCAGACCCCGCACGGTGCGGGAAGCCTACGGCACTGGGTACGCCCTTTAGCAGCAGCAGCAACCTCAGATCAGGAAGATGGTTGTGTCCAGGAAGCTCATGAAGGTTGGCCCATGGGGCGGCGCCGGGGGACACCCCTGGGACGACGGCGGCCACTCCGGGATCCGCAGCATCACCATGTCCTACGCCCGGTGCATCGACAGCATCAGCGTGGAGTACGACAGGGACGGCCTCGCTGTCCCCGGCGAGCGACACGGAGGAGCCGGCGGCAACCACACCACCCAGGCACGTCGTACACCATCCGTTGGTTGGTCGCGCTCACATGTGTGGTTTTGCTCACTTGATTGACAAGAACAATGTGTGGCTGGATGCGCCGACGCGCGCGTGCAGATCAAGCTGAGCTTCCCGGACGAGTACCTGACGGCCGTGAGCGGGCAGTGAGCCGGGATCGCGCACGGCGGCTCGCCGGTGATCCGGTCGCTGGCGTTCCGCACCAACCAGGGGGCCTACGGGCCGTTCGGCGCGTAGGAGGCGGAGGGCACGCCCTTCACGTTCCCGGTGGACGGGGGCGTCATCGTCGGGTTCTATGGGAGGAGCGGCTGGCAGCTCGACGCCGTGGGCCTCTACGTCGCGCCGCTGCGCCCGGAGAGGATGTCCGACAGGGTGCACAAGCTCGGGCTCTTGGCTTACCGGGCAGTGATGCAGAGGATTGGGCCGCAACGGCAACATGAGCAGGCAAAACAGCTGAACGGCAACGCTCAGATAACTCACAAGACGTAGCTGTTGTTGTCACTAGTCAGGAGTGGACTCGAACCAAGGCTGTTCCAGTATGTACCCAGCTAGTGTGTGAATTAGTGTACCAGGAATGCATGATAAACTTAAGCAGACTCTGCTGGCCGCTGGCGCGGCCGTAAGACACACACCCAACTAAAGATGTATACGAATTTGCTCTAATGCACAATCAGACTAGCTCTGCAGCAGAACTTGGACCCGTGACAACTAAAACAAAACCAGAAAATTCAGCAAGTTTGCAAACAAAGTAGCAATCATTAAGTGCCAAGTAATTTGAGATTATGGAACGACACACAGAAGCAGCTTAACATGGTTGCTCTAGTTCTAACAAGTCTCACATCATCAAGTCTCGAAACTGTTGGAACATAGATAATAGGCTCGAACTATGAGAACCAACAGGCTCCTTAAGAAAAACACGATCTTAGTGCTTTGGCTGCCTGTTCTTCTTCTTGACACCAGACTTGGCAACCAGGAGGCTGCGGTGCACAGAGCTCAGCCTAGCAAGAGCGGGCTTGGTCAGGTCGGGCCTGTAGTAGTTGTCACTAACCTGCAGTGTAAACAACATGCAAATTAGAACATTCAGCAATTGCTTGGCAACAAAGTTAGAAAAGAACAGCCAATCACAGTGAAGAAACTTAAGCAGTGTATTACTAGTGTTCTTCTAACGACCATGCAAGACCATCAATCATAAAACTAAGAAAGTAATCTGCAGGTTCAGCTCAGAAGCCAAGCGTACAGCTTATATTTCATCGAAGGACCAATTGATCGGTTGGTCTTCTTACATGTTATGGCTCATCACAGCTACACCTTGATCAGCAATAAAAACCCAAACGTATACAAGACAAACTATCTAACAAGAACTTACATAGCATCATACAATCAACAGAACAAATAGCTCATAAAAGACAAACTATCTAACAAGAAAGCTTACATAGCATCATACAAGCAATGGAACAAATAACTATCTTTGAAAAACCACTGTTTAATTGGAATTGCATGAAACCAATATCCAATGTTCAGCTCAGAAGCCAAGCGTACAGCTTATATCTCATCGAAGAACCAGTTGATCAGTCGGTCTTCTTACTTGTTATGGCTCATCACAGCAACAATGTACAGAAACAATGCATAAAGCAAAGAGCAATTACAGGCAAACAAGCAGCATCATTATAGCAGATACAAGAAAGTAAACAACATGCATTTCCAACTCCTAGTACCTGGTTCTTCACAGCCTTGGCCATCTTGCGGAACTCCTTGCGCATCACAGACTTGTGGTTGAGCTTCGCGGGTGTGTTCTGCTTCTTGGTCTTGGTTGTGGAGAGGACCACAGCCGATTCCTTTCCAGCTGCCGGCTGGATGGTCACGGTCTTCTTGTTTGCCAAGCCTAACATAACACCATTACAAAACAGCCACGAGCAGTCAGCACATTAAATTGATTAATTCGCAAGACCAGATAAGGTGTTATGCATGTAGCACGGTTCAGAAACTGTACACAAAGCAGCGCTGCTTACCAGAGTACTTGTAGGAGTGGACGTTGTAGAGGTTGTTGGGCTCCTTGGTGAACTGCACCTTGGCATTGCCGTTGCCGAACTGCTTCACCAGGAAGGAGTTGTTCTTCCTCACAACCTGCCAGATCAGATCCCCTGGAACTGTCGCCATTTCCCTTCGCCTACATAATCAAATCAACACCTCGTGTGAGACTCGTTACTTCAACTGTAGTAGCAGGAAACCAACAAGAGAAAATCTAATCATCTAGCCCATCTGCGGAGAACTGAATTCGATAACAAAAGCAAGCTGCGCCTACAATTTCTACCAAGAGTAGAACATTTTCATAAATATTTCCAACGACATGGCTAAACCTAATACCAGATCTAACTGGGAGAAGAACCAGATTTCAGTCAGCCTTGAACTGAGATGCAAAGCAAGCTACCGAATAATACCCACAAAGCCTAAAAATTTCCGTGCGGGATCATATAAATCACTTCGAATACTGGCGCGCAAAGCACGGAGGCTACCGCTAGATCAGCATCAACTCAGACCGCACAAACTTAACCACGAAATCGAGCAGAGCAGACGCTACCGGAGCTAAGAAATCATCATCGCGCACCAAGAGAGGGCGATCTCCACTTACCGGAGATGAGGTGCTGCGGCGTCGCCTCTCTGTGGTCCGGTGTTGGGGCTGGCGGCTGCAGGAGGCTGGAGAGGCTCGGAGGCTAGCCTGTTTTATACCGGGGCGTGCTCGAAAACCCTAGGTTTGGCGACCGCTTCCTGGGCTTATTTGGGCTGCACTTTTATCTGTGGGCTGCACGGGTCGAAATACCGGCCCAACAGCACCGGCTTTGTCTTCTCGTTTGATTGTTATTGGTTAAGTCCATTCCACAACCCTCGTATATCGCCGTCGTCCGGGTTTCAACCCTCATCTCCAAAACCAGCTGTTTCAGGACCGTCAACTATGTAAACCGTTCGTTTAACACCCCTCGACGGTTTCGTGGGCGGTTTTCGCCCGAGTCCGAATCGCCCCACATGTCAGGGTGGGCCCCACATGCCAAGTTGGCTTTCTTCTTCCTTTCCTCCAACCGAGCCGAGAAACGAGCCGTCCGCGTCGCCCCTCCACCGCCGCCCGTGCCGCCGCCCGCACCGCCCTCCACCGTCACCCGCGCCGCTCTCTACCGCCGCCCGCACCGCCCTCCACCGTCACCCGCGCCGCTCTCTACCGCCGCCCGCACCGCCCTCCACCGTCACCCGCGCCGCTCTCTACCGCCGCCCGCGCCGCTCTCTACCGCCGCCCGCGCCGCTCCTCCATCGCTCCCTCTCTCTCGATCTGCCGCGGCCGACCGCTCCGCGGTGCTGCTCTTCCCCTCCGCCGGCCGCTCGCCCCTCCCCGCCTCCTCCCTGCGCCGGATCCGTGCGCGGCAACAGCGGTGGTCGTGGCGCGGCAGCGGCGGAGCACGCACGGCGCGGCGGGCGACGCTCGTGCTGCTCACGGTGGCGGTGGCGAGGAGACCCCGGCGTTGGCGAGGAGCGGCGTTGGTGGCGAGCGCGCGGCGGCGGCCACGGGGGCGGCTCCGAGCGCGCGCTCCTTGTCCACGTCCTCCTCCCCTCTGTCCACGCCGCCGGCCCCTCTCTCCATGGCAGCGACGGCGGCGGGCCAACGTGGGGCCGGCCCGCGCGGCAGCCGCGGCGGCGACTCCGCGGCAACGGCTTCTTGCGCGACGGGGCATGCGGCTGCGCGGTACTGGTGGGCGCAATGCGGATGAGATGGCAAGCACGGTGGCGGGCACGACGCATGGCGGTCGGAGGAGCCGACGCGGTGGCGCAGCTGCTGGTCGAGGCGGCGAGCGGGCGGCCGGTGCACGAGATGGACCCTGATGCTCTTCGCCGGCGAGCGGGCGGGCGGCGGCCGAGCGAGGAAGACTCCTGCGGCGGCCGGTGCACGAGATGGACCCTGATGCTCTTCGCCGGCGAGCGGGCGGCCGAGCGAGGAAGACTCCTGCGGCGGCGGGCGTTGGGCGGCCGGCGACGAGCGTGGCGGACCTCCATGGCGGCGCATCCTTCCCCTTCTCTTGAAGCGGCGACGGTGCGGGGAAGGGGCGGCGCGGGGGAGGGCGGCGGTGCCAGCGCGGGGAGGCGGCGGTCGGCGCGGGGGAGGGCGACAGCGGTGTGGGGAAGGCGAGGGCGACGGCGGCGGGGCAGGTCGTCGGGCGAGGGAAGAGGACACGTAGGCGCCACGTAGGTCAAAACAGTCGCCAAAACCATCGAGGGTTGTAAAATGGACGGATTCAATAGTTCGGGTGCCCTGGGCAGCTGGTTTCGCGGTTGGGGGTACAATGGACTTCATTGTTATTCATCGCACCACACGGCCCACGCTCTATCTCGCAGTTGCCGACGTGCGACGTGCCTGCACACGAGCCCGCGAGGCACACGACGGCCGTCGACTAGCCGAGCTCGAATACATCAAGTGCGATGGCGATGGGACGCTGCAACGTGGAGGCAGCAGCTCGGCATAAGTCAAAGGCACACCACTACACGCTGAAGCCACGGCCTGACGCACACGGTTCTCACAGTACACAACTCCACAATATCAGATAGCACGAAGGTCGTGCCACGACGGCTCCACCAAGAACATTGGTAATGACAAACACAACTCATCTTTTCGTAAGAGAAAAACACGATCCAAATGGTAGTCACATTCTATCAACTTTTTGACAAGGGAAAAATCCAAAACTGTCAAACTGCAGTACTCTGAGGTTCAGGTACAATGATTATTTCGCCGATATCATCTAGAGTTCAAGACCGCGACTCTGGGAGAGCCTTCCAATCTGGTTGCCAGATTACATGGGGGGAAAATGTGGGACAACATTGACAAGAGAAAACATGAGAGTTCACTAATTTTTCTTGCCGGTGACACCTGCAACCACCTGCAGAAAAGACACAAAATTAATCGATGTCTTGCCATTTACTGTGACAAGATAACAGTGTGAAGACAGCCTAGGGCAGTACTTCAGCTTCGTTTTTCAAACAAATAAAATCAGGAAATAGCAAGTGAACAATCGCAATTTCTCCAGCTTGACAACACCTAGGATGCAGGTATGCGGCACAAAATTTAAACAGATGCCCTCTGCAATATTCTCTGAGCTAGCAGCTATGTACTTGAGCTCATTTTCTGGCATTTTTGTAGACAAATTGGCTCAAAGTGAGCAAATGGAGTTTTTAAAACCCACTTTTTAATTGAAGAAGAATATGAAGTTAGAAATTTTTTTGTACGAGTTGGATTATGGAAAATAAGCATTCCTTCTTGAACAGGAAATGATGAGTAAAAAGGTCTATAGCCTAGTGGTTAGATAACTTGAGTAGCACCCAGCAGACCAAGTTCGACTCCCTGTGGGAGCGAATAATTGGGTTCGGAATAAAAAAAATACAAAAAAATAGGTAGGGGCTTCCCCTCCCGACTTCGGTCAAAAAAAACAGGAAATGATGAGAAATTAAATGAACAGTGTCAATCGTTTATGAGCTTGAAAGCAGCACATGAAACAACCCAAAAATGGAGGAAACCACATACTTCATTTAGAGGAGGAGGAGGAACTTTTTCTGCGGTCTCCCATGAATCCAAGATTGGTCGAACAACTGCTGGAAGAAAGAGACCTGAAATTGCAAATTATAAGATCAGCCAAAATCATTGCAAATTATAAGGTCAATGATAGAATGCTAGATCTTCAAAGAATAATTCCAAAGGCTCATCAGGCAGGCCCGGAAAATCCTAAAATCGAGCTTGCATCAATGAGAATTTACAGGGTGGGGAATGTTCTGGTTTCTTTCTGATATGTCAAAGTAAATAACACCACCTCTCGTCTATCTGGCGATCCTAGCAACACATGTGTCCAACGTCAACTTGATAGATGTTGCAATGGAGCTTGACACAATGTGCTTTCAATCTGACCACTTTGGGACTGACACTTTCTGGGTAGAAACTACGGAATGCCTGTATTGCTCCAATAAATTTTACCTAATATGATTGCCAGCAAATTAATCCAGTTGCAACAAAAAGAAAAATACCAACCTAAGAAGCACTATATGTTCGATTGCAACCGTAGTTAGCAAGGACAATACTACAACTTATCAACAGGGATCAATTCAGCAATTCAACCGACAGTAGGATGGTATTGAAAATGTTAAGTGCAATGAATACATTGCTCAACTTTTCTAGCACGCAGCACCAAAGATGTCTCTCAATCATGTCAAATTTCAGGCACAAACCCTTTTCTAAGAAAATAAGCATGAGTACCAATTCACACGTGTAAACTTGATTAAAACTATTCTTTCTATTATGCAAGAGAATGAATTCACATGAGTTTAGCTAAGGCCTAAGGCACTATCCCCAGTCACATAGCAATTCATGTCATGTGGGCTAAACAATTTATATACATAATTGCATCAGCAAATTTCTAACGTCCTTATCTACATCCACAAGCAAAGCAGACATTTTATTTTTTACATGGCTCTGAATAATCGTGGATAACAATATTTTGGTGTGAGATAAAGACCTACCCCTCATCTATGCCAAATGAAATACAGCACATGGCACATGTTCACCAAAATTGGCCATGGACATAAAGTACCACCAAAATAGATTTATTGAACTGGAAAGGGTAGAAACCTAAAGGAAATGGTGTGACGGTATTACCCAAGCCCTATTCAACAACATTGAACTCAAATGTCATTCTGTTGAGCAGGGAAATGTATAGCTAATGGTAGGCTGGGAGCTGAGGTTTGTGTCACAGGCAGCACTGACAAACAGGACTAGCGATTTGAAACAAAACATTGTGCATCTCAGGTGCTAGAGATTTGGGATCCTGGATCTAAACGAATCGTAGCAAGTGAAAAAGTCACCCAAACGTCTCCCAGCCCCAGCAGGTGAGCCCCTAGAAATCAATCCCCCGCGTACCCACACCGATTCCAACGGAGGCGCCGATGACCTGCGTAGGGTATAGCAACAGCACGGGAGCCTGCGGCCCCATTTCTGAGGGCGCGAGTGTGTCTGCTAGGGTTTGGGCCAGAGCGGCAGCGAAGGATTGGGGCTCGTACCGAATCCGGCGATGAGGCAAGATGCGGCGACGACGGGCTCCTTCACGCAGAAGATCTTGAGCTTCTCCATCACGCCCATGGCTGCCGCTTCTGCTTTTGCTGCCCCCTCCGCCTTCGGGTCGTCCTTCCTCTTCTCGTCGTCGCTGGAGACGAGTGAGCTGGTGGTGGCTGTGCGATCCGTGCGGTTGTGGGCCCACGCCGTTTACCGAGCACTCCACTTCCGGGCCAGTCCCGTTCACAAACGAGGCCCAGATTGGCAAAGCTCGTGTTTTAGTTGGGCCAAGGCCCAAATAGTAAGAGCCTTTGTTCGTGACCGGAGAAAGAGAAATGGATGGCACACGGCATATTCAGCGTTGCTCGTGGGAATATCCTCTCGCGCGCGGGAATATTTCGCCGGGAAGAGCGAATCTACCGTGGATGCTATGCTTCGTTTCCTCGCTTGTTGGCTTGTCCGCACGGGCGCACGGGCACGGCCACCTCTCCTGTCTTGTCTCTTCTCTCTTCTCGTCACCTCTTCGGCTCTTCCTCCTTGCCTGGTGTTTCTTCGGTGTGGAACAAAATTTTCGTCTTCTCCAGCTTCCTCTTATGTGGCCATCGGTCACCCATCCGCCGGTCGACGACGATGCGTCCGTCGCCGGGGACAGCAAGCAGCCATCCACCATGATTACCAGGTTAGTACCGTCGCGTGCCTCAAGCATCACTTCTGCATGCGTTTGTGTTTGTGAGAGATTCTGTTATGTTCGTGCTTTAATTGCATCTCCTGTATGCACTCGATCTCTCCGTAGCACTTCCTGATGCAAGAAATTACACGCGCATGGGTTGTTCGTCCGCAGCTAGCATCATGCCATCCGTTGTTCGCTTAATTAGTCATGTCGCCTAATGAGCCGTCGAGACCAAATCATGCATTTGTCGGGGGGTTGCAGACATTGGGAATTCAGAATTTCAGAGTCAGAACCATACAAAATGGGAGCAGTGCAGCAGCAACCTGGCGAGCGCCCGATGCAGCCAGAGGTGCGCTGGTCCTGTGGAGAGCTTGCACGCGTCTTTCTTTCTATCCAGCCAAGCTAGCTAGGTGAGGCGTGGCCGCGGAGACGGTAATGGACAGGACAGAGGGAAAAGGGAAAAGCATCGCGGAAAGGGACGTCCCGGAGAGTGGGGAGGTGGGCCGCGGCGAGCGGCGGTGCCCTGCCCGGAGCCGGCGTTAACAGGTCTGGAGCTTCTGGATGGAGAAAAGGGTCGCCGTGGTGCTGCACGGAGCATGAGGACATCGGGTTTTGGCTTTGGCTTTGCCGAAAGCAGCGAGTGGTCGCCCTGTTCGTCTGGATGGTTACCGGCCAGCAGTGTTTTTCTCGGTCAGTCAGTAGTGTTTTTCTCTCAGCAAAAACCACCACCAGCCAGTAGTATTTTTCTCTCAGCAAAAACCAGCATCAACCACCAGCCAAACGAACAGCACCAACCACCAGCCAAACGAACAGGCCGGGTGTCCCGTGTCATCCGAGCCGATGGTGCACTGTCCTATTCCCCAGATTCAGATTGCTTCGCTTCGCATTCTGTTCCTGTGTTATCCCTGATGTTTATATGTCGTCAAATTATGTTCGCATTGCAATTTAATACTAGCTATACTGTATATGTCATTCAGGAAATTATGTTCAGCGACACCAGAGGGGCATGAAGGAATGAAGAAATTGATTTGGAACTCAGTATGATACAGGAGCATGGTGACAGAACCAGCGCAGCATGTGGCCGTGAAATAGATACAGGTTACAGATACTCTTACAGGTACACACATCAACCGTGCCCCGTGACACTTCTGCCCAGGCGCTATGGTTTTCCTTCAATATTTCTGTGTCCTATTATTCTGCTACGAGCAGCCGTTTTCTTAGGAAAGATTCACATTTGCTGGAGATGCTACTCTAAAATCATCATCTCCAAGGTACCGGGGAGAAGTGAAATATCATCTCGACTCCCACAAGGTTTTGGGAATAATTTACATGTCCGAGTTTCTGCAAAATAAGAGAAAGTTCAGTAAGTGCACGGCCGCAACACAGAGAATTGGTTTCACATATATTACACTGGAGCATGGAGGATTCTTTTACCTTATGACTCAATTGCTGCCACCTTTACTGGCTTCATTACCCTTACAATGTTCCTCATGTGCTCAAACCCCATGACTATCACCCCTATGAGATAAAGAAAGCTTAGTTGCAGCTTGCCAAGCAAGTTATAGACTGCTACGGCGGCGTTTGCACCTTCATCTGTTCGCATTGTGACGGTAATGGGTCTCCCGGATATAAGTGCCCCGGTTTCTGATGAAGATGCAACATAAGAGATGTGCTCCGGAACAGTTATCCTTGAAGAAAAATCGGAGACATTTGGCCCTCTTTTGCTTACCTGATATATTCTCAGGTTGGGCCAACCACTCTTCAGGTTTCATCTCAGATTTGGTAGCCTTTATTAGATCCATTAGTGCACTGTTCACCTGGAATATATAAAAGTTACATGAGTTCTACTGTGCTATCATGTGAATTGTGACACAAGGAAGGAAAGAACCAGCAAGCTCAATGGGCTGAAATAGAACTGTATAAGAGTCAATGGCACACTATGCTGGTTGGTTTGCTGTCCCCACATCTCTCTATACAGATTAAACATGCTGTCAATTGTTCTTAAAATGCTTGTGGTGTGTACACTATTGTCCAAATACTATCCTAATTACCCATAAATTGAATATGAGGTGGTCTACATATTAGTAAATGTTAAGTTTGCAACTCCATACCCTTTGCTTTTATCCAATTTCAGGAATTCCTAGAAGTTAACTATCACAGTTGCTTGCTGATGATGAGCTGCATGCTCCAATACTTGAGGTAATATGGCTTCAAACATGATAATTTTTTTAGCCTATTTGGATCCTGCAAATCTGTTTTTCTCTCCTAGAAAACTAGCTGCAGAAAACAGTTGTTTTCAAAAGTAACGAATTCGATTGCATGTTTAGGTGATGAATGATGTTTTGGCATAATTGTAATGTCTGATCTTAGTTTAGTTACCAACTTTGGAATATGTACACAAGTTTTTCATTCAATCCTCCTTTGGTCAAAAAGTTGAGTATTTGGTAGCTCATTTTGTCAAAAGAGTGATGCTTGTAGAGAGCCACAACTTCTGTCGTTATCTTTGTCTGACAGCTATTTTGGCGTCCTTACCCCCATTATGCAACAGTTTAAGCAAACAGGCAAAGCAATCATCACATCAATGTTTTTACATTTCAGTGGCACGTTGTTGTTTCACCAAAGTTCACACTTTACCTCGTCTGGTCTTTCGTGGCTCACTAGGTGTGCGCCATGAAGTTCTACCATTCTAGCAGCAGGAAGAAGCCTTTCTGCTAGACGCTTTGCATGACACAATTGTGCGATGATATCGTACCTGCATTCATATGATGTAAGTCAAGCAAAATGGACAACTACCACTCTGAATAGAGTATCTGCTGTAAGCGAGACTAACCTTCCATGAATAACTGAAATTAAAAAACCGGCAGAGCGTATTGTATCTAATTCTTTCGAACTCATTTTGTGAGTCCAGCATGCATTAATTTGCCCTTCGAAACCACAATTAGATTGCATTCCTGTTGATGATATGCCCTTCACATATTCCTGAAAGCAACACAGTATAGATGAGTATTCCACAAAAAAAGTTGCCAAATGCATGTTGTCTTCATTTTAGTGTATACCACTATATGCTTATAGTCTAAAGAGGGGATGCAAAACATAATTCCCGACTCACAACAAAAGAAAACCTAGTCAAAATGACATAATCCCATAGCAAATGACAGTTAGAGAATAATGCCAAGCAAGCATTCAATGTGTAAAGCAACACATATTTCATCCAAAAGACCAACATCAACGTTTCATGAGAGTACATGACCATATCACATATGCCAATCTAGAAGATACAACATCACCAAAGGACTGTGTTACAAAGCATGATCTGGAAAGTAGTGATAACACTCACTTGATAAAGGATCATTCTCCTAGTGCACGACCCGACAGTCTCCTCAAGGTATTCCTACATAGGAGCATTGTTAGATCAAAACATATCAACAATGAAGACTGAATTTTCATCAAACAGGGAATGATAATGGATGCCTTGCTAGTTCCTCACCTTCGTATAATGGGTTTCCAAGTCCACAAGAGCTCTTTCCTCTGGAGTTTTTGCCCTTAAGAAGCGGAATGCAAGAGATAGCATCTGCCCATCTACCTACAGAAGCAACGGAAAACACTTTTAGCATGTGGCATGAACAGTTGAAAATTACAGTTGGTGCATGTGCGTCTTGCAGCATTTCCATTGTATCAAGCAACATTGGGTGTATCCAGTACCACAAATACGTAGGAGGATATCAAAGATCCAGTACCTTTGGGAAACACTGAAAGCCACCCCCAGTGGCATTAAGCAGTGCCAGTGAGCACAGCCTGTGAGGTGCAATCGCTGCTAGCTTGCAAGAAATCATCGCACCTGGTTGCACAGAACAGCAGGGTTAATGCCTATAGATCACACATTAGAAAAACAGAGCCCCAAAATTACACAGCACACCAAGGAGGACTACTAACCCATAGAATGGCCAAAGACGTGTGCTTTCTTCCACCCCAAATGATCCATCAAGGCCAAGGCGTCCTTCGCCATGATCGCCGTCCTGCAAATGAGAGAACACGTTTCAGATAAAATAGTCAAAAGTTCAGAACCACCGCCCAATTTGACTTTTCCAACACATGAGCGTGTGAATGAGTAATGGAAGATATTCCCCATCTTTCTTCCTCATCACTCATTTTCTCGTGAAAGCTATTGTGCCAGGAAACGAGTGAAATGTGGAATTTTTCTCATCGAAAGCTACATGCGGCTGCTATCGTCCACCAGATCCCCATGTACGATCGTTCTGAATCTCAAAGGGGAGCAGAGCAGGAAATCCTATCTCCAGGATCGAAACGCCCTTGCCGATCGTCGAATCCATTGCAACCGACGGGGAGGGATTTGGATCTATGCGAAGAGGGCGATGGGGAGCGGAGACTCACGAGTAGTAGGATTTGTTCGTGGGGATGGAGCTGCGGCCGACGCCGCGGTTGTCGAAGCAGCAGACCTCGATGCCGTCGCCGCCGGCATCCTCCCCCTCCGCGGGCGCCGCCTCCGCCGCGCCGGCTGCGCCGACGCCGGTCTCCTCGTCCGGCCGCGGGGGCTCGTCGTCGGCGGGCTCCAGCGACCCGGTCAGCCCCTTAATCTGCGGGCCCCACGAGTCGTGCGTCCCCGCCAATCCTTTGATTCCGACACAGACCAAACACCAAACCGTTTCTCAGCGAATAGCAGAAGAGGAAACAAAAAAGTAATCTTTCCACGAGAGGAGAACACGATGCCCCCTTCCTCTCCTTTCGAGGTGGAAGAGGGGAGAGATTGGCGTGCGTACCGATGATGAGGAGCACCTTAGTGGCGCCGCGGCCGTAGCGGCGGTAGAAGAGCTTGATGCCCTCCCACTTGTCGCCGTCCGCGTACCTGCCCACCTCGCAGTAAGGCATTGCTGCTCGCCGGCGACTCCTCCTCCTCCTCCTGGTTCAGCTAGCTTGTTTCTCGTTATCGCGGCCGCGTGCGATCGATCGGCTTGGCTTTGACCGTTTGGGGAGTCCAGGGATGGGCGTGGGCTGGAAGGTGGAAGCCTGGAGCTCTGGAAGGCTGGAATGGAGAAATGGGCAGAGGAAAAATGAGGGGTTGGGAGCGGAGGCTCGGAGGAAAGGGGCGGTTATTTATAGCCGTCGGAACGGGCGCGGCGCGAGGAGGCCGGGGAGGCGGGTCGGAAACACGTGGATGGATGGGGCGGGCGGATATGAGCGGGACGGGGGACACGTCGGCGCGTCGCCGTCTGCTGAGTCAAACCGGGCTGTGCCTCGAGGATAAATTACGAGGCTGAGGTCCATGTTTTTCGGGGCTTTTTTGATCGCCACTTTTCCTTTTTTGTTGCCTGCCCAGTCGGACTGGATAAGCGCAGTAGAGATTGGAACTCCGTATGGTGCTTTTGCAGTCACAGGCCAAGCCTGATCGCGTGTTGTGTGACTTGTGAAGTTGCGACCGGTGCTGCTGCGTCCTGTTATCCTGGAACAGAGGGCGATCGGCTGTCATTCTGGAGATAATTGGACGGCCAGCTTGTCACTGTGATCAGTAGCAGATCACGATTCGCGAGTATGTAAGTATCAGAGCAATTCATCTGGAATAAGGTTTCCTAGGAAGTGGACAAAAGGAGACTTCTATACAGGATGGATGTCCATGTTCCAAGTGAAAGAAATACGTCCAGGTTTTGGTTGCTCATCAAGTGGATGCCGTTGCACGTATCTATCCGTATTCGTCTGTTTTTTTCGGGTATACATAAATGTCCATAGCGTTACAAAATTCCGCCCGACATTTTGGAACCAGTCAGTCGCACAATATTGGTCTAGACTTCCAGCTTCTAGTTCTACCACCGCTCCGGCCTCCCGGGTCCAGCCCGCTCCGCTGCCGAGCGACGCGCGCGGGGCGGAGGACGCGGCAAAATTATTCATGTGATGCGCGTGGGCGCAGGAGGAGGACACAGTGCGCGGTGACGCGGCCGTCCAGTCGGGTCGGGCGTCGCCGCCCCGCCCCCGCGCACCGTCCCTGTCGTCCGCTGCGGCCGCACCTGGGACCCGGCCGGCCGCCCGGTGCCGACCCATCCGCGCGCTCGGTGCGGCTGGTTCCTAGTGGTGGGGGTGGTTGCCTTGCTTCCGCTTGCCACCGCCCCCCACCGCCACGGTCCGGTGATCCATCAGCGCTCAGCTGACGCGAACCACCGGGCCGGGCCGTCACCGCCGCATCCTTTTCGTTCCGGTTCGTCTCCTCGTTTCGCAATTTTTTTATACGGGTCGCCGTGCTTTTTCCCGTGTCGAGCACTCAAGCGTCTCGGGCTCGCGGCATCGAGAGATCACCAACCGGATCTGTACGGCGGCGGCGTGGCGCCTCCTGCGTGCGACTGCGCTGTCACGCCGGGATCCTCTTCAGACGACTCCTGCAGGGGATCCGATCGTGTGATTTTTTTTTTGCTGGACCGACGTGTGATTTGGGACCGGGAAGGAAGGGATCCGGCCAGTCCAGGTGTGTGTACAGGAAAAGAGACGGCAGGCTACACGCTTTGCGCCTGAGTACTATATTTTACGCAGCAGTTTCTTCTTTTGGAGTGCGCACGGACAGTGTGTCAAAGCTGACGGACGGCTAGCGGATTTGAAAAGTCCTCTCGCGCGTTAGAATTAGGACCGGTCAGCTTCGTGCAAGCCCGGCCCCATCGTTCTTCAAATCCCGCCAGTATACCAACAAAAGTGTAAAACACTGTCTCCATCTAAAGAAACACACGGACAGGGAATGCATTTGTAACATGAACAACGAGTACCAATCACGCTTTCAAGACCGTGCTACCATATCCGGACGCAGGGATGGAGCTGCTCGTGATCCACGAGTTCCTGCATCATGAGCCGTCCGCCCGTCCTGAACAAACGAGCGAGATATCCAATCCGGAGACACCTCTACGACTACGGGAGGGGAAAACGGCCGCCCAGACACGCATACAGCGCACGAATTCTCCATCCCTCCAAATCCTTCCGACGATTTTTTTCTTTAGTTTCCAGAGAGCCCGGAGCGGACGTGGCCGGCGGCCAGCCTCTTGTGTAGTTGTGGCCATAGCGGCTTGGCGCCACCTCGGCTCGCATCTAGCAGCCACGCCACGACCGCGTCCATGGCTCATGATGATATCCATAGCGACGGGGGCCATCCCTTCCTAAACTACGCACGCGTTTGGCCGCGCTAGGCTAACTAACCAACCGATCGGGCGGCCGCTTACTTGTTAATACGAATGCTTTAATCGTGTGGTTGATGACGCTGGCGAGGAGCTTAGTCAGAGTCCGGATGAGCATAGCCCACCGTCATGCACCACGACCCGGTGCTGGAACTGGAAGGGAAAGAAGCTGAAGCTGAAGCCGTCTCGTTTGACCCTGGCCTGTGGCGATGCCTGTCTTTGCTGAATCAAAGTCCCCGTTTTGAGGGCATTCTTTGGCTGGAACAGGAGTTAAAGTCACGGAAATACTATAAGAAATTTAAATGATTTTTTTACAACTAGAATGAAAAGGCCGCCGCTGGAGCTACTACTGACCGGCCGGCCAAGGCTAGCTCCTGGAAAGTTTCAGAAAAGGCGAAGCGAAATTGTACCAGAACAAGGCAGCGCTACAGTTATGGTCGTGAGCCCCTGCTGTGCTAGCAGCCGGAAACTAAGTCACACGTAGCACAGGTCTCCGCCTCGAGATTTCAGATATTGTGTTTCTTATATTCAGAAATTGGGGAATTTTTTTTCTTTTTTTTATTGATGAGCCGTGATCTCTACACGGACTGCAGGGCCGAAGAAGAGTTTCAAAGGTTCAGATAAGGCTGCCGAGTCGTTGCGTGCTTGTAATAAACGCATATAATGGACAGATTTGCACGGCGATCGCGTCATGCTTTGCGATAACTGCTGTTCGGAATTAGAAGGTGGTTACTGATGCTATGCAAGCTGCATTTGCAAGTCACCGGAAAAAAAGATATGGACGGATTTTCAGAGCTGTCAGTCCTAAATCTGAAGTGTTCTTTCTGAATGACTGCATCAGACAAACCTATTTGAGGCTAACGAGACGGGAGGCACAACGATGCAAAGCTGCAACTTTAAGGCGGGCTCATCCTCATGGAAAAGATTGCAGCGATGCCATCGAAAACAGTTCTGATTACTGACTTTTCGAGGCTACGTGAAATTTGAAGATCCCATTTCATTGTAGTTGAGAATAAATCAAAAGTTACATATACAGACAGGGTCGTTAACTTATCTTATCTGAACAACTCAGCCGAACAGCCTTTGCTTTCTACTATAACTAGTGCCTCAGCACACACCTGAATTCATGCATGCAAGCAAGCACAATCCAGAACGGCTGGTCTGAAGCTCATGTGCAACTGACTGACTTCGTGAGGTGGCAACGGTGCAAGCGAAGGATCAAACCACTCTGCTTCTATAAGGTTACAGTAAATCAGTAGGATACCGGTCCAGTGGCTGCGTCGTCAAGGGTCACCGGGAGTTTATCCTGTCCTTGGATATGCAGCGTCAAGGGTCACCGGGAGTGACCATTCCCTG
Source organism: Echinochloa phyllopogon (assembly GCA_033239725.1). NCBI lineage: Eukaryota > Viridiplantae > Streptophyta > Magnoliopsida > Poales > Poaceae > Echinochloa > Echinochloa phyllopogon. The sequence goes on along the minus strand of BTCW01000003.1, from coordinate 16,612,741 downwards.
GCTTATTGTGTGGATCGTGTTTGGGGTTGGATCCACCATAGTTGTAGTCCTGAATGTCTGTCAGAATCCTCCTGACGTGCCTCTGCATTTGGGGAGGGTGGAGAGGTGTGAAGTATGATTACATACATGATTATTCTTTCTTTGGCAGCACTGGTTGATCCTAAAACACCATGACCACATATCAGTTTTTATGTACTCCATCGTTTCATTTGTAAATACATTATGCATGTTTAGAACAATATTCATTATTATGCATGTTTAGAACAAATAATTTAGTTAAATATCATATATGTTTAAGAACAAATGGATTATTTAACTTCTCCATGTGGATCAGGGGTAGGAGCATAGGTCAAAAAATTAGTATGACCTCCTATTAGAGCAAAAAATCTCAATATGTAGTTTCACTGTCAACTCTAGTTAAAATCTAGGTATTTAAAAACCCAGAATGACCTATAATTTAGAACTGAGAGAATAAAAATGTCAACCCTATTATCTCTAATACGAGTACGCGATACTAATTCAACATAGGTCAAGCCGTCAACTGGTTGAAGTGAGTAGAAAATTATTGACCGCAACAAGATGTCAGTTGTGTTGCCTTAATAAAGGGAGTGGGCTACCGAACCCTTTCCACTGGAGGCTCTACTGGCCGAGCTATCATTTCTTAAACACAATTGCGACTCTGATATCATGCTTCTTGCCCTAAAAAAAGATATCATGCTTCTTAGGCACGTACAATTTCAAGTCTACCCTTTTTGAAGGAAAAAGAGAAGCAAAACCAACTCTTTTATTTTTGTCTGACGGTTTCAACCAACAGATTAACAGATGCATACCTCTACGACTTCCAAAGTATCTTCAGGGTTGCCTTCTGTGGTTGCAGCAGTTTGTCCTGCGTCCAAAAGGCAAGGAACGAGTCATGCCCGATTAACCAACCATGGACTCCATGGAGAGGAACATGTTCAGTACTTGGAAACAGAGTGTGAAACGGCATACCTGAAGATGCACTGACCAATAGCAACATCACAAGGAGAACGGTGAAGATGGGCCTGAGTTTAGGCATTGTTGTACTTCTACGATGGGCTGCTCGTACAGCTGAAAGGGCACACTGATTGTCCAGGCTTTTGCAATAGTGCAGCACACCAATGATTCACTCTACGGTAGCGATGGAAACGAACACCAAGGTCAACTATGGCTCGCACGCAGAGAGGACATGCAGCTTCAGAATCACTACCGCCTGGTCCACTGCCACGAGCGAAGACAAAGCAAACTCGGCGTCATATCGTGCCTCTGAGCAGAAGCATTCCCGAAAAATCAAGCTGTTCATGGCCGTACATACCTTTTGATGTGTGGACCGTGCGGTTGCACGATGCAGCACCATCAGCACTGCAACTGCTCCCCCATTTTGTGCTGGTGCGTGCACACTCGAGTGGTGCGCGCGTGCTATAGTGCCGTTTCAATTTGCAACGCTACGCTAGCATATGTGCGTACCCAGTACATGAATCTGACTGCGTGCTACACGCGAGTCCACCTCAAATTCCAGTTAATTTGAGCATGGACGAACTGGACCACGACCCGGGCGGCTTCTACGGTCTCTTCCTAGGATATGTTCCATTATTACACCGGCTTTCTTCGAACTACAATTTCGCTTGAACGGATACAAAAGTTTCGATGAATATGACTACTGCTAATTATTTCACGAGTTTACCTAGTTCCAGTTATATGCATTTTACAAGAGACTCAAGCATTCAACAGAAACAAACCTTGCAAACTATATTATCTTAGAACTAAATGCAAAATTCTTTTCGTGAAAAACTCTACCTACAATTTCTAATTCCAAACACCCCCGAACTTTCAGTTCTTTGCAAGCATATGAAATGAAATATGCTTCATGTAACTAAAGGAATCAAAGTGATAAACTACCTTTGGCCGAATCAACCACATACATTCGATGGTATTAAATGGTACAATTCGATCGAGGAACACCTCTATTCGGTTTTAGTCCCAGTCCAGATCGAACAACATTGGCCAAGACACATCTTGGCTCTCTTCCCAACCCCCAACACGAACTATGGAGAGCATCAGTTTTGCCTTCAATTATCGCCTACCGAACATAGCAGAGGAGAATTCAATTGATCACGCTAGAAGATAACACAACTTATGCTGATGCCTCAGCAGAATTGTCATGTTTATCCGTGCCCATTTGCTCCGCGGAAGCCTCTGGAGCACCTCCCTCACTTGCCGGCTCACCAGCTGAGCCAGCATCTTTTTGTTGCTGCTCTGGTGTTTGGGGCTCCGGTGCTTGGGTCTCGGGTTGTGGCGGCGGAGTCTGTGGTGGAGTCTGAGGTTTTGGAGCTGGCTTGGGTTTTGTCATGATAGGTTTGCAGAACCTGTAAAACAAAGGCTTCAGAACCAATTCCAAATCAGTGTACACAGATTGATGTGGGAGCTATCTTTGACAACAAACCTGTCAAGTGTTTCGGCTTTCTTCCTCAGATCCGATACAAGAAGCACAGGGTTAGAGTGCTTTGGTAGAGCATCCTGCTGCTGCTTTCTCTCTCTAAGCCAGTTTTCCGCCTCAGAGCACTCGTTGATAACCTGTGCCCAACAAAAAAGATTAGCAACTAGAATGTGACTATTACAACTGACTGACTACACAATGCCATGATTGCAACAAGGCTTCTTTAGTATGTAATACTGGAGTACAGTATAGTGATACTAAGATCAAGGAACTTTTGTGAAGGAATAGCCATTGACCTACCTTTTGTTTATCTGATATGTCAATGTGCTCAAACTTTTGGTCATTTGACAAAGCAGCCTCTCTGAAACTGTTGATGCAGTATCCCAATTGGTCAACAGCGGAACCTCTCTCCATCCATTCTTTGTACCGTGCCTCAATAGGATCACCAATCTGCACTTGGAGAAATGTTGAGTTAATAAAAATCCATAAACATGCAAGAAGAGAAGATCGTACCAGTAGGCACTATGCATATTCTTATAATCCTTGGGTAATAAATGGGGCCCTAATTTACCTTTTTAAGTTCTTCCAGCTTAGCAATATAGACTCCCTTTGCCTCATCCTCACCATCTTCGTACAGCCAATCTTCAACCTCCTGAAGCGTCGAAATCAGCCCTTCTTTCTCCTCTGGCATGACAAAGTCATTGTACTTGTCGTAGAGCTAAATACAAGAAAAACACAATTAGATACTGCTTAAGACCACACAAGAACATCAAGGAATTCATCTCAGCATACCTTGTTACGCATGTCATAAACATAAGACTCCACAGCATTCTTCTTCTCCTTGGTTTCTTCCATGACTCTGTCCTGAAGAGCCATCTCATACTCTTTCTCTACAGCCTTTTCCAGTTCAGAAGCAGGCAATGCACCATAGACCAACTCGTGGACTGGAACAGAAGTTTTCTTAACTTTCTTTTTCGATGGCTCAGCCTAAAATAAATAAAGTCCAAAAGAAATGATTAGTCTTAGGAGCATACAACCATCCATGAACACCTCAATTCACAGAACAAGAAGACAAGTATGTAACTTGCGTAAAAAAATCAATCATCAGAGTTGTAACACAGATGAACAGAACATGAATGTTAGCCTGTACTAGCAGAATACATCTTTATATGAGACAAGCAAAAATTCTGAACTAACAGTAAGCGACCAACTATGGAAAGCACATTTGTATAACAACCTAAAAATTAGTAATTTCATCAGTATGCTGCAAACAAAATCCATACGCGTGTACCCAAAGGTTGTCAACAGTACATACCTTTGAATCAGTTTCCATTGGAACAGATTTCTCTTCAGAATCTTGTGCTCCATTTTCAACCACAGTAGCACCCTCAGTAGTATCGGCACTTTTAGGTTCCTGCATATTAACATCTGTTCCAGAAGAAGGATCACTTGGCACATCATCTGTGTCCATCTTCGTAGCATCCTTCGGAGCTTCATTCACAGATGACACTGGAACTTCCACATCCTCCTCCTCCAGCATCTGCATGAAGACATAGTAAACAGCAAAATGTTAAAAAAACGAGCTGCTATGGCGCTATTCCTGAGATCGTACAAATACCTAGTATTGTAACTTACCGTGGCTGAATCAACTGTGACAATCCCATGGATGTTGAGACGCACTTTAACTCTCAGCTTGGCCTTCTCATCTTTGGAGGGTTGGAAAGGACCAATCTGCATAGAGTCGAGCACATCATAGCAGACAAGCAATTATTAAATACTTGAAATAAAGCACCAGAGAAGCTATTGAAGGATAAAAACAATGAAAGCACTGCTTACTGTGTAAGTGCTTATTTTTTGTGGAATTTGTGAGTCATCCGTGTCGACATACAAAACATCAACTTCAAATGTACTGGATCTATAGAAGGTCAGAGCTTTAACGCTAGGAATAGCATTCCCCTTTGGAAATACAACAGTTTGTTGGGGTGCACTGTTCTGGGAGTCTGGTTTCCATGACAATGCAATTGAGAAGGGAAAGCCCTCATTAACCTGCAAAACATTAACCCATCATCATGGCAATACAGGGCATAAAAGGAAACAAAACAAACTAATCGTAAATTTAAAACAGCTTTAAGATCATTTACGCTCAAAAGTACATAACAGCAGTTATACCATGAAAGGCTTATTTCCAGACAATCTGTAATTTAAGGACGTCTGAACCAGACGATCAGTGAGCAATCAAAAGAATTTTGTTAACCAGATATACTATGAAAAAAGAATGTCAGACAAAATACTGTCTTCAAACTCCAAAATGGTTCCTTACTGAACGATATCATGAGCAAGATTTTTCAGGTTAAACAACAGAATGTATAAGCTTGAATTTCTAGGAAAAAGAGCAGACAAAATATAGCAAGCCTACAACAAGAGGATCTTGACAGGTAAATAAAGCATCGAAAGGAAAAACGAAGGTGTTGACTGCCCGATTTTTTACATAAAAGTGGTGTGACCTATTCTGCTTTAAATAGCAGATCCAGTGGCACAAATCTTTCCGAACTTGAAGTATGCAGGTCAGCAAACAATCGCTGCAGTATCCATAACAATCAATACAGCATAAATGGAAGATTTATGGCATATACAGCTAGTACTGCTACATTCCATCCAAGCAACAGATTAAAAAAAATGTGCAAAAAAGCTTATGAGTTAATACCTGGAATTCCCGCACTTTGAAAGTTGGGCTAAGAATAGCACATTGAAGAGCACATCCACGAGCAACACACTCACTAGCATTCATGGTCCTCCTTGGTTCCTTACCGAAAAATTCTGTGATTATCTTGATTATGGCTGGAACACGAGAACCAGATCCAACCACCTCAACAAAGTGCACATTTTCTGTCGTCAAGCCAGCTTCAGCCAGTGCCTTTTCCAAAGGCTGTTTCACACGTTCCAGCACAGGGGCGCTGATCTGTTCAAACTCCTCCCTCTTAATAAACCCTCGCACATCCTTCTCATCCATCAAGCACTCTATATTCAATGGGGCCTCTGGGTTGGCGCTGAGCACCTTCTTAAGCTTCTCACACGCTACACGCAACCTAAGGCATGCCCGGGCATTCTGGTACACATCGATCTTATACTCCTCTTTGAACTTTGCTGCAAAGTGCTTAAAGAGGGCCTCATCAAAGTCTCTCCCACCGAGAGAGCGGTCATATGCATGAGACAGCATTTTGAGCTGTCCCTTCTTGTAACCAACGATGCTGACCTGCATGCTAGCATGTCCCACATCAACAAATGCGACATTGAGCTGGTCATGCTCTGGGAGATCAGTCTTATAAATACCATAAGCCAACGCCGTGGCAGTTGTCTCATGGAACAGCCGCAGCGGCCGAAGGCCTGCAATAGTGGCAGCATCAAGAACGGCCCTGCGCTGCAAGTCACTAAAGTACACGGGGATGCCGATGCAGCAGTCAACAACAGCAGTGTTCAGGTTTCCTTCAGCAATGCCCTTCAGGTTGGATAGCACCATGGCAAGCAGCTGGGTGGGGGTGAATGTCCTCTCCTCACCCAGGAACCGTGCATGGACCAGGGGGAACCCATCGGGGCCCTCTGAGACACGGAACGGGAAAGAAGCGAGATCACTCTGCAGCTCGGGGTCAGAGAACTTGCGGCCCAGAAGTCGCTTGATCTGCGAGATCGAGTTCTTGGGGTTCATGGTGGAGGACGCGGCGCCAGCAGTGCCGATGAACCGCTGCTTGTCCCCGAAGCAGACAATTGCTGGGGTCTCCCGCTTGGACTCCTCGTTGAGGACGACATCGATGCCGCGCGGCAGCGCGACAGCCACTATGCAACTTTCATTGCCAAGGTCAAATCCCACCACACTCATCTTCAATTCGCCCTCGGCAACTGACCACTACAGGCCAAATCTAGATCACAATCAAAACCTGCAAACAGCGGCGAGATCTGCGAGTTAGGCACGCCAGCAAAATAACAAGGACTTCCCTAAGGCAGTAAAGCCTGCACATCAAGATTGGGGGCGACGGCATGCACAGTCCGGGTTCGATGAACCCCGGCTTGCCCCTGACACCGCCGACCGCCAGTAATGGCGCCGCCCACGAGCCGACCTCCACACCGCCATTCGCTAACTGAGGAAGCCACACGCCCCCGCCGTCGGCCCTTCGCGCCGGTTGTCGTATCACCTCGCAACCCTCCAATCGACACCGCGGCCCGACGCTCCTCTAAACCCGTCGGCCATCGAACCCTCCCCCGACAGCCCCGAACCCAAAACCCTAACCCAGCCACCACCATGACTCAATCGGAGAGAGGGATGAGGAGCATGAGCAGGAGGAGGAGGACACACCTCGTCGCCGGCCTTCTACCACTATCCACTAGATCTGGACGAGCTCGAATCGGAGGAGAGGAAGAGCGCGGTTGAGCATGGACGGAAAAAGAGGAAGAGGCGCCTCTCGCTCGGGGCGGTGCGCCGTGAACGTTCCAGGATCTCCTGGAGATCTTATTCGGTCTGACGTGTGGGCCCCGGCCTTGCAGGTGCAGAGGCGAATAGTCTGGGCTCTTCTTCGCCTCTTCCGAACATCCTTCGCACGAACTGGACTCATGGAGTCGCGTCGAGCTTCGACTTTTCAGCACGAACGCACCTAGATTTGTACCGCGAAGAATAATCGCGACACCGCTCGAAGTAGGGGCTCTTAGTATTTTCAAGTATTTATATATTGCTATAATAAATATATAACTTACGTAAAAAATCATATTAACTGGTTTATATATTATCTTAAATATTTCTTTAAATGCTCATACATGAAGTAATTCATGATGGTATAGATATCAATCCGCTCAATAATTTGCTTGCTTCTTTACTTAATCGTCTTTTCTTGTACCATATCTTTACCCAATAATAAAGTAAAAATTAATCCGTTAAATATCATAATTTTATAAAAACATCGTAATATCCCTTTAAATTAACCCGCTATTGCAAAAAAAACTATATAATTTCATGGAATTGAGCATGACCCTTGAACCATCCACTTTCTCCGTGCAATCTTCTTCTACGGTTCCATACACGCTTCCAAAATATTCATACATTGTTGATCGGCACTTGGACCACTCTTGTACCTAAGAAGATATCAAGGACGCCATCATCACACACAATCGCGAGGTGGGACCTCGGATATGGTGTCTCATAACTAATCAACGTGGGCATCAAATGAAATACAAAACTTATTCAGTTAAGCACTTATGCTTGGATTATGCGGTGGAGGAGGAGCACACCAGCTAGCTCATGATGTATCTCGTCAAATTGGAAGATCGAGAAGAACAATAAGGGTAGGAAGAGATACAACCGATGGCGCACCAGGATCTGAAGCCAGGTGTTCAGCCGACGCTAGTCGGACGAAATGGGCTCTAGGTGAAGTAGCAGATTGCAGAGAGGAGAGGGAAGCAAGGCTAAGCAACAGGCGATGTAGCATGATCAAGGCATGGTGTCTAGCGGCGCATACCGGCCGGCCGGGGCACGGAGAACAAGGAAGCATAGCTAAACATCAAGTAGTGGAAACATACAAAGAAATTGTTGGATATGTTCCAAATTCACATCCACGATATAGGCCAGGCTTGGGCCAGAGCGAAGCGGAGGCCCATTGTGCTGTGGTTTCTCTCAGGAGTGCACAGTTTAGTCTACATTGGCAACGCAACCAAGCACAGGGACGTGAGCCGCCTATATATATATAAGACCTATGTAGACGGTAGGGTAAGACAAGACAAGACAAGACAAGGCAAGACAGATAAGCCATGTATCATCCCTACTTGTAAACTCTCCTCAATAGTGATTGTCTTCCGTGATTTTTTCCCGCAAGGGTTTTTCCACGTTAAATCGTGTCTCGTGTTCGATCTTGTTTTCCGCATTATTTGCTAACAAGTGGTATCAGAGCTTGGTACGAGATCACGTGAGAAAAAAAATTAAGGCTTCGTTGGTTCCTCGTCGCGTGCTGCCGCTGGTGGTTTTCGTACTTCAGGCAATCGAAGTTATCTGCCCGGTTTCCGTGCCGTTCAACGGCGACCGACGTATCTGCGTCAGTCCAAGGCGGAGTTGCAGGCGGAATCGTTTTTCGTTGTCGTCGAGTTCGAGTCCGATCAGGTTGCAAGTCCGATCGGGCTGCGGTTTTGCGGTGAGTCAGGCGAAGGAATTATCTGTACTGCAGCACGCGAATCAAGGGGGAGCATAGCCACACGTGAAAGCTACTTTCAGAGTTCTTCGCTGGACGTACACAGGAAGTGTACACAAGGCTGCAGGTTATTGCTAGAGTTACACAGTAACGTTTCTAGATTATTTACTGCAGATTATTTTTCTTCTGGTTATTTCTTTCACATGGCTTCTTTGAAATATGATTTCCGCTGCTGAGATATTGAGATTTTGAGGAGATATTGGGATTACTATTTGATCACTTTGAGTTAATTCATTTGATGTTTTGACAACATCGTTCATGTCAGCCTAGTGGTACCTTTTACTCCTATGGAGTTGGTTAATTGAATGTGAAGGTTTTGCTCCGAATTGAGTTCGAGGTGGAGGATTCTAAGTGCAACAGAGGAAGTTTTGTTTGACTAGATACTACAGTGTTTTGTATTGCGGGAGCAGTACGTTTATTGCTGTCTTTGCTCGTGTTGAGGGATCTAGTTCAGAGTTGCTGCATAGATACTATAATGTTTTGTACTGGCTAGCATTCAGTACATTTATTGTTCAAGGTGGAGACGTCCACTCATGACTGCACTACTGCAGGGTCTATTGCAGAGGTTTATACTTCGTTGGTTCAGATGTGGGCATAAATGTGCAACCAACGAAGTATAAACGTCTACATAGGTCTTACATATATATAGGCGGCTCACGTCCCTGTGCTTGGTTGCGTTGCCAATGTGGGACTAAACTGTGCACTTTCTGAGAGAAACCACAACACAATGGGCCTCCGCTTCGCTCTGACCCAAGCCTGGCCTATAACGTGGATGTGAATTTGGAACATATCCAACAGAAATAGACGTGGGGAGATAAGGTTGTCAGAGTCAAAACTTAAGTGGTCACACGCACCAACACGTTAAGAGTCATGGTCATCTGATTGGTGTGTGCCATCCGTGTGCTCTTGCTATTATAACCCATGGGTCATATTTGCTAGTGTATACTTCGTATACAAAGCGGCGTGCTAAAAGAGCGATTAGCGATTGAAAGCTTGTGCAAAGAATATTAATGATTGTCACTTAGAGTTTAATCTTAATATTGTGTGACGTCGACCGTATCTAAGAGAAAAGTAGGTATGCAGTTTTCTAATGTCCATTTTAGTTGTACCATTAAAAGATTACTTTTTTCTTATTTATCATAAAAAGCTCACAACGTTACTCGTGTTTACCTTTTTTAGTAAGGGGTTGTCTGGCACGGCTCCGCTGCAATTTTATAACTCTGCTCTCAATATTTTTATTCAAACACGTGCAGCTCCAAGTTTTGTAGCTCTAAGAAAAAAGTGGAGTTGAGGGTCAGCTCCAGAAACAAAGATTGGACACCTCCTCGTGGAGTCGGGATAAAATTACCCACCATTGCCATCTATTCGGATACCGTTTCAGGTAAAGAAAAAGCGACTCATCTGTTCCGTCCGAACACCCTCCCTTCGTTGTTTTTTTTTTCTTTTTTAAAGGCTCCTCCCTCCTTCCTCCCGTAGCTTTTTTTTTTCTGCCACATCTCTCCTTTGCATCGTTCTTTTGTTCGGCAACTGTAGCGCGTGTACTGTAGCGGTATACTGTACCAACGCGGAAAAAAATCCCCATGCCAACGAAATCAATGCAAGGGCAAGAAAGACATTTCATATCAAAACCTATATTTTCTAGAGCTGGAGTTGCAATTGTAACCAAACACGTTGAGCTAGATCCATATTTTTTTTAAGTAGTCGGAGTGGAGCTGAAAAATGTGGAGCTGTTGGAGCTGGAGTTGATTTTTGTGGAGTGAAGCTCTCCCAAATAGGCCCTAAAACCGTAATCAATCGACTATGAATGGCCTATCGCAACGACAATCATTGTGCATAGATTAACCATTAATTTACGATTCATCGTAAGTGAGTCCATTAGACCAATCCCAACCGAAACCTATCAGATTAGAGCCTGATTGGTTTGCAACCAAAATTTTAACGTGCCCAAGTTTTTGCAAGCCAAAAATTGGACAAAAAAGTTGCCTACATTTTGGTAGGCTAGGTGTGAGACATCGCCAATTTTTTGTAGAAGATCAAATGATGACTAAATAATTGGTTGGCCAAAGCTTTGGCATGTCAAAATTTGGGCAGCAAACCAAGCAGGCCATGCCACTTACGTCGTAGACACCACTCTAGAAACTTGTCTAAACAATAAATTTAGTTACCCAATTCTCATCTTTTGAAAATCCATCATTCCAAAGGGTCCTTAGTAAAAAATAACCATGATGGTACATGCTAAATTTGTGTTAGAAAAGGGGAAGCGAAACAGTAGCACAACAAGGCAGCACTACAGTTTTTTTTTTTTTTTTGAGGAGGCAGCACTACAGTTCTGGTCGTGCTTCGCCTAGCAGCCGGAAACGAAGTCACACCTAGCACCGCACAGGTTTCCGCCTCGAGATTTCAGATATCCTTTTTTTTGCAGAAAATCGGGGAGTCTCTCTCGTCCCGGGCTGCTGAGCCGAAGATAAGAGTTTCCTCGTTCAGATAAGGTTGGCGAGTCGTTGCGTGCCTGTAGAACGCATATAAACGGGGATGGACAACATGTAGACCATCGTACATCAGAGATACAACGCAGGGGTATTTCGAACAATTGAATTTGTAAGTACACCTCAATTGTACTGGCGCAGCGGAGCGTATAAACCGGGATGGACAGACTTGCACGGCTATCGCGTTGTGCTTTGCGGTGACTGTTGTTAGAAATTAGAAGGTGGTTATTGATGCAATGCGAGCTGCATTTAGCACGTCACCGGAAAAAAGATATAGACTGGTTTTCAGAGCTGTCTGTCCTAAAACTGTAGTGTTCTTTCTGAATGACTGAATATATGGCGTCAGACAGACCTATCTCAGGCTAATTGAGATGGGAGCAAGGCACAGCGATGCAAACATGCAACTGTAAGACGGGCTCATACTCAGGGAAAAGATTGCAGCGGTTACTGAGATTTCGAGGCTACGTGAGATTTGAAGATCCCATTTCATTCGTAGTTGAGAAGGAATCAAAAGTTACATACCGTCGTTAACTTAGCTGAACAACTCAGCCGAACAGCCTTTGCTTTCTACTACAACCAGTGCGTGAATCAGCACACGCCTGAATGCATGCATGCAAGCAAGCAAGCACGATCCCTGAAGCTCATGTTCAACTTGACTGACTTATGAGGTGGCAACGGTGCAAGCGAAGGATCAAACCACTCCGGTTAAAGTAGGATACTGGTCTAGTAGCTGCGTCATCATGGGTCACCGGGAGTTTCTCTTGTCCTTGGATATGCAGCGTCAAGGGTCACCTGGAGTGCCCATTCCCTGGCTTCCTGTGTGGATCGTGTTTGGAGTTGGATCCACCATACTCGTAGTCCTCAATGTCCGTCAGAACCCTCCTGATGTGTCTCTGCATTTGGGGAGGGTCGAGAGATGTGAAGTAAGATTACACGCACGATTCTTTTCTTCTTCTTTTATGCTAGAAGTTTCTTTCTCGAAAAAAATCGACAGCACTGCTTGATCCTAAACACCATGACCGCATATCAGTTTTTATGTACCCCCTTCGTTTCATTTTTAAATAAATGATGTTTGCAACAAACTAATCAGTTAAACGTCATATATTTAAAAATAAATGGATTATTTAACTGTTCCATATAAATCAGGGTAGAAGAACAGGTCAAAAAATTGGTATGGCCTCCTATCAGAACAAAAGATTTCAATACGTTTATCATATCGCAAATAGCTAGTTAATTTGGCGGTTAACTCTAGTTTAAAGATACTGAATAGAAATGCCAAACTCATTATCTCTGATACGACGCTTATTAAATATAGCGTCCACTGGTTCTTAAGCATGCACAATTCCAACTCTACCCTTTTTGAAGGAAAATAGAGGCAAAATCAGTTCTTTTATTTTTGTCTGACGGTTTGAACCAAAAGATCAACAGATACATACCTCTACGACTTCCAAAGTATCTTCAGGGTTGCCTTCTGTGGTTGCTGCATCAGTTTGTCCTGCATCCAAAAGTCAGGGACGAAAATCGTGCTCGATTAACCAACCAAGGAGAGAAATTTACATTTAGCCCATGGGAAGAAAGTGTCAAAACGGCATACCTGAAGATGCAGCACTAACCAATAGCAACATCACAAGGAGAACGGTGAAGATGGGCCTGAGCTTAGACATTGCTGTACCTCAGCTCCTTCCTGCAGCACAGGACTCCGGCGAGGAGCTACAACGTGCCAATGCCCCTTTTATATACGGACCGTATGCTGCTTCTACAGCTGGAAAGGGCACACTAATTGTCCAAGCTTTTGCAATAGTGTAGCACCAATGATTTGCTCTACGGGATAGCGATGAAAATGAACACCAGTGCGAGGTCAACTATGACGACCTCTGTTCAATGTTCATGGCCGTATGCTTTTTGATGCGTATACTGTGCGGTTGCACGAAGCGGCACCATCAGCCCCGTACGGTGCAGTGGGTGCTGGTGGCCTGGTGCACTGGTGCATAGCACACTGGAGCGATGCGCGCTCTATAGTGCCGTTTCAACTGGCAACGCTAGCATGCGTAGCCATCGACCCTGCCGCCGCCTACGGCCGGCGGCGATACATGGACGCGAGGACACTGGGATCGATCGCGACAAGTGCTACTAGTGCACACTGCACAGCGCACCGCCGCCGCCGCCGATGGGTTGCCCTCAGCTCGCACGCGTACGTGTATACTGGCCACAAGTAGCCAGCGTGACCTAAAAAGATCTCGCTGCGGCCGGTGCCCGCCGAAATCGCGTCGCGGAAAAGCTCGCGGCTCTCAGCGCGGGCAAGTGGAGGCTGCAGATCGCATTGCACATGGTGGATAGATTGGTGCGCGGATGGGCGATGGAGCTCGCGCGAGGTGACCGCCCGGCCGGGAAGCGGAGGAAATGGAGAGCTAGCTAGCTAGGGACGACAGGCGCAACGCAACGATCGACGATCGTCTGCCGAACCGCGGCGCACGTGCTGCTCCTGAGCAGCAGCACCGATGAGAATTCAGGCCTTGTCTAATGACCGACTCTTTGCCACCTCTTAAATTGTTTAATCAATGAGCAATGCTAAAATAATATAAAAGTGAATTGACTCTTTACAATTAGGTTGGCTCTTTGCTAGCTTTTAGACGTCTCATATTTATTTCTCATATTCATTGAATAGTGAAAAAAAAGTGATTTTAAGGGCTAACCTAGCAAAGAGCCAACCCAATTACAAAGAGTCAATCTATTTTTATATTGTTTTAACACTGTTCATCGATTAAATAATTTGATAGCAGCCAACCATGGAAGAAGGCCTGGGATGGAGCCATCCGGGGAGCAGCAGGAGGGGATCGAGCCATCCGGGGATTCCTAACCTAGTAGCCTAGTCCAGCAACATGTAACAGCACAGTGTACATGTATCTATACTGTGTGCACCCGTGCATGTGGTGGTGTTTGACTGTTTGTTTGTAATAAAGCCTGCGGTTTCAGGCTGACAATGATGGCGCCAAGGCTGTCCACCCACATAAGTGACATAACGAGCTTGAGGTTTCTTGGGCAATATGGGTTTGGGCTGTTAGGAGATCAGACTTCATGATGGGCCAGAATAGCCTGAGAAGGCATAGTACTGCGGCCTGCAGAGGGCATCGGAACGAGATTTTTTAGGGCCGGCCTCCGGGCCTGCACACGGTAACAAGAAAACCTTTTATACTTGGAAAAGGACCATTTTTTGGCTTAAAAAAAGGAAAAAGGACCATTTTTTGGAAATAGTACGGTTAAGGACACGTACAATCACGCACACCACACTTACGAGTGTGCATCTATAGACACGTTAAAAAAGTGATTAAGAGACTACCCCTCAGCATGGAAAACATGTATTACCACTGATGCGTCATGCATGTAGACTAGAACCGTCATTAATTAAAATATTAAGATGAAAATTAGATGTTTCAAAAGTTAAGAAATAACCGGAAGTACTAGTTTTATTTTAAATTATTATTTATTGTTAACTTTTTTCTATAATGTTTAACCATTTATCTTATTTAAAAAGTTGCGCAGTTTCATTTATCACTACTTTACCATCGCATATATTTTAAATATATATTTAAACTAAAATTTTCAATAAAATGATCAGATGTGAGATGTTATAGAAAAATAAAAAAGATAGTAATTTAAAATGATGAGGAAAAAGAGAGCGGGTGTTTGGCGCCCTGCCACAACAGGCCAGAAAAGAGTACGAATAAGAGGTTTCTCCGACGTAGCCTCTGCCGTACTACGAGTCACTTGGGATCGGTAACCCTGATCTGATCTGTCATTCGAGAGGCGCGATTCACCCAACACGCCCCTTCTTTTACGTTGTTTATCTGGGTTGCCAGGCCGGCCGCCCTTTTTCTGACTAGTTCTGTGTGGCAGCTAGCGACTCCAGTCATCTTCACCAGGCACCAGCTCGCGCGCGTGAAACCCTCCCAAAATCGAAACGAAACACGCTCGTCGAGGCGAGCGCGGGCACATGGCCGGCCAGCACCCGCCGACCTCGCGCGTCGTTGCTCCACCGCACCACCACCAAGTGTAAATTCACGTCGGCGTCAGCCGTCGATGCACGGCGCGCGGCCAGCCATCCAGCTATACTTACCCGAGCAGGAAAGGCGCACGCATCCAACTTGTCCTCACCTCACCTGCTCGATCGCCACCACCAGCATTTTCATATCCATATCTGATGATGCCGTGATCATCATCGGGGGGCTACGTGCGCTTCCGCCTGCGCACCGAGCCGCGCGCGCACTCGACTGCCCCGTACTTGTTTATCTCTCCGGCCTCGCTGGCTTTTCTCGTCTGCACATGCCGATCAGTGGCCGACGCCTTGTGGGCGCGAATCAGCTCCCTCTACATGGGCAGGCTTCGCGAAGGTACGGACCGGTGACACGACCACGTGTCCTTTCTACGTGGCCGTCATGTAGGAGCCCGGCCGCGCTACGTGTCCCGGGGAAGGCCTCGCGGCTGCAGCTTATAAATATGACCTGCTGTAAAGCCCCTACCATCAGTAGTTTAGTGTTTTCAGGCTTTCAGCTGAGCATCATCTCACCAGTAGCCAAGAGATCGTCATGGCTTCCCACCAGGAGAAGGCTAGCTACCAGGCCGGCGAGACCAGGGCCCGCACCGAGGTAAAACATCTCTCGATCACCGTTTAATCTGTGATCTTAGCGTAGCTTAGCGCTTAAAGCCGTGCACGAGGGCTAAGTTTCTTTTGGGTTGCGACATGACATGACATGACACGATTTGCAGGAGAAGGCCGGGCAGGCTGTGGGGGCGACCAAGGACACGGCGCAGCACGCCAAGGACCGGGCGTCGGACGCAGCGGGGCACGCTGCGGGCAAGGGCCACGACGCCAAGGAGACGACCAAGCAGAAGGCGTCCGACACCGGCAGCTACCTGGGCCAGAAGACCGACGAGGCCAAGCACAAGGCCGGCGAGACCACGGAGGCCACCAAGCACAAGGCCGGCGAGACCACCGAGGCCACCAAGCAGAAGGCCGGGGAGACCACCGAGGCCGCCAAGCAGAAGACCGCCGAGGCCCTGGAGGCCGCCAAGCAGAAGGCCGGCGAGGCCGGGGAGTACGCCAAGGACAGCGCCGTCGCCGGCAAGGACAAGACCGGCAGCGTCATCCAGCAGGTTGGTCTTCGATCACTGATCACAGCACGCACTGCATACACATCACGCAGCACGACGAACACTGGCTGAAACATCTTGTGCTCGATCTTGCAGGCCACTGATCAGGTGAAGAGCGCGGCGGTGGGCGCCAAGGACGCGGTGATGAACACGCTGGGGACGAGCGGGGACAACAAGGAGGGCGACACCACCAACAAGGACTCCTCCACCATCACCAGGGATCACTAGACGCGCGCGCGCCTCGATCATCGTCTTTGCCCTCGGATCGATCCCGTTTGCTTGTTCATGAGTCCAACAGTCTTATGTTTTCTGTTTCATTATTTCTAGTACGGATTTGGTGCTGTAAGTTCGCTGTTTGCTGTATTCAGTGTCATCGGGTGTCTGTAAACGAGTCGGGTGGGAGCGCGTGACTAGCTAGCTATCTCTGTGCTGTGCTCGCTCGTCAGGTGTCTCTCAGCTTGTGTTTTTATATATTATGGTGTAATAAAGTTGGTAAATCCTACATGTACAGCAGAGGCGTGTATATGTTGTGATTTTCAGTATGTCTATATATATTGTGCTATGATCTTAATTTGTTTGCATTGCCGTTCCTGGTGATCGTCGCAGAGAAGGCAAGGACGTACTGCTCAGACCAGAACGTCCGTTGACAGGAAATGTCCTGCCCAGAGAATTCTCAACGACCGACAAAGATCCGCTGAACAACAAACGCTGAAAGTAATTTGGTAGATCACGTAGTGTGAGGCATTTTTTTTGAAACGAACCCGCAGAAGAGCTGCCGATTATATTAAAACGAACCAGCCTGGACATTACAACCGAAAAAAACACCAACAATATACAACTCAACTCAGACGGTCGGATTGGGACGTCGACACAAACCCTCTATCCGGTCGGATTGGGGCTCGACACGGAGACGCAACAACTCCTCAAAATCACTAACCGACTACGGTCGGATTGGGGCTCGACACGGAGACGCAACAACTCCTCAAAATCACTCACCAGTCGGTTGGATTGGGACATCAATACGACCGTGCCACTACACACGAAGACGTAACGGAGAAGAACCTAAATCCGCAGTTCCCACCCCTTCCGTACCCTTGCAATCATCAAACCTTCGGCGTGATCCGGTGCCAACGGGGAAAGACGCCACAACACCAAGAAGGCCACTGCTATGGAGGACCCTTTGCCGTAGTGCCGCTGCAGCAATGCACATCGTCCGACGGAATGAAAACACCGAGTCCGAGCAAACACAACGCGCGGGGCCTCGCCTCGTCCGCTGTTGGACACCTCCTCTCTCGTATGCGGGGGCCTTGCCTCATCCGCCACAAACTCCATGCTCCGGACTCGTTTCTTGTGTTGCCGTCAATATAGTAAGCAGGGCTGCCCCGCCTCCAAAGAACTAACCCGATCGCCGCCGTGGTTCAAAATTCACCACGTTGCTTCCCCTACACGGAGCCTCTGCCTTCTATGTAGCAGACCAAGGTTGTCGTCTGTGCCGTCTTCCGACGTTTACCGCACCGGATATGTGCAGCCATGCTGAACAACCCGCCGCGATCCGCTACAGACCCAGTTGTCGTTTGATGGGCGACGACCCTTGACCACCAACAAGAAAGTAGATGCCTCGACGAGAGAGAACCAACACCCTTCTGCAAGCCCCACGACTGAATTGCCACCGGTCGAGGCCATCCTAGACGGTGGACCGCAACCGTGCGGGATCTCTAGAGACGACGTCTCCAAGGAGGGGATGACGCCAATGGCGCCACCGTCGCTCGTCCAGAAGCTGGACAGGGTTTTCACCAGAGATCTCGTGCAACAGGGTTAGCTCCACAATGACGCCCTTAAAAGGGAAAGCGACGTCCAAGGACGCCGCCGCCATCCGCTGGCGTGAAGCTAGTGAGGGCTTTCGCCCGAAGTATCCGACCTCTGCTGCACGTGCGCGGCGTAGCAGCACCACCGTCGCGGCCGCTCCAACCGAGTGACGCCTCCTCCGCCGTAATTCCAGGAGCCACGCTGCCGAAGCTTTGCTCTCCGTGGCCTTCTGCCCGCACGCCCGGCCTTCCACCTCGCGAGCCCACACTGGCCCACTTGCCCGCGTGCCCCAGGCCACCCTCGCGCCGGCGCCCGGAGCAAGCCGCCGTTGTCCGGCTTGCGGCCGTCCGCACGCCCCGGCCGCCATCCTTCCGCTGCCGCCGGTGCGCTCGCGCCCACCGCTTGCCTTGCGGCCGCCGCCGACTACCACGCGCACACCGCGTGCCGTCGGCCTCGCGCCCGGCCGCAAAGCGCCGCCGACCGGTCGGCCGATGTTGCCTCACGCCGCCGCCGACCGGCCGCCGCAGCCTCGTGTCGCCGCCGACGCCGACCGGCCGTCGCTGCCTCTCGTCGCCGCCGACCGGCCTCCTCCCCCACGCACCAGACGGCTTGAGGGCTGCTCGCTGTAGATCCGGCGTGGGGACGGCCGGATCCGGCCTCCTGGGCGCCGGATGTGCAGCCCGCGCCGCCGCCGTCGCCATGGACGGCGAGCTTCCGCAGCAAACCTACGGCGGCCGCGCCCACCCCGAGCTGCTGGAGGAGAAAGAAAGAAAGGGCCCCGCCGCCGCCCTCATCACGGCCGCACGGGCTTCCGGTGGCACGCTCGGACGGCGGCGCGGCGGGAGTGAGATTCGGCGGGGGCGGCGGCGCGTGCGTCGGGTTCCCAGGCAGGACAGGTCTTGAACATGTACAGTCAGATTAGATACGCTCCAGAATTCAGAAAAAAAAGGAGACACTGCTACATACATCTGCACTGAGCCCGTATGAGTTAATCTTCCCTGGAAGCTGATTGCGCGATTTTCAGTCTCCTGAAACATGCATGTTCAATTTCACAAGCTTCTTCAGAAACGCTGGCCTGCTGTTTAGAATGACACCGACGCGCATTTCATTTTCTCGCCCGCGCGCAGGCGAACTGCGGGCCAAAAATTTGGCGCGCCAACTATTGGCACGAAGGTTGCTGATGCGGTGATGGCGTGATGCCCAACCTTTGGCGGGACGGGCGGCAGGGTCAAGTTGGCCGCGGTGATAGAAATGCCACCTCATGTTATGTCGGAACTTGGAACTGAACTTTTCGTACTTATGTTGGAACTTTGAGTTTCGCAGTGGATTGAAGCTCAAGTCTAAGGGCCCAAAGCGATGTGTAGCCAACCGTCACGAGGCTGCATCACCGCCAAGCACCTGACTTTGGCCACTGGAACTCTCTTCTTTTGATTTTTCTTGGTGTTTTCATAGAGGTGATTTTAGTTCACGTAAGAAGAAATGCTAAGCCTTGTTTAGATCCCAAGTTTGCACTCCAAAGTTCATTGTGCAAAAAGAAGATTTCTATCACATCAAAATGTCGGTACATGCATGGAGTACTAAATGTAGATAAAATAAAAAAAACTAATTGCACAGTTTTATTGTACTTTACGACATTTTAAGCCTAATTAATCAATGTTTGGATAATTTTTCATAAATACAAACGAAAATGCTACATTGACGCATTTATGACGAAGCGACATATTTCCTCCAAATTTAGGTCCCCAAATTTGAATCTAGCCTAATTTATATATATATATATATATATATTTGAGCACAATTTTTTTATATATAACAGAAGGAATGTTAAGTTTGGTCAGGTCTGTACTAGTCAGCTTGGCAAATCTTAGAGGCCCACTGTTCTTGATCCACAACGAGCCTCGAATGGGCCGGCCCAACTCGATCAGATACGTATTTCTGGGGACCAAGCCGAGCCGCAGGATCCGTTACGGCGTTACCACCGCACCGGACAACGTGAGCTGGGCCCAACCCGCAGCGAAACACGCCGCACACCCCACGCCAGCGCGACGCGGCGCTGCCGTTTCCCCCAAATAAGGTGAGCTCACAGAAGAGACCCCCACCAGACCACCGCCGCCCCCGAACCCCAGCCGATCGGCGGCGACTGCGGCCGGCGGCGGAGGAGATGTCGCTGACCTCGGTGAAGATCGGCGAGGAGGTGTGGCTCACATGCCTCTCTCACGCCCTCACCACCGAGACCGAGGAGGTCATGGGCCTCCTCCTCGGCGACATCGAGGTCCGGCGCACCCCCCCACCTACACCTCTCGGTTCTCCCCCCTCTCTCTCTCTCACGAATGCTTGGATCGTTTGGCTTTCCTCTCTCACGGGATCGTGGTTTGTTTTGCTTCCTTACCTGCAGCCATCTAGCAAGGGCGGCGCGACCGCTTTGATATGGGGGGCATCGCCGCAGATGAGGTGCGAGCGGAAGAAGGACCGCGTCGAGGTCAACCCCGAGCTGCTCGCCGCCGCGTCGGCGCAAGCCGAGATATCCTTTTTTTTCGGTTCCATTTTTTGAGATTTTGCTTGTTCCTTGGTGTTGTGTGGAGTGGTGTTGAATTTTCGGGGGTTGGACTTAACTCCTGTTCGCACAAAATGACGGCCACCATCAAGAGAACGACAAGGGTGATCGGATGGTACCACTCGCACCCGCATATCACTGTGCTGCCGTCTCATGTAGGTAAGCGATTCTCATTTCCTCAACTGGGTGGATCATTTTGTGCCTAGGGTTGAACACTTGCACTTAAATGAGCCCCCGTGCTCTCTGGTGAGTGGTGACTTGATACTGGTATTTGTTTGTGTCATAAAATAGCTGTTATGCTGTAAAATGATGTTTGTTGTTTTGTATATATGGTCTAAGAGTTTACTGGCCCACTTGCAATTTCTGACAATGGATGTCTAGTATGCTAGAGGCCATTGGTGCCAAGTCCTTGTGCTTTTGATTCCTTGGGTTTGGGAATATGCTAAAATTAGACACGGAGCTTTGCCCCGAAGGTTCGCAACGAGCCGACGACAGCGCTCCATAATGCCTTCATTACATAGGCAGAGGGTCAATTTCTTGACCACTTGATGGTAGGAATGGAGGTCTTGAGATTTCGCTACTGCATCTATTTTTATCGGATTGCCTCTTCATTCTCTTGTGAGATGCTGCCCATCTTCAATACGCTCAAACTTTGTATGACCCACGCGAGTCTTATTTTCCAGATGTTCGTACCCAAGCAATGTTCCAGTTGCTGGATACTGGCTTTGTGGGGCTGATATTTTCTTGTTTTAGCGAAGATGTTCAAAAGGTACGGATGCTTATAAACTTAATCCAAAGGGCATGTTTACATGTGTTTTGGAGCACATGTGCATACTGTAGTGTCGCTGAATTGGATTTTGATATGCGTGCAGGTTGGAAAAATTCAAGCGATTGCCTTTCAGTCACAGGGTGGACAACAGCATGCTTCTCTTCCTCTTGCTATGGCTCCAGTCATTGACCTTGATTCATCCTGGAGTTCATCAGATGATGCCTTTGCTTCACATTCTGCGCTTGAAGGCATTGAACAGGACACAGGGGATTCCAGAGCTTCAAAGAAAAGCAAGGTTTAGTCCGATACTTTGTGTATTTACATAATTAGGTTGATGCCATTTTCGTTGCTATGTTTCTTTGTCAGCATTTGCATCATCACGGTCTTCTCTGACTTGCAGTACATCTATATTCTATGCACGATTCAAGCAACTCTGCATGCTTGCCCGCTTTAAGGATAGTGTTTAAAATTAGAAGTGTCCAACGTATCATCAAAGTCATAGCAGCTAGTTAATATATAGCTGTCTGTGGAATTGGATGTCTTGTTTATTATAAGCATTATGTCTACTATTTCTTTTGGTTTATAAGTACTTTCCAGATATGGAAGTTGGTTCCAGCGTTAACCATTGACCCACGTTAATCAGTTAAATGAAATTATTGTCCTCATGCTTTGTTCAGAAGTTCTGGGCAGATACCATTATACTTGAACGTGCTGGGTCAGTTAGATTGATTTATTAAGAAGCATGATATGCTGCTTGGGTGCCGCGCCACTTAAAGACGTAATTAAGAAAGTTCTAATTGTAGGCTCAAAATTCAGTTATAACAATTGAATTGTTCTTTTATCCGTTCAAATTTAGTATCTGCCTTCGATCGCATGTTTGGATGTCACCATCACATGATGGAGTAATTTTATCGGATGTCTCCAAAGAGACCAGATGATGGAGTAATTAATGCCCTCTCTGGTTTGTTGCTTCATTTCAGTTGGTTTGGTGCAAAGCATATTGCTAATAACTAGCGCCTTTGACGCACATTTCATATTGTGTCTTTTGTTTGGCTACAACTATGAGGTTTTAGATTCTGGTTTGCTTAAGGTACCTATTGGCAGATAAAATGCCACGTCTTCTTAATGGAAGGGTTTGAAACGGGAAGAGATAAGCACTCAGATTTTATATTCATTCATCTTGATAAATGATAACCATGCTACATTAAATATGTTGCATTCTGCGTTTTTCAGGAGCGTACCTATTAAAAACCTAAGTTCATATTCTGTAGGTACTTTTAGATGCGGATCGTTGGATTGCAGTTGAAAATCGGGTACTTCTGTCAGTCATATATAGCCTAAATATGATTACTGCTTTCACGTTCCACCTGTTGAAGTGCAGGGTGTCCACACCGGTGAATAGTTTGTCTGTGTACCACCAACCCATTACAATTACAATATATATGTTTTTTTCTGGGCAAGCCTGTCCACTGATTCTTATCAACTTGCATTTTATTGCCTCTTGCCCTCTTTTGTCTGTGTCCCATGTTGTTTAGTTGAATTTGTAAGTATTCTATTGAGAATATGGAATGCTTTGTTCTGTGGAAAGTATGGAGTAAGCTTGTTTCTGTATAATAAAAAGAAACCTCATATGTGTTGTGCCTTCTCACCGCATTTTTTACTTAGTTTATTGAGTAAATCCTTTTTGATCCATCGAATGTACCATTTGGGTTGAACACTTTCAATTATGCATGATGTTTGTTCTCATGTACTCCCTCCATCCCATGGAGAGTGCAATTCTGAGTTAAAAAAAACCCCATAAAAGAGTGCAATCCTAGCAGCATCTGTCTGTCTTATTCCTCTAAGTAGATAATTATCTGCATTCAGTAACAACCCTCATACCTAAATATGTGGGATTGAGACAATTACTACGGGTAACATGGTCATTTACCAACGACACTAATCTGTCTGAAAAAACTAGAATTGCACCCTTCGTGTGACGCAGGGAGTATGAGCTAGTAGGGGAATTAATTAATGCAGTTCTGTGTATGCCTACTTTACTTGGTACTACATTGGCAAACTAACTGAGCATCTTTCTATTTACTATAATAGGCCTGGGGAAGAACTCCAGATATGGATTTCTACTCCCATCCTGACACAAATCATTCAGCAAAGCATCAGCCCAGAGAAAATGCTATCATTCCATACAATCCTGATAACGCACAAGAAGCGTCTATTGATCCATATGATTCAGATATGACACCAAGCATCCAGGAGGCTTTGCACCGGTCAAATATGGACATAAGGTATGCAGATAATGTGTTATCTAAACCGTTTTGTTTCTTGAACAGCTACACTAATAGTGTATGCGTATAATATTTATAAATCTTGAATAATGTGTATTGGCCTGCACTCTTGAGATTACCTTTTTATGCTGTACCAACCTGTAGTGTCGATTCAACCGAGACTTAAGGATCCTCTGTACTGTTCAAATTATTTTCTGGAATGAAAGATGCCATTGAGGCAAACCCATAGGTTCTTATATATGCCCGAATGCCCCCATAACCCAGGCAGCCAGGCTCTAGACTTCTAGTCCTCTTTGGCTCAGGCATGGATGGCTTTTTGTGCTCTATTATAAACATGTAATTCTCATGCACTACTCCGGTTTTACCCCTCTCTTGGGCTCCAATTCTGTGGCCTTTCTTCTTCTCAATGCAACGATACCTAGTTTTCCTCCCAGGCATTCGTGTTTTTTGAATTAATGAATTTCTTGCATTGGATAGAAATTCACAATTTCCTTCTCTATAAAAATAACTGTGTAGTGGTTTGTGTTTTCCCTAGCAGGAATCCTATTGACCCCATGATGTTCTTTTTCACACTACCCCAGTTCATACATAAAATATCATCAAACAGAATATGCCCTAGTGTTGTTGTATGCGTGTTTCCCTATACATTGTCGTTGTAGTGTCATGTGATGATGTCATTTCCTTACTGCCTTATGATGTATCATGTGATACCAAGAGTATCTAATTTTATTGTGTATGAAAAATCCAAGACGAAATGTCTTAGGTTTTCATGTATGGGTGGGTGGTTTAATACAACCATCTAGTTTCTAATGCAACCTTTTTTTTTGTGAATAGCGGTGCAGAGTACGTAAGGAAGGAGGTACGACTTATTGTGCTCCCTACAAGGCATCTGCTCAAGCTGGACAGCACAATGTCCTCTTACTGTGATATGCAACGGGTCCTTTTCGAAGAGGAACAAACAGCATATAATCAAGCTATGCAACAAAATATTTGGTAACTCAAGTTCCTTCATGACAATAGTGTACACAAAATCTCATTCTCTCTTCTGTGGTAACGTTATACCTTGTGGTTGCAGTGATGGGAGGATCCATCCCCTTGCATCTATTCATCATACATCTACATACAACTCTTCTCTCTGCAAACTAATGGAGTATTGGTGAGAACACGGCATCATTGTCTCATTTTACATATACTGCATAACATATGTCAACTTATCTGGTTCACATTTTGTTCACTAGTTTGAGCCCGGCTATAACTGCGCTTCAGGATCGCATGAAGGAAAATCAACTTCGGGTAAGTAGAATAGCTTTTATCTTGTGACAATGCCTGGCCTTGCAAGGGGACTAACATTGACTTCCGCATGTGAACAGCTATCTATGCTACAAGAGGAGGCTAAACAACTTGAGGCAGAGAGCCAAAGCATGAGAAATGATTCTGCCCGTCGCTTTATAAAACATGGGTCTGTTGGCAGCAGTTCGCCGATGGCCCATAACAGGCATCCTTTCGCCAACCAAGGGAGCCCAAGGAGCCCTAGCGGTGGGAGCCGGAGGAGGGCTTGTTGATTCTTATTCTCGCCCTGTTGCAGTGATGAATATTGCTCGATTTGGCTTTACCAATGCTTCGTGAAACTCCAAACGTTAAGATGGGCGAAGGGATAAGACGATGGAACTGTACATACCCATCTCCTCTCACCATTGAGCTGATGTGGAAGCTGCCAACAGTCTCGACTGGCTTTGTGGTGGTTGCGGTTCCTTTCCGGCTACCAAAGATTCGCCGTTACAAATCCTTTAAATCGCTGGCCTGAGCTTGTAGCCTGTACACTGTAGATTCTGTACTTGAACTGCTGTTGGTAAGATGCAGTGTTTCTGGGGCAGGCAAAGCCTAAGTGTCTTTGCAATTATAATTTGAAATGGTTGGGAACTATGTAGCAATCCATTTTGTTGAAATGCTCCTGCAAGAGGGAAGACATCCGACTGGAGAGAACCTTATGTACAGATGTTCGATGTATGCGGCGCTTTCGTGAGCTTATCTGTATGGCATCGGTGGCCTAACGTGCCGGAATTGTGGAATTTTGTGAGGCGTCGGGATCCCAGCTCGCAAGTCTCTGGACGACTTTACCGTCAACGTCGAGCTGCGGGTGACGCTTTTTTCGCCGCAAGTTGTGATCGGGCTCGGACAGGGCATTCCATGTTGGATGTACTGTAGGCGCGTTTGGAGCTTCTCCAAAGGGAAGTGACGGGCAACAAGAGGGGAGATGCTACCAAGTACCAAATCACGAGTTTCAGACTTCAGAGATGGAACTCAAATGGACTAGTAGCCAAGTGGGCTGTGCCCTTTGCGGCCGTGTGACACGGTGACCCCTCTGCTGATGTTGGACAAAAGGGCAGCTGTGCTATTCGTTTGATCGTGATCGCCTGATGGATCACACGAATGGAAGGCCCTGGGACCTCGTCGAACCAACTCCGGGACAGGGACGACGCCACAGAAGCAAGGCGTTGGTGAGGTACCCTGTCGAGGACCGACTCTTCAGGCTTCACGCAGCTATACATTTCTAGGTTGCCTAATGCGCAGCGATTGGCTATATGTACGTGACGTACGCCTCATGACATTTCTTCGCCATCTAATGGCCGGTATGCTTTTTGATTGTCCCACGAGAAGTCACTCGCTCGCGAGTTTAGGTGTCAGGAGTAGGTAACTGGCGTACACCACATATGATCGTCAGGTTGACCGTGACCAAAGCCCAAACATATCATATGGTATCCCTACCATACGTGACCGGTCCTTCCCATGGAGCTGGTCCACGTCCTTGGACCACCAACCAACCAGCTCCGGTCATATCCTACGCGTACCACCACCGCCACGCCACTTCCCCCGCCCGCTACCTTCCTTGAACGGTTGGCGAAGTGCAACACCCACACGGGGGCCAGCAAGGCAAGCTAGAAGCCGTCAGGATCAGGCGGCCGCGAGCGCGCCAAGTATCCCACGGCCGCCGCGCGGGGCACGGGCAGACATCCAAGTATCCAACTCCTCTGCTTGCTCCAAGCCTCTCCAAGCCCTCCTCCCCCCGCGGACGCATCGCAACGGACGCCGCGCGCAAGGAAACGGAGGTGGAGCAGGTGACGGTCAGCAAGCGATCAGAGTAGCATTATCTCGAGAAACCGCGGGCATTTTAATTCCTCGGGTCAAACGGGCCACGTCGCTTTCGGTTTCCCTCCCTCCCTCCCTACCCCATCATAAAAGATTTTTGATCGCATTCGCTCGCAACGCAACCGCCCCCCCCCCCGGCGGCGACGGCTTCTTCTACGCGCCTGCGTGCGTGCGTACGGTGGGGTCCCTTTTGTTTGATACTTTGATTGCTTGGCCGCCGTATATCTACACGCCTCGCCAAACTTCAACGCCGGCCCGCGTCGCCTCGCCTCGCCGGCCACAGACGCGGCAGCGCGTGCGGGAGCTTTCTCTCCGGAGTCCGGCCGGGTGCTCTTCGTCTTCGATCGTGCTCCGTACATGGCGGGGCTGCAGCGGTCGAGCGAGACGTTCCGGCGGTCGGGATCGTCGGGGCTGGTGTGGGAGGACAAGAACTTCTCGGGCGAGATCAAGCCGGCGGGCGACGGCGGCGGGGGCGGCGCGGACGCGGCGCGGGCGCTGGAGCGCAGCCGGTCGGCGGGGCACGGCGGGTACAGGGCGACGGGGCGCGTGCCGCCGGCCATGGACCCGCCGTCGCCGCGCGTCGGGGTGTGCGGCTTCTGCAGGCTCTTCGGCGGCGGCGGCGGCAAGGCCAAAGCCAAGGGGAGGCGCCACTGATCTTCTTGTGCTCTGTGCCCAGCGTCCATGCATCGGAAGTTTGGAACACTCACGAAATTTGGTAGCTTCTGTTAGTTTCTTTCCCCCCTTTACTTCCTCTTGTGAGTTGCCTCGTCTCATGTCCAGGTTACCATATACTAGAAGAAAAAATTGATATCGTTCTGCCTGTGTAGAGAACAGGTGAGTAGAAGGTGTCAGGCTGCCCGGTGATTTCATGAATTTTATTGTGCAGTGCTCTTTCTGTTCTTCCTTCCATGAAGTATGAACAAACTCTAGATTATGAACACCAGAGTTACGCACAACGTACAGTTCAATCTCAACTGCAGTTGGGAAAATTTGCTACCTGTCCGATTGCTCTGTACGTCGTACAGAAGTCACACAGGTTGTTGGCCAACTGGGGGCGGCAGAAAATTTTCAGAAACTTGTTTGGCCGTTTCTCGAATTTAGAATCACTAACCATGTTTCTTCAGGCCTGTTCCTTTTCTTGTTACGCATGGAATCAATCATCGCCTTCGACACACTTCTGCCACACGGCACTGGCGATCACGGTAGGCCTCTTTCTTTGACGATTTGAAAGATGGACTTCAGCGGAGAATCCGTTCAGCACTTTCCTATCCGTGTTCAGTCGGATCGAGTTCGAATCATGTTCAAACTTGCCGGCGGATAATTCTGAAAATGTCATTTCAGCAATCCTGGAAATGACTCTTGATGGGCTGGATGTTTCAGATATGATTTCTCAGAAAATATCTATCCACAATGCAGACAGAAAATTCAGATCGATACAAATTGAATCCTCAAATATATTTAGGTCTTTGTAAAAAAAATCCTCAAAATCCTGTCTTGACGAGACCAAAAAAAAAACTTGTGGCACGCAGGCGTTGACGCAGACAAAAACAATACAAAGGCAGGCATGCTATGCGTCAAATCTGAAGTCTGAACTGCATTTGATGGCTGCTAAATGCGTTCAAACCTGGGGGGGAAAAACCATGCCCTCAATTTAGTTCCTGCGCGGTGTACCAACGAATCAGAAAGAAATTCATTTCGGGCGTCAGTGCTAAAGAAAATGTACTCTAGTAGCTGGTGGCCGCTGGGGAACCTGGCCACCACCGTTGATAATGAGCACACGTACATGGCAGTACGCCAATAAAATGAGCTGAATGTCGCGAAGACTCTCTTTTTTCTCGTGTTGCGACGTGGAATTAGAACTGCTCTAGCCATGAGGTATGAACTTGTGGGTTAGATAAACCATATACAGGGGAAACGAATGGATGGTTTGCTGCTTGTAATTAAAAAACCTTTAAGCTCTGTGTGTCACGTTGGAGAGCAGCAGTGTTGCTTTCAGCTGTGGTTGCCAAGGTCAATGGAAGTGTTCATCACTCCGTATCTCCCCAGGCTTTACTTTTAGAATCCTCTTACTTTTACGGTATGTATGAAGGGACAGATCGGTTTCCCATGCTGTTCAGCAACCGGTGGTGATTGACAATTTTCAGGATCTTGTTTTGGCTGTTTCTGGAATTTGGTATCACGAACAGATTGTCTTCAGCCTTCTCTCCTCCTTGTTTACGCATGGAATCAATCATCGCCTTCGACCAGTCTTCTGTCATCATGGTGGGCTGTTCTTCTTGATGAGTCAGAAGATGGACTTGAGATGAACAACCCTTCAGTTTTTGGCGTTTTGCTCTCTGAATTCAAACCGGACCTGGCAGCATGTTCCGACTTCAAACTTAAAAGTCCCTAAATTAAAGTTGTCATTTCAGTGCAAATATGACTTTTCATTCTCTGTCAAGAATGCAGGCACACATGCGTCGACGCACACAAAAACAAAACAAATGCATACATGCAACGTGTCTGAATAGTGAACTGCTGGCTGATGCGTTTCGTCCTGGAGACGAAGGTGAGCCATCGATTCAGTATTTCAGTTCCTGCGCTGCCTTCAAAAAATAAAAATGAAATCAGTTATTGAAGAAAATGTAATACAACATTGTACTATGGTTGTTGGTGGCTGCTGGGGAGGTTGGTCTCCAAGGGAATAATGAACCCACGTACATACAGTGCGCAAACAGTGAATTCGATTGAACACTGCCGGGACTCTCACCTTTCGCCGCGTGTTTTTTTTTATTTGTGGATTATATTGGACATCATCATTTTTGTACAGGAAACTTTGCACCAAAAAAGATGTTTGTTTTATCCAATGTTTTTGTCACTCGAATTTGGATAAATTCCTTTGGTGCCATTGCAGACTGCAGTTTTACCCCAATCCTACATGTTTGAGTGACTGAGAGTCTGAGACATCGATGACAAATAAAGGATTACAAAATTATACAATGGCAAATAAGGAATTGCACCGATTGAGATTTTCACTCAAATCTCAAAGTCAGTTATACGGATAAAAACTGATTGATACTAAATAAGAAAAATCGCCTGTCTTTTCTTCTATGAGCATCGATTTTTTTTTCCGGGTATTCTATGAGCATCGATGATTTAGCCAATGTTCGCTTTTCATTTCTAGAGACGGAAAAGTGAGAGGTACTTGATTGGACAGGCAAAAGGCAGGCATGTCTGTCTGATGGTAGCAATGCTTGCCAAAAGTCGTGGGGTTCATCCTGGTATTGCTGGAGCTGGAGTTACATACTCCGTACTACATTTACATGGAAGGAAAAAAGGTCAAAAGGGGAAGAAGAGAAGATGTCATGGAAGGAAAAAGGCCTCAGGTGGACGGCGCAAGTGATGGGAAACTACTGGGGTTTGTGCCCGATCTTTCGATGAGAGGTGTGGAGGATAACTCGATTGGAGGAGACGACGTTCACGGCCCGACTACAACCTTGCAAAGACTGCGTCTTAGTGACCGATACACCACCTCCTTTGGCTGCCGCGATCTTGTGGAGCACGACACCAGTTCCTGTAAGCAATCGAAGAACTAGCAAAACGAGTATGATACAAGTACTGAATTTACTAGATGGGAATAAAGTGTCTCAATCTCAAACTCAATCACAAACGAAGTGGGGTTCCGAAGACTCGAAGACGGGCGGCTGGACCAGCACGCGCGTTTACAAGCAAGTAGCAATGACTAAACTTGATCTAAACAAAACCCGCTCTGTTTGTGGAGGCTATGAGGGTATATGAGAGGGTGGAGGACGACCAGGACGTTGTTGGGGTCGTCCCACAACCCTAGGACGCGCCCCTATTGGCTCAACTTGATACACGGCACATTGGCCCAAAATAAGGTGACGCAACACCGTGGACAGAAAAGGTCTATGTAGTAAATCGACGATTGCGGCCGCATCCGAAGAGATATGAAGGTGAGTCTGGATCCATCTGAAAGTGGACTTGATAAGCTTTCCATCAAGTACTTAAACGCCCAAAATGGAGTCCGGGTGTAATCGTGGCGACCGTCTCAAGTCAGCACTTTCCTGCGGTCCGAATCCAACACCAAAACGTGTTAGACTTGATCTCTTTCTATCTTTGGGCCAAAAGTGACGTGGTGGCTTGGTGGAGGACGTGACAAACACTTGGACTTGGTCCCCAGTCAACTTCTTTAGTCCTCCATGCCTTCCATGTGTGTCTAGCACTCTTTTTAATCCACGTATGTATTTCTAAAAATGACAATGAACACACATCATGGCGCAGCATCAATTCATCAAATGTAGCAACAATAATTGTTGTATAGGATTGATTCACCTTTTGTTTACAGGCCATAAGCATGGTCATATCTAAGCTGATCATGTCCTCGTCAGCAAGTAAGTTCTGGCATGACGCATACGTGCCGTGTCGCCGTGCTGAACTGTTCGAGGCTTCGAGCAAAGCAACCTTTTGCTCTGCGGCAAATGGAAGACTAGTTACGGTCTGGCCTATGTGATCTCATGTTATTTCACCCTTTTGGAAGTCGTGACTTCCCTGCATACATGGCTGGTGAAAACGTTGCCACTAGATCCCCCTGATTTGGCCTCCCCTTTGGAGAAACTCCCCCAGCCTTCATGGCCTGTTACCACCCAATAACTGCGCAAAGCAAAGAGCCTTTCCATTCCAGTTCCAGCTTATTCAGAGCAATCTAATCAGGTTCAGACACCGTTTACCAGTTTACCACACACAGGCCTACCAGCATGAATCGAGCCATCTTTCCATCACCAATCACGGACCCTTTGCCCGATCCGCACAAGTCTTGCTATTTCCACCCCTTGCCACATGCAGAAATCTCGTTCTCGTCACGCATCACTCGCCCGCTCCCTCCCGCAAAAGGCAGACCGGCCGGCCACCACCGCGCAAGCTACAAAGCCGGCACATGCATGCTATACTTGCTAGGTGTCGTACTGCTACTACTACCACCACCCCAGCGCCCCTGTCTGTTCCAGGAATAACTCTCCTCACGGTCTCGGCTCTCCCGAGGCCGTTCGGTGCCACCGCGGCGCCACCCGGCTAAAACTGTTTGGCCGGCGTGCAAGGATGGCCGTGTCCTTGCCGGCGCTCGCGCTAGCGGCCGTGGCGGCGGCCGCGCTCCTCCTGTGCGGCGGCGGCGGCGGTGCCGAGGCCCGCGTCCTCCTCACGCTCGACGACTTCGGCGCCGTCGGCGACGGCATTGCCAACGACACCCAGGTACGTGCGCCCGCCCGGCCTTCTCGGCCACGTACGTCCCCTCGATTTAGCATTCTAGCTTTACCTAGCCGCGCCGGCCACCAAGAAGAAGAAACCTTCGGGCACGATATGATCTCTCTGCTTCGGAATCTCTATCTCTCCAGGCCTTCCTGAACGCGTGGGCCGCGGCGTGCGGCTCCGGCGAGCAGGCCGTCCTCGCCGTGCCGGCGGGCAAGGCCTACCGGATCTGGCCGGTGCAGCTCTACGGGCCCTGCAAGAAGAAGCTCAAGCTGCTGGTACGTACCGCCGGCCGGCCGTACACGTACGCTGCCCGGCTTCATTTCGCGTGTGGTGCACTCTTCTTTGTACAGTAGTTTGTTCACGCGCGTGCTGCTAGATTTCCGGCTCCATCGTCGCGCCGGAGAGCCCGGGCGAGTGGGCCGGGCGGGACCCGATGAAGTGGCTCTACATCTACGGCGTCGACGGCCTGTCCGTCAGCGGCGGCGGCACCATCGACGGCATGGGGCAGCAGTGGTGGGCGAGCACCTGCAAGCGCAAGAAGACCCCGGTAATAATTGCTTGATCAACCAACCCGGTTTAACCACCAACCCACACCAAACCTCTCTCTGGAGCTCTTCTGCACTTTCTGGCTTTCTGCACTGACGAATGAAGTCGACTGAATTCTCTGAACCATGTCTTTGCTCTGCTTGTGTACGTGCTCTTGCAGCCTTGCTACTCGGGAGTTCGTCCAAAGGTGAGTGAATGCTCTGCTCGGACGCCGTTCGATCTCACCGGCGACGTGCTCCGGTCCACGCCGGCGGCGAGGCATTTGCGCCTGATCCTTTCGCTACTCGATTTTTCACGGCAGGCGGTGCACTTCGAGGAGTGCCGGGGGGTGAGCATGCAGGGCGTGACGCTGCAGAATGGGCAGCAGTTCCAGCTGACGTTCACGCGGTGCTCCGGCGTGAAGGCCAGCTTCCTCCGGGTGATCGCGCCGGCGGACAGCCCCAACACCGACGGCATCCACCTCAACGACACCTCCCACGTCCAGATCACGGACAACCTCATCTCCACAGGTCCGTTACAAACAAACCCGTCCACGCGTTGATCACTCACCCGATCGATTAGCATGCATTGATTAGCCAGCAAACACCAAGCTTTCTTCGTCAGAGTCTGACTCTGACGGGCTAAACAGTATCACGAGCATGTGACGACGTGGATGTGCTGTGAATCTTTGATTGTCTCGTGCTATCTTCCCTGTGTTAGTTCCAAAAAGCGGGAGAGAAAGTTTGGTGAAAAAGTCACACCGGTCACTGTAGCGCACTGTAGCACTTTTCGTTTGTTTGGGGTAAACATTGTCCTATCCTAACCTAACTAGGCTCAAAAGATTTGTCTCGTCGTGTACATCAAAACCATGTAATTAGTTTTTTTATTTATCTATATTTAATACTCCATGCATGAGGAGAGAGATTTGATGTGATAGGTGAATAGTGAAGTTTGGAGAGAGAATTTTATGGAAAGTTTGGGAACTAAACACACCCCTTCTTTCGCGAGATAAGATGGAAGATCGAGGCCGGCGGGCGACGGCTAGTTGACCGGACAAAGTTTGGTCAGAAATGAATCGTAGCGTGACCTGACACTGATGCCGATGTAGCCAAGTCCAAAACTGCTGCTGCTGATAAAATTCCATCGGCTCTTTGCGTCCCAGAAATTTCCAAATCCATTGGCGAGTACTCCATTGGTGGCTGCTACTAGCAGTATTTGACTAACGCCAGTTGAAGCACTGTTTTTGGATGATTAAGCAGCATACTGACAGACAGATCATCTTTTTTTCCAGGGGATGATTGCGTCTCCATGGTCGGTAATTGCTCCGACGTCCGGGTAAAAGACATCTCATGTGGGCCTGGCCATGGTATCAGGTGACGCACTGTGTCAACTCTCCTAGCCTTCCGTGATCTCATCTCTGCTGCAGAGATTAACAATGCCACACGTGTCACGCGTCTGTCAGCATCGGAAGCCTCGGCAAGAACCGGACCACCGACATGGTCGAGAACGTTAAGGTGGACACCTGCTTCCTCACCAACACGACCAACGGCGTCCGGATCAAGAGCTGGCAGGTACAGTAAATACTGACACCGTAACCGCACTACACGTTCGTACCATTCACTCTGACAGCAACAATCTCGTCAGAAGAACACCTGCGTTTATATATATTTTTTTTTGCGAAATGCGTTTATATATATTTACAAGCCACAACACGTGCACCTTGTGTTTTCAGGGCGGGATGGGCTTCGCGCGGGACCTGCGGTTCGAGAGCATCGTGATGAAGAACGTCTCCAACCCCATCATCATCGACCAGTACTACTGCGACCAGCCCACGCCCTGCGCGAACCAGGCACGTCGCCATTTCTAAACCTGAATCTCCAAGCATCTTTCTCTCTCTCCGTCAGGCCTGAGGTCTGAAGTCTGAACAACCTAACCTGGGCGCTGCAAACATGCCGCAGACGCAGGCGGTGGAGGTGCGCAAGGTGGAGTTCGTGGACATCCGGGGCACGTCGGCGACGGCGCAGGCGATCAGCATCGCGTGCAGCGACGCCGTGCCGTGCCGGGACCTGGAGCTCAGGAACGTCAACCTGACGCTGGAGGGCGGCGGCCAGGCCACCGCGTCCTGCTACCGGGCGTCCGGGAAGGCCGCCGGCGCCGTGGTCCCGCCGTCCTGCCTCGCCAAGCACGGCTCGTGATGGCGATCGAAGAGGATGCATGCATGCTGCACGGGGTGCCTTGGCTCGCTTTCTCTCTGTCAAGCTCTTGCTGCATTGACTGAAGCATGGAGCATATGGTTTGCATACGTGGTTGAGATTGTTGTGTAATTTGCCTATTGTACATGGCAGTACGGCATTGGTGTCGTGAAGAAATCACATCGGGGAAGAAAATAGAATGATTTGTTTCGACTTTCGAGTGCGACGATGGAGATTTTCTGTCACGCTTCCTTTGTTTACCTTAGGACTCGAATTCAGTTTGGACGGACGCGGATCGCCAATACCCTAATCTGGTGGGCTTCCGGCCTTTGTTCTGCGGTGGCTACAAAACCTGGGCCTGGATTAATCGCGATCCAAAGTGGGCTTGTATTCAAGCGCATGAGCTTCCCAAATGGGCTCAATAACCCAAATTAAACCGCGAGACCCAGTTATACTAGCCCACTGCCCATCATGGGCAAGTTCACAGGAGTCTGGGACGGTGGGAGTCTGGGACCAGTGCAGCACAGCTCCATCTTGGTGGATGGAGTGCCAGTGATTACACGGATCAAGGAGCGCCGAGCGCCTAATTACACTGCCATGCCCTGCTTTGCTCCCGAAGAGGAACATTATGAGCCCACGCACTTCGTGAGTAAAATATAATCTGATCTCATATCCTGCTATAAAGCCAAATGATCGTTTTGGAGATGTCAGTAAGCCATCTTCGAGTAACATGGAAGTGCATCAGTGCAGACATTTTTCAAAAAAAGGTCATTTTATTAGCACCAGTACATCACACGACGGCATGAGTTCAGCGCACGATCGACACTACCTGTATCTAAACCCTAAATTCTAAACGTCAAACCGCTATAGTCCGGGACTCCGGGCGTTTTCTGCCGTTCTGGGCTTCTGGCACGTCCGTCCGCACACGTGAACCATGTCCATCTATCCTGGAGCTATCCTGGCATCCTCCTGCAGTCCTGCTCGACGTCTACTTGTGTTCTCCGTACGCACTGACACTCTTCTGCTAGCGCAACCGTTTTCGTTCGGTGATGGCGCGGGGGTGCCGAGGCCGCCAGCAGCGCTGCTTCTGCTCGCGGCCGTTGTCGCGGTTCTCCTGCCGGACGCCGCTGAGCCCCGCATCCTCCTCACTCTCAACGACTTCGGCGCCGTCGGCGACGGCGTCGCGAACGACACCAAGGTACGCGGCGCCGCCGCGCCGGCACTGCCTCGCACCCGCAGTGGCGTAGCCCGCGCCCGGCCTGTACTTTTGCCACTTTGCGATTGGAGAGCGCCTGCCAACGCTGTGTCACCCCCTCCAGGCCTTCGCCGACGCTTGGGCGGCCGCGTGCGCCGCCGCCGACAGCGTCATCCTCAACGTGCCCGCCGGCAAGACCTTCCGGATCTGGCCGCTCACGCTCGCCGGGCCCTGCAGCAACGAGATCAAGCTGCTCGTAAGTACGCAGCAGCTCGAATTGCTTCCTAGATGGAGATGCCTCCACCGTTCTTATTCTTATTCGCCGCACGCATTTATTTTCGCCTCAGATTTCCGGGGACATCGTCGCGCCGGAGAGCCCCAGCGACTGGGGGCCCCGCGACCGCAGGCAGTGGCTCCACTTCCACAGGGTCCAGGACCTCAAGGTGACCGGCGGCGGCATCATCGACGGCAGGGGCCACCAGTGGTGGGCGCAGTCGTCGTGCCAGGAGAAGAAGGTAACCGACGGCAACACCTGACCCTGACGCCGGGTGTTATTATACTGACGGCATGGCCAGACTAACCGTGTGCTCTGCTGCTCGTGTTCCTGCAGGATTGCACAGCGCAGCCTGCTCTCAAGGTGAGCGAGCTCGTGCGCACTTCAATTTTGCAGGCGCAGCCTGCAGGATTGGAGATTTTTTGCTCGCACCGAATCGATCACCGAGTAGTATAGGAGGAACTGCTCTTCAATTTTGCAGGCGGTGCACTTCGAGGACTGTCAGGGGATCAGCGTGAAGGGCATCACGCTGCAGAACAGCCAGCAGTAC
Organism: Echinochloa phyllopogon; assembly: GCA_033239725.1. Classification (NCBI taxonomy): domain Eukaryota; kingdom Viridiplantae; phylum Streptophyta; class Magnoliopsida; order Poales; family Poaceae; genus Echinochloa; species Echinochloa phyllopogon. The sequence continues at coordinate 16,575,887 of BTCW01000003.1, read as the reverse complement.
CACCTGACGTTCACCCGGAGCTCCGACGTCGAGGCCAATTACCTGAGGGTGACCTCGCCGGAGGACAGCGTCAACACCAATGGCATCCACCTCGTTGACTCGAAAAATGTTCACGTCATGGATAACCTTATCTCCACGGGTATATGTCCTTGCTGTTAGCCACTCATTTTTCTGAACACATTTTTCGGGAAGAATGCAGTTGCCAGGAAATGATGATTTTGACCGTAGTTGACTAGAGTTTCAGTACTAAAATTAAAACTGTAAACAGTTATGATGTGTTAACCATACACTTTGGAGACACTTGGGGATATTTCTGTTTCGTTAAGCATGTCATGTGATTTGCCATTTTCCCATTTTCTTCAGGTGATGACTGCGTCTCGATAATCGGCAACTGCACTGACGTTCGTTTAAGAGCCATCTCATGCGGACCTGGCCATGGCATCAGGTAGCTGTTACCCATTCCGATTTCCGGACGTGTTCCTCAATTACTATTAAAACTAACAGCATGTGTTTGCAACCAGTATTGGAACTTTAGGAGAAAACAATTCTATTGATTACGTGGAGAAGATCAAGGTTGACACCTTGTTCATCTCAAATGCCGAGAACGGTGTACGCATCCGGACCACCAAGGTTACAGCAAATGTCCATTTCTCCACCTGAATCAGAACCACTATACTTAGGACAGTTGCTTAGGTAAAAAATACTGTGCATTTGCTGATAGTCCTATGTGATTTTGTTCTTTTCAGAATGGTGGCGGTGGTTTCGCCCGCAAGGTGAAGTTCGAGAGCATCGTGATGAGGAACGTCACCAATCCCATAATCGTCGATCAGGGATTCTCCGATGATCAAGCGAATTCATATGAAGCACCGGTACATATATATACAAACCGAATCCAACATCCAGCACCGTCAGCCCATCTGCTGTCAGTCTATCTCTGAACTTTGCGTTGGAAAATTTAATTTACACTGCAGGCTGCAGCCACGGCCGTGCAGGTAGAGAAGATCAACTACATCGACATCACGGGCACGTCGGCGTCGGAGCACGCGGTCACCTTCTCTTGCAGCGACGCCAGGCCGTGCAGGCGCCTGTCGCTCACCAACGTGAACCTGACCCGGGTGGACGGGAGCAAGGCGTCGTCCTACTGCCGGAAGGCATTCGGGAGGAGCATCGGCACCGTCATCCCGGAGTCCTGCCTCTCCAAAGAGGACTTCGTCCAGCACGTCCCACGGCAGCATTCTGAAGAAGACCAAGAAGAAGATTCAGATACGTGAATTTCTGGCAGCTTGTGTGGATGGCCGGTTAATTTTGTCCTGAAATCTCTGATAGACTGATGATAGTTGCTTTGGATGTTGGAACCAGGTGTCATTTCTTTTTCCTACCCTAGTCATCTAGTAGTCTAGCGCAGATATCTTTGTGAACTTGAGGAGCATGTGTGTCCGAGGACCGGTGGATGGTCGCTTCTCAGTGTGATGAGTGATTGACAACGGTGTGTGGACTGACTCTTGGCCTAGTACTGCAGGTGTTGGTGCGACTTGGTTTGCGTTGGTGCAGGTGAAGAACAAGCGCGAAAGGTCTTAGCCAGAGAGTGGCCTCCGAGGTGTGGAGAGACAAGTAGGCTTGGTTCGAGGGACCCGGTGGCCAGACGGGATCAAGTGCAGTCAACATGATGCAAGAAGAGCAAGACGGGGTCGTGGACTTGGAGCTGGTGCAAGGTGGCGGCTAACGACCGAAGCTTGTACGCGGGGTTTGATGGTTGGGCCACAAAACCATCGGAGGAGGGTTTCTCGGTTTAGGCCTCAAAACCGAGCCCGAAGGCCCAACGTGACGGAGACGGTGATCCGGGCACGTTCGGGAAGCTTCGAGGCAGTGGACGCGTGGCGGGATCCGGGAGCTTGCGTCGGAGGGAAGCAAGGCCGGATGGACGGCGTGCCCAGCCGAAGGAGTTATCTGCAACTTTACTGTTTTGCCCTTGAGGGTGTGTATCGTAGAGTTAAGTTGTAGGGGTAGTATGGTCACTTCCCTTCACCAGGACACTTAATATAAATAGGAGGTGGAGGGGATGGCAAGTCATCTCTCTGGAACCCTAGTTCATTTCTTTCTTGCTTCCCTAGGCTAGCCCGTGCTTCATGTCGATCTAAGCGGGAGGATGTTTGGGAGGTTGCTAGCCTTGTATAGAATCTGACCTTTGTTTGTTGGAATGAAATCAAGTGCTAGTTGAATCTCTTTATTTCTCCTCGAGTTCCTTTTTGTGCTATTTTCGTTCTTGGCTCGATTCTTCGTTTCTAGACCGTTTGGCTCCGGATTTGTTTGAGGGGATCATGGGTGAGTGCCTTGCGTCTCTTTGTGTGTGATCTTGTCCTCTCAAACGTCGGGAATCGGTCTCGATTCGTAGTTTTTGGGATGAACTCGTGAGAAGGTGTTCTTCCGTGTGATCCGTGATTTCTCGAGTCGTAGGGAGTTAGAGGCCGAGATTTTTGGGGCATAGCTTCCCCTTAGGGTGCTAATCATCTCCCCAAAGTTTAGTCTCAAGAGCTCTAGCCGTTTCGGAGATCCGGTGATGGATTTGGGAGGAGAGATCCGCGGGTTACTGTAGCTGTTCGTTCTGTTCGTCCATCGTGTTTCTCGGACGGTCCGCGCGGGGTTGGCGGACGGTCCGCGAGGTTGCCGGACGGTCCGCATGTGATTGGCGGACGGTCCGTGCAGAAGAGTTCGACAGTGTTGTCTTGGATTTGGCTAAGTGTTTTCACGGACGGTCCGCGTGACCTCCTCGGACAGTCCGCGACACTGGCGGACGGTCCGCGGTAGGAGCTCGGACAGTCCGCGAAAGGGCCTGGAGCTACTGGAGATTTGAGGTGATTTTACGGACGGTCCGCCTTGTCTAGACGGACGGTCCGCCGTGACCACGGACAGTCCGCGACCCCTGTGCGGACGGTCCGAGCTGACCCAGGCAGATTGCGAATCGTTTTGGTTCTTGAGTTGTACTTCCGCTTGTTAATTTGTTCTAGCTTGTTCCTAGGGTTGGTAGGTCCGTTGTGACTACGCTACCTTGACAAGCCTGTGAGGAATCTTTGGCGAGTGACTTTGGGACATAGGCCGAGTTTCGAGAGAAAATTTTATCGGCTCTCATTCACTCCCCCTCTCTGGTCGCCACTTCGATCCTTCAGAACTGAAGAACCATGTTGCTGCCACGTTTGGCTTTCTTTAATCTAATACACTTTCAGCTAAGACTGCTAGGCATATCTTTCTGTGATTAATGAGGCTACTAAGTTACTTCCTTTTTTGTGTGTGTACATATAAGATTCACATTCTTGTGATATGGCATGAATGCACATTCAGATCATATCAGGCTAGCTCAGTAGGGTTGAATGCTTCAACGGATCGATCGTTGGTTGCCACAGAAGCAAACGCCAAGTTTGGCAACGCAAGCTATGTTTAAGGGGTGCCTAAAACCAAAGGCGAGAGACGATGGCGCGGAGCCGCCAAAACCAAGGAAAAGCCATGGCCAAGCTGCGAGTGACCTCCACCGTTCGCCTCTCCTATATAAACCAGACCCCGTTCGGAGGCAGAACCATCAACCTGTACTCTCTCAGCCTTCGTGTGCCTGTTTCTCGTACCGCCCTCCACACCTCTGAACCAATAAAACTATCATCGAGGGCGGTTAGGAGAAACGAGCACACCAGATCGACAATAATGGATCGGTTCATCGTCGCCTCCCTCCTCGTCGTCCTCCTCGCCTGCGCGGCCGCCGTCGAGGGCCGCGTGGTCCGCTCCGTCCCCGACGACGACACGCCCAGGAATAGGTCCGGCGGCGCCCGCGAGCTGATCGGCCAGGACCCGTGCCAGCTGACCTGCAACCAGGTATTTCTTTTCTTGCGCATGCGAATTAACCAATTCATGGATGGAATGGATGGCATGACACGGGGATTCGTCCTGTTGCGCGCGCATATATGCAGGTGCGCTTCAAGGGGATGTGCCGGAGCCTGACGAAGCGGCCGGACGTGACGAACCCGCAGCAGCTGCTGCTGGCGTCGCTGCGCGTGGCGTCGGACAAGGCGAAGGAGGCCAAGGCCCGGGTGGACGCGTACGCGGCGAGGTCGCACCCGGCCGGGCCGATGGTGTCCATCATCGACAGCTGCCGCTCCGGGTACGACGGCGTGGTGGCGTCGCTGGAGGAGACGCGGCAGCTGGTGGGCGCGCCGGGGGCCAGCTACGATGAACTCAACAGGAAGGCGTCGGACGCGCTCACCAGCGCCAGCGACTGCGACAACGCCTTCCAGGACTTCCCGGACGTCCCGTCGCCCTTCGCCGGCGTGCAGAAGAACGTCTTCCGCCTCGTGGACAACGTCCTCAACATCGCCGCCGCCGTGCACCAGCCCGCGCCTCGCCTGCCGGCCGTGCACGGGCCGCACCTGCACTGATCGAGCCACTCTAAATGATGGACCCCGGGTGTTGTAAAGCAGTAAAAGGCAGGGGTGGTGGTGATGTACCGATCTCCCGCACTTGAATGCTATATGAACAAGGCTTGAGAAAAAAAATTATTGTACTACTGTATGTAGTAGTGTAACTCGATGAGGTTATACTAACACGAATTACAGGTTGAGCTCGTATGCCATATACACATCTTGAGTTCTATACGGTTGCTGTATGTGCTCTCTGGTTGACCGGTTGTTACATCTAACGCCAATGCCGGCGGTAGCTCAGCTGATGCACACTGCTCAAAGATGAAAATTGAATGCAATACATGTCGATACCATTTATAGGACCAATTCAATCCCAAACAGTAGATCACACATTTTTTTTACCTAGGATTCAATTTAGGGTTCTATGAAATATACCCCTATACTCTAAAAAAAATGAAATATACCCCTAAGCAAGCAAATATACTCGACAAAATCGAGGGAGAGAAGACACTTTGGTTCATTGGATAGAGGCTATTCTATTACGCTGAATTTGAGGAGATTTGGAGGAGGGACGGGAATGTTGGGTGACCCTCTCTTTGAATGAGAAGAGATCTAGATAAGGTCCTCTACAGTTTGCTAGTGTTGCCCACAAAAAATTGGGCCATGCAAAAGAAAAATATGCATAAGCTAGAAATATTGTACTGTGTGAAAAAATCAGCATTGGTGCTATCTAAAAGCTTGGGACCCACGTATAGAAGTAAAAAAAGAGTAAAATACATGTATGGGCATTGTACTTGTTTTTTTTTTAAATTTGGCCATCATACTCAGAAAAGTGTAAATCGTAGCCATTAAACTCATCCGACTGTGCCGATATGACCATGGGCCATATAATCCTACGTATTTGTACATGTATGGATGGTGAAAAATCACATCAAACATATTTCATTTCATTTCACTTTATGTTTTATATTTATACACCTCTGCGACGCTTGTTCTTTCGGCTACAACAATTATCTACAACCTCTTCTACCTATTCTGCTCATTTATGTGCTAACAAATCATCTATAGAGTCCCTTTTAATTATTCTAAAAGAGAGTATTAATTTTCTATGTGCAATACAAGGAGCATAATGCATTTTTCACACAATGATTGAATCACCCAATTACCTTATATTCATATGCTATAATCAAGTTGTGGTGTTGTTTAATTTCTGGCGTTCCCGGTGCACCTGACAACTCCAGCTTACTCATGTCGCCACAAGCTTCCTTTGCCGGTGAAGCTCACTTGCTCATGGACATGAACTTGACTAAATCCTTGCGTGCAAATGGACCCTACTTGAGCATATTCTCAACCTTCGATCCCGATGTCGAATACAATTTTACTAGTAATTTAGGATTGCTGGTCAAAAGTTGACAGCAATTAATATATATTAGAGGCCTATAAAACATGAGCTATCAAATTAGTTGGCCATCTAGCTACTAGTGGGCTTAGTTTTTTTGACATGTAACCATTGGTTAATTGTAATTACTAGAAAAATATAAAATATTATTGATGTGCCGCAATTTATCCACATCAGGTGAGGAGATATACCCAGATTAAGTAAATGTCATTCATATACTTATGATTAATGATGTATTGACTATACCGGTGTAGTTGAGCGAGTTTAGTGGTCACCATTTACACTTTCCTGAATACGATGGCTAAACTGAAACAGGACCACAAATACAATGCCCATTTTTGTAGTTTACTCTAAAAAAATCCTCCAATTTCTTCTTCTCTTCATAGGTAGAAAAAAATCAGTGTCATTCTTTTATTCTCTATACTCTCTTGTCAGTTTTTTCTGAGCTTGAGCAAATCCCCAACGCAGATATCCAACTAGATGCTCATTCCTGTTCCGTTGCTTGCCTGCTCATTGTGCTTCTCAATGCACACCAATACGCGTCGTGTTGCAGCTTGATCTTGTGCTGCGTTGTGGCTTGATCTTGTGCTGCACGTGCCGATGTTTTTTACCAAATCATGTGTGTCAGTTCCTCCCAGCGACATCATTCTACGACGACGTGATCTTGTACCAGCTGATGCCCTTCCTATCGCACTCATATCTTGTACCAGCTAATGCCCTTCCTATCGCACTCATTTATCCTGATAGCCGCATGGAGAACATGTCCATAGATTCTATCACTTCGCTTCTACACCGAAGATCTTTGTTCCTGATGAGTTAGTCCTCACTTTTAGCTACTACTTTGATATGCATGGCTACATGATCTCGCGTACACCAATCTAGCATATATGCTCCGTGGGATTCTGTTTTGGTATGCTTAGTTTAGCGTTATCTAGTTAATGAACTTATTATTTCTTAGTATTTCTAAATATCAATAGCAGAATTTTGTACTTACATTTTGATAAGGGTCTATGACATACAACTAGAGCGAGTTATATGAAGTCGATATTTTTTTTATTTCTGACTTGCGAGCCAGTTTTTGCAAGTGGGTTTTCAATGACATCCTCTAAATTATCGGTTTCCTTTGGGCTTTATCATAACTATCTTGATGGAGTTTTTAATGATACACCCTCCATTCTTGTGATAAGCTAATTACTTTACAAAATTCTTTAAAGGACTAAGCAAATATTATGTTAAACGATATCCAAATAAGTACAAGTACTCTCTTTTCTAGTTAATCTCCTGTTATGCCGTGCCAATGAGACTACGGATCTATATATGTACAATTATTAATGTTGAGAAATCGGTGCCACGAACTTAACATCAACTTCCTAGAAGTGGCACCAATTTCCTGGAATACCACTTCTTATGTGGACCCGGTACCCACACTATGACGAAGACACCAACACGGGGGACCGACACTATATGGTAACTCAACTATTTATTCACTATAGCGACTTGGTAAAGACTTACTCTTAAACTTTTTATGTGGCTACTCTACCACACTCTACTCATGCTATATTACCATGGCATACCACTCTTCATGGTGGCTACCTATGCCATCTTCAAATGAATCCTACTTGGCTTGGCTCCTTGGGGATGGATGACACCCCTATATATAGACTTACATGACTGTTGGATTGGCACCAAGTGACAACCATCCAAAGCACTACATACAAATATTTGCACTCTAAAAATTTCTACACTTCACCATGAAGTATGGTGAGCTAAATATCTAGCTTCTACATTCTTTCATACTTTGCCATGATCTCATTCACATGCATGGCAAAGTTATCTTGTGATATCCACGACCTTCTAGAACTTTCCAAGTATATATTTCCATATTCAATTCTAGAGAATTCCATACTTCACATGAAGCATGGCAAATATAACCCATACTTTATCTTCAGTATTCTAGAAGGTTTCTCAATTATGCATGTATTTTTAACAAATAATTATACAGTTCATGCAGCCTAATTTCCGGAATTGTGTGCCATGTTATATTCCGTTGCATTCTGTCTGATGATGCCAACAATTGCTGGTCACACGTCTCTGTGCCCGCTGCAGTGACCACATTCCACCGGTCATAAATATGGTGCTCTGAAAAGTCTGGCATTGGGTGTGGTTAGATCTCTGAAAAAGATGATCAAAAAGTCACACCGGACACTGCAGCGCATTGTAGTACTTTTCGTTTGTTTGTGATAATTATTGTTCTACCATGACCTAACTATGCTCAAAAGATTCGTCTCGTCGTGTACATCAAAACTATGCACTTAGTTCTTTTATTTACCTAGATTTAATACTCCATGCATGCATCATTTGCTATATTTAATGCTTGATGTCGATGTGATAGAAAATTTGAGAAGTTCATGGAACTAAACACACCCATTATGAGCTGATACAAGCCTGCTATGGAATTCCAAACCTGCCTTACATATGAGCATTTGGCCCTGATGTGCAAAGTTTTTCTGCTCGGTATTTGCACAACTGACAAGTTGAGTTTGCCTGCCACCATTATCGTGTTTCTTTGCCCTTGGGATATTTCGCAAGAGAATCTTGCATGCATTAAGGTTCAAATAAAGTCTATGTGCAAAACCTTTTTAGGCTGGGATGATCTTAGTATAATTGTATCTTTTCGATGTAATTGGCTTAGATTAATAAAGTTTTTCATATAAAAAAAAGTAGGTGGGTGTGGTGGGAGGAGAAACGAGCACGTTGGGCAGAAGCAGGTGGTGTGGCTTTCCCTTTGCTTTCTTTGGAAGCCCAGGGGGTGTTGTATCGAATGCATTGATGATTACAGAGTTCAACTCCTCGCATGGCCTAGCAAAAAAAGAAAAAAAAAATCCTCGCATGGCCGAAAACACCGAAAGATGCGTGATTGACCGTGGTCCGTGGTCAGACGTGGGATTCTGATTCCCTTTCGGCCTAGAAACTAGAAACCACAGGCGCGGACATCCCTTTTGCCGAGCCTACATCTTTTAGTCAGCACACATATCAAGGGTCTCTATATGACTATATTATTTTAATCAGTTAATATACTTTTAATGTTTTCTCGCTGAACCGGCATATATGATTGCGTATTGACAGGCGAAGAGAAATGAACTCTAGGCTTGAGTGGATCTGGTAGTTCCGAGACTCCTTCAGGTAGCTTTTTTTTACTATAAAATTTGAAGAAACTCATTCTAAGAGCAAAATGGGCAAGACAAGACCAGCTTGCAAGAAAAGTAAAAGAAAGGCCAGGTAGTTGAGATGCACTGCGCTTTGGATTAATGGGCAGGTCTCGTATATGGCCAAGCAGAGCTTACCGTGATGCCACACAAATAATTTTTCTATATGCCTAAATTTAATCTCATTGTAATTTGTAAACCAGTCCGTACTTTACATGCTCCTAGAGGGCGAATGCTTATTGTCGCAATGAAGAGAGCCTGTGTTAGACGGCTTGATGTAGATATCCATTTGAATTGCCTAATCAGACTTGCAGGATCCCTGCACATTCAGTTTATATATTTAAGATTAATCACTACTGTTATTTATTGAAGTCGATTTAACAATTTTATGCCCATGAACTTACAATGTATCAGATGAAAACATAAACCTGCTCTTGGATGCCGCTTCTAGCTTTGACCAGCTGAACTTTTTTAGGTGAAAACCGTAGGGGAAGTGACAACTGAGTTTTGTCATGCGAATTAACTAAAGGTGATGAATTATAAAGCAAATACGGCACTTCTATGCAATTTAGAAGGAATGCAACCACACTTTATTTAGTATGTTGATAAAATTTCTTGATTTAAATGGGAAAAATATGTTTCTTTTTGTTGATGAAGTTGTGCAGACAAATTGGACATGACGAAATTAAGTAAGTAAAATCTTAGCTTGATGAGCAGCACACAAAATGTTTCACTTGTAACTGTGGAAATATCTATATATTACTAATTTCAAAGAGGACTTTACCCAGAACTTCTTAAGCATTAGCCTATATGTTGTTCATGGTTGGGAGCTGAACGGTGAACACTCACTAAAGTGCCCAGGTAATCTGCCACCTACTTTGTAGCATTGAGATATCAGGGGTCCCCTGAAAGTGAAACAAAAAATAATTGAAAAATATAAGGTGCAATTGTGAATATTTAGTAGATAGTTTAGTTAAACATACATGTTTGTTGGTAACAGTTTGAGGCAGAAGGCGAACACAGAGGGACCGCAGCTCATTGATTTAGCACTTTGCAGCCTTTGCCCCTGCCAAGTGACAAATGAATTAATTTGAAGCTGAATAAAATACATGAATTCACATAATGCTATCATACATGGCAATGAAACCAATGCAATCCATGAGAGCAATGTTTGTGTCCAAAAGGATTTCAACAGTCGATTAACAGTTACCTAGTACATAAAAGCGTTTGACATATCATCCACGTTGCTTGGTTTCTAAATCTACAATTGTGCATAGTTGCAAAATTGATGTGATTTCTTTTACAGTGACCTGTTTCTGCTACAGTATTGTCTGCTGGACATTACTCATACGAAGAATGGTAGTTATCAAGCTTATTTTGGTGTCAATTTACAGAAATAGGGGAGGATATTATTTAGGATAGATGAGTTGCTAAGAAAAAAAGAAGTAATTTATACTTGGAGGCCAAAAATTCGGTTTGGCATTTAAAAAGCAAAGAAGGGGGATATCACGCTGATCGCTACGCAAGGGCCAAAATCAGATAGATGTCCGACCTACTAAAATAATTAAGGCAACATTGAATTGATACAAACCTGTGGATGTTCCTGGTCGTATCATACGATAATCGGGTTGGCATTACATGGAACACCCTACTGATGTCTCTAGATTCAGCTAGCTCCTCCAACCGAACCACCGAACCACCAGCCTGTGTTACCAGATCGAAGAACATGCAGTCAAGTACAGCGCAGGTGCATTAAACTTTATAGATTCAGTTTGCATAAGAAGGATGAATACTTAACTGGAGGAGGCCACGTCCAGCGAGATCCGGACTTGTCATCGGGGTCCTGTCATGCTGAGCGGTGTGGCCTGCGGGCATTTGGACGGTGATCGCGTCGTTGCCTTGGGCTTGCCGGCACTTGTCTGTGATCGTCATGGCAGTGGCGGCGGCGGAGTTTAGGAGCAAGGCCAGCGTCAACGAAATTGGTCAGATGGGGAGGAAAAGGAAGCGCCTGATGCTTCCTCGTTCTCTACACCTCGCTGCTGATTTGAGAGCCCCCCTTCAACGACCCGACCTGGATTACGTGATGCCCCGCAATTGTTGCTTTATCCCCGCCAGCATCGTCGCCACCTCCTCGCCCGTCATCACTGATTCGTGTGCCATCCGCGCCGGCGCAGGGGACAGTGTGAGAGAAGCTCGTGCTCTGCTCGAGCCCAGGCGGCCGGAGCAGGTGGACATGGACAGCGGGAGCCGGGAGGGAAACAACATGAAGGTACTGTACTTCAGGAGGAGTAGCTGCAGGATGAATTGTCGGATAATCCACTCGCTGTGAGCCCAGGAATTCGAGGTTGCGTTAGAGGCTGGACATTTTGCCGAGCACCTCGCAGGCAGTGGAGCCAACATCTGCTACACCGACTGCAGCCTTGGAGGGATGGCGCAGGTGCAGGCGCAGGAGGCTGTTCCTGGAGCTTCTGCTCGGGGCACCGTCGCGTGGACTCGCAGCCATGCGATCTGCTCCTCGAGCTCACCTTCGCATGAGCTCCGGGTCTCCAACAGTCCGACGCCCGAGGCTCGTGGCTCCGTTGATTCTGCCGCCCCCTCCCCTCCCTCGCTTTACCCGTGCGCGGACGGCGGCGCGGCGGAGAGGAGCTGCTCGAGGGCGATGCGGAGGGCGGTGGGCGCCGCTCGGGCTCCCTGCGGGCGGCGCGCGTGTCGGCGGCGGCCCAAGCGCGGGGCGGCAGGCTCCCGCGGGCGGAGGTGCAGCACGCGCACCAGAGCGGGCGCTCGGCGGGCCAGCGAGCTCCGCGGCCGCGAGTAGGTAGGCGGGGGCCAAGACGGAGGGGAGCGGTAGCCGGCGCCACACGGGCAAGGGTGCTTGGCACTCGCGGGCGCAGGAAGCGCCGGGCGTGAAGGTTCGCGACGGTTCGAATCGCAATGAAGGGGGTACGAGGCACCAATAATCTGCATCGGACGGCTCCCGTCGCTGGACTCGCCTGATCCAACGGCTGGCGGGCTAACGGGCGACGTGGACCCGTTAGTCGCGCTCGGTTTGGGTCCGGGATTCGAGTTTGGAGATTCAGTGGTTTAGTTGGTGGCCCATACGGCCCAACTCTCCTTGTCTAAAACTAAAGGCCCAACTGGAAGTCTCCGTTTTTTCTCATAAGAAAAGAAAAATAGAAAAAGAGAGACACATGCTCCTCCGGACCTCCGTTACCAAATTGATGAGAGGAGATCGAAAATCCTGGCGGCGGCGGACTCGACTGTAGCAGCTGCCACTGCGGACAAAGATGGCGGCGGCGGCGGCGGCGGCGTTGTCGCAGCTGGACGACGAGATAGTCCGCGGCATGGCCATCGGCGCGGTCTTCACCGATTACGTGAGTTCCATTGCTAAAATCCCCAAACGCACCTGCTCCCTCGTCGGATTCCGCCCGCACTAATTCGCCCTGGTGTCTGCTCGAATTCGGCGGCAGGCCGGCAAGATAAACTGCCTCGATTTCCACCGCAAGGAGGATCTCCTCGTCACCTCCAGCGAGGACGACTCCATACGCCTCTACAACATTACCAGCGCGACGTGAGTACGCTGGCCTCGCTTGATTTGTTCCCTAACGTTTTGGATTCAGCGGTAATGCGTAGAGTCTGATGCGTGAGATTGTCATATCCGGTCGGGGAAAGTGTTGTCTCTACTGATTAATTTGAATAACCAGTTTGTTATGTGATTTGTGGGGTGCGCTGCTGCTAAGAGATTCCAGATTTTCAATACGTCGCTGCTAGAATCAATACTACTATTAAGCTATTGAAGTTAATTCCATGATGGGTAGATGCATCATGTTAGCCAATGGACAGTTTAATCCATTTGATAAATATTCATGGATTGTGTGCCTAGTGTTGTTCTTCTGTCATGTCGACAATATTGGTAGAGATGTGATGCACTTGTGCTGTCAGGCAGCATTTGATGTCTTATGAAGTCCTCAGCTCATCCAGCAGTTTAGTTTTGATACCGTGTCTCCCTAGACCTGTTATTGTTTCCTATGCTTGGTTTGCTGTGTTTCATGTAGTACATCATCAAATCATTAAGTCATAGTTTAAGGTTTCTATAAACAACAGTTGTAGTAATCAGTGCTAGAACCTTCTGACTATCGTTTCAGGTTGTTGAAGACTACATATCATAGGAAACATGGTGCTGACCGTGTCTGTTTTACTCATCATCCGAATTCTATCTTATGCTCATCAAGATACAATCTAGAGTCTGCAGAGTCACTTCGTTATCTGTCATTGTATGACAACCGTTGCTTAAGATACTTCAAAGGGCACAAAGACAGGTCTGTTTGGTTTTTGTTCTTCTGCATTTCTTGTCTGTAGCAACAAACTTTGATGGGCATATGCTGAGAGGTATTCCTTGTTGTCATCTCAGGGTTGTTTCATTATGCATGTCACCTGTCAATGATAGCTTTATGTCAGGATCACTTGATCACAGTGTCAGAATATGGGATCTTCGTGTAAATGCTTGTCAGGTTGGTTACCTTCAGCATACTTATCTAATGAGCTCATGGTAGCAATAGCAACCATATATGTGTACATTTGTCAGATGAAAGATACTATTTATCCTCTAAGCTCTTTCAATGTTTACTAATCTATCATTCAGGGCATACTAAGACTGCGTGGCAGGCCTTCTGTTGCCTATGATCAGCAAGGACTTGTTTTTGCTGTAGCAATGGAAGGCGGTGCTATTAAGTTGTTTGATTCCCGATCTTATGATAAGGTACCTAATGAACACAGTAGAGAAGAACCATATATCTGCGGATGGTATGTGAAGTATTTATCTTGGGAACCAAATCAAATTTCAGGGTCCGTTCGACACTTTCTTGGTCGGTGGAGATACAGCTGAAGTTTCTGACATCAAATTTAGCAATGACGGCAAGTCTATGCTTTTGACAACAACTAACAACCATATATATGTTCTGGATGCATATGGAGGGGACAAGGTCAGTCAAATGGCCAACTTTCTTTTGCCTCAGATACTGATTCTCGTGATGCACAATTTGCTGATCTTATCGTTGATGTCCTTGCATAATTTTGTCAGTATTTTGCTGATATCCCAATGTAATTTGCAGAGGTGTGTCTTTAGTTTAGAGCCATCTCCCAATGTAACAAACGAAGCTGCTTTCACTCCAGATGGTCAGTATGTAATTTCAGGTAAAACTACATTCTGATACATACGCTAGTTCATAAGAAAAGTTACCCTTTAACTTCCCCTTAGTTAAGGCCTAAAATGTTGCTACATTCTGCCTTTTTGTATATGTTGCATCTAACATGTAACAAGAACTCAGCAGTATATTATTTGCCTTCAGCTTCACTTTTGCCACTGATCTACCATGTGAAAATCAATATTTTATTAGCACGATTTAGTCACCTATATTGCATCTTTAGTGTTAACAGCCAATAAAAACTTGCAGTGGTGACTGGTGATCACTGTACCATATTGTAGCACCTACATCGTTTGTGCTCAAAGTAGTGTCTGATATATATGCTCATATGAGTGAACATGGGAAACAGCTACCTCATGAATTGTGAAGCTACTAATGAAAACAAAATATGTTTGGTTTTGCAGGATCTGGTGACGGAACCCTGCACGCTTGGAACATCAATACAGTACAAGAGGTGCTTTTCATTAATTAGGCTTTGTAACGTTTTGTTAAGTTGCTTGTCTTGATGTCAGATTTCTTTTTCAGGTTGCTTCCTGGAACAGTCATATTGGCCCTATCACAGCTTTGAAGTGGGCCCCTCGTCGAGCAATGTTTGCTACTGCATCAACTGCCCTAACTTTTTGGATTCCCAGCCAATCAAATTAGAATTAGGTGCTTGGAAAAAAGGATGGAAATTCAGATATCCTAACTTAGCAAATGATTATATCATGTTCTTTGTGCAAAAGGCATGCATCATGTATGAATTATCACTTGCTTTATTACCATCTGCTGAAACAATGACAGTTCCAGGCATAACTTTCTAGTGCCCCCTTATTTATGTGTGATGTACACGTGCCTGTTACATTATGGTTATGCTGTTAACGCTCGTAAAGTTGTGCGCATCATTTACCCCCATTCCCCCAAACTGTCTCTCTTGTTCGGGAATCAATTTATTGCGTAGGGTGAGAAGCAACTATCGTAAAGTCCTTTTTTTCAATAAGGGAAATTTTATTAATTTTAATTAATTACATTGAGATATAATTACATTAAGATCATTTTCGGCCTCTGCATAGCTAAGATGCATCCAGCCTACAAGAGAAAATAAAAAATAAGACATAAAAAGTTATATCAAAACATACTACCCATACGACTTAATCTTCAGTTTCATACACCAACAAAGCAGCATATGGACTACGAGAAAGGCTCTCTAAAGACAACGCCTCAAACAAGGAAACAGCACACGCACGAGCTGTTGTTGCCATGATCCAACCAGTTAAGATCAGATCACCAATTTTCACCGTAGAGAGCAATCCATCGAGCTCCAAACAATGCTTCAGCAAGACCATTGTTAAGTATAACCAAAAAATCCGAACCATGATTCAAACAATGCTTCAACGAGACCATGATCCAACTAAAGACAAACCTGAGAATTTCTCCCTAGAGTAGAGAAATCTGAACCAAAAAATGTATCACCAATTCGAAGCCAACACCCTTTTACGAGGTTCCAAAGAGGAAATTTGGAATTTGCTTTAAAGCAACAAGCAGGGTGGTGAAAAAGGAGAGAAGCAAACAACTTGACAGATCCAAACAAACAACCAATGTATGCGGTACATGCGGTCCATCAAACCGAAATAGCACCTTGCCTCGTTATTACCCGGGCAGCAGGATGCATCATATAGTACATCGAATTTTTTTAACTAGAAGCGCCACATCACGGATCAGGAACTCTAGTTATCTGTCAAGCATGCGATAGATCAACGGCTCCCTATCCAAGAACACCCTACTTCTGCCTCTTGTAGATCTTGTGCAAGAAGGACTTCAGTACGTTCTGAACGGCGACGCTAGGCTGGGCTTCAATGTTTGCGATCAGCTTCTTGTAGCTCTCGTTCTCGTACTCGTGGAATACAGCCTGGAACAAAATGGTAGACAAAATGTCAGATTTAGCTGCAACTTCATCCATTGAAATTTAAGTCTCCCAAACATAATACCATTTCAGTACCACATACATCTAGGATCAGTCTTCAAAATGAGGATATAATGTGAAAATAACACACTACAGTTATTGCAATGATACTTGAACAAGCAATAACAATCCACAGATGAATACAAAGCATCGTCAAGGGTAAAGGTAAAGACAAACCTCTAGGTTAAGTTCTTTGTAGAGATTCTTCACTTTCGCCACACAGGCTGGATCTTTCTTGCCATAATTTTCCTGTATGGCATTCAAGTGTTTAGCAAAAAAAAAAAATCTCACAATAATTGAGAAGTGATTTGCAGATTACTTACAAACAAAATGCGCTTTTGGCTCTCATCAGCACGCTCGAGAGCTTGCACAACTAGCCAGGAGCATTTGTAATCTTCAATGTCAGTTCCGATCTATATAAAACTTAATAATCAGATCAAAAGAGCAAAAGAATATTTCGGTATGACCAAGATGTTCATTCAAGTTAATGTTGCAAATGCACTAACCTTGCCAATGAATTCAGGGTCACCATAGCAATCTAGATAATCATCCTGTTAGAGAACAATCATATTAAT
The DNA here is from genome assembly GCA_033239725.1 of Echinochloa phyllopogon. Taxonomy (NCBI): domain Eukaryota; kingdom Viridiplantae; phylum Streptophyta; class Magnoliopsida; order Poales; family Poaceae; genus Echinochloa; species Echinochloa phyllopogon. Next base: position 16,559,164 of record BTCW01000003.1, on the reverse strand, counting down.
GCTAAACAGAGTAATGCCTGTGGCAGAAAATGGTTCATATTCTTATGAGCAGCAAAATAGGGGTTACCTGGACTTGAAAGTATGTTCCCATCTCAACAAGAATGTTCTCTACATCACCATAGTTCTCCAAATTTTCACCAGAGAGCAGCAGTGCACATGCAACCTTCCATAAAGCACCATATACAAATCAATCATCTAAATGTGGATCATATGTAAATAGAATATACGAATTTAAGGAACTGAAGGTTAATTACCGGCAGATAAAATGAATAGTAGGCTGTCTTGTATTGAACAATACGCTGGTGACTGCAAAAGTACCAGTTGTATGAAATTAAGAGTAAATAAAGGGTACATCCTGAACTTAGAACTACCAATGCTAAGCTATTATGTGAAAATCATTTCCCTATAGTGAAACCTAACACAATATGAGAATAATACCCTTTTGTTCACATGATGATACAACATACAAAAGAAGGTTGTCCCAAACCATTACACATTTACTTACACTGTTATGTTATATTTTGTCAGATCTTTTTCTCCCTCATGGGTTGTGATAAGGTCCAGCATCTGACCTGAAGCTGTCTTGAACTCAACCTAACAATGCAAAACAACATAATCTGTATAATTAATAATCTGATAGCTCGGGCTAAACATAATCCTTCAGAACATATAATTACCTCATTAAATAAATCAAGGAGATCAGCATAGTAAGGCTTTCCCTTAAAGTGATTCTTGAGGATCCGGGAGATGTGGTTGCGAAGGATAATCCCATCATTGACCGCAATTAAGCCAACCTAATGCACAACAGAATGCATCATTAGAGATCAATTAACAAAGGGAACTAGAAAGTGCTCTGAACTGAGATTACTACACAAAGGACAGTAGATAAATGCTACGGTATTCAGAATGGATAGATTCTGCTTCATTAACCTGAGGCACCCTGAACCAGCAAGGCTGGCCACGACGAGTGTGGGAGTCGTCCATAATATCATCAAGCACCAGAAAGAAAGCTTGAAGCTGTAAATGCAATAGCGTCTTAGAGGAGCTACTCGGTTGCTTTACGGCCATTCTTCCTGACAACAAAGGGGATGAAACATTACCCATTCAATGCACCAGCCAAGGATGCAAGCACGGAACACTTCCTCCTCGCTCAAAGCATCATCACCTTTCAACAGCTTGTAGCTGTCAACCACAGAGAGCCCACGGTTGCACTTGCCTGTCATTGAACAACAAACATGAATCAGAAGTGCCACTGGTTATCCGTGGTTGTTGCATTACAATGTAAAAGGAAGAAAGATAGAATCATCTCCTCACCTCCAAGTACATTGTAGTCAAGCATCTGTTCAAAGGAGAAAGAACAAGAAAAAATAAATTAGCCATGCACATCAAAAGCACAAGCTAACAGAGTCAATACTAAGCAGTCTCCTTAAAGACCCAATATCTAAGTTAAGTAGCTATCCATTAATTACTGGCACGACTGTTTACATTCAACTGCAGAGCTTATGAGCTCTGCTGAGTTTTTAACTGCAATTCACGTCTCATTTGGTAACAGCAGAGGCAGTCAACCCAACTCTACTGAGGGGGGAGTTTCAGTTCAGTGTGTACTTGTTGATCCGTTCCGGGCCACGTAACTACTAAGCTGCAGTAATAAGCTGCTCCCAAGGGACTAATCCCGCTTCATTAATTTGCCCGTGATCCAGCGTTTTGTTCCTCATTTATTCATCCACGTCCACGTGCAAAACCAAATTAATTCTACTCCCACACGAACCCGCCGGCGTCGCACCAACTAACTAACGGACCCGCCGATCCGGGCTGGAATCTAGCGGAGAACTCGCTCGTCCACCGGAACGCCACAAGGATCAAACATGGAAACAGCAACGGGAAAAGGAAGGAGGGCCGGGGGAGCGGCAGGGGGGTGATGGGATCATACGCGGTCGATCCACTGGCGCGACTCCGCGGTGAACTCGAAGGCGGGGTCGGCGAGCAGCTCCTCCTTGAGCGTCTTGTAGATCTGCGCGAACGCCGCCTTGGTGTCGACGCCGCCGCCCGCCGCCCCGTTCCCGGCCGCCGCCATTGCCTCCTCCTCCCTCTCCTGGAGAAGCTGGGGCGCCCCGAGGACCGGGAGCGATTGAGGAGGAGCCGAGTGCCCGAGTGTGACGCCGCTGCGCAGGTGGAGTGGTACTGCCGTGCTGGGGTGAAGGAGGCGCTTCGCTCAAGGGGGAAACCAAGGCAACGTGGGACGCGGCTTTATTTAGGGCGGGGGGCGGGCGTGCAAAGCTGGACGGGACCGAGAGGGAGAGACGGCGCGACACTGCTGGCAGGGGGCAGCGTGGTGGTGATGGGCAAGTGGGAGTTGGCTTGGAGCGGGGCCAGGAGACAAACGAGACGGCACGGAGGGAAACAAAAAGCGGAGCAGGGTGTCCGGGTCGGCACCGGTGGCGCGTCGTGTGGGTCGGATCCAGATCTGGTACGTGTTGCGACCCCAAGTTCAGTTCGGGTCGTCGTCCGGGTTGTTGTTTATAGTTTCCAGCGCGTCCGCTGCTGCCGAGTGGGTTGTTCTTTGGAATAACTAGCTGGATCGCCACGTGATTATAGATATCAAGGATCGGGATGATGCCGGTGCCGTTTTGATGGAGCTTTACTCGCCTGCATTTGATATTATACACTTGCATCGTATGTAGGATAGATCGTCGTTACACGAGAGGTCGGGCCTGTCTGTCTTGGAGAATCATTCAGGGTTAAGGGGGCACCCTCACTGCACATTGAAGAGGTTGGGTGCTAAAATGAAATGCTTAGAAACCGGTGCTCATTCCAGTATCCGGTGTAACCAATAAAATAAATTATTTCTATGAGCGGTGGCACCGAAAACCACAGCTCTTTCAACACCCATATCAGAACCCTCGGCGGAAAAATCAGTTGGAGTTGTATTTTAGTTCTCGAGAGATTTCACTTTAAAGATACAACGGATTTCACTTTAAAGATATAAATGGATGGATGCCGAAAGTTGGAGCTATTTTTGTTGTATTGGTAGGTCATTGGTTCTGTTACTCACCTTTTGTTGTCCAATGACACCCGTGCCCTCTCACCTCAACCCAATCTACAATAATTCTTAGCCAATCCTCTTTTAAGGTTTAAATTCACCATGATTTAGAATTTTGAATTGATGAGCTACGCGAATGAGTGGTAGCACTACCAATTATTATAGGTTTAGAGAAGGCGGAGTGCTACCATTCTGACCAGGGTAGAAACAATGGTTATTTACAATTAGGATACGGGTATTTGAACACTAGTGCAGTAAATAAACAAAATATTTTTAGCAAAAATGACGTGGGTTCATATCTGCCACGGTGGCTTGGTAGGGGAGCTCCGTGGCCGCCTCTCGATTTGGGGGAGGAGGGCACCTCCGCTTCCGTTGAGGAAGCTGTGGAGGAGACCGCTGCAGCCCTCCCTTCCCCTAACATCTCCTGCAAGAGATGTTAGGAGAGCCCAGTGCGGGCAGCCTAAGCTCAACATGCATGCCGAAGCTGTGACTGAGAAAGTTCATTGAAGTATATATATATATATATATATATATATATATATCTCGAAGGGTCTCGGTCGATCATTTTTTGTGACTTGACTTGCTTGGCACCCTACCAAAAAAATAAACATCGCCACTGCCCTTACACATCTTTAGATGTTCGATGTGACCATGCATGTTCACCTCTACCTAGTATATGATGATGCTTAAACAACCCTTTAATTTTAGATCTATCATGACTAGAGTTGTGTCTTCTATGCTAGCACCATAAAACGTGGGTAGGACACAATTAGGATATGAATATCTAATTAAACACCCAAAAATAAATCACTTTTGGGAGTAGTGACGTCAGTCCACGGGATGTGGTGGCTCTACATACATGTAGAAATAAAAATTGTATTTTAGTTCTCAGTCCGTCCACACGATATAAAAGGATGGCAAAAGCCAGAAGGGAAAAATGATATAAAGGAAGTCAAAAGCTAGAGTGTTTTTCGCTTTATTGATAACTGATGACTTGACTTCCTTCGCACCCTACCAAAAAAGGGTAATGCTCAAGTTATGATGCCCGATGCCTCAACCAAAATTCGGTCACCCCAGCCTCAATGAGAATGTTGTGGTCGAAATTTTTACATATATTCTACAATAGTTATGTGATGACGTTGCAGATATAATGACGCTCCAACCCATAGACGGATGTTGCAATGGAAATTTCTTGCACATGTTTTGTTGCGATAGGCATGCACTAGGAATTATTTACACAATTTTTTGTTTATAGGCATACAATGATGTTGCAGCAGTAGTTTCAATTGATCATTGTTGTTGCATTAGTTGTTTTAAGATGGTATAATATAAAGGGTTAATCTGTGATGTTTCACTGGTTACTGTCAGGATATTGATGTGTGACCTGATGTTACAATAAGTGTTTTAGAATCTTCCAAAAGTGGACTATAGATGATTTAATAGTTGATTCGACATGTTGCACCTTTTAACTCTAATTTATTAATTATATTTGTTTTAGTAATATTTTATTTTTTAATATGTTTTTTAATGTTGCAATAGTTTTTGAAAATTGTTGTGGTTATGCAAAGTGATCGTAAGTCTGTTGTTAAGGTTTCTTGTTGTGGAACATGCTAATCCAGATATGAGTTCTCTTCTTATCATGGGTGTCGCATATTCCTGGATTTCCAAGAATTAACTGGTAATATTTTATTAGTGGTAGGCGACATCCCCGTCGACATCAAGACGTTTGTGGTGACTTCACGAATCTCAAGATTGGATCTATCGGCCTAGTCTCTCGTGGTGTTCATAGGGGTAGGGTTTGTGTGCTTGTATTCATAGGGCTAAGTGCATGTTCGTTTCAACTGGGTCTTTATTGGTCTTTCACCTAAAAATGTTGTGGTTATAATCTTTACATTATGCAAAAAGTCAACACTAATGTTTTAAATTTTCTTTCTACATGCTAGCCTCCTTTCAGTAGACATTGTATGAAACATTGTGTCTTGTTGTGGCGGAAAATTTTCTATCCTAGAACCGAATGACTGTCATTTTATGCATGCCTTGTTATTGTTGCAAATGATGATTTCAACTGTTGCGGCAGTAATATTTTTATGTTGTGATGGAGTGTTCGATGGGAAATTCCCATAAGACATCCAAGCACTAGTAGCTCCAAAAAAACAATAAAGAAGGAGAAAGTTGATGAAACTTGTATTTTAGTTCTTGACCAGATCAACTATAAAGATATTAAAGGAAGCCATATGACTTGATTTGCTTGGTACCCTACGATAAATAAATAAATATCATGACTCCCCTCACCCGTCTTTAGATGTTCGATGTGACCCATGCACTTTTACCTCTTTTTGATCTATAGACAGTTAATGGATGATGTTTGTGTGACCGCTAAGAGTAAATAGGTGAAAGACCTCCTTGAGCTGAACTGCTTAGGCACTAGAAGGTAATCTGCGCATATGAAATGGACAGATAAAATCTAGGAGTATAAATAAAATTAATGGTCTTGCTCATGCATGCCGAAGTTTTTAGTATTTGTAGCTTTACTTTTTTTTATTTTTATGTCAAATTTGTGAAGCACAGCCCAAGTGATTCATCATCTCTGCTGAAACTCTAAGTGGTGATTTCTCTATGCTAGATAAATGGTTGATAAATCACAAATCTTTCTGGAAACCTGTTCCACAGTTTGCTCTTAGTTTGGTAATGTTATGATATCATTTTTCTTATGATGTTTGGAGTGTGTGTGTTGTTATTATGGTAATAACTTGTGGGGTTATGTTCCTCAACAACAGATGGAATATTATGTCAAGATTCAATGCTACTATTATCCTACCCCTTCTTTGATTGCCAGGGTCTATACTCAGCCGGACTGAGGGCGACTTTTGAATTTGAAAAAAGCTTTAGAAGATATATCTAAAGTAATTGATGATTGATAAAGCAATTCTCGTTCATAAGTTCATGTATTGGGCCTCCAAACATCATAACGGGGCCTCGTCGGATGTTGGATGTCTTTTCTGCGTCCACGAGCTAGCCCTCTTTGTTCGTCCGTGCTAACATTATAATGGGCCAAAGGCTATACGTAACGGGGCCTGTTACACAAGTTAGGGGTTACGGCCTGTTTGCTGGTTGCTAGTTCTAGCAGTGCTTATGTGAGCAAGAGAGAAGGAAGAAGGCCCCCGTTCTTAGCCAATCCTCTCTCTATGTTTTGTTTTTAATAAGGATCGTCAAATGTTGGGCCTTGAAAAGAACTGGGCTAGTCATCGACTATTGCCCTTTTTTTTTCTGTCAATCGCGTAATGGTCACCACCGAGCAGCGAGCAGGCGAGCAGCACATCTGATGAAATACATGCAGGTATTTGTCTATTTGATTGACACAGGACTTCCAATGCAGCCTGCGAGTCTGCGACCAGTACGCAGTTAGGACTTCAGCAACAATGCAGACGCTGCATATAGCCGATCCAAATTGCCCTCATGAATCTGGGTAGGCCGTAGGCATCCCGACACGACCAGGGCAGGCCCGCCCGAACAGTCAGTAATAACCTGGCACATTTACCGTACGCGGTGCGCCCTCCAGACCAAAAAAAAACGCCAGCGCCAGTGTGCGCCACCCCGGTGCCTAGCCCTAACCACCACGCACGCACGTCGCCGTCGCCGTGAAGCTACTCATCGTGCCCGCCGGGGCAGCGAGCTCGCTCAGGTCTCGCCCGCGCCGCGACCCCATCACAGCTCCCGCAAGCTGCAAGCAACAGCCTTTTTACGCCGGGCGCGTGGTGTCTGCCTGTCTCCTCCTCGCGCCCGTCCGGTGCCGATCTCGCCGGTCCCTACGTGCCTCCCTCGTCCTGGAAAACACGGCGCCCCAAAAGCCCCTTTCCGCTCGCCTTTTTTTCTCTTTATTTATGGGAGGCGAGAAACACGCAACGCGACGAGCTAAGCTAGCGAGAGGTCGAGGCCCCTCAACTCCTGAAATGTGAGTGAGGTCGAAGGGAGGGAAGGCGCCAAGGCGGGGCCGGGGGCCTGGTGCACGTCCCCGCGTCGATCGCCTTTAATCCCGTGACACGAACCTGACGGCGGCGAGCGCGGCCAGGTGTGAGACGGCGCGGGCGCCCGTCGGCCCCGGCACTGGTGGGCTGGTGCCCTCGTGGACACGAGAAGACATGGTGGATTGGTGGGCGTGTTGACACACAGCGCTGTGACAAGGAGGCGAGAGAGACAATGTGCGTCATCTCTGAGCGTTGCACGCCACGTTTGCCTCGTTTCTTTTCTTCCAGCGTGTTCCGAAATTTGGACGGCACTTGGCAGTTCCAGCAGTGTTCCTCGTCACCTGCACCTCTTCTCTAGACGAGAGCGACCGATGCTTGGGCTGAGTCCTGAGCGAGTGAGATCCTTCAACCTCCCCATCTCCTGATTAATTAGTCGATGGATGCAGGCCGTACTGCGCTCTGACGAGGCGCGGCACTCAACACTCTGTCACGGGAGAAATTTCAAGACTGGCCGGATTGCTTCGGTTGGTTGCCTGGCCCTGGTGTTGCCGTACGACGGTGTGGTGTGGTCCTCCTATCAGGCGTCGAATTATCGTCGGCTAATCACACTTAGCGTGCCGCTTAAGTCAATGGCGACGCACGGCGGCCCTGACCACGATTTGCAAACCAATGCGCGCGCCCATGCATCTGACCCATCCGTCCGTCCGTCCATCGGGTCTCCTTTTCCTCGCAGTCCATCAGGATTTATTCCACTGATCGGGGCTCACACGCACGCAGCGAGCTGAAACGAGCGATCTGGCACCAAGAATTGAACTGAAGAAGCATCATCAATATAATCATCATTCTGGACGGAGAAAAGGATGGTTTCCCTTGCATCGTCCACCATGCACGACCCCCGCGCCCAGCCAGGGAGGAAACGTCCAAACGGGTCGGTCAGTTCGCTGTTCTCCGATTCTCTCAGCACAGTCGCCGGCCGGGCTAGGTGACCACCCCCCCGTGGGCGTGGCCCAGGGCGTTTTGACATTCGCGTGCGACCGGATCGATATCCCCCATGAACATTCCGTGCCTGTTGCTGATCGGTGGCGAGTTTTCTGTGTTCGCCTCTGTGTTCATCGATCGAACGCGACAAGCTGTCGACGGAGCAGATGGCAATCCGATAGGAAGGCGAGGCGACTTACAGCTGACGAGCACAAAGTTTATACAGGCGCAAAAAGGCACGAAGGCCACAATTTCCATGCCCCTTTTCCCCCCGGGCGGGCCGGGTCACCTTTCGTTCGTCCATGCAAAGTTTCAACCCTTTCCAGGCCGGGGACAAGCATATCGGCATCCTCTCAATTGCGTTTGACCGACGGCCTCTGCCGGCGCGGTGCGGTGAACTGAGCTCGCCGCGGCGGCGCGTCGACCGGGAGCACGAGACCCACGCGTTCCATTCGGACGCCATGTGTGTGATCGTCGCGACGCCATGTGTGTAACGAAAGACATCACGGATTCGCAGCAGATATTCAGAGGGGAGGAGGACTGGAGGAGAAGGTGGCGAAGGCTACAGCAGATATTCACCGCAGCCTGCCCGAGCTGAGCTAGCTGGCTGCCGACACTTCACTGGTCAACCTCCTGATTCCCGAATGCGCCACGCGGGCCCCGCCACCGCCCCTTGCCCGTGTCAAAAAGAGGAGGGCCGGGGGTCGAAGCTTCCCCCATGTAGGAAAGCAACGCGTGATCATTTCTCACCCCTCGGCTCATCAGCTCATGATCAGTGGCAGTGCCCTGAAAGCGCAGGCAGCACGACGGCCAGCGCACGCCATTGTCCATGCATGCACGCAGGCAGGGCGTGGGGAACAGCGACAGCGAGGACAGATGGATGTCTGTGTGCGTGTCGAGGCCCCCTGCTGCCTACTGCTGCAGAGCCTATCCAATCTGCAGTGCAGAAAGAAATGCCTGCAGGTGCCGGCCGGCGGGCTGCATCGATCGAGTCGAGTCGACCCCAACTCCTGTGCCTGACGCAACGGGCAACCGCCACTGACAGACGCATCGGGGCTCTGTTTTCCTGCGTTGCTGAGTCACCCGCTGCGGTTGTTAATTTCCATTTGCAGCTCTGAACAGTGAACAGGGACAGCAACGGCTTCCAACAGAGAGGATTGATCGATTTCTCTTCTCCGCCACCCCCCACGAGCGATCGAAGCGGCCGTCCACATCAGTGGGGAAGAAGGATTTCATGGGAAGCAACCGGCATGCATGGGAAGCGCAGCACCGGTCGCCATGCACCTCGCAGAGTTAGAATATACTAGTCTATCAACCCGTGCAACTTATATTTTTCTCGATTTATACTATCATTCATAACAAAAAAAAGAAAGCATCCAATAAGTACCACCTTATACACCCTGTAGTAAAAGATAAGTGCACATGTAATGTGCATTAGAGTGCTCATGAATTTGTGTGAATGAATAGATCCGGGAAGAGTATAGTGATCATAGACACCAACATTGATAAAATTATTTTTTATAATTAAAACAACTCAACCATATTCTGCCACACCAGGAATCAGTTCGAATTATTTTCTTCACACATCCACCATGATTCTATAAATCATGTAAGCCAAGGTAGAATAATTGATCCGTATTATGTATAATGAGAAAATAAATATCGACTCACATCTAAATGGACAGGCAGCTCAGGCACCATAACTTCAATATCAGTAGGAATTTTTTTTACTTGCACCTGGGTTGGTCAACATCACTGTAGTAGAACTATATGTATATATACTTGCCGGGTTCACGAATATACACCATGCTAGAAACCTTGAAAAGCGTTGTAATCCAGAGTATAATTTATAACCAATTTGTATTACTTTGTCTCTTATACTCCCTCCGGTTTGGTAAAGGAAGTCGTTTAGGACAACGACACGGTCACCAAAGCACAACTTTGACTTCTCTTTTTTATAAATATTTTTTTTAAAGTTATATATGTATACTTTTATGAAAGTAAATTTCAAGACCAATCTATTCATATAATTTTCACATTTTCAAACTCAATGACTTAAATGTTATTCATAATTTATATTTCCATTGACTCAAATCTTGTCCAAAATGACTTCTTTACCAAACCGGAAGGAGTACATCTAGTATTATATTGCACTATTATTGGACATATGTTCATCTTTTTAATATAAAAAGTCACTATCCATCTTATACCACGTCAATCCATAATCTTGTAGAAAAGATAGCTTAACGAAAACTTTATTCTTGTAGAATTTCCAAATTCATATTGTTGTAGTTTGGATCCACTAAAACATATTAATTTGATCGTTGTCTACATTCTGTTTTTCTACATTCAATTTGTTCGCTCTGGACAGAAGAAAACATTCTAAAGGTAAACGGATTTGCACATGTATTTTTGATTTTCCATCGTACGTACTGCTGGCCAGGTTGTTGCTACGGCAGCAGTTCAGGAAAAGAATTTCTTCCTAGATTATTTAAGTGATTATATATATCACATGAACAACTCTTAATTAGTTACAGCGTGCCTTTGCTTCTCAGTTCTCCCCTGGCCCATAAAGTAAATAATTGGGGAAAATGAATATAATATTCTAGTTACATTGTTTACATATAGATACGTGTGGAACTGTTACGTTGATGATAGATAGATTAGGACCCTCATATCCATCATTTTAGGTGAAACACAAAGTTTGGATCAAGCCATTAATTTGTGGATTGCATATACTATATATGATCTTCATGTGGTCCTCATCGTATTCCTACAGGTCAATAATAATGCATGCAACTCTGGATAATAATAATAATTATTATTAGCATAAGATCCTAGAGCCAACCATTTAATTGTAGATATATCCTGCATATGCAGCAGGCCACAGAAAATTTGGCAAGGGGTCAGCTTGGACATACCTTCTGACATCTCTCGTAAAAAAGCAAAAGCAGATTGCCTTGGTGAAGACTGAAGATGATCAACCGGAAGTTTCATGTCTCAAGATGTGAATGACTGCGACCTCTCATTAGATTCTTGCCACCATAGAGAACCATGGTATGGATGTCGTTATATAGCGAGCAGCAGTGCAGGCAATTGATTTCTCCTCAGATACTGGGCACAACGCAGTTGATCTGCACGCATGCAAGCAAGACCACCACTCTAATGTCAGCCGGCAGCACGCACGGTGGTGCCGCCGCCCGCCGGTGGACATGCACGGTGCATGGCCTCCGCCGAACGCACGCGTTACAGTAGCAAGATGGATGCAGCCGCCAACATGAACCATAGTCTGCGGCGCCGATATAATTGACCACCGTGCATTCGTGCTCCAATGGCAAGTGACCACCGCTTGGGAAGCAGGGGATTTGGTCGCTCCATTAGATGGGAGAACGATGCATGCAGAGGAAGAAAAGTAGCAGATTTTTTTAGATCAGATGGGAAGATTACATAAGGATTGGCCAGTCGATTTGTTTGGTGGAGGCAACGGATTTTGAGTTTTTCTAGGAATTCTTTTTTTTCTCATCATGAATCAATACATTTTAATGGATCCGAGAACTAATACTAAGACACAGATACAAATTATATATTAAATCTTTTCACAATGGCAAATATGGGTAATTTATACTTAAATTTAGGGGGTTATTTTTCGTGACATTTCATAATGGCAAAGGTGGGTAATTTCTTAGAAAACATATTAGACCCAATTCAATGGCTATTATTATTAACGATAATAGAGTTTACCGTATCGATGGCCAGATGTTTCTGATTTTTGTGAGAATTTCTAATATTTATCTTTTTTTTCTAGCGCATCTCGTGAGGATTAACGTGGAGCCTCCAAAAGAAGCCTTTAAATAGTAAGATAAGATTGGCTGTGTCTGTGGCTGATGGGATAACATGATCTATCGAGATTATTTGGGGGTGGTTGCGCCTTTTTCACTGGGAAGTAATAATGCCTCCGATCGAAGCCTGACGGCGACGGCCAGGGACTCGGATCTGAGGTGGCGCCTTGCGATCGCCACAGGTGAAAATATCGCCGGCGTTGGGAAGAACAGTGTCAGTAATGGGATCTCGGAGCTTCGATCATCGGCAATTGACAATGGGCTCTGATTCTCTGAAGTTGAAGAAACTGCAAGTTTGCGTCTCTAGCCGCTTGTCAGAAGATCTTCTTTTTGACTATTTTTCCTCCGATGAAACAAAGAAACTGTGATCCTTCCTCTTATTGGAAAAGGAAAAAAAATCTTCATAATTGTTGCTTGCAGTTTACATCATTAATTAGGTCATAGATATATAGGTTTGTACCACAATTAAGTTATGCCTATCTAGCTGTACCGTCAGTGAACTAGTGGCGCAGTACGAAAATCTGCTCTGGTCCTGTTGTCCATATATTCGCATACAATCGTCAAGATTCTGGAAACAGGAGCTTCAACAGCTGGGGAATCAATTGCCTGAATGATTTGTCGGTAAGCTGGATTATCAATATCGCCCCGGAATTGATTCCCCTTCTAGATTGACTGGCTATGGAATAAAATACCATCTATCTGACAAGACAATGCTGCTGCTACTCCCATCAGTGAAACGAATGTGCAAAGAAGAACACCAGTTTCGAACAAAATATCGTCCAAATTACAATTACAATATATGTGGAAATGTAAAATGTCAGTGAGTCAATTTGTAACTACAAGGCATATATTCCCCTTCTAGATTGACTGGCTATGGAATAAAATACCATCTCTGACAAGACAATGCTGCTGCTACTCCCATCAGTGAAACGTATGTGCAAAGAAGAACACCAGTTTCGAACAAAATATCGTCCAAATTACAATATATGTGGAAATGTAAAATGTCAGTGAGTCAATTTGTAACTACAAGGCATATATGCCTTCTTAGATTAATTACATTTGAATAGTAGGTTAGTAACTCCTTTTCAATATGCACTTCTATAAAAAAAATACGAACAAAATGAGTACTATCATGACCTACCTTGTCTGCAACAAGAAGTTAAACTAACAAGGGAGAAATTAAAAAAGAAGATCCAGAGATAGTTCTAGCGCTGCTAGGAAAAAGGCAGCGTAATTAAATTAGGTGAGCTAGCTTCATTAGTGCAGGGTTCGGTTTTGCATGGCTTGAACGGACACTACCTCACCCTCCCCCCGCCCCCCCCCCCCCCCCCCCCCTCCCCCTCCCTCTCCGGCCATTGTACCGAACGGCTTAATCATGCAGGTTACTCACGCAAGGCAAGTGCACGTCACGCTATCTATTGTGATGGCAACGGCATGGCGCTGCACACCAACCTCCGTCGCCATGGATTCATAAACAACCAACATGTGGCTGCTCATATTTATAGTTTCTATATGATTGTGAGTTTATTATCTGTATATTATATATTTGTATATATGGTGTTTAGCTTTTGCATAACTTCAAAGAGGAGCCAACATGATGCATGCCCCGTGCCCCTTTTTCATGCTTTCGTTTTCACTCTCTCCCTTTCCTTTCTAGAGGAGGCAAGTCAAGATCAGGGCCTCGAGTAAGATTCTAGCCGGATCTTTTTGTCCACAATAGGGACGTGCACTTGCAGAGGCCAATCGAGTGGGCAATTCTACGTGTTCCGTAGATTCGGCATACGACGTAGTCTAGTCATTATAATAAAACCTTATCATGTGTGCTAGACACATAGGTCCTGGTTGTGGTTGGTGCTCTTTAATCTATCTACTGGTACTTGTGTAACTTGTGTTGCCTTTAAATATAAATATATAAATAAAAAGAATGTCACAAGCTGTTGCCCTGAATAATGTACCATATATGCATGGTGTATATACTAGTACCAAACATGATGGAGTTTTCTTGAAGAATGAGAGAGAGCAAAAGGTATGTACACACACCACACGTACTCGAGTCATCGATCGGTCAACAGACACTACACACACCACTCTCGTGAAGTTATAACATGACAAGCGAAATGATTACCGGTTTTGATACAGTTGGTGTACGGAGAAATAGCTGGCTGGTGATGGTTGAGGTCGTGACTTCCGAATCATTTGCATGCCGGCGCGCGGCTGCATCTCATACCATCAGCCGAAATCAGTAGTACTACTAGTAGGTCGTGTGTACCCTATCTAGTCGTCGCGGGGGATCGGAGTCATTTGTACATGAGTAGCGGCACTCACCGGTCAGTAACCGACAACTTACACGTTTGGACGAGATGATTAGAATAGGATGGAGCTTTACATTTAATAAAGTGGCAGTGTGCGTCGAGACTGCCCGTGTTCTCTCGCCGTGCGCCTAGCTTAACTTTTTGCGTGCGTTTGGTTTGAAAACGAGCGCATGCATGGGTCGCTGTTGTGTGTAACCGCTGCGCAACTCGATTGGAAAACGAAAGTCCGCCTACCTTGGTGGGAGGAGTAGCTTCAAACTTTGCCAAAGGAACAACAGGACAATAAGCCACCACGGGCCACCTGGCTGCCTATAGCTATAGCAGATAACATGGATGCGTGCATCGTCCCAAAAAGATATCTCATATGGTGCGTGCGTGTAATAGACACTGCCCTAACTCCCAATCCACCAAACAGTGTTAGCCACCGTTTTGGCATGGATATTTGTGTTCTTATTAGTAATGGAGGAGTTTTGCAGCAGAAATCTGTGCGGAAACGACGACCAACGAAGTGAGCAAATAAGTGTATGGTGTGGCGCGCCGGCTAGCAGTCGATCAGCCTAATCTCTCTCGATCTCGCATTATCCCCGTACAGCTAATCGATCCGCCGAGACTGATCGGCCGGGCATGCATGTGCGCGTCGGTTTCTCGCAGAGCACGAACATATGTGATGCGAACGAGACGCGAGCGCCGGCGCGCGCGGCAGCCGCCGGACGACGTACGCTAGCTAACGAACCTGGACCCGATCGACGACGCGCGGCGCGCGTACGTACGTCATACGTAAACCGAAGGGGCCGGCCGGGCGCCCATGCACCGCCGTCCTTGCTGCAGGAGTAGTAGTGAGTGCGTGCAGCAACAGGTGTCAGTAGTCACCAACAGCAGCGGCTACTAGCTATGTATCTAGCTAGCTACGGCCCTGATCGACCAACCACATGCCGGAGCAGTCGTACCTGACCGTCGTCCAAGCCTTGGAGCAGGCTCGAAGCGACCGCGTGCCCGGCCGTCCGCCGTTGTTCGTCCCAGCCCCGGCCGGCCGACCCGTGCCCTTGGACTCTCTCGCAATCGCACCCAACGAGCGAGCGGCCGTGCCCGGCCGGCCGGGGCGCGCGCGCGAGGCCCGCCTGCGACCGCGACCGGCCACCTAACTAACGCCGGCCCCCATCACTTACGGCGAACAGCGA
This sequence comes from Echinochloa phyllopogon, assembly GCA_033239725.1. Lineage (NCBI taxonomy): Eukaryota > Viridiplantae > Streptophyta > Magnoliopsida > Poales > Poaceae > Echinochloa > Echinochloa phyllopogon. The sequence goes on along the minus strand of BTCW01000003.1, from coordinate 16,543,852 downwards.
ACGGGGGCGAGACCGCGAGAGAGCCCCGCTGCTGCTGGCTGGCCGGGCTCGCTCGCCTTTCTCCGGCTCACGCTTCCTCCCCTCCGCGCCCCCGGCCCCTTGCGGTTGTGGCTGGCGTTCGCAAGTCACCTCAACCTGACGGACCCCGGCGGTCGAGCTCTCGGTCTGCTAGTGCTAGCCAGTAGACGCCATCATTCCCCGCTGCTCCGCAAGCTACGTACGTGTAGTATAGTGCGTGCACCGTGTCAGCATCTCGTAGTGTAGTGGCGGCACGTACGTACACGCCGGCGCGCGGCGCCTAGTACACACAAGTTGCCTGACCGATCGATTGATCACCACGCAAGGACACGCGCGCGCGCACTCGATCTTGCAATGCAACGCGACGCACTGCCAGGTCAAGTTGCACAGATCGACGACACCGGTGACAAGCAAGGTTAGTTTGATCAGTAGCCGTGTGGCAACAATGCGCACGGACATTGAAGGCTCCGTGCACGGCCGGACGGTCTCTGGATTGCGGGAAAACGGTCAAATTGCTGCCAGGAACGGGCGGCCCCACCGCTGCTGAAACCCCCCGCGAAACATGTGTGTTGCTGTTGCCCACACCGACCCACCCGTGCAAAACTTCAACGCCTTCCATTTTTCAAGCGCAGGACGGCAGCTTTTTGGACCCGATCAGATCAGTGATCACCCCCTGCTGGATGATTGGCGAATCGATCTCCATTGCGGCGGTTGGCCTCGGCCACACCTGCACACCTGCAGTGCCGTACAAGGCGACTCATGCGCTGCTTTTTTTTTTCGGCCTGTTTCTTTTGCAGTTGTGGTTGCGAGGCCCGTATCCATCTATCTACCCCTGTGATCGATCACAACTGTCGACGGCTCGCGTAGGGCTCGTGCCATCTGTACAGAGGGGGCACGGCCGCACAGGCTACTTTTCCCTTCAAGTACAAGGATCAGATCGGATGCCTTGCTTGTTCTTTTATTCCGCCCTGGCCTGCTGGCGGGGCCCCCGCGCGACCCTGCTGTCCTGCTGTCTGCCCTTGGCTCCAACCCAAGTTACCGTACGTGCTAGTGTAGTGTATTTTTCAACCCCTTTTTTTTCAGCGGTAACTTTCAGGCTCCAGCTTTTCACTTGCTTCACTTTTCCTCTTGAACCACCAGGTGACAGCAAATTACCACTGCTGACCTGTTCCCCCCACAATATCAAATATATATTTTTTTGGAAAAAGACATTATCGAATAATTGTCTTGTACTGCCAGTACGAGTGTACGACCAACACGAGTTACACGGTATCGAGACTTCGTTTTTTACTTTCAAAGATGGATGGACGTACCAAGGTCAACAATATGATGCATACCTAGGCCCTGTTTAGTTTGCAGAACAGAATCGTATCCGGTTAGTTTGCCCGTTGGTTTCTCCATCTGGCCTTGCTGATTCGAGAACGAAGAAGGGCGAGACGTTAAATCCGGTGTCACCGCCGCGTCCGGCCATCGATCGCCCACCACGCAAGCCGTAAAAACGACTGATACTGCAGCCACTGCACACTGTGCAGTGAATCGAGAGACACCGCCGGACCCCGGATTTCTTCTGCCACGACAGTGCAACCCCAACCGTCGGCGGCGGCCGCTGTCATATCGCCGGATTGACGCGGCGGACGCCGGCGATATAATTAGCCATCCGTTCTGATTTGTTCACCGTGTCCAACCAGCAAGATATACCTATATAAAATCTCCGTATCTCTTGACCCCTGTGTTTGGATTTTGGAATTGGAGGGGAGGTGATGACGGGAGGAAGTAACTAGTAGGCTGTAGAGGGGGGTGCATGTTCCCTGGCCACGTACGGATGGGATGGGACGCGGAGGTCGGCAAGCCATTTACACGCGACGTGATTGGCGAGGCCGATGGGAGATTAGCGACGTGATTAGCTAGCCCAAGAGTGACCGGCCGGGGGTGGCCCGTGGCCGGGCTAGCTGATGATCCTCCACAGTACACGCCTGGCTGACTGGTGATCGGCTCGAGCTCGATCGGCCGGGGGGTGGTCAAGTTGGGCAAGTAAAAAAAACGTGACGCGATGGGGTTTTCAATTGGGGGGTCGTACCACGGCGGCGAGAGAGAGGTCGCGCTTGATAATCTGCTAGTCCGCGGTTGCATTGATGGCTTTACAGTTGCCATAAGCAGTGTTGAGTCATTCTTAACAGGGGGAGAGAAAAAGAGGAAATAAAATGGAGAGTCACGTCACCAACTAACACCGTAAGCTAGAGAGAGAGAGGGAGAGAGGGAGAGAGAGAGAGAGAGCCTTTTTTCTCTCTCCGTTGCCGTTGCGAGCCAGAAAAGCTCTCTCGCCTCTGTGAGCGCGGCACTATTTTAGGCCGCCACCATCTCTCACTCACTCACAAACGGGACGGGAGATAGATATCTTAAGCTCCAATTCATTGGCGCGCTAGAGGGCGCACTGCACCTTGCTTAGAACCCACTTGATCGCAGCCTCACCTTGGCTGCTCAGCTCCTCTCTCTCTCCCTCTCTAGCTTTCTCTCTCCTCACCAGAGCAGCGTGCAGGCAGTTCTTGGTACGCAAGCTTCCCCATATATACCCGGCCATACATAGAGCTAGGCACAAGCAGCCACCGATCGCCATTGCAAGTGGCAACGATCACCGACGTTGCCCCGCCTTCTAATTTTGTCGCCGTCGTCGGAGTAGAGAGAGAGAGAGAGAGAGAGAGGAGGCCGGGGTCGGAATGGGACGGCTCTCCTGCGGCGGCGGCGGCGTGCAGCCCAAGCTCCGCAAGGGGCTGTGGTCGCCCGAGGAAGACGAGAAGCTGTACAATCACATCATCCGACATGGCGTCGGGTGCTGGAGCTCTGTCCCCAAGCTCGCAGGCAAGCAATTAAGCTTAGCACACTACATCTATCTATCTATCGCCACTGAATGAATCACTGCTAGCTCCAGCACTGTTCTATCAATCTTCGATTCCTCCGCTGCCGTCGCGCGCCATGGCTGAATTGCGTACGTTATGGTGCCTGCAGGGCTGCAGCGCTGCGGCAAGAGCTGCCGCCTCCGGTGGATCAACTACCTCCGCCCCGACCTCAAGCGCGGCAGCTTCTCGCAGCAGGAGGAGGACCTCATCCTCGCGCTCCACGAGATCCTGGGGAACAGGTCGGTAGAACAATGCACCCGTTCAGCCTCCCGCAATGCGGCGGAGGAGCCAGCATTAGCAACCGTGTGTGTTCAGTTGTTCGTGGATCATGGCCTGATCTCGACTGAAAGAATTCTCGGCGCATTCGTGTGCAGATGGTCGCAGATCGCGTCGCACCTGCCGGGGCGGACGGACAACGAGATCAAGAACTTCTGGAACAGCTGCCTGAAGAAGAAGCTCCGGCAGCGCGGCATCGACCCGAGCACGCACAAGCCCATCGCCGGCGCCGCGGAGGCGGGCGCGGCATTGCCGGACGCCCGGGGCCATGAGCACAAGCCCGGCGCCGCCGCGGACTCCGACGACGGCCTCGCCCAGAAGCAGCCGCCGCCGGCCGTGTTCGACCCGTTCCCCGTGGCCGACTTCGGCTTCGACCTGGGCGCGGCCGGCGTGGCGGCATTGTACGGCGGCCAGTTCGACGACGACGTCGTCGGCAAGGCGTCCCCGGGCGCCGGCGGCGGGTTCGTCGCCGACTACAGCAGCGTGCTGGACGTGTCGGAGAACCTGGGCTACGGGGAGAGCTCCAGCAACAGCAGCAACTGGAACTGCGCCGAGATGAGCAGCGCGGTGCTCGACAGCGAGGTGCTGCACTGGGCCTCCGGCGGCGGCGCCGCCAAGCCGGAGCCGTACACGGAGCTGGAGCAGCAGCACAGCGGCGGGTACGGCGGCGGCGGCGGCGGGCATGCGGTGGACGACGACGACGGCGTGCTGGAGCACAAGTTCTCGCTGCCCTGCGGCCAAGAGCAGAGCCTGGCGCATTTCGACTTCAACTTGGAATACTTCTGAATTCTGATCCTTTCTTTTTTGCCTTGAACCTTTGCCTCCCCGAATTATCGATCCGTCCATCCATTCCCCTACGTTTTACACACAAGAGGAAGAACAAGAAGCGTTGGAAGATTAGGGATTGTACTTAGTAGTAACCAATATGTTAATTTTCTCTAGCCCACAACACCCTCCTTTTCTCCCCCCCTCCCTTTTTCTGTATACTCTGCTTCTGCTTGGTCAGATGAACAGACAGTGGTACATACGAGAATGCTGTGTACGTACTATATACAAAAGATTTTTTTTGCAAAGAATAAATTAAACCTGAAGTTATATATTCCTTGTGACACTAAACTTCACTTCTACCAAAGAAAGTTCCTGTACTTTTCTGATTTTTTTTTCTCTTTTACTAGTCTGATATTTTCCCCCTTCGTGCTGGAGTGGAGACGGTTCTTGCTTGTTTACGTTACGAAGGTTGCTGTCGCGCTTTATCTTTTCTTTTTTCCTGATTTGTGTTTCACGAAATCAGAGTGGAAGGTAGCTGCAGTACACGAAAGTGCACTATCGCCAGCCTGAAGGAGGAAAAAAATCAATCAAATACAGTGCCAGCAGCCATGCCAACGCGACCTGCTACTGCTAATCAGCCGCCATTATTGGTCTCTCTCCGGCCACCGGCGACGGACGGACGAATGCTTGCAGCACACTCCCATCCATCCCTCCATCCACCGCCCATGGATGGATGCATCACGCCATGGCTTCTCGGCGAATCCTCCCCGGCAGGGGTCCCTTTCGGGCGAGGCCATGGCCGTCACGTCAGTCCTAGGATCGGAGGGGGACTCCGTGAGGGCGCTTGGCCGGAGAAGGACAAATTCAGTGGTCTCACTGTTGTTGACTAATCGCTACAGTCCCGCGGGCGTCGCGGCTCCCGTTTCCGGAAGACACCGCCAGTGACAGCCCAAATAGGCTACGGGGTAGGGATGAACGCGAGCACATCGGTTTTGTCGGGGGGACAGCTGAAACTGACCAGAGGCACGCGCCGCACGGGCACGAACCAAACCAACACACAGCACAGACGGCATGCGTTCCGGTCGGTCGCCATGGCGTGCGTCACCTCCCGTTGTGCGGCAGGGCAGACGTCTCCGGCGAGGGGTAGCAGGAGCTGAGCTGTGACAGCCGCGGCGACGTAGAGGGGTGCTTGGGGCCAGGAGGTATCGGCCGTGCTGAGCCTTGGAAGGCCGGGGTTTAGGCCTACTTTTGCGGGCATCATTTTTGCGCCAGCTCGGACTGAGAGGGGAGCTTCATGTGCGCAATACGCGGCGGATAAACACCCCGGCGGCGGCGGCGGCAGCCTCATGTGCGCGCTAATCAGGGCTATTTATGGGAGACGAGGAGCCACAAGCATGGACATGATGGAGCTTAGCTGGGGGTAAGCGAGGAGTAATTAAGCCCTGCACATCAGTGCCTGCCGCCAGCTTGGCACCGAGGGATCAGCTCCGGCCTCCGGCGACGCCGATGGCTGCGGCCGCGGGGTTTGTGTGGAAGGACCGGTGCCACTACCACGGATCGCGTGGCCCTCGGCTGTGCCCGTGCCCACGGCCGCTGCAGTTATGCGCCGCGAACGGGGACGGGCGCCGTGCTCGCGCAGTCGTGCAACACGGCAACACCCAATGTGATACAAGTCAAAAGCGCGGAACGGCCAAGACATCATCAGAGTGGAAATGGAAGAAACACGCTCAGGCAAATAGCTACAATGCTAGTATGATTCAAAAGGAAAACGATGCTACAAGTTATAACGCTGCATCAACCGCAGTCCACAGCTTGATGTTCACCACTCACATTTTTTCTACAGAAAATCAATGAGAAGAGGGGGTGCAGCCGCCCAAAGATTTGCGTTCTGTGAACGGTAACAGAGAGGCGAAAACCACAACAAATCCTCAAATCTCTTGTTAAACCGTGGCCTATAGGTAGGCTTCAGTGTGATGGCATTGCTTGTTGATCTGTGCTCGTTTCAACCCGCAGGCTGTTTTCACGACGGTAGAGAGACTTTGCACCCTGAATTTACATTAAAACCCGTTAGTTAAGTACGAAACCCACTGGACACAACGATGGAATACAAGATTAATTCAAAGTAGAGTCTCAAGCTTTTTGGCTTGCAAGAAAATAGCAAAAGATACAAACGGTAATGAACTTACCTGGAATATCGTCCCAAGTTTTTTCAAAGCTTTGGCTCTCAACTTCAGAACATCTTTGGGCACTGTGTTATCTTTCAGAACCTGAACACCAAAGATCATAATTTCTAATTTAATATGAAATAGCGGCACGTACATCAGTACATGCAATCATTGATCCAAGAACATGGGGTCATTGGACTTACCGCTTGGCAGACACGAGAAAGTGTTGACTCAATATCGACCACATTAATCTTCCACAGTGAACTAAGCATGGCATCTTTTTTCTCCTCAAAACTCTTCATAAGCTGCTCTTCATTGTTCTCACTTCCCTCCATCTTCTTCATTCCTTCTTGGAGTTGTATCAGAGAGATAGCACCTACAACAGAAACTCATTACCACGGATAATCTCATCGTGGATTAAGCAAAGCTCTAAAGGATGTCCCTGAAAGTACCTGATGCCGCATTAACCTGTGATTTAATGTGGTGGCCTTTGTCCCTAACCCACTCAGCTATGAATGGTACACCCATATAAATTTTACTCTTTCCAAGTTCTCTTGCTGCTTGCCGCACATAAATATATCCAATAGTGTGAAGCATAGCCTCACCAAATGCTGAAAATTTTGTTTGAGACAAGTTAACAAAATGTAAATCCAATATTGAAATGGCGCATGTTCGGGGAATAAAATAAAAGCATCACATGACCGCCCTCACTGCAGTGGAGAATAGGGGTCCTATACTCCTATACAGGTTTATAAGACCAATAAAATGACATAATCTATCTATTCCAATGAAACTATATTAACTGTATCTATCTGATGATGAATAAACTGAAATGAAGTATCTGCAAGAAGCAGATGGCACACCTGTAAATTTCACATTATGGTAGGCACGCACAACAGAACATAATTGCATGATATACCTGCTTCGGATAAACGCCGACCTTCTGCACTTGCCCAGCTCACAAATTCATCCTTTCTCCCATCTACATATGGTTGAAGTCGGTCCTTCAGGCTCTGAGTGAGCTTTTGTTCTCTTTCTCTTTGTAACTCCTATACCATAGGTAGGTTCAACTAATAATTAGTGATCTGGATCCTAAATCAAACCATAAATTAACGCAATTGACTCAGAAATAGCAGGAAGGAACATACTTTTATCTTTTCCTGAACCTTTGTTCTTGCCTCTTGACTGTTCGAGTTTTCCTCAATCTCCACTGAAGCTATTGACGCCAGAGCAAGCTGGCCAACATAATCTTCAAAGTAGTCACTTCCGAAAAGCATCCCAAAGACAGCAGCAGGGTCTACCATGTTATCTCTGAATCAGGTGTTAAGCAACTGAGTAAGAAAACAACTTACAGAACAGGGCACAAGTAATTTACATTAAATTTTGCATAGAAGCATGAATAGCATTTTAGGAAAAGATTAGGTCTCAAACAGAGTGGCAAGATGGCAATTGAGCTTCCAAGCAGTAGCCACTTGTCCGTTTTCCCTAAAATAGGCACTTTTTATAGCTCGTGAACTGAGTCAGTTATGTCTTCTATCCATCCTCAGCCTATCATGTTCTATGCCCGAACCAGATAGATCACTTCTGTCCGAATAATCATGAAGCGGACAGCCTTATTTTACAGGAAATATAAACTTAATGTTTATAAAATTTCTGAGATAATTCATGACTTACTGGGGAATACCCTCCTTCCCATATTTATCATAAGCCTCCTTTTTCCCAGGATCACTTAGGACTTGATAGGCCTCCCCAAGTTCCTGTTGAGATCAAGCAATTTAATTCAGTATTTTGAAGCAGGCAAATCATAGAGAGGTGATCACTGATTAGTCCGGAAGAGTATATCATGTCCAGGGGAAAAGGCTATCATCTCCTACCAGATAAATTCCTAATTCACCTTTTGGAGCTTAATTCCGGCATTTATATCAGAGAACAAACAAACTAGTAAGAAGCAATATCCTATCCCATTCATAAAATGAAGCATTGTCAGTGAAGCTCGTAGCAAACAGCCCTTTTTAATGCTAACAACCAAATTATGTGCCATGCAAGCTAAGATAGATGATAGTATGCTACACTGCAAAATTATTCTATTCCTAGGAAAAATCGAAGCAATCTTCAGAAGATTTGTGAATTCTCCTAGTCAACTATCCTCAATGGTGCAAGGAACGAACATTGCTCTTTGTTTGCCGGTTCAGCTTATCAGAGAACTCCATCGTCTGACGGACACAAGCATGTATTCGTGTAGACAATTAATGCCATAACGGATCAAACACGGAAAGCTTACCTGGAATTTCAGTGCCGCGTCGGGGTTGCCGGGATTCTTGTCCGGATGCACCAGTTTCGCCTGAAGAAAACAAACAGGGCACCCAGCAATTTCACAGAGGTTAGCTCAATAGCTATCTGTCAGCAACCGAAGGCGGGCGTGGAATCAATCGGTCACCTTGATGTAATATGCCTTCTTGATCTCGGCGTGGGACGCGTCGACGCTGACCCCGAGGACGTCGTAGTAGGCGCTGTCCTTCACCATGGCAGCAGGACGAAGCTCCCGGATCTCGCCGCCGGCAGCTCCGAAGCTATAGCCACCAACGAGCAATGAATCAATCAGCGCTAGCGGGTAATTAACGGGCACAAATCAACCCGGAAGAAGGAAGGAAGGGCCCGACGTCCCCGCCGCGAAGGAGAGGATGATGTTCGGTCGTCCGAACCTTCTAGAAGGTTCCCTGGGGATGTGGAGAACAGGAATAGATAGAAATCGCCGGATTTGGGGAGGTTTTCTAGGGAAGCCAAGTGGGAGCGCCCTGGCTGGGAAGGAAGGGGGAAGGGAACTGGGAAGGGGAGGACAGGTTCGTGAGCTGGGCCCGCACGTCAGCGTCGCCGCGTCATGCGGTGGCGGCACGCGGACATCGCGATGGCTTGTTTGTGTCTCCAGATCTGAGAACCTTCGGAGATCCGTGCTGAGACGAGAAGAAAGAAGGTGTGGCGAAGCTCTCAGCTAATAATGCCGACGTGGGGGTGTCGACGTGTTGACCTCGGTAGTAGGATCCGATGCAGGTGAGTGCGAGACGATTCACATGTGGCCGGCAAATGAAGAGTCAGGGAAGGTTATGCATACTTTGATTGATATAAGAAACTCCGGATTCCAAACCTAGCGGGTGTCTACCACACAAATGCGAGCGCTGCCATGGCATGCCGCGGTTTGAACCCACCTGAATAGCTAGGAAAAATTCAATGTTTTATATATGAAATTTGACAGCATATGAATCTGGATGAGAATTCCAGCCACGGTTTGGAAGCAGCTGGTGGAAGTGGATGGAACTCTAGTGGTGCTTGCTGGGCCATTCCTCCGCGGGCCTCGGCTACAGTGCCAGTGTGACGAGCCCACGACCAGCCCGCGTGATGGAGAGCAGGTGCCGTTGGGCCAGGCCTTTCTGTCAAGGAAAGAGTGACCAAGAGCATCGCGCGCGCATTCCTGCTGCAGGTACGTAGCCATTCTGTCGAGGAAGAAAAGTGGCAGGAGCAATCGAAGGCACGAGGGCATCCTGGGCCGCCCTGAGAGGTGAGAAGGACGGGCGGTACGTGCCCGGTGCATCTCCGGTCGCCTGCTGTCCGGCCTACGGCGACCGGCCGTTCCTCGAGATGCCGCCATCCTCGTGTCGCCGCCGCCCGTGGCGCTTGTCGTGTGCCCTCGTGTTTCTTTCCTCGGTTACAGGCGTTGATTCAGATCTGCCGACAGACCTCTCTTTCATCCTGTGCTCGCCTCATGATGACAGCTCCGGATCGCCCCATCGACTGCAGATAATTCTCCCCAACAGTAACTGCAACTTTCTCCCAGTCGATATATAGCAGTGGTGCAATGCAATGCAACGTATAATGCCAGATGCCCTACCTTTCATCTTTAGCAGAACAGCTGCTACTGAACTTTGCCAAACATCAATTTGCACGGATGTAAATGGCCACTGACTGAACTGTCCTGCAGTTGATTTTAAGCGCATCCCGCATGCCCGCAATGGTTCTCTTATGTTTCGTCCTTGAAAATGGAGAGTCAAAGAACGAGTAGTCAGACACTCAGACAGCCGTGTATCTCTCTCTGGTTGGCAAGCAACAACTAAAGAAATAAAGAATCGACCATTCCAATCTGCAGTTCGTGAGCTGCATTAACACCCTCATAGGCCTCATTAAGTGTTTTCAGAAAGAGGCAACTGCTCCAACAGGGACCCCCTAACCTCCTCAAGCTAACGGCAGACAAAATCACAAAATACCCGTCATAAAATCGTCAGTGTTTTCGTTTGAGGTGATTATCCTATAAATCTATTTCGTAGTGGATTCTGTATGTAACCCCACTATGGCGAACAGGTGCGGGCGTTACTCTAATGAGTACCTACCATTCCTTGAAAAGTTCTTGGCATTCTTTATACTCGGTATCTATGCATGGATCAAAAGCCAAATTGTTTATTCCCATTTGAAAGAAAAAGAGAACAATCTTTGTTGGAACCAGTCATGTTAACAAGTCTCTTCCTTCATTTAAATGAAATAAAGATTCTGCTACTTGCTGCTGTCTGTTAGTATATAGGAATTGAAGTGCCTTCTATTATAACATCAAGATATGGCAGAATTCATGAATGATTGTACGGTTACGTGGCTTTAAGCAGCTTGGTTGCTGCCAGGGAGCTGATTCAACCATTTCTATTTATCCAAACGCGAAGCATCAGCATCACAATGAAGCGAGATTGGAACATTCAACCAATCATATCGTTTGTGTCTCCATCACCAGTGAAACCACGAGGCCACCCAAAGGATGATATTTTATATGCAAATTCGCCGTAGGATTTTTTCTACTTCGACTCTCCCTTTCACAATACTTTGGACTATTGCCCACAAAGAAGGAAAAAAGAGCGAATTTTATAAACAAAATCTTTGGTGGGAAAACTCAGCAAGTTTGGCCGTATTCCACGAGGCATGTGTTTGTTGCTTGGTCATACTATATATTCATATGCATCCTTTATAACAAAGCATATACTCTCTTTAATCTTTTGTGTTCCAGGCTTTCATCAGATCACACCACAAGCTTGTTTGATTTGCCAACAACTCTGTTCCCGTGTGAGGTGATGGCAGCCAAAAACTGCTTTAACATGGTTCACGGATGATTGCAATCAGTGTAACAACTAAAGATATTCAGGTAGGTAGCATAGGTTCAATGGAAGACATATGGACAAAAAGTTTCCTCGATGCCGACCCCATTGATGTCCCCATTTGTTTAGTCACTGTACTGGATTGATGCCAGCAGAAAACACAGGACAGTGAGCAGTTCAATCAGTTGATCTAGCTTATCTGCTTGTTCTTTAGCCGAAGGGAGCACAATGGCAGGCTACTGTAGTGGCACTTACTCTCCGCGCACTATGCATGTTAGCAGGGAATTACTTCTATTTTAGAGTTCAAAGCTGCGGTGCCTGATTGAGACTTGAATTACCAAGGTGAAATGATCTATGAGCTTTGAGCAAACCATGCCTCGGTAATCCAAAGCGGCTACTATTATTAGCATTTTTTTCCTTCGTCTGTTCAAGAACAGCAACCATTAATATAATGTAAGGTAACAGAATGTATAGGCCAACAAAATTTCTTGTTATTCAGTTGAAGAATTAAAACAAAATTATATGTACTATTTTAGCAACATGGCAGCAGTTATAACTGATCAAGAAAAAAACAGGAAAAGATCTACCAAGGTAAAAACAGCACATCAGTCAAAGCAACAAACCAACATACTAACACAATATACAGCTTTAAAAATCATACACACACAAAAGGATAGAAGTGCTGAAGTGGTCCATAACACTTAGACCAATTCATTCATGACATCTTTTTTTTAATTGAATGTCGGAAGAAATTCCATTCCCTAAAAACAATTATGGAACAACCTGCAGCTGTAGACCAGAGAGGGAGGGAGGAGTTGTCCAACGCCTCCCACCAATCAAGTCTGACCTGGCCAGACGCCCCTCCACGCGTCACATCGCCGGCGCACGTTCCTTGAACGCGGTCTACGGTTTTCAGCCCCTGCGTGTGGGCCCCCAGAAATCGTGCCGCTATACGCTTCCAGAGATCCTATCCTATGTAACCGAGGCTACCAGACGCCTCGAGGCACCTAGGTGCGCCGGGTCCATGGACCAACCACATGCGCGTCGAACACCTCGGCCGTTCGACTGGTTGGAGTCTATGAACCGGGTTCAGTTTGAAAGTGATTATATTCTCCTCGCTTCTTCCTCCTCTTGATGAGTCTCCCACCCATTAAAATGCAGAGCGGCAGAAGGTTGGTCTCCTCCTGAACAAAATCAGCTCCCGAAATCCAAAACTGACTAAAAGGTAAGAGCCCTGCTTCCTCCTCGTGCATGCATCAATTTACGAAACAAATTTATTGGAAACATAGTTAGATTTTCGTCTTTTGCGGCACAGTTCATCAATCACAGTGCCTTTCTCTCAAATGAGCGATTGCAGGGGGATTTTGAGCTTCGCGCTTGCTCGGGGAACCGATTTTGGAGCCGGCGGAGGGGATGTCAGGACCCCTCGATCGATTTGCTAGGCCATGTGAGTATAAAGCGCTTCTTTTCTTTAGAACACAATCATTCGATTCCTACTAATTAGCAGATGTTATTGGTTTCTCGTGGCCTTTCTTGTTTATTTGAAATTGAAGGAATCAATTAAATTTCTGATTGGATAGAAATGCTCTTAAAGGATGGCATAACAATAAATTGATGTACATGGTTCTAGATTTATTGGGTTTGGGGAATAAAAATAAAAATAAAAAAGCTTTATTGGTTTTGGGGCTATAAATCCCAACGTACACTTTTGTTACATATGAAACAAAATCTTTAACAGTATATTGTTTACCAATCGCCTAAATTTTACCTGGTCTCATTAGAGGGCCTTATAGCTTACAGTATGCTTGAAGGTGGTCAGCTACTCATCTTCAAGGATAAATAAAAAATGGAATCAAGTCATTTAATGCTGACAATCGACATATAATAATGTTGTTGTAACATGTGGAAACCAATAAAATTCATAGCTACATATATCAACTCCCGCCTTTTTTGGGGATTAGCATGGATACAACACACAGGTTGCAGTTCCAGTTCCCACCTATCAGTAACTGTTGTTACAAAAAGAAAAAAAAAGGGCCTTCTTTTCTTTGATTTGGATATGGAAATTTGACATAGCCTGTGCAGGTTTTGAAGGCTTTGTACATAATGATGAAAGGAAAGAAAGCAGATCTGATGCAGACAACTCAGAAGGAGATAAGAAGACTAAAATTGGCTCTTTCAAGAAAAAGGCGATTAATGCGGGGAATAAATTCAGGCATTCCTTGAGAAGGAGAAGCAAAAAGAAGAACGAATCTAGGGATTCCATCAAGGACATAAGGGATGTTAAAGAGCTTCAAGATGTTGAGACATTTCGGCAATGCTTAATTGATGAGGATTTGCTGCCACAACAGCATGATGATTATCACATGATGTTGAGGTATAACACTTGTCTCAGTTTTTTTTTCCCTGAAGAATCTGCGAAAGGGCAGGGCATTCCTTCTTCTCAGGGTTTTGATTTGTCTTTATGCTGCGTATATTCTCTTTTCATACATTTCCAATTGCCCCACAATAAACCTTGCAATCTTGCTGACTATATGTGCTCAAGGGAGCCTAGACTCGAAGAAAATGGTTGTCATCTTAGTTGAATGGGATTCTAATTTGATTTAATCCACATTGCAGGTTCCTAAAGGCGCGGAAATTTGATGCTGAGAAAGCAAAGAATATGTGGTCAGACATGCTTAAATGGAGGAAGGAATTCGGGACCGACAAAATAGAGGTAAAGCTGAAGTTGAGTAGTGTATCAAAATATGTCTTTGATATCATTCTTGCTCCGAGCAACTTCTGTATTTTAACCCTTCTTGGTTCTATACTTCAGGAATTCGACTACACCGAGTTAGACGAAGTTACAAAGTATTACCCACAATTTTATCATGGGGTGGATAAAGAGGGCAGACCTATCTACATTGAGTTAATAGGAAAAGTTGACGCGAACAAGCTAGTGCAAGTAACAACGATAGATCGGTATGTGAGATACCATGTCAAGGAGTTTGAGAGATGTTTCCAGATGAGATTTCCAGCATGCTCAATTGCTGCAAAAAAACACATAGACTCGTGCACTACTATTTTGGATGTGCAAGGCGTGGTATGTCACATTATATTACAACTAAAAATTGTTCTTTACGTTTAAAGCTGCATTTCTAAGAGTTCTTCTTGACTTCTTTTATGTAAATTAAGGGTTTCAAGAACTTTTCAAAATCTGCAAGGGAATTAATCACACGATTGCAGAAGATCGACAGTGATAACTACCCAGAGGTAGGTAGCAATTTTATGCATCCTGGATGGCAAATTTCATTCCAGCATTTTGAAACTTTTCCAATAAAATATTTCCACGAATAATTTTACTAAAATTTGAAAGAATAAAAGTACTTCATTCATGTCATTATGTTTATCTAGGTGCCTTGTTGCAATCCCTAATGCATTTTGGATGTTGTTACAGACATTGTGCCGGATGTATATAATTAATGCTGGCCAAGGCTTCAAGATGTTGTGGGGCACCATAAAATCATTCCTTGATCCAAAAACTGCTTCCAAGATTCATGTATGTAATGCTTTGTCAAGAAAAATGATTTGGTTGCATCTTTCTTGAGTGATTCGGTATAGACATAATAGTTACCCTTTATTATTTCTCATTTTCTCTTGAAGGTTCTTGGGAACAAGTATCAACAAAAGTTGCTTGAAATTATTGATGAGTGGTTAGTATCTCTTTTTCTCTTGTCATACTTTTGTGTTATTGGCTTTCATTCTAATTTCTGTTTAATACATGCATGCAGTGAATTACCAGAATTTCTTGGTGGTAAATGCAAGTGTGATGAACATGGAGGTTGTCAAAAATCGGACAAAGGTCCTTGGAAGGATCCCGAAATAATCAAGGTAATAAATATCCTGCCAGAGTGACGCCCAGTCTTGTGAAGAATAAAACATGATTAAGTATCAAAGAAGAAAAGGGAGATGCTCCCAGGTTAGATTTCCAGTTCGACAAACGTCTTAGTTTCTAATGTCATGCATCTTGAATTTGTCCAGAGAGTACTCAATGGCGAGGCAAACTATGGAAGGCAAATTGTGACTATATCCAGCACTGATGGAAAGATAATCGGTTATGCTAGGCCAGAATACCCCACTGTAAGTCTACACGAATGCTTTGGTGTAGAAATTTCTAGAGACATTATTCTCAGTCCTCAGTCAATACTCATTCCATTATTTTACTGAAGCAGAGAAAAGGCAGTGATGCATCTGCTGAGTCTGGGTCTGAAGTGGAAGACGTGACATCTCCTACTGCATCAAGGAACCTTATTACACACCCTATCTTGACCCCTGTTCACGAGGAGGCAAGTGGCTAACCCTGTACAACTTAGCTTATGATAAAAAACCTGTATTACTGGCATAATCTGCATCAGTAATATCTTGACTGATGACACCACCAAGGGCCAAAAAACTATTGATAACAGATCACTAAATTATAATCATCCTGTAAACATTCATTAAACCATAAATGGCACAACAACCCCTTTGTTTGCTTGTTGCGTTTAGTAATATGGGGTTTTTAACCAGTATATGCTTTTTCCAAACAAGTAGGGGATGCAATTTTGGGCTCCTTTTTTTTAAAAAAAAATGCAATGTTATTGCGTACCAGTTATTAATGGGTAACCGCTGTTGCTACCTCCAGTCAAAATTGGCGGCACATGCTTCTGCATTTGTTGCTCATGCTTCTATTGAAGAAACCGTTCCTGTTGTGGACAAGGTTGTTGATGATGGATGGGGTAGTCCAAGAGCTAGTCTACAAGCTTCTTCCTCAGGTATTCTATGTTGTTATAACTATATTTCATTAGTGTGAAGCTCTTGCCTAAAGTTACTGTATTTCATTATACTTTTGTTCAAATTAATATTCAGTCCTAAAGTTAGATAAGTAAACTAGCAAAAGTAACTACATATGTACTCATCAATCCTTAAACATTTTAACCACTATGTCAATGTGCTTACATCCATGCCAACATTGTTTTGAGCTACATCCGTTGGTCCATTAGTCATTTTCTTTTATTATACTGTTTCAAAAAGGAACCTCAAAGGTCCCAGCTTACAAGTTACAACATAAGCTGAGAAGTTTCCTCTGGTTTTAGGACTTGGTTCTCAAAATTACTGCAACATGCGATATATATGCAAGAATCCTGTTTTGTATTATTGGGTGGTGAATCCTCAACTTTTTATATTCTCTCACAGGTTATGTGTCCTTGAGAAATTTGCCTGTCACGTTTGAAGGACTCAGAGCTCAAATTATCACATGGCTGACGGTCTTGATCATGACCCTTTTTACCATGCTCTGTTCTATTCCAAGCAAGATGGCTAGAAGGATCTCTAACCAATCTATTCAGCATGATGACTATCGTGTTGAGTATCCTCAAGAACAGGAGTACAAGGAGGAGTTCCGACCCCCATCTCCTGCCCCATCGTATACAGAAAAGGATGTACTTTCATCTATGCTGAGACGGCTAGGTGAATTGGAGGACAAGGTGCAGGTTCTTGAAACAAAGCCATCTGAGATGCCATTTGAAAAGGAAGAATTGCTCAATGCAGCCGTCCGCCGTGTGGATGCATTGGAGGCTGAGTTGATCTCCACAAAGAAGGTAATCTTGTTTTGTTCCAAATTGCAGTTTTTACGTCTTTGGTCTCAGTTGACACAAGTCACACAAACAACCTAGAATTGGCTGTTACTCTACAGACAGTGGCATCTGTTACATACATGAAAATATTCCTTGCCCTTTTTCTAAATAAAGTAGAGGTTCTCACACTAACTATCTAATCCGATATCCATGATCAGGCCCTCTATGATGCCTTGATGCGACAGGATGAGCTGCTCGCGTACATTGACAAGCAAGAGCTAATCAAGTTTCGTGTATGTTACAGTTCTCTTACGCCTATTTCCTTTTTTCCCCACTGTTCAAGATCGTTATGTTGTTAGCATTGTATGATTTGTCTGTCCAATCTAATGTACCACTTGTACGCATGCCATTTGCAGAAAAAGAAGTTCTGCTTCTAAGAGGGGAAACTGTTCTTCACACGCAGAGCCGTTCGTGTATATTGGATTGCGGTTAATGTGTTTGTGTGTATGTATATTGGTGGTAAAAGTAGGCGTGCCGTGCGGGGCCTCTCTCCCCTAGTCATTTGATGTTTCGGGCTCTTCATGCCTGTCGAAATTCGATGAGGACCCGGAACAGGACGATGCATCAGGTCGAGGTGTTTTGTATGCTCTACCATGTGAGACATCTAACACTTGGTAGCCTAAGCTGTAATCTCGCATGTTGTCACAAAGCCGATTGCGTGCTGACAATAAATCTGTGCCGATGTTTTAGTTTGAGCTACGTGCGTGTGGAATGTGCCGCGGGTCATGACTTGTTCAGCTTTGTTGAACGCTTCGTACATTCAGAGCTGTTGGCATGTTTTCAGTTCATCGGTTGCACCAAGTAAAACACACGTTGTATTTATGATGAAATCTGCTGACACGAATCAAATATGCAATCCTTGACAACATCGCCGAGAACCCAAGCATCGATTAGCAAGCCGTCACCAAAAAAATCTGCGTTGAAGCAAAAGATTGT
This sequence comes from Echinochloa phyllopogon, assembly GCA_033239725.1. Taxonomy (NCBI): domain Eukaryota; kingdom Viridiplantae; phylum Streptophyta; class Magnoliopsida; order Poales; family Poaceae; genus Echinochloa; species Echinochloa phyllopogon. The sequence goes on along the minus strand of BTCW01000003.1, from coordinate 16,526,015 downwards.
TACCACTAACAACAAAAAGGTTGCCACCTGCAACGAGATGCCTGTTTATCGGTTAGCATATATCGTACATCATCAATCAATCAGCTAGCAAGTATATCAGCTGCACCCATTACCTGTTGCAGGATGGCGCCTATGCGTTGCCCCGGTTGGAGAATCATCATCATCTTCCATCAGGCAGCAGCATCTGTTTTAACCGTGAGATTTGCTAGACCGTGCTTACCGCACGGCTATTTTTCGGGGTTAGCACAGGTCAAGGACTCATGCGGGAGGAAACATCGGAATCGGAGTCCGCTAGCGGTGGGGCGGCCGGGGCTAGAGCCCCCCCTACCGCCGTAGAACCCTTGGAGCCCCCCTTAGCCCCCCCTAATTTTTTTTGCCATGGGAGAAGAGACAGCAGGGGCTGAACACGGAGGACAGAGGTTGAAGACGACGGCGCGTCGAGCCCCCAGGCATTTCCTCCACGTCTTGGGCTAAGAGTGGCAGTTGACCCAGTAATTTCCTTTCCTCCCCTACCCTCCCGCAAAGCCCAAGCCCAGGCAAATAGCCCATCCGGCCTTTTTATTCTTTCCCAATTCCCATCAGGCATCAGCCATCGTTTTTCTCTCCCCCAGCCCGACGCACGGCGACGCCCGGCCTGTCTCCGCGCCTCCCAGCTCTCGAGCCTCGGCCTCGCCCTCTCGTTAGGGTTAGCGGCGGCCGGCGGCCGGCGGCGGCGGTCAGCGGCTGCTCGGCGAGACGGCCTAGCGCGGCGGGCCGGCAGGGGCGCAGCCGCGTAGGGCAGCACGCAGCAGGCAGCGCAGCTTGAGCGCCGGCGGCCGGCGCGCGTGGAAAGAGCAGGCGGGGGCGCGGGGCGAGTCGACGAGGCCCAAGGCGGCGTTCAGGGGCGCGGGCGCGTAGCGCAGGCGGGCCTCCGGGCTCCGGCCGCGGGCGGCACTGCGGCAGCCGGCAGCGGCCACCGGCCAGCGCCCAGCGGGACGGCTGCCGAGCTTAGCTGCTTGCTGCCTTGCTCCAGCCTCCAGTGCTCGTGCTCCTAGCCTCCTAGGTAATGTACTAAACTACTAATGTTAGTTGTTCGATACTAGCTTAATTTCGCTATTTGTATGCGTATCGTCTGATTCAAATGTCCAATGCTCATAGGCAGATCTTTCGTCTTTGGCTTATCTTATCTGTGAAGAACTCAAAAATCAAAATGTCAAAAAGAACATTGCACACATATTATTCTAGTTCAAGCAGTGAGACTCCAATTCCAACCCCCAATGAGAACACCGGCCAATTGAAAAAGCCTAGGGTGGAGTTTAGGCACACAGATATAGTTGGTGATCCAGGAAACCGCAAACCAATCGAGGAACATCCCCCTGCAATTAGGGATCAGGTGAAGAGGGCATATGCTCTCGGTGGTCCAACCCAACCTAGTAATCATCCTTTTCCTCGTAAATGGCAAAGTGGTGAATGGAGAACATTTCAGAAAAGTTGGTTTGATGAATTTGATTGGCTGGAGTATAGTATTTCAAAAGATGCAGCTTATTGCTTATATTGTTATCTTTTCTTTGATGCTGGAAAGCCTGAGAAATTTGGAAGTAGTGTATTTGCAAAGCAAGGGTATGTTAATTGGAAGAAAGCTAAGGAGACTTTTAGAAATCACAATAGTTGCAAGGTTCATGTGGAAGCTAGGCTGAAGTGTGATGACTTCATGAACCAAAGGACTAGTGTGACTAGAAAATATCATGATTACAACAAAGAGGAAGAAAAACGATATGAGATTCGATTGTCATCTTCATTAGAGGTTGCAAGATTTCTCATAATGCAAGCTGATGCTTTTCGTGGACATGATGAGTCATCTACTTCTCTCAACAAGGGTACATTTAGAGAGATGGTTGATTGGTACAAAGACAAGGTTGAGAAAGTGAAGGATGCATATGATAATGGTGCTAAAAATTGCCAGATGTTATGTGGTGATATACAGAAGGAGCTTACAAAAGCTTGTGCAGAGGTAGTGATGGAAGAGATTATGGACGAGGTTCGTGGTAGGAAATTTTCTGTGCTTATTGATGAGGCGCGAGATGTATCTATAAAGGAGCAAATGGCTGTGATTTTGAGGTTAGTAGTTGAGACTTTTTTTACTTTATTTGTCTAGTTTCAGATTTTAGATTATGTACTAACTTATAATAAATTTGATGTGCAGATTTGTGAATGATGAAGGAAAGGTGTTGGAGAGGTTTCTTGGACTTCAACATATAGAGAGATGTACAGCTGCTGCTTTGAAAGAAGCTTTACTTGGTATGCTTTCTAGCCACAAGTTAAGCATCTCTATGCTTCGCGGTCAGGGTTACGACGGTGCTTCCAACATGAGAGGGGAATTTAATGGCGTGCAGAAATTGATTCGGGATGAAAATCCCTATGCTTTTTATGTCCATTGTTTTGCCCACCAACTGCAATTAGTTGTTGTTACCGTTTCAACCTCTACTCCAGCTATTGCAGATTTTTTTAACTATGTTCCTTTAATAGTCACCACCGTGGGTGCTTCTTGCATGAGAAAGGATGCCTTGCTTGCTAGTCATCATGACTTGTTGTTAGAAAAGATTGAGAATGGAGAAATTCTCACTGGAAAAGGTTTAAATCAAGAATGTAGCCTAGCTAGACCTGGAGATACTAGATGGGGTTCACATCTCAAAACTTTGCTTCGGATTTTGGTGATGTGGGAGTCTATCATAGATGTCCTTGAGATAGTAAAGAAAGATTCTGTTAAACCAACAAGTAATGGTGGAGCCTTTGGTTTGATTGGTAAAATGGAGAGCTTTGACTTTGTATTTATCATGCATTTGATGATAGAATTGTTGAGCATCACGGATATTTTGTCACGTGCTTTGCAAAGGAAGGATCAAAACATTGTTGAAGCAATGTATTTGATTATTGGTGTGAAAGATAGCTTGCAGGATATGAGAGATAATGGATGGGAGCCATTATTCAGAAGAGTAAAACAATTCTGTGATAAGAATGAAATTGAAGTGCCAGATATGGATAAGGAAATAAATGCTAGAGGGACATCAACACGCCGAAGGCAAAAGGTAACAAACATGCATTTCTACCATGTTGAGATTTTTCTAGCCGCCATCGATGCCATTATGTCGGAGATGAATCATCGGTTTGGTGAAATTAATTCGGAGTTATTAGTATGCATGGAATGTTTTAACCCAAGGAACTCCTTCTCGAATTTTGATGTGGATAAGCTTGTCAAACTTGCTCAAATTTATGCCGAAGATTTTGACATTGGTGAGATTGCCGTGTTGCCAAGTCAACTTAGAGGTTTTATCGGACGTGCTAGAAGAACTCAAGAGTTTCTGGGATGCACTGAGCTTTCACAAGTTTCTAAAATTATGGTGAAGGAGGGAATGCATAAATCATATCCATTGGTTTATCGGCTTATTGAGCTAACATTGATACTTCCAGTGGCAACGGCTTCAGTTGAGCGGATCTTTTCAGCTATGTCTATTGTAAAGACAGACCGGCGTAACAAAATGGTAGATGAATGGCTTAATGACTTGATGATATGCTACACCGAGAAGGAACTGTTTAGAAGAATTAGTAATGAAAAAATCATTAAAAGATTTGAAGAGATGAAAGAGTGTCGTATGTTAGTGCCTAAAAAGAAAATTGTGGTACGCTTCTTTCTACTCTTATTTGGTCATTTAAATTTTTTCAAGTAAAATTTAGGCTTGCCTCTAATTTGTTGTATTGTTCATTGTATGTAGATCACTTCTCAGTCCTCATGAAGATTGTTTTGCGTCGCAATAGACCTCCCATGTCATCTATTTTCTTTGGTGGTATGTGTACCCCGATTCAAATTGCATAATTTGCTTGTTCCTGTTGTGTAAAACATTAATCCAAGTCTTATATGGATGCATGAACTTGGTCACTTGGACTTGCTCTTGTAGTTCAGCCCCCCCTACGTATTTTTTCTAGATTCGCCACTGGAGTTACCTGATGCGCCGTTGGACTCCGAACAGGAATTATTCAAGTTTATGAGATTGTGCTAAGAACCGCGCTTGCCGCGCGGTGATCCACGTCTCCGGATAGCGCCTTATGTCTGACGGTAATCCCACCAGCGCGGGCGATTTGGGACTAATAATAATACGCGTGAGGGCGCGGGGCTCGGTGTCGATCACCCGCCGCGGCCATGCCCTGCGGCCGCGGTGCTCGGCCGGCCGACGAGGAGGCGTACGAGCGGTGGAGGCGCTGCGGCGGCGTGCATTGGAGCGTTGCGTTGCGGAGGCCCCGGCTCCAACCTCTCTCGGTCAGGCCGGGCACGCGACGACAGCGCGCATGGAGTTGCTGGGCCATGATGGGCCGACTGGTTGGGTCAACAAGAGCAAAAACTAAAAAGAGACTCAGGATAGATGCGTCTCACTCCATAGATTACTTCATGATACATTTTTTTCAAATTTAGTAAATTTTCTTTTATGAATTCTTCAATATCTATTATTGTAGATTATTCATGTGGCATTGGCACTTCCAAAATTTGGCGGTCTGATACAGGTTCCTATTTCTCTAAGAGCATCTTCAAAAGACAAGTCAAATCGTTTTCTAAAGTTAAATTTAGCTATTGTTAGAGAAAAAATGTTTCCAACAGACTCTGTTAGTCTACCTCACTAGCCATCTTTACATAATCTGTTGGATTACTCTATTATTTTTTTGACCGAAGTCAGGAGAAGCCCCTACATATATTTTTTTTATAATTTTTATTTCAGACCCAGTTGATTCGCTCCCATACAGAGTCGGACCTGGGTCTACAGGGTTCTACTCAGGTGCTCTAACCACTAGGCTATAGGCCCTTTCACGGATTACTCTGTTATTTGTTAGTCAAATCTATGTTTGAGAGTAGCTAAATCAATAAATTTGACAGTCTTTTTAGCTAATCTTTTGGAGATGCTCTAAGGGCACGTTTGGATCCACCACCTAATTGCTAGCTAGCTAATTTTAGCTGTGGTGGATCCAAACATGACCAACTAATTCTTAGCTAATGTCCTTTTTATTATCTAAATAGCAACTATCCAATTAGCTGGTCCAACCCAGCTAATTTCAGCTAATCAGCTAATGAATTAGCTGGGTGGATCCAAATAGGGCCTAAGTAAAACACTTCACAAGGCAGTATCTGCTTGACCTTTTCTAAGCGTGGACAAAATGAAACGACCATAATAAAGGCGGGTACTATCTACTCTTGGTTCAACACACTTCCACTCTAGTATTTGGTGGATCCTCTTACCTTCTCTCAAACCATAACAGACTAGTATTGAACAATTATTATTCAAGAATGTCCAAACTTGTCCCGGGGTGTCATTTAGGTCCTCAAACCCTCAAAATGCATATCAGCATACCTAAACTTGCTAAAGTGTGCCATTTAGGTCCAAAATTTCAAAAATACCCCTATGTTGCTGATGTTTGTCCATCTCTTTGATCTATAATTATCGTTATGGTACAATCAAATAAAGATCTTTAATTATTATGATGGAAACAACCGATTTGTTAGAGAAATAGTATAAAATTGTATGCTCAATTGGCAGTCATGTCATCATGCATAGGGGTATTTTTGGAACTTTGGATCTAGATGATACGGTTTAGCGAGTTCAGGAACTCAAATATGCATTTTGAGAGTTCAGGAACCTATATGACACCATGAGACAAGTTTAGGATCGCTCATGTATTTTACTCAAAAAGATATTATTCAAGAAACCAGTACTGAACTCATCTTCCTTAGTTCTTCCTTCCATTCTCAAGTCTCCTCCTTGCTGCATATCCCAAACCCTATCATCTCTCGTGTATATCCCAAACCCTATCATCTCTCGTGTCGTTTGTATCAAGAACCAGCATAGCTGTTGAATGTTTTTTTTGACACGCATAGCTGTTGAATGTTGATACTGAATCTTAGGATGTTGATGACACATGCATGAGGAACGTCAGCGCGTCTGTTTGATTTGGGGAACGAAATCTCAGGATATAAGATGGTGCGTAGCCGATTGCGTGCCAATAGCTGCGTTTGAATGTTTATTTCAGCTTTGTTTGAATGTTTCTGGGTTTTTGGTCTGTTTTCAGTTCAGATAAATATTCGGCGCAAGTCATTTCTGAGGCATATCTTGAAATTTTCCTAAAAAATTGAAACGATGCACGTCCATAGTTCATCCATAGGTGTAAGATATTGCAAAATTTGAGATACAAAATCAATCAAGAAAAAATCTTAAAAAATAGTGACAAATTTTGGATGCACCACGTAGTAGAAGACAAAAAATCTGGTAATTTGAGTTCTAGTACATATGCACATGGAATTTGTCATTTTTGTAGAAACTTTTACAAAACAAGTTCGTACCTCATCTTTTGCAACCACCCATAGTTCATCCATAGATAGGTGTGCATCGTTTAAATTTTTTTGATAACTTCGAAGTTTATATTTTCCCTTTCAGTTCATCGGTTACACCAAGTAACACACCTCAGCATTGTACACCTATATGTAATCTGGTTTCAACAATGAATTTTGCAAGACACTTCCTCACCAAAAAGAGAGAGGAAATTTGCAAGACACTGAAGAAAGTTGTTTTTGCAGAGGGCAGAGATGATTTCTTTTTCTAAACAAGTTATTACAACCACATCCTAGTAACTGATGCGATGGGGGGATTGCAGAATACTGTAACAAAATCCTCCAAGAGAATATCCTGGTGAGTTCAGTTCTTCAGTGGAACAGCGCCAGCCATGTGTCATCTTCGGGGGCTTCGTGCGGTGGACTTCGAGAGCCGCAGCCTCCAGCAGAATTACTCTTTCTAGTTGCAAGTATGCCCAAAAAGGGACGTGACTAAGCAAGAGATCGAGTTATTTTCTTCACAACGCAAATGTTGTTCTTGTTTCCAGTGTCCAGCAAACAACTGCCAGACTCACCATATGGAAGTTGTCACCAAGGGGCATTGTACACCTATATGTAAGCTGGCTCGACATCCACTCGCATCCAGAGAATTGCTCAAAGGAGCAGGGTCTACATAAAGCTCCAACTACTAGAGCAACTAAAGTCCACACATATTTGGTCATGGAGCGCTCAAAAAAATTATTAATGTGTTTTTTTGTCGACGCGGTGTCGGCTTCCATCAGCCACTTTTAGGCCGGCGGACACCTGCTAGCCTTGTTTAGTTCCAAATTTAGGGAAGAGACACTTCGTAATCATTGTATCACTGTAGCATTTCGTTTGTATGTGTGAAAAATTGTTCAAAAATTGATTAATTAGGCTCAAAATGTTCGTCTCGCAGTGTACAACAAAACTGTGCAATTAGTTTTTATTTTATCTATATTTAGTACTCCATGCATGTTATGACATTTTGATGTGATGGGAAATCTTTTTTTTACATAGTGAATTTAGAAGTTGCCTTTTGGACTAAACAAGACCCAAAGTGTTGCACCAGAACGGTTGGCCCTCTTGGCTTACATGACCAACCAGCGAGCTTTCACACTCATCGTCGTCGAAGTTGCCATCATATTGTTGGAGCTAGAGTTTTCTCTACTTGTTTAGATCCATGGGCAAATGGCAAAATATTTTTTTTTACCATTTGCCTCCAAACACCTCATGGCAAAAGGTCAAATAAAAAAATGAGATGATAATTTTTTTTGACTCAACATTATGGTAAAATTGGGCAAAAAGGTAAAAAGGCAAAAGGGAGATTGGGGTTTAAATGAGGTTTTGTCAAACGTTTTGCCATTGGATTCAAACACCCCTAATGGCAAAATATTTGCCATCTTTTCTTGAGGGCAAAAATTTTGATTTTTTTGTTCTTGTCATGTGGATCCAAACAACCCCTTTAATATATAGTAATGCTCCTGCCTTTTGTTTCAGTTTGAAAAAATAATTATAATCAGGTCCAGTAACAAAACGGATCTGCGATGATTAGTGCTACAAAACGGTGCCAGCGCTGTTGAGCCGGACGCTCGCGTGTTTGGTCGGCATCGTAAACGTAGTTGACACGGGCACAAAAAATATATATATAGACCAACAAAAAGGCTGCCACCTGCAATGAAATGTCTGTTCATCCGTTAGTATATATCGCATAAGTTATTATGCACATGTTGTTCAACCAAGGCAGCTGAAAGTGCCATGTAGCTGTTGCAGGATGGCGCCTATGCGTTTGCTAGACCGCGCCCGTGCCGCTGGCCGGTGCGCGCATCCACGGTGATGACAGTTCCGGCGGCCTGTGAACGGACCGGACCGTGCGGCCAAGCTCGCAGGCAATTGGTCAAAGCATATATACACTTATACATGCATTTGTTGCTTGAAGAATACATGTTACATGATCGATTTAAACATTACTATAAGGTTACCTTGCCTTACTCGAGAGCGTCCATTCTTTTCCTCCAATTTTTTTTTAAAAAATGTACTTTTTTCATACAAGGGTCGCATTGCAAAGTAGGGGGTGAATTTATATCAAAATTGTGAAACATGAAATGCATGACGTGTGAAGGATTCAGGTAAAGCACCACGAACGTCGAACTGTCGTTTCAGTAAAGCAACCACAAAAGGAATGAACACGTAAGATATGTCAGTATCTTCCCGATCGATTCACAATCTAATCTAGTACGTAATCTATATCACCACAACATAGCCGAAAGAGCAATTCTCGAAGCAACATGCGGGACTTGACCTCCTTCAAGCATCGATCAACGCGCCATCATCCAATGCCTCTCCCACCCAGTCCCAGTAGCTCGTCTGCAATTAAGCTCGGAAAGTGTGGATGATCATACTTTTTCCTCACGATGCTGGGATATGATGTTGTGTTCGATGATGGTGTCTGATGGACTTAGTTACTCGGATGGTTGTATTTCCTGAACACTCTCTCCTGGTTCTCCCTCCACCATTCCTCAGCCTGCTGCTCAGCAAATCTCCTCTTGCTGATCGGGGAAAAAACAAAGAGAGTAAATGATCAGCTCCTATAAACTAATTTTGTGTTGGAGTAAAGTGAAATTTATGGAGTGGTTTGGATGTGCTACGGAAAAGATTGGTACTGATAAAGTTCAGATATCTATGCCGCATACAGGAAGAGGCCCTGTGGTAGCTATGTTACCTGAATCTGACACGCTTGAATACTTTGGTACCATCTCTCAGCTGGATGAGTGTCACATACACCCCTGGTTCAAACTGCTCGATCAGTTGCACTTCTCCATGAGTACCAAGCTTTGGTGCAAAGTCGCCATTAGCTCTCGAGCTGTTCTCCATGATACGATGGCATGGAGATTCACTCGCCAAGGAAACGGCGGAGCTACTAGCATGTCCAGTGCTGCCATCATGAGACGACATCAGGTTGCCCATGCTTGCTGACCTCTGATGCGCCGTAGCATGTCTACTTCCACCTGTGACCTCCGGTGGATGAATACCTTGTGTTGTGAGAAATCTCTCTGAATGACTTTGCAAGGCTTTTAAGCTGTCAGCAGCTTCACTCGGCACAGTATCTGCAATACTCTTGAGCTGAAGAATGAACGGACGTGATACAGTTAGCATCCTCCAATACAGATCCAGTAAACATTTACAGTGAAACAACCCAAATTTTATATGCTGCAAATCTTATATCAACTCAGGTTATTTTTTATTCCATGTTAACAATGGATACTTTAATGTTAACATTGTGCTTGTTTCATTCACAACATCGTTGAAGCACACCTCTATTTGTATTTGAATTGGATTATAGAAATCTTGATACTATTGAGTCACAAGTACGAGCATGGTGAGAAATTAAATCATCATGCAAGCTCAGGAACTGCATATCTATCTTGAACAAAACTAGTTTAATACTGTACCTCATTGTCAAGAAACCTAATGAACTCCAAGACACCATTTCGCTTCGAAGACTCTTCTGCAGCTACAGAGGCTGAATTTTCAGCTCTTCTTTCCGATTTCTGCAGTTGCTCCTCTTGGGCATCACATTTTTGTTTCAACTTATTAACCTGTAAAAAGTTCAATAAATTTCTCAGCTTCAGCTAAACACAATAAAAGGAGCAAAATCTACAGTGTCCTAAATCATACCTGAGACTGCAACTTTGATATATCTTCATTCAGCACACCTTTAGTCCTTTTCAAGCTATCAGTTTCACTTTTACCACAGAGAGGGGTTGCTGCAGGTGGATTTGGCTTCTTCGTGAGAGGAGATGGCGACATAGGCATGGCCATTGGCACTGCAGCTGCCATAGTCATGGGCTTTAGGCTAGCTGGGCCAAATGTTCCACCAAAAGCAAGATTGTTAAACGGTAACATGGTTGGAACTTGGGGTGCCTTCATCATGGACATAGGATCTGGTTTTATCTCGTTTCGAGCTGCTTTTGTCTCAGCTTGCTTGAGTGGTTCTGCTGGTGGTCCTGTTGCAAGTCTAGAAGGCCTTATTTCTGGCCTCTCTGATCTGTCTTTGCTATCAACTGAGCGACGAGCCATGACATTCCTTTTGCTATATGAACTGTTGCTGCTGGTCTCTGCGGCTTTCAGTTTCATGAAGCATGAATCACATACGCGATGTGGTTTGCCAGGAGTTGGTGCCAAGGCAGCTTTTAGCACTTTCCTTGAACTACACGCATGGCAATGGACAAGCCCACAATTGTAGCAATTGTGTCTCTTTCTTGTGAATCCAAATGGTTGCCTACAACCTGAGCAGACGGACTGGTCGGCACCTGAAACCCATTTATGTATACAGATGCAGGTTGTGAAATTCGAACCACATGCTATACTTTTGACATGACGATCTTTTAGTGCTTCGACAAGGGTTGGCTTTTTCTTATCTTCCACACCACCATGTCCCAGCCTTCCATTGGCCCCCATCCCCCATGTATATACTTCACTTCGTGAAGTCAAGACTGCAACATGGCATGAGCCACATGAGATCTCCTCAACTAATTCGCCAGCCAACCTATCTTGTACCAGACTAGGTTGCTTACCATCAGACTTTGGGTTCCCAAGCTGGCCATTGCTAGAGCTGCCCATTGTGAAAACATGACCAGATGTTGCAAGGGCAATGGTCATACTATGTCCACAGGCCACCTGATGGAAATTATAGTCAATGAGAGATTGAACACACGTAGGAACTAGCCTAGCATCTTTATCCCCATGACCTAGGAGATTCTTGTCTCCAGCACCCCAGGTATATAACTTCCTGGACACCACATTCACTCCTGCCTGATTTCCGGTCTCCACAATCGCTGCGGAATGCCAGAGTCCACAGGCAACTTTCATTGTTCTGAATCCACTCAAAGTTTCGACTTCCTTTGGGTATGCAACACTTTCACGATTTCCATGTCCAAGAGCGCCAAATGTCCCATCCCCAAAAGTCAACACTTTCCCACTTGATGTGATCAGTGCTGAATGCCATGAGCCACATGCAACAGACAGTACCTGAAGCCCTTCTAGAGGTCCTGAGACTCGTTTTGGAAGACAGTGGCTAGTTCCGGCACCATGTCCAAGCAATCCAGCATTGTAGTATCCATCACCCCAAGTATACAAATCGCCAGAGACAGTTACAGCACAAGTATGGAACTCCCCGCACGCAATATACTCTATATTTGACACTGCTAGTGCTTCAACAAGTTTAGGACGGCTAATATCTGCATCAGTCCCATGACCAAGCCGCCCTCCAAGTTCTTCACCCCATGCAAATACTTCTCCCTGCCTAGTAGTGAGAGCAATGTGTCTGGAACCGCAGGCTATCTGCTGCACGTCCAAAACAACATCAGATTCCAGTGGTTTCGGAACTAAAATGTCTGCTTTGGAGCACAAATAGTTTGAGGATCCTTCTACCGGGATTACATCAGTCCAGACCTCACCCCACACGTAAACATCACCAAGGGATTCAATGTCATCTTGTCCAGAACCTTGACTTGAAGAACTAGGAGCATTGCTGGAAATACTAATCCGACCACCGTCTGTACTTGCTCTTAGCATATTTGCACGATCTGATCCAACATCTGCTTTTGCTGAACTGAGAGAATTGGTTGTGCTATGACCACCTGAGTTAAAAGTACGTGTAATACTTGAGGCAATATCTAGTGTTGGATCATAAAAATTGATACCTTGGTAATGTGATACTTCCTGAAAAGAAAAGTAAAAGAACATTTCGTTCAAAAATTATGCAATCTTTGACCAGAGGTAAGTCGCAGTCCAGCTGAAAGAAAAAAGGTCAAGTGGATAAACTATAACCAAGTAGGAGTACTTTATTAGATGCTAGCTAATACAAAGAATAAATAGGAACCAAACGGTGCCTCCATGCTTTGTTTGTCGGTCAAAATCGTAAATCCCATTCACGATTAAGTTATGCTCTCTTCTATATAAGTATATAGCTATATTTAGTAGTATAAATATCATGACTTATTTGGTCATCACAATACAGTATAATTGTAGCTTCACAGGCATCTTACTGATGGCTTTTCAAATAATTTGACTTCGAAAGTAAAGCTTAACTTTCCCAGCCAAGGCCCAACTAATGTACGGGCGAAATCTGAATCCAATCTCAAATGTTAACTAAACCTCAACAGAGAAACTATAATTCGGTTTAATTCTAAATATTGTGACTAACTATTCAAGAATATCAACTCACATCAGAGACTGATAACCTATCACTTGGACCATCAGTTGAATAACTTTTACGGCCTGAAGTAGAAGTAATAAGTGTCTCAACTGTTGAAAACCAGACTTCAACTTCAACTTGATCCTTGCAAACCTGTAGATCCAGCTAGAATCTCATGTAAGTAATGTCTTCCGCAGATCATAATATAAGGTAATATCCAAAAAAAAAAAATTGACCATGGGGAATGGCATTCCCTTGTTTTGTCTTAAATGGGGGGTACCAAACCCTTGTTGGCCGAGAGACTGTTGAAACTAGTTGTCATGGAGGCACCCATATTTGCGAGCACTCGGGTTTGAGCTCAGGTGGAAGGTCTCCTTCTCTAAACACAAAGCTTTTACTACTAGTTCATTAAAAAAAGGAGTACAAAACATCTGTATTTTACCAGGTCAAGGGAACGTTGACCGTTCTTGTATATCAGCGAAAATGAGAGGTAGTCCTTCTCAGGGCGTGAAAACCTCCTAAAAACAGCCTGTCGAGAAAAGATGAATTCATTTATGTCAATTTGAAGTGTCTGAGACACTATGCCTCAACTATTGCCATTCGAAACTGTAATTATGACTGTATATATAGCAGCAAAGTAAACGTCTAACTCAGTGGTAACTGTAAAGTGGTGTGTTGTTTCAGCTTACAGTTCTCTGTCCAGGAATGATTCTAGAGACAGAAGACAGTACGAGATACTTCTCTTTGCTACGGGAATACCAAACTAATGTTGTTTCATCCTGTAATGCAAAATCATCAAACTAATGTTATTTCTTTTATTGTAAAAAATACTTGAGAAGTTAAGATACGCATTATACACTAGTGCACACAAAAAACTTACACTAGAAAGTCTGAACTCACGAATCTTGGGTTTCCCCTTCCGGCTATACTTGATAAGCTTGCTGCCTTTTTTGAGAGTTATAAGGGCCTTTGGGACATAGAAAAGGTGTGTGTGTTATTATTTCCAAAGGAAATGCTCAGTCAAAACAGAATAAAAGGACGGCATTTAGGAACTCACATTATCATCTGGTGTCATCTAAACAGTAACATGTCAACATCCTATATGTTTTCAGGTATTTAGTCTCGATCACCTGCAATTGCACATAGCGACTTAAGTTTGGACCTTGGCATTACAAGAAGGTATTCAGAACAGATTGATATGAAACATCGTTTTCAATAATATTAGAGAAATCAATGCAGTGAACAACAATATATAAATTTCCAACTTTTTTTATCCACAGTAGCAAATATATCCTATATGATGTCAATCCATGCATAGATCTCTTATCGTCCCAATGCTGCGTATCAAAAAAAAACTGAAACATTCTTAAAAACTGTCTGATTTCCAAGGGAACAGGTTAGCAATGATGCGCCTATTGCAATAAAAAAATGAGACGGAAAGAAATTGGTACTCAACCACCCAGCACATGAATCCATTCCGGGCAGAACGAAAGATTCGGATTCGAGAGCTCACAACAAAAAATAATATTCTATAGGATAAAATGCACAACCCTACAGAAGCAAAAGCTCATCTTCCTTACCAGCAAGAGAAGAAATCGATGGAAATTCCGATGGATCTCCACTCCACGCCAGTCTAGGGGGACGAGGACGACGAGGGAAGGGAGAGGTGCACAGCTGCGGTGGAAGGATGCCTTGATCTGCATGGAGGGAGAGGGAGGCGTGTTCGGCGGGGAGGGTGGGGGAGGAGCCTACAATAGCTGGGGAAGGAACGAGCGGTCTGTGCTTTCGGTTGAACTTCGGTCGCGTTCGCGTTGAGCTTGAGCCCACCCAGTACCCAATCGCTAAACTGTCGTACTCTGCATTGCCGAGCCTGACAGAGGGCATTCCATTCCATCATGTGATGCTGTTGTTCTTCACGCAGTCTTGTTCGTTCCTGTGCTCAACATGGTAGTCGCCGAATCTTCATATTACGATTTGACTGCCTTCCTGCAAAATCGCATGGTCCAGCTTTCAGATCATCTTTTTTTTTAGCACAAGATCATCTTCTTATTGGAATCATCAGTGCGGTACATGTCCAATTTTGTTGGGTCTTCCTCTAACATTCGCATCAGGTATTGGGCTTTTAACTTTTGACCCAGCAGCAGGCCTTGTTGGAAGCCCAAATTATTCTCGCACTGGTTCGGGATTTTGGTCCATCCAAACAAAGCCTCGATTTGATTATTATTAAAAATTCCTCAAAAAAGATTTTATTAAAAAAACTGAAAACCCACCGACATGTCCAACTCCAAAAATAGAGAGAGAGCTTTCATACATGTCTATATTTTGTCAAAGATTTTCTTATGTCACTGAAAACTGAAGTTTAGGCTCCTGATTTGTGAGTCATAGTAAGGTCCAGTACATATTAAGCATGGCACAGGAACATCGATGATGATGTCTTGTTCGCTTGATTTATGCTGATGACTTATGCTGATTCGTTGTGAAAGAAAAAAATTATTAGCTGATGGCTTATGTTGATTCGTTGTCTGTGTTCATCATCTCACCTGCTCATGATGCGGGTGATACAAAACCGTCGCTTCCAAGTTGGGGGTGAAATAGCCTTAGGCGCAGCTGCGGTCGTTATTTCGAATGGTATACGTCAAGCAGTTTGTTAGATCAATTAACTTCCACATGCATGTATGCAAGTAAGTTGACCCATAAGAGTTGCCGATTCAGAGTTTCAGACACGGCCTATACTTCCACGTACAACATACAACACGTTCCCTAATACACAGCTAACCCCATCGCCTCTCCTGTCAGCGCGAGTCAAGCTCATCAGGCGCTCAGCCGTAACGAAGGTTCCCAAGCCGGCAGTTGCAAACGGGCACTCTGAACAGTCAATGAACACAAGGATAACAACCCACCAAAGACTCGTGGACGAGTATAATGCCTCGGTCCATAAAGCACGAGCTTATAGTACATGCGTTGGTTAAGTTCGTTGCTCGTGTGCTGCCGAACAGTCTGAAACCGTCTTTCGCAGCCGAAAAAAGAAAGGTCACGACTCAGTGACTCACGACATGCCGTTTCCAGTGACGTACGGCATCTCGTTTTGCCTGCCCGCTGGCTCTTGAGGAACAGTCAGCTCGTCTCCGCCGTTCAACCTTCACCAGCGGAGGCTCATCCGCTGATCTTCAGTCACCCGCTCGCCCAGCCGGGAATGACTTCGAAAGTTCTGAAACGAGAAGGGGTTGACTCGGAAAGCTGCCAAAACGACTCGCAGTGCAGCAGCCACCCGGCTTTTTTTTTTTGAAAGATCCACCCGGCTTCTTTTCTTCTTCTTCTTTTTTGTGCGTCACGGCCAGCGTCAACAGCAGGGATGCAAGTTAAGCGCTGACGACGCAGCACGCACAGGGGAAAAAATACGGGACCTGCGCGTGCCGGGGTTGGAAGAACTCTCTCGGGCCGGGCTGACCTGAAAACCTGCTGACCTCGACGGGTGACGCGACGCCTGACGCAGGCCTTACGACTGATTGGAATCCGATGGTTGCATTAGTTCAGATTCTGGGGACTCAACTCAACCATCTTCTGAAAAGGTCAGATTAGGTGATAATCTTCTTCAACCAGGGCAGAGAGAGCATCGTTTGCGACCGCGGCGTGGCGCCTGTCTGGACCATATGGATGCTATTGCAAATCCTGCAAGCTGTGGATACAGTTTGGTACTTTGGTGGTCCAGCACACGGGTGCCTTTTGTCTGTCTGGTCCCTCCGGGGTGTTGTACACGACCTGGACAGGTCTCCAGATGCAGCAAGGCCACGGGCCACGGCCACCACTCTACTCACCCAGAAATGAAAAACTCCAATCTCCCTTGAGGAGCAAGGAACTGGGAGAAAGTTATTTTGAAGCACAAGGCAGATCCATCAAAGCGCAAAGGGATGGTGTGACACTGACACATGCATGCCAAGTTTGTTGACAGTTGGAGCTGGCACTTGGCACTTTTTTTTAGAATAAGGAAATCAATCCAGCCTTAGCATCCACAATTGGATGGTTACAGCCAAGGCACTTGGCACTTGGCGGCCAGAATCCTTGGATGCTCACGACTTGCCCCATACGAAGCACTTATCTTCCTTGAGGGCCACTCTGGAATGGGTTTATGGCACATGAGCAGTGCAATTGGTATGTGTGTGATGTGAGCGCGAGACTTGAACTACTCCGTTCCTGGTCAATGGCTTTTCTAACATTTACAGGATCGACGGCTGATCTCCAGAAAACGTTGGGTTTACTAGTAAATCGCATCTAGATACGGTGCTAGCACATTGTCAGCAGTAAGCGGTTAGTCCCAGAATTGGAGAAAGTCACACGCTGCCAACAAAAAGAGATCAAAAATCGATCTAGAAACGAGCACATACAGAAACTCCAGCAGAGACCTTTGTTTCATTTTCACACGTGTCACGGGTGAGCTCATCCAGAGCACCTGGACAAAGTGTCGTGGTGGATCACACACACACAAGACAGGGCTTTCCTTTCCATTCCAACAACCTCAGCAAACGTGCACGACTGCTGCCGTGTTCCTCTCCTACGATCCTCAGTCGCTGTCTCGCTGCAGGCGAGGGGAGTGCTCGTGCTCACAGCCTCACACCACGAGAGCGCACGCCACTTGGACGACGTCGCGCGCGGACAGGTCTCGGCCGGGGCGACGGCCCGGCCCCGCGTCCACAGCGCCGGCGTTTTCTTGCCGGGGAAAACAAAAATCTCTAGAAGCCGGGCAGGGGCAGGGGCAGCGACGACGCCATGTCGCCACATGACACGATCCACGATCGCGGGCAAGGTCAAGGGGGCGAGCGTGTGGTTGCATACTGGAGCTGATGGATGGAGCTGTGGTTGCAGTGTACACCTGTGATGGGATGATGAGGGGGCGCGAGCGTGTTGTTGCTTTGCTTGCCACATTTGTCGGCAACGAACGGCCAGAGTTGCCGTGAAATTGTCCAAAGCTTTTGGCTTTGGGTGTTGCTTTGGGTTTGGGATATGGGGGCGGATTAGATATGGTTGGGTTGGATTTGTGGTAGTTGTCCAGAAAGGAGCTCATCGGGGGGCAGGAGGGTTGCTGTCGCTTCATGGTTTTTCACTCAGACGGTTACTGCATGGAACGGATAGGCCAGTTGCCGTTAGAGTTCACGCTACTATTCTCTGTTCAATTTCATACGGCTAAGGTTTAAGAGTCATGCGGTATTCGATAAAAAAATCAGTAATCGATGGTTCCTAATTCTGTCAGTTTGGAGTCGGTCAACAGAAGGGCAAAATTAGAAGACGAACAGAGGAGGAAGAGAAAAGGGGGCAATTTGACCATGAAAAAGAGTTTTTACTATTTCTTCAGAAGTATTGAGATGAAGTACAATTGGATTATTGATGAAATTCGCATAAACATCTTGCTGTTGCGGATGCGCATATGCATCTCCTACATTGTGCACAGGATCACCGCCAACATACAAGTCAGCGTCTAAAGGCTCAGCCTGCAGTCCTGCTTCCGAATCGTTCCCCCAAACATCTTCGTTGCTCGTCGTCTCCGCTGCCGGCGCAGCCATGGGTGGAACACCAGGAACTTCGATGTGGACCTGCTCCGGTGACGCCGCCATCGCCGTGCTGGGAAATTCACATTGCGCCGTTGGAAACTTCACTTCTTGGACAGCGGCCGCGGCGTCAGAAAGTTCAGAGTAACCGCCGCACACTTCGATCCAACCATCGTCGGAGTCCCACTCCGGCAGGGCCGAGCTCGGACCCGCCAGCGCCCTGATCCTGTCGGCTGCGCTCTCCGGCATCTCGTCGTCCTCGTCGTCGGCGTCCGACTCCCAGAATGCGGCATCCAGCGTGCTCTTGGGAGACACCCACCTGGGCTTGGCATCCTCTGGTCTGACGCCGCCGCAGCCGGCGGACGCCAGGAACGGGTGCTCCAGCAGCTGCGCCGCCGTCCACCGCTCGCCGGCGTCGCGCCTCAGGCACTTGTCGAGGAAATCCTTGGCCTCCGGCGACAGCCACTCGGGCGCCTCCGGCACGGCGTCCGTGTACCCGATCAGGCGCACCGCCGCGACCACGTCGTCGACCACGCCGCTCCACGGCGCGCGGCCGGTGGCCATCTCGATGACGGTGCAGCCCAGCGCCCAGACGTCGGCCGCGGGGCCCTGCTCCTCCCCGCGCGCCACCTCGGGCGCCATGAACGCCGGCGTGCCGCCGAACGGGCCCCCGGCGCCGGCGCCCGCGCCCGCGCGCCGCGCGCACCCGAAGTCCGCGAGCTTGGCGCGCCCGTCGGCGCCGATCACCACGTTCCGCGCCTTGACGTCCCCGTGCACCACCGACCCCTCGCCGTGGAGGTAGGCGATGCCCCGGGCCACGTCCGCCGCGAACGCCCGCACGGCGGGCTCGCCCAGGCGGCCCCCATTCCTCTCCACCTCGTCGGCCAGCGAGCCGCCGGGCGCGAACTCGAGCAGCAGCTGGAACTCCCCGCCCGCGGCGGCGCGGAAGCCCAGGCAGGGGAGCACGTGCGGCGAGCGGAGGGACGCCATGATCCCGCCCTCGCGCCGGAGCTGCGCGGCCGCCGCGGTGGCGCCGCCCGCCGACTTGACGGCCAGGAGGAGCTCGCCCTCGTCGCCCGCGGCGGCGAACAGCGACACGACGGCGCCCGACGCGCCGCGGCCCAGCGTGCGGAGCCGCGTCAGGCTGCTGATCGCGCCCGCGTTGTCCATCGCCGTCGTCGGTGATATGAGCTCGTGATCCCACTTGGATTTTCTTTCGGTTTCGTTGGGGGATGGCTGGCTAGGTCTCGAGAAGAATTCGCGATGCTGCCGATCCGGCCGCGGCCGCGTGTATTTATAAGCGTAGGGGGCAGGGAGGCCGAGCTGAGTTCGGTGGCGGGTTCCGGTTCGGTGGCGCGCTCCGCTCGCGGGAGCACGTGAGGAATGCGGTGACGTCGGGGGTGAGGGCTCTCTCCGCGCTCCGCTCTCCTCGTTAGGTGACTGACTTGTGGGCCGCAGCGCGGAGGGCGGGGTCCGGATCGGTCGAGATATTTGGCCACGTGGGGCGCACGGAACGTGGGTTTCGCGGGCGGGGCAAGTGGAAAACGAGGGTTGAATGCCTGAATAGCTATTTTGGACTGGATGCGGTGACTACTCGTGTCGGTTTGGAAAGGAAGCTTCATGGCTTCTAATTTGCGGATGGGGTCTGCCCGATAATGAAAGTTTATTTCCTAAAAAGACACATCAGGGAATGCTTCAATATTTACTTATTTTTCAGAAGGATACTATAATATTAGTTCACTAGTCGCTATATGGATTTGTTAATTGGTGGTTAAAGTATGGCTACCAGATATGTAAAAGGTGGGTCGTAGAGATATGAGTTGATAGCTATAGACTTTATGATAATGATAGAGAAGATAGTGTGCATGGATAGTACTCAGCAATCAGAATCGTCGGTTGCTTTAATTTTCTCTAAGAGCGGCATTTGATGTGTGTCATTTATCCAAAGAAAAAATATTGTCAGGGCATGAA
Source organism: Echinochloa phyllopogon (assembly GCA_033239725.1). Taxonomy (NCBI): domain Eukaryota; kingdom Viridiplantae; phylum Streptophyta; class Magnoliopsida; order Poales; family Poaceae; genus Echinochloa; species Echinochloa phyllopogon. Next base: position 16,505,941 of record BTCW01000003.1, on the reverse strand, counting down.
ATGTCAAAATATCGGATAAATTCACATTTCTTACACAATGTCATTGTCTGATGAGACCTTTGGTTGTTGTTCAAAATCTATTTCAAGAACTCTTAAAGCGTAATCTCATTTTTTAGATCGGACTTAGTTAGGGCCGAGAGCCAAATTTTATTAGATTTTGAGCTAAAATTAAGTGGGACTAAGTTGGATTGGAAAGAAAATATAAAGATCATGATCCATTCCCACCTCTAGATATGAGATGTTGAAGTTATCCATCCTTCTAACATTAAAACCACCAAGCAAACAATTTATTAGTCACCATATTCCTCATTTGGTGCTAGGTGAATAAGGAAAAAAAAACAGCCACCCAAAAATAGCAGGGAGTCAAGAGTGGATATTCATGTGGATGTGTAAAACTTATTCTTAGTCCATAGTTTTGGTCAAACATGTACACCTACACTTGGGAGGGCGCGAACGGTACGGTGTGCTTGGGATTAAAATTTCGGTCAAGTCCCACCACCGTTGATCATGCAGCGGCGAAAGGAGAGGTAAACCATGGCAGTCGCATATAGAAACATCTGAAGATGAGCTAATTTGGAACGCCGTGTTAGGCAGGCACAGCACGTACAGGCACGTACGTGATAAGGTAATCCGCTCTCATCAGACTGTGCGTGCTTATCACAACTGGCCGGGTCTCGCCACGTCTATCCGGTGATGCAAGCCATGCAGCACCCGTGGTTGATTAGCTCCTGCAACCTCGCTTTTTTATGTGTCTCGGCGGCAGCCGGGCGTGCCGCCATCTGTTGGCGCACCTGGTCTGCTACCCCGGGAGTTGGCGAAGTACAGGTTTGGTAGGTTCAGCCGAACAGCGGTGTGCTTGCCAGTTTGACAAGTGTGAAGCGGGAGCCGGTGTTTGTTGCCGCTGGCTCTCCTCCTTTCTCGTTGTGGAAGGCACACCTGTCCCTCGCAGCATCGTTGGTGAGCTGGTGATGAACGTGTAAACAGCGGTATGGCAATGCCTTAATCTGCATTCGTTGTCAGAAGCTGTGACTTTTTTTTGGTTTATGAACGCAGTAATGGAAGCAAGTTCATCAGGACCAACATACACTCAGAAACGCGTAACTGGCTAACTGCAGGCGTCAGAGAAGAAAAGGAACAAAAAAAATGCAGTAATTACATTGACTGGTCCGCCCGCGCTAATTGCAGTAGCAGGTATCAGGTATCTTTTACCCGAAAAAAAAGTATCAGGTATCTTTTACCCGAAAAAAAAGTATCAGGTATCTTTGCAAAATGCATTAAACAGGTTATTCGCCGGTGTTGTGAGCTCCTATCAGACGTCCTGGTGGTCATCATTTGATCTTCTGGCCAAACGAATTGGTGGGGGCTGGGACTTGAGTTTTGCGTGCCAATTGATGCCGCGGCAAGCCGTACACGGCACCACGCCTCTTGCTCGGGAATGTGAGGTGAGCTCAGCCCGTGTCGGTCGTTGTTTATCCCCGTGCCGGTCCGGCCCCAACAACAGCCAAAACTGGCAGCAACAACAAAAGAAATAAAATACACAACATGTGGGCAGCGCGACGCGCAGCCATGTGGCCTCAGGCTCACGATCGAACCGGATCGAAGCCAAGACAAAGACGTGGTGTCTACCCAGTTGGCACGCCGCGCCGGTGGCCTAACGATATCGGGCGATCGATCCAGGAGATACGGCACACGCCAAAAAGAAACAAAAGAAATGCGCCCGGCTCGGTCTGGGTGGGCTGCACGCCACCGCAACACATGCTGCGGCTGCGTGCCCCGATCGATTCGCCGCCTCATGATTGGCCGCTCGCTCGCTCGCTGGGGTGTGGTGTGGTTGCCGCGGCCGCAGCCGCAGCCTTGTTTTGACGGCAATCTCGCACTCCGTCGGTAAGCAGGAGCACGCGATTAGTTACTGGCTTTTGTTTATTTCATTATTTTTGTGAGCTCATCATTAGCAATCGGCTTGGGGATCATGGGTCCTAATGATTGTCCTGCATGGGACGTTCATCTGGTATGGTCTCGTTGGATATTTTTTTTATCGGGGTCAACTGTTGTTGAAGGGGGAAGCTGGAAGCATTCACAAGTTCAGAATTCAGATGCCCTGTTCTTCAACGACATATAATTAAATTAAACTAGCTAAATTTCTCAGCAGTGAGCTTTACTTAACTGGGTGCCAAGATTCATCGCAAATCATGGCATGACGGTGGAAGTTTCTGTGACTCTACACAAAGGCCTTGCTATTAGTACTAGTACCGGTGCTTGACTGGATATTAATAACAAGTTGACACTAGCAGTAGTACCGCCTCGTTAAGCTATGCCTCTGTAGTCTCGAAGCTCGCCTATCAGGTACCGCCAGGCGTACTCGGGCATTGCTTGGCTCGCAAGAAGCATCCAGTTTAGCCGCACTCCATCATCTAGAACAGAAATATCTGCAGTGGTACTCTTTAATCATGTCACGTCACGGGATCCGAGAGAGTAGTCCGCCGCGTAATCCAGCACACACTCACTCTCCAATTAATCTCCATGATCGCCGAGACGGGTGATACAATACAAACGCGCCATTTTAGAGGGGGTGTTCGATCACGACACGACGCGTGACAGCGATCGGGTTCATTCAGCCGTCCGGATCGGATCTCTCTCCGGCCCTTGAAGATTCTTCCTTCACTTCACTCGCCCCGTTGCTTCGAAGGGAGGGGAAAGGCGGCGAGAAAGCAACAGAAAAGCGCCCGGACAAAAGAAAAAAAGGGGGAGCACTCGAAGGAAACCGAAAGCCGCGGGCTCTACCACACCTCGGATGACAATCAGATGACGAGGAACTACGAGGCGGCGGCAGATGCATATCTCATATCGGCAGAGACGGCGGCACATCACCCGCGTGCGCCCCGGTCAGTCGTGGACGGCGGTGGTGGACCGTGGACTCGCCCCGTGCTCCGGCCGGCCCACCGGCGCACGTCAGGCGGGGCTCGGTGCGGTGCCGTCCACTTGTCCTCGCGCGCGGGCCGGGGCGTCCATGCCGCCGAGTCGTGTGACGCGCTTGCCGCCTGGGAAGATACTACAGTACTGTTGTATCGGTGCGAAACTGCTGCGACGCCCCGGCCGGCCGGCGACCATATCCGAAACCCAGCGTTTTTACACGCTTTTTGCCTAACAGCTGGCCTACGCGGCTCTGGGTTTTTCATTTTGGTGATGTCCATCCATCCTCGCGCCACGTACAGTTGGATTGGATCATATCGGCGGGCGGTGCTGCACATTTGTGTTCGCGAGGGAGTCGGAGAGAGGGAGTGAGGTGTCGTGGGGACAGACAATGCGAGCATATCGTTCGCTTGCGTGATCAGACGGCTGGCGACCCACTGGACGCGCCGTGTGTGGACCAACTGGGCTGCGGATAACCTATGATCCCGACTCCCCCTCTTTCCTCACAGTCTTTTTTTCTTTTTGAGGAGTCTTTCCTCACAGTCTGGAAACGTTGGAAAGAACGGAAGGACAGCGGTGAACCTACAGCGCAGCCCGAGCCAGCTCCTTATCCCGCACCGACACGCTAGCATTTCCATTTCCATCTCCAGAAGCGCGCGACGAGTCCGCGGTAAACTGGCAAGCGGGAATGGAAGAGCCGGGCGCCCACGGCAGGACAAGGGATATCCCTCGGCTCCTTCTCCCATCCCCCTGGCTGGCGGATCCCCGCCGGAGGAAGCAACCGGAGGAGGACGCGACGCGACGCGACGCTTACTTGTAAAATGGGCACCTCTGCTGGCTGGAGTAGCTCTTTTTTATCGCCGGCCGGCGGCTCGCACGTGGCCTTCCCTGGCCTGGGCCTGGCCCCCCGGGTTACGGAGCCCGGAACCGGAGGTTTTTGACCGCGGGCCAAGTTTACTCCAGATGGCGGGCAGAAACCCTTTCCGCGTCCGCGCTGACGCTGCCCTTTTCCGTGCCTGTCGACGCGAGTGACTCTTCCGCGTTGGAACCTTCGGCGCGTGCCGTGGCGGGGAAGCTCAGAGGCTCAAAGCTAGCTGAGCCGGGGAGCGGGGATTGGCCGCTAGGTTCCTATGCCTTTTTTTTCCCTCGTCAGAGTCACAGTCACGCCTACGCGGGCGGCGCAACGTGCTTTCTCAAGCGAAGCAAAGCAAGCGCTGAATTTTACTTTTACAGCGGTTTTACGTTGGCGTTCGTGGGGGCCGGCGAGAAACAGAGAGGCATCCAAAGAACAGCGATTTAACAACGGCGATGGAGGCAGCGAGATTTGGGCAAGAACAAGATTCGTTGCATTGTTTGCATCGCGGAGTAATTTACATGGAGCTCGGTCATCACAGGCTGGATTGGCACACAGATGATGCCCCTCGTGCTCGGCGGAAGCATCAGTTTCTCCTACATTGTGGGCGCTGTCCACATCAATGTCGATGGGCCCCTCGGCCTCTGCAATCACAGCTTCTTCGCTTACGACACCGCCGTCGACGCAGGTGGCCTCGTCGGCGGCCGGCGCGGTCGTCGCGTCGGATGATTCAGTTGCCGCCGTCGAGAGCACGTCGACCCAGCACCCCTCGTCGGAGTCCCAGTCCGGCAGCGCGGAAGCGGGGCAGGCCAGCGCCATGATCCTCTCGGCGGTGCTCTCTTCGTGGTCCTCGTCGTCGCTGTCGGACTCCCAGAATGCGGCGTCCAGCGTGCTCTTGGGCGACACCCACTCGCCCTTGGCGGCGCCGGCGCCGGCGCCGGCGATGAACGGGTGCTCGAGCAGCTCCGCCGCCGTGGGGCGGTCGCCCGGGCGCCGCGCGAGGCACCTGCCCACGAAGTCCCTGGCCTCCGCGGAGAGCCACCGGGGCACCTCGGGCGCGGCGTCCGTGTACCCGATCAGGCGCACCGCGGCGAGCACGTCGGCGACGACGCCGCTCCAGGGCGCGCGGCCCGTGGCCATCTCGATGACGGTGCACCCCAGCGCCCAGACGTCGGCCGCCGGGCCCTGCTCCTCCCCGCGCGCCACCTCGGGCGCCATGAACGCCGGCGTTCCGCCGATCGGCCGCGCGGCGGCGGTCGCCATCCGCGCGCAGCCGAAGTCCGCGAGCTTGGCCCGGCCGTCGCCGCCGATCACGACGTTCCGCGGCTTGACGTCCCCGTGCACGAGCCCGGCAGCGTGGACGTACGCCAGGCCCCTGGCCACGTCGGCGGCGTAGGAGGCGACGTCGCGCTCCCCGAGGCGCCCGCCGGCCCTCGCCACGGCGTCGGCGAGCGACCCGCCCGGCGCGAACTCGAGGAAGAGCTGGTAGGAGCCGTCCCGCCCGGCGCGGCCGCCGATGCAGGGGACGACGTGCGGCGAGCGGAGGCCCGCCATGACGCCCCGCTCCCGCCGCAGCGTCTCCGCCGCCGCCGGCGGCGCGGCCTTCACCGCGAAGAGCTCCCCGGACGCCTCGTCGGCGGCCAGGAAGACCTCGGCGCCCGACGCGCCGCGGCCCAGCGTCCGCACCCGCGTCCACCTCCCGCTCGCGGGCATCGCTGCTGCCATTTGCTGCTCTTCTCCTTTCTTTCCTTCCTCTTTGCTGTTGCTTCGATGATGGTTGTGTTGTGGTGGTGGTTTCTGTTGGGCAGGGCTTGACTTGTCCCGAGCTGGCCTCTCTCGTCTCGTGCCGAGTCCTTTTGTGGCTGGCGGGTGGGTGCCAGGTGCGTTTTATATATAGGAAGGGAAGGACGGCTTGTGGGTTGGGGCCCGGGATTAGGGAGGATTGCAAGTTTAGAACATGGAAGGTGTTTGGCGTGTGGCAAAAGCGCGGCGCTCGGGAAGGGGATTAAATTAGGAAGTGGATGGAACACCGCCGGAGGCCAAAAGGCGTGGGAAGCAAGTCTTTTCCTTCCCCCGCGGCCTCGCTCGCACGCGCTCGTGTGTTTAATGCTTGCTTGCCGCGGTCTCTGCCTCCGCTGTGTGTGTGCCTGTGTGGCTGTGTGGTGTGGTGTGGACGCCTGGACGGATGGGCGCGGACTTCTCCCTCCCCCCTGTCTGAGTCTCTTCGCGCGCGTGGTGGGAACGCGCGGGGCGCGGGGAGCGTTCACCTCGCTTCCGTCAACTCCCCTCGCTCGCTCCCTGGGTCAGGGCGGACGGCACTTTCACCGCCCGTTCCATTCCCAGCGGCGTCCTCCTCCGCCCTTATCCCTCTCGTGCTCGCGGACAAGTTCTGGTCAAGTTCGCGGATGCAGCCGTCTACGAAACAGAGTAGGCCGCGGGGGGAAGGTTTGGTGTACTTTGGACGGGCGGGCGATCGCGGTCGTCGTGCAGGAACGAGTCGATCCGTGGTCGGAGTCAGCGGGTGCGCACCTGGAAGGGGATGGGCGGGCTGTGGCGCCGTGCTGCTGCCTGTGCGCGTTGGGGTTTGGAGGGGCCACGGTTGGTCGTTCCACACCCGGTTGTCTGTAGCGGCGTACAAGTCCACAGCAGAGCTATGGTGTGGTGCCACCAAATCCTCCCTCCGTTTTACATCTGGAAGAGAAAGGATTTTTTTAATTACAAAATTGACTCTTGAGTCTGGACTGGAGGACCTTGCTCGCGGTCGTGTAACGCAAGCTCGGACGCAGCGCCGGCGTCAGCCATGATGCGGCGGCTGCTATGTTCTTCCGAGCTCGATCGAGTCGCGGTCAAATACTCAAATGTAAAAATCAGAGTCAGTCTCCTCCCCCTCCCCCGCGTCGTCTCGAGCGAGGCGACACGGGGGCGACCTCGCCGCTCCCCCGCCAGCAACCTCACCTGGCCGCCGCCGTCGCTGCTTCCGGCGGTGGCGGCGGCCCCGCCCCTCCCATCTCCCTCCTTCCCTTCCTTTGCTTTCTCTCCCTCCCTCCAAGACTCCAAGCGTTGGCCTTGCCGCGGGTTCCGGCGGCGGCCCTCCTCGTCGGTGGCCGGCGCGCCCAGATCCGCGCCAGGGGAGGATGGATCTGTGCCCCTAGGGGCTGGATCCGGGCTCTCCCTTGGTCTTGGGCCGGCGGCGGCGCGGTCTCCCTCGCGGCTGCTGCTTGCGGCGCGGCCGGGAGAGCGACCATGGTGCGGTCGATTGGCGGGGCCTTCGGTCTGCCAGCGGCGACGGCGACGCTCTGCTCGATGGGACTCCCATGAGTTGGGCGCCCGGGTGCTCGGTGCGGCGGGCTCGGCAGCCGCTGCTGCGGACGAAGGGGCCCGGTGGCCCTGGACCCCTCTTTCCTGCGGGGGCTTCGGTTCTGGATGGTGCTGGTAGTGTCATGGTGGCGCGGCCAGCAGCGGCTTGTTCGGGCGGGTGCTAGCGACGTCGCGGTGGTGTGGCTAGCGGCGGCCTGACGACGGTCCACCAGGGACACCATGGTGGTGTAGTTGGTTGTTCTGAGCCGTCTTCTCAGGCAGCGACGTGTCGGTGATGCCGCGGTGGCATGACCGACGGCGGTTTTTCTTTGCGCGGTCTGCTTTCTCAATGCTGCCATGGCGGTGTGGTTGGCTGCAGCCGTGCGGCCCACCAGCAGCACCGTGGAGGTGTGGTTGGTGGCGCCGGCCGTCTCTCTGTTCCGCACCACGGAGATGAAGCGGGTGTAAACTCTTCTCTTATCGGGACAACGTCAGTTGCGCTTTTTTGCGTCATGCCCTTCCTGAAGGTGGCGTTGAGCTTCTCCGGCGGAAGATTGTTGTCTAGGTCCTCCAGCTTGGTGCATCGGCGATGGTGCTTGTGAGAGTGCTTTCTTCCTCCTCCTTCCTTTTCTGTTTTCCTTTTCTTTGTTTCAGTTCCAATAGGTTAGAAAAAAAACCGTCAAAAAAAAAGAGAGGAAGTCAGAGTAGAGAAGAAGAGAGTTTTCATTTTGTGGATGTTGGTGTTTGATGGCTCATGTCGATGTCCCAATCTGACTGAGCGAAGTTGGCTCGTGTCGACCATTACGACCGAGCATAGTTGTTTGAGTTGTTAGAACGGTGTGTGCTGATGTCCCAATCCAGCCCACCGGATTGTTTCAGTTGAGTTGTGCGGTGCCGGTTGATGTCCCAATCCAACCCACCGGAGTTGTTAGAGTTGTTCGGGGTTCCTACCCCTTGAGTTGTGCGGTCGATGGACCGGAGTTGTGTGAGATGGTATGATACCTCTCTAAGTTGTACGGTCTTCGGACCAAAGTTGTATGGTTTTCGGGCCCGGTTTTCCTTATAAACAGGACCAACTCTCTTCTTCTAATAAAAATTTGAAAAGCGTAAGCTTTCGCCGTCCGTTCGAAAAAAATACTCAAATGTATGGCGTCGTTCGCGAACACACCCGGCAACAAGTTCCGTGCATCAACCGGTGCATGTATGTGGTCGTGATTTGTGAACTATACCAGCCATCGGTTAGTCCACCTGAACCTGCCGCCGGGATAGCGCAGCCTGCGGGCGGCCGTCGATGGCAGCGGCTCCTCATCAGATAAAAAGGTGGGAAGAGAATCCGTTCGGACCGGATCGAGTATCACGAGTCCCTCGGCGTCCGAGGACGGACAAGCATATGATATGAGCCTTTCGGTTCCGTCCCGTCCCGCCGCGGAATATTCCCCCGTGCATATGCAGCGCGCCGCGCCGGCATGGCATGTTCACCGGCTCACAACCGCGGCTGCACTGCATATGCTGCAGCAGCGAGCACCGCCCGGCGTCGTCCGAGTCCCGGCGCCGCGGGGCCAGCGGCACGCGACCGGCCAAGCCCCGGCGCAACAGGTGGCGTCGCGTGAGGGCGCGGCCAGGTGTGTGTGGTGTGGTGGTGGTGGTGGACTGGTAGCCTGGTAGGGGGGGTGGGGGTCCCCCCGGCGCCGTGCGGTGGCCCATGCCCTGCGCCGACCGAAAGCGGCGAGGTGGATGCGTGCGCTTTGCGGCGCGGGCGGCCGAGCCCGCTGGTGGGCCTCAAGCCCTCAACAGAAAAACGGTGGATGGATGGATGGCTCGATGGCATGGCCGGCTCGTCGCGTGCGATGCGGTCGCGTCGGATGCGTTGCGTCGCGGCGCGCGCGTTTGCTTGCTTGCTTGGCCAGCGTGGGCGCAGCTCCACTCGTCCTCCTCGCCTCGCCTGCCTGCCAGTCAGTGCGCCGTCGGCCCGCCCTCCTCCCCTCCCGGCCCCGCCGCTCTGGGTTGATTCTACGTCACTTCACTCCCCGGCTCATTTCACCGCCGAGCCAAGGAAGGAAGAATCCGAGCTAGCTTACTTTCGGACGGCGGCGGTTGCGCCGTTCATGGCGTCCTGTCCGTCGGATCAGACATCGAGCGGCCATTTTAAAATCGGGCGGCGGCGATTCTCGGGATCTTACGATCATATGTACTTGCACGGCGAGTGATGGAATAATCCGATGGAGGCAGCGAGGTCACGGCACACGGATTGTGGTTGTGGCGGCGGCACCCACCGGTTATGCTTTGCTTGGACTCGATCTTACCACGAGCTGCGCTGCGCTGCCCGTGACGGTGCTGCCCGGCAGTGCCAGCCTCTGAAAAGACTGTAAACGCGTCGGTTCAGATCTGTCGATGTAAAAAAATGGATCGCAGCGACGGCGGGTTTCAGAAGGCTTGCGCACATGAACTCGCTCTTTTCGGAGATCCGGAAACCTCTGCTTTGCGACGCCGAACTCTTGAGCTTGAAGCTCCGCTCCTCTCCTCTAGGTCAGACCCAGCCGGCCGGGATGCGTACATACAATGTCAACCGTAAGGTTCTTCAGGGTTTTAGACTTTAAAATGAAAAAATGCCACCTCACCAAATGATTGCACTAAAAAAGAATCTTCCATGATTGAGCTCTAAACCGCTGTTCGACTGCACATTCCATTTCTTAATCCCTTTGGCGCCAATTGGAATATAATCAGGCCATCGCGAGGCGAATTAACGGCAGCTTTTGGTTGGACCGGCTCCAGCCTCAAGTAGCCTGTAGCAGGTCAACCGTTTTGACACCACTCAAATTGGTCATCGTCCCAGAAAAGGAAGTGGCCATGTACTTGTAAGGCTGCTCGCGCGGTTGACCAGAAAAACGCCGCTGATGTGCGAGCATGACGGCGATGCATGCGGTTGGCGGAGCGACGCCCGGGCACGGCGATACGGGATCGGAGGTCGTGCGTCCGGTCTGATCTCGCCGGACCGGGAGGATCCCCGGGACAGCAGATAAGAGAGTGACGGCCACGAACTCGGAAAACACGCGCGTACGGAGAAGGCGATGGAGTTGCACGGAGCCTACCTCTCGAGGGGTAGTGCTCGTGTAGTGCCCTTTCAGTCGATGGATCATGGATGCATCGTCCATGTCGTTTGACTTCGCGTTGCTTGCACCCAGCACCCAAGCCTGAAGGCTGAAGCCACCGTTCTCTAAGGTCTGCACTGTTGATTGGTCTCTCGTTGTTGCTTGCAGGGCAAAAGTTCAGTGAATCCGATCCATCCATGTCGCTCGGCGCTGCATCCAAGTATTGAACGCGTAAATCTCGTATTCTCTGCACCTGTATGGTCAGTCTCCTGGTTGCTTGCAATAATTCATGCATGCACCATTTTGAGCTCAGCCGTGAATTTTCTTTATCCTTCATTTTGTGTGTGGCTTTCAAGTTTCAACAGCAGGCAGCACAAAGATTGTGCTGCACTCCAGTATTCGCCAAAGGTGAGGTGAGCTGATCGGTGATGCTTTTGAGAGCTCGAGGAATGTCAACGTTGTTGCTTGTGGATGGCGCACCGCAGTCGACGAAGAACGTCTGCGTGCTTTACTTTGTGTTTCAGGTATATAGCAGGGTCAGCGGCCAAATTATTCTTCTAAAAGAAGGGGAGTCAACGTCCCTACAAAAGTAGCAGGAGGTACAGAAAAAGGCGACTGGACTTTAGGCCTTTTGGCCAGCGGATGTTGACTTGCAAAGGCTTCACAAATGCTCAGTTTATTCGACGATGGTGATGAAGGCTGCGTTTAGTTCAAGAAACTTTCCAAAATTCTCTCTCCAAACTTCACTATTCACCTATCTCATCAAATCACATCAAATCTCTCTCCTCATGCATGGAGCACTAAACGTGGGTAATAAATAAAAAAACTGGTTGCATAGTTTTGATGTACACGACGAGACGAATCTTTTGAGCATAGTTAGGTCATGATAGGACAAAGATTACCACAAACAAACGAAAAATGCTACAGTGCGCTACAGTACACGACGTGACATTTTCGCGAAATTTTTCCATCCACTTTTTCGAACTAAACACAACCGAATAAGTTGAAGAACTGAAAAGGCTGCAATTTTTTATTTAAAAATTAAATAGTCGTCTCTTTTTAGGGACGAGCACTGTGTCGTCATCTATCCATAAGATGGAGGATATCTTCTTTGTGAAATGGATAGAAATGAGACGAAGAGAAGTACAGACTTTTGGGCCAACTCCACCAGAGCACATCCCGTCTGAAACCTGGATTTGATTCCTGTAATTGGCAGCTTGCCACTGGCCTTTGGCGTCTCCGAACTGGTGTGTTGGATAAGGCTCGAGGCAGTTAGTTGGCTAACCACTCGGCGTCTCGGCCTCGAGTGATCAAATGATGGGCCAGTGAGATGAGGACTAAGCACTGGAGCATCGTTGGTGGAGGCAGTTGTTGTCTGCACTGCACGGTCCTAGTCTCTACGGAGTACTCTATAGACTACAGTTGCGATTTGAGAACTCACTTGTCAAATAGACAAAAGGGACGCTACACTTCCGATCCTCCGCATCGAATCTATACGGACACTGTTGACGCTTTTTCTGGCCAACACACGCGAGCGCCGAATCGCGCAAACGAAGGAACGATGAACTCGCCGCAGCTCCACTCAAACCGGTCAGACCGGTTTAGGGATCCGGTCAGACCGGTTTCCCTCGGGAGCTTCGGGATGACCTAGAATCACCACCTCGGGAGGGACCCCGTCGGAGATGGCGCGCCTAGGGTTGCTCTGAGATCGGTCAGGCCACTCAGAACTTCCTTGAACGCCGTAGAGACAAGCAAGGAAAGCAAAGGGGTTGGAAAAGCTAGGGTTTGAAGATAAAAAGTAGAAAATATATTGATCGATCGATTGGATGATGATCCTCAACCGGCCACGGCCCTTTATATTTATAGGGTGGGGAGGTCTTGCCCCGCAAGGAATCCTTTTACAATTTGAAACCAACTAGGACTCCTAATTCTACTCCAACTCGGAGTGGAACCGGTCAGACCGCTTTGACAAACCGGTCAGACCGGTTTGGCTGTTGCCAGATCAACTACAGGGAAACCGGTCTGACCGCTTCCCAGAACCGGTCTGACCGGTTTGCACTTAGTGCCAATTTTGGGTGCGAACACATGCCCCCCTGTTTTCTAGTTAATTTTATGCACTAGAAAACATGCTAAAGCCAATATTACAAACTTTACTTGCTATTTTTATCCTAAGGGCAATTTTTAACATAAATCGGCCATGTTTCTATCAAGCATTTTGCCAAACACTTGGATGAAATTTTTTCAAATACTTCCCGTTGAGAGCTCTAGGCAATTGTTGTCCTTGCAATGTCTCTACTATGTAAGAATTTCCTGAACAAACCTTCACAATCTTGAAAGGACCCTCCCAACTTGGAGACCATTTGCCAAACTTGTTACTCTTCATCCCTATGGGCAAGACTGTCTTCCAAACCAAATCACCTACTTGAAAGGATTTGAGTTTTACTTTTTTGTTGTATGCTCTCGCCACTCGCCTCTTATCTTTCTCAATCTCTTCCAAAGCCTCCAAACGCTTGTCAGTCACTTCATCAATGTTGTCCATCATCAAAGCATAATATGTATCAAAATTAAGATTATTCTGCTTTGCAAGTCTATATGCGCCAAGATTCACCTCTACAGGTAAAACGGCCTCTTGACCATACACAAGCTCAAATGGAGTAACTTTAGTAGCACCATGTTTAGAAATACGATGAGCCCATAAAGCTTCAGATAATACCTCATGCCATCTTTTAGGATGATCTTCTACCTTCTTCTTAATGAGTTTTATCAAAGTTTTGTTGCTAGATTCTGCTTGACCATTGGCTTGAGCATAATACGGAGATGAATTAAGAAGTTTAATACCATAAGAATTGACAAACTCACGCACCTCTTTGGATATGAATGAAGTCCCTTGATCCGTAGCCAGAGTTTGTGGAATGCCAAACCTATGTATAATATTCTCTCTGATAAACTCAATCACCTCTCTATGTGTCATATTCTTCAAAGGAACTGCTTCCGTCCATTTGGTAAAGTAATCAGTCGCTACAATCACAAAACAATGACCTTTTGTCGAAGAAGGATGAATTTTTCCAACAAAGTCTAACCCCCATCCCCGGAAAGGCCAAGGTTTGATAATTGGATGCATCATTGCTGCTGGTACCAACTGAATATCTCCATGTTTCTGACATTCCTCACATCCTTTGTAGTATTTAAAACAATCGGCTATCATTTTGGGCCAATAGAAACAAGCTCTCCTAAGGAGCCACTTCATCTTGGGAGCCGATTGGTGAGTACCACAAATCCCTTCATGAACCTCTGCCATAGCCAACCTAGCTTGGTCAGGACCCAAACATTTTAAAAGTAAATCATCAATAGTCCGACGATATAACTCATCACCATCCAAAACGAACTTGAGAGCCCACCGTCGAATTTTTCTGTCAACTGTACTGCTAGGATTTTGTAAATAACTAACCAGAGGCCTTCTCCAACCATCTACTTCGTCTTGATCACAAAGAACACCCGAAGTAGCATCTTTACCAGACAACCGGTCAGACCGGTTCTCTAAAGCGGTCAGACCGGTTGAACCGGTCAGACCGGTTTGAGGAAGCGGTGCGACCGGTTCCTCCAGAACAGAACACTCGGCTTCTAAAAACACCGGTCTTTGTTCTTGAAAATTTCTTTTCTGAATGTTATAACCAGATGCTTGCTGAGCCAGAGCATTTGCCTTTGGATTCCTTTCTCGTGGTACATGACGAATCACAAATTCATCGAAACAAGATATAATATCAAAGCATCTATCGAGATATGCATTTAAAAATCCATCCAAGCATTGACATACCTTAGAAACTTGTTGTACCACCAGCAAAGAATCACCATAAGCTTCCACATGTTTTACTCCCATGTCATGCAAAATTCCCAATCCGAATAGAAGAGCTTCATACTCGACTTGGTTATTAGTACATTTATGATTTAATCGGTTAAGTGCTTCAAAAATAGCCCCATGAGGAGAAGTAATAACAATTCCAATACCACAACCACTTTTGCAAACCGATCCATCAAAATGCAACTTCCATGGAGTAAAAGTAACATAACCGACATTTAAATCAAGTTGCTTATCCACTCTATGTCCAACAATAAAGTCGGCTACTATTTGACCTTTCATTGAAGTTAATGGCTCACAATGTAAATCATATTCAACTAAAGCATAAGCCCATTTGCCAACTCTACCACTCAAAATTGGTTTGTGCAACATGTATTTAATTATGTCGGTTTGACATGCTACTATGCAAGTGCTAGGTAAAAGATAATGCCTCAACTTGGTACAAGTATGATATAATGATAAACATAACTTCTCAATAAAAGTGTACCTTGTTTCGGCATCCAACAATCTTCTACTTTCATATGCAACCACATGTTCCCTTCCTTCGGTTTCTTGAGTCAAAACACCTCCAATGACATTTTCTTCCGCCGCCACATACAACTTAAATGGAACTCCACTCCTAGGCGCTTGAAGGACAGGTGGCGAAGATAAATATTGCTTGATTTCATCAAATGCCTCTTGTTGTTTTGCCCCCCAAGTGAAATCAATATCATTCTTCAACCGAAGTAAAGGAGTAAAGGCATTCACCTTCCCAGACAAATTACAAATAAATCTTCTCAAGTAATTTACTTTGCCCAAGAACCTTTGCAAATCTTTCTTGCAAGTAGGAGCCTTTACATTGTTGATAGCTTCAATCTTTTTAGGATCTATCTCTATGCCCTTTTCATGCACAATAAATCCCAAGAACTTTCCAGCCGATACACCAAAAGCACATTTGAGTGGATTCATCTTCAATTTATATCGACGCATTCTTTCAAATGCAAGTCTTAAATCAGCCAAATGAGAATCTACTCCAGCCGATTTGACAACAATATCATCGATATAAACTTCTACTATAATGCCAAGCAAATCATGAAAAATCAAATTCATAGCTCTTTGATATGTGGCACCAGCATTTTTCAAACCAAAAGTCATTACTACCCACTCAAATAAACCAACAAAACCCGGACATAGAAAGGCCGTTTTGGCTATATCCTCTTCGGCCATAAATATTTGATTATAACCAGCATTGCCATCAAGAAAACTAAGAATTCTATGTCCAGATGCAGCATTAACAAGAAAATCGGCTATAGGCATAGGATATTCATCTTTAGGAGTAGCTCTATTAAGATCTCTAAAATCAATGCAAACACGAAGCTTTTTTGTTCCTTTTTTCTCAACAGGCACAATATTAGAGATCCAATTAGCATATCGACAAGGCCTAATAAATTTAGCATCTAGTAACCGATTGATTTCTTCTTTCACTCGGTCATAAATATCGGGATTAAAGTTTCTACGAGATTGTTTAAAAGGCCTAAAACCAGGTTTAATGGGTAAACGATGTTCAACTAAATCACGACTTAAACCAGGCATTTCATTGTAACTCCATGCAAAACAATCAACATACTCCTTTAATAATTTTATTAACTCAGATTTAAACAAAGGATCAAGATTCTTGTTTACAAATGTCGGCCTAGGCACAGTACCATCACCAATATCTACCTCCTCTAGAGGATCAGCCGACGTAAACCCTTGTCCTAACTTGCTTAAATCATCAAAATCTTCAATGGCCTCACACATATCGTTCTTATGCGCCCGATAGTGCTCACGCCTCTGCTGTAACCACTCTAGATTTGGATCCATCAGATCATAAGAGATGGTATGGCCAGATCTCCAATCGGCCTCATAACAGCAGTAGCAAAGCCATCTTTAGTGCAACCAATGATCTCACAATCAGATAAATCTAAACCAGATAAACACTTAAGATTTTCATGATCATTCATGGTAGAACTATCGGCCACTGCAACACAAGCCGACGTATCTCCATGAACGACTTCTACTTCATCATCTATCCATTGAATTGAAAATTGATGCAAAGTAGAAGGCACACATTGGTTTGCATGAATCCAATCACGACCAAGGATTAAACTGTAGTTACCTTGTGTCTCAGCGACGAAGAACGCAGTGGCCAAAGTCTTGCTCCCAATAGTGAGCTCCATAGAAGCAACTCCTTTGGCGCCCATAGGTTCGCCTCCTCCAACGCCGCTGATGGTCATATTGGTCTTGATCAACTCTTCATCTGAACCTCCCAGCTTCTTGAATAGAGAGTACGGCATCAAGTTAACTATTGCCCCTCCATCCACTAGCATGCGAGAGATAGGCTTCCCATTAATATGACCCTTCATGTATAAAGCCTTCAGATGACTCTCATCAGCTTTGGGCTTCTGGAAAATAGCCTCCTTCGGACCAAAATCAAGTTGAGCAATGCTTTCTTCTGACAATACATAACCATCCATAGACATATGAATTACGTTAAGCTCAAAATTTGTATGTTCAGGAGAAAAACCATAATCAACAAGCTCTTCATCGTCCTCTGAAGTAGATACCGATGATAGCTTGCCATCACAAATCATAGGAGAAGGAGAAGAAGAACCGGGTGGCGCGTCGGGCAAAGCGGTCTGACCGCTTTCGTCAACCGGTCTGACCGACTCCTGAACCGGTCTGACCGGTTCTGTCTGAGAGTTGGTCTTAACTTTCCATTCTTTTCCTTGTGGAATCATGGGCCTGTACTTGTTGAAAGCTTCGTCCCTCTGCTTCTCTAGCTCTTTCTCCTTCATCTCCTGAAACCTCAATCGCTGAAGCTTCCTCCTTTGGGTACGAGACAAACCAGGAGGACACCATCTTGGCAAAAAGTATTTGGAGTTGGAACCGCTCCTACTGGCTTCACCATCAGCAACAAAATCCTTCTGAATAGGTGTCTTAACCTGATTGTCCGTGACAATCGGTCCTTTGCCACCGTTTCCAAGGGGAACTTTTATCAACCCAATCTGGATAATATCTTGATTTGTAGTCCTCTCTGGGTCAATATCCATCCTATGCACCTCCTCACGCTGTTTTGGCTTGTAAACTTGCTTCATAGGAGGTTTTGCCGATTTCCCAAGGAAACCGGTCTGACCGGTTTGTGGAACCGGTCTGACCGGTTGGGTCTGGTGACCCTGACCGGATTGGCAAGGTGCCAAACGGTCCTGTCCAGGTCTTGAGATCCTGTCTAATGCTGGCCTTCGCGGTCCTCCCCATCCATGTTGAAAAGATTGTTGATATGGTACCCACATCACTCCATTATCATCATAAACTGGACGAGGTGGATATGGACTTGGTGCCTCCCATTGCTGAACAAAATTCCTCTTTGGCTGAGGATATTCTTCTTGATATGAAGGCACTCTCAACCTCTTTTTTACCGGCCGATCACTTGTAACGGCCTTCTGTTTGGAGTACTTGTCAAATAACATATCAAATGTGACTTTTGGCTTAATAGTACTCCCCTGATTCTTTGCAATATTGATTTTCCAATTTCTAATCTCCGGACGGCTCGGTTTAATCATCTTCGGACGACCTGGGGAAAAACCGGTCTGACCGCTTTCCCCAACCGGTCTGACCGGTTTGGCCTGTACAGGCTCAAACGGTCTCTGCTCGGTGGGAACGGTCGACCCTTGCCCCCCATGTTCAAAGACCCTCACAGTGACCTTAAATGTCTCCCTGCCATCTGGAGTTGTCTCACATGCAACTTCTCGAATTAACTCTTTTCCCCTCAAATCGGTTTTCGCTTCACCGATCACAACATTCTTTCCTTTGGTTGCTTCGGCTTGATGCGGCCGAACCAAAACCTTAGGCTGCTGTAAATCCATAGTGTTGACAGGGAAAGGAGCTTTGTCCACTTGCATCTCATGAAATGTCAAACGACCTTCATTTATGGCCGATTGAACCTGTCGACGAAACACATTGCAATCATTAGTGGCATGAGAATACGTATTATGAAACTTGCAATATGCACGCCTTTTCAATTCTTCAAGTGGAGGCAATTTATGAGATAATTTGATATTTCCAGATTTAAGCAATTCATCAAAAATACGATCACACTTGGAAACATCAAATGTAAACTTAACCTCTTCTTGCCGACCTTTGTTAACCGGCTTAAGTGATGTACAAGAGTAAGTTTTTTCTTTAGAGGGCCATACAAATTCAGCAGCAAATACTTCTCTATCACTATCACTCGAATCATCAGACTCATAATCAATTATATGAACATTGGAACGACGTGATCTAGAAGTATCTCTTTCTTTTTCTTTATTCATTCGGTTTTCAACAATTAAAGCTCTAATTTGAACTTGTGCAACCGAAAGAAAATCAGAACCTTCTATCTTATCTCTTATGGACGATCTTAAACCTTTTAAGCAAATATCAGCAAGGTCCATATCAGTGATTGACAAATTGAAACAACGGTTTTTAGTTTCTTTAAATCTCTTAATGTAAGCAGAAACAGTTTCATCTCTACTTTGTCTAACCGATGTCAAATCTGTCAATTTCAATTGCAAGCTCCCACTATAAAAGTGATCATGAAATTTACGCTCTAACATATCCCAAGATATAATAGAACCGGGAGCAAGTGAAGAAAACCAAGCAAAAGCGGTGCCAGTCAATGATAAAGAAAATAAACGCACTTTAAGAGCATTATAAGCACCCGCTTCTCCTAGTTGGGCTATGTATTGACTAATATGTTCCCACGTGGTTCGGTCATCATCTCCACTAAATTTAATCAATTCTGGCATACGCCAACCACGTGGAAGAGGAAAATTATCAAACTCAGCATTATATGGTTTTTGATACAAATTTGTGTTACCAATATCAACACCAAGTTTGCTTTTCACTACATTAGCCAAATCTTCTCTAAATTTATTAAATTCAGCCCAGTTAGGATTATTTGGCTGTTGGGTTTGCACATTCTCCAAATTCATCTTATTTAAGTAGGGAGCAACCTTAGCTTGAGCTAGCCTATAACTTTCAAAAACATCATCAGGTATAACGTTTCCTTGAGCAGATGTATTAACTGTTGTACTATATTGAGGTCTAGCAGTACCTAAAGCATTAGTGTGAGCATAAACCATCGAATCAGGTGAAACAGAAAGCGGTATAGGCTGCTCATGCACCAATTCAAGCGCACTGGTCAGACCGGTCTGACCGGTTCCCTGATCCGGTCTGACCGGTTTGGCCGTGTTCGGCCCGATCGGTTGGAACGGAAGGGATTGACCAATGGCAAACTCAGGTGGCATACCATACATGTATTTTTCAGTATTAACATTAGGTATGGGTGCCAAGCTAGGAAAAACTCCACTACTGGAATTAATTTTAGGAGCGCTACTACTAGTTTCATTATTGTTAAAGCAAGTAGTGGTCCTATCTTTCTCAAGATCTTCTAATCTTTCTAAACGAACAATGTAAGAGGCAAGCAATTCATCTCTTTCTATACTATTTTTAGGAACAGTAGTAGAAGGAGTATTCTGTGATTTACTTACAGTGGGTATTACCTCAACTCGATTGTCGTTTAACTTGATCGCCGGTAGCTCAAATTCTTGCACTCTTGCCACCTTGCCATGACGATCTTTCTTGATGCCAGCCATGAATTGCATCTTCATGAACTCTTGCAGTGCATCTAAATTCTTCTGCTCCTCCGGAGTAAGATCTTCCAATGAAGCCGCGATGATGTTATCCGCATCAAGATCACATCGAGATCCCATCTTGTCTGGAGCTTAGATCGAACGGTCTTTGACAACCAGATCTTCTATATTCCCCAGCGGAGTCGCCAAAAGTGTGTTGACGCTTTTTCTGGCCAACACACGCGAGCGCCGAATCGCGCAAACGAAGGAACGATGAACTCGCCGCAGCTCCACCCAAACCGGTCAAACCGGTTTAGGGATCCGGTCAGACCGGTTTCCCTCGGGAGCTTCGGGATGACCTAGAATCACCACCTCGGGAGGGACCCCGTCGGAGATGGCGCGCCTAGGGTTGCTCTGAGATCGGTCAGGCCACTCAGAACTTCCTTGAACGCCGTAGAGACAAGCAAGGAAAGCAAAGGGGTTGGAAAAGCTAGGGTTTGAAGATAAAAAGTAGAAAATATATTGATCGATCGATTGGATGATGATCCTCAACCGGCCACGGCCCTTTATATTTATAGGGTGGGGAGGTCTTGCCCCGCAAGGAATCCTTTTACAATTTGAAACCAACTAGGACTCCTAATTCTACTCAACTCGGAGTGGAACCGGTCAGACCGCTTTGACAAACCGGTCAGACCGGTTTGGCTGTTGCCAGATCAACTACAGGGAAACCGGTCTGACCGCTTCCCAGAACCGGTCTGACCGGTTTGCACTTAGTGCCAATTTTGGGTGCGAACAGACACAATCTTCTTTCTTTTGAAACAGAACACCATGCTGTTTTTCTTTTCTGCTTTTTTGGACAAATCCATATCTGAACTTAGCACAATAGCTCCATTGAGCTGACAGTTTCAAACACTCTTTTCAGTCAAACAGAGCACAAAGCGGACTTTGAGTATTAACATTCAGCCCAAAATTCTCTAGCGTTGTGAGTTCGGTCCTATGCAAAGGAAGCCCAGAACTGGATGGACGAGGGCCTGGCTCGCTGATATAACTGGACCGTGATTAGGCCGCATTTGGGCTTTCATTTGGTTAGTACCCTTACCTGTGGCGTTGAATTGGCCCATTTCTCAACCGTTGCCATTTGGAAGGAGATTCCTGTGTTGGTGTGTCTGCAATTGCAGGATGCGACCTGCGTGAACGAAATCTCAGGCAGCGATCTTGCAGTGAGAACTGCAAGCGCAAATTGAGCGGATAGATCTCTCAAAAACGAAATCTGAGCCAAGCTCTCTCCATTGATTGGGCCACGTCACGGGTATAATACCAGCCGTTGGATTCTCTTCGAACGGTTCGGATCTTCTCTAGCGTTTAGCAAAGCCCAAGTGAAGTGCCTACTGCGGCCCATCCAGAGTAACGAGGCCCATCGAGAACCCCGCGTAGCTTCAGAACTAGCGCTGTTTAGACTCTTCAGGAAAGCACGAGTAAATACACAGCTAAGTCAATAAAAGTCACACGATGACTCCTCTTCTTTTCCTCATTCAACAGAAGTCTGGAAACTCTCCTCCATACTCTAGTACGCATCCAATCCAAATCAAACAAAATCAAGAAGATAAACAAGTAAACTGAACTACTGCACTTTCATTCCTTTCGATTCTTTCTTTTGATTCGATTTTGGTATTTCTTCCTTATTTGAGCTTTGGTGATGAACAAAGATGGATTGGTCCAATAATGTGTCCCAGGTTCCTGAAACTATAGATCTCGAATATGGCTAATGGCAGCCGGCCGTGTGCTGTTAATGCCTAAAATTGATCTCGAGTGTGGCAAATGGCAGCCGGACGTGTGCTTTCAATGCCTAAAGAGCTAGCTTGCGGGATTCATCAATAGGGAACTGCCATGGATGATACAACTCATGACAATAATCCTCCTCTTCCTTCTTTATCCTGCTGACTTGCAGATTCGAAAATTAAATGAGCATTTACCGATCCCTTAAAAAAAAAGAGGAGTTACTAGCCATTGCCGCACTTGATACTTGATACTGAACTGCTTTTGTGTGTCTGCATGCTGGTTTTTAGCCATTCACTTTCGCACATAGGATTCCCATAAGAGGAAGATAGAGACCCATCTTTGATATCCTGTCTCCCATATTATTCAAGCCCCTTACTGTGAACTTAAATGTTCATTAGATGCAAATCAGATTAAATTCCATGAAAAATTTCTGTACAGCCAAACTGAAACTCAATTTCTTCAACTATTGATACTGCAATACATGTTAGCCTATTGTCTAATTCTAAAATAATCTTCCTATACATCATGCAGGAACCAATTTACCACTACTTGTTCCTATAAGATCCAAAAAGACTGAGCATCAGGTATCATTCTTATCATTGCTAAAAAAAATCTCTCTGAATCAAATTGTCATATATTTTAATTTTCAATATCATTCCAGGCTTTGCAGCCCATCAGATAAACAGAAAACATGGACCTTGATAAAGAAACCAAAAGCAGTAAACAGGTATAAACAATTCAGATGTATAATTTCAAAATCATATGGTGTTCAACGAATTATAAAAATCTTGTCCTGAACAAGTCTTATAACCAGATCTACAGTAGGATAAAAGATTCTAACTACTCTAAAACTTAATGTTTTCCATGTCCAACAGCAGTTCGAAGAAGACAATACAAGCGATAGTCCAACCTACCCAAGGTCAAAAAAGCAACGCTTGCAGTAAAAGACCAAGTACCAAGGTAATAATTCTGGTTTATTGTGAG
Source organism: Echinochloa phyllopogon (assembly GCA_033239725.1). Classification (NCBI taxonomy): domain Eukaryota; kingdom Viridiplantae; phylum Streptophyta; class Magnoliopsida; order Poales; family Poaceae; genus Echinochloa; species Echinochloa phyllopogon. The sequence continues at coordinate 16,483,543 of BTCW01000003.1, read as the reverse complement.
CTCACTTGTACCAGACGTGAGGCTAAGCACATTGCTTAATTCAAAAAATTTCTTTTACAGGCCCCTCTTTTGCTGTGTAGATAGAAGCTTTTAAAAAACTATATGCCACATATTGCCTACACAAAACCTTTTGGAAAGGGTGCATCTTTTGTTATATATATATATATATATATATATATATATATATACATATATATATATACACTACGATGACTACAAGGTTAATCCCTTCTACAACACAAATTGCGGCCCAATTACCTTCCACAATTGGTTGCACTTCCTTATGTACATTCCATTGATACATTCAGTTTATCTCTTAATCCCAAACTTACTAATACTGCCATATCCGGAACTCATCTTTCTAGGTAAGGAGTGACGGATGCACCTCTCACTCCATCAGTTTGCAAAAACTGTCTTCTGGCTGCCTCTCTAGATGAAGCAATTTGATTCTACTGTGTCCAGCTCTTTTGCACATCACCATTACTGGAATTTCACTCTGTACTTACTACCAACAATTTGTGGCTGTCCTAAATTAATAGCATGATGGCTTCCCATGTAAGGAAAATAACCACTTATCACCGAGAAAAAAATGTCCAACAGTGCAATGTCGTATTAGTATTCAATGGTATTATCTGCTATATTCCTATGAACTGCGCTCATATGCTTAAACAACACTTAAATCCACCAGTCCTCTAGGCTATAGGCAACAAAAGACCGACAGGTACGCGCTGTTGTGATATGAGTATATGACACTCTCTTTACAAACAGCTAACAAAACATGAATATCAGTAGCGGAACAATCATCACAACTGGTTCTCTACACCTGAAGCTCATGCTGATTGCGCGGCAACGCCGCGCCTAGTTTCTAGTGCTTTAACGGAATCTCAAACTAATTAAGGCTGGTGCCTGTGTTGCTACGTTTCTGAGGACGAGTTTGTTTACGGAGGTACGGTGTCCCTTTGCTTCGTGTGCAATTCTTCACCTGGACGGCCATCGTTTTGGTATTTGTCTGATTGACTGATGGTGGGCAGTACAATGGAGGTCCTTGTATAATACCTCTAACTGGGATCCAAAACTAAGCTGCCAGTACCCAGTAGTAGTTGATCTCAAATCGGCAGTTGACTTTGTAGCCAGTAGTAGTATTCTGAGAGGTTGTTGGCTGGTTGTCGCTTCTCCCGTCCAGTGGCAACCTCGCAGAACCGTAGGAAATTCTTGACAAATGACAAATATTACTTGTCTGGTTCCAACAACTCGAGCGCGCGCGTAGAAAATAAGAAGACGCATGGATGATTGGGTGTTAGGTGCAGTTACAGACATATATGTACAATGCGTGATAGCAGCTGCATCAGTAGTTAACAAAATGGTTCTTTCAGGCAGTTTTGGTTTCAACAGAATAGTGATCTTTTTCTTTTAATAAAAAACGTGCCCAGACACATTCGCAAAAAAACAGAATACTGGTCTTGGTTGTCGTAGTAAGTAGTAACGAACCAGCTGATGAGAACGAAGAGTTGACTTGCATTGCTCACCGGCCGTCTGGCCGGCCTGTCCACACACAACCACTATAATCCAGTGTTTATATATAAGCGCGCTGCGCGGTCTGTAGGTAATCCTCGGAGCAAAACCACAAGTCCACAGCAGAGACAGAGGCCACCGGAGCCATCGGTGCGTCGTCACGAACTCCTGCCCGCCATGGAGAAACCATCTCCACTAATGCTTCTCCTCACTCTCGTGCTGCTCCTGCACGCTCTACTGCTCCAAGCACGGGAGCTCGGTGCGCGTACATGCACGCTGCAATCCTCCGTTTTTTACTACACATCCGGTGATGCCTTTCGATCAATTACTGTCCTGACCAACCAAGTTAATTTTTCTTCCCTTGAACGTACGTCAGGTGGTTCGTACGAGCAGCACGTCCGCTCGCCGTTGGTGCTACCAGCAAGCAGCGACGAAGACGACGGTGTGGTCGTCCCTCCGGAGCTCAACGCGCTGCCTGGAGTGGGCAGGCCAGGAGGGCGCGCGCCGCCGGCGCCCCAGTGGAACCCGTCGCCCCACCACCGCCGTCGCCCGAGGGGAACACGCCGTCACACTACCGCCGCTCGGTTCCGGCGACGGGCGTGCTCGACGCGGTTTTCCTCGTGCTCCGGGACGCCCTGGTCCGGTACGGGCTTGGCGCCTGAACAGACGGACACGTAAGCTACTACGTGGTGTGCCGGAGCCTGGAGAGAGCAAAGGCGCGTGCGTGGCAGGAATTTCCTTTAGGACTGTATAAGTTTTTTTCTTTCAAAACACGTGATATTGACAAAATTAAATCTCAAAATGAAAAACACGTGATATTGACAAAATTATATCCTAATTTGATATAAGTAACGTAGAAATATTCTAGTAGTGGTGTTGCAAATGATATCTACACTATAAAAATGGCAAGAGACGATTTGATGTTTATTCTATTCTCCCTCATGTGCGATGTGAGATCTCCTTATGATGGACATTAGCTGATTGTAGCATAGGGGTCCACCTATCATATCCATTGTCAGCTTGAAGTGGGGGCCCATATGGCCATGTCATACTCATCAGTCATACATAACAATTAGTGTTTTTTACTCTTCTCTATCTCTTGTACGATAATTAAACATGTTTTTTTTAAAAAAAATACATGCGTGTGCGGGTATTTCTCTACTAGCCCTTCTAAAATGCGATAAGATCTCTAGCTTGGGTACTCCTTAGTTTTATGACAACGTATATAGTCCTATTATATATACAAAAAAAAGTATATAGTCCTAGTTTGGATGGTAGCCGGCTCACTCGTTGCCGGACAAGGGGTCCCCGCGGGTGGTATGATACCGACATTCTTGGTCATCACATTTGAGCGAGAAAAAGAGAGGATAAGAATAGATATAGCGAGAAAAAGAGAGGATAAGAATAGATATAGACCGTTCATGGCGGGAAAGAAGAAATTCTGTATTGGGGTGTTCACTTCCTGAAAAGAGGGGGTGAAAGTTTGGTAAAAATGTCACATCGGACACTGTAGCGCACTGTAGCACTTTTCGTTTGTTTGTGGTAAACATTGTCCTACCATGACCTAACTAGGCTCAAAAGATTCGTGTCGTCGTGTACATCAAAATTATGCAATTAGTTTTTTTATTTACCTACGTTTAGTGCTTCATGCATGAGAAGAGAGATTTGATGTGATAGTGAATAGTGAAGTTTGGAGAGAGAAAGTTTTGGGGATTTTTTGGAAGTGAACACCGCCTATGTACAAAACGAGGTGCACAAAAACTATCTCAACGGGGAAAGATGGTGGGTTAGATATAGCATAGCATCTTCAAGAGATAAACCAAAATCGTTTTCTAAAGTTAAATTTAGCTATTATTAGAGAAAAACGTTTCCAGCGGACTCTTTAAATGACCATCTAAATTTAGTCGTTTTCCATCTCACATCATTCGCTAGCTATTTTTAGCTAGTCTACCTCACTAGCCATCTTTATAGAATCTATTGGATTATTTTGTTATTTATTAGTCAAATATATTTTTGAAAGTAGCTAAATCAGTAAATCTGATTAGTGTTTTTAGCTAATCTCTTGAAGATGCTCTTAGATGAATTATTGAGGTGTAGATAAAAAATAAAAAGGAATTAGATGGATCTCAAACATAAAAAATAATGAATAATCCTAAGTTTAGCAGGAGTAAAGCATACAAATAATGTTCTAAAAGGAACCATCCAAACTAGCAAGAGTTGTACAAATATATGATTAGAACTAGAGTTAAGTCTACAACATACGGGGAGAATACCCAACCCATGTACTATAAGGACGAGGTATCTTTCAGGGTTTCTACACCATACCCGAATATGGAGGAGTACAAGGGACGGACAGGGCTGTCACCATCCACCGCCTACCCCTACAACACCGTGGGACACAATCATATCCGATGGATTCCATCGTACCTAAGCACTACGCTCGTGTACGAGAAAACTGCTCTAGTCCTCCTGGGTCTCACCTTTGGGATGGACAAGTAAAGAACTTGAGCAAGCCCAAAGGGCACACCAAACCGATGCTTTAGCACGGATGTTTAGTTTAGACATGTGAGTTGAATAACTTAAGAAGGCGTATATTATAATATGACATACTACTAGAAAGCATAATAATCATGAAGATACTCTATATTAAGGATAAATTACCGACAAGTTAAATACAAAGTCATACCATAGGTCGGGGGTTGTTTAACGACCCCGAGGTTGACTTGCACTCGCTAAGAGAAGTACTAGCCTAAATCCACTAGTTTAAGGATTACAAGTCACAGCTAGAGAGAGGGAGAGATGCTTCAAATGTGGTGCGGGGCTCTCCTCCTCCTTTTATAGCTCGGAGACGGTCGGTTCCCACCATCTCTTGTATGAAAATCTTAGCAACCACCCATGGAAGAGCGGGGGAGTTATTCCTACCAGAGCTGAGCCTGCAAGAAAGACAACCAGGTTCAGCTCAGGGGTTAGCCCGACCCCAGGTGGCGCCTCCCAAGCACCGTCTTCCTCTGGCTGGATGATGGGTGGGTGATTCTTGATTATTCACACCTTGGTAAGGTGGTTTGCTGTGTAAGATAGACTCTCTCATCTTTGGGTGTTTGCGGAATGAGTTTTTCTCAGAGTATCTCTAGCCGGATGACTATCTAGACCCCTATCCGACCTTTTAATCATTCTGGGCCGAGAATCATCCTTCAATGGGGTGACTACCCAAGTGATTAAAATGGGTAGCCCACTAAATTTTAGAGCAAAGCCCACAAATCTAGGACCCTCTGCCCTTCCCTCTATCTTTTTTTTTCTCTGCCGATTGCTTCTTTCCCCCGACGTCGCCGCCCAGTCGCCCACCGATGCCCCCGCGAACCCCCCGCCGGAGCTGGTCGCGCAGCAGCAGCACCAGCCGCAGCAGCCGCCGCCGGCTAGATGGGCTCCGCAGCACCAGAAGCAGCCGCCGTACCACCAGGCCCACCACCACCACCATCTGGGCTTCGATGTCGAGGCCGCCGTGCCGGAGAGCTCCGAGGCGGGCGCCGGGAGCGCGGCCTCGGGCGGCGCCGCCCCGCTTGGCGTTCCCCGTTCCTGGCAGCCGTCATGAACTTCAAGCAGGCGGTCGACGCCGGCGACGACAACGGCGCCACAGGGGGCACCGACGACGCCCTCAACGACGGAGGCGGCGGCGCGGACAGCGGCATGATGCTTCACGTCGTCTTCGACGGCGGGGACGACGAGGCGGCCACCGAGAGCCGGCGACGAGGAGACCTCCATCAAAGAACCCACCTGGTTGGCTCCCTCAAATCTTGCAATCGAAATGAATAAATCGTTGATTTGCTGCTCCCCCCCACTCCACCCCACCCCACCCCAATAGTTCTTGGCGGAAGGGAAATTGAGAGAGAGAAAAAGATTGCTTTGCATCTTGTTTGGTTGCTCTGCTTTGGATGCTCGTGGGGAGCGAGCAGAGGACGAGAGACCAATAATAGCGAGAAAGAGCTACTGCTGCTGATGCTGATGGGCATGGCCGTGGCGAGCGATTCCTTCATCCCCCTCCCCAACTCCAACGGACTCCATTCTCACTAGAGCACCTACTTTTCAGCCCCTTTTTCTACCATGGATGATCGGCGGGGGCATCGGTGGCGCTGGGGAGGAGGGCCGGCGGCGCGCCAGCGTCTAGCCGGCGGCGGCGGCGAGCCATCCCATCGGGAGAGAGACGAACGGGAGTTTGGAGATAGGGCACACTAGTCAGATGGACAGGGGCTCTATTCAGTCGGTTGGGCTGGAGCACATTGGTCCTCTAATTTTTTTAAACTGGCCGTTAAAATAAAATATAGAGGTCCAATTTTAATCGGCCCACTGGAGTTGCTCTTAGTATTTTGCCTGTGTTTCGTGTATTTCTCTCTATTTACATACTTGTATCTATGAGACCGGAGCCTAAATCACCGTCCATTTGTTTTATTTTTTAATCTGCCAAAGAATTTGCCACCACTATTAACAGCGAAACTCTAACTACCATCGTCAGGTAGCGATATATCATATTATAGTTTGTTTTGATTTTTAAAATGATAAATATAGTATATATCTAAATACAGAGTTAGGAAAGTTTTAAAAAAATATAATTTAAGATGAAAAGAGCAGTACTAGTGCGCGAAGATGATTCAGAAATCCGCGTCTGAAAAGATATACTTTCCTACGGTAGTACTCTAGGAGAATACACGCATGTGAGGACGACTGGGGACAGGGTTTGAGAGGAAAACCCAATGTATTCCTCATCGATGCTTTCATGCTTAGACCATCCTCGACACCTGCACTACGAGGCATTATTTAAGCTACGGGGACCTTAGTCTGCCAACACATGGATTTGGCTTAGCTTGCAAAGTCATGGTGTCATCGTCCAAACTGAAGGCTGTTCGGCCGTGTGGGAAGTTGATCTATCACTTGATTACCGGTACCTTCACCGTTACATCAGGACTGGCATCAGGCATCACCATGCGCTGATGCACGAGGAGTGCAAGCGAGACGACCAAGACCAAGGCCTGTTCTTTCCCCGTTCCTAGTGTCACCTACGCGAGCGACCCTCGGACGGCGGCGCAAGCCCAGGCTGTCGATTCAAACCCCGTTGGTGTTGGCGGCTGCGGCTGTGCGCTGCTGCCGCACAGACCGAGCCAGAATTCAAAGGAAAGCAACAGGCGAAAATTTGGCTATCTCTCTGGATTCGCGACGCTTTCCCGTTTCCTGAGACACGCACGATTAAAGCCGCTGCCGCGCCAGGCGGGCAGACAGCGGCGAGGAGGGAGAACCAAAGCCATCTGCGACTGTGCGCGGCTTGGTCATCACAGCGCAGACAGTCAGGCCGGCAGGCGAGGCAGACACCGTGCCTGCATGCACGCTTCAAAGACAGGCAAACCGGAAAGAGGAGCTTCTTTCGCTTACATGTGGTCCTCAGATGGACCCAGGTTGGGTCCACGGGCAGGGAACGGTCGTGGTCATGCTTGTGAGCTGTTGAAGTAGAACCCTAGAAGAACTAGTTGTTCAAAAAAAAGAACCCTAGAAGAACTTGCCGTTGCACACAAATACGCTATCAGCTTGACAGATTTCACCGATGGAATGCTTAGAGTAGTGAGAGCCTGAGAGGAACATCGCAATCAGCAGTGCTAAAGAATCATGAACTGTGAATTCAGGAATCTTAGGACAGCGAAAATTCTCTTACCACTGCCAGGTGGTCCGCGCGCCGAGTGGGTCCCAACGGCGTTCTTCGTCTGGCCGTCTGGGTAATGTGAGTGACACGATGGTTGTGCTTAGCCGCCGGGGAGTCACTTGATAAGACTGACAGCCGGTCCAATCCACCGAGGTAGTACAACACTTGGGCGGTGTTCACTTTCCAGGGAATGTGAATTTGGGTGAAAATGTCCCATCGAACACTGTAGCGCACCGTGACACTTTTCGTTTGTTTGTGGTAATCATTGTCCTACCATGACCTAACTAGGCTCAAAAGATTCGTCTCATCGTGTACATCAAAATCATGTACTTAGTTTTTTTATTTACCTACATTTAATGCTCCATATATGAGGAGAGAGATTTGATGTGATAGTGAACAATGAAGTTTAGAGAGAGAAAGTTTAGGAAAAGTTTTGGATTTGAAGGGAAGTGAACACAGAGAGTGAGAGGGACAGAGTCAGAGAAGCAGAGCCAGAGCTGTCGAGCTGAGCTGTGTGCCGTGGTACTCCCTCTGTCCCAGAATATAAGCATTTATTGACTTTCAGACATCACGTTTGACCGTCCGTCTTATTCAAAAAAATTTATAAAAATATAAAACAAATAAGTTACACTTAAAGTATACTTAGTGATAAAATAAGTCATAGCAAAATAAATAATATATTCACAAAATTTTTGAATAAGACGGATGATCAAACGTGATACACGAAAATCGAAAAATGCTTATATTGTGGGACGGAGGGAGGAGCATACCAGCATCGACGGAGCAGACTACCGCGCAGCGCAGGCCGGAGAAAAAGCAGAAATAATAGCTGACAGGCATTGCTGCCTTCCGTTCCTTTGGCTCCTTGCACACTAGTACTCTAGTACAACGGCACACACAGGACCAGCATCCCCTCGCTCTCTCCCCGTCCCTTTCCTCTGCTTCCTCCCCCGGAGGGCGCACATATTTTCTTCTGCAGTTTCTGCTCCCAACCTTCTTGCCCCTCCGCCTCTCCTCGCTCTTGAGCCCGGTGCTAGAGCCGCAGCAGGGAGAGATGACAATGGCAATGGCGCAGGCGGTCGCTGGAGGCGAGGCCACCGAGCTGGCCCCGGACATCCATGGCCTCGGCGAGAACAGGTCAGTCCACAAATCTTGGCGTTACTTTTCTGTTGCGCTCGTCCTGCTTCTGTTATGCTGTTATTGTTCGCTTGTTGGTCATGGCGCAATGGGAGAAAACGGGTAGGAATGAAGGATACAGAGGTTTTGCTTGCGAGACTCTTTGGAACAGCAGCAAAGGTTTGCAGTTGCATGTAGTAGAAATGTAGAGTCCATTGCGCCTTTTTTTGTGATAATGTGGCATGCACTAGAGTCAGATTTCTTTCTTGCATTGTATCAACATATTCACAAGGTGAGATGTATGACTAGAGTACCTAGCTCCCTTGTTGTTCAGGAAAAAGGATGCTAAGCAAGTGAGAGCTTCATACTGAATTAGCCGATTTGGCACCCTTTGATTAGTTACAGAAGAAACATATTTGAACACTCCACTTTTGGGGGTAGATTTTGCTGTACACTGTAAAGGCATTGGATTCATGGCAGCGACCTTTTGTTGATTATGTTTTGTTTTCCTAGTAGTGGAGCATTTGCATTGGTTAGCATCACGTACTTGTGCACTTTAATCACCTATCGTTTGATGAAGGGAATAGTTGAGTCTTGAGTGCAAAGTGTTCATTCTTGATTGATGGAGGAAATAGTTGATTAAGTTCAGTGCAGTAGTGTTTTTAGGATCCTAGAGATTATAGCTTGAAAGAGCTCTCTAGTTTTGAGTTTTACCGTGTAATTTCATCTCAAAGACCTGTACTGGATATAGAGGAAGATCACCCGTAGGTTATGCAATTGCAGGCCATATACTCCATTTCTGCATCTTTTCTTTTCTTTAGATAATGGAGTATCAATCGTAAGTCTTAACATTCCCAAGTTCTTTTTTTAATCTGAAATGAACATTACACAAGAGGAGTAGAGCACTGGTCACTACTGTTGCGCACTTGCGCTATGCCTATGCGCGTGTTGCATTGATTCCTTTCTGCTGTACAGTGTCCATAGATTTCAATTGTGTGCCGAGTGAACGCCCTAAGATTTGTGTGGGCCATGCGATTCCGGCCTTTGCCTTTTCCCTGTACACGATCTGCATGTCCTATATATGGGCCTTCCTGTTTGGTCCTTTGCCGTGCAATCAATATTCGCAATCATATCGCAGCAAAGGCAAGTGCAGTGGCACTGCACTGCTGCTGCTCGTTCACTATGTTTGACCACCTTTTGAATTCTCAAATTATCTTTTGCATTTTCCACTCGAGAAAATAGAACGAATTCGCGTTTCCTTTCTAATGTCGTTTGACGTTAGTGTGTGCTGATGGCTCGCCTGCCACCAGCTGAATTGAAGGCAAAGCAGTTTTCAGTGTCGCCCCTTTCATGTCGTCCGTGGTGAAATGCTTTGTTTGTATCTGCATGACTGCATCAGCCGTTCAGAATTCTTGCAAGCGCATTGTATCATTCAAGTACCTGCGTTAGATTGGTAGTAATGCCAATGCTGAAAATACATCCAGCCCGTGTCACTTAACACGTACTGTCTCTAGCATCGAAACAACTCATGATCTTTGAATCTTTGTGCAGTCACTGGTTTCATTCTTTTTTGTTTTTGAGGAAACACTGGCTTCGTTCTTATGATGATGATCTTGTACGTCCCGTAACTCGCTTTTGTGTTTGTCCCCCCTGAATCTAGGTTGCAAGTCCATGGTGATCTCTGATCATCCAAGGCGTCCGCCCATCACCAAGCGCCGCGAGACCTGGACTTCGGATTCGGCTTGAGGCGCGGGGGAGGAGGCGGAGCCAATGGAGGTGGAAGGACGAGGATGCCATGGTCACTGGAGCTGCTAAGCTAGCGAGAGCAGGGAATGAAGCCGTACGGTCCGGGAGCTGTATACACATAAATATTATTTTTCGTGTAGCATTGGTAATGGCAACCGATTTAACAAGGACCATAAAATTCAAGCCATTGAGGTTATGATGTGATTACGTGAATTACGGTCACTGATCGGCACGTACGTACCATCTGTCGTGCATTCACCGCTCGCCCACACACGAGCTACGCTACGGCGCGCGCGTCCCGTGCCGGTCGGCGGTTTGGTCGCGTCGCGCTGACAGGCCGAGCCGCGATGAGCGTGCGCAGCAGGGCCCCCGCCGGTTCCCATGCCGTGGCCTGCGGCGGGGCGGTTGGCGGCACGCGGCGTGGTAGGCGTCCGGCGCCCCGCCCGTGCCGCGGCGGAGCTGGACCCCCGGGCGAGTGGGCGTGGACGCATGCGGCGTGCGCTTCGACTCGAGCGACGCGCGCGGCCCGGGATTGGCCGGCCCCGTGCGCCCTCAGTCTCGTCCCGTGGCGGTCGTGGGGTGCAGGGATGGCGCGGGCGTCAGCCGCCCGCCGCTGGGACGCTACTGCGCGCTTGCGTACGCGTACCCAGTGGCAGCGCTGGGTGCAGGGCTACACGCCGCCGCCGGCGCGCTGCCAAAGCGCCAAGGCCCAAGGAGTACGGGAGAGACATTCCCTGGCCGTCGTCGTGCGTACGACCGCGCGCGGCTGGCCGGATCGTTTCCGGCGAACTTTAGGGATGGTCGGCTGGGCCCGCCGGTCCTTGGCGCGACACACCCAACCTGATCCACCAATGACTGAAATTGTGAATAGGAGAAAGGGTACATCAGCTATCGCGTATGGCTGAATCCGATAAGCTCGGTGCTCGGAGGCTCCTCAGAGCGCACATGCATAGCCTCCGCGGACGCAAAGTACACTGTAGATGACATGCCGTTTTGTCGCGGCCAAAATCGCAATGCAGTCCGACACCACACCAGATAGCACAGGAAGAATTCGACCATAGGCAGGCCCAGCAGAAGCGGATACAAACAGTCAAACACCCGGTAATGCCATAACTTGGGAAGAATAATGTGTCAGGGACAAACACAGCCAATATCGACTGTCCTCAATGGGCACACCAATAACATAAGACTTCGGATCATATACAACCACAGATCCAGGAAATAATCCACCAAGCTTTGATGGCTGGCTATATAGTCGCATCAGATAATCGTTTTTACGCAAACAGTTCAGCACTGCTCTTAATCCAGCACCAGCTCATCATACAAATAGTAGGAAGCTTGCAGATCACATCTAATCATCTTCGTCAAGGACACTCCGACGCCTCTGAATCTGTAAGATAAACAAAGAGTCAACAAGCGCTTACCTTGTGCTCTGATAATGAAGACAGTTTTTTTTAGAGTTCTACTGTTGGATGTTTTTGCTTTACATCCTAATCCCTCGTTTTCAAGTCATACTACAAACTGCGATACAATATTCACAGATGTGAGGATTGTGCAAACTAGATCCGTTTATACGGAATTTAAGTCTATATCAACTTTTGGAAGCAAAGGTATCTTTGTTTAACAGGTCAGTTTGGACTGATCCCTTGAAGGGTGGTTTTATTTTTAGGCTAGCTGAGTAGTTTTGATTAAGGTTTTATTAGTTTATTACTCTAAACTAAATCAATGATTTGCAGGATACTTGCTTCATGAAATAAAATACTGGATCCTCTCCCCTCTTCCTTGTTGCTTGAATAAAATACTGTATCCTTCATGCAAGAACAGCATAGTTCAAATTTGGCAGAATCTATTGTGCTTTACATACCGTCACTTTGGTTTGCTTGGTAGTGTGGGTGTTAATTTGCTCCAGGAGTGAGATGAGCCTTTCTTCAGACACCTGAAACCAGAAAAATGCAACGATTTTATATGTCAACTCTCTTGAGTTTAACTTGAAGCACCCAAAAAGGATACACAAAGGCACAAACCGATCTGTCATTAACTACCTTTTCAGATATTCCACCAGTCTGAGCAGCTCTCAACAGAACATCCTCCACCCCTCTTGCCTTGTCAGGTTTGACTAAAGCTATGCGGGAGACTGTCAAATTCATGCAAAAGTAAGCATTGTATTACCTCAACTGTCTACACTTTATTAGCAGATTTATGACTGATTTGTAGCCAAACATATCTGTTGATTCAGCACATTATTTCTAACAGTGACAAGGCTCTACTTGTGGAACAGCAAAAGCTTTTCTAAACCTCTGCAGAAACATAAATGATCCATTCAAGCAAATTCTGTCATGATATGCTACAACCAAACTCCAACAAACTGTTATTGAACTTAAACAAACATGATTTGTATTTTTCACTTCATTCTTAACATTGACGTCAACACAAATACTGTAATAACTTGAAATGATTATATGAAAGAGTTTAGTCAGTGCAGCCTGTTACGAATTTGTTCAGGTTGCACTAGACCTGCAGCATTTTCATCTCAGACCATATCGTTAGTTACACAAAACATAACCGCATAGAAGATTTCCTTAAATACAGGCCCTAATAACCCATATTTTCTGATGAATCAGCAAAATAAGTTGTCTGAAATAGCAAATAACACACATACCAATTTCATGCCATCACCTAGGTTATATTGGCAATATAGAATATACGTTTTTTTTTCTATCTGCTGCCATTGCTAAAACTGAGGAAGCAGATGTAATGATTTATCACAAACTCCAACTGCAGGACTGCAGCTACATGGACAGAACTGTCCTGAACAGCATGTCAAAAACAACTGTCCTGATCAGCATGGCACTCAGGAATATATACCAATTGGGCCACCACACAACTGATGAAACACATAACAGTTTTAGACCAAATGCTTCCAGCCCTCCTTTATAGAAAGCAAAAACAACATATGCTGGTGGTACCAGCTTACATTGTAGCAGCACACACCCAGATCTAAGTGACTTTGCTTAGACTGACAACAGGATTGGAGCATGAAACTCGGTAACGATCTCCGAGAAGGACTCTAACCACATATCACAGCTGACCTCACTTTAAACTTCTGTCTACCAAGGGGCCAAAACCAAAATTCAGCTAAGAGAAATTAACAAACTCCACTAGTAATAGAGCAAAGGGATTTTCGGAAAGTACTCCATCCAACTCCAGCAGGTAGACTTGCAGAGTTTCTTTGAAAACACATAACAGTTCCATGCTATGAAGGTAATAATAACTCACTAAAAGATGAAAAATAGTAAAATACAACACAAAGCTTCTACCTCCAGCAACCATTTGAATGTAAATGGTTTAAAACACAACCATTAAGTGCATCATAAATGGAGTCAATAACGAGAACTTACGCCTTTCTCTGGCTTCAGAAGATAATATTTGAGCAAGCATCATCTGTCTGCGTTCCTCAGCTTCCCTGATTAAGATTCAAGATTCAAAGTCAATTCAGCATTCCCCCAGTTTAACAGAACATAGCTTTAGATGATGAGCTATAACATTCCGGGGAAGATAGTGGAGGAATGGACCATACTGTTTTGCCTCTTCTTGAGCTTTTTGTTGGCCTGCATTTTGCTGATTTGCCTAATAAGAAATTCAGAATAGATAAAAAGTCAGTCCACTGAAGAGCACCAAGGACTAGCTCGGAGATCTAAACATGGAAGATTCAATTTAAATCATGCAGCTTGCTATCTTACCCCACCGCGTTGTGCCATTAGCTCTTGCATCCTCCTCTGCCTGATGGCTTCCAACTCTGGGTCAGCCTGGCAAGCAAAATTGTATAATTCCATCAGAAGAAGTCACCCAACAAGCATATGGCTATGGATAGAAGCAAACTGTTCCCACTTGAGCCATAGATAAAGCCAATCAATACACCTAAACAGTTCAAATTCCATTGATTTTTAAGCAATCGTTTTCTTCTAAAAGAAACAATTAAACAGAAAAATGAAAGATTTGTGCCAAAAAACAGATCAACTAATACAGATTTATTTCAAAAAATCCTTAAATTCTTATGGCATCATGTTTACTGGTACAGTAGGGCAATTGATGTTGAGTTAAAATGACAGAGAAGCCTACTTTTTAATAGCCATAGCAGAAACTTTCTAAGCTAAAGGAAGACTACTTGAAGGCACACAAAGCACCACGGAACAGATGGAAGGAGCCTCCAACACCAACAAAAAAAACAAATACAAACATATTTCCTTGTTCTTTTGGATGTACGGACGCAAATAGACTTCATGAAGCATATCATTATGAGCCCATTAATAACTCTCAGCAAGCTAGATTGAGCATTTCCACACAACATCACTCCAACCTCATCTCTAAAGCTAGCAAAACCACTAAAATTTTCCTGTTATCTACTCAATTTCATTTGATGAACAAGATCTTCAAAACATCAATTGTCGAGTCTATAGTGCAAACAGATGGGGCGCAGTTCTCCTCGGGCTTTCTCAGATAACTAAACCAGTAGGGACCGAATCTGAGCGAGTCATTAACCATAAGGAAACAGGGATCAACATGAGCGAGTAATCAAACAACGCAGCAAAAGGGCAACCACAAATCGCAGCCCAGATGCTTGATCTTTCCACCAAGAACGAACTAAAACCCTAACTAAGATTCAACACAGGCAGAAGCTGACAGATCCTTTCAACCAAAAACAAAATAGGGATCAAAGCGCCAATCTCACCATCTTGCGCACCCGCAGCGGAGATTGCAAGCCCCTTCACTCCGGACCTCACTTGAGCGGCGACGGCCTCCGCGGCGAGCTGTTGGCAGCGAACAGCGAATCCAGCCTTTTCTTCTGCTTCCGCGTGGGCAGAACGCGACCCCGCCTTGGCTCTCGCCTTTCCACCCTGTGGGCCCATCGCAGCCGTCCGATCTGAAACCGCTTCCCTACGCCGTCCGATCGGATCATTGGGGATTCCTGGCCCCGATATATTCGCCGAGACGCCTCCCTCCTTTTCCAGTGCCTTGTCCATTTTTTCCCATTTCCATTTCCACTCTTCACCGCATCCACCGCGCCGCCGCGAGAGAGAGAGAGAGAGAGAGAGAGAGAGAGGAGGGTTTCCGATGGAGAACGGCGAGGAGACGTTCGCCTCCCCCACCGCCGCCGCCGCGGACTTCGAGTTCGCCACCAACGGCGGGGACCGCACGGCCAAGCTCCACGACGCTGCGGACGAGATCGAGGCCCTCAGCGCGGCGAAGCGCGACCTGGAGGAGAAGCTCGAGTCCGTGAGCCACGAGAACCGCTTCCTGTCCTCCGAGTCCCGCCGCCTCGAGGCCCTCGTGTCCCAGGCCCGCGACGAGGTCGCCGCCTTCGAGCAGGCCGCCGCCACCAACGAGAGCGAGGCCGCCACGCTCCGCGCCGAGGTCGAGCGCCTCCAGGGCCTGCTCGACGCCGAGAAGGCCGGCCACGAGGAGGAGATGCGCAGGGGCGCGGGGCTCGGGGACCAGCTGCAGACCGCGTACAAGGAGAAGGTCGCCCTCGAGGAGGAGATCGAGGCCCTGAAGGCTTCCGCCACCGCCGCAGGGAAGGGCAAGGGCGAGGAGGAGATGGACTCGACTGCACGCTCGGCTGGGACTCCTAAGGATAGGGATGCGGGGCTGGTGCCTGCCGAGATGTTGGCTGCTGCGGTGGCTGCTGGAGCCGGTGCCACGGCCGCCATCGCCGCTGTCTTGCTCCACCGCAAGAGGTAATCTGGTGGTCCGATGCGTGGGAGGTTTTGATCCGCTGCTATGGCCTATATGAGAATGGGTTATCGTTTTGTCAGGGTACTAGTATTACTGAACTCGTAGTGGTATCGTTACTATTTTGCTGGGTAATAGATTAGAACGCATATCGCAAGTACTGTTACTTTCTGCGGTTTTCCATGCTAATAAGGGTTGTGAAAACAGTTGAGAGAGACAATGTAGTTCTGGTCTGTTATTTTGAAGTTGCACCTAATTCCAGGCTTCCAGTTATTACCACCTGGCTACTTTCAACTGTTATGTGACGTGCATTCCTGGATGGTTTTGCTCTTTGTTTGTGAAATCTCTGTGGCTGAGATGTTGATGGTTCAGATCGAGCGAATTGTAAAATCTGGGCATGAATCACTCTTCACTGAGGTTAATGGCGTATTGGCGTTACCTGCTTGACTCAGCAACTGTGAGCTTGTGGCTATTTAGGCACTGGCTAACCCGGAAAGTGCTGGTGTTGATCATGCCATTTTTGTTTGGGATATTTGTTGTCTTTTCAGGTGGTCAATGGGCAAGGACATTACCTTGGTCAGTGAATGATTGCAGATGTGTTTAATTGCAGATATGTTTCATTGTTTGTATGCCTATTGCTGCTTGATGTTTGTTGAATGCATGTATGCTGACTGCCAGGTTGTCGCTAGTAATTAAAAATGTGTTAGTGTCAATGGATTTTCAATGAATATGTATTGTATATCCATGAATTTGTTTTCTTAGTTATAGTCATTAACTAATGTCCGTCTCTCCTTTATACAAGTGAAGCTTGTGCCTTGATTGTTGTTGCTCAGCACAAAACTTATGCTTTGATAATTACACTTATGATGAAACTAATAGGTGAAAGAAATGAATCGACATTACAAGTCACATTGTTAAGTTAGGAGTTATGTAAGCTTCAATATATCCAAGTGCTTTAAAGGTTTGTCACTTTAGCATAGATTTGAAGTCAACAATTTTTTATGTGCTCAGGTAATTTGAAGATGCCTAGGTCAGCCTCTGAATGTTGCATGTGGCTGTTCATTTTTTAAAGCTATTGATAAAAAATGTATCATCTTGCAGTATTTATAAACCATGTCCTTGTCTGTTTCTTGAACTTGTTATGTATTTTTTTAGAATCATGTGGCTGCTCTACCCACTGTTTTTTAGTATGATGTTACTATATTTGAGATGAAAAGATTTACAGATTTAGCACCTCACATATTTAAGCTAGGCCGCATCATTTTTTACAGGAATCGTCTGGTTTGAATATCCCATAGGTATATGTTTTGATGTAACATGTTTGTCTAGCCCTGTTCTGTGCATGCCTGTCTAATGTCTGTTCCGTTGGCATGCTGTTTTTTGCTGGTAGACAAATAGTTATCTGAGTCTAGCTCATGTTTCAAGGTCACTTCTCTCTAGGGGTTATTATATATTTTTTTTCAGTTGGCAAATGAACTCAGTGCATGCTACTTATTTATTTTTTGATAAGATTAAGAAAAAGGGGAAGTACATTCAAGGATTTTCTAGTTTCAACATTTTGATCAGCCTTTGGGATGATGCCTGTGAACTGGGGTTATTGGTTCTTTTAGATAGGTCCACACTGTACCATCTTGCAGTAGTTCTTGGTGGCTAAACATGTTCGTCAGTTTCTGATGCTTATAGTTATATGTGTAATCTGGCTTTTAGTGTTCTGTCCGTCATTCTAGCCAGTGATTTTTTATTGGGTTGTTATAGCTGTGATGAAAAGCTGCACCGATTTAGCGTCTCGCAGTAGAAGCACATCAGCCTGGTTTTAAGTTCTTTGGTCAGCTAGCTTATCATATTGGCAACTGGTTGGGCTGTTCTACTAAGTAGGCCATTTTGTTTGCCTTGCTTTGTTCTATGTATGCCTGTCCATTAATATCAATTGCATGAACATGTTCTTATACCATTGGTAACTGTAATGTTATTTGGATCTGGGTGTTGCTCTGAGGCCATTTTTCTCACTAGGTGTTACTATCTCACTATCTGTGCGTCCCTTTTTGTTGATGGTACAAGCCATGTGGTGTCAGGAAACCGCGTGTTTGGTGTATGCCGGCAGGTTTATTTGTTTGTTGGATTTATCACTTGATTGTCTTGGAGTGTTAATCCATTCATAACCAAATGCCTTGGCAGTAGATTTATTTGCTGGGTACTTGGCTTGGAAGTTCGCAGATTGCAGATCTTATAGTGATATGGTTCTACGTCGAATTTGATATTAGTAGTTCTTATTCGTTCTTTTGGGTTGCATAATGTATTGACGATTTGGACATTTTTACAAGGCTGGTTGCAGTTGACAGTTGGATTCGCCAGGTTAGTTCTGCTGCTAGTGTTGCAGTTCGGATGCTCACTGATAACATTTTCGCGTGCGCAACTGCTCGCTTAAGCTTCATGCTATCTATCTATGCTTTGTTTTGACTAAGCTTCACGTATACTATTGCAAATGACTGAGTTTGATTTATGTATTGTGATTATTAACATTCCGTGCACACCCTGCATACGAGCAGCATTAACTGCAGAGATACACATGATGGTACGCTTAACATAGCCGAACATCATTCATCAGGTCACGATGTAGATGAACAATGGTGTTTTGTCAACAGCGCCTGTTCAGCTTGATTTTTTTTTCTCTGAGCAACAAATGCTGGTTTTGGTTGGGTTCAAAATTTCGGATATACGGAGTAGTTCTGTAAACTTAGTTTTTTTAATAAGGGAAAACTTAGGTTTTGGTTGGGTCAAAAAATCCGAATGGTGGTAAGCCCAGCTAATATGCACCCGGTTTGGGCCTTCACTACCCGCAGGGCCCGTCTCGCTCGATCCCCTTCTGCTGTTCTACCCTAATTTCGATCAATTCTCAAAAAAAAACCCCCCCCTAATTTCGATCGAGTCCTAGCGAGCGCATCGGCCGGTGGCGGCAGCAGCCGGCAGCGAGACCCTCGGCGGCAAGATCTCAAGTCCCGGCGCTTTTTTTTTCTTCGTCGACGCCTCACCGGAGCATTTTGCTTTGCTGCTAGATTGGAACTGATTGATCTCATTGAGAATTGTTGGATGTGAAGAAAAATTCAGATAATGGGTTCCATATCGTGTACAGAAAACTTGCAAAGGTTGTTTCTTGCGCCCAGAAAAAAAGCAGGTCCAAACTCTTTAGGGGAATGGATTTGTCTCGGTTCACATTTCAGTGGATTCTACAATGGTGGAATCAACAAACAAGGTACTACTAAAAAGGCACTGAATTGAACTACTCCGTAAATCAATAGATCAGAGCTATATCACCTATTACAACGAAAAGAACGGAAGCATCTATGCCTCATCTATATCGCTAGTATATCTACGTACAAAGCCAATGTCACGAGGAACACAACAATTCACACGCGCTTCAGCCGAAGAGCAGCCGCGCGTGCGGGCACAGTTCCCTGTACGCCTGCTTGATGGTGTTGTCGGCGACGCCGGTGGCCGCGGACATGTCCCGGATCGACGACCTCCCGGCGCCGGCGCGCCGCTCCATGGCCATGTAGATGATGGCGGCCGCGGTGGAGTCCGGGTTTCGGCGCACGTCGAGCTGGTCCTGCATCCTCCTTGCCGCCTCCTGCACGGCGCGCACCTCGTCCTCCCCCATCCCGAGCAGCGAGCCGAAGCGCTCCATGTAGTCGGCGGGGCGCACGACGCCGATGTCCGCCATGGCCTCCCCGCCGGCCTGCTCGTCCCCGAGGCGCTTCCTGATGAGCGTGGTGAGCTTGCCGATGTCCTTCCTGGCCGCGGCGCCGTCGCGCGTCGCCGCGGCGAGCTCCTTGAACGTCCGGGGCGCGCCCGCGCGGCGGCACGCCACGTAGAGGCACGCCGCGTACAGGGCGTCGCCGCTCCGCCCCGCGCCCTTGGTGTAGTAGTGGTGCGCCTTGCCCTTGACCTCTTCCATCCGCCGGAACACCTCCAGGGCCCGGTCCCGCACGCCCGCCGCGATCCCGAGCCGGGCCGCCATGTCGGCGATGGCCCGGCACCCCTCGGACGACGACGCCTTCTCGCGGGGCTGCTGCTGCTGCACGCGCGCCGCCGCCGGCGGTGGCACCGGGGGCTCCTCCTCCGGCGAGAGGGCCACGGTGACGGCGCCGCCCATCACCAGCGGCAGCGCCGCGGGCTCCTCCTCCTCGGCCGGCATCTTCAGCGAGAGCGTCACGGTGCCGCGCATCCTTTGCAGGCCGGTCCCTGGTCCCTCCATTGCCCTCCGCAGCCCCGGAAGCGGGGCGGCAGCGGCGTCGGCGGCCGCGCGCATCCTCGACAGGGCGGCGGCTTGCTCGGCCGCGGAGAGCACGTTGATCGGCGCCGGGTACTCCATGGCGGCGGCGAGTTCCCGGAGCGGTGGCGTGGTTTCGGCGGCGGCCTTTCGAAGGAGATGTGGCTTCGGTGGCAGTCTTGGCTTGGTCTGGTCTGGCCTGGGCAGTGGTGGTGCGGGCGCTGGTCGTGTCGTGTGGCTGTGGCGGCGTCGACTAAAACGTGGGGGTCCTTATAAAGGCTGCGAAAGGTCGGTGGCGTTTCCGACTCGACCTCTGGGGGTTGGGGTTTTGGTGTCGCGGCGGTTACGCCTCGCCGGATCCAACGGGCGTCTGCCGCTGAGAGAAGAATTGGGGCCCACGCCATGTCAAGTCGGATAGGGATCGAACTCGGTTTGAGAATGGAGAACACGAGAGGAAACATTCAGGGGCATTGTTGCCATAAAAAGGATAAATCCTAATCATATCAGATCGGAGCTACTCCTTTCGTCTTAAACTTTAGACTATTTTAGATTTTTCTAGATATATAATTTTTATTATACTCCTAAATATATATGTTATGTCTAGATATATAATGAAAACTATATAGTGAAGAAGTAGTAGAAAACTTAATTTAAGGGTTAAATTGTGCTAAGACACGGAATCACGAAAAGCTATAGTTCTCCTCTCCCCTTGCAACTGATGATGAGTACATGAAAGGCGAAGGAGCACCTAGAAGGATGAAATAAGTCGTGGCATCGACAGAGACCAAGGGCAAACGAGTTCTTATGCACATCATTAAAAGTTAATTGCAGCACGTTTTGCAAACTTGAATTTGTTTTTCCTTATCGCCTTGCACAATAATTTTTTATTTTTATTTTTGATTGGGTGAAAGATGAACGTGATTATTACGTGAACATACACTTACGTGCCCGCGTGGTGTGTGTGTGTATCTCCAAGCAAAGATTGAAAATTTACCTCTCATAATCTCGTGTAACACCGCATTGAACGCACACTAACCATTCATGCAATGGGTATGTTTCATAACTTCATATGTTCACGCATGTAATGAATAATTCTTCCAGGGCGGAGCCAGGAATTTTGGTTGAGGGGGGCCGATCCAATGTATTATAATTGAATGATTATCATATAAAATTTAAAATAAATGTCACAAAATTCACCGGCACTTATAATTTATGATGAATATACTAAAATTTGATAATACAAGAAATTATCATTCCATTGAAAATAAATGTAAAATCACCATTGTGTTACACAAAAGTAAGATTAAGTATCCCTTTTTATTTTAGTAGTAACCTAGTGTTTTTATATCATCCACAATATCTTCTCTCTTGAAATGGAAATACATTATATTACTTTTTAATTTCATGAGTATCATGCAAAGATTAAACATTTCGTCAGAATTTATAAGCCCCTCAGGTACAAATAATATAAACTAAATTAAAGTGAAATTAACAAAAAATAGGTAAAATGATTTGCATACACAAGTTGTAGATCCGCACTGTCGTTTGCTAGCCTAGCTCACTGCAACTTGCTCGCCGTCGTGCAGTAGGGCAGAGATTTGGAAAGGCAGCAGGACGGCAGCGTTTGTATACTCGCGCATGTATAACATGTATCAAACGAACAAATGACCTTATTTCACTTAAACTACAACTCTATAGCCTGCAATACAAGGGGGCTAAAAAAATGTCTCCTTCGTTGAGGGGGCCCACGGGCCACGGCCCCTGCCAGCCCCCCCTCGGCTCCGCCCCTGAATTCTTCCAAACATTTTCGAATGAAGGGAATCCTCCTTGCTACATTTTCCAACAAAGATGGGCAGTATGAATCCTTCTTGGTGGAAAAATTAAGGTATTTTTATTCTTGAGTCAACTACGAGAAATGACTCCGTTTCAGAATGAGCGATGCCATGCGGTGCTTGGAAATTTCTATATGCATGCAAATATTCACAGATCAAATTATTCCATCTTTTGAGCCAAAATACGCATATAATCTCTCTGTTCTAAATTACTACTCACTGATAACTTTTTCACAATGTTTAACTATTTGTTTTATTAAAAATTAGTCCAAATATACGAGAAAATAAGTCATATTTAGTATTTCTTTGGTGTTAAAGTAAGTAACAAACAACTTAAATGACTGCATAATTTTTTGAATATAAAGAATGGTCAAACGTTGTGGAAAAAAAATCAACAACGAATAATATATCTTTTTGAAGGGGATACCCCAGGGAATAGTTTTGTGTGGGTCTCGCCGAGTTCTAGGAACGAAAGTACACGAACAACACAATTTAGACAGGTTCGGGCCGCGAGTAGCGTAATACCCTACGTCCTGTGTGCTTAAATGTATTGCACGTGTGGTTGTCTGATGTTTTGAGGGGGTCCCTGCCCCGCCTTATATAGTCCGGGGGCAGGGTTCCAAGTCAGTTTGTACAATCCTAGTCGTATACAACATGGATAACTACAACAAAATACTTTGGGGAGTTTCCTATTAGTACACGACTAGTTATTCCAATCTACTACGCCGTCTTGCACCATAGCCGACTGGTTTGGAGTAGTCGGATCAAACTCTCTCTGCCGAGTAGTTTAATCCTCTGGATAAGTGGCCCTAGGGATCCTGGTCCCACAAGCCCCCGAGCATCTTGCGCCTTTGCTTCAAGTCTTGAATAATTGGAGCCAAGCTCAAGACACTCAAGTTTCTCTTGACGAGTAGTTCCATTGGAGTGCATCTTTTGATGCACCCAATGGGTGTCACCCCCGAGCCTCCGAGTACTCGTGAAGTAGTCGGAGGTTCAAAAGCAACTTTCTGTCTTCATCTTGAGTAGTTCAATGGCGTGCACCTAGTAGGTGCACCCATTGGGTGTAGCCCCCGAGCTTCGAGTAGTTTGCTTGAAGAAACCAGTCGAAGGTCCTCGAGTAGTTGTTCCATAAATGTCGGAAAATCAAATCCCAGAATATCCGGTAACAGCCCCCGAGCTTTAAAGCAAAATATCTTTTTGATTTAAAGGTCAGAGTAAATCTTTCTTGATCCGTTGTAATCTTGAATGTCCGAAATTCTCGCCGCCGTCTGTTAAGGAAAGTTATCCCGAAAAAAATAGGCGGGAATGTAGAATGCCATGCGCCGCCGCACTGTAGTGTACAGTAACCCTAACGAAGGGTTATATAGATCTGGCCAACAAACTCGAATCACGCACTGAGCTTTTTCATAGCCGCCACCCTCAGAGCGCACTGCGACCTTGAATCCTTTGTCAACTAAAAACCCGCAGCCCCCAAGCCTGAGATTTGGTTGAGGTAGCCCCCGAGCTTCGGAGTCAGTGAATGCGAGAGAAGTCCAAGGTCATAATCCGCTCCAATATGTCTGGATCGAAGCGAAGTGCTATCTCGAAGAGGGGCGAGAAGAAGAAGTCATTGGTTCCAGAGTCATCAGCAAAGCCTGCATTCGCGGATCCGACATCGCCATCTATTTCTTGGAAGAAATGTACAACGAACACCGACGACCTCACTGAACTAGTGGAAGAAGGTTTGCTTCTAGATTCCGTAGCTCTTGAGTGGAAGTCTTGCTACAAACAACCTTTTCCTACTGAAAACAATCAAGAAATTCCTTTGTTTATCTCTTTTTGTGAGCGAGGAGTTGGATTACCCATCTCTTCTTTCTTCAAAGAACTCCTTGCATTCTATAGCTTGCAACTGCATCATCTCAACCCAAATGGGGTACTCAATATTTCTGTCTTTGTCCACGCTTGTGAAGCGTTTTTGGGTATCAAACCCAATCTTGCCTTGTTCCGCACCCTGTACCACATAAAACCACAGCCTAACAATATTCGAACAGAAGTAGTCGGTGGTGCAGGGATTCAATTTCGCCAGAACATGAAGGCCAAGTGGTTTGAGATGCCCATCATGGATTCATGTGGTGATTGGAAAAACAAGTGGTTTACCATCGGTAAGTATACTCAAATATCTTGTTTATTTAAATAACTAGACCCTTATATCATGTTAACCACATGTTTGTATATTGGGATACAGCAGGAAACCACTCTTTGAGTTGTCCACCAAAAGATGGGTGGTTTCCCCGAGACCAGTCAAACTGGAACTCGCGCCCAACTGCTGAAGAAGCCAGGGATGTACCCGCCTTGTTGAAGCGAGTACAAGAATAGAAGGAACAAGGACTTACTGGAGTGGGGATCGCGTTCAGCTTCATGAAGCGGAGGATCCAACCACTCCAGGAGCGTCATCACCTGGGCTTTGAGTACGAAGGCGACATGGATCAGACCCGTACTGCACCTGAAGCTATTTCGGATGAAGCGGTGTTGAATCGGCTGAGCCAAATGTTTACTGATGTAAACAACAAGCCAGTCAATGTTAATGAATTGTCCAAAGATAACCCTCCAGCAGAAGTAAGTACTCCCACCTTTGAATATGTTGATAATTAGGATCATATAATGATATGAATTGTCTTGTTGTGGATAGGCAATAACTGAAGAGCTCAAAGAACTCATGACCCAGGGTGAATGGGAAGAGCTGGCCCGGAGTTCCTCAGAGAGGACGATTACGGACAAGGACCAAGAGGCCGCTGATGAAGATGAAATCGTCGAGGACTCCGAAATCAGTGCACCGCCCCAAGTGCTTACCGCAAGTAAGTGTCTTGATCACCCACAAGCAGTTGAATTTGAATGTAGAAATCAGCAATCATGCTTTACTGTATGTAGCAGCGCCAGATGTGCCAGCAGCGGCCAGGAAGAAAAGATCCAGCAGAAGCCAGTCCAGGGGAGATGATACCGTACCGTGTGAAGACCCGAGCAAACGCATCAAGTTATCTCACAAGATTACTACAGTGCAAGGTTCATCCTCCTCGAGTGCTTTGGCAAGCACATCATCTGGGAGTACAACAAGCTCGAAGCGGAGCAAGCCCGTCTTCAAGCTGCAATTTCAGCCGCTGAAAGCTCCATAACCACCCAAAGAGTAAGTGAAACTACTCAATATAATACTGATATGCATGAAAATCTTGATTCTGATGTAAAGCTTATTATTTGATAGGGTCCCAGAACAGCCCGTGGAGAAAGTAATGCTACAAATTGAAGGCGGGCAGCAAGCTGACAAGGTTGAAGAGTCTGTTGCGCGTCAAATTGTACAAGCTGAAATGCCAGAACAAGGTGATGTAGCTGAAGCATCAAAGGAAGTTGTAGTACTGGAGCAACAGATTACTCCTGATGTAGTTATTGAAGATACTGAAGGTCATGCAGTTGAGAACCCGCTGGGAACTGCTGAAGAGGTTGTCCCTACAACTCAAGGTCTACCAGGGAGTCCACTACCAGAGGAGACAACTCATGTTATTGCCTCAACCAGTAATCAAGTACTTGCTATTGTATACACTTAATTGTCTTGTTTTGCATGACACAAGAGTGGTTAACTTGTTGATTCCTGTAGGCCGAAGGCCAGCATGGAGCAGAACAACCCGAAGATATTGGTCGAGTGGTAGCAACAGCCAATGTTGTGGAAAATCTTGAGAATGTAAGTCACTCTATCTGTTTGGTAGATTTATGTGATTCTTGCAAACCACTAACAATTCCTCATTACTGTAGATTGAAATAAGAGAGTCTACCAGCACTGATGAAGCTGAAGAACTGCGCAAGTATCTGCGTCTTGCTCTGGTGAGTCTTGTACTCATTGGTTGATGTGTATACTGTAGTATTCTGTTATACTTATTGAAATGATCATGCAGATGCTTGTTGATGTGGTGGAGAAGCCTGGTGACTCCAAGTTATCAGATCGTATTCGTGAGTTGGAAAAAGACTTCGTTGATGTCCGCGAACAACTCGAGCAAGAGCGGAAACAACACAGGGAAGATATCCAAGCTCTCTAGAGGCAGAGGGATAGCCTTGATGATGTGAAAGGTCGACTGGAGATCCGCGTGACCACTTTGCTCAAGGAGAACGCTGGTAAGTACTCATAAACTTGTTCATTAAAAATAGTTAGTTAAAACAAATAATATGCTCATCAATATGCATTGTAGAATTGAAGAAAAAGATCAATGAAGAAAAGGGTAAAACCACTAGTTGGTATAACCTGACCCAGCGCCAGGTTGAGGAGATAAAGAAGCTCAAGGCATCGATCGAGAAGAAGGACGCTGAGTTCGCCAAGGAGCACCGAATCCGCACCGACATGGAGAAGGAAATTGCGGGATCATTGAAGACGGCTCAGCTTAAACAAGAAGAAGTCAACAACCTGCTGGCTGAGAAGAAAGAGATTGAAGAAGCCGTGGAGCCAATCATGGAATTGCTTATCCCTGAAGGTGCGGAGTCGGGCAACCCTTCTCTTATCGAGCGTCTTCGCCAAGTGCCAGAGTGGGTGGGGGAATTCTGCAAAGCCACTCTAAAGGACTGTACCAACAGGATTCTGGCACTCTTCAAGGCTCACAACCCAACTGCCAAGCTTGATGTGAAATATATGCCGGTTGGGTTGACAGATGAGCAGTATGAAGCATTGGTGGCGGAGACAGAGCCTCTAGCTGAAGATGTAGTTAATTCGCTGCAGTAGACGGTCAATGCAAACAAGTTTTGTAATAAATAACAATACTTTGGCTTATGATATCTGTGTGAGAAGAATTTGTGAAGCTTTTGTGCCATATATTTGTGTGAAACAAAAGTACTGATTTGAATGAAAAAGTAGTCGCCTGATAAATGTCGACTTGTGTGCTAATTTAAACTAGCTCGTGATCATTAAATGAACCTGATGGTTTTGATGAGGTTATGCAAAAGTACATAATGTGCCTAGACCCAAGGTCAAAAACCTGTAAAAGCAGATGCTTGTATGAAAAGATCATTGCTTAAACAGATATAATGAATGGTTGCTGATGCAAAGCCGTAATGCTACAAAAAGTAGTATGTACTTATAATTTGCATGAATATATAGATGCATTGTATAAAAGGTGAATCTGTTGATTTCCTGTTAGGCGCAAATACTGAAATCGGATGCAGTTGGCACAAGACTCAGAGCCAGATTTCAGTAATAAACAAAAGATTGTAGAACTAACAGCAACTACCATATGAAGGTAGGTGTAGTTTAATCAAGACTTCTGAAGCTTGGTGTTGCTTTTGTGATAAAAGCAGTCGTGGCGTCTTTTGAGTCGTTGTTAACACAACTATCCCTGATACTTGAATTTAATTGAACACAGGGTTATGCGCAAGTGAAAATATAGCTTTATTGATATCTCTGGAATCAAAAAAGTATATGGTATGGTTCTGTAATCCACTGCTATGGATAGAACTTTCGTAGATGCTCAATGTTCCAGACATTGGCAAATCTTCGCCTTCTTGAGTTTGTAGGCGATATGTTCCAGCCCCAATAACTTGTTTGACGAGGAATGGACCTTCCCAACGAGACATGGGCTTATGCAAGCCATCTGTCTTCTGTATTCGCCGTAAGACCAAGTCTCCTATGACAAAGGAACGAGGCTGGACAGAGCGTTGATGATGACGCCGTAAGCCCTCGAGATAACGGGTGTTCTGAATGAGAGCCGCTACTCGAGTTTCTTCAATGCCATCAACATCTTGAAAACGTTCCTGTTGAGCGACTTATTCATCATAGTTCTCTAGTCGTGGAGCATTCCAAAGAAGATCATCAGGTAGAACTGCTTCGGATCCATAGACTAAAAAATAAGGGGTTTGTCCTGTTGCACGACTTGGCTGCGTGCGTAGTCCCCAAAGTACTGCCGGTAACTCTTGAGCCCATTTTCCACCATATTTCTTGAGTGGTTCATAAAGTCTAGGCTTCAAACCCTGCAGTAGCAAGCCATTGGCCTTCTCGACTTGACCATTGGCCTTTGGATGAGCAACTGAAGCGTAATGAGTCTCAATCGAGTACTTTTCGCAATATTCTTGAAATGCTTCACTTGTGAAAACAGAGCCTAAGTCTGTAATGATCTCGTGAGGTATACCAAATCGATGGATAATCCTGTTGAAGAATTTGATGAGATTTTCAGCCCTTGGATTGACTAACGGTTGCGCTTCAATCCACTTGGTGAACTTGTCAATGGCAACGATGAGCCACTCGAAACCACCAGGGGCTTTAGCTAGAGGACCAACCAAGTCCAGGCCACAACAGGCAAAAGGCCAAGATAATGGAATCATGCGGAGTTCATGTGCTGGGACATGGGCTTGACGAGCAAAAAACTGACAGCCCTGACATCTCTTGACGATATCTTCAGCATCTTTCTTCACCGTTGGCCAGAAAAAACCAGCTCTGTAGGCCTTCCCGACTAGTGTGCGCGAAGCAACATGGTTGCCGCAAGTACCACTGTGAATTTCCGCAAGCAGGGCTCTACCTTGATCAGCTGGTATACACTTCATCAACACGTTGACAGATGCGCCCCGCCGATAGAGTGTATTATTGACTACTACATAGTTTGCCGCCCTGCGCCTGATGCGAACTTGTTCGCTTTCTAGCTTTGGCAGTTTGTGATCTCGCAAGTACTCGATGAATGGAGTCATCCAGTCAGTATCGATAATCATGACCTGGAGGTCAGGCCTTAGTGGTTCTGAAACAGAATCTGCTTGGACTAGTTCTTTGATAGATGGATGATGTAACTCGTGAACAAAAATCTCTGCTGGATCATATGCGGCTATTTCTGCTTTCCACTTGCCGATTCGTCCAGTTGCATCAGGATTGTGAAAAATCTCACCTAAGGGAAATTTAGTCACAACAGTAATAGGAAAAGCTTGAAAATAATGTCTTAACTTTCTGGAGGTGATGAAAATTGCGTAGAGCAGCTTCTGGACTTGAGGGTAGCGGATCTTGGATTCCGAAAGTACTTCGCTGATGTAATAAACTGGCCTCTGTACTGGAAAGACATGGCCTTCTTCCATTCATTCGACCACAATGATTGTGCTTACTACGTGTGTAGTAGCCGCAATATATAAGAATAAGTGATCATTTTTGAGAGGAGCGACATGTACCGGGGGAGTAGTCAAGTATGTCTTGAGTTGCTCGAAGGCTTGATTTGCTTCATCAGTCCAGGTAAACTTGTTTTGTTTCTTGAGTAGCTTGAAGAAAGGGAGACCCTTCTCCCCGAGCCTTGAAATAAATCTATTAAACGCTGCAATGCACCCGGTAAGCTTCTGTACTTCCTTGATGCTTGAAGGAGCTTCCATGTTGAGGATGGTTGTGATCTTGGAAGGATTTGCTTCGATGCCTCGGTGGCTTACAATGAACCCGAGTAGTTTGCCAGCGGGAACACCAAAAACGCATTTAGTTGGATTGAGCTTCCATCGATACGTCCTGAGGTTGTCGAATGTCTCCTGCAGATCGGTAATGAAATTCTCCGGTTCTCGTGTCTTGATCACAACGTCATCAACATATGCCTCTACATTCTTGCCAATCTTGGAGGAGAGGCAGTTCGGTATGGCTCGTTGGTACGTGGATCCGACATTCTTCAACCCAAAGGACATGGTGGTGTAGCAAAAAGCGCCAAAGGGGTGATGAAAGAAGTCTTGATTTGATCATCTTCGTTCAGTGCTATCTGGTGATAGCCTGAATAACAGTCGAGGAAACAGAGTAGCGCACATCCAGCTGTAGAGTCCACGACTTGATCAATGCGTGGTAAACCCATGTGATCTGGAGGACAATGGTTGTTGAGGTCTGTGTAGTCGACACACATGCGCCACTCATTGTTGTTCTTTTTCCTGACCAGGACTGGGTTGGCCAACCACTCTGGATGAAAGACTTCTTTGATGAAGCCAGCTGCGAGTAGTTTAGCTATCTCAGCCTTGATTGCGTTGCGTCGTTCTTGATCGAAGCGTCGTAATCGCTGCCTCTTGGGCTTTGCGTCTTTCTGAACGTTAAGATTGTGCTCGACAAACTCCCTAGGAACACCAGGCATATCAGATGGTTTCCAAGCAAATATATCTTTATTAGCACGAAGGAACTTGACGAGCGCGTCTTCCTATTTACAATCTAAGCCTGCCCCTGTGAGGGCTGTTTTGGACGAGTCGCCCGTCTCAAGGTCTACAGTCTTGAGCTGCACTTCTTCAGAGGGCTTGAAACTCGTATGCGCAGGTTTCTTGGTGGGAACATCTGATTCTTGGTCTGTGGATTTCTTGGCCAAGGCGAGTACTTCCATCATCTGAGTTGGGACTTGAGCAGCCGCAGCAAACTCTACCGCCTCGACATCGCAGTCATGGGAAATCTTGAGGTCTCCCTTGAGGGAAAGGACTCCATTGGGAGCTGACATCTTGAGGACGAGGTAGACATAATGTGGGATTGCCATGAACTTCGCGAGGGCTGGTCGCCCGAGAATCGCGTGGTATGAGGTCTCAAAATCTGCCACCTCAAACTTGATGTACTCGGTCCTGAAGTTAGCCGCCGTGCCAAAGGTGACTGGCAACGTGACTTGTCCTAAGGGAATTGCAGCTTTGCCTGGGACAATGCCGTAGAACGGAGATTCCATGGGCTTCAGGTACTTGGTGATGTCAAGCCCCATCTTTGTAAATGTTTTGGCAAAGATGATGTTGAGCCCGCTGCCTCCGTCGATGAGTACTTTGGTCAGTCTGGCTTGTGCCACGACTGGGTTCAGTACTAGGGGGTATTTGCCTGGATTGGCAAAATTGGTCCACTGGTCGGCCCTGGAGAAAGTAATGGGAACCTCAAACCACTTGAGGTATGTGGGAGTAGCTGGTTCTATTGCCATGATCTCACGGAGAGATAGCTTCTTGGCGCGCTTTGACTGAGTAAGGCTTTCTCCGCTGAACAATACTGCAACAACGTTGTCCACTTGAGGGAAGCCATTGTCTTGGTCATCATTGTCACCGTCTTTCTTCTTGTTCGTTGGATTCTTTTTCTCAGGCAACTCCTTCTTGTCGAACTCTTTCTTGATGTGGATGCATTGGGCCATCGTGTGTTTGTCGTGCGGATGATATGGGCAAGGGATATTCATGACTTTATGTAGGTCATGGGTGCTTTTCTTCCGCATGGAGCGCTCAACTGCCGCGACCGTGTTGTCTGGCTTGCGCTTGTTGCGGTTGAAATCACGCCTGTTGTTGTTGTTACGACGCTCGGTGCTACTCTTGTCTTGGTTGTTGCCACCATTTAAGTTGTTGTCCTTGCGCTTGTCAAATCGCTCGCGTTCTCGATCGTCTTGATCAGCCCAATCTGCAGCCATGCTCCTGAGTTCCGCAATGGTTTCTGAGCGTCATCTTCCAAACTCGCGATGCAATTCACGTGCCCATAGACCGTCGTGAAAACAGTCGATGATCTCTCTGTCTGACACGTCTACGATCGTGGCTCGTTTCTCGAAGAATCTCTTGATGTATTTGCGCAGGGTTTCGCCTTTCTCCTGCTTGCAAGATGCTAATTCGAATCGGGTTCCGGGCCGTGCCCAGGTTCCCTGAAAGTTAGCAGTGAACTTGCGCGTGAGTTGTTCCCAGGTGTCAATGGATCCAGGGCGGAGGCCCTCGAGCCATGTCAGTGGAGCGGTATCCATCATGATTGGGAAGTATCTGACTTTGACGTCGTTGCTGCCGCCCGCCATGGTGATTGCCATCGAGTAGACTCGCAACCATTGTTCTGGGTCTTGTTTGCCTGTGAACTTCTCTATTCCAGTCGTCTTGAACTTCTGAGGCAACAGGACTTTCTTGATGCGGCTGGAGAAAGCTGGAAATCCATCATATTTGTCGTATGGAGATTGTTGTCTTCTTCCGCGGTAGCAGTCGTCCTCGTCATCGTTTCGGCGGTTCGAGTGGTGGCTTGGGGAACCACTCGGTTCGGGGTCTTGACGACCTCGGCCGCCTTGATAGTTGCGGTCACGACCACGTGGGGGCGATCGCCATGGCTATCGTCGCCCGAGGGGTCATTGTCTGGCTGATTGTCTCTGCCACGGCCGTGTGATCGACGATCTCGATCACGATTGGTGTCGCGTGGCGGGTTCTGTTCCCGGTTATGCAAAGGCTGCTCTTGATCAGCTGGGATTGGGCCGTAGAGTTGTTCAAATTCAGCTCATCGATGAATCTCGGAAGCTATGCGATTGGCTCTGCTGGCGTCGATTTGGGAGCGAGCATCTTGGTTGGCGTTGATCGTGTTTCGGAGATCGCCAGCCACAGGGTTGGTTCTGTTTCCTCCTTGGGGAGCCGGTGCAGTGCCTCGGATCACGATTTGCCCTGCGTTTCCCTGTGGGGCACGGCTTGGGTGAGGGGATGATACGGAGCGGCTGCCTTGAGTTCTTTGGTCTGGAGTCCTCTGGACCATCCCTGGCCCACCTTCGGGTTGGGGCTGGGCCGCGGCTAGCAAGGTGAGTACTTGTTGTAGATGCGGTGTGCTAGGCATAGCTTTGACAATTTCAGCAGCCACGGTCAGATTGGTTGGTGCGTCGGGTAGAACGGGTTGATCCCCGACCATCTGGAAGTCATTATCGAGGTTTCGTGTAGCGGCGGCGCACCTAGCTGCATTGACGCGCCTTTGCCTGCGCTTCACGTTCCTCGACCGTCGGGCCGTCCTCTGCTGATCAGTCTCATTGGGTACAGTCGGCTCTTCGTCGGAGATATCGCCCATAAGCTCTCGCTCATATTGGTCTCCTTGTCCTGGTGCGCCTGCCATGTAGACTTGCCTGCTTGGATCGCGTAGTCGTAGGCTGAGAGCGCCGGAGACGGTATCCCCCGTTAAGCCGGAAGAAGGAGTGATTGAAGCGGTCTTGCCGTCTTGATAGGGCAGATCCTCCAGTATTGCGGCACTTAGTCTCGACTCGTTGCCCCAACAGGAGTCGGCAGGGATCGCGCCTGGCCAGTGAACAAGGAGTCCTCCTGGCGAGTTGGTCACGACAAGTCATGAGGGGAGCCGAACGGGTGGTTGCTCGAGGGTAACGTCAGACTTGTAGTAAGTGCTGCAGTTGAATCGTGCAACGTTGTCTGGGGAGTTGCTTAGTAAGAGCGTGAAATCGTCTTCGTCTTCGTCCTCTGATGGTCCATAGACCAACTCAGAGTCCTTACAATGATTCACGACCTGGCTAGGCGATAAGCTTGTCTTGTCGCCCTGCTTCGCGATGTACATCTGTTGATATACAGCCGCGGAGTTGGAGAGGCCGAACGGGAATCGATCTGGGTGGTTTTCCGATGGCATAGCCAGCTCGGAATCCCTGACTCTTTCCATGTTTGGAACAGAGTTGTACCCAGTCTTGACTTGGAGAGTCCCGTTCGGAGTTCGAGTCGTTGTCAAAGTCGAACTTGGTGTTGAAGTAGGGGTTGATGAACTCGTCGAGATCTCATTCTCGGCGAGGTCTTGACGCGGCTCCAGTGGAGACGCCGGCATCGAGTAGGGCCCCGGTCGATCTGCTAGGAACGACTCGAAACCGAGCTTGCCATCAGAGACGAAGGTCCATGAGCCGATGACGAACGTCGCGCCTTCCTCGATGCCGCTTGCTCTGAAAGTTGATCCCATCGCGCCTAATGTCGAGCTTCGGCGAGAGTGCCCCACGGTGGGCGCCAAGTGTCGACGAATTATGTCGAGCACGTCTAACCGAGGATACCCCAGGGAGTAGTTTTGTGTGGGTCTCGCCGAGTTCTAGGAACGAAAGTACACGAACAACACAATTTAGACAGGTTCGGGCCGCGAGTAGCGTAATACCCTACGTCATGTGTGCTTGAATGTATTGCACGTGTGGTTGTCTGATGTTTTGAGGGGGTCCCTGCCCCGCTTTATATAGTCCGGGGGGCAGGGTTACAAGTCGGTTTGTACAATCCTAGTCGTATACAACATGGATAACTACAACAGAATACTTTGGGGAGTTTCCTATTAGTACACGACTAGTTATTCCAATCTACTACGCCGTCTTGCACCATAGTCGACTGGTTTGGAGTAGTCGGATCAGACTCTCTCTGCCGAGTAGTTTAATCCTCTGGATAAGTGGCCCTAGGGATCCTGGTCCCACGGTGTATATGTTTGTATTTGAAAGAAATGAAAAAGTGTTTAATTAGTGTACCAAATTAAACAAGGATCAAACACTACTTGCTAGATCGGCAAGAGAAAATCAATGTAAGAAGATATAGCAAGTAGTGCAACAATCTTTAGTTTCTTATGATGATGCTCATCAGGTTGCGGGTGGCTTTCTCTTACGATGAAACTAAAGATTGTTGCACTCCTTGCAAATATACTACTTGCTGCCATATTAGATAACCAACACCACTTATAAGTTGGCTAACTCATTATGCAGCTCATTTAAGTTCAATTAAATCAAATAACTTCAAGGCACCTATAAATGCGGAGTGTGTTATTAACTGCCAGAATGACGTCTACACATTTGGTGCAGGTCGAATATTTGAGCCTCAAGCATGGGGAGCCAAGGTAAAATTATCAATCTGGATCATTAGGGACCATGAGATCCTATCTCTTGTCATATTTGTCATTGGAGACCCATATAATATACAAAAATGTCTCTAGAAGATCTTTACATTGGGTTAGATGAGATTGCATTGCACTAGAAAAGGAAAGATACAAAATGTAAGTGAATCTAACGGGCTCTCAACTTTTATACGAAAGTTTTATCTTTTTCTCAAAGGCCTAACTAGGGCTATATAAATAGAGGGACCCTTTACACCACACACATCTTTTGTTCGGTGTTGTAGGTGTCCTCAAGTTTGCCCTTCATTGCGTGCACAGGCAGCTAGGAGAGCAGGCCTCCAAAACACCACCTTCTTGAATTTTTTGCACCTAGTGGAGGCGATTTGGGTTTTCGGGGAGCGATTCACATGACTGCTCGCTAGTACGTGGTGTTTCATATGATGAGACTACTTCGACTATATTATGTTGCACAGCTACTTCTTGAACATAAGGTTGTACAACTACATTAGGCTGTTGGAATCATCGTGTCCGTTCAACGCTTCCCCAACCGATCCACATGGCTACGTCAACATACTTCGTATCAGATGGCTTCTAATAATTCAAAGAATAGCTCCCTGCCTTCGGCAACAGTCCCAAGTATATGATCTCCGATCCCTTCTATTAGGATTTTAATGTTATATGTGGTAATAATACATTCATATTAGACAGATTTGGGTGTTGCCTTTATTATGTTATATTGCTGTAGAATTTATATTATGGGTAGTCTTTTTGTTATCTCTACTATGTTCATCTAAAATTTCGTGAATTATTTAGTATTTTGCTTCTTTAATTTAAAATGAAAATTATTGATATATCCAACAATATACATACCCCAATGGGATTTTAAATACAACAAGATGCAAAAATCTTATAATTATACATACAGAGCATATTTTGGATTGCAATAAGTCCATGCTACATTTTTTTTCGCATTAAATTATATTCAGTAGTATTGATGGAACAAGTGAAAAAAGTAATTTGAGAACTATATTGTGTCCATGACTAATTTACATGAATCATACACTCCAATAAAGTGTCCCTTGGTCTCTATATTCAGATTTTTTTTTTGTGCGTCCAGTCCATCACGAATTCACGATTCACATTCTGCCAGCTTCTCTTCTTCTATGACGATGTTAATTAGGGAAGGGGGTTTTCTCCAACGAGATCCTTCGCGGTTAGGGTGAGGAATTTGGTTTTATTAGGGGGGGGGGGGGGGGGGGGGGGGGGGGGCTTTTCGGTGAGAATCTATGAAATCTCTATTGCGCGTAGAGTTGTGGCATGGAGATAGGCAGGCCCGACAGTGTTGATAGTTTGCGGACAGTGTACCGAGCCAACAATGAGTCAATGAAGGCATCACTCGATAGGGTGGTAGAAGACTACTGGCATGGAAGGTTGCAGCTAATGTTGCACTTTGAGATAGAGCATTAAACCATGAGGGGGAGATGCTTGTTTTCAGTGAGGAAGGACATGGATCAGAAAAAGAATGTCATGAGATAACAGATAGATGTGAACGAGATGGAAGAAAATTGAGTCCCAGGAACATTGGCATTATTAGACAAACCCTGAACTAAAGTATTCAAGCTAAATGTTCCAACTAAAGGCCGTCCTAGTCACTGATCATAACCAGCCGCAGGCTAGTGTCGTCTTTTAAAAAGAAAATGGCAACGTATTAGGTGAAAACTAACCCCTCCGTACAAACTTTGGAAACCACAATCTGATCCACACGATGATGTTGATCCAATGGGCCTCCCACCTCCCATGCATGCTAGTTTTGCCAATCCCCCCTCCCACCTTCCCTTTGAATAACGGAGGGGTTGATTTGCACCGGATATGTCTCCAAAGAAAATAACAACATAAACAAAAGCATACACCAACAGAATTTATCCAACAGTTAAATAACAGCAACTAATGGAAGGATCAACGCACGAAAGCTGGATAAATTCTGTTGGTGTATACCTCATTTTTCCTGACACGAAAGCTATGTTTCTTCTCTCACAAGAATCTCAGGCGCCAAACTTGCAAAATGTTCCACAAGTCTAAAAATTCTCACATTTACACAATATAAAGAGATAATAGTAACTATATATATGAGCAACAAAACACACAAGAACCATATCTTGTTACATCAAAGATCTCACGCTCTAAATCACTTGTGCAATTATAATTTGGACTTGTCAATTTCATTTTGACACACTTTTAATAAACTAACTAATGGAAGGATCAACGCACACACAAGACACGACTTGTGAGCCGTCCAACAGTTGTACCTCATACTTTATGATCGGCAAAAACTCAAAACTTCATCTGATTGCGCTTTTGCATGGATTTACAACTTCTCTTGATCAAGCGTTAAAGCCTTGATCTATCTAACATTTTGGCTTCTCCACTTCTTCTTTGGTATCAACAGTTCTGTCAACAAACCATTTTCTGGATGAGGTACCTTAATTTGTTTTAATAGAAAGCACCTTATTGTCTCACCAGTGTTTTCACCATCTTTTTACAATAGAAAGCACCTACGAATATCTTCTCCTGTGCCATCTTGTTCTTCCATGAACCAGCATTCACAGTGCATCTAGCTCCTGGTCGATCATTGAAAGTCAGCAATCTTTACCTTTTACTTTTCAAGTACCTGCACAAGACCATGATCTAGAAAAACATATAAGAACATAAGAACCATATGCAGACATAGCCGTTAGTCAAAGCATGAAAAATGCTTAACATGAATAAAAAAATAGTCTAAATACCCAGAGTTTGCATAAAAAAGGTTTTCAGTCTTTTCAAGCTACTCTGCATTGAACAATATATCTCATAAAGTTTTCTAAATATGTTTTAATTCCGTGCCTGGACGGCTTACCAGCATAACAAAGGTTAAAATTTATTTGTTCATATATTGTATTATTTTAAATATTCTGAAGATATACTTTCTTTTATTTCAGGTATATCTAGGGGCCATATTGTTGGTCAAAATTCTAGCCCAGGCCTTTCCAGCCCCAGCCTGGGACAATGAGCAGGTTTATCGAATAGCCCTGTGAATCAATTCATCACAGACACTATAATGAGAACAGCCAGGCCAACAATGCAGCAGCAGTCCCCAACTAACATGGCTGAATTGCATCAGCTCAGCAACTCCTGCCAGTTTGTTTCAATGGATAGATATGTTCAAGTGATTCGGTATAGTACACTTGTACTAATCGAGTGAACTTTCCCCTCAATGCCAGCCAGACATGAGACATCTGAACACTAATTCGTCAGATTCTCTCAAGGACAAGCTTCGCATTTCATCCACGGACCTGCCGCCAAGAGACATGCAAGATGCAAGCTATGTACATCACGAAGTCATTCAGGACTCGTGATTGCAATCAGCAAACATCTCGATGGATCAGTCCATGAATTTGGAATTCAATCGAATCAAGCACGGATTCACGAATGAACGGTACTTAGAATCGAATTGCAGCAGAGATTTAATTCACATGTCCTAGTTTGCTAGGAACACGGACATGTCAAAGACATGCCATGATTCCAAGTTCAAGAACACGGGACATGACGGCCGGCATGCCAATGCTAGATCGCCGAGAAACGCATCCAGAAAGGACAACCCCGCTAGGCGAAGAGCATCTCAGCGTGCGGGGTGAGGTCCTTGTGCGCCTCCTTGATGGTGACCTCGGCGACGCCGGTGGCCATGGACACGTCCTTGACGGTCTTGGTGGCGCCGGCGCGCTGCACGACCATGTAGCTGATGGCGGCGGCGATGGACTCGGGGTTGCGCCGCACGTCGAGGCCGGCCTCCAGCCTCCGCGCCGCCTCCTGCGCGGCGCGCATCTCCTGGTTCCCCATCCCGAGCCGGGAGCAGAAGCGGCGCAGGTAGTCGGCAGCGCGCACGACGCCGATGTCCAGAACCTGCTGCCCGGCCTCCTCGCCGAGGACCTTCTTGATGAGCGTGGTCATCCGGCCGATCTCCTTCTTCGCCGCGGCGCCGCCGCGCGTCGCCGTGGCGAGCTCCTTGTACGTCCGCGGCTTGCCCTCGTTGCGGCACGCGACGTAGAGGCAGGCGGCGTAGAACACGTCCCGCTTCTTGCCCCGGGGGCACGCCTTGGCCTCGTCCAGCTTCTTGTACACCTCCTTGGCGCCGTCCCTGATGGTGGCGACGAGGCCGAGGCGGTCGGCCATGTCGGCGATGGCGCGGAACGCCTCGACCAGCGACTGCTCGGGGTCCGCGCCGCCGGCGCTGGCCCGCATCCTCGGCAGCGCGTCGGCCTGCGCCTTCTGCGGCCCGGAGAAGGCGATGCGGGTGACGAGCGGGGCATTGGAGAGGAAGGGGTCGTTGGCCCCGCCGACGCGGCTGGGGTCGCGGTCCTCGCCGCCGCCGTCGTCGGCGAAGTTGCGCCACTCGGAGCACTCGTCGATGTAGTGCGCCTCGAGGACGAGCGCGCACTCGGTGCAGACCGTGTCGCCGCTGGCGTGGTCCAGCACCACCTCCGTGACGCGGTGGCAGTCCGGGCACTCGAGGCGCTCGTCAGCCATGGCTGCCGCTGTCTACTGGAGCGAGCGAGCGAAGCTTTGGGGGCGAGCGAGGACCGTGCAGATCGAGGGGATTTGCGGCGGCGGCGCGGCGGCGTTGGGGATTGATT
This sequence comes from Echinochloa phyllopogon, assembly GCA_033239725.1. NCBI lineage: Eukaryota > Viridiplantae > Streptophyta > Magnoliopsida > Poales > Poaceae > Echinochloa > Echinochloa phyllopogon. Next base: position 16,444,470 of record BTCW01000003.1, on the reverse strand, counting down.
TCTGGCCTTCTGGGAGAGGGGTCAGCTTATATTTATAGACGGGTTGGGTCGGCTGCCTGCCTGCGGGGTTTGGCCGCTTGTGGGGCGCGTGATCGAAGTCGGTGTCGGAAAGGAAAGCGGGTTCGAGTCGGACCCGGACGCCGATTCGGGCTGGTGTTTGACTTTGACTCGGGTCCTTCTGCATTTCCTACTTTTTTTTCGGTAAATCTAAAGAGCGACGGGTAGCGCTCCTCGAGCTCAGCGCGAACCCCGCGCACCGCCGCCGCTGGCCCACCGGCGGGTTAGGGTCCGGGGTTGCTGAGGGAGCTTCATCCCCGGCAGGTCTAGAAGGGGTCGGGGGCAGGGGCGGCGGGCGGCCCTGCGGAGGCGATGGACGCTGGGCGGAGGCGGAGGTGGCGAGAGGCCACCGGAGTGGGCGGTGGGAGACGGCCGGTGGGCGGTGGGAGCGGCGGGGGGCTCGGAACGAGAGCGGTTAGCGTGCGGGCGGTGGTGGGCAGCGGCAGAGGCGGCCGAGGCCGCCGGAGCCGGAGGTAGCGGGGGCGGAGGAGCGACGGAGAAGACGACGAAGGAGAGGTTAGCGTGGAGGCGGGCGGAGGGAGGCGGCGGGGGCACGGGAGGAAGACGGCCGGGGGAGGAAGACGACCGAGGGAGGGGGTCGCGTGGTTCGCTGTGGTTCGCTTAACGCGCGACCGGTCGCGCGTTAGCGTGGTCTTTTTTTATTTGAGAAGACTTCATATTTCCTTCTCCTTTTGTGTTCCCCGCTAGGTGAGAATGCAACTATTCCGCCGGATCTTGGAGCATTATTACATTTTCGAGAGACCACAATCAAACACGGTTCAATGTCTATCGCACCATACCTCATCCAATCACAAATACACGTTGCTTTAGTTTTAGCCACTTTTACGATTTCACTAAATTGCTAAATGTATGTTGTGCTATGATAGATGTTGGGGCAATCTACCACACTTATTCTGTTTTTATTGCGCTTGAATTTACCATCAATCAACTTTGTTTCCATGTCTAATTTTCTAGTGCACTTTAGATTTTCTTCTCAATTAAATATGAGATGGTCCTTCCACCAACTTTCGGATATAGTGGTATCCAATATCAAAGCACCACACATTTATGATTGGAGTAAGTAGTTGATCTTGCATATCTCGTGTTCCATCCATGCAATAAACAACATGCAAATCCATCCAATTTTCTAAGGTCGTCTTCAATATCTGGAGTGTTTTTTAATAAAAGATATAAATTCGATCTTTATATCCACAAGTAGATATACATAGCCAATTATTACATGAGTTCTTAGACTCAAAAGCTCAATGAAGGAACAAACAAGGTAAACAACTAAAAGACTACGAAAGAAAGCTAGAAAGAGTTAGCTTCAAACTTTTTCGACGTCTTTGCTTCAACTTGTTCTTTTATCTTTGTATAGTAGCCTCTCTTCACACATTTGTCTACTTAGAAACTTGATGTTGAATCGTGCTGCCAACAGTCATCTATGTCTGACGATCTATCTTATGAATCCGCATTGAGTCGATCTCAATCATAAACTCAAGCAAACTTCACCGCCATCTCCTATCTGATAATGCAAAAGCGCATGAGGATAGGGCCGGTGCCACGACGACGCCTCTAGCGAAGGGAGTGGCGCCTGAAGGCGTCACCGTCGTCAAGGCGATGTCGTCCGCACCAGCGAGGAAGTGGCCGATATGGCATGAACTTCCAAAACGACACCCCAAGGAAGGTCGCGACGCTATTGGTGCTGCCTTCGCCTGACCAGCAGGTCGGGGATTACACCCTACAAATAACCGTGGCGCATAGAGAAGGGAGCAAAAACAAGGACACGTCCAAGAAAGTATACGACGTCGTCCTCGTCCCATCAAATCCCCCACCATCCGTGCAAAACCACAGCCATAGCTCGTCGTCGCACCATAGAAGTTGATGAAGTCGTGAACAAACCTGCCGACATGAAACCACCATGGTGCCGCTAATACACCCCAGAGGCCACACCACCGCCAGGCATAGAAGTATCCCGCGCTCTGCCACAAACATGGACGGCAGGCTATAGTATCCCCGGCTCGTGGAGCACCCCGCAGCCGAGGTGCAACAGCGCCGCCCACAGGCACTGAGCCGCCAGAGACCAACCCCAAACGCAAGCCAGCGCAGGACCCCAACTGCCGCCACAGCCAAACTGCCATTGTAGGACCTTACCGCGCATATCTGGTGAGCCACAACCTAGACTTGGTGAGCCACCACTCAAATATATGAAACCAACATCCATGGCCGGCAATAGCCAGCAGGCTAGCGTGACAAAGCGTAGACGCCACGAGAGGAGAAGGGTAGAAGAGAGAGGGGTGGAGACGATGAAGGGGTTGCCGCCACCGGTGGCGGCGGCGGCCGGTTGGGCTGCTGCTGTGGATCTGGGTGGCGGTGGACGGGAGTTGCCCCGTGCCGCCTCGGGCAAGACGACGCGAGGGCCAGCGAAAGAAAAAGCTCAACTAGAATGGTTTTAGCTCTAAGACTATACCAACAGATATTATCATAGAGCTAATTTCTTCATCGGACTATCTTCCAATGCTGTCTCTTATTGCTTTTAGTGGTTGTATATGCTTAGTTTTCTAGGCGTCCGGAGGTGACCGCTAGAGAGTACACAACTACACACGGCCAAGTCCTCTTACATGATCTATAGTTTGACGGCAACATCATCTCCTCCTTTCCACAACTGATATGGAAGCCTTGGGCCCTGGCAAGGTGTAAAGTTCTTCTTATGGTTGATGCTACAAAATCAGAATTTGAAAATCTGATCGTCTCCTCCAAATGGCCTCTACAGAACATGACTACTGAACATCGTAATGATGCAAATGGCATGTCAACATCACCCTCAGCAATATCTGCCAGATTCTTTGAATGGGGATTGCTATGGTCAAGTGTTTGAGTGTTTCGGGTTGTAAGAGCAGCTTTACTAACATATCTGAACGACTGAACAAGTGAACATTCGTCGTCAGATTGTCTGTTCCATTATATTCATGGACGAGTAGTCGCTCTGCAAGTAGCAATATGCGAAAACTCACTCACGAATAGTGAGCACTTAGCGTCCGTTTAGCGACCACCTCGATCGATTCGAATCAACGAATCGAGCACAGATCGATCACGAGTGAATGTACTTAGAATAATCGAACTCCAGAACACGAACATATATGTATGTCCATGCCGAGAATCAGGAAAGTCGATCGAACGCGACGGCGCAGGAGTCACGACTCACGACATGCTAAGATAGCCAAGAAACGCGTTCTAGGCGAAGAGCAGGTCGACGTGCGGGGTAAGGTCCTTGTGCGCCTCCTTGATGGTGGCCTCGGCGACGCCGGTGGCCATGGAGACGTCCTTGACGGTCTTGGTGGAGCCGGCGCGCTGCACGACCATGTAGCTGATGGCGGCGGCGATGGACTCTGGGTTGCGCCGCACGTCGAGGGCCTCGTCCAGCCTCCGCGCCGCCTCCTGCGCGGCGCGCATCTCCTGGTTGCCCATCCCGAGCCGGGAGCAGAAGCGGCGCATGTAGTCGGCGGCGTGCACGACGCCGATGTCCATCACCTGCCCGGCGCCCTCGTCGCCCAGCACCTTCTTGATGAGCGTGGTCATCCTGCCGACCTCCTTCTTGGCGGCGGCGCCGGCGCCCGTGGCCGTGGCGAGCTCCTTGTACGTCCGCGGCTTGCCCTCGTTGCGGCACGCGACGTAGAGGCAGGCGGCGTAGAACACGTCGCGCCTCTTGCCCCGGGGGCACGACTTGGCCTCCTCCATCTTCTTGTACACCTCCTTGGCGCGGTCCCGGATGGTGGCCACGAGGCCGAGGCGGTCGGCCATGTCGGCGATGGCGCGGAACGCCTCGAGCAGCCCCTGCTCGGGGTCCGCGCCTGCGTTCACAAGCATCCTCGGCAGCGCGTCGGGCTGCGCCTTCTGCGGGCCGCCCTTGCTGTAGACGATGCGGGTGTCGAGGGCGCCGTTGGAGAGGAAGGGGTCGTTGGTCCCGCCGACGCGGCTGGGGTCGCGGTCCTCGCCGCCGCCGTCGTCGGCGAAGTTGCGCCACTCGGAGCCCTCGTCGACGAAGTGCGCCTCGAGGACGAGCGCGCACTCGGTGCAGATGGTGTCGCCGCTGGCGTGGTCCACCACCACCTCCGTGGCGCGTTTGCAGTCCGGGCAGACGATCACCTCGTCCCCGGCGCCGTGCATTGTCGCTGCTGCTGCTGGTCCCTTCCGGGGAATTTGGGGGTAAGCGAAGCGAGGCGACGCGCGTGCGGGTTGATTTCGCGGCGGCGGCGGCGCGACGGATTGGGATTGGTTTCTCGGAGGGGATCGGCTGATATTTATAGACCGGATAGGTCGGTGGGAGCGGACAGGGATGCGGGCCGGAGTTGGAAACCGACTTCGACTTGGGCTGGCACTTGGTTCAGCGCGGCTAGCGGTGACTTGCGGCCTGCGTTTGCCTTGCCAGATTTGATTTGATCGGGGACGTGTAAAAATTATGTGCCTGGATCCGCCATGTCTAAAGTTTGTTCGTTACACAGAACACGTACATACTACTTCACAAGTTCACATGACACATACACAAATCTATAAACGTTATGAACGTCTACGGAAGAAGTAATAAATTTTGATACTAATGAAGTAAGCACATAATCTGTACGTCTCTTTATTAATGGATTGTCTATACTATGAGAAAAACAACATCAACATTACGAAGACCCCAGAGACACTCAGACACAGTACTTGGTTTAATTTGGTTCCTAGAGGGTAAAGGATCGCACCATCTCTTCAAATCATGATCTAACCTTGGGACCCTTCAACATGTCTTACACTTGGAAGACGAACCACCGAGAACATATATATTTTTTTTGGAGGAGTTGGAGCCATACCAAATAGATCATAGGGGTTTAGCAGTTTATATAGTGTAAAATGAATAGAGCAGATATATTGCTACAAGTCAGCGGTCTGATTTGTTGCCTCATACAGTGCCACATCAGATTTTGCTAACGTGGAGGAGAGAGAAATGTCGTTGTCTCACGAAACAACCACTTCATGAGCTAAATTTTAGGACTATGAGACCACTAATTTACCATTGTACGAGTTTTCGTTGCCATACAACTTAAGAGATTTGGTATTGCTATGAGACAACTAAAACGACAATTAGGTTATCTGATGAGTCGTCTTAAAATTATGTGTCTCTGTATGAGATCGTATATTAGACGGCACAAATGTAATTCCTAAAAATCAGGTGAGAAAAGGAGTGGATTAAGGGATATGTAACAAAAGAAAATCTACTTCTGTATGGGCTAGTGTATGGTTATACTTGGCAGTTAGCAAATAGAATTACTGCAAAACTTACTTTAAGCGATGAATTCCCTCTAAACATGCATCCTTATATTTAAAATTTGAAGCACAAACTTACTTCAAAGTAAGTGAGGTCCTTCTCATAGAAAGGATAGCTTTACAAGTAAGAGCAACCCGCATTAGTACCGTTTAATCTTTAATTTGCAGAAGTATGCAGGTCGTCTTTCCAGTTTCCAACAAAAGAAATCATGCAAGTCAACCTACCTGTTCGCCCAGTAGACTGTACGATAATACGGTATATACCTAGTACCCCCGATCCATCTGACGAAAGCACATTGTCAAAACTGATTTTTTTAATTGTTCGCAAAGAAACAAGTGTTGGTTCAAGTTGGGCTTAACCGTGGGCTTTCGTGCAGCCGATTAGCAGTTCAACAACGCAGATGCAGCCCGCTACACGCTACACGGCTACTGGCACAATTACAAAAAAACTCCCAAATCCGGCGGCCGCCTCTGCTTCCTCCCGCGTGCGCGTCATCGGAATCAGCCCTCCCGCGGCCGGCGGCCGGCCCCGGCGCTATAAATGGCGAGACGAGCTGCTCCGCCCCCGCGATGCAATGCCACCGTCGGCGAGCACACAGAGCGGAGGAGGGAGAGGAATGGCCTCGCGAGGCGCCACGGCGAAGGAGGAGGAGAAGGGGGAGGTGGGGCTGGGGCTGCTCGGGCTGTTCCGGTTCGCGGACGGCGCGGACGCGGCGCTCATGGCCGCGGGCGCCGCGGGTGCCGTCGCCAGCGGCGTGGCGCAGCCGCTCATGACGCTCGTCTTCGGCGAGGTCGTCGACGCCTTCGGCTCCGGGTCCCACGACGACGTCCTCCACCGCGTCTCCAGGGTCCGTCTCGATGCCCCATTTAAGCACAAGTCCAGCTGCGGCCGTTCCTCCTCGGCTAAAACTTTTTGCACTGCTGTTTCAGGTCTGCCTGAAGTTCTTCTATTTGGCCATTGGGTCATGGTTTGCTTGCTTCCTCCGTGAGTGTTTCCTTTTCCTTTTCCTCAATGGTCTGTGTCTGTTTCATTTTTTAGTTAATCATTAATTCCTTATTGTGATAAATGTCAATAATTCAGGCAGGCACTCACTGAACCTTCAAACATTCATAATGGAAGAGAATGAAAAGAAATTCAGCACCTAGACTATGTATATGAAGAATGGAGTGAGCGCTCACAATTTCAGATATTTTTCATAACTAAAACCATCAGATTTTGATTCTAGTCGTGTGAAAGTCTTGAACTTTTATATTAGCTATTTGTGGAGCCAGAAGTCCGTAACTGAAACCAAGAAAGTCCCATAATCCAGAAAGGGAAAACATTAACCAAGTATGTCATAAGTTGCTAGAAACCATTATTCCTGCAAAATAAATACTGCCAATAGCATCTATGTGCACTCTGCTTTACATATACTGTCAAGTATAGATTAGCACTAAGGTGTTACTTGTTTTCAATGTTTCATCAGAAGTTGCATGCTGGATGATCACTGGAGAAAGGCAAGCAGCCCGCATACGAGGTTTCTATCTTGAAGCTGTATTGAGGCAAGACATTTCATTTTTCGACAAGGATATAACCACTGGACAGTTGGTTGAGAGTATGTCTGGTGACACAATACTTATCCAGGATGCAATAGGTGAAAAGGTAGACCTATGAAAACTTTGAACATGTCATTGTCAGCTTGTGATGCTGGTTCATGTTAACTTTTTTTTTGAGCAATTGGTTCATGTTAACTTTTCTGAAGTTACAATCACATAAGCAGCATACTTGTACCTAATGATTTCAAACTGCTCTTCCGTGTTTCGAGTTGAAGAAGTACAATTTTTCCTTAAGTGACTGTGAATTTGTGTTGATTTGATATCTGTTCTGAATACCTAAGTCAATTGTTTTGTTTGTTTTCCAGGTCGGGAAGTTTTTACAGCTTATTGCCACGTTTGTCGGAGGGTTTGTGGTTGCTTTCTCTAAAGGATGGCTTTTAGCAGTTGTAATGATGTCATGTATCCCTCCTATAGTAATTGCTGGAGCAGCTATGTCATGGACTGTGTCGAAACTATCAAGCCAGGGACAAGCTAAGTACAATGAAGCAGGGAATGTTGTTGAACAGACAATCGGATCCATCAGAACAGTAGATCCTTGCTTAAACATTTCCTTTAAATCTAAATGTTGGTTTAGATTGTTAACCAACTTCTTCTTGGGTTAATTTTTTGAAAGGTTGCTTCCTTCAATGGTGAGAATCGGGCCACTGCACTATACAATAAATATATTAGGAACGCATATATATCTGCAATGCAAGAAGGCACGGCTACTGGCCTGGGCTTTGGTTTTGTTATGTTCATCTTGTTCTGCACCTATGGTCTAACAGCATGGTTTGGAGCAAAATTGGTTATTGATAAAGGATATGATGGAGGGCAGGTTGTAAGTGTCTGGATGGCATTCATGACGGGTGCAATGTAAGTCATCAATTTTCATCTAGTCGATTGATGTTATTCTAAGATGTCAGATACATATTATTTTTCTTTCTTGACCAATGGACTCTTGTCCATAGTGCATAAACACATCTCTATAGTCGCTTAACTATTAATAAACCTCTAATGTTCCAGTACTTCGGGTTTTAATCCATTGATTACATGTAATGTCCTCTGACTACCTGACCTGACATATCTAATCTGGTCATGCTCTAATTCATGTATATATAAATACCTGAACAGATATGTATTCTTCTAGATATGTATAAACTGAAGATGATAACCATTAAACATACATTTTTACAAACAGACAGATCATCTATAATCTATAAAATTGCTTAGCTACTTTGCTCCAGAATCGCGCTAACACTATTCATTGTTCATGACAGTGAAAATTGGCCCCCAGCATAATTGTTCTCTTAATGAAAAAACATATTTTCTTTACTAGGTCATTAGGTGAGGCAACTCCATGTATGACTGCTTTTGCTTCTGGACGGGCTGCTGGGTACAGAATGATGCAAATAATCCAAAGGAAGCCAGAAATTGATCCCAATGAAACAGATGGAATTGTGCTAGAAAACATCAAGGGTGATATAGAACTCAGGAATGTATACTTTTCCTACCCATCTAGACCTGACCAATTGATATTTGATGGCTTCTCATTGCACGTCTCATGTGGAAAAACAATGGCTATAGTGGGAGAGAGTGGCAGCGGAAAGTCAACAGTGATTAATCTTGTCGAGAGATTCTATGACCCTCAGGCTGGTGAAGTGTTGATAGATGGTGTTAACATAACGAGCCTGAGACTTGGATGGCTAAGGGGGAAAATCGGTCTTGTCAGTCAAGAGCCACTGTTGTTTACCACTAGTATTCGGGAGAACATAACCTATGGGAAAGAAGATGCAACGGATGAGGAGATAGTGGCTGCAACAAAGCTCGCTAATGCAGCAAATTTCATTGACAAGTTACCCAATGTAAACTAAAATGCAAAGCATTGTGCAGAATTCCATCTATACTATAACTATCATAACTAATCAATAACCTCCTAAAAAAATCTAATCAATAACCTTATTTCAGGGCCTGGACACAATGGTTGGTGAGCATGGAACACAACTATCTGGAGGGCAAAAACAAAGAATTGCGATCACGAGGGCAGTACTAAAAAATCCCAAAATCTTGCTGCTTGATGAAGCGACAAGTGCACTAGATTTGGAGTCTGAGCGAGTTGTTCAGGAGGCCCTCAACAGAATCATGCAAGGCAAGACCACGATCATAGTTGCCCATCGGCTGAGCACTATAAAAGATGCTGACACTATATCAGTCGTACATCATGGAAAAGTAGTTGAACAAGGTCTGAACACTGCATGTGCTCATTAGTTGATCTTATTGCTCTAGAGTTTGATCTTGTCACCTGTAAATGTTAAACAGGCACACACGCTGAACTATTGAGGAACCCCAAGGGTGCATACTCCCAGCTTATCCAGCTGCAGGATATAACTGCAGAACCAGATACATCTGATGCAGATTATCAAAGGTCCACTTCATCTGTCAGAAGTGTCAAGTCCATCACCAAATCTATACATAGTGCATCTCTCAAGAGATCAATAAGTGGAGGTGCTTCATTTGGGAGTACCAGCATCCACTTGATCACTACTACCAGCATGATTGCCCCAGATAGCACACATGCTGAACTACTGTCAAAGGTATCAGATGAAGGTGAAGAATGCAGGAAGGTGCCCCTCTCTCGTCTTATTTCTCTGAATAAACCTGAGATGCCAGTCCTTCTGTTAGGTACAATGGCTGCGATGGTATCAGGTGTTATATTTCCAATGTTAGGCGTTCTGATCTCCAGTTCCATCAAATCATTCTATGAGCCCCCTCACCAACTCCAGAAAGATTCACGGTTCTGGACATTGATGTATGTAGCATCAGGAGTTGCTTCACTTATTTCTCTGCCAGCGGAATATTTCCTGTTTGGAGTGGCTGGTGGGAAATTGGTTGAGCGTATTCGTTCTTTATCTTTTGAAAGCATTATTCATCAAGAGATCAGCTGGTTTGATAAGCCCTCAAATGCTAGGTTAGCCTCTAAATATTCTACAGTAACGCATTGTGTATTATGAAATCTGCATTGCATATTTATGTAATTGTCTGTTCATGTCTAGTGGAACCATTGGTGCAAGGTTATCTGTCGATGCCTCAAATATACGACGTCTTGTAGGCGATTCATTGGCATTGATTGTTCGAAGCACTGTTACCATTTTTGCTGGATTTATTTTTGCAATGGTTGCAAATTGGAGGCTTGCCCTTGTTGCCACTGTAGTGCTTCCTTTGGGAGGCCTCCAGGGATTTCTTCAAATAAAGTTTTTGGAGGGATTCAGTGCAGAAGCCAAGGTAGCATACAATGCCTTACTGGTAAAAGCATAGTGCCATTTGTCCAATTGAACTTAGCCAGCTACTTTATTTCCCTGAATGTTGGACTGCAGGCAATGTATGAAGAAGCAACTCAAGTGGCGAATGATGCTGTCAGCGGTATTCGAACTGTTGCTTCTTTCTGTGCTGAGCCTAAGGTAATGAAGACTTACTATGGAAAATGCAAAGCTCCAGTACGGCAAGGGATCCGCCAAGGCATTGTTAGTGGCTTGGGTTTTGGCGTATCTTTCTTTGTACTGTATTCTACATATGCCCTTTGCTTCTACGTTGGAGCTAAGTTTATGCTTGATGGCAAGGCCACATTTACTGAAGTGTTCAGAGTGAGCAAACTCTTTAAATAACTAACTTCAAGTTAGTTTACATTGTGCATACCATCTAACTGCTGTGTTCTTCTGCAGGTGTTCTTTGCTCTGCTCATGGCAACCATAGGCGTTTCACAGACAAGCGCGCTAGGTTCAGATTCTGCCAAGGCCAAGGAATCAGCATCATCAATATTTGCACTTATTGATCGTAAATCGAAGATCAATCCAAACAGCAACGATGGCGTGGTGTTGGTTGACGTTGCTGGTGAACTCGAACTCTGTCACGTCTATTTCTCATATCCATCCCGCCCTGAAATGCAAATATTTAGAGATCTGAACTTGAGAATACCATCCGGGAAGGTACGATACAAGCCACTAAACATTCCTTCCTTCGACTATGATCAATACAAGTACCGATAAGCTGATAAACAGTTATGTTTCATGCTCCTTCTGCAGACGGTTGCCATTGTTGGGGAGAGCGGCTGTGGCAAGTCCACCATCATCGCGCTCCTGGAGAGATTCTACGACCCCGATTCCGGCATGATCACGTTAGACGGCGTGGACATCAAGAGCCTCAAGGTCAGCTGGCTGCGGCGGCAGATGGGCCTGGTGAGCCAAGAGCCCGTCCTCTTCAACGACACCATCCGCGCCAACATCGCCTACGGGAAAGAAGGCGAGGCGACGGAGGAGGAGATCGTGGCCGCCGCAGAGGCCGCGAACGCGCACCAGTTCATATCGGCGCTGCCGCGGGGCTACGGCACCGTCGCCGGCGAGAGGGGCGCCCAGCTCTCCGGCGGGCAGAAGCAGCGCGTGGCCATCGCGCGGGCCGTGCTCCGGGACCCGAGGATCCTGCTGCTGGACGAGGCGACGAGCGCGCTGGACGCGGAGGCGGAGCGCGCCGTCCAGGAGGCGCTGGACCGGGCGGCGGCCGGCCGGACGACCGTCGTGGTGGCGCACCGGCTGTCCACGATCAGGGCCGCCGACGTGATCGCCGTGCTGAGGGACGGCGAGGTCGTCGCCCACGGCACGCACGAGCAGCTGATGGCGTCCAGGGACGGCGCGTACGCGTCGCTGGTGGAGCTCCGCATGAGGTTCGAGCGCGCTGGAGCCTCCCCGTCGGTATGAAGCTTCGTTCCACGATGGATTCGGCCTAGGCCCGCATGCCAGATGCCATTTGTAAATTACTACTGGTGAAGGTTTTTGTTCTTACTTCATACGCATAGCTGAACATTTTGTTCATATAGCTAGGACTGTCAACTGTTCATACTACCTTGTAAAATATCACGTGCATACTTTTTTTGTAATAATAAAATCCTGAAATGCCGTGTGTTGGAGAAATGGGCCACCATCCGAGCTATGGTGATTGGTGAGGCGAGATACCTGCCACTGCCTGCATCCACATCGTCATCGCCGGCCTCCGATCCGCTCCTGCAACACGCGACACCACTTCCTCCACCACGTTTCTGTGTGCCTGCCCCAACGCCGCGCGCAGTCCCGCCGTGACTGGCTTTGGCTGCAGCAAGTGCCAGGTCTTCGCCCGTGGACCAAGCGCCATCCTATATCTATCTCCACCGCCGGCCGTGTCACTACCTTCTCTTTCGAAGCCTGAAGCCTCCGCTTGCGTCACCATAGCCAAACCCCATGCACCGGCCGGCCATAAAAGCCTAGGGCACCCCGGCCATCTCTGTTCCCCAACCCACATTCCTGGCTCGCCATTTTGTTTATTTGGAAGCTCATTACTCATCATCATCAGGCACCGCTCCGGCGCGGCGCTCCGCTCCTCCCCCGATCGAGCCAGGTACCCCGCCGCCACTCCTCCTTCGCGTTCAAACTCCACTCGACTCTCGCTCCATCGTAGTTGCCGTGCGAGGAGACACACTTCCATATCCAAGCTTCCTCTGCCGCCGGAGCCTCGCCGCGCGGCGGCACCGGGTACCGTGCTAGCTCCACGCCGCGCCGAGCGCTCTGCGCTCCCCGCGCTTTGTCTGGGGGCGCCGGCGGCCGGGTCGCTCCAACCAAATCCGGCTGCTTGTGGCTGTGGGCGGGCCGGGCCATTTGCTGGGCCAGCCGCATATTGGGCTGCTCCATCTGAATGCTGGACAGCAGGGAACTGGGCCTACACAGAACCTTCTAGAATCAAAGCCTAAAGGATAACTATATTTGTAAACTGGCAGGTCTAGTTCTACGTTAGTGTTTTGTTTTATCAAATTCTGGATCTATATATAGCTTGTCCTTTTGACTTTGATTTTCAAGTGATTTTGGCCTTATCGGCTATGCTTGTCAACATGTCATACATTTCAGAGTGAGTGCAAGTGGGAAAGAGACAAAGGAAGCTCGTGAATACCATACCAATTCGACGAAGGCAAGTCGCTCTATTATATTGCTCTCATGATTATTCAACATATGTTGATGATAACGTGATAGATAAAATACCGAGATACATGTATGCACATAAAAGCTTAATTTGCTGGCCGTTAAGGTCGTATTCAACATATCGTTGCAGGATAAAGAGATTCGTTTCTGGAGGTATCTGAACTCCATACAGCTCACGGTCCAGGAGCACTCGCCTGAGATCGTTCCACTGCAGTCACTTAGCATCAGATGCAAATGACAATGCAACCCGAGACAAGAATTACAAATAAAACTGCAGGAGTGAAAAGTAATATCAATAATAATGAAAAGGAAAACAGGTAGCAGGGTGAATTTTCATGAGCTATTCAAGTTAGCGGACCTAGTTGTAGTTGTAGGCCACAATAACCTGTCACTGTGTCGTTATTCTTTGCTGTAACCGATCTTTCAGTAGTCTTGTCCTTGCATCATAGGCCTCGGCAGACTCTAGGGCCTACGTACTTCTATAGTTACCTTCCATGAGCCTTTTTCAAAAAAAATAAAAAAAAAAGTTGCCTTCCATGAGCAAAGCAAAGAACACCAGCAGAACACAGCAGTGCCTATACTTGGTGAACTTCATGAAAATTCAAAGTTAAACTTTGGCTAAATTAGCTGGGAGCCAGGGAAGGACAACGGCCTGCAGAGTCCAAAAAAGTTCACTTCCAAATCATGATGGTTCATCTGCCCTTTTCAGTTTTATAACTCACAGGAGAAGATTGTCATAGTAATATTTTTGGTTGACATCTAAGCATTGCTAATTCTTTCCCAAAAGAAAACTAATAAGAAAGAAAATTAAATACACGGGGCCATGAAGTCAGTCGTCCACGAAGAAATGTTGCCCGCAGTTGCAGACAGTATAATAGTCAAGTAAACAGGTCTTACTTTCTTCAGTGCACAGGATTTCGAAGGATGTACCTTTCTTACGCCAAACCATATCGACTTTTCAGTGCCCTGATCAACTTCCTCCGAATGGTTAATGCAGGAAAAAGACATCCACTTTGGGAGGAATAAAAAAGTCCAGGCTCCAACAGCTCACGAACACTCACCTGTGATCTTTCAACTGCAGTCACTTACCATCTTCTACAATGCAACAGGAGACCAGAGTTCACATATAAAGCAAAGGAATACACTGCAAGAGTGAAAATAGCACAAAGCAAGCATCATGGAGACCGATGGTAGGGTGAAGTTCCACGAGCTGTTCAAGTATGCGGACAGCATAGACATGTTGCTGATGCTGGTTGGGACGGTTTCTGCGGTGGTGAGCGGCGTGTCACAGGCAATCATGATGATTATCTTCGGGCAGGTGATTGCAGCTTTTGGAGATGCCACCCGTGAAACCGTACTTCACCAGGTTAATAAGGTAGGATATATCCTCAAATATGTGCCTTAGAAGAAAGATGACATGATGCGCATCCAAATTCCGAAAACTTCAATTTGGATTTGAGCAATTGCTTATTTGCCTACACAAAAAAAAACATCATTAGGTATGTAGTTCCACTACCATTAAACATTTTCGTAACATGGCTATTACTTCTTTTAGGTAGCTCTCGACTATGTCTACCTGGGAATTGGAGCAGGAATTGTTTCTTTTCTTCGTAAGTACATGTTTTCTCTTGGTTGCTGCACCCAATCTTTTTTTTTGAAACTTAAACTGCACCCAATCTTTAAATGTACTGGCAGCTTTTCATCGTCTATATGTGATCGCTTGGATGCTACACCCAACCTTGATGAGTTAGCAGTATTTTAATGGCCGGTTTTATCATATAGTACTCCATAGTAATTACTCTTAAATAATTAAGAAACTAGAGCTAAGATTCATCTAACCAACTTAAAAGCGGGTGAAGGCAAATCAGTCATATATGCTATGTAAAACTCAAGCTAGCTTGACTTTTATGCTGGTGTTGAAAAATGTCTGTCACTATTATGGGAGATAACTATTCCCTGTCTCAAATTGTAGGTCGTTTTAGCATTTTTAAAAACACAACTTTTGTTAAGTATATAGATATATACTATGTCTAGAGATACAGTAAAATCTATGTAAAAACTAAAACGGCCTATAATTTGGGAGGGAGGGAGTAGGTAATTAAAATGCTATACTTCTATACAGTTAAGGAGATATGATTAGATGACAGTGCTCTATGATATTCTTTCATAAATTTGAAAGAATCAAGTATAGCAAATACAAAAAAAGCAAAGATACAATCCTAGTAAATTAAGTGTAGCATCATCATGGTTGGAATGAAGCTTACGACTTACATATATTATTGGCAAATGAATTATTGCTATACATCTGTTTTTCAGAGGTATCATGCTGTATATTATTGGCAAATGAATTATTGCTATACATCTGTTTTTCAGAGGTATCATGCTGGACAATGACTGGAGAAAGACAGTCTACTCGTATTCGATCTTTGTACCTCGAGTCTGTCTTGAGACAAGATATTGCATTCTTTGATTTACAAATGACAGCTGGGCAAGTAATTTCTTGTGCATCTGCTGATACTGTCCTAATTCAGGGAGCCATTGGGGATAAGGTAACTGTATGATACAAGACTGGTTTTTATCTGTTGTAAGGAAAAATAAATCTACTTATATGTTGTAAGGAAAAATAAATCTACTTACTACAAACATACTTCAACATCCAATAACTTAAATGCATTGCATTTGCATCCTGTTGGTGTTGTGGTGAACTAGGCGCACTAGGAGTGATCACTTTATCTTTTACTTTCCTAACATAGTACCACACTCCTCTTTAGGTAGGGAAGATTGCACAGCTTGTTACCACCTTCCTTGGAGGACTTACAGTTGCATTTGTGAAAGGTTGGCTTCTAACACTTGTCATGGCTTCAACTGTACCCCTGTTTATTGCGTCTGGTGGAATTGTCTCGAGAATGCATTCCAAAATATCTGGCAATGGCCAAAAATCATACAGTGATGCAGGGAATATTGTTGAGCAAACAATTGGATCCATAAGAACGGTATGCCATTTGTAGTTGAATCATAGCATCAAGAAAGACAAGTCCTGATGCTAATTCGTGTCTCGTATCTGCAAAATAGGTGGTTTCATTCAATGGTGAGAAAGAAGCAGTTTCTCGATACAATAAACAAATAAAGAAAGCATACAGGGCCACTGTTAGGGAAGGAGTTGCACAGGGCTTTGGGGCTGGATCCCTTTCCTTCATCTATTTCTCTACCTTTGGATTAGTCATTTGGTATGGTACTAAGTTAATCCAGAGTAGAGGATATAATGGAGGAAATATCATAAGCATTCTGTTCGCAATCATGATAGGAGGAAGGTGAGTCTGATGCTAAAACTCTATCCGTACTCATAAGCTAGTCTAAATGATAACAAGATATTTTAGCACTTCCCAAGGGAAGATATGTTCTAGTACTTTAAAGAAAAAATAGTTTATTGTTGTCTTGTGCCAATAAATTTGTTTGCAGACGTTAATTTTCCTATTTTTGCCTACTTATGTGTGAATTTGCAACTTTATTCAATAGAGCTTTAGGTGATGCAACCCCTTGCCTTTCTGCCTTCATGGATGGAAGAGCTGCTGCTCACAGATTGTTTAAAACAATTAAGAGGAAACCAGAGATTGATTCCGATGATGCTTCTGGAATGGTATTAGAAGATATAAAGGGTGATGTAGAGCTGAAGGATGTGTACTTCAGTTACCCAAGCAGGCCTGGGCCATTGATATTTGATGGACTGTCATTACATGTGTCTAGTGGCAAAACTATGGCCCTAGTTGGGGAGAGTGGTAGTGGAAAGTCAACTGTTATCAATTTGGTTGAGAGATTTTATGATCCACAGGCTGGTGAAGTCTTCATAGATGGAATCAACATCAAACGTTTCAAGTTAGATTGGATTAGGCAAAGGATTGGTCTTGTGAGCCAAGAACCACTGCTCTTTACGACCTCTATCAAGGAGAACATTTCTTATGGAAAAGAGGATGCGACACTTGAAGAAATCAAGAGAGCAGCTGAGCTTGCTAGCGCAGCAACTTTCATCAACAATTTGCCTAATGTACTTAAATAAACACAATACATATCCTAAGTTCACCTTTGTAAACATAATGTTAA
This sequence comes from Echinochloa phyllopogon, assembly GCA_033239725.1. Lineage (NCBI taxonomy): Eukaryota > Viridiplantae > Streptophyta > Magnoliopsida > Poales > Poaceae > Echinochloa > Echinochloa phyllopogon. The sequence goes on along the minus strand of BTCW01000003.1, from coordinate 16,427,443 downwards.
CCATTTGTTTATATGCAATTAGGGCTATAACACAACAGTTGGTCAACATGGCACTCAACTTTCAGGGGGGGCAGAAGCAAAGAATTGTGATTGCAAGAGCCATCCTTAAAACCCCAAGAATACTCTTACTTGATGAAGCTACTAGTGCATTGCATTTGGAGTCTGAGAAGGTAGTCCAAAATGCACTAAATAGGGTCATGGTGGACAGGACCACAATTATCGTGGCACACCGATTAAGTACGGTGAAGAATGCTGATTCCATCTCGGTTGTGCATCAAGGGAAAATAACAGAACATGGTTAGTATTTTTTTTTATACACGCTATAAATTTTCAGTGCCAAAAAGGATGCTACAGAAGTGGAGTAATATATTTCTGATATAGATCTACACATCTGCAGGTCATCATGATGAGTTGATGAAAGATCCCAATGGAGCTTACTCACAGCTTATTCGTCTGCAAGAGGCACACCAAGAAGATGACTTGCAGATGTCACCTGGAATATCACATTCAAGGTTAAGGAGTCTGTCACTCCAACGATCAACAAGTAATCCTGCTAGTAATATCAGTCAACGTAATATGACGCCTCCTGCTAGCTTGACTGTGTCCACTGAATCAATTATATATGATAATGTGAATAGTAATAAGAATAGCGATGATGGCAAGACACTCGACAAGGCACCAATTGGACGACTACTTAGCCTAAATAAACCAGAAATGTCAGCCCTTCTGTTAGGTTCTATAGCAGCAGCAATTCGTGGGGCCATCATCCCAACTACTGGTTTAGTACTGGCTAGTGCTGCTACAGTTTTTTATGAACCACTAGACAAACGAGACAAAGATTCTAGATTTTGGAGTTTAGTGTCTGTTGGACTAGGTACAGTTAGTATGATATCGATACTTGCAAATGGCTTTCTGTTTGCAATAGCTGGTGGGAAGCTCATAGAACGTGTCCGTGCTTCAGCATTTCAAAGCATAGTGCACCAGGAAGTTGCCTGGTTTGATGATTCCGAAAATTCCAGGTAAGTTACATGTATGTTTCATAAACACCGGATTATATCATAGACTACAGGTTGTCATGATGATCTCTTGCAGTGGAGCACTTGGTGGAAGACTTTGCATTGATGCCCTCAATTTGCGACGCCTAGTTGGGGACAACTTGGCCGTAATTATACAATGTACTGCATCCCTATTTTCTGGGATACTCATTGCAGCAATTTCAGATTGGAAGGTCACAACAGTCATCATGGTTGTAATACCACTTATTGGTCTCCAAGGTTATGCTCAAGTGAAGTTTTTGAAGGGGTTCAGTCAAGATGCAAAGGTCAATCATAAAATAGCATTTTGGGCTTCTTTTAAGTTGTATGTTTCCATAAAAGTTTTAATGCTCAAAATGGTTTAAGTATATTAGTAGTAGGACTTTGTTACCATGATTATTTTGTCAGACAGCATTTTTTAGAAGTAAATTTTAATATTTTATACATACCCCATGACAAAGTAAGGCAGATCTCATGTTGTGGCTGCATGCTACATTGCTACATGCGATTTGGTTGCAAAAGTTGACCTACGTGCCTGGGAAGGATCACTTGCTTACCCTTAATAACCATGTCCAGGTCCCCTCTGCACCTGCTCTAGCATTTCTCAAATAAAAAGGCACCTGATCCGAGTTAGTTAAGATCATAAAAAATGAATAACCTTTTCATTTTTTTTTCTCGCAAACATGCAGATCTGCATATCTCTGTATTAAGAGAAAGAGAGTACAGCCGAACCCAATCGATAGGCAATCGCAGGAGCTGAGGTTTCAGCAGGTTGACAAGGACACATAACACATGATTACCTGTTAAAAATTAGAAGACCTAACACTTTTATGTTTTGTAATCAAGAATTGTCAATAACTGATTTATCACCTAAGATATAAACTTGGTTTGTGTGGTTAATTCAATCTATATATCCCTTAATTATTTAGTTTCTGAATAGAACACCAAATCGTAATATGTGAATGCAGATGATGTGTGAAGAAGCAAGTCAAGGTGCAGCTGATGCAGTAGTAAGTATCAAAACTGTTGCATCTTTCTGTGCTCAGAAGAGAGTGGTGACAGTATACAATAAAAAATGTCAAGCATCAAGAACCCAGGGAATTCGAACTGGAATAGTTGGAGCCCTTGGTTTTGGTTTCTCAAATATGATAGTGTATACCTCTTCTGCCCTTTGCTACTTTTTAGCTGCACAATTTGTCAGTCACGGCAAATCCACTTTTCCTAGTGTCTTCAAGGTAATTGGCATGCATCAATGTTTGCTACATTTCTCTTGTTTTTAGTTTCTTGTCTGGAGACTGAATTGAACCTACTTTGATTCAGGCTTACCTTTCTTTAGTTCTGGCAATGATTGGGTTGTCCGAAGCTAGTACATTAGCATCCGATACAAAAAGGGCAAAGGATGCTGCTACCTCCATATTTTCCATCATAGATAAGAAGTCTAAAATTGATTCAAGCACCGGAAAAGGTTTGATCTTGGATCTTGTAAATTGTGATATTGATTTTAACCACATTAGCTTCAAGTATCCATGCCGCCTAGATGTTCAAATTTTCAGTGACTTCACCTTAAACATTCCCTCTGGAAAGGTACTCAATTAATCTTTTCCGTTTCATTTTTCCCTTTTGAAATAGCAGTGTCCCTAACACCCCATTCAATTTCCCATCACACAGAATGCTGCATTAGTTGGACCAAGTGGTAGTGGAAAATCTACAGTAATTGCTTTGCTGGAGAGATTCTATGATCCTGACTCTGGCACAATTTCATTGGATGGAATAGACATTAAGAACTTCAAGATCAGTTGGTTGCGGAACAAGATTGGACTGGTAAGCCAAGAGCCAGTACTCTTCAATGACACCATCCATGCCAACATAGCATACGGCAAACATGAGGAGGTAACTGAGGAGGAGATTATCAGGGCTTCCAGGGCAGCTAATGCCCATGAGTTCATATCAAGCATGCCACAGGGATACAATACGTTGGTCGGCGAGAGAGGAACACAGCTATCAGGTGGGCAGAAGCAGCGGGTCGCTATAGCAAGGGCCATCCTAAAGGATCCACGGGTATTGCTCCTAGACGAGGCTACCAGCGCGTTAGATGCCGAATCAGAGCGTGCTGTCCAGGACACACTGAACCAGGCGATGGTCGGCAGGACCACCATCACCGTAGCACACCGGCTCTCCACGATCCAAGGAGCTGATATGATTGCGGTTCTGAAGGATGGCATGATTGTGGAGAAGGGGACACATGAGGCACTGATGGGCATCGAGGGTGGAGTGTATGCTTCACTTGTGGAACTTCGCTCTGGTACAGCATGACCAGGGGGCGGAGCCAGGAATTTTGCTTAAGGGGGGCCGAACATACATCATCGACGTATAATAACTAGATTCTCAATAAATTTTTGAAGTGATCAAATAATCATTACTTATGCAATTATCTACTTATGCTAGCGCTAATCTTGGTGAATACAAGGTATGTACACAAAATGATTGATACATGAAAATTGAATAAATTTCTCAAAATCAAAACAAGGTAATAAGCAACTAAAGCAGGGGATCTCGTTCAACCCACGTAGCTTTAGAATCGACTCTCCGAAATTTGGATTGTTGCTGCCTTAGAATTTCTCTCCTCGCAAGCCAGCTTGCAATTTCCTCTTAAATTCATCGCAGCATTTTTATCTTTCTTGGATTAATCCATTAGGTAGGGTGCGGAAATATGAAATCTCACCTAATAGATGCAATCTCACCTAATAGATGCAATATGGCACGGGCGGGCACGGTCTAGCAAACGCATAGGCGCCATCCTGCAACAGGGTATATGAGCACTCTTTAGCTGCCTTTGTTCAACATCATGCATAATACTTGTGCGATATACTAACGGATGAACAGACATTTCATTGCAAATTTCAGCGGTATCATCTATCCCGGGCCAGTCATGGTCAGAGGCTTAATGAAATTTCAGGTGGAGGAGCCTAGAAAACGGCACACTACAAAAAGGTTACTACCCACAGAGCAACTGGAGCCATATTGCAGGAGGGAGAGAACCTCGCACCGGGCAGGCCCAACATGGCAGAAGAAAGCACCGCAACAGCTGCTGATGCAGTGAAAGGTGCCGAAGAAGAGGAGGAGAATGGCAAGAAGGGCATGGCGATGGACAAGGTGCCGTTCCATATGCTGTTCAAGTACGCGGACAGCACTGATGCTGGTCGGCCTGGTTGGGGCGCTGGGCAACGGCATGTCGATGGTGGTCATGACGATCATCTTCGGGCAGATGGTTGATGCCTTTGGGGCTGCAACCCCGGACACCATTGTTCATCGAGTCAACAAGGTACACCCTCCGCAAATCATAATCTGCAAGCCAGCAATGTTACGAACTCTTGTTATATATGATGGAAATAATCCCGTGGGTGTCCAATTTCAGCTAGTGTATAGGTTCAGCTTATAGTTAAGGAGAATAACTGGCAGATCATAGAAGGCATTGGTTGTACTACGTATTAATTAGGAGGATCTCATGAGCAGGTGTATAGCCCTGTATCATATATATATATATATATATATATATATATATATATATATATATGAGACTCCGATAATTCATACTCTGGGTACAGAATAGCTATTGTACCCGAGCCTGTACCCGACTTCGGGCGCCCCTCCCGTCCCGCTTCGGGCGCCCCTTCCGTCCGGTTCTTTTTTAGCGTGATTTTTTTTTTCGCGTGGTTTTTTACACGTGGGGGCTGGTGGGTTTTTTCTCGTGATTTTTTTTCCACGTAGGGGCTGATGGGTTGCTCCGTGGATGTGGTTTTCCATCGGGTTCCAAGCTGGTTAGTATTTTTCTTGCCGTCGGATTCAAATATTTCTCGAAGCTTGAAATTAGTTCGTTATTTTTTGAATAGAGGGTTCGTTTACACTAAGGATGCACAGTGATTTGTGTTTACAAAATTTATACAATTATTTTGTGACAACTAATTCATCCCGTCGGTCATCAACGCTAACATTCTGCAATTTGGAAACACGGATTCAGCGATACTCAATCCATATATTTTCTAAAGAGTTGTAATAGAAGAAAACTTGCAAGAAAAATAAAAAACGAACCAACTAGTCGAAGACCAGCAAAATTACAAACCCTCCAACAAATTAAAGGATTTTTATCTACCAATTATGTTGTCCTGTTTCCTTTGGCCCTTGGAGGCCTCTTCCGTTCCGACGTAGCAGTCGTCCTGACGCGTGGACATGGCTGTCTTTTGCCCGTCCGTTGTTGCCACCTACACCGTTTTTAGCTACCAGCGGGCAGCGCCTTTGTTCTCATGTTTCCTTCCTTGTAAGCCTGCTTCGATCTTGGACTCCTGTTGGTATTGCACATCGATGGGTCTCCGATCTGCATGCAGGAGAAGATGGAAATTGAATAATAAGAACAAAACTGAAATTTGAAATTGGAGCACGGCGACACGCTCTGAATGCCTAAAGCTCAATATGTGCAATTTTCAGAAGTTGTGATAGTGACTGGATTTCAAAACACTAATTTAAAGGCTAGTTCAGTTAGCAAACCATAGAATTAGTACTCTGAACAAAGATGGATGGAAGCCTTGTGCAGCCGGGGAAACCATGGTGATTTACCCAAAGGAATTCACTGCTCCATGTTGGGGCGGAAAGATGCTGGGCCGCCATGGCTGAAACTATACACCGCACGATCTACTCTGGTTAAACAAAGCAGATTGGGATGAGGCCGGCGACTAAACAGGCATTCCACCTCTCTAGGGCCGTTCTGTTCACGCCTCTATGCATCCTCAGAGTTTGGTGTGCTCGACCTTTCTCAACATCACTTTGCTCGACCTGTACACATCCTCTGATCTACAACGACCAACACAAATTGGAATCAGGAATGAATCAGCCAAATAAAAAAAAACTCCCGAACACATGCACCAGTGGAGTTTCACACAAAACAAAATGATGCTAGTTGACAATAGAAAAAAGAACAAAGGGACAAAGCACCAGGAAGTAGTGGCTGGGGCTTGATCCTGCATCACCCCAGGTTGTCGTGCATCTGGTCGTCGCCACTAGCTCACCAGTTGGGGATGGGTGTTTGCGCAGCAGGATTGATCACACAATATCCCTGCAGAGACACAAACTCACCACATCAGGGATTCAAACAGCAGCCAATTAACTAGAAAAGTCGGTTGCCACAACTATCTGAAAACTATCTACAGTGAATTGATCAGAAATCTCGGCTCATACGTGGAGGACTCATCATAACCGTATCCAAGTCGTTTACAGCTCAGTTATGTGTTTAATTTAATAAACAGCAGCAAAGGAAAGAGCTATAATTAGCACATAGGGAATGCTTCTGCTCATTATGAGAAGACAGTCAAGAAATCCTCCATTCCTTAAATATAAAAAAAACTTGTCCTTATTATCTTCACTAGCCCATTATTATGTGTTGGTTTGTGAACAAATCCTCCTTCACTAGCCAACACATAAGGGCAATAAGTCCAATTACTGGCCAATTTTATACTGACAAAAAGAATTCTTAAGAATAAAACAAGTGACCTTGGAAATTGATTAAAATGGTGAACCATGTCTTTGTCTAAACTCAATCAACAATTCAGGCCGCATAAATGTACATAATGGAAGCAAACATTTACCAATTAAAGCAAAATTCCCATCTGGTTCAGGTGATCAAACTGAAAGTTCTATGCTTCAATTTTGTTCATACCTGCATGAAGTCTCCAGTGAAGAGAGAATACGAGGTCCTAGAGCACAAGTAACCAGTGCACATTCATGATCACGTTCAGGATATAGCGTACCTCCCTGGACAAGTAATAATCCTGCCCGGCACTAGCCCATGTCACCAAATGGCTTTCTTCTCTGCATCAAAATCCCTAAATCGAAAATACTGAAATGATTGATGTGCCCAACATCACATCCAAATAGTCACTGGTTAGTTAATTACCAAGATATGAGTGTTCCCGGAAACTCCTCTAGCTTGCTTCTGCACCTAGCTTGCCATCCTGGTACAGAAAGTGTCCGATTCAATAGAGCATCTCAGAAAGAAATGGAAAGAAATTGACAGAAAGAAATTCAGGAACGTGTCTTCGTTCTTGCTGCTGGTCAGATATTTTTCTGGGAACTTGATTAGGGACGGGATAGGCAGATGGGACTAAAACAAATTGACATACACGAATGAGAGAGTTTATATCAGTATGATATTCTGTAGCAACTAGCTACATGAAAATAAAAAGACCCATGAAGCAGAGGCAACCAAGAAAAAGAGCACATCAGCAATTCATTGAATTACCCAGCACTTGGATCCACCGATGGAATACCAGGGACCAAAATCGCACCTGTATACAATCCACATAGAGTAGCTAACACTTTGATTATATAAATCTTTACCTAGTAAAGAATATGATCACTGAGATATAGAGAAAGATGATCTTTAAAAAAACATTTCACACATAAATGAATCTAGCTCATAATTGTCAGTAGGTTTCTGGGCTCAATGTCAGCATATACTTGCTTAAAGTTTAGCGATGGATTTTGGAATTCAGCAAGCTTTCCCTAGCTGTTTCCTCCTCTGTTTTGAGTTTGACTATGCCTCAATTGCAGTTGGACTAAATTGAAAAGATAACTAAACTGTAACAAATGGTGATATAATGTTTCATTAGCCCAACTATTTAGCCATTTAATGAGAAGTCTAAGAAAAATATCCTCTGAATAATCACTACACTACTACAGATTACCTGAAACATGCAATTTTCCTCAAAACAAACAGTAGACATGCCGAATTATAACTCAGTTTGGCAAAAATGAGCACCCTATTTTCAGTCAATGAATATTAGTAGGCAGTAGCAATTTTTTCCCTCGGTTAACAGAAAGCTTCGAATTGGTACCTTGCCGTTGGTTTGTGGTGATCTCAACGTGGGAGAAGTGGCTGGTGGCAGCAAGTCAATGGGGCCACAGGGGAAGACATGGAGATGGAGGAGGAACTCACCGCGAAGCCTTGCGCGCTGCCGCCAAGCCTGCCGAGGGTGGAGAGACCGGGTGGGCTAAGTTACCGCAGGGCATGCGCCGTGGCCTGCAGAGGACAGACAAGAAACTGAAACAGCAAGAAAAAGACTCTACAACAAGTAATCTACAGGTTCATTAATTCATTCAGGCAACAGATTGTCACTAATTTAACAAGGGGTGCACAAATTACAACAAATTGGGATGAAAACTCATCTCCAGCAAAAAAAAAAAAGAAATATATCAGTACATCATGATCAAAACCACGGCTAAATGGTACAAGATGATTTGGGGGAAATTACAGGAAACTGACCTGATCTTGCTGCCATCAGGTAAGGTGAATCCATGTGACCCTATCACAACAAAAGGTCGACTATTTATTTGCACCCCTCGTCTCTAAATCAGTGCAAGGGAGAGATAAAGTGAACATTTGAAGCACAAAGCGTGTGGATATTTTAAGCAAATACCGTGCATTAGATGAAGCTGCCGGTGCTCTAACATGCATGTTCTTCTCCAACGGTGCTGGCGTTTCTATTGATCTCCAGAGCTGCAGAGCGCATGACGCCATCCAGCGTGTGCCCCATGGCCGCTTCTCCGCCCAGCTACTTCCAGCAATGTCGTCCAGTGAGGAGCTAATTACCTGGGGAACTACTGGCGCCGGTCGCTTACGGGGAGTGTCGATGTAGATGTAATTGCCACTGCCGGAGATCGACGGCCGCACCAGGAGTGGAACGCGCCGGCACCAACGAGCGCCTGGTCTAGCAGCTAACGACGGTCGTCGGAGCCACCAACGAGCGCCTGCTAGAGTCGAGTGGATAATCCACTCAGGGAGCGCGTGTGTTGAGCTCCTTCCACCGCAGCATCAACCTCCGACCAGATCTGGGCCATGCATCAGCGGAGAGCAGGGGACGCCGGCCAGCTGGAGAGGGGAACGGCGGGCGGCCCATCTTCTCCTGCGCGCTCGTCGGAGGACCGGAGGTGCGCGGCGCTAGGCTAGGGGGAGGGGAAGCGGCCGCCGCCGGGATTCGCCACCTCGTTTCTGTCGAGGCGAACGAAGCTGGCAACAAAAACGGAACCGCTCCGTTTCTCTCCAATCCCACGTTCTGCGGTGAGCAGATAAATCGAAAAAAAAAACCGATAGGAAAAACCAAACGCGAGGAAAGGGACTGGAAGGAACCGGGGGAAGGCGGTGGGGAGCGGCTCGGGTACGAAATAGTTATTCCATACATGGTAGGCTATAGTATTACTATATATATATATGGCTCGAGCGACTCGGACGGCGACACCGCGCCCCGCCGAACCAGCCCTCCCTCCCCCTCATCTCCCCCTGCCGCCGCCGGAGAGGCCGGCCGGAAGCCTGTGCGGGCCTCCAGGACGGCGGCGGCAGGGCCACTTCTCTCGCCGGAAGCGTCTCCTCCGGGGCGGCGGAGTGGCGCGAGGCCCCGCCGGCCATGGCGACGGCGGCGGCGGGGGGCCACTGATCCGGCGTCCCCAAGGCCGGATGCGGGCATCCCCTGGCCGGATCTATGGCAGGCGGGCGCGCTCCGGCGGAGGAACGAGTGCGGCCGGCGAGCCGTGAACGGAGCGGGAGGCGGCGACAGGGCTGCTGCGGCGCCGGCAGAGGTCGGGCGAGCAGGCCGGCAGAGGTCTGGCGAGCGGCCCAGCGCGGCAGAGGGCGCGGGTGCGTGGAGGTCGCGGGGGCGTGGAGGAGGCGGCGGCGGTCGGGCAGCTCCTAGCCCCGGCCATGGCTTCGTCTCCTGCTGTGGGCGTGATTGGCAAGTTGGGATGGTGGCCTTGAGCTTGTGTCTAGCACCAGACAGCTGCTGCGGTGCAGCGGAGGAGGAGGTGGGGTTCACGATCTACCCTGGTTGCGCCGTGGTGGTGTGGCCGTCGGCGGACTGCTCGGGTGTCGCATGCGGCGTCGTGGTGGCGTTTCAAGCTACGTCTGGGGGGCGCGCAGCAACGACGCCGTGGGGGCGTGGATTGCGGTGCTGGAGCTCCTATCTTCTCAGTGATGCTGCATTGCCGGGTAGGATTGGGACCGGGCGAAAGCTTGCGACGGTGACGCCTTTGGGTGCCACGATCCTCCTTGGAGGCGTCGACATGGTCCCTTCCCTTCCCAGGTAGGAGGTCCTCATGGTGAAAACCGTGCTCCAACAGGAGCGGCAATGATGACGTCCCCGGACGCCATTTATCTCATTGGAGGCATTGCTTCGTAGGACCTCGGCAGTGCTGTCTGATGTGTGCTTTCTGGAGTGGTCGTGGCGATGGTGGGCTGATGGTGGAGGTAGGGCGAATGCCATGTGCTGAGGTTGAGAAACTGCGATGGAGTGTTGGCGGTGAAGCGGCTCGTGTCGACGTCCCAATCCGATCGAGCGAAACCTCGGCGGTGGTCTGAAGGCTTGATACAGCTCCCGGGGGACGGTGCACCCCTTCTTGCTACCTGACGACAATTCTTGAAATGAGTCCAGAGCGTGGTGCCGTGTGGCGGGGTTGGAGGTCCCCGCACACGAGAGCGAGGCGTGCTGAGTAGCGGGTTTGGTCCCCGCGCACGCGAGAGACGGCGGATGTGGCGAGGCCCCCGCGCGTTGAATTGTTCCGGACTCGGTGTTTTCATGCCGTCGGGCGGTAGGCTTGGGTGCAGCAGCACGACGGTGGTGGGGCCTGCACGGCGGTGGCCCTCTTGGTGTGGTGGTGTCTGCCCTTCCGGCTCCTTTATCATTGATTGGATCGCTTCTGAGGTTTCACTGTCCGCCGGTGTGCGGCTGTAGGTGGAAGCTGCGGGTGCCCGTGTTGATGCCCCAATCCAATCGAGCGAGTTTTGTTGTTTTTCTCTTCTTTTCTGTTTCCTGCCTATAGCCTCCCAGGGCCGTAGTCTTGTATTTTTTCTGCTATATTAATAGAAATGCACTGGTCGAGTGTTGTTCGTTCAATATATATATATATATATATATATATATATATATATACACACATGAGAAAACGATGAGGACCAGAGTGGCTATAGATTAGCTGCATCTATTATCCAGAAGAATAAAAAATCTTGTTAACTTTCCTCGCTAGCTATTGGATAGTAATATCGATTCGCTGGTATTTTATTTCAGGCAGCGCTAAACTTCATTTACTTGGTCATTGGAACAGGGTTTGCTTCTTTCGTCCGTAAGTATAACTGATATACGCAATTTTCCATGGATACCTAAATGGCCCGCAGAAGATAGATTTGTTAAAACCTGAAAAATGGGTTGCAGTAGCATTTCAGAACCATATATACAATAATAGTATTTAGGTGTTTCAAGGATCACTTTTGTGAGCACACCACACTATCCAGATGGAAAAAACCACTCCTACCAGCGACCGCGGCGGTTATCTTAGGGCCCTGCACCACCGCATGCGCCGGGATGCGCGAAAAGGGTGTCAGGTGCATGCAGCCTCCCCGTATTTTTTAATTACGTGGTCCCACGGCGGTCAACTCCACAGCTGCCTCGTCTCCCTTCAATCTGCCCAATTCCGACACCGTATAGTCAGAGCCAGGCACAAAACGTGCCAATAACCCCGACCTCCTCCGTAACCTCCCCGCTCCCGGCACCTTCTTGTACCTACGCCGCCGCCGCCGTGCGCGGCACCTCCGCCACCTTGCTGAGTACCTGCGCCGCCACCGCCCTGCTGGGCAGCTCCGCCACCGCCGCACTTCTGCTGGCCTCCCCCGACGCCGCATCTGCGGACTGTGCGGAGCTCCGCCCTATGCATCTCCTCCTCCTCCTCCTCGATCCGCCGACGACGACGCCCACTGGTAGGTCCAGCGGCGGCGGTAACCGGTGTAGCCCCAGGTCCTGCGCTGGAGGCTGGGAACTCCCTCCTTCGGTGCCATTGCCAGCGTCGAGTAGCGAACTCCCTCCCCCATTCGGTGCCGGCAGATCCATCTCCAAGGTCTGCTCATGCTATTCACAAAGGTACGGACCCTGCATCTCAAAAAAAAAAATCAGTCAAATGTCTCTATCGCTGACAGCTTCTTGCTACTGGTTCCCAGCAGGCGGTGCTACTGGTTTTTGCATTTTTGTACTGAAGCATAGAAATCCATAGTATCTTTTATCGATTCATCATTTTCTTCTAAGACATGTTTGTAACATTTCTTTTTTGTACACAACATTTCCCCTTCACATACGCTGGCACATTAACTCAAATTATTTTCAAGATATGCCAAATCAACATTTATTTCTCTATGATTACTCAACTAAACATTTTTTATTGACTCGCATTTTTCTTATGAGATATCTAAGTTAATTTTCGTTATTATCTCATCATAAGACAGCCCATACATTTTTAGGGATATGTTGAGGCTTAACATTTCTTTTATTGCTCACTTATGCTAATGTTTAAGCTGAATCAATATTTTTCTCTATGTTGACTCAACATTTTTTATTGATGTGGACATTTCTTCTAACTTAACATTTCATTTGTCAAAATGATCTTTTCTCTGTCAAAATACAGTTAAGTACCAAGTTATTTCACTGCATCGTGGAGCCGGTTCATTTCCTAACTGATCCCAATTACATGAGTTTTCGCACACTAATTACTAATTTTTGGTACAGCTTGATCTACAAATTATACTGCTTGCTGAAAGACTGCAAGAATCCTATTTCAATTTTGGAATTGACTGTAGCAAGGTGATAATTTGAACATTATTAATTTTCCTAAACTAAAATATGTATGTTGAGGATTCTTCCCATGTCTGGCACTCGTCTCCCACATTCTGTACTAACTTTTGTCTTCACTTCTCCTGGACAGATAAAAATGTCTGTAGGATTCTATCCATTTTTACAATCAGCAATTGGATATATTGCAGGGTACTCAAATGCTCTTATCAAGATTTTTTTAGTATATATACCATGTTCCTTGTATTACGGAAGTCGATAGTCTAGTTAAGGTGGCATGATTGCATCGACGCTTAATATAACTCGTTAATTATGGAGCTAATGTTCATAGCTTACCATGCTGTACCAGTGCATTAATGTTCTATTAACGTGAAATTACTTTCGCGATGCCCAATTCAGTCCATAAAACTTGCCCCATTCCAATAATTTTTATGTGATGTGCGGCTGCATACGTCCTGCAAGGCAATTGTTTGGGTATTTTATCTTCGTTGTGTTGAATTTTATTTTATTTTATTCATTTGAACCTGAAAGTCCATAATAGTGAACTTCAATCAGACGGGTTTACACCTTTTTAAATTTCATAGTAGTATATATACTCCCGCAGTTGCCGGCGACAGTTCCTTCACATGGTGTATTATATATCAAACACTCGATAAATTTGAGACAGTTCCTTCACGGGTTTACAGTTCGTTCACATGATGGCCGGTGTTCACAAATTTGAAACATAAGAAATACTGTTACGGTAGCATGGATCCTTGGGTGGTCCACACCTTTACCGATCTTCAGGCATTGGTCAGTCCTTTTTTGATGTGTAGGACCCTGTCACATGCTTCTACTTCATGCACCTCACCAGCCATGGTAGCAACGCTATCAGCTGATGCCTTTCATCACACTCTCACCAAACTTTCCACCAAAAGGGTCCAGTTCAGCAAGATCATTACGGAGCTGCTCTTCTATATCGATTTTCTTACTCGTGCTTATCGACAAACGGCCATCATCCGACCTATACTCCTCCAGGTCACTGCCACTCCTGTGAGCCGGTGAAACTGATGGTCACTTTAACTATTAGTATTATGACAACTGTTGGACTTGTTCTCCTGGTCAGGTGCCAATTAATTTGTATACAACTATATGTTACTAGCAAATGTGCCCGTGCGTTGCTACGGATGAATTAGTGAAGGCACGTGAGAGCCATGGACGCCGATGATTTTGCATCCGATAAAAATACCAAAGCAAACTTCCAGTGACCCGGCAGTCCGGCACAGACGCTGGATGGGAGGGAGGAGACGGGATGAAGCTATCGCTGCGCCACAGGAACAACGACAGGGCCATGAGCCCGTGACGGGATACGGGCGGTGGCTGCTTGTATCATTGGGGCGCGGACGAAACTGCTGTGTATTGGTTTCATCCCGGCCGCGCCCATCTCATCGGCTTCCACGCTCACCTTCAGCTTGGCCATGGCGTCGCCGAGCTCCTCCACCCAGAACCTCTGCACGGCCTCCACGCCGAGGTGCTCGCCTCCAAGAGCGCCCACGCCGGGCCTGCGAAGCCGCAGGCCTTGACCAGGCAGCCGCGCGGCGCGTACCGGCACGCCTCGTTGTGGCCACGCTGGTCGTAGAAGGGCATCCTGGCGGCGCAGCCAAAAAACAGACTGCAGATCATGTGATTGTCGTAGAAGGGCTACTCCAAAGACATGCTCCCCTTCGCGGACAGTGGGTCCAAGAGTGACAGTCTCCTCCTTGGGTTCCCTGGTCTTCCTCTTCGACTGACATGACAAAGCACTGAAACAACCCAAGAGTGGCATGCAGTTAGCTAAAAAATGAAACTGCTAGTACTGTAGCGCGACATTTCAATAATTTTTGTGCATCACAAATCTGATGAGCTCAATTTCACTAATATCACACCGAACCAATGGGACAAAATGCACACACTAAAAAACAACGGCAGAAAACATTATCAGATGAATATGCCCAGCAAGCTAAGATATAATCCTTATTATACAAGAAACTCTCCAGGTCAACACAAACTAAGGATTCATCCTGATATCCTAAATTCATCTCGGTAGTTGTTGCAAACGTGCAAAAGCAGCCTCAACAAGAAAGACACATCTCGCAGGTCATGTTAGGCAGGAATAAGCAACCAATGTAATGTCAAACGATCGTTTGCGATGCCTAAGCAACCCAGGAATTGCAAAGCGCGCATCTAGTTAATCCCCTCTTCAAAAAGCATTTCAAAATATAACAATATCTGAGGCAGGCCCCATGTCTCTCATCCCAAACTCACCAGACATTCCTAACTCCTAACTTCCAGGCCAACAGCTTCAATCCCAAAACAATCAGCAGCCACGAGGTCAAAATCGTATCACTACGGTTTCACATCGCGCCCTCACCTACGAATCCAAACACGGACTTGGGAAGCACAGTGATAACACAGCCAGGAGCAAGATCGAGATCAGGGCGGCTCACCATGACGCGCGAAGTGACCTGACCAGCGCCTCCTTCTGCTTCCACCCTCTCAAGATCGCTAGTGCGCCGCCGCTAGAAGCACGGGGAGGAAAGTGAAGCTGTCCAATGTAGGCGGCGCCGAGTTCTCGGGCGACGAGCGCCGCGCCACGTCTTCGTCGGTCGGATCCTGCCACACCCTAGCCCGCCGCGACGTTCTCCCGTCGTGCCGGTCCCGTGAGGCCGGGGGCGCGTCCACGCTGGACGACGACTGCTCCGGCGCCGCGGCGACGGGCAGGCCGAACGGGGCAGATGCGGGGGCGGGGGCAGGTCCGCCTCGTCGTAGTCGTAGCAGCCGTCCTCCTCGTCGTAGCCGTCCTCCTTGTCATCGAGAGAAGACAGCAGGGCGTCCAGGTGTAGCACCGGCGACGGCAGATAAAGCGGATCGCGCGCTGATGGCTCGGGAGTCGGCGCTGGCGGCGGATCATGCGGCGAGGACTCTGGCACGGGCGCCGGCACCGGACCGTGCGCCGTGGGCACGGGCGCCAACGCCGGCAGTTGATCCTCCTGATCGTGCGCCGAGGACTCGGGCGCCGACGCCGACGCCGGCAGCGGATCGTGCACCGCGGGCACGGGCGCCGCCGACGGCGTTGGCGGCGGAGGCAGCGAATCGTACTGCGGCGGTGCGGGCTATGGCGGCGCAGGAGGATCGATTGTTGCCCTAAACTGGAGAGCGACAGGACCTATTCTGGGATCGTATAAGCGAGGGGGCTGCCCGATTCGAGCCGGGATCGAGCACAGACCTCGCGTAGGAGGACTGCGGGTTAATAATTAAAAATTCGAGGGTTTTTTTTACAAATTTTTAACGTAACGCAGAATCAGCGGGCGGACCGTGAAATCAATCCTTGCTTTATAATTAGGTAGAGATAACCATTCCTATTAGTCAAAAGTGATCACATACTGCAGTTCTTGTTAAAAAGGGAAATCGATCTCACTCACATACATTCAAATATGCGAATATAGCAAAAATTAGACTTGTTTTGTCGCAAAACTCATGAATAATATTATTATCAAAGCTGTATAAAAAATGGTTACATAGTAACTGAGACTGCTTGAATATAAGTAACCAATACTCGGTGCGGCTTTCAATATGAATAGCAGTTGATCTTCCCCAATTTTTAATGCAGCTGTCCAATCCAAGCTCTGGCGTGTTGTGGTTGAAAGACAAGGCCGTGTGGTCCCAGCCGGGCCCACGGTGTCCACAGAAACGCAGTGCCCACGCAACCTCCACGAGCGCCCCTGGTGTCCACGTAAACGCAGACCCACGGTTCACCTGGGGATTCTTCAACTGCTCCGTCCACCTGGGGATTCTTCAACTGCTCAGTCTTGATTTTTTTTCAAATACCGCCTGACACCCACGGTTTCCAGCATACCAGGATTCTCCAACACCACTGGCTCTGCTTGGAACAAAGGATTGCGAAACAAAGGGATCGAGAAAAACGCAGGAAGGAGAGGAAGTGAAAAGTGAAAAACTATAGGATTCCAAAATACAGGAATGGAAGATTTGAGGTGTTTGGATTGCAGGAAGTAATTTGAATTTTTCACATCTTTCAATGAAGGAAGTAGTCGTTGCTTGCTTCTAGATTTCCTTGCTTCTAGCTGTTGCTGGCATCTTCGGTTGCTGCATAGTTGCTATATAAAGCATGCTAGGAGTAGCAAGTATTTCCACACAGAGTAGTTTCTCATTCTTCATATCTTGGAGAGTTTCATTAGCAGCCAACAGTCCAGTCTGCATACTGGCCTCAAGCCATGGCGGGAGGGAAAAGACAGGAGCAGGAGGGAGCAGGTAGAGGGAGAGCGCGAGAGAAGATTCGTTCCCTTGGGTCGGACTGGATGTTTTGTTTCCTGCGTTTTGTGTGTAGGCGATTTCCTTTCCTCCGGAACGGCAGGCTACGTTCCCTCGTTCCAGACGCGTCGACCTCATTTCTTTCCTCTGGAACGGTTTCCTTCAGAATTCCTGTGCCGTTCCCTCGTTCCAAACGAGGCCTGAGCAGTTGATACGCATGTAGCATTAACCACTGAGCCGTTGAAGAATCGCCTGGATGGAGACACACTGCACATTGAGCATTATCGGGTTACGGAGTTTTTTTTTTCTACTGTGTATTTTTGGAGAGGTTCATAGTTAGAAAATTCATTTTGATTGTTTTCAATATAGTGAATTTTCATTTTGCCATTGCATGAGGTTGTGCAGAATGAAACACAGGCATTTAACCAATAAGATATGGCAGGAAAAAAGTTTTTTTTGACCGAACTGGTAGGGAAGGCCCCTACCTCTTTATATATATATATATATATATATATATATATATATATATATATATAAAATGAGAATATGTACAAGAGTTTGGCTTTAAGCCAAAAAGAAGGGGAGGTTACAGCAACTATAGATTGTTACACATCCACTGATTGAGTTTCTCTTTGATCTTTGGTTTTGCTCTAAGAGTAACCAAACTTAACTGCTCCTTCCAAAAAGAAGTAAGTTATGCAAAACCATTTGTATGTATAATTTAGCATCCATTATATGTATAATTTGTAAAAGTGACATCAAAAACACTAACCTGGAAGAATGTTTCCACTTTTGTCAGTCATATCACGCCTTCCATAAACCTCAGGGAAAAGCCTTGTGTGATGCCTTCCTCTGCTCTAGCATTTTAATCGTAGTGGAGTGTATCATAAAGACAAAATCCTCATTAGTGCTTCCTGCTGACGGCAATGTTGAACACATAATGCTCACTAAGATATTGCACATTACCATTATGAAGCATATTTCATACTACCAGACTACTACCACCTACTCATCGTGTCATGCTTCTTAGTATTACAATTAACAAGAGTGAAAATTCCTAGATCTTCGTACAAAGTATATATTATCACTACTTATGAAAGAGGCAATACTAGTGCTTCGGTAGTAGTAGTATAGTACTCACACAAGCACTAGTACTTTGCAGAGTGATCCGTGAAGCTGCGTGAAGGACTGTCTCTCCATGAAGCTCCTATGTTAGCGGCGTCATTCTCTGATATCAGCACTCTCCAGGATTTAGCATAGGAACAAGCTTTCACCCTAGAACTGATACAAAATAAAACCTAGGTGAATTAGTTGCTACAAAGTAAAGGCACCCCAGCATCCTTATAAAATGTTAGTGCTAAAGCATAAGCACTCATTCAGAGTGTATAAGAACAGATAAAATAGCTCACATTGGACAATTAGGATTTTCATCAAGGCACCTTCACTCTTAGGGAAGTGATTTAACCAAGGTTTTTTTTTCTTTTACATTGGACAATTAGGATTTTCATCAAGGCACCTTCACTCTTTCATGTACACAATAACTTGGCAGCTCCCTTCCCCTGAACTTTTTTGTTGCCCAGACTTGCCCAGATTTGTCTCATGTTAAGGGTTTAAGGGGGCCACAGAATCTAGTGTATTCTAACCCCTAGAAATAACATAATGTTTCAGTAATCAATAAAACGATACAATTTTACTTAAATGATAGCTTTAGAATATAACATCATCGGTTCATGTTGCATTAGACTAAGCTACCAGGAGTCAAGTTTGTCATTTCAAGAGCTAGTGGAGCAAAAGCATATAATTTTGAACATAGTGTTTTGAAACAGTTTTACTATATGTGCTTGTGGCAGCATTTTATTTTTTAAAATTATGTATTTCAACCTATGTGCTCCACTAGCTTTGGACATCAACTTTGAAGCCCATTTCTTCAGACAATTTCAACAGCACAGCACAGAATGTTCAACTAAGCAATAAAAACTCCAGGAGTTCATATGCTGCCAACAGGTCATAAACAAATATCACCTGGTCAAGAAAACCATCATTTGGGCATGCCAACTCAGAAATTTCCTTCAAAGATTCTAATGCTTCTGGAAGAAAATAACAAGCAAGGTCACATGAGTAAAATTCAATTAGAGTAGATGAAAAGATACATGGTCTCTTTCCAGGAAAAGAAAGTTCAGACCTTCCAGAGGCTTCTGCTCTGATCTCATAAGATAAGCAACAATGATGGAAGCACTGCGATAAATAAGTATGACTGCGTATATAGAGATAAAAAGGTGAGCTGACAGTATTGAAAGTGAACATGCTTGTGCTAATCAATTTCCTAAGTGGAATTGTCAACCAGCACCCTTGCAACTGGTTAGTGTCAGGAATATTCAGTTTCCATGTACGGTCAAACTCATATTCGGTAGAATGTTACTCCGTACAAGGCAGTAACAGTCGGATTCTTGCAACCACGCGATGCCAAATTCCATTGCAAAACATAATTATCCGAACGTGGAGATTCTAATTTTACCAACAAAATGGAAACGAAAGTGACAGTGCTTCGGAGTTCAGACGGCTACCTCCTGGAGACCCCGGCGAAGCAATGGACGAGAACGTTCCCGGCCTTCCTTCCCTCATCGATGAAATCAAGGCAAGGCTCGAGGTGGTCGAGCAGGTCCGTGCCCCGCAGCGGCACGGCCATCCGCGTGACCCGCAGCCCGTCCCCAGAGCGCTCCACCATCCGCATCAGCGTACCGGGGGGCACCGCAGCTGTCGGTGGCACGCCCTCCTCGCCGGCGACGACGCGCAGGCGCAGACCTCCTTGGTGGGGATGGCGAGGCCCGAGCGGCAGTCAGTGATGAAGGAGATGGAAGCGGAGCTGACGATCGAGAGGACGTGGGTGAAGGAGTCCGTGAGGGCGGCGATGGCTTGGGGATGATGAGCACCTTCTTGATTGGGGATGGCCTTGATGAGTTCGACGCGGATGGGCATGGTGGTGAGAGCCACCGCCAGGGCCGAAGCCGGCACCTCCTCCGCCGCGGGAGGCTCCAGATCCGCCGCCGCCCCGCCCGTCAACATGTCATCCGCCGTCGCGCCCCGGCGCCAGGTCCACCGCCGCAGTCACCCTCCGCCGCCATCTCGTTTCTTTTTTTTTGTGTGTGTGTTTGACGCTGAGAGTTGCCGAGAGGAAGACAAAAGGAGAGGGGTAACTGGGCGCGGTAGGAATTTCGGTATCCCGCCAGGCACACAGGCCGAAAACTTTGCCTGGCGTTGGGAGCGTGAAGTTTGACCGCGTGGAGCCCACATCGCGAAAACAATTGTTACTTTACATGCATAGTGGGGCCCCTGCTGCCAGCTGTCGGATTGGGAGTGGCCGGTCTAAGCCTCGCGGCCGCTGGTACGCGTGGGCATGCGTTTCTGCACACTATCATATTTGGACATGTATAACCTATATAATATTAGATAACCTTTGAACCAGGAATCGTATTTGAGCCAAAATATTGCCATGATCACGTATTTGAAGGATCATAATAAGAGTATAATATCTATGAATAGAAATCCAAGTATTAGATCATCCACTAGTACTTGGACCATTAAGAATTGGGATGCCACTGAAATCACTCACAGTAACTTAAATAATGTTCAACTAAAAATACATGACGATAACACCAGTTCTTACCAGAGGTGTCATGCTGGACGATGACTGGGGAGAGGCAGGCTACTCGTATTCGATCTTTGTATCTCAAATCAGTCCTCAGACAGGATATGGCATTCTTCGATGTAGAAGCGACGATTGGACAAGTAGTCTCCAGTATATCTGCCAACATGACTGTAATTCAGGGTGCCATTGGTGAAAAGGTAATTGTACAAACCCATCTTCTTCAAAGATTTAAACCTGATATAAAAAAACAAATAAAATAATTAGATGCTATTCCAGTGATGCTTCAGCTTCCTTCCTATAGGAAAAGGTTGTTTTTTTTCCTTTTATTCCTTTTTTGAATGACCACATCTCAGATTCTCCTGTCTATAGGTCGGCAGGTTTCTACAGCTTGTTACAACTTTCTTTGGTGGGTTTGTGCTGGCGTTCATCAAAGACTGGCTTCTTTTTTTTTAACGGTCAACGGGGGGGGGAGAGAATCCCCACCTGATTTTCATTAAGGGGCTTTTGTAAAGCCAAACGAGCTACAATCGCTTAGGTTCAGCAGGAGATTACAGAAAGGGGGGGAGGGGTGGGAGAGCCTTTTTACCAGCAGAGGAGATTACATGGAAGAAAAGAGCAGACACCAAGACTCTGCAGAGGAACGTTCTGCAATCGGCCAGCGCTGGCTCCATAGCACGGCGTCTTCCTTGCACGCCATCTTGAATTGCGCTAGAGAGGGTTGCACACCATTAAATACGACTTCGTTCCGTGTCTTCCAAATGTGCCAGCAAACCAGCTGAATGAAAGTATTGTAGTAGCGCTTTGGTACTCTTGCCGGACGCGGAACAGTCCACAAGGTGGTAACCGAGGTTGAACTGACATCAGTGCCGAGAGCACCCCAAATATGTGCAGCAAACGGGCAGTGGAAGATGATGTGGTTACAATCTTCAAGACTGTGGCCACAAAGTTCACAGGAGGCTTCGCTAACCACATTCTTCAGTTGAAGGTTGGCTCTGCACTGAATTCTTTCTTGCACCAGGAGCCAAATGAAGAACTGAATTCTTGGGGGGGACTTGTTTCTCCAAACGAACGCAGCAAACTGGCAGGTAGGCGCTCCAGTCGCTCCCATGATGGTTTTGTACACAGGGCCGGCGCGCAGGTTGTTGTGCTCATCAGCAAGAGCGGAGGATCGGCAGTCATCTGCCTCAGTTAAGGTTACAGCGGTGAGGAGTTCCTGTAGTTTCAGCAACTCAGCTCTCCCTCCACGCGTGATCCGCGGCACCAGGTACTGCTCGATGCCATCCTCGAGTACTGCCGCCACTGAGACTTCAGTGTTTGTCGAGTGGCTGTAGAGGAGCGGGAAGATCTCGTTCAGTCTCCCGGCCGACAGCCATCTGTCTTCCCAAAAGCTTGTGTTCACCCCATTCCCAACCTTACTGTGAGTAACTGCACAAAGGCTGGCTTCTAACTCTTGTTATGCTTTCTACTATACCACCATTTGTTGCTGCCACTGGAATTGTCGCAAAGATGCTGTCCAAAATATCTAGCCAGAGCCTAGCATCATACAGTGATGCAGGTGATATTGTTGAACAGACAATTGGCTCCATAAGAACGGTAGGGCCTATGATGATCATGAACTATAGATTATAAGCTTGCGACTGAATTGCATCCATATCTAATAACAGGTGGTTTCTTTCAATGGTGAAAAGAAAGCTATTGCCCTGTACAACAATCTTATAAAGAAGGCATACAAAGGAGCAGTTAAGGAAGGGGCTGTCCGAGGCTTTGGAATGGGTTTACTTTCATTAATATATTTCTCCACCTTTGGATTGATAATATGGTATGGCAGCAAGTTAAATGTCACCAAAGGATATAGCGGAGCAGATATCCTAAATGTCATGTTTGCAATCATGATAGGTGCAAGGTGAGCACTGATGCTGGAAATGCCCCAGCCTGATAGTTGAATTCAATAAATAGAATGCCTTGTTCTAGCATTTTATTACCTGTAAAAGGTCAATAGTAACGGTATCTGCTTTTAATGCATTATGCTAGTACTTTATCACAAAAAAAGCATTAAGATCCTATCCATTTACTAACATGAAATTCTTTTTTATTGTTTGGGATATATCTTTAGGTGATTCAACCCCCTGCATAGCTTCCTTTGAAGAAGGAAGAGTTGCAGCTTACAGATTGTTCAAAACAATCAAGAGGAAACCAGAAATTGACTACGAGGATAGTACTGGCATTGTATTAGAGGACATCAAGGGTGAAGTAGAACTGAAGGATGTATTCTTCAGCTACCCAGGCAGGCCAGATCAACTGATATTTGATGGATTTTCAGTGCATGTATCAAGTGGCACAACAATGGCTGTAGTTGGGGAAAGTGGGAGTGGAAAGTCCACCGTGATCAATCTGGTTGAGAGATTTTATGATCCACAGGCTGGAGAGGTTTTAATTGACGGAATGAACATCAAAAGTTTCAGACTAGAGTGGATAAGGGGGAAGATTGGCCTTGTTAACCAGGAACCAATGCTCTTCATGGCGTCCATTAGAGAGAATATTTCTTATGGAGAAGAGGATGCAACCTTTGAAGAAATCAAGAGAGCAGCTGAGCTTGCAAATGCCGCAAGCTTCATTGAGAACTTTCCTAATGTACTTACATGAACAATCTGCGAATAATAAGTCACCGTCATGTATCAAACTATAAAACTGATCATGCATTCATATGATTTCAGGGTTATGACACAACAGTTGGACAACAAGGTGCTCAGCTTTCTGGGGGACAGAAGCAGAGGATTGCAATTGCGAGAGCCATCCTTAAAAATCCAAAAATTCTTTTGCTTGATGAAGCAACTAGCGCATTGGACATGGAGTCTGAAAGGATAGTCCAAGATGCACTAAATAGGATCATGGTGGGGAGAACCACACTTGTCGTGGCGCACCGTTTGAGCACTGTAAGAAATGCTCACTGCATCTCAGTTGTTTCTAAAGGAAAACTAGTAGAACAAGGTAATTGCCTCTTGAGCACATTCTATAACTTCCTTTTGTGATAAAATGGCCAAAGAAAGATGGTTCATTTATACAAATTACTGATAAATGCAGGACATCATGATGAATTGGTAAAGGATCCTAATGGAGCATACTCTCAGTTTATACAGCTACAAGAGACACAACAAGAAAATGTCCGCAAGTCAGATGCTAGATTATCAGGCTCACCATCAAAAAGGAGTGTGTCACTCAGACGATCAGTAAGTAGAAGTTCAGGAGGGAGCAGCCGTCATTCTTTAAGTCTTCCCTTCGGTGTTCCTGGGCCCACTGAACTACTGGAATATACCTTCGCAGATGGTGCCAGACAAAATGAAAACACTGATGGTAAGGTACCAAATAAAGCACCAATGGGACGCCTAATTAGCCTAAACAAACCAGAGGCTGCAGTTCTTCTATTTGGATCTATTGTAGCAGCAATTGACGGAGCTATCTTTCCAACGCTTGGTTTAGCACTGGCTAGTGCTGCTAAAATATTTTATGAATCACCAGACCAGCAAAGGAAAGATTCTACCTTTTGGGCATTGCTGTGTGTTGTGCTGGGTGCAATTGCTATGATATCAAAGCTAGTAAATAGCTTTCTTTTTGCAATAGCTGGTGGGAAGCTTATAGAACGAATCCGAGCTTTGACATTCCAAAGCATAGTGCACCAAGAAGTTGCTTGGTTTGATCATCCTGAAAATTCCAACTAAGTAATATACATTTTGATCTATTCATGGAACCGGGTGATCAATATACTAAACATCATTTTCATTATTAATAGTGGAGCACTTAATGGAAGGCTATCTATTGATGCTCTTAATGTAAGACGCCTGGTGGGAGATAACTTGGCCGTGGTCCAAAGTATTGCAACACTTACTTGTGGAATAGTAATTGCAATGATCGCAGATTGGAAGCTTTCATTAGTAATCTTATTTGTAATTCCTTTAGTGGGTCTCCAGGGATATGCTCAGGTGAAGTTCCTGCAGGGGTTCAGTCAAGATGCTAAGGTTAGCTATAAATTAGCCTTCTACAATTTTTCATGTTCCAGCTACAAATATTTCAATCATGAAATGTTACAGCATTGTTGTTCCCATAAACCATGAGTTAGTATTCATTTCCATTTCCACAAGTTAGTTTACCTATGGTAAAGAGTCCTGAAACTTAGACTTGATATATGCCTCATGCTGGCAAAAGGTAGACAAGTTAGCATATATTTCATTAACAGTAACCACTGTATTAGAGTGGTGTCAACAATGCTTTGTTTTTCAATTTAATGTGGATGAAACTTTAGTAAATACCTTCCCTTCTTTTCTGATTTCATTAATGCACCTGGCATGTGCTTGTAGACTATGTATGAGGAAGCAAGTCAAGTTGCAACTGAAGCAGTTGGTAGCATCAGAACAGTAGCATCTTTTTGTGCTGAGAAGAGAGTGATGGACAAATACAATCAGAAATGCCAAGCATCTAGGGATCAGGGAATTCGAACTGGAATAGTTGGAGGCCTTGGTTTTGGTTTCTCATATCTGATGCTATACGCCAGCTCTGCTCTTTGTTACTATGTTGGTGCAAAGTTTGTTAGTCAGGGCAAATCCACTTTTGGTGATGTCTTCAAGGTAAGTAAAGATCATTGTTTTATGTAGTATTTGTTTTCTTCTTGGTGCATATATTATTTGGTAAGTATGTTTCATATTGTTGGAATGCAGGCTTACTTTGTTTTAGTTTTTGCCATGATTGGAGTATCACAAACAAATGCAATGGTTTCTGACTCGGCTAAGGCAAATGATTCTACTACTTCCATATTCTCAATCTTAGATAGAATATCCCAAATTGATTCCAGCAGCGAAGAAGGTTCCACCTTGGCAAATGTCAAGGGTGACATCGATTTTAAGCATGTCAGCTTCAAATACCCATCCCGTCCAGATGTTCAAATATTCACTGACTTCACCTTGGGCATTCCCTCTGGAAAGGTAACTAAACCAGAATTCTAATTTGCCGATCTGCTCTCAGTTATTATAAGGATTTAACTTTTTTACGTTAGGCCACTATTGTTCCAAGAACTTATACAGAACCTGTTTATTGCAGACAGTTGCACTTGTTGGTCAAAGTGGTAGCGGCAAGTCTACGGTGATAGCTTTATTAGAGCGCTTCTATGAACCTGATTCTGGTGCAATTTCATTAGATAGAGTGGAAATTGGTAGCCTAAAAATTAGTTGGTTAAGGGACCAGATGGGATTGGTTAGCCAAGAGCCAGTGCTTTTCGGTGGAACAATTCGTGATAATATAGCTTACAGTAAGCATGAAGAGGTAACAGAGGAAGAGATTGCCATGGCTGCTAGAGTAGCCAATGCCCATGAATTCATCTCAAGCATGCCACATGGGTACAATACAACTGTCGGAGAGAGAGGAACACAACTGTCTGGTGGTCAAAAACAGCGGATAGCCATCGCAAGGGCTATCCTGAAGGACCCAAGGATACTTCTTCTGGACGAGGCGACAAACGCATTAGATGCTGAATCAGAGCGCATTGTTCAGGATGCATTGGCTAGTGTGATGGTTGGCAGGACAACCATCATTGTGGAACATCGCCTTTCAACAATCCAAGGAGCTGATATGATTGCAGTTCTAAAGGATGGTGTAATTGCGGAGAAAGGAAGACATGAAAAACTGATGGGTATCTCTGGTGGAGTTTATGCTTCACTTGTGGAGCTTCGCACCACGTAACATATTTCAGCTAGGCAATTGATTCCTAGTACTTGTCAGAAATTTGTGTATCTACGAAAGAATCTTCAAGGATATCTATAGCTTTGTCGTGCTAGGCCCCATTCTTGTGTTTAAATTTTGCACAGAGCAAAGTGTTAATACAACAATGATCAACAAGCTCTAGAACACACTGACCAAAAAAGTATAAACCTTGGTACGGATCGATTGCATTTGATTTACGTAAAGGGCATTTAAATCGATGCAACTACACATTGAAATGAAAACTTAACCAAGTTCAAAAGAGGTGGCTCCTCATATTGAACCAATCTTGTCTTCAACACAAAAGACACCACTCCATTTGACGCATAACACAGCCACACAGGTAATGACGAAACTCGAAAGTCGAAATGGTTTGCTGCTCCGTACGCAGAAAATCAGCCCAAGCAATAATCAGTTTTTTTTCATTTCGAATTGAACTAGCTCTCATTTCGAATCGAACTGGCTCCGCGCATACGATCTAATAACCGGTGGAAACTACATGAATGAAATTCGAACTTCAGAAGGGTTAAAGCCATACTGCGTACTCCGGTTTCCAGCCATCCGAGATCAAGGAAGGCGCCTAGTTCCGAGGGGAACGGAGAAGCCTCGCCGCGAGCGCCGTATGCGAAGGGCGCCGGAGTCGGGGAGTCGCGCCGGGACACGGGAGTCGGGACCGACGGCGACGGCGACGACCGCCACCGCCACGCACGAAAGGTTTGCTGGGCCGCTCTGGGTTATGGGCTAATAGCCCGCATTCTCATGCTTTTCATGGGCCCAAGCACTCTACACTTCTTGTGAGCCGGGAAACGGGATCTCCGGTTCCCGCCATCACCTGTCACGCCCGATGCCGGCCGCCGCCGCGACACAGCGCCGCCGGCGGCGGCCCAAGAAGTTCCTCTACAAGCCGAAGCCCCCGCCGGAGCCGCACCCATTCCTCCTCCACCTCAAGTCCCTCGACCCCATCGCCGCCGCGGCCGCGCTCCTCTCGGCGCCGCGGCACCTCCACGACCACCCTTTCGCCGCGTGCGTGCTCTACCGCCTCGCGCGCGCGCGCCTCTTCCCGCTCGTCCCGCCGCTCCTCACCGCGCTCCGCTCCCTCCGCGTCCCGCTGCAGCCCACCGCCTTCGCCGCCCTCATCGACCGCCTCGGCGCCGCGGCCCGCCCGGACGCCGCGGAGCTCGTCTTCCGCGCCGTCCCGGCCTTCTCCTCGCACTCCAACGCCACGTTCCACGCCCTCCTCCACTCCCTCGTCTGCAACGGCCGCGTGGACGCCGCGCGGGGCATGCTCCCGCGCGCCCCTGAGCTCGGCGTCCGGACCAACGCCGTGTCCTACAACATCATCCTCAAGGGAGTCTGCCACCGGGACGGGTTCTCGGGCGCCCGCGCGGTGCTCGAGGAAATGCTCGCCCGCGGCGTGCGGCCGACGGTGGTGACGTTCAACACGCTGGTGGGGGCGGCGTGCCGGGAAGGGGAGCTGGCCGCGGCGGAGAGGCTCGTGGACGAGATGGCGCGCCGGGGCGTCGCGCCGAACGCCGTCACGTACGCGACCCTGATGCAGGGCCTCTGCGACGCCGGGCGGTACGACGACGCCAAGAAGCTGATGTTTGACATGGAGTACCGGGACTGCCAGCCCGAGGCTGCCAACTACGGCGTCCTGATGAACGCGTGCGCGCTGCGCGGGGACGCCGACGGCGTCAGGGCGCTGATCTCCGGCATGCGCAAGCGGAAGCTGAAGCCCGACGACGCGAGCTACAACGTCCTGATCAGGTGCCTGTGCGACGCCGGCAGGGTCGACGCGGCGCACAGGGCGGTGATGGAGATGCAGCTCAAGGACGGCACGGCGCCGAGCGCGGCCACGTTCCGCGTCCTGCTCGACGGGTGCTGCGAAGCGTGCGATTTCGACCTAGGTCTGCGGGTCTTCAACGCGATGCTGGCGAGCGGCCATTGCCCTCAGGCTCGCACGTTCCGGAGCCTGGTGAGAGGGCTCGGCGAGGACGGCAAGGCGGAGGAGGCCTGCTTCGTCTTGGATCAGATGGCGCAGAGGGGCTTGCGGCTGGATGCGGAAGGGTGGCAGTTTGTTGCTGCTTGCGTTTGCAGCAGCAGCGCAAGTGAGATGAAGCTCGTCGATGACTTGGTGGCGCCATCGTCTTGAGAGGATACCCAGTTGGAGTGGTGTTGTGCTGCTGTTGTATTTTATTTTGATAATTGTCAGGACTCAGGAGGCAGCTGATAGATGTATCAAAAATTCTTATTTTCATCTGCTTATGTTGCTTGTTTAGAATTTAGCTGAACCTGACTTGAGCCTAAGACATAGCCTGTTTCACGTTTGACTTTGAGCCTAAAGACGTCCCCTCCCTTTAAAATGGGTCGATGCACCTTTGCTTTTGCACCAGTTGGAAGGGACAAAATTGTTAATTACACAAGTGGTCAAGTGGAAGATGCCGCTGCTTGGCAGCACACCTGTTTCCGTGTCGGCAAGCACAATATCCTAGCCATCTTCTATAATGTCCACATATCACTAGTAGTTTGAGACAGCTCTGCAGTTGACTCTGAAGTGCAAGAGAAATATTGAAGCAGTACATCAATGAGACATTTCTCATGGCCAAACATGTACAAGAGAGATTTTTTAACAAAGTGGTTTGTATATTAAGACAATATAATTCGTGTACAAGGCAAATGCTAACTATTTCTTATACAGTTCTCCCCATGAAATAAGCTACAGAACAACCAACAAGCGCTCCTGCAAAAACCTGCAGTGCAAAAAGAAAGGCGATGAAATAAGCTACAGTAGAAAGGCGATGAGATGCAGAAATATATACCAATGGCGCAGCACTGGCAATTCAAGAATAGTATCAAAAGACACATACACCTAAAATAGTAGCCAGGGCCCAAGAAACCAAAATTTTGCTTTCTTGGGTTAGCATGAAATATTCCAAATTAGCTTCTGGGGTGCGAGTCATGGTTAAAGAGACACATTGGACATTGCAGTAAAGTATTTAACTATTTATCATATGCTATTCAGAGGGAACAATATAAATACAAAAGGGTACCAAATCGCAGGTGGGTCATTTGTTCAAGTTGCTTTTCAAGAAGAGAACTCAGGGACAGGTACCATCTTTACTGTGTAAGGAATAGAAGATATGTAGTAGAGCTACCTGAAGTGGGCTGTGTCCAAGAGGTTCCCGTAGTGGCCTAAAGGTCGAAATGATTGGATGTTCTGGTGGGAAATCACAGACTATTTGATTTAACAACTGCAACAAAAGTTATTAGACAGAATTAGAAGACAGGCACCAAAAGATCAGTGGCCACATGCAAGTTCAAAACAAACTGACAATAACATACAACAAAACAGTGACATATTCTTACGATATGCATGGAAATTACAAGCTTACCGCAGCTTGGCGACCTGTGTGCCATCTAATTCCTGATGCATCATACATTACCTACACGAAGAAGATACAAGTTCAGGACACATATTTTAAAACAAAACAAAAAAGCAGACAACTTATACACAAGGACTCAGGTGGATATGATAGCAACAAATCCTAACTGTTTTTACATTTTCTTTTTCCTAAATAAAGATAAAATATTAAAATGTAACAGAAGTAAACCAAAGGAGAACATATTTGTGCATCAACTGCTCTAGAATGCAAGTCCTGGCATGGTTTAAGAGTAATGGCACCAGCGAACATCAGCTGGCGTGGTTCCAGAATACAGAAGCTCTTATCCACGTAATATAAGAACTTTGTCAAATTGACAAACAGCGTTGGCATGTAAGTGCGGGAAATGTATTACTGAAACAAATGAACGTTGGCCACTAGGGTGGCAAACTAGGGCCACAAAGGATGTCCATATTCACAACAATTCACAAATACAGTGGGAAAATGCTGACATTACTAGCACAGTTTGTTTAAGAAAAAACAAGCATGCCCACATGCCCATCCCCGGAAAGGTAAGGAGTAAACAACTATTGGTTGAATTGGTACTGAGAACCCTAATTTTCAAAGCAACAAGTGATAAAGAAAAACTACTACTTCTTCGAAAGGGTAAAAAAAAACTACTAGTTCTTTGGAGAAAAAACTGTTTGTAGGACGGAAATTAGATGCCAACATCTACATAGAAGGACTGCTTCCTAAGGTTGCAAATTGCAATATCCAATTGCTTACAAGAAGAAAATAATGGGACATGATTGATTTAAGTACATACAACAGCAGCAAAAACCAATGCGAGGGCAAACTCTGAGCTATTTGCGCCTTCTTGTTGACCCACAGCAACGGCCAAACTCCCCACAGTTGCAGAAAGAGATGACATGACTCCAGCTGACGTAAGAAATTTCCTTGCATCCCACCTCTTCTCTTTTAACCTGCATGTCTAGGAAGAACAAATTAAGGATTAATGGAACAGCACCACAAACTCTCAAATTCAATAATTCTGAGCTTCCGATTATATTCAATCAGCCTCGGATTTAGGTCCTGTCAAAAACATATCTAGGGGTTCAGTTTGCAATTTTTCTGTTGGAAACAGTATAATCGGACCTTCTCTCAAGCCGGTAGTGCAATAAAAATTCGCTTAAGCCAGAAGTACTAATATGTCAGTCAGCCTCGCCCAAGTGCCACACTTTTTTACTTGGATTCAGAAAGGCACACAATGACAAGAGTAAATTTTACAACAAACGACATGAGGTTACTGACTTCTATACAGATTGCATAGTATTCCCTACATCCCTCCAACAAAAGTCAATGTTCATCTGCAGCATGAAATTAAGCTTCACGAAAGTAAAGTACATTCCTTGCTTCACAACACAGCACACGAGAGGAAACCCTCAATCCAAGCCTTCCGTGTAGCGCAAAAAAATTCAACTTTTCGCGATCGCAAGTCGCAACCAACCACCACCTAGAACGCGCACCGACAGGGGCGCGGGAGCAATCGCGTCGGAACCAACGACCAAACCCCCTGTCAGATATTTAGATCTAGGAGAGGGGAAAGGGGAGGGAAGGGGGGCGCACCAGATTGAGAGGAGGTTGATCAAGTTGGCGAAGGCGAAGGCGAGGAGGGCGATGGCGAGGGGGAAGTTGCCGCCTCCCCCGCCGATGGCGCCCGCGCCCCCTGCTCCCGCCAGGTCCGCCGCCGCCGACGCCCCGGAGGAGGCGGTGGACGGGGCCGTGCCGGCGCCACGCGCCGCGGTCAACATCTCGCCGCCCCTCATGCCGCCGGGTGGTACGGCTCTCTCCTCTCCACTGGCTCCCTCCTTTCCTCCGTGCCTCGTCTCTTCCGGTCCGTCGTCTGTCGGGTCGCGACTCGCGAGTCGGGGACTAGAGGCTGGTGCTACACTGCTACTGGCCTTGGTGGCGTCGCGTCTCGCGTATTCTCTGCGTATGGGGCTTCCTTGCCAGGGACACCAGTGGGTGCAGGGCCGTTTGCGTACATTACCTGATGTCGGCTAAATGCTCCATCTGTTATAAATAAAATTAAAATTTGTCCTAAGTCAAACTCTCTCGATCAAATTTATAGTATAAAAAATTATTAATATTCATAACATTAATAAGTACCAATAAATTTATCATAAAATATATTTTCACAATATACTTATTTGATGTCGCAAATATTGATTAATTTTACTATAAATTTGTTCAATTTTAAAAAAAATTGACTTAAGACAAACCTAAATGTTAGGACAGGTCGAGTATTTATATAAGGCCAGTATCAGTGGGGGTTTCATGGGAGTTTAATGGTATTAAATGGGCTGATGTGGCAAAGGAGAGAGTGAAGGGTTTCATGGGATGTGAGAGGAGTTTCATCATCACCATGAAACTCATCCGGCACGGTTACCTAGTTTTTTTTGTCTAAGTAACCGTGTGATGAAATCCTGCACTGAAACTGGCCTAAGGCACATGTAGGATGTCGCGCAAGACGCGAATGGTTGACCTTCTTCCTCATGTTGGCTTCGGACACCCCTGCCTCCCTCTTCTCCCACACTGACGGTGGGAAGCAACTAGGTAGCCCAGCGACTCTACTAGTCACCCAAAGGGCGCAATGGTGGTTGAGGCGCTGAGCTTAGGCATTTCCGCAGTCAAAACATTCTAAACACAAAAGCATCCTCATGTAATCAAAAGTGGGCGCTCGTTCCGCTTGGCGAGTGGCAACATTATGTTACATGGTTGGCTGAACTAAAATCTAGGATTTATAACTTTTCATGCTCCGGATAAATTATATTTTATTTTTTTCAATGGTATAAATCCTTGAACAGTAGACAAGCATGGATTAAAACGCTAGTTTGAAAAATTGCTAAGCACGGTGGGAGAGTGACTGTTTAGTAATTCAAAACATTGGTTCTCTCTTCAGTAATTTTTCAGAATCTAGTTAAATTGTTGATTTCAATTACCATTCTCTCTTCAGAATCATATTTCAGTTATCACTCCCTCTATGTCGTCTCTGAGGTATACTGAGCATTTTGGGCCTGGGCCCAAGCCCGCTGGGTTTTGGTCCATCCACGAGTGTTGTGGGACTAGGTGTGGTTAAAGGAAACGTGCCAAAAGAAATCAGGCTAGCTCAAACCAACAATTCAATTTACTTCAATTATTTGGCACGAATTTTTCAAGCTTTTTTCGGCCTGATCTGAGCCTGGCCTGGCAGCAAAATGTTCACCACGTTAGTTGTTGTCCTCTTGAAGAGGGCCTCTTAATCATCTAAAAAATTGTTGATATAACAAAAAGCATAGAGATTAATGAAGCATATTTAGGGACGTAGGTAGCGTTCCAGACTCTCTTAGAAACGTCTAGCTATTTGGCTAGCTTCCGAATCTGAAGAGAGAATGGTAAATGAAATATGAAGGGAATCATAATCACTAAAAGCCATCTTGTTCAAAAAGGAGAAATGTTTGTCCGGTTTTTGAGTTAATCCCTTGCCAGAAAAATCGCTTGGTAGAGGTGTTTCTAATGAGAAACGAAATCCAGAATCGTTGCCGCCACGTGTGTTATGTGATCTGTGATGTCTAGCAACCTGCCCCAGAAGCTGCCTGGCCCATTGCCGACACTGGCAGGATTCAGAAAACGGCAAAATGGCTATGGATCAACTTTTCTTTTGCGAATCGCAGTACACAGTACCTGTGTCGTTATCCTCCAACCAAAAGAATATATAGCACAAAAGCGACATATATACTTTCAAATAGCACGGAGCGAAACACCACTGAATCGAGCACACGGGGCCAGAGTGACATCGACTCTGACAAGTGACAATTATCTTACTAGCTCGCAGTACACCACATGAACTGAAACGAGCAGTACACATTCTGCGTCTCTGGGCGGTGGGAGCACAATTTTACCTAGCTGATATTCTGGTAGCGTAGACACAAGTCACACAACAACAGCAACACCCGTCTTTATTCTGAAGATACTCTACTTCTAGGCTGAATCACCGATCTAGAAGCAGGGCCACAAACCGCAGCTACTCTTATTCGGAAGGCACCTCTGGTGCCAGGCTGAATCACTTGGTGGCAATGAACAGCCCCCACCTCTGCTCGCCAGCAGAGCTCCGTTTCAGCTTCGCGTTCCAGCCGTTCACAATGTCGTCATAGTCCTCCTGTCAGCAGACGGAACGAAAGAAATCAGAGGTGCCCAAAAGAAGCATAAGCACACATCGGGGATGCCGTTTGATTAACAAGCTCTTCGATGCATCACCTGGCTGAAGTCTGCCACGAAAGCCTCCTTGTTCTTTTCAACTTCAGCTAGCTCCCTCCGTAGAACACGAAGGAACTGAAACATAGCGTATGGAAATGAGCAAAATATTGATGGCATAGTGGTGAAGCACAAGGCTGACGTCACCTATCAAGCATTCGCTCAACTTAAAACTCAAAAGATATTCAGCCCCTTTATGCATTTTTCAGCTTTTACAAGCATTATAGGATATAAGAAACTGCTCAGGAACAAGAGGACATTCAGAGAGAGAGAATTTATAACCTGTTCAGTGCGGTCTTCCGCGATGACATCATGAAAACCAGCATCCTCGAGCATCTGGATTGTCATGTAAACAGCCGTTAGAAGAGCTCACTTATCCGATCCAAATCTTCTAAAGCAACTACACAGCTTTACTTGGCTGTAACAGTAAAACGAACCTGTTCATAAGCCTTCACATCATGAAGATCGTAACCTCTCTGTTTAATATATGCAGCAAATTCTGCTGATGGTTTCCCAGGACTCTTACAGTAATCACTGATTAGGACTTTGCCACCAGGTTTCAGCCATTTGAAGAAGCTTCTGAACAAAGCAGGCTTGTCCTATAAAAGCAAGTGTGGCATTTGTCAGGAATGTGGTTTTTGATGCTAAGTTTGATATTCAGATGTTGTCGACAATCTAAAAGTCGGTTTCCAAAATATTTCTCCTCAAACAATGTCCAATTACCAGTTGACTAATATACAAGGATTAATAGGAGTGCAAAACTTAATATTAGTTTCATCTGAACTTGCATTCCCGTATATAGTCATATTGCACGATCTAACTGTGCTATATAAAAGGTTACTGATAGTATGATTGTATAACTAAATGATATATGCTTACAAGGAACATCATAAATTCTACAGAATGAAACATACCTGTATGTGAAGGATGGTGTCACGGCTGTAGATAACGTCAAAACTATTTTCTGGGTAATCCTTTGTGGTGCAATCAGCAACTTCAAACTCAACCGAGCACTTGCGTCCAATGGCACGCTCAATTGCAAAGGAAACCATGTTAACAGAAAGATCAATACCAAGAACATGGACGTCATAGTCCTCAGCCATATAAAAATCACCTCCTCCAATTCCACATCCAACATCAAGTACTTTCTGGCCAGGTTTAAGATCCAGCATACCCACAAATTCCTTTGTAGTCTCTGTTCATGAAACAAGTATGCTGAGTTATGCATAGTAAATGATTGACATGTTTACAGTAGAGCGAGGAAATTAGTGGCCTCACCGACTCCACCAGTGCTCACATAACCTTCACCAAAGATACGCTCATAACGTAAGATACCATTAGTTTTGTATTGCACGTTGTCCAGGAATCTTTGAAAATCTTTGTCTTCTGTTGATTTTACCTTCTCCCATAACCAACATATCTGTTGATATTATGTACTTATGTTGGTCAGTAATTTCAGTTTAACCACAACAACGAGTTAACGAGCACATTCAAGAACAGTGAAGTACCTGGTTTTGATTCTTTTTGTTTTTGACATAAGCCCCAATACACTTACAAGTCACTAGAGAGAGTTCAAAAGAATCTCCATTTTTATCATATGAATGGCCCTCTTTAAATACCTGTGTATATGAAAAACAAAAGTTACCTACTGGAAGACAGTAATAAGTTCTACTGTATTACTGATAACCAACTGACCATATATATGACAAATTGAAAGGTGTTATAATTTGTTCTGCTATATAGTTTTTATACCGAACTATATATGTAACACCAGAGCAGGTTTCAGCCGAAGAGATGGGACAGGTAACATTGAAAGGTGTACTGTAGACAGCATTCAACTCTTGAATTTGGAGACAGACCGAAAAGAAAAGGCTTCTGACATTACCTTAGTATAAAATCTCGGTTCCCTGTAGTGTGTTGGGTTCACTTTCCTTTTGGAATCACCCGATTGGTGAAAACATGATTCTCTAAAGAATATATGGCCACCGGGCTTTAGCCATTTTACCATTTTCCCCACAAGCTTCTCGACCTATAATATGAGATAGAATATACTGTTAAAAAGTTACAGTAAATAAAAAAAGATAACAAAGAGATTCAAGTTTACTTTTCACAGAAAAAAGAGAAGTTTAGACCTTTGAGTATGGATTATGGAGGTTATTTATTGAAGTGATTTCAGATGAAAGATGGAATAGATTATTGCAGGCAAATATATTTCGTTTTCTAAAAGGAGAAAGGGAGCATAGGACATCAGCATTCATAAATGTTTCCTGTACTTACCTCCTCATCTGAAAGGTACATTAATAGCCAGTTTGAAAATATCAGATCAAAAGAGTTGTCTTCAATCTTCAAGTTGGGAGATGTTACATCAGCACACATGAAGGTAATGTTCTTGTGATGTCCATTTATGCTTTCATTCTACAAGGAGAAAAAGAAGTGAAAATTCATGGAAGTAGGCATAGGTTTGCAGATATCAGCTGCCATGCATGAGAGTTTACTATAAAATCCACCTTCTTAATCACACTTTCAATAAAATCCAGTGCTAGAACATGGCCAGCTTCTTTTGCCAGATCTCCAGTAAAGCGTCCTATTCCAGCACCAAGCTCTAGAACTGATTTCCCTTCATAAGATGGAAGCAAAGACAGGATCTGCAGATCAGTAATGAAAAATTAGCCCTCTGAAGAAAATACAACATATTTTTTTCAAAAGGAAGAGCAACAGGCCATATCTTAGATAATCCATGGTGTTTGAAAAAGATGCTCACTAACAATATGATTTTTGATTAATTATGATAATATGTGGTCACAGAAAAAGAAAGCTCTAATGACCACTGGGAAGCAAAGTGACTTGGAAATCATAATAGGCAGTGACAAAATAAGGGTGGCAGTTAGAGGAGAGGATCAGAGATGGGGAAGGTGGGCCAGCTCTAGATATTTTACACCACAAGTAGTAGGCCCCTTGCTTTCACTAGTTCCAATTATAATACTCTGACCTCATAAGCCTCCAAGGAAATTGTTGTTTCATAATTTATATTATCTACTAGTTTGCTGTCCATTTCTGTTGAGCACATATATTACTATATATTAGCAAGCAAGTTGACCTCCAAGTCCCATCACAAGTTCCTAGTGCTAAAATCAGCAAACTTTTATTAGCGGTTAGTTTGGCTTTGACACGAGCAAGTCACGGGCAGCACTCTGCTGCAATTGGGTAGCTGTCAATCAGCTCTTGGGAAGTTTGGGTTTCATTCGAAGCGGTGGTGTGCTGATCTCCTTCCATAATCGGTCAGCCAAATCAAATAGGCTCAAAAAGCAAGCGTCAGCATCAGCCTCTCTGCCTCAGCTACTCTAGTGCTTTCTTCAAATTTCCACGTTCTCATGATCAGCAAAAAAGGCCGACATGTCTGTCCTGAAAGAATTACCGTCCAGTTACGTCCCTTTCAGCTTTTTCCAGGAGTGAAAAGGCCATGCCACTAGAGCACGGACCAATCATTTTTCTGTATCCAAGATGTGGCAAGATTCCAGTATCAACAGACAACAAGCTGAATCATTCAGCTGCCGTGGAGAGGATGGAGTGATACGAAGAAACAGAGAGAGGGAGAGGGGATCATGCATGGGCAGCATCGTTCGTACCTCGGGGCGCTCCTCCTTGTCGAGGTCGGCGGCGCGGGAGTCGAGCATCATGGACTCGACGGTGAGGTCCTTGGAGTGCTCCTCCCAGTAGCTCTTCTGCACCTTCCGCTCCACCTCCCCGATCCCTGCATGCACACGACGCCAGTCGCAAGGCCATCAAAACACCGCCCCCCAAAACCCCTCACCAACCAGATCGCCATTCCCTGCTCGTCGCCCAGCGGTCCGGCCGGGCGAGAGAAACAGCAAGCAAGCGGATCTGCGATCCGCGGGGGGTCCCCGCCGTCCGCGCGCTTACCATTCGCAACGGCCACCACGGGGGCGTCCATCTCGACGACTCCTCCGGTGTTCCTTCTCGTTCTCTTTCTACCGCGCGTTTTGGGGGGCTTTTTTGTTTTGTTGTTGTTTTTGGTTGGTTGGTTGCAGTGGTGGGCGTGTGGGTTCGTTCGTGTCGTGCGTTCAGGCGCCCTCGACGGCGCGGCGGGAGCGGGAGAAGCCGCGGGAGCGGCGGTTGTGGGCGAGGCCCCGCTGCTGCATCAACCGAGCAGAACCAGACCAACCAACCCCAGGCGCGCGCGGCGGCGGCGGAAGCAGAGGGAGGGAGACTGGAGAGTGGAGAGACTGGTGTGCCTGGTGGGGCGGCGAACGGGTCGTGCGGGGCTTTATAGCTGCGTGGCGGCGACTGGCGAGGTGGCGAATCCCCGTGGAGATCTGGGTGGGGCAGGCTGCGCCTCGGATCGGCTGCGCCCGCCGCAACGGAAGCCGCCGAGCCGCGCACGGGGCTGGCTCGCTCGGCGCGCCGTGCCCGTGCGCCCTGGTCTCACTCTCACAGACCCGCGCGCTCTCGGTGGCTGTCTGATTGATCTCTGAGGTGAAGGGCATCCCTGTTAGGTTGATCTCCCGGTCCACACGGCCTTGGACCGGGAGATCAACCTAACAATCTCCCCTTTGATCTCACAATCGTTTTTCTTTTATCTTTTACGATTTTCCTTATTCCATCCTAGATTTGTGCACAGAGCATATCTCATCGTCCTGACTCAATCGTCGATAGAATCAATAGCTACTGTACACGCCCCCATTCAGAAATAGATTCTTTAATCTATGGGCCCTGTTAATCCAGAGATCATAGG
Source organism: Echinochloa phyllopogon (assembly GCA_033239725.1). Taxonomy (NCBI): domain Eukaryota; kingdom Viridiplantae; phylum Streptophyta; class Magnoliopsida; order Poales; family Poaceae; genus Echinochloa; species Echinochloa phyllopogon. The sequence goes on along the minus strand of BTCW01000003.1, from coordinate 16,388,654 downwards.
CAATACCTTAGTCCCATGCCGGCTACGTGTTCCTTGAACACGTTGGGTGGTAAGCCTTTCGTTAGCGGATCCGCGAGCATCTTCTCTGTTTTAATATGCTCGAGACTTATGGTGTGATCCTGGATTCTATCTTTAACAGAATAAAATCTTATCTTTATCGACTTGGTAGCCGTACTTTTCTTATTATTATGAGCATAGAACACTGCTGGCTGGTTATCGCAGTACATCTTTAGTGGTCTTTCTATACTGTCTACCACTCTCAATCCTGGTATGAATTTCTTTAGCCATTCAACTTGGCAGGATGCCTCATAACATGCTATAAATTCAGCATACATCGTAGATGTTGCTGTCACTGTTTGCTTGGAGCTTCTCCACGATATAGCTCCCCCTGCGAGAGTGAAGATGTAGCCTGTCGTGGATTTACTATCATCTCCATCTCCCGCAAAGTCTGAGTCTGAATACCCTTCAATCTCTAGGGAATCTGTTCTTTTATACGTTAGCATGAGGCCTTTTGTGCCTTGCACATACCGTAAAGCTTTCTTCGCTAATTTCCAGTGCTCAAGGCCTGGATCTTTCTGATATCTGCCAAGTATGTTGGTAACAAATGCTAGGTCAGGGCGTGTGCACACTTGTGCATACTGTAAGCTTCCGACAGCTGAAGCATATGGAACTGTCTTCATTTGTTCCCTTTCATAACTGTTCTGAGGACTCTGAAAATCCCCAAATCTATCGCCCTTGACTATTGGCGCAGGAGTAGGCTTACTCCTTTGCATACAGAACTTTTCTAGAACTTTTTCCAGGTACGTCTGTTGAGATAATCCTAATACCCCATCTGATCTATCTCGGTGAATTTCGATTCCCAAAACGAATGAGGCTTCACCAAGGTCTTTCATATCAAAGTTCGAGGACAGGAACTTCTTTGTTTCCAATAATAGGTTGACATTGCTACTTGCCAGTAGAATGTCATCCACATAAAGGATGAGGAAAATGTAATTTCCTTTCTGGAATTTTGCATAAATGCAATTGTCCTCAACATTTTCATTAAACCCAAACTTCTTTATCGTTTCGTTGAACTTCAAGTACCACTGCCTCGAAGCTTGTTTTAACCCATAAATGGATTTCTTTAGATGACATCCCATGTGTTCTTTTCCTTCCACGACAAAACCTTTGGGTTGAGCCATGTAAACTTTTTCTTCGAGATCCCCATTAAGGAATGCCGTCTTTACATCCATCTGGTGCAATTCGAGATTGAAATGCGCCACCAATGCCATTATGATTCTGAAGGAATCCTTACATGAGACCGGAGAAAAAGTCTCATTGTAATCTATTCCTTCCTTTTGTGTAAAACCCTTCGCCACAAGACGCGCTTTAAATCTTTCTACATTCCCTTTGGAGTCACGTTTCGTCTTGTAGACCCATTTGCAGCCTACTGTTTTGGCTCCTTTAGGAATTTCTTCTAAGTCCCAAACACGGTTGGTACTCATCGATTTCATTTCATCTTCCATGGCCTCAAGCCACTTGGATGAATTTTCGCTTCTCATGGCTTGTTCGAATGAAATAGGATCATCCTCCATTCGAAACTCTTCTGTGTTATACACTTCATAATCATCAGGAATTGCTGACTTTCTTGCTCTTTGAGACCTTCTGGGGGCCTCTACATTTGGAACATTTTCTATTTGAGGCTGTTGATGCTCCCCCTGATCTGCAGCAACATTTTCTATAGGATCCTGAGGGACAGGTTCCACATTTGCATTCGGTGTTGCTACAGGAGGAACCACCACAGGAGCTGGGGCCGCAGTGTCCGGCACCGTCGGCGTAGGCTCAACAGGTAGTTCGAAAAATGGCTCCTGAATCATTGGATTGGGTGCGCACACCCGCCCCTCCTCAAGATCAATCTTTCGAGCTTCCATGCTCCCCCGTATCATTTCTTCTTCAAGAAAAGCAGCATGTCTCGTTTCCACAAACTTTGTGACCTTGTCAGAACAGTAGAAACGATATCCTTTTGATTTCTCTGTATAGCCAATAAAATGGCAACTCACTGTCTTGGGATCTAGCTTCCCAATGGTCGGGTTGAATATCTTTGCCTCAGCAGGGCTCCCCCACACCCGTAGGTGATTCAATGAGGGTATTCTGCCTGTCCACAGCTCATACGGTGTTTTTGGCACTGCTTTACTGGGAACTCTGTTGAGAATATAGGTGGCGGTTTTTAAAGCCTCCATCCATAAACTCACTGGTAGTGTAGAGTAGCTGATCATGCTTCGCACCATATCCATAAGGGTACGGTTACGTCTTTCAGCGACTCCATTCTGCTGAGGATCGCCCGGCATAGAGTACTGGGCAACTATACCTTGTTCCCTTAGGTACCTCGCGAAAGGTCCTGGAACTTGGCCATATGGGGTGTGCCGACCATAGTATTCCCCTCCACGGTCGGAACGGACTATCTTTATCTTTAAATTATGTTGATTTTCAACTTCAGCCTTGAATATTTTAAACTTATCCAACGCTTCTGATTTTTCTTTTATTGGATAAATATATCCATAACGGGAATAATCATCGGTAAAAGTAATGAACGAGTCAAAACCATCTATGCTTTTAACTGAAAACGGACCACAGATGTCTGTGTGAATTAATTCTAAAACACCTGCGGTATGTTCAGCATTTTTCTTTGTAATCTTTATGTATTTTCCTTTGATGCAATCAACGCATTTATCTAAGTCTGAGAACTCTAGAGGAGGAAGAATGTCATTCTTAACCAGCCTTTCTATTCTCCCCCTCGAAATATGGCCTAAACGACAATGCCATAATTTCGACGACGTGTCTTGAGTTCTCTTTCGTTTTCTATTATGAGCTGTAGGTGGGGATACAAGCGCATTCACATCACATACGGAATTCACACTTTCACGTAGTGATAACAAATAGAGATCATTTTTCTTAAAAGCAATAGTAGTAACTGTATCTTTAAAAACTATTACACACATGCCATTTCCAAAATGACATCCATATCCATCATCATCTAGACGAGATACACTTATCAAGTTCCTCTGTAAACTAGGCACAAAGAAAACATCTCTAAGAAATAAATTAAATCCGGTGTCGAGCTCTAGGAGAAGGTCGCCCACCGCCTTCACTTCTGCTTCGACTCCATTCGCGACTTTAATTCGCCTTTCGTTTCTTTGAGTGGTTCTCGTCGAACGGAATCCCTGTAAAGAGTTTGCAACATGAATTGTTGCTCCTGAGTCAATCCACCAAGTAGATGTGGAATAATCTATGTACAGAGATTCATTTACGAATGAAATAACATTCTCACCTTTCCTTTCCATGATCATCTTTAAGTAAGCGGCACAATTTTTCTTGTAGTGCCCTTTCTCCTTGCAGTAGAGACACTGATCTTTCTCCACAGTGGTTTGCCCATCCTTAGGCCTGTGCTGCTGGGAGTGCTGAATTCCTTTTCCCTTAGAGGAGGAGGGATTTCCTTTTGCGCTGTTAGACGCATTGTTATTATTTTTCTTCTTTTGCACTTGGTTAACAGTGTTTCCACGTGCTATCTTTATCCTTTCCTCCTCTTGAGCCAACATCGCTATGGTCTTTTCTATGTCCCATTTCTCAGAACTAACATTGTAGTTAACAACGAAGTTCTCAAACTCATCTGGCAATGAAGCAAAAACCAAATGTATGATGGTACTCTCTTTCAAGTCCTCATCCATTGGCTTGAGCTTATTGTTTATGTGAATTAAGCGATGTATGTGCTCTCTGATGCCGCCTGTGTACTTGGCGTTGATCAACTGCTTGATCAACTGAGAGGCGTAGGTCTTTGAAGAGCCAGTGTACTGACTCTTTAACTTCGCCAAGTACTCAACGACATTATGACAATCTTTAATTGCCCCAAAAACAGAGGGCTCTATGGTGTTCTTGACCACTGCCAAACATTTCTTGTTGGCAGTGATCCATTTGGCATTATCTGTATCAAACTTCTGTTTGCTGACCATATAGGCCTGCTCTGTCTGCTGCCAAACAGCATCTGTCATATCAGCCTCTCTGACTGGTTTCACAGGCTCAGTCGGAACTGGTGCCGTGAGAACCCAATCCAGCTCTGTCATGGTAAAGAAGAAATCCACCTTCTTGTACCATTCATTGTAATTATCTCCTTTAAGAATGGGAATGTCCTTGATGGAAACCATCATGGAACCCGCAGCTGAAAATAATTCATATTAAGTGAGAACATTATAACATAATGACAATGCCTTATTACATTAAACTTCATCACCTTTGGGCAGAATAAGTAATAATGCAACAATAAACATCTATAAAATTATAATATTGTTATTATCAACTTTGGTCAGAAAATAACAATATCACAATAAATCTGAAATTTTATCTGTGACTTGAAATTAAATTATCCCTTTGGTTCAAATTTAAATGCAAGTCAAAATAAATATCTAGCAGCGGAAACTTTAAATAAAATTCACATGGACAGTAGCAATAAAACTCTGTTTACCCTCTGAAAATTATCCCTTTGGTTCAAATTTAAACAGAGGCAAAATTCTCTCAAATTCTATTCAAATATTCTGAAAATTAATCAAAATAAATGTGAAAATCTACTGTTCATGGTCGCGGCCCATTTGGCCCAGCGCTCGCGCGCGCACCAGTAAGTGCACGCACGCGTCGGCGATGGGACCCGCGGCGGCGCCAAGAAATTCTTCTTCTTCTTCAAGCCGACCCTATCTACTTCTTTTGCCGTGAGGGCTATGGAGAGTAGAGGGCGGCGCGGCGGCGAGATGCCACCGGCCGTGAGCACGGAGGCGAAGAGCAGGCCGTGGGCCTTGATCCGCGCCCTGATCGGGGGCGCCCAACCCAACCATTGGTTGGTGGGCCCCTGTCACCCTGCGCTATAAAGAGAGGTGGGGGCCGCCGGCTCTAAGTACGAGGTTGACCGTGAGCCGTCAGACCCACCGACACACCTATCCGATCTAGGGTTAGTGCGCAGTTCGTGACGGGAAGCCCCGCCGCCACGACGTCCTCCGACGCCGTTCCAGGCCAAAGCCGGTGGCGACCGGAGGGACGCCGCGACCTACGACCTACACTGCGCATCGCTGCCTTGCGCAGTTCGTCATCAACAGAACGTGACATGTCTTCCTCCATTGGAGGCGATGGTATGGATCTACTCGTTCTTTGTTCATCGTATTCGTTCTTCGTTCATCATGTTCTTGTTATGGTTCGATTATTGTTCTTCAAGTTTTACTATCAAGATTAAAGTTAATACTTCTAGATCTGTGGCTAGTGATCCGTCAAAGTTAACAATCCCATCCCAGTGTGGTGTGGCAGCGCGCGGCGCGGCTCAACCGATGAACGGCTGAGGCTGCTGCCGTACAGCTACAGTTTTCTAGCGCTGTGGCCATGGACCAGGTGCCAGGTGAGTTGATCCCACCACATGCATGCATGCAGCATGCTCTTCAATTACCAGCGACCAAGTAAAATTTTGCTTTTGCATGTCTGTAGTGACTCATCAGCCGCGTGGGTTTAAAGCATTTCGAGCAGATTTTAGGGATCGGGCGCTGATTGTTTTCGTTGGCGACGTGTTTAGCTTGCTTTATTAAAAGTCCCGGTCTTCCCGACGAAGAAAAATAGGTTCCCAAGAAAAAAATCGGGGCTGTGACAAGGCCCCTTGGCGCCTCTGTCTATGGTGGACCGTGGACACGCAAATGGTAGTAAGCTATTGCAGCATTGTGGTTACGAGTGTGATGCAATTATTTGGAAATGGGCTTAAATATTGGAGTCTATTGCAAAATTTATCAAGTTAAATGTTTTAGTGTATTCAACTTAATTCCTTTAATAAGGGGGCGTGGAATAAATTTCTCAGTAGAATGAATAAGAGATTAGTACATTAGAACCAAAGAGTGGCTTCAATGGTTAGTAGAAATGATCGTACTCCATATGCGATATATATGTCCGTCAACAGGGTGTCCATTGTGACTATAGTTTTCTGCGGATATGGGAGCATAGTATATGGTCCCTTAAAAAAAGATAAGGATATTGCATAAAAACTTTAGAAGCAGATGCAATTATTTCGTCCTAGATTCTTTTCCTGCATCACACATGTGGAGTAGTTAGACCTTGGGACGCGTGGTGCGGATCTAGTGGGCAATTTTGGTGCTTCGTAGGACAGGGGATATTGTGTGGATGCTGCCTGACGTGGAGGTAAACAATTGGGTAGGTGGATACCCTTGGTACCCTTGGTCCTACCTGATTGATACCTGTCAGCACTGATGGGCCGGCATCGGCATCCGATGAGAACGGCGACGACGCAGGTCCAGGCCCAAGAAGAAGTTCGCGGGTGAGGAAGCCCAACGAGAGAGTATTGGGTAGCGAGTGAGTGTGATCCGTGGTTGGGTAAGAAAGGCCCATGTAAGCTGCTATATACAATGAGACAGGAGAGAAGAGAGGGTATGATTAAACTTGTAACAAACTATACTTTCTCCTTCAGCACGCAAGCTGCCCTCTGTTCTTCTTCTTCCCCGTCTCCGATTCTTCCCGTCTCGATCTATTCTCCAATTCGATCTCTTCTCTATGCTGTGTGCTAACAATTGGTATCAGAGACACCGATTCTCGGTGTGATTTTGCTGCGACTGAAGTATGTCTCGGTTCAATTGGCGATTTCCCCGGTTGTTTGCGTCTCACCGTCGCGCAACCGCTCCGGCGAATCTCAGTTCGAGCTCGCCGTCCCCGCCCCGCCCACCGACTCCCAGTCGGCGGCGGCCACCGCAAATCGCCGGTTAGCCGTCCCGGCGCCGTTGACCACCAGATCCATCGCGCCGCTTAGGGAGTAGTTGGGGGAAATCGCTCGGTCAAATCGCAGGTGTGTTGAGTCTGGATTTCCAGCCTCCCCACGACCACTTCACCAGACTTCAACGACGTCAAGGCGCCATGAACCCGGAACTCAAGCTCGTCCTCGACGAGATAGTGAAGCTGAACTCGCGCTTCGACGCCCTGGAAGCCAAGTGGGGCACCCGTCTCGCTGAACATGAGTCGAAACTGGATTCCAAGCTCGCCGGAGTTGAGGAGGGTTGGGAATCGCGCCTCTCCATCACCGACGACAGGTGGGAATGCCAGATCGCGGATCTCACTGTCGCCACCAACGCCCGTGTTAACGCGCTGGAGCGCGCCGCCTGCTCCTTCGACGAGTGGCGGCCGGACGTCGACAACTCAGGCCGGCAATTCCCCCCGCGGGGCCGGGGAACCACGGGGACCCGCCCCGTGAGCGACGGGGACGGGGGGCAATTTTCCCCCACGGGGGTGGCGGGGCGGGGCCCCGAGAAGCTGCCGGGGCGGGAATGGGGGAAGGTTTTGCCCCGCGGGGGCCCACAGGGACCCGAGTATAGATAAAAACACCAGCCCAACAAAGCCCAGCTGATGAAACCCTGGCCCAATCCAACCTCGTATAAAGTCTCTCGTCTCTCCAGTGCGAACCCTCTCTCATCCTCACAGCCGCCGCCGCCCGCAGTCTCTCTCTTTCAGTCTCGCCTCCGTTCTCCGCCTCTCCTGCTCCACTCTCCACTGACTTCGCGGCCGCGCCTCCCGGATCGACGGTCCCTGTGCTCGGCTTTGAGAGGTAAGGCCGTGAACCATTATTCCCGGATCTGCTAGTGCTAGTGGTAGACTTCCCGGATTGACTGCTATTTTGCTCTCTAATTGATGATTTGAACTGTTATTCTACTACAGAACATGGTGACTCCAGCAATTAGCAGCTCCTCCCAGGCAACAACAGCACCTAGTACTGCACAAGGCCAAGCTGCAGCTGAAGATGTAGCTGCCACTGCCAATGCCGTCGTCGACCTAGAATCTCAAGGTACTGATACTGATGCTGAGGTTGTAGAGGGTGGCAAAAGGAGGAAGCTCAAGTCCGTAGTGTGGAAGGAGTTTAAAAGGGTGCAAATAAATGGGGTTTGGAGGGCAGAATGTATGTGGTGTCATGATAGGTTGGGAGGAGAAACTAGAAATGGGACAAAACACTTGCATGATCATTTAGGCTCTTGTCAATCTAGGTCCTGCAGAAAAGGCCTAAAGCAATCCACTCTTAGAATGGCAACTGCTGCTGATGGTACAGTGAGTCTTGAGAATTATGTGTTTGACCAAGAAGTAGCTAGGAAAGAACTCGCTCTCATGATATGTTTGCATGAGTATCCATTGTCTTTGGTTGATCATACTGGTTTTCGAAAGTTTTGTGCTGCTATGCAACCATTATTCAAGGTGCCATCTAGGAACACTATTAGGAGTGACATTGTGGGTCTGCATGCTGTTCAAAAGGAGTCAATTGTCAAGTATTTTCAGCACCTTGCAACCCGTGTTGCAATCACAACCGATATGTGGACTGCTAATCATCAAAAGAAGGGTTACATGGCCGTCACAGCACACTTCATTGATGACAAATGGCAACTAAAGAGTTTCCTTTTGAGGTGATAATTTTGTTTTACCATTTACTTTGAGGTGATATCTCAAATGTTATGATATACTAACAATTTGTATTGCTGCCGCTGCTGCCGTAGGTTCATTTATGTCCCAGCTCCTCATACTGCTGAAATTATTGCTGATGTGCTACATGAGGTTCTTGTTGATTGTCATCTTGAGAGGAAGGTTTCCACCGTGACGCTTGACAACTGCTCTACCAATGATAGCATGATGGTGAAAATGCAAGATAAGTTGCCTCTTAACGCTCTCATGTTAGATGGTTCATTACTTCACATGCGATGTGCTGCACATATATTGAATCTGATTGTTAAGGATGGGATGAGTGTCATGGAGAAAGGGATAGAGAAGGTTCGTGATAGTGTAGGTTTTTGGTGTGCCACTCCAAAAAGACATGAGAAATTTGAAAGGATGGCATCCCAAATAAGCATTCAGTACAAAAGAAGGATAGGTCTTGACTGCACTACTAGATGGAACTCTACCTTTATCATGCTTAGCACTGCACTAGAGTACCAAGTTGTTTTTGACCGTCTAGCTTTGCGTGAGAAGTTGTTCACTCCTATTTGTCCATCCATTGCTGAGTGGTTGTTTGCTAAAGAGGTTTGTGCTAGGCTCAAGTTGTTTTATGATATTTCTGAGCTACTATCTGGAACCAAGTATGTGACAGCAAATCTGTTCTTTCCAAAAATATGTGGTGTCTACCTGGCTATTAGGAAATGGCGTACTTGCAGTCATCCTCGTATTGAGGAAATGTCCAAACTCATGAAAGAAAAATTTGACAAGTATTGGACAGATGTGCATGGTCTTATGGCAGTTGCTGCTGTTCTAGATCCTAGGTTCAAACTTCATATGCTGAAAGCTTTTTTCACATCTGTTTTTGGGGTAGATCAAGCTGCAATTGAGGTAGACAAAATTAGAAACTTGTTGTATCAATTGGTCGTTGAATACCAGCAAGCTGCTGAAGATGTTGCTACTTCAAGTAGTGCTAGTGCTACTCCAGTTCCTTCTGTGCAGAGCAGTGTTGATGATGATGAGTTGTTCACAATTTTTGATCAGTACATGTCTGAACAGCCTGCTGCCCAGACCTCTTATATGCGCACTGAGTTAGACCTGTACTTGGATGAGCCTCCACTTCCTAGAACACAAGAGCTAGACATTATCAATTGGTGAAAGTATGGAGGGATTAAGTATCCTACACTCCAGTCTATTGCTCGGGATATCTTGCCTATTCCAGTGACAACGGTTGCATCTGAGTCAGCCTTTAGTACAAGTGGGAGGGTAATCAGTCCACATCGCAGTAGCCTTGCACCTAAAATGATAGAAGCCCTCATGTGTATGCAAGCTTGGTCTCGTGCTGATATGATAGGTAAATTCTGCATTCAAATCCTTGTGTTCTCTAAATAAACTTATGTATACTGATTCATATTTGTTATTTATTATTAGATGTGACAAATCCTGCTGCATTGATGACTTGCATTCAGGATGAAGAAGAAGCAATGGTATGTATCGAAACTGCTCTTGTGATATGCCATGTAAATATTGCTTATTGACCTGTTTTTTATCTGAATTTTAATGAAGGAGGATACTGAGTCTGTTGTCACCGACTAAGAAGAGTGGAAGGCATGCATGGTTGCTTGACTGACTTGCTGCTCAAGTGCTCTACCTGCTATTTATGTTGGACAACTTGTTTGTTAACTAACTATTCGGACAATGTTGTAATAGTTAGTAATTGCCACTTGGTTATTGGTACTCTGAACTTTTGCTTACCTGTGAATCTGTGATGAACTGATGATGGACAAGTGGATGGCAAGGCAAGATTAGGATTCTGGGAATTGAAACTTGTTATCTTCTGTGTGTTTTATGCTTGTATATTGCTTATTTACATGTGTTTACTTTGCCGATCTGATATCGCTGTGAAATTGTGAGTCTGGTGCTGTGTTTTTTAACGTCACAAGTAGTCCCCGCGGAGCCCCGTCGGGGATCGGGGTTATCTCGGGGACGGGGACGGGGGGCTAATTTCCCCCGTTAAGCTTGTCGGGGCCGGGGCGGGGACCGTATTTCGGGGACCGGGGCGGGGACGGGGGGCAGCTCCCCGGCCCCGCCCCGCCCCGTTGCCGGCTTGATCGACAACAAGCTCAACGACGTGCGCCTCGAGGTGGGCAAGCTCGCCAAGCACTGGAAGCGTGTGGTTCTTCATCGGCCTCCTCCCCTGCTCGAGTCTACACCACCTCCGTCGGCGACCGATATTCCCACTGAGCATCGTTTGGACACCTCGCCCCGGCAAGATGGGTATGGGTCGGTCACAACTCTTCTTCATCCTCCGGACAAGGGTATGTGTAACAAATCCCATTCTCAGCAGTTTACCTTCAATCCTGGGGGAAAATCGCACGATATTGCTAGTAAAATGCCTAAGCTGAACTTCCCTCTGTTTGATGGTGAAAATCCCAAGTGGTGGTTAACTCAATGTGAAAGTTACTTTGAACTGTGCCCGGTAGATTCTGATAAATGGGTGAAAGTGGCTTGTATGCATTTTTCTCAGTCTGCTAGATGGTGGCTCCAGTCTGTGTCTGCCAAGCTTAAGCACTGCTCTTGGTCTCAGTTCAGTACTATGCTTGTGGAACGATTTGGTAGGGACCAACATGAGCTACTGGCTCGCCAACTAATTCACATCAAACAATCTGGTTCGGTTGCTGATTATATTGCTCAATTTGCTGAACTCATGGATCAACTTGCTGCTTATGAGCCTAACACTGATCACCTGCATTATACCATGAAGTTTATTGATGGCCTTAGAGACGATTGTCGTTCTGCTGTCCTTCTGCAGCGTCCTTCAAGTTTGGACACTGCTTATGTGTTGGCTCAGTTGCAGGAAGACGTTCTTGACTCCAATAAGAAGAGAGAATTCAGACGTCCTGAGCATTCTTTTGCGGGCAAATCTTCCTTCAGGCATGCTCAACCTCTGCCTGCCCCACCTGTTAAAACAGGTCGCCTCCCCACAGTTGGTACTGATGATAGGCGTTCAGCAGATGTTAATCGAGCTAAGTCTGTGGATGAAAAATGGGTGGCTCTGAGAGCTTTTCGTCGTGCCAAAGGTCTTTGTTAGTATTGTGCTGAGTGGTGGACCAAGGACCACAAGTGTGTTGATTCAGTCCGTATTCATGCAGTCCAGGAGTTGTTTCAGTTGTTCTCCACTGAAGAGGAGTTATCTGCTCATTCTGAAGAAGCTTGTATTGATGATGACCAGCTCTTCTTCACTGTTTCTTTAGCAACTGTGTCTAGATTACCTGCTCCCAAGACTCTTTGTCTGTTAGGCCTTATTCAGTCCAAGCCTATTTCCATTTTGGTGGACTCTGGTAGCTCCCATACTTTTATCTCTGAACAGCTGGGTCAAGATTTGAGTGGGGTCTGTCCTTTACCTTCTATATTATCAGTACAGGTAGCCAATGGACAAAAATTGCAGTGTACTTCTGTTATACCACATGCCAATTGGTCCACTAATGGTTATGAATTTGTTACTGATCTTAAACTGCTGCCACTGGGGACATATGATATGATATTAGGGCAAGATTGGTTAGAAGCTTATAGTCCTATGAGAATTCACTGGGGGCAGAAATGGATTTCTCTGCCATATCAGGGTGCTACAATTTTTCTCCATGGGAATTTACCTGAGGCTCCTGTGGGCACAGTTGTGCATGTCTGTACTGTGGAGTCATATGTGTCTGATCAGGGAGGTGTGTCTGTGTCTATTCCTCCAGAAATACAGAGCTTGATTGCTGAGTTTGCAGACTTGTTTCAAGTGCCTTCTTCCCTACCCCCTTCAAGAGCCTGTGACCACACTATTCCTCTGGTCCCTGGTGCTGCTCCAGTCAATGTAAGACCCTATAGGTATGCTCCTGCTCTTAAAGATGAGATTGAGAGACAGATTAAAGAAATGTTAAATGCTGGACTAATTCAAAAAAGCAGCAGTCCATTTTCCTCTTCAGTTTTGCTCGTCAAAAAGAAATACAATACTTGGAGATTTTGTGTTGACTACAGACACCTCAATGCCATAACCATCAAAGGGAAGTATCCAGTGCCTATTATTGATGAATTCCTTGATGAATTGGCCAAAGCTTCATGGTTCACATGTTTGGATTTGAGGGCTGGGTTTCATCAAATCAGATTGGCACCAGGGGAGGAGTTCAAGACTGCTTTCCAGACACACTATGGACAGTTTGAATTCAGAGTTATGGCTTTTGGTCTGACAGGAGCACCTGGTACATTTCAGGGAGCTATGAATTCAACTTTGTCTCCCTACCGCAGGAAATTTGTTTTGGTGTTCTTTGATGATATTTTAATATATAGTGCTACTTTGGAAGAGCATATCCAGCATGTGAGTCTAGTCTTTGAACTTCTTGCCAAGGATCAATGGCACATTAAATTGTCCAAGTGCTCTTTTGCTCAAAGGCAGATTAACTATTTAGGTCATGTGATTAGTGAGAAAGGAGTAGGTATTGATCCCTCTAAAGTGTCTGCTGTTGCTCAATGGCCCCAGCCAGCTAATGCTAAGGAGCTACGCAGTTTCTTGGGTCTTGCAGGTTATTACAGGAAGTTTGTGAGACACTTTGGAGTGATAAGCAAGCCATTGACTGAGCTACTTAAGAAGAACACAGTGTTTGTTTGGACAGCAGTCCATCAGCAATCATTTCAAGCTTTAAAAGATGCCCTGTGTTCAGCCCCAGTTTTAGCCTTGCCAGACTTCTCTAAAACCTTTGTTCTTGAAACAGATGCTAGTGGTGCTGGGATTGGTGCAGTGCTCATGCAAGGAGGGCACCCTTTGGCTTTTATCAGCAAAGCATTAGGTCCCAAGTCCAGAGGTCTTTCAACATATGAGAAAGAGTATATGGCTATTCTTATGGTTGTGCAGCAATGGCGCCCTTATCTTCAGTATGCTGAATTTCATATATATTCAGACCAGAAAAGTCTTTCTCAATTGACAGAACAAAGGTTACACACCTCTTGGCAACAAAAGGTTTTTTCCAAGCTCATTGGTCTTCAATACAATCATTTATAAAAAGGGCTCTGATAATAGGGCAGCAAATGCTTTGTCCAGGAAATCTTCTCATGGTTCATATTGTGCTGCTATTTCTATGGCCACACCACACTGGTTGCTGGAAGTGGTTACTGGTTACCAATAGGATCCTCATGCCTTGTCCTTAATCACCAAACTTTCTCTAGATGCTGCTTCAGTACCTGATTTTACACTGTCTGCCGGGGTACTGCGTTACAAGAATAGAGTATGGATTGGTGCTAATCCTTTGCTCCAGACCAAATTGATTGCTGCCTGCCATGATAGCGCCTTAGGGGGTCACTCTGGGGTACCAGTCGCTTATATGAGGATGAAGAAAATTTTTGCTTGGAAAGGCATGAAGTCTGCTGTTCATCAGTATGTGTTGACTTGCTCAGTATGCCAGCAGGCAAAACCTGATAGAGCTCAGCTTCCTGGGCTGCTCCAGCCTCTTAGTGTGCCTTCTCAGGCTTGGCAGATGATTTCCCTGGATTTTGTGGAGGGACTACCCTCTTCGGGTCAAGCCAACTGCATATTGGTGGTAGTGGACTATTTCACTAAATATGGTCATTTCATCCCTCTCCACCATCCTTTCAATGCTTCAGTAGTTGCCAAGCTGTTCTTGAACCACATATACAGGCTCCATGGGATGCCTTCGGTAATGGTATCAGACAGAGACAAGATTTTTCTGAGCAAGCTTTGGCAGGAACTGTTTAAGTTAGCCGATGTTCAGCTGCATATGAGTTCGGCATATCATCCTCAATCTGACGGCCAAACAGAGCGTCTGAACCAAACTATGGAGACCTTTCTTCGTTGCTTCGTCAATGCTTGCCCCACTAAATGGCTTCAGTGGCTCCCTTTAGCCGAATACTGGTACAACACTTGTTCATATTCAGCTATTGGTGTTTCACCATTCGAAGCTCTGTACGGGTACACTCCGAAGCATTTTGGTATTTCTGCTGCGGACACCATTGCAACACCAGATATTGCTACTTGGATACAAGAAAAACAGGTCATGAAGTCCTTGGTGCTCCAACATCTCACACGCTCGCGCATGCGTATGAAGAAGCAGTCCGATAAACGTCGTTCAGAGCGCCAGTTTGAGGTGGGCGATCAAGTCTATCTGAAATTGCAACCATATGTGCAGTCGTCTCTTGCTCCACGATCCAACCAAAAGCCGGCATTTAAATTTTTTGGGCCATATCCAGTCATTGCTCGTATTGGTTCAGTGGCGTACAAGCTTCAACTTCCTGCCTCATCGGCTATTCATCCAGTGTTTCACGTCTCCCAGCTAAAGAAGGCAGTGTCCAAGGTTGTGCAGGTATCACCTTCATTACCTTCTGATATTGAACTTCCTCGTGTGCCTTCCCGTGTGCTCCAGCGCCGTACGGTGACACGAGGACTTCGCCAAGTGCAACAAGTGTTGGTGGCCTGGTCGTCCTGGCCATCTGATCTCGCTACCTGGGAAGACTTGGAAAGCCTGAAGCAGTCTTTCCCGTTTGCGCCGGCTTGGGGTCAAGCGGCGTCTCAAGACCCGGGGAATGTCAGCACTGATGGGCCGGCATCCGATGAGAATGGCGACGACGCAGGTCCAGGCCCAAGAAGAAGTTCGCGGGTGAGGAAGCCCAACGAGAGAGTATTGGGTAGCGAGTGAGTGTGATCCGTGGTTGGGTAAGAAAGGCACATGTAAGCTGCTATATACAGTGAGACAGGAGAGAAGAGAGGGTATGATTAAACTTGTAACAAACTATACTTTCCCCTTCAGCACGCAAGCTGCCCTCTGTTCTTCTTCTTCCCCATCTCCGATTCTTCCTGTCTCGATCTATTCTCCAATTCGATCTCTTCTCTATGTTGTGTGCTAACAATACCCTCGTCCTGTTGCAGGATACCGCACTGACAAATTGCGAAATTCTTCTCCGCAAGAAATGCAGAGTGGCTTTCAAAAAAGAAAAAGGAGAGGTGCAAGGTGTGTTTTCTAGAAACTGAAGAGGCGCGTACGCAGAAAACCGTATGCGCCAGTGTTGCTCTCACTTGTCCCACGAGACGCCACGTCTATGTGCATGAGGTTGACACAATTTTAGCCGCATGCGGGCAGTTGAGTATCCATTTCTCCTCTGCAGCTGTGCTGAAAATGACAGTATCTTGGATGCAAGGGTGTTTCAATACGGTAGAATGCACATGTGTACATCGTCCTATGTACTCAAAAGGGAAAGTTATCAGTCCATAAGGGGCACTACTGAAAAATGACACGTAAGTTTCTTCTATCAGTTCTCTCAAACATGGCAAGGAGATTTTGACGAATTCGCAACTGGAATCTGGAATCATGTTTGAAGCACTCTCCAGATTTACCTCTTGTAACAAGGCGGTGTTCACTTCCCTGAAAAGGGAATGTGAATTTGGGTGAAAATGTCACATCGAACACTGTAGCGCACTGTAGCACTTTTCGTTTGTTTGTGGTAATTATTGTCCTACCATAACCTAACCAGGCTCAAAAGATTCGTCTCGTTTGTTTGTGGTAATTATTGTCCTATTATAACCTAACCAGGCTCAAAAGATTCGTCTCGTCGTGTACATCAAAACCATGTACTTAGTTTTTTTATTTACCTACATTTAATGCTCCATGCATGAGGAGAGAGATTTGATGTGATAGTGAATAGTGAAGTTTAGAGAGAGAAAATTTGGGGGAAGTTTTGGATTTGAAGGGAAGTGAACACCGGCCCAAGTCACAATTGCTGGGCTTTCGATCAACCCTACGAGTCTAGAAATCCAGTGGCAGTTACGTAGGTGGGGGCAAGCCATTACAGCAACCGCGGGGCCTTTCACGAGGCGAAAAGCCGGCTCACTCATTGTTGTTTCCCTGGCCGACTGGTCGTCACTTTTTCACTGGCTCAAGAGACGACAATCATGTCCTGGACAGTGGACACTGGTGAGTTGTTGCTATTTGCTATGCAACATCAGCTTCGAGTGAGCCATGGGGGAAAACGAAATGGTGAGCAATGACGACCATACACGTAGAGTAATGCTGCTGATGATAAGATGATGGCCACGGAAGGGTAGATCCACTCATTCATATAAAGAAATTTTCTGTAGAACACTTCTTACATGTTCAATAAGATGCAAATTTCAGTAGAAAACTTCTTACAGAATTCAATCAGGTGCAAGGAAGCAGCTGTAAATTTCAGTAGAAAACTCCTTACAGAACTCAATCAGGTGCAAGGAAGCAGCTGTAAATTTCAGTAGAAAACTTCTTACAGAACTAAATCAGGTGCAAGGAAGCAGCAAACGATGTAAAGCGTGCATAAGTCCACTACAACCATAGTTCATAGCTACCACAAATCTAGGCTTGGAATATTCAACCGAGCACATGGTGATCAATCACAAGGCATGTGCTAGATTGGCAATCAATTGTTCCACCACTCTTTTGTATCTATTATAATTATAACCATGTCCTACTGTTTATTAACATATACTTGATGTTACACAGGTCACTAATTTCTTTACAACAAGGGTGGGTAGCTCGGCAGCCCCGTGTGGTGAAGCCGATACATAATACATTGGTCGAGTACAAGAATGGCCAAGCATAATGCATGACATAATCACACAAAAATCGCATTTGCTGGGACACAAATTTGCTCATGTAACTATGTAGCCTACAGAAGTTGGGCGCTGCCAAATGGGTTATGTTGCTGCTGCCCGTTGTTCGCCACTGGGAATGGCCCAAAGCCAGCATCCAGAAAAGGGTTGTTTGTTGCAGGGCCCATGCCCATCTGCGGTTGCATTGGTGGTCCGAAGGGATTTGGTTGCATCATTGTTGGGATCTGCTGATGCTGCTGAGACATGGCAGCCATCTGAACTGATGGTGGGGGAGCAACTTGGTTCGACATTGCAAAAGGATCATTTGTCATAAATGGGTTAGGCGCTGCTGAACCGTATAGCTGTTGCTGTTGTCTCTGCCTGTAGGCCCCATCATCATAAAGGCTATCCAAGATGAGTTTGTCAAAACCACCACCCTGTAAAGAGTCCACAAGTTTATTTAGATTGAACACAGTTGGGATTCCCACAAACTGTATGAAAACCGTTGCTATGATTCAACGCTTAGCCAGGTGAACCGACACTACTTCCTACATTGCATTCTAGCATAGCCATCAATTGACTCAACTGCTCAAGGTACACCACTAATATTCGGCGGGTGTACACAATTAGCCATACATAGCACATGCAATTAATGCCATTCACATGACCAACCAAGCAATTGGTGCAACGCAGGTAGTCTAAGACTTGTGCATGTTTATCTTCACAACTGTACAGTAAAGAACCATCAGGGGGGGGGGGGGGGGGGGGGGGGGGGGATCTGTAACAGTAACACTGGTGCTGTGTGTGTTTTGGAATGGGTGGGTTGGGGTGCTGGGGATGCTCTAAAAATGCTTATAAAGGTCATATGAATGAACACCGAACTTAAAAGACTATGCAAGGTCATGGATGGGGCCGCAGATAATACTGTGAACACATTTAGCGTTTTTTTATCACTGTATAACCTAGCACAGGGCGTAAGCTTCATCGTCCAAAATATATGCCTACAGAAAGGTTGCCACCAAGGTCCAATCAAAATCTATGAATTCACTAACAGGACTATTGGAATATTATGCTAAATAGTGCTGATGATGTGAATGATGTGCCCATATAGCAGTGACAACCCCTATATTATTGTGCCAGACAGCTCCATAACATGCATCGGAAACACAAAACATAAAACTTCAGGGAAGAAAATGATACAAAGTTCAAAGGAACCAACCAATTGACTGCCTGAAGCAGATGAAGTTGTGCTGCTCGGAGCGGTAACAAGCGCAAGTTCCCATCCCGTCGGATCAAACCCCTTATCTTGAAATGCAGTGCTACCAGTTGTTGAAGCACCATCTAATAAAGATCCAAAATGAATTTACCACTTAACGGAAGATCATTTACAAATACTTATCATTCCCTAGGGATTCAGTGATAACAAATTACCTGTTGGAATAATAGCCAAGGCAAGAGCATTGCTTTCCTCTATTGCTGATACAGCAGGGTTTGGATCACTTAAGCCCTATTAGCAAGTAAGACTTTAGGTTGTGGAAAAATGCACATAAGATTTAGATTGTGGATATTAAAGCATTATTTTACCCACCAGCAAATCACCAGTATTGGGCGCCTCAGACTTAGGAGGAGGTGAAACAACTTCTGTAACAGGTGGTACTGGATCAGGCTCTTCAACTGGTGCCTTTTCCTCTACAACAGGAGCAGGCTCAGGAATTTCCTCGGATTCTTCAGGTTTGTATGTAAGAAGCAGCCTCTCAGGAAGTTCCTGATGAAATAAACAATTGAAGATTAATGGGTAGATCTCTTTTTCAGTACTCAGAAGAATAACACTAAATACAGAATATCAAGCTGGACAATACAAGGATGAGTGTGAAATGATAGATGGTATGTAATGGTCTAATGGAAGCACATGCAATCAATTAGTTGGCATGTAAAATGAAGGTTGGGACTGCAAATAAATGATGTTATGGCATTTAAAAGACAATGGAATATCTCATAAATGATAACTGCTATATCTGGTGAAGAAATTGTGAGATTCTACAGGAATTAGCATGCTGGAGTTCTAGTACACAATATCTAAAGCAGCCTCACTGCTGAAAACAGAAGCAGAAACAAAAAAAATAGCTATGTGATTTCCCAATTGCATAACCTGATAACTAAACCACACAAACAACAACAAAGCCTTTTAATCTCAAGCAAGTTGGGTAGGCTAGACTGCTAGAGATGATATCCCTAAAAAACAATTGAGTATACAAAAACAGAAACAATATATTGATCCTATCATCCAAGTACTAACCAGGGGTTCTCTAACTGGAACCATACGCGGAGCCTCCTTCACATACTCATCCATAGTTGCAAGAAATGTTTGTGGTGGCTGAAAACAAATCACACATAAGATGTCACATAATAATCCAGTGTAAATAATGAAAGATTAGACAAAGAGTACAACTCCTCACCTCCCTCAGAGTGGGAAACTGAAAATTCCTCGCAAGTTCCAAACCCCGGCAATTTTCATAGAAATCCGATAGATTCCCAGCCTGAAATGTGCCAAGTAACCTAGATATATAAGAACAGGAAAAGACATGGTGTTTTGATCTTTTCAGAATCTATGTATACTTCAACTATCTTCTGAACTCCAGAGTTACCTGTTGGCCAGCCCTTCTGTAGATTTCAAGAGCTTTAAGTGCTTCATGTCTTGGCATCTCAAAAAACTAGACAAAACAAAAACTAACGTAAGTGCACATTGTCAGCCACACGCAAGATGTTTCCATGTGAAAACAACCCATTACCTTATCAACAAGGTTGATAATTCCATCATTTATTGCACAATAAATTTTGAAGCTTTCTTTTAGCACCTGTGCAATATAGAGTACAACTCTGAGGTCAAATTAACTATTAAGGCATGGTACTCAGGTAGAACAAATATAGACCTTTTCTTGTTTCTTTATATAACAAATTGATGAGTCTTCAGAAGAGAAAAAAAAGGGGGATATACTTCAATGCATGTAAAGGGTAGATTACTTTCACACAGCCATGAATAAAAAGTATAGGAGCCAATAGTAAATGTTATCCTAAACGCAAAACGGTAAACAGTCACCTATCATTTAGCTAATAGTCAGGCTAAACGGCCCATTAAATGGGCTAAACAGGAGATTAAACAGGCTAAACGGCGATTAAACGGAAACTGCTAGCTAGTGTGTAGCGTTTAAACGGCCTAAACGGCGTAGGGAACAGTGATGGATGTTTGAGAAACAATCAAACACGAAGCAAGTTAAGTAACCGAAAATTTCTCAGCAGTAACCAAACATAGGTCATTTCTAGCACTGGAAACATTCTGTTATTGTCCAGATATGCATCATGCAGATACAGTAGGAATAACAAACGTCGTATGATGGTATTTAGAAATAATCTAGCAGGGCAGAAGTCTTAGCAAACTACAGAATTATAGTTTTCCACCAATATCATTTGGATGATTAATGAGCCAAGACTGACATATGGGTTTATAAATTAGAATTCTAAGTTAAAAAAAAAGATAATTGCTGCTTTCAAGACTAAAAGAGCAAGTGTGGGACACTACAACGCAGACAAATCGAGCCAACTAACAGAGCTTACCAAAGCTAGAGCATATTGCACCAGGTAGTTGTTATTTGCAGCTCCTTCAGGCTACAGAACCCAAAAAAAACAGTGTTATGCTATGTTACAATTACAAGTCAAAAATGAAACGAAAAAAAATCAGGAGCTTGTAGATTTGATAGCAAAAGGCTACAAGAGATAATCACCCGGCATCCAACAAGTCGGTATAATAACTGTTGCAGTGCTGGCAGTTGCTCTAAGAGATCCTGTGAATCCAATTCCCTAGTTCTACTATGTCCCTGATGGCAAAGAGATTTTGAAGAATTAATTAGTGAGCTGGAATTGGTACTGAAATTAAACACAGATGCAGTCCTCGAAATAAACTATTTGCAGCTTTGCAGTACTAAACTAAGATGCAATGTTCCGAACCTTTTCAGGACCTTGACCTTGTTTGGACAAACGCTCTGCTTCGACATCATACTTCAGAACTCTGAAGCATTCCAATCTTTCCTCCAAAAACAAACCATATGTGCGAACCCATGCAGAACAATCCCAAGCTGCACATTGTTTAGTGTATGAAAACCGGGAAATCAGGAGGTAGTAAGCAGGATACGGACAATTTCTACTACAAGAAGAAATACCAACCAATTGGGCTGGAGTCATCCTTGAAGTTTGAAAGTTGTAGGATCCGCCCCCTTTGTGTAAAGTTAAGAAGTTCTTCTCGAAATGTAGGATCACCCTCACGAAGAAGCCTATGAATCACTACAAGTGTTTTCAGCGCAACCTACATGCCCCAAAAAAGACGTAAAGAAAATTAACTACCTCCATATGAAACCAGAAATTGTTTGGTGGAAATTGTTGTTCATAACAGTAACATGTAGATTTGCTAATAATACAGGAAGATTCATACTGCATTGCAAAACACATATTACCAAACTGAATAATGAACTTGTAGAGTTGAATGCTAGCTCTGTACAACCATAACAAGTTTTACACCTAACAAATTCTGCATACACATGTTCAAATCCAAATTACCTCAGCAAGATGGTATACTAAAAAGTAATCTAGAACGGAGGTACCAGTTACCACCAACGAACAACCAAGCACTTTCAAATACAAAGTTCCTTGGAAAGATGATACACTAAAAAGGAACCTTGAATGGAAATATTAGTTACTGCCAAAAGGCAACCAAGCTATTTCAAACAAGTATAACAAGCAACTTGGTAAGCAATGACCAAAAGGATCAATGCACAACAGAATGCAACTATTAGAACGTCCTTCAAAGCTCCAGATAATGCACTCAACTACAACCAGCCTAGGATACACTGAAGGTCTATATTTCCAACTGAAAACAAACACTAGTAAGCATTTGATGAGAAATTACAAGAACCGGTGCAGGCTACATTTCAAGTCACAAATTTTTCATATGCAAATCGGAGAAGGGATTGACTTAATTAGAAGTTTAGAAATTAGAATACCAATTTTCCATCAGCCAGATCGTTAAAAAGTGGCGAACAGTCTGGCATAATATTACTTGAATCAAGGCAACTGTACGTTCTTACACACAACTCATTTGAGAATACATCATTCAACATCCAACAGAAATCTCCTTGATATATTGACAACACGAACAAGGAAAAAATTCTCAAAAGTGAGCATACAACTTACAATCCAGTTGCGGGTCTTGGCAAGACGGCGGGCAAGGGCATGGATGCAGTAGGCGACATCCGCCCGTGGCCTGGCTATGGACGTTGCCGCTACAACTTCTGCAACACAATCACACACAAATTACCCATCATCAAACACCACACACGACCTAGAAGCACGCACGCCTCACACCCCTTCCCTCCTTCGCAGCCTCCACCACTAGGAGGCACGATCTAATTCCGACCCCCATAAACACTAAATTAGGCAGAAGCTTTAATACGCCGAAATACAGGGTATAAGAATGAATCAACGCACTGCGCAGGTGGCGCTCCTTGGGCGGGCACTCCACGTGGTTAGTCGCCTTCACGATCGCCACATCCAGATCCTACAAAAGCGAGCAGACACCAATCAAAACCCACAGATCCGAGGCTGCTCCCGCACCCCAAAACACCACCGGCTCACTTAGCAGACAGAGAAACTAGGGTTTGGATGAACTGCCCAAACTTAGGTCCAAAAAAAATCCGGGGAAATCGGGGGAGAGAAAACAACGGATCGAGGGCCACCTTGAAGTCGGAGTTGAGATTGGCGAGGCTGACGGTGGTGCTGTCCTTGATGGCGCCGTAGGCCTTGCGCCAGCTCTGCATCGACGCCATTCCTGCGCGGCCGCTTGTTCGTCCTCCTCGCCGCTATTCCTCTTCCTTTCCCCCCTATATTTCTGGCCTCCGGGGGACGCGTTTGATTCGGTTATTTTTTTTTTCTGGGTGGTTTTTTTTTCGTGCTGACGTGGCAAATTTCGCCGACGCGGGGAGTAAAAATGAACAAGGCGAGGCTGCTTTTTGCGAAGTTGCGTACGAGCGGGTGCGTCTCGAGTGGCGGCGGACCTTTCTCGTGGTTTACGAGCGGAAGGTTCGAGACTTGAACGAGGCGTAGAGATTTTGCGTTAAACCCCTCTGGACTAGCAGAAATATATTTGTGTTTTATGCCATTTGAGGTGGGACGTACTTGTGAATAGGATTGAGCATGGGGGGCGGCGGGGCACTAATTAAAATGTAATCTGTCTTTGACTTGTGCGAATGTCAACACTGCAGAAAAGTAGGAGTAAACCTGATGCCCTGATGGTGGATTATAAAATTTAGACAGATGACTAGAAAACACTACAGATAATTTCCATATCGTCAACATTTATGGACTCTTCCAAAAGCAATGTATAGGCTACAAGTAATAGTTTAAAATATAGAAAAATATCATGAATCCAATAAGTTGGCCATCTATTGATGAGTATTTACTAATTACGTAGTAGGTTTTAAGAAAAATTCATAATGCTCTAAATTTATCTTAATGTTACATATCCTCTGGTCTGCTACATAAACAACGGCAAATGTGGATAACTAAATCCTAGCAAATCGAGGTGTATTATTGGAGGTATTTGCATAATGATGCATTTCCACTATTGGCAAATGTCATGGCATGCAGACATACATAACACTCCCTTATACAACGTCTAACATTAACTAAATTTATACTACAAACAAGTTTTGTCATAGGTTTAGCAAAAATCCAATCAAACACTTTATAGGCCTTGTTTAGATGTTAGAATTGAGAGGTTGAATTTGGAAGTAAGATGTCACTTCGTAATCATTGCGCTACTGTAGCATTTCGTTTGTATTTGTGAAAAATTATTCAAAAATTGATTAATTAGGCTTAAAATGTCCGTCTCGCAGAGTACAACAAAACTGTGCAATTAGTTTTTGATTTCATCTACATTTAGTACTCATGCATGTTATGACATTTTGATGTGATGAGAATCTTCTTTTTATATAGTGTATTTGGGAGTTGCTTTTTGGAACTAGACAAAGCTATAGCTGGATAGAGTGTGTGGCCAGGTATGTCCTGTTGTTGTACATTGACGTGTTTTCTCCATTGAATTTGCGCTTATACCGCAACTAGACTCGTGACAAACTTTTGGATGGTATTTTTAAAATACTCATAAGAAATACAGGCGTGAATACACAGAAGTGGAGGGTCTATGTGCAAACTAACTGGTATGTCTCTCATGGTTAGCTGGCCAGATATTCTTTCTACACACCACAGAGTCAGTTTGGACATAAACAACGTGAAGGTAGTCTCGTTTCCAAAGTAGGGTCCCTGAAGAAATATAAAGAAAACTGAATCAAGCGTGAATGCGTCATGCTTCTGTGCCTTTCGGTTGCTCGCTTCGGTGTCAGGCACTCTGAACGGACGCCTTCCCGCGTCGGCCAACGAAACGATGCTGGGTTGTGGAGTGTGGACCCTTTCCTACCATGCAACCGAGATGAGACCGAACGGTTTCTAGTGATGTTTCCTGGTCATGATTAACACAGTTGTTCCCTGTCTGAAAAATCCTGAAATCCAGAGAAACATAAATGAGCAACCTCAAGGCCATGATTAGTTTCCAGCCTTCCAACGTGATGATTGTACTGAGCTAAATGAAGACAAAGGATGGCTGAAGAACTTGACACCACAGCCATTATTGATTTCTGCTATATCCAATCATTGCTCGGATTTATGATCAAGCAGCTAACTTGAAATAAGTCATATGATACTCCTCTCTATTGTTAAATATATGCCGTTTATGACAAATAAATTAGTTCAAAAATAAATTAATCAACTTGTTCTAGACATTATATATTTGATAATGAAGATAATACTAGCATAACTTGACATTTGGTCAAAGCGCTTCTGCCTCAATAATCATACCACCTAATTGAACTCCTTTTGGACGCAGCTCGGTGGTTACTAGGGGTGGATGTGGAGCCAGCTCGGCTCGTTCGAGCTCGTTAGCCAAACGAGCCAGCTCGGCTCGGCTCGTTAAGCAAACGAGCAAAAATTCTAGCTCGGCTCGGCTCATTAAGCTCGCGAGCTGGCTCGTTAAGCTCGTTGAGCTGAAGTTAAATTTAAAATTGCCATAATAATATAAAAAATTATAGTATTTATATGGTTTTAATATCTCTAAAATCTACTCTGTCATACCATAATAATAAAATATAATCATAACATCATATATAACTACGCATATAATATACATATATTATTATTAATTAATAATTTGCTCTTTAGTCTATTAAACCTTCTAGCTCGTTTGGCTCGCGAGCCGGCTCGAACTCGCTCGTTATACTAGCGAGCAAAAACTCTTTCTCGGCTCGTTAGGAATATGCACCGAGCCAGCCGGCTGCGATCCGAGCGAGCTAACGAGCTTCGAGCTTTTTGTCCAGCCCTAGTGGTTACTAGCTAGGGCCTGATTTATTCTTTTAAACTTTTGAACGACGGGGTCCAATGTTTACAAAGAAAAGAAGATGCCATTATGCTGAGCTAATATATACTCGGAGAAAGGTACAAACACTGCGTGGAGAGAGATCAGAGGAGGCACGGCCGCACGAGTGATCGCCTGGTGAAAACTCATTGCCTCTGCCCTGTATCTGTAGCTACATACAGCATACAGTAGCGGCACCCCGATACATTCTATAGTAACCAGTTACTGTATAGCTGTCTTGGATTGTTTGCCTAAGAAATGGCACTATGGCAGGCGTCCTGGCCCCTGTGTTGCCATGCCATGTCGACATGTTCTGGAATCTAGACCATGCCGGCAGGCCATGTCCATCAGCCCTTGGGCGGATACAAAGGAGGAGGGGCCCCTCCAGCCCAATGCCCTTCTGGCCGTGTCGCGCTTTGGGCTGTTCCATTCCACGCTGCTCTCTGGTTGGCTTTTGCCTGGTTACTCTACTCAAGCAAAGCAGCACACTTCATGGGCGTTATAGATGCTCCATTACAAGCATCAGGCAGATAAAATGGTCAAGATGGGAAGTAGTGGTTCTTCTCAGGAATCAGGCCCACATAGCCATAGGTCTTCGTTCTTCAATGCGATTTACCGGTAAACAACCAACTGCATGAGGCACAGTGTACTCAGAATCTCAGATAAATGCAGTTCCCGCCATGCCAGTCGTTGGCAACCTTGGGCGAAATGGCCAAGAGAAAGAGGACTAGAGGAGGACCGTGGTCCATTGGAGGACCACTCGCGTAGGTAAATGCAACAACAGAAAAGGAGGGCCAACATGATACTCCCAACGTCTCCAACTGCACGATAAACTGCATATTCATCAACGATCACGAGGGGCAGTCTTTGGTACAGTTAAAAAGACCGCACTGCCAATCATGGCGCCACGGCACAAGCGACCTGTCATGGAATCTTGACATCTTGTACGCCACAAGAGGAGCAGAAAGCTACGACGATGGCCCCCAATCAGGCACACGGCCGATTGCTTATGATGAATTTATGACAAGGATGGTCTCAAAAATCATGATGCTTCAGTGCAAACGCAGGATATTTACAGCTATACATCGTGTTACTGCGGTCGTTCTCGGACAAATTTTACTCACCAGTCACCAGCATGTACGAAGTAAGCAGTATAGTATAATGTACCATTACCAGTGCTAATAGGCGGCGTTTTATACAGGACTACAGGAGCAGCGGACAATGTACAGGTGCGCCGCCGGCCTACTCCTCCCTGGGTATCCAGCGGCTCCACCAGATGCTTTTGCGCTGGCTGTTGAGCTCGTCCATGCTCTCGTTGATCGTTCTCACGATCTTCCTCTGCACGCGCAGCACGGAGGCCAGCACGTTCCGCTGGGGGCTGCCTTTCTTTGGCTTTATTTCCTACACGAAAAGAGAGACACACACAAGTGGTGAGTCTTTGGTGTTCTCTTGACAGATCATATACGTTTTTGAGTAAATTACAGCCACCATACAATAACTTGCATGGTTGTATCACATTAGTCTAACAAGTTGCAAAACATGCAAACGGATATATACACAAACTTGTTAAGTCTACATATACAGTCATATATACATCATGAGTGTATTTTGTCATTATGGCGGACCACATGGGTCGTAACTTGAGTCACAAGTATTAATTTTGAGGTGATGAAACGCCAAAATACAAAATTATGTCAAGTGACCTTTCCAAACGCCTCTAGCCCCTATCTGTGTTGTTAGGCCATAATGTTTATCTAATATTTCTATACGATGAAATATGAAACCAATGCAGCAATAGTTTTCTATATTACTTATATTGTGAGACAAGCAACCAAAGACATGGTATATGTGTGACTTTGCACAAAAAATCTGTTCCAAAGTCAATGAAAATGTACAACTCTTCATGCACAATTATTTAAATAATTAAATTCCCCACACAAACATTCGGAATATTTTTTATTGAACACATTTGTAAAATTATAAAAGTTTAAGAAATATTATTTGTCATAGAGGTGCCATCTATGCAGTACATAAATATCATTGTCCATAGATATATAATTTGCTCAATTAATTTTGTATTTTGTCCTTCACCACCTCAAAATTAATACTTGTAACCCAAACAGTAGTCCATGCGGTGTGCCACCATGGTAAAATAGGCTCCACGACGTAGATTTGACCGTAGATGCACACACTTGACAAGTTCGTGTATATGTTTGCATATTTTGCAACTTATTGGACCAAAGCGATACAACCATACAAGTTGTTGTATGGTGGATTGGTGGGTGCAATTTACTCTTTTCCCTGGACTCAGCATTCAGATATAACGAAATGAAACGCTGTCTTTGTAACTGCTGCAACAAGTCAACAGCTCTTGGTATGTATTTTAAACCTTTACCTTTACGTGTTCTACGTACGATTAGTGATTTCAAGTAAAAAAAGCTCTTGGTCTGCAAACTGCTGCAATAAATCAACAACTCCAGTACGTATTTCAAATCTTAGTGTGCTCCGCATACTGGTTATTATGCTATCATACTGCCTCGGAAAGAAAAAGTACAAAGGGAAGGCTGCCATACATACCCTAAGCTCTTGAAGTTGTGCTTCTGTAAAGCCCCCCACATCTTCAGTTCCTGACCTTGCCATGAGGCCGATAACCCATCGAGCTGCTTCACTGTAGTCCTTCTGGGTTGCCCGGAACAGTTGCAGTTGTACGTTTTGCATGACAGAGAGGCCAAGCAGCCCTTCACGGTTGAAGTATGGGTGTGCTAATGCGGCCTTAGCACTGATCCTTTGCCGTGCTTTGTACCGGACCATCGATGTGAGGAGTTCCCATCCGATACCATCGTCTAAATCCATGATGTTAAAGCCCCTCCGAAGCTCAGCGGTTGCTCGTGGTTCAACCAGATCCCTCCAAGCTTCTAAGTCATAATCACACCTCTTCAGTTGGCGGTTGAATTGTATGAGATTGCTGTCAGTTCGTAAAGAAGGAAATGCCTGCAAAAGAATGTTGAGTTAAAAGATTAACAACTACAAGATGTTTTATGAAATTCCACAGAAAGATGCTGCCATGATGTGTCTTGAACCGGGAAGAAGCATAACAAAACAACAATGTGGAGACATAGCTAGCTGCAGAGCATACTCCACTTGTATTAAGACTTGGGCAAAGTGTAATGCTGCTGGAGCTAGAAAAGGAGGTTTTGCATGAAGAGAAGAAAACACACTTTAATGTAATGAAGCATTAAATTACACTGATTTCAACAAAATCTAAATCTGATCTCATACGTTAATAAATACAAGTGTGTTCATAACAATCAGGTGAGCAAATGGCACTATCTTGTATGTCAGTAATAACCAAATACAACTTGTAGCTAAATACTGGCTGGTGTTTTGACAAGAGACAGAGTAAAAGAGCCTATCCAAGCAGCAATCTAGTGTAGATGGAATATCAACATTATGGGATTCAAACCAAAGAACAAGAAAAACAGTAGTCTGCGGAGATTGGAAAAAGGATAGTTTTAGATGTTCCGTGTTTCCTAGCTGTGTGCTCTAAGATGTAGCTGTGCCTAGCATGCAATGTAAACCTGTACTAAATTTTAGTACATATACCTACAAGTATATGCTCATATGTTGTTCCCTGTAATCACTTACCATCTGTAAGAATATGAGGCCCAAGCTATATATGTCAAATCTGTCAGGAAGATTCAGCTGTAAATGATAAAATTTACTGCATCAGCTCAAGCAGACATCTTGATTGGATCAATTATGTCAGAGGACTGACATGAAAAAAATCAGCTTAAAGTATACCTGCCATAGGACTGGAGACAAAGTTGTCGCAACTGGAACAGAAGGAGCGGACGGCGTTTGTGTGCTCATGATATATTGCTCTGGTGCAGCATATCTGTCAAGTATTGGTAAAACTTCAACAACCTTTCTAGTGAAGCCATTAGCACAAGCATCTTTGCAAGGTAAAATGTTTGACTAGCAGAGAACTTTTCTTCAATTTTGCCATACTAAGCACTTCTTGATAATGAAGGTAGCTGCAAGCTTGCAAGTACCTTGGATCCAAAAGGAACTCTTTGGGAATGTAGTTGATGCCTACTCGTAAGTCAGCTGCTGCTCCAAGATCAATAATTTTGAAGGTCCGTGATCCTATAAGAGTCAAAAGTTTGAAAATGAGTGCAAATATTTTATCATAAAATTATGAGCGATTCGAGATTTTGTTATTACCCTCTGAAAATATCACATTTTGAGGTTTTACATCTCTGTGAACAATCCCCGTCGAATGAAGTCCATCAAGAGCAAATAAGAGTTGTCTCATTACCGTTTGAATGATCTTATTCTCTCTCGCTATTCCCTTTGGCAAGTCCTGGACATCGCCAAGAATCTTTGTCTCCACCTGATTGACCCAAAAAAAAACAAATCACAGCTGTTAAGTAAATAATAGCTACTCCATGCTGCAGTAAATTTCTTGTGGTTTCTGTTGACTCAAAAGCTGGAATGCATCACATGGAAGATGTCATCTCCTCAACAATATATGAGTATAGAAGGTTGAAACCTAACATGCAAAAAAAATGTTGACTTAACAAAAGGAAGGCATGTCTGACTATTCTCACTAACTGTGGATCCTAATAAGCCAAATTTCATACTTATCTCACTAAACTAGGATAGTTCCAAACAAAGAAATATCGATTTGAAAATTCTAGTACAGCTCGGCAAGTAAACACAGTGCAAGAAAGTACAGCTGAGAAGATCTCAGAATCAAGCTGGTGATCATCAGTTAAACTAACAGCAGTTCATTCAGACAAGCAAATGGCGCATGAGAAACCTTAGAAAAGAAACTGGATCAACTGGAGTATATGGAACCAATCAAGTTGAGTAACTTAGGACTATCTTTCAAGCCGGATGGCAGAACTTACATTGTAAGGGAATTCCTTGCTTTGCATGAGATCATAGAGTGTATCCTCGCCTTCAAAACGCCAAATAAGCCAATATTCGTCAGCTCCCTTACCTTTCGCTTTGCTCTACAAGGCAACATGCAACCAGTTTCAGGAATCGACCAAATTCTATTAAAGAAAGCCAAGATTTTCTTTGGACTTATCCTATGTTAAGAAAAGAGATCGGACTGGGTGAACCAAAAAGTAAGCTGCAACATAAGCACCTAGCTGTGACTATGAGTATACCTCGCGAAATCCATAAAGAAAATCTGCACAGCTACTAGCGCAAGCCCTCCTGACACGCTCATTCATCCAGATCTCCACTGCGCCATACTCTGTTGCCTTCTTCACAACCACATCTCCTTGCTTCAAGATGAACAAAAGAAGGTTTTAGATATCTATTGGTATGACAGCTTTGTTTCTCAAGCTGTCCAGAGTTTCAGATATCCTGAAATCTTCAAACCCAACATTGTCAGTAAACTATGCAAGTGGTTCACATATAACAACAACCACAGTAGTGCACAGCTTGCTCTTGTGGCCATAATATTGAACGTACACCGACAATTGTTTTTTTTTCACTTCCTTCAGGAGCACAATTCATTTCCCCTTTTTTTTCAGCGATGTTAAAACGACACGCACACTGAACATGCCAAGTTCTACGCATTTCAGTTCTCCCTGCTACTCCACTTTATCGTCTAAGCCAAGGAGCAAGTACAAATTGGAAACCAGAATTCTGCAGAAATTGAAGCCTTTGCATGCCGATGCAACATTAGCCGTTACCTTCTCCGCCGCTTCGCGGTTCGCGAGTGATGCCTTACAAACCACTCCGAACGCGCCCTCCCCAAGCTTCTTCCCGAGCACCAAGTCGTCCTGCCCGAGCATCAAATCAGCACAAATGGTGGCGATAGAGGACCTAGGTTCCGGAATCAAAGGCGAGCACACCTTGCGGAAGGTTGGGCGGAAGAGCCGCTCGGCGAAGGCGAGCACAAACATGTCGAAGAATCCCGGCGCGACGCCGGGGGTCGACCAGAGATAGGACACGGCGGCGAGCGCGAGGGCGACGCCCGGCGCGGTGATGGTGAGCCCGTCGTTGTGGGGGAGCGTGCTGCGGTAGATGACGTCGCCGCACTGCATGACGGTGCAGGGGAGCCCCACGCCCACCGCCTCCACCAGCTGCCGCCCCAGCTCCGTCGCGACGCCGCCGAGCTCCGCCGTCACCGGCCGGAACGAAGCGGCCGCGGGGCCCACCGGCCGCCGGCGCCGGCGCCGGAGGAGGGTGTCGTGGCCGGGGAGGAAGGAGGTGGCGAGGCCAAGGCCACTAGCGGCCATTTTGGATTTTTTTTTTCTTCCCCGCGGTTCAAAATATGTGGCTCAAGCTATTTATGTTCTGTGTAGTATTCCGCTAGATAATTTAAGCGTGCGGAGATGGATGAGTTTGACACGTGGCCTCGGACCCACTTGCCAGTGGCTGAATATGCGTGTGGCCCGGCGCGCGGGCTCCGAGCTTGCCGCTACGGAGTAGATCAGAGGATAATGAAATCAACAAAATTTAGCAAATTAGCCGTCAAATTACGGCATGCTTCTTGGAAAAATATAGACCACGTGATTTGGCTCGACTTGCACATAATTCGGAGAAAAAATTGTATTCAAAAGATGCTTAATCAAAGCATGCATATACATTTGCGAGTATACTTTCACGAGTACCAGTGCTTCCTAAACGGTGCATGCTGGAGTAGATTAAGGATAACGATCTTTAGAAGCTGTAAGATTTTTCTCACTTATGTCCTGAAAATACAGAAATGAGGAGGCCATAATTTGTGGCTATCAGAAGGTAGACGTGGAGTGGAAGCATCGGATGCTTCCGTGAGGCGTGAGCTACTGGCTAGGATCAGCTCTCGTTCTCAGGGCTCAGGCTCCTCCGATACAAGACACGCTGGTCAATTCTTGGGCAGCGATTTGACTCGTAGGCAGGTCTGTTTAGTTCCAAAAAGTAACTTTCAAATACACTATGAAAAAAAATTCTCTATCACATGTATGCATGGAGTATTAAATGTAGATGAAATCAAAAACTAATTGCACAGTTTTGTTGTACTCTGTGAGACGAACATTTTGAGCCTAATTAATCAATTTTTGGACAATTTTTCGCACATACAAACGAAATGCTACAGTGACGTAATGATTACGAAGAGACCCGCACACTCCCAAATCGGCACTCCTAAATTGGGATCTAAACGCGGCCGTAGGTAGGCGGACTAGTTGTCTAGTTCGCGCGGTGAAAAAATCTACCTGTTTTTTTTCAAAAAAAAAAGAAAAAAATCTATCTGCCGGAGCAAACCGTAGCGCCGTAGCGGTCAGCCGTCAGATACTCCGTATTCCGTTTTGTTTTTAGAAGCGATCAAACTCGGGTCTTAGAGCAACTCCAACAGCCTTTGTAAAATGTTTTGCATCGGTAAAAATAAGAAAAACACAGCAAAACCCCGATCCAACAGATTCGCCATCTTCATCCGCTCGGCATCCCGTTCGCAATCCGCACCTCCCCGTTCGGAATCTTTGCCTAGCGGCAGCAATTCTCCATCCCCTCCCGCAGTCCCGCCTGCCTTCCCGCCCTCCTGCCGTTCCGCTCGCGCCATCGCCTTCCCGCATCAGCGGCCCCTGACGACGACGAGCTCGCCGTCGTCCAACACCACGAACGGACCGGCATCGCCGAGGCTCCGCCACGCGCCGCGGCCGTCAGCGGCGGAGCTGGAGGACGGCTGCGACGCGCCTAGGAGGTGCTCGGCGGCGGGGAGGTGCGCGGCGGTGGGGAGGCTCGGCGAGGAGGCACAACGCCGAGGGAGAGGATGTGCTCGACGGTCGGATGAATGATTCGACCAACGTGGATGGCGTACCTCGAGGAACTCGACGCCGGCGTCAAGGTCCCGCTGCTCCGCCGTCGCCGGAGAGGTACATGTCCTTGGCGAGCAAGAAGCTCCGGGAGATGACCCTTCGCCGCCTCTCCATCTCCTTGCTCAGCTTCGGTGACGTGGGGACAAGCGCGGCGGCGGCTTCCCATGGTCGATCCCCGCGGCGGCTCCCCGCGGCGATGGATGGCCCCAGCGGTCGCGGACATGGCAGGAGGCGCGGATTAGGAGGTGGGAGAGGGATGGCGCGGGTGGGGCGAGCTCACCGCCGCGCGCGGCCACAGATCCTCATCGGCGGCGGAGCCGCATGAGGCCGGGCAGGCGGCCCACAGCAGAGGAGGCAGGGAGACGAGGGCGCCGGGCAGCGGGTGGTGGGGCGAGAAAGGCAGTCGGCCAGCGGTGGGGAAAAACTAAGATTGAAGAAGATAAAGTTATATGACAAGTGGGGTCTATCTAAATAGAGAGTCTAGGTTAGAGAGTCTGTTGGTTTCCCTCTAAAAAAGATGCTTTTCTATATTATACAAAGAAGAAAAAACTCTATACTTAGCTAACATTTTGAAGAGGCTGTTGGAGTTGCTCTTAAGTATAAAAAAAAAACTCGGGTCTCCATGGCCCATGGACTAACTTACCGACCGTGCTGATGTTAGCGGGCCAGTTAAATAGGCCTCTTGTGACTAGAGTTCTAACTGTGGGCCTTAGACACTGGTAAGCCCATGACAGTGTCCAACAGATACTACAGGCCGTCTGCTCTCACCTCATTGCAAGGTCCTGTGGAATAAAATATCGATGATCGTGGAGTTCTTGCATAACATGTCCATAGTGTAGATGGAGTTGTTGCTTATCCAGTTCAAATGTAACTAACCTGTTCTTGAATGAAAAGAATAAAATCCATAGAAACCCATTTTAACTGCCAAGCTCCTGCACATGCGTTAGTTGGGGGAATCAGGTCATCAATATAGTTTGCTCATATATAGTTCATGCTTCGCGTGGTTTCGGTTCTTAGATGGAATCGAATCTTGGTCACGTTATTGTTCAAGAGGTTTCAGGATTCTATAGTTCACCAACCAGATTGCAAGTTCACCCAACTATGCATAAAGTACGGCTAAATAGCACATTTAAATTCGTTCTTTCTTCTTTCTTTACTGTGGCTTGCTAATTTGCTTTGACTCCCATAATCTTGAGAGGTGAAAAGAGAGAGTGTGTGTGTGTGTGAGAGAGAGAGAGAGAGAGAGAGAGAGAGAGAGAGAGCGTTTATGGTCATTTCATTTTAAATTACTAAATATATGTCCAAATTATATCTGACACTAAAGAAAGCATCGAAATTATGTCATAGTTATACTATGGTTTCAGGTATCCTGATATGGTTGTCCCTAGGATGACTAGGATCCTTCGATACATTTACCTTGTAGCTATCATCTCCAATCATATAATATTTTTTAGGGAAACCAATCATAAACTATATGCTTATCTATAACTATTCAAAGATATCATGCAGTTTGTTAGGGCACTAGACAAAAATATCCTCCCTGGTTTGCCTCTAGACTTCAGGAATCTTGGCGCTGGCCCATACCAAAATCATGTCCCGGTTACCACCGAGCACAACTCAGAGAGGTCTGCCATGAAATGTACAGTAGTTCCCAGTTCACCATTTTTCGTTTGTCAGTTTTATACCAACACGCACCACACCTATAGGCTATAGCATCACAAAGCAATGAAGTGGTTGTCCTGATGATTCAAAGATTCACGACTAATCCTTCTCTGAAATAGACATGGCAACATCCATCCATGCATATGGATCTCTATTACTCTGAAACAACCATGTCCCTGCCTGCTCGCATAATGAAATAGCACCAACACCGAGCAGGAACCTTTGAGGTGGCGAAGGCTGGCTGTGTTCGGACGCGGCGCCCATGTGTCACTTGTGGCCTTCGAAGATGGCCGTACGGACACCCGTAAAAGAAACGGCAATAATACGTTTGTTAGTGGCCTTTCCATGTCCCGAAAACGCAGCTTAAGCATGGAATCCGGGCATGTGATTGTCACATGACCCGAGCAGACGGGGCTTGACTCGATTGCATCAGCCAGCACTCCGGCTCATTCAGTGGGCTGGAATGGAAACCGGCTCTGTTTCCCGACGGATTCCAAGTTTCCAACAGCAGTTTCAAATGCCGAAATCGCAAGTCATTTCACTGCCTTTGGAAGGAATAAAAAGAAAATCCAGCAGTTCTGATGCAGGGACTTGCAGGTTTGGTCAATTGGTTTTGCATTTCAAAGATATGCGTAGTACTTCGCAATGCCTTATCATACAGGCATCAGAGCGCACAAATGATGAGCCGTTCAGCAATGCAGTTCAGACATCAGACTAGAACCGTATCTTCCGTTGAGATGAATGCCTGTACGGCTCCATACCATTGATAGCTCAGCGGAATCATCAGTCCATGAGCACCTTTTCTTTAATACAAAGACGCGCCAACCTTTTGCGCGTTCTCGAAAAAAGAAATCAAACGCTCGCGAAACAGGAAACTGCTCGCTGGAATTTCTGATGTAACAATAATGTGGCACTACGTACACACACTTAATATTTATCACTAAAAAAATCAAATAATCTTCTTCCAAGTTGAGAACTCAACCAGGATAATGCACGGTGTTCAACCGACCAAGACAGTTCTGCAGGCCTACTAGGCTAAGAGCATGGCTAATGGTTACGCCGGCCGCTGGCTGGGAGGAAGTGCTATTTAATGCAGCTGGGACGCAGGAAAAAGGGCAGCACCATGCGGCGGCAAATGAGCAGGTAGCGTAACAGTGTCACAGCCAATGGGAGGCAGAGCGAGGCGTACCCGCCCGCTGCAAGCCGGCGCGTGAGCAGTCGCCCGCTCCTATTTTCTCTCTCCCCCTCATTGGATCTCGCCGGCTCCACACCGGTTATTATACCTGCTCTAACTCTTGACAGACACCATCCTCGTGGAATCCATTTCATTTCATGGCGGTGTTCACTTCCCTGGAAAGGGGAAAGTGAATTTGGTGAAAATATCACATCGAACACTGTAGTGCACTGTAGCACTTTTCGTTTATTTATGGTAATCATTGTCCTACCATGATCTAACTAGGCTCAAAAGATTCGTCTCGTCGTGTACATCAAAAGCATGTACTTAGTTTTTTTATTTACCTACATTTAATGCTCCATACATGAGGAGAGAGATTTGATGTGATAGTAAATAGTGAAGTTTAGAGAGAGATTTGATGTGATAGTAAATAGGGAAGTTTTGGATTCGAAGGGAAGTGAACACCGCCCATGTCGAAATAGCCACCAGCATATCGGTTAGGAATATCTAGCAGTACACAAATAGATCACACAGGGAAGCTATAGATGCCTTCAAGCATCTGCAACTCAAATCCTAATTGCGGCATCGATTCGGTGTCAAGCGGGACCGTTGGTCTACATGCTCCAGAGGCATTGTCCCCTGGACCGTCATCAAAATTCGTGCCACTTGACGGGATGCAGCTAGCATGTGCCCTAACGACTGTAGCTGGAGCAGCAGCCTCCCACTCCCAAGAAGGGCCGAAGGGGTATATGCCCCTTCCAAGATGGTGTTATGATATGCACAAGTAGGCGATGGACGGCAATGGGAGGCAAAGATGCGAGCCTTGGCCTCCTATATAAGCCTGCCAGATGCCATCACTTGACCACGCCATTGCAGAAGCAGATCCAGCAGTAGTGGTGCAGAGCCTTCCATCTCACACAGCTCATCAGAGTCTCTGTTCATTCGGCCAGGATGAATAAGCCATGGAGCCAGGGGAAGCGCAGGGGAGGAGGACTCAGCAGGGTGCTGACGGAGCAGAAGGCCAGGCTCTACATCATCCGGCGATGCGTCGTCATGCTCCTCTGCTACCATGACTGATCTTCCTGTTTTGTTTGCTGTTCTTCGTAGCCAGCATTGACTGACTCTAGGTGTTTCCGTTGCTTTGATCTTACAGCTTCTGGCTTTTAGGAACTAGGATTGACGATTCTTTGATGTACATAGGGTAGTTCTCGGGTAGCTACTGACTATCTCCATCCTTAGCATAGTATCTCTTGTGTTGTGTTAGTGGTTGTTACTCCTAAGTCCTACAATGGCAAGGATGTGTTGCTAGATGTTATGGTGTGTATTTTCTCTATAAGAAATCCAAGATCATCAGGAAAAGAAGTTGTCTTTTGGTATCTACCTTTGTCTTGCATTCAGAGTCACTTTTGAATTCCAGCCATCTGAAGGGTGGAGCTTTTGCACTGACATCCAAATAAAACAACTTGCATGTGCCAAGAAAAGCTTTGTGAACACAACCAAACAAGACAGATATATATACTACTAATTCTAAAGATATAATTGCAATGCTGGATGCTATCCTCTGAAAAAAACGCACCATTGCGGTATATAACTTTTTCAGGGCGTTTGAGTACTGTTTGGAAAATGACACTGCTAGTACACACAGCATACTTCCCAGTTTTCAGGTGGTACTCTTCTCTTTCAACTAGTAACCAGCATCCACCATCCAGATTCTTCACAGCTTTTTTTTTGAAAGAATAGATTCCTTACAATTTGGTACTGTAAATAAATAGTCAAGTTGACAAGTTGCCCGTGGTACTTTAAGTTTTTCATCAGCAACCAAAATGCAGACTCAAAATACAAAAAAATGCATCATAAAAATCTGTGCAACAATTATGTTAAGCCTAATAGTACAATTAGGTGCAGTGAGCAGCAAGCGACCACACCTAAGTAAGAAGCTTCAAGGTACTTGCATATACATGCAGCACTGAGCTGCAAATGACCTGCCTCCCGTTCTTGAATTCTGAATTTTGAGATGCACAGCTCATTTGAACAAAAGCCTGGCAGATCTTGTCAGATGGACATATGCCTTCAGCATTGGCAACTGACTAGACTGTTGAATTGCAAGTGTTTTCTAACATGAATGACTAGGCGCGGATTATAAAAATTCTACCAACCGAGCATGCCAGTTTGTGCATGGCCACCAAGGACGTTCGGATGTTTCAGCAAATTTCTAGGCTCTGAATTTTGCTTGGAATGCTGTTTTCTCCACGAGAACGATACCTGCCATAAATCAAATGATCTTTGGTGAACGTTCTCCAGGAGAAAATAAATTATTTTTTCGCATCAGACATTTGCAGGCACAATTTATAGCGACCTTTATACCAGCAAGTACTTGACTCTGAGTCTCTGACGAAGTGGCAAGCAGAGAGCTTAGTGCTGCTCTTGCATTGGATCGCTTCAACACTTCAAGTCTTCAACCTGAAACGAGCGTGTAGGGCGCTTTGTTTAGTACATGGATCAGTTTAGTTTAGTGCAAAATGGGTCGGTTCCAAACACGCTGTTCCTTTTTAATTACCTAGGGTCGGCAAAACCAGCGGTTTAGCCGCTATGGGAGGTCACCACAGAAATGCATATCCTAGACTCCTAGAGCAACTTGCTGTACTTGCTTCAAAAACCATGTCCAAGTTCAGGCCACTGCTGTAAAAAGGATTTGCAACAGCCAGCTCGCTTACTTGCTCTCAGAGCCACATGCCATTACTTGTAGCACTAGTTGCTGTACTTGATCAGTAGCTCTGAGAAGCTTGGTTGTTTCTGCATTCAAACCAAAGATCAAAGATGAAGAAATACATCACACTTAGGACAGCTAATTAGTAAAATGAACTAATTGCTTGTCATAAACGTTGTATATTTTAAGAACTCCCTCCGTTTATACCTTGGATTAACATCTATATCTAGCTATTCAAACTACGGCCATTAAAAAAGAAAGTGCTATTCAAAGTCCAAACCATGAAAAATGTGATGTGGAAATGCTGACGAGATTCAGAAGTGCCATAGAACTGTGATGTGACACGGCATAATGGCATGTGAGATGCGATGCTTTTGTGAGATATGGTGAGGATTGCAACCTATACACAAGCATGAAGCATCGACAATCTGCACGGTTCACATTCTGCAGTACATAAATGGTTGACAAACCTCACACAGTACATGCCAATGATTCAGTGTATCTGTTCATGCGACTGCTCATGGTTGGTCAAATACTTAACAAATGACATCGGCACATTGCCATTCCACGACGCCGATAGAAAACCTGATGAAATCGCATCGGTCAGCCTACCCCTCCTCCAAAGTCAACAACGGGGATAGCATTGTTTTGCTCCGCAGGTCAGAGGCTGTTAGTTTGCACGAAGAGATACCGTCCGTATGAACGTGTTTGGTCGGTTGGGGCTGTGGCCTGTGGCTCCTGAGCTGGCTCTCGCTTGCTTTTGTTGGTGCTTTATCAAACTGGCCCAGGCACTGCTTCAGCTTGTAAGGGTGTTGTTTTGGCTCTGTTCCACTGACGATGGAAGAAATGGCACGTTTGCACACCTCACTTTGCATTCCATTCGGCGATCAAGTTTCGGACGCCATGCGCGGCGGTTTCCTTTCTCTACCCCGTATATTTGGGAGGGAAAGAAGAGAGGGAAAGTCTCAGATTCCCTTCAATTAACGGCCCATGGAGATGCGCCGTGTCCGTGCCATTTTGGACTGTTTGTGTGTGGGCCTTTTCGGCTCGCGGCCAAGCGCCGCGCTGGAGGATCCCTGCCTCCGCCGCGCCGCGTCGCCGCCTCCAGACCCCTGGCGGCGTTCAAATGGAGACGGGAGGGCGGCCCACGCTCCAGTCCCTCCTGGGCCTGGCCTGGCTCGCGGCCACCCTCCTCATCGCCGCCGCCGCGCTGCCGATCCCCGCGGCCGCCTCCTCCACCAACTGCTCTGCACCTTCTCCTCCCGCGGCAAGACCTTCAGGGCCTCGTCCTCGCACAAGGAGGTAAGATTTCTGGCGGACCTGTCGAAGCTTCCCCTCATGTTCACGCTGATTTGCGATTGGTTATAGATTGTTTTAGAAACATAGATACTTAGATAGGACTATAGGAGCGTGGATGGTTTAACGGGCGCTTACGTCAAGTGTACTGCCCTTAGTTTTAAACTCTTAATAGAAGCTACGTTGCTGTGTCAGACAAATAAGGTTCTTCTTCTGAACTTCGTAGGAACACTCCTAAAACATGCGCTTCTAGAACATGGTAATTAGCGTTTGTTAACTAGAAATGCGATTATTATGTCAATTTTGATGTTTAGTTACAATAGTTTGACTGTACTGTATATTCAAACCACATACTGAATGAATTCCATGACAAAAATTTGATACTGCTTAGTATCAGCAGTGAGGTTTAACATCAATTTTCCTTGATCAATTTATTCGGCACATCAAAATTTTGCTACTCTCAAGTTCTAACTTACCGTTCTTCTCCAAAAATGCAGAGGTTCACAGTTCCACAGAAATTCTTCTTGCATTTTTATGTGGTGGGTGTGATTGTGACGACAAGCTTGCTACTTGCAATATGGTTCTATGGAAACATGAAAATGACACCTTTGATGCCGGAGCCATCGAGTTACTCCACAATTGCTAGCCATCTAGTTGGTAGCTCCAATTCATTCTCTTTGGCAAATTTCTGGTCATCACGCCCCATGGAACACAAATATCGTGTCTGGCGGACTGTGTTTGTACTTATATTGATGGAAATTCAAGTTCTGAGACGCTTGTATGAGACTGAATATGTGTTCCACTACAGCCCTTCAGCTCGGATGCACGTCATGGGATATCTGACGGGCCTCTTGTAAGTTCCATCGTGCCTTTTCGTTTGACTTTCTCTATTTCTTTACTATACCCCATAAATCTTGCTAAGGCATGCCGAGTTGGCTACAGATTCCCACATTTTCTTCCCTTCACACTTTGTCATAAATTCACATGCCTGTGCTAAAATATTTTTTATGAAAGTTCTTCTCTACATTGCAGCAGCTTGTGCACATATTATCCAGAAAACATGCAATTAAAAGGGATGAATCAGCAATACAATCCTTTAGTGAATGACATAACCTAGCACATTGCTACTAATAGCAACTCATTCGGGTCAAGATTTAAGTAATACTTGAAGTTATCACCTTTGTTGTAATGGTGATATTACCTAGAGGATTGCACAAACCATGGCAAATTTAGACAAGGGCTCATTTGAAGGTATCATTGCACTGACCTTTTTTTATTGCATCAGTCTTTTGGATTGACATATCGTTCTTTTTTCCCTGCCAGCTACTATATGGCTGCTCCTTTATCACTTGCTAGTTCTTGTCTTCCTGAAGCAATGCAGTATCTTCGATATCAAATAGTTGAGTTCATAGTAAATGGTCGATCAAGAATGCCAGATCTAGTAACTGACCCGTCACATCTCTTGAAGCCTCTTCTAAAGTTGGGGTGGTGCCAGTGGATTGGTGCTGTTATTTTCATCTGGGGCTCCCTTCATCAGATCCGGTGCCATGCAATTCTTGTATGTATTCACTTCTCTGTAACATATGTAAAATCCTAAATCTACTAGTTATTTGTTTACCGAAAATGTGAAAAAAATATACAACAGCAATGGATATGTATAATATAGCATTGTCGAAACAGCAAATGATCATTTCCTAGTGTAATGATGAAGGTTATTATTAATAGCAATATTCAAACTTCGAAGAGACAGTTTTGCAGAGTTATTTATGCTTTTTCAATTTCATTGTTTATTTTATCTACCTTTCCAGGGATCATTGCGTGAACACAAAAATTCGGATGAGTATGCAATTCCATATGGTGACTGGTTTAATCGTGTGTCTTGCCCTCATTACCTTGCTGAACTAGTAAGTTGCTACTCCCTTCACTAATATTCCGTATGTTGCACATACTGATGAATATATAAAATCCCATTAAACTGCTAAAATAATGATGTCAAGTGAGAGTAGGCTAACCAATAAACTAAACTTTCCATTTTCTGAACTTATAATGTCTTCGAGCATGGGATGGGTTAACTATTGGTGGATGAGGGGGGTGCCAAACAGGGGAATTTCCTGCATTTGTACCAGAATTTTTTTAGGTTCACGCTGCAGCTCTATGTGATGTAATGTCAATCAGACTTATCAACAAATATGTTATGCTCCTTACCCCCCCAAAAAAACAAATATGTTATGCTCCTCACCAACCTAGATTCCACATTCCCACTGCAGTATATATTTTTCTTTAGGAGTAGTCAGCTGTACAGGGGAATGCACACATTCTGTGTATGACATAAAGATGGTAAAAATATAGGTTATCTTAGGAACAAAATTTATTTCGTCAAATATCTAAATGATGCTGAGCATTTTGGTGTTCTGTGCTTCGATTCAAATACGGCACCAAGCTTTGGGTTTGAGATCAGTATGTTATTAACATTTGCTCTTATTTTGGCATATAGGTAATTTACTTTGGCATGCTGATAGCTAGCGGTGGATCAAACATTTTGGTGTGGTTCCTGTACCTTTTTGTGG
This sequence comes from Echinochloa phyllopogon, assembly GCA_033239725.1. Taxonomy (NCBI): domain Eukaryota; kingdom Viridiplantae; phylum Streptophyta; class Magnoliopsida; order Poales; family Poaceae; genus Echinochloa; species Echinochloa phyllopogon. The sequence goes on along the minus strand of BTCW01000003.1, from coordinate 16,345,842 downwards.
TATGCTTCTCTGACAATTTCACTTTTGGTGTTCAGAATCCAAGCAATTTTTGAATTGGTTCCTTTCAGTGTCTTTCACAACAGCAGGTTCAACTGACACTCCTTTTGTGCAGATAACGAACTTGTCCTTTGCAGCGGTACAAACTCATAAATGGTATCTTCATAAATTTGAAGATTACCCTCGATCTCGCTACGCAATCATTCCTCTTGTATGCTAGACGTCTTTAGAAAATGCCAAAAACCTGTCTTGTTTGTTTTCATCAGCTTGCACAAGTCCAATGTGCAACAGATATTAATGTAAATTGAAGTGCTGTATGGTTTAAGTAGTTTGATCGCTCTGAATGTACTTATAGTGTTATGTTTGTGTATGTAGATTAAAATACAAAATATCTGATTTACAGTAGTATTAGTTAACATTTTTTAGCATTGCAAAAAAAAACTTACAGAATCAAAGACTGGTCAATGTATCTTATTGACAGTGAGACAAATGATGTCATTGTTCACCATCATGACTCTAAATACTTTCCTAGAGCCTCGCCCTTCCATGTCATCAATGAAACTTCTTTTTTATCTAAGGTAAGTTCTGTCTGGCACAATCGCTGCTAAGGTTTCCATTGTTCATCTTGTTTGAAATCCTACCAGGATAATTGTGGTAGGTTTTGTAGTCCAATTGGTGTGTTAGTATAATTAATTATGTTATTCCGAAGTTTCTAATGTGATTATCTCATGTTTCTGCTGTTTACTGCAGACTGTAATGCTTAATGGGAATGGAGATGGATATTGATTATGGAATGACATTAGGCCTAAGGGGCCTGAAGATGGAGACTATCCCAACAATGAGTCGTGACGTAATCCCCTTTGAATATAACTCAAAATTCTGCCATGGAAATATACTATTGTTTCAGGTATCATGGATATGATTTCTTGTCCCTAGGATGATTGATACTCATATACGTTTAGCATGTAGATAGCATATCTCTAATCGTATACTATATGCTTAGCTTAGAATTATTCAAAGGTGTCTGACAATCTGTTACACTAGACAAAAATATCTTCTTCTGTCTGGCTCTGCACTTTAAGAATCTTGTGCTGGCCCACGTAAAAATATCCCAGCTTACACACATGCATGCAAAGTCAGAGCCCTTTCCCGCAAATACTGGTGAACAGTACCAAACTAGCATAAAATTCCTCTGTTATATACCAAAGTGAACAAACTGGTAATTTTTTTTTGAAAAGGGAAGCTTTATTGATCTTAGACAGTTACATCGGGATGATACAATTATATAAGATCCAACCCGGCCTCTGCATAACTAAGATGCACACAGCCAATGAAAAAGAAACAAAAAAATGAGAGCACCATGACCTAGCAAACTACCACAAGCGCCTTCATCTTTATCCGCTTCACAAACCAAAGCAACTCTTGGACTATGAAGTAGGCTCCCGATACAACGCCTCCAACGACCCAACCAATTAAGATGAGACGTTGTAATGACCCAACCAATTAAGATCAGATCAAATGTTTTCACGAGGGAGTAATTCATCTTAATCCAAGCAATGCCTTCAACAAGGTCACTGCCAAGTTCAACCAATTAAGGTCAGACCTAGGAATTTCTTCCCGGAACCGATGAATTAGTAGCAATTACCACCACGACTAAGTCACACCGTGTTGCTTCCCCCTTCTTACCAGGCCAATGCTTCCATATAGACCAGCCCTAACCCACTTTAAACGGCCACGAACTCCAAATCCGGCAGACCATCTGAATTCGTAACCTGAGATACCATGCTACAAAGTAACCGCTGGGTACCGTGCATAATCCATCATGAATAAATTGCAGATGAAATCCATCTTTGAGTAGGAGAATCCGCGAATGAAGCCAAGGTGACTCATGTCTCTTGGTCTATATGAAAAGGAAAGGCAAAATTGAAGATGTCATCACCAGATGTAGTTGCAAAGTCCGGAGCTAGCCCTTCCAACACCAGGGCCGATTCCGTCGCGCCAGATCCGCCGCCGGCCGCACCGGCGACGAAGCGCCGCCGCCATGCCGCACGTGGATCGTCGGGCGCCCCCCTCCATGCGCACGAGGCACCGACCGCCGCCTGCGCTGGCCGTCGCCTCCCTGCCGCCGACGCGCACCTCCCAACGCGAAACCTGGAGGCCACCGAATCCGGCTGCCCCACAGGCCCTGACCGCCGGCTGCCACGAGCCCGCGCGCCGGCCGGCCACAGCAACCTCGCGCCAGGCCAACGCGGCCCTCCTCATGCCCGGCGCGGCAGAGCGCCGCCAGCCCGTCAGCCGCCTTGGCCCGCGCCCCTTCCACCGTCGGGGTCGGAGCCCCGCGGCCAGCTCGTCGGAGATCCGCGTGTGGAGTGGATGGATCTGCCCGCCGGGGGTGTAGATCCGGCCGCCAGCTCGCCGGAGCCGGCCCCTCCGCGCCAAGATGCGCCGACCGCCACCGCTTCGAAGATGCACCGCCCGCACAGCCCACCTCGCGAGCCCAGATGCGCCGCCCCACCGCCGCCCTCCTCGCGAGGGGCCGGACTTTCGGCCCCTTGCTCAGGCGACGACGAGGGAGGAGGGAGGAGGGGGGGTTGGCCGACGGCGGTGCGACGAGAGCCCCCCGAGCCGCCTACGGGTGCGACGCGGGAGGTGAGAGACTCAACAGAGGAACATGTGCAATTCAACAAACTGGTAAAAAACACGAGGCAAAATGGTCAGATTGAAAAGGCAGTAGAAAACAACTGGGAGTGAACTATCATAGTATCTGCATTGGTGCGAACTTGACAGAAAATCTTTTAACACCCCACTAAATTGACACCAAATCTCATAAAAGTTGGTAGGGTGGTAGATTTAAGTTTAACTAAATTGACAGAAATGAACCCCCAGATTTTTGGATGATGTAACTATTCTTTGATCATCAATATAATCATATCGCCATGATGGATTTCCCTAAAAAAAGTTTAACTCACTATTGATCTTAAAAAACACATTATTGTCCCCTTGCAATGCAAGTTTCTCTTGGATTTCGAGTTTTTGGAGTGTCCTCTAAAAAATTGGTATTTCCTTCAAATATAACGACTCATGTCATGACTCATGACACATAATGTTGTTCAACTGTCACGATTACGATTTCTTGTCCCCAGGATGATTAAGATCATGCTGCATACGTTTAGCTTGCAGAAATATCTCTAATCTTATACTATATGCATATGCGCTTATCCTAAAAGCATCCAAAGGTATCATACAGTCCGTTAGGACACTAGACAAAAATATCTTCTTTGTTTTGGCTCTAGACTTCAAGAATATTTACGTCTCAGTTTTCATTGAAAGTAACTCCAGTACTCGCAAAAAAAAAGGGTGAATCCGGCAATTCATAAAACACAGGTGCGGAATATACCAGTTTTGCGGGTCTTGCATTTCTCCATCAGTTATGCTACCTTACTGAAGGCTAAACTTTAGCATCATAAGGTAAGTACCTTTCCAGATGATGGGAAATCATGCTATAGTCTGTGCACCAGCATATACTCCCATATGAATCTCTGCTAGTCTGAAGCAGAATGGATCGAGCTGTTTCTGCAAGGATAATTAGATGGCACCAGCAGACCAGCACCAGCAGACCAGCACCAGGCCAAGCAGCGGCAGCATTGAGGTGGCGAACGAGTGCTGACAGTGTTGAGACGCGGACCCCATGTGACACTTGCACTCGATTGCACCATCATCGCATGAAGTTCAACCTCCGGGGCCTCTGTTCCACGCCCAGCTGGCTGGTATGACAAGGATACAATTTGCGATATCTCAAACCCCAGCAGCAGTTTCAGCATGGAAATCACGACAGGTAACGCAGGACTGCAGGAGCAACTGAGTGGGATCCTATGAGCAACAATTTTCGGTAGTTTAGATGCAAAACGTTTATCTGTATTTTTGTAATCTGGCTAGTGTTATTTGACTTCAGTACATATATGGAAAAGCATTCCTCTGCATGCAGTGCAATTGTGTTCACAAACATGCATCCAAGCAAATAAATAGAGAGTACCCCCATTCTCCTCAAAAACGAAAAAGAAAACACTTCCATAGAATTTCTGGTGTTTTTCAAATATATAAAAAATATCCTGATGGAATTCTGTGATCTTTAGATACACTGAACAAATCGTTATCTTCCCTTTTAAAAGTATCATCATTAGGACTGAACAGGATTGTGAGCAGAGCATAGTGTGCAGCCGACTAAGACAGTTCTGCGGACAGAGAGGTGCCTAGCTGCTAGACTACCACTACTCGCACCTTCATGCAATCAATGCAATCTCATGGCAATGTAGCTTCTACTTGCTGGGGGTTTAGGGTAAGGACAACAGTGCCGACAGCTGCTGTCTTTTTGACACAAATAGACAGCTGAACAGACAGCTTATACAATGAGCTGTCTATTTAGCTGTCTGTAGGGTGATTAATTCATCCTTTGACACACAAATTTATAGTGATTTAGTGCATAGTTGATCTTTGTAGCCATTTTGTTGCATACATGGGATAATGCACAATACATTCAAATAATTCATATGCTACTACTCCACATTATGATTTACTACAGTCTATGCATACACTTGTAAATCTGTCATCAAATTTTACAGAGCATACACATACCGATACATTTGTTCTCTGAAATCAAATGAATCAAAGGCCGCGCTGGAGAGGAAGCAGTGACATGTTTGGGGCATTCTGTCGAACAAGTTCAGGACTTCAGGGTGAGGTGGAGGTTGACTGTGTTGGAGGAGATGGTAGGCAGCAGCTTTGCGTCAATGTTCACAGCGGCGACAACTCCGTCTTCCCAGCATGGTACATCTGCTCCGGTTCACGGTTCATCTTCAGGGCTTCAGCAGAGAGATTTTTGGGAGGAGCATGAAGTGGTTTATGGCTGGTTGGTTCAGAGAGGGGAGCAGCTGCTAGCTGCCGCTTGGGCACCTGCCGAGAGGAGCAGAGAGAGAGGGAATCGAGGGGAGCAGAGAGAGAGGGAATCGAGGGGAGCAGGAAGATGCGATAACTGGAGGTGCCTGATGCTGATGGGTGGCGAGGCTCCGGCGGCACGGCCGGCGAGCTGAGGCCCCCGCAGCGAGGCTCACCCGCGCGGTCAGCACCTTCCCTATTCCTTGAAGATCCCGTGCGCGCGCGAGCTCCGCCCAACGCCGCCGGCCGATGTCCGCGCTGCCGCCCCGCATCTCCTGGCCGCTGACGAGCTCCGCCCCGCGCTGCCGACCGCGGCGCTCACGCTCCGCCCAGCGCCGCCGGCTGCCGCGCGCGAGCTCCGTCCAGCGCCATCGGAGGGCGCCCGCGCCGCAGGCCGTCGCGTGCGTGCTCTGCCCAGAACCTGCCGAATACTTCTCCGCGCGCGCATGGAATCCCTACCTCCGGCGGCTCCTCGCAGCGCGCCGTACAACGGCAGCCTCTGCCGTCGCTTCGCCTTGGAGCACGAGCCGCGGATCGTAGACGAAGGAGACGACGGCTCGGTCGTAGACGCGGGGCGTGAGGGGGGTTTCTGCAAAATCTGTTTGCATGTCTACGGATGTCGACGGGGCGTTGTACGTGCCCTTAGAATATATTTAGCACGTTATGAATCCCACGCAGGGAGCTCATAAGCATTTCTAAATCGCCTAATTCCTAATCACAGGATCTATTCGGTGTCAAGAGGCATGGTCTTCCCTCCCTAGAACGCCATCAAAATTCGTGCAACTTGGCAAGATCCTGCACGTGCCCTACCTGTGGAGCTGGAGCGGCAGCCTCCATCTTCTGAAGAAAACGGCAGGTGCTCTCTGCCCTGTCAGCATGGAGCCATTGCCCATTGCCTCCTCCAACTTCCAAGATGTTGTTGTGATATGCACAGGAAGGCATTGCCACTAGGCACAAAGCCATTGATCTGAGAGGGAGAGGAAGATCGAAGCCAGTGACTCCACAATTACTGTTTACATCCCCATTACTCTTTTATTTTCTTACTCATTGTGTACACGGAGTTTCGGTTTCAGATTGTGCAATATCTTTTTATTTAGAAAAAGAGAATATATTAATATCCCAGCTTCTGCACGTATTAGCAATATCTATTGGGACATTTTTGCTCTATAAGAAAAATATCGTGACCTTCTTCAAGTTATTTTGGGCACCTCAGGGCTCAGGCCTTGGTGTTGTGCCCTGTCAGCATCCCTCTCACTCCCTCCAAGATGTTAGGATATGCACAGGTAGGCACCAGCACTCGGCATGCAGCCATTGGTGGGAACGAAGGTCGAAGGCAATGACGTGAGCCTTTCTTCCCCACTATATAAGCCTGCCAGATGCGCTCGCTTGACCACACCACAGCAGCGGCAGAGATGCAGATCCGGCGATAGCGTAGCGAAGGCGAGAGCCTTGGTGCTCGGGTCACCCACCCTCCGTGCCTCTGTTCATCCGTCGGGGGAAATCCGGGATGAACAAGCCGAGGAGTGGCCAGGAGAAGCGCAGGGGAGGAGGAGGGGGACTCGGCAGGGTGCTGAGGAAGCAGATGGCCAGGCCCTGCATCATCCGGGAGTGCGTCATCGTGCTCCTCTTCTACCATGACTGATCCACTGATGCCTTTGCGGTTCTTCCTGGCCATTGGTTACTTTGATTTTTTTTGTTTATCTTCGGTTCCTTGATGTACCCCATGTACATAGGGTCTTTGGATATGTATCTGTAGCTCCATCTTTTAGCTTTTCTGTTTGAGCTTGTTGCTCCTCTTTACTCCTAAGTCCGACAATGGCAAGGATGTACCGCGAAATGTTGGCATGTATCTTTTAGTGTGTTTGCTCTATGACTGAGAAATGCAAAAACAGGAAAAAAGAACCTTGGGTCCTACCTTTCTGGCTTGCTCGTTCAGATATTTTCTACAGCTTTTCGTGCGATCTAGCACATGAAATCTGAAGGAGGGATCTCTCCGTGCTAAAAAGCTTTGAGCACATAATATAAGTATAGAACTAGAGATTCCTCAAAAAGAATAATATATCTAGCCAAAGAAGGCCCATGTAGTTCTGAAGATAGAAAGAAAAACCTTCAGAAATTGCAATGCTGCCTTCTGTGCTCTGAGAAATGGCAGCAATGCAGTTCCAGTTTTTTTTGTTTTGTTTTGTTTTGTTTTTTTCTTTTTGAGTGGGCAAACTTCTTTTCTCATAATCTCATATATTGGAAGTAGATTCCATAAAGATGAAACTAACCAGCTATCTGCACAGGCTGCTACCTGCACAAGCTCTGAAAAAATAGCATGCCGGACATTTAACGATGCATATCCTGCAACGGCCGGCAATTTATTTCAAGAAATTTGTATCAACTCGATGTAAAATTCTTGAATTTAATAAAGTTTCCCTTATCCAAAAAAATATATCCTGCAACGGCATTGTCTGTGATGCTTCCCAGTTTTCAGGTGCTACCAGCTACAGTTTCTCCTTTCAACTAATAGTGAACTTCTCACATTTTTTTCTTTATTAAAGAAAGAACAGATTTCTCACAAATTAGTAAATACAAAATGACCAAGTCCCATGCTAATTTTAGTTTTTCAGGAGCAGAGAATTTTTTTTGTCCAAGAAACATACGTGTGCACAAACTTAAACTACAGAAAAAAAAGTGAACCATGAAAATCTCTTGCAACGGTTTGGTAATAGGCCAATAGTACGAATAGGTACGACGAACAGCAAGCGCTGGCCACGAATAAAATGTTCTTATATTGAAATGGTCTTTGAACGTACGGTTGAGATCGAGCAACCGCTATTGCAACTGCACTGGATCCTTGTTCAAATGAGAAGATTCACGGATAGAGTTTGCAATAATGACTTGGGTAAATCATACTCTCTCACAGTCTCACATGCCATACATTATGGCCATGAAGGAATCTACACTGTAAAAATCAGTTCGGCATTTCCTCAACACTTGCAACCTGAAACGAGTCTTCTGCACAAAACTTTGTTTAGTTCAGAGATAACTTAGATTAGTACAGACCGGCCCGGATTCAAACAAGCTATTCCTTTTAAACTACCTGGTCGGTGAGACCGGCGGTTTTGTCGAGATCAGAGCTCACGGTAGAGACACGTATCTAACAACCACTCGGTGTACTTGCTTCAGGAATCATGTCCATCTGTCTAAGTTCAGGCAGCCATCGCTGTATGCACGTAACGGCTTAATTGATTACTTTCTCGAAAAAATACAAAGATATGCATCCTTTCTATGCATTCTAAAAAACAGCTTACTTTCCATTGTCTTTCAGATCCTACCTACTCTCCATCGTAGCCAGAAGCCACAGGATATTATTACTCTGTACGTAGTAGTACTACAAGCTGTTGGACTTGGACCGGTAGCTCGGATGTTTTTGGCCACAAACAGAAGATCAGAATCGTGATGAACATGATGGTTTGGTTTGTTCAACTGTCGCCGTTAGGAAGTGCTGTTGAGGTGTGATGCGATGGTGCGATATGGGGCATGCGAGTTGGGACGTATTTCAGTTATTTGTAGAGATACAGTGGGGATCAGTGGGATCCTGCACAAGATCAAGCATTGCTCTGCAATGTGCCTAGTTCACATTTTTACAGTACAAAAATAGTTGACACAGCTCATATACAGTATCTTCAGTGGTTCAGAGTGTACTCCGTATACAACCGAGTGTAAAAGTCAAATGCTTGAAAATGCCATCGCTATCGCACAACTCCAGCGATGAAAAAACTGGAGCTCTTGGAGCTTGGAAGGGACGCAATGAGTTCGTTGGTGAGTCTCCTCCGGAGTCAAAGAGACGGATGGCATCGTTTGACGCTGCAAGTCAGAAGCTGCCGTTGGCATGAAGGGGGTATCTAGTGATTGGTCGGTTGGGCCCGTGGCTCCTGAGCTGGAGCTTAGCATATTTTTACTGATGAGTTGAACTGGCTCTTAGACCTTGTAAAGAAACAGAGGGTATTTTTAGATATGTCATATTTCGTCTTGGAATTATAGGTGTCCTGAGTTCGTCTCACGTCAAGTTTTACAAGAAAAAATAATATTTACACATCAAATGAGGTTACCTTTTCGCAAAAAAATATAAATATATTCTTATTGTTTAAATTTTTTAATGCCATATAGGTATCAATTTTTTCTCTATGAATTTATTAGATGTAGAATATTTTGACTGGGGATAACTTTAGGATCTTTATAAACAAAAAGTTTAACACGGATGGAGTACCCAAGGAAAAAAGGAGCTGTCTGAATGAAGAATTGCTAGTTTTTTGTAGAACGAGAGGGAATGTGAATGTCAGTGACAGAAAACACTATGAAAAAATCTAGAGGAACTTTTCTTCTTCTTCTTCTTCTTCTTTTTTTCTGAGAGGATTCTTCTTCTTATTTTGGGTGATGAGAAGTTGCGGATTTAACTGACAGCCCATGGAATTGCAGCCCAGCCTATCATGCTTGGATGACAGGACGGATATGACGGCGCTTCCTCGTGGGCTCTCGGCCCGTCTTCAGCCCAATTCACACCTGACTGGTGACGGCATTGCAGCACCGCTCGTGAGGCTAAGATGGGCTGCTGCCTGTTGGGCTTGCGGTTGAAGGCTGAAGCCCAATAGCTACTCATCTTAGCCTGCCAGCCCAATTATGTGATTTATCCGGTCTTCTTCAACCTCCAGCTGAAAGATCCGCGGTGAGTCGAGGGATCCGTGAAAAAACAAACACCCTAATATTACGGGGATGTGCTTTGACCATGTATAAATCCGTGCACCGCATAGGTGTAAATCGACCGAATGACGGAACCATTTCGACCTGCGGGAAAATATACCGTGCGTGCTACTGTACCATCAAACGACCGTCTTGAACACTTGGCAGAGGCGGAGCCGCGACTAGGGCCGCCCAGGCCGAGGCCCTAGTCGTGGCGGCCTGGAGGGTGAGCCGGCCGTGCAGCCTAGAAGGCCAGCGACGCGTGCGGCCTAGGGGCGGAGTGGTGCAGCAGCTCAGCTAAGCCGGCCACGCGGCTAGCAGGCCCGCAGCTCAGGCGGGGCAGGCCACCAGCGGAAAGAATTGCAAAAAAGAATCTACCATGCATAAAGTACTAAATGAAGTCTATTTACAAAACCCATTTAGAGATGAGTGCAACTTTGCGAGACAAATCTAATGAGCCTAATTAATCCATGTTTTGCTACAGTAGTGCTACAGTAAGTATTCTCAAATCGTGCGGTCAAAGGCTTTATTAGATAGGTCTCGCGAAATAGTCCAATGTTGTGAAGATAGTTTTGTAAGCTGACTTTATTTAATACCTTAATTATTTGTCAAAGTCACCGGCAATTCTTTGCCTGCGGCAAAGAAACACGGCCTTTGCGAGCAGCGGCCCAGCAAACCGCGGCAGGCCAGCGCGCAGGTGCACTAGCAGGCACGTGATGGCCCAAGGCAGCGAGCAGCTTTGCATTGGTCTGATAATTAGCAACAGCTTCCCATTTGTAGATACGTGAAATATTATTGCTTTCAAATGAATAGTGAGCTAATAATTATATCCAGTGTTTGTTTATTCTTTGCTGCAGCTCATGTAATTTAATCGATTGCTATTAACTTGATATTCTACATCATGTCATTGCTTTGAGATAGCTCTGTATGCTTGTGTCGACAATATCTACCTGTCCTTTTAATTCATTAATCTCTACTTGTTTTATCTGATCGACGAGCAGCTTGTTTCATGTTTATCCGAATGATCAGTTAGCTATTCTTTGCATGCTTGGCTTGCCCATAAATTAAGTGGTTAATTAGCTCATATTTAAAGCTTTTGCCCTATTTAATTAGTGTCAAATTAATTTGATGCCTTTTTATTTTGCTTCCACGGTATCTTGAGAAATTCCTAATCGTTCCTAGGGTGAGTAGGTCACTAGTTGGCTTGTGTCACCTTGGCGATTAGAAGCGATGCATGTTGGGTTGTATTGGGATATAGGTCACGATTCTCGACAAGAATTTTTGCGGCTCCCGTTCACCCCTCTTGTCGTTTTTTCGGTCCTTCACGCCCACTCTACCCACTCTACGTCTCCACCCGCTGGCTGCCAAGACGCAAGTCTAGACCTCATCGTCGTCGGCGCCCAATCAGCATGCCCTAGTCGTGAGGAAAAGCTGGCTCGCCACTGACACTTGGTAATTGCGGAAAATCAAGGCCACGCGCCCACGCGTGCTAGCTGCCTGCTTGACCTGCTGGCCGCTGCCCGTTTCAGTTCACACACATGACATCTACTGGAACTGGAAGAATAAAAGATGCATGCAGACGCGGACGCGGGTGGAAGCCCAAGCGCTTTGCCCGTGTGTTTTTCGCCTATATTGTTCAAACAAGCTCCGTTGAAAAAGATTCGAATTCCGCGCCACGCATTTATCTCAACTAACTGCATGCGCCTCCGCGTCCCGTCTCCCGAAAAGTCCCGAGCTCTCATTCTCATCTCCTACAAAACCTCCCCTCGCCGTCGCAGCAGCAGCCAGCAGGCCATCGATATCCATTCGGTTCCAAAGATTCGATACGCCGCTGCCCGCTGCCATTGCCGAAACCCGAAACCCTACTCGGCTACTCATGCCTTGGTCCAAGCACTACTACTCCGCGGCAGAGCCGAGCCGGGGGAGCGCCGACGCCGGCGAGGCCAATGGTGGCGACGACGGACTTCTCTCGCTGTCGCTCGGCGACATCTACAACAGGAACAACGCGCCCCCGACGAGGGAGAGGACCGATGCCGCCGGCAGCTTCCGCTCGCCGGTGACACCCATGGCGGTGCCGGCGGCACGCCTGCGGCCCGCAGGCGTGGTGGGCGCGCCGTTCGCCATGGCGGCCCTCCCGCCGCCGCCCTTTGATGCCACGGGGGTTCAAGGCCGCGGCGCGATGGCTCATCCGATTCAGATGGCGATGGTGTTCCCCGGCGACGGCGACGGTGTCGCCCCCGCCCTGGCGGCGCACGGCGGCACCACTCCTCCGGCGCCAACAAAGTCTCCCGCGAAGCGTTCGCGCTCCGTGCGCTGCCGCTCGAGCACCACCACCACCGGCGGCCATCCAGGAGCCGGCGCCTCCGCCCACGCCACGGACAGATGCGACGACGTCGCCGGCGACAACCAAGCTCCCGGCGAGGCTGACGGCGGCGCCCTCACGCTTCCGCCGTACCCGTTGTCCACGGATCGCGCGTGCGTGCACCACTCCCTCGCCGAGCTATCCCGGAGGGGCATCGACACCATCGCCGGCGAGCTCCAGTGCAAGCGCTGCGACGCCGTCAGGCTCGTGGCGCTCGGCGTCGAGGCCAAGTTCAAGGACCTGTGCGGGTACATCTCGGGCAACATCCAGGGCATGGACGACCGGGCGCCGGCGAGGTGGAAGGAGCCGGCGCTGGCGGACTGCGACAAGTGCGGGCAGAAGAGCAGCATGCGGCCGGTGATCGCGGCGGACAAGGGCAGGATCAACTGGGTGTTCCTGCTGCTCACCGAGACGCTGGGCTCGTGCACTCTCGAGCAGCTCAAGTACTTCTGCGGGAACACGCAGCAGCACCGCACCGGCGCCAAGGATAGGGTGCTCTACTCCACCTACATGGAGCTCTGCAACCAGCTGCTGCCCAATGGGCTGTTCGACATGGAATCGGAGAGGCGGAAGAGGACGCGTCCAAATGCTTAATTTAACTTCCATCATCAGCATGTAATGTCCCCCTACTATTTATCTAGGGGACATATCCAGTGCAAACCAATGGAATATGTAAATAGCTAGTACCATGTTTTTTTTCCTTTTCAATCACAAAACAAATGTACCGTATTAGTTGATCTTGATATATGGAATGGTTATTAATTTCATGAATCCTCTGAATTGTTTAATCCTAGGTCTTGGAGTGTATATGATCAAAAATTAAGCGTATGCAGCAGATTGCCAATATGCTCTGCCGGGGTTGCAATCCATCCCGTGCTTGCTGGAAAAGTGAAAATACGGCCTCGCCGAACTTGAAAAGGTAATCAGCGAGCTCTCCGGAACACGCACCCGAGCGCGCCAAGCATGGCCCAGCGGCAATGGATCGTTCCAGGTCGCGGTTCTTGCTACGGTCTCCGGGTTGCCCGACAGCCTCGCCGTGTCGTCGCCGGTCAGGTTGCTCGATCGGGGGCTCGCCGGAGAGCTCGCGGGCTCCTACCAAGGGTTGCCGGGATGCTGCGACCCTGGGCTTGGCACCGGTACGGTCTTGCGTACCGACACCGTGATGCTGCCCTCGCGGGACATGTCCCTGGTGCCGGTCGTCGTGGCTTGCCGGCCAGTGCGGCAGCGCACTGCGCACGGGAGGTGAGATCCATGCATGGTGACGGCGGCCGTGTCGATCCGATCCAAGTTGGAGCCGAGCCGCTGCGCCTGGGAAAGCCACAAGCGCGCCCGGCGACCAGTTGCCCGGATTGGTTTGGACTTTGAGTCATGCATGCATGCATGCGCGGAGGAAAAATATCCATCCTTTCAGGCGTCAGTACGTATTGCATGCTCGCCTTTCGTGGATCTGAACAAAGCGTTCAGCGGCTCTGTCCCGTATCCGCTACTGCTCTCTGCACGGTGCACCCATTGCCGACCCTAGTCCGCCTAGGGAAGCGCGCGCGCGGCTGGGAAAGGCTCGCTAGTGCCCGGCGCCGATGGTTGCTTGTCGGAGCCCATGGAGAAGATCGAGAGCGCCGCCGAGGACCGAGGTCCGAGGGCGAGCCAACGGATGACGACGCGCGAGCGGTACAGCGCGCTTGTATCGCTCGGCTCCATCTACGCGTTCCCGCAGCGCCGTGTCAGTCCGGCGCTAGTGCGTCCCACCCGTCTCCCTCGTACGCCTCCGTCTGCCTCCACGCCATGGCTTGCGGCCCTGACGATGGGACACACGGCAGTGCCAGTAACCTGATGGCAAACGACCCAAGGCTGGTAGAGTTACACCTACTACTTCGGATGATCTATGGAACTTTCTTCTCCGAGAAAAATAAGTAATTCTGTTGCGGAAACTGAATTTTTATGATTCTTTTCATAAACTTTACAAGGAAGCGAATATGTTCCTCCCTCTCTTCTTCTGATGTAAATAAAACAGCCCAAAACATACGTAGGCCGAAATGTCGGCCCAACTAGCCCAAACAAGCTGACAAGTGGTCCACCTCCCCCGTATTCCTTTCGGTCAAAGGCGACCTGGGTGGTATCGTTCAGCCCGGGTCGTGTCCGTATCCGTAGCCGTCCCGTAGCCGCGTGCTATAAAACCACCGGCGGCGATGCGGCTTTTCTCCGGCGTCCTCGATTCCACCGCGTCCGCGCTTCGCTCCGGCGTCGGCTCCGCTTCTGCCGCGTTCGCCCGCCTCGGATTCTCGCGCGTATCCTTCGGTCGAGCGAACCCTTCGAGCATGACGGCTCCCGCTTGTGAATCCGCTGCCTCTTCCTCCGCCGCTGCCGCTGCCGCTGCCGACGCCGGCACCTGCGCCGGCGCCCAGAAGCCGTGGCTCTTCGTCGGTCTGGGGAACCCAGGAAGGATGTACAAAGGCACTCGGCACAACGTAAGTTCGCAAGCACCAATCATCCTCTATGCATCCCTTCTTGGGTAGGATAAATCTAGCTAAGACGACGACGGTCGTGAGCGGGACAGCCTCGTCGGCGGCAACCACGGCGGCTTGGGGAATGGGAGTCAATCTAGACTATAGTTTTACTTCGATATGGACGGGCTGTGAGCGGATGCAGTTGTGGGGAATCAGCTCGGGGAGTTGTGGCGAATCAGCTCGGGAGTTGTCTTAGTGTGAAAGGCATGCCTTGCTTGATTAGTAAGGCATGGCTTGCTTTGTTGATTGTGGTGTTAAAGCTTTATTTCCATCAAGCTATTTCGCAAGCAAATATATCTATCATAACTATGGATGCAAAGGGGGCAAAAGGGGAAAAAATCTTGTTGGGATCTCTCTCTTTTTTCAACTTTCAAGCAGTATGGTTATGTGTAATCCTTTTAATTTGCAAATGCCAATGATTTGGTATTATTTTTGGCGTCTGAGAATGGAAGTTATTTCCTTTAGGCTTTTTCTAGGAGCAGATAGCATGTCTCCTGTTAGCTTATAGCAGATACCCTTAAACTTTTGTTATCTTAGGAATTATGTTGTTTTAGCAGGTTAGCTTATAGAGATCATAGATTCATAGATGTGTTGTAATTAAACTAGTTAAAGGCATACCTGGTGCTGAAAGCTCCCACACAAGATGGGGTCTGGACAAGGGAATTTCTAAACAACCTTACTCTTGCTTAATTGCAAGGACTCTGGTTCAAATCCATGACCTACAGACAACAAGTGAAGAGAATGTACCACTCTACCACTGCTCAAGGCCTGCCCTTCTTGTAGAAGTTAACCCTGAATTAAATTCATAAAATTTAAAGCTTGCAAAAATCAGTATTTTGCATTCACAGAATGGTGCTTGAACTAGAAGAACCAAGATAGGATGTTAATGTTTGCATTGGGAATGTCTACCACTTATTTAGGGTGATTCCAATTGACCAGGTTAAAGCTGGTTTTATATTATAGGTTTACTTCACTATTTGAAGATAAACATAATGTAGCATCTTTCTTTTGGAAAATGGATCTTTAATTATGTTCCAGGATACAAACTGTGCTTTAGTAGAGTATGCTGTGAATTGGGTAGTAAAAAGCTGTACCTTGCAGTATCATGTTTTAAACTTTTAATCATATCGTGTCCATACACAGGTTGGGTTTGATATAATTGATGCTATCGCAGAAGCTGAGGGCATTTCTGTCAGCAGTAAGCAATTTAAGGCGTTTGTTGGGAAAGGTAATATATACCTTGTTTATACGTTTGAACTCTTAACCCCTAGGATAATTGGCCTCCCTCATTTCATATCTATGGCTCCACCCTTGAGTTGGGACATTTGATCTCACACCTTTTAATTGTTTATATGTTTCCTTCAATTTAGCCAGTTAGTTATTTGTATATGGCTTGTACAGAATCGAAGGTGTCATCTCGCTTGCCATTGGTCTTTCAAAGTTTTTTCATACTTCTTGCAAATTTCCCTGTTAAGAAGTACAATTAAGTGCTGTTGCAGATGCTTTTGAGCTTACTTAAGATACCGAGTAGTGTGAGTACTTCCAGTGTTCAGATAGAAGAGTGTGAGTACATTGTCTTAGTTTTTCTGTTCTTGACATAAGAACATTTCTTGATGACCACCGTTTACTTTTTGTTTGCACCCAGTGTTCTGAGTTAATGCTTTGTAAGAAATAATACCAGCTAATTTGTGTGGAATTTTCAATCATCTGCAAGCAAACAAAACCTTTTTTTTATATTTTTATGATTAATATACCTACTCGAATCTAAATGTGCATCTTTGTTTTCGTAAATATATAATGCCTCTCCTTGATTTAGGCCTCATATTCAAAATTCACATCTTTGTTTTTGAAAATATATAATGCTTCTCTCTAATTTAGGCCTCATTGGTGATGTCCCTGTAATGCTTGCCAAGCCACAGACTTTTATGAACGCAAGCGGTGAGTCTGTAAGTAAAATTACTCTGCTGTATCTTTAAACCAATTGTGCCCACTAGTTCTTTTCTCCTTACTTCTATTTATGTAGGTTGGACAGCTGGTTTCGTATTTCAAGATACCACTCAATCAATTAGTTGTGGTAAATGTTGTCATTGAACTCCTACTTTATCATGTTTGTAGAATCTTTTGTCCCATAAGTTGTTCTATTCTTTCTAGATCTATGATGATCTTGATCTACCCTTTGCGAAAATGCGTCTGCTGCCAAAGGGGGGACATGGTGGGCATAACGGGTATTCATTTCTTTTCCAGAACTCTTTCTGTCCACATTCCACAAGACTACAACTTAATGGCTAAGCACAATAGACTTGAAGAATAGCATAACCTATGAATTGCTTGTTACATGCTTAGACAAGGAGGATGTTCACTTAATAAGTCCACTAAGACAGCGATGATTGTCATGCTTAATTTTTTTCCCAATGGAACTTGGAACTCAAATCCTTGTGAACTCTTTGTTTTTCTTCAATATGTTGCTCACATGTTTTTTGATGTAATGCTCTAAATGGCATGCTTTGCCGTGTTGCGCCTAATTGTTTGATAAAATGCAGGATGAGGAGTATCATCGAACATTTGAAACAGAGACGTAATTTTCCACGTCTTAGGATCGGTAGGCATTTATTCACTTATTACTTTCTTTCACTCGGTTCCAAGTCTGAAATATTTATTCCCCCAAAAAATGTGGTGTAGGCATTGGACGGCCACCTGAAGAGATGGGTGCTATCAGTTTTGTTCTACGGTCATTCAGCAAGGAAGAAAAGGACGAGGTCGTACTAGATTGCTCCAATTTGATGCCTGCAAATTTGCTTGAGTGCTATTCCTATCATCTGTTTCCTTTGCAGATCATGGTAACTTATAACATTGAAACTGAATACAGGCAGACCATCAGTAATTCTTGTCTATGGTTTTTGCAGCTCGAAGTGACGTTGAATATATGAAAATTATTGTGCTCAAGCTGCCTATAGTCTATAGATTATTAGATTCACATAGTTGCTGACACGAGCGATTGTCCCGAATATATATGTACCATGATCAATCTGTAGAGGTTTTCGTCAAATCACACCGCAAGCATTGTAAATCGGATCCACATGATTATTTTCAGGTTATATTGATTCTTTGGATTTCTATTTGTTCTGTCATAACTCGATTCATGCACAGCTCCAGTCGTCTTGTTGAGATATTTAATTGATCACCAAATGCTTTCATTGAATTCAGATGATGGTTGTCAAGCTATGGGTTGTTCTTCGAATTGTCTTTCTGTTTGAGTTTTGTTCTAAGATGTCTTCGACTTTCCTGGTACTCAGAACCATTCGATCCTGACCGTCCATAAATCGCCTTCCATTCTCTCGATCAATCATCACCGTCCGCGCATTACTTCCAGCTTTCCACCAACCCCCCTCACGCGTCCAGATCCACCTCCCTAAAACCCTCCCCATCCGCCTCACTCACTCATCACTCCTCCCCCAATCCCACTCCGCCGCCGCCGCCGCCGCCGCCGCCGCCGCCGCGCCGCCAGCCTACCCCACCATGGCGGCAACCACCCACGCCTCCTCCATGTCGTTCCTCCTCTCCCGCCCCCAGCCGCGCTCCTCCACCCCCGGCCCCCGCCTCTCGCTCCGCCCGGCCGCCCGCCGCGTCCGCTGCGCCACCGACGCCGCCGCCAGCACCAAGCACCGGCGCGCGGCGGATGAGAACATCCGCGAGGAGGCGGCGCGGCACCCGGCCCCGAAGCAGGGCCTCTCCGCGTGGTACGAGCCCTTCCCTCCGGCCCCCAACGGCGACCCCAACGAGCGCTACTCCCTGGACGAGATCGTCTACCGCTCCAGCTCGGGGGGCCTCCTCGACGTGCGCCACGACATGGAGGCGCTGGCCCGCTTCTCGGGCGCCTACTGGCGGGACCTCTTCGACTCCCGCGTCGGCCGCACCACCTGGCCCTACGGCTCCGGCGTCTGGTCCAAGAAGGAGTTCGTCCTCCCCGAGATCGACCCCGACCACATCGTCTCCCTCTTCGAGGGCAACTCCAACCTCTTCTGGGCCGAGCGCCTCGGCCGCGACCACCTCGGCGGGATGACCGACCTCTGGGTCAAGCACTGCGGCATCTCCCACACCGGCTCCTTCAAGGACCTCGGCATGACCGTGCTCGTCAGCCAGGTCAACCGCCTCCGCCGCGCGCCGCTCTCGCGCCCCATCGCCGGAGTCGGGTGCGCGTCCACGGGGGACACCTCCGCCGCGCTCTCCGCCTACTGCGCCGCCGCGGGGATACCGGCCATTGTCTTCCTCCCGGCCAACCGCATCTCCCTGGAGCAGCTCATCCAGCCGATCGCCAACGGCGCCACCGTGCTCTCGCTCGACACCGACTTCGACGGCTGCATGCGGCTCATCAGGGAGGTGACTGCCGAGCTGCCTATTTATCTTGCCAATTCGCTCAATTCCCTTCGGCTCGAGGGGCAGAAGACGGCGGCTATTGAGATACTGCAGCAGTTCGATTGGGAGGTGCCGGATTGGGTCATTGTTCCAGGAGGCAATCTTGGGAACATCTATGCCTTCTACAAGGGATTCGAGATGTGCCGTGTTCTTGGCCTTGTTGATCGTGTGCCACGGCTTGTCTGCGCACAGGCCGCCAACGCCAACCCACTGTACAGCTACTACAAGTCAGGCTGGACAGAGTTCCAGCCGCAGGTGGCCAAGCCCACATTTGCATCAGCCATCCAGATTGGTGACCCGGTGTCTGTTGACCGAGCTGTGGTCGCACTCAAGGCAACAAATGGCATTGTCGAGGAGGCTACAGAGGAAGAGCTCATGAACGCAATGTCACTCGCTGATCGCACAGGAATGTTTGCCTGCCCGCATACTGGTGTTGCGCTTGCTGCACTGTTCAAGCTCAGGGATCAGCGTGTCATTGGGTCGAATGAGCGTGTTGTGGTTGTCAGCACGGCCCATGGTCTAAAGTTCTCTCAGTCCAAGATCGACTACCATGATAGCAAGATTGAGGACATGGCTTGCAAGTATGCCAACCCACCAGTGAGTGTGAAGGCCGACTTTGGTGCTGTCATGGATGTCCTCAAGAAGAGGCTCAAGGGTAAGCTCTGAGCTTCTGTTTGGCTAACCCTTCCAATTGGTTGCTGTGTGTCAGTTGTGTTCTGCATCTGATTTGAATGCAGTGGGTGACTATGAAGCAACGATTCATAAGTTACTAGTATTTTAGGTCTTTGGCCTCTTTCAGGCTTCATTGGGGATTGGGGGTAGGCTATCTGTTTGAGGAATTCAGCAAGATCTGGAGAGCCTATCTCGTGTATGTGTTCTATGGATAATAAGTGACGGTGTTGCTGTTGGATTGAATAATCATCACCCGCTCCTGTCCTTTGTGAATGAACTTGTCGAATATTATTTTGGCTGATTGTTGTTGTTTGCTCACTTCGTTGTTGCTGACGGACGGCTATAATCTTATCCGGTGTGTAATGTCGGTGATAGTTGATGCCAGCCTGCTAGTTTTGCCTCAATTCTGTTGAGAGTTTCCGCTGCAGATTTGATGCCTGAATTTGTGGTCCGTGACCATGATTTGCACCAATCAACGTGGTCCATAGTAGATATTCCTGTGTATCACATCCTAGATGCGTTTGCATATAAGCGACAGGCCGGCAATAGCAGTATACCACAAATAAGCTCTAAAGCAGATCTTGTATTCTTTTTTGGGAGTCATGCTAGAGATTATACAGTCGATTATTTTTATTTTCTGTTTGGCTCATTTGGCTCAATGGCCATCAATTTTTGTACAGCCATATCAGCACTTCAGTAGATGTAGACTTGCACGCGAGATGAAGAAGTCCGTGGAGGTGATGAAAGATGATAAAGGTGGAAAGAGTGGAGCACTAAGCCCAGCTCGACGGCTGCAAGGCCGCTGGCCGCTCATGGCGTTGATCAGGACAGGACAGACAGGAACAGGACGAAGCCCATGAAAACAAAAGGATTAATTAGTAGCTCCATAACTAATCTGGCAACCGGGGTACTCAATAGAGTGGTGGAGATTGGCAGTGGCAATTGTCAATTGAGCAGCGCGCCGATGAGGAGCAAGCGCAGCGACTTGTTTGATTCTACCACATGGATCTCAAAGCTCAAAGGTATTGTAAACTACTCCGTATGGACTATCCATCTAATGGAAGAGAGAGGATTTTCTAGCACGTCCAGGACACACTCGTGCGTTTGGGCATCATAATAAAGACTGGGCTGGACCGAATCGGGCCCGAAAGGCGCCTTGCTGCATCATGTTTGCTGGGCTGGGCCGAAGCCACATTCCGTTCCGGCACAGGCAACTCCAAGCCGTAGCTGGCGTCGTCGTGGAAACAAAACGAATCATTTTTTCAATCGTGCAACCTCTAACCATCAACGGCCGGCAGATAAAGGTTGCCGTCATCCGCAACTGGACACAGTCACACACAGCCGACACTGATCCGACCCGATCCTTTGCGATTACTTAAACCCCGGGTCAGCGCATCCAGTTGATCCTTTTGCTAGTCAACGGATCAGCGACAGTTCAGTTAGCACGCGTTAATGTTCTCACACCACATACTCCGTACGTGCGCGCCATTGCAGATTTGCAGCCGCGCCATGCCCATACGATACGCCACCGACGCTAGCTGCGGAGCAGTGCAGAGCATGACGATGTCCGTCGGCCTGTCTGCCACGACGGCAACACTCGATCGTCTACTCCAGCAACGCCGGGCCCAAAGCCAGACTGAAACGCTCTTTCTTTCTTTTTTGAAATGAAAGTCGAACTGAATCAAAATGGTTGTGGAAGTTTCAAAGGCGCATGCAGAAAATCACCCTGTAGTTTTTGATGCTACATCACATCCGGATGTGCATTTTGCCACGGCCAAGATAATCTACGCTGCGGGCAGACACTCTTGTATGATTGTATCCCCTAACACCGCACTGCGCCACTGCATTGTGCTGGTTTTCATTTCCTCGGTATTCATTATCCCTAACAAGAACCAAATGAATAAAGGAGCGATTAAGACAGCTGAAAAGGAAGGACAATTGAAAGCAGCAAAAGAAAAGAGGGGACATCTCCCTCCTCCCCTGAACCAGGGAATCTGATGATATTGGCATGCTGTTGCGTTGAAGAGCAGCAGATGTACGTTTTCTGGTCCGTTGGGTCCCGTTTAAGACTTTGCTTAACGATAATGACGCTCTCTCTGCTCGAGTGCTGGCAACGTTCAACAAACCCCTGGCCCTCGCTGTAGCTTATTAGGCTATCTGCACTGGCATACGCGACGCGGTACTGAAGGACAGCTTTTCAGTAAAAAACGCTGCAGCGGGGAACGCAACGCGATACTCCAAGCACGGTGCCCCATCCCGCGTACGCCATTCCTGGCGCAGCAGCGGACGTCCGGCACCGTGGCGTGGGGCCCCGGCCTCGGCGCGCCAACCAACCGCCCCGCTTCGCCCGTCGCCGCCGCGGCCCGTGAGAGGAGCCGCCGCCGCTGGTAGACCAGGAGAGGGAGAGGGAGGAGCCCGGCGGCCGGCGGCGGTACGGACCAGGAGAGGAAGAGGGAGAAGCCCGGCGGCCGACGCGGACCAGGAAAGGGGAGAGTGGGAGGAGGGAAGAGCGAGGGCCACCTGCCGTCCCGCTGCCCACCACTGGCCGCTGCGTCGCCGGCGTCCTCCCCATCGCCGGCGGCCGCTCGCACCCCCGCCATGGCCGCCGCCGCCGCCATCTCGATGCACCGCCACCACGCCGTCGAGACTTGCCGACGCCCCGCCCCCCTCTCCAAGAAACCAGATCTCCCCTCCTTCCTGTCCCAGGAGGCCACCCACTCTCGCCGACGCCGCGCCGTGAGGAAGAGGGAGGCGGCGCATGGCGGATACCTCGCGGAGGACGCGCGCCGCCATGCCCGTGGTGGCGAGCTCGGGGACCAAAGGCGGGCGGCGGCGCATCCTGCTCCGGTCAGCTCCTGGAGGCGCCGCTGCACTCGGCCGCTGCGGCCGCCGCTTGCCCACTGCTCCTCCGCCGCTCGGCCGCCATGGGGCGCTCCTCCGCCACACGCCGCTGCTCGGCCGCTCGGTCGCTCCTGGGCCGCCTCCGCGCAGGTCGAGGCCGAGCAGGAGACCCCGGAGGAGTCCGGGCCGGACGGCCGCGAGCAGCGGCGTGGCCTGGGTCCGGCGGCGAGGACCACGCCGCGCCCGTTCGCTGCCGCCCGCCCGCCATGGGAGCCACCGCGGGAGCAGAGGAGGGGAAGGGGCGGCGGGGGGTGAGGAGGGGAGGGGCGGCGGCGGGATGATGCGGAGGGAGAGGGGCGGCGCGGCTGCGGATGCGGCGGGGGAGAGGAGGGGAGGGGCGGCGGCGGATGCGGCGGAGGGAGAGGAAGAGGAGCACGACGACGGGATGATGCGGAGGGAGAGGGGCGGCGCGGCGGCGGATGCTGCGGACGGAGAGGAAGAGGAGCGGCGCGCCGGGATGCGAAGCTGCCACGCCTGCGCCCACGGCCGGAGGGAGTGAGGGCGGGGAAAGAGCACCGCCGGACGGAGTGGAGGCGGCGGAGGAGGGGAGGCGGGCGGCGCCGGAAGGGAGGCAGAGGGGGGTGGGGCGGTCGGCGGGGAGGGGTTGGGGGCCAAGTGCGCGAGGGAGAGAGAGGGAGGAGAGAGGAGGGAAGGGAGAGAGAGGAGAGTTAAAAAATATATAACAGGTGGGTCCCATGCTGGTAGTTGGTATAAAGGATATGATATGAAGTATGACGAGTGCGGAAAAATAGAAACTGTACTGTAAAATGTTGATGATCAGGACGAAATATTCCTTTTAAATGATGTGTGTTAAAGTATGACGAGTGCGAATAGCCTTAATCTCTTTCCCAGATCCGCTATGCCGTCAACAGGCACCAATTCTGGTTTTTTTGGTCTTCTGTTTTTTTTTCTTTGTGTAAACAAAAATGGGGAAAGCATCAAACCACAAGCACTAGCGTCTTGGCTGCAATTATTATCATCCAAAGAAAAAAAAAGGTCCTCACGAGTTATGAGCCGTGACAGTGAGCCATGCGTGCGTGCCCCATGTGCAAAGGCCAAAGGAACAATCCCAATCACCATGGTTTATTTTCTAGAAAAGGAAACAGATTGCCAAAGAGGAGATGAGAGAGAAGAGAAGAGAACGAGGAATGCAGAGTATCAAAGCACCATGACAGAGATGCAAGATACACCGCCAACCATCCACCAGTAACGTATCGAAAAAAAAAAACATCCACCATTAACTACTAGTCTACTGCTAGTTTTTTTTTTGAGATAGACTAGTCTACTGCTAGTGGTTAAAAGGAATCAAAGGCCTTGTTTAGATGTAAAATTGGCAGTGCAAACCTGGGAGTTGAGGGTCACGTCGTAATCATTGTGTCACTGTAGCATTTCGTTTATATGTGCGAAAAATTGTCTAAAAATTGATTAATTAGGCTCAAAATGTTCGTCTCACAGAGTACAATAAAACCGTGCAATTAGTTTTTAATTTCATCTATATTTAGTACTCCATGCATGTTATGACATTTTGATGTGATGGAGAATCTTCTTTTTACATAGTGAATTTGAGAGTTTTTTTTTTGAAACTAAACGAGGCCAAAGAATGGTCGCAGTGAGAGAGGGTCTAGTCCAAGTTTTTATTTTAAGACGGCCCAGTCCAGTCCAGTCCAAGACTCCAAGTTTGGTGAAAGGAAAGAGAAAGGAACCTGAAATCTGATGTGGAGGCAAACCCCACACCAAACCTTCATACACGGCCATGGCTCTGCTGGCCTGGGTAGGAGCAGGAGAAAAGTTGGGGGAAAAAGCTTCCCCTTCCCCCTTGCCTTGCCTACTGGGCATTGACTATTGAGGGAGAGGGAGGGGAACTTGGCACCCACCACCTCCTCACCGCCGACAGCGAGAGCCCCGCGAGCAACGCGAGCAAGCGGCAGCCACCACCACCAGTCCACCACAGCCGCCAGCCTTCCAGGCTCCCACATCCCTGCCACCCTTTTTGACTCCGGGATCCGTTTCCTCCACCTGCCTAACGAGGATCCCACTCGCTTCCTACTACTTCCCCCAATCCTCCCGATCTCTC
This sequence comes from Echinochloa phyllopogon, assembly GCA_033239725.1. Classification (NCBI taxonomy): domain Eukaryota; kingdom Viridiplantae; phylum Streptophyta; class Magnoliopsida; order Poales; family Poaceae; genus Echinochloa; species Echinochloa phyllopogon. The sequence goes on along the minus strand of BTCW01000003.1, from coordinate 16,321,262 downwards.
CACATTCCTCTGACAAGCCGAGCGCCAAGTGGGAGGGAGGGAGGGAGGGAGGGAAGGAAGGCGGCGGCGGCGGCCCGAGAGAGGACCAATGGGGAAGGGGAGCGCGCGGGCGCTGGCCCTGGCCCTGGCGATCGCCGTGATCCTCGCCTGCTCCGACGTCGCTGTCGTCACGGCGCAGGACACCGAGCGGATCGAAGGTTCAGCTTCTACAACTCGAGCTGCTTGTTTTCTCTGCCTTGCTGCTTGAGGTGCATCTTGTAAATCGGTAAAGCAGCGATTTTGGCGTCGATTAGTGTGCCAGTTTGATCTGTTCGCCCTCTGAATCCTGAATTCATGAAAGTTACATCCTGATTTCATATGCTGATGGGTTAGCAGTCTAGCAGATAAGCCGAATGAATGCAGGTGGATCCTTTGGCATTCAATGGTACATGATGATAACCAATTAATCATGATTCGTTCTGTTTAGCATAGGTGCAAAAGTCAGTTTAGACCTTGAGATTGCTTGGCTAGCATAACATACTTTTGAGTTTTGATCAGTATGCTTCATGATCCTGTGATCCCTAGCATGGTTCTGCAACTAGGTATATTCTTTTCCCCACCTATGTGCATGCCCTAATGCTGTGGCTAATAAAATGCAGGAAGTGCTGGCGATGTATTAGAAGATAACCCTGTTGGGAGGCTCAAGGTCTTTGTCTATGATCTCCCTAGCAAATACAACAAGAAACTGCTGAAGAAGGACCCTAGGTGCCTCAACCATATGTTTGCCGCGGAGATCTTCATGCACCGGTTCTTGTTGTCAAGCGCTGTCCGAACTTTTAATCCTGAGGAAGCAGATTGGTTCTACACACCTGTATACACAACTTGCGATCTGACTCCTTCGGGTCTTCCCTTGCCTTTCAAGTCTCCTCGAATGATGCGTAGCGCAATCCAGCTGATTGCCACGAACTGGCCTTACTGGAATAGATCAGAGGGTGCAGATCATTTCTTCGTCACACCACATGACTTTGGTGCTTGCTTTCATTACCAGGTACAAACACTAGTACATTTAAGTAGCTGTCGCATGCATTTATTTATCCTTCTACTAATGAAGATTGGATCTTCAGCAATAATAGTTTAGTACTGAATAGAGAATACCAGCATTTGGAACAACTGGGACATATCTATTGTGACACTGAACGTGGGGTTGATAGTAGTATGCTTGTTTCAGTATGACTGAACCAATCTAGTACACTGAATTAATTAATTCAGGGTCCAAATGTGGTCTGTCCCTTGTAGAAGAAACCATATTCATGGTTAACTAATCAGCTAATAGAAACAACCACTTACTACTAGACTTCCAACTGATGCTTTCTGTCACTGGCTGTTTCAATATCTTGATCTTTCTGTAACAAGAGCTTCCATTGTTTCAGGAAGAGAAAGCAATAGGGCGGGGAATCCTTCCCTTGCTTCAGCGTGCTACACTGGTTCAGACCTTTGGACAGAAGAACCATGTCTGCCTGAAGGATGGATCCATCACCATCCCGCCATATGCACCTCCTCAGAAAATGCAAACTCACCTTATCCCCCCGGATACCCCTCGATCCATCTTTGTGTACTTCCGCGGTCTGTTCTATGACACTGGCAATGATCCCGAAGGCGGTTACTATGCAAGGTAAATCCATCTTCCTCTCGTTTTTGTTCCCTCCCATTGTGTCCTGGGTCTAGTGTCTGACGACACTGCATGTTGTACAGAGGTGCTCGTGCGTCAGTTTGGGAGAACTTCAAGAACAACCCACTCTTTGACATCTCGACCCATCACCCGCCAACGTACTATGAAGACATGCAGCGTTCAGTGTTCTGCCTGTGCCCATTGGGCTGGGCACCATGGAGTCCCAGGTTAGTCGAAGCCGTGGTCTTCGGCTGCATCCCCGTGATCATCGCAGATGACATCGTCCTGCCTTTTGCGGATGCCATCCCATGGGAGGAGATAGGTGTGTTCGTTGCTGAGGAGGATGTCCCGAGGCTGGACAGCATCCTGACGTCCATTCCCACAGATGTTATACTGAGGAAGCAAAGGCTCCTGGCGAACCCGTCGATGAAGCAGGCCATGCTGTTCCCCCAGCCTGCTCAGCCAGGAGATGCATTCCACCAGATTCTAAATGGACTCGCTCGCAAGCTCCCACATGGCGATAATGTCTTTTTGAAACCTGGGGAGAGGATTCTGAACTGGACTGCTGGACCACCGGGCGACCTGAAGCCTTGGTAGCATCTTGGGGTTCTGAGGTGGATAAAGCATTTTGGAAAGGAAATACTGAGGGCAAGACGATATAGTTGCGCCTTTGAATTACCATGATTACCATGGATGCATAGTGCTGACAACAAGCCAAATGTACATTTTTGTATGTTGTTCTTCTATAGCTGTTGCGTACACTGTATATCTTTGTTTCTTTTTTCTCTCTGTTTATTATCTTATTCATTAGATGATGAGAGTGCCAGGCCTTGTCAATCATATGTGGATATATCATCGTAATAAAAATTACAAGATTTTACTTATCCTGATTGTTGGGCCTCATTTTGCTATCCTCCTTCACTACCAATTGCCATAGTGCAGAGATATAGCTGCAATAACCCTGCCATTGTGTTTGTAGTGGTCCACCTGGCTGATTTTGGTCCCCTTAGACAATTTGGTGACAAAGGTGAAACCACTGTCTGAAGCAAGATCATAGGGAAGCCTGTCTGATTCGCTGATCAGTCAGCATGTCACTTCAGCCTTTAACTGAATGTTGCTGGGTTCTGAAGGAATGTTGGAGCAAATTGCGCATGTGATGTGAGTGCAGTGACCTAGAGAAAGATTGCTGGTTGGTGGTATAAATAGGTTGGTAGATAGATTAGGAAATAAGGTCGACATCAGTGCCTTTTTTTGTTCCATGAGATGAGGCCATCAGCTGGTATTACTGAGCTATTGCACCCTGTAGCCTGCACCTCTTGGTTGGGGCGTCACAAACTGAATGATATCTCCAAACAAAGGTTGCCTGTTGGGTTTAGTGCTCTGTTCCTAAATGCCAGAAACACTGGAAACAGAGGGAGTCTGTCAAAAATCATACTCCCAAGATTTTCTTCCCTCGAACTTTCGCACAGCTCTAGGTAAATTCCACTCCACCTCCATGCAAAATTTGAAGTCCAAATTCGACCCTGTTTGTAAAAGCTTTCGGTAATGTGTGAAAGGTTAGTCAGGACGTCAGGTCAACGAACGGGGAGATGTAGAAACATTCTGGCACACCGTGGCCTAACTAGTTGGAAAAGACGACGAAAATGACAACCCAACAATGGCAGGTGTGATCCAGGTCAAAGTATAGTAGGCAAACATGGAGAAAACAGAAAAGATGGCATAAATTGTGACACAAGCAAAGCGCAGCGATATTGGAAGGAACCTAACCTAAACTTTGTTGGGTGTCTGCCCTCAGGAAAAAAAAAACCTTTGTTGGGTGCTTCCTGCTTGCAAAAAAACCTTTGTTGGGTGCTTCCTGCTTGCTTTTGCAATTTTGCGTATTACATGGACGCCATCGCTTGTATAGTCGTATTCACGTTCGTCGTGTACGGATGCAGTGGTTGATAGAGCAGGAGCGCAGTACCGGGTAGATCTTGGATGTTTCTTGAATTTTTCTAATCCAGGACGGAAGGAACAGCTAGCACTACTACACGGGAATCCAAAATTCAATCTTGCAGACGCAGGGAACCTGGTACGCGTACGGGGTGCCCACTCCCTCCAGTCCGCCGCCTACAGCGAGAGCCCGCGGTGCGGCGTCGGCCACCACCACCGCCACCAGCATCCACCAACCTCCCCCTCACAGTCCCAGCACTCACACGCGTCTGCCAACTGCCATCCCCTCTGACTCCGAGGTCGCCCTTCCCTTATGCTCCCTGCTGCTGCCTGCCAAGACCCAAGAATCCCGCTCCCGCTTGCTCCCTACCACATCTTCTCCACACCATCTTGACCGGAGCCTGCGGCATCTCTCCCCGTTCCTCCTGAGCCGCCGACGCCGAGCGTGGAGGAAAGGGACAAGGCGGCGGTGCGGGTGGGGCGGGATAATGGGCACGGGGACGGGGAGGGCGCGGGCGCTGCCCCTGGCTCTCGCCTTGCTCCTCGCCTGCTCCGACTTCGCCGTCGTCACGGCTCAGGGCACCGAGCGGATCCAAGGTGCGCGGCCCCTCGCTCTTCCTTCTCTTCTTTGCTCGCGCCATGCTCCGATTAGTGCGCGATCATTCATTGTCTGCGCCCCGTCGGTTGTTGATCCGGGGAATCCGTGCTCCTCGGTCGCGTTTGCGGTGGCCGGAATGGATCGGATCTCAGTCGCGGAACCTTGGGAAGACGAAGGGGTGGGTGGTCGGGGAGATAGATCGGCTCTTAGCACGGAATGGATTCCATCCTGAAAAAGGACATGATTGCCTGTTTTCCAAAATATTGAGATCAATCCTATTGTTACTATGTGATGCATCTGCAATGGATTATGGTAGTTCATGACTTGTCTATGCTAATCGGCTCATAAGTGAAGTTTGATTCTTTTGCACGTGTGGCCCAACTCCTTTTCCTGAGATTAGCAAACTTTACTGAGTAGTGCTGTTATTTATCATTTTTTATTGGAAGTCCACTAACTACACATTAAAAAAAAACTTCATATTTCAAATTTCTTCAAGCCATATTTAGCTACACCCTGACCCAACTGAAGCAGTTCTGTTTGTCAAGCTCCTGTCTGCGTCTCATGACTTGCTTATGTGCCTACTTGCTATATAGTTTCAATTATGCTTTATCTGAAGAAAAAAAGGGGGTACTTTTGGAGAACTGTTTGTTTAACTCCACTGTATTTAGGATCATTGTATTATGGTGAATAATCCTCATATTTTCTCTGCGGATATGCTTAAATTTCAGGAAGTGTTGGTGATGTGCTAGAAGATGATCCTGTTGGAAGGCTGAAGGTATATGTCTATGAGTTGCCACCCAAGTACAACAAGAATATTGTGGCAAGAGATTCAAGATGCCTCAAGCACATGTTTGCTACAGAGATCTTCATGCATCGCTTCCTGTTGTCGAGTGCGGTCCGGACTTTAAATCCAGAAGAAGCTGATTGGTTCTATACACCAGTATACACAACATGCGACCTTACACCCTGGGGCCATCCCTTAACCACCAAGTCTCCACGTATGATAAGGAGTGCGATTCAGTACATTTCCAAGCATTGGCCCTACTGGAACAGGACGGAGGGAGCAGATCATTTCTTTGTCACACCACATGACTTTGGAGCATGCTTCTATTTCCAGGTGAGTCAGAAACCACAGATCCTCCTATACATTACCAACGCCATGTGGAATGCATACTCATAAAGTGGAATTCCAGCCTAAGTCATTCCCCGTACAGCATCTGTTATCTTTTACTCATGTTATCTTCCAGCATTATCCATCTAACGTGCATTCAGAATTCCTATTGTTCAGGAAGAGAAGGCTATCGAGCGAGGTGTCCTTCCAGTGCTGCGCCGTGCTACCCTGGTCCAGACTTTCGGGCAGAAGAATCACGCATGCCTCAAGGAAGGCTCCATCATCATCCCACCATATACTCCTCCTCATAAGATGAGAACTCGCCTTGTTCCACCAGAGACCCCGCGGTCAATCTTTGTCTATTTCCGTGGTTTGTTCTACGATACTTCAAATGATCCTGAGGGTGGTTACTATGCAAGGTATTTACCTAAACTATGTATCTGGCAAGCTGTCTTTTTTTAAAAGACATGGCAAGCAGTCTTAATGAATCATCAATTCGAAGGTCTTGATGCATCTGCCATATGCAATGCAGGGGCGCCCGTGCATCAGTATGGGAGAATTTCAAGAACAACCCAATGTTCGACATCTCAACAGATCACCCACCAACTTACTACGAGGACATGCAGCGTTCTGTCTTCTGCTTGTGCCCACTGGGCTGGGCCCCATGGAGCCCCCGTTTGGTGGAGGCTGTGGTGTTCGGCTGCATCCCGGTGATCATAGCCGACGACATTGTTCTTCCCTTTGCGGACGCGATCCCGTGGGAGGAGATTGGTGTCTTTGTGGCCGAGGACGACGTCACAAAGCTGGACACCATCCTGACCTCCATACCGATGGAGGAGATCCTTCGGAAGCAGAGGTTGCTCGCGAACCCGTCGATGAAGCAGGCAATGCTGTTCCCGCAGCCAGCCGAGCCCAGGGACGCCTTCCACCAAGTCATGAACGGTCTGGCACGGAAGCTGCCGCACGAGAAGGGCGTGTTCCTGAAGCCTGGGCAGAAGGTGCTGAACTGGACCGAGGGGGCCCCGGAAGACCTGAAGCCGTGGTAGGTATAGACTTTACAGTGGCATGGCGCCATCACCGTTCGCCATGGCCGGTGTTCTTGTGTAAACGACACAACCATACGAGAGGCTGATCATTTGACGATGATGCTGATGAGTGAACCACACCATTTTACTTGTAAAGCTTCTTCCCTTCCTCCTCCTACCTTTTCTTTTTGAGGCAACGTGCCTGCCTTGCCTGTATGGCAATACCTGTTTTGACCTTTGTTGTAGTGTTAGAATATTTATAGATGATAGATGGTGGAACATGTAATGCATGACTGTTGTATTATATTATACAGTTGCCGGTTTATGATGGGGAAAATAAGGCTAACTCCAATCCAGAAAACCTGCTAAGTGCTGTGCATGTGAGTACTGAATACTCCTGAGTAAAAATGGTACTGCCATGTATTATTGGTGTGGTGGTAAGCAAGGATTAAACCCAAATATTTGGGATTGGTAAGAAACTGAACATAAATGAACCCCCCGGGCCAATCCTTAAGTCCAAATCCAAGAGAAGCTTGGGAAGTGGCAAGGATGATAGTGACTAGTGAGACACGGAGACGTGCTACGCCGGGGGAGAGGGGAGGCGACGCTGTGCGTGCCACGGTACCAGTGGCAAGCAGGGCAGCCGGACGGCAGGGCGACAGGCAGATTCGGAGGATCTGTTTGATTGATCCACGCCACGTTTTGGACTTCATTTCCCCGATATCGGAGGAAAAGCCCTCATCATGCGAAATTGGGAGGGAAAGCTGATTATGGGGTTGGGAGGGAAAGCCCGCATCACGTTTTTAACCTTCAACAGCCTGTCTGTTTTTTGGGCCAACCCATTATAAGACCTGTTCTTGATCGGGCCATTCAATTCAACTACGCTCTGTAAGTGGGCCTCCATTGCTTGAATTGTGGAGGAAAATGGGCAAGAGCCAGCCCAATGCCCCAAGAAGAAAATAGGCCACGCCATTGTTGGTGCCCGGGCTGCTGCTGGAGCAGCGCAGTACTTGTGCTTTGCTTTTAGCTTTCGGTAAAACTGCATAAGTATTCTATGTAGTCGCACCAGTTTTGTTGGGGGCATTCGATCCATGACGCAGAAATGGATGGTTGGTATGTAGCTAGCGTTACCTGCAGTGGTAGAGCTAGCCTAATTAGCAAGAGGAGCTAACCCACTTCTTCATTTTTCCTCTTTTTTTCTTCTTCAACCTCTCTCTATATTCTTCTTCTTCATTGGTAAAAAGTTACAGGGGCCTCTATAGGCTGTACAGGGCTCGATCTAGCCCCCGCTGCTGGCTCCGCCCCTGCGTACATGTGATGCTCAAGCTCCACGCGGCTGTGTGTTGCGTTTGCCTGCGTACTTTCAGGGTCACGGACAAATTAAAGCTGATCAAGAGAGAAGCCGATCCGAGATGTAGAAAATAAACCTGCCTCCCTCATGTACTATGATATATGGATCCAGCATATGGGAAGGACTCAACAAGGGGTCGCGTGAGAACGTACTCATACGCATGCTTCACACAAGACCGGCCTAGTTGCTGCCAACCACAGCTGCAGCTGTTTCTTGCTTGAAACGGCCGCTGCGATGAGATCCTGAGGTGACGACGACCTAGCTTGCAACGCGGCATGATGCAACTTGCCACGCACACATATATATAAGCAGACTTGTTACTAACTTACTATAGGTTAATTACGTATGTAGCTATCTAGTATGTACTACCCCGTCAAAGTAATAATGCTACTTGAGAACATTGGAAGCCGGCGCCCAAAGTTACCTCATGTGCACGCCGATTCGCCGGAGAGACCTACTACGGACTAGCAGAGAACGGTGAGGTCCATGTAGTTTATATTACCGGTGGCTAGCTTACCGCTGCTTGCATTGGCAGTAAAAATGTCATTTCGCTCCATTTGAGCTAGCACGATTGAGCTCTCTGCTCTCGCCATGTGACGGAACACACACGACCTGTTCAGCAGCTAGCTCTTCCATTTGCATGGATGGTTGGTGTACGTGCGTGCGTAGGCGCGGCCGCATATTCTCCTCCTCCGTTCAGACTTCAGACGCACGCACGACTCCATCGAATTTGCATTGGTAGTCTAGCTCTTACCGTTCTTGCCCCGCTGCACCTTGTACCATTCAAAGCGTTAACATCACTGCAGCACCATTCTTTTTGTCTTTTTACCGCTTTGTCAGGTCGTGGATTCACCAAGACTTGAGATGTGAAACGGTCGCTTACTCTCGCCACAAACACACACGACACGTACGTACAGCAGACACACACACGCTGGGATATATAGTATCTTCTTTTTTAACCCTGTACGTGAAGACTTTTAACCTCTCACAGAGCCCGAGGTCAAGATCAACGACGACTAGCAGTAGGTAGCAACACAGCAAGTGGAGCCAACATTGACCGACTCATCACATGGCATATACTACGACACACGTAGATGTAGAGCGCAAGGGTGCAGCTAATTGCACAAATTGTAGTCGTTGTTTTGTTGCATCGATTGGCTGCAATTTACGTATGTACCGACCGAGCCATATAGGACACTGATGCCTCGTGAGTCATGGAGTCCACTCGCTCTCTCCAATGTAATTCTTGGTCAATGCAGCGGTGTTCTCGATCGATCGCGTAGTAAAACCTATATTCTTATGCATCAGCATCATGCATCAACCGCGTAGAAGCATGTTGGGCGCGAGCCTGCAGCTTCCTAGAAGGATCCAACTGCAAGCAAGCAGGCAGGACTGAGGACCGTACTTATTACTATCTGTGGCAACTTGATCGCAGTGTCGTCGTCGTCGTCTATACGTGTGGATTATTGTCAAGGGCGTGCCAGACGACCGGGCCGTTTCGTCAAATGCCGTACCCCAATGAGATGCATGCCATGGGAGTTTTTGCGGCGCCGCGAGAGGGCTACTACACGTCCAATTTAACCTATCTCTCTGCTGGTTGGACAAACACCTACCCGATTTTCAGTAGTCCACATGCATCGAACATGCATGCATGGGACAACAACAAATTTGGCAGCGTGAATGTGAATCCGTAGTACAACTGGAGAAAAGCGACTTCTTTTTTTCTGACAGTGTATCCAGGGGGGGATTTAAAACATTTTTATTTCTAGAAATTAAATATGTCATCATATACATATATATCTGCACTTTGTTTCTTCTATTTCTACGATTGTTTTAATTAATTTTGATTTCCAAACAAAGCAGAGGATGATGATTCGATTAGTGATTGTTGCATCATGGCGCGGAAGCATGCATGACAGTGCGCGGTAAATGCCACACAAAAGTTAGCTGATGAAACCGTCCGGTCATCCGGGGGTTAGCTACTGCGTAAGCCGCCACCACGTTTTAACATAACTTTCGCTGTGGATCAAGCTAGTGCTTTGCTAATAATCCAGTATCCACTGTGCGAAAAAAATTCAGTCCAATGGAGCATGCATTTCGATCAGTATGACCACCACATCATATCACTTGCTGGCCGGCACGTGATGACTGCGACGTCATCAAGTAACCCGGCCATCTGCCAGAAATGCATGCATTTTTCCAAGCACGCATATCAACATACCCATTCCGGGATCAACTTGAATTAGATGCAATGTTTCTCCTTTCCCTGAAGATAACAATTAAAATCAAGAGTTGGGGCCATCACACGTGGAGCTCGCTCACCGAATTTCGAGATAAAAAAAAGTACTAGAAATGTTATTCGAGTGCTATCTGCTAGTATATACAGTACGTAATCCACAGTACTGTCTGAGAATAACTGCGGCTAGCTAATCCTATCAATAAAATGTTAAAAAAAACACTTGTTACCGTCATATGAAGACGACGGACGAATCACGCGCGGACAGCAAAAGGCTAGCCATTGGTCAAAATAGAAGAACTTAACGATTTGGAAATTCCGGTCAAGTTAAATGTGCGCCAAATGATTGTTATCTGCCCACGTTGGAAAGAGCCCAAACTCTTTCGATCTTGCGGTATCATATCTATCTATCTATCTATGTCGACGGAAGCCGGCCTTTACACAGGTGAAGTGAAGATCGATTGCGTCTACGTATGATGCTGCCCCCAAAGCGCCACATCAGTTGGATAAACCCCCGCAATTAACAAACGCCCGGATCGCGGAATCTGCAATCAGCGACGCGATTAGTGCGTACGAACGTGCACATGTGTGATGACATGTAACCGAAGGATGACTAAGCGAGCACTTGCATTTTAAAAGGAAGGCATTATCGATCGATCGACGATCGATCTGCAAAAATAAAAGGCACCAGTTCGAACTCTTTTGGTGCGATACGACAGACATTGCGTCGCACTTGGAGGAGATCAGATGTGATATATATTCGCGCCCACTCGTGCAGATACGTGTGTGCGTACGTGCTTAATCTGGATTACTTGATTTAATTATGTGTCGTCTGCTGAGCGTGATCATCGAGTAATTAAGAGGAATATATATCCCACAGATATGAAGATGATGACGTAGATGAGATATGATATAGAGCGTGCTTAGCTGGTTATAGATTTTTTTTGTTGTGAAACATGTTGATTTAAATATGGGTAAACGCTCATAATTACATATAATTACCATTTTCGGTGATAAGTGTTGTTTTTATCGATAACAAGACGTCTATTATGATTTTATATATCAATGTTAAATTTCATAAGTATAGACGTAGTGTGTCATATCTATAGATAGAGTTGAGTGTATGTGTGTGTATAAAAGCACTAATGTACGTGTGTGCCATAGATGGAAGAGATGATGGCATACCTTAAGAAGAAAAAGTGGGAAAGCTGGTGGTGACATAATAAACAGAGATAAACTAGTTAAAAACACGTGGAAGAATCACAGAAAGATGTATGCGCGCGCGACCTCGATCGACACGCGTGCCGCGAGATAAGGATGACCGTGCAGTGTGCCCGCATCGCCCGTGTCAATATTTTATGCTGCATCACCGGCCGGCCTTCTCTCTTGCAAACAGTCGGCAACAAGCAAGTTGCTGGAGAGATGTGGCGTACGAGAGAAAACTCTCTCTCTCTCTCTCTCTCTCTCTCCGTGTGTCTTTTGTGCCGCAAATAAAGAAACAGAGGGGCTTATGATGTCACGACGCGTAAAATAGGAATGGATAAAAAGCGACACGACATAAGCACAACGAACACACAGCGGCAACGCAATCCAACGGGTTTGGGGGTGGCCGCCTTTCGATGCACAACGCACACGCGAAATGGGAAAATGCGGTCGTCAGCCACGCGCTGATATACTCTTAACCACCCACTGCACGTCGCAGATCATAATTAAACAACATATCTAATCCGATGATGGAGTATCCGGCCATTGATCACGTAGTACAGGCCGGCCACTTTTCGGAAAGCCAATATACGCCGCCATCCAGCACCGAGCTGCTGCCGCTTTATTTGCACGAGCGCTAACAAAGATGAAATGCATGCCCGCGGCCTCTCCCTCTCGTCCCTCTCTCCTTTTCCAGATCAAATTAAATTAACTAAGAAACTGGCCGAAATCGCCTAGTAGAGAGAAAAAGGGTGCAAACAAATTAATAAGCTACAGATAGATTTGGGATGGCCGGGTCCGTGTCCGGATGCATGGATTCGTTCACAGTGCGAGAGAGAGACAGACAGAGAGATGGGATCGGTAGGCATTGCCGCCTTGCCGGAGTGGCAGACTGGCAGCAGCGCCGGATGGGCACCCGCGCGCGCGGCTCCTAAGCAAAGGCTACGGCCACTGTTGCCGATACAGCTGCGGGGGGATGCACCTGATCGACGCGCAGCACAGCGGAATAGCCCCGCCCCGCCCCGGGTCGGCGTCGCATCGCGCGCGTCGCGCCGCCGGCCGCGCTCTGGTCCACACTTCATGTGAACGCCACGCCGCGGCCGCGCGCCCCTGCCTCCCCTCACCCCCCATGCCACGGGGCCCCGCCCGCCAGCCAGGCTTGGCTTTCTGGGCTAGCTGTGGCCTCGGCGGCCTTGCCCCAACTTTTCCATCCATCGGCCGCACGCATGCGCGCGTGTCGCGTGGATTCACTAGCTCACGGCGCCGGCCGGCGTGGCGGGGGATGGCGTTGCCCCTGCTGGCCCCTTGGGTTCTCGACGGCAGGGGCAGGGCGGGCGAACGTGTACGTTCAGACAATCATTGGCGTGTGCACCTGGGTCGTCGCTCTCCTGGCCTGTTAATCAATCATTAATAATTACGCGCACCTGTTGGCTGGCTAGCTTATCTGTTTCTAGCAGGTGGAACCGGCCGGCGCACACAACTAGCACGCACGCATCAATGCAGCCCACAGTTACATGCGGCTATACGGAGTACTATATATACATATATAGTGTATTTATATAAATACGGAGTACTCTATGTGATACGGGTAACCCCATGCATCCAACAAAAGAGACGCGGCCTCGACCATTTTCAACCGTGGTTAAATTAAGGTTATATCTGAATATATATGCATGATACGGGTAGCTTAGATTTATCTAAAAAGAGTAGGTTTGCCATACTTTATAAATAATATTACGATAGTAAAAAAATTATTAGCAACCAAAGTTGTAATTTGGTGAACATGTACGTTAACGTGGAACAAATAATGAAATAAATGTTACTATTCCTTGATCTTCTTATCACAATATGTAACCATTTACCTTATTCCAAAAATTATGAAATATTATTTTATTTATGATTTATTTTTATCATAAAAATATTTTAAATATTACTTATTATTTTGTATATTTAGACTAAATTTTTTTAATAAAATAAATGGTTAAATATTAATCAATAATAGATGGTGATTTTGAACGGGAGTATTACCTGAGGGGTCGGAGTATCATCCAAAGAGCGAAAAGATAAATAGCAAAACCGTTGCAAGCAAAGCATGCTGCGTCATATCAAGGGTCAACTCACTTCATTCTATGAGCTGTAAAGATGTTGCAGGTCGTTTACCAAGTCGTTTGCTTCCAAGGGAGTCTTTCCAACACTGTACAAAGTAATTTACTCCTCCTTATTCAGTGACATGATCGCGGCAACGCAATAGGCCAACACACATCATCAACAGCAATGTCAAACCTGACCCGATTAAATTCTGTGCTACAACCTGCTAAATGTATCCTCTTGTGTACAGTATGTATATATACATCAATCCAGCTATTGCGCACGCTGAAACTAATTCTGAACCGGGCCAACTTGCGCCTGAGCTATCTGCTTTATGACTTGTCATTTGTCAACTAGCTCTCTGAATCATGTGAAGACGCATAGATCCACGCTTATCTGCTGAAACGACACTTGGATTGTATTATGCACGCTAAATTCCAATGCTGTGAGCTAGCCGACTTCAGTTCAAACATCATGTGGGAGGATACATATTGTATGCACCATTGGATGGACCATTGACCTTATTTATGTAAGGTCAGTGAGCATGATCGCTACTAATATATGTTGATGTCTCTACCTAATTTTCTTTCACAACATGTGTGTGGCTAGATATACATCTATTTCAGAATATTAAGTAGCTAGGGTACTAGCTGATAAAGATGCCAAAACCATTTGTCAGAAACAAAAGGCTTAACTCCCAAATAAAGGTACACACACCTCTGGATCTGATCTCTCTTCACTCCCTATGCACAATATGCATTGATTTTGACCACTCTGGAGATCACAGTCACAAACTAATCAGCAGCTTGAGGCCGGGATCCATCACATGGTTCATGCAAATGTGCTAAAATAAACCTGAATGACTAGTGTTTGCTGCAATGAGAACGAAGGAATACTTTTGGGGTTGCAATCTCTTGCAAAAAAAGAAAAAAGAAAGAAAAAAAAAAGCAGCAATATTATTCTAGCTTTAGGCTCCCAGGATCAACACCAGGGGCATTTCGGGTAATCATCAACAAGCAAAAGGCCTGCGTCCAGTAAATATCGGAATCGACAATACTGTTGACGTAGAGATGCATATCCGATCCGATCCATCCTCTAGAAACTCCGGAAAACTCTACCACGCCGTCACGGTCACCATTTACAATCACCAAGACCAGCACACAATATAACTGTAGTATCTCCAGCTAGCATAAACGCCAAGCATGACTGGTAGCTAGCTAGCAGCACTACTAGTCCACATTATTATTCGATCCACCGCTTCTTTTTAAATTTTACTTTTCCTCCTCAAAAAGCTAGAACAACACACACAACAAAATGAAAATCTCAGCTTTCTATTTTTTCTAATAAAAAGCAAGGATAATTACACCAGTATAATCAAGCAAACCCATCTATGCATGGTCACTGCTGGGTGCACCATCACATCATCTTCACTTTGAGTTGACCCACACCAACACAAGCCCATGAAGGTACTATACACCCATGCATGAGGCCATGACTCACATATATACCAATTAATTATTAATCCACCATAAAAACTATTATCATAAAATAAAGCATATATACACTGATTAAAAACGCAACAAAAAGGAACATATGCCCATGTACACTTTAGTATGGAGTGTGGTTCAGTGTGTTATGCTACACTCACCTGACCTGACCTCCCCCTATATATCGCGCTCACACCCCCTTCACTTGTCCTTCCCCCACCATTTCCACACAAACACCTTGAATCTTCCCCAAGCACACCCCGGCCTCTTTCTCGTGGGTGCAGTAGTGATCGGATGGACAGCACGAGCTGCCTCCTGGACGACTCCAGCAGCGGCGCGTCCACGGGCAAGAAGCAGGCGCCGGCGGCGCCGAGCAGCAGGCCGCTGCAGCGCGTGGGCAGCGGCGCCAGCGCGGTGATGGACGCGGCGGAGCCCGGCGCGGAGGCAGACTCCGGCGGCGCGGGGCGCGGCGGCGGCGGGAAGCTGCCGTCGTCCAAGTACAAGGGCGTGGTGCCGCAGCCCAACGGCCGGTGGGGCGCCCAGATCTACGAGCGGCACCAGCGCGTGTGGCTCGGCACGTTCACCGGCGAGGCCGAGGCGGCGCGCGCCTACGACGCCGCCGCGCAGCGCTTCCGCGGCCGCGACGCCGTCACCAACTTCCGGCCGCTCTCCGAGTCCGACCCCGAGGCCGCCGCCGAGCTCCGGTTCCTCGCGTCCCGGTCCAAGGCCGAGGTCGTCGACATGCTCCGCAAGCACACCTACCTGGAGGAGCTCGCGCAGAACCGGCGCGCCTTCGCCGCCGCGTCCCCGCCGCCGCCGCCCCCCGCCTCGTCGTCTCCGACGGCGGCGGCCGCGGCGCGCGAGCACCTCTTCGACAAGACAGTGACGCCGAGCGACGTGGGGAAGCTGAACCGGCTGGTGATACCGAAGCAGCACGCGGAGAAGCACTTCCCGCTGCAGCTCCCGGCCGCCGCCGCCGGCGAGTGCAAGGGCGTGCTCCTCAACTTCGAGGACGCGGCGGGGAAGGTGTGGAGGTTCCGGTACTCCTACTGGAACAGCAGCCAGAGCTACGTGCTCACCAAGGGCTGGAGCCGCTTCGTCAAGGAGAAGGGCCTGCACGCCGGCGACGCCGTCGGGTTCTACCGCTCCGCCGGCAAGCAGCTCTTCATCGACTGCAAGGTCCGGCCCAAGACCGCCGCCGCCGCCTTCGTCAACGCGGGGACCTCACCGGCCCCCGTGAAGGCGGTGAGGCTGTTCGGCGTGGACTTGCTCACGGCGCCGAGGCCGGCGCCGAGGCCGGCGGTGGCGCCGGAGCAGGAGGAGATGGTGGCCATCACGAACAAGAGGGCCAGGGACGCCATCGCCGCGTCTACTCCACACATGGTTTTCAAGAAGCAATGCATAGACTTCGCGCTGACCTAGCTGGCTAACGTTTTTGCTCCAGCCCTCTCTTGCTTGCTTCGATTCGATCGGATCATGCATGATGGTGTGGCAGTAGCTAGCTTAGCGCTCTTGCTTATTAAACCTTCATCTATCATCTCTTTTATTTGCCTGTTCATTTTGTTTCTTCTTAATTTCTACCTAATCTCTCCCGCATAACTCGCCGTAAATTAGACATGTTTCTGTTTTTGGTGGCAAGTGTATACTAATCAAAAAGCCATGGAGATTACATGCCATAAGGAGCAATGTTTGGAACTCATCTCTCTCCCTCTTCAAGAGCTTATTCCCTTTTGCAATTGATGAAGAAAAGGCTGTCGATTTATTTGCTGCTGCTACATGCTGCAATTTTGACTCTCTCTTGCTCTGGCGCTTTCATGTGGTTAAGATGTGATGGGTGTGTATGTATGTGCTGCACCCAGATGCATTGCATGTATCACCTGAAGTGCGAAAAGCTCCGGGAGTTATCTGATCCCAGTGCGGAAAGGAAAGGGAGGTGCCCATAATTGCATGTATGCATGCACCTGATATATCTGAACAGTGTGATGTGATACGATCTCGACATATTTGTGCAACAGCCGGAAAATAAAGTGGAATGACATATACTTCACAGAGAGATGATGTATAACTAGATAAGGTTACCAGCAACAGAGAAGAATCTATGGGAATAAACAATAATGAACTGTTTTGAAAAGTATGTGCATGTTTCGTCATTTACAGCAAGTTTGAAAGTTCATGGTCTATGATCCCTCTAGATATGATATGTGCTATGTGATCACTATGTGCTATGTAATGTTTGAGAATTTTTCAGGTCATCGCATAGTGCCAGAGGGTGAGGTGTTTCTTTCTTGTGAATCTTGCTATCCTGAGACTACTGGCCATGCATAAAGCAACGGAGAAAGTTTTGATGTTTCGGAGACTTTGATCAATCAAGATAAAGAACAGCATGGAGAGAGAAAAAAACAGTGCGTGGCATCTAGGACGCACGCCGGTTTCTAGAAATAATAATGCAGGTCGATATAAGCAATACTATTTGTCGTTTTACTTCTTGATTCTTTATTCTTGTTCAACAAATGATTGATGGTTCTTTTTCACGCATATAAACATACATTAGTAGTATGTGTGTCATGATGCGTCTCTAAGTTAATTTTGTTGCGAGGTAAATTCCAGTGGGAAGAGACACGAGTAAGGTTCAACGGTTTTAGACCGGATATGATAGAGATAAGCTTGTTCCGGCGACGCGAGGGTAACAAATGCGCCACTGCTTCACCGACCGACTCCTGAAACAGATAAACTATGGCCGCCATCTGTGCAGACGAGACGACAGTGCAGAGAAGAGGCTACACACGTCTCTTCGAGGAAAAGGTCGAGAGGAGATCGAGCGAGAGAAAAAAAAAAGCACGCGCACGCCGTACTGGCGGCGTAACTGCTGCTTTGTACGGCGATCCGATCAATGTGCATTGGATACTCAACATGACGTGCTGCATGCATGCGCTTAGTTTGGTGTCAAGAAATTCAGCGAAATGGGATGCTCTATGTAGCCTTTTGCTTTGGGAGCTTAGGTCTTGTTTAGTTTCAAAGTTTGGCATGTTAAATTTGATATTTTGTCATTAATGCACAACTGTAGCATTTCATCTGTATTTGTGAATAATTGTTCAGACATTGATTAATTAGGCTCAAAATATTTATCTCGTAAAGTACAACAAAATCGTGCAATCAGTTTTTGATTTCATCTACATTTAGTACTCCACGTACGTGCCGGTATTTTGATGTGCGGGAATCTTCTTTTTGGGAATTTGGGGCCAAATTTAGGGAACTAAAGAAGACCTTAGCATTCTTACAGAAGGGGAGATCATTCAGTTTAAAGAAATTATACCCCTGCCAGTCATAAATGAATAAATATCATTTCAGTTTGGTTGCATATATGTAATCAATATCTATGTCCAAATTTTGACAATAGTAATTAAAAACTTATTTATGAGTCTTCTCGCGGATCCTAAATAGTCTAGAGTAATTCTTGAATCTGTGATTTTAAAAAACACTTATTTTCATCTAAATTACTCACCTATATATGTTGATATGTACAGTAATATAAAACACCACTTCAAATTTGTATACGAATTACACACCTTCGTCATTATTTAAAATAACCAAGTGACACTAAATATGCATCTAAATTACATATCACTTCTTCTACCATTATTAATACAGATAAACTAAATAATGCTATATATTTATGATGTGTGTCAACCATGCAGACCATGTAGAAATGTATATGCCGGTAAAGACATTTCAAATACACATGGATGCGCCATGCAAAGGGGAAATTCTTTAAATTAGAACTAAAAAAGGTATAGAGTAATTGATGGTACCCAAAGTCTATCTTAGTAGTATAAAAATAAGAAATTATCATATGAGTATTTTTCTAGAACAAAGAAATATGGCAATGCAAATATATTTTTTAGATTATTATCATTTCAATATTAATGTAATAAAGTATCTTTATGAGTATTGTGCTAGATATTAACGTTGCACCCTACATAAAGCTAAGTAACAATGGCTTTAAGCTGAAACAATAGGTCTCATTGTAGTATAAGTTGACCCCTAAAAGCCTAACCTATGAGAGTAATAAATGTAGATAAGAATAATTCACTTATAGTACAATACTCTCCCCAATTTAGAAGTTTCCTAGTATCCTAAGGCGACCTCAAACTCTTGTTATCCCACTTTCCCAGTTTGAGACTCTGTATATCTGAATTCTTCTGAACGCAACATTTCAACTGCGTAACTTGAACCGTCCATGTATGGCCCACGCCAATCCTTGACATTTCGATGCACCAGCAGCTATAGAGGTCTAGAGTCTCTCGCATATACAGTCTCGCTGATTAAAAAGTTGGAGCAAGGGCAATTAGTTCCCACAGTCGCAAAGCAGCTGGCGAGTACGCGTAGTCGTCAACTCATCATGGCCGCTGCAACCCTGCCACCTAATAATCCTGATCGATCGCGCGCGTACTGATCCCCTCACTGTTCCTTGTTGGAATTTTTCCCGGCGGCTGCGCGCGTGATCGCAAAATATAGCCTGCCAGCGACACTTGCTCAGACAGACGACATGGGACACACACAACACAACCGGGAGTAGCAGGGAGTCTCGCTCAACGTGGTCCGAGACAGCACACCAGCTAGCTAGTAGCCAGACTGCGCCAGAGACGGCCCGACTTCTGCGACCGTTGACAAAGCCCTGCCTGCAGACATATCACTAATAATCTCGATCTCTGCATGCACGACGAGACACACAGAGATGGAACGGCCGGCAACAAGCTGGCCTGCTTGGGCTTGGTCAGTGACCACCTGCAGCTAACCAAGCTCGCATCTATCAGTACCTGCGGATCGGATGGCCGGAGATCACAGTCACCGGCACACGCATCTGCAAGTTGCCGTTGTTGCCATGAGGCCCGGCCTGCTGTTGCTCTCTCGTTGATGGGCGCCAGGTCCAGCAGCCTCATCTGGACTTGGAGACGCTGGGCATTCATGGCGAGTCAACCCGATCGATCGATGCCCTGACGACGGACCTGCATGCATGCCCCTCCCCGGCACCTCTGCCCGGGCTGAGTGGCTGACCTACTCCTCCTGAGATTGATCGCTAGCTGCACTGGTTTAGGTCGTTTTCGTTTGGTTTCGGTCGTCTCTTGACAAGTGTAGTTTCTCATTTATTTGCCATGAGCCATGCGAATGCGATGCAACAAGAAGATCAAAGCCCGTGTAGATAGAGCAGTTGTTGTAGCCTGTAAGTTTCAGTACGTCTTGTCCGCACTGGTTGGCCTTGTTGGCGTGTGTTAATGTGGGATGCTGGGGTCAACGCTTACTGGGTCGCTGTTAAAATGTAAATCCTGGTGAGTGGTGAAAGATAAGCTTAGTGAAAGAGAAACTTACCTCCGAACCGAACAGATCGATCTGCGGTGAAGTTTATGATTCTTGACCCGCTCTTATTACCCATCTTTGCCTCATCAAGACGCAACACTAGTTTTACTTTGCTTGCTAGTAGTAGTTTCCATAAGGATATTTAACTTCCACTCTATCGATCTATATATGCAGTTGAAGCCGAAGCTAATAACAAGTGCATGCAACAAGTTGGGGTAAAAATATTTGCTGGTGCTTGGGGAGCACGGGTAGACGCGGTAAAAATAAATCATGTGCCACTTTGCCACCGACGGGGCCAACATAACGCTAGCTTTTAAAATGGATTAATTGGATAGGGGAGGATAAGTGCGTGCTTGTAAGTTGGGCGAACTTGTCATGCCGTGCCATTGGTGGGGGCTGGACAAACGTCAAATTTGGGGGCATGTGTAGAGCCCCATGCTTAGCGCACACCACTTGTAGTAATCTCCAGAAAAGAATGATCCTCTAGCCATTCTGCAACAGATGACGGAATCCAAGTGCCTGCGCTCTCTCCTCGGTGCGCTTTCGGCAGGTAAAAACAAAGTACCTCAAAAACAAGATGCAGTTGCCAAGTCCAACGATGACTTTCAGTTACCCATACACTCTGCCCCTGCCCATCAGCAATCAGCACAGCTAGCTGCATTGTGCCTGTCATCTTCAGAGAACTATGTCGCCGCACTGCAGAGACTTGTTCTGCTAGCTACTCGATCTATCTATATATCCCACAGCCCACAGCAGGCGGCGTGTGTATCATGATTTAATGAGCCATATATAGCTTGTCGCTGCCACACTTTACGCTCTAGCAATCTAATAAAACGGCGACCTAATCTCGTTTCATCAGGTCGTCGGTGTTCAGAGTCCTAAACAAATCAAAATGGTATCTATCTACAGTAACACATATCTTGGGTACTGCACAAGCGAGCCACTATAGACATGGACCTAAGGATTTGCGAGTCAAAAATTTAGGACTTTTCAAATGGGTAGCCATCTGCATACAGTATGCCTTGTCCATCCGATCCAGCCAATTCGTTCGTCCAAACTCCAACGCCATGTGCTGGCTGCTTTGTCCTGTGTGGGTGCCCTGATGCTGCTGCTGCTGCTGCTGCTTTGACAAGCTAGATAGCAAGCATCAGGTGCCGGTCAGAGAGTTCAGAGAACGCAAGCAACGCAACGACTGTTAAGTAGGAGAATGACAGGTAGGAGAAGATGGTGACCAAATTTATGTGTGTTTATCTTAGTCCTATCTTGAATCTTATGCCGTCGATTCGCCGTTAAATCGCTGGATCGAGAGGTCTCCGAATGGGACAAAAAGGAGTGAGAGTGAGGAAGAGGAATCATTGGTCTCTTGCTCGTGAAGCTTCAGTGAGTGCAACTTGATGTTGCCAAAAGACATCCCTGACGCTACAAGCAAATAAGGTATGCAGCTTACGCAAACTTCCATCTAAGCATCTGCATCTGACGTCGAATTTGTTGTTATTACTAGAGTTCATGGATCATGGGTAGCTAGTACTAAATTGGCAATTTGAAATGGTAAGGTCTCACATTTAGAGCACGGGAATTATGTAAAGATCGATCTTGCCAGAATTATATTTCTTCACGCCGGATCTCTGCTGAGTGATGACAGGAAAGAAAAAGAGAGCACTGACGGCGAGAGTAGTAGAGTACAGTGGGCTATTCAGCGCGAAATTTCCACTGTTCAAAGGGAATGCGTTGACGACAGAAACATCAACAGGTCACCGTTCACCCAGACAATCTTGCTCATCAGATGGAAGTTTCTTCATAGACCTTTCCTGTGTTCACTTCCCCCAAATTCTCCAAAATGCTCTCTCCAAACTTCACTATTCATCTATCACATGAAATCTCTCTCCTCGTGCATGGAACACTAAACATGGGTAAATAAAAAAACTAATCGCATGTTTTTGATGTACACGACGAGACGAATCTTTTGAGCCTAATTAGGTCATGATATGACAATGATTACCACAAACAAACGAAAAGTGCTACCTATAGTGTCCGATGCGACATTTTTACCAAACTTCTCAACCTCTTTTTTAACTAAACAGACCTTGTGCTGCTGTGCAGCCTTGGGGGCAAAGAAAGTTAAAAGTCAAGTCGCCGTGTCAGGTTCTTCAGCATCAGCTGGGGCGATGGATCCGGCGCAGGAGCACCACCACCACAACTGGTCCACTCCACCAGTCCAGTTGTGGCAGAGCATACTGGCGGATGCCTGATGGATGAATGGATCTATTCAAACCTCATCGCTGTGTTCAGACCATTGCTACTGTTTGAACAGCCTAGAGCCACAGCCCACAGGACCAGGCAGCCGGTGTACATGTGTTTCTTTCTCTGCAGTTGATGCGTCTCCACCATGATCTGCACAGCACACATCACATGCATAGTAGAGAAGAATACTTTGCACGTATATACAAAAACCTGTAGTGGCAGGGTTCATCATTTCGGCAGAATTTTGTTGGTTAGTGGTTACCGTCAGTTTTCGATCGGACTGATGCGATCCAGTTGGAGGTGCTAGAAACGTTTATCACCCGAATGTCTGAAACCCTGAATCACATAGCAGACAGATCATGGAGGTAGAGTACTAGCTAGATACTAGGTAATAATTTCTCCCAAGAAAACCAAAGGGAAATCACGTGGAAGAAGAAAGCAGAAGCAACTTCGTTTCAAAAAATTAAAAAGAAAAGAAAGCAGAAGCAGCGCATGTGAGCTAGCTGTGCTCTGAAGTCACCAGCTGCCTCCAAAGCCGATCGTTTCCCGTATGCCATACAGAGTTTTCAGGAGTCTTTCCAACGGCACGACACGGGAACTTCAGTAATTCACAAGTCACAACATATTACATCAACAATAGTAGTACTCTTATCCAGTACTTGACTTAAACCTGAACTAATCGAGTCGTCTCTGCCGTAGAAAATCGTGAGCATAGGCTTGTTACTTGCTGATCATGGATACCCTACGGTATCATTCAGATGGTGATGGACTGGTCTTTTACGGTGGCTTTACAAGTCAAGACAAAGCAGCTGTACATCTTTTGTACCTGCTGGATACAAGTCACAACAGCTGTGATAGTCATGATCTACGCTTCGTCGAACAAAGAGTGAACACTAAGATATCAGTCTTCATTGAACCTAGGCTTGTTCTGAACATCACGGGGGAAACACCTAACAAGTGTCGAGGTATGTTTTGCATCTTTCTGATGAAACACCTAACATGTGATAAAATCTCGGGGAGACTATATATGGAAAACATCAGGTCCTTTTGTTCTCTGGCAATCATAATAACTAGGTGAGATGTACTCATCCAGGACACAGGAATCTGAATTTTTGCGCATGCGTTCGTTGTGCTAATCATGCAGACGCACTGATTGATGACCGTCATCACCTCAAACATATATATATAGACATTGTGGATGAATTCATGCTACTTTTCACCTACATTTACAAGACGCAATTACATATGGATAAAATCTACCAAAACAAACAAAAAGAAAAGAAAACGAAAGCGACTGGGTTCTGTTCATAACACGGCAACGGCATCACTCGCTCACCGAGCTCTGCGGCCTTCTTCCATGGAATCGAATTCTTGGCTCGTGCTTCTCATCTCCATTGCAACTGGGCCTCCGGACAGTGATTGACGGTGATTCGAGTTGGTTGTTGACTGTACTTGGCCCTCGCCCTCGGGGTTAAGAATGTGCTCAAAGTACGCATGAGGCCAAAATCCTGCAATTCCGTAGGTAAAACATCAGCCATCTAGTCTTGTACTCTCGTCCTTTTTTTCTTTCTTGACCGCCTTTAGTCTTGTATTTACTATGTGGAACATCAATTCCATTAAGCCGATAAATCGCTAGAAACCAATACTTGGATACAATCTGGACTGTATCTTGCACTCTTGAATTGGCTCTAGAGAGAGAAGAATTTTCTTTTCCCATTTGGGTTGGAAATAAGGAATGCTCAGAAAGAAAAATCCTGACAGAGGACATCATAGATTGACACAGCCGCAGAGCACACTTCGGCCCGTTATTGCATAAGGCCTAGTCCGAGAACTTGGGCTTTTTTCGGCCCAGATTGATTTCAAATAAACAAAAACGTTTGGGCCAAGTCAACAAAGTACTGCTAGCACTATTTTTTTTTCTTTTTTCCTAAAACAAAGTACTAGTTTTCTTCATTTCTTTTTTTTATAAAAAGGTAAATGGTACTAGGTTTGTGTGCAGTGATGCATCGTACCTTGTTCCCCAGACGGTGGTGGAAAGAACTGCAGGTAGCAGAAGGACGCAACCACCAGCCCTGCAAGTGCAAGTGACATCGACGACGACAGCGTCAAACTGTGTTCAGAACAGTAGTAGTTGGCAACAGACGGGAGCAGAGGTAGGTGAGGCAGCTGGAAGAACAGGGAGCCTACCGAGAATCCCACCGGCAAACACGTCCTGCCAGTGGTGCCAGTAGTCATCCACCCTCGAGACGGCGACCATGGCCGCGAGCAGCAGCGGCAGGAGCACGATGCAGAGCTTGGCGACATGGCCGCGCCGGTCGAACACCTTGATCTTGCCGGCCAGGTACCACGACAGGAACCCTAGCCCCGCAAATGACCCTGGAAGAGATCACTATCAGAGAGGGCATCCATGAACAAGGCTGGAGCAGTAGTATGTCATGTGCAGGCGCCGAGTCCTTTTTGCCTGCAAATGGCAAAGGCTGGCTGCTCGGACGGAGCAAATTGGTTTTCAGAGGAGTTGCAGGGTGGTTGGTACTTGGTAGGTTTACCCACATGAGCTGTGGCCGCTGGGGAAGCTCTTGTGCCCTTCCTTGATCACTGCCGGGTCACCGTGGCATATGACTTGCGTGGTGATGTTGTTGTACTTCTGGATTAACGAAACATCAATTAAATCGCGGAGCAATGAGATGATCGTGGAGTCACGCTGTGGCGATAAGTAATCAAGCAGAAAGAACTCTGAAGTTTCTGACGGTTCAGAGGGTCATGGAAGTTCAGAACAGAGATAGCTCACCGGCACTCCGTCGGGGAAGCAGCGCCAGAAGAAATTGGGGCGCGGCCGGCCGACGCCGTCCTTGATCGCGTCTGTCAGGACGCCGGTGATGAGCACCGAGAACAGAAGCCCTGCTCAGCCCACAGCAACCTCACATATCAGAATGGCAGAACCTAAGGCTCAGCTGCAGGATGACAGCTGAAAGAAACTGACGCCATCGCAAGAACTTGCCTAGAATGGCATGGTGCATGTCGTACACGTTCCTCCTCTTGAAGTAGATCGCGACGAAGATAATGATCGGCCCGATGACGGCGTATATCTGCGCAGTTCGAGAGCAGCAAACTTTCAAATCCGGCGAGGGTCTCTTTTCTGGATTCCTTAAAATAAAAAAAGAGGTCTCTTTTCTGGAGGTTCAGGAACTCAGGGAAGGGTACATACGTACCGGCACGGCCCAGACGGGCACGGTGTTGCTCTTGAGTGGGTACCGAAGGCTGGTCATCATGTCCTCGCCGACGAACCGGTGGAAGGGCTCGATGATGTTGAGCCCGACCTCGACGGCGACGAGGAGGACCAGCACCACCCAGTCGGGCAGGTGCAGCCTCGCGACCTTGCCTCCGTGGGTCTTCAGGTACGGGTGCGGCGGGCCCAGCCGGATCGGCGGCGGCGGCGGCGTCGTCGTCGGCGGCGGCGGCATCTTCTCCTCCTGAATCCTGGTCGCCTGTTCGGACAGGGCAGCTGCAGGAGTTAAGGCGAGCACTGCTTGCTGCTGGTACATGGCAGCTGCAACCGCCGATCAGGACGGGCAGCGGCACCAGCTCGTTGGTTATCAGCTGGTTGCAACCGCCATGATCCGGACATGGCAAGTTGAGGAGAGAGACGATTACGCATGGAATTAATTACAGCGGAGTACTCACTCACAGGGGAGAGGCGTTGCCGGCTGTGCAGAGGTCAACGGCCTCGGCGACGAGCTCAGCTCCTCTTCGATCTTCCTCCCCTGCACGACACCAGCGATGAACAGATCAGCGAAACCGCCTGTTTAAACGACACACAGAATGCGCGTATTTCTGTAATTTTTAAACTGAAATTTGGTGAGCAACCAGGGCAGGTTGAAAAGGGTGCAGGGGTTTTCTGCCGCCGATTCGTTGAATGGAAGGCTTCCGTTCAGGGAGGCTGGCAAGAGTTGGGCTGCCGCTGCCGAATGCTGACTTGGTGCCTCGCCGCGTAGCTCCTTGCTCGTGTCTTCAGAGTTCAGACTGCCTCTCCGCGTCAGTTCGTCAGGGGAGGGGAAGGCAGCAATATCACTGCATCTGTGCTTGTGTAGGCTTTGGATCTACCAAGAAGGTGGCGTCTCTGTGGTCTGTTCAACATAAATCCGGGTCGCTTTAAGTCTACTTCACCCAGTCTTAACGATTAAGCATATGAAGGTCACTGGATCGTGCTATGAATTGAGTAATTGACCGGATCCACGGTCAGGTGCAGAAGACAAAAAATCAAAGAATCTGAAATGGACGGCACGGGATTCATCACAAGCTGATGCCGTCTCATGTGCAGGACTTAAATCTGGATCGGCAACGGTGACGTGGCATACGATCGTGTATCATCGCGGTGGTAAGAGCACGGAGTTGCTCGATGCCCACCAGTGTTCCAGCCTTGCTCGACGCTCATATGATGCCTAACAGGGTGTTTAATCCCCCCCCCCCCCCCCCCCCCCGCCCCAACAAGTCTTAAGTATTCTTGTCACACGTTGAACCACAATGAGACTTGGAGAACATGCTTGTCACCTGCCGAATCTTTAGATCTCCGTCGACGATCTCACTAGGACTGCTGCCTGTCTGTTTGTGTGCAATTTGTAGGTCTAGGATGTGTCGTAAAGTGCAAGTGCAAGTGCGTCGATGGACCGGCATGTGTGGTTGTACGCATGGTTACATACTATACTACTTCTAGAAGAGGAAATTTCTTATTTGACATTAAAATAAACTAGCAAGATGGTCCGCGCAAATTTGCGCGGGTAGCTAGTTTTTTATACTCATATTTATATTTCTTTAACTTAAATATTTTTTTAATATCCGTTATTTCATTGTCAATACGATTTGTCCAAATGTGTCCAATTATTATTTTTTATCATCATGTATGTGGCACACTATATGTATGACTTAATGATGCAATCTTATATTTATTTACTAATTGTATTTGATGGGTTTGAGTGTGGACAAACCATTTGATGATCTTTCATGAGTGCTGAGCATGGCCATGGTGATGATCAATCCCTACAACGATTCACTCCCTTCAGATATGGGGAATTTTTCTCTCATTGTGCTCACAAACTTGGTGAACGCCCTAAATCTAAACACATTGTTGAACGTTACACCACCTAAATTTCTCTGCTTTATTTTTCCTCTCTCTGCTCCTTGCACCAACTCATTAACAAAGATCATCAAGTGGGTTTGAGCGCTAGTAACCCATTTGATGATCTTCCACTTGCATTGGCAAAGACACTGAGTGTTGAGTGCGGTCATGGTGCTCAATCCCAGCAGCGATTCGCCCCCTTTAGACAGGGAGAGTTGTTCTCCCCCGCTGTGCTCACAACCTTGTTGAACGCTATAAATCCGAGCACCTCTCATCAGGTACACGTGCATATCGATGTGTTGTCCTCCACTCATTGTTGAACGTTGCCTCTTATATAGAGGAACGTGGTAGGGCTCATGAGGTTTCAGGCTGTTCGCACTTGTCGTATTCTATTCTCATCCTCTACAAAGAATATTATTGCCTAATCATTGAGATTCTCTCTATATCAATTTCATCTGCATCCGTTATCCTCTGTTTTTACATTCTATACTAACTACCAACACGTGAGCCCACATATATCATTTTCTCGTTTTCTTTCACAGATGCCACCACTCCCCCCACTCTATCTCTCTCCCTCTATCTCCCCCCTCTCTCTAGTGGCGGCGGCAGTGGCGAGGAGTGTCAGTCTCCCTGGCTGGAACCCTTCAGCCCTGGCCTCCAGCGACCGCAGAGGAGACAATGATGGATTCCCGCGGTGCCACGGACGGCCCCGCGACGACGGTGGAGGCCTCCTACGGCGGCCACAGACGGTTGCGTAGCGGCGGCATTGGACGGCTTGCGCGGTGGCCACAGACGGCCGCGAGGCGACCGCAGAGGGACGGCAGCGGCATTGGACGGCCTCGCGACGACGATGGAGGCCTTCTACGGCGGCCACAGACGGTTGCGCGGCGGCGGCATTGGACAACACCAGTGGCGAGGAGTATCGGTCTCCCCAGTCGGCAGCCTTCAGCCTCGGCCTCCAGCGGCTCGCGGAGCGGTCTGACCCCGCGGCTCCCACGGCGGAGACGGCGATGGATTCCCACGGCGCCACGGACGGCCATGCGGCGACGGTGGAGGCCTCCTACGGGGCCACAGACGGTTGCGTAGCGGTGGCATTGGACGGCTCGCGCAGCGGCCGCCCGCAAGGCGACCGAAGAGGGGCGGCGACGGCTTTGGACGACCTCGCGGCGATGATGGAGGCCTCCTACAACGGCCATAGACGGTTGCGCGGCGGCGGCATTGGACGGCTCGCACGGCGGCCGCGGACAGCCTCGTGACGACGTTGGAGGCCTTCTACGGTGGCCACAGACGATTGCGCGGCGGCGGCATTGGACGGCAGCAGCGGCGAGGAGTGTCGGTCTCCCCGGTCGGCAACCTTCAGCCTCAGCCTCCAGCGGCGCGCGGAGCGGCCGAACCCCGAACTCCGAAGACGTGCGGACGGAACCGCGGCGGTTGCGAATGGCTCCTGCGGTCGCGACGGCGATGGATTCCCGCAGCGGCCACGGACGGCCACGCGACGACGGTGGAGGTGTCCTACGACGGCCACAGACGGTTGTGTAGAGGCGACATTTGACGGCTCGCGCGGCGGCCGCCGACGGCCGCGAGGCGACCGCGGAAGGGCGGCAGCGGCATTGGATGGCCTCGCGGCGATGATGGAGGCCTCCTACAGCGGCCATAAACGGCTTGCGCGGCAGCCGCGGACGGCCTCGCGACGACGATGGAGGCCTGCTACCTTGGCCAAAGACGGTTGCGCGGCCGCGGCATTGGACGGCTCGCGCGCCAGTCGCGAACGGCCGCGAGGCGACCGTGGAGATGCGGTGGCGAACAAAATAATGTAGACCGTTAATCCGGACGTATATATTATACGTCTTCTCTTTTATTTAGATTAACAAAATAATTTGGATCGTTAGATCTTCGTAAAATCCGACGTCACATGTCCTTCTCTTTTTTAGATTAACGTGGGAATTAACAAAATAATTTGGATCGTTAGATCTTCATAAAATCCGACGGCACGTGTCCTTCACTTTTTTAGATCAACGAGGGATTTTCTAGGCCCTCTCGGTGAATCTGGTGACTCCTTTTTCTTCTATTGTAATAAGATAACTAGCAAGGTGGCCCGCACAATTTACGCGGGTAGTTAGTTTCTCTTTCGCCTTATTATTTAAAATTAGTTGCTTGTTTGTGCATGCCGCACACGGCGTGATTGGAAGACTATAAATTTTATAGTGGCCCATTTATTTTTCTAAATGACCCAAATTAAGATATATATATATATATATTATTTGTTATCATTAGTCATATTTTTTCAAATCAAAAGAAAGCGTATACTTTTTTAAAAACAAAATTTTAAAATTAATATATGAATTTTATATGAAAATTTGTAACCCGTTTGATGATCTTCCACTTGCGTTGGTAAAGACACTGAGTGCTGAGCGTGGCCGTGGTGCTCAATCCCGTCAGCGATTCGCTCCCTTCAGACAGAAAGAGTTGTTCTCTGCTGCTGTGCTCACAACCTTGTTGAACACCCTAAATTCGAGCACCTCTCATCAGGCACACGTGCAGATCAACGTATTGTCTTCCGCTCATTGTTGAACGTTGCCTCCTATATAGATGAACGTGGTAGGTTACATGGGGCTTCAGGATGTCCGCACTCGTCGTACTCTATTTTCATCCTCAAATAAATATTCCAGCCTAGTCATTCAGATTCTCCCCTCTATATCAAATTCTTCTGCACATGTTATCCTTTATATTTCATATTCTATACCAACTACCAACACGTGAGCCCACTCATCTCTTTTTCTCATTTTCTTTCACCGACGCAACCACTCCTCCCCACTCTATCTCCTCCCTCTCTCTCTCTAGTGGCGGCGATGGCGGCGAGAGGTGCCAGTCTCCCCCGCCGGCAGCCTTCAGCGCGCGCGCGACGGCCGCTGATGGCTCCCGCGGCGGCGAAGGCGGCAGACGACCTCTCGGTGGCGGACGGTCGTGCGGCGACGGTGAGGACTCCCGTGGCGGACACGGACGGGCCGCTCGGCGGCGGTGGAGGGCTCCCGCGGCGTGGACGGCGGCGGACGACCTCCCGGTGGCGGACGGTCGTGCGGCAACGGTGAGGACTCCCGTGGCGGACACGGCCGGCCGGGCGGCCGGCAGTGGAGGGCTCCCGCGGCGGCCGCACGGCGACGGTGGAGGCCTCCTACTGCGGCTACGGACGGCTGGGCGGCGGCGGCGGTGACGACTATAGCGGCGGACGGCCTCTTGGTGGCGGGCGGTCACACGGTGATGGTGAGGACTCCCGCGGTCCCGCGGCGGCCACGTACGGCCGCTCGACGGCGGTGGAGGACTCCTGCTGCGGCCGCGCGGCCTACGACGGTCACGAACGGCGGCGCGGCGGCGGCGAGCTCTCGCGGATAGCCGCGCGCTGACAGCGGAGGGGCGGCGGCGGACGGAAAAATATAGACCGTTAGATCTTTTTCAAATCCAACGACGTATATTCTTCTCTTTTTTGGATTAACGGAATAATATACACAGTTAGATCTTCATAATATCCAACGGCGTATATTCTTCTCTTTTTTGGATTAATGGAATAATATAGACCGTTATATCTTCGTATAATCCAACGTCCAGGTTCTTCTCT
Organism: Echinochloa phyllopogon; assembly: GCA_033239725.1. Classification (NCBI taxonomy): domain Eukaryota; kingdom Viridiplantae; phylum Streptophyta; class Magnoliopsida; order Poales; family Poaceae; genus Echinochloa; species Echinochloa phyllopogon. Next base: position 16,290,261 of record BTCW01000003.1, on the reverse strand, counting down.
TTTTTAGATTAACGTAAGAATTTCTTGGCCCTCACGGCGAACGTTGGCGGCGAGAGGTGCCGGCCTCCCCGCCGGCAGCCTTCAGCGCGCGCGCGGCGGCCGCTGATGGCTCCCACGGCGGCGGACGACCTCGCGGTGGCGAACGGTCGTGCGGCGACGGCGAGGACTCCCGTGGCGGACACGGATGGCCGCTCGGCGGCGGTGGAGGGCTCCCGCGGCGGCGACGGTGGCGGACGGTCGTGCGGCGAAAGTGAGGACTCCCGTGGCGAACATGGCTGGCCGCGCGACCAGCGGTGGAGGGCTCCCGCGGCGGCGACGGTGGCGGACGACCTCCCGGTGCCGGACGGTCGTGCGGCGACAGTGAGGACTCCCGTGGCGGACACGGCTGGCCGCGCGGCCGGCGGTGGAGGGCTCCCGCGGCGGCCGCGCGGCGACGGTGGAGGCCTCCTACTGCGGCCACGGACGGCTGCGCGGCGGCGGCGACGACGACAATAGCGGCGGACGACCTCTCGGTGGCGGGCGGTCACACGGCGACGGCGAGGACTCTTGCTGCGGCCGCGTGGCCTACGGCGGCCACGGACGACTGCGCGGCGGCGGCGGCGGGCTCCCGCTGATAGCCGCGCGCTGACAGCGGAGGGGTGGCGGCGGACGGAAAAATATAGACCGTTAGATCTTTATCAAATCCGACGGCATATATTCTTCTCTTTTTTGGATTAACGGAATAATATAGACCGTTAGATCTTCAAAAAATCCAACGGCATATATTCTTATCTTTTTTGGATTAGTGGAATAATATAAATCGTTAGATCTTCATAAAATCCAACGGTCCAGGTTCTTCTCTTTTTTGGATTAACGTGAGAATTAACGGATTAATATAGACCGTTAGTGAAAGTGCATCTAGGCATTTAATCTATTTTGGTGATTAATGGCAATAGAAATTCGGATATGATGTTGTGCTTGAGTTGTGCAGGAATAAAATGAAATGAAGAGAAAGATAGCACAAAAGAAAGTACCCCAATTCTTATTGATATGGTGGAAGACTCAATTGGAAATTTAAATTCTATTTTTCGTTTGAAATTGAGTATAGGACCACCGTACTATCAAGGGGGACGTAGTTGATGAATTTTAGTTGCTCAAAGTGCTTTGCTTGAGATGACAAACTTTTCAGAGCCACAAAAACACTTCTCAAACACCTTTTCTGCTCGGCCGGAACTTTGGCCGGAAGTTCCGACCGGAAGTTCCGGGCAGCTCGGTCTCGGGTTTTCCCTGGCCGGAAGATCCGGCCGTGGCTTCGGAAGATACAAGACTTAGCCGTTTTTCGAGCTCACGAGTGTCCTGTGTGCATGTTCCGACCCGAGGCCGGAAGATCCGACCGGAAGTTCCGGCTGGCTCTGTCTTGGTTTCTCGCTGGGTCGGATGTTCCGGGGTCTGTCGGATGATCCGACGCTCTGTCGGAAGATCCGGCCCCCGGAACTTACCTGGAGTTTTTCTCACTCATTTCTGTTGCTCATCGGAAGATCCGACCAAGTGTCGGAAGATCCGGTACCCCTTCGCAGTGAACATAACGGTCATATTTTGGGGGGTTGGTATTTATACCCCTCACCCCCTTTCATTCACTGCTGCTGCTGATACTGACCTAACTCGAGCCAACACTCCACTTGAGCATTCACTCCCTCTCTTTACTCCCCCTCCAAGCTTGATTCTTCCAAGATTCAACTAGGGTTTGAGTGAGAGAAAAGCTTCATAGTGTGAGACTTGTGTGCCTCTTCAACTAGTTCATCTCTCAAGCACTTGAAGCACTTGGATTCGTCGATTTGCGTTTGTTACTCTTGGAGCTTGCTCCTAGACGGTTAGAGGTGCCGGTGAACTCCCATTCTCTTGTGGTTTGAGTCCCGGAAGTTTGTATTACCCTTTCCCTTTGTGGGAGCACATAGTAAGTAACTCAATCCTCCTTTGTGGTTGATTGGGAGAGACTTGGGGTTAGTGTGACAGCCCGGCTCTTTGTGAGCATCTCAACGGAGACGTAGCTTCTTTGTGGAGTGAACTTCGGTAGAAAATCCTTTGTCTCCACTTTCATACTTGTTCATTTCGTTTCTATATCTTGACTTGTCCCGATCTACTTATTTGTGGCTATACTCTGATATTGATCATATTTAGAAGGTTCCATACATCATTTGTGAGCTTTGTATTCAAGTGGAATTGTTAAAAGGTCATTAGTTTTCAAATCTCGAAGTTTACTTGAACTGCCTGTCGGAAGATCCGGCTTATCTTCGGATCTTCCGGAGTTTCTGTTATTTTTCGGAAGATCCTATACACTGTCGGATCTTCCTGTCGGAAGATCCGAGATTGTGTCGGATCATCCGACTGTCTGACAGATTTTCTGAGAATTATTTCAGGAATTTTTAAACAGGCCTATTCACCCCCCCCCTCTAGGCCTAGTGTTGATCCTTTCAATTGGTATCAGAGCCTAATCCCTTGTTTAGGCTTAACCGCTAAGGGAAAACACTATGGCCGGTATGGGAGAAGTATCCGAGATGGCTTCCGCCCACAAAGATAAACATCCGACGCCCATTGAGTCAAGCTCAAGCGATGATGAATTCGACATTAGCGATGTTGATGAGAGCTTGGATGAACAAGAGAAGAAAAAGCAAAGAAGGGAGAAGATAAGGAAGAAGATCAAGGAGAAGGCCGAAAGAGAGGCACAAAAGCTTTTCAAGAAGAAGATACGAGAAAGAGACGCTCTCGACGGACTTCACTCGGTGTCTTATCGATATGAGACATCTTCTTCTAACAAATCTTTTGACCCTTCTAGTCTTAATTTCTCATCCATTCCAATGGGCAAAGTCCCCAAATTCAATGGGATTGACTATGCCCGATGGAGTGATGATATGAAAATTTACTTGCATGGTCTTCATCCATCTCTTTGGACTATTGTGAATATAGGTATTGACAAGAGTGCAACGCCAAGTCGTGAACAAGAATACGACATCTTCCGCAACTCTCAAGCCGTGACCGTGCTTAGAAGGGCTCTAAGCGATTATGAGTACAACAAGATTAGGGGAATCGATAGTGCCAAAGAGCTATGGGACACTCTTCGAATGGCTCATGAAGGATCGGAAGAAGTCAAGGAAGGCAAGGTAGATCTTCTACAAGGAGAACTAGAAGCCTTTGTCATGAAGAAGGATGAGTCCTTGCAAGAGATGTATGATCGATTGAAGCTCCTTGTCACTGAAATTAGAATGCTTGGAAGCAATGATTGGGGCGAGAGCAAGGTCACAAAGAAATTGCTTAGAGCATACGCACCCAAGAACCCAATGCTTGCCACAATGATTAGAGAAAGTGACAAGTTCAAGACAATGGTGCCCATGGAGTTATTCAACAAGTTGCAATATCATGAGATGAATAGCTTGGATGTGACAAGATCAATTCAACCAACCGAAGTCAAGACCATCGCTCTCAAGGCCGAACCAAGCAAGAAGGTTGAGTCAAATGAGAAGACCTCAACTTCCAAGAAAAGTGAAGACTCAAATGATCATGAGAGCACCGATGAAGAAATCGCTATGATGGTTAGAAACTTCAAGAGATTCATGAAGTCAAGAGGTGAAAAGAAGAGCTACTCTCAACGAAGATGCTATGAATGTGGGGAGAAAGGTCACTTCATTGCCGATTGTCCTCACAAGAAGAATGACAAGGATAACACGAAGCTCAAGAACAAGAACGATGACAAGGACAAGAAATACAAAGAGAAGAGTCGAGATTACAAGAAGAAGTTTGGAAGCGCCCACGTTGGTGAAGGTTGGGACTCATCAAGTGATGACTCCGGCGATGAAGAAATGGCCACTTGTGCCATTCAAGCTCCTACTTCAACTCCACGACTCTTCAACTACATCAATGAGAGTGATGACGAAGCACCCATGTGCCTCATGGCTCAAGGGTCTAAGGTATTGGACACCACATCACCTCTATCATCCACCCCTTTGTCATCTAGAAACATTGAAAATGATCTAGATAGTGAAGAAGCCGAACATGAGAAAAACATGATAAAGAAGTTCGGAAAAGATGGCTACAAGTTTATCAAAAAGCTACTAGAGAAAATTGAGAAAAGAGAGGAGTCTCTTGAAAGACAAGAAGAATTGCTCATTCTTGAAAAGGAGAGAAACCTTGTCCTAGAAGAGGCTCTAGTTGAGGAGAAACTCAAGGTTGAGAAGTTGGCTTGTGAGTTATCTCAAGCAAATGACTCACGGGAGATGATGTCAAAGAGCTTGTCTTTGACAAATGACTCTCTAACTAACCTAAAGAATGCTAAAAGTGAGCTTCAAGAAAGGCATTCAAGCCTAGAGATCAAATACAAAGATCTAGAAGCCAATTTTAGCTCTCTTTGGAAAAGTACCAAGAGCAACTCCAAAACTATTCTTGACTCAAGTGTCTCTACTAGTGAAGGTTGCTCAAGATGTTATAAAATTGATTTAGATGCTTGTGCAATTAACATTTCTAAGCTAGAAGAGAAAGTAAAGGCTAAAGATGCTCAAATCCAAAAGTTGAACAATGCCATTGGTCAAGACCAAGGTAAGGGCAAGAGTGTATTCGAGACCCACCCGGCATATAAAGCCGGTAGATATGGTACTATCAAGGATGGGCTTGGGTACACTCGAGGAGGAAAGGCAAATGGCACAAAAAGGGTAAATGATCGTGATGTGACATTGTTCACCAAGGGGACCTATCTAGGTGAACTAATGGATGCGGCTCATGGGGTGGCAAGACCCACGGAGTCCTTGACAAAGGTAAAGGCATCCACTCAAAATGTCAAGATCAAGACCAAGAAAGAAGAGAAGGTCATTGAGCACAAGCCATCACCAAACTACTCCATCGACTATATGGTAACTTGGGACCAAAATGGGAAGATGGTGGTAAAGTATATAGGTGCTCATACTAGGAAGATGATGAGAAGTGTGTGGGTGCCTAAAATGTCAAAAGCTAACGCTCAAGGACCCAACCACTTTTGGGTACCTAAGTCCAAGGCTTAAAACTTGTTTTGTAGGCATATTCCTCCGGTGGACCTTCGTGGTTGTTGGATAGTGGATGTTCTAATCATATGACCGGAGATAGGAATATGTTTGCGAAGCTACAAGAGTATGACTCACCCGTTGAGAAGATCACATTTGGTGACAACAATCATGGTGATGTCATAGGCCAAGGTGAAATAGCTATCTCACAAGACTCATCCCTTTCAAATGTTTATCTTGTTGATTCTTTGGGATACAATTTGTTGTCGGTTTCACAACTTTGTGAGAAGGGCTACAATTGTCTCTTTACTAATGAGGGTGTGAGCATCCTAAGAAGGGAGGATTCCTCTATTGCTTTTACGGGTCGACTCAAGGGAAAACTTTACTTGGTTGATTTCACAACTAGTAAAGTGGAACCGAAGACTTGTTTAGTGGCAAAATCTAGCTTGGGTTGGCTTTGGCATCGCCGGCTAGCTCATGTTGGGATGAGGAACTTGGCCAAACTTCAAAAGGATGAACATATCCTAGGACTAACAAATGTTGTGTTTGAGAAAGATAGGTTGTGTAGTGCTTGTCAAGCCGGGAAGCAAGTTGGTGCTCCACATCCACCCAAGAATATTTTGACTAGCTCAAGACCACTCAAGTTGCTTCATATGGATTTATTTGGACCGGTTGCATATGTTAGCATTGGAGGGAACAAGTATGGACTTGTCATTGTAGATGATTTTTCTCGGTTCACGTGGGTTTTCTTTTTGCAAGACAAGAGTGAAGCTCAAACAATCATCAAGAGATTCATTAGAAGAGCTCAAAATGAGTTTGAGTTGAAGATCAAGCATATAAGAAGTGACAATGGGACGGAGTTCAAGAACACAAATGTTGAAGAGTTTCTTGATGAAGAAGGAATCAAGCATGAGCTTTCCGCGCCATACACACCTCAACAAAATGGCATTGTTGAGAGGAAGAATAGGACTTTGATTGAGATGGCACGGACCATGCTTGATGAGTACAAGACTCCGGATAACTTTTGGGCCGAGGCGGTTAGCACGGCTTGCCATGCCACTAACCGTCTCTATCTTCAAAAGTACTTGAACAAGACTCCATACGAGATCCTAACCGGTAACAAACCAAAGGTGCACTACTTTCGAGTCTTTGGTTGCAAATGTTACATTCTTAACAAGAAAACCAAAAGCTCAAAGTTTGCACCTAAGGTTGATGAAGGCTTTCTACTTGGTTATGGTACTAACGAACACGCCTACCGTGTTTTCAACAAAACCACCGGTTGTGTTGAGATCACGGTAGACGTAAAATTTGATGAATCAAACGGCTCTCAAGTAGAGCAAGTTATAAATGACCTTGTAGATGAAGTCCCGCCAAATCAAGCTATCAAGAACTTGAGTTTAGGAGAAGTGAAGCCCCAAGAGCCTCAAAATGAAGATGAAGAACAAGAACAAGATCCGGAAATCATGTTCAACATCGACCCGTCACCATCAACAAGAGTTGAACCACCAAGCTCATCACAAGATCAAGTCCAAGATCATGGTGACGATCATGACCAAGGCATTGATCAAGGGGGAGCTCAAGGTGAAGATGCTCAAGATGTTGAGATACCTCATGAAGAAGATGGTGATGGGCCCATCCAACGTCAATCAACATTCCCACATCCAAGAGTTCATCAAAGTGTTCAACGGGATCATCCCGTTGACAACATTCTAGGGAGCATCCAAAGAGGGGTAACCACTCGTTCACGTTTAGCAAATTTTTGTGGATTTTACTCGTTTGTCTCCTCTTTGGAACCTCTCAAGGTAGAAGAAGCTCTTGGAGATGCGGATTGGGTTATTGCAATGCAAGAAGAGTTGAACAACTTTTCAAGAAATGAAGTATGGGAGTTGGTCCCAAGACCCAAACAAAATGTGATTGGCACCAAGTGGGTTTTCCGGAACAAACAAGATGAAAATGGCATTGTCACAAGAAACAAGGCTAGGTTGGTTGCTCAAGGCTTTACTCAAATTGAAGGGCTTGATTTTGGTGAGACATATGCTCCCGTGGCAAGGCTTGAGTCAATTCGTATCCTTTTGGCCTATGCATCTCATCACAACTTCAAGTTGTATCAAATGGATGTGAAGAGTGCATTTTTGAATGGGCCTCTCGGGGAGCTAGTATATGTGGAGCAACCACCGGGATTTGAAGACCCCAAGCACCCCGACCATGTCTACAAACTTCATAAGGCGCTCTATGGGCTTAAGCAAGCACCTAGAGCATGGTATGAATGCCTTAAGGATTTTCTTCTCAAGAATGGCTTTGCAATGGGCAAAGCCGATTCTACTCTCTTCACTAGGAAACTAGACAAAGATTTGTTTGTTTGTCAAATTTATGTTGATGATATAATCTTTGGTTCTACTAATGAAACTTTTTGTGAAGAGTATAGTAGGATAATGACCAAGAGATTTGAGATGTCAATGATGGGGGAATTGAAATTCTTTCTCGGATTTCAAATCAAGCAACTAAAGCATGGCACGTTCATATGTCAAACCAAATATACAAGTGATATGCTCAAGAAGTTTGACATGGCCAATGCTAAGCCCATCAAGACCCCTATGCCTGTGAATGGTCATCTTGATCTAAATGAAGAAGGTAAATCCGTCGATCAAAAGGTATATCGCTCCATGATTGGTTCCTTGCTTTACCTTTGTGCATCTAGGCCGGATATTATGCTTAGTGTGTGCATGTGTGCAAGATTTCAAGCCAATCCTAAGGAATGTCATCTAATGGCTGTTAAGAGAATTTTTAGATATTTAGTGCATACTCCAAACCTTGGCTTGTGGTATCCCAAGGGCTCAACTTTTGATCTACTTGGCTACTCCGATTCGGATTATGCCGGTTGCAAGGTAGATCGAAAGAGTACAACGGGGACTTGCCAATTTCTTGGTCGGTCTTTGGTGTCTTGGAGCTCTAAGAAACAAAATTCCGTTGCGCTATCCACCGCCGAGGCCGAGTATGTTGCAGCCGGTGCTTGTTGTGCTCAACTACTTTGGATGAGGCAAACCTTGAGTGACTTTGGTTGTGAGTTCAAAAACATTCCACTCCTGTGTGACAATGAGAGTGCCATAAAACTAGCAAACAACCCCGTTCAACACTCAAGAACCAAGCACATAGACATTCGACACCACTTCCTTAGAGATCATGAAGCCAAAGGAGATATCGCCATATGCCATGTAGGAACCGAAAAACAATTAGCCGATATCTTCACCAAGCCTCTTGATGAGCAAAGGTTTTGTTCCTTGAGGAGTGAGCTAAATATCTTAGATTCTCGTAACTTGGCTTGACTTGTTGCATACACAATTGTTTTATGGCTAGTCTAGAAGAAAAATGATTTCTTTCTATTTTTGTGTGAGTTTTTCAAAATTTTTGGATCTTTTCTTGTCTCAAGTTGATCATGGTTATGTGTTGTATGTTTGTTGCTGATCAACTTTGGGACAAGTTTCTTATATGTTCATAAGCTAGTTCTCTCAATTTTGTCAATCAAATCTCATCGAGCAAAATCATCTTTGTGACACATCTCCTCTGGACCGGATCTTCCGATATAACCCCGGAACTTGCCTCTGGAAGTTCCGGGCAGCTCTGTCTCAAATCTTCTTCTCTGATTTTTTTCGGATCTTCCGACCCGGTCGGATCTTCCGACTCTCTGTCGGATCTTCCGGACCTGGGAACTCTCGGAACATCCGCTCTGGTCTCTCTGGTTCTGTCTCGGTCGGATCTTCCGGCTCATCGTCGGATCTTCCGGCCTGTGCGCGATATACATATCTGGACCGAACCGTTACCCCTCTCATTCTCTCTTTCTTCCTCCACCAACGCCTCCTCTCTTCAACACCCCATCCCATAAGGCGATTTGAAGATTGGACCGTGGATTTCTTCATCAAGTGACATCTTTTGATTCCCCAACTCTCCAAGACTCAATCTCCATCGGATCGTCCGGAGTTCTCGCGGGAAATCTCAACGGTATTGATTCAAAATCCCCATCGCCCGATCTATCAATGTAGGAGGTTCTAGTTGATTTCCCTTGGTGAATCATCTCATATACATGTCTAGAATACTTCCCTATGATTTCACAAAGTTTGGTGGGCTTAATCTCCTGTTCCTGAGTCGCTAGGGTTTGGCCCGACTCTGTCGGATCATCCGACTATGGGCCGGAAGATCCGAAACCCCGGATCTTCCGACCCATTGCCGGAAGATCCGACCAAGTCGTGCCCTGTCCTATCAACTTAGTTGCAAATCTTTGTTCCAATCTCTAAACATGCTCTCTCATATCTTATCAGATGGTTAAAGAGAAGGTTACGCAGAAGAAGACCACATCTTTGACAGTGCGCCCAAGCATCGGTCGCACTAAGAGCTCATTTCATCCTCCCAGCGGTTCATCCTCTGATCCGGATTCTGCTTCAGATAGGGAGACAAGAGATGTTGGAAAGGGCAAGAGATCAATGGAGCAAGCAGCTTCACGCTCTGTTCGTGGAAGAGCCCAGTCCGGTGTGCCGGGGCGCAAGATCCCGCCTCGTCCCAGAGTTAAGCGGGCCAATCAAGAAGAAGGACCAGGGACGCAGTACAACGATGACATTGATCTATCTTTTCTTGCTAACAACTTCATCAGTACTGCTATTCCTTTTCGTCACTCACTTGACAGCTCCTTGGTCAATTTCAAGCTGGCCCAGAATAGCATGAAGCCCCTGAGATTCAGTGAGAATGAGGATCCAAGGAACATCCAGTACAAGCTCTTCAAGGGTGATCCTCGTTTTTGGGTTTCACATCAAGCTGATTGGTATGAATCTGTAATTCTCAAAATGACCCGCATTTGCACTCCTATGTATTGGGTCGACTGGAAATACCTGAAAAGTTTCCCACCACCGCTCAAGCCAGTTGTTGATGATGTTTATAAGCGGTGTGTGGAGATGGACTTGGACAAGTTGATGGCCTTTGAATGTCCATACAATGAGGAGGTAATAGCCCAATTCTATGCCACTCTATGGGTCGATGAGGATCGTTATGAAATGCATTGGACCTTATGTGGAAAACGTCTATCTATCTCTCTACATGACTTTGCTAGTTTGTTTGGGCTTGCTGAGGAGACCGCCTATGCCCATACAAGCAATGATAGGAGCAAAGTGGATCTTCACTTAGGCAGAATCTTAGATGACACAAAGTTGGCTTTCATGTATGATCATGCATATGGTGAAGTTGTATTTGGGAAATACAAGGGTCTTTCTCCTTTCTACAAATTGCTGAATCAACTTCTTAGAGGGACCTTGTATCCAAGAGCAGGAGATGCTGACAATATCTCCAAGAGGGCCAAAAACTTGCTGTTTCAAATGGCCCCCGGGAAGCCCAAGTTCAAGGTTTTCAATTACATTTGGAATGAAATTATTTACTGCTCATATGATGCTTCCAGTGGCTGCCACTATGCCCCATACATCTTCCACATGATCAAGCATGTGTCTGGGGTAAACATCTTGTCTGATAAGCTCCATCCTGCATACAAATCTCCTCAGGGCAAGATTACACAGCTTCTGAAAATCAAGTCAAAGGCTTATCAAGGTGCTCCAACTCCATCATCTCAAGGCGCTTCTTCTTCCCAAGCTCCTCCATCAGCTGCTCCAGCTCATTCTAGTGGCCCCTCCTTTACTCCCAAAGGCAAGAAGAGCAAAATAGATTTTCTGCTCCAAGGCATGTTCTCTTGCTTTAATATGTGCAAGTATCAAGTCAAGAAATCTCATGAGCGTGAGCAACGAGCCGAGAATGATAGATACTTGGCGGATAAGCGCCACAAAGAACTTCTTGAGAAGTTAAACTTGCCACATTCTCCAGTTCGCCCACTCCGGGAAGTCACTCCCCCACCTCCTTTTGCAAACCCTTGGGAGGATTACTCACAGGATTTTATCTTTGGTGCCTCTCAACATCACGGAGGTGGTGAGGATGAGATAGTAGAAGAAGAGGAGGAAGAAGAAGAAGTAGTGGCAGAAGAAGAGGAAACTGAGGAAGAGGAGGAATATCACAGTGAGCCCGAGACGGATGAGGATCGTCGCAAGGGCAAGGCCGCCGCAGCTATTGATGATGATGATGATGATGATGATGATGATGATGGCGACGATGGAGACTACGACGACGACGACGAGGATGAGTAGCTCCCTTTTTGGTCCTTGATGACAAAGGGGGAGTGAATTGGCTAGTCTTCATCTAGATTGTCTTATTTCTTTCATGTTCTAGCTTGTGAACCTATGAGAAACTCGGATTTGTGTAATGAATGGTGTGCCAAGTGAGACTTTTGTTTTGTAAGATTTAATTTTGGTTATTGTTAGCGTGATGTTGTTCTTCTTATTTACTTCTTAGTGAGATGCTTATGAATTGATGTGATGTTATTTCTCCTTTATTGTTGTGAATATCTTGTCATATGCATCTCGATGTCTTTATCACACCATGCACAAATTGAGGGGGAGCTACTACATGTATTTTATTCCTTTTATGCACCCAAATTTGTATTGTCATCAATCACCAAAAAGGGGGAGATTGAAAGTGCATCTAGGCATTTAATCTATTTTGGTGATTAATGGCAATAGAAATTCGGATATGATGTTGTGCTTGAGTTGTGCAGGAATAAAATGAAATGAAGAGAAAGATAGCACAAAAGAAAGTACCCCAATTCTTATTGATATGGTGGAAGACTCAATTGGAAATTTAAATTCTATTTTTCGTTTGAAATTGAGTATAGGACCACCGTACTATCAAGGGGGACGTAGTTGATGAATTTTAGTTGCTCAAAGTGCTTTGCTTGAGATGACAAACTTTTCAGAGCCACAAAAACACTTCTCAAACACCTTTTCTGCTCGGCCGGAACTTTGGCCGGAAGTTCCGACCGGAAGTTCCGGGCAGCTCGGTCTCGGGTTTTCCCTGGCCGGAAGATCCGGCCGTGGCTTCGGAAGATACAAGACTTAGCCGTTTTTCGAGCTCACGAGTGTCCTGTGTGCATGTTCCGACCCGAGGCCGGAAGATCCGACCGGAAGTTCCGGCTGGCTCTGTCTTGGTTTCTCGCTGGGTCGGATGTTCCGGGGTCTGTCGGATGATCCGACGCTCTGTCGGAAGATCCGGCCCCCGGAACTTACCTGGAGTTTTTCTCACTCATTTCTGTTGCTCATCGGAAGATCCGACCAAGTGTCGGAAGATCCGGTACCCCTTCGCAGTGAACATAACGGTCATATTTTGGGGGGTTGGTATTTATACCCCTCACCCCCTTTCATTCACTGCTGCTGCTGATACTGACCTAACTCGAGCCAACACTCCACTTGAGCATTCACTCCCTCTCTTTACTCCCCCTCCAAGCTTGATTCTTCCAAGATTCAACTAGGGTTTGAGTGAGAGAAAAGCTTCATAGTGTGAGACTTGTGTGCCTCTTCAACTAGTTCATCTCTCAAGCACTTGAAGCACTTGGATTCGTCGATTTGCGTTTGTTACTCTTGGAGCTTGCTCCTAGACGGTTAGAGGTGCCGGTGAACTCCCATTCTCTTGTGGTTTGAGTCCCGGAAGTTTGTATTACCCTTTCCCTTTGTGGGAGCACATAGTAAGTAACTCAATCCTCCTTTGTGGTTGATTGGGAGAGACTTGGGGTTAGTGTGACAGCCCGGCTCTTTGTGAGCATCTCAACGGAGACGTAGCTTCTTTGTGGAGTGAACTTCGGTAGAAAATCCTTTGTCTCCACTTTCATACTTGTTCATTTCGTTTCTATATCTTGACTTGTCCCGATCTACTTATTTGTGGCTATACTCTGATATTGATCATATTTAGAAGGTTCCATACATCATTTGTGAGCTTTGTATTCAAGTGGAATTGTTAAAAGGTCATTAGTTTTCAAATCTCGAAGTTTACTTGAACTGCCTGTCGGAAGATCCGGCTTATCTTCGGATCTTCCGGAGTTTCTGTTATTTTTCGGAAGATCCTATACACTGTCGGATCTTCCTGTCGGAAGATCCGAGATTGTGTCGGATCATCCGACTGTCTGACAGATTTTCTGAGAATTATTTCAGGAATTTTTAAACAGGCCTATTCACCCCCCCCCTCTAGGCCTAGTGTTGATCCTTTCAGTTAGATCTTCGTAAAATCGAACGGTCCAGGTTCTTCTCTTTTTTAGATTAACGTGGGAATTTCTTGACCCTCTCGGCGAACGTGGTGGCTTCTTTTAACTCTGTTGTATTAATATAATGATTAGATGTCAGTTCTTTTTTGGCCCTAGAAAAATTTTACTCCTCAATTTGACACTGATTTTTAAAATTTATTTTTTATTCGACATTTCTGTCACTTCGGTCAGTTAAGTTAGGCGAAACGACCTTGAAATAACCTTTAAATTTTATAGAATTTTTTCTAATGATATAATATATGGATATAAACGCATTTTATTTAAAAGGACACATGTACCTTCATGGTTTTAAAATAAATACTCACTAAATTATACCATCTTTAAAACTAATATGTATTTTATGGCACCAAAATACTTTCAAAAAATTATGAAAAATAACAATTATTAACCATATGTGATGTGATACTCTACAAAATTATTTTCTGATATAAGTTACATATAGGATTGGGAAGAACATGGTATTTGAGAAATTATAGATGGAACTCATAATTATCTATTTAACTTATGATAAAAAATAATTTTATACACTACTGTATCACATATGATAAATATTAGTTATTTTTCCTTAACTTTTTAAAGTACTTTAGTGCCATAAAATTTAGATTTATTTTTAAAATAGTCTAGTTTGATGAATTTTAACTTTGAAACTATAAATATTGTATTATTTTGAATAACATATGTTCATGTTTATTTGTTATATTGTTCGAAAAAGTTCAACGAATTTTTGATGTGATTTGGAGGACTTTTTGTCCGACTTAACTTTTAAAAGTGATAAAAATATCAAATAAGCAATAAAGTTAAAAGTTAGTGTCAAATAGAGAACGAAAAAAATTTTAAGGTCAAGAAAGAAACCGAGTTTTATTTTAGGGTCAAATAAGAAATTTACTCTATTTAGAATGTAATAAAAATATAAAATAAAATACGGTGATATGAAAAGATACTCTGGAAACAGGTGGAATGACGATGAGAGAATATTTTTTTAATGAAGTAAAGGCAGGAGCACTGCCACATCATATAAGAAGGAGAAGAATTCATACATAACGCGTCGAAATGAACACCACCACCCATCAACGACGCACGTAAATAAACGCACACAATATAACACTACGCCAAAAAAAAACAGAAGAAAGCCAAAAGAAGAGCCACCCGTAAACCGTGCCGTCGTCACCGACGCTTACCACTTCAAATGTCGCGGTCCTAGAAGCCCCGGTGGCGACAGAAGAGAATGTATATGCACTGCATTGCCAATACATATGTCAGCGCCAAGTACTACTCGTACGCATCATTTCGATCTGGCCCTTAAAATAAGCCAATGAAGCCTAAATTTGCCAACCACTCATCATTCATCAATCATATGCTAAGTGGCCTGGAACGTACGCGAACACCATTTTTGTGTTAATAAACCCTGGCCTTCTGCAGCTACAACAACGCTCCGAAACAAGTTCACGTGCACTAGGCCGGCCACTACCGGACAATCGCCACGCCAACACAAACACATCGCCCCGTTCAGTGACCATCCATCACACCTGTCAATTGTCACGTCCTATACATTCTATACTAGGCAGAGACAATCGGTCCGTGTATTTGTACCGGTCCAGGACGGCGACATCTGACCTACACAGACTACATCGAGACAAAACAGAATTTCGCAGGATGAAGTTTCTCTCTTTTTTTTATTTGAAAAGATTCAGGATGAAGTTTATTCAGGTCAGTCTCAATGCAGTGGTCATCAAAAATTAATTAGATGTCACATAGACAAATTTGGTGACATTGCATCAATTTAATGAAGCAAGCGAAGATCGCAGGGTCATCACCATGACCCGAGCTGCACACGGTTGTCAATATCGAGCTGAGATTTAAATGTTGCATTCTATCTATGAAACTGTGCACATGACCCTTTTTGCATTGAGAGTGACAAGGATCATCATTCTGAAAAGCTGACGTGACAGACTTGATAACTGTGTCCATGGCCCTGCCACTGAGACTGGCCTCATTCTCGTCGTCCCAACAGTAAACAACACTTCTCTTGCCGAAACAGCTGACGGAGTGCAACAGAGGCGCAACAGTAGCGGTTACGTCAGCTCCGTGCTAATCTTTGCTCAACTGCTACTTCTAGTACATCCACGGCCGTTGATTATTGGTTCGAGAAACGGGCATCAATCAAGTTGCAACACGAATGTTGCTTTCAGACAATGTTTTCCAGAAGATGGCACCCTTCTGCGATAAAGTTTCAGTCTTTCAGAGGCTGACATTCCCGTGAGGATATTTGCAGCCAATTGATCGAGCTGCCGTGGTGAGGCAGCCCGAAGCTCCCTGCGTTCCTGCGTGCCACGGTGGTTGCCGAAAGGGCGGTCTCTCTCTACTCCTAATCCTTATCCGCCCTCTCATCCACGAGCTAAAGGTTAACCTGCCAATAATCCATGTGTTTTCTTTCTCGACACTAGTCTATGGGCTGCTGTCTGGGCAGTTGCGTCTGCGTAGCTGACGTGTGATTCGCTTTACGGTTAGCCGGTCCACCGCCGTCAGATCGACAGGGACCGCGCCGATCCGACGGCCGTGGTTGATCGGGACGCTTCGATGTGTTTTAATAGACTGCTCGGCTGCTGTATGCCGGGTCGCCCCACTTGTCTTCCCAGCTTCCCGAGTGGCCGAGTCCTCGCCCTCAAGGCCTCACCTACCGGCTACCGAGAAGCGGAAGCGCACGAGCACGAGCAGGCAGCCTTTGAATGGCCAGAGATGGCGGCGGACGCGGAGGCTCGCCGGGCGGGGAGCGGCGGCGAGTGGCGCTGCGTGCGTTCCTGGCAGGTGGGGAGGCGTCCTCGTCCGCGGCGCCGCCGGCGGCGGCGGGCGCGGAGGTGGAGGCCGTGAGGACGCCGAGCAAGGGGCTGCTGCGCGGGCTCGGGTGCACTTCCGCGGCGGCGTCGCGGGCCATCGCGCCGGCTACCGCGGTGGAAGCCGCGCGGCTCTCGGCGGACTGGCGCGGGCTCGGGTGCACTTCGGCGGCGGCGTCGCAGGCCCACGCGCCGCGGTCCGCGGCGGACTGGCGCGGGCTCGGGTGCGCGGCGGTGGAGGCGGCGCAGGTCCACGCGCCGGCCGCCGCGGAGAACGGCGCGCGGCGCTCCGAGGAGGGGCGCGGGAGGCGGCGGAGGAGCGAGAGGGAGAGGCGGAATGCGAGGGGCGCGGGAGGCGGCGGCGTCGTCGTCAGCGGCGGCGGCGGGATGGGCGGGGACGTGTGGTGCACGCCCGGGATACCCTTCGCCGCCGAGGCCTCGTCGGTGGACTGCGTGGTGGCGCCGCACCAGACGGCGGGTGCGCGCCGCTGCGCCGAGGGCGAGCGCCCGCGCAGAGAGGTATGCCTTGTTTCTCCCTGTCTGTTGCGGATTCAGTTCTAGGTGCTGAATGCCTGCATCTGTTCGTACCACCAACTACCAATAATATTCCTGTTTTTTCTTGGACTTCTTGTCTTATTGTGGTCAAATTCAGACATGTTTGTACCTTATCTGTTCACATTCATCATTAATTCATTCAAATTTCTACCTCGTGCTGCCGAATTGACCATTGGTTTCTCCTTGACAGAGGCCTGCCGCACCTCCGGGCAGGAGGGTCACCATGCGGGAGCACATGTCGTCGTCTCCCATGAATTCACCGCCACACCATGACATGCTGTTCGCTGATGCTGACCGCGCACCTTCAGGCCGAAACCGACATATGAGTGGGCGCCGTTACTCGCACGCGCGGCTCGAGGAAGAGGTACGAATTCAATTATGCAGAATTTGTTCAGTTAAGCGTGTTGTATCGTCTGCTTAGCTTGCGTAAGGACTTTTACCATTTGTCTTATTAGCTTTACAAACTACAAAATTACAATGTGATAACATCAGAGTCTTGTATCCTTGTTCTTAGAAAAGTTGATGCCCGCAAAAGGGTGATCCCTGCATAGGTAGATACCGATGTGTGCTGATTTTGTTTGTTGTTAGTTGAGTATGTCATGTGATACCATCCTTTTGAAATATGGAGTGTCAGCTAAGATGTGACTTTCGGTTAGACATTCAAGACCTAACAGGCTGCACCACGGGAAGTGTAGTACCCGCGTGCTATCTACCTGGTGGTAATGTACACATGTTTATTGAGCAGCCGCCGAGAGATATGAGGGGTTCACATGAAAGCAGGTGACACCGTGATAGCAGAACGTGGCTCAGGATAGCAGAACGTGACACCTGCAATGAAGGATTATAAGCCTGACTAAGGTTAAATTTGGCTGTTCATGTAGGTTCTGTAGTAACAGTAGGTTTTAAGTAGCGCTATAAGAAGGTAGAGTGTGAACCAACATTCTTTTCAGTGAAAGGTGTTCTTTGGTATTAGATTATATTGTTGTAATTACTAGCCAAAGTACCTAATTGTTCAGGTAAAAGGAGTTGACTGTTTCCATGCCACTTTAGTCTGTAGGCGTGCGTACTTGTTCTATACTACAGGCTGACACCTGGCTGTTGGTGACTCCAAGTACCCATTACTCAGTCATCCGTGTGCATTGTAGATCCAGCAGTATTTTTGTAGGGGCGATCCCTATTTATGTATTTAGTCAGAATGTGCTTTCTTCTTTCATTTTCGAACTTCTTATTTGCAACTTGCAGATGATGATGTTCCGAACAAGGATATTATTGGGAAGAATGGGTATGTATGATCAGTACCAGGATTGGCGCCTTGATGTTGATAACATGACATATGAGGTACTCTCGCACTGCATATCATGTTAAAACAGAAAGTTCTCTCGCACTGCATATCATGTAAAACAGAAAGTTTGCATGGTCATCATATATAGCTTACTATTTCCCCTGGCAGGAACTGCTTGATCTTGAGGACAGAATTGGATATGTAAGTACTGGGCTGCGTGAGGATGAGATCATTCGAAGCCTTAGGATGGTCAAATACTCGGTGTTCAACCCCAGGCATTTTTCTACAGAAATGGATAGGAGATGTAGCATTTGTCAAGTGTGTCCCCTCTCTCATTAGTCCCTCACTCTTGTATCTTTGAACTGGCACATGATGCTTATCTATGTACTGTTTCATTTTTCAGGAAGAGTTTGAAGCAAATGAGGAAACTGGGAAGCTGAGTTGTGGCCACAGCTATCATGTGCATTGCATTAAGCAGTGGCTTTCTCGGAAGAACGCTTGCCCGGTGTGCAAGACCACTGTCTCAAAGACCTGAAGTCCTGCTCCAGAGTCGACACCATACTTCTATAGTTTAGTTGAGCATAATTGAATTAAAATGTGAAGGATTAGTTATTCTTTTGTGGTTGTAGCCCTCCGCATACACACTTGTAGAAGCACAGGTTCCAAGAGTTTATTTGCATACAGAAAGTACAAGATCTTTTTTCCCCATGGTCTACTGAGTATCTAGTAAATGTCTTAACACTGTGAGCCGGGAACCGGAGCACGCCAAGCGCCGAGCAGAGGGTCCTTTGGATCTTGTCCATGGAGACCTCTGCGGTCCGATCTCGCCGCCAACACCGGGGGGTAAACGCTATTTTCTTCTCCTTGTGGATGACAGGAGTCGTTTCATGTGGTTGGTGCTCCTGAGCGCAAAGATCGACACACTCGCCGCAGTAAAGAAGTTCCAGGCGAAGGTGGAAGTCGAGACGGGCCGACGACTGCGCGTTCTTCGCACAGACCACGGGGGTGAGTTCACCTCCGTGGAGTTCGAGGAGTACTGTGCGGAGCGCGGCGTCAGTCGCCAGTTCTCGGCGCCGTACACCCCACAGCAGAACGGGGTGGTGGAGCGGAGGAACCAATCGGTGGTGACCATGGCGCGGAGTTTGCTCAAGGGCCGGGGTGTGCCGGCCAAGTTCTGGGGAGAAGCCGTGGCCACGGCGGTCTTCCTCCTGAACCGGGCGCCCACCAAGAGTCTGAATGGCATGACGCCGTTCCAGGCCTGGCACGGACGAAAGCCGGAGGTCAGCTTTCTCCGCACCTTCGGCTGCCGCGCGTTCGTCAAGGTGACCAAGCCACACCAGAAGAAGTTGGATGATCGGGCGGTACCTGCGGTCTTCATAGGCTACGAACAAGGGTCCAAGGCCTGGCGCTTCTACGACCCTGTGACCGGCCGCGTCATGGTGTCGCGCGACGCAGTGTTCGACGAGCACACCTCGTGGGACTGGAACGCCAGCAGGATCACCGACGCGCCGGCAGGCTTCACCGAGTTCACCGTCGAGCATGTCGCTAAGGAGGAGCATTCCGACGCTATGGCATTCCCTATGCCCAACACAGCGACGGGGACGCCAGGCGCAGCAGCAGCCTCAAGCGCACCACTGCCGGCACCACAGCCGGTGATGGAGTCCCCAGCTGCGCCAGCGCCATCACTAGTTTTCACCTCACCACCAGCGGACGCTGCTGACTACCTCGACTCCGACAACGACGTGACGCCGCGCTACAGGGCGCTTGATAATCTTATTGGTGAAAGCTCGCCACCAGGCCTCGCCGCGCGCAACCTCGAGGTAGAGCTCCACCTCCAGATCGGGGAGGAACCAGCGTCATTTGCAGAGGCGGAGCAACACCAGGAGTGGCGCCGTGCAATGTTGGAGGAGATCGACTCCATCCAGAGCAACAACACTTGGCGCCTTGTGTCCCTGCCTGCAGGCCATCGCCCGATCGGCCTCAAGTGGGTTTACAAGGTGAAGAAGAACAGCTCTGGGGAGATCGCCAAGTACAAGGCGCGGCTCGTTGCGAAGGGATACGTCCAGCAGCCGGGGGTGGACTATGATGAAGCGTTCGCTCCCGTGGCGCGAATAGAGTCAATTCGCCTGCTTCTAGCGTTGGCTGCACAGCAAAGCTGGCAGGTTCACCATATGGATGTGAAATCCGCGTTCCTCAACGGGGAACTGGTCGAGGAAGTCTATGTGCGCCAGCCGCCGGGCTTCGTCATCGACGGACATGAAGACAAGGTCCTGCGCCTGGACAAGGCGCTCTACGGACTCCGTCAGGCCCCGCGCGCCTGGAACGCGAAGCTGGACCGCACGCTCGTGGCACTCGGCTTCCAGCGCAGCGCGTCTGAGCATTCCGTGTATGCCCGTGGGCGTGGCGGTTCACGCCTGCTTGTGGGCGTATACGTTGACGATCTGGTCATTACCGGCAACGACTCCACCGAGATTGAGAAGTTCAAGACGGAGATGAAGGCCTCCTTCAAGATGAGCGACCTCGGCAAGCTGTGTTTCTACCTCGGCATCAAGGTGGAACAGCGGAGTGACGGCATCAGGCTCTCCCAGGCGGCGTATGCGCGGAAGATCCTTGACCGTGCAGGCATGGGTAACTGCAACCCATGCAGTACACCCATGGAACAAAGACTGAAGCTCAGCAAACACAGCACAGCACCGGCGGTGGACGCAACTGAGTACCGGGGCATTGTCGGGTGTCTGAGGTATTTAGTGCACACGCGCCCTGATATTTCATATGCTGTGGGCTACGTGAGCAGGTTTATGGAAGCACCAACCACCGAGCATCTGGCAGCGGTGAAGAGGATTCTCCGCTATGTAGCGGGGACCATTGGCTACGGTTGCTTCTACAAGCGGTCAGGAGTAGAGCTGAAGCTGCTTGGGTATAGTGACGCCGACATGGCTGGTGACATCGACACCCGGAAAAGTACCACTGGAGTTCTGTACTTCTTCGGTTCCTGCCCAGTCAGTTGGCAGTCTCAGAAGCAGAAGGTCGTCGCTCTCTCATCATGTGAAGCAGAGTACATAGCGGCGACAACTGCAGCATGTCAAGGTGTTTGGCTGGCACAACTCCTTGCAGAGTTGCAGAGTGAGGAGTGCAAGCCATTTCTCCTGAAGATGGATAGCCAATCGGCTATAGCCCTCAGTAAGAATCCTGTTTTCCATGAAAGAAGCAAGCACATAGATACACGTTTTCATTTCCTCAGGGAGTGCATTGGAGACGGGAAGATGGATGTGGTTCATGTCCGCACTGAGGGGCAACTTGCTGACATACTGACAAAGCCACTTGGGCGTGATAAGTTCTGTGAACTGCGTGTTCAGCTTGGCGTCGTCAAGGTCAGTGAAGGGCATCAAGTTTAGGGGGTGAACTGTCAGCAAATAAACTTGTGCCTTGTATCGTTTACAGCTTTCTTTGTTTGAGTTAGTTAGCTGAACGCCCAGTCTGTTAGTTTTCTGTTAGAGGCTGGGCGCTAGGAGGTCGGAGACGTGCTGGTTCACGTCGCGGCCGTAGCGCGCGGCACGAACGCGTCGTGCGGGATGGCGCACGAGCCTAGCGCGGTTGTGGCGCGCGCATGCAGGAGCTAGTAGACTAAGCCCTGCCTTTCATTTCCTTCAAGTTGTATTCAGTACAAATAAGAGAGAAATAGAACCAGAAAAGGCTGCTATCGTTCGCAGCGCAAAACTACTGAGTCCACTGTTTTTCTTCCTCGTTGTTTTCCACCGAGGGAGCACATCGCCGGCAAGTTCCCGGCTCACAAACACATGGCAGCCGGATTGCATGAGTTCATCAGTTCATCTGTTGTTCAGACAGTTTTTGCATCTGTTGTGCTATTCTGTTTCATTCTGATGGCGCGTGCAGATTGTTTAGCTTTTCCCTTCTTTTAAGGATCTCTTTTAGTTTGTGTTATGCACAATGCACATGTAACATATATGTCAAGTGAAAAACATGAGCAACTTAACTTTGTCCCCTACATTTCCCCGCAACGAGTTCTAGGTACTTCGGCACCAATGCCCTCCGCTTCTTCCCTTGGACGTTGAACGCCGGCGACCTTGGCTTCGGCGCCACCGACGATGACGGCGTCGCCGTCCTTCTCGACGTCCCTGCCACCTCGTTCTCCTTCGGTGCTTGCCTCCTCCGCGTCTGCGCCCTCTGCAACCCAACACGCGGTTCACGCTCCTCTGCGCGCGGATCACCCGCAGCCTCCGCTTCCCCGGCTGCCGCCATTTCTGCGATCTCCCTCTCGATCGCCTCGGCCCGCATCACCACCTCTTTCTCGCCGGCGCGCAGCGCCTCCACCCACGCCTCCGCCGCGGCCACCTTATTCTCGGCGACGGCGCGGACGGCCTCGCCGCGGCCGGTCAGGTAGTCGTACTCGAACCTGGCGATCGTCACGTCGCCTCCAGTGCTCCCCGGCGTCACGGCCAAGCTGTCGACGACGCCCCTGAGCTTCTCCGTCGCCGCGGCCTCCGCCGCCCTCGCCGCCTCGAGCTCCCCGACCGCCTCCCTCACCCTCCGCTCCGCCGCGGCGATCTCCGCGCCGACGGCCTCCGCGTCCTTCCTCACGCGCCGGTTCTCCAGCTCCGTCTGCGCCCTCTCCTTCCCCGCCGCCTCGGTCTCCTCGCCCAGCCGCCGGAGCGCGGCCGACAGCTCGGCGAGCGCCGCCCCGGCGCTCTCGTCCGCGGCCGCGGCGGCGTCCAGCCGGGACCTGGCCCGGAGCAGCCTGGCGTTCAGCTGCCGCACCTGCGCGCCGGCCCTCTCCTCCTGCTCCGCGAGCCGGCCGATCTCCTCGGCGAGCCGCGCCGTCTCCCTCCGCGCGCGTTCCTCGGAGCTCTCTTCCTTGATGGACGCCAGCTCTGTCCTCGCCGAGGTCAGCTCGGCTTCCGCCACGGCCTGCGGCGACCCGTCGTGTTCCCCGCGTCGCGTGATGGTCAGCGCGGACTCGGCGTTCTCGACGTGGTCCGTCGTCGTTGTCGCCTCCGTCGCTGGCACCATCGCCATCTCTGCCGACGGCTCGAGCCCCACCTCGGAGCTGCTCGCCGTGGCAAACCTCTCGTCACTCGAGCGGCTCCTGTTTCTCCGCGTGGGCTGGTGCGTGTTCTTGCGGGATCCGCCGGCCCCGGCGAGCCCTCCTATGCCGCGGCCACCGTTCTCCACGCCGGCCTCTCGCTCCACGCCGTCGAGGGGATGACGACGCGAACCGGAGCTGAGCACCCTGGGCGTTGGCGTCTCCGTGTCCACGTCCCTCTCGGCCTCGGCCTTGGCGTCCCTCGCGGCCTTCACCTCGCGCTGCAGCTTCCGGAGCTCCCTCTTGACGCGGCCCAGCTCCTGCATCACCTCGACGTACAGCGAGTTACTCTGATCCTGAGGCTGATCAGCGCCGGGTGACTCGACGTCCACGAGCACCTTCTTCCTCCTGCCGCTGGCACGCGTTCCATGGAGCTCCGACAACCTGTGAGACCTCGTCTTGGCATTGGCCTGCTCGATCTGCTGCTCCAGCTCGTTGGCCATGCTGCTTGCCCTTGACAGCTCGGCATCGGCACGGGCGCGCTCTCGCTCCGCGACGGACCTGCGTTGGTGCACGCTTGGTTTCGCCGGTGATTCGACCGCAGGTGAAAATTTCTGCATGCGCCGTGGTCGGTATCAGACACAGCATAACAGTACAGCTCGGCAGAAACAGATTTCAGTATTCGGATGGCACTTGTACTTGTACGTACCTTTTGGGTGGCTCTTCTTCTGCCCCTCCCTGGCCTCCTCACGTCGACGCTCTGACCAAAGACGCTCACGGCTTCTCCTGATCTGCTCTCTCCCGAGTTCTGCTCCATTTTACTCTCCACAATTTGGGAAGCACTCCTGGAAGCTGTGGTTATATAGGAGAAGAAGATGTTCGAGCCGTGTGCTATCAGAGAGGGACAAGCGTTGGCTTTGCGATTCCAAGCCGGAATGGTTTGCAAAATTCAGAGCAGGAGCTCACTACAATACATCGCAGTCACAGCTATATACATTATCCATCCTGTTGCTGTCACGGCCTCCTTCTAGAAAGCAGCGTACCTGGCTGGTGATTGTGATTTGTCCCCATCTCGCGTTTCCTTGTTAAATCAGTTGACAGTTCATCGTCGCGGCAACTCTGAACAGCTTTCGTGGTGCGTTGGACAGCATATACACGAAAGTCCTAGAAAAACGTTGGGCCAATAAAATCAGGAACGCCTTCGATTGGATCGGCGAGTCAGCACTCATCAGCCTCAGGGGACCTTGGCGTTCATGAGTAGTTTACCGAATATGCCAAGATTTCTGGTGTTATTACATCTTTTTGTGATGACTGAACAAACGGGCCCTGTTATATTCAGCAGACTGTGTTTAGTTCCAAAAAGTGGATGAAAAAGTTTGGTGAAAATGTCACCTCCGACACTGTAGCGCACTGTAGCACTATTATGACCCAAGTAGGCTCAAAAGATTCGTCTCGTCGTGTACAACAAAACCATGTAATTAGTTTTTTTATTTACCCACGTTTAGTGTTACATGCATGATGAGAGAGATTTAATGTGATAGGTGGATAGTGAAGTTTGGAGAGAGAATTTTGGAAAGTTTGGTGATGTGACGGAGAACTAAACACAAACACAGCCAATCTGAATATCTGATATATGATAGACTGCAGCAGATCCGTCACACACACCTCGTTTCATGCGTCACGCTAGTTAACTGCATCAACCAAGCTCGCCATATGGTGAGGAAGATACAATGCCCGTGCCTTGGAGACTCCTAATACAGCACGGACACGGCCGGCCAATTCCCTTTGCCTTGCGCTTACGGCAAAGCCAGCCCCAATCCTAGAACCAAACAAACCGTGTGCGAGTGTAGCATCACCGTTGTTATATGAGATTCTTGACCTTAATCTAAAAAAATGTGAGATTCTTGACGGGATATACTGTCACGGGCCAGATCAGATCAGCAGTGACGAGAGCGTGTATGCAGCAAGAAGACAGTACAGCACCTGATGCCTGATGAACTGATGAACCTGATGGTGTGTGTGGTACTGTGGTGGCTGAGACAGTTGGCTTCTCCTGGGCCCTGACTGGCGAGCAGAAATTGAAGGGATAATAGACAGCTCCATGATTGTTAGAAGTTCCTAGACTCGCAGGTCTTGATCACCAATCAAAGTCGCGCGGAGTGTTAGCGAGAAATGCAGTAGCGATCGGACGCAGGACGCCCAAGCCCAAGACACGCCTTGCCACGGCAACAGCAGCACTGGAGCACAGGCACGCAACGAGATGGCCCCATGCGTGAAGAGCAGCAGCCACGGCAGAGCGCGAGTAGAGGCGGGCGCGCGTCGCGGCGGTCACCTTCGGCTGCGGCCGCCGGCGGCGGCGGTCGCGACGGCAGCGGAGACGCAGGAGGCGGCAGCGGAGTGCACGGCCGCGTGCTGCGTCCTGTGCGCGTGCCTGCCCGTGGCCGCGCTCTGCTGCGCGGCGCGCGCGTGCGTCGCGCTGGCGCGGGGTTGTTGCGGCCGGCCGCGGCGCGCCCGGGGCGTCCTGGCTCCGAGCGCCTCTTCGTCGTCACTCTCCGACGAGGAAATCGGCAGCACAAGCTAGGCGCGGCGGCCGCAGGCCAGGGAAATGCAAAGCTGAACCTGCAGAGATAAGCCAGTGCAAAGCTGTTTCTTTCTCCATCTTAGTCTCTGTAATAATTCAGGAAAGCAAACATATGGAGATTTAGGATGAACGGCAGTAGATGTGGCAAAGCGAAAAGTTACAAATGATAGTGACACTGGGAATGGAGGTTGTAGAAAAAGACCAGTATTTCTTCCTGTATCTATTGTACAGGCAGATTAAATAATCTGACATACAATACACCAGATTGCGTTCTGAGCTGAACCTACAACTATGAACATCTCCGATGGTATTTAGCCCATACAAATACTAAGAGCCACAGATAGAAAAAAAATTGTATAGCCAGGGTCAAAGAAAATATGAAATGCAGCCCTTGGCCCTCGCATCTGATTGGTTTCCTCTGTCGCTGTAGAGAACTTGATCTCCTTAGGTCGTAGCCATATTTAGGCCGTGTTTAGTTGCCGAAAGGCAACTCCCGAATTGGGACTGCGCCGGCTGACGCGCGTCAGTCGGTGCACTGTAGCATTTCGTTTGCATGTGCGAAAAATTATCCAAAAATTTATTACTTAGGCTCAAAATGTTCGTCTCGCAGAGTACAACAAAACTGTGTAATTAGTTTTTGATTTCATCAACATTTAGTACTCCATACATGTTATGACATTTTGATGTGATGGGGAATCTTCTTTTTGCATAGTAAATTTGGGAGGTGAATTTGGGATCCATACATGTCAAGACCGGATTTTATCAATTATCTAAAAAAGAACTTTATCTCCCTTCCTGACAAAGCACAGTAAACCATACACTGTTCATTCCAAATTCGGCCAATCGATCATAGAAAAAAAATGCCAAACAGTGTGTATAACACGTACATCTGTGAATCTGTTATGTATAACTAGTACTAGCATCTAGCTACAAGTCATCAAAAAAGTTAAAGAAAAGAGTTGATGAATCGGTTCAACAAAGACGGCACTATCAGAGTGGCAGGACGGCACTCCGTGATCCCCGGCTCTGGCTGAACGAGAAGAAAGACCGCCGCAGCCTCCTCGAGGACGACCGGCCAGTGTCGGCGGCGGTGCTCATCACCATCTCCCCTTTGCTGCTGCCCATCAGCCTATCTTCTCGTGCGGCAGCCGCCGCCGGCGAGCCTGACGACGACGAGCTGTTCTGCTGCAGGATCATCCTCTGCAGAGCGAGGTAGAAGCGCTTGTCGGCGCACGAGTCCATGGACAGCGACCGCCGCATCGGCAGAAAGCTGCCGCTGCTTCTGCCGCCGCCGCCGCGCTCATTGCTCGGCGCGGCTGATGCTGCCGGTTGCTCCGCTGCCACGGCGGCGGCGGAGGGAGAAGTGCTCGTCGCGATATCGATGACGATGTCGTCGTCGTCGTTGGCGGCGGCGGCGGGGGCGGCGCGCGGGAGCTGCATGCCGGCGGGGCCCGAGACGACGGCGGCCCTGCAGAGCGGGCAGCTGGCCATGGCCTGGAGCCAGGCGTCGATGCAGTCGATGTGGAAGGCGTGGAGGCAGGGCGGCAGCAGGCGGAGCCTCTCGCCGTCGCGGAAGTCGGCGAGGCACACGGCGCATTCCGCGGCGGCGGACGTTGCGTCCGCCGGCAGGAGGTGGTGGTGGGGTTTGCCGTGGCAGCGGTACCGGAAGGTGGGGATCCGGCGTATGGCCGCCTCCTCCAGGCCGCTCCGGCGGGGCGGTTCTTGGACGGTGACGGAGACGGAGATGCGGTGGTGGGCGGCGACGTCGTCGTGCAGCAGCTGCTGCAGGTCGGACCGCCAGAAGAAGAGGAGGCCGCAGCGGGTGAGGAAGAGGTAGTAGGCCAGCAGGAGGAGGGAGATGGTGAGTATGCCGACGATGGAGACGGACAGGACGGCGAAGCTGGTGCCCGGGAAGGGTTCCATGTCAATCACTGGGGGGAATGGGAGTGCTAGTGACGAAGACGACGATGATGCAATGCAGCTTCAGCACAATATAGTGGTGATGCAGGAATTGATATTTGAAGCACTGAGGTTGTTGATGAACGCGGGATTCAAGATAGAAGATGAGGGTGGTGTGAATAGGGAGAGGGTGCCATTGACCTGCCGGATGGCCAATGCAACGCAAAAAGCCACCCACGCGCAACAAACTCTGCTGCTGGCATGTCACAGCGAGTGGAGTGTCGGTCAGAGTATTCATCGCGAGTTCGCGGTGGAGTGAGTACACACACTTGCTTTGACCACCATCGTTGGAGGCAAGGACCAGGAAGAAGAAGCATGGACATGCAGCAGCTGCCGCGGACCGGAAGGGACGGCGCAGCTGCAGCTGCACATGCATGAGTTCCAAAATGGGTTGCCGTTTCAGACGGGCAGGTCTGATCCTCCATTGCCTCCAACGGCTGATAGGTGGGCCCATCGATTTCGGATAAGAAAATACCACACTACTGTACGCACTCAGATTCCGGTATGTGATTAGGGCGTGGTATACCACAATTAGTAGCTGCATGTATGACCAAGTGATTTGGAGATACCCGCAAAAAAAAGTGATTTGGAGAGACTTCCATATGCATGCTTTGACTTTGACTGGCTAGCTCTCGATCAGTGGATCCCGTTGTTTGATGGGAAGGGAACGGTATGTCCGTAAGGCCAGTTTTAGTTAGGTTTTACGGGAGTTTCATGGCATTAAATATGCAGATGTGGTAGAGGAGAGAGTGAAGAGTTTCATAACATGTGAGATGAGTTGATGAAACTCATCTGGCACAGTTACCTAGTTTCTGGTCTAGATAACCGTGTGATGAAATCCTGCACTGAGAATGACCTAATCTGCAGTGGACCCATTCATTGACTCTGGTTGCAGCTATAGCCTTGGTCAAAAGCAACAGTAATCCAATCAATCCTCTGCTAAGGCCGCGTTTAGATGCAGAGAGCCGAGCCCCGATTCGGGCCTGGCCGGTCTGACGCGCGTCAGGCCGGCCACTGTAGCGTTTCGTTTGCATGTGCGAAAAATTGTCCAAAAATTTATTACTTAGGCTCAAAATATTCGTCTCACAGAGTACAACAAAACTGTGTAATTAGTTTTTGATTTCATCAACATTTAGTACTCCATACATGTTATGACATTTTGATGTGATAGGGAATCTTCTTTTTGCATAGTAAATTTAGAAGGTGAATTTGGGATCCAAACAAGCCCTAAACCCAACATATGCACATGCGCCCCCAGTCTAGCACGTCGTCTGCCTGCTTGCTTTTCCTATACCCTCTGAGGCTCTGACCACACACACATGACTACTACATGAGTGATCTACGACGACTACCGGAGCTTGGATGGCAAGTTCGCCATCCTTCTCTCTCCGACGACCAAACCACGCCACGGCACCACCATCGTGTAAATGGAATGAGGTCGAGAAGGCATGCCAAACTGTAATACCACCGTTGTTGCTGGGTCAGGGGCAAGATCAGATCAGCAGTGAGGACTGACGAGAGCGTGTATGCAGCGAGAAGACATAACCTCAGGTCCTGACTGACGAGCAGAAAATTAAGGAAGGACAGATAGCTCCATGAGGCCTTGTTTAAATACAAATTTGGGAGGCTAAACTTAGGAGGGATACGTCACTTCGTAATCATTACGCCACTGTAGCATTTCGTTTGTATGTTCGAAAAATTGTCAAAAAATGATTAATTAGGCTCAAAATGTTCGTCTCGCAGAGTACAACAAAACTGTGTAATTAGTTTTTTTTCATCTACATTTAATAATCAATGCATGTTATGACATTTTGATGTGACGGAGAATCTTCTTTTTGCATAGTGAATTTGAGAGTTGCTTTTTCGAACTAAACAAGGCCACGTTGACTGTCAGCAAGAAATGCAAAAGCAATCGAACACATAGGCCCTGTTTAGTTTTCAATCACATCACCAAACTTCCTAAAATTCTCTCTCCAAACTTCACTATTCATCTATCACATCAAATCTCTCTCATCATGCATGAAGCATTAAATGTAGGTAAATAAAAAAACTAAGTATATGGTTTTGATGTACACGACGAGACGAATATTTTGAGCCTAGTTCGGTCATGGTAGGACAATGATTACCACAAACAAACGAAAAGTGCTACAGTACGCTACAATGTCCGATGTAACATTTTCATCAAACTTTCCCTCCCTCTTTTTGAACTAAACACACCCTAGGATGAACTGCAGTACGTAAATGTGGCAAAGCCGGGTAAAAAAGGGGGAGAAATGATAGTGACACTGAGAATGAGGCCGTAAAAAAGCGCAGTATTTCTTTCAATGTCTATTGTACAGGCAGATAAAATAACCTGGCATACAATACACCAGATCGCGATCTGAGCTGAACCTACAACTATGAACACCTATCGGATTGCATTTAGCCTATACAAATAAGAACCAGAGATTGAAAAAAAAATACAGCCAGGGTCAAAGGAAATATGGGACTCCTGTTCTTGGCCCTCTCATCTGGTTGTTTTCCTCTGTCTCTGTGAAGAACTTAACCTCCCTTTCCTGCCAACAGAGTGAAAAAGGGCCAGATAAAGCACAGGAAAATAACAAACCAGAACTACTCTAAGCATAGACCAGTGTATATAAATTGCTGCGACAACTGGGCACCTTAAGATTTACTTTTAGCTAAATTAGATGGAAGCCACTGGAAGTTCTTAGTTTCAATGGTTATACCCTCTTCATCAAGATGAGAGGCACAAAGAAAAAGCTTTCAACACTTGAACAGATCCAACTAGCAGCTGCATTAAGTACACCCAAAGCGACAGAAAGCAACCCAAAGCGCGCGAGTGACGACGTCCGGACGTCGGCAGGGCGCATTTGTGTGGGCTGTTGTAGATTTGGGCCGGATTACTTTGTTTGGATCAAAGAAGGAAAAAGTTTATTTTACGTCCCTTATATTTGGCAGAAGTTTGTTTTCGTCCTCAACGTGAAAAATCAGGAATCTTGTATCCCTCAACTCTTCAAAAGTGCATTTTACATCCCTCGGCGGTTTCGACGACAGTTTCGCTGATGTGGCGGCGGTTTCGCTGACGTGGCGCATTGACATGGAGTGCTTAAAATGGCTGCAACTTTGAAAAATCATATAAAATCATAAAAAAATAATAAAAATATAATTTTTTAGCTTCCTCATGAGCATCTTTACAGTGGAGTCATTTATTTACATGTTTGATATTATTTTCTAGTCGAAATAAAATAGACAAGAAAAGATGTCATAGAACTTGTAAAATGCATAATAAATATTTGAAAAACTATAAAATAGCAAATCCAACTCCTGTGTGCCTCTAGTGAGTGTGTACATCTAGTAGAGTAGTTTGTTTATATATTAGAAGTTTTTATACGGTAGAGTAAGATTATGTTTGTGAATATGCTAAACATAATTCTATTATACCATATAAAAACATTTAATATGTAAATAAAACAACTCTGATAGATGTATACACTCACTAGAGGCACACAGGAGTTGGATTTGCTATTTTATAGTTTTTCAAATATTTACTATGCATTTTACAAGTTCTATGACATCTTTTCTTGACTATTTTATTTCGACTAGAAAATAATATCAAACATGTAAATAAATGACTTCAGTGTGTAAAGATGCCCATGAGGAAGCTTAAAAAATTAGATTTTTATTTCTATCAATTTATTACGATTTTATATGATTTTTCAAAGTTGCAGCCATTTTAAGCACGCCATGTCAACGCGCCACGTCAGCGAAACCGCCGCCACATCAGCGAAACTGCCGTCGAAACTACCGATGGACGTAAAATGTACGGTTTTGAAGAGTCGAGGGATGCAAGATTCCTGGTTTTTCACGTTGAGGATGAAAAACGAACTTCTACCAAACGTGAAGGACGTAAAATGGACTTTTTCCATCAAAGAATCAGCAAACTGTGCAGTTGAACTGGCCCACGGCCCACGCTGTCAAGGTTTGTGCTGTTTTTTTTTTTTGAGCGTAAGGTTTGTGCTGGGTTTTGCACGGGCATATGAACTGCAACAAAACTCAGCTCGCTAGGAATCCTGTTGCTATTCAAAATGAGCCGTTCTCTGATCTCTCTCGATGACTCAATGACCAGCTTACAATATAGTTTCAACAGAATGATCCGGTATAAGAGTGCCTGACGTTTTGGCATTTCATCGGCGTGCACATGTGAATTTAAATATTTTGGAAACTATTGATGGCCAGAATTTCAAAAGTCTGGAGTAATTTTGCATAAGTCATTAACGCCACAATCACAAATCACGATGAGCAAAATGACCCGGCTTGATCAAAATGAGCAGTCCAACAACAAAAGAACGAAATGGGTCATCATATACATCATGTGCTTGTCCACTCAAACTAAGGCGAGACAGCCTTGAACAGCATGAAAAGTTTATTACCCACAGTCCCATACCACCCTGCTCAGAATATTACACCTTGATGGAATATTCTTCATTATTTTAAACATAGAAGAAACATCAAAGTTGCTCTAGTAAATTATCAAAAAAGACCTTAAAAGAAATTATCAAAGGAGACCTTCAAAAAAAAAATCAAAGCAGCACGCTAGGAAACTAGTATTGGTGACAAAGGGCTCGTTGCCAAAATATTAGCATCGAAATAATACTAATTAGCCAAACCGATGATACAACTAATGTATTGAATTGGTAGAGTAGATGGAAATTAGCTGTAAGTTATCGTTGTAAACACCTTGCTTTGCGCCAGCAGGGATAACTTGTCAGGCTCTCCTCATATAGCATAGGGACCAAGGGCATAAATTCAGTACACGAAGATTGCTCTCTTCTGACACCCAACATCTCATCAAGACCAAACAAGCTTTCAATAAAATGGCTTGCCGGATCATATAGGCCTAATTTTCTCCCTGTGTTCAGCAAGATCCTCCCATCCTCAGGATCAACAGCCCATGGCACCACAACATTTGCTCCAAGGGAATAACCCGGCCATCCTTTCAAGTATAATGCAAATACTCTATCCCATTGATCGTAATCTAGCTTCCAAATATTTAACTCTTCCGCGACTGGATCTAAAAGAGCAACACACAGCATTTCCATAAGATCTACCACAAATGCTTGGCAAGAACTGCTACTGTCCCACAATGCAACGCGTGAAGGACAGGGAATGACATTAAACATATCTCTTGCGATGTCAAACGATACAATAGCCCTCTGAGAACTCTGCCCCAACCTTGGTTCACTCATCCAGTAGAGCACTCCCGAGAGATAGGTTGGTGGCATGTGATTCACGAGCAGAGGTGGTAAGAGGGTGCTTTGCAAGGAGCCACCAGTACCAGAAATAATGGAGCATGTCAAGTAATATTGACGAGATTCAAAATCCTTCCAGTGATAAAAAATTTCAACAATGACATGCTCCTGTTTCAACAGATTGAATCCCAGGCCAACAATCTTGTTCCCAACTGCAAAAGCATGGTCCTCAGGTGTCCATCTATATATAGAAATATTCCAGGGTACATGGCAGTGTGGTCCTCGAGTTTGATTAACATAACAGTAACCTGTAACAGGGTTGTAGATGTAGTCCTTTGTTTTAGTGCTTAGCAAGTTCATACCATGGCAAGGCTTGGAGCAAACCACCTTGGTGTCAAGCCATGTATCACGATTAGGAGCCTGTCGAAGGATTTTCTTTAAGGGAGCAAAACTAAAGACTGATCCCCGAGCACCCTTGCCCACAAGCATAACCTTTGGTCTCATGTTCATATTCTTATGTGAATAGTAAGTGCTCATGAAGCTTTCCTTCTCGATCAACCTAAGCCATTGCTTGCAGACAAGTTTTAATTGCACAATATAAGAACCTGGGAGTTGGAGTAGAATCTCCCTAGTCGCCTTAGCCAGGGGTGCTGATAAGGCTATCTCTTCATTTATCTGATGCACTGGAACAAGGCTCTCCTTAAATAAAGAGATTCTAAGAGCAGAATGTTCAGTTTGATAAGAAGGATGGGTTTCTCTGATTGCAAGAATGGTTTCTAGAGTTTCAAAAGCAGGATCATACATAATCACCTTGCGTTCGGATGTAGCAAAAATTACTTTCTTTGACCCACAATCGCCAATGGAACCAATAATTTTAACAATCTGCGGGTCGACTAAATCTCTGGCAACATTAGGTAACAAGTCAATGCGATGCTCCAGTGACCAACCACCAGAGTTATAGTCGTTCAGCTTCCAAATCTCCAACATGCTGCAATCATATGACACCTTACGAAGGTCACGGAGCATACACAGGTGACCAGCAAGCTCCACCAAGTGTACACCTGATACCACCCGTTCCTGGACCATGCACATGTGGCCCCTATCCTCCAGAAAGAGCACACCTGGTGGCATGAATGGCGGTGATGGAACCCATCTGAATGTCTCATCGCTGACAGAAAAGGATAGAATGCCAGTCCGTGGCCTTTTGACCACAATAAAAGGATGGACAAGCCAGTGTAGAAATCCATCTGCAAACACTGGCAGCAGTTTATCCCGTATTGAATAGTTAATTGCGCCTTCAGCAGCCCTGCAGAACCTGAAGGGTACGCCTCCAACGGCTGGCCTCCAACAATCCCCATGCTCACCTCCAAGAGTGTACACCTCACACTTAATACGCTGCTTATCAAGGTAGTTCCCTCGAAATAACCTCACCACCTTGTGCTTCTTTCTCTGGGCATCAAACCCAAGTCCAGCAGTCGCAAACGCCACATCTTGGCAAGGCGGCAACCGGGTGACTGCCCTTGTGGCTGCATTGAAGACATAGTAAGATGGCGCCACAGCGTCATATAGAAGGGTGAGTCCGTGGCACGGTGAAGATGTCATGTCCACAAAGTCACCACGAACATCGTTCAAAGCGAACAGCAGGCCATCGTCAGGACTCGACGATGAGCCCAAGTACACTCTTGCGGCATTGAAATTAGCTGTTGGTGAGGTGAAAAACAGCTTAGGTGGCACTGATGCTGCCTCGGTCTTCGCCATGTGAAGCCAACAGAATTCCTCAGAAGAAAGCACATCAGCCCAATGACCGGCAGACAGCCCGAAAGCGGAGGATCGACTTGACGGGCAGCCGCAGGAACACCTCTATCATCATCTCCTCCGGTAGCACCTGTGTACCACCAGGTGCTACAACCCTCCTCTTATTCCCCGTCGTCATGTCACCCAAAAATTGATCAGCTCGCTGAGATAGTTTGCACTGAAACAAACACAAAATCGAGTAGTACGTTTAACCATGTATAATGTAAAAGGACACTAGATATTCTGAAAATTCTGAGTAAAGAGGAGAAACACGCACCTGTAAATCCCAATCTCAGCGTCAACAGCGTTCGACGGCGTTTTGAGGCGAGATGAATTGCCCACCAGGATGCAATAGCCCCTCTTTTTTCAACTTCTATTCTATACAGATGGGGCATGAAGGAGACGTCTCATCTCAGCCGGAGTCCGAAAGGAACACACCTAGAACACATGAACACATGCAATCAGGACTCCTGATGATAAAATTAAGACTTAGCCGACAATCCCGCGTGTCAGCTGCGGTAGCTTCCTCAACAGTCAACACCAGCCATGTGCCTCCGCCCATACCCGGTTGCCAGCCCGCCGACGTGACCGCCGCGCAGGCTGGGGGGCGGAGGAGGTGGCCGGTTCGTGCTTCTGTGCGATGGTGGAGGCGGCGGCTGAGGCGGCCTCCAGGCGTGGCGGGTGGATCTCAGGAGTCAGGCAGGACTCGACGACGGAGGAGGATGCGGGGGAGGTGATTTTTTTTATATCTCTATATAATAATATCTAATAAGTAAGATTGATAATTAACGAATTGAATTTTACCTTCTTTAAGTTGTATTTCTTTTAACGATAATCTTAAAGATCATGAGTATTAGATAGAGATATAATTGATTCAGCAGTGTTTGGTTGGGGGTGTAAAATTTTTACACACGTCTGACCACGGGTTAAAAGTATTAAATAAAGTTAATTTAAAAAACTACGTACAAAACATCTAAGATAATTCGCGAGACCTATCTAATGAGATTTTTTACTGTATGATAATTAGAGGACGATTATTGTAGCATTACTGTAGCAAATTATGAATTAATTTGGCTCATTAGATTCAACACGCAAAGTTACACTCATCCTTAAAAAGTTTTGTAAATAGACTTTATTTAATATTTCATACATGCAAGATTTATCGAAGAAAAATTATCCAAACAACCAAACACGGCCATTAAATCAATCTGTGATCCGTCCCACGTGTCCTCCTACCAAACGAATCCAAGCCTACGTGACTCCAACTCTATCTCTGTCGTCTCTCCATCTGCATAGATAGGAACTTTTTTTCGAGAAAACAGGGTTGATATTTCATTCATATTGTGGTGATTACAGCTGCAAACTTACAAAGACATCCCTCAAAGAAAATAAAATTGCATTCCATTGACAATAAATTCTGGATTCCTGGAATACAGTTATATACAGTACTAGTGTAAATATGTCCATCAGCCACTTCGGTAGCATCTTCATCAGAGCACACAGGGAGGCAACAACAGTACTCAGCAGATTACATCTATATTCTCTAATTTTTGGCAACATAGAAGTCATGTAACAACAAGCTATTCATTTCAGCAACGTTCTATTCAGTAGGAAAAGTTTTACATCTTGAAAACCTGAGATACAAGGAACATCAAAGCTACACTAGGACATTGTCAGAATACAATAGAAACACTGCTGATGAAGCGGCTTGTTGGCTGTTGCCTGTATCCCTAAGTACTAAATTACAAAAAAAAAGCATATAGCCATGCTGTTGAATTGCTAGAGTAGACCTTTATCAGCAATAAGTTATCGTCGTAAGCACCTTGATCTGCGCATAAGGGGATAACTTGCCAGGCTCTCCTCGTATAATATAGGGACCAAGGGCATTATTTCAGTGTATGATAAATTCCTTCTCTCCAAAGATTGCTCTCCGCTGGAGCATGCAAAATTATTCCCAGGTAAAGCAGACGAAGGATCATCTGAAAATTCGCACTGCTTGAATTTGTGTGTACATAACTTCTCGGCATAGTGCTTCTGTTTGGCAATGCGGAATTTTTCAGCAACGCCAACATGAGAGGATTGCTCAATACTTCTGACACGCAGCACCTCTTCAACATCATACATATTTTCAATTGAATAGCTTGATAGATCGTAAAAGCCTAATTTCCTCCCTGTGTTTAGCAAGATCTTCCCATCCTTTGGATCAACAGCCCATGGTATCACCACATTTGTGCCAAGGGAATAGCCTGGCCAACCTTTCAAGTACACAACATATGCTCTATCCCATTGATCATGTTCTCGCTTCCAAATATTTAACTCTTCTGCATCCATATTTGCAAGAACAGCACATAAGGTTCCCTCAAGCTCTACCAAAAATGCAGAACTTCTGCTGTTCCACACAGCAATACATGATGGACAGGGGATGACATCAAACGTGTTTGTTGCTATGTCGAATGACACAATGGTCCTCTCATAATTTTGGCCCAACCTTGGATCACTCATCCAGTAGAGCACTCCTGCGAGATAGACGGGTGGCATATCACTCACAGGCAGAGGCGGCTGGAAGTAGCTTTGCACGGAGCCCATGGCACAGGTAGAAACTGTGCATGTCAAGGCATATTGACGGGATTTGAAATCCTTAAAGTGATAAAAAACTTCAACAATGACATGATCTTGCATCGACGGATTGAACCCCAGGCCAACATTCTTGCAGCCAACTGCAAAAGCATGGTCTTCTGGTATACAGCCATGGCTAGGAATGTTCCAGGGTGCGTGGGCAAATGGCCCTCGAGTGTAATATACACGACGGAAACCTGTACAAGGGTTGTAGAGATAATCCTTCAGTTCAGTGCTTAGCAGGTTCATACCAAGGCAAGGTTTGGAGCAAACAACCTTTGTGCCAAGCCATATATCATGATTAGGAACACGTTGAAGCAACTTCAAGGGGGTAAAACTGAAGCCAGATCCTCCAGCGCCCTTGCCCACAAGCATGATCTTCGGCCTCCTATCCATGTTCTTATGCAAATAATAAGAGCGCATGAAGCAATCATTCTCTATCAACCTAAGCCACTGCTTGCAGACAATTTTAGACTGCACTGTACAATCAGCAGGGAGTCAGAGCAAGATCTCTCTAGTTGCCCTAGCCAGAGGAGCTGACAAGGCTATCTCTTCATTTGTTTGATGCACTGGAACAAGACTCTCTTGAAATAGAGAGACTCTAAGAGCAGGTTTCTCAATTTGGAGAGATGAATGCGTCTCTCTGATTGCAATAACAGTTTCTAGAGTCCGAGACACTGGATCATAAACAATCACCTTGCGCTTGGATGTAGCAATGACTATGTTCTTCGATGATCCACAGTTGCCAACAGAACCAATAACTTTAATAACCTGAGGCTCAATTAAATCTCTGGCAACATGCTGTAACAAATCAATGCGATGCTCTAGTGACCAGCCGCCAGAGCTGTAGTCATTCAGCTTCCAGATCTCCAACATGCTGCAATCAAACGAGACATTACGAAGGTCCCGGACCATACACAAGCTGCCAGCAAGCTCCACCAAGTGCACACCTGATACCCCAAAGGGTGGCGACCGGATCCATGTAAAGGTCTCATCTGTGACGGAAAACGATAAAATGGCAGCGCGTGGCCTTTCAACGAGAAATAGGGGAAGGAGAAGCCAGTGTAGAAATCCATTTGCAAATACCGGCAACAGTTTATCCCATGTAGCATGGCAAATAGCAGCATCAGCAGCCCTGCAGAATCTGAAGGGTACACCTCCAACAGCCGGCTTCCAACCATCCTCATGGTCACTCCCCACCGTGTATACCTCACACTTAATATGCTGCTTATCAAGGCGATTCCCATGGAATAACCTCACAACCTTGTGCTTCTTCATCCGGTCATCAAACCCAAGTCCAGCAGTCGCAAACACCGTACCTTGGCAAGGTGGCAACCGGGTGACTGCTCTTGTGGATGCATTGAAAACATAGTAAGCTGGTGCTGTAGCATCGTGTAGAAGGGTGAGGCCATGGCATGGTGCAGGCGTCATGTCAATGAAGTCACCACGTACATCATCAAGAGTGAACAACAGGCCATCATCAGGGCCAGATGATGAGCTCGAATACATCGCAGTGGCGTCAAAACCAGGTGTTGGTGAGGTGAAGAATAGCTTAGGCTGCACTGACGCCGCCTCAGTCTTCGCTGTGTGAAGACCACAGAATTCCTTGGAAGAAAGCATTGCATCCCAGGACCGGCAGACGGCCCGGAAGCGGAGGATGGATTTGACGGGTAGCCGCAGCAAAACCTCTGTTATCATCTCCTCCGGCAGCACCTGTGCACCACCCTATGTTACAATCCTCCGCTTATTCCCCGTCGCCATGTCACCCAAAATTGATCAGCTCGCTGAGAGATGATTTGCACTGAAATAATAAACAGACAGGTACTTTCAAGCTTCAACCATGTAAATGTAATGTAAAGGGGCACTAAAATACTCTGAAAATGGGAGAGAAGAAAAGCACGCACCCCTAAAATTCCAATCTCGGAGTAAACAGCGTCGGCGGTTTCCAATCTCGGCGTAAACGGCGCCGGTGGCGTTTGTATTTGCCCACGAATATGCAAAAATCTCTCCTTTTCTCAATTTTTATAGAGGCCGCATGGGAGTTGGTCTCGGCCCGGGTCCGAAAGGAAGAGTAGGGAATACAGGCTTTCAGGAATCCAACAGAATCAAATAATTAGCCAAAAAATCGCGCGTGTCAGCTGCGGCAGCTTCCTCAGCACCGCCCATGTGCCTCCACCTTCCACTGTTGATGTCCACGCCGAAAGGGCGCCGGACACGCGGTTGCCGGGCCGCCGTTGTGTCCGCCGCAGGCCAGATTTGGCCAGCCTGCGGCGAATCCTGCGAGACGGGATCGGCGGGCGGGAGGGCGGAGGCGGCGATCGGTGCGAGGCCAGGCGGGTGGATCTCTAGGGCGGCGGAGGTTGCGGGAGGCCGGGAGTGGATTGGGAAATGGGATGAGGACCGAGCAGCAGCTCGGTTGGTCGGACTCCCAGGTGGGGGAGCGGCCGCTCGTGGGTTCGATCCTGGCTGGGACAGAATTCACGTGCCTCACCGGGGATTTTTCCAAGGCAGCTGGACCTCCCACACTTTTATGGAAAAACAAAAAAAACTATTTAAACAGAGATATACATGACCCACCGATAGTTACAGCGTGATACGCGGCCGCAGACGCGTCCTCGTTGTCAGTGGCACGTCCTGGATAGCCGGTTCAGTGGCGGAGCGTGGACTGGAATCAAGGAGGGGTCAATTCCATGCTGATCACAAGCTACAGTACATTAGTGTTAAATTATACAAAGCTAGACTAACAGAACACGGCAGCACACAATGCCAGTGCAAGACAACAAAGTTGTATAAGCTATCTTGCTATTGCTAGCCGTTAAATGCAGCTAGCGCCCTTGTACGGGAGGAAGAGAAGTCAAGATGTTTAGTAAAAGATAAGATGATATGGCTAGGCCTGGGCAAAATGCCCGATACCCGTACCCGAACTACTCGAACCCGAACCCGAGGTACCCGATCCCAAATTCGGGTAGCGATTTTGATTACCCGAAATTAGTTTAGGTAATTCGGGTAATAGACTTCGGTACCCGAATTACCCGAACTACTCGAAGTTTGTCATCCTCTTTGTATTTTATCATGTGTTGTTAGTTGAATACTTGAAATTATCATTTTATTATAATATAATTATCTCGGTTTGAACAATTGACTATAATATATTGTTGTCCACAAATTGTTATTGAAATTCTACACAAATTGTTGGTGAAATTATGTATAAATTGCTTCTTAAATTTTGCGTATTTTGTTGTTTTTTTAAATTCGGATAGATCGGGTATACCCGAACCCGAACCCGAATTATCGGGTACCCGAAATTTCGGGTAATGTTTTTTTGAGGCTAATATCGGGTAGCTATTTTCATTACCCGAATTACCCGGCCCGAACAAATCGGGTAACCCGAACGCCGAGGTCTAGATATGGCTGCATGCTTGTAGCTGTTAATTATATGTATAAATTTGTCAATTTTGTTTGATACAATGCCTCCCAATGCTTACAGAACATAAGTGCTGGATTGTAATCTCTCAAGTTTAAAGAACAATATGAATGTGGCAAAGGAGATGCATGCAAACTTAGTTTGCTTTAGTCTTACAAGGGTGCAGGTACTTATGCTTTATATAGTGGTTAGTTCACTAGTGTTTTGCTCTTCACAAATCTCTTTTGAGCGCGCGCGCGGGCGGGGGGGGGGGGGGGGGGGGGAGGGGGGGGGCAGCCCCCCAACGTAGCTCCGCCCATGGCCGGGGTTCGTGGCCTTTTCTCGACTCTGCGGAAGAGAGAAACTTCTATCTTTCTAGTGTATGTCCCGGAGGAGGTCATTCTCCAGGGTCGAGTTTTTTTATTGGGAAATGGGATGACCAGATGTCCGTGGGGCTCGAGAGGGCGAGAGGCGGGTGGGTAAGTAACTTTTTCTCTACAATAAT
The DNA here is from genome assembly GCA_033239725.1 of Echinochloa phyllopogon. NCBI lineage: Eukaryota > Viridiplantae > Streptophyta > Magnoliopsida > Poales > Poaceae > Echinochloa > Echinochloa phyllopogon. Next base: position 16,249,269 of record BTCW01000003.1, on the reverse strand, counting down.
CCGGATTTTTACCATGCGGTGCCACATACTGACATACAAATTTTAATGATGTGGAGAGAGGGGAGAGATCAAGGAAAGAGAACAAGATAAAGCTAAATTTAAGATTATAAGACAACTTTTTCACCATTGTATAAGTTTTGTTGATATGCAATCAATAATATTTAATTAGGAAAAAGTCCAGATCACCCTCTCACCTATGAGGATTGGACTACGTAACCCCCCAACCTATAAAATGGTCTATATCACCCCAAACTTTTCAAAATCGGTCAAATTACCCCTAAATTTTTTTGAAAAATTATAGTAAATCACAGAAAAATTATAAAATAGAAAATCCAATTGTATTGAAATTCAAATGAGTATATCTACACATTGAACATATAATATGGTATGCTTTAGTATATTTTTCTGTAGCTTTAGATTTATGTTTTTCTTCATAGCTGTAAAAAAATGTACTGAAATATATCATATTATATCTTCACTGTGTAGATATACTCATTTTGAGTCCAACACAATTGAATTTTCCATTTTATGATTTTTTCTGTGATTTACTTTGATTTTTAAAAATTGTTTTATGGGGTAATTTGACCGGTTTTGGAAAGTAATATAGACCATTTCATAGGTGGGGGGTTATGTAGTCCAACCCTCATAGGTGAGGGGGTGATCTAGACTTTTTCCTATTTTATTATATAAAACCGCCTATTAGACGACACCAGGCCTAAAGATAGGTATATTGCTAAAAGTAAACAGTGTGATGGAACGTCTCATGCAGTGCCACGTAAAATTTTTACTGATATGGAGTAGGGAGAGATCCATGTAAGAGAAGCGTGTGTTAATTTTGAGGAAATCAACTCAACACATATTTTGCCATTTGATTTGGCAACATTACATTCTTAATAGAGTTTCTTAATATTTGTCTAGAATATGGGACTATTTATAGGCACTGAGAACTCGCCGAAGTACATCTTAGTGAACTTTTGTTTTGACAGGGCCTCTTGGGATCTTGTTGAGCACATTGGAGTCAACCTTCTTGTAGAAATTCCTGAGGTCTTCACCACCCTTGGCGACAAGATGGTCCACTCCTGTTTCATATCTTTCATATAACGCCGGTAAAGTCAAAGCGCACAAAAATCCTAGTCAAGAAAGTCATGGTACATTGTCAAAATAGGTGAACATGTTTTTCTTTTTGCATGCTCTTGTGCTGTGCCCTTGCTGATGCATCTCTTGGGGCATCCATTTTGTCTGATACTTACCAATATACGATATTGTGGTAAAGCTGCAAGTATCTCCAACTATTGCCAATATCCACAAAGATCCAATCACCTTATGACAATGAAGAAATAAACAACATTTTAGCGAGTCCATACTGTCAACTGAAAAATAATGGCATAAATATAATCTGATAAACTTCATATTCTTAGTTGACGTTCTCTAATTAGATCAAAGTTTGAGAGCCCTTCATGTCATCATAGAACATCTGACATCGATTTATTTTTCTCTGTTGAGTCTTCAGAACTTTTACAAGTCATATAACTCTGAACATTGATGCATTGGAACAACATGACTGTCATAGGGCATGGAGACACTATTAAGCACGGCCCAAAGAAGCAAATCGTATGTACCATGAGGAACTTTTTGAGATCCTTCCCGCATGCAATGTCATATAGGATTGATACAAAGTGAGCCAATTTGTAATGGATGGTCTGTGAAATTTCTCTAAATGCTTGTTCAGAAACAATGATCTCTGGGATTTGTGGAGGCCACCTGCAAAAAAAAAAGAGGTTAGATGAGAATCTTTATTCATATTATCGCTTACTAGCTAAAAGAATCTTAAGCAACATGGTATTGCAATTTGCAACCTATCAAAGAGAGGCGCGGCATTCGACCAAATGAAGAGCAGAAGCATCCCAAGAAGTGCAATGTGACAAACGAGCGTTACTACATTGTACTCAACCACGTCGAACAGGATCCAGATCAATGTTGTCCCTAGGAGAATCCCTGCTGATAGGTTTTTGTTCCTCCACAGCAGGACGTCCGCAACTGCAAATCCAAAACACAAAACAGTTCAGAGATCATAGTGGCGCTGATTCAGTCATTCAGACACCAGCGCCTGAATGTTGCTGATACATTAGTTTTCAGAAAATACTAACTAGCACTGCACCTTTCCGCCCACCGAGTAGCTTATGAACTGATCTGCGCCTATGAAATAGCCTTCTTGTTGGTCCATCATCATCGGAAGACGAGTCGCTCTGAACATAAGGAGGCATGGCTTCAGAGTTCTGAGTAATCCTTGTGGCGTTTCGTAGTAATCCGTTTGGTCATGAAAGCTCTCTTGTCCTTATAAGCTGTCAGTTACTAGGAGAGGATAAAGGAGGTTGGCAAGAGAAGGCAAGTATAGCTTTCTGCCGGGGTACAGGGGAATGAACGAATATGAGGCAAGGCTTGCTTCAGCCGAAGGTTTTCTAACAGCTGGGGTATTCCTTCTTACAACCTTGAAGCCACATACTGGTCAGTGGTCACCGAAAATTTCACTGCACAAGTATCGTGCATTTGAGACTTGTTAATTGCTGTGCTTGTGCAACATCTTTGTATAAGAACAAACAGCTTTAATTGGAGAAGGAATCCTTTGTGTGGGTTAGCCTTAGGGTAAAAGACAAGATGGCTTTAGCTAAATGAACTTTATTTGGTTTAGGCTTCAGAAGATTGTATAAGCTTTATTTGAGTTCTTTTAATTTAGGACCAGATGTTTCGGGAACATGAAGGCCTGTCACAGTGATGTGGGATAGGTGAGGCAAGTGCCATTGCCACTACAGAAAGGTTGGCTTAATGGAATGGGCATTAGTATCATGTTAAATTCCTTGACGTTTCGTATTTGTTTGAAAATGTCTATTGTTTTGTAAGAATACAGTGGGCAGTAGCATGTTGGAGAGTTGCTTCTTTGGGCCTGCCTATGAGTACATTTTCACCAGAAACTTGCAGTACAGACTATTGTTGTTGTATAGGTGAAACTAGTTTCTCTTTACTTGTGTGACAGGCTAGCAGCAGCCTAGCACAATATTGGGTAAAGGGAGTTATAGTGGCAGTTTTTCTTAATCAAGGAAAAGGGGAGAAAATTGCTCCTGGATCCACCTAATATGTTCTGAAGATATTCATCAGCTAGTATAGGCATGCAGTGCATGCCTGCCGCGCCCTGAGGCCCTGACCCTTCAATCACTTTTTACCGGATGTTAATGTTCTGATCTCCGCAAGCAACCAAATTAACTGCCAAAGTAAAAGAGCTTTCGCTCATGCTTTAACCATCTCAACTAACCTCATCTGATCAGCTGCATAAGGAACAGCACAATACAACTCAACAAACCTTATCGTGGCCAATCCACCGGACCCTACTTTTTGGCCAGTGTCTGAAACTCACCAAGTGCGTGCCGTTTGTTATGCGCCCAGTTGGGTTGCCTTTCAGCGCAATGTCCACCAAGAATTTCTCTATCAATTACTCAATTTGAATAGCGCAAAGATGCAATAATTATGCATAGCACTCTGCCTTCCCTCCCCTAGCTAGTGGCGCATACATCCCAGCACTACTTGTGCTCCTCACATCACAAACGTCAATCTGCGTTGCACACTTGTCCTGCACTAGCAATTGCCAATGTGGTCGCGTGTGTCTGCTCCTGCGATTGCAGCTCCCACCTCGTCGTGGCGCGACGCAAGGCTGCCACTCTCCTGATGACCTGAAGCCTATAAATGACGCCGGTCTCTCTCCGAACGCTCGCACCATCACATCGATCCTTCCTACCAGACCTCGTAAACACTACTACACCCAGGCCAGCTACTGAGCTCCAAGCCATTAGCTAGGCATTAGCCATGAAGCCGGGGCAGGTGCTGTTGGCGGCCGCCGCGGCCTGGGCGGTGGTGCTGCTGCTGTGCGCGGCGGCGCCGCGGGGCGCGGAGGCGGCGACGTGCGACGCGCTGCAGCTGACGCCGTGCGCGGGCGCCATCATCGGGAACTCGGCGCCCACCGCGGCGTGCTGCAGCAGGATGAAGGAGCAGCAGCCGTGCCTGTGCACCTACGCGCGCGACCCCAACCTGCAGCGCTACGTCAACTCGCCCAACGGCAAGAAGACCCTGGCCGCGTGCAGGGTGCCCGTGCCGTCGTGCTAATTCCCCGCTTACGGCCGGCCGGCCGGCCTCTGCGACAGAGTCAGGTGGCATGCATGGCACACACTTGACAGAGGCACACATCCAGTAGCCAGCATTATATATATGCAGCGGAGGCAGTGTGGTGTACGCTTTGTTCCCGTGTACGTGCGTGCCGTGTGTTCGTATTGATCTCCGTGGTGTTGTTATCTCCATCCGCTTCATGTATCTACCGAGCTCTTCGGACTCGTGTGTGTATGAATAAATGATGATGTACTACCTCCCTTCGCGAATGATTGTCGTTTCGGACAAAGCTATTGCACTGAAAATATGAAAAACTTGTACGGTAAGTCAGAACGTCAAATGAACGGAGGGAGTAGTAATTACGTATGTTATTGTGGCTTTTCTTAGTGAGACCAAATCATTGTTGCGAAACTAGGGCCAACAGTAATACCAGGATGGATGGGGCATGGGGGTTGTCGACGAATTATGTCGAGCACGTCTAATTGGGATACCCCAGGGAGTAGATTTGTGTGGGTCTCGCCGAGTTCTAGGAGCGAAAGTACACGAACAACACGATTTAGACAGGTTCGGGCCGTGAATAGCGTAATACCCTATTTCCTGTATGCTTGGATGTATTGCACGTGTGGTGTTACTTGGTTTTGAGGGGGGTCCCTGCCTCGCCTTATATAGTCTGGGAGGCAGGGTTACAAGTCGGTTTGCACAATCCTAGTCGTATACAACATGGATAACTACAACATGATGCTTTGGGGAGTTTCCTATCAGTACACGACTAGTTATTCCAATCTACTACGCCGTCTTGCACCATAGCTGACTGGTTTGAAGTAGTCGGATCAAACTCCTCTCTGTCGAGTAGATTAATCCTCTGGATAAGTGGCCCTAGGGATCCTGGTCCCACAAGCCCCCGAGCATCTTGCGCCTTTGCTTCAAATCTTGAATAACTGGAGCTAAGCTCAAGACGCTCAATTTTCTCTTAACGAGTAGTTCCATTGGAGTGCATCTTTTGATGCACCCAATGGGTGTAGCCCCCGAGCCTTCGAGTACTTTTGAAGTAGTCGGAGGTTCAAAAGCAATCTTCTGTCTTCATCTTGAGTAGTTCAATGGTGTGCACCGAGTAGGTGCACCCATTGGGTGTAGCCCCCGAGCTTCGAGTAGTTTGCCTGAAAAAAAACCAGTCGAAGGTCCTCGAGTAGTTATCCCATAATTATCGGAAAATCAAATCCCGGATTATTCACTAGCAGCCCCCGAGCTTTAAAGCAAATATCTTTGGTTTAAAGATCAGGACAAATCTTCTGTTATCTGTTGCCTAACTGAACTTCCGGATTTTGCTCCGTTAACTGATGAGGGAAGGTTATCTCGAAAAAATAGGCGGGAAATCAGGATGCGATACGCCACCGCACTGTAGTGCACAGTAACCCTAACCATGTATTATATAGATCTGCCGAACTTCATTGTATGGATCACTTCATTCGTCTTCAACTCTACACCTCTGAACCCGAAATCTCTCCCTTTCCTCGCCAATCACCAATCACACCTTTGTGCGTAAGATCAGCCTAGGGTAGCCCCCGAGCTTGTGCAATCAGTGAATGCGAGAGAAATCCAAGGCAGTGAATCGCTCTGCAATGTCTTCGCGAGGGAGAGGCGCAGGAAGGGGAACTGGAAACCCTGGATCTCAGAGGGGTAGCAGAAGAAAATCAACACTTCCGGATCCTTTGATGAAGCCGACATTCGCTGATCCACCATCACCTGTCGTAGCTTGGAAGAGATGCGCGGCCAACTCTGATGAGTTAAGCAGCTTGGTGGAACAAGGTTTGCTTCTTGACCAAGCTTCCCTTGAGTGGAAATCTTGTTGGAATCAAGAATTCCCAACTGAAAATAACCAAGAAATTCCTCTTTTCATATCCTTCTGTGAACGTGGAGTTGGCTTGCCAATCTCTGCTTTTTTCAAAAATCTCCTTGGTTTCTATGGCTTGCAACTGCATCATCTTAATCCCAACGGGATTTTATATATCTCTATCTTTGTTCATGCTTGTGAAGCATTTCTTGGTATAGAACCTAGCCTCCCTTTGTTCCGCACACTATACCATATCAAACCACAACCAACCCATATAAGAACAGAAGTTGTTGGAGGAGCTGGCGTCCAATTTCGTCAGAAAATGAAAGCGAAGTGGTTTGATATGCCAATCATGGATTCCTGTGGCGACTGGAAGAGCAAATGATTCACCATTGATAAGTGTACTTCAAATCTCTTGTAAATTCAAATACACTAGTCGATTCTGTTACTAGTATCCTTCATTTACTTGGATATCTTAAAAAACAGCAGGAAATCATTCTTTGAGTTGTCCTGAAAAAGATGGATGGTACCCCAAGGTTCAAGAGAACTGGAACTCCCGCCCCTCTGCTGAGGAAGCCAAGGATGTGCCCGCATTACTAAAGCGGGTACAATTTCTGAAGGAAAAAGGCTTGACTGGCGTTGGGATTGCCTTCAGCTTCATGAAGCGAAGGGTGCAACCTCTGCGGGAGAGGGTCCATCTTGGATTTCAGTATGAAGGAATTACTGATCCATCACGAATGGCTCCCGAGGATATCTCTGATGAGACTGTCCTCATGCGGCTGAATAAGATGTTTACTGGTGTTCATGAAAAACCTGTCCTTTTTGGATAATTGTCTAGTGAACAACCACTGTTGGAGGTAATGTCCCAAATCTTGAATACTTCGAGTCGTTTGATGTTTTATAAATAAGAACCCTGATTGTCTTGATCAATACAGGCTGAACCACAAGATCTATTTGCCCCCAATGAATGGGAAGAACTCGCTAAGAGTTCATCTGAGAAGACTCTTAGTGATAAAGCTGTCGATGTCCGCAGTGATGACGAGGCCGTGGTGGATTCTGACATCAGCGCGCCACCACAAGTTTTGACTGCAAGTAAGTATCCTGAGTACTCAAAAGCAGTACTTGTTGATGTTGAAAACGTTATTGCTTATATTTGTATCCTGTAGCTGCTCCAGATCTACCAATAACTGCTAGGAGAAAACGATCCACTCGGAGTCAGTCGACAAGATCTGATGATGTCGTACCGTCTGATGATCCATCCAAGCGCATCAAGCTGTCACATAGGCTCTCTACTCCTCAAGGTTCATCTACTTCAAGTGCTCTGGGAAGCACACCTTCTGAGAGTACCACTAGTTCCAGGCGGCCAAAACCTCTGTTGAAGTTCCAATTCCAGCCTCTGAAAGCTCCTGTACCACCAAAGGAGTAAGTAGAAAACTGTCCCCTAATGTCTTGATTCTGACTTTTGAATAGATAATGTATGCTTATAGTTGTTATGACTGACATGTCACCCAAAGAAGCAGTCACAAAGGCTGTTCAACAAGACGAAACTAAAGATGAGGCTGCAATTGAAGCCAATGTTTAAAATCCGCCAAGGCCTCAGTTGGAAGCTACCATAACGACTCTAACCAAGAACACTGCTCATGATGACACATAAGCTTCGAGGCAGACGGTGGTTAGCGCCCCTGATGAACAAGCCAACATACCCATTACGAGTCTTTCGCCGCAAGGTACGGCCCCCATCGCCCCGACTGGCTCCACTGAAGGAGTTGAATCACCAGCCAAAGCTATCAATGTTGATGAATCGTCTCTGGACAAGGTACTCCTTGAACTAAAATTGTAGTAATGTTACTCCTTATCGCATTTATTGTAATATCGACTTGAATCGCATTCTGCAGGATGAAGAAATACAAGAAACAGAGCAACTCGAAAGAGTGCTGTGTGAGCAAATACCAGGCGAAATACTTAAAAATGTAAGTACTCATAAAATGTATTTCGTTGTTTGCATGAGTAAAAACTTGATTAATATTGTTAACTATGTTCCTGTTCAGGTTGAAGTACAGGGCAAATCCGTGAAAGATGAAGCCTATGAACTGCGCAACCACCTGCAACTAGCTTTGGTAAGAAACTGGTGTACCTTACTTGTGAATTCAAGAACATAGATGATATTGTAATAATAGAAAAATGCACAGGCACTGGTGGAACTAGTCGAAAAGCCTGGAGATGCAAAATTATCAGCCCGGATTCGCGAGTTAGAAGCTGACTGGGTGAAGGCTCGTGAAGAACTCGAGAAAGCCCAAGAGGAGCACAAGGAAGAAATTCAAGCACTCCAGAGGCAAAATGACAGCCTTGTTGATGTCAACGGTAAATTGGAGACCCGTGTGACAAATTTGAACAAAGAAAATACTGGTAAATATTCTATACTTAATGTAAAGTATTTATACTAATAAGCAGTACTGAAAAATATAACCTGCTATGCACAAATTTGAAGAAAAAGCTGACTGAAGAAAAAGGCAAGACTACAAGCTGGTATAACCAGGTACAGCGCCAAGCTGATGATATTACCAAGCTGAAGGCTCTGATTGATAAGAAAGATGCCAATTTCGCCAAGGAACATAAAGTTCGTACCGACATGGAGAAAGAGTTGGCCGCTGCCTTCAAGATTTCTCAAATTAAACAAGAGGAAGTGAATAACCTACTTGATGAAAGAAAGAAAATTGAAGAGGCTGTGGAACCAATCATGGACTTGCTGATTCCAGAGGGTGCAGGGTCAGGCAACTTATATTTGCCAGAGCGATTGCGCCAAGTGTCAGAACTAGTCGGCGACTTCTGTAAGGCCACACTGAAAGACTGCATAAGCAAAATATTGGCTTTGTTCAAGGCACACAACCCGGCTGCAAAGATTGAATTGAAATATCTGCCAGTTGGTACAAGTGAAGAGCAATATACAGCACTAGTAGAGGAAACAAAGCCATTAGCTGAAGAATTTGTAAACTCTGTAATCCAGAAGTGAAAAACAAGCTGTTGCTACGAGATTGCTATGTAATATATAACAATATAATTGTGCTACTTTGGAATGGAAGTAACAATGCTTATAAATTTGAATGTTCATTGTATGGGATGTACTTGGAGTACTTTTAAAGCCTGAAGTCATTTGTTTTTGACTTGTAGATGATCTTGGAACAGGCTAATGAAATCATGCAAAAGTACAAAGGTGCCTAGACCCAAGGTCAAAAGTCTGTTAAAGATTATTGCTTAAACAGATATATTGATTGGTTGCTGATGCAGAGCCGTAAAAAAGTAGTATGTACTTATATACTGCATGAATATATGGATGTAATGTATGAAAGGTGAATCTAATGATTTCCTGTTAAGCGCAGTACTGAAACCGGATGCAGTCGGCACGAAGCTCAGAGCCGGATTTCAGTAGAAACAAAAGATTTGATACTAACAGCAACTACCATGTGTAGGCAGGTGTAGTTTAACCAGGACTTCTAAGTCTTGATGCCTGCTTTTGTGAAAAAAAGTAGTCGTGGCATCTTTTGAGTTGTTGTGAACACAACTGTCCCTGATATTTGAATGAATTAAAATAAGATTTGAACACAGGGTTATGCGCGAGTAAAAATATAACTTTATTGATGTCTTGAAAAAAAAGTTCATGAAATAATTCTATATTCCACTGCTATGGATAGAATTTTCGTAGATGCTCAATGTTCCAAACATTTGGCAAATCTTCGCCTTCTTGAGTTTGTAGGCGATATGTTCCAACCCCAAGGACTTGTTTTACAATGAATGGACCTTCCCAGCGAGATATGAGCTTATGCAAGTCATCTGTCTTCTGTATTCGCCGTAATACCAAGTCTCCTATGACAAAGGAACGAGGCTGGATAGGGTGTTGATGATAACGCCGTAAGCCCTCGAGGTAACGAGTGCTTTGAATAAGAGCCGTTACCCGAGCTTCTTCGATGCCATCGACATCATGAAAATGTTCCTGTTGAGCGACTTGTTCGTCATAATTCTCCAGGTGTGGTGCCTGCCAAAGAAGATCAACAGGTAGGACTGCTTCAGATCCATAGACTAAGAAATAAGGGGTTTGCCCTATCGCACGACTTGGCTGTGTGCGGAGCCCCCAGAGTACCGCTGGTAATTCTTGAGCCCACTTTCCACCATATTTCTTGAGTGGTTCGTAGAGTCTAGGCTTCAAACCCTGCAGTAGCAAGCCATTGGCTTTCTCGACTTGTCCGTTGGCCTTTGGATGAGCAACTGAAGCGTAATGTGTCTCAATCGAGTACTTTTCGCAGTAATCTTGAAATGCTTCGCTTGTGAAAACAGAGCCCAAGTCTGTAATGATCTCGTGAGGTATGCCAAATCGATGGATGATTCCATCAAAGAATTTGATTAAATTGTCAGCCCTTGGATTGACTAGGGGTTGCGCTTCAATCCACTTGGTGAACTTGTCGATGGCAACAATGAGCCACTTGAAACCACCAGGGGCTTTGGCTAAAGGTCACACCAAGTCCAGACCCCAACAAGCGAAAGGCCAAGATAGTGGAATCATGCGAAGTTTATGTGCTGGTACGTGGGCTTGACGAGCAAAAAACTGGCAGCCCTGACACCTCTTGACGATATCCTCAGCATCTTTCTTCACCGTAGGCCAGAAAAACCCAGCTCTGTAGGCTTTCCTGACTAGTGTGCGTGAGGCAGCATGGTTGCCGCAAGTACCGCTGTGAATTTCCGCAAGCAGAGCTCTACCTTGGTCAGCTGGTATGCACTTCATCAGCACGTTGACAGATGCGCCCCGTTGATAAAGTGTATTGTTGACTACAACATAGTTTGCAGCTCTACGCCTGATGCGGACTTGTTCATTCTCGAGTTTTGGCAATTTATGGTCTTGCAGGTACTCGATGAATGGAGTCATCCAATCAGTATCGATGATCATGACTTGAAGGTCAGGTCGCGGTGGTTCTGAAACAGAATCTGCTTGGACTGGTTCTTTGATAGATGGATGATGTAATTCGTGAACAAAAATCTCTGCTGGAACATCTGATCTTTGCGATCCCATCTTGGAAAGGGCGTCAGCAGCAACATTGTAATCACGAACGACATGATGAAATTCTAGTCCAAGGAAGTGGCGTTCAAGCTTGCGAACCTCCTTGACATATGCATCCATTGTTTCCTTCGTGGCGTCCCAATCCTTGTTGACTTGGTTGATAGCAACTGCTGAATCTCCATACACACAGAGTCGTTTGATACCAAGTGACGAAGCTAGGCGAAGGCCATGTAGCATGGCCTCATACTCAGCTTCATTGTTAGTGACTGGAAAAAGAATTTGTAGAACATACTTGAGTTGTTCACCTTTGGGGGAAATTAAAAGAACTCCTGCGCCGTCTCCTTCCAATTTCAGCGATCCATCGAAGTACATAACCCAATGCTCAGGGCAAGTAGTTGTTCTGGAGTATTGAGTTTCCAGCCATTCGACCGTGAAATCAGCTAAAGCTTGAGACTTGATTGCCTTTTGTGATGTAAAAGTGAGATCATATGCGGCTATTTCTGCTTTCCACTTGCTGATTCGTCCAGTTGCATCAGGATTGTGAAAAATCTCACCTAAGGGAAATTTAGTCACAACAGTAATGGGAAAAGCTTGGAAATAATGCCTTAACTTTCTGGAGGTGATAAAGATGGCGTAGAGCAGCTTCTGTACTTGAGGATAGCGGATCTTGGATTCTGAAAGTACTTCGCTGATGTTATAAACCGGCCTCTGAACTGGAAAGACATGGCCTTCTTCCTTTCGTTCGACCACAATGACTGTGCTGACTACGTGTGTAGTAGCCGCAATATACAAAAGTAAGTGGTCAGTTTTGAGAGGAGCGACAAGTACCGGAGTAGTCAAGTATGTCTTGAGTTGCTCGAAGGCTTGATTTGCTTCGTCAGTCCAGGTAAACTTGTCTTGTTTCTTGAGTAGCTTGAAGAACGGAAGATCTTTCTCTCCAAGTCTTGAAATAAATCTGTTAAGCGCTGCAATGCACCCGGTAAGCTTCTGAACTTCCTTTATGCTTGAAGGAGCTTCCATATTGAGGATGGTTGTGATCTTGGAAGGATTTGCTTCGATGCCCCTGTGACTAACAATGAACCCAAGTAGTTTGCCAGCGGGGACACCAAAGACACATTTGGTTGGATTGAGCTTCCATCGATACGTCCTGAGGTTGTCGAACGTCTCTTGTAAATCATTAATGAAATTCTCCGGTTCTCGTGTCTTGATTACCACATCATCAACATATGCCTCTACATTCTTGCCAATCTGTGAAGAGAGGCAATTTTGTATGGCTCGTTGATATGTGGCTCCAGCGTTCTTCAACCCAAAGGACATGGTGGTGTAGCAAAAAGCACCAAAAGGTGTGATGAAAGAAGTCTTGATCTGATCATCTTCGTTCAGTGCTATCTAGTGATAGCCTGAGTAACAGTCGAGGAAATAGAGTAGCGTGCATCCAGCTGTAGAGTCCACGACTTGATCAATGCGTGGTAAACCCATGGGATCTGGAGGGCAATGCTTGTTGAGATCTGTGTAGTCAACACACATGCGCCACTCATTGTTGTTCTTCTTCCTGACCAGGACTGGATTGGCCAACCACTCTGGATGGAAGACTTCTTTGATGAAGCCAGCTGCGAGTAGTTTAGCTATCTCAGCTTTGATTGCGTTACGTCATTCTTGATCGAAGCGTCGTAATTGTTGCCTCTTAGGCTTTGCGTCTTTCTGAACATTAAGGTTGTGCTCGGCAAGCTCCCTAGGAACACCAGGCCTATCAGATGGTTTCCAAGCAAATATATCTTTATTAGCACGAAGGAACTTGACGAGCGCGTCTTCCTATTTACAATCTAAACTTGCCCCTATGAGGGCAGTTTTGGACGAGTCGCCCGTCTCAAGGTCTACAGTCTTGAGCTGTACTTCTTCAGAGGGCTTGAAACTCGTATGCGCAGGCTTCTTGGTGGGAACGTCTGATTCTTGTTCCGCTGATTTCTTGGACAGGGCGAGTACTTCCATCATCTGAGTTGGGACTTGAGCAGCCGCAGCGAATTCTACTGCCTCTACATCGCAGTCATGGGAAATCTTGAGGTCTCCCTTGAGAGAAAGGACTCCGTTGGGAGCTGGCATCTTGAGGACAAGGTAGACATAATGTGGAATCGCCATGAACTTCGCGAGGGCTGGTCGCCTGAGAATCGCGTCATATGAAGTTTCAAAATCTGCCACCTCAAACTTGATGTACTCGGTCCTGAAGTTGGCTGCCGTGCCAAAGGTGACCGGCAACGTGACTTGCCCTAGTGGAATTGCTGCTTTGCCCAGGACAATGCCGTAGAACGGGGATTCCATGGGCTTCAGGTACTTGGTGATGTCAAGCCCCATCTTTGTGAATGTCTTGGCAAAGATGATGTTGAGCCCGCTGCCTCCGTCGATGAGTACCTTGGTCAATCTGGTTTGTGCCATGACAGGATTCAGTACTAGGGGATACTTGCCTGGATTGGTAAAATTGGTCCACTGGTCGACCCTTGAGAATGTGATGGGGACCTCAGACCACTTGAGGTATGTGGGAGTAGCTGGCTCTATTGCCCTGATCTCGCGGAGAGATAGCTTCTTGGCCCGCTTTGACTGAGTGAGGCTTTCTCCGCTGAACAATACTGCAACGACGTTGTCGACTTGAGGGAAGCCATTGTCATGGTCATCATTGTCGTCGTCTTTCTTCTTGCTCGTTGGATTCTTTTTCTCAGGAAACTCCCGCTTGTCGAATTCCTTCTTGATGTGGATGCATTGTGCCATCGTGTGCTTCCCATGCGGGTGGTATGGGCAAGGGATATTCATGACTTTATCCAGGTCAGTGGTGCTTTTCTTTCGCGTAGAACGCTCAACTACCGCGACCGTGTTGTCTGGCTTGCGCTTGTTGCGGTTGAAATCACGCCTATTGTTATTGTTACGGCGCTCGGGACTACTCTTGTCTCGGTTACTGCCACCATTGGAGTTGTTATCTTTGCGCTTGTCGAATCGCTCGCGTTCGCGATCGTCTTGATCTGCCCAATCTGCAGCCATGCTCCTGAGCTCCGCAATGGTTTCTGGGCGTCGTCTTCCGAACTCGCGATGCAGTTTGCGTGCCCATAGACCGTCGTGAAAGCAGTCGATGATCTCCCTGTCTGACACATCAACAATTGTGGCTCTTTTCTCAAAGAATCTCTTGATGTATTTGCGCAGAGTTTCACCCTTCTCTTGTTTGCAAGATGCTAATTCAAATCGGGTTCCGGGTCGTGCCCAGGTTCCCTGAAAGTTAGCAGTGAACTTGCGCGTGAGTTGTTCCCAGGTATCAATGGATCCAGGGCGGAGGCCTTCGAGCCATGTCAGTGGAGCGGTATCCATCATGATTGGAAAGTATCTGACTTTGACGTCATTTTTGCCACCCGCCATGGTGATTGCCGTCGAATAGACTCGTAACCATTGTTCTGGGTCTTGTTTGCCTGTGAACTTCTCTATTCCAGTCGTCTTGAACTTCTGGGGCAGCAGGACTTTCTTGATGCGGCTGGAGAAAGCTGGAAATCCATCATATTTATCAGATGGAGAGCGTTGTCTTCTTCCACGGCGATCGTCATCTTCATCGTCATTGCGGCGATTTGAGTAGTAACTTGGAGAACCACTCGGTTCGGGGTCTTGGCGACCTCGGTCATTGCGATAGTTGCGATCGCGACCACGCGCGGGACGATCACTATTGTCGTCGTCGCCTGGGGGGTCGTTATCGGGTTGATTATCTCTGCCACGGCCATCACGTCTGCGATTGGTGTCGCGTTGCGGGTCTTGTCCCCGGCCTTGCGAAGGCTGCTCTTGATCAGCCGGGATTAGACCGTAGAGTTGTTCAAATTCAGTTCGTCGACAAATCTCAGAAGCGATGTGATTGGCTCTGCTGGCATTGATTTGGGAGCGGGCGTCCCGGCTGGCGTTAATCGTGTTGCGGAGATCGCCAGCTGGAGGGTTGGCCCTATTTCCTGTTTGCGGCGCTGCTGCTTGGTGGATCACAGGTTGTCGTGCGTTTCCCTGTTGGGCCCGGCTTGGGTGAGGGGATGATACGGAACGGCTGCCTTGAGTTCTTTGACCTAGTGTCCTCTGGATCATCCCTGGTCCGCCATCGAGGTGAGGTTGGACTGCTGCAAGTAAGCCGAGTACTTGTTGCACATGTGGTGAGTCGGGCATAGCTCTGATCATCTCAGCGGCGACGGTCAGATTGGTCGGGGAGTCAGGCAAAACGGGATGATCTCCGACCATCTGAAAGTCTTGATCAAGGTTCCGCATAGCGGCAGCACGCCTGGCTGCATTGACGCGTCTTTGCCTGTGCTTGAGGTTCCTTGTACGCCTTGCCGTCTTCTGCTGATCCGTCTCGTTTGGTGCGGATGGTTCTTCATCAGAGATATCGCCCATAAGCTCTCGCTCGAACTGATCTCCTTGTCCTTGTGCGCCTGCCATGTAGACTTGTCTGCTTGGATCGGGCAGTCGTAGGCTTACAGCGCCAGAGAAGTTATCCCTTGTTGAGTCGGAGGAAGAAGTAATCGAGGCGGTCTTGCCGTCTTGATAGGGCAGTTCCTCGAGTATAGCAGTGCTTAGTCTCGACTCGTTATCCTTAGATGAGTCAATGGGGATCGCACCAGGCCAGTGAACGAGTAGTCCTCCTGGTGAGTTGGTTACGACCAGCCCTGAAGGAAGGCGAACGAGTGGTTGTTCGAGGGTGACGTCAGACTTGAAGTAGGCGCTGCAGTTGAATCGCGCAATATTGTCTGGCGTGTCGCTTAATAGGACCGTGAAATCGTCTTCGCTTTCGTCTTCTGATGGTCCAGGGACCAACTCAGAGTCCTCGCAACGATTCCCGATCTGGCTAGGCGATGAGCTTGTCTTATCGCCCAGCTTCGCGACGTACACATGTTGATATACAGCCGCGGAATTGGATAGGCCGAATGGGAATCGATCTGGGTGGTTATCCGATGGCGTGGCCGGCTCGGAGTCCCCAGCTCTTTCCATGTTTGGAAAAGAGTTGTACCCAGATTCGACTTGGAGAGTCCCGATCGGAGTCCGAGTCGTTGTCGAAGTCGAACTTGATGTTGAAGTTGAGGTTGATGGACTCGTCGAGATCTGACTCTCGACGAGATCTTGGAGCGGCTCCAGTGGAGACGCCGGCATCGAGTAGGGCCCCGGTCGACCTGCTAGGAACGACTCGAAACCGAGCTTGCCATCGGAGACGAAAGTCCATGAGCCGATGACGAACGTCGCGCCTTCCTCAATGCCGCTTGCCTTGAAAGTTGATCCCATCGCGCCTAATGTCGAGCTTCGGCGAGATTGCCCCACGGTGGGCGCCAAGTGTCGACGAATTATGTCGAGCACGTCTAACTGGGGATACCCCAGGGAGTAGATTTGTGTGGGTCTCGCCGAGTTCTAGGAGCGAAAGTACACGAACAACACGATTTAGACAGGTTCGGGCCGCGAATAGCGTAATACCCTACGTCCTGTATGCTTGGATGTATTGCACGTGTGGTGTTACTTGGTTTTGAGGGGGGTCCCTGCCTCGCCTTATATAGTCTGGGAGGCAGGGTTACAAGTCGGTTTGTACAATCCTAGTCGTATACAACATGGATAACTACAATATGATGCTTTGGGGAGTTTCCTATCAGTACACGACTAGTTATTCCAATCTACTACGCCGTCTTGCACCATAGCTGACTGATTTGAAGTAGTCGGATCAAACTCCTCTCTGCCGAGTAGATTAATCCTCTGGATAAGTGGCCCTAGGGATCCTGGTCCCACAGGGGTAAAGTATCAACAGAAATATTGCGCTTTACGAGTGAGCAAATGGTGGTGGTAAAAATAGTGCCAACAACTATATCTGAAACTATGAGTTAAAAGTAGCAGAAGTACTACCATTAGGCTTTGTTTAGTTCCAAAAAGCAACTCCCAAATTCACTATGCAAAAAGAAGATTCTCCGTCACATCAAAATGTTATAATATGCATGGAGTACTAAATCGCCCCGTTCCTTTGGCTTATCAGCCACCAGTCAGCAGTGTTTTTTTCTCAGCAAAAACCAGCACCAGCCACCTACTACCAACCAGGCAGCAGTGTTTTTCTTTCAGCAAAAACCAGCACCAGCCAACAGCCAGCCGAACAGAGCAAATGTAGATGAAATCAAAAACTAATTACACAGTTTTATTGTACTCTGCGAGACGAACATTTTGAGCCTAATTAATCAATTTTTAGACAATTTTTCGCACATATAAACGAAATGCTACAGTGACGCAATGATTACGAAGAGACCTCAAACTCCCAAATTTGATGTACCAAATTTGGGAATTAAACAAGGCCTTAGTGAGCAAAGACATGGTGGTGGTTGCCAATTAAAATATAATACTACTTGTCGCTATAGATGCTGGTCCAACGCATGATTTCTCATATTGCTACTCTATCCCACTAATGAGCAGTTTGACAGGGGGTAAACACAACAAAGAGTTCACAAGTCAAAAACCAATCATAAACTCATACATATACTAAGAAATTAAAAAGAACAAATTTGTGGAAAGGCAAGGAAAAAATAAAGACTACTGTTGTTGTTCACTAGCATTTTTTTATTCACACAATATTTTCATCTTAGCTTTTGCATGATACTTACTTGTGCATCTGAATCCACTATCAGCATAGTTATGACCTTTTTTCTGATTTTTAAAGAGAGTTATTAACTTATTAGCACAGTAGCACACATGAAAAAGTGGGAAAACATGAATGTTCTGGCCTCTCTCAGCACAAGATGTTTCAACCAAATAATCATCAGCTGTGGCATTGTCCTTTTTATCTGTAAATTGATAAGCATATATATTATTTAGCGGAATTTGGGGTGGGTCGGATGACTATGAAGGAAATAAATAATGATGCCCATACATATGTACATAAAGTTACTGGCATTGGGGGGGGGGGGGGGGGGGGGGGGTTGGGTTCCCCCTTCTTCTTCCTCCTCCTCTTTTTCTTCCTCCTCCTCCTTCTTCCCTTCTTCTTCTGGGGGGCTCCATGGATCATGCGTGATATGCATGTGCATTGATATGTACTGTTTTTATAATCTGCTGCATGTATCTATTGAGATGTTCGGACTGATTATGAGCGCGTAGAATAAATGATGTATGCACAATACATATTGGCCTTGTTTAGTTTCAAAAAGCAACTCCCAAATACACTATGCAAAAAAAAATTTCCATCACATCAAAATGTCATAACATGCATGGAGTACTAAATGTAGATGAAATCAAAAACTAATTGCACAGTTTTGTTGTACTCTGCGAGACGAACATTTTGAGCCTAAGTAATCAATTTTTGGATAATTTTTCACAAATACAAACGAAATGCTACAGTAACACAATGATTACGAAGTGACATCTTACTCCCAAATTCAACCTCCCAATTCTAACATCTAAACAAGGCCATTGTTTGTTCATGTCTATTCTACGTACATATTGTTTGCTTACATACATATGCGAGCAGAAGGTGGTGATAAATGTAGCATCGAAATCTGAGAAATGGATAAATGTCAAATGACCACTAGTTTGCATAATTTCCAATTGTGTTACCCTATTACCACTTTATCGAAGAGGCTACCAATGAAAAAATGATCTAGTATGTTCATTTACTCAAGGATATCGAATCATATTAAGAAAATAGTTGCTTTGTGGATGGTGATGTTCAGTGATGACATAGTAGTCAAAACTAATACATGGAAGTTGACGGGTAAATACAGCAAAGAATTCACAAGTCAAAATCAACACTCCATCTAAAAAAAATAGTTTCTATATCGTCCCTTCTCGGTAGACCATTTTTTTGGTTACCAAAGTTATCTTTAGGAGTTTTAAAATTGAGTAACTTGTAAAATTTAATTTTCTAGGTATCGGAAACTTGGGTTGGTTGATCAATTTGTGGTCCCATCCTTTTCTGACTAAACCAGCCAAAGGGAGTTTTCTGAGCATTTTTGCACATCTGATTAT
This sequence comes from Echinochloa phyllopogon, assembly GCA_033239725.1. Classification (NCBI taxonomy): domain Eukaryota; kingdom Viridiplantae; phylum Streptophyta; class Magnoliopsida; order Poales; family Poaceae; genus Echinochloa; species Echinochloa phyllopogon. The sequence goes on along the minus strand of BTCW01000003.1, from coordinate 16,230,253 downwards.
TCTGTTTTACCTTGATTTGGGACATTTCTGAACTTTTAAGTGCTTATAATTTGTCCAATACTGAACATCAGGACTGATAGTTTTCGTGCGATTTTGAATGAAAAAAACTGCACATACATGAATTAGCTCAACCTGAATGAGTACAGAGCTGCATGGAATGTTGTGCCAAGCTTGGTGGTATATGGAGGAATATTTAATTTGAAGAATCTTTTAAAAAGCCGTAATATTTGTTATTCAGTTTTAAAACAATAATATGCATTTCAAATATGTAAAAATGTAATATTAAATAGGGGCTAGAGGCTAGGTTAGTCCCCGCGTTATTTGAACGCTTAGGGACCGAGTTCTCTTTATGATACGCCTAATCGGTGACTACCCTCGAAAATTCTAGCGAGAGTGTCACCGCAGGGGTTTGAATCGTGGTTGTAAAAATGCAATATTTGATCGTGCTATGACAATATACTACTACCTGGTGGTATGGAGGATATCTTCACCCTATCATAGCGTGATTTTTATATGTTTGTGCTAGGGAAGGGCGAACTTTATATTTTGCATACTATAATATAATATAAGTCTTTAAAAATGTATTAGTTCCATAAACATATATAAATTATTTTTAAAAAATAAGAATTGGGAGATAATTGTGTCCTTGACTACTTAACTGGTCGATCACCTGAACAAAAGAAGTGGCACGCCTTCAACTTGGGGTTACCCAGTTTTTGGCCAATCCATCAATTAAAGCCTCACGGAATCGACGGCCGATACTGATATTAATATCCTTATGTCCAAAGGGAGAGAATGATCTCTAGTTTTGAGATTAACAATGTGGATCGATGAGTATAGGCCGTTTTAGCTATGAGGAAACTTTCCGGATTCAAATCTCAACTGAAAGTAATATCGATGATTAATTTGGATCCAAATGCTTGCCCGGCTATGGTGAGATGTCGAAATGCTGACCCATGATCACGTCAGTCACTCCATCCCAATGACTTGGAGGCTTGGACAGCTGCAGTGAGGAGCCATGCCATCTCGGCCTCTTGCTTGCCGTCCAAAAAAGATGGTCCTGAGCTTCCGGTGCGCATGCTTGACCTTTGTACTACGTGTAGCTCAGCAGTGGACGCCGCTGAGACTTTGCTGACCAGCTTTCGCCGTCCCTTCATCAATTAGTTCAGCACGCTCATGATGCCCTCCCTCCGTTCTACTAACCCAACCCACTACGCTCTCTCTAGAAAAAGGATCGTCGATCTTGTTCATACAGAGAAAAACGGAAGAAAGATGAACACATCACCCCATGTCCGTACCATCTGAATTTCGACGCGTCGAATGGTAAGAGCCCTGCACATGCTCAGTGAGCTCAACCGGTAGTGGAACTGTGTGTGTCAATCGTCCAGGGCATGCTTGATGCCTCCGCGATGTGATCTCTCTCAGTTCGTTGCTCACCCACCAAACTTTATCGATCTGGCTTTAAACATTCTATACGTTTCACACTCTCAAATACACCACTACAGCAAGTCTGCAAGGCCTATAAATACACCACGGATCACACACTCCATTCGCCACAACTCAACAGAGCAGCACAACCTCTCACTGGCCGTCTCTTCTGTAATCTGAGGTCCATCGATCAGCTAGCTCCATCCAACCGTACCAGCCATGGCAACAAGCAGCAAGGCGTCTCTCGCGCTCTTCCTGGTGGCGCTCGCGGTGTCGAGCGCCGTGCTGGGCCTCGCGCCGGGCGCCGGCGCGGCGACGACGTGCACCCCGACGCAGCTGACGCCGTGCGCGCCGGCCATCGTCGGGAACGCGGCGCCAACGGCGGCGTGCTGCGCGAGGCTCAAGGCGCACCCGGCGAGCTGCTTCTGCCAGTACAAGAAGAACCCCAACATGCAGCGCTACGTCAACTCCCCCAACGGCAAGAAGGTCTTCGCCGCCTGCAAGGTGCCCCTGCCCAGGTGCTGAGTGCATGCCCCGGTCGATCGATCGAGCTCTCGACTTCGTGCTCTCGTCGTGCTAGTAGCCATGGCTTTGCTATTGCTATCTGCTATACTAAATAAAAGAGTGATCTGCTTAATTAGAGTTAGTCATGCTACTTGAGAATAATTTGTGACGTACGTAGTGCTTGGGTACTTGGTACGGTGTGAGTTCTGCTCTGCAGACTTGTTGTATGGTATATGAATACTTCTTCCTATATACGCAGTACATGTATGAGCTTCTGTGGAGTAAATGCCGCAAGAATAAAAGTGTCTTTGGAAGAAAAAAACTTGCTACAGTAGTAGTACGTTGAAGATTTGTACTGTTACATACTCCGTACCAAAATGCAAGATACAGGTACTACAGCCTCGATGAAATCATGAAACAATGCCAACATTTCCAGCACACCGTGCAAGCTGTTTGTACGGAGTACCGAACAATTTCGCCCAACTTGAGCAAATCTTTTGAGGGAACCATTACGCATGCACTCATATTTCAGTGACCTAGGTCGTGGAAGACCAAGACATTCCGACAACACTAGTACACTACACAGAGCAGTGTGGCGCACTGCCGCAAGTGGTAAACTGGCAACCACACAAGATTACCAGATTAACTGAGCTCAAAGACTACTTTTTTTCTCGAATACGCAGGAGAGCTGCGTATCATTGCATTAAGAAGAGAAAAATGTTTACAAACGCGCAAACGCGCACAAACAACAAAGGGGACTACTCGCAAAATAAACTCCCTAACTTCTTTGCTCCGGCCTCAATCCACAGCGTGATCTCGCTTTGGATGCGCCCTACAACCACGGAGCAAGCTACCGCACTCCTATCAAATAGATGGGCGTTTCTCTCCTTCCATAGGTGCCAACCGACGGCCATGAAGAGGCTGCTCACTCCTTTACGTCTTTCCGGTGATTGAATGGATAGCAAATGCTCCCACCATTCTTGGATGGAGACCTCACCAGCCGGGAATGTGCAAGTGCAGTTAGCCCATGCAAGCACGCGCCACCAGACCTCCTTTGCGACCGGGCATGAGACGAGCAGATGGTTTGCCGTCTCGCTGTCTTGATCACACATGAGACAGACATCATGGGCGTCTAGCCCTCGGCGCCGCCGGCGATCGGCTGTCCAAATGCGTCCCCTGGAGGCCAACCAGAAGAACAGTTTTACACGTAGCGGCGCCCACGATTTCCAAATCCGGTCGGCACCAAAGAAGTCGATCCTTCCCAGGTGCAGCGCCTGATATGCAGATTGTACCGAGAAGTGGCCATTCGCAGTCCAACGCCAGCGTACTGCATCCTCCAATCCAGGGACAAGCTGTACCTGGAGGAGCCTATTCCAGAGATGGAGATACTCGATCACTGCCGCCACGGAGAGGCCTCCCGTGATGTCCCGGACCCATCGATGCTGCAAGAGGCCTTGAGCCACTGTCCTGGTCTTCTTGACCCATGTTCCAACCAAGGTGGATAATGTTGGTGCCAAATCACAAATGGATTGGCCGTCTACCCAGTTATCAGTCCAGAAGAAGGTTTGCCCTCCATTTCCTACTGCAATGGTGATGGAGGCGTCGAAGAGAGCGACCGCTTCCGGGCTGACCTTGATCTGGAGTGCCGACCACGCTCTTTCCGGGTCCGTACATTGTAACCAGAGCCACCTCGTGCTGAGAGCAACCCCAGTCAGTTTGAAGTTGGAGACGCCAAGTCCTCCATAAGCTGGCGGCAAGCAGACGTTTTCCCACGCCACCAGACATTTGCCGCGCACTGAGGCATCCTGGCCGGCTCAGAAGAAGTGGCGTCGAATGCTGTCGATGGCCTCCAAAACCCACACCGGCAATTGATCAGCCATGATGTAATAGAAGGGCATTGCTGAGAGCACAGACTTCGTTAGGACCAGCCGGCCACTCTTCTGCAGTAGCGGTCCCTTCCATCGCGGCAGTTTAGCTGCTACCTTCTCCACCAAAGGCCGCAGGCATGCTCTCGGCAAAGCTGTTGTAGATAGAGGCACCCCCAAGTATGTGATTGGAAATTGGGTTACTTGGCAGGGCAAGACAGCCTGAATGTCTTGGATAGCTTCATCAGCCCCATAGATTGGCGTGATGGAGCACTTGGCAAGATTGGTTAGGAGACCGGAAGCTTCACCAAATATCGACAGAATACGGGCAATTGCCTGCGCTTCCTGAACCGAGGGTGAGGCAAAGAGGATGACATCATCGGCATACATACTACATTGGTACTTGATTGCCGGGTGTCCAATTGGTTGCAGCAGTCCTTCCTCTCGCGCCATGCCAAGAATCCTGTTGAGCACGTCCATCACGATGATGAACAGCATGGGCGATAGTGGATCACCCTGGCGTAGCCCCCTCCTGTGCCAGATCTTCTTGCCTGGCTGTCTGTTGAGCATTACTCTGGTGGAGCTAGTGGACAGCAGAAGGGCCATCCAATCTCGTCATCTATTGCCAAAACCCCAGGCTTGTAGCAGCTCCAGCAAAAACGGCCAGGAGACGGTGTCGAAGGCTTTGGAGATATCGAGTTTGAGCAATACCTTCGGGATCTTCCTTTTCCGGAGCAGCTTGGCCGAGCACTGCACGTACTTGAAATTGTCCAGGATAGACCGTCCCTTGATGAAGGCACTCTGGTTGTGAAGGACCAGATCATTGAGCCGCGGCGCCAGGCGGTTAGCGAGCAGCTTCGACACCAACTTGGAGAAGCTATGGATGAGACTGATGGGCCGGTAGTCCTATGGCCCTGATGCATCCGGCTTTTTGGGAATGAGGGTAAGCAACGCCGTGTTCAAGCAACGGAATTGCCGGCGATCTGCAGCGTAGAAGGCGTTGATTGCCGTCATGATATCCTGTCGGATGATTGCCCAGGCAGTTTTGTAGAACGCCCCGGCAGTTCCCGGATGACACCCCATACCTCTTCCTCGGTGAACGGGAGCTCCAGTGCATTCAGGTCAAGCGGCGCGATGCCAATGGCCTCAAAATCAATGGTGGATGCCCTGCTGAGTTCCCGCCCCAGGAGTCTGTCATAGTACTCATACAGCACCTCTGCCATGCCCTCCGGTGTATGCGCCGTGACATTGTCAACCTCTAAGCTGCGGATGTGATTCTTCCTCCGACGGTAGCTGGCCTGCATATGAAAGAACCTCGTGTTCGCATCACCCTCCCGCAGGTATGTGACGCGAGAACGTTGCCGGGCGATCGTGCGCTCAAGGGACGCTAGCCCAAGACATAGTCCTTTTAGCTGCCTCCTGAAATCCAGCTCTTCCTCTGACAGCAGTCGGTGTTCCTGTGCCTGATCAAAGCAAAGGATCACTTCCTTGGCCAGCAACAATTGCATTTTGACGTTCCCAACTGTCTTGTCCGCCCAACTCTGAAGCTCTTTGCAGACGCTGCGAATTAGGGTGTCTAACCGCCGAAAGGGGTCCGTAACATCCGGGGGACAGATCCACCCGCGCGCCACTGCCTCCTGATACCCTTCCAGCTTCGGCCAGAAAATCTCAAAATGAAATCTTGGCTTGGATCGGATCGCAGCGTTAGATTGCATGAGCAATGGGCAATGGTCAGAGATCTCCGAAGACAGTGCCTGCAGGTAACAGTAGGGGAAGAGATCTTCCCAGTCCACAGACACCAACACACCATCAAGCTTGACAAGCGTGGGGTTAGCTCGCTCGTTGGTCCAAGTGTACCTGCGGCCATGGAGGTGCATGTCCCTGAGCTCGAGCTCATCCACAGTCCGACGAAAGCACATCATGTTACGCCTGTTGATGCGCTCGTTGATTTTGTCTGCCGATGAAAGAATCAGATTGAAGTCGCCAAGCACCGCCCAAGGTCCATGACAAGCGTCACGGATGGCCTCCAACTCTTCAAGGAACAGGGCCTTCTGTCTCAAAAAAAAGGAAGAGGGCCTTCTCCGCGTCATCCTGTGGTCCGTACACCGTGGTTAGCCACCAGCTAGTGTCATGAGACAGACGAGTAACCTTAACCGTGACCGAATAGCACCCAACATGCTCATCAGACAGTGTGACAACATCGTTTCGCCCCGCGACCAACACACCCCCTCGTGTTTCAGAAGCCGGCAAATAGGCAAAGCCATCAAAGACTACTGACCACACAAAATGCACATGACAGGAAGTTCTATCTCGAAAGCTCCAAAAAGGGGGAAATGGATAGGTGTCCAATTCTCAATCAGGCGCAGCAGCAAACAGAGCACCAGTCCTGCATGGGACACGTACTCCATGCCAGGTTCCTTCAGAGTTAGCATGTGCCGATGCTGAGTGAGTTGGTGCACAAGTTGCCGATCACACTGATCAAGCCTCGAGCCGCGCCATCTTCTCTGATCTCGAGGAGACGAGGAACGGCCTTGAACTGATCACACGAAAATGGCGCATCTTGGCAACTGATCAGTCTGGGTTTTCTGTAACTCGATGATGAACCAGCCAGGATATTGATGCAATCTTGAATTCGAGGCTTCTGTCCATGCCTATATCCATTCAAATTCAAAATCCAACCTGCCTTAGTTGAGTGGTTTGACCGTGTTTGACTGTTCAGCCATCACTCCATCAGCCCACGATTCGACATGAACACCTGAAAAGAAGCCCTCTCTGGGCCAAACGGAGGCCCACTTACTCGAGGCTGCCATATGTTTTTGTGGAGGCCCATTTGACATTCACGCAGCCCCCATCCCTGCTGTTGTGGGCTCCAGTACTCCACTGATCCCGTGGCCTCCGCCGCCGGTGGCGCTCGTCGAGGGATTGGCGGCCCATAGGCGACGGCGGCGGCGAACCGAGGGGCCGCGCCGGTAGCATGAGGCGTCCCTTCGGCCACCGCCCACCGGTAGTTCCAGTCGGCTGTGCCGGCGCCTGCGAAATTCCGTTGGCTACTCTCAGCTATGCTGTTCTGCACATCGACTGCATATTTTCTCCTTTCAGGAGCACTACTATGAGTAAATGGGATTCGATAATCATTGTATGCCTGATTGTTCAAATGCTATTCAATTGCTTGGCTGTTTCTGAATTCATGTTTACCAAATACCACCAATCAAGTTTGCGTGAGGTTTTGTCAGTTTGTGTATGCGTAAGCTGTAGCTCTGAGAATTGTTATCAGTGCTCTATCATAGAGCAATGAGCATTATTGTAACCAAAATTCAATTGATTAGTTATTTCTGTTGAGCTGTTGTCTCGGTTAGTTGCTCTGCAGCCTGTTCCAAGAGCAGTTGAACAGCACTGTAGTTCGTCAGTGATTTTTAGTCTGTTCTTTCTGCATGTAGTAGTGATCGACTGCAGTCTCATGTATAGTATGGTCTTGTAATATTCAGCAGCTTTGTTTAAATGTGTGTCTTCCTAAAGATTTGTTGTAGCAGTGTGAGTTTAAGTCATGTTTCAAAGCACAATTCACATTTGCAGCTTTGCTGGAGCTTAAGTTACATGGTACACATAATAGACTGAAATGGAAGGTTTCAACACAAGAGACTTTGTGGTGGCATCCGCAGATCATTTGCCCTGCTTTCGAACATTTCAACTACTCTAGTCATCGTAGGCCGGTTGTTCGGCTGCAATTGTATGCACCACAATGTGACTACAATAAGCTTTCTAACAAGCTCAGTATCAACACTGATCTCACCAGCAGTGATACAGTATTCCTCCAAATGATCATAAATCCATTGTGGAAAATATTTGCTACTGGCGTCTAAAGTCTTGTTGATATTCTTCCTAGCTCCAACCATCTCAAGGACCATCATCCCATAACTATATACATCAGACTGTTAGGTTGATCTCCCGGTCCACACGGCCCAAAGGCCGTGGGCCTTGATCCGCGCCCTGATCGGGGGCGCCCAACCCAACCATTGGTTGGTGGGCCCCTGTCACCCTGCGCTATAAAGAGAGGTGGGGGCCGCCGGCTCGAGGTACGAGGTTGACCGTGAGCCGTCAGACCCACCGACACACCTATCCGATCTAGGGTTAGTGCGCAGTTCGTGACGGGAAGCCCCGCCGCCACGACGTCCTCCGACGCCGTTCCAGGCCAAAGCCGGTGGCGACCGGAGGGACGCCGCGACCTACGACCTACACTGCGCATCGCTGCCTTGCGCAGTTCGTCATCAACAGAACGTGACATGTCTTCCTCCATTGGAGGCGATGGTATGGATCTACTCGTCCTTTGTTCATCGTATTCGTTCTTCGTTCATCATGTTCTTGTTATGGTTCCGTTATTGTTCTTCAAGTTTTACTATCAAGATTCAAATTATTCCCTTCTAGATCTGTGGCTAGTGATCCGTTTATCCTAACAATGGTATCAGTCGCCTTACTAGCGTATAGATCTAGTAGTTTGGAATAAAAATCAGATGAAAAGGATCCGAATCGGATCGAAAGAAACAGAGGAAAAATCGATCTCAATGGATCGAACAGACAAAGAAAACAAATCTCGATCTCGATGGATCGAAAAGAGACATACAAATATACCCGCACCACGGGATGAGAAACAACACAGAAAACTTCGATCTCGAAGGATTGAACAGAAATCACAAGAAAACCCTAACCCTAATCAGATCCGCCACTAGAAGTGGCCAAGAACAGATCACCTCCGCGGATCCCATCGACGGCGGCGCGCGCACCAGTAGGTACACGTGCGCGTCGGCGATGGGAACCGCGGCGGCGCCAAGATCCATCTCTTCCGGCCGCCCTAATCTACCTTTTTGGTCGAGAGGTCTATGGAGCAGAGGGGTGGAAGATCCGCGACGCTGCTCAAGAGCGACTCGGAGACCAGAGGTCTCCGGCCGTGAGCACGGAGGCGAAGAGCCGCCGGCTCAGCAGCGCGCGCGAGAGAGAGAGGGAGAGCAGAGCGGAGGCGACGAGCTCGGCTCTGAGCTGCGCGAGAGTGAAGAGAGGAGGAAGAAAATGAGTTAGGGTTTTGGGTCTCGCTCGGCCGAAAGGGTTTATATACCGCCGATCTCTTTGCTCGACCGTTGGATCGAGCGAACGGCTCGGATCGACGCGGGGCGAGGGGGAGGCGCGCGCTCGGGCCGAATTGGCGGCCCGGTCGTTGGTTGCTGGGCTCCGAGCCCAGAAGCCGGACCGTCGGCGCTGGCTGAGCCGCGCGTGGGCCGGGCAGGCCGAGCACACGCGCCGAGCGAACAGTAACATTTCGCAATTTATTTGAATTGATTTCAGTAATTTTTGCTCAATTTGAATAGAAATTTGAATAGAATTTGCCCCTGTTTAAATTTGAACCAAAGTGATAAATTTCAGAGGGTAAATAGAGTATTTTGCTACTGTCCATGTGAATTTATTTAAAGTTTCCGCTGCTAGATATTTATTTTGACTTGCATTTAAATTTGAACCAAAGGGATAATTTAACTTCAAGTCACAGATAAAATTTCAGATTAATTGTGATATTGTTATTTTCTGACCAAAGTTGATAATAACAATATTATAATTTTATAGATGTTGATTATTGCATTATTCCTTTTTCTGCCCAAAGGTGATGAAGTTTAATGTAATAAGGATATGTTATTATGATATAATGTTCTCACTTAATATGATTTAATTTCAGCTACGAATTCCATGATGGTCTCCATCAAGGATATTCCGATTCTAAAAGGAGACAACTACAATGAATGGTACAAGAAGGTGGATTTCTTCTTTACCATGACAGAGCTGGATTGGGTTCTCACGGCACCAGTTCCGGCTGAGCCTGTGAAACCAGTCAGAGAGGCTGATATGACAGATGCTGTTTGGCAGCAGACAGAGCAGGCCTATACGGTCAGCAAACAGAAGTTTGATACAGATAATGCCAAATGGATCACTGCCAACAAGAAATGTTTGGCAGTGGTCAAGAACACCATAGAGCCTTCTGTTTTTGGGGCAATTAAAGATTGTCATAATGTCGTTGAGTACTTGGCGAAGTTAAAGAGTCAGTACACTGGCTCTTCAAAGACCTACGCCTCTCAGTTGATCAAGCAGTTGATCAACGCCAAGTACACAGGCGGCATCAGAGAGCACATACATCGCTTAATCCACATAAACAATAAGCTCAAGCCAATGGATGAGGACTTGAAAGAGAGTACCATCATACATTTGGTTTTTGCTTCATTGCCAGATGAGTTTGAGAACTTCGTTGTTAACTACAATGTTAGTTCTGAGAAATGGGACATAGAAAAGACAATAGCGATGTTGGCTCAAGAGGAGGAAAGGATAAAGATAGCACGTGGTAACACTGTTAACCAAGTGCAAAAGAAGAAAAATAACAACAATGCGTCTAACAACGCAAAAGGAAATCCCTCCTCCTCTAAGGGAAAAGGAATTCAGCACTCCCAGCAGCACAGGCCTAAGGATGGGCAAACCACAGTGGAGAAAGATCAGTGTCTCTACTGCAAGGAGAAAGGGCACTACAAGAAAAATTGTGCCGCCTACTTAAAGATGATCATGGAAAGGAAAGGTGAGAATGTTATTTCATTCGTAAATGAATCTCTGTATATAGATTATTCCACATCTACTTGGTGGATTGACTCAGGAGCAACAATTCATGTTGCAAACTCTTTACAGGGATTCCGTTCGACGAGAACCACTCAAAGAAACGAAAGGCGAATTAAAGTCGCGAATGGAGTCGAAGCAGAAGTGAAGGCGGTGGGCGACCTTCTCCTAGAGCTCGACACCGGATTTAATTTATTTCTTAGAGATGTTTTCTTTGTGCCTAGTTTACAGAGGAACTTAATAAGTGTATCTCGTCTAGATGATGATGGATATGGATGTCATTTTGGAAATGGCATGTGTGTAATAGATTTTAAAGATACAGTTACTACTATTGCTTTTAAGAAAAATGATCTTTATTTGTTATCACTACGTGAAAGTGTGAATTCCGTATGTGATGTGAATGCGCTTGTATCCCCACCTACAGCTCATAATAGAAAACGAAAGAGAACTCAAGACACGTCGTCGAAATTATGGCATTGTCGTTTAGGCCATATTTCGAGGGGGAGAATAGAAAGGCTGGTTAAGAATGACATTCTTCCTCCTCTAGAGTTCTCAGACTTAGATAAATGCGTTGATTGCATCAGAGGAAAATACATAAAGATTACAAAGAAAAATGCTGAACATACCGCAGGTATTTTAGAGTTAATTCACACAGACATCTGTGGTCCGTTTTCAGTTAAAAGCATAGATGGTTTTGACTCGTTCATTACTTTTACCGATGATTATTCCCGTTATGGATATATTTATCCAATAAAAGAAAAATCAGAAGCGTTGGATAAGTTTAAAATATTCAAGGCTGAAGTTGAGAATCAACATAATTTAAAGATAAAGATAGTACGTTCCGACCGTGGTGGGGAATACTATGGTCGGCACACCCCATATGGCCAAGTTCCAGGACCTTTCGCGAGGTACCTAAGGGAACAAGGTATAGTTGCCCAGTACTCTATGCCGGGCGATCCTCAGCAGAATGGAGTCGCTGAAAGACGTAACCGTACCCTTATGGATATGGTGCGAAGCATGATCAGCTACTCTACACTACCAGTGAGCTTATGGATGGAGGCTTTAAAAACCGCCACCTATATTCTCAACAGAGTTCCCAGTAAAGCGGTGCCAAAAACACCGTATGAGCTGTGGACAGGCAGAATACCCTCATTGAATCACCTACGGGTGTGGGGGAGCCCTGCTGAGGCAAAGATATTCAACCCGACCATTGGGAAGCTAGATCCCAAGACAGTGAGTTGCCATTTTATTGGCTATACAGAGAAATCAAAAGGATATCGTTTCTACTGTTCTGACAAGGTCACAAAGTTTGTGGAAACGAGACATGCTGCTTTTCTTGAAGAAGAAATGATACGGGGGAGCATGGAAGCTCGAAAGATTGATCTTGAGGAGAGGCGGGTGTGCGCACCCAATCCAATGATTCAAGAGCCATTTTTCGAACTACCTGTTGAGCCTACGCCGACGGTGCCAGACACTGCGGCTCCAGCTCCTGTGGTGGTTCCTCCTGTAGCAACACCGAATGCAAATGTGGAACCTGTCCCTCAGGATCCTATAGAAAATGTTGCTACAGATCAGGGGGAGCATCAACAGCCTCAAATAGAAAATGTTCCAAATGTAGAAGCCCCTAGAAGGTCTCAAAGAGCAAGAAAGTCAGCAATTCCTGATGATTATGAAGTGTATAACACAGAAGAGTTTCGAATGGAGGATGATCCTATTTCATTCGAACAAGCCATGAGAAGCGAAAATTCATCCAAGTGGCTTGAGGCCATGGAAGATGAAATGAAATCGATGAGTACCAACCGTGTTTGGGACTTAGAAGAAATTCCTAAAGGAGCCAAAACAGTAGGCTGTAAATGGGTCTACAAGACGAAACGTGACTCCAAAGGGAATGTAGAAAGATTCAAAGCGCGTCTTGTGGCGAAGGGTTTTACACAAAAGGAAGGAATAGATTACAATGAGACCTTTTCTCCGGTCTCATGTAAAGACTCCTTCAGAATCATAATGGCATTGGTGGCGCATTTCAATCTCGAATTGCACCAGATGGATGTAAAGACGGCATTCCTTAATGGGGATCTTGAAGAAAAGGTTTACATGGCTCAACCCAAAGGTTTTGTCGTGGAAGGAAAAGAACACATGGGATGTAACCTAAAGAAATCCATTTATGGGTTAAAACAAGCTTCGAGACAGTGGTACTTGAAGTTCAACGAAACGATAAAGAGTTTCGGGTTTACTGAAAATGTTGAGGACAATTGCATTTATGCAAAATTCCAGAAAGGAAGTTACATTTTCCTCATCCTTTATGTGGATGACATTCTACTGGCAAGTAGCAATGTCAACCTATTATTGGAAACGAAGAAGTTCCTGTCCTCGAACTTTGATATGAAAGACCTTGGTGAAGCCTCATTCGTTTTGGGAATCGAAATTCACCGAGATAGATTAAATGGGGTATTAGGACTATCTCAACAGACGTACCTGGAAAAGGTTCTAGAAAAGTTCTGTATGCAGAGAAGTAAGCCTACTCCTGCGCCAATAGTCAAGGGCGATAGATTTGGGGATTTTCAGAGTCCTCAGAACAGTTATGAAAGGGAACAAATGAAGGCAGTTCCATATGCTTCAGCTGTCGGAAGCTTACAATATGCACAAGTGTGCACACGCCCTGACCTAGCATTTGTTACCAACATACTTGGCAGATATCAGAAAGATCCAGGGCTTGAGCACTGGAAATTAGTGAAGAAAGCTTTACGGTATGTGCAAGGCACAAAAGGCCTCATGCTAACATATAAAAGGACTGATTCCCTAGAGATTGAAGGGTATTCAGACTCAGACTTTGCGGGAGATGGAGATGATAGTAAATCCACGACAGGCTACATCTTTACACTCGCAAGGGGAGCTATATCGTGGAAAAGCTCCAAGCAAACAGTGACAGCAACATCTACGATGTATGCAGAATTTATAGCATGTTATGAGGCATCCTGCCAAGTTGAATGGCTAAAGAAATTTGTACCAGGATTGAGAGTGGTAGACAGTATAGAAAGACCACTAAAGATGTACTGCGATAACCAGCCAGCAGTGTTCTATGCTCATAATAATAAGAAAAGTACGGCTACCAAGTCGATAAAGATAAGATTTTATTCTGTTAAAGATAGAATCCAGGATCACACCATAAGTCTCGAGCATATTAAAACAGAGAAGATGCTCGCGGATCCGCTAACGAAAGGCTTACCACCCAACGTGTTCAAGGAACACGTAGCCGGCATGGGACTAAGGTATTGCCTACGATCTCTGGATTAACAGGGCCCATAGATTAAAGAATCTATTTCTGAATAGGGGCGTGTACAGTAGCTATTGATTCTATCGACGATTGAGTCGGGACGATGAGATATGCTCTGTGCACAAATCTAGGATGGAATAAGGAAAATTGTAAAAGGTAAAAGAAAAGCGATTGTGAGATCAAAGGGGAGATTGTTAGGTTGATCTCCCGGTCCACACGGCCCAAAGGCCGTGGGCCTTGATCCGCGCCCTGATCGGGGGCGCCCAACCCAACCATTGGTTGGTGGGCCCCTGTCACCCTGCGCTATAAAGAGAGGTGGGGGCCGCCGGCTCGAGGTACGAGGTTGACCGTGAGCCGTCAGACCCACCGACACACCTATCCGATCTAGGGTTAGTGCGCAGTTCGTGACGGGAAGCCCCGCCGCCACGACGTCCTCCGACGCCGTTCCAGGCCAAAGCCGGTGGCGACCGGAGGGACGCCGCGACCTACGACCTACACTGCGCATCGCTGCCTTGCGCAGTTCGTCATCAACAGAACGTGACATGTCTTCCTCCATTGGAGGCGATGGTATGGATCTACTCGTCCTTTGTTCATCGTATTCGTTCTTCGTTCATCATGTTCTTGTTATGGTTCCGTTATTGTTCTTCAAGTTTTACTATCAAGATTCAAATTATTCCCTTCTAGATCTGTGGCTAGTGATCCGTTTATCCTAACACAGACTTGCTACTGACCTCTCCAAATTGTTGTGAAAAGACCTCTGGACCTGAGAAGGCAAAAGTTATGAAGAACCCAACATTCCTTTTAATTTTTAGGTAGAACAACTGAACGTCCTTCATTGGCTGCAGTCTGGAAGATCGCCAGCCCAATAAAAACATCAACAAGCATGGAGTCATCGGCCAGCTCCTTGCGAATGTATTCTCTTCATATTGAGCGCGCAGTATTTGCCGAAGCACATACCGTATCGTTTACATTAGGATCTGAAATTGAACATCCTTTTGCTGCGATTTCCTTGGGTGAGCGCGCATTCACGGCGGCAGCTCATGCCCCTACACCTAACAAGAGCATCCGCCCGGCCGCTCAATCCTTTCGGCCTGGCCTCCTCTCTGGTCCAGTCTAAAGCGTGATCTAGTGTTTCCCACCACTTTACACGACCACAAACTCTCGCATGCCCCATGCTTCCTTCGTGCAGGTCAACCAACCACACCCCGCCACGTCCCCGCTTCCACCAACCGCGCCTCTCCCCGACCGCCGGGCAAGTCAAAGTCGTGCATCACCTCGGCACATCAAAGTTTCGCAGCCCCGACCCGCGCGCCGCCACCAACCAAACCACGGGATCGACGACGTCTCGACCCGACCGATGTCTCGAGCCAGAGCGCCGGCTAAACCAAGCGGCGGCCGTTCAATTACGCGACAGGTAGCAGCCGTGCACCGCAAGTCAGCCAGCGTGCGCGTGCCTCGCGCCATGCCGCTCCTCGCCGCGGCGCTCGCGCGCCTCCTCCTCCTCGCCGCCGCCTTCCCCCGCGGCGCGCTCGCCGCCGGCGGCAACGAGGCGCGCTACAACGCCAGCGCGTGCCCCAAGTCCGTCAGCTGCGGCGACAGCGTCGAAATCCGCTACCCGTTCTTCCTCGCCAACACCTCCATCACCATCATTGAGGGCACCGCCTACTCCAACTCCTACTGCGGGTACCCCGGCATGGCGATCGCCTGCGACGGCGGCCGCGCGACCCTGAAGCTCAAGGACGACAACTACACCGTCCTGAGCATCGACTACCCCAACCACACCGTCACGGTCGCCGACTCCGGCGTGCTGGACGGCGGCAGCGACTGCCCGCGGGTGAACCACAGCGTCGCCGTGCCCACAGAGACATGGCTCAACCTGTCCACCACCGCCAACGACAACCTCGCCTTCTACTTCGACTGCGTCTTCACGGCGCCCACTCCGGCGCCGCCCATCCCTCCGATCAATTGCAGCAGCTTCCCAGAACGGGACAGGGTGTCTTACGTGGAGGCGGAGCCGGACGTGCCGCGAGATGACCAGTTGCGGCGAGCGTGCAAGGAGGTGCTCGTCGTACCGGTGCTCAAGGACCGGCTGCTGAGCTACCTCCCAGTTCTCAACGGCGACGGCTACGGCGAGGTGCTGAAGCAGGGGTTCCAGTTGACCTGGGACCCGAGCCAGGGGCCCTGCTACGTGTGCGAGAAGTCCGGCGGGCAGTGCAGCTACAACCAGAGCGGCCGGCTCCTCGGCTGCCTCTGCTCCGACGGCCGCGTGCGCGACGAGAAATGCGGTGAGTTTCTTGTTCTGCTGCCCTTCTCGCTCCTACTAACTTCACAACGACGTGGAGATTTTTGCCATGCCATTTTAGAATTTGCACAGTACTACGTATTACTGGGTGTTGAGTTGAGTAGTAGGAATTAGGAAAGAGTACCTTGTGCGGCAGTTGCTTTGGTTTCCGGACCGAGACGTGACTGACGAACTGCATTACCAATAGAACATAGCTTCTTTCTGCTCCAATTTCCCTCCCCAACCACTCGGCCGCTGTGGTTTAGTTTGTGATCCTTTTAGGAGCGCAACCATGCGGCGAAGCTGACCACTAGTCGCAGCTGGTGGGCAGCCAAGGGCACCAAACCAACCATGCATTTTTCTTATTCATGAGAAAGCGCGCGGTGAAAACGGTGGTCGTCGTCAATTCTGACCTGGTTCGGTGTGCTGCGAAGCCAGATTTGATTCTTCAGGCACGCGAGTTCAATGCGTTGCTCGATTCGTCAACCATCTTCGAGAGGCGCCTCAAGATGGCAACGGGCAAAATCCGCGCGGATACTAGCTTTGTATATCCACGCCCGCGAGTAAGATCCCACGCCCGTGTCCGCGCCCGGCATCCGTCACGGGCAGAAAACCACGCCCGCACCCGCCATCCGCGGATACCACGTACCCGCGGGCACGCCCGTATGCCCGCAAGACAATAAACAAGAACAAGCAAACCAGCAGGTCCTCTTCTTCTTGTTCTTTCCGGCCAATCAGGGAGGAGAGCAATTAGACTAGCACCACTGTCTCTGCTCTCCCACTCACGCAAGCACAGATGTCTCTCTCTCCAACTATTTATTGGCGCAAGAATTGAAGCTAGCAGTTGCTTACAATTCAATTCACTAATTCGAGCTCCTAAGTCCATCGATCCAGAAGCACGCTCCTTGCCTCCCTGGCGGCGGGGGACAGGGCTGCCGGGTGCGGCTACCACGGCCCCGGCAGCGGCGACCTGGGCGCCTGCCCCCTGCGTCGCGGACTCCCTGCCGCGCCTCTCGTGGCGCGCGTCGCTCGCGGGGGCGCGTGTCGTGGGGCGTAGCTGCGTAGGGCGGCGGGGTCACGGCGGCGCGGGCCGCCGGCTGGGTCGCTGGCCCGTGAGAAGGTGGGGAAGGGGCGCCAGGAGAACGGGAGAGAGGGGGGATTTTGGAGGAGGTGGGGGTGGCGGCCGGGAGAGGGAAAAGGGATGTGGTGGCTGATGGAGTTGAAACCCTAGGTCGAGTTTATATACATAATAGGGAACTATATGGTCCACTTGTCAGCTATTGGAGCGGGTTTGGCGGGCTTGCGGACGCGGATATCATCTTTTCGTGCCCATCAAGAAATATCCATTGGATTTGAAGTTACACCCGCACCCGTGCCCGCGGGCACAGACTTAAATCCGCATCCGCATCCATCGGGTTTCTTATCCGCGGGCACGTGGATATTTCGTGCCCGTTGCCATCTTGAGAGGCGCCTCAAGTCTTTGACCATGTTCTCGCAGTGCCGAAAATCTCTTCTCTGCTTGCAGCCGTCAGGGAGAGAAATAACCGAAATGCTGACACCATGTGTCTGTTTCCTGAACTGTTCCCAGCCCTCCTGTCTTGACCTCGCGAGAATGGACAATGACCGTTGGAATGACGCCTACTCGCCCAGTGTTTGCGATCATTCATATATCTTGCTCCTCTCCTACCATTTCCTCCGTTGCATCGGTTGATCTATCCAGCAATGGCGCCTCCAGAGCAAACGCCTCTCCTGCATTTAGCTCCACTCCTCTTCACCCTGCTCCTCACACCCCTGCCCCATTGCAAGCCACAGCCCGACGCCTACTTCCGGTACAGCAACTGCACCCCAAAACCCTACCAGTGCGGCTCACTCAACTTCGACATCGGCTACCCGTTCTCGGTGAACGGCGTGGACCGGCCGGACTACTGCTCGTCCCCAGACTACCTCCTCTCCTGCACGGACGCCGGCAAGCTGATGACCACCATGAACACCTCCGGCGGGTCGTTCCAGGTCACGGGCCTCGACTACGACAACCACCTCCTCACCGTCATCGACCAGACCTTAGCAGCCCAGCAGTCGTGCCTGCAGACCTACCGGAACACCACCATCAACGACGCCATGTTCTCGTACACCGACCGCGACCAGTTCCTGACGGCGTACATCAACTGCAGCGCCAAATCATCGTCTCTGCCCTTGGCGTATGATCTCCTCTCGTGCCTGTCTGGAGGGCGAACATATTATAGGCTGGACAACGGCACGGTGGCGCTGGACTTTCTGGGTTCGTGCAGCTCCACCCTGGTTGTCCCGTACAACTCGACCATGGCGGGCTCGCTGGCCGCCGGGGACTCGAGCCTCGGGGACGCGATAAGAGGCGGTTTCGCCGTGGGGTGGAAGGCGGGTGTGGGGTGGTGTGGAGACTGTAAGAATTCCGGAGGGCGCTGTGGATATAACTCCAGCAGTCCTGGTGATCATACGTGTTTCTGCCCTGATGGCACGTCTATTGGATCATGTTCTTCAGGTATCTTCTGTCTTCATAAATCGAACTTTGAATGAATGAGCTAAGGTTGATGTCGTCAAGGCTGATATGTAGTTTGATTAGTAATAATAGACTGTAGTAGTCTGATTTTAGACATTTAAGCTCTTATCATTTTTTTTAAAATAGTACGCATATAGTTCTGATCTGAGTACATGTGAATTATGTTGGAGTTCTTGATAGTTACCGAATTCAATCTTTGATCGTGGTAAGTAGAACATGACATATGTTTTGACTAAAGGTTCGTTTGGCATGGTTCAATTGACCGGAAATTGCTTACGCTATACCTGAATAGAAGAATTCAGCTTACTCTTGAATTGGTCGATTACTTCGTCTATGGAAATTTTTTCTTCTCTGACGTTGACCCTTCATCTAAACACGTGATCCATTGTTGACTTGAAGGCCAAGGCACGGTATAATTAATTAAGTTGACGACACAAGGCAAAATATGTACCCTCCACTAGAACCATTCCTGAAAGGCAATCCAAATTGCCTTTTCTCACCTCTGTGACCCGGATTTCCTAGTAACAAAATAAAAATATGTAGCGGAAGAGATATACCTTTCTTTACCAGGTTTTTATTTTCTTCTAGATGCAGTTTAATGTGTATTAGGTAGAATAGTTAGTTGACAGCAGCAGATATAACAGACGACCTAACTAAGAATGAGATGAAGTTGTAAACAACTTGCAGTGCAACAGAATATAATCCCTTGTGAGTTTTTGTAGGAAATAAACTCTACTTAAAAAAGTGGCTGTTACTGATACACTTGATTTGTGGCTTTGTGCACTGTTTCATTTTTTTTTCTCTATTTCGCAGGGTCAAAGAACACGAGGAAAAGAGCGCTTACAATAGGTGTAATTTCTGAACCTTTCTCTGCTCTACCAATACTTTGGTATATGAACTTTAAGTATGTGAGTGTTCAACCAAGTATAATTGCTCAAAAAACCCCGCAGTCAGCCACACATAGATTAATGATATTTGCCTGAAGTTTTGCTGTAGGTGTTGTGACAGTGATTGAATGTCAAAATATTGCAGATAATGGTCAGTATATAATTGCATATAATAGAAACGCAATGCAATTGTCAGAATAACAGTGAGTTCAAAGTGCTAGAAATTAAGCAAGTGTGTTGCCATACATTATATACCTATATTGCCATCCTACAAAGTTCCCAAATCCATATGCACCTGTTCTTTCCTGATGAACAATGTCGTTCCCATTTGCAACTTCAGGTACCTCCATCGCTGCCGGCGTTCTGTCCGTGCTTCTCGTGGTCATGACGTGCCTGTACATCCGCAAGAGAAGGCAGTACAAGATGACCTCGTCCTCGAGGCTCCTCAAGTACACGGCCTCCGGCGGGACGCCGCGTTCCAGGGACAGCACCGACATGGAGTCCTCCGTCAGCGTCCACAGCCTGCAGACGCACCACTTCACATACGAGGAGCTCGAGGAGGCAACCGACAGCTTCAGCGGCACAATGGAGATCGGCGACGGCGGCTTCGGCACCGTGTATAAAGGTACACATCACGCCATGCATTATTTGAGCACCCCTAGCTGGGGCATTTTCCTAAGATTTTTTCCACTTTGATGATGAGAAAAAGTGATTCTTACGTTGGATTGGGTGTGTTCAGGGCATCTCCGGGATGGGCGCGTGGTGGCCGTGAAGCGCCTGTACAACAACAGCTGCCGGCGCGTGGAGCAGTTTTTGAACGAGGCCGCCATCCTCTCCCGGCTTCGCCACCCGAACCTGGTCCTGTTCTACGGGTGCACGTCGAGCCGCAGCCGCGAGCTCCTGCTGGTGTACGAGCTGGTGCCCAACGGCACGGTGGCGGACCACCTGCACGGGCACCGCGCGGCGGAGCGCGCGCTGACTTGGCCGCTCCGGCTGGGCGTCGCCGTGGAGGCCGCGGCGGCGCTGGCGTACCTGCACGCCGTCGAGCCCCCCATCGTGCACCGCGACGTCAAGACCAACAACATCCTCCTCGACGCCAGCTTCCACCCGAAGGTCGCCGACTTCGGACTCTCCCGCCTCTTCCCGCTCGACGTCACGCACGTCTCCACCGCGCCGCAGGGCACCCCGGGGTACGCGGCCGATGCCCAAGCATGATCTCATCAGCTCAAATTTTTTACACCAGAATAATCACAACATATATAGGTGTGTGTTTGATGATCTTCGTCTCTGCGTGACATAACAATGCAACAGGTACGTGGACCCAGAGTACCACCAGTGCTACCAGCTGACGGACCGGAGCGACGTGTACAGCTTCGGCGTGGTGCTGGTGGAGCTGGTCTCGTCGAAGCCGGCCGTGGACGTGACCCGGGACCGCAGCGAGATCAACCTGGCCGGCATGGCCATCAACAAGATCCAGCAGCGCCGGCTGGACCAGCTGGTGGACCTGGAGCTCGGGTACGGCTCCGACGAGGCGACGACGAGGACGATGACGATGGTCGCCGAGCTGGCGTTCCGGTGCCTGCAGCAGAACGGCGAGATGCGGCCGCCGGTCAAGGAGGTGCTCGACGCGCTGAGGAGCATCCGGGACGACGCGTTCGGGGAGAAGAAGAAGGGCGCGCCCGCCTCGCCGCGCTCGCCTAACACCGTGCACGCTCGGTGGGACAGCATGAGCACTACGCCCAGCGTCAGCAGCCAGGGAGCCGCACCTTGATGAGTGCAGGTGCAGCGCAGCAGGAGCTGCATGCCCTGAACTCCCAACGTTGCGTGCGATTTTTGTCGAGCTTTGCTCCCGATGTATGTAGGTACTGTATATCACTATACCACAGCCCCAATATAACGTCAGACATCGGTTGGTATAAGTATGAAATCACCGTTGAATGATTCGTCGGTATAGGTCTCCAACGAACCATTAGTCGGTATATAAGGTTTTCTCGAATAACTGTCCGTCGGTATTGATATTTAGATGTTTTCATGGAACAATCCGTCGGAATATACGGACCGGGCCTCTTTTTTCTATGCGCGCTGAAGCAGCCCAATATCACATGCCATGCGGCCCACCAGTCAGCCCACTCTCCCAATTGACAAACCTTCGGCCCTTCCTCCTCCTTGCCGCCGCCACTACTTCCTTCACCGCCGCCCACCCGAAACTCGAATCGCCCAGCGTCGCCGCCGCCGCCGCCGCCCGCTCGCGCCCCTCTCCCAAATCCATCTCCTCCGTCGCCCCTCCCAAATTCCCTCTCCCCGTTCCTAAATCCCCCCAAAACTCACGCGCCTCTAGCCATAATCCCCTCTGCCAGACTGCCACATCGCCGATTGAGCTCATTCAATGTCGGACCCTCCTCCCCCCGCCATATGCAGCTACTCGATGGGATCCATCCAGGCTCAGATCGATTTCTACTCGATGGGGATCCATCCGGGCTTAGATCGATTCCTCATGCTGGTGAGTAACCCTAGTTCTGGGTACTGCTTTCCGTGTATGTACAGATTCATGTAGGTGTAGCTTTCTATGTAGGTACGGATTCATGTAGATGTGGATTTCTGTGTAGGTACTTCTTATGAGCTGGCCATGGCCTACCCATAGATTGCTGATCAGACCTCGCCATCCTTGAAGGAAGTAGTTGCAGTGAGGCTGCCGGAGCTCTGCTGCACTGATGTTGTCCCGTCCTTCTTGCTTGCTACACGACTTCCAGGTGATGTATTTCTTTCCGGTCCTGGTATTGTTGGATAAAATGATAGAATTTGGGGGAATTTCAGTGCCTGAGGCCATCGAATCCTTTATGTACTCACTGTAATCTGCTCATCCAGTATGGTTAGTTATTGACATTCATTGATGTGTGGTGGCTATAGGTCTTTTGTGATGTGTGAACTATCATTATTCATTGATGTGCTTACTTGCTAGTCAAATCTCTAATATGCTACTATGTTCTGATTCCATTGTCACTTTGCAGTCTAAAAACAAGAGTTGGCACCTGTTTCAATTCGATTCAGTTAAAAGGTGAATTGCCCTGCTATTCTTCATTGCTCTGGTTGTTTATTTCCAGAGCTGCTTAGGCATTACATACCACATAATGATTTGGCTACAGAATCTATGAGCACCTAACCTGCACATTGGGAAGCTGCTAGTGTTGTGATTGTTTATATTCAACTTTTTTTGGTAGAGTTTGTGAGTTAATTATGAGATAGTAAATGTTCAGGTGACCTTACAGAATTCATCACTCATCTTATATTCTATCATATTTTTAGTATATGCAAATCTGAACGTATTCGTATATATAGTGATTTTGCCTCATGCATATTATCACTACAGGGTATTGCAGGTATGTTGCTCTCAAATTTTCTGATAGTCGAAGGTTACCAAGGGTTGCTCATGCATATTATCACTACAGGCCTACTGGGTACTGTAGGTATACTAATTTTAGCTGATATTTTTTGTTTCTAATTATTGAAGTTCTGATAGTTGAAGGTTACAAGGCATCACAATCTTCTCAGGCTACTGCAGGTATGTTGCTCTGAAATTTTCTATCAACGAGTAGCTTACCTTTCTATTAGGAAATTTCCAAAAATATTTTCAGTGATTGGTAATTCTGTTGCATTGCCTTATTAGTGATGTCAGTGACGTCAATGGGCAGGTGATCTTACTACCTTGCATAAGCGAAACATAGAAGTACTTGCCTGTTGCTACCCTTGATGATTACTAGTACTTGCCTGCTGCCCTATTAGTTTAGCATGTATCAACAATGCTATAGTACTTGACCCCCTGAGAGCTCACCAATCCCATGGTCTTTAGTAGATGTAGTAGTTTGTATACTCGCTCAAGTAGGCGGCGCAGCTGCAGCTACTACCAGAATTATTTTAGGGTTATGTTTCATTCTTCTTATTTTTTAACCCATTACTAGTCCTTGCTGTTATTGCCAACATTGAAACCTCTGTTTTCCATATAACTACTGAAGTTGATGCCACCTGCTTGTTTGTTGCTAATGTGCTGGCACATTTGGTAGTTTCTTGAGCATAGGGACACTGCAATTCTAGTTTAACTTGCATCCCTTTCTGTTACAATGCAAGCTTCCATAGTCGAGTTGACCTGTAGCCCACGTGGTTGACATAACCAATCACAACTATAATCTTGTTAATGTGATCAATGCATATTTTTAACAGTTTACACCTTCCATTTTGTTCAGGTGGGAGGTCCCAGTGGTAGCGTGATGCTCGATCATGTCTGCAGCAAGCAGATCAGTGCTCTCGTGGACTATTTTCTTTTGGGCAGACTCAAGACATTTTGGTCCGGATAGACTTCAGACAATTGTATGTGAACTGTTAGTTGTGTAGCCAAAACTGACATGTGTTGTGACCTGTGAGAAGCCAAACTTATGGCTGTGCAGAGATTTGTTTTGTCTAGCTTGGCTGCCTACCATTTTTTGTAAAAGTGGCTGTCTGCTTGAACTGTGAGCTGGTACAATCCAAAATGTTGTTGTCATATTCAATGAAAACTATGAGATATGTTCAGCCAATTGTCTGTATGACATCTGTTTAAGTGAAAACTATGAGCTATGTTCAACCAATTGTATTTCATCTGTAATGCTTGCATGGTAAATGTGAGACTGATAATATAGTTTTATAGGCTTATATGAATGGGTACAAATATGTATACTTTCAAACCATCAGTCGGAATAACTTCTGTTGAGGTGTAAATGCATCGGTCGCTATATCTCTACGGAGCAGTCGCTATATCTCTATGGAGCATCGGATCATCGGTCGGTATAGTGGTGTCCGTCGTTATAAAGTTATACCGACGCCACTTACTGCAACTAAATTGTTCCGTCGGTATAACTCTATACCGACCGATTGTTCGTCGGTACAGAGGCTTATTGCGACTCTTGCGTAGTCTCGTCGGTACAGAGGCTTATTCCGACTCTTGCGTAGTCGGTGATCAGGGCTGTGGTATAGTGTATGTATAGTTTTGGCCTCTGGTTTATGCAGATTATGATTCGCTTGCGTTTGTTTGAGACAGCAGGAATGTACATAGGAACTGTGACCGTTTTATACGAGTGGCAGCTGGTAACCCGCTCTACTCGTTAAATCAGATATTCTTTTTTTTACTGAAAACTGGTTCAGTTAAGACCTCGTATGCAAGAAAATTTATGTAATTTTTATTTTGTTATGTAAAACGTAGAGCTAATGGTATCGCACATTGCTGCGCCAAACCGATGAAATTGTGCTCTGAGTTTCACAATGGTCAGATTCGCCAAAAACGGTAACCCTGCTTTTTTTAGGCCAAGAACGGTAACCCTGCTGCCGTTCTGAGTTCTGAATTTCCCTCGAGAAAAAAAAACTCATGGGCCAAATAGCTAGCTATATTTAGGTCTGGAATGGTGGCCCAAATGGTCAATCAATGCCTACAGTCTCCTTTCTGTGTCCAATTCCACTATCTGGGCCAGGGTGCAGTTGCTACCTACCTTCTCTCTATTGTGCGCCAGGAATCTTGGAATTTTGCGACACAGCTTGTTGTACTAGCGTCTAGCAGAACGCCCCGAATCCCTGAAATTCCAAGCGCTTTGCGCCTTTGCCTCATTTGCCTGTGGCTGGCCGGTGGTGGCCGCTGGCGCCGCCCGCGCGCTGGAACGCGGAACGCCCGGCCGGTTGATGCCCCGCCCACCACCACTCAGGTAAGGTTGGGTGCGCGTACGTACGTGACGGCGTGTGCGCCACACGCCGAGAAGCACTAGGCGGACACGCGAGGTGCCCGTGCCGCGCCCGTCCCCGGGACGTGCCGGGCGCACTGGCCGCGCGTGCCGGCACCCGTCTCCTCGCGCCAAGCCAGCGCTGGCGCGCGAGGTGGCACATGCCGGCCGACGCCGAGGCCGGGAGAGCCATGAGCCCATGACTCACCTGAGATGTTGCGTACGTACGTGGCGTACGTACCCCCAGCCGGATAGATTGAGTGGATGGACGTTGTGTTACGTACACGACACGAGTGTACTATTTCGGGGAGTACTTACCTGGGCCCTAGCGTGCGTGTCGGAACGAATGCATGCGTGATTCACGCTTTGCTCGATTGGGCATATCGAGAGTCAAGGAGAGAGATGATATGACATTCATCGAGCTCGAAATGCCAGCAAGGCACGCAGAATAATGAAAACGCCACCGTCCCGGCCCGATCCGGGTCTTGTATGCAATGCAACTCAGGGGCCGGGCGGCACGGCATTTGTTCGTTAGCAAGCGGCAGATCACCACAAGTTCAGGCCCCAGGGTTTTGTTCTCGACTGTCAGCAATCGTGGCCGTCGCCTTCATCACTGTGACCTCGACGCCCTTTTGCCGTCGTCTTTTCCCAGCCCGACAGCGACCGACCCGGCCGGAGTAATAATGCCGCAGCCACGATCACATATAGTGGATCAGTTTGGTTTGCTCTTGATCACATCACAATTCACGAGTGATCCGACCATTTCGGGCGCTATCACCGTGACCCAGTGCCTCCTGCACTGGCCACCATGGCCAGATCATTGATCGCAATGCAATGTTTCGTGCAATTTCATGCATTTAAGAGCTTGTTTGGTAGAGATTCATCTGATTCTGATTTTGTATGGAAATTCTTAAAGAGAAGTATTTCATTCTCTAGCCTAATAAACTCTTAAAAAACAAAGGGAGAATCATTTACATAATCATGAGAAGTTACTTTTTTTCAGCTCCCGGTATTTTTAGTTTATTTCGGAGAATCGCTTTACATAATGAATCAGGAAACACTTTTCTCTAAAAAACTATTTGACAAAGCTTCTCCTAGATTCACTAGAGAGTCAGCTATGAAGCTTTGCCAAACGGGGCCTAAATAGTATGTCATGTCAGCTTTTATACTACGCGGCAAAAAGTTACTGAGCAGAGAAGTAAAATATCTTTCATCTAAATGAACTCTACGCAGAGTTTCAACACAGTTTATGTCTTACATGCGTTGATTATAGAACATCAAAATAAAACAATACATTATATGAACTATAAGCTTGCTCGCTATAGAACATCAAAATAAAACAATGCATTGTATTAACTATAAGCCTGCTCGCTTGAGCTTTTTTCATGGCTGTAGCTGCACAGCAAATCCCATCGGCTAGCTATAGCCTAACCACACTACACTACTACTTCTATACTCCATTTTTTGAACTGATGCACATCAATATTGGCTGCAGTTGCTACAGGGTGGCTGCTTGCAGGTGCTATAGTAGCGGCTGCTGGGTGTTGTAGCGACTGCTATACCGATGAGGCTGTATTTCATCTATAAACTAAATATCTAGTTCTTTATGTGGAATTTTTGAAAACACAAAGTTGAGATATCTCTACTCGAAATAGCCTTCTCAGCTCGCTGTTCTGTAGTCCAATGGATTTACACTATTCTGGCTGGGGTGGAACTGTGGAAGAGATCACGACACTAGCGGTGGTGCGAGCACACTCATCAGTACCCACCCACCCACGCACGCGCCGTGTCGAATACTCAAATGATCATCCTCCTACAATCTGGCCATGCGCCCATGCATATAGTTTATTTAGCCGATCAACCTGCTGCGCAGTGCAAACAAGAGCTAATGGTTAGTTAACTCGATCAGTGTTAGTAGTATATCAGAAAGCACCCACCCTTTGGGAACGTGGAGGGGGCAACAGAGGCCCTTCGCTCCCATTGCGTCTTCCACTCTGGGAATAGTTTTATCATCTCTCATGCATGCTAACCTCTTCGAAAGCGATCCAAAGTTCTGAAATGTTGACTGCGAGGTCACATCGTCCGACTCAGAGCTCGAAGACGGAGGCCGCGTATAGGTAAACACAATTCGAATAATCAATGGCCGGATCTGGAATGCTGGTTGTTTGCAGCCAGCCTAGATCGGGTAATGACCCGGCACTTAACTAATTCCGTTGTCAACGTCTCATGAAATCTACCAGCATCAGCAGCGAATGGATTCGGGCATTATCTATTCGGGACATGGTTCCACGCCATGCGCCACCAGATTTTCTAAGCGGCACGCGGCACGCCGTCTCGTTTTTTCCTACGACGACGCACGCAGCTGGCCGGAGCCCGGCTGACACGGCACCCGGCCACGTGTGCATAGGCTGCATGAATTTGCACCAATGTGCACGTCCACGCAAATTTGCATTTTTCTTTATTTTTGTATAGGATGTGGATGGATGATCGAGGAGCGTCAAAACGATCATTAGCCACAATGATCTGAACTGCTTTCAAGGCTGGTCACAACGATGTCCACTGTGCTATACTAGCTTGTGTCTCAGGTCTGAGCTGCTTTCAAGGTTGGTGCTGTGAATATTTTGTGCTGTGAATGTTCAAGGTTGTTGACATTCTCTTCCGGGTGGCCAATGCCGTACCATTTACAGCGAACTCATCTGACGTACAGTACGTAATCTAAACACAGCTGATCTGGCTACTTGTAGTACAAACGTACCATTCAGCAAAAGCACGCCCCAATGTATTGATTGCATTTGTGCAACACCTTCCCAAGCTACGCTCTACCTGATCCGAGGAAAAGTCAAACACGAGCTCTAGCTTAAAATGCAATCCTACTTGGATGGGTAGGGTGGTGACTAGAAAGGGAGCGGAAGCACCCCACCAGACCACCACACCGGCGCACACAGGAGGCAGGCAGGCAGCACGCAGAGACCACGAGCCACCAGCCCACCGCGGCCACCCGCGCCGCCACCTCATTGGCCGCAAAGCATATAACAACACAACAAATCAACCGGTAAAAAAAACAAACAAAAAAGTTAGCCGAGCGCCGGGCGAGACTGAGCCGGACGCGCACGCAGAGCCATCGCGCAGCGCAGCCGCACCCGCCGGCCGGAGCATGGCGACGCCGATGGCCGGGGAGGGCCTGATCGCGGCGGCGATCCCGCGGTCCCCTCCGCCGCCGCCGCCGGCCGAGGGCGGCGGCGCGGGCGGGACGGCGGCCGAGGCGCCCGTGCTCATCTTCGTCTACTTCCACAAGGCGATCCGCGCGGAGCTGGAGCGGATGCACGCCGCGGCGGTGCGGCTCGCGACGGGGCGCGCGGGCGGGGGCGGGGCCGGGGCCGTGGCGGCGCTCGAGGCGCGCTGCCGCTTCCTCTTCACCGTCTACAGGCACCACTGCCACGCCGAGGACGCGGTACGTACGGTTCATCGTACCGGCGGGCGGCGGCCGCCTCTCGTTGCATTTTTGTTTCGCGCTGCTCTGGTATGGGGATCGCGGCGGCTGCCGCTGCGCCGCCGGTGTGTGAGCTTGCGGAATTTTTTTGGTGATTGGGAATGGGCGAGGAGTTCGTGGTTGCGGAATTGGCACGAAGGATCAGAGGATTTGGCTTGGGTTTGGGTTAAATTGCGGTTGAATCGACGTGATCCGAAGACGGATGGAGTTGGCAAGTACATCTAGTTAGCTGTGCGATTTGGTTATTCTCAATTGCATAGTCTGAGTCTCTGAGATGCGTGTACGTGTATGTGCCATGTGAGATGTGACTGTAAACAATTAGCTGTTGTCTGACATCATGCGCATGATCCTACTGTCTCTGTGATGCGTTGCGATAAACTAATATGCCACCGTGGAGAGCATCTGACTTGTGTGGTGACATCTGGGAGTACATGTTTCATAATACTTGTTAGAGTAGCATAGCCAATGTGACTTGTTTACAGTGGAGTATACTAAATTTGGTTCAATTTGTTCCTCTCATAAGCTGATAGTTAGGACCAAATGAAGGTTACAATAGAAAAAATGTACTGCTGGCAAACAAATTTGTCATTTGCAATGCTAACTATTCCTCCTCTTATTTCATATACCAGAAAGGCTAAGCCTATTTATCATATGCAAATTGTTCAAAACATGGGTCTTAAACTTTTTTATTGTAGTTTAATTGCTGATTTTTGTAAAATCCCAGAGATTAGTATATTTGTGGACATTTATAGGCCTATGTAAATCTATCGTGACACGGAAATGCAGAATGTTTACAGAGCATTTGGGGTATAAGATTTTTCTATTGTTGATTGCAGGTTATTTTTCCAGCACTTGATATTCGAGTGAAAAATGTCGCAGGGACATATTCTCTTGAACACAAAGGGGAAAATGATCTGTTTGCACATCTATTCGCCCTGCTACAGCTAGATGCGCAGAATGGCGATGGTATTTGGAGGGAACTTGCATCCTGTACTGGAGCAATTCAAACGTCTCTAACCCAACATATGTCCAAGGAAGAAGAACAGGTTTTCCCATTTCCCTGATTATTTTGTCATGCCTTTTGTATGTATTTTGATTAAATACTGAAATAAACCCACCAGGCCTGCAGTTTCTCCATTAAGCAGCTGCATGAGATATGTTGACAAGCTCTAGTAATCTAATAAGGAATACTTTTCAACCTTTTTCTTCCTCTTGTCAGATATGTAACAGTATTGTTGTAATCAAACCACACGGTCCTCTACGCGTTTTAGAAAAACATCTGTAATTGTATAGTTTGCTCCCATCTGTAGTTATAAACATTTTACTGAGCAACAGTTTAAACATGGTAAGGCACATTTATTAACTTCACATGGCATATCTGCATTATGCAACTATTCAGTATTTCAGTGTCCTTCTGAGTTCAGATCACCTCTATTATTGTCTTCTCCTTCCAGCATGACATATAGTGCTGCCGTCTAATCTTCTGACACTGGGAACTTTGCAGGTCTTCCCATTGCTCATAAAGAAGTTTTCACATGAAGAACAAGCCAATCTAGTTTGGCAGTTCTTATGCAGCATCCCAGTGAACATGATGGCAGACTTCCTTCCATGGATTTCTGCTTCTGTTTCACCTGATGAGAATGAGGACATTCTTGATTGCCTACGTAAAATAGTTCCTGAAGAAAAACTCCTCCAAGAGGTCCTCATGATTATGGCATCATGCATGTTAGGTTTCCATTTATAAAGCTATTGGTGTCTATCGCTTAACTTAGTCTTTTTTACTCTGTGAAGATTGTATTCGCATGGATTGGACGGAAAGCATTCCGAACAATACCACAAGATCTCAGTGATCCTCATCCAACAAGCAGTGTTACATGTGAGTATACCTCTGATCAAACAGACAAACATGCATGCTCACCTGAACACTCTAAAATTGGAAAAAGGAAGTCCACAGAATCTAGTCAGCTTGTCACCCATCCAATTGATGAAATTCTGTATTGGCACAATGCTATTCGGAGAGAATTGAGTGATATAGCGGAAGAGGCAAAACGGATCCAGCAGTCTGGAGACTTTTCTGATATAGCAGGCTTTAATATGAAGCTGCAATTTGTCGCAGATGTGTGCATTTTCCACAGGTACAAGGCTTTGAATCTCAACTCATGTGAATCTTCTTTCAAAACCTGTTGCATAAAATTGACATTGATTAAATTATGTTTCTATCTTGTTAGACTTATTGGCACTTATCATCTGCACATTATATTGCTTACACGTGATGTGACAACACATTGTTAGTGCTCTGACACTTTAGCCACAACAGATGCCACAGTGAAAGAATATGTTCTTTATTTGCTTCACTTGGAATATAGGTTATCTTTTTGTTCAAAGCACTTGATGTTTCAGATCCAATTATGTTTTTTCTGTTCTTAAGTGAAGTGTATTATCTCGTTTTCTTTAGTTACATCAGTTCCATTTTTGTTGGTCTGCAGTATTGCCGAGGATCAAGTTATATTCCCAGCAGTGGATGGTGAATTATCCTTTGTGCAGGAGCATGCTGAAGAAGAGCGGCGATTTAATAAATTTAGGAGTTTAATTGAACAAATCCAAATAGCAGGAGCCAGATCAACTGTAGTGGATTTTTATTCTGAGTTATGTTCACAAGCTGACGAAATTATGCAGAAAATCGAGAGGCACTTTAGTGATGAGGAAACAAAGGTTAGTTTAGTACTAAAGAAGCAGACTACTATTCTATCGCTCAGAGTATTAACCCTACTTGCCCAATAGATTCTCAACTCTTGTTACCTTTGTTACCAGGTACTTCCTAAAGCTAGGATAAATTTCTCTCCAGAGAAACAAAGGGAACTTTTATATAAGAGTCTATGTGTCATGCCGCTAAAGCTACTGGAACATGTTCTACCATGGTTTGTAGCGAAGCTGAATGATGCAGAGGCTGCATCTTTTCTTCAGAATATGCGATTGGGAGGTATCTGTAGTTACCTTGTTCTCTTTTGGATAGTATGACAGTTTTGCAAAGCCTTTCCTAATTTGAAATTGTTAACTGATAATGCATCGCAGCACCTTCCTCTGAAACTTCACTGGTCACCCTTCTCTCTGGCTGGGCATGCAAAGGTCGTTTGGAGGACAAATCCAGCCCTGGAAAGTTTCTATGCTTGGCACCAGGAGTGATGAACTGTGCATTGGATGAAAATGATTTCAAAACATGCCAATCATTCTGTCCATGTTATGCAAGTAACAATGGAGCTTTCTCTAGACCAGTCAAGCGAGCAAGTCATGGAGAATCTAGCACTAATATTAACACAAGTCACTGCTCGCAAAATGCTGATACTCAAGTATCCCCATATAACAACAGACCCTGTTACATTCCCAGGTTAAGAGTAGAAAGTAGCTACCTCGGTGTTAGTTCATTTACCCCTACAAAATCATTTCGCTCTTTGCCATACAATTATTCTGCACCTTCATTATATTCAAGCCTTTTTTCATGGGAGACAGATGCAACATTTTCTGGCCCAGATAGTATTTGCAGGCCTATCGATACCATATTCAAATTTCATAAGGCAATCCGTAAGGATTTAGAGTTTTTAGATGTGGAATCTGGAAAGCTTATTGACGGCAATGAATCTTGCCTTCGCCAATTCATCGGAAGGTTTCGTTTACTGTGGGGTCTATATAGAGCACACAGCAATGCTGAAGATGAGATTGTATTTCCTGCTCTTGAATCAAAGGAGACACTCCACAATGTCAGCCATTCATACACTCTTGATCACAAGCAGGAGGAAGAATTGTTCCAAGATATATCCACAGTCCTATCTGAACTTTCACAACTACATGACGGTTTGAGCCACCCCCTTGACGTTGAAGCTAGAACAAGTCATGTTTCAAACAATGAGATTGATTGGGCAAGAAAGCATAATGAACTTCTGACGAAGCTTCAAGGATTATGCAAGTCTATCCATGTCACCTTGTCAAATCACGTTCACAGAGAAGAACTTGAGTTGTGGCCATTGTTTGATAAACATTTTTCCGTAGACGAGCAGGATAAGATCATCGGCCGTATAATTGGAACTACTGGTGCTGAGGTTCTGCAGTCAATGTTACCTTGGGTCACGTCAGCACTTAGTCTAGAGGAACAGAACAAGATGCTGGATACATGGAAGCAAGCCACCAAGAATACAATGTTCGACGAATGGTTAAATGAATGGTGGAAGGGACCTCCAACTTCATCTGACCCATCAGATAATGCTTCCGCTCCTTCAGAAGGTCTGTTCAGTTAGTTTTCCTCTCCAGAATGGTAGAAGGGCTATGTCACTGAGTTTTTTTTTGTTTTTTTTGTTTTTGCCTTGTAGAAAGTCATTTTCAGGAGAATCTTGAACAGAATGACCAGATGTTTAGGCCTGGTTGGAAGGACATCTTCCGAATGAACCAGAGTGAGCTCGAGGCTGAGATACGAAAGGTTTCTCGTGATTCTACTCTTGATCCAAGGAGGAAGGCCTATCTGATCCAAAATCTCATGACCAGGTTTGTTTTCTAAAATACAGTAAATAAATTAGGTGGCATTGGCCATTATTACCCCTAATGATACAGTAAATAAGTTTGTATGGCTCTTATATTTCTAATTTTGTAATTCCAGCCGTTGGATAGCTGCTCAGCAGAAATCACCACAACCAAGTGCTGAAGAACATAATGGATGTACGCGCCTACCTGGTTGTGCTCCTTCATACCGAGACCCAGAGAAACAAATATTTGGTTGTGAACATTACAAACGAAACTGCAAGCTTGTTGCTGCCTGCTGCAATAAGCTATTCACATGCAGATTCTGTCACGATAAAGTTAGTGACCATACAATGGAGAGGTGACTTCACTACCTCTGTTCATTTTGTCTTCCACACTTTTCCTGCTGAGGGAGGCTTATGCGTTACTTATAGTAGTACAATTTCTAGGATTCTTTTTAACACCAAACTACTAGTATCATATAAGCATGCCGTTTTACTTGGAAATAGTTGTTTGTGCCTGTGGTGATGCTATGGATATGCGCTTTCCTTGTGAGATGAACTGTTTTTCCCTCGTTGGGCATCCCAGTTGTATCTTTTATTTTCTGTCGGATATTTGTCTCTTCGTATATCAATTTTGCATAATAAGGAACAAAACAACAAACTTGTCAAGTATAAAAAAACAACATACTTGTTTTTGTATACTGGGACTATATTTTTGGTGGTAAGATCTGCTGACTGTTAGAATTTAGAAATCTGTTACTCCTCTGTTCCAAATTGTAGGTCGTTTTGGCTTTTCTATGTATCTAGACATAGTGTGTATCTAGATGCATAGCAAAAGCTACGGAACTAGAAAACCTAAAACGACCTGCAATTTGGATGGACGGACTACAAGTCAATGAAAAAAAAATCTGTGATAAGGATCTGCTGACTGTTAGAACCTAGAAATCTGTTACAAGGAAAAAAAAAGCAATATATTTAGCTTACTTTGTGGAGCTATTATTTGTAGGAAAGCAGTGGTGGAGATGATGTGCATGCTATGTCTGAATGTTCAACCGGTTGGTCCAAATTGCCAAACCCCTTCTTGCAATGGACTGTCCATGGCAAAGTATTATTGTAGCATATGCAAGTTTTTTGACGACGAAAGGTAATACTGTGCTGCATTTTAGTTCCTTCTGCAGTACGCAACATAAATGCATTGATGGCTTAGTTTTTGCTGTTATGTTTCGGAACAATGTTGATTTTATATCTTGGTTCCCAACATATGGATGCTGCTTCATTATCCTCCTATTGTCATAGTCTGCTTATGAACAGTAAATTGCCCTGTGTTATTTTCTTCTCTAAATTCAGCTTCATGCAGGAGTTCAAGCCACCAAATAGTAAGATTTGATAGCCTATTGTATTATATGCCACATTCAGTTTATATAGTTTGCTGCGTTATTACTTGAAGTTTCTTGGTTGATGTGGTTCATATTTGTGACATTTAGACACCCCCTAATTCTGGGTTGTTTTCTCAGGAGCATCTACCATTGTCCTTTTTGTAACTTGTGTCGTCTCGGAAATGGATTGGGCACTGATTTCTTCCATTGCATGAAGTGCAATTGTTGCCTTGGCATAAAGATGATAGAACACAAATGCCGGGAAAAGATGCTTGAGATGAACTGTCCAATTTGCTGCGACTTCTTATTTACATCGAGTGCACCAGTTAAAGGTCTTCCTTGTGGCCACTTCATGCATTCAGCCTGCTTTCAGGTATGATAATCTAGTAGTATTCTCATTTACTACTATGGCTGAAGTGTTGTTCTGATAGATTCAATTTCAGGCGTATACTTGTACCCACTACACTTGTCCAATCTGCTGCAAATCCTTGGGAGATATGACGGTAAATTACACCACTTAAGCTGAAAGAGTATCATGCATTTACCGTTCTGGATTTCTCTTCACTGATAGTCCATAGGAACACTATTCTTGTGTTCTCTTTCTCCAAATTAATCTGAGATGCCCAAAAACCCTGTAGGCTTGAAGTGTGTTCCATTTTGAAAATAAAAAGATAGAATGGCCAAGAAACAGACTTTGATCTATTATAGGCTGGTCGTGCTATGCTCTCCAAGTAGCTGTACCTATGTAGAAAGCGCTGTTTCTTTCTCTCTTTTTGAGAAAGAGAAGCACTCCCCTCTTTTCTTATTTGGACTCGTAGTAGCAGCATCAAGCCATCTTAAACAGCCTTAAGGCTTCATTTGGACCTTTTAGAAGTAAATTCCTTATGCTTTGTCTTGGCGTCTCCAGCTGATGTTTTTAGGATTCTCGAGTGGGTGTCTCGCTTCTGTCTTCCTTTGCCCCTTTCTCCTATCCAGTAAGAGAAAATTGTACTATAGCTCATGGAACCTTTCGTTTCTGAAGGTGTATTTTGGCATGCTTGACGGGTTGCTGGCTGCAGAGCAGCTTCCTGAGGAATATCGGGACCGGTGCCAGGTAAGCTGTTCTCCATTCCCGGCTCCATTCTTTCGTATATCTCGTGTGTTTATTTACCATTACGTTGCGTGACTGTCCTAGGATATACTATGCAACGACTGTGAGAGGAAGGGTAGATCACGGTTCCATTGGCTCTACCACAAATGTGGCTTCTGTGGTTCGTACAACACCAGGGTTATTAAGACTGATACGGCAGAGTGTTCTACATCAAACTAACCAGGCGATTTTCCCCCCTCATCTTCCGCTATTCATCTGTACATATATATATATATATATATATATATATATATATATATATATATATATATATATATATATATAGGACGAGTTTTATCTACCATCGCTGGTAGCTACCATCACCATCAATATACCATTGTGTGTATGTTTACATACTCATTTATCAGTTTGAGTATGTTCGTATACTAATTCTAAGATACTCCAAAGCGACTTGCACGAAAAAATTCAGAAGCAACCCTATTTTTTAAATTTATTATGATTATATTATTATATTAGTATATAGAAATTAGTATGTCCACATACTCAAAGTATGCTTACATACTCAACCTATATACCACCCAGATAGTCTAGTATCATCATATACTACATGTACATACTCTTCGTTGGATCATACACGTCTTCTAACATGAGATACACAGGCGATGGTAGCTACCAGCGATGATAGAAAGGAATTTTCCTATATATATATATTCGGGGGGAGAAACCTTCGTGCCTGTATATCTGCGATAACTAGCAAGACAGCACGTCATGCATCTTGTTTCTTGTAGCCGGATTGGCGTGGGACACTGATCAAAGCGTCTAGCTAGTAGCACGCATCCATGCTGTTGCCACGAGAATGGGACGGCGAGGGCGGCCCTGACGACTAGACGAATCAAAGCGAATCAGCCAAGCTGTGGGTTTGGACCTTTGTCAGCACGTGCCTGCGTGACGCGCGCGACGCCGTGGTCCATGGCCCGTGGGGGAGAGATCCCTACGGTCCACTCCTGAGTAACTGCATTCCTCGTCATGCTCTCTGGCAAGCGGCACCGGCGCGGGTGCGTCTTGATTATCCTCACCCGATCAGACAAGGACCCCAACCCCCCAGCTCCACCTTTTGCCTACGGCCGTACGAAGGGAGCGGTGCGGCTCCTCCTACCTCGCACCTGTGCCATTATTGAGCATGGCTGCGATTCAGCATGCACGGCATGCTAACGAGATGCATGTTGCCCTGAAAATCTCACCGATCAGTCGCTCTGCCAACGCTGGGAGGCAAAGAAAACAGGCGAAGTTTACAGCACATCAAACTAGAACCAAAGTAATTGGAGTCATGAACGCTTGAACATGCCAAGCCCGATCTCGTCCACTAGCTCCTGGACCAAATCCCGTTCGATCTGCGCTCCGATCTGAAACGCTTCGACCATGTAACCCATGCCATCCTCCACCGCGCGCTCGACCTCGCTCACGGCCAGTTCGTCCAGGCCCCTCCCAACCATGCCGCTGCACCTGACAATCTCCTTCTGGACCTCGGCGGCCAGCCTCTCCTCGGTGCAGATCACACCAAGCTTCGCGAACGACGTGTAGCCCGAGTCGCAGAGCTGGGCGCACATGGAGTCCAGGCAATCCCAGACGAAATCGAGCGCGAGGCTCCTCAGCGAGCTCGCTTCCTTGGCCTTGGCCTTGGCGGCGTCCAAACCCTGCTTGGAGTTGGAGCCCGGCGTCAAGGTGGCCAGAGCGGACTCGATCGTCCGGAGAAGGAATGTCTTGGATGGTGGCTCCTTCGGTTTGAGCCGAGCAGACGAGCGGACGTTCGTTAGCAGCAGTTCGACAGTTGTTGTAACCTCTCCGGGGTGGTTCAGCTCGCTGCCTTGGACTGCCGGTTCGGACGGTTGGGTGTGATGCTCGCCAAAATTGGGTTCAGGACACCTAGAGTTTGCCTTGGTAGTTGCATCTTGCGTGGGAGCAGCTGGTGTGCATGTCTCCGTTGGATGGCAGTCAGTGAGGGCGGGTTCTGTTGGTAATAGTTGACGATAAGAAACAGTCACAATGCATGTCAAATTCATAGCATATCTACCAGGATGTTGCATGCTATAACATAATAGTAATAGCATAGCAAACTTTTTGTCAATGTATTAAGATGGTTGTTTCCTTACCTGCAGTATTGAGTGGAATACCAGGAATGGAAGTATCATCTGCGTATTTAGATTGCAGAATAGATGTAGGGCTTTTCTTAGTGCTGCCTCTCGATATAGATGGAGATGGACCGCAAGCTTTCGCATCAGCCTGCAGATAGTAGCGAGCAAAGGATTTCCCGTCAGACTAAATTAAAAGTGCTGTTTTCATGAGAATTGCCTCTGTGTTGTGCAATGGTTGAGAACAAGAAGGATCAAAAGTCAAAACTACTGACCTCGTGCTTCTTATGAGAGTCATCCAAGTGGACCGGTTTAGAATTGTCTCTGAAGCCGTAAGTCACAGTATCCACTGAGTTGCGCTGCCATAGCGGTGCATCACTTAAAAATTCTTCTCTAACAGTTACAGCCCCCTTCTTCTCAAACAAAGAACAGGCTGCTCTACCATCAGGAATATCTCTATTTTTTAACTCATATTGGTTAAAGAAAACTGATTCTGCGCTCTCCAGACTTGATATGCCTTGTAATGCTTCCCTGAAAACTAATCCTCTTTGAGGATATGTATTTTGGCTGTCTTTACGAGAGTGTCTCCTAAGGCAGGCACCAACTGGAGATCCCTGAGCAGCACCAGTTCTTGTAGTAGCATCACCTTTCACTGGTGAACTGAAACTGACAGAAATAATGCCTGATTTCTTGTTACCCCCTGAAACATTGGATGGCACTGATTGTCTCTGGAAATCACTCCTTCCACACTTATGACTGGCAGACTTCGGCTTCTCAATGACCAATCCTGCTCCTTTTGCAATTATCATGTCTTTCTCTATAGCTTTTGGCGTTGGAGTTTTTATCTTCAGTTTGTTAGAGGTATCACTATGCAGGATGCTGCTTCGACGACCTTTTATGGACATGTTAGTGTTCTCTGCACTAGTATGTAACTCACCAAATCTATCCAACTCCTTTCTTTTTGACCTCAAAGATTTACTGCCAGTTATCCTTTTGTTCAGAGAAACAAAGTCCTGAGCTGTGTGTGTCACATTTTGCTCCCCACTTCTATGTTTATTCCTTTGAACTATATATCCTGGATCTGCCACTATACAAGCTTCAGGTAGTGTATTCTGCTTCAGGTTGTTTTGCTTAAGAGGGCCTCGACGAGCACTCTCCCGAGATATGTTCCTCGGCTGATTTTTTCGGGCATCTTGATTTGTTACAGCAACACAATCGGAGGTCCTCTTAGCACTGTCCTCAAACCCAGCCTTCTCAGTCGAGCTAATGAGCAAGCACTTAACATTCCTTTCAGGTTGAATTTGACATGGTACATTCTGGTCTGACCTCCTAAACTGAATACTATTTCTACTAGTATCCTCTTCAATCCACTTATTAGAAGTTGAGTTGTGCAGAGATGTAGCTACGATGTTGTGAGCGCCTAACCT
Organism: Echinochloa phyllopogon; assembly: GCA_033239725.1. Lineage (NCBI taxonomy): Eukaryota > Viridiplantae > Streptophyta > Magnoliopsida > Poales > Poaceae > Echinochloa > Echinochloa phyllopogon. The sequence continues at coordinate 16,191,087 of BTCW01000003.1, read as the reverse complement.
TTGAGCATCAACATCAGGCATATCCCTTAAGAATTGATCAGGCAAATTATGTAAGACGGCAGCAGCAGCCGGCACACCATCATCACTGCTGCACGGATACTCCAAATATGCATTTCGCCGTGAGAGACGACGATTCCTGGACTGCAACCCAGGTTCCAGAACCTTGACTGCTGCTTCAATCAGCCTAGCCTTGTTCCTGCTGGACATTGACCTTGGGCTCTTAACAGGTGAGGCCACCTTGTGTGCATGCCTTCGTGGCCACAACAGCCGTGCATCTGAAGCATTGAACTTACTTCCATTGTCCTGCTGCCGATCATCTATGCCCTGCCCCGTCTTCTGTTGCTTCTGAGGCGATGTGTATATGCTCCGAGATGCACCGGACCAATCTTGAGGGCCTGAATTCCGGTGGTCACCGAGCCCAGAGGAGTCGGTGGCTTTGGTCGACCGTTGATGGCTCACTGCCGGCATGGAGCTGAGACCCATCAGCCGGGCTACCACTCCTGGAGCACACATTTCATTTTCACCGCAGTTTCTGTCTTGAACAGGCTGTGGGTAGCGACTGATGCCGTTGCCTTCAGTTTTGCTTCTTGAGTAATCCGCACAACCAAGCTGAAGGAGAAAGAACATGAATGAGTTCCAGCTAGTTTCGGGAATAAAAATAAAAAATGGCTCGGCAAAAGGGGAATTTGACTTTTCAGGCATTTCTTTTTTGCTGAAAGCAGAGGGCCCAAAATATCAGTGTCAGTTCATCACAATTTTCAGAACTAGAACTTGAAACCAAAACCGCAGTTTCATCCCCCAGAAAATCTGATGAAGAAAAAGAAAGAGGCAACTGTTGAGCCGTACCAAAAGGGGCCTCGTCTTGGCCGCCGACGTCTTCTCGCCGCTGTGCGCCGGTCTCCCAGGCGAGAACTTGTGTGCGCGTACTGAAACACCGAAGACACAAGAGCTGACAAACAGCGGCAGATTCGCACAGTTGCGCGAAGGGGAAACAGATGATTTACGCACAACAAGGACAATGCAGTTTGGTTGCAATCTCACCTGGGGGAAGCAGCTTGCTCTTCTTGGAGGACGAGGAGAAGAGCTTCCTCCTGGCGAACATCTGGAACAGCGCCGCCACGCACGACGGCGCCGGCTTCTGCCGCTCGGCGATCGCCAGGCTGCTACTGCCGCCGGCGCTGGGCGCGGAGGCGCCGCCGCTGCCGCTGCCGCTCTTCATGTCTCCACGCCCACAAGAAAAGAAATTTTCAAACTCAATTTTCTCCTCGCCTTGTACTGCAATGCATCTCTTCCTTTTGAATCCCGGACCCCTCCTCACTCTCGCGCATACTTACAAAGCCCGAAATAAATGCAAGGAACAGAAAAGGGCCTCGAACCAGTGTCTGCGAATTTCTCTCCCCTCCAGTTCTTCTTGCCTCGCTGAATCTTGACGGGATCACTAAACGCCCAAAAGATCATGCCTTGGTCACATCCAACGAACAATCCTGGACAAAGGCTAGAGAACAAAATAAAGCCACTACTGGAACTCTTGCTCAGAGATGACTGCTGAACTGTAATTGCTCTCCCAGGCCTTTTCCAAACTAAATCCTATGTCAAACGGAAAAATACTGGTGTGGTGATCCAGAGCAAGAATGGAAATGATCCAAGTATTGGAATCGAGCGAGTGGAGAACGGAGAGGAAGAGAGAGATGATGAGAGAGAGAAAGGGAGGGGACTTGGGGGGCGGCTATGCAGGCTTCTCTTGGCACTGTTGGCTGTTGCAGATAGGAAACGACGTCTCAATACTGTTCTTGTTTGTTTCCCTGCGTGTGACTCGATTTGCGTTGTGGGAAGCGTAGGTGACTAGCCCTGTCAGCGGCGAACCTTTTCTGTGCTGACGTCTCTTGTTTTCCTTTTTTTCTTGAGGAATCATCTCTTGGGTTTTGGTCGTTTTCTCGGCTTGTCTAAGGACGTCTTTGGTTCCACGCCGGACTTTACCACGCCGAGCTTGTGGCTGACACGGAAAACGAAGTGTTGTTTGGTTGATTAAACAACTCTGGCACACCACAGCTTTTTACGTAGCTCGCAGTAGTATTCTCGCCACAAGTTGTGGCGCCGAAATCTGCCGCCGCAGCTTAGGCGCAGTCTGATTTGGCGTGGCAATGCGTGGCCGGGGGCGTGTGTCTAACCATTTTCGTGTCAAAAAAAAAGTCTAACCATCTCAAAGTTGTTACTGTGCTCCATAGTCTGTAATAGAGCTTAAAAGGTAAAAAAAATCGATGCTTAATATGTCTTCAACGGCCCGAGAGTTGAGTGGAATCTAAGGGAGGACAGAAAAGTGAATCGTTGCTTGTAATGCTAGATAGCATCAGTAACTACTGAACATGGCGATGGTAACAAACTAACAATCTACTCGCAACACCTAGCTCCATGCTCTCAGATGCCACCTACGTACGGTGATGGTGCATCTACCTTTGGTTTGATGTCTGGCTGCCGCTTTGTGCCTATCTAGCTGAAGAGTGAGGTCAAAGCAAAGAGAAGGTTGTTGCATTACTGCCGTATACTTGATTATACGGACAAAGCAAAGAGTATACGGACATGTCAAGTGCTCAAGTACAAGTAGCCGAACTAGAGATGGTCACCTGCTACCTCTTCAATTTAGCAATTCCGGAGTAGTATATGTTAGCTCCATTTCTCACCAACTCTGCGCTAGAAGTTGAATCGGATTGCGCATATTGACAAGACGCTTGGTTTGAATTTCGAAAATGTTCAAACGCCTAGTGCTGCGCGTCGGCCGAATAAAATAAAATGATAGATCATACGATAACAATGGTCAAACTTGCAATTTTTTTTCTTGTTCCTGAGAATGCTGAGACCGACATCCTTGAGTGCTGAACCCACTGCAAGTGTACAAAGATATATTCCAGGATCCATGTCAAATGCAGCCATATTCTAAGCATGTCTTTTAGTCGGACATTCTTGCATTGGGCACAACGTTGACCAACAGTAGTTTAATCTCAAGTATAATGGGCCGTTCAGTCAAAGCACTAATTCCTTACTCTCTCCATCTCAAAATAAGTATTCATTTAAAAAATTAAGATAGATTACTAGTCATGACAAATGATCATGTTACCCCTCATTGAAACTATTAACTAACAATTTGATTGGCTTTATGCGTTTCTCTATGCACTTTTGTATTAATGTGTGCATCCTTAAAAACTAAATTGATACTCTTTGTGGAACAAAATTTGAATGTTATATGGACTTATTTTGGGACGGAGACATTATATAGTGCCCTGTTTGGATCCTTGATGTCAAATTTGAACATCTCACTTTTTGTTAAAGTTTAAATTTTTAACATCTCCCTTTTTTAAAAGTTTAACACCATAGAGTCAATGGGGGGTGTTAAAAGGTGTTAAAAATGAAGTGTTAAAGTTTAACATCTTTTAAACCTTTAACACCCCCAAGGGGTGTTTATTTGTGTTAAAAGTGATCCTGTATGAGGATTTTTAGGTCCTACCCTCTCTGATCACACTCTTTCTCCCCCTCTCCCAACCCATTATATTAATAAAGGGTAAATGTGTCTTTTGTATGCTCAAGTGCTAAGGTTTAACACTTATATCCAAATAACCCCATGTATTAAACTTTAACACCTCTATTTGAGGCACTTGCTAAAGTTTAACACCAAGAATTCAAACACCTCTAAAAAACTTTGATGCAGATTTGATTTACCATCGTGGACCATGGTACCTTATCAGCTGGTAGATGAATAGTAGCCCACTATGTAAGCTCGTTTCTAGGATCCTATCCTAGTTGCTTGCATGGCGGAGTACTTACAAAGTTACAAGTACTACGACCACGGCGCACACAGTGGAGTGAGCCACACCACACCACAGCCTGGCTCTGGCTCTCAAGTACCGTGCCATGCATGAGCCTTGTGACCTTGACACGCCGCCTTGTGCAGGCATATGGTCCAAACCTTTGTCAACGGACACCTCCGGGACCACCTGCAGAGGGACTTGTCGAGTAAACTGATGTGCACGCATGCCTGCATGCGTCCTCCCCGTCCTTTCGACGCTTTGGCAGCAAGAATTAAACGCTCTGGGTCGTAACTGCCCGGGGATTAAATGCCAAATCATTGCGCTCGCGGTAGTGAGTGCTTGTGTTACGTCGGAGTAGTTGTGTTGCTGGAAATGGGAAAAGGCGGAGGTGTCGAGGCCCATTCAGAATCGGGCTAGGCGGCCATGCATGCCAGGTGCAGCCAAGGACGACACGAACACCTCGAGACAGTAGTATCATCAGAAGAGAAGAAAAAACACCTCGAGACTGGGTGTGTTTAGTTCTCGAGACTTCCCAAAATTCTCTCTTCAAACTTCACTATTCACCTATCACATCAAATCTCTCTCATCATGCATAGAGGGTAAATAAAAAAACTAGTTGCATGTTTTGATGTACACGACGAGACGAATCTTTTGAGCGAAAAGTGATACGGTGCGCTACAGTGTTCGATGTGATATTTTCACCAAACTTTCTGTCCCTCCTTTTAGAACTAAACACACCCTCACGCAGAGCAAACCCTGAACTGAAGAACCGGTGAACTACCGTTTGAATCTCTCTACTGTATATCTCTGTCTCTAGTCCTTTCTGATGGCGAGAGTGATTTCACACTAATGGCAAGTGGTAGCACGTGTTTTCCGTTAATCCGATCTCTACAGGTGGGGAAAGTAGTCTACCAGCAATCAGCGCGCGTGTACAGAAGCACCACCTGGCTGACGGTGCGCCGAAAAGGCGTGTGGTTACAGGCAGGCTTGCCGCTGCCACCTGCCCCCGCGCCCACCGCCACTTGCGAGCCGCATCCATCCAACGGTGGCAGCCCAGCAAGCAAGCGAGCGGCTGACCAGACCAGACCAGCGGTGTCGGTGCCGGTGCCGTTTTTTCCGCCCGTACTGCTGCACCATGCGCAGCGTTCTCCGGAACGCCATGATTGGCTTTGGCTGCCGGCATCGAGGATTTAGGAGACGAAAAACTCGACGAAGATTTCGTGTTACAGATTTTACCTTGAGAAGATGAACAGCAGGAGATGTAACATGTACGTACACGTGTCTTTGCAGCATGAACGAGAGCGTGTATATCTGCATTTCGGGATGCGGAAACCGAGCGCGGGTGGTCCGGAGCACTGACACAGGCGTGACGAGCTCGCGTCGATCCGGTCGAGGCAAAGTTCTGTGGATAAGGTGAACGCCGAACAGGGTTTGGCCCGGTCCAGTTTCTCTCGATGAGGGGTAGCGCGCGGGTGCCGCGGCGTGTCACGTCGGTTGCATGGCCCATCAATGCCTCTTTTTTTCGGCTCACTCTTTTACAAATAAAAAAAATGCGCAAACTCCCTTTCAGAAACTCGAGATGTGTTCCCCTCAGCCCTCACCTTGTCTGAAGGACTGTAGACGAAGACGACGCGCAACTGACGTCTCAAGATACCACACAATTGCTGCTGCTCTGCTTCTGCATGCATGCCCTGGAGGATGTGGGAATCGCGAGTACCACACTACCACCCCAACGGCACGACCAGTTCCGGTGAACTGGGCCTCCGAGAGCCCAACCAGAGTCTCACACTGTAGAGCCCATACAGAGTATGTACTCACTATTCCTTTCCCCGGTTCACACGCCCCGCACGGGCCTGGCTGGCCCATCTTACTTGTTCCTCATTGACTCCGTTCGTCGTCGGTTGCGCCTAGCCCAAGGCTCAAACAAATCGGCCCAAGTCAATAACTCGCGCATGGCTCCAGCCCATCCCGCCCACGCCCCCGTGCCGCGGGCCGACGGCTGACGACGCCGCCCGCGGCTTTCGGCATCCGACCCCGCCGATTCGCAGAGGGAAAAACCGCCGGCAGGCAAGCCGATCCAGGAATCAGCCAGCGTCTGCGTCTCGCGCTTGCCTTTTGACCATTCCTTTCCCCGGGTACGGATCGTGTGGCGCTTGCCTTTCGAGGACGAGGGCGACGCGCGCGGCCGGCGCACGGAGAATGGCATCGGCCTGGCCTTGGATATATGCTGCCGCCGTACGTACGTGGAGCGGCGACGCCGCAGCGCAACTGGAGCTGAGGCGCCGTCTTTCATTTCACCGCATGTGGAAGGCGTGGCCGATCACAAAATAAAGGAGATAAGAGAAGTCATGTCCGAAAGACGACGGCGGCGACGGCCGGATTAGTAGCTGCAGATTACGATCGATCTCGATCGGTATGATCGATCGTTCTTCAGACTCCGCGGTGTGCGACTAGGGTCTACCTACACCCTACAGAAGAGGGCAAGAGGCCGAGACAGACTGGCGTTTCGAAGCGGCGGCCGGCCGTGGATGGCTGGCTATCTCAGCACGTCACGCACCTTCTTCGCCGGCCGGAAATGGACGGACGGTGATTTCTCGTACGGCCCTGCGACGCGACGCGACGGTAGCGACGGCCCCCGTACAACTCCTGCAGATCATCGAGCCCCAGGCGCATCGGACACGTTTGGCCATTTGTACTGCGGTAAAACGAGCCAACCCTAGTGTTTTGTTGCTAACAAACACATGCAGGTTAATGGGAGCATATATACCATGTGCCTCGTCAGGGTTTATATTTTTTTTTCACGACCGTGCCTCACGTTTTTCATCAAGAGGAAGCGTCAGGATTTACCGTCGGATCAGTCATTCCCATCGCCTCCAGTCGACGACGCGCAGCGAGAGCATGAGCGAGGGCGCTCTCGGATTTGAACTGCATGGCCATTCCGATTCGGTGGGCCCTGAAGCCTTAAAGCCTGCGGTACCCGTGGAAAGCGGGCTAGTTAGCCTTACACGCGGGCCCCAACCCCACCCCCCCGGCCGTTTGCCGCAGTACCCCGTGTACCCGGGACACAGCCTGATTTGCGTTTCCTAGGCCAGTCTCAGTGGTCATTTCACAGGTGTGTCATGCACATTTAATAGGGACACATCAGCTAAAAGAGAACTTTTGCATGAAATGGGGAGGAGAGAGAAGAAGATCGTTTCACCATGGTGATAGCAGTCAAATACAATTAATTGCTTTATTTTGTTTTGAAAACCGTGTAAATGAAATGCTCCATTGTAAATGTGTGTTTCATTCATTGTTTCATCTCGCTATACATGATGTGGCGTATGGGAAACAGTGTAGCGAAACGCCTCATTGAGACTGGCCTTAATGCATGGCCCATGAAATATATACTGAGACGGGTATTCAGTTACTGTTGTAGTACCAGTATAGTATATCTCGGCGCCGTACGGGATCGAAACAGGCGGACAGCGCATCATCCCTCCGTCCACCAACAACGTGGCACACTTGGCAGTTGGCACGGGCAGGCGCGTGCGCTGGAGCTGGAGCGATGGCGCCGTCCGTCTGTCTCCGAGATGGATCGCCCGAGCTTTCTTTCGATCGGGGCGCACCACCATACGTCCAGCCACGTTACATGGAGATGAGATTGGGAATAGGGATAGAGATCGAAGATGATGCCCAGACAAGGCCGCATCCGCCCGGGCCGTTTCATCGTACGCGCGCGGGGACGTGACAAACCGGCCTGGACGTCAACAAGTCCGCAGCACAGTAGCGAACAGTGCACCACCACGAGTCCACGAACTTGATTCCGAGCTTTCTTTTTTTTTCCGCCCTACTTTCTTCCGCATCAAGCACAGCACTGCTGGTACCCTGATGATGATTGGGTCAGAAAGAAAAGTTGGGAGGCCCCCTTTCCGTTCGTGGAGCGCTATCCCCCGCCTAGCTAGCTCTCGCTCCCAGCAGCAATGATAGACGGCGCTGCACTTGCACACCACGGTGGTGGACTGGTCTCACACACTGGTGGTGCGTCCCGTACGTGGCGTGGCGGCCCCAGCTAGCCGCGCGCGGAGAGCGGGTCCAGAGAATCCATACGCGCCCGCGCCCGGCCGCCGGCACAACCACCCAACTCAACCCACAACTCTCTCTCTTCGCCAGCGTACGCGTATGCGTATATGCCGCCGCGCCCGCGCGCGTCCCCTCGGCCTCCGGCTCGAGTCTCGACAGCTAGCCAGCCATTGGGTAAGCCCCCAAGAAAGCGCCACCACGACCGGATCAAATATCCACGGGGCCGGGCCGGGCCGGGCCAGCACAAAGCGCGCGGGAGGACGGCCGGCACACGGGTCCTGCCGCTAGCTGGTGGCGGCCGTGGCTGCAGCGACCGACCAAGAAGCTAGCGGCGCAAATGGAACGAGCACTGGATGATAACGGCAGGAACAGAGAGCAGCACGTACAGGTACTGGAAACTTGTTCATGAATTAGCAGCAGCGGCAGTAGTAGTAATCACAAAAGCACAACACTGTATGTACAGACTAGTGACTGGTAGAGGCAGGCAGGTGGTCGGGAAATGGAGCACGTACAGGTACAGCACCAGGCGAGGAGGGGAGGGCATACGACAAGCACGGGGGGCGGGCGGACCTACCGGGCTCGACCTAGACCTTGAGTTGTAAATTTGGGGGAGGAGACGACGCGACTGCGACGCGATGACGCGAGGTGGTTGGATGGGCCGGCTTCCTTCCTTGGAGCGCCTTGGATGGAGCTTCAAACTGGCGGCGCCGGCAGCGGCAGCGGCAGCGGCAGCGGCAGCGGCGCCGGGCAGAACTCATAAGCAGGAGCTATTCGTCCGGCACCCGGTACGCGTCGGCGGTGATCTCGGTCAGCCACAGCCCGGGGAACAGCGACTGCACAGCCACAACAGCGCACACACGATGCGTCAGTGGTTTGGATCGCAAGGACGATTATTCTTGCACACAACAATTATGTCACTAGGATATTTATTACTAGTGACAAGCATAAGCTTAAAGCGTATCGAGTCGAGGGGAGATAAAATAACAGCGGAATTGAATAAACTAATTTTAATAATATAATAAAGTGGTTTGTGAGAGGGGTAATTTGGGGAGTTCGCCTTACATCGAGCCGCCGCTGCACGGCGCGCGGCCGCTTCCGGGGCCGCCGCCGCGGCCGGGCGCCGGTCAGCGCGTAGATGTCCTCCTCGATCTCCTCCGCCGTCAGGGACACGGAGAACGGGTCGCGCTTGCGCCGCCGCCGCGACGGGGGCGGCGGGGACGGGGACGCGGCCCACGACCGCGCGGCCGGGCGCCGCCGCGACCGCTCCCGCAGGTTCCACGGCCTCGTCGCAGCGTCTGCCTGCGTTGGCTGCTGCTGCTGCTGCTGCTGCTGCTGCGGGGGCGCCGCTGGGGGAGGAGGCGGCGCACGGAGCTCGGGCTCGGGCTCGGGGTCCGTCTCGGGCGGCGGACTCGCGGTCTTCGGCGGCGGCGGCGGAGGCGCAGACGGCGGCGGCGGAGGAGGAGGCAGCGAGGGGCTCCGACCAGGCTGGGGCACGCGAAGCCGGTCGGCTGCGTCGCGCAGGTGGCCCATGAGCTTGGCCCGGAGCGCCTCGATCCCGTCGTCGTACGACGGGTCGTCCTCCCCGACGACGACCTGGGCAGCGGCGCCCCGGCGGTGGGACGAAGACGGCCTGCGGCGATCGCGGGCGGCGCACCCGCCGCCCGCGGGCGAGGCTACCTCCGGGAGCACGGGCATGCGGTGGGGCGCGGCTGGTGGAGGCTGATGCGCCCACGGCTCGAGGTGGTGCGGCGGCGCCGCCAGGGGCTTCGCCCGCGGATCTGCCGTGGCCGCCATGGGCGCCAACCCGGCCCGCGGAGTCGGCTGGCTGCGGCGGCGCGGAGGGGAGGGGCGGCTGCGTGCGCGTCGCCGACGGACGAGGCGGCGTGCGAGCGAGACAGAGGGAGAGGAAGAGAGAGAGAGGTGAGGGGTAGGAGGCAGGCGAGGCGAGAAGGTTTTGAGGCCACAGGGGGTGGGGTCTCTCGCGTTTTGTTACGGACGCGAGGGGGGTGGTGTGGCGTGGTGTCTCGAGCGAGGGCAGCCTGGTAATATTGCCTCCCGGCCAGGACTCCGCGCGTCGGAGGTTTCGGCCCTAAAAGCACCTACTGCCTGGGGGCATTACGTTACTACTTTATCCCACTGATCTGTGGGTCCGCGAAGTTGTTTAGCCCCACATGGCAGTGTGGTGTAGGCACGGAGGTCGCGGTGCGAACGATGGGCGGCGACGGGGAGGGAATTGGCCGGAGGCGGCCAGTCTGTTGCGCGACCACCAGACGGGGGTGTGGGAAGCCGGTGTGCCAGTGTCCGTGACGGGCCCACCGGGCAGGGAGCGTCCATGCACGGGTCCTCGTACGTGGTGGGTCGCTTCGGATATCCGGGGCGGGGCCCGCTGGTCAGGTTCTTTGTGGCTCGCTGGACCCGGTCTTCCTCCGGGCGGCGGTGGACCGGGCCGGCCGCGGCGGTCCCCACCGCCGGCCACCACCCAACCCCAAGCCTTCTGTGGCGGCGCGCCCTTCCCTCCACGTTGCTATTCCTACAGGCTACCGAATTACCGATCATGAAAAACGGGTGATCAGCTGATCAACGGCACTTGCCTGCCTGCCTTGTTACCCTGATCGAGCAGCGACGGCTAATTACTCTGCAGCTCGTTTGGAACACGGACTATGCCGATGATCTTGGGCTTGAGCTATAGTTGGAACGCAAGAATCTGTCGCCAATTTCCACATTAACCGTTTGATTCTTTTTTCTTTCTTTAAAAAAAATCACGGACAAGAAGATTGCTGGACATATATCGATAGAGAAGGAGAAATAAGTAAAGATTCGTAGGTACACGAAGCGCATCTGGAGCATGGTAGCGCAATGGGCGGCGCAACCGGACCTAAGGCCACAGGAATGGAGGCCAAGCGCAACGGCAGAACAGTGGTGGTCAAACCTCATGGCACCATCGGCCACCCCCCGCAATGCCAAAGCAAGCATAGCAATGCTGCTTATGTGGGAGCTATGGAAAGAACGAAATGCGCGAGTCTTTAGACGAATCGAAACGAGTGCGCCTGACCTCCTTGGGAAGATCAAGCAAGAGGCGGCCGCCTGGATAGCGGCAGGGGCAAAAGATTTAGCGTCAATAACAATGCGAGAGTAATCCTTTTGTACTCTGACCGGCTAGTCGGTCTGTAAACTCTTCTGCTATATCAATGAAATGGGCACAATCTCGTGTCGTTCGTTCAAAAAAAAAGTAAAGATTCAGGCATTTTAAACAAGATCATGAGCTGACAGAGATACTTAGTACTCCCTCCGGTTTGCTAAAAAAAGTCGTTTAGAACAGCGACACGATCACCAAAGCACAACTTTGACTTCTTTTTTTTACAAAAATATTTCTTGAAAAAGTTATATATGTATAATTTTATCAAAGTAATTTTTAAGATCAATCTATTTATATAATTTTCATATTTACAAACTCAACGACTTAAATGTTATTCATGATTTATATTCTTAATGTTTGACTAAATCTTGTCCAAAACGATTTCTTTTACCAAATCGGAGGGAGTATATGTCTCGATCGGCAACCGATCGCAAAAGCATCTTCTGCTGTGCCCAGTAAACGAGTTGTGCCTTTGATCGGGGTTGACGAACGTGGCTGCGTGAGGTGTAGTTGAGACTTCAGAAGGCTACCGTTCGTTTGACCAGGAGGACGGCTTGCTGATCTCTTTTTCCACGACGGAGGATTAGTTGGTAAAATAAAACAAGAGGCGTGGCGCTGTCGCCATTGAGCTCGCAGAATATTTTACGCTGGCCCCGCGGGTGTAAAGCGTCAGCCAATGGAGGATACCGTCTGAAACTTCCTTTCCTTGAGATAGATTACTTCTTCTTCTTTGGATAAAATCACGATGGATTATTGGTTGGAGGAGACACGTGCACAAGGAGGGGTATACGTATACAGAGGTCAACGCAGATTGGAGACCGGTGCGAAGGTGTTTGGTTTTCAGAGGAATGGAATCGTGTCTGGTCAAACATGAAATGGTGAGTTGAAACTTCCTTTACATTGGCTTTCTGGATGTCAGTATGGTCTACACTAGTAGTACATATATATTCACCTATTTAGGATCTTCAAGATCCATGGTCTTTGAAAACTGAAAAGCAGTGAGAGGTTTTATATCAGGCACGCAGTGCAGGCGTGCAGCGCGAGGAGGATCATGGCTGATCGCCAGCTAACACATCTGACTGAGAAAAAAAATACTTCTGCTACTACTGCCAATAATCTTGTGGCGAGCAGGATCTATTGCATATGATGGACAGGTAGGAGGATTATTCTGTTAAGTTCCTCTCGCCCCATGACAGGTAGGAGAGTAGGAGTGCTCGTCGTCGCGTCCAACAGGACATATCATATCCTGCCAATAACAAAAACACAAATGAACTGCCGAAATTTGTCAGTGGAACTCTGGAGGCTCTTCATAATCGCATCCAGGTGTAGTGAGACGGTGAGTAAATATGGCAAGAAAGAATTGCCATGATTAACAGCATTTAGAATGCCCCCAGCAGCGAGGCGAGTGCGTGTGAGCTCCACCGGGCACATCGAGATCGGCAAATACACATGTGTCAGGCACGCCGGCAGTCAGGCGCGAAGCTGCTTAAATTAGTAGTAGTAGCTATTGTACTGTTACCTTATCATGGTCATATAGCTTAGTAGGACACAAATAAATGTACTGTCACGAGGGCACATTTGACTCATGAGTCATGAGCGGCTGAGTCCCGGCCTTTTCACCAGTTTGGCTAAAATGTTCACTACAGTTCAGTGCAACACAATGGCATTTTTGTGTATTATTTTGGAAAAAAAATACAATTGTTTAGGGTGAAAAAGATTGTACTCCGTCAGGTGTCGCTTTCAGCAATGACTGCTGACAGAACAAACATTCCAGTACCCCGGAATAATGATTGGGAAATCATGGTGGTCTAGCGTCACACATCTTTTCTTCTCTCCGCCCGCCCTCCTCATTCCTTGGAAAATGTTTCCTCTTTCCCCATTTCGTGAGCGCCTACTGAACTCAAGGCCCAGCACGCCATTCTGATGAACCACTCACTCGTCGAGTCAAATGCGTTTGGATGGATTTTTTAAGAACCATCCCTAATTGGCATACGTACGTACTTGCAACACACAGTTCCTCTTGTACCTTCAGGCAGATGGAACAATGTCAAGCAAACCGCGGAAGTGACAAATGCTAGCAAAGAAATGGCGAAGAGATAGCAGTCAAGCAAACCGCGGAAGTGACAAATGCTAGCAAAGAAATGGCGAAGAGATAGCAGTGTTTCTGTGTCTGCCTGACGAGGAAATGATAGATGAGGTTTTCTGCGTGGCAAGATCAGCAGCGGGGCTGGCTGATGAACAGAGTAGGTGCATGCATGAACTGAACTGCACAGTGGAAGAAATCAAGATGCAGAGAAAAAGTACTTGGCTGAAATCAATGCTGAAGATTACACCACACCGAAGTGGTGACAGGTGTAGAATCTGCAACTGCATTTCTCTCTGACAGAATCAGAGATAAGTGATTCTTCTTCTGCAGAATTGGCGTCTGGGTTTTGACAAAAGAATTAGAGAATCAGGCTTTGATGGAAACCGATAAGCAAACCCCACAATCAGTCAAGGAGAGAACCCAACCAACATACATACTGTTAGGGTTTGAAACAGTACACTATCAATTGCATAACTACCAGACAAACGGAAGTAATTAACCCTAAATATCCTCTTAGCAACTCTGATGAGCCAGCCATTGCTCGATCAAGCTCCTCGGTTGGAATTCCATCTCCTCCTCCTTCCCTTGCCGCTTGTGCAACTCTCAGAACCCCCCTTTCTGCACGAAGCACGATTGAAAAGTTGAATCAATCGACGTCTCTCGTCTCTATCCTCCCAAACAGATTCCGGGGGAAATCAAAGATGGAGTTTTTAGGCATACCTCGTTCACCTTGTAGCGGTCGCGGGTCATCTCCATCAGCGAACTCCCAGGGCAGAGCGTCTGCACCACAAGAGGAAACGGAAGCACGAACTGGATGGTCAGTAATCGAGGAACTAGGAAGAAGATTCGGCGATCGCCGCTAAGGAATCGAATCAAGATCGGCATTGCTCGGAGCACGCACCTCGATTTGGCGCTGGACGCTCTTGGTCCGCTTCTTGGGCCGGCGCGGCGGCTTCCGGCCGGTGATCGCGACGAAGTCCGCCTCGATCTCCTGCTTCGTCAGCGCCACCGAGAACCCGCGGCTGCCCTGGCCGCCGGCGTCCGCGCTCCCGAGCTTCTTGGGCTGCCGCGCGTCCTCCGCTCTGTAATCCCGCCAGGGCGTGCGCTCCCGCAGGTTCCACTGCCTCCGAGGAGCTCCCTGCTGCGCCTCCTCCGCCGCGGCGGGCGCGTGGTGCTGCCCCGCCGCGGCTCCTCCGGGCGGCGATCGGGAGGCGTTATTCTTGTCCCCGGCGGCGGCGCCGGCGTCGGGCCCGGGCTCGGGGGGCACGGGGGCGTCAATGTCCCGGCAGAAGGCCATGGGCTTGCGGCACCCCCAGCCGGCGGGGAGGTCGAAGCTGCCGAAGAGGAGGGGGTCCTTGTTGGCCCGCGACGAGGACGCGGGCGGCGGCGTGGCCACGGCACCAGCCGGCGAGGACTCCATTGGCGGCCGGCGAGCGAAGAGGAGGAGGGGGATTAAAGAGGCGGCAAATGCGTGTGTGCGCGCGGGGGAGAGAGCCCAACTGCAACTGGGTTCGCCGATCGCATGTGCCTGGCTATATATGGCGCACTCGGCCCTGGGGGCTCCTCTCGATTTCTCGCTAAATTTCGCTTCTCGCCGATCGGATTAGGAGAGAGAGAGAGCCCGAGGAGGAGGAGAGGGAGGAGAGCTTGCGGGGAGCGCAAGGCTGCGACGAGGAGGAGGCGAGCAGGGAGGGCACAAGGGGAAGCAGACGCCGCTCCGCGCTGCGCGGTTTCCCAAGCACGCACCAGCGGGGAGCCGGGCCGTGCCACCGTTGCCGATTGCCCGGTGGCAGGCGAGACGCAGTCACGCGCGGCCGCGCCACCAAAATCGCGGGACGGAGCACCAGAAAGCCGCCCCACCCCACCGCGCCACCGCTCAACCATCCGCTCCATCCATCCATCCATCCGTCCATCCGTCCGTCCGTCCGCCAGGCTCAGGGAGATTCACGCGAGGCGCCGGCCCGGTGGAGCGGACGCCGTGAGCCGAGCAGGCCAGGCTGCGCTTCCCCCTCGGCCCCTCCTCCCTCTATTTGCCTTTGGCTTTTTGAAAACCTCACCCCCACCCTTCCCCTCTTCTCTTGCGTCGTCGTCCTCGTCCTCGTCTCGCCCGCCTGCGCCTCCTCTCTCATGGTCCTCATGGCCGGCGCCTCCGACCACCAGCCCACGGCCAAGACCGCGCCAGCGACCCCGGCCCCGGCGTCCCCGTCCCCGTCGCCGGCCCCGGCCCCCGCCGCGCGCACCAGGCTCCACGACTTCTCCTTCCCGACGCTCAGCTGGGGCACGCACCGCCTGCTCCGATGCGCCAAGGACGGCGCCTCCGCCTCCGCGTCCCCGCCGCCGCACCCGCAGACGCCGTCGCCGGGGAAGGAGAAGCCCCAGGGACAGCAGCCGCAGCAGGGGCAGCAGGGCTCCCCCGGCGCCACGGGCGCGCCGCAGCCGCCGCGCCCGTGGAACCTCCGCACCCGCCGCTCCGCCACCGTCGCGCCGCTCGCCTCGAGATCGGAGGCCGCGGGGAAGGCGGCGGCGGCGGCCGTCGGGCAGCCGCTCGCGTCCCCGCCGCCGGTCGCCGCGAGGAAGAGGGGCTTCTCCGCCGCGCTCACCAAGGAGGAGATCGCCGAGGACTTCGCCGCCATCCGCGGCACGCGCCCGCCGCGCCGCCCCAAGAAGCGCCCGCGCGCCCTGCAGCGCCAGCTCGACGTAAGGATTACATACAGCCTCGCCTCCTCTTCTGGGACGTTCTGTTCGGTTCCGATGCGCAATTTTGGGGTCTCCGTGCTCAATTCTGCTTGCTTTCGCTTGGAATTGCAGATGCTGTACCCGGGATTGTCCCTCGCCGACGTGAATCTGGACTCGTACAAGATCGAGGAGGTAAGAAATCGCTGCTCCACTGGTGTTTTTTTCTTACGGAGTACTTCTTTCCTCCAAAGTTGGTTCTTTTCTTCATGCGCCTTTTCCTCCTGCAGAGGTGATTGGAGGGAGCCGTGGTGGAGGGAGCTGCAAATAGGAGGAACTTTTCAGATGTTTCCAGCTTTCGCTTTCTTCTCGCGATGGCTAAACATCTCCATCCCATAATTATTCTAGTTCTTGTTGATTAGAACACGGAATGTTAGATTTCCAGTGCTAATCCTGTACATGGGTATCCTGTTCTATGATAAACCGCAGGGCCGCTGGCTGAAGCTTGTGCTTCTTTGTGTCATGTTGAGTTTGGGGGTATGGTTCTGGTAGAATTGGGTAATATATCCTTAGGTGATGGAAGTGGTCATGCTATGTATATGGTTCTAATCTATGAAATGCCTTTTTTCACCTGTTGAAATTTCTCCAAGTAAGCTGTTGATTAGTTTATGGAATTTTTCTGGATGATTGCTTTCTGGATTTACTGATGAAAGACATGTCAATTAGTCCGTGGCAACAGTTAGCATCTAAAATTCAATATTGCTCCTGAAAGTAGCAGTACATATGAAAAATGATATGTCAAAACTCTACTTTAACATTGTACAAACTACCAAAGATATGCATCTTGTTTCTGGATGTGTAATGTGCACAAATGTTTTCTTGTTGAGTTGTCCACCTATTTTTTGTGTTTTGTATCTATGCTTCACTTTTTTGCTGCAAACTTTAGCATAAGAAAGCTGGTGCATTTTATTCTTGTTCATAATTCCAATAACTTAACTATTTGCTAGCTTGATTTTCTTTTGATCTACCTTGCTTTATGGTGAAGGTACCATGTTCAGTCACCATTTATGAAGCTGTTACGGCATTTACACAGATGATTGGGAAGTCCCAGCAAAGCATAAGAAATCAGTCTTTATTTGCCAAATGCATTAATTCAGAATTGAACTTTTGCTCAACCCTTCATACGAACACATTTGAGTACCTTTTAACAAAGACAAGAAAGGTCGGTTGATTTTATTATTATATCCTGAGCTGTTCCTATCTGGTGGTTCCATTTTTTGAATGATTGGCCCAATGGCATTGTCCTTGGTCAGGCTTTTTGTTGGTCCTGAGGATATGGAGAAGCCTACAATTCAAATTTTGATCTTCTGGTAATATCATCTATGCATTGTGCTCACTGTATTGTTATATCGGTAATTTTACTTCACATAATTGGTTTGGCTGACAATGCTTCATGTTGCAGAAAGCTTCATTGTGTCTCTTCTTAGTAAATCAAATTTACTGATCTAGCACTGGCAGGTGAAAACTGCACCAGCACCCATGTCCTCTCCCCAGAGCAGCGCCAGTTTGCAGAATTCAGGTTCAAAGCTTCGAAATGCCTTTTCGCTGCATCTTCTGTGCATATGAAGATTCAGAAGTTCCCGATTGAGTTTGGAAGTTGTTTTCAGGTAAAGCTATCAGTTTTTTTCTGTTTATAGTCTTCAGTGGCCCATGCATATTGACAATGCTTTGTTTAATCAGTGTGCGCCCCACCAGCTTGACATGTCCAGATTTGTGTTCTCTGACTCACTACTCGACATGTTTAAAGTATCTATATGCTCTGATTCATTCCTAGCTTCACAGGTCCGGGGAAAGTGACATTGTTAAGGAACTTTTGGTCTTCCTGTCATGCCTGCTGCAGCAACACCGCAGGGTGCCAGCAGTTGCACCTGATGACAGAAGTGGTTGTTCATTCGCAAGTTATGTTGATGACAGAAGTGGTGTTTAGTTCGCGAGAAGGGAATGTGAAGTTTGGTGAAAATGTCACATCGGATACTGTAGCACTTTTCGTTTGTTTGTGGTAATCGTTGTCCTATCATGACCTAACTAGGCTTAAAAGATTCGTCTCGTCGTGTACATTAAAATCATGTACTTAGTTCTTTTATTTACCCATGTTTAGTGTTCCATGCATGAGGAGAGAGATTTGATGTGATAGGTGAACAATGAAGTTTGGAGAGAGAATTTTTCCCTTTTCAAGGGAACTAAACAGGGCCAATGTAATAATATACAAGGTTAGTCAGCCATTGGATTTTCAGTCGATAGCTACAGGTGGAGAGCTATCTTTGTTTAAGACTATTGTCTCCCTCAGTCCTACATGGAAGGCTACATATTGTACTCGTGCGTGCGCTTGAGAACAAGATCCCCACATCGTTGGGTAAATTATGAGATGCTGAATGTCTTCCAACTGATCGTGATAATGGGCAAGCGACGTCTCCGTTGCATTCTGCCGTGGTTTCAGATAACTCAGCAGTTTAACTGGTGATTTTGCTTCTAGCATAGCGTTCTCAGCGTGCGCGCGTCTACAGACCCTGCAGTTTTGCTGGTCATGCCATTGTTGCAACCGTGTTTCGGAACAGCACTGGTTGAACTTGATCGACCCTTAACACACACACACACACTTTCCTTGACGACTGTGGTATCTCCTTCCGCAAGCCGCAACCCTGGCCTGCCTGACAGGCCGCCATCATTTTTCTGCATAGGCGCAAGGTGTTCACGTCCAAGGTGTTGCCAATTGACAATCCAAGGAGGTTGGAGGTTTCGGAGCGCAAGGACAGGAGCTCAGGTGATCTTTGGTACAATCTGACACCAATGCTGTCCCGCCTACTTAGGTACTCCGTCTTTTCTAAATTATGGACCATTTTAGTTTTGTCAAACTCAATTTTTTAAGAGTTTGATCAAGTTTATCAAAAAAATCACAAGAAAATATTGATGTTTACAATGCCAAATAAATGTACTATAAAGATTATTTCAATAATAGATTCATTATTCTAATTTGATGTTGGCACTTTTTTTTAATATAAATTTGATTAAAATTAGAAAGTTTGATAGGATAAAACTTAAATGGTTAATAATTTTAAGCAGAAGGTGAGTAGTAAAATTCAAATCCTTTTTGTTGACCTGCTTTTGTTTCTGCAGCATTCGAACAATACAAATGATCGTTTAAAAAAGAGATGAAAAGCTAACATGGTTCGTTTAGTGGATAAAACATATAAGCCATGCAGCAACCATGGTGGATTAGCCCAAGTAGCCTGCTTTTGGACCTGGACTCAGGTTTCTACTAGTATTTCTGGTTGGAATTTGACTGCTGCTTTCTTTTTAGGCTGTGTCCTGACTCGATGTGGCTTCTTGAACCTGCAACACTACTTTGTAGGGTCTTGCATTTTCCTCAAAACAAAAACCAAAACCACAAAATTTGCCAAAAGATTTATAAGCTAATAAGTTAATCTAAAGCTTGTGCTATTCAGATGATCGTCTCGAAAATCTGGGCAATTGCCAGGATAAATGGGCAATGGATGTCGATTGTGTAGAGAACTTCAACTCCTTTATTCACAACTACCGAGTTCAATGTTCAGTTGCAGCTCCTATATACCCCTGTAAGCTTTTCATGCAGTCATATTGCCATTGCCACATCAGTTTCGTAATTTGTTCGTTGGTTGCAAAGCACAACATAGATAACTGCACATTGGTTTAGATCTTTATATATAGTATGATCATGTGCTGTTCAAAATTGTGATGCCAACGGGAACCTCTTTCCCTCCCAACTTCCTTCTCGTCAAGGTGTACACGCACATTACCACTCGCATTTTCAGATGATTCTGAACCCCGAGGAAGTGAAGCACCAATATACTTGCTTGAAGCACTTCACGCTGGTAATTCTGGATCTACCTGGAATTGCACTTTCCAGGACTCCTTTTGTCACATTTCAGCTATGACACACCATTCAGTATGTAAAGATATGTTTGAGTCCATATACTAGCGACATTCTGTTAATTATAACTATAAAAAGGAAAGATCATTCGTTTTGACGCATGCCGTTCCTCATAATGATGATATTCTGTCGAACACTAGATAGACTGAATTAATGATGATATTCTGTCGAACACTATAGACTGAACTAGAGATAATACGATACGGCTTCCGATCATTCGTTGATTCGTCCTGATTACTGGAGTATTGAGTAGGGAGTTGAGTACATAATGTTGTCAATGCAAATTAATGTAACTTTCTGGCCTCGCAGGAATTCCAGCTGATCGACAGGGCAGATCTGGCTCCCCTCAACGAGTTGACGGAGACCACTATAATGTTTGGGCACCAGAGCAGAGAGACCCTAATGAGGCCAAGTGCTGAGAGAATTTTGTCTCTCCCGTTTAATTTAATCATTTAGGATGTAACATCTCCATGTGCATTTTGGAACTTGTTTGGTGAAAATGGAGTGCCTTTGTTCCGTTTTTTTTTTATCATTTTTCTTCCATATCTGCATCAGCTGGGTGTGCCTCTGTTCTGTTTGTTTCTAGGTCCTGCGGTTGAGTGTAGTGGATCATATCTATCTAGTTTCCGTCGACGTCAATTACGACCAGAATCTGAGGTTGGGCTAACAGTTTGGCCTGAATCAACTGCGATAAGCTGGCTAGCAGATTGAAGTGTGGAGGCGCTCCAATTGGCCTAAGCCCATTTTTCTGTTAGGAAGCCCATGTATGTTTCGTTTTTTTCCTTGATCTCCGCAAACTAACCCATGTGTGCACTCCTTTTCTATTCCCGGCCCACTTAGCCCAGCTAAATTCATCGATCCATTTTCTCCTTGCTTTCTTGCTTTACACGCGCGCGCGAGAGATTGAGGCTCAGAGGCGCCACGGCCCCCTGAAATCTCTCACCGCCGGGCTCGTCGGGGCCTCCTCTCGTCAAATCGTCGTCATCAGGCCTATCTCTCTCCAAGACTCCCTTCCCCATTCGTCCCTGGATCGGAAGCAGTGTCGTTATCTACCGGTGCATCAGAATTCAGATCTCGTCTCCGATCGGACGCCGACTCCGACAAGAGTTGCTGCTGCTCCGGCTCCGAAAATTGGAATCCGACAAGAGACGCCGCCTATATATATACTCAGGTCGCTATGGTATCTGCTATATGTAGTGGGTTCCCTTCCCTTCCCATCGGTTGATCATTATCGATCGGGTTGTTCCGTCTCGTCCTTTTTTTCTCGATCAATGAATCAACAATACTCCGATGAGATGCACTATCCATCTATTTCCCACCCAGGCTATATGCGCGTTTTTACCCGTGGCCCGGGGGGATCCATCGTGAGAGTGAGGCTGGTCCCGGCGTCTTACTTCCGAGTCCGCCATGACCTCGATGTCGATCTGGCCGACGACGATGCTCATCACAGCAGCAGCAGCAGCAGCAGCAAGCGTGCTCGTGCCGGCGCCGCCGAGGAGACCATCTTGGGCCTGCCGGAGGTGACGGCTCGCTCTCGCTCCGGGGAGGAGTGCGCCGTCTGCTTGCAGGGCTTCTGCGCCGGCGAGACGCTCAGGGCCATGCCCTGCTCCCACGCCTTCCACCACCACTGCATCTCCCAGTGGCTCCGCCTCAAGGCCGTCTGCCCTCTCTGTCGCCACCAGCTGCTGCCCGAGGAAGAGGAGGAGCAGCAGCAGAGGAGGAGGAGGAGGAGGATTTTTTTGAGGAAACAGGAGGGGTTACCCCCTACTGATTATATTTAATTAAAAGGGAAATAAGTTTACAACACCAAATGTTCACGAAACAAAGAAAGAAACAAAGAAGATAAAGAAAGCTAGAAGATCGAGTCTATCCATAACATCATTTCTTGACGACGAGTCTCTTTTACTCTCAGCAAAGCCAGAGCAAATTCACTTTGAAATCTTGTCTGAACCGAGTCCAAGGTTGGGAGGACATTGTTGAAAATTAAGTCATTTCGGGCCATCCAGATACACCAAGCCATCAGAATTATTATATCCATGAAGAAGTGCACATTGAGTTGATTTCTGAAAGAGTAGAAGGCATCCAAGGGATCCAGATCATCAGCATTTATGGAAATGAGATTCCAGCATTCCTTCGCAAAGGGGCAGGTTATGAATAAATGCTGAATAGTTTCTTCATGAGGGTGCAAACAAAGGACACAGTCATAGTTTGGTAGGTCCATTGATCTTCTTCGGAGCATATTTCTTGTGTTGAGCCTGTCTTTCATAAGCAACCAGAAAAAAACTTTATGATTTTGCTGAACTGACGATTTCCATGTCCATTTGAATGCAGGGTGTACATCTCTGTGTCCTATCATATGATCATAAGCTCTTTTGGAAGAGAAGATGGTGGATCCCCAAATATAGCTCCAAACATCATTATCCACTTGATCTGGCAGCTCTTCAATTCTAGTTGCTAGGAGGATGAGTTGTGCAAAAGCCTCTCTTGACAGTGGAAGGTGAAATAGCTGGCTTATATCCTCTGTATTTCTTGCCTTGTAAAGATAGATGTTCTTGTCTGTGGCAAAAGAATACAATTCTGGGAATGCTTGACTTGGGACTACTCCTGCCCAAAGGTCATGCCACAGGTAACAGGTGTTTCCACTGAAAATAATGGGTGCAGCAATACCCTTGTAAGTTGTGTCTAATTTGAGCATGTCTCTCCACCAAAATGAGCCAACCCTTCTTGCATTTGGCAGAGTGTTGTTACTGTAATAACAGTTCCATATCAAGTGTACCCATGGTAGGTCAGCTTTGTTGAAAAATTTGTGCAGATTCATTAGTAAAAGTGCTTCATTCTGTGTCTGCATTCTTATGGCACCTAACCCTCCTTCTGATTTAGGAAGACACACCATCTCCCAGGCTGCTTTTGGGGGATTTCTTGCATTGATTTCTGACCCTCGCCATAAGCAATGTTTTCTGTACTTATCTACTTGCTTGATGACAGTCTTGTGCATTTTGAATGTACAAAGAAAGAATGTTGGAAGAGAGCTTAATACAACATTAGTTATCTGTAATTTCCCAGTCTGAGATAGGTACACAGATGTGATTACCAATCTTTTTTCACACCTGGACACTAGTGGTAGAAACTCCTGAACTTTTGGCCTTGTAGTCCTCAAAGGCAGTCCCAGATAAGTAAATGGGAAGCTACCTTTTGCACAACCAAATGTGCTTGCTAACAAAGAGTGTCTGTCTTCAGTCATGTTCAAAGGAATCATCATTGACTTGTTGTAGTTCACTTTTAAGCCTGTCGAAATTGCAAATGCTCCTAGTAAGCTTTTCAGAAAAAACAATTGTTGTCCACAGCCCTCCATAATTATCAACGTATCATCTGCATACTGTAAGATTGGAAAGTCTTGGCAGTGTGGTAGATCAACAGGCAGCTTTATTAGATTCATTTGTTTTGCTTTGTTCAGTAGTGACTGTAGCATATCAGCAACCATGACAAAGAGCAATGGTGATAGAGGATCTCCTTGCCTTACTCCTCTTTTGCAGTGGAAAGTTTTCCCTGGAATACCATTTAGAAGCGCTGAGGATGTTCCAGAGCTGAGAATATCCTCTATCCATTTGAGCCAGATGCTGTTGAACCCCTTGTTCCTCATAATTTCAATTATTGTTGTGTGTTCTACTTTGTCGAATGCCTTCTCAAAATCCAATTTCAAAATGATTATTTCTTTTCTTGACTTGTGATATAGGTACAAATACTCAAAAGTCCAGGCTAGGCAATCTTGGATAGATCTATTTTTTATAAAGCCATATTGATTCTAATGAATGAGCTGTGTCATTACTGCCTGCAATCTGTTAGCTAGGAGTTTTGTGATAATTTTGACTGAGATATTGAGCAAGGAGATTGGCCTGAAATCTGCAGGTGTTTGTGGAGCATCTGTTTTAGGAATGAGACAAATGTGTGATCCATTTACACTTCTCAAGCATACCTCTCCCCTTTGAAATGCAAAGCACAGCTCATAAAAGTCTGCTTTAATAATATGCCAACACCTTTTAACAAAGTCTGTGTTAAACCCATCTGGCCCAGGTGATTTCTCTGATGGTAAGGATTGAACAACTCTGTCAATTTCTTCTGTTGTGAATGGCTCAGTCAGACCTTGTAGATTTTGATTCCTTTCCATTAATTCCTGAAGCAAAAAGATCATTTCTGTTTCCTCTGATACACCCAGTCTTTGTTTGAAGGTTTCCCACAACAGGTTTGCTTTATCATGGTGATTGTTGAGAGGCTGTCCTTGCTCATTAGCTAACACTGCAATTGTATTTCTTCTAAGTTTTTGAGAAGCATTAGCATGGAAGAATTTTGTACCTTCATCTCCAAATTTGACCCATTTTATGGTTCCTCTTTGTTTCCAATACATTTTTTGCTGTTTTAGAAGTGAGTGCAATTTCTCCACTAAAATTTCTTTGAAGTTCCATTCTTGAATTGATAGATCTCTAAATTCTTGCAGCAGCTCTAAAAGAAAGATGACCAGCTTAACATGCTCAATGTTTTCTGCCAGAGTTGAGACAGTTGCTCTCCATGCTCTTAAGACTCTTCTCAAGTTCTTGAATTTTGCTGTTATAATCTTGGCTTTGTCAACTTGCTGTGTATATATGTGCCATCCATGTTGCACTATCTCAAAGAAATGTTCATGCTCCATCCAAAAGTTTTCAAACCTGAACTGCCTTCCTTTTGGTATGTCAGTTCCAATATGAATTACAATGGGAACATGGTCTGAAGGTTCCATCATCAGAGGCTTGGCTGTTGTAACTGGATAACTAAAGACCCATGAATTGGAAGTGAAGACCCAATCTAATTTCAATAGCAGAGGAGGGTTTTGCTTATTTGACCAAGTGTATTTTCTTTCCTGCAGTGGCACTTCTGTCCAACCCTGTGCACTAATAACTTCATTGAACAAAAGCATTTCTTGAATATCCCCACCAGGCTTATTTCTATTCTCTTGGCTTCTCATTAGGTTGAAATCCCCCATAACTATCCAATCAATTCCTTCTGGCATCTGAATATTCTTTAGCCATGTGGTGAACTCCAGTTTAAGATCATGTACACAGGGGCCGTAGATGTTTGTTAACACTATTTCTGCATTATTATACTTGGACCGCAATTCAACTGTCAATGAAAATTCATTCATAAAGGCCAACGATCCATCAAAGCATCTAGAATTCCATATCGTGATCAAGCCCCCGGAGGCTCCTACTGCTGGCAAATACTCAAACTTATCAAACTTGGCCGGACAGAATTTTTTAACGAAGCCTAAGTAAAAAAAAATCCCTTTTTGTCTCTTGTAAACAAACAACTTCACAGGAACTTTCAGCTATTTTACTTCTAATTGGGTCCCATTTATCTTCTGAATTTAGGCCTCTGACGTTCCGGCATAAAATTTTCCAAGATCTCATTATACTGCTTGTATCCATTAAATAAAAGGTGAGCATGCATGCTGGTCCGTTGCAATCTACTACTCTCAATGTGTTCATCAGTATAGTCATCTCAATCCGACCTGTTCTTGTCTCATCAACTAGGGAACGCAGGCACATATGGGGAAAACTGCATTATACACAAGTCCCTGCACAAGAAGAAATTCCTAGAAATTGAACTGAAAATCAGTAATAGGTGGTCATATACTTAATTTTTAACTAAAAAAATACCCACAACCGAGACCCATCGGCACCACAAAGGATGACAAACTAATGCATTTATTATTTCTATAAAAAAAGACTATCCAACTGTATATATTGGATGCACCTAGCAATTTAATATTTATTAATATAGGTTTCAAAAGTATACAGTCATACAGCATTATGTTAGTCTAAAAAGACAACATTATGTACCTGTAGGCGGGAAGCAGACATGTAGTATATCATCAACATACAGCTGGGTCAGTTAATCCAATGAAAACATATTGGCATTCAGTTGAACGAAAAATATAGAGGATTGAAGAGACAGGGTTAGGATATAGCTCTTGGATCCCCTCCCTCATCCAAGATCATAATTCTGTATCACTCAAGCCAGTAAGGCCACGGATAACAACTTTCAAGTTGGTTGGATATTCTGGCAATATCCACACATGGGGATGAACTATTTATACTTTCCTTTTGAATGCTGTAGACCTCTTTCTTGCAAAGATGATTGTTTTATTTTAAAACCACTCAGATTTATATTTTAGGACTACAATAGGTGCAAATTGCACACCAGACCACCAGTTATGCACTTATGTGAGACCCAGCAAGCATGCTGCCTTATACATTTGATTTTGGTGGCGTCAGATATGTGACAAAATGATAGATCAAAGCGAAGTTTCAGTCAACATCCTCATCCAGCATGGCTAGATGCACCAAGTATGCACGTATGACGATCAGCCTAAAATCTTCGATTACAACAATAAATGTGCAAGAGTGCAGCGCCGGCTTGTTCACGGAGGAAGATGAGTCCGTTGCTTCCTTTAAAAAGATCAAAACCAAAGTGGGTCATTGCCAACTCTAAACCAAGAGCTCATTTACCATGCTTGGGAATTGGGCAGTTCTGCATCAGGCTATTAGCATTGAACCGATAAAAAAAAGTTGCAGAATTGTGAATGGCTAAACTCAGCACAGATCATACAGAAAACCAGGCTGGATAGCCTAACAACTCAGCACAGACGAACATAATCCTCAGATTGACTGGTGTTGAAGTGAAAGTTCCGTCAACTCATCATCATAAAAACAGAAGAACCAGTCAAAAGATCATGCATATCTGCCGGAAAACACTTCAACACAGGCGTTTAGATGTTAGAATTGGGATGTTGAATTTGTAAGTAAGATGTCAAAATGTTCGTTTGTATTTGTGAAAAATTATTCAAAAATTAATTAATTAGGCTCAAAATGTTCGTCTCGTAGAGTACTACAAAACTGTGCAATTAGTTTTTGATTTCATCTACATTTAGTACTCCATGCATGTTATGACATTTTGATGTGATGGGGAATTTTTTTGTACATAGTGTATTTGGGAGTTGCTTTTGGAACTAAACAAGGCCTTGATGAATCTTACTGTTACTAATTGAAGGCTCCTTTTGTAGCCTCCACGTTAATCCTCACGAAACGCGCTAGAAAAAAAGATATATCCTAGAAATTCTCACAAAAATCAGAAACATCCGGCCATCTATCAGACAACTCTAATCATATTCAACAATAATAGCCATCGGATGTATTCTGTTTTGTAAAAAATTACCCATATCTGCTATTATAAAAAATAACTTAAAGTAACCCCCTAAACATATATCTAAATTATCCACCGTTGCCATTATCAAATATAATCTGTAATCCTTCATTTTTTATCTGAATTATCATCTTATACCATTAATGAATGTATAGGAAAAAACATATCTTAAACTATATGTATGATGATGCATTCCACGTTGCCATACGTACTACCCTAGGAATCTAGGGCGTCGCTTCCATGGAACACTGTTGACTAGACAAGTTTCGGCCACAGCCCGCCGCCACAAGTCGTGATCGCAATCGTGCAGTTCAGTTGCGATGCCTGTCTGCCCTCAGCTCGCTGCCATTGATAGTTCAAGCCTGGCACTCTTGATCATACATGACGGCGTGTCCATATATACTCCATCCTTCCAGGCGAGGTCTACGATGGTGCGTACATTAGCTGCCTGCGGTCCTGTCCTATGATATTATCCATTCATCACCCATGCATATTCCGTGCAGGTCCAGCATGTCACCTGATGATTAATCTGATTGGCATGCATGTGCGATGTGTGGCACCGGCAGTTAGCTTTGGAAAAGATTGACTAATAATAGAGATGTCAACGATTGACACCACCTTCATGTGCAACTAACATGTTGATATGATCATCAAAAGATGGATCAGATGGCCGGCTGTAATGTCACCAAGTTCCTAATTCCCATGGAGACCATGAGTAGCACGCGCCGATGCATGCTGTGACAGCAACAAACCAATATAAGATTCGATCGACTGTTCGGTGCCAGGAAGAAGATATGCACGGCCAAACTCTATAGATTCTTAGACGGGCTGCTCCAATCCAATTCGTTTTCCTCCAAGACCCTAGGCCCTCCAGCTGAGTGTCCCTGCGCTTTCTCACCAAAATGACATGTGGACCGGTTGCACATCAAATGGTATGCATCTATTGTTTCTTCTAGGTTTCTTTGCATCGGTTCTTTCTGGCCTTGGCGAACCACAAATCATGCAAGACCCAGTGACATACTCGCACTTGCATGTCTTGCAATGTTCTGATTGGTTTTGGCTGCCAAATTGTCATGATATGTTTACAAAATCACTAAGGGAAAAAAATACAAGTATATATGGGATCAATTCTAAAAGATTCCAAAACCGAAAAATACAACAACACTTTTTGGGTCATATATACTCTCTTCATCAAATAGGTTGATTTTCTGAGTGTTGTAAAATTAAGCATGCTTAATATTGTCCAGCTTATAGTATGGCCAAATAAGATTTATGACACGTTAGCAAGGTAATTACTACTCCTCAGTTTTCAAATGTTGATCATTTTAATTTTGTTCGAATTAAGTCAAGTTCTCTATCTTTGATATCCACATTACAGAAAAATATATTAACATCTTAAATACTAACTAAATACACCATATTAAACTAATTTGATATTATAGATGTTATTATATTTATCCACAAAATACGTCAAAGTTAGAGAATTTTGATTTAGACAAATACCTACGTTTTGAATGGAGGGATTGTATTTATCTAGATTAAAGCTGTAGTAACGACGTATGATGTGGTAAAATTTATAATCCATAACAGGAATAATGTAAATTGCTATTTTGATGAATGCATTGTATTTTTTAGAAGTATTATTACGTACTTAATTTTATGGTCCAATAATTTTAAGAGTTTATTCTTTTCCAATAAAACATATACAACTACACTTACATTTTTATGTGAAATTTGAAACCCCGGACACTACATTGAGAGCTAAATGAGTAATATTAATAAATCAAAAGAGATGAACTGGAAATTGAGATACAACAAAACTCATGTTTCAGCTTACTATGCGGTGGAAAACACAATATAACAACTTGGGTAGGTACGTAAGAATGAAATTAGGAAGCAAAAATTTAGATTAATGAAAGCATGACAGAAACAGTCTGCAATCATTATTGCTCAAGGTAAGGATGTAACCGAACACATATCGAACACACGCAGAATAGTAGAAGTATACACCTGAGTATTGCGTGGAGAAGGTGAACAAAAAAAGAGGGGAAGAAAAGATAAGCAATAACAATAGATTGAAGCTCCAGATTTATCAGGTTTAAAAATTGCTAGCCCGTGCAGGAGCACGGGTTGGTAGGCTAGTGAAAGATAATTGGTGTTCAGTTTTGCAGCAACTAAGCTAGTTACGGTGCATTGCTTTGCTTGGGGCCATGGTCATGCCAGTACTACGCATAGGTGGTGTTCCCCCTCAGAAGCCCACCGAGACCCTTTTTGCCGTGGGCTGAACCTGTTTGGACAAGATAGCAAGGCCTGGTCTTCTAACCAACGCAAATAGTGGCCCATATTTCTCCACTACGTTCACATATAATTTGGTTGTGTTTAGTTTCTCTCAACTTTTCAAACTTTCCATCACATCGATATCACAAATAAAAAGTGCTACGATACGCTACAGTATCCGATGTGACCATTTTCACCCTCTTTTAATTAACGGATCTAAACACAGTCAGTTATTTTTTTCCATTTTTGCATGCAAATCTGCTCTGTAGCCGTTAGTCTTGTAGGCCTGGTTTGAGGTGCTTGATTATCCTACAAACCACTCTCTACTAAATGTTTTTGCACTTTTGTTAGTATTAGGTTGCTGGTTCCTCAGCAGTTGGCTCAATCTGCGCGTCTGCCAAGCCACAAGATCGAATGAAATGACACATTCATACACACGTAGAGACTGGGACAGTAGTTCATCCTGTAGCGTTGCAGCTGCAGCTGGGGCTCTGCATTTGTTCCACGCGAGCTGGCGTGCGTCCTTGCTCCAGCCCGTTGCGCCACGGTCCAACCCGCCTGTCACCACTCACCGGCCGCTATTTCCACGACCGTATTGTATGGACCCCTGAAAAATTGAAGCAGTGTACTCCTAGGATTCTAACCTAGGAACATTGCCCAAACGAAACGAATCCTTTCTCCGGCTCCGGCAGACGCCGACACATTCACACATAACCCAAGGAGGAGAATGTGAGCCACTGAGCCGGCCTGACGAACGGCCTGTATAGGCTGTACCATGCACTCCATCCTCCAGCCGTCCAGTCCAGGTTACTTTTGATGATTATTCCGTAGCTGAAAGAGAGGGGAGGGAGCTGTGCCGCCTGTGCCTGCAACTGCAACTGCGTTGCGTTACTGCATGCAAACTGCAAAGTGCAACCGGACATGGCGAATAGTATATACTACTCCGTATTTGCTGTGCCGTAGTATATTTGCGCAGCACGTTCTTGCACACCCAAACCACCACGACTGTAGGCACTGTAGCGCCGCGCTAGAATGCTAGATGAGCTCCTCTTGACTTGGGCACAGTGACGCTGAGGGTACCATTAATCATAACGCTTTCTGTGGCATTCGAGTGCGGGAGGGGTTTTGCGCCGCGAGTTGCGAGCCGAGCAAGTTGCCGACAGACAGCGGCACAGCGCCGTACATAAAAAACCTGGGTCGTGTCTCCATGTCGGACGTGCTGTGGGTAGCACGGCACAGTAGCAGGCTAGCAGTAGTACTCCGTATACGCTACGGAGTACACAGTCAAGTCAAGGTGACGAGAACAGTCAACCACCTCTTCATCAGTACAGTACACTGTGTAGAATCATTTTTAAAAGGAAAATATGGGCAGGCTCAACAGTCAAATTAAGGTGTCGAGAACAGTTAACCACCTTTTCAGTATATAAGGAGTGCTTTTTAAAAAGGAGTAAGAGCAACTCCAACTTTTCCCTTTCTCCTTTTTTTTCTTGCTATAGGAAAATTCAATTTCAAATTCTCAGGATATTGGAGGAAGGTGCTCCAGCAGATCTCCTTTTTCTTTTCCCGATATATGGGGCCCACTCGTCATTGGGTTAATTTGTTTTTCTTTCTTCACCCCTCTCTTGAATCCCAAAGGAGCACCTCGTTGGCCGCGAGCGAGCGCCACAGGGTGCAGGCTGGCGCGTTGCGTGGCCGGTCAGGGGCGGAGGCCGCTCGCCGGCGCAAGGCTAGGGGCGGGGCGGTGGCAGCTCGGCGCTCCCCTCCGCGAGGCCATGTGTGGTGCGGCGGCGGCTCGGCTCTCACCGCTGCGAGGTCAGGCACCGCCGCGAGGCAAGGTGCGGTGCGGCCACCACTCTCGCGCTCACCAGTGTGAGGTCAGGCGGGCCATGGCGCGCACGGCGCGGGGCGGCCGGCGTGCATGCGGTGAAGAGCGCGGGGCGACCGACGGTGAGGTGGCGCGGGTGACTGGCGTGCGCATGGCCGGCGGCGAGGCGGTGGGTGGCTCGTCGGTGGCTGGGAAGAAGGAAGAGAAGGCAGTGGAGAGAGAGAGGAGGAGAGGAAAGGAGATTAACAAAAAAGTGGAGGTGATTGAGAAAAGATCGGGGAGAGGAAGGGAGATAAAGGGGATTGAAAAAAAAAATATAGAGAAAGGCGATTACGAAAGGTATACGTTGGAGCTGAAATTTTACCCCTCCATCACCTTTAACCAGGAATATAGGAAAGTGGATTGATTTGCTCAATTCCACAAAGTTGCTGTAAGGCCGGATCCAACACTCCAAGGCTAGACCAGCGTTGTTATACGGAGTATAGACTCCGTACTTGCGTTAGGCCCGCGTGAATTCTTCTTGAATCACGAGTCCGAAGAAAACAATGCAGATCGTGCAGCGTCCAAGTAAAGACGCTGCGATCTTTAAAAAAAAAGACGCCGTGGAATGGTGCAGATTGTGCGCCAGTAAGCGTCAAAACAAGACCCCCGGCGACGACCAAAAAGGCATGCAAGCAAAGCGGGGGAGGCCAGGCCCAGAATGAACTGCACTGGAACATTCGGCGAGCGATGCGTGCCCTACCATTTGAACAATTAAACGCAAATAATTATAAAGCAGTAAAAGGCGACAATCTTTATGCATGATCTAAGATAGATTCAACACAAATCCATCACATATGAATGATCACATCCGGTAGAAGCACATCATCAACCGGCAACATAGGTGTCTACAATGTAGTTGGAAAAGTGCCCCTCATACAAATCCTAATTAGAGATATGGAACAAATGGTATAACAAAATCACACCACATTTGTTTAGTCATCCATTCAGCTCCACCATATATCTTCCCAGCATGGTGGTCATCCACGTACTCAAACTCACCAATGTAACCTACAAAATGGAACAATAATCAGGAACATCCACAGAAATAAGCAAGTGAAATGGAGCATACAACTGAGCACTAAGCATGACGCTACATGACCATCAAGAACTTGATGATAACCTTGGATGACAGCCTGATCATGACCTGCCTTTTCCCCCTCTTCTCAGCATTATACATGGACTTCAGGCAACGCCGACCCTCACCATGCTGACCTTACCTGAAGGGGCCAAAAACTGGTGCAAGTCCCATAGTGTAGGGAGTAGCATAGGAAAGAACCATATTTTACATCTATTCAACACAATCATTGGTAAAAGGAAAAATAACAAGTAACCATGTCAATGTATCAGTGCAAGATGAATATAGGTTACCAATTCAAACAGACAGTCAACTAAGAAAGCAATTAATCTATCTCTAGATTTAAATTCATGTATAGACCTATCGATAAAGCATATTTGATACATGTGCGTAACTGTAGGTGGTAACAACAAATTTCTATTGGAACAGCTCTGTTTTAATTTAAGGATTGGAACAGCTTAATCACATGATCTCATCAGTTGAAAATGGTAATAATAACAACAGGTTATCCATGATATTACAGATTTGGAGGTTGTAAAAAATAGCTACTCTACATCTGTTTGTTTCATCGATCAGATTGCACCATCTATGGTTCAACAATTAGCAGGCCATTAAGTACTACCAGAGTATGGTTTAATTAGTCCTTACCAGTGCACCATCTATGTAACCAGCAATCAACTGATATCTAAAGTGACCAGTATCTGACAGGGTTTGAAATACCAATAAACCAACTACAAAGCTGATCAGATATCAGCACACAAAGCACTTGTATATCCTCTTATAGTAATACATTAAGCATAAAACTTCTATTTTGAAGCCAATTTGTACAGAGTGACGTTTGAAAACCTGACCAACAAGTATCAAATTAATTTCATACATTACAAGTATATCCTCTTATCTGGAAGAGCACTACAGTTGCAGTGTCTGAAAACAGTAATTATTTCATACATTGAATTGTTGGTTCAAATTAAATAAAGATATTAGCATCAAGAGCTCTTTCTCATGAACAGTCCCAAGAATTACCTGGCAGTAATACATTTCAGCTAGAGAACTCAAATGGAAAGTATAACTGATCAAGGTTTATTTATATATGGAACTATCAGTTTTTTTTAAGGAAAACATGATTTCACCACTCACTTTAACTTCAAGAATAGAAACAGGCAGAGTGTATAAGTATCCAAGTTTTTAGTGCCACCACTAATCTACCATGCTTATCCGCCATGTAAGCTTTCTACAAAAGCAGTGGAATTTTCCTTTTTGTTTTCAAATGGGCATTTACATTTACCAAAACTCGAATCTATGGGCAAAATTCTAAATTCTGTTTATATAGAAAGATAGAAACAAATGAACAGAATGCTGAGGGGATTGTAATCCCAACCTGTGTGAAATTTTGTTTGATCCCTACACTGAATAGTGTTGCTAGTAGCAATAAAATATTGAAGGGGCATAAATCCTTAAAACTCCGTCGCACTCCAATAAAAAGTTCTGCAATAGGGAGAAAATTAGAATGTGAGCTGATTAGTAATCCCATTCAAATCCAGTGGAAACATGTGCTTTGTTTGAACCTTGAAGTATGAATCGTAAGATAAAAGAAATCAATCACCTAGCAATCAGTTCTGGTCACAGAGGAGGAAATCGAAATGATCATATTCAATTATCTACATTCGTCTTATCACAGGATGCAGTTGATGGGTGAATTAGATAGAGTGAAAGTGCAGGAGGAATATCTCACCAAGTGAAGGAGGTACATCTGCAGCAGTATCCAAAGTCTTGTCATGTGTTACGATACAACAAAATTAGAAAACAAAGCTACTCAAGGGAACTGCATCATCCACTTGCTACATTTCAGTCTACATATGTAGTTTCAGATTTTTCTATAGCAGTATTGCTACTAAAAAAGTATCCAACATCTAATGCTAGATGCAATTGTAATAACAGAGTTGAGTGAGAGTTTGGAACCCTGCTTGTTTCTGGAAACACCACCATGCTCAGGTCACTGAAGCCATGGCCGGCAGGCCGGGGATGTCTGCAAGAACAAAGAACAGATCACGGTCAGGGGGCAATCAAACCAGATACAAAGCAAGAAAAGAACACGCATGGCAGAGTCATCCTGGGGGTGACGAAGGCCTTCTCGAGAACGTTGGCTTCGTCTCCATCCGCCTCCTCGAGCTAGATTGGCCGCGGACACGAACGCTTGCAGCCGCAGCAGCAGGGCTGAGGGGAAGGGCCCAACCGCGCTGTGCCTACCATCACCGCCGATGCACCTCCATCACCGAAGCACTTCGGGTCCGGCGGAGCAGGCCCTCCCCAGCGCGGACCTGCTCTTCCCCCAAGCACCGCCGATGCGCTTCTATCACCGAAGCGCCTCAGGTCCGGCGGAGCGGGCCCTCCCCAGCGCGGATCTGCTCTTCCCCCAAGCGGATCAGGTGCAGACGGCCGCGGATCGGGTGCAGCGGAGGTGCCTTCAGGGCAGCGGTGCGACCTCCACTTCTCCCTAGCAGAGGCGGCGGACCTCGAGGACGGGCGTGAGGTAGGGGACGACGGCCGGCTCGGGTTCCTCGAGACGCGGTGCTCCGGCGGCGTCAAGACGATGAGGACCGGCGGCGGGTGTGTTGGTCCACATTGCCAAGCTTCGGGATGAGGCGAGGCAGCGGTGGAAGAAGAGTCCGGCGACGGTGAGGGCAGGGAGCAGGGGCGAGCGCTAGGAGCTGGGGCCCTCGCCGCAGCAGCTCGAGGCGGCGGCGATTTGGGAGGGGCGGCGGCGCGCGGGGAGGAGAGAGCCCAGGAGAAAGAGGAGTGAGGATGAGCGAGAGGTAGGGTTTGAGCTGCGAGGGGTTTTTGATAAGAACTACAAATTCTCAAATTTCCTCTTCTTCGCGTGAAAATAAATTTTACATCAAGGGCCTATATGGAAAATAGTAGAACGCAGTTACTGTACGGGTTTGACGACCTGGACTGCGGGTTGATTCTGAGAAAGTAGAAGGACTTTTTTGCAAAACTGCCAACGCGGCGCTGGTCGACACGCGTCCTGTTTTTCGCGTGAGTCGCGGGGAGGAGGGCAAAGCGGGGTGGTCTTTAATCAAGCTGATTGGCATTGGCATCTCTTCTCCACGCTTGCGCTGAACGGATTGAAAAACACGAATAAGACTGTAAAAACACCAGCAATGCAGTGACATTCTTTTTAATATTGGCAGCCTCTCTTCAGCCGATTCGTTCAAAAAAAAATCAAGACGGTGATATTGTTCATTTTTAACCGAATTCGGCTTTTCACCGCCCTTGAGAGTAAGATATAACGTCACCGTACTGGTTTCTGAACGAATCCCAATCCCGGCCAGTCATGCGTGGAAACACCGAGAACACCGGAAAGAGTCAGTCAAAGAAGAAGCACTGCAGCAGTAGGAGTAGGAAGCAAGCAAACTGGAACGGCTCCTCTGTTTTCCTAGCTGGCAACAGCAAGAACACCAGGCACCAACTCACACGCCCAACTCCCCCTGATCAGCAGCAATCACACACTAAGCATGGAGGGATTACCACCCAATCATCCCACCGATTAGTTAACCACCTGGAGACGCTGCCAAGGCATCCATCATCCACCATGGCATTGGCATTGCCATCCCTTCCATTCCACCTCCATTTTAAACTGCCAGCAGATTGTGCTTTGCTGCTAGAAAGTTCATCAGAGAGATGGAGCAGGTGGGCTGATGCACAGCACTGTACTCTCACGCCGAAACGGAAATGCGGAATGCAGTTTGGGATCAGGACAAACACTGGTGGGGCAAAACACCAATCAAGGAGGCTCAGCTGTACTGCATATATTTCAAAATTTGAACTGTCTAGTGGATTAGTGGTACATACAGTGGTGCAGTTAGGAAACGGACGAACAAAAGAAAGAAGAAAAGAAATCCCCCACCCCCCCCTCTCCAACAAAGAATTCACTGACTTCATACACAACAGTCTTCTCTCTGCCGATGCTACCCTGCTTTTTATCTCTCTCCCAATCCTCTCTGTCGTCACTGTGCCCTTGTCGGACCCCACCGGCCAGCGGCAGAGGGCGCCGCCGGGAGCTGCAAAATCGGCGGCCTAAACCCTCGAATGGAACCCCCAAAGCCCCCCGGACACCCTTTGCGCCGTAACGCGAATAACTCCGCCACGAAAAGTAACAGCAAGCGGCTCACCCCACCACGTCGCAGCATCGCAGCACCCGCTCGTCGCCATTGATGGCGCTGTCGCCGTCGCGCTCGCGCAGGAAGCTCCGGATGGCCGCGAGCCCGGGCCCGCGCACGTCGCGCTCCCAGGAGGCCTCCTCCGCGGCGGGGCCCGCGCCGGCGAGGCGCGCGCGGACGGTGGCGGACGCGTCGAGGCGGCGGATGGGCCAGCCCCAGTCGTCGGCCATGCGGCGGATCTTGGACACCTGCGCGACCGCCAGGTCCCGCGTGTTGGCCTTGATTTCGTCGATCGCGGCGCGGAAGCTGGCGCGGCCCGCGAAGTGGTCGCCCAGCTCGGGGACGCCGATGGCCTTGCCGAGCCCCGCGTGCGCGGCGCGCTCGGCGGGGGTGGTCGAGGCGAAGTACTCCCGGAGCTCCTCGACCATGCCGCCGCCCACCATGTCGTCGACGCGGCGGTCCAGGTACTCGGCGAGGAGCGCGTCGTCGACGTCGACCCAGAGAAGGCAGCACGGTGCGCGGAGCGCGGGGCGGTAGCAGCGATCCCGGCGCGCGGCGAAGGGGTCCGGGGCGGAGGAGGCGTCGAAGCGGTCGGCGAGGAGGGCGTGGATGAGGGAGTTGGAGCCGCCGGCCACGACGGGGAGGCGGCCCCCGGCGGCGATCGAGGAGGCCGTGGCGGCGGCGATGGGGCGGAAGGAGGAGGGCGGGAGCTCGCCGGCCTCGGGGCGGACGGCGCCGAGGAGGTGGTGCGGGACGCCGCGGCGGTCCGCGAGGGGCACCTTGTTGGTGGTGATGTCGAGGCCGGCGTAGAGCTGGATCTTATCCGCGTTCACCACCTCCCCGCCGAGCGCCCGCGCCGCGTCGATGGACAGCTTGGTCTTCCCCGTGCCCGTGGCGCCGACGATCACCACCATGCCGCCGGCGGCCGCCCGCCGCCCGGCGCCCGAGGACGAGGACGCCGAGCAGCTGCGGCGCGCGCGCTGGCGCCGCCGCCGCTCCTCCTCCTCCGTGAGCGCCGCCGCCGTCTCGGGGGGCTGGGCTGCGTCCTCCTCCCGCGCGGGCGAGATCTGCAGCAATGGCCTGACGGCCGCGGCGGCCATGGGCGCGCGCACGAGCGTAGTGATCCTATTGGCGAGGAGGCTGGTCATGTAGCTAGCGCCCGATCCGAATCAGCCGCCTATGACCACCGCCGTGTTGTTTTTGTCTCTTGCGAATACGCCCGCCCCGCGGGGTTTATACGGGGAGACACAACAAAATTATCATGCGGTTCCTGCTGCTGCTTCTGTCCCCTCTGGTTGCGGCTGCATGCAGTTTGATTTTTGGGGGGAGATTTCCCTTTCCCTCCGTATTTCTGCCGCCCAAATCGCCTTCTCGCCCCGTCTGCAGCAGAAGCGCCGTGCTAGTAGAGTAGTACTTGGCTGAGGATTATGCTGGGTGGTCGCGCCGCTGCTGCTCGGCCGTGGAGTGTATATATACCATACCGAGGAGGCGATCGAGGACAGACACGGTGCGGGAGGGCTGGGGGGACCTCCCTTTTAAAACGAAAACTGTTAGGCCATGATGGCGGTCGCGGCCATGCGGATGGCTGTTTCGCAGGCCAGGAGCGCCGGCACCGGCAGCCCCCCTGCCCGTGCCGCGGAATGCGAACAAAACGAGGGCAGGCACGCCGTCGCGACCGGCGGACAGGCGCCGCAGGGGCGTGGTTAAAATAAGCGGCGCATGTCCCGCGGATGGCGAGAACATTCCGAGGCGTCCGGTGCGGCGGTCGCCGAGCCAAGACGCCGCGGCCGCGCGCGGGGGCAGGCAGCGTGGGTGGCTGTCTTGTCCCGGTGGGAGGGGGGTGGTGTGGTGGCGCCGTGCCCACGCCCGTGCGGTGACGGTCGGGGCTACGTGTGATTCGGCAAACCGGCGCTGCCCCCCGGCCAGGGCCAGCCACCACTTGGGTGGATCGAGTTGGTGGCCGTGGCGCCCCCTCGGTGTCGTGTCGGGTCCGCGCGCGTCCGCATCCCGGTCGGCGTACATTCTCTGTGGTGGGATGGGATTGGTTGGATCGGGGTCCCCGTCTGGCCGTCTCGCACCGGGTCCCTGCCCCGGCTCGCCTTTCTCCCGGCCCGGGGTCAGAGCGCGCGGCTCGCCTCGCCCTCGGCCCTCGCGGTCGCATCGCGGCCTCGCCTCGCCTATGCATATTCCTCCCGCGCGCGCGACAGGTCCCCCGCCTCCTTTTCGTTCCCGCCTTTCGGCCGTACGGACGGTTCCATGTTGCATTGCGTCCCGGCCCGGCGTCGTGACAGCCTCGCTCGGCCTGTCGTCTGATCGCTTGACCGGGAGCGGAAAAAGGATCTCGCACGGCGTCGGCACGGCAATGCTGCGCCGGCCTCTCGCTTTCTGTCTGGGCGGCGAACTAGTCGGTAGCCAATGGTGCAAAATCAGCTGCACAGCCGCCCAGGATTGGGACGAGCACGGCTGCACGGAGCAAAACCACTTGGTGTTGGAGCTCTCTCTCTCTCTCTCTGTGTGTGGTCCGCGTCGGCCGAAAAAGTGAGTGAAAATACTTATGAAAGAGAGATACAGGAAAAAAGAAACAGAGAGACGAAAAAGTTTCACCCAATGGCCACTGCGGAGTGGGCCCCACACCTGACGTCCCGGCTGCACGCGACGGGCAGGGGGACGAAAGAAGCAGCCGAAGAAAGCATGGAGACTGCGCATGGGAGAATGTGGCTTCCCCGATGAGCCCCCAAACTGATGCTTCGCCTTCGGCTGCTGGTGCTGGGACTGGCAAGGCCCAGGCCAGAGGTGAGAGGCCACCCCACATGGCTACATGCTGCGCGGTGCACAGCCATGCACAACAACAAATGCGGCCAGCGAGAGAGCCTACCCTGGGCTTACACCACACTAGTGAGTCCTCCTACACCACCGGTAGCTTGCTATTCTCTTCATGGTTCCTGTCCTGCGCCTGCGTTGGATTGGAAAGGAATTGGGTCGACGCTACCCTAGCCATGGCCATTGCTACTGCCGGACAGTGAACGCTAGGCGCTGTTCGAGCCTGACAGACTTGGGTCAGCCTTTGCATGCACTTCCATGGCTACGGAAAGAAAGATGCCTCGTACGACGGTTTGAAAAGGCCGGGAATGGCTCGCGCAAAGGCATGCCGGTTCTTGACGTTTCCGTGGCTCGCTCGGCTCCATGTGTCCTACGCTGTCCGTGGCAGGGCACGAGCTGGCCACTGCCAGGATTAGCTTAGCTGGTCCATGTACCATGTACATACGTTGCCCCTAGTGGTCAGCTTGGCTAGCCCCTCTTGTCCTCAAAAACTGAAAAACACTTTTTGTTAGCGCTCCACATGACCAAGAATATGCTCCAACGGGATTATTTGCAATTGGCCGCAACTTTTTAAATGCAATTGTGGTTAGTGGCTAATTAACCTCGCTTGCTGACAGAAAGAAATGGGAGGGCAAGGTAGCTAGCTAGTGTTTCGCGTGCACAACAGATGGAAAACAAAATTATATACTTGTGCATGTGGACGCCATGACCAACAAACACTTTGGACTGGAGTGTGGTTCAGTTCTGGGATTTTGCAAAGGTGAAAAAAATACCCTGCGCCGCGAAGGAGATACTCCGTATACATACGCTGCAGAGATCGATGATATTCCTGAAAGGAATAGGGAAAAAGGTTATTGTGCCATGCTACAAGATCGAACAAGACGATGCCAATGCAAGTTGAGCTCGATGTGGGTGGACTTAGGCTTGTTGACCTTTTGGACTGCGACACCAGTCTAGCTAACGGCTTAACGCCGCGTGCACCGGTGGCTTTTCTCGGGACCGAAAAAGCAGCCGCAATTTGCAACCTGATACCTCGTCGCCGTTCATGCGCGCGCTCAGATCCCACAATTTTGCCGTCGGATGAGCCTGAAGAAATAAAAGCCAAATGAGGAAAACCGAGCAGAGAGAGGATCAAGATCTCGAGGCGAAGATAGGCCGAAAACGAGAGGGGGCATCGTGTGTGCAGCGCAATTCAATTATTTGCGCGAGGGGAATAATAATCGCTGCAAAGCCGTGGTCAAAAAGGACGGTGCAACTTGCACACGATCCGGTTCCGGTCCATCAGATTGGGTGCCAAAAAAAAAAAACTAGAAGAGTTCGTCGACGATGAAGAGTTTCCCTGGATCGGCGATGCTAAAAGCGGGAGATATGATATGATCACGGCCAAAATTCCCGGGCGCTGCTGGAATATTGTGCGGTGATCACTGTGTCAGTACGTGACTGATTAGAGTTCTGCTCATCATGAAAAGAACGAATACATGCGCATGTATGGTGAATTGGTATATACCCTTTTCTGCTACGGAAAAGATACCAGCAGGCAAAGAGAGCGCGTCGATCGGGGGGGGGGGGGGGGGGGGTGCTTTTTGGTAAAGCCTGCGCGCTAAAAAATATCCTTCTCGACCAAAATTATCTAAGGATGATGATGAACAATGCACCGGCCATATATTAGCTCTAAGGGCGATAAATATATTATCGGCCATACCTTGCTCTAATTTAAGTTGATGATGAAACAACTTGTTTTGGCTTCCATACCTGCTTGATCGTTTCTGATCTTGCTGGTACCACCTTTGTAAGCTGCTCCATTGATTCTTGTTTACACATTGACTGCTTCTGATGTCCTAATAATGGCTTTACATCCTTGACTTTGTTCTGAAGCTTCTTTCGTTTCTGAGCGGCCCCTTTCATTTTATACTTGGCCAGAAGCTCTTCAAAGCTCGGCCTCACTTTGTCTTTGAAGATCCCATCCTGACCGGTCAGACCGGTTCTATAACCGGTTAGACCGGTTTGTGTAGAACCGGTGTTTTTGCTCCTGTCTTGCCCCCGAGTGTTTGAGTCTTCAACTTGAACCGAGGAGTCTTTTCTGATGGTACCTTCGTTGAACTCATAGGTCTTTCTTCACCAATTATTACATTTTTTCCTTTAGCCTTTTTGGCTTGATCCGGCCGAATTAACACTTTTGGATTCATCAATTCAAGTGTGTGCACAGGAAAAGAGTTTTCATCAATCTGCATTACATTAATCAACAATCGTCCTTGATTTATGGCCGATTGTATTTGACTACGAAAAACATTACAATCATTGGTGGCATGAGAATAAGTATTATGAAACTTGCAATAAGCTCGCCATTTCAACTCATCATTCGGCGGTATAGTATGAGAAAATTTCAGTTTCCCAGCCTTTGCAAGCTCATCAAAGATTCTATCACACTTAGATACATCAAAAGTAAATTTGACTTCTTCGTACCGATTTTTATGAATCGGCTTGAGAGAAGAACAAGTGCTAGGTTCATCTTTAGATGACCATACAAATTCAGCAGCATAAACCTTTTTACCCTCATCGTCTGAATAATCATAATTGACAACATGCACACCAAAACGATCGGGTTTAGGTTTAGAATCCTTACTTCGGCTTTCTTGAGCCAAAGCTCTTTGCAACACTTGATTAATGGTTAGAAACTCATAGCCTTCTAATTTTTCTTTAATATGAGATCTCAAACCATTAAGACATAATTCAGCAAGATCCTTTTCAGAAATAACCAAACTATAACATCGGTTTTTTGTATCTCTAAATCTTCTAATATATTCAGAAACAGGCTCATCACTCTTTTGCCTAACCGATGTTAAGTGAGAAAGTCTCAATTCATTATCACTATTGTAAAAGTGTTCATGAAATTTTTTCTCTAATTGAGACCATGTATGAATAGAATTAGGAGATAATGCTGAAAACCATGAAAAAGCAGTAACAGATAATGACAAAGGGAACATTCGGATTTTTAAATGATCAAGAGTACCATGAATACCCATTTGTGCATTAAATTGGCTAACATGCTCCATGTAGTTCTACTATCCTCCCCAGTGAATTTAATAAATTTTGGCACCTTAAAATTGTGAGGATATGGTATAGTATCTAAACTCTCAGGATATGGTTTTTTGACACACTGGAGTTTTATCTTTAAGCTCTACACCGAAAGTTTCTTTAAACATAATAGCCAAATCTCTTTTATATTTTTCGAACATTTGATCGTAATAAGGATTATTTGGCTTTTGTACACTAGAATTATTCGACGCATGATGTAGTACCTGGTTCGGCTGTACATACGGTGGTTGTTGCGAGTAAACATTATTTGGCATTGCACCGTATGAATAACCGGAACTTTGGGGAGGCATAGTATAATTTATAGTTGCATATGGAGGAACATAATTACCAGCAAATCCATTTGTTCGGCTAAGATCAGCCTGAACAGGAGGTACACTAGTAATTGGTTCAGGAGATGATTGAACAGCAACTAAAGCGCCAGAACTGGTTAGACCGACTGAAGCCGGTCCCCCAGAACCGGTCTGACCGGTTTGTACAACCGGTCTGACCGCATTGTTTGGACTGTATTGTCCTGGAGCTGTTTGACCTTCAAAATAATTCATCGGCATGCCAAATTGAGGCATAGGTGTTGCCGATGATTCAGGATGCACAAAATTACATTGTGATGTACCAGCCACATTAAACTTAGGAGCATTATTATCACTAGCCAAATGTTGTTTTCCTAATGATTTATCAATCATGTTTTGGACAGTAGCAAACATTTGTCTTTGACCATTGACGAATAAGCGATTAATTTGCTCCAAAGTAACAGGTGGTGTTGTAGTACTCACATTGGCTTGTACCTTATCTTGCTCGTCCTCGCTCGAAACGATGACCACCTCCTTATTCTTGGAGATGTCGCCCTTCCGATTCTTGGAGAAGTGAGATAAAATACCACTGACG
Source organism: Echinochloa phyllopogon (assembly GCA_033239725.1). Lineage (NCBI taxonomy): Eukaryota > Viridiplantae > Streptophyta > Magnoliopsida > Poales > Poaceae > Echinochloa > Echinochloa phyllopogon. Next base: position 16,147,950 of record BTCW01000003.1, on the reverse strand, counting down.
TGCTTTTTCATCTTCTTCTGCTTTGCGTTGTGCTTCCTTCTCTTCATGATCCTTCCAGAAGGCTTCATAAGCTTGACGATCCTCAGCCGACAATTCATCAACAGTCGGCCTAACGATGTTTTCAGGATCAACTTCACTAGGTTTTGGCAGATTAACCATAGTAACAGATCCCTTTGCTTTCTTCCCCAGCGGAGTCGCCAAAATATGTTGACACGAAACCGCGCCAACGAAGTCGCCGCTGCCTTGAAGCGAAACCGGTCAGACCGCCTTATGAAACCGGTCAGACCGCTTTTGATAGTGCGACGGTGAAAACCTAAAATCTCGAGCTCGGGAGGGACCCCGTCGGAGCTTGAGAGTCTAGGATTGTTCTAGGGTCGGCAGGCCACCTAGAACGTCCTCAAACGTCGTCGAGACGAGAGAAGAACAGCAGATGCGAGGGTTGGAAGAGCTAGGGTTTGGAGATAAAAGTAATGTGAAACATAAAAGGATAAAGTATTTTTGATCAATTGGATGATGCTCAATCGGCCTTGGCCCTTTATATTTATAGGGTGGGATGGTCTTACCCCGTTTGAGTCGTTACAATATGGTATAAAACTCGGAGTAACCGGTCTGACCGGTTTTCCCAGGTGCAGAATCTTTCCGAAGCCATAACTCTCTCATCCGGAGTCTAAAATAGTCGTTCCACATATGCATCTTGATCGTCTCGACGAGAGCTACGCAATGGTGAAGTCCAATTTATATTTTGACAATGTTTCCTAAACCGGTCTGACCGATTTGTGCATACCGGTCAGACCGGTTTGCACGACCGTGCCAATTTTGATCGTTAACAGGGGGTATATATATTGGGACCTGATTTTGCCAAAAGGACGACGTGTAGGCCGGCCGGGATTCTCATTTCCTGCGGCCAATTTGATGTGCCCGGCCACTTCACGGAATCGAACCAAAACGTACATGTCTTCTCGCCCTGTCATTGCAACAAAGATTGTGTATGCTTTTATTTCCTTGGCTTGGCACGGTGGTTACTTCCATGTGCGCAAGGAAACAGTTCGATGGAACTCCTTAGAACAGCTTTGATTTCTAGTTTCCCCTCGATAACCTAGCTATTTTGTTCCGAGAGGCCTCTATTCATAACTTAATAAGGCTCCACTCGGAATAATGCCATTTCGTATACTTCTTATATTTATGGTATTTTAATTGAACTAACACTAGTTATCGACGTATCGTATGGCGTACACCTACATATATGCTCCATCACGGGAATCATATATTCCGTGTGATCTTTTGTGAGATGACATGCGACATGGTAAACGCACTCAACGAAATACATAAAACTAGCTATTTATTAAAAAATGCATAAAACTATACAATGCAAGTACGTCTCTAGAATATATTCTACGTGGCATCTGTCACTAGACTTAGCGAAAGGACTAGTCAGATAAAGGGAAGCCGTCCAATAGAAACGTATATACACCCGGGAAAACTCCAATACCTACGTATCTAAGTTTCTGTCCACATCAAGCCCGCGTCACACTTTTAGTAAATCAATAACGTTATGACAGATCGCAATAAAAAGACAACGTTAAGACCAACAAAGAAAAGCCTAGAGCAAGATTTTTTATGAGTTGTTGATCCAAGTACTTGGGCAAACACTGGCCGCTATGCTTGCCGCAGTTGCCATTGAAAGCATTTTCGGTGTTTTGTTTGTTTGTTTCGTCAGTGCGCCGTCGTCTTATCCTCGAACTAATAATATTTAGCTGACAAGTGACAAGTGTCTCTTTTCTGGGCATATATGTAGGAGTAGATCACAAAGGTGATGACGACTAATCACAGCTTAGTTAAATCGATCGACAGGTTTCAAGGATGACGATAAGTGTCGATCCATCTATTACAAAATGAAGCTTCAAACTGTGTATAATAAAGCCGTGATCGATGAAGTAACCATCAGTACGTAGGACAAAGTTAACCTAATGCTCTGCGCGCAAGTGCAATGTGCGATGTGATGGAGACACTAGCGGTCTACTACCTCAGACGGTCTAATCCGCTTGCTCGACGTAGGTGCGTTGACGGCGGTGGTGAGGTCCATATCCATATAGGCAACTACTTAATAAAAAAGGTTCTTCCCAACTGCAATGAAACGTTGCATTGAAATGAGTCTAGCTAGAGATAAAGTTATGCATTAAGTGGCAAACTAAGACCTAGTACAATATATATTCACACTCACACATTCGTCTTGAAAAGATGATTTTGAACACCCGTCCCCAGCATTTGTGAATATCACCATAACCAAAAATAAATCCTGAAAAATTCGTCTCCACGGGATCGAACTCAAGAGTCAAAACCTTCAGAGAGACTAACCAAGCGACTAAAGAGTCAAAACGGCCGGTGCTACTAAGGTATCTACTAACCAAGCGACTCGCATGCTTCGTTGGCGGATCATGTCTATCTAGGTTGCTTGTATTTACTGCTAATTATTACAGACAATCACTTGAAGATATTTATAGTTCGAGCGTGTTCGTCATGTGTAAGAGTGATTGCCACAAATGTGGACCTTTTGTTTTTTTTAAAAAAAAAGATAAACATAATTGTAGATGTCAGCAAAATTTCACATAAATCGGTAAAAAAAGAAGGAAATAGGAGATTATATCCTTAGCATCTCATGGTTTTATTGCCTCTAAACAATATTGTAGTGGTTGAGTATTAAATGAATATAATGCCTGCCCATAGTAGCTAGAGCGCACTGCCCACATTACGTAGATGATTTAGAGGCTAAGACGACTATGGTCCAAGAACAACAAGGCAAGATGATCAAGAGATCCACCACGAGAATTAAAAAGTCTATCCCCAAGCCGCGCCAGCCTAAATGATTGGCCCTTGCACTAAACAATAACCTCTCGGCCATTGACGCTCGCATGAGTGAACTGTCCACCCATTTAACAACGCCATTGACCTCCTTCAATTCAGAAAAAGGCGAAGATGAGAGGTGGATGGAACAGGTCAACTATTATCCGGCCGATCGAGCCGGTCCTAGTATATACTCTACTCCCCTGCCCGGGAGTGAGTGGGTGGAGGCAGCCGTCACGTCGCCGCGCTGGCGTGCTCCCGGTCGCGGAGGCGCCGACGCCTTTTCGGCCTTGCGCGAGCAGAGCAGAGGCCGCAGCCGCACGGGGCAGATCGAGCTGGCGGGCGGGGGAAAGCCAGCTCAGGAGGGGAGGTGATCTATCAGCCATTGCCGTTGTTTAAGCCACCACCACAACCGAAACCCAAGCGTGTGTGTCCTCTAGTGAGCCAGCGGCTGCTGCCTGGCTTTCTGCTTCGTCTCTTGTTACACATACGGTCCCGTCCGTCCGTCCCTGCTTATCGACTCCCCTTGTCACTTTCTTTCTCCTCCAGAAAGGAGCTAGCTGGTCTGCTCGTATATTGAACCATATATATATATATGTGTGTGTGTGTGTGTGTGTGTGTGTGTGTGTGTGTGTGTATTGCTGGTCGGCGGCGCATGTCTGCAGTAGCTAGTACGTAGCTGCTACTTGTGCCGGTGGCAGTGCCAATGTGTAATGTTTCTTTCTTTATTTAATTTGGAGCGCGGAGACAAGCTGAGAGCATAACAGCAGCGCATGTACTTGAATTCTGGAGCAGATCGATGTTTCTTGAACAGATTCTCACTTTGCGAGCTTGATTTTGTTTAATTAACCACATGCTGTGCCTCTTCAAATTTGGAGCCTTACTTTGCTATATGGTTAGTATGTATGGTACTAGATTCTTTTTAACCACATGCTGCGCCTTGTTGGATGAGGAAGATCCGATCCACGCGTACGTGTAGCAGGTACGTACTACCCGGTGCCCTCTAAAATAGGGCCAACTAGGAATCAAGTGACGAGGGCCAGAGCATTATCAAGTTGGCGAGTTGTTTAGCGTGGCCAAGCGCGTCAGGTCGTCGCCTGCTCGCGTGGCGAGGAGCAATACGGGCTGGACGCTCCCCATATTATTCGTGCTGACCTGACCTCGCATGGAAAGAAAACCTTAGCCGGGAGGAGCATCCCCGAGCCAAGCGTGGCAGTGGTCAACGCCTGGCTCCCGGCCAACCGTGCGGTTCTGTTTTGTTATAGCCGGGAGGAGTACATGTTCTTTCCAATGATCAGGTTGCAGCTCCGTGGTGCTAAAGGGATGTTTGAACAGGAAACCGTGTGGTAGCAAAGGCAGAAGTGTTTTTATTAGTATCTAGGATTATTACCCTCTATTGGGTTGTACTCCAGTCCCAGGATGCTATCACTTCTGTCGTGTAGTCGTGCAGCATAATCAGCATTGCACGGCCGGAAATGGTAGACGGCACGCAAACTGTCTGGGCCTGGGCCGATTGTGGCCGTGCTTATTCCTTCTTTGCGTGCACGGGGCGCAGAGCGGGCCACAAACCAGCCGCAGCACATCTCTCTTTCAACAAGCAACCAGCCGGAAGGCGTCTCCGCAGCAACGAGGCCATTTCAACTGTAATCTGCAACTAAATATCAACTCCCCAGTCTCTGAAGCTTTGTAAATCTAACACAATCAGCTAAGCAACTGGCGAATGGCGATCTTGGTCATCGCCGGTTGCATGTCAAGGTCAGACCAGTAGAGCGTCGCTACTGACTCACCCCAAGAATCGTGAAGGGCAAAAAAAAAAGTCTGAACTGTGCAACATCCTTCAGTTACTTATCGATCAAATTTATATGCTGTTCTAGTGCATTTTGGTTTCAGCCGGACTGTCACACAATGGTCGTGTTCAGGTACATTTGAAAGAAAAATACCAACTACCCTCTAAGTTAGTATCACAAAAGAAGAAAGGAGAAAAAGGAGAGAAAAAATATGCTGCTGTGAGCATAGGTCTCATAAATTATATCTTGCACAAAATTTTCCCAGCTCAGCTGCGGCACTTCCAAGGAGGATCTCGAACACCCATTCTGCCAAGAACGAAGCAAGGGAGTGCAGACATCAAATGCAGATGCTGCGCTACCAATCATCAAGGGCCGTCGGTAAACTTGCTCCTGCAACAGGTCAATCTTTCAGACTTGTGGTAATGTGAACTGTGAATGAATTTACAGATGAAACAGAGATCACAAGGGGGTTTATAAAGGTGCTACTTCTGTCAGGCTCCAGGAAAGAGCAAAGCTCTAAGACAGGGAGATGTATCTAAAGATTAGAATTATTTCAGAATCTACGGAAAAGCTAGGAAACAAGTATGCCTTCTCTTACCATGAAAGACCGAAGGGCAGCGGTATCACGTACAGAGAATCATTACTTCAGAACTGCACATCACAAGAAACAATTCCATATTACTAACTGTCAATCTCGTCATCTTCATCATTGTCGAAATCATCATATTCATCTTCATCAGCTGATTCATCAAAATCATCTTGGTCCTGGCCACAATGAAGTAAAGGGTGAATTTTATGGTGGTTCAGAAACAAATGGCACAGGTTTTGGAAACACTGGATACCTCATCATAGCTCGCAGAGGTGATTGCTGTACCATCTTCATTTTCTGAATCTGAGCTATCCTCCTCATGTTCCTCATAGTCCTCAATACCCTGTTTTGTTTCGTATCGCATCAGCAATTCATTAATTAACAAAAAATAAGATCACTAGTGCAACTACAGTTATCTGCTGTACACTTCTATTGGATCCAGCATGGAAGTTTGAGGAAATAACTAAATATTGACGAAATAAAGGACTTAACGAAGGCAGAACCTGTAATGCATCTATAACTCCAAATAAAATGGCATGTAAAGGAAAGAGGTAGTAAGTGTGCCATGATTCTACATATGCAGAAATCAACTTCAATGCTGTGGAAACAATACAGTCCTAATGAGAAGTTACATACCAAATCCAACTTCATCTGCTTGATATTGCTTTCCAGTTGATCTATATGCTGACTAAGGGCCTGCAGGACAGATTTAGTTTAAAGGAAATCAGAAAAACGCTAGTGTCAAATGCAACAGAGTTTTTTAATGGAAAAATATATATTACTCAAGGCAAACTAACCTCATGACGTTGCATTGCAACCGCACGTTTCAATGCCTTAGCTTTAGTTAAGAGATTTCTAGGCCTTATGTTAATAGGCCTCCTATAGTTCTTCCCACGATAAAATATAAGTGCATAACCCTTGGGAACCCTTTCAATTGCAACCAGTATGCCACCACTCTCATACTCTAGAAGTCGTGCTGTCTCCTGAACGAAAGACAAGGTCTTCTGCTTTGAAATTAATTTGACAACTTCCCTGTGCTTCCAATGCAAGTGCATATTTTCAATGACACCATCAAAAACACCACGAACTCCTGAAATACACAAGGAGAATGATCGGTCAATAGGAACAGTAGAGCATGTTCCAAGATAATTGTCCAAGAAAATTACCGAGTGGCAAATATGACTTAAGCCGTAAACCAATCCTACGGAAAACGGACTTCTCCTCATCCGTAATCATTTCCTGATCATCACATGGATTTGCAAGTACCATAGAAGCTTCGATCTTTGATAGCAAGCGTTCTGCTCTATGTATTTTTGCCTGGGCCTGTACATTTGAAGAACAAATTAAGGAACAAGTAGTCACAACTAAGGGAAGCAGAGCTATGCCAAACAAGTAGAACTGCTGTCTAGAAGAGGGTCCGAAACTCAGAAACATATTGACTACATATGCACCGCTGAAATGAAATAGTCTAGTTCAAGCCTACTTTTATTATTCACAAGCTATAATGATTTGATGAAGAACATATCAAAATTGCTTAGTGCTTACAATGGAAAGCTTGTGTTCGAGTTTCCTGTAAAGCTTTTGCTTTTCTGATCTGGAAGATGCTTCTTTCATTTCTTCTTGCTCCTTAGCAGTTACTTCTCTCCCCCAACGAGCTTGTGCCTCCTGAAATTCAGCAAGAGTGCCCGCAAGAGCATGCCCATCTAAACCATCATCTGGAGGCTGTGCAATCGAAATGGTTCTTCTCTGCTCCTCCATGCTCTGGATATCCTTTGTCAACTCCTCCCTTTCAGCCAACACAGCTGCAACAGATGTTGGGAGGAAGTCTTTTCCACGATATATTACAATGTAAAATTTATTTCGAAGAAGCAGGGTGCCCCCTGTAAGATTCTGAAGGAACACAAAAAGGAAAAGTGTAAGACATTGGCTCTTTCAGAAGCCTTCATATACAAAAACACATAATCTGAATCTGCAGGGACAAGCTTTTGAAACTATATGCAAATTCAACATGGGAACATATAAAGCTAAAGCATAATAAACATTCTCTACCACAATCATACCAAACCATTCTCATCTTCATTGTTGGGAAGGTACAGGAATTTACTGTGCAGGAAGCAAAATTTTGTTACTAACATTTAATAAAAATGATTTCTAGTTACCATTTTAGGAGGATTTAGTTTTGCTTTCAATGAATTCTTTTTATATAAGATTGCCAAGCGAATCTGGAATGGCGTTTGAATTTTAGTTGCTTCAGATAACTCAACTGTGTTTAGATGATATATTCAGTAGTCATTTGTTCCATGACTAAGTATAATCTGAAAATATGTTTTTTCTCAAGATTCCTTGAGAAAAATAAGTGTTGTGAACTGGCCATCTCAATCAGCGAGGAAATATCAAGAAGCGTTCAAACCTTAATTTCTTCTGCCATTAGCTTATTATTTGTGTTCTGTATTCCACGTTTGACAGCAATCTTCACCACCAAACTCTTCTCCCAGAGCTTAACAATTGCAGCTGCCAAGCCTTGATGGTTCCGGTTTCTCCCTTCAATGAAGTTTAGCAAGCTATAAGCAGGTGTTTGCTGCCAATAGGTAAAAGCTATGATAGGAAAATGTCATAACTGTTAAAAGTAGTACCTAGAGCAAAATGGCATGGAAGGTTCCTGGCTAACTTTCGCAAGTTAGTCAGCTCTGCGTTTGTAAGCGTCGAACGCATTCCAGTTGGAAGAACTCTATGTGGTGTTTTATACCCAGGGATTGTTGGAGGCAGCAAGTCAGCATCCACTGGCAAGATACCTGTTCCCCACCAATCAACGAAACGAGGGCCCAACTCATCAAGCATCTGATTGAACTCCTGCTCTTCCTCTGTCATGTCCTCAGTATTCTGCATGTTCAATTGGGACACATTTGCATGTTGCGCAGAATCCTTCCCCTGACTGTCATTTTCAGCAGGGCTGGAGCCATCTGGGATGAATAATGCACCATCTTCCCCTTTCACTGGTGATGAGGCACCATTCAGAGTTTGAGATTTCAAAGGTCTTTTGTAATTTCTCCCTCGGTAAACCACCATTACACTTCCAGACCTCCATATGATCAATCCACCTGTGCGTCGCTGATCAATGCACACAAAATCGTGTAAGGAATCAATTTTTGGAAAGACAACCAATTGCTCTACATGAGACTCAAATTCGCCGCAGTTAACTGGACAATGCAGGTTGAATTGCCACTATGCATAACTAAATTAAACAGTGTTCATTCAGTGCTGCGTAATTTGAGATCAAAGGACAGGGGCTATATATGGTTCAAACCTCAACAAGCTCATGAGCAGTCTTCATGTCGTGCGCGAGGTCCTCGTGGAACTTGAGGCGAACCAGCTCTGACTTCCTCCACGCGTCATGGATCTTCTCCGTGATGGCCGTCGTGACCCCGGCCTTGGGCACTGTGATGCGGTCGCGGAGACTCATCCCCAGCCTGCGTAGCCGCCGCAGCTCCTCGTCCTCGATCGTGAGCTCGGCCAATGAGGGCGCCTTGACTCGCCTCCTCTTGACCCCATCCTCCTCGTCCCTACCCGCCGCGGCCTCATCGTCCCTCTCCCACGGGAGGACGGCATCGTCGAAGCTAGCGGCCGCGAACTGGCGGTCGGGCCGCGCCCAGCTGCGGTCGAGCAGGTCGCCGAGGCGCTCGGTGCCGTCGGGGGGCGCGGTTGCCGTGGCAGCGGAGGCAGAGGGATCGTCGTCGTCGGAGGCGAGGCCGAGGTTGCGGAGGCGGTGGACGATGCGGTCGATGGAGGTGGTGGGGGACGGGGTGGGCACGGGGGCAGGATGGGAGGGGTCGGAGGGCGCCCACTTCTGCAGCCACGGCGCGCCGGGGCTGGGAGCGGGTGGGGCCGCGCGGTTGCCGCCGGAGGAGGAAGGGGATGAGGCCGAGGCGGCGGCGGAGGAGGAGGAGGCGTGGCGGGAGGAGAAGAAGCGGAGCGGGAGGAGGCGGTGGAGGTGGGGCCGGGAGGAGAGGCGGAAGGAGTGGTGGAGCGGGAGCTCGGAGAGCGCCATGGAGGCGGGGAGCGGAGGGCGGAGCAGCGGTTGGGGGGTTTAGCGCGGTGGCGCCATGGATTGGGGGAGGGAAGTGTGCGGGGTTTTGTACTTTTGTGGCGGAGATAAGGGGAGGGGATATTTTTGTTCGAGTACAAATATGTACTCCAAGTCCAAGGTGTTAAAAACATTTGGTGAGATTATGAATAGACTCCGATCATCGATGAGTTTTTCAAAAGTAAAAAGTTATGAATAGTCTCTGATTATTGATGGGTTCTGTTTAATTCTGTCAATTTAGATACAAGTGCTAATAGATGAGTATATCTAAATAAGAGTACAAAACTTGAGCAACACTTGAAAAAGTGCACTTAGCACTAGCGGTTTAGATCCACGCTATTTTTTTTTTGACCGGAGAGAGTCGAACCTGGGTTGGAAGGGTGCTATCAGGTGCTTTTACCACTAGGCTAGAGGCCCTTTCACACCCACGCTATTCCTTAGATATATATATCTTCCAAACAAAATACGTTTTAAATTATAGTTCGTTTCACATTTTTTACATATATTTGACCGTTCATTTTATTCAAAATGACTCAAATTTGATTTTACACAATTTTTTCAATAAAACGAGCGGTCAAATTTAGAGTAAAAAATGTCGAACGAAGTATAATTTGAAACGGAGAGACTAATATTTACGCTACGTGAAAAAGCAGATAAAGGATTTATAGGCTGGCCGCTTGAAGCTATGACTGTGTTGGGTGGTTCGAGTCTTTGTTGGCAAGGGTGAAAAAGTCACATCGGACACTGAGCGCACTATAGCACTTTTCGTTTGTTTATGGTAAACATTGTCCTACCATAACCTGACTAGGCTCAAAAAATTCGTCTCGTCGTGTACATCAAAATCATGCAACTAGTTTTTTTATTTACCCACGTTTAATACTTCATGCATGAGGAGAGAGATTTGATGTGATTTGATGTGATAGGTGAATAGTGAAGTTTGGAGAGAGAAAGTTTGGGAACATGTGTCTAGCTGCTCCGAAAACAACAGCACCGAAAGGAACTTCCCTGAATTATGTAAGCGAGCACTTCGAATTTGTAACGTTTTCGTGGTGTTGGAAGACAATGGGGGGCCGTTCACGTGATCAATTTCCATGGCTTTTAGAATGCCAAAAGCGCGCTTACTGGTTTAAGGCCATCTGGCCACACAAACTTGTATGGAATGTTTCCACTGCGTAGCAAAAATGACATTACCCTTCTGATCATCAGATGAGTCCTCTCAAGACATCCCCTGCCGATGGTTTCAGAACACCATCAATAGCTATGAGCTAACTTCCTTAGAAGAAAATAAGAACAAAAAGAGAAAAAAAAATGATGCTGAACCAATGAGTGGCAGAATTCACATTCACTTTGCCAATTTAAAAGAAACCAGTAAATATTTCAAACTAAAAAATTACTCTGAAATAGTTGGTTAAGTAGTCAGCATTGAATATATATTAGCGTAAACAACTCGACTCATTCAATCACATGGATGATGAAAAAGTTAGTTAAGTACTCAGCCTTGAATAGATTAGCCAAACCCGTAGAATCTTATTAGCGAGGTTGGAGCCACATAGTACAGATTCGTATGAACGATGCACGATCGCAAGGAGCAACACTGGAGTGTCACTGTCATGTGCGAGGCCGGGCCATCAGAGGTACACCGTACACAAGCTACAAAGCAGCAGTGAAATTTGGGCGCAGCATTTTGCCGTGCGGTGAAATTAGGGCGGCGCCGCCGCGGCGTCACGACGGCCGTAGATGAGACGTTTCAGCTTCTCCGTAGCCGCCGAACAGTTGGCAGCCGCCGCCGCCGCCGGTGCAATCTGGGCGAACAGGAGGCGCCCCACCCACAGGAGCCAGAGCGTGAAGCCGGCAAGCGCCCACCCGGCGTGGGCGTCGGACGGCTCGCCGGCGACGGAGAACAGCACCGCCGACGCGCCGAGCACCGCGAGGAAATGGAAGGGGGTGTCACGCCCCGGAATAACCTGAAAGTAGGAGCTCCTGCACCTGCGCCAGCAAATTTGCCATCGATTTCTCGATCGAGTGGAATATACTGGGATCAGTGTAGTGTTTCGTTTGGCAGGGGTTATTACATTGTACAATGTGGCCTCGTGGATTTATATAGTGTGGCCCGGGTTCGCCGAGAAATTCAAAGGAGCCGCGCGCGTAACCACTACTATAAACCGGTCACTGTCAAGGGATGACGAAGGGCGCCTTTTTTTTTTCTTCTCATCATCACTTCATCAGGGATCAAAGATCCGGATGGTGATATTCTTTTTGGAATGATCTGGGTGATGATTTTGTTACATGGCGGGCGGACCCGGTGCTCGCGGTCGAGAGGCGGTCTTGGTGGGCGCCGCCCTGTAGCGCAGCAGTGGTTGCTTTGTTTTGCAGCCTGTTGTTATCCCGTTTTGGGGATCGATCATTGTCAGTGCGCCGGGCAACCACGTCACAACTTGAATACTGCAACAAATGCCACGGTTTCACATTTGCACGACGCGCTTAAACTCGTATAGGATTATCTTGTTGCCAAGAAGTTAAGGTGTGCTGAGTTGATGACTGAAGCCAGCCCGCTGTCGTCTGAACTTGAACTATGGCACAGCATGTCTGCATGTGCATTTGACCCTGAAGAGCAAGGTCCTCTTCAATTGTTTGTGATGGCAACCTATGTTATTCTAGGGGACAACCAACTATTCGCAAAAGGTGTTACAAAAAAAATATTCGCAAAGGAAAACCAACCTCACGGGATGGATGGATGTCTATCATGTTGTAATCCACACGTGTTAGATTCTCTTTATGTGAACATTTAGAGAATCATCACCTCAAAAAATGCTATTATTACCAAATATAAGTCTTGTTTAGATCCATCAGCTAAGTTTTAACTACTAGAGGTCTAAACAACTCAGTTAAAGAAGCATCCAATGGCCTCCTGGCTAATTACGAATCTATTATCTCTGGCTAAAAGCTGTTTGAAGACATAAATATCCCTCCACCCCTTCTAGAAGAGGTAGTATGGTTATTTGTTTCTAACCTCTTCCAATTAGCTAGACGATCTAAACACCTCTAGCCCTCTACTAATCAATATAGATCTATATAGAACTATATTATGCTAATAGTACCTAAATCAATACACCAAAAGAGACAGTAGGCTGAAACACAGGTGAAAATCTCCACCCAGGCGGGTGCTGTCATGTTTCGGTGCACCTAAACTCTAAAACCGCATACTAAGAACTCATCAGAAGTTTTATGAAGATATGGTAGCATGGAACGTGGTGTCATCTACCGTGTCAAATTTTGAGTCTAATAACAACTTGACGAGTGAATTGATCTGAGAAGATTTCTTATAGAACATGTTCAGCCAACTTCGACTTTTCAATTTAGTATATGTATAGCATTTTTAAAATTTAGTTTAGAAATTAATTGACACTATTATTTCAGTGTTAGATGGCGTCACCGACAGTTAAGAAAATAACAACTTGACGAGAAAAAACAAAGCAAGGAAAGAGCTAGGTGCTGCACGGAATGGAATCATAAAACATATATGCGACACTTGCGAACGGGCAGCCAAAGCACGACGTGCCTTGGTTTGGTCTTCGGTAGTTCTCCTAGTCCGACTTATCTTTGCCAAAGGAATAATATTAAGTCGAAGTTATTATCTTTTTTTGCAAACCGTCAGAATCTAACCCAGATTCCTTCTGATATATGGTTATACCATTTCAGCACATAATCTGAAAAAACAATGAAGGCAGTGACGGTGATCTAACGACTGGCACGATAACCTGTTCGCAAACCACAAGCACAGCAAATGGAGTAGCATTAAGTTGTACAGGTACTGCTAGTGCAGCTGTTATCTGAAGATGGTAGGCAGGTAGTATGATAATCATGTCGATGTCATCGTGTAAGGTCCATACCAGCGCCGGATTTTTTTTCCTATAAATTTAGTACAAAAGAACTATCTTATATAGTAAACATGTAATATATTATATAAATCATGATGTATAATAGTTTAGATAATATTTTTAATAAAATTATGCATAAAGCATTTTTTTAAAGAAGTCGATCTAATATTTCCAATATTTCGCATTTAACCATAGGTTCAAAATAATTATTTGCCAGAATATTATATAAATCATGATGTATAATAGTTTAGATAATATTTTTAATAAAATTATGCATAAAGCATTTTTTTTAAAAAAAGTCGATCTAATATTTCCGATATTTCGCATTTAACCATAGGTTCAAAATAATTATTTGCCGGAATTTTAAACCCTGGTTGCCGCTTATCTTTAATTTATGCGAGGGGTCAGTTCGGCCTTGTAAAGGAGCATGATCCTCCCGAATCCATTCATATTATGAGGAATTGACAGAAAAGGTAGCATTTTGTACTTCAATCCACATATATATTACAAAGATAACAACGGTTTCATCCAAACAAACGAGAGAGAAAAAACGCCTTGTCGCGAGTGGATCGTCGGCAACCATCTTATCAGATGGACTTATCCGGCGTTTAATTTTGTTTACAATATGTCGGTTTCGAGAGGTGCAGTATTCTACGACGCGTACGGAAGGAGTGACGGAGATGGGTTTTTTTTTTTGCTTTTGCCCCTTCGCCACGGGAGGAGGCATATCCGCCCAGAGCAATTGACTTGGGTGGACTTTCATTCGGGAGTCGGGACCTACGTTTCGTTTCTTCATGCGGCAAGCTTTCGCGGCAACCATCTCTTGCACTTTCAGCGCCATCCCATCCTTTTTGCAAAAAGTAGGCCGGCCATTATGCAAAGGTGATGTCTAGATGTTAGAATTGAGAGGTTAAATTTGGAAGTAAGATATCACTTCGTAATCATTGTGTTACTGTAGCATTTCGTTTATATGTGTGAAAAATTATCCAAAAATTGATTAATTAGGTTCAAAATGTTCGTCTCGCAGAGTACAACAAAACTGTGCAATTAGTTTTTGATTTCATCTACATTTAATACTCTATACATGTTATGACATTTTGATTTGAAGGAAAATCTTGTTTTTACATAGTGTATTTGTGAGTATCTTTTTTGAACTAAACAAACCCAAAGTGAAAAAGGAGGGCCATTCAAGTGTGAGGCAGTCTATTTCCATGCTGATGGAGTGATGGTACGGTATGTCCGTCCACCATCAGATGCTACTACCACCTCCACTTTGTGGCTGTGTCCAACTTTTTTTTGAAAGGGTGTCCAACTTTCGGACTCTTGGAACTAGGATGTTAGGATCTGATTACATCAAGCTTTTGGCGCCTCACAACTTCAGGCATCGAGCACCTTGCACCTGGTTCTATGTGAATGCCTTTTTTAATGGATAGCCAAATTTTGGCATGGTTTAGCTTGGGCACAAATAAAAAAGGCATTGAGCTTCGTGAATCCGCTTTTGCGAATTGAGTCCAAACTCTGAACCGCCATTAGTTTTTGTTTGTATTTGATGGCTACTACTAGGTAACTCGTTCTAATCTCAGCAATATTGACGTTAAACTCCTTTGATTTCTGAATGGCCTGGCCAGGTGTCCTGGCGCTGCTATGGTTGTCAAAACCAACGATCCTAGCAGGTTATTATTTTAAATGCCTAAAGAGGATAACACAATCTTTTTCTTAAGGGAAAGAAGTTGCGTAGAAGTGCTAGATAAGTAGATAGCAACTCTGAAATCTGTGATCTCGCAAGAAAGGGGGCATCCTCTCATCCATATAAATGGCTCTAACATCTGAACTGTTAATACCTTGACCAACTATCTAACATGCACGCGCGCATAGGAGTACTCATCTTCTTGATGAATGCTTCTGTTTAGAGTTATCTTTAAACTGAATAATTGATCCAGCAGAAATGCATTTCAATCACAGTGCACTGTTTATAACACCTTCAGGATTTGCACCTGACGTTCAGATTTACAGACAGTTCATAAGCACCATGCCCCTGTCAGTCGTCTCAAACTGAAGAATAGTGACATCCTAAAGGCAGAGCATCCCCTGGTACTCTTCAGAGCGGAGACCATCCAATTCGAAACAGGAAAGCGTGCCGCACGCCGGGTGGGGTCTGCCAGGCCGTGCCATCTCATGTAAAAGCGTGTTGCCACTTGGTGTGCGGACGGGTCCTTGGCAATGGCACCTGCGCATGAAACAGCGAAGGGCTAGATCGGCGTGGACGTCCACGTCCATGTCATTATCGATCCTCCGTGTAGAGGGCAGTGGAGGCTACTTGGCTCCATTTCTTCTACAGCTCCTGATCTGAGAATATTCTCATTATACTTTTTGCAACGACCATGTAATCGTGCTAGCATCAATTGCCACAGCTTAATTACAAGCTAACCTTGGGTCATTAACTTTGCATTCAGTCGGAACAAAAAGGTCCACGGGAGGACAGGGGAAATTCGTCCCACTGCCGGACATTGATCTCTCCAATTTATTTCCACAATGATACGCATGTCAACTAACAGCATACTGCATACACTAACTGCATTGTAGCTAGCAGGCAATCTCGTGGAATCGTTAAGTATCAAAAAAAAAATCTCGTGGAATCGAAATGCATAGCTACAGACCGTCTCGATGCCAGCCACAAAACTTACGAGAGACGATGTTGAACTTGACATATGCACTTGATTGGTTTCAGTTAACAAATGGTGCTTGGTGTGGACGAACAAAGTATCCAGTTTTTATTAAAAAAAGGAAAGAAACGTACGGGTGAAATGTCAATATAGTAGCGCGGGTGGTGTGGTTAAAAAAGAAAGCATGCTAGTGCGGTAGCCAAACACTCATACAGTAGAACCGAAATTCATAGCCAGCGACGACACGGACTGTGGAGTGACGACCTGCGCGAGACCGGAACCGGATGGATATTATCATCACGTACAGAAAGTCAGAAACCCACAAACTAAAATTGACTAAATAAAAATAGCTCGCATATACTATCCATGTGGTAGCAGTATGTAGCAGTGGCGATAAAAAGTGACGGTGATAATTCCGGTTTCATCGGAGGGCGCATGCAGGCGTGTTCCGCCGTGCCGGGAAACTAGGCCGGCGCCGGCGGCGCGTCATGACGGCCCATGGCAACGAAATGCTTCGGCACGTCCACCGCGGGGCTTGCACTCGCAGCCGGCAGCCTCTTGGCGAACGGCGGCAGGCGCGCCACTCCCAGGAGCCAGAGCAGGAACCCGGCGAGCGCGCACCCGGCGTGGACGGCGGACGGCTCGCTGATGCCGACGACGGAGAGCACCACCGCCGACGCGCCGAGGAGCACGAGGAATTGGCTGGGGCCGTCGCGGCGCCAAATTGGGCGCGGATCGTGAAGAGGGAGAGCCTCCTGCGCTCCTGCCGCCATCGATATGTTCGAGCGCGCTCGCCTCCGCTTAGCCGGGGTTACATTGTCTGTACATGTGGTCGCTTGGATTTATAGCAGGGTTGGGGACTTGGGGCCCATCCGGCCATCTACCTGCCCCACAGGCGTCATCTTTTCGTCATCAACCACATCAAGGATCCGCGTGAGGACTTTTAAAACACAAGAAACAGGAGTGGAGGAGAAAATCCCAGCTATGTGCTCGATCTCGTGCTCCAGTATGGAATCAGAAAACAGAGCACTTTTTTCGAAGGGGCAGCAAAGCACGACTTGGCTTGGTTTGGTCTTCGATGGCCTGGCTTTCGAGTAGTACTCGCAAGAAAGCACTCGCGTGCGGCAGGGCCAAGCGGATAGGCCTCCGTAGACATCCGTATCCTTCTCGAACCAGGCACCAGCCATCGGCGTCATCGTGCCATGTGCTAGGTGGGAATGCAATTGTGTGCTGACTTCGCGTCGGGTACGTACGGGTAGTTGATAGGCTTCGGCGGTCAGAGCACTTTTACGTTTGCAATTGTTGAATGCAAAAATGTGAATTTCAAAATTTTTAGTGAATTATTGTGCATACCTACAAACATATAAGGTTGTCTTCTATTTTACTCCCTAAATTCCTAGGCAATTTAAATTCAAAATTAAAATCCAAGTTGAAGTGCTAAGGAAAAAATAGGAGTGAGTTGGCTCTTTTTGGTTTCATGGTTCTTTGTTTGGATTTGAATTCAAATCATTAACCAATCTAATCCCTACAACCTGTCCACACCAGCTAACTCTTTGTGGGCCCAAACCTTTCTCAAAGTCTATCTGCACCCCCTTAACTTCTAACCCGAAAGCCAACCCAGCCCGGCCTGCTAACCAAACCCCCCGGCCATCTCCAAGTCTGCTTCGCCCCCTTGATCTTTCTCTTCCGCTCGTAAGCCACCTCGGCCCAGCTAGAAACCAGCCCAGCTCGGCCCAACCATCAACCGCGAGCACTCCCTTCCTTGTTTCCGTCGCTGACCAGCGGGCCCCACGGCCACTATTCCCCTTTCTTCCTCCCCCTGCCTTCTCTCCCGAGCGCGGCGAAAAGCCGAGGGCGCCGACCAATCCAAGCGCGGGGGCTTGGGCGGCCCGACGCGATTGCGCCGCGTGTCCCCGGGCGCGGACGCCCACCCATCTCGCCGTCCGTGCCCCTCTCCAACCCTAGCTTTCCCCTATAAAAACCGACCCCGGGTCGTCTTCCTCCTTGAGCCGCCGCCCCATTGGGGTTCTTCCAGCCAGCAGCCGGGAGGGGGAGAAGACAGGAAGGTGTCGTGGTGATCGGAGAAGAGGGAGTCAAGCCAAGGGAGCCGCAAGGAGCAGCCGGAGCGCGTTCCCGCTGTCGCGCCGAGAGCCGCCGTGTAGCCGTCGTCGCGGGGAACGCCGGAGGAGGGCCAAGCCGGAGCTGTCCGAGGGAGCGCGAGGACCGCCGGAGCACCGCGAACCTTCTCCGAGCTGCCGCGTACGACGACGTGCCCGGAGGTGAGCTGCCGACGATGCTCCCCTCTGTTTCCTCTGTTCCGGCCATGCCGCCGTGTCGCCGCCGCGTGCTAGCCTCTGTGAGCCGACCATCGAGTCGAGCGTCTTCTGCAGGCTCTCGTCGACGCCGCTGCAGCCGAACCACAACCCGCCGTCGCCGCTGAGCAAACCTAGGCCGTCGTGTCGCCGTCGCGCACCGGGAGAGCCCAGAACGCGCGGGCGCCATGGCTGCGCCACGGGTGAGTCTTGAGCTCTCCCCGCGCGAGCGTGAGCCCAAGCCGTGGCCGAGGTGTAACCTCGAGTCCGCGAGCGTCAGCAATCTGCACAGCCAGAGCCGAGCCATGAGCCGCCCCATCCGATCCGTGCAGCGCCGGCCGCCATGAAGCCATGGCCGCGCCGCCGTGCGCTCGCGTCGGGAGCCCGCCCCGCCGGCCGATCCTTTCTGTTTTCCTGCCAAACGCCTTCGCGGACCCGAGCCCAAGTTTTTCCCCTTTTTCCCAAGCCTCGCCGGCCTTTCTTTGGCTCTAACCGCCAACGCCGTCGCCGCCGGCCGCGCTCCAGGGCGCGTCCGCGTCGCGCCGGCCAAGCCGCACGGAAGGCCACACCAACCTGCCACAGCCATGTCCGCAGAAAATCCCTGCAGCCGCAGATCGGTCCCGTGAACCCGGTGCTCGTGGACTCGTCTCACGGTCTACGGTGGACTGCGACCACCGCACCGCTGCCAAGCCGAGGCGTGCCACCTGACCTTCGTGGGTCGCCAGCCCAGCGCTGTTGGGCCGGCCCATTCCTTCTGGCCCATGTGCAGCCCGTGAATCATTTAACATTTTTCCTTTCTTTTAACCGCTGACAAGTCGGACCCACGCGTCATAGACTAACAGAGGCTGACCTGTGGGCCCAGTTGACCCCGCTGACCGAACATTGACTGGTCAACATTGACCAAGTCAACACTGACGTCAGCCGGGCCCACGCTGACGTCAGCCGAGGCTGACCCCACTAATGACGTCATGCTGACGTCAGCAGGCTGATTTTCCTGTCTGATTTTCTTTTTCGGAATTATTTAATATTTTTAGAAAATGATTTAAACTTAGAAAATTCATAATAAATCAATCGTAGCTCAGAAAAATATGAAACCAGTTTCTATATTTTTCTAAAATCATGAGCTACGCGTTAGTGTAGAGTTTGGTGTTGTTTGAGTCTTCTTGCCTTGCTGTTTTGGTGTTTCTTTGCTTGTAGCTCCCGTCTTTATTTTTATTTCCGCGTAAATAGGAGCTCCGGAGTCGCTGAAGGAAGCTGACGACTACACCAACTACTGGAACGAAGAGGACAAGCAATGCCCAGGTTCACGCCCAGCCATTCTCTGAAATACCTATTAAACATGCAACTAGTATGCTAGCGCTTTACTTTACTCGCATGATGATGATATGCCTGTACTGCCATTTATCTACCATGTTTCCTTGCCACCTATTATCCACTTTATGAGAATGCTATGCCTGCATGTGTTGGGATGGATGTGATTGATCTTCTTGGCGTGAGTTGGGTGGCTTGGGAGGAGTAGTGCAGCTAGGCGGTGGAGTCGAGTGATAACAACCCGGTCGTTTGATCGGGGGTGCTTGGGAACTGCACTCGGACAGTTCCTATGGAGTACCTGTTGCGGGTACATTTATGGATTACTTGAGATTGATGGATTTGAGGAGTTTGGGCGGCAATACCTGTAATGGGTGCCGATTGCGGACCGTTGCGGCGGATCGCTTTGACGCTGATACTCGCCTTGCCGACAATTAAGAACCCGGTTCGAAGTCACCTTTCAGACGTGGATTACAGTGCTCACCATCTACCCAGTATGGGGAGGGTTCCAGCAAGCCTACTGAGTGCGGTACCAGGACTGTAGGAGGATCGAGTTTGATATGTGTAAGGGGGACTCGTTACGGCGTACTCTCCCTGATTTACCACTGCCCCCCGATTGGCCCCGGTGGGAAGGTTTCACATCCCTGGGGCAGATGTTAGCGTGCAGATGTTTCCCGAGCCCAGGGAAGCAGGATGGTACCGTTACTCTTTAGGGTCTTTGCTGTGGGCTGTGTCTCAAGACGGCATGCTACCGTCTGCAGCCCGGGTGGTTCCTGGAGCGCAACCTCTGCAAAGTGAAAACTATACGTATAGTCGTGTCCACGGTTATGGACGACCGCATCTGGATCAATGGAGATTAGCATGGGATTCTGCTTTCTTACCTTATCCTTGATTTGGGTTATGAGAGGTTGGACCAACGTTTGCTGTTGAGACGAGGTGGGGAGGGAGCTCACCGAGTCGACTAGTGAGTGAAAGGTGCTGGCGGATGATTATTGCGGGAACCTGTTGAGGCAGGACGAGCCCGATGTGGTTGTGAGATTGATGGATGGCTTTGGGGAGTGTGATCTCTCTGGTGAGGAAAGGAGTTGGTGATGAGATGAACTTGGTTATTGCTGCTGCTTGCGCATAGGAAACCCCAGCTTAATTCCCTTGAATACTTTACTACTAGTTTAGGCCACTATAAAGCTTTGCTGCATATTATGGTTGGTGACGTGGACCTGTCCCATTTCCTTGGGGACAGTCTTTGGGTACACAGGAGAAGACTCCGAGTACAAGACCAACCACGACGGATGAAGCAAACGAGGGTTGTGCGCTGCGCTCAAGGATGCCTGTGGAGGTGAAGCCCCGAAGTACCAAAAGCTTATAGCTATCCGCTGCGTAGCTGTTTTCCTTTTGTCGTTTAGCCCAGAGGGCTTCTACCATATCGCTATGTATTTATGTCATGTTTGAGGACCCTAATCAATGTATGGATGTGATTTCCACTGAAATGAGTTCTGTACGTGATAGCTGTTGTTCCTGGGACTATCACAAGGGTACAGGGAGTCGGATTCTCGTAATTGGGAATTCGGTTCGTTTCAGTTCGTATCAGAGCCATACTTGACCGTAGTGCGCAGCCCTAGACTTGAAAACTAGAACAGAAGCTCTAACTAAGTCTGTTGCTATACAAGAAACTTCTTGAACTACTTCCTATCACACCTTGTGCTATTGTTCGCTCTTCTAACCTTGCTAATTCTTGCTGCTAACAACCCCTCTAACTGAGTGGCAGATGATAGTCCTGTGCTCATCGTCGTGCCATAGTAGGTGTAGCCCATGACCACCACTGGATCAGCCACGATCTTAAGCCGAGTAGATGTGTTAATCGTCGAGGTTCCAGGAGTTGGCCTCGGGATGACACAAGTGTCTAAGGTGTAATGCTTTGATTGAGTGCTCGGTCCTTGTGGCTGTTCTTGTTGTTTTCTTGTTGTTCACCTTGAGTGTAGTTTAGTGTTTAAGTTTTCATGTGTGCAACTCCTAAAATTAGATTACCAGTGCCTTTAACCCTACCAGACCACCACTTACCTGCTTCGAGAATTTCAGAAAATGTCAACCAGAAGGTCGAACCGACTGCTAGCCCGTTCTGAGGGAGCTGAGCAAGAGGAGACAACGATGACAGACAGAGGTAGAGGTCGTGGTAGAGGACGCGGGAGAACACCCGCCACAGACAGAGGCAGGGGCCGAGGATGCGCGACTGGCGTGCTCCAGCCCGAGATCAACACATCAAGAGGTGAAGTAGAGGAAGTTGCAATGGAAGAACAGGCAGTAGAACCTCAGCACAACCAGCTTGGGAGCAGAAATGCGCCACAGCCTAACGCATCGCCCAACCTAGAAGAAGTGATGACTGTTCAGACTCAGCTGATGCAACAAATGGATCAGGCCAATACACAAATGGCACAGGCAATACAACAGCTCCAGGGAAATCTGAACCAGAACCAATAGGGTCACCGTGAGGAAGACCTCCAGATGAAGATTGAAAGGTTCATCAGATTGAAGGCACCCACGTTTGACTACTCAGACGAGCCACTAGATGCTCATGACTGGCTCAGAACCATCGAGGCCAAGCTAGACTTGACAGATTACACCGATGAAGAATGTGTAGCCCTAGCGGAACACCAGCTTGAAGGAGCAGCTAGTGGGAGCCAGTCATGCTGGGTTCTCATGAGAGTCACAGTAACTCTCCCACTATAACAGAGTTACTGTGACTCTCACGAGAACCCAACACAAATCACTTGGCTGGAGTTCTGCGAAGCGTTCAAGGAATATCACATTCCTGAACAAGTAATGGCACACAAAGCCATGGAGTTCAGAACCATGAGACAAGGAAGCATGTCAGTGACAGAGTACACCCGACACTTTGTTAAGATGTCGAGGTATGCCCCGGAAGAAATCACCACTGAAAAGAAGAAGCAATTCTGGTTCCAAAGAGGCTTACACAGGGGACTTAGAATGGCACTCGCTTCCAGCAGTCACAACTCGTTTCGAGAGATGATTGACAGATCTATAGCAGTGGAGAAGGAAAGAATTGACTTAGAAGACACTTGGAGAGCCAAGAAAAGAAAAGCCGAGCAACAACACAACCTCAGGTTGAGTCAAATAACGAGGAGTGGCCAGAGCAACATGCTCCACAGGGGATTCCAGCAAAGCTTAAGCCAAGGAGGGATAGGATTTGTCAGAAGTGCAATCCTAAACACCGAGAACAAGACTGGTAACAGCAGCAACTTTGAGAACAAGACCAGCAACTACCCTGCTTAGGAAAGTTCAGGCCAGAAACAGAACATTACCCCAGAAGTTGGTGACAAGACACCTCTTGTTTGCTTTGGTTGCGGAAAACCAGGTCACAAGTCGTTTGAGTGCCCAGACAGAAAGAACAAGCCGCAGCCTTCAGCCATCAGAGGCCGACTTAACCACCTGACTGAGAAGGACGCTGAGGATGCACCTAAAGTAGTACTCGGAGAGTTCTCGGTAAATGGCACTAAAGTTTCGGTACTATTTGATTCTGGTGCAACTGGATCGCTCATTTCGTCGAAGTTTGCGACAGAACAATCACTCCATACAGAGCCTAGAGCTAGACCCGTAATCACAACTTCACCGCTAGGAGAGCTCAGATGCACCCAAGTGTGCCCAGCAGTTGGCATGGAACTAGGAGGACTCGGATTCTCTGCAGACCTGACAGTGCTGAAGTCAGATGGCATTGACGTGTGCTGAAGTCAGATGGCATTGACGTGATCCTTGGTATCTTTGGGTACGGTGGTCACGTCACGTTAGACCTCCTTGTCGTTCTCTAGCCAATAGCCACCCTTTCTACTGCCATGCTGTTGTCTTTTTTTGTTCTATGCTTCATGCGTTTCATACATGATGATACCTCACAACAAGTTTATGTAAGAGAGTCAAATAAAATCATTTTCCACTATAGAATCACTTCTCTTAGACAACGAACTTTCATAAAAAATCAGAATTATATGAAAACTATATCAATTATACCCTAACTATTGTGACTCGATCACCCATCACCACAGATGGTGTGATCTGGCACTTTAGATTCCGATCACTCAAAGGAGTAATGTTCTATGACGGACGAAGTGATGAGCGAGAGGGGATTGGGAAACACCGGCTTGGCTCAGGCGAGCGCCACCATTTTTCTCTTTTTTATTTCTTTTCTTTGTGGTCCTTATTTTCTGCTTCAAAATTTGTTGATAACCTCTTATTTTTAGAATTTTCTCTTTTCTAATAATGATCCAACCACATCAGCAAACTTACTAATATGTCATCAAATTTAAATCCCACAAAACTCTCTACTGACCCATCTTATCAAAGTGAAACCTCATGCACTGTGTTGTATCGATTTTTAGATCAAATGAAATAGGCAATGTCTTGTGTCTGCCTGTTTTTTTTTAAAAAAGATAAATTAGTAGTAGCATACTTTTAATGTTCCATTTAGCGCGGTATTATCTTAGAACTCAGAAATGATTGATGATCTGGTCTCTTACCATTGAGCTGTCCCAAGATCCAGAAGCTGGCCGGGTGTAATACTAGCTTGCTGCTGCAGCTCGTCTAAGAGAAACCTGGCTTTGGCTGTGTTTAGTTCCAAAAACCCCACCCAAAATTCTACTATGCAAAAAGTCTCATCACATCACATTAAATCTCTCTCCTCATGCATGAAGTATTAAATGTAGGTAAATAAAAAAACTAAGTACATGGTTTTGATGTACACGACGAGACGAATCTTTTGAGCCTGGTTAGGTCATGGTAGGACAATAATTGTCACAAACAAACAAAAAGTGCTACAGTGTCCGATTTGACTCGATGTGACTTTTCGACCACACTTTTTATAGAACTAAACACAGCCTTTATGTATAAGTGCAGACAGGACCACATTATTACACAGACGCCGAGACGCCTCAATGTTTCTCTGTGTTTTTTTTTTATGGAATGTTTCTCTGTGTTTGTCACACACAGACGCGAGACACATTTTATACCCGTGCAAAGCCTATACAAATCCGGGCCGAAACGCTTGAATATGTGGGGGAACTTCTTATGGGCCAAGTGACTGATGGGCTCACCTCAAAGTGTACCGCACGTGGGCCCAAGGTCGCACACAGCTGCCCCGCGCGGCGAGCAACTCCGCTACTGAAGTCAGTCTCCTCCGCGCCGTCCCTCCTCCCACTTCCGCCGACGGCGCGCCGCAAGGCCACCTCTCTTCTCTTCCTCGGAGGTAAAGAACGAACCCTTACCCGTCTATGGCATCCTCTGTTGCGCGGGATCTTCTCGTTTCGGCGAGCGGTCAGATCTCGGTGTTCATGTGCAGCGTGGTGCGGAGATCACGCCCGCGTTTTCCGCCGAGGTTACTAGATCCGCCGCTGCCAGTGTAGCTGGGGTTTTGCAGTCTGCTCGCGTGCTGTGGTGCCGGTGCACGCCACACTGCTGATTTTCTCGGGAACAAACTCCTGATTCCCGTTAACCTGTGCACGATCTAAGGAATATAGAATTGGGAACATATGCATTTCTGTTATCACGACTGAACCATTCTTACTTGTTGCTCAACTTTAGTGCGTTGCTTTATGAAATTCAGTCGTCTTTGGCAGTTTTTTTTAGTATAGCACATTTTAATCCTGCACTCTACCAAATACTCCCCAATTACTGCACGCTCTCAACGCCTGTGTGTTAGTAGCTCTTAAAGATTTTTCCATGTTTCAATCGATCCAGTTTCCCACACTCCAGGCTATCTGATTTAAGGATGTCTTGCTTCCTTTCTGGTTAGTTTCAAGCAGAAGCCAGCTGCAAGATCTTCAAGATGCCGAGGGCCACGAGCGATGCAAAGCTTCTGCTCCAGTCCCTGGGCAAGGCGTATGCTGCCACGCCAATTAATCTTAGGGTTGCCTCATTCGACCTCCACTATCACCTATGCTTTTCAGTTATCATTAGCTTGTTCATGACCCTTTTAACTCCTTGTGCTGACATGTCTGCAGATTATTGATCTGTATGTGATTTGTGCTGTTGCTACTGCCCTGATTCAGGTAATCAGGTAGGTTATAGTATTTCAGTCTTTGCTATGAATATCTAGTTCAAACAGATTTCGACCCTCAAAATTACCTGAACACTTTTCTAGTGTGTACCCTAGTATCTACAAATGTTTCTGTTGCAGATTATCATCCATAGGCATTGTAGAAATCTAGCATCCAGTGATGTTTCAAACTCTTACCTGATTAACTTGCAGTCTAAACTATCTTGTATCTACAGATATTTCCTGTTGCTGATTTTCATTATCTAGATAGTGCTTGAAAAATTTTACCTGATCATTTTATAGTGTATAATATCTTGTATCTACAAATATTTCTTGTTCTGGGTCTTCACTAAACTTCAGATACATGCACAAAAATTGTCGATATATATGCTGCTTTGGTAAAGACGGATACCATGCAATTACTGAGTAGAACAGGTTATGAACCTGCAAATTGTTGCTCTACCTATCTGCTGGTGTGTTAGTATAGTGTAGCACTGTACCTGTCATTGGATCCTCACAGACTGCATGTTTATGAATTATTTTGATTGCTTAGATAAACTTATTAGCTGTCATTTTCTAAATATAGAATCTATATTGTCCTCAGCCAAAGTTCTTAGGTTAAGTACAAGGTTTCTTTTTGCACTTGTTTTACCAACCAAACTTTCTTTTTCAGTTTGCAACTCTTCCCTCAAGTAGTTTTTGCAAAATGCCTTGAAAGACTTAACATTATGCTGTTTTGTGTGGCTAAAACAGGTTGCATACATGGTATTAGTTGGGTCATTCCCTTTCAACTCCTTCCTCTCAGGTGTCCTTTCATGCATTGGAACTGCAGTACTTGCTGGTAGGAACTCCTTACCTTACCCCCACCGTGTCAGCTCTGGTTACTTTTTTATTTTTTACTTTGGTTACATAATATATAATAGATGACTATGCCCTCCATTTCATTTTCTAAGATGTGCATGCATTTTAAGAGTCAAACCTCATTATCTTCAACCAACAATTACTTAGAGATGATATAAATTGTTACACAAAAATCCTTGGATTTATGTTTCATAACTCTTGTTATACATGCTGGTAGAGATTTCTTTCCCCCTGTCAGTTACTCTTCCTTTTGCCTTCTTTTCCCCCAGTTTGCCTCCATATTCAAGTGAACAAAGATAACAAGGAATTTAAGGTGACTTTACTTGCACTGTTGTCTGCTAATAACATTTTACCCCCAAGATCATGGCATTAAGTTACGTGCCAAAACATTTTCTGCAGGACCTTCCCCCAGAGAGGGCTTTTGCTGACTTCATCCTGTGCAATCTGGTGCTCCACCTGGTGATCATGAACTTCCTTGGATAAGCAGCTGCCCAGCAAGCAGTTTAAGATTGATCTTAAACTGCTTGCTGGTCATGGTGTTGCCCCAGACTGCTTTCACTTGTCATGGTGTCATACCGTTTGGAACCATCGTAATGTCCGATATTATCCACACGATCTCTTGAAAATTACCTCTCTAGGCGAGAGAACTGTTCATTTCAGTTCAGGTGAGCAAAAGCACTGGCCGAGCTAGTTAAGGTGGCCACGTCACCCTTTCTGCCGCTCTTGTTTCGGAAACAAAATCCTGCCACGCCCATGGGGTATACCGCATACGGAGTATCACCATCCTGCCGCTTTATTCTTTCTCCAAGTTAGTCTGAAGTGCCCCCCTACTTGTCACCGAAAAAAGCTTCGGTGAGCCGACTAGGATTGGCTTTGATTAACTATACTGCTCTATGATAGTATAATTTGCATTTGATGTTGAATGAACTGCCGCTGACTCCTTACGGCTCGGAGGGTTCATTTCGAGAAGGAAAAGAGAATTACGGCTCGGTGGACATTCTTTTCTTTCGTTCATGATGATGATGACCTGCCCTTTCCAGGACATGACGTGGCTTCTTATAGTAGTAGCTTGCCGTGTCCCGATGGGGGCTTGGGTCTCGTTTCTTCCTGCGGCAAGCAAGCACGGTAGCAGCCGTCTCTTCTCTTGCCGCCGGCCTCATCCATCCGTTTGCAAAGTAGGCCATGATGCAAAGTGTAAAGGGAGGACCAGGGCTCTTGAGTTTTAACAAGATGTTTTGACAGCCTCTGCTGACTTTTGGCTACTCGTGGAGCTAGGGATGATAGAATCTGATCACATCAAGCTTTTGGCGCTTCGCAGCTACAGGCATCGATTACCTGGCTCGGCAGCGGATGGTGGCTGTCTGGCTTAAATATAGCGCTAGCTGAAAATTGGAACTGTATGTAGGACATCTGAGCTCGTCCTTCCTGTTCTAAAAAAAGAAGAAAAACGGATTCTTATTCCGAGCGAATGCCTTTGTGTGTGTACGCGCGAGCTAGCCAAATATCGGCATGGTTTGGGCAAAAATAAAAATAAAAAGGCCCTGAGCTTGATGAATTCAGTTTTGCCCCCACGAGTTGAGTCCGAACCACCACTAGTTTTTGTTTGTGAGTTTTGATCGCTGGGTGATTTGTCCTCTACTTCGACATCTCTATTCTCAGCAATAGTGACCTTAAGGTTTTATGTGTGAGTGGCAAGGTGTCGCGTTGCTATGGTTGTCAAAACAAACGACCCTAGCATTTATTACAGTGAAAGCCTAAAAGGGCAGCATGATCATTTGTCTCCAGGGACAGGAGCTGTGTGGAAGTGCTAGATAGCAACTCTGAAATCTGCGATCCCCACACACGGATACGCATGTTGAACTATCTAACATGCACACACGCATGTTCTTGAGGAATGCTTGCGTTCAGAGCTCTCTTTAATTGAAAAACTACAACACTCTGGTAGCATAGTAGCCAAACTGCCAAACTGGTGGAATGGAAATGCATAAACAAGCGACCTACTCAAGCAGAACAGTGACGCACCCACGCCGACCTTGACAACAAAGACATAGACATGAGTAGCAGCAGTGGAGTGACCTCACCTCTCTCTATGAAGCTGGATCATCACGCACATAAAGCCACGAACTGGTAGGAAGTAGTATTAATACTGGATTAGCAGCAGCGGCGGCAGCAGCAGCAGCTCCAGCGACCAGGTTCCAGGAGATTAAGCTGGTGCGGCTGCCGGCGCCTGACGGCCGAAGAAGAGACGCTTCGTCTTCTCCACTGCGACTCTGGCAGTTGTTGCCGCAAGCTCTGCGGGGAAGAAGAGGCGCTGCTGCCCGATCTGACCGAACAGTAGCAGCCGCGCCATCCCCGTGAGCCAGAGCAGGAAGCCGGCGAGCGCGATCCCGGCGTGCACGGGCGGCTCGAAGTCGACGACGACGGAGAGCACCACCAGCGACGCCCCGAGCAGCGCGAGGAAATGGTAGGGTCCCTCGCGGCGCGGAACCTGGAGAGGGAGCGCCTGCACTGCCGCCATGGATTTCTTCTGTGGCTTTCTTGGGGATACTGCTGGAATTGTAGCTTGCAATGCAACCGTGTCTGTACAAGTGACGCGATGCGGCCGTCGCCTTTTATAGGCGAAAAACAAAAGGCAGAGCAGGAGACAGAGGGGGTCGACTGGGCCCCACGTATACGCCGATCGGAACCCAACCTTGTCGTTTTCAACTGAGGAGCGCAACTTGTTAGGGCGGTTGGTTTTGGTTTGGTGAAGCTGTTTTTTGTTTGACTATCCAACCATGCCCTCTGTCACACTGTCATTTTATCTATAGTTCCTCGGCGGCTCAGTGTCCTGTATGGTATAACACTAAGTTACTGCTCCCTCCGTTTCAATTTATAAGTCGTTTTGGCATTTCAAGATTTATATGTAGTAGTATGTATCTAGACATAAGTATATATGTAGATACATACTACTAACTATGAATCTAGATTTGCCAAAACGACTTATAATTTGGAACGGATGAAGTTTTACTCTAAATATCATTCTAGTCAAATATGATGCTTCATTCACCCTTAGGACATGTGCACGTGTGAAATGTAGTACTGAATCGAAACATAGTATATACCGTGTGAGTACAAGTTAAATTACCAAGCTACTCCCCACTTGTAGAATGCTTGGTTTGGCTCAATTTAGAGGACCTTTTTATTGTTACAGCATCGGTAAGGTCCTTTCCCTTCCGATGAACTGGCCTGCACTAAATTGCACTGGCTCTGAGGCTATCTCTTAAGACATGAGATTGGAATCGAATCATTGTTGTTATGTTGTGTATTTGTTTTCTTTATCCTGGATAGATTGTCTAGTCACCAAGTTCATGATTCTAGTGGGTCCTGTCATTGTCCCAGCCTACACAAGGCGTACCAACGGCTAAT
The DNA here is from genome assembly GCA_033239725.1 of Echinochloa phyllopogon. Classification (NCBI taxonomy): domain Eukaryota; kingdom Viridiplantae; phylum Streptophyta; class Magnoliopsida; order Poales; family Poaceae; genus Echinochloa; species Echinochloa phyllopogon. The sequence continues at coordinate 16,118,185 of BTCW01000003.1, read as the reverse complement.
GCGCGTGGGGCCTGTCCGATTGTGATGACAAGGCCACTACCCAGTGGAGGAACAACATCCTTGCCTGGCGCTTCCTTTCTGGTTTTATCTGCTGCCTACGAAGCACCACTTGACTCGGACGACTTGGACTTCCAGTTGCAGATCCCCGGCAGTTTCTTTGTGACCTGCAGACCGTTCGTGCGGCGAACAAGCAGAATCCAATCTTCGGGGCCATCAGATCCAAAATCACAAGATCGCGTTGTTGTTGACTGTTGAATGCATGAGGATGGTCAGGTGCTCGGAGTACTCCCTCTATCCCAATTCTCAATATATTAGGTCCTCAAGGGTTCAAAATTTGTACCAAAATATAAGGTCATGAAGGGATATGACAAATTATATAAGATTGGTGAGCGGATGGAGAGTTCGTGGGTAGTGTAAAATGAAGAGTATATATGTCATTTCCTCTCGTGATTGTTTTTTGAGTTTGAATCGTCCAGAATCTTATATTTTGGGACGGAGAGAGTATAACAACATCAGCAGGCCATGATGGACTGACAGCCCGAAACTTTGTGATTTACTCGTTTTGAACGCCGAAACTATAATGACCAAAGTCGCCTGATGCAGAGTAACTTAACTTTACAGTATTTGGAGACACCACCAGTACTATGGTAAGAAAAATAAATGGTTGGAGGAGGGAAAGGGAAGTTGTTGGCCTGAGCAACTCGTCAGGATCACCACAAAATGGCCATTCCTTCCTCCCATACCACAAAATGTTTCTTGCTGTCTTGAAGTTTACCCTCACAATCCAGCACCTACTTAACACGGTGATGAAGCAATGAAGCGCCAATGAGTGATGCTTAAAACAAGATAACAATAAAAAAACGAAGTGTCATTCTCCAACTGGAAGACTGTACACAACTATTTGGCTTCTTGAACCTAGGGATGTCTGATCACATCTAACTGTATCCTATAGGCTACTGGGCTCTTCAGTGCTGATTCAACCATAGTATGAGATCATAAGCTCGTCCTTCCTATTTCGGATCCAGGCTACAGGTGAAACGAATACGCCCAATACGTACACTAGCATAGCTAGACCTAATAGTAGTTGTGGAAAAATATCGATATCGTGATGTCCATTCGCATTATAAAATCCATCTTCTTTGCTTTACCGCTAGCATGTTTTTCTGCAAAGGTTTAACACTACTCGGACACTCTGTCTTCAAAGTAAACAAGCGAGGAGCACCATGCCCCTGCCTGCCACCTGAAACCGTAGAATCTTCCTATTATATATCCTAAAAAAAAAAGAAGATCCTCCATTAGACCGCCATCCAATTTTATTCCACGACTATATGATGTGAACATACATACTAGTTGGAATCAAATGCCTCGCAAGTGAGCGACTCACTCAAACGTTGTGAAGCTAACTCTCACAAAAATGTCACGCAACACACTGATCTTCTTGATGCCTCGGTTAACAGCTCTCTGTAATTGAGTATCTGACCGACAGAATTGCAATAGATGAAAACTGTTTAAGCAAAGAAAATAGAAGAGCTAAAATCTTGGCAGCCCAACTTGAACATGTCTCCACTGGGAGGCGGTGGCTGCTGCTACGTGGATGTAACACCACGTTACCAGGCGCGCCTCCAACTCAAATGTTCATGGGAGTGAAGATAAAAATAGCTTTGGTTCTTGTCATGAGCGTGCATGGGGCTATCAGCTATCAAATGTCACTGAAACTGAAAGTTAAACCTGGTCTTTCACTTGGTATTCAGTCACAGTCACATAGGCTACAGGAGTGCAGTGAATTGCAGCTAGGCTGCCGATGGAAGAAGAGACCATCCAATTTGTTTATTTTCATCATGTAGACGTGCTGAATTCCATTACATATTTATAAAGCAACAGGTAGAATTACACCATGTGAACCTTACCAGCTATTCTTCAGTTTCCAAGTAAGAAAGCAAGAGCACCATGCCCCTGCGACTTGCCTGAAAAAGAAGAATCACATTCTAAAGACAGAGCATCCCCTGCTAACTCGTCAGAGTTCAGAGCAGAGTCCATCCATTTTATTCTGCAGCTCTCTCTATCTGTATGACGGTCTAAAATTACAACACACCAGTAGCATAGTAGCCAATCTCGTGGAATGGAAATGCGCAGCACGCGACCCACTCAAGCAAAGCAACGGTGACACACTGACACACAACAATGGAAACGCTGGCCTTCACAACAATGTCATGAGCTGCAGCAGTGGAGTGACCTGTGTGAAGCTGGATCATCATTACACACACAAAGCAACAAACTAGGAGTAGTAGTATTGCTACCGTATTAGCAGCACCGGCGGCGGCTCCAGGAGGAGACGGTCCCTTCGCCGCGGCCGGGGAATTAAGCTAGTGTGGGTGCGGCTGCCGGCTCCGGCGGCGGCGCCTGACCGGCGAACAAGAGGTGCTTCTTCAGCTTGTCCACATTAAGTTTGTCAGTTGCTGCCGCAAGCGTTGCGGGGGACGCCACCGTGCACCTGCACGGCCGCCCGACCATCTGGCCAAACAGCAGCAGGCGCGGCACCCCCATGAGCCAGAGCAGGAAGCCGACGAGGCCGAGGCCGGCGTGGACGGGCGAGGAACCGCCGGCGACGGAGAGCACCGCCGCCGCCGCCCCGATCAGCGCGAGGCAGGTGCCCGTGCCCGCGCGGCGGGGAAGCGGACGCGGGGCCTGGAGAGGGAGGAGCTCCTGCACGCCTGCCATGGATTGCTCCTTTGGGATGCTTGCTACTACTCCACTGCTGGAACGGTGGAAACAAAGCAGCGCTTGTGCTGTCCATTTATTTAGGCAGAGGCGGTAGCCACGACCACCAACAAGTTGGCGTAGGCAGGCGGGGGAACGGAACGTCCCGGAACCAATGCGTCCATGCCACGCACGTACGAATTGGCCATTGAGCCCCGTCCTTTTCGAGAGAACGCGTCCTTTTCGCGGGTGAGGCAAGAACTGGGATGGTGATGACCGACGGCTTCACATGGCGCCCGGTGGGAATGGGATCACCTGTGACTCTTGGAGAGTAGTGCTTTGGAGGAATGAAGGATAGGTATATGGCTGCTGCTGCTTTGAATTGTTCTCTTGTTTCAGATGTCCGGACTAACAATATTCTCTAGTGCCCCAAACCGGTTTGATCGGGAGTAGCTTCACGTACTAGTGCAGTGTAGCACCTCCTCAGATTCCATTGGTGACCTTTCTAAGCTAGTCTACGGAACAGCTAAAGGCAAGGCTAATAATTTAGCCAGGTATGTTGTTGCCACATCACTTATAGTCAACTAAAAACTCATTCATATAATAGGTTGGCTAAAAGATAAAGTGAATCATTAATATCTGGCCCACCATCTCCTCTCACAAAGTTTCCGAGAACCCGTGCCTCAGCTCGTTGTAAGTTTACAACCCGCTTTCTTCTCCTCTCTCCTCCATGTAGAAGTGAGCCTGCTTGCAGCATGTTATTATACTTGCTCTATGTGCCGGTGAACCTAGAGAGTCTAGCTGGGCCATATCACCTAGGATATCCTTGGAATTGTTGACTAGTCAAACTCTGAGCTCAAACAAAGCTGCTGCTATATTGGATTGGATCATCAACGGTATATCTTTTTAATCTGATATTTCTATGAGTCCTTGGCGGACTTTTTCTTTTCTATTCTTGTCTTTTCTTTTCTTCTTCCGGAAAGCAAGGAGCTTATGACCAAGTCGTACAGTGGAACTTGCTCGCTAATTAACCTCAGAACAACAACAACAAAATGGGCATGCTCGACGTGAGTGATGCGGTGGCGTCAATGGCGTCAGCTAGATTTGTCACTTGGTGGACAGCCGTGAGGCATACGCGAGGACTTTGGCTACGGTTTAGAAACTCTAAATTCGTAGCATCCCTCTTTTAAGTATAGAGATTAAAGTAGTAGCCACTGCTCCCTCCGTCCATAGGTCGTTGTTGGTTTCCGTGTCATGATTTAGATTCGATTTGTAAAAAATGCGTGCAACATTCTAATCTTCGAATAAATTTATTAAAAAACTAGATTCAAATATCTACCTAACAATATTTATTTTGTATCATGAATATTAATATATATTTTTATATATTCGATCAAAGTTGTTTTCTAGAAGCGAAAACGATAAATAAAAAGAGACCGAGGGAGTACATCATTTCTATGTACAGCGAGCAACTTGTCAATGGAACCTTCCCAGCCGGGTGTGTTTAGTTCCCATAAACTTTCCAAACTTTTTCTCTCCAAATTTCATTATTCACATATCACATTAAATCACATCAAATCTTTCTTTTTATACGTAGAGTACTAAACGTAGATAAATAAGAAAATTAAGTGCATAGTTTTAATGTACACGACGAGACGAATCTTTTGAGCCTAGTTAGGTCATGGTAGAACAACGATTACCACAAACAAACGAAAAATGCTATAATACGCTACAGTGCGCTACGATGCGATATTTTCACAAAACTTTCTCTCTTCAAATTTAGAAACTAAACACAACCTTCAGCCTTGGAACCTGTCGTCTCGTCTCGCCGTGTCGAAGACCCCGGGAGAGCCTACGTGTTCCTATGTCTCATTTCATATTTTGAGCTAAACAAGTAGCAAAATACTAAGGCCAAAGTAATAAGACCACAGAATAAAGTGATACTGTGTCCGTCAGCTGAGCCTTCAGCACATCACAGTGATAGCTCAGTATATATTACACGGCTTCTGGTTCAAAAATAACGTTACACTGTGGTAATCCGGCTTCCTACTGATGGTTTTAGTAAGCTATACTACTACTAGACTCTCCATCCATCCCAAATTACAATTCATTTAATCAGCCACCGACCAGCAGTATTTTTTTCTCAGTACAAATCAGCACTAACCACTAGCCAAACGAACATGACGACTATATAAACATGTATAATAAAGTACTAGTTTTACTTCATAATAATATAATAGCAACAATAGCCACCGGCAAAAGTTTGTCTGTCAACGGGGGAGTATTTGATGCAGAGGTTATCAAGCAAATTGTTTCCCTCGATATTGATGATACACCTTTCCGGGCCGGTGCTTTTTAACCGGTTCGGACAAATACGTCTGGTGGTGACCGCAATAATTATCTTCGTCCTCTTCCTGCTCGGCCACGTCCAGCTTCCGCTTCCCCCACTCCATGAAGCGGCGCTCGTCCATCTCGCCGCACAGCCGATGCAGCCTCTCCATGGGGTCGTCGTCCTCCCGCGGCGGCCTTCTGTGGAAGAGTGCATTGGCATCGATGATGTTCCCGCCGGGCGGGTCCTCGAACTCGACGCTCGGCGCGGCCTCGAGCATGGACAGGTTCTTCATGGCCGTGTTCCTCGTGTCTGTCACGTACCCGTCCGTGTTGTCGTTCTTCATGTTCCTGACCACCGGGTAGTGCAGCTTGTAGTCCTGGCTCCGGTAGAACAAGTCGTAGCAGTGCGCCGGTATGTCGTCGGCGATCTCCTTGCCGACGGCCACCGCCGTCTCGTAGCACCAGCAGGCGGCGACGTGGTTGATGGTGTACCCGCCGCCGCCGAGGAGGAGCAGCGGCGTGTTGAAGCTCCGCATGAAGCCGACGCAGCGGGCGTGGCCGGCGACCGAGAGGTTCTGGCGGCCGAGCATGTCGCCGGAGAGCGAGTCGGCGCCGCACTGCATGACGACGGCCTCCGGCTGGAACACGGCCATGGCCTTGGCCATGACGGGCATGAACAGGCCGTGGTACCCCTCGTCGTCCATGCCCTTGTTCAGCGGCACGTTCAGGGCGCGGTACTTGCCTTCCCCTTCCCCGACGTGGGTGGCGAACCCCCTATTCGCCGGGAAGAAGCCATTGGTGCGCTGGTGGAACGACACCGTCATCACCCGGTTCGAGCCGGCGAAGGCGGTCTCGACGCCGTCGCCGTGGTGCACGTCGATGTCCACGTACAGCACGCGCCGGAAGCGCTGGAGGAGCTCCTTGATGGCGAGCACGATGTCGTTGACGTAGCAGAAGCCGCTGGCCTGGTCGTGGCACGCGTGGTGCATGCCGCCGGACCAGTTGATGGCGATGTCGGCGGCGTCGCCGGCAAGCGCGCGCGCCGCGGCGAGGGACCCGCCGGCGTAGCGCCGGCAGTAGTCCCAGAGGCCGGAGATCGGGGGGTTGTCGACGGAGCGGCCGACGTTGAAGCCCCGGGCCCTGCGCGCCATCTCGCCGCCGGCGGCGAAGGCCTCCGGGGTGACGTCGCGCAGGAGAGAGGCGTAGCCGGCGTCGTGGACGGAGGCGATCTGGTCGTCGGTGGCGGGCGCCGTGCGGAGGCGGCGCATGTCGCCGAGGAGGCCGTAGGAGCGGATGAGCGCGTGCGCCAGGTCCACGCGGCGGGGCACCATGACGTGGTCCTTGCCGTAGTCGACGGTGGCGATGCCGCGGTCGTAGTAGTAGCACACGCGCCGCTTCCGGGCGTCGGGGCACGACGGCGACGGCAGCGAGTTTCCTCCGCCGGTGTCCATCTCGCTCGTGTCGACGACGGAATCAAGCGCGAGGGATGCGCGGAATTGTATACTGACCACCACTAGAACATGTGTGTCGTACGTGTGCAATGTCCATGCACATATGTAGACGTACAGGGGGACATGGTGTCCGTGTCGAACTACGACAATCAAAATTGCATCGGAATCGACCCGAACACTCAATCCTGGTTAAATTATAACTACTGACAACAGCTTCGGACACCTTCGTTCGCCACATGCGAACAGCAGCTTCAATTATACTACCTCTATTTCAAAATGCAGATTATTTGACTTCTTACCACAAGTTTGACCACTTGTTCAAAAAAATTATAAAAATATAGTAAATTTAAGATATTTTTGAAGATTTTTTTATTAATAAAGCAAGCTACCACAAAAAATATGATAATTTGCACAAAATTTTTAATAAAACGAACGATCAAACTTAGAGTCAAAAAAGTCAAACGACCTACATTGTGGAACAGAGGGAATACTAATAGTGAAGCTCTGCATTGTGTACACACCCAAACCGATAAAGGGTGTGTTTAGTTGTAAAAAGGTCGAAAAGTCACTCAGACACTGTAGCGTACTGTAGCATATTCCGTTTGTTTGTAGTAATCGTTTTCTACCATGACCTAATTAGGCTCAAAAGATTTATCTCGTCGTGTATATCAAAATCATGTACTTAGTTTTTTATTTGCTTATATTTAATGCTTCATGCATAAGGAGATATATTTGATGTGATAGGTGAATAGTGAAGTTTGAAGAGATAATTTTAGAAAGTTTGCGGGAACTAAACAGGGCCAAATTTCGAAAGCCAAGCGCGTCCTGACATATTTGCTTAAGCTCTGCCAAAGTTTGACACCATAAGGTGTGCACAAAGAATAACACTGCATGATAACTTTAGGCACCACTGGTGTATTTTACTCAAAAATAAAACCATGTGCGATCGCGAAACAATCAAATAAAAGATTTTGAGAACTTCAAGCCATTTCATGAAACAATCAAACAACAAAATGACATTTAACAAAATCTATACAGTGATGTCTTATGAATGCCACAAGCTTGACCTTTTCCTCATTTTAATGCCACTGCAAATGCACCAACATTCAGAAGAAGGTACAATGGTGATAAAAGCAGAAGCACTGCACAGAGAAGATACGAAGATTTTAAGATGTAATATGTACCTTGAGTTAGTTACTCAAAGGAACTTATCCTTAAGAATCAAGAAATTGTTTGATAAAAACAAACCTGTTGGCAGGGTTTAAATGAATCTGTGGATTATAAGGGCTAAATTATTGAAGAAGTGCAAGAGAACTGCTCTTTGTACTCAGTTGACAAAGCTATGGTGATGCACGAAATAGTTCTCATCACTGATCATACAGTGTTTGCACACATTCACGTCAAACAAACAGTTGGTTTCAAAAAGAAAGAAAAAAAGGAGAATGTCAAACAACGAAAGATGTTGGGGGTCTTTTCTTGGACCTTCATGTGCGCTCATCAGGTCTGCAAAACATTTATCAATGGAGTTGTCTACACATTCAGGGTTGCCATTTGAACTTTTAACTGACAAGCAAAACTATCAAGAGTGATATGAGTAAAAATAATCAACGAACCAAACTTTTATGTATGGATATTATTACTCTATAAGACAATGCAGTAATTTTGGTATGATTAAATCCTACAGATTATTTTTACTATTTTGGTACCATTAAATCCTATAGATTATTTTTACTACGCTGATAATGCGGAGTAACCATGCTGTAGTGATCTTGAGCAACTCCACAATAACCATTAACCATGACCATAATACAGATAACTAAGACAATGAAATGAATGCGCCCCAGTGATCTTGAGCAAAATTGAACCCAATATTTCTACGATAAAATATGTACCCCAATAGTCATCAGATCCATGTGGGATTTGGAATTAAACAAGAAGAAACTCAAAACACATTCCCTATCCCGAACCTTGTTCTTAGGCATTATTAGGATTGGTGCAAATTACACTATCAGGATTGCAGTATTTGAAGCTCCACTGCACAGATTTCTTTGGAAGACCTAGCCTAAACTTCACCTGACCCAGAGACACATGTACAACTAAAACTCAAATCTGGAACAATCATAAGAAGGACAAGACCCCAACCCAGAGCCGAAATTTGTAGAAGCCAGTAATAAATTTGAACAAAAAGAATAGTTCAGTTTTTGAAGTACCAAACAACAATATGGCAATCTGGACACACTCAGAATCCAGTATGGTTGATGTAAATATGTAATATCTTGAAATGTTTTGGTTGTCACTGGGATTTCAAGATGTGGTACAAGTGACACCACTGACAAATGCAGTGCTGGATGTAGGCTTAGACTTGCACGAAATTAAATACTAACCAATAAGCTGATTGGAATAGGAGTGCATCAAGAGACAGAAACATCATTGCTAGGAGAACTGTAACAGCAACAGTAAGGGCTGAGGGTCAAGTAAGATTCACATCTCATACTTGCCAGTTACTAACTTCTTTGTAAGGTTAGATTGCCAGTAATTTCAGTTAGCATATGTAAGGAACATAAAGGAAGCCTCTATGGCTCTATGCAATAGGCATTTGAAACAGCAAGAAATAAGCATCCAGGCGATACATGATCCTAAATAACCAAAGCCACATGTGGTATATTTCAATTAGTAGAGTTATATTTTCTGGAACATCAAATATTGCAAAAGTCAAGCAGTTGTAGAATACAGATAAAATTGCCTCACAACACCACTAGAGCAGTGGCCGAGAGTATATATACACTAGTAAGCTTATTAAACTTTAAGGATACTCAAGATTTCACAATACAAATGATGCCCAAGACAACTATCCTTACAAATATTGCTCTTGTTCATATATCTATCCATACAGATATTTTAGGAACCAAGAAGAAATACACATGCTATGAAGCTACAAATGCAGAAGACCAACAATGCCACAGAACATAATTAATTAATTATTCTAGAAATTTCATATTTCAAAGCACTAAGAAACCTCACAATATCCAATATGCAGCTAGTAAGAACATCGCTTATGTGTCAGAGCTATCCTTTGGTTCACCGTTCACCACATAAAGCAACCAACACGTACATCAAAACTAGAGTACGAACACCATTCCAGATGAATGAACTTAGTACAACATGCACCATTGTTGTTGTGGAACTTACACAGTTCAGAGTAGTGAACACGCTTCATGTTTCATACCATGCAATACAGCTAACAAGTTCATTGCACACCAATTCATGAACAATCCTGTTAGTTCACAAAACACTAATAAATTTCATTACAACAATACAATAAAAAGAAGTAGAAGAGGGACTGTTAATAGTCCAGATCCATGAATAAACATAGTTAAAAAGGCACGGCCACAAACTGTCAAAACAAAACTACAGACTTGACCATAATCCATTTCAGTGCTGCTGCTACTCCTACAAGATTAACTGAACAAGTAATAAAGTATCACCACCTCCCAAACACTCAATTACTACTACCAATTTTATGATGAGGTCAACTCCAAAGGCCTTGGCACCCTCACCGATAGGTCACTCAAATATGCAGCAGGCACAAATATAGCTAATGACATACAACACATTCTCGATGTTTCTTTGCAGGAACTCGATCTCAAGCTTACACCAGATGTAGTTCCACACTATAGCTGACAACTCAACAAGGGCACAACCGCACAAGGCAGCACTAAGGCACCACAAATTGGGGATCCAACAAATAAATCTAAGTCATGACAAATGGCTGCTCTGATAAACTGAACTTGCATATTTTGAATGAACAACCGTTCCAAGCAGCCACTTAATTATTCATTTATCCAGCTTCAAAAAACAAAAGCAAAGTTGCCACAGAAATTTCATCAATAAGACAAACTGAGCAGGGAAGAGTTCAAAACCAACAATCTGGCAATATGGTATGTAGGTTAATGCAGAATAGAAAGATTGGACTACATACAGCCTCCTACACATTCACAATCTTCCACAGTGTGGTACCTAAGTTTACTGTGTCTGGGAATTCATTCCATCTCAGCAGATGTGAACATAGAAAACACCCTTCCAACTACTAGGTAGTGCTATAAAATTTCACATTTCAATTTGGCATATATTAGACATAGACAACACACTTGACCTAGAATTTGGCATATAGTTTAGTGCATATAATTATAAAGTTCACCACCAGGTACATGACAATTACAAAGCAAGCCCATCCTGACAGAAATTACATGTTGGAAGTGCATTTTCATGATCCAAGAGGAAGTTCCAAGATAATCACCACAATTCTTTCTTACGGCAACTCAACTACACAGATAATCATGCATCCATTTCTAGTTTCACCAACTACTATCACTAGTCCTACAGGAGAAACTGAGCCTCGTCTACCAACACCACCCAGCACTACTAGCACCAACCTAAGATGAGGTGAACTTGGTGACGGCCTTGGTGCCCTCGGAGACGGCGTGCTTGGCGAGCTCCCCGGGGAGGACGAGGCGGACGGAGGTCTGGATCTCGCGGGAGGTGATGGTGGGCTTCTTGTTGTAGCGGGCGAGCTTGGCGGCCTCGCCGGCGAGCTTCTCGAAGATGTCGTTGATGAAGGAGTTCATGATGGACATGGCCTTGGAGGAGATGCCGATGTCCGGGTGCACCTGCTTGAGCACCTTGAAGATGTAGATCTTGTAGGTCTCGACGCTCTTCTTGGCCTTCTTCTTGCCCTTCTTGCCCTCGCCGTCCTTGCCGGCGCTGGACTTGCCCGCGGGGAGGCGCTTCTCCGCCTTGGGCTTCTTCCCCGCCGGGGCCTTCTCCGCCACGGGCTCCTCTTCCGCGGGCTTCTTCGCTGCCGGCTTCTTCTCCGCCTTGGGCGCCATCGGTGATGCGGCTGCTTCGGCTTGGCGGCGGTGGGATTTGGGGAAAGGGAGGAGAGCTGTTTCGATCGCTGTGTCAGTGTGAAGTGAGGGGGAAGGTGGGAGGAGGCGAATGGTATATACAGTAGGCCTGGACAGGTGGGCTCTGATTGGTTGAAGGGTAGGAGCCGCGGATCGATGACGTGGAGGGGGTGTGATGCGTTGGTGCCGCCGCGAGTGGACGGCTGAGATGGGTTTCGACGCGGATCGCTGACGTGGTTACAGTGTGGGGCTGGGTGGACACGGAAGGAGCTGGCAGTTGGGCTTGGGCGCGCTGGATTCGGATTTCGGAGCCATCAATCCGATGCCTGTCAAAAAAAAAAAAACGGGGGGGGGAATGGTCACTTGTTCAGTTCTCGGCTTCACGCTCAATTCGGGCCAGACCTTGATGCTGCCCGTCAATGGCTGCTAAACTAGTTTCGCCTCAGCGTATAATAACAACAGCAGATCGTGATGATAGACTATCAAAAACTTTATGATTTTCCCAATTTTGAACTTAATTATAATGATCAAGCCCCCTTGTACATGCTGACACCAACTATTCTTTGAAAGGCACCAAAATGACGCCACGAAAAAAAGGAAAGCTGTAGTACAGCTCAGGAGTGATCCTGAAGACCTGAACAAACTTTTGATGTTCAGGGAAATTGGAGTCCCCAACATCAACAGTTTCTTCAGGTTTTGCTGCCTATTCAGCGGTTCATTGCCCACACGTCATAACTCACAAAAGTTTGTCAGAAATTAGTGTCCAAATCATCTATTTTTGCCGCATTAGTTATGTTAACACCAAAATTTAGCACCAGGAAGAGGCTGACGTGTGGGCCGGATTTGGTGGAAGGATACCATTCGGCTAAGGGGCTTTCTCTGAAGTATTCGGCAATAACGCTCTGCGGTCGGGAACGCGTCGTCATTCGGCAGAGGCATAGTTCCGCAGGCAAAAGCGGTAGCATTCGGGAAGGCGTGATGACGTGGAAAAACATAAGGAAAAGGCCGGTTCGAACAAGGAACGCAATATGGGCACGAAGATTCGTCATTTATTTTTAGAAACAAGTATTGTAGTCGTGTCCGACTAGGAGTTGTATCAAGACCTGGGTATAAATATAAACCCATGACAGCTGTAAGGAGAATAGAATCCAATCAATCATACAACAAACCGGCCCCGTGCCAACATTGAGTCCTTTAGTCGAGTCGTCGAGTCCTTCGAGAGGAGTCATCGATCCGTCGACCTCCGTAAGTACCGGCAACCCTGCATCATGCCTAGTATCATGCGGTGGATTTAGGCCTTGGTTCAGGAAGGTTCCATTGCTAGATCATGAGCCATGCGGTGGGCTAAGCTTTAGCTTGGAACAAGTTATCGGCTCTATTGGATTTTGGCAAGATCTGATAGATTCATTAAGTTACCATGTGTTGCTCTGGATTTTACCTTCGTGTTCGATTCATTACAACACTCCTTTGCCCAGTCTAGGTTGATTAGAATCGGCTCCAGCTCACGATGCTCTGCTTTTCCATAGCCGAATTCGAAGTCAATCTAGATTGCTACGTGTTGCGGGTTCAGGCTCGTTGGTCTTGTGTAGATTTTGACAGAACCGGGTATCATGCGGTAGATGCAGGTTTTTGGGTCGTCTTAGAGCTAATCATCCGTGGATTAGAATTCGATTCGATCTGATAGATCTATCATCATCGACGAAGCATGTTCCTTCTCCACGGAACCCGATTCGGCTATATAGCTGAATTCGGCAATATCGTCACGAGTGAAACACGTCCACGTTTTTGTTTTAAATAAAGAATGCTTTTAGCCTTCCATGTTTAGGGCGTATCATGCGGTGGATTGCCCTATTCTTGGTTGGTGGTGTGATTCCAAGCAAGTCGTATCATACGGTGGATTAACTTGTTTGTTTTCATGCCTGACGGGTTGGAAAGTACCTAGACATGCGGTAGACTAGTGCTTTTAATCTATGCATTCTTGTTTATTATGAAATTATGGTCATGCTTTCGCCCTTTTATTTATCTATCATGCTTTGTTTCTCGTTAATCGGCTATGGGTATGCGTTACAATGTTCATTCGGCTGAAAGCCGATCTTTCGTCATGCTTACGTCACGCATTCGGCAGTACGCTCCCTGCATGCCTTGCCGATTGCCGAATGAGGCTTTAACTGCCGACAGATAGCTTCTCTGTAGCTATATGTCGTTCGAAACTGGCTCCGTAGCCGCAAATATGGAACTGACTGGTATTGCCCGGTACGTTCCAGGTGTTATCTAAACATTTTTTCTCCCTTTGTCAGTTTCAGGAAAATTGACTGGCACGCTTTCGGATTCAAACGCTCGTGCTGCGTGTGAAGCCAGCTAATTCGGCTTGCTGTGTGCTTGGCGTGGGGTGCGGATTTTACGTCAACAAGTTGTTCGATAGGCTGTTCTATCGGCAGATGATGATCCCGTAGCAGAATAAATTATGTTTCAATTCTGGGACGATTCACAAGTTTCATCTTGATATTGCCCTTCAGCTGAGGCTTTGATGCATTATCAGAAGTATCGGTACTTTTTACTGTTTGACCGGCTAAACCAGTACACCATCAGTAACCACTACTCCTAGCCAGTTGGTTTCACTTCAAAAAATAATGACAATAGCCAACCACAACGATGAACCAATGACAGGTAAAATTCACAGTAGCTTTACATTTTGTTGAAAGAAACCAGTACATTACACCCAAAAAGATTTACACAAAATCAGTCTGTCTTCCACACCACGAACGGCCCCTTCTTCTGATGCTCGCAAGGCCGAAGCTTGTTCATCACTCGCCCCATCATTGCCATAGCCGCGATGCTCGGGAACTGTCCTTCAAGTTCTTCAGATGGCTGGTGAGGTTTTGTTGCTTGCCTTCCCTGACCTGAGTCTTCATGAAAAACAGGAGAGCCGCCCTGGCACCATCTTCCTATCCAGCTATTCATACTCTTTGCTGAAACTGGGGATCTTTCATGCTTATCTTGGAGTTCATTATCCCCTTCATCCAAGTCTTGGTCCTCTCTACGGCCAGGCACTCCAGTATCAATCTTGTTGCAAGGAAGCATCATGTCAAACAAACAATTTGTTTGCCCGAGTGGAGGACTATCTCCAATTTTTGGCCTCTTGGAACCAGGGATGTCAGGATCTGATATATCAAGCTGTAGGCGCTTGAGCCATCTATCATTTGGCTCGGCACCTATTGGTGGCTGAACTATACCACTTGACATTTGATTTCTCATTCTGCTCATTTGGGATAGTATGAGATCTAGGTTTGTGGTTCTTTTTCCGAGCATGCATGATTGCTTACTGGCAATGGTCGCTTTGGATGAAACATCATGATTTTCATTCACATTATGGAACCCATCTTCTTTACTGTTTCCTGAATATCCTCTCTTGGACGGAGTTGCCAGCTGCTCACCTTTTGCTTCGTTTGGGCAACCATCCTGTTGTACATTTGTTGGTAATGAAAGTATTAGGGCAGAGATTTATCAACTGCTACGGGTCCATAACTAATGAGAGCAGTACAACTTCAAATAATTATGATGTGGAATAACAAGCAACAAGTAGATGAGCATATATTCAAACTGACCTAAAAATGATCAGATTCAAATATTGTAACTAAAGAGCATAGATAGGAAAGATCTATCAGATAAATGATCGAAGTCATAAGCACTGAAAACAAAGTTGACGCATCAAAATCCAGTTTGTGACGGTAAAGTTTACAAGTCATTTCGGTCAAGTTGTTTTCCAAAACCATCCAAACAATATAAAACAGTTTCAAGCCATATAAGTTGTTTTTTAGTTTTTATTTACTATCGAGCCATACTAGTTCAGGAACACTCTTCCTATGCGCAAGACAGGAGATCAAATTGCTATGGAACACTGATACCTTCTGTGCCGGCAATGAAGCAATGCCTACAACAATCCAGAAAAAAAAAGAAACATGTGTGAGTAACTGCTACCATTAGAAAAAGGAAAGCAAAGAGCATATATGTTAGATGAAATATTCCAGTAATGCTGCTCTGTTAACATATATATTTGTATAACCATTTAGAGCAAACAACCATGTAGTAAAGGATGCTCTTAGCTGATACCGTATTATATAGATGCTTTCCCTCACCTGCTGAGGATTTGGATACAATAAGAGTATCGCTGTACAATGTTTCAGTCTTAGCTGAAGATTGATTCTGTGCTCCAAATAGCCGACTACCAATATTAGTGCCATACATACAAACACCAAAGCCACTAGATTTTCCTGAAGATGCAGAATTTTTAGGATATGCACCCTCTGACTTGGAAGGAATTGTTAACTTTTCGAATAAACAGAGTCCTCTTCGGTTACAAGAACCTGTATATGTTTCCTTTGACTTTGGTCCATGCGTCACCAACTCACTATTACTCTTGCTGTTTTCTGCCAATTTGTTTGCAATTTGATCAGGTAACATGGAGGCTTTCAAATTTTCTGCAGATTCCGTTCTCTGTGTTTTCAGATGCTGCTGCTCATAAGGTAGCAAAGAACTTGAAACAGCATTGCCATGAGATCTATACATCTCATCAAAATTTTCACCATCCTTCTTTCTATTGTTGGAAATAGTTGTTGGTTCATTTTGAAACTCTCTACCAATTACTGGTGCACAGAAAATAGCCTCTGCAGCATCTTGTTGTCTAGATCTTGTCTTAAGATTGTGGAACACACTTTCAATAATTTGATCGTTATTGTTTTCTGCAAACTTGAACTTCTTATCATTAGATGCACAGGGCAGCTCATGCTTAGAGTTTGCAAAATAGTGGCTTGTATGCTTCTCAGCTACTGGACAATCTGATGAGTTGTTGTCATCCTTGCTAAAAGAACATGACAGTGTATTCAACAATTGTCCTTTCAACTTTTTACCTGAAGGATCTAAATTGAGGCCAGCAGGATCTTCTCTGCGAGATGAAAGGCCTCCTGCAGGCTTGCACACTTCCATATTCTCATCAGCTATTCGATGTGAGTGCATCCTATATTCCTGTGACGACAGTGCCATCACATGAGATGTCGACATATTTAGATTCAGATATGCATGACTGAGTGCAGACCTTCGTTTTGGGTTGAGGATGTTGTCAATCTTTCGATTAATTTCAAACATAGGAAAGTGGCTCCAATCTGAACTTGGATCGTCTGAGCTCCCGAGTTTCTGAAAATCCAACGGTAACTCTGAAAGCTTGTGAACAGAATATGTTTCTGACACAACTGCCCTAGCACGCAAGTTCACAGCATTCTTGTTTGTAGATTTTCCAAAAGACTCATCAACCTGTTTATTACTCTTCGGTCCCAATTCATTGCGAACATGATGTGCCACACCCCACATACTAGAATTGAAATGTTGAGCATGCTGCATGGAAGCACTTCCACCGCTTACTCCTACCATGAGCCTTTCAGCTACTGTAGATTTCATGAACTCATAAGGCAGTGCCTCCCTATCTTTTGTGGTAGTGCCCTTGCTGATATCATCCAAAGGATTGGTTCTACTGTCATTTTGGGGTGCTGCACTGCTGCTCGCTTTGGTCCAGTGCGCCATCCACAGGTAATGCTTGTGTTGAGGTGATTCTCCGGGATCTTTCTTGCTGAACAGAACTTGAAAATCTTCTTGCTTATCATATCTACTCCCAAGGAAGTCCGACATGTTTGTGCAAAATCAAAATTGACTTTCCCCACAAGCTTGGAATGATGGTTGCAGAAGCTTCTGTCAAGGATGCAATGAACAACAATCAGAATAAACATACACCGGTACTCAGCAAGGCAGAAAAGGGTTAGGAATTCCATTAGAGTTGCACAGATACAACTGCACATTTAGTCGAGCCGATCAATCAGCCTGGAGATTCCACTAGAACTAGCAAAGTTGGGGAAGGCATGGAACCAAATGGGCAGTTTTCCGTCACAAGGAGTTAGTTCGCCGACTGGTGCATGAGCATGACACTAGCGG
This sequence comes from Echinochloa phyllopogon, assembly GCA_033239725.1. Classification (NCBI taxonomy): domain Eukaryota; kingdom Viridiplantae; phylum Streptophyta; class Magnoliopsida; order Poales; family Poaceae; genus Echinochloa; species Echinochloa phyllopogon. The sequence continues at coordinate 16,100,823 of BTCW01000003.1, read as the reverse complement.
TAAAAACTCTTCAGAAAACACTAAGCACCATGTTAAGCAGAACTCTCATTTTCGGACAAAACTCTCACGAATGGCTACATAAATCAAGTGGATCTGGCACGCACCAAGCACATGGCAAATTAAGAAGCAACCATTCGACCTGAGTAAAGCAAATCGTCAAACATCGATACCTTATCAAGCACGAAGCACACGCTTGCGTTCTGCAGTGTTGCACCTCTCTGCCTTTCAGTTGGGACCAGAATTGGATCACAGCAACGAGCAGGAGCACGCCACCACGATCCTGCGGAATACCGCGAATCAACGACACATGCAGAAGCAGGAAGAACTAGGAAAGGCGAACTAAAAGGCAAGGATTTCTCTCGCGATTCTCACCCCCACGAACAGCAAAAAAAACTCAGCGCCGGAACGGCAGGAGCAAGCGTCACTCACCCAAACCGCGCCGCCACGGCCGACGAGGCCCAGACGCCACCAGCGGCGGATCAGAGCACCCGCGCGGTCCTCTTCCAGCACCCCGCCTGCCCCGACTCACCGTCCACTCTCCGCTCCTCAGAATCCCTCTTCTCCGCAGCAACGCATCCCCTCGTGGGCGCGGCGGGGAGGAATAAAAGAACCTGTGGGCGACAGGGGGACACGCGCCACAACAGGTCCCTCAACTCAACCTCCTCTCCGTCTCCCCCTCCCCAATTCCGCCCATCCCCAACCACCACGCCGCGCGGAGGTAGACGGCGAGGCAGCAGCCCCGGCTGCACTGACTCGGAGGGAGGGCGGGGGCATTAAACTCCGGGGCAAGGGTCAAGCTCAAGCAGGTGGCCGAGCGAGGGGGGCAGAACCTGCCAGTGCCGGAGGTGGAGAGGGGAGGAACAGGGAAAAGCGAAGCCGCCGCCTGGGCCACGTCCTCAAAAGGGAGTCGTCGGGTTGGGCCGGCGACCTCGTGGCGGCAGCGGAGGCGTCGGATGGGGAGCGTACGGCCGATCGGGAGCGGAAAATATCTCAGGGCAGGAGTGAGGGGTCCCCGCCTCCGCCTGTACCCGCGCGCATGACGGTTGGCGTGGAGGTTTTTGGTGGAAGATCGAGGCAACCACCTCCAAGGACAGGATGGCAGTGGGCTCCGCTTGCACAGTGCTCTCCGTCCGGCGCGGCGCGTCAGGCTGCTCGCAGTGGGAACGCTACGGTGGATAGCGTGTACGCAAGGCTAAAATCAGCTGCAGCGGGGACGGGGAAGTCGACGCAAAAATCGAGTTCCGTCCGGCCGTACGCTATTTCTGGCGTGGTAGTGCGCGAGCGCTACCAGCCACCGTGGCGTGGGGCCCGCGGTCCCGGCGCGCCGTCCAACTGCCTGGGAGCGGGGAGGAGGGAGAAAGAGGAGGAGGCTGCCGGCGCCAGAGGAGAGGAAGGGGTGCCGCACCGCCCGGCCGCCGCCGTGAGGCCACGTCCGCCGCCGCCACCACGCCGCGCTTGGACCGGCCGGAGAAAGGGAGGAGCAGAGGGGAGCTCGACGCAGAGGCCTCGGAGCTCGATGCGGAGGCGGAGCTCGACGCGGAGGTCGTCGATGGCCCCGCGCGGTGGTCCGGCGCGACGACCAGCCGATGGTGGAGGAGCACGAGCTCCAGGAGCTCGACCTCCATGGCGGTCGGATCCTCCGCCTCCACGAACTCCATCCTCGCCGCCGCCACGAGCTCGACCTCCATGGCGGCCGGCTCCTCCGCCTCTGCCTCCACAAGCTCCATCCTCGCCGCCGCCACGAGCTCGACCTCGCCACGACCTCCGTCCCCACTGCTTGGTTGGTGGCCGGCGTCGAGATGTTGTGTTCCTGGCCACCGTCGTCCGCTGTCGACCGCGAGGAGCTGCCGCTGCCACGCCGTCCGGGCTTCCGCGCCGCCACCTCGCGACCTCGACGCTCGCCGCCGCACCCGTCTGCCGCAGCCGGCGGAGAGGGCAGAGCAGAGGATGAGCTGTGCGCCGCCCGCGCCACGACGTCCAGCAGGAAGCTGGAGGCCGCCCGCCGCACTCCGCCGCCCGTGCCACGCGTAGGCCACCCGCCGCAGCCTCCACGACACTGGCGCCCGTCGCAGTGGCCGTGGGGAGCCGCGCGCCGACGTGGGGAGCTGCGCGAGGGAGGTGGAGGTCGACGAGGGGGTGCCCGGCAGCCGCCGCCTTGAAGCCCGCCGTCGGGAGAGGAGGGGGCGGGGCGGGGCGCCGCCGCGCTGGCCTACCGCGGCCGCGTAGCCGACCGGGGCCCGCCGTAGCCACGCCACTGCCGCCCGCGGCGGAGAAGGGGCGGCGGGGTGGGTGGTGGGGGAAGCGCGCCGGCGGCGTGGGGAGTAGGCGGCGGAGAGAGCTGGGCGAGGGTGAGAGATGGGAGGGGAGAGAGAGGGGGAGGGAAGGAGGGATTAAAATGGGGTAAAAAATGACGTGTGGGTCCCATATGAGATGGTAGTTAGTATGGAGTTTTAGATATAGAGTATAACGAGTGCGGAGAAACTGAAGCTGTACTGGAAAATCTCGATGACTGGATATGAATATTCTCTTTTAGAGCATAGAGTAGAGGTTGACGAGTGCGAACAGCCTCAACGGGTGGGAACTTGGACCTGCTGCCGACTACACTAGCAACCATTTCCTGTCTCGTGAAAAGGGAGGTTACCTGTGAATTAATTTGTTTGACCAAAACAAAAGTCCGGACTACTGTATCTGCAGTTCTGTGACACCTAAGAAAAGGGAGATACCTATGAACTAATTTTTAAAACAAATAAAAAATCCAGACTACTATAGCCACGTAGTAAAGATATACTGTATACACCTATAGTTAAAGATAGTTCTTAGACTAATTTTTAAAAGAGAATTAGAAACACAAGAAATAAACTTTGAGATAGATAAAAAAGCTAAAAGAATAAACACGTACAATAATAGGCATCATAGAGGGTACACGCCAGCAGGAGAAGTTACTTTTTTTAACTCCATCAGGTTTTTCTTTTTCTTGATTCATTTTTCTTCTCGATTAGTGCAGCTGCTCCTTACTACAGTGCAAACAGAGTGGAGTCCGGAGAGCTCTACCAAAGAGGACGTAAAATTATACAGAGTATCTTCTTCTTCACCCTTGTTTTAACCCTGTATAATATTTTTATAAAGGACCGATCCATTTCTCTCGTCTATCTAGAAAATTAATGTCGGAATCATCTTGACATCATATTTCTCATCAAACCCTGTCGCGTATTGATCATGAAAACATACTCCGCCTAGATAATAAATGATAGATCATACCTCCATAGTGATGCCTCCAAGAAGACATGAAATCAAAGACGCCATTGCCAGCCAGCAGTGGCGGAGCTAGAGATTAAGTCAGGGGTTGATCTCCTCCTCTTCCTCTTTTTTTTCCTTCTTTTTTTTCTTCTTCTTCCTTCTTTTCTTCCCGGTGGTGGACCTTGACAAAAAAATAAGGGGAGTATATTTGAGTATTATACAACATTGCACAATACACAAAGTCACTATTCATTTAGTGGAAAAATGCATAGAGCAGGGGGTCAATGCCCAATTTGGCCTCCACAGAGGTCTGCCAGTGTCGCCACCTTTGTGACAAGCTAGAGTAAGATTTTTTTTTCTAGAAGGACCATCGACCTTTACAAAAAGCACCACAACATCGTTGAAAAGGGAGGGAATGGCGTCCAAGTAGCGCTGGCATTGTTGACGCCGACATTGAAATCAGGTAGAACTTTCACACAACGCTCCTGCACAACAAACTCAATATTACAACATGAAGTTTGATAACCACCTTAACACAGTCCACCACGCACAGCTAAATTGTAAAAAAACTACCCTATTATTTAAGTTTGAGATTCTTCCCATAAGCTGGTGCATCAGAAATGTCCATGTCTATATGATTTGTAAATAGTACTTCAGTTGGCACTGTAAAAACCATCAGCACAAAACGGGCGAAACCTGCTAAACACTTGTGCGCTGGCTGTTTTTTGTTTCCTTCTCTTTTTTTGGGGGGCAATTTTGGCCTAAATAGATTGCATGTAAAAGAATAGGAGGTGTGTGAGGAGCAAATTTGAGCTGCAAGCCTGTGTAACCTGTACGTTTTCAATCTTTATGAGCACATTTTAAAGGCTCAAGGCAGGAAATGTCCTTGAGCAACAAACAGTAACCTCAGAACCTTTCGGCCGTGTCGATCTTTGATGTCGAACCAATCCTGTCCTTGCGGTTCTCCATGTCCCCAGCTGTGCATGGCCGGTTCAAGGAACATGCGAACCACTTGTTTGTTCCTACAAGGATAATGAATATGTGGACCACTCGCAATTGGGTCCGGCCGACTCTAGCTAGCGCAACCTCAAACACAAACACTACGCCGTTCCTCCTTCCCAACGACATCGAAGCCGATAACCATGACGTACCAGGACACGCCGCACCTTTCTTAATCCTGATATATATATATATATATATATAGACACACGGAGTACATCTTTTCGCGTTTAAGGTTAGCTATACTACGTACACGAGACGGGTGGGCATCGAGATAATAACTAAGGAGAGACATGGATCATGGCAACTGATCAATGCGAATGACACCCGCACATGACACGCGCGGACTCCTCGCAGCGGTGGACCGAGACGCGCGCGGCGCCGTCGCGATCCTCCGGTCGCCGCTCGCGCAGGGTCGGAGCATCCACGCCACGGCCGTGTGGGTCTCTATCTCCCGCAGCTACTAAAATTCCCCGGCGGGGTCTCCCTCGCCAGCCGAGCCTACCGCCCCCCAGCTGTTGGCATTCATCGCGAGATCGCGACGACGCAGCCGCGGTCGCCGTCCCCGCCTGCTGCTGCGGCTGCCGCCTCGAGCGCTGGTCTCGTGCTGATCCGCTCGGGGGTTGGGGTGGGGTGGGCGGGTGGCGACGAGAGTGCTGGGGCGCGTGCGTGAGTGGCTTCCGTCCGCCGCACTGTAGCTGTCGCGTGACCGATCCAGTTCCGAGGACGTGTGGCTGTATCAGGCCGTTTGGCTTACTGGCTTCGATGCAGTGCACGTCTGCCGTGTGCCGTGTGCGTGGCTTGGCTTAGCATGAACCTCTTTGTGGCAGAGCAGCTCGTGGTCTGCTGTCTGAATCTGAATGAAATCGAGCACCGGATGTCCAGCACAGCAGGCGCTCGTCGTCGCTGGGGGCGTGAGTAGAATTCGCTTCAGACCGACTGGGTTGGGCCGCTGTCCAACCACAATTGGGCGGCGCGCTGAAACCAACCGGATTTTCCTTACCGAAAATCCGACTCCCTGTATCACCGCGATAGTCCCAGAATCAACTGCTATCACATACAGAACTCATTCTAGAAGTTATCATATCCATACGTCGAATAAAACAGTGCAATGTTTACATCTCCCAACATAGGAAGTACGGGTACAAGCCACTTGGGCTAAATCGACAGAAAGGAAAGCCAACGCAGCGGTAGCTAAGTCATCAGGGCTTCATCTACATCTCCTCCACGGGCAACTACTCGAGCGTAGCGCCGCACCTCAATCGTACCATCCATCAGCGTTGTTGTCGAAGTCAGACTCGTAACCTGCAAGACCTTGAACTGTTCCCAAGGATTGGAACAGTTCCACGTCACCATCCATAGATGTGCAAGCTTTAAGGTGGACAAGGAAAAGCCAGGGGTTTCCTATGCAGCAGCATATAGAAGTTTGTAAAACAATTTCCAACACCAACACACACCTCCACGGACAATCCTGACAGAACAGGCTCTCGTCTCCAACATCTATTCGATGGGAGAACTCCCGCTCCTCCCATCTCATTGGTCATGCCGGGTCCTTAGTTTAAAAAGGGGAGAGGTAGAAGTTTTAGTCACCAAAACACTAACAGAATGAGCAGTTCAAAGGGGGTTGTCCATGACCGAGGACACGGCTATACGTATAGTTTTAACTCTACAGAGTGTGCACACCTGGAATCTATGCGAAGTGAACCCAGGAGGTAGCAAGCCAACTGAGCCACACAACACCGAACAAAGGTCTAGTAGTTACGGCACCATCCTGCTTTTCCGGGCTTGGGCGCATCCTCCCGCAAGAGGTCACCCCGGAACTGTGAAGCACTCCCCCGGGGCCAGTCGGGGGCCAAAGCAAATCAGGGAGCAAAGGTCGACACCAGTCCCCCTTACACTGAAACACTATCCTCCTGCAGGCTTGGCACCGCACTTGCTAGGCTCGGATCGGGCCCACCCTCATAATGGACACACAGAGTGCACGATAAGTCCCAATGAAGCAGCTAGTCCGACCGGTCCTCAAACTGTCGAAGTGAGCTCTTCTCTCGAAATGCGTACCCACCACGGTGGTCCGCTAGTCGCACCCATTACAGGTATCGCCGCCAACTCCTCAATATCGGGTCAAACCAATCTTGTGCCCGCAACAGGCACTCAGTAGGAAGTACCCAAGTGTACTTCCCCAGCCCCCAATCTGAGGATTGGGTTATGGTGCGCTCACTTCAACAAAAGGGGGTTTTCAAATCCTTCAACTCCTTTATTTTCACACTCACACCGAAAACAGTTAAAAGTATCCCTTTTCCTCACACGCATGCAAGCGGAGCATTCTCAACAGCATAGGTATAAATATAGCAGTAGGATAGCAAGAAAAAGGAAATTAAACAGGCTATGCACGATTTATCATCTCAGGCAGTTCATGCGAGTAAATAAAGCATAGCATTTCTACGAGCATGTCTAAAGGCGTTCAGAGAATGGATGGGCGTGAACCTAGTGACTCCTCCTCGTCGTAGTACTCAACGAACTCCTCCTCCTCAGTCCCGACGTGAGTCTCCGGTCCTCCTAAATACCGATCCGTAATTCAATTACCGAGACTACTAGCAAATAAACTCCAAACGAGAACCAAGGAAGAACCAAACAACACCAAACTCAATTCTAACACGTAGGTCATGATTTTAGAAAAATAATGAAACTGGTTTCATATTTTTCTGAGCTACGGTTGATTTATTATTAATTTTTGAAGTTTAAATCATTTAATTAATTCCAAAAAATAAAATAACAGGGACACGTGGCAGCCCCTGGTGGCGCCACGTCGTCACTGCTGACGTCAGCAGGACGTCATGCTGACGTCATCAGTGGGTCCGGGTATGCTGACGTCATCGTGGGCCCGGATGACGTCAGCGTTGACTCGGTCAACGTTGACCAGTCAACGGTCAAGGTCAGTGGGCCCACATGTCAGTGACAGGTGGGGCCCGGCGGTCAGCAGGGTTAAAAAGAAAAAGGAATAAGGAAGGGGGCGAGTTGGGCTGAAAGCACTTGGCTCGGCCCAACAGTCGCTGGAATTCGGCCCACGAAGGGTTGGGTTTCGGCCTGACTGGCCTAGGGCGCGGTGGACCAAGTCCACCGTGCACCAGGTCTGCGGTCCACATGGACCGAGACCACGGGATCTGGGTGTGGCCGGACGGGATCGTCTGCGGATGCTGCTGTGTGCGGTTGGTGTGCTCCGTGGTGCGGCTTGGCGCACGCGTGTGCTGGGCGCGGCGTCGCGCGACGTGCGCGCTCTGGCGCACCGGCGAGCGGCGGCGGCCGGCGACGGCGAGGGCCTGGAGCGGCCGACGTGGCTCGGGGATAGGGGAAAAGCTTCGGCCGGGTTTCGCGGATGCGAGCGGAAAGAAAAGGCGAGGCTTTGGCCGGCGAGGCGGCCTGCCGACGAGCGCCGGCGGAGCTCTAGCTCCGTCCACGGCGGCGAGGCGGCGGGGGGCGTCGCTGGGGGTCTTTTGGCCCTCGGCTGCATAGGCGCAGCCTCGGAGCGGGCTTGGCTCGCGCGCGCGCTGCAAGCCTCAGGCTTGTGCACGACGCGGCCAGGGCGGCGCTCGCGTGGCCCGAGCGGAGCTCGGCGCGCGGCGGCCATGGCGGCCTGGGATAGCGAGCGGCGACGGCGGGCTGCGGAAAAAGGGCTCGCGGCGAAGGGGACATGCACAAGAGCACGGCTCGAAGGCCGGCGACAGATAAGGGCTGCAAGGCGGCGACGGCAAGCGGCTCACGGCATGACGGCCGGAGTTCACAGAGAAACAGGGGAGCACGGCGGCGGCGACTCACCGTGAGTGGTGTAGTCATTCGCTGCAGCTCGGTGGAGGCTCGCGGAACGGCGGCGGACTTCGGGCTCGCGGTGCACAGGGACGACGACACCTCCTCCTTGCTCGGCGGCGGCAGCTTGAAGACCGTGGCGCGGACGGCGGCGGTGAAGTTCGACGACTCCTCCTCGCTCCTCCCCCGACTCCTCCTCCTCCTCCTCCTCCTTCCCCTCACTCCAGACGGCGACGGTGGTGTGGAAATCCCCAACGGGAAAAGAGGCGGCTCGAACGGGGAATGGCGCCGGCGGGGCCTTTAAATAGGCGGCTGGGCTAGGGTTAGCGGACGTGAGGGCGGGCGCGGACGGCTAGGAATCCTTGGTGTTCGTGCCCTAGTCCACGTGGCGCCCATCGCGCGGGTGAGCGGCGCATTTGGCGCGGAGCGCCGGCGCGGGGTGCGGCTGCGTGCTCGGTCGTGTGGGGGAAAGGGGGTGACGCGAGGTTGGGGGTAAAGCTGACAGGTGGGGTCGGCCTGTCAGCGAGTGAGAGAGAGAGGGCACGGGGGCTGGTGTTGGGCCGGCTGGAGTTTGGGCTGAGGGGGTTAGCGGGCCGGCTCGGCTTGGGGAGAGGTTGCTGGGCTGGTTAGGTTAGAAGGTTTCGGCCCAAAGGGTTTAGGGGCTTTAGACAATTAGTTTAGCTTAAGGTAGTATTTGAATTCAAATTTGAATCTGATTCAAATTCGAATGCTCCAAACAATTGAACTCCAAGAAAACCAAATAAGACCCAAAATCACACTAAGGCAAAAATACAACTTAATTCCAATTAATGTTTATTTTAATTCTAGGAATTTAAGAGGGAATTAAGAAGACACTCTTATGATTTTCTAACTAGCTCACATTCCACAAAAGTTTTTGAAAATTCACATTTTTGTACAATACATTCCGTACAATACATTGTATGTGTGTACGTACGCAACGGCCCATATGGTTCGCCATTGGACCCTGCCGCGCACTGTGGGCCGGCCTGGCTACTCTTCTCACAGTCATGACATCATCGCTCTGATCGGAATTTTCGATCGGAGCAGCATCCCTTCAATAATCTCGAAATTGCACACAAATCCAATTATATGTCAAAGTTATTCAGCAACATCAAATGGACACGTATATTATCCCCCTCTCGCCTAACTACCTCCACCAACCCCTTGGCAATATTCAACGCACACATCCGGGGCCGACCGATCGACCGAGCCCCACCGCCACGAGAGCGCACACGCCAAGAACCGAACGGTTCAATTCAGCTCAACCCAGGGCCTGCCCCGCCGGCGGCGCGAACGGTTCAACTCAGCTCATCACGACCTACCCGCCGCCGCCGCCGCCGGCAGGTGGTAGAGCGCGCCGGAGCGCGGGAGCCCCGCCGTGGCGTTGAAGTAGGCGAGCGTCTCGGCCCACCGCGCGTCGTCCTTGAGCATGTGCACGGCGATGGTGTCCGGGACGAAGCCGTGGCGGAAGCAGCTGTCCGGCGAGCCCCCCTTGTAGTTGTACATCCTCGGCGCGGCGTCGTACCGGTTCTTGGCCTTGCCGGCGAGGTTGAACCACCGGCCCGTCCACATGTCCTCGGGCCCGTCCTGCTCGCGCCGGGCCAGCTCCGACGACGCCACCCACCGCACCAGGTCCCACGACAGCGCGTACCCCATCCCCGACATGAAGGGCGGGAACGGGTAGAAGTTCTCGCGGTCGCACGGCATCTGGAGCCCGAAGTAGGCGTCCTCCCGCGCCGCGCCGCCCAGCGCCGCCGCCAGCGCCGGCAGCCGCAGGTACGTGTCGTCGTCGGCCTTCATCACGTAGTCGTACCTGGGCCGGCCGGCGGCGGCGGCGTCGAAGGCGCGGGCCACGGCGGAGAAGAAGGTGTAGGTCTTGCCGTTGTCCATGTTCTCGGCGCAGTCGAGCACGATGACGTCGCCGTAGCGCATGATCTCCAGCGCGACGAACACCGCGTCGGCCGGGGAGGTCACGTTGCAGAAGACGAACCGGACGTCCACGCGGCCGGCGAGGGACGGGTGGTCGCGGACCTGGAGGGAGTAGACGGTGCGGAGCAGGTGACGCCGCTCGTACTTGGCAGGCAGCGTCTGGATGCCGATGAGGACGCGCACGTCGCCGCCGGCGTCGTCCGGCGCGGCCTCCTCCGTGGTGGAGGCGGCATGGGCGACGTTGCTGGAAGGCTGCTTGGCCGGTGGCGAGGCAGCGGCGGCGGCGTCCGTGCTGGGGCGGCCGCAGCTGCCTGCGAAGAAGGATTGGACGCGGAAATCGTTGGGGTGGACGACGAAGACGGTGAGCGCGAGGAAGCCGGCGCCGAGGAGGACGAGGAGGAGGTGGCGGCCGGAGAGCGGCGAGCCGGGTCCCGTGAGGCCCAGCTGCTTGAACAAGGAGGAGGACGACGACATGGCGATAAGCCGATATCAACTACTGGGACGATTAGCCGGTGATGTTTAGAGAACAAATCAGAGTGTCGCAGTTGCTACGACGTATGTATGAGGTCATCGGAGCTGAATAATTGAGCCGGTTCAGAGGACGACCTGGTCCTGAGCTCCGATTGGTCGACGGCACAGTTGCGTGAAGGGAAATGGAGGAGCTTTCATAGAAGTGGGAAACCCCGCACCTGCTGGGGAGAGATGATTAAAATGGACGTCGAGGATGACACTTTCTAACCATGGATTTGATGAAATTAAAATGGAAGGAAGGGTTGAGATGAGGCTGACGGGCTGCTGAGGTGGCAAAGGTCGTCTTCCTCCCTCATGGATAGCGTATCCAAGTATCCAACCAACCTAAAGCATAAGATAGCTAATTGATTGATTCTGGTAGGGGAACAACTGGAAACGGAAGCAGCGTTACAGTTTGCTCATTGGTCAATGAACAAGATTGCGGCTGCAATTCATAATCTGATATGCAATGGCAACAGGATAGACAGAAACGAGGTAGAACGGAGAGACATGGCAGGGAGCAAAATCACAGCTTGGAATGGCCCAATCAATCAACGAGGAAACATTGGTTGAACGCCAGCAAAATGTTGTCGCCCAACCCATGTTCAACAGCCTACCAAAGTCTGAAATGAAAGTCCGATGTTCAACTGTCCATGAACGCTCAGGAATCTAGAGACTAGAGCAATACATATTTGCAAGGCACTACCAGCACCAAATGATCAAGAGTCTTAACATAAGCACGCCAGGAGAGACTTGCAAAGCTGAAAGGCATATGCTTCAAATTGAAAAGCCAAACAAGCAAAATGATCACAAGGCACTGAGCTTATATTCCCACCGTAGAGTCGCAAAACTGGTATCAGAGAGGAAGCATAGCAGCATATGAACAAATCAGAAACAAGCATCATGAGATGAATGATCAAAGCACATTAATGCAGAAGCAAAACATAGCCATGGTGCAAAATAGATTCTTCCATAGTACGATTAGCTCATTAACAAAGCTAAGCATAAATAGTTGGTCGACCTTAAAGTACCAAACAGACAATATAGCTCACGACAGTCAAAAACTTGACGAACATTACAATGTTTTGCCGAACAAGACTCCCTAGACCTCAAGAGGCTTTAACCATCTAGCCGGCGTAGCCAAACCCAGAGATCTTCCAGACCCTGATAGATCCATCAGTGTAGCCAGTGTAGAGGGTGCTTCCATCAGCGCTCCAGCTCAAGCTTGTGCAGTACAGGATCTAAACAAGGGAACCAGAAAAAGTCAATATCCACCGATATGTAAATCATCATCACAAAAAGACAATTAGTATAGATATGCTAAATACCACTAACTATATTTGCAAAACAGAGTACACATTCATGTAACAGGAGTTTCTATATAGTTCAACAAGGCAAGGGAAGATAATTCACATTGAATATAAATACTCTGATGGAACAGGATTTAAGAGAATAGACAAAAGATGCAACATTCAGTCGTAGAAATACATACAAGTAGTTACAATCTGCAATTGAAAATCAGTATAACCTAAGAAGTTGAGGGACCCATCACATGGATCGCGTCCACTGTTAGCAGTCTAAAGTAGAACAAAACTATACGAATTGAAGTCAAATACAAACAAAAGGTTCCCAAACTACACAGGTGAATGATTAAACTTCATCTAGATGTACCATCTAAAGCTATGCCGGATGAGGCGTAACGAGAATAGTATAATTCAAATTCACAGGATGCAGAGTACAAACAGTTGCTATTAAATTCACTGATATAAGACCATAATTTATGTTTGAGTAGAAACTATAACTGGATGAGGCTATCAAGAACAGATTAGATAACAAGAGCAAACAAAGATGCAACAAATGGAATTAGATAGCTTGAAATCGATGAATATTTATGCCAGGTGACACACAATCTTACTGTGCATTACTAATTCAGCACGTTGAAAATAATTCTGCACTGGAGACCTGTTGGATTAATGGCATTATAATGGACTAACAATAGGATGGCATCCCTAGCAAAAGTAACCCATCCTATCACTTGGTTAGGACGTAATGCAACTATACTGCAGCCCACATCTCTATATCCCACAAAATTATGAACTATTCGACTAAATATTAGGACTGAGCGAAGCAATAGACACATAAACAATTGACTACATACCTAACAAAATAACACAAAAGATTTCACAGGCATGCTAACAAGACAGGTAATTGGATAAGGGTGGAGATATACCTGGTTCTTGGAGGTCTGGATGTCAGGCTTGAGGTCCTGCACGACGTGCTTCGACTCAAGGTCCCAGATCTTGACTGAGTCCTGCGTCGCAGCACAGAGCCAGTAGCGGTTGGGCGAGAAGCAGAGCGAGTGGATGATGGAGCCCGCGTCCAGGGAGTACAGCCTCTTCCCCTCGGACAGATCCCACAGAAGAGTGAAACCGTCCTTCCCACCGGAGGCGCACAGGGAACCGTCGGGGCTGACGGCGACGGCGTTGACATAGCCGCCGTGGCCAGCGAGGGTGCAGCGCAGCTTGCAGTTGGTAAGGTTCCAGACCTTGACGGTGCGGTCCCAGGAGCCAGAGACAATAGTGGGCTGGAAGGTGTTGGGGGAGAACCTGACGCAGGAGACCCAGCCGTTGTGGCCCTCGCCGACGCCGTGGTCGCCGCCGATGGTGTACTTGCACTCACCGAGGGTGTTCCAGAGCTTGATGGTCTTGTCGCGGGAGGCGGAGACGATCTGGCGGTTGTCGACGGAGAAGGCGACGGAGATGACGTCCTTCTCGTGGCCGACGAAGCGGCGGGTGGTGAGGCCGGTGGAGAGGTCCCAGAGGCGGAGCTCGCCGTCCCAGGAGCCGGACAGCGCGAACTGGCCGTCGGAGCTGAGGACGACGTCCTGGACGAAGTGGGAGTGGCCGGTGAGGCGGCGGAAGGGGACGCCGTAGTCGGCGGAGGCGCCGGAGTCCGGGGTGGAGTGGACCGGGTTGGTCAGGTCCCACACCAGCACGGACTTGTCGCGGGAGGACGAGACGATGAACGGCGAGTTGTCGATCGGGGTCGCGATCGCCGTCACCTCCCCGTTGTGGCCGCGCATCGTGCCCACAAGGGACAGGGACTCCTGCGCGCCGGCCATGGTCGCCGAGGAGGTTGGGGGCTGCGAAGGTAGGGGTGGTGGCGGCGGCGGCGGCGCGAGCGAGGGATAGGAAGGGAAAGGGGCCGAAGCAGGAGGCGGAGGCCTTTATAGTGGGAGGGAGTTGCGCTAGGGTTTTGCGGGGTTGGAGATTCGTCTCTGGAGAACATCGGGACCGTTGGTTAGGATGAGGCGTCTTCAGGGCGATATGCCTTTTATTTATTCTTCTCTTTTTCTCTCTGCCAAATTTGAAGGATGCCACAAACTTAAACTAATTTTCTGTCCAACAAAAAAAATTAAGTATTCTTCTCTAAAAGAACTTGAAGTATCATTTTTCTAAAAGAAAAACTGTTGTTGCTTCGATTCGATTTGGGGCTCGGGAGGAGCGGAGGAGGGGAGCGGGTTATTTTTTTGGGTTGCTTCTTCTTTTTTTTTAGGGCAGGGAGCGGGTTGCTTCTTCTTCTTTTTTTAGGGCAGGGAGCGGGTTCCTTCGATTCTGATTCTAAAAAAAAGTTGTCGTCGGCTCTCATTTTTTTTTGTCTGTGCATAAATAATGCGTAATTTATTTTGTAAAAAAATGACGCGAATGCTACAGGGTAAAAGAGAGGGGAAGACGAAGGATAGTGTCGTCACGGGAGGAGATTCCACCCATCCGCAACAAGTCATGGAACGTGTACGAAAGTTTGAGACTGGCTCCGAAGTCTGAGCGCTAATCCATCATCGTATCATGCTACGCCTGTCCACTTCCCCACTCCCAACCACAATCACAAATTCGTGGCAAACGAACCAGTGTATCAGACTATCATGAACGCGGGCGACGCAGTTTGCCGTAATTCTAGTTGCTACTGTAGTTCTATTGATATATAGATGGTGAGTCCCGGATGCATGTTTTGCTCCCCTACAATTTTGCTCGGCTACTTGCTTGAGTTTTAGTGGAAAAGAATAACTTTCTTGGGTCAATAAGCAACATTTTGTTTGTTTTCGAATTTTGCCGGTGCCTTGTTCTCTGAATGCACTAGCAATCAAGCATGTCAGAGCATAAGATGTTTCACAAGCAAGCAAAGATCGACGATAACAAGGGACGCCTACTCTATCTCTTGCTTCTCTTTACCATTCTCTCAGGGCTTCAGATATCCAAACCCTTCGTTGCAAGCCTTCTCCTTTAGCTTGCTGCCCCTTTTGCCTCTCGATCGTTCTTAACCTCTGTCTCCTCTTCATCATCCTCTATTGCGCTGGCTTTAGAGTAATACACGTGGCAGATATCCTGCAAATTCTCGTGGTTTAGATATATTTTTTTGTATCGATTTTCCAACTTCAGGTAATGATTCTTTCAGCTACTCCCTTTTGCTTCGGATGAAGAGATGAGCATTTCGATTTCATCGTTCTTGCTTAGAAGGTCGTCCTGGGCTTGCAGGGATGGCGGACCATTTCGAGGTAATGGCGGGCCGATTGCTCACGGAGTCGACTCTTCTGTCTGCCATCGATGATGCCTCTGCTCCGCCTTCAACAATGACTGCGTGCGATGCGGCTGTTGAAGATGGTAGGGCGACGAGTGGTGTCTTGGTAGAATGCAGAATCTGCCAAGAGGATGATGATGAGGCCAACATGGAGGCCCCTTGCTCCTGCAAGGGCAGCTTGAAGGTAAAACACGGCATCACGCTATTCTTACTTTGTCTCAGCAATTATTTTTAGAGGAAGAAATTTTTAGGTTTCGGCAATGAAAACATGTTAAATTGTACAGTAGAATCGAACAACTTTGTTCTGAAGAGCAGAGGCTTGGTTGGGTTAAATAGATGTTTTATTGCAGTATGCTCATCGCAAATGCATTCAGAGGTGGTGTGATGAGAAGGGAGACACCATATGTGAGATCTGCTTGAAGGTAAAATTCTTCGCCAGTCATCTAGTACTCAGCTAGTTTTAAACAACTTATGACATAAACAATCGATATACTCTATTCATGATCATGCAGCAATTTACACCAAATTACACTGCCTCTTCAAAGCTGTTTCGACATGGAAACACAATTTTCTTCAGGTACCTCATGGAACACTTGTTATCACAGGAACAAAAAGCCAAGAATTAGTGATCAGTTTTGTATGACCTAACGCTCGTCTCAATCGCAGTGCTCCTGGTTACATTCAAGCAAGCTACGAATATGACCACCGAACACCCACCCCTACCGGAGTAATCTGCTGTCGAATAATTGCTGTAACTGTAAGTAGTGCCTGTGAAAGATAAACCTTCTATTCGTCCAACAACCGGACAGTAACGTTCTGAAACATCCAACTCCAGTTGATGGTTCTCCTGGTCCTCCATGACGCCATCTCGGTTCTCCTCGGTGACCAAGGTGCCTACAGCGTCGCGATGCTCACTGTAAGGCTCTGCAATCTGATCAGGCGCTACACGCATGTGCTGTACTTACCAGATAACCTTGATGCAGCATTGCATCTCCAACCTGACTAACCTAGCACAAATCATGCCTCTGAAAATCCAGCTGCTGATGCTTAGAACCGCGGGAACCGTCATACCGGTCTACATCATATTGGCAGCCGTTACTGAACTGCTGCACCGACGCAGCCAGCGGCAGGTCTGTCTGAATCTATCTATCAAGATATTATCTCACACTGCAAGATTATGCATGCAATTTGATGAAGTGTGACGATGCAGGTTGTGCACGAGCAGATTTCAGAACCTGCAGGAACGGAGACGGAGAGCACGCAGCCGGAACAGCATGTCATCAGCATCCAGTAGCGTGTGCTTGCTGCGGAAAGTACTGATCGTTCAACGGACTGGACGAAGGGTTGAGCTTCAGATGTCCTAGTAATTTGCCTGCAGCCATGCCCCATGGAAATACTAGAAGATATTTGACTGTACGTCTGTACAGCGCTTTGCAATTGTACATAGTAGCATATTTGACTGCTGCCAGCAGCTTTGTATAGAGACCGATGTACGTGACAACTCTCCTCAAATGAAGATGAAATGAGCTTCCTGTGCGTAACAATAGCTGGGAATCGATTTGTAAAGTTGATGCATGGAAAATGGGAGGCGAATTGGGAGTTCTTGTGAATCTTGTAAAATTCCGAAAACAACTTTCAAGGCGAGTTTCATATCATTTTTATATGGTTTAATCTAAAATTATTCATTACACTCGTGTATTTTTGAGAGAGAGATTACAGATCCACTAAATTTTCGTTCGGAACGTGAAATTGCTTGTATTTTACCAATACTACTGAATAAACACGTACAGTCAGTAACACAGTTCTTCCTGTGCACAAGAGGTTTCAGTTCAGGATAAGCAACTCAAAATTTTAATTTTAGTTTTCACATTAATTTGGTAACGTTACATTGACACCCAGAGAAAGGTATCCAGAAGGACAGCTACACTGTAAGAACAGTACGTTGAACCTATATGTGCAGCAAAGTCCACGTCGTCGCACAAGACAATCACGTGCAGGCACAAGTAAATCTTCGTAGTTCTGTATGTTTTTCATCTGACAAGTGATGACCTTTTATACTCTTTCAGGGTACTTGCCAAGATAACCGGTCCAAAAAATATACATTCACGGAGGCTCCTCCTGATGCAGACATGCAGTTTAGGGTTTGCAAGTGGTGCACTATTTTTCAGTTCCAGTTCTTTCTTTGCCTGTCAAATCAACAGAGACAAAAAAATCCTAATCACTTCTCTATGATATGAATTCACCAAGAACAGATTAGCATTGGCATCCTACAGACCTAAAATGTTTAGTCAAATTTTCTTTAAAGAACGTAAATGGTAGTACTTTCTGTTCTTCTGCTGGGTCCTCCAGAAGCAAGCCAGTGCTCCAAATGTACAGCTGGCAACAGCGACACCCAAGGCGGCGCCAATTGGGACTGTTGCGGCACTGGAGGCGGAAGAATCATCAGAAATTGAGCCTACTTGCTTTGTTACTTGAAGAAGAGACTCCATGGAGGTCTCCCTGTAGGATGATACAAGCTTTTTCCCATAGTAGTCAACCAAGAAATGGAATACTTCATCCTCATCCCACTCAACCTGTGTGGCTCCACCAGCAGTCCTACTTGAAGACCGGTGGCACGATGGGCAGAGCTGCTTTGGAGGCCAGATAACCTTAGGAAACGAAGGATCAGCAGTGTCTAAATCCTTTTCTTCTTTCATCAACCTCTCGTTAACTTTGTTATGTGCTCTCCATAGCCAGAGGGTGAGGTCACGAGCAGATTTGAAGGGGACTGATACACTGCAGGTGAAGGTAACAATTAGGCATGCAGTATATATATTTATTGGTAATATAACCAAAGTGGGTTTTCCAAACCTTGAGCACATTTCGTAAAAATGCTTGCGGCATTCTTCACAGATGAAGAAATTGTGGATGAAATCACGAATTGATGTAAATGTCGATTGGCTCTCTCCATCTCCGATTCGGACGGTTAGTGAATGCAGCAAAACCCATAGACCACAGCTGATACAAGAAACAAAATGTTAATTTCCTGTGATACTCACTTACCAAATGAAGTCTTAGAAAGAGTACAAAGAATAGTAAACAAATTTGCACCCATAGAAAACTTTCAATATAAAAATGTGGAGAGCAGGCTCACCTAAATCCTCTTGTTTCTTGTTTACTTCCACGGCAGAACATCTGCAACATGGGCACACAGATATAAGAAAACTAAACTGAAAGTAACAAGATTTGAAGGAAGATATCTGACGTCCTTGTACATTCAAAGCAAATAGTTCTAGCCAAAAGCAATTGAAGGGTTGGAATGAAGCACATGGACTAGGAAATTTAAGTGCTGTTGCAGGGGCGGAAAATCACTATACAAGCAGATCAAGAATCCACAAGTTAGCATAGAAGGCATACCCAATATCCACGTGGCACCCCCTTTCCACAGATGTTTTCCCCTGAAACACTTGTTAACAATGTAGAACTCTCTTGTGAACTTAATGAGAGGTTTGTATGCCAGTGATCATCAAAGCTAACAAGTAGGTCAGCAGATCCCCTTCGACACCTAATCAATCAACCAAATAATGAATAATACAGGACAGCTATGTGTATGCACACTAGTACAATTTCAAAAGATCACCTCTATACCTCTTGGATGGATGATGAGCCACCAAAATTTGTAGAAATCTAACGAATGAGTCACGGGTCTCTGGTTTGATCATCTACATTTTGCAGGTAACATTAGCAATAGTCACAAAATGAGGAGCAAACAGCACACCAATTGTAAATTTTGATTACTTGACTCAAACCTTATGTTCCGAAATGATTTGCAATGCATGAGCTGTTGCTTCCTCAACATCATAAATCGCTCGAACTATCTATATAAGAATAGATTAAATAGTAAATGATGGTTCATACATACTGCATCATTGTGTATACATAAGATCTCATGCAAGTTGAATAGAGAAATCCAGTATGTAATAGCAGCACCTGTTCAGGATCTGACGCATTTTTTGGAAGTGCACTTTCATTCTCATATTTTTTGTCATCTAAACTGAAAGAACTGCAGACAATAAGATGATTGTATCAATAAAAATAAAACATGCATATAATGGTTACATGCTTACATCAGACCAAATCCTAAAGGCATTTGAATAATATAATAGTATTATTAGGCCCAAACCAACCCACCATCACAATTCCCAATAAACACAGGTAATAAACTACATAGACAAGAACAGATGTACAATCAGCTGATGATTCCACATGGAACTATGAACAAAAGTGTAACATACAACATCTTACCTTGCCATCTTCTTATTTATCCATTTAAGTAAACGCTCTGCTGTTCTTCCATCATCAATTAATTCCAATTCACTATTCTTTTGCTTCGGTTCCCACTTAGGGGGATTAAATTTTGTTGGTGGACCCCACACAAGGAATGGATAATGACCAACAGAGAACTTATTGCAAAGATCCAAGTTCACCTGTGCTGTCAAACATTCAGAAGAAATAAGGCATTACTGCATGCCAATGTGAACCACAACATGATGTATTAACAGGTTATCATTATTTACCAGCTTAATGGTCTTCCAACAGAACACTAGAATAAAACAAAGTGAAATTAGGAGCTAGGAGCTATGCTCCACAAGAGAGAACTTCTTTCTACATCTATAGCTTTAACAAAAGGGAAACAAAAGGCTAAATTATTCACCAGTAATCCTATAGGTAATGTCATTACACAGCTAAAAGTGAGGTTGGATCACAGACAATCCCTTCCAAAGTGTGTTGTCCAGATTAAGGAAATTGATAAAAATCCTTCACCCTTCTCCGGTGTTACTGTACCTTTGATGCACAATCAACCCTTGCCATCACAATAATCCCTGGATGTGCAGCATCTGGACCATTGAAAAGTTTTGCGACCTTCTCATAGTGAGGCTGCATATAAAGCAAAAATCAATGTCAGCAGATTTCATTTCAGATCATAGTAGAGTCTACAGCAGGTCACATACCTTGTAGTTTCTACAGGCCGGACACCTGACAAAACATATCAGGCATCCCAGTTAGTTGCAATTAACCAAGACAGATTAAAACGACATTAGGAAATCGATGGAGTAAGAAACTTTCAAAAGTTTATTGGCATAAAAGTAAACAACATGTTGCGGTCACGGGTCAATCAAAAAAACTACTGGATGATGTTGGCCCACTCTTCATCAATAAGAAAAATAAGTTCAGATATAGCAACCAACAGTCTAGAATTTTATCCAACCACAAAAGGTCTTTAGTAAGTGAGAACCCTAAGGATATGGAGAACAAATAAAATACATGATTACTCAGGAAATTTTCAAAAATTCCAAAGCAGCTTGGCAGGCAATATATAGATCATGGATTTAGGAGCAAAACATAACAATTTTCAGATAATTCAATATTTGGCACACTCTATAGAATCAACCAAATCATCATTTTGCCTGTGTAGCAGTTGACAGTAATGTCATCTAAGTACAGCTTCAGAAATACGATGAAATAAGATGTAGCATCTGCTACAGGTTCACTCTGCAGTATGTGGAACTGACATAGTGTGAGGAAATTGCTTTTCACCCAGCACAGAATTTAACATGTAGTTTGAGTGCTAAGTATAGTCAACTACAATATTAGACAGGCTACATCCTGAAAGGAGTACTGAAGTGATTATTACTGCAATAGTTGAGGAAGACAGAGCATGGAGGGCCAAGCCATAAAGCTCCTCTTACCCTTTAACAGATGGCCGTAGAGATCATATTTCCACTTGCAGCTTATATGTCTCAGAAGTACAAGTGAAGGACGCTACTCGAATTGAACATCCACCCACACGGTAGACCTAACACCACTAAAGCAATCCTAGCATACTACCAACAAAAATTCAATCGAGCTACCTATTCAGGGCTTTGCCCACAGCCACAGGCGAGACAAACTAATATAGTAATTTCGATCGACCATACCAGGCGATTTCCACCCATTTCGCGATTTCAAAAACTAACGGACCGATCGAGTCGACAGGAACCCAGCGCATCCAATCAACGGGAACAAACGAAAAAACGGATCAGCCAAGTCAGAGACGAGGGGCCAACCAGTGGGCGAAGAACTCGACGACCGCGAACGACTCCGGCGAGGACTGGAGGAAGGCGGTGAAGTTGGCGGCGTCGAGGTCCATGGCGGCGTCGCCGTGGGCACCGGCAGCCGCCCCGTCGCCCCCGACGCCGAGCGACCGGAGCGCGTCCGCGCCGCGCGGCGCCGCGCCGAGGAAGGCGGCGAGGACGAGCAGGAGGCGCGCCGCCGCGCCCGGCGCCGTCGTGGCCGCCATGGATCGCGGCGGGCTCGGATCTCTCGGCTGCCCGGGCGGGATTTGGTGATCCGTTTCGGACACCTGCCCCTCCTCGCAGAGTCCTCCCGCGGGTAGGAGTAGGACTAGCAGGCTGCTGGGTTTTAGTTTTTTCGCCTCTTTGGGAAATGCTTTTCGCGCAGTTACGCTTCTTTTTTTTGTGGGTAATTATGCAATTGCATCCCTGCTTTATGCTTGCCGTAAAAGCTAATCCGGGATTGGCGCACCGTGACTTCAATAGCATTCATTGCGTGACATGTGGGTCCCCAAGGATGTCGAGGAAAGTCCTGGCCCACGGGCAGCGTAGTGTGATGGGTGGGCCGTGGACCGGAGGAATTTCGTGTTGGGTTCGGTGCGACGCTACGCCACGCTTTTTTCAGGTCAAACCGTGCGAGAGGGAGAGAGTACACCACGCAGGCACGCAGCACCTTGTTTTGTTTGCCGTTGTCGCATTTCCAAGCCCGAACCTCTTTGTGTTTGCTGCCTTGGTTTGTGAGAGGGCAGGTCACAGATCAACCATCTTCCAGTTCGCCTCCAGGAAAGGAAAGATCGAGATAGAGAGAGAGGAAGTCTGAATTTAGACGATGAGAAGATGAGCTGGATCTAAAGTGAGGTATTAGGCCTCGAGATCACTCAAGTGTTATATATAATTTCTAAAAATAAAGGTATGAGCATTATAGCATCATTTAAGAAAAAATTACTACGTATCAATAGAAATAAAACCAAATCATATAACGCTAAGTTAATTTTTTTAAAAAAAAGAGCAAAAACTATACAAGATGTCGATGCAAAATCTAGCTAAATAAGACCTTCATAACTCATAACCAACTACCTAGATTAACTAGACCTATGTGGTTGAAGTCGAACAGAACAAAGCAATGCTCGATCGATGCTCGCTGCCACCAAAACACACATATGGTCACATGGATCTCTACAAAGGGATATCTCCAAGAAGAACAAGATGTAAATGACGTTGTCGCCGCCCTTCCGATGAGCTAAAGTAAGTTTTCACCTAGAGAACCCGATAACGCCTCCAAGGAGAGAAACGACACCCGAGAGTGTCATCGATCCCACACAATGCCAAGCAAGGCTTTTGCCAAAGTGCTTATGCACGGCTAGTTGTGTATGTGCTCACATTAAGAACAAGCCACGAGCAATAGGGAGATTGGGAGAGGAAGACAACTCATTGTCTTCATGGCACTATCCGACAATCATGGGGCTCAAAAACCCCACCCCGCGAGGTCACTCACCACCGCCAGCACGACCACTCATAGTGGCCACTGAGGAGGGGTTACCGCTGCAGGACCGCGCCACAGCCGTGGATGGAACCAGAAGAGCCGGATCCAGACCAAATCTTGCCACTAAGGAGCATCAAGAGACACAACCCCACGGACACAACGAAAGGCGTCAAGCCACATGCACGGCCGCCGCTCGCACCCACAAACTCCAGCTCCACTTGAAGCCCCACAAGTGTGCACCGCCACAGCCATGGGCAGCAAAGCACGATCTGGATCTAGGGATCTGGATCCAGGGACACAAAAGGAATAGGGTAAGATAGACGAGAGATGGAAGGAGGATGGAAAAGAGGAGATGAGAGGGCCATTTAACGAACTACAGTAATAAAATTAAGGCTGTTGATGAAGGAGTGGGATTGCTCTAGTGAGAACTTGAGTAACATTTTTCTTGTCGTCAATGAAGCATCACACCAAGTTTAATTGATCGGGATTGTTGACGTGCGACATTCATTTGTGACAAACTCGTGGTGTGTTTGAATTGCAGTTAGAGAACGATGCACATTTAGGGTGCGTGTGGTTGCATACCCAAAGATAGCCTAACCGGCCAAAAATTATCCATGACAGAAGTCAAGGCAGTGCCAATTTCTGGCTTAAAATGTGAAGTTTGGTTTGTGATTAGGCTAAATTATGTACACTTCGGCACACACAAGTTTTTGAACCACGAGTCCATGACCAAGCCAAATTGTTGCTACAGCTATCCATATGACACGCGGGACCTTTATGCTATTGTTTTTTAGAGTTGAAATATGGCTGACATGGATCTTCATTTGTAGATTTAATTACGGGGAATGCAATGGTACAAACGGTTTATTGATTATAATTCATAAGTAGTCATTTGAATAACCAATTGTGTCTTTATTTTTTTATTTTGTGATTTTACCCCTACTACAAGCTGAAGATAGAACTGGCCCCTATTCTCTTAAGAGTATTTAGTGGTGTCAAATCAATTATAATAAGATAAGTTTGCCTATACCATTTGTCCCTTCCTTTTTCTTAGTGCTTTTGTGAAACCCATTGTTTTTACATCAAACATATGGATAACATTGTAGTAGGTTTAAAATAAACTGTCAACCAAACTCAACAAAATTAACACACAATTCAAAATTTGCAGAACTCCTTTTAACCAAAAGTTGTTTCTTGCGGCAATGAACATGATTTACGGATAAGGTGTAAAATCCATCGTGACAGGTAACCGCATCAAAGATTATTATTTTTGGGTTGGAACCAGAAGACGGTCTCGTTTAGTTCCAAAATTCCACCCCCAAATTTACTATAAAAAAAGATTCATCATCACATCAAAATGTCATAACATGCATGTAGTACTAAATGTAGATTAAAAATTAAAAACTAATTGCACAGTTTTGTTGTACTCTGCAAGACGAACATTTTGAGCCTAATTAATTATTTTTTGGATAATTTTTCACACATACAAACGAACGAAATGCTACAGTAACATAATGATTACGAAAAGACATCATACTCCCAAATTTGGAGGTCAAATTTGGGATCTAAACAAGGCCGACAAGTTGATTGTGGACAGGGATCATATGAAAACATCATTCTAGGAATGAGCCAGAACCAAATATTTATCAAAAATCAATTCAATTTCTTCTGACTTAAACAGAATAGGTTAATTACCTGAGTTCGAAACCCTTGCTAGTTGCCTAGTTGGCCCAGCACTCTGGGGACAACTGGCCATTCTACAGTGCTCATAGGTACAGCTTCTAGTCTTCTACAGTGCTGAATTGGGCTTAGGCCCTGTTTGGTCCAAGGTGACTTTTTTTAGATGACTTATAGTGACTAAACTTTAGTTAGTTGTCCTGTTTGGTTGTAGGGACTTAAAGTGACTAATTATAACTAGTTGGACTGAATAAAGGCCATACTACCCTTCATCCATTCCCCATCCCATGCAGCCACCGCCACCACCACCTCCTCCTCCAGCTCAGCGAGCGATCCCACGCCCAGGCACCGCCGGCAGCCACCACGGGCTCCCCGCTTGCGCCCGCCGACCAGCGCCGCCGCGCCAGGGACGCCGAGCCCTCCGCGCTGGCCTTCGCCACGCGTCCCGTCACCGCGCGCACCGCGCCGGCGATGGGAGGGACCAGGGGATCCGCGCTCCATCGCCCGGCCGCCGCTTGACGCCGAAGCCGGAACACGCCGGGCGCTGGCGGTGGAGGAGAAGCGGAGCGGGTGGAGAGGAGGGCAGGGGCGGTGGCGCGGCTGCAACCCACGGCCCCACCCCGTTCGCCGCCCTTCTCTTCCGCCGGTTCGGCATCTCCCTCGGCGTCGCCGTCGGCGAGGAGGCCTCCATGGAGGAGGCTCGGCTCGGCGCGGCGCGGGAGGGAGGTGGCGGCCGTTGTCGCCCACGACCGCAGCGGCGCTAGCTCGCCGCCGTCCGCCGACGCGGGAGTAGAGGAGGCGAGGCGGCGTGGCGGCGAGGCTGCACGGGGAGAGGATGGGGCGAGGCGGGGGCCCGGCGCGAGATGGAGGGGATTGCATCGGGGTGCGGGGCAGGTGGGGGTAGTGGGGAAAAAGTCGGTATAAGTCTCAAGAAGTCACCAAAATGGAGCTTATAGACTTATGGGGTAGGGACTAAAGTTTAGTCCTTTTAGTCCCCTGTTTGGCATTTTTGGACTAAAATGGATTAAAGTTTAGGTGACTAAAAAAAAGTCAGGGTAACCAAACATGCTTAGTCTAGTTGCTAGCCTGCTACACGCCTAAACCCGTGTAAACCGTCGTGGCTGCAGCCACAGCTTCACGATTCAACGAGGACGCTTGTACGTAAAGAGGCTTCATTCCCACCAAGCAATCGCACCTGTATCCTTTCCTTTTATATATATAGGCAAATCCCTTGGCTTAGTTCTACTGCAAGTCGTAGGATACCTTGTCTTATCCAATACTTTGCCAGGTCTCCCGGAGAAGATACCGAGTTTAGTAATCATGTCAACTTCCCGGCATCAGATCGGAAACACACTGAACAAGATGAATGCTGTGCATACATGCATTTTATTAGGAGATGGCTTGACCACGCGTGCGTAAAGCTCAAGTAGTCAAGTGGCCTCTCTCGTGCAATTGCTACCAATCATGCAAGAGCACATTTGTTCGTTCACCATTGCATTTTTTGTGAAGTGCTCGTACAAGTTCAGAAACTAGCACCATCCGTGAGCGACAGAGTGCTTAGCAATTCATGTCATCATGGGCACATGGCAATTAGTAATTAGCACGGGCTAATCGCGCGGCCAAAGCAAAGGTGGGTCTCCATTCCTGCCGGCGCCGGGAACATGCTTATTGGTCACCCCGGTCGCACCCGTTTCCCCAACTGGGCATGTGAGGACAGAGATCAAGCTCCGGCGTGGCGGCATGCGCCCACCTATAAATAGGCACGCCATGGAGCAGAGCAGAGCACACCAGCCAGCGCAGCAAAGCAGCAATGGCGGCGGTGGCGAAATGGTCTCTCCTGCTCCTCCTGGGCCTCGCACTCCTGGCCCCGGCCGCGCTAGCTGCTGACAATGGCCAGGGCAAGGACAATGGGAAGGACAAGTCCCCACCGCCACGGAAGCATTCCCCGCCGCCGCCGCCGCCGCCGCCGCCGCCGCCGAAGCATTCCCCGCCGCCGCCGCCGAAGCATTCCCCCCCGCCGCCGCCGAAGCATGAGGCATCTCCCCCGCCACCGTACCATACCCCGCCACCGCCGCCGCACGTGCCATCTCCCCCGCCACCGGTCGTCTCATACCCGCCTCCACCCGTGCCGGTGCCGCCTGCGCCGAGCAGCAACGTAGTCTACTGCAAGAACACCACGGCGTACCCCACCTGCACCGCTCCGGCGACCTGCCCCAAGAAGTGCAGGCAGTCGTGCCACATGGAGTGCGACACCTGCAAACCCGTCTGCGGTAAGTATACAGGATTGTGTCTCACTGGCGCATACTAATACTACTCATGTCGTGCGAGCGCGATTCGCTGACGTGGCCGCACGCAGATTGCCACCGGCCAGGCGCGGTGTGCGAGGACCCGCGCTTCATCGGCGGCGACGGCAACACCTTCTACTTCCACGGCCGCCGGGACCGTGACTTCTGCCTCCTCTCCGACGCCGGCCTCCACATCAACGGCCACTTCATCGGCAGCCACGTCCCGGGCGCCAGGAGGGACCCGACCTGGGTGCAGGCCATCGCCGTCCAGATCCCCGGCCACCGCCTCTACGTCGGGGCGCGCAAGACCGCCGTGTGGGACGACGATGCCGACCGCCTCGCCATCGTCTTCGACGGCGCGCCCGTCGAGCTCCAGGCCGTCGCCGACGCCAGGTGGGAGGCGCCCTCCTCCGCGGCGGCGCCCCGCCTGTCGGTGACGCGCACCAGGGCCGCCAACGGCGTCGCGGTGGAGCTCGCCGGGGTGTTCAAGATCACGGCGAGCGCGGTGCCCATCACGGAGGAGGACTCGAGGGTCCACAGCTACGGGCTCCGCGACGGCGACTGCCTGGCGCACCTGGACCTGGCGTTCAAGTTCTACTCGCTCACCGACGACGTGCACGGCGTGCTGGGCCAGACGTACAGGAGCAGCTACGTGAACCGGCTCGACGTCACGGCGAGGATGCCCGTCATGGGGGGCGAGAGGGACTTCGCCGCGTCCGGCCTGTTCGCCGCCGACTGCGCCGTCGCCCGCTTCGCGCACGGCGGCCGCGCCGGCGGGCTCGCCGCCGTTGCCAACAACGAGCTGCTCGCCGGCGTCAAGTGCTCCACTGGCCTCGACGGCGTCGGAGTGGTGTGCAAGAAGTAAGCCAGACCGACCCCCCAGCGCGCTCGAGCGCCGTGACAGAGAAATAATCAACGTCGACGTGCGCGTACGCACATAGTAAAACAGTCGTCTGTGTTGCTCAATAAGCTACCCCATATATGAACGTAGCCGTGTGGTGTGAATCCATAGAACGTGCAGTTCCTCCGCTCCTGTGTACGTACACGTGTATTCTACTCATCGCTAAGAACATTCTGCTGCTTAATTTGGAAAGATTCTTATTGGTCAATCCCATTCATGATCCCGTTTTGGCCATGTCATCACAGCAATCTGAAGCTGCGAGTGCGAGCGACACTGACAGGTAAAACCTACAGACATCAAATGAGGCAGCCTTCAGATCTTTTTTCATGAGACCGTCGTATATCTTCGACAAAAGCCTGCAGGTTCCGGTCCGAGGACCCGCCATCGGTGACAGCGGCTGTCGCCTCCTCTTTCCACGCTGTCGCTCTCATCCGGAACGCCGCCGCCTCTGGCCCGCTCATCACCTCATCGACGCACGAGCGGAGGCCTTCCCGTGTCACCGGCGCCGGCAGCCGGACGCCGACCCCGTACTCCTCCACCAGCAGCTTGGCGTTGGTGAACTGGTCCGACCACCACGGGTACCCGACCATTGGCACGCCGGCGGCAAGCGCCTCGGCGACCGAGTTCCACCCGCAGTGCGTCACGAAGCACCCGACGGCGCCGTGCCCGAGCACGCGCCCCTGCGGGCACCACGCCACGATCTTGCCCTCGCCGCCGCCGCCGCAGCAGCAGGCCGCGAGCGCGTCCTCCGGGAGGAGCCCGCGGCTGTCGTCGCGCACCACCCACAGGAACGGCCTGCCGGCGCCGGCCAGGCCCTCCGCCACCGCCAGCATCTCGCCGCGCCCGACGTTCACCAGGCTGCCGAACGCCACGTACACCACGGAGCGCGGCGGCTGCGCGTCCAGCCACGCCATGCACCCGTCGTCGTCGTCGTCGTCCGAGGCCAGATCGTCATCGACGACACCATGACCGTGCTCCAGGAGCGGACCGACGGGCGTCACCGTCACCGGCGTGCCGGAGCGGAGCGCCTCGATGACGGACTTCTCGAGCCCGTAGAAGGTGTTGACGAGAACCCAGGACACCGTCTTCCCGATCGCCCCGAGCTGCGCCCTGAGAATGTCGCCCCACAGGTTCCGCGCGTACTCGGGGCGAACCATGAGCGGCAGCTCGTCGGCGGCGACCGTCGGCAGGCCCGGCACGGCGACGGCCTCGCCGGGGTCGGCCTCGGAGGGGAAGCCGACGGCGTCGGGGGAGCTGTAGAAGTGGTAGTAGAGCGAGAGCACGGCGCAGGACTGGATCCACAGCATGGCGCACGGGATGCCCATGGCCCCGGCCACGCCGAGCGCCCACGGCACGAAGGGGTTGTTCACGACGCACGCCACGGGCCGGCCCGCGGCGGCCTGGCGCCGGATGAGGCCGGCCAGCGCCGGGGGCCCCTCGTCGGCGACGTGCCGCAGCATGGCGCTGGTGTCCTGGTAGCAGCAACAGAGCGGGTCGTCGTCGCCGTCGTGGTCCGGCGAGCGCTCGCGCCGGAGGTACTCGAACCGGAGACGGCGGCCGGCGCGCGCGCCGTCGTCGGGCAGGGGGCGGAGGCCGGCGTGGCGGAACGTGGTGAAGGTGACGAGGAGGCCCCCGGCGGCGAGGCGGGCGCCGAGGCGGAGGAGCGGGTTGACGTGGCCCTGGAGAGGGAACGACACGAGGAGGACGTGAGGCGGCTGCGACGGCGAGGGCGTGCCCGTGGTGGCGCCTGCTTCTTGGCCCTGCGTCGGGCTCATAGTGTGTATAAACAAAAGAGCTTGCTTGACGTGGTGTCTGCTCCGTTTGGCAACAGAGATTGTGGTGGTTGTTTCGCGTGGAGGAACACAGCATGTCTGAGGAAGCCGAGCGAGCCCTATATAAGGAGCGAGACGGCGTCGGCGTGGTGATGTCCTGTGCGATTGTCGGCGCGGCGAGACATGACAACACGCTGGGCCGGGCTACTGTTGGTGCGTGTTTAAAATGGGAGGGAAAGCAGCTCGAGTTCTTCGGCCCTTTCTCCGGAAAGTTCCCAAAAGTTACTCCCAAATATACTATAAAAAAGAAGATTTCTCATCACATCAAAATGTCATAACATGCATGGAGTACTAAATGTAGATGAAATAAAAAACTAATTGCATCATTTTGTTGTACTATGCGAGACAAATATTTTAAGCCTAATTAATCAATTTTTGGACAATTTGTTGCACATACAAACAAAAATACTATAATGACGCAATGATTACGAAGAGACATCCAACTCTCAAATTCAACCTCCAAATTCTAACATCTAAATACCCCACATATTGCTAATTTTGGGTTCAAACGCTCAGACAAGATCACAAGGAGGATTGACACTTGACAGATGTGTACGTACGACCAACTCACTCGTCACCTCGAATTTCAGCTCACGGAAATCAACATTTGTGTTCAACAGAATCGACGTGCACCAAACTATAAGTATTGCACGATATCTCTTTTCAACACAATGAAAGCTTACAATATTTTTCAAACCAATGCTGCAGTGTGCAATCTGTGTGTGGGTTCCATGAAACCAACATGCGCATATAATGCCATTGGTGGGAGGGAACTCTTTGTTTTTCTTTTTCAAATATAGTATAGACGCAGATGCCATGAGCATCTCCGAAATATTGGTCCTTTGGTGCCAATATAAATCAATCAAAATGGTATTATGTTTTAAAAGAAAAAAGTGAACTCTGCTGTTTAGGTCCTGTTATTTGCATTATGTAGATTACATCAAGGGATTGTTTGGATCCAAGTGCTAATAGGTAAAAGTGCTAAACTTTAGCACTAGGCTATCTAAACAACAATACTAGTAGGTGGTACTAAACGTTAGCCAAGAGTTAAAAAAAGTATTAATTAAGTTAGAGCAGAAGTGCTGATGGGTGCTAAATTTTAGCACTAGTATTTTAGACAATTCAAATGGACCGCGCTATGCTCAAGAAGGAGAAACAAATGATGCAATGATTAGATACGACGGAAAAAGGCCAGGAGCAAAGTGGGATGAAAGGCTAAAACGAATTATAAATCGTCAAAAATGATCAGGTCCAGAATGCTAATGACATAGAATGGGAGTGAGTAATAGGCAACCATATGCATTCTAGAACTAGATGCTAAAATATTTCATTTTCCGTTATCAAAAATAATTCTTGATCTGTTGTGAGTGAGGATCCAAACAAATATATATGGGATCTTTTTGTCCATACCCGTTAAGTTTCATACCCTGAAGGGGGAAAGTGGAGGAATCGACACGGGCTGCTGGCGGATGATGAGCATTTTTCAAAATAAAGAAGTTAGGGCGGAGATGGCACCTCAATGCCGGGGATGTCTTTGGGGCGTTCAGAGTACGCAGTAATGGCATGATATGGACAATTGGACGGTGATCGACACCTTCACTAGTACGGAGTACTATGTATTTTTCTGCAGCTGCAAGAGTTGACCGGTACGGCCATGCACAGATGCCTGCTCCCATCGTCCTCACCAGCTCACCACGCCCGTTCGACTTGTCATCCACCGGCTGACAGTACTTTTCTATCAGCAGAAATCAGCATCAACCATCGACCAAACGAATAGGCCGGGGCCAGACTCGCACAGAGCAACCCGGTGTGGAATCGTGGATGACGCGTGCAGCCTGCACGTGCAGGGGAAGCACGAAGCAAGACACACGGACCTTTTGGAGCGGTGCAGCAGCACACTCATTGCTCCTGGAGCCCGTGCCGTGCAGCAGAGAGATCCGATGCTTCGCTCCCCACATCTCACAGTTTGAGGGGTGTGTGCTGGCGACAAACGTAAATGGTTGTGCATGCCAATGGCGGACGTGACGTCGATGTTGCCCCACTGCAAGTTGCTCGGTGCCTAGCTAGGTGGCCAATGTTTCAAACAAACAAAAAAGCGTCTGTATTTCAAAAAAAAAAGAAAGAAAAGCCAGCTGGCCGAACCAGTGTCCAGTGTGTGCATCCCAAGCTCAAGTGAAGTGCACTCGGAGCAGGGGTCGGTGGATGGACATCTCGACACGTCATAGAGACATTGACCACCAGTCACCCGACGTAGTGGGGGCCTTCCCTCCTGATGGACTTCGTGCGCCATTAAACTTGCCTCGCGTGTGCATCTGCTGTGCCCGATTCCGTATGTTCCCTGATTTCCCCGGTTGGCCCTGTAGATGACCAGCTTCTGTACTTATTTTATCTCGGTGGTCTCTACTTTTCTTTAAAAGAGAATCTGGTAATAATAATAGGCTACTTGCAACGGTACTACCTCCGTTTTAAATTATAGTTCATTTGATTTTTTTACTCTGTTGATCACTCGTCTTATTCAAAATTTTGTACAAATTATCATAATTTTTTGTGGTGGCTTGCTTTATTAATAAAAATTCTTCAAAAAATAACTTAAATTTGATTATATTTACATAACTTTTTGAATAAGATGAACGATCAAACTTATAGTAAAAAAGTCAAATGAACTATAATTTGAAACAGAGGTAGTACAAGACATTTTTTCATCAGACTTAAACTAATCTAAGTCAGTCTCTACGCATGTAGTTCACAATGAAACTTCTCCTTCTCTCTCCTATGCCACATCAGCACATTTAATGCCATACAACTCCCTATGAAATCCTTACTGAGACTGGCCTTAATACTTAGTATACTGCATGCAAAGTGAGTATATCTACAGATCTATGCTTTATTACATATTTTGTTGTAGCTTCAGATATATGCTTTTCTTCGTATACGATAGCTCAGCTCTACACACATAATGGATTCATGAAGACTGAAGATGGGAAGAAGGAGGTGCTCGTCGGCAGCAAGTATGGTAGCCGCTAGGGCTCGCCATACTGGTGGCTCCACCACTGATCTAAGTGCATCACGGAAAATTGTCATATCGTTAGAATAACATCAAATAAATGTGCCGAGAAAAAAACTATCTCAATAATACATTGTATCACCTCTCACCATTTACGTTTTAGTTTTGTTCTAGTAAGTCACGCATTTCTAGCTTTTACTAGGTTTACAAAAAAAATACATCAATACTACAACATCATCATTAATTTCATTTGAATCTGTCATGGATATGTCACGCATTTCTAGCTCTTACTAAATTTACAAAAAAAGTACATCAACACTACAACATCAACATTATTTTTTGAGTATGTCTTGATAGTATTTGGTATTATGGGTCTTGACACACTAAGACGTCTTACATTTTGAATATCGCTGTTTCATACTATACCTAAATCCTAAATCGTAAACACTCCACATGATTAATTGTTACGTGTATGTGTAAAGCATGCTCACAGTTTAGTGAAAAGCGGGCATGTTTTCCTATTCACCTGCAAGTTGTATCTCTATGACAAGTTGTACCTCCATGTTTTCCTACTCACCTGCAAGTTGTATCTCTAGTCTTTACTTTTTTTTGTTTTTTGAGTTAACCTCTAGTCTCTACTTTTTTTTAGAATGTCTCTAGTCTCTACTATGAGTACGTACTGACGAAAGATTGTGGGCCACGGCCTAGTCAATCACAGTGGAAACTGAGTTTTGGGCCGCCGCACCCACGCGTCCACGCGGGCCACTGGACGGCCCAGACGAAACACAGCAAACCACGCGGCCCCGCGAAAGCATCGGCACTCGGCCCCGTCGTCCGTGGGAACTGCGCATGTTCACGAGTGTCACGTTCGTCGGGCCGCGCCGCCGCCAGCACGGGGCCGGGGCGTGTCGGCCGCGGCGCGAGCAGAAAAACTCGGCACCGCCGTGGCGTTGACCTTCTTTCGGATTTGCTGTCCTTCTGCACGGCCTAAACCGCGCGCGCCCGGGCGGGGCGGTGACTCTTCCGACGCGGCGCGGAGGACGGCGATCGGCGACCACGCACGCTAATCCTACGCACCGTCTCGAGTCAACCATATTATATACTGTGTGCCGAGTCCGGGCTGCTCGTGCAGGCACGTACTCCGTACGCGGCCGCTATGCGCGCACGTAGACGATTCCACCGTGCCGGTCCGTGACTGCAATGTGCCCGCGGCGCGCTTGCTGGCCCTCACACATCCAGCCGTAACCGTACACGAACCAGGTGCCCGCTGAGCTCCGCACCGTCACGTGTGTACTACCAGCCAGCATTGTAGCGATGACGGCGCGAACAAGGGGAACGGATTTTTGACGGGATGATGTCTTTGCTAATTTCTCGCCGGCAAGAATGCTTTTCTTCGCCTTGCTAACAACGCATACTACGCTGCCAAATTTCGGGTTTGCTTTCTTCATCAGGCAGTAGTACTCCCAGTTAGGCCAGCCTACCTTGCTTTCACCGGTCAGTCTACGGCCCTCTCTTTGCCCTGTTTTGAGGGACATCATGGTATCTTTGTCCGCAAACAAAATTCATTCCCAGGTTCAGATCACACCTGATACCAATGGAAACTGACAGTGACCGGCCGGTTCCTCTGTCACTCCGTTTGTTGCGTTGTCCGAATCGGAAGATCACCTGGTTGTAGGTAAACTCGCCGGATAACATCGCTCATGTGCTTTTCTTTACAGGATGGTCTAACTACGTAATGCTCTCTCCGGCCGGGGAGATCTGGGTCTCTTAGGATTCATCTGCTCTTCAATATTACACTTTGATGATTGATGATTAATACTATTTATGCAAAATATATTATTTCAAAACGGAGGAGTATAAGAGTATGTTTTATGATGGATTTTAGTATAGACCTTATAGCTTCAATCTCTACGAGGTCTTAGATGCTAATTATATTAGTGGTTGAAACTGAAATTTGAATGACTTTACACGCTGGTTGGTATTTGAAGTTTACACATCACCTTTTCAACGTCTTCCTGAGTATGCTTGTAAGCAACGTTCAATATCATCATTACATGCATGTATTTTCTTTTTATATGCCTCTTGCCCAACTGTATAATATATTATCTAGCTACTCATCTCTAAAAAATATCCCTTTATATTGCTATATGTTTGTCCAGGACTGCTCTCTCCGGTTCAGAATGATTTGGTTTTGGTCATTGGCGGTCTTTAAAAGTACAGCTTTAACTAACTGCGTTTACTTACAATGTGCCTATTAAACATGCAGTGTTGTAATGCAATAAAATCATTTTTTCAAGGCGACCGGTGGATTCAACATACATGCTTAGATCCACTTCTCAATAGAGATATTGATTGTTTTTTCTTCCCTAAATTAGCTGCATATATGGCGTAAGATATTATATGTAAGCAAAGTTATGAATGGTCATTCTTTGAGAAAAGTTTATTAGAAGCACCCTACATGCTTCTAGTATTACTGAAAAAAGCTAGATAGACGCAATATTACCACAAAATATTTTTTGTTCGGCATTTAGTTTTACGAGAGCAAGAAAAGTATCAAGTCTCTATGGCACTATCAAGTTGTAGTAGGCACATTAATTTGTGCGCCTAATTTGAACGGTCCAAGTGTGGAACCGATCTCCTCTTCTCCTGAAGATATTCGCTTTGCTCAATCAATCAAGGTTACACACTTACACGACGTTAATGTGAAAGGAACCGGTCGTCCTCTCCACGCTAAACTTGAGAATGTGAAATGGTGGAAAACTACACAATAGACCGGAGCTAATTAAACAAATGAAAATAATCCTGACCTAGTATATATGTATTTTTCTTTTCACAAAAACATTGGCTGTACAACTTGCTTACTTCCCATCTTGTACATATATCATTTGGAAATTCAGTTCAACTGAATGCTCCAAAAACGAAACGGAAAAGTAAAACGCGCGTATATGCTTATATCACAGGGAGTATCAAAATTTTTTGCCATGGCATGCGTGTGTCAATTAGGCTCTCGACGACAGGTAATGCTCCTCCTGTATGGTCTCCAGCGTCGGCCTCCTCGACCTCGCATTGCTGAGCCGGTGCTTGAGCGCGCCGAGCTCCGCGGCCGCGGCGTCGTCGACCATCTCCTCCAGCCGCAGCCTGCTGGGCGCCGCCTCCTCCGCCGCCACGGCCACCGCGGCGGCGGGCGGCGCCGCGACGAGGTCGGCCGACACCTTGGCGGACCGCCGCGCCTCCCTGGTGGCCGCGGCGGCCAGGCGCGCCGCGTCGGCGGGCGCCAGCGGCGTGCCCAGCCGCTTCATCGGGAACGTGGCGTAGGCGCCGCCGAGCTCGAGCTCCTCGTCGGCCGGCAGCGCGGCCAGGCGCGCCCCGACGCCCGCGGCGCGCGCGTCGACGAGGAAGTGGCCCGGCGCGTCCATCATCAGCTCGGCCGCCGTCGCCGGCAGCGCCACCTGCCTGACGCCGCCGTCGGGGAGTATCACCCTCGCGCACCTCCCGCCCGGCGCCTTGGCCAGCGTGCACCCCAGGTAGTTGCCCATGGCCGAGAGAATCGCTTCAAAGAATCCGCAGAATCAAGCTCGCGCGCGCGCCGCCTTATGTATGGATCAGGATGATGAAGGAGTCCGACTCCGACTGTGAGCTGAGATCGATGGGAAAATGAGGTTGTGGATAGCTTGGTCGTTTGCGTCCTGGCGGCCCTGGGCGAGGACGCGGCGGGTTATATAGCGCGTGGAGCGGCAGCGCGGGCGCGGGGCCGTGTGGAGAGGGGAGAGCTTTGGAAACGCGTGTGGGCGAAGGCGACGGTGAGGGATGGGTGGCAAGTGAGGGGAAAGGATGCGTGGTTTGGTGGGTGTTGGTGGCGTCAGCGCGGGCGCGGGCGTTCCGGGCTCCACTCCACTTGGGTTGGGGGTTCTCGTGTCGGGGCGCGAGCTGCGTGAGCTCGCGATGACGGATGGGATTGGGTCGCGTCGTCGGGTTGCGTTGGCAATTGGCATAGCGGTGGGACGTGGTGGGGTCTGGGCGGTTGCCCGGCTGGGTTTTCCGTTCGGGACGCGCCGTCGCGGCTGGCAGCTCGCCGCCGCCGCAGCCGCGTCACGGAAGGTGCGTCCGCTCGCTTGCCACTTCCAAGGCTCTCCGACGCGTGTGTCCAGCCGGCCGGGTTGCCGTGCGCTGCACCTGCACCGAGTGTGCTAGAGGGATAGCGTGCACTGCACAGCGCAGCAGGATGTCGTGGAACCTTGGGAGTTTTGGCCGGGGTCAACGGCGACACCTCGTGGGGAGATGTTTAAAATGATCTGCGGGTTTACTAGGAAATTACCGATCAGGTTTACATAGAGTGAAGTTCACTCGCTATTAGCCAACCACCCTCTTATGCAAGCCTATTGACCTACCGCGGTACTGTCATATCTTAAATTTTGCGACAAATGATAATCCGCTTCCGCTTGTAGTGCATCTAGCTTCGCATCACGTACCACGCTATTCAAATTATCTGCGTTGCTCCCGCGAAATGAGCAACACGTGGTGGTATTATTGTACAATTTTGGGCTCATTTCACGTACAACTGCTTTCATCATATCATTAGGCTCACATCGGCGCAGGACGGTTCGCTGTTCTGGTTTAAAAAGTGTTTAGTTTCGTCGGTACAGAGAGTCAGAGACTAGTCCTTTCGTCTTATCTTTTTTTCTTGTTCTTGACTGAGAAACAGTCTACCGTTGTCTTATTGAGTGTATGTCGTTTTCCTGAGCCAGTTTGGTGGACACCTCCACGATTTAAACGTGGCAAGCTACCGTGATTGCTAGTTTAACTTAACTTTTCTTTAAGCCAGGGAGAGGCCCTCTTGGACATTTGAGGCACAAAGCCGTGGACAGAGATGCACTCTTTCTAAATTCTAATTAATCTGATGTCAAAGAGATAATGAAAACGCGGATTAGCAGCAGGTTCCAGACATGCCCAGTTGCCCTCCTCGCAAAGATCGTCTTACCCTTGTACTCTGCTATAAAATACTGTAATTAGTACATCACTGGGGTAGGGTGCCTTCAGAAATGAACTGAAACTCGGTGTAAATTTCTCAAATTTTCGGTGGAAACGTTCAGCAGAGTGAACTAGTCCAAATTCCAAAACTCTCCAACTGCAACTGCAACTCCCAAACCCACCACACAATTCACTATGAAACTTTCTAGCTCGAATAGATAACAAACCGACCGACGTTTTAATTGAAAAATAATAACCAGCCGACGAATCAGCCCGATAAAACTCATGTTAGATTATGCCACAAAAGACCATTTCCGTAAAGCAATGTCTTTCCCCAGTTCACCACCAATCGCCTGGACTCTGCAAGCCTAAACCGCACTGACAGAGACACTCCTGTCTGCAAAGTTAATGACCAGTAGTTCTCTGCAGTACCTCGGAGAAATTGACGAGAAGGATAAGCGCGAGTTGACCACGGAAACCGCATCAGCCCAAGGTTGATGCTGATCTGCAGCTGACATGATCCTTCGTCAGTTTCATCACAAGAACGTCCCCGACGAAGCTGCTGGGAACCTGCAGGCCTGGGTGATTGAACTGAATAATACGTAGTACATTAGCACTGGTACCAAGCCATGAACGCGCGACACAGCCGCCGTGCTGTACCTGCGCGTGGACTGGGTGAGCTGCTGCGGAGATCAATCGATCACGTTGGAGACGTGGGTGGCGAGTGAGCGCTTGGCCGAGTCGTTCTGGCACGATGGGATGAACCTGAAGTCCTGAACCACTTGCTTGCGGGGTCTTGCGTGGTGTCAACTGTGGCCAGGTGGCCTCTCTGACCAACGGCGGCAGCTTGGAACTTTTGAATGCTTGTGGCCTGTAAAGGTGATTACTGCTGATTAGTGGAAGCCTGCACCGGGGTTTGGGGCAGATGGCAAGTCTTCGGATTGGGAAGGGTTGACCTATGCATAGTGTGTGTTTGGTCAACCCTTGGTGGTTTCTGCACCTGGCAGCCATTGAGCGATCAGACAGCATGTTGTGTGTAGTACTCCCGTGTCAACCGTTGGTCGCTTCATAACAGCTTCTTGAAAAATCTATTGTTATCAATTCTTGTTTGTGAGTACACGTAATTCATCATAACCTTTCATGCTACTACTTTCATCCGTGGAGAACATCATCAGAGCGACGCCACTGTTCAATAAAGCTTCATATTCATCCACTGCCAGCCTTTCACTTCCTTGACGAAATGATTGTTGACTAACCTAAATCGGAAGCTACCAACCAATTTGTGAAGCTCTAGTCAGCTAAAACGTTCATTTCTAGCTTCTTATTTCGTACATCCACCGGAAGCCTAAATGTCTTCACTTCCACTACAGTAAAAGAAACTTCTCCAGAACCACGAGGTCACCAGCCAATTCAACTAGGTTACCCACAGGGTTCGGCCACTAAATTGAGTAAGCAAATTCATCAAACATGCATATGAAAAGTTGCTGAAAATAACCCTTAGGACCTGTCACCTGCATTGCATATGTGGTGCTCCAAGGAAGGAGGAAAATAGGTCATGTCTAGAATGTAGAATTACACCTGAATTCACAAGGATTTAACATGAAAACAATTGAATCGCAGTAGGAGTCAGAAGCTTTTCTGAGGAAAACTAACTAAATATTTACATCAGAATATAACAACGGACAATTTCCGTATCTTTAAAGCATTATTTGTGCATATATAAAACATGGTTACAACTCGAAGCAAGAAGTGGCCGACTGCTGTCGACCTAGACAAGCGTCTCTGACAAGACAACTCTGCTCTCAGGATTCAGACATTCAGCTATACAGCAGGGATTTCCAGGCATTCTTGGTAATCAAGCGACTCGTGTGCCCCGATAGACAGCAAGACGTCTCTCTCAAGCGAATACGCTCTGTAGTCGATTTCCTCGAGCAAGCATAGATCTAGTTTGTCAGTGTCGCAGGCGAAGGTGATACAGACAGCAGCTGAAGTTTTTGTGGCACCCAGGAATTGTTGCCACTTGCCAGTTTGCCACTGTCGCTAGGAGTTGATGCTGATCAAATTCTGTTTCCTGTGATCTTCCGTCTCACTCGAGCTTCCTGATTGGAAGACTGCCGAGTTCCGAACTGAGTGAAAGACTGCTAAGTTCTGAAACTCGCGATTGAGGGGTGTCGCCCGTATCAATTGATGATAGAGAGATCCGAAACTCTTCCATCCACAAATGCCCATTTCGCATTACAGATAGTCGATTCGGGGGCGAAGTACACAAACTGAAGGTAGTTTTATGTTCGACAAGGTTCCTTTGTTTCATCATATGCTTATCTCTCTTCTAATGTAATAGAAGACATAGCATGGCACATTTGTATTGGTCATTCACTTCAATCCAACTGATCACACTTTAACAACAAATTTGTGATCAAAACAGAACTTGACCAACTGATTCCGCCAATCAGTTGCAAGACATAAATAGCTAAACCTGTCGAAACTAAGACCGTAAACGGTATCAGAACTTGAGAGAACATAATTTACCAACCAGAAGCCATAACTTCACGATCTGTTGGATCTGCATTACAACGGACACAAGTTTCTGGAGTCATGTAACGTTGGTGCAGATGAAATCAATGTCACTGCAGTTGCTTATTTGGTTGTAAAGTGGAGGAACAAAAAAGACAAAAACAAGCATCCCTCAGCAGGAGATGGCACTCCAGCTCGTCCTGCCTAACTGCGAAGAGCATTAAAGCTTAAAAATCCAAAAATGGAACTTGTACAAGGTGCAATAATCAAGAAGCCTTCTTATGAAGCATTCTCCTTGGCGATTTTCTCGGCCTTGGCAATGACTTCCTCAATGCCTCCCACCATGTAGAATGACTGTTCAGGGAGGTCATCATACTTCCCGTCCAAAACACCCTGCACAATACCAGATCCATTAGCAAAAAAGGCACAACCTAAACAAGTATGGCAAAGCTCAAGTAAGCACTGACCAAAATGCAGTTTCTGAACAAATATGGCCATTTTTACCTGGAAACTTGCAACGCTCTCCTTGAGCTCCACATACTTCCCAGGAGCACCCGTGAAAACTTCGGCGACATGGAAAGGCTGGCTCAGGAAACGTTGAATCTTCCTTGCACGTGCGACTGTCAACTTGTCATCTTCACTGAGCTCATCCATACCCAAAATGGCAATAATATCCTGAAGATTTTTGTAGTTCTGAAGAACCTTCTGAACACCACGAGCAGTGTTGTAGTGATCCTCACCCAACACATGGGGAGAAAGCATTCTGGACGTGGAATCCAGTGGGTCGACAGCAGGGTAAATACCAAGCTCAGAGATCTGCACAACATGCACACCCATGTCATAACAAGCACATCATATACATAATGCACCAGCCTACAGGACCAAATGGACAAACCTGTCGGGACAACACAGTTGTGGCATCAAGATGAGCAAAGGTAGTAGCAGGAGCAGGATCTGTCAAGTCATCAGCAGGCACATAGATAGCCTGGACAGAAGTAATAGAACCCTTCTTTGTTGTCGTAATTCGCTCTTGCAGTCCTCCAAGATCAGTTGCAAGGGTTGGCTGGTATCCCACAGCAGACGGAATACGTCCAAGAAGAGCAGACACCTCGGAGTTTGCCTGGTATCAACAGACAGCAACAATGCCACCAGATTTAACATCAATGCAGCATTGAAATGAGTAAAGAACAGATTATCAGATGCATATTTTTAGCAGACCAAATAAATGCCCTGCAGAAATTACCTGAGTGAAGCGGAAAATGTTGTCAATAAACAGAAGCACATCTTGTCCTTCAGCATCACGGAAATGTTCAGCAACAGTCAAACCAGTCAGCCCAACACGAGCACGAGCACCCGGGGGCTCATTCATTTGCCCATAGACAAGAGCACACTTGCTTTCACTCTGCCGCAGAAAGAACATATATAAGAGATGGATATATTTGATATGCCAATTCCACAAAGAAATCGAGAAATAGTAAGACTCACCTGCTTGTCACCTAGCTTGATGACACCACTTTCAATCATTTCCCTGTACAAGTCATTACCTTCACGGGTACGTTCTCCAACACCAGCAAACACAGAGAAACCACCTACATACAAACAAACCAGTTATCACAATCAGAGGAAAATAAGCAACCAAGCCAAATTCACCATGATACTCAATGCAATACCAACCATGAGCCTTAGCAACATTGTTGATCAACTCCATAATAAGGACAGTTTTACCCACTCCTGCACCACCAAAAAGACCAATCTTTCCTCCCCTTTGGTAGGGTGCGAGAAGATCGACAACCTGCGTGTAAAAGGACCATCATACTACAACCATCGTAAAGGAAATGGCAACATATGAGCTACTGTGAGGAATCCTAAAATTCAAAGGTTCGCGAATGACAATGTAACAAAACTTACCTTAATTCCAGTAACAAGAATTTGCTGCTCAGTGGCTTGCTCAACAAAAGCAGGGGCCTCACGATGGATAGGGAGGAAGTGGTTTGTCGCTGAAATGAAGAAAAATACAAGATAAATAAACCTCTTGCACAGACATCTCAAAGCAAAAATACACCACAAAGTCCAGCAACTTACTTATGTCACCCTTCTCATCAATGGGTTCACCAATAACATTCATAATGCGTCCAAGTGTAGCCCTGCCAACAGGCACCTACCGAGAGGCGTAGTTTTGAAGTCAGAAATTATAGTGAAATTGGCCTATCCTGACAGTATTACAACTGAGACACTGAAACTATACACCACCGGTATATATGATAAACATACTTGACAAATTAAATCCTCAACATTATAATAGCAAACGACACTAAAAGCAAGCACATGGCAACTATTTGAAAATCTATAAATGACAGAAAGTGATAACAATGCAGAAATTATTTTACACCATATAAAACCACAATCCACCAACTAATCAATCAATGATCGGACGATCTAAAACCTAATCACTGGCTACGCAGATCTGCGTGCCCAGATCAAATCTGACACTATTAGATCCACATTTCATCAGATCGAGCAGTACCATCGCAAAATGCAATGTACGGTCAACGACAAGAAATGGCGAGCGTCCTTACGGTGATGGGGGAGCCAGTGTTGAGGACGCGCTGGCCGCGAACGAGCCCCTCTGTCCCGTCCATAGCGATGGTGCGGACCATGTTCTCGCCAAGGTGCTGCGCCACCTCGAGCACGAGGCGGATGTTGTTGTCGAGCACCTCCAGAGCCGTGAGGATGGGCGGGAGCCCCTCATCAAAGCGCACGTCGACGACGGCTCCGATAACCTGGCACACCTGGCCGATGGCGCCGGCGCCGGTGAACTCGTCGGTGATCTTACCGCCCCCGGTCTTCCCGGTGGCCGGCGGTGAGGCAGCAGGCGCGGCCTGGGCCGCGGCGGCGGAGGCGTAGGAGGCGGCGCGGTTGAAGAGGTACCCGGCCGGGGACGGGCGGTGCGGCGGCGCGCGCGGGCGCGGCGCGGCGGGCGACGCCGCCCGGAGGCGGGAGGCGGAGCGGAGGAGCGAGGAGACGACCCGGCGGGACGCCATGGCCGGAGATCGCCGGAGACGCGGTCCGGATCTAGGGTTGGACTTTGGCGCTGGTTGCGGCGGCTCCGCGATAGAGGGGGAGGGGGGAGGGGGGAGTGAGGCCGGGGGTGTGGGGGAATAAGTGGGTGGAGATATCGAAGAGGGATCGGCGAGTGGACCTGGTCTACGGGAGACCGCGAAGCGTGGGGGAGCAGCCCGTTGGTGGTGCGCTCGGTTTGCTGGTGCATGGAGCCGGTCCAGCGAACGAGTGAGCGTGCGGTTTGGGCATTTCGAGGATGAATTTGT
This sequence comes from Echinochloa phyllopogon, assembly GCA_033239725.1. NCBI lineage: Eukaryota > Viridiplantae > Streptophyta > Magnoliopsida > Poales > Poaceae > Echinochloa > Echinochloa phyllopogon. Next base: position 16,057,669 of record BTCW01000003.1, on the reverse strand, counting down.
TTGCTTGGTTTTGCAGCGGCTGGAATATATTCTCTTTTTTCCTTTTTTTCTTCGCTGTTCTGGCATTTGGCAGGGACCACTACATGTGTTTTAAATCGCATTTGGTTTTTGCAACTTTGGTCGAGATATAGCATATTGTTACGGTCAATGTATGTCTCACGTAATCCTCGATGGCAATATTTGATTACTGAAGCGGCTGTTCTTTTTCCTCAGAGGCCAACAGCAATTTGCTCTGTTCCAAGAGAAAAATGCGTAAATTTATGCCTGCGGAAGGCCCAGCAACCTGTCAGCTGGTGGGGGATGGGTGTGTAAGGAAGGAAGCCAATGGCCTGTGGGCCGTAGCGATACTGTATCGCGCAAGGCCGGCCCACTCGTCTTTAGCATCCGGTACAAATGCGGCAGCCCGGCTGGCCTGCGAGGTGCCGGCCATGGTGCTAAGGGTACTCCCTCCGGTTCCATATTAGAAGTCGTTTTGGACAATGTTTGAGTCAAACATTAGAAATATAAATAATAAATAACATTTAATTCGTTGAGTTTGGAAATATAAAAATTATATAAATAGATTGGTCTTAAAAATACTTTTATAAAAATATACATATAAGTTTTTAAGAAATATTTTTATAGAAAAGAGAAGTCAAAGTTGTGTTTTGGTGACCGCGTCGCTGTCCTAAACGACTTCTAATACGGAACCGGAGGAGTATGTTTGGTTTGCCGCCACAGTTTGCTAGGCTACAGTCTACGGCGCCGCCACAAAAAGCTGCTGATGTTTGGTTGGTGATTAAGCTTTGGCTGCCACAGCTCTTCTAGTTACTTTGCAGTGGAAGTTCACGCCACAGTGTGGCGGCTAATTTTCTCGTCTAAGGTTCGGCGCCGCCGCAAGTAAGGTGTGGCAACTAATGGCCAGCAACCAAACATACCCTAAGAAAATAGCCAGGGATGGCACTGGCAATTTTGTAGGAGCATCGGTGCTGATTTTGGATGGGATTTTAGACCCAGAGATTATGGAAGCCGTAGCATGCAGAGAGGGCCTTGCTTTGGCCTCTGATCTTGCCCTGCAAGATCTCAGACTACCTTGCGAATATCAGCGTGGTGAGGAGCATCAATGATGGGAGTATGGGGTCTTATGGCCATGTCGTGATGGAGATTCAAGCTGGATCGAGGGGTTTTCATCGAGCTGAATTTGTTCATGAAAAGAGAACTTCCAATATGGATGCTCATAACTTAGCGAGAAGCTCGGTTAGATTAGAGAGTGGGAGGCATGTCTACCTGCTCGATCCGGCAGATGGCGTCTGTGAAACTCTTACCCCTGCTGTGTAATATGAATAGCAGTGGTTGTCTCAAAAAGAAAACTAAGAAAATATTCCTTTACCTCAAAAATAAAAAACTAAGAAAAGATTCCTTCATCAAAACGATAATAAAAGGAGTTGCTATTTTTCTCAGGAAAATGAAAAACAGACCATAATTCGGTCGACCAATCTTTATATGTACAGGCAAATCCATGTGTTTTCTTCAACCTCTCTTTCTCTCTCGGAATTTAGGCATTTAACATTCCTCCTGCTTTAGGAAAAAAGTCAAAAACACTGATGGTGACCTTTGAGTTGACAAATTTAATAAAATATTATATTGAACGGATTATCAGGGAAGTAGGGATGATAATATTAGAGATAAAAGGAGTTGATGTTTTGTTGGGCAAAAGAAAAATAGACCATAGTTCAGCTGATCAATCTCATATGCACAAGGCACGCCTATAAGGACAGGTATATTGCTACACGTCAGCGGTCTTATAGGTCGTTTCATGCAGCGCCACGTAGGATTTTTGCTGATGTGGAGGAAAGAGAGCGAGGTGAGAGAATGAGGTTGTTTCTTCGCGAAACAACCGCCTCATGAGTTAGGACTATGAGACAACTCCCCCACCATTGTACGAGTTTTGTTGCCATGCAACCAATAATATTTCTTTATTTTCTTATAAATTAAGGGACTTTGTATTAATATGAGACAACTAAAACAACAACCTATTGTATACTCTGATAAGTTGTCTCAAGATTACGTGTCACTGTATGAGACCGCCTATTAGACGGCACCGATGTACTTGCCCTAATGTAAGCAAGCAACCCTACTTATATGAGCAATTTCGAGAGCATGGGTTGGCTTATCAAAACTAATAAAGTTGTGATAGGTATCTCGTTGTTAACGGGCACATTAGCTGCTAAAAGAAAAAAGTTGGTACATCCTGAAATAAATATGACAAGTCCGAATAAATATGGCATGTCCGTACCTATACTATTGTCGATTTTTAACAGATTTATCCCTGAAATAATGCCAGAGAAATAACGCAGGGCGAATCAGTGGAATTTGCATAAAACGTCAGAGATATACAGCTCTAAAGTTTTAGTTAGAAGTTGTTGGGATTTTTTAAAAAGTTGACGGGAACAGGGCTGGATGGGCTGATGATACAAAAGAAAAGTATTTGTAAAGCAACCAGAACAATTCCCAGACACACATGAGCTCGGGTCCTATCTCTAATCCTCCCCTCGCAGCAGCCCTGTGCCTATATACCAGCCGATTTTCTCCCTCTCCACGACTCCATCCACCGTCTTCATCCCGCCACACTAACCTGGCTGGTTTCTTAGGTCCTTGTGAGTTGTGACTTTCATTCCACACAACCATCATGAAAGCGAGAAATCAATTAAAAATAGGGCACGTTTCTGTCATGTGCAACATGCTTGCGCCTTGCGAACTTACGCGATGGTGGAACGGAACGGTGACGCCAAACAAAGACTGACCCGGGCAACACATCATAGCCCCCTGGCGCTTTGCACCATGAATCATGCGTGCACCTCTAGACGAAACTGAATTAAGGAGCCAAATATAATCCAACTGTTCCCGCAGCCAAAGCGCATGTGCTCCCCCTCTTATCATACCCTGTCGAAATGGCGCCACCGCCACCACCACTTGCGCTTGGAAACGGCGCACGGCTCCGAGTTGGAACGCATGTTGGATAGCCAGTAGTCAACAGTTTGACGAAACACACACATCACGGGCTAGCCGGTTGGGATGTCGGAGTATCGGACAGTACATACAGTGATACGTACAGGCTCGATCGTGGAATAGCTTTACCTGAATTTTCGACGGAGAAAGAGAAGATCTCCCGGCTCGATCAGGCTCGAGTTCTCCTGCCCGCTAGCGTTTGGAAGCACGCGCCAGCACCGAATCAAAAGCTGGAGCAGTCGGTGCCGGAGCTGTTCTCCACATATAGGAGTATACTTTAGCACCCTAGGAAGGTAACAATAATCACCGTAAAAACAAAGTTATTTGACCATTACATGCATGCATGCCCAAGGCTAAAAGCAAAGGCCTTCCAGCGAGCTAGTAGACGAGAGCACCGGGGATAAAGAATAAATAAAAGCTCGTCTGGTCAAAAGAACCGCGACGACAAACGACGACCGCACAGAACGGAACGGTGGCGGGCGACGCGACGGGCTCACCACACACGGCGCACGGCGGCTCCGGCTCGGCCGTACCCACGGGCCCCGCTCGGGACGCGCCGGGTGGCTATAAAATCCGTAGCCCAGAGCGGCATCACCCGGCTCTCTGCCGTCTTGTACTTGTGCTGTGCACCCCCCGTACGGCTACTCGGGTCAGACCCGCCAGCCACAAGCCCTTTCGCCTTGCCTGCATATAAGCTGCGGCCTGTGTGCCGCGCCGGGCCCTCTGCCCGCCTGCTTCTTTCTTGTCTCTTGGACGCCGTCGCCGCCGCCTCTCGGGCTCGATCGGGCGGAGATGGGGCGCGCGCCGTGCTGCGACAAGGCGAGCGTGAAGCGGGGGCCGTGGTCGCCGGAGGAGGACGAGCAGCTGCGGAGCTACGTCCAGCGCCACGGCATCGGCGGCAACTGGATCGCCCTGCCGCAGAAAGCAGGTACACTTGCACACTCCAGCCCATCCTCCCGATCGCCATCGTGTCGTTCTAGCTGTGATGATCAATGATCTTGGGTCGAGCGGATTCTGGAGGCTGATCCAGCATTTGTTATTCAGGTCTGAACCGGTGCGGCAAGAGCTGCCGGCTGCGGTGGCTCAACTACCTGCGGCCGGACATCAGGCACGGCGGCTACACGGAGCAGGAGGACCAGATCATCTGGTCGCTCTACAGCTCCATCGGGAGCAGGTGGTCGATCATCGCGTCCAAGCTCCCGGGCCGGACGGACAACGACGTCAAGAACTACTGGAACACCAAGCTCAAGAAGAAGGCCATGGCGGCCGGGGGCGCCAGCGCCAGCCGGGCCCTCGCCGCCGCGCCCGCCACGCCGCCGCCGGCGCTCTCGCCCGCCTCCTCGTCCGTCACCAGCTCCAGCGGCGACACGCGCTTCGCCGCCGCGTACCCGCCGGCGCAGCACCAGCCGCGGGGGCTCATGCGCTTCGACGGCGCCCCGGCCCCGGCCCCGCAGCGCGGGCCGCACACCGAGCTCGCGCCCGTGCCGCAGCCCGCCACGGTGGCGCAGCTGGACGGCACCGGCGGCGGCGTCTGGGCGTCGTCGTCCGCCGTGGCGGCGTTAGACGACGTGTTCTTGCCCGACCTCATCGCCGGCGGCGAGCAGCTGTTCCCGTACGGCGAGCTCTTCGGCGGGCTGCAGCAGCAGGACCGCGCGCTGGAGCTCTCGGCGTGCTACTTTCCCAACAGCCTGGCCGAGATGTGGGGCGCCTCCGCCTCCGACGCCAAGCCGCAGGGCCTCTGCAACACCTTGACATAGGAGAGAAGAAGATGGCAGGATATGCCCATATACTTCACGGGGGATTGTGTTGCGCGAAAACTTCAATTGCGGCCATCGAGATTCATGAACGGCTGGAAGTTTGAATTGATCCGTCGCGCTAGCGTAGTCGTTCTTGCTCTGATCCTCCCTTCCTTTCTCGTGCCGACCTTCTTTCTTTTTTTTTTGTTACTTCGCGTGGACATAGCGATCGAGTAGTAACCTGGTATTTTGCTGTGTATTACATGTAAATTAGTACGATCGAGATGTGAATTATGCTTTGCCCGAGTCTACTCTTTCTGAAAACCTCATCCTCTAATTGTTAGCTTGTCTGTATCTACGCTACGCGCCGTGAAAACGATGGCTCTCCGAAGTCCCACCTCTTGCGCGTCTGTCCCAGTCTCGTGCCGCGCCGCGGTGACGATCGGCGTACGTACAGTGCCGCAGTGCAGTAGCAGCTCAGTGCCAATGGATGAGGAGTATGAATTATCAAAAAAAAAAAGGCAAAAAGGATGAGAAGTGTGCAAGGGAGGCTGCCACGTAGGACACTGTCCACTGACACTGAACGCTATGGTTGCATGCATGATTTACAGTTACACCTCCATGACAATTATATATGTATGTTTCTCGAAGAGAGCTTAATTAACAAATGCAGAGGAGCCTTTTCTACACTGCTCGATGGATGTGTGCCTGACGGACATGCATATGCATGGACCGGACCAATTCATGAGGGCCGGCCGGGCTCGCTGTTTGTTTGCGACGCATGTGCCACAGTGCTAGGACTTGACCCGCTCACATCTCACCAAGGCCAATGGCGAGGAGAGGCGTGTGGACGCAAGGGACCTTTGCGAGATCCCCCACGACCCTGTGTATCACGTTACAAATATATTTTTCTTTGGAGGGCCTGCAAATATTCTTTTCCTTAATAATCCCCCCTTTGCCCAGCATTACCAATTAGTCGATCACTTGATCCTTGTCAATCAACCTCGGAGCTACCACATGGTCATCCGGCCATGTCATGTGAGATGGTTAGGTGAGATGGTTAGATGGGTGCACGCGTGTGAGCCGAGGTCTTGAGTTCGAATCCCGCAACACACAAACATGTCATTTTATATTGATCACACTTTAATTAGCCATGTATACAATCGTTGTCCGTCTTGTAAAGTGACTAGATAGGAGACTTCAGGAGCACGACAAGGAGGGGGTGCCGGGCCTAGTTGACCGTGGCAAGAGCAGAAGAGCTAGCGTCGGTTTCGAGGAAGCTTCCTTAGCTTGGGCCACTCTGAGGACCTTTCGGTAATGTGCCCTACAAAGATTTTTCACTGACGTATTGCGAATATTTTACATGGAAGAATTGGCTGCATTGTTCGTTTTTTTGGAGCCTGTTGTTGTACCGCGCCGGTGAAGTCATGCTGACAGTAACGAAGTTTGAATGTTACATCACTGTGGAAACTAGCCAATTTACTAGGAATTACACAGTTTGCTTGGTACAGTAACTTTCAGAGCTATTCAAAGTAAGCGTACTACTGCGCCATGTTTCGTTTTGAGTATATATATATACTACGCGTTGGCGCGTTGCCTTCTATACTTTTCCTTAGGCAAAAATCAACCCTTGCGTCATTTGTTCATCATGAGCTTACTGTCCGCTGCCGTCACACCTGAACAAATATTTTACATGGAAGAACTGGCTGCAAGGGAAGCATCTCCACTAGAGCAAGGCGACGCATGTCAGAGTGATATGGGTGGGGTGGATGTAAAATTTCAGCAAGATGTGCAACGGCGTTTAATTTCAGATGGAAATTAAAGAACAGTTGTTGCGAGGTGCTTTTCTCCAAAAACATATAGCCCGAATCGAGTGAGCTTTTCTGGTCGGTATATTTGGCAATAATGTTAGGTCAAACTCGATCCTTTAGCTCGTTCGTTCCTTGCCTGACCCTAGTAGATGGCAAATATTCGAAGATGGCTATAGAACATATATCTAGCGATGAAAATCGGATAAGATCAAGCAATATGTACTGAAACTCTGCTGTCATGCAATAATGTTGTACTGTGATCGACCCCGGCCCACAGCGTTTTCTACTCTGCATTTTGCTCAATTTGGAGCTCGTTGACGTTATTTTGGGGGTACACTCATTGACATCTTTAGGGTTCGCTCGGCTGTTAGCTGGTGCCTTGTCATCGACTCAACTCCAAGTATCCCCCACATTTCGACATCAGAGGTAGGTGGTGGACGTGCAACAAGTCAAGACAGGTATGCATGGATTTTGATCATCCGGGGAGTGGACTTCGTTATACTGGTCTGTTCAGGGATTCTCTCTGTACTGGCAGGAGAAAACGATGAGAAGAAACGACATGCCTGCCGGCGGCTCCACGCTTTTGCTTTGCTTTGCTGGTTGCCCCAACGATCTAACTACCACTCACCAAATGCATTGAACTGCATGTATTTCATTAGTTGAAGTAGACACATGAAGATTGCAAAAAAAGACGAAATAAGATGTCGCGAACTTTGGCACGTGGGATAGCCCACAAACTTTGGTATATAGAAGAGCATCGTAACAGAGATGTATTTTTTGGCATTTTGCAATTGTCAAGCTAGAAAGTATATTTACGCCATGCATATGTTACGCTAGAAGTTCATTTTGTTTCGAAAAAGAAGAAGTTCATTTTGTTTCAATAACAAAACTGAGCACACTTCAATTAGTTAGTTTTCTCGTGTGTGTTTAAGTGGTAGATGTGTTTGAAAAAAACACACATAAATCTTGAACCATTTCTCCGGCAAAGTTGGTCTCTGATGCATTGTGAAGTAGACTTCGTAAAGCTTTCAAGTTGTTCAAGTTGTTGTTTTTATTAAAATAGAGAGGAACACGAAGAAAGAAAGCTTTCAAACGGTATATAGCATCCTACGCAAATTCGTTATTGACTGCGTTCAGTCGGCTATAATAAAAGTTGAAATGTGCAATAGAATCGTTGACCAGTCAACCCACGTCCTACGAGTCACTGCCCTCAGGGCCCGCCAAGCCTGACTCGCGTCGCCCCCCCCCCCCATTCCGCTCCACCCAACAACGGCGGCCGGGACGCGGCGGCGCCGGCCCTCCGCGACCTCCTCGCCTGCTTGCTTCTCGACACCTCTCCGGCCACACCCCCGGCAGCCCGTGGTCCGGTCGCCGCCTGTTCTTCCACGACGCCGCGGCGGACCTGCACGCGACGACGGCAGGGCGCGCGCCTAGCTGCAGCGTCAGTGAAAGCGACGTGCTGAGTGGCTCGCAGGTCCCGCGCGCGAAGGCGAAGCAAAGCTGGAGAGCGACCAGCAAGGCGAGCAAGGCCTCGCTAGCTGCTGTCTCTTTCTCGATCGGTACCAGCGTGAGAGGATCACATGATCAAAAGGTGGCGTCTCGCAGCATCACCCGGACTGCCGGTGTTCGACCTTAACCTGTCGGTAAAAGGATGCGCGCTTTTTCTTCTTCAGAAATCAGAGAGAACAAAAGGATTCAGGGATGCCATGATTTCGAGGACTTTCTTTTTGAAATTTCCGTGTCGTCGGTTTGAATGTTTGATCGCCCATTAAACCCTGTCTGATCCGATCCCTCACGTTTTTTCTTTTCTGTATGGACTGTGCCACTAGAAAAACATGCTTCATCAGCAGATAAAGTTTGATGCATGCGTGCCTGACCGAAGAGTGAAGACGGCTACAAGACCTCGCTGTTCCAACTAGGATATCGTCGAGAGAACCAAATATAAAACTAAGCAATTGGCTCCGGAACACAAGACCTACCGGCTATAACAGACGGCAGCGGAATCAACAGGCCAGATATGCAGAAAGCTGGAGCCTTTGACCCTGTGACAAGCACTGCAAAACAAACAAAAGTTAGGCAGGTTGACACCCATGCATACTTTGCCATAGCGTCACAAGAAGGGGACCCTAGACCCCTATGGACCTTATGCATGCTTAGCAACGGCAAATGACCGGTGATCTCTCCCAATCAAACTGCCTTTAACAACTGCACACACTTGCCATAATCCCCCACTTAGAGCGATCGATCCCTTGCGCTTGTCTGTACCGGGGCGTGAATATTCCGCAAAACTGCTTTTTTAATCAGTGCACCTTGCGAGATGCAAAGGGGAGCTATAGCTAGCAACTTAGCATAGGATGGGGATAACTGCTGTTAATGTGGCTGGTTTGCACGCCCTGTCCCCTTGTTTGCTTCTCTCGCCGGGCGTATTCTCGTGGCCCTGTTCCTGCCCTGAGGTGGCGGGTTTTCCGTTTACAGTTACACCCATCCTGCTGCACTGCACCTGTCTGATGCCGTGAGCCTGTGATGCGAAGGAATCGCTGTCAGGTTTTCCCCAGATTTTCAAACAGGGTCCGAGGAATGTTCTTGCCGGCAACAACCCGCGAGACTCAGCAAGTCAAAAGTCTCGTGGCTACAGATAAGCGCCAACAGCTTGTTTACGGGGCTAGTAGGCTACTACGAGGAGTGTTTGGTTCACTTGCTTAGAAACGCAGGCACCACGGATTTGCGACCGTTGCCGGGGCCGTTGGGCTCGAGGGATCTGCGACAACCCGCGCCGTTTCACACCAGGCGCGCGCGCGGCTCCTCTCCACAAGGCACCCGGATTTCGCATGGAGCGCGCCGCAGCCGGGAGAGCGACGCGCGTGGAGGAGGCTTGGCCTTGGCCAATGGCCAGGGCCCTACGCCCCTACGAGACGACCCGAGGGAAAACGAAGCGTGCCGCGGCAGCGGCTAGTGCGCGTGTGGGTCAGTCAGGTTGACGAGCCCTCAGCCTCCGGGGCGGTGATGATGCGGTGCCGTGGCGATGCCGCTTGTGGGCTTGTGGTTGTGGCTACGCGTGCTCCTGCGCTGTGTTTCGCTGGAGATCATGACCCGGAGAAATGGCACATGCAGGCTGCAGCCAGCAGCCGCAGCGTCGCCGTCGTCTCGCCAGCCTCCAGTGAAGATTGCATGGCACATATATATCACTGTCCACTGACGAGATATTGCTGGCATGCATGAGATTATATCACCCGATCCCTGAACGTTTACTGCTGACGATCCGAGCCAAAGCTTTGTTTCTGAACGTAACATGGGAGTCGTGGAGGAAGGATTCTGTCACGCGAGGTCAGATGTGTTTTTCGTTTCATGGACAATACCGCAACCCACCGGCGTTCTAGAACTAGAATTTTACCAACCCTCGCCACGCTTTATTTCTTCAATCAAACTAAGGAAGACAAGTGCCTGTCGTTCTACCAGCATGCCTTGCTGAATATTTTGACTTGTCTGGTCCTCCATAGGACATATCAAGGCGAACAAATTAAGTAAAGTCGGCGATGATAGAAGGCAACCGGAGTGCTTTCAACGTCACCCCAGACACTAGAATTCAACCAGGGCGGAGAGCGCAATTGCTACCTCATCCAATCCACATTGTCTCGACCTCTGAAGTTTTGCGGCGAGGTCTCGGTCGACCGGGGCGACGTTTCATTTCCACAAGTTTCCATGGCCCTCCAAGGACACTAGAGTAAACATTCAGTCCATGTCTTGGCAGAAACGGACAGGGTATGTTACTCGTTTGCCAATTTGTCTCGTCGCCCTCCGAATTCCTAGCTCATTGTCAATGACTCAAATGGCCACACTTAGTCGCGATAACACGCGGTGTACGAAGACCGGATGCAATCATTGGTGCCGGCGAAACTCTTAACAACGCCGCTGGTTCACACAGCGGTCACCGTTCATGGGCGTGTAAAAGATGAAACGTGAGCGGCCTCTTTTGAAATTGTGGCGCTCTAGGTTTGAAACAAAGGAGACGTGAACACTGATGCCTGGGTGAATGAGTGATAGATAGCCTCCTCTTCTAGCTCTAGGCTTGTTTTCTACTACTGGTAGCTGCCAAGATGGACCAGTTTTGGTATCCTGCGACCACAAGGAAGACTGAAGAACTACGCCACATCAATCTCCAAGTGGCAGTATTTTTCCTGATCGATACCGATTGTTTTTCCTTTGTTTGACAAGGGGATGGACAACTTGATGGCCGTGTCCCGTCTCAATAATGGTCTCCAAACAGAGTGTTGACAAAGCATGATTAGCCCCCGCACCGGGAGCTGTCAAGTCTCACTTGACAAGGAATAATTGACACATTATTAGTAATATCAACCCCCGTTTGTTTATTTGTTTAGAGCCAGCGGCGGCTTAACTGGATCCTGTAGGACAGTATGCGTGCACACTACCGCTGTGGATTTCAGGACGGGAGCAGTGCGTCATGCAGTGTGATTTGTATCATGCGGCTATGCAAATGGGCAAAGGTCACAACGGAGTAAGGATATTGTAAGGTTATTTGGTCAGTGCAGGACACGGGCAGCTACATACTTGTATAGTTGTATCTCCTTGTTTGCTTTTGAGTTATGAACTTACGATAGTTTCTTTTATTTACGTATTATTTATCGTTTGGCTTTGGCATGGCGGCAAAATGAATATTGACATCCTGGCATGATACTACAATTCATTGACTCACCCATGCATGTATCTCTCGCAATTTTGTAATTACAACTGTCATTAAAGAACATGCTTTCCAAGGGGCACCATGTGTCCATACAGGACTGGTGGATGTATCTCCGAAAGCTGCAGCCCAAGGAGAGGAGGCGCGGGCTTGACACGTTGTTCATGCTCATTATCCGGAGCATCTAGAAAGAGTGCAACACACGATTGTTTGATCGGGGTGCAACGGAAGCCAATGATCTACCGGAGTGTATCAAATATGAGATCGAGCTATGGATTCAAGGTATATCGTAGTTGCTTGAGGCGCGAGTAGTTCCATAGTGCACCTGACCGGCCAATGACCCATTGTACCATATTCATGCACCCTTCTGTCAAATGTGTTGGTGTTGAGCTTGGCTCCACGTCGTTTGTAAAAAGTATTTTTTTTAGGGTTCCTGTCTGTAAAAGGGCCGGTGTTGTGCTAAGATGAATACTTTTTCTTCTAAAAAAGTATTTTTTCTAGCTCTCATTTGTATTTGAGAAAAAATAAAATAAAAAAATACTATAAATCATCTCACAAAACTCATGATGGGCCTAAGTTGGATCAAAGATTTTATGGGCCTAGGTTCGATCACGATTTTATGGGCCTATGTTCCCTACGGCAAGGCTACGACGCCCCACACTACAAGCCCAAACTTACCGCAACTCGGCCCATCCAAACCACCAACCGGCTGGTGGGGCCCGGGCGACAGCGTCGTCTCCACCGGCCGTCCAGGCTGTGCCCAGCAGCCAGGCTCCGCCGTCTGCCCGTCTCGTCTCTCTTCCCTTTCCCCGTTCAGTTCAGAGCTTCGGTTCGCTCGCCGTTCGGGTTATTCCTCGCCTCACCCCGCTTCCTTCCTCCGCAACCCGCGCCTCCAATTCGCTTGTGGCGGGAGAAATCGGGGCGCGAGGATGACCGTGATCGACATCCTGACCCGGGTGGACGCGATCTGCCAGAAGTACGACAAGTACGATGTCGACAAGCTCAACGGCGCCAACGTCGCCGGCGACGACCCCTTCGCCCGCCTCTACGCCTCCGTAGACGCCGACATCAACCAATGCGTCGAGGTGAGATCTCGTCCTCTTCCTCCACTCTCCCCGCGTCTACGAACCCGGGGCCTCGATCTGAATCTGATGGTCTGTTTGGAACAGAAAGCGGAGACGGCGAAGCAAGAGAAGAACCGGGCCGCGGTGGTGGCCCTTAACGCCGAGATCCGGCGCACGAAGGCGAAGCTCCTCGAGGAAGACCTGCCAAAGCTGCAGCGCCTCGCTGTGAAGAAGGTTACAGCCGCATTGCCACCACTTAGTGTTAGGTTAAGGGTGTTAGATCTGCGGACTTTGTGACTTAAGTGCTTGATTCCGTGTTTGCCAGTAGCTAAACTAGCTTGGACTCTAGCTGCCTAAAATTAGGATGTGACGTTTGGAAAATGATTTTCTAGGCCATTTCGTGATTTTTAGGATTGGTGGTACTGTCACATGGAGTTGTGGTTTGGGACAGGGAGTGACCAGTTCAGCCATATAGGAGAATTTCATAGGATTGGTTGGTTATGATTATGCACTGATTGAAATGCATAGGGAAAATGTAATATCTGGTGTTTTGCCATGTGTTTGGAATCCATTCTTATGCTAACTGATTGATTGCTGCCTTCATCTGGTTCCTTCACGGGTCGTGTCCTCTCTACCTTGTCTTGCATATTAGACCATCCTAGGAGAATTTCATAGGATTGGTTGAATTGTGATTATGCACTGATTGAAATGCATAGGGAAAATGTAATATCTGGTGTTTTGCCATGTGATTGGAATCCACTCATATGCTAATTGATTGATTGTGGCCTTCATCTGATTACTTCATGGGTGGTGTGCGCTCTACCTCGTCTTGCATATTAGACTATCCTAGAACGGTGTTCATTGATCATTAGTCTTGCATACTAGACCATCCTAGAACGGCGTTCATTAATCATTAGGTACCTGATTCTACAATCTTCTCTCCACACGTGTCCAACTCTCTGTACATGAATTTAAGCAACAAGAGATCTCCCACCATGCTGTGTTTCTTTCTTTTGTTCAAATGCATAGTTATTTGTTTGTCATTGTTGAAGGTAGATTGTTGGTGTTGTGTCTTTTCTGATGTTATGGAACTTAATGCATGCCTGTTATTCTCTGCATTCCAGTTATTTTTCTTTTGAACTCGTGGCACAATCCTTTTCCTTTAACCTGAATTACTTTGCTTGTCACCTATGTATTTGAGTTTAGACTAGTTGGCATCCTTATTCACGCATCTACTGTCGTAAAGATACAAAGAATTGTGTGGCTGCCTTGCAGTGTAATTTAGCATACCCTTGTATGTGGTTAGATTTTATGGCACACATGCATTTAGGTAATCAAACGTTATAAAGTTAGATGTTTTCAAGTGATTATTCTGAAGATTCCTTTGAACAGGTGAAAGGGCTCACAAAAGAAGAAATTGCGACCCGTAGTGATCTGGTTGCCGCCTTACCTGACAGAATACAATCAATCCCAGATGGTAGTTCTACTGCCACAAAGAAAAATGGAACTTGGGGAGCCTCAGGATCTCGAACTGGAGGAGCCATACACTTCGATTCTACTGCTGGTTAGTGAGCACCTGTGCATCTTCTGTTTTTTTACCTGTCTGTCCTGTAATGATTTGTGTTATGCATTAGCTATTTAGTAGGATATATTTCGCATTATTCCTTCTGATGAAACTTGTGGTCCAAATAATCACATTTTTTTACGTCCAATTCAAAAATATGACTACCTAGATTCATAAATTGGTCTAATGTATATAACTGCGTTGCTCTCTAGTTATTGGAAAGCCACCTAATCAAACTTAACCTCATGTGTAGCCTTGATACTGTCAGATCCTCTTGCTTTTGAACCTCATCTAATTTGGATCACTGCCTGACCCCTTCCCTTGTAACACCACTTAAAACATACAGATGGGAACTTTGATGATGAATACTTTAAGGGCACAGAAGAATCTAACCAGTTCCGTCGGGAATATGAGATGCGCAGAATGAAACAGGTAGCTTTACGGAGTCACTTTTCTTCTTTCTGTTTCATTTTCTTTTGCTACAGGACGTGGGGCTTATCAGTTTGTCATATGGTGTAACCTGTCTTTGGCAATGGAATCATGCAGGATGAAGGTTTGGACGTTATAGGTGAAGGGCTGGAAACTCTGAAAAACATGGCATCTGATATGAATGAGGTTCCTTGCAGTGCTTTATTTCTTGTTACAGGATAATTATAATAAGTTATGGACAATTAACTGAATAGCTGTGATCACCAGGAATTGGACAGACAAGTTCCTTTGATGGACGAAATGGATGACAAGGTCGGTTATCTGGCAGCCAATAGTTAATGTAGGCTCCATCTAGAAATAGTCCAGGGACATTTATTTTGCTATATAATGATGATTGCAGGTGGATAGAGCCAATGCAGATTTGAAGAATACCAACGTGAGACTGAAGGAGACTGTTCTCCAGGTAAAACGTAGCACCTACCTTTGTGCACTTCCTAACTAATGCTTGGTTAGCTAGGTGACCTCACACTGTTTATTTTCCACATTGACTTGTTATCAGCTGAGATCCAGTCGCAACTTTTGCATTGATATCATCCTTCTGTGTGTCATTCTTGGTATTGCGGCCTACCTTTACAAGTAAGTAATTTTCATTTGCGGCAAATTTCAGTTTCATTTTCAAAAGTATGTGGCTGGTCTGAGTTACGAAGGAACATTATTATTATGACTATGCTGAGAAGTTCTTTAGTTTGTGTTTGTTGCAGTGCAAGAGTTCTTTATATCGTGCTGGTTTTCAATGTGTATAATGATCTTGCTTTCTGTTGTTGTGCAGTGTGCTAAAAAAGTGAGGGAATCCTGTTGTGGTCGCTTTGTTATTAGAATTCTACCTATCAGTTCTTGGAGTGACGAGAAGGGCCATTTGTGTTGTCTTATCTCTGTATTATTATGGTGTCGAGCTTGAACCTTTACTAGGCTTTGTTGAAGTGAACACTGCGTGTGCAGACACTGGAGTCAGGAGAAACATCTGCTGTATATTCGGGAGTAAAAATTTCTTACCAAGAGTACACCGCATCATTCTGTGTGAACCATGTAAACGTGCTCATGTATATTCCATCAGGTCTACCATCAATATGTCCATGTTTGTGTTGAATCTGTCTTGGTGGTTGCCTGGTTGGTACCAAGAGCAGTGGTACCAGAATACATGTTGCTGCTCCAATTGGACCGTCTTCAAATGAATGTACTTGCAGCGATGCGAGAAGTCACCTGCTTGCAGGCAATTCATTCGTTTGTATATCAATGTCAGACACGTAAAGACTAGCCCTGTTGAGACATTCCTGCGTAGGAGTAAAATTGATTCACGCGTTCCAAAGAAAAAAGCTTTTGCTTATTTGGGCTAGTCATTCCTGCATCGGAGATTGGGCGTTGAATTGATTCATGCAAAGAAGTAATATGGAGTCAAATATCAGCAGAAATCACTGGGATTCCACAAAAAACTTGAAATTCCTACAGTCTGAATAAGGTCCCCCACAAAAAATCAGTGGGAGATTGTATAGTTCGGTTTCCTAGTTCTTCAGTTTCAGCAGCGGTTGAGCCTTGCACCAAGTCGTCTCTCCCCATCGTGTCGTGCCCTCTCGGTCTCGGCACTCGGCTCCCCCAGCTCTGGCCCTCTCCAAACCTCGGGGCTCCGGGGCATCTCCCGCCAACCCAATTTCGCTTCCCGCCGCGAATCCCCCACCGCCCCCCTTCCCTCCGCATTAAACCCCGCCCAAAAGGCCGCGCCCTTCGGCAGTTGTCGACCCCCCTGGCCAGAAATCCGATTCCCAGCCGCCGCGGCTCGCTTTCGTCTTTTGTTTCCCCCCTCAGCTCGAGCCCGCGCGGCCGCTCCCGGAGGCGGCGGCGGCGGCGATGAGCGCCGTGAACATCACCAACGTGGCGGTGCTGGACAACCCCACCGCCTTCCTCAACCCCTTCCAGTTCGAGATCTCCTACGAGTGCCTCGTGCCCCTCGACGACGGTACGGATCGCGTCGCCTCCCTCCTTTCTCGGTTCCCGTGATGCGTGTCGGCGGGCTAGGGTTTCGTGCGTGGCGGCTGCGGTTTCGCGTGAGGGAAACCAGCTGGCGGCGTTGGGTTTTGCTGAGGCCGGGATACCAGGAGGGGCGTGGGAGTCGAGCGCCGCTGCATCGATTCCACATATCTGCATCCGCATAGTTCTGTAATGGAGGGACGTTTCCACCACCAGTATGTTTGGGATGCAGAAGCTGATCTATGGATCATGATTGATAGGAATTGCTTAACATGCAACTCATTGTTGATTCATCATGAACAATAAGAGTTAGAGAATTTGATTTAGGAAAACCTAACTGTTACTCCCGATGTAGAACTCACCTAGCTTGTATTTGTATATACGAAGTACTTGTTAGTTAACATCTTTTAATAATATTTAAGGATCAGTTAAAGGATGCAACTATTTTCCTCTATGCTACTCTGAATTATGTGGGGGTTATATTGTGTATTTATCCTCCACCCCTGGCTTCAGATTATCAGTATGCCCTGTGACTGATTATATGTGCTTAGCAGTTTATTCTGTTATCTTGTCAGGGTTTGTGCTATGCCTGATGCATTTCTGTAAACTAATGGTGGGCGCCCATGCTTGGAAATTTGTCAATAATCTAGCATTGGGTGATCGTACTTTGAAGTTTGAAATGGTTGGCACAATGTTATTGTTCTTTAGCGGCCTCTGCTTCAAGCTGGTTATTATTGAATCCATAGTGCATAACTATCGTATTACTTGTATGTACCTAAAATGGTTCGCACTTATGTTGACAACAAGATAGGTTTAGCTGATAGTAGAAATTGAATTTTGTGCTATTGGACTTGACAGGGGAGTTTTTGTTTGAGTCATCAGTTGTCTTCTTTTCATTTTGGTGATTATCCTCTGGATTCTGCGGTGGCTAATTTGCTGACCTCTTTGAGGAGATACATGATTCCTTGGGATCCTGCTAACTTGAAAAGTCATTTGAGTGGTGGGAGTCATTATCAAGAAAAATTCTGGTTCGGGGATGTTAGCTTTTTGTGCAGATGTGGTGTCTTGCTTTCTCCCCCCTCTTTTGGCTCCAGTTTGTTGATAGTGGCCATAAAGTAGCACATCAGGATTGGTATTGCTTAGAGATTTTACAGATGAAAAGACTGAGGCGCTAATAATACAATTTATGGCTTTATGCCATTAAAAGTGGCTAGTCTGAGCTAGTTTCAATTGTCATGCAATGATTATGTTTCCTTCAGTACCGTAGCTGTATACATACATGATAATGTGTACAAGGAAAATATGCAAAACATTTCAATCTATTTTTCTCAATTATTCTATTCATATGTTTTAGTTTCTCATTGTTCTCTAATTTTGTTATTACATTTTTTAAATACATGTAAAGAGTTTCTTTGTTTACATTTCAGATCTGGAGTGGAAGCTTATATACGTCGGATCAGCTGAAGATGAAAACTATGATCAGCAACTTGAGAGCGTGCTTGTTGGGCCTGTCAATGTTGGGACCTACCGTTTTGTACTCCAGGTAATCTATGTTGTGTTGCTCTATTCTACTTCGAAACATTCACCATATACAGTAGATCCTGAAAACTTGGTAGAATAAAGCACAAGCATTGCTTCTGATTTACTTTGCTGTGCTAACCTTGTAGTATATCTAAATTTGCATCTGCCATCTTGAAATGATATGCCATTTCCATTGCAGGCTGACCCACCGGATCCCTCGAAGATCCGTGAGGAAGACATAATTGGTGTGACTGTGCTGCTATTGACATGCTCTTACATGGGCCAGGAGTTCATGAGAGTAGGTTACTATGTGAACAATGATTATGATGATGAGCAGTTGAGAGAAGAGCCTCCAGCAAAGGTGCTAATTGATCGGGTGCAGAGAAATATCTTGGCAGACAAACCCCGCGTCACCAAGTTCCCTATCAACTTCCATCCTGAACCAAGCACAAGCGCCGGTCAGCAGCAGCAGGAACCCCAGACGACGTCGCCAGAAAACCACACAGGCGATGGTGATGGAAGCAAGCCCGAAGCTGCCCAATGAGCACTGCCGGTGTGCTATCATTTTGTTGCGCGTGCCTCCCAGGATGTGCTGTAATATTGCCAGCGGGATTACTGATTCTGCATTGTCCTGGGATCCTGGTTCTAGTACTTGGTAGTTGTTTAGAACTGTTTGTTCTGTAACTTGAGTCGCAAATGCCAGGTACCTGGATGTTTCCTTAGACCAGAAGAGCTCTTTCAGAATGTTCTCCTGCAACTGCTGTATTACTTTCTTTAGAGTAGCGTTTCAGCCTAAACGGCTGGCTATTATTCATCAGCTTTATGGTATAGATGCTAACTGGGGAATCCTTTTGCTCTTCGCAAGTATGGTGTGATGGCCTGTAATTTTAAGCACACGCTTGTTCGGATTCGGTTCTCATGGCTCGGTTACGTTTGCCATGAAAACTGAGAAGCGGCCATTGCCTAGAGTTGACCAAAGTCTGGTGGTGCCAGATGCATTCCTCAGCCGTTGAGTAAGCTACCCTTGTTGGCGCGTAGTTCTTTGTCTTAATGCCGAATGCTCAGATCAACTGATTCTGTAGCCGTTCTGACGAACCAGTTCATAGAGAGAGGCCAGATACATAAACAGGTTATCAAGAGGACATGAATCAAGCTGTTTCAGAGTGTTGCACGCTGCTACTGCCTACTGCTGCTTCACACGACGGCGAAACTTGATCAAATACATGTATTTTTTACTTCTTGGTACGTTACAAACTTTCACTCCATTCGTTTGGATTATCATCCATCAGCCAGCAGTGTTTTTCTCTCAGAAAAACCAGCACCAGCCATCAACCAGTCATCAATGTTTTCTCTCAGCAAAAACCAGCACCAGGACGCCGCAACTTTCACGCCGCAGCTACGGCTTCCTACGGCATGCGTTTGAATAACGCCTAGGCTTAGGCGCGCCGCGGAAAGATTGTAGGAGCGTAGTTCATTTTTTCAGCCACGTACAACACGCCTGAGCTTTGGCGGACGTTTTGCTCGCCGCATGTTTGGCGCGGCCGCTGCTGCGGCGTGGGGCGTAGAGGCGTCCGTCTAAACAGGGTTAGTTTCAGTTTGCAAGTTTGCATGATGCTGCGCCATAGTAACCCCTGCGGCCCTGCCTGTACCTAATTTTTACAGAATCTTGGTCGAAAAAAATTACAGAAACTTTTATGGCAAATAATTAGGCATTTGTTGTGGCGATTTTCAGTGTAGGCGATTCATCTGCAGGTCGGCAGGTGCTCCACCATCCACATTTTCGCAAAATTATACGCGCTTTAGTCAGAAATGTTCAGCTTCTGCCTGGATTTCCATATTTTCTTGAGACGGAGAACACACACTAACAGAGAAGAAAGTGATTCTGGTTTATTCAGAAATTATAATTGGTGCCTTGGAAAAGGAAAAGGAAAAAGTTAAAAAAAAGAAGAAGAAAAAATTATGCATGTAGCTCTTGTTTCTGACAACCAGCACTTCTACGAAGCTTCAGGTTCAAGAAGCTGCTGGGCGCTTTTTTGGAGCGACATGCTTAACTGGCTTCTTCGATAATTGAGGGTTAGCGACCATAGGCAGCCCGCTTTCCCGTCCTGATGCCCCCCACTAATCCGCTTTCCTTTTTTGGATCAAACGCATCGCCTTTAGAAAGCAAAATTTTCATCCAGCTCTTACGACAATAGACAACTATGCCGTGTTTAGATGCCACCAAAAAAAAATTGAAAAAGAATCTTTCGTGCATGGAGTATTAAATCAAGTCTATTTACAAAAATTTTTTATATATGAGTATAACTTTACGCGACGAATCTAACGAGCATAATTAATTCATGATTTGCTACAGTAATCATTCTCTGATTACGTGGTCAAAGACCTCATTAGATTCGTCTCGAAAATTTATTTAGAGTTGTGGAGGTAGTTTCGTAAACTGTCTTTATTTAATACCTCTAATTAGTGGTCAAATATGTATTTACCTAAATTTTTGTTCGCAGACCAATCTAAACACGACCTATGCATTTCCCATGAGATTTCCTTGATCCAAACACGCTCTAACCATCTCAGCGTGCTCCTTGGTGATGCCCGGAGTGCAATAACATGGAGCGCACCAGTAGTTCGTGTGCCACCCTCAGATCTGCATGCTCACCAACCATTAGTCCATGAGCGCAATGGCAGGCAACACGTCGGCGCCGGCCCGGTGCCCCCATGCCGCCGCGGCGCTGCCTGTTCCCTTCTCCTCGACCAAAACAATCTGCCATCTGCTGCAAAAGGATCAACTAGTGATTTGACGCCGTGGAGCGTGAAGGTGTCCTGACAAAAAAGACACCTTCCTTTCTTGTGAGGAATGGCTCCGGCGACGGGTTGCTGACGAGGCGCCAAACCAAAAGCAGATCAGCGCGCGATTGGATGCAGACATACAGTCGAGTCCTGGAGGCTGGAGCCAACTGCGTTTGGCGGCGGGTGCGGCATGAACAAAAACATGCACCGGGTGCAGTCTACGCATGCATCATAAAAATGTTTACTTGTGCCTTTTTTTGCAAATAGAGAACGGCAACGGAACTCGGATGAACTGTGCTCGGTTTGAGTTTTTGTTGGGAGTTCTTACTCGAGCACAGTTAGTTGATTAATCACGGCGGCCGATACGTACGTGGATATAAACCGATCGAAGAGTAGCACTTGTCTGAAATCTCTTTGGCAAACTGGGGACAGCGACCTACCATACCATAGCCACAGCCGGCGATCGCTAGTTTGCTACACTCCTTGTGCTGCACGCCGTGCACCAGGGACAAACATGCATGCGTATACATTGCATTGCATGGCTTCCACTCCACTTCATCGGAAAGTAGAGTCCCATTCGACGAGAACATCTCCTTGGCAGCAGATTTGTAGGTGTCAATCATGTCATCAGCAGCCAGCTCGCCTAGTCAATCATCTTCAGTCTTCACCGCCTGTGTGCATATGTGTCGGCCGCTTTCTCTGAAGCTTAAGAAATTCGATCGGCTTCTGTGTTCTGTTTGGATCAACATGCCTTTCTGGCTTCGTTTGTACAATCGTGGATGGATAGCGGCTAGCCACAGTCTGTTTCCCGGAATCCGGCCTGGCCTGACGCCACCGACCGCACCGCCGCGCCGGTGGTTGCAGACTTGCAGTGACCTAGCTTTTCGATCGATCTGTGGTGCGCAAGGGGACGAGCACACATGCACGGTTTCCCTCAATTTGCTGCCCCTTCATAGAAATTGACCTGTTTCCCGCGACGGTGGTTCACCGTTCTGGCCTAAACTACATTAGGATCTTGCATAGTTATCCTGTCTTCTGACATCATTGGGGCTAAAGACATGGAGAGCATCCGATATCTGCGTCGTCGTCACTGCTGCAACTAGTAAAAAGCTAGTGACTCACCATGAGGGCCATGCCAACACACAACTTGGTGCCGGCGTCGGCGCCGCCGCCTGTTTCCTCCTCCTGCACGGGGCAAATCCATCGTCAGCACACGGATCAACAAGTGAGTGACGTGCGAACGAACTGTCCAGGAACAGACGAAGGAATAATTCCAGCCACGCCGCCAGAGCCAAACAAAATGCCACGGCAGAGTTCCTGCCCGGCCGGCCGTCTCTGCTGGAAGCCTGCACCAGTGCCCCTCATCATTTTGCTCTTTCTTTTTTTGGATCCTAATTAAAGCGCAAAAGTGCGCATGCATGTGCAGCTCCACTACGAGCAGTTTTTTCTGTCTCAGACTTCTTTTCGGGAATTCTCGCGTTTCAAGCATAAATATAATGTAATATCATATCTATTCTGGCGATATCTAAACAAATCTGATTTTGTCGTCTGTCTGTCTGTCTGCATCCAGTGGTCGAAATACTGGCCGATATCTACGGTGTATATCTGTACATGAGAGAGTTGGGAGAGTAGAAATGATTTTCACATCCGAGGTCGAAAAAGACTAGACACAATTACACAAAGATGCATTGCCTTGTGTTAAGACTAATGCTCGCGGTTAAGCGATTTGGTAGACGGGTAGATTGTAATGCTGATCGAGACTCTCGTAGTAAGTCTACTGATTAATTTAGTCTCATATGACAAAATACTGTACGTGGTATTCAAAAGGTGTTCGCCCAAACGACAAGCACGCATGCTTATCCAAAGTGATATCCACAGGAGGTTCTTACAAAACCACAAGCTTATCAAACCGTTGAATTTGACATAGCAGACTAGGGACTTTTGTTATTCTGCAGTTGCGTAAATCCCTTTTAAAGTTCGAAATGACAACTTGATGTTGGTAGTTTCGTTGTTTGAATTACAAACCTTGGTTCCCATAACTATGTGTAGGTATGTTATAGTATGCACGTACTGTGTACTGCAGGTGCCTGGTCTGCTGTCTGCATGCATGGAGGTGGCCGGTGATGCGCTTGCGCATGCATGCCATCCATGTAGTGGTGAAAAGGAGAGCTAGAAACTTTGGTTCATATGTTTAGTAACAAGATATAGGTTGGCATGTTGTCAACTCATTGCTCAGATGAAGTACTCGGCGAGTGTAGATATAAGGCGCCGTATCTTTTTTTTTTGAGGGAAAAGGCGCCATATCTTAAAGCATAGTACAGACTAATTAACTACTCTCTCCACTCTTGTACGTACATAACAAGCGAGAGAAGCATTTGCTATTGTTATGTTTGCCATTTGTGTTAACCTCTGCCACCGTTTATAATTAATGCATAACGCCCCTAAAGATAGGATTTCGTCTACCAGAGTCTAAATCCTACTAGTGTGTGTGCCCATGGTTGCGCAATAAACATGTGTGTTTCTACGCATGCCATACAGAGCAATTATTATGGGGATAAAAAAGTCTCTCAAACTATAAAGTTTTTCTCTTTGAAAAAAAAAGATGTTCGTTTGATCAGGCAGATATTTCCACGAAATAAAGATGTTCGTTTTGATCAGAGACCAAACTTGATTTCGTCTTGCGTGAAAAAAAAATGCATGACGAGTCGCTAGGAGATAATGATCGTGTTATATTACAACAAGTAATCTTACTTATCCTGAAACCAAGGCAGGTCCTCAATAAACTTTATTCCATGCCGGCTATAAAATAGTACAAAATTATTTTCCTATATAGAATCCCGTTTGTTCACCGCCGCTGACAGCGACGAGTCCGTCCCCATTAAGAAGCCCCCGCCAAGCACCCTGCAGACACTCCAATCGCATACGCGAACACGACTCCTTGAAAAGAGAGAGAAGCGCTCGCGACGACGGCGGCCGCCATGGAGGACAGAGCGCCGCTTCTGCTGCCGCGGTACATGTCGCGGGACGGCGGCGACGGACGGGACGAGAAGCCCGGCGGCGGCGTGAGGTGGCGGTGGAGTGACCTGTCGCGGGAGGCCGGCAAGGTCGGGTACGTGGCGCTGCCGATGGCGGCCGTGAGCGTGTCGCAGTACGCGGTGCAGGTGGCGTCCAACATGATGGTCGGGCACCTCCCCGGCGTCCTCCCGCTCTCCGCCTCCGCCATCGCCACCTCCCTCGCCTCCGTCTCCGGCTTCAGCCTCCTCGTACGTTTTTCACATTATTAAGCACTTCTCATATCCCTTTTCGTTATTGAATTCGCTACGCCGAAGGTTAATTGGACAGATAAGCGTTTTGCTGTTTTTCCCCTTAGTCGCGTCGCGTGAGATCCTTCAGAATCCATCAAAATGTGGTTACAGAATCTGGGAGGAAAAAAATTAAGGTGTGAATTAGAAAATAATTGAATTGAGATCGTAGAGCGAGTGTCTTCAACCAGCCTATGGTCGATCTTGTAGCACGGTACGGAACCTTGAAGTTGTACAGTGATTTTTCGGAAACGGTCATTCGGAATTTCAGATGTAACTTAGCTTGTTTGATGAAAAAAAGGTTGCATATGTGCATAGTCAAGTTACAAGTTTAGCTCGTTGGATCTGTCGAATATTTACACACTGCTGTCTTTGCATGCATGCATGATGGGAGTTTGTCATTCTTCATGATTTCGTCAACTAGAATAGATTTTTTTTTTCAAATGGTGCTACATGAAACTACTTATGCTTCATTCAACTTTGAGCATAAGCGTGCCTTAAGCATTCTTATCCAGCACTCTTGCCTTAAGCATGTATATTAGCACATCTATACTTAGCATCCTTTTTCCCTTTGTACGACCAACTTCTGATATAATTTAATGTTACTGTCATGTTTTTCTTCCAGAAACTTATCAACTTGTGTGCTTCTAAAACAGATTGGAATGGCAAGTGGATTGGAAACACTATGCGGCCAAGCCTATGGTGCAAAACAGTATGACAAATTGGGAATGCACACCTATAGAGCTACAGTCACACTCGTAGCTGTGAGCATTCCAATCTCACTCCTGTGGGTATTCATAGGCAAACTCCTCATCCTCATAGGTCAAGATCCCTTGATCTCAAAGGAAGCTGGGAGATATATAGTGTGGTTGATTCCAGGACTCTTTGCATATGCAATCAGTCAGCCTCTCACAAAATTTCTGCAGTCTCAGAGTCTGATAATCCCTATGCTTTGGTCCTCCATCGCAACACTGCTCCTGCACATTCCTCTTTGCTGGTTATTGGTGTTCAAGACCAGTCTGGGGTATATTGGAGCTTCTTTGGCGATAAGCCTATCATATTGGTTAAATGTGATCATGCTTGCTGCATACATCAGATATTCGAATTCTTGTAAGGAGACCCGCTCACCTCCGACGATTGAGGCCTTTAAAGGAGTTGGTGTGTTTCTACGCCTAGCTCTACCATCTGCACTGATGTTGTGGTAATTACAGTGACCTTCTTAAGCATCTTTCTATTCTTTATTTGTGAACTCCAATATTGGGCTAATTCTCTTTCACATCCTTATAGTTTTGAATGGTGGTCCTTTGAGATCCTTATTCTTCTCTCAGGAATTTTACCGAATCCGGAGCTGCAAACGTCAGTTCTTTCAATCTGGTAAGTATTTTCACACGAATATTAACATGCACTTGCGAGTTGCAATACATTCATACAGTGCGCTATTCTAACATTAGCTGCACTATTTATTCTCATTGTCTTCATCAGTTTGACGACTATCACGTTAATGTATACTATACCGTATGGGCTTGGAGCGGCTGCAAGGTACGAAGAAGCTTAACCACTCCTAGCTGCTACTTCATTACCAATATAAAGCCATAATTAAATTTGTTGATAATGTCCAATGAGCAGCACTCGGGTAGCAAATGAACTAGGTGGTGGTAACCCTGAAGGAGCTCGATCAGCTGTTCGCGCTGTCATGTGTATTGCAGGGATGGAGGCGGCTATCATCACAATTGTATTGTTGGCATCACAGCACATCTTGGGCTATGCATATAGCAGCGATAAGGAGGTTGTTGTATATGTCAATGCCATGGTTCCCTTTGTGTGCATCTCTGTTGCTGCCGACAGCCTGCAAGGAGTTCTATCAGGTCACATCTCTTAACTTTTAAGCAGCTGGTTGATCTTCCTTTCCCTTCAAAAGAGTAAAGAAAAAGTATCTTCCTGATTTTGGAACCTCGAAAACACATCTTCCAATTATACATGTAAAGTTATCAAACAAACTTGTATGAGTGTTAAAAAAAACTACAACGCCTTTTACCCCTTAGTTTGATTTCTATAATTCAATTTGTGCTCAATTTTGGTAAGAAGCCCTATCAGGTGGCAAGTGACCATTACTGTTTTGTCAGTCATGCGAATGTCATACCAGGTAACGTGCCACTTCTGTTTCTAGTTTCTTCCACGGTACTAATGCTAATTCTGTGTTGTGGAGCAAATTTTGTTACTCGGGGAGTTACTTGTTTGTTCCTTCAAAAATGGGCTCTTACGTGAACATGGATGTCGGTGTTTTCATCAACACGCATCTAGCAGCGATGTTACCGTAAGCAGGCTCCACATGACTATGTATGCAAATTACACCTTTCTTCTAGTTAGCGGTTTCCTATATGCTACATATTCTGGTTTATATCATATTCTGAGGAGTTTGGGCCAGCAAATAATGGTCTGTACTTCAAATTATATGCATAAGTGCGGCTTGCATTTCTACCGTTGGATGGTCGACAGCGCTCAATTTCAGTATAGGACCATTCTGTTCTTCCATGCTCTCTGTTCCTGGCGAGATATGCTGATGAATGCTGACACGTCTTGTATTTTGATCATCAGGCATTGCCCGAGGATGTGGATGGCAGCACTTGGGTGCCTATGTTAACCTCGGCTCGTTCTATCTCGTTGGGATTCCAGCGGCGCTCTTGCTCGGCTTTGTTCTGAAGATGGAAGGAAAAGGGCTTTGGATAGGCATTTCCTGCGGCTCCATAGTGCAGTTCTTACTCCTCGCTGTCATAACATTCTTCAGCAACTGGCAGAAGATGGTGTGTGCTTTAATTTCTCTGACTTTGCAAGTCTTTTTCAGATGCAACTCTGATCACACCAAGAAATAATTTGTAGCACACTGACCTGTTTCCACTTTGCAGTCTGATAAAGCGAGGGAGAGAGTTTTCAGCGATGAGCTGTCAGATAAGGAACCTTTGGAATCGGATGGATCTGATTTGCCCTAATTTTGGCACGAGTTAATCTCTGATCCCTTGACCTGAACGTGAAGAAGCGAACACGAGATCTTGTAGAGCAGAAGCCCCCCTTGGGATAGGTTTATGCTGCCTTGTTTTGCGGGCTCTGAACTGAAATGTACAGGGAATTTGCTGAATGCTAACCAGTGTTCGTAATCGCTGCTGTTTGTAGAAAAAAATGGAACACTGTATCAGAAACACAAGTTATGATAAAGGTAGTGGATAGTACCAAACGGTTCGCATTGCATGTCTGTACCTTGTGCTTATCCGCCGTGCCGACGCCTGGACTGTTCATGATCTTCTGTCAGCAGCATGACAAAGAAGATCATGGAACAAAGAAGATCGACTAGGTCGATTTGGCCCTTGTGAGTACCGATCACCTTGGCTGCTCCTTTCTTCACCAGGAAGAAAACTTGGCAAGAAACAAATTTGCACGCCAATTTATGTCAAAAGTAAACATGACAAAGACCGCGCATATGATAAAACCTCAACGCAGGTTTAAAATCTCAGAAAGAGCGTATGGGTTTCTGTTCCAAAATTCAGGATACAGTACAACTCAATAATTACTGAATGAAAATCACAAGTCATAACCATCACCAGTTACATATCAATTCACATGATCGATCTTTGCACAAAGCTGAGCCAGAATATAGGCATGCAGAAATATTTGCAAACCAAAAGTAGCAGTACACATGCTGTAATACTCCAAGTGTGAGTGATGTTTATCTCAATTTCCAAATCAAAGTAGTTTATTTTACACCTCTCCTGATAGTGATAAGCTATTCCTCAACAGAATAGGGACTTAATGAATATTTGAAGGCCATTGAGGCTCAAAATTCCGTTTACAATGAGGAAATGTGTATTCCTTGCATACCAACAAGATACACAAATCTGACTGCCTGAGTATAATGCACCAATGAAACAATAGATGAATACATTTCCTATGATAATGCCAGAATGGTGAAAACCTCAGTATCCATGAACAGAGTTTTTATCCATCAACTTCAGCCTCAATACCATAGTGTGGCTGCTAGAAATGACAAATCACAATTGCTACAAATCATCCAAGAAACGAATTGTTACAGTTCATGAGGTTTGCTAAAGTAGATGTCTACACCAACACAGCTGATACACAGGTCTCACTAAAGTTCATATCAACAACCAATACAAAATTTGAGTATAAAATGAGCTCATAGGCATGTGCGATGTCAGGGGAGAAATCCCAAGTCTGCTTTCATTCTTAGGAAGCTCTTTCTAGGTCCATCAGAAGATGTGAACAATGTCGTAGGCAAATCTATATCGTGTCAAGGATGAACTCAAGGAAAAAAAAAGATTAACAGTCTAACACTAAAACAGTTGAAAAATAGGGAAAGACCAGTAAACATGTACATGAGTAGGAAAACATGTTTCAGGTGCAGGAATTTGTTCTGGTGATTGTCTAAAATATAGAATTTTCATTCCTTTTCCAGCTTGACAAACACAAATACGAAATATGCTGCCCAATATTCAGCCATTAGATTCTGAATATGTTGGTTTACCATCCTAGATATTTGTAATATGGAGGTTATTTATCAATCTAATAAGCACGTGGAGAAAAATATAGTGCGAACAAGAATGTTTAAATCATCAAAGGATACGACCAAAACAGCACGAAGGACTGCAAAAGAAAATACACAACATTAGAACATCATTAAACAGCATGATAAGCCACATAATATAAACATGGCAGCAAAAGGTCTTACCATAAGGCCACCAAAAACTCCTTCAATTAAAATCCTGCTCCAACTATCGAAGTATGTCTGAACTGAAAACTTTGATTTTGCTAACAGCCCAATAGATGCGATCATCATTATCAGAAAGTAGAAGACAAATCCCATCAGGCCTGTGAATCCCCAGATTCCAGCAACAACTCCACCAATGATCGACAAGAATGTTCGACTGTAATATGAAATAACCTCTTGTTTAGGATAAATCATCATTAAAAAAAGAGACAATCAGCCGAGTACCTTCAACTAGAAAGGTCCTAAAAGAATTTGAAGGGGAAATTGAGGAGTATGTTACACAGAAATATAATCTTCACGACTTTTACATTGTGCCTAGAGCCTACTCAAGCAATATTACACACATGTTCAACCAATTCAGCTGATCCTATTCCACACTAAAGTGTGAATGCATAGCCGTGTTAAAGAACACAAAGCTGGAGCTTATGGATAAGCATAAGAATAATACAAAGTAAACCTTTTGCACAATAGATATTCCTAGCAAATCGAAGGGTAGTTATCAACCTAGAAAGAAGTTTTGGCAAATCATTGCTCATGGATAAATATGTAAGATTAGTTCAATTTCACAATCACCAAGCAATACACAAAATCAAATAGCTACTCTTAGCATTGTGGCTCAACATAGCAGGAGGAACAAAGCAGATCCAGGTAATTCAATGTAGCAGATTCAAACAGGCAGCTTTAGAAAGCACCAATTCACCAGTTGTAAACTCGGTAGTGGGGTAGTTACTCTGTTTCTCTCATGTGACCTTCCGCGAAAATAGGATGGCTGCAACTACATCTCACAATTGTAAGAGAGATATTTCCAGTAATCATCCGCCCATATCTCCCCTCTTCCTCTGATCGACATTTAAACACACTTTTGTACAATTTTACTAGCAGACTCCCTAATTTGCGGGGAACATAAGTTCCCTCATGGTTGGAACTAATTCAAGAGATGTCGCTAAATCCAGATCAAACCTAACACTAAACTGAGGGGGTCCCAGATCGGATCGAGCGCACGGGGAGGGAGCGGGAGGAAGATAGAGACAGGGACCTGTAGTAGATGGACTTGACGTTGCTGGTGAGGTTCTCCGCCTGGAGGATCGGGACATCGTCGCCGCCGGCCGCCGCCATCGCCTTGACAGCTTCTTCGTTACGAGATTCGGAGGCGGAGGCTGGGGCAGCAGAGATTTCCGGTTTGGGCGGCTCGACTCTCCACGGGGATGTGTTGGATGTTGATGAGTATTTTGCATATACACCCTCGAGTTTTTTACTAACCTCGGTTTCTAAATAGCTGTCAATTATAAGCAAGGCGATTCACTTCTCTACCCGTAAAATGACCAAAATGCTTTCTATAATGCTATCTTTTGGTGTTTCTTAGCATTTCAATAGCATTTTTGTAAGGATAAAATAAAAAATTATGTTTTACGAGGTCAAGTTACTGACACTGTGACGATGCTGCACATTAGGATGTTGCTAGGTGTGGACGTGCTCGGCCAAATCTTCATCTGATCCATCAGTTTGGTCAGGCACCCATTGTTTCTTTGAGTCTAATTGGTTTGCTACTAAAACTTTGGCATGTCCAGGCAAAAACTTGCCAGCACTTAATTTAAATGTGAGATATTGATAACTTTTGATAGGCAATCAAATGATGGCCAAAAAATTAGGTGGCCAAAGTTTTATGTTAATTGTCAGCGTTCAACACAATTAACCCTTTTTGTTGAACGATGACCGGTGTTTTGTGTTCATTGTCGTCGCAGGTGTTTGCTGAATGGTGGCGAGTAAATCATGATCCGGCCGAGAGCTTGAGAATGCATCCATTGGCCATTGCTCAGAAGTTTTTTTTGAACAAATACAGCAGGTGCTCTGCCTTTTCATTGATAGTAGAAGAAGTTTAACATATGTACAGGAGGTTAGGCTAACTAAAGACTACTTTGCTGCTTTCTATGTGGACTGTAGAATTAGACTATTACAGAAATGCCTTTAAACATACCTGAGCCAGTTCATGTTGTATCTGGCTCCCGGTACGCCTGTTTGTATCCTGAGATGTCATGTTTGATCAGCACCACCACCTGGCCCGAGTTAAGCGCCTTGTTATTAAAGATCCGCCGGCAACGTTCCTTCCAAAGATTCCATAACGTGTAAATTAGCATCTGCAGATGTTGAGGCAAACCTGTCTCGACAGCTTGACTCAGACGTTCCCACCATTTCTTGATGTTCAGTCCACCGCCTTTGTGAAGCTGCAGGTAGCCACCATATGTATTGTGGTTTCTTGTCGACATCGACATAGCTTGCATATTGGTCCACTTGCCCTCCTCGCTTGCAGATTCTGTCAGCCGTCGGTAATCTCTGTTGTAGCAGTAACTACATAAAGAACCGGCATTTATTCTCCACTTTTGCCTTCCAAACTTGCTCCCATTTGCCATCAACAGAAGCCCCTACAAATTGGAAATTGTATGCAGAAGTCAGATCCTTGTCCTGATCGAGGATTCTTCTCCTTTGTTTTCTTTTTCTTTTTTTGTTTGAAGAATCTTCTGCTTCGGCAAACGCAAACCGTCCTCCAGCGAGGTTTAGTGGTCCTCGGCCCGTATAGCTCTTTTTGCCATGGTTTGGCCCCGATTCCGGCTGGTATGCATCGTGGGCGACGAAAGCCCTCCTGTGGGCATCCTCCAAGGATCCGATTCATTACGTGCTGTGCAGTGGTGCGGTGGTGCCCTATGATCATGCGTGCCGTGCCGTGGTCCAAATCCGTAATCGTCATGTGCTAATGCCGTGTAGAATCCTTGATGTAATCAAGCGCACGAGGTTGTGAGCTGTGGCATGTACTGTGCGCGCGCGCCATGCAGTACGGCGCTACGACGAAATGAAATTGGGTCCAGGAGCAGGACCATGCCTCAAAATTCCAAAAAAAAAGAAGAGAGATTTGCTGGCTTCCAAATGAAATTTGGATACAACTTAACTTATGAATGGAAAAAATGGCCGCATAATAAGTATCCGTTCCCTCATCACAAATCTATTTTTTGTTGCAAACCACGAGGCTATTTGTGTATTTCCTTTTCGGAATCCATGAATAAAGTTTAGCGATAGCCGGGATTACAAATTGACTTTAGTGAGTAGTCTTTAACTAATCGCACCGATTAAATTAAAAGCTGGTGGCGCTCCGGCTGCTTTAAGGAGGGACATTTTGTCACAAAATCATTAAAAAATTATTTTGTATTCAATCATATCAAATTTGTGCAACCGAGTCTATTTTAACGGCTTAGGTCATTCCTACTGCAAGTTTCATTTTGTGATAGCGAATAAAACGAAGACTCCGAGAGCATAATTTCGTCTCACAATTTTATAGGCTAGCCATAAATTTAATTACGAGGCTAGTGATTGGATGGAGACGCATGAATGAAACTTTGTAGCCCTAGTGCTAGTTTCAATAAGTTATGTAGTTTTAGAAACCGTGTATACCAAGTTTCATCCTGATGGGATGAAATTCTCTGTTTTTTTTCATAATTACGGTGTCATATTAGTATAGATACTAGTGTGTTAGTCTATTTAACGAGTATAAAACCTCAGTAAAACTTGCATTAAGATTAGCCTTAGTAAGGCCTCACGATCTGGTTTGACCTTGGCTTATTTAATGATAGCAAATTGCATCAGCTTAGCTGGCTCTGCAGAACACAATGTGGCGTTCTCGTGCTCCTTTATAATCTGCAGAAGAGAAGAATCTTTAGGCGTTATCGAAGAATCTGATGTCAAAGCATCAACGAATATCCTACCGGCTATCATCACGAAGGAACCAATATCAAAACCTTTGTGTCACTGAGTGATTGAGACTAGAGCTTTATCGTGCACAGTGGTGCGACCTTTATCACTATGGTGGTGTTTACACGTTGAATTTAGGAGGGTGAATTTGGGAGTACGATGTCACTTCGTAATCATTGAGTCACTGTAGCATTTCGTTTGTATTTGTGAAAAATTGTCCAAAATTAATTAATTAGGCTCAAAATGTTCGTCTCGCAGAGCACAACAAAACTGTGCAATTAGTTTTTGATTTCATCTATATTTAATACTCCATGCATGCTATGACATTTTGATGTGATGTGGAATCTTCTTTTTGCATAGTAAATTTGGGAGTGGAATTTTGGAACTAAACAGGGCCTATATATACATTTACCCCACTCTTCTTTTTCAAAAGTGACTGTACATCTACTCATCCGACCTATCAGCCCGTCAATATTTACGGTTTTTAAGATAAGAGACAAGTTCAACTCGATCGCGTGCAAACCTTTAAAAACTGGGCTCGAGCTCGAGATCGTCTCCGAACCCGGCAAACTCTCACCAAAACTGCGCGTCTAAACACCCAATAACCACTGCTCGAGCCGCCGCAGTCCCATCGTACCGTGCAAAAACGGCTGAATTCCTACTCGTGTCCGAGATCACCCCACGTCCGGAACCCCAAGCTCCCTTCTCGTCAGGACTCGGGATTCCCAACGGCAAACAGGGCGGCCGCGGCAAAAGGACTGGACGGAAAGCGCTCGGCGGCGGCACACGGCATCCTGACCTCCTGTTAGGTGAGGTGACCCAACCATCAAATGTCCGCTGGGCTCGGCCCCCGTGCCGGGGTCATATTGGCACGGCCGGACCCGACGACGGCCCCCTCAGCCCGTGCGGCCTTGTCCTACCGCCCGGCCGGCTACGGGACGGCCCCCGCCGCGCGCGCCTCCGCCTGGCCCCGCGCTCCAGTGGCCCTTGCGCCGAAAGGAGGGGAGGGAGGGAGGCCCTTGCGCCGGTTGCGGCGGAGGCGAGCGTGCGGGGTTGACTGCACGGCCACGATCGCGCGGGGGGCGCGGATCGTACGCCCAGCGGCGCGCGCGTGTCGCCTTGCCCCCGCGCGCGTACCAGCAGCCAGCGTCTCGCCGTGTCGGCCTCGCGCTCGCCGGAAGCGCGCCCCCCTTGCTACGCGCAGGTAAATTATTGGCGCGATGATACCGTTCCTTCTTCAGCAGCTACCTTTTCACCTTTCAGGTGTACGTGTACCCAACATTCACGGCCACTAACCTGTCCTGTACGTACTTCTTTTTATCCACTGATCTTCTATGCTTTGGTCTAATACATACCAACGTGACGTGTCGATGCCGTGTGGAAGGGCGAGTTACCTCTTTTTTTTTTAACCCGAAGAACATTCCAAAAGGTAAAGCATCATGGGCACTCGAGAAACACACGGGTGTTCTCACTGCATCTTTACATAAGAACGCACCTTTCCTGAAGAAGTTAATATTTGGATGATAGAGATATGGAAAGCTACATCGCCCAAAAAATATAAAAATCTTCTTATGTCTAGTGTCAGTGATAAAATACAATCTACCGAACAGCTAGTTAAGAGAAACTGGCCTAGAGAGGTAGACTGCAAAGTGTGTGATGATGTGGAAACCACAGATCACATCATTTTCAATTGCCTGGACGCCAAACTTGTGCTGAGTGTGTACGAAACTGTTCTGAACTAGCAACAACTCCCCGATGGAATCTTCAATTTTCTAGAGTTGGTTTGGTTATCTGAGAAAAAAACGCCAGGAAAATGCTAATGCACCTTTTTTGGATGTGTAGATCGGAGCCTTTGACTCGATTGAAATGATTTTATGTTTAACGATACTGTAATGTCTACCTGAATCCGGTGTGTATCGAAGTCTCTTTCATGCAGAAATGGGTGGCGTTGTGCAAGGAGGAGGCCAAGCAATGGGTGCTCAAGATGGTGGCGCAGTTGAAAGGGCTGCTTGTCTTACGGCAACAACATGACGATAGGCGACTGAAGAGGTAGAATGATAGAAATGTGATTAGCATCCTGTACTCTTTTTTTTGTTAGACTTTTGTGCTAGAGTGAGGACGGTGAAGTTGCTAGTTATAGAGCTTCCTTTTTTGTTCCCAGGTTTTCCAAGCTGATAATTGCTTTCTATAAAGCAGAGCTGAGGGGCTTTGGTAAATTAGCAAAACCTCCAAAACTACCCGGGTATTATATTGTTCGTGGATTCAGCAAGAAAAATCCTATAACCCACAGATACGCTGAAAACTTATCCACCACGGATCATTACGCTAGACTAAAAGTATGCCAAACCAAACACGCGAGATCAATATTTTACGGCCGTAAACGAAACGAAAGAGGCACGCACACGCAAACAGATCGACCAGTGGCATATAGTTTACCACCCCTTGATTAGCCACCTGCCGCCGTAGCCCGGGGGCAACTACGTGAATCGCAAGCCACTTGGTGGCGCCCGGAGCCGAGATTTGGGGTGCGTGGAAAGCGCACAAATACAAGAAACAAAAGTAGTTGGCGGCCTCGAGGAATAATAGTACCGCCCCTACCGGGTGCGCCAGCCCCCGAAGCCCGGGACCCTGCCAGAGCGTCCGGGGTACACATGGGGCAACCCCAGCGGGCCGCCGGGACGGCCGCCGCGCGGCCCCGATCCCCTTGCTGCCTTGGCTTCCTTCGGCGGTGCGGTGCGGTGCGGTGCGGTGCTCGGGAACCGGCGGCTCGGCCTCGGCGGGCTGGGAATCTGGGACGGGATGGGAGTCCGGCCTGGACGCGTTGCGTTTTTACGTGCAAGACGCGCAAAAACCACGGAACGGAACCGAGTCGATCGATCGATCGCGCAGGTTACCGGGGAGCCCCATCGCCTGATCGCCTCGCCTCGCCTCGCCCTCTCCCACCCTTCCTTCTTTTAAAGACGCGACCGCCACCCTCCCCCGCCTGCCTGCCTCCCCTCTCGTCCCAGCACCTCGCGCGCGCGCCCGCCCTTCCCAATTCCCGGCCTCGCGGCGGCGGCGCGCGACGGCCCGGATTGCAGTGCGCGCTGCGCGGCGCCTGCCACCGTCGATTGCCTCCCGTCTCCATGATGATGATGGTGTCCCGTCGGATCGCGTAGGCCAAACAACCAGCCGCACGGCACGGGTAGAATACGCGCTCCAACGCCCCCCGATTCCTCGGGTTCTCGGCTACCTCGGCGGTACGTTTGCGTCATCCTTGCATGTAGAAATCGCCGGCGCTTCTTCATCTGCTTTTATTGCCCCCAGGTGCAACGGCTGTTGACTTGGTGCCGCGGCGGCCTGGCCTTGGTAAATTTGGCGCTTTCCAGCCCTTTTCTCTCTCTCGCGAGGCTCCGACAGGTGTTGGCTCCGGCGGTTTCTGCTGTCGAAGGGCGCAGGCGGCTCTCGCTCTCGGCTGTTCCCTCTCGATTCGGGAAGACGACGTGCCATGGAGGCGAGGCACCGGGCGCGGCACGGCGAGGAGAGGAGGCCGCCGGCGGAGACCGATGGCGCCGCCGCCGAGGAGTACGACCCGTGGACGGCGTGGCTCTACAAGCCGCACACCATCTCGGTGCTCCTCGTCGGCGCCTGCCTTCTCATGTAAGCGCTCTCAAATTCTCCTCCTCCTGCTCCTCTGCTGCTCTGTTTCTCGCGAACGGGGGGAGAGAGAGAGAGAGAGCCTTGTTTCGTTTCGCCTCTGCTACCGTGGTCGTACTGCTCGGGCTTGGTGGAAAATTTTACGGGTGCGAAAAGGCCTGCGCTAGGGAAGTACAAGAGCTGCCAGGGATACCAGGTGCTGCAACAGTGTCAGAGTTGAAAGGCAGCCATGTACGCCTGTGGCCTTTGTTTTATTTTTTCCATTTTTTTTAAAAAAAGAGAGAGAGTTTTTTGTTGGAATTTAGCGAGTATGTGCGAAAGGATCGAGCTTTCTGAATAATTGGAGCATGATCAATGGATTGGCACGTCAAATACGAGTGGCTGTGGAGAACCAGGTTCTCGTTCAAGCATCTCATGCCAAAACTGTTCTGAAATTTTCCTGGAAATGAAATCATCTGAAATTTGCTCTAAAATCTGTCTTACATATTATTTTCCTTGGGCACTTCAGCAGCTCAAAATGAGAGGTTTATTTTCAGTTCATAAGACAAATAAACAGACTCATCGAGAATTTTCTTACTGCCCTGAAAAAAAAAGGAATTACCACTTCATGGGAGGAAGAATCAGTACCAATTAAGCTTGGACGGTTGGACCTCAATCTAAAGCTTGGTCCTAAATCTAAGGTACACATTAGCTGTCAAACCCAAATCCCAAGTTATCCCAGGGATGCGCCACACACATGCAATTCATGAGTGACTTGTAGGCTGTCGAGCGGTGGATACATACCAACCGTACCATGGGGCATCCTCTTCCTTTCCACTTTCTCGTGGTGCCATCTCATCTGACTTCAGATTCAACTGTTCTTCCCTTTCAGCTGGGCAAGTGGAGCACTTGATCCTCAAGGGGCTGCTGCTCACAGTAGCCTGACATCAATCAAGAGGTATGGCTGAATCATCTCAAGATTTTATTATTACCTTGTTTAGGCAGCACTGAACTTTCAAAAGTAGAAATCAAAGAAGAAACAGTCTACTTTTCATCTATTCCAAGCGGAAAAGATAATCAGGATACTATTCTGTTCTGATGCTGCCTTTTGGACTCGAGCTGTTTTACCTCACTGCATTGCACAATGATTGGAGAGAGTGAGTGATGCTGACTCATCTTCTCTTACTAAACTTTCCAGGGGGGTCTGGGCTATGATTGCAGTCTTCCTTGCCTACTGCACGCTTCAGGCGCCTTCAACGTGAGTAATTTTTCCTCCTTTTCTAATGGAATTCAAACATTTGAGCATTATCAGTGCAGCACTTCTCGTTTGTCATGTTGCTCTCAAGCCACAGTATTGTAGTGCATGTTGTGGATCAGGCCGTTTTAAGTGGTAGCAGACAAATTACCCAGAGGGACACGGTGCCATCTTTACTGTCTGTCTGTACTTGCTGCAAGATTTCTGCTCCTTATCTCTCTGACTTCGCAATATTGCATGGCAACCCATAGCCATTTTTAGCTCCCATAAAACTATTGTACATCAGTATAGGTCAATGTGCTGACATGTTTGCACGATACTGATTCAGTGCCCTGGCAATGTTGTCACAGGATACTTATTAGGCCCCATCCTGCTGTCTGGCGCCTGGTGCATGGACTGGCCGTAGTTTACCTCGTTGCCCTTACCTTTCTTCTTTTCCAGGTTTAGTTGGATACTATCTTGTTGGCACCATTGCCTTCTTTTCCAAATGACTTGATTAATTTGGCACTCAAGTGTGAAGGCATCTTGGCTAACTAATTTTGGGCTCTTATTTTGGTGCTCATTTTCCAGAACCGTGACGATGCTCGCCAGTTCATGAAACACCTCCACCCTGAACTTGGAGTTGGTAAAATCATCTCTGTGTTAAATAGTTTCACAGGAAACATTAGATTTATGTTTTTCTTATAGAGAGATTAGTGGTGGTGATAGATCTTTTCCTATCCAAATGCAGAATTGCCGGAGAGATCGTATGGAGCTGATTGCCGTCTGTATGTTCCAGAAAACCCTAAAAACAAGTTCATAAATATTTATGTATGATTTTCCAGATGAACCTTCCTATTCTCTGAAGATGCATACTTTTTTATTATCATCATTCCTATTACTCTATTTAACTAGACTGTCTGATCTATGTATAGGAGACATTGTTTGATGAATTTGTTGTTGCACATATCCTTGGGTGGTGGGGTAAAGCTGTAATGATACGAAATCAACTCCTCCTTTGGGTCTTGTCGATTGGCTTTGAACTAATGGAGGTTAGATCTGGGTGGCCTGTTGGAAAGGACATCAAAGTTATCTTTTCATTCTTGTCGCCTCCTAGACAGGGAAGTATGCTTACTATGACATTTTGCAGCTGACGTTCAGACATATGTTGCCAAACTTTAATGAGTGCTGGTGGGATAGCATTATCTTGGATATCTTGATCTGCAATTGGTTTGGTGAGACATTCGAGGATAGTTAATGTTTTAAGTTTCACACCTTCAGTTACCTTGCTGATATTAGTGAGATCTGTAGTTCATTAGTAGTTCATTAGTAAGTTAGAATTAAGCATGTTAAAGTAATCGACGTGTTCTCCATTTGCATGATTTTATACAGTTTCTTTGCATCGGATCCTATCAACTGTAACTTGCTAATCTTCAAGATAATGCATGATGTAACCACAAGTCAGAAAGGAAAATAAAAACTAATATGTGTTTGACATACCTCTGACATGCATTATTTGACTATAATACTTAATTCTATGTCGCTTGATGCCTAGAAAGTAAATATTCTATTGAAAAAATCAAGATCTTGAGCTTGTTGAATACGCATGGCCTTGGCAGGTCAAGAAGAATTGCTGGAACATTTATGATACTTAGTACTTGGTGATTAGAATTTCAGGCTTTCAATTTAAAAGCTGTTATTTTGAATTTTTGATGCAGGTATTTGGGCGGGAATGCACACAGTTCGTTACTTTGATGGAAAAACATATGAATGGGTTGGACTGAGCCGTCAGCGAAGCATCATGGGTAAGGTATGTTTACTGAAAATAAATTAATAGATGAATGCTTCTCCATTTTATAGCTAAGTAGTCTTCTTGTAATTTTATTGCTGTACAGATAAGGCCTTTGTTTCTAATTAAAATTTCAAAACTTTGGCAATGATGAGAAAGTTGTGTTGTTTATGTGTTTTTCCAGCATATACATAAATAGAAAAAACAATGAACAAATGCATATTTTAGAGACTGCTGAAATGAAACAAGTAAAATAGAACAACAATATCCCGGTTCTTTTCCACTTCTCTTTTATTACCATGGTCCAGAGAATCATATCCTCTGTACTTGTAAACTTTCCCTTGGTTCTTGCATTATAATTATCATACAAATTACAACCATGCATACTGCTCTAAATGAGAATCGGTGCCTTTCCAAAGGATAGTCCAAGACAAGTGACTCCAAAGCAATGCAGTTTACTGAGCAAAAGTAAATTGCTTTGACTTCTTGCATGTGAGATGCCAGACAACATGTGAGGCTTTCCCAGTGGGCCTGTTTTACATTTCTGTTGCGCTGTCCAAGCCTGCTCTTTGTCATTATTGAACCCTGAAGTTTCTTCCCAATTCATTTTTTTTGCATGGAGTTGTGCATGCACTGTTATCTTATAATTTGCACCCACATGTGAATAGTCGCATCTGTTTCAGACAACCAAACTTGTAATCAGGCCTGCCCATATGTTGTCCTAGGGCAAAAATAATTGTACCTATTATTGAGTCGACTTGTGGAATTTTTTCTATCATGGCACAATGAATAGAATATTAAAAAGTCTGAAAATGTGTTCAGAAGGAATATTTTCCAATTAAGTAATGATGTAAAACAAGGTTATAAACATGAACTGAAGCTTCATGACTGTAAGAAGTACCTTGACATTTGCAGCTTGAGAATCCATAGGGTAAATTGATATTACTCTCTTTAGAACTTGAACGCAGTTTGTGCAGACTGGCAGGCTGGTTTTTACTGTTGGATTGGCTTGCAGGTGAAAAGATCATTGAGTCAGTTTACTCCTGCGCAATGGGATAAGGATCAGTGGCATCCGTTCATGGGTCCACTGCGCTTCATCCAAGTGCTGTTCCTCTGCGTTGTGTTCATGATCGTGGAGCTTAACACATTCTTCCTGAAGTTTTGCCTATGGATCCCTCCAAGGAATCCGTTGGTTGTGTACAGGTTGATCCTCTGGTGGCTGATTGCTATCCCAACCATCCGTGAGTACAACTCCTACTTACAAGACAGGTAAGCCTTACAGTGCCCATTTGTTAGCAACAACACGCATGAACGGCCTTTTAACTCCGTTTCTTGATGGATTTACTAATATTTGGTTATGGTCTTGATTATCACAGCAAACCAGTGAAGAAGGTTGGAGCGTTTTGTTGGCTCTCTCTGGCTATATGCATAGTGGAGTTGCTTATCGGCATGAAGTTTGGGCATGGTGAGCTTCTCCATTTCAACTTTCTTGTAATCTTGTCAGATATGATACGATGTATACTTGCAAACTGTTTGCCTGACATTCATCAATTTTGAGCAGGGTTATTTCATGACCCAATGCCTACCTGGTTGATCATCTTTTGGAGTTCGGTGGGGATTGCTCTTGTGATTTTTTTGCTAGCATGGTCATGGAGAAATCACCAAAAATTCCGGAGAAAGCAGCTGTGACAGATAGCAAGGATTTATCTCAGACCATTTTAAACTCACTTCTTTTTGGATACAAGCGCTGTACATATGTGATATATGATGTAGCTTACGTATCAAGGGAGCCCATTTTTCTGCTGCTCCTGGCAGGAACTTGGTTTGTCACAACTCACAATAGCTCATTGTTGTCGGCATCAGATTGACGAATAATTGAGAATATTGCAGCATCAAAACCTGGTGTAATTATCCAATAAAGCAATGCCACTTTATGTTTGGGTTCTAAATTTCTTATAGAAAAAAAATGCATAACTCTCTTATCTGCTATTCGGCTTCTCTCACCAGTTTTGTTTTCTTACTTTAAATTAAAGTTGAAAAAGTAGTCTTGCTCGGTAGTTTTTTCTTTTTTAAAAAAAATGCAGGATCACTGCTTAGCATTTAAGAAGGAAGCGTGTCAAGTTACAAATAGATCGATATTGGAAAAATCAATAGACTTTCTCAGCTCTAACATAGAAACAGAAGGACCTCTATCCCAATGCAGGGCGCTGATGTCTTCCCGGAGGAGAGCAAGCCATTGGTCAGGTCTCAAAAGCTTTCCCTTGAAAGCCCCTCGATTTCTTTCCATCCTTATGTGCCACGCCGTCGCCATGTACACATGAGTACCGCTGTAGTGAGCGTCTTTGGTTGGAGCATTTTGCTTGGTAGTGCCCCGAACAAAATATGCCAGAAATCTTGGTCAATTTCGGGGTGGTGATGAGATAACTATCCACTAATTTCAAGTAGGATCACTAGAGGTGAAAGATAAAATATAGTGTCTAGCCAAACAAGGTATCCATAAGTCTAAGTATTCACCAACTTTAAGTTTAAATAAGAGTAAATTGCACCCATCATACAACAACTTGTATGATTGTATCATTTTAGTCCAGTAAGTTGTAAAATATGCAAATAGATACATAAACTTAACAAACGTGTGCATGCACGGTAATATATATGCCATCCTGTGTATTTTTACTTGGTGACACGCTACACGATCTTGATTTAGATTTGCATGTATCAATTTTTAAAGAGACCCATGAAAATTATGTTACCATTCACGATAATTGACAAATTCTCACAAATTTTTTGTATTTTTATGGGCTCTAAGACTGCACATACATATAGCATAGTATGTAAACTGGCCAGTTGGGTTCATGGCAAAACTGGATTGGGCTTTGATTGGAAGATCAGCTAACTCCACCTGAAATAGTGACTAAACTCAAAATGTTTTCCAGAAAACTGCACTGCTCCAGCTCATACCGTGCACTGGATGGTGATACTAAGTCGCCGAAATTTTTCTATAGTGCCCTGATATCACTCAATGTTGATCGGCTTGGAATATTGTCTGTCATCATGCCAAAATACT
Source organism: Echinochloa phyllopogon (assembly GCA_033239725.1). Taxonomy (NCBI): domain Eukaryota; kingdom Viridiplantae; phylum Streptophyta; class Magnoliopsida; order Poales; family Poaceae; genus Echinochloa; species Echinochloa phyllopogon. Next base: position 16,015,535 of record BTCW01000003.1, on the reverse strand, counting down.
CTTTTTGGAGTACATGTGACCTTATATCTACATGTTTGACAAGTTCATGTATTTATCTGTATATTTTGTAACTTGTTGGACTAAGGTGATACAACCATACAAGTTGTTGTATGGTGGGTGTAATTTACTCTTTAAATAAATAGAACATGAAGAAACTACGCCAAAATCTGAGTCAAATTTAGAGTGGTGAGTATTTTTAAGTAGAACATGAAGAGGACTTCGTGGGTTCAAACTGGGTGTGTTTAGTTCCAAAAAGAGGTAGGGAAAGTTTGGTGAAAATGTCACATCCGACACTGTAGCGCATTGTAGCACTTTTCGTTTGTTTGTGGTAAACATTATCCTACCATGACCTAACTAGGCTCAAAAGATTCGTCTCGTCGTGTACATCAAAACCATGTAATTAGTTTTTTATTTACCCACGTTTAATGTTCCATACACGATGAGAGAGATTTGATGTGATAGGTAAATAGTGAAGTTTAGAGAGAGAATTTTAGAAAATTTGGTGATTTGATGGGAACTGAACACAGCCTAAACCGAACATGGAGGTGTGTAGGGACTCCTCGCGGAAGAGTAAACGCTAATGAGTCGCACGAATCTTTATGCAATTCCTACGGCTCGTGCAACTCCAACCGAGAAGCCGAGAGCCCTAAACCCTTCTTCCCCTTTGCCGCAGCGCCGCCGCTTGTCCCCGTCGGCTTGTCCTCGCCGCTCCCGCCGCCCCCCTTCTTCGCAGCCCCGACGCGCCACCGCGATGTCGAAGAAAGGAGGACGAGCGAAGAAAGCTGCGGGCGGCGGCGAGCTGTCCCGCTTCCTGGATTCGCATCTCCAGACCATCAACGACACCTTCCAGGTACGACCCAACCTGCCACGCTCGTCCCAGCTCCGATCCCACGCGAAAACCTCGCGGGCGCCGCTCACACGCCTGTTCGCTCTTTGTTCTTCAGATGGTGGCGGAGGCGGCTCCCGGGAGCTTGGAGCGGACGGAGTGGTCCGATGTCGTTAAGCTCGGCGACCAGGTCTCTAGGCAGGCCACCGTCGGTAAGGGCGAAATATAACTCCGGGTGTTGTATTTAACGAGCTTAGCTGGTCGGATCATGCTTATGTAGCGAAATTGATGGAGAATTTCTCTTGGTGTACACCGGTGTGTTTAAATTGGTTGATTTCAGCAGAAGTAATGGATGTGAAGTTTGACAGGTTAGGAAAATTGAGTTTGTCTGAATCAGTGTCCCCTTAAGAAGTCAACCTCGGGTGTTGTATTTAACGAAGCAATTACTGGACTTCGCATAGCTTAATTCCTGAATTTAGAGTATATGTGTTATTTGCATAGGAATTGGCAATTTGTCAGCTAGTTTTTATGGTAGTATATGCAGTCTATCAGGTTGTGATAGAGTGATACTTGTTTATGTTGGAGCTTTGCTTTGATGGCTGATGCCGTCTTTTGCTGCAGCGGGAATGCTCTGGAGTGGCGACTTGCCTAATGTAGAGACCTTGAAGGAGAACATCGAAGCATATTTCAATACCTTGCAAGGATTCCTTTTGGTTTGCCATGGAAGCATGGTTGGTGCTGGGCCTACTCTTCACAAGTCCATCTGTGGTTCCGCAAAAAACGTGGTTGAATCTAGCTTATTGTTATTCGAGCATGCTGTTTCTGCTTATGGTACGTAAAAACCTGCCAGGTGCTGTTATTTGTTTAAAACAATGCCTCCTGATTGTCCTGATTTTTATGTGGAAAGCAATTAGTCACTATTAGGTATAAAGCTTGGACTTTATTGGTGTCAGTTGTATCTGAATTGTGATTCTAAACCATGGTAAAGGACATCTGAAATAACAATGAAGCAATTATCACATTCACAGACCTTCGAGCCTTGCAGTTTATTTATTTTGATCCCTCAGGAGATTCTTGGTTGGGCTAACACTTCCTTTTTTTAATTGGATGCAGAATCTCGCAGCCCTGATAGAAACACAACTGTACCCCAGGTCACAGGAACTGTATGGGAAGCCTGTGCTGCTCTCAAGAAGGTTCCAACGTCGAACTGTACTGCCATAGGACGAGCCATGACCCAGATAGGTGTCTGTCTGAAAGACATTCTCCGGGAGATGAAGGAGCTCCCTATTGGTGATTCTGGTGATAGTACTGCTGAAAACTCTTCCAGTGGTGTTGTTGACACGGCGAGTTGTTCTGATAGAGATGATGATCTTGATATGGATGATGATGATTTCACTGAAGAGGAGATTGTTGTTGCTAAGTTGGTTGTCACTGTTGTATCTGATTCGCTGGTTGTAGTGAAAGAGGCAATTCGTTTCATTACTGGGTTGCTCAAAAGCTCAGGTAACAAGAACGGCGCTAACGAGGACAAAGTCGAGCCAATGGAAAAATTGCTGATACATTGCAAGGAGATTGCTGACCAAGTCAATGATCTCGGGGCCTCTGTATATCCACCACAAGACGTGTGTGAGATGAAGCTTGCTGTGACAAAACTGTACGAGGGAATCAATGGGATGCGCAAGGAAATAGGGCACCTTGGTGGCTCACCTGCAAACGCCTTTGCAGCCCTTGAAGGATTCAAGAAGTGCCTTGGATCTCTGGAGGCCGAGTTAGCTGATGATGTGGCGAACGAGATGGAAAATCTTACTATTAGCCACTAGCACGTCCTGATAATGCCAGATTTGTCATAGCAATGTTATACCAGTATGTCTTCTGATTTGGGCAATGGAAGAAGGTTTTTGTTGTTAAGTGAAGGAGGCATGCGTCCTCTGTACTCTTATATCTTCCAGTGTCAAGTATGAAGCTTGGTCGGGTTTGATGCAACTTCTAGTTACTGAAGCTGTGTTATAGGTCATTGAATATGCGAATAGATTTTTTGCATTCTCTCGTTTGTTTTGTTCCAGATTTAATTGGTAGATGTCACATTTCTCGTAATGTCGGGTACGTATACTCTACAGATACTAAAACAAGAACTGGGCGAGAGCATTTTCCTGTTTACAGAAATTCAGAACCTGGTAGATTTGAATTTCAGATGTCTAAGACAAATTGATAAGCCAGAATCCAGGAACAAGCAACTTAACTGCTTTGAAAAGATTCTGAAATTGGAAGTTTGAACTCATCTTGTTGGGGTCCTCCCTAAATGGGAGAACACCCTAAAAAAATAGCAAAATATGCAAATTAACTGCTTTGAAAAGATTCTGAAATTGGAAGAAATTTGAACTCATTTTGTTGGGGTCCTCCTTAAATAGGAGAACACCCTCAAAAAATTAGCGTATGCTGCTAATTGTGGCGAGCACACGGTATTCTTTAGTAAAAGGGGAAAGAATAGTTCGGCTCTGTGCTCACCACACAGCTGCGTGCTCTATGTCTGAGCATCTGCACTTCCTCTTGTAGTACTCCCCGTTATCCCATCACCGCTGCTCCCCGATATGGTACTATCTTCAGCTGCTGGCCTTCCTTCTCCACCCGTCTATCGCGGTGGGCTCCGAATTTAATCATCCGTCTTTGGCCCATCCAGCGATGTCGGGCAGGAGTCCTTCGGCCCATCAAGGGTAGCACGACATGCCCAGGCTTTGCTCCAAAAACCAGACACCTTTGCAGGCAAGTGCGGCAGGCTTGCAGAGTGAGCGGGATTCGCGTGCCGCCGCCCGCCGTTGGCTTGCCGGCGACTCGTGCGACCCGGGAGCTGGCTCCGGATGCGCGTGCCGCTGCTTCCTGCCGGCTTGCTCGCGTCGCGCTCGGCACGGGCGAAAAGAGACGTGCGGTGCGGGAGGGGACGGACCACTCGTCTCGCATCGCATCGCCAACAGTGGCCGGGATCACGGCCGAGCCCGAGCGGCACGGGGCAGGGACCCACCGCCCACCACCACTAGAGCCGGCCGGGCCGGCCCCCGCCCAAGGCCAGCCACCACGCCCCCACCCCACCGGTGGTGCCCTCCACGCGCGCGCGCGTGCGTGCGCCCTCGGCGCCCGGGGTCGCGGGGGCGCAGGGCCGCGGGCGTGGGGGGGCCCGCCCGCGCGACGCCGCACGCGCCGCTCGCCGTGTCGCACGCCGGGCCGGCAGCGCCGGGCCGCGGACGTGGACCGCGGTTGAGTGCCCAATGATTGACCTTATTCTACTCCCCCGTTCTCGCGTCGAGCTCGCGCGCGGCGCGGAGCACCGCCTTTTTCCCTCGCCTCTCTCCGCCGGTGGCGTCGCCGATTCCGCCGCGCCCGGCCCGGCCGGTCTCTTTATATTATCTTTATTGGATTTCCAGCGCCTCCGGCACGTCGCCACGCCACGCGTGGCCGGCCCTGGGACGGGAGATTTCCCTTTGCTTCCAAGAGAGCGGAGACGGAGCAAAGGTTACGTGCTCCTGACGTATGTCGAGCGTGGCCTACGTGGTGGACAGGAACATGCACACGACTAGTACCTATGCATGGGGTCGTTGGACTCATGGGGTTGATTTCGAACGTTTGCTTCACGTTTGCGTTAGCATGCGGACGAGCTAGGGCGAGCTTGATCGGCGGCTGACAGCAGCTAGCGCGCGCGGGCGGTGACGAAAAGGTGGTGGCGGAGAGGCGTTGGGCGGGCGTGGCAGACAGGTATGATGGACTCCTTTCGGTATGCAGATTTGCCGATCATGAGAGTTGAGCAGAAACAGGATCAATAGTCTACTCCACCGCTGTCGATCATCGATCTCCCTGCGTTTTTTTCTACCTTATCTCCTCCGTTGTTTTCTCACATTCAAAGACCTCCATGTGAGTACGTGACGGTTGTTGTTGTTCTTTTTCGTTCACTCTAGCTCAGTCCACACGCTTCGCAGACATTTTAAATTGTTTTGCCTGCATATTAGTGCAGTATTAGAAAAGGACCCGGCAGAATGAATCAGCATTTGTTCTCTCGGTATGGTGCTACAGCAAAATTCCTTTCGAACCACGCTTCTCCCCGGGAACAAAACAAAGAAAACAAGAGGAGGACACCAGACACAAGCGAACAAAAGGGAGGGAGATGCTTTGCGCTTTGCTAGGCTCTACACACGGCCACACACACAGCAGCAGCGCCACTTCCCGCGTGCACATTCCCGGCACCAAACGAAGAGAAAAAAAGGGTGTTGGACAAAGGAAGCCAGCACTTTCGTTTTCTGCTCGTCGCGAACCCGCTGAAAAATCATGCCTCTTTTCCCCCCGGCCTCCTCCTCCAGTGTCCTCCTGTCATTCTTCTCATGCATGCATGCATCCTAAAGTTGATCACCTACCCGGAATGACAAGAGAGCAGACGAACACGTTCCCAGGCCATTGGCATGCCCGGCCTGGCGGCAGTGGCCAACAGCCCGGCACTAGCACCAGCCAAGCGGGCAGCCTTCATTCAGACTCTCTCGAAAGAGTTGAAGAGTGTGTACACGAGAGAATCTATCGAATTTGATCACCAGCCGCTGAGGCTTTTCGTCCTCTGATAGGGACTGCTCCTTCAGTCCTTGCAGTCCTCCATTTGTAATGGTCGTCCTCCATGCTTATGGATGCAGCTTACTGTATGTTACCACCTGTTCATGCATTACTGCATGTCTGAGGCACAGTAACTCACAACGGCAACAGGTTGGGGTTACTGTTTCCTTTTTAAAAATGTAAATTATCTGCTGTCATTTTCATTTTCTTTCCTTCGTTGAAAGGGATGAGACCATTTGCGTATGCTTTGTTTTTTTCAAAAAAAAAGTGTATGCTTTGCTGCTAAACATGCATGCATGTCCGATTGCACATGATGGATGAACGCCTTGATATATGGCTCAGCAGCTCAGGCCTTTGTTCGTCTTCTCTCTGAAGCAAACAGCTGTGGATCGTGGCTTTGTCATCCATGGCAACTTGGCAAGCCCATTGTTTTTCTCGTCTCTCGAGACCTGCAAAGAAGCACTACACGCACCAATACTCCCATCCATTTGAGGCGCCTCCTGTCCTCAATGGCGCCACTGCATGAAAGTCATCAAAACTGCTTGTAAATTAAACAAGCATCCCCCTTCTCTTCGATCATGGGGAGAATCCTATTCTACACCAGCAGGACGCTTTTGGGGAAAATCATTAACAAAGCAAAGGAAGGTTATAAAGTTGCATAAGACTGGGACCGTTCCCTCTGACAGTGTTAACACGCATGTTACCTCTACTTTGCATGCTGGGAATGGGTAGAGAGAGAAAGGGAGTGAAGCTTCCATGGCCGATTAAGCGAGGAGCTACTAAGTGCAGCGCACATGCAGAACTGCAGAAGTGCGGTTAAGCTGAGGTCTAATCCCCATTTTAACAAACCCTAAACCCTACTACTCCGACAGATGGAAGCTACACCACCATTGACAGGCCAATGAGTTATCCTTAGTCAAGTGATCCCTGTCTGCACGAAAGTGAGCCATCATGAATTACTTATTGTTTGCTTCATCCTCATGCATGCAGCTATTTGTATAGCTCGGCAGGTAAGCTCTCCATCTTGTTAGGTCGAGTGACCCATTCACATTGATAAAAAGTAACATATCAAGCATTTACAGAAGTAGTAAACCACACGCAACTCTCGCATTAGCAATTTTCTTTGCAGAGTAGTAGCTCTCAACTTTCAATGCGGTGAAAAGGGAAAAGACATTGATCTAGAAACTCATTCGTACTGGCCAATGCTATGGACCTTGAAGAGTGCATCCACAAATCAGCTATTTTGATTTTGCTCAGCATTGATGTTCTTCAGAAATAGTATTTCAGTAGTGTACTGACAGTGACCTAGAAGAAAAAATATACACGTATCGATCTCTTCCAATATAATAATATATATAATCAATCCATGTGTATTCTACCGGCTCAATTCTTTGACCAGTTTGCTTGATAATCATAGGGACTTTTCTGTCAGCCATTATACCGTTTCCTCATTCTTCAATCATCTTGATCATGGCAGCGCCACAAGGACAGAAAAGTATATTTCCCTTTAGCATCAGAAAAGCAAAGAGGAGGGCGGAGGAGGCAGCACGACAAGGCAGTCAAACAGAAAGCCGGTTCCAGCCCTTTCCCCTGTCCCTCCTCCCTCCATGTAAGGTCCATTTCTCCCTGCACCAACAACAGGCGCACACATGCCGCCATGGCCCAGCGCCTCAGTGGCAGTAATCAGTATGCTACTGCTGCACATCGGAGAGAAGAGAAGAAGGGGGGAACAATATTCTAACACAACACGCTCCGTTCAGATTCAGTTTACTAGCATTTTTATTCCCTTGTTTACCGCCCCCAACACGCCTCGAAAGCCGTGCAAGTGCGTTTTGCGTCCCCCCACAAACATGCTTCCCATTCTCTATGTTCCCACCACAAACAAGGCCACAGCCCATTGTTAAACCAATCGCTTTCTCCCCCATCTTCACCTCACAGCCATGCGAGGGGCTTTGTATATAAGCACCACTCTGTTCTTCAGTCTCTTGCTTCCCTCCCCTGCTCTATCTCTCTCTTTCTTGCAAGCCTCCAGTCCTCCCTCCCAGTAAGCTCACTCTTTGTAAGAGACAGCTTGCCTTCTTGCTTCGGAGCCCTCGCTGTCTCCTTGTGCGGATGGAGTTCAGGGCGAGCTCTAGAAGGAGTATCTGGCCAATGCGCGGCGACAGAGGAAATGAGCTGGATGGAAGGCCGCACAGATAGGAGGAATGGTGCGCGCCTTCGGCTCCCAACTGCCGGCTGGGCCTCTGTTCGCTCGATCCGTGAGCTGAGCGCGAGGAGGAAGACGACGCAGATGGTGTGAGCTTCGTGGGGGAATTGAGGCTTGATGGTCCGAGATATATATATCTCTTAGGTATCTTAACTAGCAGCTACTACTGATTTAGCTTTCCTAGCTACATCATTTTTACTTTTTTTTTGTCTCCCTCCCTTTTTCTCGGCCATCTTCTTCTCTGCTTCCTTTTGTTTCTGCTATTCTGAAGAGGATGCGGTGTTCTTGGCTAGGTGCGTGCTCGCAATGCCAGGAGATCTCAGTTGTCCTCTAGGTGATGTAATAATACTTAATATTGTTAGAGGCAGTATCAAGTTTGGAATGCAGCGATTACATTTTTGTAATGCCTTGTAGCCTCTGTGATTTTGCATTGGTGATGTCCCCTGTTCTTGGAAACTTTCAGGAAATGCCAGCATGTAATTGTATCTTGGTTTACTCCTCTTCTTCTTTTTTTACCCTTGCTTTCCTCTATCGATACGAGTACGTCTGCGGTAGTAATATGCAGTGGGCATCGTCGGTGTTGCTTTCGCCCGTGAATCTTGCCTCGAATTCATATTCAGAGGCGCTTTCGTTTGATCTAGCAATCGCCCTGTTCGTTTAGATTGTTTCCAGTGAGCCAACAGTGTTTTTTTCTCAGCGAAAACTAGCGCCAGCCACCAACCAATTTTCTCTCAGCAAAAACCAGCGCTTACCAGTGAAACGAACAGGACGAATATAAACAATTTGTTGAGGATCAGTTGCAGGGGTAGAACCAAGTGCAGCACGACAGGAAGTTGGAGGTAAAAGCGCTAGATTCTCAAGTCTGCTAGTTTTCTTTTCACTTGGTATAAAGATCAGAAGCGACGGTGTACTCATTTGTTTTCGAAACCTGAGCGCTGACAGTGTATTGTTGGTCTTTACGACGCATAATGGACCGGGGCTATTTTGTCCCTGGTACTAAAATAAAAAACAGCTCAGAAGTCATCAGAAGCACGTATGCTGTCACTCTTCTGTCTCAGCGCAAATGTGCTTAATTTCTCTCATCTTCTCTACATCCTTGTTAGTAATCTTCAGAAAATGGAATGGTTTACGCATGCTCCAAGAAGGCTACAATATTCTACCCTATCGCACAACAATTCCGCTCCTTTTCTCGGTAAAATCTGGTCCTCAACGGGTCTCTACCAGTTAGGCCACAAAGAAAAAAAATCTGAATTGGCGACGCGCATCCATCCTCGGCTTCACTTCTCTGTTCTCTTCCCTTCAGGTTCAGGCCTTTCCTTGTTTGTTCAGGCTTCATGCACCGTAGGAGTAAACCATAGCAGCCTAGCAGGCTAGCGGCACAGAGCAGACGACGCTAGGCAATGGCGACGGCGGGCAGGGGGGCGCCAGGCCCGGGGAGGCAACGGCGCCTCCATTTCGCCATGCCCTAGTGCTCAGTTATTTACTGTGACAGTGTCGCCGCGCCTTGTCGTTGCCTCGCCCGAACTCTGGCGGTTAATGGCTGGTGCAGGGAATATTCAGCGGCTGCGCAGGGCCCTGCCCCTCCTGCCTCGTGCATGCATGCATGCTACGCCCGTGCTCCCCCCCTGCCCTGTGCCCTCTGCACTGCCTCCTCTCCTCTCTTCCTGCCGCTGCCGCTGCCGCTTTACGCTTTTGCTTTTAATCGCTGTGACAGCACTAGGCTCCGCCTCGCTGTCGCTGCCGCTCGCTGGTGGTGCTGGTGCTGGTGGTGCTGGCCGGCCTTGCCTCGGGCAGTCGGGCTGGCGGATGGAGACGACGACGGATGGAAGCAGCGCGCGCAGCAGCCAGAGCCAGAGCCAGAACCAGCGGCCAGAGAGGCCGTGCCCGGCCGTCCGCTCGCCTGTTGTTCTCTTGTCTGGCCTCTCGCCCCATGTCTGCACCGCTCTGTGCTCGTGCAAACAGAGGCAACGCAACCCCTACCGCTTGAATATTTCTCGATGCCCTGGATCGGAGCCGGAGCTCCGGTAGGTAATCGGGAGAAACGTTGGGTGGCCGGATCGGGAGAAACGACGGGTGACTGACGGACGCCGCCTCGTCGTCGCGGCCGGCAGATTGCTGGGCCGCCGTGACAGAGACTTTTAACTGTGTGCCATTAAGTTAGGTGTCTCATATCTATATACCACAAAATTTTTCCTAGACACCTGTGTGCCATGCACTTTTGTTTTGGTTACCCGTGTGCCATTTTGGATGGATGGAGACAAACGGAGCTGTGAAATGTCGTTTTTGCCCTTCTCCCTTACATGTGGGGCCCACCTGTCACTGACTCATATGTTTTTTTATTTCTCTCTTCTCCTCTCCGGTCGTCATGGTGCTCGGCCGGCATAATGAGGGGCCATGGCGCTCGGCCGGCACGACGAGGGGCGCCGCCGGGGCCATGGCACGGCTCGCCGGAGCCCACACGGCCATGGTCGGCTCGGCGGCCACGCGTGGCCCACCTCACTCGCCGGCTCCCGTGCGGACGGGGGCGCCGCTCTCGCTGGCACAGTCCGGACGGGGGCGGGGCACAGACCGGGCGGCGGCGCAGCAGCCCCTGGCGGCGGCGGGGCAAGGCCCGGGCGGTGGCGGCGCAGGGACTCGCCGGCGGCGAGGCTAGGCCCGGGCGGCGGCGGCGTAGGGGGTGGCCGGGTGCCCGGGTGCGAGGCTGGGTCCGGGCGGCGACGGGGCCCCGGCACGGGACATGAGAGGAGAGCATGAGAAGAACAGAGGGAAAGAGAGATGGACTCAAGGGCAAAATGGTCATTTCACTTTGTGGGTCCCACATGTCAGGACTATGGTTCTGTTAAGTTCTAACAGATGGTGGACATAATGGCACATAGGTAAAGAAATTAAAGGTGGAGGGTACACAGGTATCAAGTGAAAAATTTGTGGCACACATATATGAGAGCCTTTATCTCAATGCCACACGGGTAAAAATCTCGCGGTGACACGCGCGGCGATGGACGGAGACTGACGCTTGACACCACTAACTCACGGAGCGACGCCCACGCACTAGATAGGGTAGGGTCCCCGGCCGCGGCCGGCCGGCCGGCACTTCTTCGTGATCCGCGCGTCATATGCATGTGTGCTCGTGCTCCCGCAGCGCTACGCAACAATCTACCACGGAGCGACGCGGCAGGCGTGTTGTTTGGAAGTATCCTCCCAAGCGTACGTGGCAGCACCGATACGGCGCTTGCTGACGGAACCGACGGTTATCTGAGAACCGGAGGGAAGAGGCTCTCGATCTCGACCTCGTCCTCAAGAATATGCTCTCACTTCTTCTATAGTGGTTTCCACACGTACTCTTCCCAACATTTCAGTCTGGATTCCCTTTTTCAACAGCAACATGGGTATGTATGATAGTATATAGATTATGGGTATACGCTACTCCTATACCAAGCGAGCAGAGAGCATTCCTAGCCTGCACGGTGGTGTGTTGGTGGCAGACTGGCAGGGATACATACATACACCGTCTCTGCCGCCGTCCCGTCTGGCGCCGCATGGTCCTGTCTGTCCAATACTGCATCATCCGCTCCGGGCACGGCACGGGCGGGACAAAGTGTGTACTCCGCCGTAGGAAGCTGGATCGGCTCTGTGCCTCTGTACGTTCAGCCCAGCCCCGAGTGCGCACTGTGCAGTGTATCCCAGAAAGATCATGCGTGCTGCATGTCGTGCAGGCTCTGCGCAGAGTCAACGGTTTACACGGGCGAGGCTTCAATGCGGGAACAGGAAGGATCGATGCCGTGCCGCAACAGATGCGCAGCAGCAGGGTTGGGCCTCGGGCTGCCCTGCCGGTACCGGACGCCGTCCCCGCCGCACCGGCAGTCCTGCACCCCCAGGAGGCGCAACGGCCGTGAAACGTGGACTCGCCCCGTTCATCGAGCACACGCACGCACGCGCTTTGCTTTGAAATTTTACCGGTGCACCAGCAGGTGAAGAGATTTCCAGCTCCAGCTCAGCTCGACGGAGTAGGATACTTGGAGCGGACGAGGTAAACCAGGACCCTTTTTTTTTTCCGCGCGTCGTCCGGCGCCGTGATCGTGATGCTCCCAAAAGCGGGCGCCGTACACGGCGAGTAAAAAGAAACGCGAAGGAAAAAGACGAGACAGAGGGCAGTAGGGCACCGCGGATGGCCGGAGGCAGCGGCCTGCCCGCAGCAGCCGGCACGGATGGGACGCGGTCGCCAGTGGGTGGCAGCGCGGACAAGACGTGTGATCCGCGAGATGCTGCTGCCCCCAGCGCGGCGCGGTGCGGCGCCCCCTCATCACACAGTCCGTCCCCGTCGCAGGCAGCGGCGTTACTACAGGAGCGCGCGCGTAGCTTTAATTTAAGGTCGCGCCCGCGCGACGGGACGGGGGCGGGGCCGCGGGGGGGACCGTGGCCGTGCTGCCCCTGCCGCCGCAGCCGGAGTGCGGCCGGCTGGTGCCGTGCGGTGGCGCGGCCCGGAGGCACACCAGACGCGCGCGCGCGCGTGCGGCGTGCGGGGACGGAGTGGTGTTGGCGGCTTGGTGCGCTTGCCTGCTTGCTTGGTTCTTGGGCTGCCTGGTGCCTGCGGCGCTGCAGAGATGAGGGGCCGCCACGCACGCGGTCGGGGCGGGGCCGCGGGGGCGTGCGTGCTGCCTCATACGACGAGAGGCCGCGGCGAGTAGTTGGGCGATCAGCGATGGGCGTTGCCGGCACGGCTAGCGTCCGCTGCGGGAGGTCGAGGGCGCGCGCTGAGACTGAGACCTGCCGTCGCTTTGCATCGTACAGTAGATTCGTAGTACAGTACTTGCTGGCTACGCGTGTTACTAGTTTCGTTTCCGATTCGTGTCGTGTTTGCCGCTGCTTTGCCCTGCAGCCAACCTGGCAGTCGGGGTAGCACGTTATCCATGGACGCGGGGGACCTCCGTAATCGGATGGTAACTATACTGAAAGGACCCGGCTATTGCACGGCCGGCCGTGCAATAAGCAGTTTGCACGCACACCCTATTTTTGGCAATTAAATGTCCTAATCCATCAGCTTTCCTCTTCTGGAAAAAACAACCTGCCATCGCCTCCCTTCTTGTGTGTTCTGCGTGGTGTCATGGGCGAAGCACGGTGCGAAAATGGCTTCTATATAGAAAGCAAAAGGCTCTGTGTCCAAAGCATACTATTTTATTCAAAATTGCACATAATTCAATATAAAGTACATGATTGAGTTGCACAATAGGAAACCTAGCAGCAACTTATTTGTCCCAACATCAACGCTGCAATGAACTTGTTTCTTTTCAGCTGCATGGTAAATGACTACATTATCAAAAGGCTAGCAATTTTCTGGTTGCGGACCGTATAATCTCCAGATGACAACACTTTAAAAGACTACTACGTAGTACGTACATGATAACTTAGCAAGATGTACTCCCATACTACACTTTACAACATTATATGCCCCCATACATATTAGAAACTACACGTGCAAAAAAAACCCTCCCAGGATGAATTAACAAATCATATTGCTTCCCATTGCATCTTGTACTTCACATTTGCATTGATGACCTGGAACGTAATGAAAAAAAAAACAATAAGAGAACGAATGCAAAGTAAGAGAAAAAAAGGGTTCTATCAGGCTAGAGAAACTACCAGTGTTGTATTTGTAAAGAAAAAGTGAACCATAGTTTTGCTTGTTTTGAACTATATCATTGCCTAATCAGAACCATATTATTGCCTAATAAGAACCATATTATTGCGTAATGGAGAGCCATATTTTCTTAATTTATGTCCATAAACTAGACACAGGAGAATTAGTGAGAAAAGGCGAGTAGTTGCAGCAAGATGGATGTATCTATGTGTCTCTATAGGTAAAAAAACAGTAAGGGAGCATCAACGATAGTAAAAAGGTAAAGGACATGAATATGAACGACTATTAATGAGATAACAGGGATATGCTAGCAAATTACACAAAACAGATCATGGTGATGCTATATCATTAATGAAAAATGGTGTACTTCTGTATTCTAGTACCAGCGTTAGTGTATTTGCACAGAAGTACAATAGTTTTGCCTATTTCATAACTTAGTATTGCTTAATCAGAACCATATTATTGCCTGATAGAAACCATATTATTGCCTACTTGCCTAAAGCACACAAAACTAGATCTCATGGTGACGTTATATGATTACTCTAAAATTATACAGTGCAAGCTACAATTGCAAAAACACAATAGTCCAAGCTACAATTACAACAGCACAATATTCCAAGCAATAATTGCAAAAATACAATATAAAGACTAAATTACCTTTCTGTAGCTGCTGGGTCATCCGGTTGGATGCAGGATCCTTTGTAATCAGCCTTACAAGCTAGCTTCTATATCTAATACTAGTGCTGCTAGTTGCATGTGAGCTACTAGTAAAGAAGAAACATGAAACACTAATAGAATGAATGCAGAACCAGAAAAAGAGAATACAAGAACAAGTGTAAAATAAATGGATCCAAAACATGTCCCATATACAACTAAGAACTGCTAACAATTGTGAAATATATGCTGAAATCAAAGTGGGCTATAATTGTCTCAGAATTAAAAAAACAAAAAAAATTGTGCAGCATGAATATGCAGTTAGGAAATGAAGTTACATTATGGCAAGCAAATATCTACGACAATTGTCAAACATATAGTTCTGGTAATTCGACAAAATCTGAACAATAGTTCTAAAGAACCTGCTTATAGATCTAGTAGGAATGCTGTCATTTTTCTATGACATACTAAAAATTAGTTGTCCAATAACATTGCCTAATGAAGTACACTATTTTGCCTTTTGTCAACCATATAATTGCCTAATTAATAACCACATAATTGCCTAACTTAAGCCCATATTATTGCCTAATGAATTTTGAATATTTTCTCAAGATGTCTGCCTAATTTATTTACAAGGGAAAGGCTTGCCTCGGTTATTCCTTCCCCACACCCCATTTTATGTGGGAGCTACCAACTCTATGTCTGTCCCTTTTTTATACCTATCACTTCGGGAATGTCAAAAACCAAAAAGAGACATGGGTCCAATAGTTGGCTATACTATATTGTTTTCCTTGCACCCGATCCTTCACCTTATTAAGAGACAATCCAGAACACAATAAGGTTTCATTTGAACTGAACATGCACTCATATGCATTGCATTTAAGAATGAGATCAGTAGCAAAATATCAGAGCAAAAAACTTATGAGATTTATGCACCTATCACAAATTATATATGCTTGTTTCTATTGCCAGTTGGCCACAATACCTCTTATGTTAAAAACAGGAGATGTCAATGGTATGTATTTCAGTATATGACTACATAAAACATGGTTTCTAGGCCATTCCAGCCAATGTTTCCTATCTATATCAAATTTAGAGAAACCAACACAAAAGTTAGTTTTACAACGGAGAAAAATCCCCCAAAACCTTCCTTCGAGCAAATATGTTTTCAGTGGATAAAACAGCAAGGAAAAACAACTCAAAATTGAGGCTCACCTTTGTGTGTGAAGGGTCCACCTTCCTCCTGATCCTCCTCACCTTGAATCTGAGCTTCTCCTTTCCTTAGAATCCAGGGGTACAACATGCAAAAATGATCAGTTTGTTCTTAAAAAACAATAAATAAGCAATACCTCAAAAAATCAAGGCCCACCTTTGTATGCAGGAAGCTCATGCTCCTCCTCACCTTGGATCTGGCAGTGAAAAAAGAAAAATGACATGAACATGTACAACCATTAGTGAGAGAATATTAATTAAATCATTAGATAGCGGTTTGAACTCGTATACAATAAATAAGAACGATAACTAAAGAACACAGGAACAAACTTCTGCTAAGGAATAATATTTTGTGTACTAAATTAAACTGAAGAATAGTAAGGTAACTAAAAATAATACTTTGCCTCACTAATAGCATTACTTTGCCTGATAAATAACACTACCTATCCTATCTAAGTATAGTATATTGCCTAACTGATAAGAGTGCATTGCCTAGCCAAGAATGACAACCGCTGAAACCAAAGCAGACAAAAAACAGTCACGGCTTGACAAGGGTAAACCAGTGATAAACCCTGCAGATAAGCTTAGCAAACATATATAGACATAGCAACATAAAACTATTGGTAGTGGAAGTATTATATTTAGATAGGCAAAGTATTGTATTTAGATACTTTGCCCATCTAAATACAATACTTTGCCTAACTCAGAACAGAACTTTGCCTACCTAAGAATAACAATGTGCCTAAACCAAAAAGAAGTCACAGCTTGAGGTATTAATCGGCTTGACAAAGGTAAATTTTAACTAAACTAAAATCCATGTCACTGCACTTGTTAACCAGTGGGAAAGCTTGAGCTAAAAATTTAGTGGGGGCCAACAATAGTGGGTAAGCGGATTAAGTAATCTAGAAATAGCAACCTTGAAGATAGGTAACCAATCAGTCCAACTTTCCCTATCAACCATCGATTTGTGCCAGTACTAATCAAAGCTGTGTTCAATAAATATATACGTTATTACCATGTACTTCTTTCAGCCACCGGGTACAGAAACACATAGCACACAAAAAAAACAAAGAAAAAGCTAGAACCTTAAGCGTAGCATGCTCCTTTCAATCAGCCATAAAGGATCTTTTGCCTTGATGATCTACAGGTTGACAATGGCATAATCAGGATGTTGTGTATGTGCTGCTACAAAAAATCAGGACTTAGCCCCATGGCTTCAACCAAAATTGTGAACGTCCAAAAATACGAGGGAAACTACATCGATTCTCTTGACCAAGAGAATGTCCGATTGTTTATTCTCAAGTCAGAACTAGCACAAAAAACTATCCCTGCTTAAATGCATTGAGCACACAAAAAAAAATAACAAAAGCAACCACTGGAAACCAACTACCCCCATCCAGCGAGCTATATGTATACAAGGACTAACTAATTCAGAATACTTAATGATACACAATTGATTCCTTCTAAATTCCTGTCAAACAGAGAGCATAACGTACAGAAGGCTCAAGTTGCTGGTCATTCCACTGTTACTACCTATGGATACTTGAATAAGAGCTTTTTGAATCGTCAATGGGCATTATGCTAAAGAAATCAAACACTATCAGCAAGCAACCAAAGTTGGCAATACATTGCTACAAGATAGTCCTGCTTCTTAGAAGCAAAACCCACATGCCAGCAGAATATAATCCATTTACATGCTTACCATATTAGCATCCACATTAGTTTGGCAGTGCAATTAAAAACAATTACATCTAAAACATGCCACTTGACCTCAACTTGCAGTAAGAGATGGTCAATTATAGAATATATGATGGTATGACAACATACTCCACTAGAACATCCTACATCACAGTATCATGCCTTGCTAGAAAATTCTGAAAAAAAACCATGGCCAGCAAGCTACTAGTACCCACTACCCTGCATTCCACAAGCAACCACATCAGAAAATCTCCACTAAAAATTTAGTGGCTCAGATGCAACCATGCCCTCCCCATCCCAAACCCCTCAATCGAGCTCGCAGAGTGTGAGATCTAACCCAACCGCACACAGCTAGCAGCTAGAAATTGGCGTCAGGGACAGAAGCGAGGTGTGTAGGGGGTGGGGGAGGGGGGGGGGTCAAATTGGCGGGGTACCTGTCCTTACGCTCATATGGATGTTCTTCATCTGTGCGCGGGGATTTGTTTCTAGATGAACTTCTTTGCGGCGGGGACGCGGTCGATGATGAGGATTGTAACATCCCAGATTTTCTGGAATGTTAAAAATGTGGATTTCAAAAAAATTTCGTGCTTGATGTGTTTTGCTCATAATCATAAGGTTGTCTTCTTGTGATCTCTCCAAATTCCTAGTAATTAACCTAATCAAATTGCTTGTATGCTAAGGACAATTTAATTGTTAGTGTGATTTGGCTCTTAGTGGTTTCTTGGTTCTTTGTGTGTGGTTTAATTTGAATTCTAAATTCAAATTAAATCTAAAGCTAACAACTAATTTCCTAAACTAATTTGGGCCCTAACCGGCTAACTGTCCTATCTAACTTCGATCAGCCCTCTAACTCAGCCTGCTAACTGAAGCCTGCTAATTAACCGACTAACCCGTCCCGCTAACTATCTCAGTCATCTCAATCTCTCGGTGCTCTGGAAATTGATTAAATGAATTATGGCATAATTTTCCGACTCTTCGAATTAATTCCATGATAATTGATTTGATTTCGGAAAATAGTCTAATTCATTTGTATTAAATTTCTATGGGCTTCATTTGAATTATGGCTATATTTTCTGGCTTAATTCGTTACCGGGAAATTAGTCTAATTCATTTGTATCGAGTTTACAAAATAAACTGCCAGCAATTTATTTCGTGAGCTAAGATCGATGACCCAATCTCTATCTCCTTTGCATGTTGTTATTCAAGTCCTTGCCTTCTCTTCTTTTTCTTTCACGTGAACATCTCCATTGCCAAATCCTTCCTATTCTTTCTCAAGTAATAACCAGTGCTTAAGACTCTCTTTACTCCTTCACATGATCGAACCCCGAGCAAAATCCCCTACAACATTCAGTCTAAATAAAAGAGCAGCTCAACTCTTTTGCTCCTCTTTCTTTTTCCATCGCGAGAGGCACAACTTTGGCCTGGCTCAGTCACCGCCATTGCATGCAGCAGCTCACGTGGAGCCCAGCAGCAACAAGATACGGCCCAGTAGCATGGCCTGCCGCCGCCGATGCATGCAGCAAGCCTGGCCGCATCCCTTTAACTCTCCAGCTGACCGGTGGGACCAGCAGCTGTAGCTGTGTCGTTCTCACGCAGAGCCGCAGGCGCCTCTCTCTCCGTTTCCCTCTTCCTTCGCGAGCGCTAGCCGACGAAGCCACACAACGCCCTCGCACGCCAGTCTGCACCCAGCGCCGCTGCTGCCTACCTGCTCACGCGCATCGCACGCTGAAACCGCCTCGCCTCGGGTTCCCTCGCTTCGCGAAGCTTCCTACTCCGCGACAAGAGCAGCCGCAGCACGCACCGCTCCAGCGGCCATCGCCTCTCGGCGTCCGTGCCACGCCAACGCCGTACCCAACCACCCCTTAACCCTAGCCTCCTCGCCGCCCTATAAAGCCAAGCAACACCTGCCCCCATCCACTTCTTCCCTTCTGCGCCGCCGCAAGCAAACCCCAACGCCGCGCCGCACCCCATCTCCCTCTCCTTGCTTTTCCTTCCAGCAGCCGCCGCCATGGGTTTGTTCCGTTCTTTCCACCACACAACCACGCCACTGAGTAACCGGAGGAGAGGAGGGGGGG
Organism: Echinochloa phyllopogon; assembly: GCA_033239725.1. Lineage (NCBI taxonomy): Eukaryota > Viridiplantae > Streptophyta > Magnoliopsida > Poales > Poaceae > Echinochloa > Echinochloa phyllopogon. Next base: position 15,996,645 of record BTCW01000003.1, on the reverse strand, counting down.
AGCGAGAAGAAGAAGCGGAGGAGCTCGGGTCCGTTGCAACGCCGCGCCGGTGCTGGAAACCGCGACGACGGACACCGTGAGGAGCGGAGCAAGAGGACTACGACCGCGTCCACGAGGAGATGAAGCCGGCGCCGCCATCATCGCCAATGCGAAGCTGCAGCCACCGCCGACCGCGAGCACGAGGAGGCCGAGCGGAACCATGACGACAACATGGAGCTGCTGCCTTCATCCGACCGCGCCCGCGACCTGTTCGACGGAATGACCAAGCCGAACCGCGAGCCCGCCGATGAGCCAACCAAGTCGCCGCCCATTCTTGTTTGCCTGCCTGTGAGCGCTGCGCCTTCGAGCCGGTCGCATGACGCCGCGGACGAGGAACACCTTGGTCCCGTGTGCACTAACTGCTGCCCCTCCTCTGCATCAGCCTCGTCTGCAACCTATTTGACGCTATGCCTGAACCTGTTTTGGTCGCCCGCAAGCTGTTCGTTGGAATGCCCAACCGACCCTAGGTAAGCTGCATTGCCCATCCTTTTCCAGCCCCCCTTGCTGTCCGGCCATGTGCCGATGAAACCTCTCATGCCCGGCCTTTGAGCCGCTTGTTTCCGTGTGCCAATCGCTTCACCGCAGCCCGCCGTCGCTTGTGTGCCAGTCTTCGAGCCGTGCCCCTCGTTTGCAGGTGTCGCTGCCTTCGTCGCCGCTGCCTAGCCCTGTCCTAGCCTCACCGTTGCCTTGTTGTGTTGACTCTCGCATTGCGCCGCCGTTCCCCACCTTGCCGTCGTGCACGCCGCGGGCCCAGACTGCCGGGAGTCCGTGCGGTTGCCACGGCCGTGTCGTGGGTGTGGCCATGCCACTGCCCCGCACATGCGCAAACCCTGTCACACTGCCGTGCCACGTCGCAGCATGGAACACCATGTGCTCGCGCGTGCGCTAACCCTTCGCCTTGCCATCCTCGCCGCCCGCGAACCAAGCCCCACCTTTGCTTATCCTTGCCGCCATCGCCCGAGCCGTGGCACAGCCCTGGGCAAGCTGGTGACCGCGCACACGCGCTGCTAACATGCCGCCGCCAGCCGCCCCGTGTGCTCGCCGTGCGCCGCGCGTCGCGCCATGCCGCGACATCGCGCGTGCGTTCAAGCGCGTGTAAGCCGCAGCCACTAGCTCTTGCCTTGAAAGCCAGCTCTCTCTCCATGCCTTATCGAGAACCTCCAGCCTCCTCAAGCTAAGCCAAACCGGGATGTTATATCGTCCTGACATTCCATCGAACACCTTGTGCCCCTTCCTGTCTAAGCCCAAACCACCTATCTTTATCTAACTCAACCAAGCCTCGGATGTCTTCGGCCATGCCCCAGCTTGTCTTTGCCACCTTTGGCCAGCAGCAGCCGCATCATAGCCACCTCTGGCCGCCTGTTGCCACACCCAGCCGGCCTCAGCCTGGCCGCGGCCAGCAGCAGCCTGGCTGCAGCCGGCCACAGCCGGCTTCTGCTTGGCCAGAGTTGGCCGAAGCCGGCCATAGCTGGGCTATGCTTGGCCACAGCTGGCCAACCTTGGCCGCAAGCCTTGAGACAGCCCTAGAACAAACCTACACCCTTCCTCACTGTCCGCAAGTGATCCTCGCCCGTGTAGCCTTTCCCACTAACCATCGGACCCACTAACTTGACATGAATCCAGGGTTCACTAACATGTAGGGATCCACATGCTGACATGTGGGACCCTCTGACTCTTTTACCACTAACGAGTTGTTGACTGTCTTTCGGTCAATCCCGACGTACGCAGAGCCCACTGTTAGCGTCAGCAGAACTAACCTAGAGCCAACATGTGGCATGCTTTGGTGATGCCACATGTCTATGCTGTTTTCCTTTTCGTCATTAATTAAATCCAAAAGGTCTTTCAATATTTAAAAATGCATAATAAATTGACTCTAGCCTAGAAAGATATGAAACTACTTTCATTATTTTTCTAAAAACATGATCTATGCGTTAGAATAGAGTTTGGTGTTATTTGGTTCTTCTTTGCTTCTTCTTTTGGAGTTCAGTTGCTTAGTTATCGTTGCTATTTGTAATCCAATTATTAGGATCCTCGGAAGACTCGGATGACTTCGTCGACCTCGTCTTCGACTACATGAAGAAAGAAGAGGACTTTGCTCTAGGTTCACGCCCGACCAATCTCTGAAATACCTATTAGACATGCAAACTAGTATGCTAGCGCTTTACTTTACTCGTATGATAAACCTGCACTGCCTTTGTTAATATCTTGTTACCTTGCCACCTACTACTCACTTTATGGAATATGCTATGCTATGCATGCGTTGGGATGGTTGTGATTTCATCCTCTTGGCATGAGTTGTGGGTGGTATGGGAGGTGTAGTGCAGCTAGGCTGTGTAAGCGAGTAATAACAACTCGATCGTTTGATCGGGGTGCTTGGGGACTGCACTCGGGCAGTCCCTACTGAGTACCTGTTGCGGGTAAATGGTTCTTGGATATTTGGTTACTTGAGGAGTTTGGGCGGCTATACCTGTTATGGGTGCCGATTGCGGACCGTTGCGGCAGATCGCTTATGACGCTGATACTCGCTTTACCGACAATTATGGACCGAGTCGAGTTCCACCTTTGGACGTGGGAAAACCGTGCTCACCTGTAACACCCTAAAATTCCATCACAAATAAATCTTAGCAACATGATTAGATTTAATTTTCTAAGGACTTAATTAAGTTTTTAAATAAATTTGAGCCTAAAAATACTTAAATATCATTAGAATAATTTTAGAGCAAAAAAAATGTTTGTGCATCATATTTGATTTGCATGTCTTTTGTTTGATTTGTGTGAGAGTTTTAAAATCATGAAAAGAAGTCCGGAAACCCTCCTTAAACTCTCTCTCTTTTCTTCCCGGTCGGCCCAGCCCATCTCTCCCTCTCTCTTTTCTTTTTCTTTCTCTCCCGCCGGCCCGTCTATCTCTCTTTCTCTCCCAGCCCAAGCGCGCTGCGCCGGCCCACCTCCCTTTCCGGCCTAGCTGCGGCCCAAGCTGCTTCTCTCTCTGCCGCCGACAGGTGGGGCCCACCCGTCAGCTCCTTCTCCAACCCGCAACCGCGCCCCCAGCCACGCCGCTCGAGCTCCCCGCGTCGCTCCCTCTCCCGCGCCCCTTCCTCTCCCCTCCACCGACCTGCGGAAACTGCCGCACTCTCGCCACCACCACTTCATTCCCCCACCGAAACGGCCGTCCCACCGAGCCCCTCCACTGCACACCGAGCCATTAATGGCGGCCACCACATCCCCCGCTGTGGCCGGCCTTCTCTCTCCCTCCCTCCGCTCTATAAAACCCCGGCCGAGCTCCGCACACCGCCCTCGACCGCTCGCACCTCGCACACACCTCGCGCAGCTCGCTCCCGCGCCGCCGCCATCACCGGAGCTCCGCCGCGTCGTCGACCCGCCGCCGTGGTCGCCCTCCGCTCCGTCTGACCACACAGAGACCTTCGCGCTGCGGTAAGCAACACACCGAGCCTCTTTCCCCTCTACCTCTCGACCGCTAGCACCTCCATCCATCTCGTCGGAGCAGCGCCGCCTCTGCTCGTCGTCGATCGCTTCCACCGCCGTGCTAGCGCCGCCGAGAACCCCCAAGCCGAGTTCGCCTCCTCACCCTGAAGCTATAGGTGCCAACCCCGTCCCAAACCGAGGTCCATAGCCCCTGTTAGGCCTCGCTCCGACGAACCTCCGCCGCGCAGCGTGGCGGCGCCGCCGTCACCTGTGCGCCGGCGTCGACCCCCTCGCCCAATCCAATCAGAGCCGTTAGATCAAGATCCAACGGCCCTCAGCGCCCCGAGCCTCTGGTCAAACAAAGTCAGTACCGGTCAGCGCCGTTACATTTGCAAAAAGAACCCTCAGCTCTTTATATATCGCAAGCCGGTCCTTCCACCATAAAGAATCCTTGCAATCAGGTCCTGGTTTTTACAGAAAACACCCTAAGCTTCTATGTTTTTATATCCCGAAGTCCAACCCTGTCAGTTTTGCGCGTTGGCCCTCGGGTTTTAACGCGTATTTATGTTTTAGTCCCTGGTTTTCGCAGTTAAGCCCCTGGAAGTTCTAAAACCTTGCCAACAAGTCCCTAAACCTTGTTTTAGCCATATCTTTTCCGTCTTAGCTCCGTTTTTAGCATTCTTGGTGTCCTCGCGTTCGTCTTTTTGAGCTTGTTAGTTTTATAGGCTTGTTTTAGTCTGTTAGAGATGTTTGATGTACTGTTTTTCTTATTGTTTGTTTTATGCTTGATCGTAGACCTCGTGCCTGTTGCGACTGAGCCGCCCGTTGAAGCAGATTAAGGACAATATTTCGAAGAAGAAGAGGATTTCTTTGTAGAGCAAGGCAAGTGGCCCTCCCCGCATATTCTTTTGTCCTATATAATTGCATGACAACTAAAATTTACTTTTATTGCATTAATTTGATGGGAACACCTTTTTAAGGATTTACCTAGTCTTTCATCCATGATTCCTTGTAAACAACCCCGATTTAAATAATGTTTTGGGTTAGTTATGCTTAGCGTTGCTATACCTTGGGAATGATAAAATTTGGATCTTTATAAAATATTGATTATATCATGGCAACTTAATGTTTAATGGTGGTTAATGCAAGAGAACGATTCTTTAATCGGAACATGGAGAACCACCCAAGAAAACAGTGCAACCATGGTGTCAAAATGGGCTCTGACCTTAGCCGATTAATTAGGGGTGTGATCGTACTGATGGCCTTATCCGAAAGGAGCAGAGGGGGTCTGCGGTTGCAGGGGTATAGCTCGGTCCTCTCGGGGTAGCAGCCTTTGCTAAGGTGCTGACAATTAGGGAGGGTTGTGGTCCGCCCTAGCTGTAACTCTTGCGGGTTGTTGGACTTTTGCATACCTTTGTAAAGGCTTCGAAGTGGACCCCTAGCCACTCACCTTGGAAGTGTTTAAGGGCCTAGCTAACCCGGGCAACATGGGGAACATGAGCTATGGTGAAAGTGTACAACCTCTGCAGAGTGAAAACTGATCGATCAGCCGTGCTCACAGACAAGAGCGGCTTGGACCCTCACATGATAATTGAACTTAAATATGGAATCTAAATCGTGGTTTTACTCGTGGGTTTTGGAATAATATGTTTTTTAAAATGCTTAAGTGGGTTGGTATAAACTTACATCCAGTAAATAGGAAATTGCTAATAAAACTTGATCAACTCTAAAAAGTTCACTGCTGTGAACCATAGCCTATCCTTGTGGCCTTGCATTTTCACCCCGCTTGCTGAGTACCTAGTTAGGTGTACTCACACTTGCCATTGCTGATTCAGAAGAAGGAAATGGAGAAGAATACTACAGCTACTACGACGAGTTCTGAGGCTTGCGCTTCCCCTAGTCAAGATGCCTGTGGAAGATGGAAGTTGAAGACACCTCGTTTAGCTATCGCTTGTTCTACGATAAAGACCTTCGTGTCTCTCGAGAGTGTAATATGAATATTATAATAAATCCCTTGTACTTTAGAATACTGTGTTTTGATATTACACTCTTTTGTCTATCATATGTGTGTAAACATGATCCTGGCTCACATATGAGATGCACTTGGTTTTCCCTTGAAAATCGGGTGTGACAGAGTGGTATCAGAGCTGTTTTAACAGTAGGACGCAGCCTTAAGTTAGAACTGGTCGGAAATTAAGGACCCAGCATCTAGAAAGCCATGTCATCTTTCAAAATTACCCTATTTTCGCATAAAAATCTAATTTATATTGTTCTTTGTTAAAAAGATCTCATCATTTTGATTTATTCTATACTGAGTCAAAACTTTTTGCCTTTGTCAGATGGTTCGTGAGTATCAGACCGCTCGTACTGTCACCGGAGGTTCACGCCCAGCTGGACCGTCAGTTCCCCAGCACCCCGAGGAGGCACCGGCTGAGGAAGCCCCGGTACAGGTACAACCTGAGGCACAGGCAGAGGCACAGGAGGGGGAGCCACCTCAGCTCTTCGACGACACTGTGCTTGAGGTGGACGCCGACGGAGACATGGTGATTCCACCAGCTGCTCCTGCCGCCGGCGACGCTGCACCAGACACTGCTGGTGGTGACCCAGATGACTCTGGGGATGACAGCGACGAGGAGGAGCCCAGTGACGGGGATGACCCCGACATGGAGGCTGATGACCAGGAGAACGACAACAACAACGACGAGGAAGAAGATCCAGAGGAGCCTCGCCAGCGTGGTCCGGAGTACCACCTACACGCTTCGTTGGGTGGGACTGGACAGTTCTGCAGACTGCTGGAGGAGTTACTGGGGTTTTTAGAGTTCACTCTAAAGCCTCAGTATGTGGTCGAGCACTTTGAGGAGCCCGGCCTGGAGGACTACTACACAGCTCAGGTACACATCCGGGTACCTCAGCCAGAGGCTTCCGGATGGAGGATCCGTTCAACGCACTACAGCTGTGTTCCCTTCTCCACCGAGGATGCCACCATCAACAACGCTGCCAGGAGGGCACTTTACTCCTACAGCTACCGTTTCCACGACCAGCTGCACTACTCTGACTTCCGCCACGTACCCAGCCGACCTGTTGGTACCGAGGACACTGTGGTACCAGCTTCTCAGACAGGAGACGACCGAGTGGACGTCCTTGCTCGAGTCACGGCTGCGCTCAACACCGACCTGGAGGGAGCCACCTTAGAGATCGAGGGACTACACGGGAAGCTCCAGGACGCTCAGGCCAAGATCGCACAGCTTGAGGCTCAGCTTGCGGGGCAGGCACCCCCAGAGGAGATAGCACAGCACTGCACCACGTCGTCTCCACCGCGCAAGAAGCTTCGCTACGACACCCCAGGAGCTACCACCAGTCTTGGCTAGGAGTCTTAGATGTCTACCTTTTTCTTTTGTTAATAATTCCGTTCCTGCGAGGATGATGTGTTGTAATAATGGTTGGTTGGTTGAACACATGCTTGAGTTGGATCTTTGTGATGAATGAATGCTTTTGTGGAGTGATGGCCACAACTGCGTTAATAAAATAATTAGTTTAATTAATTAATCTTAGCCCCCTTATGCTTTTACCTTACTCATCTTTATCTGTTCAGTTCTTATCTGAGATACCTTTCTCTAACAATCAGATGGTAAACACCAGGTCAGGAAGAGGACGGGATATCCCACCTGTGATACGAGCTCATATCGCAAATCAGCAAAATCAAGCACCACCTCCCCCACCAAACCCACCAATGGATCCGGCTATGCAATAGTTTCTGGCAGCCCAAACTCAGCTGCTGCAGACTCTCACCGCAACAGTGCAGAACTTGCAAGCACAATAAAATCAGCCACCACAACCAGCACCAGCACCACTACCGCCCAGAGACAAGCACAAGGAGTTCATGAGCCACCGTCCGCCCACTTACTCTCACTCATCAGATCCCTTGGATGCTGATGACTGGCTAAAAGTTGTCACCAAGAAGCTGGAGATGACACAATGCACCGATCGTGAGATGGTGCTATACGCTGCAGGCAGACTTGAAGGACCAGCGGCTGACTGGTGGGATGCGTACACCGCTGCACATGCCGCACCACAAACCATCACCTGGCAAGAATTCAGAAATAGCTTCAGAGCTTATCACATTCCCTCTGGAGTTATGAAGCTTAAGCAGGAGTTCCTCGCACTGAAGCAAGGCAACATGTCAGTCAGCGAGTATCTGGACAAATTCACCCAGTTGTCTCGCTATGCACCTGAGGAGGTCAACACTGATGCCAAGATATAGGAACGATTTCTGGACGGTCTTATAGGGCCACTCAATTATCAGCTACAGAGTCACATCTTTCCAGATTTCCAGATTCTTCTAAATAAAGCTATTGGCCTGGAGAGCAAGCGCAAGGAGATTGGTGAACACAAACGCAAGTTCCAGTCTCAAGGACAGTCCAGCAGTATCACTCGCCCCCGCTACAATTCCCCTCAGGGTTCTTACTTTCGCTCTGGTGGATAGAATGGAGGTTATCCACAGAACATGCAGCTGCAACGTTCATTCCAGCAGCCTCAACGCTTCAATCAGCAATCACCCCGCACTCCGAATCCTCAGCAGAATCGGTCAAACAACAACTCAGCCAATCCCCGCCCAAACAATGCCACAAGCGCTCCTGTGAGAAACAATGCTCCAGTACAGCCAAATGGGTGTTTCAAATGTGGAGAGTTAGGACATTATGCCAACAATTGTCCTCAGCGTGGGGTGAACACTCCACAGAAGGGATATGGACAAAGGTCCGAGCAATCTTCCTCTCAGAACCGTCCTGGAAACTCCAATGCACAGGGCAACAGGGCTCAGCGGAATTATGTTCTTGGAAAGGTGAATCATGTGACCGCTGAACAAGCTCAGAAAGCTTCAAAAGTTGTACTTGGTACGTTCCTTGTTAATTCTATACCTGCAACAGTTTTATTTGATTCTGGAGCAACACATTCATTTATTACTGAACAATTTGTGGCAAAGCATGATTTATCTATGAGAGCTATGAAAAAGCCCTTACTTGTTAGTTCTCCGGGCGGAGAAATGCAAGCCAATTTAATATGCCCACAAGTGACTCTTAACATCATGGGAGTAGATTTCCCAGCTGATCTGGTAGCTCTAAAATCTTGGGGAATAGATGTAATTCTGGGAATGGATTGGTTACACCAGTGGGATGGATCTATTTAGTGCCGTAAGAAGTCAGTGCTCTTAACCAGCCCTCAAGGAGACAGAATTGAGTATGTGGCAACTCCCTCATTGACAGAAGGCGGAGCAATAAATTCTATGGAAGGCAAGACTCTAGAAGATATCAAAGTAGTGAACGAATATCCGGATATATTTCCAGATGATTTACCAGGTATGCCACCTGACCGAGATATTGAATTCAGCATTGAACTTTTACCTGGTACTGCTCCTATATCTAAGAGGCCATATAGAATGGATGTTAAAGACTTGGCAGAACTTAAGAAACAAATAGAAGAATTGTTAAGTAAAGGGTTTATCCGTCCTAATTCGTCACCCTGGGGAGCCCCCACTCTCTTCGTAGACAAGCAGGATGGCTCTAGAAGGATGTGTGTAGACTATCGATCTCTTAATGAGGTCACCATCAAAAACAAATATCCCTTGCCTAGGATCGAGGATCTGTTTGATCAGATGAGAGGTGCAAAAGTGTTTTCTAAGATAGATCTGCGATCTGGATATCATCAATTGAGAATCCGTCTAGAGGACATTCCTAAGACAGCTTTCACGTCCAGATACGGATTGTATGAGTTTACTGTCATGTCCTTTGGATTGACAAATGCTCCAGCGTACTTCATGTATTTGATGAACAAGGTGTTCATGGATTATTTGGACAAGTTTGTAGTGGTGTTCATCGACGACATTCTGATATTCTCTCAGAATGAGGAAGAACACGAAGAGCATTTGAGGCTTGTATTGCAAAGACTTCGAGAACATCAGTTATATGCCAAGTTCAGCAAGTGTGACTTTTGGTTGAAGGAAGTTTCATTTCTTGGTCATGTTATCACCGATGGAGGAATAGCAGTGGATCCAAGTAAAGTTCAGGATGTGTTGAACTGGAACCCTCCAAAGAATGTGCCTGAGATCAGGAGTTTTCTCGGATTGGTAGGTTATTACCGCAGGTTTATTGAAGGCTTCTCGAAGATTGTGAAACCACTCACAACCCTACTAGAAAAAGGAAAAGAATTCAAATGGGATGATAAATGCCAAGCTAGTTTTGAAGAATTGAAGAAAAGATTGACTACTGCCCCTGTGCTGATAATGCCAGACATTCACAAAGGGTTCGACGTATATTGTGATGCTTCGCGTCAAGGCCTTGGTTGTGTTCTAATGCAAGAAGGAAAAGTAGTATCTTATGCTTCCCGACAACTGAGGAAACATGAACAGAATTATCCTACTCATGATTTGGAGTTGGCAGCCGTCGTGCATGCACTGAAAATTTGGAGACATTACATGATTGGTAACAAGTGTCAGATCTTTACCGACCATAAGAGTTTGAAGTATATCTTCACTCAAAAGGATCTCAATCTTAGACAACGTAGATGGCTAGAGTTAATCAAGGATTATGATTTGGATATTCAATATCATCCCGAAAAGGCTAATGTTGTGGCAGATGCTTTGAGTCAAAAGAGTCAGGCAAACATGCTTATAGCTTGGTTGAAACCGCAAGAGTTGTGTTGGGAAATGGCACGGCTCAACTTGGGAATCGTTGCCCAGAGTGAATCTATGACCTTGGAAGTCGAATCAACGCTTGAACAGGAGATCAGAAAAGGACAGTTGACAGATGAAAAGATCAAAGAATACGAAAAGTTGATTGATTCAGGAAAAGTTCCAGATTTTAAGAAAGATGATCAAGGAACAATTTGGTTTAGGAACAGGATATGTGTGCCAGAAGACGATCGCCTTCGTAAGACTATACTGATGGAAGCTCATGATTCGGCATACTCTATTCACCCTGGTAGCACCAAGATGTACCAAGATTTAAAACAAAAATACTGGTGGTACGGAATGAAAAAAGATGTCACAGCTCATGTCGCTTTGTGTGACATATGCCAAAGGATAAAAGCAGAACATCAAAGACCCGCCGGATTGCTGCAACCACTGAAAGTACCTGAGTGGAAATGGGAAGAAATTGGTATGGATTTCATTGTAGGGCTACCTCGTACACGCGATGGTTATGATTCCATATGGGTTATCGTGGACAGGTTAACCAAAGTTGCTCATTTTATACCAGTTAAAACCACTTACTCAGGAGCCAGACTAGCAGAGTTGTACATGTCACGGATAATATGTTTGCATGGAGTTCCTAAAAAGATAGTGTCAGATCGAGGCACTCAGTTTACATCACGTTTTTGGAAGAAGCTACATGAGTCAATGGATACAGAGTTGAATTTTAGTTCGGCATATCATCCACAGACCGATGGTCAAACTGAAAGGACGAATCAAATTTTGGAGGATATGTTAAGGGTTTGTGCTTTAAAGCATGGAGGTAGCTGGGATAAAAGTTTACCATATGCAGAGTTTGCTTACAACAATAGCTATCAATCTAGTCTCAAGATGGCACCGTTTGAAGCCTTGTACGGAAGAAAATGCAGAACACCCTTGTACTGGAATCAAACGGGTGAAAGTCAACTCTTTGGACCAGAAATTATAAAAGAAGCTGAAAGACAAGTCGAGATAATTCGGGAGAATCTTAAAACTGCACAGTCACGCCAAAAGAGTTACGCTAATCCTAAGAGAAGAGAAGTGGTATTCGAGGAAGGAGATTATGCTTATCTCAGAGTATCACCTATCAGAGGATTACGAAGGTTTAATGTCAGAGGGAAGCTATCACCTCGTTTTATCGGACCTTTTAAAATATTGGAAAGAAAAGGAGAAGTGGCATATAGGTTGGAATTGCCAGCTCGATTATCGGGAGTTCATGATGTGTTCCATGTGTCACAGATGAAGAAGTGTTAAAATGAGATTAGGGTGGAGCACTTACCATTGGAGGATTTAGAAGTGAAAGATGACTTGACTTATAAGGAGTATCCTATCAAAATCCTAGACAAGTCACAGAGGGTCACACGGAGGAAGGTGATAAAAATGTGCAAAGTTTAGTGGAGTAATCACTCAGAGGATGAGGCTACTTGGGAAAGAGAAGAAGAACTTATGGAAGAGTTCCCTCAGCTGTTCTCCAAATCTTCCTGAATCTCGGGACGAGATTCTTTTTAAGGGGGTAGGATTTGTAACACCCTAAAATTCCATCACAAATAAATCATAGCAACATGATTAGATTTAATTTTCTAAGGACTTAATTAAATTTTTAAATAAATTTGAGCCTAAAAATACTTAAATATCATTAGAATAATTTCAGAGCAAAAAAAGTGTTTGTGCATCATATTCGATTTGCATGTCTTTTGTTTGATTTGTGTGAGAGTTTTAAAATCATGAAAAGAAGTCTGGAAACCCTCCTTAAACTCTCTCTCTTTTCTTCCCGGTCGGCCCAGCCCATCTCTCCCTCTCTCTTTTCTTTTTCTTTCTCTCCCGCCGGCCCGTCTATCTCTCTTTCTCTCCCGGCCCAAGCGTGCTGCGCCGGCCCACCTCCCTTTCCGTCCTAGCTGCGGCCCAAGCTGCTTCTCTCTGCCGCCGACAGGTGGGGCCCACCCGTCAGCTCCTTCTCCAACCCGCAGCCGCGCCCCCAGCCATGCCGCTCAAGCTCCCCGCGTCGCTCCCTCTCCCGCGCCCCTTCCTCTCCCCTCCACCGAGCTGCGGAAACTACCGCACTCTCGCCACCACCACTTCATTCCCCCACCGAAACGGCCGTCCCACCGAGCCCTTCCACTGCACACCGAGCCATTAATGGCGGCCACCACATCCCCCGCTGTGGCCGGCCTTCTCTCTCCCTCCCTCCGCTCTATAAAACCCCGGCCGAGCTCCGCACACCGCCCTCGACCGCTCGCACCTCGCACACACCTCGCGCAGCTCGCTCCCGCGCCGCCGCCATCACCGGAGCTACGCCGCGTCGTCGACCCACCGCCGTGGTCGCCCTCCGCTCCGTCTGACCACACAGAGACCTTCGCGCTGCGGTAAGCAACACACCGAGCCTCTTTCCCCTCTACCTCTCGACCGCTAGCACCTCCATCCATCTCGCCGGAGCAGCGCCGCCTCTGCTCGTCGTCGATCGCTTCCACCGCCGTGCTAGCGCCGCCGAGAACCCCCGAGCCGAGTTTGCCTCCTCACCCTGAAGCTATAGGTGCCAACCCCGTCCCAAACCGAGGTCCATAGCCCCTGTTAGGCCTCGCTCCGACGAACCTCCGCCGCGCAGCGTGGCGGCGCCGCCGTCCCCTGTGCGCCGGCGTCGACCCCCTCGCCCAATCCAATCAGAGCCGTTAGATCAAGATCCAACGGCCCTCAGCGCCCCGAGCCTCTGGTCAAACAAAGTCAGTACCGGTCAGCGCCGGTACTTTTGCAAAAAGAACCCTCAGTTCTTTATATATCGCAAGCCGGTCCTTCCACCATAAAGAATCCTTGCAATCAGGTCCTGGTTTTTACAGAAAACACCCTAAGCTTCTCTGTTTTTATATCCCGAAGTCCAGCCCTGTCAGTTTTGCGCGTTGGCCCTCGGGTTTTAACGCGTATTTATGTTTTAGTCCCTGGTTTTCGCAGTTAAGCCCCTGGAAGTTCTAAAACCTTGCCAGCAAGTCCCTAAACCTTGTTTTAGCCATATCTTTTCCGTCTTAGCTCCGTTTTTAGCGTTCTTGGTGTCCTCGCGTTCGTCTTTTTGAGCTTGTTAGTTTTATAGGCTTGTTTTAGTCTGTTAGAGATGTTTGATGTACTGTTTTTCTTATTGTTTGTTTTATGCTTGATCGTAGACCTCGTGCCTGTTGCGACTGAGCCGCCCGTTGAAGCAGATCAAGGACAATATTTCGAAGAAGAAGAGGATTTCTTTGTAGAGCAAGGCAAGTGGCCCTCCCCGCATATTCTTTTGTCCTATATAATTGCATGACAACTAAAATTTACTTTTATTGCATTAATTTGATGGGAACACCTTTTTAAGGATTTACCTAGTCTTTCATCCATGATTCCTTGTAAACAACCCCGATTTAAATAATGTTTTGGGTTAGTTATGCTTAGCGTTGCTATACCTTGGGAATGATAAAATTTGGATCTTTATAAAATATTGATTATATCATGGCAACTTAATGGTTAATGGTGGTTAATGCAAAAGAACGATTCTTTAATCGGAACATGGAGAACCACCCAAGAAAACAGTGCAACCATGGTGTCAAAATGGGCTCTGACCTTAGCCGATTAATTAGGGGTGTGATCGTACTGATGGCCTTATCCGAAAGGAGCAGAGGGGGTCTGCGGTTGCAGGGGTACAGCTCGGTCCTCTTGGGGTAGCAGCCTTTGCTAAGGTGCTGACCATTAGGGAGGGTTGTGGTCCGCCCTAGCTGTAACTCTTGCGGGTTGTTGGACTTTTGCATACCTTTGTAAAGGCTTCTAAGTGGACCCCTAGCCACTCACCTTGGAAGTGTTTAAGGGCCTAGCTAACCCAGGCAACATGGGGAACACGAGCTATGGTGAAAGTGTACAACCTTTGCAGAGTGAAAACTGATCGATCAGTCGTGCTCACGGACAAGAGCGGCTAGGACCCTCACATAATAATTGAACTTAAATATGGAATCTAAATCGTGGTTTTACTCATGGGTTTTGGAATAATATGTTTTTTAAAATGCTTAAGTGGGTTGGTATAAACTTACATCCAGTAAATAGGAAATTGCTAATAAAACTTGATCAACTCTAAAAAGCTCACTGTTGTGAACCATAGCCTATCCTTGTGGCCTTGCATTTTCACCCCGCTTGCTAAGTACCTAGTTAGGTGTACTCACACTTGCCATTGCTGATTCAGAAGAAGGAAATGGAGAAGAATACTACAGCGACTACGACGAGTTCTGAGGCTTGCGCTTCCCCCAGTCAAGATGCCTGTGGAAGATGGAAGTTGAAGACACCTCGTTTAGCTATCGCTTGTTCTATGATAAAGACCTTCGTGTCTCTCGAGAGTGTAATATGAATATTATAATAAATCCCTTGTACTTTAGAATACTGTGTTTTGATATTACACTCTTTTGTCTATCATATGTGTGTAAACATGATCCTGGCTCACATATGAGATGCACTTGGTTTTCCCTTGAAAATCGGGTGTGACAGAGTGGTATCAGAGTTGTTTTAACTGTAGGACGCAGCCTTAAGTTAGAACTGGTCGGAAATTAAGGACCCAGCATCTAGAAAGCCATGTCATCTTTCAAAATTACCCTATTTTCGCATAAAAATCTAATTTATATTGTTCTTTGTTAAAAAGATCTCATCATTTTGATTTATTCTATACTGAGTCAAAACTTTTTGCCTTTGTCAGATGGTTCGTGAGTATCAGACCGCTCGTACTGTCACCGGAGGTTCACGCCCAGCTGGACCGTCAGTTGCCCAGCACCCCGAGGAGGCACCGGCTGAGGAAGCCCCGGTACAGGTACAGCCTGAGGCACAGGCAGAGGCACAGGAGGAGGAGCCACCTCAGCTCTTCGACGGCACTGTGCTTGAGGTGGACGCCGACGGAGACATGGTGATTCCACCAGCTGCTCCTACCGCCGGCGACGCTGCACCAGACGCTGCTGGTGGTGACCCAGATGACTCTGGGGATGACAGCGACGAGGAGGAGCCCAGTGACGGGGATGACCCCGACATGGAGGCTGATGACCAGGAGAACGACAACAACAATGACGAGGAAGAAGATCCAGAGGAGCTTCGCCAGCGTGGTCCGGAGTACCACCTACACGCTTTGTTGGGTGGGACTGGACAGTTCTGCAGACTGCTGGAGGAGTTACTGGGGTTTTTAGAGTTCACTCTAAAGCCTCAGTATGTGGTCAAGCACTTTGAGGAGCCCGGCCTGGAGGACTACTACACAGCTCAGGTACACATCCGGGTACCTCAGCCAGAGGCTTCCGGATGGAGGATCCGTTCAACGCACTACAGCTGTGTTCCCTTCTCCACCGAGGACGCCACCATCAACGAC
Organism: Echinochloa phyllopogon; assembly: GCA_033239725.1. NCBI lineage: Eukaryota > Viridiplantae > Streptophyta > Magnoliopsida > Poales > Poaceae > Echinochloa > Echinochloa phyllopogon. Next base: position 15,981,115 of record BTCW01000003.1, on the reverse strand, counting down.
GCTGCCAGGAGGGCACTTTACTCCTACAACTACCGTAGAGTGAAAGTGTACAACCTCTGCAGAGTGAAAACTGATCGATCAGTCGTGCTCACGGTCAAGAGCGGCTTGGACCCTCACATGATAATTGAACTTAAAGATGGAATCTAAATCGTGGTTTTACTCGTGGGTTTTGGAATAAGATGTTTTTTTAAAATGCTTAAGTGGGTTGATATAAACTTACATCTAGTAAATAGGAAATTGCTAATAAAACTTGATCAACTCTAAAAAGCTCACTGTTGTGAACCATAGCCTATCCTTGTGGCCTTGCATTTTCACCCTGCTTGCTCAGTACCTAGTTAGGTGTACTCACAATTGCCATTGCTGATTTAGAAGAAGGAAATGGAGAAGAATACTACAGCGACTACGACGAGTTCTGAGGCTTGCGCTTCCCCCAGTCAAGATGCCTGTGGAAGATGGAAGTTGAAGACACCTCGTTTAGCTATCGCTTGTTCTACGATAAAGACCTTCGTGTCTCTCGAGAGTGTAATATGAATATTATAATAAATCCCTTGTACTTTAGAATACTGTGTTTTGATATTACACTCTTTTGTCTATCATATGTGTGTAAACATGATCCTGGCTCACATATGAGATGCACTTGGTTTTCCCTCGAAAATCGGGTGTGACATCACCATCTACCCAGAATGGGGAGGGTTCCAGCAAGCCTACTCTAGTGTGGTGCTGGGACTGTAGGAGATTCGAGCTTGATATGTGTAAGGGGGACTCGTTGCGGTGTACTCTCCCTGATTTACCACAGCCCCCGACTGGCCCCGGTGGGAAGGTTTCACACCCCTGGGGCAGATGTTAGATCAGATGTTTCCCGAGCCCAGGGAGACATGATTGGCGTCGTTACTGCTTAGGGTCTTTGTTGTGGGCTGCGTCTCAGGTTGGTTGCTGACTAGCCTTGCAGCTCGGATGGATTCCAGGAGTGCCACCTCTGCAGAGTGTAAACTATACATATAGCCGTGTCCACGGTTACGGACGACCCGCTTCTGATAAGTTCCGACTAGCATGGGATTCTGCTTTCTTACCTCGTCCTTGATTTGGGAAATGAGAGATTGGTCCAGCGTTGCTGATGAGACAAGGTGGGGAGGGAGCTCACCGAGTCGACTAGTGAGTGAAAGGTGTTGGTGGATGATATTTGCGGGAACCTGTTGCGGCAGGACGAGCCCGATGTGGATGTGAGAATGATGGTTAGTATTGGGGAGTGTATGTGCTTGTGAGGAAAGGTGTTTGGAGATGAGATGAACTTGGGTTTATCGCTGCTGCTCACATAGGAAACCCCGACTTATATTCCTTGAATACTTTTATCACTAGTTTAGGCCACTTTAAAGCTTGCGCATATATGGTTGGTGACGTGGACCTGTCCCATTTCCTTGGGGACAGTTCTGGAGCTTTCAGGTGATAACTACAACTTTGATGGATGCTGCTTTGGATGGTTACGTGCTTCGCTCAAGGATGCCTGTGGTGGAGATTGAAGATGAAGACTTGAAGGCCTAGCTACCGCTGCGTAGATGTTTCATCCTGTCGATGTAGCCCAAGTGGCATGTACTAATCTCGTACTCTGATATGTAAATAATGATTGAAGTCATGTTTATCATTGTATGGATGTGATATTTGGCTGAAATGAGTTCTGTACGTGATAGCTGTTGATTCTGGGACTATCACAATGGTACAGGGAGTCGGATTCTCAGTTTCGAGAATCCGGTTCGTTTCAGTTGGTATCAGAGCCATACTTGACCGTAGTGCGTAACCCTAGACCGGAAAACTAGTTTAGAGACCTCTAACTGAGTCCTTTGTATATAAACCCCCTTGAACTATTTCGTATGAAACCTTGAACCACTCTTCGCTCATCTTTCCTTGAATTTTGCTACTGACTCGCTAACAAACCTTGATCTGGCAGAAGTAGTAGTATTGACCACCTTTTGCATGCCTACGATGTACTCATGCAAGTATACGTGCTTTATCTCAAGGTTCTGCGAGTTGCCTCGAGATAGCACCTGTGTCTAGGTTGTAATGCATGTTTGAATGATTGCTTCTTGTGGTTGTTCTCGTTCTTTTCGTTGTTCCTCTTGAGTTTAGCATAGTGTTGTTTTAGTGTCATGCAACTCCATTAGATAGCCTGAGTGCCTTTTGAACCTAGGTGAGACCTCCACTCGGCTTTGAAGAAAAAGTCTGAATGCTGAAGAGTGTCAACCATCCTTAACTCAACTGACTCAGAAGAACTTCATCACAATTGAAGTTGAAGCTCAGGATTTTGGAATAAGATACCATGTGGCTATTGGAATAAGTTTACAGACATGAAGTCAGATGCCAAGAAGATGGAACTCTCCATGACCCATTGGGCACAATCAAGTGGAAGCATAGTATTGGTTAAGCATAGTTGAGTGATTTGGATCATTCTAAAGGAATAAGACCAGAATAAGTGAAAGTCGGCACTCAATTCTACGGACGAAGAGAAAGTACTTTCGACGGACTAACGATTCCGAGAGATTTCAACTAAGTACTTGAGCTTCCACAAATCATGCTGCAAATAAATGATCAAGAGGCAACCAAATTGAAGATGAGCTTAAGGAATGAAGAATTTTCTAACCACGACACATCAAGTTGACCCAGGAAGCGATGTAGAGAACCATGCCTCACATCATGGTATTGGAACATCAATGAGAGCTGCAGATGCTTCATGAAGAACTCCATGATAATGGAGGTATACAAACAAGAGTGTCTATTTTGGAATTAATCCTTGGGATACCAGACTATGGTACTAAAGAAGTACCCTTAGAATGTGGAAGACCATACCTCAACCTGAAGGAGTTGTGGTAATTCTTGGATATGGATCGAATGATCAATTTGATGGATACAAGTTATGGTGCATGAGTTGTCATCTCAGAATAAGTTAACTTCCACACCTAAGCATGCGTTGTTGGAATTACAAGCAACACAAGCAGAACCATCGAAGGATGTGCATGTTATATGTGTTTATCAGCAGAATAAGAATTACTAGGTCTAAAATTGGACGGAGATATGGAGTTCATGCTCGACCTACTCTTGGAATAGTCCCAATAGCAAAGAGATTCTACTGGACAATAGCTATTGGACCTAACAAAATAAAGAGTGACCTCCATGAACTACTGGACAAGTGATATTCAGACCTAGTCGTTGGAACCTCCTACCCCATTTGGAAAATGATTGAGCAAAGAGTGTGAGCACAAGGAGCTATGGCTCACTGAACTGCTCAAGAGCCTACTACCAAGAGCAGAAGAAATACCTTTCCAGGATAGATATCAGCCGAGAATGCCATCAACAAGAATAAGATAATGGGATTTGTCAAGATCATGATCTACACCAAGGATAGACAAATGCCCAAACTATCCCTGAACAAGAGTGACAAGAAGGGAAGTTGGTTAAGATGTAATGGTATTCACAAGTGAAAACTTCATCTATCCTGAGTATGTGTATGGACACGAAGAATGTGCAGAGTGGCACACCTGAGGATATAAAGATTGAGAAAAATTGGATAAATAATTAAGAAAGTGTGAGATTTGGTTGGAGAATTTAACCATTCTCCAAACTCACATTATTGAGGGTGTTGAGGATGACCCCCCTTAGGCATTCGGCCACTATGGAAGGGAAGTATCCATTTATAGCTTTTGGAATTGCAAGATAGATTGGATAAGTCAGTTAATGCTAGCTCTCTAGCATTTGGCATCATAAGACAAACGGATATGTTGGATAATACTAGCACTCTAACAAGGACATTAGCTTCTAGATGTGCTAAACCTACTAATGGATTATTTAAGCAACCCTAAAGTAGGTACGGAAATATGGATTCAAGAATAAGCTTCTAGTAAAGACAAACTGACCCTAGGACTTGAGTAACCCTGATGAACTCTTCGCGACCCGATTTTCTTGTGAAGCTTGAAGGTAAGGACAAGCAAGGAGTATCAAGCAAAGAGACAAAGGTGTTTCTTACACTTTGAGATAGCTATGGAGCAACTAAGAAGCTATCGAATCCTTGGAAGGAACCATTTGCGTTGGAACGTTTGCCATGAAGATGTGGCAACACTAGCTCATTCGGAATCTAGAAGAAGTTCAAATGGATCATGAGAAAATGATAGATATCTTCAACGTGTCTGAGATGGACACGGAATGAAAGAAGATTGCTTGGGACAAAAATATAAATGAATGCCATGAGAAATGACCAAGGTCAGCAGAAAAGTTAGGATGCATTTAATAGCATAGAAGAGCTATGCTGGTATGAAGGAGTTACCTCCAGATCCGAGGATTGGAATAATTTTGGGGATAAGCCCTAAGGATCGCATAGATATTAACTCAAGATAATTAATGCCAAGGTATAGGATGGTAGACAAGAGTAACTTGTATATTGGGACTCTAGCTTGTCCTAATACTCGTCTCGGAAGAAGACCCTGAGCATCATGGTTTCAAGACGAAGGATTATATACTAATACCAGAACGGGAAAGATGCCCGACGAAGACCCCTGTTTTGAAGACTGCACATTGACTTAGTTGGAAGCGAGTTTAATGGAAGGACCTTAAGAGATAGCTTAAGTTGCTAATGGATATCAATGGCCATTGGAAGAGTCGTCACATCGACAATGGAATACAATTGCTCGTGCTCGAACTGAAGTGAAGCATCCTCGCCAGACCCCAGTGCAGCTTTAATCTCGAGGACGAGATTCTTGTGAGGGGGGAGGACTGTAACATCCCAGATTTTCTGGAATGTTAAAAATGTGGATTTCAAAAAAATTTCGTGCTTGATGTGTTTTGCTCATAATCATAAGGTTGTCTTCTTGTGATCTCTCCAAATTCCTAGTAATTAACCTAATCAAATTGCTTGTATGCTAAGGACAATTTAATTGTTAGTGTGATTTGGCTCTTAGTGGTTTCTTGGTTCTTTGTGTGTGGTTTAATTTGAATTCTAAATTCAAATTAAATCTAAAGCTAACAACTAATTTCCTAAACTAATTTGGGCCCTAACCGGCTAACTGTCCTATCTAACTTCGATCAGCCCTCTAACTCAGCCTGCTAACTGAAGCCTGCTAATTAACCAACTAACCCGTCCCACTAACTATCTCAGCCATCTCAATCTCTCGGTGCTCTGGAAATTGATTAAATGAATTATGGCATAATATTCCGACTCTTCGAATTAATTCCATGCTAATTGATTTGATTTCGGAAAATAGTCTAATTCATTTGTATTAAATTTCTATGGGCTTCATTTGAATTATGGCTATATTTTCTGGCTTAATTCGTTACCGGGAAATTAGTCTAATTCATTTGTATCGAGTTTACAAAATAAATTGCCAGCAATTTATTTCGTGAGCTAAGATCGATGACCCAATCTCTATCTCCTTTGCATGTTGTTATTCAAGTCCTTGCCTTCTCTTCTTTTTCTTTCACGTGAACATCTCCATTGCCAAATACTTCCTATTCTTTCTCAAGTAATCACCAGTGCTTAAGACTCTCTTTACTCCTTCACATGATCGAACCCCGAGCAAAATCCCCTACAACATTCAGTCTAAATAAAAGAGCAGCTCAACTCTTTTGCTCCTCTTTCTTTTTCCATCGCGAGAGGCACAACTTTGGCCTGGCTCAGTCACCGCTATTGCATGCAGTAGCTCACGTGGAGCCCAGCAGCAACAAGATACGGCCCAGTAGCATGGCCTGCCACCGCCGATGCATGCAGCAAGCCTGGCCGCATCCCTTTAACTCTCCAGCTGACCGGTGGGACCAGCAGTTGTAGCTGTGTCGTTCTCACGCAGAGCCGCAGGCGCCTCTCTCTCCGTTTCCCTCTTCCTCTCGCGAGCGCTAGCCGACGAAGCCACGCAACGTCCTCGCACGCCAGCCTGCACCCAGCGCCGCTGCTGCCTACCTGCTCACGCGCATCACACGCTGAAACCGCCTCGCCTCGAGTTCCCTCGCTTCGCGAAGCTCCCTGCTCCGTGACAAGAGCAGCCGCAGCACGCACCGCTCCAGCGGCCGTCGCCTCTCGGTGTCCGTGCCACGCCAACGCCGCACCCAACCACCCCATAACCCTAGCCTCCTCGCCGCCCTATAAAGCCAAGCAACACCTGCCCCCATCCACTTCTTCCCTTCCGCGGTGCCGCAAGAAAACCCCAGGAAAACCCCAACGCCACGCCGCACCCCATCTCCCTCTCCTTGCTTTTCCTTCCAGCAGCCGCCGCCATGGGTTTGTTCCGTTCTTTCCACCACACAACCACACCACTGAGTAACCGGAGGAGAGGAGGGGGGAAGCGAGAAGAAGAAGTGGAGGAGCTCGGGTCCGTTGCAACGCCGCACCGGTGCTGGAAACCGCGACGACGGACACCGTGAGGAGCGGAGCAAGAGGACTACGACCGCGTCCACGAGGAGATGAAGCTGGCGCCGCCATCGTCGCCAACGCGAAGCTGCAGCCACCGCCGACCGCGAGCACGAGGAGGCCGAGCGGAACCATGACGACAACATCGAGTTGCTGCCTTCATCCGACCGCGCCCGCGACCTGTTCGACGGAATGACCAAGCCGAACCGTGAGCCCGTCGGTGAGCCAACCAAGTCGCCGCCTGTCTGTGAGCGCCGCGCCTTCGAGCCGGTCGCATGACGCCGCAGACGAGGAACACCTCGGTCCCGTGTGCACTAACTGCTGGCCCTCCTCTGCATCAACCTCGTCTGCAACCTGTTTGACGCTATGCCTGAACCTGTTTTGGTCGCCCGCAAGCTGTTCGTTGGAATGCCCAACTGACCCTAGGTAAGCTGCATTGCCCGTCCTTCTCCAGCCCTCCTTGCTGTCCGGCCATGTGCCGATGAAACCTCTCATGCCCGGCCTTTGAGCCGCTTGTTTCCGTGTGCCAATCGCTTCGCCGCAGCCCGCCGTCGCTTGTGTGCCGGTCTTCGAGCCGTGCCCCTTGTTTGCAGGTGCCGCTGCCTTCGTCGCCGCTGCCTAGCCCTGTCCTAGCCTCACCGTTGCCTTGTTGTGTTGACTCTCGCATTGCGTCGCCGTTCCCCACCTTGCCGTCGTGCACACCACGGGCCCGGACTGCCGGGAGTCCGTGCGGTTGCCACGGCCGTGCCGCGGGTGTGGCCATGCCACTGCCCCGCACATGCGTAAACCCTGTCGCGCTGCTGTGCGTAGGTGTTGTGGCCTCAGGATGCTGAGTGCCCGCACGCCGTCGCCGGCCACGTCGCGGCCATGGGACACCATGTGCCTGCGCGTGCGCTAACCCTTCGCCTTGCCATCCTCGCTACCCGCGAACCAAGCCCCACCTTTGCTTGTCCTTGCCACCATCGCCCGAGCCGTGGCGCAGCCCAGGGCAAGCTGGTGACCGCGCACGCGCGCTGCTAACATGCCGCTGCCAGCCGCCCCGTGTGCTCGCCGTGCGCCGCGCGTCGCGCCATGCCGCGACATCGCGCGTGCGTTCAAGCGCGTGTAAGCCGCAGCCGCTAGCTCTTGCCTTGAAATCCATCTCTCTCTCCATGCCTTATCGAGAACCTCCAGCCTCCTCAAGCTAAGCCAAACCGGGATGTTATATCGTCCTGACATTCCATCGAACACCTTGTGCCCCTTCCTGTCTAAGCCCAAACCACCTATCTTTATCTAACTCAACCAAGCCTCGGATGTCTTCGGCCATGCCCCAGCTTGTCTTTGCCACCTTTGGCCAGCAGCAGCCGCATCATAGCCACCTCTGGCCGCCTGTTGCCACACCCAGCCGGCCTCAGCCTGGCCGCGGCCAGCAGCAGCCTGGCTGCAGCCGGCCACATCCGGCTACTGCCTGGCCAGAGTTGGCCGAAGCCGGCCATAGCTGGGCTATGCTTGGCCACAGCTGGCCAACCTCGGCCGCAAGCCTTGAGACAGCCCTAGACCAAACCTACACCCTTCCTCGCTGTCCGCAAGTGATCCTCGCCCGTGTAGCCTTTCCCACTAACCATCGGACCCACTAACTTGACATGAATCCAGGGTCCACTAACATGTAGGGATCCACATGCTGACATGTGGGACCCTCTGACTCTTTTACCGCTAACGAGTTGTTGACTGTCTTTCGGTCAACGCCGACGTATGCAGAGCCCACTGCTAGCGTCAGAAGAACTAACCTAGAGCCGACATGTGGCATGCTTTGGTGATGCCACATGTCTATGTTGTTTTCCTTTTCGTCATTAATTATATCTAAAAGGTTTTTCAATATTTAAAATGCATAATAAATTGACTCTAGCCTAGAAAGATATGAAACTACTTTCATTATTTTTCTAAAAACATGATCTATGCGTTAGAATAGAGTTTGGTGTTATTTGGTTCTTCTTTGCTTCTTCTTTTGGAGTTCAGTTGCTTAGTTATCGTTGCTATTTGTAATCCAATTATTAGGATCCTCGGAAGACTCGGATGACTTCGTCGACCTCATCTTCGACTACATGATGAAAGAAGAGGACTTTGCTCCAGGTTCACACCCGACCAATCTCTGAAATACCTATTAGACATGCAAACTAGTATGCTAGCGCTTTACTTTACTCGTATGATAAACCTGCACTGCCTTTGTTAATATCCTGTTACCTTGCCACCTACTACTCACTTTATGGAATATGCTATGCTATGCATGTGTTGGGATGGTTGTGATTTGATCCTCTTGGCGTGAGTTGTGGGTGGTATGGGAGGTGTAGTGCAACTAGGCGGTGTAAGCGAGTAATAACAACTCGATCGTTTGATCGGGGTGCTTGGGGACTGCACTCGGGCAGTCCCTACGGAGTACCCGTTGCGGGTACATGGTTCTTGGATATTTGGTTACTTGAGGAGTTTGGGCGGCTATACCAGTTATGGGTGCCGATTGCGGACCGTTGCGGCGGATCGCTTATGACGTTGATACTCGCTTTACCGACAATTAAGGACCGAGTCGAGTTCCACCTTTGGACGTGGGAATACCGTGCTCACCATCTACCCAGAATGGGGAGGGTTCCAGCAAGCCTACTCTAGTGCGGCGTCGAGACTGTAGGAGATTCGAGCTTGATATGTGTAAGGGGGACTCGTTGCGGTGTACTCTCCCTGATTTACCACAGCCCCCGACTGGCCCCGGTGGGAAGGTTTCACACCCCTGGGGCAGATGTTAGATCAAATGTTTCCCGAGCCCAGGGAGACAGGATTGGCGCCGTTACTGCTTAGGGTCTTTGCTGTGGGCTGCGTCTCAGGTTGGTTGCTGACTAGCCTTGCAGCCCGGATGGATTCCAGGAGTGCCACCTCTGCAGAGTGTAAACTATACGTATAGTCGTGTCCACGGTTACGGACGACCCGCTTCTGATAAGTTCCGACTAGCATGGGATTCTGCTTTCTTACCTCGTCCTTGATTTGGGAAATGAGAGATTGGTCCAGCGTTGCTGATGAGACAAGGTGGGGAGGGAGCTCACCGAGTCGACTAGTGAGTGAAAGGTGTTGGTGGATGATATTTGCAGGAACCTGTTGCGGCAGGACGAGCCCGATGTGGATGTGAGGATGATGGTTGGTATTGGGGAGTGTATGTGCTTGTGAGGAAATGTGTTTGGAGATGAGATGAACTTGGGTTTATCGCTGCTGCTCGCATAGGAAACCCGGCTTATATTCCTTGAATACTTTTATCACTAGTTTAGGCCACTTTAAAGCTTGCGCATATATGGTTGGTGACGTGGACCTGTCCCATTTCCTTGGGGACAGTTCTGGAGCTTTCAGGTGATAACTACAACTCTAAAGGATGCTGCTTTGGAGGGTTACGTGCTTCGCTCAAGGATGCCTGTGGTGGAGATTGAAGATGAAGACTTGAAGGCCTAGCTACCGCTGCGTAGATGTTTCATCCTGTCGATGTAGCCCAAGTGGCATGTACTAATCTCGTACTCTGATATGTAAATAATGATTGAAGTCATGTTTACCGTTGTATGGATGTGATATTTGGCTGAAATGAGTTCTGTACGTGATAGCTGTTGATTCTGGGACTATCACAATGGTACAGGGAGTCGGATTCTCAGTTTCGAGAATCCGGTTCATTTCAAGGATATCCACCTCCGTCGCCTCCCCCTTCCCCTTCCTCTGCCACCACCGCGAGGGATCGGCAGCGGGGATCGTCACCGGCGCCACCAACTGGATCTTCGCCGCAAAAAGGCACAAAAAAATCCACCAAAATCAGTTCGTTTTGCAATACAAAAAGGGAAGAGCATCAATGAAATCCATGGAAAAGAGGGGAGAGGGGGCACCACCAACTGGATCCGAGGTCGACGAAGACGAATCATCGAAGGCATGCGAGTGAGAAAGGAGAGAGAGGCTAACCCTAGAGAGAGAATGGGAGGAGGTGGTCTGGCCGCTTGGGAAATGAACGGGGCGTGCGTGAACGGGCCTGGGGGTTTGTTTGATTGGTGCGTGGTGCCGTGGACGTTCGATGGTGGATGGATGGCTGGTCAAGGTGCCGTGCGGGAGAATAAAATTACGGCCGGCCTTGTTAAAGTCATTACCATACTTAAAACTGTTTGTCATCACGTTATCAACCAAGTCGTTGTAGTATAGTGGTGAGTATTCCCGTCTGTCACGCGGGTGACCCGGATTCGATCCCCGGCAACGGCGTTTTTCTTTTTTGCCCGTTGGATGGACTTCGTCGAAACTGCATGGGCCTGGATTCGCTTCGTGTCGAAAATGCATGGGCTTCTATTGGGCCTAACTGCGCTGGGCCTGCTTCTCGATAAACACGGTACTACGACGATGATGCCGTCCTGTCCTCCGCGTCGTCGTCCTGCCTTCTTCGTTTTTCTTTTCTTTTCTCTGTTTGCTGCAAGTATTTAAACCTGGATGCTCTTTCTTCTTTTTGCGTCACTGTAGCTTTGCCAGTTTATAAACGTTTGCTGTCGTTGTAGCTGTCCATGTTTCGTAAAAAGGACACCCGATGAAGTAGCTAATTAGACTAGCGCAGTCATTTGTATTTTATCACATTCTCTAAAGCTACTGTGTCATATAAAATAGTCCAGAACACAATTACCGTAATGCGTACTTGCATAGTAATAGTATGATAGGTTCTTCGTTACTACCTCTACCCTAATTATAGTTCTATCTAGATATACATTTTGTCTATATGTATAGTAGAAATTATGTTTTAAAAAACAAAATAAAATGTAATTTAAAATAGAGAAAATATATCCTAATAAATAATAGTCATTGTTACAAACGTATATGATGACTATGAATTAAGGCCACATGGATGGTTCAGCTTTCAACAAGTTGGGTTCCATGACAAAAATAATATGTTCATAAATATAGTTGTTTAATCTCTGTTCTCAATAGCTTTGTATCATGCCAAAAAAAAATCCTGCTATGTGATACTTAATGTATACCGTGTAATACACTTGGATCACTCTGAGACTAATCCCTATCCATTGCATCATGTTGCTTTCTCCAAAATTGTCATATCATATAATACAAGTATTATACTAACTCCTTTCTAAATTATAGATTGCTCTAACATTTCTAGATACATAGATTTTGCTATCTAGATGTATTGCAAAAGCTATGTATTTAAAGACCCAAAACGGCATACGATCTGAAACACATAGAGTACTATGTTTATCTCTAGTATTATGGGGTTGTTTCTTGGAGCCCTAATACATATTTTTGTTGTATGATGACGTGTCTATGCCGATGGACCCAAAGCAAGTACCATGAGATAATGCTAGTGTCTAATTGTCAATGGTTGGATTTTGTATCCAACCAGTATCTCTAAATTGATACAACTTTCTCCTATGTCTTTATTGATTTATTGTTATGTTGGAAACAAAAAATCTACGTGGCACTTTAATTAATGTGCATGATATTGTCTAGTATGATTAGCGTCAGTCTATAGTATACCTTGACAAGATCTCATTCACGGGTCATTCGTGAATAACTAAGGAGCCATTCGAGAGGGTTTGTACCGAAATGGATTCATGGGCGAAGCCAAAAAAACCCTAAGTTCCGCCTTCTAATTCATTTCTTACTCCTAAGTAAAACAAATCTGTGCTAGCCCTGTTCGTTTGGCTCGTGGCTGATTGGTGGTGCTAGTTTTTGCTGAGAGAAAAACACTGCTGGCTAATTGGTGGCTGGTGGCTGGTGCTGGTTTCTGCTGAGAGAAAAATATTACTGGCTGGCCGGAAACCATCCAGCCGAACATAGTGCGAGAATAGTGTCACTACACCACCTCACAAACGAGCCCTAAATATCGTACCTTTCTTGTACCTCACCTCCTCGTCACGGAGGGACCATGCTGCAGTTCATGACGCATTGAAGATGGTACAATGGATGCGTGGTGACCTGGTCCATAGCCAAGATGGTCAGAAAAGAAAAATGTCCGCAGGGTTTTGGATCTTGAAAATAGCTGTAGGAGTTCGGAATTTGGCTGCCAGCCCGCCCCGCTCGACGTGCGGCAAGTATAATACACTCCATGGGTCCACCTGTTAGGGTCGCAGCTTGCTTGGCCTCATGGGTCTCGGGATCAGGAGAGCGACGGATGCGATGCATCTCCCGCCGTAGCGGGCCATGCTACAGGGCACAGGCCGCCGCACATGCCGAGTGTCTGGTGTCACACCCATGCAGCTCTCCCGACGCCGAAGCCCGCTCGCTCGCTCGCTACTCGCTGCAGGCCCAGCCGCCCAGCCCAACCCGCGGCAGCCCCCTTCGGCGCGACAGCGACGGAGCCGCACGGCCGGACGGTACGGGCTGGTCCGGCGCGTACCCGTGCCGCCACCACCACCACCGCCTATTTCACTTTTCACCGCCGGTGCGCCCCACCGTGTGCCGAGGTCACGGGACACGGGGACGGAGCCGTCCATCTGACCCCGTCCGTGCGGGGTCGCCTCCGCCATCCAACGGACGGCCGGGATCGCCCCGCCCGTGACCACACGGCCCTTTCGAATTAAAGGCGCCCGATTAAAGCATACCACCACTACCACTGCTTCCCGTTTGCACTCGCACCCCTGCGCTCTCCCGCAATTACATACGCCCGTTAGGCTAATCGTTGACGAGAAAGCGTTTGATTTCGAAGTAAAGCCAGGATCTTGGCTTTTAAGAAAGCACCGGATTTGGGGCGATTTGCTAATCACAATCAGCACGGCCCGCGTGAGCCGTACGTCGCGACGGCCGCATATAATGATCGTGTCCGTACAGGGTCCCCTGATTAAACAAGCCAGCCATTTCCCCGCACGAAACAACAAACAAGCCCTTCCCTCCCACTCCCCTTCTCATCTCGCTCCTCTCCTCACTCTCCCTCCCTCTCTCTCTTCTCGAGAAGAAGGGGACAAAGCGCAGCGCTGCAGATTTCGATCCGGTTCCCAATGCCTCTCTGAGACCCGTCGTCCTGTAGCTCTCGCCTCCAGCTCTCCGCTCCTCCATCTGCCGCGGCAGCGGCACGGCGAGCGCCCGGATCCAGTGAGCGCGGGGCCTGCAGCCTCAGATCCGAGCGGAGCCGAGCTTCCTGTGGGTGGCCTCTTGGCTCTAGCACGGGATTTGGAGCTGCCATTTTGCCTTCCTCTTCTTGGTCGAGATTTCAAGGCTAGTCTGTCCATCCTTGGTGGTCGTTCGTGGTTTCTTCGATTCATTTTGCATCTGCAGGGTCCAGATTTAGCTGCATTTACCCGGATTGTGCTCTTCTGTCACAAAAATCTGAGCTTGCTTCCTCGAAAGTGTCTGGCTATCGCATTAGAGCAGAGTTTAGATCTTTCAGTTAGTAGCCCTGGTTGTTCCTCCATCTTGTGCTAATCTCGGTATATCAGTCGCGAGCTCTGTTGTTGCTATGGTACTGGTCTGAAAAGGAGGGTTTTGTGGAAGATGTGGAAACAACTTCTTAGCAAGCTGCCTCGGAAGTCCTCGGCCTCCGGGGACTCAGGTCAGCGCAGCAATGACACCGGCATACATCGCACGAGCAGCTGTGGAAGCATCCCGCCTGGCCGCCCGGCTTCCGCCATTAGGCGCATGTCATCTGCCGTCTTCCCCTCAAGTGTTGTGGCTGGCATCGAGCCGCTGGTTTCCTTCAAGGACGTCCCAAACTCAGAGAAGCAGCACCTGTTCGTCAGCAAGTTGAGCCTATGCTGCGTCGTCTTTGATTTCTCGGACCCGAATAAGAGTTCGGTGCAGAAGGATATCAAAAGGCAGGCGTTGCTGGATCTTATAGAGTTTGTTGAATCTAGCAACGCTCGCTTCTCAGAGGCGGCGATTGGTGCCTGCGCTAGGATGTGTGCCACCAACCTGTTCCGGGCGTTCCCTCCAAACTACAGGGGTTCATCTGGTGGTGGTGAGGGTGATGAGGATGAGCCGATGTTTGACCCTGCATGGTGCCATCTGCAGCTTGTGTATGAGCTACTACTGAAATTCATTGGATCCTCATCCTTGGATGCAAAGGTAGGGAAGAAGCACTTTGATCACTCATTCATTGTGAAGCTGCTTAATCTTCTTGATTCTGAGGATCCAAGAGAAAGGGATTGTTTGAAAACTATTCTGCACAGGATATATGGGAAGTTCATGGTACACCGTCCTTTCATCCGCAAAGCAGTGAGCAATATATTCTACCAGTTTGTCTTTGAGACTGATCGGCATAATGGTATTGCTGAGCTACTGGAGGTATTTGGCAGTGTCATTAGTGGCTTTGCATTGCCTTTGAAGGAGGAGCACAAAATCTTTCTTTGGAGAGTTTTGATTCCTCTACACAAACCAAAATCAGTTGGTTTGTATCTCCAGCAGTTGACCTACTGTGTGACACAGTTTCTAGAAAAGGATCCAAAGCTTGCAAGCTCAGTAATAATTGGTTTGTTAAGATATTGGCCAATAACAAATTGTCAGAAGGAAGTGATGTTTCTGAGTGAGATTGAAGAGATCTTGGAGTCTACCAGCCAGGCAGAATTCCAGAAATGTATGGTTCCATTGTTCTGGCGGATTGCTCACTGCATCACTAGTTCTCACTTCCAGGTAACTTGCCCCGATAAATCTTATCTAAGTAAACGATCGGTTGCCTGTTGCAATATGCATTTCAGTAACCCAGTTGCCATGTGGAATTAGGTTCATTCTAGATTAACTGTTACATTTTGGTTTTGGTGTGTTTACTATACTTGTTCCTACCACTTGCTAGAAACCTAATCCTACTGTTGGTGAATCATGATCTCAAATACATTTACTGGTTGTCCCTGACTCTGACAGCCAGGTTATGTTATTCCCTTCCCGCGCCTAATGTTTGTAGGCTATACCTTGATAACATGCCAAATGAATAACATCTATCTAATGATCTGAGATAATTGTGGACACTAGAAGCGGGCAATCATGTCACCACTTAATGATGCTGTTGATAGGGGCCCCTATATGCAGTTAAATATGGCAAACATCAGACATTTGGACCAGCATTAAGCATTGGAATGTCTCAGTATATTACACGTTTGACTATCCTCAACCATAAGGTTTTCTTCTGCAGTTTTTGTATTGCAGTTGTTTCCTTAACAAACCCTTGTTGTTGGTGGCTTTGTTGTTGTCATTGCTTTAAGAAGTTGTATGGTTTCAGGTTGCTGAAAGAGCACTCTTCGTATGGAACAATGATCACATTATCAGCTTGATCGCACAGAACCGCCAAGTGATCATGCCTCTTGTTGTACCGGCACTAGAACAGAATATTCAGAATCACTGGAACCAAGCAGTCATGAATCTGACTGTGAATGTAAAGAAGATGTTTTCTGAGATGGATGATGATCTCTTCTCGTCATGCCTAGCTAAGTACAAGGAGGATGAAGAAAAACAGGTATCGTTAGAAGTGAAGCGGAAGCTGACCTGGGAGAAGCTCGAGTCAGCTGCAGTTTTCCAGCCAGTGACCGGCCATACAGCCGTCCTAGTAGGCCATTAGCCATCAGCAAATATGATTGCCACCCTGATTTAGCTTATGCCTTATGGGTGCTGGAGAATCAACGGTGCTCTTTCCCTTTTGGTGAAGTGCAGCAAGTGTAGCGCTGCTGGAGAATCAACGGTGCTCTTCCCCCTTTTGGTGAAGTGCAGCAAGTTTAGTACTATTCTGTATTTTGCTCCTGTTTTTTTCTCTCCAATTTGTTGGTATGAGTAATCAGTGTTGTAAGTTGTAAGTATTTCCACATGTTTATGCTCCAGGCAAGCATACCTGTAATGTAAGACTGCTGAGTGCTGCCACTCTTTACATGTATCCTTGCCTATTTATGGATGAGCAGATGTCCTAGAGTTGCTTTTGTAGACAAGGATGAATGATATGTGGAATCATCAAGTGGGAGTCCGGAGTTCTAAAATTTCTGAAGCTTTGGTTTGTATATTCAATCTATTTCCTAGTGTAATCTAGCTTCAAATCGCCAGATCTTCTATTTTTCCTAGTGGAATTAGAGGCTGATATTGATACCTGACCTGAACCTGAAAGAACAAAAAAAGTTAAAGATCGCCCAATCTTCTATTTTTCCTAGTGGAATTATTAGAGGATGATATTGATACCTGACCTGAAAGAACAAAAAAAAAAGACCTGAAAGAACAAAAAAAAACGTCTGACCTGAAAGAACAAAAAAAAAAGAAAAGAAAAATTCCTGACCTGAACCTGAAAGAACAAAAAAAAGATAAAAAACGCCCGATCTTCTATTTTTCCTAGTGGAATTATTAGAGGATGATATTGATACCTGACCTGAAAGAACAAAAAACAAAAAAAAAAAGACCTGAAAGAACAAAAAAACGCCTGACCTGAAAGAACAAAGAATAAAAATTCCGTTGCCGGGACTCGAACCCGGGTCTCTCGGGTGAGAGCCGAGTATCCTAACCAGCTAGACTACAACGGAATGCTGAGAGACGTTGGTACATAACACTATATGTTAGCTTCAAATAAAACCGGAACTGTTTTGCAGATGTAAAATCGAGGCTGTATGGATGAAAAACCAGGATTTCAGTTTCATTGTAAAACCCAATGCTTACAGCAAAGTTCGCTTTGCATGTTTGAAGCTGAACCTGTGTTCAAGCCCCACGTCCCTCCGGCGAAACTCAAGTGACAGAATGCCACCTATCACAAAGCATACACTTAGCGAGCAGTGACATAGCGAGGAACATGCAGACAAGACATTTAAAAGACCGTAATACCCACTGTCTTCGTATTTTGTTCCAAAAAGACTAGCACTAACGTGTCCTCCACATGTGAAGAAAAGCCTGACAAATGAATTTACAGCTATATACTGTGGTCCAAAGCCCAAACTTGCGAACTGTCAGATAACCGATCGCAAGAGATATGATGGGGCAATACTTTCTCTTCTCTATTGCACAGTACATGACATTTTGTCAGATACAGCTTGATGATCACATGCTATGAGACTATCAGTACATCAAGTAGTGTGGTGCTGCACAATCATTTCTTCCACTGGGGCAGCCGTTGGACCACAACCTAAAGACATATAGCAGTGTAAATGGTTAAGTAATTCATAGAAAAACGGTGCATTATGCACAGCACTTTTGAACGAAAACAAGGTGAGTAGTTGTTAAGTTGTGTGATGGAAAAAGAATAGGTTCAGTATCTATAACACATTCAGAAGTTTCATCTTTTCCGTTTTGAAGGGCAAACACAATCGGAAGTGTTAACTGCAAAAGAGTTGGGGGTTAATGAAACATGCCTTGCCGGAGTTCTCTTTGTTGCCTACAATAGTCTGACAAGCTAGCCTCCATGACTCCGGTTTCTGTCAAAAACAAAGAAATGAAAAGAGCACGGTTAACTGACAACTCATTTGCATGAAAACACCGCCGGAGCTAACTGTACAGACTCCAGAAGCAGGATAGTAGAAGTACTGTTCAATTGACTGAACTGAACACTGCCTACCTTCTTCAGGTACCGGTTCTCTGTGTTCGTCCTTTCATTCAGGAGCTCCTTTCCGTCAAGGATCTGTAAATTCACTACCCAACCTCTGGGTTAATTCAGTTGCAGTTCACAGTGCCCATTGTCAAACGCAAACATAGAGTCACAGTCACTCCAGGTCATAATCACCACTCTACTGGAAGCAACAAGACAGCGAAACAAGTAGAGCACGTGCCGTCGATAAGGGAGGAGAGCAAGTACCTCGACGATGCAAGTGCCGCAGCTTCCGCCGCCGCCGCAGTTCATCACCTTACCCTGCAAAGACAGCAAGGCCACTCTCTGTTACCCACCCACCGGTGCTGCCGTGACAAAATCTGACGAAAAGGCTAGAGGAAAGCAAGGGAGGCTCACGTATGCGGCGTAGAGCTCGATCTTGTTCTCGTTCATGATGTCACGGAGGAGCTTCTCCCCGCTCGCCGCCTCCGCCCGGTCCACCGGCAAGGATCCGTCTGCACCCGGCTTCGGCTACAGAGCACATGCGGGCATGCCCCAATCAAACATCCAGCTGATGGCGCAGCCAAAAAAGGAAAGAGAAAAAAAAACCCGGCACAGCGACCAGAATTACCATCGTGGGGTGAGGAGAGCGGTGGAGAGGCTTACCCCGACGAACTCGAGCTCGATTTGGGGCTTGGGCGACGCCGGCGCCGGCGCCGGCGCACCCTGGGACAAGTTCGGCGACGAGCTGGAGCATCTGACGGTGGCGGGCCTGAACGGCCTCGGACCGCGGTGGCTGCTGGCGGAGACGCGGGAGGATGTGGAGGCCGGGAAGGGGAGGGAGACGAGCGCTACCGCCGCGGAGGCGGAGCTCGTGGCCGCCATGCCTCTGGAGTCTGGCCTCTACTTTTTCGGTGGGGGACGTGGCCACGTCGGCGCTGGTAGCTAGGCTGGCTCGTTTGAAACGCGACGGGTGTTTTTCTATCGTCCGCGCGAACGCCGCGAAGGTGTGGTGGCGCGTGGCCGGGGCACGCGTGGGGTCCGGCCGCCAGCGGCTGGGAGACGGAGAGGCCTCGCGCGCGGCGCGCCGTAGGGACACGCGTGTGGGTGGCTGCTGCCGTCTGCCCAGGTCTCGGTGGAAGCGTCTGGCTTCCTCCCGCGAATTTCCCCGTTCCCTTGTGTTCGTTTCCGCCACTGGGCCGGGCCGTACACGCGCGGCGACCCGCGGGCGATCTTCCTGGTGGGCTGCTGTCCCCGGGGGTGCGCTCTGTTTTGGGCCCATAAGTAACCAAATACGTCACTGCTGCTGCCGTGCATATTTGGATGCTGGTTCAGCGAAAGAACATTCACAAATTGATCGCAATATCTCATCTCCGCTTGTAGCATGCTAGCATGGCAACAATACGGGGGAGGATCAGATCAACAGCAGATGCTGCTGTGCTGGACTGGACGTTGCATGCCCGAGTGTGTAAGATCCGGTCGATGGAATGGGTCGATTCTCATACTGTATGTACTATGCCATAAGCATGTCCTGATGCTCTTTACCTCAAGTATCTTCTCCTTGAAACCGCATGAGATCAGGACCAGCGGAACACAAATTGGCGTAACAAGGGGATACGTCTCTTGGCTTTTGCGATTGGCCGTTTAGCCTCTCCGCTCACTGCAACAACCATTGTTCTTTGAACTTGCCATGCCGCTTTCATCCATCGCTCGTTCTCCATCTGTAATTCTGCATATCAACTAGTGTCTGGTCTCTGGAGGTACCGTTATGGAAACCATCCGAGTACAACAATGTCAAGAAAACTCTCATGCATGCAAACAAAACAGGCAAAAAGGGTCTATTAGTCTGAATAAGGCAAAACAGCCGTTCATCGAACGATTCCATAAGCAACTTGTTTTCATCGCTCTGTTTTCCTTTCATCTACTTCCGGGAAAATTTCTTCATGTCTAGCTCTCGTCTCGCCTGGAATGGAATATGGAAAGTGTAACCTAGCATCCATGGATCATATCCAACTGGAGGCAGGCTAGAGCTGCATATGGACCCCTGCCTACTGCAAGACCGAAACAACACATCGACAAAAAAACACCAAGCCGATCGAACAGCTACCGTTTCAGCATCAGGATAATCCAACACATTGATGTGCATGTGTTTGTCTCAAGTTATGTGCAACCTCAACCTCAGCCGTGTGACCTTTCCTGTACTGCGCGCCTCTTTCGTTGGACTGACATTTTGGAAGATGGCATGCGCACATGCATACGGAACAAACAGCGGTGGATGCTGCTGAAGATATTTTGGAGCTATGGAATCAAAAGTGCATCTTAGGCCCCGCTGGGAGCTCTGTCAAACAATTTTTCAGAGAGAAGTGATTCTCTACTATTCTATGAAGTCATTCTCTAAAATGAACTAAGAGGCTGGGAGCTGAAAAAAGTAGCTTCTCCTGATTCTGTGATATGATTCTCTGTCCTAATTCTGAGAGTTTATGATAGAGAATCAATTCTCTCAGAGAATCAACTCCTATAAAAAATCAGAATCAGATGGAATTCTACCAAACAAGCCCTTAGGATAGTAGATACTTCTCATCCCCTCTACGGATATTTATTTACATTGCATACTTCATACTTGGATGGTGGTTCGCCACAGTACTACGGTTGTCATGTTATGTAGTAGTACGTAGTACCCACCATGTGTTTTTACGAAGAGGAACATTTTGTTCGCTGAAACACGGCCAACGTACTTCAGCGGGTTTTGAAGGCTCTGAACCACAGATATCATCCAGGCCGACTTGCTCTTGTTGCTGCATCTGGATCACTCAAATATCCAATGCAGCCGCCGCGTGCAGCAGATGATGAAGACATGAAGTACGTTCGCGTTGGATGTTTTGACAGCAGCTTGTCGTGCATGCATGAACGTTCGTAATCCTGTCCATGTACATCCGGAGAGAGATCGTCACCCGAATTATTATCCTCTCAGTAAAGTCAGTTTCCGGAAAAACAATCTTTTATGTGGTCGTCGTCCGTCATAGAAGAGGAACAACATGACTACTTGATAGAGGTTAAAATTGGGCTAAATGTCATATACGCAGTCGTCATCTTTTGGCACCTTATTACCAGTTACCACAATACCACCCGACACGAGATGGCGTCAGTATAAGATGTTTGATTATGATATGGCGATAAGACAGACGCGGCACCAAGCAAGCGATTTGGGGATGCTTCCAATCCATCATCCATCAACAAGCAAGAGGACAGGGGACCGTGCATTGGCTTGGGCTGTACATGTCCATTACTATGTTAGTGCTGTAGGCGGACGCTCCAATTAGCTCGCCAGATTCAGGTGGGAAGGACGATGTTGAAAAGATCCGGGTCGGAGATAACTACTTACATTAACCTCATCTTCTTTTTGCAGAGCAGATAATCCTTGCTTGATGATTGAACATAAAATGTTTTATTTAATCAGAAAACATGTAGAATTATTGTGCACAATGCAGTGACTGTCTTGGGCTCTTGGCTAGATGATTATTTTCTTGTTTCCTTCGTTGCTGGTTGGTTTGTTGTCTATGACGGTACGGATAGATGGTAACAATGATGAGTTGTTTCAATCGTTTTGATCAGCTATACTAGATGAAAGTTCAGAGTTCTCAGCTTCCTAGTATTTAGGTGTAAAATTTGTTCCGGTGCTTCCTAGAATGGTTGGGTCCTGTTTGAGAATTTTCTTGGAACCATGTGAGAAATGAACTTTTCAAAAAATAAATTTCTTGCCCATGTGTGTGCTCGACTATTTCGTTTCCATGACCTGTAGGCTGGTGATGTTCTATAGAATGGGTTAATAGGTAATGGACTACTGTATTAAATTTTGATACCTCCCAAGTTATAGTCTTGGTTCATCTTCATACATTTCTAAGGACAGTGTAAAACATCATTTTAAAATACAATGAAGCCACTTCGAAAACAAAGCGTCGTTGATTATTAGATTGCCAGATGTAGGTATGTAAATTTGTTATGACTGTCTGCAACAATCCGAAAACATCCATTATTTCACGCCTTTCACCGTATCTTCCATCTTTTTCCTTTGAAAACTACCACTTCATTTTATTTTCTTGATTTTGTATACATACACTATGAAAAGACGGCATGACGATCAGCATATAGTTCCTGACTACGGATGCTCATTTGCTAATTTGACTATGGCACATGGTAAATTTTCAAGCTGTATACCTGATCATATTAAGCAAATAAAAACCCTATATACCCATGTTAAGTCCTCTGCCCAAACATATAGATTGTGGAGTAAAAATGAAAGTTGCTTGATTGGGATCTTCGTACACGTACAGCTGGCTTGGTAAAATATATTGGCATGCTCCATCAAATTAACAAAGTATAATTAATTATTAATTGATCTAGTAAAAAAATAGAAGAGTATGTTATGTATATGCAGTTGAGATAATAAAATACTACCTATTATTATCTTCTTGTTGAGGATGTGGCTTCCGAACAAGGAGCCCTCGGCACTTGGTTTTCTCAGTCAAATTGAAGGTCTTTGTTTGGTAGTGTTGCATTGCGTGGACGCTATGATCTCACTAATAACGTCATACGAAATTAAACTAGCTGGTTTTCTCAGTACTTTGTTAACTGATACTCGCTGCTGCATCTTCGTGATTGACATTCCATATTGTAGCTAGCTCCTGAGAGCCATCAGATTCGATTCTTATACCCATGGTAAATTTTCAAGCTGTATACCTGATCATATTAAGCAAATAAAAACCCTATATACCCATGTTAAGTCCTCTGCCCAAACATATAGATTGTGGAGTAAAAATGAAAGTTGCTTGATTGGGATCTTCGTACACGTACAGCTGGCTTGGTAAAATATATTGGCATGCTCCATCAAATTAACAAAGTATAATTAATTATTAATTGATCTAGTAAAAAAATAGAAGAGTATGTTATGTATATGCAGTTGAGATAATAAAATACTACCTATTATTATCTTCTTGTTGAGGATGTGGCTTCCGAACAAGGAGCCCTCGGCACTTGGTTTTCTCAGTCAAATTGAAGGTCTTTGTTTGGTAGTGTTGCATTGCGTGGACGCTATGATCTCACTAATAACGTCATACGAAATTAAACTAGCTGGTTTTCTCAGTACTTTGTTAACTGATACTCGCTGCTGCATCTTCGTGATTGACATTCCATATTGTAGCTAGCTCCTGAGAGCCATCAGATTCGATTCTTATTCTGCTTAGCTGCTGACCCTGAATATACCATCCAGCAGCTGCAGTTTAGATCAACTTGAACTGCAATGAATTACTATATTAGAAAAAAGTTCAGACTTGTCAGCTCTCATTTGATTAAGTTTTCATGATAAACATGCATGTCAACGCCTCAATGATGGCCGGCAAATGCGAAATCCCTCTCACTTTTGTCAACTCTCGGTGGTAATAATATATGTGAATATGTGATTATATTATATATGCTGCACCTAGGATAAAGCCTTGGCCAATGGCCATCTAGAAGTTTTTACCACACGATAAGATTGACTGACTTGTGCATGCATGTCGTTTCTTTTGTAGGTAAGCTTAGTTTACTTTGAACCAATGAACCAAGCTCCCAGCTTGCCAAGTTGCCAACTGCATGCAAACCTTAACTCCATCGGCACCATAGAAAAAGTTTAGATTTTCTTAATTACTTTGAACCAATTAACCAAGCTCCCAGCAGCTTAACATCGCTTGACAACTGCAGACCAAACTAACTCCCCATTGGAAGCTGTAAACACAGGTTGCATGCATTTGCATCGACACCGATCACCCCGGTTGGCATGCACGTACTGCGGTACTGGTGAAAGAACAATATGGGTTACAAATGCTTCAAAATTATATAGCACAAGCACTTGATCTCAACCTCTTGCTGAAAGACCACCTCACGATCAGTCCTCACAACACTCGGTTGCGTTGCCAGCGCCTCGAGCGGATTGCGACGCGCCGCCGCCGCCGAAGGCGAAGGGCCCAGACGGAGCGCGAGCGGCGAATGGGAGGTTTGCTTAGTCGATAACGGGGAGAATTGAAGATTACAAGCGGGCTTCGCCTAATTTTAAGCGCGCGGCTTTGGCTCCCCGCATTGGCAGCGGCGCCCGCGTCGTCACGGCCGCCGGATGCGACGGCGGCGGCGGGCCCCACCTGGCCTGCCTTCCTCGCGGACTGTGGTGGGTCCCTTCGGAGATTTGCTGCCGACGTGGCTGTTTTGCAAGTTTTGCGAAGGGGGACCCTGTCCGGACGTGGAAAATGTGTACCCGTGCCCGCTGATTTTAGTTTTTATTTTCTGAAAGACCCTGATTTTGAATTACGATTAGTTTCTGCTCCGCTCAGCTCACGGTTTCCATCGACAAATATTCATCACTCAAGATAGAGCGATATATAGACTCTTTAAGCTGTGCGTTGATTAATGCGGCAATTAACATGGTGGAAACGGAAAATGTGTACTATGGCTATAAAATTCCTTTGTTTTGCATAGCTAATTCACTGACAGCTTAACATCGGTATCTCACGCTTGACGAGTGCAAACACCAAAGAGGATACGAAGAAAAACGTAGCTGCCAGCTAAGGAATCGACAAGGAATGAAACGAGCGAAGATGCAGAGGCGGAAAATAGAAAAAGAAAAAACCGGAATCGCGCCACACAAACACAGGGGTGCAGCTACCACCTACGGGCCCCACGTAAAATCCCCTATAAATTCCTTCCGCCGCTCACCTAGCAATGTGATCCTGCAAGGTGGAAGTGGAGCGAAGCAGAGCGGACCGCCGCCGAGAGACGAGAAGCGGCGGGCGTCCTAATCCATCCGCCGCCGCCGTTCCATTCCCCTCGTGCCCGGATAAGTTTCTTAGCGTCGTCTTCCGGCAAAGAGCACGATCTCCAGCCAAGACCAAGAGTGAGGTATCATTTGCTCCGATCGAACGCCACGCTAATTTTTCAGTAGGAGCTGTTGCTCAGGCTCCGTTCGTTGTTTATCTCATTGCTCTGATGTGTTCTCCCACTAGTCTATAGTAACCGCAAAGTCAGTTCTGATTTCTCTACCTTTTTCTTTCTCAAAAAAAGAAGATTTTATTGGTTTTATCCATGGCGAGCGAGAGGAAGCAGACAACTCAGAGCTTTCTGCAAGCTCATGGCATCAAGTGTTTTTTAAAAGATTTTTTTTCTGATAGTTTGGGGGACCCTTGGTATCTTCAACGTTGTCTGTTGCTGCACGCAGATAAGTAACCGCCCACCTGCGCGGAGGCGGGCCGGGCGGCACTCTTTCTCCCTTCCCACGAAGCCGGGCAATGTCGGCGGCGCAGGGCCTCGCTCTCAAGCTCCGCGCGGCTCCTCCTGCGGCCACCGGGCGCAAGGCTCCTCGTGGCCGGACGACGGTGAGCGCGGCGGCGTATGGCGGGGCGCTGCAGCACCGCCGCCGCAGCGGCGGTGCTTGCGTGTCGCTCGAGGGCGGGCAGTTTCTCCGCGGCGCGCCGCTCCCCGCCGCCCAGCACCGCGCGCGGGCCTTGCCGTGGGCCGAGCGTGCGGCGCGGCGCCATGGAGGGGTGGTGGCGTCGGCGGCGGGCGTCAGGTCGATGTCGAAGATACCGGAGGGCAGCATTGGGCTCTACAACCCCTCCTTCGAGCGCGACTCCTGCGGCGTCGGCTTCATCGCCGAACTCTCCGCCGAGCCCAGCCGCAAAACCGTGAGCATTTTTTTTTTCGCGACTAAGCTTGCGGTGCTTGGAGTTGATTCTTCCGTGCTGAACCTTTGGGATGTTCGGCGTCGTGTCCATGTCTGAGTTGTTTGTCATGGCTCGTGTCTGAACGGTGTGTAGATCGACGATGCCATCGAGATGCTCGAGAGAATGTCCCACCGTGGCGCCTGTGGCTGCGAGAAGAACACCGGCGATGGTGCGGGCATTCTTGTTGCACTGCCGCATGCCTTTTTCAGAGAGGCAAGCAAGCTTACTTGAAGTTGTTAACGAGAGAAAAGAGCGTTCTGTGGTTGAGGGTTTCACTTTGGGTGTGTTTTTTTCTGTTATGCCAGGTAACCAAGGACGCTGGTTTTGAGCTTCCACAGCCAGGTGAGTATGCCGTAGGGATGTTCTTCATGCCTACAGATGAGACGCGTCGTGAGAAGAGCAAGCTTGTGTTCCATGAGGTTTGTCTAGTGTAAGAGTAAAAGAAAACCAAATTTTGGTTGCAACAGAGACCTAATCATTTCTGTCTCGTATGTTTGGATTGCAGATAGCGAAGTCGCTGGGGCATGATATTCTTGGGTGGCGTCGGGTTCCTACTGACAACTCAGACTTGGGCAAATCAGCGCTTGATACTGAACCCGTGATTGAGCAAGTGTTTGTGTCCAAGAGCACAAACTCCAAGGCTGATTTTGAGCAGCAGGTCATTTGATGAGCTATGGATTTTCAAACACGCCCTGTTCGTTTGGATTGTTTCCAGCGAGACAACAATGTTTTTCTCTTAGCAAAAACCAGCGCCAGCCACCAGCCAAACGAACAGGGCGAATAGATTTCAGACGCAATGGACATTGTTCCTTGACTTCCTTTTGCAAATTGCAACTGCAGATGTACATCCTACGTCGACTCTCGATCAAGTCCATCCGCAAAGCTTTAGATCTCCAGCGTGGAGGACCAAAGGATTTCTATATGTGCTCTCTATCTTCAAGGTTATGCTTTGTCACCCTATTCTTTTTTAAAAAAAAATTGTTTTGTCACCCCATTCTATTTTTATAAAGAAAATCATGTGTGAAAGATGAAACAATTGGCATTTCAACTACATCCTATTTTGTTGTATTGGGTAGTAATCGGCACTCGGGAGTGATATGAATCAGAACAAACATGTTTAAAAATTTTTGACCTTGAAAATAAGGAACAGGCGATGTCATATGAATGATGATTACTTTGTGTTTTGTGACATGAACTTCTACCGAGTCTATTTATTTCACGTCTTCCACAATTTGTAACCAATTATTTTCTGAAATCCATTTTTGTTATTCTTCTCAGGACCCTTATTTATAAGGGTCAGCTGAAGCCGACTCAACTTAAGGGGTACTTCTTTGCTGACTTAGGTGATCAAAGCTTCACAAGTTACATGGCTCTGGTAAATACATAGCCCCATTGATCTTATTCAAATAATGAAAACTTCATAGACACAGTCAGGAGATGGGAACTGCCAGTACTAGCAATATGGTAGGGCAAGAAATGTTTCCTGCATGCACACATCGAACTGCCTTTGTCTCACTGTTCTATGAACATGCTGTTTTAATACTGGTTCATCATGCCTTTCGCGGAACTTCTAAAATCTGCATTACTGGATAGCCAATAACCGTTGTGATTCTTCAGGAAATGTCCTTTAATTAGGTAGTGTAAGGAAATTGTGTTATATGTAAATGTAAGGTAGCTTATGGCTCTTTGAAATAGGAACTAACATTTCCTTCTAGGTAGTGTTGACCATCGTTTTGAGATCATACTGCATATTGTGTAGATGAAAAAAAAAGGATGAGCAGAGTATGATTTAAAAGTCATGCATGCAAACAGGTACACTCAAGATTCTCCACGAACACCTTCCCCAGTTGGGATCGCGCACAGCCAATGCGTGTTTTGGGACATAATGGCGAGATCAATACTCTTAGAGGGAACAAGAACTGGTAAATTTACTAAGCATATTTTTTCCTAATTTACTCGATGCTGTAAAAGATTTCCACATGACTGAGGCATTGGGGCATGATTTTCACTATTCTTGATTGCAATGTGGTCTATTTTGTGTTTGATAGGATGAAGGCACGTGAAGGTCTTCTGAAGTGCAAGGGACTCGGTCTATCAAGGGATGAAATGTCAAAACTTCTTCCTATAGTGGACGATACTTCTTCAGATTCAGGTTCCATTTTCGATCTACGCATCCAAATAAAAGAAGTAGAAAGTACTAGGATACTAGTTTTGTGTTTCTGAAACAAACTGTGTATGCGGTACTGTATATGGCATTTTACTTGTTTTTTCTAGAACATTATATATGACATTTTACTTAGCAAACTAAACTATATTTATCTTGTCAAATGCTTTGGTTGAGTGAAGAATGGTCCTTATGAATTCAGGTGCATTTGATAACGTTCTTGAACTCCTCATCCGATCTGGAAGAAGCTTGCCAGAGGCGGTGATGATGATGATCCCTGAGGCATGGCACAATGATATAAACATGGACCCTGAGAGAAAAGCTTTGTATGAATACTTTTCAGCCCTTATGGAGCCTTGGGATGGACCTGCTCTAGTATCATGTAAAAAATACGGAAACATTAAATTCTCTCCTAAATAATTTTTCTTCTGAGTTCTGATGGGTGATTTCATTTGTGTTGACCTGGTTTTTTGACACAGTTACTGATGGTCGTTATCTTGGTGCTACTCTGGATCGTAATGGCTTGAGGCCTGGCCGTTTTTATGTGACATACAGTGGCCGCGTGATCATGGCTAGTGAAGTTGGTGTGGTTGATATCGCAAATGAGGATGTGATGAGAAAGGGAAGGCTAAACCCTGGTATGATGCTTTTAGTTGATTTTGAGAACCATTGCATCGTGGATGATGACACGCTGAAGAAACAATACTCCAGGGCTCACCCATATGGGGAGTGGCTGGAGAGACAAAGGTTACAACTTGTGGATATAATAGAATCTGTACCTGAAACTGAGAGAATTGCTCCTAGGATTGGTGCACTTCCAGTAAGTCCATAATTTTTCTGGCTTTTGTGTATTGTAGGGCTAGGGAATATTGCTGAAAACACTAAGATGGACTAATTTATGGCTTCTACACTTTGTGCAGCAAATGAACGAGAACAAGGAAGCTTTTGGTATCCATGGAATCTTGGCTCCACTAAAAGCCTTTGGGTAAGCAGCACCTCAACCTTAGCATTTATATGTTTTTTTTACACATAACCCAGTTGATTGGCTTCAGGTATACATTAGAAACCCTGGAAATGCTGTTGCTCCCAATGGCCAAAAGTGGAGAAGAAGCTCTAGGATCAATGGGAAATGACACTCCCCTCGCAGTGATGTCAAATAGAGAGAAGCTGACTTTTGAGTACTTCAAGCAGATGTTTGCTCAGGTTACAAATCCACCAATTGACCCAATTAGAGAAAAAATCGTCACATCCATGGAGTGTATGATTGGTCCAGAAGGTGACTTATCTGAAACAACAGAGCATCAGTGCCATCGCCTGAAACTTCATGGTCCTTTACTGCATATTGATGAAATGGAGGCTATTAAAAAGATGAACTTCCGTGGTTGGCGCAGCAAGGTGCTTGACATAACCTATCCTAAAAAATCTGGCAGAAAAGGTTTACAACAGACTTTGGATAAACTTTGTGCCCAAGCGCGTGAAGCTATTCATGAGGGATACAATATTTTAGTTCTCTCTGATAGAGGTCAGTGCAGTTCATAATACATAAGTACTCTCCACTCAGCAGGCATAAATTACCTGGTTCATGAAATCTAGATTTATTTTTATCTGCATCAATGTTACCATGACTGGAATATTGTTCATGCATGTTGATAGCAGCTGCTGTGGGATCTATTTCTTTTGGAAAAAAAAGGTTGTCAGTAAATTAACTCTCATGTTATTTTTCATCACAGTGTGTGAAACAGATAAGATTTTAATTTTCTCCCTTACATTAAGTTGGTTTTTATCCTACTATCACATTTTGGGATCAAGGGCCAGAACCGCCCTGTTCCAGTAGAATACTAGTTTTGCCCTATTCGGTCTGCTTTCATATTTTGTCCAGCTTGATACCCGCAATACACTTAATTCATGTGATATGTGCTATGTATTTTAATGCTTGATTTTGTAAAATTACCTGTTCCATACTCTGTAGTATTTGGGGGTTAAAATGTCATTTGGACTAAGAAAAATTATACAGGTTTCTCTCTGGATCGTGTACCTGTCAGTCCCCTATTGGCAGTTGGAGCTGTTCATCAGCATCTTGTCTCAAATCTTGAGAGGACACGCATAGGTTTGCTTGTTGATTCTGCTGAACCTCGTGAAGTGCACCATTTCTGTACCCTTGTTGGGTTTGGTGCAGATGCTATATGCCCATATTTGGCCATAGAAGCCATATGGCGGTTACAGATAGATGGGAAGATAGCTCCTAAAGATGATGGCCAGCCGTATCCACGAGAAGAACTTATTAACAAGTACTTCTGCGCTTCTAACTATGGGATAATGAAGGTTCTTGCAAAGATGGGGATATCCACCCTGGCGTCGTACAAAGGTGCTCAGATTTTTGAGGCTCTTGGTCTTGCTTCAGAAGTGGCCAGCAAGTGTTTTGAAGGCACCCCTAGTAGAGTTGGGGGCGCCACATTTGAAATGCTTGCACAAGATGCACTTCATCTCCATGAGTTGGCGTTCCCATCAAGAACTTTACCACCTGGAAGTGCAGATGCAAACGCTCTTCCCAACCCTGGAGATTACCACTGGACTAAAAATGGAGAAGTACACCTTAATGATCCGTTTTCCATTGCAAAATTACAAGAAGCGGCTAGACTTGACAGCAGGGAAGCATACAAAGAATATTCTAGACGTATCCAGGAGCTGAATAAGTTCTGTACTCTGCGCGGTATGCTGAAGTTTAGAGAAAATCCAGTCAGGATTTCCTTGGATGAGGTTGAACCTGCAAGTGAGATAGTGAAGCGATTTTGTACTGGAGCAATGAGTTATGGATCCATTTCCTGGGAAGCTCATACAACCCTCGCTAAGGCTCTGAACATTTTGGGGGGGAAATCTAATACAGGTATTTTTCCACCATAGATGAGCTGACCTTTATCATTTTTATGAATGTCCTATTTGTAGGGAAAATTGACATTCTTAATTGCATATTTGCTTACTTCAGTTCTGAACTTTTGTTCTATTATTCTTACTCCTTGATGTCAACTACTGAAAAGTAAAAACAACTGGCTCTGTTAGATTCTTGTAGCAAACTTTACCTGGGATCAATGTAGCTGCGCTTACATAAATTTCTGAACAGTTTTTCACCTGAAAACTGCTAATAACATTAATTTTCTATAGGGTCCCAATTAAGAACTAAGAACGCAAGATCCTTACATTTTACAGTAGCTATACTGCTCAAAGCTCATGTTCCATTCTGTGCGTATCAGGTAGGAATTATGTTTATATTGGGAGAACCAAAATTATAATATTGGCCGCTGGATCAACTTTGGGTGGTCTAGGCTGAGGATTCCCTTGTCAGTATCATTAGACAGCAGGGGGCATAAGAGTAAAATAGAATAATCAGGGTTCTCTATAGAAAATGTAGTTGGCTTTTGATGACTGTATGACGTTTTAGTTCATTCCCAGTTCTCATTTATTATTTTCCTTCCAAATATGTCACATTTCCCAGTTCCCATTTATTCTTTTCCTTCCAAATATGTCACATTTAGACAAATACTCATTTTCTTTTTTGTAAGGTGCGCACTCAGCCCATATATGAACTCTTAAGAATTTACATGTTATACCATACATTGCATCATTAAATTCATATTTGTCAACACTTTCTTTTTTTTTTCTCGAACCACGCAGGAGAACTGCGCGTCATTTCATTAAGGTAGAATAAAAGTTACAACAGCCTAGACAGGCCACACCTAGCGCCATAAAATGGCACCACCCTCCCTACTCACAAAACAAGATTCGCGCCACAAAAAAGATTTAGACGACCTAATCTGACCTGAAACCCAGCCAATTTAGGCCAAGATGGTCAGCGACCTAGGCATCAACTCCCTAAGTTTTGTGGCCCCTGCTTGCTAGAGGAATAATTCATTCTCTATTCTTCCAACCCTAGATGGGTGGGTATATAGTCAATAGTACATGGGCCTAGATGGGCCTAATATACCACTATACTCCAACACTCCCCCGCAGTCTGAACTACCGGCGCAGCAGTGTTCAAGACTGGACAACAAAGAAACACAACATCACACAACATGCCCCCCCACAGCCACAACTAGCCACCCGCTATGTTGAGGCTGGAGCGAAACTCCGAGAATGTCGAGGAGGGCAGACCCTTCGTGAAGATGTCGGCAAACTGGGAGGTGGTCGGTACATGGAGGACCCGAACATCGCCGATGGCAACCCGGTCGCGAACGAAGTGCAGGTCAATCTCGACATGCTTCGTCCGCTGATGCTGAACCGGGTTGGTGGAGAGGTACACGGCGCTGACGTTGTCGCAGTAGACAAGCGTACTCTTGGGGAGCGGGCTGTGAAGCTCCGCCAAGAGCTGTCGAAGCCAGGACGCCTCGGCCACGCCGTTAGCGACAGCCCGGTACTCCGCCTCGGCACTGGAGCGGGAGACAACCGGCTGCCGCTTGGACGACCAGGAGACCGGGTTGCCGCCTAGGAAGACGGCATATCCTGAGGTAGAGCGGCGAGTGTCCGGGCACCCAGCCCAGTCAGCGTCGGTGTAGACGACCAGCTCAGCAGGAGGAGACCGGTGGAGGACCAGCCCGAAGTCAACCGTGCCACGGACATACCGAAGAAGGCGCTTCAAGGCAGTAAGGTGAGACTCCCGGGGATCATGCATGTGGAGGCAAACCTGCTGAACAGCATATGCAAGATCCGGCCTGGTGAAGGTGAGGTACTGCAAGGCCCCCGCAAGACTCAGGAAGGCAGTTGGATCAGCTACAGGAGCACCCGAATCCGCGGACAGCTTTGACTGAGTATCAACAGGAGTAGAACAGGGCTTGCAATCTGACATGCCAGCCCGCTCCAGGATATCAAGAGCGTACTGTCGCTGGTGAAGGAAGAGGCCAGAAGGCCGAGTCTCCACAGTGACACCCAAGAAGTGGTGGAGCTGACCCAAATCCTTCATAGCAAACTCCTGCTGCAGAGAGGAGATGGTGCGCCGAAGCAACTGCTGACTGGAGGCGGTGAGAACAATATCATCAACATAGAGCAGCAGATAAGCAATCTCATCACCATGTCGATAGACAAATAGAGAAGTGTCGGACTTGGCCTCCGTGAATCCCAATGTCACCAAGAATGTGGCAAATCGAGAGTACCAAGCCCGAGGAGCCTGCTTCAGACCATATAGAGACTTGTTGAGCCGACAGACCAGATTCGGACGACTGGAGTCCACAAACCCTGCTGGTTGGCTGCAGTAGACAGTCTCGGACAGAGTGCCATGTAGGAAAGGCATTCTTGACGTCGAGCTGGTGCACAGGCCACGAGTGAGAGAGAGCAATCGAGAGGACCGTGCGCATTGTAGCAGGCTTCACCACTGGACTGAAAGTCTCATCATAATCCACTCCAGGCCGCTGAGTGAAACCTCGGAGGACCCAACGAGCCTTGTAGCGCTCGAGAGTACCATCAGCCCGACGCTTGTGCGTCCAAATCCACTTGCCCGTCACCACATTGCAACCAGACGGACGCGGCACGAGGTCCCACGTCTGGTTGGCAAGGAGCGCCTCGTACTCCTCTTCCATCGCGCGACGCCAGTTGGGATCCGCCAGGGCGTCGCGGACAGAGGAGGGCACCGGAGAGAGCCGCGGCTCACTCTCAGTGACGGAGAGAGCCGCGGGTCGAAGAACACCAGCCGCCTGCCGAGTCACCATGGGGTGTACATGGCGAGGGTCCCGATGGAGAATCGGCGGGTGGTACACTACCGGGTCAACACGGGAGCGGGGCGGCGGCGGTGGCGGTGGTGGAGGTGGTGGTGACGGCCCCGTTGGAGGTGTCGGTGGAGACGGGGCCGTCGGACGACGCTCGAAGACGCGCACAGGGTGCGCGTATCGAGCAGGAGGCTCCGAGCCCGGAGCCGGAGGGCCGGGCGCCGGTCCTAGTACCGAGCGATGCTGGTACACACGGACCGGCTCGGCGAAGCGCGCCGGGGCGCCGGGGCCCGGAGCCGGAGAGCCGGGCGCCGGTCCCAGTACCGAGCGACGCTGGTACACCTGGACCGGCTCGGCGAAGCGCGACGGAGAGGTGGGGGGTGCCGAGGCCGCGCACGGCGCGGCGGGAGGCGCCGGGGCCACGCACGGCGGCGCTGCAGGCGTCACCGGGGCCGCGCACGGCGCGGCGGGCGGCGCCGGGGCCACGCACGGCGGCGCGGGAGGAGGTGCCGATGCCGCACCACGAAAACCTGCAGGAGAAGGAAAAGAAGGAAATGCTGGCTGAACCACCGGGTCAGAAAACATGGACTCCAGCTCAGGCTCAGGAGAAGGTGAGGGGGAGGTGGAGTAAGGAAAATCCGACTCGTTGAAGACAACGTGTCGAGAGATAATGACCCGGTGAGAGGTGAGGTCATAGCAGCGGTACCCCTTGTGGTCAGGGGAGTAACCAAGGAACACACAACGTGTCGAACGGGGCGCCAGCTTATGAGCAGCAGTGGTGGTGATGTTAGCGTAACATGCACAACCGAAGACACGAAGGTGATCGTAGGTAGGAGGGGTACCGAAGAGAGCGTGGTGGGGAGTAGGAGCAGGACAAGCGGTGGAAGGGAGGCGGTTGAGAAGGTATGTGGCGGTGTGGAGGCTCTTAGCCCAGAAGCGCGGGGGCAGAGAGGCCTGGATCAGAAGGGTCCGCATGACATCGTTCGTGGTGCGAAGCATGCGCTCAGCCCTGCCGTTCTGAGCGGAAGTGTACGGACAAGACATGCGTAGCTGAACACCCTCAGAGAGGAAGAAAGAACGAGAGGTGTGGTTGTCGAACTCACGCCCGTTGTCGCACTGAACGGTCTTGACAGTGAGACCGAACTGAGTGGACACCCAGGCAAAGAAGTGGAGGAGGGTGGGAAAAGTCTCGGACTTCGCGCGTAAAGGAAAAGTCCAGGAGTAATGGGAGAAATCATCAACAACCACAAGATAGTATTTATAGCCTGAAATGCTGGATACAGGAGATGTCCACAGATCACAGTGAACAAGATCAAAGGCATGCGAAGCATGCGAAGAAGAAGAAGGAAAAGAAAGTCTAACATGGCGACCGAGCTGACAAGCATGACAGAAGTGCTCAGCAGAGGTCATAGTACAAGAGATGTCTGCACTACGACTAAGCCGAGCCAAAACATCGCGGCCAGGATGACCAAGACGGCGGTGCCAAGTCGTGGGAGGAGTCGTCGCCAACGCAGCCGACGATGGAGAAGGCGAATATGAGGCAGGAGGGGCAGCGGAAGACGGGAGCCGAAGAGTGTAAAGGGGTCCGACGCTGTCACTTCGGAGAAGAGGACGTCGGGTGGCCAAATCCTTCACAGTAAGACCAGAAGTGTCAAATTCGATAGAACAAGAATTGTCAGCTGTAAATTGGCGAATAGAAAGGAGATTATGAACCATCTGAGGAGCAACAAGGACCCTCGGAAGACGGAAGGGACCAGGAGCCGACCCCACGGAGGTGACGGGAAGACAAGAGCCGTCACCAACCATGATAGAAGAGGGATAGGAGGGATGTGGGGGATGGACAGAAGAAAGAATACTGGCGTCAGGTGTAGTGTGGAAGGAGGCACCCGAGTCGGCAATCCACTCGGTACCAACCGGCGGAGTCAGGCCCATGGTGCTGAAGGACTGCGCCAGGGCAGCCTGATCCCACCCTCCCGGGTAGGACTGGTACTGGCCAGGCTGGGGAGTCCAGGTCGGCCCGAACGGAGGAGCACCGGCGAGCATAGCAGGCGCCTGACCCTGAAAGGGCCACATGGAGATACGCCCTGACCATGGGTTGGCGAAGGATGGCCAGGGCATACCGCCAGGAGTGGAGACAGGTGTGGGCGCCGAGCCCCGGCATCCCCCACCGGTGCCACCACCACCACCAGTAGTACCAGTGGTGTTGGTGCCGCCACCACCAGTACCTCCAGGGGCCCCACCCCGGTGCCGGTCACGGCGACGACGCCCACTCTTCTCTCCCTTGCCCCCTCCAGCTCTGCTCGGCCCGGAGGGAGGAGGGCCAAGGAGAGAACCCGAGTGAGAGTTGGAGGCCGGCGGTGTAGCCACCAACGCCTTGGTGGTCGTGGTGGCGGACAAAGGCGGGGGGGGCGGCCACCACGGTGCCCCGAGTGATCTCCTCCAAGACCAAGTCATCCCAAACCTGCAGGAAGGTGGGGAACGGCCTCTGGCGGGTGATCCATGTGCGCAGGTGGTCGAAGGAGCTGTTTAGGCCCCGCAGCACATTGAGCACCAAGGTGGGCTCAGGCACCGGGTGCCCAAGATCACGGAGAGCATCCGCCTTGGTCTTCATCTGTCGGCAGAACTCGCCCACCGACAGGTCCCCCTGCTCGAATGTCCGGAAGGACGCATCGAGCTGGAGGGCACGAGCCTCGGCATTGCCGAGGAACTGCCCCTCGAGGGCCAGCCACGCATGGCGAGCCGTGCCGCCACGGGTCCTGACGAGGTCCTGGAGATCAAGGGATATGGTCCCGTTGATCCAGGACATGACGACGCAGTCAAGGCGCTGCCACGTCATGTCACGAGCCTCGACCGGCGTGTCGAGGAGGACGTGGTCGTCGAGGACGTAGCGGCGGAGGGCGATGAGGACCTGATCACGCCAGCGGGCGTAGGAGGCGGACGTCTGGTCGAGGACGACCGAGACGAGGTGCTTGATGTGGAGCACGCCTGAAGCCTGGCTGTGCAGCTGGGCGACCGAGGGATCGGTCAGAGCCAGCTGAGACCCAGTAGACGGCAGCAGGCAGGTGGAGGAGGTGGCCTGCTCGACGACGGGGGCAGCAGCAGGAAGAGGTAGCTGCTATCCCATGGAGGCGAGCAGGAAGCGCTCCGCCTCAGCCACCTGGCGTCCAAGGGCGTCAGTCGCGGTCTGCTCCCGCTCCCAGGCGAGAGCAGCCTCGCGGGCACGTGACTGGGCGGCGGCGGCCTCCGTCTTGGCGGCGAGGAGGGCGGCAGCGAGGGCCGCAGCAGCCGGTGGCGCGCCGTTGAGGAGCCCCTGCGCCGTTGACCACGCGCCGCTGGATGTGCTCGCATGGAGGGCCTTGCCCTGGACTGCGGCAGCAGCAGCAGCAGAGGCGGCGGCAGCCGCATCGAAGGCAGCAGGGGTGGCGGCACCTGCGGCGGAGAGAGGGGCGTCGACGGAGAGAGAGGCGCCGAGTAGGGAGCCGCCCGCGCGCACAGCGGCGGCGGCGGCCGCGGGTTCGAGGTCCCGCGCAGAAGCGTCTGCGGCGGCGGCGGCGGCGGTCGCAGCGTCGGGAGGACGCGGATCCACGCCAAGAGAGCCGCGGGGAGGGGCCGGGGTCGGCGGCGGCGGCGGCAGCAGCAGCTCGTCGCCCGCAGCCGCATCGGGCGCCGCGGCGGCCATGTAGGCTCGCGCGCGCGCAGCTGCGTCGGCGGAAGGGGGCCGGGCTGCAGCAGCGTAGGAGAGAAGAGGGGGGAAGAAAGCAGAGAGAGGCGGCGGCGGCGGCCGGCCGGCCATGGTGCCGGCGGCGGTGGCGGCGCTACAGTAAAGAGGAGAAGGACCAGGAAGACCTAGCTGATACCATGCTAGAGGAATAATTCATTCTCTATTCTTCCAACCCTAGATGGGTGGGTATATAGTCAATAGCACATGGGCCTAGATGGGCCTAATATACCACTATACTCCAACACTGCTGAACACCAGAACTCCCCTTCCATCCTTACAGACATGACAGCCTCTTGAACACTTGGTCTCTTTTGCTCAAAGACACAAGTGTTGCGATGTTTCCACAACTCCCAAGCCACCAACATGACCAGAGTGTTGAGCCCTTTGCGAGCCTCTTTTGGAGCCACTTTGATCATGCGCCTCCACCAACCTGAAAAACGGGCAGTCCCAGATTGTGGCGCCAGCTGCAATAGGCCTAGCTGCTGCAATAGAATGGACCACACTTCTCGGGCAAACACACACCCAGCCAGCAAATGATTTATCGTTTCCTCTTCTTGATCACAGAATGGGCAAGCTTCCTCCTTGCCAAGCGGTCAGATGTCCACACCCGGCCCTGGACCACTATCCAAATGAAGAACTTACAACGAGGAGGGGCCCAAGTTTTCCAAATTCGTCTCCACGGCTCAAACTTAATGGATCCAACAAAGAAAGCCTGGTAGGCAGATTTACTACTATAGAGGCCATGAATATTATAATGTATAAGATATTAACAATCAAAGTGTGGTGTTAGAGACCTCACCGTGTCAAACCACTCCTAACAAAAAGGAGGGGGTGCTTCTTTCTATGTCACATGCCCTTTTAAGCACAACATGTAGATCGAAGTTGTTTCTTAATTCTTGTTCATTGCATTCCTATATTTTTATGATGTATGAATTCATTCTTGCAGTTGTGCATATTGTATTTTATTTATGATTTTCTTGAATTGTAAAATTGCTAGTATATTTACTAACTAGTTCCATTTGGTATGTTAACTGGTATGAATATATATACGAAGGCGAGGGAGGGGAACAACCGTCTCGCATGGAGCCTCTTCCTGATGGTTCGATGAATCCGATGATAAGTGCAATCAAGCAGGTTGCAAGTGGAAGATTCGGAGTTTCTATCTATTATCTGACAAATGCTATTGAGCTTCAGATAAAAATGGCTCAGGTATATAACTATATTAGTGAACTTACTTCTGCATCACTGTGTGTACTATGTGTGACTCGAAAGTACCTAATCCTACAACATATGCACGATTGGTAGCGTTATAATACTATTTGATAATTTTATATATTTCACTTCTAACTGTATCAGGGTGCTAAACCTGGTGAAGGGGGCGAGCTCCCAGGTCACAAGGTTATCGGTGATATTGCAGTTACAAGACATTCTACGGCTGGTGTAGGACTCATCAGCCCACCTCCTCATCATGATATATATTCCATTGAAGATCTTGCACAACTGATCTATGACCTTAAGGTATTCTCTCACGTTGACTTTCCAGTAGTCCTATATGCTTATGACTATCATTTAAAGAGAATAATGCTAATCCACTTAGTATAAGTATCCAGTCTTCTGTGTTTGCATTACTTTCTTCATGGTTTGCTATTAGTAGTTGAAATTGCAGTTGCCAGTATATGTTTTTCCTCAAAAATGTTGCTTTCTTATGTTATGGTTCTCCATTCTTCTGTAGAATTCAAACCCAGGGGCTAGAATCAGTGTCAAACTTGTCTCTGAGGTTGGTGTAGGAGTTGTCGCTAGTGGTGTCGTGAAAGGACATGCAGACCATATTCTCATATCTGGGCATGATGGAGGCACGGGGGCTTCTAGATGGACAGGGATTAAAAATGCTGGACTTCCTTGGGAGCTTGGATTAGCTGAGACACATCAAACTCTAGTGGCAAATGGGCTCCGTGGCCGAGCTGTTCTTCAAACAGATGGACAATTGAAAATTGGTAGAGATGTTGCCATTGCCTGTTTACTTGGGGCAGAGGAATTTGGATTTAGCACCGCTCCGCTAATTGCACTTGGTTGCATTATGATGAG
Organism: Echinochloa phyllopogon; assembly: GCA_033239725.1. NCBI lineage: Eukaryota > Viridiplantae > Streptophyta > Magnoliopsida > Poales > Poaceae > Echinochloa > Echinochloa phyllopogon. Next base: position 15,941,876 of record BTCW01000003.1, on the reverse strand, counting down.
GAAGTGTCATACTAACACTTGTCCGGTTGGTATTGCTACACAAGATCCAGTGCTTAGAGAAAAGTTTGCAGGAAAGCCAGAGCATATCATAAACTTCTTCTTCATGCTTGCCGAAGAAGTACGAGAAATCATGTCTCAGCTTGGTTTCCGCACCATCAACGAAATGGTTGGGCGATCAGATATGCTCGAGGTTGATTTGGATGTACTGAAAGGCAATGAGAAACTTCAGAACATTGATCTCTCACTGATTCTGAAACCAGCTGCTGAGATTAGCCCTGAGGCCATTCAGTATTGCGTTGAGAAACAAGATCATGGCCTTGATATGGCATTGGATAACAAACTCATAGCCTCCTCAAGAGCTGCCCTTGAAAAAGGTTTTCGTGTTTTCACTGAGACGCCAGTCAGGAACACTAACCGAGCTGTTGGCACCATGCTCAGCCACGAAGTGACAAAGCTATATCGTATGCCTGGACTGCCTCCAGATACCATCCATGTTAAACTTAATGGGAGTGCTGGTCAAAGTTTTGGTGCTTTTCTCTGTCCTGGAATCACTCTTGAGCTTGAAGGAGACAGCAATGATTATGTTGGTAAAGGATTATCCGGCGGGAAGATTGTTGTGTACCCACCCAGAAACAGTCGATTTATTCCACAGGATAATATTGTGATCGGTAATGTGGCTCTGTATGGTTCTACCAAGGGAGAAGCATATTTTAACGGTATGGCAGCAGAAAGGTTTTGTGTCCGTAATTCAGGTGCTCAAGCAGTAGTTGAAGGAATTGGTGATCATGGATGTGAGTACATGACAGGAGGCACTGTCGTTATTCTGGGAAAAACTGGTAGAAACTTTGCTGCCGGCATGAGTGGGGGTATTGCATATGTTTATGATGTGGATGGGATGTTCAATACTCGTTGCAATCATGAGTTAGTTGATCTGTACAGTGTAGTTGAAGAGGATGACATTGTAACACTGAGGATGATGATAGAACAGCATCGACTCAACACAGAAAGTGTTCTGGCCAAAGATATACTCTCGAATTTTGAGGATCTTCTTCCAAAATTTGTAAAAGTATTTCCAAGAGATTACAAGCGGGTTTTGGAGAGCATGAAGGTGGAAAAGGTTGCCAAAGCAGCAGAGGAAAAGGCGAGAAAAACAGGGTTGGGTAAGGAGGCAGATGAAATGATTAAAGCTCTAAATGGCATCTCAGTAATTACGAAGGTAGATATGGTTTAAATGAAATTTTAGTAATATCTAAATTATCTATTGGAAGTTGATGCTATCCTTCTCAAAAATATTATTTTTCTTCGTTGTGAATGGTTTCTGAGTGTGACTTCTGATCATTTTGGTAAGCAGAAAGTGAAGGATAAAAAGTCATCTAGCCGACCAACGCAAGTTTCCAATGCTGAAAAGCCTCGAGGTTTTGTAACATATGAGCGAGAGGGGATCTCTTATAGAGATGCAAATGAGCGTGTTAAGGATTGGAATGAAGTTACAAATGAATTGGTTCCTGGGCCACTCCTAAACACACAATCTGCTCGGTGCATGAGTTGTAGCACTCCTTTCTGCCATCAGGTGACACTCAAAATTCTGCTCTCTGTTTAAGTTTGTTAAGTTTGCTGCTACGAAAAATATGACTGTAAATCCACTATCATGAGTTAATTGACATCATTGTTGTCAGTATAGCAGGGGCCACAACGGAACAGGGTTTTGTCAGGACCTGTTTTCAGCATCTTTTTGCAAAAACGAAAATGTTATGAAACCAACATCACTAGACTGATGTCTAAGTTACCATTTGTAACAGGCATCTGTTTCAATAATTAGGCCAGATAGTTACCCATTGTTGCTGTGAAGCTCGACAGTATCTTTATATACATGCCCTTTGGTGTCAAGTTATGAGGATCTAAATGTTCTTATCTAGTAATATTATTTTGGTAGATCTACACAGGTTTGTGTACACATAATAAATTTAGCCAACAATCATTGTCATCAAACAGTGGAGATTCATTCGATGCCCTGCCAGTAATTGCTATATTTACTATACCTCAAATGACAATGATTCTTAAATTTACTAGTGTAACACTCACCTTGTGAAAATGTTAAGAATCTGTAATGTGATTTTATAATTTTATTACTTAAAAACGCAGGAAAATTTTGGTGCCGGCTGTCCTCTCGGAAATAAGATTCCTGAATTCAATGAATTAGTTTATCAGAATAGATGGCGTGAAGCCTTGTACCGCCTACTTGAGACCAACAACTTTCCTGAGTTCACCGGACGAGTTTGCCCTGCTCCTTGTGAGGGCTCGTGCGTGCTTGGCATTATAGAGAACCCAGTATCTATAAAAAGCATAGAGTGTGCCATCATAGACAAAGGCTTCAAAGAGGGGTGGATGGTACCCCGCCCTCCACTTCAGAGAACAGGGTATGTTTTTGTTGCCATCTTTTGCCCTATTTAGGTACTGCGCGAGTTAAAGAATGTTTTAGTAGTTACATATAAACTATTTAATCTGCAGAAAGAAAGTTGCTATTGTTGGAAGCGGCCCAGCTGGTTTAGCCGCTGCAGATCAATTGAACAAGATAGGCCATTCTGTAACTGTCTTTGAACGGGCTGACCGTGTTGGAGGCCTGATGATGTATGGGGTTCCAAACATGAAGGCTGACAAAGCTGCCATCGTTCAGCGCCGTGTTAATTTAATGTCCGAGGAGGGGATTAAATGCGTTGTTAATGCCCATGTTGGAACTGATCCTCGGTACTCTATTGAGCGGCTCCAATCTGAGAGTGATGCAGTTATTTTGGCTTGTGGGGCTACAAGGCCAAGGTGATTCAATAAACACTTCAAAATGCTGGAGTTCAAATTTATTTGACTGTCAGTCATCCTTGGCACCAATAAAAAGTCTACACTATATGGTTATGTTGGTCATATATTTTTAATATTATATATTTTTAAAATTTATATGTATTTGAGAATTTGCTAATCTCTAGAACATTATCCTTGAACAGAGATCTCCCTATTCCTGGACGTGAACTGTCAGGCATCCATTTTGCTATGGAATTTCTTCATGCCAATACCAAAAGTTTGCTTGACAGCAACTTAGAGAATGGTAACTACATATCAGCTAGAGGGAGAAAGGTGGTTGTAATTGGTGGTGGAGACACAGGCACAGATTGTATTGGGACATCCATTAGGCATGGTTGCAGCAACCTTGTGAATCTTGAACTTCTACCAGAACCACCAAGAGAGAGGGCTCCTGACAATCCGTGGCCACAGGTTAGTACTCAGGTTGTGAAAAGCGATAACATCTTCATTTCGTTGCTCATACAGATGTATGGATTGTAAGCAACACAGTGTTACTTATGACATACCTTCAATTCCATTAGCATCATTATGCTGTGATTCATTCTCATCGCGATGCTTCTATGATTGCATTTAGTACCCGAGGATCTTCCGAATTGACTATGGGCACCAAGAAGCAGCTAGGAAGTTTGGAAAAGATCCAAGAAATTACCAAATCCTCACCAAGCGTTTTATTGGAGATGAAAATGGAAAAGTGAAGGCCCTTGAGGTTGTACGTGTTAAATGGGGCAAAGTGGATGGAAGATTTCAATTCAAGGAAATTGAAGGTTCTCAAGAAATAATCGAGGCAGATCTTGTCCTCTTAGCTATGGGATTCTTGGGTCCTGAAGCGGTTGGTTTCCCAACTTATTCCCCCTAAAAGATTAGTGCGATTCTAGCAGATATTTAATTTTGAATCAACTAACAAAATAGCGCCTATCCTTCTGCAGGATATTGCCAAGAAGCTAGGTTTGGAGCAAGACAAGCGATCAAACTTCAAGGCTCAGTTTGGAAACTTTGCAACTAATGTGGAGGGCGTGTTTGCTGCTGGAGACTGCAGGCGTGGGCAATCGCTAGTTGTTTGGGCAATCGCAGAGGGGAGGGAAGCTGCGGCAGCTGTTGACAAGTACCTGTCGAGAGAGAAAACGAATGCTGCTGAGGACGTTGCTGCCCCAAGTCCAAGTGAAGGTCTGGTTCAACCGGTCGCGGCATAAGCAAAGAACGCGTCTGTGATTGTTTTGTAGATTTGTGTTTCCATTTCTGTGCTGAGAAAACAAATTGCGGTTTTTTAGCTGTAAAAACAATAAAGAAAGGGCTCGTTTAGCATAGAGAAATGACCCCCCCCCCCCCCCCGGTATTAGGTAGTATTAGTTTGACAGTAGTACTCTAGGAAATTCTTTTGGGTGGATATATGTTGTTCTTTCCTGCTTCTTGATCGATGTATATCAGATAGATGCAAAATTTGCTAACAACTATTATTTATTAAACTGTATCTCTTCTTGGGTTCATGTATAGAACTGATACTACTACACAAAACTGTGGTGTATTTGAAATTTTGAATCATTGATAAGAGATGTATTTGTGTGGATCAGTTCAATGAAAATTAGTGTATTGAGTCGGTAAGTGTAACCCGGTCCTGTAATATCTGCTACCTACGCTTTGATTGTTCCTAAATTACAGTATCATCTCTTCATGACATGATCGGGTGTTGCTTAACTGTTTCTGTGTTTTGTATGATTGGATCAAAGTCGTGCACCACGATGTCGCTGTCATCCTGAGATCAGTAGATAGAAATGCCAGCTCTGGCGTCTAGTTATCGTTTTGACGACAGATACTTCGGCAGGAGCACAGTTTTTATTCGAAACTAACGATACTGTAATAAGAATAGCATCATCCATTCTTGAATCTTGATGGAGTTTACACTCCTTGCTTGACTTGTCCTACTTCTTGCGAGGCAATATGCATGGCCGATCTTCATCGTAGACTGAAATTTTGGGCGAATGATGAGAAGAATTTATAAAGAACACGGTAGTGGGATTGGCCCTTGAACGGTGAAGAATATTGAGCCCCTTTCAGCTTTTCATACTACTAGATCTTATAGACAAATTGCAATATATACGCCATTAAACGAAATGGGGCCTTATTAGTTTAGTTATGATCAGTTTGACAAACTATCACTGAAAAACCTCAATTAGCTCCAGGTACCTCATTTCGCTGCAACTTCTGCCCCCATTGTGAGTCTGTGACACACGCCTTTACATTACTCCGTCAGACCGTCACTGTGCTGCTGCGCCTCTTCTATGGATCTCTTGTTCAGCTAGAGCCGAAATACCCCAAGGGAGACCCCTGAAGTTTAACGTGCCTCACTCAGGATTTGAACTCTGGGTGGGAGCCTTTTAGATAGTGGCCTTTGCCACTACACCATGAGCTCCTTGGCAGCTAGAGCCTTTTTCAAATTGTAGGCTGAGGATACAAAATATTGTAACGCTGAAGTAATCTTTATTGCAAGAATGGAGAGGGCCAGCTTAAACATGCAAACAACACCGAATATTTACGGCGTGTGTCCTCATGGCCCTAGCTCCATCAATGATCAATCCGTCAGCCTGCTGATGAAACCCAACAAGCTTCAATCTTATGCGTGCTTGACGGTCGAGCAAAGGCCACATGCCCACATATACTAGACTCAGACTGAAACGGCAGCGCCTCGTCAGTCTACAACCCATCATGCACGCCCTCTTACTCCTGACCAATTCTCCTTCCCTCCCTGTCGCTTGCTTTCTCTGACCACTCCTCGCTATATAATCACTGGTACACCAAATGCCAGTAGTCTCTAACATATATACACGACACGCATATCAATTGAGTTATCAACCTCCTCCTCACTCTTGCTTGCCCACACACGCACACGCACACGCACACGTCTCGGCGAGACGCGGCATGGGCAACAGACTGCCACTGCCATGCGCCCCATGCCCATGCGTGTACCAGCACGAGGCTGACGGCACCGCCGGCGCCGGCGCCGGCGCCAAGAAGGGGAGGAGGAAGCAGAAGAGACCGGCGGTGGCCGGCAGGAGGAGCGCCAGGGCAGCGCGGTCGGGGCACGTGGTGCCGGTCGTGGACACGGCGCCGCCGGAGGACGGCGACGGTGGCGGGGAGGAGGTCAAGGAGGCGTGGCTGCCCGGGTGCCGCGTGGAGACCGACGGCGGGGTGCGGAGGGTGAAGATCGTGATGAAGAGGAAGGACATCGCGGAGCTGGTGGCGAGGCTGGAGCGGCGCGACAACGCGGCGGAGAGGGACGCCAGGATTGTGGAGCTCAACGCCGGCGCCGTCACGATGAGCCCGTGCCGGGACGCGTGGAGGCCGCGGCTCTCCATCATACCGGAGAACTACTAGAGTATATCGATAATCGTGCTGCAGGCTCTCCAGTTCCTGTCACCTCGATGACTCCATCTGCATGGTTTGGTGTTCCAGTGGCTCACTTCACTTGGTAGCTGTACATTTTGGAGCAATGTGTCTAGTTACAAGAAAAATCGGTTTCTTTAACTTTTTTTTTCCTTTCTCTCTTTTTGATCTTGGGACGAAAGGTGATATTTCGTTGCCCACTTGCCCGGCCGGTGCTATATATGGTACAGACCATGCAAGAGGTGACAACTAGTTAGATCATGACCAGCCCCTTGTTCTGGATGGTCGGGCACTGGTGTTGTTATGCTGGATAATTACTAAATATGGTGTACTTATACATAAAAATACGTAACTTTGCTGTTTGGGACATGCATGTATACTAGATGTATCATAAGTTGTAAAACTTCATCGTGACAATTTTTCAGGGTTCATTGTGACAGATAAGCACTTTAGCTTGGTCAGGGCGTCAAGCACAGACCGTGAGTCACTACTAAACAAAAATGTTTCTTCTGCAACGACGATTTACTTATCCAAATCAGAGCGCGTATGAGCACAGGGCATCAGTGGAAAACGTCCAGCATCGCGCAGGATTTTCCTGCGCGCCACTCTCTGCTCCATGAGTGAATGGAACCAATTCGCAATCACCAATGGATAGGTTGCAAAGCCACGGCAAACAAATTAAAGTTCAGTTGGGCGACTTGAATTACTGACCGCTTCGTCAATTTTCCATTCTAACGCAGCCATCAGAACCATCACCATTACTGACCGCTTCGACGATGCAGACTCCGAACCCATGAACCAGCTGGCTAGCCAAAACGTTCGCCATCCAATCATCCATGACATGTTTAGTTCAGGCACAGGTAATTTGACGACTTCGCTGCCAACGTCTGTTTGAGCCGTGTGCGTTTCAGAAATTCAGAAAGCGTATTTTATTCGCACGCGCCGGCGAGCTTGTCCTTTAAGGTTCAGATTAGACGGTAACATCATATTTATTATATGATCAGATTAGATAGTATTAAACAGTACGCCAGAGCCTGGTCCTTCAAAGAATTGAAGAAATATTCAGAGTTCCGAAGTGGAGGAATCTGCCAATAGTTTTGGTTGCTGCAGGAGTAGTCATTCCCCAAGTCAGCCTGTGAGCAAGCTCAAGTCCACGTCGGTGATTTGTTATCGCAGCCGCTAGTTTTTTCAAGATGATGGCGTCACAAAAGGTATAGGAAAACCAACCATCTCGATCAGTGTGACTTGACCTTGCTGGTCTTGGTTGACGCTTGGCAAAACACATCGTCGATGCACAGTGATCATTGCAAGAACATTTCAGCACGCACGCATGACGCTATAAAAAAAACTTTAAAAAGAAAATATCATGACAGACTTTACAAGTTCCTTTCAGATTAACTGGGCTGCTCGGAAAATTTGTGGACCGAGCATAGTATTACCGGGCCGGACCATCACTTCTTCGTGGGCTCGGCCCATCTTACTGGCACCGATCACGAGATTCAACGCGATCGCAGCCGTCCATCCAGCAGCAGAAGTTTTTAAAAGCACCCACAGACCTAGGGTTCATTCGCCGCCGTCACTTCCTTCCCCTGCGCTCAAACCCTCGTCGGCGAGAGGCGTCCGGCGGCGGCGACTATGGTGAAGGGACGCCAGGGCCAGCGAGTCAGGTACGCCGCATTCCCGCTAAACCTCCCGCCTCCTCGCCGGGGAAGCATCTGATTCGATTCCGTTTTGGTTTTGCGCAGGATGTACGTGCGAGGCACGATCCTTGGATACAAGAGGTCCAAGTCGAACCAGTACGAGAACACGTCGCTGCTGCAGATCGAGGGCGTGAGCACCAAGGAGGATGTGGCGTGGTACGGAGGCAAGCGGATCGCCTACGTCTACAAGGCCAAGACCAAGAGCGACGGCACCAGCATCCGGTGCATCTGGGGCAAGGTCACGCGCCCGCACGGCAACTCCGGCGTCGTGCGCGCCAAGTTCCGCTCCAACCTCCCGCCCAGCTCCATGGTGAGCTCCCGATTGCTGGCATTTGTGTTTTCTACAAGCAGTGTTTTCCTCTCTGCATTTCTGATGCCTTTGTTTTTTTGGTGGTGATGCAGGGTAAGAAGGTTCGCGTCTTCATGTACCCCAGCAGTATCTAATCAAGGTAGATGCTTTACATCAATCGTTTTTATGATTACATGTTTGATGACGCAACCTCACTCACTATCTATGTTCAATGATACAAGCTTTTGGTTATACCTGACTTATCGAAATGAAATGAGTGTGATCTTAGGTTACTCCATGTTTGATTCCTATGTTGCCTGTGTGTAAAGGGTCCCATGCCAATTGGGGGAAGCTCTGCTTGTATAGCTTCGAAATACCTGCAGGTTCTCTGCGGGGTGCTCGGAAGTTGGGACCCTAGAGCAAACCCTGTGGTCTCATAGTACGAGGCTGTACTTGGTTGATGAGTCTCTCATCAACCTGTTCCTCACAGCCTTGCCTCCAATGACCACAATATTCATTATTTGTGTTTTTCGCATTTGTGTTCTCATTCAAGATGTAACATGTAGGGAGCTTTAGATGATTCTTTCACTTTATTGTGTTGTCGTACTTGTGGGCAATTGCCCTTCATTGCCTTTCTATTCCAGTGATTGTTGATCAATCTTCATTTATACTGCTGCCTTAGTCTAGAGCTGTTGATATATTGCTGCCCAGTTTGGTTTCCTTAAGTTGTGGTTTGATGTAAATTGTGCTTAGACTTTGTGTTTCCACTAGTTATTTTGTTTTGCATCACTGTTGATACTTACCAATTTCAACAATTCTAACTTGTAGGTACCTTGCCAATTTGATCAGGTTTGTACTTTGGAGGAGGTTCAACTGGAAAGATTCCATGGCGATTTTGAGTAGTTTAGATTTTCTTTTTTCTTCTTTTCTTACTGAACAGGCTGTTAGTCGCAAGCTAGACAACTTATGTCAATTGTAACTCATTGGCCTTGGAATGGAGTATTATGCTTGTGTTGATGGTGTTTGCTGGAGTTTGCCCATATTTAAAATTCAACTATTCGCCAATCATCTAGCCAACTGTTTGATATTTCGAGCCCCTTGGATCAATTTAGTGTCTCAGTAGCTGCTTGTCGAAAAGTCTTTCGCACTTCTTTCCTAAGCTTCGCCGTATGGTCGGCTGGCCGCGCAATCTTGCTTGACCGTGCGCAAGCAATCGGCTGAGGCTTCGGATGGCGCCGGCCAGCACTTCCTTTTATCTTCCGATCAGTGATCGGCGCGAAGCCGCGAACCCAACATACCCCAGGCCCTGCGAGCTTCCCTGGCTGCGTGCATGATTGTGCTTGTGCATCACTGATCACCAGCCCGTCTGCACCGCCGGTGGTTTCCCGATCTCTTTTTTTACGACCAAGCGTAGACCCAGACTAGTAGACTACGATCCCATCCAGCTCGTCGTGCAACGACGCCGCCATCGGCCCACTTGACCTGTCCGGTGTCCGCAGCGTAGCGGCGCCAGCCCACAAGGCACAAGCGGGAGCGAGCGAGAGAGACGCCGCACCACCGGGGCATCGTGTTCGTGCACGTGACGGCACGCACAGCCTCTCCCTATCCAACCATCTCCGAAGGTGCCGCCAAAAACACCAGAGGGCGGCGACGTCAAGCCTCAAACCGTCATGGAGGTGGGCAGCGCCGTGCGGGCACAGCCCACTTGGCTTCCGGCGGCGCGGGGCAGGAGATCCCGGGGCCAGGCATCCGTCGCCCTCTCGCCCGCCCTCGCCCCCGCCGCACGCCGCGTCCGGTGCCGCGCGATGGAGCGGCCGCCGACCGTCCGCACGGTCACCATCCCCTTCGCCGACCTCAAGGTAAGCCTTACTTCCGCGCGCGGCTTGACAAGTGTGACGGTGTTGTCGTCTCGGCCTCTTGGTGTGTGAGTTCTCCTGATTCTGTCGCCGTGTTGTTGCGCGACTTGGTTTGTTCGGCGGCGGTGGGCGCAGGAGAGGGACAAGGACCTGAGCGACAAGATCGAGGAAGGCCTCGGGCCCCACGGGCTTGGCATCATCTCCATTGCCGATGTGAGTAGGACCAGCTGCAGCTCAATGCGTTTCTTACGGAGGAAAATCCCAAGACACTGATGGAGTTCATTATTCCTGAACTGCAATTACCGGGGCCTCCCTTGCTCTGTGTGTGCAGGTGCCCGATTTTCCCGAGCTAAGGAAAAGTCTGCTGCGCTTGGCACCAAGGCATGTTGTTATTGATCTCATATCTTGCTTCCCGTTTCAGTTCTGGGGGAATGCATTCCTCAGGGCGACAGGATTTCTAGTTATTTGTTTACTGAACGACTTGTTGCTTCCTTGTTTGCCAGAATCGCAAACCTTCCAGAAGATGTGAAGAAACAACTGGAAGACCCAGATAGCAGGTGGTGCTCTTAGTGAAGAATTTCATTATGATTGCCCTGCCTCAAAGCTCCTAGTAAATACCAATGCTTGTGCATAACAATCACGAGCTTATGTGCTTCATGATTCATATGCATTTGTCATCCGCAGGTATAACTTTGGGTGGAGTCATGGGAAGGAGAAACTTGAGTCTGGGAAACTTGGTAAAGACTTGTTCATTCTGTGACTTCTGTCAGATCAAGTATCTTGTAATCTTGTTTTGTGCAGGGTACTATGCATTTTGAAAGATTTTTCAATGAAAAAAAAACAGAGTTTTCGAACTTACAAATTCCGTTCGGTCTATCTGGGGTGTGTTTAGTTCCACCAAACTTCCCAAATTTTCCATCACATCGAAACATTAAATATAGCAAATTACGCATGCATGGAGCATTAAATGTAGGTAAATAAAAAAACTAATTGCATAGTTTTGATGTACACGACCAACGAATCTTTTGAGCCTAGTTAGGTCATGGTAGGACAACAATTACCACAAACAAACGAAAATGCTACAGTGCCCGATGTGACTTTTCGACCAACTTTTCCAGGGATCTAAACACACCCCTGACCTTGAGTCTATCTGTTGAACCTGACATGTCTTTTCTTCTAAGATGAATTTTGATTACTTCATGCAGACACATTCAAAGGTTCCTTTTATGCGAACCCTGTTTTGGATGTCCCTACCACTGATGATGTGCTTGTAAGTAGGTAATATGTTTCTAACATGAAATGGTCATCTTGATTTACTGTCAGAATCCAGTACTGTGACCTAACATTTTAAACCTCCGACGATTAACTGCAGGTATCCATCATATTGCCGACCAAATATATGGCCAACTGACAGTCTTCCTGAGCTTGAATTAGGTATGACTTGGTGCATTCAGTTAGCCCTCCATGTCACTTTTACCAGTTTCTTAATTTGAACATCATTTCTCATTTTTCTTGTTTTCTGTAGCATTTAAAGCTCTTGGGAAGCTGATGATGGAAGTTGGTTTGATGTTGGCTCATCACTGCGACCGCTATGGTATGTTTTACGGAACCATAAGGTCCAATGCAGTTAACTCAGTGTAATTTATCTTGAAAACGCCAACTTCACCAGAAAGGAAAATTAACTCGTGAGGCTCATCTTATGGCTATACATTAGTTTGACTTATTGGTTCAATTTTAGCTTTTAAACTCAGAGTGGAAGCAATGGAGGTATCTAACGAATTCTGCTGATAACCCACACTGTACTGTATCTGCACAAAATCACAGTAACGGTACAAGATAATACGTCCAGTTAAAATGCCATCCTTTGATCCACAGCATCGTCAGGATATTTAGATTGGCAAATAGAAACGACATGCACAGATTTGTGTTGAATACTATCATGGTATCTTTGTATTAGACTTTGCAAATGTATTACAATGGAAGTTTTTTGTTGAGAACATTACAATAGAAGTTTGTTTGCAAATAAAAATGGTGTCTATTTGTGATTGAAGAGAGCATCAACTATGAATCGTACATATTGTGTTCATAAATCTCATCAAGCAAAGCATGATCTCTATGCATGATGCTTCATTCAGAATATTCTCTCTTTTTCCATCGTGATATCTGTTTATCAAAGTCAATGGATCAACCTGTATCTTCCTTTCAGTAACACAGCAAGGAGTGGGATCATATGATGGTGACAGTCTTGAGCAGACAATTGCCCATTCAAGGTGTCACAAGGGTCGTCTGTTGTACTATTTTCCACGACAGTTTAGGTACACTTTGTAATCATATATACAGTCGTGAAAAGATAACTATGCGTGAAGAATTAAATTTTTTAAGGTAGTAAAGAATTAAATTTCTGAAGGTAGTAAAGCATTACAGCCATTCAACCAAGACAGCACCTATCATGGAAGACAGCATTAAAAATCAACAAATTCTACCATCGTGCATATGCAAAGGCATTTTAGATGTGATGTCTATGGATGAAATATTGAGCCTTTTTTTTTCCTCCCTGTTGCAGTCTCAAGAATTTTTTTATTATTATGAATCGCATGTTAAAGATATATTTCAGATGCAAGATTTTCAGTTTTAGTTTTGAGAATTGATATATTTGTCTCTTATGGCAGCAAGCAGGCAGAAGAAGTCGGGTCTGTTTCATCGTGGTGTGGATGGCACACTGACCATGGATCTCTAACGGGTGACTCATTTTTACCTTTTACAGTTGAAATATTTAGTTAGTTTTGTGGGATGATGTGCAAAAATTGAAAGTGAGTTATCATCAAAGGAGTGACATTTATTACAGTTATACTCAATAATCTGACTGTAAATGCAGGCCTCACATGTGGATTGTTTACAAAAAATTCTGTGGAGATACCCTGTCCTGATAGTGCAGCTGGGCTATACATCCGGACTCGTGATAATCAAGTTGTTAAGGTAGCTTCCTGCAGACTGTATAGTTCTCATCAGTTTAGATAATAAATCAATTCAAGTTGTGGGAGGCCATCGCTACGTTAGCAAACTAATCATGCTGCACTGAAATTATCACCCTTGAAACCTACCTTGACTATCTGTAAACACGTCAATGAGATTGTCCTTATATTCAGAGGGGGTGTGGGGGGGGGGTATCTATTTTTTGCTTATTCTGGATTTGATCGGATGTCTTAGGTTGTGTTCGACGAGGATCAGCTGGCTTACCAAATTGGGGAAACTACTGAAATACTATCAAGAGGTTATCTATGTGCAACCCCACACTGTGTGCAGGTATTATGGAAACCAAAATTCATCTCAGGAAATAAGCATGTAATTTCACATACTACTATTTCCGTGTATTAAAAGGTAATTAATGCTCCAAAAGTTAAAATTTATGTATTTGTTGCTATGGTTTCAGGCACCCAGCAGTGAAAATGCTTCAAATGTTGACCGCTCTACTTTTGCACTGTTCATGCAACCAGATTGGTATGTGCAAAATTTCTTCTTCTTATTGTAGTCTTAGCAACATATATATCTCCTGCTTTCACTTTTGCTTTTCTCCCGTGTGCCAAATATATCTCTGGCCTTATTGTATTGAATTTGTTATTTCCAACTGGGAACCAGTGCTGCCTGGCTGAGTGGCTGGTACTTCATTATTTATTCTTGTAACGTTTGGCAGGAATGAGAATCTGAAGTTTCCAAGCGAAATACCCTATCACCAAGAGGTTTGTATTGTATGAACTCCATGCCTAACTTTGCATCTAGAACGCGCAATTCCCTTCTCCCAAATGACAAAGTTTGTGTTTTGACTTCCGCCAGTTGATTCCACCAAATGGAACACTTACATTCGGGGACTACTCAGAAAGGTTAGTGAACAAGTATTACCAGGCATCAAAATGAAGCATTACATCAAGAAAAGCTCCAGTACATACCACCCGGTGTGTTCTTGTGTATTCTGTTTAGATTTGGTCCAAACAGTACAGTGTACAGCTATAGGCAATCAGCGAATACCAGAACTAACTGCAGAAGCAGCTCACGATAATGTGCAACCAGGTAGACTCGCTCCTTCAGATTTGATGTAATCTTAACTGCAGAAGCAGCTCACGATAATGTGCAACCAGCTAGACTCGCTCCTTCAGACCTGATGTAATCTGGATGACTCTTTTTAACGATGAATTTGCATTTAGAAGTGAATGATTGGATGATGATATAGTTAAGTCTTGCACAAGCACAATCTCTGTTTTACTGAAAAGTTCGATGATTTGCTGGATTCGTCAGTTCTCACTGGTTTCTCGGACAAGTAAATTTATCTTTGAACTTTATGCTATATACATAGGAATTATGTGAAAATATCAGGCCAATAGTATCCATTCCCAAAATATACGTCGTTTTGATTTTCAAAGATGCATAGTTTTTGTTATATATTTAGGCATAACTTATATCTAGATAGATAATAAAAACCACCTGCAATTCAAACGACCTACAATTTGAAATGATCGACCTGACATTGTCGCACCCACAGGTTTCAAGGTTACAATTCGAACGACCTACAATTTGAAATGGTCGACCTGACATTGTCGCACCCACAGGTTTCAAGGTTACTTATGGCACCGACAGAAATATGTGAAATGAGGCACCGTTAAAGTTGTTCAAATACTCAACAAATTACAGCCATGTAGTTTCGTTCAAATACTCAGCAAACTACAGCCAAGTACCCTGCCGTTAGTATTTTCTGATGAAACTTTTAGCACGAATTTTACATCAGCAAGGCTGTCGTCAAACATTTGTATGAGAGCTGCACGGTAATAGAATAAAAGAATGCACAGTGACAAAAGCACAAATATGAACTTTTTCGTGACACAAGAGTACAGCAGCCTGGTGTCCCCTAGATCCTCAAGCACAAGGAACAACAGCACAACCAAATGACACCGTACAGCTGCAGTGATCTATAAAATGACCTGACCTACAACAGGAAAATCAGCTATATATGCCCCAGAATAGGGGAGAGAATCGCCAAACAAGGAGTAGAGAACATGTAAGAACAGGATAAGTTGGCCATCAAGACTATTTGGACCATGCAACTGCGTCGATTTCTGATTGGGCGCTCCGATACAACTCCAGCCTCTTGGCAAGGTTAGTTCTGCGCTCCATGACCGCTGGATCTTCATCAAGAAGTTTGGAAAGTTGCTTCATCTGCACACCAAATGGTAGAATTATAAGATATGGCAATTTTATTAGCCCTCAAGGAGTTGGGGATAACTTCCACTGCTTGCAGCATTGAAAATTTTACATACTGGATGTGGTATAAAAACTATCGGCCAACAACCAGCAATGAAGTTACAGTATACTAAGCAAGTCAACACTGCAAGATAATGAAATTATGGAAGCTATGCTTGGAATACAGAAGCACAACCAAAGAGTTTTTAAATGATAACAGAATCTCACCTCTCTTGCTCCCAGTTCAGTAAAAAAGTGATCCAGAAGCGAGCGCTTCGCCTCACGGACTTGGCAATAAACAATTGACTTTGGGATGGAGTTCCTCAAGGTTGAACATACCATATTAACATACGATAGAACAGTTTGTCCTGTTGATTGTTTAGTACAGTGAGATGTCGAGCAGTAAATAACAATACAATAATGTATAAGAAAAATGCAAATAGGCCTTACCAATTCGTCTAAGATAAGAGTCATTATATCTATCAAAAATAGAGTGGCTTGGATTTCCACCCTTCTCAACATCCTGAGGAAGCTTCCTGAAGAAATCTACAGTCAAGTAGCTGCATTCCATGTCAACTAGCTTTAAGGTGTTTTTCTTGCTTTCATCCCTCATTCTATCCAATGACTCAAAAGCTGCATTGCCTACTTCCACACGAAGGGTGGGGAACTGCTTCAACTCCTGCAGAAAGGTGATTGAACAGTGAGTTAATTAGATATTTTGCAATGAAAACTTTCTAGACATGCTTACGTGTCAACACTAAACTAAATCCATTTTATATAAGGGGCCAATTGTACGTGACGTTATAAAGACAGTATGAAATTTCAAGAAATACAAGTGCTCATGCTGATCGCTTGTTCATATCCTACTTTCTGTAACACCACATAATCCATAACCTATCACCAGAAGAGTGAGAATATGCATCTGGATAAGGTATGCAAAGCATCATGTCATGGCGTCATGCAGACAGTTTAAGAGGCTTGCATGGTTTAACAGTGGGGTGGGGGAATGAAAACTTACATGTGTTTCATTGATAGCCTTGCGGACAAGGTCCTTGAGGATTGCATGGACCTGCCAATGCGACAACATGTGAATACATATTCTTCACCCATGAACAAAACTTGTTAAGACTTAAGAGTGGTTAGATCAGGTCGTAGTACATATTTCCCAGGAAAAGTATGGTGCAAAGAATAGTTCCCACAAAATGTTCATTTGATGTAACATGACATATATAAGTAGTCAGTGTTTAGCAATGAGCAAAATAGAACCTCATTAATCAATAGGATTGAGCAAATTGTCTGATGTCATATGTGGGCAATCCAGCGTAATAACCCAACATGATCAAAGTGAATTTGTCGCTCTTTATTCCCGAATGTATTGGCACCTCGGTTTAAATAAATATATATAAACAAATAACTATAAACACACTCTCCAGCAACACCCCCACATTCCAATAAAATCATAAAGAATAAAATAAAGTAAACTATATGAAATGATGGGCAACACTTAGATTGAGTTGATAAAGCAGTGCAGCAAAAACAAAGACAGTTCCAAGTGTCACAGATAAATAATCCAAGGCCTTGAAGCCATTTCATGAAGAGTTAAAAAGGGGGCTTATTCATTGGTATAATTGGCATACCGCGTCAACAGCTGCCTCAGCAGGACCTCTGATACTAATAAGACAAGATTCAATAAGGCGTCGATATCCTTGTTCTGGAGCTATCAAGTGAGGTTGGTATCCATCAGCTTCTGTTATAAGTTTCCTCACATTTTCCATTGAGAGCTGTTTATCAAACTGCAACCGTTTAATAGCTACAGGAAACTGATTGTCGAAGACATGGTAAACTTTCTCTCCACCAGGGCGCCTGGACAGTAGAACACATTGGGTCAAAAAAAAAGTATCGCAAAAGAAAGAAGCAGAATGCAGAATGGCAGCCTTGAAGGTGTTGGTGACAAAGGATTATGGATTATTAAAGTTGCGCCCATTGGACAGTGCATAAGTTAGCATAAAACGGTTTTTATTTGTTTATTTAACACGCTTTAAGCTTTTTGTAGACAAGAGACATACTCTCAACATTACTATGTCAAGGTTGATTTGTGATGTTGTAAAATGTAACATAGAATAAAGAGGATGAACAAAAAAGATACAGTGGCAAGCAAATATTAGTATGAGCCCCGGGAAGGCATTCATCTTTTATACCACAGGATTAATTTCTGGAGGATTCGTTTCTACTAAAAGCGATCAACTGGATATTGCTGTAGCCTCATCAAACTTACACAATGCAAGTTAAATTGATACAGCCGACAAAGGAACAGCCTGTGTCCATGCATTGCAATGTACAACTATGAGTCATAACCAGGGGCGCAGATCGAGAATCCACCAAAAGGGGGTGCTGATCCTCTCATATTTAAGCTAACTTAATATTTTATATGTAAACTTTAAAATTAAACAGCTAATTTTACGTGAGACATACATGAGCTAAGGGGGTGGCTGCAGCACCCAGCCACCCCCTGCAGATCCGCTCCTGGTCATAACAGCACCAGAGGATAAATTTTACTAAGATTTGAAGGCTTTTACAGGAAGCTAAAAAATATAATTCACGATTCACAAAGGAGTAGGTGTGATTGCTCTGAAGAAAGAAAGTGATAAATGGAGAACATTGTTTGGAACATACACTCCATCCAGATGCTCTTTGTAGATACTATCAAACATACGGCATATTTCCATGATTGTGTACAACTTCCCCTGCAAATTTATCAATAAAATGTGATCAACTAACTGAAGGTGGGTAGTAAGATTGCACTACATGCAGAGTATATTGAGAGAGGGGGAGGTGACACATGACGAGGCCTCATACTATGACAGAATATACTGTACAAAGAAGTTTCAGCTCGTCCAAGATGCATGGGAAAATAATTTACACATTTGCCAACACAAAGGAAAGGTGACAAAGATAGCGCGACAAAGGAGAAACATCACAGGCCAAGTATTATTACTTTACCGGCAGCAAAAATACTATAATGTAGGAGTGGAATAATTCATTGAGCAGAGTGGAATAATTCATTGAGCAGATCGATCAATTGGCATGCGTAAGAATCGAAGGGTGACACAATTAGTAACATTAACGGATCACACTGCCAAATAAATGCTAACAAGGGCACTCCACAATACAAAAGAACAATATGTACACAATTTTAGCCTATTAGTAAAAAAATGGCTGACTTACCCCAGCGTCGTTAGCAATGGGCTTTCCAAGTCGATTAAGTTCAGTTTCCAGCTCTGCAATTGTCTTTGTTATAAGAGATTGGATACCCGGGATCCTTGATTTAATCACTTGTTCCAAGTGCTGCACAGAAACCAAAAGTTCATGAAGTCAAATAGTCAACTACCATTACATGCATCTACATTAAAGAGGAAAGGTATACCTTCGAGAGCATCTTTGCTAAATATTCAGAACCCATTCTAGGGGCAAGGTGCTTGTATTCTGGTGTAGTGGCAAAATACTCACGCTCTCTACGCCTAGCAGCAATCATGTCCACATTTTTGTTGATATCTTGCTGGGATCGATTAACAACACCAACCCACGGTTGTTGGAGCCGATAAGATCTACCTTCCAATATCTGAAGGAGAGAATTAGACAAGAAATAAAATTCAAGCAATTATTAGGATAGCCTTTATACACGTATAAGAAAATTGATGCACCATATTCAAACCACATGATCTGTTTATATTTGAGACTATGAGCACAATCTATGAATTTGGGGGTTGCTAGGCCAGGTTACGTAGTGTACAGCAAAGTACGGCACATACAACAGCAGTTACTAGCTTGGTCAGTCAAATGATTACCAATAACCTTAAGCAGCATCCAAGGAAAGAAATATGCTAATCATAACATGATATATAGTATTTAGCAAATGCTTTTAAAACAAACGAACTTACATCAACAGCATCGGTACCCTTGTCCATCAGATCAATTTTTGTGAGCACACCGAAGGTTCTTTCACCTGATCAGGTAATAGCAATCAACTTTCATGAGACTTAGCACATAATTCAAAAATAAACAAAAAATGCATAAATTGGTTAAAGGTGCTCCTTTTATCAACTAAGTTAATTCAACACAAAATTATTATCTAAGGAATATAATTAATTTTCAATAAAGTTGGACGGAAAGAAATTGAAAATCACACAATCCATGATGTAGCTTCCTAATATGCCAAAAGTAAAGCACATCAAACAAATTAGGTTTTAAAAACGTCTATAATCTATACTTAATTACTTATATATACAGAGTTTGGCAGCTCATGAGGTTCAAAACATCAAAGAAACCCAATGGCTGAATATGAATTTGATTCCCATTATAATGTTTACTCCATTTTATGCATGCCTCCTGAATTTATAACTAATCTTCATAGCTTAATAAGGAATTCAATAAAGGATTGTATAAGAAAGTATACGCCACTAACCCCATTATAATCATGACTTATTTTAATCTGATGCAATAAGTCCATACCTTTAGGATCAACTTCTCGTGAAATCTTGATTGCATCAGAAGTTGCAAGATCTTGATTAGCAGGGGAAACGGCCAAAATGATACAGTTTGGCTGAAAAGCACCAGAAAAGGCTATTTATATCAGATTTTGCAACATAATAGATCTCAAAGGTGCTACAGCATGGCCAGAAACAAAAGCATGTAAAACTAAATAGTGACTGATTTAGTGATCATTGATCAACTTTGAGCATGAGCACAAATGACCATCTTATCCGGTTAAAGAAAGCACGGTCAGCAATGAAATGTTAACAAGGAAAATTGCAGGCAGTTTGTACTTAACAATACCTTTTCAATGTATGATCGAACCATGTTTTCAATGTCCTGAACAATACTATCCGGTTGTCCCTCTGTAAAGTGTAAAAGACAGTAGAAAATTAGGAAAAATAAAACCTCTTCAAGAACCAAAGAACAATCGCTCGTAATTACAATCACTTACCAACAGCTACTTTAGTAAGCCCAGGAAGATCAACAAGAGTCAGGTTCACAACTGCAATGATATAGAACTGTTAAGCAAAAGGAAATCTTAAGGGGGCATGGAAATGGAACTATATCAGATAATTCATATAATAGGATTCAAATACAGTATGGCCGCCATCTTAGATGGAGTTCATAGAAGCTTAAGGAAATCAACAATCTTGTCCCAACAAAACAAGAATCTCTAGAAATTGAACAATGCCAATGTAATAATGCAACAGAACCAAATGTTCCCAACAATACTGCTACTTTACAAGCACCAATATCTTACCATTTGGAGAATAGATGCTTAAATGGATAGGGACAGGTGATATTTGCTTTGAGCGACCAGTTTCTCTGTCAGTTTCATCAGCTATCTCCTTCCTCACAGCGGCTGCAAGAATACAACAGTCATCATGTACCAAGTACATTCGAAAAAAGTAAGCTTCATAAGAGATAAGATCAGTCCAATTTAGCACCAAAGATTGGTTTCCCAACAAATGTATGGGAGGGAAAACCAAACAAGCTAGAAGTTAGGGTAAAAGCATGAATAACATGGTATCATTTAGGATGTTCCAATGGGCATCATGAACTTCAACTGCATGTATGTCCACACCATAATCGACAATCTAGTTTGCATTTTCAATATAACAGTGCAGCTCCGAGATGGAAAGAACAGATGGCAGTACCAAAATCTGTAAATCTCTTCCTGGGTTGGTGCATAAACTCGGCATATTCCCTGTCTCCATCAATCCTATGGAGTTGCAGCACCAGCGGGCGCCGGGTGACAATGCCTGAAGATACCATTCAAACCAAAAACATTAAACACTCAAAACACCTATAAAACTAGAAAATAGCACTAAACTTCACAGCAATAATTTATTAGTGTAACAATACCTGAACCCCTCGGTAGGAAATCCTTTCCAACCACGCTCTCCAACACCGAAGATTTACCAGAACTCTGTCCATCGTATAAGGCAAGTTCAAACGTGAAATTGTGATATTAATTGAATTATACATGTAGAAATGGAGCAGAGTTTAAAGTGTCGGTGAAGGCACGAATCCAGTTTGCAGAATAGCATCGAACTATAATTTTCATCAAGGAAACAGCATATGAGCATAGTCGTATACCCTACTTGATCTCACTAGCAGCTAGCTTCCTAACAAACGGGAAGTCAGGAACTCAAACACTAAGCAATCAGGTGGGCGGCTCGGCGCATCAAAACTACTCCAGATTCAAACTTGCAAGCGACCCAAATCGGCTTCCTTCACTACGAGTAATCGCAGATCCAAGCAAAGCCAAGCCGCATCCACAGCTAACCCACACGGTTCCACCAGCAACCCGCGAGATCCGCCCCGCGCAGCTGTGGCGGCAGCACCAGATCCGATAAGAACCAACCGAAAAACGCGTGGCGGGGGAGGTAAGACGAGCACCTGGCCTCCAACGACGGCGATGGCCGGCAGCGAGTCCCAGAGCGTTGGGAGGGCGCTCTCCTCGCCGTGGTCGCCGAGGGCCGTGCAGGCCCGCTGCAGCTTGTTGACGAGGGAGATCAGGTTCTCCATGGCCGCGGCGCCGGGAAGGCGAGATCTGGCCGGGTCGCGCGACGCGGCGCCGGGAAGGCGAGATCGAGACGCGGAGGAGGAAGGGAGGCGCGGGGGAGGTGAGGTGAGGCCGACCGCCCAGCCGCGTCTAGGCGTCGGTCGTTGGGCTCGAGCTGTGGTGGCCTGGGTGGTGCGCAGGCAGCGGCGGTGGTCTTTGGTGTTTGGGGGGCGTCTGCGGGGAGTTGATTTGGATTTTGAAAAGGCTTCGTGGTCTCGTGGAGAAGAAACGAGAGCCTGGCGTGTGCCCGGCGTGATCTATTTCAGGGCCTGGCCTCTCTAGTTGGGTTCTTCAAAAATTACTGGTATTCATCTCAAAAAAATGCCGGTATTGAGTTTAATTTAACTTTACTATTAAGGGCTCGATGAGAACGTACATATATGGTAGATTTGTATGTAAATAGAGATTGTGCATATATCATATATGGTATATATTTCGGTGATGTCTGTGTGCATATTGTAAATTGCCTCTACAGCAAGCTAAAAAAATTGGCATAAAATAGTGAAGGGTGCCAAATGAATGCAGATTTAGGTAAATTTTAGCCAAAAAATACTAAATAAGCAAGTTAGGTGCTTTATTACTAAAAATTTGCCATCTAAGATCTGCGATATGCACGTCTCAGACAACAAAACAAACAATATACTCCTTTTTTTCAATTTAACTTTATATATAGGAAAAAGTCCAAATTACTCCCTTCAAGTATAGCCAAAGTTTGGATAACCCCCTAAAGTAATTCTTGGTTCAGTTTACCCCTAAACTATGTCATTTGGTTCAATTTACCCCTTCACATAATTTGTCTTTTTTGTTTCTCCATGCACAAGTGGAATTTAAAGTTTAACTTTTGCAAAATTATAGCAGACAATATAAGACATGTTAAAAAAAATATATCATAATTTTTTTGTCACTGTTTTGATAGGGTAATATATTTAATAATAAAGTTATCCTTAAAATATAATATTATATAGGAAGTAGTGATGAAAAATTCGTAAAATATTTTCTAATATAGATTATGATGTTCACTACCTCCCTACAAAGTCTCAAATTAAAATTCATCTTGTGCATGGAGAAACAAAAAACACAAATTGTGTTAAGGGGTAAATTGAACCAAATGACATAGTTTAGGGGGTAAACTGAATCAAGAATTACTTTAGGGGGTTATCCGGACTTTGGCTATACTTGAGGGGAGTAATTTGGACTTTTTCCTTATATATTTATAGGATTCAATTCTTTTTCCAAATTAAGTGCTCGTTGCTATCAGTTTCAATGAATGAACCGGCCTATTCACCCTTAGTCCTATATACATGGGCTATGTATGTTGAAAAATTTGAAATACCTCACCGTGCCATCTGCAATGTGTGAAAGGCTTACAAAATATAGTTTCTTTCACACCTCAGCCTCACTCACAAGGACCTACAATGACTACTGATGTTCTTAGGCGGCCTCTTATAATATTATCTAATAGTAATGGCATTTGTTACCAATACTAATTTGTTGTTCAAACCTTAAAAATACACATCATGTTTTTTTTCTTCTCTACAATTGGAATCGGAGACAGCCCTTGTGGCACCACTTATCATTCAACGGTGAACTAAGTGACAGTTAACAAGAACTATGTTACCTAAATATAAAAAACAAGCATCACCACTTCTCTCTTCTAAGGGACTTGCCTTGTCAGAGAAGTGAAACATATTTAGCCCAACAAGCGGGATTGGCTCTCCTATATCAGCAATGTACCCAGCCAAACGAGCCAGATTGGCCCTCCTACACTAGAAATGTATAAAACCTTGATGGTGTCCTTACTTGACAAGACTAATAAATAGGCTCTCATTCAGATCCGTAGCTGCTAACTTTTATAGCTGACTAAAGTTGGACCGCAGTCTAAAAGACCCTAAGGGCCTGTTTAGTTCCAGAAAGGAATTCCAAAAAAAAAGATTCTCCATCACATCAAAATATCATAACATGCATGAAGTATTAAATGTAGATGAAATTAAAAACTAATTGCACAGTTTTATTGTAGACGAACATTTTGAGCCTAATTAATCAATTTTTGGATATTTTTTCACAAATACAAACGAAATGCTACAGTAACGCGATGATTACGAAGTGACATTTTACTCTCAAATTCAACCTCCCAATTCTAACATCTAGGCCGTGTTTCTTTCCACCGCGGAAAAAATTTCCAAAAAGAATCTTACATGCATGGAGTACTAAATAAAGTCTATTTGCAAACCCCATTTAGGGATGAGTGCAACTTTGCACGACGAATCTAATGAGTCTAATTAATCCATGTTTTGCTACAGTAATGCTACAGTAATCATTCTCTAATCGTGTGGTCAAAGGCCTCATTAGATAGGTCTCGTGAAATAGTCCAATGTTGTGAAGATAGTTTTATAAACTGACTTTATTTAATACCCTTAATTATTGATCAAAGGGGTGGAAAAATATTTCCACTTATAAAGAACACAGCCCTCAACACCACCTAAAACGCATTATCACCTTTTACTTGGCTGCGGGATGATCATCCGGTTAACTGGCCGCTGTAAAAACCAGAACACAACGTGGTGGCACCGGGAATAGCAGGACGTGAAGGAGCGCACGCCGCACGTCCCCATGACCGGACCCCGCGGGTCGACCTGGACCGTTTGCTCGGCCCAGTTGCTGGTGCAGTGGTGCGTGTGCTGTTGGGGGCGCGGGTGGGTGGTCGCCGTCGACGAGGAGGAGCCCGGCGTCGACGTGGGGTCGCTCCCCAACCAACAGCTGCTCCGCGTTTGAAATTTGAAAACCGGCTTTGCTTCTTTCTAGCCGTTTGATGGGAGCGATCCCTGACGCTACGGTACCAAGTACCTTTTGTCCCCTTGGAGCGTAGCTGTTACTTCTCTGGATTTGTTTCCACGAGCACCCAAGA
The DNA here is from genome assembly GCA_033239725.1 of Echinochloa phyllopogon. Taxonomy (NCBI): domain Eukaryota; kingdom Viridiplantae; phylum Streptophyta; class Magnoliopsida; order Poales; family Poaceae; genus Echinochloa; species Echinochloa phyllopogon. The sequence goes on along the minus strand of BTCW01000003.1, from coordinate 15,917,065 downwards.
AATCAGGCTGTTTCGGGCCTGACTTTGCGTACGTCGTGCAGACATTTGTTGCGGGCTCTGTTTTTTTGGTTGGGTTGCATCTGGCCCGGTTATGAATGTTGGGCCTATTACGCCCGGAGCGAGAGCACTGCTGAATCTCTCTCTCTCACTCACTTTGGACTTGTTGGCCTACGATTGATTCAGACTACGCCTAATTCATCCAACATCCTCACGTAGGCCCAAGAGTATGCTCAGAAAGTCCCTCAAAAAGAAAAAAGAACGGAAAAGCTACCGCACGCGGAGTCGCGCTCGCGCCGGAGCGCGCGACCCAGCGCAGGCGCGGCCTACATCAACTCGCGGCCCTGCACGCATGGGCTGTTACGAAGCAGATAATTTATGGGCCTAGTTTGCGACCCGCACGACTTGGATTCATTTATGGACCGGTTGCCTCCGCACAGCCTGCATGCGTTGTGGTGATTACGGACCAGACACATGATGACATGACAGACTTGTACACGAAAGGTAATAAATGTGTTTGTACTGACCGGTTCCATTTTTTAATTACAAGATAACTTCTTCATTTATTATCCATTTTTAATTCTGTTTGCATGAATATATTCCTTACGAACAAAACAAGACCCATATTACATATATTTCGAAGTTATTTTATTGTCCTATCAACTTATACACGGTGACAGTAACAATTTATGTATAAATATATAATAAAACTTGTGTATAGGTTGCTAGATGATACATATGTAAGCCGTTACATATTATTTAACATAAATGAGTATATAATACCTTTATAGTCTAATACTACCAACTTAAGACATGTTTTGTGGCATTCTCCGCAATCTAGTACTATCAACTTAAACCATTTTTCTTTTTGCCAATCTCTGCGGTCATATTCCTATAGTTGCCATTTAATTGACACGAAGAACGTACATAGGTTGATAGTCAAAGTCTATATAAATTAATATTAGAATCCACACACAAAGTCTATATAAATTGACATTATAATTTAGATAAATTGATAGCTAGGATATAGCACAAGTTCAATATAGAAATTATATTAATTTATAGCCACAGTTCTATGCAAGCTATAATGTATGCATATTGATATTCATTATGTATAGAAATTGATAGACATAATCCACTGAAGGTGGTATAACCATAACCTACAGGTGTTGATAAAATTTATATAAGTTGATAGTTTAAACCTATACAAGTTGATACATCATCCGAATCTATATAGATTGATACAAAACATCTACACAAGTTGCCAATACCGTTATACAAAGATTGACAATATAAAAAAATTACTTCGAAACCTATGAAAAATGGGTCTTGTTTCGTAGAGAAAATCATAAGGAACGTAAATATGAAAACAGATTCGAAAATGGACGCTTGCTGAGAAAGTTATTATCAATCAAAAAAAGGAAATAGAGTAGGTAAGAAAACGTCAGCATGCTCCTCCCGCCACGAATTGTTCCACGACAAAAATCCGGTTCCCCTCCTGGCCATGCATGTTGTTTAATTTGGACAGCGGGGGTCGTACGTGCTGATTGCTTTGGACATTCGCGCGATGGACTGGCGCTGGCGCGCGACTAACGTGGTCCAAAAAAGAACACTTAACACTGTCCCTGTCGCCAACTGTGTTCTACTGCAACGGCAAGCTATTCCAATATGCCCTGTACATAGTTTCATGGGTTATTGTGTGGAAATGGCAATATGGCTAGGAAAAGGTGAAGTGAGGTAAGATTACTTGTGTTGAAAACTGTCAAGTACTCAAGTTCTAGTTCTAAGTTATAAACTTAGGCTGGTGTTTGATTTTTTATATTTATTATAAAATACAAGAATAAATATAGATATCTTTTAATTGGAAGGTGGTATGCACGCCGATAATAAGATTATTCTTACAGCGAAGTCGACTGTAGCCTACGAGACATACTTCCCCCAAACTTTCTCTCTCTAAACTTCACTATTCACTATCACATCAAATCTCTCTCCTCATGCATGCAGCATTAAATGCAGGTAAATAAAAAAACTAAGTACATGGTTTTGATGTACACGACGAGACGAATCTTTTGAGCCTAGTTGGGTTATAGTAGGACAATGATTACCACAAACAAACGAAAAGTGCTACAGTGCACTACAGTGTTAGATGTGACATTTTCACCTAAATCCACATTCTCTTTTCAGGTAAGTGAACACAGCCAAAAAGAAAAACCCAGAAAGTGTCAGAAAACAATAACATGTCATTGATTTGACTGGATATCTTTGTTCCCTGCCAAATGATTCACCTTTGGAGTTTGGACACCTTTGAACGAACCAACCATCGAGGAGCAGAGACAGGAATCGCACACGAAAAAAAATGTTGTTTCCCACGCCCGTGCTCCCCAACCCCTGCAGGTTCCTGCATAAAAACCCGCCTCGCCCGCTGGCCCCGCGACCGCGGGGGCGAGAGGCTGTGCGACCCGCGCAAGTGGTCAACTTCGCCATCGCCAGGCCCAGACCAGAGCCAGCTTCCCGGAGCCCGGAAGCGCCCAAACAACGCCGCCGTCGCTGTCGCCACCACTGCCGGGGCTCGCCCCGCGTCCACAAAAGCCGTCGTGGCCCGTTCGCCGATGGATCCTGCCGCGACGGCCGATCCCGCCCCCGCCCCGTCCACGCTGCGGAAGCGGCCGATCACTGTAGACATGTCGCGACGAGCCGCCGTCGTCTCGCGATACCCCGCCGCGCCGCGGCAGGAGGAGGAAGAGTGCTCGATGGCGTCCGCGCCGGCGGCGGAGGCGGACCTGGAGGAGGCGGCGGCGGGCGAGCCGATGAGCCCCGCGGGGCGGCTGTTCCGGGAGACCCACTTCAACTGCTACATCGTGGCGGTGATCGGGCTGGGCGCGGCGGTGGACCTCGCGGCGGCGCGCGCCGGGCTGGAGGCCACCCTCGTCCGCCACCCGCGCTTCTCCAGCGTCCAGGTACGCGCGCTCTCGGCCGCTCGTCTCACGCACACCTTATCCCGGCTCGCAGTCCGCGTCAGGAAAAGCTTGCCGAATCTGTGTCCTGTGTTCGTTTCGGTTGCGCTATCCTAAACAACCCAAGCCGAGAGGGAAAGCGAGGGGGCAGCGCACGCCGTGGAGCCATTGACCTCAGCCACGACGCCGACACGCGGGGCAGGGGCATGGGCATGGCGCTCATCCTCCCGCCGTTCTTGTTGGTTTCGGGGCACTGCCACTAGACATTTCTTTTTTCGTTGGGCTGGGACGGCACAATCTTTCGGGCAAGGGCAAGTCCGGCAGATGGTGGCAGCACGTTCGGACGTTGAGTTCTGCCGGCCGGGTCACAGGTGGGGGCACGGCGGCGAGGCACGGGTCACGGGTGGGGGCATGGCGGCGCACGCGCCACCGTCGTGTCCGATGTGCGAACTCTGTGCGAACTCTGTGCGAACTCGTTTCGATAGTTGAAGTCACGGCACGGAGGACGTGCACCATGGAGAAGACTTCGACGGACAAAGGTAAAGGTATTGAGTTGGAGAAGGTGGAGAAAGGTTGTTTCCCTAGCGTTGCGCCATACAAGGATGCCCTGCTGCGCCCTACAAGGACCTTTAAGCCAAGATTTCCGACAAACTCTCATGATGGCTGGTTCGACGAGCGGACCATGCGTGGCTCTGGGCGTGCCTCGGTATGGTCTCGGCTGCAGCACTGTGGCACCATTCATGACCGGCTTGGTGGGAAGGTGGGTTTCATTAATGGTGGTGGGCAGGTGGATAGTGTTTGGCTTTAGAAACTCCGGTCTAAGGCTGGGGCTAGCAGGTGCTTCAACTGCCTTGCTGCTGGGCATCGCATTGCTGAGTGCAGAGATCCCCCACGGTGCTTGTGCTGCTCTCACTTTGGGCACAAGGCCAGGTTCTGCCCATCTCGCCATAGCGCTGCTTGTCGCCCGCCTGCTCCTGCTTCTTCGGCCACTGCAGCTGCAGCTGCATCGCCTTCGCCCTCCACGGCGCCTGCTTCTTCGGCCACTGCAGCTGCTTCCTCTGCTGCGGCAGCTACGACTTCTGCTATGGCGATGGCGAGGAAGATGGCCATCGATGTTCACTGGGTTCCTGGGGCGCCAGGGCATCGCCCGGACCACGTCACTGCGACGGTGCCGCGCTCCAACGACATCCGGCAGGAGGAGCGGCTGCTGGAGATCTATGCTTTGCTCGCTGTCCAGATGGACGCGCGGGTGAGGATTCCTGTGGAGCTCGTCAGGGAGGAGGTCACCCGGCAGCTGCGGGTGCCGTCCTCCGAGCTGGGGGTCAACCGGCTGTCAGAGGTGTCTTTCCTACTCAATTTCGATGATCAGCTGAAGAGGAATGAAGGCAGGAACATGGTGCTCCGCATTGGTCACACAGGTTTGAAGCTTCTGCCTTGGTCTCGGCGTGTTGGTGCTGCCAATGAGTTCGCCAAGTATCAATATCGTGTTAGGCTCTGCGTCGAGGGGATACCGGGGCATGTCAGGTAGTTCGTTTCTGTGGCACCTTTGTTCAAGAACTCTGTTTTCATTGATGAGATGCATTGTGCAAAAGAAAAGCCTGAAGAAGAGTCATGTGTGTGTCTGTGGGCATGGACGTCTGATCCTGATGGTTTCGCCAAGACCGGGACGTTGGAGGTGGAGGAACCGGTCACTTTGCCGGAGCAGTTCTACGGGGGTTTCTCGGAGGAGATCGACATGCCGACAGTGGGGATGAGGCATGGTGCAGCCGAGTTGTTGAAGTATCAGGTGATCATTCATCTTGACAGGGTGATGGATTATTCCACGCCACCGAGCAGCCCGTCAAACAAGAGTGTGCATAGTGATATTAGTGGGTTGCCAGATGATGAGTTGGAGGAGCCATGGCCGGCTCGCCATACTTTCCGGTGGAGGCTTGGTGTTCCTGATGGTGGAGGTGCTGGGCGGCGCGTCCCTGTTCATGAGAGGCTCGGAGGGCGGCATGAGTCACCACCCAGGGGAGGAGGTGCTAGTGGTGGTGGTCTTGGACTGCATCAGTGGTCGTCCTCAGGTGTGCATGATCTAGGTGCTGGTTATCTTGGTCGGCAGCTACAGCAAGGTGGAAGCAGTCGGGATGGCGGCGGTGGTGGTGGCCGCGCCGGAAACTATCACCGGCGAAGTGGGGTCCATACTGAGTGGAGGGCCAAAAGCGGTGTGCAAGGTGACAAGGAGCCGAAGGGCAAGGTTAGCGGTGTCGAGTGGAGAGCGGCAGGGGACAAATTCCTTCTTCGTGAAAGACAAGGCACAGATTGTAGCTGGGTGGACCCAATGTTGGATGAGGCGTGCTCGCGTTCTGGGTCTAGGTGCAGTGTGCCCATGCCGTTGCAGTGCTCGGTGGAGCCACCTACAACCAAGGGGGCACCTCTAGTGACTGGTCCAGTGCTTTGCGAGGATGGGTTCATGAGCGTGGAGGCTTGTGCTTTAGGAGAGAAGGAAGCTTGTGCAGGAGACACGGTCAAAGCTGCTGTGCATGGGGAGATGCAGCAAGCGTTGCAGCGGGAGGATATGGCAGGCGTGCATGATCTGGAAGGCGCGCGTGATCTGGAGGAGCAGCAGGAGAGGTGTCTAGAGTTAGACCCAACGGCATTGGGGCCGCTGGTGGACATTGGGCTGATGGTAAATGTTGGGCCGGTGCTGGATGGGCCTGAGGTGGTAAATGCTAGGGATGAAATTTTGATTTCTGGTGAGGGACAGGAGAACCAACCCCCTTACAGAGCTCAACTGCCTTTCGATCTTAACCAGCTGATTGAAGGTGAAGATCCTGGGATGGACGCACATGCTAGCATTGAAACCCCTGATGTGTGTAACGTGACGCAGTTTTTGGGAAGCTGCAAAACTGGGAAGGAGTCCCATAGAAGCTCAACAAGGGGAATCACCTGTCTTGCGGTCCCACTCAAGAAGTCACTGTTGTGTACCCCTGCGACAAGGCCCAAGATTGGAAGTAAGAAGAATGGAGGTATTGAAGCTACTGATCAAAGAACCACCAGACCGTCTAAGAAAGGCACTCCCATTGAGGAGCAGACGACTTCTTTGCTAATGACAGCTTGTGGTTATGAAGCATCTGATGAAGAAGCCAAGGAACAGTTCAACGGTCAGTTCGTCGATCCCATGGTGGCGGAAGTTGTCGGAGGCGTGCGTGTGCAGTTTAACTTGCCGGAGGAGGGAGAGGCCGACTGTCTCGGCGCCTTGGTGGCTGATGCTTGACTATGTCAGCATTAATGCTTGTGCGTGTGGGTGCGTTGGTGTGTGTGTGTGTGTTCCTGTGTCTCTTATGTGTTTCTTTCCAATTGTATGGTGGTGTGGGTGGTTGTTTGTAGAGGAAAGTTTGTTGGGGGAGAGGCTGTTTGTTTGGTTGTTGTCGTTCTGTTTCTGGGAGGCGCCTTTTCTCTGGTGGAGGGCGGCGGGGGCTGGTCAGGTCTGTGGTTTTCAGACAGGGCGAGAGGAGAGTTGTTGTTTTTTATGGCAGAGCAACAGTGTGTGATTGTGAACTGGAATGTTCGGGGACTTAATATGCCAGCAAGGAGACAGGTGGTCAAAGACTTGGTAAGGGCCACAAGGGCTACTATTGTCAACCTCCAGGAGACCAAGTTAGACCTCATCGACAGAAGCCTAGTAATTGAGATTTTGGGAACTGCTTTTGCTAAGAATTTTGTTTATCTTCCGGCTGTGGGCACCAGAGGCGGTATTTTGCTAGCAGTTCATGAGGATTTTTATAAAATTAAATCATCTGACCGGGGGATTCATTCAGTAACAGCAACAATTGCACCTTGTTCAGAGTTGTTGGAATGGAGAATCACTGTGGTGTATGGACCACAAAATGATAATGAGAAGCTACATTTTCTAGGGGAGCTGAGATGGATTCATCATGCTGTGACAGAGAAGTGGTTGCTTCTTGGCGATTTCAACTTAATTTTGCAGGCAAGTGACAAGAGCAATGACAACTTGAATAGGAGATTGATGGGAGCTTTTAGGGACGTTGTCAGGGAGTTGGAACTCAAAGAACTGAACCTTAGGGGAAGGAAGTTCACATGGTCAAATGATAGAACTCAAACTCGAATTGACCGAGCTTTTTGTACAGCTGGTTGGGACATAATGCTTCCAAATGTTTGCCTCCAAGCACTATCTTCACGGGTGTCTTATCATTGCCCGCTTCTCATTGCCGGAAATGAAACAGTAGCAAAATTCAGAGGCTTCAAATTTGAGTATTTCTGGCCAAAGTTGGATGGATATCATGAAGTTGTTCAGCAAGCTTGGGGACAGGATGTTCATGTCTTCAATCCTTTCCTGCGCCTGCATGTAAAGCTACAACGCACTAGCAAGGCTTTGAAGCGCTGGGCCAAGTCCAAACTGGGAAACAACAAAGTTCTTCTATGTGCAGCCCAACAACTGATCGGAATCCTTGATGTGGTACAAGAGTACAGACAGCTGAGTAATGAGGAATTGCGACTAAAAAAGGACTTAAAGGTGCGGCTGCTGGGACTAACAATGGTTGAAAAACTGAGAGCTAAGCAAGCCTCAAGACTAACCAATATAAGAGCGGCTGAAGCTAATTCAAAACTATTTTACTTGCAAGCAAATGGCAGGCGAAGGAAAAACCAGATCCACTCTCTTCAGGATGGGGACCGGGTGTGTTACACTCATGAAGAAAAAGAAAATGTGCTCTACAATCATTTCAGTGCACACTTTGGGAGGTCATGTGCTAGAGAATTTTCTCTGGACTGGGAACAATTGGGTTTACCGAGACGTGATTTGAGGCATCTAGAGGAAGAATTCTCTGAGGAGGAAGTCAGGGCTGTGATCAGTGATATTGCTGCAGATAAGGCGCCGGGGCCAGATGGTTACATTGGGGTTTTCCTTAAGCAAAGCTGGAACACAATAAAAGAGGATGTCATGCATGCCGTTAATTATTTCTATCAACAACATGCCCAGCACCTCTCTCATTTAAACACAACGCATGTTGTTCTCATTCCAAAGAAAGCTGATGCAAAGACAGTCAGTGATTTTAGGCCAATAAGTTTGACTCACTCTATTGCAAAGCTGCTGTCTAAATTGTTGGCTGCGAGACTTGCACCGGAGCTCAACTCCATGGTGTCTAGAGCACAAAGTGCATTCATCAAAAGAAGAAGCATTCAAGATAATTTTTTGTACACACAAAATTTGGTGAGATTGCTGCACCGGAGCAAGAAGCCTGGGTTGTTCATCAAGCTAGATATTGCAAAGGCTTTTGACTCGGTCAGATGGGACTATCTCTTGGAGGTCCTGGAATGTTTTGGTTTTGGAGCTAGGTGGAGAAGCTGGATTTCTATGTTGTTGTCAACCACCTCCTCTGCAGTGCTTCTGAACGGTATTCGTGGTCGTTGGTACAAGCATTACACGGGTTTGCGACAGGGAGATCCTCTCTCCCCAATGCTATTCATTCTTGCAATGGAACCTCTGCATCAATTATTTCAGACAGCAGCAAGACAAGGACTTCTAACTCCTTTGAATGCAAGGGCAGCAACTCTAAGAACTAGTTTTTATGCAGACGATGCTGCAATTTTCATAAATCCAGTGAAAGAGGAGATGCAGGTGGTGGCAGATATCTTGCAGCTGTTCGGCTCGGTCTCGGGATTGGTCACAAATCGAAACAAGTGTGCAATGTATCCTATTTGTTGTGAAAATATAGACCTGCAGCAGTTGGTGGAGTGTTTCCAGTGCCCTGTCCAGAGCTTCCCATGCAAATACCTGGGGCTGCCCTTGCACACAAGACAGATTCACAGAGTAGAGTATTAACCACTAATTGATAAAATGGAAAATAGGCTCCCTGCATGGAAAGGACGTTTCCTAAACAAAGCTGGCCGGTTAAAGTTACTGAATTCAGTTCTGTCCTCTATGCCTACTTACATGCTGACAGTGTTTCAACCGAAGAAATGGCTAATTAAGAGAATTGACAAAATAAGAAGGGGCTTCCTTTGGAAGGGAACCAGTACGGCGCGTGGAGGAAATTTCCTAGTCCAGTGGGCCAAAGTCAAGCGACCAAAATCAGTAGGAGGTCTGGGAGTCCTTGATCTGGAATTGTTCAGTTGGGCATTAAGGTTGAGATGGCTTTGGTTTCGGTGGTCAGATTCAGAGAGGCCGTGGGTTGGAATGGAGGTTCCTTGCAATGACATTGATAGGCAGCTTTTCAGAGCCAGCACCATTGTGTCGGTTGGAAATGGGAGGGTGGCACAGTCCTGGGAGTCGACTTGGTGTGATGGGTCTGCGCCAAGGGATCTTGCACCCAATCTCTACAAGTTAGCCTGGCGCAAGCAGCTGTGTGTCAGAGAAGAAATTCAAGAGGATAAGTGGACTAGAGGCCTGTGGAGGATGTCAACAGCTCAGGAAATTGCAGAGTTTATATTCCTTTGGACAAAGGTGCAACAGTTGGAATTGACTGATCAGCAAGATTCAATTATTTGGCGATGGACTTCGGATGGGGTTTATTCAGCTAAGGCTGCCTATGATATTCAATTCAGAGGTTCCTACTGCTCCTTCAATAACAAGGCAATCTGGAAAGCTAAGGTGGAAGGCAAGCATCGTTTCTTCACCTGGTTGCTGGTACAGGAAAAGATCTTGACTTCAGACAAGCTAATTATTAGAAACTTCCAGTGTGATCCTATCTGTGTTTTGTGTGATCAAGCGAATGAGACCGCCGTGCACCTTTGCTTGCACTGTGTTTTTGCACGTGAAGTTTGGATGCTGGTGGCGGCATGGGCAGAAGGTGCTGTATTGATGCCGGCTATGGGTGATGATATGGAAGCCTGGTGGAATAAGTCTACAACAAATCTGTCAAAAGAGCAAAGCCGTAGAGTGGTTCCAATTCTCATGTACACAGCCTGGAATATTTGGAAGGAGCGCAATAGGCGAATATTCGAAGGGAAGAGTTATACGCCGGGACAGGTCCTGGTATTCATCAAGGAAGAAATTAACCTACGGGAAGCTGCTTGTGGAGGAGGTGCGGTGCTTAGAGTGATTTCATAGTTTCTATGTTAATTCCTACTATGAGCTTTGAGTTTCTTTGGTTATTTTGTAATAACAACAATCATGTACTGCTGAACTTGCTTCCTCTTCTTAAATGACATAGCAGTGCTCCTGCTGATCTTTCCCAAAAAAAAAAAGCCGCGGCGGGCCGACAGATCCTCCGCGAAGGGAGCTTCGTGTCTGTCGGGGCTAGTTTTAGGACGACAGCAGAGTACTGTAGTCTTAGTACTTTGCATAGTTCGTACAGGTTGCTGGGCGTTGATGGTCAGATTCCCACACAGGTTTTTCTTTCTCCCAGACTCGTTGGCATCTGATGCTTGAGGTGATTGGGGCCAACTTTGTATCTGCTCCATAGTTGAGATGCTGCACGTGTCCTGACCTTTTAGGCTCCGTTTGTTTTTCTTGGCCATGTATAGCTTTTGCGCTGATCTTGATCATGGCCTCAGACTTCAGAGGTCGGTTGTGTAAGTGTCTGGTCTAAAAATTGCCATAGCAAACCAGTTCCCCAAACCTACCAATCTGTTTGAGAAATCGAGTTGCGGTTAGACAAATTTGGCTACCTTTCTCGTGCTGCGAATTAATAAAATGTAGAGATTAGCCTGGCGCTTAAATATCTTTACCCGCCTGTGCATCCAACACCCGATCAATTGGTGCGCACTGCGGAGCAACTTTCAGTGTGGTGAGCAAAGTTTGGCGAAGATGGCTGTAGAGAAGAGAATCCAAGCAAAGGCATAGGCATGATGTCATCTCAACAGACTGACCTCTTCCGATGTGGATCGCCCCATTCCACTTCACCATCGTGATGAATGCGGTCTTCCGTGTTCCGACACGAGTTTATATAATACTGTAAGGACATGGTGTTTACGTGTTCCTTCACTGGAGCTGAAATGCTAACTGTACGAGTCCTCAAAGGCTTCTAATCAACAAGTTGCCAGGCTCTTGTAGCATAGCAGCCGTTTGAGTGGATATGTGAGGAGACAAAGGAACACACGACACGGCAGTGCAAACCTGAAGATCATTGGTGCAGGACATACATATACATCGTCTACACCAGAAACAGATTGCGGAGACAAGGATCATAAAGCTCGTGCAGGACCAGAAGGCGTCTGATTGTCTCAACGTCCAAATCAAGTTCAGTAGTCCTCCCTTCTCTAACAGATTTGCCCATTATGTTTCTTTTCCACTTGATGGGTTAGTTGGCAACCAAAAATTAGGTGCACAAATTAATACGGCAGGCCAATTTACTACGAGTATTGAATAGCCCAAAATAAAAGGAGCGAGTAGCATTATCTGTTGATAAGGTGAAAAAGACCTGTACTGCGTGTCGCATGCTCGTTCACACATCACCTTTCATCGCTGATTCTGCTGCAAATGCAATTACAGTCTAAACACATCAGACGTTGTTGCAGGTGAAAGATGATGTGAAGAAGAGCGCGAAGCCGCGATGGGTGCGGACCACGGTGAACCTGGACGACCACATCATCCTCCCCTCCCTGGACCCCGCCGCCACGTCGGCCAGTCCGGACCAGGCCGTGGAGGACTACCTGTCCTCGCTGTCCACGGCGCCCATGGATCACTCCCGCCCGCTCTGGGAGCTCCATATCCTCGACTTCCCGACCTCCGAGGCGGCCTGCACCGTGGTCTTCCGCATGCACCACTCCCTCGGCGACGGCGTCTCGCTGCTCTCGCTCCTCATCGCGTGCACGCGCAGCGCCGCGGACCCGGCGCGGCTGCCGGAGCTGCCGCCCGCGCGGCGCCGGGCGGGGACCGGGCACGCGCGCCCGCGGCCGCCGCTCACGGCGGGGCTCGCGGCGCTCGCGCTGTGGGTGTGGTCGTACGCCGTGCTCGCGTGGCACACGCTCGTGGACGTCGTGTGCTTCGTGGCCACGGCGTGTTTCCTGCGCGACCCGCGCACGCCGTTCATGGCCGCGTCCGAGGGCGTCGAGTTCCGACGCAAGCGCTTCGTGCACCGCACGCTCAGCCTCGACGACGTCAAGTTCGTCAAGAATGCCATGAAGTGTGTAAGAGCTTCTCTTGCTTGCTGCTCCTATTGTTCAAGCATCTCTTCTTCTTCTTCAAAGGATTAAACGAAATGCTGCTTCTGATGGCTTTTGCAGACTGTCAATGATGTATTGGTTGGAGTGACTAACGCAGGATTGTCGCGGTATTATTTCCGGAAGACCAGTGAGTGTGTAAACTTGTAATTCCATGCACAGAAATCATGTTCCATTCTGCATTTTATCCTCACATTTCGTCAACTTCATCAGGTGATGCCAGCAATGGGAAGGAAAAATCACAGAAGAACATTCGTGTGCGATCGGCTCTGCTTGTTAACATTAGGAAAACACCTGGATTACATGTAATTATTTCATTTCTTTCGAAGAATAAACCAATGATTTGGGCCTTTTTTGTCACTGTATTTTTTATAACTCGGTCTGAATTCACAATTTGATTTTGGTTTGAGCAGGCATTGGCAGAAATGATGGATTCTAGCAAGCACAATAGAGCAAAATGGGGAAATCTGATTGGTTACATCATACTACCTTTCCACATAGCGATGCACAAGGATCCTCTTGAATACATCCGCCAAGGAAAAAGAACATCCGAAAGGAAAAAGACGTCTTTAGAAGCAGTCTTCACATACTGGAGCGGGAACCTAATAGTCAAACTTTTCGGCATGAAGGTATGATTCCTATTCAGGTTTCAACATGTTTAATTTGATTATTGGTTTGTTTTGCTTGCAAGCTTGTGAGGTTTCAGTGGTTCGATGCAATTCATTTTTTATCAGTATAAGTAGAAACCAACTGTTGTGATTCTTTAAATTCGAATTTTAGAGAAACCAACTAACAATTACAATCTATATTCCCAGCAAAAAGGCAATTGCACAACTCACAACCTTGCTATGAACTGTAAATCGGCAGGGTCACATGACAAGACTAAATCGCTCTAACTTTTTTTACCCTCACAACAATTTTTTTATGTAACTGAAGGTCTTGGTTTAGGTTTTTAGCATTTAACTCCTTGGACCAGATTACTTTTGTCTACTTCAGAATGCTTGACTCTGAATGTGAAAATTGTATAGGCAGCAGCAGCTCTCTGCTACGGTATGTTCATAAATACCACCATGTCATTTTCAAGCATGGTTGGACCTGCTGAGAAGGTGGAGTTCTACGGCCATCCAATCATCTACATCGCCCCCTCTGTCTATGGGCATCCACATGTAAGCACAATGCACTCGCTAATCGTCAAAAATGTCAAACACTCGCACAGCTTCCAGATTCTCACGGGCTAAATTATCTCATCTGAATGTGTATAGGCTCTGACTGTACATTACCAAAGCTATATGAACTCCATCAAGCTTGTCCTTGCGGTGGATGATGCACAGTTTCCAGACTCTCACCAGCTTTTGGACGACTTTGCTGAGTCCCTCAGGCTTATCCGTCAGGCAGCTTCAACAAGATGACAGAAAAAACAAGATCAATATTTTCTTTTCAGTAGGACGGAGATTATTGGTGGTGAGTATACACAAACAAATGTTGGACAACTACTGATCAGGAACTCGATAGTCTGGCTGCCTGATCGAGTACTGCACAATCTTTAAAAATCACCAGAGATGCAGCGCACAAATGTAAAGTGTAAACACGTATGTATAGCTGTAAGCTGCCAGTAAAATTGGTGGAATCACCAAACGAATGTTTATATGAAGGAATTCAACATTGACAATGAACAACTGCTCCATCAGCTACACAATTAATAGTTCCATTTGGACTTTTGTCTGAACTATGCTCCGCTTTGCTGGCGATGTGTGATTATTTTCCTAGTTGCTTTGACGGATCATCATTCGAAAACCGAGAAGGGGCACACATCAAGAGAATTTCAATGTATGTGTTGCTCAAAAGAGGCATGTAGATCATTTGAGCAGGGGCAGGTAGGGAAATGTAAAACACCACTGTTTTCCAAATTTGGGTGACAGCCTATGCCTTTGCAGGGCATAATAATGTACCCTGAATTTGGGTATTAAATGGACGTCTTATGGAGAATTTCAATCACCTTGTTTGCCTAATAGGTGCTGATACTGCTGGATTCAGCTCTGAACCAGCTGTGGCTGGGTGGAACTGTTCAGAGAAGTAGTGCTACTGCTGGCTTATGAGTTCTCCAAACTTCGTTATTCACCTATCACATCAAATCACATCAAATCTCTCTCCTCGTGCATGGAACACTAAATGTGGGTAAATAAAAAAACTAAATACATGGTTTTAATGTACACGACGAGACGAATCTTTTGAGCTTAGTTAGGTCATGGTAGGGTAATGATTACCACAAACAAACAAAAAGTGCTACAGTGCGCTACAGTGTTCGATGTGACATTTTCGCCAAACTTCACTTTCACTTTTTGAGGAACTAAACACCGCCCTAGTGTCTCCTTTGAATGAGTGGGTGTAGGAAGATGACTATTGTGTGTGTTTATGACAAGGCAGCTGCGTGTGTAGCTAGTAGGTTGACAAACATCTGAACTTGGTTGTAATTTCTGAAAAGCGAAAATATCTCAAGTGCAGCTGTAAAGGATAAGAATACAACAGGACACGTATGCAGCTAAAATTTATAAGGAATAACTTCTACATGGACCAGTGTACACTAATTAGATGTTTACTTGCACTTCTCATCCCTGTTTAAGCACAAACTAAGATGAATACAATTGGTTATTGAGTCTTCTGTAGTGTATAAATTTCTTGATTTGCATTCTAATTTGATTCGAAACTATTTTAGTACTATTACTATACACGATCTTTGTCACAACCACTGAGTATGGGCCAGAGGCCGTGTAATAGAGTAAGCGGCTTGCGAGCCGAGATGGGCCAGATGGGCCGTGTAATGTTAAAGCCCATGAGGTGAATGGTGAAGTGCCGAGCCCGTGTCGGGTAGAGGCAACAATGAACAACAACTATCCCAAACCCTATCTTCTTCCTCTCCTCCGACTGCTCGAGCGGCGCCGCCGACTCCGATCCGCCGCGCGTGACGCCGGCGACCCCCTCTAGTTACCGTCCGGTCCTAGGATCGTGACATCTGGTATCAGAGCCACTCTGGCGTCTGTTATCCCCACCCAATCCACCACCAATTCACCCACCTCGCCCAGCCCCAGTCCAAGCCCGCCGCCGCCACCACCACCGCCACCTCGGAAGAAGCTAACCCTTACCGCGAGGATGGGCAACGCAGAAGATAAGCTCGAGCTGCTCGTGAAGGAGATGCAGTCGATTCAGCAAGGTCAAGTCAAGATCGCCACCGCCGTCGAGAGCTTCACTTCATGGACAAAACAAGCCGACAAGTTCTCCGTCGAGATGACCCAAGAAATTCAAGACCTCAAGTCGCGCATGAAGGCGTTAGAGTTGGCACAATCGGCCACTCCGCCGACAGCCCCGTCGCGCGAGGAAGTGGGGCAGGCCGACGGCCACCGCGTCGAACACAGCGTCCAGGGTGCTCCTGTGGGGTCACTGACCACCCGGGTCGCCCTGGTCAAGGGTGAGTTTCAACATCCCAAATCCATTCCTACAGATGTTGATGCACCTGAGTCCAGTGGAACCAAACATAATCATTTTGCACAACACCATGACCTCCAACGTTTCAAACTGCCCAAATTGGACTTTCCAAAGTTCAATGGTGACCATCCTAGAGTGTGGAGAGATAAGTGTGAGAAGTATTTTACCCTATACCATGTTCCAGTTCATTTATGGCCTTCTTTTGCTTCAATCTGTTTTACTGGAAATGCCTCACTGTGGCTTCGAAACTATGAAGCACAACACACCATTGTGAGTTGGCCTGAGCTATGCATGGCCATCGAGCAAAAGTTTGGAGTAGATATCTACCAGAATTACATGAGAGAATTCCTAAGCATCAAACAAACCACAAATGTCCTAGAATATGCTGGGAGGATTGAGGAAGCCAAACACAGAATCCTAGTTCATAACAGTGAACTAGATGAAGTTTTCTTTGTGCAAAAATTCCTTGGGGCCTCAAATATTCTATCAGTAATGCCATAGCTTTACATCAACCTAGGATTGTTGATGCGGCATTATCCTTGGCTTTGATGCAGGAAGATATATTGGAGGCATCTAACAAAAGAATTCAAGCAAGAGCTAAAGAAGTTCCAAGATTATTCAGAAAGAGTACTTCCCAGGCAACTTCTGCTCCAACCTCTGTTCCAGGAATATTAGGTGCAGCACCTGCACCTGACACAAGTCCAAGCAAGCCAAAGTGGGATGAAAAATTACAAGCATTGAGATCTGCAATAAGGGCAAAAGGGTTGTGCATGAAATGTGGAGAACCATACAACCCACAGCATAGATGTCCAAAGCAAGTCCAGCTCCATGTTTTGGAAGAAGTTCTTGATCTGTTTCAAGTTGATCAACAGGAAGATGTACAAGAAGGAACCTGCAGTGAAACAAGTGATGAAGAAGTACTCACTATGTCAATGTGTGTTGTGGAAGGTATACAAGGAAAGAAGACAATTCGTTTGCAAGGCATAGTTAACAATCAGGAGGTCTTAATCCTAGTGGACTCGGGCAGTTCTGGCATCTTCATCAGTGAAAGTCTAGTCCAGAAGGCTAAGCTCAAGACCTCTGACAGTGTTCCAGTTCAAGTGTCAGTAGCCAATGGCAACAAGCTGTCATCTAGTCAATCTGTCCAGAATTTGTGTTGGTTCACACAGGGGCAGACATTCACAGGTACAGCCCGAGTGCTACCATTAACTGGATATGATATCATACTTGGCATGGATTGGTTAGAAACATACAGCCCTACGTGGATTGACTGGAAAAGAAGAAAAATGAGATTCACTTATCAAGGCAAAAGAATTACATTAACTGGTGTGAAGGATTGCACTTCAAAGTGTACCAAGCTGCAACCAAAGAAGTTAAAAGGCCTATTGCGCAAAGGGGGTGTAGCACAATTGGTACAACTATTTGCCTTATCACCAGCAGATTCAGAGTCCACTCCTCCACCAGAAATTGAACATCTGATCCAAGAGAATATGCAATTGTTTGATGATCCCAAGATGCTGCCTCCACAAAGATCTTTTGATCATTGTATTCCAATAATTCCAGGAGTTAAACCAGTCAACATAAAGCCCTATAGATACAATCCCACGCAAAAGGATGAGATTGAGAGGCAAGTTAAGGAGATGTTGAGCAATGGTGTCATCCAAGCAAGCTGCAGCCCTTTTGCATCACCGGTGCTGCTGGTGAAGAAAAAAGATGGCAGTTGGCGGTTCTGTGTGGACTACAGACACCTGAACAATATCACTGTGAAGAACAAATATCCTCTCCCAATAGTAGATAAGCTGTTGGATGAGTTGCATGGTGCCAAGTGGTTCACTAAGCTAGACATGAGATCGGGATATCATCAGATAAGAGTCCAACCTCAAGTTTAGTACAAGACAGCCTTCAAAACTCATAATGGACATTGGGAGTTTAAGGTCATGCCATTTGGCTTGACCAATGCACCTGCTACTTTTCAAGCTGCTATGAACACTATCTTCTCTTCACTCCTCAGAAAATGTGTTCTCATATTCATGGATGACATCTTAGTGTTTAGCAAAACCTTGGAAGAGCATAAGATACATCTACAAGAAGTGTTCTCTCTGTAAAAGGCTAACAATTTGTTCCTCAAGCACTCAAAATGCTCCTTTGCCCAAAATCAGCTGGAGTACTTGGGACACATAATTAGTGGAGAAGGTGTTGCCACTGACCCAGTAAAGATCCATGCAGTGAAAAATTGGGCTACTCCAACTGATGTGAAGCAATTGAGGGGATTTCTAGGCTTGGCAGGTTACTATAGGAAATTTATACAAAATTATGGCCTTTTGAGCAGACCACTCACTGATTTGTTGAAGAAAAATACTCACTTCATGTGGACACCACAACTGCAGCAATGCTTTGACAACTTGAAGCAAGCTCTAATATCTGCTCCAGTGTTGGCCTTGCCTGACTTTTCTAAGGAGTTCACAATTGAAACCGATGCTAGTGATAAAGGAATTGGAGCTGTGCTAATGCAACAAGGGCATCCAATAGCTTACCTCAGTAAAGCCCCGAGTAAGAAATCTCAAACATTGTCAACATATGAAAAGGAGTGTTTGGCCATAATTTTGGCAATTGACAAATGGAAGCCATATCTTCAGCACAAAGCCTTTACTATAGCTACTGACCAAAAGAGTCTGATACACTTGGGGGAACAAAGACTGCTTGATGGTCTACAACACAAGGCATTTGTCAAGTTACTTGGGTTACAATACCAAATGTTATACAAGAAAGGGCTGGAGAACAAGGCAGCTGATGCCTTGTCAAGAAAATCAACTCATGATGAAGTCCATGCCTTATCCACAAGTCTTCCTCGATGGTTAGAAATTGTGGTAGAAGGGTATCACAAAGATGAGCAGACCAAGCAACTCCTCACAGAGCTTAGTGTGGCTGGCACCAATGAGAAGGGTTTCACCTTGGAAGCCGGATTGATAAGATACAAAGGCCGGGTGTGGCTTGGCTCACACACTGAAGCTCACAAAGCAGTGTTTTCAGCACTGCATGACAGTGGTCTGGGAGGACACAGTGGCATAGCAGCAACTTACAGCAAGATTAAGTCACTATTTGCGTGGCCCAACATGAAGAAAGATGTGCACAACTATGTATCTAACTGCCAGGTATGTCAACAAGCTAAATCTGAGCATGGGAAATTACCCGGTTTGCTGCAACCATTACCTGTACCCCATCAAGCTTGGCAAACAATCAGTATGGATTTCATAGAAGGCCTACCCAAGTCTAAGTCATTTGATATTATATTGGTCATCATCGACAAATTCACAAAATATGCTCACTTCTTGCCAATTTCTCACCCATACACTGCATTGTCAGTAGCTCAAGTGTTTCACAACCATGTTTACAAATTACATGGACTTCCACAAGTCATTATATCTGACAGGGACAAAGTATTCACTAGTGTGCTGTGGCAAGAGCTATTCAGGTTGTCTGAAACAACCTTGAACATGAGCAGTTCCTACCATCCGCAAACAGATGGGCAGAGAGAACACCTGAATCAGTGTCTAGAGACCTACTTGAGGTGTATGGTGCAGTCTTGTCCGAAGAAATGGTCACAATGGTTATCTCTTGCAAAATTTTGGTATAACACCACTACACATATAGCACATGGCAAGACACCGTTCGAGGTACTCTATGGACATCAGCCAAGACACTTTGGTATTACAGCAGCCTCTTCTTGTGTCTCAGCAGATCTAGATCAGTGGCTCAAAGAAAGAGAAGAAGTCACAAATCTCATTCGCCATAATCTGCTAAGAGCACAACAAAGGATGAAGAACCAAGCGGACAAGAAACGTCAAGAACGTCAGTTTGCAGTGGGTGATTGGGTCTATGTCAAGTTACAGCCCTATGTCCAGAAATCTGTAGCTCCAAGGCAAAACCAGAAACTGAGCTACAAGTTCTTTGGGCCTTATCAAATCACAAAGAAAGTGGGTACTGTGGCATATAAGTTACAACTTCCTGACACAAGTCTGATCCATCCAGTAATTCATGTGTCCCAGCTAAAGAAGGCTTTACCTCCTAACACCACAGTAAGTTCTGATGATCATCTGAACTGTATCCATCCAGAAACACCCTCTACTCCTGTACAGGTGCTTCAAACAAGACTTCAGAAGCTGGGCAACAAATCTGTTCCCTTTGGGTTGATTCAATGGTCTAACCTTCCTCAAGAGTGGGTCACATGGGAGAATCTTCAGGCATTACAAGTGAGTTTTCCGCAGTTCTCTACCTCCAACATTGGTGACTGAAGCTTCTGTCAACTCGAGGACGAGTTGCTTCTTAAGGGGGAGGGAGTGTCACAACCACTGAGTATGGGCCAGAGGCCGTGTAATAGAGTAAGCGGCCTGCGAGCCGAGATGGGCCAGATGGGCCGTGTAATGTTAAAGCCCATGAGGCGAATGGTGAAGTGTCGAGCCCGTGTCGGGTAGAGGCAACAATGAACAAACAACAACTATTCCAAACCCTATCTTCTTCCTCTCCTCCGACTGCTCGAGCGGCGCCGCCGACTCCGATCCGCCGCGCGTGACGCCGGCGACCCCCTCTAGTTACCGTCCGGTCCTAGGATCGTGACAATCTTGTTTGCAAATCTAATGCTATTTTGATCGATTAGCCTAAAACAATGGCCTTTTACGTTTCCACCACCCAGATTGTTACAGTGTGCACTTGCAGTCTCGATTATCATATCTTCCCACTCATGTACAAACATCAGACTAGGTTGCAGCCAAACCATACAATGAACAGTGCTAAAACCTTGGCTTAAGCCAGTGCTAAAACCTTGGCTATGACAACATGATAGGGAAAGATAAACATAGATGCATGATGTGTTCGATTCTTCTTCTACAGGCATTCGACTAGTCCTAGTCTGTGCTAGGCCTGTCAGGTTTCTTGACCAGGATAAACAAGGCGACCCGGTTGCTGCGGAATTCAGGATGCCATTGGTCCTGCTCGATGCAGGCAATGAGGAAGTCCTCCATTGCTGCCTCCAAGAAACACTCCAGAACAGCATCTGTACAATCGTAAGAGAGTAGTTGCCGTTTGATGAGTGCATCAGTCAATCCCATCCCAAAAGGAAACAGAGAAAAGGAGGCTCACCATTGCGGAGCTCTCCAGATAGTAGGATCGTGGTGTGTTGTCCTGACAGTTGGTTGAGGGTGAGCGGCAGATCATCCACCGCTTCCTCGTTGTAAATGACGTCGGAGCCGAGCACTAAAGCATTGAGGAATTGAAGGAAAAATCATCACATCAATCAGAGGCAGGCAGCAGTTGAATGCACGAGCAAGAGACAATGGAATCAAACAAAGGTTGGCAGCAGTGAGTCACCGAAATCGGGCAGTGGCTCCCGAAGCAATTCGTGGTGAGGATCATCGCCCCACACAAGCTCCGTGACGCGAGCGGAGCCCGGGACGTGGGGGTCGTCGACGTTGAGGCTGACGTTCTTCCTGAGCAGCTTGAGGCGGTCGGGGAGGTCGGTGAGGACCACATGGGCCCCCAGCAGCGCCGCGACGCACCCCACCAGGCCGCACCCGGATCCGAGGTCGACCGCCCGCGCGTCGCGGAGGAGCAGCTGCTGGGAGTCGACGGCGTGCTCGAGGAACTTGGCGAGCACGACGCCGCTGTCCCAGACGACCGCCCCGGTGACCCCCGGGGTGGCCATGGAGGAGGGGGACTGCAGCAGGGAGATGCGCCGCCCGCAGGCGTCGAGCTCGAAGGAGTGCGCCGCCTGGCGGACCAGGGCGTTGTTGCGGTGCGCCGTGGGCTGGCCGAGGCCCCACAGGAGCATCGTCTCCCCCGACGCGCTCTCCACCTCCCGCACCGCGCCGCCGTACGCGCCCATCCCGCTGCCCATCCTTCTCTCGACGGCGGCGGCGGCGCTCCGCTCCTCTCTTTCCTCTCGCGTCAGGTGAACCCAGAAGGCGAGAACCCGTCCGTGTGGAGGTGGTGTTGGGCCGAGCTGGGCCGGTCGTTAGTGTGAGAACAAAGCGGGCCGGCCGTTAGTGTGAGAACAAAGCCCAGCAGCAGCCGCTCCTCCTTCCTCCGCACGGTTCAGGTTGGCCCCACCACTCCTTGTGCGAACGCGATGCAATCCCCCGCTCCCCGTGGGATCGGCGGCGCAATTCAAAAGGCTGGCATCGAGGCTGGGCAGGGCAAAGCGCTCTCCATCGCCAGCAAGGCAGTAACGGCTAGCCCAACCCAACGCAGAACTCTCCGCTCCTCTTCTTCCTCTCGGCGGCGGCTCCACCTCGTCGTCGGAATCATCCCCGATCTCCGATCAAGGGCGAACAGGAAGAGGAAGGACTGCTGCTGGTGCTCGCGACGAGGCAAGCAACGATGGAGGAAGCAGCAACCGCCGTCGCCGCTGCGCCCGATTCGTCCTCGCGCCCTCCCAGGATTCGGGCCGCCCCCGTCAGAGTCGTCGGCAGGATTTGCCCCGGCGGAGACTCCAGAGGCTCCTTCAGGGTCTCCGCCCGCGTCTCCGATGCGGCCGGTTCCTCCTCCGCCTCCGTCTCCTTCATCCCCATCAACAAGGAGGCCACTCCTGCTGCCACTGGGTACGCCTGCTTGCGCTTTTACCCTACCTTGCCCCTTGCTAATTAGTTCTGCTCCTCCGATCCCATGAACTGGACCTGTGTTGGGTTGCAGGGCTCTGACTCCGCGCAAGGATTGTGAGTACAAGCTCGATCACTGCTATATGAAGGAGGATTCCTGCTCTCGCATCTTCAACAACGAGGTCAAACCCCTCCTGGATGACCTCTTCTCCGGCGACGGGCACAGTAACGCTTGCGTCGTCACTTGCGGTGCCGCCGCCAAAACCCTCATCATGGTATGTTTGTACTCCTCGATCAGATGTCCACCCTTCATTACATAAATTGCATTCTTTGATTGCGTTGTTTTCTTCAATCTTGATTACTCACGATTGAAATGACAATGCAGGGGTCCGAGGATCATCCAGGATTGCTCACCATGGCAATGGAGCAAATCCTCCACAGAGCCAAACCTATCGGGGCAGCCATCAGCGTTTCCTCTTATCAGGTGCTTCAGGACAGCCATGCCTTTGATCTTTTGGAGCCGAAGGACAGCGAGGTCCATGTGCTGGAGGATGCCAATGGAAGGACTCACCTCAAGGGCCTCTCCAGGGTACTTAGTTGCTTACAACTTCCCTTTTATTACCTTCATGTTTCTGCCTTGTTCTATCTCAGCCATCCAGCTTTTTATGTTTCTATTGTAAAGTAGACTAAAATTAATCATGCAATTCAGGTTGATATCAAGTCAATCGAGGAGTTTGCAGATCTTTGTTGTGGTGGTAGTTACAAGCTCAAAAATTCCACCAAAGCTTCAAACCAGTTACAAACCAGAGGACACCAAGGCTTTGTTATTTACATTTCCAGGTTTAATCAGCCAGGCGGAGAGTGCTGTGTAACAAAGTTAAATTTTCTTGACTTGGCAGGTTTGTTCTTCTCATGCATGCACATCAATTTCATATACTATGTTGCATGGCTTATTTAGTTTCTGCTCCTTGGTTTCATTAGGCTACGTTGGTACCAAGCAAAAGAACTGCAGTGGAGGGCTTGCTACATCAAATTCTAACAAGTCCTTATATGCTGTGATGAATGTTGTGCAAGCTCTGAACAGCAACCAGAGTTTCATACCCTACAGACCATATAAAGTAACTCGTATTTTGCAAGATTCTTTATGCAAGACAAGTGGTGCTGTGTTGATATGCTGTTTGGTAAGGATACTTGACATCTGCATTTTATTAAGACTTTTGTTTTCTTAGGTGCTTATGATAAATGAGCAATTGGCTTTCTGCACCATAATTTCAGTGGTTGCAGCCTTCTATTTTTTATTATCTTGTTGGTTATGAGAAAAAAGTTTTTGAAATGGAAAGTTACTCAATAACATATGAGTATAACATTATGTTACTGTTCAACAACATGTTCCTAAAATAGTTGAGTATATGTCCTAGTACCTCTGATCTAACTCAAAAGAGAATGTATCCATGTAAAAGTTCTGTTATCTTTGCTGTTGCTTGACAGAACATTCATTCCCATATCAGCCTGAAGTTAGCTATGACTATTTACCGTACCCTTATCTTTGTTACCTTATGCTTCTTGTCAGAACTGATACATACCAGACGTTACATGCAATCTAAGTGTATGCTTTGCCTTCTTTGTGTAGGATGAAGTTTCCTGCCAAGATGCAGTCTCCACTCTTACTTTAGCTTCTCGCTCAAGCCAAGTGGTCAATGAACAATCTTACAACTTATCAAGTTGTTCAAAGTTAAATGTAAACCTTTCAGCAAGAACCAAGAATTTGTCGAGGTCCTTGCTGCCCTCTATCCAGCAACGAAGTTCCATACAACAGAAGCATGGCCGAACCCAATTTGTTAGCAGTGCAGTAAAAGCATTTCGAACCCCTGCTGCCAATAAGAGGTCACATTCTGATTTTGGAAGTACTACATTTTGATATTGATATTTTGTTAAAAATGCGAAGCTAATGGTGACTTTTGTTTTATGCAGGTCTGAAGCAACCATGCATTCAGCCAAAAAACCTGCAAGCTCAGTCTCTTCAGTTAATGTGAACCACTCAAGGGCTAAGTCTATTTTGAGTGGCAGGTACCACACTGTTCATCAACTCCTGAATATCTCAACCACCTTCTGTGAACCTACCACTAAATTGGCCCCCTTTTTTTTGTGCAGGAGGTTGTTCAATCCAGCTACAAATTCATCAAAGGTACATATATCTTTAACATGTTCCTTCTTTGTGCCCTGGCACGCATGTAGTATGTGGGTCATTGGGTGTTGAAGTTATCATTCTTATGTTACTAACTACTCCAAGTTGCAATTTATGAACTATATAGGACTTTAAGATAGACGATGTGCCAACTGTGGTAGAGAAAACTGAGGTTTGTATACTTTAGCAACCCATATGTAGATTTGTCGTCGATCATCAGTGAGCATATTTTTACTGGAGCTTCCTGCATCATTCAACAGGAGGGTCGGTCATCACTTAGCATGGCAATTCAAGTCCCATCACCAGTTGAGGTACTTTAGCTTCCTTCTAGTGGCATTGCAAGCATATGATAATCTTAGAATCAATGGTCAATTGGTCACCATATATCAGTGCAACATGCAGGCCTGTGATGAAACAGAAAAGGTTGTAGCTGTGGTGTCATCTAAATTGCAAGGCATGGCAATTAAAGTCTCCTCACCAGTTGAGGTACTTTAGCTTCCTTCCAGTGGTATCGTGAGCATATGATAATCTTAATGGTCAATTGCTCATCCTACATCGGTGCAACATGCAGGCCTGTGATGAAACAGAAAAGATTGTAGGTGTTGTATCACCTCAATTGCAAGAAGTAGTGCCTTGCAGCGTGAAAGAACCGCCATCAGTTGACATGCAAGAAAAGGTATCCTTTAAGAAATAGGCAAATAGATGATCTTTTGTTGTCTGCAATCTCAGTATGAATATCATAAACGTGTAGCATCTCTGTCCCATTGTTCAGGATTCTCTTTGTTCCATTGTTCAGGACCATTCGTCTTCAGAATTGGATGCAGAGAATTCATATTCTGACTTTGGCATGACATGCTCATCTGATATAGCTGGTATAACACATCTCTTGACCCCATTTTTTTTTCCTGAAAGTTAATTATGAAATGGTAGAGTGTATTCTCAATTGCCATCACTTCCAGATGAATTTGTTGCGAAGACTCCAGTCTGTGCCACCCAATCCTCTCCAAAGTTGAGCGACCGACTAAAAGAGATATCAAACTCATTGAAGCTTCTTAGCTCCAGGCCACTGAATATCACAAAACAAAAAACAGATATGGTTTGTACCGTCAACACAGATGTTGCTGAACCAAAAACTCCCGCGGCTCACTTGAAGTTTGGACATGCTGAAGATCTTCAAGAGTCACTCAAGGGTCGCAGCACAGGGATTAAGGTTACCTGTTTGTAACTCATTGCGCACACTTATTATTATATCATTAGCTTTCCTGATAAATTGTTTCTTTTTTTTCGCAAACCAGAAATCCCTGGCTCAAGAGTGCTTGACAGTTCTAAACAGTGCTAATAAGTAAGTATTGTCCTTGTCATTTATTGCTAACTTGGATTTATTTATGTTTTTCTAATGCACATTTCCATATCATTGCAGGGAGCAGTTGAGAAGCCTTAAGGTTAGCTAAGAGTCTTAAAGACTATGCCGCAACCACAACCCCACCCCTCAGAAAAAAATATTACTTATATATCTTGCTAAGCTGCTCTTGATGTGCAGGGCATTGGAGAGAAAAGGGCAAATTATATACTTCAACTCCGAGAGGAGTCACCAGAGCCATTGAAAAATGTAAGCATTCCATCTTGAATTCTTAGAAAATAAATTTTAATAATGGGAAATGATATATGTAGAATGGCACTGAAGTTTTTTCCCCGTCCAGATTGACGATCTCAGAACCATCATTGGGATGAATAAAAAAGAGGTAGCTTCACTATATTTATGCATTCCATTTCATTATTATAATAAATATGGTCATATTATCCAATTATGAACTTATTTCGCTACATTGTCAGTAGAGATGGTACATATCTGTTAATCCGATGTACAGTAGCAAGTGTGTTTGAAAGGTTACTCACTGTTGCTACTTTGCTTTTTCCATTTTGGATAGATCAGCAAAATGATGTCAGCGATGGTTCTGGACTCAGATGAACAATGATGGGCTCTGTTGATTTCTTTCCACCTAGGAAGGGAGATGGACGATGATGTGATCTATTCTACATTTCTACCTACATACTCCCAATCTGTTTGATTTGAAATGTTTTACCTTGGTGTTTGTTGTTGAGAGTTGAGAGATTCCTGCAGAACCCCAATGCTCTTGGGTGTTGCATGTGAGAATAATTGGATGTATTTGTTGCTGTTACATACATATATGTATTGTAGTACAATCATGTATCATGCTAGTTTCATACATGACTTTCATACATGACATGCTGTGTAAATACAAACCGAGAATTGGAAAGTTTTCCTGTCTGTTTTGTACTGAAAGTTGCTGGAACTATCAATTACCATGACATACTGGTAACACTGGTGAAGAAATTGGGCGAACAAATTCAGTTTTGCAGCACCTATATATGCTACTCCGGGGAATGAGAAAATAAAATCAGGCAACGCCCTCAGATGCCAGCACCAACCTAGGGCGCTGCTTGTATTATATTTAGAATCATGCCCGAGCAAGGATTTCAGGTGTCCAGTTTGTTACCATCAGATCGTGCTCGTCTCCAAGTTTGCCATCTCCTTGAAGTGGGTCAACTGAAACAACCAAAATCACCAGTTCACTGACAGAAAGGCTTGTTGCCTGGATGCTGAGCTGACTCCCCGGTTCTATCACGAAGCCACCGGGGACGCAGCACTCAGATTGTAGAGTGTAAGTAAACACGCGCGAATACAGTTTGCATTGTTCATTCGGCTGCTTTGTGGCGGAATCACCGCACAAGGGATGAATGGAATCAGTCTGAATACTGAGAGAACTCTGCCAACGGATTCAGTTCTGCAGCTCGTGTTAAGGAATGCTGGTGCCGCGGGAAGGGGACACAGAGAGAGCCCGACGGCAACGCGAGCGCCGGAACGGGGGAATTGGGAGACACAGAACGAACGAAACCACACGCACGTCTGTGTGCGGCGAGATAAAAACGAGGGGAGCGGTCAGGAGGCCCGCCACGTGCGTGCGGAGCTCCGGCACGCTGTTGGGTAGCGGCCGGCCGGATGGATGGTGGCCACGCCGAGGGAGGCCGGACTGCGCCTGTGCGCTCTACTGTTCCAGGATCCCGACTGCGGCGGGGGGAAGGCTTCAGAGCTCCAGTGAGGGTGGCAATGTGGCTGCGCAATAGGGACGGGCTCGTGTTCGTGAATCTCGGGGGCTCGCGCGTCGAAGGAGAGGAATGGATGATCGATGATCAGGTGATGATGGAGACAGAGCTGCTCGGCGGCAGCGCGCGGCAGAGCCCCTGACGGCAACAGATATGGGTACTGAGGCGGTGTTTAGATGTTAGAATTGGGAAGTTGAATTTGGAAGTAAGATATCACTTTATAATTATTTTGCTATTGTAGCATTTCGTTTGTATTTATAAAAAATTATCTAAAAATGATTAATTAGGCTCAAAATGTTCAAAACTGTGCAATTAGTTTTTGATTTCATCTACGTTTAATACTCCATGCATGTTATGACATTTTGATGTGATGGAGAATTTTCTTTTTGCACAGTGTATTTGTGAGTTTTTTTTTGGAACTAAACAGGCCCTAAAGCTTAATGGAGATGGTGCCCCAAAAACATATGTGTAATTGACCATTCCCCGTTTATTCACCAACACCACAGTGAAGGGTTTTTTTTTGTGGAAACGAACACGATAAGGAAGTCAGTCCCTGAACACTGATAACACGATGTAACCACTGTTCAGGGACTCCGAAGAGTGCAACTATTGCAAATTTGCAAGCAGTCGAGCACTATCCCTACACACTACCTCTTACGTGCTCGAGTGTGAGAATCTGCTTCAGCAAGGATTTCAGGTAGCCGGTCACACGGCCAGTTTTACACCATCACTTCCCCGTCCCCATCACGAAAGTTGCGCGGTACATCCACATGTACCTCTACATCAGACAATTTCCTTCCCCTTTGAAATGATCCTCCATCAGCTTGCTTTCCCAGCTGAAGCAACCCAAATCACTTGAACGTCATTGCTAGTGATATCCCGTCGGTTCTCTTCTCCCTCTCCTCGGCTCATCCCCACAAAGGCACAAGCACAAGACACCAGCAGTACACGGGTGGGTCTGGGTACACCATTTTCTCTTTCTTTTTTGCCGCTTTTGCACTCCACCACCCCGTGCGGCTTTCACTCCCAGATCTGGAGCCTGCATCACCCTCTCTCTCTCTCTCACACACACACAAACACACGCCGAGAGGGACACCCAAACCGTACCAAACCAGCGCGGCACCAACCATTGCTCCCTGACACCAATCATAAGCCGGCCGGGCTCCCAGTCCCAGCTGCAGTGAGAGTGAGCCAGTGACACACCACCCACTCTCTCATCTCATATCCAACTCCACCCAACCCCGCTACACCCCAGACGCATCGAATCGGAAAATAAAAGAGGCGAGGATAAAAAATTTCGCACCACCAACTGACCGCAACCTCCCAACTCCTACTCTCCTAGTCCTAGCAGCTCCCTCCCTCCCTAAACTCGCAAGCAACCTGCGGCCGAGCCGAGCCGTGCACCAGTTTGTCCCGCGTTGCTGCTGCTGCTAGCGCCACAGCCATTGTCGGCGGGGATGGGCAGCATGGCGCGTGCGGTGGCGGCGGCGGCGGCGGCGCTGGTCGTCGTGGGCCTGGCGTCGGTGGCGACGGCGCAGATGGACAGCTGCAACGGCGAGCTTCCACCCGTGCTCGTCGCCAACTACTCCGGGCTGGCCTGCCAGCCGGTCTGGAACAACTTCGTGCTCCGGGTACGTACGCGCGCCGGTCGCCGCCGGCATGCTCCTTGCTGCCAATTTCTGCTTAAGCATGCTTTCATATTTAGGTCACTGTGGAGCTTCTGTACTGTAGCTGGAGCATTTGGCCGTCTATATGAAGGATGATGTTGTTCAGTTTCAATTGTTGTTTGGGAATGGTTTTGGGCTGAGAGATCTGTAGAGAATTGGGATGGATCTTGTTGCCTAGCTAGATGGTTACAGTGAAATTCAGAAACTCTGCTCTCATGTTGTTGCTTAGTGAACTTGGCAGTAGCAATGATAACTGATTAGGGATTTCGAGTTAGCTATACCATGTCAGCAATCGATCGGCAATGTTTCATGCAGAATTCTTAGGACTAGAGTTGGTTTTGGTGCTGGCAGTAGCTGCAGAGCCAAGAAGCGTACACTGTACAGTTCAGAAAGGAAAGGGGACCGACAGTCGTGCAATAATTCATCTTTTAGCAGAAACAGCAATAATGCATTAATTCATGATCTTTCAAGAAAAACAAAACAACACAATAGAAACTTCACGGTTCAAGACTCCAGTAGAATATTCAGGTTACGATGAAGTGAGTGTCTACTGCCTAGCAATCTTTATCACAGCATTTCTGACACAGCAATCAACTCCTGCGATCCATTGCAGTATCACCAGGACAAGAACAACGTCCTGCGTGTAGTCCTGTCCACGATGTACAGCACGGGGTGGGTGGGCATGGGGTTCTCGAGGGACGGCCTCATGATCGGTTCCAGCGCCATGGTGGGGTGGATCGGCAAGAAGGGTCTCCCCCACATCCGGCAGTTCGCGCTCCGCGGCAAGACGAGCTCCAAGGTGGTCGTCGACCGGGGCTTCCTCGTCTCCAACGACCACGACCACACCGTCGTCGTGCAGCAGGCCAGGATCCACCTCGCCTTCCAGCTCAAGTTCTCCTACCGCCTCACCCACCAGCACATCATCATGGCCTTCGGGAACAGCATCCCCGTGAATAACAAGCTCACCAAGCACCAGAGCATGACCTCCTTCACCTTCGACTTCACCACCGGTATGGTGTTCATCTTGTTATGCTTGAAGTTTTACCGGCTTCATTTGATAAAAAATTATGCATTCATCTTGAGTTCGGTTGATGCTTTTCAGTCAGCATGATCCTGCAGACATTTTGTGACACGTACTCCGTACTGTATATTTTTGTGAATATAGTTGCAGATAGGAAATTGTATTGAAATATAATAGATTTCGCTAACAGAAATCAAGTGGGCAATAAGAAATACTTGCACCTGAAAAATCAGCCGACAAGTCCACTTGAACTGTAACCCATATGTGTCGGTTGGCAGAAAAAGGTTTTTGTTTCTTCAAGCTTCAGTCGTCAGCGGCTGCTTTATTTCAGCTCCCAAATCTACATCTGCCGACTTCACGAGTAGAAACGCAATAACAAAACTTTCTGGCGATCAACAAATCTTTACAGAGTTTACAACAACTCATCGAGTCGAGATTCATCTGCAGGCAAAGCTTCTGTCGACGGATCATTCCCCTACGGCCTGAGGCGTGCCCATGGCGCGCTCAACGTGTTCGCCTGGGGCGTCCTGATGCCCATAGGCGCCATCATTGCGCGCTACTTCCGGCGGATGGACCCGCTCTGGTTCTACCTCCACGTCGGGCTCCAGTTCGTCGGGTTCATCATCGGCCTCGCCGGCGTCGTGGCCGGGGTGGCGCTGTACAACAAGATCCAGGCCGACATCCCGGCGCACAGAGGTCTCGGCATCTTCGTCCTCTTCCTTGGCATCCTGCAGGTCCGTCGTCATGGCTCCCTGTCCAGAATCTGAAACTGACACACCTGACAAACACACAACAACGAACAATCTGAATCAGAGAACAGCTAGCTTCTGATTGTCTGAACTGAATGTTTGCATGAAACCGTTGCAGATCTTGGCCTTCTTCCTGCGGCCGAACGCGGACTCCAAGTACCGCAAGTACTGGAACTGGTACCACCACTGGGCGGGGCGGCTGGCGCTCTTCTTCGCGTCCGTCAACATCGTGCTCGGGATCCACGTCGGCGGCGCCGACAACTCGTGGAAGATAGGCTACGGCTTCAACCTGGCCGTCATCCTCATCGCCGTCATCGCGCTGGAGTTCATGCTGTGGACGAGGTGGTCCAAGAACAGCACCTCGACGCCGACCTACTAAAGGCTGCTGACATGGGTGGTGGCGCTGTGATGACAGCCCCTGTTTATTATTCTTTTTTGATCTTTTTTTCGAGGGTCTGATGTTGTGTTGCTTTGACCCTGTTTTTGTTGGTGCATGTATTCTTCAGAACTGCAATTGTAAGTGTGAGTTTAAGCGAGTGCAATTGCACTGCTGATCATAGTTCTGCACGCCCCTATAGTGGTATATATGTTTTTTTTTTAAAAAAGCATGCTATGGTGGTGTATGATAATTTGAACGAGAATGACAGTGCCCATAGTAGCTTCACCAATTTGTTTACTCTGAAACGGCCCCGTATCAACACGCACACATCTGTACCCTTAATGCGGACCTGTATGT
Organism: Echinochloa phyllopogon; assembly: GCA_033239725.1. Lineage (NCBI taxonomy): Eukaryota > Viridiplantae > Streptophyta > Magnoliopsida > Poales > Poaceae > Echinochloa > Echinochloa phyllopogon. The sequence continues at coordinate 15,885,452 of BTCW01000003.1, read as the reverse complement.
AGGTCCGAGACAAACTAGCCCACTAACTCAACGGAGCCCAATATCTCTGTAAAATAACCAAGCGGCCCTAGCCCACAGCCCATCGCGTCAGCCCATCTCTTTTACGAGATCCACCTCTTTTTTTTTTTGAAACACCGTACAAACGCCCACGCTCACGTACATACACGCCCACCCTTATAAATATACGCATGTAACCCTTTTTTATGAGCATTTTTGAATCTAACTATATGCATGTATAATCTGTAAATCTGTATCGATGTGTCATCTAGGTTCCGGATTCTCAAAATGTGTTTTCATATCAACAAACTTGACTGGGTGTATCAACTAGATCCTACTAAAACACGTTTCTAGATCCTAAAACTTGTCCAGAGATATCATCTGAATCCCTAAACCCTAAAATTACATGTTGGAACAAGTTCAAAAAATTAGAATATTTTTTAAAAGATCAAGATCTAGATGGCATACCCGAACAAGATCATATATTAAAAGTGTATTTTGAGAGTTCGAGAATCTAGTTAGCACTGCATTACAAACTTAGAGCTCGTGTATGTTACTTATTTACTCTATATAAATAATTGATCCAAATCTACATAATCAATTAGAGCTGAGCTATTGTGTCTTGTTTGTAGACTTTAAGGACTTTGCTGGAAAATGTGGTGGGTCAAAAAAAACGTACGGTAGACATCTCAAAGAGTCACAGCTCATAGTAAACATCTCAAAGATTCACAGCTCATTGCTGGACAATTTATGAGCTTTCCGATCTCGTGCTGGCTAGACTTAGGCTCTGTTTGGTTACCCTGACTTTTTTTTAGTAACCTAAACTTTAGTCCCTTTTAGTCCCAAAAATGCCAAACAGGGTGACTAAGAGGGACTAAACTCTAGTCCATATCTCATAAGTCCATAAGCTCCATTTTGGTGACTTCTTGGGACTTCTACTGACTTTTTCCCCACTACCCTCATTAAATGCCCCACTTGGCTGTTTGGTGCCAAGGGGTGTGAGTGCAAGGCTGCAAGAGTAGTATGGTCTTTGTTCAGTCACTTAAATTACTTTTAGTCACTTTAAGTCCCTACAACCAAACAACACAACCGACTAAAGTTTAATCCCTAGAAGTCACTACAAAAAGTTACCTTGAACCAAACAGGGCCTTAGGAGATTTGGATCAAGGTTGAGATATGATCATTTACTGTACCATTCAAACCGATCTCGGAATAATAATAAGACGGATCCGAACACGAGTAACTCGCGACTCGTGAGTCATCTCTGTAGCCTGCGTCTCCACGGCCGCACGGCGTCACTCACTACTCGGGTCCCAGCAGCTTCCCACGTTCCCACCACGGGGACGCACGGGGTCAGCGGCTGCATGCAGCCCTCGGCTCGGCGCGCTGCATACGACGCCACCCTACTTGTATTTTTCTCCGCAGATACGACGGCCGCACGACTGAGCTCATCCCCGCGACTACACCTCGACCTCATCCCAGCCTCTGAGCTCTCTGGGACAGGGCGGGGACGGGGGTTCCCTCCCCGGCACCCGGGTGGCAAGCAGAGCGCAGGCCTAACTCTCGCGCTACCGCCTACCGGGCCAGTGTGCCTCACCGCTAGCCATATATTCTCCCGTCGCTGTCCACGCACGCGTCACCGGGAGACGGACAGACGGTGGTGGCGTCAGGTGCTTCGACCTCCGTCGACCACGACGCGGTGGCGGGTAATAACACACTAACACGATCGAGTACGCGGCACGATAAATGCCCGTATCCGGGGAGTGCGAGTGCGCTGATGAATAAACCGCAGGGAAAGCGAACGCCGGCCTGGAGCGACTATTTTTTGCCGCGGCGTGCACACGCCACACGGTCGACGACCGCCCGGCTCGCCGCGCCATATCTGTTTCGGGTAAGCGGTGAACTTGGAACCAGTAACCGTGTGACGTAGGTGTCGGCGTCGACGCGTCGTCGTCCCCGGGCCCCGGCGAATCTATCTGGTAGCTTATTTTGTTGCTATAATAAACCTGATCTGATCTAATGACGGCAGTAACCAGGATATGCGCGCGAAGGGCGTATAGTATAGGCAAGTAGGCATGGCTCTTATTCTCCTAAACTGTTCTGGTCGAATATAATGTGGACGGACCGGTTGTTTCTTCTCTTGATTTTTTTTTCTTCCCTTGGAGATGGACTGTTTTTTTTTGGACAATTCTGAAGTCAGCAAGAGATAGATCGACAGGACTGCAAAAATAGCCAGCAGATATATGATGCCTCGAAGCACCACCGCGTACGTCACTGAAGAGCGACGCAACCATGGCTTCTGGCTACATATGACCTGGCCATATTTGTCATCGATCTGGTCTATACAGGTCAACCATGGCTTCTGTTTGATGTAAAATATCTCAACTGCCCACAGAAAGGAAAGGGAAGAAAAAAAACAAAACCCGTCGCCTCTCAACTTAAAGCTGTATAGTAACGGACACCTTAACGCTATGTAGTAACTGACGCGGTCAAGTGGCGCCTTCCGTGAAGAAGAAAAAAGAAAAAAAAAACTTGAAGCTATGGACATGGCTCACAATCGACTTGTGGGGTCATTGGGGGATGAAAGGGCGGCTTCAAGCCTTGTTCAATTGCGCATGGCGGATTGACATGGAATAGAAGAAAATATAGTTCAATTCCCTGCTGGTGTCTCTTTATTTGTGATAATTTACATCAAACAGAATAAGAGTTGAGCGGGCGAAATGTAGGTTCATGTAATTGTTTTGGCTGTGAATGAAATGTTGCTAAAATAAACTGCTGAACTTTGAGACACCTTTGCCATTCGTTTTTCTTGCGAAATTTCTTAGGCATTTCTTTAAAATATCTCAACTGCCCACGGAAAGGAAGGAAAAGAACTTGTCGTGTCTCACCTTAAGGCTATAGTAACGGACACCGTCTGCTGGTGCCTTTCTTGCAAAGAGGGAAAAAAATGCTTAAGGATTAAGGCTACGGGCATGACTCACAATCGTCTTGTGAGGTCCTTCCTCGGTTCTAAAATAGACTCCTGAGTTTTGAAACAGCTTGCAATTCATTTTTTCTCTCTCTTTTAGCGAAATTTCGTGGCTATTCTTCAATAATGCTTCGGTTACACCAGTTACTATTTACTACTTTATTGCAAGTTGTTCCAAAATAATTGACTGTTTATAGATACATAGGCTTTACTATGTACCTAGACATAACGTATATCTACGTGCATAACAAAAACTATATATCTAGATAAAATGGAAACAACCTATAATTTAGAACCGAGGAAGGACTTAATTAGAAAATAGCAATTCCACCGGCTGCTAGTGTAGGCATTACACATCAGTATGTTATTATGTACTTGAGACATATTGGATTTGGTTTTGGCAATTCATAAGTAATCAAGGAGAAAACTGCAAAAGCAGCCATGCATAAGAGATGTGCTGCGTCGTTGTAGACACACAACTCAAGCTACACTGACTTAAATTGTCTCAACTGCCACCAGAGGAGCAGGAATTAACTCTATGCTTCTCAACGAAGCAATATCGACAGGACTTTCATCTAGTGTGATAACTAGGCAGTAGTAGTTCATTTGCTCCCCTAATACAGTCGCAAGATTTAAAAAAAGGCAGCACGTACATAAAAGCTTTCCTGATATCACTATGTCAGTTCTTATATATTTTTTTGGATACAACCGAATGCTGCTAAGTTATACACTTATACTACTCCAGAGTTTTGAAATAGATTAGCCATTCTTCAGTGCTTCAGTTACACCCATTACCTGTGCTCCGGAAAAAACTACTTTACCAGCGGCAAGTGTGGGCAGTAGAGAACCGGCCGTCCAGGATTTTGGCCGGCCTTTCTTCCATAACCTCTGATCGCCGGTCATGGCAACGCACCCGCAACACAAGAAACCGGAAGTAACAGAAGAAGACTATTGGCACCAGGTCCCCAAGGGAGGTTTTTACATCGGCCTCCGCTGGAAAGAGCAAGGTGCCCGTTCAGTCGAGAGGGTTGGGCATATTTGGGACCCTTTGCAAACGTCACGTTTTCGAACAATTCGATCGACAAACAAATCATGAGCACCAAGAGAAACTACGTGCCAACAAATGTATGACTGTTTATGACTCCATCCCGTACCAAAAAAATTACATTACAATCCCTGTTCACACAACACCCAACCTATCAGCTGCAAATGTTATGGCCTTCATTAAATCCGGGAAACTTGATTTGTAATGATATTACGAGATTATAATACTATGAGACATACTCACATACCTATTCAGATGAAACTATTGTTTATAATGTTCTCAAAATATATAAATACCACACAACACCAACAAGAATTAAACATGATCGCCGTACAATTGCAAGCCCTCGCTCTCAAGGACTCCATCACTGACACATGGGCCTAGATCCAGGCAGGCATGTCAATGACCAAGTCACGATGATTGTTTTTCTCACGCAGTCAAATCCTTATCCTCCCTAATCATTTGGAGTCACTTCGATGGATCCTCTCTTGCACCATTGAGATTGTATTTACTTTACATGGAATTTATGGCACCATAAAAATTACATAAAAGATATTACTAGATTACTTTAAGCATTTCAAGTTGACCATTTTTATTTCTAAATTGGACATCCATTTTCCATATATTGCATTCATTTCCATTAGATTGTCTCCTACCCACATATGTAACCTAATTTCCGAGGCGTATATGTTCGTGCTCATGTGTTTTATTTATTTTTTCTGGTTATTAACAATGTAATTTATAGATAAAAATACGATCTTAAATAAGAAAGTGCCTCGATCCAGAGGCACATCTTTATAACTTGATTATAGTTGAAAACGCACCCATATGGGGAGATACATGACGCACACAAGAAAATCAAGAATTAGTTCTAGTAGAAGTATATGCATTATAATCGACCCAAATTCATGAGACTAAGGTTAGGTCGAACAATTTTCACCGAAGAACCTTTTGTTGATGCTCCCCTCTCCCCACTCAAGGCACTCAGCTTGGCAATTTCCCCGTGGTAACAGGGAACCATGAGGATCCGCCCCGTGTGCGACAGGGGCGAGGGGAATATTCCCCGCGGGGCTGGCGAGGAGGGGCCTCAAAAGGCAGTCGTGACGGGGATGCTGGTAATTTTATCCCGTGGGGATCTGAAATGCAAGAAAAAAATACATATAGCCCACCTAAGAAGTAGGCAACCAGCCCAATACGACCCAACACCGAAAACCATAGGAATCCAGCCGTGATATATATAACACAAGAGACTTCAATGTGAACCCTATTCCCATTCCCTTCTTCCCTCTCTCCTAGCCGCCGCCGCCGCACGAGAGCACCGAGCGCATCTGCCCCCTGCCCAGCGGCTCCGGCCATCCATCCATCCTTCGCTCCTCGACGTCCCCATCCCCCGCCTACGTCTGCTCGGCTTCGACTTCTCCAGCACCGACACTCCCCACGACTACACCTCGACCTCATCCCAGCCTCTGAGCTCTCTGGGACAGGGCGGGGACGGGGGTTCCCTCCCCGGCCCCGACCCGCCCCTCCACATTGCCAACCTAACCCCCCACCCACCCAACGCACTCTACCCTATGGGCCCTGCAACCATGTTGTTCGCCGCTGCCGCCACAGTTTACCAATTTCACACGCCTCATGACTTATCACTTGTTCTATCACTTATGAGAAATAGGTGGAATTCAAGAGGTACATCCCTTCTTTACTTTTCTTTTTTATCATTAATCGCTGACAGATGGACCCTTGTATATGTGGTAACCCACATGTCAGTGGGCGATGGCTCAAAAACGCGCCCCACAATATCCTTCTTTCTTCATGTTCACGCAATGTTAGGTGGTGCAACCATTTAAATATGGATACTCTGCAATAGCCTCAAATCCGTCATTTATTTTCTCATACCTATTCAAGCTCCACCAAGCCAAATAGTGGATCTGAGATACATGCATCAATTCCTACCTGCCTTCTCCTTGAAGATTCGCCGCATATACATTACATAGATCTATCAGTACTGTTCTTCTTATTCCCTTGCAAATCTTTCTTCGTTGAACATGTTTTTCTTGTCGTGTCCCTCTTCATGATTAATCTATATTATGTTGTTTCTTCTGTTGGATAGATCTTCTTGATCTAAATCGCATCACAGAGTTCTTTCAGAATTCAAGTCTAGATTAGGTGAGGTGCATACAGAATTTCTCCATCTCCTGAAGGGCAATCATAAGATATATATCTCCCTCATCAATCCATTTCTTTTCCATGTTGGAAACATCGATATTTTTTTGTACGTTTTGATACTATTCAACATATGGAATTCTATGAAAGTATTGTTTTCATTTAATTTATCTCTTTGAATTTCTCACAAAATTGCAAGATTTAGCATCTTATTCGTTGACTCTGAATGGATGGTATATTTTTGTTTTTCCTGCCACAATGATTCCTTTTTTGAACCACTTCCTTTTACCTAGCGCAGATCCATTGTTTGCTCCTTATAACTTATTGTATACCAACAACTCTTCTCTTCTTATAGATCCTATTTGTTTCACCATGCATTTGGCGACCTAAGGAGGGTGAAAGCATTCGCACGAGGATAAGGGAAGACAAAGGGGATATTGTTTTACCCATACTATGCATGGGTTTATGGTAAGGAAAAACCACATAGCTTTGAGGAGGTCGCCAGTTTAGAAAAAAGGTTAGCATCTTACTTTAAAATTCTAACAACTATATGTTATTCAGCTTTTATTTGGTTTAGTTTGATATTGAGATAGCTTCTATAGATTAGGATGTTTTGCATGATGATGCTGAAATCGGGGAGTAAATATCAAGTAATATATTAAAAGAAATATTATTATTTGTCTCTGACAATTCCATCTTCTACAAAACAAATACTCAAAGTAGACAAGCCCGCTTAAAACTATCTCAATTAGAATGCAAGAATTGGTTGGGTCAACATATTTCATTGTAGAGCACTTATAAGAAAATAAAAGTAGTTATGCCTAGAAGATACATAAAACATACTTTCTCATTTTGTCGAACTCATAGGTGAAAAGAAGCATGGCTTATGTTACCCGAACATGTATCTTCTAGATAAACTCCACGTCTATGCAAGGAAAACCTTTATTCACTAAAATTGACATTAGACTATTGTCCATATTGACCGAAGATTGTCAAGTTACTACATGATTATAGCATTAATACAATTGATTCAAAGAATCCAAAAAACTTAGTGTAGTTAAGTTATTTTTGGTGCAGTGTATCATTAGTGGATTGTTTCTTCAATTCTTCCTCTCTTCAGTAAGATATATTATGATACTCTAATGATCTTTTTCTATTAACCACTTGTTTACATGGATAATCAAAGGATTGCTAGTTTTTATCCCATCTTTGTGGCTTCAAAATGACCATTAGAATCATCTATGGTTAGAACAAGAGCGATGCAATTCCATCATAGTTAGCATTCTCTTTTCAATTATATGATTCCTTGCCTTTAGAGAACTTGTCTTTGGCATATGCATGAGAATCGACGAAAAAAAGATGCAATCGACAAAAGAAAATTTGGATTGGCTATACAAAAACAACAATGTATGACTCACCATTTAAAGTTATAATCCATGATAAACTCTTAGCTGCATGTCCCTTTTGGTTACACTAGATCCATAATATAATCATGATTTTCTTTTCTTATACGGTTGCTTGCCTTGTAGGAATCTTTTTTACATAACAACACAAATCAACGTGTAAAGAAGCAAATGACAAAAAAAAAGTTTGAATGGGCTATACGAAAGCCAACAGCGGTGTGACTCACCACACATAAAGCTGTATTTCATCATGATAGTAATATTGGCAGTATATTTCTAGTTGTTACACTAGATCCATAATCCGGTGTGCATAATCGTCTTGTTCCTCCCTTTATGAGCCGGAAGGATAAACATCTCCCTTCGATGCAGCTAAAATTGGTATTGATGGTGTGATCTCCTACTTGCAAGTCCAAAACACAGCCATGATTTCTAGGTAATCCAGCGGGCAACCGCACCAGGCACCACCTCGCGCCGTCACGCGCTCCGCCCATCGCACACATGATTCCTCCAGGCCTGACGTGGTGGCCTGTGGACGCATCCACGTCCCCACACTATCGAATCCCACCCGTCCGTCAAGAATCCCGCGGTCAACATCCTTCCCTGGTACCCCACGCCAAGATGCACTAGACCCCACACGCCAGTGAGTCACGTTTTGGTTTGGTATTCAGAGCGGACAATGTCCCAGTTGTTGCCAAGTTTGGAGCAGTAATAGCCGTCCACGTCTCCACTGATCAGATCAGGGTCGTCAGCTTAAATCAGGGCTGCAGTTTGGCTTACCTGACTGCGGGGATGATGTGGCATGGTACCCAAGTATGGCCCAGCTGTCAGTGCTAAGTGACGTGGTTCCTGGTAGCTTTGTTGGCCGTATGCATCTCAACACTTGCTCATAAGAATTTAGCAGTGCAGGAGAAGAACGTGAGTACTTATGCAAATCCCCAGGGAATTTCGAGTTAATCACACACTATGCCATCGGCCAATTTACCAAATAAGCCTCGGCCGCTCGGCGGCCAGTGCTAATCGCGCAGCACGCCATGGAACGGATTACCGAAATGCCCATGAGCGTTAGGGTTAACCACAGGCGTGCCATGGGCTGGCAGGTGCACTCCTGTGCAGCCGTAGAGGTGGCAGAGGTGAGAATAGGTGCCAAGAGTGGAGGGCATTGTTGTCAGAGTGGAAACGATAAAGCCTCGGGCCTTCAGGCTCTGCTCCCTTCGCCATTGCTGTGCTCTCTCCGGCTCCCCGCTCCTCTCTGTTCTCGCCGTCAGATTTCGCAAGAACCTTCGTTCCGTGCGATCTCTCATCGGTTTCGTCGGCCCAGATGGTTGATCTGTAGAGCGAGACGACGAGGTTGCAGGGGACGGAGTGTGCTCGCGATTGTAGAGCCGCCCGGGAGCGGAGGAGGGGCAGAGGACGCTGATTCGATGCGTGGCTCCGCGGAGGCCGTCGGGGTTGCTCGAGATGTGGCGTCGTCGAGCCCGTCGAAACCCGCGCCGGCATTGGACATGATGAGGTACGCGAATCCCCAATCCCGTCGCCTGCCTGCCGCCGCAGCAGCGATTTGTTCTGCGTTCCTGGTGTTCTCGCGCCGCGCGGCGTTCTTTCTTGGGATCAAAGGTGCGATTTTGCGCTCTCGTCTCCGGCGTTGATGTTTGTTGGTGCGGCGTTCCGGCTCCTGCCGGCTGATTTGAGAAGTTCCTTCCTTGTTTGGCTTGTTCGCGGTCGTTCTCTGTTCTATGCCGTCTTCTTCCCGCAGGCTGTTCGAGGCGCCGTTTGATCTGCCGTACGCCTGTTCTCCCTTGTCGCGGCTGTATCTGTATATCCAATTAGTTCCGGTTCCTCGCTGTTGCGTTCTCAATATATTGCAGCTTTCCGTTCTGAATTTTCCGTTTGCGTTCTGTGCTGATTTCTCCGCACAGATCTCTGAACGGCTTGTTTATAGTGTGAAGTTTTGCAGTTTGGGAGCTTGGTGATTTTTCTGGTTTCGAATTCTCCCACAAATACGAGAATTTGCCCTTGCTTTCATCCCTTGCTCGAAGTGTTTGACCATGTTATTCTCCGATCCAGTCGCTGACTCGACTTTCGTTTGATTGATTTGGCTGCAGGTACCAGAGGCCTGCCTCTGATTGTCTCCAGCTCCCCAATGGCATCGCCGCCGCCAGCAGCGGTAGCGGCAGCAGGAAGCTACCGGCGGCGCCGGCGGCGGCTGCGGCTGCTGCTGCCCCGAGATCAAGCAAGGAGGACCCCGCGCCGGCCGTCGCCACCGACAGCTCCCGCCTCGCGGCGTTCCTGGCCTCGACATCGCTCGAGCCCAAGCCGCGCGCCCGCGCCCCGCAGCCGGCGCCGGCGTCTCCGGCGGCGGCGCAGGCCGCGCCTTTCTCGTCCCCCGCCGCCGCCGCCGCCGCCGCCGCCGTCGCGACCCGGAGCCCCGCGCGCGACCAGGGCCACCACCAGCACCACCCCTCCGACCTCTCCGACTCCGGCTCCCCCAGCGCCGCGGCCGTCGGCGGCGGCGAAGTGCTGCTCCAGTGGGGCCAGAACAAGCGCTCGCGCGGCCGCCGCGACGCCGCGTCCTCGAGCGGCGCCTCGCCGCAGCGCCGGCAGCCGGGCGCCAAGATCCCGCGCCGCTCGCCCGCGCCCGCGGACAAGCTGATGCCGCCCCCCAGCGGGCCGTCCTACACCCGCGGCTCAAACCTCCGCTCCGCCTCCCCTCTCCAGCCGCGCTCCGGCGCCGGCGCCGGCGCCTCCGACGCGCAGCACCACGGTCGCGGCGCCCTCGCCAACCACAGGTATGTCCGCCGTCCGTCTCGCTCTCCCCTCTAGGGGACGCGTCTGCGGAGTTCTTTTCTTCCGCCCCCGTTATTTCTTTTCCGCTCTTACCCCTGCCACCGGGCCGTATTCTCGGGTCCTTGCCGTCGCGGTCGTGGTGGCGTTGGGCCTCCGGCCTCCGGGCCGGGGGTGTATAGATAGATAGGCAGGGGGGCTCGCGCGGCCGCCCTCTGGTTCGATCGCGCCGGTTCGGGTTGTCAGGGTGAGCTGTCACGCCCGCCTCCATCTTTAGGCACGGAAGGTGCGTTCGGATGATAAGATACGGCGAGTACCATCCCTCCCATCTTTTCTTTCCACACTGTTTCCCTCTTTTGTTTTTCTTTAAAATTCATTCAAGTGGGGTTTTGGTGTGTTTTCCCATGCTAGTTTGGAGTTTCGATTTGATCGGATCGCCAAACACTCGATTAGCTAGCCCAACCCTTTTCAGACCCGTCCTTCACACACACACCAAAAAAAAAATCCTGTCTTTGGTTCAAAAATCAAAAATTTCCTGTGATGTTTGAGATCTTTTCAGCCAACGTATGGTGTAGACTACCCTGTGTATCCCAAACCGTGTGAAGATCCATTCGATCGAGCTATCCCCTTTTGTATTTTTACCCTGTTCTTGAATAACCTGCAGCTGCAGGCGCAGCCAGCACCAAATCCTCCATCCGGTTCTGGTCATCTAATTGGCAAGCAACCTTGGGTCCTTGGCACCGTCTCCTTTCCGTATCTTGACGACGTCCATTAATGGCCTGCTTCCTCCCCTGGTGTGCGCTGGCGGCGCCTGGCCTGTGTGAATGGTGAACCCACCGTGACATCAAGCGAGGGGAGGGGAGGGCAGGGCAGGCAAGGGCTGCGGGCTGCGGGCTGCGGGCTGTGGCCGTGGCTGACCCGGTTGTGGTCGCGCACCGCTCGCTGATATAGTAGGACTTGATGCGAGCCCGGGTATAAATCCAAGGGCGCATCCAACAACACTCCCGTCCCCATCCTTTTTTTTCTTTTTGTGTGTGTGTCGCAGCGGCTGCGCGGCTGCGGCTTTGTTGCCGGCGCCCCGCTTTGCTCACCGCACCCGCCTCCATCCGTGTAGACCCCATCCATCATTCCCTGGTCGTCTCGCTGTTGTTGGTGTTGTTACCGAACCGTAACCCACCGCAACGCAAACGCACCCCCTTTAACCCCAACCACCGCCGTGCCGTGGCACTCGAACTCGATCGGGCCAGATTAGTTTCTGTTTGCTGCTAGGTTCTTTCTTCTTCTTCTGATGCTACGATGATGATCAGATCGGCGGAGGAGCGGGCCGGGGGGAGGTCGGCGGCAGCGGCGGGGAAGCAGCAGCGGGCCGCGTCGGACAAGCACAAGGCGGCGGGCCCGGGCCCGGTGATGGGCCTGGGCGTCCCGGACCCGAAGCCGCCGCAGCAGCAGCAGCACCAGGGGGCAGGCGGCAGCGGCGGTGGCCAGCAGCAGCAGCAGTCGTCGTCGTCGAAGCCGGCGCCGAAGCTGGAGCTCCCGCGGATCTACACCACCCTGTCGCGCAAGGAGAAGGAGGACGACTTCCTGGCCATGAAGGGCACCAAGCTGCCGCAGCGCCCCAAGAGGCGCCCCAAGAACGTCGAGAAGGCGGTCAATGTACGTGCGCTCGCGCTGCCGCCGCTTACTTGCTTTTTAACCCATGGATTAAGCTGACATGATTTTTTTGGGTGTCTCTTGGCTGTTGCCGCAGTTCATCTGCCCCGGGACATGGCTGACGGATGTGACGAGGAGCAGGTACGAGGTGCGCGAGAAGAAATGCCCCAAGAAGGTATGCATCCATCCATCTCGGGCTTTGCCCTTTCGTTTTAATCTGCACCGTCCAAAATGTTTTCACAGCCAGTTATTTTTCGATTCGATGCACTTTGCTTAAGTAGTCGCTGCTGTTAATTTGAACTTGGGCTGGGGATATTTTATTAGAGCTGGAAAAAAAAGTAGGGGGAGAAAGGGCAGGGAAGGGACATGCCGAAAAGAGAGCCGCCGCAGCGGGGGCCGGGGTGGAATGGAAATGGGCGTGTTCCCTTTTCGCATGTCCCATTCAGCCATTCTTGTGTCACGCGGGGCCCACCCCCCGGGAGCGCGAGGGAGTGTGCCCCTGCCCTGTGTGCTCATTCATTGATGACCGCGCTTAATCCACACCACCTCCCTCTCGCTTTATTATTTTGCCGCAGCGGCCGCGCTCGCCGTGGCGTGGCTGGTGGCCTCTCTGCCCGGCCGAGCCCGCGCCGCCCGGTCTCCAAGGCTGGATCTCCGTATCGCACCTGGGCCTTGGGCCTTCGCCGCGGGGCCCACGTGTCAGTGTCCTGTTATTTGTTATTATTATTATTTTTATTGCGTTTGTCTCGCGTTCATCTATTCCCCTGGCTGCGTGTGGTGGGGCCCGCGCGGACAGGCGTGGCCCACGGGTGAAGCCTGGTTTGGTTTGGCTACAGGAGTCCCTGACATGCGGGGTCCCGCTGGCCACGGTGGCTTTGGATGCGATAGGTGTCTGGTGGGACCGTGCATGGGTGGTGGGTCCCCGTGATGAGACGCCGTGGATAGGCGTGGAAATGGAATAGCCACCCCTGTCCATGGCGACAGGGACGGGCTCCTGCCTTTTCTTTTGCTTGACTTGGGGAGCTGTTTGTTATTCCCCTGTAGGAAGCACGGGTACATTAGCCATACTTAGCACATGTACTTAACCCCAAACCCATCGTCAGTTGACTCTAGTAATGGCAACTCTGTCGTCACGGCCTCTCTGTCTGTGCCCATGTTCGAACACGTCGAGGCATCTCTTCCCCTGGCCCCAGGGGCCAATCAGATTTCGACATTAAGGCTTGTGCATTTGTGCTTTCCTTGCGCACTGACCTGACGGGAAATCTCACTTTTTTTCAATCTCTGTCTGTGCAGCAACAGAAGAACCGGGGCCTGAAAGGGATGGAGAGCATGGACAGCGACTCCGACTGACCGGCGACGACGAGGCCCTGCGTTGCCGGGCCGAAGGGCGTCGGCGGCGGCGGGAGGAACTCCGAGTCGGAAGGAGAGGAGCAAGAAGCGAGAAGATGAAGAAGCGGACTAGAAGAGCAAGGAAGACCGAGGGGGAGCATGTCAACAGGCAGGCTCCACTTCGATGGGCTGAGGCGATTTTAAAAAAAACAAAAAAAACTGTTTTCCTTTTTGGGGGTTAATCATAGAGGCGCCGTGCTATTTATTGCCTCCATTCCATTTTGTATATCTCGGTGGTGAGGATGTAGCCGGCGTCTTTCTTTTCCCTTTTCTCCCCATTCCCTTTTGGGCGGGGGTGACATTCGGTGGTTTTACCTGGTCTGCCTGCTGCCGTCTTTGGCGGTGGGTTGTGCATAGTGTCGGACAACCAGACTCTCATAGTCTCAGCAATAGGAAACAACAAGACTGTTAGACCACCCCTTCTCTCTCTTTTGCTCTTGTTCGATTGCCTTGCTGCGGCGAGCATGCAGTTTTTGACAGGAACTGTTCGTGAATCCCATGGCTGGAGAAGTGCAGCAGCTGATCGTGTAGGCGGCCGGCTTCAGATCTCACATCTCAGGCCGTCAGGCACGTCCTGCTGCATTTATCGGAGCACCTGTCCTTGGAGACTCATGCAGCATTGCAGCACTTGTTGCTCGATGAAGCACGAGCATCGCTGCCATGCTGCGGAGGATCACGAGAGTAGGAAACCTTGATGGTGTTAGTTGCTCGGGACAGGGGCATGTATGGGTGTCGGTTTCAGTTTCTGTGCAGGAGGAGAAGCATCATTGAAGGCAAGCATTTCAAAATTCGGCAGCAATGATACCGATGGCAGGAGCCATGGATACCCCTCGATACCCTGATGGCTCTACAGGTACGAGTACGAGTACATAGTACCGGTATACATGTAGTGAATGATCCTGGTGGCATCACCCAACCTACTACCTGCCGTGGGAGGCTCGAGTAGGACGCACGGGGCCATAGCATATTTCCTTCGGTTTGTCACTGGAGCAGCGAGTGACTGGTGGTAATAGTTTTTTCTTCTGAAAAATAATAAAGTGGTGATAATAGTTTATGGTTGGGTACTTCTTTCGCAAAAAAAAAAACTTTATGGTTGGGTACTGTGGCGGGTTCAGTAGTTACCACTTACCAACACAAAGGTTCCGGTGCGCTCCCTGCCTCCGTGTGCGAAACGTGGAAGAGGTTGGGCTCTCACTTGAATGAAGAGAACAAAAATAAGCAGACATCTGCCTTCATCGATGCCTGTACGGAGATTTCATCTGTCTAGAACAAGAAAGTCAGCATCCTGGCATCGGTGAAATTTCGCCGGCGCGTCGGTGGATCGATCAGTCGCAACGCGTAGCTTTGCAATGAAGGCACTGTGCGCTCTGAAGATGCTTATAAACTCATAACAACAGGGCAGAGTGACGGGACGGGAGGTTGGACTCGGCGTGGCGAGACACAACAGTGCAGACTACGGAGGCACAAGAGAGAGAAACCGAGCCGGCCGGCAAGACCTTTGTGATGATACACGGTGACGGTGAGGCCACGTACCTTACATACAAGAGGAAGGCTGGAAGAACGTGGCTACTCCTCTGTCTTGGCATGAGCGACAAAGCCTGAGAGAGGAAGCAGCAGCCGCCGGCTAGCCGCTTGAGAAGACCTCACCTCGCCGGGGGGGAGCTACCAAAGGGCCGCCGGGACGTCGGATAGTGGCGCCGCAGCGGCTTCCAACCGGACGGGGCGGGACGTGACGGGATGGGGAGCGAGCGCCGCGCGCGGATCTAACCGGCGACGCAGCAGCAGATCTGGAACGGCCGGCCGGAGCTTTGGATCTTGGAACGGCAAGAGGAAAAAAGGAAGGAAAGGCTGGGACAGGAGAGCCCCAACCCCAACCGCACCGCACCAACCAACCAGGCGACCGAATCAAAGCGGGTTGGCTGGCTTCTTCGCGGATGGGCTTTCTTCAGCTGCACCTCAAGCCCAGGCCCGCGCGGCAGCCAACGGCGAACCGCGCCCACGACGTGTAGACAGGCTGCGCGACTGGCTCGGACGCGGCCCCGTCTGCCACCACCACCTCCGCCTTATTTGTCTCCTCGGCCACTTGCCCGTGAGCTGACTGACACGCAAAGCGTCAACGGGCGCGCTCAGCTCAACACCCACCCCCGCAAGTAGCCTCTGCCCTCGCCCCCCAGTATTTGCTTGCTGGTTCAATCGGACGCAGGTTAGGAAGCCTTTTGTTCCGGCGGTCACGTTGCAGCTAGCAGTAGTACGTACTGTACTAGCCCGGTTCATCATGCTGGATCAGAGCGTGCGGATTTGGTCATGATGGCTCGAGTTTGGGTCCGGAGCGTTCGTTGCGTTGTGCTGCGACTCCTGCGAGTGCCGGCCGGCCGCAGCCGCTGCTGCTGAGGAATGGAAACACGGCCCAGGAACCCACACTCGCCGTCGCGTCGCCAGTGATGGCTGGACGCGCTGCTCCACCACGGACGGGGCGCGGTCGGGTCGGGCCCTGACAAAGCGAGACGGCGAGAATGACGGGGAGCAACTGCTGCGGCTGGTCCTTGCCTCCTTGGCCGCCTGTCACGTCGCCTGCAGCCTTGCCCGAGGTCGCACAGCCAGTCAGCCAGAGGCATTACAAGCTGCTCTGCACCAACTCCAAGCCTCCCGGCCTGTCGGCACGCGGGTGCGCCTCCCGGCTCCCGATCCCGCCCTCCCGATCACACTAAATTAGGACGAACTGGGGCTGACCAGGCACAATCTGGAGCACCTTGAGGAGCAGTTTACAGTGCAGGAAGTACAATCTGTAATTGCAGACCTTACAACTGACAAAGCATCGGGCCAGATGGGTACATTGGGCTGTTTTTCAAGAGCAATTGGTCAATCATGATATCATGCATGCTGTTAATTATTTCTATGATTTGCATGGTCAACACTTCTCACATCTGAACTCAGCGCATGTTGTCCTAATTCCGAAGAAGGTGGATGCAAAAGGAATCGGTGACTTTAGACCGATCAGTCTAACACATTCCATAGCTAAAATCATATTCAAACTGCTAGCCACAAGGTTGGGGAATGAACTGAACACCATATAAGACAACTTCTTATATACCCATAACTTAATCAGAGCTCTACATAGGAATAAACAGCCTTGCCTCTTCCTTAAATTGGATATTGCCAAGGCTTTTGATTCGGTTCGATGGGACTTCCTTCTGGAGGTTTTGGAGCAGTTTGGCTTTGGTACAAGATGGCGAGGATGGGTTTCAACATTGCTGGTCTCTTCCTCAACAGTTGTGCTAATGAATGGAACAAGAGGCAAATGGTACAAACACTACACTGGTCTACGACAAGGAGATCCCCTCTCTCCCATGCTGTTCATACTTGCAATGGAACCCCTGCAACACATGTTGCAATTTGCTACGACCAACAACATCTTGACTCCCATAAATAATAATGTTGCCAAGCTTCGTGCAAGTTTATATGCTGATGATGTGGCGATCTTCATCAATCCAGTAAAGGAGGATGTTGACACAGTGGCTGAAATCCTTCATCTTTTTGGGCTAGTGTCGGGCTTGGTCATAAATATTAGCAAGTGTGTTGTGTATCCTATAAGATGTGAGGGTTTGGAACTGCAACAAATCATGGAAGGTTTTGCTTGTCCAATTCAAAGCTTTCCTTGCACCTATTTGGGGCTGTCATTGCACCTTCGGCAATTGCGAAGAGTAGACATAAAACCGCTTATTGACAAGATGGCCAGTAGACTCCCTACTTGGAACTCAATAGTGTCCTCTCATCTTTGCCCACATATTTCTTGACAATGTTTGCTCCAAAGAAATGGGCGATCAAGCGTATGAACAAATTACGTCGGGGCTTCCTATGGAAAGGCACTGATGATGTGAGGGGCGGCCATTGTTTGGTCATTTGGGGCAAGGTGCAAAGACCAAAAGAGCTGGGGGGGTTGGGGAGTTCTTGATCTGGAACGGTTCAATAGAGCTTTGAGGTTGCTTGGGTCAGAACTACCTGTAAATGAGATTGACAAGCAGCTTTTCAGGTGTAGCACTATGGTGGATGTTGGCAATGGAAGGAAAGCGAAATTTTGGGAATCTGTCACACCCGGATTTACACAGAAACCCGAAATGCGGCCATATGTGTTCCCAGGAAGTCATTACACATATAGCGAACAAATATGATAACAGAATACAGTGCTCGAATAAAATAAATGGTTTTACATCAGAGTTTGACTCAAATAAATGAATAAAACAGCGGAAGTCTCATTATTAATTCTCTCTAAACGAAAACGAAGCCGATAACCCGCGGGGACACCGACTGGTTGAGCACAGCTAGTAGAATGGCAGATCCTCAGGAAATTCAACAGCAGCAGTACCATCTAATCCATCTGTTACCCATCCGGGATTTTGTTGAATAGCAAGTGTAAGTAAATGTCTTACTTAGCAAGTACAACACGGATAATGAAGGCTTAAAAGAAAGGCTTGACACGGCTGTACTGCATTAGCAATTTTAGTTGTTCCATTTTAACATCATCATAAACACTACATTCACATGAATCCCAGTTGTAACCCAATTAATATAGTAGAGGTGAACATTAAACAATAATAAACATCAACTTCTAATCAAAAAGGATCCAGACCGCTCGTGACCCTGAGCAAGGCTATCATGATAGATTATACACTCTGCAGAGGTTTCGCCCTTTACCCACCAGTCGCGTAAAAGTTCAAAGGAACTTTGCACCCAACCACGCACATCAACACTTCCGAGGTGTGACTGCATAGGGACGCTACGAGGCTTTTCACAAGACACCCTAACGAAACAGTAGTCGTTATGGTACAACCTAGGCAGCATGACCCAAGGCACCGAGATTGACTGACGCTCATGTAGCAACACGAGGGGGTCAATGGCGTCCAAGCGCGGCAAAGAATATCAACAACAAAATAAATAGCGCAACGTGTGAAGCCCCCCGCCATACGGTGGCTCCCAACACGGGACTGTGCCTCACGGGGACATAGCCGACGGACACTCCGTCCTCGGTGGATCAAACCATACTCTCACCCATGCTTCCCATAACGCCGTCGGCCCATCGGTAACTACTGTCAAGCTAGAGCCGTACATGTTACTTGTCCAAGACCAGAGCCATTATAGTTCCAGCGGTGGCGACAGGTTCCTGGGTTGCTGCTTTAAGAACCAGTCCTTACGGAGAGACACTAGGGCCAAGCACGAAGCGTACGCCCTAGCTCCCTGATCCATGTTGCTAAAAAGCAAGTTTTACCATTAACATTGAAGTGAACCATTAAATCAAGATTAATAGTTAAGCAAAGGTGACAGTAGCTGCGCCTAGCAAAGTTCTACCCAAATGCAATAACCCAAGGTAATCAAGGTATAGGATTAACAAAGCTAGGTACAACCTTAATAGGAACAATTTAGACACATGCATATGCAGTAAATAATGTAAAGGTGTGTTTAGGTAGTAAGGATTGTCCGTGCTATACTTGCCTTCGTCAAACTGTTGCTGCTGCTGCTGGTCCTGCTCCTCGTAACCCTCGAACTCAAGCGCGTACGGCTCACCAACTGGACTCACGAAGCAACACACAAGCCAGTACATGCAAACAATATTATTCTATTAGAACAGTACACCAAACAGTAAAAACAGAACAAAAGAAGGCTTAGAAACTAATCTACGCTTCGCTACGAACACGTGAGCGCGAAAATCACTCAAATCGGAGCTAAAACGAGAAAGATATGGCCTTTCTAAGGTTCGGGGGCTTGCTGACAAAGTTTTAAAAGTTCCAGGGACTTATTTGCAAAAACTCAGGGGCTAAAACATAATTTGATATTAAAACAGGAGGGTTTAATCGCAAATTAACCAAGACAGGACCTCGGGTGCTATTTTTAAAAAGGATAGGGGGTTTTCTGTAAAAATCAAGACCTAAATCTAATTATTTTTGAATAGATCTGGACCGCGGGTTAATTTCGAAAAAGGCCTGGGGTTCTTTTGCAAAACGATGCGGCTGACTCGGGGGTTGACCGGCAAGCTCCTGTTTGACTCAGGTGCCGGCGGATGCGGGCCGTCGGATTTGGATCCGACGATCCAGAATGGATCTAGGGGAGGGGTGGGTTTATGCGTAGGAGGGGAGTTTTTCCAGGGGGTTATGTGCAAAAGGGCGAGGGGTCTTCTTCCCCATTGCCGACAGGGGCTCCGGCCGGCGGCGGTGCCGGCACACCGACGACCTAGGGCGGTCGGGGTCTAGTGCGGGAGGTGGAGGAGGGCGAGGAGATCACGTGGGGCTTCTCACCAGCGGCGGATGGGGACGTCGGTGGCCGGGATTTGGCCCGCGGCGGAGGCAGGGGGTCGGCGGCGATGGCACCGCGTGGAGGAGGCGCTCCGGCGGTCGAACGGCGGCGTGGACCGGCGGGGAAGCTCCGGTGTGACGCGAGGAAGCTCGTGGTGGCTTCGGCTTCGCCCGGGGAGGTTCAACGGCGGCGAATCGGGGCGGAGGGCGACTGGCGGCGCTGCTCTGCTCACGGCGGCGGCGCTGCACGGGGAAGAAGCGAGGCGGCGGCAGGGGTTGCTAGGGCACGCGGGAGGCCGGGCTGCGAGCTTTATAGGGGCGCGGATGCGGCCCTATCTGGCGCGCACGCCGAGGTGACCGTGGCACGCACGCCAAGAAATCCGGCGGTGGCGGGTTCGAGTCGCACCCGGGAGGGCGGGGCAGCGTCGTGGGCCGCGCGGAGGTAGCTGGGCCGGGCGAAGCTGGGCCGGTCGGGGGAGAGAAGGCCGCAACAGGCCGCGGTCGTTCCTTGGGCCCGAATCGGGCCTCACGTGGCTCGGCCCGAGAGGAAGAGAGAGAGAGCTGGGCCGCGGCGCTTGATTGGGCCGAAGCGGGGGAAGGGGGTGCTGCTGGGCTGGCTCGAGAGAGGAGAGAAGGGGGAGCAAAATCAGCCGAGGGGGAAAGTTCAGGGAGGAAAATCGAACTCGGGTTGCTGCAACTTTTCTAGGGCTCCAAACAAGACGATTCAAATTCGAATTTAAACAGCATTTAAATTCCAATTGAACTGCACACAAACAAAACACAATGCAGCCGACATGAATGCAACAAAAATATTTCTAACCTTATATTTAATTTTATTTTCTCAGAAATAATTTATTTTCCTTAGATAAATATGAACATTAAATTAAATAAAAGCAATTTAATTACTAAATTTTAAAATAGGCATTTTTAGGGTGTTACAGAATCTTGCACCAAACTTATACAAGTTAGCCAGGAGAAAGAATCAAACGGTGGCTCAAGATTTAGAAAATGACAATTGGACTAGATGGCTTTGGAGGATGACAACGGATGATGAATTGGCTGAGCTCATTGAACTGTGGCTGCTGGTTCAGGATGTGCAACTGACTGAGAGGGAGGATGAAATTGTCTGGAAATGGACTGCGGATGGTTACTACTCCTCTAAACGGCTTATGATATACAATTCATTGGATCTTTCTGCACCTTCAACTGTAATGTTGTTTGGAGAGCGAAGGCGGAGGGAAAGCATAGATTCTTTGCATGGCTGCTACTGCAAAGCAAAATTCTAACAGCTGACATGCTTCTAGCTCGAAACTGGCCATGCAACCCGGTGTGTCCTCTCTGTGATCAAAGTGAAGAAACCGCGGAGCATCTTTTGTTTGCAATGTGTGTTTGCAAGAGAAGTATGGCTTTGGATTAGTATTTGGACAGATGGCTTGGTGCTTGTACCAACTGCCGGCATTAGCCTTGAACATTGGTGGAACACAATGATCCGACGAGCTCCTAGGGAAGCAAAGAGGGTGGTCGCTGCCCTGTTGATCTACACGGCATGGAATCTATGGAAGGAAAGGAATAGAAGAATTTTCGATCACACGACAGCAACACCGGTTAGAGTCTTTGTCTTAATTCTGGAGGAGATCAAGCTGAGAAGGGTGGCCTGGGGTGATGAGCGGCCACCGTCAGGAGGCAATTAGTTAACTATGTTATTGTCTTTCGAGTTTGTGAGAATCTTTAAGTTATGTAATATCAACCTTGTAAGAACTTTGTCTGCTTCTTCTCCTTATATGATATAGCAGGGCTCCTGCTTTACTTTTCAAAAAAAAACCCGCCCTTCCGGCCGCGCAGGGCAGCGCGGCGTGTTTGAATCGCTCGCGGAGGTCGCGGCGGCCCCCGCCGGGGACCCGAGCTGACGGGTCAGGTTCGTGGTCCTCTCAGGCCGTGGAGCCACAGGGTTGCTCATGACCTGCTGCCGAGCGCGCTGCTGATACGTCGATTCGTTCCGGCGCTGGACCAACCACGGCGCCGTCTCGCCGGGTACGACGTTGCCGTTGATCGCGTACTGATGTCATGCATTTGCTGCAAACGAGCGAGATCTAGATTGTCCCGGGCTTGTGTTTCGCTATGTCTGAGACAGAGAAGAAACACCTTCGTTCGGGTGCGACGACCTGGGCAATGGATACGCGCACCGGCGCACGCGGGCGGCGTACACCGGATACTGTGTCTGTGTCGTGCGGCAGTGCCTGGGAATGGTTACGCACGCGGGTGGGCAGGCGGCGCTCGGCGGCGCACCAATCCGAGCTCGGCTTCCGCCGGCATCAGCGGAAGGCATATGCCTCTCTCGAGTCTGAACATTGTTCGATTCGAACTGATGGGGTGAATGGGCGTGTCACATTCGTGTGATGGGCCGGTTTGGGGCAGCGCATGGTGGGGGGATCCGACTGATGGGGTGCAAGTGCAAACTGCAAACTAGGACGTCCTGGGCTCCTGGCAATTGCACCAGCTCTTTCTCGCGCCCCTTTGTGCGGGCGGGCGAGAGGAGGGCAGCAGCTGCAAACTTACCGTGTGGGCTGTGGCCATCTTGGCACTCGGCGGGGAAAATCTGCTGGAAAAACAAAAGACGGGGCAAATGGTTTGCATTTCGTGCGCACCATGAACCACGCGACGTGGTGGGCTCGTGGGGCGAGTCAGCACGGGAGCGGAGGTGGCGGCGGCGGCTGTCACTTGCCGCTGGTAGGACTGGGAGTGCCAATGGATTCGCATGGGGGGCGCACCAGCTGCTCCAGGCCCCTTGTTCCTGCACCTGCTGGCATCAGCGAATGCTATACACTATTCCGTCTCTCAGGTCCAACGCACGTGCGTAGCCGTACGTGCCTGGTAGAGAGGCTGGCTTTCTGAAGGAACATCGTTGGGACTTGAGGCCAAAATGAAAATTCTTCGGCGCGTCCGTTCATTGGACAACTTGACTATGGTCCTTTGAAGACAGGAAGAGGCTCCAGTGAAATACTGCCCGAATCCTTTTTCCAAAAAAAAATACTGCCTGAATTTCCATGAGAAAAGTTCAGGAAATATTTAGTTGAACCTTTAAAGAAAGTTGTTTACTAGTGTTTTCAGGGTCATTTGCCATTTGCCCACCTCAGCCTTCAAGGAAACTGCTGTATAGTTTGCATTTGTGTCGCATTCCTAGGCCCAACAATGACAGCAACAAACAAAAGCAGCAGCAAAACACCCAAATGCTTGACATGCATGATTTCCCAGCAAGAACAGGTGTCTTCAGACATAATTCACCCGTAGGCCGTAGCACAGGTGTCGCAGTCACCAACACAGACAGCAATGCTTCACAACACAGCACAAGACACCCGGATCGTCGCCATCTTCATCGCGTCGCTTCATATCATTATCGGCCACCACATCACTCAATCAGTGTTGGCGGTTGCCATCAGACGCTTATGTCCACGCATCGCATGATCGCCGGAGCCTGCCCTTTTCCTCTGATCTGTATATATTTTGCCTCGGCTTACCGATTTTTTCTCGTGAAAGCTGACAGCCTCAAAGCCCAGTGAGTCAGTAACCGACCCCACAAATGATTGGCCGCCTGAGATCAAACACTAGAAAAGCTCAGCAGTTGTGCCACGGCCACTGCAATCCACCTCGATGTGCGTGCGGAGCATGTAGTTATCCCAAGTTTGGATCATCTTCCTCAGCCAAACCACCGGCCGTCCATATTCTATTCTCTTTGCATTTGCAGTTGCAGCTCAGCTCTCTCCCCTGCTGGCTGCTGCCCCATGTTCTCATGTGATCGACGCTGCACAAGCAAAACCAGCTGGCCACTCAGATGTTGCTCTCTCTGTGAACTCAGCTCAGCAGTCAGCACCATGTGTTCTTCATCTGCTTGCTATAGGATAGGGTGGTATGTGCAGCTATCGACTGATTCCATCACACAAAAGTCGCCTGCATTTTTTATTTCTTTTTTGGGAATGCAGTCGCCTGCAATTTCATGTTTCTTTTTTGGGATATGATTGGAATGTGTTTCATGTATATAGCAATACAGAAAGACCAACTTTTCTCTGTGTGTTGCATACGTGCATGCATCTTCTGCGCACGACTCTTAACCGGTGATTATTATGCCGGTCAGCGGTGGAGAACGAGGCGCCGGGGAGGCGGGGATTTTGCCAACATGAGAAGAGATAAGTGATGTGTGACGTGTGATCTTGATCCAACAGGTGACAATGCTTGGCTGAACAACTAACCATTTTCCGGCAACTGAAAGATAACAACACCTTTATATAAAAGATTTTGGCCTCATGTGGAGCTAGGCAGCTAGCATATGTAAGATATGTGCAAAGCATATTGTAAGATGTCTAAGATGATCCATGCACGGAGGGCAAAATGGTGAGGCAAATGTACCACCAAATTATCAAACAGCATATATCCCATTATCCCCCCATCTCGAAATGTAAGGCGATATTGGTAATAGTTGGATCTTGGAAACCATCAAATCGGCAACATATAAAAATATTTTCAAATATCAATCCAATATGCTACTCAATTTTTATGGTACATAATCGATAGAATCTTAGGTTAATTGTTGGTCAAAGTGTTAAAAATTTGAATCTTAGTTTGAGTACGCACCTTACAAAAAGAGGAGGGATATAAGACGTACGCAAGGATAAGAATGGGTAATAATCCCCATGTCAACAAGTGCAGACCGCAAGGACCGAATGAGGAAGCAATCTTTGCCTTGCGTTTGCTAGTGAGAGCAGGGCTTGCCAGAACAAACCGTGAGGCAACCTCTCGCCTGCCAACCAAATGCCGCCCCTTGCAGATTCTCGCTAGACGGGCCAAGGCAAGCCTTGCTTGTTTGCTCGAGGATCTAAACTGAATGTAAGGCTACCAAGCTACTAGCAGACCGACTGTTTCTCGATTCAGGATTTCTTTTTTTTTTTTGTAAAAAGGATGGTTTCAAAAATATATTAGCATCTACTGATGGTAATGAACCAGGATAATGCTAAGTACAGCAGGCTCACAAGGTTACATGTTGTATTCCACCCACCCATGCTACACTAAACCCTGAGTCCCTGATCGATGAACCAGTGAAACGTCACTAGGTAGCTAGCGGCCACCAACGCTGGTCATCAGTTACAAGTCAGGGTTACAGACACCCTTCTTGTCCCTAGCGAGTAAATTTTGCCTAAACCATCGATGTAACATGACTCAACTACTGAACCTAATGCCACAACGTTTCTAGGGGCAGGCACACTACACCCTTCCGTTGCAATTCTTGCTTCTTCCCAGCTCACATGGAATTCGTGCTCCCCCCTGTGGCCGCCCTTTGTTTGTTTCAGACGGTTTCTAGCTCGCCTCCGGCGTCACCGCCCCCTGTGAGGCTCTTCCGGACGCCGTCGTGGTCGGCGTCAGACGGATCGCCGGCTGCGGCGTCCTCCTTCTTCTTCTTGGTGTACTCGCCGTAGAGGTAGGAGGCGAGGCCCCAGACGCAGAGCGCGGTGGCGACGCCCTTCTCGGCGCCGAACGCGTCGCCGAACACGACCACGCCGCCGAGCACGTTGGCCATGAGCACGGCGGCCATGCAGATCCCGCTGTGGAGCGACGACGTCAGGTAGATGACGCCGGCCGTGCCCATGAAGCACGCCTGCCACGTCAGCACCAGCGCCGCCACCACGACCCAGTACAGCGCCGCGGAGCCCTTCCACCGCGCCACGTCGTCGCGTGGGCCTCCCACGGCCGCCAGCCCGATCGCCGCCACCACCGAGGCCATGGCCTGCATCACCGCCTGCACCTCCACCGCCAGGACGAACCCGCCGGACACCGCCTCGCGGTACAGGAGCTCCATGACGGGCAGGTACGCGGCGAAGAGCCCCGCGGCGCCCAGCGTGACGACGTAGCCGATCAGGTAGTGCGACCGGCCGCCGCCCTCGGGGCTCTCGCCGGACTCGCGGAGCGCGAGGAGCACCGAGCTGATGGTCAGGAGGATGACGGCATTGAGGTTGACGAAGGTGAGCGGGTGGCGGACGATGACGGCGGCCAGCACGAGCGTGAACGCGAGCTGCGTGGACAGCAGCAGCGACGACGTCGACACCGGCAGGAACGACGTGCTGTACGAGAAGAGCAGGTTGTTGGCGCCCATGAGCGCGCCGATGACGAGGCATACCGCGAGGAAGCGCCGCGAGAACCACGTGAACGGGCGCGGCGGCGCGGCGGCGGGGCGGCCGGTGAAGAACACGGCCACGAGCAGGAGCGGGAAGCCCGCCGACTGCACCAGCGTGACCACCCACCGGTTCCGGCCGCCGTGCGCGAAGTAGAACCGCGACAGCAGGCTCGAGGCGACCGACCCCAGCAGCAGTGCCGCGTAGTTCGCCAACAGAAGAAGCATCCGACGGCGCGACGCCGAGGCCGTCGGACGGGCGCCGACTCCGGCGGCGGCGGCTGCCATTGTCGCAGGCGATTCGACGAGGACGAGGAACGGGTGGCGGCGGCGGGCGACGTCGCGGCTTTGCGGCATAAACCTGGGATTTTCTCGCGATGGATTGGATGGAAGGAGATATATATAACAAGCAGGTCGAATTGGGGAATATATAGATGGATCTGCTCCTTCCTTTCCTTGTGGGCTGTGGGCAATTTCGGGTTTTCAGTTGCTTGTGTGTAAAAAGGAAAATGCAGGCCACGGGATAAATTTGCTGGAATGCTACAATCATTTGTTTGAATGAAGCACTGCTAAATTGAAACGCGCCAATGATTATGTACAAAAAAATAGCTGCAAATTAATTGTTATAGGTAGCATATGACAAGAGCAGCTCATGCATTGAATCGACGTGTCCATCTGCACGCTATAAGATGGTCAAAACGGATCGAGCAGTGCATTCATTTACTACCGCTCAAGATAGATATCAAATCGAGCAATGTTTGTAGCCTATGCCATAATTCCGGTCAAATTAAATTATTTATGGTAGTAGTAGCCGCCATGCCCATATATATCATATTGGAAGTGTGTGAATTCGTGGTCGGCCATTGAATCCGTCTGGGTGATTTCGTTCAACTTGGGATGGTGGAGATTGTGCTTGGGTTGCAACCGGAAAGAATTCGATGAAATGGGATGGAAATCATGCTTCTTTCTCGATTTGTTTGCTGACCCGGATTGTCTTCTATCTATTTTGGAGAGGGATTACCAGGAAAGAGCATTGGCGGCTCGCATAGCGTTCACATGCTGTGTTTTGTGCGACGAATGTGAAGTAAGCATGTGCTGAAACCCGAGATCAGAAAACCATGCCGTCCTTTGTCTCGGAGGTCAGTTTGCTTACACAAAGGTAGAAATTGGAACTACAGCTATTGCTCGGAGTTGTTCCTTTTACCTACAGTGGCAGTTGGCACATGGATACAGCTGGATATAAGTTAAGAAGATGCACTTCGCAAAAACAGTTGAAAAAATAGGCCTATTGAAATAGCGAATACTGCATTTTGAAAAATTAGAAAAAGAACGCGTACTAGTGCACAATATTTGCGACACACGTAATTTTTCATTTGCTCGGCATTTTATTTACAACTCAAATAAATAAATAAGTTGTTTTAGAAAACTTTTATAGATACAGAAAATTTGGCATTATTATTGTGGCAATACCAAGTTCCGTTTGTCTCCCAGTATTTGCAATGCCATTTCTCGTACTCAAATGAGAGTTTTTTTTTGTTTGAAGTAAAAGAGTTTGGTTGTTTGACTTGTTTCACACACTTGTTGTGACAAAACCAACAGACATGAGCACCGAAACAGCTGTGGATGTAATCAACATGATGATCTTTATATATAATCTGTAAGTCTAAACTGGCGTCTAGTGTTTTTAATTATCATATACCAAATCTTGATCTCGCCCATCCATTAATCTGAACATTCATTTTGCAAGATGACAAAAATTCCAGCTAATCTATATTTTTACAATTTCTTAATAAATTGTTACTCTCAACATTATTCGTTTGTCAACATGAAAGGAAAAAAATATTAGAAACTATCAGTTGTATATTGGCACGCCGGGTGCTTGCGAAAGGACCATCCTGCCCTCGACGACCTGCTCACACGGTCACACATGCTCCTTCACCCTCTCTGGCTCCTAGAGCACGCAATTTTGCGCAACGAGCCATCGGTTTAGTGGACGCGTTACCAGAGGCTCACCCCAAAACGAGTGGAGAAAAGCATCCGTTACTCGTCGCACCTGGAAAAAGCTCCAGACTTCAATGGCAAGAATCCAGCCAAGATAGCCGTGACCCCTTTCGTCATCCGCAGCCCGGCAGTAGCACGTACATTGCAGTCCGGAAGTCTGGAACCACGAGGCAGTGAACACAAACTTACAAAAAGTTCATCCTTGAAAAATGTGAACGTGTCGCGAGAAAAAAAATGGTGAAAGTTCGCCGAAAATGCACTCTACCCCCGTTGCTCATAGCTCGAAACACACAAGGAGCAGTGTCTCGGTATCAAATAGCAACGTGTGCGGCCAAAAAATAGAAGAAGAAGAAGAAGACTTCTTCCAAAAAATGCAGTTGTTGTACTCCGTATTTGTTAGCACTATGCTAGCAGCATTATTTTTTTTCGAATGAAAGCTAAATAAATTCATTTTTTTCAGTTGTTCGGGCGATCTTTCTGAGAGGTCTGATCCGAACGGCGAGGCATCGTTTGGTCCATCGGTCGGAGGGAGGGTCCTGGCGGCGGCATGCGCGCGCGGCCATGGTCATCTGGACGCGCGGCGGCGCTGTTCTCCCGGCCCGGTGCATGCACGCCGTGCGGAGGCCGGGGGCGTGAGGCCACGGCGCGCGCGCGCGGGGTGGCGGACGGGCCACGCACGCCGAGCGCGCGGGCGCGCCTCCACGTCGCCGGCGCGCCGCTGTGCGCGCGTCACCACGGGCAAAGCCACGGGCAGTCGGGCACGGCCTGTCAGCTAGCTAGCGCACTCCAGGCCGGCCGGCCGGCAGATACGCTCGCGGCACGCCAGCAGTGGTAACGCGCGCGTGCATGGAGCGCCGGCTCGATAGCTGCGTGCTCTGGCACTTTCGTTTCCGTTTGGATTTGGTTGATCGGAGATCAGACGGAACCGAGGCGAGAAGATCGACGATGCCTGGCCGGGGGAGATTCGGTCGATCCGGGATGATATTCTTATGTATATATTATTAACAACGTGACTGATCGATTCGGTGTGTGTTTCGTCAGGAGATCGCCCCTGCATCATCGGCGGTTCGGCGTGCACGCATTTGCTGTGGGTTCGATCGTCGATGATAAGAGCGAGACGTGCCGACCGCCGAAGAGTGAGGGCCGGCCGGCCGGGTGCGCGCGCGCGCGACGTTGGCATGGGAGCTCGTTAGAGAGGGCACACGCGTACTACTCACCAGGACGCGGTGTTGCGTGGTAATAAGGGCGCGAGAGAGCAAGTGATTGGAGGGGTGGCGAGGAAAAAAATCCAGTACATGACTCCTGCACAGACTCCGTTGTGCAGGACATCCTTGGATGTGCGCGCTGTGGGATCGGACGGAGGAAGCACCGCCCGGCCCAGGAGTGATTTTTTCTTGCTCGGCGCTCCCTCGCTCCGTTTGGGACTCGGCTCGGCTCAGCCCTTCCGTGGAGGCACCATGACCTCGCTGCAAGCCGGGCTCCGGTCACGGGGCCACGCCATGGGAGCTGGAAGACGAGAGGATGCGTCTGGATCGCGCTGTCACGGCCAGCCTCGTCCGGTAACGCCCGCGTTTTAATCTCTTGGAAAATCACCTAAGTAATGCACCCGGTAAAAATCATTTCAAAACGTTTTACCGCCGAGCTCCCGTTCCCGCCATATCTTCCCGCCTTGTTATCACCCCCCCTCCTTTCCCTGTTCGCCTCTTTGTCACCACTCTCCTTTCCGTCCCATCCCGCGTCGCCCGCTCTCGGGTCGACCGCCGGGTCCGTCTCTGGCCGACCGCCGTCGGCGCCTGTCTTTTCCGCCGCGAATCCCGCCGTTCCCTCTTCCTTTTCCCTCTCTTTCTTTTCTTTTCCCCTTCTCTCTTTTCTTCCTTTCCCTTTTTTTTCCTTTTTCTTCTTTCTTTCTTCTCCCTTCCCTCCTCTGCTCCCTCTGCTTTCACCCGACGCCGAGCTCCGCCCCTCGGTCCTGATCGCCGCCGGCCCACCTCTCGTCCTGCTCGCCGCCGGCCCCACCCCCGCTCATCCCTCTGCTCACTCCTCGCCCTCCAACACACCACCTCCGACCGGCGCCGTGCCACCCCTCCTCCGCGACCGCCGACACTCCGCCGTGCCGCCCTCCACCGTGGTCCCGCCACCACCATCGCCGGCCACGGCCACCGCCGCTCCGACCGCCGTACGCAGCGCTTGCGCGTGCACGCCACCGCCGGCTCGGTCACGCACGCGCTCAGCTCCGCTCCACACCACGCCACCGGCGTCGTGCCGACCACCGCTGCCGTGCCGTCCGCAGGCCACGCCGTCGTCGCTTCCCGGCCACCGTCCAACCCCTGGCCGCCTGCCCGCACGCCACTATCCACCCGCTGCGCCGCCGTACCCTGCGCAGACCCGCCGACACGCCACCGTACCGCTCCCCGTCGAATCACGCACGCGCCGACCGCCGCAGCACGCTCACCACGCGCGTGCACGCCACCGCAGGCCCCGCCGCTGTCTTGTCGCCGCACCACCGCGCCGGATCACCGCGCGCACGCCACATCCCGACGAGCACAGGGCCGCCCGTACCACCAACCGCCTTCAATTCGCACCACCCACCCGCCATTGCCGCCGTCGAGCATCTCCCCTCCGCCCTCTCGTCGGCCCACCTCCTCAGGCCCTCTCCGCTCCTATAAAAGGGCCAGCGAGCCTCCTCTCTACCTCCACCAGCTCACGCGCCACCCAATTCGCCCACCGCCACCGCAGCACACCACCCCCAACCGCCATTACCGCCGCCGCCGCCCGCTCTCGTGGACCGGCCTCTCCCCTCCGTCCCCGGCCGCGGTAAGCACACGGGTGAACTCGCCATACCACCCTCTTCCCTTCCCCCTGGGCGATTTGACCCGTCACCGCCGCCATCGCCGGCAATCGCACCACCGCCACCACCTTCAGTGCCGCCGCCGCCGCCGTTTCCGTGATTAGCACCGCACAGGCCACCCCCGTCCACAGTAGGACCATGGGTGAACTTGTCATGCCATGCGCTCCCTCTTCCCCCTTTTCCCGACCGCCGCCATCCACCAAATCGCCGGCAAGCCCGCGGCCGTCGCCGCCGATCCCCCCCTCCTCTGTTTCTCTCTGTTCGGGGAAGAAGAAAGGGACATTTTGTCCATAACCCCCTGCCCTTTTCCCGATTCAAACCCGCAGTCCAAAAATCTAAAGCCCTCTCTCTCTGGCATTTTGCCCATAACCCCCTGGGCTTTTGCCAAATCAACCCGCAGTCCACCAGCACTATTCCCCCTCTCTCTGTTATATTCGCCTGAGGCCCCTGAACTTTTCCATAATTACAGAAAGGTCCTTATTCTTTATAAACAGCCCCTAAACTCCACTAAACTCGTCATTTCATGCGCCAAATTAATCCCGTTTGACCCCAAACTCCACCACAATATTCACCTTGATATTTTCGCCAAATCCAACCAGTCCATACCCAAAAATAATCGTGTCATCATCATCCGCTCTCGTTTTCCGTTCCTTCTTTCTGAGCTCAATAAAACTTTTTCTTTTATTTATTGGGTGTTTGTTGTGTGTGCCGTAGACTGCGCTGTGAACGAGGAAGGACTCGAGGAGGAGCAGTGCTACGAGCAGGAGCTTGGAAGCCAAGACCCCGGGCAGGAATCCCCCGAGGGTTGGGAGAACGGCAAGTGCAATCCCACCCTTTGATGCATACTGTTGCCCCAGTTTTTATAAACACACCCCATGGCCTGATTTATAAAACTTGCATAATTTTACTGCTAAACCCGGTTGGATAGCCATACCTTGATTGCTATGACTGATTCCTTGACAACCTAGATTAATATTTAAATATGACAATGTCTATTTGAATATTGGTCACTGCTAGAAATGCTTAGGAACATTTTACCATTATTCCCCCATAACAAATACTTGGTGTTTACAAAAGCAACCGTGTGCGTGCTTTCAAAATAAAAGAGATGATTTGTGTAAATAAAATGGGTACCCGTGTGGGATGAGACAGACGGTATTTCCGCGTGAAATACCGAGGTGAGCTCGAACCAATGTGGTTGAGCATGGTGGGAGTTGTCTATCCTATCACAAGTTTTGGGATGATATTGATGTGTCATCTAGCCTAACCTATTTTTTTTTCTGTACCACCACTCGACCGTTGTATGTGGCAACGGCCTAGCACAAATCCCACTAGTTGAGCTGCTGGTTATGTGGTGTGCTGGTGAGCAACAGAGGGCCATGGAGCCGGGGATACGGTCTATGTGAGGTATGCCCCTGGTTAGAACCTCGTTGGTAGGTTGCTAACCCCTGGTCGCGTCTGTGATAACTTGTCAGTTTAGCTATGGTGGGTAATGGCTTTGATAGGAGCTGCACTGGCACTAAGGTGTTCTTGTTGTGGTAGCCTACTTGTGGTTGTGTACACCTCTGCAGAGTTAAAACCTATCCGGGTAGCCGTGTCCACGGTATTGGGCGAGTTACGGCTTGGTCACTTCACTAGTCCCCTGTTTTGGTGTAAGAAAATGTTGGTGTTTGGTTGAGCTGAGAAATGTTTTGACATGGGCTACGACAGATGGGGAATCTGGTAGCAACAACATCTTGTACGAAAAAGTGTTACATTTATTGTTCCTTTTAAAAGTAATATTTGTGAAAACACTTTATGAAAATCAACCCCTTGCATGTGTAATAAAATTTGCTTTGCTGCTAAATGAACCATGAGCCTTCCTTGTTACAATACTTGCATACTTCTGTTATACCCTCCGTGGTTGCGGTTGCGCTTGCTGAGTACGTAAGTACTCACCCTTGCTTAATCTGTTGCAGAAGCAGACCCAGACTTTGTGCCTGAGGATATCGTCTAGTGGGGTTCGTTCTGCACCCAACCTTTGCCTGTGTGTTAGGGTCACCCGCTGGAAGCCGCATGCGTTGCCACTCTGATGAAGACCTCTATGTTATCAACCTCTTTATTTGGAGCTTAGTGCTAGTTCTGTTTGTTGTGGCCCTGCAATGCCACCGTCTCCCGTAATGTCGTTTTTGTACTGAACTATCTGTTGTAATAATGTGAGCCAGCATCCTGGGACTGGTATTTGTATCACATTAAGTTCTCTCTTTTGAGGGGACGCTTCAGGTGGTATCAGAGCCTATAGGTTGGCCGTAGGACGTACCCCTAGGATCTTGACCCTACCTAATCTCCTCTCACCAGTTTGTTCTTGCCTAATCCTTTTCCCCCACACAAGTACTCACCGACGGCTTTTTGACTTGTTCCAGATGGCCCAGCCGGTTGACGAGGGTTGGGGCGAAGGAGTCTGCCCCGCAGAACCTGGCCTCCCCAAGTTGCTGCTGCTCAGCCTGGAGCACGTTGGAGTCACAGAGACCCCCGAGTACTTTTGCCGGGAGTTCACCACCAATGGTACCCATCGGTGCCGGATGTTCATTTTTGTGGGGAGGAGCTCGCTGTTCAAGGAAGTGGCACCTTGGTTTGTCCACGCCACCGGCTACGACCGCCCCAATGCCTACCGCAAAGCCGCAAGAAGAGCCCTGATGTGCCTCCGCACACTCTACAGACAGTACCTCGTGGGAACAACACTAGGTTTTACCCCACCTCTGGTGAGTGGAGGACGTGAGTGGATTGCTCAGATGAGAAACCTTGGGAGAGATGAAGATATGGAGGACACTGTATCCCACTTGTCCATTTACCTCACTGGCTTGGACAGGCTGTACCGAGAGACGTCGGGACAGCTGAGGCACCAGATCCGCAGAGCCGAGAAGGCGGAAAAGGAGTTGGAAGAAGTGAAGAGAGAGTTGGAGATTCAGAAGGTGACGGCTACTCAGGCTGTCAGCTCCCTAGCTGCTCAACAGGCCAGATGCCAGGCTTACTCTGAGTACATGGATAGGCTTGAGGCCTACAGAAGGGAGAATGGGCTGTTGGAAGGAGAGCCCGAGATGACCCACATGGATGCAGGCACACAGACCGAAGATGAAGTGCTAGAATATCAGCTCCCCCTGAAGAAGCGCCGAGTCTGTCTAGAGTAGATTAGCACTTAGTCTAGCCTCTCCTAGAGTAGGGTCTGTTGTTTCCAGTAGCACCACCAGCTTAGCCTCGATGTATCCATGATCTTTGTACCCCACCATGTTATGCAATAAAGGTCATCTTTTATCCTGCACCTGTTCAGTTTTTGTTTTCCCCTGATTTCAGATGGCGGAACAAGGATGGACCCAGGGAGTTTGCCCAGTCACACCGGGCTTCGCTAGCCTGTTGATCCCCGCGCTGGAACGCCTCGGTGTACCAGAACGCCCGAGGTACTACAGCAGGGAGTATGAGCACCATGGGACCCAACGTTGCAGAGTGGTCATAGTTGTCGCCAAGAGTGACCTCCACCCTGTCGAGGCATGGCGAACGACCGCCACAGGATTCAGGCACCAGGACACCTACCCCTTGGCACTCAGGAAAGCCCTCCGCTTCATGTGCGGAATCTTTGAAAGGCATCTGGTCCCCACTCCAATGAGGTACTTCCCGCCAGTCGTCAGAAGTGCAGTCTGGCGAGCCCGCATAAGGAACTTGGAGCAGCGCCGTCAAGAGGAACCCATCCTGTACTAAGTGGTCACCTACCTCAGTTCCTTGGACCAACTCTTTGACGAGCAGGCTGAACGCCTGAGAGAACAGACCTCCCGGGCTGAACAAGCAGAATTCTCGGTCCGTATGCACCAAGTCCAGGTGGCCCAAGCTGAAGCAAGAGCTGCTGCTGCCATCAGCAATGAGGCAGTCGCCCAAGAAAGCCTCAGGCAGGCTCGAGACCTGCGTATCCAGGACTGGACCAGAAGTGGAACGCCTGTTCCGGCAATTGGAGAACCCCATGTCCTACTTGGGACACCGATCATGGCATGGGGAGAAATTGTGGGAAACCCACAGGC
Organism: Echinochloa phyllopogon; assembly: GCA_033239725.1. NCBI lineage: Eukaryota > Viridiplantae > Streptophyta > Magnoliopsida > Poales > Poaceae > Echinochloa > Echinochloa phyllopogon. Next base: position 15,850,723 of record BTCW01000003.1, on the reverse strand, counting down.
ACTGCCGGGAACCCAAGCAGGATCACCGCCCGCCGAGGAAGGACCGTCTGAGCCGCCTCGGGAGAATGGGACCTTGACCGAGGCTGAGCAGGCACGACTTGCACCGCCAGAGGAAAGCTCGCCTCGCGAGTAGGCCCAGAGTCAAGCACTCAGATGGGAATGAAGCCAGCTTGGTCCAAAGAACTCTTGTATCCCTAGCAGTAGCTTTCCCTACCATATCCTGTACCCCGCTCTGAAGTGCGAGCCTTGTTGTAACCCCTCCCCCAAGTGTTGTAGCCCTCAGCTGTTGGAATGAAACCTTGTGTGTTTGTTGGTTAGCTTGTGTGCTGTTTCTGCCTTTTTAAAATGCGAACTAATCAACTTAAACGTCATTTAACCCAATCTCACGAAGGCCTTGCTCAACCTGCAGATGGTGAACACTCGTGCCAGCGCCTCTCAGAGACGCGCCCCTCCTGCTGGAGGAGAGCAACCAGAAGGAAGGAGAGAGAATCCTGAGAACCAGGAAGTGGATCAGCAGGATCCTATGGGAGAAAACCAGCCCGAAGGACAAGCGCCTGTAAGAGGCGGACCAGAGGCAAGCCATCCCAGAAGTCAGAATGAGGGATCTTTTGTTATGCCCCCACTCCCACCAGATTTCAACTTGGCACAAGCTTTGTACCACCACACCCTGTTCATGCAAAATGTGTGGAATGCCAGCCGCCGCCAGGAGACAACCCGTAGACCCAATGCGGGTGACAAGTTGACCAATTTTTGAGAACCAGGCCGCCCACCTTTGGAGGGTCCAGCAACCCCTTGGAAGCAGATGACTGGCTGAGAACTATCAAGAGAAAGCTGGAACCATTTGGATGCGGAGACCGTGACAAAGTCCTCCTGACTACCCATCAACTCACTGGAACCGCCTTAGCGTGGTGGGATGCTTACTGTGCAGCTTCCCCAAACGAGTCTGCAATCACCTGGAAAGAGTTTGAAGAAGAGTTCCGTCGCTACCACATCCCCGACGCCACCATGAGGCGCAAGGCTGATGAGTTCCGTGCACTGAAGCAAGGGAACAAAACCGTGGAAGAGTACACCCACGAGTTCACTGAGCTAGCCCGTTATGCACCTGATGAAGTGAAGACAGATGCAAAGAGACAGGACGCGTTCATCCGAGGGTTGCACCCAGATCTTCGAGCCCTGATAGTCACCCACAGTTTCCCTGACTTCAATACACTGATGAACAAGGCCATTGTCACAGAAAAGGCCAGAATGGAGGCAAGGCAAGAGAACAAGCGCAAGTTCCTGGAGAGCAAAAACGTCAGCTGGATCGCTCGCAGAAACCCAGGAGCTCCGGTTATGCTGCACCTAGACCCCAGGCTCCCATGCAGTATAGGACCCAGTTTCAGGCTACAAGCTCCCAGGCTCCCAACAACCAGTTCAAGAGCCAGAACACCTCGAAGCCACCACAGAGCAAAGTCAGTCAGGCCACAGCCAGCAACAGCAATGCGAGAGCCTGCTTCAACTGCCGTGAGACCGGACATTACATCGCAGATTGCCCGTACCCTAGGAGCAAGCCTGCGATATCAGTCTACTCCAACTCGGTGAATGGACCCAAGCCACCAGTGTCTGGAGCCAACCGTGTACCCGTCCGCAGCACCAACACCGGCAGCAACAACAACAACAACACCCAGCAGTCGTATGGACGAGCCCGCGTCAACCACATCGACGCGCAGGAAGCTCAAGGAGCCCAAGGAGTAGTACTCGGTGAGTACCTAGTCAGTTCAGTTTTGGTAACAATATTATTTGATTCTGGGGCATCGCATTCTTTTATATCATCAAGTTTTGCGGAAAAGCACAAGATACCCACAGTACTACTAAAGACACCCCTACTAACCCGAACACCTGGAGGTGATATTAAGTGCCAATTAGGTTGCTCGCGGGTACGGATCCTTTTAAGTGGGGTAGAGTTTCTAGCAGACCTAGTGGTACTAGAATCCAAAGGAATCGATGTGATCCTTGGAATGGATTGGTTAGGCAAACACAATGGTCTCATAGGTTGTGCTGACAAGGTAGTGCACCTAACCAACCCAGATGGAATACAAGTAGCCTGTCACACCAAAGGAAGTGGACCAGACCCTATGATCTTTAGTATGGAAACAACAACCATAGAAGAAGTCCCGGTAATCAGAGAGTATCCTGATGTTTTCCCTGAAGTTCTACCCGGAATGCCACCGGATAGGGACATAGAGTTTGCTATTGAACTTGTCCCTGGAACCTCTCCTATAGCCAAGAGACCCTATAGGATGGCAGCCTCAGAGTTAGCGGAGTTAAAGAAACAACTAGAAGAGCTGCAACAGATGGGATTTATCAGATCCAGCACATCCCCTTGGGGAGCCCTTGTGCTCTTTGTGAGGAAGAAAGATGGGAGTATGAGATTGTGCATCGACTATCGTGCACTAAATGATGTCACTATCAAGAATAAATACCCACTCCCCAGAATTGATGATCTCTTTGATCAGCTGAAAGGAGCCAAGTACTTTTCCAAGATTGACTTAAGGACCGGGTATCACCAACTGAAGATTAAGGGGAGTGACACCTCAAAGACCGCATTTGTCACCCGATATGGGCAGTATGAGTTCACAGTGATGCCGTTTGGACTCACCAATGCACCGGCTTACTTCATGAACCTTATGAACAAGGTATTTATGGATGAGTTAGACAAGTTTGTCGTAGTCTTCATTGATGATATACTTATCTACTCCAAGAGTGCCGAAGAGCATGAGCAACACTTGCGGGTAGTGTTGGAAAAGTTAAGAGCACACCAGCTCTATGCCAAGTTCAGCAAGTGTGAATTCTGGCTGGAAAAAGTAGCCTTCCTTGGTCACATTTTGACCGCAGAAGGGGTAGCAGTAGACCCAGAGAAGGTAGAAGCAGTCTCAAACTGGCAACAACCAACCAATGTGAGTGAGATCAGAAGTTTTCTGGGTTTAGCTGGGTATTACCGGAGGTTTATCGAAGGATTTTCTAAGATAGCCAGACCCATGACAGAATTGCTTAAGAAAGAAAAGAAATTTGTTTGGACCGAGTCATGCGAAAAGAGTGTCCAAGAGCTAAAGAAAAAGCTGACCGCTGCCCCAGTTTTAACCCTACCAGATATTCACAGGGATTTCGTCGTTTACTGTGACGCGTCCCGCCAAGGATTGGGGTGTGTCCTCATGCAAGATGGAAAAGTTGTGGCATATGCCTCCCGACAACTTAGACCTCATGAGCAGAATTACCCAACGCATGACTTAGAGTTTGCAGCCGTGGTGCACGCACTCAAAATCTGGAGACATTACCTAATCGGGAACAGGTGTGAAATATACACGGATCATAAGAGCTTAAAGTATATTTTCACCCAACCAGACCTGAACCTCAGACAGAGAAGGTGGTTAGAATTGGTTAAAGATTATAATGTGGAAATTCATTACCACCCTGGCAAAGCTAATGTAGTGGCAGATGCCCTAAGCCGAAAATCATACAGACCCAAGAGTGCCCACCTACAAGAAGAAATGGCACGATTAAATGTGCACATCGTCCCCCAGAATACTAGCCATCAGCTGATGATCCAGCCCACTCTGGAGGATCGGATCAGAAATGCCCAAGGATCGGACAAGGATTTAGTGCAGATCTGCAAGCATACCGGAGAAAATAAGGCACCAGACTTTAGAGTCGACAGTAAAGGAACGCTGTGGTATAAAGATAGGATTTGTGTGCCTAAGGAAGGAGACTTTAGACAGATAATCATGGACGAGGCTCACAACTCGCCATATTCCATTCACCCGGGATCCACCAAAATGTATTTGGACTTAAAGCAGAACTATTGGTGGAAAGGAATGAAAGCTGACATAGCCCAGTATGTCGCCCAGTGTGATACCTGCCAAAGGATTAAAGCAGAACACCAGAAGCCGGCAGGATTATTACAACCCCTGCCTATCCCAGTTTGGAAATGGGATGAGATAGGGATGGACTTTGTAGTAGGGTTACCCAGAACACAGAAGGGACATGATTCTATATGGGTAATAGTGGACCGGCTCACTAAAGTCGCTCACTTTTTACCTGTACGGACGAATTACGGCGGAGAGAAATTAGCCAAGCTTTATGTGGAGAACATAGTAAAGTTGCATGGAGTGCCCAGTAGAATTGTTTCAGACCGAGGGACCCAGTTCACCTCGAGATTTTGGAAAAGTTTGCATAAAGCTATGGGCACCAAGTTGGACTTTAGCTCCGCATATCACCCACAGACCGATGGCCAGACTGAACGAGTAAATCAAATTATGGAAGATATGCTGAGAGCGTGTGTCCTTACCTATGGTAAAGATTGGGAACAGAGTTTACCCTATGCAAAATTCTCTTACAACAATGGTTATCAGGCAAGTTTAGGTATGTCCCCGTTTGAAGCCCTCTACGGGAGAAAGTGCAGAACTCCTTTAATGTGGTCCGAAGTAGGAGAGCGTACACTAGTGGGACCCGCACTCATAAAAGAAGCCGAAGAAAAAGTAGCTGAAATCAGGGAGAAATTGAGAGCAGCTCAGTCCAAACAGAAAAGCTACGCCGACAAGAAGAGACGAGAACTGGAATTTAATCCAGGAGATTTTGTCTACCTTAAAGTTTCACCCATCCGGGGAACTCGTAGATTTCAAGTCCATGGAAAGTTAGCCCCTCGGTATATCGGACCATACCCGGTGCAAAAGAAAGTTGGAAAGGTAGCCTACCGATTGGAATTACCCGAAGCAATGTCACATATACACCCAGTATTCCATGTTTCACAGTTGAGAAAATGCCTGAGAGTACCTGAAGAAGAACACATACCAGAAGAAGAGATAGACCTGCAAACAGATCTGCGGTATCAGGAAATACCGGTCAAAATTTTGGACACAGTCACCAAGAGAACCAGAAACTCCGAAGTGCGAATATGCAGAGTACAGTGGAGCAGACACAGTGTAAAGGAAGCTACGTGGGAAAGAGAAGATGCCCTGAAGAAAGAGTTCCCCCACCTTTTTAGGAGCCAGCCGAATCTCGAGGACGAGATTCCTTTTAAGTGGGGTAGGTTTGTAACGCCCGCGTTTTAATCTCTTGGAAAATCACCTAAGTAATGCACCCGGTAAAAATCATTTCAAAACGTTTTACCGCCGAGCTCCCGTTCCCGCCATATCTTCCCGCCTTGTTATCACCCCCCCTCCTTTCCCTGTTCGCCTCTTTGTCACCACTCTCCTTTCCGTCCCATCCCGCGTCGCCCGCTCTCGGGTCGACCGCCGGGTCCGTCTCTGGCCGACCGCCGTCGGCGCCTGTCTTTTCCGCCGCGAATCCCGCCGTTCCCTCTTCCTTTTCCCTCTCTTTCTTTTCTTTTCCCCTTCTCTCTTTTCTTCCTTTCCCTTTTTTTTCCTTTTTCTTCTTTCTTTCTTCTCCCTTCCCTCCTCTGCTCCCTCTGCTTTCACCCGACGCCGAGCTCCGCCCCTCGGTCCTGATCGCCGCCGGCCCACCTCTCGTCCTGCTCGCCGCCGGCCCCACCCCCGCTCATCCCTCTGCTCACTCCTCGCCCTCCAACACACCACCTCCGACCGGCGCCGTGCCACCCCTCCTCCGCGACCGCCGACACTCCGCCGTGCCGCCCTCCACCGTGGTCCCGCCACCACCATCGCCGGCCACGGCCACCGCCGCTCCGACCGCCGTACGCAGCGCTTGCGCGTGCACGCCACCGCCGGCTCGGTCACGCACGCGCTCAGCTCCGCTCCACACCACGCCACCGGCGTCGTGCCGACCACCGCTGCCGTGCCGTCCGCAGGCCACGCCGTCGTCGCTTCCCGGCCACCGTCCAACCCCTGGCCGCCTGCCCGCACGCCACTATCCACCCGCTGCGCCGCCGTACCCTGCGCAGACCCGCCGACACGCCACCGTACCGCTCCCCGTCGAATCACGCACGCGCCGACCGCCGCAGCACGCTCACCACGCGCGTGCACGCCACCGCAGGCCCCGCCGCTGTCTTGTCGCCGCACCACCGCGCCGGATCACCGCGCGCACGCCACATCCCGACGAGCACAGGGCCGCCCGTACCACCAACCGCCTTCAATTCGCACCACCCACCCGCCATTGCCGCCGTCGAGCATCTCCCCTCCGCCCTCTCGTCGGCCCACCTCCTCAGGCCCTCTCCGCTCCTATAAAAGGGCCAGCGAGCCTCCTCTCCACCTCCACCAGCTCACGCGCCACCCAATTCGCCCACCGCCACCGCAGCACACCACCCCCAACCGCCATTACCGCCGCCGCCGCCCGCTCTCGTGGACCGGCCTCCCCCCTCCGTCCCCGGCCGCGGTAAGCACACGGGTGAACTCGCCATACCACCCTCTTCCCTTCCCCCTGGGCGATTTGACCCGTCATCGCCGCCATCGCCGGCAATCGCACCACCGCCACCACCTTCAGTGCCGCCGCCGCCGCCGCTTCCGTGATTAGCACCGCACAGGCCACCCCCGTCCACAGTAGGACCATGGGTGAACTTGTCATGCCATGCGCTCCCTCTTCCCCCTGTTCCCGACCGCCGCCATCCACCAAATCGCCGGCAAGCCCGCGGCCGTCGCCGCCGATCCCCCCCTCCTCTGTTTCTCTCTGTTCGGGGAAGAAGAAAGGGACATTTTGTCCATAACCCCCTGCCCTTTTCCCGATTCAAACCCGCAGTCCAAAAATCTAAAGCCCTCTCTCTCTCTGGCATTTTGCCCATAACCCCCTGGGCTTTTGCCAAATCAACCCGCAGTCCACCAGCACTATTCCCCCTCTCTCTGTTATATTCGCCTGAGGCCCCTGAACTTTTCCATAATTACAGAAAGGTCCTTATTCTTTATAAACAGCCCCTAAACTCCACTAAACTCGTCATTTCATGCGCCAAATTAATCCCGTTTGACCCCAAACTCCACCACAATATTCACCTTGATATTTTCGCCAAATCCAACCAGTCCATACCCAAAAATAGTCGTGTCATCATCATCCGCTCTCGTTTTCCGTTCCTTCTTTCTGAGCTCAATAAAACTTTTTCTTTTATTTATTGGGTTTTTGTTGTGTGTGCCGTAGACTGCGCTGTGAACGAGGAAGGACTCGAGGAGGAGCAGTGCTACGAGCAGGAGCTTGGAAGCCAAGACCCCGGGCAGGAATCCCCCGAGGGTTGGGAGAACGGCAAGTGCAATCCCACCCTTTGATGCATACTGTTGCCCCAGTTTTTATAAACACACCCCATGGCCTGATTTATAAAACTTGCATAATTTTACTGCTAAACCCGGTTGGATAGCCATACCTTGATTGCTATGACTGATTCCTTGACAACCTAGATTAATATTTAAATATGACAATGTCTATTTGAATATTGGTCACTGCTAGAAATGCTTAGGAACATTTTACCATTATTCCCCCATAACAAATACTTGGTGTTTACAAAAGCAACCGTGTGCGTGCTTTCAAAATAAAAGAGATGATTTGTGTAAATAAAATGGGTACCCGTGTGGGATGAGACAGACGGTATTTCCGCGTGAAATACCGAGGTGAGCTCGAACCAATGTGGTTGAGCATGGTGGGAGTTGTCTATCCTATCACAAGTTTTGGGATGATATTGATGTGTCATCTAGCCTAACCTATTTTTTTTTCTGTACCACCACTCGACCGTTGTATGTGGCAACGGCCTAGCACAAATCCCACTAGTTGAGCTGCTGGTTATGTGGTGTGCTGGTGAGCAACAGAGGGCCATGGAGCCGGGGATACGGTCTATGTGAGGTATGCCCCTGGTTAGAACCTCGTTGGTAGGTTGCTAACCCCTGGTCGCGTCTGTGATAACTTGTCAGTTTAGCTATGGTGGGTAATGGCTTTGATAGGAGCTGCACTGGCACTAAGGTGTTCTTGTTGTGGTAGCCTACTTGTGGTTGTGTACACCTCTGCAGAGTTAAAACCTATCCGGGTAGCCGTGTCCACGGTATTGGGCGAGTTACGGCTTGGTCACTTCACTAGTCCCCTGTTTTGGTGTAAGAAAGTGTTGTTGTTTGGTTGAGCTGAGAAATGTTTTGACATGGGCTAGGACAGATGGGGAATCTGGTAGCAACAACATCTTGTACGAAAAAGTGTTACATTTACTGTTCCTTTTAAAAGTAATATTTGTGAAAACACTTTGTGAAAATCAACCCCTTGCATGTGTAATAAAATTTGCTTTGCTGCTAAATGAACCATGAGCCTTCCTTGTTACAATACTTGCATACTTCTGTTATACCCTCCGTGGTTGCGGTTGCGCTTGCTGAGTACGTAAGTACTCACCCTTGCTTAATCTGTTGCAGAAGCAGACCCGGACTTTGTGCCTGAGGATATCGTCTAGTGGGGTTCGTTCTGCACCCAACCTTTGCCTGTGTGTTAGGGTCACCCGCTGGAAGCCGCATGCGTTGCCACTCTGACGAAGACCTCTATGTTATCAACCTCTTTATTTGGAGCTTAGTGCTAGTTCTGTTTGTTGTGGCCCTGCAATGCCACCGTCTCCCGTAATGTCGTTTTTGTACTGAACTATCTGTTGTAATAATGTGAGCCAGCATCCTGGGACTGGTATTTGTATCACATTAAGTTCTCTTTTTCGAGGGGACGCTTCACCACCGCGGGCGGCTGCTGGACTGGCTGCACAGGGCGAGCAGCGCGCCGGACGCCGGAGTAGCGTCGGCGCGGCACGCGGCCGCCGGCGACGCGCCGCGGTGGATGGAGAGCAAGGCAGCGGAGCTCGCCGTGGAGCCCTTGGCACGCGCTGGAGAACTGGGAGCTCAGCTTTCAGGAGTACATCAAGCGTGTCAAGATCCTCGTCAGGGAGCAGTTCTTCCATTGCTATGCAGCGAACATGTCGATGAGCAGGCGCACTAATGTCGCCGGCCCTACGGTCCCCTCAGATTTGAGTGCGGCAACCCTGGAGGTAAGCCCGTCCACTGCATGCCTGCAGCCGCCGAGCGTGCCTCGGAGGCGGAGCGCGGCTGCGGCGAGGGCAACACGACGATGTCGGGCAGCGGTCCACCCACGACGAGGAAGACACGGCGATATCGGTGTGTCGTCGGCTGAGCCACGTAGGGCTGAGCCAAGCCGAGCCGACGATGAGCCACGCGGAGCCACGCAGAAGAAAACATTATCCCCGAGCCGAGCGACGTCTGTAAACGTCCTACGTCTGATCCCAGAGCGCGGGCATTCCGAGGATGTCCTGCACAGCCGAGTCTGTGAAGGAGTCCTGTACTGAATTTTTTTCCGGTGGCGAACACACTTGTCGTGGCAACTGGATAGGAGTACGAGCGAAGAGCATGTGCTGGAGACAGCGGACGCTACAGAAGCCAGGCGAGGAGTGTTAGCTGGATTGATCAAGCGATGCATAAGATGGATCCATGTTATTCCTTCATCAAAATAGGATGTCCATAGGGTTCATAAAAGTACTGTATTTTATTAAAAAATTGAAACGGATTCAGTGATCAGCACGTTGAGCCATTTTTAGCTATGGGACGATGAAAAGGATAAGCCTTATACATGTCCGACACGTCACTAGCTTGTATGATTCAAGTAGCTCTATAGAGAGTAGGGAGCAGGGGAGTCTCTCCGTAGGTCGATCTTATTGGACGGATCTGCAGAGCAACATGAACAGATTGAGCTTTACACAGTCGTGGTACCTGGTAGTGGTCTACAGCTTCAGAAACCAGTACAATCATTCTGCACGCCGAAGATAGAGATATAACCAATTAACCATAACATGATAACAACGAGCTGGTAATTTGAGTTTAGTCGCCAGTCTGAGCTTTGTTCCACGGAGGTACAACAGAGAGGCTAGTGCAGACAACACCAACATGGATGGATGTATACTCTTGAATCTTGATACAGTGCTTTTCCAAGTTCTGGAACTTCGCATTATATTGCAGCAAACGGCTGTACAGGAGTGTGACTGTACATAGCTCAAGGATGTTGTGACCAGTTGCCCATATGATTGGCGTCATCATCAGTTCATCACTCATGATATGAAGTTGCTGTAGTGCTACAGAGTCTTGCAGCAAGCATCGATCCAAAGGTTGGCCATCAGCCATTAAGTTGCTAAGACATGGTCACCGCCTACAAATGGAAACCGCACAACGCATGCATCCAGCAGCACTCGATCAGTATACTTCCTAGGGGTACGGTGCCATCCTTTCCAATTGACAATATCATATATGCATCCATGATCCATGTGTATGCCTATGCGTGTCATCCATATTGACATTTGTTGATCAAGCGCGCGTGCTCTAAGTGTGCTTAATGGATAAAGTGATTGTGATTGGGTGAAGGATCTATATATGTGACTACGATTGCCGCCATTGACATGAGTGAGCACTTGGTCTCTCCTTATGTTTTAGCAAGAGGGAGCACTTATATTGACTATACAATTTTTGTCTCCTGATGTTCAACAAACTAGTACCGCCTCTAAAACTCTTTACTATTGTTTTTTAGTGGACCTCACTTGACTCGGCATGTTCGCTTGGCTTATCAGCAGCCAGCCAGCAGTATTTTTCTCTCAGCACAAATCAGCATCAGCCAACCAGTCAACAGTATTTTTCTCTCAGCACAAATCAACACGAGCCACCCGAAACAATCATTGGGGCAAGTCTAATGAAGCAGTGGGCCCTATTAAGAGCCTAGGACATGCTCCTTTCTAACATCTACTACAACCCTAAAACTTCAAGATTGGGAGGCCTGTCAATGTCCTTGATAGTGTAGCAGTGGGCCCAATGGTATTGTTAAGGTGGGCCTCAGGTACTGTTTGTTAGGTCCCGTTCGGTTGAGCCTCATGTTACCGTGCATCGGGCCTATTGCACAGTTTGTTTTTTTTTCTTAAAAGTTGCCTGCATTACCATTATCCACGAAAGGTGGCAAACATATTTGATGCTCTACCTGTGGTAGGCTTACTATTTTTCCAATTTTGTTGCATGAAGTAATCATAAATTCACATAATGTAGTCAAATTGTTTATTGCTATTTTTTCTTTATTTTGTTGTCAAAAATCATGAACTAGTGTAGAATAGCGAGTCAATCCATTATGTGTATCAACCAATTACGTATACCAAATGTGTAAAAATCAATAAGATCCTAGACAAAGATGCACAAAATTCGATTGAATTTAAGATTGGATGTGATAATTTTTTTCATTTCCTATTTAATTTTATTCATAAATTAGATGCTACTTTGAGCATAATAGGACAATGAGTTTGTATTTTATGATTGTTGCTTCAAGTTAACACATTTCCTATAACACGCATCACGCGCCAATCTGACTACTCACTATTATTATGTAAGTGGGGAACTAGAAAATGGTTAAATGGGCCATCCCAGAAAAACAATACTCATGGCTCAATATGAGAAAGGACTGCCAAAAAAATATCAAAGACTTATAAAAAAACAACAAATTCTGAATAAAAACAAGGCATTCGATCTCCATCCTCTAATCTAAACTCTAATAATCAGTATACCCTTGGAGGGAGAAAAAAATGCTAACCCACCCAACATAATCACGCCACAAACTTTGACCTTATAAAGAGGGGATTCATGTCTCTCCTCATAAATCCCTTGTTCCAAAAAAAACAATCAAGAAGGTAGAAATGCCATCGAGTTCTAAAAAAATACAACATGTATCTACTATTTATATGGGGAAAAAAATACAAATAATTACAATACCTGCTACCGAGGCTAAGACAAGGCCATGTATATATTTCAGCCTGTAGAATGCCCTGTGAGTTGAAACAACTAGTGCCTCATTTTGCCTCGATCAGTTCGTAAGATTCCTTATAGTAGAATCTGTAGATCAGGTTTCGAGTACTCGACTCAGCTCTGGTATTGTATTTTTAGTGATAAACGACGTATCCATCTATAGCGAGGCACATATGGTGACTTCATAGTATTTATGTGTGTGTATTCGTAGAAGTGACTGTGTGCGCGTTGCGATCGTCCGTGGAAAAAAAACTAATGCCTCGTTTTGGTGCTTCTATTTTTTTTTTATTTTTAACTTCTTCGTGCTTTTCCAGTAGTTTGGGTGCTGGAATGTTTGTACTGTAACTGTAATAAACTCTGTGCTCCGGGAATCAGGATGTTGAACAAACAGTCGAACACTAGCAACTGAAACCCAAAAAATCCTCGCACGGGAACCGCCGAACTATCTATATTCGATATCTCCTAGGAGATGGCCGATTCGTCTATATATATTGTCCAGTAAACTAGGACGTTAGTCTTTGTCTCCTCCAAATTCTTGATCTCATCATCGACGCCGCCGCCGCCGCCGACATCATTGCTTACGCCTCCTCGACGAGCAAGGCATCTACAATGACGATCACCGGCGCGGGCGCGGCTCCCACTGCTCCGGTGGCGCGCCGCCGTCGTATACTCCTCCTGGCAAACTACGCGGCGCTGCTGGTGGGCTCCGTCGCGGCGAGCCTTCTGTCCCGGTTCTATTTCGCTCACGGCGGGCAGAACCGGTGGGTTGCCACGCTGGTGCAATCCGCGGGATTCCCGCTGCTCGTCGCCGCCGTGTTCGCCTCCGGCCGCCCCGCCGCCGCGCCGCGCCCGTTCCTGTGGCTCTCGCCGCGGTTCCTCGCCGGCTGCCTGGTCATCGGCGCCCTCATGGGCGCCAACAACCTGCTCTTCTCGTACAGCTCGTCGTTCCTGCCGGTGTCGACGTCGTCGCTGCTGCTGTCCATGCAGCTCGCGTTCACGCTCGTGCTGGCCGCCGTCATCGTCCGCCACCCGCTCACCTTCGTCAACCTCAACGCCGTCATCCTCCTGACGCTCAGCTCGGTGCTCCTGGCGCTCGGCGAGTCCGGCGAGAGCCCCGAGGGCGGCGGCCGGTCGCACTACGTCATCGGCTACGTCGTGACCCTGGGCGCCGCGGGGCTCTTCGCCGCGTACCTGCCGGTCATGGAGCTCCTCTACCGCAAGGCGGTGTCCGGCGGGTTCGTCCTGGCCGTGGAGGTGCAGGCGGTGATGCAGGCCATGGCCTCGGTGGTGGCGGCGATCGGGCTGGCGGCCGTGGGAGGGCCCCGCGACGACGTGGCGCGGTGGAAGGGCTCCGCCGCGCTGTACTGGGTCGTGGTGGCGGCGCTGGTGCTGACGTGGCAGGCGTGCTTCATGGGCACGGCCGGGGTGATCTACCTGACGTCGTCGCTGCACAGCGGCGTGTGCATGGCCGCCGTGCTCACCGCGAACGTGCTGGGCGGCGTGGTCGTGTTCGGCGACGAGTTCGGCGCCGAGAAGGCCGTCGCCACCGCGCTCTGCGTCTGGGGCCTCGCCTCCTACCTTTACGGAGAGTACGCAAAGAAGAAGAAAGAGGACGGTGCTTCTCCTGCCGCTCGCGAGAACGAAAGCGTCCGCCTCAAGAGCACCGCAGGTGGCGGTGACGCTCCTGATCGCGAGCTCGAAACCGTCTGAAACAGAGACGAGCGAGGCCTGCCACAAGGATATATACGTGTGAACTAGTATGTGAGAAGAAGCAAGTAATGCAATTTGAAAAAAGAAGGCTTCGTACCAGTATGTACCCAAGAGTTAATAATGTGGCATGAGGTGGAGTTCTTTTGTGAATTTTGATGTTACATCAACTAGGAAAAAGTTACAAGAATGGTGAGCCACTTGTAAAATACTATACCCGTCGAGAAACCCCCTAAAAACTTATTGCAAACGTTGGTATCCGCTAGAAAATTGATAGTCTTCATATCCAAAGTAGTTCTTTTTTTTGGCGGGGCTACATGTGAATAGGAAAGCAGTTGGTATCTGGGGATGCAAAGAGCCAAAGACCGTGAGAAGGTTTAAGCATGTTCTGCTCCATTTACATCGAAATTTGCTGTGCCAAGGTCGTCGTATGTTTTCTTGTTTGCAGCATTTCCGGCACTGCTAGTACGGTCGCTGTCGGGAGCACAATCCATAGCCTAAGAGTTAGTACATTACCGCCTCTTAGCAGTCTAGATCATCTTACACAATACTACCGTTCAAAAAAAAATCTTACACAATACCATGTATAATTTTTAGAGATGTAGAAGTGAGAGAGCAAGGCGGGAGAAAGAGATCTTGAGAAAGAGCAAGGCAAACAACAACCTCATGTGCCACTCGTCAACCATTATACGAGAGGTAGTACTATAAGACACCTCTGGCTTCAATTTTGTGAGCTGTATGACAATATCCCTCAAGTTGTAACTTGAGGACAACTTGGGGGATATTGCAATATATAACTCACAAAGTTTTATTTGATTTATCCGTAAATTGAGGAATATTGCATTATTACAAGACAACTCTATTAATTTGTCTTATGATTATGTGTCAATATATGAAAATATGTATTACGCGGTACTAATATACTTGCCCTAGACCGAAGTTTGATTACGTGGTCGGTACAAAAATAAGTTCCTGGAATTTGTTGATCAATCAAGAGTCATGAAATTGCTATTTTGCATATTTAGCTAGAGGATTTGGAGTGTTCTTACTTCTTAATCTATCCGTAAGGATCTTGATACTTTCTGTACTCTGTTTCCCATGCTACTACTTCCGTAATCTGTATTCTTGTGTATTCTTGGCTGCTGAACTGCGATGTTCTGTTATGCCTGTTCTTGAGCTAAGTAGCTGCAGCTACCGTCAATAATGTCACGTGAGTGAATTTGTGATGTATGATCTATCCAGGGCTCATCACACATCACAGATTTACAATGCCGCAAACCAAATTGCTGCTGATTAACCATTGCGGTTTATAATGTGTACACATAACTTGTTCTGTTCCTGCTGAATTACTGATAATTGGACGCCGGACATCTCTTCAATTGCGTGCTGTTGCTAGTTTTGCACAAATCTCAAGTTGAAGCGTGTCATGTTTGAGGCAATGATATCTGTAAGTTGCTCGTGCAGAAACTTGATTTATGCAGAGCACTTTTACATTTTTTGTTGCGCTAAAATTTATATCTCAAGATTTTTTTTTTACATTTTCACTCCAAGGCTCTTGCAAGATCAGCAAGGTCACCACTGGCCATTAGATCATCGGGTGCAGGTCGACGGCTTGAACCTGACCAACCGGTTCTTGAGGTCGAACTCCCAGAGGTGCTCCTGCTGCATGATGTTGCCGATCACCGACACCCCTGGCGACTCGCCCTCCTGCACGCCGATGCACTTCACGCCCGGCGTCACGTCGATCACGTAGCTCTTCGCCGGCGGCTCCAGCCGCGCCGACCCGGCGAACTGCACCGCCAGCTTGGGGATCTCCGGCGCTCCGGGGCGGCGCGCCGTCCAGTTGTAGCAGTGCTCGAACGGCGGGAAGGCCACCTTGGGGACCCCGGCCAGGTGGCTGCTCAGCGCGGCGACCACGGCCTTGTACGCCGGGGTGGCGAGCACCGTCAGCGTCGTGCCGGAGTCGAGGATGGCGCCGCCGTTCTTGGTGGCTTCCCACACCTCGGCGGGGATGGCGAGGGCCTTGCCGGCCACGTGGATGGCTTCGACCTTCACGCCGTAGAAGGGCATCTGGGGGTCCAGCAGCAGCGGCGTCGTCTGGGCCGCCGGCGTCGGGTCATGTGGCGCCGCTGGCCGGGGCCCGAAGGCGAGGTACCCGGTGGCCTCGCGCGGGGCGAGGTGGTCGACGAGGCAGTAGGAGAAGCTGCCCCCGAAGCGCGCGGCGGCGCGGGAGGCGAAGGAGATCTTGCTGTTCCCGAGGCTGATCACGCCGTCCGCCGACTGGAAGCTCTGGCCGCCGTGCGCGGAGGAGCAGCCCAGAACCACGTCCGGCAGATGCGCGTTCTTGCCGCCGGGCAACGGGATGGTCACCGAGTCGGTGCCCACCACGCCGCGCGCCCCCGCCGAGCCTTCCTTGTACCTGCCATGGTAACATTATCATCATTTGTTCATCGCCCAATCCAATGGAGGACAAAACACGTCAATGCGTGGAGGTTGAAGAACACGATGGCATTGGCATGCACAAGAAGAAGAAATGGATGGAGAGTGGCGTAATGGCGGTACTGACTTGTAATCGTAGGAGCAGGGGCTTGTGGGTGCGGAGCAGTTAGCGAGGGAGAAAGGCACGTCCAACTTGCACGTGTCGGACGAGCACAGGATGGGCTTCCACGACTTGGAGTCCGCGGGCCGGAACGCGCGGCCCGGCGGGGAGGCGCCGCCGCCGGCGCACTTGACCCAGGTGAGGTCGCTGGCGGTATCCGCCACCAGCGTGAACTCCTGCGGGGGAGTGCCAACGAGGAACTTGACAAAGTACTGCCCCGTGCCGGCGTACGCCCCCGACGACACCGGCAAGGAGACCGAGGACGCCGCCGCCGCCGCCACCTCCGCCGCGACGCGCCCGCTTCCGCCCCGGCTCGACGCAAGCCTGTCGATGATGTACGCGTGCCGGTGCCGATCGTCCCGCGCCCGCTCGGCCACGGACGCGCCCCGCGCGGCGGGGAGGAGCTCCAGAAAAGCCGGCTTGCCGCTCGCGACGGCCGCAGCGGCGAGCACGAGCAACGCCAGCAGGTTGCCTCGGAACGCCATTTCGCGTGATCCTTGGCTCCTTCTCCCCGTTACGTGTCACGTCGTCTTCTAGAGAGAAAAAAAAAATCTCGATGGAAAAGAGACGTTAGCTTGGCACGCCCTAATTATGGTAAGAGCACAACCAGACAACCAGTGGATGGCATTTGCGTTGAATGGGACCCTATTTATAGTATGCAAACCGTAACCAGTGGATGGATTGTTTTTATCTATCTTTATGGTCCTATTTAAACAGGGTGTATTTGTTTCCCATTATTATCTTCGTAATAAAAACCTGCCCAGTTCCTCTTACGCAGTTTAAATACGGCCATAAAGATAATAATACCTTGGCGATCTGAGTACTGCTAGTATCTTCCATGTTTAGCGATTTTGTGAAAATCGGGAATCTTATCATAGGTTCAGTTAGGGATATCAACCAAATGTTTTGCCTGGCCAAGCTAGCTATTCTCGTGTAGAGTAACCTGAAGGGAACCAATGCTGTGATTGCACACATACCCTGTATTTCTATCAGTACCGGCTGCAGTGGGATCTGCAAAGTCTTCGCGTCGTTCAGTTTGTTTCAGAAGTCAGTTTCATTGTTTGTGTCAAGTTATATGTAACCATGCGGTCCAAAGTTTGTTGTTGATCTTATATCTGCAATGAGTCGTGCAAACTAGAGATGCAAACCACGGGGCAGAACCACAATTTCAGCTGAACATTTTCCCATCGCGCTAAAAATTATCTTTCCATTTAGAGAAACCATTCACTCGAACGAAGGCAGGACGATGGATGGATTAATCGTGTGCGCGCACCCGCCAGCATCATAGGGCGCAGCGCGTGTGCTTGAACCGGAGCAACCGGTCCCTGAGGTCGAACTCCCAGAGGTGCTCCTGCTGCAGGATGTTGCCGATGACCGACACCCCGGGCCACGCGCCCTCCTGCACGCCGATGCACTTCACCCCGGGCGCCGCGTCGATCACGTAGCTCTTCGCCGGCGGCTCCAGCCTCGCCGACCCCTTGAACCGCACCTCCAGCTTCGGGATCTCCGGCGCGCCGGCCGTCCAGTTGTAGCAGTACTCGAACGGGTCCATGCTCACCCTCGGCAACCCGGCGAGCCGCTCGCTCAGCGCCGCGACCACGGCCCTGTACGCCGGCGTGGCGAGGATCGTGAGGCTGGTGCCCGAGTCGAGGATGGCGCCGCCGTTCCTCTCCACGTCCCACACGTCGGCGGGGATCGGCAGCGCCTCGCCGGCCACGTGGATGGCGTCGACCGTCACGGCGTAGAACGGGCTCATCCGGCGGTCGAGCAGCAGCGGCGTCTGCTCCGGCGCGGCGGGCGCGGTGGCCGGGGTCGCCGGGGAGGAGGCGGCGTCCTCGGGGCCCGGGCCGAAGGTGAGGTAGCTGGTGGCGTTGCGCGGGGCGAGGTGGTCGACGAGGCAGTAGGAGAAGCAGCCGCCGAAGCGCGCGGCGGCGCGGGACGCGAAGGAGATGTTGCTGTTGCCCAGGCTGAGCACGCCGTCCGAGGACTGGAAGCTCTGGCCGTCGTACGAGGCCGTGCAGCCCAGCACCACGCCCTGCAGCTTCGCGCGCCGGCTGCTGCTGCTGTCCCTGTCCGCGCTGCCGCCGCCGCCGCCCTCGGACAGCGCGATGGTCGCCGAGTCCGTGCCCACCACGCCGCGCGCCGCCGAGCCGTCCTTGTACCTACCACGACAGTTGGATGAACGTTAGAGACTCGTAGTGGTCACATGGGAAGATTCGGCCGCAACAACGAACGCTCTAATAATGATTAAAAGAATGGTACTACATGTTCCGCTCAAATCGCACTAGCAAATTATTACCGGATTAGAACTTGGAGGTGATGTCAGCGGGTGCGATTAGAATTGAGGACCCAGGCCTTTTCGGAGCGCGACAGAAGGCACCAATGCAAGAGCCGGCTTGCAAGTCACTCATCTTGGATATGGTCCGGATGAGAATCGTTAGACAAGTTGGAAAACGGAAAGGTACGTCTCGTCATTGAACTGTAAAGCGGAGCTCAATGAGCGGGCAAAGTGGCTGGAAAAGAGTAATCCCAACTCATACGATGGTTACGCCCGGGTCCCCGGGACGGAGAACCTTGTGCAGTAGTATTCCGTAATAAAAATGGACCTGTCATTAGGGGTTCCAAATATTAGCACATTCCCATCTGAGATTCTCTATTTCAGTTGGGGTTAGTAGTACGGTGCACTTGACCGATTGACTGTAATCGTTAGCTGTAAAGCAGGCTAAGTCTGCTCGCACTGCGTTCCTGAACGGATGCCTGCAGGAGCGTTAAGGGGAACGGCTCGCTGCAGCGGGGTCCTGCAGGACTTCCCCTACCGAAGCGGAGACCCTCCATTCCCCCAGACCAAGAGGAGGTAGGGGGGCGCCGCTACGCTACCACCGAGGCGCGTGGGCCCCGCGCAGCCCAACCACCACCAGCCGGCGCCATGGCAAAGAGGAGGGAGAGAGAGGAGCGCGGAAGGCTTGCCGTCGCCGTCGCCGCCACGCCGCCCGCCTACACGAAGCCGCCGCCGCCGCTGCACTCGACCTCGGGGAGCTTGCTCGGTGAAGGGGAAGAAGTGGAAGGGGCCGGCCCGGCCACGGCGACGACGACCTCCACAGCCTTATTAGCCCCGTCGAAGCGCCGGCGGTAGCGGGAGGGATTCGCGGGGTCGAAGCGCCGGCGGCAGCGGCAGCGCTGATGCACGGCTTCGGTGGCCACCCGCCTTCGTCGCCGCCGTCGCTGTCCGCGCGGTGCCGGGCACTGGGGCCGGTGGGCCGGCACGCAGGGAAGCGGACGCCGCCGTCATGGAAGCCGCCGCCGCCGCGAGATCCTGCGACTGTATCTCCGCCGCGCTCGGCCCCGCTCGGCCGAGCCATGTCCGCCACCGCCGACACAGTCTTGGCGAGGCAGGGCCGCTCGCCCGTCGTCGCCGCCGCCTTGCCGCCGCGAGGAGCCACCGCCCATCGTCGCCGCGTCGAAGCCAGCGCCGCCGCCGCCACCGGGTGGAGATAGAGGGAGAGGGGCGCCGAGGCCTGCCGCGCGGGCCAGCGCTGGTCGCCGCCGCCGCGCTGGGCCGGGCGCTGGCGCGGGGCGCACCGAGGCTGTCTGGGCCTCCACGCCGCTCGTCCGCGCCACACCGCCAGCCGGGGAGGGGCGGCGTAGGGAGGGAGGTGGAGGCGGAGGCGACACGGCGCCGGGCGAGGACGAGGAGGAGCAGCTCCGGACACAGGAGCTCGGGGGCCGCCGCGCGGTCTCCATCGCCGGAGGAGAAAGGAGGGGAGGGGAGGGGAGGGGAGGGGAGGGGTGGCGCGGGCGCCGGCGGCGGGAGCGGCGCCGGGGCCGGAGGGGCGAGGGGGAGCGGGCGGCGCGGGAGGCGAGGGGGCGGTGGGGGAGGCGGAGGGAGTGGGGAGAGGGCGGCGGATGGGGGCGGAGTGAGCCGGGAGAGGGAGGGGGAAAACATAAAAAAATGGGATGGTGATAGAAAAAATTATAGTAAAATATGTGGCAGTTGATATAGGGGAAGGTGATAGAGGAGAAACGAGTGCGGAAGAAATTAAGATGGAGGAAAGAATCTTGATGACCAGGATAGAATATTCCTTTTAGAGGAGGGAGATAGGGTAATACGAGTGCGAACAGCCTAAGCAACTAGTGGACACCTATGGCAACGGGACCGGTCAAAGGCCAAGCTGTACAACGAGATCGATGGCGCCTACGGTCAGATAGGTTGAATCAGCCAACGCGGTTGCTGTCCTCGGACAGACAATAGAAGGGTAGGATCAATACGTCAGTGTACTAGTAGAGCCTAGAGCACCAATCAAGGCAACGTTTTTGTCCCCAACGTTTCAGCACAAGGCAATCCGCAAAGCGTCTGGGTAATTGGTAAGTTTCAGAAACGTCTGCAATCCGCCGGAAGAAGGGTCACGCGGCGTTACGCCAGCCTGCCCGAGCACATGGCGCGCGCGCCGAGCACCTGCCCCGCCCGCCACCTCGGCGCGGCGGCGGCGACCCGGCGTCACCCACCCATCAGCCAGCGCCGCGGGCGGCGCAAGTTGCCCCCGATTTTAAAAACCCGGGAGCCGGAAGCGACAGCGCATCTGCGGGCGCGACGCCGCCCGCCCGCCCCTACGGTAACGTGCGCGCCATGATCGCTGATCGGGGCGGAGGAGCCCCGCGTCCGGGTCGCGCACGGCGGAAGAGTGACCGGTGCCGGTAAGATTAAATGTTGGTGTCGTGCTCGTGCCCCTCGCGTCCCCGTCCGTCCGTCCCCACGCGCCCCCGGCCGGCCGCAACCAGACCACCTCAACAACATTAACGCCGCATCCGAGCTTCCCCATCCGATTTGGCAGCCCGGGGAGACTCTAGACTCGTGCCGTTGTACAACGTGCCGGTTGGCCGGTCCCTAAAATTTACCGTCGCCGTGAAATCGTGTACTAGCGCTGCTACTCTATCCAGACTGACTCTATCATAGTATCATCTGGTCTTGCTCTGAATGTCTCGAGAACTAGTACTCCTACGGTCCTACCAGTGTACGTACGTACTACGCGAGTGAAGCTGTGCAGAGGTAAATTTCGCAGGAGAGAGGAGTCAAGTGTAAGCAATGCTAAACAAGCACAGGGCACGCACGAGTGCACGACCGAGCACGAACTCGTGTCCATACCAGCCCGACGCCCCGACCCGAGCACGTCTGGCGAGCGAGCCAATTGAATGCCGCGCTCTGCCGCGGCGAGGCCGGCAGCAGCAGGGCGGCTGGGCTGGGCGCGCGGTAAAAAAGCTGCGCGAGTAATGGCGCGCGCGAGATCGCGACCCACCCGCCCACCAACCAACACTAACTACTGCCGCTGCCCGCTTGGGGGCTGCGGGCGCCAGCCAGCCCGGCCGCCCGCGGCCGTGTCGCCCCCGGAACCGGGAGGAACCACCCCAGCCGTGTCGTACCGAGATCCGGTGGAGTGGCGAGCACGCGTCACTGGTACGGCGACGATCGACCGATCGATGGAGTACGAAGCACGGCAATGGCGTCGGGAGGAGGAAGAGGAAGGTCTGGGGAGGAGCACGGAACTGACCTGTAGTCGTAGGCGCAGGGGCTGGCCGGCGACGAGCAGTTGGCGAGGGAGAAGGGCACGTACGACGTGCACGTGTCGGAGGCGCACGCGATGGGCGCCCACGACTTGGAGGCGGCGGGCCGGAACACGCGCGCCTGCTGCGGCGCCGCCGCCGGCGAGGACGAACCGGCGGCGCCGCGGCACTTGACCCAGGTGAGGTCGCTGCCGGTGTCCGCCACCAGCACGAACGGCTGCGCGGGGGTGCCCACGCGGAACCGCACGAAGTACTGGCCCGTGCCGGTGTAGGCACCCGACGACAGCGGCATGGCGAACGCCGACGCGCCCACCTCCGCCGCGCGGCGGCCCCGGCGCGCCGCCAGCGTCGACCGGATGTACGCGTGCCGGTGCCGGTCGTCCAGCGCCCGGTCGGCGAGGGACGCGTCGGGCGCGGAGGGGATCAGCCTCAGCCGCGCCGACTTCCCGCCGTGCCGGTGCCGGTGGTGGTGCCGCCCGCCGCCCGCCGCCGCCGCCGTCGCGGCGAGCGCCAGCAGCACGAGCAACGCGAGCACGTGGCCGCGCCGCGCTGCCATTTCTCGATCCTGGCTAGCTGTTCCCTTCAAGCCGCGCTCTCTCTGACGCACAATGGCGATGGCAATTGACAGCGACAGCAGGCGGAAAGCAAGTGACACTCTGCTACGCGAGAGGAGCAGCCATTCCGATCGCCTCCTCTAGCTCTGCTGCCTCGTGTGCGACTCGGAGAGCTTGCCGGAGGTGGATGGGCGAGTTCGCGGGGGGAGGAGCTTTTTGGCTGCGTGCGTCCGGCACGGCGATGGGGGAGGCGGCGTCTTTTATAAACAAAGCACCCGGCGGGCTGCTGCTGCGCTGCCCGTGGATAGAACGCGGTTGGGTCGGGTCGGGGTCGGGCTTGTGCGTGCTTCGTTGGCATTTGGCAAGCGTGATTGATTTGATTGCCGGGTCGAGGATCATTTCTTTCCCCGGGTTCGGTCCGTCCGATCGCCCCTGGGACGAGAGATTTGCTGTCCCCGTGGGCCACGATGGGCCCTCTCACCCCGTTGTTGCAAGCCATGTTCATGTGGGTCTCACTCTCACCCTCCTCTCCTCCTCATCCAAATCCAATTGCTTCGAACTGGATCATATCAGAAAGCACCGTCTTTACAAATAAACCCAGAGATAGAAGGCAACCTTTGCAAAATCAAGCAGGAACGAAATCTGCCACTATAATTCTTTCTGACGATGGAAATAAATCCTTTTCTAATGCTAGATTGCCGTAATTGTCTCCAAATCAATGAAATAATTGTCTTGAAATCAATAAAAGTTTCCTTTACAAAAAAAAACGCAATCGGATTTTATCTGTCAGCGGATTCCTGTTGCCAGATTTCGAGGCCGGCCGGCCATAGGATGCCAATCACCGTTCCAACAGCCGGATTCGCGACCTTGATTGGCGATTCCAATCAGATCGAATAGAGGCCCGATTCTCCAATTAGCACGAGCGAGCGCCGAACCCGGACATGCAGCGGCCTAGCAGTATCCTGATTACATTTCAATTTGGCTTTTTTGTTCTCATGCATACGTGCAAGACCTCCGCTCAATCAGACCCATGCAATGCAAGTAAACGTCCAAATCAGCAACTATAGAGTATACGGCGAAGCTCTGCACTGCACGTTATCCCACCCTAACCGTGCCATGTTGGTGTCACCCAGGTCCCTGTCGTAGACCAATATTTTTGACCAGGATAAGGCCACGTGTCCCCCGGCGCACCATCTTCTCTTCTGCTGATGCATGCAGGGTCGCGAGAATCGCTGCCAAGTGGCACCGTCGACCAGTAACACGGCTGCACGTCACTCGCTGTTAGAGTAGCGCGCACCTCGCTTACGGCTGCGGCGGCGGCGTCGTCAGGGGCGGTGACGCATGCGCGGCGGCACGCGGCCGCCGCCGTAGCGCTTGGCGGCGCCTCACGAAATGACCGGGAGAGCGCCGGCCAAAACCGATGGCGCGCAACGACGAAAGCCATTGAGCCAGCCAATGCAAACCGTGTAGTCGGCAAGGCGCTCCCGATATTTTCCTGGCACGCTATTACGTGTAGTTAGCCGTAGCCAAGCATGAGATTATGATTTATGAACGATAGGTAGATTCTCACAGCGATGAAAGAGACAGGGCCTACGCGGCTACCGGTTAGGCCCGGCAACCTCGACAGCTCACACGACGGACGCGAGAGCAAAGTGGCGAGGAAGGCACAGTGATCTTGAGCTAGCGCGCACCGAACCCGCCTGCTAAAAAAAGGCGAGGAGAAGACCGCACCGGCCGGACACGGCGAAGCCGGCCAGCAGTAGGTGGGGGGCGCGAACATGGCGTGATACGATAAAACGATCCGGGACAGAGATGCTCGCTCCATCGTCGCCATGCGTGTTTGTATATAGTGAGTGAGTGGGCGCTCCTGCTGCTGCTGCGTGGTGCCGTCAAGCAGGGCCAGCTAGAGGGCAGCAAGGCAGCAACACCGGCGGCCAGGGGCAGGGCCGGCCTGCTGTGCCGGCCGGGACGGATCGGATGGAGGGATGGACGGACATGGACGAGCAGCAGAAAAGAAAGGCGTGGGGTCGGGCGCAGCGGGGAAACAAGATCATGGCGAGCGACGAAAAGCCGGCGCCCTGGTCACACACTCACATGGGCGCGCGGCGCGGCGGAACAGAGCTGAGCTCTCGGCCTCTCGCAGAGCGCACCCGCGCGCGTACGTGCAATCGTGCATGCGCTGCGCTCGGGCTGGCTTCCGATACGGCGATCGAGAGAAGCAGCTAGCTGCATGGGGGCGAGAAGAGAACAGCGTCTCTGACTGTGCTTGGACGCAGTGTGCCTGTGTGTATCATTGTATGTCAGTAGGCGTGTACGCACGCATGATACCGGTGGGGCCATGCCCGCGCACCGTACGGTATACGGAGTAGTACCTTAGCTTTGGGGTCGGATATATGAAGCGATCTTCTCTGTTCCGTGGGGTCCTTCCTTGATTCGGTTGCGTTCGTTCGACTGTGTACTAGCTGCGCACACAGGTCTCGGGCACTTTGGTTGATCTGGCGGCTCGGCACGCGTACGCGTGTCGAACGGCACGGCGTGGGATCGGCTGCGTCCGCGCGCCGTCCAGGCCTCCAGTTTCCAGCGCGCTGCCAGGCTAGGGTGAGAGTTCAGGCTTTCAGCTCATGGTTTCGCTCTGCCAAGAAGGGTGGGCACGGCCGAATGGCCGATGTGGGTAGTGGATTTATCGGCCAGGCTATGCCGATGCAAGACAGCCTTTGCCTTTCGCTTTTCCCTTAACGAACGAATCGAACGAACTGCCCGCCCGCCTGCCTGTGACTTGATTGGTCATGAGTCTGTTGGCCGCTTGATTCTCTTTATCTACCTGGACTATGATCATCAGCTCCGTGTCCTCATCGTTGGATCCACGCACGCGCCGTCATCATTTGGCATGGGTGTTCCACTGGCCTTGATCGAGCAAGCTAGTGATCATCATTGTTCATGACTACTTTGGCCTCTCGCGATATCAATGCTCGTCGAAACTTGTACGAGTTAACCTCATTCTCTTGTGCTTTCCGGGGTATGGTATGGTCCACCGAATTGAAGCTGCGTCGCTGATTCGCAATGACAGCTAGTTTGCCATTGCCTTACGAAATTCACCCGATTCGGGTCCTGTTCTCGTCTACCTGCATGTTCTTCAGGTCTGCATGTTCTTCAGGTCTATTCGCGGCGTGCCGATGTATATATACAAAGTTCCTCAAATAGAATGTCAGGGTGACCCACGGCTTGGACGTACTGGCCCTAACTGCCGATTTACTACGGATCTGTTGGAACCAAGCAACATGCCGTGCAAGAATTCGGCCAAAGCACATGGCCGGATCGCAATAGAAAAGGCAGGGCAGGGGACAGGCGCCGCAGGGATATCACTCCTGCTTCCACATGTTTGGTATACTGTATCAGTACTGGAATAAACTATAAGCGTTTCGGCTAACATCTTTTCTTTTGTTTAACACGTTTAGGCTAGGCTGTCCAAGGAAGTTGCAGGTCTTTCTTCACAAATTGTTTTTATGCGACCTGAAACTTCCTGGTCAGTACTTGGAGTTGCAGACCAGTAATCATGCAAGGATGATTGCCTTGGCAGATTGTGATATATACCGCGGATCTTGGTTGAACTTGGTAGGTGACTATAGATAGTACAGACGGGACAAGCTTATCTCGTGGAATATCGTCACCTAAGATGCGAGAGAAAGAGGCAAAAACAATTGCCGATTATATGTGCAGACTGAGCTACTTATTAGATGCTAAACTCTGAAATGGCAGAGCCCAGAGGACACACCGTGTCTCGGCTGGTAGATGTATACATTATCACTAAGCAGTAGGTACAACTATAACTCCACAAGTACAACCTGTTTGGTGATTGTTCAGTTAACT
The DNA here is from genome assembly GCA_033239725.1 of Echinochloa phyllopogon. NCBI lineage: Eukaryota > Viridiplantae > Streptophyta > Magnoliopsida > Poales > Poaceae > Echinochloa > Echinochloa phyllopogon. Next base: position 15,824,711 of record BTCW01000003.1, on the reverse strand, counting down.
TTTCCAAAGACGCACGAGGTGTTTAATTCAGGGGCTATACAGATATATGGGCCCTGTTTAGTTCCCTTGAAAAGGGAAAAATTCTTTCTCCAAACTTCACTATTCACCTATCACATCAAATCACATCAAATCTCTCTCCTCATGCATGGAACACTAAACGTGGGTAAATAAAAAAACTAAGTACATGGTTTTGATGTACACGACGAGACGAATCTTTTGAACCTAGTTAGGTCATGATAGGACAATGATTACCACAAACAAACGAAAAGTGCTACAGTGCGCTACAGTGTCCGATGTGACATTTTTACCAAACTTCACTTTTCGTTTTCGGGAACTAAACACCGCCATGAATGATTTGGCTGCAAGCCCAAATCAGATGTTGTAAAAGCCTTGATGCCGGCTATGCTGCTGTAGCCACCACACTTGTGATTCTCTGATTTCTGAACCAACGGAAATGTGAAACAGAGAAGCACAAAAACCTCAAGCTAAACAATGCCTCCAAATTAACTGACGATCGAAGAGGTTCCGGCTCGAACGGCCCAAGTTAAACAAGGCCTCCAAATTAACTGACAATCGAAGAGGTCCCAGCCCGGGTATAAAGTGGGCTCTTACTTTTTCCCACCCAGTCCGCTCGAAGACTTCGACACGGCCCATTCACCGCGGGCTGTTCCGGATAGAGACGCGAGCCCGCTGCCACTGCCACTGCCAGTAGCGTGGGGCACTGGGGCCTCCCCGCCGCGTGCGCGGAGCGCCACGCCGCACGGGCACCGCCCACGCGGCAAGCAGGTGCCGTGCGCCCACGCTCTCTGGGTAGTGGACTCGAGGGCTCTCTGGGTCGGAGTCGAACCCGAGTAGAGCGGCGTGGCCGGTGCGGCGGTGCGTGTGTTGAGGTCTTTCTCCTTGCCCAAGCCAAAACCCAGGGGAAGAGGAGGAGAAGCGCGGCGCGGAACACCACGGGATGGAGCCCTCGCCGGCGCCGGGAGAGCTGGGCGCGATGCTTCAGGCGGCGGCCGACTTCGCGTCCTACCCAGGCAATGCCCTCCTTGCTCACCTCCCTTCAGATTTGGGCGGAGCTAGTAGCTTGGGTTGTTTGTCGCGCCGCCGTTCTGGGTCGCTCCTTTTTGGGAAGGGCTTTTGCTTGTCTCTGATCGTGAGAACGGATCGGTTCACTTTGGGTGTGGAGCTTGATGCGATGGAACCCTTGTAGGGGATTCTGACTGGGGTGGGGTGGGGGCGTACTTCGGCATTCGATTGATTCACTGCTGGATTCCGCTGTTGATTGGAAAATATGATCGCATATGCTGCTGTAGGGCTGTAGTGTCACTAATCACTACCTTCAGTCATCTCAGTGAACTAATTACTATTTCTAGTTTTTATTTGAAGCTGGGAATATCAATGGCTTGTACTTGCACCTTCCATTCGATGTGTGCCTCTGCACAAATATGTTTTTGGTGGTAAGCTATTTTTCCCCTACCAGAGAAGGGATTACGAGTAGGCCAGCCAGATTCAGGGACAGGACATTACGATTTGGAGAGAGATACATGTCTGCCGAAGTTATGCTTATGCATATCGAAGACTTAAATTTTAACAGGGCTAGTTAAATTTTTTAAAGTAGATAGGTTAGTCATGTGCTTACCAGGGGTCTGAACCTGTATTTCATTTGCTGCAGGCTTGCATAGCGATGATACTGTGAGGCAGTTCCTGGAACGATGTCCTCTGCCTAAGCTGTTGGGGTAAACCTCTTTTCCTTAATTCCTTCCTCTATTTGCTTTTTGTGTGTTGCCCGCTTGTTGTATACTTATGTTCCTGTGTCATGTAATGTTATGTTTTGAGAAGTTCTCTTACTTGACAAAGCTAACTTTTCTAAGTAGCGGCTTACATATATTTTCTACTGGTGCCTTATGTGGCTATCCTGTTTTGGTGATTGCTGTTGTAATTTTTCTTTGTCCTGTAGTGCATTGCAGAGTGAAGCGGATGTACCTGGGATGGTTGAAACTGTCACGGAATGCCTAGACAAAGTATTTTCCTCAAGATATGGAGCATCACTTCTGCCAAGCTATGGTGTATGTGTGACGTTCTCCTTCCAATTTGCTGTCTAGACATGTCTACCTACATTTCTTACCTAGATCAACATAGTTAAAAAATATCTTATGAAGTGATCATTGTTTGTTCTTTTTGAGAACTTGGGCATAGTTCTCATGCATACTATGACTGAAGTCTCCATTGCACTTTTATCTTCCAGGCACTTATTCAAACTGGATTGCTCACAGACTCGAAGGACATCAAGAAATTAGCCTGCAAAGCTGTATGTACCTAAATGTATTTTCTAAGTGCATGCTATTTGCGAATATTGATGTCTTTATTTGACTCTAATTTCTATTATCCATTTTGGACATTTGGAAAATGTGGTTTCATCTTTTGTGTTTATTTGATTCTAATTTCTGTTATCCATTTTCGAAGTGCATACCATGGATTGTTGTGATTTCATCTGTTTGCTTTATTGAGATGGCAAATGCATAAATTAGAATTTCCTTCCTAGTACATGAAGTTTTTTTTTTAAGATATAGTTTACACCCTGTAACATTCAAGGTTATGTTAATCTGGAGTCAACTCATCTACTCTAATAAACAGTCACGGTGAACTTTGTATGCTGACAGTGCACTTGTGTGCTCTGTCACCTCATGCAAACCCCCTTTCATGTATGCTGATTTTCATGTCAGTTTCGAAAACGTTCTAGAACTTTTGGCAAAACAATGTGTCTAGCCGCTGACTGAAACTCTATGTAACTATATCAGGTACTCCATCTTCTTGACAAAGCTGAAGATGGTGCTGCTGCGGTTGAAACAGTTGTGCAGCACAACCTGTATCCTGTTTTGATCAATTGTTTGATTGAGGGGTAATTTATTTTACACGCACAAACTTCATTTAACAGTTCCTGTTTCATCATATGCACTGTAACTTGTTGATAATTTTTTATTTGCTATCTTTGATTTCTGCAGAGATGAAGAGATTTCAGCAATCACTCTGGATGCTGTAAAGCGTTTAGCAGAAATTCCTAAAGGAGCTGTGAGTCCAGCAGTTCTTCTTGAAGTATTGAACATCTGTTCGATGTATATCGTAGTCATTATTGTAGTATATTTCTTTCATGTTTGTAGGAAATCATATTCCCACCAGATGGTCAAGGATCTGTGCAACTTGGCAAAGTGGCAGCTAAGTCATCCTCTTTGGTATGGCATCCCATGTTCATTTTTCTGACACAATTTCACAGAACTAACCAGTAACTATAAGGCATGCCCTTGTGGATCAATGCTAGTCTAAATGAACTGCAATAGAAGCACGAGCTTTAAAACAAACCAGTTAATCAATAAAGCATAAATGCTTATCATCAGAATCTAATGTAGAAATTACTATTACTTTCACATATATTATGTCACTCTTGTTAGGTTTCATCACCCACCTCAACTTGCTCAGGGTTGAGAAAAGGCCCTGGACGCTTGGGACAAAAGGCTTTATTTGTTTTGATGATGTCACAGAAATAACAATTTACTCGTGATCTGTTAATACCATTTTCATGTGCCTGCCAGAGTATTTATATGTGTAGTAGTTTTATGGTCCAATTCTTGCATGCTTTCTAGGATGTCATCTATTTTGGAGCAGAAGTTGTAATCATAATTAGTCTGCTTATATTTTCAAATGCCTCTGCACATTTCTGTTAATCTTTTAACGTAACATGATTGGCTGTTATTCATGACTTCATGTTTATCACCATTGTAGGCACGGATTCGTATTCTATCTTTGATAGCTAAGCTCTTCACTGTTTCAAGTTATACTGCTACTGCCATTCGTGACTCAAACCTTCTGAGCATATTTGAAGAGGAAATAAAAGATAGAAGAGATATGCTTAAAACCCTCAGCGCGCTGGAGGTCCTATATGAGGTAAATGGATATTTTGTTCTGTTCATTTGTGCCCCTTAATGTTTGGCTTACTTCACGAGGGTTTTGTTGCAAATACTTTGATTTATGTGTTTATTTTTTAAAAAACATCTATATCTGTAACTCTATTTTTAAGGAGAGAAGGGGCCGTATCCCCCCTTTCCCCCTCGAGTATGCAGGAGACTCTTAGTTTGAAGATGATAATGCAGGCTAGTATGTCTGATGGAATAAGCTTACTTTTTGTTCTGTGTGATGGTGTGCATCCTGTATAACGTCAGGAATCATGATTCATTTGCAAAATCCTGCACCAGTATTTCATGTTACATTCTTAGTTCAACCAGTGTTATTGCATTATTATAGTTTTAGTTTCTTTCCTTGCCTGTTGTACCTTGTCAACATGCTACATAATTCTGCAGTCAACATGCTACATAATCCTGCTGTCAAAGATTCTGGGATTTGTTGGGGAAGCTATATATTTAATATTATGGTTAATCGTGTCTTCTATCACTGCAGCTCGTTGAACATCCTAACAGCAACGTTTTCCTGCTGAAGACCAACTTGCTTCAACTCATAACTGATGTGATCAAGTAGTTGTCTTATGCCTCTATATCTCTGTTTCTTCTTATGTTATTTTTTCAGCTATTCTATATTGTCTTTTATTTTGGTCCGTGTGCAGTGATTCCTCAGCTGATTCTGTTATACGGTCAAGGGCAGCACTAATTAGTGGAAGGCTTCTTTCTTCAGCTGACGCTTTCCCGGCAATAGATCCATCTTGTAAGAATCATTATTTTCAGCTGTCAAACATCTGTTTACCAATTGTTCCACAACTTTGAGCATTGCCATTGAGGATTTTTTATTGTGTCATTTTCACCATCCTGCTTTAAATGTCATCAGACCATCTTCTGTGGTTTCCTTACATGAGGAACTAGACAGACTTAATCAAGATTTCCCCATGTTAGGTGTTACAAACCTGCTCGTGGCCATAGACAAAATATTGAAGATGGAAGAAAGCCAGAATGCTGATGAAATTGAGAGTGCATTGGAAACTTTAGGTCTAATTGGTACTAGTAAGTCATGCTTCCGCTTGATAAGTATTGAAATCTTCACCAGGTTGCCAGAACACATCCTTACTGTTTGTTTGATTTTATGGTAAAATAGCAACTCAAGGAGCACATTTCCTAATGACATCATCGAGTGTTGCCAGACACGTTGTCGAGTCATCCTTTGATCGACGGGGCAGAGGTAGACAACTGGTAAGTTTGTGTACTTATTCTGTTCTTGCTCCACTACACTTGTTGCTGCTGGTAAAAGCAGTCATATTGTCAGAAACTATCATTCTTATGCGTTGTGATACATCTCCAGGCTGCTTTACATGCCTTTGGAAGCATCTGTGGTGTTGATAGGCAAGAAGACCAAATGAAACTGAATGGTCAAGCTGAAGAGTACTTGAAGCGCTTGGTCTATACCACGGCAGCAAACAGTTCAAAGTTAACTCCTTCAGTTAGTACCAACACCTTTTCTAGTGCCCATTTGTCTGAATTGCTTATGGTTCTGTCTTGCTTAGTTGTGTTTTTTATTAGCTGTTTTAATTGATTGTTTGCCAGGCTCTTCTTCTATCAATTCTGCAACAAGACCCAGACATACGGATAGCTGTAAGCAGCTCATGCTCGTTAACGATACTTTTGGATTTCAAATGAATATTTCCTTATCTCATTAGCTTGGATATTGGTATTGTGCGCAACCAAATGAATGTCTAGTTTTAACAGTATTTTTTTTTTCTGAACACATGCCCTTGAATATCCGCAGGGCTACAGAGTAATATCAGGACTGGTTGTCAGGGAATGGTGCTTAAGGGAGGTCTGCTCAAATTCAGAGATAATCAGACTTGTTACAGATCCAACAATGGAGACAACCAAACTTGGTAAGGAATTAACACATCTGGTCCTAATGAAGTAACTATAGGACCTTGCTTCAACAGGAGTTCTGTAGTATGATGTTTCTTTTAGCATTTTGAAATGTTTTTATGCAACTGGTTAGAATTGAACACAATGCCATGCTTAAGTCATCCATAATTACTAATCCTATCTTGGACTATCCTAATTTTTATTTAATGGATCAACTATTTCATTGGTAATATTTATTCACTATTGTAGGCATGGAAGCACGGTACAGCTGCTGTGTGGCGATCAACAAGTCTTTATCATCTTCGCCTCTTCTGCATGAAAAAAGTCTCTCTGAACTCATTGGGAAGGTATGCTCTCAGGTCCAGCATCTGCCACGTTTATTGCTTGAATCGTGAATGTTAACCAGCAAATCAAAAACATTTTGGTGCAGTTGAATGATGCGGTGAGACGAGGCCCATACCTTTCTGAAAAGAAGCGCGTGGAGGCCCGGCCAGTGGTCGTCCCTGCAGAGAGATTTTAAGTTCACTTGAAGTCTTAACCCAAAGTAAAAGACGGTCCCATCATATAGTTAAGAGGAAACTGAGCGTGCCCTGCTCGCTGCTTCTGATGCAGTTGGCTTTCTGTATGATAAACAAAAAAATAGATATGATGTACTTGGGTTATGGGGAGGACATATGTGACATGAAATTTTCTATACAAAAATTTCTGTACAAAATTTTTCTATGGATGACAGGCATCAGAGTAACCATGCCGTCTGATGCTAGTCCGTAACTCCTAGTCCGTAACTCCATACCAGGCAATCCTTCCTGTAAATGCGTACATCTTTTGGAGGGCCATGCCAAATTCTGAGAAACTGCAGGAGCAATCAGCCCTCTCTAAAAGTCGTCCTAGATTTGCTCGAACTGAAGTGGCACCAAACAATAAGCCATTGTGCACTCTGTATTCTGCAGTTCTCTGAGTCTTGCCCTTCCCGTGATGGAGCCACCTGTCCAAATCCTCATGACTAATTTTGCAACCCTATCAACAAATGAAAGTTTTGGCATCTGCGGCCAAGAGTCTGACAGATTGTGAGCTCTTATGTGGCGACTTGCAGTTGGTTCTTCTGAGGTCGGTGCTAGTTGTTTCTTGAATCTACAACTTATCTGGCAAAAGAAAAAAAATGGAAGGGAAAGGGAAAGATGGTTGGTTGTGGAAGAAAGGCAAAGAAGCTGGGGAAACCAAGCAAGAAAGGCGAAGAGAAGACTCTTCAGACCTCATCTCTATTTAATTGTCTGCTCCAATAGAAATTATCGTGCTGATTAATAAAGAATCCATGGTCGAGGTGAGATTGTTGATCGCTAAGTGGCGTAGTTACGTTGGTTCTTGGCGCGAAAGCAAGAGCAAAGGTCATCTCTGTCCTCCGCATCCTGATCCCGTTGAAGATTCCAGCTTTGGTGACCGGCCAAACAGGGGGTTTGGTGGCAAAGGCCGTAGCGAAATCGATCCCCATCTCCGGTGAAGCACCGCCTTGTCCGATTGCTGGTGAGTAGATCCTAGCTAATTCCCCAATCAGAGTTCGCTTGGGTTCTTGCTTGTCAATTCGTCGGAATTCAGGCCGCCTTCTCCTCCTCGGCTCAACCATTCTTGCGGATTGCTGCAGGGAAGGAAGGTGTCTGGAGAATTGCCTCCTTGGGGGTGGCTGAGGAGAGGGAGCAAGGATGACGATGCCGTGGGGGGTCGCGGTCTGTATCGTGGACATGGTGTGGGCTGTGCTCGCCGGCTGGGTGTCTACCTGCCTGGTGGTAGCCAACGAGGTCGCCCGCGCCATGCGCAACGGTGAGATTGGCCCGTTTGTCGTCGGCTGAGTTTTGCGACGTAGCTGATTCATTCGTTCCTGCAGGTAGGCGATGCTGTTCTCTGAATTCCTCTGGTTTGTTTTGGTTTTCCTGCTGATAACATTTCTGAGTTCCGAAGATCGGGAAACTTACAGATCACAGCTCTTTCCATTTACACAATGGTTTTAGCGCCATCATTCTAGCCTGACTCTTTTTTTTTTCTTTATCCTTGCACGGCTTTGTGTCATGAAGGAATGTGCATATCTTTTGTTGATAGCTCTTCTGTTGTTTATCCTGAAATGTTAACTGTTCTTCTTAGTTTGGACTATGATATGCACTAAAAATAGGCCCCGAACATTTATGGGGAGAATGTTGCATTTCTGTGTAGGTTTAGGTGAAGTAGATATCATGATTTGCCTCCACAAAAAGAATAAAAGTCACGATCATGTCTGGTAATTTATCATACTGAAATTTTCTACATGATTTTAGGGGAATACTTCAATATTACTAAAATCATTCCCCTAAAAAGTAGCGCAGTTAGGAATTTTCTACATGATCATGTCTGGTTCGTGAGGACAAAAAACAAGTAGCGCAGTTATGAAATCCTCTATTTGGAGTATTGCCAGTTATTCTTGCTTGGGTGCTTAATCTTTTATGTGCATTAGATGGGAATTAACATTTGGTTCTCAATTGACATTAGGGCCAAAAAGAGCTGCTACGGCTGAATAACACCAGATTTTTGTTCCCTCAAAAATGGAAAATAAAAGAAAACATGCTTTATTACTAAGGAATGGACAAACATCGCCCCACGTCTAGATCCATATCGTGTTCCAATTGAGTGTCTTGAATCCTGATCATGATCAAACACGTAACATCACTAATTTCAACATTCGTGCTGAAGTTATCTTTAAATTTCTTACTGCACACTGATGCATTTCATGTTTTTACAATCGTCCATCACATTCTGTATGGTTGTATGAAAATTATCTTCAGATTATAGCTTGAGCATTCTTTAGCAGCCAGTTTCATCCACTGTTCTGTTTGTCTTTTTGGATTTTATCTAATTTTTTCTATCTTCTGTTTCAGGTACTTTTTCCCGTTACATTATATTTGATACACGGCATCATACTGTACAGAGACATAGATTGCATGGCTTCAGTCTTCCGAACAAAAGTTTCTTTTGGTTTAGGATTTTTAGGTATGGTAATGCTGTGAGTCTTTGCACAACCACATAAGAACAAACACTCCCTCCCTCTCCCTCTCCCTCCCTCACTCTCTCAAGATCAAGAGTTAGTCCTGTAAAATATAGAAAATGCGTGTTTAATATTCTGTACTCTTGCTGGCTCTGAAATGGTCTGAATACTCTCCAGGTTTCCTCTAATGATGTCTGCATCAATTTTTCCTGAAAGATATACCGGCTCCGATTCTCCAAACGCAACAATGCACTGAAGCATTTACACCAAGTACACTCTTATTGCCATGAACTGTTTCTGCATGTAAACACATAAACAGGCATTTCCAGTCAATTGTAATGTTCACATTGGGACTTGACAAGTAACTGCGGTGCCAACGATCATTGCAGATCGGAACAAATCTGTGAATGCTATTTGATGGTTAACAGATTCCTGAACGTGTTTATTGACCCACAAATCATGTAATTAATAGATTCCAACGCTTAAAATCAGTTTATCCAATGCATAGATGTTGGACGTGTTATACGGGTGCCTGCCAAAAACCATAACGCTCTTTCAGATGTTAATCATGTTAGAGGATATAAAGTTAGACTTCAACAACAATACAACTATGCAACAAGAAGCCGCTGCGGACTGCAGTGTCAAAGTACGTCCATTACAGATTTCAAGTTACAGCAACAACCAGCTTGCCGCCTCTCAAGGAGGAATCATTGTGTGCAAATTTCCTGTGTGGCAATAAGATACATCACTCCCTTCTTCGGCTTTTGTGATGGTGATGGCGATGTTTGGATTTCTTCTTGTGCTTTTCCTTATTTTTCTCTCTCTTATCTTTTTTCTCCGACTTCCTTTTCTTTTCTTTCTTGCTCTGTTGTTCAGAGCTTGATGGCTTTCCACCCAATGCTTCCTTATGCCAACAATCGTCAGGAGACTTGGATCTCAAAAATGAAGGCTTCTCTGGGCCTTGAACTCGGCGTTCCCATTTTTCTTCCACACGTATGTCAGGACTAGGCTCACTGTCTCGATGATGGGACAACAAATCAAGGTATGGACCAGGCTCATCAATCCTAGAACCAACAGCCCCTCGTCCTCGCTTCACCCTAACACAATAGCAACAAATTCCACATGTTACCAACAATTGCACATACGTAATGCAAGCAAAGGTCCAGAGAACACACACAAATTCACAATACCCAAAATAATGGATACCAGCACCCATTTAAGACCACCAGAGTAAAAAAAAAATATCAGGAGGTGCCACCCATTTAAGACCACCAGAGTAAAAAAAATATCAGGAGGTGGACAGATTGCACAACTTCATATAAGACCATCAGAGTAGAAAAATATTTAGTTATATGTCAGGTTTCCATCTAGAAAATATTCTTGCAGAAAAGAAGATACTGAATATTCAACTGACCTTGAATGAAGAAATCTTTCAATTTCATCATCCCCCAGACCATCCTCCTGGTCTGAGTAGGCATTATTGTAAGTAATCCCTTCTTGTTCAACCCTTGAGCTGGAGCTGGAGCTACGGTTTCTTGAGTCACTTTTGCACTTTTCACCTCTTGAGTCATCAAGATCTTTATTTTTAATACTTCTGCCTTTCATCTTTGACTCCAACTCCAGTTCTTTTTCCCTGGCACGCCACATTTCATTGACCTCCACAACACGGTTCGCTGCAGGCCAACAGTTTATTTCAATTCAGCAAAATGTACAAAAGAGCTACTTCATGCCATTAAAAAAGTTAGCAACATGCAGGTCAATATATTCCTAGTGTAGTCATCAAGGTTCTATTAATCGAACCCCTCCTGTATAGGAGCAAGAGTCAACTACAGGTTTTACAAGATCACAAATTGCAACTGTTTATGTTTTCTATCTTTTCTTCATGAACAATTGAACACAAAAAATATGGAAAGGGAGTGACAAAATGGTTCAATAAACTCAAAATGCAACTACAAGAATCAAACAATTACACCAGAGGAATTCAAAGGAGCACTATGCTAACCTTGCTGAACTCCACGAACTGTGGCTGTGAGGAACCGAGAGTTTGGACGATGCCTTACATTAGGCTTTCGAAGATATGCATGAACACCTTCCCTGTCAGCCTCTAACTGTAATCTCCGTGCCTCTTCAAGTAGTAAAGAAGCAAGACGATTCTCGGTCTCCAGATCCATTGGCTAACTCCAAGTTCAACTGGCAATCCAAAGATGGAATTTTTAATAATCATTATAAGATAACATCAAATGAAATAAAAAAAATATTGATGGCATACTACTCCAGCGTTATACTTATGAAACATCAAGTCCTCTAGAGCAAAAATAATGCAACCTTAGCATTGCTGATTCTCATCATTTACTCGACAATAATGTACTGATCTGCATTATTTTGCTAAGGGGCAATGTGGCTTGAGCAATAAAAGAACATACTATAGTGGATTTGTACACCATGCAAAAGTTTTGAGCCTCTAGGTTTGATCAAATCAAGGAGTAGATTTCAAACAGTATCATTCAAATTAAGCTGTCAGGTCACCCAGAAAAGCAAGGCAACAGTAGGCGATGCTGCTTGGTTTATGCTGGTCCTGTACTCATGTGAACACCACAACTATGACTTTATTAACTATCGAAATATACATGGGATTCCAGTGCATCTCACCAGAAATTTATTATAACATGAACAATAAAAAGATGGCATTACTAAAACAGTTCATCAATGAGCATTTACAACCATGGATATCGGGAGCTGCCTCGTATATATGCTATCCATCTCAACAAAAACTTTATTCTAACATACCAGCACTAAGATTTCTCAGAATGTTCATCAACGACGAATCAAGAATGACAAAAGTATGAAATGGAATTGAGTAGTTCTCAAAATAACACTCTTAAATGAGAATCTTGTAGGGAATGCACACTAAAGGCTTGAGAATATCCCCTCCACTACATATGTATTCGCCTATTCGGAGGGAACAATAGGAAAATTAGCTGATTTTTACCCTCCACAATCCACATGTTGGGGGGAAGTTGTGTTATCCAACAAAGCCACACATACTGATGCATATTTTGCACAGAAACACTACAGCTGTATACTCAGTAATTGAAATAACTTGTTTAGCCCATAAATGTGCATGTCCACAGAACATTGTAGCATAATTTGAGATGTAAACTGCGTCCACTTCTATCTTTTTACAGTACAAGAATGATGATACCAAGTGTCAAAATAATTTCTTACAGAGGTATCCACTGGACTAACTAAATATCCTACAACCGATGAACTGCTAACATGTTTGATTGATGTCACAATGCAGCATTATATGCAGGGACCAAGTACATGATTGGATCTTCTGTAACACAAGAACTATGTGTTGACCACAAAAAAGCGGACAGATAAGTTCATTTTTCTATTGCCTTCCAAAAATACTAGTTCTCTTTTACTATAAGAGCTAGGCTTAATATGGAGAAGGGGGTGATTTTGAAGTCCCCCAAATTTTGGGAGATAACTGATACTGGCTGTGCTAGTATGGGATTAAAGAAGAGTTTTTTATCTGACACAAAATAGGTCAGCAAGTATTGACAATGTTGCATATTTCACTCACCACAAATAATACATTCAGAAAAAAAAATAGAATCCTATGGTGTACATTATGCAATAAAGTATGAATTGATGCTTTCAGCCTCTTCAAAGGCTAGGTTTACAACGGCGATGATAGTAAATACCAAGATCAATGTACAAAACTAGTAACACCCGTCCCATGAAGCAAGTTATCAGATGATTCGGCTGCAAAGAAATGTAGCGACAAGCAAAGAACAAAACATACAGACCACTTCTCCCTATCTCCACCCAAACATTGTGTGGACTTAATGTCGTGTGGTCGTGGGGATCAAGTGGAAACCCCAGATTTCTTCGCGAAATATGCTAGCTTCTACTAGTACCTCTCTACGCAGCAAGTGAATTCGCAACAAACAGTGCGGGTTGGATCAGGAAATGTCTGGATTTGATCGCTCAGACTCAGAGGTCGCACAAAAAGAAAAATAAAAAACGCAGAACAGGACGCGCAACCCGTCCAAACAACCAAGTAAAGCTAGGGTTCCTTACAGGCGCAGAAGAGGCCGATCCAAGCTCGGAGGAAACCCCTTCCCTCGCCGGTCCACTAGCGCCGAGGAGTAGTAGGACGACGACGAGAGAGGAATCCCTTTCCCCTTCTACCACCGGCGGGGCAGGGGCAGTCGCCGTGTCCCCCCGGCGGAAGGAGGCACGGAGGGATCCTGGCCGGAGGAGAGCGCCGATGGGGCGCGAGCGGGCCGCGGAAGGCGGAAGGGAGTGGGGGCAGGAAGAGGCCCGCGCGCCTTTCCTCACCCGTTGCCGCCGCGTCGCCGGTGGGGAGGGGAAAGGACGGAGGAAGGGGGGTTTGGTTGGCCAGACTACCAGCCCAAGGCAAGGGTAATTTGAGGGGCAGCATGCCCACTCTGCATAATTTACACGTGATCTCTCTCAAAAAAAAACGTGATCACGGTTCACGGCTAACAAAACACACAAACTCAAACAAGTCAAGGCATCGATGGCAATCGAAAAAAAAACCATCGATGGCAATGATCATCGACCGATCAAATTATTTCCAAGCTGTTCAGTAATAGCATCACACCTTTTCCCCTTGTTGAATGCTCAAACAAGAAAATTTCTACATCTAAACTGTTTCAGATTTGCAAGAATTGAATTGGCAAACCAAAATGACAGCCTCTGGGGGCTCTCTGTATTCTGTACAACAACAACAACAACATAGCTGCCTCTCTATATGTACAGCAACGACAACAACAACAAAATTCGCACTCTTCACTATCTACAGTCCTACACAATGGCACTACTGAACTGCACTCAAACAAGACACACAAAACAGAGGAGTGGAGGCATCGACGGCGGTGAAGCCCGGCCTCAGACGTCCGTGTCCTCTCCCACCGCGATGAGCAGCGAGTACTTGACCTTGAGCGCCACCTTGCCGCCCTCGATGCACAGCTTGGCGCCGGTGACCACCCAGTACCCCGGCTGGTCGTCGGGGCCCCTCATCACCTCGGTGGTGTCCACGTGCCTCGCCATCCTCTGCACCGGCAGCGGCACCGGCGGGCCCTTGGGGAAGATGGCCGAGTTCACCTCCACCTTCTCCTCCGCCGCCGCCGCAGGCGGCGCCGCCTGCGTCGTCAGGCCCCCCGACAGCGCCGCGCTGAGCCTCGCCGACAGCGACCCGGACTTGCGGGGCACGGCGGAGGGCCCGTCCCACTCGGACCGCCGGATCTTCGTTGCCGCGACGCCGGAGAAGCCCAGCCGCAGGAACAGCACCTTCTTGAGGCAGCAGGTGTCCTCCCGCACCTCCAGCCGCGCGCTCGTCACGATCGCCGCGCAGTCGTCGATCAGCGCGCCGCTGTACTGCACCGGCGCCGTGCAGACGTGCGAGAGCAGCGGCGACCTGACGGGCACGATGTAGTCGCGCTCGTTCACCGCCGCGTCCGCCGCCGACGAGGCCTCGCCGGCCACCGTGATCGTGCCCGGCGTCGCGGAGAGGTGCTGCAGGTGGACCCCCAGCCGGTCGTTCTTCTTGCCTTCCAGGAACAGCCGGATGCCGGTCACCGGACGGTTGCCGGAATCGACCTGCACGAGACAGAATTTGGTTTGAGTTGTGCGAATAAGAACAGTGATCAAGACGACATGCTTGCTCCGAACAGGGAATGTCGTGCCTAATGGCTACCTTGGCAGTATTGACGTGAAGCTTAGGGCCCATGAGGGTGAACTGAAGAGACGGCAAGCTGTTCTTCCTCCTCTGGAGGCAGAGGGAGAGCTCACCAAACTCTGGAGCCCAGTGCCGTGGCACCTGGAACTCCAGAAACTGCTGAAGCTCTTCTATGGGCGGTTTGTCTGAATTCACAAGCAGGAAAACGAGAATCCGATTAGACATCTGAACTGAATCCAAGCAACAACAAAGTGACAATGCTAGAGTAGAAACGCTTACATCTGAGGTAGAGATTCACTGCATGGTTCAGGAACCCGCAGCCTCGGACGCCGGTCAGCAGGGAAGTTATGGGCACGAACGACATCGAGATGACGTCCGGGTAACCGGTGATCGTCGAGAGCCATTTGCCGTGGCTCTGGCCGTTGTCGACGCCCCCTCTTCTGATGTGGATGCAGACGATATCCTACCAAAATTCATCGGGACGCAATGCAATATGCAACCGGGTTATTTGTGTCTGCTGATGCCATACTGCCATCACATTGTGATCAGTAAATCGTTGGGCAAGGAGGTGCTTACATCCTTGTCATGAGACACGACGGATGATCTGAAGGACTGCCAGGCAGCTGATCCAGGACCAAAATTTCCCTGTAGTACAACAAGACTTGCTCATTCGTTTCCCACATGCAGGTATGAACACCTCCGATTTTCTTCTTTTTCAAACGAGAAACCACATGTGATCGTGAAGAGTTTACTCACGTTTAGCCCGCGCGCTAATCTGCCGTCTCCGGCGGCGGGATTCCCGGCGCCGGCGTCTTGAGAGAACTTGTCGTCGGCGAGCTTCTTGAGGCGCGCCTGCACGTCGCTCTGCGTCAGGCTGGAGCCCTTGAGCTGCTTGACGCACACCACGTCCTTGCCTCCCATCTTCACCCCGACCACGACGTGTGTCCCGTACCTCTCGATGAACCTGCGGAGATCGAGCAGCGCCGCCGCGCGCGTCAGTAAGCTTGCTGCGGTGCTGGGACACGAGAGGCCGATCGAGGGAGGAGGGGAGCCGGCGTGATGAGTGCGTACTCGGCAAGCGCCGGGGGATCCCAGAAGGGCGGCAGGTCCCGCTTGACGCGGTCCGTGAGGGCGAGCTGCGCGCGCACGGCCTCGACGCTGTAGAGCTCGACGACGCGGGCGTCGAAGCAGAGGCTGCGCGTGGCGGCGGCGTCGCGGTGCCAGCAGCCGCGGTAGTCGAACATGGCGTTGAAGGCGCCCGAGGGGATCTTCCCGGCCAGAGACAGCGACCGGTTCACCTGCTCCGCCATCTGCGCGAAGGGGAGCACGTCGGAGCGGAACCGCGCGCGCTCGCCCTTGTCGGCGACGATCCCGGCGGGGGCGCCCGCGACGACGGCGGCGCCGCCGCCGCCGGGGAGCGGCAGGCGCAGGCCCCGCGCGGCGCCGAGCTCCACCAGCCGCCCCGCCGGCTTGGCGCGGCCCAGCCGGAGGTCCCCCGTCAGGTCGTACCCGCACCCCACCGCGCCCACCGCCGCCTCCGCCGCCTCCTGCGCGTTCATCCGCGCGCCCGACGACCCAACCCTCATCGTCGCCGTCGCCGTCGCCGTCGGCCCTCCCTACTCTTCCACCCCCTGCCCCCGCGCGCCCCCCGTGCGCGCGCGCGCGGCGTTATAAGCCCGCGCGCCTTGTGCTACTCCATCGTCGGGGCCCCCTGCCGTGCGGCGCGCGTGGCGTGGCGTGGACTCACTCGACTCGACCGGGGGAGCCCGCGCCGGCCGGTGGTCGTTGTGTACTGGGAGTGTGCGTGGCGTGAGGCAGGCTGCGGGGTGCGGGCGCGGGAGGGGCGACGGCGACGGCGAAGGCGGGGTCAAGGTCACGGGTGGTGGGGCCGGCAGCAGCGTCGGGTGGGGTGGGCCTCTGGGCAGGGAGGGGACGCGTCAGTGGAGTGACGTGCGGATGGGGGGACAGTGGCCGGCGCGCGGGTTGACGGGGTCGCGGACTCGCGGGACGGGAGGGCCTCGTCGCTTTCAATTCGCGCGCGGAGGCGGAGGCGGAGGCGGCTAGGCGCCTAGGCTACCGGTCAATCAAAAAGAAAAAAAAAAAGAGGGGACGGGCCAAAACGGGGGACGTCTGGTCTGCACGGTTTGGGCCTTGCGGGAGTTTAGGCACACCGGAATGACCGGGGCGTAGCGGCCGTGTCAGACTCGAAAGGGCCTGTTTGGAGTCATGCTGTTTCGCCGTGTTAGTTTTGTGCAGGTGGTTATGACCTGTGATTGACCAGTCTCATGTGCTATTTTTATGTAGACAACCTATGGTGATTTTGAAGAATTGGAGGCGTGTCATCTGGTGATTTTGGTGTTGAAAGTGTCAACAGGGCGGGGGGGGGGGGGGGGGGGGGGGAAGGCTGGGTGGCCGGCCGGGTCCTGCACTGCCGGTGCCAACATATACGAAATGTTGGCATCGGTGCAGCAGCCGTCTGCCCAGACACAGCTGAATTCCAGTCATCTTAGTGAACTGCGAGTTTGATTCATCGTAATTCATCAAACCTGGAGTCAGCGAGGCCAACGGGAAACGACCGTGGCCGTCACTGACCTTGCTCCCTGCTTCGCTGGTCCGTCCTGCGACTTCGTTTTGCCTGACCCTTGGAAGGTTCCGTTCCTTCCGTGGTCTGCAGCCGTGTCAGCACAGATATTCTCGTCGCAGTTTTTTAGCGCTCCGCGACGTTCAAATCTGACCTGAGCTTTCCTACGCGTACGAAATTGGGGGCCCCAAAGGAAATTTCGAGGAGGGTGGCCAATGCCAGTCACGCTCGCACAGGGACGCTGAGTGCGGCGCCGTGCAACAACGATAGCAAAACAACATACAGCTACGAATGATTGAATAAGTATCAAATGGCTCGTAACAAGCAGCAGGTGCCACCCACCTTAGAGACACAGGAAATGAACTGAAACGATGCAAACGCAAATTTAGACCGATAATTGAACTATATTTTGAAGAGATACTGAATAACAGGAGAGGCGAATTACAACCCCTCAGAGAGATGGTGACACATGGAAATATTGCAAAGTAACTAGCAACTCAGTAAATTGTATTAAACATCCTTGATCAAGGTCCAAAACTTGCCCAATTTGTGTATCATCTTTCGTATACATGAACGAGACTTTTGCTGCAAACAAACACATTTGTAAAACAAACATTTGTCGGGAACAGCTATTTCTCCGTCTACATGTAAACCCCCTCTACATTTCTTTTGCAACAATGATGTAAAGCTAGTTGAGAAACCGGCTGTAGGAACCATTTCCAGCTTTTCTTAAGAACTGACTGTGGAAACCATTTCATATTCCCTCATCTTCCTGTTCTTTGAACAAAGGAAGAAAGCACCTCCGAACCGCTGCTGAAAGAAGAGAACCACTGACAGTAATATTGCTCCACAAGGTATCACAATGTCCCATGCCAGGCTGAAGAGATCATCACGAGGGCTTGCATACATGTAAGATGGTCTCAAGCTGGGCACAAAATGCTGTCTCCTGAACACATCGTACACATGAGGCAGAGCACGGATTATGGTGCTTCCAAAGTAAAACCCTGGGGAAAGAGCTCTAACTTTGGAATCTGAGAAAGCATTTAGGATCACTTGAGGGAGCAAGAACCCATCGAGTATTAATCCACCATAAGACACAAGGTCCTCCCAGAATGCATGTCCGACTGGCTTTATGCGGACAACCTGCCTTAGCATTCTTCGGCTGTGGTTAAACCTCATGTGAACAACCCAAGTAATGACTCCTCCAATGATGTACAGTGGCAAACATATCCAGAGTACTTTCCTCTCAGCAGCCCAGGACTCAGCTTTGCTAACATCCACAGAACGCGCAGACCATGCCAACTGAAGAAGTCGCAACTGCAGCAGAAAAGTTATCATGGTAATGATTCGCACCATAACTTCATTCACCTCAAGCCATCCGCCACCTGCAAGTGGAACGGTCTGTTTGTTGCTGTTCTTGAAGAGAGCCTCAAAGTTCAGTACAAGAGGGATCATGTAACCCATAGCTAGAACAACAAGCATCGTGATTGACATGGCAGGAAGCGCTTCAGGGGCCTTCTTGACATGAAACAGCTGCACAGCAATGAAGATGCATGCCAGTGTCATAGAGATCAAGGCCATGGTGCTTTCTAAGTCCATTCTCCATATTGATTCATCCACTTGGTCTATGTACATCCCGTATGAAGCAATGTTCAGTGTTTCAAAGAAAAGAGGGTCAGTCTTCTTCCTCAAGCTTTTGATTGACCCCTTCACATGCTGTGCTACTTTTGCATCGAAAGAGGAAAACTGAGCAGTCACCAGAATTTCACAATCTGATGAGACATTAAGTTCTCGACAAGCGATCATGCAAAGGGAACCTGTCTTAGTATCATAAACACCCTCCGCAGAGATATGCCGGCGATGGAATGATTCTAGAGACCAGTTCCCAACATAGTAGATGTCGTAGCTGACATTAATAAGTCCCTGCTTCAGTCCGACTGTCACATGATGAGAAAATGGATCTGGAGCCACCAAAGAGTTACCATCAAACAACATTGACCCAATTGTGACAGGCGATGCATATCCAGAGCCGCCTCCTTTCTCCACGTAAAATCGGAACACCAAGTCCCGGTATGAACTGCTATCTGGGAACTTCCCCTTCCTGTTTTTTTTCAATCCAGACTTTTCATAGTGCTTCATAGCCTCATCCACCTTAGTATAATTATACTTCAAACCAGCAAGACTGCCCCTGTAGTTGGGAGTGATTGCACTAGAACCTGCAGCAATGGCTTCGCCACTTTTCAGACTCGTGTTCCAGACCAGACCAGCAGCAAAGCTCCGTTGCTGTAACGACCACACTGCTGGGAACCAGAAGCTCATACCAATTCCACACTTACCCACTGATAAATCTGCCCGAGATGGCCCTGAGTTCACCACGTGACACCCTTTCAGGCAAAGCCGGCTTCTCCCCTGATCCCAGAACCCATCCATCACAACCGCCTTCTCACCCAGCATGAAGTAGTACCTTGATGTCTCTGTCTGGTTAGCGAACGCCACATAAGCACGAACGGCGCCATCATCGCTGCATTGCATCCGGTTGATGTACATGTACCTTTGGTGAAGCCCCAGAGAAGATGAGGTCGACTCGCTGCCGCTCTGGTAGTCCAACCTGAACGGCGCTTTGAGCATCGAATTGAGGTGGGCGCACGAGAAATTCCTACCCTCGAACACATGGAGTGCGTCGAGCCTCCCAGTAGGCGGAGGCGGGCAGGAGGCGCTCTCCGCGTACGCGTATCCCCGCTCGGCGTAGGCGACGAGAGAGACCGGCTCGATGGGGGTTCTGGTGTCGACGCTATCGAGGCGGCCGGTGACGAAGGACCGCGTCAGGTTCGCGGGGCTGGGGAAGCCGAGGCGGAGCACGACGGGGAGGAATTGCACGGGCGTGCCGTCGGCCGCGCGGCCGGAGCCGGTGCCGACCATGCAGAGCTCGCCGGAGGCCGCCGAGTAGTAGCCCTCCAGGCCGAAGGTGATGGAGCCGCGGCGCCCCGTGAAGCGCGGGAGGCGCGGGCGGAAGTGGCGCGCATGGCCATCGTACTCGAACAGATTGCGGCCGTTGGTCAAGCGGTAGCGGGCCGGGCGGCGGCCCCCGGAGACGGAGAGCGTGGCGGAGACGTGGAGGAGCGAGGCGTTGGCGGTGCGGAGGACGGAGGAGGGGAGGAGCGAGAAGGATCGCGGCTGGGAGGAGGGTTCGGGGCCGAAGATGCGGTCCCCGCCGGAGAAGTAGCCGGTGGAGAGCTGGAGGGTGTGGAGCGCGGGGCCGTCGTCGCCCGCGGGGAAGTCGGCCGCGACGGGGAGGCCGGGGCAGTGGCGCGAGTAGGAGAAGGCGGACAAGGAGGTATCCACGGCGGCGGCGGCGGCGGCGGCGGAGGGGATCAGGAGCAGGAAGAGGAGGGGGAGGAGGCGCGGGTGGCCTCTAGGGTTAGCGCGCGGTGGCGCCATTTGGGACTGGGAGGCGGAGAGGACGCGGGGAGCGAGATCTCGTCTCCTCCTCCCCTCGCCCATCTGGTTTTGGCGGAGGAGACGATGATGGGGGGGAGGACGGAGGGGAGGCGGAAGGCTTGACTTCGGGGTTTAAGCTATGGGCGATATCGATGGGTTAGATGGGAATTTTTCTTCCCCTATTTTTTTTCTTTTTTTTTCCGTTCGAAGATCGAGTTTTGTTGCTAGATCTCTTGGTGTGATCATTCATTCAGCAATATTTTTTTCGAAACATTTATTCAGTAGATCATACCGGTGGGTCTGGTGATAAAGTTTGGTGGGAGTAGTAATTGGATCCGCCCCTACCGGTGGTACAGTCATGGAGCGTGCACAGCTCAGCCGAAAAAAAAAACTAGAGGAAAAAAAGAAAGACGTGAACATGTGTTCAGATTCTCCTTGATGCTTACGGGTTAGACCACGGGAGGTTAGACCACGGGTCCACGGTAGCGTGAACAAACCAAAGAAAAACGTAGGAAACAGATTAGGGGGTAAATCTCGAATGTGCAAGAGAAGGGCTCACAGCGGGCAATGGCAAGGTAGCCGGAGCACCGGCGGCAACAGTGGACAAGGTCTCCAGCTGGTGTCGCCATTTGTGAGTTCCTGTGCTCTCCAAATTGAGACTGCAGCGTTCAGGCACCGATGCTGTGTTTAGAATTAACTTCGTACCGCGTTTCAAATTCATTGGGATTTGGAAAAGAACACTCGCAGGAGGTGTTGCCACTCGAATGAACATCATTTTCCCCACCACAAATTGGCTAAAGTATCACGACAATCAGAACATCACGGCAGAGGGAAGCATACAAAGGTGCTAAACTCCAGAGGGATCACGGGCAGGCGATTGTACCAAAGTATCATCGTCCACCGGACAAGAACGTCAGCCGGCACACCGGGCCGAAGATCCCAAGAACGAATTAGGCAGGGACCACCTGACTCATTTTCATATCCAAATTGAGACGCCAATCATATAAGAACACAAGCTGCGAACGAGGCTCCGCAGATAAATGCCCTTGCGGGTCACAGTACCTACAGTAATTAAATGTCCCTAAACGCACGAATGTGTCACTTAAGGTTTTAACCCCAGAAGATCTAGAAAGGGATATTTACATAGACGACCTACAGAAAGCAGTTAGATGCTCGGGCATAACTTGACGCGGCCCCTACCAGATTGAAAATAGGAGCGGGTGGCTTGAATGGCAAAACTATTACTCAGCATCTGCCTTATAGCCTCAGTGTGGTGTCCGCTGCCGATGTAGAAGCCCCAGATCTCGCCTTCTCATTGAGGAATTTGTCACAGTCTGCGCCCTTCACGGTGAACTCCATCAGAAGTTCCTCAAAAAGTCTCTTCAGTGATTGCTTAAACCTCACTGAGCAGCTCTTGTCACCCTCGTCAACATCCTGCACTCCATCCCCAGCAAGGCATCCAACCTGGGCGCCATCCAGGTAAGCTCTGCAAGCTACAAGGATGTTGCGCCCATACTTGCGGAAATGGCCAGCAACAAAATTCTCAAAATTCTGCATAAAGTACATCCAAATCAGAATTGCATTTATCAAGGATGTATATGAAAGCATAGATGGCTAAACATAATTATAAAAAACGCACATGGTAGTTGACAACTTGCCATGGTTACATTGGCTTCCAAGAGTCCAGGATATCATTACAGAAGCAAGTACTCTTCCAATAACCAGGACGAGAACAGAGGCGTACCTTCGGTGAATTTCGAAGAGAATACAGCATCGTCCTGCATGATAGAAGGAACGTATCTTCATTATATGCCAGGGATTTCTTCTCCCCATGAGCTGTGTTGGCGTGCATAACAAAACCAGGCTCATTGAAATAAGGCTTGGCATTCAAAACCAAAGCCTGAATGGAGACCAACACCTGCAGCATAGTTGAATTGGATGGATTCCACTTCTCACATCCGCTGCCAGTCCAGGTGTTTAGGAGGCTAAGGCACACCTTCCCACAAGCATACAAGTTTGGATTAAGCCGCAGACCACCAGCACGGTAATTCACCATCTGTAGAGAATTAACTAATCATCACAAGATCCTTAAAGCAAACTGAGGAAACAAGGAAAATAACTGATCGAGTTGCTTGAGTCAAGAAAATCTTACTGGTGGTACATTTGGATATTGTGGAGGGAAGTAAATGTCAAAGAAGAAGAGACCATCATGGTAAGGAGTGCCGGCTGGTCCCACAATGACAGCTCTAAGCAGGTCCATTCTATCCTCATATGCTCTCACAAATATAGTATCTATTAAATTAGAAATAGAAAAACCAAGTTAAAATATTTCTCAAAGTAGAGAAGCTAAATTATAATCATCATTGGCCCTTATAAGAATAAAGTGCCTTTTAAGTATTAAAAAAGTAACCAAATGTCACCAAGACAAGGTATTCCAACTAACAAAGGCATGGCGCATCAAGAGTCATACTAATGAAAAACACTAGTACAACCAACGTTCATAGGAAGCACTGGCTACCTACCTGGCAAATCTTTTTCTAGGACTTTCCACTCATGCTGAATACGTTTTGCCCAGTCTTTTGATGGCTGTTGAAAGAACTTTAGCACTGAACTAAATTAAGGTAATAAAGGGAGACGGCATGTAAAAAAAAATCTTACCTTTTTCACCACATGGACCTTTCTTAACTCTGGCTTAGAATAATAATGATCACTATGATCATCGACAGTATCAAATTGCTTAAACGCCTTGTATTTTTCTTCGATTTTATCATCCATGGCCTTAGTGGGTTTGGTCTTATTTCCAATCTCAATAGCACTCTTCTGCATCCACGGTAAGGAAGCCTCCACACCAGGTGGAATATCCAAGTTATCAAACTTGGAAGACAAACTATAGTTATACTCACTTTCAACAAGTGAGGCGTCATAACCATCGTCTTCATACTCATCTTCATCATAGGTGTAGTCTTCATCAAATCCTTCATAAGGGTAGTCATCAGAATAGTTGTAAACTGTGTCGTCCTGAAACACTTTCAGGTCAACCCATGGACTGGCATGTTTTGAAGGATATGTGCTTGGGCCAGGGATGTCATGAACCAAACCACTCTGATTTGTTTCCAAAGAAGAGAATCTGTCAGAAATTGCCATGGTACAGAAGCAAGTAGTATGAAAAAGGGAAATATATGAGGGAAATAACCTTGGCATGCTTTGGCCAATCCGTAGGGTATACAACAGTTTGCTTATTCTTGTCCACCGATGCTTTATCACCAATAATCGTAACCCCATCAGGATCATCATCATCAATTTCAATTACTTCATGAGGTACAACCTATAATTCAGAAGAAAATGCTTCAATTAGAGTAGTTTCAGTACAGTACAATTGTAACATGCAAGCTGCTCAGAACCAGTTAGATTTACCATATATAGTAATTGTGGCATTCACACCGTGTAACTAAAGCACAGAAATAATTGGCCGGGCATAGAAAATTAGTTTCAACCATATAAACAAAGAGATGAGAACATACAGGGAACAATCCAGAAGCAAAGAATTTTCACATGAGATATGTACTCGCCACTCATCAGTTTCTTAGAACCATATCGGCTATAATAAGATATTAATGTCTATTTAGTTTTTGAAGCATCTTTTCAACCAAAAATGATGACCAGGGCTGTCATAAGTTCAAAAAAAAAAGATCAAGGACCTCATGATGTAATTCTGCATTCTCATGCTCTCTAAGAGTTCTGACTCCTAGGAAATCGTTCAGGGAGTTGGCAAGTTTTTTTCTGCAAGAGACCAAACTGAGATTTTTTCAACTCCACCAGTTCCATGGTTGACTACCAATCCACCAATAAGATGATCATCAAATAAAAAGTTAACCATACATCTCATCTTCAGGCCTTATCAAAACCTATTAGTTCTAGACAACAATAGCAACAAAACCTATTAGCATAATCACAGAAAATCGACCCCTCTCAACCCAACAAATCTCAAGGTATCTAGGCAAATAGTCTCAATTATGTGCCACCTGTGATAGTCATTTTTACTGAACATCGTAGAACGATCACATAACGAACCATTTATCATAGTACAATCCGGTGGCAATCACCAAACCGCATCAACCATCCACACGCATCACAATTCCCGATCCCTAAACAACAATAGCAACAAAACCACGCGCGGTGAACAAAGGGGCAGGCGATTTCTACATCACCTGGCTCCGCTTCCTCTTATGGTGGCCCGAGGCCCACCCCCCGGCCGCGGCGGTAGCCGCTGACACCTCAACCACGTCCGGATCATCGAACGAAGAGCTGCCCGCGCAGAGGTAGCTCCTGTTATGGGTATCAGATCACCGGACCAACAAAATTCCGCATCAGAATTGACGGAAGGGCGAAACCGAACGAAGAGAGCGGCCAAATAGATCGGCGCCGGGGGTGACTCACTTGGAGGCGTGGGTCGCCATCGGGGGCCGCGGCAATGCTATCGGCGCCGATCCCCGGCGCCGGCCGCCGCCGTTAGGGTTCCGGCGAGGTGGGTGGGGAAGGGTTTGGGTGGATGAGTGCGGCGTGCCGGCGTAGACGGGAGGGGGAAAGAAATTTATACAGCAAAATGGATTTTCGAAGTGGAGAAATGCGAAAAAGGCAGTTTGGATTTTGGGATTTCTACAAAGGTCCGTCCGGTGCGCAGTGGGACCCCGCCATAGGCCCTCGGCTTTCTGCATTCAGGCAATCAGCTCGCACGTGGGGCTGGCTCTATTTCAGCATTTGTGGACCCGGTGGTGTGCGAGGCTGGACAGTGGGCCCTGGGCTACTCACGTGCGTTTCTGGTGAATAACCACACATGTTCTGTGATATTCTAAAGCTAATCGTGTGAGGTGTACAAGATGATTATCGATGCGTCTAATTCGCACTGCTACAACGATGCACATGCACGCTTGCGCGCATTTGATTTACGTGAACTCTTGGGCCTTGTTTTGTTTAGTTTCAAGTTAAAGTTGGCAAAGCGTCATTAATACATCACTGTAATATTTTATTTATTTTTATAAATAATTATTCAAACATTAATTAATTATATTCAAAATGTTCGTTGCGCAACGTACAATAAAACTGTGTAATTAGTTTTTGATTTTATTTATATTTAAAACTTCATGTATGTGCCGACATTTTGATGTGATGCGAATCTTCTTTTTACATAGTGTAATTTGAGGCCAAATTCTGGAAACTAAACAAGACGTTGGTAGCGCCGTTCATGTGGAAAGAATGTACCCCTATTCTAAAAATACAACAATATATGTAATATCTAGTTAGTTTCATTAAATCTATCACAAATCTTTTCTATAAATTTAATAAAAATTAGAGAGATTTGTCTTACGAAACTAAAACAATCTAATTTGAAAAAAAATGAGTATATTTAAACCATTTTATCTATTTCCCACCCCGGTGTTGCCAAGAATGAAAAGGGGTATTCAAAAAGAAAAAAGAAACGAAAAGGAGTACGAGAATTTGAGATGGGAGCAAAAGTGTTCTATATATGATTTGTTAGTTGAGTCTTTTAGAGCTTCTCGTACTTATAAGGGTGAATGTACGTGCGTCTCTGAATGTTTATGTATGTTCCATGTTTCGCAAGAAAAATTCATTGAGAGTTCAACTTCTAGTCTCAATCTCTTGCTTGGTTTTGTTACGAGAATAAATATTGGAGGGTTTTGTCTTATAAGACCTCTCCACAGAGGATCATCTCTGTAACATTAATCATAGTGCCATCCAGAACGCTTTTGATGATGTGATACTATATTAAATAAGAGAGATAGGAGAAATAACTAGGTCGCAAGAAATGGTTCCACCTAAGATTGGCTTACTTCTTCTCCTTAAATAATATGGCAGTGCCATTGCTAGTTTTTCAAAAAAAAGATGATTTCACGCGAAAACCAATACTACAAAATTTGCATTTGAAGAGAGTGATGTCTATATTAGTGTAGAAGAATGTTGATTAGTAAGTTGGAGAGAGAAAATTTAATGACTAAGTAATTTCTTAAGCATGGATAAAAATGATGCACCTGGAACAATAGTTTCTAAAGTAGTGTTCATATGATATGAAATGGTATGAAAACTAATGATAGTTTTTGAGTTGGGATCGCTCTAACCATCAAGTGAAGTTTGGAGACAAGATCTGGTATTTCTGTGAATACATCACTATATGTTGCCTTCAAAGTCCATTATTGCCAAAACGTACTTATGTATCTCATTTGAGCGCTTATTCAAAATTTATTAGCAAATATTCATGTTGTTCCAAATTATAGTTCACTTTAGCTTTCTCATAAATCAAATATATTTAATTTCGACCAAGCTCATAAAAAACATCAACATCTGCGACTTTAAATTAGCTCATTAAATTCACTATAAAATATATCTTGATAGCGCAGTTGTTTAGTATTCTAAATGTCATTATATTCTTTGTATAAACTTTGTAAAAACTTTAAAATTTTAAATTAGAGCAAAGTTGAAAATGAATTTATTTAAAACATTGTTTGAACTCATGTTCACCTTGTTTGAAGTCATGTTCGCCCTTGTCTCATTAAATACCATGCTCATTAGGTTCCATTGATTCTTTCTCATATGGCTCATGCCGTCATACGTGTATGCATCGGGCCCTTTGTCTCTTGAAAGTTCTTAGAAAGGTTGTATGTATAGGAGTGTGTATACATGAGCGCGTATCTATATTATGTTTTTGAAAAAAAACTCAAATTCGAATAAAATTTTGAGATGTTCCTTTCCATTTGCATAAATATTAAATAAAATACCAAAAAGAAGATTGATATACAATAATTTTATCCAAAATGATATGTCACAAATTTCCAATGGAAAGGAAATATACAATTCTTTTTTGAAATGTGTCATCTTCAAGAATTTGGGATTTTGCACGAGCCATGAGAAAATCACCGAATACCACCGACGATCTGGAGGTTGGATGAACTCTATCATCGATACACGACATAAAGGCAGAAGTAGAAAATTAAGAGTTTGGAGTGACGGCAATGGTCTTTCTTTGTTTCTCTATTTATTTTCTTCCAATTTAGTTTTATTTTAATCCTAACTCTGACTACGCTTATTGTTTATAGAAATCCACCAGCATATTTAACTTCAAATTAATCGCACTAAATCCAACAAAGGTATGTCTTGAATGTATTTATTTAGTATTGCATATGTTAATATGTTTTATATAAATGTGGTTAAAGATACAAAAAATTTAAGTTAGCATAAAAATAAAACAACATGCAATTTGAAATAGAGGAAGTAGCATCTGTGCAGTAAACAAATATATAAGGAACTAAAAGACACATACAACCGTTAAGGCCTTTGATACGTTGCCTTTTGTTAATTTCAGTATCAGCAAATATACATACAAACAATTGATAAGGCCTTTGATACGTTGCCTTTGTTAATTTCAGTGTAGTATCAGCAAATACACATACAACAGTTGATAAGGCCATTGATACGTTGCCTTTTGTTAATTTCACTGTAGTATCAGCAAATACACATACAACAGTAGGTTTATTGTCGACATACCCTTCCGGATTCTGAGTCCTCGGCTTAACGTGAGTGTCACATGTTCCTTGATTCGTTTAAGATTTAACCAGTGCTATTTGTTTCAGTAATAGGTGGCGTCCCGTCGACAGCGAGCCGTCCGGTCTTTCGCAAAAGAAAAAAAACATATACAACCGTACCGTCAATAATTTAGACAAACTGTTAAATGATACACGTTTACACACTTTTCACACGTGAATACAACCCAAACCCAGGCACTCCACACTCGAGCTGCCTTTAGCTTATCAATCTTTCAGTTCAGAAATCATAAATATGATTTGTTCCGCATTTACAAGATAAACAAAAGCAACATTTTATTTGGAATATACAAGCATCAAAATACACACAATAATTACTGATAAAGTGTTCCGATTTCATTACTGATATAGGGAGTTTACTGGCTGCTGGTAATCCCAGCCTCACAGAAGGCACTGGCAAGCTTCGGCAGAAGCTTACCAAGCATTATCTTGAACCCGGTTGAACAGTTCTTGCTGCCGTCCTCTGATATGTATGCTTTGTCATGTGCATGTCCAACGATATCACCACCAAGATAAGCCTCGCAGGCATCCAGAATGCGTGGGGCGTGACAAGTGAAGTGTTCCTTGACCAATTTCTCAAAATGCTGAATTTAGACAAAGGGACAGATACATCAATATGCATATTCTTAAGATTGACCGATAGGGCAGAACATAGCTGAATCAGTACAGCTCGACACATTACTCAACTCATAGAATTCTTTACTTTTTTTAGTTGAAAAAAACTTACAAGTTCAGTTGAAGCATATAAACTGTTTTCAGATAGATGCATAAGAAGTAATAAGTTTTCAGAGATTAGTCAGTTCGAAAGCTTCAGAGCTGATGACATACCTTTGGTGGCCTGTGTAAAACATACATCATGGACTTGCATGATAGAAGGAAAGCATTCTCATTGTAAGTGATGGAGTTCTTCTCTCCATCAGCCTTACCCAAAAATTTGTCATAGCCCGCCTCGTTGAAATAAGGCTTTTCATTTAGAACAAGGGCCTGAAGGGATAACAACAGCTGAAGAACAGTCGAGTTCTCAGGATTCCACACTTCATTACCAGTTCCTGTCCATGTCTTGAGAAGGCTCAGACATACTTTTCCCGACTCGTACAAATTTGGGTTCAGGCGGAGACCACCAGAGTGGTAGTGAACAGACTGAAAAGGAAATTTTACAGAGTTTTTTACTATTTGACAAAAAAAAATAACTGCAAGATTTATGCAAGAACAGTAGACTAGATGGAAGAACTTACAGGTGGTTCATGGGGATAGTCAGGAGGAAAGAAAATATCAAAGAAAAAAAGATTGTCATGATAAGGTGTTCCAGCTGCCCCAACAATGCAAGCCCTCAGAAGATCCATCCTTTCCTCAAAAACTCTTACATGAATACCATCTGCACAATTGAAACAAAGCATATACATAATCGTCGAAATATACCCCATCACATTTTGAGAAACATGGACAGACCACCCAAGTTCAAGTCCTCATTGAGGCATTCGGGTGCCTATTCCTTCTCAATTT
Source organism: Echinochloa phyllopogon (assembly GCA_033239725.1). Taxonomy (NCBI): domain Eukaryota; kingdom Viridiplantae; phylum Streptophyta; class Magnoliopsida; order Poales; family Poaceae; genus Echinochloa; species Echinochloa phyllopogon. The sequence continues at coordinate 15,795,019 of BTCW01000003.1, read as the reverse complement.
GAAGATGCCTAGTTCCTCCTGGGTTGGTCTAGGTCTTATTACTACATCCAATAAACATAGTAACTTATTGTTTACTGCATCTAATTGTCAGATTAAATGATCACTTAGTACTATGTGGTAAATATTTTTTTTTCCGGCCACCAAGTGCAAGATCCCCACAAAGAATAGTTGTCCTACCCACCATCATTTTTTTTCCAATTGTTCATGTAGCAGTTTAACAGCTTGCTTTACACTGAATATGCAAAAGCCCATACTCACTACACATAAACTAGACTTAATTGATTTTTCAGTACTCTTGAATGCATATGAATAAGTGTACTGCTTGAGATAGAACAATTTCATGCAATGGTTTTTAAAAGGAAAACAGTGGTAAATATATTATATTATCGATGGAAAAACAAACCCTACATAGAAAAGGCCCCCAGGTCCAAAACGAAAGGGGAAAGCTGTAAAAGGGAGGGAGCTAAAAGAGATGCGAGAGGAGTCCAGTCAAGAGTCTCAAGCTAAGCAAAAACTGACTGCTTAAGAGATTCCTTGAATCTGTGTGCTTGCAGCAAGATTTCATCCTTGAAACCTTCCTCCACCCAGTGAAGGAATGCTGCTTTCCTTCAAACATATTATTATTCCTGTGGAGCATGGAGTATACTTGCACCTAGCCTTAGACACTAAAGCATGTATGCAAGCACACCACGTTATGGTAATACCCACTACCAGTTGTTCCAACTATCTCTAAGAAATACTGAGTGAAATAAACAATTACTCCAAGTTTCTCGTTTAATAATAGGAATCAGCTGCAGAACGTGCTTTGATTGAATAAAAAGCAAACAACAGAGAAACACACCTGGTAAATCATTTTGCAGGATTATCCATTCCTGTTGAACCTTCTTCACCCAACCTCTTGTAACCTAAGAGAATAGAAAAAAAAAACTATCATCTCACAGAATTCTTGATACGCACCAATGGCTAATGCTTGAAAAGAAACAAAATGCCAATGAAAGCTTCAGAAGATGCATTACACTTTCATGGCCACTTTCCTTCACAAAGTGATGATCCGAACAGTCAGTCACTACATCAAATCTTTTTGAGATGTCATCTTCTGAAGAGAGGTTTGGCTTCTCAATCTTTGCCGCCAACTCCACTATCTGTTTTTCTTCTGGCAATTCGTCTGCAGATGTCTGCATTTCTGCCATCTTCACAATTTGATATTGAGGGTCTACCACAACCTGGAAGAAAAATTTCACCTTAGAAATCTGGGGAAATTTTGGCTTAATTAGAAGAGACAAATGGAACTTACTGAACTCGGAGATGGAGAACCATGACTACCAAACAAACTAGCAGCCACATTGGTTAGGAAATCAAAAGCTGTCTTGGGGAAGAGAAAAGCAGTGGCCTTGCACAAGGAACCAGTGCAGTCTTCACTAGATTCCAGAGCAATCTGAATAAAAGAAAAATGCTCTTAGTACCTTTCAAAAAAGGTTATTAAGATCATAACTGGCTCAATAAAGGATAGAGAGAGAGACAGACGTTTGCATTCTCATGGTGCATTTCCTCCTGCTCATCCACGTCCACTGAATCACCGGTTGCATGTTCCTCATTCATTGATTCTATTGAACTATCAAGAAGCTTATCCAGTCCGATTATTTCAAAATGCTGCACCTGACATTGGACAAGAGAGAGATATGTTACCAATAGTATGTCGAAACACATATCTCAAACTAAAAATATATATATAAGAATCAACAAAATACAGCCCAAGAAAGTAAACTATTGACCAAACATGACCAGTATCCAGAACTAGCACTTATAAAGCTAGTGGCAGAGTTAAAGCTAAGCTACCTGGGATATCACACCACTAGCCCATTGGACTTCAATTCCATCATCCTTGTACCCAAGCACATTACCGATGCATGACAAGAAGTCAGAGTGGGTAACCAATGATTCCCTGCTTGCCAATGACCTGTTTGTGAGATCAGCTTCAGACTTGTCTATGTTCACAGCTGATCTGATAACAACCTCACCAGTGCAGAAGGAGAAATCTGGGTGCTCTACCAGCTCATAAGCACTCACAGTCTCCACTGTAGGACCACTTCCATAGCTGACAGTGTCACTGCCTGCAGGATTAATCCATTTTACATTTACAGTTCGCTCGAGTGCATCCACATCTCTCACTATCCCAGTTCGCTGACATCTTGCAGCATCCTCTACAGATAGTTTCTCTAGGACAAATTGCCCTGGCCAAAAATCATAATCGCCAAGGGTACTGACAGGAACCAGTGTCTGGGGTTCCAGACCAAGGGACATGCTTCCATTTTGCCATAGAACATCAACAGTGCTCTTTGTCTTGGAAACAACATATGTTTGAGAACAACCTGAACTATTAATTTCCAAATCCATGTGCACATGAGAGTTGCAGTTCCAGGCTTTACTAAGAATGCAAGACTTGCCAGATTCCATCCACAAACATTCGTTCTTGTCAGCCGTAAGAGCACACCAATCACCCAGTTGCCAATTAGCATAAGGGAAGCATGACAGCAAAGTGAGGTCCTTTGGATCCTGAAAATTTGAAGGACTTGATGATTTATCTCCCCAAACATTGGTCACAGATGTGATCCAGTTCACATGCACCAGCCCAACATCTACATGAGAGACAACACCGTCATCTCTATTGGGTCTCCATGATCCACACAACCATGTTGCCGACTTGGAAACCGAGGACTGGACAATCCTCACACGTTGGCCAGGATAGTAAAAATAAGGTGCATCTTCAAAAAGAGTAGGGAGAACGGGCTTCAGCGCCTCAGAATCCCTTAACAGCATTTCACACTTCGCCCCATCACTGAACATAACAGTAACAAGGTCAAATGCTCTGATCACCCGTCCAATCCATGGTCCCATAACAACGCAGTCTCCAGAAACGAAGGATCTCACTCTTGATAGCTTCTTGCTGTTCACATCTTTAATGATGTCACCAGAGCTTGTCTCCAAGTCAACAAACATCGCGACACCAACAACACGTCCCAGCTGACCCGAGGGATCAGAAACAGGGCAGACTATGTCGCCATGCAGAAACCCCCTTTCAAAAGTCAGAAAATTATCAATCTTTCCAATGCTCTCGTCCAGGCTGGACAAGATATTTTGGGCATGGTCGCTGTATGTAAATTCACATTCTTCTTGGTCTTCGCTGTCACTGGTTCCAGTATATGAATCACTATCCGAGTCAATTGCAAACAAATCCATGGTTCCAAGCCCTGCAACACCACACTTGGTCATTTCATGTTATAAGACAACCTTGTCAAGAAATGTTAGATTTAGTGAATGCTCACCTTCTTTTAATAAGGTGTGTACTGTATGGATAACGTGGTAATCTCAAGAGCAAACAGCAATAAGCAAGTTGATGTTTGAAATGCCAATATACCAAGGCAGATGGCCAAGTATTCCTGCAGAAAATAAAGGCAACTCTAAGGATTACAGATCATATCGAGACAGAATAATACAGAACTAAACCTCTTTACAGCGTGTGCAATGTATTGGGAAGTACCAGCACCTAAAGAATACCAAACATTAATTAGCTTAAGGATAATGTAGGTCTATTTTCTTTTGTCAAAAAGTAACTGTTCCAAATTGTTAAAACCCTTGGTCTGCTCATAATTTCTCTCTTTACCATTTAGTTCTGATATTTGTCATTGGATTCTTTTTGTTGCCCCATATGCTTATTCTTTTTTGTTTCCCTTCCATTCTGCCATGACAATAAAACCAGGACTATATCAACCACATAAGGAATGACAGAGAAACCTTGTGGAGACATTTCCATTATGACATTATGTAATATATACTAATCTATTATCTATCCACTGCAATGTGTCTGTATGGCCCTGTGGCCTTCTGCTGATGTTGATGTCAAAATTCATTTTCATATTCATTTTCTCTACCTTCTGTTCTAATTTTGAGTTAATACATGTCCTATGATTTAAGTTATGATGACCATGCATTAGTTGTAGTTCATAACTTGGCAGGCGCCACAGAATAATATGTTGAAGGAAATTAGTGTATTACCTTCCAGAAGTACTTCTTGATATTTTGGTAGAAGTTACGAGCATGCACCAGCACACTTGACTGTTGATGCCAAAGGAGAATTACCCTGATATAGCTGCTGCTACTCACAGCTCAAGGAGATTTACCCGAAATAGTAAATAAGAAACGGTAGTATTTTGTGCCAAAGGAGATTTGCCCAAAGAGCAATATGAATCTAAAGCTAGAACTAGAACTAGTGCCAAAGGAGATTTGCCCACAGAGGGAGATGTGGAGCAGCTAATGCCAAAGGAGATTTGCCCAAAAGAAACAGTAAGTATTGCCAAAGGAGATTTGCCCAGCAAATCAGCTGATACACTTGACGGAGGAAACCTGAGCTGGAACGGAACCTTCTGAAACTTCCATCAAACTAACTGAGAATTTCCTAATGGGGATAATTTGGAAGTCTCTTGGTGCTGATATTTCATTCAACCAGGGGAATAAGCTCAGGGTAACCAACAAAGTGATGCACTCTAAACTATGTTTGCCAAAGGAGATTTGCCCTAAAACAAGGACTTCCCTATGAAGGGAGGTAATTCCAATAGAGGAAATACCAGCTACCAGATGGTATACTCTGGATGAGCACTTGAGAAGAGGACACAAGTGATCAGGAGCATCAATCTGTGATCACGCCCAAATGCCCAATCAGACAGAAGAGAATATGCTACTATCCGGTGACCAGTACTCCTCAAGAAAACAACCAAGATAACAGCTTTTCATCAGAGAGGGATTCACTTATGATGAGATCACAGAACAGAGTGGTCTTTCTGATCCGATTGCAAAGATCAGCAGATCCTGAAACCATAGCAGGAAAGGATTAGTCCAGATGTTTATCCGGCTACAAAATAATAACAAGCAAGCCCACAAAGAGAGAATTTCTTTTTACATGCTCAAAAAATATGCTGATCAAGGAAGACCAGATTTTTAAGGACAAGCACAGTAGCCAATGCCTCTAATTTCTCACTATACTAGGCTATTTCCAGGTATGGAATTTGTCAAGAATAAGCATAGTGAAAAGTTAAAAGTGGGTCCAAATTTGAAAAGATATAGCACAATAAATAATTGGCAGATTAGAAAAAAAAATCCCAGAATATAACCAAGTTCAAATAATTTTTTTGAAGTTTCATAATCACTGGTCTTAGTGATTAAAGAAATCTGATTCAGTTGCAACAAAATGATAATTATTGATAAAAAACTGCCAAATTATTTCTACCACTTAGTTCGAATTCCCATTTTGTTTACAAAACGCCATACTGAGTATATATAGTCTAAAACACCAAAAGAATAAAAGTCACAAACTGACAAAAATAGAAATACATGAAATCAACAACGAACAAACCTGATACATTAAGATTATTACTAGAATGGCAGTGGGAATCTTTAAGTACAGAGATTCACTTGTTATGACACGCATAAACATGTAAACGTTATTTCATTTATCAATGTAAAACTACAACAAATAATATGTCCCTTTTTCTACTGCAAATTCAAATGAAAGTAGGTATTCAGTACAATGAACCATCTGAAAGTTCATGCTGAAGCACTAATACTCTAATAGATCAGGTAGGAAAAAAATCAAATCAACCAAAGAAGCCAGAGTGGATGATTCAATAAATCTAGATCTCAAAAACCAAAACTTCACACCCAAGCCCCTAAAATAACCTAGAAACTTTATTTAATCAAAGAACCTATCAGACAAGTGACTTGGGATCAGGGGAACCTAGTTTTTTAGTTAACAAATGTCGATTTGTGAACTCAACCTAGGTAGTTTAGATTCTTCTTAGAAAAAAATGTTAACTGCAAAGTCGCCAAAAAAAAAAGATAACTACAAATAGCATACACTTCGACATGTAATCGCTCATAAGCAGCTACTAAATGACAACCCATCCAATGAACAAGCCTGCCAAACAAATCAAATACAGAAAATTACCACTCCATGGTAGTCACGTGCTCCTAAAAACAAACAAAGATGGAGCCAAACTAAACCTTAGGTACCTTATTATACAATAATCATAAGACCAAATTCATCCAATTCCACAACTCCAAAGCCATCAAATAATTCAGTTATTTCGCTTTCAATCAACTAAAAAGAGCTAACGACATGACACCTGCGATACCCAAATTTTCACGCTGAGAACATGACAGAAATAGGATTATTCGCCACATAGGCTGCCGCGCGCTGCGATCACGCGGCTGGAGCAGGGGAGGAACAGCGGTTGCGCCGCGGCGAAAGGCGGGGAAGCCGGGGGAGCGGCGGCGGCGGCGGCGCGCGATTAACAAAATGCGAAATGAACAACCAAACTAGGAACCAAATCCAAGGCCGGATGAAATGGCAATCCATACCTGTGACAATTCCCACCCGCCGCCATGCTTGCTCCCACGGACCCAGACCCGATCACCGAAGAAGAGGAAGCTACCCTCCTCTTCCCCCACGCCTCAATCCATCCCCGAACCCTTGGACCATGGCCAGCAAGCTCCTGAATCCCAACGGCTCCAATTTCTCCAAGGAAGCAAGAAAGGTAGCAGAGGCCAAGACGCACACGGCCACCACCACAAATCACAGCCTGGAGCAGTGGAACACTGGAGTGGTCGTGCCCACCGATATTTCAAGTGGCGCTGAGGACTCGAGGGGAGAGCGCGAGGACAGAGCCTGGAGAGAGAGGTCCTTGCTGGGTGCTCGGCGGCTGCTCGAGTGGCCGTGGAGGTGGTGCTGGTGCCGGCAACAATTTCTACGGTGTGCGCAAGCACAAAGGCCTCGCCTTTCCGGTGCCGCGCACAATTCTTTTGGCTTCTTTAATCGAGAGCGCGCCTAATTGCGCTTTGCTAATGGGATTCCGTCCTGCCGCTTTACGAGCTCGCCTTTTTCCTCTCTCTCTTTTTTTTTTCCCTCAAGTGCTGCGAGCTGAAGCTTTGGTTGGGCTCTCGAATTTTCTTTTCCTCGCCGTGATCGACGTTTACTCGCGTGAATTGATGCGGACCTAACCCACGGTGGAGGTAAATCAATCAAGCAGTAAATTGACCGTTTAGTGGAGCTGAACAGAAGGGATTGCCGATTGGGTGGGTTCTTTCTCCCGTGTCTTGTCAAATCGGCTGCATCTTTTGGCAGCATGATTTGCTCTGCAATTCACACTTGTTGCTGGTAAAATTTCCTACTTTGATCTCACGGACTTCTTGCTGAATTGGTTATAATATGTTTCTAATAATACAGCATGAGAAAAAGAGGTTATATAGCCATATAAGACCACAATAGAAAAAGAAAAATAAAATACAAAAATGACAAACTCTACCCGTTAAATAAACATTGCGCCAACACGTATCACCGCACACCACAGCACAAAGAGGAAACATAGAGTCAAAATAGTTATGCCGCCACTAGCTAACTAAGAAACTCATAGAGTCATAGACCTAGCTTACTACTACCTCCATTGTAAATTATAATTTGTTTGGTTTTTTTATCACAAGTTTGACCGCTCGTCTTAATAAATTTTTTTGTAAATATAGTCAAATTTTAAGTCATTTTGAAGAATTTTTATTAATAAAGCAAGCTCATAAAAAAATATGATAATTTATACAAAATTTTGAACAAGACGAGCGGTCAAACTTAGAATTAAAAAAATCAAATGAACTATAATGTGAAACGGAGGGAGTACTATAGCAGAGTCTCTCGGATATCACCATTTAATAAGATGTAGATGAAGATATAACTCTTACACCTATTCATCCTGACAAAGAAAAGCAGAAGAGGACTCGTAATGCTATGAGATAATATGTATGCAATTGATTCTGGCTTCTTACCTCCGTGATTATAAAAATATTGATAAATTCATCTATAAAAGTTTGCCATTGTAAAAAAATGTCTATATCTTCTTTCCTAATTCCTATCCTAAACATGGGGAACCTCGAATGAGACCCTATGTTGAGGTTTTCCACGCATAGTGAAAGGAGATGAAAGCGTATGGGACCTAACCTAAAATGGTAAAAACCCAGGTCAAGTTCAACAAACCGTCGCCCACGATGCAAAAGCTCCTCCCCTGCCTCCTCTCTACCCTTGAAAGTGCACCCATCCTTTACAGGATCCCGGCATCGCCTGCAGAATATCCATCCACATGGCCATTGCACACACCGCTGGAAGTGCAGGCGGCGCAACAACACCGGCCTCTCCTTTTGCTTGGTGACAGCCTTCCTTTCCGGTCACCGGAAGCATGTCGAGTGAGCACTCCTAGTTGGAGTTTCAGGTCCCAAATAAAACGCACAAGAAAAATCGCCACCAGATGGCAGCCATCTGTGTCGGAATCAGCACGGATTTAGCTGTCCTTTCTGGCACGTCAAAATTGTGGAAATGTGGTTGCAATGGGATCTATGCATTTGCATTGCCCAGCTTTCTCGTTGTCTGAATGTGAAGGGATCTTTGTGATGGAAGCGGCGGCGGCGGTGACAGTGAGCAGGGGGGGTGGCAAGTGGCGCGTGCTCAGCTCAAGGGATCATGTGATGGCTCCACTTTTTTGAGGTATCTCAACTGGATATTCTGGAGAGCATGCATGAAAGGGAGTGTGTGATAAATGCTGAAAACGAAATGGGTTTTGGATGATCTGCAGAATATGCTCCCGTCTGATCCAGCTTGTTACGGAAGAGTGTGGGTTCAATAACAACCATGCTTTTTTCATGTTTGCTTGACAAACACCCGGCCTGAGATATCATGAAAAGCTGGTCTGTCTCGACTTTTCGAACATGGTTCATGAACTTCGAGTTGCCAAACCGCTATATCCCGTATATATTTGCATTTCATTTTTTCTTGTAACCTCTTCGTATGCTATGCTTGTCAATCCCTATCACTTTACTTGTTCGCAAATACTATTTATCAGTTTAAGTTTCCCCGTGCATAACTTCTCATTTTGCATTTAGCAACATTTCCTTAGCCTACATGCGCCATTAAGAAAGAAAAACAGGACAAATCATCTGACATCATTTGTTGCCTGATGAGTGGCCCTAGTTTAAAATGCATCGACAGGGCAAAGCATGTGCAGAAGAAGCCTTTCCAGTGCCATCTTTCCATTGAGCACGCATTATCAATACACCATCTACACATTCTAAAATTATTGAGAGCAAGGTGTCTGTTTTAACGTTAATTTCCAGCTGCGTCACTGCTCCACTAGCGCAGTGGTGGGTCGAGAGAAAGTGATATTTTTTTAGTGCCCCATCCTGGAAGATACGAAATGAATATTTTCCTTGCATTATGAGCATGGCAACCACCTACGTGGCACCAGAAATGGAGCACTGTGGACTTGTTCTGCATTCAGCTGTTGACACGTCATTAGCTCCGAGTTGTGTGTGTTGGTTTGGTTGGTTTAGCAAATGTTACTGCTTTTGTTTGTGGAAACACATCACTGGCTGGACCGAAAACTCACTCAAGATAATTGATGTTCACTTCCTAGTTAATTCGTGCACATGCATAGCAAAGCCATGTACTAAGCATGTGTACATCTAACATCTAAGTAAAACTATTGAGCAAGACAGCTTGTTTACTCATATGATCATTTAAAAGTCACCTCTAGGATATTGTCCCTCCATGAACAGTTTGCGCCATATATGTAGGTGCAGTGCAGTTTGCACCATAGCAAAACTGCAACAAATCCAAGTCAGAAGTCACCTTGTTTCGTACTGTGATCGCACACAGGACACAGCACCCTAAAGTCCTTTCCTGGACTGTAGAGGCACCATTTGCACATGCACATAACAAGGCCCTTTTTCTGAAAATCATCCCTGATAACTAAATAAAGGCAGAAAAAGGGTATTTTTATTTATTAAGATCGCATAATATGTTAGCTAATACTATAAGTGCTATGAAACACCCAATCCTTGTGCTATATCAGTGGAAGGACTGTTTGCTATAATGCAGTGTTACTGTTCCTAGTGCTGCACTGCTGCTTCCATTTCAAGTGTGTTCCCTTTCTCTCAGCAGTAGGTCTCCACCAAATTAATTCTCATGGCACGAGAGCCATGTTCAATTCTGCAATCAGTGATGCACCTGTGCAATTCCCACTAGATCTTGGAGCCACTAAGTTTGATGGACCTACTAAAGCATTTAGGTCAGCGAATGTGTCTATTCCTTCCTGTTGTCCTCCCTGTTCTAAAAAAAAGACTAGACCGGTGGGGGTAAGACCGCCCCCACGACATTTTTTTTAAGAAGAGACCTTCTCTCCCGGTCTAGGAAAACCCCCGAACCCCGACCATGCGGCGAGGGGATTTTCTTTGGTGCAGAAGCTAGGGTTCGAGCCCTGGTCTTGGGCGTCACGACGGACGCTCCCAACCAACCGCGCTACAAGCGCGTCTGCGTCCTCCCTGTTCTATGTGGCTTGTTCCAAAGTGCATTGCTCTGTGCAACATCGGAAAGGCATTTGCCATGCATTTTTTTTTCAAAATTATTATGATGACAATGGATTGATGAAAGCTGAGAAATTGCAGGACACCGTCATTGGTAGATGATATTGAACAGTGTTTGTTGCTCTCTGTCTTTTGTTTAGGAAAGCAGTACAATTCATCATGGAGTTAAAATAATAGTCGTATGGAGTCTTGGTTAACACAAGCTTTATACCAATACTACAGGTAACTCTTGCAGAATATACCATCTTTTGTGCTATCAACTTTCCAAATAATTATTCAGCAATAAGCAGATTAACATTTGTTGGTTGGAAGCTTACTAGAAAACTCGTCAGATTAGAATAATCTCAGAATCTTCCTGAGACCGACTTTACAAAGCAAAAGTTACAGGCCACTATTGCAGCATATTCTGTTATGCTCCTAATTAACCTTCAAAGCTGCAGCTTGAGATTTTCTGAATATGACATTACAAGGAAAAGTCTCAACCACTCTAGCAGCATGTGCTTTACCCCCTTCACAGCCTAAATTGCCATAAGACACGACTGAGGCATTCAGCTCAAAAGTGTCTACTGAATTTATGTTCAGTAGCATCTAATACTTCAGTGCCAAAAGAAGGTGGATCAACAGGAAGATGATGGCCTTTTTCTTGTCACAGAAAAGAGGATTGCAAGTTGCATGCAGCGAGGAGGAAGAAGGAATTGGATAAGCTCAATCTGCTTCAACGAGGGACCATGACAGGAAGTGGGCGATGGGGAGGGGCACCCAAAAAGGAAGATGCAAAGCAGGACGCCAGGTCAGTTCTTTAAACCAAAAACAGGCGCTTATTGAAGAGGATATGCTCCAATCTGAATGATCGGCAGTCGGCACAGTTCCTCCATTACAGCCCGGGATGTGAGACCTGCGATGACACCCACCAATGGTGGCACCCTAGCTTTGCCAAAGTGGCTTTGCGCATCATGCATGTAGACTTCAGCTCTGACTTTTTGTGTGGCGACTTTGCATTGGTGGAGGCAATGCAGATGAACACGGCTTCCAACTGGCACTGGGTCCTGAACCCTGATGCCACCACACGCCCAGGCTCAGGGAGAGTTCAGTATGCAAGATCTGCAAAGAAAGATCATCATGATCCATTACAGTTGCACGCTTGTTTGGTTCTTTCGGTTTGTTGTTTTGTTGCTGGAGATGTATCTAGTGAATGTTGTTAGCCAAATTGTTTATGCGCTTATCCAAACTGATGGCCTGGAGCACAATGTCTGATGCATATCCATTTATCCATGAAAAGGACTATCCTGTGTTGATACATCATTTGGCTCCTTTAGTCAGAAATACACAGCACAAGTGAAATTGTCACGCACTGGCTGTCTGGTATCAACTGAAAATTGGTACTCGCTGAAATAATAGCATGCCTCAGAATACATTACAGTCTCAAAGTTTGCCAACATGTAACTTAGCGACAGAAGAAGTTATGTTTGCGGTCGAAATGATGCCATGAGTGACAGAATGCAGATCGCGTGTCGGCTGCAGGTAGGCAGAGGGAGGAATGGAAGATGAAATCAAGGCAGCAACAGCAGAGGGAAATGATTCGGCAATATCGCAGGCCAAGATTTCTTCTCCTAACAAAAAGCAAAACAAAGTGTACACATCCATGTACATACGTATACGTATGCAAAGTTGTGAAGCCAAGCGCAAGTTTGCAACCTCAAGTCCCTCAACCACACAAAATGACACCAATTAAAGAGGAGTCAATATCACAGGGCAAATCCATCGCGGCGATCACCAAGCACACCAGCAGCACCACTGATTAAAATTAAATGCATTAAACTGCAGACGAGTAAAACCATTACACACAGCGGCGATTAGTTTAACTACAATAATAAGAAAAGTGTTCTTTGGTGCCATTGGCACTTGCATCACCATGTAGTTAATGTCTTGCGATTGCAAAGTGGATCCCAGGTCGCCTCCCTCGCGGGGCGACTCGAGGGGCCCCCGCCCCCGCCGAAAGCCCCCGCCCAGCCACCTCCGGCCGCCGCCGCCGCCGGAAACAACGTGGCGGCGGCGGTCAGCGGCGCGCGCCGAAGCCGGCTCCGCCCCGTGTCTCCCTCCTCCCCTCCTCTCCAAGCTCCACCCTCTCTCTTTGTCGTCTTCGCTGCCATTGGATCCGGTGGGTCCCGCCACCGCCGGCCGTCCCCTGGCCGGATCCGGCAGCTCCCGACGCCGCCAGCCGCCCCCTGGCCGGATCCGGCCGCTCCCGACGCCGCCGCCCGTGTTCTGTCCGGACCCGGCGGCCTCCGACGCCGCCGGAAGTGCTCTGCTCAGATCCGGCGTCCTGCGACCACGCCCGGCCCAGATCCGGTGGCCACCGGCCACATCCCGCCGCTGCGACCGTCAACGCCGCTGCGGCCTCGTCCCCGCCGGGAAATCCCCTGCTGGCGTTGCTCCGGCGTGGGCTCCAGCGCCCGGCACTGAGCCTGGTCCCCACGGCCGCTCACCATCCGGCGGCCGTCTGGGCTAGGTGTCGCCGGAGGGAGACGACCGGCCGCCCTTCCCGTGCCACACCCGATCTAGGTTTTGGGCCTCGCCATTGGCGGGCTCACCTCTTGGTCGCGGCGTCGAGGTGCTGGTGGCCGGCGATGAAGCGTTCGCGTTGTATGTGCTGGCCGCCGTGGAACCTGGAACTGCCAAGAGAAATCCTAGCCCGGCTTTGTGCCGGCGCCGTCAACGGCGACACCCATGAGGTGTCGTTCTTCCTCCATGGAGGCGTTGATTCGAGGCATTCCCATCCACATGCCGGTGCGGTCAGGTTTGGGCAGTTGTGGCAGGTCTGTTAGGAGAAATCCTTGCCCGATACTACGTCGGTGCTGTCAACGGCGACGCCCGTGGGTGCCGCTTCCCTCCTTGGAGGCGTTGACGAAAGACTGCCTGATCCTGCCCCCCAAGTGTTTTGTTGTTGTTGCTCCTTCGTAAAAGCCGGTTCGCTTGCTACCCCTTCTCTGGTGATGGTTCTGTGCAAGGCGGATACAAGTTATGGATTGTCATCGTGAGCCGCACGGGTGTCCGGCATTGAGCGCCTCTGCTCCGTCGGCGCGCTTCTCGCCGGTGGCATCATCAAATTTTATGCCCGGTTTTCCGCTCTGCCAACATTCCCCTGTGAGGTTTCCTCCCCTTGCACGGCGTTGGATGTTGGCGTGTGGAACGCCCGGATGTGCTTTGAAAGGTGGTCTCATCGGCATTAAAGGAAGATCGTCGTTTTTCGGTGAGCTCGAGCTTGCGTCACTCCTGCTGCCATTAGTCCCCACTTCGTTGGCCTGACCCTCAGATGGAGGGTGACAACGGAGCGGCGTAGCTACGAGGGGCAGTGTGGAGGGGCAATGGCTACCGGTGCATCGGACGAGTATGCTGTTTTCAGTGGTGGCTCCCGTCGACAATCGGTGGTCATCTCTAGCTAGTGTTTTTAGCTTTGTCTTTTGAACTAAGCCATGTTGTTTCATCTTTCTTCTGTTTTGTGTGAGGTTGTTGTAAAATGCTGAATTTCATGTGTTGTAGCTCTTTGGCTTGCCACGAGCCTATCAATGAAAATTCAGGTGGGGATCCCCCCCCCGGGTGACCGTCAAAAAAAAAAGTGGATCCCAGGGTGAATTAAGTTGAAAGAGAAAAAAAACTATCTGATCTGAATAAGGAATAGTACTCTGTAAGCACATACGGCCTCTGGCTGCTACATTTGACTCGAGAGAGCATGAGAGGACAACAAAGATTGTAAAAAATTAAGAAGTGTATGGGTATATGGTACATTTTTTTACGGTTTTCTGTAGGTTTCATGGAGCGCATATGAGTAGTATAATACCATGTAGAAAGTGACAGGAGGCGAAAGATCTGAATCACAGCTCGCGGCCACTAGACCCATGAAACCTTTGCCTTTTTCTCGTTGCCAATGCTAATGCGACGACAACACAACAGAAACTTCGATCGGAACCGAGGAGCTAGTTGACTGCAGAAGCAGCAGAATTGATGGAGGAGCTGGATGATGCCATCCAGTTATCCACAGCAAACAAATAACTCTGACAGAGCAGCTGCGTCCAGATTAGTATCAGGGCACAACAACGTGCAGGGTTTCTGCGTCCCTCCGAGCTCCCATCAAATGGAACTGCCACTTTCACTTTCAGCTAGCTTGAGCAAGTATACACGCTGGAGATTTGCAAGCTGGAAATCCTCCCAAGATATGAAGAATGTAAGCGTAAGATTTGCAGCCACATTTGCATAAGCCAGCGCTTACCGTTTCAGTTTCAGACCACGAACTAGACAAACTAGGTATTGCAGTTCCATTATTACATGGTTCTAGCAGTGAACATGGCACTGATGTATCACAATACATTTATAAAGGATGTGCACAGAAAAGGCAACCAATGATGAAAAAATCACCGCCACTGTAAACTACAACAGCCGATCCACACCAGAGCACCCAAACTGATAGGTAGATTGGCATGGTTTCAGATACTGTGCCCGAAAGTATGAATGCTGAGACAGCTTCATCTTTCATTTCACCTTTTGAATTAACAAGAAAAGAAGTGGCATTACACTGGTATCAGCTATCTGAATTGACTGAACTTCTAAAACCAGCCTTTAGGATTGCCCGGGCATTGCCGACATAAAAAAGGTGCTGTTCCTTCCTTCTTCAACCTGAACTTAGGCAGCAACAGCATCTGGCTTATCTATTCCTTCAATGTTGGTTATTCTAAGTTTTGTCAATTCCTGCCAATGGTTACAGAGTACAGTAAGAAATACAGGATTCCTGACAGGTGAGGCAGATACCCAAAAAGAAACTTATTTTTGAGGCCATACCCAGAAAAGAAAATTTCATTGTTTCTTTTAAGAAGAGTGTATAGTACAAACTACAACAGCATAAATTTACCTGACGGTGGCCCTTTGTTCGGCGGTAATTTTTTCTCCGTTTCTTCTTGAATATGATCACTTTTGCATCTAGGGCCTGATAAGATAATCAAGAGAAATTAAACTCATATTTATCCAAAAATACACTGGAAGGATCAATCAGATGAAAATGAACTATGACATGGTTATGGCAAGATGTGTGTTGACAGAAAGATTAGCAATAACTTCTTTTTTGCATAATCACATAATTGACAACTAAAAAAAACACCCTCTCTAGATGTCTGAAGAACATATTATGACAGCAAAAAAACTAAAACTAGTATAACACTCAACCATCAGATACAATTCAAGGTATAAGCATAAGAACAATGCAGTCCAACGTGGCCGTCAATAGATCAAACAGGTGCTCCTCGACACATATCAACCACTAAGCCATAAATTTTAGTTGATGTTGACTAGATGCACAACAAGATTTTATCACTTTTATACTCTTAAAGGTGCCTAAGGAATACAAAACAATGAACATGTTTTAAGTGTTACAAATTAGAAACATCAAAACATGGTGGCATAAATGTATGGTCATTAGAAAATGTATACAAAGCAAAACTGTGGACAACTAAGTCATAACCCATTCAAGGAAATCTGCCAATATGGCTAAACTACTGTCAACTATGCCAGCTCAAACACATCAAATAAATCACTGTAACTAGGTCATCGCTCCTCAATAAATAGGTACCCATCAAATTATTAAAACAAATGTGTTCCAATAAATCAGTATTGATAGATGAAAAGTGCCTGACACATATTTTACAGACCACAATTTAATGACTCCTCAATAATACGGCAGATATACGTGTTGATAAAACAAAGCTTAATCACTTCTTAATGTTCATTTTAGTGAACAAAATTGTACCAACAAATAAGTGAAGTTCAAGAAATAAATATCCATCTTACATGCTCTTCAACAACGGCATGAACAGCAGCTTCCGAAAGAATTGGCCTCCCAATAACTGTTTGAGTTTGTGAACCAAGCATGAGAACTCGGTTTAAGATGAGCTGCAGCAAAATCATGCAGAAAACAGCACCAAAAGCATCAGTAGAATGGAATATACAGGATAACAAGCAGAGATCTATGCTGGCAGCTAGAATTACAATAGGAATTCATGAAGTTATCCACTAAACTAGGTTTCTTAGTAACATTGGCATGAAAATCAGGCAGAGATGTACTGTATCCAACTAAAAAAAGGCTAGAATAATAACCATTCATAACCACCAATCATAATGACTGAAGATGCTAAAAAGTCAATATTTCTTTAGGAATTGAAAGGAATAGGTGAGTCTAAAGAACAAAGACAGAATAAACAATATAAACCATTAACCTACAAGGCAATCATTGTATAATGTATAGCAACATTATCTGCTTGAAGTCAACCTTTTGAAAATCATACGTGAAACGGCAAGCTCAAAACTTAGAAGTAAAATAGATTGACATTGAAGTGCCGATCTTACCTTGTCATTTACATCACAGAACTTCAGCCTCTCCGTGAAGATGGAGTCTCCATTGCTCACCTTGAATTGATGAGAGCCAATCTGCAGGGAGAAACAAACACACGCAATCACACACTAGATACAAACCCCAACCCCAAAATCGCAAGACTGGGGCCAAATGGAGCAGACCTGTACGACGGCGAAGACGGGTTCGTAGGGCTTGAAGGGTTTCTCGTCGGCCCCGAGAGGACCCACAACCTTGTATCCGATCTCCGCCGCCTCCGCTACCTTCTCCTCCTCCGTCTTCCCGCTCGGTTTCTTCGCCGCCAAGGCCTCATCCTCTTCCCCCCACTCCCCCTCGCTCCCCTCGTCGTCGTAGTGCTCTTCTTCGTCTTCATCCTCCTCGTCCCCGGAGGAGCGAGTCGCGAAGTGGCAGCGCGAGGGGTAGTAGAGCCGGGGGGAGGCTAGGGCCTGGGGAGCTGGGGGAGAGAGGGGCTCGGACAAAGACGCCAGGGTTCGGGTTGCGATCGAGACCGGCGCAAGAGGCTGAGATCTCCGAGGGACGAGGCGGCTCGAGAGGAGGCGGAGGAGGCAGCGCCGCGACGCCATGGCTGCGGCGGCGACGGCGGCGGCGGGTGGAGGCGAGGAAAGGGTAGAAATGGAATTATTCGTCGAGCCGCGGTTTTGATGAGGGTTTAAGGGGTGGAAGCCTGGAGGAGACGAGAGAGTGACACTGACATATGGGCCCCACTTACAATCTTGGGGACCCAGCACTTGTTTGTGTACGTCATCTAAGGGTGAAGGCGGAACCAGAGGGATCACGAATACGTATTCTGACATCGCTACACGAATACGTGTTCTTGTTACGAGTGAATTATAGTCGGCAACTGTATACTCAAAGAAGAGGCGATTGGATAATATGGGTATAGAATGTATTATAAATTGATGAAAAATAGTAAATTAAAATATGAAAGTGTGAAGAACATGATAGTGATACATCACGAATGGCAGAATGAGAGCACATTGTTCGTCAAAACAATGTTCGGTTGGTTGGTGCTAGTTTTTCTGAGAGAAAAACACTGCTTGCTGGTTGGTGGCTAGTACTGGTTTTGTTGAGAGAAAAACACTGCTGACTGGTGGCTGATAATCCAAACGAAGAGGGCGTTGCTTGTTACCATGCCTCCAACAAAATGGTATATTGCCAAACAGTACAGTCTGATTTTCACTACTCAAGGCTATTAATATTCTATCATTCGCTGTAGTCCCTTCGTGGTTGGTGTCTGACATTAGTAAGTTTCATTTCAGTACATGACGCTGGAGGTGGAGGTAGACCTCGAGGCCAAACCAACCGTCCAGAGCTCCAGATGACCAGATGGTCAGCAAATTTTCTTGTTCCTTCCAATCTCGACGAGCATAGCCAGCAAAGCCTCGCACATCTCACTCGCATCAGCCTCAGCACTGCCCTTCTTCCGCGTGGAGTACACCATCCACGCGTGGTCCAGCCTCCTCTCGGGCCTCACCACCACCGATCCGGGCACCTCGGCGTCGCGCCGGGTCACCAGCCCGTCGCTACTCTCGCCGTACCGCAGCCGCAGGTGGAGGGCGCTCACCGCCATTGCCGCCGACACGGGTGCGACCACGGGGACCTTCAAAGAGGCGAGCATTGACTCGACGAACTCGGATGCGGACAAGAAGAACCGAGGCAAGGGGAGCCATGGCAGTAGCTCGGCGTGGGCGACGCGGGTCAGTGACGCGAGCACTGTCGGCGCCGTGCTGGCTTCGGTGTGGAACGAGATGATCGGCAGCTCGTCGACGGGGAGCTTGTGCTTGGAGATGAAGTCCTTTCTCTTGGCGTATGTGAGATCCTCCAACGCCCTCATGTCACCCTGCGATGTTTCACTTGTTTAATAGCCAAAAAGAGATGGAATCATGAATGAACAATTTGTAAACAACGGATTTGACTGAGTAACAGTTCATGACCTTGATTAGTTTGCATACGATGAGCTCCATGATCCTCCTTGTCTCCTTATCAGCAATCTGACCTTCTCTAAGGATATCGGAGGCGATCGGGGTGCCACCGTATGGGCTCTGAACCAATGCCAGGCCAGCAACCTTGCCCTTGAGCTCAGACCAGTACAAGGAAAGAGCTGCAGCTGCATCAACTCCACCTTTGCTATGGCCAAGGAGCAAAACTTGCTTACCAGATCCCCAGTAGAGCTCCTCGATGTAGTGTTTCAGTTCCCACGCGTTTTTCTCCACAGATGCCTAGACAAAGCGAAAGGGAAGTACAAGGAGTAACAGTAAGAAATACTAGCACAAGAATGAAACCTATGCTAGACAAACTAGGGGGAGACACTTGCATGCTAGCCTTCTCCTCAATTACCTCGCTATGAATTTTTGCAATATGGCAAGCCAATCCCATTTTCGAAAAGAATCTTTTAGTATTGGTGAAATAAAGTGGAGTGTGGTTGCTAAAAAGGCCTGCATAATAGAGCCCAATAAGATAATTCGTAAGCAATGGCATTTAAGGATCATCTACAAAAACTAGTTGCATTGAGAAAGATGTCTCACCAGGAATAAATAAGTAAACCAGTGTATTGGGCAGGTAGTGCAGACCATTTCTGAAACATAAAGCAGTTTTTAGTATTGTTAGTCAGAACTTACTAATCACTTTCAATTCAACTTAATTGGTAATCATTATCATAATTTTCACAATACAGTATTTGAAAGCAATGCTACAAATACATTCTGTGCAGAACAATGTGGTAATGTTTCTGTACAGAGTTCATCAAAACTGGGCGCCAGAAAAGATTCACCTGATCCCATCCAAAATCTCCTTGAAGTGACATGTACCATCAACTGAACAAAGTGAGGCACGAGTTCTTTGCAACCATCCTATATCTTCAGAAGATCCATGTAGTGTTATCCAGAAACGATGTAAGATCCTGTGATCAAAATAACATATTTTAGAACTAATTTCAAACAAACAAAACTGAGCTACACCCTCCAGGCCTCCATGGACTTTTGAGTCCTCGAACTGTAAGGGGCAACGTGTGCATAAGAACGCACCCAAACAAAACATAGAAGTCTGGACAGAGAAGGCATCAGCTCACCTGGTTAGTTTGGCATGTACTTCACTTGAAAACAGGCTCCAATGATCTCGCACACGAAATGCCAATCTTTGTACCACCCTCAAGCCATGCAAAAGATAGGAAGATCTGCCATATGATCTGACAACACAAATAGTAGAAAAGTGAGTGCGAGACACAAAACAAAGACAACGGTAAGTGTTAATTTCTCTGGATCAGCTTTTTGATTGACGAGGCTATAAGAAAACTAAACCTTTGATAAATACTGAAAAATCCTTTTCTGAAAATTGTGCCTCCAGATATTCCATTTGCAGTCTTCTCTTCTTTAGTAGAATTACTGAAAGACAAGGCATATGCCTCTTCATGAATAGAACCTGTGGTGCCAGTTAATGATCCTCCATGGCTAGCAGAGAATTGGACTTGAAGACGTTGAGGAATCCAATCAATGTACCCAAGCCAATTTTCTGCCAAGATAAACGAAAAAAAAACATAAAAATAAAGAAAAACACAAAAAGTCAAAAACATCATTTTCCAGCTTCTTCCAGTTTTGAGCAGCATTTGTTTCTTTTGGTGGCGATGAAGCACATCTTATCCAGTCCAAGCCTCTCAAAGTCTGATCATATTGCCTCCAAAGAAAAGGTTTTGTGTCTCTCAAAATGATAGCACATCTAGTATTAGTATCCAACAGAAAGTAGTCGAGCAACGACCAAATTGTTCGATATAAATCAAAGAGAAAAACAGGAATCCTGTAATTAGGAATCCAAAAATAGCAAAATAAACAAGACCGGTATGAGCACTGAAATCAGCATCCAAATCCCAGGTGGTTTTGTCAACTAAGAAATTCAAGCTCAAGTTGGTACCTATCAGTTCTGCCAAGTATTGTCTTAACTGCCAACCAAGGTTCAGGAAGCGTAAAAAATAGTCCTCCATCTATGTTCTAGATGACAATACAGGAGAGCATCACCCCTGATGATACATTTTACCTAACAAAAGGAAAAGAAATACGTCAAGAGCTCGCTACTCTAGAATAGATCACAAACTATATTTTGATAATATCTAAAGCACAAACAGGACTGTGCCTGAAGTCTAGTACAGACAACCACTTCTCCACCGATCATACACATGAAAATTCACAAAACAAAGAAACTCTTAGGCAAGTGAAAATTGTATGGCTGCTGATCAAAGTTTAAGCTAACAAAAATGGCGCACATTTTTGTTAAGATAAAAATGGTGGAGGCTAACAAAAAAGTTTAAGCTGTTCAAAGTTTAAGCGAGAAAACACCAATAGTTCTGCATCATAGCTACCCCTTCCAGAGCCTAACAGCCTCGATCAAAAAGATAAAAATGGTGGAGGCTTCACGGAGCTCTAACTTGTGATCAAAGGATCGCAAAGGCAAACACTATCGCCACGATGACCCAAGTAAACTTTAATTCAGGGCTCAGATGAGATGATAACTGGCCTACAGCAAAGACAATAGCAGATTGCATCAAAGACTCGGGTAAGGTGACGACGAGCTACCGAATTCGAAACAAAGAGGCGCATGGTAGTACCCAGACAAAAGTCCCACTCACACAGTGACACACAGGCATTTCGACAAACAGTTGGAGTGCATGCCACTGGTAAGGAGGCCACTGTACCTCTCCCAAAGAAGCAGGAATGAGCTCGCTGCTCTGCTCCCTGGCGTCAAAGAAGGCAAGAAGCACCGCACCTCAGGCCTTCCAAGAGGAGACGTGGTAGGGAGCGCCAGTCAAAAGGAGCTCGCGGCGATCCGGGAGCGGGAGCTGAGAGGTGGAATGGGCGAATGGGCTTATCCGGTGACCGGTGACGGCGTGACGCGCGAGGCCGACCACACGGGAGGACGCGCGCATGGGCGCCGCGTGTGCGGGAGCGCCGTGGCGCGCCACGCGGTGGGGGCGCGTGCAGCGCTGCGCTGCGGGCCCCCAGCATTTCTGGAATGCGAGGCCGCCGCCCGCCAATCGCGGCCGGGCGAGGCCGAGGGGCGGGGCCCGCGCGCCACTCGTCATTTCGTCAATTGCTCTGAGCTTATCGTTACCGCCATTAGCAGTGGGGGTGCCTTGTCCCGGGGGGGCGGCGCTGGGTGGCACGCGCGACAGTGGTCGCCGCATCACTGAAGCGCGCGGCCCAAGAAAACTCGGCCCACGACGAAACACCACGGCCCGCCGCAGCTTCTTCCTCCTCCTTCCTCGCCGCTCGCCCCCGCCGCCGCCGCCTTCCTCGTCTCCGGCGGCGGCCGCCGCCGGATCCGCCTCCGCTACCCGCCGCCGCACTAACCCGATGGGTCTTGGCTTCTTCCTCGCCGCTCGCCCCCGCCGCCGTCGCCTTCCTCGTCTCCGCCGCGCCGACCGCCGCCGCACTAACCAAGCTCGCCTCGTCGTGCCAGTAGAGCTCGCCGACACCCCCGCCGCCGACCCCGCCCATCCGGTTGTCATCCCGCCGCCCCCGGCCGGCGGCTCCCGCCGCCGTCCTCCGCCGTCTCGCCCGCCACCACCGCCGGGCCTCCGACCACCCCGACCTCCTTCTAAGCCCGGCGAACATCGGAGAAGCCCACCCCGACAACCCCCGAACCCTAACCGGCGGCGGCGGCGCGCGGCGGCGAGGAGGAAGAAGGAGATGCTGACGGTGGGGCCCACCTGTCGGCGTCTGTCGCGCGCGCGTGGGCGACAGATGTTCCACTGTCGCGCGCGCGACAGATAGTCGCGGCGGTGGAGGGGAGGGAGGTTGGCCGCTTGCCCGCTTGGCCCGCACGTCGCCTACAAATCCAAGGTCGCCGCGCCCATCTCTTCGATCCGCGGCGCAGAGCAGAGCAGGTCGAGATCCATGCCGCGGCAGGCTGCCACCTGCAGCTGCAGGAGATGGCGCGAGGCGAGCACATCGGCACCGCCTCGTCGGCCTGCTGCACAGTTGACTACGCGCTCTTATCCACGGAGAAGCTTGGCATCTGGCGTCGGCAAAGGCTTAACTGGAGTCGACACGACTGAGTACTACGCGAGACGCCCGGCTGCTGCGTGTTGACTGCCAGTGCCAGGCACCAGCTACGTGCTGCTAGGCGAACCTTGCTCGGGGCACGGAAGCGATGCCGATGACACATCGCGAGGCGGCCGCGGTAGTAGTCCATCTTCTGCGGCGCGTTTCTTCATCCATGAGTCAGGGAGGCTGGCGCCGGCGCCGGCCACCGCATCACGCGGCGCGGCGCGGCGCGGCAGGCGAGCAAAGGGCTTGAGGGTCGAAGGGACACCCGAAAGTCCAAAACTTCGAAACTGTCAGCAACCGCACCTGGGCCGAACTCACTGCCTTCTTGGTAACCCAAGGCCTCAATAGGCCCACAAACTCCGAAGGCTCTCAGCCCTTGCCCGTCAGCACCACGCACCAGTCAGTCTCGTACTCTCGTCTCCCCTCGGTCAGTCTCGTACTCTCGTCTCTGTTTCTTCCCCCTTGTCTCCGAGTCTCTTCCTCCCTCGGCCTTCCTTTCCTGGCGTCGACGACTGGGCGAGCGGCGGCGCCATTCGCCGCGTCTTCACCCCCACCCTTTTCCGGCGACGAGCACCCGCCAGGTATTCCCGCGCCTTGTCTTCACTTCCTGCTGCGCGGAACGGAGCACCCAAAACCCTAACGTAAGCTATTTGTATTCGGATCTGACCCCCCAGTTACTACTAACTTCGATTTTGTTTGCAAAATCATCCTATGCTGGCGCAAAGATCATTAATTATGTGAAGATGCGATGAGGTTTATTTATTCTCCAACTATCTTAACTATGTTGATGACCAACCCCCCACCCCCAATCCCAGTTTGAATCCGTCTGTGAGTTCAGCTTTCTAACGAAATGGTTACTGAAACAGAAAACATGTTATCTAGGATATCCGGCCATGATTTGATGTGTAAATCATGCAACATATATGAACGTTACTAAATGTTAGTTACTTAGTTTCTGTGCTCGTGATGAATTGCTTTATTAAATGATTTTTAGCTAATTATGTTTCCACCTGTCATAAGCTATCTGGCTACCATAAAAATGCCTGCTAGTCTCTTACCTAAGGTGTTTATTGCAGGGATGGTGGTGTGAATGGCAAGTATACAATGGTGCGGTCTGTGTCATCCTTAGTATGTGTGAAGAAATAGTCTGTAACCACACACACATATCACTACAATTACCAGGAACTTGAAATGGATGATGAGAATGGCCTGGAGCTTAGTTTGGGCCTTTCTTTGGGTGGATCATCTGGGAAGGCCAAGGCTAGAGATGCTCCCCTAGAACCAAAAGCAGAACCTCAAGTGGAAGAAAGCAGTAGCAAAGGTGGTTCACAAACTCCTGATGCTCCTTTTGGGAAATATTATCAAGCAAACCCTGATAACCAAGAACAAAATAGTAAACAGAGGCACAGCCCTGTTGCACAGCAGTTTGGGAGTTTCTGGGGACAACCAGGGAGTTCCTCTGCTCCATTGGTAGATGGATCTGTTGAACCAGTGAGCCAGCCTCAGCTTCCCAGGTATCAAGATGGGAGGATGCCAAATAACAGTGGAAATAATTCTGAGGAACAGAAACCAGTCTCAGGTAACCGCAACTTGCTTTCTGAAGAGATGAGCTTTCAGAAGAATCACCAGACAGCTACTGAGCAGCCTGATGCATTCAGTAAGAGCTCTGACGGGGGTGCAAAAAATGCACCTATCTCAATTAGTACTGATGATGGTTCCACTGGTGAAAATGAAGATGTTGCAGAGTCAGAAGCAGAAGGTTCAAATTCTTGGTTGGTTGCACAGCGTGAGGACAGTGCTAAGGGCTCTGTTGTTAACAAAGGATCTGATAGGAAAAGATCTGCTGATGATGCTGCCGTTGGTTTTCAAGGAAAGAGGCAGCCAAGTTTCTCTGGAAGTGAGTCCAGCTCAGGAAAACTGCCGCTTGGATTATCGATGCAAGCATCAAATGTAGTGGCTGTGCCATACCAAGTCCCAGCTCAGGTTTCTGGCCCTCCTACCATAACTAATGCACCAAATTTTCACCCGGCATGTACAGTGCAGTTGAGGCCACCCACAAACGGTGGACTAGCTGTCCAGACAAGTAGTGCCTCTCAGGTTGCTTTTGGTTACCCGGCAGTCCAGCTACCAACACTTGAAACAAGCTCTTCATGGGCTTTTGGTGCTCCGCCTCAGGCTGTGTCTTCGTTTATTGAAAAAGACAAAGCTGAGCAAACAGGGACCAAGCAAGTTGATGATGGCAATAGACCCCGAGGTTAGTGCTTGCGCTCTCTCCCCTTATGTTTGTTTTTTATGGTTAACGGCAAAACAGATCTATCTACCACTAAAAAGTAAAAATACAGTTTTTTTTAACAAAAGCTAGAGTTAAAAACTTTATTTATATATAGCCCGTGTCTTGAAATACATTTTAGAGAAGATCTAACCTATGGTCCTATCCCAAGGGTCCTTGTTGGTTCCTCATTGCATTTGGTATGATTGATGTATACTGGTGGCATGTTTAATTTTACAAAATTATGATGACATCATTTGAGACGATTGATGTCCTCTCTTTATGCATGGGCTACCAATAATCTGGTAATACTAAATGAAACATAGTGGAAGGCAAGTCCATACTGAGATTGTGTGGTGTGTACATTTGTTATGTTTGTGGCCAAAGTGTCCATGCAGAGGCTGGTTTGCCAGCCGATCATATGGACCATAGAGTACTGATTTGTTTGCTCTTTTCTTTCTTTTGACATACTGCAGAGGCTGGTGCTTCTTCGTCTGCTCACGCAGAAGATGAAAAGAAGGCTGATAATAGGGCACTCCCTCTTATGGGTTCTGCTATAAGGCCAGGCATCGCACCAAATGTCAAATTTGGAGGGTCTGGATCATATCCCGATCTTCCCTGGGTTTCTACCACTGGTACTGGACCAAACGGCAGAACTATATCAGGTGTAACATACAAGTTTGGTAGAAATGAGGTGAAGATAGTATGTGCCTGCCATGGCACTCACATGTCCCCAGAGGAGTTCATGAGGCATGCAAGTGCAGACGCACCGGCCCAAGAAAATAGTGCAACTTTACCAGCATTCCCTGTCGGTAACCAAGCAGCATCTGCGGAAAACTAATTTGCCGCTTTCACAGAGAATGCTTGACTAATAATCGCTGCCCCCCTTTTGTGATTATATCACCAATTCATTGTAATGCTCTCTGTTCATCTCATATTTGATATTTATTATGCCAGTTGAAACTTTGTTTGAGGACAGAAATTGTGTATTTTTAGCTATGTATCTTCAAGCACGATTAGCTAGGATTCTGAGTTTCTTTAAGCCATGTGGACCACTGAGATGCTAAGCCAATTGGTGGTAAAGCAGAATATTCAGCACATTATTTGAATTAGATAATTACTATGGAAGTCTATCATGTTTTCGTGGTAGTACATCTTTCTGCATTTATAAACTTTTGACAAGCGCTGAGATTATTGCAGTGAGAATTCTCATTCCAAATTTGTATCCCATCAGCATCTAAATTATTGAGTATTTTAAAGGCACAATTATATATCTATAAAATTTTCAGAACACAAAATGTAGCTTGTAAAGCATTATCTGATCTTGGAGCAGACGGGTGCAATATGAACTGACGAGCGCTGAGATAACCAGCACAACACAAATAATCAGCATGTCACCATAATTATATATATTCCTTCAAATGTTATGTGCCGAAAGCAACTTCAAAGTTACATACATATCCCGTTGGAAGTTCGGTACAATAAGCACTGCAGCACAGCCATTCATCCAACTAGTCGTCTACAAGAATGTGTGTCCATTGACGGGTCAGCAATCTTCAACAAGTTGAGGCCATTAATCTTCCTACCCGGTCAAGTAAACAAATAAATGTCAGTGTTACACAGAGCAGTACAGACTTCAAATGTTACACAAGCTGGGTAGATGTAATTTACCTCTTAAGGTTAACCACGCTGACACTCCAGCCGCTTTGTGTTCTCCAGTAGCACCTGTTTCAGTATTGATGGTCACCGATCAACATATGCCATGAAGGCATTCACGGGGCATTGTCAATAAGCCAATGCAAACAGAAAACAACCAAAATAAGCTGCCGTCAAGAATAATGGAAGAGCAACAAAAAGTTGTGTACCTCTCGGATGTAAGTTGCAATTGCTTTGCACCCTTCTATGGCAAGTCCCATTACAGTTTCAAATGTATCCATTGGTAATTTTGCATCCATCTGAAAAAAAATACTTTTCAACTGTTTGCTTTTGGTGACAAAAAGGTATATAAGAACGCTATGTAGCAAGCAATCACAAAAGTATTTCACAAGAGAGCAAAATTGAAATGTATAATTTTGTTGCGTGTCACAAAGAGACTAGAGGAGTTAAGAACAAAGAAGAATTCTTGTTCTCATTACCTGCAGAAGAGTCACTTTATCCATCTTCGCAAGAATACCAACTGTGACATCTGGACCCCCAGCACTGTCTTCTAGGTAATTCAGATCTGACATAGCACATTAGAATTATTTGGGTTTTGTTTGTACCATGCAATTCCTAGCTAATCAAAGTTCTGAATAAGTTAGTTAGGTGTCTTACCAAGCAAAGGAGTAGAACACAGATACCCAGCACTACAAGATGTGACAATGTCTCGCATTGGAATCCCAGCATCTGCAAGAGCTAGTGTTGCAGCATTGATGCATGCAGACCTTGTTCCTGTTGTACACATGGTCATGCTAATGCTCCAAATATGACAATAATTTTTAAGCACAAAATATGATTAAATTATTTCAAGCGAGCAAAAGAGTAACATGCTATAGCATGACTGAGTAATATAGCAGGAAAGAATAATGTGCTAAAGCATGACTGAGTGTATCAGCTAAAGGGAAAAGGACACAGATCAGAATTGGTATACATTATCCAGTGTGCCTCATCATGCAGAGCATAAATCTAGATTAACTCAGTCTATGGAAAATAAATAGCCTTGCTTGGGACAGAACAAAAAAAAGTTTGTTGTGGAATAAATAATAGAGGGGTTCTGGGAGTAAATACAGCCTGGAGACAACTTCAACAAACTGAAAGTAGGAATGTAGCACGCTTACCACCATCAGCTTGAAGAACTTGGACAAATATATCAATCTGCAAACATAACAAGCATTGGAAGTTGGCACTGATATCATTTAAAGTGAAGTTTTTAAAGGATATGGACTAACCAGAACTGACCTGTGAACGTGGCATTAAATCTGTTAATATGCTTGCCTCCATTGTCTGTCGAATAACAAGAGAGATTTCCGTTGATCGCCTGCCAGATGATTGTAGCATTAGTTTACTACTATAATTATATGGGAAATCAGACATCATGTAAATTCCTGCAACCTGAATACACTTTGCACACTGGGTGTTCACCTCAGAAGACTTGAAGTGAGTCAACTAAATTATACTGCAGCACTATTTACTTACCTCAGCGTTACTGTTGAAATTTCTGATCTTAGTTATGATTGATGTTACTGATGTGGCAGGAAAGAGGGGAATTAGGCAAAGAGATGGAGGCAAGTTCACCCTCTCAAGGAGGATCTGAAACGCTGGTTTAGATTAATTAGGGTAATAAATCTTTGTCATCCAAATTCAATAACCAGCCTTGATATAAAGCTCGGTGCCTAACAGACTGACCAATAAACAAGCTAACTTTCCTCTCAAGAAACAAAGCACACCAACTAATTGAATTGCTAATCCTCTGCTGCAGTTGTGGCACCTGGCTGGCCATGTCACACTTCTTACAATGCTACGCACAAAGGTGTCCACAACAGTTACACTGTTACAAACACAACGGTCTTGATCTGACACCCATACTTTGATCGAGGGTCCTTTACTAGGAAAGTCAATCGTATTTAGTTGACTCACTTCAAATTAGAAGGCAGAAGAACATGTAACTAACACAAGATGTAGGGAACAGAAACTTGTTGATAAGGCAAATAGAAAAATAATACATGTTTGCTATGTTGGATGTCTGTTTTGATTGTAAACGAACTATTATTGTGAATAGCGAAGGACTGCACTGTTCTTTTTAATCAAATTTCACTGTTCAAGTTGGAACATACCTGTCACCTTTTGGCTTTCTCCTCCGATCTCCTGTACTAAATTCCGCCATCCTATACTCACAGCGAACCTGCACATAGAACCCACTCAGTAACACATCATAAAGGAGAACCTCTAGCTGATGAATGCACTTGGAGCAGCGAAACTTTACCAAAGCCTCTTTGCTGTTTACTTGCTGACCTTTGTTCTGGACCTGAATGAGCAAATCAAGAGCATTTAGTTTTGATTAGACAGCATCTGATTACAATTTCCATAATTCTAAGTTCTCCAGTATATCTCACTGCAGGGGCAGATATGAGCATAAGGCCACTGGGGCCACGGCCCTAGGTGAGTAGGCTGTAGGCGTGGTCCAAAATCCGTCTTATACCTTCACTAATTTTCCATGGCCCAGTTAGTTTCTCCAAGGTGTGGTCCTAGGCGTGCGTGACCCAGCACTGAGCAGGATAGGCTGATCCCATGGTTCGTTGCATAGCCCCGTGAACTGTTCGCGTCGGGATCCCCCAAGGGAAAATCGCCCAGCGCTCACCCTCTCCTCTTGCAGACCCACACGCCTAGCGGTGTCGGTGATCCGGTGCAGCGGCGCGCAGCACGCGGCCC
The DNA here is from genome assembly GCA_033239725.1 of Echinochloa phyllopogon. Lineage (NCBI taxonomy): Eukaryota > Viridiplantae > Streptophyta > Magnoliopsida > Poales > Poaceae > Echinochloa > Echinochloa phyllopogon. The sequence continues at coordinate 15,765,444 of BTCW01000003.1, read as the reverse complement.
AGTCCGGCCTCCCGACGAATCCTCCAGCACACCTATGTCTTGCGATGCCGGCGCAAGCGCAAGCAACAATGGTACCATCTCCTGCTATCATCATGTGCATCACGTGCTCCATGCTTTGCCTGACTGCTTGAAGCTTTTGCACTTTGTGTTGCTTGTTGCTGTAGTGAGACACTGAGAGGGCATTGCTGAACTCATTCGTAAATACTAGAGCTATAATGGAAGTGCGACTGGCTGATTGAGTAATATAGGAGTGAGCATATAATTGGCTGAATGTTTTTAGATATACACCCTGGTGAGTGGTGACTAATACGTTACCCCAATTTCTGGTGTAGATTTGCTTTGCTTAGCCTGAAATTAATTTGTATGTCGGCCTGCAAATGTGATTCAGCATTTCGGTGGTTCGAAATTTTCTCTCCTTAGCCTGCTATGCCATTTTTTGCTACTTATTTGTTGAATTTAAGGTATTATGAGGCCTTCTAAATATATTGTCATACTTTTGGCTATGCATGTATACCGAATTGTTTAGAGAATTTTGTATTCTGTTACCACATTATGTGTTGGGACTGTACTGTATTGCATATTAGAGTCTTGGCTAGGCATAGGTTGGCCCTAGGCGTACAAATTAGCCAGCTCCGCCACTGTCTCACTGTGGATATGAACATTGCACATTCTACTGCCCATTGGCCATTGTGGACCCTAATGGTATCCAAACATGTATGCAGTAGGAAAAGTAAACAATAGACTACCTTTCCCATATAATCCCCACTTTCAGTCAAAAAGAGTCTTGAAGTTTAGTTTAAGTCAAAGTCATGTTGATTTGGGCGATTCAACTATATATAGATCACAAGTGTAAAACGAAAATCTTCTCCAAGGAGCATTTCCTCAAACATCCCATGTGCATGAGTATCACACATGTACACTGAACCACGCTAATCAGAGTAGGTGGTCTAGGGGGATCACCTCCCGGGGGCCGTAGACCGCGGCGATGACCCTGGTGTTGCCCATCTCGAACAGCGCCGACCTGCGCAACCAACAAACACCGGAAAAACCGGATCAAAAGCGAGAACCACCGCTTCAACTATATGCAAAATCCCGTCGAAAGCAAACACCACCACCGGAATCCCAATCTCCAGTTGCTCCCTCTTCCCTATGTCTACAAGCGTCGGAGATTTACTCACCCGTCAGCCCGCGCGACGACGCCGACCTCGCCCTTGAACTGCCGCATCTGCGCGAAGTCCAGCAGCAGCAGCGAGTGAGATTGGGTTACGCGTGAACCGTGCCAAAGGAGCGGTAGGGATAGGGAAAGTGGGCGTCACCTCGTTGGGGCGGCGCCCGTCGACGCGGAAGCCGGTGAGGGCATCCACGAACTCCATCGCCGGATTCGCCGCTCCTTCTCCGTGCTCTGGCGACGCGCCGCAGTGGCCGCTGGCGAGGGTTTTGTTGAGGTTTCCTTCCTTCTGTGGAGTTCCCTGGACCCAACCCAATAACCCCCGGCCCGTGCCTTTGGTCGAGCCAGGCAGGCTTGGAAGCTCGGGCGGCCCAAGTCTGATCAGGCTCTTTCCCAGCCGGACCTGGGGACCACTCGTCGAGCAAGCCGTATGTCTAGTCTAGTTCGGTTTCAAAATTCAATTTGATGATGAATGGAAATGCGATAGAAGAAATTCATAGAATTTCGAACGGAATGAATGTTATTAAACATATATATATGCAAGACGAAATTATTCGCATAACTTTTGTGCAGACGTTATCCATATAATTTGTCTAACTTTTTGTTATAATCTATGAAGTTTGATGTTTTCAAATCTTAATGCGTCCTATATAAAGTAGCAGGCAGAGAGTAGCCACGCTTTGAAGACCCATCTAGATACCAGATTCCGTTTGCCGTCAACCTTAATTTGTTCTTTGCACGTGTGCTCTAGGCTTATTTCTTAGCTCGCCGGTCGGTCACCATTCGTAGCAACGACGGACCCAACTCTGGCGCCGCCGCCAACCCTCCCAACCTCCACCGCGCCTCGCCGCCGCCGGAGCTCACCGCCGGAAGCCCGTGCGACGGCTATGATGGCGGCGGCCAGGCCACTTTCCCGGTTACAGGTCTCCCGCGCGCGGATCTGGAACCGCAATGGACCGGAGGACGACGGCGCGTGGGCCTGCGGCGGCGGCACGCGGGAGTCGGGGCCGGCGGCGCGAAGACCTGCGGAGGCCGGCACGCAGGAGGGGAGATCGACGACCCGTCCAGGCGTGCGCCGACGGCGCCCGCACTTGCGCCAGCGGCCCGCGGCCAGGTGGCGGCGGCGGCCGACTAGGGCGCTTCCAGGGAAGGCCAGGCTAGAGGCCAGGCGCAGTGACGGTCCGCGGCATGGCGGCGGCGCTTGGTCGTCGGTGCGGCCGGTGGCGGATCTGGCGCGATGGATTCGGCCTGGTTTTGGAAGGGCTAGCTCCGGACTTTGCAACTACATCTGGTGATGACATCTTCAATTTTGCCTTTCCTTTTCATATATACCTAGAGACATGAGTCACCTTGGCTTCATTCGCGGATTCTCCTACTCAAAGACGGATTTCATCTGCAATTTATTCCTGGTGGATTATGCACGGGTACCCAGCGGTTACTTTGTAGCATGGTATCTCAGGTTACGAATTCAGATGGTCTGCCGGATTTGGAGTTCGTGGCCGTTTAAAGTGGGTTAGGGCTGGTCTATATGGAAGCATTTGCCTGGTAAGAAGGGGGAAGCAACACGGTTTGACTTGGTCGTGGTGGTAATTGCTACTAATTTATCGGTTCCGGGAAGAAATTCCTAGGTCTGACCTTAATTGGTTGAACCTGGCAGTGACCTTGTTGAAGGCATTGCTTGGATTAAGATGAATTACTCCCTCGTGAAAACATTTGATCTGGTCTTAATTGGTTGGGTCATTACAACGTCGGCACGTGCGCGTGTCGTTTTCTCGTTGGAGGCGTTGTATCGGGAGCCTACTTCATAGTCCAAGAGTTGCTTTAGTTTGTGTAGCGGATGAAGATGAAGGCACTTTGGTAGTTTGCCAGGTTATGGTGCTCCCATTTTTTGTTTCTTTTTCATTGGTTGTGTGCATCTTAGTTATGCAGAGGCCAGGTTGGATCTTATATAATTGTATCATCTCGATGTAATTATCTAAGATCAATAAAGCTTCCTAAAAAAAAAGCTGGCCGGTCGGCACGTTCGTGCGAGCTGCCTAGCATATATATATATATATATATATATATATATATATATATATATATATATATATATATATATATATATATATATATATATATATATATGTGGGCAGCATGATCACAGGTAGAGCGGTAATCTACAAGTCAATCTGATCCTCATACATCAATCCCTAGCTAGTTCCCTACGTAAAACCAAACAATATAAAGCCAAGCACATGTCCGATTAACCGAACAAAACCAGGCAGATTACATGCATGAATCGCTGCTTCCTTCCCCAGATCAAGAGACGCACATCGCGCGAGTCCTAGCGGCATTTCACTGGATCCTCACCCACGCAGCGACGCTGGGCACGCCCTTGGCCACCACGAACACCAGGTAGTACCCCCGCGGCGCGAGCTCCGGCTTCCCCGGCGCGTCCACGGTCACCGCGTAGCGCCGCCACTCCTCGACGAACGCCGCCACCGACAGGACCAGCAGCCGCTGGTTCATGGAGTACCCGTGCGTGGTGAAGGGCGGCGCGTACATGGTGACCTTGACGTCCGCGGCGGCGACGGGCTCGGCGGACATGGAGAACCGGAACGCGAACGGGGCGCCGTACCGCATCCCGTCCGCCGGCACCGACGCCATGTCGATCTCCGGCCGGTTGGTGTCGTGGCCCTTGCTGAGGTACGGCGGGCAGAAGCGCTCCACGCGCACCTCGGTCGGGAAGTCCACGCCGCTGAAGTTGTAGGCGGCGTTGGTGTTGCCGCCGGCGACGAGCACAGTGGCGTCGGGCAGCACGGCGCTGGTGGAGTGGTACATGCGGGCGATGGTGGAGGAGGCCAGCGGCCGGAACCGCGAGCCCTGGTCCTTGCGCGGGGAGTAGAGCAGCGGGGTGAGCACCGGCTGGCGGCCGAAGCCCCAGCCGGCGCAGCCCCTGGCGGCGCCGTTGAGCAGCAGGAGGTCGCCGGTGGGGAGGATGAGCATGTCGCCCATGACGCGGCCCACGGGCATGTCCTCCGCCTCCCACCGCGCGTCGGGGACGGCCAGGTTGATGCGGGCGCAGTCGCGGAGCGCCGGCTTGAAGGTGTTGTTCTCGCCGAACCGGAACGCCGTCTTGAGCGCGCCGCCGCAGATGAGGACCACCGGGTCGGGGTCGCCGGTGGCGTTGCGGAGGTCGAGCGGGAGGAGCGCGGACATGGCGGAGGACGGGTAGTTGCGGCTGCCGCCGGGGAGCCGCGGCAGCTCGCGCACGATCTTGCCGGACTTGTAGTCGAAGATGACGGAGCGGTCGTTGGCGAAGAGGAAGAGGTTGCCGCTGGGGAGGAGGTTGAGGAACGGGTACAGGTTGTTCTCGACGTCGTCGGTGGTCTCGCGGAGGAAGGGCAGGTAGTTGGCCTTGTCGTTGCCCCTCCCGGGCGGCGGGACGAACTCGTAGCTGAAGGCGCGGCGGCCGCCGAAGACGACGAAGCGGCCGTCGGGGAGCGCCTGCTGCGTCGAGTACCACCTCCCCTCCGCGAAGTTGTTGGGGTGCTCCAGCCAGTCGCAGGTGTCGCACGGGCCCAGCACCCTCACCACCCTGTCGCCCTCGAAGTAGCCGCCGGTCTGCACCAGGTTGCCGTCCTTGTCGAACGCGCCCGACGAGCACCACGTGTCCGTCAAGATCTTGAGAGGGCGGAGGCCGCCGGTGTTGTAGTCGAACTCGACGGCGTGGGTCCAGCAATCCATGGTGCCCTCCTCCTTGGCGCGGGGGTCGACGCGGCAGTTGTCCTGGGGCATCCGCATGAGGGACCGGCCGGTGGTGGTGGTGTCGAACATGATGGCGCGGCCGCTGCGCATGATGGCCATGTGCATGGCCGACACGCCGGAGTTCTCGCTGACGATGGTCCACTCGCCGGTCGCGCCGCCGGCGGTGTCGGCGGCGAGCTCCACCGTGTCCAGCGCGGCCTTGCTGGGCGGGCCCGAGGGCGGGACCCTCGTGAGGCCCGTGGCGGTGGCCGGCGCGGCGCCCTGCTCCTCGTGCTCCGTCTGCACGGGCGCCGCCGGCTCCTGCGACGACCCGTCCAGGGCATTCTGGAAGTAGTCGTTCTCCAGGCGCGGGCGGAAGATGCTGAAGATGTCGAAGAACGCCTCGCCGGACGAGGCCAGGAGGAGGAGGGCCACGGCGAACACCGCGGCGCGGGGGCCCATCATGACGGCGGCGGTGATGGCGGCGGCGGAGGAGAGGTGGAGGAGATGGTCTCTCCCTTCCTTCCCTCCGGTCCGGCCTCCTCCCGTGACCGGCCTTCCTAGAGGGGGATCGCTACCGCCACGTGCTAATCTTTTTATCGGGGAAGCTTTAAGCTTCTCCGATCATCTAATTGTCATGGCGCCTAAATTTGGGCTGTCTTCATCGTCGCTGGCGGGAGCGCATGCGCAACGGCCGTTCAAATATAGCAGAAGCCATGTGTTCCAGGCTTTCCAGCCCGGGCTCTCGGTTTTTCTTGTCACGGTCGTCTCGTATTACAGTTTGGGGTGAAACAAAGGAGCTCAAGCAGAACGAGCTGGGAAAAAAGAACATTTCAGCTTGGTTTCTTCACGCCATGGGTATTCTGTTTACATGCCACTTACTATCATTTTCTCAAAACCCATGTGTGGTCTCTCTTAAAAGAGGTGAAATTCTTTGCCTGAGACAATTGAAAAGAGACCTTTTGCTCAACTTAGAAGATTAAAAAAAATCTGAGGTTAACAAATGCAGTTTAGATTCATGGTTCGTTGCTAAGTACATTTACCCTGCTTATGAAATTTGTAGTTCCCATTTTCGCACTACGTCCATTAGGCTCAGGCCATTCTAAATATTGTAACGCTACTAGAATCTGATTACTAGAATGACTTTCAATTTCAGGGATCCAAACGGACCCTGGAATCAAACTATCTGTGCATTAATAGTAATTAAAGTGCCTAGTTTATGCAAGCAATGTTTATTTGTGCATTAAAATTTTCATGCCTGGGTTATTCCACTATCTCTCACTAGATGTACCAGCATGCACGTTATGACGTTAAGGCAATCAAACTATTTGAAGATGAATTATGCATGGTTGAATTGATTTCCCATTGTTTATGTGTTATTGCCCCTCATAAGTTACTTAAACACAATTGTTGACAACCAAAATTGGCAGGATGTGCAAACCGGTCTGACCGGTGTGCACAGAACGGTCAGACCGGTTTGGATAACTTTGTTAAAATGCAGATTGGACTTCACCATTGCGTAGCTCTCGTCGAGACGATCAAGATGCATATGTGGAACGCCTAATTTGGACTCCGGATGAGAGAGTTATGGCTTCGGGAAGATTCTGCATTTGGGAAAACCGGTCAGACCGGTTTCCCAATCCGGTCAGACCGGTTTGGGTCTGAATTTGAGTAGGTTTAGGACTCTGAGTTTTATACCATATTGTAATCGACTCAACGGGGTAAGATCATCCCACCCTATAAATATAAAGGGCCAAGGCCGGTTGAGCATCATCCAATCGATCAAAACATATCTTTTATCTTTTTTACCTTTTTATCTCTTTGCCCTACTTTTCCAACCTTATCATGTTGTTCTTCCTTCATCTCCGCGATGTTTGAAGGCGTTCTAGGTGGCCTGCCGATCCTAGGACAAACCAAGGTGCGCCTGTCCCGACGGGGTCCCTCCCGGACGGGCGTTCGTTGGTCTCTCGCCGGACACCGCCGGCGAGACCGGTCCGATCGGTTGTCAAAACCGGTCTGACCGACCTACGCAGAGGTGCAGCAAGGAGCTCCTCCGCGTGCTTGTTGGCTCCGAAAAGGCGTCAACAAATTGGCGACTCCGCTAGGGAAGAGAATCTGGCTATCATGGCCGATCTATCAAACTCCAGCAATTTGATGGCACTCAAAGGATTGCCTGAAGATCTACGCAAGGGTATCATTGAAGACATATATGAGCACTATTATAAAATAACAAAACAAGGTGTCATCATGATGAATATTGATGTCATCAACGAGTTGAGGATGTATGATCTACCAAAGCATAGTAAGTCCTTTGCTAATCTTATAAGTGGTTTACTTAAATTCATGGATGATTTACTTATTAGAAAAAATAGTGTAGATCTGATTCCTATCAATCAAGAGTCGGTTTTTGAAAAGCCATCTACTGTTATACCTAATCCCTGCAAAGATTTACCAAATTGTGATGTTGTTGGTCAAGAAACAAATCGGCCATCTCTAGCCGAAATTGTTGATCCAAAATCTCCTAGCATGAGCATAGAAAGTGTGTCTAGCACTTCAACGCTCGGGGGGCAACAAAACAAAGGCAATGGTACCGGTTGCACTATAACCGGTCTGGCCGGTTCTCAAACCAGTCTAACCGCCTCACCTAGGGTTTTACAAAATAAATTAAAATCAAAGATGGTTAAACCCAAAAAAACCTGAGATTGGTGTTTGGAAAACCATTGAATCTAAAGGCCGTCATAAACATCAAAGAGAAAAGCCGAAGTGTAACAAAAAACTTCCGGTTAAGTCTCAAAGACAAAATAATGTCAATGATGCTAGTCGGTCTAAAAATTCCAAACAATCAAAATCTTCTCCTAGAGAGAAGTTTCATAATCGGAATCGGCAATGGAATAATTCTCACATATCAATGTCGTTTCCACCATATGGATCACCTACACCAATGCCATGGGAATTTTGTTTTAATATGTCTTATTTTTATTCTCCTTGGTATTATAATTCATATATGTCGTCTCTTCCTAGATATTTGTGTTCAGATTATATTACCTATAGGGAGCCGGTAATTAATGAGCCATCAACTATGCATAATGACCGTTTTGATCAAAAGAATCGGTCCACACAGAAAAATAAGCGTAAGGTGATTAAACAAGTCTATTGTGTCAAAAAAGATGGTAGATTAAATAAAAATTCAGATTTGACACTAGACATAGAAAAGCCGTGTATTGAAAAATCATCGGCTAGTTATGTTGATCAAATTGTATCCAATGATAAGCATGTCACAAATAACATAGCTGAACAACAATCATGTTCGGCTGGGGGACAAGATGATCTCAAAGTTGCTGGTTCTGACGGAACCGGTCTAACCGGTTTTCCGACCGGTCTGACCGGTTATACCAAAAATTTTGGTAAAACTACAAGCATCACACCAAAGAGTAAGGTGATGAAGAAGAAGCCAAGCTTTGCTGAATTGTTACATAAATATCAGAAGATAGCCGAACAAAAGCAAAGTAATCGGTTAGGAGATCAAAGTTGGAATTTTTCATCACCAAAAGCACAGAAGCATCGACGGTCATCACATTGGTTTTCATCATTTACTCCATCGATGCATGTGCTATAGAATACATATTCAGGTATAAACAATTATAATTCATGGTTTTGGTATAATCCTTTATCTTCGTTTTACAATTATCAATATTATGCTTGTGATACAACAAGGAGTTACAACTGGTTGCTATGGCCAAATCAAAGCTTCAATTGTTAGATATGATGTTGAAAAGCCGAAATATCAAATTTATACATGTTGTAATTACTAGGATTCTATTTCGGCTACAATAGCATCCATAAAGGTTTAGAGACCATTATATGGGCGATGTACTGATAATCATCGTTTTTAGTCAATTTTGATCATTGTAGATGTTTTCTGACACGCAAGCTTTGCCAGAAAACAGGGGGGCATATGTTGACAACCAAAATTGGCAGGATGTGCAAACCGGTCTGACCGGTGTGCACAGAACGGTCAGACCGGTTTGGATAACTTTGTTAAAATGCAGATTGGACTTCACCATTGCGTAGCTCTCGTCGAGACGATCAAGATGCATATGTGGAACGCCTAATTTGGACTCCGGATGAGAGAGTTATGGCTTCGGGAAGATTCTGCATTTGGGAAAACCGGTCAGACCGGTTTCCCAATCCGGTCAGACCGGTTTGGGTCTGAATTTGAGTAGGTTTAGGACTCTGAGTTTTATACCATATTGTAATCGACTCAACGGGGTAAGATCATCCCACCCTATAAATATAAAGGGCCAAGGCCGGTTGAGCATCATCCAATCGATCAAAACATATCTTTTATCTTTTTTACCTTTTTATCTCTTTGCCCTACTTTTCCAACCTTATCATGTTGTTCTTCCTTCATCTCCGCGATGTTTGAAGGCGTTCTAGGTGGCCTGCCGATCCTAGGACAAACCAAGGTGCGCCTGTCCCGACGGGGTCCCTCCCGGACGGGCGTTCGTTGGTCTCTCGCCGGACACTGCCGCCGAGACCGGTCCGATCGGTTGTCAAAACCGGTCTGACCGACCTACGCAGAGGTGCGGCAAGGAGCTCCTCCGCGTGCTTGTTGGCTCCGAAAAGGCGTCAACAACAATGCAATACTATGAAAGGATTTCCCCTGCCAGGGTTCAGCTGGCTACATAAGTAGATGAAATCAGGTAAGGCAGAGGATTATTGCAGAACAAAGATAGACTACCTCTAGGGCCTGGTGCACGATGGCATACCCAAATACAAGTATGTGACGTCATTCTACTCTGATCGGATTACAAAACGGTTGATTAGTTGGCTATTTCATTCACTTTAAAAAAAAGTTGGCTATTTCATCAGGCACGAGCATATATCGCTGGATGGGTGGTCTAGCTAGCTAGAACGACGTAGAAATTGAGAAATTCTTCCAAAGATGAACTGGAACATTGGAAATGCGTATATAACTCATGCATTCATGTTTTGAAATTGCTATGGAAAATTTCATCCATATGCGCTGCCTGATGAGCATGTGCCGCCAAACAAAATTGGGGTTTTAGCGTTCATGCCCCTATTTTCCACGCTAATAGTGATTTTGCCCCTATTTTTTTAACTCTGCGAATTTACCCCTACTTTTTGAAACCGAAGATAGAGTTTGCCCCTCTTCCGTGAAGAGCGCTTGACGGTGTCAATTTTGTTCTAAAAGGATAAGTTTGCCCATGCAGATTTGCCCCTTATATTTTGAGTATTTTGTGATTTTGCCCTTGTTTTTGTTAAAAAACATCTAGACAATATTTTAGCAGATTTGAATAAAATATTATTACAGATTTGAATAATTTGGAGCAAATGAAACATAATTTTTATAATTTTTAAATCTGAGTAAAATCCATCAAATTTTGCTGTGTCGCGGTAGACGACGTTGGGCGCCTTCTCGCCGTGCTCCGACACGATGTGGTCAGGAGCGAAGCCGTCGGTGGCCGCCCGGAGCTCGTCGAGGCTGTACTCAGCGAACACCGGCATGCCGCTGCCGTCATCGTCGGCGGCGCCATTCTCTGCACCGGGAATCAACACCAGCGTTGGATCAGAACCGAGGACGAAAGCAGACGCAACAACACACCTCATAATCAAGAGCAAGCCACTCGTGATTAGCATCGCATTGTTCTCCATCACGAGATTATCCGAAGAAACGCAGAGAACCAAACACGATTAAGTCCAGAATCACGCAAGAGGAGCTGAATTCGTGGAACCAAGCAAAGAAACATGTCGAAATCAGCAACAGACGGACAGAGCAAAATAAGATTTGGATCGCTCTTGCGCGTCCAAACAAATCAACGGGATGGATCGGGGCCAGACGCAATGAATTCCTGCGAGATCGACGGGGCCATCTCCACCAAATCAAAGCACGAAATCACGCACACGGAAACGAACTGCAAAACACCCAGAAAAAACGCCGCAAAAACAAAAGCGCCAGCCCCAAATGTCGGGCGGCGCCGCCCTCGGCAGAAGAAGCAGACACGGGCAGCGAAGAGAAGAAAAAAAAAACAGCGAGAATCCTAGAGGGGCGGTTGGTGCGTACCAAGCATCGGCGATTTGAAGTGCGGAGGCCACGAGCAGACGGAGAGCTTGGAGCAGCGAGCACCCATGGCCGCGTTCCCCTAGATCTCGCAGCAAGCGGCGGTTCCGTCCGTTCCACCACCACCACCTCCACCTATCCCTCGCCTGCTACTGGTCCTCGAGTGGCTCCCGCTCCCGCGCTCGCGCCTAGCTCCTGCTCCCGCGCTCGCGCCTGGCTCCCGCACCGCTCCTAGTCCCTGCCACCTGGTTCCCGCTCCCGCGGACGCGCCTCGGCCCCGCGCGCCGCACTCCCTGGCTCCCGCGCGCTGGGCGCCGCACGCCCGGCTCCCGCGCGCCGCACGCCCAGGTGACCTTGGATGAAAGGATAAGGCGAGGGGTATTTTGGTCCTTTTGCTCTGCACGGAAGGTTTTTGGCTTTTTATTTTTATTTTTTTAATGTGCCTCCAACTAACGCAGTTAAAAGTAGGGGTAAACGGTAACTTCGGTTTCAAAAAGTAAGGTTAATTCGCAAAGTTTAAAAAGTAGGGGCAAAGTCACCATTAGCATGGAAAATAGGGGCATGAACGCTAAAACCCCAACAAAATTATGCCACGAATTGACGCCGGGAAACCGCTGTATATATGTGAGCTATGTAGCAGGCTGCAGTGAAAATGTCAAGTGTATGTATGCAACTTTCATGCACATACATTATTTCCACGCCCTTTCTCGACTTCGTTTGTCAGTCTGGGTAATCCAACATTTCAAATATATGGTGTAACGATATCTCTTAAAAGAATTTGGCATAACGACAACACAAGCAGAATCCAAAGTCTTACAGAAGGGAATAAAAGAACTACTCCTTGCTGATCTATTGGTCAGATATTACTTAATTATCAGTTCAAATGATCAACTTTTTCTCAAAACCATGCATCAAGCGCAGACGATCTCTCACACACATGTCTAAGATACTGGAACCACCCTCATTAACGATTTCAGGAGAATTTTGAAGGAGATCACAGGTTCAGGTCCAGGTCTAGATCCTTGGGGTTGCAAGTGGGCTCCGCCAGCTTCAAGCTAAGGTCCAGGTCCTCTTGATCATGGAGGTTCTTGCGAGTGGGCTTCACCGATAGGTTGTGGTTGCCATCTCTCTTGGAATCAGCATGTTCATCTACCTACAAATATCAGAGCGCAAAGTGATATATAGGTGAGTTTGATAACCTATATATGCAGTTAAATATTATGCACCTCCTGAGCTCCTTCCCTACCTACAAGGTTGAGTAATTCAATGTCGTTTAGTTTCCCCTAGCATTACTTTGCCAAAAAAAAACATGCACATGTATTTCATGCTGCTACCCAAGAAGGATAACAAATTTGTGTGCTTTGTATGAAGCAGGCCCGTATGCATTTTGTCTAAAAAAATAAGAACGATGATCTGGATATGTACCAACAATAGATCAGGAAAGAGCTCCAGCGATCTAGTTCTCGGCGCTGGGTTGCTTGGCTTGACATCAGATGCAGCTCCAGAAGTGCTTATTGGAGGCCTGGTTGCATATATTTTGCATTGATCAGACAAAGAAATATTTCATCATGACATAGGACAAACTTGAAAAAAGGGGGCAATTTGCAAGAGACTAGTGCACAATCCCTCCTAAATTGTTAGTCCTCTATTCCAACAACATGTGTAAATATGAGGAATTAGTCGTGTATATATACCTGGCAGAGGGAACAATGAACAGCCCACTCATGTTTCCCCTTGGTCCATATGGGTATGGTATCTACAATAAATCATAAGAGGGTCAACCATCACCCATACTTGACACACCAACATATATGTATGCTACGGGCATAAGGTGTAAAGGAAGAAACACTGCATTACACATACATGAGAAGTCTGCACAAACAAAACATATATTGGAAACCAAAAAAAAAAGGAGCAATGATGCTTTCAGTTTCGAACAACCGAACTATTGACAAGAGGGTCATGTAACTGAAAAGTCTGGAAGGACTGGATAGGGCATTGAATGAAGCATGAACGCAGGATATAGTAGAGATGTGTAAATTGTAAGCGTTCATGCAGGTAAAATAAGCGTTTATGCAGGTAAAAATGTAGGCCACATTGAACGAAGCATGGACACATTTCGATTCCCCTACTTCGAATTTTGAAAATATTAGCACCAAGATCGTCAGAGATGAAAAATACGTCTGATGGTATATCCACTTATTTTTTTTCCAATAAGAAACGCAGGCAAAACAAATCCGTGATAATATAAATCTAACCACAAAAATCACCACAGGATTTGCAGGGTGTCGGTAGTAGAGCAACAAGCACAAGCATAATAAGCCACATAGGTTGCAGGCAATTTCCAGTGACATCGATATCTATTTCTTATAGAACGATTCCCCTAAAAGTACGTCATGTAAGCACAGAAGTAATCCATAAAATGCTAATATAAAACACAGACCATGCGGGAACCACACAAAATGGATCATATTCAAGCGCGCGCTTACCAATTTCGCAAAAAAAAAGAAAAAGGTGTGCTTACCATGCCTTGGATGCCTGCAATACCAGGTCCAGAAATGTGTGCCCTGCTGAAAGGATCTTTTAAGTACTTCTCTTTCATCATTTCCTCTTCTACCCTCATCTTCTCTAGCTTGGCGATCCCTACCCCTCGTTTTGGCTCCCTCAGGTGGTCGATGAAGCTTTGAGCGGCCCTTTTGCCGTTCCTAGGGTTGCCATTGCTTGAACCGCTTCCGTCCATGGGTACCTACAAAGAACAAAGCATCCATAAAAGACACAGGTTAGCAAATACGAGCTATGAAAAGCTAGATAGGTCTAGGAATGGAGGGGGAAACTTTTACTAGATGCGTACAATCTATACCTCTTCTGATACAAAGGCAACTACGAGTTCGCTCCCCCAATGTTTTTGCAATGGCGCACCTGAAGCCCGTATATATATACAGGCACCAACTATATACCTGAACTCAAGCCCAACGTTCATGATTTGATTTGATGCAATCTTTTGCTGTTGTCATAATAAATGCGTATATTAATGTGTGATATTTTATTTCATGCTTTGGTAGATTTTGTAATGTTCAGTTTATAGTAAGTTACAAAAAATTAATAAAGACAGACACTGGATACAAAATCTGGATATATCTGGTGCAATAGATGTTTATATATCCTTTGGATGTATCATGGAGATTTGAGAGTATATAGACGCGGCAAAATAAGGGACCAGGTCATGCAGTCCTACTTTGATATATCAAACAATTAAAGTTTTGAATGGAGCCATTTTCGATATGTTTGATATTATTTCTTTCAACCATCTTTGTTGAAATCTGGTTTGCAAGCTGCCTGGACAGTTGGACAATTACGGTGTGTAATAATTGGTCGATTAGAACTAACAAGCTCACAGGATTTGAAAACTGGTGTAGCAAATATGAGCCACTTCAAAAAAAAATCCAGAGGTTACATCGAGAACACACGACCCACGCCTTCCATAGACACCACATGTGCACACGCGCGCCCCTCTTGAATAACTTTTCAATTACAAACAATTGTGAAAGTTATTATTAAGGGAGTTATTTGTGCCATACATTTAGTTAATTCATTGTTCTTGACAATGTACTAGTTTTTTATCACAATCTCAAGTGAGATTTAACAACCCCTTAACAGGGTAGGATCATATCGTGCTGACAAGAATATAAGATGTGCCATCACAGTGTATCACACGATCGAGGAGGATGTTTGAGCCCAACGGCGGACGACAATTCCTCACACACGCTCTGTGCTAATGCATGAGTCACTCAATTTTGTTGTCTACTATACCATGCTTAGACTCAACCTCACCGAGCTCATCGATCAAGGAGAACTTTGGCTTCCATCAGCAACATTTTTTTTCCGAAGCAACCATCAGCAACATTGCAAAACGTTATCCTGATGTTTCGTTAGAATTTAGCGCCAAATAGATCGAAATACAATCATATTCTGTATATAGAATAAATAAATGATTTAGAGTCTATTTGGATCCATCTTTTTTTAGAAATGGGAATATATTGATATTCCAGCCTCTGCATCCAAAAGATACATACAACTATCATTATTACACAAGGGAAAAAAACTTCATTCCTAATAGCACACAGGCCTAGAAAAAAGAAGCAGAAAAAAAATATCTATCCTGCGGCAGAGAGTCCACCTCTAAATGACTACCACACAACAAAAAGGTCTAGCCTAAACCTTAGTTGTGTTAGAATTGGTTGCCACTAGCTCCAAACCACTAACACCCAAAAGTCATGTCCAAACCCAATGTCTTGACACAATTTCTGCGACCAAAAGCACATGTTCAGCGGTGGTGTTCCATACACCTAACCCTGAATCCACTCAGAGCTGCCACCATCAAGCCCATCGTCTTCATACGGCTCCAATTAACCAGCTTTAAATCTCGTTGTCACAAATCTCAAACCCATTAGGTCATTAAGGATATCTGACAACAATAACCGGTGTAGAACTGGATCATAAATGAATAAGATCTAGCCTGGTGTCTCGTAGAACGAACGCCGCCGTGTCTATTATGCCAAACGCCGTGTAACCTTGACCAAGGGTGGACCTAGTGGACTCGCCTTCTATTTTCTCGCCGCAATGCTTTTAGCCGTCACAGATTAACAGAGCATGAGATTCCATAACGACGCCTCCATGGAGGAAAACGACGATGTTCGCGCCGCCGTCGCCTGACCCGAAGACCAAGGCTTTACGCCCATAAAAGTATGCAGAGAAGCCACCACTGCTATCATCGCCCGCCAGTCCATGCGAGGTGAAGAAACACCCCATGCGCAACAAGCGCAACACTTTTGTTGCACGGAATCCGATGGACAAGATGTCCTCTCCATCGAAACTCCACGCAAGCGGAGAATCAGCCGGAGACCGCCGCACACTGGACGGAACAGATCTCGCCGGCGACGGAGCATGTAGCCGCCCGCCAACCTGCGACCACGAAGCACACGGAGGATGTGGATGAACTGGAGGGTGCCCAAGGAGCGTCATCCCTGCATTCGTCCGTAGCGCCGCGCCTACTGCCGACACCGGTGCGCCGGATCCAGACAATGCCGAACCGCTGTCTCGGACGCCCCGGCGCCGACCTCCTGCAGCCTCACCCCGGCCACCGCCTGGGCCGGCCGCCATCCGCGCGCGCCGGATGCCCAGGCCGCCGGCCACCGCCTCGCGTAGTAGCCGCAGGGCACCTGCTCGGCCGCCGCACCGCTCGCACCGTGCGCCGGTCGCCCAGGCCACCACGCCACCGCGCGTCGAGCTCGCCCGACACCGCACGCGCACTGCGTGTGCCCGGTGCCTGGCGACAGGCCGCCCGCTCCGGCCATCCCGTCGCGCCGAGGTCGCCGCCTAGGTCGTGGATCTGCGCCACCGGCCCGCGCGCCGAGATTCGCCAGATCCACACCGGAGAGGTCCCCGCCGCCACCATCCCAGGACTAGCCGGACTTCCGGCGTCCCCCTCCGGCAGCGGCGAGGTGGGGAGGAGAGGAGAAGGGGGACGGTCGCTGTCGGTGGACGTGGGCGCCGCCCGAATCGCCCAGCGCGGGTGCGACGCGGAGCGATCCGCTTTTCACGGGATAGGCTCTCAGCTGACAACTATGTTCTCCAAGAATAAACCTTACTTGAATTTTTGGATCCATCTAGACGGTGGAATCCAGCTTTTAAAACCCAGTTTGTGATCCAAACAATCCACCAACCCCAGATTGTAAAATCTCACGAGCTGTCTCCTCTCAGACTTTACCAGCTCGTGTGATCAGCCATCCCACGGTCCAGATATCAAATAACCCCTCCCCTAGCATTTTACAGCCTTTCTTCCTTTTTACGCCGGAGGCCATTTCTTCCAGCAATCCAGCTCCAGCTTTTTACAGCCTTTTCTTACGCTGGAGTCCGTGTTTCTTCCAGGGCTGAGTTGTAACGTACGTACTGTGTCGATTCGAGCTCGTCTGAGTTGCATCTCGCGCAGCAGCGCGGCGATTTGGACTGGCGGGTCCAGTTCGACTGGGCCGGCCAAAGGCGCATTGCTCAGCCCACGCACGGGCATGTCGGGCCATGTCGCCTAGAGAAGAGATTGGTGAGTGGTGACGGCCTGTGTAGTTCTCTCGGATAAACACTTTTAGGCCCCGTCCATCTGTCGCTTGGCCCGCCCGCGGTTAGCGGTGACCACTTGGCTGACTTCGTATTTACGAAACTAGCAGTGCTTTATTATACTACCTTGTAATTAAGTTTTTGCGCGGAGAAGAATTGCTCAATGATGACAAGCAGAGAAGATCAATATAGCATTATTGTTCGTCTCTCTCGCTCGATTTCTCGAGTGTGTGTGTGTGTATAAGCACAGTTGTGGCTGCAAATGCAAGGATCAAAAGTTGCACGGTCGGCAAACATTCCAGCTGATGGATACTCGGAAAAGACCGGCCGGCTGGGGTCCTCTGTACAGGCGAACCTTTGCAACTTGCCTGCCTGCAACAAATCAGCAATCAGCAGGCCGGCAGGCATGTATACACTGGCATCATGATTTAGCAGGGTGGGCCAGCAGTGTCGTCCCGACTCTGCATAATCACATGATTAGGAGCGTGTAAACATACACATATTTTCTTTAAACAAACCAGATACTAAAAAGAAGATGAAGCACAGATTTAGCAGTACAACAAGTTCAACAACAAACAACTCAACAAGCATACGCATATTGGTGCTATTTTTTATATATGATCCAGAATCAGATTAAAGCCTACTTTTATTGGCGGTTGCGATCAACATGAGACCGAGAGGTAGCCGGGCTTTTAAATTTTGAGCAAGTTGCACAAGAAGCCCGCGCGTCCCTTCCCGCTTTCAAATCCCAAAATCCTTTCTTTGTTAAGAGGAGTCCTTTTCAGGTCTCAGTTAGCAACACATGCATGCGATGATTACTTTGATCGTTAGCTAGTTTAATACTGCAGCTTGAGATCTCTCCGTCCGCGTACACGGCACACACACTTGAAATACCATTGGATTGTATATATATTGTCTTCGACTCTCACTGCACCACATTCAGACACGATTGAAGACTGATGGCAGGGTACGTAATACCGCGTGTACTACGCTAGCTGTTGCGAATCACAATTCAATACTAATTATCCTATAGAGCCTTTAATAGCTAGCTACCGATATCATGCACAAGAAAGGCCAGGCATGAAGGACAATATCCTGATATCGATCAGTGTCAGGTTACTACTATAATGGATCACCATGATTTTGTGATCTTGCAGCCTTTTCCTGGAAAAAGCTAGAACAAGGCACAATTTTGTTAAGCATACACATTATTGCATTCATATTATATTTGTTAACTAGAGGAACACAATTTAGGATAAAATTGCACTGGTATCATAGGATTATTCGATATGTAGTGTTAGTATGTGTGATCTGCACTAGAGAGATTGCAAACAGGTAGTTATATATATGGTGCATGTGCTGGTAGTTTGTAACTGAGGCCGTAGCCAAACATGGTCAAGGCCGGGTTTTTTTAAAATCCATTATCTAAAAAAAATAAGATATCAGATGGCTTGTTAAATCACATGCTAGGTGTTGATTACTCCATCCATCCCACGAAGAGCGCAATTCTGAGATTAAAATATCCCACAAAAGAATACAAATTCTAATAGTAACTAAATATTTTATTACTTAAAATAGATAATTATCTGCATGGACCAACAACCCTATGCCTAAATTAGTGGAACTAAGATAGTTATTAAGGGTAGCATGGTCTTTTACAATGACACTAATCTATCTGAAAAAAATTGCATTCTTCGTGGGACGGAGGGAGTATTTATTAAACGGTTTGGATATCGTAGTTGTAACATAGTTGTACAAAAATATATATAGTATGAAGCATTTTTCATAGCAAATATATATCATGCACGTGAAATGTAAGGAGGAACGGCGAAAAAGTTTAACTTATTGCAAGAAACCCCGATTCAATGGAGCAATACAACAAGAAAACCACACTATGCCATATGTGTACTTAATGAAGTTCTATTATTAATGTATGTATTTTATAAATAGTGCTAGCTCATCCGTGTGTGCCCGAGTAGACAAACGTGACACTAACACATATATAGCAAAACTTGTGACAATGTGCATTGCACTGTTCACAATTATTAATGTATGGAGTTCTATATATGAATGCCTATGCACAGGGGCGACGCCATGTTCCCTGGTGCCAATGCATGGCACCAGGGTAAAAAGCAAAATACCCTTTACCTATACTAAATTCCACCATATAATTTTGCACCAGGGTATGTTACTTAAGCTGTGCACCAGGGGGGCAATTCAAAGCTGTGCACCAGGGCCTATGCATGAACTCCATAAACTCGAGCATAAAATTCACATATAGCTAGCTAGCATGGGCTAGTTTTAAGAGTGATTAAGTTAATATACATGTTATGATTATAATGTAATTCATGTTTTTTTCTTCTTCAGAAAGAGGGAACAAACGCGTGCATGAATTTCTTGAAACTCTGACAAAAATTCCACCTTGCATATACGATCCCATGCATCATGAAAAAAGGGCTTTGATATATATGCACTACATCACTACATATATACAAATTTGACTCCAAGCCTTGCATAAGAAGAGATAATAAAATCCTCACCAGCCAGATAAGTCATGTATCATCCCTACTTGTAAACCCTCCTCAATAGTGATTGTCTTCCGTGGTTTTTTCCCGCAAGGGTTTTTCCACGTTAAATCGTGTCTCGTGTTCGATCTTGTTTTTCGCATTATTTGCTAACAAGTAGCATGGAGCACTAGCTAGCTAGCAGGCAAAATGCCCAAATCACGGTTTACCGAGAGAGTAATTAAGAGCATTATACCAAGATTAGCAATGCACACGTACGACGTAATCATAACTGACATGGATGCAGACGTACTGTCTTGTTGAAAATATGCATGCATGCATGCAAACTTTCAGTGTGTAAAACTCGGGTGAGACGACGTCATGGAACATTCTCTCATCAGCATCATTCTCGCTCGCAGCTATCTTTATCTAATTATTTTTTATCATAAACATTCAGAAATAGTATAGCGGATGCACACACATATACATACATATCTATAGCCGTTGCACCAATATTCTTTTCTGAATTGAGCAATGCCGATGAACACGCTGCATCGTGTATCAATGCTTAGCTTGCAAAGAGGTGAGAAAAACTACTGATTCTATGCCACCAATGTTTATACAATTGTACAAAAATGACTAGTAGCTAGCTAGCATCACAGAATCCAGCTGGTCCTTGATCGTTTCAGTAACTAAGTTACACATCGTCACACCGTGACTCAAAGAATTGCGCATGTACGTACGTGCATATCTTTTTCCTATATATGATATATCCATGCATGCATTACACACAAGACTGCAAGCACTTTAGTTCTTGTGCCACAAACAACCAGCTGGACATGCATATATCTTAACCGAGAGGTACAGGGCCAGCATATTTCCCATCATAGCTTGAGCTCAAGGTCTACCTCTTGATCCTCTACATTTGACGAGTCCACCGTTTGATTTAGATCGTATGGTCTATTCAAGCATATCGATTCCTGCAGAGTGAAGTGAAGTTGCCAATACACACAACTCGATCAGTAAGTAGTTATCGATTAATAATAAAACTGAAACTATCTATATACACTGCTAGTGACTAGAGCCCATAGCCCCATATATATTACATCAAACATAAGTACCTCAGGTTGGAAGAGAGGCAATGTAACGTTCCTTGGATGGGAATAGTGTGCTTCTGAACCATATATAGCGCCATGATAATTGGGTGACCTGAGGGTAGATAGAGGGAATATCACATGTTACCGCATTATCGATGTTTAGATTGCCTTTGTTATGATCATCACGAGTTCTGGTAGAAATGAATCTTTGACACATATATATACTCACCTGATGACGGGATTATTGGTTTGAAATTCACCATATCTTATGTCTCCTGATCTCTCTCCATAGGCCATCTACGTACAAGACACATAATTGAGGTTAGCTAGGTCGCACCAGCTATCCCTGCTGTAAGATATGCAGCCAGTTGGCTAAGGCCATCACGTGCATGTCCATCTCTTGTTCATCTTTTAGCGCTACGATCAACTATATTATGCATTCTTGTTCATCTTTTAGGTTTCATGATCTATCATTCCTTGTCCCAAAAGTTATATATTATGATATATTCTTGATTCAGTATAGTACAGAAGTACTTGTAAAAACACCAAATAAAACACACACAAAAGGGCAATATTGACTTTTTTTTCTAGCTTTTCTGGTCTCATATCGTTCGCTGTTGCACTATAGTAACGAATTAAGTTATCAAATGAAAAGGATGCATGCATATTTGTCCCTGTTAATCATGGCACGTATGTGTAAATTAATCTAGATAGAGAGAAAAGAAGCATTATATTGTGCAAGGTTTTCGTAAGCTAATTAATCGGAATGATCACATATATATAGTTCATTCTTAACATATACTTTCTGGAATAATAATAAAAAAATTAGCCGCATTTAAGATGTACCGCAAGATTTGGACGATGAATTGGGTACGAAGATGAAACACCCATGTTAGCATGGAAGGAGGATGAAGATGATGGCAGCGACTGAGCCAACCGTGGTTCTTCCTGCTCAATCAATCAATTACATACAAAATCTCATCACATCAACTCGATCAGGAACACCAGACCTAAATATGCTCTATATATTAGCAACCAAAAACCACCGATTCAAATTCTTCACATATATATGCCTGGATGATTACCAAGTTGAAGCTACCAGTTCTGTGGATCGGAGGCGGCTGGCCAAGAGGGTGTTGCAAGTACTCGGCCATCTCACTTTGTATCCTGATCTTCTCCAGCTGCGCTACGCCGAGCCCTCGCTGCGGTTGCCTCGGCTTGTCGGAGCTGCTGTTGCCGCCTCTCTTGCCCTTCCTGGAGCCAGATGATCTTCCCCTTCCCCATTCCATGCTGTCCCCAGATCCAGAGTTGCTTGCACTCATGGAGCCCCTTGGTAGCTCGAGTGCTAGACGGCAAGACCTAGAAGAAGACCAAGAAATGGGAGCAATATTGCAAGCGAGAAAGAAAGGAGGAGATGGATGGTGTAAAGAAGCCTCTTAAAGTGAAAGGGAGAGATCTCCTTACACGCCCAATACCCCCCATTAATTAAAAGGAGACAGAGCAGATTTTTCTCTATTTTTTATTGGATTTATTAATTTAATCCATGGCTCACTAGCATAGATAATCAGCACCACGTGGTCCACAAACATTATCACTAAAACAAAAGGAGAGAACAACTTAATTTGTTTCCTTGGTTTTGATAGGCTCGGAGACAAGGCATCTTTGTCAGCAAATTAAAATGCACCGTTGATAAACTTTGGAAGCAATTATAAGATTCTCAGATTTACATAGAACTAGCATAGAAACGAAGGTACATAAAAAAATGTTGTCTGTTTAATATATAGTTGCAACCTTTTAAAAATGATTCCTAGCTAGCTGCCTTTAAAAAAAACGCTTCTTGGCTGCTGGTAAGTGAGAGCTGAAAGTTCTTGGATTCTTGATGTATCAAATCCTAGCAAGAGGAAAGAAATTATTTACACCCGCGGATTGGAGAGGTTGAAATGATAGTTTGGACTTTCATTACTATAATATCCACTACCAGAACAACGCAGATCCCTGACGGCCACGAACCGTCAGGAGAAGGCCGAAACCCGTCAGGAATCGTGTTCCTGACGGCCAACCGTTAGCTATCCACCGACAGGGACAGTACGTCAGGAAAGGACACCATTTGCTGACGTTCAGCCGACAGGGAATCATTCCCGACGGTAGTTCCTGACGGGGAGGGTTCGACCAGTCAACACCTTCGCCTGCCCCTAAAACCCCGACAGGAAAATTATACCGACAGGAATCATATCTTGTTCCCTGACGTTTGCCCGTCAGCAACAAACAACACAAACCGACAACAATTGTGCAGTCAGTTCCTGACAGTGTAGGTTCCTGACGATGTAAACCGACAGGAACTGCCAGTAACAATATATTTATATATATACAGCACCAATTTTATTCAAATATTCACACCATAAGTTTGTACACACATTAAACAAGCGTTTAATTCATAACAAGTTCACATATATAGAGCATACAGATTCAATCGAGCACAGCAGATAACATATATGCTAACCAAGGAGCAATGTCAAGACACAGGCACAGGATGCCAACTACACAAAAGCAGCAAGTCCAGTAGTACTGCTGGCAAAAGGAGAAGGCTTTTCACTCTCTACATAGCTACATCATACTAACTACTACACAAAAGGACAACCTTCTGGTATGATGTACCCTTCCCCATTATTCCAGATTAGGGTCATCTTCATCGTTGTCATTGCGGCTATTGTTAGAAATGCCATTGCCATTGCCACTGCCAGAACCACTATTTTGAACATGTGATGACTGACTAACTGAAAGTGCATCTAGGCATTTAATCTATTTTGGTGATTAATGGCAATAGAAATTTGGATATGATGCTTTGCATGAGTTGTGCAGGAATAAAATGAAATAAAAAGGAGAAAATACTAAAGGAAGGACCCCAACGCTTATTCATATGGTGGAGGACTCAATTGGTGGATTTAAATTTATTTTTCCGTTTGAAATTGAGTATAGGACCACCGTACTATCAAGAGGAACGTGGTTGATCAATTCTAGATGCTAAAAGTGCTTTACTTGAGATGACAAACTCATGAGAGACACAAAAACACATCACAAACACCTTTTCTGCTCGGCCGGAACTTAGGCCGGAAGATCCGACAGGAAGTTCCGGGCGGCTCGGTCTCGAGCTTCTCCTGGCCGGAAGTTCCGGCCGTGGCATCGGAAGATGCATGACTTAGCCGTTTTTCGAGCTCCTGAGCGCCAAGAGTGCAAGTTCCGACCCTAGGCCGGAAGATCCGACTAGATGTTCCGGCTGGCTCTGTCTTGATAAGTTTCCGGGCCGGAAGATCCGAGCTTGGCCGGAAGATCCGACACATGGTCGGAAGATCCGGCCCCTGGAACTTTTCTGGGGTTTTCCTAACACGTATCTGTTTCTTGTCGGAAGATCCGACCAATGGTCGGAAGATCCGGTACCCTTTCGCAGAGCACATAACGGTCATATTTTGGGGGGTTGGTATAAATACCCCTCACCCCCCCTCATTCATGTAGCTGTTGCACACACGACCTAACACAAGACAAGAGCATTCACTCTCCTCCTCAAATCCCCTCCCAAGCTTGATTCTTGCCGAGATTCACCTAGGGTTTGAGTGAGAGAGAAGACTAGAAGTGAGAACTCCCTTGTTCATCTCGTGAAGCACTTCGAGCAACTTGAGTTCATCGATTCACGTTTGTTACTCTTGGAGCTTGCTCCTAGACGGTTAGAGGTGCCGGTGAACTCCCATTCTCTTGTGGTTTGAGTCCCGGAAGTTTGTATTACCCTCTCTCTTCGTGGGAGCACATAGTAAGTAACGCAATCCTCCTTTGTGGTTGATTGGGAGAGACTTGGGGTTAGTGTGACAGCCCGGCTCTTTGTGAGCATCTCAACGGAGACGTAGCTCCTTTGTGGAGTGAACTTCGGTAGAAAATCATTTGTCTCCACATTTGTTCTTGTTCATATTGTTTCTACAACTTGATTTGTCCCGATCTACTTATTTGTGGCTATACTCTGATATTGATCATATATAGAAGGTTCCTTACATCTTTTGTGAGCTTTGTATTCAAGTGGAATTGTCAAAAGGTCATTAGATTTCAAATCTCGAAGTACACTTGAATTGCCTGTCGGAAGATCCGGCTTATCATCGGATCTTCCGGTATTCTGTCCCAGTCGGAAGATCATGTACAGTGTCGGATCTTCCTGGCTGGAAGATCCGAGACTGTGTCGGATCATCCGACTTTCTGACATTTTTCGGAGGATTTTTGCAGGAATTTTTAAACAGGCCTATTCACCCCCCCTCTAGGCCTAGTGTTGGTCCTTTGAATTGGTATCAGAGCCTAATCCCTTGTTTAGGCTTAACCGCTAAGGGAAAAACACTATGGCCGGTACGGGAGATGGATCCGAGATGGCTTCCGCTCACAAAGATAAACATCCGACGCCCGTCGAGTCAAGCTCAAGCGATGATGAATTCAACATTAGCGATGTTGATGAGAGCTTGGATGAACAAGAAAAGAAGAAGCAAAGAAGGGAGAAGATAAGGAAGAAGATTAAGGAGAAGGCCGAAAGAAAGGCGCAAAAGCTTCTCAAGAAGAAGATACGAGAAAGAGACGCTCTCGACGGACTTCACTCGGTGTCTTATCGATATGAGACATCTTCTTCTAACAAATCTTTCGACCCTTCTAGTCTTAATTTCTCATCCGTTCCAATGGGCAAAGTCCCCAAATTCAATGGGATTGACTATGCCCGGTGGAGCGATGATATGAAAGTTTACTTGCATGGTCTTCATCCATCTCTTTGGACTATTGTAAAAATAGGTGTCGACAAGAGTGCAACGCCAAGTCGAGAACAAGAGTACGACATCTTCCGCAACTCTCAAGCCGTGACCGTGCTTAGGAGTGCTCTAAGCTCCTATGAGTACAACAAGATTAGAGGAATCAATAGTGCTAAGGAGCTATGGGACACTCTTCAAATGGCGCATGAAGGATCGGATGAGGTCAAGGAAGGCAAGGTAGATCTCTTACAAGGAGAACTAGAAGCTTTTGTCATGAAGAAGGATGAGTCCTTGCAAGAGATGTATGATCGATTGAAGCTTCTTGTCACCGAAATTAGAATGCTTGGAAGCAATGATTGGGGCGAGAGCAAGGTCACAAAGAAATTGCTTAGAGCATACGCACCCAAGAACCCAATGCTTGCCACAATGATTAGAGAAAGTGACAAGTTCAAGACAATGGTGCCCATGGAGCTATTCAACAAGTTGCAATATCATGAGATGAATAGCTTGGATGTGACAAGGTCAATCCAACAAACCGAAGTCAAGACCATAGCTCTCAAGGCCGAACCAAGCAAGAAAGTTGAGTAAAATGAGAAGACCTCAACTTCCAAGAAGAATGAAGATTCAAACGACCATGAGAGCACCGATGAAGAAACCGCTATGATGGTTAGGAACTTCAAGAGATTCATGAAGACAAAAGGTGAAAAGAAGAGCTTCTCTCAACGAAGATGCTATAAGTGTGGAGAGAAAGGTCACTACATTGCTGATTGTCCCCGCAAGAAGAATGACAAGGATGACAAGAAGTCCAAGGACAAGACCGGTGACAAAGACAAGAAATACAAGGAGAAGAGTCGAGAGTACAAGAAAATGTTTGGAAGCGCCCACGTCGGTGAAGGTTGGGATTCATCAAGTGATGACTCCGGTGATGAAGGAATGGCCACTTGTGCCATCCAAGCTCCTACACCAACTTCACGACTCTTCAACAACATCGATGAGAGTGAAGACGAAGCTCCCATGTGCCTCATGGCTCAAGGGACTAAGGTATTTGACACCACACCACCTCTCTCATCCACTCTCTTGTCATCTAGGAACATTGAAAATGATCTAGATAATGAAGAAGCCGAACATGAGAAAAACATGATAAAGAAGTTCGGCAAAGATGGTTACAAACTTATTAAAAAACTAATAGAGAAAGTTGAGAAAAGAGAGGAGTCTCTTGATAGGCAAGAAGAATTGTTCATCCTTGAGAAGGAGAGAAACCTTGTCCTAGAAGAGGCTCTAGTTGAGGAGAAACTCTGTTGACGTAAAATCCGCACCTCACGCCAAGCACACAGCAAGCCGAATTAGCTAGCTTTACACGTGGCCCGAGCGTTTGAATCCGAAAACGTGCCAGTCAATTTTCCTGAAACTGACAAAGGGAGAAAAGATGCTTAGATAACACCTGGAACGTACCGGGTGATACCAGATAGTTCCATATTTGCGGCTACGGAGCCAGTTTCGAACGACATATAGCTATAGAGAAGCTATCTGTCAGCAGTTAAAGCATTATTCGGCAATCGGCAAAGCATGCAGGAAGCGCACTGCCGAATGCGTGACGTATGCATGACGAAAGATCGGTATTCGACTGAATAAACATTGGACCGATTAACGAGGAACAGGGCAAAATAAATAAAAGGGGGAAAAATGACCATAATCTTATAATAAACAAGAATGCATAGACTAAAAGCACTAGTCTACCGCATGTCTAGGTACTTTTCAACCCGTCGAGCATGAAACAAGCAAGTTAATCCACCGCATGATACGACTTACTTGGAATCACACCACCAACCAAGAATAGATCAATCCACCGCATGATATACTCTAAACATGGAAGGCTAAAAACATTCTTTATTTAAAACAAAACCATGGACATATTTCACTCGTGGCGATACTGCCGAATACAGCTATATAGCCGAATCGGGTTCCGTGAAGAAGGAACATGCTTCGTTGATGATGATAGATCTATCAGATCGAATCGAATTCTAATCCACCGGATGATTAGTTCTAAGACGACCCAAAAACCTGCATCTACCGCATGATACCCGGTTCTGTCAAGATCTACACAAGACCAACGAACTTGAACCCGCAACACGTGGCAATCTAGATTGACTTCGAATTCGGCTATGGAAACGCAGTGCATTACGAGCTAGAACCGAATCTAATCAACCTAGACTGGGCAAAAGAGTGTTGTAATGAATTAAACACAAAGGTAAAATCCAGAGCAACACATGGTAACTTAATGGATCTATTAGATCTTGCCAAAATCCAATAGAGCCGATAACTTGTTCCAAGCTAAAACTTAGCCCACCGCATGGCTCATGATCTAACAATGGAACTTTCCTGAACCAAAGCCTAAATCCACCGCATGATACTAGGCATGGTGCAGGGTTGCCAGTACTTACGGAGGTCGACAGATCGATGATTCCTCTCGAAGAACTCGACGACTCGACTAGAGGACTCGAAGTTGGCACGGGGCCGGTTTGTTGTATGATTGATTGAACTCCTTTTTACAATTATCATGGGTTTATATTTATACCCAGGTTTCGACACGACTCCTAATTGATTACGATTACATTATTTATTTCCTAAAAAAGATAAACGCCGGGGTACCGTATCCGTCTTGCATTCGAAGTTAAACCTCCCTTTTCCTTACACTCGATCCACGTCATCACGCACTCCCGAATGCCTCCTGCGGAACAGTTTCCTTGCCGAATGACAATGCGTTCCCGACCGCAGAACGTCTTTACCGAATGCTCTGGGGAAAAACTCCTTTGCCGAACGATATCTTTTTCACCGAATCCGGCCCACATGTCAGCCTCTTCCTGGCGCCAATTTTTGGTGTCAACACATGCCCCTTCAATTTCGGGATAAAAGATAATTTTATCTCGGAATTGACCAGAAGCACTCAACATTTCTAAGTTAGTTCTGCTCGACACCCGCTTCTCCTTTTGAATCTTCAGAGCTCTCGCCCAGATCCGAACCTTGGGTTATCGACTTTCAAGATTCAATCTTCAAATGGCGAACCAAGATCTTGCCCTCCAGGTAAACTTCAATCCCCTCAAGCACATTCGGTATTCCTCTTTCGATTTGCATCTTAAATTTCTTCTCATCTCTTTCCATTCTTGATAGGCCCTAGCTGCCGAAATCCTTATCCCCGTTGAGGAAAAAGCTCCATCCTACTTCCTCGGCCCTGTAGGGAATTCAGATCCTTCCGAACTCATCGCGGCCGAATCTCAGAGGGTTCCTTTCAAGATTTCATTGACAAAACCTCATGAGTGGCAAGACGCCTTCAAGAACTGGCCTTTGCCCCCAATTGCTGGCTGGAGAAATTGGTACAAAAGGATATCTGATGATAAAAGCCCCCAAACACAGAACTGGGACCATCTGCGTATTTCTCATTGCCTGGAGCTGTCACTAGCCGAAACACCAAAGAACGAGAACCTTCTGATTGCAGCTTGCCATTTTTGGTCCAATGGTGCAAATGCCTTTCTCTTCGGTCATGGCCCAATGTCTCCCACTTTGGCCGATGTCTACATGATGACCGGCCTGAACGTTACAGGAACTGTATATCCATATGACCACAAAGGTTCCTCCAAGCAGACAGGAGTAAAAACAGGGGTTGGATACAAGAGATACATCCAGAACCATATGTCTGATGGCCCTCTGACCGATGTCGAATATAGAGCCTTCCTGAACATGTGGCTATGCAGATCAGTCTTCTGTGGCAAAGCCAATGAGCCAACCCTGAATCATATCGTGATGGCTGAAGAGCTGGCTGCCGGAAAACTCATTCCACTTGGGAAATACTTCCTGGGAAGTGTCTACCATATGCTCAATCAAACCACCCACCTGATGTATACCAACAAGAAAATCCCCTGTGTCAATGGTCCTTGGTGGTTTGTCCAAATGTGGCTGCAGTTGTACATGCATCAAATCATCGCCATTGATCTCAACAGCCGAGACTTTCCTTCAATCAATTACAAAGAAGGAGAAACCCGGAGAACCAAAGGTTGTCAAACCTATGGAGAAGCTGCCTCCACTGTATCTATCAACAAGAACATCGGTGAACTGTTTGAGCTCTTCTTCAAAGGCTTTGCTCATCCTCTTTGGTTCCCATATCTGGACAATGACAATCTCACTCTCCCTTGCGAATTCAGCTTTGAAACTGGATGCACTGATGTACAATCTATAGCGATCTTCAATGCCTTCATCCAGCCCTGCATTCTGCCAGCCGAATTCTGTGGAGGAAGGCTGGTTCAAAGCACTTACGAATATTATCAGCCAAACATGATGGCTAGACAGTTGGGATGTGGCCAAGTGCCCCCTAGGCTATTTCTTCACGAATTTCTCAAGCCTAGGGAGATTGTCAAGGATTCCACAGAGACAAGAAGGATTTTTACTTATAAATGCTGCGAAACTATCTATGCACCTGAGCCTTTTGTACCAATAATATCTGCCCATCCTTCTTTCACTCTCTGGTGGCAAGAACTCCATGATCATATCTTCAACATGCCAATCCATCCCTTCTGCCTCGAGTTAATGCCTGATTATCAGCCAACTTCAGAGGTAATACGCTCATCCCTCATCTGTCTCAATAATATCAACCTCAATTGATCCTGATTCTGTCATCTTGCAGGATATAACACCTGCCCCTCTTGCCAGGGCGATCTTGTACAAAGCTGCAGGCCCAATATCTGCTTTGGGGCACCAATCTCCTACCTTGGCTCAACTGATGGCTAGACAGGCTTCTCTAGATCCAATACTTACTAGACCATCATCTGTCAAGAGAAAAACCCTTTCTTTAGCTGCTCCCTTAGTTGTAAAGAAGAAAAGAACAAGCAGCAAAAAAGTTATCAAGGTCAGAGCCTTCTTCCTTTGACCATAATGCCATTGGTATTTTGCTCAGCTTTATCTCTTCTTGGCTTCAGGTCAGAGAACAGCAACTAGCAATCAGTACAGATCTTGCCGATACTTCATTGACTGGTAAAATTCTACCACTTTATCCTCTTAACTTCTTTTCACCGGCACTCATCCCTTGTTAACTGCAGAACAATCCTCAATGGATCCAATCTTGGAGAGCCCTTCTTCTCATCACGATTCATCTCCAGCTTTGCAACTTCTTCCTCAATCAGAAGCATTATCTTCACCAAGAAATCTTCCAGCTTCTCAGCAAGATACACAGAATCTTTCCATTGAGCCTGAGAGGCTTCCTTCCCCCATTCAGGAAGTCAGGAACGAGGTAAACATAATCATTCAACTTTCTCTACTCTTTTACTCAGCAGATTATTACTAATTCGGCAAGAACTATTTTTCAGGAGAAATCCATTTCATCATCCAGCTATTCTTTTGCTGTGGACGACTTGGTTGCCGAACAAGAGGAGGAAACATCTTCTGGCCAAACTCTGTCAGAAGAAAATCAAACAAAGCTGAAAGATATCCTTGCTTTGCTGCACAAGAGTATCCAAGATCAAGTCAAAGATGCTGATCTATTAAGGGATGTACTGGAATCTATTGACCAAGAACTCCCTGATGATATCAAAACTTCTTTGGAACCAGTTTCTCATTTGGATCAACAATACGCTGCAGTAAAGCAGGCTCTGAAAAACCAATCTTCTCAACCAGCTCTAGAACAGAGGAGATCCACAGCCAAACAATCTGTGAAAGACCTGCATACTCAAGCTCAGAACAGCAAAGAATTACTGACCAAATTGGAATCTGAACTTGAAAAGAAGAAGGTCAGAAAAGCTGCACTTGAAGCCGAATTGAGAGATCTATCGGCCGAAATTGAAGCTGATGAGAAGAAGATAGTTGAGTTTCCCAAATTAACAGAGAAGATACGAAAGGAAGCTTCAGCAGCTCTGAACGAAGAAAAACAACTCAAGGCAAAGCTTGCTGCTCTGGCTAGAACCCAAGAAGCTGACAAAAACTTATTAGAGAGCATTAGCAATATGATATCAGATGCTAAAAATGTAATCTCAAAGTACTTGGGCTTGTAATTGTAACAAATAGTTAATAACCGAATGCTCTATCAATCCTGTAACTTTGTCATTTCTTAACTCTGTTTTTCTCCATTGTGGATAACTCATTCGGCAAAGCTGATTGTAACAGTGTCAGACCCGAAAACGCCTCAAACACGACACAGCCGAATCTCATTCAGTTAAAACCGAACACGACTTCGGCAAGAATCCCAAACGACATGGAAATCGATCGGTTGGAGAATCCTTTCCATCTTCTGAATTCCTTGGGACGGTGATCCAGAGGAGATCGACGATATCGACACCTCCATAGATCGTCTTGATGCTCACGGCGCCGCCACTGCCGATTCCATCCATCCTCAGTCTGTTCTGAACAAGCTCTTTTATTAGTTTGTACTAGGGACTATGGAATTTTGGCAATAAAGCATTATCTTTTGCAATCCTTATGTGATGACTCTGTTAAACTCATTTTTTGTAATACATTTGCACTAAGGGCAATACACTTTGGTATTGGCCATTTCTTCTTCTGTCAATTTTTTGTTCTGAAGACGGCTCCTTCCCGAATGCCGGCTGTTTCAATCGTTCTGACATTGAATATTTCAATCAGCGATCAATCTCAACACTAGGATAATATTTCTTCAAGTATCTCCCATTGATAGCAGCAGTAAACTTCTCTCCTAGTAAAGTTTTCAGGATATATGCATTTCCAGGCACGCATCTGACCACTCTGAAAGGACCTTCCCAGTTTGGAGACCACTTACCGAATGCATTGTATTTAGTTCCAATCGGCAATATTGCTTTCCAAACCAAATCTCCTTCTGCAAATTGCTTGACTTTCACCTTCTTGTTGTAATATTTAGCAACTCGCATTTTATTTTTCTCAACATTTTCCAAGGCCCTGAGACGAATCATATGCAAATCTTCTAATTCGTCCATCATTAAATCATTATAATCTTTAGAACTTAAATCTTTTTGCAATTTTATCCTCCTTGAGTCTGACTGCATCTCCCATGGCAAGATAGCATGATGTCCATATACCAATTCATAAGGAGACGTCTGTGTAGCCCCATGGGGAGCCATTCGGTAAGCCCATAAAGCCTCATTTAATACCGAATGCCACTTTCTTGGCTTCTGATCAATCTTCTTCTGTATAATTTTAATCATAATCTTGTTAGAAGCCTCTGCCTGACCATTATCTTGGGCATAATAAGGAGAAGAATTCAACATTTTGATGCCCATACTTTCAGCAAAATTTCTGAACTCTGAAGATGTAAATTGAGTCCCCTGATCTGTGGTGATTGTTTGAGGAATTCCAAATCTGTAAATGATATGTTCTTTAACAAATTCAACCACATTCTCTGATGTCACCTTCTTTAATGGAATCGCTTCAACCCACTTAGTAAAATAACCGGTTGCTAAAAGCACAAACTTATGCCCCTTGCTAGATGGAGGATTTATCTGGCCAATCAAATCTATTCCCCATCCTCTGAATGGCCATGGCTTGATAATAGGATTTAGGACTGATGCTGGAACTCTCTGAATGTTTCCAAATCTCTGGCAATCTTGGCATCCCTTGTAATATTCAAAGCAGTCTTCTAGCATTGTGGGCCAATAGTACCCAGTTCTCCTAATAACCCATTTCATTCGGTAAGCCGATTGATGCGCTCCACACAGCCCATCATGCACTTCACTTATCAGCCTTTTTGCTTCTTCTTGACTTAAGCAATGTAACAGCACCCCATCCAAGGATTTATAATATAAATTATCATCAAGAAGAACAAACTTTAAAGCTTTATACCTGAGCTTTCTAGAAACCTTTCGGGATGGATTCTCCAGATAATCAACAATTTCTTTTCTCCAATCATCTTCTGCCAGATTACTCCCGAAAGCATATACATCATTAGCAAAAACTTTTTGAAGCTCTCTATAACCCGAAGCACTTTGAGCTAATCTGTTCGCCTCTCCATTGTCTTTCCTAGGAATATGCCGTAGAATTACTGACTGAAACTCCTTTAAGATTTGCTTGCATTCCTCATAGTAATTCCTTAAGATATCGTTTCTGCACTCATATTCGCCATTTAGTTGCCTTATGACTAATTCTGAATCTCCAAAAATTTCAACTGCAATGGCCTTTGCTTCTCTCAAGTATTGAAGTCCTCTGAGCAACGCCTCATACTCGGCTTGATTATTAGTGATAGTAGGTTGTATAGGAATAGCAAATTCAAATACCTCTCCTCTTGGCGAAATTAACGAAATACCTACTCCGCCACCTTTGTCACATGAAGATCCATCGAAGAATAATACCCAAGGAGTAATTTCAAGCAAATTAGTAGATGAATCGCGATGTTCAGTAATGAAGTCAGCAATAATCTGTCCTTTAACAGCCTTTGCCGATTCAAACCTTAACTCAAATTCAAACAAAGCTAAAATCCATTTGCCAATCCTTCCGTTCAAAATTGGCAT
Organism: Echinochloa phyllopogon; assembly: GCA_033239725.1. Taxonomy (NCBI): domain Eukaryota; kingdom Viridiplantae; phylum Streptophyta; class Magnoliopsida; order Poales; family Poaceae; genus Echinochloa; species Echinochloa phyllopogon. The sequence goes on along the minus strand of BTCW01000003.1, from coordinate 15,731,510 downwards.
AGACAACATGTGCTTTATCACATCAAATTTTGAATACACAATGCATTCGGCATGTAGCAAGTAGTGCCGAAATTTTGTACAGGAGTAGTAAACACATAAACAAAGTTTCTCGGTAGCCGAATACCTCGTTTCGGGATCAAGCAATTTCCGGCTAAGGTATGCAACTACCCTTTCCTTTCCCTCAAATTCTTGTATGAGGGCCGATCCAATAGTTTGGGCATCGGCCGCCACGTACAACTTAAAAGGCTTGTTTAGCTGTGGAGGTATCAATACTGGTGGTTCTTTCATGTATTCCTTGATCTCATCGAAAGCCTTTTGTTGTTCGTCACCCCATACAAACTTCTGATCCTTCTTGACTTTTAGCAGTGAAGAGAAAGGCAACACCTTTTGTGATAAGTTTGATATGAATCTTCTCACGAAATTGATCTTGCCAAGTAATGACTGTAATTCCTTAAGATTAGTTGGAGGAACAACTTCATCAATGGTTTTCATACTTTTCTTGCCAACTCCTATTCCTCCTTCATGCACCAGAAATCCCAGAAATTCTCCTGCCGAAACTCCAAAAGCACATTTATTCGGGTTCATCTTGAGCCCATGTTTCCTAGTGCACTCTAGAGTTTTCCTTATGTCGGCCAAATGTGCTTCATGATCCAATGACTTAATCACAACATCATCAATATATATCTCCACAATCTTGCCGATCAACTCATGAAAAATATAATTCATGGCTCTCTGATAAGTTGCACCAGCATTCTTCAAACCAAACGTCATGACAACCCATTCAAACAACCCTATATGTCCTGGACATCTGAAAGCTGTTTTCGCTATATCTTCCAATGCCATAAAAATTTGATTGTACCCTGCATTACCATCCATGAAACTAATCACTTTATATCCAGCAGCAGCATCAACCAACGAGTCAGCAATAGGCATTGGATATCCATCCATGGGCGTAGCTCTGTTCAGATCTCTAAAGTCTATGCAAACTCTCATCTTCCCATTTTTCTTGTACACAAGAACAATATTAGAGATCCATTCTGCATATCTGCATGGCCGAATAAAATTTGCTGCTATTAATCTTTCCACTTCTTTCTTCACATCGGTCAACACTTCATCTTTGTAGATTTTCCGGGGTGGTTGCTTGTAAGGTTTATAACCAGGCTTGATCGGCAATCGATGCTCAACAATGGAACGATCTAAACCAGGCATCTCCGAATAATCCCAAGCAAAGCAATCTTTGTATTCTTTTAACAACTCAATCAACTTTTCTCTGAAAACTGAATCCAAGCTAGCACTGATGAATATCGGCCTTGGTTTGTCACCATCTCCAATGTCTACTTCTTCTAATTTATCAGCCGACACAAATCCACGTCCTAGCTTCCCATCAGTCCCGTCGATTGGATTATCCATTAAAAATTACTAAAAGAGCCGACTGCTTCGATCGGCTGTTGATTACTGCTGACTGGCTCAACAGGACCTTCTCCCCAGTCCTTACCTGAGAAACAATCTATGCCTTGATATTCCCAGAAGGCTGGTTCCACATTAGCCACGCTAATTGAGTCATCTGCTGGGACAATTTCCACTTCATCATCTATCCACTGAATAAGCTGTTGATGCATAGTAGATGGAATACAGCAATTCGCATGGATCCAATCCCTTCCAAGTAGCAAGCTGTATGCCCCTTTGCCTTCAATAACAAAGAAGGTTGTAAGCAGAATCTTAGACCCAATCATCAGATCTACATGTACACATCCTTTGGTGTCCGAAGGATTTCCAGCAAAGTCATTCAAAACTATGCTTGTTGGCGTTAAATCTCCAGGGCTCATGCCAAGTTTTCTGAATGTATTGTATGACATCACATTAATAGCAGCTCCACCATCAACAAACATCTTCGTCAGTGGCTTTCCATTGACATATCCTCTTAAGTACAGTGGCTTCATGTGCCGATTCTGGACTGGCTTCTCGAAAATAGCTTGCTTAGTCAATACCAATTGTGCCATTAACCCACATTGCTCGGCTTCATCCACTTCTGACAATATCTCTTCCTGTACAATTTGATTAGCTGGAGCCATGAACTCATTCGGCAAGAAACATACCATGCATGTAGGAGCCGAATGACCCGATTCGTCAGGTTTGTCTTTTGGACGCCATATCGATTTCATTCTGGTTCCTGCCCGCTTCAACTCTTGATTCCTCAGGCGTTGGACTCTTCTCTTCTGGCTCTTTCTTAAACCAGGTGGACACCACTACCCTTTATGCCAGACGTACTCACGATCTTCTTCTTCATGATCAATCCACCTACGATCAGCATGTCTTTTCCTCGGTTGATCATCATTCTTATATATTTTTAGGCGCCGATCATCACTAGGATGTACCCTTCCAATTCTTTCGTGGACGGATCGGCGACTGGCAACATTTTGCCTATGTTTGACATATCCATTATTGCATTCAGGACAATTATTCCATGTAGGCAGCTTTAAACCCTCGTTCCAACAGTGTCTGAAGAAGACACAATCCCAATGTGCACGTTCTTGTTCTCGGACATATTCTTCTTGTTCTTCCTCATACCTTTTTTCTTCGCACCTCCTCTTCTCCTCCTCGTACTTACGTCTCTGGTAGCGCTCTTTTTCTTGCTGACGCTGCCACTTATTGAGGAGAATGCGCGATGTGACTCTGGGTTTAGAAGATTCCCCAATTTCAAATCGGCTATTCGGGAAGCGAGGCTTTTCCTTGCGAATCTGTTCGATCGTGATTTGCCGATTAGGATCGACTGAGCCATCCTGCTTCGCTTTCTTCGACGTCAGGACTTTCATCTTTCCCTTTTCTCCAGATTCGGCAACACTCACCATATTGATCGAGAACCCAATCATGTTCTGAGGAAACGGGTTACTGTCCAACTTCATCTTATTGTCGAATTTCAGATGCCCTTCTTGGATAGCTTTCTGAATCTTCACTCTAAAAACCCTGCATTCATTGATGGAATGAGAGTTTCTATCATGGAATCCACAGTACCTTTTATCTTTCACTCCATCAGGCCGAAGCATAGAATGCCCCTCTGGTAGCTTGATCCGGCCTTCTTTTACAAGATAGTCAAACAATTTATCTGCCTTAGTTACATCAAAATCATAGGAGCCTTTATTCTGTTTAATCCACCTCTGATTCACCATGACTGGTTCTTTGCCCCACACTATCTCTGCTGCAGCTATCTCCTCACTATCTTCATACTCATCTCCTTGATCTGCTCTTTCAAGGAATTGGTTATAGATGTCAGCTACCTCATTGTGTTTAGCAAATCTGGCATCTTTCTTGAAACCATATGCCTGGTTGCTCATTAAGGCCAATCTGTGTGACAACTGGCCCAGATCATCGAACTCCATTCCGAATAGCTTTTCCCGAATGGCAGGCAGCATGCCAGCTACAGCCATACCAGCTAGCTGGTCATCAGGTATGTTCAAAGAAAAGCACATGCTCTTTGTTTCCCTAAATCTCCTGAGGAACTCCGTAGGTGTCTCATTATTCCTCTGCCTTAAGCTGGTCAAATCAACCAACTTTTTCTCGACACTGCCAATGTAGTAATGAGCATGGAATTTCTGCTCCAGGTCTTTCCAGGTACAAATTGACTGAGCAGGCAAAGAAGCAAACCATGTAAAAGCTGGACCCGTCAGCGACAAAGGAAAGTATCTGATTCTGAAAGCCTCATCTGCTGAAGCTTCTCCAAGCTGCATCAGATATCGAGCTATATGTTCCACAGTGCTAGTATCATCTTGTCCTGAGAACTTAGTGAACTCTGTAGGCACCTTGACTCTATTCGGCAATGATACCCTTTGGTACCATTCTGGGAAAGGAGACGAGTACATGTACCCCTGATTTTTAGGCTTCAAACCGAATTGATTTTGCAATATATCGGTCATCCTTTGCACCATGAGGTCAATATTGGTATCTTGATTCCCTGGTTTCCCAGCAGGCATCCCTGTAGTACCAACATACCCGGGATTCGGGAGAGCATCGATAGCATTGTAATCCATGAACTCTGAATATCCGTTCCCATACACATCCCTTTGCAACCTGTTGTTCAGAGGGGATATCTTGTAAGCAGAAGCAGGTAGATCTCCCGTGGTGCCGAATGCCATATCACCATATGTACGAGGTTTCGGCAATGCATGCTGAAGCTCTTGCTGAATCGGCTGCCCACTCGTGTCTTTGGTCCCAGAAGCTTCAGTTTCTTCAGTACCTTTACCATGACGTTTTGGGACCGATGTTCGAACATTGAAATATGTTGGGCCACCAAGTTGTCCATGCGCTTGCTCAAAAGGCTTATCCACGTGTTGACCAAAGATGTTGACCATTATGAGCCGAAAACTGTTCAGGAATGCAGCATTATGATTGGTCATTGTTTCTCCTAAAGCCTTGTACAACAAGCCAGAGAACTTCTCTCTTTCTTCATCTTCAGTAAGATCAGATTGTCCAGGCAAAAGAACTCTTGGCAGATCTGACTTGAGAAATGGTGTACCACTCCTGTTCTTAGCAAAAGACAGCAAGCATTTCTTGATGAACTGATCTGCAGCAGTCTTCACCATTTGTTGATGTTCATCAGACAATTCTTCAAAAGTGACATCCAGAATGTCCCTTAACTCAGGCATCTTCGAAGCTTGTGAGTCCCACCGGGCGTGCCAAAAAGTGTGTTGACGTAAAATCCGCACCTCACGCCAAGCACACAGCAAGCCGAATTAGCTAGCTTTACACGTGGCCCGAGCGTTTGAATCCGAAAACGTGCCAGTCAATTTTCCTGAAACTGACAAAGGGAGAAAAGATGCTTAGATAACACCTAGAACGTACCGGGTGATACCAGATAGTTCCATATTTGCGGCTACGGAGCCAGTTTCGAACGACATATAGCTATAGAGAAGCTATCTGTCAGCAGTTAAAGCATTATTCGGCAATCGGCAAAGCATGCAGGAAGCGCACTGCCGAATGCGTGACGTATGCATGACGAAAGATCGGTATTCGACTGAATAAACATTGGACCGATTAACGAGGAACAGAGCAAAATAAATAAAAGGGGGAAAAAATGACCATAATCTTATAATAAACAAGAATGCATAGACTAAAAGCACTAGTCTACCGCATGTCTAGGTACTTTTCAACCCGTCGAGCATGAAACAAGCAAGTTAATCCACCGCATGATACGACTTACTTGGAATCACACCACCAACCAAGAATAGATCAATCCACCGCATGATATACTCTAAACATGGAAGGCTAAAAGCATTCTGTTGACGTAAAATCCGCGCCTCACGCCAAGCACACAGCAAGCCGAATTAGCTAGCTTCACACGTGGCCCGAGCGTTTGAATCCGAAAGCGTGCCAGTCAATTTTCCTGAAACTGACAAAGGGAGAAAAGACGCTTAGATAACACCTGGAACGTACCGGGTAATACCGGATAGTTCCATATTTGCGGCTACGGAGCCAGTTTCGAACGACATATAGCTATAGAGAAGCTATCTGTCGGCGTTTAAAGCACCATTCGGCAATCGGCAAAGCACGCAGGGAGCGCACTGCCGAATGCGTGACGTAAGCATGACGAAAAATCGGTATTCGACTGAATAAACATTGTAACATATACTCATAACCGATTAACGAGGAACAGAGCATGATAAATAAATAAAAAGGCGAGAACATGACCATAATTTCGTAATAAACAAGAATGCATAGGATAAAAGCACTAGTCTACCGCATGTCTAGGTACTTTTCAACCCGTCGAGCATGAAACAAGCAAGTTAATCCACCGCATGATACAACTTGCTTGGAATCACACCACCAACCAAGAATAGAGCAATCCACCGCATGATACACCCTAAACATGGAAGGCTAAAAGCATTCTTTATTTTAAAACAAAACCGTGGACGTGTTTCACTCGTGGCGATACTACCGAATACAACTATATAGCCGAATCGGGTTCCATGAAGAAGGAACATGCTTCGTTGACGATGATAGATCTATCAGATCGAATCGAATTCTAATCCACCGGATGATTAGCTCTAAGACGACCCAAAAACCTGCATCTACCGCATGATACCCGGTTCTGTCAAGATCTACGCAAGACCAACGAGCCTGAACCCGCAACACGTGGCAATCTAGATTGACTTCGAATTCGGCTATGGAAACGCGGTGCATTATGAGCTAGAACCGAATCTAATCAACCTAGACTGGGCAAAAGAGTGTTGTGATGAACTAAACACAAAGGTAAAATCCAGAGCAACACATGGTAACTTAATGGATCTATCAGATCTTGCCAAAATCCAATAGAACCGATAACTTGTTCCAAGCTAAAACTTAGCCCACCGCATGGCTCATGATCTAACAATGGAACCTTCCTGAACCAAAGCCTAAATCCACCGCATGATACTAGGCATGGTGCAGGGTTGCCGGTACTTACGGAGGTCGACGGATCGATGATTCCTCTCGAAGAACTCGACGACTCGACTAAAGGACTCGAAGTTGGCACGGGGCCGGTTTGTTGTATGATTGATTGAACGATGATTTTACAATTACCATGGGTTTATATTTATACCCAGGTTTCGACACGACTCCTAATCGATTACGATTACATTATTTATTTCCTAAAAAAGATAAACGCCGGGGCACCGTATCCGCCTTGCATTCCAAGTTAAACCAGCCTTTTCCTTATACTTGATCCACGTCATCACGCGCTCCCGAATGCCTTTTGCGAAATAGTTCTTTTGCCGAATGACGATGTGTTCCCGACCGCAGAACGTCTTTACCAAATGCTCTGGGAAAAAACTCCTTTGCCAAATGATATCTCTTCAACGAATCCGGCCCACATGTCAGCCTTTTCCTGGTGCCAATTTTTGGTGTCAACACATTCTTTATTTAAAACAAAACCATGGACATATTTCACTCGTGGCGATACTGCCGAATACAGCTATATAACCGAATCGGGTTCCGTGAAGAAGGAACATGCTTCGTTGATGATGATAGATCTATCAGATCGAATCGAATTCTAATCCACCGGATGATTAGTTCTAAGATGACCCAAAAACCTGCATCTACCGCATGATACCCGGTTCTGTCAAGATCTACACAAGACCAACGAACTTGAACCCGCAACACGTGGCAATCTAGATTGACTTCGAATTCGGCTATGGAAACGCAGTGCATTACGAGCTAGAACCGAATCTAATCAACCTAGACTGGGCAAAAGAGTGTTGTAATGAATTAAACACAAAGGTAAAATCCAGAGCAACACATGGTAACTTAATGGATCTATTAGATCTTGTCAAAATCCAATAGAGCCGATAACTTGTTCCAAGCTAAAACTTAGCCCACCGCATGGCTCATGATCTAACAATGGAACTTTCCTGAACCAAAGCCTAAATCCACCGCATGATACTAGGCATGGTGCAGGGTTGCCAGTACTTACGGAGGTCGACGGATCGATGATTCCTCTCGAAGAACTCGACGACTCGACTAGAGGACTCGAAGTTGGCACGGGGCCGGTTTGTTGTATGATTGATTGAACTCCTTTTTACAATTATCATGGGTTTATATTTATACCCAGGTTTCGACACGACTCCTAATTGATTACGATTACATTATTTATTTCCTAAAAAAGATAAACGCCGGGGTACCGTATCCGTCTTGCATTCGAAGTTAAACCTCCCTTTTCCTTACACTCGATCCACGTCATCACGCACTCCCGAATGCCTCCTGCGGAACAGTTTCCTTGCCGAATGACAATGCGTTCCCGACCGCAGAACGTCTTTACCGAATGCTCTGGGGAAAAACTCCTTTGCCGAACGATATCTTTTTCACCGAATCCGGCCCACATGTCAGCCTCTTCCTGGTGCCAATTTTTGGTGTCAACAAACTCAAGGTTGAGAAGTTGGCTTGTGAGTTATCTCATGCCAATGACTCACGGGAGAAGATGTCAAAGGAATTGTCTTTGACAAATGACTCTCTAACTAACCTAAAGAATGCTAAAAGTGAGCTTCAAGAAAGGCATTCAAGCCTAGAGATCAAATATAAAGATCTAGAAGCCAATTTTAGCTCACTTTGGGAAAGTACCAAGAACAACTCTAAAACAACTCTTGACTCAAGTGTCTCTACTAGTGAAGGTTGCTCAAGATGTTATAAAATTGATTTAGATGCTTGTGCAACTAACATTTCTAAGCTAGAGGAGAAAGTCAAGGCTAAAGATGCCCAAATCCAAAAGTTGACCAAAGCCATTGGCCAAGACCAAGGTAAGGGCAAGAGTGTATTCGAGACCCACCCGGCATATAAAGCCGGTAGATATGGTACTATCAAGGATGGGCTTGGATACATTCGAGGTGGAAAGGCCAATGGGACAAAGAAGATAAGAGGTCGTGATGTGACATTGTTCACCAAGGGGACCAATCTAGGTGAACTAATGGATGCGGCTCATGGGGTGGTAAGGTCCATGGAGCCCTTGCCAATGGCAAAAGCATCTAGTCAAGATGTCAAGATCAAGACCAAGAAGGAAGAGAAGGTCATTGAGCACAAGCCATCGTCAAACTACTCCATCGACTATATGGTCACTTGGGACCAAAATGGGAAGATGGTGGTAAAGTATATAGGTGCTCATGCTAGGAAGATGATGAGAAGTGTGTGGGTGCCTAAAATATCAAAAGCTAACACTCAAGGACCCAACCACTTTTGGGTACCTAAGTCCAAGGCTTAAACTTGTTTTGTAGGCATATTCCTCCGGTGGACCTTCGTGGTTGTTGGATAGTGGATGCTCAAATCATATGACCGGAGAAAGGAATATGTTTGCAAAGCTACAAGAGTATAACTCACCCGTTGAGAAGATCACATTTGGTGACAACAATCATGGTGATGTCATAGGTCAAGGTGAAATAGCTATCTCACAAGACTCATCTCTTTCCAATGTTTATCTTGTTGATTCTTTGGGATACAACTTGTTGTCGGTCTCACAACTTTGTGAGAAGGGTTACAATTGTCTCTTTACTAATGAGGGTGTGAGCGTCCTAAGAAGGGAGGATTCCTCTATTGCTTTTACGGGTCGACTCAAGGGAAAGCTTTACTTAGTTGATTTCACAACTAGTAAAGTGGAACCGAAGACTTGTTTAGTGGCAAAATCTAGCTTGGGTTGGCTTTGGCATCGCCGGCTAGCTCATGTTGGGATGAGGAACTTGGCCAAACTTCAAAAGGATGAACACATCCTAGGACTAACAAATGTTGTGTTTGAGAAAGATAGATTGTGTAGTGCTTGTCAAGCCGGGAAGCAAGTTGGTGCTCCACATCCACCTAAGAATATTTTGACTAGCTCAAGACCACTCAAGTTGCTTCACATGGATTTATTTGGACCGGTTGCATATGTTAGCATTGGCGGGAACAAGTATGGACTTGTCATTGTAGATGACTTTTCTCGCTTCACATGGGTTTTCTTTTTGCAAGACAAGAGTGAAGCTCAAACAATCATTAAGAGATTCATTAAAAGAGCTCAAAATGAGTTTGAGTTGAAGATCAAGCATATAAGAAGTGACAATGGGACGGAGTTCAAGAACACCAATGTTGAAGAGTTTCTTGATGAAGAAGGAATCAAGCATGAGCTCTCCGCGCCATACACACCTCAACAAAATGGCATTGTTGAGAGGAAGAACCGGACTTTGATTGAAATGGCCCGGACCATGCTTGATGAGTACAAGACTCCGGATAACTTTTGGGCCGAGGCGGTTAGCACGGTTTGCCATGCCACTAACCGTCTCTATCATCAAAAGTATTTGAACAAGACTCCATACGAGATACTAACTGGTAACAAACCAAAGGTGCACTACTTTCGAGTCTTTGGTTGCAAATGTTACATTCTTAACAAGAAATCCAAAAGCTCAAAGTTTGCACCTAAGGTTGATGAAGGCTTTCTACTTGGTTATGGTACTAACGAACATGCATACCGTGTTTTCAACAAAACCACCGGTTGTGTTGAGATCACGGTAGACGTAAAATTTGATGAATCAAACGGCTCTCAAGTAGAGCAAGTTGTAAATGACCTTGTAGATGAAGTCCCGCCAAGTCAAGCCATCAAGAACTTGAGTTTAGGGGAAGTGAAGCCTCAAGAGCCTCCAAATGAAGATGAAGAACAAGACCAAGATCCGGAAATCATGTTCAACATCGATCCATCACCATCAACAAGAGTTGAACCACCAAGCTCATCACAAGATCAAGTCCAAGATCATTGTGACGATCATGACCATGGCAATGATCAAGGGGGAGCTCAAGGTGAAGATGCTCAAGATGTTGAGTCACATCATGAAGAAGATGATGATGGACCCATCCAACGTCAATCAACATTTTCACATCCAAGAGTTCACCAAAGTGTTCAACGGGATCATCCCGTTGACAACATTCTAGGGAGCATCCAAAGAGGGGTAACCACTCGTTCACGTTTAGCAAATTTTTGTGGATGTTACTCGTTTGTTTCCTCTTTGGAACCTCTCAAGGTAGAAGAAGCTCTTGGAGATGTGGATTGGGTTATTGCAATGCAAGAAGAGTTGAACAACTTCACAAGAAATGAAGTATGGGAATTGGTCCCAAGACCCAAGCAAAATGTGATTGGCACCAAGTGGGTTTTCCGGAACAAACAAGATGAAAATGGCATTGTCACAAGAAACAAAGCTAGATTGGTTGCTCAAGGCTTCACTCAAATTGAAGGGCTTGATTTTGGTGAGACATATGCTCCGGTGGCAAGGCTTGAGTCAATTCGTATCCTTTTGGCCTATGCATCTCATCACAACTTCAAGTTGTATCAAATGGATGTGAAGAGTGCATTCTTGAATGGGCCTCTTGGGGAGCTAGTATATGTGGAGCAACCACCGGGATTTGAAGACCCCAAGCACCCCGATCACGTCTACAAACTCCATAAGGCGCTCTATGGGCTTAAGCAAGCACCTAGAGCATGGTATGAATGCCTCAAGGATTTTCTTCTCAAGAATGTCTTTGTAATGGGCAAAGCCGATTCTACTCTCTTCACTAGAAAAATAGACAAAGATTTGTTTGTTTGTCAAATTTATGTTGATGATATAATCTTTGGTTCTACTAGTGAAAAATTTTGTGAAGAGTATAGTAGGATAATGACCAAGAGATTTGAGATGTCAATGATGGGGGAATTGAAGTTCTTTCTCGGATTTCAAATCAAGCAATTGAAGCATGACACGTTCATATGTCAAACCAAATATACAAGTGATATGCTCAAGAAGTTTGACATGGCCAATGCTAAGACCATCAAGACCCCTATGCCGGTGACTGGCCATCTTGATCTAAATGAGGAAGGCAAATCGGTCGATCAAAAGGTATATCGCTCCATGATTGGTTCCTTACTTTACCTTTGTGCATCTAGGCCGGATATTATGCTTAGTGTGTGCATGTGTGCAAGATTTCAAGCCAATCCTAAGGAATGTTATTTAATGGCTGTTAAGAGAATTTTTAGATATTTAGTGCATACTCCAAACCTTGGCTTGTGATATCCCAAGGGCTCCACTTTTGATCTACTTAGCTACTCCGATTCGGATTATACCGGTTGCAAAGTAGATCGTAAGAGTACAACGGGGACATGCCATTTTCTTGGTAGGTCTTTGGTGTCATGGAGCTCTAAGAAACAAAATTCCGTTGCGTTATCCACCGCCGAGGCCGAGTATGTTGCAGCCGGTGCTTGTTGTGCTCAACTACTTTGGATGAGGCAAACCTTGAGTGACTTTGGTTGTAAGTTCAAAAATATCCCACTCTTGTGTGACAATGAGAGTGCCATAAAACTAGCAAACAACCCCGTTCAACACTCAAGAACCAAGCACATAGACATTATACATCACTTCCTTAGAGACCATGAAGCCAAAGGAGATATCGTCATATGCCATGTTGGAACCGAAAAACAATTGGCCGATATCTTCACCAAACCTCTTGATGAGCAAAGGTTTTGTTCCTTGAGGAGTGAGCTAAATATCTTGGATTCTCGTAACTTGGCTTGACTTGTTGCATACACAATTGATTGATGCCTAGCCTAGAAGAAAAATGATTTTATTCTATTTTTATGGTGTGAGTTTTTCAAAATTTTGATCTTATGATCGTTGGATCTTTTCTTGTTTCAAGTTGATCATGGTTATGTGTTGATTGTTTGTTGCTGATCAACTTTAGGACAAGTTCCTTACATGTTCATAAGCTAGTTCTCTCAAAATCGTCAATCAAATCTCGTCGTGGAAAATCATCTTTGGGACACATCTTCTCTAGACCGGATCTTCCGACAGACCCCCGGAACTTACCCCTTGAAGTTCCGGTCGGCTCTGTCTCCCATCGCTCTCTCTGAAAATCTTCCGGATCTTCCGATCAGGTCGGATCTTCCGATAACATGTCGGGTCTTCCGGACCTGGGAGCTGGCGGAACTTCCAGTGCTGATCTCTCTGGTTCTGCCTATATCGGATCTTCCGATTATCTGTCGGATCATCCGGCCTGTGCGCGAATATAAATATCTGGGACGAACCGTTACCTCTCTCTTTCTTTCTTTCTTTCTCCATCGACGCCTCCTCTCTCCCTCACTCCACCCCATACGGCGATTTGAAGATTGGACTGTGGTTTTCTTCATCAAGTGACATCTTTTGATTCCCCAACACTCCAAGACTCTATCCCCCTCGGATTCTTCAGAGTTCTCGTGGTAAAATCTCCAAGGTACTTGCCCCAATCTTCCCGTCACCCGATCTCTCAATGTAGGTGATTCTAGCTGTTTTTTCCTGGGTGAATCATCTCATATACTTGCCTAGAACCATCTTCTTTGATCTTGTGTCTTTTGGTGCGCTAAAACTTCGGTTTCTTGGTTGTTAGGGTTAGGCCCGACTCTATCGGATCATCCGACTATGGGCCGGAAGATCCGGACCCCCGGATCTTCTGACTCATTGCCGGAAGATCCGACCGAGTCGAGCACTGTCCTATCAATTCAGTTACCAATCTTTGATCCTTTCTCTAAATATATCCTTGCATATCTTGTCAGATGGTTAAAGAGAAGGTCACACAGAAGAAGAGCACCTTTTTGACTGCGCGTCCAAGTACCGGTCGCACCAAAAGCTCCTTTCACCCACCCAGTGGTTCGTCCTCTGAGTCGGACACCAACTCAGATGGGGGCATTAGAGAAGTTGGCAAGGGGAAGCGCTCAGAGAAACAGACAACTTCTCGCTCTGTTCGAGGAAGAGCTCAGTCAAGTGGGCAAGGGCGCAAAATTCCTCCTTGTCCCAGAGTCAAGAGAGCTGACCAAGAAGAAGGACTAGGGACACAGTATAATGATGATATTGACATATCCTTTCTTGCTCAGAATTTCATAAGCACTGCCATTCCTTTCCGTCACAAACTCTTCAAGGGTGATCCTCGGTTTTGGCTTCCACACCAGGCAGATTGGTATGAGTCTGTGATCCTGAAGATGACTCGGATTTGCACTCCAATGTATTGGGTTGACTGGAAATATCTGAGGAACTTCCCACCACCGCTCAAGCCTGTTGTTGAGGATGTATACAAGCGATGTGTGGAGATGGATGTGGACAAGGTGATGGCATTTGAGTGTCCATACAATGAAGAAGTCATTGCCAAATTTTATGCTACTCTATGGGTTGATGAGGAAAGGTATGAGATGCACTGGACTTTGTGTGGGAAACGTCTTTCCATCTCTTTGCATGACTTCGCCGGTTTGTTTGACCTTGCTGAGGAGACTGCTTATGCTCATACTAGCAATGATCGTAGAAAGGTTGATCTTCATCTTGGGAGAATACTAGATGACACCAAGTTGGCATTCATGTATGATCATGCTTATGGAGAGGTGGTGTATGGGAAGTACAAGGGTCTCTCTCCATTCTACAAGTTGCTAAATCAACTCTTTCGAGGGACCTTGTACCCTAGAGCAGGAGATGCTGACAACATCTCAAAGAGGGCAAAGAATTTACTTTTTCAAATGGCCCCCGGGAAGCCCAAGTTCAAGGTGTTCAACTTCATTTGGAATGAAATCATCTACTGCTCTCATGATGCTTCTAGTGGCTGTCACTATGCTCCTTACATTTTCCATATGATCAAGCATGTGACTGGGATCAACATTTTGACTGACAAGCTTCATCCCCCGTACAAATCTCCTCCGGGCAAGATTACGCAGCTTCTAAAGATCAAGTCCAAGGCATATCAGGGTGCTCCAACCCCATCCTCTCAAGGTGCCTCATCTTCCCGAGCTCCTCCATCACATGCTCCAGCTTCATCTAGTGGCCCCTCTTTTACTCCCAAAGGCAAGATGAGTAAGATTGACTTTCTGCTCCAAGGCATGTTCTCTTGCTTCAACATGTGCAAATATGAAGTCAAGAGGTCTCATGAGCGTGAGCAACGCGCCGAGCATGATAGATACATGGCGGATAAGCGCCACAAAGAGCTTCTTGAAAAGTTAAATATGCCACATTCTCTTGTTCATCAACTCAGGGAAGTCACTCCTCCACCTCCCTTTGCAAATCCTTGGGAGGACTACTCACAGGAATATGTCTTTGGTGCCTCTCAACAACAAGGACAAGGTGAGGAGGAGATAGTGGAAGAAGAAGAAGAAGGAGAAGAAGAGGAAGAAACTGAGCAGGAGGAGGAGTATCATAGCGAGTCAGAGACGGATGAGGATCGTCGCAAGGGCAAGGCAGCCGCAGCAGCTGATGATGACAATGACGATGACGATGATGATGACGATGACGATGGTGGTGATGACGACGACGACGAGGAGGACGAGTAGCTCCCTTTTTGGTCTTTGATGACAAAGGGGGAGTGATTTTGGCCTTTGGAGATCCATCACTTATCTATCTTTTATTCATGTTTTAGCTTGTGAACTTGTGAGAACTTGAACTAGTGTTATGTGTGGTGTGCCAAGTGAGACTTTCATTTGTAAGACTTAATTATGGTAATTGCTAGTGTGATGTTGATCTCGTTATCTATTCCATTGTGAGTTGCTTATGGTTGATGTGATGTTATTTCTCACCTTATTGTAGTGTATAACTTGTCATATGCATCACGTTGATTTTGTCACACCAAGCACTTGTATGCACATATTTAGGGGGAGCCTCTCCAAAATATATTGGATGCAAAACATGAATTTTATTCTCATCTTGTGAACCCAGATTTGTATTATCATCAATCACCAAAAAGGGGGAGATTGAAAGTGCATCTAGGCATTTAATCTATTTTGGTGATTAATGGCAATAGAAATTTGGATATGATGCTTTGCATGAGTTGTGCAGGAATAAAATGAAATAAAAAGGAGAAAATACTAAAGGAAGGACCCCAATGCTTATTCATATGGTGGAGGACTCAATTGGTGGATTTAAATTTATTTTTGCGTTTGAAATTGAGTATAGGACCACCGTACTATCAAGGGGAACGTGGTTGATCAATTCTAGATGCTAAAAGTGCTTTACTTGAGATGACAAACTCGTGAGAGACACAAAAACACATCACAAACACCTTTTCTGCTCGGCCGGAACTTAGGCCGGAAGATCCGACAGGAAGTTTCGGGCGGCTCAGTCTCGAGCTTCTCCTGGCCGGAAGTTCCGGCCGTGGCATCGGAAGATGCATGACTTAGCCGTTTTTCGAGCTCCTAAGCGCCAAGAGTGCAAGTTCCGACCCTAGGCCGGAAGATCCGACCGGATGTTCCGGCCGGCTCTGTCTTGATAAGTTTCCGGGCCGGAAGATCCGAGCTTGGCCGGAAGATCCGACACATGGTTGGAAGATCCGCCCCCTGGAACTTTTCTGGGGTTTTCCTAACACGTATCTGTTGCTTGTCGGAAGATCCGACCCATGGTCGGAAGATCCGGTACCCTTTCGCAGAGCACATAACGGTCATATTTTGGGGGTTGGTATAAATACCCCTCACCCCCCTCATTCATGTAGCTGCTGCACACACGACCTAACACAAGACAAGAGCATTCACTCTCCTCCTCAAATCCCCTCACAAGCTTGATTCTTGCCAAGATTCACCTAGGGTTTGAGTGAGAGAGAAGACTAGAAGTGAGAACTCCCTTGTTCATCTCGTGAAGCACTTCGAGCAACTTGAGTTCATCGATTCACGTTTGTTACTCTTGGAGCTTGCTCCTAGACGGTTAGAGGTGCCGGTGAACTCTCATTCTCTTGTGGTTTGAGTCCCGGAAGTTTGTATTACCCTCTCTCTTCGTGGGAGCACATAGTAAGTAACTCAATCCTCCTTTGTGGTTGATTGGGAGAGACTTGGGGTTAGTGTGACAGCCCGGCTCTTTGTGAGCATCTCAACGGAGACGTAGCTCCTTTGTGGAGTGAACTTCGGTAGAAAATCATTTGTCTCCACATTTGTTCTTATTCATATTGTTTCTACAACTTGATTTGTCCCGATCTACTTATTTGTGGCTATACTCTGATATTGATCATATATAGAAGGTTCCTTACATCTTTTGTGAGCTTTGTATTCAAGTGGAATTGTCAAAATGTCATTAGATTTCAAATCTCGAAGTACACTTGAATTGCCTGTCGGAAGATCCGGCTTATCATCGGATCTTCCGGTATTCTGTCCCAGTCGGAAGATCCTGTACAGTGTCGGATCTTCCTGGCCGGAAGATCCGAGTGTCGGATCATCCGACTTTCTGACATTTTTTGGAGGATTTTTGCAGGAATTTTTAAACAGGCCTATTCACCCCCCCCCCCCTCTAGGCCTAGTGTTGGTCCTTTCACTAACCTGCAAGGAGATCAAAAATTTGGCTACGTATGAGAAGCTCAACATTTCTAATCAGATCTCAAGTGCTAAAAGCAACGCACAAAAAATTCAGAAGCATCCATCACACAATGGGAAAAGGTCAACATGACAACAGGTCAGGCAATTATGGAATTGGGCAGAATTGAAACAGTATGCAATGGGTTTGAAAAAGCTAACAGGATAGCTCAGTTCTGGAATGTTGCAAAACTGAAGAGAGTACCCAAAATAAGAGAACTACTAACACTAGTGATTGACATCAACGGCTAACCCAAAACAAGGTTTACACTTGTGATATCATTTATTCAAATCAGATGCTCTAAGATATGCAAAGTTCCTATTTGCGGAAACATGTAAAGAACAAGATAAAAGAAGTTGATGGTAAGATACTACACCTGCTCACTTGATAGTGCACAGGTATTTGCTGCTTGCAGAATGGCTTCAATTTCTTCTGGTACTGACATGTTCAGCTTGGCATAAACTTCCTACAACACACGTGATTAGGAAATGCTTGAAAGAATCCTGGCATCACTACAAAAAAAGTTGAACTGACTCAATTACTGTCATATGTTTGCTCAAAACAAGTCCAATCTGAACTTACAACACGCCTTTGGGCCTTTTCTGTTGGAATTGGACCACTTTTGCCATTGCTATCACAATTCTTCACACCAGACTTCATGCAGCAATAAGTATTGATGTCCATGATCATGAACAGTAATCAATCTCATGCAACTGCACTTTTTCACTCACCCAAAACTCTTCTCTGAACGATCAGGAAGTATTACAGTTAGTGATTTAATATATCTACAGTTTGGTGGAGGCAACAAAATAAATTGGTATTTGCACATCTATTCAGTACCAGCTGCAACTAAATCTTAGATATGCAAGACCGTAAAACATTCAATATGCGCTATGCATAAACATTTAGCAACAAAGATCAACACTACAGGCACAGATATTTAATTGAGCAACAAAATAGTCATATGATTTTACCTGCTTTGAGATAGCTCCAACTTGTCAGATAGTACCAAATTATGTAAGGTCCAGATGATCCCTCACAGATAGCTCCAACTTGTCCTGTATTGGTAGAACAGATGTTCAGTTTGGGAACAGTGTGGCTTAATATATGATCAGTTAATCAGATAGGAAAAGAGAAAATACATGACAACAAACAGTAGAATGGTAGTATTGCATAAATACAAGAACCCCACAAGATCTATGAAATTTAGTTCTCATTTTGAACAAAAAGCAAGCAGGTTTTACATGTCATATATTCCTGATTGGTCATGAGCAAAACAGAAACGAAAATATGTACATATTTGACCAGTGCCACAATCTCTAGATTTTTTTTTACTAATCATTCATTTAACCTTCAATTAACATAATTTTACAAAACTAGATATAAGGGCAAGGACAAAGAACTGTTGACTTCACAATGTAACTGTCATAATGGTTCACCTCAGAGTGCAGACAGCAGAGGCAGGCTTCTATAGTGGTGTAGACAGCAGTTGCAGAAGATGTCCTTGCTAGGCCTCTATGGATCCCCCTTGCGCCTCATGTGAAAATAGACAGTTTATCAGAACATCAAAGTAGGAACACACCACAATAAATCAAGTATTTGGCACCACGGGAGGGAGCCCCGCGTGGGCGCGGCGCGGATGCGTCGGAGGCGGCGCACGCGCGGGTAGGTGGCGGCGTGGAATGGGAAAGGATTGGGAGGGGTTAGGGTTTTGGGGAAAAATTTTACGTGGGCCCACACCGAGCGCGGGACAATAGCCCGCGGGCTGAATGTTTTGGCCAACGCACGCTAATTTTTTAGCCCAAGGCACGTGAATTTTTCCCGCGGGAGAGGTAAACAAGTGATTCCTGTCGGTTTCATATTGGCCGACAGGATTGAACGAGAAGTTCGTGTCGGTTTTCAACGTTCCTGTCGGCTGGATGTGTACCGACAGCATTGGTGTCTTGGTTCCTGACGGTTACTATAAGCCGACAGTAATTACAGAACATTGCTGACGGTTTTTAAGAAGCTGACGGGGATACCCAGAACCGACAGGAACCTCCCCGTTTCTGGTAGTGATCAGGTTGAATGGGATGTGTGGATCGTTAGAAGAAAGTATTACAACTGTCCTTCCTACCGGTATCTTGCCTGCCCTAGCTCCCCTAAAAATACTGTAACTGGGTATGGCTAGCTCTCTTACGCTCATTCAGGAAAGACTCTTTACGCAGTTCAACGAAAACCATGTTCAGCATCCCATTTTGATGATATATACACAATAATAACTGAACAGAAAGTAACAATATACAATCAGACAAGTAGGCAAGAAAATGGAATAGAATTCTAAGTGCCAAATCAAAGCGCAATAATAAAACTAACAAAGCGATACGCGCATGAGGGGTTAGTTTGGGGATACATGACAGCACGTACATACGTACGATTATCTAAAAGGGATCGTAGGGGAATCGATTTAGTAATGATTGGAGAGGAGGGCGAGATGGGGAGCAAATCTTCTCGGCGATCTCGGGAATCAGAAGCTTCGCTGGTTGCTGCATGGATCCACTCGATCAGCTGGCTCGATCGGACATGGGGTGTGGGTGGGATCGCAGAGTAGGTGGAAAGGATCGTCCTCTCGATCGAACACCACCACACACTGGCATATATGTTATCAGGGCACACCTGCAGCTCTAGCTGCTTAGCATATTTGCCACTTGCTAGTTGCTACAGTTCCGGTCGTCGTAGATTTCGGTTTCACGTGCGGCCTGGATCTCCGTTGGTGTGGTGATGACAATGATAACACGCATTGATCGATCGATTGGAATTAGTCTAGGGTTGGCAAATCTCACGAGATAATGCAGCATCAGCTAGCTTTATCAGAACGCGTGCAAACTGGAACAGAAACAGAAATTGAGAAGACGTACACACAGGGCATCATCATTATCTATCTGCCGATTATATTAACCAATCAGACAAATTATTTTTGTCTAATTTTATAATGGTTAATTGAGATTTGCAGCATCCGATCCTTGCAAAACTCCTTAAAGGGAACAGCACCTAACTCTCCGAAGGCAAGTGCAGGCTGATCCCCATAGTTAATTGGTTGGGGCGTTTTCAATTCTGAGCAATAATGTGGTTAGAAAACAGCAGCACGCCGTGCATGCTTGATGCTCCTCCCCCATAGTTTAGCTGCATCTATAGCAGCTTTTCGAGACTAATTGCGGCTGATCTTGTTAAATAAAATACAGCTGCTTTCATCTCAAAGAAGATGGACAAAAAAAAATATCAACACATGTGCGTGCCTGCAAGCTAGCTGAGATAGCCGTGCTTCGTCTGTGTTCCAGACGAGCTAAAGAGAGCCCGCTACTAGCTAGCTTGCTCCTACCTTGAGAAACTTCAGTCCGGCCGGCCTAGATGTTTAGAAAAGCTGAAACAAGATATATGTATAATAACCAAGCTATCGCTTTTATATCATACCGCAAAAGGCAGGCTAGAACAAGCTTATTAGAATAACCTGATTGGGATAAATAAAAGAAGCACAGTACGTGCTTGCACACTATCATCGAAAACAAAGCCTTTTCAGCCCACTCGGAGTCAAGGTTAGCGCCCCCCCCCCCCCCCCCCCCCCCCCCCCAACACCCCCCAAGCAGTTGAGCACTACTGACTACTAGGCCAAAGCACAAAATAATAAATAATAAAAGGGGCATGAAATCTATTTCTCATTATTCCTTGGTTTGGCTCCTATAAAATATGCTAGTAGTCACTAGCAGGCAGCGGTTATCTGTTCCGTATGTAATCTAGTCACTTTATTTTTTGACAATTTGACCGCTCAAGCCTGCATTATTAGTAAACCTGCAGATCCAATATGGTATTCGTTGATAAGCACACATGTGGACACGGATTAGCCACAAGGTTAATGACTTGCTGTCACGCTAATCACCTTGTGTATATGTATCTTAATCAGCCAGTAGCTTCGAGTTTAATCCTTTGGGTTTTCGTTAATAAAAAAATGAAGGAGAAATTGGGAGAGAGCAGAAAAGGAAAGGCATCATCACAAGTTGTCCGCTACCTCGATCGAGGATTAAAAAATCGGGAGGAAGTTGATGATGGCAAGCAAGTGCCACGGTCACTGATGGAGCCATTGACTAATGTAGTGATGATGATGCTAGGTCCCTGATGCCGCGTTGTCCGATGGCTGCATTTCGCATATAATTTGATGGGAGATGTGTCACTGTCTGTGATTGAACCATGCATGCCTTCTAGCTGCTATTTTATGTCACCCTTCCGTCAATGCGTCCGTGGCATCAATCGCGTCAGGACTTTTATTTATTCAGGAATCCAGGTAGAGCAGCAGAAGTTGCTGCGTTGAACAGAATTTTCCTTAGAGCAGTGTTGTGTGGTTGAACAGAACTTTTGAAGAAAAGAGAAAGCAGGCCGCTGCTACGACAGGCGGAGCAACGAAACAAGCCCACGAACCCATGAAGCTAGCATTAAACAAGCGTGCCGGTATTTCATGGGCCTGGGCCTTAACGATTTGAACGGACCGCGTCATTCTCCTTTTCACAGCCCGCATGCTGAATCTTCGACGTGACTGACGATGCGGGCAGCAGAGGGAAAGAGAGAGGCGTCGCAACTCGCAACGCAATAATTGAGAGGCGCGCGCGACAGGATTTCACAGAGGAAAGGAGAAAAGGATGTGCCGCCTGCGGCAGGGGCCCAGCAGGATGGCCTCTGTAGGGACGTCACACTCGCACACACCACAGACTCGTCAACCGAGCGCCAGTCAGTCAGTCGTTCAGAGCCGGACAGAACGGAGGAGCCTCAAGTCAACTCGACGGTGAGGTCGGGAGGCCGCCGATGCAGCAGCAGGCGGCTGGCGGCAGGCCTTTTGGCCGCGTTTAGATGCCGAATAGGGGCAGCCGAATTGGGTCTGACAAGCAACAGTGGTAATAAATGCGCCACCGTACCATTTCGTTTGTATGTACGAAAAATTGTCCAAAAATTTATTAATTAGGCTTAAAATGTTCGTCACGTAAGGTACAACAAAACTGTGCAATTAGTTTTTGATTTCATCTACATTTAATACTCCATACATGTTATGATATTTTAATGTGATGAAGAATCTTCTTTTTGCATAGTAAATCTGAGAGGAACTTTTTTTGAACTAAGGCCGCGTTTAGATCCGGAAAGGAGTCGCCCGAATTGGGTCTGCGCCGGCGCACTGTAGCGTTTCGTTCGTATGTGCGAAAAATTGTCCAAAAATTTATTAATTAGGCTCAAAATGTTCGTCTCGCAGTGTACAACAAAACTGTGTAATTAGTTTTTGATTTTATCTATATTTAGTACTCCATGCATGCTATGACATTTTGATGTGATGGGAATCTTCTTTTTGCATAGTAAATTTGGGTGTGGAATTCTGGAATAAGCAAGGCCTTCGTGTGGAAAAGCAGATGCCAAAGCGAGGGAGTGGGAGATGGCCAAAAGCATGGCAGGATTGGCTGTGGTTGGGTAAAGAGGTGTCGCGAGCAGCCTTGCCACTCCCCCAAACTGGCGCTGAATCTGAACCTGAAAGGCTGAAACCTAACCCTTGCCTTGCCGTTGCCGAGAAAGGAGCAGCTCGGCACTCCGGCTGGCTCAGCTGCACTTTTTTTTTTTGAAATTAAAGGCAGGAGCACTGCCGATTCATTTAGAAAGAAGAAGCAATTGTACATCACGCGCCGAAGCGAACGTCACCACACACAAACAACGTACGCGAACAACGCACACAACAAGACACTACACCACCACAACCTGGGAGAAGAGCCACAAAAAAGCCACCGCATCCCGCGCCGTCGTCACCAACGCTGTGCCACATCAAAGACGTAACCCGCTGCAAGCTTGAGTGGCCACCTGAGCTCCTCCACCATGGGCCATCACAATCAGGCCGCACACCCTCGGTCGTCGATCTCTTTACTCCGACGTTGCGTTGGCAGAACACTCCCGTCGCAGCACCAATGAAACCACCGATCCTGGCCACTCTGCGTGGGGGCCTCGCCTCGTCCACCGCCTCACTCCTCTGCCAAGGACTCGGATATCTGAATCTACTAAGAGAGCAACACCTTCGCCCAGCCATCACCAAGATCACCACTGCACCAACCGCGCCAGCCCGAGGCTACACCCCCATGGGCCCTCTGCACCTCCCTGCCAACACGGAACGACGCATAGGCAACACCACCAACCGACCACCACCGCTGCCATTTGCCGAGAAAGGTCTCAAGATGCGACGCCTTCAAGAAGGGCACGACGTCAAAGCCGCCATCGTCGCACGTCCACAAAGGAATGGGTTTTCACCCTGGGATCCCCACGCTGCAGGGACAAGGTAATCCTCCATGGTGCCCCCAACGGAGAAAGCGACGCCATGAAAGCGCCACCACCATAGCCAACAAAGGAGGCTTTCGCCCAGAACACCTAACCTGCCGCGTACTATCGACCGATGACAGAAGCCCGCTCCCCAAATCACAACCGAGAAAAGCACGGCACAGCCCAAGACGCCACCACGGCACCACCGGCAAGCGCTCGTCATCCCCCGACTCCACCACCATGGCAGCGCCGGACCCTCAATGTCGAGGAGGAAGCGAAGAGGAGCACCACCATCATGACGAATGCCCGTTACTCATGCGCTGGACGCCGCCGGCCCCACCATCACCTGACCACCAGGGCCTGGGACAGACAGAGCCAGCCAGCCCCAGCCGCCGCCGTCTTCAGCGTCGGCCCGCAGCGGCCAACCGCGGCGAGCGGCCAGCATGGCGAGGCGCCAATGCGCCCGCCCCGCCCGCCCGTCGTGGTCGCGTCCCTCCGCGGCGTCCACCGGCCGTCGACCAAGGCAGGCACGCCGGCGAGCAGCGTCAACCGCCCACCACCAGCAGCGCCGCCGGCCGCCATGATCTCGCCCCGGCTGCCATCTTCACGCCCCGGCCGCCCGCCCTTCCGCGCTGACTTCAACCGCCGCCGACGCAACACGACGCCGGCCGCCGCCCCCAACACACTGACACGCGCCCCTGTCGCGCCGCCGCCAGATCCGGCTAGGGCGACGCCGGATCTGCCGACCTCCGTCGTCGCCGCCGCGCCGCCGACAGACCGACTCCGGTGAGACCTCGGCGGCCGCGCCCGCCTCAAGTCGCCGCGGAGAGGGGGAAGAGGCCCCGCCGCCGCCGTCCCCGCGGGCCGCGCGAGCTTTCGGCGGCCCGCTCGGGCGGCGGCGCGGCGGGAGGGTGGGGTCGGGGGAGACGGCGGCTAGGGTTTCGAGGGAGCCGCTCGGTCGCCGCGTGGGACCACAAGTCCGGCGGTGTGTTTGTTTGGTTTGGCCCGCAGAGGAATGGGGCATTTTGCCGTGTCTAGCACTGTGCGTTTGGGGCGCACTGGCACAGACTGACTATACGGCGCTAGGCAGGCTGCTGGGTGCTGGGTGCTGGCGGCCTGACAGTGGCAGCAAGGAGTTTGGTTGGAGTGTTTGGAGGCGATAGACTGGCGAGCCGACCGGCAAACCCTGTTTTTGGTGGTGTTCAGTGCTGGTAGTAGTAGAAAGGAACGAGACATGCTGATTGCTGAATTCTATGCTTGTGCAGCGTGCATTGTGCAGACGTTGTCTGATCCACAAAAATGGACGGCAGGTTCAGTTGTAGGAACACCACCCATTAGCGCCATGGGAGCTGCGCCAACGATCCATAATGTCAAAGGGCAAAATGTGCTTAGTAGTTTCCGAAGCTGATATTAGAGCAGGGCTCTGAACATCATCAGTCGGCTAGATCTTTCTTCATGCGTGGCACAAGTAAACGGGTGCAATAGTGTGGGCCAGACGCGTCATGGGAGCGATAAATTCTCACTAGATAAGATGGTACAAATCACGGGGCGCTACAAGAAGGTGACCACAAACAAATCAATCACCCCCACCGACCGTTTCCTCCAGCATCATCAGCCAAAGCCAAGTCGCTCACTGCTCCCGCCAGTCCTCATCCCGGGCCCACGCTTCAGTAGCCCCGGCCCCACAGCAGCTACCAAATCCATTGCACTGCCCCGGAATCGGTCTCTGCTACGTGGGCCCCAAGCGTCAGCGGAGAGAACACAGTACAGTACGTGACTATAGGGAGTGAGGTGCGTCAGGCTGGGTGGCTGGCAGGCGGGGCCCGCGTGTCAGTGATCGCCGACGCCGTCCCACGCGAGCCCGAGGCGCCCGGCCTCCTGCAGCGCGCGCAGGAGCTGCGCGCCCTTGCGCCGCCCACGCGCGCTGCACTCGCCCTGCATCGCCGCCACCACCGCCTTCACTACCTCCGGCGGCGGCGGTGAATCCGCACCGTCCTCTTCGCCGCCACCGCCTCCGCCTCCGCCCCCGTAGATGGCGGCCAGGACGCCGATGGCGCACTCCCGGCCGCGGCCTGCCATCCCCTCCACCGCCCGGGCCAGGACCGGCGCCGCTAGGGCCTCCCTCCGCACCGCCGCGGCGCCGCCGGGGGCCGTGCACAGGAGCTCCAGCGCGGCCAGCGCGCGCTCCGCCGTGGCCCCCGCCGGCCCGGACGCCGCCACCGCCTCCACGGCCGCCGACGCCGCGCCGGCCTCCACCGCGGTCTCCCTGTTGCCCTCCTCAAGCAGCACGACGAGCAGCACCTTCGCGGCCAGCCTCGCCGTCGCCGGCTCCCGCACCGCGGCGACCACCCCGGCCACCACCCCCGCCGGCACCGGCCTCGCCGCCGCCTCCATCTCCCGCTCCACCGTCCGCAGCGCCGCCACCACCTCCCCGGCCTCGAACTTCTCCTCCGCGCTCAGCAGCGCGCCCCCGGCGCCCGCCCCGCTCCCCGACGCGGAGGCGGACGCCGACGCCTGAGGCGGGTGGTGCACCGGCAGCCGCCACTGCGTGAAGCTCTGCGACGCCGACGACGAGGACGACGACGACGAGGAGGAGGGCCCGAGGTTCCTCTGCGCCCGCTGGTGCTGCCGCTGCGGCGGCGGCGGTGGCGGCGCCTCCACCACCGGCGACGCGGACGTCTCGGCGCAGGGCGTGCCCGAGCCGCCGCCCTTGATGCCACCGCTCCCCGGCACCACATTGTTGTTGGGCGTCGCCGTGGGGCTGAGCGCCGGGTGCGTGCAGGTGCTGAAGATCCCGCAGGAGAAGAGCGCCCGCGGCGACGCCTTGAGCCTCGCCGCGCCGCCCCCGCCGGCGCCGGCACCCGTCTGCGCCGCGCGGCTCATCTCACGACGCCGCCACCAAGCCGAGCTGCGCGCGCACAAGGATCGCCGAGGGGGCAGGCAGGCAGCTCGGAGCCGGCCGGTTGATATGGGAGGGGGTGGCCGGCCCGAGTGAATTGAATGCTCGTGCCGTGGCTCTGATTACCCGCGCGCGCTGTCGAGCGGATCCTGCGCAGCCAGTCAAGCTGAGCTGCCGCTGCCCGCTGGTGCTGGTGGCGCGTTTAAGTAGCTACTCCAGCACGCAGCACGGGTACGGCGGCGGTGGTGTTCACGGCGCGGTAAAAAAGGGGTAGGGGGGAAAGAAAAGACGACGAGACGAGCGACATGAACAGTGTGTTAAGCTAAGCGGGGCATGGTAGTAACGTTTTACTGGGATCAAAAGGGGACAGGCAGAGCGATCGGCAAGGCTGCCGCCGGGGTCAGGGTACCATATGGGGCAAGCATCCCCATGGCATGTGCGGCGCAGGGCAGGGCAGCTGCTGCCTCCGCCTGCGACTGCGCTGCGATCGCCGTAGCCTTGCTGTGCCCGGTGCCGGGCCGCCCGGCGCCCCGGCCCTTTCGATCGATCGGTCGCTCCCTCCCTCGTTGATTGGTGCCGCTGCCAGGCCAGCCAGTCTGCCTGCGTGTGTCACTCGCTGCCCCATGACATGAATCTTACAACCAGATGGGGGGGGGGGGGGGGGGGGGGGGGGGTGGGGTGCTCGGCCTCGTCCGTCGTCGTCTCTGATAGCGATCCGTCCCTGCGCGGGCGTACGGCCGCACTGCCGCGGCAATAGCCAATTAACTCAGCGCGCGCGCCGCAGCGGCCGCACGTTCCGGATCGGCCCATCCGGCATCCACTCATCCGTCGATCCATCGCCCCCGCCCGCCCGCTGCATTATTGGCGTGGGAGGAGGAAGAAGCGAAGGACATCCATGGGCGCCCCTGTGTTCGCGTACGTTCAGACCAGTGAGCAGGCACGAGACGGAGAGGCAGCGAGAATTGGATGTGCTCACGTATCCTGATAGGGAAGGGAGCATCAAACTATGCAGGGAACACCCACAGGCCATTGCTCACGTTGTGGCACGTACTATGTGGTAGTATGTACGAACAATCGTCGGAGCCGGAGATGAGGAAGAAGCTGAAGCTCCTTGGATATGGATTGATGTGTGGCAGAAAACAACGAGTGTAAGATGTCAAGGAAGCACTCGAGCGAGCGCTACCTTTCCCTTTGATGTTTGATCTGTCACGTGGCTAAAGACACGATTCAAAGGCGTCACTGATGGATTTGGTGTGTACTGTGTAGGCACAGGCTATAGAAAATAGCATTTACTCCGTATTCTTCTTCAAGAAAACTCCTGCACGAATACATGCATCCTTTTGTTTCTGTTTAAGAAAGATCAAGAAAAGTAGACACGGTTGTACGCGCGTGCGCCCACAAACTCGATCAGACGGTAACCATGCTCCAACGGGAAACCACTGTTAGATCGAACCACTACAGCGCAGACATGGAGCAGGAGGCTGAGCCTGAGCGCACGCGGGGACCATGCCTCCATGCACGGCGTAGTTCATGTGTTCGCTTATAAAGGCCCCCGCCTCGCTTGTCACGGTCCATGCCTGAGTGTTCATTTAAAGGGGCACGCCCTTGCCCTAGCCCTGCCCGCCCGCCCGGCACCGCGCATGTACGCGCGCGTGACATCCATAACTGCAAGTCTATTCTGCTGTGCGCCGCTGTTACTTAGTAGCAGCATGCATGTGTATGGGTGTGTTTAGTTTCAAAAAGAGAAAGAAAAAGTTTGGTGAAAATGTCGCATCGTATACTGTAGCGTACTGTAGCATTTTTCGTTTGTTTGTGGTAAACATTGTCCTACCATGACCTAACTAGGCTCAAGATTCTTCTTGTCGTGTACATTAAAATCATGTAATTAGTTTTTTTATTTATCCATGTTTAGTACTCCATGCATGAGGAGAAAGATTTGATGTGATTTGATGTGATAGGTGAATAGTGAAGTTTGGAGAGAGAATTTTTTGGAAACTTTGGGAACTAAACACAGCCATCCTCCGATCCAATCATCCAAATGCGTTCAAACTGGTAGGGCTCCTGGCTCGGATCGACCCACCCGCCCGATTACTCCAAAAGGAGAGCACCGGCCGATGGGCCCCCGGCCGCGCCACCGGCACGGCAACGGCATGCGCCGGACGGGGACGGGGGCCGCCGGGCCGGGCCGGCCGTTGCGTTGCGCCCGCGCAGCAGCCGCACGCAGAGGTGGGGCCCCGCGGCCATGTGACCGGCGGGCGCCCGGCCACTGGGGCTGTCCGTCCCCCCGTCGCGGCGAGAGTCAGGGCGCGCAACTGGCCGCGTTCCGTCGCCGTCGGCTAAACCACCGGTGGCACATCGGCATCGCGCGCGGCCGGTCCCGGTCTCGTGCGCCGCAGCTCGACACGTGAGCGGCGGCGGCCGCGTTGTGGTTTGTGACACGTCACGTTACGCGGACCCCCTCGTGCGTGTCTCGACGGGTCCTCGTCTCCTTCCGTCCCGGCTCCAGACTCCAGACTTGGAAGAGGCGGCTCGGGCTCGGACCGGAGCTCGCGGTCAGGTTCGAGTTCGAGGCGAGGCCGCAGCCGGAGCCCGACCCATGTGATGTCGAGCTCGCGGTGGTCCTCCCGCGCTGCCCTGCCGTGCCGTGCCGTTGGTCCCCTGGCGCCTGGTGCTCCGGTCGCCACCAGCCCACCACCAGGCTGCTGCGCGGAGCCCCCACACGCCTCATCAATCCCTCTCCTCCCCTCGCCGCAGGGCCGCCCGCCCGTCCTTGTTGATCGAATAATCATGGAGGGCGCCGCGCTCGTGTCCAGCTCCGCCCGACTGCGCGAGGAGGTGAGAGGGCGCGGCGCTCGGTACGGCGGCACGGTTAAATGGCCCGGCAGGACGACGGAGCACGGCCGGCCGAATTTACCGTGTCACGAACGTACACACGCGCAGACGTGCCGTCGCGCATGACAGCGTTAACTAACGCTGGGCGGTAGCCGGTGATAGGAACCGCACGGCACAGGCACACAAACATAAGGGAAGGTAAGGGAAGGGAGGATCACAAACTTGTGCTAGAGAACTTTGACAGTCGAGAGCCAGCAGTTGCGTGGCGGCAGCGGCAGCGGTACCGTGCCCTGTTGCCGCGACGTAACCAACGCTCGTTCCGGTTGCATTGCAGTTTGCAG
Source organism: Echinochloa phyllopogon (assembly GCA_033239725.1). Taxonomy (NCBI): domain Eukaryota; kingdom Viridiplantae; phylum Streptophyta; class Magnoliopsida; order Poales; family Poaceae; genus Echinochloa; species Echinochloa phyllopogon. The sequence continues at coordinate 15,702,342 of BTCW01000003.1, read as the reverse complement.
CGGCAGCCTTGCAGGCAGGTAAAGCAGTTTGCGCTTTGCTTCGGGTCCTAGAGGGGCATATGGGGGCCTCGCGCAGTCATGCTAGGAAAGGGCAGCGACTGGGTCCGTGACACAGCGGTGATCTGGACTCTGGAGTTGTTGCGAGAGTTGGTAGCCCGCAGCGCTCCGAGAAGGACGACCAGATCTCGCCAAACGCCTGGCCGGGCACATCCCCTTGTCGTCCAATGCCTGTCAGTCCTCATCTCTGAAGCAAGGTCTCGCTTCGGTCTTTCCTTTCTCGATGCTTCGCCTTCTTCCGTTTTTATTCTTGTATACTCCGTACTAAGCTCTCGACTCGAGAGGATGGGCAGCGTATTCCAACTTGTTTGGATAGGTAAGTCTCTGATCGATGGGGAGAATAAACAATTATCTTCAGGGGAGAATAAACAATTATCTTCAGGGGAGAATAAACAATTATCTTGTATACTGGCTTCTGCTTTCACATCAGGGATCCGAAGAGCATGGAGCATCTGTCATGGCTTTCAGAAGAACATCAGGATAAGTGTCATCTAGGAGTATACTGGTATCTATCATCCCCCTGTAATGGAAGAAACCGGCCTCGGTATCGTGAAATGCATACAAGCCCACCAAGGACAGTGCAAAACATAAGGTCGTGGTATGTCACGGTACAAAGGCTTAATAGAATTGATAAGAATACTCATACCAACAAGTTACAACTTCTTTTCCGAAAGCTCATCTCGAAAGAACTCCGGGGTTAAGCATGCTTGGCCCGGAGTAATTTGGGGATGGGTGACCGACCGAGAAGTCCTTCTCAGATGCGCATGAGTGAGCAAGTCCTATAAAGCAGCCAGGCGTAGACGTGCCCGGGCCTCGTGGAGGCGGGACGTTACAAATGGTATCAGAGCCGACCCTCGCGGTTGCGCTACGGGTCAGTGTGCGGACATAGGGCGCATGACGCATGTAGCCCGGGTAGGGCATACGGCACTGGACGTACGGTCGTGCGCTAAGGGGAACGGGAACGTTCCTGGACATTTGCCGGGTGGGTGAGTTGCGCCGACGAGGACGTCGGGTTCTTTGATGGGGGTGCATGTCACACCCAGCCTAGTAGGGGCCCATGAGTGCGGGATGCACGTGTTTAGTGCCACATTGCTATAGCAAGGGTGGAGGCAACTTATAAGCTTTTGTCTTCCAGCCATAGCACCTTCGGGTTAACCTTTTACACGAAGCGAGGACGAAAGTGTAAGCAAGATGCTATGTGTACGCGTGTGCGCCCCTCGGAAGGGCTGTGCCGGGTGCTATGTGTACGCGTGTGCGCCCTCGGAAGGGCTGTGTCGGGCGGCTCGTGGAAGGCGGGGTGTTACATGGTAGGACAACAATTACCATAAACAAACGAAAAATACTACAATGCGCTACGGTGTCCGATGCGATATTTTCGCCAAATTTTACCACTCTTTTTTGAAACTAAACACAGCTATATCCTGAATTCAGCAGTAAAGTTGCAAAGCACAGTCCCCTGAAAAAACAGGGAAAACAATCTGAACAGGGTTATCGTAACTTACGATTCAGATCCAGCATATAATAAGTGCAGAGGAATGTAACACAGCATCATCTCAATGCTCAACAGACTTGAAGACGCAGCACGGGAAAAAGCCTTATGGGACAACATGGACGTTTTCCTTTACTTCTACGATATGAAGTACAAACTTCTGAATATATAAGCAAACTGATGAAAGTGTCATAGAGGAAGCAGTAGGCTACCGGGTTCGATCTTTCACAAGACTATAGCGACCATCTACAACAACACATGACAACCTCGTGGGCAAAATGGGCGTCTTACAGTAGGCCACAAATCTCACTGCACATGTGAAAAAAAGGACTTAACTGAAGCACTTCGATAAAACATCGCTCCCTTCAGCGCCATCATTACTCTCATGATTCAGACATTGGGCAGAAACACCTTATTTGTTCCGACCTATCTGTTCCAGTTCCAGTGATCTTGGAGCTGCAAGAAGATGGGATATACATCGGTACAGAGCAATAAATCATAATGGCGCTGATGTATTTGTTAAATACAAAATACAGCTAATCAAAGTAGTAGCCAACATTCAACACCATATATTAACAGAGATTGATGGTCCAAGATATGTTTTGGTTCCAGCGTACACTAAGTTGGTCTTAATCGTTAGCAGTTTTCAAGCAATATAAGGACTGTTCAACTTCAGCCAAGTCATAAGAACTAAGAAGTAAACAAGACAACTACAATAATAGTACACTGTAGTTCACACTGGGAAGATATCCAAACGTTCAAATGAACAATGTGTTAAACCAAATATATTGGCCATGAAACAAGTATTTGCTAATTACTATGGTTTGCTGTATGACAAGAGGTTAAAGACTAGTAGTTTCAGCACAGCCATATTTTTCCCAGAGACCAACAGCAATGCGAGATAGTAGGTCTGGTTGATGCATGCTCAGCCCACACTTTTCCCATGCAGCCATGCTCTTAACCATATCACAGCATTATTTGTTGAAAATAATGTGTACTATTACAGCTATTTTGTGTTTGCAGGTCCAGAACATATTCAAATGCATAGTTCAGTTGATTCTTAATTACCACGAGGACAGGTAACAGTGATCAGCAACTAACATAGTGTGCATTTCAAGATAAATAAATCACAAGAAAGACAAAAATATTAAATTACTCTCACGATTTAGCACCGAACAAAAGATGTTAGGGTGTACACGTACCCATACCAGCAGCATCAGAACCTCTCATGATTCTGAGTTTCCGACAAGTTGTGGTGAACAAGCTGCAAAAGGGACCAAATGTGTGTGTGTATATATATATATATATATCAGTCATCAGAAATAACTAGTAAACGTATAGCTAGTTAAGCGATAAAAGGAGAGGGAAATGCAAACAATGAACAACACAGATGAGAAAAAAAACAAACTGTACAGGGAAAATGGAGGAAAGGGGCATCAAGACAGTAAAATAATCTCTTCCAAGATGAAATAAAATTTTCACAGATATGTTCATAAAAGATATCAGGTGCACAACTTTAGGAAAATCAACAGTCGTACTGTGAAAATGTTTCTTTTATGAAGGTGAAATGAGAAATTCACATGTCAGGCAAACATAGTCTGAATCATTTATCCAGAAAACTTAATTTTCCAAAGAATTTGGTAAGATCCAATAGAATAGCCAATTTTACACAAAAGGCAGACCTAAACATTTGTTCAGATTATTGGCCATTCACTGAACCCCCCCCCCCCCCCCCCCAACCAAAAAAAAAGAAGAAGAGAATTCAGTTGCCATATCTTAAATGCAAGCTTGCTTCAACCAATTGCAACTAGTCTAGATTGCCGCACCAAAACTATAGCCATTTCCATTGCTTTCAAGATATGAATCCCAATTCCTAACCAGAGTTGCATGAACAGGAAAGGAATCGTATGATTTGGATAATGAAACTAGATGAATATCTCAAACCACACTAAGTTAGGAACTCACTCCCAGGGCAGATCACCGACAAGCATCCAGTCAGCATCTTTGTCTTCATAAGTAAGCACATATTCTTGGTCCTGAAGGCCATCAGCCCTAGAACCATCAGTAAGCCTCTCCCTTCTTGATGACTTGCCTGAACTGCTTTTACCTGTAATATCACAAGTTTCAGCATATGCATTTATTTTGAGAAACGTCGATATTGACAAAACAAAGGAAGGTCTTGGTCCTAAGTAGGGCTACTAATAAAAATGTTTCATGTACACAATATATATGCTATTTTCATGGACACAATGATAAATACTTTAAAGTTTACAGAGTGATAGACCCAGAGAATTCTGAAACACGGATAAGCACATAACATTTCTCTTTGCTCCTATCCTTAGAAGGCATTGGCAATGACCTTTACTCCTGTTTTCCGTTGTAGGAGGATAAGACCTTTATGTCATACTTGCAACTTTGCTTTATATTCGTTTTCTTTTGAAGAGGACATTCTAGACAATCCTGGCCAATATTTATTTGTTGACTTACATGCTGATCATTGACTAGACAAATTAGAATAGGCGCAGATTTTCAGCAAGGGTAAACTATTAGTCGCTCTTTTCATTGCTAATTTGCTATATATGTAGGGAAGTAGATTTTTAGAACCTAGTCAGCAATGTCAGTTTATTTCTCTCTCTTTTTTTCCTTTTGAAAGGACATTCTACCTAGCTCATGTAAACAAAATAGTTGCCTATTGAGATTATCATTGAATAGTGAAAATAGTGCATGCAGCCATCATCCTTCAAGTCTTCAATAACCGCTGACCATTTGACCCCTCAAGACTTTAAGCAGAAACATTATTCATAATTATACATGTACTGGTTAGTGATGACACACTAGCTCATTACATCAGAATGACAGGATTCCACAACCACATTGGGAAAAAAACAAATTGAGAATTGTGGTAAAAGAACTAACAGAAAACAGAGGCACTTACCAATGATGAAGCAGCTGAACATCTTCTCCAGAGCAAGTGAGAGATCCTCATAGCTTGAATAGGTCTTGAGGTCCACCTTCCTTAGGTATGGGGCTCCATCCATGCTGACCTTAACATAACAGCATCCTGCCTCGCTCCTACCTTCATCTTCCACCTTTGTCTTTGTAGCACTCGCCGCTAGTGTATTCTTTCGGTAGCTCCGAACAGGCGGCCATCCAACAACTTGCGCCCTAGAACATAAACTCACAAAATAAGTCCACATCACACCAAACAACATCAAAAATAGTGTTCAACAAATCACAAGACCCAGGGATCAGGGTACTCAAAATATTCCCTTGTACCCAAGATACATCTAGAGCCTAAATGATAGACTCTGATTGCTTAGATCTCAAACAACTTCCTTCGGGCTTCTGTGACAATAGTAGCACAAGTGCTATATCTTGTGGAGTCGGCTAAAACTTGGAACTTTCGTTTATAAGTGGCGATTTTAACAGGAAAATTACAGCCTTTGGTAAAACAGACTGCTCTGAGGTACAGATGCTGGTCCAGATGGTGTGCAGATAACTAAGCGCTTAAGTGTAAGATATCCTAGTACTATATATGCTCTTAACACATGTCTCTACAAAAATTAGCAGGAATTTGCTCCTGATGTCACGTGCTTATGTTCCAATTGCTCTACTTCCAAAGGAGTAATTGCATGTTTGCTACTCGCCAGCCGCAATCAAGCATCACCAATACTGTAATTACCGACCCAATGACCTACGGAGTACCATCGCATACCGACCTACAGATCTCCAAAAGCAAGGCCAAAACTTGGCATATATGACGAGCTAATACTAGCAACCTGAAACCGAATCATCCTAACTCCAAATTTATATTAACTCCAGCACCCACTTACTTGGCAGCACGCGGAGCTCCGGCAGCGGTTTCAGCCACCCCCTTATCCTCCCCCCTCACTTCCCCAGCAGCGTCACCAGCATCCGCATCCCGCTTCGTTGACCGGTCAAGGGACTCGGCGAACCCGCGCTTGCCCCTGGAAGCCGCGGGGCCGAGCGTGAGCGCGGCGTCGACGTGCTCCGCCTCCGCGCCGCGGCCGGGGGACTCCGACCCCGGAAGCCCGAGCCGCAGCGCGAGGTACGGCGCCCCCGCGCCCTCGCCGCGGCCGGAGCAGGAAGACGACGAGGACGAGGCGGCGGCGGCGGCGCCGAGGCCGATGTAGTCGCGCGCCTCCAGCGGCGGCGGCATCGGATGGAGTCGCGGACGGAGGCGAGGCGCCGAGAGAGGCTGAGCGGAGGAGAGGCGCAGCGCGGCAGTTGGCAGTGGAAGCGAGGCCTCTTTTTGTTCGTTCGTTCGGAGAGGAGACGAGGTGGTGGTGGTGGTGGTGGTGCCTCTGCCTTGTTAAAGAAGAAGAAGAAGAAGGCTACACGGGGCTTTGGCGTGTGACAGTGAGAAGTGGCCGACCGGCCGAGGGGGAGCGCTTTCTACTCTGCTCCCCGCTTTTCGGGCCGTGTGGTTGTCCCCGGGTGCGCGTAGCGAAAGGCGCAGGCACCAGCACACAGCTGACCCAACCGGATAGGGATGCCGGATGGATGGGGAGGGAAAACGTGTGGGTGGTGCGTGCCACCCAGCGGTAACGACCGTTTGACCCCCGGTCCATAGGCAAGTCAAAAGCTCAGCCGAGATGGTGACTCCCAGCGGCCACTGCGACCACGTAGAGCCGCGCGGTAGTCACCTGAACAGTCAAAGGGTCAAAGGAAGAGACAAATACCAGCTCAGTTGCAGTCAATCACGCTTGTTCGGGGGAATTTTGGAAAAAGGGTCGCTTGAAGTTTGAACACAGTAATCACACGCATCTTGACTGCTCGGGGTCGGAGGAGGCTCGGAGCGTTACCTGCCCTACGTGGCACTGCGAATTCTATCTACACGGCGTAAGCCACTACCAGTACTACTAGAGTGAACGAGCAAAACAAAAGAGCGACATGCTTAATCAAAAAGCTAGAGAGGTTAAAAAACGGGGGAAATTGGCAAATTGCATCCTCGAGTGTGACAAAAAGCAGAGCGCACACTGCCGGCGGTTAATTCATTGAGAACGCAAGTACTAAAATGTTTCTTTTGGCGGCGACAGGATCTCGGCGAGGATCCCCTTTTCCGGTTTTATATTCCAGACAGCTGCCGCGCCGCTCTCGCCGCCCACCCAGCCGGCATCCTGACACTGGGCCCGCCCGCTGAAGCCATGGCCCCCACAAAGGCCGTCGCAACGAAACCTCCACCCCCGGTTGCTCCCCGGTGTCCCGTGCTCCGGCCCGCTGCTAGCCTACGCTCTCCGGTTCGCGATCGTACGGGCGGTGCGCGCCGCGCGGGTCGTGTCCCGTGAGAAACGACGCGGATTAACTAATCGGAGCGGAAGGCGGTGGCGGCCGCGGCGTTGGGGCGCAGCCAGGGGCAAGCAGGACGACGCGACGCGCGCGGCTGCCGCGCTCCGAATCCACCGCTCCACCAGCCAAAGCCTCCCGTGCGTGCCGGCAGCTGCCGAGGCCGCGTTCCACGGCTCCGGCGACTTCCCAATTCCCACGCTTCAGCCCCGTGCCCCGCGGCTGTCTCCTGCCGTGCCATCCCGTTTCCTGTTCCGCGTCGCGCTCGTGTCGACCTTCCGTGCAGGGGGGGGGAAGGTGCACACGGCACGGCAGGCTGCCCGTGTTAGGCGAGCTTGACCCGGGTTTCATGGCGATCTACCAGAAGATGATGCTCGCGCCGTGTCGCGTGGTCTTTGGTAGTTGACGCCTGACTCTCTGGCGCGGGCTCGAATTCCTCGCTTTCACATCTCTGAAAGCTCCGTCTACTGTATTTGCATATAATTGCATCAGGCTCCGTCAATCAGTTCCTCGTTGTTTCAGCCGTGTTGTGCGATCGTCGTTGGGACCGGATGGAACTCGGTGACGGTGAGGCATCATTGGTACGTGCGGGCGTGCGGCCATTAGTCGCGGCGATTATAATGCCCGTGCCGGTACTAAACCCACGGGCAAAACCCATCATCAACCATCATCATGGGACATTGGGACACAGAGACGACACAGGCGAGTGATATGTTGGGTTACGAGGAGGCTACGCTAGCACACATAAAAAACTCGTTCACCTAAAAATAGGAACAACAGCAGTTATAGATCACAGATTGTTACCACTAGACGCGCAGTTGCAGCGGAAGCGCAGTTGCAGCGGAAACCGTCTTGATGTAGACGAACGCGTCGAAGTGGCAGTGCAGTGCAGTTGCTTACGTCCGTCTGGTCCTGCACGTGCGGTTCGTCCTTGTGCTCCAAGCGCAGCACCTCCGAGGTATCCACACGTACGAGGATTGAAACGTCGCGCACCAGACTGCTAGGTCCACGAGCACGATGGGGAGAAAAGCAACTATTGCTCGGAAGTCTTGTCTTTCTCAGGAGGGGTTTGGTCTCTATTTATTTGGATGAAATTCTCCACACCATATTCCATTAGCAATATGGAACTAATAAATAATGTACCCCTTCCCCTGGTAATGGGCTTTACAACATTTGTGGCTCATTAAGACTAGTGGATCGAATCCAGTTGGCTCTTGGGCATATTCCCAACAGTCTCCCACTTGCACTAGAGACAATCTCATAAGCAAGTTTTCAGTGTTCCAAACCTCTTAAGTGTGTGACCCTATGGGTTCACGTACACATAGACATGGTTCGAGTACTCCTACTCGTTCCAATAGTTGATAGCGGCCTCTAGCAAGACGTGTCAACTCCCATGAATACGTAAAGATCATATTAGACGAACCACCACAACATCACGTACAAGCTATTCCCTTTGCCTCACGATATTTGGTCTAACTCCAAGTAAGACCTCCCTTTCTCGAATCTGTGAGTCGGATCCTTCAAGAGGTTAACACTTAACCTAGCACGGTCATGCATTTCTTGATCCGATCACTCGAGGGGCCCAGAGATATCTCTCTCGTATAGAGAGGGGCAAATCCCATCTTGATTGACCATGCCTCGCAGCATGCTTCCTGACAAACCCGAAAACCACCTTTATAACTACCCAGTTACGGAGCAGCGTTTGGTAGTCCCTAAGTAGGTCAATTCACATCTTGAGTACATACGACAATCTCAGGTCTAAGGACAAAGCATACGCGTTGTGAAGAAGAGATAAACAAGTCTCAAACTGGGTCAGTCCAGCCCCATGTCATACATGTGCCCACATTATTAGTTTGGCATCTCCATGTCCATGACTTGTGAAACATAGTCATCAACTAATACATGTGCTAATCAAATTAGGGACAACTTTTTGAATAACCATACAAGTATAGAGTTTCACAAATAATTCACATAATTGCTAATCATATACAAGTTGCCTTTCATGGATATTCAATAAATAAACAATATGTCATAGATACAAAACATTGTCCACTCACACTAGAGCTAATCTAAATGATATCTAATACCCATAGCTCTCGTGTGTGATTCATGTTTAGGCTGTGGAAGAGCCTTTGTCAAAGGATCAGCAATATTCAAATCCGTATGTATTTTGCATATCTTTATCTCACCACGTTTAACAAACTCTCGAATGAGGTGAAACTTCCGCAGTACATGTTTGTTTTTCTGGTGATTCCTCGGCTCCTTAGCCTGTGCAATTGCCCCATTGTTGTCACAGTAGAGTTCCAATGGGCTAGATGCATCGGAAACACACCAAGCTCAATGAGAAACTTCCTCATCCAAACACCTTCCTTCGTCGCTTCCGAAGCTGCGATGTACTCTGCTTCCGTTGTAGAATCAGCCACAGTATCTTGCTTAGAACTTTTCCAGCTTACAGCACCACCGTTTATCGTGAACACGAATCCTGATTGCGACTTTGAATCGTCTGGATCAGTTTGGAAACTAGCATCAGTGTAACCCTTTACAATGAGCTCTTCCTCACCTCCAAAGACTAGGAACACATCTTTAGTCCTTCTAAAGTACTTAAGAATGTTTTTCACCGCTGTCCAGTGACTTTCACCTGGATTAGACTGGTGTCTGCTCGTAACACTTAGAGCATATGAGACATCTGGACGAGTACTTATCATGGCGTACATGATGGATCCAATTGCTGAAGCATAAGGGACCTTACTCATGCGCTCACGCTCATCAGTCGTCGTAGGACACTGAGTCTTGCTGAGGTGTACGCCATGTGACATAGGCAAGAACCCTTTCTTGGACTGTTCCATGCTGAACCGATTCAACACCTTGTCAATATAAGTATCTTGACTTAATCCTATAAGCCTCCTTGATCTATCCCTATAGATCCTTATGCCCAGAATGTATGCAGCTTCCCCTAAGTCCTTCATAGAAAAACTATTTTTCAGCGAAGTCTTAACGAATTCTAGCATAGGAATATCATTCCCAATCAACAATATGTCATCCACATACAAGATTAGAAATACAACAGAGCTCCCACTTTCCTTTTTGTAAACACAAGCCTCTTCTTCATTCTGCCGGAAGTCAAACCCTTTGACTACCTCATCAAAACGAAGGTTCCAACTCCAAGATGCTTGCTTTAATCCATAGATTGATTTCTGAAGCTTGCATATTTTTCCAGCATTAGTTGGATCGACAAAACCTTTGGGTTGTATCATGTATACATCCTCCTCTAGGTTCCCATTGAGGAAAGCTGTTTTGACATCCATCTGCCATATCTCATAATCGAAATACGCAGCTATTGCTAGAATGATCCGGATAGATTTAAGCATCGCTACTGGAGAGAATGTCTCGTCGTAGTCAACTCCTTGAACTTGTCGAAAACCTTTTGCAACAAGTCGTGCTTTGTAGACGTTAACATTTCCGTCTACATCTCTCTTTCTCTTAAAGATCCATTTGCACTCGATGGGTCTCACACCATCAGGCGGGTCAACTAAGTTCCAAACTTGATTTTGCCCCATAGAATCTATCTCGGATCTCATGGCACTTTGCCATTTCTCAGAATCTGGGTCCATCATAGCTTCCGCATAGGTCCTAGGCTCATCGTTGTCCATCAACAATATGTCGCGCTCTCCCGTAACTAGGAGATTCATTTTCTGTGTTGCGCGACTTGGCCTTTCCGACCTTCGTGGTTGTGGCGGTTCTTCTCTTACCACAGGTGCCTCAACTCGTTCTGCTACATTAGCATCACTCGTAAAGTCTTGCCTCATAGGCTCATCTCGAATTTCTTCAAGATACACCTTCTGTCTACTTTTCTCGCTTTTGAGAAACTCTTTCTCCAAGAAAACACCGTTCCTAGCGACAAACACTTTGCCCTCTGCTTGGTTGTAGAAATAATATCCAATTGTTTCCTTTGGATATCCCACGAATATGCACTTGTCCGATTTTGGTGTAAGCTTGTCCGACTGAAGTCGCTTGACATATACCTCACAACCCCAAATTTTCAGAAAAGACAAACTGGGAGTCTTGCCAGTCCATATCTCATATGGTGTCGTCTCCACGGACTTAGATGGTACCCTATTTAGTGTGAAAGCTGCTGTTTCTAGAGCGTAACCCCAAAATGATAACAGTAGGTCTGACTGGCTCATCATTGATCGCACCATGTCTAACAAGGTTCGATTACGTCGCTCGAACACACCGTTCCTCTGAGGTGTTCCAGGTGGCGTTAGCTGTGGAACAATTCCGCAACTCTTTAGATGAGTGCTAAACTCGTGGCTCAAATACTCGCCTCCACGATCTGATCGCAAGGCTTTAATTTTCTTACCACGCTGATTTTCAACTTCATTCTAAAACTCTTTGAACTTTTCAAAAGTCTCTGACTTGTGCTTCATTAAGTAGACATAGCCATATCTACTAAAATCATCAGTGAAAGTTATGAAGTACTGAAATCCACCTCGAGCTGTCGTGCTCATTGGTCCACATACATCAGTATGTATGAGTTCCAACAAGTCTTGCGCCCTCTCAGGAAAACCTATGAAAGGTGCCTTGGTCATCTTGCCCAGCAAACAAGCTTCGCACGTCTCGTATGATTCAAAATCAAACGAAGTTAAAAGTCCACCAGAATTGAGCTTCTTCATGCGCTTCTCACTTATATGACCCAAACGACAATGCCACATATATGTAGGATTCAAATCATTTAGCCGAGGCCTTTTAGCAATTATATTACATATAGGTGAATCATCAAGATTTAAAATGAACAACCCATTCACAATGGATGCAAGAGCCACAAACATGCCATTCTTTGAGATCACACAACCATTGTCTTTACTCGCGAATGTATAACCATACTTCATCAAACATGAGGGAGATACAATGTTTCGACTCAAACTAGGAACAAAATAACAATTATTCAATTACATGATAAATCCTGACGGAAGGTGGAGTTGCATCGTCCCGACGGTCAAAGCAGCAACTCTTGCATTATTGCCCACGCGGAAATCAACTTCGCCTCTTCCCACGCTTCTACTTCTTACTAATCCCTGCATCGAATTGCAAATATGAGCAACCGATCCAGTATCAAATACCCAGGAATTAATAGAAGATTCAGCGAGAAAAATGTCTGTAATATTAATGTCAAGTGTACCTGATGCGGAAGTACTCTTACTACCGCCTTTCTTCAGAGAAGCCAGGTACTTCTTGCAATTCCTCTTCCAGTGACCAAGTTCCTTACAATAAAAGCACTCCTCTTTTTCTGCAGCTGGTCCAGACTCAGTCTGGGGCGTTGGGCTTGGCTGAGAGATCATATCTTTAGCCTTGCCCTTCTTCTTCCAAGATTTGCCCTTCTTCTTAAAGTTAGGCCTGTTTTGGATAGCCATCACATGGCTGCTGCTAGCGCTTTTCTTAATGTCAGCCTCTGCTGTCTTGAGCATGCCACACAACTCATTCAATCCCTTCTCCGCCCCATGCATATGGTAGTTCGAAATGAAGTTCCCAAAGCTAGGCGGAAGTGATGCTAAAATAAAATCGGTGGCTAACTCTGGGCCAAGTGGGAAGCCTAGCTTCTCCAACCTCTGGGAGTAACCAACCATCTTGATCACATGCGGCCCTACAGCTGCGCCTTCTGCTAGCTTTGTTTCCACAAAGGCCTTTGAGACATTGAACCTTTCAGTCCTGGCCTGAGTTTGGAACATATCCTTGAGTGCCTCGATCATATCACGCGCCTCATGGTTTGTCTCAAACTGCATCTGCAGCTCAGGTTCCATGCAAGCAAGCATAAGGCAACTCACTTCAAGATTACCATCACATGCTTTCTTGTAAGCAAGTTTCTCAGCAACAGTTGCGTTATCACCAGGCTCATCTGGTAATGTGGTGTCTAGAATATCTTCCTTTTTCTCAGCCCTGAGAACAATTCTAAGGTTTCGGATCCAATCCGCATAATTTGTTCCATTCAACTTATCCTTCTCAAGGATCGAACGCAAAGAAAACGGTGTGCTAGGTGCCATTGATCTACAACAGAAAATAATATAAAATACTAAGACAACATATCTATGACTGAGTAAAATACATTAAACAATTTAACGGAATTTACTCCCACTAAAATCAATATCCCTCCATTGATACTTAGTGATTCAGGATCCACAACTAACAAGTCGACTAGTGAGCTTTAGCATCACCGCTAGAAGACATGGTAGATCGGTAAGCAACTTTTGCTAATCATATCATATATGACTCCTGTTGTTGGTTGACATCTCTATGTCTCGGCGTCCAACCTTTATGTCCCAATGTCCTTAACCGTTAAGATGACCTTGTCTAAGTTAACCAACCCTTTATGCGAGTAAGTATCCGATACAAACCCATCTAGTCAAGGAAAACTAGTGTCACCCTAATTTCATAGACCCACCACTAATTGTACAAGACATGTGATGGTGCAAGATTTAGTTGGGAGGACATTCAAAACTTAAACATTTCTGATGGATCGTTTTCAAAATTTTAATTTCGCCGGACTGTCCGACGTTCCCTGCGGACCGTCCGCTGTTTCCTTGCGGACTGTCCGACCTGCTCTGGCGGACCGTCCGACCCTCTGGAACGCAAGATAACGTCTCTGTAAGATTCTTGACCGAATTTACGGACCGTCCGCCGTTCTCTCGCGCCCGGCAATTTACCTAATTCGATCCGACCAATCACATTGATCTCTATCTCACCATGCCTGGGTTTACGTGTATCACTTAACTCCGATGGCGGAATTCCGACCGGTAGGAGTAATTCGTTACACTACCGTCATAGAGAAGATCACGAACCGATCAGAGACTAATCTACATCCAAGCATATCTCCATATGCATACATCCGAATCTATAACGAAACAACTACGGCTCTGATGCCACTGTTGGGTTACGAGGAGGCTACGCTAGCACACACAAAAACTCGTTCACCCAAAAATAGGAACAACAACAGTTATAGATCACAGATTGTTACCACTAGACGCGCAGTTGCAGCGGAAGCCGTCTTGATGTAGATGAACGCGTCGAAGTGGCAGTGCAGTGCAGTTGCTTACGTCCGTCTGGTCCTGCACGTGCGGTTCGTCCTTGTGCTCCAAGCGCAGCACCTCCGAGGTATCCACACGTACGAGGATTGAAACGTCGCGTATGCTAGGTCCGCGAGCACGATGGGGAGAAAAACAACTATTGCTCGGAAGTCTTGTCTTTCTCAGGAGGGGTTTGGTCTCTATTTATTTGGATGAAATTTTCCACACCATATTCCATTAGCAATATGGGACTAATAAATAATGTACCCCTTCTCCTGGTAATGGGCTTCACAACATTTGTGGTCCATTAAGACTAGTGGATCGAATCCGGTTGGCTCTTGGTCGTATTCCCAACACGATACTCCGACTGTGCAGAGAGATTCAGAGCAGGGACGCATCGGTGGATCAGTATTGATGGCGCTGGCGCCTTTGACGCGACAATACCTATGCGCAGGCAAGGCATCACCGGCACCGGCTGCCAGCTGCGTCTGCACCTGCACCTGCAGGCTGCAGCAGCAAGCCAAGTGCCAGCAAGCAGTGGCGGCACTATTACTGCGCCGGTAGGAGTAGTTACCACTACGCTCGTAGCCTTTGCTCTCTGCCCCCCTATCCATGCGTGCATCATCGCCGCTCGTCTCGCCGGCCGGCCATCATGGTTGCCGCTGCCGGGGGTGGTGCTCAAGAGCACCGCATTGCGTGCCTGCTCGCTTCTGGTACCGGTGGCATTGATTTCGCCGATCGCTGCAAACATGAGCCAGGAAGAATAGTCCACCGGGACAGTGGAGCTGCAGTGTATGCCGTCCAGGCGCCCAATGCATTTTGCAGTCCAGAGGAAAGAGGATCGTACGCACTTGAAATGAGTTGAATCTACAGGTAGTACTCGAGTATCAGTGAAAACATAAGTGCTCGATAAGTTCTCATTTTTCATTCAAACTGTTCTTGACAACGGATGATACCGCTCCAATGGATCAACGCCTTGTTGGTTTGGCTTATCGGCCACAGGTCAGCAAAACGAATGTCAATAAAAATCAGCCCGCATGATCTTGGATGATTTCTCCCTCTTCAGGAGAGAAACGGGTTAGCCATGCCAATCTGGGACGCCTAGTTTCGTCTTCTTGCGTAGTGGTTGGGTTGGACTTGGACCCAAAGGCCAAACCTATCCAAATGAACTTCCCCTGCTGGCAAGTGGAACGAGAAGAGAGCCTTTTGCCGCCGCGGACACGAGGAGCTTCTCCGATCGCGTCCTGGTGCAGCATGTGCCAGCCAGAGCCAGTGGCTGAACAAATGCGGAGACGCCGCTCCAAACAAAAGGCAGCCCGAACTGTTGGTGTGGCCGCGTGGGCGAGGTGGACAGCCGAGAGAGCCGGCCATGGTCATGCCTGTGCTCTGCTGCCGGCGCATGACCACAGCTGTCGATGTCTCCGCTCTCCCGCGCCGTGCCATGGCCAGACACCAGGCATTCAGGATGGTGCAGCCGCAGCACAGCAGGCCCGTGTGGGGCGAGTCTAGCGGTGGTGCCCGCGCTGAACTCCGGCACCATCTGGTTCTGATCCTGAAAGCCAAGCGTCGAATCTGGGCGGTGTTTCTGAAGTTTTTAGGAGGCCTCTTGAACGGTCGAGCCTGATGGCCACTGTTTAACCGTTTGGGCTGTACGTGGGCCTTAACTTCTATATGGGCCAAGCTGTTAATCAATCTCTTGGTTCAGCCGTTCAGCCACTACTGTGTATAGCATCACAAGCGCTGAAAGGCTACTGAACAACTCTCCAGTTTCGCTGCACCTCGCCATGTTGCGTCGCCATCGGCCTCGCCATGTGCAGGCGTGCGGCGTGGTTAGTTCACCAACCCCCGGAGGGGAGGGCCATCATGCCCAGGATGAAGCTACCAGCATGGAGTGTTGGCACCAAATGGACCCTATCAAATTAGCGCAAACTTTTGGAGGCCACACAGCCGTTTATTATCCGTACGTCCAAAACTTATTTTGCCGCGCGCGGGGTACCAGCTGCTCGACGCGGCGTTAGTTGGCAGGCTTGGCTCTTGCAACACCGACTTCGTCCTAGGCGCCAAAGCGTCCGCGTCACGAGTCCTTTTCCCCCTTCGTTACGTTAGCTGCAGCTACTGTGCTGTGCTGTTCTTCACTTTCATCTTGGACGTGAAGTGAGAGACAACGAGCTAGCGCTGGGGAAACACGAGATTAACCACCACGTCAAGTGCCATCGTGTCAACAGGAAGGTAAATGTGGTTATATGTAGGCAATTAAATTAATCAAAAGCATGGCAAAAGGATCCAGATGTCTAATCCGGTTGTTTGGTTTGTTTAATAACGTAGTGGGTGTGGGAGTCACGTCCATCTGCAAATGGGATTAGTTAGCGCTTTGCGCTTTCACTGGGCGTCAGCTAAAGCCCACGGCGACATCTTTGGTGAATTGGTGGACGCGCAGTGGGCCCATGGACGCCGATTTACGAACGTATCTAAGCACTCAGTGGTTGCTCCAACAACCGGGATGGAGATATCATCGTTAGGCAAAAGGCAGGTCATATCTTTCATATTTGAAATCAATAACACAGCATTCCTATAACATGGACTGTGCCATGCACAGTGTCAGTGTCACATGCACCTAGATTCTTCGCGACGCCAATAATGCTACCGCTAGTGTTTAGCATGTAGCAGCAGGAATGATCGAGTAGTAGTTAATCCGGACAGCTTGTTTTTTAAAGAGACGGCAGGGTTATATATATCAATCATCAAATGAAGCAGTGCTTATGGAATACTTGTGTTGACTCTGATGCCATTGGCGATGATCATTCGCTGGGAATAATAGTAAAAACAAATAAACTGGTTAGTTGCATCGTCTTTCTGAAGAATAAGAAAGAGCACCAGCTATTACGCCGGCGACGCATTATAAACACGAGCTCGCGGGACATGTCGGTCGGGCCACGAAGTATTTCGCTGCTGCTCCACCGGTCGCTCCACGTGCTCTCGCCGGCGCTGGGAGCACGATACCACGTCCACGCCGTTGGATCCGTCGGCCCTGCGGGACGGACGGCCGCGATCCGTGCTTTCCCCAGAAGCGCCAACCGATGGGGCCATCACTTCAACAACTAGTCAACTGGCCCACGCTATAGGAAGCCACTGGTGTTGGGGACCCACCTGCCAGGGGCACCTACTCTATGAAGAGACAGGCGCCGTTGGATCGTGGCTTGGTGATTTGGATGGGCGCCAGGTGTCCACCGACAGGACGGTGGCGCGACGCTCGTGGGCCCCCGTACCGCACTGGTTTATAGACGGCGACAGTTTGCAGGTATCACCCTGCTTATGATGAGATTTGTTTTTTTCGGCGAATGGCTTGGATTATAGAGTTCTTTTATAAAAAAAAGAAAAGACTCATCTTTTGGGAAACTTTTCTGGGTTATTTCTTTGGCTGCACGTAAAGGAATACTGTACGTATCATATTGTGGTGAGAGCAAAGGGACTGGAGTTTGGCTTGTATTTTTATAAGCTCATCGCATAGTATACCGTGAGCGCGTGATTAATTTAAGCACCACCCTGCTGCTTGTAGAGAAGATCTATCAAAATTCAAAAGTAACACACATTGTTTCACCTTTGTCCCAGATTAAGGGGATTAGACCATGTTTATGGAAGG
Organism: Echinochloa phyllopogon; assembly: GCA_033239725.1. Taxonomy (NCBI): domain Eukaryota; kingdom Viridiplantae; phylum Streptophyta; class Magnoliopsida; order Poales; family Poaceae; genus Echinochloa; species Echinochloa phyllopogon. The sequence continues at coordinate 15,684,791 of BTCW01000003.1, read as the reverse complement.
AACGGCAGTGGAACGCAACTGGCAGGTGCTTACAGTTTGAGACTTCGAGTTTTATCATTACACGTGTAATCACGATTTGTAAAGAACCTGTATGCTTCTTGTTAAATGAAAATGGTAGTCCTGCTTTCTGTTTAAAAAATATACCAAGTCCACACTTTTTTATATAGAAGTCTACACATTTGTCAAGGTTGTTAGAGACAACCGATGCGTCTGTATAAGTCAAAAAGAAATGGTCCTAGTATTAGATGAACATGGAACACTAAGCCGTGTAGAAGAATATCACCAAGATGACTTGTTTTAGAAGCAGAGATCATTATTGCCACGACAATGACATGGATAATAAATAATTCAAATAGTGCCATATGATACTGCTGGATAGCCACGTTTGAAATACAATTTACAAAAAAACACAATAATGTATCGAGTAATGATGAATGCAACTTTAGATAGTGCTTACAAAAGCAATCAAAATAAAATTTCGTCTACCATGCTACTTCCTTTTAGAAATGGAAACTTTTCCATTTAGCTTTCTAAAATCAAGTGAATATTATCATGACAGCCACATACATTGACATAGTACTAGTTTCGATTACTTTCTAGTACTCGAAGTACCCTCGATGATCGCATCTAGGCCATCTTCCTCGCTAGGATCAATGAAGTCAAAATTCATGTTGTACATCACATTGTAATATTTACATATCCCCACATCTTCTTTCAGGAGTTTTCATCTCCAAAACTAAGGTGCTACACCTGCATCTATCTGTGCCAAGGTTTTGTTCTTAGCCACTGTTACGGATTGACCCACCATCATCATTTAACCTGTGGTACAAAAAGGCCGTGCACCTAGTAAGTAGCACGCGCGCGGGGGTCGCAAACAGCGGTCACCATCCGTAAAACCGCAAGAATCCAGGGGGCTCGATTGCAACCGCGGAGGCCAACGCAACTAACCTCCCCTCCGACGGCGACCGGGTCGAGCCGCCATTAGTTTACTCGCTCTCCTCCCCGCCCCGCGCCTCCTTTTCTCAAGCCATCCACCCATCGCCTCGCCTCACGCTCACGCCCTCACCAACTCCCCCTGTCTGTCTCGGTTAGAGAAAGGAAGGGGAGGAGAGAGAAGTCAAGTCGGAGCCGGGAACAGCTCAACAGCAGAGAAGACCCAGAGAGGCCGAGGAAAAGGCGAGGCCAGAGGCGTGGGAGGGGCGCTCTCGAGAGGGAGCCAAGCCAAGCCAGCCAGCCAGCCACCCCGACCGCGGCTGCCGTACGCGGAGCAAACGCCTGCATCTGGATCAGGCGTCCTCTGCCGGCTCGCGCGCCGCCGCCGAGTGGAGATCCGGCGCCGGGCCTGGGCGCAGGCTGGTTCCTTCGTTCCCTGGTAAGGAAGCCACCTGCTTGCTTGCTTGCTTGCTCGGACAGGTTGCTGGCTTGCTTTGTCCTGCGGAGTCCGATCCACCCAGCTAGTTCCGGATTCCCGTGCTGCGCGGCGCGGTGGAGTGCTTGGCAGTTAATTTCCCCATAGTTTGCGGGGTTCAGCTGTGCCCCCCGTGCCTTTTAAGGTCCGCCGCCGCTGGTTAGGGAGAAATGCCTTGTTTTTTTAGTGATCTTAGTTCCTAGAGCATTCGGCACGGGTTACCTTAGCTTTGGATCCTGCTGCACCTGCAATTTGAATTGCTGTAGGAGAAGCTTTTAATTTAGCATGGTTTTTATGGATGAGCATGAGCATGGATTGTTTGCTCTTGAGCTGAGCTGAGGTACTTTTCGCAATTCGTTGTTTTGCAGGTACAATTCGTTTGATTACCCCCAAAAAATCTGCATACGCGGCGTCACATGAGTAAAAAGGACAGAAAGTGCAGCAATTGTGGGCTAAAGGGCTCGTGCTTTTGAGTAATTCAGGAGGAATACATGCGTAACGAAACCTTGATTCTGGAATGGTGTCCAGTCGAAGGAACAGCGGGATTATCCTACGGGAAGGGTCGGTTAGGGACTGGTCCGAGTTTAATGATCCCTCACCGTCTCCCAAACTGCTGTACTCACAGTCCTATGTTGCAATGAGGGGGTTGGTGGCTTCGGTGCTATCCTTGGACCTTTTCCTGTTGTCAAGCAAGCTAAAATCTGCATGGGCGGGTATGACGTCCCAGAAGCACACACGATCTCACGAGAGATCAAAATCAAGGGGATTGAGCTGCAAGAGAGCTGTGGTTCATCTGTTGTTGTGTTTTATGGTTGGCATTTTCATTGGGTTCATGCCGTTCTTCTCGGTTGATGTTTACAAGAAAATAGTTTCTGAAAATGAGAGGCTTCCGTTCCATGAGAGTGTGATTGAGACGGAGATGATGGATACTAAAGTGAAGGAGTTAGAGACAGTTGTAGTAGAGAAAGAGGTCGAAGTAATTGATGAGCCAGAGGTTGCAGAGAGCCCTCCAGTTCCTGCAATGTTGGATGATGAGGCAGATTTTGCTGAATCATCACGTGTATTACCAGCTATTAAAGAATCTGAGACACCTGTGAAGAAGCTGCTGATAGTCGCGACAATCACTTCTGTTCGGCCACAACAGTCATATTACCTGAATCGGCTAGCCCATGTTTTGAAAGCTGTACATGCACCTATTTTGTGGTTAGTGGTGGAATGGCCTGAGCAGTCCTATGAAACAGCAGAAATTCTTAGGTCTTCTGGGGTTATGTACAGGCATCTTATATGCAGAAAGAATACTACAAGTGTACGAAAGATTGCTGTTTGTCAAAGGAATAATGCAATCTATCATGTCAAAAAGCATCACCTTGATGGTATAATGCATTTTGCCGATGAAGAGCGGTCATACTCAGCTGACGTATTTGAAGAAATGCAGAAAATCAGGTCAGAACTCTCTACCACATTTTTTGTGATGTGCTGATATATTTGTAGTGAGCTTATATACAAATTGTCTCGATGATTCACAATAGCTATTACAAAGGTTTATTGATAGTACAAAGGTATATACAAATTATCTTGATGATTCACAATACCTATAGTACTATATATAGGTATTATAGTTTTTATTTTCCCTTTAGCTTAATGCAAAAAAATGTTTCACACATAAGATTATAAGCATTAAGTAATCTTAATTTCAATGATGGATCTTGAAAACCACAATGCTCCAATGTCTGGCCTGAAACTGCTAACCAGGAGTTTCAGGTCAAAAGATCTACTAGCCATATTTCAGTAGAATTTAATGAGAAATCCCTGCTTCCCTTCTCATGAACTGTATTATGTTTCTTTCAGGCGCTTTGGCTCATGGCCTGTAGCAATCCATGTGGGAACTAAGTATAGGCCAGTTTTGGAAGGACCTATTTGTAAAGGTAGCCGAGTCACTGGATGGCACACAGTCCAGACAGTTCAGAAGAAGAGTATGATTCGTCGATTCCCAATTGGTTTCTCTGCATTTGCTTTCAACAGCACAATGTTATGGGACCCTCAGAGATGGAACCGCCCACCTATGGATTCTGTTATAGTCCACTCGGGTGGAAGAGGTGGTTTGCAGGTGAGTTTGTTTTAATGTAAACCACAAGAGTCAGATTATGGTAGTTTTTCACATAGCTGATGGACCTTATATTTGTGTAACGTCAGCATTCATCTCTGTTGAAGATTGATCCTTGTTGCTGCTTAGCAAAAATTCCATTACAGCTCTCCATAGCACCAAGAAATGACCAATTTTGTGGTGGAACGTAGGCAAAATTAATAGAAATTAGAAACTATAAATACCTTAAGGATCTCTTCAAGTAAGTGTTGCCGCAAATACGACCATTAAACAATTGGAATCGCACCATGGCCATCTTTTTTTACCTAGAACAAGCTATGTGATGAAATGTTTATGGACAGTTTGAAGTTCTAGCTTTTCATAATATCATATACATGGTCTGATCTGACTTATGTCTTTGCAGGAGTCACGATTTATAGAAAAGCTTGTTAAAAATGAGCGCCAAATAGAGGGTCTTCCGGACAATTGCAACAAGGTTATGGTCTGGAATTTCAACCTGGAACCTCCTCTACTCAACTACCCCACAGGCTGGGCACTGTATAAGAACCTAGAAGCCGACATGCCTGTAATATAGCTTCTTGCTGCTGCACTATGTCTGCTCCTAGAGGTGTTTTTTCTCAGATAGCCAGAAGATCAAAGGAGGTTTCCAGCGGCACAATGGTTCTAAATTTCGACTCTCCCCTTTTGTTACCAGGTGTCCAGTTAGGCTGCTGGATCATGCCATCCTGAACAGGTTGCGCCGGATACTATGGGCTGAGATCCGCCTTCAGTAATGTCGGATCTGTTGCAGCGCTATTGAAGACAGGAATTTTCCTTTCTTTTGTGCATTCCTTTTATGCTCTTTATTTCTCTCTCCTTATATTCACCAGCTAGATACTGCATGTAGAGTATATTTTTTAGGCTCTTCTGTTTTTTGCATGTGTTACCTTACAGATGTAAAAGCTCTCATACATTGCAACTGTTTAAGAGCAAAAGGCAAATACCGTCGTGATACGTGAAGAGATTCACAGAAATCATTGAGCTTCCGAGTTATTGATCCTGCCGTTGGCTTTTCACGGGTTGCTTTCCCACGAGGCAATGACACTGCGAGCTTCTGATCTGTAACGATGGTTAGTCCTGTTTGAAGTATGATTGCTTGGTGGCGTGATAAACCACTTGAGCACTAGCATGAGCTGAATGGTGTATCAGTTTGAGCTCTCTTTTTTCCAGAGCTGGTGTAACTTTTTTCTGCTGCGGACCGTATCCCCCCCCCCCTCCCCGCGCATTTCACGAACCTAAGTTACGGTGGGGTTTCAAGCACGGTGACGTGAACTAGTAAACCAGAGGCAACTTCAGCAATAGCCCACGAATCAGAATAGAAAGTTTGTTGGAGTCATTCTTTTGTTTGGACTTTAAATTGGGATAGAGGTTATTTAGAGGGTGGAGGATCTGCTGAAGTACATTTTTTTTGTAACACTCTAAACTTAGGATATAGGTATATTTAGAAAGTATGTTATTGTTCAAAGAATTTTTTTTAAGAGTGAAATACAACAGCGGTCCTCAAACTTGTTCCGGGGTATCATCTAAGTCCCCGAACTCTCAAAATGGATATTTGAGTCCCTGAACTTGCTAAACTGTGTCATCTAGGTCCAAAGTTTCAAAAATACCACTATGCATGATGACATGGCTGCCAATTGAGCATAAAATTTTATACTATTTCTCTAACCAAATTGATTGTTTTCATCACAATAATTAGACAACTTTATTTGATTGTACCATAGCGATAATTATAGATCAAGAGATGGACAAACATCATCAAAATATGGGTATTTTTGGAACTTTGAACCTGGATGACACCGTTTAGTAAGTTCGGGGACTCAAATATGCATTTTGAGAATTTATGGACCTAGATGACACCCAGGAACAAGTTTGAGGACCGCCGGTGTATTTCACTCTTTTTTTTAATACTCAAGCTGTTCTAACTTCGTCGATATGCCGCGATCTTGCATGAGGTCACGGACGGATGCTGGGTCCATATTAGTTGAATATAAAATATACGTTTGTCAAAATACTTATAACGTAAACATATGAGTGTGTCACAGGTGTCGATATGTCCGAGTGGTTAAGGAGACAGACTCGAAATCTGTTGGGCTTTGCCTGCGCAGGTTCGAATCCTGCTGTCGACGACTTTTGCGTTTCCTTTTTTTTTTCTCTCGTCGACGCGAGTAGTTTTTCTTTACCCTTTTTCTACTTCCGGAACCCGGATCGCCGACGCGAGTTTCTCTTTACCCTTTTTCTTTCTCCTTCCACCAATGCCTACGTGAATCCGGCCATCTTCCACTGGGTGGTGCTAGGGGTGCTGCCAGCGGCCAGCCTGCTGCGTTTTTTGGGGTCGGACAGCGGAGCCCGCGGCCGGCGATGCAGAGCTCTGCCATGGCAGAAAACGTCTCACAAACTTTGGTTTTAACTATATACTCTACTAACAATTACTCCAGTAATACTCCTCAATTTCTGATCATCAATTTTATAGCGAACGGAAAATATCATCAGAGAGAGTGGGTACAATGTTCATGATGACAAATAACTAAAATATCTTCAGATCAGTAGTCTTAACCCAACAACTTTCTGCAGTCCACATGGCTGTTCCGCGCATTCATGCAGCTAAAATGGTGCCACGATGTTGTCACTGCCGGTTGTGGATCAATTAATGTGTTCTTAACATTTTTGGCTTCGTTCAAAGTTGCTAGCAAGAGGAAGGAAAAGGAAAAAAGAAACAAAAGGCACCCCATAAAGAAAACAACCTCTAACTTGATATTGGGTGTGTTTAGTTCCCGCGAAAAGTTGGTCGAAAAGTCACATCGGACATTGTAGTACACTGTAGCACTTTTCGTTTGTTTGTAGCAATTGTTGTCCTACCATGACCTAATTAGGCTTAAAAGATTCGTCTCGTCGTGTACATCAAAACAATGCGATTAGTTTTTTTATTTAACTACATTTATTGCTCTATGCATGATGAGCGAGATTTGATGTGATAGGTGAATAGTGAAGTTTGGAGAGAGAAATTTTGCAACTAAACACACCCGTTAGCGCATCAGAAGGCAGCTGCGGTATGGCAATAAATACATGGGTTGTACATCGTCAGTATTATCAGAGCGGTGGAATTCCTGCGGCTACTCTACCTAGGACAGGCATCCATTGGAATACTGTCAGTATTATCGCAGCGGTCGATTACTGACAGTGTTGGTAATAAAATTCCAAACAGGCAAACGGACAAACAGTGTTGCCAAGATGTCAACACTATGACAATCCACGGTCCCATCGCAGTTCGCAGGTGATAGCACAAAACGCAACGTCCCTTGCCCCGAGCAAACGCCTGTCCACTTCAAACGCTCATGTCTTTTTCTAGCAAATGAAGCAGGCTGCTTCCTCGCTTTTCTTTCACAATTCCTTCCCCGTGGCGTGGCGGCTGTATTCTTGCAACTTCAGTGAAGAGAAGCAAACCCGGAGGAGTGCCCTGAGAACACAGGCGCAGCGCAGTTGCGCAAAACATGTTACCGCAGTGGGATTGTGTTCTCAGGTCACCCCTTTGGGCTGCTTCTCTTGATTCTGCCTCCAGTTTGGGATGTCAATCCGGTTCATTTCAATCTTGAGCCCCAAATCTATTATTCACCACGGAATCCACCGGTAGTTTGCATTGTATCTCTGGTTTCTCTCCAGTGTTTTCTTCTCGAAGCATTTCCTTGATTTGTTTTATGTGAGGGCAAACCACGTTTGAGAAATGAAGAACATGGATCAAGAATGTAGTGGCTGGTGAATCACCGGTGAAGAAAGACTATGTTCTGAGAAATTCTTCGTCGATCTAGTGGCCGGTGAATCACTAATGAAAGAGCGGCCACCATATTTCATGGAATCTCTGAATGTATCGGCTTCTTTTGTCAACAACGGTTCATATATTCCTGCCTATTTTGCAACTACACTCGTTTCGTATTCCTTTGTTTTCCCTTGTTCCTGCGTTTTCTATTTTTTGTTCCAAACAGGACCTAAACCTACGTGCACTACGGCGTTCCACATGTAGCACCTTCTGACTTATGTTCTGTTGCGGCATTGCCACCGTCTGAACTCTGAAGCATACCAAACCCTCTCTGCAGGCAACAACGAAAACCCCGAAGAATCAAAAGGTATCACCACCACCGAATGCAAGTTCATGATTCCCCTCTTTATTATTATCACGGCCTTCTCTCCCGCGGCCGCATGCATCCTCCGCGCCGCTTCCTTCTGGGCCGGTCCGCAGGCGCCTCCGCCGGCTCGCGAGCTGCCCCCGTGCGCGCGAGATGGCAGCGCATCATCACCTGGACCTCCTCCTCGTCGCGCTCCTCTACGGCTGCGCCTTCTCCGGCGCGCTCCTCGCCGCCACCTCCCTGGCGCTGCTGGCCTTCCTCGCGGGCGCGCTGATGGCGTCCCTCGCGCTCGCCGCGTCCGACGCGCGCTGGCTCGCGGGGACGGCCGCGCGCGTGGCCGGCGAGGCCGCGGCCGTCCTGAGGATGGCGCGCGCGCTCGCCGCGTACGCCGTGGTCAAGGCCGCGGTGCGCGTCGCGCTCGCGGCCCGGCCAAAGGTTGGCGCGCTCGCGTCGCGCGGGAGGAGGCTCGGGCCGGCGGGCGACCCGGCTGCGCTACGGCGCGGCTTCGGCTTTGTTCTGCAGAGCTGCGCGTTTCACTGCTGTGTAGTATGATATGATAAAAGGGAATTATCCTGCTACAGTAAAAACTGATAATAAATATTTTGCAAGTGTGGAGATAAGCACTTGGATCGGCTATGCCCTATGCTTGCACAACGAACAATGGGTGTGTTTATTTCCAAAAAGTGGTTGAAAAATTTTGGTGAAAAAATCACATCGGACACTGTAGCACTTTTCGGTTGTTTGTGGTAAACATTGTCCTACTATGACCTAACTAGGCTCAAAAGATTCGTCTCGTCGTGTACATCAAAACCATGTAATTAGTTTTTTTATTTACCCACGTTTAGTGTTCCATGCATGAGGAGAGAGATTTGATGTGATAGGTGAATAGTGAAGTTTGGAGAGAGAATTTTGAGAAATTTGGTGACGTGACATGGAACTCCAATATCGCTTTCGATAGGCTCCATTCGACTATACGAGGAACATGCGGAGTTGTGGACACTACTTTCACACAAAATTTCTTTACCTCCTACATATCTTTGGTGACAATGAGGAAGAAATACTGACTGAAAACGAAGAAAATTTAAGAGGCTTGGACAAAACTTGCACAAAAATGAGTAACTCATAAATGTATTTTTCATGTTTGATCGGAAGATTTTTTTTAAAAAAAATCATGCAAAGCACATTTTTTATTAAGTAAGGAGCAACCGCTCGCTTACAAATAACAGTTTACCACAAAGGTGGAAGCTGGGAAACAAATACAAAGAGAGGAAGAAGAAATACTAAGAAAAAAAAGCTGACAAAAAGGCACGGCAGCGCCCACAGGCCACAGCCGCGCATCCAAGGATTTCTCACAAGTACGATCGGAAGAATAAAACTGTGAACATACAAAACAGAAAAGGGGCCCTCGATATTATTGATTGCATTCCTCTGTGGTACACTTGCAGATGGATTCTCAAACTTGATACACCTCAATGAAAACAAATTGCAAAGAATACACGTAAAACTGTGAAACTACTCGATCTAGTATACAACATCGTATCCTCCTAAACCCAACACCAAAAGTGCTTAAGATGTATACAAACGAATATTTTCAGTGTCGTTGTATGGTTACAAAATTTTGAAGAAACATGCTCGTCCCAGACCTGTTATCTTGGACTTGGTGGATGCACTGAACAAGAATTGGATGACATGACATGACAAAGACGTACCAGAATTATACACGGGCACCCAGTGCCTGGAGCTGGTAAAGGGGAAAATATGGGTCAGGGCGACAACAACAACAAAAAATATGGTTTCAAATTCAACAGATTAGACTCGAACCTGGCTAACAAGAAGATCCACTTGCTCTCTGTACATCTCTTTTAGGTCAACTATATCGTTTCTTAGCTCCTCCAACTGCATAACAGAATCAAAATTAAAGTATATTTTAGAGTATTTGCACATAGTTACGTACTCCTTTTTTTTTAAATTGAACAGCAAATGAGTGTTTGAATACAAAACTCCATGCTGTTAGTGCTATTGTTCAAATACCCTAGCTTACGAATATAACCATGATACAAACATATTGCACTGAAAAGGTCCTGTTTCCCTGGCTTTTAAAACAAACTAGTTTTTGTCAAGAGTGGTAACTAGGTGCGTACAACATTTATACACCTATGCTTGTTGGCTGAGGTTACTTAAGCCTAGCTTTAGAAGATTAAGCAGAATGAACCAAAAAAATAAACAGGAATCCAGCCAAATCAAATATTGATTGGCGACTGCTTATGATGTGTAGCATGTGATACCTCTTCATCACGTTCCCCCATAAGTTCTAGAGCTTGAAAGTGCCTTTGTTTCAGAGCTTCCAATTCGGCCTTTAAGCCGGGCAGAGCAGCGGCTTCTGTCCGTAACTTTTCACACTGCACAAAAATTCAGTTCAGCTTGCACACATACAGATAAAGAACTAAAACTATGATCGCATTGTTAGGATTTACTTGTTCTGTCATTTTCACCAACTCCTCTGCCAGTGAATTCCGAATAGATTCCAATGAGGCCTGAAACACACCACCGACATTATTTTCGAAGAAGAAGGCCCATATCAAATTAGAGTAACAAATGAAAAAAAAAGATTTAGGAACAAACAATATGTCTTCATAGCAATTCGAAATATCAAAGAAATAATACAACTAGAAAGGTTGCCAGCAGCCCAGCATGTCAGCACATATGACTTCATATACTGTATGACCATTTCTTTATCAGAATCCGAAACCACCCAAAGCAGGAACTTCCACTTCTAAACATGAAAGGCAAGAGTATGTGTATAATGCACAGATCTGAAGGTAATTGTGGCAGGCAATTTGAAAGTTGAACCATTTTTTAAAAGAGCAGTGTGAAAGATACATTTTGGACAAAAAGTAAACGCAGTTATAGACAGTGAAAATAATCCATAGATTTTGAAACTTGTAATTTATTACAGCACCAGTCCATAATAATCAACTACTGCAATTTTCTAAAAGTTCACTACGATTGTTTACCAGCAGGAGAAAGGTGACAAAACTTAATGGGGGTACTAACTGAAGAACTAAACAGTTTGATGAGAAATAACAGAATGAAGCATATACATACCAAGCGTGACATGTAAGAAGCTAGCTCTCCATCCTTTTGACGAAGTGCTGATTCAAAAGCACTTGGAGTCATGGTCCTCAGATAATATGACATGTTACTTTCTGAAGACATTCTCCTCTCTAATGAAGCATTGTCAGATAAATCCAACGATGCTTGAAGGAAATCGCTTTCTTCCAGACTATTTATACTACCAGAACTAGAGAGCTTTCTGAGAGGGGCATTTCCTTCAAAGAGCAGAACAGGAAATATTTAGAGAGGATGGTTAGGTACCAAAGAGAGGCAAAGAAGTTGGATCTCACTCGCCTAAATCAATTGGAACAAAATCAAATGCGTACTTGTTTGGTCGGGAAGTGGAACTTTAGGTGCTTCACGGGAAGATGTTTTCTCAATTTCTGCCCTGGCAGCCTTTTCCCTTTCAAGGTCCTGAAAGTGCAATTCAGAAAGAAATATTACAGGCATTCTAATTAACTTGGTCATGTATAAAGAAGCAAGCTAAGTTGAGCTGATCATTTATCATCATTTTTCCACAATCATATGATCAGTGACATATAACAAAGTTGTTCAAGGAAGATCCTAAAAAATATGCTACAGGAGAGCCTCCAAAGCCAAAATTCAATGTTTGTGTTAAGCCATATGTGATGTAAGTAAAATTTAGCTATATACTCATATACGAAATCAGCAGGAAAACATCACTTTCATACACAGTTCTCAAACCAATCAAACACAACTGGTACATTTTTTTTTTCTTAAATTAATGCAGTTAACTACCTTCTCAAGCAGTTCTCTGTGCTCTGCTGCTTCTTGCAGCTCCTTCTTGTGCCTAGCCCTAAGCTCCTTTATTTCTTCTTCGAGTTGTTTGGCCAAACCTTCTTGTATTGCGGCCTCCTCTTTAATCGCTAGGTACTCCTGTCTACTTTCAGATGCTCTCTGCCTCTCCTTTTCAAGAGATCGGCTCAGCTGTGTCTGCTCTGTTCTAAGAATTGTAATCTGCATAGATCCAATATTCATCCCAAAAATTACTTGACTAAAACTCTGAAACTGAGGATTTAAAACCCTAGTGCTAGCATAATTTTTGTTTCGCTATAAATCAATGCACAAACCTGGGTCTCAAGAACAGTTATCCTGGATGAACTTTGTGACAATCGCTCATTTACAGACCGCTCTTTTTCTTCTGCGGCAGCAGCTTTGGCTTCTGCTTCCTGCATATTCAAGCAAAACAACAGATTTACCATGTTCTTCGCACATATCTTTCCTGTATTTCAGCCTGACACATTAAATTGACAGAATCCTTTATTTTAATTTTTCTAATATTGATTTTATGCAGCTACGGTTAAACACATTTTCCTAACAAACCTGAAGGCGAGAGTTCAGGGTTCTCTCAACACCAGCCCAAGCTTCTTCCCTACGAGCAGCTGTCTCCTGTTAAACATTCGCACACAATTGATTAAGTGACTGACAAAAGCAAAAGGGGCTCAATATGGAAAAAAAAGAGAGAGAGCAGAAGTGTGACACATACACCAAGAAAAATGTCAAAAAATAAGTTCACGAAAAAGCCAACTACGAGGACCAATACCTGCATGGCTTCAATTTGCCTTAGGAGTGGCCTGGTGGACTCAGGAACTTGCGTGACCAGTTCATTATAACGAAGTTCACTGGCCTGAAGTACATAATGAAACAAAGTGAGAAATGGTCCATGACTTTTTTACAACTTGGTACCAGCTAACTAAGAGCCTTGCTTACTTGATACCGCTTTTGTAGATCATCATAGTCCCTTTTTAGCCTTTCCTCCCTGAAAGCAGCCTGAAATAGACCCAAAGAAACAGTTACTATCATTGGACAGCTACAATAGATGGTCAAATAGGCCATTACTCTTGAGGCATACAGCTAGATGGCATCGATAACAGTTAGCTCAGAAAATAAAGTAGCTACCTCTAGTAAGGACAGTTAGGTAAAAGGTGTGGATACAAATGTTCAGGATTTACCTCCTGTTCTTGCCTGGTAAGAGAATGCCTCAACTCCTCGATTGTCTTAATCAACATGTTTTCTTTTTCACCAGCTTCTCTTAAAAGGCTCTCCAGTTCAACTTTGGCTTCGCTGTTGACTCTTGCTTCAGCCAATGCCTCAGCCTCTTTAGCTGCATTAAGAGCATTGGTGTAGAACTCCTTCTGAGCTGCAAGTTCAGTCTGATTTCTTTCTATTGTTTCTTGAAGCAACTTCTCAGTTGCTGCCTTGTCTCTCTTAATGCTCTCAACCTTGGTCTCCTCAACCTGTTTAGTCATAAATTGCTAAGTACATGCACCTGCCTACCTTTTGAGGACACATAATAAAAAACTGATGAACAGAACACAACTTCTGGTTCAGGAAACAGAGCTAACTTAGTGCCATCCATCTAGAGATAACAAGGGGAGAGAAACTAGAACAATTGCAACTAAATCACAAAACCGTAAACAGCTATATAGGTAAGCTTCTTTGATTGTAATCCCATTAGGAAATACATACAAGTAATGTAAGGTTGTAACCCACAGTTTAAGTGCACCACGCCATCGCGTTTTTTTCTTCATGATGTTCAAGAAGGAAAGCAGAATTTAATTGGTTTGCATCACAAATGTCGATAAGAAAAGAACTCAGTTTGGATTATATTAAATATATGAAAAATGTATATTCTTTTTACCTGGATCTTTGAGTTCAAACGTTGTTTTTCTTCTTCAAGCTCACGAATCTAGCTTCAACAGAAGACAAAAATATAGCATAATTGGTCATACTGAGAAGGCATTATATTATTTGAACATGGTGTAGAGTTTTATTCCATGCCTGTGCCCTCAGTTTTCGAATTGTAGCTTCTTGAGCAGCTTGCTTTTTGGACAACTCCTCACCTGTTTCATTAGTAAAAACATGATGATATCAGTAGACGGCTCAAAATTAACTCAAAATAAGGGGGAATAATTATCATATAAGAAGTAACATCTGCACGACATAATGTATTCTATGGTGGTAGTCATTAGAATTTAACAAAGAGAAATAATGATTTTTGTATTCACCAGATTACACTGGGATAGGCCTTTGAATAATGAGAATCTAACACTGATTCACCATGGACATAGTAGAACAGACATAATACATAAGTTCTGTATACCTTCAGCCATGACCTGACTGATAATCTCATCCTTTTCTTTCAAAAGGGCAGCTGCATCACTTTTTTTATTCTGTTCTCTCCTTAGTGTATCCCGTTCTTTTGTAAGTGCATACACCTACATACATCAGGACACGCAAGTTACAAAAGACTGCCCTAAGCATAATATGATGTATAGACGAACCATGGCAAAAAGGAAAATAATTGTACAGGTTGACCCAGAAAACAGAAAATAAATAAAAGGACAGAGAAAAGACATTCTAGTAACTTATGGTGTCTTGGCAGAGGAATTTCAATCATCTCAATGCAGCTTACTTTTTTCTCCTTTATATCATTAAACATTGTCTCAACCAAACCAAATTAGAATAAACGTGCGAACAATAAAAAATCTTCAACAATAACATCCAGGAAATACTAGGACTGGAACTAGTTTCCATTTTTTGGTGACTTATTAATTCCTGATTTTCTAGAATAATAGAAAACAGAAAATGAAGCTTGCCGATCAACTTTGTATAGCATTCATCACATATCAACCAATCTATCCTTGGTGAGTGCTGAGTAGTGTAGCTAAATAGCTGGTCGTTAAAGCACAGAAAAATATCATAACCTATTCCTAACATGAGCATAAAGAGTAATAAACACAAGACCATCGCACCAAAAAGCGGGTAATAGGGTTGCAAAAATGCTTCCAGGTGTAACACGTCCATTCAAGAATTCATGCGTAAAATCGTCACATCATGTATAAGAAAGTAGCATGTCCCTTCACCACTAAATCTGGAAGCAACAATCGATTATAGAAGCAACAAGTAACGAGAAAGTGGTATTGTGCCTCACCTTCCTTTCAAGAGTTGCTACTCTCTGGTGATATTCATCCTTAAGCGCATCCATTTCTGCTTCAGATGACTTACTCTGTATCATATCGAAAATCGGTCACTAAAAAAATAAAAAATGTTTAACTGTAGTGATTAATTCAACAAATAGTTTTCCAACATTCATCGTGTTCAGTTCCCACAGAATTTTACTAAGAAACAGCAGTAATTTCTTAATTATGGAAATATGCTGCTCACAAACATACCTTGAGATCATCAATTGCTGATTTGAGTTGCTCATTCTCATTCATCAATCTCGCAATTTCATCAGCTTTGGACTGTGGAAAGAATTAAGTGTTGTTAGGCACAAAAAGAATATTAAAGAGCCAGGTATGTTGCAACTAGATGACAGAATATGGGACCAGAACCTAACAAATGTTTTCAAATGTACTAAGATACTTCCCTTCTTTTCCACAAAAAGTTCATTCATAAAATAAAAATGTTCACTTACATGTGGGAAAAAATCTGAGCGTAACTTTCTTAGCATACAACTCTACAAGCTGACTGACTTGCTAAACCAGAAATAAGGACACATAGAAATGATACCTGGGATTGTCTTGCAGCACCTTGCAATGCAGCTTCCATCATTTTCATTTCACGTCTTAATTTCTCTAGCTCAACGGTAGAACCAGTGGATTCCGGAGTTGAAGAATTTGTGCTTCCAACAGATTCCTGAATCTTTTCTTCTTTTCTAATATCATTTGCAGGAGAACCTACTTCCACTAGTCCAGCATGTATATCTGTCACGTTGACCACAGATTCATTCTGCAAATGTGAATCATGCTCTGGAATTTCTGCTCTGGAATGCTGCTCTGGCACATTATCCTCCTCTTCAACGACAGATGATGCTCTTGCCTCTGTCTTATTGCTTTCTTCCTCATTTTTTTCAGTATTAATATCGTCATCATGTACTTTGACTTCGAGATGAGTAGCTTTGTCTACCGTATCACTGCTGTCCTGTGGGCTAATTATTTCTTTTGGGGCATCAGATTCTTGAGCAATGTTGCCCTCAGCTTCAGTTATATTATCTGAGCTAGCTAGCATTGACTCAGCCTGTTGTGACTGCAAGGCGTTCCCGTCAGATGTGTCTTCCTTTCCAGTACGAATAGACTCCCCGATTTCCATGTCACTAGATTGATCTAGTTTGGTAGGCAAAGAAGATGCCCCACCATCAGTTATATCTCTGGCAGACTCTCCAAGCTGATTAGGCTGTGCTTCATCGATAGAACCAGAATGCTTGCTATCTTGATTGTCATGGTTTTCATTCGTTGAATTAATATTCTCAGTGGAACCACTATGAATTTCTTCCTCTGTTGAAGGATGTGTCGGAGATTGTGACATTTCTGATGCTTCAGAATCATTCTTCTTAGAAATAGGTGAGTTAGTGGAGCCATCAAGCTTTTCTTCTGTTGTTGAAGGATGTGTTGGAGTTCGTGGTGTCTTGGATTGCTCAGAAACATCTGTCTTAGAAACAGGTAACTCAGTGGAGATACCATGAGCTTCTTCTGGATTTGAAGCCTTCTTTGGAGATTTCGTTGTTCCTGATACTTCAGAAGGTACCTCAGACGACTGTTGCTCAACAGGGTTGCTATGATTTTCTTCCTCTGCTGATGAAACCTTTGGAGATTGTGGCTTTTTTGATGCTTCGGTGCTATCCTCCTCACCATTGTGTCCCATGAAAGCCATGACAGGATTGAAGAATCCTATTCCATCAGAGTTGGATGTCCTTGATCCTGATGCTGCATTACCAAATAAACATTTTTACTTGAGCAAATAGATAACCATGTAAGAAAAAACAATATTTTCCTTGGAGAATTCTTAACTATCATACGGAACTCTAAAAAACAGGCAAGGACAATGTCACTGCTTAGACCGGCTAAACCAATCGATCCTAAAGATTTCAGCAACACAAACAGAATGCAAAAATTGTTACACTTGCAAAACTGATAAGAGGTACACAGCAGTTTCAAAAGCTACCCCTCAAATAGTGCAAATTTCTACAAACTAGTATATGAATTTGGACTATTCACGGAAATGAAATCAGTCATAATCGTATTTTTGCAAAAAACAAGTGATAAGCAATTGAACATAAGCCAATTATCAACAACCACAGACAGTTCAGATATCAACTGAACATAACAACTAACACCACCGATCGCTCCATCAGTGTCGTTTCAACAGGAGTATAATGTTAATACACAGCCTAGCATGCATCAATGCACCCCGATGCACTACTTAGGCCAATGGCGGCAGGATGGAGGGTTGCAGCATTAGTGACTCCGTATCGTACCTTCTTCATCGTCGCGCTTCTCCTCTAGGCCGAGCGCGCTGTCGAAGTTCTTCTCGATGTTCTTCACGCTCTCGCTGATCTTGTTAACTGCTCCGGCGATGTCCTGCAGCCCGCCCAGCGACACCTTCCCCGACCACCACGCCATCCCTGACCCCGGCCTCCGATCACCACCGGCTCACCACCTCCACTCCGCACCTCGCCACCCTAGATCTCGGGCATAGATCTGATCCGCTCAGCCGATCCACCGCCCCGTCCCAGGCGCGCGCGAGCGGGATCTGGCCCCGCAGCCTCGCCCCCGCCAACAGAACCAATTGAGCCCGCAAACCGCGACAACGCGAGGAGGCGGCGGCGGCAACGGGAGCCGAGCCGAGCCGACGTCGCCGCGGACGGGAAGCGGAGGAGAGGTCTACGGCGAGCTCCCGCCCGCGCGGTGGCGAGGCGGGAGATGTAGCCGCGGCGGGAGGGAGGAGTGGGTGGGGTTGGGCCGGGTCGGGTCGGGGAGCACGACGGCGAGGGGAGCTCCGCTGGCTCGTATAGAGCGTTCGGCCGTTGGCGTGGGGGCACCGCGTCGGCGTCGGTGATCGCCCGCCGGCGCGGTGTGATCTGAGCCGAGCCGCCCGCGCGCCCCGCTCGGCTCGGCGCAGTGAGGCTGAGTGGTGGATCGGTGGATCTCGACCGGCCGGAGCTGAGCCGGTGTCCCTTGTATCTGCGGGTGCGGCTTGTCCCGTCGTCGCCCGTGCGGCGTGCCAGCGTCACCAGCAGTTGTACGCTGCCTAGTGCCTACCATGGCCAACGAACCTGTGGGCCGTACAGCGTGGGCGTGTGTACCTGTAGGTGGGAGGTTCGTGTGGGCTGTTTCGGCGAGTAACCCAACAGGGTTCTCGGCCCGTTCAGCCTGCAAGCCGGTTCGATCAGACTCAGGGTCAAACATGTGTTGGGCCTAAAGTGGTTATAACAGAGCTTGGCTACCCGGCCCATTTGATCGCTCCAAGACAGTCACGCAGACACCAGACGACGACGTTGTACATTGACTACTGATCACGGATCAGCATCCTCCCGAGACTAGTGGAGTTTCACGAAGAGTTTCATGGTATTAAATATGCTGATGTGGTATAGGAGAGATAAGACAGAGTTTTATGGAATGTGAGAGGAATTTCATCACTATGAAACTCTTTTGGCACAGTTAACTAATTTCTGGTCTAGATAATCGTGTAGTAAAATTGTGCACTGAGACTGGCGTTAGAAATATTTATCACCAGCATCACGACTTCAGAGAGATATTTTAGGAGTCACTAATTCAGACCCATCTGCCTTTGTCACGATTCATGGCGTGTATGTGCACTTGCACACGAGGCTCCAATCCGTAAAACTGAAACTGCACGAGTGTGATTTCATCGATTTCGAGGGTTGCGATCAGAATTGGGACAACAGAAGCACTACAGAGTACAGAACAGCAGCCGTGCTCCATGTTGGAATTCCAGGTCAGCTCGCAGCAGAATCAAGGGAGGATAAGCCTATCCAGAGCAGGCCACATGGCACCCTCCCTATGGGCCTCGGCCATCTCCGAGCCAAGCCAAGCCACCCACTCCCACACAAGTGACAAATCCTTAGCAGGATCCCCCGAATTAAGTTTGTGCACGTACGCACTGCAACACTCCCGGCAGTAACCTCGGCACACCATCAGCGCGCGCGCCAACCGACGCCATGGCCTCCTTCGCCGCCGTCTCCGTGCAGCCGGTCGCCGGCCTCGCCGGCAGCTCCATCTCCGGCAGGAAGCTCGCCGTCAGGCCGTCGTCCCGCGCCGCTTGCCGCTCCGTCCGCAGGCCCCGCTCCGCCGCCGTCGTGGCCAAGTACGGCGACAAGAGCGTCTACTTCGACCTCGAGGACATCGGCAACACCACCGGGCAGTGGGACCTCTACGGCTCCGACGCGCCCTCCCCCTACAACCCGCTTCAGGTTTGCACGATTGCTGCATCAAGCATCAATTTCTGCTGAGCGTTCATGTGTAATCTTACACAAACTTCCTGCGGGTTTTTTCATGTGTAATCTTACACAAACTTTGCTTTTGTTTGATGAATTTTGCGCGTGCAGAGCAAGTTCTTCGAGACGTTCGCGGGGCCGTTCACCAAGAGGGGCCTGCTGCTCAAGTTCCTGCTGCTGGGCGGTGGCTCCCTGCTGGCCTACGTGAGTGCGTCGGCGTCGCCGGACCTGCTGCCGATCAAGAAGGGGCCGCAGCAGCCGCCGCAGCCGGGCCCGCGCGGCAAGATCTAAGCCAAGTTTCCTGCCCCACTTGTCTAGCTTGCTTGTACTGCTAGCTCCGGACACCATGTGTCCCTGCCTGTTATGCTGTTGATATATTCGATCTCTGCCTGCTTATGATATGATGTTCATATTGTACTCTGGCATACAATTGAAATGGTCTTGCGTGCCTCGTACAACATGCAGAAAACATGCTTTTATATCGCCGTTGTTATCGAGAAGAAGATCGTATAGTATAATTGTATAAATGAATCTATTACAGTAGTTAAGGCAAATATGCATCAATACATCCACCCCTCCCCTCTATAAAAAGATATAAAAATTTGGCTTCCATCACTAATGGCCTGCTCCGTATTTGTTTCAGCTTTGGATTGCAGATTGCGTTTTTTTACATCCAACTCTGAAACAAACCTACATTTTTTCTCTAAGGGCTGGTTTGGGAACCAGCATCCCCGCGGGGATCCGCGCCCCTTCCCCGGAAATTCCGCCCGACCTAGGTAGGCCGGGCGCCCTTCCCCGGGAAGGCTGCCCCGGAATTCCGGCTGCCAAACCAGCCCTAATTATATAATTGCACCTCAAATTACATAGTCCATCATCGTTCTTATTCCCGTACCCGGCCTCCATATTGTGTCACCTGTATTTACCCACTATGTCACTGCAAACACAATGCATACTATCACAGTATCACTCCCCTCGATTGCTCGTATGGGCTCCTTGTACCTGTGAGGAACAGGAGAAATAGAAGGGAAAACAAGAGGAGGGCGGTATCTTTTTTTGTGTTTCCAAGCGAGACCACCAGTAGAGATAAATGCCAAAACACCATCCAAGTTGTCAACACAGCCATCGAAAGTAAGAATGTAAGTGGGTACCTAATTATTTATTCAAAATAAAAAAGTGAGTACCCAATGGTATTTTTTGGGTTGGCTAATTAATTATGCTGATTTACTATACAATTTAGTTTATTTTATTCCTCAAATAATTAGGTGGCATGCCATTGTAATTCATTTTGTCAAATTTTGGATGGATCCAATGACCCAAAAGAAACAGAACTTGCATCCTTAATCAAAAGCTATCGGATCATTTTTACAATCCAACTTTTCATAATCAACAATCCTAAATTGATATTTTCATAATCCAGACCTAAATTATCTATGTCGACGCATTAGCTAACCTCATTTTCTACCTCCAAATTTAGCTTATGTCACAATATAATAAACCGTGACATAGGCAGCAAAAATACCCTTCCACGATTTCAAGGTAACACGCACATATATACCCACCTCATAAGAACACACTGGACTCGCATCATGAGAGCATGAATGTAAATTGTAAAACCATCAACAATTAAAATTTCTAGTTTCAAGTTCATGCCATCGTTTAAATCTCATGTTAGCATTAGCACTCTTAAACACCTAATATCGGAGCTAAATGGGACTATATCTACTTTTTTTTTCCACAACAGATATCCCCGAATTTCATTCCCAAACAGGGACTATATCTACTAAATTATACATGAGCACGAATAATGCTACCTTACATATGGAACATCCATAGTGGGCTATAGCGTCAAAAGTCAAAACTGAGATTTAAAACCTTGGCTCGTGCCCGCACATTTCTTGTGCGCGTGAAAGTCGGAGTCGCCTTTTATCTACCTTGTGCCCTTGTTCAATGCAGGGTTGGATTTATACCCTGTGCTTTTATCTCAGCTTTGATCGTAACATCCACAAAAAAAAAAGCTTCGCATTGTTGCTCTTTTCATCATCGACGGAGCTTGGTTGGGCTTTTGCGGCAGCCACCCAGCAACAGCTTCTCCACCGTCCTGGGCCGTCAGCACTACTGGACTTTGCCGTGTTTTGTTCTTTGCTCGTGTAGCCCATGTCGTCTGTCCGTGCACGTTGTCCATCCGCCCTTTCCATCCATAGTTTACAGGCTGCAGCCGTGCTCGAGGACCCTGCCCGCCCTTGCTAGCCGTATCGATCGCATCTCAATCCATGGGCGGGCAGCTGGGCTGGAGAGTATGATGATGATATGTTGCTCGCTGCTGTCGCCTTGATGGATTCACACCGGCGCGCGATCGTGGCGGCGTCTTTCTGTCTGAGAAGATGCGAGACGACCCTCTTCTTCCACCGGAACTCAGCATGGCATCGGAAATTTTGTTCACGGTTAGAGCGGCAACGTACCCGGAGCCGGAGACGACTTCGAATTCCCCGGCACCAAGTCTCCGTCGACGGCGACACGTACTGCTTGCCGGCCTCGTCCTCTTGCCTGTTCAGTAGCCGTCCAAACAACTGAAGATTGTAATGAGTGCTCCATTCGCATTCAACAAACAGCTATTGCTCTGGGTCCTGGCCGTCCTCCTGGCGTAGCCCAGATCGACAACCCCATCCAGGGGGGCCGGCCGCTCGGCCAGTACGGAGAATGCATGCATGCATGTCTGTGCTGTGGAGAAGAAAGCTGCTGGTTGCTAGCCGCTCTTGCTGTTGGTGATGGTGGTGGTGGCTACGGCGAGTGCCGCGTCATTGTCGACGGCCCGGGTGGGACGAAGCCAAAAGAGGCGCTAGCTATACTCCCAAAGGCTCTCTCACGTGGAGACCACGTACCCGTGCATCGTCACTCGCGAAAGGCCGGAGTGGGGAGAGGGGCGCTGCCCTTTTTGACCGCGCCACTCTGTAAACGTACGTGCCTTTCGCTCCGTCCTGGCACGGGAGTGGTGATGATCATGATGATGATCGTGTCAGTACTCGCTTTTGAGCCCAGGTCGAGGTCAATTCGCTTTTTGCATATCATGGCGATTTCACCAGTTTTTATATTATCCACGCCATTACAAGAACAATGGGTTCCAAGATGCCACTCTCAAATTTACTATGCAAAAATAAGATTCACCATCACATCAAAATGTCATAACATGCATGGAGTACTAAATGTAGATGAAATCAAAAACTAATTGCACAGTTTTGTTGTACTATGCGAGACGAATATTTTGAGCATAATTAATAAATTTTTAGACAATTTTTCGCACATACAAACGAAACGCTACAGTGCGCCGACTAACGCGCGTCATCCAGAGCAGTGGCCTGCAGGCCCGAATCGGGGGGCTTCTTTCTGGATCTAAACACGGCCAATGTTGGGCATCTAGTGTCTTAATACATGACTAGCTAGCTCCTGAACTATGATCGAATTGTTTGCAAATGTTTCTTGGCCATCCGAGATATGATGGAGCGCATCCGTTACAAATGGGCCTTTAGGCTATCCGCACTCGTCATACTTCAAACACATCCTCTAAAGGGAATATTCCGTCCTGGTCATCAAGATTTTACAGAACAGTTCAAGTTTCTCCGCACTCGTTATACTCTATTTGTATCTCTCTGTACCAACTACCAACCCGTGGAACCCACGTTATATAATTTTTTTAACCCCCCCACCTCTTTCTCCCTCCCCTCTCCTTCCCGTCTCTCTCCACACCCGACCCCCTCCCTCACCGCTCTCTCTCCTGCGGCGGAGGCGCCAAGGCGGCGAGGCCGGCCTCCCCAGCCGGCGGCGAGGGCCTACGCTCCCCATCTCCCCCACCTCCGGCGCCTCCACTCCCCATCAACGGCGGGACCTGCGCGGCGAGGAGGCAAGGGACCGACCGGCCAGCGGCGACGGGCGGTGGGCGGCGGCCTCCAAGCTCGTCAAGCTCACCGCGGACCCGGCTCTCCACCCCGCATCTGCGCCAAGCTCGCTCTGATCTCCATCTGCACAGTGGCGGGCCCAGCGGCACGGCGCTCGGCGAGGGCCGCGGCGGCCGGCCGAGCGGCGCGGCTCCATCTACGAGGCGGCGGGCCCAGCGGTGCGGCGCTCGGCGAGAACCGCGGCGGCCGGCCGAGCGGCGCGTCTTTATCTATGCGGCGGCGGGCCCAGCGGTGCGGAGGACCGGCGAGTCCGTGGCTCCGTGGCGGCGGTGGCGCATCGCTGCTCGGCACGCTGGGCGCCGCCGTGCTCCTCGCCAGCGCGGACTTCCACGTCGGCTACGCCCTCTACATCTTCACCACCGCCATGGCCGCCGACGTCGTGGGCCTCCCTCGTGGCGTGCCTCATGTCATGCCTCCCTCGGTCTCCACCTTCTGGTCGAGCCCGACCAGCACGCCGCGGTGGTCGTGCTTGCCCCTGTCGTCGTTCTTGAGGAGCACGACGCCCTGGCGCGCCGCCTCGACCGCGAGCTTTCGGTGCGCCGGGGAAGGGGCAGCGCGGCGGCGAACTGGCTCGCGTGGTGACGGCGGCCGCGCGGCGACGGTGGGCGCGGACGGCCGTGGCTCGACGGCGGGCGGCGGCGGCCCGCGCAGGGGCAGCGCGGCGGCAACGCGGCCAGCTCCATCGAGACGACGGCGAGGCGGCGGCGAACCGGCTCGCGTGGTGGCAGTGTGACGAACCGGATTCTCACCGACGAGAACCCGACTCCCTGTACCCTTGAGATAGTCCCAGGAATAACAGCTATCTCGTACAGAACTCATCTCAGTCGAATATCACATCCATACAACGATAAAAGGTTCATTACATGACATATATAAAAACATAGCGTCTGGTACAAGCCCTCTGGGCTAAGTCGACAATAAGAAACAACTGCGCAGCAGTAGCTAGAACATCAGGGTCCACTCCTCCACAGGCATCCTTGAGCGTAGCACACACCCTTCAGTCGTACCACCCGTCCTGGTTGAACTCGTGGTCGGGGTCTTCACCTGAGAACCCAAAGTCTGTCCCCAAGGAAATGGGACAGGTCCACGTCACCAACCATAATATGATGCAAGCTTTAAAGTGGCCTATTCTAAGGATATAGAAATAATCAAGGTTTGAGCCAGGGTTTTCTTATGCAAGCAGCAGCAATAACCCAATTTCATCTCATCACCAACTCCCGCTCACACACACACGTCCACTCCCCAAAACCAACCATCAGCCTCACATTTTCCCATCGGGCTCGTCCTGCCACAGCAGGTTCCCGCAAAACATCATCCACCAATCACCTTTCACTCACTAGTCGACTCGGTGAGCTCCCTCCCCACCTCGTCTCAACAGCCTCAGCTGGACCAATCTCTCATAACCCAATTCAAGGATGAGGTAAGAAAGCAGATTCCCATGCTAGCTGGGGCTTCTCAGAAATGGGTCGTCCGTAACCGTGGACACGGCTATACGTATAGTTTACACTCTGCAGAGGTGGCACTCCAGGAATCCATCCGGGCTGCAAGGCTAGTCCGCAACCAACCTGAGACGCAGCCCACAGCAAAGACCCTAAACAGTAACGGCGCCAATCCTGTCTCCCTGGGCTCGGGAAACATCCGATCTAACATCTGCCCCAGGGTCGTGAAACCTTCCCACCGGGGCCAGTCGGGGGCCGTGGTAAATCAGGGAGATTACGCCGCAACGAATCCCCCCTACACATATCAAGCTCGATTCTCCTACAGTCTCGGCGCCGCACTAGAGTAGGCTTGCTGGAACCCTCCCCATACTGGGTAGATGGTGAGCACGGTAATCCCAAGTCCAAAGTGGGGGCACGACTCGGTCCTTAATTATCGGTAAAGCGAGTATCTACGTCATAAGCGATCCGCCGCAACGGTCCGCAATCGGCACCCATAACAGGTATTGCCGCCCAAACTCCTCAGGTACTCTCCGAGTACCAATCCCCAAGGAACCATATACCCGCAACAGGTACCCCATAGGGACTGCCCGAGTGCAGCCCCTCAGCACCTCGATCAACGATCGAGTTGTTATTACTCGCTTACAACGCCTAGCTGCACTACTTCTCCCAAACCACCCACAACTCACGCCAAGAGGATCAATCACAACCATCCCAACACATGCATAGCATAGCATATTTCATAAAGTGAGTAGTAGGTAGCAAGGTAACAGGATAATAAAAAAGGCAGTGCAGGTTTATCATGCGAGTAAAGTAAAGCGCTAGCATACTAGTTTGCATGTCTAATAGGTATTTCAGAGAATGGTCGGGCGTGAACCTGGGCAAAGGTCTTCATCCTCGTCAAAGCAGTCGTTGTAGTGGTCCGGCTCCTCCTGACTCTCCGGAGCTCCTAAGATCGCGGAAAATAAAATAAGACGCGACTACTAGCAAAGAAACACTAAAACAGCGACGAAAGAAGACTCAAATAACACCAAACTCTACACTAACGCGTAGATCATGTTTTTAGAAAAATATAGAAACTGGTTTCATATTTTTCTGAGCTACGGTTGATTTATTATTAATTTTTGAAGTTTAAATCATTTTTTGAAAATATTAAATAATTTCCGAAAAAGAAAACAGACAGAAATTAGCCTGTTGATGTCAGCATGACGTCATGCTGACGTCAGCAGTGGGGTCCACCTAGGATGACGTCAGCAGTGGGCCCTGCTGACGTCAGCGTTGACCGATCAACGGTCAACGGTCAACTCTGGTCAGTGGGCCCCAGCTGTTAGTGACTCACAGAGTATGACAAGTGGGCCCCATGTGTCAGCGCAGTTAAAAGAAAAAGGAAAAAGAATAAACGCTGGCTGGGCTGGAATTGGGCCGAAAGTGACTAGGCCGGAAGAGTTTAGGGTGGTTAAACAGACTTAAACGCGATCTTTAGGCCCACGAAGGGGTGACTGCTGGTGCTGCTCTGGTGGACCAAGTCCACCGTGAACCGTGAGAGGGGTGCATGTGAACCGGGTGCACGGGATCACTCTATGGCCGGATCGGGATTTTCTGCGCGTGTCCGTGCGTGGTGCTGGTGTGGTCCTCGGTGTGGCTTCACCACGGCGCGACGCAGCGCACGCGTGGCGCGCTCTGGAGCACACCTGCGGCGATGGTCGGCGGCGGACTCACCGGAAACGAGGTCGGCTCGGGCCTAGGATGGTCGGAACAGCATGGCTAGGGCTCGGCGGTCACGGTCGAGGTGAACAAGGGCTCGGATTTGGTTTAGGATCGGGCTCACCAACGCGAACGGCGGCGACGCGGCCATGGCGCCGGCGACTCGCCGGCGACTCGGGTAACGCACGCAACAGTGCACGACTTGGGTTCGTCTTGCGCGCTCGCGGCCTCCAGCGACTGCTGGGGCACGGCTAGGTGCACACGCGCGGGCTCGTGGTCGCCCACGGCCGCGCGTGGCCTCGGCGTTCGCGCGCGGCGAGCGGAGCTCGGCCACGGCGGCCTCGGCTGCGGGAAAACAAGGCGACGGCGGGTTGCAGCGGGGTCAGCGGCGACGGGGACCTGCAGAAGAAGTCGGCCACGACTCGAAGGTCGGGTCCCAGGGGGGCTAGCACGGCGGCGGCGGCGGAAATCGCCGGAGACAGGGGAGAAAGAAGGGGCTCCGTGGTTGGCTCACCTAGGGGGCTCGTCGAGGTACGCTGCAGCTCGGGGAAGGCTTGACGCGGTCTGGCGGTCCTCGTGCTCCTCCTCCCGTCCCTGGTTCGGCTTCTCCTCGGCGGCTCCACGGACGGCGGCGATCCGAGCTTCGGCGGCGGCGTGGAGAAGATGCACCGGCTTCCCTCTTCTCCCTCCTCTCCTCCACCACTCCTCCTCTGGTCCTCCCCTTCCTTCTCCCCCCTCGAATTGGAGACTGGATACCCCAATGGGGCGGCGGCGGCTTGAACAGGGAGATGCGGCCGACGGCGGCTTTTATAGGCGCTAGGCTAGGGTTCCCTAGGCACGGACGGCGAGATAGGGGTGCTCGAGCGGCTGCGGACACGCGGCGCGTATCGGACGGGCCGCACGGAGCTCGGGTGGTTGGGGTCACGGGCGCGCGGCCGCGGGAGAGAGAGAGCGGCGTGAGGAAGATGACGCGGGGGAGAAGAAGAAGGCTGACAGGCGGGGCCCGCCTGTCAGTGGGAGGAAAGGCGACGCGGAGGCGACGCGGCGGGGGAAAAGGACTGGGCCGCAGCTGGGCCGAATGGCCGAGCGGGCCGGCTGGCTGGTTGGCTTGGGGAGAGAGTTAAGGGTGGTTTGATGGACTTTGGCCTCGGGAATTCGGCCCACGAAAAGTTAGAAATGGTTGACAATTAGTTTGGCCAATTAGAGTTTGAATTCAAATCTAGAATTTGAATTCAAACCAACCAAAAATCCAAATAAATCCAAATAAATCCAAATCACACTATTTCATCCTTAGCACTTCAAATTGATTTTAAGTTTTGAATTTAAATTGCCTAGGAATTTAGGGAGCAAATAGAAGACACTCTTATATGTTTGTTGAGTTGCACAAAATTCACCAAAAATTTTTAAATTCACATTTTTGCACTCAACAAATCCTAAGGGTATTTTTAGGGTTGTTACAGTCTCCCCCCCTCACAAGAATCTCATCCTCGAGATTTGCGATTACCTATGGTTTAAACAAGTGGGGGTATTTCTCTTTCAGCACTGACTCCTTCTCCCAAGTAGCTTCTCTTTCTGTATGGTTGCTCCACTGCACTTTGCAAAATGGGATAGCTGTGCTTCTGGTCTCTTTGACTGCTCTGTCTAGTATCCTCTCTGGGTACTCCAGATACTCCAAGGTGTCTTGTAGGTCTAGCGCTTCTGTTTTGATCTCATGTTCTGGTACTCTTAGACACTTTCTCAGCTGGGATACATGGAACACTGGGTATACTCCCGCTAGTTCCTCTGGTAGGTCTAGCTTGTAGGCTAGCTTTCCTACTCTCTCCAGTATCTGGTACGGTCCAACAAATCGGGGTGCTAGCTTTCCTTTCACTTGGAATCTCTTATGCCCCTTGAGGGGTGACACTTTCAGGTAGACGGAGTCTCCTACTTCAAACTCTAGATCTCGTCTCCTTTTATCTGCATAGCTCTTTTGTCGGCTCTGAGCTGCCTTCAGGTGCTCTCGGATCTTGGCCACATTTTCTTCTGCCTCTACAATCATGTCAGGTCCAAAGAATGTTCGTTCTCCCACCTCTGACCACATTAGAGGTGTTCTGCATTTTCTTCCATATAGTGCCTCAAAGGGTGACATCTGCAGGCTGGCCTGGTAACTGTTGTTGTAGGAAAATTCTGCATATGACAGACTCTTCTCCCAGTCTGTGCTGTAGGCTAGGACACATGCCCTCAACAAGTCTTCAAGAACTTGGTTCACTCTTTCGGTCTGCCCATCTGTCTGAGGGTGGTAAGCTGTGCTATACTCCAAGGTTGTCCCGATGGCTTGATGTAGGCTTTGCCAGAATTGAGCTGTGAATTGGGGTCCTCTGTCTCACACAATACTTTTTGGTGCCCCATGCAGCTTGAGAATGTTGTCTATGTATAGCTCTGCTAGTTTGCTTACTGAGTGTGTGCTTTTAACTGGTATAAAGTGGGCTACCTTTGTCAGCCGGTCAACTATGACCCAAATGGCATCATTTCCTTTCTGAGTGCGAGGTAGGCCGACCACGAAATCCATGCTGATATCTTCCCACTTCCACATTGGAATTTCCAGTGGTTTCAGCAGTCCTGCTGGTCTTTGATGTTCTGCCTTGATTCTCCGACAAGAGTCGCACTTGGCTACATACTCTGCTATGTCTTCTCTCATTTTCTTCCACCAGAACTTATCCTTCAGGTCCTGATACATCTTGGTGCATCCTAGGTGTATCGAGTACTTGGACTCGTGAGCTTCTGAGAGAATTGTTCTCCTGATTTCCTTGCCCTGCGGTACACAAATTCGGTCTTTCAGTCATACTGTCCCTGCTTCATCTACTCTGAAGTCAGGTGCCACTCCTCGCTGGATATCCTCTTTTACTTCTTGGATTTCTGGACACTTCCCTTGAGCTTCTTTGATTCGGTCTTCTAGGTTGTACTTCACCCTCATTTCCTGGGGTTTTCCTTCTTCTACTAGCTCAAGTTTCAGCATGTACAATTCCTTCGCTAGTTCTGGCTGACTTTCTTCCATCATCAAGTTGTTGCAATAACTCTTTCGGCTCAAGGCATCTGCCACTACGTTTGCTTTGCCGGGATGGTAGTGTATTTCCAAGTCGTAATCTTTGTTCAGTTCTAACCACCTTCTCTGCCTCATGTTCAGTTCGGATTGGGTAAAGAAATACTTCAAACTTTTGTGATCTGTGTAGATATCGCACTTGTTGCCAATCAGATAGTGCCTCCAGATCTTTAATGCATGTACTACTGCTGCCAGTTATAAATCATGCGTGGGATAGTTTTCCTATTGTTCTTGAGTAGTTCGGTCATTGGCTTGGCAATCTTGGAGAAGTTCTCAATGAATCTTCTGTAATAACCTGCCAATCCCAGAAAGCTTCGGATTTCCGTGACACTCTTCGACTGCTTCCATTCTGCTACTGCCTCAATCTTTTCTGGGTCTACTGCTACGCCCTCAGCTGTCAACACGTGACCCAAAAAGGCTACTTTCTCCAGCCAAAATTCACACTTGCTGAACTTCCCGTAAAGTTGATGCTGCCTCAGCTTCTCTAGTACAATCCTTAGATGCTCCTCATGTTCTTCGGCTGTTTCTGAGTAAACTAGTATGTCGTAAATGAACACCACTACGAACTTGTCTAGTTCCTCCATGAATACCTTGTGCATCATGTTCATGAAGTAGGCGGGTGCGTTGGTCAAACCGAAGGACACAACGGTGAACTCGTACTGCCCGTACCGAGTCACAAAGGCTGTCTTGGGAATATCGCCTTCTCTAATCTTCATCTGATGGTATCCCGATCTCAGATCAATCTTACTGAAGTACTTGGCTTTCTTCAACTGATCTAGCAAGTCATCAATCTGAGGTAATGGGTACTTGTTCTTGATCGTCACTGCGTTCAGGGATCGATAGTCTACGCACATGCGCATTGACCTATCTTTCTTCTTTACAAACAACACTGGCGATCCCCATGGGGATGCACTGGGTCGAATCACCCCGCTTTCAAGCATCTCCTTCAGCTGCTTCTTGAGTTCCTCCAGCTCTTCCACTGACATTCTGTACGGCCTCTTGTCAATGGGCCCGGTGCCTTGTTGCAACTCGATTATGAACTCTACATCTCGGTCTGGTGGTAATCCTGGTAGCTCTTCGGGAAACACGTCAGCATACTCACACACAACAGGTACTTCCTCGATCGTCTGTTTCTCGATGGAGTATACCAACTGCCTCAGAATACATGTTCTGGATTTCTTCCCTATTTTCCTGCTTTGTGGTTCTGCTGTTACTTTGACTCCGCTAGGGCGTGTCAACTCAACTGTTCTGGGTGAGCAACTGATTATTCCTTTGTGCTCTGTAAGCCAATCCATTCCTAGTATCACGTCAATTCCATCCGACTCCAGGACTGTTAGGTTTCCTTCGAACTCCTGGCCTCCTATCATCAGTCTAACTGCGGGGCACTCTAAAGTGCACCTAAGCTCTCCTAAGGGAGAAGTAGTGACTATAGGTCTAGCCTTAGGTATTGTCGGGGGTGACTGCTCTCTTACAAACTTTGTTGAGATATATGATCCAGTTGCTCCAGAGTCAAACAATATCAAAGCTGGAATGCCATTTACTAAAAACTCACCGAGCACAACGTCGGGAGCGTCCTCGGCTTCTTCCTCTGTCAGGTGGTTGAGGCGTCCCCTCTGCACTGAAGTTGGCTGCCTGTCCTGTCCTCCAGGTGCTGGTGCCTTAGCTGAGGTTTGTTTGTTCTTCTTCTCTGGACAGTCAAAGGACTTGTGACCGGGCTTCCCACAAGCAAAACAGACCACTGTGGTTCCTCCAATTCTGGGCGTGTTGTTCGGCTTCCAGTTGGGGTTCCCCTGACCTGAGTAGCTGTTGTTTCTGCTACCAAAGCTGCTGTAGTTGTTACCTCTGCTGCCAAAACTGTTGCTGTTACTGCCTCTGTTACCCTGGTAACTGTTTCTGTTGAATCCTGAGCTTCCTTGGATGTTGCTCTGCTGAAAGCTTCTCCTGAGCATGTTGCTCTGGCCACTCCTCGGCCTCTGACTTAGTCTGTGGTTGTGCAACTGTTCAACCTTTCTTTTCTTCTCTCTCCAAGTGTCTTCAAGACCCACTCTTTCCTTCTCAACTGCGATAGCCCTGTCAATCAGCTCTCTGAGTGTCCTGTGTGAACTTGCTGCGAGTGCTGTCCTCAAACCTCTGTGAAAACCACGCTGGAACCAAAACTGCTTCTTCTTCTCAGTGTTGACGTCTTCAGGAGCGTACCGTGACATCTTAGCAAAGTGTCGAGCGTACTCAGCTACAGACAAACTTCCTTGGGTCATTGTCCTGAACTCCATTGCTTTATGCACCATGACTTGTTCTGGGATGTGGTACTCTTTGAAGGCTTCACAAAACTCTAGCCAGGTGATCTGAGCTGGGTTCGCGTGAGAGTCACAGTAGCTCTCCCACCACGCTTTCGTTGCTACTTCAAGCTGGTGCGCCGCAAGGGCCACACATTCCTCTTTAGTGTAGTCTGTCAGGTCCAGCTTCGTCTCGATGGTACGCAACCAGTCGTGTGCGTCGAGTGGTTCGTCCGAGTAGTCGAAGGTGGGTGCTTTCAGCCTAATGAACCTTTCAATCTTCCTTTGTAGGTCTTCCTCACGGTGTCCCTGACGGTTCTGGTTCTGGTTTCCCTGCATCTGTTGCATAGCTTGCATCATCTGAGTGTTGGCCTGTGCCATCTGTTGCATCAGCTGTGTTTGAGTAGTCATTACTTCTGCCAAGTTAGGTGGTTGCGGTGGTTGCTGTTCGTTCTGCTGGTTCCGCTGAGGTTCCACTGCGGGTTCTTCCATTTCCACTTCCTGTTCTCCACCTGGTGCGTTGTTCTCGGGCTGGAGCACGCCTGCTGCGCGTCCACGACCCCTGCCTCTAACTGCAGCTGGTGCTCTTCCGCGACCACGACCTCTGACACGTCCCCTGCCTCTAACTGCCATGGCTGCCTCTTCTTGCTCAGCTTCCTCAAAACGTGCAAGCAGTGGGTTGGATCTTCGGATCGACATCTTGCTGTATTTTTCATAAAGCAGATTTAGTGGCGATCGGTAATGGTTAAGTTAGCGTGTCTAGAGTAGGAGCTGCACACATGAAATAGACTCAACACTAAAGTACACTCAAGATGAACATCAATAAAACTGCAAGAACAGCCAAAAAGATTGATCATTCATTACAGCATTACACCCTAGACATGAGTACTATTCTAAGGCCAGCTCCCGGAACCTTGAGGATTAGTACATCTAAGCGAATGCTACATCGTGGCTGAGCCAAAAGGTGGTCATGATCTACTAAGTCTAAACATCTGCTCAAAAGGATATATACAACTCTTATCACCACTGCTGACATCTGCTGATACTGTCTACTGCATCTGTCTCTTACTGCTGAAAGTGCCTGTGAGGCGCGTTGCCAACCTCACAGCCTCAGTCTCTGTCTGCTGCTTGATCACTGCCTGTTGTCGTGGAGAGTGTCCGTGAGGCACGCTACCAACCTCACTGTGTCCATCTCAGGTTCTGTCAACTGCTTCTCTAAGTGTGCCAGTTCTTGTCTCAGTCTTGTCATCTCGGGAGTAAGGGTTCGAGCCTCAGGTGGTGGTATCGGCTCAACTCGGCTTGGTGAAACCCTGTAGTTCTCTGTCCTGGGTTCAACTCTGCGTTCTTCTGGAAGTCCTTGGTTCACTGTGATCATTTCTGCTACCCTCTTCCTGTCTGATCTTACCCAACTACTAAGGGTCCTTCGAGCTTCATCCTTTGCCATAATCTATTGAAGACTCAGGTACTTCATCAGCTGGTAGTTCCGTCCACTCTTCTCCTTGTAGCTATCCACCTCTTCTTGAAGTTCTGAGTTGTGACTGTCCAACCAGTATACTTCTTCCTTCAGTCCTTCTATCTCTTCTTCCTTGGCTGCCAGTTCTTTGTCATTTTCTGTGAGTTGATCTTCCAGACGGACATCTCGAGCATGGTGAGTTGCTCGGATCAGTCCTGCCAACTGCCTGTTGTTGCGAGCTTCATATTCCAGGTTTCTAACTTCTCTTGCTTTAGCTTTGAGTTGCTCTTCAAGTAGGGCAATCCTGTTGTCCTTCTCCATCAGCTGAATGTCCTGCTTCCATACCCTCTCCTTCAGCTTGGCGACTTTCTCCTCTAGACCAATGTTCAAGTATTCCTGCTCAATCATGCACTGAACTGAGGTCCGCAGAGTCACGTTCCACTCTCGGTCTGCTGCGTGAGCCTGCAGGCTGACTGCGTCTCTGTTAGTTGGATCTTCAAGAGCCCTCGGTAGGTACCGGAAACGAGTGTGGCTGAGCTGACTCTGGTACACAAGTGTGGCAAGTCGGAGTATCCTCATAGCTATAGTCTGCACTGCCCGACTGAAAGTGCTCTCGCTGGTAGCTGCTCGTAACATCAGTGACCTTGGTCATCCAGGGATATTGGGTACTACCATCTACAACCGGGTGTGTACTCCCTCACCAGGGCCGTAGGTCCAGCCCTCGTAGAAGACGTTGTCCACGTCTATCCCCACTGTACGCAACACCTCCCTCAGTAGCACTACCAAACCTCCACAGTCTGCTCCTGTGGTCCTGATCTCCCGCCGTTCATCTGCTGATCCTCTTCCTTCCATCTGCCAGACAGTTAGTGGGTTGTTAGTAAGTTAGCAAGTTAGTAAGGTAAGGTAAGGGTAAAAGTTTTGTAAATAGTTGAGATATACTTATATATAGTTTTCAAATAGTCCAAGGGGTTTCATATAAAATAGAGGACTCAGTTAGAGCTTCTGTCCTAAGTTTCTGTTCTAAGGGTTACGCGCTATGGTCAAGTATGGCTCTGATACCAACTGTGACGAACCGGATTCTCACCGACGAGAACCCGACTCCCTGTACCCTTGAGATAGTCCCAGGAATAACAGCTATCTCGTACAGAACTGTCACGACCGTGTTTTAATCTCTGGGAAAATCA
The DNA here is from genome assembly GCA_033239725.1 of Echinochloa phyllopogon. Taxonomy (NCBI): domain Eukaryota; kingdom Viridiplantae; phylum Streptophyta; class Magnoliopsida; order Poales; family Poaceae; genus Echinochloa; species Echinochloa phyllopogon. The sequence continues at coordinate 15,650,669 of BTCW01000003.1, read as the reverse complement.
CTAAATAATACATCCGGTAAAAAAACGTTTTCAAGATCTTTACCGCCGAGCTCACGTTCCCGCCAAACCCTCCCGCCTTGTTATCACCGCCCCCTCTCTTTTCCTGTTCGCCTCGCTGTCTCCACCCACCTCTCCGTCCCATCCCGCGTCGCCCGCCCTCGGGTCGACCGCCGGGCCCGACCATCCCTGGCCGATCTCCGTCGACTGCCCGTCGGCCTTCCGCCGCGAATCCCGCCGGCTCCTCCCTCTCTTTTCCCCTCCCTTTTTCCCCTTTTCTCTTTTCTTTTTCCCCTCCTTTTCTTTTTCCCTTTCTCTCTTTATTTTCTCTCCTCCTCCTTTTCTTTCCTTTCTTTTTCCTTCTCCCCCTTCTCTGTTTCCTCTGCTTCTCCTCCCCGACGCCGGCGCTGCCGCTCTGCTCACCGCCGACCCCACCCCCGCTCACCCTCTGCTCTGCTCCTCGGCGGCCACCCCACGACCGTCCTACACTCGCCACCACCTCGCCATCACCGCACTGCACGGCTACCCTCGCGCACGCCATCGCCGCCGGTGCTGCCCGCGCGCCACCACCGCCCCCACGCGACACACTACCGTGCACGCCACCGCCCACTCGGCTCCGTCGTACGCGCCCTCCTCCACCCCGCCGTACGCAGCAGCCGTGCCGCCCTCCACCGTACCCCCGCCTCTATCGCCGCCGACCGCGTCGCCCGCTGTCGTGCCGACCGCGCGCACCCGCCGACCGCCTCCGCTTGTCGCTGCGCCACCGCTCCGGCCTTGCGGACCCGCCACCACACTGTCCGTCGCTGCCGTGCGCCGCTCGGCCACGCCACGCCCCAGCCCGACGCACCGCCGACCACCGCGCCGCTCCTGCACGCCACCACCGTCCTCGCCATCGGCCCATCCGCTCGGGTGTGCACGCCACGTCGCGACACACGCATACGACAAGCACACCGCCACACAGCGCCGCCACTGCACCACCGTACCACCTAGCACCGCGCGGATCACGACCGCCATTGAAAGCTCCACCCGCCGGCTGCCAAGGCCACCGCCTACCCCTCCCGTCGGCCCGCCTCTCTAGCCCCCCCTCCGCGCCTATAAGTAGGCCAGCCAGCGCCCTCACCACCACCTCTCACTCGCCCGCCAACCCAATCGTCCCCTCCGCCACCGCAGCACAGCCGCCCCCACTGCCATTGCCGCCGCCGCCTGCTCTCGTGGGCAACCCTCCACTCCCCACCTCCGGTCGTGGTAAGCGCACGGGTGGACTCGCCATACTCCCCTCCCTCTTTTCCCCTTGTTCCCGTCCACCGCCGCCGCCCCAATCACCGGCAAATCCGCCGCCATCGGCCGCCGTCGCCCTCTCTCCTCTCTGCTCTGTTTCGGGGGAAGAAGACGGCCATTTTGCCCATAACCCCCTGTTGAATATCGTAATCAACCCGCAGTCCAAGCTACAGGACCCTCTCTCTCTGGTACCTTTACACATGACCCCCTGAGCTTTAAAAAAATTAACCCGCAGTCCATCCGACACTATTCTCTCTCTCTCTGTCTTTTTCGCCAGAGGCCCTCGGACTTTTCTGTAATTACAAATAGGTCCTTATTCTTTAAAAATAGCCCTAAAACCCCACTAAACTCGTCATTTCATGCGCCAAATTAATCCCGTTTGACCCCAAACTCCACCACAATATTCACCAATATATTTCCGCCAAATCCATCCAGTCCATATTCAAAAATGATCATGTCATCATCCGCTCTCATTTTCCGTTCTTTCTTTCGGAGCTCAATAAAAGCTTTTTCTTTTATTTATTGTATGCTTGTTGTGTGTGCCGTAGACTCCGCTGTGAACGAGGAAGGACTCGAGGAAGAGCAGTGCTACGAGCAGGAGCTTGGAAACCAAGACCCCGGGCAGGAATCCCCCGAGGGTTGGGAGAACGGCAAGTGCAATCCCACCCTTTGATGCATACTTTTGTCCTAGATTTTATAAACACAACCCATGGCCTGTTTTATAAAACTTGCATGATTTTACCGCTAAACCCAGTTGGATAGCCATCCCTTGATTGCTATGACTGCTTCCTTGACAACCTAGATTAATGTTTGAATATGACAATGCTCTGTTTGGATATTAATCACTGCTAGAAATGCTTAGGAACGTTTTACTTCTATACACCCCATTACAATCACTTGATGTTTACAAAAGCAACCGTGTGCGTGCTTTAAAATAAAAGAAATGGATTTTTGTGAATAAAATGAGTATCCGTATGGGATGAGACAGACGATATTTCTTGTGTAAAATGCCGAGGTGAGCTCGAACCTGTGTGGTTGAGCATGGTGGGAGTTGTCTATCCTGTCACAGTTTTTGGGATGATGTTGATGTGTCATCTAGCCTAACCCAATTTATTGTACCACCACTCGACCGTTGTATGTGGCAACGGCCTAGCATAAATCCCACTAGTTAAGTTGTTGGTTATGTGGTGTGCTGGTGAGCAACAGAGGGCCATGGAGCCGGGGATACGATCTATGTGAGGTGTGCCCCTGGGTGGAACCTCGTTGGTAGGTTGCTAAACCCCCTGGTCGCGTCTGTGATAACTTGTCAGTTTAGCTATGGTGGGTAATGGCTTTGATAGGAGCTGCACTGGCACTAAGGTGTTCATGCTGTGGTAGCCTACTTGTGGTTGTGTACACCTCTGCAGAGTTAAAACCTATCCAGATAGCCGTGCCCGCGGTATTGAGCGAGTTACGGCTTGGTCACTTCACTAGTCCCCTGTTTCGGTGTAAGAAAGCGTTTGGTGTTTGGTTGAGATGGGAAAAGTTTCATCATGGGCTACGACAGATGGGAAATCTGGTAGCATTAAACTCGTGTGTGTAAAAATGTCGCGTTTATTGATCCTATTAAAAGAAATATTTGTGAAAACCCATTGCGAAAATCAACCCTCTGCATGAGTAATAAAACTTGCTTTGCTGCTAAATGAACCATGAGCCATCCTTGTTATAATACTTGCATACTCCTGTTATACCCCTCCGTGGTTGTGGTTGTGCTTGCTGAGTCAGATGGGTTCCCCTCTTCAGTCATTTGGTACCTCTCCAACGCTTCGCTCAGTCTCTTTGTGAGAAATAAATGGTGCCGTAGCCAACCTTTCGCCGAGATCGAGATTTCTGGCGTGATGGTAGGCGTGACCATTCAATGAGCATCTTGTATTTCATAGAAATTGGCTCGTTCCTTGCTCATTTCTGTACAGAGGCAGACCCAGACTTTGTGCCTGAGGATATCGTCTAGTGGGGTTCGTTCTGCACCCAACCTTTGCCTGTGTGTTAGGGTCACCCGCTGGAAGCCGCATGCGTTGCCACTCTGATGAAGACCTCTATTTTATCAACCTTTTTATCTGGAGCTTAGTGTTAGTTCTGTTTGTCGTGGCCGTGCAATGCCACCGTTTCCCGTAATGTTGTTTTTGTACTGAACTATCTGTTGTAATAATGTGAACCAGCATCCTGGGACTGGTATTTGTATCACATTAAGTTTTCTCTTTCGAGGGGACGCTTCAGGTGGTATCAGAGCCAATAGGTTGGCCGTAGGACGTAACCCCTAGGATCTTGACCCTACCTAGTCCACTCCCTCTAGTTTGTTCTAGCCTAATCCTTTTCTCCACACAAGTACTCACCGACGGCTTTTTGACTTATTCCAGATGGCCCAGCCGGCTGACGAGGGTTGGGGCGAGGGAGTCTGCCCCGCAGAACCTGGCCTCCCCAAGTTGCTGTTGCTCAGCCTGGAGCACGTTGGAGTCACAGAGACCCCCGAGTACTTTTGCCGGGAGTTCACCACCAATGGTACCCGTCGGTGCCGGATGTTTGTCTTTGTGGGGAAGACCTCACTTTACAAGGAGGTGGCACCTTGGTTTGTCCACGCCACCGGCTACGACTGCCCCAACGCCTACCGCAAAGCCGCAAGAAGAGCCCTGATGTGCCTCCGTGTACTCTACAAGCAGTACCTTGTGGGGACCGCGTTAGGATTTGCCCCACCCCTGGAAAGTGGAGGACGCGAGTGGATTGCCCAGATGAGGAACCTTGGGAGAGATGAAGATATAGAGGACACTGTGTCACACTTGTCCATTCACCTCACGGGCTTGGACAGGCTGTACCGAGAGACATCGGGACAGCTGAGGCACCAGGTCCGCAGAGCCGAGAAGGCGGAGAAGGAGTTGGAAGAAGTGAAGAGATTGTTGGAGATTCAGAAGGTGACAGCTACCCAGGCTGTCAGCTCCCTAGCTGTTCAACACGCCAGATGCCAGGCTTACTCTGAGTATATGGATAGACTTGAAGCCTACAGGAGGGAGAATGGGTTGATGGAAGGAGAACCAGAGATGACCCACATGGATGCAAGCACACAGACTGATGATGAAGTGCCACAGTATCAGCTCCCTCTGAAGAAACGCCGAGTCTGCCTGGAGTAGAGTCCTAGTTTAGACTAGCACTTAGTCTAGCTTCTCCTTGAGTAGAGTTTGTTGTACCTAGTTAGCGCTACCAGCTTAGCATCGATGTACCCATGATCCTTGTACCCCCCTCCTATTATGCAATCAAGATCGTCTTTTATCCTGCATCTGTTCAGTTTTGTTTCCCCCTGATTTCAGATGGCGGAAGAAGGATGGACCCAGGGAGTTTGCCCAGTCACACCGGGCTTCGCTAGCCTGTTGATCCCCGCGCTGGAACGCCTCGGTGTACCTGAACGCCCGAGGTACTACAGCAGGGAGTATGAGCACCATGGGACCCAACGCTGCAGAGTGGTCATAGTTGTCGCCAAGAGTGACCTCCACCCCATCGAAGCATGGCGTACGACCGCCACAGGATTCAGGCACCAGGACACCTACCCCTTGGCTCTCAGGAAAGCCCTCCGCTTCATGTGCGGGATCTTTGAAAGACACCTGGTTCCCACCCCAATGAGATACTTTCCGCCGGTCGTCAGAAGTGCAGTCTGGCGGGCCCACATGAGGAACTTGGAGCAACGCCGTCAAGAGGAACCCATCCTGTACCAAGTGGTCACCTACCTCAATTCCTTGGACCAACTCTTTGACGAGCAGTCTGACCGCCTGAGGGAACAAACCTCCCGGGCCGAACAAGCAGAATTCTCCGTCCGCATGCACCAAGTCCAGGTGGCCCAAACTGAAGCAAGAGCCGCTGCTGCCATTAGCAATGAGGCAGTTGCCCAAGAAAGCCTCAGACAGGCTCGGGACCTGCGTATTCAGGACTGGACCAGGAGTGGGACGCCTGTCCCGACAATTGGAGAACCCCATGTTCTACTTGGAACACCTATCATGGCATGGGCGAAATTGTGGGAAACCCTTGAGCACTATCGGGAACTCCAGCAGGATCACCACCCGCTGAAGAAGGACCATCTGAGCCGCCTCGAGAGAATGGAACCTTGACTGAGGCTGAACAGGCACAACTTGCACCGCCGGAAGGGCGCTCCAACCCAGAGGGAAGCCCGCCCTGTGACTAGACCCAAAGTCAAGCGCTCACAGGAGGATGAAGCCAGCTTGGTCCGCAGAACCCTTGTATCCCTAGCAGTAGCTTTCCCTACCATGTCCTGTACCCCTTGTAATGCGAGCCAGTGTTGTATCCCTCAGCTGTTTGAATGGAACCTTGTGTGCTTGTTCGTTAGCTTGTGTGCTGTGTGTGCCTCGGCAGAAGTGTTTCTGCCTTTTTAAAATGCGAACTAATCAAGTTAAACGTCATCCTAACCCAATCTCACGAAGGCCTTGCTCAACCTGCAGATGGTGAACACGCGTGCTAGCGCCTCTCAGAGACGCGCCCCCCCCCAGCTGGAGGAGAGCCACCAGAAGAAAGAAGAGAGAACCCTAAGAACCAGGAAGTGGATCAGCAGGACCCTATGGGGGAAAACCAGCCCGAAGGACAAGCGCCTATAAGAGGCGGGCCGGAAGCAAGTCATCCCAGAAGTTAGAATGAAGGATCGTTTGTTGTGCCCCCACTCCCACCAGATTTCAACCTGGCACAAGCTTTGTACCACCACACCCTGTTCATGCAAAATGTGTGGAATGCCAGCCGCCGTCAGGAGACAGCCCGTAGACCCAATGCGGGTGACAAGTTGACCAACTTCCTGAGAACCAGACCGCCCACTTTTGGAGGGTCCAGCAACCCCTTAGAAGCAGATGACTGGCTGCGAACCATTAAGAGAAAGCTGGAACCGTTTGGGTGTGGAGACCGTGACAAAGTTCTCCTGACTTCCCACCAACTCACTGGAACTGCCTTAGCATGGTGGGACACCTACTGTGCAGCCTCCCCGAACGAGTCGGCAATCACCTGGAAAGAATTTGAAGAAGAGTTCCGTCGCTATCACATCCCCGATGCCACCATGAGGCGCAAGGCAGATGAATTCCGTGCACTGAGGCAAGGAAACAAGACCGTGGAAGAATACACCCACGAGTTCACTGAGCTAGCTCGTTATGCACCGGATGAAGTAAAGACAGATGCAAAGAGGCAGGACGCTTTCATCAAAGGTCTACACCCAGACCTCTGAGCCCTGTTAATCTCCCACAGTTTCCCTGACTTCAATACACTGATGAACAAGGCCATTGTCACAAAAAAGGCCAGAATGGATGCAAGGCAAGAGAACAAGCGCAAGTTCTTGGAAAGCAAGAACCGCCAGATGGACCGCTCACAGAAGCCCAGGAGCTCCAGTTATGCTGCACCTAGGCCCCAGGCTCCCATACAGTATAGGACCCAATTTCAGGCTACAAGCTCCCAGGCCCCCAACAACCAGTACAAGAGCCAGAACACCTTGAAGCCCCCGCAGAGCAAAATCAGTCAAGTCACGGCCAGCAACAACAATGCGAGAGCCTGCTTCAACTGCCGTGAGACCGGACATTACATCGCGGACTGCCCATACCCCAGGAGCAAGCCTGCAATATCAGTCTACTCCAACTTAGTGAGTGGACCCAAGCCACCAGTGTCTGGAGCCAACCATGTACCCGTCCGCAGCACCAACACCGGCAGCAACAACAACAACACCCAGCAGTCGTATGGACGAGCCCGCGCACATCGACGCACAGGAAGCTCAAGGAGCACAAGGAGTAGTACTCGGTGAGTACCTAGTCAGTTCAGTTTTGGCAACAGTATTATTTGATTCTGGAGCATCGCATTCCTTCATATCATCAAGTTTTGTGGAAAAGCACAAAATACCTACAGTACTACTAAAGACACCCCTACTAACCCGAACCCCTGTAGGTGATATTAAATGCCAACTAGGTTGTTCACGGGTACGGATTCTTTTAAGTGGGGTAGAGTTTTTAGCAGACCTAGTAGTACTAGAATCCAAAGGAATAGACGTGATCCTCGGAATGGACTGGTTAGGCAAACACAATGGTCTCATAGGTTGTGCTGACAAGATAGTACACCTAACCAACCCAGATGGAATACAAGTGACCTGTCACACCAAAGGAAGTGGACCAGACCCTATGATCTTCAGTATGGAGGCAAAAACCATAGAAGAAGTCCCGGTAATCAGGGAATATCCTGATGTTTTCCCTGAAGTTCTACCTGGAATGCCACCGGATAGGGACATAGAGTTTGCTATTGAGCTTGTCCCCGGAACCTCTCCTATAGCCAAGAGACCCTATAGAATGGCAGCCTCAGAATTAGCAGAATTAAAGAAACAACTAGAGGAGTTGCAACAGATGGGATTTATCAGACCCAGCACATCCCCTTGGGGAGCTCCAGTACTCTTTGTGAGAAAGAAGGATGGGAGCATGAGGTTATGCATCGACTATCGTGCACTAAATGATGTCACTATCAAGAATAAATACCCACTCCCCAGAATTGATGACCTCTTTCATCAGTTGAAAGGAGCCAAGTACTTTTCCAAGATTGACTTAAAGACTGGGTATCACCAACTGAAGATTAAGGGGAGTGACACCTCAAAGACCGCATTTGTCACCCGTTACGGGCAGTATGAGTTCACAGTGATGCCATTTGGGCTCACCAATGCACCAGCTTACTTCATGAATCTCATGAACAAAGTATTTATGGATGAGTTAGACAAGTTTGTCGTAGTCTTTATTGACGACATACTCATCTACTCCAAGAGTGCCGAAGAGCATGAACAACACTTACGAGTAGTGTTAGAAAAGTTGAGAGCGCACCAGCTCTATGCCAAATTCAGCAAGTGTGAATTTTGGTTGGAAAAAGTGGCCTTCCTTGGTCACATTTTGACCGCAGAAGGGGTAGCAGTAGACCCTGAGAAGGTAGAAGCAGTCTCCAACTGGCAACAACCAACCAATGTGGGTGAGATCAGGAGTTTTCTTGGTTTAGCTGGATATTACCGGAGGTTTATTGAAGGATTTTCCAAGATAGCTAAACCCATGACAGAATTACTCAAGAAAGAGAGGAAATTTAATTGGACAGAGTCATGCGAAAAGAGTTTTCAAGAGTTGAAGAAAAAGCTGACCGCCGCCCCAGTTTTAACCCTACCGGATATTCACAGGGATTTTGTCGTTTACTGCGACGCATCCCGCCAAGGATTAGGGTGTGTCCTCATGCAAGATGGGAAAGTTGTAGCTTATGCCTCCCGACAACTTAGACCCCATGAGCAGAATTACCCAACGCATGACTTAGGGTTTGCAGCCGTAGTGCACGCACTCAAAATCTGGAGACACTATCTAATTGGGAACAAGTGCGAAATATACACGGATCATAAGAGCTTGAAGTACATTTTCACCCAACCAGATCTGAACCTTAGACAGAGAAGGTGGTTAGAATTGGTTAAGGACTATAATGTGGAAATTCATTACCACCCTGGCAAGGCTAATGTAGTGGCGGATGCCCTGAGCCGGAAATCCTACAGACCCAAGAGTGCCCACCTGCAAGAAGAAATGGCACGACTAAATGTGCACATCGTCCCTCGGAATAATAGCCACCAACTGACGATCCAGTCCACTATAGAGGATCGGATCAGGAAAGCCCAAGGAACAGACAAGGATTTGGTGCAGATCTGCAAGCATACCAGAGAAAATAAGGCACCAGACTTCAGAGTCGACAGTAAAGGAACGCTGTGGTATAAAAATAGGATTTGTGTGCCTAAGGAAGGAGGCTTTAGACAGAGAATCATGTACGAGGCTCACAACTCGCCATATTCCATTCACCCGGGATCCACCAAAATGTATTTGGACTTGAAGCAGAACTATTGGTGGAAAGGAATGAAAGCTGACATAGCTCAATTTGTCGCCTAGTGTGACACCTGCCAAAGGATTAAGGCCGAACACCAGAAACCAGCGGGATTATTACAACCTTTGCCTATCCCAGTTTGGAAATGGGATGAGATAGGGATGGACTTCGTGGTAGGTATACCCAGAACACAGAAGGGACATGATTCTATATGGGTAATAGTGGACCGACTCACTAAAGTCGCTCACTTTCTACCGGTACGGACGAATTATGGCAGAGAGAAACTAGCCAAGCTTTATGTGGAAAACATAGTAAAGTTGTCACACCCGGTTTTAGAAAACAAACCGAGTGTACACTGTATGTATGCCAGGATCAAGTTTCATACATACAGTAAACCAGTAGTGAATAAAAGATGCAGTATCACGTATAATAAACTATATAAATGACTTACGAGTCTATCAGAGTATACAGCGTATCCTGGAAACGAAGGCTCCAAACTTCACAGGCAGTCGACTGGGGGTTGCGTATGCCTAGAACTGAGCACCATCTTCAAACAGCTTCATACAAGTTCTTCTTCTGAGCAGCGGTTAGCAAGGATGAGTACACTTATGGTTGGTACTCAGCAAGGCCACAAGAAATAACCAGAGATCAATTTAATATCATGTTTAAGTATATTACTCATGTGAGGATCCAGGCCGCTCTTAACCGTGAGCACGGCTGTTATAACAGTTTTACACTCTGCAGAGGTTGTACACTTTCACCATAAGCCGCGTAAAAGTTCAGAAGAACTTTAAACCCAACCATGCCGAGGGGGGCAATCCTCTTAAATCACACTACTGAGGTGTGACCGCATAGGGACGCTACGAGGCCTTTACAAAGATTCCTTAGTAAATAGTAACCCGCTAAGGTTTCCGGTTCAGAAGCAAAGCATAACCCTCCCTAATGAGATCTGTCTCTTACCAAAGCCCACAGCTCAAGAGGACCGAGCTATACCCCGTCAACCGCCGCACCTCTTGCCCCTTTCGGCTAAGGTTACCATCCACTAAAGTCTCTAATTAATTAGCCAAGACCAGAGCCATATAGTACTTATGGTTGCACTGTTTTCCTGGGTGGTTCTCCATGTTCCGATTAAAACATCTTGATATTATAAATAAAGCATAGGTAGAAGGATGGTTAGGGACACTTGCCTTTCTCCAAAGTATAGCTGCTCAAAATATCTTCAACAGTCTTCTTCAGTTGAACAACGTTCCGTCTACTTGCAGCAATCATCGAACACAAGCATGCAAGCATAAAACTATACAAGCAAACAAACAAGTACAACTAAGAACAATACACCAATCAAAAGAAAAGCTTTAAAAGAGCGTACTAACGGATAGGGCTCGTTACTATGGTTACGAGAACCTAAGGACCACGAAGATAAGAGAGAGAAAGAAAAATACGAAGGTTCCAAGGCAGAGCTTTAATTGGCACAAGGAATATCACACGTACAGAGGATTTATGAATACGAGGATCTCAAACAATAATATATTACTTTAATAATTTAATTTTATATTACAATACAATGACATAGTAACTCACACCATATCATTGAAGCAATATAAAGTTAAAAATTAAAATAATATTGATTTGCAGAGAAACCACAACATAAGAAAAGATCTATACTCAAACTTAGTGATATGGCTCAGAAAAGATGGACTAGCGATAGGATTGCAGAAAAGAGTGCTGCGGACATTGGAACACTAGCCGATGAATTTATAGGATGCGATAAATATTGGAAACAGTTGATTGGCAAAACAGAATAGGGACTAAGTGAGAAACGTAGGGTGCACTAGCAGGATTGGGTTTAGAGGCATAGGAAAGGCTGAGAACAGAACTACGATTGAAAACTTAAAACTAGCGGAAGACTTTAGATTATAAAAGGAAACACTATACGCTTTATAAGTTTTAATTTGATAAAATCATATATAAGAGACTATTTCCTGGAAATTGATTGAATTATATTTAAATATGTGAAACCAAGAATGTATTTTATTTATAACTATTCTTTTTGTAGACATTATGTAATTAAACACAAAACTTTAGTATTAAAACAGATGCGAGCATCTAATTGATTAACTTTTATTGACCATGTTGAACCCATCAATATTATTGATAAAACACCTTTATGTTGGCATTCACACAAATTAATACTCATTTAAGAAAGCATTAAGTTTGACGCTAATCACCTTTTAGTTTGAAATCTAGTTTAATACTTATTAATCAATTTTACATAAGCTTATTAAAATCCAAAATATTACTTAATCATATTTTATAGAGAAAACTTAATAGATAGATAATTAATAAGAGAACGAGAACACTAGAACAAAGTCACATTGAAGGTTTATTAATCAAATTACTTGGAAGTGAAACTTCTAAGTTGGCTTTAATTAGAAACACTAGTTAATAACCATTTAAACCAAGTAACAGTGATCTATGAAACATATGAAATCTAAATATAACCTTAATCCCAGTTACAACAAAGTTATACCTAGGTTTCCAATATTATAACTTGTTCAACTATCACTTTTAAAACCTATAATATATTAACCATATTAACATTAATAAGAAAACCAAAATATAATTCTTAATTGGCTTTTAATTTAAAGGAACATGTTTATCTAATCAAATAACTTTATATCTCTAGTTAAACTAGTCATATTTTTAATTGTAAATATTCAAGTACAAATTATTTTAATTAAAGTATTACTTAAAATAGATTATATGAGAACATCTAACCGAATAATTTTATGAACGGTGTTGAATTAGTCAGTATTGTAACTGTAACACATTTAAGTCAATATTTATCAAAGTTAACATTTATTTATGAAAAGCCGGAGTTTAATCTCAATTAGAAAGAGCTATTTAAGTAATTATTAATCAAATTAATATCACTATACAAAAATCAAGATGGAACTTATTTATATTTTATTCAGAAATGAATGATAATTATGTTAACATTAATCAAGATTGACAATTATTTATGAAAACTTGAAGTTTAACTCTAATTAGCTTTTAATTAGAGAACTAGTGATCATAAACATTAATCAAGTTAACATAATTTTATGAAGAAACAAGATAGAGCCTAATTAAATTTTAGTTAGAAAGATTATAAAATTAATATTAATCATGTTAATATTATTTAAAGAAACCAAGATATTATCTACTTCAATTTTATTTAGAACGCTCAAGAAATAAGTATTAATCAAGTTAATATTATTTATGAAAATCGAGATAGAACCTTAGTCAACTTTTATTTACACAACTCATGGAATAAATATTAATCAATTTAATATTTAACAAGAAAAACCGATGTGTCACACTTAATTAGATTTTATTTAAGAAAGCACGTGTAATTAGCCTTTAATCAAATTAATAATAAATAAATTTCAGAAATAAAATATGGTGTAAATAACAGTACTAACGTGTAGTTTAAGTTGATACGAAGCTAACGCAACAAGAACGGATTAAAACGGAGTTAAAACGTGAGAGATATGATTTTTCTAAGGTCTAGGGACTTGCTGGCAAAGTTTAAAAACTTCCAGGGGCTAAAATAAAATAAAAAGGACCTATTTGTAATTATTTTCGAATTAAATTGGACTGCGGGTTGATTTCCAAAAACTTGGAGGGCTCTTTTGCAAAGTAGCCACGCTGACCGGTATCCGACAAGTTTGACTCGGAGCTAGGCGACCGTGGACCGATGGATTTGGATCTAACGGCTACGAACAGATCGGGGAAAAACCCGCCGACGGCGACGAAGACGACGGCGGCGCTGCGTCGGCCGCGGCGGAGCTTCGCCGGCGTAAACGCAAAATCGAGCTACGGTCCACCAAACACGACGATAGCTGGCCGAGGAGGAAGAGGGGAGAATGGCGAACTCACTGCGGGGGTTCTCGTCGAGAGAGGAGCGACGACGGCGGCCGGCGACGATCGACGGCGGCGGCGGCGCTCGGCTTCACACGAATCAGGGCGTCCGGCGGCCGGATCACGACGAGACGCGACGGAATCGAAACGCAAGATCGAGTGGAAGCTCCTGGCGGTCTTAACCTCCCACCTCGAGCAGCAAGGGCGGCTAATCGACGACAATGGCGGCGGCGGAGCTCTCTTGGTGTGCTTCTCGGCGAGAGCGAGGCTTCGGCGGTGAAGTTCGATGGCGGCGCTCGAGATTGGCACAGGCGGCGGTGCGAGCGGCTCGGGTGCTAGAGTTTTTGCGGCTTCGACTTGATGGAATAGATTGCGGAGGCCGATGCGCGCTTAAGTAAGCCGGAGATGGGGCAGGCGTGCGCGGCTTGGAGTCGGAGACGGCGGCGGCGACGACACGGACTCGGCCGTCGAGCAAGAGTCCCTCGCGAGGACGACGACCCTGACCCCAGGGCCCCACACGTCAGCGACGCAAGATAGAGAGAGAGCCGGGGAGAAGACGGACGGGCCGACGTTGGGCCTAAAGTGAAGCAGGCCGAGGGGAGAGAAAAAGGAACGGCCCGGGAAAAAGAGAAGAAGCGCGGGGAGGAAAAGAGAGCGGAGGAAAATAGTCCAGGGGGCAAAGTTGGACTGGGCCGAGAGATGAAGGGCCGAAAACGAACTCTAACAGTTTTAACTTTCTAAAACTCAATCAAATGCAAATCAAATTCGAATTTAAACAGAATTTAAATTCCAACTTGATTTACTAGCAACCAAAAATATATGCAACAGCATGAATGCAACGAAAACTTATTTTGACTAAAATAATTATTTAATGTGATATTTAAATTGATAAAAGGGCTAGAAACTCCAATTAACTCCTAGAAAATTTATTTAAGCCTTAATAAATCCTAAAAAATTCATAGGGTTGTTTAAATTTAATTTGGGATGAATTTTAGGGAGTTATAAACATATGTTGTTTTGAAATTAGAATACGTATATTTATATTATATATATATATTACATTCCCTGTTAATTATTTAAACCTTGGAAAATTTTATAGATTAAATAGAATCATTCCAAATTTTATAAAATTTTATAAATTTTATAAATTATATATATATATATTATATATGTTGTTTTAATCAATGTATTATTTATATTATTATTTATTTATATTATTTTATTTAGAAAATTTGGGGTGTGACAAAAGTTACACGGAGTGCCCAGTAGAATTGTTTCAGACCGAGGAACCCAGTTCACCTCGAGATTTTGGAAAAGTTTGCATAAAGCTATGGGCACCAAGTTGGACTTTAGCTCCGCATATCACCCACAGACCGATGGCCAGACAGAAAGAGTAAACCAGATTATGGAAGACATGCTGAGAGCATGTGTCCTCACCTACGGTAAAGACTGGGAATAGAGTTTACCCTATGCAGAGTTCTCCTACAACAATGGGTACCAGGCAAGTTTAGGTATGTCACCGTTTGAAGCCCTCTACGGGAGAAAATGCAGAACTCCTCTGATGTGGTCAGAGGTAGGAGAGCGTACACTAGTGGGACCCGCGCTCATAAAAGAAGCCGAAGAGAAAGTAGCTGAAATCAGAGAGAAATTGAAAGCAGCTCAATCCAGACAAAAGGGTTATGCAGACAAAAAGAGACGCGAATTGGAGTTTAATCCAGGGGATTTCGTATATCTTAAGGTTTCACCCATCCGGGGAACCCGTAGATTTCAAGTCCATGGAAAGTTGGCCCCTCGGTACATCGGACCATACCCGGTGCAAAAGAAAGTCGGAAAAGTAGCCTACCGATTGGAGTTACCCGAAGCAATGTCACGTATACACCCGGTATTCCACGTCTCACAGTTAAGAAAATGCCTGAGAGTACCCGAGAAAGAACACATACCGGAAGAAGAGATAGACCTGCAGACAGATCTACGGTATCAGGAGGTACCGGTCAAAATTCTGGACACAGTCACCAAGAGGACCAGAAACTCCGAAGTACGGATATGCAGAGTACAGTGGAGCAGACACAGTGCAAAGGAAGCTACGTGGGAAAGAGAAGATGCCTTAAAGAAAGAGTTCCCCCACCTTTTTAGGAGCCAGCCGAATCTCGAGGACGAGATTCCTTTTAAGTGGGGTAGGTTTGTCACGACCGTGTTTTAATCTCTGGGAAAATCACTAAATAATACATCCGGTAAAAAAACGTTTTCAAGATCTTTACCGCCGAGCTCCCGTTCCCGCCAAACCCTCCCGCCTTGTTATCACCGCCCCCTCTCTTTTCCCGTTCGCCTCGCTGTCTCCACCCTCCTCTCCATCCCATCCTGCGTCGCCCGCCCTCGGGTCGACCGCCGGGCCCAACCATCCCTAGCCAATCTCCGTAGACTGCCCGTCGGCCTTCCGCCGCGAATCCCGCCGGCTCCCCCCTCTCTTTTCCCCTCCCTTTTCCCCCTCCTTTTCTTTTTCCCTTTCTCTCTTTATTTTCTCTCCTCCTCCTTTTCTTTCCTTTCTTTTTCCTTCTCCCCCTTCTCTGTTTCCTCTGCTTCTCCTCCCCGACGCCGGTGCTGCCGCTCTGCTCACCGCCGACCACACCCCCGCTCACCCTCTGCTCTGCTCCTCGCCGGCCACCCCACGGCCGTCCTACACTCGCCACCACCTCGCCATCACCGCACTACACGGCTACCCTCGCGCACGCCATCGCCGCCGGTGTTGCCCGCGCGCCACCACCGCCCCCACGTGACACACTGCCGTGCATGCCACCGCCCACTCGGCTCTGTCGTACGCGCCCTCCTCCGCCCCGCCATACGCAGCAACCGTGCCGCCCTCCACCGTGCCCCCGCCTCTATCGCCGCCGAACGCGTCGCACGCTGTCGTGCCGACCGCGCGACCCGCCGACCGCCTCCGCTTGTCGCTGCGCCACCGCTCCGGCCTCGCGGACCCGCCACCACACCGTCCGTCGCTGCCGTGCGCCGCTCGGCCACGCCACGCCCCGGCCCGACGCACCGCCGACCACCGCGCCGCTCCTGCACGCCACCACCGTCCTAGCCATCGGCCCCATCCGCTCGGGTGTGCATGCCACGTCGCGACGCACGCATACGACAAGCACACCGCCACACAGCGCCGCCACTGCACCACCGTACCACCTAGCACCGCGCGGACCACGGCCGCCATTGAAAGCTCCACCCGCCGGCCGCCAAGGCCACCGCATACCCCTCCCGTCGGCCCGCCTCTCCAGCCCCCCTCCGCGCCTATAAGTAGGCCAGCCAGCGCCCTCGCCACCACCTCTCACTCGCCCGCCAACCCAATCGTCCCCTCCGCCACCGCAGCGCAGCCGCCCCCACTGCCATTGCCGCCGCCGCCTGCTCTCGTGGGCAACCCTCCACTCCCCACCTCCGGTCGTGGTAAGCGCACGGGTGGACTCGCCATACTCCCCTCCCTCTTTTCCCCTTGTTCCGGTCCACCGCCGCCGCCCCAATCACCGGCAAATCCGCCGCCGTCGGCCGCCGTCGCCCTCTCTCCTCTCTGCTCTGTTTCGGGGGAAGAAGACGGCCATTTTGCCCATAACCCCCTGTTGAATATCGTAATCAACCCGCAGTCCAAGCTACAGGACCCTCTCTCTCTGGTACCTTTACACATGACCCCCTGAGCTTTAAAAAAATTAACCCACAGTCCATCCGACACTATTCTCTCTCTCTCTGTCTTTTTCGCCAGAGGCCCTCGGACTTTTCTGTAATTACAAATAGGTCCTTATTCTTTAAAAATAGCCCTAAAACCCCACTAAACTCGTCATTTCATGCGCCAAATTAATCCCGTTTGACCCCAAACTCCACCACAATATTCACCAATATATTTCCGCCAAATCCATCCAGTCCATATTCAAAAATGATCATGTCATCATCCGCTCTCATTTTCCGTTCTTTCTTTCGGAGCTCAATAAAAGCTTTTTCTTTTATTTATTGTATGCTTGTTGTGTGTGCCGTAGACTCCGCTGTGAACGAGGAAGGACTCGAGGAAGAGCAGTGCTACGAGCAGGAGCTTGGAAACCAAGACCCCGGGCAGGAATCCCCCGAGGGTTGGGAGAACGGCAAGTGCAATCCCACCCTTTGATGCATACTTTTGTCCTAGATTTTATAAACACAACCCATGGCCTGTTTTATAAAACTTGCATGATTTTACCGCTAAACCCAGTTGGATAGCCATCCCTTGATTGCTATGACTGCTTCCTTGACAACCTAGATTAATGTTTGAATATGACAATGCTCTGTTTGGATATTAATCACTGCTAGAAATGCTTAGGAACGTTTTACTTCTATACACCCCATTACAATCACTTGATGTTTACAAAAGCAACCGTGTGCGTGCTTTAAAATAAAAGAAATGGATTTTTGTGAATAAAATGAGTATCCGTATGGGATGAGACAGACGGTATTTCTTGTGTAAAATGCCGAGGTGAGCTCGAACCTGTGTGGTTGAGCATGGTGGGAGTTGTCTATCCTGTCACATTTTTTGGGATGATGTTGATGTGTCATCTAGCCTAACCCAATTTATTGTACCACCACTTGACCGTTGTATGTGGCAACGGCCTAGCATAAATCCCACTAGTTAAGCTGTTGGTTATGTGGTGTGCTGGTGAGCAACAGAGGGCCATGGAGCCGGGGATACGATCTATGTGAGGTGTGCCCCTGGGTGGAACCTCGTTGGTAGGTTGCTAAACCCCCTGGTCGCGTATGTGATAACTTGTCAGTTTAGCTATGGTGGGTAATGGCTTTGATAGGAGCTGCACTGGCACTAAGGTGTTCATGCTGTGGTAGCCTACTTGTGGTTGTGTACACCTCTGCAGAGTTAAAACCTATCCGGATAGCCGTGCCCACGGTATTGAGCGAGTTACGGCTTGGTCACTTCACTAGTCCCTTGTTTCGGTGTAAGAAAGCGTTTGGTGTTTGGTTGAGATGGGAAAAGTTTCGTCATGGGCTACGACAGATGGGAAATCTGGTAGCATTAAACTTGTGTGTGTAAAAATGCCGCATTTATTGATCCTATTAAAAGAAATATTTGTGAAAACCCATTGCGAAAATCAACCCTCTGCATGAGTAATAAAACTTGCTTTGCTGCTAAATGAACCATGAGCCATCCTTGTTATAATACTTGCATACTCCTGTTATACCCCTCCGTGGTTGTGGTTGTGCTTGCTGAGTACGTATGTGCTCACCCTTGCTCATTTCTGTACAGAGGCAGACCCGGACTTTGTGCCTGAGGATATCGTCTAGTGGGGTTCGTTCTGCACCCAACCTTTGCCTGTGTGTTAGGGTCACCCGCTGGAAGCCGCATGCGTTGCCACTCTGATGAAGACCTCTATGTTATCAACCTTTTTATCTGGAGCTTAGTGTTAGTTCTATTTGTCGTGGCCGTGCAATGCCACCGTTTCCCGTAATGTTGTTTTTGAACTGAACTATCTGTTGTAATAATGTGAACCAGCATCCTGGGACTGGTATTTGTATCACATTAAGTTCTCTCTTTCGAGGGGACGCTTCAAGAACTCATCTCAGTCGAATATCACATCCATACAACGATAAAAGGTTCATTACATGACATATATAAAAACATAGCGTCTGGTACAAGCCCTCTGGGCTAAGTCGACAATAAGAAACAACTGCGCAGCGGTAGCTAGAACATCAGGGTCCACTCCTCCACAGGCATCCTTGAGCGTAGCGCACACCCTTCAGTCGTACCACCCGTCCTGGTTGAACTCGTGGTCGGGGTCTTCACCTGAGAACCCAAAGTCTGTCCCCAAGGAAATGGGACAGGTCCACGTCACCAACCATAATATGATGCAAGCTTTAAAGCGGCCTATTCTAAGGATATAGAAATAATCAAGGTTTGAGCCAGGGTTTTCTTATGCAAGTAGCAGCAATAACCCAATTTCATCTCATCACCAACTCCCGCTCACACACACACGTCCACTCCCCAAAACCAACCATCAGCCTCACATTTTCCCATCGGGCTCGTCCTGCCACAGCAGGTTCCTCGAAAACATCATCCACCAATCACCTTTCACTCACTAGTCGACTCGGTGAGCTCCCTCCCCACCTCGTCTCAACAGCCTCAGCTGGACCAATCTCTCATAACCCAATTCAAGGATGAGGTAAGAAAGCAGATTCCCATGCTAGCTGGGGCTTCTCAGAAATGGGTCGTCCGTAACCGTGGACACGGCTATACGTATAGTTTACACTCTGTAGAGGTGGCACTCCAGGAATCCATCCGGGCTGCAAGGCTAGTCCGCAACCAACCTGAGACGCAGCCCACAGCAAAGACCCTAAACAGTAACGGCGCCAATCCTGTCTCCCTAGGCTCGGGAAACATCCGATCTAACATCTGCCCCAGGGTCGTGAAACCTTCCCACCAGGGCCAGTCGGGGGCCGTGGTAAATCAGGGAGATTACGCCGCAACGAATCCCCCCTACACATATCAAGCTCGATTCTCCTACAGTCTCGGCGCCGCACTAGAGTAGGCTTGCTGGAACCCTCCCCATACGGGGTAGATGGTGGGCACGGTAATCCCAAGTCCAAAGTGGGGGCACGACTCGGTCCTTAATTATCGGTAAAGCGAGTATCTACGTCATAAGCGATCCGCCGCAACGGTCCGCAATCGGCACCCATAACAGGTATTGCCGCCCAAACTCCTCAGGTACTCTCCGAGTACCAATCCCCAAGGAACCATGTACCCGCAACAGGTACCCCATAGGGACTGCCCGAGTGCAGCCCCTCAGCACCTCGATCAACGATCGAGTTGTTATTACTCGCTTACACCGCCTAGCTGCACTACTTCTCCCAAACCACCCATAACTCACGCCAAGAGGATCAATCACAACCATCCCAACACATGCATAGCATAGCATATTTCATAAAGTGAGTAGTAGGTAGCAAGGTAACAGGATAATAAAAAAGGCAGTGCAGGTTTATCATGCGAGTAAAGTAAAGCGCTAGCATACTAGTTTGCATGTCTAATAGGTATTTCAGAGAATGGTCGGGCGTGAACCTGGGCAAAGGTCTTCATCCTCGTCAAAGCAGTCGTTGTAGTGGTCCGGCTCCTCCTGACTCTCCGGAGCTCCTAAGATCGCGGAAAATAAAATAAGACGCGACTACTAGCAAAGAAACACTAAAACAGCGACGAAAGAAGACTCAAATAACACCAAACTCTACACTAACGCGTAGATCATGTTTTTAGAAAAATATAGAAACTGGTTTCATATTTTTCTGAGCTACGGTTGATTTATTATTAATTTTTGAAGTTTAAATCATTTTCTGAAAATATTAAATAATTTCCGAAAAAGAAAACAGACAGAAATTAGCCTGCTGACGTCAGCATGACGTCATGCTGACGTCAGCAGTGGGGTCCACCTAGGATGACGTCAGCAGTGGGCCCTGCTGACGTCAGCGTTGACCGGTCAACGGTCAACTCTGGTCAGTGGGCCCCAGCTGTCAGTGACTCACAGAGTATGACAAGTGGGCCCCATGTGTCAGCGCAGTTAAAAGAAAAAGGAAAAAGAATAAACGCTGGCTGGGCTGGAATTGTGGCGCGCTCTGGAGCACACCGGCGGCGATGGTCGGTGGCGGACTCGCCGGAAACGAGGTCGGCTCGGGCCTAGGATGGTTGGAACAGCATGGCTAGGGCTCGGCGGTCACGGTCGAGGTGAACAAGGGCTCAGATTTGGCTTAGGATCGGGCTCACCGACGCGAACGGCGGCGACGCGGCCATGGCGCCGGCGACTCGCCGGTGACTCGGGTAACGCACGCAACGGTGCACGACTTGGGTTCGGCTTGCGCGCTCGCGGCCTCCAGCGACTGCTGGGGCACGGCTAGGTGCACACGCGCGGGCTCGTGGTCGCCCACGGCCGCGCGTGGCCTCGGCGTTCGCGCGCGGCGAGCGGAGCTCGGCCGCGGTGGCCTCGGCTGCGGGAAAACAAGGCGACGGCGGGTTGCAGCGGGGTCAGCGGCGACGGGGACCTGCAGAAGAAGTCGGCCACGACTCGAAGGTCGGGTCCCTGGGGGGCTAGCACGGCGGCGGCGGCGGAAATCGCCGGAGACAGAAGAGAAAGAAGGGGCTCCGCGGTTGGCTCACCTAGGGGGCTCGTCGAGGTACGCTGCAGCTCGGGGAAGGCTTGACGCGGTCTGGCAGTCCTCGTGCTCCTCCTCCCGTCCCTGGTTCGGCTTCTCCTCGGCGGCTCCACGGACGGCGGCGATCCGAGCTTCGGCGGCGGCGTGGAGAAGATGCTTCGGCTTCCCTCTTCTCCCTCCTCTCCTCCACCACTCCTCCTCTGGTCCTCCCCTTCCTTCTCCCCCCCTCGAATTGGAGACTGGATACCCCAATGGGGCGGCGGCGGCTTGAACAGGGAGATGCGGCCGGCGGCGGCTTTTATAGGCGATAGGCTAGGGTTCCCTAGGCACGGACGGCGAGATAGGGGTGCTCGAGCGGCTGCGGACACGCGGCGCATATCGGACGGGCCGCACGGAGCTCGGGTGGTTGGGGTCACAGGCGCGCGGCCGCGGGAGAGAGAGAGAGCGGCGTGAGGAAGATGACGCAGGGGAGAAGAAGAAGGCTGACAGGCGGGGCCCGCCTGTCAGTGGGAGGAAAGGCGACGCGGAGGCGACGCGGCGGGGGAAAAGGACTGGGCCACAGCTGGGCCGAATGGCCGAGCGGGCCGGCTGGCTGGTTGGCTCGGGGAGAGAGTTAAGGGTGGTTTGATGGACTTTGGCCTCGGGAATTCGGCCCACGAAAAGTTAGAAATGGTTGACAATTAGTTTGGCCAATTAGAGTTTGAATTCAAATCTAGAATTTGAATTCAAACCAACCAAAAATCCAAATAAATCCAAATAAATCCAAATCACACTATTTCATCCTTAGCACTTCAAATTGATTTTAAGTTTTGAATTTAAATTGCCTAGGAATTTAGGGAGCAAATAGAAGACACTCTTATATGTTTGTTGACTTGCACAAAATTCACCAAAAAATTTTAAATTCACATTTTTGCACTCAACAAATCCAAAGGGTATTTTTAGGGTTGTTACAGGCAGGAAGCTGGTGGAGGAGAAGGGTGCGGCGACGCTCGGTGTCGGTGTCGGCCGACGAGGATGAGGAGGATGCTCGTGGTGGTGGCGGCTACGCGCTCCGGCCAGGCGAGCTCCATCCAGGGCGGCGGCGAGGCGAGGCTGCGGCGGCCTCGACGGGCGCGTGAGGTCCTTGGCGGCAACGCGGGGGCCGGCGCGGTGACTCCGTCTTCGCGTTCCGTTGCCTCGCCGCGCTCCACCTCGTCCCCACGGCGTGCGGGCCTCTGCTCCCTCTCCGCCGAGAGAAGGCGGGTGACGACGAGATCCGTCGCGGTGAACTCTCCCTCCATCGTCGCGGCGGCGGCTCCAACTCGGCGCCCATGGCGGAGCGCAGCAACAGCACCACGTCGACGGCGACTCCAAGCGGGCGCGGCGCACGGCAGCCCAGGCGAGGCGGCGGCCGGCCAAGCGGACGGCGGCCGCGGGTCCCTACCCTTCCTCGCATCGACGGCTGCGGCGGAAGTCTCGCTCCCTCGACGCACTGCGCCGGGCAGCTTCTCCTTCTCCCTCTCCACCGGCGTGCCTCTCCTCCCTCTCCCTCGCGCGCGCAGCGGTTGGGCGCGCGGGCCCCGCGCCAAGGTGGCCTGGTAGCGTTCGGCCGGGACGCACGCTCTATTTGCCGCTTGCGCTGGCTTTGAAGTCCGTGCCGCACCGTTTAAAGTTTGCCGCTGCAGCTGATTTCTTGCTTGCGTACGCGGTAAGCACGGTAGCGTTCTCACTTACCGTCCCCACTGCGAGCAGCCTGAGGTGAAAGACAGAAAAGGAGCATTCTACTGGGCCTCTTGTGGACACTTTTTACTGGAGACATTCTTTTTTAGTGGCTACTAGAGACAGATAATAATAGCACAAAGCGTAAAAGAAAACTCTAAAGGCATAGATTTTTATGTATATATAAAAGCAGCTGTGAGGACCACCAACTCGTAAGAGCTTGTACAATTTTTTTTTTTGCATAATTGTACGCTGCTGATTCAATGACGAGTGCTGAGGTTGTCTATACTTGCCTGTTGCTGTGGCCTACTCCGTTGGATGATTTGCCCATTCCATCATTCTTCACACGTTGATTGCTGTGAGGACCATTAAGCTCCTCTGTATCATCATGTGATGATGTCTCTTAACGCTCTATAATAGAAGTATATTAATATCCTTCCCTTGGAACCAAGTATATATTAGCACGGTTCATGCTTTCTATTTGGACTAAAGTCCTTGAAGGCATGATCATAAATGACAGCAGAATAGCAGGGACATTCAGTTATACTCCGTAAGTTGGTGTGCGGTCTTCCTGTAGAAATTGAAGCTGTTTTTTTAAAAGAGAATATATTAATATCACAACTTCTGTATCGACCAATGCATATAGCTGTTACTTACCGAGAATATTATACGTACACGCAATCTGAGCTGCAACCCAAACGAGCAGAAAAAACGTCTCGTTTAACTTTAAGTTTAGTTCTGTTGTCCTTTTTGACAAACGTGATGACACCTTGGTAGCCGTCATGCGAGGTCTGATCAGATAATGCTGTACTGGGTTCGCAGATATGTTGCTTAGCTAAGTGAAATAGAATATAAGGAAGAGAAAGAAGAAGGACAAGAGCTCAATGCCTCGATCTATGTTTGGAATGATTTTTTTTTCCTGTTCCTGCTAGTGTAATTCCTGATCTCATCCATGTTTCTTTCTCCAAGCAACTTGTCTCACCCTGTATTCCCTGCCTTGGTATGCCGAGCGCCGAGCCGAGGCTTCATTTTTGTACTGAAGTTCATGTAGCTCCTTTCGTTCATTTACATCGCAAACTGTTCGAAAACTGTAGTTCGAGCTAGCTTGTTAGAACTGTGGGGACTAACATGCGCATCTCTTACAACATCAATCAGATAAAATTACCAATACATTTAACATAAATAAATAGATTCAGTGACTTAAGACATATGCCTATCCATTTTGTATTGAGAGAGGGTGTGAGTGTAACTATAAACTATAAAGATCCATGCCTTTTTTTTCATGAACAATGTTTTCCTCTTGTGTTTTTTGTTGAGAATTCCAGCATTACTATTGAATTGAGCTACGTGAGCTAGCTGCAGGAAGGGTGTCTCCAAAAGTGTTTAGTTCAATTTTAATTATTGTGCACATTAAGTTTCTGGTTGATAGAAAAAAATGCTGTTTAGCCGAAATATGATTGTATATGTATTTAGTAGCAACTTACATGAGGACTATAATTCCAAATAAATTAGTCAATAATTCACACATCATTTTTCAGTACTATTACACATAAATGCTCTAGCATACATAGACCAATTTTCTCAATTCACACACTGTATATATCATTTTGTTATGCATCTCTTAAATATTATAAATACACACGAGATTAAAAATGGGCATATGGCACATGAGTTTATACCATAATTTTGAAGTATCCAGTACTTCCTTTGTTCTAAATTATATATTATTTTTTTATAGATATAAACTTGCTATGTATTTAGATATACACTATGTCTAAACACATAATATATATCAAAAAAACATAAAGAACAATAATTTAAAACGGAGTACGGACTAGCTTTGGTGTTACAGTTCGGTTACGACCCAGTAAAAAACCCTCAAGCTGTGATGCAGTGATGTATCTATTCATGGTCAAATACTTTTGCTCAACCCATAGAAAATGAAGAAAACTCACCATCACCTTGCTAAAAAAAAACAGCAGCGTTGATAGCCTATACACACGCGGGCCGCGCTGGCCTCAAGCCGCATCAGCTGGTCACGCACAGTTACGCTTCCCTTTTTTCTTTCTCCTCTCCACTCCTTCCGCTCCCCTCACTCTCTCCGTCTCTCTCTCTCTCTCTCTCTCTCTCTCTCAGCCTTCCTTTCCTAGCGGCGACGAGAGGGCGAGCGGCGCCGCCCTTGGTCGGGTCTTCGTCGGGCGCGTCGCCGGCGACGAGCATCTCGCAGGTACGCCCGCCCATTCCCTTCCCTTCCTGCTGCGCGAAATCGAGCGCCCAAAACCCTAATGTATGCTGTTTCCATTCGGATCTGACCATGTATTTCGCCTACTAACTTCGATTTTTTGCAAAAATTATGGGTGTACACAGTCCGATACTGGGTCCGGCCCCGAACCCAGGTGGGATCCGGAGAAATCTCGCGATACTTTTCAGGAGCATGTGATCCTGAGCAACCGTGGGTACAGTCAGAAATGTCTTCAGTTGGGAGCAGCAGTGGCACCAGGGCGGGGAATGGTGCCGCTGCCATCAGTGCTGCCGCGACGGCAGCAGGCTCGGCCGACGCCAGATTCCACTCCCAACTACTACAGCAGGACAGGGTACATACACTACACGACTTCTTGTTCCATGGCCGCATGAAATCGGACTCGTGCTTTAGCTGCAGCTTTTGCCTCGCATGCTTTGGATATGTGGATGAGGACGGGGATTTCTAGTAGGCCTTGACGACCTAGATCGGCACAGCCTTTGCGTACTTAGTACGAATCGTACTGTCCACCAGTTGGTTAGAGCTTGAAACAGGGGCATCTTTACCTCCAATAATTAGGCTTCAGTACTACTTGCTTGCTTGCTTCTATTGAATATTTTGTTCAATTGACTTTTGTTTTTGCTGCTGTTGTTGAAATGCACACACTTGGCACTCCTACTTTATTTTTTTCAGTTCCGGAACACTGCCTTGCTCTTGCAATAGTATTCCTGCAAAGAATCTATATACTACAAAATTGTTGATTTTAGGAACCCTGGATACCTGCAGCCCTGCACACATGGTTTACAGTTGAAGTCAGAAGCAAAATACCTTTTACACCTGGGATAATCCTGTTGTATGATAACATCTTTATCCACATGAAGACCTTCAGATTTTTCTGAAACACTAGCATTTCTTATCCTCTACTGCAGCACTACCTTTTATGCTTACTTATTGGTATATAATTTCCTTTTCCATTATTATAGTTAAAAATCGGTTCTTTGTAATAGCCATACATTTTATTTCTGTATCTAGCAACAGCTAAGGTATCTGCTTGGACTAATATGTACTTCTCTACTATAAACAGCGGAGCAGATGGGCTGGCTGCTTTTCGGGTCTATCATGTTTTGGATTGCAGAAAGGTGGGAAAAGAATAGTTCCTGCATCACGTTCTGATGGGAACGGATCGGCTACTCGTGGGAATGGTGTCCAATCCGGTGCCAATTCGAACCAAAACGTGCCTGTAAACTTATCTCTTTTGGCTCCTCCATCATCACCAGCATCCTTCTCAAACTCTGCGCTTCCTTCAACTGCTCAATCACCAAACTGCTTTCTGTCAGTATCGGCTAACTCTCCTGGTGGTCCGACATCGAATATGTTTGCTGTTGGGCCATATGCTAATGAACCTCAACTTGTCTCACCACCGGTCTTCTCAACTTACACAACTGAGCCATCCACAGCACCATTGACCCCGCCACCTGAACTAGCTCACGCAACTACTCCCTCGTCTCCAGATGTTCCATATGCTCGATTTCTTTCTTCTTCTATGGACATCAAAACTGCCAGCAAGGATCATAGCATGCCTTTCTTATCAACAACCTATTCTGGTGGTTCAGGACTCCAGGCATCTTACCCACTTTACCCTGAAAGCCCCTGTAGCAGCCTCATATCACCTGCTTCAGCGACTCCGAGGACTGGGCTCTCCTCACCTATACCTGAGCAAGAGGTTCCTACTGCCCATTGGAAGACCTCTAGGTCAGCCTGTGACACTCCATACTTCAGAGCTTCTCCCATTCCTGAGCAGGAAGCCTCTGCACAATGGAAGACGTCCAGGTCTGCCTGTGATACACCATATGCCAGGACCTCACCAGCCAATATTTTTGGGCTGGATTCATCTACACCGAGAAACTACATGTTAGATAGCAACTTCTTTCGGCCAGCAGCATCTGCTCAATTCTACCTGGACCAGGCACAGCAGACATTTCCACATAACGGTGGGAGAGTTAGTGTCTCCAGGGAGAAGCAAGATGCTGATGAAATTGAAGCTTACAGAGCCTCATTTGGGTTTAGTGCGGATGAAATTGTCCAAACTCAGTCTTATGTGGAGATACCAGATGCACTTGACGAGTCATTCACTATATCACCATTCGGAAATATTGCTCCAGCTACTGAGATGTGCGCATTTAATGATCTGCCTAATGATGCTCAGAAGGTGGATAAATCATCCGTCTATGTGAAAGATGGCACAAGTCCAAAGAAACCAGCCAACCAGTTCTCCGTTGATTCTCCAAACAAAATGCTGCATTTGGATGTATTCAAAGGTAATATCCTAACCTTTATTTCTCCACCATTCTATTGTATCTGGGCATACCAGAATCAAGCTGTGGATTTTCTGGCTACTATGCCGAATAATTATCGGCTAAATGAAACACTACTTTGTAAACTGAACTATGCGTCTTTTATCAGTACAGCCAAATTTGAATATGAACAAATTTGTGATCCGTTGCAAATGTTGTGTTTCTATTTCCTCATATGCTTATTATTGTGTTTTTATCTTCACTTCACATTGCAGGGACAAAAGGTGGCCATCAGTCTGAGGATGAGGGTATTGCGAAAGACAGCCATCCTTTCAGAAAGGCAACGGATGAAATATCACTAAAACCTATAGAAGTAAGGAAGAAATCTCCTCCTGGCCATTCATGTTCAGATGCAGAAATCGAGTACAGAAGGGCAAGGAGTTTGAGGGATGCCAACGGCGTTTTCTCGCGGCGCAGTGCATTGGCAAGACAACTGCACTAATAAGTCACTAGTATGCAGGATAATTTCATAGTTTATGTAGCCTAGTGTGCATCGGATGTGAGCTGCTGTTAGAAGTAATCTGTAGGCGAAGAGTAGCCTTTTGTCGTGTCTGGGGATTATATTACCAGATTGTTCTCTGGATATGTGATGGTGAGCTTGTACTCTGTTTGAACTCCAAGATCCTCCTTTGTAGACACTCTAATCGTCCGCAGGAGCAGTGAAATGAAAGGGCGTTGGCACATTACAGGGCTGTGTTTTGGTATTCCAGATGTGGGCTGTGTTTCTGGCAAGACTGTTTTGTTGGTCCTGACATGGCTTGTGTTTGAAATTTGCATTCTGGCGATTGGACATCTTTGTGATATTGCTATGCACAGACATAGCAGTGCAAATGTGCTTCTACTTTGTTGTTGATAATGGCGGCGCTGGGTGGTCACTCTGGCGGCTGAAAACATTTGCAATCTGCTTAGTTACCATTCGGAAGGAGAGAAGTTTGCTGTATTCTGCCATTTCAATTCGATTTGTTTGTTTCCATGATGATTTGCTTGCTCCCATTTCTTCCTGGAGCTAGTTCCCATCCGAATGTTTCTTCAGGTGTTGGTCAGCAATACAATAAATTTGTGAAACACAATCTGACGTCTAGAATCTTGGACATGGAAAGCAACAGCTGATCGACGTCAAGAGCATTTTAGACTCGATCTGGTCTGTTGTTGATTATTTATCTGTTCTGCTACATCAAGATATCTACGTCTCTTATACATACTGAAGATATCTTTTGGTCATCTAATGCCTGGGATATTGAAGTCTGAAAATTTGCAAATAGCATCTTTCCTGAGAGTATACGGTATACTAGATGCTTATGCTATTATATAAAATGTTCATCTTTAGAATTCTTTGGGGGTGGTGCCAGTTTGCTTGTTCCCTGGATTTAGCCCTGTAGCGTGGCGTGCCTGCCCTAAAAACCAATAGTAAAAAATATCTCAGGTGCTATTGTTATGTTAGAATTGATTGCTCCTAAAAAACGCTTGCTCAAGCGTGTCGACGGAAAATGAAGAAAAATATTAGGTCGCTAACATAAATGAGAATTCTTTTTATGAAAATTAGACACTCAATTCACTGGTAGATCTTTTAGCTCTGAAAGCTCAAAGCCTCGAGCTATCGGTCGTCCGTGCAACTTTTTGTGGAAAGTGCAATGGAGATGTAATGGCTTTGGCCTGCTCAAGGCCCCTGGAATGAAATTCAGATGGGGAATCGCCCCCGGTGACCCTAAAAAAGAGAGAATTTTGAGCAAGAATAGCTTAAGACGAGGTTGGCATGAAGACGAAGAGTGTCAAATAATGTGAATAAGAAAATAAGGGCTTGGTTTTGGTGATGATGATACGAGCATGTTTGGCACAGCTCCAACTCCAGAAAATCTATAGGGTTCTTGGAGTTGGGTATGAGGAGCTCCAGAAAATCCTGGAGTTGGAGCTAGAATTATATAGAGAGTATTTAGATGAATCATTTTGTTTATACCTTGTACTAAATATTAATATTTAAGATATATTAATTTAACATAGAAAGTGCAAATCTGTACGGGAGTTTGGAGTTGGAGCGGTGCCAAACAGGCCCTTAGTATGATCTATGAGATGTTTGTGCTTTAAAAACTTTGATGTTTAGCCGTTCCATTATCATCAGGCAGGGCCCACTGTGATTTTGTAAAGTAGTATGTCTGGTTTGATGCTGATGATGATCGCTAAAATAGTGTTCATCCCATGTCATGTCATCTTCTCAGAAATGATCTTTTATTGTTATTTTGTAAGAACCGTGATTTATAATAAGGGAAGTCGTAAGGGTTTGCCCCTTTTCCATGTCCAAAAGGAAGAAAAAAGTTTAAACATGGGGCTACTAGGAGAAAGTTCATGAGTTATGGTCTTATGATTATTTCATGTAAACATGCCAAGATTTCACATTGCCATGGCCTCATGCACCGAAAACTTCCTCCGGTTTAGTTTACATAATCTCAAAGGGGAACCTTCCCAATTCCAAATGTAATGATGCTTTGGACATCTGTGATATGTACAAAGTTTCTTCCAAAGGCTTCATGGCAGCATGATCCATCTACCCTCAAACTTCCTCCGATTTAGTTTACAGAACCTCAAAGGAGAACCTCCCCAATTCCAAATGTCATGATGCTTTGGACATCTGTGATATGTACAAAGTTTCTTCCAAAGGTTTCCTGGCAGCATGATCCATCTATCCTCAACCCTATAGCAGCTAGTGTCTAGCTATTGGGCTTCTTGTTCCACCCAAATTATCAAGGTAAGAAAACCTCTTGGTTGCAATTGATGAAATTTTTGTCAGCTTTGGACCGTTAGCGCCCTCCTTGGCATATGTTCTGAGATCTTGGTCCCGTGGGCCCACCAAGTCGAACAGCGTCGCTGTAAGTGGTTCCATTCTCCTCAACTTCTCTACCTCCGCCTTAGCATCCGAGACAACCTTATCTGTGTCGTCTGAAGTTAAACTAGGGATTCGCATTGAATCTGCGTTCTTGGGATCTTGGGTGGCCAAGTCTGCATTGAGAACATCTTCGATTCGAGACATAACGGTGAAAGCTAAGCTCTCAAGAGTCCTGGAGTAACTCTCCAAGATGGCAAGGCCAACATCCTGAAAAGAAAAGGATGAGGGGAGATATGCAAGGTATGTGAGTCAACAAAGCACTGTATCGTATCTGTAAAAGGCAATGAGAATTGTGAATGTTTTCTGTACCCTATTGCATTGGATTTTGCTTATGTCTAGAGCCGATTGAGCAATGCCGGGAAATCTGTGCTTGATAAGGAGAAGAACATTCTCGGCCCTCCCTTCAAACTTTCCCCTCTTCTCGTGACTGACCCCATGTCCCCATGACAATTTGCTGTCCTTATGGGTCATTTTCTTCTGCCAGATGACTACTGAGGCTTCGACTCGGTTCTTCAGATCAACAATGTTGTATTCATCGGACAGGTCTACAGAACTTAAAAGTTCTTCAGGGTCAAAATAATCGTCGGTTATAAGTTTGTACATTGAATCTCCAAGGGTGGACTTCCCATTCTAGCAGACATAACAACAAAAGGTGGTAGGGTTATATTGTTAGAATTATTGTAAAAAGAATAGGACAATGCATTAGCAATCTGGTCTTATGGATTACCTTTGGTAGGGACTCCATGTATGCTTCTGGAACCTCCATTTCCATCAGAATATTAGCATTGATGGCCATTGCTGCCTTGAGGACTTGTGCAACGAGATCCTTCTGGTGTTGAAGCCATTTCCTGTATGCATCTGACAGACCATTAGGAGGGACCCTAACACTTGGGAGCCACCATTTGTCATCCTGCCTCGGCACGTTGCCCTTCTCCGATTTGTCTGCATCTTTCGATACATACCAGAATTCCTGCTTGTCCTTGAAACTATCAAGATATTCCTGTTCCACGAGAGAAATATGCAATGCAAAAGTTAGCACTTGAGATATCCCTCTGAATCGGTTCAGTAGAAGATCAAGATGAGCAGGCCCATGCTTACAAGGAGCATCCCGTCGAGCTTGCGCAAAGCAGGTATGTTCATCTGTAGATCTTGACGCTGCTGGGTTACCATTATCTGTTTGACAGGAAGACGGGTCAATTGCAATTCAAGGCAGTTGAGTTGCAGCAATGGTATGTACCATTGGATAATCGAATTGGGACAGTGAAGCTGAATAGTACAACAAGCAGTACTGAAAATGGGGGATTTCTTACCTCCATGCAGGTCCCGTTCTCGGACACCTGCTGCGAAGGAACAAATTCGACAATGTGATCGGCGACGGACAAAAGCCAGTCGATTTCCTTCGTCCACCGCGCTTGCTGGTCGGCGGCCATCGGCTGCAGACGGCGCTGCTCACCAAACACAGAGGCTGAAAAGATGTCATCACGAGAAATAATGCCCAGTTAATCAGGGTTTCCATTAGAAATCGAGGGCTGCACAGATTGTGGAATCGCAGAAGGAAAGAAATGATCTCTCGGAAAAGGATAGGGAAACAAAACGATGATTGAAAGAGAAGAGGGATTACCAGCAAGATTAGTGATGGCGTTGGACAGGGCAAGAGCAGAGGACACCCCCTTGCCGGTGCCGGACATGTCCTCTCCGAGCAGCAGCTTGGAGAACTTCTCCTTCACCATCTCCGCATCTGCAACCCACCACCAACGCAGATCGTCATTTCTCCGACAAGATTGGAATTCGCAACGGCAGTTCGACGTTCACGGCCCAAGAAAAAACCGTCACCTGAGGGCGGGCCCTCATGCCGGACCGGCCTGGGCGGCACCGCGGCCGACGACGAGCTCCCGTCCGCCGCCTTGTCGGACGGGCCGCCGGCCAGCGGCGGCGGAAGGTCAACCGACAGCCGGCTCCCCTTGGACCCGCAGCTCCTCGACAGAACCCGCCTGGTGGAAGGCCCCGCCGGCGGCACCCCCTCCATGGGGCAGCTTTCCTTGCCGTCCGAGCCCAGCGACAGCGGCGACGATGACGACGCCGACCTCCGCCGCCTGAACGAGAACCTTTCGAGCCCGTGGCCGATCTTCTGGAACGGCCGGGCCATCACGGGCGCATGGCTGGCTGGCTGCCTCTGCCTGGCACGCGCGCGCGCTGCAGCCTCCGCGATGTCAACGTGGGGGAGAGCCTTTTCTTGGTCGAGAGAGGGGAGAGGGGCGGTGGCTGGCTAGATTTCGGGAGGCGAGGAGAGGAGAGGGAAGGGGCGTTGCGATCTCTGCTGGCAGGCAGGCTGCGGTTGCTCTGTTCGTGGGTGGCAGGAAGGCCAGGCGGAGCAGAATTGGTTGGGTTCGTTGCGTTCTTGTCTGCACGCACCCCCGGCTTGGGTGGGAAACGGCAACGTTCTTCCCAGCATGCGGCCGCGAGGCTTCTTTTTATCGTGCGCGGCCGCCGGAGCCCGGTTGGGATGGCTGGCCCGCCAAATATAAGAACGACGCACGCCTTTAATTTGGGTAGCAGTGTAGCACGGCTCGCGAAATCTTCCGCTGCGCGTGCGATAATGTCACGAGCCGTGCAGGACGGCGGCGTTTGGACCATCGCGTGGATGGGAGAGGATAGCGAAATAAATGTGTACAGATCTTTCACTTTCACCGCGGTTAGTACTGCGATTACTTCTGAAGAGCGTTAGTTAAAAGCATATATAGCAGTAAAAAAAGAAATTGGTAGGTTCAGTGTATCCTCAGCAACGAGCAGGTAAATTCCAAGTCACATACTCAAAACTCACAACAGAGCAGATGCAAACGGGATCTTAGTGAGTTAGGGATGTGTGAATGCGCTGCGATACAGTCATGCGCTCGTTCGCACGAGTTACAACTCGCAAGCAGGCGAACATCAACCATCAAGCCATCAAACATTCAGGCGAACACAGCAAGACGAATCGAGGAGGCCAGCTTCTCGTGAGAACCTCAGGCATTCTCATGCATTTTATTATTTTTCGCATGCCCTGCTACGGCCTACGGCCCAGTAGGCCCTCGGCAAAAAGGCCCAGTCAAACACCACCACCGATGGAGGAAAAAAACCGGCCGACGCCAGCAGCAGAGTGGAAAAGGAAAGGAAAATTTTCTCGAAACGAAAAACTGGGTCATCCGTCGCGGCCCGACCCGTACTTGAGCCCGAACTCCCGGAATCCGATCTCCATGTCGGCGGCGGCGACGAGCAGCTCGGCCGCCTGCGCCGGCTGCAGGATCTCCACCGCGCGCTTCATCGTGCGGATCCGCAGCGCGTCCGCCCCGTCCAGCACCGCCCCGACCCGGCGCACCAGCCCGCGCACGTCCAGCCCCGACCCCTCGCCGCCGCCGCCCCCGGCCGCCACGACCACCACGCCGTCGCCCTCCTGCACCCGCGCCATCTCCCTCGACAGCGCGTCCTCCTCCGCCACGGTGCGCCGCTGCAGGTCGTCGACCTGCGCCAGCTGCGCCGGGCTGAGGTCGCCCAGGTTCCCCGACCGGACGCCCAGGAGGAGGTCCGGCAGCTGCGCCTCGAACCGGCGGCCGGACTCCGTGTAGAGCAGGTGGACCAGCGTGGTGGGCCGCCACCCGGCGAGCCAGTGCGCGGCGCCGCGCTCCGCGGGGCTGGCCCACGGCGCCGACAGCGTCCACACCGGGTCCAGCTCGGCCCGCGCCGCGCAGTAGGACTCCAGGTGGGCCACGAACCGGCCCACCAGCGCCTCCAGCTGGGCCGGGTCGTCGGACCAGCGGGCCGACCTGAGGTCCCGGCGCAGCGCGCGCAGCCCGCGGAACCAGAGGTGGAACCGCCGGGTCGCGGCCTCCAGCTCCATTCGCAATGGGGGGAGGCGGCGGCAGCCGGGCAGGGGCGCGGCGCGGCGATCGGGGAGGTGAGGCGTGTCAACGGCCACGGCCCACGGGGGCGGACGGGCTGTGGGATTTATAGGGGGCGGGCGCGCGATCGGAGCCGTGGAGCGGAGGCGAACGGACGGCTGCGGGCGCGCGCCGGCCGGGCGTATGAGGCGCCGAAAGGTGGCGCGCATGCAGGAGCCCATGTGTGCCCAGAGCACTGGACGGCGACGACGCCGGGCAGGCCGAGCGGGGTGGCTCCGGTGACGTGGCCCGACGTGCCAGTGGGTCTATGGGTGTCGTGACGCACGGCTTGGTTTGGTTGGTGCCGCCCGCCCAACAATATTGCCGCTGGAGCACTAGAAACTGCGAGGGTGAATTTTCTCATGGAAGCTTACAGCCTACTCGATCAAGGAGCATTTTGTCACCGGCCGCTGTCTTCTTCTCGATCAAGCGAGTCTCCGTTCACGGCCGCCCACGCTCGCCGCCACCGGCTCGACGCCATTGACCAGTCGGTAACTCGATCTAAGCCAACATCGAGGAAGGAGGGCTTGTTCACTTCATTGAAAATATCAGTTTCGTGACGCACGGACGCGAGCGGACGGACTAGTAGGTACACGTCTAGAGGATCTAACCACTTCACCAGCGGCCAGGGAGTAGAAGTTTGGGCCATTCGAGGCCAAAAGTTTTGGGTTGGATTCCATTCCATCTGGCTGGCTGAGGATGTTTAGCATTGGACAGCATTCATGTGTGCCACTGTTCACTCATCTTTGCTGGAAACAGGGAGCGTTCTCGGCGGCCTGATCTTCGATTATAAAATATAGTTGGGCAGAGAAGACAATGGGTGTGTTTAGTTCCAAAAAGTGGTACAAAAAGTTTAATGAAAATGTCACATCCGACATTGTAGCGCACTGTAGCACTTTTCGTTTGTTTGTAGTAAACATTGTCCTACCATGACCTAACTAGGCTCAAAAGATTCGTCTCGTCGTGTACATTAAAACCATGTAATTATTTTTTTATTTACCCATGTTTAGTGTTCCATGCACGAGGAGAGAGATTTGATGTGATAGGTAAATAATGATGTTTGGAGAGAGAATTTTGGGAAGTTTGGTGATTTGACGGGAAACTAAACACAGCCAATGTGGATAGCGTCGTCTGCTAGTGGCCTTGTTTAGTTCCACCCAACTCAAAAAATTCTCCCAAACTTTCTCTCTCCAAACTTCACTATTCACCATCACATCAAATCTGTCTCCTCATGCATGGAGCACTAAACGTAGGTAAATAAAAAACTAATTGCATAGTTTTGATGTACACGACGAGACGAATCTTTTGAGCCTAGTTAGGTCATGGTAGGACAATATTTACCACAAACAAACGAAAAGTGTTACAGTGCGCTACAGTGTTCGATGTGATATTTTCACCAAACTTTCCCCCCTTTCGGTAAGTGAACACCCCCAGGAGGTCAGATTTCTACTTTCCGGCATCGATAATGGAATCTTTATATGCCGGGCTGCCGGCAATGGCGGGCGGCGTGCCGGCGTGGCTTCAGAAGCTGACTTTGCTACAGTGTGTATACACACACACTAGCATATGCTGCCAAAACACTAGACGGGTATGCTAGATTGCTAGCACATTTTTCTGATGTACGTGATGCCTTATGCCTGATGGGCTGATGGCGCCTTTAGAGTTCAGACACATGATGATGTAGGGAATGCAAAGCGGAATCCACTAGGATTACTCTTCCTACAACTTTACATTTACAGCAGGAGAAATGCAAAGGAGATGACAGATGCTGGATGCATGAACAGAGGTTGCATGCAAAGTATGCACAGCGTGAGCCTGAAGAGTGGTTTCTTCAGAACACATCAGACGGGTTTCATTTCATCCCTTCTTGCCAATTAGCTTGCTTCCGCGGTGGAAAGGACCTCCAGCTCTGCCCACCAGAGCGGGGACAGTCTCGGCGTCGCTGCGACTGGCGAGATGCCAATGGCTTCCCTCAGCCTGGCAGTGATCTCCCTCATGCTCGGTCTGTTCCTCGGATCACTCTGGATGCAAGCGTGGATCACCTTGCCGATGATTGCGAGTTCATCTTCCTTATGATCATTGAGTGTAGGATCAAGAAGAGAGGCTATGCTCCGGTCACCGTTGCTTATGCACTCCAGAGCCTAAGATGAAGGAACATAACATCATTTTGATTTATCAAGAATTTTTTTTTTCAGTTAAGATGATGTTCCATTGTTGTTGACTGTTGTCCTTACCGAGCTGACGAGGGAGCGCTCTTGTGCAGGGTATGGAAGCTTTCCCGAGATGATTTCGAGCAGCAGAACACCGAAGTTGTATACATTCCCTGCTAGGCCAGCAGACACTTGTTCAGGGTTATGGTCAAGCTCGCCATTTGTCTTCATTTTCCCTTTGGAAATCACTTCATGCCAAACACTCATGTCAACGATCTGCAGAAACCACTCAGGTTGGATCAAGTTAGTAGTTGCTTCATTCTGATGCTGAACAGCAGCATGGTGATTCAACATGCGCTCATGTTGGATCAATTTGGTTAAGTGCAGGGACTACAAATCAAATGTCAAATTAGATATACGACTAGCATATAGTAGTATGTAGTACGTACCTTTGCGGCACCATCTTCAGAGAGCAGTACAGAACTGGACTGCAGGTCAGGGTGCACCACTGGAGGGTCGAGCTCATGCATGTGCTGGATACAGTATGCTAGTCCCATAATAATCCGCATCCTACCTCGCCAACCGATGTGCTCAAAATCATCGTCTGCAAAAACATTTTTTCCGAAACTGTTAATTAGCTGTGGACCATATTTGGAAAAACTACCCTGCTCAATGGTTGAATTAGCTAGATCATTTACCATGAAGACTCTCATAAAGTGTCCCGTTTGGTGCATATTCAAGCACCATCATCCTGGTGAAAGGTTCCTCCTCCTCACAAAAGCCAAGCAGATTGATGAAGTTTTTATGGTTTATTCGCGACAGCGAGTCTATCTGCTCATCATCCACGAAAGAATTGTAGAATTTTAATGCTAACACGCAATACACAAATTGGGCGAGTTGTTCATCTAAATGGGTCAAATGCCGATAACCTTTTTCCTGAAACAGCTCTCCGAATGCTCTGACCACTCCTTGCTCGATGTAATCATGGTGGATACCACCGCTATCTCAACACCAGATGATAAGGTCCCCTTGTAGACAGTGTAGTGTGGATAACTTGCTATAATGTTACTGAAGTCCTCACAGGCACGTTCCAGCTCTGACCGCTGCAGTTTTGGTACTCCTGCAACGACATCAGCAGGGTTAACTGCAACGACCAGCAGCTCAAGTGCAGATTAAAAGGCAGAGTGCGATCCAAAAAAATAAAAACAAACAGCGAAGTGTCAGGCGAACCTTCTAACTGCATAATGGAAAGACTACAGAATCAACAGAGCAATCGGGGACCTTTTTTTAACAAAACAATCGAGAACTTTATTCTTTCTTTCTGTGCAGGAAGTACAGAGATGTAAAATATTTTTGAGCACATGTATGAACTCGTTGCAAATATAGTAGTACCTGTGACAAATGCCTTCTGCAGCTGGCCACTGAGTCCTGTCTTCCAAGGTCCTATGGTTGCAACCGCACTCTTGCGACATGGCAAAAGCCAACATGCTATTCCAGTAAGCAACAGCACGCCGACCGCCGGAAGAACAATCAGGTACAGCCACTTCATGGATCTTGACAAATGATGGAGCCCATGTCGAGACGGCGCAGGCGCAGGCGCTACCTCTTTGGGATGATTCCCCCTTTGTTGATCATCAATTGCTGGAATCGAGCCGGTTCCATGAGAAGGAACGTGAACAGAAACTGGCGCCGGAATATTTGGCACCGAAGGCGCAGCAAGATTGGTGTCCTGGAGCAGTCTCCGGTGGCTAGGCTGCGCCGCCGGCAGATCCACGGCGGAGCAGCCGCCTATGGCGAGGGTCAACACAGCGAGCAGGAAAGAAGTAGATGCATCCATCGTCGGAGTGCCCAAAGATCACATCAGGTGATGATCAGATAGCCTTGCAAGCGACCTTCCTGACAGAAAAAAGAAAATTAGACCCTGGACAGAACCAGCGGACTTGCATCACCGGCGAACAACTGAAGAATAGGATTGATAAAGAGGAACGGGGGCGGGTGGGGGAGCTTGCTTACAGTGTGAAGAGGAAGACGAGAAAGGATCCCAGTTGCCTCGTGCCCCGGTAGTAGTTGGAGGAACAAGCAACACACTTTTAATTTTCAAAGGGACAAAAAGGGAGGAAAATTGGCCGTACTGCTTGAACGAAACAACTAATTGAGAGGAACGGGTGAAGTTTCGCTGCTCTTTGCTGCGGCGTCACCCCTCTTTGTCAAAGATCGGTTCAATAATAAGTTCAATAACTGGGGCGGGGAATAAAGAAGAGCACCGGAGGACAGGACAGGACGGAGCCCACCATTTGTATACATCTCGGGCATGTTTAGTTCCAAAAAGCAACTCCCAAATACAGTATGCAAAAAGAAGATTCTCCATCACATCAAAATGTCATAACATGCATGGAGTATTAAATGTAGATGAAATCAAAAACTAATTGCACAGTTTTATTGTACTCTACGAGATGAATATTTTGAGTCTAATTAATCAATTTTTGGATAATTTTTCACAAATACAAACGAAATACTACAGTAGCGCAATGATTACGAAGTGACATCTTACTCTCAAATTCACCCTCCCAAATTCTAACATCTAAACACCACCCTCCTCCGTGGAAAACACACAGTTCCGCTTCGCACTGGCACGTAGCTCTCGTCGGGGAGCGGCCACGTACGTACGCATACGATGCCGTCAATCGGCGGCGCCCAACTCTCGACGCGTACCGTTTTTAATCGCAGCCACGGTGGTGGTGGTACGAGACTACGAACGCGTCCAGCTCCAGTCCAGACTTTTTTTGCGCTGCGGCTCGCCCGAAACAAAGACTTGGCAAACCCGGGGCGGGGCGCTGAGACACGCCGCGCGCTCGCCGGTAGCTGTTCGCCTCCGCCCGGGACAAGCGCCGCGACGACCTCGGGGAACGTGGGCCGGACGGACTCCCAAAACGATCGGTTTCAGCTTTCAAGCCGGCGTTCGCGGCGCCAGAGGACAGCGCCCGTTGGCTCTGAATTTTAGCCGTTGCGGTTGGTCCACCACACCAGGCACAAGTCTCAAGTCTGCCTGAACAGCTGTCGATTTCGGAAGGCAGAGGGCACAGGGCAGAGGGAACCGCTCGCTTCGCTTGTCACGGCCAGGACCGGCGGCAGGCGTGACGAGTACAGGTGCATCCGTGTCTTTGTGGATTGCAACGGCCAATCCATCGAGCCCCTTGCTTGACTCGGTGGGCGACGACCGCTTTCCATCCATGTCTGTGTTTCTCGCCGTTGTTGGTAGAGCCAGGTTAACTACTGGCCCTAAGTATAAAAGAAACTACTGACCCGTAACAACTCTTGGTTTGGCATATCGTGGGTGTGGATACGCTGCGAATATCTCGTCATTCGCAGAGGCTTACTACGTATATTATCATTGTCACAGAATGAAAACCAAGGAAAAAGACAGAGCCGCCCCGCAGGGAGGAAGGGTTCAACGGCTTGTGTTAGAAGCAGCACTGAAGGTTAGATAAGCACGTAGTGGGTGCAATTGCTCAGCAACGACAGCGACGAACGCCAGCCATTGACTTGGAACAGTGCTATGTCTACAGGCTAGTAGCAGTATTACCTGCTAAAAAAATGTTAGCGTCATAGATACCTGGCCCTGAGCTAACAATTCACAAAGTCGGAAGAGTTCAGAACTCATCTGCCTATCATAATACTGAAGTACTAGCTCGCTCATTAGTGAAGTCATATCCAGTCTCTGAAGATACATCGAGATCGACATCCACGTTAGAGTTGGGAAGTAGCTCTACATAGAAGAAACTGCACAAACTTCACTGATGAAAGAAAAATGGAAACCTGCGAGTGGCTACCGCCATTTTTTGTGAAAGGGGCTACTCGTGAAAAATGGAAACCTGCAAGTAAAAAAGCATACTAAGTCCATTTCCGGCATGTGGCCAGTGGTCGCGAGACACCCCCCTCCCGTGCTGTCGTCTCAGACGCGACGCGGCCACCAAAGTGTAGTGTAGTGTGGTGGCAAATCTGATTCTTCCAGAAAAATCAAAAGGAGGAAGTGGCGAATCAAGGATATTATGGGCCCAGCCCAAACGGAGGCCACGGAAGGAGAGATGATGGCGCGAAGTAGGAGGCCGTCGCCGTCGTCCTCGTCATGCCGCTGCCCTCGCTTCTCCCGGTGCTGCCGTCCCGTCGCCGGACATACTCCAAACGCGTTGTGATTAGTAGTGTAGTGTACTGTGTATGTACATGTACTGCGCCCTTATTAAACCCATCATGAATTTTGTTGACAGGGAGCTGCATCTTCAAGCAAGCAAGCCTCCTGAAGATGGCGTGCAAGGTCTCTCGTTGCCTGTTTCTCCCACACGTTCTCGCCTCCACGGGTACAAACGGCGTGCATACGCCATGACTCAATCTGAACATTTCCAGACACGACGCCTACCTGGAATGACCGTCCCGTGTAGTTGAGAATTAACCCTTTGGTGGCCAATCCGCGCCGTCCACCTTTCGAATCCGACAGCCCGTGGACTTTGCTATCGCGTCTCCGGCGAGTGACCAGGTAAAACGCGGCGGCAGCGTAGCGTGGCCTCCAGTGGACAGAAACGGAGTGCGTCCGTGCCCACCTGCCGAACAAATCCGTAGCAGATCTTCTTCTAGAAAAACGTCGAGCGTGGCAATAAAGGGGCGCGCTACAGGTACGACTAGATCCGCTTGAGAATTATTATTTTTTGAAATAAAAGAGAGAGAGAGAATTATTATCTTTTTTCTTTCCGAGCGGCGCACACGGTTCTCTTCTCTCTCGAGCAATCTCCGCACGGCACACCACTGACGAGGAGCAGCGCGCGGAATGACGGCGTCGCTGGTATCCGGGGAGGTGGTGAGGCGGGAGGGGCCGGCGGCGGCGGCGGAGGAGGAGGACAGGTGGGCGCGGCTGCTACCGGAGCTGGTGGAGGAGGTGGTGCGGCGCGTGGAGGCGTCCGGCGGGGAGCGGTGGCCGGCGCGGAGGGACGTGGTGTCCTGCGCCTCCGTCTGCAGGCGGTGGCGCGAGGCCGCCGCTACGGTCGTTCGGCCGCTGCCCGAGTCCGGGAAGATCACGTTCCCGGCCTAGCTCAAGCAGGTGAGGAGCCCCCGGGAGCTGGTTTCCGTTCAGCGCGATTCGCCGTGTGTTTTGGTCAATATACGGTCGATTTTGTGTCTTCTATCTCACTGCCGCATTAGAGCTGTAGAAACCCCAGTTTTATGGAGATTGGGATCAGTATATGAACTAAGCTGCGTTTCCTTATGATCTGTCCATTTCCACACTAGGAAACTGTTAAAGTGCTAAGTTTGGAATCTAGAGTAATCCTTGAATTTAGTTCAGGTTTCAATGTTTTGCCTAAGGCGCTAAATAATTTGATATATGTGTTAGGGGAACTTTATGTTTTGTATGCTCTGATGTCCCAAAATCCTAATATATGGCACTAATTTTACATATCAGATGTTTTCATCAGAACTTTTCCCCCCCTGATGTTCTGTCTATTAGGGTTGTAGCTATCTAGGTTTTAGTACACAATTTTGTTCCAGTAGTCCATTTTTTGGTTGAATTGAGCAACGTACCACAAACTTAGCTGTGCTGATTTTTGTGGAAGGTTTTAAAAGAGTGGATTCAAGTATATAGTCTAGTTTTTTTCAGGCAGCTCTATAGCTTAAACTGATCCTCTGTTCCTCTATTCCTTGTGATTTGAACAGCCAGGGCCACAAGACTTCCCGATCCAGTGCTTCATCAAGCGAAACAAGAAGAACTCTACGTTTTATCTCTACCTTGGATTCACAAAAAGTAAGTTTATATGAGATTACACAGCGCTGCCCCTCATAGGGTCATATTGTTCATGTTCATCTTAGTGGTGAACTTCAGTCTTCAATAACACTTTGGCATGCTGTGTGAATGAAATGGTTTGTTGTGAGTTTATGTTTTTCTTTCTTTTCATCTTTGCTATTTGCTTCAGTTGTTTCAAGGATTTGCCATGTATTTTGAATTGCTTTTACATGTTTGTCCACAGAACATCTTTGCTGAATGTTGTATTATAATTGCTTTTACATGTTGACCACAATTCAGAACCGAATGTTATGCGTAATGCTTGATAGGGTGCATTAAGGGATTCTTTATTGACGCAAGCTGATAGAGTGGACACAAGATTTCCGATGGAACATAAGACAAGATTGTGTGCATAAGCTAGTGACAAAAGTTTACATGGATCACTGGAATAGTTTACCTAGTGCATGCTTGTTAAACGTTATTCATGTTATTTTACATGGCTGTTCTTTCCCTATTTGATTCTCCACTATTTTTATGACAAAATATTTACTGATTCTTTTAACTTCAGAAGATCTGACATCTAGCACGGATAAAGGGAAGTTTCTCATGGCTGCTAGAAGGTTTAGGCGGGGTGCTCACACAGAGTACATTATTTCTCTTGATGCCGATGATCCGTCACAAGGAAACAATGCATATTTGGGAAAGTTGAGGTACTTATCATGCAATTCATAGTTTGTTTTTAACTTCTAGTGTATCTTGGATGCATTGCTTTGCTAACATACAGGGTTGAACGTTAAACTTCATCTGAGTTTAGTGATAATTTTTTTTGCAAGGAGTTTAGTGATAATTGATAATACATGCTACAATAATACATGGTCTATGAAGTTCTTTGCATTTTTATGCTGATGAACTGTACTTGAGCATGAGCATTTGAGCCCGTACTTGACATCCAAAATGAAGAAAAAAACTTGACCAGCCAGGGAATGACCTCCCCAGGACATCGTTTGAGAGGTAGAAGACACTCTTGACCAGTAGTCATGGAAACCCCCGAACCCCAGCTTGGGGCACTTTTTTGAAAAAGAAAAACAGCCCTGTTACCTCTCCCATGGGAGTCAAACCCGGCCTGCTGGGTGCTACTAAGGCACTATCAAGAAAACAACTGTAGTACCTGGATACATATGTTAGTCTTGC
Organism: Echinochloa phyllopogon; assembly: GCA_033239725.1. NCBI lineage: Eukaryota > Viridiplantae > Streptophyta > Magnoliopsida > Poales > Poaceae > Echinochloa > Echinochloa phyllopogon. The sequence continues at coordinate 15,607,271 of BTCW01000003.1, read as the reverse complement.
ATTCTCCATGTTGTCTCTTTTATATTCCCTTAACAAAAACACAAGGTCTTACTGTCTTGGCTTTTCCCCCTTCCTTGATCTCGTGCGTTGGAACTCTGCATCCTAACAATCTCTAGAAATTTTAAGTTTGCATTTCACCGTTGCTGATTATATGTTGCACTATTACTCTAATCTCCGTCTGATTCCTTTCTGCAGACAATTTGAAGAAGTGTTTTTTTGTCAGTCTTGTCTATTTGTGTTGTAAGATTTTTGGAGTATTGACGTAACTGCGCTCCTGCACCTATCTTAGGTCTGATTTTTTGGGAACAAACTTCAAAATATATGACAGCCAGCCACCCTATGATGGTGCAAAGGCATCAAGCACTCGATCCATTCAGCGTTTTGGAAGCAGGCGAATAAGCCCTCAAGTATCATCAGGCAACTTTGATGTTGGACAGGTCTCCTACAAATACAACCTGCTCAAATCCAGAGGGCCTAGGAGGATGTCTTGCACCATGGAGTGTCCGTCAGTTCAAGAGACCTGGGAGAACTCCCTCAAGGCGAAGTCTCTAAGGCGAACAGGTACCACTGTCCTTAGCAACAAAGCTCCACGGTGGCACGAGCACTTGCAATGCTGGTGCTTGAACTTTCATGGGCGAGTGACAGTTGCATCAGTCAAGAATTTCCAGCTGGTGGCTACAGCCTATCCGAGCCATCCTGATTGTACCGGGGATGATGAAACTGTTCTCCTTCAGTTCGGTAAGGTTGATACTGATATCTTCACTATGGATTATCGCCAACCGCTCTCAGCATTTCAGGCGTTCGCCGTCTGCCTTAGCAGCTTTGGGACAAAGCTAGCTTGTGAGTAACAATCTTGTTCGGAAGTTCTTCATGTCACAGAAGGGCTGCGAACTTTAGCAGTTGAATCTGCTGATGCTTGCCGGTTCTGTTACCATGGCTTCCGCAATTAGAGTCACCCACCTTTTCTTCTGGCTTGGATCAAGGAACGGCTTCCCCCATGTACAATCATTGTGCTTGAGTTATTTGTGGGGTGGAAAATGTATGTAGGATTAGCTTGTGCTGGGAATTGAAAAGGAAAAGAGCCTCTTGTATATATGCCCTTGAATCGAGGAGCTACCATTTTCCCTTTTCATTTTGAGCCACCATTTTTTTATATATTCTTGTAAACTTGACGATGCAGTTTCAAATTAATATGATCATGGTGATTGGTGATCGAAATTCAGCAATTTTGTGTCAGCTATAGTCTCCAGAGTTTTGGTTGGTCATCATTCAAATAAGTGATGTACTCATGTGGTGGTGGAGGAATAGAACTGGTAAGTATTGAACCCTCCAGGAGGAGGTGAAAATTTCTAAGTTCAACAACAGTTCTCGCCTGACTGTAACTTAAGTACTGAAGCATCCACAACGATGCATGTAACAAAGTCTGGCCATAGTGCTCGCCTGCTGGGTAGCAGATGAAGTCACCGATGCTAATATGCTATCATCTAAATTCGCCTGCAAAGTCTCTGAAGGCAATCAGCTATTATTCCGTGCCACCTAAGATTGCAGAATTGCTGCTCGCCTTGGCAACGTCAGTCTCCAGTGTTTCCATCTGCTGCTCAACCAGCCTCAGCCTCTGATTCATGCGATCCAGCCTCTTCGTCGCAGACTCATCTGCCAAACACAAATGCAAGGAACATTCAGTTTCACTCACCGAATATTAGAATCAGGAGAATGGTAAGCATGGCAGTTGAAGCAGGCGAGTTCAGTAATTCAGTTCAGCCTTACCGAGCTGCGCAATGAACTGCGATACGGTCACCCCCTGGCCGTTTCCATCAGTGACGGCCGTCCCGGTGTTGAGTTCACGCGACTTTGATGATGATGCACCTCTCCTCCTCCCAAGCATTTCTGCAGTCTTAGCTGCTCTTCCTACAACTATAGGATCTGCAGTTCTCAAGCAGCTCACTGAGGTGTGACTGGTGCAACGACCAACGAGGCTTATATACTATGCGCCCGATGTACTTGAACTTTGACTGAACCCATAATTTGATGCGTCATTCGTCGATTGGGTTTCAGTGATCGAGCATGCTTCAGTCAAATGCTGGGGTCAGAGTCAGACCCGGCGACTTGGACCGGAACCCTGGCCATCAGTTACCCGACGACCAAGGGGCTTCTCACTTCACTGGCAGTGACTTGTGAGAGCGATTTTAAACCCTTCATCGTGGCAAATCTGATCGAATTTCTTTGCGCGCAAATGAACTCAAACTGTACTCAAGGAACACAAGAGCGTTAACAGTTTCACTTTGCATACCTTTTTTTTACAGGGAAACCTCAGCTTTATATTGAAAGCAATAAGTTTGAATACAACTAGGCCAAACAAACTACGACAAAATTACAAACAACCACTAGTCCACTACAGTTCCACAATATCAAAGAACGAAGTTGAAATCAGACTGTAAGAGCTAAGCCATCTCCTCATCTAGTCCATTAGCGGGATCCCCTTATCCTGATCAACTGGTTTCATCAACATTTGCCATTTCTACAGACATTCCAGAATGCACTGTTGTGTTTAGTTCTAAAAAGAGAAAGAGAAAAGTTTGGAGAAAATGTCACATCGGACACTGTAATGCACTGTAGCACTTTTCGTTTGTTTGTGGTAAACATTGTCCTACCATGACCTAACTAGGCTCAAAAGATTTGTCTCGTCGTGTACATCAAAATCATGTAATTAGCTTTTTTATTTATACACATTTAATGCTCATGCATGAGGAGAGAGATTTGATGTGATTTGATTTGATAGGTGGATAGTGAAGTTTGGAGAAAATTTTTTTGGAAAGTTTGTGAAACTGAACACAAGCCTAGATCACTTCGGTGCCGCCGCGGCGCTGCGTTTAAACTGCCAAGGCCGCTGCGACGTGCGGGCAACTTCAGTTTCGCCGCGACTGCCGTTGCTCGGACTCCATCCGTTGGACCGGGCCCCTCAGCTTTCGGGGTCGCCGGGTCGGTGAACGGTGGCAGCCCCACCCAACACTGCCGGAGCTTTGCCCTGCCCGTCTGGCCCGATCCACCATCCGCGTGCGTCAAGCGGAGAGCGTCACAAACTTGCGCAGCTTGTACCGTGGCCGCGGGCACGGGCACGCACCTTGCATGTTGATCGCGGATCGATCATCGATGACGGCACCAACTCTTCGGTACAAACCGACGCAAAAACTGAAAACTGCGTCTCTTCTTCACGGCCGGACAAGCGTTTTTCAGTCATGGGCAGTGAGCAGTGGCATAACAGGGCCGGATCATCCGACGAAGGAAATCACGGTTCGCCTCTGAGGCCTCACGTAAGTTACCTGAGGATCCAGTCCGCGACTCCGGCCGTATCTGTGACCGCCCTGGCTGCAGGCTGCAGCGTCCGGGTTTTCCTTCAAACGCCGCGCCTCTTCCGCGCAAAAAAAGCTGGCCTGAAGACTCGGAACGAACGATGCAACGTTAATGGCGTGAAGGCCCTGGCCCTGCCCGACGCGAGCATTACCAGCGGGCAGCGTCGCGCGCACGCGCTCCGTCACCGTCGCTCTGCTCGGGTCGCACGAAAAACTCTTCGCGGGTTACGAGTTGGCTTGGCTCACGGCCGCCGGTTCAACTCGAGCGCCGCAGAGATGGAGGGAGTCCTTGTCCGCGGCGGGCAAACGTTTCCGGTGTCACCAAATCTGACCACGCCTCACCTCAAAAGACTACTACCTCTCGTCCGTCGTCCTCTCTATCTTTGGTACGTACGAACTACTAGTATTAATCGCGCAATTGAACAAAGACAGCCAGATCCACGTAGAGTAATCATCCTTGGCTGCGGCCGTGGCAACTGGGTCGGGCGGGCAGATCCAGAGGCCCGGCCGGCGCAGCTACCGGCCTACCACGGACTACGGGTGGCGCGTACAGCCAGAGCCGGCCGGAAAACGGGGGCAGGGGTAAAGGCAAAGGCAAGCCGACGGGCGGGGGCGACGTGCTGGTACCGGCCGGCCAGCCGGCCGGGAATTGATGGGTGGGTGGGGCGGACGTGGGGTACAAGCAAGCGAGCGTTACTCGCGGCGCCCGGCCCGGACGGGGCCCAGGGCCCGCACGACGCCGGCCGGCCGGTGGTGGTTCCCGAGTCCACGCCGCGCGCGCGTCGGCGCGTTCGGTGCCGTGCCGTGCCGTCCGCGCTAGTGCGTGACAGGCAGGGGGGGGGGGGGGGGGGGGGGCTGCGGCCAGCGGCGCGGCGGGCATGGGAGAGGCGGCCTAGAGCCCGTCCAATTCAATGCGACCGGCTGGCTTGGCTCGGCTTTCCCCTCTGTCTCTCTCTGGCCGCCGCCGGTCGCACGGGCCAGAGAAGAGTTTAGCGTGTACTCCGCCGATGACAAAACGAGGTTTAGGGACTGGTTCGCCGAAATATGATGCTTCGGATTCAAAAGAGACGGCGGTGGACGCACGGAGGTAAAGTGGTTGGCAGCTGCGTGCGTGACCGTGCCAGAGGTGCCGGCGGTTCACTGGCATGCCGAGCAACGACGGCTTTTGTATCGCTGTGACCGTGAAATTTGTCTACTATTCTGTAACCCCTACATGTATCATTAAGCACTACGTAGTACCATTTGTTCTCCACTTAAAACAAATGCGCCGATGATTAGCCGCAGCGAGAACCCATATCCAGCCGAGGCCGGCGCCGGCAAGCGCAATCTGCCGCGCCGTGCCGTCCGGTTTGCCGGGCAACGTCGCCACCACCCAACAGAGACGACAATAATTGCCCGCCTCCCCCTCACGCGGGGCCCACCTGCAGCGCCCCATCGCCCCACCCACCCCGCGCCGCGATCCGCGAGCACGCCGAGCCGAAGCCGAGTGGGTTGTCTTCTCTCTCCCCGCTCCCTCGCCCGTCTTCACTGAGCCAGCGCGCCTCTCCCTCTCCTCCCCCATCTCTCTCTCCCTCTCTCTCTCTCTCTTCCTCTTTCGGCGCCTGAACGCAAGCCGACCAACGGCGACCACCTCAGCAGTCACCCGCGATCCCACCTGCCACACCCGCGTCCGCGCGGCTCCCGTGCCCCGAGGCCCCGCGAATTCCCCGCCCTGCCCCTGCCGCCCGCCACGCCCCGGGGGGCACGCCCGTAATTTCCCGCCGCCACCGTGTGCCGTCCGGTCTCCGGACCGGACCCCGGTGGGCTGTCGCCTCTCCTCCTCTCCCCTCGGCCCTCGCCTCGCCTCGCCCCGCCCGCCTGCGCTACGACGCCGCGCTGTCCCCACCCACCCCGTCTCCGAACCCAAAACCCACCGGCCTCGCTCCGGCCGTTTGACCACGCATCCAACGGCGGGCGGCACGTCTCCGACCCGGTTCCGGTCACCAGTCACCACGATGCCCTGCCCTTGCCCCCGCCGGTCAGGTCCACCGCGTCGTCACGTGCGACGCGCGTGCCGTGCCGTGCCGTCCTCGGCCGGCGCCCCACCCCTGCCCTCGCCGTGTCCTTTTATTCCACTAGCCTCGCCTCACCGCACCTCCTCCCCCCAATTCACGCCACCACCACGACTTCCGTGCTCGTCGTCTCCTCGGGCTAGGGTTCCGGCGCGGGACGAGATCTGATTCCGAGCGCCGGAGGGGAAGGGGATGGAGGTGAGGGAGATGGCGATGGCCGCGGCGGCCGCTGCGGCGGTGGGCGGGGGTGGGGGCAAGCTGCCGCCGCCCAACCCTAACCTGCCCTACAGGGAGGACTGCTGGAGCGACGGCGAGACGGCCGCGCTCGTCGGCGCCTGGGGCAGCCGCTACGTCGAGCTCAACCGCGGCAACCTGCGCCAGAAGCAGTGGCAGGAGGTGGCGGACGCGGTCAACTCGCGCCGGGGAGCCTCCGCGCGCCGCCGCCCGCCGCGCACCGACGTGCAGTGCAAGAACCGTGTCGACACCCTCAAGAAGAAATACAAGGCCGAGCGCGCCCGCAACGCGCCGTCCGGCTGGTCCTTCTTCCATGAGCTCGACCGCCTCGTCGGCCCCACCCTCAGCGCCTCCGCCTCGAAGAGGCCCTCGCAGCCGCCGCCTCCTCAATTCGCCATGCCCTTCCATCCACCAGTCATGAGGAACCACCAGTCGCCTTCACCGTCCCCGCCTCCGCCTATGGCTCTGCCGCTGCCCGACTATCACCGTGGGTCTCCACTTCCTGCTGCTGCTCTCATCCAGAAGGAAGCTGCTGCTGCAGCTGCAGCTGTGTCTGATTCAGAGGACTCTGATGATGTGGGCCATAACGATAATCACAATTCACAGCGGTCGCCGTCACACTCGGTGTCATCGCTATCTGGCAATAACAAGAAGCGCAGCAGAGATGAGGCTGGCAGCGGTGGTGACAAAGGTTTCAGGGAGCTAGCCAGGGCGATCGAGGCTTTTGCAGAGATGTACGAGCGTGTGGAGAGCGCTAAGCAAAAGCATGCATTGGAGATGGAGCGGCAGCGAATCGAATTCCTGAAGCAGCTGGAGGTGAAACGCATGGAGAATTTCGTCGAGGCCCATGTGAAGCTTGCTAGGGCAAAACGTCCTAAGAAGACTACAGGGGGTGCTGCTGATGGCGCTGGTGCAATGGAGCTGGTTGCGACTGTTGCTTCGCTGCCTTTTGTCTCCACCTCCACCTTCCTCTGATGTTAGGGAAGAGTTCAGGTATAAATCCAAATTTTAGATTAACATCGCCATAGACTATTGTTCATTATCAGTTTATAGCACTGCAATTCTACTGTGGATGTGCTAGTGTTTAAATTACTGACTGAGGTCATTATGTTTTATTAGAGGGATACTTTTTGGTTGCTAATTGTACTGTGTCACAATGTACATGATCACCATTTGGGATAAGTTTGGTAATGAGAATTAAGTGATATGTGTGCTTTTCTTGAATTAGTAGAAACTAGTTCATGATTTTGTGAATTATCAGCGAGTTCATTTGGGATAAGTTTGGTCACGAGAATTCAATGATATGTGTGTTTTTCTTGAATGAGTAGAAACTAGCTCATGATCTTGTGAATTAGTGAGTCCGTTTGTGAGCCTATAGCCTAATTTGCTAAAAAGCAAACACTCTTCAGCACCTCTGAAGAGTAAACAATCTTCAGCGCATCCAGGAGTCCAGTTTGTGCTGGAGAATTTTGTACCCTTGTGTCTCTCCTTCGTATGTTGTGACTGAGTCGAGCTGAAGTTAAAAATCAAGCACATTGATTGGGTTTGGCAGCTCAAGCATGTTCATGCAATATCAAAGGATTAGTATGTGTAGAATATTTAAATTTGTCAAGTGACAACTATAGTAGTAGATTCAGCCGATAGAAAAATTATATATTTATATGTGTTTATTGATCAAAGTAATTCTGTGTATTTATAAATATCATTATTTTTGCTAACATATAGTTAGGAAAGGTAAATTGTGCGTTTGAGAGAGATGTTGATATCCAAAATGTCACGCTGAAGAGGATGGAGGTAGTTGTTTACATGTAGGTGATCCAAGTTGAGCTGCGTTTGACATGGATTCTATCTCAAGTTTGGGCACAGACCAGACTTGAAGCTTAGTATTTTATCACTCATTCCTAATGTGCATTGTAAAGGTAGATTTTAAGAGGTTTCCACCATGTGGCATTGACCTTCTCATGCCCAAAAACACCAAATGTAGTTCTGATATTTGTTGAACTGAATTCAGCTGAGTTAAAAAATTGGAATATAGTCTTGTTGCTATTTGGGCAAAGTGTTACCCACAAGTTGGATTTATACTGTTTCGTGCCATATAATGTATGTTTACAGTAAGAGGAGCTTGTGATTTGTCATTTGATCTTGTAACAAAATTCCGGACCATAACTCACAGGGATATTATTGCCCTGGTCCTTAGCTAACAATTTGAATGGAATGTTCTTTTCTGTGATCAGGCAGCCGATTACTGTCCAATACTTGTCTAGTCCTTGTGAGATTCAATGATGTGTCATTATTCTTTGAAATCTAGGAAACTTCAAGCTTCCGAACAAACTTAAGTAATGTATTTACCAAAAAATATCCATACTAGTGAGATTTTGATTTCTGTTCTGTAGGCTTGGATTGTCTATAACAAACTTGTTTTGGTCCAAGGGCACAACCAAGAAAAGAAAAAAAGCTTTTGTGTTTATAAGTCGAAGCTCAACAAGCCGCTAAGTCATGCGTTTTGGACATCGATACTTTATTTTCCATTACATTTCATGCTAAAATTATCTAGATGACATTTTTCTCTACTGTTACACTGCATTCTGTATATTGCTATAATGTCATCTAGGTAATTTATGACCTAATCGTTTTTTACCGAAAAACTCTATAGTCACATGTAAAGTGAAGTAAATTATTAATTGGACTGTCGCACATTTGGATGCCTCTATAATTGAGAATAAGACTGATATCCCAAACCGATATTTAGGCCGATTAATAAGGCTCAAAAGAACAATGATTTGCTGTTTGTTCTTTCAAGCTCAAAGTGAAACTTGCCTGTTTAGCCATGTCCAGGAAAATATGCCTCAGTGCTATATTTTTTTATTATTGCTACCATTCTCTTAAATGATTATTGATTGTTTACCCACTAAATTCTCCTGCAGATCATGGATGGTGTACTCTTCCAATGAAGGGCTGCTTGGTGGTGAACACTTTGGAATATTATTTAGTCTGAGCTGTTCTTCTCAGGTTCATTGCGGGTTGTAATCTAGTATATGGAGGTTAATTGAGGACTAGAAATTCTTAGTGTAAAGCTATTTTGGCGGTCTTCTCCCGGCTATTTACCTGATTGTTTTATTGACAATGTAGCTCAGAGTGTCTGACCTTGTCTCGAAAAATATGGTGAATGAAAATGGTGCCGAAATCCTTTCCGTTTCTTGCCTGGAAACATGCGGTTCCTGGGCTCCTGGCTAATTGCTTGCTTTTCTTCTTTTACTTTTTTTTGTCTGTTGGCGTGTATAGACTGCAAGTGGCGTAATCCTGCTACACAGTCCGCGCGTGGGAATGACACAAGCGTGTGGATGCTCGATTGATTGCTGTTTGGTAAACAATTTGTATCGGTGACGCCTATTTCAGGGACGGGACAGCATCTAAATATGCGCAATTCTTTCTCATTCAGTATCTCCATCTCACCATTTTGGGAAGCCAGAAAAAAGGACGCATCGGAACCGCAATTCTAATAGGTGGTCTCATGCAGTGATACGTAATCTTGAGACAATTTATCAGACAACCTACACAATAAGTTATTGTTTTAGTTGTCTATACAAAATCCCGAAAAATAAAGAAATTCTATTGGTTGCATGGCAACAAAACTCGTACTCCCACCTAAAATTTAGCCCATGAGGCGGTTGTTTCGCGAAGTAATACCTTATTCTCTCATCTCGCTCTCCCTCCTCCACATCAACAAAAATCCTACGTGACACTGCATGAGACGACCTATGAGACCGCTCACGTGTAGCAATGTCCCTGCCCTAATGCGTCATTCAGTATCTCGATCTCACCATTGGGAAGCCAGAAAAATGGACGCATCGGAACCGTAAGTCCCTAATGCGTTTTGGGAAATTCTGATTTCTGATCGGCAATAACTAGTTCACTTGGAGAAGTGCTAGTATTACTAGTACATTCCAGTTACATATGTTCCTTTGAAACAAATCGCAAAAACTGATGTCAATCTACAAGCTCAGCATGTACAATTGAGGTGCTTAGAGAAGGTGCTTTTGTCATAATGACATAGTAATAATACTCTAGCAGTCTCTCTTTCACCTTTGATACTGCACATCAGAACCTTATTGCGTTTTTGGGACATTCTGATTTCAAATTCACAATTACTAGTTCACTTGGAGAAGTATTACTATTACTAGCTAGTATATTCCAGTTAGATATGTTCCTTTGAAACACATCGTGTAAAATTGATGTCAATCTACAAGCTTAGCATGTACAATTTCTTAGATAAGGTGCTTTTGTCATCTAATGACATAGCAATACTCGCTCTTTTACCTTTGATAGTGCATGTGCATATCTTCCGCCAAAAGAAAAAAAAGGTAGTGCATACCTGACGCGGTTCTGCATTCAATTAATCGCAAAGTGACAAGGAAGCGTTAGGCCTTGAGTCGGGTACTTGCGTAGGAGCGGACTGAGCCACAGGGATAAAGCCGGAGCAGCGCAGCGAATGTGGAAGAATAATTCCCAATTGGAATACTCTATGTTCAAACAGAATGTTTCAAATTTCACGTGACAGGGTAGTCCCACAGAATAAGATGATAGACCAGTTTCTGCATAAACTTTGAAGACAGAGCAGCGCTTACAAGCGATTAGGTGATTCAGCATCTGGTAGAACATATGCAGATTGCTATGGTTTTAGTTCAGAAACGAACAAAAAAATTTAAATGCACCAACTTCAGTAACAAATGTGCTTGCATTGCATGTGAACCAAAACTGACTCCAAACAAACACTAATGGATATACTATTATATATACACTGGAACTGCATGCGGCAACAATCATCTTGTTGGTGAGAACCAGATAGGAATCTAAAACTGCAGTTTTCTGAAAGCAGATGGAACTGACCGTGTGCTGATTTTGGAGTTTTTTTACCAACAAAATATGTCAAAAAATCAGTCATATATAAAAGAAATACCAGCAAAAAGTTGTGTTTCAGACAGCTCTATTGTCTTGACTGAAAAGTCAAGTCTACGACTTTGCTGCTACCTCACGTTTTTTATATTTGAGAATGGAGGTAGTATATCCAATACAGATTTGCAGCAGAAGAGACGCAGACAGACATCCCATTTCCAACAGGGCAAGGAACCATCAATACCTCATTTTGTTGCCACGCCAAATAAAGTAAAAAAACTTATGCTCGGCATATATCAACAAAAAGAGAAAAAAAGTGTGTTAGCAACGTGCAAGGACCTACAAAATCTCCAGTCAAAATATTTTTTCTTGACAGTGCTCCAAAAGTTCCCCAGGCATTAAAGGCAATATTATGCAGTAAAAATAATAAAATGAATTTTCACTACCTTAATGCTAACACAAAAGCCATGTTAAAAAAAATATGAGAGTCTTGTGTTCTGTGTATGAATAACTGTGCTGAAGATTATTGTCAGTTGTTCTTTGGTCACCAATTTAGTCTGAGTTGCTAGGAACTTCCTGGGATATTTCAATTCAGACTCTAGACGTATACTTGAAGCAGCTAGAGGAACGTGTCCATCCTCATGAATTAGTATTTCAAGAACTTGACTCTGGGTTGCCAGCATATCTTGTTGCAAAGAAAGAGATGCATCTCTGAAAACACGCCCTGAATAAGCATCAATGGAGGTGATCAGTATTGGCTGATACGGATCTCTTAAAACAGAGTACCTGGGAAATCTTGGCGCATCTAATATCCAGGCTACAGGCTAATCTTGCGTTCCTGTGTACTAGTAACAGTATATTGATATTTGATCACTGTGTAGGCTGTTTTGGCCCTTGGTCCCTCGTCTTGTTGGGCTATGTGTAGCTTTCTTCTTTTCCGTTTTGGCCTTTATAGACCGCCCTATTGTAATGTGTTCCAGTAGGGCACCCCCCTACTCCCTCAAGAAAAAAAAGGTAAAAAATGAAAGGCTTATGGGTGAATGCAATCCAGTGAATCAGAACAGACGATTTCAGGATGGAATATGGTGTATTTAGAAAATGCGTAGTTTTATGCGATATAACTAAGTTGTATTATCAGAATATATTCATCCTTAAATTCTTCTGAAAACTGGTCTAGTACATTCCATTTCTACAAATCATGAGTATATTCTAATTCCATGGATCAAGATTACCAGCAAGAAAAAAAATCAATGACAAGTGAATTACTGCCCATCATGATATTTTTTATTAAAATATGAACCCCACTACAGGTACAGGTTAATCTGCATAATCCAAAAGTGATCCAGAGATACAAACCGTGGTGCACTGAGACACCTTAAGTTCTGAATAATTATGCTGCCATATCTACACATTCCTATGACTGGAAGTCTAGAAGACTAAAATTGACAGAAAATAAGCAAAGAAACTGGATAAAAGATGGCAACCTTGTTGCAGCTCAATGGTAGAGATAGAGGATCCATGTAACCTCTTAAATTTTCTCAGTGTCTACTCAAAGATGAAACCTGTACAGAAATGGAAATATAGTATCAGTTTAGACTCAAGTTCAGGAATCAAAATGCCACAAAAACAGAAGAATGCATGGGCAGGTAATTAGCTTGTGGACAAGAACATAATGGTGGTAGTGCAAGCGAACATAGATTTATGGATGTAGTGCAGGGTTTTCGTTACCTTAAGTGACATTTGCATGCTACCAATCATGATTTTTCTAATAGCCTAAGACATTACACTTTCAACAATGTTCAATGTGTATGCAATAGTTTAGAACTAAACAGCAAACCAACATATTATCTTCTTGTTTATGTAATGAAATTCACTTAGCAAATGATATTTTTGGAGGCTGTCTGCAGACAAAATGTTTATGCTTATACTGAGCTGGATTTTTGTTACTCCATAATTGTGTATACAACTGCTATCAACCATGATATTTTTTATTCTAAATATTAAGAAATTATACTTTTAAAACTGCCTGTGTTCTTAATAGCAAATGAAGGATCAAGTAGCAAACAAAAGTAGCATGAGGAGAGAGGAGTGTATCAAGTTAGCTTACGTATGTTAAATGCACATAGGAAAAACATAAGTTTGAATATTTTCTCATCAACCACATCACACTTGACTTCAATTATTTTAAGGTGTTCTGACATTGCAGCTGATCGCTCCATCGGTCGGAGGCCTCCTTCAATTTGCACTTCACGTTTAGGCTGCTGTAATGAACAAAAATAGTTCAGCATGACCAGCCGATGATGTAATACTGTAATTCTACAATGTGGTAGTTGCCCATTTATGAATTGTGTAACTGTATACCTTAGAGAGATACTCAAGAGTGAGCTTCTCTAGAACTGGTGAGTGTTCAAGAACACAAACTAGTGCACGGAAGTCATCAGGTACACACCAGTATTGATCAAGCAACAAGGTCCTCAAGTTGCTAAATGTAGGGCACCATCTCAAATCCCTTCTGAAAATTGACTGGACAAAATGCAGCAAAAATAGATGAAATATCAGTCATCAGTGTAAGAACATTAGTTGGTGGCAACTGACAATGCACGCAAAAAGCAAATGCCTGTGGATATGGGAAGCTTAATACAGTTGAGGTAAACACGAGTGTAGGCATACCGTTCTGGGTCCAGAAATCAAAGCCAAATTCTTAGCTTCAGATAAACCTCTTAGAAGCACACCATTGTTACTTCCAGTGCTATCACCAATATCATAAGAGTTGTCACAAAACTCACAATCACAAGCCTCACTGAATCCAGAACAGTCCGCAGCATCCACATACATGTCGATGTATCCCTCCACTAATGATGGCATGCTCTCAAGCACGGGAGTGTACCCTTCAATCATATACATGCCTAATGAAACCAGATTTGGGGCAGAGATGTGAACACGGGAATTATCCCAAAAACTGGAACGTGTGATGACCAGATGTTTCAGGGACGGGGACAAGATATTGTTGGACAATGGCGACTTGAGATTGCAATCCTCAAACTCTAGATATTCCAAGACCGGACAGCTGGAGAAGTTCAGAAAGCTGCTGTATACCTCCACGCCGGCGAGAACTAGCCTGGTCAGGTGTTGGGAGTTGAGAGGCATGTCGTCTAGCTGAACCCAACACTCCCCATAGCCGAATATATCGAGCCTGAGTTCCCTGGCTTTGTGCGTTACAGCATTCCAGAACCAGGTGTTCACGCGGCGCATCGCGTCATTTTCAAACAATGGGGCGGACTCGTGGAAACCGAATTCACAGAACCAGAGCTCGCACTTGTGGAGAAGGGAGCCTTCACGGAGTTGCAGCAGATGCTCCACGAACTCCAAGACCTTCCCCACGGATCCCAAGAACGCGCCATCGTCGCCGACGACGCGCATGCCCGTGGCGGACTTCCAGAGGTGGCGCCAGCGCCTGGCGAGCACGCAGGTGCGCACGGCCTCGTGCGACTCCAGCAAGCCGAGGATGTGGTGGAGGACCTCGTCCGGGAGGGCGTCGATGCCGTCGCCACCAGCCAGTGGAGGCGCAGTTCCCCCGCCGGCCGGAGGCATTCCGCCGAACAGGTGGCGGGCGTGGCTTTGCCCGCGCAGCAGCAAGAGGTGTGTCAGGTACTCAGGTAGGGAAGGGGGATTGGGGAGCCAGAATCCCGGTGAATTTCACCAAAGAACCAATGGCGCAATGCTGCTGCTGCCTGCTGGCCGGGTTGCAGAAATGCAGAGCAGATGAAATGGCGAACACGATCCACGCACGATGGTAACGGGCTCACTGTTTGGCCCAGCAACAGAAAAGATAAAAGAAAAACTTATCTGATTTTCTGGGCCGAGACAACTTCCGGAGCTGGGCCGGGTTAATCATGTTTAAGTTCTAATAACACGATGACGCCAGATTTCGTTAAGCACTCATCGAAGCTTGGACTCGACCTCAACGACGTCAATCCAGAATTGAATTTGCAGAAATACTACTATCACTGCGGCGGCGGCGCTGAAAGGGGGAGAGTTTATAAAGGCGTCCGTCCGTGTGTCGCTGCCCATTCGCCCTCCCCGACTCTGAGGGCTCCTTTGACCCCTCGTCTCGTCCCGTCTCTCCTCCATCGCCGCACCAAGCTTTGAGGCAAATCCCCGCACCCACCCCCTGCCCTACGGCCGCCTTAGCCCTGCGCAATCCAACCGGGCTCCATGGCCAACAGCAACCTCCCGCGCCGAATCATCAAGGTGCGTCTCGCGATCTGGTCGCCCCCTCCCTGCTCTCCCATCAGATCTATCGCCCCCGCCCTCTCCTGTTCCATGGAATCGGATGCTCTTTACTGCTGGTGATTAATCTGTTTCGGGTTTGGATCTGTGCAGGAGACGCAGCGGCTCCTCAGCGAACCAGGTGCCAGATTGTTCCCTGGCGAGATTCTGCTGAGAATTTAGTGCAATTCGGAATCCGCTGCTACTGTTCCCGTTACTCTCCGTATACTGTTCCCGTTACTCTCCGTATATGTTGTTTGATTGATCCCGCTTTTGTTATTCTTCTCATGCGCGCAGCGCCAGGGATTAGCGCGTCTCCGTCGGAGGAGAACATGCGGTACTTCAATGTCATGATCCTTGGCCCCGCGCAGTCACCCTATGAAGGTCTCCCTCTTTACTGATTTCAGTTGACCTGTTGGTGTATCGGTAGTATGTGTGCTCCTTATTCTGCAATCCTTGCGTCGTGGTGTGTGGATTCGATGTTTGATGCTGCGAGCTCTGTTTTTAGTGTTTTGTGTACTGTCGTCGGTGTTAATGTGTTCTGGCTATATGTATGCCTCCTTTTGTTTCTGAAGAAGTTGAACATGAATAGTGGATTAGTGTACATGGAGTACCGTTACCAACATGGCCTAGTAGGAGAATACAACTAGTTCAACAGTATAGACTATGGATAAACTCACATGTAAACTTTGTTGTATGAACAAGGTAAACTTACCTCAATAGTTAACTTCTGTGCCAACTTCTAGATGCCAATCCAAGCATCAGATTCTAGACTTCAGACCTGGTTTGTATTAGCACCCTTTCAAGTATCTATATATTATGTAATGGAAGCTCAGCATATTGATTAATCTGTCCATGACACATTTCCTTTAATCTCAGAGATCATACAAATTATGATCATAAGTCACAACACAAAGGAATATCTCCTATTTTGTCCATTTATTGTGTGCCATACAGAGTGATTCAAATATGTTATATGTAGATAAGTAAGGATGCAATAACCAGTAGTTTTCATATTGATTTTGTGAAATCTTATTATGTTCTGATATAATTTCTTCTACTTATCTGTTGGACAGGTGGAGTTTTCAAGCTTGAACTATTCTTGCCTGAGGAATATCCAATGGCTGCTCCAAAAGTAATTTCTCGATCGATCATTAAATTATTTACCAAATCATTAAATAGTATTTATTTTTCCACATTGTATGTCCACTAGATATGAATTCTGTTTGATCAATATAATGATGCTTGTATTAAATTCAAATCCTATCAACAAGAACTTTGTATGATGTTACTTCTTAAAGCCTAGGGCTGCACAGGAATATTTCATTTTTTGTTATGGCGTCCCCTCCCATATATATTAGCTAGTAATTCAACTCTGCATAGCTGCTCAGTAATGAAAACTTGTCATGCTCTAATTTTGAGTGGTGTACTAGTGTTTCTCATGCATGTCTGCATTTTGCCCATTTCTTTTTCTGGTGGGGTCAATGTCTAATCTTAAGTTCAATTCACTTTACTCGGTAATCCTAATTGACCAGAAGTAACAGCACTTCAGTTTTGCTGGAAAGTCATCACCAGCATTCCTTTTGTATATCCTTCTATCTTAGATTTGTTCTTTTGTTATCTCCATTTATTGCTGTCCATGCTTTTAACACTTGCCTTTTTATAAGCACTATATTTAAGTGTATTGATTCATTGCTCGTAGCGTAGTATGTGTGATTTGATACGTACCAGTTTTCATGCAGTTAAAACTCATGTGCGCTTAGCTAAATATTAGAATGTGGGGATTCATCAAAATTATAAGTGTATCGCATCATTGCTTGTGCCAGTTGGCAACTAATATTGTATGCTGTTTATGTGTGCTTTTGCCTATTTGGGAATTAATGTTGTCTAGTTTTGGAGCTTTTTTTTCTGTATTTGCCATCTATTGTCACTGTGTTGTGAGCATTTCCGGTAATTTTTTTCCTTGTGATGCTGATACAGGTTAGATTTCTCACCAAAATTTACCATCCCAACATTGACAAGGTAAGCAAATGTTACCGTCTGTATTTTTGTTTGTGTGATGAAATTCGCTGCAATTTGCTGACGCAATTCGCTGCAGCTTGGTAGGATATGCCTTGATATCCTTAAGGACAAATGGAGTCCAGCTCTTCAGATACGTACTGTTCTGTTGAGGTAAGTGCTTATTTTATTGCTTGCTTGGTGACATAGTTCTGATGGTAGATGATATATGAGTATATGATGTCGTACTACATTATAGTTACTGAAAACATGATCAAGCCTTTTTATCACCATATGACCATAGTATCCAATTTTCAGTTGGCTCAATGCATTTCTCTTATGTTTATCACTGTAGTATCCAATTTTCAGATGGATCAATGCATTTCTCTTATGTGTACCGTATCAGTGTGCTACCTTATTGCCTCATGACAATATTTGGTCTTCAGCATCCAGGCACTGCTGAGCGCACCAAATCCAGATGATCCTCTCTCAGACAACATTGCAAAACACTGGAAAGCCAATGAAGCAGAAGCTGTCGAGACAGGTACCCTACAGATGCAGTAAACACATCCATGATTGAGTAGGCGCACATTTGATCCATGTTTACTTTCCTGATGCCCTAATAAGGCATACTTTGTCTTGCAGCGAAGGAATGGACTCGCGTGTATGCAAGTGGAGCATGACATCCAAGCATTGTTATCTTTGTAATAACACTTTAATAGTTTGATCCCGATTGAATATCACTTGCTTGACAGAGCAAATTGCAACAAATCTGCAATGGGGGAAAAATGTTCGAAACATAACAGTTCGAATTATGTTTTGTACTTGTTGCTCTAGCTCCCTTCACTGCAGTAAGCATCAAAGCAAGTGTTGCTTGGTCTGTTACTATTTGCTCTTCAGTGGCTCTTGCTCCCTGCACTGCTCTTCAGTTTGACTTGTTCACCATTCCTGTCGTTTCCTCAAGCACTTTGGAGCCATTTCTTAGCTTCTACTACGATACTGACTAGGTTACCTCTTGGGGAACCCTTGGAGCCATTTCTTAGCTTCTACTACGATACTGACTAGGTTACCTCTTGGGGAACCATTAGTTTGGAACATGTTTCGTCAATTAGGCCGTTTTGGGTTGCGAACGTCTTCGCCGCATAATTTCTTGGAAGCCAATTATGTGTCATGCTGTGTTCTGCCCTGATTAATTCCAGGTTCAAAACTTACCTGGCATTAACCATGTCATTTTCCAATGTCACAAGGTGCCAAAGTGTTGCAATCAGCTCCGGGCCTCCGGCTCGGCGGGCTGACAGGCTACAGTTTGCCGCATTGCCGGGGCCTTGCCCCATTACGCGCGCGTCGGTGGCGCCGTAGACTGGAGCAACGCAACCATGGCCCATGGGGTGATTTCCTCGCCAAATGCGCGGCCCGCTAGCGTCGTGTGCTTGCATTGCTCATTGCTCTGGTCCTCCGATGTCCGATCCAGTGGTTACATGCGATCCTGCTGGGTGCCTTCGCAGCTGGGAGGTTCAGTAGCGCCGGGGTGGATGGGCTAAGGATCACGATGCAGCGAGCTGGATCAGGAGATAAGCTCGGGCACTCCTTTTCGGTCACAAGTTGATATATCTATATGCTTGTCAGTTCTCGGTGAGGACGTACGGCGAGTGTGTTGGATACTTGCTTGGATCGCGTCCTGTGAGCACGAGACGCGAGGTCATCGCCTCTGGTCCCGGTTTCCTTATCCTCTCACACACACCTTTCTTCGGTTTTATCGCACGACGAAAACATGTCTCCGTTGGCGTCGTCGGATCCATGCCCACCTTTCGTTCTCTCGGCATCGGTCCTGCAGAGGCCTCGGTGTGCCTGCTTTAGCACTGTTCTTTTCACCTCGACTAGGTAGTCCCCAGCCACCTAATGTATCACACACGTACTTGTAGGACAAGAACGCAATGCCGATCGATGCGGTGCACCTTCCGACGTTTTGGATAGCGTCGGACACCTGTGCGTACGTTCCCGCGATGCCCACGAGACCGGAGGGAGAACCCATCGGGCTAGCTACCTCGCCGGCCTGTCGCCCCCATCTTTATCTCGAACCCTAAGCGTCGCTAGAGCTGGGCTAGGACACACGGGATGATGCATCGCATGCGGCGCAAAAAGCCCATCGATATCGCTCCCTCCGACTTGTCCAATCCGATTCCGATTCGCGTCGCGCGCCGGGGCAGAGCGATCTGTGCAGGAGGCCCGCGGGGATCCTGGCTAGCTAGCCTGCCACTTCCATCTGGCGCGACAGAGATTCTCTTTGCGTGCGACGCACCTTGAGGACGAAGCCGGAGAGGAGGGGGCCGGGGCCTCCGTCCGGCCGGTTGGGTTGGGTTCTCGTTGATGGGATCGCGCCGTGTGCTAGCTGCGGCGCCTCCATTGGAACGGCCGGTTAATGGCAGCTCCCGAAAGGCAGACACCCGGAGGTGCCGCCAGCCTCGCCGTGTCCTCTCTGAACAGCCTCGCCGTGTCCTCTCTGCAGCGTGGAACAAATCGACCCGATTTGGTTCATTTTGGTACTGGAAAGAAGAAAAAATGAACAGAAAAGACCGAACTGAAATCGAGGGCTCAGGACTGACACGACCATAGCCCAGCGCCATTGGTGGATCTTTTTTTAGTAAATGAGGCATCACACTAGTGCAGTAGATTGAGCTATGAGGGCAGCCACAGTATAATTGAAAAGTTTACCCCAACAAATAATTACAATTTTGTGGCACCTTATACATTATACAAGCTAGCAATAGCCAAAAGATTAGTGAGTGAATATAATAGCTTCTCTCTCATTTGCTCCCTCTCACGCACTCTAGATTAGAGTAACGGGGAGTGCACGTGGTGACGTATATGCTTTTCCAAATGTAAACCAAGCCTTCTGGAGCTAACATCAACAAAAATCTAACTGTTTATGGGTCCCGCCTTAAGGTGTTGGTGAGAAATAAGTATTGCCCTTGTCTTGAGGAGAGAGATAACAAGTTTTAGGCATGAAACTAGTTAGGCCATTTTCAACCCCATAACTAGGATGGTATCCATAGTATTAAAATGATGTGTCATATAGAATAAAACGTGATACGTTAAGTGAGTTAACGAAGAAAGAGAAGAAAACTAAATCTTACATGAGACATGGTTTCTACACATTATGCAAGGCATGGTGAGAGGTGAGTGACGTTAAATTTGAGTATTGGATAGTAGTGTTTACATTGGAAGAGTAATGTCTTATGCTAGTTTCTTGATGATGTGGAGATTATGGATACCAATATTAGTGCCGTGGGTTGGGACACCCTTGTACACTATTTTCAAGATTTAAAACCGGTTTTACACTAGCATTGTAGCATTTTATCCAATTGTCCAAAGTCACATGTGTCATAATTAGATACTGTAGCCAGCATATGAAACAACAAAACAGTATATATTAAATGGGATTGTTTTATTTATCAACTTAAGACACTCTAAATGATGTGACACTCAGAAACAACCAGATTTTTTCTTCATTAGGATTGTCCTTAGATATACATAGATGCGTGATATGGAAAACCAAAGCCTAACATACATAAACTAGTAAGGCAAGTTGAAGCCGTTCAAACATTTTTACCAGAAAAGGACCCGGCATCTACCTTTTTCAAGGGGCAGAATCCTGCAGGGCGAGCCGTGGAGATAGCCAGCTTAATCATGCAGCAGACAGCAACCTTTTGGTCAAATCAGATAAACATTATATGCACGGCAATGACTCCTGTGACCCGCATGCATGCGCAGCTGCGCTCCCCCTAATTCGTGCCTTTTGTTCTGCTGGGCAAGTGAATCTTCAGGTCGGGGACTCTCAGCTGCTACCTGCTCTGTGTCTCTGTCTGGTCCAGAGCCAATAATGCCGCCCCTAATCAGAGGAAACGGTTTCATCCACAGCGAGCTGTCATTTTTACGCTAGGAATGACCTGACGCACGTTGGACACGTTAGGACTACTGTACAAGCGGCTACCTACAACACACGCTGGCAGTTCGACCCCATTTTCGCATGGTGCCTGCCTCTGGCTGCATATACCTAAATGTGAGTGGCCCAGCCGGAGTTCCGGCGCAAACTCTCCTCGAACCTGAACCCCACGCTCCTGGTGTAGCGAGAATAGATGGTTACTACTAGACGCGCAGCCGTGTACACTCCCGGAGTTAGAAAGCAGCATCCGCGATGACATTTCTTCCGGTAGCTAAAACGAGCAAACAAACAAAACCCACGTCAGAGTAGGATCGGGGGCGTTCCGGCGTGGGTGGTGCTCGTGCAAAAATTCAGGCCCCGGTCACTCTCAGAGCCACCGAACTCGGTAATTTGCCGCCAGCCTGATACCGCCTTTCGGGTTCCATTCTCGCATGGTTCTTCACTGCACACAGTCACACACTAATAAGTAATAACTCGTCCTGTCGTGTTGTCCTGAAAAAGAAGCTGCACTGTTTTTTGTTTTTGAAAAATAAAAGAAGATGCACTGTCGTGTCGACGATTTATCCTCTCCCGAAGACCCCGATACGTCCGCGGGACACACACACACGTCGACACGCTAAGACAAAATATATAGCAACCCCGATCCTGCCCCGCCGGCCCACTTGCACCGCGAATTGCTTCGCCGATCGGCGATCCGTGACCGGGACCGGCCGGCAAGCCCGAACCACGTCGATTGGGACGTGCTGGCCACCACCAAACTGTTTGGGGGGGTGTCACGCTAGCTAGCTGACCGAACTCGAGGTAGGCACGCACGCACCAAACTGCCGGTGCCGGAATCCAACGGTGGTGCGCGCCGGGCACGTCTTGTCCGCGGCCCGCGCCAGGCGGCCACTAGCTCCTGCGCGCCCCCGCCCCCGCCCCCCGGTGCATGCAGCCAGGCTGCCAGGAGATCGCACTCGCGTTCCATCACCTGGCCGGCCACTGATCCAGCACGGGAACACTGCCAGATCGGCCCGTGTGCCCGCGTCACCCGCGGTGATCGCCTGCGTGTCGCGTTGGGCTTAGCAGCTGGTGCCCCTGGCCTCCCTTTGCCGGGCGGCTGCCACCATGTGAGCTTTGCCATGCCGCTGCCCCGCTCCCCTGCCTAGACGTACGCGCGCGGCACCCGCCCGCTGGCCAAATGCAGGACGCGTCACTGTCTCACTGATGAATAGTGTTCGTGGTCTCCGTTCTGCAACGTCTACAACAGTGACAGCTGGGAGTTCTCGATCTCCATCGCTCGAAAGCCAAGCACCAAGGCTGAAAAATCCTGGGTGTCCCGGCAAAAGTGGTAAGTAGACGGGTAGCGGTAGCGCGTGGGTTGGGCGCGTACACAGGAAAAAAGCAGGCACGTACATCTGAAAAAGTGTGTAGCCACATGGGCGCCTGTCAGAGAAGGGTTCACATGCACGTACGCTGTGTTCAAGTGCCAACTGTTCGTCCCGATCGCTTGCCGTGCTGCTACGCCAATTTTAGGGTTATTTGGGGCGTGTCAACGTCGCAGACCATAAACTGATATTATAGTGATGCATGTGACAGTAGGAGATCATGACCGGCAGCTACTAACAGCACAATGCTCACTTGTTCAGCTGCTGAATTGCTGATATATAGTATAGCCTCATGTAAACACGAGAGATGCAGAGCCTATCCGGTCAATGTTCAAGACTTCTTCAGACTACGGAGAATCTGCTGCGGCTGCTGACTTATCGAGGAATTCGAGTATCATGCAGTTCCCTTTTTTGCTCGTCTGGTCAGGCAAGAACGTAGGCAGGGTAGGCGGAGACACGGGCAGCGCCCAGCGCAAGCGTCTTGTGTGTTGCTGCCCGTCCCCTACGAGCCTGCAGCCGGTCCCGTCTCCGATCAAATCGGCAGATGCAGCAAGCGTGAACCCGTCGGTCTCACACAGGAGTAGTACGATCTTTAATTTATTTGTAGAGCACACCTTATAGTTCCAGAAAAGGCTATAAAAAGGACCAAATGACTTAGCTATTACAATCACTCATTTTTCTCCTCTACATTTCCGGAGTTGAGGGCCAGCAAGGCTTATATTCATGTCCAGTAAAATCTTTGACGAGTTCAGAGTTAAGGTAGTTCACTGGTTTTAGGGAGGTTGTAATAAGGTTGGGACAAGGATCAAGATAGCAATTAGGGGCTAGAGTTTAGGTTATTCACACGCGTTGTGAGAACGCGGATCCAGTTCTCTCTATGATACGTCCGATCGACGACTACCCTCCAAAATTCTAACGGGAATGCTAAGGCAGGATTCGAACTATGGTCGCGAGTTTAAAAGCCTTGCCGCCTGGTCAACCCGATTCCCTCCGCGCCTTTCGATGATGTCAAATGTGGTGGTGGTGAGGAGGCTAAGGGGCAAGAAGTTGAGGGATACACACCTAGCGAAAGAAAGATGAAAAAAGTTCTGTTGTTCGATCTTTCGAGCTCAAGTTGAAACAATCAGAAAATCCTATAGCTTTTTTAATAAGTAATATAAGCAATTATTTTAAAAGTTTCTTGCGAGCGGAAGTAGAAAGAATTCGCCTCCAAAGTAGTTTTCAAAGTGACTAACATGTTGTTCCGTGTCCATAGAAGTAGAAAGAAGCTCACAATCGATGCTTAGGTCATTAAGATTAATTGGGTAGTGGGATTTGACTCCTTGCTTAAAAAGTGAGCGCATAACAACATAAAACATCTACATATCAGTATCCTTCACATAACCAACCCTTCACAGCTGTTGTCAATTTATAAAGTATGATCACATATTTCAATATTGCCATTTAAGACAAGACAGGTAAAGTAGTGAAAATCAAGAGCAAACCCGAAGAAAGCCTAGCGATGGCACGTCCCACTTAAAATTCTAAATTCCATTGAACATGAGTCATTTTGATTTTTTTTCCATAAGTTAGAAAGCTATCTGTTTAATTTAGATTATTTTGGGGTTGTGTCTACACCTGATGGAGATAGGACTGTATGGACAGTCAACTGTGGTAATGGAGAAGTGAGCACGCATCGATATTTGAATCGGAATAGCATATAGCATGAAAAAGGAAACAAACATGGCCGGTAGGTACACTCAGATCGGTTTGAAACGATTAACTAATGGTAGCATCTGCCTTTAGTATACAATAGCAAGTCACAGATGCAGTTGTACACAGGCTAATTGAGCTGCCTGATTACGTACGGACACGTACGGTGCCCCCAAGCAGTAATTTGCAAGCTGCGGCACCTGCCTGCCGGTTAAAGTAGAGTAAGCAACAAAAGTGGCAGCATACATGCAAACAACAACTGCTACTACGGGAAGTTACAAGGACGGCCATGTACACAGTACACGTAAGGCCGGCAGAGCCAGACAGGCAGTGGTCAGGCTCAAGCACAGAGCCCGCTGCAGCGAGCGAGACCAGCAGGTGCCCGTCCTGGACCGGCCAAGCAACCCAGGGTTACTGCTACGTCTCAGTTACCCGATATGGTTTAAACAAAAGGCGAGGCGAGGTCGATTCGATGATTCGATCCATCAGGGGCTCAGTCAGGGCTGCAGCTAGCCTGGCACTGCTCACCCCAGCTAGAGCGAGACGCTAGTGCACCTGCGCCACCTGCTGCTGCGGCGGCATGCAGTTGCTGCCGCTGCAGTGTGGCTGCGGGTCAGCCGCGCTGCTGCTCGCGGGCTCGCTGGTGGGCGGCGGCGGCGGCCTGGCACTGGCGCGCAGCTCGAAGGGGCCGAGCCGGTGGTCGGCGAGGCGGGTCTTGTACGCGGCGCGCTTGTACTCGCCCCACGTGAACTCCCGGTACAGGCTCTGCTCCCCGTCCCGCATCACACCTGCGGCAGCGGCGCGATCCGCTGCGACGCCGCCGGCCCGCCGAAGTAGATCACGGACAGCCGCGACTGCGCCCCCTCCGGCGCCACCACCCGGTGCTTCACGCTCCTGAACCGCCCGTTCGTCAGGACCTGCATGCCGATCGAGCAACATGGATTATCATCCGTGCGTGACCGTCCTCAGCTTCAATTCCAGCCACTCTACCGGTCTACCGGAGCGATGCATGCATCTGGAACCTTCAGGGTTGAGCAACAGTGACCCAGGCGAGGTGCATGCATCGCGCGCGGTCGCGGAAGAGAGCCAGCATCAGAAAGAATGGGCCGAACAATGCGCGGCACGGACATGCACGCACAGGAAAAGCGGCCGAAAAAGAAAAACAAGCAGGCATATCGGTAGTGCAGTAGTACCTGCAGCGAGTCTCCGACGTTGACGAAGAAGGCTTCCGGGTCGGGTGGCACGGGGACCCACCTGCCGTCCCGGAGCTTGATCTGCAGGCCCGCCGTGCAGTTGGACCTGAGCACGGAGATGATCTGCGGGTCCGTGTGCTCCCCAAACCCCGTCACGCCGAGGTCCCCCGGCGCCCGCAGCGGGCACGGCGGGTAGTGGTTCACCCGCACCAGCTCGTCGCCGCCTTCCCGCCCCACCACCATCGCCCGCAGCAGCGCGCGGTCCACGCCGAGCCCCTCCGCTATCAGCTCCAGCACCCGCCCGCCCACCTCCCTCACCGCCGCCGTGTACTCCTCCAATGCCGTCCTGCATATATGCGCGCGCGCCTAGCTTCTTCAGACATGCTGCACCAGTGGTAGTGGTGGTGGTAGAATGGTAGATGCGAGGAGCGAGCGCTGGCTTACCGGAGTGAGGGCGGCAGGGACGAGATCTTGACGGAGTTGGCGCTGACGGAGAGGAGAAGGTACTCCAGCCACCCGACGTCGCCGTTGGAGCCGATGCTCTTGCTGCCGTAGCCGAGGGGCCGGGCGGCGCCGGACATGTCCAGCTTGTCCTAGGCGGGCAGCGCGAAGAAGGCCATCGCGCGGGCCTCCAGCACGTCGCCGATGCCCGCCGGCATCCCGTGGTTGGTCGCCCTGAAGAAGCCCACGCTGCGGCACGCGTCCGCCACCGCCGCCGCCGCGCCCGGCGCCGACAGGTCCACGCACGGGATGGCCGCCGCGGCCGCCTGGCCCGCATTGGCCTTGGGGCACCGCATCAGCGGGATCTGGTCGATCGACCCCGGCGCCGTGATCGCGACCATGGCTGCTGTGAGTGTGTGGACTCCGCTCAGCTCCTGTTCTCTTTGTGTACGTGGAAACAGGGGAGTCAGCTGCAGTGAGCGAAACAGAGCAGGAACAGGGGCCAAGATAGCCGAGACCGAGAGAGGCAGGCAGGGGAGGCGTTGCTGTGTTGCACACTTGCACTTGTGGTGATCTCTGATGAGGCGATGGCCTCCAATATATAGGCGGCCAGGGCATCACGAGCTGAGCTGACAAGAATTTGCAGTGCAAAACTATCTTTAACAAGGAGTAGGCCACGCACCTTAATTAGCTTAGTGCAATTGTAAGTGACACTTGGAGTAGTAGTAACACCAAGTTGGACGCTACAGCGACTTCTCAAAAGGTTGTCTGCTTTTAATGGACGAAAGGGCTCATGCCAAGTACTAAAAAGAGAGCGTCTCCCTACCACATTGTTCTGGAGGCGATATCATCTGATTTTTTTTGCCGTTTAATTCTAGATTTATTATGTATTTAATGGGGAGTGCTAAATATACTCCTACATTAAAAAAACGACAAATCATTCTAATTTTGTCATGAAAATTTCTTAAGTTTGACTAAATTTATATAAAAATATATAAATATTTATGACATCAAATATACATATCATGAAAATATTTTTCATCATTAATATAATAATATTTATTTTTTATGGTACTTTTTGTATAAATTTGGTTAAACTTGATACTAGAATAACTTCTTTTTGAATCAAGGGAGTACTCGACTACTTCTTCCTCTCCCTCCTACTCTGATTTTCTGGTCAACATTTCTGTGCCATGATTCGAGTTATCAACATATCCTTCTAGCTTATCAGCCACTAGCCAACAGTACTTTTCTCTCAGAACAAATAAGCCACAGTCACCGGCCAACTGTACTTTTCTCTTAGAATAAATCATCACCAGCCACCAACCGTTGTGCCTTCTCCATATCTAGCATGGTCTGGCCATGTCCAAGATAGGGATGGAGGTTTAGCAGAGATTTGTGGGTTTAAAGGGATAGCCGTGATGGTAAATTTCAATGATGGCAGTCGTGGTTGGTGACATGGATGGTAAGAATCTTTTAGTTTAGTTCACATTAGAAACAGATGATTGTAGAGAATGGCATATAACGTCGGTTGGTCCTCATCAATCGGTCTAGTCTTTTGGATTAAGTTCGATACATGGTCTTAGAGAAGTTATGGCTTCTATGGACTTTCCCAAGAGCATGGGGTTGGTCTTGGTAAGATGTTAGCTGCAGGTGTGGCGAGCAAGACTAAATTGTTGCGGGCATTCTAACAAGTGGTATTTCAATACCATCATATCGAGAGAGCTATGTAACATATTGTATATTGACGGAAGAGTCTAGATTATATTTGTTAGGCAGACTTGAGACTTGAATGCGGAGGAGCCCCGTTTACATTGAAAAATAATGGTGGGGATCAACGCATATGATATATATGGTGGTACAACCCACATAATCAAGGGCGAACCCATGAGTTTCTTTTTGAATTTTTTCACAAAATGGAGTGTGTGACAAATAGTATTGCTAGGTTTAATCTCACTCAAAAAATTGATATTAGATGATCATGATATATAAAGTAGACCAATCCTTAATCGTGAACCTAGTTTCTTAGATTGAGTTAGGCCCGACGACCTTAGATAAGATTGTGAGCTTCAATAGACATGAGCCAAATTAAGGACCATAGGTATCTTGGTGACAACATTCATCGGGGTCACATACTGGCATGGATAAGGCACGAAGTAGGAACATTGAATACAACACACTTTAGAGACAAAAAGACCATAGAT
The DNA here is from genome assembly GCA_033239725.1 of Echinochloa phyllopogon. NCBI lineage: Eukaryota > Viridiplantae > Streptophyta > Magnoliopsida > Poales > Poaceae > Echinochloa > Echinochloa phyllopogon. Next base: position 15,579,636 of record BTCW01000003.1, on the reverse strand, counting down.
ATCTTGGTGAGAACATTCATCGGGGTCACATACTGGCATGGATAAGGTACGAAGTAGGAAGTAGGAACATTGAATATAACACACTTTAGAGACAAATTAGTTGCTGGAGCCATCGCAAACGAGAAATGAGAGTATTATGATGAGCTGAGCACATAACATAAGAAGATGAAGGATAATGGCTCATCTAAGTTTGCACCAAATGAGAGGAAAGAGAAAGATGTTAAGTACAGAGGAGCAAATCAAAGAGGGAGGGATGGTGGTTCACTACACGATTGGCACGCAAGAGTTTTCTTGGGTGTTATGAGGAAGAAAAAATACATTTGTTGACACTCAAATTGGGCCAAAGGCCAAACCGGTCTGACCGGTTTGCCAAACCGGTCAGACCGGTTTCGTTCTGTAATTCGAGTAGGATTAGGATTCCGAGTTTAATTCCATATTGTAACCTATTCGAAAGGGGTAAGACATCCCCGGCCTATAAATATAAAGGCTAGACGGCCGATTGAAGTATTCCCAATCGAATCAAACATTTTATCTTCTATTTTTGTATCTCTCAAACCCTAATCCTTTTCCAACCCCATATTCTGTTCTTTGCTCGTCTCTACGGCGTTCAAAGGCGTTCTAGGTGGCCTGCCGACCCTAGAGCAACCCTAGATTAGCTCGAGCTCCGACGGGGTCCCTCCCGAGCTGGAGTTTCTAGGTCTTCACGACCTCCCGACCAGAAGCGGTCAGACCGGTTCTTCAGACCGGTCAGACCGGTTTGCCCGGGGAAGTCAGGAGTTGGCCGTTGTGACGGCCGTGCTGCGCGTTTGATCGATCTTCAAGTTTGTTGGCGCGTTTTCGTGTCAACATACTTTTTGGCGACTCCGCTGGGGAAGATTAATCTGGTGCCAAAACCGATTCAATCTACTCCGGATATGTCTGGATCAAAGTGCGACCTTGACAAAGACAACATCATTACCGCGACGATGGAAGAGCTCACGGACGAGGAGCGAAAGCGATATTTGATTGCTGAGGAGCACTTCAGGGCGCAATTCTTGAAGGGCTTCAAGAAAGATCGCGGTGGTCTTGTCAAGAGAGTAGAGGAATTCGTCATGCCGGCTTTCAAGTTGGCAGATGATCACGTCGAAGAGATTCCAAAGGTAACGGGCGAATCCTCTGATTTAATGCAGCAAATTACTCGCATGATGGATGATAGATTACTTGCTGCACAAACTGCTACTAGTGAATTAATTGCTAGTATGACTGGTAATTCTGATAAAAATAAAATTAATTTAGAATCTAATGAATTACCTAGCTCATCAGGCGTGCCAGAACATGTTTTAGATTCTAATTTGGGCATGCCGGTGAATTTTTATGCGGGACAAACACCTCACCCTGGTTCGGTCCACGAACCGGTCAGACCGGTTTGTACAACCGGTCAGACCGGTTTGGCCCCCTCTGGTGGTCAGACCGGTTCTTTGGGTGCAGGAGCATCTGGTGCGATGGTTTTGTCTAATACATCTACTTCTGGTCCTGTTTACACTATTCCACGCACCACGGGAAGTATACCCCACGGATCTGGCACGTTTCACACGCCGATTCCGAGTACTTCTCAAAATACGATGTATGGTGTTCCCCGCATTCCACATAACAGAGGTGATGAGAAATATCAAGCCGAGTTAGCTAAGTTTAAAGAAGACATAGCTAATACACTTAGAGCAAAACTCGGGCTTGAATTGGGTAGTGCACGCTTATATCAGAAACCGTATCCGCCTGAATTTGATTTGGTTCCTTATCCTAATGGTTGGCGTGTTCCCGACTTTATTAAATTCAGTGGTGAAGATAATAGAACTCCTTGGGAACACATTAGTCAATATATATTGCAATTAGGAGAGGCATCATTTTATGAGGCATTGCGTATACGGTTGTTCTCATTATCTTTAACTGGAACTGCTTTTTCATGGTTTTCTTCGCTTGCTCCTAACTCTATTCAAAATTGGACTCAATTGGAGCGTAAATTTCATGATCATTTCTTTAGTGGAGAAAACGAAGCTAAATTATCTGATTTAACATCGGTTAAACAAAGCCGTGAGGAATCGGTTCTTGAATACTTTAAAAGATTTAAGGATGTTAAGAACCGATGCTTTAATATCACTGTTTCTGAAAAGGATTTAGCAGATTTAGCTTTTGCAAGCTTACTGTCGGTGCCGGAATCGGTCGGTCGATCCCCGGCGCCTAAACAGAATGCGCTGTGTCCCGTCCCTTGACGGTTGATGCAAGAGCTAGCACGATAAGGCGAGGATTTATCCTGGTTCCGACCGCGAGGTCGTACGTCCAGCAGGGTGCGCTCAAGGGCGCTGCACTATCTTGCACCGGAGTGCTTGCAGAGGGGGGCTACAAGCACGGCAGGAGAGGAGGAGTCTCCAAGTCCCTGAGGATGAGTGTGAATATCACGTGAAGCGGTGTGTGTGATTGTGTTTTGGGTCGTCTCTCTCCTTCGTCCCTCCTCCTACCCCCCTTTTATCGATCAAGGAGAGTAAGGCGGGGGAAGGATTTTACAAGTACAAGCGTGATGTGTGCCACAGGGGTGTGCACCGGAGAGTATGGCGTCGGGCCTGCCATCGTCCTTGACTCAGGCGGGGGATTTATGGCGAGCCCCGGCTTCTGCGGGTGTCGTGGCCGTCCCCGTGCTTGTCCTGTAGCGGCTTCGAGGGGTGTCGTCGCTGTAGTCCATGTTCTGCTGCCCGTCGCTGGTTGACCTCGAGGGCGGGGCAGGTGAGGAAGGACCGGAGTTGGCGGTACAGGGGTCGGTATGGTGGCTGCTGTCAACCACAGTGCGTGGCGTGCTCGGTTCACCAGGGGATGGTCGAGAGTTGGCGGATTTGACCCGGCGTTCGTCATCACCAGGCCACGCCTGACCGGAGTCTGTACTCGGTCGCTGTTTAGACGTTCGTTCGAGGGTTCCCCATGCTCATTCGAGGGGTGTCCTGGGGGGAAGAGACGGGAGCAGGTGGAACAGTGCTGCGGAATGACGCCTACCAGTCTGCACAGGGTCTTGCGCAGCGCCGCGTGCGTCCGCACAGCGCCGGTGAGGACGCACAGTGACTGGAGCAGGTGGAACAGTGAGCTCTGTGGCGTCAGTGGCGCGGCGTGGGGAAAGATTGCTTTTTGACTTTGGCGCTCGCTTGATGGGGCGGGCATTAAGTGCCGTTGTCGGCTGGGGCGCCGTGTTGAGTAGAGAGATGGCCTCGAGCGAGGCGGAGTCGACTCGCCCGCTCGAGGGAGCGCGCAACCCTCGAGCGAGGTGGGTTTTGCGTCGTGTCTGCTCGAGGGTGCGCGGCCCTCGAGCGAGGCGGAGGCGGGGGGTAGCGACTTGGGTTCCCCCGACAGGCGAGCTCAGACGACCGTTCTTGGGCCGCGATAGGCTGTGACGGGCCGAGCTGCCTGGCCGGGCTTTCCGGGCTGTCGATGATTTGGCCTTTCGTGGCATATTGTTTTTTGAGGGTGATTACCCCGATGATTAGGGGACCCCCTGGGTTTGTCCCCGACAGTAGCCCCCGAGCCCCTGGCGGACTGAGGTTCAGTCGGGCAGGGGCTGATGGTTTCGCAGGGTCGTTCCCGGGCCTCCTGTGGGGATTTATTCCTTTCTGATTACGCACATTCTTCCGTGGGGGCGCGCGAGCGCACCCGCGGGTGTAGCCCCCGAGCCCTTGGAGGAGTGGATTCACTCGTTCAAGGGCTTTATTTTGTGTCGGTCGCTCTGCTCCCAACGCGGTGGGGATGAGACCGAGCCATGCCAAATTCGAGGGGCGGACCCTGTACGGTTTCGAAACGTTTCGCGCATAGGAGGATATGTCGCGGGGAGATGCTGCAAGGAGCCCCCGAGCTCCTGGCCCACGCGGAGGCGATCGGAGGGGCTTCTTGTCTTTGAGTTGCGACCCTCGCTTCCCCTTCGCGGGGGAGAGGGGTGAGGTCATCCGCGCAACCCTCGAATTGGGCAACGTACGCGGATACCTCGGTGAGCTGTTAGCGGGTAGTTCAAGTGGACGTCCATGCCCCGTTCGCTAGGGGTCGGCTCGTGGTCCGGAGACACGTCCATGTAGTGCTTGCAAAGGTTTGCTAGGTGGGGCTCGGTCCCTTTCGTAGGGACTGAGGGCGCGAAAGCTCTCCCTCGTTGGGATCCCCCCGACTAGCTGCCTTTGTCTGGCCTTGAACACGACAGGAGCGTCCCCAAACTTCGCGTTCGGGGTAAAGTCCGTTCGACACGCCCGAATCGTCCCTGACTCTGTTGATCTGGAGCGCCTGTCGAACCCTTTCGAGGGCCAGGCTTCGTACTCCTGATTAGTAGGGCCTTGCGTAAGATGCAGGTTGCCCCCGAGCTCCTGGCCCGTGTGGAGGCGATCGGAGGGGCTCCCCGTCTTTGATTTTCGACCCTCGCTACCCCTTTCGCGGGGGAGAGGGGTGAGGTCATCCGTGCAACCCTCGAATTGGGCAACGTACGCGGATACCTCGGTGAGCTGTTGGCGGGTAGTTCAAGTGGACGTCCGTGCCCCGTTCGCTAGGGGTCGGCTCGTGGTCCGGAGACACGTCCATGTAGCGCTTGCAAAGGTTTGCTAGGTGGGGCTCGGTCCCTTTCGTAGGGACCGAGGGCGCGAAAGCTCTCCCTCATTGGGATCCCCCCGACTAGCTGCCTTTGTCTGGCCCTGAACACGACAGGAGCGTCCCCGAACTTCGCGTTCGGGGTAAAGTCCGTTTGACACGCCCGAATCGTCCCTGACTCTGTTGATCTGGAGCGCCCGTCGAACCCTTTCGAGGGCCAGGCTTCGTACTCCTGATCAGTAGGGCCTTGCGTAAGATGCGGGTTGCTCCCGAGCGGCGGGCTCGAGGCTTGGCCGAGCGCGACTGGTGGCCTTCGCATTGTTCGGTCCGGGGCACCCTTTGAACCCTTTCGAGGTTCGGGCTTCGGATCCCCGATTAGTCGCGTCCGTGCCTAGGGAAGGAGGAGCGTTGCAGCTTTACCTGGGGGGAACCCAATGGTTGGGTCGTTTCGGCTCCGCGGGCCCGCGCACAACCGCTGGCGGGCGTGGTCGTGGCTGACGCGTCGCGGAGTGGGCGAGATGGGCGTAGTGGGCGCGCCTTTTTAGGCGGGCTTGGCGTGCGCCGGGGGGAGGCGAGGCGACGTGCAGTTAATGCATCGCAGACGCGCCGCTCCCGCTTACCGTGCCGCAGTAAATGCTGCCACCCACGCGCGCCGGTCGTTGATGATCGTCGCCGTGCGCCTGGCCCGGGTGTCAGTGACTCCACATGCCGCCGCGGTTAGCGCGCGGGCTCGGTGGCGGCACGCGCGGGCTGGCGTGGCGCGGCCGGGGAGAGCTTGTCCCTTATAAAAGGGGTGCAGCGGAAGGGGGATTTTTTACCTTTGCCATCTCTCGCTCCAGCTTTCGCCCGTGCCTAGCGCTTGCCTCCAGCTTGCGCGTCGTGCTCCGCTCGCATCTCGCCACTTTCGCTCCGCGCCTAAGCTCCTCTTCTCGCCATGGTTGTCCTTGAGGGCGCCACGGAGTGGACTCCATCGACCGCCACCGAGCACCTCCTGGAGGGCTTGGTGAATGGTGGGCAACTGTCGCCCCGGGGCGATTCAGCGCGGCCGGCGTGGATCGTTCCGGCGCTGGCGGCCAGGGCGCCGAATCCGCCGGCGGGCTACGTGGTGAGCTTTATTCGCTTCCACGAGCGGGGCTTTAATGCGCCCGCAAGCCAGTTCATGCGGGGGCTCTGCCATTACTACGGCGTGGAGCTCCACAACTTCTCCCCCAACGCAATCTCGCAAGCGGCGGCGTTCGTCGGCGTCTGCGAGGCCGTCCTGGGGGTCGAGGCGCACTGGGACCTATGGGTCCACCTCTTCCGCGCCGAGCTCAGCACATCCGGCGCGGGGAGGGGGGGTGCGCCGTTCTTCGTGCGCGGGTGGCCTCACGCTTGCGCCGGTGGAGTCCAGGAAGCGCATCTACCTGGGCTGCAAGATGACAACCAACAACAGCGGGTGGGCTAAAGGGTGGTTCTACCTGCGCAACGATGGCTTGGGGCTGCCGGAGTACACCGGCAAGGTCCTGACGGAGAAGGCCGACTCCTGGAGCTACGGCGTCTCCGGCGACGCCCAGCGGCAGAGGCTTCGCCCGGTCGTCGACGTCCTCCGCTCTCTGGAAGGGTCAGGATTGACCGTGGCACACGTGCTTGCGCACTTCCACCGCCGCCGTGTGGTCCCCCTCATGGAGAGGCCACTCCCTCTGTTCAAGATGACGGAGGGAGCGGACCCGGCGGCGCTGGCAGCGTCGCGCATGCTGGCGGAGCCGCTCCTCGAGGAGTATGTCGTCACGCGGGTGCGGACGGCGGTCCACCCCGATACCATGCCGAGTGACCTCCGGTCGTTCCGGTTACGCCCTGATGAGGGCCACATCCTGTCGGTGAGTCCCCTTTCCTCCTCTTTGTCGTCTCTTTTTTTTGGAACTTCTTTTTGATTTTGTCGTGATTTCAGGGGGTGGACTGCGGCCTCTACCGCTCCGTAGCGCCAACTCCGGAGGTGCGGGCCGCGAATCGCGCCCGCCGTGACCGCGAGAGGGAGGCGAAGGAGGCGAAAAGGGCCCGCAGTCGTAGGAGGCAGGCCCGTCGGGACGCGTACGAAGCGGCGCTTCGCCGGTGGAGGAGGGACGGCGGGGAGACGCCGTCGACCCCCGAGGACTCTCTGAGCGGGGAGGAGGGCGAGGAGGAGAGCGAGGAGGAGATTGCCGGCGGTGGGGCAGTTGGAGGACCCGCCGTCGAGGCAACAGAGGTGGCCGCGCCGGCTCAGCGCGCGGCGTCGCGTCCGAGCGTCGAGGGCTCGGGGGGTTCGCAGCCCCCGAGTGATCCGAGGGGGTCCTCGAGTTCGAGGGTGGCCCCTTCTCTAAGCGGCTCGAAGCGGAAGCTGCGAGGCTGTGTCCGGTGAGTTCTTCCTTGGATCTCTTTCGATTTCGTTTTTCCATATGACTTCTCTTTTTGACCTCTGTTTCCCTTTTCTTGGTCCAGCGCTCGGGACGTCACCAAGGCTCCCCTTAATCTTGCGCCTAAGAAGGCGCTGAAGGTTGGGGGGACAGATTCCCCTCATGCCGAGGGGGTGCGCTCGCGCGGGGCTCCGCGTCCCGTGGCGGCGCTCGAGGTGACGCCAGCGGAACCGGCGCCGGGGCCGCGAGGCTCCGGGTCGGCGGGGGAGGAGAGGACGCTTCCAACGATGGAGCCGGGGCAAGGTGCCCCGGTTGTCGAGGCGGGGCCGAGGCGTGGCACCCCGTCGGCGGAGGTAGGCGGTCGTGGAGGCCGTGCCGCCGCTTCGGTTCCTGCCGGTCGAGGGCAGGAGGCGGTCGCCCCGCCAACTCCAGGCGGCAGCCGGCGCGCTTCCCTCGTCGGGGACTCTGCTGCCGAGGTGTCGGTGGCGCGGTTCCTGTCTCAGGGGCCGCCGCAGATGCCTGCGGTCTGAGGGACGCCCGAGTGGGATGCTGCTGAGGCGGCGCAGCTCCAGGATCGGCGCATGCTGAGCGAGTGGCCGAGGGGGCCCGGCGTCCCCGCTCAGGTCTGGCGGAGCGCGGCCGAGGAAAACGAGATATGGGCCCAGGCCGAGCGGATCGGGACGGATCTGGAGCGGGCCATCTCGGCCGCCGCCGACCTCCACTCCAGGCAAGCGCTGGAGGTTTTCGAGGTATTCTCGCTTTTATCTTTAGTGTTTCGAGACGTTTTCGGTTTCATGGCTTGATCTTGGTGACCTTTCGAGTAGGTCCTTCGGCAAGAGGCGGTGGACAAGACCGCATGCATTGCGGGCTTGCACACCAACCTCCGCCGGCTCAGTCAGGCGAACGCCGACTTGGGCACGGACGTGACCCGGCTCACCGTCCGAGCCAGGGAGGCGGAGGCGGCGGCCCGAGCGCACGAGGAGGCCAAGGCGCGCGTGGAGAAGGAGCGCGATGCCGCGATGGAGCGGGAGGCCCGGACCTCGTCCGCGGCGTTAGAGCGGTTTGAGCTCGAGCGCCGGGCTCGTGAGGCCTCGCAGTCCCAGCTCGCGGAGGCGTCGGCTCAGGCGGAGCAGAAGGCCCGGGAGGCCAAGCAGCTGAGCTGCGCGCTCCGCGAGAAGGAGGCCGCGCTCCGCGATAAGGAGGCCGCGCTGGCGACCGCGGACGGCCTGCTCAACGAGGCGAGAGCCCTGGTGGATGGTAAGACTTCATGCTTCCTTCGGCCTTTCCCTGTGTCGAAAACTGCTTTCTGATATGCCCGAGACTCTTGTCAGGGTTGCAGCGGACCGAGGCCAAGAAGGCGGAGGAGGTGACGGCCCTCCAGGTTGCCTACTCCGCGGCCCAGGGGGAGCTCGAGGCGCTGAAGGCTGCGGCCGACATGGCGTGCCGAGACGTCAACTGCGTCGACACGCCGTCGGGGTTGTCGCTGTCCAGCCGCCTGAGCTCCCTGAAGGGCTGCGTGGCGGAGCGTCTCGAACACGCGCTTCACCTCGGGGTGAAGAAGGCACTTGGGGTGGTGTCGACGCACTACGACATCGACCTCGCGGCGGTGGGGCGCGGGTATTTCATCGACGCCAATCTGGATGATGACGCCGCCCTCGCCGCCCTCGAGGAGGCCGATGACGGTGCCGAGAGCGCCGCAGCGGCCTTGACCCCCAAGTTCCGATACGATCTTTTCCCCGAGGAGGAGGAAGATGTGCCTACTGACGCCGAGCCAGAGACCGCGACCGCTGCTGAAGTCGAGGCCGACCCGGAGGCCGATGCCATGGCGGCCCTCGAGAACGACATTGCTTCGGTGAGCGGCGAGGAGAGTGGTCCCGGGGCGCTTTCGTCTGTTCCCTCGACCTTTGCTGCCGAGTCCATCGTGCCCTCGCAGGGGGATGGAGCCTGAAAAACTCGGGCTTCAAATGTATCTTGTACATATATATAAAAACTAAATTTAAAAGCCGATTGCCTGTTTCGCATTTGTTTGGTTGTTCTGGTGTGCTACCCTTAGCTCTTCGAAAGATTGTGGCCGGGAACTTAGGATTCGCGAGTAATTAAAGCGTGGGGTGGTGAGGGAGGCGCTGTAGCCTTTCGCGGGCATAAGCAGTCTCACGACTCGACCGGCTCCAGCTTTGACTAGCTCGCGTCCCGCCTCTCTCTAAGCGTTTCGAGTTTTAGCACAACTTTCGAAAAAACCGGGACGATTAGGGGGGTTAACCCCCCTGCAGCCCCCGAGGGGGGTTTGGCTTTATTAAAAAATAAAACCAAGTCCCCCTTGTTTGTGTTGTTAGCAACAATGTTTTCATGTTTTTCGCAAACTCTTTATTATTGTTAACTAAGAACACGAAGTATTTACAAGAAATACTGAGAGTTTTAAGGATAGAAGCGACGTAGCTGTTGGATGTTCCAGGCGTTGGTGAGGAGCTCGCCCTTCTCGTTCGCCAGCTTGTAAGTGCCGGGTTTGAGGACCTTGGCGACGATGAACGGCCCTTCCCACGGAGGAGTGAGCTTGTGGCGCCCTCGATTGTCCTGTCGCAGCCTTAGCACCAAGTCCCATTCGTGGAGGTCCCGACGCCGAACCTTCCGAGCTTGGTGTCGCCGAAGCGATTGTTGGTAGCGTGCTGAGTGAAGCAACGCTACGTCGCGAGCCTCGTCCACCTGGTCCAGCGAGTTCTCGCGGTCCCGCTGGTTTCGGTCTTCCTGGTAGGCCTTAAGCCTCGGAGACCCGTACTCCAAGTCTGTTGGGAGGACGGCTTCGGCGCCGTAGACAAGGAAGAACGGGCTGAAGCCTGTGGCCCTGCTCGGGGTTGTCCTGAGACTCCAGATCACCGATGGCAGCTCAGCAACCCACTTCCGGCCAAACTTGTTCAGCTTGTTGAAGATCCTTGGCTTCAGGCCTTGTAGTATCATGCCGTTGTCACGTTCTACTTGGCCGTTCGTTTGTGGATGTGCCACGGCCGACCAATCAACGCGAATGTGATGGTCGTCGCAGAACTCCAAGAACTTCTTGCCAGTGAATTGGGTGCCGTTGTCAGTGATGATCGAGTTGGGTACCCTGAATCGGTGGATGATGTCGGTGAAGAACATTACGGCCTGCTCAGATCTGATGCTGGTGATGGCCCGGACCTCGATCCACTTTGAGAACTTGTCGATGGCTACCAACAAGTGGGTGAAGCCCCCGGGCGCTGGGCGGAAGGGCCCCACGAGATCCAACCCCCAGACCGCGAAAGGCCATGTTACGGGGATGGTCTGCAGGGCGTGCGCCGGGAGATGCGTCTTTCGTGCGTAGAACTGGCACCCTTCGCAGGTGCGCACGACCTCGTTCGCGTCGGACACGGCGGTGGGCCAGTAAAAGCCTTGCCGGAATGCGTTACCCACGAGGGTATGGGGCGCTGCGTGGTGTCCGCACGCCCCGGCGTGGATGTCGCGGATCAGCTGCCTTCCCTCGGGGATGGGGATGCATCGCTGCAAGATCCCTGAGGCACTGCGCTTGTACAGCTCACCGCCGACTGAGACGAAGGTCTTGGCCCTTCTGGCGATGCGGCGTCCCTCGGTTCGGTCCGAGGGTAGCTCTCCGCGATCGATCCATGCGAGGTACGGATCACGCCAGTCTTGTGGTCGCATGCCTGTGTCGATTTCCATGGCCTCGGCCAAAGAGATTTCGGCGTCGAGGGCTTCGAGCCCCTCTTTTGAGGGGTCCTCCTGCATGGGCTCGACTCCCGCAGCCCCCGAGGGTTTCCCGTGGGCCCCGGCCTTTGATTCGATGCTGACAGAGGGGCGGTCGAGGTCGCGGGCGAAGACGTTCGGCGGAACGGTGATTCGCTCCGACGCGATCTTGGCCAGCTGATCCGCTTCCTCGTTGTATTTGCGCACGATATGGTTCAGCTCGAGGCCATAGAATTTGTCCTCGAGACGACGAACCTCGTTGCAATACGCCTCCATCTTTTCGTCGCGGCAGCTTGCGTTCTTCATCACTTGGTCGATGACCAACTGAGAATCTCCCCGGACATCGAGGCGTTTGACGCCGAGGTCGATGGCGATGCGGAGCCCAGCGAGGAGGGCTTCGTACTCCGCCATGTTGTTCGATGCTGGGAAGTGCAAGCGAACCACGTACCGGATATGTTCTCTGAGGGGTGAGACGAAGAGGAGGCCCGCGCCTGCCCCGGTTTTCATCACCGACCCGTCGAAGTACATGGTCCAGCATTCGGTTTGAATCTGTGGTGGCGGAAGTTGGACGTCGGTCCACTCAGCGACGAAATCCGCTAAGGTTTGCGATTTTATCGCCTTCCGCGGTGCGTAGGAGAGAGTTTCCCCTACGAGTTCCATAGACCATTTCGCTATTCTACCCGAGACATCCGGGTTGCGGACTATCTCCCCCAAAGGGAAAGATGAGACCACGGTGACCGGGTGGGCCTCGAAGTAGTGTCGCAGCTTTCGACGCGCGAGCACTACGGCGTAGATTAGCTTCTGGATCTGTGGATACCGCATCTTGGTTTCGGTCAGCACTTCGCTGACATAGTACACCGGCCTCTGGACCGGCAGTGCGTGGCCCTCCTCTAGCCGTTCCACAACGATGACGGCGCTGACAACTTGCGTTGTCGCAGCCACATATAGGTAGAGAGGCTCACCGCCCTGCGGCGGCGTGAGGATGGGTGCGCGCGCGAGCGATGCCTTTAGCCCGTCGAGGGCTTTTTGGGCTTCAGGGGTCCATGAAAAGCGTTCGTGCTTTTTTAGGAGTCGGTACAAAGGCAGGCCCTTTTCACCCAGTCGAGAGATGAAGCGGCTGAGGGCTGCCAGGCAGCCCAGTACCCTTTGTACCCCATTAAGATCCCGAATCGGCCCCATTCGCTCTAGGGCCGAGACTTTTTCGGGGTTGGGTTCGATGCCTCGCTGGGAGACGATGAAGCCCAATAGCATGCCTCGCGGCACCCCGAATATGCATTTTTCCGGATTCAACTTCACCCCGTTCGCCCGGAGGCAATCGAACGTGATTTGCAAATCGTTAACCAGATCGTTCGCCTTTCTGGTCTTAACAACGATATCGTCAACATATGCCTCAACGGTTCGCCCGATGTGGCTTCCGAAAACGTGTTGCATACATCGCTGATATGTAGCTCCAGCATTTCGGAGGCCGAACGGCATAGTGACGTAGCAAAACATGCCAAACGGGGTGATGAAAGAAGTCGCGAGCTGGTCGGACTCTTTCATCTTGATTTGATGATAACCGGAATAAGCATCAAGAAAGCATAGCAATTCGCACCCAGCGGTGGAGTCTACTATTTGATCTATTCTAGGCAGAGGAAATGGAACCTTAGGGCATGCTTTATTTAAACCGGTATAGTCTACGCACATGCGCCATTTTCCATTTTTCTTTTTAACTAGAACAGGATTTGCAAGCCAGGTTGGGTGAAATACCTCTTTGATGAACCCAGCTTGCAGGAGCTTCTGCACCTCCTCCCCGATGGCGCGGCGCTTTTCCTCGTCGAACCGCCGCAGTCGCTGTACCACCGGCTTGGAGTGTGGCTTGATGTTGAGGCTGTGCTCGGCGACCTCCCTCGGGATCCCCGGCATGTCCGAGGGTCTCCACGCGAAGATGTCGGCGTTGGCGCGGAGAAAGTCGACGAGCACTGCTTCCTATTTGGGGTCGAGGGTGGTGCTGACCCTCAACGCCTTGCCCTCGGGGGCAGTGGGGTCGAGGGGCACCGCCTTGGTGTGTTCCGCAGCCTCGAAGGTGCCCGTGTGCCTTTTGGTGGAGTCGACGGCCTCGTTCGCCATCTTCTCCAGATCCGCCACTAGGGTTTCGCTGTAGGCGAGCGCTTCCGCACCCTCGACGCACTCGACGTCGCACGCATAGGCGTGCTCGTACGACGATCCCACGGTGATGACGCCCTTTGGCCCTGGCATCTTCAACTTGAGGTAGACGTAGTTAGGGACCGCCATGAACTTGGCGTAGCACGGTCGCCCGAGAATAGCGTGGTACGCTCCCGGGAACCCCACTACCTCAAAAGTGAGGGTCTCCCTCCGAAAGTTGTCAGGGGTGCCGAAGCAGACGGGCAAGTCGATCTGCCCGAGGGGTTGGACCCGTTTTCCCGGCGCGATGCCGTGGAATGGCGCCTTGCTTGGCCTCAGCTGGTTCGTGCCGATGCCCATGAGCTCCAAGGTGTGGACGTAGAGGATGTTGAGGCTGCTGCCTCCGTCCATCAGTACCTTGGAGAACCGTGTGTTGCCGATGACGGGGTCGACCACAATCGGATAGCGCCCTGGATTCGGGACATAGTCCGGATGGTCCTCGCGGCCAAAAGAGATGGTCTCTTCCGACCAGGCGAGGTAAGCTGGCGTTGCGAGGTGAACGGAGAAGACCTCTCGGCGTTCACGCTTTTGTTCCCGGGGCGTTGCGTTCGCCGTGGGCCCCCCTATGATGAAGAAGACGTTCTCCACATGAGGGAACTCGTCGTTGCCGCCATCGCCTGTATCCTTCTTCGGGCCATCCTCCTTCGCGGAGGTGCGCCTGAAGTAGCCCTTGATCATCCCACACTGTTCGAGGGTGTGGGTGACAGGGCCCTTGTGGTACGGGCATGTCTTCTTCAGCATCTCGTCGAACAGGCCTCCCCCCTGAGGGGGGCCCCGAGGGCCTTTGCGGCCCCGCTCGACCACGAGGGCGTCGTCAGAGTCCTCGCCCTGCCGCTGCTGCTGCGCGGCCTGCCGAGGCCCCTTGCCTTTACCGCCCCGTTTCTGCTTTTTGGTCCTGGCCTTGGGTTTGCTGCCCTCCGCGGGCAGCTCCTCCGCGCGCTTCCCCTTGGTCTTGCCGTCGAAGATCGCCCCGACAGCCTCCTCCCCAGAGGCAAAGTTGGTGGCGATGTCGAACAAGGCGTTGACACTGGTGGGATGGTTTCGCCCCAGCTCGCGCACCAGCTCTCGACAGGTCGTGCCTTCGAGGAAGGCGTGGATGATTTCGGAGTCACCCACGCTCGGGAGCTCGGTGCAGCGCTTGGAGAAGCGGCGGATGAAGTCCCTCAGCGGTTCGCCGGCCGCCTGCCGGCACCCGCGCAGGTCCCAGGAGTTTCCAGGGCGTACGTATGTGCCCTGGAAGTTACCCACGAACATCTTGACCAGGTCGTCCTAGTCGTGGATTTGGTTCGCGGGTAGGTGTTCGAGCCACGTCCGCGCCGAGTCCGCGAGATGAAGCGGAAGGTTGCGGATGATCATGGCATCGTCGGTGGCCCCGCCCAGCTAGCAGGCCAGGCGATAGTCGTTGAGCCACGTCTCGGGTTTCGTTTCACCCGAATACTTGGTGATGGTGGTTGGCTGGCGAAATCGTGGCGGGATGGCGGCCGAACGGATCTTCCGGCTGAACACCGGGGTCCCCGGGGGTTCCGGCGTCGGGCTTCTGTCCTCCTCGCTGTCATAGCGACCCCCCCGTCGGGGGTGCCTGCTGCGGGGAGGCGCCGCGTCCTGCCTCTTCCTGTTCAGGACGTTGCGTGCGTCGCCATCGTCGACGGCGCCCCGCGTGTCTACAAGTCGGTCCTTCGCGGACCTCCTTGTTTCGCCACCGCCGGCCACGAGCGCCCTTCCGTCGTTCGTTGGACGGTGAGGCGTCCACGCGCCCCTGGGCGGGGTGTGGACGGATTGCTCCCTATCCCACCTGCCGCTTCTGGCTTTCGGACTGTCCTGGTGGCGCATGCGGGAGGCGGAGCTTTCCGCTTGTTGAACGGCCGCTTCTTCGACAAGGGCCTGCACCTGGCGCCGCATGCTGCGCGCCTCTGGCGTTGACGGTTCGGGCATGGCCCGAATCAGGGTCGCCGCGGCGATGAGCTTTTGGCTGGCTCGTGGCGGCCTGGGCGGGCCGGCGTCGTCGCCGTCACCCAGGATGCGCGCTTGAGCTATGCGCCCGGCGGCTCGGGCGTGTTCGCCCCGCCTGGGCTGTTGGGCTTCCAAGGCTGCGCGCAGTTCTTGTACCTGCTGGCGCTCCTGTTGGAGCTTGGCTTCCAGCTCTTGTACTTGTGCGAGCTGCGCTTGTGTGAGAGCGGCCTCGTTCGCCGGCTCGGCGGGTGCCGGTTGCGGTTCGTCGCGCCCGGCTCCGTCGTGCGTCTCTTCGTCCTCTCCCACGGACTCTACTTCGCCGTCGAGGACGAAGCATTCCCGCGAGGGGTCGTATTCCCCGTCGCTGGAGTCGTCGGAGCAGGTGAGGCAGAAGTCCGCAACGGCCTGGAAAGCGATGAGGTTTTCGGGGTTGCGCAACTCGGTGTAATCCAGGTCCGGGTGTTCCTGGCCGCGCACGTCTTCTTCGTCCGCTGACTCGGAATGGAGCCCACCGGTCGAGGAAGCGCCAAGGTCACGGATTGGGGCCCGCCGAGGTCTTGGCGAGTTTCCGCGCGCGCCCAGGATGGTGCTGATCGCCGTGGAGTGGCTTGCGGCCGCGTTGCTCATCCCGAACGGGAGGCGTGCTAGCCTGGCCACATTTTCCCGGTGCGTTCCCTCCGCGGGAACTGCCGGTGGGAGTCCGCCCCCCTGCAATGTGGCCGTGGGCTGAAGCAGCAAGTGGGCGTCCCAATCGGGGAGGACGACGCGCGGAGCGACGCGCTGCTCCGTATGAATCTGAAGCTCGCGAAGTCTCCGCCGTCGCCTGAGCTAGACTGTCGTCGGCGATGTCGGGGTGTCGGGCGTCACGCTGGGTGGCCTGGAGGCGAGCCGCATGAGGAGGCCCTCACCGGTCGCTTCGAACTCCAGGCTCCCAAACGTGATCCGGTATCCGCGCGGAAGCGGACCGGGGGACCCCGTGGCGGATCGGGGTGGCATGGTCTCGTCGCGACTTGCCGTCAAGGGAACTTGTCGGGTGTGATCGACCACAGCGCCCCCCCCCTACCTGGCGCGCCACTGTCGGTGCCGGAATCGGTCGGTCGATCCCCGGCGCCTAAACAGAATGCGCTGTGTCCCGTCCCTTGACGGTTGATGCAAGAGCTAGCACGATGAGGCGAGGATTTATCCTGGTTCCGACCGCGAGGTCGTACGTCCAGCAGGGTGCGCTCAAGGGCGCTGCACTATCTTGCACCGGAGTGCTTGCAGAGGGGGGCTACAAGCACGGCGGGAGAGGAGGAGTCTCCAAGTCCCTGAGGATGAGTGTGAATATCACGTGAAGCGGTGTGTGTGATTGTGTTTTGGGTCGTCTCTCTCCTTCGTCCCTCCTCCTACCCCCCTTTTATCGATCAAGGAGAGTAAGGCGGGGGAAGGATTTTACAAGTACAAGCGTGATGTGTGCCACAGGGGTGTGCACCGGAGAGTATGGCGTCGGGCCTGCCATCGTCCTTGACTCAGGCGGGGGATTTATGGCGAGCCCCGGCTTCTGCGGGTGTCGTGGCCGTCCCCGTGCTTGTCCTGGAGCGGCTTCGAGGGGTGTCGTCGCTGTAGTCCATGTTCTGCTGCCCGTCGCTGGTTGACCTCGAGGGCGGGGCAGGTGAGGAAGGACCGGAGTTGGCGGTATAGGGGTCGGTATGGTGGCTGCTGTCAACCACAGTGCGTGGCGTGCTCGGTTCACCAGGGGATGGTCGAGAGTTGGCGGATTTGACCCGGCGTTCGTCATCACCAGGCCACGCCTGACCGGAGTCTGTACTCGGTCGCTGTTTAGACGTTCGTTCGAGGGTTCCCCATGCTCATTCGAGGGGTGTCCTGGGGGGAAGAGACGGGAGCAGGTGGAACAGTGCTGCGGAATGACGCCTGCCAGTCTGCACAGGGTCTTGCGCAGCGCCGCGTGCGTCCGCACAGCGCCGGTGAGGACGCACAGTGACTGGAGCAGGTGGAACAGTGAGCTCTGTGGTGTCAGTGGCGCGGCGTGGGGAAAGATTGCTTTTTGACTTTGGCGCTCGCTTGATGGGGCGGGCATTAAGTGCCGTTGTCGGCTGGGGCGCCGTGTTGAGTAGAGAGATGGCCTCGAGCGAGGCGGAGTCGACTCGCCCGCTCGAGGGAGCGCGCAACCCTCGAGCGAGGCGGGTTTTGCGTCGTGTCTGCTCGAGGGTGCGCGGCCCTCGAGCGAGGCGGAGGCGGGGGGTAGCGACTTGGGTTCCCCTGACAGGCGAGCTCGGACGACCGTTCTTGGGCCGCGATAGGCTGTGACGGGCCGAGCTGCCTGGCCGGGCTTTCCGGGCTGTCGATGATTTGGCCTTTCGTGGCATATTGTTTTTTGAGGGTGATTACCCCGATGATTAGGGGACCCCCTGGGTTTGTCCCCGACACTTACGGTCTAATTACAAGGAAAAATTAGAAGGTTCTGATTTCCTTACTATTAATCACTTGCAAATGAAGGCTATGAGTCTAGAGCTTAAGTTTAAAAATGCGAAAGAATCTGCTAAACCCCATCGTTCGAACGTGCATATTGTTGATAATGATTCTGATAGTTCGGACGATGATAAAGAAATTTATGCCGCCGAATTTGTTTGGTCATCAAAAAGTAAACCTAGTTCTTGTCCTTCATTAAAGCCGATTCAGAAAAATCGGCAAGAAGAAAAATTTACTTTTGATGTAGCCAAATGTGATCGTGTTTTTGATGAATTGCTTAAGAATGGCTTTATTAAACTTTCTCATGCAATTCCACCAGCCGATCAGTTGAAAAATCGTGCATATTGTAAATGGCATAATTCTTTTTCTCATGCAACCAACGATTGAAATGTTTTTCGACGACAGGTACAATCGGCCCTTAATGAAGGTCGATAGGTGCTCGCTGAAATGCAAGTTGACAAGACTCCTTTCCCTGTTCATATCTTGGATGTGAACACCAAGATGCTGATTCGGCCGGAACAAGCCGATAGAGCTAAGGGTAAGAATGTGGTGATTGGAGATCCAAGACCGGATAAGGTTGATGACAAAGTTCCGGTCAGAACAGTGATGATTGGGAAGACTCTTGATGGAAAAGAGTCTCTGAAAATTACAATTAATACATCAAGGCCCGGGGGGCAAGGAAGCTCTTTGGAAGAAAATCGGTCCGCTAGCCAGGCGAAACCGGTCAGACCGGTTTCCCAAACCGGTCAGACCGTCCAAGAACTTTCAAGCCTAAGCGCCCGGAAGTGGGTACTTGGAAATTCAATGAGCCAAAGATTCAAGGGAGGGTTCTGAATCAAGGACCTACATTCTCTCAGCTCATGAACAAGTACACAAAGGCCGTTCAAGTTGATCGGCCAACAAAAAAGAGACAGAGGTCACCACAGCATTGGATTGATCCTACAAGTTACAAGCGCCGAGGTGGCTCTGTACATGACCGATTGGGCTCATACCAATCAGGTTTTTTGACTGCTCATCAAAGCGGTCAGACCGGTTTTATGAACCGGTCAGACCGGTTTCGGTCTAAGCAAAGAATTCAAGTTCCTCCTAAGCAAGAGTACCACATCAAGGAGAAGAAGGAGGACGTGCAAGCCCAAGCCAATGAATTCATAAAAATTGGTGATATTCCAGTGGCTTTGCAAGATTTGAGTCGAAAGCCGATAGTCATTGGAGATTCGGCTCCTGTTCCAGTCAAAAGGCCGGTCATAGCTAATGATCATGAGGATAGCAGCAGCAAGGGCGTGAAAAAGGTCTTCCAACCAAGGTGGTGTCCTTCTGGTTTGACTCATACGCAGAAGCGGAAACTACAGCGCTTGAGAAACAAAGAAAAAAGGGAACAGGAAGCTGAGAAGATGAGGGATGACTACTTCAACAACTACAGGCCTATGATCCCTCAGACCAAGATTTGGCAAGCTAAACCCGTTGTGCAATCAGCAGCACAACCGGTCAGACCGGTTTCTGAATCCGGTCAGACCGGTTTGGGTCAGCCGACCGCTGCAGAAGCGGTCAGACCGGTTTCTGAAACCGGTCAGACCGGTTTGATGACAGAAGCGGGGGCTGGTGCTTCTTCAACCATCGAAACTACTCCACCGATTCCTCCAGTGGTTGAAGATGAAGAGTTAGTTGATTTTGAGCCTTCTCCAGAGCGTGACAACATGGAAATTAATGTTGTCTATTTATCTTCTGATTATTATGTGGTGCCGGAGGAGGAAATTTCTCATCTTCAACTTGGGCCGCGAGATGCTGTGTTTCAGAAGCCTAGTGAATCAGAAAATCATCTCAAGGCTTTGTATATGAGAGGGCACATCAACGGGAAGCCGATTTCTCGTATGTTGGTTGATGGTGGAGCCATTGTGAATCTCATGCCATACTCTCTCTACAAGAAAATTGGCGGGAAAGTCGAAGAACTGATCAAGACAAATATGACGGTCAGTGGAGTTGGTGGAGGTGATCCCATTGGTGCCAAGGGGGTGGCTTCTATGGAGTTGACCGTCGGGAGCAAGACTATTGCTACGGCTTTCTTCGTCTCCGAAGTGCAAGGTAACTTCAGTTTAATCCTTGGTCGAGATTGGATTCATGCAAATAAATGTATTCCATCTACCTTGCATCAATATCTTATTCAGTGGATCGGCGATGAAGTTGAGATTGTCCATGGTGACAATTCTTCCTTTGTTGCAACAGCCGATTCCGATTCTCTTAGTGCAAATGAGAAGGTTCAATGTTTGTCGGGCATGGATTTGACCGACTATGAGTTGATCAGTTGCACCAAGGATGGTTTTGTTCCTGCTACATTAAAGCCGATGGAGAATCGGTTGAATTACTTGCTGTAATTAATGGAGCAACAAAATCAACAGAGACAAACCGGTCAGACCGCTTCTGGAAACCGGTCAGACCGGTTTGGGTCTGAACAGCGCTGACCGAGCCAAACCGGTCAGACCGCTTCTGGGAACCGGTCAGACCGGTTTGCGTCTGGACAGTGGCTTCAAGACCGAATTGATCATTATCGAGAACATTCGGCCGGTACATTCGAAGCCATTGAAGATCTTGGTGATATGGATAAGCTGGGTCAAGGTTTTACATCAGCTGATCCTTTAGAAAAAATAGATATTGGTGATGGTACTATTCCTAGGCCTACTTTTGTAAACAAAAATTTATCGGCTGAGTTTAAAGCCGATTTAATAAATTTGTTGAAAGAGTATGTCGATTGTTTTGCTTGGGAGTACCGTGAGATGCCTGGTTTAAGTCGTGACTTAGTTGAGCATCGTTTACCAATAAAAGCCGGTTTTAGACCTTTTAAACAATCGGCTAGACGTTTTAATCCCGCTATTTATGACCGAATAAAAGAAGAGATTAATCGTTTATTAGATGCTGGTTTTATTCGGACTTGTCGTTATGCGGAGTGGATTTCTAATATTGTTCCCGTTGAAAAGAAGGATTCGGGAAAACTTAGAGTTTGCATTGATTTTAGAGATCTTAATAAAGCCACTCCAAAAGATTCATATCCTATGCCTATAGCCGATGTCTTAATCAATGAAGCTTCTGGGCATCGTGTTGTTAGTTTCCTTGATGGTAATGCTGGATATAATCAAATCTTCATGGCCGAAGAGGATATGCACAAAACGACCTTTCAATGTCCGGGATTTATTGGTTTATTTGAGTGGGTAGTTATGACCTTTGGATTAAAGAATGCCGATGCAACTTATCAAAGAGCTATGAATTTAATCTTTCATGATTTACTTGGTGTTATTGTGGAAGTGTATATTGATGATATTGTAGTTAAATCGGATGGTTTTGATTCTCATTTAGCCGATTTAAGACTTGCTCTTGAAAGGATGCGACGGTATGGTTTAAAGATGAATCCACTCAAATGTGCTTTTGGTGTTTCGGCTGGAAAGTTTCTTGGGTTTGTTATTCATGAGAACGGCATAGAAGTTGATCCCAAGAGAATTGAAACTATGAAGAAAGTCGAAGCTCCTACTTGCAAGAAAGACTTGCAAAAGTTTCTAGGCAAGGTAAATTTCTTGAGAAGATTTATAATTAACTTGTCTGGAAAGGTTGATGCTTTTACTCCTTTACTTCGGCTAAAGAATGAAGCCGATTTTACTTGGGGGGCAAAACAGCAAGAAGCTTTTGAGAAGATCAAAGAGTACTTGTCTTCACCACCGGTGCTTAGGGCGCCTAAGCGGGGAGTTCCATTCAGACTTTATGTGACGGCTGAAGATAAAACTATTGGAGCTGTTTTGACTCAAGAAATCGGCGATAAGGAGTATGTGATTGCTTATGTAAGCCGACGGCTCATTGATGCAGAAACAAGGTATACTTTCATTGAGAAGTTATGTTTATCCTTGTATCATGCTTGTACTCAATTGCGGCATTATCTACTATCTAGTACTTGCATCGTGTTGTGTCAAATCGATGTGATTAAACATATGTTGCAAAAGCCGATATCTAGTGGAAGAGTCGGCAAGTGGGCTTATGCTTTGGTTGAGTATGATTTGACTTGTGAACCTTTGAAATCAATGAGAGGTCAAGTTGTAGCCGATTTTATTGTTGAACATCGGATTAATGACTCTTGTGAGTTCTACGTCGGCTATGTTACTTGTACACCATGGAAGCTATATTTTGATGGATCGGTTTGCAATGATGGGCAAGGAATTGGTGCTGTTTTGATCTCTCCAAGTGGTGCCGTTTTTGAGTTTTCAAACCGATTGGAAGAAAAGCGAACCAATAATCAAGTTGAATATGAAGCTCTTCTATTTGGCTTGGAATTTTTGCAAGACATGGGAGTAAAACATGTTGAGGCTTTTGGTGATTCGCTCCTGGTGGTACAACAAGTGTCAAAGGTATGCCAATGCTATAATGGTTCATTAAATGCATATCTTGATAGATGTCTCGATATCATTGCTTCTTTTGATGAATTTACTATCAAATATATTCCAAGAGAAGAGAATGGTAAGGCAAATACTCTGGCTCATAAAACATCTGGTTATATGGTTGCAAAGAAATATTTCTATCTCCAAAAACCGATGCGAACAAAAGCCGAGGTTCTGTTTCTCGACGAACCGGTCACACCGGTTTCAGAAACCGGTCAGACCGGTTGCACTGCCAGAACCGGTCTGACCGGTTCTGAAAGCGGTCAGACCGCTTTGTCCCTTGACAGAAACAAAAATCCTTTGAATGATGCTAATCAATCCAAAGTTGAAGATCAGGATTGGAGAGTGTCTATTATTACTTATTTGAAAGATCCTGGTCGTGGTGCAGATAAAAATATTCGGCGAACGTCATTTAAATACGTTTTGCTTGGCGATGAACTCTATCGTCGAAACGCCGAAGATTTGTTATTGAAGTGTCTTGACTCGGATCAGGCCAAGGTTGCCATGGCTGAGGTCCATGAAGGTATTTGTGGTACACATCAATCGGCTCCAAAGATGAAGTGGTTACTTAGACGAGCCGGTTTCTATTGGCCTACTATGACGGCAGATTGTTTTAAGTATTACAAAGGATGTGGAGAATGTCAAAAGTTTGGAAATTTACAACTTGTTCTTGCTGCGTTGATGCATCCTATTATTAAGCCATGGCCGTTCCGAGGTTGGGGATTGGATTTTATTGGACAAATTAATCCTCCATCATCAAAAGGACATCGTTTCATATTGGTTGCTACAGATTATTTTACTAAGTGGACTGAAGCGATTCCTTTGAAGAATATGACGCATCGAGAGGTGATTGAGTTTGTTACTCAAAATATTATTCATAGATTCGGTATTCCTCAAACATTGACAACGGATCAAGGTACTTCTTTTATGTCTAAGGAGGTACGTGAATTCGCCGAATCCTATAGAATTAAGTTGCTCAATTCATCTCCATATTACGCTCAGGCTAATGGACAAGCCGAGTCAAGTAATAAAATTTTGATTAAATTGATCAAGAAAAAGATAGCAGAAAATCCTAAGAGATGGCATGAAGTTTTATCCGAGGCATTATGGGCTCATCGTATATCTAGACATGGTGCTACTAAGGTTACTCCTTTTGAGCTTGTTTATGGTCAAGAGGCCGTTTTACCTGTTGAGGTGAATCTGGACGCTTATAGATTGGCTAAACAAAATGACCTTGATGTTGTTGATTATCACAACTTGATGTTGGACAATATTGATGAGGTAATCGACAAGCAATTGAAAGCTTTGAAGGAAATTGAGAAGGATAAGGTTCGGGTTGCTAAAGCTTACAACAAGAAAGTGCGAGGAAAATATTTTCAAGTTGGTAAGCTTGTTTGGAAGACGATCTTGCCTATTGGATCAAAAAGCAACAAGTTTGGTAAATGGTCACCAAGTTGGGAAGGGCCTTATAGAGTTGTCAAAGTCATCTTTGGGAATTCTTACATGTTGGAGACACTAAAAGGAGATCCTTTGCCTAAAGCTATCAACGGGAGATATCTGAAGAAATTCTATCCAAGTGTTTGGCAAGATGCGTGAAGATCAATGGCCGGTATATTGTTAAATATCGCCCTTAGTATAAATTTTTAGCTCCTGAGGTGTATTTACTTGCTTTTTAGTTCTCAAGTTCACTAAAAACGCAGGGGGGCATGTGTTGACACTCAAATTGGGCCAAAGGCCAAACCGGTCTGACCGGTTTGCCAAACCGGTCAGACCGGTTTCGTTCTGTAATTCGAGTAGGATTAGGATTCCGAGTTTAATTCCATATTGTAACCTATTCGAAAGGGGTAAGACTTCCCCGGCCTATAAATATAAAGGCTAGACGGCCGATTGAAGTATTCCCAATCGAATCAAACATTTTATCTTCTATTTTTGTATCTCTCAAACCCTAATCCTTTTCCAACCACATATTCTGTTCTTTGCTCGTCTCTACGGCGTTCAAAGGCGTTCTAGGTGGCCTGCCGACCCTAGAGCAACCCTAGATTAGCTCGAGCTCCGACGGGGTCCCTCCCGAGCTGGAGTTTCTAGGTCTTCACGACCTCCCGACCAGAAGCGGTCAGACCGGTTCTTCAGACCGGTCAGACCGGTTTGCCCGGGGAAGTCAGGAGTTGGCCGTTGTGACGGCCGTGCTGCGCGTTTGATCGATCTTCAAGTTTGTTGGCGCGTTTTCGTGTCAACAACATTTAATTGCGATACATTTAAAAATACCATCCCAGTTTAAAAACTTGTCAAAAGCCTTAAGAGTCGATTCTAAACGCTTCAAAATAGGTTTCCGGTACACGAAAAATAGCAGAATGATGAATTAAAAGGGTACGTCTTCATGTTGAACTGCAATATATATAACATCATAGAACCACTAAAAATCTTCTAACAAACTATATTCCACTCCCCACAGCGCAACGGAGCAACACGGAACCAACCAACTGCCCCGAACCTGGTCCTCGAGTGGTTGTCAATCGCGGTGGCGGAGCACAGCCACGAATTGCATCCGGCACAAGTACGTACAGCCAGCGGACGCCTGACGCTGCATTTTTGCCTGATACAGGACAGCTCGGAAACGCAGTAACCCTAACCATCTCTGCGATCGTGGGCATGCAACACAAGAGGGAGGTGCAAGCCACTGGAGTGGCGCCACTTCCACTGGGTTGCATTGTTTCGGAAGACAGCAATGGGCACTCACCCCATGCTTGGCCAGGTTCACCACACGATCGATGAGTGAAGTTTGCATGGCCATAGTATTTTGGAGATTGCAACTCGAGAATAATTGCTTGGGGGATTTTCCTCACTGAAGAGTTCACCACCAGATCACCCAACTCAATGGCACCATGCTGTTTCAGACTTTCAGTGCATGTAAACACTACCGGAACATGACATTTCTGGGAAAAAACATTTTAATTTTTTTATCAATCTAGAGGATTTTCAGTTGATAATTACAGTGTTCCTCGTTGCAACTACGGTTTCCCTGAAAACTTGATGCTAAACTTCTTGGGCTAAAATGTTATTAAAGGCCTCTTGCCCGAAGATATACTTAGTTGGGCCAATGGCCTCTCTCGACTTTCTTTATCCAAGGACATTGTCGATGTCATCAGTGTTGTTTGGGACTTTGAGCATTTGTGTCCTAGTAGCTCGTAGCTTTCGACCACGAACGACTGAACGAGTTGTAGTTCCCTAGTTCAGCTAGCTCATGTTTTTATAACAAAGTCTGACGCCTCAAGTCCTCAACCCTTTTATTTTTAACCAAAAAAGGCACCGGCCATACCGATCACAACTCTTGCTACCAAATCCACACGGTCAAAACCACGGGCTATAATCCACAGCTGTTTCCAAGTCCCTGCTACAACGCGGTCTTGGTCTGTTATCCAAAAAAAAAAGAGAGGTTTGCCTTGCTGTTGCTGGACTGCTGGAGCTTTCTTGAGCCCACACGTGATGTGACTAGGCTACAACCCTACTTGCCCAATCTTCAACCTAGTGACTTGGTTAAGCCCTTGTTTAGTTCAAAAAAAAAACCCCAAAGTTCACTATGTAAAAAGAAAATTTTCATCACATCAAAATGACATAGCATGCATGGAGTACAAACCTAGATAAAATCAAAAATCAAGTGCACAGTTTTGTTGTACTCTGCGAGACGAACATTTTGAGCCTAATTAATTAATTTTTAGATAATTTTTCACACAAACAAACGAAATACTACGGTGGCGTAATGATTGCGACGTGACTCCAAACACCCAATTCCTCACCCCATATTATCCATCTAAACAAGGGCTAAATTGGTTTCAGGCATGCAACGCTCTCTTCACAGAAATCTCAGTCTCTCAGCTCACAGAAACCAATGTGCGCTGCCCGTATACAGAGATAATCCGTACTGTGATGCATGCATCGATCTGTGATGCATGTATGTTGGTGACGACGGCGCAGTTTGTGGTGGTTAACCTTGACTCCTCTCCCAGGCAGTGGGGTTGTAGCGTTTTGTGATGTGCGTTGTTTGGGTAGCGGTGGTGGTGGTGTTCGCTTCGGCGCGTGATGTAACTTTGCTACCTTCTTAAATGAATTGGCAGTGCTCCTGCCGTTACTTTCAAAAAAAATGCATGTATGCATGCACGCATGCAGTGAGAAGACGTCACTTTTGATTAAATTCGCCAGGATGTTAATTACCTTATGTGTGCATGAAATTAACGGTTGTTTAACGGTGCGGTTGCTGTGACGGGAAAGCCACAACGACGTGCGTGTCTTGCTCCTCCGAGCGTGACACGGGGGCCTTGCGTCCTAAAGCAAGCTAAAACTACTGTTGGAATTGTCCGTATGTACATGTACTACGTGTGGAGCACAACGTAATCCTCGCTCAGCCTGCCGCCGTAACGCCCCATGCTCTAGCACACATCGACCAGGAGACTCTTGCATATCCCCATCGCTTTCCCCCGGTCCGTCGCGTCGGACCTTTGATCGGTCACGTTGGCCATGGATATGCATGAGATGGACGACGGTAGTAGGAGCTAGAGTCATGTATACAACACGAATTGGTGTACCGTGTACGGCACGTGCATACATACGGTCCAGAGGTCCTTACATCTGGCGGTGCCGAGGAAACGGAGCATGCATGTACACAGAAGCTAGCTGACGTCCATCTTTCTACATCATGAAGACGAAATTAAACAAAGGAATATCCGGTCGATGGAGTCGTAAAACACAATACCAACACGTTCCGCCGGGAGGAGAATCATGAGCAACGGTTAGGGCCCGATGCGCAGGTGTCTCACTCGCCGGTGGCGACATGTCCGAGCCGCGACGACACCCTACCCGTGGCGAGATCGCGATACGGGGCGGTGGAAAGCGAGATGGCTTTCTGGACCAGCACAGCGCCGGTGTGCGGCAGCTAGCTTGGTGGTGCACTCGCTCGCCCGAACTAAACCACCGAACAACGTGCGCCGCGCCGTGCGTCCGGACGACGCGGTACGGCGGTGCTGCTTCTGTTCCCACACTGCCTGGGCACTGCACGCGGCGAGGGAGGCATCGAGGCGAGAGATGCCGCGAATATGTTCGCTCCGACGCGGTCGAGCGCACGCAGCAGGCGGCCGCGCGCTCACCTCACCTGCGGTACACCTGCTGGCTGGCAGTGGCAACAGTGCTCTAAGCGTACGTGGGCGCAACGCATAACGTGTCAGGGCACCAGCGATGGTCCACGTACCGATCCGGGGAGGACGGTTCCGGCTCCGGCCTCGATCTGGTCCCTCCGATCCCGTCGCTCGCGCGGTCCCCCGGCGGCGAGAGCCAGCAGTCGGACATGCGTCTGGGCGTCCGGCCGCGGCGCCGCGCACGGGGGGCGGGTCCGCGAACACGCGTCGGCCCGCGCCTCCCCGCGCGCCGAATTATTGGTCCCAAGCATCGGAGTCAAAGGACCAGGCCGGCGCGGATGCAGGTCCCCGGCCGGCGTGCGTGCGTCAACGTGCACAGCTCGGGCGCTGGCTTTGCCGCCGTCGCCGGCTGCTAGTAGGCTCGTGTGTGGGGGGTCCCCGGAACGCGCACGTACAATGGATGGCGCGCGCCCAAGTCCTCGTTCCTGCACTCCCGAAGTGCCATCGATGCTTTGCCCCACTCGTTGTACGTGTCTACGTACGACGATCGTGTCGCTGGAGAACGTATAACAAAGACGTGCGGGAGTAGTATATAGTGCCGGCCCTGTGAAGCGTCCCCTCGAAAGAGAGAACTTAATGTGATGCAAATACCAGTCTCAGGATGCTGGTTCACATTATTACAACAGTTGGTTCAGTACAAAAACAACACTACGGGAGTCGGTAGCACTGCAGGGCTACGACAAACATAACTAACGCTAGGCTCCAGATGAAAAGATTGATAACATAGAGGTCTTCATCAGAGTGGCAAGTCATGCAGCTTCCAGCGGGTGACCCTAACACACAGGCAAAGGTTGAGTGCAGAACGAACCCCTCTATACGACGTCCTCAGGTACACAGTCCGGGTCTGCCTCTGTACAGAAATAAGCAAGGGTGAGTACATACGTACTCAGCAAGCACAACCACAACCACAACCACGGAGGGGTACAACAGAAATATGCAGGGGATAATAACAAGGAAGGCTCATGGTTTATTTAGCAGTAAAGCAAATTTTAATACACATGCGAGGGTTGGTTTTCGCAATGGGTTTTCACAAATATTTATTTTAATAGGATCAATAAACGTGACATTTTTACACACAAGAGTTTGATACTACCAGATTTCCCATCTGTCGTAGCCCATATCCAACTTTTCTTGGTTCAACACACACCAAACACCTTCTTACACCAAAACAGGGGACTAGTGAAGTGACCAAGCCGTAACTCGTCCAATGCCGTGGACACGACTATCCGGATAGGTTTTAACTCTGCAGAGGTGTACACAACCACAAGTAGGCTACCACAGCATGAACACCTTAGTGCCAGTGCAGCTCCTATCAAAGCCATTACCCACCATAGCTAAACTGACAAGTTATCACAGACGCGACCAGGGGGTAAGCAACCTACCAACGAGGTTCTACCCAGGGGCATACCTCACATAGATCGTATCCCCGGCTCCATGGCCCTCTGTTGCTCACCAGCACACCACATAACTAACAGCTTAACTAGTGGGATTTATGCTAGGCCGTTGCCACATACAACGGTCGAGTGGCAGTACAATAAAATGGGTTAGGCTAGATGACACATCAACATCATCCAAAAGTTGTGTTAGGATGGACAACTCCCACCATGCTCAACCACACAGGTTCGAGCTCACCTCGGTATTTCACACAGAAATACCGTCTGTCTCATCCCACACGGGTACTCATTTTATTCATAAAACCCATCTCTTTTATTTTAAATCACGCACACGGTTGCTTTTGTAAACACCAGATGATTGTAATGGGATATGTAATAGTAAAATATTCCTAAGCATTTCTAGCGGTGATTAACATTCAAATAGAGCACTGTCATATTTAATCATTAATCTGGGTTGTCAAGGAAACAATCATAGCAATCAAGGGATGGCTATCCAACCGGGTTTAGCAGTAAAATCATGCAAGTTTTGTAAAACAGGCCATGGGTTGTGTTTATAAAAGCTAGGACAAAAGTATGCATCAAAGGGTGGGATTGCACTTGCCGTTCTCCCAACCCTCGGGGGCTTCCTGCCCTGGGTCTTGGTCTCCAAGTTCCTGCTCGTAGCCCTGCTCCTCTTCGAGTCCTTCCTCGTTCACAGCGGCGTCTACGGCACACACGAGCAAACATACAATAAATAACAGAAAAAGTTTTTGCTGAGCTCCGAAGGAAAGAATAGAAAAAGAGAGAGTACTGGTGGTGATGTGATTATTTTTGGTTATGGACTGATTGAATTGGTGGAAATATACTGGTAATTATTGTGGTGGAGTTTGGGGTCAAACGGGATTAATTCGACGCATGAAATGACGGGTTTAGGGGTGTCTTAGGGCTGTTTCGACGCATGAAATGACGGGTTTAGGGGTGTCTTAGGGCTGTTTTTAAAGAATAAGGACCTATCTGTAATTACAGAAAAGTCCGAGGGCCTCTGGCGTAATAGACAGAGAGAGAGGGAATAGTGACTGTGGACCGCGAGTTAATTTGGCCAAAGTTCAGGGGGTTATGTGAAAACGTGTCAGAGAGAGAGCCTTAAGTTCATTGGACGGCGGGTTGATTAGCAGAAAAGGTAGGGGGTTATGGGCAAATGTTCCTTTCTTCTTTGCAGAACAGTGCCGAGGGGGGGGGGGAGAGCGACGGCGGTGTCGGGCGGCCGGCTCGCCGGCGGTTGCGGCGGCGAAGGGTCAAATTGACCAGGGGGAATGAGAGAGGGGGCCATGGCGAGTCCACCCGTGCCCTTACCCTAGGCAGAGACGCAGTGGGTGGTGCTGCCCACGAGGGCCAGAGGCGGCGGTGGGTAAGGTGAATTGGGTGGCGCTCGAGCTGGTGGAGGTGGAGGGGATGCGGGTGAGCCTATTTATAGGCGCGGAGGTGGTCCGGGTAGGCGGGCCAACGAGAGGGGGGGCTCGGCGGTCGGTGATGGTGGTCGGCGGCGGAATCAAGGCGGCCGGGGCCCGTGGCCGTGATTGGTACGGCGGCGGTGGGCTTGTCGTGTGCGTGCGTCGCGACGTGGCGTGCGTGCCCGAGCGGATGGGGCCGCGGCGAGGACGGGCGGTGGTGTGCGGTCGCAGCGCGGCGGTCGGCGGTACGCGGCACGGCAGCGGCGGCGCGCGGTGGAGCTCGGCCTGGCGTGTGCGTGCGGTCCAAGCGCGTGCGGCAGTGAGGTATGGCTGCGGCAGTGCGGCGGCGGTGGGCGGCACGGCAATGGCACCCGGTCGCAGCAGAGCAGCGGTGGGCGGCACGACAGCAGTGGTGGCGTGGTGCGGAGCGGAGCAGAGCGCGCGCGACCGAGCCGTCCGGTGGCGTGCGGGTGGAGCTGAGGCGGCAGCGGGAAGGTCGGCAGCGAGCCAAGCAGAGGAGCGGTGGGGCCGGTGTGGTGGCGGACACGGCGACGACGTCGTGAGTGAGGGCGGCTGCGGTGGGAGGCGGCACGGCGGTGTGTCGGCGGTCGCGTGCAGGAAGGTGGGGTCGCGGAGGAGGGGTGGCACGGCGCCGGTCGGTGGTGGCGTGGTGGAGGGCGAGGAGTGAGCAAAGGGGTGAGGCCGGCCGGGGACAGGTGGTCGTCGACGAGTGGAGCAGGGCAGAGCAGAGAGCCCGGGAGCAGAGGAAACAGAGGAAGGGGGAAGGAAGAGAAGAAAAGAAAGGAAAAGAAGAAAGAAAGGAAGAAAAGAAAGGGAGGGAGAAAAGGAAAAGGGAAAAGAGAAAAAGGAGAGAGGAGATCGGCGGGATTCGCGGCAGAAAGACGACGGCGGTCAACACGAGGGCAGGTGAGACGGGACGGAAAGGGGATGGTGATCGAGATGCGAATAGGAAAAGAAGGGGGGGAGGAAACAAGGCGGACAGATTTTGGCGGAAGAGGGAGCTCGGGCGGTAAAACATTTTGGAAAGTTTTTTTTTCACCGGGTGATTTCTTTAGCGATTTTCCCAGAGATTAAAAACGCGGGCGTTACACCCTGCGTGCTAAAGGCATATTTGTGCAAAATTAAAGTGAAATAGGCACGCGCGCGTACGTGCATGTGGCAACAAAACTCCCGCCCGGACAGGGATCGCGTGCAAGATATGCTCGCCCCCAGGTGGTGGTGCCCCAGCCCGGCCGGTAGGTGATGCGTTCGATCGCGTTCCTCTCGCGCGCGCACTACCAGATCGATCGGCCAGCAGCGCAGGCTCTACTCGTAGATAGCTCGTAGTAGCAGCAAAGCCGAGATTCATCGTACGTCGCGACGCCACACGGGCGGCCGGGCTAGTCCGACGGTGATGACTCGATCGGTGGGCGCAAGTACAGACGTGTCAGGCGACGTGTCCGTCGCGTCGGTCGCGCTGGCAGCAGCCGCACCTGTGTACTGCTGCCTAGAGTACGTAGCCCGGCCGGCCGGTCTCGCAACGAGGTGGTGGTGGCTGGCGCAGCGGCGCCGCGTGATCCATCTCCTGGGGGCCGGGGCCCTCGTCGCGGCGCGGCCACGTGCACGGGGCCGGGCCTATGAGGCGCGCATGCGCGCCCGTGCTGCGGCTGCGTGTGCTCGGGTGTCGCCGCTCGCCGCCGGTGCGGCCCTGATCACCATATCATATCGGCGCCCGCGCTCGCGCTCGGGGGCGCAGCACCAGCCAGCACACATGCGCGCACGAACGATCTGCATGTCAGCGCGTCTATGTCCGTAGTATGCATGTGTCTACGTACGCCGCGCTAGCCGCGGCGGGCATGCTGCGAACAGGGCAGAGCAGAGCGCCCGGGAGCAGAGGAAACAGAGGAAGGGGGAAGGAAGAGAAGAAAAGAAAGGAAAAGAAGAAAGAAAGGAAGAAAAGAAAGGGAGGGAGAAAAGGAAACGGGAAAAGAGAAAAAGGAGAGAGGAGATCGGCGGGATTCGCGGTAGAAAGACGACGGCGGTCGACACGAGGGCGGGTGAGACGGGACGGAAAGGGGATGGTGATCGAGATGCGAATAGGAAAAGAAGGGGGGGGGGAGGAAACAAGGCGGACAGATTTTGGCGGAAGAGGGAGCTCGGGCGGTAAAACATTTTGGAAAGTTTTTTTTTCACCGGGTGATTTCTTTAGCGATTTTCCCAGAGATTAAAAACGCGGGCGTTACAAACCCACCCCACTTAAAAGGAATCTCGTCCTCGAGATTCGGCTGCCTCCTAAAAAGGTGGGGGAACTCTTTCTTCAGGGCATCTTCTCTTTCCCACGTAGCTTCCTTTACACTGTGTCTGCTCCACTGTACTCTGCATATTCGCACTTCGGAGTTTCTGGTTCTCTTGGTGACGGTGTCCAAAATTTTGACCGGTACCTCCTGATACCGCAAGTCCGTCTGTAGGTCTATTTCTTCTTCCGGTATATGCTCTTCTTCAGGAACCCTCAGGCATTTTCTTAATTGTGAGACATGGAATACTGGGTGTATATCTGACATTGCTTCGGGTAACTCCAATCGGTAGGCCACCTTTCCAACTTTCTTTTGCACCGGGTATGGTCCGATGTACCGAGGGGCCAACTTTCCCTGGACTTGAAATCTACGGGTTCCCCGGATGGGTGAAACCTTGAGATAAACAAAATCTCCTGGGTTAAACTCTAATTCTCATCTCTTTTTGTCCGTGTAGCTTTTCTGTCTGGACTGAGCTGCTCTCAACTTCTCCCTAATTTCAGCCACTTTCTCTTCGGCTTCCTTTATGAGCGCGGGTCCCATTAGTGTACGCTCTCCTACTTCTGACCACATTAAAGGAGTTCTGCATTTTCTCCCGTAGAGGGCTTCAAACGGGGACATACCCAAACTTGCCTGGTAACCATTGTTGTAGGAGAACTCTGCATAGGGTAAACTTTGCTCCCAGTCTTTACCATAGGTCACACATGCTCTCAGCATATCTTCCATAATCTGATTTACTCTTTCTGTCTGGCCATCGGTCTGTGGGTGATATGCGGAGCTGAAATCCAACTTGGTGCCCATGGCTTTATGCAAACTTTTCCAAAATCTCAAGGTGAACTGGGTCCCCCGGTCCGAGACAATTCTACTGGGCACTCCATGTAACTTTACTATATTCTCCACATAAAGCTTGGCTAGTTTTTCCCCGCCATAATTTGTCCGTACAGGTAGAAAGTGAGCGACTTTGGTGAGTCGGTCAACTATTACCCATATAGAATCATGTCCCTTCTGTGTTCTGGGTAAACCTACTACGAAGTCCATTCCTATCTCGTCCCATTTCCAGACTGGGATAGGCAAAGGCTGTAATAAACCCGCTGGTTTCTGGTGTTCGGCCTTAAACCTTTGGCATGTGTCACAATGAGCGACAAATTGAGCTATGTCGGCTTTCATTCCTTTCCACCAATAGTTCTGCTTCAAGTCCAAATACATTTTGGTGGATCCTGGGTGGATGGAATATGGCGAGTTGCGAGCCTCGTCCATGATTATCTGTCTAAAGCCTCCTTCCTTAGGCACACAAATCCTATCTTTATACCACAGCGTTCCCTTTCTGTTGACTCTGAAGTCTGGTGCCTTATTTTCTCCGGTGTGCTTGCAGATCTGCACTAAATCCTTGTCCGTTCCCTGGGCTTCTCTGATCTGACCCTCCAGAGTGGGCTGGATCGTCAGTTGGTGGCTATTATTCCGAGGGACGATGTGCAC
Organism: Echinochloa phyllopogon; assembly: GCA_033239725.1. NCBI lineage: Eukaryota > Viridiplantae > Streptophyta > Magnoliopsida > Poales > Poaceae > Echinochloa > Echinochloa phyllopogon. The sequence goes on along the minus strand of BTCW01000003.1, from coordinate 15,546,189 downwards.
ATTTAATCGTGCCATTTCTTCTTGCAGGTGGGCATTCCTGGATCTGTAGGATTTCCGGCTCAGGGCATCTGCTACTACATTAGCCTTGCCCGGGTGGTAATGGATTTCCACATTGTAATCCTTAACCAATTCTAACCATCTTCTCTGTCTGAGGTTCAGATCTGGTTGGGTGAAAATATACTTTAAGCTCTTATGATCCGTGTATATTTCACACTTGTTCCCAATTAGGTAGTGTCTCCAGATTTTGAGTGCGTGTACTACGGCTGCAAACTCCAAGTCATGTGTTGGGTAATTCTGCTCATGAGGTCTAAGTTGTCGGGAGGCATATGCTACAACCTTCCCATCTTGCATGAGGACACACCCTAATCCTTGGCGGGATGCGTCGCAGTAAACGACAAAGTCCCTGTGAATGTCTGGTAGGGTTAAAACTGGGGCGGTGGTCAGATTTTTCTTCAGTTCTTGAAAACTCTTTTCGCATGACTCTGTCCAATTAAATTTCTTCTCTTTCTTGAGTAATTCTGTCATGGGTTTAGCTATCTTGGAAAATCCTTCAATAAACCTCCGGTAATATCCAGCTAAACCAAGAAAACTCCTGATCTCACCCACATTGGTTGGTTGTTGCCAGTTGGAGACTGCTTCTATCTTCTCAGGGTCTACTGCTACCCCTTCTGCGGTCAAGATGTGACTAAGGAAGGCTACTTTCTCCAGCCAAAATTCACACTTGCTGAATTTGGCATAGAGCTGATGCGCTCTCAACTTTTCCAAAACTACTCGTAGGTGCTGTTCATGTTCTTCGGCACTCTTGGAGTAGATAAGTATATCGTCAATAAAGACGACGACAAACTTGTCTAGCTCATCCATAAACACTTTGTTCATGAGGTTCATGAAGTAAGCCGGTGTGTTGGTGAGCCCAAATGGCATCACCGTGAACTCATACTGCCCGTAACGAGTGACAAATGCGGTCTTTGAAGTGTCACTCCCCTTAATCTTCAGTTGGTGATACCCAGTTCTTAAGTCAATCTTGGAAAAGTACTTGGCTCCCTTCAACTGATCAAAGAGATCATCAATTCTAGGGAGGGGGTATTTATTCTTGATAGTGACATCGTTGAGTGCACGATAGTCGATGCACAACCTCATGCTCCCATCTTTCTTCCTTACAAAGAGTACTGGAGCTCCCCAAGGGGATGTGCTAGGCCTGATAAATCCCATCTGTTGCAACTCTTCTAGTTGTTTCTTTAATTCTGCCAATTCCAAGGCTGCCATCCTATAGGGTCTCTTGGCTATAGGAGAGGTTCCAGGGACAAGTTCAATAGCAAACTCTATGTCTCTATCTGGCGGCATTCCAGGTAGAACTTCAGGGAAAACATCAGGATATTCCCTGATTACCGGGACTTCTTCTATGGTTTTTGTCTCCATACTAAAGATCATAGGGTCTAGTCCACTTCCTTTGGTGTGACAGGTCACTTGCATTCCATCTGGGTTGGTTAGGTGCACTATCTTGTCAGCACAACCTATAAGACCATTGTGTTTGCCTAACCAATCCATTCCAAGGATCACATCTATTCCTTTGGACTCTAGTACTACTAGGTCTGCTAGAAACTCTACCCCACTTAAAAGAATCCGTACCCGTGAACAACCTAGTTGGCATTTAATATCTCCTCCAGGTGTTCGGGTTAGTAGGGGTGTCTTTAGTAGTACTGTAGGTATTTTGTGCTTTTCCACAAAACTTGATGATATGAAAGAATGTGATGCTCCAGAATCAAATAATACGGTTGCCAAAACTGAACTGACTAGGTACTCACCGAGTACTACTCCTTGTGCTCCTTGAGCTTCCTGCGCGTCGATATGGTTGACGCGGGCTCGTCCATACGACTGCTGGGCATTGTTGTTGTTGTTGCTGCCGGTGTTGGTGCTGCGGACGGGTACCCGGTTGGCTCCAGACACTGGCGGCTTGGGTCCATTCACCGAGTTGGAGTAGACTGATATCGCAGGTTTGCTCCTAGGGTATGGGCAATCCGCGATGTAATGTCCGGTCTCACGGCAGTTGAAGCAGGTTCTCGCATTGCTGTTGCTGGCTGCGACTTGACTGACTTTGCTCTATGGTGGCTTTGAGGTGTTCTGGCTCTTGTACTGGTTGTTGGGAGCCTGGGAGCTTGTAGCCTGAAATTGGGTCCTATACTGTATGGGGGCCTGGGGTCTCGGTGCAACATAACCGGAGCTCCTGGGCTTCTGCGAGCGGTCCAGCTGACGGTTCTTACTCTCCAGGAACTTGCGCTTGCTCTCTTGCCATGCATCCATTCTGGCTTTTTCTATGACAATGGCCTTGTTCATCAGTGTATTGAAGTCAGGGAAACTGTGGGAGACTAGCAGGGCTCGAAGGTCTGGGTGCAACCCTTTGATGAAAGCGTCTTGCCTCTTTGCATCTGTCTTTACTTCATCCGTTGCATAACGAGCTAGTTCAGTGAACTCGTGGGTGTACTCTTCCACGGTCTTGTTTCCTTGCTTCAGTGCACGGAACTCCTCTGCTTTACGCCTCATGGTGGCATCGGGGATGTGGTAGCGACGGAACTCTTCTTCAAATTCTTTCCAGGTGATTGCCGACTCGTTTGGGGAGGCTGCACAGTAGGCATCCCACCAAGCTAAGGCAGTTCCAGTGAGTTGGTGGGAGGTCAGGAGAACTTTGTCACGGTCTCCACACCCAAACGGTTCCAGCTTCCTCTTGATAGTTCTCAGCCAGTCATCTGCTTCCAAGGGGTTGCTGGACCCTCCAAAGGTGGGTGGTCTGGTTCTCAGGAAGTTGGTCAACTTGTCACCCGCATTGGGCCTACGGGCTGTTTCCTGACGGCGGCTGGCATTCCACACGTTTTGCATGAACAGGTGTGGTGGTACAAAGCTTGTGCCAAGTTGAAATCCGGTGGAAGTGGGGGTACAACAAACGACCCTTCATTCTGGCTTCCTGGCTGACTTGCTTCTGGTCTGCCTCCTACTGGTGCTTGTCCTTCAGGATGGTTTTCTCCCATAGGGTCCTGCTGATCCACTTCCTGGTTCTCGGGGTTCTCTCTCCTCCCTTCTGGTTGCTCTCCTCCAGCTGGGGGGGGCGCGTCTCTGAGAGGCGCTTGCACGCGTGTTCACCATCTGCAGGTTGAGCAAGGCCTTCGTGAGATTGGGTTAAGATGATGTTTAAATTGATTAGTTCACATTTTGAAAAGGCAGAAACACTTCTGCCGAGGCACACACAAAACACAAGCTAACAACAAGCACACAAGGTTTCATTCAAACAGCTGAGGGATACAACACTGGCTCGCATTACAAGGGGTACAGGACATGGTAGGGAAACTACTGCTAGGGATACAAGGGTTCTGCGGACCAAGCTGGCTTCATTCTCCTTGGAGCGCTTGACTCTGGATCTAAACGCGGGGCGGGCTTCCCTCTGGGCTGGGGTGATCTTCTGGCGGTGCAAGTCGTGCCCGTTCAGCCTCGGTCAAGGTTCCATTCTCTCGAGGCGGCTCAGACGGTCCTTCTTCAACGGGCGGTGATCTTGCGGAAGCTCCCGTCAGCGCTTGAGGGTTCCCCACATCTTCTCCCCATGCCATGATAGGTGTTCCAAGTAGGACATGGGGTTCTCCAATTGCCGGGACCGGCGTTCCACTTCTGGTCCAGTCTTGAATACGGTGGTCCCGAGCTTGCCTGAGGCTTTCTTGGGCGACTGCCTCATTGCTAATGGCAGCAGTAGCTCTTGCTTCAGCTTGGGCCACCTGGACTTGGTGCATGCGGACCGAGAACTCTGCTTGTTCGGCCCGGGAGGTTTGTTCCCTCAGGAGTTCAGCCTGCTCGTCAAAGAGTTGGTCCAAGGAATTGAGGTAGGTGACCACCTGGTAAAAAATGGGTTCCTCTTGACGGCGCTGCTCCAAGTTCCTTATGCGGGCCCGCCAGACGATCGTGTCGCTGGAGAACGTATAACAAAGACGTGCGGGCGAGTAGTATATAGTGCCGGCCCTGTGAAGCGTCCCCTCGAAAGAGAGAACTTAATGTGATGCAAATACCAGTCCCAGGATGCTGGTTCACATTATTACAACAGTTGGTTCAGTACAAAAACAACACTACGGGAGTCGATAGCACTGCAGGGCTACGACAAACATAACTAACGCTAGGCTCCAGATGAAAAGATTGATAACATAGAGGTCTTCATCAGAGTGGCAAGTCATGCAGCTTCCAGCGGGTGACCCTAACACACAGGCAAAGGTTGAGTGCAGAACGAACCCCTCTATACGACGTCCTCAGGTACACAGTCCGGGTCTGCCTCTGTACAGAAATAAGCAAGGGTGAGTACATACGTACTCAGCAAGCACAACCACAACCATGGAGGGGTACAACAGAAATATGCAGGGGATAATAACAAGGAAGGCTCATGGTTTATTTAGCAGTAAAGCAAATTTTAATACACATGCGAGGGTTGGTTTTCGCAATGGGTTTTCACAAATATTTATTTTAATAGGATCAATAAATGTGACATTTTTACACACAAGAGTTTGATACTACCAGATTTCCCATCTGTCGTAGCCCATATCCAACTTTTCTTGGTTCAACACACACCAAACACCTTCTTACACCAAAACAGGGGACTAGTGAAGTGACCAAGCCGTAACTCGTCCAATGCCGTGGACACGGCTATCCGGATAGGTTTTAACTCTGCAGAGGTGTACACAACCACAAGGAGGCTACCACAGCATGAACACCTTAGTGCCAGTGCAGCTCCTATCAAAGCCATTACCCACCATAGCTAAACTGACAAGTTATCACAGACGCGACCAGGGGGTAAGCAACCTACCAACGAGGTTCTACCCAGGGGCATACCTCACATAGATCGTATCCCCGGCTCCATGGCCCTCTGTTGCTCACCAGCACACCACATAACTAACAGCTTAACTAGTGGGATTTATGCTAGGCCGTTGCCACATACAACGGTCGAGTGGCAGTACAATAAAATGGGTTAGGCTAGATGACACATCAACATCATCCAAAAGTTGTGTTAGGATGGACAACTCCCACCATGCTCAACCACACAGGTTCGAGCTCACCTCGGTATTTCACACAGAAATACCGTCTGTCTCATCCCACACGGGTACTCATTTTATTCATAAAACCCATCTCTTTTATTTTAAATCACGCACACGGTTGCTTTTGTAAACACCAGATGATTGTAATGGGATATGTAATAGTAAAATATTCCTAAGCATTTCTAGCGGTGATTAACATTCAAATAGAGAGCACTGTCATATTTAATCATTAATCTGGGTTGTCAAGGAAACAATCATAGCAATCAAGGGATGGCTATCCAACCGGGTTTAGCAGTAAAATCATGCAAGTTTTGTAAAACAGGCCATGGGTTGTGTTTATAAAAGCTAGGACAAAAGTATGCATCAAAGGGTGGGATTGCACTTGCCGTTCTCCCAACCCTCAGGGGATTCCTGCCCTGGGTCTTGGTCTCCAAGTTCCTGCTCATAGCCCTGCTCCTCTTCGAGTCCTTCCTCGTTCACAGCGGCGTCTACGGCACACACGAGCAAACATACAATAAATAACAGAAAAAGTTTTTGCTGAGCTCCGAAGGAAAGAATAGAAAAAGAGAGAGTACTGGTGGTGATGTGATTATTTTTGGTTATGGACTGATTGAATTGGTGGAAATATACTGGTAATTATTGTGGTGGAGTTTGGGGTCAAACGGGATTAATTCGGCGCATGAAATGACGGGTTTAGGGGTGTCTTAGGGCTGTTTTTAAAGAATAAGGACCTATCTGTAATTACAGAAAAGTCCGAGGGCCTCTGGCGTAATAGACAGAGAGAGAGGGAATAGTGACTGTGGACCGCGGGTTAATTTGGCCAAAGTTCAGGGGGTTATGTGAAAACGTGTCAGAGAGAGAGCCTTAAGTTCATTGGACGGCGGGTTGATTAGCAGAAAAGGTAGGGGGTTATGGGCAAATGTTCCTTTCTTCTTTGCAGAACAGTGCCGAGGGGGGGGGGGAGAGCGACGGCGGTGTCGGGCGGCCGGCTCGCCGGCGGTTGCGGCGGCGAAGGGTCAAATTGACCAGGGGGAATGAGAGAGGGGGCCATGGCGAGTCCACCCGTGCCCTTACCCTAGGCAGAGACGCAGTGGGTGGTGCTGCCCACGAGGGCCAGAGGCGGCGGCGGCAATGGAGGTGGTGCGGCGGCGTTGCGGCGGTGGGGAAGGTGAATTGGGTGGCGCTCGAGCTGGTGGAGGTGGAGGGGATGCGGGTGAGCCTATTTATAGGCGCGGAGGTGGTCCGGGTAGGCGGGCCGACGAGAGGGGGGGCTCGGCGGTCGGTGATGGTGGTCGGCGGCGGAATCAAGGCGGCCGGGGCCCGTGGCCGTGATTGGTACGGCGGCGGTGTGCTTGTCGTGTGCGTGCGTCGCGACGTGGCGTGCGTGCCCGAGCGGATGGGGCCGCGGCGAGGACGGGCGGTGGTGTGCGGTCGCAGCGCGGCGGTCGGCGGTACGCGGCACGGCAGCGGCGGCGCAATGGTCGAGGGGCTCGGGTGAGCCCGTGGGGCGGCGCGCGGTGGAGCTCGGCCTGGCGTGTGCGTGCGGTCCAAGCGCGTGCGGCAGTGAGGTATGGCTGCGGCAGTGCGGTGGCGGTGGGCGGCACGGCAATGGCGCCCGGTCGCAGCAGAGCAGCGGTGGGCGGCACGACAGCAGTGGTGGCGTGGTGCGGAGCGGAGCAGAGCGCGCGCGACCGAGCCGTCCGGTGGCGTGCGGGTGGAGCTGAGGCGGCAACGGGAAGGTCGGCGGCGAGCCAAGCAGAGGAGCGGTGGGGCCGGTGTGGTGGCGGACACGGCGACGACGTCGTGAGTGAGGGCGGCTGCGGTGGGAGGCGGCACGGCGGTGTGTCGGCGGTCGCGTGCAGGAAGGTGGGGTCGCGGAGGAGGGGTGGCACGGCGCCGGTCGGTGGTGGCGTGGTGGAGGGCGAGGAGTGAGCAGAGGGGTGAGGCCGGCCGGGGACAGGTGGTCGTCGACGAGTGGAGCAGGGCAGAGCAGAGCGCCCGGGAGCAGAGGAAACAGAGGAAGGGGGAAGGAAGAGAAGAAAAGAAAGGAAAAGAAGAAAGAAAGGAAGAAAAGAAAGGGAGGGAGAAAAGGAAAAGGGAAAAGAGAAAAAGGAGAGAGGAGATCGGCGGGATTCGCGGCAGAAAGACGACGGCGGTCGACACGAGGGCGGGTGAGACGGGACGGAAAGGGGATGGTGATCGAGATGCGAATAGGAAAAGAAGGGGGTTAGGAAACAAGGCGGATAGATTTTGGCGGAAGAGGGAGCTCGGACGGTAAAACATTTTGGAAAGTTTTTTTTTCACCGGGTGATTTCTTTAGCGATTTTTCCAGAGATTAAAAACGCGGGCGTTACACCCTGCGTGCTAAAGGCATATTTGTGCAAAATTAAAGTGAAATCGGCACGCGCGCGTACGTGCATGTGGCAACAAAACTCCCGCCCGGACAGGGCGCAAGTACAGACGTGTCAGGCGACGTGTCCGTCGCGTCGGTCGCGCTGGCAGCAGCCGCACCTGTGTACTGCTGCCTAGAGTACGTAGCCCGGCCGGCCGGACGGCCGGTCTCGCGACGAGGTGGTGGTGGCTGGCGCAGCGGCGCCGCGTGATCCATCTCCCGGGGGCCGGGGCCCTCGTCGCGGCGCGGCCACGTGCACGGGTCCGGGCCTATGAGGCGCGCATGCGCGCCCGTGCTGCGGCTGCGTGTGCTCGGGTGTCGCCGCTCGCCGCCGGTGCGGCCCTGATCACCATATCATATCGGCGCCCGCGCTCGCGCTCGGGGGCGCAGCACCAGCCAGCACACATGCGCGCACGAACGATCTGCATGTCAGCGCGTCTATGTCCGTAGTATGCATGTGTCTACGTACGCCGCGCTAGCCGCGGCGGGCATGCTGCGAACGGGGTCAGTCTGCGTGCGTGTGCACGGGACGGGAGCGAGACGTCGCTTTCGCTATCGCCTTAGCTTGTTGCGGTGAACGCGACCGGGCCGGGCGCGCCCACTGTGCTCGATCGTCCGGCCACGTGAGCCTCACGGGGGTCCAGATTGGCCTGTTCTGTTCCAATGCAGCGGCAAACAACGATGGCAACAACAACTCGACGGCGCCATCCAACGTACCTCGTCGTCTGACTATTCCACGGCTTCGAAGCCGCCGCATGATCAACGACCAAAGAAAGGGGCAAAGCACTTGGATCAAACACCCATGCGATGGAGCGCGCTTTCGTCATCCTTCCGAGTTCCGAACCAACTTGCCTCCTATACCTGCCGATAAATGGAGGCATGGTAGCCTTGCTTGCTAACAATCTAAAATGAACGTACACCGAAGATTCCATTTTACTAAAGCACCGAAAGAAATTACTACTGAAGAAAAGAAGCCAAATACTTCTTCTCAGGACAAAGTGAAAAGTGCGCGACATAGCTGCGTCTCGTCTCAGTAGTACCGCACAGTCAAATACTTTTATCTTTTGATCTATAAAAACAATGTTCAGTGAAATACTTTTACGAAAAACAGTAAAACACCCGGGTGATGTATAGAAACTCCGTTTATATATGCAGTACAAACTTGGCACTTTAGCAGCCGTAGCACAGGGAGTTCCCACGAGATGGGCTCCCTATACAGGGCCGAAAGTAGCAGTACTCCAGTGGCGGGAGAGAGATTGGGCCTTTGCAGCCACATGCGCTCTCTATTGGGTTACAGTTTGTTTTCATCTTGGGCCTCTAGCCTCGGTTTTGGTGTTTTGGTCTGCATATAACCTTGTTCTTCTTTGCCTAATATTTTTTGTTTATTTTATGACAGTGGTGCCGCCGCCAGGGCATTTTTTAAATGCAAGTACAGCCATACGGACGAGTCGTCAGGGCCCGGGAAAAAAAAACAGTGATTTCATAAGATTTTTTACATGAAAGGCGCCGAAATATACAATACCTATTATTATGTTCTGCTGATCAGGCAAGCTCGGACGTTTATCCTTTCGTCCGGGATGAACTTTTAAGTTCGTAGCTAAATTTTGGGCGGCGGCCGACATGCCGTCACTAGTACAGATTACAGATTAAGCATGTACCGACGGTTTCAGAGCATCATTTCTGACGGAAAATCAACCGTCGATACCAAAGCGACGGTACAAATGCCCTTTTATACCGGCAGAACACTTCCCGACGGCTCTAACCTTTTATCCACATCGGTTCCAACATATAACCGACATTAAAAATGGAGTTCTACTGACGGCCCATTCACCGACTGTACAACCATTTCGAAGACCGACAGTAAAAATTTATACCAAACAGGAAGCCCCCGCGAGGGGGGGTATTGGCGAATTACAATTATATTATCTGAGGCAAGTACATCCATGATTATTACTTGTAGTGGGTTACATACAAAAAGGCCGTGTACAACCGTCACATAACGTGCAATAATTCAAAACATCACGATAGCACCCCCTCTACCATACATATATCAAGCTTTTTTAGAAAGAAACCCTTAGGTTTGGTTAAAAAACCTACTTAAAAAAGATGAACTGGTTCTACGTTTTCTCTTTCACAAACACCACCTGCTAAGGATGTACCCCTGCTGATTTCTTGCTGAAACAGAATACACGTACGTAACGGTGACAAATCCAACAATAAAAGTGTGTCCAATGCAGTGCATCCTGCAAAAATGAATTGAAGGCCAGGCACGGGCACATTACTGAGCTATGCACATTGAAACACAACATGAGACCAATAAGAAGTACACATCGATTACGTTTAGACCAAACAGGACCTCAAGAAAGGTATCAACAAGGAAACCCCCTGCTCTAATTTGGGTTGTATTGGTTGCAAAACTGTAGTGCCATCCATCTCACCCTCTGTGATAAAGAAACTTTAAGCACAACTTTTTACAATAATGAGCCAGAGAAACTAACAACTGAGGTGATGGGTCAGAAGGAGCTGAAGTCGCTATCCCTGATGGAAAGAATTAAGGACATGATCAAGAAAAAAACATCTGATAAAAATGATGCAAAGAAACCCCTACAAATGAAGCCCAGAAAGTGACAGTGTCTTTGAGGGCCGGTTCCAGACTTTATTTTTTTGCTCTACCTTTTTATGTGAAGAATTTGTTTAATTACCAGCTATGGGTCTGTAATATGCATTGTTGCTGCTTCCACCTTATGCCTCTCTGGTTTTATGCCTGCTGATTTCTTGTTGGTCTATTTTGTTGCTCTTGCTAAGTGATCTGTATGCATGGTCCTCATGTCATACCTTCATCAAAATGATTTTTTGTTCATCCATGACACACAACCATATATCAAATATAACTGCTTAATTTTAGGACCGAATTAAAAACACAGCATGATCCATATGTGAGGATGGCAATCCATTATGGTGCAGCTCTAACGACGTCTACTGTACCTCGATCTGAGTTTATGCATGCTGCCCCAATTTGCCGCAGCGTCTACTGCCCTAAGTGATCTGAATTTGCTTTCAGGCCTGATGAACAAGTCCTTATTTTTTCTGCTCTAAGTTGGGTTGTATTGGCTGCAAAGCTGAAATCCACTCACCCTCTGTGATCAGGAACATAAGCACAACTTTTTGCAATATTGAGCTAGGGAAACTAACAACTGAGGTTCTGGGTAAGAAGAAGCTGCAGTCTTCTATCCCTGGTGGAAAGAAGGACGACAAGCATGAAGAAGGAAAAACATCTGATAAATAAAATAAAATGATGCAAATTAAGAAACCCCCTACAAAATGAAGCCCAGAAAGTGACAGTGTCTCTGAGGGCCCGTTCCAGACTTTACTTTTGTGCTCTATCTTTTATGTGAACAATTTGTCTAATTACCAGCTTTTGGTCTGTAATTATTATTTGCTGCTTGCACCTTATATATGCCTCTCCGGTCTTTTGACCGCTGATTTGTTTGTTGGTCTATTTTTGGTGCTCGTGCTAATTAAGTGATCTGTATGCATGGTGCTCGATCATGTCATACACCTTCATAAAAAAAGATTGTTGTTCAACCATGACACACAACCAAATATATATAACTGCTTAATTTTAGGAACGAATAACACAGCAACATGACCCATATGTGAGGATGGCAACCCATTATATATAGTGCACCTCTAACGACGACGTCGACTGTACCTCGATCTGAGCTTATGCCCATGCTGCCCCAATTTGCCGCAGCGTCCAACGTACCATGTTGGACGCACTTTCCAACAGACACCTCATCCCCAAATTTAACCCATCTCGCTGTATTTGAGCTGTCTCCGGCCAGTATAGTCTCGTGGCTTCCAGGAGTTTAATTGGATAGATCTATATGTTCCTTAACCAGTTGTCTGAATTTGCTAATATCAGGCCTGCTTAACACGGCCTTATTTTAGTTGTTCAAGTCCATGCAGGAGTAGTGGTAACACAAAGTACGTTACAGTTGTTGATCATCAGCTTTAATTAATTTCCCAGTTTGGACGACAGTTATATATCGACTCCAAGCTTACACATACATGAATTATCACGAATTCATGTGTTCCACATAGGGTACGTACCTGAACTGTGGCTTATACATGAATTAATTAACTAGCTAGCTTATTACCTAACGCCATCGATGTTTTTGTACTGTTTGATGTAAACATAGCGCAAATATCTAGCTTACACGCTTCAATTCATAGATATATAACAGCAACTACGTACCTACTCGATCTATCCATGACATATACCATATTAGAGGGAGGATCCATTGGCGACTACTAATACTGCCGCGACTATAGAACAAAAATCATCAACAAGCTAGCTACTCCTCAGATCTAATTGCGGATCAATGTTCGATTTTTTAATTATTTCATACCACAACAAATAGCATAGATCGACCATTGCATAAACAGAACGACAATCACAGGGATATATATTCGGACGACCGCCAGCATTTTTTCAGACGACCAAAGCAGAGTACTCGTCAGTGGAGAGGAACTTACTCCCAAAGTTTGGAGATGGCCAAGCTGCTAGATGCGGGCGGACGCCTTCTCCTTCGCGCGCTTTAGGGGGGCGCGGCACCCTGCTGTGGCACGGGATGTCAGTGACTCCGAGAACGGGAGCAAAGGCACGCCACCCGGTGGACACGCCGGTCCAAGCACAGCTGCATCAAGGGGTTCATTCTGTTCATGGGCGCGCAATGGAAGCCGCAAAATACAGAGTCGAGGTGTCAGATAAGTAGGAGTGTACAGGCGGAGTATCCAAATCCACCAAGAGTCTAGACAGATTTCTGAACAGATCTCTACTCCCCTCTGTTCCAATTTGTAGGTCGTTTTGGCATTTCAAGATTCATAGCTAGTAGTATGTATCTAGACATAAGTAATACTACTAGTAACTATGAATCTAGATTTTCCAAAACGACTTACAATTTGGAACGGAGGAGTAGCTTCGAATTCCAAACAGGATATTAAAGTGAGGCCCCTCCACCATGGCCGTTGCGCCCGATCCGCGCGGAACGCGCACGCCCATGAACGCCGAGTCCACATGCTCGATCTGATCATGGCGGCCTCCTCTAGTGGGATCCTCGCACGCACACCACTCACTCACCTTCCCTACGACTCGGTCACATGGGTGTCAGCCGGTGGAGACAGCTCCTCGCAGCCGACTGCCCTGGACCCGACATGAACGCGCTCGGCGTCTTCGTGCTCTGGGCACGCTCGACCCGAGCTCATACACGCACGTTCACTAGCACACACTCGTGCTCAACCTATCCTATGAACTCGAACACACACACACACACGCGCCATGGAGTGTTTATTTCCAACAGATTTTTTATCTACTGAGAAAACCCCAATGGTCGATACAGTGCACGTGGGGGAAGAGATGGCGCCATATATCGATTTGTTGATCCGATCGATGCCGTTCATACCGCGTGCTTTCCGGCCACCGTGTGATGATCAATGGGCGGCGTCCAATGTCCAGGGTGCTTCTTGGATGGGCCCAGAGGCGCAATGGATCAGGACCTCGCCATTGCAACGATTCAGCCCCTTCCTCAGTTTCAGGTATCTTTTGTGGCGATTCGCAATATGCTAGATGACTTCTTGAGAGAGGATCAGAATGTTCAATTTATAGATCGATCCAGCCATGCCCTTTTGGCCAGGCTTATGTCAGATTTAATCTTTTGTATATGATCGCGATCGGTTAATCTTGAACAGCCCCCATGTCTTTGGTAACTAGCAATATTTCATTTGTGGAGCACAACAAAGGTTGGAATAACCGTGCGGTCACAATGTATTATGAGGTCTGGTTGCTCTTGATTGGTTTTGATGTAGACTACTGGACGCAGAAACACGTAGAAAAAGCTTTGGCGGATTTTGGGGAGTTTATTTCATGGGAAGAGGATCCTGCACATTTGGCTAGAATAACAGTAGAAGCCCGAGTTGGAACTCTAGAGGAAATCCCCTGGTTCATTGTTTGTTCAGATGGCGATGACTTCAACAGTGAGTCATGGTCAGTGCATTGTTGTGAGATCATTCAATCCAGAATGCTAGGGGCTGCTCTTGCTGATGAAGATATGCGCATGCCTCCTAATGATCCTGATGATGTGCAGCCACAACTCTTTGATTTCTTTGGTTTTGGGCAGCCTGGTAATGGACCAGCGCCACCTCCTGCTGAGAACGATTGGGCTGATCAGAATGATTTGGCCCTCTGGCCAGTGGGACCATTTGGTGGTGCACCAATTGCTCAGGCTCAGCAAAATGTTCTTCCTCAGGGCCAGGCTGTGCAGGCACCAGGGGATGCATTATTGCCACAGCTGCCTGCCAATGTTCAGTTGGGCCTTGCCCCACCAGCCCAGGACCTGAATGATGTGGGTGAACTTATGCAGGCTGCGGGAGGCAATGATCAGATATTGATCCCCATGTTGCAGGAGAAGAAGAAGAAGTTATTGAGGCCAGTAGTAGCTTTGAATCAGAGGGGATTCATGTACTACATACCTGACCTCAATGAACCAATTGAGGTGGAAGTTTTTATTCGGGAACCTTTACACATGATGCCATATGAGTTGCATGAGGATGACCTGACGGACCATGATGATCAGCAAGCAGAGTTGGAACAGGTTGTACCCAACCAGCAGGACCCTTTGTGAGCATGGACCAACTGCCTGACTAGCTTGGACCTGCTCTTCTATGCTTATATGGCCAAGCAGTCACCTTTTGTTTCACCCACAGCTGCAGATGCCATCAGGTTTTGGGCGAATTAGCACTTTGCACCTGGGTTGGGTTCTGACACTGTGGATGTCCCTGTATGTTGGAGCACTGTCTTCACTGCCATGTTGTTGAATCCGTCCCACTTCACCTGGGCAAAACAGTGTCTGTCATCTGCAGCACTTTCCATACTTAGATCAGATGATTCTCCCGACATCCTTTGTTCTGCCAGCAAGATGCCCCGCTACAGAATCTATTCCATGTATGGTAGGGCCTGTTTCCTGGGATCACTTGGAGCCAGAGGCTGAAGCTGGGATGATGAACACCGAGTAATGACAAGGGCAATTATTGAGGACTCTGAGATAGAAACTGAGGAGGACCCCCGTCACACCAAAGTCCAAGCATTAGAAGCAGAGCAGGAAATGTCTCGTCCTCAAGGTGTGTCCCCAGACGTACAGGTCCTTGGTCTAAATCTCTTTTCGAACAGGCTGGCAAAATTCCTATATCTGAAGCTGATCTGTCCCTGAAGAGTGTGCGCATGAATGACGTACATCAAGGAAACCGGCCAGTATAGTCTCGTGGCTTCTAGGAGTTTAATTGGATAGATATGATGGCTTAATGCGCAATGGAAGCCACAAAATAGAGTCGAGGTGTCAGATAAGTAGGAGTGTACAGGCTGTGTGTATATATCCAATTAAATCCACCAAGAGTCTAGCTAGACAGATTTCTGAACACAGAAGATTGATCTAGCTTCGAATTCCAAACATGATTTTAAAGTGATGAGCGACATCACCTCGATCAGTTCCAAGACGGGGCCTGTCACACCCGGTTTTAGAAAACAAACCGAGTGTGCTCTGTATGTGTGCCAGGATCAAGTTTCACACATACAGTAAGCCAGAATGTGAATAACAGATAAAGTATCACGTATAATAAACTATATAAGTGACTTACGAGTCTATCAGAGTATACAGCGTATCCTGGAAACGAAGGCTCCAAACTTCACAGGCAGTCGACTGGGGGTTGCGTACGCCTAGAACTCCTCAAAACCAGCAGTGAAAATCCTCTAAATTCTCCCAAACTGAGCAGCATTCCGGTTGTCGTAGGTGCAACAAAAGAAAGAAAGGAAGGCAACAAGTATGAGCACGTAACGTACTCAGCAAATGTAATATGACATACAAGGCTGAGGCAAAAAGGTTGGCTGACCATACTGCAGTAAGCACTTTTAGTTGGTCAAGTTTTATTAAGCATCTATTTACTAGCAAATGAAAGTATATACCACCCACATATTAATGAATGTCATATTCCCAACATAACTCAAGTAACCACGATTTAGATCTTTGTTCAAGTATGATTATCATGTAAGGGTCCAGGCCGCTCTTGACCGTGAGCACGGCTGTTATAACAGTTTTACACTCTGCAGAGGTTGTACACTTTCACCATAAGCCGCGTAAAAGTTCAAAAGAACTTTAAACCCAACCATGCCGAGGGAGCCAATCCTCTTAAATCACACTACCGAGGTGTGACCGCATAGGGACGCTACGAGGCCTTTACAAAGATTCCGTAGTAAATAGTAACCCGCTAAGGTTTCCGGTTCCGAAGCAAAGTATAACCCTCCCTAATGAGGTCTGTCTCTTACCAAAGCCCACAGCTCAAGAGGACCGAGCTATACCCCGTCAACTCGCCGCCCCCCCATGCCCCTTTCGGGTAAGGTTACCATCCACTAAAGTCTCTAATTAATCAGCCAAGACCAGAGCCATATAATACTTATGGTTGCACTGTTTTCCTGGGTGGTTCTCCATGTTCCGATTAAAAGATATGATCTTGCCAATTAATTATTAAAAAGAATATATGGAACATAGAGTAGGGGTTCATTTAACCAATCCCAGTTGAGCAAACTAAGCATCATCTACCATCAAAATTAATTAAGTAACCCAGTTTGAGGGACAGGGAAAATATAGTGGCTAGGTAAATCCTTAAATAGGAACCCATCAAATTAAGACACATGCAGGGGTGGTGAAATTAATAATTATTAGGACATTTGCATGACATAATACACTTGCCTTTCTCCAAAGTATAGCTGCTCAAAATATCTTCAAAAGTCTTCTTCAGTTGAACAACGTTCCGTCTACTCGCAGCAATCATCAAGCACAAGAAGAAGCTAAACAAGCAAACAAACAATATACAACTAAGAACAATACACCAATCAAAAGAGAAGCTTTTAAAAGAGCGCACTAACGGATAAAGCTCGTTACTATGGTTACGAGAACCTAAGGACCACGAAGACTAAAGAAAGAAAGAAAGATATGAAGGATTCATGGCAGAGCTTTAATTGGCACAAGGAATATCACACGTACAGAGGATTTATGAATACGAGGATCTCAAACAATAATATATTACTTTAATAATTTAATTTTATATTACAATACAATGACATAGTAACTCACACCATATCATTGAAGCAATATAAAGTTAAAAATTAAAATAATATTGATTTGCAGAGAAACCACAACGTAAGAAAAGATCTATACTCAAACTTAGTGATATGGCTCAGAAAAGATGAACTAGCGACAGGATTGCAGAAAAGAGTGTTGCGGACATTGGAAACATTGGCCGATGAATTTATTGGATAAGATAAATGTTGGAGACAGATTGATTGGCAAAACAGAATAGGGACTAAGTGAGAAACGTAGGGTGCACTAACAGAATTGGGTTTAGAGGCATAGGAAAGGCTGAAAACAGAACCACGACCGAAAACTTAAAACTAGCGGAAGACTTTAGATTATGAAAGGAGACACTATACGCTTTATAAATTTTAATTTGATAAAATCATATATAAGAGACTATTTCCTGGAAATTGATTTAATTATCTTTAAATATGTGAAACCAAGAATGTATTTTATTTATAACTATTTTTTTGTAGATATCATGTAATTAAACAAATAACTTTAGTAATAAAAACAGATGCGAGCATCTAATTGATTAACTTTTATTGACCATGTTGAACTAATCAATATTATTGATAAAACACATTTATGTTGACATTCACACAAATTAATACTTATTTAAGAAAGCATTAAGTTTGACGCTAATCACCTTTTAGTTGGAAATCTAGTTTAATACTCATTAATCAATTTTACTTAAGCTTATTAAAATCCGAAATATAACTTAATCATATTTTATAGAGAAAACTTAATAGATAGATAATTAATAAGCAAAACGAGAACACTAGAACAAATTCACATTGAAGGTTTATTAATCAAATTACTTGGAAGTGAAACTTCTAAGTTGGCTTTAATTAAAGGAACATGTTTATCAAATCAAATAACTTTATATCTCTAGTTAAACTAGTCATATTGTCATTAAAACAGATTTGTGTTAATATTAATCAAGATTGATAATTATTTATGAAAACTCGAAGTTTAACTCTAATTAGCTTTTAATTAGAGAACTAGTGATTATAAACATCAATCAAGTTAACATAATTTTATGAAGAAACAAGATAGAGCCTAATCAAATTTTAGTTAGAAAGATTATAAAATTATTAATCAAGTTAACATCCATTTATAAAAAACTCGAAGTATAGCTCTAATTTGGTTTTAAATTAGAAAAACTAGTTATTAAAAACATTAGTCATGTTAATATTATTTAAAGAAACCAAGATATTATCTACTTCAATTTTATTTAGAACGCTCAAGAAATAAGTATTAATCAAGTTAATATTATTTAGGAAAATCAAGATATAACCTTAGTCAGCTTTTATTTACAAGACACATGGAATAAATATTAATCAATTTAATATTTAACAAGAAAAACCGATGTGTCAACTTAATTAGATTTTATTTAAGAAAGCACATGTAATTAGCCTTTAATCAAATTAATAATAAATAAATTTCAGAAATAAAATATGGTGCAAATAACAGTGCTAACACGTAGTTTAAGTTGATACGAAGCTAACACAACAAGAACGGATTAAAACGGAGTTAAAACGTGAAAGATATGAGCTAAACAGATTCATGGGTATAGATATTTCGGGATTTTAGAATGAAAGGGGAATTAAGAGTTGCTGAGCCGGAGTGACAAGAGCATGACATAATAATAAGAAAATGAAGGATTAAGTAAATACTGGGCAAGGATTGGATTACATGAAAATAAACGATTGGTCTACTGATCAAAGATAGGGATGTGCACAAGATTTCTAAAATCTGAATCTATATACACGGAAGGAATACGTGAAGCATTCTAATTATTTTGTTCAAGGAAAAGACCTCATTACTGAATAAAGGATGTTTGCTTGTTGTTAGCTTTTGTACGGGAGACATTGGACTGACGTGCCATCAAATGGATTAGTGTTCCCTCGGCTTGGAACAATTCGCTTTGGCTAGCTTACTCGGCAGTGGTGCATGGCCGGGGCGCGGCGGCAATGATGCAGGGATATAAGATGGAGCACACACGGCGCAGCTGCTGGCCCTGATACGTCACGGCGGACTGAGAGGTGCGGCAACGGCCCGCGGCCTGGCGTAGAGGCATGCAAAGCGACGGCGCTCGGCTCTCGGATCAGGCGGAGGTAACAACAAACAGAAACAAATACGTACATCTATGTATATAAGCTAGGAAAACAAGGAAGGGAGACATCAGGACGGCCGGCGGACTGGAAGCTAGATGAATTCGGATGAGATGCAAAACGGAAACAGGATCAAAAGAAAAACATGATGATATCTCACCTACGGCATATGATGAACGACGGCGACGAACGCGATGACCTGAGACTGAATGCGACGGCCGGAGACCAATCTCGACCTCCACAAGAACCCCTACAGCAAATCGACGACCTCATCTGTCCTTGGCAGCCCGACTTCTCTGGGGTGGCGATGCTCCATGGCAGCGACATAAAAGATCGGCAGCAGGATTGGTTGGACTCCAGAACAGAGCAGCGGCGCACGAGCTAAGGTTATGGGCTCTGCTTGATTGGAGGGGAAACGGAGGCGGCGGCCGTGTTTTATAGGCCCGGGGAACCGGCCTTGGCGTGCGTGAAGGGGACGGACACGGCGGCGCGGCGGGATCGGACTCGTGGAAGAGTCCCCGTCGGAGACGACGGTGCTGACAGGTGGGGCCCACCTGTCGGCGAGAGAGAGAGACGGAGCGGGCCGCGCCACGAGTTGGGCCGCGAGGAAATTGGGCCGGGGAAAAGAATTCAGGCCGGGGAAAGAAAAGAAAGTTGAGGGGGCAAACTTGGACCGGGCCAACAGTTGGAGGGGCAAAAACGAACTCGGCTGTTTTAAACTTTTCTAAAACTCAAACAAAAGCAAATCAAATTCGAATTTAAACAGAATTTAAATTCCCACTTGATTTACTAGCAACCAAAAATATATGCAACAGCATGAATGCAACAAAAACTTATTTTGACTAAAATAATTATTTAATGTGATATTTAAATTGATAAAAGGGCTAGAAATCCCAATTAATTCCTAGAAAACTTATTTAAGCCTTAATAAATCCTAGAAAATTCCTAGGGTTGCTTAAATTTAATTGTGATGAATTTTAGGGAGTTATAAACATATATTGTTTTGAAATTAGAATACATGTATTTATATTATATACATATTACATTCTCTGTTAATTATTTAAACCTTGGAAAATTTTATAAATTAAATAGATTCATACCAAATTTTATAAAATTTTATAAACTTTATAAATTTTATATATAAATATTTTATATATGTTGTTTTAATCAATTGTATTTATTTATATTATTTATTCACATCCCAAATTTAGAAAATTTGGGGTGTGACAAGACTACCCCCCTTAAACAGAATCTCATCCCGAGATTCGCAGAAACTGGGGATCAAGGAGGAGAACAATACAGTAGATTTTTGGGAAGAGAGATCTTCTGGAGTTGGTTCACTAGACTTCATCTTCTTTGTTGATGAAATTGCAAAGTCTTCACTCCTAATCTTCTTTAGCTTCATCCTTTTTCACCATGAGATCAACTTTTCTTTTTCTCCGATGTCTTTTATCGACTTGTGACGAAGAGATAGCAAGAAAGCAAGGATGTACAGGAAAAAGAGGGAGAACCCAACTATACAATCAATGCAAAGAAGCAACTCAAACAATGGCATAATAACAGGCATTACAAGCATACTCAACTAAGGTTAATCACACAAGCATATAATGGTACTAAACGCTGTTAGTCAAGGTTTAGGGAATCCTCCTAAATATGGGCATATGGCACATCTTCAAATGTCTTGAAACTGACTTCTTGGTTGTAACGTTGGTAGGCTTGATGCAGTCTTCCATTGTTCCGGTTGGACTTCTTGTAATATACTCATATCTTCATTCTTCAAGGTGATTTGGGCTTGCATTAAACGATACATACATGCTATATTTTTTTAAAAAATAAATGAAGAGTAGAGAAGACACTTTGGGATCAAAACCAAGGAAGAAATCCAAAGTGACATAAAAGCACGGAGGGTGAAATGAGGCAACAGGAGTAAATTGACTAATATCAGGATGTGTGTGAGTAAACAAGGATACTCACAGACATAATATCAACTTCAAGGAGAGAGGTTGATGGTCAAGGTAAAGTACTTCAAAAGGAGAAGTGAGATGGTCAAAAGATGCTAGATCATCAATTTATCAAACCAAGGTGGAGGTGAATAATCAGAAGTCTATGGTGAGAAATAAGTTATCAAGGCGAAGGTGGAATATTCAAGGATGTAATGACCGGAAAGATAAATCATCAAGGGGGTAAAATGCTCAAGGATAGCATTTTTTTTTCAAAAATACCAAGGATAGTGGAAGCAAGGATTATATAGCAAATTGGACCTTAATAAACGACCAGTTCTATCTAGGCTTACGTCCTACAGTCGATACAGCTCTGATACCACCTCTGTCACACCCGGTTTTAGAAAACAAACCGAGTGTGCTCTGTATGTGTGCCAGGATCAAGTTTCACACATACAGTAAGCCAGAATGTGAATAACAGATAAAGTATCACGTATAATAAACTATATAAGTGACTTACGAGTCTATCAGAGTATACAGCGTATCCTGGAAACGAAGGCTCCAAACTTCACAGGCAGTCGACTGGGGGTTGCGTACGCCTAGAACTCCTCAAAACCAGCAGTGAAAATCCTCTAAATTCTCCCAAACTGAGCAGCATTCCGGTTGTCGTAGGTGCAACAAAAGAAAGAAAGGAAGGCAACAAGTATGAGCACGTAACGTACTCAGCAAATGTAATATGACATACAAGGCTGAGGCAAAAAGGTTGGCTGACCATACTGCAGTAAGCACTTTTAGTTGGTCAAGTTTTATTAAGCATCTATTTACTAGCAAATGAAAGTATATACCACCCACATATTAATGAATGTCATATTCCCAACATAACTCAAGTAACCACGATTTAGATCTTTGTTCAAGTATGATTATCATGTAAGGGTCCAGGCCGCTCTTGACCGTGAGCACGGCTGTTATAACAGTTTTACACTCTGCAGAGGTTGTACACTTTCACCATAAGCCGCGTAAAAGTTCAAAAGAACTTTAAACCCAACCATGCCGAGGGAGCCAATCCTCTTAAATCACACTACCGAGGTGTGACCGCATAGGGACGCTACGAGGCCTTTACAAAGATTCCGTAGTAAATAGTAACCCGCTAAGGTTTCCGGTTCCGAAGCAAAGTATAACCCTCCCTAATGAGGTCTGTCTCTTACCAAAGCCCACAGCTCAAGAGGACCGAGCTATACCCCGTCAACTCGCCGCCCCCCCATGCCCCTTTCGGGTAAGGTTACCATCCACTAAAGTCTCTAATTAATCAGCCAAGACCAGAGCCATATAATACTTATGGTTGCACTGTTTTCCTGGGTGGTTCTCCATGTTCCGATTAAAAGATATGATCTTGCCAATTAATTATTAAAAAGAATATATGGAACATAGAGTAGGGGTTCATTTAACCAATCCCAGTTGAGCAAACTAAGCATCATCTACCATCAAAATTAATTAAGTAACCCAGTTTGAGGGACAGGGAAAATATAGTGGCTAGGTAAATCCTTAAATAGGAACCCATCAAATTAAGACACATGCAGGGGTGGTGAAATTAATAATTATTAGGACATTTGCATGACATAATACACTTGCCTTTCTCCAAAGTATAGCTGCTCAAAATATCTTCAAAAGTCTTCTTCAGTTGAACAACGTTCCGTCTACTCGCAGCAATCATCAAGCACAAGAAGAAGCTAAACAAGCAAACAAACAATATACAACTAAGAACAATACACCAATCAAAAGAGAAGCTTTTAAAAGAGCGCACTAACGGATAAAGCTCGTTACTATGGTTACGAGAACCTAAGGACCACGAAGACTAAAGAAAGAAAGAAAGATATGAAGGATTCATGGCAGAGCTTTAATTGGCACAAGGAATATCACACGTACAGAGGATTTATGAATACGAGGATCTCAAACAATAATATATTACTTTAATAATTTAATTTTATATTACAATACAATGACATAGTAACTCACACCATATCATTGAAGCAATATAAAGTTAAAAATTAAAATAATATTGATTTGCAGAGAAACCACAACGTAAGAAAAGATCTATACTCAAACTTAGTGATATGGCTCAGAAAAGATGAACTAGCGACAGGATTGCAGAAAAGAGTGTTGTGGACATTGGAAACATTGGCCGATGAATTTATTGGATAAGATAAATGTTGGAGACAGATTGATTGGCAAAACAGAATAGGGACTAAGTGAGAAACGTAGGGTGCACTAACAGAATTGGGTTTAGAGGCATAGGAAAGGCTGAAAACAGAACCACGACCGAAAACTTAAAACTAGCGGAAGACTTTAGATTATGAAAGGAGACACTATACGCTTTATAAATTTTAATTTGATAAAATCATATATAAGAGACTATTTCCTGGAAATTGATTTAATTATCTTTAAATATGTGAAACCAAGAATGTATTTTATTTATAACTATTTTTTTGTAGATATCATGTAATTAAACAAATAACTTTAGTAATAAAAACAGATGCGAGCATCTAATTGATTAACTTTTATTGACCATGTTGAACTAATCAATATTATTGATAAAACACATTTATGTTGACATTCACACAAATTAATACTTATTTAAGAAAGCATTAAGTTTGACGCTAATCACCTTTTAGTTGGAAATCTAGTTTAATACTCATTAATCAATTTTACTTAAGCTTATTAAAATCCGAAATATAACTTAATCATATTTTATAGAGAAAACTTAATAGATAGATAATTAATAAGCAAAACGAGAACACTAGAACAAATTCACATTGAAGGTTTATTAATCAAATTACTTGGAAGTGAAACTTCTAAGTTGGCTTTAATTAAAGGAACATGTTTATCAAATCAAATAACTTTATATCTCTAGTTAAACTAGTCATATTGTCATTAAAACAGATTTGTGTTAATATTAATCAAGATTGATAATTATTTATGAAAACTCGAAGTTTAACTCTAATTAGCTTTTAATTAGAGAACTAGTGATTATAAACATCAATCAAGTTAACATAATTTTATGAAGAAACAAGATAGAGCCTAATCAAATTTTAGTTAGAAAGATTATAAAATTATTAATCAAGTTAACATCCATTTATAAAAAACTCGAAGTATAGCTCTAATTTGGTTTTAAATTAGAAAAACTAGTTATTAAAAACATTAGTCATGTTAATATTATTTAAAGAAACCAAGATATTATCTACTTCAATTTTATTTAGAACGCTCAAGAAATAAGTATTAATCAAGTTAATATTATTTAGGAAAATCAAGATATAACCTTAGTCAGCTTTTATTTACAAGACACATGGAATAAATATTAATCAATTTAATATTTAACAAGAAAAACCGATGTGTCAACTTAATTAGATTTTATTTAAGAAAGCACATGTAATTAGCCTTTAATCAAATTAATAATAAATAAATTTCAGAAATAAAATATGGTGCAAATAACAGTGCTAACACGTAGTTTAAGTTGATACGAAGCTAACACAACAAGAACGGATTAAAACGGAGTTAAAACGTGAAAGATATGAGCTAAACAGATTCATGGGTATAGATATTTCGGGATTTTAGAATGAAAGGGGAATTAAGAGTTGCTGAGCCGGAGTGACAAGAGCATGACATAATAATAAGAAAATGAAGGATTAAGTAAATACTGGGCAAGGATTGGATTACATGAAAATAAACGATTGGTCTACTGATCAAAGATAGGGATGTGCACAAGATTTCTAAAATCTGAATCTATATACACGGAAGGAATACGTGAAGCATTCTAATTATTTTGTTCAAGGAAAAGACCTCATTACTGAATAAAGGATGTTTGCTTGTTGTTAGCTTTTGTACGGGAGACATTGGACTGACGTGCCATCAAATGGATTAGTGTTCCCTCGGCTTGGAACAATTCGCTTTGGCTAGCTTACTCGGCAGTGGTGCATGGCCGGGGCGCGGCGGCAATGATGCAGGGATATAAGATGGAGCACACACGGCGCAGCTGCTGGCCCTGATACGTCACGGCGGACTGAGAGGTGCGGCAACGGCCCGCGGCCTGGCGTAGAGGCATGCAAAGCGACGGCGCTCGGCTCTCGGATCAGGCGGAGGTAACAACAAACAGAAACAAATACGTACATCTATGTATATAAGCTAGGAAAACAAGGAAGGGAGACATCAGGACGGCCGGCGGACTGGAAGCTAGATGAATTCGGATGAGATGCAAAACGGAAACAGGATCAAAAGAAAAACATGATGATATCTCACCTACGGCATATGATGAACGACGGCGACGAACGCGATGACCTGAGACTGAATGCGACGGCCGGAGACCAATCTCGACCTCCACAAGAACCCCTACAGCAAATCGACGACCTCATCTGTCCTTGGCAGCCCGACTTCTCTGGGGTGGCGATGCTCCATGGCAGCGACATAAAAGATCGGCAGCAGGATTGGTTGGACTCCAGAACAGAGCAGCGGCGCACGAGCTAAGGTTACGGGCTCTGCTTGATTGGAGGGGAAACGGAGGCGGCGGCCGTGTTTTATAGGCCCGGGGAACCGGCCTTGGCGTGCGTGAAGGGGACGGACACGGCGGCGCGGCGGGATCGGACTCGTGGAAGAGTCCCCGTCGGAGACGACGGTGCTGACAGGTGGGGCCCACCTGTCGGCGAGAGAGAGAGACGGAGCGGGCCGCGCCACGAGTTGGGCCGCGAGGAAATTGGGCCGGGGAAAAGAATTCAGGCCGGGGAAAGAAAAGAAAGTTGAGGGGGCAAACTTGGACCGGGCCAACAGTTGGAGGGGCAAAAACGAACTCGGCTGTTTTAAACTTTTCTAAAACTCAAACAAAAGCAAATCAAATTCGAATTTAAACAGAATTTAAATTCCCACTTGATTTACTAGCAACCAAAAATATATGCAACAGCATGAATGCAACAAAAACTTATTTTGACTAAAATAATTATTTAATGTGATATTTAAATTGATAAAAGGGCTAGAAATCCCAATTAATTCCTAGAAAACTTATTTAAGCCTTAATAAATCCTAGAAAATTCCTAGGGTTGCTTAAATTTAATTGTGATGAATTTTAGGGAGTTATAAACATATATTGTTTTGAAATTAGAATACATGTATTTATATTATATACATATTACATTCTCTGTTAATTATTTAAACCTTGGAAAATTTTATAAATTAAATAGATTCATACCAAATTTTATAAAATTTTATAAACTTTATAAATTTTATATATAAATATTTTATATATGTTGTTTTAATCAATTGTATTTATTTATATTATTTATTCACATCCCAAATTTAGAAAATTTGGGGTGTGACAAGACTACCCCCCTTAAACAGAATCTCATCCCGAGATTCGCAGAAACTGGGGATCAAGGAGGAGAACAATACAGTAGATTTTTGGGAAGAGAGATCTTCTGGAGTTGGTTCACTAGACTTCATCTTCTTTGTTGATGAAATTGCAAAGTCTTCACTCCTAATCTTCTTTAGCTTCATCCTTTTTCACCATGAGATCAACTTTTCTTTTTCTCCGATGTCTTTTATCGACTTGTGACGAAGAGATAGCAAGAAAGCAAGGATGTACAGGAAAAAGAGGGAGAACCCAACTATACAATCAATGCAAAGAAGCAACTCAAACAATGGCATAATAACAGGCATTACAAGCATACTCAACTAAGGTTAATCACACAAGCATATAATGGTACTAAACGCTGTTAGTCAAGGTTTAGGGAATCCTCCTAAATATGGGCATATGGCACATCTTCAAATGTCTTGAAACTGACTTCTTGGTTGTAACGTTGGTAGGCTTGATGCAGTCTTCCATTGTTCCGGTTGGACTTCTTGTAATATACTCATATCTTCATTCTTCAAGGTGATTTGGGCTTGCATTAAACGATACATACATGCTATATTTTTTTAAAAAATAAATGAAGAGTAGAGAAGACACTTTGGGATCAAAACCAAGGAAGAAATCCAAAGTGACATAAAAGCACGGAGGGTGAAATGAGGCAACAGGAGTAAATTGACTAATATCAGGATGTGTGTGAGTAAACAAGGATACTCACAGACATAATATCAACTTCAAGGAGAGAGGTTGATGGTCAAGGTAAAGTACTTCAAAAGGAGAAGTGAGATGGTCAAAAGATGCTAGATCATCAATTTATCAAACCAAGGTGGAGGTGAATAATCAGAAGTCTATGGTGAGAAATAAGTTATCAAGGCGAAGGTGGAATATTCAAGGATGTAATGACCGGAAAGATAAATCATCAAGGGGGTAAAATGCTCAAGGATAGCATTTTTTTTTCAAAAATACCAAGGATAGTGGAAGCAAGGATTATATAGCAAATTGGACCTTAATAAACGACCAGTTCTATCTAGGCTTACGTCCTACAGTCGATACAGCTCTGATACCACCTCTGTCACACCCGGTTTTAGAAAACAAACCGAGTGTGCTCTGTATGTGTGCCAGGATCAAGTTTCACACATACAGTAAGCCAGAATGTGAATAACAGATAAAGTATCACGTATAATAAACTATATAAGTGACTTACGAGTCTATCAGAGTATACAGCGTATCCTGGAAACGAAGGCTCCAAACTTCACAGGCAGTCGACTGGGGGTTGCGTACGCCTAGAACTCCTCAAAACCAGCAGTGAAAATCCTCTAAATTCTCCCAAACTGAGCAGCATTCCGGTTGTCGTAGGTGCAACAAAAGAAAGAAAGGAAGGCAACAAGTATGAGCACGTAACGTACTCAGCAAATGTAATATGACATACAAGGCTGAGGCAAAAAGGTTGGCTGACCATACTGCAGTAAGCACTTTTAGTTGGTCAAGTTTTATTAAGCATCTATTTACTAGCAAATGAAAGTATATACCACCCACATATTAATGAATGTCATATTCCCAACATAACTCAAGTAACCACGATTTAGATCTTTGTTCAAGTATGATTATCATGTAAGGGTCCAGGCCGCTCTTGACCGTGAGCACGGCTGTTATAACAGTTTTACACTCTGCAGAGGTTGTACACTTTCACCATAAGCCGCGTAAAAGTTCAAAAGAACTTTAAACCCAACCATGCCGAGGGAGCCAATCCTCTTAAATCACACTACCGAGGTGTGACCGCATAGGGACGCTACGAGGCCTTTACAAAGATTCCGTAGTAAATAGTAACCCGCTAAGGTTTCCGGTTCCGAAGCAAAGTATAACCCTCCCTAATGAGGTCTGTCTCTTACCAAAGCCCACAGCTCAAGAGGACCGAGCTATACCCCGTCAACTCGCCGCCCCCCCATGCCCCTTTCGGGTAAGGTTACCATCCACTAAAGTCTCTAATTAATCAGCCAAGACCAGAGCCATATAATACTTATGGTTGCACTGTTTTCCTGGGTGGTTCTCCATGTTCCGATTAAAAGATATGATCTTGCCAATTAATTATTAAAAAGAATATATGGAACATAGAGTAGGGGTTCATTTAACCAATCCCAGTTGAGCAAACTAAGCATCATCTACCATCAAAATTAATTAAGTAACCCAGTTTGAGGGACAGGGAAAATATAGTGGCTAGGTAAATCCTTAAATAGGAACCCATCAAATTAAGACACATGCAGGGGTGGTGAAATTAATAATTATTAGGACATTTGCATGACATAATACACTTGCCTTTCTCCAAAGTATAGCTGCTCAAAATATCTTCAAAAGTCTTCTTCAGTTGAACAACGTTCCGTCTACTCGCAGCAATCATCAAGCACAAGAAGAAGCTAAACAAGCAAACAAACAATATACAACTAAGAACAATACACCAATCAAAAGAGAAGCTTTTAAAAGAGCGCACTAACGGATAAAGCTCGTTACTATGGTTACGAGAACCTAAGGACCACGAAGACTAAAGAAAGAAAGAAAGATATGAAGGATTCATGGCAGAGCTTTAATTGGCACAAGGAATATCACACGTACAGAGGATTTATGAATACGAGGATCTCAAACAATAATATATTACTTTAATAATTTAATTTTATATTACAATACAATGACATAGTAACTCACACCATATCATTGAAGCAATATAAAGTTAAAAATTAAAATAATATTGATTTGCAGAGAAACCACAACGTAAGAAAAGATCTATACTCAAACTTAGTGATATGGCTCAGAAAAGATGAACTAGCGACAGGATTGCAGAAAAGAGTGTTGCGGACATTGGAAACATTGGCCGATGAATTTATTGGATAAGATAAATGTTGGAGACAGATTGATTGGCAAAACAGAATAGGGACTAAGTGAGAAACGTAGGGTGCACTAACAGAATTGGGTTTAGAGGCATAGGAAAGGCTGAAAACAGAACCACGACCGAAAACTTAAAACTAGCGGAAGACTTTAGATTATGAAAGGAGACACTATACGCTTTATAAATTTTAATTTGATAAAATCATATATAAGAGACTATTTCCTGGAAATTGATTTAATTATCTTTAAATATGTGAAACCAAGAATGTATTTTATTTATAACTATTTTTTTGTAGATATCATGTAATTAAACAAATAACTTTAGTAATAAAAACAGATGCGAGCATCTAATTGATTAACTTTTATTGACCATGTTGAACTAATCAATATTATTGATAAAACACATTTATGTTGACATTCACACAAATTAATACTTATTTAAGAAAGCATTAAGTTTGACGCTAATCACCTTTTAGTTGGAAATCTAGTTTAATACTCATTAATCAATTTTACTTAAGCTTATTAAAATCCGAAATATAACTTAATCATATTTTATAGAGAAAACTTAATAGATAGATAATTAATAAGCAAAACGAGAACACTAGAACAAATTCACATTGAAGGTTTATTAATCAAATTACTTGGAAGTGAAACTTCTAAGTTGGCTTTAATTAAAGGAACATGTTTATCAAATCAAATAACTTTATATCTCTAGTTAAACTAGTCATATTGTCATTAAAACAGATTTGTGTTAATATTAATCAAGATTGATAATTATTTATGAAAACTCGAAGTTTAACTCTAATTAGCTTTTAATTAGAGAACTAGTGATTATAAACATCAATCAAGTTAACATAATTTTATGAAGAAACAAGATAGAGCCTAATCAAATTTTAGTTAGAAAGATTATAAAATTATTAATCAAGTTAACATCCATTTATAAAAAACTCGAAGTATAGCTCTAATTTGGTTTTAAATTAGAAAAACTAGTTATTAAAAACATTAGTCATGTTAATATTATTTAAAGAAACCAAGATATTATCTACTTCAATTTTATTTAGAACGCTCAAGAAATAAGTATTAATCAAGTTAATATTATTTAGGAAAATCAAGATATAACCTTAGTCAGCTTTTATTTACAAGACACATGGAATAAATATTAATCAATTTAATATTTAACAAGAAAAACCGATGTGTCAACTTAATTAGATTTTATTTAAGAAAGCACATGTAATTAGCCTTTAATCAAATTAATAATAAATAAATTTCAGAAATAAAATATGGTGCAAATAACAGTGCTAACACGTAGTTTAAGTTGATACGAAGCTAACACAACAAGAACGGATTAAAACGGAGTTAAAACGTGAAAGATATGAGCTAAACAGATTCATGGGTATAGATATTTCGGGATTTTAGAATGAAAGGGGAATTAAGAGTTGCTGAGCCGGAGTGACAAGAGCATGACATAATAATAAGAAAATGAAGGATTAAGTAAATACTGGGCAAGGATTGGATTACATGAAAATAAACGATTGGTCTACTGATCAAAGATAGGGATGTGCACAAGATTTCTGAAATCTGAATCTATATACACGGAAGGAATACGTGAAGCATTCTAATTATTTTGTTCAAGGAAAAGACCTCATTACTGAATAAAGGATGTTTGCTTGTTGTTAGCTTTTGTACGGGAGACATTGGACTGACGTGCCATCAAATGGATTAGTGTTCCCTCGGCTTGGAACAATTCGCTTTGGCTAGCTTACTCGGCAGTGGTGCATGGCCGGGGCGCGGCGGCAATGATGCAGGGATATAAGATGGAGCACACACGGCGCAGCTGCTGGCCCTGATACGTCACGGCGGACTGAGAGGTGCGGCAACGGCCCGCGGCCTGGCGTAGAGGCATGCAAAGCGACGGCGCTCGGCTCTCGGATCAGGCGGAGGTAACAACAAACAGAAACAAATACGTACATCTATGTATATAAGCTAGGAAAACAAGGAAGGGAGACATCAGGACGGCCGGCGGACTGGAAGCTAGATGAATTCGGATGAGATGCAAAACGGAAACAGGATCAAAAGAAAAACATGATGATATCTCACCTACGGCATATGATGAACGACGGCGACGAACGCGATGACCTGAGACTGAATGCGACGGCCGGAGACCAATCTCGACCTCCACAAGAACCCCTACAGCAAATCGACGACCTCATCTGTCCTTGGCAGCCCGACTTCTCTGGGGTGGCGATGCTCCATGGCAGCGACATAAAAGATCGGCAGCAGGATTGGTTGGACTCCAGAACAGAGCAGCGGCGCACGAGCTAAGGTTACGGGCTCTGCTTGATTGGAGGGGAAACGGAGGCGGCGGCCGTGTTTTATAGGCCCGGGGAACCGGCCTTGGCGTGCGTGAAGGGGACGGACACGGCGGCGCGGCGGGATCGGACTCGTGGAAGAGTCCCCGTCGGAGACGACGGTGCTGACAGGTGGGGCCCACCTGTCGGCGAGAGAGAGAGACGGAGCGGGCCGCGCCACGAGTTGGGCCGCGAGGAAATTGGGCCGGGGAAAAGAATTCAGGCCGGGGAAAGAAAAGAAAGTTGAGGGGGCAAACTTGGACCGGGCCAACAGTTGGAGGGGCAAAAACGAACTCGGCTGTTTTAAACTTTTCTAAAACTCAAACAAAAGCAAATCAAATTCGAATTTAAACAGAATTTAAATTCCCACTTGATTTACTAGCAACCAAAAATATATGCAACAGCATGAATGCAACAAAAACTTATTTTGACTAAAATAATTATTTAATGTGATATTTAAATTGATAAAAGGGCTAGAAATCCCAATTAATTCCTAGAAAACTTATTTAAGCCTTAATAAATCCTAGAAAATTCCTAGGGTTGCTTAAATTTAATTGTGATGAATTTTAGGTAGTTATAAACATATATTGTTTTGAAATTAGAATACATGTATTTATATTATATACATATTACATTCTCTGTTAATTATTTAAACCTTGGAAAATTTTATAAATTAAATAGATTCATACCAAATTTTATAAAATTTTATAAACTTTATAAATTTTATATATAAATATTTTATATATGTTGTTTTAATCAATTGTATTTATTTATATTATTTATTCACATCCCAAATTTAGAAAATTTGGGGTGTGACAGGGCCCTTGGGTGGAAATGTGGAATCATCGCCAGAGGCACGATAGTCAATCTGCACCTGAACATCTTGGGCGATATGGACACCACGTTCCCAACTCATGCATCTGCATTAGCATCAACACCTTCAGAGCGCAGGATGGCCGCAGTGGCGTCCAAGTTTTCAGCAGCAGACATTTCCACATCAGCATTGGCGGGATTATTGTTATTCGATGAGATTTGTTGTTATTCGATCAGGCATCTCAGGGCCCATTATTGCTTCATCTGAACCTAGCAGCACCACCATCTGATGAATCCCCCCAAGTCCCTTCTATCGATCTTGACGCATCCATTAATGGGACTGGGTGTAAAGGGCAATTTGGTGGAAAGGCATCGTCATCAGTCATCACCCATTCACGTACACCAGCTATTTTATGCACAAACACCCGGACTAAAAAAATATAAGAAGTTTCATTCTCAGATCGATACATACAGCCGTGCCTTTGTAACTGGATCAACATATATAGAGTTCATGGGCCGCGTAGCTGTATGATCAAGGCCCATATAAAAGCGCTGGAAGCCTATTACCCGGACCAAGGCCCATATACACAAGCGCTGCAGGCCACGGGCTCTGTACAAATTGAACCCAAGCCCAAAGTGTAAATACCGACGGTTAGTACGAACAGTGCACTCGGTACAGGTTTAACTGCGTATGAGGATTTAAACCGACTGTGTAAAATAATTACGTACCGTCGGCTTGGTCCCAATTATCACCGTCAGTGTGTTATTCACAACGTCGGTATACGTCAAATTCTATACGGTCGGCGCATATCAATATGCGCCACAGTAATATTTTCCGTCGGTGGGTAAATAACAACCGACGGTGTAAAGCTTTCATTGCCGACGGTTATATGTTGCGTTTACGGTTCCGTCGGATTATAATCTTTTGCCCGACGGTATATAGGATTTATACCATCGTTTTGTTTGCATCGACGACAACATTTACTTTGGAACCGACGGTATATGCTTAATCTGTAGTAGTGCGTGACGATACATTATTAGTCTTTTGCACGAGCTACCGAGGCGGCGTTTCTTTGACGATTACGATTAAATATATCACGCAAGATGTGAAACGAGCTAGCCTTCCATTAGTTGTGCTAGCTTTCCGGTCTTTCAGAAATTAAACTTTTCCGCATTCTAGTTTCGTTTGGGTTGATCGTGTCCTTTTTTTTGGCCATTAAATAGTATGTGACATATCCATCGACAACATACAGCGACTTCGTCAATTTCGACTTATGTCGGTACAGTCTCTCGAATATTCAAAAGGATAGAGTTTATATGTATATTCATATAAGTGAGGGAACGTGCATTGGGAGCGTAGAGAAAAGAAAAGAAAAGGCATTCATCCATATCTTGCATGCTTGGGCAATAGCAAGAATATCTTTTTATCATATTTGGGGG
The DNA here is from genome assembly GCA_033239725.1 of Echinochloa phyllopogon. Classification (NCBI taxonomy): domain Eukaryota; kingdom Viridiplantae; phylum Streptophyta; class Magnoliopsida; order Poales; family Poaceae; genus Echinochloa; species Echinochloa phyllopogon. The sequence continues at coordinate 15,512,634 of BTCW01000003.1, read as the reverse complement.
TCAAAGCTATAAGTTGTATTGCACGTCAGGATCGCACAACCTTTTTATTTTTCCTACAATATGGAAACACTGCCAAAAGAACAATCGCTTTGTCATAATCTATAGGCTGCCAGACCATCAGGTTGCGCAAAAGCTGAAAAAACTCCACCAAGAAGTCGCACATGATAACGCTTCGGCCTGCAATTGTTTACTGCATCTGCCCAAGGTCGCCACAGCCGCATCCACCTCCTTTAATTTTGAAATACGCCGTCCCGGATCCATGGATCATGCATTTTTCGTTTCAACGCACCGGCCTCGTCCGGTGAAAGAAGTACGAACTCTATCTAGCTGCCCGGCAAGTCAAACCCAAGCACGCCACATGCAACAAATCCAATTTCAAGGTCCGTACAGAGACCCGGGAGACGTGTCCGATCCTGATCTCTGAAGCGCGAGGCCTTTCCGTCAGAACGAGAGCGCACCACATAGGAGCCAGCTGCTGGGCGATGTCGGCAGTGCGCGCCATGCCCATCCAATCCAACGTGCGAGCCCAATCCGATCTGCCGGCCATCAGCTCAAGCGCACACGCACAAACGCATGCCTGACCGGCCGGCGCGGTGCCGGAGAACCTATCGCGCGCCTCCTTCGTGTGCGTGGTTGCCGGCCGCCCGTGTCTTATCGGATCGATCGGCACCGGCCGGTGGATGTGATCGGAGAAATGCAGAAGCGACCAAGCCGATTTGACATCGGCGGCACGTACGACGTCGCGCGCACCGGCCGCCCCGGCCCGGGTCACGGTCACCAACGAGCACTTGCCCCCTGGCCGGTTGGGCCCCGCGCGCGCGGCTCTTCGAGGGCGATCGAGCGAGGCGGCCGCGTGCCGCGTCCGCCTATATAAACCCGCGCCGTTCGCGTAGCATCGGGCACCCAACAACTTGACCACTTGCAGTTGCAGGATCGCAGTGCGCTCTAGTAGCTGCTGACTCTTGCTGATACGTGGAGTTGCATTGTTGTGACGATCGAGCTGAGCCTGAGATATATCCAGACATTCAGTGGGGTGCGCGCGGAGTTGTGGATAACATGGCGAAGGTTGGCGTCCCGCAACAGGCCGGTGTGGTAGTGCTGCTGTGCGTCCTCCTGGTTCTGTCGTCCGCGGTGACGACGACGGAGGCCGGCCGGCAACTGGGGAGGAGGGATGAGGATGCCGCGGTGTTCACTGCGACGGCGACGGCGACTACTGCAACCGTGAAGCGGCGGCTCGGGAATGTAATGCGAGAGGAGATGGATGACGACAGCGCCGTCGGCGTCGGCGAGTCCAAGAGGCGGAGCCCTGGCGGCCCGGATCCTCAGCATCACTGAAGCCATAAGTTGCTGTCTGCCGATTCCGTAGCATGCATGGTTTCTTCATACAGTTCGTACTGTAGAGCTGTTTTGGCCATCCGTAGCATGCATGGACTTATTAAGAGTAGCATTCCAAGAGCTAGAGTTTCTGCTCGTCTGAATAAAAGAGAGGATCTTGTTTAGTTTTACAGCTATATAATTGTAGAACCATTTGCTCGATCTAGCCTTCAGTACGTGTCATATATATACCCATATATACAGACCACATATTGTCGTCTGAAATAGGTTAGTTTATGCAATGGTTCTTATGACAGCTCGGAAAGAATGATGTAAAAAAAACTTTTATTCTTATTTGCTCCCATTTCATCTGAAGTTTTAGTTCACATCATTTCTCAATTGAAGGCAACGGACTATAGATTTTCTAGCAGGGGCGACGCTAGCCCTCTTCGTCGATGTTTTTTTTTACATCAATGAATGAATTTCTATAAAATCGGTAGGAAATCACCATTTATACCGTTCATTTATGGAGTCGACACGGGTTACTCTGTCGGCCGGCTCTGCCATCATTTTCTAGGTATATTATTGGGAATTCTAGCAGGCAATCAGATTTCTTTTGCTGGCACGGAAATAAAGAAATATTATTAGTTGCATGTCAATAAAACTCGTATAATGGTGGATGAGTTGTTTCATAGTCCTAAAATTTAGCTCATGATACAGTTGTTTCGTGAAACAACAACATCATTCTCTCACCTCGCTTTCTTTCCCCCACATCAGCAAAAAAATCTACGTGGCACTGCATGAAACGACCTATCAAATCAATGACGTGTAGCATGCACTTGCCCTTAGGGTGGGGGTTTGGTTTAAGCGGGGCTTGAAGGGATGGACAAAACAGCTGATGTTTGTTGCAAGGAAAGTTCATATAGAAGTACCCCAAGTAAAAACCTAATGGTCTCTTTGTAATATTTGTACCACCAAGGGTTATGGAGAAAGTTCCACCTCTCCCGCTTATCTCACTCGATATATCTCTCATGGTTTTCCTCCTGTTGAAAAAAGTTATTAAACCTTGGGTGGACGAAAGATACATCTCCACCACCAGCAGAAACAAATCCTCGTCGTCCATACACAAAAAGGATTTGAAAACACTCCATAATTCTCCTCCCCAGCATGTCAAAGGTAGTTCAGTACCAACAGCATTTGATTGGCCCTAATTCTCGCATGAGTGGACATTGACTGGAATTCCTGTTATGAATACTTTATTGCTAGTGCCCAAGGTCATGTTCCATGGCTGTACGTTGAAGTTTTATATTTTAGGTGAAGCAGACAAAATGAACTTCTGACCCTTGCCAAGGTAATAAGATAATGGACCGTCGGTTAGTAGCGGATTGGCATATGTTTAGTCAGGATACCATGCCAAAGTTCCAATATAGCGATTTTCAAATTTTACCAAAAGTATGTGTAACTATACATATAGTATGACTTTATCATCTACAATAAACATTATTTAAAATAACCTAGTCAATTAAAATTACGATTTTAAAGCATAACTTGTACATAACTTACACATGCAATATATAATAAGGCAATAAGATCACATAAGTTTTAAATTAAAAAATAGATTTACATTACACGGCCATAATAAGATAGCATGCCAGTAATGCACCGTTCTATATATCAGCGTTCTGCTATAGTGCCCCAGAAAACGCTTTAGCGCCCACTAAGTTCCAATGCGCTGTATTTTGGATGCCACCTAGTAGAGGCAGCTATTTTGCAGGTGCTATGAACTCTATTTATTACCTTGACTCTTCCTTCTAATCTCTAATGAGTTACACATTTGGACATTGATCTAAAGGTACCTGAGACCGTGAGACGCAAGTTTGTCCACTAATTTTCTATAGTAAAATTCAGTGAATTTCTGTGGAAACTGAAAACATGAAGATGACGACAGTGCCTACAAAAAACAATATTTTGAAAGTAGACGGCGACCAACCTACTCGAAATGTCTGTATCGCACACAAAACTTTGTCTGCCATAATAAGCCTTTTTGCCGTTTACTACCTATCAGCGTGCGCCGCTACGACAAGAAACCGTATGCCGAAAGAGCTTTCATGTCCGATAAGCGCATCGTATCGCGGTGGCCATTAGCCAAGTGGCCTGCTTAATTGGACCTAGTTTATCAACTGTCCAACTGGCAAGCAAAAGAGCCCAAGTGCAGAGCACACCATTGCGGGACTTGCAGTACATCAACCTCAAACTCGATTTAAAGTGGCACAATCCAATGAATATCGATCATGTCAGTGTTCAGATAAAAAAAGAAAATAGAGAGTTAACTAATTGGTTCCTGGTCTAAAAGCAACATTGTTTAACTTTGTCGGCGAAAAAGAAATGGTGACGGGCGTGTGGGATTATCGGAAAGTTATTTTTGATTACTTGTCTTAATTAGTCCTTGGATCATATACTTTTGGATATAGTATTTCTATTCAGGGTATTGGGAAAAGATCGTCCAAAATTTCCACTGAACAAAGGTGACAGAAGGTGTTAAGATATCCCTTGTTTATATCCAGTACTAGTACATCACTTGCATTTCTTCTCTGCATATTGCTTTGATTCAGTATTGGAAGGTCTGTCCATAACCCACCTGGCGAAGCCTTTTCCCTCAGCATCCACAATTAGAAAAAGCAACCATTATCCAGACGCACATAAGGCTGACGAGGACCAAAGACCGCCCTGGATATACACATATCTAAAACCCAGCAGAATGTTTGTGCAGTGCCACTTTCTGACGCTCAACAGTCCTAAGCCTTAGCTGCCGGCTTTGCATGCAGTCCTGTCGTTCCTGCAGGCGGATTGGCAACGCCATCGCCATCGATTGTTAGCAAAATGCGTCACGTCCGTGCAATACCACGGCCCTCGTGGGGGCATCCATGCTGAAGCTGAGCAGCGAAATCCAACTGCCATATGCAGGCTAGTGGGCAGGTGCTGGATAGTGTGGCGATTTGAAGCCAATAAGCACACGGGAGTCGTCGGCCACTCCTGCATGCGCTGCGGCGCGATCACCTCACGCGCCGCCGATATGATCCACTCGCTCCCTACTATATAAACAGCTTTGGTGAACGGTGATCATGGATCATCGAAGGCAGTTGGTCCGGCCGCAATCCGCAGGATAGCCAAGACCAGCAGACCAGCTACCAATAAGCCATCCTGGGTGTGCAGTGCACAGGCACAAGGAGATGAGGCCTCGCGTTCACCTAGTCTGCCTCCTCGTGCTCGCCGTGATCGTGGCCTCGGGGCCTCTCGCGGCAACGCCATTGCCGCACCGGGCGCGCGCGCTGCTTCACGCGCCGGTGCTGCTCGCAGGTCGGGTGGACGGGGCGACGGCGATGGCGGAGGGCAGCGGCAAGAGAGAAGTGCCGGGCGGGCCTGACCCGCAGCACCACTGAAACTGAGCCATTACATGAAGGCGAGGCAATACGCATACACCCACAGGGCCACAGGTGCCGGACACGTCTGCTAGCAGAAATAATCGGGCATGTTTCGTGTTTCCTGCTTAATTTCATCTGGTTATTCCCAGCTTGCATTTCTGATTTTCTGTCCTGTTACAATGACAAGATTAGCTATATGGATACGGCATTCCGTGTCAGCATCAAGGATTGTGCGAAGCTGTTATATATGTGTATCTCACGAAGCCACGAGTCAGGATAACAGCACGGATGTGCTTTTAACGTTTTTATTACGCTGCTCAATTCAATTACTTCATTTGGAGAAACCATTTGTTTTTCACTGCACATAAGGAGGGAAATACTTCTACCAACTCCTGAAGTACAGATACAATTTGCATGAGCTGTTACTCGGTTTAGCAAACACAAACTTGACCAAGGGAGCGAAATATCAGATAATTACACCAACTATGCCTAGGTAGCTAGGATGTTGCCAGGACACGAAACCTGAAGTCATGCGAACATAAATACAGGGACATGCGGGGTTTCGAAACCAGGGAGAGAAACACAAACAGCAAACCGAACAGCTCCTAACTGACCAACTCAGCGGGTTTACTAACCCCGCGCTATCTCCAGAAAATGGTGTAGCACAAGCACAACCCGACATCTCACAGCAAGCCTACACCGATGGCGACGCAAAGCAAACACTTCCTCTTCATTTTCTACTGAATGTTTCTCGCTCGCATCAGTGTCTCGATTTTCTCAATATCCTCGGGTGCATCCACACCATGGGCATCATGGTCCACTTTGATCACCTACAAGAGGAAACAAAATTCAGCGCTCTATGATATGAACTGTCTGTAAGCCCGCAACATGCACCATATAAACAGAGATGCTACTACACACGTTGGAAACAGAGTAGCATTGAGAAGGTACAAGTTCATCTGAAAAAAACTACATCAGAGCAGTAACAAACAGGCACTGTCTACTCACAGATTCTAGGCCCATGCCAAATTACCTTCATCCTGTAGCCGTTTTCAAGAACTTTCAGTTGCTCTAGGTCCTCTTCCAGTTGTAGAGGTGTTGGTGGCAGTTCTGGATAGATCTCCAAGAACTTTGAATCAAAGCCCTGTGTGAGAAAATAGTCAGTTAATTAGGCAACTAAAGTGTTAGTAACTACAGGTTCAACCCCAAAAGACCATGGAGCAAACATAAACAATTAATAACGTAAGGTTGATGAAATACCGAGATCCCAAGATGAAGAAGATATGGATAATTAGGATTGACTTTCCCTGATCTGAAATGTCCAAAGTTAGAAAAAACTGCATATGGAAATATGGTTGATGGCAGAGTTAAAACAAATATCGGTGTCTCACTTATTGGATGGTATGAGCCCTCTTGAAAAGTAGATTGCATAGCCCTGATTATCCATAACACACTTCACTCGATTTGTGTCAAATGCATCTTCAGGTTTCAGTGAAGTAACAGCTGTGCTGAAGACTGCATCAGGAGCCCGCTGCAAGCCAAATTGGAAATGCAAAAAAAAACATAATAATAATGTCAACTAAAACGAGATTTGCAAAGGTACAAGGTAAAAGGAAATGCATAGTATCCAATTTTCAGAAGTACGCTTAAAGAAAAGATTTAGTCCCCCACTACTGGAGCGAAGAACCATTTTATTTGGCTAAAGAGAAGTCCAAGAAACATCAAGATAGTTTTGCATAAGTAACCACCTGCAGTGCCATAACTACGCCATCTATTATCTCTGGTTCAATAAGAGGCTCATCTCCTTGAATATTGACAACAATATCATAACGCTTCCCAAGCTTTTTAAGTGCCTCAGAGCAACGTTCAGATCCTACATTATCAGGCAAATGCCAATAAACACATACGGTGTTTTACCACATAATCATGAAAAGATAACATGAATAATAAACTCGGTACCATTTTTGCATGATTCTGATGTCATTATAACATCAGCTCCGAATTCCCGACAGCATTCCGCAATCCTATCATCATCCGTTGCCACAACTGTGAAGAAAACAAGCTAAGTGTGAACAGCCAATCAAGCAAATGATAAACTTAAGGTATAGCCGTGTCAAGCTTACCGACATGGTCCAGAGAAGAAGCCAACTTAACTCTTTCCCATGTTCTCTGTAAATATGAAAACCAAAAGAAAATTAGCTAAACACAGAAACAAGAAATAACAAACATAATAGTTTTCAAAAGGTAATGAAGCGCTTTCAGAACTAACTAGTGTTATATTCTTTATAAATAATGTAAACATAAAATGCAGCTGGAACTATACAGACTGGTAAAGTAATCTAGAGAAGAAACCAAAACTGGCAGCTATATACCATTTCCTTTTACAAAATACATCAATCAAATAGAAATTCATTCACAGTCACAGAAAAAATGCAGAGTAGGCACTATACAGATAACAGAGTAATCAGCATGGCCAGAAGAATTCCATTATTTGAAATCAGTTTTTATCTTGATCCAACAAGGCTAAACACCAACCACAGCAGCTTCACATAAATTCACCGTAGTCACTAAATCGAGTAACAATTTGATTGTGAAGTATGAGGTCTGGAACAAAATCACGAGCGAAACAGTACTGTACCACTAAAACAGACTCAGGCTGTGCGCTCGGCTGCTGAAGATGCATCGCACTTGCAGCTTCCGAGCAGGCCGATAGTAGGCAACCAAAAGTCCGGACGAGCTTGATATGGCAAATTGGCAATGCTGTAGTAGGTAACCAAAACGAAAAGGACACCATCTTGCACTCACTGAGACGTCATGCCAAACACAGACATGACACCGCAGTCCAAGTCTAGACGAAGCAATAGCACAATTCGATTGGACCTCCCCTCGCAATCCCAACAGCGAGTTGCCGTTACACTTTCCCCCAATTTGGTTTTCTACCGCAAGCTTCCCCTCGCTCTCTCTATCCCCACCTGATTGGATTGCCCCGGGCGAAGCAATAAAACATGTTTCCCCACCACCACAGAATTACAAGGGTTTATCGGATTTTGGGAAAGAAATTGCATTTGGGAGAATGCTTGACACCAAGCTTCTGTTACAGGCATCTCAGCATACGGCAGAAACTCAGATGTGATAAGACAAGGTAAGCAGGGGGCGGACCTGGATCATGGGCTTGCCGAGGATGTGCGCGAGCGGCTTGCCCTCGAAGCGCGACGATGCGAAGCGCGCGGGTATGATTCCCACCGCGCGGCTGCGGAACGCGCTCGGCCGGCGGTACAGGTACGCCACAGCAGCGGCCGTCACGGCCGCCGCACCGAGCGCCAGCCCGTGGAGTATCAACGCACGGCCCCCCGAGGCCGACGAGGCCGGGGAGTCCGACGACGGCGCGCAGATCGGCATCTCGGCGGTCGGCTGGGTCTGCCTGGATCCGCGCGCCGAGCTCTCGACAGACGATGGCCCTACCACTACGTCAATTCGCCTAGTTCGTCAGTTGTCACGGGCGTAGCCCATTAACATGTTGGGCCTGAATCAGCATAGCCCAGATGGCCCCCACAAAGAAATCTAAAGCCCGAACAGAAGTGATTCGTTGCTAATTGTGTGAAATGAATTAAAAGGCTAGGACCTGAAAAATCAGCTTCTCTTGATTCCGTGAAGTGATTATCCATCTTAATTTTGAGAGTTTATGATAGAGAATCAATTCCAACCATAGAATCACTTCTCTCAAAGAATCAGCTCTCGTAGAGAATCAGTGAAGCTCTACCAAACATGCCCTACTCGTGAGGCTCCGCTCCACGCGCGACCTGTACGCGGAGGCTTGGCCTGCTTGGTGGTCGGGTAGCCTGGCTTTTGGTATAAGATGTACAATTTTCACATTTATAAAAAAAACTCATAAAAAGTATAATTCTAACAACAACTAACTCTATCCATCTATCTATCTTCTATCTATACTATAAAGATCTAAATTTTGTAACAACCAATGTACCCACCAGTCACTAAAACACTACACGTTCTAGCGACCCTAACTGTTAGTCATTTTTCCGTCAGCAGGAGTGAATGCGGTTCATTTACTCGTTCTTTTTGTAGTAGAGATAAAAAGCCTCGCCACTCCTTTCCCTTCAAGGTTCTTGTATTTTGCTCTTTCCGAAATTCCTGGTTATTTAGCACTAAGGTACTAGTATATTCGTTTTAAATTATAAGTCATTCTATTGTTTCGAAAAAACAAAACATCTTGAATTTTACCGGTCTATATATAATGCAAGACTAATATTTACGTATGATACTAGATAAGCATATATTTATTTTTATAGTATATATATTTGGAGCCATAAATCATCATAATACTATTTATTTTGTTCAAACATAGAATAGTCCAATATTAAAAAAGTTTGAATAACTTAAGAATTGGAAAGAAGGGATGAAGATCTTAAGGTTGATAAAGTTGAGGAGACGAACTCAAATTAGAATGTTGAACTTTATGCATTAGCGCGTAATACAGAGAAACACTGACACATATAAAAGTTGGCGGGCATTTCATCAACGATGAAAGCGTCTAGGCGACAATGTCAAGAGCCCTGTCATCCAAGTAATGTTTGGTCAGGCATAAACGTCGTACCTTAAACACGGAGTTGACCGATCTCGTTGCACCCGCGCGAGGGCACGGCGCGTTCGTGTAAACGTAATAACTAAGTAGGATGGCGCGTCAGTATCGGGCCATGCGGTCCACGCGAACTCACGCATAAATGTGTCTCACGTGTGCGATGATGAGGACCAAATCATTTTCTGTTTTCGGAACGCGTACATCTACATCTACCTCTACCCCATAACTCCCCAAGTATCTTCCTCTGAAATTCTGAATCGTTCAGCTCACTCCAAGGTCAGGCATCATCAGCGTCGTCGTCGTCCAACTTGCGCCGGGCCACTTGATAAAAAACAAATCGCAAGCGGCAAGCCATGGCCCATGACCATGCCATTTTCCTCCCGTCCTCGACACAAAATCAGATCCGAATGCCGCCGGTTCCCTGTAGCGCACATGTCCCCCGTTGGGCGGTGGCGGCATGCGCAACTGTGCCGCCCGAAAGGGGTCAGGCAGCCATTACCAGCCACTTAATTTTGTTTTCTCTTGTCTCGCTAAAGAAAATTTGTTTCCGTCCCAACAGAGACCACCAGATTTTCGTGTGGCAGGGACGTCGCGTGACCCGTCACTAGAAGCCACCAAACCCGTTTCTTATTCCCCGAATCCAAGTCAGCGTGACATCTCACTTCCAGATTCGTTTCCCCGCTCGTGTCTATCCGCAGAGGCAGAGCCCGGTCACCGTGGCGACGTCGTCCCCTTGCGATGCCCCGCCTGCCACATGTACGGTGGCTACGTGTCCCGGCACCGGCAGCATCCTCCGGAACGCGACGCCAGCTTTTCTTTTCTTTTTTTCCGGTTATCTTGTGGTGGTAAGCTGTGGGTACGCTTTGCTTTCGGGCGGGGAATCAACGTCCGCAATTTGGAAAAAGCAAAGCCTGAAAAATCTTCGGCGGGGGTGTATCTTTAGTCCATTATTGAACACAAGTTGGAATTTGATAAGCAACCGGATGAGTTTGACTTGGCGATTGGGCAATTGGGCTTTCATTACGGCCAGTCTGTCAATGGATCTTGCTTGTTTTACTTTGAATTCATCTAGTAGTAGCATGTACGTACTATGTTCGCGTCTCGTACTCTCGTTGCTGTCATTTGTCAAAGTGTCGAAACACTGTGCAAGTGGAATCGACGCAGCAGTCGAGGACTCGAGGTAGCCAGAAATGACCGGGTCCGTTTAACCTAATACTAAACACGTACTACACGTCTACACGGGTCGAACTGCAGGCCGCGGTTTGCCAATTCCCAGCCGGTCCAAGTATACCAAAATACTGACCTGTCATAAGATTAGGACACGGTCATGGGCGAGTGCATTCCTATCCACGTCAACTTTTCATACTAGCCCATCCGCCAGGGTCACCCGTGTCCCTGTGTGCTACTTGCAATTGCAACGCCATCCCATCTTGTCCCTGTGTGCTACTTGCAATCCCATCTTAAGAAAAATTGCAAATGCCACCCACCGCCCGCCATCCGCTAGCCAACCGGTAGGAATGGAGTCGTGAAACACGCCGGCGGCCACCAGCGGAGAGGAGCCGGAGCGCAAGTACCACCAGCTGTACGGCGATAGGTAGCGGCGGCGTCAGGCGATCCGCGGCTCCGCCAGCGCCCACCGGCCGTGCAGTCACGCACGCCTCGCGCGCGGTGCCATAAAAACCCGGCGGCATTGACCCGCGCGGATCACGAGCGGCTCGGCTGCACGGCACGGCACCGCCCGACCCAACCAACCAAAACCAAACCGCTAGCGGATCTGGGCTCGGCGCCGCGTCCGTCCGCGGACGGGGAGGCACGCGGCCGCCCCTCGGGTCGCGTGGCCTCCGCGCCGTGCGCTCGTGCCATCCCTCCTTTCCCTTTCCCCCCACCACGGCACCACCCGGCCACCACCCCCCGCCGTATTTAGTCGGCGCCCCTCCGTCCCGCGGGCCGGAACCGGAACTCGCCAGTCGCCTCGCCGACCCTCTTCGCTTTGCTCCGCTTTCTTAAACCCTCTTCCTTTAGCTTTTACTCTTCTTTTTCTCTTGGCTTCCACTTCTCCCAACCCACGCCTCCTCCTCCTCCTCCCTTCGTCGTCGCTTCCCTTGCCGGCGAATCCTCTGACGACCCCATCGCGGAGTCGCAGCCCGCAGCCCATCGGAGGAAACCCTAGCGCAGGCGCGCAGCCGCCGACCGCCGCTACAGCCGCCCGCGGAGCATGGCGTCCCCGGCACGGCCCGCCGCCGCCTCCGTCTCCGGCGCCTTCGGCCTCTCGGCCGACCCCAAGCGCTGCTCCTTCGACCAGGCGCTCCGGCAAAAGGTACCCGCCCGCCGTCGATCCGCGTGAGATCTCCGCGCCCCCGTGCGGTATTGGCTTTGGCCGCCGTTGGGGACTAGCGTGTTCTACTTCTGACCGAGGGGTTTCGTGTGCGCGTGGTCGTTGGTAGGGAAGGTAGGTCGTTACTCGGTTGGGGGTTGGGGTGCAGCTTCCCGCCTCGTTCTGATTTGTGGGGACGGTTAGGGATTATCGTCCGTTACTGGTGTATGACTGCAGATTTGGAAGTTCGTTGGCCGCTTTTGCAGCTTAGGCTTTGGGTATCCTCGGCTGTGTTGTCTCTACGATGATTCTGACCTGTTTGAGTAAAAGGAATGGACGAGGTGGCGTGCTTCGAGTATTGTATGGAGATTTCGCATTAGTTTTGGTTGCCTTGTCAGGTTTGGTCGTAGTTTGGCTCGAGGTTCAACGCTGCAAGCTGCTAACCTGGGTAGATTTGTTCTTAGGTACCTGAAACCTGATGCGGTGATGCTTGTTATGGTTATGTTCTTTGTAACTAAGGCTACAATAGAAACATGTCATATTGTCTTCACATGTTACTACATAATTTACTTTCCTTGCTATTTTAGATCCAAATACATAACTGAACAAATTGCTTGACAGGGTCCCTACATATGAACATCAAAGTCCTTTTATCTATGAACTCTTGAGCTGGAACTCTGTAGTAGTCTATGCATAGCATCTATCGTGTTTGCTTTTCTATATAGTATGCTGGCATTAGTTTGTTTACAACTTTGACTTCTGAGCTGTGCAAATATGAAGTATTGCTTGAATCACTAATATTCGGCTGTAGGTTTCTCAGATCTATTAAGTATTCATATTATGTTAAATCAATATGTTCATTGTCTGTGGTCTTACTATTTTCTCCATTTTTTAATGAATCAGGATTTTCAGGAGAACAGACTGTTGATGTCATTTGTAAATTTCCATGAGCAAGAAAAAATTTCTAAAGAAATCGTAACAGAAGCTATAGAGAACTGCATGAAGAAACAAGCAGATAACTTGTTGAATTCACTGGACGTCATCAGTGGTAGGCTGTCACAATTGGAGTTATATTGCTATAAGCTGGAACGGTCCATTGGAGAACTACGAAGTGATGTGATGGATTACCATGGTGAAGCAAATCTTAACTTCCGTTGCCTTGAAAAGCATGTGAAAGAGGTATGTTTGTTTTACATTGAAATATACTTTGCTGTTTTTATTTTAGCTCTGTTGTATGGTGCATTACTGTGAAGTATTATCATCATTAAGTGTGAACATTTAGTGTTTGGCTTCAGAATTTGCTGTAAACAGGTTCTATTTGCCGTTTCTGATGGGCTAATGTTTGGGCAAATATTATCCTTAGTGTTGGTTTAGGTTGGACAGAACAAATGCATGTAATGAATGGATGGTGTGTTTTCCAGTTAAATGTATTCTGAAATATGGTAGAATGATTTTCAGTTCAAGCATTAGACATTTGCGTAGTGCAAAGAGGATCAGTTTCTGTATTTATTAATTTGCCAGGATATCTCAGGCATGCATTAGCTCATTGTTTTAGTGCTGCTCCTGCACAGCGGTGCATCAAAATCCATTTGAATGCAATAACAACATGGTATCAGCGTACCTGGCACAGATTAGCTAAACTAATATGCTTGCACTTGCTACTGTATTTGTCTGTCTGTTGGGCCTTTGTTCTGTAGATTGTGAGTAAGTACATATGGCTGACAAAGAATATTGCACAGATGCTAAGTAAGCAAGTCTCCCTGGAGCTAGAAAATAAACAGGGATCTAGTAGTACTGCAAGAAGTTGGTTTGGCTTAGTTTCTCAACTCTATTGGTCTAGGGGCTGTGGAGCCTGCTATCTAGCAGGTTGTGGTAGGCAATTTTTTAACAGTTGTGTGGATTTTCAAATTGGATCAGTCTGCCAAAATAAACTTCATAGCTGACATCTAGTGCTCTTTTTATCCTTTTTCAATGAAATTTGTAACATCCAACATATGTTCTAATTGATTCATGATGTTTCTAAGGGTGTCACTCGTACCTGAGTACCTGACCTACTTCCATGGACAGGTTCAGCAATCCGTGCAAGTCCTTCAGGAAAAGCAGGAGCTCGCTGAAACACAGAAAGAAATGAGCAAACTTCAGATAGTACATGAGGACTCTGCACAAAAGAGTGAAGGTACTGCTCCATCAGTTTTCATGGCAAGAGAAAATGAGCTTGCCCTCGTGCCTATACACCAAGTAAACACGGTTCAGTCTCCTGCTGTGCAATTCCAAAGTTGCAATGGCCTTATTTTACAGCAACTGGTGCCGGTCTCTTTGAGCAACCAACAAGAGCAGCAATGCTCTAACCAAACAGCAATGTACTGTATGCAAGGCCAAAATCATCTGGAGCACAGACAGGCTCAGCCATTCCAAGCTGGCACTCAATCTGTGCAGCCACTCACCCAGAAGCCTCAGCCACAGACTGTAGTTGAGGTACCTCATGTAACTAGTCAGGCACCGGAGTTCTACCTTCAACCTCAGCAGCAATGGCCACACCATGCATGTCAACAGGTTCAGTCCCAGCCAAGGCAACCACAACCACAGGTGGTACAACAGCAGCAGTACAGTAATATTCAGCAAGTTCCAGCACAGATGGTTCAGCTGCAAACGTCTTCTCCACAGGCACATAGTGCACCTCAGGTCACACTGGTATATCCTCCGTATGGGCCTCATCAGTCTGCATGTGTTAACGCTGAGGCACGCACTGGGGGCATGGTTGTGCAGCCTTCATACTCCACAATTTCTTCATCTCAGCGGAAGCATCATGAAGTTGCTCCTATTTATGTGCAAAGCAACACAGTTTCTGTTCCATCAGCAGAGCAGCGTCAACAGGCTCAGCAGCTTCAGCTTGGCAATGGCTCATTTGCACCTCAACCAAGCAAGGTCGGTCCATGCGGCGGGTCACCATATACAGTACAAGGGAGTGCACAGACTTACAATACTGCTTATGGAAGCCCTTCCAACAATCCTGCTACTATTGTTGCTGCCCTTAATCAACAAGCACATGGCAGTGCTCCGATGGTGCTTCATCACTTGGGACCTCAGTCAGTGCAGAACCTTCCGGTCGACATTGCTGAAAAGGTTGCTCGAATGGGTTACTCAAAGGATCAAGTTGAGGGCATTGCACTCCGCATGGTGGCTGCAGGCCAGCCTGCAGAATATAACCCCCTGCATGACAGGCTGAGATCTGTGAGCCATGGCTTGGCTCCGCAGGCATGGTCTGGTTAAATCGGCCTTTACTGCACACTCATGAGTTGTTTGTGTGATATACCACGTTATGCTTAACTTATTATCATCGGAAATCTTCAGGTATTTCCTCTGGCATCTTTTTATCAGCCAGGATTACGGATCACCAGCTTATTTTTTTCCAGCTGGAGGATCATGATGAAATAAGACTTCAGGTTAGCTAAAGTGATGATTGTTAGCATATGTCCTACCTTTTAATGGACATATATGCTTGTAACTTGTGGACTTGCACACGCATGTTTGCAATATAAAGATGTGATACATTTGTTGGTTTCTACTTTCTTGTGGATTGTAGAACTCGTTCGCATGTTCCTAATTGTGGCCTGTACGACGGGGTTGAATGGTCAAGTATACGGTGACGACTAATGAGTGGTGAAAAAAAAACGGATATGAAATTTAATTCACTTGGCCTTGAATAAAGTTTATTTGACTTGGGGCATTCGTGTGGATGCTATTATCAGTTGGGACCCCTTAGATCAGTAACATCTCTCCGGTTCTAGCAATTTCTACGAACTGGAGTCTTTCTTTGACAATGGAGTCATGATAATGGACTGAGATGGACACCCGAGCAATCGGGCTCCACACCTCAAAGACAGACGACCACGCCATTCCCTTGAGACCAACTGATCCAGACAGGCAGACCCAGACAGCCAGCCGCGTCCTTCACGTCGCGGAATATGATTCGGACTTTCGGAGGCCGCAACAACTCTCAGCGGCGGCCCCGGCGATCGAGGAAGCAAATACACGTTGAAGCGAGACAGCCGCTCGTGCCGCCAACTACAGCAAACTTATCGAATCCACTTTCTGTTTACGATAACGCCAGATCACACAAAAGGCGGAGCAGCCCTGGTCCGAGTTCAGCATGGTATAGGCAGTTTTGCATCTCAGGCTTCACTGGCGCACATGGAGTAAATTTACACAGTTTTGCGTCTCGTTTATCGCTCCTACACAATGCAGAGCATAGCAAATCCGCTGTTGCATAACATAATTATTATGTCGGTACAACAAACCAATGCTTCATAGTTCAGAGATAGAGGCGATACAACCGCGACTTACATGTACACCACATGCTTATCGCAGACTCTGATGGAACTGAAGATAGAAGAGACCGGCTACAATAATTTAGAAGATACACCATGCCCAAATCAACTCTGCACCAGCACCATACTGGAAGAGACGAAGGATAGCACCCCGGAAGCGCGCCCTTCTGTCAAAGATATTTCGTTCAGCAAATTTGGTGGAGGACGCTAGTCTTTGCAGATCTGCACCAGGAAAGCACCCTTCTGATGATAACTTAGGCTCGTCCTCATTTATTAGTCCCCGAATAGAGTAGAGAGCAGCAGGTCTTGCACAAAAGTTGCTCTGACGTTGGCTTGCTTCCGTTTCTGTTCCCTTTCTTCACTTGTGAGGGATGAATCCATACTGTGCCAGCAAAAAGGAAAATCGGATGAGTGATGTGTAAAGTTTCATCAAGTTCTTCAATTTAAATGATTGCACAAAAACCTGCTTTAGCTGCATTTCCAAAATTGTAGGTTGCAATAAGTTTGAGTACCAATGAGACTAACTTTTTGGTAGATTTGTTTATTCAATGCAAGGTTTTCATCAAAGGAAAAGTCGAGCTATCTAAACTATGGTCTTAGATTTCCATGGTCAGACCAGATTTCCCTGTCACGCAGACCATTCAGATATAGACACTAAACTGCTCCAGAAAGCAACTAGAAGAGTATGGTTTTTGTAAAATTGGGACATAGGATATGGTTGGGATTCTGGAAGCCAAAGCAGAATCAACTTGACCATTTCCTGCCTATCAACTTGAATACAATATCTAAGCAGTATTTCTTTATCATGAATCTATATCTATATCTATATATATATATATATATATATATAGATATAGATATAACATACCTTAGCTTCCGTGCCTGTCCAGGAGTCTCTTTTACCATGGTATCATCAGGAACAGAAATAGTCGACTTTGATGTTTGCTCTGCATCTGATGTTGGGAAGCTAAGGCCGAATGATGATAGAAGAGGATCAGCTGAGATATTTGTGGTGGTGTTATTGTTGCTTGACCTATGTCCACCTCCTAGAAGCACCTGCAAATGGGCTTCCCGTAGATCTCGGCTCAGCAAAGAAAGGGCTTGGCTGCCTGGAATAATGAATCTGCGCAACCGGCGACGATTCTGTAGGTGTTCAAAACTTAAATGAGCTTTCAGGATGATTTTTTTTTCTAAATTGAGTGAAGACATTTTTATGATCTGGACCTCCAGGTCAAGAGATGCATTACATTTGGAGGATAGGAGAATACCTTGAATAAGTACCCATGTTGCATGGTAATATGGTTAACCATATCCCTTGTAACCATCTCAGAGCAAACAGGGCAAGCCTAAAATGTGCAATGGACAAAATCAGGGTAAGGAAGCAACCAGTGAAATGAATCATTATTACAGCACAATAGCATTAACATAATTAAGTGTGAGTTCTATTCATGCTACTAGATTACACAGAAATCTTGCAGCAAATACATAAGCAAAAGGCAAATTCAAATGAGTCAAAGAAAACGGTTCCTCAATCTATATGCAACACATCTATATAACCTCGGAGACAGATGAGTTCACTTAAGGGAAGCTAGAAGTTACAGAGGTAGATATTTCAGTCTGAAGTAAACATTTCAGTTCACTAGATCAGTGATAGAATCCCACAACTATGAATTATGTCCATTCATTTGATTAAAGTTAATACCAGTCTTCTCCAAATGTCTATTTGCAAGACTTCCTTGCAGGCTTTCAGACCATGGTGGTTCTGTTGACAGGTACCCAAGCCATAGGCTCATAAACAAATACACTAACTCTACCAAATGAGAAGAGCAGCAAATACACTAACTCTACCTTTGGCATATCCAAGAGTTCTAGTTCAAGTATCAATTAGCCAGACCAGAACATTTCTGCAACTAACATAGTCATCAAAGTATACTAGTACTCCAAGGGATAAAAAAAGAGCATCTAGTTCTTCAGGTCAACGCCCCCAAGCTGATAGGTTCCAGTCTCTTATGAACCCATAATCAAGCATCTTCCCCTACAACGCCTATTCTACTATTATGAGTTCATCCTCCAGGTCAACCACTCGAATCAAAGCACAAACTACACCTTCTCCAATCTCCACCCAGTGGAGGAAAGCAAGCACCCCGATCAAGTCACTGAGCGTGCGGACACTCACCGCGGCGTGGGGCTCGAACGGGTGCTCCTCCTCGAGGTGCGCGCAGAGGGAGGTGATATCGTGGTCTTCGTAGCAGTAGGGGCAGGCGAACTCCGGCCTCACCTCCTCGTCCATGTCCAGCTCCTCCATCCCCGCCCGATCTGCACCCACCAGTCCAAGCGATCAGAAACCCGCCAGGAAGCGAACCCGAAAACACAAAGCAGAAAATCCCAGGGGGGGAGGTGGTCGCCGCACCGGTGTGGCCGAGCTGCGCCGCGTAGAACCGCTTCGCGGCGGCCAGGCGCGAGATCCAGTGCTCCGAGTCCATGGGTCCGGCGGGCGGATAGATACGGGCTCCTCTTCCTTCTCCCCTTCTCTCGCCTCCTCCTGCGCCGGGCGGCGGTGGTAGGCTACCAGCTCCGCGCCTCTCCTCTCCTCGACTCCGCGCGAGCGATCAGCTCTCGCGCGGCCTCTGCGATGCGGGGAGTATTGGAATCGAATCGGAGCTCGCAGATTCCTGCCGAGGAGAGGCGCTCGAGCGGAGCAGCAGGAGGAAGAGGGGAAGCAGAGGCTTCTCTCCTCCTCTTATCGGGAGGTGAGATGCGGGGGGAGAGGCCGGGAAGAGGAGTGAGGGCCGGGCCGCCGCAGCCTTTTTAATTATCCGGCCCGCGGTCGCCGTCAGCGTCAGCGCCCGCGCGGAGAGCCCGCCGGACAGGGCAGAGCAGGCAGGGCAGTGGGCCGTCGGCAGTGGGCAGAGCTGTCCCCGCCGTGTTTACCACTCCGCGCCCACCCCAGTGAGGCAGGGCCGTGAAATTTCGTGGCGGATGACGTGTGGGGCGAGGCGACCCGCCGTCTGCGCGGTGGTGGCGACGTGGCGTGGACCTGTCGGGCCGCTCGGCTTGCGATATCCTGGGATGGCAGGAATGCAGGATGCTGCATTGCTGCCGGTAGTAGTAATTCTCGCGAGTATAGCTACGGGAGGCTGGGCGTGGGCGTTCGACGGCAGCGTACGCGGCGGGGGCGGAGCGGGTGGGTTTGGGATCCAGGAGTGACTCGCTGGGGCCGCGCGCAGCGCAGTGATCGCCGTGAGACCGTGACCCCGCGTCGGCGAAGAAAGAGGGTGGAAATTGGCGGGCCAGTGCGGGCTGCGCGCCCGCGAGGGTCGAGAGCGCGCGGGGAGACGTCGGGCAGGGCGTGCGTAACTTGGTTGACAACGACAACGAACGGGGCGCGTGAATAAAACACGGCATCACATTTGTGCCTACGCTATGCGTAGGCGCGTAAAATTATACTGTATGTTGATTAGTGAATGGTGAGATGGACTTATGCAGATGTCAATACAGGGGGTGAACATGGAGAACTGGTGGAAGGGATCGTTGTTGCAATTTCACAGCAGACCGGCGTCGAAATGTTGCTACCTTGTTCATCTAAACGACATGGAACTTTATAGAAGGATGAACCTATACAAGGAGTGAAACAGCCCAACTTTACAAGGGAAGACGGCATCGTCGTCCGTTGCAAGTGTTCTGCTTCATCGAAGCGGAGATATTGGTCCCGGCAGGAGGCAATGGGAGAGTGTATCGTAGTTTATTAATATATTCTGACCAACTTTGGCCTTCAAATAAACTGAGGTGGCCATAGGAAATGGCTGCCATATGTTCATGCGCAAAAATAATAAAAAACGATAGCTATGTTCATTTTTTGGGGAGGAATGGCTATGTTAATTTTTAGCATACAACAACATGGTTGCAATAATTAGTCCAAGTTGCCAAACTTCAAACCACACACGCTACGATTCCGGTGACGTGACGAGTCACGACCGACCTTCTGCTCCATGCCTGTGGAGATAAAGAAATTACTGATCACATAATAAAGCAAACTCGCAAAACTTATCTTGCACTTCTACCCAAATTCCAATCTCGCTTTCACTGCCATTACCATTGTAACTAATTCTTGCAATAGGCATACCGAATCTACGTACTGTACTCAACAATTATTCCATCCCACAATTGCAAGTTGCAACGACATGGACCGGTGAACAAACACCCATCTGGAAACAAGGAATCCTATGCACCTCAACCGTATATATAGGCTAAACATCACTAGTTCTTGTCACACACGGTGGTGGCATCAGCCTCGCTGCCTTCCTCTCGTCACAGACGCTGCATTTGCAGCGTCTCCATTTCATTTCAACCAACACGAAAAAAGTCTGATACAGCAAAAGCACCGTCCCTGCGCCACACACACGCTCTCTACTGGCCGAGCAGCCTCTTGACGCCGGACTTCTGGTCCGCCGTGAGCCTCGACGGGAACTTGATGTCGAACTTGATCCGGAGGTCGCCCTTCTTCGAGGGGTCCTTGGGGATCGGCATGCCCTCGCCGCGCACCACCTCCTCGTACCCCGGGTGGATCACGGAGGTGATGGGCACCGTCAGGCTGCGCCCGTCCAGCGTCGTGACGTGCGCGGTGTGCCCCGTCAGGGCCTCGGCGAGCGGGATCTTCTGCGTCACCACCAGGTCGTTGCCGTCGCGGGTGAACACCGGGTGCGGCTTCTCGTCGATGATGAAGACGAGGTCGGCGGGGATGGTGTGGGGCGTCTCGTTGCCCTTCTCCGGGAAGGTGATCTTGGTGCCCTTCTTCCACCCGGGCTTCACGTCGATCGTCAGGATCTCCTCCACCGGGATCGTCTTCCTGCACACAGTGATCAGCGGCGTTCAGTACATACAAACAGCAAAAGGAGCTCAGCTTTCTTGTCTTGTGGAGATCATGGACTGTTGGACCAAACAAATTAACAACAAATGCAAATCAATTCAACTAAGCGATCTACCAAAACTAAAAGAAAAAAACTTAAACAGTTGGACGATGGTGCACCTAGGATGGTGATTGAAAACTAAGTCATTTACTACAATCGTTCTAAAGGTCCAAAAACTGAACATTCCCATATAGAGAAAGGTGATTGACGACTAAACAAACTTCACGTGTCACTAATGCACTACTAGCTTAACACGCTATCATCAATGACAAATTGATAAATGACAATTATTCACCCCTGAAGAACGTACTGTATCAACAGTTACAACTAAGTTAAACAGATTCAAGACGTCGACTGCAACATTGACGCAAGTTGAATGTGAAATCTACAGCAGAAATGGACCGACAGATAAAACTAATAACCAACGAATTTATCCTGATTGAGTTGAACAGTTTGAAGCCGTCAGTTAGATTTGAAATCTTAAGCAGCAATCATAAATCGACAATTCTGAGACAGAGGTGTTTAGGAAAGGCAAGGACACACTTACCCACTGGCGTCAGCAATTTCCCTGGAAATCTTCATCTTCTTGGTGGTGCCCTTGTACAGCTCCTCGAGGCTGCACGGCAGCTTCCGCTCGATCGCGGCCGCCTTCACCGCCCGCCCGCCGGTGTGCATGCCGTGCCCGTCCGGGCCGCTGCCGAACGCCGAGCCGAACATGTCGTCCCCGAAGATGGACGAGGAGAACCTCGTCCCACCGGTCCGCATGCCGGGCATCCCTCCCCCCATGCCGCCCATGCCGCCAAAGGGGCTGGACCCGCCGAAGAACTCCGCGAAGATGTCCTCCGCGTTGCGCGGGTTGAACCGGAACGCCGTCGGCCCGTCGCCCGTGGAGAAGAATGTTGCGCCGCCGGGTCCCGCCCCGCCGGCGCCCGGCGGGGGCACCTGCCCCTTGAGCCCCTCCTCGCCGTACTGGTCGTACACCGCGCGCTTCTGAGGATCGCTCAGGACCTAGTCACAGCAGAGAACATAAAGAGCACGTCACGACATTGCTGGAGCTGGACTCGATTGGGCGGGCGGGCCCGCGACATGAATCCCCGCCATGGATCTCCTCAGGATGCTTGCTTACCTCGTATGCCTCCGAGATCTGCTTGAACTTGTTCTCGGCCTCCTTCTTGTTGTTGGGGTTCTTGTCGGGGTGCCACTTCATGGCGAGCTTGCGGTAGGCCTTCTTGAGGTCGTCGTCGGTGGCGCCCTTGTCGACGCCCAGGATCTTGTAGTAGTCGAGCCCCATGGTTGCTCGCTTCGCCGCTTTGGATTGCCTGTGCTCTTGGTAATCGCAGGACGCTCGCACTCGTTTAGGCGTTCTCGCCGTCGTTGTTGCCGCTGCGAGAGGTTTGGTTTCGAGTAGAGGAGAGGGTAGCAGAAGAGGGAGAGAAAAGGGCAAGAGAGAAGCGTCTGGAGAGAGGGGGAGGAGGGAGGAGTTTGGAGACAAGTGTGGAAGCTTCTGGAAGGTGCACGAGGGTGCGCGTCTCATCTCGGTCATCGCGAGGTCTCACGTGACACGTCACACGTGAGACGGACGCAAGCGTGGACAGGTTCGTTGGGCTGTCAGCGAGAAGGCTCGAGGACATGACCGAGCAGAGAAGGCGGCTCGAGGGTTGGAATTTGGAAAAGGACGCAGAAATGCGAAAAAGGAGATTATGCGACGTGGGCTGGTAATGGGCTTCACATCCAGAGTCGCATCGGGCCGCAAGTAATAAACCACCAATTATCTTATGTTAGATAATTCTCCTGACCTCCTAGTAACTCCCTCGAAACAACAATGAATACTGTACAAGAGACGACGCATCTATAATCTAAATTAAACCCTTTTAAATTTTTTTGATCTGTAGTATTCACAGAGAACGACCTACATTCATAAACTACCAACATATACAAAGCCGATCTTCTGATTAATGTTGACTTTGCCTCTACCAAACAAAGGGGCCCAACAGGCCAACAACAAAACCAGGTTGCCTCTTCAACAGTTTCTAGTGCACCATTTGTGTTGTCTTCATGGAAGGGGAGGTGCAGCTAAGGGTTAGCTCATGAGTGACAACTTCAATCTTCTCTCATCATTCGCTATACTCCGAAGAATATGAAGTACCACCTTCATCTGCATCAGCATTTTCCGCTCCATCTCCACCATCGTCGTCATCATCATCATCACCAATTTCATCATCCTCTCCCATCTCAACATCATCGTCCTCACCATCAACGTCTTCTGCTTCATAGTCCTCCCCGTCCCCACCCTCTTCATCTCCTTCAGCATCATCATCATTATCAGCATCCTCATCATTATCTTCGCTTCCATCATCCATCGTCTGTAAGGGGCTGGACTCAGAATTGTCCCTTGGATAACTCGGGACCTGCTCATCATCATATTCGTCATTCATGGGCTCACCATTCTCCTCATTTTCTTCAGATTCATCAGATTGAGATACCGAATTGTCATCGTCATCTTTGACATATTCCCTTCTCTCTAAGGTCCACTCTTCTTCGCCCGAGCTCTCTGGAGAATGCAGAGTCCCAGAATGGTTGGCCTTACTTAACATGCTAAAGCTGCCCAATAAGTTTGCCTTTGGAATTGATCTGGTGCCAAGCTCTGATGGTTGCCGAGGTCTAACTGTTCGAAGTCCACGACCGCGGCCACGCCCGCGGCCACGACCACGCCCGCGGGTACTCTTTGCAATCTTTCGAGGGCCTTTCTCATATGACACACTGTTTTCTTCCCTTAACTGAATCCTGGAAGAGCTGCTAATTCCTCTAGGAACCTTGCCACCGCGACCACGGGATCTACCTCCCCTGCTACCTCCTCGACTTCCACGTCCACGACCTCTACGACCATTACTACTAGTTAGCAACACTCCATCTTGTTGATCAAAACCAATAGCTCCAAACTGTTGTATTTCTTGTTTGTTCTTAATAGCAGGATATCTCGGTGGAAGATTCTGCACAAAAAAAAGAACAGTTACAGAACATGGAGCCCAACACAGAGACCAACACTTAGCAAATTAAGAGCAGCAATTGATGCAACCAAATGTAATATCATAAGCTAAAAGGCTCACCGTGAAATCTACAGCTTCTCGCTCCTTATTCGCCTTCAGATGAAGTGTGTATGAGATGGAAGAATCCAAATCTAACAATCTTAAGGCGACAGCAGCAGTAGAGTCAGGAACCCATGGAAGTACAGTAGCAGATCCAGAACGCGCAACAGAATTCTGATTAGTATCTTGTGTGTTCGAATTAAGCAACTCAGTTGTTGTTTCGAAGTTAGATGACAAGTAATCTCGCTTTATTGCACCTTCCAGCATAGTAAGCATCTGCAGAAATATGACATGGCAGAATTTATATATGCACATAGAATAGATATTTAAAGTTTGCCAATAAATTGCAGACATTTTTTTAACGATGACAATCTCCTCTTACATAAAAGTAATTGCAGTTAGTTCATAAGCAACCATCTCCAATAAGGAAGTGCTAGAATTAAAATGGTGCACGACTTGCTGGAGGTTTTGATGGCTTATGCAGTTATGCCTAACCTGAGGTTTTGATGGCTTATGCAGTTATGCCTAACCTGAGATTGTTGCTATTGTCAATACAGTAAAAACTTAAGGTAATAAATATGGAAAATAATATGCAACCTGCAAGACTTCTTCAGCAGATGATGCAGAATACAACTTCACACCCCAGGATTTTCGATACCCATCTGTCCAAAACGGTTGGAGAGCTTCTGCTGGTACTGAAGCCTGTAATACACAACGTAGCAAGTCACACAAACAGCACTGCTTACAACAAACTAAGATTAAGATGCCATTGATCACAAGCATGTCATTGTACCTCCATGGTAGCTAAGAGCAGTTTCAGCAATCTCAATCCTATGGGTACAGAATAGTCAGCAATTTGCGTCTTCCAATTAGGATCTGTTCTCTGTTTTTCTTCACATTGGGATAAGTGTTCCAAGAAATTATGAATGGGTTTGAATGTCTTGTGGCAAGAAGAACAGTGCCTTTCTTCAGCTAAATAAATCTGGTAGCAATAATCACAGGATTGAATCAACTGCGGGCAGCGTTTCTTTCCATACTTCATGGCATATGTAGATTGGTGACTGTAGCACTCCCTCCACATCCATTTCAGAAACACAAAAGCCCTTTTGGAGATAGCCATCTTCTCAGCTTCATTACGCCCAAGCTCTATCTTGAAAGTATCTGAGTGTGCCATAAGATTATCAGAAGCAGAAAGGGTACTGCATGGACTTCCAAACTCGTTGCTGCTATTTGGACTTATTATTTCATTACTTCCATTTTTCAAAAACTGTCCAGCTGGGTGTTCTAGACTGGCACACTTTTTCTTCTCAACAGCTTCCTTAAAGGTTGGCTCGATACTTTGCAACATTGAGTGCAGATGTGACTCCCTGATGCCGCGAGTATCAAGAGAAGCTACCAAAGCTTCAAATGCCTGCATTTTAATCCAGCATGTCAAAAATATCAGCATAATTGGATCTGTATATCAAGTAATCAATCAGGCCAGCAACTTAATGTTCACTCACTATAGAACAACAAAATATATATGCTCACTCGCTATATAAAAACAAAGTACATATGCTCATTAATTCACTTACTGATTACTATCTAGTTTTTCTAGATACTGTATGAAATATTATGCAGTTGTTGCTCACAATCCTAAGCACTAAGCACAGTAATTTTGAAGGACACACGACAACGAATCAGACACTAAAAGTTCCAAAACTCAAACTCTCCTTATTATCTGGTTCTGATAATTAATAAACCAGCCAAAACACCACAACATTCCTGGTACTAACTGCCAGTGCTAACTTGTCAGTGACCAAAATGTTGTGCCTAACATTGGGGAAAAACACCATAATCCTCACCATTGAAAGTTGATCTAGACTCTCCTATTTTTCAGGTTAAATCCTACGAGATACTCCCACAAATTGCATAAAAGAAAAACCAATTGAAAATTAACCCGTTGAAAGAACAATAATCACCAAATGAACTGCTACCAATCTTGGAGGGCTCCTATTGAAAATATTAGCGGATGAAATTGCAACTAAGACTTATTCAGGAAATAACTACCTCAGCCGAGTCAATGACCCTCCAGTATCCATCTCTAGATTCAAAGAAGATTCTTCCAGAACCAGGGTCATAGGATGATGAAGATGCAGAGAACTGCCAATACCGGTTCCGTCTCCGATCTTGTCCAAGAGGTAGCGATCTGTAAACATAAAGCTGTTCTGCCTTGTGACCTATGTAGGATTTCAACTGAGATCGAGTTTTCTCAGATGAAGCATATTGTTGAACAGAGAAGCTTTCTGGATTAACACTCAATTCTCGATTTGCACCATTCTGATGATGAGCAATATCACCTGTAACAAGCTGATTTTGCTTATCAACAAGCAAATCATTTTTCGCCGTACTGGCATTTCCATCATTGTTTTTAATAGGGTCATGCACTGGCGTAAGAGTACTCTCAGCAACATTATTTTCTCGATCTGTGTCAACCTTCAAACCCACACAGGAATCATATTGTGTCTTACTAGTAAAGTCCTCCCGTGTACGCCTTTTATCAAGTTGTGCCTCAGCCCACATTTGTTTTTTCAAAGCACTTGCTGCTTCCAGACGTTCCTGAAAAGTATCTTGTTCAGATGGTGTTCAATGGGAAAATATAGCTAGAGAAAAACAAATTAGGATCTCGTTACCTCCAGAATTGCACGGATAGAATTTCCTTCAGTGGCAACACCAATAAGTGCAACCAACGCATTGAGGCGTTCATTCACACTTAGATCACAGTAATCACCTTCAGCTAGCCCCTGTACCCATGATTCTCCTTGGTTACTTTCATCTATCTCAGTGTCTTTAGCATCCTCTCCAACCGCTTGATCAGTTGAAGTACTTGCCTTACTGTCAGTATGCAATGAGACACTTCCGCTGGATTTAGTCTGAGTGCTCCGTCGTACTAATGTGTTAACCACACTATCTGATTCTTTCTTTATGTCACCAACCACTGTAATCGGTGCACCATCTTCAGCCCTAACTATAGGAGATTTAGCATCCTTGTCCTCAATATTCATGTCATCAGCATCAGCATCATCATCAGCGTCATCACATTCAGAATCCTCATCCCTCTCAGCCTCGTCCACATCCTTCTCCACTTCTTCACACTCTAACAGCGCATTCTGAAACACCCTGATTTTTTCACGTGCTGCGGACAACAATGCCTCAGCGTCAGCTGGGTCCTTTCTGTAAGGAGTTTTGACACAATATGTTGAAGGCGCTGTTCTTTCAAAAAGCTTAGTGTCTCTGGACAAAGCCGCAGATATAGATGCCTCTGGTGTCTTGCTAGTTGTAAGGTCTCTCAGTCCAGATTTCTGAAGAGAAAAGGATAAAACCGATGTAAGTTTCATTAGAAATAAAAGGTCTGTAATTTAGAAATTTGTATACGTGGATATACCTGGATCTTTTCAGCGACTTCCAGTATTGTAAGACCTTTGCTCCCTTCAAGGGACAATACATGGAAAGCAGCAAATTTTACAGTTCCAGGTGTGAGACGGTGTCGTGACCTGCGACGGTTAGTATACCCTCTTTCTTTCATTAAAGCAGCAGCATTCACAGCTGCTGAACCATTTCGCAGAGTGGAAATGACATCCGCACCATCACGGCCCTTTAAAAAAAGGATACATAGGATTTGTTAGATACTTGGAAAATTTCCATCTTGTTTGCATGAACAGCAACACTTCTTTAAATTATCACGAACCGAATACATACAACTCTACTTCAAGATTTGCTTCAAGTAAATTAACTCAAACATTTTTTACTATATCCCTGCAGTGGCAAATAAGTGTTAACAAGCCCATTTCAGACCTATACAATTAAGGCCACCAATACCGAATAATAGTTAACTTTAAAACTCCAAACAGTAAGATGTCTACAGTAAACATGTTTTCCTCATAAAATGGTTCTAGTTTTCTAGCAAATGCTTGCAGCATTGTCCCCATGCACTGGATCACATTTTGGCTGTCTTAAGACTTGTCTAGTTATAAGTCCAGGCAGACATGCTAACTATGTCTAGCATAAAAAATCAGGCAGAATTATATAATCATTTACAGTATTTCAGTGCTACTTTTATAATATTTTGCCTCCCCACAATTTCATAGTGCCCCTCAACATGATGACTCCAGATGTTTAACAGGTGTAGCAGTATAAATTTCACATGCTCATGTAATAAGAATTGCTACCCCCTCTGTTCGCAAATAGATGACGATTAAAGAATGTGTGCTAAATTTATAAACTTTGACCAGTACAGTACAATGGGACAATACTTTCAGATCATTATACGTTTAATATGTTTACTAAAGTAGAAGTAACGGTCAAAGGTGTGTATGGAAGATAATGCCATAGTCTGAAACGACAAGTAAAAAAGAACAGAGGGAGTATTAACCATGCAAGACAATGCTGACCGAAATATCGATTGCTGCACATGATTATAATAACAGTCAAACTATCAAAGAGACATTGGAAACTGTCAATAATCAATACCTCATTATCGTCGCGGTAATGTGCAGTTTCAGCATTCCTTTTCTTTAACTGAGGCCCGAAACCGGCACATAAACCAAATTGGCGCAATATTTCAGGCCATGTAAGAAAGTTCAAGTGGCGCTGCCAGTTAAGTATGTTGAAGCCCCAGGAATATGCCTAGCATTAAGAAACAAGAAAATTTATAATATAAAAAATCATTACTGGTCGTTAACAGAACAAAAACCTGTGTTTTAGAGAACCAGGAAATCTGCACACATACCCCTTCAACAATTTGTGGGTGGCCACCTCCAGGATTAGCAGAACTGCTCTGATTTACACCCAAAGCAACTGAAGGAGTCCGGGCAACGTCCTCAATATCTTTTATGATAGATTTCAGCAGAGCAACATGCAACTCCCCTAGGAATCTTGAATCCTATAAAATGAATAACAATACAAGTACAGAATTGGTTATAGAACACATCTAAATCAATGAAACGACAACAGAAAAAGTTTATACAAAATCAGGCATGACCCAACAAGAACCTTTAGTTTAGTCTATTTAGCATACTTCACCCGTGAATCAGTACACATGGGAAGGACATGTAAGTTATGTCAAATCTGACAGTGCACTTGACAGTTCATAATATGTCAATATCTTTACTCAAAGAAAGAAGCCGATTCAACAAATGAAAAGGCCTACGAGGCTAGGACCATGTTCATGTGCTAATTGTCATGATATAAAAAAAGAACCAGCATCATGCCATCATCAAGACTACCTTTCAACATGATAGACTATATCTAGAACTCACATAATCATGAAGAGCCTGCACGAACTCGTCCAATGTGAACGATGGAAGCCCAAGAACATCGGCGAAAGTGATAAAGAACTTCCAAACCTGAATTCATTAACAACTCTTTCTCTTAGAAACATCAATAAATATCTAACATGTGCTACACTTTGAAGAAATGCAAATCAGGGATGCAGTGCCAGAGCAGCAAAATCTACAAATAGAAGTAGTGAACAAATGCATATCATTCATTAGCACATGATTCAATAGAAACAAAAATTATAGTAACAGAGTAACTTTCTAAAGGGCAAAACAGTGGTATCGGTAGGCCTTATTAAACTTCTGTTTTCTAGTGCATGTCCTGTGAATAATCTCCCTTCCGTCCAAAATATAAGGTGCAATCTGACTTGGCGCGGTCTTCAAAACTAGACCTTGACTCTTAATTCCTCTTATACTATAATGTTTGTAGCAACAAATACATAACAATAGGAACGTACTTTTAAATGTCAATCCAGTGATATTACATTTGTGAAACAGAATATACATTACATGAGGCTAATTGTTGGTCAAATATTGCAAGGTTTAACCTTAAAATGCGTGTGCACCTCATATTTTGGGATGGATATACTTTGTAAAGGTACAGCGACAAACATAAAGCTTTTCATAACCGCTCATTGTTCCGAAAGAACTTTTAAGAAAAATGCACATTCTAAAGATAAGGAGTTACCATCAAAAGGTTTCCAATGTTATCGTCAGAAGCTGCCCATGGTTTTGTTGAAAATGGCACCTTCAGTCTCATGGTTTCAGGAGGAAACTGTCCTAGCATTCCTGCAAAAGGAGAAATCAAAATTTATTATATCATGTCAAGCAGCGTATACAGTCCAGAATTTCAATGAATGTCAAGCGTACCTCTAAATGAATCAAGTTGCTGTAATGTTTCACTATCAAGAGAAAACATTGACGGCAACCCTTTACTACGAGAGGCCAATTCTAATAGTTCTAAGCGCTCGTCTTCCATCAGTTCCATATACTCTCGAGCAATTCTACGCGCTGTAGCCCTCTCATTAGCAGCCTTCTGCCTCGCAGCTTCTTTTTCCCTTCGGAGCTCCTCCTTTTGTCTTAGTTTTTCAGCCTGTGCATACAACAAACTGTCAAACCAAACAATGCCGGTGCCCAAAATTCCAAAGTCTGCAGCTTATTCAATTTGCTTTACAAATATAGATTGCAGAAACTAGCAAACATACTCTTATAGATTGTTTTTGCATAAACTTCTCCATGCGCTTATGTTCACGCCTTTGTTCCCTTTGAAATCTCTCCTCTTCCCTTTGCCTTTCACGCATCAACCTCTCCTCTTCTTTACGTCTTTCACGATCATGTCTCTCGGTTTCCCTCCGCATCTGCTCTTCTCTCTGCAAAAAAGAAAAAAAAATGAATCACAGTGCACAATGGAAGGTATGCATGAGCTTTCTAAGTGTAACTAGGAAAGACCTTTCTGTTCAGCAGATCCTGCTTCTCAAGTTCCTTTCTGATTCGCTTTTCATGAGCCTCAACTTCCCTAGCAATCTTAGCTTCCTCATTATGCTGAAGTAATGTTAGACACAGATAGTATATCAATAACTAATAATACTGAAGAAGAAAAAGAATACATCCAAAAAATGCAGGGAGTGTTTACCTTGCGCTTTCTGTCCACACGATAGGTATCTTCATCATGATAACCCATTCTTTCAGATGATGCAAGGGAGTTTTCAAACCCAGCAACTTGAGGAATGCCAAACTGGCCATGGATTGGAGCTGGGCTAACATTAATATTTGACAGTGTCCCCTCATGATCTGTTGATCCTGAGGGAATGGGTGATCTACCATGTTGCGCTAAATGGCTAGAACCAGATAATTGACCATGATATGAATAGCTAGGTGCCTGGTCAACTCCATGGAGAAAACGTGATCCTGTAGACAGAGAAGCTATCCTCGAATTTGACACATCTGTTGGAGCGTCATAGAAGCGTGACTGGCTTGCCCTCTCATATGTATCACTTGGCTGCTCAGGTAGAAACTGGTATTCATGTACTGCCTGTGAACCAAGATGAGAAGAAGAGCCAACCAAGGACTTCCGTTTCCCACTAACTGTATTTGGAAGCAAAGGGTCCATTGTAGGTAGAAATGCTGATGCCTACAAGAGGAAAACATAGTTTAAACTTTAAAGATTCATGAATGGGTTATTTAAGAAAACAATGATCTCATTCAAGATAAAAGTGGTAGACAAGAAGAAAATAAGAATAGGAGAACCGAAAAAACTCCAATCAATGTAAATTCGTGAGATGTGATAAAGTATAATAGGATGATGAAACATAGATGTGCAGTAAAAGACTCAGAAAAATGCAGAGGGTCTACAATCGTGATATTCCCTTCAATTCAACAATTTGCATTAAAGGAATAAACGTGTAACAGGCAGTGCATGAGTGAAGTACCACAGAGAACAAAACATGATTACACGGACTTGACTTATGGACTGCGAAATCACACTAATCCAATAAAACTCTACTTATGCCATACATTCAAAGATAAGGGGTGCATGACGCTGTCACTAGAAGAAAATAAAAGTGAGCACACCTTCATGGGCTTGGGATCATGCCCGGAAAACATCTTGGTTTCATAAGATCGGTAGGGCAGTTTCGGTTGCTCTGGAACTGCTCCAAAACATAGAAATTAAACAGCAGAAAGCAAGTCAGCATAATATAAACATGAAATGGATGTATTGGCATCAATTCAAACAGTACAAACAATCCCGGCAAAAAAAATCCAACACTCCAAGAATAGAAATTAGAGTTTTTATCCTGTACATTTAACAATAGATGTATTTGGATGACAGCAGGAGGTGTAGGTATTCAGTCTCATATATGTACCACAGATTTATAATAACAGGTGAAACAAGGTCCGTTATCAACAAAAAATGAATTATTAGGCCACTAGTCAAATTAATACAATGCCGAGGCATCATGTGCATAAGGTTCGTACCAATAGGTGCGCCAAATGCACCAGGAGGAAGTGGATCAAACTCAATACCAAGCACGGGTCCATCCTCCCTTAGTGGTTCCCCTATCAATGCTTCTACAGAATCGACCACCCGGTGCTCAGCTTGTGTAAGGTGCACCGGTGCCATGTGAGGCAGAATGACCTGTGGTTGCTCATAGTATCTTCTCCCAATCTCTGGCACAGATATCCTAGGCACAGCCGATGACCGGCCAGGCCCTCTCCTGGAGTATGGCAACATCTGCTCACCATAAGTCCCAACAGTCCCCACCATTATCTCGCTGGGTGGCAATGGAGGCGGAAGGACAGGCGGCGGCGGTATGACTGACACGGTGACCTCTTCTTCCCGCAGCTGCCTTTTGGCCGGAGGCTTCCGGTCCTTGAGCCGGCGGTGGCAGAACCACATCTGCAGCTGCCTGTCTGTAAGGCCCAGCTGCACCGACAGCTCCGCCCGCTTCGTCTCGTTTGGGTACGAATCCTCTGCACCAACACATCTCAAATTAAACCCCCATGGAAATAAACGACATAATTCGATCAATAGCTCGCAAAAAAAGAGCCCAAAACATTCAGAATCATCAGCAGCCGACGAACCTGTGTAGGTCCTTTCGAGAACCTCCAACTGGTAGGGCGTCTTCATGACGCGCTTCACCGGCGGCTTCCCCCCGGATCCAGACGCGCCAGCTCCGGTGCTCCCACCGCCAACGGCCGCGGGGGCCGACGCCGGACCGGGACTCCCCATCCCTGCCGACGCCGCCCCGGCGCCCTCATCGCCGGAGGACTCCATCCCGGCGACCGAAACCCTAGATTCTCCACCGAGCCCGTAGCGAGCCCCGTCCGATATGTGGCTCGATCCGCACCGAGAGCAATAATAATGACGCCAAGAACAGGTTGACGCGCCGCGGCGCAAAAGCGGATAGTAATAGGGGCGCGCGGGGAGGAGGAGCAACAGGGGAGGCCACAGATGCAACTCCTCCGTCTGCTGCTCGGCCCGAATTGGTCAGGGTTTGGATCGCTTCCATGCTAATAAAAACCTTTTCGATTTGATGCCTCCGACTTTTATTATTGCCTTTGCTGCCGCTGGCGTTTGATGCTCTTCCCGCTGCTGTTATCCTTTTTCTTTCTCGATGCGGAGGAGTCAGGCTCGGACAAGGGCGGGCGGGCAGGCGACGAGGCAAGCAAGCCAAGGGAGAGGGCGGGGAACAATGATGTGGGTTTGTTCTCGGAGTGGTGTGGATTTCGTGCGTGCGCGTTGTGAATCTCGCGGCGGCCTCGATGCGCGCCTGTTCATAGGTTGCGCGCTGTTCGTTCGTTCGTGGGATGAGATCGTAGAACTGTGGCCGCGGATCTTCTGTGGCGTTGTTGGAATGTTTGGGGACTAAGGGGGTGGGGTCCGGTGGATGGCCGCGCTTCGCGTACCAAACGGCGCACGCGAGGTGAATGAGTTTGCGGTCGATGTTTTGCGGGTCCTGGGCGGCTGGGCCCTGGACAGCAGCTGCGGTCCGTGGGGGCCCAAATGGCAGTGGAACTTCGAGCCCTAGTTTAATTCCCGAATTCCACCCAAATTTGACTAATGTAAAAAGAAGCCTATCACATCAAAATTTCGGCACATGTATAGATAGAGTATTAAATGTAGATAAAATCAAAACTAATTTTATGGTTTTGTTGTACTTTACGAGACGAACATTTTGAGGCTAATTAATTAATGCTCGGACAATTATTCACAAATACAAACGAAATGTTACCGTTGTGCTACAGTAGCAGGGTCTTTGGACACTCAAAGTTGAGAACTAAATAAGGCCCAAGATCATGATAGTGGCCTTGTTCACTTGACTTATGCTGATTCGTTATGAGAGAAAAACACTATTGGCCGATAGCTTATATTGATTCATTGTGAGAGAAAAATACCAATTTGATTGTTCACTTGACTTATGCTGATTCGTTACGAGAGAAAAACACTATTGGCCGATAGCTTATATTGATTCATTGTGAGAGAAAAATATCAATTTGATTGATAAGTATAAGTCAAGCGAACATGATGTTGTTGACTGACCGAGTACCACGGACCATACCAGAGTCTTATCTCGACGTCTGAACAGGCCTCGGAGCCACTCGTTAGCAGATGTTTTAGTAACATTAGTAGCATGACTATGCTAACGCTACGATAAAAATAAAAATATGATTGATTTGAGGACCCTTGTAAAGGTATCACATGAATCTAGATCTATCTTAGGCCTTGTTTAGTTGCCGAATACGGCGTTCCGATTGGGGATGGGGCGCCGAATACGGCGTTCCGATTGGGGATGGGGACTGCGCCGACTGACGCGCGTTAGTCAGTGCATTGTAGCAATTCGTTTATATGTGCGAAAAATTATCCAAAAATTTATTAATTAGGCTCAAAATGTTCGTCTCGCAGAGTACAACAAAACTATGTAATTAGTTTTTGATTTTATCTACATTTAGTACTCCATACATGTTATGACATTTTGATGTGATGGAGAATCTTCTTTTTGCATAGTAAAGTTGGGAGTAACTTTTTGGAACTAAACAAGACCTTATTCACATGAAAAGGTATCAATGACAGGTCATTATATGGACAAGTTCATTTATAATAACAGGTACTCAAAAGAAACAAGTGATAACAGTACAAAATCCGATTGATTTGAGGACCCTTGTGTTCCTCTAAACTGCACCTAGAAATACATCTCAGTATACCCAAAATATTGTATAAGATTCAAATTGAAGCCGGCAAAGAAGTTGTTGACGCTTTTTCTGGTCAACACACGAGCGCCGTATCGCGCAAACGAAGAAACGATGAACTCGCCTCAGTACCACACAAACCGGTCAGACCGGTTTAGGGATCCGGTCAGACCGGTTTCCCTCGGGAGCTTCGGGATGAACCTAGAATCACCACCTCGGGAGGGACCCCGTCGGAGATGGCGCGCCTAGGGTTGCTCTGAGATCGGTCAGGCCACTCAGAACCTCCTTGAACGTCGTAGAGACAAACAAGGAAAGCAAAGGGGTTGGAAAAGCTAGGGTTTGGAGATAAAAAGTAGAAAGATAGTATTGATCGATTGGATGATAACTCTCAACCGGCCACGGCCCTTTATATTTATAGGGTGGGGAGGTCTTGCCCCGCAAGGAATCCTTTTACAATTTGGAACCGACTAGGACTCCTAATTCTACTCCAACTCGGAGTAAAACCGGTCAGACCGCTTTGGCAAACCGGTCAGACCGGTTTGGCTGTTGCCAATCGGCTACAGGGAAACCGGTCTGACCGCTTCCTAGAACCGGTCTGACCGGTTGCACTCGGCCTGTCAATTTTGGGTGCGAACATATGCCCCCCTGTTTTCTAGTAAATTTTATGCACTAGAAAATATGCTAAGGTCGATGTTACAGAATTCACCGGCCATTTTGTCCTAAGGGCGATTTTTAACCATAAATCGACCATGTCCTATCAAGCACTTTGCCAAACACTTGGATAAAACTTCTTTAAGTATCTCCCATTGAGAGCTCTAGGTAGCTGCTGTCCTTGCAAAGTTTCTACCATGTAAGAATTTCCTGAGCAAACCTTCACAATCCTGAAAGGACCCTCCCAACTTGGAGACCAGTTGCCAAACCTGTTGCTTTTCAATCCAATGGGCAAAATTGTTTTCCAAACTAAATCACTTACTTGAAAGGACTTGAATTTCACTTTCTTGTTGTATGTTCTCGCCATTCGTCTCTTATCCTTTTCAATTTCTTCTAAAGCTTCCAAACGCTTATCGGTCACTTCATCAATATTGTCCATCATCAAAGCATAATATGTATCAACATCAAGATTATTTTGCTTTGCAAGTCTATATGCGCCAAGATTCACCTCTACGGGCAAAACGGCCTCTTGACCATACACAAGCTCAAACGGAGTAACTTTAGTAGCACCATGTTTAGAAATACGATGAGCCCATAAAGCTTCCGATAATACCTCATGCCATATTTTAGGATGATCTTCTACCTTCTTCTTGATGAGCCTTATCAAGGTCTTGTTACTAGATTCAGCCTGACCATTGGCTTGAGCATAATATGGAGATGAATTGAGAAGCTTAATACCATAGGAATTAACAAATTCACGCACCTCTTTGGATATGAACGAAGTCCCTTGATCCGTAGTCAAAGTTTGTGGAATACCAAATCTATGTATGATATTTTCTCTAATAAACTCAATCACCTCTCTATGCGTCATATTCTATGCGTCATATTTTTCTCTAATAAACTCAATCACCTCTCCGTCCATTTGGTAAAATAATCAGTTGCTACAATCACAAAACAATGACCCTTTGTCGAAGGAGGATGAATCTTGCCAACAAAATCTAAACCCCATCCTCGGAAAGGCCAAGGCTTAATAATTGGATGCATCAATGCTGCAGGTACCAACTGAATATCCCCATGTTTCTGACACTCCTCACATCCTTTGTAATATTTAAAACAATCGGCTATCATATTGGGTCAATAGAAACAAGCTCGCCTAAGGAGCCACTTCATCTTGGGAGCCGATTGATGAGTACCACAAATTCCTTCATGAACCTCTGCCATAGCTAACCTAGCTTGGTCAGGACCCAAACATTTTAAAAGCAAACCATCAATAGTCCGACGATACAACTCATCACCATCCAAAACAAACTTGAGAGCCCATCGTCGGATTTTTCTGTCAACTGTACTGCTAGGATTTTGCAAATAACCAACCAAAGGTCTTCTCCAATCATCCACTTCGTCTTGATTGCAAACAACGGCCGAAGTAGTATTTTCACCAGGCAACCGGTCAGACCGGTTTTGTAAAGCGGTCAGACCGGTTGAACCGGTCAGACCGGTTTGAGGAAGTGGTGCGACCGGTTCCTCTAGAACAGAACACTCGGCTTCTAAAAACATCGGTCTTTGTTCTTGAAAATTTCTTTTCTGAACGTTATAACCAGATGCTTGCTGAGCCAGAGCATTTGCCTTTGGATTCCTTTCTCGTGGTACATGACGAATCACAAACTCATCGAAGCAAGATATAATATCAAAGCATTTATCGATATATGCAATCAAGAATCCATCTAAGCATTGACATACCTTAGAAACTTGTTGTACCACCAGTAAAGAATCACCATAAGCTTCTACATGCTTTACTCCCATGCCATGCAAAATTCCCAATCCGAATAGAAGAGCTTCATACTCGACTTGGTTATTAGTACATTTATGATCCAATCGGTTAAGTGCTTCAAAAACAGCCCCATGTGGAGAAGTAATAACAATTCCAATACCACAACCACTTTTGCAAACCGATCCATCAAAATGCAACTTCCATGGAGTAAAAGTAACATAACCGACATTTAAATCAAGTTGCTTATCTACTCTATGTCCAACAATAAAGTCGGCTACTATTTGACTTTTCATTGAAGTTAATGGTTCACAATGCAAGTCATATTCAACTAAAGCATAAGCCCATTTGCCGACTCTACCACTTAAGATTGGTTTGTGCAACATGTATTTAATTATGTCGGTTTGACATGCTACTATACAAGTACTTGGTAAAAGATAATGCCTCAACTTGGTACAAGTATGATATAATGATAAACATAACTTTTCAATAAAAGTGTACCTTGTTTCGGCATCCAATAATCTTCTACTCTCATATGCAACCACATGTTCCCTTCCTTCGGTTTCTTGAGTCAAAACACCTCCAATGACATTTTCTTCCGCCGCCACATACAACTTGAATGGAACCCCACTCTTAGGCGCTTGAAGGACGGGTGGCGAAGATAAATATTGCTTGATCTCATCAAATGCCTCTTGTTGTTTTGCCCCCCAAGTAAAATTAATATCATTCTTCAACCGAAGTAAAGGAGTAAAGGCATTCACCTTCCCAGACAAATTACAAATAAATCTTCTTAAGTAATTTACTTTGCCCAAGAACCTTTGCAAATCCTTCTTACAAGTAGGGGCCTTTACATTATTAATAGCTTCAATCTTTTTAGGATCTATCTCTATGCCCTTTTCATGCACAATAAATCCTAAGAACTTTCCAGCCGATACACCAAAAGCACATTTGAATGGATTCATCTTCAATTTATATCGATGCATTCTTTCAAATGCAAGCTTTAAATTAGCCAAATGAGAATCAACTCCAGCCGATTTGACAACAATATCATCGATATAAACTTCTACTATAATGCCAAGTAAATCATGAAAAATCAAATTCATAGCCCTTTGATATGTGGCGCCAGCATTCTTTAAACCAAAAGTCATCACTACCCACTCAAATAGACCAACGAAACCCGGACATAGAAAAGCCGTTTTGGCTATATCCTCTTCGGCCATAAATATTTGATTATAACCAGCATTACCATCAAGAAAGCTAGGAATTCTATGTCCAGATGCAGCATTAACAAGAAAATCGGCTATAGGCATAGGATATTCATCTTTAGGAGTAGCTCTATTGAGATCTCTAAAATCAATGCAAACACGAAGCTTTTTTGTTCCTTTCTTTTCAACAGGCACAATGTTAGAGATCCAATTAGCATATCGATAAGGCCTAATAAATTTAGCATCTAGTAACCGATTGATTTCTTCTTTCACTCGGTCATAAATATCAGGATTAAAGTTTCTGCGAGATTGTTTAAAAGGCATAAAACCAGGTTTAATGGGTAAACGATGCTCAACTAAATCACGACTTAAACCAGGCATTTCATTGTAATTCCATGCAAAACAATCAACATACTCCTTTAATAACTTTATTAACTTAGATTTAAACAAAGGATCAAGATTCTTGTTTACAAATGTCGGCCTAGGTACAGTACCATCACCAATATCTACCTCCTCTAGAGGATCAGCCGACGTAAACCCTTGTCCTAATTTGCTTAAATCATCAAAATCTTCAATGGCTTCACACATATCGTTCTTATGCGCCCGATAGTGCTCACGCCTCTGCTGTAACCACTCTAGATTTGGATCCATCAAATCATAAGGGACGGTATAGCCAGATCTCCGATCGGCCTCATAACAGCAGTAGCAAAGCCATCCTTGGTGCAACCAATGATCTCACAATCAGATAAATCTAAACCAGATAAACATTTAAGATTTTCATGATCATCCAAAGAATAACTATCGGCCACTGCAACACAAGCCGATGTATCTCCATGAACGACCTCTACTTCATCATCTATCCATTGAACTAAAAATTGATGCAAAGTAGAAGGTACACATTGGTTTGCATGAATCCAATCACGACCAAGGATTAAACTGTAGTTACCTTGCGTCTCAGCGACGAAGAACGCAGTAGCCAAAGTCTTGCTTCCAACAGTGAGCTCCATAGAAGCAACTCCCTTAGCGCCCATAGGTTCGCCTCCTCCAACACCGCTGATGGTCATGTTGGTCTTGATCAACTCTTCATCTGAACCTCCCAGCTTCTTGAACAGAGAATACGACATCAAATTAACAATCGCTCCTCCATCCACTAGCATGCGAGAGATAGGCTTCCTATTGATATGACCCTTCATGTACAAAGCCTTCAGATGACTTTCAGTAGTTTTAGGCTTCTGGAAAATAGCTTCCTTTGGCCCGAAATCAAGCTGAGCGATGCTTTCCTCTGATAACACATAATCATCCATAGACATATGAATTACATTAAGCTCAAAATTCATGCGCTCAGGAGAAGAACCATAATCAACAAGTTCTTCATCGTCCTCTGAAGTAGATACCGATGATAACTTGCCATCACAAACCAAAGAAGTAGGAGAAGAAAAACCGGGCGGCGCATCGAGCAAAGCGGTCTGACCGCTTTCGTCAACCGGTCTGACCGGTTCAACCGGTCTGACCGACTCCTGAACCGGTCTGACCGGTTCTGTCTGGGAGCTGGTCTTGGCTCTCCACTCTTTCCCTTGTGGAATCATGGGCCTGTACTTGTTGAATGCTTCGTCTCTCTGCTTTTCTAGCTCTTCCTCCTTCATCTCCTGAAACCTCAAGCGCTGAAGCTTCCTCCTTTGAGTACGAGATAAACTGGGAGGGCACCATCTTGGCAAAAAGTATTTGGAGTTAGAACTACTTCCACTGGCCTCATGATCATTATCAGAAACAGACCCCTTCTGAATAGGTGTCTCAACCTTATTGTCTATGACAATCGGTCCTTTGCCACCGTCTCCAAGGGGAATGTTCATCAACCCAATCTGAATAACATCTTGATTTGTAGTCCTCTCTGGGTCAATATCCATTTTGTGCACCTCCTCACGCTGTTTTGGCTTGTAAACCTGCTTCATAGGAGATGTTGCCAATTTCCCAGAGAAACCGGTCTGACCGGTTCGTGAAACCGGTCTGACCGGTTGGGTCTGGCGACCCTGACCAGATTGGCAAGGTGCCAAACGGTCCTGTCTATGCCTCGAAATCCTGTCCAATGCCGGCCTTCGTGGTCCTTCCCATCCATGTTGGAAAGGTTGCTGATACGGCACCCACATCACTCCATTATCGTCATAAATTGGACGAGGTGAATATGAACTTGATGCCTCCCATTGTGGCACAGAATTTCTCTTTGGCTGAGAATATTCTTCTTGATGTGGAGACACTCTCATTCTCTTTTTTACCGGCCGATCACTTGTAACGGCCTTTTGCTTGGAGTACTTGTCAAATAGCATATCAAAGGTGACCTTTGGCCTAAGAGTACTCCCCTGATTCTTTGCAACATTGAACTTCCAGTTTCCAATCTCCGGACGGCTTGGTTTAATCATCTTTGGACGACCCTGGGGGAAACCGGTCTGACCGCTTTCCCTAACCGGTCTGACCGGTTTGTCCTGTACAGGCTCAAACGGTCTCTGCTCGGTGGAAACGGTTGACCCTTGCCCCCCATGTTCAGAGGCTCTTACAGTAACCTTGAAAGTCTCCCTGCCATCTGGAGTTGTCTCACATGCAACTTCTCGAAACAACTCTTTTCCTCTCAAATCAGATTTTGCTTCACCAATCACAACATTCTTTCCTTTGGTTGCTTCGGCTTGATGCGGCCGAACCAAGACCTTAGGCTGCTGTAAATCCATAGTATTGACAGGGAAAGAAGTTTTGTCCACTTGCATCTCATGAAATGTCAAACGACCTTCATTTATGGCCGATTGAACCTGTCGACGAAACACATTGCAATCATTAGTGGCATGAGAATAAGTATTATGAAACTTGCAATATGCACGCCTTTTCAATTCTTCAAGTGGAGGCAATTTATGAGATAATTTGATATTTCCGGATTTAAGCAATTCATCAAAGATACGATCACACTTGGAAACATCAAATGTAAACTTAACTTCTTCTTGCCGACCTTTGTTAACCGGCTTAAGTGATGTACAAGAATAAGTTTTTTCTTTGGAGTGCCACACAAATTCAGCAACAAGTACTTCTTTATCACTATCACTTGAATCATCAGACTCATAATCAACCATATGAACATTGGAACGACGTGATCTAGAAGTATCTCTTTCTTTTTCTTTATTCATTCGGTTTTCAACAATTAAAGCTCTAATTTGAACTTGTGCAACCGAAAGAAAATCAGAACCCTCTATTCTATCTCTTATGGACGACCTTAAACCCTTTAAGCAAATATCAGCAAGGTCCATATCAGTGATTGACAAATTGAAACAACGGTTTTTAGTTTCTTTAAATCTCTTAATGTAAGCAGAAACATTTTCATCTCTACTTTGTCTAACCGATGTCAAATCTGTCAGTTTCAATTGCAAGCTCCCACTATAAAAGTGATCATGAAATCTACGCTCTAACATATCCCAAGATATAATAGAACCAGAAGCAAGTGAAGAAAACCAAGCAAAAGCGGTGCCAGTCAATGATAAAGAAAATAAACGCACTTTAAGAGCATTATAAGCACCCGCTTCCCCCAGTTGAGCTATGTATTGACTAATATGTTCCCACGTGGTTCGGTCATCATCTCCACTAAATTTAATCAAATCAGGCATACGCCAACCACGTGGAAGAGGAAAATTATCAAACTCAGCATCATATGGTTTTTGATACAAATTTGTGTTACCAATATCGACACCAAGTTTAGTTTTTACCACATTAGCCAAATCTTCTCTAAATTTGTTAAATTCAGCCCAGTTAGGATTATTTGGCTGTTGTGGTTGCATATTCTCCAAATTCATCTGATTTAAGTAGGGAGCAATCTTAGCTTGGGCATGCCTATAACTTTCAAACACATCATCAGGTATAACATTTCTTTGAGCAGATGTGTTAATTGTTGTACTAAATTGAGGCTTAGCAGTACCCAAAGTATTAGTGTGAGCATAAACCATTGAATCAGGTAAAATAGAAAGTGGCATAGGTTGGTCATGCACTAATTGAAGCGCATTGGTCAGACCGGTCTGACCGGTTCTCTGATCCGGTCTGACCGGTTTGGCCGTGTTCGGCCCGATCGGTTGGAACGGCAGGGATTGACCAATGGAAAATTCAGGCGGCATACCATACATGTATTTTTCAGTATTAACATTAGGTATGGGTGACAAGCTAGAAAAAACTCCCCCACTAGTATTAATTTTAGGAACGCTACTACTAGTTTCATTATTGTTAAAGCAAGTAGTGGTCCTATCTTTCTCAAGATCCTCTAAACGTTCTAAACGAGCAATATATGAGGCAAGCAATTCATCACTTTCTACACTATTTTTAGGAACAGTAGTAGAAGAAGTGTTCTGTGATTTACTTACAGTGGGTATTACCTCAACTTGATTGTCGTTTAACTTGATCACCGGTAGCTCAAATTCTTTCAATCTTGCCACCTTGCCATGACGATCTTTCTTGACGCCAGCCAAAATTTGTGTCTTCATGAATTCTTGTAGCGCCTCGAATTTCTTCTGCTCCTCCGGAGTAAGATCTTCCAATGAAGCCGTGATGATGTTATCCATATCAAGATCACATCGAGATCCCATCTTGTCTGGAGCTTAGATCGAACGGTTTTTGAAAATCAGATCTTCTATGTCCCCAGCGGAGTCGCCAAAAGTATGTTGACGCTTTTTCTGGTCAACACACACGAGCGCCGTATCGCGCAAACGAAGAAACGATGAACTCGCCTCAGCACCACACAAACCGGTCAGACCGGTTTAGGGATCCGGTCAGACCGGTTTCCCTCGGGAGCTTCGGGATGAACCTAGAATCACCACCTCGGGAGGGACCCCGTTGGAGATGGCGCGCCTAGGGTTGCTCTGAGATCGGTCAGGCCACTCAGAACCTCCTTGAACGCCGTAGAGACAAACAAGGAAAGCAAAGGGGTTGGAAAAGCTAGGGTTTGGAGATAAAAAGTAGAAAGATAGTATTGATCGATTGGATGATAACTCTCAACCGGCCACGACCCTTTATATTTATAGGGTGGGGAGGTCTTGCCCCGCAAGGAATCCTTTTACAATTTGGAACCGACTAGGACTCCTAATTCTACTCCAACTCGGAGTAAAACCGGTCAGACCGCTTTGGCAAACCGGTCAGACCGGTTTGGCTGTTGCCAATCGGCTACAGGGAAACCGGTCTGACCGCTTCCTAGAACCGGTCAGACCGGTTGCACTCGGCCTGTCAATTTTGGGTGCGAACAGAAGTATTGACATCCATACTCACCGGTCACCGCAGATCATAACACACCCAAAAAAGGCACTTCGTTCGCCCTCCATGCAATCTAATGAATGTCTTCTACATTATTGTCAGCTACATGCTATTAGCAACAGAGAGTAAACAGATAGGCTCTAAATATTGACAGCAAACATTATAAAGGACAATCAGAAAACATTGACATAACTATTCATATTCATATGTGCTACTTATTCAGAGTCGCACACTACACCTAGTAAGTGAAAAAATAAATCTGCCAAAAAGAAAAGAGGAAAAATAACAGAAAGGCCATTATCTATCTATGTCCAATGTGATGTGAAAAATCAGAGAATACCATACGCTTACTGAAGCTGAATCAAATAGTCACTTTAGCTCTTCTACCTTATATTTGGTCATTTTAGCTCTACTACCTTATATTTTGCATCATACTTCACAGGGTCCTTTAGGAGAGTTAGAAT
The DNA here is from genome assembly GCA_033239725.1 of Echinochloa phyllopogon. Taxonomy (NCBI): domain Eukaryota; kingdom Viridiplantae; phylum Streptophyta; class Magnoliopsida; order Poales; family Poaceae; genus Echinochloa; species Echinochloa phyllopogon. The sequence goes on along the minus strand of BTCW01000003.1, from coordinate 15,468,313 downwards.
GAGCAAACCAAAAGTACAACTGTTGATTAAGCAGACAACCTGCTATCCTCTGCTCTCTTTGCCTAATGTGTGCCGCTGCCTAACTTGGCGTTGCTGTTTTCGGCCGTCCGACTTGGACATTGTTCCTCGGCATGCTTCCTTTTTGCCGGAAACGTCCTACAGGTGCGAAAAACTCAGAGATCACAAAGCAAGATCGTGCAGTCGTGCCACTGAAACAGCAATGTGTGATATCTAACACGCAATCCTGCAGTGTTAATCTTAATCTTTACTTGCAAGTATCAACATGTTCCTTGCTATTTTGGCGTGGTAGTAGCCTTCTAACTTACACGTATGCGATATCATGTTGAGTAGAAGTTTCAAGTTCATCAAGCCGTAGCATGAAGCATACCCGAAAACTCGCAAGCTACCCGTGTGTTTCTATCTCTACTGCTCGATCAACGATCATCTCCCCTTGACGGTGTTCATAATCTCTGCTGTTGCAATTTATTTACAAGAATTGGATATGGAAATTAATGGACACAAACAGGCAGCGCCGGCCGTAAACTAAACTAGTGCTTCGAGAGCGGGAATCCGATGCCGTGGCGTGTGGTCGGGAATGTGACGAACAGCATGCTCCCGACCACGCCGATGGCGATCGGCAGCACGGTGAGCACCTGCCTGGCGTCCTCCGACGGCACCGGGTAGAAGCACGACACCACGTTCTGGTCGAACAGCGCGACGGCGGCGAAGATCATCACGGACACCACCGCGTGCACGAAGTCGAGGAACCGGATCCTGTACCCGGCCGCGGCCGCCGGGTCCTCCAGCGGCGGGCCGCCGTCGATGACCCAGAGGCCCCGGAACGTGGCGAGCCCGTACCGGACGGCGCCACTGGAGTCCCGGAAGCTGTCCGTGAAGCTGAGCACGAAGCAGGAGAGCGCGCAGAGCGCCAGGAGCGCCGCGGCCATGGCGCGGTTGGCGCGGAGGCAGTGGCCTTGGTCGGTGACGATCGGGGACAGCAGCTGGAACGCCAGCACGGTGCCCGTCGGCAGCAGCGTCGCCAGGTGCGCCGTGCTCTGGTACGTCTGGCTGATGGCCCGCTGGATCGGGCTCATGCCGCCGCCGCCGTCGTCAGCCAAGGAGCGCTTCTCCAGCAGAGGCTGCCGTACTTGCTCATGATGGTTAGCACCATCGTGCTCCTCATGCTGAGACTCCACGTCGTCGTGCCGCGCTGTCACTGCCGCCGCCGCCGCCATCGTCGACGTCGATCCCTCGCCACCACCTTGCGCTGATCGTCTTCGCCTGCTCGGAGATCGGTACTGGAGCATGTACTCAATAGATCAAAGCCTTCAAAGGCATATATGCTGGTGACGATGGAAGAATGTCCCGGGGGATATAAAGGCCGAGGAAACAGAAATCCGTGTGGCTGGATGCGAGCTCGTGCCGGACGTGTCAGGCACTTCCCGGTCGGCACTTGGCTTGCAAGTAACAGAAACCCGGCCGATAAACAAATCCGGGGAGCTTGAAGTTGCTTGCACGAGAAACGGCCGAACGGGCCTGTGTTTCGCGGCTGAATTAGGCTGTGGCTTGCTTTCGGCCGCACTCCAGCTGCGCCAGCTTGAGCGCGCGCATGCACATAGGTGAGGCGAACGCCGTGCTTGCGATGCATGCCTTGTCTAGATAGGGCAAGAGCGTGCTATAGTTATCCAGCGCGTTTCTTGTACGATGAGCTATGGATTCCTCGTGCAGATCGGGCAAGAGCGTGACGCCGGCCGGGAGGATTTCTGACTTGAACGATCGACATCTCGCTAGGAATAAAATGTGGTGGTGACGATAAGAGTTTTTATTCCACACTTGGCAGAATGAGAGTGGATGGATCGGAGTAGAGTGTGACTTGAACGCATAAGCAAGAAAGACGCGTTGCTTGCAGCTGCAGGGAAGCCCACCAAGGCCTTAAAGCCCTCCCTGAAATAACAGACCCAACAGGTGGATCTGGTTCCATTTTTCTATTAGAAAAGGATACAATACAGCCAATGGTTAGATTATATGAGAATCTAGCCCACTGCACAACGGATCATCTCATGTTCTCCTAGCACGTGTTCTCCAGCATTCTGTGATGGTTAGACAGACAGACATTTGCATTGGCACATGAGATCAAAAAGGATCGTGATGGAATAAAACGCTTTAGGCTACGACAAGCAAAATGCTTTTGCTAAGACAAGCCTCCTGCACTGGGCCTGTTTCCCTTTCCTTTACCAGCTGCCAATGCCAGCCCAAAGGCTTTCCTGTGCAGGGAGATTCCACCAAATTGCATTGCAATTCTGCATACCGTGCAGAAGCGACAGGGAACCGGGAGGACATTGTAAAGTTTCAAGAGACGACAGCAAAATCCTTTGATCATGTGGTCACCTTTTCTGTCCATGCATGGATGAAGCAATCGTAGTATGTTGTGTGCGTAATATTTAGCTCTTAGGTTAGCACTACTTGTATCGAAGTACCCTATCTATCCTAGCTATTAGCACATCTAACCCAATCAACATAGAGGCGCTCATTTGTTATTTTTCTTGGATCGGATCAGTAGACCATAATTTGTAGTTTTGTTGCTATTTTCCTTAGTTCAGACCAGTAGACCAGTGCGAAACATTGATTCATGGTAGTCACTCACGAGATAAGTTCTAATGAAGTTTGGCAATGTGTTGGCTTATTATACGGAGTACCTCACTACTACTGACTATATTATATGTATGTATTTAATGTGTGCTTTTAGCGACCGTACCTTAGCACATATTTCATTAAGAAGAAAGCATTTTACAGACATTACTTGTCCCAGGCCAAACAGGAGTTGACCTACACAAGTACACAAAGGACTAAGAACAGAGAAAAAACTGAAAAAGGCCAGGAAACAAGCGGCCACCAGAACAACAAGAAGAGAGCGACCAAGGCTCCAGCACTCCTAAACCCCACAACCTAGAGATGACCACCCTCCTGAGCCTGCAAACAGATATTCTCATCACGGGCGTCCAAGGTCACAACGGTGGCAAAGCATCCACCAAGCAGCACGAACACGGCGGCAAAGCATCCGCCCGAAACCGATGAAGAAGCATAGTAGGGGTGGCAAAGCATCCACCCAATCCAAGACGACCACGGAGGCAAAGCATCCGCCAGAGCAAACAGCAGGGGTGGCAAAGCATCCACCCAACCAAGACCAAGCGCAGTGGTGGCACGAAATCCACCCACCCGAGACGACCATGGCGGCAAAGTGAAGCGTCCCCTCGAAAGAGAGAACTTAATGTGATACAAATACCAGTCCCAGGATGCTGGTTCACATTATTACAACAGATGGTTCAGTAGGTAAACCACATTACGGGAGACGGTGGCACTGCAGGGCCACAACAAACATTACTAACGCTAGACTCCAGATAAAAAGGTTGATAACATAGAGGTCTTCATCAGAGTGGATATCCATGCGGCTTCAAGCGGGTGACCCTAACACACAGGCAAAGGTTGGGTGCAGAACGAACCCTTCTAAACGACGTCCTCAGGCACAAAGTCCAAGTCTGCCTCTGTAACAAAATAAGTAAGGGTGAGTACATACGTACTCAGCAAGCACAACCACAACCACGGAAAGGATACAACAGAAGCATGCAAGGATAGTAACAAGGATGGCTCATGGTTTGTTTGGCAGCAAAGCTAATTTTTACACATGCAAAGGGTTGATTTTCGCAACGGGTTTTCACAAGCATTTCTTTTAGTTGCATCAAAAGAGCATGATTATTTTACTCGCGAGGTCTTACAGCCACCAGATTCCCCATCTGTCGTAGCCCAGGCCAAAACCTTTTCTCAACTCAATATTCACCAAAAACATTTTTACACTAAAGCAGGGGACTAGTGAAGTGACCAAGCCGTAACTCGTCCAATGCCGTGGACACGGCTATCCGGATAGGTTTTAACTCTGCAGAGGTGTACAAAACCACAAGTAGGCTACCACAACATGAACACCTTGGTGCCAGTGCAGCTCCTATCAAAACCATTACCCACCATAGCCAAACTGACAAGTTATCACAGACGCGACCAGGGGGTTAGCAACCTACCAACGAGGTTCCACCCAGGGGCATACCTCACATAGATCGTATCCCCGGCTCCATGGCCCTCTGTTGCTCACCAGCACACCACATAACCAACAGCTTAACTAGTGGGATTTATGCTAGGCCGTTGCCACATACAACGGTCGAGTGGTGGTACTATGAAATGGGTTAGGCTAGATGACACATCAACATCATCCCAAAAATTATGATAGGATAGACAACTCCCACCATGCTCAACCACACAGGTTCAAGCTCACCTCGGCATTTCACACAAGAAATACTGTCTGTCTCATCCCACACTGATACTCATTTTATTCACAAAATCCATCTCTTTTATTTTAAAGCACGCACACGGTTGCTTTTGTAAACACCAAGTGATTGTAATGGGGTGTATAACTGAAAGGACCTTGATGTCACCTAGAGGGGGGGTGAATAGGTGAATCTGCAAATTACAAACTTTTTCACACAGTTAGTACAGAAACCGGTCAGACCGGTTTCCAAAACCGGTCAGACCGCTTTTAAGAAAGCGGTCAGGTCAGACCGCTTTGCCAAAGCGGTCAGACCGGTTTTCACAGAGAAAACCAACTATGTAAATTAACCCCCTCTACAAGTTCTAGCACAAACCAAACTTAGTGATGGGCTCCTGTAGATGATAATTAGCAGGTTCACTTAGTACCTGCACACAAGTAAAGCACACTCAAGTAGAACGATGCGGAAGCGAATATAAATGCTAGAATTGAGCTCGTGAAGTAAAACAAGAGACAAGGATTTGTTTTCCCGAAGTTCGGAGTTCACCGCTGCCACAAAGGCTGTCACAAAGACACGATGAATCCTAGTCTCCGTTGAGGGCCTACGAAAGGCGGGCTTATCCACTCCAAGCCACTTTCCTCGGATTCCACTAACTTTTGACCCTTTTCCACGAAGGAGGCAAGGCCAGCCTTTACAACCAATCCGTGGCTTACCACACACGAGGTAGCTCACCGGCGACGCCTAGCCGTCTAGGAGGATTCACCTCCAAGAGTAACAAATACTTCAATGGTTGCTAGACTTCACCGGAAGTGCTCAAGACTATGGATATGCTCTTTGCTGCTGCAATTAGCTCACTCAATCTTTCTATATCTCATACACAAAGCATCCCTTAACCCAAATCCAAAGATATGAACTAAATCAATCAACTCTCACAAAGAGAGGTTTGGGGAGAGCTTGCTGGTGCTTGGGAAGGATCTAGGCGTGCAAGAATGGCAGGGCAACCAGCAACCCTCAAAGGAGAGGGCCAAGGGGTATAAATACCCCAATCCCAAAAACTAGCCGTTATAGCCGTTGGCCGGTCAGACCAGTTTACAAACCAAAGTAGCCGTTATGCCTGTCAGAGCCCCAAACCGGTCAGACCGGTTTCCCAAACCGGTCAGACCGGTTTGGGTCGACTCAGCACACTAGCGTCCCAAAAACGGTCAGACCGCTTTCCAAAACCGGTCAGACCGGTTTCACCCCAACAGCAGGTATGTGTGAAACAACATTGCATCACCCAATAAATGTAACACACTAGCAAATTGTCACTTAGAATACATAAATAGGTTCAACACACATAGTAGCACACATTACAAATTCTCAAGTCCACAAATAGATAAAGTACGCATTTATTACATCCAAAGTGACAATGACTACAAGTTCAACTAGATAAGCTTTAATCCATTTCTTCTCCCCCTTTGTCAGCAATCATCCATAAAAGGGCCTGGAGAAGCTTGTAGTCACACTCCCATCATGCATCCAATCTCCTCCGTCGCTAGAAGGTCGGGCTATGATCATCTGACGAAGAAAATGTAGTCGAATGAAAACCTTCACTCAAGTGAATGTGTATGTGTGATAATATGGAGTGATTCGGATGTGCTAGCCATGGAAGAAAATATGGATGAGCTAAACATACCATGACTAGGAGCAGAAGTGGGTCCGAAGATAGAAGCTGCTGCCTGTGAAGCAAAGTCTCCGGGAGATGGAGATGGTGCACTAGAGAACTGAACTCCCGCCATAGAAGATGACGCACCACCATATGCATATTGTTGACGTAAAATCCGCACTTCACGCCAAGCACACAGCAAGCCGAATTAGCTAGCTTTACACGTGACCCGAGCGTTTGAATCCGAAAGCGTGCCAGTCAATTTTCCTGAAAACTGACAAAGGGAGAAAAGATGTTCAAATAACACCTGGAACGTACCGGGTAATACCAGATAGTTCCATAATTGCGATTACGGAGCCAGTTTCGAACGACATATAGCTACAGAGAAGCTATCTGTCAGCAGTTAAAGCATCATTCGGCAATCGGCAAAGCACGCAGGAAGCGCACTGCCGAATGCGTGACGTAAGCATGACGAAAGATCGGTATTTGACTGAATAAACATTGTAACGCATATTCATAACCGATTAACGAGGAACAGAGCATGATAAATAAATAAAAGGGCGAAGACATGACCATAATTTCATAATAAACAAGAATGCATAGACTAAAAGCACTAGTCTACCGCATGTCTAAGTACTTTTCAACCCGTCGAGCATGAAACAAGCAAGTTAATCCACCGCATGATACGACTTGCTTGGAATCACACCACCAACCAAGAATAGATCAATCCACCGCATGATATACTCTAAACATGGAAGGCTAAAAGCATTCTTTATTTAAAACAAAACCTTGAACATGTTTCGCTCGTGGCGATACTGCCGAATACAGCTATATAGCCGAATCGGGTTCCATGAAGAAGGAACATGCTTCGTTGGTGATGATAGGTCTATCAGATCGAATCGAATTCTAATCCACCGGATGATTAGCTCTAAGACGACCCAAAAACCTGCATCCACCGCATGATACCCGGTTCTGTCAAGATCTACACAAGACCAACGAGCTTGGACCCGCAACACGTGGCAATCCAGATTGACTTCGAATTCGGCTATGGAAACGCAGCGCATTATGAGCTAGAACCGAATCTAATCAACCTGGACTGGGCAAAAGAGTGTTGTAATGAATTAAACATACAGGTAAAATCCAGAGCAACACATGGTAACTTAATGGATCTATCAGATCTTGCCAAAATCCAATAGAACCGATAACTTGTTCCAAGCTAAAACTTAGCCCACCGCATGGCTCATGATCTAACAATGGAACCTTCCTGAACCAAAGCCTAAATCCACCGCATGATACTAGGCATGGTGCAGGGTTGCCGGTACTTACGGAGGTCGACGGATCGATGATTCCTCTCGAAGAACTCGACGACTCAACTAAAGGACTCGAAGTTGGCACGGGGCCGGTTTGTTGTATGATTGATTGAACTCTTTTTTTTACAACTACCATGGGTCTATATTTATACCCAGGTTTTGACACGACTCCTAGTTGATTACGATTACATTATTTATTTCCTAAAAAGATAAACGTCGGGGCACCGTATCCGTCTTGCATTCGAAGTTCAACCAGCCTTTTCCTTACACTTGATCCACGTCATCACGCACTCCCGAATTCCTCCTGCGGAATATTTTCCTGCCGAATGACAATGCATTCCCGACCGCAGAACGTCTTTACCGAATGCTCTGGGGAAAAACTTCTTTGCCGAATGATATCTTTTCAACGAATCCGGCCCACATGTCAGCCTCTTCCTGGTGCCAATTTTTGGTGTCAACACATGCCCCTTCAATTTCGGGATAAAAGATAATTTTATCTCGGAATTGATCAGAAGCACTCAACATTCCCAAGTTAGTTCTGCTCGACACCCGCTTCTCCTTTTGAATCTTTAGAGCTCTCGTCCAGATCCAAACCCTAGGTTATCGACTTCCAAGATTCAATCTTCAAATGGCGAACCAAGATTTTGCCCTCCAGGTAAACTTCAATCCCCTCAAGCACATTCGGTATTCTTCTTTCGATTTGCATTTTAAATTTCCTCTCATCTCTTTCCATTCTTGATAGGCACTAGCTGCTGAAATCCTTATCCCCGTTGAGGAAAAAGCTCCATCCTACTTCCTCGGCCGTGTAGGGAATTCAGATCCTTCCGAACTCATCGCGGCTAAATCTCAGAGGGTTCCTTTCAAGATTTCATTGACAAAACCTCATAAGTGGCAAGACGCCTTCAAGAACTGGCCTTTGCCCCCAATTGCCGGTTGGAGAAATTGGTACAAAAGGATATCTGATGACAAAAGCCCCCAAACACAGAACTGGGACCATCTGCGTATTTCTCATTGCCTGGAGCTGTCACTAGCCGAAACACCAAAGAACGAGAACCTTCTGATTGCAGCTTGTCATTTTTGGTCCAATGGCGCAAATGCTTTTCTCTTCGGTCATGGCCCAATGTCTCCCACTTTGGCCGATGTCTACATGATGACCGGCCTGAACGTTACAGGAACTGTATATCCATATGACCACAAAGGTTCCTCCAAGCAGACAGGAGTAAAAACAGGGGTTGGATACAAGAGATACATCCAAAACCATATGTCTGATGGCCCTCTGACCGATGTCGAATATAGAGCCTTCCTGAACATGTGGCTATGCAGATCAGTCTTCTGTGGCAAAGCCAATGAGCCAACCCTGAATCATATCGTGATGGCTGAAGAGCTGGCTGCCGGAAAACTCATTCCACTTGGGAAATACCTCCTGGGAAGTGTCTACCATATGCTCAATCAAACCACTCACCTGATGTATACCAGCAAGAAAATCCCCTGTGTCAATGGTCCTTGGTGGTTTGTCCAAATGTGGCTGCAGTTGTACATGCATCAAATCGTCGCTATTGATCTCAACAGTCGAGATTTTCCTTCAATCAATTACAAAGAAGGAGAAACCCGGAGAACCAAAGGTTGTCAAACCTATGGAGAAGCTGCCTCCACTGTATCTATCAACAAGAACATCGGTGAACTGTTTGAGCTCTTCTTCAAAGGCTTTGCTCATCCTCTTTGGTTCCCATATCTGGACAACGACAACCTCACTCTCCCTTGCGAATTCAGCTTTGAAACTGGATGCACTGATGTACAATCTATAGCGATCTTCAATGCCTTCATCCAGCCCTGCATCCTGCCAGCCGAATTCTGTGGAGGAAGGCTGGTTCAAAGCACTTACGAATAAGAAGATCTATCGGCCGAAATTGAAGCTGATGAGAAGAAGATAGTTGAGCTTCCCAAATTAACAGAGAAGATGCGAAAGGAAGCTTCATCAGCTCTGAACGAAGAAAAACAACTCAAGGCAAAGCTTGCTGCTCTGGCTAGAACCCAAGAAGCTGACAAAAACTTATTAGAGAGCATTAGCAATATGATATCAGATGCTAAAAATGTAATCTCAAAGTACTTAGGCTTGTAATTGTAACAAACAGTCGATAACCGAATGCTTTATCAATCCTGCAATCTTGCCATTTCTTATCTCTGTTTTTTTTATTGTGGACAACTCATTCGGCAAAGCTGGCTATAACAGTGTCAGACCCGAAAACGCTTCAAACACGACATAGCCGAATCTCATTCAGTCAAAACTGAATACGACTCGGTAAGAATCCCAAACGACATGGAAATCGATCGGTTGGAAAATCCTTTCCACCTTCCGAACTCCTTTGGATATGCACCACAATCTTCGGCCACGATCTCTTCGTTAGTTCCATAAATAAGAACCTTGAGCGCTCCTAATCTTTTATCAAATCCTCCGTCTTCCAAGCTTTCTGCTAGCCTGAGCCCCTTCTTCTTCGAGCACAGTAATCTCCAGAAAACCCCAATGACCAACAACAGCGGAAGACGCCCGGCCATCGACGAAGCTGAAGGGAGCCGCGCCAGTGCTCGTCGGAGGTGATGACTGTCTGCCTCTCCTTATCCTTTCCTCCAGATTTTGCCTTATTCTCAACTTTCTTTGTGTTTTCAGGCTCATCCAATGGAACCCCGTTACTGCCTTGGCTGCGGCTCTGGCTGCAGCGGGTGATTCTTCGGAGTCATCTAGCCGATCCCCCAGGCCCAACTGGGATCTGTGCTACTCAGATAGCGATGCCCGCCGATTCAAGCAGGAACGTGACGACACTCGGCATGAGCTGGAGGTCATCTCCAAACAAGCCGGGATCGCAGACCTAGAGTGGCAACACCAGCGCAAGCAGCTGCTCGAGACCATCGACGGTAATTTCTGCGGTTCGCTTAACTTCAATCTGACCTTGGACTAACCCGTCGTTGCTTCGTAATCCTACAGATCGCGACGCCGAACTCGATCAGCTGAAGACATTGGTTGAGTCTTTGGCAAACAAGGTGAATGCTCCTGGGGACACGCCAGAAGCTCGCCTCGGTGCAGTGGCAGGCCGTGTCGATGAGGTGGCCTTACACGGCGTCCGTCTGGGCACTGCCGCAGGCCTAGTCGCCATGTCGACGCACACTGGCACTGACTATTCCAGGCTACCGCCCGGCTTTGCCAATGGCAATCCGGAGGAGATCGGCGATATTGAGGCCTCCATAGATCGCCTTGATGCTCATGGCGTCGCCATTGCCGATTTCATTCATCCCTAGTCTGTTCTGAACAGGTTGTCCCATTAGTTTGTACTAGGGATTATGGAATTTCGGCAATAAAACTTATCTTTTGCAGTCTTTTTTGTGATAACTTGGTCAAACTCATGATGCAAAATATTTGTACTAAGGGCAATACATTCTGGTATTGGCCATTTTCCTTCTGTTGGCATTTGTTCTGAAGGCGGCTCCTTCCCGAATGCCGGCTGTTTCAGTTGTCCTGGCATTGAATATTTCAATCAGCGATCAACCTCAACACTAGGATAATATTTCTTCAAGTATCTCCCATTGATAGCAGCACTAAACTCTTCTCCTAGCAAAGTTTTCAGGACATATGCATTTCCAGGCACGCATCTGACCACTCTGAAAGGACCTTCCCAATTTGGAGACCATTTACCGAATGCACTGTATTTAGTTCCAATCGGTAATATTGCTTTCCAAACTAAATCTCCTTCTGCAAATTGCTTGACTTTCACCTTCTTGTTGTAATATTTAGCAACTCGCATTTTATTTTTCTCAACATTTTCCAAGGCCCTGAGACGAATCATATGCAAATCTTCTAATTCATCCATCATTAAATCATTATAATCTTTAGAACTTAAATCTTTTTGCAACTTTATTCTCCTTGAGTCTGACTGCATCTCCCATGGCAAGATAGCATGATGTCCATATACCAATTCATAAGGAGACGTCTGTGTAGCCCCATGTGGAGCCATTCGGTAAGCCCATAAAGCCTCATTTAATACCGAATGCCACTTTCTTGGCTTCTGATCAATCTTCTTCTGTATAATTTTAATCATAATCTTGTTAGAAGCCTCTGCCTGACCATTAGCTTGGGCATAATAAGGAGAAGAATTCAACAATTTGATGCCCATACTTTCAGCAAAATTTCTGAACTCTGAAGATGTAAACTGAGTTCCTTGATCTGTGGTGATTGTTTGAGGAATTCCAAATCTGTAAATGATATGTTCTTTAACAAATTCAACCATATTCTCTGATGTCACCTTCTTTAATGGAATCGCCTCAACCCACTTAGTAAAATAATCGGTTGCTAAAAGCACAAACTTATGCCCCTTGCTAGATGAAGGATTTATTTGGCCAATCAAATCTATTCCCCATCCTCTGAATGGCCATGGCTTGATAATAGGATTCAGGACCGATGCTGGAACTCTTTGAATGTTTCCAAATCTCTGGCAATCTTGGCATCCCTTGTAATATTCAAAGCAGTCTTCTAGCATTGTGGGCCAATAGTACCCAGTTCTCCTAATAACCCATTTCATTCGGTAAGCCGATTGATGTGCTCCACAAAGCCCATCATGCACTTCACTTATCAGCCTTTTTGCTTCTTCTTGACTTAAGCAATGTAACAGCACCCCATTCAAGGATTTATAATATAAATTATCATCAAGAAGAACAAACTTTAAAGCTTTATACCTGAGCTTTCTAGAAACCTTTCGGGATGGATTCTCCAAATAATCAACAATTTCTTTTCTCCAATCATCTTCTGCTAGATTACTCCCGAAAGCATATACATCATTAGCAAAAACTTCTTGAAGCTCTCTATAACCCGAAGCACTTTGAGCTAATCTGTTCGCCTCTCCATTGTCTCTCCTAGGAATATGCCGCAGAATTACTGACTGAAACTCCTTTAAGATTTGCTTGCATTCCTCATAATAATTCCTTAAGATATCGTTTCTGCACTCATATTCGCCATTTAGTTGCCTTACGACTAATTCTGAATCTCCAAAAATTTCAACTGCAATGGCCTTTGCTTCTCTCAAGTATCGAAGTCCTCTGAGCAACGCTTCATACTCGGCTTGATTATTAGTGACAGTAGGTTGAATAGGAATAGCAAATTCAAATACCTCTCCTTTTGGCGAAATTAACAAAATACCTACTCCACCACCTTTGTCACATGAAGATCCATCGAAGAATAATACCCAAGGAGTAATTTCAAGCAAATTAGCTGATGAATCGCGATGTTCAGTAATGAAGTCAGCAATAATCTGTGCTTTAACAGCTTTTGCCGATTCAAACTTTAACTCAAATTCAGACAAAGCTAAAATCCATTTGCCAATCCTTCCGTTCAAAATTGGTATAGACAACATGTGCTTTATCACATCAAATTTTGAATACACAATGCATTCGGCATGTAGCAAGTAGTGCCGAAATTTTGTACAGGAGTAGTAAACACATAAACAAAGTTTCTCGGTAGCCGAATACCTCGTTTCGGGATCAAGCAATTTCCGGCTAAGGTATGCAACTACCCTTTCCTTTCCCTCAAATTCTTGTATGAGGGCCGATCCAATAGTTTGGGTATCGGCCGCCACGTACAACTTAAAAGGCTTGTTTAGCTGTGGAGGTACCAATACTGGTGGTTCTTTCATGTATTCCTTGATCTCATCAAAAGCCTTTTGTTGTTCGTCACCCCATACAAATTTCTGATCCTTCTTGACTTTTAGCAGTGAAGAGAAAGGCAACACCTTTTGTGATAAGTTTGATATGAATCTTCTTACGAAATTGATCTTGCCAAGTAATGACTGTAATTCCTTAAGATTAGTTGGAGGAACAACTTCATCAATGGTTTTCATACTTTTCTTGCCAACTCCTATTCCTCCTTCATGCACCAGAAATCCCAGAAATTCTCCTGCCGAAACTCCAAAAGCACATTTATTTGGGTTCATCTTGAGCCCATGTTTCCTAGTGCACTCTAGAGCTTTCCTTATGTCGGCCAAATGTGCTTCATGATCCAATGACTTAATCACAACATCATCAATATATATCTCCACAATCTTGCCGATCAACTCATGAAAAATATAATTCATGGCTCTCTGATAAGTTGCACCAGCATTCTTCAAACCAAACGTCATGACAACCCATTCAAACAACCCTATATGTCCTGGACATCTGAAAGCTGTTTTCACTATATCTTCCAATGCCATAAAAATTTGATTGTACCCTGCATTACCATCCATGAAACTAATCACTTTATATCCAGCAGCAGCATCAACCAACGAGTTAGCAATAGGCATTGGATATCCATCCATGGGTGTAGCTCTGTTCAGATCTCTAAAGTCTATGCAAACTCTCATCTTCCCATTTTTTTTGTACACAGGAACAATATTAGAGATCCATTCTGCATATCTGCATGGCCGAATAAAATTTGCTGCTATTAATCTTTCCACTTCTTTCTTTACATCGGTCAACACTTCATCTTTGTAGATTTTCCGGGGTGGTTGCTTGTAAGGTTTATAACCAGGCTTGATCGGCAATCGATGCTCAACAATGGAACGATCTAAACCAGGCATCTCCGAATAATCCCAAGCAAAGCAATCTTTGTATTCTTTTAACAACTCAATCAACTTTTCTCTGAAAACTGAATCCAAGCTAGCACTGATGAATATCGGCCTTGGTTTGTCACCATCTCCAATGTCTACTTCTTCTAATTTATCAGCCGACACAAATCCATGTCCTAGCTTCCCGTCAGTCCCATCGATTGGATTATCCATTAAAAATTACTAAAAGAGCCGACTGCTTCGATCGGCTGTTGATCACTGCTGACTGGCTCAACAGGACCTTCTCCCCAGTCCTTACCTGAGAAACAATCTATGCCTTGATATTCCCAGAAGGCTGGTTCCACATTAGCCACACTAATTGAATCATCTGCTGGGACAATTTCCACTTCATCATCTATCCACTGAATAAGCTGCTGATGCATAGTAGATGGAATACAGCAATTCGCATGGATCCAATCCCTTCCAAGTAGCAAGCTATATGCCCCTTTGCCTTCAATAACAAAGAAGGTTGTAAGCAGAATCTTAGATCCAATCATCAGATCTACATGTACACATCCTTTGGTGTCCGAAGGATTTCCAGCAAAATCATTCAAAACTATGCTTGTTGGCGTTAAATCTCCAGGGCTCATGCCAAGTTTCCTGAATGTATTGTATGGCATCACATTAACAGCAGCTCCACCATCAACAAACATCTTCGTCAGTGGCTTTCCGCTGACATATCCTCTTAAGTACAGTGGCTTCATGTGCCGATTCTGGACTGGCTTCTCGAAAATAGCTTGCTTATTCAATACCAATTGTGCCATTAACCCACATTGCTCGGCTTCATCCACTTCTGACAATATCTCTTCCTGTACAATTTGATTAGCTGGAGCCATAAATTCATTCGGCAAGAAACATACCATGCATGTAGGAGCCGAATGACCCGATTCGTCAGGTTTGTCTTTTGGACGCCATATCGATCTCATCCTGGTTCCTGCTCGCTTCAACTCTTAATTCCTCAGGCGCTGGACTCTTCTCTTCTGGCTCTTTCTTAAACCAGGTGGACACCACTGTCCTTTCTGCCAGACATACTCACGATCTTCTTCTTCATGATCAATCCATCTACGATCAGCATGTCTTTTCCTTGGTTGATCATCATTCTTATATATTTTTAAACGCCGATCATCACTAGGATGTATCCTTCCAATTCTTTCGTGGACGGATCGGCGATTGGCACCATTTTGCCTATGTTCGACATATCCATTATTGCATTCAGGACAGTTATTCCATGTAGGCAACTTTAAACCCTCGTTCCAACAGTGTCTGAAGAAGACACAATCCCAATGTGCACGTTCTCGTTCTCGGACATATTCCTCTTGTTCTTCCTCATACCTCTTTTCTTCGCACCTCCTCTTCTCCTCCTCGTACTCGCGTCTCTGATAGCGTTCTTTTTCTTGCTGACGCTGCCACTTATTGAGGAGAATGCGCGATGTGACTCTGAGTTTAGAAGATTTCCCAATTTCAAATCGGCTATTCGGAAAACGAGGCTTTTCCTCGCGAATCTGTTCGATCATGATTTGCCGATTAGGATCGATTGAGCCATTCTGCTTCGCTTCCTTCGACGTCAGGACTTTCATCTTTCCCTTTTCTTCAGATTTGGCAACATTCACCATATTGATTGAGAACCCAATCATGTTCTGAGGAAACGGGTTATTGTCCAACTTCATCTTATTGTCGAATTTCAAATGCCCTTCTTGGATAGCTTTCTGAATCCTCACTCTAAAAACCCTGCATTCATTGATGGAATGAGAATTTCTATCATGGAATCCACAGTACCTTTTATCTTTCACTCCATCAGGCCGAAGCATAGAATGCCCCTCTGGTAGCTTGATCCGGCCTTCTTTTACAAGATAGTCAAACAATTTATCTGCCTTAGTTACATCAAAATCATAGGTGCCCTTATTCTGTTTAATCCACCTCTGATTCACCATGACTGGTTCTTTGCCCCACACTATCTCTGCTGCAGCTATCTCCTCACTATCTTCATACTCATCTCCTTGATCTGCTCTTTCAAGGAATTGGTTATAGATATCAGCTACATCATTATGTTTAGCAAATCTGGCATCTTTCTTGAAACCATATGCCTGGTTACTCATTAAGGCCAATCTGTGTGACAACTGGCCCAGATCATCGAACTCCATTCCAAATAGCTTTTCCCGAATGGCAGGCAGCATGTCAGCTACAGCCATACCAGCTAGCTGGTCATTAGGTATGTTCAGAGAAAAGCACATGCTCTTTGTTTCCCTAAATCTCCTGAGGAACTCCGTAGGTGTCTCATTATTTCTCTGCCTTAAGCTGGTCAAATCAACCAACTTTTTCTCGGTACTGCCAATGTAGTAATGAGCATGGAATTTCTGCTCCAGGTCTTTCCAAGTACAAATTGACTGAGCAGGCAAAGAAGCAAACCATGTAAAAGCTGGACCCGTCAGCGACAAAGGAAAGTATCTGATTCTGAAAGCCTCATCTGCTGAAGCTTCTCCAAGCTGCATCAGATATCGAGCTATATGTTCCATGGTGCTAGTATCGTCTTGTCCTGAGAACTTAGTAAACTCTGTAGGCACCTTGACTCTATTCGGCAATGATACCCTTTGGTACCATTCTGGGAAAGGAGACGAGTACATGTACCCCTGATTTTTAGGCTTCAGACCGAATTGATTTTGCAATACATCGGTCATCTTTTGCACCATGAGGTCAATATTGGTATCTTGATTCCCTGGTCTTCCAGCAGGCATCCCTGTAGTACCAACATACCCGGGATTCGGGAGAGCATCAATAGTATTGTAATCCATGAACTCTGAATATCCGTTTCCATACATATCCCTTTGCAGCCTGTTGTTCAGAGGGGATATCTTGTAAGCAGAAGCAGGTAAATCTCCCTTGGTGCCGAATGCCATATTACCATATGTACGAGGTTTCGGCAATGCATGCTGGAGCTCTTGCTGAATCGGCTGTCCACTCGCGTCTTTGGTTCCAGAAGCTTCAGTTTCTTCAGTACCTTTACCATGACGCTTTGGGATCGATGCTTGAACATTGAAATATGTTGGGCCACCAAGTTGTCCATGCGCTTGCTCAAAAGGCTTATCCACGTGTTGACCAAAGATGTTGACCAGTATGAGCCGAAAACTGTTCAGGAATGCAGCATTATGATTGGTCATTGTTTCTCCTAAAGCCCTGTACAACAAGCTAGAGAACTTCTCCCTTTCTTCATCTTCAGTAAGATCAGATTGTCCCGGCAAAAGAACTCTTGGCAGATCTGACTTGAGAAACGGTGCACCACTCCTGTTCTTAGCAAAAGACAGCAAGCATTTCTTGATGAACTGATCTGCAGCAGTCTTCACCATTTGTTGATGTTCATCAGACAATTCTTCGAAAGTGACATCCAAAATGTCTTTTAATTCAGGCATCTTCGAAGCTTGTTGGTCCCACCGAGCGTGCCAAAAAGTGTGTTGACGTAAAATCCGCACTTCACGCCAAGCACACAGCAAGCCGAATTAGCTAGCTTTACACGTGACCCGAGCGTTTGAATCCGAAAGCGTGCCAGTCAATTTTCCTGAAAACTGACAAAGGGAGAAAAGATGTTCAAATAACACCTGGAACGTACCGGGTAATACCAGATAGTTCCATAATTGCGATTACGGAGCCAGTTTCGAACGACATATAGCTACAGAGAAGCTATCCGTCAGCAGTTAAAGCATCATTCGGCAATCGGCAAAGCACGCAGGAAGCGCACTGCCGAATGCGTGACGTAAGCATGACGAAAGATCGGTATTTGACTGAATAAACATTGTAACGCATATTCATAACCGATTAACGAGGAACAGAGCATGATAAATAAATAAAAGGGCGAAGACATGACCATAATTTCATAATAAACAAGAATGCATAGACTAAAAGCACTAGTCTACCGCATGTCTAAGTACTTTTCAACCCGTCGAGCATGAAACAAGCAAGTTAATCCACCGCATGATACGACTTGCTTGGAATCACACCACCAACCAAGAATAGATCAATCCACCGCATGATATACTCTAAACATGGAAGGCTAAAAGCATTCTTTATTTAAAACAAAACCTTGAACATGTTTCGCTCGTGGCGATACTGCCGAATACAGCTATATAGCCGAATCGGGTTCCATGAAGAAGGAACATGCTTCGTTGGTGATGATAGGTCTATCAGATCGAATCGAATTCTAATCCACCGGATGATTAGCTCTAAGACGACCCAAAAACCTGCATCCACCGCATGATACCCGGTTCTGTCAAGATCTACACAAGACCAACGAGCTTGGACCCGCAACACGTGGCAATCCAGATTGACTTCGAATTCGGCTATGGAAACGCAGCGCATTATGAGCTAGAACCGAATCTAATCAACCTGGACTGGGCAAAAGAGTGTTGTAATGAATTAAACATACAGGTAAAATCCAGAGCAACACATGGTAACTTAATGGATCTATCAGATCTTGCCAAAATCCAATAGAACCGATAACTTGTTCCAAGCTAAAACTTAGCCCACCGCATGGCTCATGATCTAACAATGGAACCTTCCTGAACCAAAGCCTAAATCCACCGCATGATACTAGGCATGGTGCAGGGTTGCCGGTACTTACGGAGGTCGACGGATCGATGATTCCTCTCGAAGAACTCGACGACTCAACTAAAGGACTCGAAGTTGGCACGGGGCCGGTTTGTTGTATGATTGATTGAACTCTTTTTTTTACAACTACCATGGGTCTATATTTATACCCAGGTTTTGACACGACTCCTAGTTGATTACGATTACATTATTTATTTCCTAAAAAGATAAACGTCGGGGCACCGTATCCGTCTTGCATTCGAAGTTCAACCAGCCTTTTCCTTACACTTGATCCACGTCATCACGCACTCCCGAATTCCTCCTGTGGAATATTTTCCTGCCGAATGACAATGCATTCCCGACCGCAGAACGTCTTTACCGAATGCTCTGGGGAAAAACTTCTTTGCCGAATGATATCTTTTCAACGAATCCGGCCCACATGTCAGCCTCTTCCTGGTCCTGGAGGTGCAAACCCAAACGAGGAACCAAACAAGTCACCCTCTGAAGTAGGCATGTATGGCATGGTCCCCGGAGCACCAACTGACTGTGGAGGGGGTGGCGGAGGCTGTGAGCTCGACCCGACGTGTCCATATCCAAATATGTCACCATACTCCTCAAAATAGCCCGCATTCATGTGATCAGTCATGATATCTCGAAGCGGGGGAATCTCGGGCAACTCAAGAGGTGGTGAAATAGGTGACGGAGGATCATTTGGACTCAATGTTGTGTGTAATCTCTTGATTGCATCTCGAGTCTTCTTGTTCTCAATTCTCTGCTGCCTAACATCAACCTGGACGTCCCTCTGGCCTTTGCAAATGCCTGTGAACATAGATATGAATTTCCGAATGGGAGAAGTCCTTTGCTCAGGATAGGCGCTGCTGCCAGGCCCAAACCAGTCAGACCGGTTTGGGGAACCGGTTAGACCGGTTTGCCCTGGCTGCAGCTGACGGTGCTACTGCTGCTGAGTTTGAGCTCCTCCTTGCTGTCGTGTAGGCTCATGCTGCAGAGGTGGATCATCCTGAGGTGGAGAAGGCATCCGGAACTTGTGAGGAACAGGAGGGCGAAGTGGCTTATGTGGGGTATCCTTCTTGATTTTGAGACTAGTGACCCTCTCTATGATAAACATGATGAACGGACTGTAGGCGCAAATCTTTTGAGGGCTCTCAGAAATGGTCTTGATCTCATGCCAAATGAAATCAGCAACGCTAAATGGAGGAGTCTCCTCACCAATCCTCAGATAATACATCAAATTTCTCATGTAGAGTGAGATTTCTGAGGTGTTGCCATCTCTAGGAGTGTCTTTCTGAGCAATCTATAGAGAGACCCATAGTAGGTGTAGAGACCACTCACTTTCCCCCAACTGCCACGCTGATCTCTGGGATACATGAACTTTATCTCTGATGGTTCCATAACACCTCGGTCATGTATCCTAACTGTGTCATCACTCTCATGTCAAACTCTTAGAATAGAAGCAAAGTCAGAAAAGGTGACATGAAAGCGCTGTCCCTCTGTCATCCAGTGCATAGCTCTTTCTCGCTCACCATTCTCCTCATGATAACCGAAGAACACAGTAGCATAGAACTGAGCAATGACTTCCTTGTTCCAATTGTGCTTGAAGCCCATGAGGTGTTTGACACGTTTTTCAGAACACGCTCTGATGATCTCATTGAACACAGGATTGTCTTGCTTGATCATGTATTCCCAGTCAATATACTGTGCATCTGATGTGATCTTGGTCTTCTTCATAATAGCTGTGGCATAGAAGTCCTGCTGAAAAAGAGTCCAGAATCTATAATCTGTAGCTGTCTTATCCACATCAAGTGGACTAGTCCTCCTCAACCTCCTCACTGTATCTGTCATCCCACCCACAGAGTAATCTGTCACTCTCCTACTAGCTGGGCCAGTGGGTCGGCAAATCTCCAGAATGAGAGGGGCATTTTCATCAGCAGTGTCATCATCATCTGCCCCCTCATCCTCATCATCTCTCGCTGCCATCTCCTCCTCCTCATCATCGTCACCACCCAATTGATCACGCCGATATACAACCCTATAGGTTTCATCCTCAACCTCATCTTCATCATCGGTGGTGTTTCCAACTTCATCAACTTCTTCAATCTGCTGCTCGGCTGTCCTCTTCGGCCTTCTAGGCCTTAAAGATCTGCCACTAGCCGTACCCGAGCTACTGCCCCCGGGTGTATCAAACTTCCCCTTTTTGATTCTCTCGGCATGTGATCCTTTCGGCATCTTCACTGTCCTTTCTGGGTCAAGATAGGTGGATAAACAAGATATAAGTGCCCAGAAAAAGATTGACTCAAGAATAGGATTAATAGAGAGCACCAAACAAGTTTTGGGTCAGCTCAGGGCCAAACCGGTCATACCGGTTTCAGAAGCCGGTCAGACCGCTTTTGCCTGAGCTGAGCCAAAACTAGTTGGGGGCCAATCTGGACAGAGTTTGATATGGAAATTAGAAGAATGTTGCAATATAAGATATCCCTAGTCCATATGTAGACAAGCACGCTGCATAACAAGGACTTGGGCCTTCACTGCCCAAACCGGTCAGACCGGTTTACCAAACCGGTCAGACCGCTTTGCGCAGTGGAGGTGCAAATCCTTGTTGCGCAAAATGTAGCCCACCAAATCAATTCATCTCTTAGGGATAGGTTCCTAGGAATACTAGAAGATGTTCTACCAAAGGGTTTTGAGAGATATGCATTGAGTTCATAGATCGGGCGACGGGAAGATTTGAATACCTTGAGGACCTTGAACTCGAGAGGAGATGAAGATATGAGTGCACAACTCTATGGGGATTTGATCTAGCAGCCTTGGAGCACTCCAAAACGGAAGAGAGAACGACTTTTCCTTGGTTGAATCTTCAAATCGCCATGGGAGGTCCTCCTTGCGGAGAAGAACAGGAGAGAGAATGGCTGGGGTGGTGAATGAATATGGGAGGAGAGAGGGAATCACGGGATGAGCTAAATCCATGAGGGCCCGCTGTCCTGGTCAAACCGGTCAGACCGGTTTGGGAAACCGGTCAGACCGGTTTCGCCCAGACAACAGGGAAAAGATTGAAATAAGAGCATTTGATCTTCCAAAGCTTGCTCACTTGTCTTGAGAAAGTATATGATGGTCCAGGTATCCAAACTCTCAAGATTGTCCATAGAATAGATAAGATTTCCAATAAATCCTTTTTCTTTTGTTTCTTCCGAAAGATATGGGAGATGATAGATAGATAAAAGATTTATGGACTTGAGAAAATCTCACCATTTGTGACTAGCCATCAATCAAGCAAAGTTAACTATAGTCACAAATAGATCGACAACGGTCAAAAGACCAAAAACTCAAATATTTTCAAAATCACACAACCTATCATGCTAGTTGGATTTTTCAAAATCTAACCTATGTCGCATAATCACATGCACTCATATTGAGCTATAGACCATGTTAGTATATTTGGCTCACACCTCACTTAAACAATATTTGACACCAAGTCAATTGTTAAGAAGGTGTCGAACAAATATCCAATCGGTGCACAAAACTCAATGTACTTGCATGCGAATGCACATACTAGCATGATGTAAAGCCTAGATGCACAAGGTAAATACTAGTCAAATAAAACATACCTTTGCCTCTAGCTAAACTTGTTGTGCAATATAATCAAATTTTATTCATATGCCCTCTTTCATGATATATGCCAATTCTTAGACAAAAGAGAGACAACATATTAAATTGCACAACAACTAGTTTCATAATCAATGACCTTTGTATGTGGATGCCAAAAAGATCATTAATTATAAAACCTCGCAATATAGACCAAATTCCTTTTTTTAGTGCATATTTGATTAAATGTGTATGGGAGGCTCTCATGCACCGGATTTGAATCACAAAAGATTAACAAAGGAATTTAGACTATATTATGATGAGTTGCCAAGACATAGATTAAACACGGGATCCAAGGTATGAGATGGCACAAGTTTACCGCTTTGGATCATAGATTGAGTTGACAACTCCGATTGAGAGAAACATTCTCTCACCATTGAGACTACAAGTTCACTAAAAGAAACGTTAGTCTCAAGGACACAAACGTTGAAGTAACCTCCCCCTCAATATGTGCATCATGCTTGGATTACATGGGACATGCATATTGTCTCGTTAAGGACTTGGGAGGATTAAGTCAACATTTGGTCAACGGCACAAAATAAATTGCTCATATTCAAAAGTGCCAAGAAAAACTTACAACTACGTAGGTGCAAGTTGATGTACATATGCCAAAAAATGATATCCCAAAGAAATAACTCAAATATATATTCATTTCACACTTGACAATCAAGTTGCAACATTCTGGGCCAAACCGGTCAGACCGGTTTGGCAAACCGGTCAGACCGGTTTTGCCAGAATTTGCCTCTGTCGGAAATTTCCGGTCTAGAGCCCAATTTACGGCAAATGCGACGGAAATTTCTGGTAGTCAGCGTAAATTTCCGGTGAAGCACAACCATATGGTCATATTTGAGTCTCGAAGCACCGGGGATTAATTCTCTGCAAATTTGACACAAAAATGCTCTACTAGGGAGCCATTAGACATACCACGTGGCATATGTTTAAATCATTAATTAAAATCTTCATTTCTCATGAATGTGCCAAAGTTGCAACTTGTCTGGGCCAAACCGGTCAGACCGGTTTTGCCAGACATATACCTATTGGCGTGGATTTCCGATGTTTGATTCAAATTTCGTCGGAACTTGATCCACTGCAACTTAACACAATATTGCTCTGCTAGAGAGCCATTAAAAGCATCACATGGCATATATGAATTAAAGTTTAATAAAGAAATCTAAGTCACTATCAAGCGTCTCATGAGTCAAAGGCTTAGAGACATTTGATCCTACCAAAGGCACTAGTGACTCGGATTTAATCAATTTAAGCGCAAAGTTACCGAGATGTCATTGGGTATAGAGTATGAAGCGGAAGCAATTTTTCTTGGCTTGCTAGTGAATTTTTGAAGATTGTCATTCAAGCCAAGCCACCAATGCATCTCGTAGTCCCTACAATCTCATCAAGCATGCTTTGGTACCCAACTCGTGTTGGGTCCGATGTTGTTAGTTCCAATATGCTTAGGGACCCAAATAGCTCTTGTGCCGCTCCTTGGAGAACGAATCACTTTGGTGGCACAAGGGGTTTTTGGAGAATCCCCCAAGCTTCACTTTTGTAGAATGAACAATGTCGGGTTTAGTAATTTTACCATTGGGACAATCTTTACCAAAGTGTCCTTTCTCCCGACATGAGTAGCATATCTTGTGCTTGATGTTAGTTGCCTTCTTCTTGTGTTGCTCGGTAACCAACTTTTCCCTGTACTTTGCTTGTGCCTTGAGAAATCCTTTGTTGAGCTTTATTTGGGGCTTTTCTTGGTGTAGTCCCACGTTGCTTGGACATGAAGCAACTTGATGCCCTTTCTCAAGGCAACCAAAGCATCTTCTCTTCTCCATATTTCTTTGTCTTTTGGAGAGAGTTGGCTTGCCTTCTTTCTTAGTGAAACACTTGGCTTGAGCCAAATTTTCACTATTGCTTTGATCTTGGTTTGTGTAGGACTTGACTTGATAAATGTAAGAGCTTTGCACGGTAGATCCCTTCTCAAGCTTCTTCACCATGGATTCACGGTTATCTTGAGAAGGTTGTGCATTGCTCTTCCCTTTGAGAGTTGTCAAGTTCTTTGTGAGTCTTTCCACCTCTTGCTTGAGTTCTTCATTTTCCTTTGCAATGAGGTCATCACTAGACTCTACACACACTTCATCATACCAAGATCGTTTTGCTTGAGAGCAACATGGGTTAGCACATGATAGATTATATTGAATTTGAGAGCAAGTGCATATGTGAGATTGAGGTTCAATTGATTTTACCGAAGTGATTATAACCTCATGAGCAATCTTTAATGAAGCATATGATTCTACAAGTTTTTCATGAGAACACAAAAGTTCTTCATGTGTCGCTTGTAGTATCTCATGCTTACTACCAATTAATTCTAATTTTTGCTTGAGCACTTTGTTTTCTTTTTCTATGGAAGCCATATGAAGAGCATCACAAGTATAATCATCAACAATTGCATCATACTTACAAACCAAAGTGGCGTTTGAGAGTTTGACTTCCTCAAGCTCTTTGAGAAGAGCTAGGATAGTCTCATCCTTTGAGTTCTCTGCCTTCTCGTCTTCTTTGGACTTGTAATATATGAGTGCCTCATCATTGGAGGGTGATATTGCTTGTGAGCTTGAAACTTTGCTTGCACGGCGTCAGCCTCCCTTTTTGCAGCCAGCTGCACGCTTCCTGCCCAAACCGGTCAGACCGGTTTGAGAAACCGGTCGGACCGGTTTCTGCAGTGAAGTGGCAGCTGAGCCGTCATGCTCTTGTGGATCCACGGTGGTCATCACATGAGGCTTGGTGCATGTATTTGATGATGTAGAGCACTCCTCATGTGACTTGGCTCCTTTTTGGTCTTGCGTGTTGCTTTTGATGTTGCCATATAACTCCTCAATTCAAGCCTAAATAAGATGAGCATCGAATAGAGTTGCTTCATCTTCTAGAATCAATTCTCTAACTTCATTGCTCACAACATCAAATAAAAAGTTAGCGACACGAGCATTGTGTTGAAAGCAATTCATCTCATCTTCGGTTGGATTGGACATGCTCCAATCAACACTAGGATGATCAATGTCTTCAACTACAACCCGCTCAAGAATAGGACTCATGGCCCTAAGATCATTAAGCACATGAAAAGGCCAAGTTGAATAATTTGAGCCGTCACTAGCTAGTGGCTCATAGGTTACCTCACAAGTGGTCGACATCTTTCCTCACGGCGGTTAAGCTTGGATGTGAGGCCAGGCTCTGATACCAATTGAAAGGACCTTGATGTCACCTAGAGGGGGGGTGAATAGGTGAATCTGCAAATTACAAACTTTTTCACACAGTTAGTACAGAAACCGGTCAGACCGGTTTCCAAAACCGGTCAGACCGCTTTTAAGAAAGCGGTCAGACCGCTTTGCCAAAGCGGTCAGACCGGTTTTCACAGAGAAAACCAACTATGTAAATTAACCCCCTCTACAAGTTCTAGCACAAACCAAACTTAGTGATGGGCTCCTGTAGATGA
Source organism: Echinochloa phyllopogon (assembly GCA_033239725.1). Classification (NCBI taxonomy): domain Eukaryota; kingdom Viridiplantae; phylum Streptophyta; class Magnoliopsida; order Poales; family Poaceae; genus Echinochloa; species Echinochloa phyllopogon. The sequence continues at coordinate 15,442,715 of BTCW01000003.1, read as the reverse complement.
TAACTAGCAGGTTCACTTAGTACCTGCACACAAGTAAAGCACACTCAAGTAGAACGATGCGGAAGCGAATATAAATGCTAGAATTGAGCTCGTGAAGTAAAACAAGAGACAAGGATTTGTTTTCCCGAAGTTCGGAGTTCACCGCTGCCACAAAGGCTTTCACAAAGACACGATGAATCCTAGTCTCTGTTGAGGGCCTACGAAAGGCGGGCTTATCCACTCCAAGCCACTTTCCTCGGATTCCACTAACTTTTGACCCTTTTCCACGAAGGAGGCAAGGCCAGCCTTTACAACCAATCCGTGGCTTACCACACACGAGGTAGCTCACCGGCGACGCCTAGCCATCTAGGAGGATTCACCTCCAAGAGTAACAAATGCTTCAATGGTTGCTAGACTTCACCGGAAGTGCTCAAGACTATGGATATGCTCTTTGCTGCTGCAATTAGCTCACTCAATCTTTCTATATCTCATACACAAAGCATCCCTCAACCCAAATCCAAAGATATGAACTAAATCAATCAACTCTCACAAAGAGAGGTTTGGGGAGAGCTTGCTGGTGCTTGGGAAGGCTCTAGGCGTGCAAGAATGGCAAGGCAACCAGCAGCCCTCAAAGGAGAGGGCCAAGGGGTATAAATACCCCAATCCCAAAAACTAGCCGTTATAGCCGTTGGAAACCGGTCAGACCGGTTTACAAACCAAAGTAGCCGTTATGCCTGTCAGAGCCCCAAACCGGTCAGACCGGTTTCCCAAACCGGTCAGACCGGTTTGGGTCGACTCAGCACACTTTGCGTCCCAACAGCGGTCAGACCGCTTTCCAAAACCGGTCAAACCGGTTTCACCCCAACAGCAGGTATGTGTGAAACAACATTGCATCACCCAATAAATGTAACACACTAGCAAATTGTCACTTAGAATACATAAATAGGTTCAACACACATAGTAGCACACATTACAAATTCTCAAGTCCACAAATAGATAAAGTACGAATTTATTACACCCAAACCGGTCAGACCGGTTTTCAAACCAAAGTAACCGTTGTACCTGTCAGAGCCCAAACCGGTCAGACCGGTTTGGGTCGACTCAGCACACAAAGTCCCTAAAGGACTTCTCTCTAGAGGTTATCTCTCATGGGTTGATCTATTGAGCACTTTTTGGTGTTGTCAACACAACTAATGTTGCATCCCTCTTGATAGTACGACATTTCTAAACTCAAGATAAAAACAATAAATAGAATCTACCACTTGAGCTTTTATATCTTCATTGGTGCCATACTTGATCATCTTCAACTTGAGGGCTTCAACATTTCATGTCTTTGCTGAGCAAATCCAACTTGAGCCAATGGCTTAGAATTTCCATTGTATGAAACAATTCATAAGCCATTCCACTATATGATCAATAAAGATTAGATGCTTCGCATTGCTTCACTTGATATGACTTGATCGACGTATAGAAACCAAACTATAATGTTAGACTTTTCCACAAACAAAGTCCCTCGGCTACAAGACCAACTTGCCCTTCACTTTGTTAGGAATGTCACTCGCATCTAGCTTGATCCCTTCCGTCCTCTCTTGCCAAATTAAGCTACGCTTTGCATTGCATCATTAATGAAATCCACATTGAATATCCTTGTCATCAATTGATTTGAAATGTCTTCAATATTATTTTGTATGTTGTCTTGTATGTTTTCTTTGGTAGATAACTTGTCCATAAGCATCAATGCACTTGAGACCATATACTAACCATAGAATCATGTCTCATTTTGAATATAACCATTGCCATGGATCAAGCCCAAAGAAATCCCAATTTCTTCAATTATTTTTGTCCCAAAAACCTTTGACAAGTATCCTATAGATGAGACCGTGTCTCATTTTTCATTTTACTTCACTTGTCATTGTATTGCTTAGTTGCATGGGATCACACTCACTTGTTTGCTCTCATGTCATTTATACCAATAATGAGCTTATATTCTTCAACAATCATATTACATGAATATTCATAAGAATAAAACCCTGCTCATACACTTAAGCAAACAAGTTAAATACAAATCATGTTGTCATCCAAAATCACCAAAACATATAAGTGCCTAGATGCACTTTCAATAACAGTAAAACATTCCTAAGCATTTCTAGCGGTGACTAACATCCAAACAGAGCATTGTCACATTCAAACATTAGTCTAGGTTGTCTAGGAAGCAGTCATAGAAATCAAGGAATGGCTATCCAACCGGGTTTAGCAGTAAAAACATGCAAGTTTTATAAAACAGGCCATGGGTTGTGTTTATAAAAACTAGGACAAAACATGCATCTAAGGATGGTATTGCACTTGCAGTTCTCCCAACCCTCGGGGGATTCCTGCCCGGGGTCTTGGTCTCCAAGCTCCTGCTCGTAACCCTGCTCCTCCTCGAGTCCTTCCTCGTTCACAGCAGAGTCTACGGCACACACAACAAGCATACAATAAATAGAAGGAAAAAGTTTTTGCTGAGCTCCGACAGAGAGAACAGAGAAAGAACGGAAAACGGAGGTGGGGCGATTATTCCTAGGTTATTTTGGATAGCGGTATTGGGAGAGATGGGAGAAAAGGCGTGGTGAAAATTGGGGTCGATCGGGATTAAAAAGACACATGAAATGACGCGTAGTTGGGTTATGGTGGATGTCTTAACATGAAAAAGATTTCATTTGGAAGCTACTGTACATGGCTAGGGATTTATTTGAAGGGTGTAGGGGTATGGTTGTGACACTTCTGGGTGTTGGGAGGGATTTAAATATGTATATATAAAAGGTGGAGGGCTTTGGTGGGAAAAAGAAAGAAGATTAGAAGGGTTTAGGGGCTGTTTTTAAAGAATAAGGACCTAACTGTAAATATAGAAAAGACCGAGGGCCTCTGGCGAAACCAACAGAGAGAGAGGGAATAGTGTCTATGGACTGCGGGTTGATTCGGCCAAAGTTCAAGGGGTTATGTGCAAACGTGCCAGAGAGAGAGGCCTAAGTTCATTGGACGGCGGGTTAGAATAGGGAAAAGTGCAGGGGGTTACGCGCAAATGTTCTTTCTTCCCCGCGAAATAGAGAGAGAGGCAGAGCGGGCGGCGGCGGCGTCGACTGGCCGACTCGCCGTCGATTCGGGCGGCGGCGGGTGAAATTGACCAGGAGGAAAGGACGACGTGGATGCGACGAGTCCACCTATGGTCTTACCACGGGCGGGGACGCAACGTGGGGAGTTGCCCACGAGGGCCAGTAGCGGCGGCGGTGCTGCGGTGGCGGAGGGGGCGATTGGGTTGGCTAGCGAGTGGGAGGTGGTGGTGAGGAAGCTGGCTGGCCTATTTATAGGCGTGGAGGTGAGCCGAGGGGGCGGGCCGACGAGAGGGGCTCGGCGGACGGTGATGGTGGTCGGCGGCGGAGTTAAGGCGGCCGGGATTCGCGACCGTGATTGGTACGGCGGTGCTGTGCGTGTCGCGTTGTGGCGTGCGCGTGGTGAGGCAATGGCGCGTTGGAGGTGGCGCGTCGAGGTGACTGCGGCGGGGCCGGGCGGTGGCGTGCAGGCGTGTGCGGTGGTCGGCGGCGCGTTCAGTGGCGGGTCGGGGTGTGGCGTGGCCGATGCTGCTCGGCTGTGCTGCTGGAGCAGTGGCGGTGCGTGCGAGACGGCGTCGTGGTCAGCTGCGCGTCGACGAGGAGGGCGGACGGCCGGCGCAGAGGGCAGTGCGGCAGCGATGGCGAGGCGGTGGACGGTGCAGCCGTGCGGAGGTGCAGTGCGGTGGCGTGCACGCTTGGCGGAGCGGCTTAGTCGGCAGCGTGCTCGGGTGGACGGCGCGGGGCTGCCGACAGCGGTGGGGCCACTGCGAGGGGCGGCACGACGGCGATGGCATGCGCGGGGGCAGCTGCAGCCGTGCGGCGACGGCGTGACCGTGGTCGGTGCAGCCGGTCGGGGGAGTGGGGCAGAGGGGTGAGCAGGAGGTGGGGCCGGCGGCGAGCAGAGCAGTAGCGCACGGGGGGCAGAGGAAGCAGAGGAGGGGAAAGGAAGGGAAAAGAAAAAGGACAAGAAAGAAAGAGAAAAAAAAGGGGAAAAAGAAAAGGGGAAGAAGAGAGGGGAGGACGGCGGGATTCGCGGCGGAAAGACGACAGGCGTCGACGGCGGTCGGCCAGCGTCGATAGGGCCCGGCGGTCGACCCAAGAGCGGGCGACGCGGGATGGGACGGAAAGGAGGGTGGTGACAACGAGGCGAACAGGGATTCGGCGGAAGCGGGAGCTCGGCGGTGAAAAGATTTTGAAAGCATTTTTACCGGATAATTTATTTAGTGATTTTCCCAGGGAGAGAAACGCGAGCGTTACAAACCTACCCCACTTAAAAGGAATCTCGTCCTCGAGATTCAGTTGTCTCCTAAAAAGGTGGGGGAACTCCTTCTTTAAAGCATCTTCTCGTTCCCATGTAGCTTCCTTTACACCGTGTCTGCTCCACTGTACTCTGCATATCCGCACTTCAGAGTTTCTGGTTCTCTTGGTGACGGTGTCCAAGATTTTGACCGGTACCTCCTGATACCGCAGATCTGTCTGTAGGTCTATCTCTTCTTCCGGGATGTGTTCTTTCTCAGGTACTCTCAGGCATTTTCTCAACTGGGAGACATGGAATACCGGGTGTATATCCGACATTGCTTCGGGTAACTCCAATCGGTGGGCTACCTTTCCAACTTTCTTTTGCACCGGGTACGGTCCGATGTACCGAGGGGCCAACTTTCCATGGATTTGAAATCTGCGGGTCCCCCGGATTGGTGAAACCTTGAGATAGACAAAGTCCCCTGGATTAAACTCCAATTCGCGTCTCTTTTTGTCTGCATAACTCTTCTGTCTGGATTGAGCTGTTTTCAACTTCTCTCTGATTTCAGCTACTTTCTCTTCGGCTTCCTTTATGAGCGCGGGTCCCACTAGTGTACGCTCTCCCACTTCTGACCACATCAGAGGAGTTCTGCATTTTCTCCCGTAGAGGGCTTCAAATGGCGACATACCTAAACTTGCCTGGTAACCATTGTTGTAGGAGAACTCTGCATAGGGTAAACTCTGTTCCCAATCTTTACCATAGGTAAGGACACATGCTCTTAGCATATCTTCCATAATTTGATTCACTCGTTCTGTCTGGCCATCGGTCTGTGGGTGATATGCGGAGCTAAAGTCCAACTTGGTGCCCATAGCTTTATGCAAACTTTTCCAAAATCTCGAGGTGAACTGGGTCCCTCGGTTCGAAACAATTCTACTGGGCACTCCATGTAACTTTACTATGTTTTCCACATAAAGCTTGGCTAGTTTCTCTCCGCCATAATTCGTCCGTACAGGTAGAAAGTGAGCGACTTTAGTGAGTCGGTCCACTATTACCCATATAGAGTCATGTCCCTTCTGCGTTCTAGGTAAACCTACTACAAAATCCATTCCTATCCCATCCCATTTCCAAAACGGAATAGGTAGGGGTTGTAATAATCCCGCTGGTTTCTGGTGTTCGGCCTTAATCCTTTGACAGGTATCACAATGAGCGACAAATTTGGCTATGTCAGCTTTCATTCCTTTCCACCAATAGTTTTGCTTCAAGTCCAAATACATTTTGGTGGATCCTGGGTGAATGGAATATGACGAGTTGTGAGCCTCGTCCATGATTATCTGTCTAAAGTCTCCTTTCTTAGGCACACAAATCCTATCTTTATACCACAGCGTTCCTTTACTGTCGATTCTGAAGTCTGGTGCCTTATTTTCTCTAGTATGCTTCCAGATCCTTACTAAATCCTCGTACGTTCCTTGGGCTTCCCTGATTCGATCCTCTAGGGTGGACTGGATCGTCAGCCGGCGTCTAGTATTCCGAGGGACAATGTGCACATTTAATCATGTCATCTCTTCTTGCAGGTGGGCATCCTTGGGTCTGTAGGGTTTCCAGCTTAGGGCATCTGCCACCACATTAGCCTTGCCAGGGTGGTAATGGATTTCCACATTATAATCCTTGACCAACTCTAACCACCTTCTCTGTCTAAGGTTCAGATCTGGTTGGGTGAAAATATACTTTAAGCTCTTGTGATCCGTGTATATTTCACACTTGTTCCCAATTAGGTAGTGTCTCCAGATTTTGAGTGCGTGCACTACGGCTGCAAACTCCAAGTCATGTGTTGGGTAATTCTGCTCATGAGGTCTAAGTTGTCGGGAGGCATATGCTACAACCTTCCCATCTTGCATGAGAACACACCCTAATCCTTGGCGGGACGCGTCGCAGTAAACGACGAAATCCCTGTGAATATCCGGTAGGGTTAAAACCGGGGCAGCGGTCAGCCTTTTTTTCAACTCCTGAAAGCTCTTTTCGCACGACTCGGTCCAAATAAATTTCTTCTCTTTCTTGAGTAACTCTGTCATGGGTCTAGCTATCTTGGAAAATCCTTCAATAAACCTCCGGTAATATCCAGCTAAACCAAGAAAACTTCTGATCTCACTCACATTGGTTGGTTGTTGCCAGTTTGAGACTGCTTCTACCTTCTCAGGGTCTACTGCTACCCCTTCTGCGGTCAAGACGTGACCCAGGAAGGCTACTTTTTCCAGCCAAAATTCACACTTGCTAAATTTGGCATAGAGCTGGTGCGCTCTCAACTTTTCCAACACCACCCGCAAGTGTTGTTCATGCTCTTCGGCGCTCTTGGAGTAGATAAGTATATCATCAATAAAGATGACGACAAACTTGTCTAGTTCATCCATAAACACCTTGTTCATGAGATTCATGAAATAAGCTGGTGCGTTGGTGAGCCCAAATGGCATTACCGTGAACTCATACTGCCCGTAACGGGTGACAAATGCGGTCTTTGAGGTGTCACTCCCCTTAATTTTCAGTTGGTGGTACCCAGTCCTTAGGTCAATCTTGGAAAAGTACATGGCTCCTTTCAACTGGTCAAAGAGATCATCAATTCTAGGGAGTGGGTATTTATTCTTGATAGTGACATCATTTAGTGCACGGTAATCGATGCACAATCTCATGCTCCCATCTTTCTTCCTTACAAAGAGTACTGGGGCTCCCCAAGGGGATGTGCTGGGTCTGATAAATCCCATCTGTTGCAACTCCTCTAGTTGTTTCTTTAACTCTGCCAACTCTGAGGCTGCCATCCTATAGGGTCTCTTGGCTATAGGAGAGGTTTCAGGGACAAGTTCGATAGCAAACTCTATGTCTCTATCTGGCGGTATTCCCGGTAGAACTTCAGGAAAAACATCAGGATATTCACTGATTACCGGGACTTCTTCCATGGTTTTTGTCTCCATACTAAAGATCATAGGGTTCGGTCCACTTCCTTTGGTGTGACAGGTCACTTGCATTCCATCTGGGTTGGTTAGGTGTACTATTTTGTCAGCACATCCTATGAGACCATGGTGTTTGCCTAACCAGTCCATTCCAAGGATCACATCTATCCCTTTGGATTCTAGTACTACTAGGTCTGCTAGAAACTCTACCCCACTTAAAAGAATCCGTACCCGTGAACAGCCTAGTTGGCACTTAATATCACCTCCAGGTGTTCGGGTTAGTAGGGGTGTCTTTAGTAGTACGGTAGGTATTTGGTGCTTTTCCAGAAAACTTGATGATATGAAAGAATGCGATGCCCCAGAATCAAATAATATTGTTGCCAAAACTGAACTGACTAGGAACTCACCGAGTACTACTCCTTGTGCTCCTTGAGCTTCCTGCGCGTCGATGTGGTTGACGCGGGCTCGTCCATACGTCTGCTGGGTGTTGCTGTTGTTGCTGCTGCCGGGGTTGGTGCTGCGGACGGGTACACGGTTGGCTCCAGACACTGGTGGCTTGGGTCCATTCACCGAGTTGGAGTAGACTGATACCACAGGCTTGCTCCTAGGGTACGGGCAATCAGCGATATAATGTCCGGTCTCACGGCAGTTGAAGCAGGCTCTCGCATTGCTGTTGCTGGCTGTGACTTGACTGACCTTGCTCTGTGAGGGCTTCATGGTGTTCTGGCTCTTGTACTGGTTGTTGGGAGCCTGGGAGCTTGTAGCCTGAAATTGGGTCCTATACTACATGGGGGCCTGGGGCCTAGGTGCAGCGTAACCGGAGCTCCTGGGCTTCTGCGAGCGGTCCAGCTGACGGTTCTTGCTTTCCAGGAACTTGCGCTTGTTCTCTTGCCTTGCATCCATCCTGGCCTTTTCTGTGACAATGGCCTTGTTCATCAGCATATTGAAGTCAGGAAAATTGTGGGAGACTAGCAGGGCTCGAAGGTCTGGGTGTAGCCCTTTGATGAAAGCGTCCTGTCTCTTCGCATCTATCTTCACTTCATCTGGTGCATAACGGGCTAGTTCAGTGAACTCGTGGGTGTACTCTTCCATGGTCTTGTTTCCTTGCTTCAGTGCACGGAACTCATCTGCCTTGCGCCTCATGGTGGCGTCGGGGATGTGGTAGCGACGAAACTCTTCTTCAAACTCTTTCCAGGTGATTGCAGACTCGTTTGGGGAAGCTGCACAGTAAGTGTCCCACCATGCTAAGGCAGTTCTAGTGAGTTGGTGGGAGGTCAGGAGGACTTTGTCACGGTCTCCACATCCAAACGGTTCCATCTTTCTCTTGATAGTTCTCAGCCAGTCATCCGCTTCTAAGGGGTTGCTGGATCCTCCAAAGGTGGGTGGTCTGGTTCTCAGGAAGTTGGTCAACTTGTCACCCGCATTGGGCCTACGGGCTGTCTCCTGACGGCGGCTGGCATTCCACACATTTTGCATGAACAGGGTGTGGTGGTACAAAGCTTGTGCCAAGTTGAAATCTGGCGGCAGTGGGGGTACAACAAACGATCCCTCATTCTGACTTCTTGGATGACTCGCTTCTGGTCCGCCTCCTATAGGCGCTTGTCCTTCGGGCTGGTTTTCTCCCATAGGATCCTGCTGATCCACTTCCTGGTTCTCAGGGTTCTCTCTCCTCCCTTCTGGTGGCTCTCCTCCAGCTGGGGGGGCGCGTCTCTGAGAGGCGCTAGCACGAGTGTTCACCATCTACAGGTTGAGCAAGGCCTTCGTGAGATTGGGTTAGGATGCTGTTTGAGTTGTTTAGATCGCATTTTGAAAAGGCAGAAACACTTCTGCCGAGGCACACACAGCACACAAGCTAACAAACAAGCACACAAGGTTTTATTCAAACAGCTGAGGGGCTACAACACTTGGGGTTCAACAAGACTCGCCCTACAAGGCGGGGTACCGGACATGGTAGGGAAACTACTGCTAGGGATACAAGGGTTCTTCGGACCAAGCTGGCTTCATTCCCATATGAGTGCTTGACTCTGGGTTTACTCGCGGGGCGAGTTTTCTTCTGGGTTAGAGCGCTCTTATGGCGGTGCAAGACGTGCCCGTTCAGCCTCGGTCAAGGTTCCATTCTCTCGAGGCGGCTCAGACGGTCCTTCTTCAGCGGGCGGTGATCCTGCGGGAGTTCCCGACAGTGCCTGAGGGTTTCCCACAACTTCTCCCCATGCCGGGACAGGCGTTCCACTTCTAGTCCAGTCCTGAATACGCAGGTCCCGAGCTTGCCTGAGGCTTTCCTGGGCGACTGCCTCGCTGCTGACAGCAGTAGCAGCTCTTGCTTCAGCTTGGGCCACCTGGACTTGGTGCATGCGAACCGAAAACTCTGCTTGTTCGGCCCGGGAGGTTTGTTCCCTCAGGAGTTCAGCTTGCTCGTCAAAGAGTTGGTCCAAGAAATTGAGGTAGGTGACCACTTGGTACAGAATGGGTTCCTCTTGACGGCGCTGCTCCAAGTTCCTCATGCGGGCCCGCCAGACTGTACTCCTGACGACCGAAGGAAAGTATCTCATTGGGGTGGGGACCAAGTGTCTTTCAAAGATTCCGCACAAGTAGCGGAGGGCTTTCCTGAGAGCCAAGGGGTAGGTGTCCTGGTGCCTGAATCCCGTGGCGGTCGCACGCCATGCTTCGATGGGGTGGAGGTTGCTCTTGGCGACAACTATGACAACTCTGCAGCGTTGGGTCCCACGGTGCTCATACTCCCTGCTGTAGTACCTCGGGTGTTCAGGTACACTGAGGCGTTCCAGCGCGAGGATCAACAGGCTAGCGAAGCCAGGTGTGACTGGGCAGACTCCCTGGGTCCATCCTTCTTCCGCCATCTGAAACCAGGGGAAAAACAAAGATTGAACAGATGTAGGATAAAAGATGATCTTTATTGCATAACATGGTGGGGTACAAAGGTCAGGGATACAACGATGCTAAGATGGTAGTGCTAACTGGATACAACAGACTCTACTCAGGGAGAGGCTAGACTAGGTGCTAAACTAATCTAAGGACTCTACTCTAGACAGACTCGACGTTTCTTCAGAGGGAGCTGATACTCTGGCACTTCATCTTCGGTCTGTGTGCTCGCATCCATGTGGGTCATCTCTGGTTCTCCTTCCATCAACCCATTTTCCCTCCTGTAGGCTTCAAGTCTATCCATATACTCAGAGTAAGCCTGACATCTAGCCTGGTGAGTGGCTAGGGAGCTGACAGCCTGTGTAGCTGTCACCTTCTGTATCTCCAGTTCCCTCTTCACTTCTTCCAACTCTTTTTCCGCCTTCTCGGCTCTGCGGACCTGGTGCCTCAGCTGTCCCGATGTCTCTCGGTACAGCCTGTCTAAGCCAGTGAGGTAAATAGACAAGTGTGACATAGTGTCCTCCATATCTTCATCTCTCCCAAGGTTCCTCATTTGAGCAATCCACTCGCGTCCTCCATTTTCCAGGGGTGGGGCAAATCCCATTGTTGTTCCCACAAGGTACTGCTTGTAGAGTACGCGGAGGCACATCAGGGCTCTTCTTGCGGCTTTGCAGTAGGCATTGGGGCGGTCGTAGCCGGTGGCGTGGACAAACAACCATGGCGGCAAAGTGAAGCATCCCCTCGAAAGAGAGAACTTAATGTGATACAAATACCAGTCCCAGGATGCTGGTTCACATTATTACAACAGATGGTTCAGTAGGTAAACCACATTACGGGAGACGGTGGCACTGCAGGGCCACAACAAACATTACTAACGCTAGACTCCAGATAAAAAAGGTTGATAACATAGAGGTCTTCATCAGAGTGGATATCCATGCGGCTTCAAGCGGGTGACCCTAACACACAGGCAAAGGTTGGGTGCAGAACGAACCCTTCTAAATGACGTCCTCAGGCACAAAGTCTGGGTATGCCTCTGTAACAAAATAAGCAAGGGTGAGTACATACGTACTCAGCAAGCACAACCACAACCACGGAAAGGATACAACAGAAGCATGCAAGGATAGTAACAAGGATGGCTCATGGTTTGTTTGGCAGCAAAGCTAATTTTTACACATGCAAAGGGTTGATTTCCGCAACGGGTTTTCACAAGCATTTCTTTTAGTTGCTACAAAAGAGCATGATTATTTTACTCGCGAGGTCTTACAGCCACCAGATTCCCCATCTGACGTAGCCCAGGCCAAAACCTTTTCTCAACTCAATATTCACCAAAAACATTTTTACACTAAAGCAGGGGACTAGTGAAGTGACCAAGCCGTAACTCGTCCAATGCCGTGGACACGGCTATTCGGATAGGTTTTAACTCTGCAGAGGTGTACACAACCACAAGTAGGCTACCACAACATGAACACCTTGGTGCCAGTGCAGCTCCTATCAAAGCCATTACCCACCATAGCCAAACTGACAAGTTATCACAGACGCGACCAGGGGGTTAGCAACCTACCAACGAGGTTCCACCCAGGGGCATACCTCACATAGATCGTATCCCCGGCTCCATGGCCCTCTGTTGCTCACTAGCACACCACATAACCAACAACTTAACTAGTGGGATTTATGCTAGGCCGTTGCCACATACAACGGTCGAGTGGTGGTACTATGAAATGGGTTAGGCTAGATGACACATCAACATCATCCCAAAAATTGTGATAGGATAGACAACTCCCACCATGCTCAACCACACAGGTTCGAGCTCACCTCGGCATTTCACACAAGAAATACCGTCTGTCTCATCCCACACTGATACTCATTTTATTCACAAAATCCATCTCTTTTATTTTAAAGCACGCACACGGTTGCTTTTGTAAACACCAAGTGATTGTAATGGGGTGTATAACAGTAAAACATTCCTAAGCATTTCTAGCGGTGACTAACATCCAAACAGAGCATTGTCACATTCAAACATTAGTCTAGGTTGTCAAGGAAGCAGTCATAGAAATCAAGGAATGGCTATCCAACCGGGTTTAGCAGTAAAAACATGCAAGTTTTATAAAACAGGCCATGGGTTGTGTTTATAAAAACTAGGACAAAACATGCATCAAAGGATGGTATTTCACTTGCCGTTCTCCCAACCCTCGGGGGATTCCTGCCCGGGGTCTTGGTCTCCAAGCTCCTACTCGTAACCCTGCTCCTCCTCGAGTCCTTCCTCGTTCACAGCAGAGTCTACGGCACACACAACAAGCATACAATAAATAGAAGGAAAAAGTTTTTGCTGAGCTCCGACAGAGAGAACAGAGAAAGAACGGAAAATGGAGGTGGGGCGATTATTCCTGGGTTATTTTGGATAGCGGTATTGGGAGAGACGGGAGAAAAGGCGTGGTGAAAATTGGGGTCGATCGGGATTAAAAAGACGCATGAAATGACGCGTAGTTGGGTTATGGTGGGTGTCTTAACATGAAAAAGATTTCATTTGGAAGCTACTGTACATGGCTAGGGATTTATTTGAAGGGTGTAGGGGTATGGTTGTGACACTTCTGGGTGTTGGGAGGGATTTAAATATGTATATATAAAAGGTGGAGGGCTTTGGTGGGAAAAAGAAAGAAGATTAGAAGGGTTTAGGGGCTGTTTTTAAAGAATAAGGACCTAACTGTAAATATAGAAAAGACCGAGGGCCTCTGGCGAAACCAACAGAGAGAGAGGGAATAGTGTCTGTGGACTGCGGGTTGATTCGACCAAAGTTCAGGGGGTTATGTGCAAACGTGCCAGAGAGAGAGGCCTAAGTTCATTGGACGGCGGGTTAGAATAGGGGAAAGTGCAATGGGTTACGCGTAAATGTTCTTTCTTCCCCGCGAAATAGAGAGAGAGGCAGAGCGGGCGGCGGCGGCGTCGACCGGCCGACTCGCCGTCGATTCGGGCGGCGGCGGGTGAAATTGACCAGGGGGAAAGGACGACGAGGATGCAACGAGTCCACCTATGGTCTTACCACGGGCGGGGACACGGCGTGGGGAGTTGCCCACGAGGGCCAGTAGCGGCGGCGGTAATGGCAGTGGGGGCGGCGGTGCTGCGGTGGCGGAGGGGGCGATTGGGTTGGCTGGCGAGTGGGAGGTGGTGGTGAGGAAGCTGGCTAGCCTATTTATAGGCATGGAGGTGAGCCGAGGGGGCGGGCCGACGAGAGGGGCTCGGCGGACGGTGATGGTGGTCGGCGGCGGAGTTAAGGCGGCCGGGATTCGCGACCGTGATTGGTACGGCGGTGCTGTGCGTGTCGCGTTGTGGCGTGCGCGTGGTGAGGCAATGGCGCGTCGGCGGTAGCGCGTCGAAGTGACTGCGGCGGGGCCGGGCGGTGGCGTGCAGGCGTGTGCGGTGGTCGGCGGCGCGTTCAGTGGCGGGCCGGGGTGTGGCGTGGCCGATGCTGGTCGGCTGTGCTGCTGGAGCAGTGGCGGTGCGTGCGAGACGGCGTCGTGGTCAGCTGCGCATCGACAAGGAGGGCGGACGGCCGGCGCAGAGGGCAGTGCGGCAGCGATGGCGAGGCGGTGGACGGTGCAGCCGTGCGGAGGTGCAGTGTGGTGGCGTGCACGTTGGGCGGAGCGGCTTAGTCGGCAGCGTGCTCGGGTGGACGGCGCGGGGCTGCCGACGGCGGTGGGGCCACTGCGAGGGGCGGCACGACGGCGATGGCGTGCGCGGGGGCAGCTGCAGCCGTGCGGCGACGGCGTGACTGTGGTCGGCGCAGCCGGTCGGGGGAGTGGGGCAGAGGGGTGAGCAGGAGGTGGGGCCGGCGGCGAGCAGAGCAGTAGCGCACGGGGGGCAGAGGAAGCAGAGGAGGGGGAAAGGAAGGGAAAAGAAAAAGGACAAGAAAGAAAGAGAAAAGAAAGGGGAAAAAGAAAAGGGGAAGAAGAGAGGGGAGGACGGCGGGATTCGCGGCGGAAAGACGACAGGCGTCGACGGCGGTCGGCCAGCGTCGATAGGGCCCGGCGGTCGACCCAAGAGCGGGCGACGCGGGATGGGACGGAAAGGAGGGTGGTGACAACGAGGCGAACAGGGATTCGGCGGAAGCGGGAGCTCGGCGGTGAAAAGATTTTGAAAGCATTTTTACCGGGTAATTTATTTAGTGATTTTCCCAGGGAGAGAAACGCGGGCGTTACACAAAGCATCCGCCAAAACGACGACGGCAACTCATCCGTCAGAGGAGCAGATTGTGGCAAAACATCCGCCATACGACGATGATAACGACCAAGACGACCCAGACGATTTGGACGAAATAAGCAAGGGCAGATGCAGAAACCTCCCGGAGGACGATCGGCGACCTCCGTAAGCTGAAGGCTTTGAAGGCCCGCCAGGTGCTCCACCGGTAGAACTTCCAAGACAACACCCAAAGGGATAATGCTGTCCGACCAAACATGGTCTAGGCTTTCACCCAAAAATTCACCGGCGATGTGGGAGAAGGGGGAAGATGATGCCTTCAGCAAGGTAAGCGGCGTCCAGAGACGTCACCATCATTGGCTTTCGCCATCCCCATTCCCACCATCGGCAGGCCGCTGCCCCAACCCCATTCCCACCACCGGCAGGCCACTTGAAAGTCCTTGTTTGGTTTTGGTAATTGAGTGACAACTTAGGTGGACTAATATGTGTTTAAGTGAAATACACAGGTGATTATGTGATGAAGGAGCTCATTGCATATGAGACATGACATGGAGTCATGTGACTAAGTGGAGAAGATCAAGACAAGACTTGGTTTGATGGACCGGTTGCAAGTTTGAAGGGCAAGTTAGAGGCTAAGCGCTGGACCGCGTGGCGGGATGCTTGAGAAATGACTTGGCGCCGATGGACCGTTGCAACGGTGAAGAGCAAGTGGAGTCAAGATTGATGAACCAATGAGTCGCATGATGATATGAAGTGGATCATATCATTTGTGATGATGTTGGTGCATGTGTTGCATCAACAATGGAGAAGATGGAATGGAATGCGCAAGGCAAAGGTATAACCAATAGGCATTTCATTTAACCGGTCATAGGTGAGTAGAGAAGTTTATGACCGGGTTTAGGATAGATGGCCGTACTATCAAGAGGGGCAAACTTGTTTGCATATCGGTCATCTAGTGCCACTTGAGAGATCTAACTTTGCGATGTTGCTAAGATCGAGTGGCGTGGTGAAGAGAGTGAAAAACCCTTTGAGAAATGTTTGTGAAAATGCTAACTCACTCACACATAAGATGGTACACTTATGGAGTTGGCACATTTGCAAATGGGTTGAAGTTTGAATGTTGGTTATGGCTTTGTATGATCTTGGTTTGCAATTCTGTTTTGATCCAAAGTGTTTTGGGTCAAGAATTTAGTTGGGTTGGATAGCCCTCTGAATGAGATTTCCATAGAGTCCAAGATCACCTAATCTGGACATCGGAGCTAAAAGTTATGGGCGTTTTATCGAGTGCCGGTTGTGCTGAAAATTGAGTGGCGGACGGTCCGCGGTTACTGCGGACGGTCCGTGGATACTGCGGATGGTCCGCGGGGACAGTCCGCGGATAGTTCGGACAAGTCTGAACGGACCACTGACGGTCCGCGAATAGGGCGGACAGTCCACGGAAAAGTCCGCAAATTCGCCCGATTTTACCAGAAGGTTTGAGGGTTCAAGATCCAGGGGGTCGGACGGTCCGCGGATGACGAGTTTTTGACCGTTTAGATCTCAACGGCTAGTTTTTTGAATGGCGGACGGTCCGAGGATGAACTGCGAACGGTCCGTGGTAGCCGTTAGAGCTCGGGAAAAGTGTATAACGGCTAGTTTTCCCCTCCCCTCTATAAATAGATGGGTACTCGGGGCTTGGAGGAGGTTGAGCACTTTGGGAATGTGTTTCCCATGGTTGTGCTTGCCTTGGGAGTCCACTAACTCACTTCTTGTTGCAAGATTGCGAATCCATTGCGAGTGAGTGCGAATCTAGTGCATTGCTTTGAGAGATTGTATCGAGTGGCACTAGGTGTTCGTGTTGCAAGCCGGTTTGCTTGTTACTCTTGGAGGTTGCCACCTCCTAGACGGCTTGGTGGTTTGAGGCTCCGTTGAAGCACGCAAGGAGATTGTGCGGTGCTCCGAAGAAGGATTTGTGAGGGGGATTGTGCTCACCCCGCGGGGATCGCGAAGAGCAACTCTAGTGGAGCGTGTCATTGAGTTACCTCACTTGCGAGTGGTGTCTTGGAGTGCCCGGAGTGGCCAGCGGCTTGAGAGCTTTGCCCAAGAACCATCGAGGTGTTGGTCGACACAACGAGGACTAGCTTGGTGGCAAACAAGTAAACCTCGGGATAAAATCACCGTGTTAACATTGTCTTCTCTTCTCGGTGGTTTGCACTTCTTGATCACAAGCATTGTATTTACTTTCTTATATATCTTGTGCTTGTGAGGTTGCTCTTATAATTAGTTGGCTTGTGTAGCTTGCTAGTTGTCTTCTTGCTTGTGTAGCTAGAAGTAGTGATCTTGTGACTAATTAGCTTGTGTAGCTTAATTAGTCTCTTTGCTTAGTTTGTGTAGCTAAGTAAATCGATCCTTTGGATTAGACTTGTGTAGTCTTGTCCATTGAGCATTACTAGTGAGCTTAGTTTGTGCTTTTGCTTACTAGTTGTTTAGAAGCTCCCCGATGTGTGAAGTACTAGAGGCATAGGTTTGTGTGACCTTGCTCCTAGAAATAATTAGGTGAGCTCGTGCTAGCTTGGCACCTTGTTCACTTGTTTAGATTCCTTTATAAGGTGCTAGTGAACATAGATAGAGGGGTGTAGTCTTGGCTAGACCGATAGTTTTAATTCCGCTATTGATTCGGTTAGCCGGCGCGATAAATTTTAGAAAGGACTATTCACCCCCCCCTCTAGTCCGCCATCTCGACCCTACACCGCTGCCCCAACAGAGTACGACAATGAACACGCAAAGGGGAAGCGGCCAAGGGAGCGACCACACAGCACCGTGAACGGGCCAATCCTGCTCACATACGCCCCAGGCAGAGGCGAGCGATGGGGACCGGCACCCCTCGAGACGGGCGGCGGCGGCTCAGATCCGGGAGACCTAGCCAGCGGCGGCCCAGATCCGGGGGAGCTCCCGGCGGCCCGCAGATGGCCAACGGCGCATAGGCCCTGGGCGTCCGACGAAGGCCACACCAGCGCGGAAGGGCGCCGCCGACGATTGAGCTCAAGGCGACCCACAACAGCACAACAGCGACGAGGGTGGCGACCGAGCCGACGACGGTGGCAGGCGGCGGCACCGACGCAAGGAAGGCCGGATCCAGTCGCGAGAGGGGCCGGCGGGACGGGTAGGCCGGCGGGACGGGTAGGCCGGCGACGACCTTGAGCAGCCAGATCTAGGGTTGGAGACGGAGTGATAGGAGGAGGGGCGGCCAAGGGAGGAAGGAGAGGGGGAGAGCGAGAGGGAGGCGGGGCCGCCGCCGCCGTCATGAGCCGATGACGGCGGCCAGCGCAGCACGGAGGGGGGGCTACCCGGCGGCGGCGCGTCGCCCCCCGAGTCGCTCGCCTGGGGGCGACGCGAGGGGAGCGGACGGGGGGAAGTCTTTAATGTGTGCTTTATGAGTCAATGTGGTAAAATCGTTTATTTTCCTTACCAATTGTGCACTAAAAATTTCACTAGAATTAGAAGATGCAATCAATTTTGATCGATTTCAGATGGAAGAAGCGATTGCATCCACGAAATCAAGATATGGATACGGTCGCTAAAAAAAATCAAGATATGGATATGACTACTACCGACCGAGCAAGTCATATCCATATCTTGAGTCATGACAGTTGACACAGCACCATATATAAAACGTGCAATAATTGGCCAATTAGGAAGTACGATGTCACCATTTTCAACAAGCATGAAGGAGGACAATCTTAAGCTTCCCCCGCAAGGCAACTAAAGCCAATTAAGCACTTGATTAAGATTAATTGCAGGCACGTCCATACTACTGTACTAATTAATTAGATCGTGTATATCGATTTGGTATGAGCTTGGCACATTTAATTTGTACAGTACCAAGACAAACGTTGATTCCACGCTAAAACGAGACACTGTTGTTTTTTGGATAACCTATTACACCTAATATGAACAGAATTGAAATTACAGATCGAGAGGGAACACAAAAATGAAAAATCACGCACGCACTGTCTGTACAAATTCGTTCGGACGGTGCACACATGGCATCTAGTATCTCTGTGTCAATTGTTACACCTCAACCCCACGTCCCCACTACCGTGAATTCATCATGCAACGAGTTCGTGCTTCGCAATCAAAGCTCACCCATGTGGACAAATTATCTGATGCAAAGTTGACAAGCTGACATATCATCCTTTCGTTGCCAACGGGTTGCTTCATTATTATACTGATAGTTACACATAAATATGTATCATATACATGTTTAGTTGTGGCTCCTTGGATATGGAGCAATTTGTGAAGGGGTACACTGTCATTTTCTGATAGAGGCGTACCATCCTCTCTCGGCCGATTGATCGAGGCCAAACACCATTATGTCCGGCGGCCGAGATCTCAATTATCAACACAAGACACACATGATCTGACTTGACCATTCGGTTCGGATTCAGCCACGACTATGGAGGCTCTAAAACGTACGGCAAGCGCGGCGCCTTGTAGTAGCTCAACTCACCTAAAAGCTAGCCTGAAGTTTAGCTTGTGGTGGCAAGCTATAAGGGCCAATAGAGTTAGATCTCGGGTCACACAACCAACCAGTTCCTGCCACGCGACCCCAACGACACCCACCAAGCCGACTTGCGTTGTGCTTTCGAGCTTCTTCATGGATGACATGATGCATGCCTACACTGACTCAAAATTCACATCATCGGTAGCTGCCTAGAGAACCTGTCCGCTGACCAATCTCACAACACTGCCGCCTAATTACACCTTGCATGCATGGGATCTATTAAACGAGATTAGCTAGTGATACGCTAAGACTCTTACGGTGAAACCTGTCTACCACGGTTAAGTCCTCAACTCAGCACTGATGTCGCAATTTTTTAATTTATCCGACGCTATTCTTTTGAAAAACAGACAAGATTAGGCAAACATTTACCTCATACTTTCAACAATTGAAAATACACTTTGATTCAGGTTGTTTTCAGTAACATCATTGCTTCCTGCTAATCAATGGTAGAAATATTTGGTTAGAATCATATATTGATGTGGGTTATTTTTTTTAGAGTTTTGCTATTTATCTGTCGATAGAGTTTTAGGAGAAAATATGTCGAATATTTTGATGTTGCGTGTGTTGTTCTCTGATGTTGCGAGCAATCATTGCTATGAGATGTTGCAAAATATTTCATGATTTGAGCTGAGAAAATATGGCAGATTTATTAATGTTTCACATGTTATTTTACGATGTTTCAAACATTCACTTTAACATGCCGCATGATACTTTATATTCCTTTCATATGAAACATAGGAGGGTAACATCTGCAATATTAGAAAAAAATATACGCAACATCCTAAAATTCAAAATTCAACAGATTTTGACCTTCCGTCAATAGATGAATAGATAGTCCCATTTTTTATAATGATAAATGTAGGTAATTTAGATGCAAATTTAGGGATTATTTTAGGTAATTTTTTTTACTAATGAGCTAATGGTAGTGTCGGCAAGATTCAAATATATTTATAGCAGCAAATGTCTGTGACGTAGATAAAAATTAGGGGTTTACCAACAATAATTCATAATGACGGAGGTGTGTAATTTATAAATAGACTTATCGAGTTACTTTAAACTATTTTTATAATGGCATTTGTATGTATTCTTTAAGAAAACATAATGAATACAATGGTGATTATGCCTATCGGATTGATGGATGTATGTTTATGTTTTTTATAGAATTTCTTGAGTTTTTATATTTTTTTCTTTTATGTTTCGTGAGGATTAACTTGGAGGCGCCAAAGCAGCCTCAATTAGTAATTGTAATATGAAATTAAGCTTTGTCTCTATCAACAAAAAAGGAGATCCTTAGAAATTCGGGATGATCCAACACCATGATAAAATTTTTGAACTTAAAACACCATGATAAAATACTACCTTCATTATTGGACCATGTCCCAAAGATTTGATAAAGGAGAAATGTGCATTACCCGTATTTACGTTGTAATTAGATAAGTTATTTGGAATATGATGGAGTGAAAAAACAAGGGGAAACAAGGGGAAAAAGAAGTTTGCAACAAAATAACCCGGAATACATGCCGGACAGAGCTCGTGTCGCTCAGCCGCTGATGGGGGTAGTGCTAAATATCTAGAGGACTTTAATGATTTGCATATAGAAGTATATAATTATCCCTAATCTGAATGCAACATACTGCACATTATATAATGCATTAATATATAAATATACTAGGTGATACCCGCGCGTTGCGGCGGGAATTTTAACAATATTGTAAGATAAAATTTGAAAGTAGAAAATACTAATACCCTGTTTGAATTCTTTCATTTCGATGGAATTAGAATCTACTATATAATATATAAAATAGACTATTTATCTCGGAATTTAACATTCCACAACTTTCCGAAGTTTAGATATAAGTCTATCTTAAATTTATGGGGAAGGGGATGAAAATTGATTTTATAGATCATCTTTCTTAAAAGTGCATCACATAAGTATCTCTCCCATATACCCAACAATAATAAATAAGTCTTGGCGATCATTATTAGAATGTAATTCAATTCTAAGCATTCAAACGGGATCTAAGATTGTATGGCAACATTCTTTTCTAAACAATATTCAGCCTGTTCGGTAGTGCTGGCTGCGCAGCGCTGTGGCTGCAGCTGCAACAGCCCCTACGGTTGCAGCCCGCCAGTAGCAGCAGCAAAAAATGCTGCAAAAAATCAGAAGCGAACACACCGATTATACATGAAAATATGTTCATTTTATTGAGAGACAATGGCTCTTAAATAATTGATCCTCCATGTATTTTTACTATAGGAATTCTGTAGCATGGTACTCGTATAGATTGAAAAATTGCATATGCTATTAGTTACAGAAAATCGATGAAAGATATAAATAGATTGTTCTAGTGGATGGTGACATGAATAGTTTGCATGTTGAGAGTGTTTTAGTGGATGATGACATAGATAGCTTGTATGTTGAGAGAATTTGTTAGTGGGGTGCATCTGTATAGTTAGTATAGATTGGCGCACGCACCGCAGCTCGCCTGGCGTTTTCTTTTGTGGGGGTGAGGCTAGCACCGTCTGCCCTGCAAGACACTCCACGGCGACCTCGTATCTGAAGCTCCCAGCAGCTGCCTCCCTCTCCCGCGCCGACCCGCTGCGCGCGCGCGGTGGAACGTCCTGCGAATCCGTCGGGTTGCCCCGCCTCCACTCCACCTGCTCTCCACCTCTCCCGGCTCCTCTGCAGCACGAACGCATGACGTCGTCATCGCAAACTATCCTTGTGTCTCACGACCGGCCTCGTGCTGGGCACAAACAAAAAGTCGCGTCTCTTGAGAACGAGCAGGTTATTTGCATATGTACTAAATATATATTCTGAAGTTCTGAAACCATATCATAAGAGTTCATGGCGTGCAGGTTTGCATGTAAATACTGTAGCCATAAATCCTGAACGGGTTTATTTGTCATTTGTCAGACATAGTTTTTAATTTACGCATTACGTGACTCTCCAGGTTTTCTTGAAAAATATTGGGCCCCTGATCGATAAGTAAGCAATTGAGCCTCCACTTAATTCGTTCACTGCACAGAAAGACGCTACACTGGGCATTTGTTCCAGATCCAAACAATGAGTTTCAATAGCATGTATACCCGCGTGTTCCGTATGCACCAAAACCAATCTATAGGTACCTCTGGCTTGCTCCATAATTCCACACATGTGTGTACGTTCGTTATGTGTGGTAGGGTGGTAAAGGGCCCTCACTTTTGTACTAGAAATTTTAAGGATCGGGCCGGATTAGGGCCGAACCAAAATAATACTAGTTTTTGAGCTAAATTTTGTTAAGGCCAAGTTAGATTGTGAAGGAACAAACGAGCGATGATCCGTTACCACCCCTAGTGGTTGCATCTTCCAGCCAGTGGTTCAATTCCATGCATTGGTGGATCGGAGAATTGGCAATATATGTAGCCAACCAACCAGGTTCCAGATTTGGATATTATATATTCATCCGATCAAACAGTACCTTTGCATTGCATGCATGCATGATGCACTGCACGGCCTCACCGGTCACCGGACAGTACAGAGAAGAAGAGAATGATATACGTGCCGCAGCTGCTCTCAGCACGGGCGGCGAAAGTACGAGGCTCAACAACTTCGATCGCATTCACGATTGCACATGCTTCTCATATTGCCAAATCCATATGGAACAACCATGCGTGCGTGCGTGTGTACTGCTTTGTTGATTAACTTCTCTGAAAAAAATGAAGGCCTTGTTTAGTTCCCTAGCTTCAAGAGACAAAATTTCTCTCTCCAAATTTCACTGTTCACCTGTCACGTCAAATCACATCAAATCTCTCTCCTCATGTATGGAACACTAAATGTGGGTAAATAAAAAAACTAAGTACATGGTTTTGATGTACACGACGAGACGAATCTTTTGAGCCTAGTTAGGTAATGGTAGGACAACAATTACCACAAACAAACAAAAAGTGCTACAGTGTGCTACAGTATCCGATGTGACATTTTCACCAAACTTCATTTTCTCTTTACCGGAACTAAACACCGCCGAAGACAAAGCTACAACGAATTGATCAGATGACCCCGGCCCGCATGGGTTGGTCAGTAGCAACTAGATCATCGCCGGTGCCATGGGGGCCGCGCTAGAGCAGAGAGCTAGGGAGAGGGCTGGGGGCTGGGGCCCGGCGCAGAGAATCCGGGCGCCGGCCGGCCCTGGTTTCCTTCTCACGTATACGGAAGAATTTGCGGTGCCTATACGTGAGGACCAAGCAACGTGCCACATCATCTACCTACTGTATGATCCTCCCCTGCTAGCTTTAATTTGCTCGTGTGTTTCTTGTGTACACACAAGCTTGCCCAAAAACAACATAAAAGAGAGAAAAACGAAGCAAAGCTAGTAGGAGTAGGCTACTCATCGTCTCTCGACGATTGCGGCTCATCCTCCGTGACTTCTCCCAGCTAACCTATAAGCTATTGCTTTGTAGTGCTGGCCGATCGAAGCTATCTAGTGCCTCGAGCTCGATCTCTATGGGTAGATGATCTCTCGATCGTGTCGTCATGGGAAAACCACGGATCGAGATGGATCGAAAAGTAGTTGGTTTAATCTGCATGCGCGATGAGGATACATGTGGTACACTGTTTGTACCGGCTGGGGATGGAGAAGTCACTGAGGCCAGTGTACGGTGGTGTGTGATCGCGGGTAGCTTTTAACAGGGACAAGCTAGCTAGCAGCGGCTTCCTCCTTTTCTCTCCCCCGGCCGGGCCTCGGTTCTCTTTCCTTGACCAACCCCTTTTGTTTGTTGCTCCCTCTTCCGATAGATCGATCCCTGTCGTCTCTCTCTCCACCATCTCTACTACCTCTAGAGCCCAGCCTATGCTAGCAGCCCTCGTCGTCTTCTTTTAACCCTGCACATTATATTCCTCTGCAGCCGAGAGCTCTGGTGTTGAGCTTTGCCGCAGGTCATGGAGGCGTTGTAGTAGCTAGAGAGGCTCGCACACCGGCCCTATAGATCCCAGCTTGGTCGCGTCGGGATCGCCAGCTTCGATCATCTCGCGAGGATGACGTGGTGCAATGGTTTCAACGACGTCCGCGCCGCCGTGGAGAGCAGCCTGTCCCCGGCCGCAGCCGTGGCCGCCGCGGGCAAGAAGGCGGCGGCGTCGCTCGCCGTCCTCGTCAAGATGTGCCCGTCGTGCGGCCACCGCGCGCAGTATGAACAGGTACACACGCACGCTGCACGCGGGTGCCCATGTAGTGATGCTCGTGGATATGCTTAGCATGGTGCTGATCAAGATTTACTCACAGAGAGATCAGGGCACCCGTGTTTGTTGTCTGAGTTGTACCGTCCTATGTACATGCACGCAAATCTCTCTTCTGTTTCTGACGAATGAAAACATACATGCAAGATAAGTCACACACGGACAGGGGCCATACCACAGTGGCCATGTGGCTGATGACATGGATGACCGACCGACCATTCCATTTTTGTGCAGGAGACCACCACGATCCAGGACTTGCCGGGCCTGCCGGCCGGCGTGAAGTTCGATCCGACGGACCAGGAGCTGCTGGAGCACTTGGAGGGCAAGGCGAGGCCGGAGTCCCGGAAGCTCCACCCCCTCGTCGACGAGTTCATCCCCACCATCGAGGGCGAGAACGGCATCTGCTACACGCACCCCGAGAGGCTCCCCGGTACTACATGATCGATGCTGTGTGCACGTCAGCATGTGTGATGTGTGTACGTGTGAGGCCGGCCGGCTACGCGAGATCTATCTGTGTATCGGTTCCGTGAATTCTGTGTTTGCTTCAGGTGTGAGCAAGGACGGGCTGGTCCGGCACTTCTTCCACCGGCCGTCCAAGGCGTACACGACGGGCACGAGGAAGCGCCGGAAGGTGCACAGCGGCGGCGACGGGGACGACGGCGGCGGCTCCGGCGGCGAGACGCGGTGGCACAAGACGGGCAAGACGCGGCCGGTGCTGGCCGGCGGCAGGCCCCGCGGGTACAAGAAGATACTGGTGCTCTACACCAACTACGGCAAGCAGCGCAAGCCCGAGAAGACCAACTGGGTGATGCACCAGTACCACCTCGGCTCCGACGAGGAGGAGCGCGACGGCGAGCTCGTCGTCTCCAAGGTCTTCTTCCAGACGCAGCCCAGGCAGTGCGGCTCCACGGCCGCCGCCAACAAGGAGGGCGCCGTCCCCGCCGCCGTGATGACGAGCAACAACGCACTCGCCGCCGGCCATCACCAGGGTGTTAGCTTTCTCAGGGAGGCGAACGGTGGTGTTGATCAGTTCTACAATCCAGGAGCAATGATAGGGTACGGCCAGGGGGTACCAAATAACAGGGCACCTCCTGCACCGGCTGCTCCTCACTTCATGCCTAACTTCGCAGTGCATGCGGCAAGGGCTAGTTTTGGCCCTTGAATTCAAGAATTCCGGACAAGAGATTTATACAGATCGACCTATATCCAATTCATATGCTAGATAGGGATTTAGGAGCAGGTCATGTGTCATCAGGGCATTGCCCCTGGCCTGAAGAACTACAGCTCAAGTGAAGATATTATACTGGGACTGTAGAGAAGTACCGTGTTCTTTGCACTCTAACTTGACGTTCATTTATGAAATTATTAAGATATTTTTGTTGAACATTCCTATTTTGATATGCGTAGCATCACATGCTGTTGTTCCATCATAGTACTCGAATATTCAAATCATTGACAGATACGGAAGGGGAAAAAAACTTATGTTGTTGTTCCGGAGATTCAATCAGTTCATTTCTTCAAGTTTGAACTTCAGATAGTTCAGTCTCACCTACATGTTACAGCACCACATACGAAATGGTGAGCTTTTCAAACACAACTCCTAACTGCAAAGGGCAAACCGATACAAGTACTTGCCAATGATGCATGCTAAAAATGAACTGCATCATTGGCTAAAACACACAAAACAGAGTTTAAACTAAGTTACATGCTTTGTTTCACTTCCATCTTAATCGTGTCAATAACATTCAACGCTACAGGATAGTCTAAACACCAACATAAAGATTAAAGAGTAGTATAGCCGAGGAACAGCTACTTGCCGACAACATGCTTTTCATATAAGGCGACAAGTTCCTTCTTGTTGGGATTCCTCAACTGGAGCAGTTGAGCACCAAACCCATGCTTGGTCAGCTCCTGCTTCAGTTTCTGCATGGTGAATTTGGTATAGTCTTCGGTCTCTGTCCCTTGCTGGCTCCCGGTGTAAGTATCTTCACCAATAAATACGGATCCACCGTCCTCTGTGTGATTGTTCTTGAACGGGCTTGTTGTGCTTTTTGATCGTTTCCTACGCCTCTCATTGTTGTCATCGTCGATGTCCATATCATGAACAGACTCTGTAGCTTCACCCCTTAAGCGCCTCGCAGAAGTCTTAAGCTTGCTATCAAGCGCAGTTTCATTGAGCTGAACTGATGTCAGCTCTTGTTGAAGCATGTCCAGTTTGCCTTGAGTTGCTTGTAACTGCAATGACAAGGCCTCAGCCCTCTTATTGGCTTCGGCGCAAGCTTCACGCTCTGTTGCCAGGAGGCTCTCAAGCACCTGGACCGTGCTGGATCTTTGCTGGTTATTCCGTTTCAACATCTCATCGATTTCCTTTTCCCGCTCATCAACATTTTTTTCAAGCAACGCAACCTTTGAAACGGCATCCTTCTCTGACTGATGCAGTCCCTCAATCTCTTCCACCATCTTAGCCTTGTCTCTTTCTAGAGCCTCAACCTGTCGCTCCATTCTTTCTATCAGTGCAAGTCTCTCCATTGCAAGCCGCTGAGCTTCACCCTTATCCTTTTGAGAAGCAGCAGCTTCTGCGCGAGCAACATCAGCCAATTCTGTTGCTCGTCTGGCCTCCCTTTCAGCTTCCTTGCATCTAATGTCCGTCTCATCAAATTTTTTGCACTCTACCAGATACTTCTCCTGAAGATGGTTCTTTTCTTGTTCCAGGATCTTCACTTCCTTCTCGCGTGACAAAACTTCACTTCTAATAGACTCCAGGTTATCAGTCAACGATCTGATCTCTTCCTTCAAAGCCAGGGAACCTGACTCATGGTTCTTCAACTTTGCTTCAGTGGCCTGAATTTTGATCATTGGCAAAATAAGATTATGTCGACAGGGTGGGAGAGGGAGAGGGGGGGGGAGCGAGACAGACAGACCTCAAGCCTTGAGATCAAACTCGTAGCATGAATTTCAGTTTGGCTCACTTTAGCAGTTAATCTTGAAATTTCCTCTTCCTGTTACACATAACAAGCAAAAATTGAGCAACCAGGCTAATATACAACTTGGAGAAAAATAACATTGAATGCACCATATCAATGAGACAAGAGATAACCTTCTCAGATAGTTGGTTAGCAAGTTCTGCCCTCAAAGCATCCTCCCTCTCTTGCACTTTCTTATTTGTGCGTTCCTGTGCTACAGCCGCTCTCTGCAGACCTGTTTTGGCCTCACCAACAGCAACTTCGTATTTGCGTTTCCACTCTGATGCTTCCTCTTGAGCAGACTCAGCCTGTTCTCGTGTGGCAGATAACCTGCCCTCACTGATACTTACCCTAGACTCCAGAGAAGCTATTTGAGATTTTAACTTACTCTCATCTGCCTTGTGCTGCAAAACACTGTGATCATATTTGCCCTTCCAATCATTGGATTCCCGTTTTGTAGTTTCAAGAGAAGAGGACAAGCTCATACACCGTTCTTCCAACTTGCTACTCTTGGTCTGAAGTTCAGTAATACGAACAGAGTAATCCTTCGAAATTCTCTGCTTATCATTGATAACCTCCTCATAGCGCCTCAAGTATTCAGCCCTGTGGCCCTCACTTGCTTCGAGCTGCTTTCTTAACAATGCCAACTTATCATCGCTTGAATTGCATTTCAATCTTAGGGCATTCCTTTCAGCATCTATATGCTCCAACTGTCTTCTGAAAAGATCCAGCACAGGCCCCGCCAAGCTGCATGATCATCATTCCAACAAAAGAATAAAATGGCGGTGTGACATCACCATTTCACATCAACCAACAATAAGACAAATGAAGAGGTGCATACCACTGCTGCAGGAATGTGGCTAACTTTTTCCATTTCCCAGGACCATAGGCCGTTGACTCATACTCTGTGAGCAGGCCATCAAGGAGCTGCAGTTAATCAAACAAAAAGGGCATTAATATGAACAATAATGAAGGATGAGGTTCTTGCCCATTATTACCCCAACAGATAAGAGTACAGTTGTCTTACCCTGACTACGTCATCTAACTTGGCATCAGGACGGTTACATGCTGCACGCAACTTTAAGTCCATGCTCTGTACTTGGTTTGAGCATTGCAAATCAGCCTCCAGAAAAGCATTCCTTTTGTAATCCTGCATTCATGTGCTTATAAGTTTGTCTATCAACTCATCAACTGTAATAAAGTAAATTACTTCTAGCAATTGGCAGTTCGTGTGAAAGACAACAATAAAAAGGCATGCTGACTTAAAAGCATCTGATGAGTAATAATCATGCACCTCAAAGGCCTTCCTGAGTGAACTGTGAAGCAGCTTTTCAAATTTTGAACGAGCGGACCCAAGCCCCACAGCAGATGCATTAAAAGCACTGATGGCCTTCCTCATTGCATCTTCATGTGCTTCTCTCAAAGAATCCTGCAAAAGCCCACAGGTCAAAAGAAAACTCCAGAAAGTTCAAATGAGAAAATTACTGCAACTCACTTATTAGCAACCCTACCTCTTCTATTTGTTTTTTCCGGTCAAAAGAAGAATTGTAAGTGTCCACAGCAGAATCATATGCCCTCCGACATTCTGCTTCCTCCACACTCTGCATAAATGAAAGACTATCAGATAAATCACATCAAGAGAGGAACAGGATATATTAATAGTTCAACCGTTGAGGTGCACCGCGCATCAAATGATATAACAGTTCACTTGCCAATGCATAGGTACACCGGTGCTGGTGAAACAGTCAATAATGTCTTCATCATTTGCAAATCTAAGTTTTAGTAGTGTTTCTCTCGGTTGCAAATTTATGTTGGTTCAATCATTTTTTTCACAACATAATTGTACACGGTCAGGTCTATTCCATGTAGCATTGCATTAATTAAGCTCTAAACCAAAAGGAAAGAAAGAACCAACATAAACCACACCGCTATAATCAATCTTGATATACCTGCCATGATGAAGATATTGTAGGGACAGCACCACTATTAATGGCATCAAGAAATGATTGTGTTAATCCAGCAAGGATTGGGCCTGTCATTGTACTAGCCCCAAGTTGTTTTGGTCTTGTTCGGTCAAGCACAAATTTTGTGAAAGCATCCAGACCAGATCTGAACTCTGGGCGGAAATTACTCAGCTGCAATTAGAGATAAAGAAACATTGCATCAACATCAATAAGTTAGACCCATATGATTATGCCAGAACAATGATTCTAACTCCTAAAAGGGAAAACATGCATGTCATTAATTTATAATATTGCCTCTTGATGAACAAAGTTCCTCAAAGCCCAAAGACATACCTGAGACAAACCCTAAACCAAATGCCAATAGTTACTACTCCCACCAGTCATAAACAAGAGTTAGTTCTAGGATACATGTAGTCAAACTTTTTAAAGTTTGGCTATTGGCATCTTATCTATCTGAATCCTGATATTGAACATAGATGCATAGTACATAATGAGTATAGATTTGTTTCAATGACACACTTTCATATAGATACAATTTACAGATTTTACAAAAATATCACCATAGTTTTAAAGGCAACGCCTAGGTGTCCAGGCGCACCTAGCTCGCCTTGGGGAACAGTGACGCCTTGTCGCCTAGGCGATAAGGCATTCCCAGGATTCTTGGGACGCCTTATCGCCCTTGAAACCATGAATATCACAATGATTGACGTTGCATTTAAAGACTGACTTCTATGTCTGGAGTCTGGACGGACATCTACTAATACCATGCAACTAGATATTATTACCATAACAAAAACATGTCGTAAGTTGGTTAATTACTGGGCCAAATGGACAGATACTATAGTTTGCACCTACAAGAGTTTTTTTAGCATTTTCTTTAATACTCCAGTTAGAAGTTCAGAAACTACAGTCAACAAAAAAAGTTGACTCTAGCTACAACATACGATATGTGTTGAGCATTTGAAAGAACATATGGTTCATACAGCCCGAAGGAAGAAATACTTACAGGAAGTTGATCAAGACGTTGGAGATCTTTCTCATTGTTCACAGGCCGGACAAGTGTAAAGCATTCCCTATCTGGAAAAAGTGCACGGATGGACTCCCGTATCTTCCAGAACAACAAAAGAAGTATCAGTATAGTCCATATGTCAAGTTACTTAAGCAGAAGTACAGAATTACATTTCATGAAAAAGCCACTACCATACCGCGTTCTTTGCAGATACATCCCTTCCTCCACCTTGGACAGGCCTCAGTGCTAGTTCTAGGTAATCACGTGGAGTTATTTTTCTGTCGTCTTCTGTTAAATCCAAGTAAAAGTCCTATAGGAAAGCAAGCAGAATGTCATTGCGTATCAAAGATGTTTGCTGCATAATGACTAGGGTTAAGCACAATATATGTTTGGCGGAAGTCACAAGATGAAGCATAGCTAGGGAGTGATTAAAGCATTCGGCATTCAATTCAATAAACATAATTAATATCAGGGCAAAAGGAATGCAATGTCTTACTCTCAACAACCAAACAAAGACAGGTGAAAACTGTCCAAGCTCCGATGCAGTGGACCTTCCACCTGAGGCCCTGACACGTATATGCTTTGTCATCTCCGTGACCAGTGAGAGACGATCCAATGCAGCTTCATCTATACCTCCCATCTAGAAGAAGTACCAGAAGGCTCAGGTTAGCATCCTTCAATGTAAAAAATTACAAGTGGAGCACCTAACTACCCCACTGTGTTCCGAATATTAATAATTCGATCATCCAGAAATGTACCTGGTTGTAGATGAACATGCTTGACAGTAGAACAGCCAAGGAAAATATTTGGATGCTATAGGTCCCCTGCCAAAAGGGAATAAGTGAGCATAAGAGAACAATATAGAAAGGTAAATGACAGTGAACACTCCGCAGAATTATGAAAAGTATGGCTCACCAAAAAGATGTGAATCCAATTATAATAATATGTTAATTTTATAATACTAATAAGCGCAGCACATATCATTGTCAAAAGGGTGTTAGTTCGAAGGTAAGCCACAAATACATACCGTTTGATCATAAGCATCAATTCCTTCGGTATCCAACAACACAAGACTGTATTCAGTTCCATCCAAACCAGTTCTCTTCAAAGGTGCACTCCACATCCAAAGTCCCTTTGTGCAAGGTCGATGTGTTGAAGCTACTTGAAAACCACTGCTTCGCCCAAGAAGCTACACAAGAGGCCAAATCTTATCATCTGATGCAGAGAATCAAACAAAAATGGTGCACAATAAAAGAATATCAATCAATCGATACTAAAACTGGGTAACCAGTGACTCATAAGAGTGATGCACCATCTCAATTTACTCCTACCTTCCAAATTTCATTTCATGGATGCAAATGCAAATGCAAATGCAAATAGAAAAGCTTAACGTTCAGTTGTGCACATATTAAAATCATGTAGAAAGAGAACAATAGGAAATAGAATAATCTAGAATCTGGAACCTAGATAGAATATCTAGAACTAATAGAGATTTCATCTGTCAACAGAATCTCACAATTGGGAATTCCTTAGTGTTCCTCATACATCAAGACATTTAAAGACTTCACGTCTGTACGACACTAACAAAAGAAAGTGCTAATGAGGCCTACAGCAACAATAAAGCCTTTTAGGCCCAAGCAACTTGGGGTAGGGTAGAGCTGAAACCCAAATAGCTGCTACCAAAGAGGCATACAATCCCCATCTCACCTGTATGCAGCATTCTAATACCAGATTATAGCACAGTCGTATAAGGTGATGTCCAGCTTGTAGCTTGCATGCTAAATCTCATTCCAAACACTGATTTTACTAGCAAACACCACACACCTAACGCATGAACATACAACTTTTCACCCTTAACATTCGTGTTCAGAATCAAGCCGCCCATATTGCTTAATCCTCACTTTGAGTACCCTTTCTCCTCTTGAAAGCTGGACACATGTCGAATTCCAAAATAATTATGCTTGAGTTGAACATTGTGAACTCGCGTCATATTTCCAAATTGTTGGCAAAAGCTCAATCAGAAAATAAACCCTGGTTACCTAAACCCTATACAACTCGAGTTGCTAAATTTGTCACGTATAAACTCCCAACTCCCCAATGGAAGACCAATTATATCAGCGGGGCGTACTCATAAAACAACGCCAAAACCCTAGCCGCAAACCACCGATGGCCAGACCTAAGCCTTCCCCAAAACCTAGGTTCGCCCTGTCGCGCGCGTACCTGGTTGAGCACGAAGCTCTTGCCCTGCCGCGCGCGGCCGCAGACGGAGACCACGCCGATGGGGCCCTTGACGAGCTGCAGCGCCGCCACAGCCTCGGGGTCCATCACGAACTTGCCCTTCTCGTCGCAGTACACCAGCCGCAGCGGCCGCGCGGGGCCCGCCGCCGCGCCGCCATCGACGTTCCGGGCGGGGGCCGCGTCGGTGGCGTTGGGGCTCCCTCCGCCGGCGGCCCCGCGGAGGCCGAGCATCTGCAGCATCGCGTGTTTCGCCGGCGGCAGCAAGGGTCCCGTGAGTCTGTTTTTTCTGCTTTCAAAAAATGGGAAGAGGGAAAGGGGAGTCCGGGGGATCGATTGCTCTCGAGGTCAAGCAAAGCCAATGAAGCGACGCGTCCGGGGGAGAGATGGGTGAGTCGGTTCCCGCTGCGTTGGAATGACGCTGGGCAGTGGGCACGCGGCCGCCTAATGGGCTTTACGCGTTGTATCCCCAGAGATGAGCTGGACTGTTGGGCCTTGGTCGGTGCAGAAAGCCTTTTTCTCCTCTCGTCTGAGCTGTACAGGACCTGGACTTCTACCTTTTGTCTTTAATCAAGTCATGGGGCAACGTTGAAATCTGTCTTTAGAGAGGTCAACAAGTTTGGAGTCACAAATTATATACTCTTCTTGTCGTCATGAACGTATCGTATATAGATGATGCTCAAAAAAAACGTATCGTGTATAGATTCCAAAAGACCAAAAGAACGTCATGAACGTATCGTATAGATTCCAAAATAACTTTAAGTTATTATGGAGCTCTGTAAGTATAAGTATCAAGAAAAAAAAAGTTCTGGAGCTCTGTCGATTCTATCATGAGATGGAGGAAGTGGCTCTAGTTTTTGGGCCTATTAGACTGTAACATGATTCATGGGCCCATTGGGCCTTCAATCCCAATGTTTGGGCTTTCAGAGTTTCAGGAACCAGAAATTCAGGATAGCAGAAACACCATTTCGGTGTACCTAAAAAAACACCGTGTTCGCGTATATTCCTTCAAAAAAAGAAAAACGTTGCACAAATGCACAATTATAGATCATCTCCAAAAAAGACCGAGTAATGCCTGCGTCTAAAAATAGGTCTTCCAGGTGTACTAGCCTTTTGGTGTGTATATCTATGGACAGCGCACCTGTTGACGAGCAGGAGTGAGCACGATTTATTCCGGCATTGTCCATTATTGGTTCACCGTATCTGCAAAGCAAACCTGTCTGAATCAAAGGCACGTCCCATCCATACCAGATTAGCAAAAGATGGTCTCTAATGTCTCACGTGGCCCTGCCAGAATTGCACTGCGGATCTCTCTTTTGTGCAACGCCGTTCGCGACAGAATCTTACAGGCGCCGCTTGGTCGGACGGGTGTCTATCGTGCCCCGCTCCCTTAGAACAAAACCAAAAAGAACGCAGTGATTATTACAACACTTGCAGGCACCAATCATGCCTTTTGCAGTCAAGCAAGATTCCGGAGATTATTGGAACATCTGTACTAACTAACTACTTCAGCCATCAGAGAGAAAAAAAAAGTAAGGCAAGGCAGTTTTTTATTAAAAGAAGAAAATAAACATCCAAATTAATTATAGAGGATTGAACGTACAGTATATGGTTAGAATGAACAATAACTTCTCCCCTGACCAATTGAGCTAGGTGCATAGTTAGGTAGATTAAAAATTAGATGTCACATGGGTTTTATGGGATAAAACTCCTCTCATATGATATGCAACTCTACATTATCTATTCTCTGTTACATCTGTCATCTCATATTAAAAATTTGATGTTATTAAACTTTTTATGAAACCCCAGAGACTGGTCTCGCTTTCTTAGTTCGGCCATCAACAGTATGCCGCTGTGGAAATACGTACTGTCTGAATCTAGCTGTTTGAGCACATTGTTTGTGAATTGCAATCAACACGAAACTGCGAGGAAACAAGTGGATTTTACAGTAGTACTGAGTAAAGATAAATGGCGACACCCGCGACAGCACCGGGTTGGATTTGCAGGGACGCGCACACTAGAGTAGGAGCATTTGATTAGTAGCTGATCCTTATAAGCCGGGAAAGTGAAGAGTGGTAGGCAAATAGTGGAAAGGAAGTGAAAGCAAGATGCTACCAAACAAAAGGTTCAGCTGAAAAGGAAAAACGCTCAAGCATGCTGCTGACACTAATTCCCATGGTGTTAAGCGTACAAGTAGAGGGCTAGCTTCCCTATCTGATTGCCTAGAGCACTTCTGAAAAAAGTTTAACCTAGCTTAGCTAGACTGCAAAGTTTTCGTTTGTGCGGACAAAGCTAGCCCTTGTGCCGTTCTGTAAACCCCTAGAGCCACTGCATGTATCCTCCCATGATTAATCTACTATTCCGCTGTTACTGCATTCAAATATTTTTCTATGCGTTAGTAACAAAAATTAAAAACTCCCGGCCAGAACAAGACACCAACAAGGTGTTTCATAAAGTATGCTGCCGCCTTGGCGTTGCCGGTCTGCCATATCACTCAGCAACTTATATTAGTAACCCCACGGCAGATCATTTCAAATAAAGGAAATAAATGCCTGGATATTAAGCAGAAGACAGAACAGCATGCCTGGATCTGCTGCTAACGCTAGACCGTGGATGAAAACAAATCCACAAGCCGTCATCAAGTCGGTTCACGTGGAACCATGTTTTTTTTCACCGCCGCCGATCGTTTGACGCTTTAAAGTTTAAATAACTGATGATGACGAACGCGAGCACTGTTTAATTCCGTGGGCGGGCGGTCCTTCTCCTTCCCCACGGTCTCACTTTTGCGCAGTGTGGAGTGGTCACCCGCTCCGGCCGGCGGCCGCCCTGCCAAGATCTGCCGGCCAGTTGCTGCTGCCTGCGCTGCGCCTGCCCGTCCCGTCGCAGGCGGGCGGGCTGCCTCTGCCTGGCTGTGCCAGCTCTAGCTGACGCTCGAACCAGTGATGGGTGATCCCCAATAAACGCTACGCTCGCGTCGCCCCCCCGGCTCAAACGGGCAATCTCCTGCGACCCCTTTCGAGCGCGGGCTCGCCGGGTCCAGCGGCTACTGGTCGCATCTCTCGATCGACGGGTGAGTGTAGCATGGTCCTGCGTGGTGTTGGTGTGATTGCGCGTTTGGGGCTTGATGCACTGCCAATCCCGGAAGCAGCAACTCTGCTGCTGTACGTACGTCTTGATGCAGTAGAGTAGGAGTACTCTCTCTAGTCTCTAGTACTCTACTCCCTGCTAGTAGAGGTACTAGACCCGTAGTTGTTGGGCAGTTCGCGCTTCATGTTAGTCCGTGAAGTGGTTGCGTGATTGTGCACACAAGTCCCGGCTTACCCGGGGGCATGCGTGCTCTGGGTTCTGAGCCTCGTTTGAACGTCACTAGTGTGATCAGCCGGGTTAGTTAGCGCGTGATTGGTTTCCTGGACAACACCGAACCAGGCTGGCCAGATGCAGGACTGCCTAGATTGGTTGCCTGCTCCACCTCTGGGGCCAGGCTCTGCTGGTGCAAAATCACCCTTCCGGCCAGGCTGCGGGGAAACGAGAAAATCGAGCGTATCTGCGGAGCCTGGTTGAGTCGATGCAGCGCGCGAGAACCGAGAGAGCAGCCATGCGGGAAAATCACGTTGATAGGCCAACCAATCGCATTCACTGCATAGCCATGCCAAGTTCAGATGGGTAACCAATCAACTGGATGTGGATGCAGCGAGCCTGACCAACTGGAGCCAGGTTCCCAGGTGCGAACCAGTCCATGCCGGACCAACCAACCAATCAGGCCCTTAGGGACTGTCTGGTCCTGGCACAACAGGATGCACGTCCTCGTACGTGGCGTGTAGAGGAGCAGACAGATTAGAGAATCACAGCAATTAATCCATCATTACAAAAGGTGGTCACCTGGCTTGTTTGATGCTGCATCGCTTGTTCCTTTTGGCTTTGATGTAGTACTACCAGGACAGAGTGGGGATGCAAATGAGAGGCTTTTATCACCCGCTCCAGCATCGCCTCTAAAGCTAAAAGTGCATGCTGCCTTTCCCAAACCGGGGATCAGAATCATGAGACCGGCCCGGGTTAGAAAAACAAAGAGCTTGGCCGGTACGTCCTGTACGTGTGTGCCTAACTCTCTGTGTGGGTCGTCCAGAAAGCTTAAATGCCTATTATAATCGACAAAAGTTCATATAAACATGTATATCCCTGACTCACGATTCCTCTTTGGCTCGATCGGGCTGAAGCTTCGATCTAGTATGTTTTGATCGCATCGTCCTTGCGATCCGCCCCTTGTTTTTTCCCCTACAAGTGGAAAACCTTTATCTTGAAGCGCTACCAAATAGAGAGGCATTTCGTGAATCTCCTGCAACGAACCGCAGCCAAGAGCTGATCGATATATAGCGTCTTTTCCGCGGAGCTACTGCTACTTTGCTACCCCTCCGCTTTGGTAGACAGATGCTCCTTTTGCGTAAACTAGCTATCAATCAACGCGCTCAGTGGATAGCTAGGTGGTCACTAGATATACTAGCTCATAGCCTCGCGACCATTACCCCGTTACTAGCTGTGTTTAGTTCAAAAAGTGAATGAAAAAATTTGGCGAAAATATCACATCGGACACTGTAGCGCACTGTAACACTTTTCGTTTATTTGTGGTAATTTTTGTCCTACCATGACTGTGGGACCAGGATCCCTAGGGCCACTTATCCAGAGGATTAATCTACTCGGCAGAGAGGAGTTTGATCCGACTACTTCAAACCAGTCGGCTATGGTGCAAGACGGCGTAGTAGATTGGAATAACTAGTCGTGTACTAATATGAAACTCCCCAAAGCATCATGTTGTAGTTATCCATGTTGTATACGACTAGGATTGTACAAACCGACTTGTAACCCTGCCTCCCAGACTATATAAGGCGAGGCAGGGACCCCCCTCAAAACCAAGTAACGCCACACGTGCAATACATTCAAGCACACAGGACGTAGGGTATTACGCTACTCGCGGCCCGAACCTGTCTAAATTGTGTTGTTCGTGTACTTTCGTTCCTAGAACTCGGCGAGACCCACACAAATCTACTCCCTGGGGTATCCCCAGTTAAACGTGCTCGACATAATTCGTCGACACTTGGCGCCCGCCGTGGGGCTATCTCGCCGAAGCTCGACATTAGGCGCGATGGGATCCACTTTCAAGGCAAGCGGCATTGAGGAAGGCGCGACGTTCGTCATCGGCTCATGGACTTTCGTCTCCGATGGCAAGCTCGGTTTCGAGTCGTTCCTAGCAGATCGACCGGGGCCCTACTCGATGCCGGCATCTCCACTGGAGCCGCTCCAAGATCTCGTCGAGAGTCAGATCTCGACGAGTTCATCAACCTCAACTTCAACATCAAGTTCGACTTCGACAACGACTCGGACTCCGATCGGGACTCTCCAAGTCGAATCTGGGTACAACTCTTTTCCAAACATGGAAAGAGCTGGGGACTCCGAGCCGGCCACGCCATCGGATAACCACCCAGATCGATCCCCGTTCGGCCTATCCAATTCCGCGGCTGTATATCAACAGGTGTACGTCGCGAAGCTGGGCGATAAGACAAGCTCATCGCCTAGCCAGATCGGGAATCGTTGCAAGGACTCTGAGTTGGTCCCTGGACCATCAGACGACGAAAGCGAAGACGATTTCACGGTCCTATTAAGCGACGCGCCAGACAATATTGCGCGGTTCAACTGCAACGCCTACTTCAAGTCTGACGTCACCCTCAAACAACCACTCGTTCGCCTTCCTTCAGGGTTGGTCGTAACCAACTCACCAGGAGGACTACTCGTTCACTGGCCTGGTGCGATCCCCATTGACTCATCTAAGGATAACGAGTCGAGACTAAGCGCTGCCATACTTGAGGAACTGTCCTATCAAGACGGCAAGACCGCCTCGATTACTTCTTCCTCCGACTCAACGGGGGATAACTTCTCTGGCGCTGTAAGCCTACGACTGCCCGATCCAAGCAGACAAGTCTACATGGCAGGCGCACAAGGACAAGGAGATCAGTACGAGCGAGAGCTTATGGGCGATATCTCTGATGAAGAACCATCCGCACCAAACGAAACGGATTAGCAGAAGACGGCAAGGCGTACAAGGACCTCAAGCGCAAGCAAAGGCGCGTCAATGCAGCCAGGTGTGCCGCCGCTATGCGGAACCTTGATCAAGACTTTCAGATGGTCGGAGATCAACCCGTTTTGCCTGACGCCCCGACCAATCTGACCGTCGCCGCTGAGATGATCAGAGCTATGCCCGACTCACCACAGGTGCAACAAGTACTCGGCTTACTTGCAGCAGTCCAACCTCACCTCGATGGCGGACCAGGGATGATCCAGAGGACACCAGGTCAAAGAACTCAAGGCAGTCGTTCCGTATCATCCCCTCACCCAAGCCGGGCCCAGCAGGGAAACGCACGACAACCTGTGATCCCCCAAGAAACAGCAGCGCCGCAAACATGAAATAGGGCCAACCCTCCAGCTGGC
This sequence comes from Echinochloa phyllopogon, assembly GCA_033239725.1. Taxonomy (NCBI): domain Eukaryota; kingdom Viridiplantae; phylum Streptophyta; class Magnoliopsida; order Poales; family Poaceae; genus Echinochloa; species Echinochloa phyllopogon. The sequence continues at coordinate 15,404,000 of BTCW01000003.1, read as the reverse complement.
GATCTCCGCAACACGATTAACGCCAGCCGGGACGCCCGTTCTCAAATCAACACCAGCAGAGCCAATCGCATCGCTTCTGAGATTCGTCGACGAACTGAATTTGAACAACTCTACGGTCCAATCTCGGCTGATCAAGAGCAGCCTTCGCAGGGCCGGGGACAAGACCCGCCACGCGACACCAATCGCGGACGTGATGGCCGTGGCAGAGATAATCAACCCGATAACGACCCTCCAGGCGACGACGGCAATAGTGATCGTCCCGCGCGTGGTCGCGATCGCAACTATCGCAATGGCCGAGGTCGCCAAGACCCCGAACCGAGTGGTTCTCCAAGTTACTACTCGAATCGCCGCAATGATGATGAAGATGACGATCGCCGCGGAAGAAGACAGCACTCTCCATCTGATAAATATGATGGATTTCCAGCTTTCTCCAGCCGCATCAAGAAAGTCCTGCTGCCCTAGAAGTTCAAGACCACTGGAATAGAGAAGTTCACAGGCAAACAAGACCCAGAACAATGGTTACGAGTCTATTCGACGACAATCACCCTGGCGGGTGGCAGCAACGACGTCAAAGTCAGATACTTTCCAATCATGATGGATACCGCTCCACTGACATGGCTCGAAGGCCTCCGCCCTGGATCCATTGATACATGGGAACAACTCACGCGCAAGTTCACTGCTAACTTTCAGGGAACCTGCCGCGACCCGGAACCCGATTTGAATTAGCATCTTGCAAACAAGAGACGGGTGAAACTCTGCGCAAATACATCAAGAGATTCTTTGAGAAAAGAGCCACAATCGTTGATGTGTCAGACAGGGAGATCATCGACTGCTTTCACGACGGTCTATGGGCACGCGAACTGCATCGCGAATTCGGAAGACGACGCCCAGAAACCATTGCGGAGCTCAGGAGCATGGCTGCAGATTGGGCAGATTAAGACGATCGCGAACGCGAGCGATTCGACAAGCGCAAGGACAACAACTTCAATGGTGGCAGTAACCGAGACAAGAGTAGTCCCGAGCGCCGTAACAACAACAACAGGCGTGATTTCAACCGCAACAAGCGCAAGCCAGACAACACGGTCGCGGCAGTTGAGCGTTCTATGCGGAAGAAAAGCACCCCTGACCTGGATAAAGTCATGAATATCCCTTACCCATACCACCCGCATGGGAAGCACACGATGGCACAATGCATCCACATCAAGAAGGAATTCGACAAGCGGGAGTTGTCTGAGAAAAAGAATCCAACGAGCAAGAAGAAAGACGACGACAATGATGACCATGACAATGGCTTCCCTCAAGTCGACAACGTCGTTGCAGTATTGTTCAGCGGAGAAAGCCTCACTCAGTCAAAGCGGGCCAAGAAGCTATCTCTCCACGAGATCATGGCGATAGAGCCAGCTACTCCCACATACCTCAAGTGGTCTGAGGTCCCCATCACATTCTCAAGGGTTGACCAGTGGACCAATTTTGCCAATCCAGGCAAGTATCCCCTAGTACTGAATCCTGTCGTGGCACAAACCAGATTGACCAAGGTACTCATCGACGGAGGCAACGGACTCAACATCATATTTGCCAAGACATTCACAAAGATGGGGCTTGACATCACCAAGTACCTGAAGCCCATGGAATCCCCATTCTACGGCATTGTCCCGGGCAAAGCAGCAATTCCCCTAGGGCAAGTCACGTTGTCGGTTACCTTTGGCACGGCAGCCAACTTCAGGACCGAGAACATCAAGTTTGAGGTGGCAGATTTTGAAATTCATATCACGCGATTCTCGGGCGACCAGCCCTTGCGAAGTTCATGGCGATTCCACATTATGTCTACCTCGTCCTCAAGATGCCAGCTCCCAACGGAGTCCTTTCTCTCAAGGGAGACCTCAAGATTTCCCATGACTGCGATGTAGAGGCGGTAGAATTCGCTGCGGCTGCTCAAGTCCCAACTCAGATGATGGAAGTACTCGCCTTGTCCAAGAAATCAGTGGAACAAGAATCAGACGTTCCCACCAAGAAGCCTGCGCATACGAGTTTCAAGCCCTCTAAAGAAGTACAGCTCAAGACTGTAGACCTTGAGACGGGCGACTCGTCCAAAACTGCCCTCATAGGGGCAAGTTTAGATTGTAAATAGGAAGACACGCTCGTCAAGTTCCTTCGTGCTAATAAAGATATATTTGCTTGGAAACCATCTGATATGCCTGGTGTTCCTAGGGAGCTTGCCGAGCACAACCTTAATGTTCAGAAAGACGCAAAGCCTAAGATGCAACGATTACGACGCTTCGATCAAGAACGACGTAACGCAATCAAAGCTGAGATAGCTAAACTACTCGCAGCTGGCTTCATCAAAGAAGTCTTCCATCCAGAGTGGTTGGCCAATCCAGTCCTGGTCAGGAAGAAGAACAACAATGAGTGGCGCATGTGTGTTGACTACACAGATCTCAACAAGCATTGCCCTCCAGATCCCATGGGTTTGCCACACATTGATCAAGTCGTGGACTCTACAGCTGGATGCGCGCTACTCTATTTCCTCGACCGTTACTCAGGCTATCACCAGATAGCACTGAACGAAGATGATGAGATCAAGACTTCTTTCATCACACCTTTTGGCGTCTTTTGCTACACCACCATGTCCTTTGGGTTGAAGAACGCTGGAGCCACATATCAACGAGCCATACAAAATTGCCTCTCTTCACAGATTGGCAAGAATGTAGAGGCATATGTTGATGATGTGGTAATCAAGACACGAGAACCGGAGAATTTCATTAATGATTTACAAGAGACGTTCGACAACCTCAGGACGTATCGATGGAAGCTCAATCCAACCAAATGCGTCTTTGGTGTCCCCGCTGGCAAACTACTCGGGTTCATTGTTAGTCATAGGGGCATCGAAGCAAATCCTTCCAAGATCACAACCATCCTTAATATGGAAGCTCCTTCAAGCATCAAGGAAGTTCAGAAGCTTACCGGGTGCATTACAGCGCTTAATAGATTTATTTCAAGACTTGGAGAGAAAGGTCTTCCGTTCTTCAAGCTACTCAAGAAACAAGACAAGTTTACCTGGACTGACGAAGCAAATCAAGCCTTCGAGCAACTCAAGACATACTTGACTACTCCTCCGGTACTTGTCGCTCCTCTCAAAACTGACCACTTACTTTTGTATATTGCGGCTACTACACACGTAGTCAACACAGTCATTGTGGTCGAACGAAAGGAAGAAGGCCATGTCTTTCCAGTTCAGAGGCCGGTTTATTACATCAGCGAAGTACTTTCAGAATCCAAGATCCGCTATCCTCAAGTACAGAAGCCGCTCTACGCCATCTTTATCACCTCCAGAAAGTTAAGGCACTATTTCCAAGCTTTTCCCATTACTGTTGTGACTAAATTTCCCCTAGGTGAGATTTTTCACAATCCTGATGCAACTGGACGAATCAGCAAGTGGAAAGCAGAAATAGCCGCATATGATCTCACTTTTACATCACAAAAGGCAATCAAGTCTCAAGCTTTAGCTGATTTCACGGTCGAATGGCTGGAAACTCAATACTCCAGAACAACTACTCGCCCTGAGCATTGGGTTATGTATTTCGATGGATCGCTGAAATTGGAAGGAGGCGGCGCAGAAGTTCTTTTAATTTCCCCAAAGGTAAACAACTCAAGTATGCTCTACAAATTCTTTTTCCAGTCACTAACAATGAAGCTGAGTATGAGGCCATGCTACACGGCCTTCGCCTAGCTTCGTCACTTGGTATCAAACGACTCTGTGTGTATGGAGATTTAGCAGTTGCTATCAACCAAGTCAACAAGGATTGGGACGCCACGAAGGAAACAATGGATGCATATGTCAAGGAGGTTTGCAAGCTTGAATGCCACTTCCTTGGACTAGAATTTCATCATGTCGTTCGTGATTACAATGTTGCTGCTGACGCCCTCTCCATGATGGGATCGCAAAGATCAGATGTTCCAGCAGAGATTTTTGTTCACGAATTACACCATCCATCTATCAAAGAACCAGTCCAAGCAAACTCTGTTTCAGAACCACCAAGGCCTGACCTCCAGGTCATGATTATCGATACTGACTGGATGACTCCATTCATCGAGTACTTGCGAGATCACAAACTGCCAAAGCTAACAAGCGAACAAGTTCGCATCAGGCGCAGGGCGGCAAACTATGTAGTAGTCAATAATACACTCTATCGGCGGGACGCATCTGTCAACGTGTTGATGAATTGTATACCAGCTGATCAAGGTAAAGCCCTGCTTGCGGAAATTCACAGTGGTACTTGCGGCAACCATGCTGCTTCACGCACACTAGTCGGGAAGGCCTACAAAGCTGGGTTTTTCTGGCCAACGGTGAAGAAAGATGCTGAAGATATCGTCAAGAGATGTCAAGGCTGTCAGTTTTTTGCTCGTCAAGCCCATGTCCCAGCACATGAACTCTGCATGATTCCATTATCCTGGCCTTTTGCCTGCTGGGGCCTGGACTTGGTTGGTCCTCTAACCAAAGCCCCTGGTGGTTTCGATTGGCTCATTGTTGCCATCGACAAGTTCACCAAGTGGATTGAAGCGCAACCCCTAGTCAATCCAAGGGCTGACAACTGAATCAAATTCTTTGATGGAATCATCCATCGATTTGGCATACCTCACGAGATCATTACAGACTTGGGCTCTGTTTTCACAAGCGAAGCATTTCAAGATTACTGCGAAAAGTACTCGATTGCGACACATTACACTTCAGTTGCTCATCCAAAGGCCAACGGACAAGTTGAGAAAGCCAATGGCTTGCTACTGCAGGGTTTGAAGCCTAGACTCTACGAACCACTCAAGAAATATGGTGAAAAGTGGGCTCAAGAATTACCAGCGGTACTCTGGAGGCTCCGCACACAGCCAAGTCGTGCGACAGGGCAAACCCCTTATTTTTTAGTCTATGGATCTGAAGCAGTCCTACCTGTTGATCTTCTTTGGCAGGCACCACGCCTGGAGAATTATGACGAACAAGTCGCTCAACAGGAACGTTTTCATGATGTCGATGGCATCGAAGAAGCTCGGGTAGCGGCTCTTATTCAAAACACTCGTTACCTCGAGGGCTTACGGCGTTATCATCAACGCTCTGTCCAGCCTCGTTCCTTTGTCATAGGAGACTTGGTATTACGGCGAATACAGAAGACAGATGGCTTGCATAAGCTCATGTCTCGCTGGGAAGGTCTATTCATTATAAAACAAGTCCTTGGGGCTGGAACATATCGCCTACAAACTCAAGAAGGCGAAGATTTGCCAAATGTCTGGAACATTGAGCATCTACGAAAGTTCTATCCATAGCAGTGGATTACAGAACTATACCATGTACCTTTTTTGATCTTCAAGACATCAATAAAGTTATATTTTTACTCGCGCATAACCCTGTGTTCAAATCTCATTTTATTTCATTCAAATATCAGGGACAGTTGTGTTCACAACAACTCAAAAGATGCCACGACTACTTTTTTTACAAAAGCAGGCATCAAGCCTTAGAAGTCCTGGTTAAACTACACCTGCCTACACATGGTAGTTGCTGTTAGTATCAAATCTTTTGTTTCTACTGAAATCCGGCTCTGAGCTTCGTGTCGACTGCATCCGGACTCAGTACTGCGCTTAAACAGGAAATCATCAGATTCACCTTTCATACATTACATCCATATATTCATGCAGTATATAAGTACATACTACTTTTTTACGGCTCTGCATCAGCAACCAATCAATATATCTGTTTAAGCAATAATCTTTAACAGACTTAAGACCTTGGGTCTAGGCACCTTTATACTTTTGCATGATTTCATTAGCCTGTTCCAAGATCATCTACAAGTCAAAAACAAATGACTTCACGCTTTAAAAGTACTACAAGTACATCTCATACAATGAACATTCAAATTTATAAGCATTGTTACTTCCATTCCAAAGCAACACAATTATATTGTTATATATTACATATCAATCTCTCAGCAACAGCTTGTTTTTCACTTTTGGATTACAGAGTTTACAAATTCTTCAGCTAATGGCTCTGTTTCCTCTACTAGTGTTGTATATTGCTCTTCACTTGTACCAACTGGCAGATATTTCAGTTCAATCTTTGCAGCCGGGTTGTGTGCCTTGAACAAAGCCAATACTTTGCTTATGCAGTCTTTTAGGGTGGCCTTACAGAAGTCGCCGACTAGTTCTGTCACTTGGCGCAATCGCTCTAGCAGATATAAGTTGCCTGACCCTGCACCTTCCGGAATCAGCAAGTCCATGATTGGTTCCACAGCCTCTTCAATTTTCTTTCTTTCATCAAGTAGGTTATTCACTTCCTCTTGTTTAATTTGAGAAATCTTCAAGGCAGCGACCATCTCTTTCTCCATGTCGGTACGAACTTTATGTTCCTTGGCGAAATTGGCATCTTTCTTATCAATCAGAGCCTTCAGCTTGGTAATATCATCAGCTTGGCATTGTACCTGGTTATACCAGCTTGTAGTCTTGCCTTTTTCTCCAGTCAGCTTTTTCTTCAAATCTGTGCATAGCATGTTATATTTTTCAGTACTGCTTATTAGTATAAATACTTTACATTAAGTATAGAATACTTACCAGTATTTTCTTTGTTCAAATTTATCACACGGGTCTCCAATTTACCCTTGATATCAACAAGGCTGTCATTTTGCCTCTGGAGTGCTTGAATTTCTTCCTTGTGCTCCGCTTGGGCTTTCTCGAGTTCTTCACGAGCCTTCACCCAGTCGGCTTCTAACTCGCGAATCCGAGCTGATAATTTAGCATCTCCAGGCTTTTCGACTAGTTCGACCAGTGCCTGTGCATTTTTCTATTATGACAATTTTATCTATGTTCTTGAATTCACAAGTAAGGTACACCGGTTTCTTACCAAAGCTAGTTGCAGGTGGTTGCGCAGTTCATAGGCTTCATCCTTCACGGATTTGCCCTGTACTTCAACCTGAACAGGAACATAGTTAACAATATTAATCAAGTTTTTACTCATGCAAACAACGAAATACATTTTATGAGTACTTACATTTTCAAGTCCTTCGTCTGGTATTTGCTCACACAGCACTCTCTCGAGTTGCTCTGTTTCTTGTATTTCTTCATTCTGCAGAATGCGATTCAAGTCGATATTACAATAAATGCAATAAGGAGTAACATTACTACAATTTTAGTTCAAGGAGTACCTTGTCCAAAGAAGATTCATCAATATTGACAGCTTTTGCTGGTGATTCGACTCCTTCAGCGGAGCCAGCCGGAGCAATGAGGACAGTATCTTGTGGTGGAAGATCATCATTGGTTATGTTGGCTTGATCACCAGGGACACTAACCACCAACTGCCTTGAAGCTTCAGTATCATCATGAGCAGCGCTCTCGGTTGGAGTTGTTGTGGCAACTTCCAACTGAGGCCTTGGCGGATTTTCAACATTGGCTTCAACAGCAGCCGCTTCTTCAGTTCCTTCTTGTTGGACAGTGTTCACGACTGTTTCTTTGTGTGACCTGTTAGTCATAAAAACTATAAGCATACATCTACAATTCAAAAAGTCAGAATCAAGACATTAGGGGACAGTATTCTACTTACTCCTTGGGTGGTTCAGGAGCCTTCAGAGGCTGGAATTGGAACTTCAGCAGAGGTTTCATCCGCCTGGAGCTGGTAGTACTTTCAGAAGGAGTACTTCCCAAAGAGCTCGAAGAAGATGAACCTTGAGGAGTAGAGAGCCTATGTGACAGCTTGATGCGCTTGGATGGATCATCAGACGGTACGACATCATCAGATCTTGTCGACTGACTCCGAGTGGATCGTTTTCTCCTAGCAGTTATTGGTAGATCTGGAGCAGCTACAGGATACAAATATAAGCAATAACGTTTTCAACATCAACAAGTACTGCTTTTGAGTACTCAGGATACTTACTCACAGTCAAAACTTGTGGTGGCGCGCTGATGTCAGAATTTTCCACTGCCTCGTCATCACTGCGGACATCGACAGCTTTATCACTAAGAGTCTTCTCAGATGAACTCTTAGCGAGTTCTTCCCATTCATCGAGGGCAATTAGATCTTGTGGTTCAGCCTGTATTGATCAAGACAATCAGGGTTCTTATTTATAAAACATCAAACGACTCGAAGTATTCAAGATTTGGGACATTACCTCCAACAGTGGTTGTTCACTAGACAATTCTCCAAAAAGGACAGGTTTTTCATGAACACCAGTAAACATCTTATTCAGCCGCATGAGGACAGTCTCATCAGAGATATCCTCGGGAGCCATTCGTGATGGATCAGTAATTCCTTCATACTGAAATCCAAGATGGACCCTCTCCCGCAGAGGTTGCACCCTTCGCTTCAAGAAGCTAAAGGCAATCCCAACGCCATTCAAGCCTTTTTCCTTCAGAAATTGTACCCGCTTCAGTAATGCGGGCACATCCTTGGCTTCCTCAGCAGAGGGGCGGGAGTTCCAGTTCTCTTGGACCTTGGGGTACCATCCATCTTTTTCAGGACAACTCAAAGAATGATTTCCTGCTATTTTTTAAGATATCCAAGTAAATGAAGGATACTAGTAACAGAATCGACTAGTGTATTTGAATTTACAAGAGATTTTAAGTACACTTACCAATGGTGAACCATTTGCTCTTCCAGTCGCCACAGGAATCCATGATTGGCATATCAAACCACTTCGCTTTCATTTTCTGGCGAAATTGGACGCCAGCTCCTCCAACAACTTCTGTTCTTATATGGGTTGGTTGTGGTTTGATATGGTATAGTGTGCGGAACAAAGGGAGGCTAGGTTCTATACCAAGAAATGCTTCACAAGCATGAACAAAGATAGAGATATATAAAATTCCGTTGGGATTAAGATGATGCAGTTGCAAGCCATAGAAACCAAGGAGATTTTTGAAAAAAGCACAGATTGGCAAGCCAACTCCACGTTCACAGAAGGATATGAAAAGAGGAATTTCTTGGTTATTTTCAGTTGGGAATTCTTGATTCCAACAAGATTTCCACTCAAGGGAAGCTTGGTCAAAAAGCAAACCTTGTTCCACCAAGCTGCTTAACTCATCAGAGTTGGCCGCGCATCTCTTCCAAGCTACGACAGGTGATGGTGGATCAGCGAATGTCGGCTTCATCAAAGGATCTGGAAGTGTTGATTTTCTTCTGCCACCCCTCTGAGATCCAGGGTTTTCAGTTCCCCTTCCTGCGCCTCTCCCTCGCGAAGACATTGCAGAGCGATTCACTGCCTTGGATTTCTCTCGCATTCACTGATTGCACAAGCTCGGGGGCTACCCTAGGCTGATCTTACGCACAAAGGTGTGATTGGTGATTGGCGAGGAAAGGGAGAGATTTCGGGCTCAGAGGTGTAGAGTTGAAGACGAATGAAGTGATCCATACCATGAAGTTCGGCAGATCTATATAATACATGGTTAGGGTTACTGTGCACTACAGTGCGGCGGCGTATCGCATCCTGATTTCCCGCCTATTTTTTTCGAGATAACATTCCCTTATCAGTTAACGGAGCAAAATCCGGAAGTTCAGTTAGGCAACAGATTACAGAAGATTTATCCTGATCTTTAAACCAAAGATATTTGCTTTAAAGCTCGGGGGCTGCTAGCGGATAATCCGGGATTTGATTTCCGAAATTTAAGGAATAATTACTTGCAGACCTTCGACTAGTTTTCATGAAACTACTCGAAGCTCGGGGGCTACACCTAATGGGTGCACCTACTCAGGGCACACCATTGAACTACTCAAGATAAAGACAGAAAATTGCTTTTGAACCTCCGACTACTTCAAAAGTACTCCAAAAGATGCACTCCAATGGAACTACTCGTCAGAGAAGGCTTGAGCATCTTGAGCTTAGCTCCAGTTATTCAAGATTTGAAGCAAAGGCGCAAGATGCTCGGGGGCTTGTGGGACCAGGATCCCTAGGGCCACTTATCCAGAGGATTAATCTACTCGGCAGAGAGGAGTTTGATCCGACTACTTCAAACCAGTCGGCTATGGTGCAAGACGGCATAGTAGATTGGAATAACTAGTCGTGTACTGATAGGAAACTCCCCAAAGCATCATGTTGTAGTTATCCATGTTGTATACAACTAGGATTATACAAACCGACTTGTAACCCTGCCTCCCAGACTATATAAGGCGAGGCAGGGACCCCCCTCAAAACCAAGTAACATCACACGTGCAATACATTCAAGCACACATGACGTAGGGTATTACGCTACCCGCGGCCCGAACCTGTCTAAATTGTGTTGTTCGTGTACTTTCGTTCCTAGAACTCGGCGAGACCCACACAAATCTACTCCCTGGGGTATCCCCAGTTAAACGTGCTCGACATAATTCGTCGACAATGACCTAACTAGGCTCAAAAGATTCGTCTCGTCGTGTGCATCAAAACCATGCAACCGGTTTTTTTATTTACCCATGTTTAGTGTTACATGCATGAGGAGAGAGATTTGATGTGATAGATAAATAGTGAAGTTTGAAAAGAGAATTTTGGAAAGTTATGGGAACTAGTAACCTGCCAATGATCAAAATAGTGATGTTTATAGAGATGATCAAAGCCTAGGGACCATAGTCCTTAGCCGATCTGTGGTGGATACCTTTTCCTTGTCAGAAATCACAGCACAAAGGAGAGCACTACTGATGGCGCAGCGTGGATGCAAGAGCGAGCACCCTCTAGCTAGCTAGGCCGGTGTTGTTGTTCGATCTCGTCTATTCATTGTCCTAGGTTGCCATGTCTTTCGGCCACCCAGTATCCAAAGAGGAGGGTGTTGGGTAACGAGGAGGCTACGCTAGCACACACAAAAAACTCGTTCACCCAAAAGTAGGAACAACAGCAGTTATAGATCACAAATTGTTACCACTAGACGCGCAGTTGCAGCGGAAGCCGTCTTGATGTAGACGAACGCGTCGAAGTGGCAGTGCAGTGCAGTTGCTTACGTCCGTCTGGTCCTGCACGTGCGGTTCGTCCTTGTGCTCCAAGCGCAGCACCTGCGAGGTATCCACACGTACGAGGATTGAAACGTCGCGCACCGGACTGCTAGGTCCGCGAGCACGATGGGGAGAAAAGCAACTATTGCTCGGAAGTCTTGTCTTTCTCAGGAGGGGTTTTGGTCTCTATTTATTTGGATGAAATTCTCCACACCATATTCCATTAGCAATATGGGATTAATAAATAATGGACCCCTTCCCCTGGTAATGGGCTTCACAACATTTGTGGCCCATTAAGACTAGTGGATCGAATCCAGTTGGCTCTTGGGCATATTCCCAACAGTCTCCCACTTGCACTAGAGACAATCTCATAAGCAAGTTTTCAGTGTTCCAAACCTCTTAAGTGTGTGACCCTATGGGTTCACGTACACATAGACATGGTTCGAGTACTCCTACTCGTTCCAATAGTTGATAGCGGCCTCTAGCAAGACGTGTCAACTCCCATGAATACGTAAAGATCATATCAGACGAACCACCACAACATCACGTACAAGCTATTCCCTTTGCCTTACGATATTTGGTCTAACTCCAAGTAAGACGTCCCTTTCTCGAATCTGTGAGTCCGATCCTTCAAGAGGTTAACACTTAACCTAGCACGGCCATGCATTTCTTGATCCGATCACTCGAGGGGCCCAGAGATATCTCTCTCGTATAGAGAGGGGCAAATCCCATCTTGATTGACCATGCCTCACAGCATGCTTCCCGACAAACCCGAAAACCACCTTTATAACTACCCAGTTACGGAGCAGCGTTTGGTAGTCCCTAAGTAGGTCAATTCACATCTTGAGTACATACGACAATCTCAGGTCTAAGGACAAAGCATACGCGTTGTGAAGAAGAGATAAACAAGTCTCAAACTGGGTCAGTCCAGCCCCATGTCATACATGTGCCCACATTATTAGTTTGACATCTCCATGTCCATGACTTGTGAAACATAGTCATCAACTAATACATGTGCTAATCAAATTAGGGACAATCTTTTGAATAACCATACAAGTATAGAGTTTCACAAACAATTCACATAATTGCTAATCATATACAAGTTGTCTTTCATGGATATTCAATAAATAAACAATATGTCATAGATACAAAACATTGTCCACTCACACTAGAGCTAATCTAAATGATATCTAATACACATAGCTCTCGTGTGTGATTCATGTTTAGGTTGTGAAAGAGCCTTTGTCAAAGGATCAGCAATATTCAAATCCGTATGTATTTTGTATATCTTTATCTCACCACGTTTAACGAACTCTCGAATGAGGTGAAACTTCCGCAGTACATGTTTGTTTTCTGGTGATTCCTCGGCTCCTTAGCCTGTGCAATTGCCCCATTGTTGTCACAGTAGAGTTCCAATGGGCTAGATGCATTGGGAAACACACCAAGCTCAATGAGAAACTTCCTCATCCAAACACCTTCCTTCGCCGCTTCCGAAGCTGCGATGTACTCTGCTTCCGTTGTAGAATCAGCCACAGTATCTTGCTTAGAACTTTTCCAGCTTACAGCACCACTGTTTATCGTGAACACGAATCCTGATTGCGACTTTGAATCGTCTGGATCAGTTTGGAAACTAGCATCAGTGTAACCCTTTACAATGAGCTCTTCCTCACCTCCAAAGACTAGGAACACATCTTTAGTCCTTCTAAAGTACTTAAGAATGTTTTTCACCGTTGTCCAGTGACTTTCACCTGGATTAGACTGGTGTCTGCTCGTAACACTTAGAGCATATGAGACATCTGGACGAGTACTTATCATGGCGTACATGATGGATCCAATTGCTGAAGCATAAGGGACCTTACTCATGCGCTCCCGCTCATCAGTCGTCGTAGGACACCGAGTCTTGCTGAGGTGTACGCCATGTGAAATAGGCAAGAACCCTTTCTTGGACTGTTCCATGCTGAACCGATTCAGCACCTTGTCAATATAAGTATCTTGACATAATCCTATAAGCCTCCTTGATCTATCCCTATAGATCCTTATGCCCAGAATGTATGCAGCTTCCCCTAAGTCCTTCATAGAAAAACTATTTTTCAGCGAAGTCTTAATGGATTCTAGCATAGGAATATCATTCTCAATCAACAATATGTCATCCACATACAAGATTAGAAATACAACAGAGCTCCCACTTTCCTTCTTGTAAACACAAGCCTCTTCTTCATTCTGCCGGAAGTCAAACCCTTTGACTACCTCATCAAAACGAAGGTTCCAACTCCGAGATGCTTGCTTTAATCCATAGATTGATTTCTGAAGCTTGCATATTTTTCCAGCATTAGTTGGATCGACAAAACCTTCGGGTTGTATCATGTATACATCCTCCTCTAGGTTCCCATTGAGGAAAGCTGTTTTGACATCCATCTGCCATATCTCATAATCGAAATACGCAGCTATTGCTAGAATGATCCGGATAGATTTAAGCATCGCTACTGGAGAGAATGTCTCGTCGTAGTCAACTCCTTGAACTTGTCGAAAACCTTTTGCAACAAGTCGTGCTTTGTAGACATTAATATTTTCGTCTACATCTCTCTTTCTTTTAAAGATCCATTTGCACTTGATGGGTCTCACACCATCAGGCGGGTCAACTAAGTTCCAAACTTGATTTTGCCACATGGAATCTATCTCGGATCTCATGGCACTTTACCATTTCTCGGAATCTGGGTCCATCATAGCTTCCGCATAGGTCCTAGGCTCATCGTTGTCCATCAACAATATGTCGCGCTCTCCCGTAACTAGGAGATTCATTTTCTGTGTTGCGCGACGTGGCCTTTCCGACCTTCGTGGTTGTGGCGGTTCTTCTCTTACCACAGGTGCCTCAACTCGTTCTGCTACATTAGCATCACTCGTAAAGTCTTGCCTCATAGGCTCATCTCGAATTTCTTCAAGATACACCTTCTGTCTACTTTTCTCGCTTTTGAGAAACTCTTTCTCCAAGAAAACACCGTTCCTAGCGACAAACACTTTGCCATCTGATCGGTTGTAGAAATAATATTCAATTGTTTCCTTTGGATATCCCACGAATATGCACTTGTCCGATTTTGGTGTAAGCTTGTCCGACTGAAGTCGCTTGACATATACTTCACAACCCCAAATTTTCAGAAAAGACAAACTGAGAGTCTTGTCAGTCCATATCTCATATGGTGTCTTCTCCACGGACTTAGATGTTACCCTATTTAGTGTGAAAGCTGCTGTTTCTAGAGCGTAACCCCAAAATGATAACAGTAGGTCTGACTGGCTCATCATTGATCGCGCCATGTCTAACAAGGTTCGATTACGTCGCTCGGACACACCGTTCCTCTGAGGTGTTCCAAGTGGCGTTAGCTGTGGAACAATTCCGCAACTCTTTAGATGAGTGCTAAACTCGTGGCTCAAATACTCGCCTCCACGATCTGATCGCAAGGCTTTAATTTTCTTACCACGCTGATTTTCAACTTCATTCTGAAACTCTTTGAACTTTTCAAAAGTCTCTGACTTGTGCTTCATTAAGTAGACATAGCCATATCTACTAAAATCATCAGTGAAAGTTATGAAGTACTGAAATCCACCTCGAGCTGTCGTGCTCATTGGTCCACATACATCAGTATGTATGAGTTCCAACAAGTCTTGCGCCCTCTCAGGAAAACCTGTGAAAGGTGCCTTGGTTATCTTGCCTAGCAAACAAGCTTCGCACGTCTCGTATGATTCAAAATCAAACGAAGTTAAAAGTCCATCGGAATGGAGCTTCTTCATGCGCTTCTCACTTATATGACCCAAACGACAATGCCACATATAGGTAGGATTCAAATCATCTAGCCGAGGCCTTTTAGCAATTATATTACATATAGGTGAATCATCAAGATTTAAAATGAACAACCCATTCACAATGGATGCAAGAGTCACAAACATGCCATTCTTTGAGATCACACAACCATTGTCTTTACTCGCGAATGTATAACCATCCTTCATCAAACATGAGGGAGATACAATGTTTCGACTCAAACTAGGAACAAAATAACAATTATTCAATTCCATGATAAATCCTGACGGAAGGTGGAGTTGCATCGTCCCGACGGTCAAAGCAGCAACTCTTGCATTATTTCCCACGCGGAAATCAACTTCGCCTCTTCCCACGCTTCTACTTCTTACCAATCCCTGCATCGAATTGCAAATATCAGCAACCGATCCGGTATAAAATACCCAGGAATTAATAGAAGATTCAGCGAGAAAAATGTCTGTAATAATAATGTCAAGTGTACCTGATGTGGAAGTACTCTTACTACCGCCTTTCTTCAGAGAAGCCAGGTACTGCTTGCAATTCCTCTTCCAGTGACCAAGTTCCTTACAATAAAAGCACTCCTCTTTTTCTGCAGCTGGTCCAGACATAGTCTGGGCCGTTGGGCTTGGCTGAGAGATCATATCTTTAGCCTTGCCCTTCTTCTTCCAAGATTTGCCCTTCCTTTTAAAGTTAGGCCTGTTTTGGATGGCCACCACATGGCTGCTGCTAGCGCTTTTCTTAATGTCAGCCTCTGCTGTCTTGAGCATGCCACACAACTCATTCAATCCCCTCTCCGCCCCATGCATATGGTAGTTCGAAATGAAGTTCCCAAAGCTAGGCGGAAGTGATGCTAAAATAAAATCGGTGGCTAACTCTGGGCCAAGTGGGAAGCCTAGCTTCTCCAACCTCTGAGAGTAACCAACCATCTTGATCACATGCGGCCCTACAGCTGCGCCTTCTGCTAGCTTTGTTTCCACAAAGGCCTTTGAGATATTGAACCTTTCAGTCCTGGCCTGAGTTTGGAACATATCCTTGAGCGCCTCGATCATATCATGCGCCTCATGGTTTGTCTCAAACTGCATCTGCAGCTCGGGTTCCATGCAAGCAAGCATAAGGCAACTCACTTCAAGATTACCATCACATGCCTTCTTGTAAGCAAGTTTCTCAACAACAGTTGCGTTATCACCAGGCTCATCTGGTAATGGGGTGTCTAGAATATCTTCCTTTTTCTCAGCCCTGAGAACAATTCTAAGGTTTCGGATCCAATCCACATAATTTGTTTCATTCAACTTATCCTTCTCAAGGATCGAACGAAAAGAAAACGGTGTGCTAGGTGCCATTGATCTACAACAGAAAATAATGCAAAATACTAAGACAACATATCTATGACAGAGTAAAATACATTAAACAATTTAACGGAATTTACTCCCACTAAAATCAATATCCCTCCATTGATACTTAGTGATTCAGGATCCACAACTAACAAGTCGACTAGTGAGCTTTAGCATCACCGCTAGAAGACATGGTAGATCGGTAAGCAACTTTTGCTAATCATATCATATATGACTCCTGTTGTTGGTTGACATCTCTATGTCTCGGCGTCCAACCTTTATGTCCCAAGGTCCTTAACCGTTAAGATGACCTTGTTTAAGTTAACCAACCCTTTATGCGAGTAAGTATCCGATACAAACCCATCTAGTCAAGGAAAACTAGTGGCACCCTAATTTCATAGACCCACCACTAATTGTACAAGACATGTGATGGTGCAAGATTTAGTTGGGAGGACATTCAAAACTTAAACATTTCTGAGGGATCGTTTTCAAAATTTTAATTTCGCCGGACTGTCCGACGTTCCCTGCGGACCGTTCGTCGTTTCCTTGCGGACTGTCCGACCTGCTCTGGCGGACCGTCCGACCCTCTGGAACGCAGGAAAACGCTTCTGTCAAAATTCCGACCGAATTTACGGACCGTCCGCCGCTCTCTCGCGGACCGTCCGTTGTTCTTTCGCAGACCGTCCGCCGTTCTTGCGCGGACCGTCCGCCGTTCTTGCTCCCGGCAATTTACCTAAATTCGATCCGACCAATCACATTGATCTATATCTCACCATGCCTGGATTTACGTGTATCACTTAAATCCGATGGCGGAATTCCGACCGGTAGGAGTAATTCGTTACACTACCATCATAGTGGATCCAATCAACACCGTCGTGTATCGACATGCGACGCGGTCATTGATCTAAGTTCGATTCGACCAATCCAATTGATCTATATCTCACCATGCCTGGGTTTACGTGTATCACTTAACTCCGATGGCGGAATTCCGACCGGTAGGAGTAATTCGTTACACTACCATCATAGTGGAGATCACGAACCGATCAGAGACTAATCTACATCCAAGCATATCTCCATATGCATACATCCGAATCTATAACGAAACAGCTACGACTCTGATACCACTGTTGGGTAACGAGGAGGCTACGCTAGCACACACAAAAAACTCGTTCACCCAAAAGTAGGAACAGCAGCAGTTATAGATCACAGATTGTTACCACTAGACGCGCAGTTGCAGCGGAAGCCGTCTTGATGTAGACGAACGCGTCGAAGTGGCAGTGCAGTGCAGTTGCTTACGTCCGTCTGGTCCTGCACGTGCGGTTCGTCCTTGTGCTCCAAGCGCAGCACCTGCGAGGTATCCACACGTACGAGGATTGAAACGTCGCGCACCGGACTGCTAGGTCCGCGAGCACGATGGGGAGAAAAGCAACTATTGCTCGGAAGTCTTGTCTTTCTCAGGAGGGGTTTTGATCTCTATTTATTTGGATGAAATTCTCCACACCATATTCCATTAGCAATATAGGATTAATAAATAATGTACCCCTTCCCCTGGTAATGGGCTTCACAATATTTGTGGCCCATTAAGACTAGTGGATCGAATCCAGTTGACTCTTGGGCATATTCCCAACAGAGGGACATGCCGGGCCTAAAGCCTCTGGTCGACGGTTTGCAAACCAAATCAGTATACGCGCGCGATACACACATGTGAACTCCATCATCAGTAGGTACACCAGCTTATTCTGTAGAGTCGTACAACCGGTGGTACCAGCTATAGATGGGGTTTTCAGGGGAAAATTATGGTGGCTTCGTTTATAGGTAGCCGCTGGGGCCAATGCATGGAAGGGCCTACCGGGGCAAACACGCATGTGGTGGTCGTCATGCGTTCAGGGGCCTGGGGTCCTATATAGCTATATCATATCAATATCATGATTTGTTTCAGTAGTATCGAAGGATCGTTTGCAGTGTGTGCTTATATGGGAAAACGATAATTATCTCAATGCTATATCATCTTTCCTTGCAACGACAACATATGCATGCATGCCACTGTAGTCTTTGCTTACCAGACGGTAAGGATCACACTGCGACTTGCAGTTACTAGAATGCACGGGAAAATACTGTAGTTTTTGACAGGCAAACATAACACTCGTGTAGCACCTCTACAGTCTCGATTTCGCACCCCATCAATTGACACTCGACACACGGGCGCTACACGGTACACTGTAGTACGGCAGCAAGCAGTGATCAGCTCTCTGCTACAAGTGGTAACGTTGTCTCGACAACCTTTCGGTGCTTTTGTTGCTGCGCAGTCGCAGCGGTCCTTGCCTAGCCATTCATTCATTACCCGCCTTATTAACTCCGAGACAGCTCCGAGATCTTTCGCTGCCCCCGGCAGCCGGCAGTGGGATTTATGGTGTATTCAAGGCGGGGCATTGCATTTGCACCCCCGCCCAGCCGTACGAGAGCGACCCGTCATGCCGGGAGCCCCGGCCGCGCGCGGGCGTGGGGGGCACGGCCCGGGAGGAGAGGCAGGCGGCGTCCGTGCATCGGGGCGACACGACCACGACGGCGGTAGAGCCAGCCAGTGGATCGCTTGCGATCCGATGCTAATCGTGATCGCGCGGCCGGGTGGCGGGTGGACGCCCACCATGTGACGCCGCGCGAAAACTTCCGCCCTGCACCCCGGCTCGCGTCGCTTTCCCTGCCCCCCCGGCCGGCTTGGTCTCGCGCTCCCGGCCAGATTAGCTTCCGGAGACCCACCCGCACCCGGCACCCGGTCCCGTCGTGGTCGCGCAGGAGCTCGGCAGTTTACCAGTTACCACCCAACTTGCAACTTACCACACGCATGGATGAACGCGTAGTACGCGACGCGTTGCATCCTTTTGCATGCGTGTTGGCCCTGGAAATCTGTGTGTGAAACAACGAGGTGTACTACCACGCGAATGTGTTTGCCGTTGTGATTAGCAAGCTGCTTTGTCTGGCCGGATAATGGGGATCCGTAAACAAAACTGGAACGGCGGATGTGTCCTTGTGGAAGATAGCAATGCCCATTTACTAATGCCGGGTCCATGTCGGATCGTGTGTGGGGAGCGCAGGATCTCGCTGCGAAAGTTGCGGCGAGGCCCTCCGGACCACGCGAATTCGCACGCCGGGGACTCGGGGTCTTCAACCGTGACGCCGTGCCCCAGTGGGCAGTGGCGTGGGTGTGGCAGTCGCTGTGTGTCCGTGCTCGTTTAAAATTTTAAATCAGAGTTTCTGCTGTCGCAGTACAGTTCATTTGCTAATGGCAGTACAAAGGTCGAGTCAAACAGCCTTGGCAAGGCCGGCCGGAAAGCCGAGCCGACGGGGCCCGCGGCTCAGAGTGCGTACAAAAGGACCCCGTAATCTTGCCCGGAGGGGGCAGGGTCGGGCCCCGCGAAAGCAAACAGGGGATGCGCAGACCAGACCTGCTGCGCAACGCAAGCAACAGCGATCAGAGAAAAAAACAACAACGCTGCTGCTAGTGATAGCCCCGCCATCTCCCCGTCTCACTTGCGTCTCGCTTCCGGAAAAGCAGAGCGGCGTCTCCCCCGTCCTGTCACCCTTGGTGCGTCGCCATTAAACTCGCAGCTAGCACAAGCTAGCCTCTCGTCGCAACCCAACAAAGCCTTCTAACTGTTCACGTAGAACGTACACCAGCTGTGATCAGCAGCTGGCCGGTGGGCCCCGTCAGGGCGCTGTAGCCGTGGGCTCATCTCGCACTGTTGCACTCTCTTCTCTCAGCACCCAATCCCCAATGCGTGGGCGTGGGGTTAACCAGACGGACCCAGGTCCAAGAAGGGGCCCTTGCCCCGACCGTCGAAGCGAGAGCGCAGCAAGCAACGCACCACGGGGGGAACAGCTGCTCGCTGTCTCGCTCAGTCGCTCGGCCCTGTCCGTGGTCCGGGAAGCCATCCACTGCTTACGGTTAGATCTAAACATGTTTCTCGCTAAGCCAGGCACCTGGCACTGCTGCGATCACTAGAGTTTTCTGCTAAACATGACGTGAGCCGTCCATTTGTCGCCAAAAGAAAATGCTAATCCCAAACAGGGAGCACGGACCGGCACGCTTTCGAGTTTTCACCGCGACTGATTCACCCACCGGTCAGATACGGCTGCGTACGCTGGTCCTCCTGAAGTACGAGGGGGCGGTGGCACTCGTGAGCCAAGTGGAGTCGGGGTGGCCGACGACGACGCATGGGACGCGATCCGCGGGAATGGAACGGAACAAGCGCGCGCCCCGGCCCTGCCACAACCCCAGGCCGGGTCCCCTGGCGCGGTGGCAGACGGCTGCCCTGCCGCTGGGCATGTGGAGCGGAGCCACACACACACCCCTGCCCTGATAAAAGCGAGGAGAAAGTTGGGGTGGCGGGACGTTTCAGTTTCACCACTGCCGCCCTCCTCGCTCTGCCCGTCTGCCGTCTGCTCAGTCCCTGGCCTTGCCTCCATTTCCATCGTCTCCCCGGGCACGATTTTTTCTCCTACGCTCGTCTCGTCTGACCGACCGCCTCTCTGGCACGGATAGGCGAGAATAGACGAGGCGATCTACGCCTCCGTATCTCTCTCACTCTCTCTGTGTGTCTCTGGCAACGGAGCATGGGCGGATGCGTACGCGTGGGCATACACCTATCTGGCGCGGTGACTGTGCGCTGCTTTTGGTGGTTTCCTTCCGCCCCTTGTTTGTACGAGTACACTGGCCGCTGGCTTTGGAGCGGTGGCAGCGACAGCGCCATCAAATTCGGCAGCGGCGGCCAGGGGGGCAGGCTATAGTCACACGCCCAGCATGGGGAGCCATCAATATTTTGTTCCCGCGCGGTGGCTTCGCGCCTCGCACCCTCATACTCCACCGATTTGCGCACAAGTACTCTACGACCCCTCCTCTACTGACTACTGTACACCCGATCGAGGACTGAAGTGAATCTAGCCATATTCGCGCGATCGTGTCAGTGCCAAGCATGTCGTCGAGTCACACAAAAGCGTGATAACAGCAACCGGGCAAGTACTACGCTACTGCTACTAGCAGTAGCTTCGACCTCAGCGTATCCTACCCGATATCTCCGTCGAGCCGGAGCACCGTGTCGAGAGCACATGGGAGCACATCGTCAGGTGTAACGAACCAACGCAACCATGCGTGGCCACGTCTCCAGTTCAGCCGAGACCGACTGGGACATGTATGTACTGGTACCGGACGCGTTACTTGAACAGTACACTAGCGCTGCTGGTAGGTGCATCATCATCCGGCCGGGGTTTCCATCGGATTGGACTTGACGGGAAGAGAGAGAGAGAGAGAGAGAGAGAGAGAGAGAGAGGCGGAGAGCCGTATTAAAAACGCGACAAATCGGATCGTTGTCTTAACACCGACCGGTTTGCTAGAGCCGGCGCACCACATGCGATGCGCGGCGCGGCGCACGGCACGGCGTGGACCACCCGCGCCGCGGCGGCGACACGGCCAATAATGGCGAGGTGGCCGTGCCAACGCACGGACATTAACCCGGGGCCCTGCGCGCGGCAACGGGGAGGAGGCCCTCGTCAGGCCCAGGCCTCCCCCCCTTCTCGTTTCGTTTTCTCTGGAGCAACGAGCAAATCTATCCCGGTCCTGAAACGCAAAAACGACGCCTCTATCTGATGTGCGTGTATACGCGGGTGTGTGTGAGGGGTGGAGGCTGTGGAGGGGAGGAGAGGCAGAGAGGCGGGCACGGGGCGCAGACAGGGACAGGGACACACGCAAATGGCTACAGGGAGTTGACAGTAATGGACGCTCGGGGATGCAGGAGGTACGGACCCGCTTTGATACTTTGACCCCCTCCTAACGGAACGGCGAGCAGTACCGGCTGGAAATAACACTGGGACGCCCAAAGTATAGCAACAGATAGTATAAGTGTACATCGACCGTATACTGTCGAGGCACAGCAAGACAGCTATGACAGGCACTGCAAACCTCGTGTGGAGTAGTATGGCAGTAGAGAATGACCGAGACAAGCAGAGTCGTTCATACGAGTAGTCTTTCTATACAGCGGGTACGGTTACAACTTACAAGCAGGGTGATACGGTCGCGAGCAGGGGTTATCTGTCAAACAGGCACATGATTTTGTTTTCTTCTGAAACCCATGATGTTCCAGGCAGCAACTAGCCAATTACAGAAATACTCCTACATGATGGCACGATGCTACTCCTATGTCATAGTACATGACAATACATGTATATTATACGGAAGTAAGTACATGTGTTGATATCACAATTATATCCGACGCGATGGGCCGGGCACGCACGACCAGGAAGGAACAAAGCTCACTGCCACTCCACTTGCATCGGCAAGGACGACTGTCGACACTTTCCGGTACTGGTCGTAGCAGAAAAGAAAAGGGAGTCGTCATCAGCTGTAAGCCTGAAACCGTACCCAATAAGACTATTGCCCCCTTATTATACCCGTACTCCTGCTGCCTCTTCAGTCTACCATACCATACGATACCATACTCCTGCTGTACCATACTCAAGCAGGAGTACTGACTGGCCTTATGTCCGCATCCATCCACGTCTCTCTCCTCTGCCGCCCGCCTGCCGTTCGGGCCTGCGCCATCACTGTGCGCGCCTCCCGCATCGTCCGCTCTCCTTTTCACCCTCCCCATCTCTTTGCCAGCGGCAGCTGATCAGCGAGTGACCACTGACCAGCGAGTGACCAGCTCCCCCCATCCCCTTTTTTTACTCCCAGAAGTGAGAATCCAAGAGAGGCAGTGGAGAGGGAAGAGGTAGAGGTAGAAGCAGAAGTACTGATTTCCACTGGCACGCACGGCACAGCACAGCCGGCCGTCCCCCTCGCTCGCGCACCCCTGCCCGGCTGCCCCTGCATCTTTTCCGGCCGCTGCTGGCTGGCTCACACAGCGACAGCCTCGCCTCTCCCCTCGTCTCCCTCCCTCCCCTGGTACCTAGCTGGCTACTAGTAGTAGCTGCCTATAGCCTCAGTCCCCATAACCCCCCATTCATGGCCATTACCACGATGTGTCACCCCACCACACCGCCCCCTCCGCTGCTGCCCCCCTAACCTACTGCTTGGTGCTTTGCCTTGCCTTCCCTGCAACCCCCCACCACACCCCTCGTTAATCTCCGCGGGCTGCCTCCCTTCTCGTGCTTCGCGCTCGCGCCCGTGCAGCTTCAGGCGCCGCCGGTGCCCGCAGCCATGACGGGGATCGACCTCAACGACACCGTGGAGGAGGACGAGGAGGAGGCGGAGGCCGGCAACGCCTGCTCCCAGCAGAGCCGGACCAGCTCCGCGGCCACGGGGACGCCGCCGCCGCCGCCACAGCCGAGGCCCGGCGCCGCGGTGTGCCTCGAGCTGTGGCACGCGTGCGCCGGCCCCGTCGGGCCGCTGCCGCGCAAGGGGAGCGTCGTCGTGTACCTCCCGCAGGGCCACCTCGAGCACCTCGGCGACGCCGCGGCGGCAGCCGCCGGTGGCGGCGCCGTGCCCCCCTCCGGCGTGCCGCCCCACGTCTTCTGCCGCGTCGTCGACGTCACCCTCCATGTGCGTGCGTTCCCCGGCCTACAAGCTCAATGCGTGATGTGTCTGTGTGGATTGGATTGCCGTGCCAGTGAAGAAGCCTGATCGATTGGCCTGTGCTGTTGCGTTTGTTGCAGGCCGACGCGTCCACGGACGAGGTGTACGCGCAGCTCGCCCTGGTCGCCGAGAACGAGGTGCGCGAGAGCTCCAGTGCACCGGCGGCATTTGATTCGATTTGGCTTCCCGTCCGTTGGTCAAAGATTTTGGGCTGATATGTTTCTTCGGTCGGGCGCCCGGTCCTGACCGTTTGCAGGAGGTCGCGAGGCGGCTGCGCGGAGGGCCGGACGGCGACGGCGAGGACGGGGACACCGTGAAGCAGCGGTTCTCGCGGATGCCCCACATGTTCTGCAAGACGCTCACGGCGTCCGACACCAGCACGCACGGCGGCTTCTCCGTGCCGCGCCGCGCCGCCGAGGACTGCTTCCCGCCTCTGGTACGCCACGCTTGCATTGGCTTGGAAAAGGTTCCATCTTTATCTTTTGGGTGCATGGTTGAATGCTCTGAACTGAATCATGTGTTGGTTTGGGGGCGTGCAGGATTACAGCCAGCAGCGGCCGTCGCAGGAGCTTGTCGCCAAGGATTTGCACGGAACGGAGTGGAGGTTCCGCCACATTTATCGAGGTACATCAGCAAATATCCGCAGGATTTTACCTTGTTCTGATGAGGCTTTCAGTCGGTGATAAGTGTTTTTTCCCCAGAACCTGCACTTGTTTCTGATTGAGTACTTGTGATTGCTTCATCTTTGCTCACCTAGGACCAGGTTTGCAGTCATGATCGGCCACTCATCCTTGTGGAATATATTTCAGCACTGTATAACCAGAACTAATGATTCTATGCTGAGAGAGATGTGGAAACTATGCCAATGTTTCCTGCTCTCTGTATTTGCTTGCGTGCTGTACTCAGCATTTCTCTCCGAGTATCTGCACATTCGTTCTACAGTTATTGTAACTGTATTAGAATTTTCAGTTTGCTGATGAAAATCATTCAATTATTTCTGGGAAGTCATGGTCCCTTTTAAGGAATGTAAAGGACAAACATGAGAAGTTATGACATATATGTGGTCCTTTATTGATGAATCTGCATCTGAATGTGATGCAGGCCAGCCCCGCAGGCACCTTTTAACCACTGGATGGAGTGCATTTGTCAACAAGAAGAAGCTTGTCTCCGGGGATGCCATACTATTTCTGCGGTAGGCCAACACGAACGTGGAGACAATTGTCACATGTTGGCGCTGCTCTTTTCTTAAGATTCCTCATGATTTTCAGGGGAGATGATGGGGAGCTAAGACTTGGAGTGCGCCGTGCAGCTCAGCTTAAAAATGGATCTGCTTTTCCAGCGCTTTATAATCAGTGTTCAAATCTTGGTTCCCTAGCCAATGTAGCACATGCTGTTGCCACGAAAAATGTGTTCCACATCTACTATAACCCCAGGTAATGAAGAATATACTGGTATCTCTATAATTCTAGAATGTCCTCATCGGTTACAATGTCAGAACTATTTATTTCTGGCTGATAAGGATGTGAAATTGTCTGATATTCAGTGCCTGAGTGGTTTCATGTAGCCACATGAAGTCCAATCACATAGTTCTAAGAGCTACCATTTCCACTATATATCTAAGTAATTCAGTGTCTTTACTCTTTACTGGAATCCAAAGTTAGGCGATGTTACTCCTTGACTTGATGTTGCCACTTAATTTGTACCCTTTCAATCTGAAAGGGTGTTCTACAAATTGTTTTAAATGTTATGGGAAGTAGGCATGTAGTGACCAGTGACGATTGGTTCCTTATGTACCACTTGTCTGTGTTTTGTTACCTACTTGAACCCCCATGTGGATAATTAATAATTCTCCAAAAAGGAACTGTAAATATCCATGAACTTCGCTGCAAGCATTACCTTTTATCTAGCAACAATTCCAGTCCTGATGGTAATTATTGCTTTCAAAAACGTTGCAGACTAAGTCAATCTGAATTCATTATACCCTACTCCAAGTTCATGAAGAGCTTCAGTCAACCATTTTCTGCTGGATTGAGGTTCAAAATGAGATACGAGAGTGATGATGCTACAGAAAGAAGGTTAGTATGCTCCAAAAGTTACTCTGTTCATATACAAATTTATGATGAATTGTTGACACATGGGATTATTCTGCAGATACACTGGGATCATAGCAGGAATCAGTGATGCTGACCCCATGTGGCGTGGTTCAAAGTGGAAATGTTTGATGGTATGATGACTTTTTTTATAATATAGTTATGTTCTCATCAACAGCTTTCTTTTCTGTGTAATGGGTTTTTGTGGTAAATTTAGCTATAAATGAAACAGTCCTTTCCTTTTAGCAGCACCTATTGCACAGCTTACCCATAGGCCAATAAGCAACCATGAACATCAATATGGTAGCACGATGCACAAGATAAGAGACCTTATAAACTTTCTATAAAAGCTAGATCTTCTGTTTCCGAAAGAAAAAAAGTACAATGCACAACTAATGTTGAGGATTGCAACTTGCAACCTACTACGTAACCTGTGCTCTTTGTTTTGTAGAAGACAGATCTTAGTGACACCAATTATTTATGTTAGTTTCTCTGTAGAGCACATACTTTGAGTTTTATTCTGGTTTGTTATCGCGCTGAAATTTCTGGGCACTTCAACCACAAATCTCCATGGTGGGCAGAAAATATATTTTCTCTTGACTTGAGCAAGGCAGTTTTAAATTGCTGCAAACATAATCCTACTGATGACCTTATGTAATTTTATATTCCTTATTCTATTGCAGGTTAGATGGGATGATGATGTAGATTTCCGTCGACCAAACAGGATTTCTCCTTGGGAGATTGAGCTGACTAGTTCAGTTTCAGGATCCCACCTGTCTGCACCAAATGCGAAGAGACTGAAACCATGTCTTCCTCATGTCAATCCAGACTACCTAGTTCCAAGTATGTCTGTTCTCCACATCCAGGAAAACTATTCACTCAACCATTATGTTATGTTCATGAGTTCTATCTTTTCTTTTCTTTTCTTTTCTTTTGGTAGATGGAAGTGGTCGCCCTGATTTTGCGGAATCTGCCCAATTCCACAAGGTCTTGCAAGGTCAAGAATTATTGGGTTATAGAACTCATGACAATGCTGCTGTTGCTACTTCTCAGCCATCTGAAGTAAGGAATATGCAGTACATTGATGAGCGTAGTTGCTCCAATGACGTGAGTAACAATATCCCGGGGGTTCCAAGACTTGGTGTCAGAACACCACTAGGAAGCCCTGGGTTTTCCTACCATTGCTCAGGCTTTGGGGAGTCTCAAAGATTCCAAAAGGTCTTGCAAGGTCAAGAAGTATTTCGTCCGTACCGAGGAACTCTAGTTGATTCATGTTTGAGAAATAATGTCTTTCATCAGCAAGATGGTTCTCATACGCCTAGTGTGGCGAATAAATGGCATACACAACTTCATGGAGGTTCTTTTCGTGGGCCACCAGCACCAATGCTTCCATCTCAATCCTCATCTCCACCATCTGTCCTAATGTTTCAACGAGGTAATTCGAAGATGTCCCAGTTCGAATTTGGGCATGGCCCCTTGGATAAGAATGAGGATGATAGACCTGCTATGTTTGGCCATGCTGGAGGTATTGGAGTAACTGAGCAAATGTTGATGCTCCAGCCTCATCGTGTTTCTGGAGAAGTGAGAAATAAGCATGGGACAGTTGAGAAATTTTCCTCTGTTTCTGTTGGGAAAGATGGGCCAGATAACCGGGAAGTTAGCACAAATAGTTGCAAAATATTTGGCATATCTTTGACTGAGAAGGTTACAGCAAGCAAAGAAAAAGAGACTGGCGATGCCAATTATCCATTCCCGTTCCTGTCATTGAAGCAACAAGTGCCAAAATCACTGGGCAACAGTTGTGCCACTGTAAGTGTTCTCTGATTTGTAAATTTGATGTCATCCTAGAGTAAACTGCTCTTTAACTTAAAAATCCTGCAGGTTCATGAGCAAAGGCCTGTTGTTGGCAGGGTGATTGATCTTTCAACCATGGACATGATGATCTGATCTGTTAGTTTATCCTGGAGGTGAAGAAATGCTAGGGCTGCTTTCATCTTCATGTTAGTGATACTACAGCCTCTAAGCATATGAGCTGATCTGTACTCTTGTGAGTGCACACTAATTATATTCACACTAATCATAGCGATGACATTTTGCAGGGACTGTTCTGTTGTGTAGTGTGGATAGTCTCAGGTTGTTGATTGGGTCTGATCAAAGATGGATGGATCGAGGATGCTGATCAAACTTGTATCCTAGTTGTAGTGTTAGAGCACTTTGTATGACAACTTTGAGTGCTCCATGTTATCAGCATTTGTTGCTGCTCAGAAACCTGCCTGTATGTTTATAAGCTGTATGCTATGACAAACCCATTTATATAAGGGGTTTGTTTGCATTAGCATTGATCTAGACTAAGTATCATGAGAACATCTTGGGGCTAATTTGTGCCTATGTCCCATTCAAGCTGTCTTGTCGATCAAGAGTTCACTATACACTGACATACAGGATTAAGGTGGTGGCATTGATCTGACACCTCAGAAGTTGCTTATGCAATATGTTCTAGATGTCATGTAGTATTTTGCTGACTCTTTTGTCACACTTTTTCTTGTTCAAAATACATATTGTTTGGTCAAACTTTATAAACTTAGATTAGCCAAACATAGTTGCATAGATAAGAAATCTGAGATGTGCTAAAAAAACATTAGAAGTCTGAGATATACAGTATGTTACTAGATTTACTTCAGAGGGAGTACATGTCAGCACAATATTTGTTATCTCGTTATAACAAATGCATTTCTACTCTGCATTTTTTTAGTAATCCTTATTCCCATCCTACAGGGATAACATAAAAGCAAAAGAAACAAGGTCGGACAGAGTGCACCTCACAGTTAGTAGAGCCGCGAGGCAGGCAGACAGGTCTGATTAAGGTCTGTGATGTGCTCGGTGACCAGCGCACGCCTGCATTCTGTAAATTTCCTCGGAGGCTGGCGGACGAGAAGGCGAGATTAGTTGCACTTTGAGGCGTGTACAAGGATCCGGCCTGGGTGGTTATCATTAGACTGGGTCATCCAGCATGCTGACGCTGAATTGCTGCACTCGCCACTGGCGTCAACACCGCATGGCCGCGCTTTCCATCTACACTAAGGGCATAGTTCGGCAGCCGGAATTCCCGGGGTCCCCTTCCCGGAGAAGGGCGCCCGGCCTATCTAGGTCGGGCGGATATCCCGGGGAAGGAGCCGGTATCCCCGCCGGGGTGCTGGTTGCCAAACCAGCCCTAAGCATGCCATACCTCGCCCGGATAGGACATCTTTCTCACGAGTATTTGCAGTTTACCCCCATCCGTCCGACGGCCAGCAACGCTTCGTCCAGGCCTGCAGCAGTCGAGTTGCTGCGAACGTTAACTCCTCCGTTCTATGGTGGTTTCTTCTCTCCGAATTCCTGAAATCCCAAGCAAAAGGGGTCACAGCATAACTACTGTAATAGAAATTGAAAGGTAATGATAGCTGAATGAACATGTTTCATGAAAAATAGATGGAAATTTGCTCCAGGTTTCTCCTAGACAAGAGATTGCAAACCTAAAAGTACACAAAAAAAAACAGCTGTAGGCATATCTTGAGAAGTCAGTCCACTCTGGACTTCCTTGGTCGCTTGACATTTCCTGGTCGGGACAACCCCAATCAAACAACATCAGTTTGATATACAGGACAAACATGCCATAACATGCAGGATAAATTTCCCAACATATACACTGAATTATTAGATTAGTTCAACCAAACACCAAAGTCACATTTGCCATGAAACATGCCAAGGTCATCGAATGCAGCACCCAACAAGATAAAGGCTGCATCCTGAACATACTAATACCCATCATACAGCAACCAATAAGACAGGTCATCCTGAACATGCTAAATCCTACCCTCCTGCACATGACTGCCACCATCTTTTACCAGATGCCCCTCACTCATCATCTTCATCAAGTAGATCAGTAAAATCCTCTATGTTTTCGGCATCTGGAGCAGCAGGCTCTGATGAGCGCAGCTCATCAATTTCAATGAGAAGGAGGGGATCACATGTAACCTTCCCGATTTGTAAGACTCTGGGACAGCCTGATTGAAGAAGAAAACCCAAAGTGAGCACCTCATGAAAACGAAGCAGCAAGAAATGGGCAAAGAGCAACTATATACCTGCAATAGGGCACTGTGGTGGTTTTTTGGACCTTATATAATGCATCACTGGGCCCTTCTCATATATGTGCCTGCAATCCACACTGCATAGGAGACCATCATGAGTTCAATCAGGGCAATGAATTATATCTACATGTATACTGAACCGAAACATTTTAAAATGACAAACTAGAAATCCCCTCTATCATCAGTTCAGTCAGGGCAATTGAAGATCCATCCATCAAAATGGCTGAGAGTTGTATCAAACAAATTATACCTTTGTGACAGTAGCTGAGAGTTGTCTCAAAGTCAGGTTAGCAAAAAGGTTTGTACAAGTAGACATCTGGTCTCAAAAACTGTATGCTACTGGGTACTTGGGTAGCAAAATAATAATGACAACAGGGATTTTAATGCAGAGAACAAATCATCCTGCTAACACGAACACCATTGCGGTCAGGAAAATCCTGATTTCAGTAAGCCAACAAAAAGATACAAGACAAATTGTAGTACTCAATAAACATAATTCGAATTGCTATGTGAGCATGTTTCTTGTGTCTTGCAATTGTCACTCCATTTTTATCAGTTGAAAAAAATGTGACTAATCATTCCCTTTTATCATGACAGAGTTTAAAAGCTTCAGTCAGTTTTTATCAGGTTGAACAGACAAACAGTATGCCCCTCAACTTTTGGTTATTGAGCTGAAAACCCCCACTAAGAATATTCAAAAGAGTTACGGAAGGAAAGTGTACTCATATGGTCATACCAGCGAACTGGTTCTGACAACTCAATCACCGGCTTCCCAGTTAATGGACATGTGACGTTTAAGATGTTCATCTGGGTGCTAGTCATGACAATGTCCTCCTGTTCCTCACCAGGCATCGGCTGACCTGTGTGGTGAACATTCTGCAGAAAACAACGCAGGGCTTAAAAGATCAGGCATTTTGCAGGTACACATAAACATATCATTCTTTTTTCCAAACATAACCCAACTAAAATTCATTATAAGAAGCTGTAATCAAATTCACTTTCTACCCATTGTCGATTATAATTTGAGCACCTAGCTGATCTGCTGATGCAGCGAGCATAGATGAAATGCATAATCCCAATGATATCACATGACCAGCAAGCACACTACATACCCAGACAGACTCCCTGAACTGTCGAAAGAGCGGGTGGTTCTGTCCTGATGCTGATGAGGTTTCCTTGATCTTGTTAACCTCCGCCTGGATCAATGTTTTGAAATCCGTTGGCTTCAATTGCAGACCGTACAAAAACAACAAAGTCAACGACTTAGACAAAAATGCTCTGAATTGCTTCAATTCAGAAGGCAGAGAGCAACCCCCACCTGATCAGACGGCTGGTACACTCCAGGCACCGCCTTAATCGCCTGGGTCAAGGCCGTGCAGTCCTCGTACGAAGCCACCATCTCCAGAACCATCTCTTCAAGCTTCTGCACCTGAAAAGGAACAATATCATGCGGTTGGGGTGTTAGGGGTTTAGAGGTGAGGAGAGATGGGATTAAAACGGGGGAATGCAAGTGTGCCCCTGCCTTATCGGACTTGCCGTCCTTCTCGAAGTCGACGGCGAGGGACTTCATGTTGCCGAGAGCCCTGCGCATCTCCTGCGGGTTTGGGGAATCGGGTTAGGGTTTTGCGGGCGCCACCGAAGGGGGGAAGTTCGTGCCAGGGAGAGAAAGGTGGGCTGTGGAGGGAGCTTACCGCAACGAGGGTTTGCGTTTCCGACGAGACGACGTCGGCGGCGTTGGAAAGCTTCGAGGTCACCAACGACATCTTCGGCGATTTCCGTCGAGTTCCCGCGGCATTTTGCTGCTTCGCGAGGGAAAGCCGGAATGAAGGAAAGGAGACAGAGATCAGAGGTGGTCGGGTGGGAAGTGGAAACTGGAGTTATCGAGGGTCGTTTTGGAGGCCCATGAGGCCATGAATAGTTTTCAGTGGGCTGGATACTAGTACTAATCAGCCCATATACATTCCAGTATTTTCAGTTTACTGTTAGCCAAATTAATAGGATTTCCTCATACAAAAGCCAAATTAATAGGATGGTCTTTGGATTCTTCTACTTACTTTGGTTTTTTAACCACCTTTAATTTTGGACAAATTACATAACACCCTCTGCAATTTTATAAAAGAAAATGGAACCTTGCACTTTCATTTTTCTAATGTGCACAGTGAGAATATACTGGTAAACAAAGTACACTGATGATTTGGGAAAGAGATGTCGCTCTACAAAGTCAGTCCAGATTTGCAAACTAAATATGTTCCCAACAAATCAAACTAAATTCTAAAGATTTGGATCCCAGTCCTCCTTCCTAACAGCCTTAACAAGTCAATAGCACGAGCGGATTCAGAATCATGCGCCTTTTCGTGAGAGGGACGAAACTTATGTCGCCCAACCGTGCTAGTCAGTTACTTGGAAAGCTAGAAATAGTACTCCTACAACAACAGTACCGACAGTATAGCTCTGACCATATGAATTGAAGCCATTCCGACGCACAAGGTGTACTAGCTGCTACCTCGACCTTGGATCTGAACTCAACGTTCAGAGCTGACGTGGCATTCATGTGATCCTTCTCGCCGCAAGCCCGAGCATATGGATAATGGATCGAGCCGGCAGCCCGTCCAGCTAGGATAACCCATCTTCTCCAATTGATGAACATGGCGTGGGGTCTCCATGCCTCCACGACAACGCACAAGCAGGCTCCATCCAGCCTGCTGATGAAACACCAGGCAATTCTTGAGCCCATCCACAATCCCTTGTCCGCATTGAAACTACAACTTGAAAGCCTGAAGGGGATCGTATAGACGAGCTAGCTACCGCTTGACGCATACGAAAGCCAAGGCACGCCAGTGACATTCTGACTCAGCCTTTCAGATCACGCTTTATGCCTGCCTTTTTACAGAGAAGAACTGATAGAAACGGGCTACATTTTCCCCCCTAAAGAGAAGGGAACGAGTTGAAAAGGAGATGATCAATCAGAAGTTCTTCTTGTTCTGAAGACAGAATCATAGCACATATCAAGGCCCTGTTCGCTTGACTTCTACTTATCCAGCCAACAGTATTTTTCTCTCACAACGAATCAGTATAAGCCATCAGCAGCAGTGTTTTTCTCTCACAACGAATCAGCATAAGCCATCAGTAGAAGTCAAACAGACAGGGCCAAGTCTGGTGCGACTTGGCACGTGAATATATGCCGTCCAACAAGGCGCCCCTGCTTCGTTGTGGGGTCAACAAACTCGCAATTTGCAGGCACAGCAAATGCTGCTACACTAACACTGATGACTCATATCTACCTCTCGCTGCATCCTTGAATAATCAGATAGGCCAAATTAATTCCCTGGAACTTCCTTCTTCCACCTTAAATGAATCAGCAGCGCTCATGCTTATTTGAAAAAAAAATAAAAGATAAGCCGAATACGTATGCACGTCTGATCCAGCTGATTATATTATCCACGCAGTTCAGTGATCTATACGCTGTAACTGCGCAACCAATGCATAACCATCGTCTGGAACAGCCTTGCATTCCTGCACTGCCAAGGCAACGGATACTTTCCAGCGTTGTCGTATCCTCGTATTGTAAAATCTGAAGGTCACGTAACCCAAGCGCTGCTTCGTCTGACCAAGTTCAGAAGCACAAATGCTTGTCTATTGTCGCCACGGTTATTCTGCCAGTAGTTTACGCAAGTCAAGACGAGATCTAGCAGGAAGCGAAGTCCACGTGCTGTTCCTAGCCTAGGGTTTAGGGGGCGATCGGGCTTGCTGACTAAAGAATCCACGCAGTTTAATGGTCCCGGAATCCCATCGCCCCAGTAGAATTCCCCGTTGATTCGTGAAACCGAGTTTGTTTTGGATCCCAGACCGGTTTTCTCGGCAGCATTCATTTCTCCTGGTGGTCACGCGACGAAATCAACCAGATATTGCCGTTGAGCAAGGGACCTGTTGTTGTTGTTATTATGGATGGGCACTGGGCAGGGCCCCCAGGAGCATGTACACCTGGATTTTCTTCTTTTATTATCTTTTGTTTATGAAGCATCAGTGGACTCGAGCAGCTAACATTTCGGCCAGCTCCATTTGCTAATGCTGGCGGCTGGGGAGATTCTTGCCAACGCTATGGAACAATATAAAAACAGGAACAACCGGGACCTTTGGGAGCAAGCAAAGCAACCAAGCACGGCCGAGATACCCCAGCTGGATCGCTTGGGGCTCAAACGAACCCTAACTTCATTCTCCATGTTGGCGTACGGTCGTGTTTATCCTGCTATAACCCTTTTTGATTATGTGTGTGCTCAATCAATCATGTCACAAACTGCCAAAGACTCTTTTATTCAGTTATACGCATGGCTGTAGATGGCTGACGAAGTGACGAGCACACATTTTTGTCGGTGGGACGACCGGTGGCATACGTTTGTGACCAGACACAAAAAAAAAAATTGAACAAACGGCACGAGATTGTGCCCATTTCATTGATAAAACAGGAGTTTTTACAGACCGGCTAGCCGGTTTAAGGGTGAGAAACTACTCTCGCATTGTTATGGACGCTAAGTCTTTTGCTCCCGCCGCAATCCAGGCATCCGCCTCATGTTTTTATCTTTTCTAGCAAATCGGGCACACTGGCCTCGACGTGTCGGAAGACCCTCGCGTTGCGCTCTTTCCATATTTCCCATATTATGAGCATGGTGATGGTCGCTTTCGCTTTGCGGGGGGTGGCGGATGGGGAAAGGAGATTGGCCCACCACTGTGCTGCGGTTTCGCTAGGTCTCCATTCTTGCGGTCGCAGTTCCGGTTGCCTAACCCATTCCGCGATCAAGTTCCATATACGCTTTGTGTATCGGCATTGCGCCAACAAATGGTGCGTTGTTTCCTCTGTCTGATAGCATAATGGACATGACGGGGAGTGCTGGCATCTTCTCCGCGCCAGTCTGTCGGATGTCCATACTCTATTTTGTGTGATGAGCCATGTGAAAAGTTTGCATTTCGGAGGCGCCCACGTTTTCCATATGTTCTTCGTTCCATGCGAGTTGATGCATCCGATGAATTGAGCTTGGCGTGCAGGTAGTACAGCCGAGTTGAGTTTGGCGTGCTCGCGATGGCAGATTTTTGGAGTCGTGCAAACACGAACGGCTTCTGAAATGTGGTCTTCAAGCAGAGCTGTGCCTTAGGTGACCGTTGTTCAGAGTTCAGAGAAGGATTTAAAAGACGAAAAATGCTCGATGTAAGTAGGAGAATCTTTTCTGATTATCCCATTACACAGTGATTTGTTTGTTTCTGATAGATCATACGGTTGTCACGCAGTGTCCCGCAGAGAACCATTTCATCTGTCCATGTGATTGCATTTCGGAAATGCAGGGGTTTCAGTAGCAGCAAACAGTCAGCACTTGTCCTATATGCCCGGAGTTGCATAGTGCAATGGAATGCGGCAATGCGACAATGCCTTTTTGCCACTGCAAAAATCACTGAAAATGCTCAATATAAATAGGAGAATCTTTTTTCGATTATCCCGTTGCACAGTGATTTGTTCGTTCCTGATACACTATACGGTTGTCACGCAGTGTCCTGCAGAGAACCATTTCATCCGTGCATGTGACAGCATTTCAGAAATGCAGGGGGGGTCGAGCAGCAAGAAACAGTATGAACTTATTGTCCTTTATGTCCGGAGTTACATGATGCAATGCCGTTTTGTGACGGCAAGGCGACTTGGTAGGCCATCAGTACACTGTGCAACGGAACAACGGAGAAGTTTCACGATGTAGTTCCATCATCACCAGTTCGCCACACAGTTTAATGTTCCATCCGAAGAAAACTAATGCCTGTAACTCCGCCGATATAAAATCGGAATCAATGTAGGACTTCCAAACCGATCTGTCCCGCACTTAAGTAAGCGCAAATAAACCCGATCTGCATCTCGAACAACTGCTGAAACTTTGAGGAAGCGATTAAACAACCTGAAATCGTACTTGCAACTTGCTCTGAAACTTTATGTAACCCTCCCCATCTTTGATTCTGTGCGCCTCCACTATCAGATCACCGAACCATCCGGTCAACACCACCCCCGCCATCACTTCACATGCTGACAACTCCAAATCGATCCGCGCCGCGCCTATTATATATCGCCACCATCCCGATCCCTGCCTGCTGAGTTAACAGTAGTGCCTAGTGAGCTGTGAGCCTGTGACTGAGCACCGCCACCCTCATCAATAATGGCGGCGAGGAGCCTCGTAGCGGCGGCGGCGTTCCTGGCGCTGGCGCTGGCGTTGCCGGCGGCGGTGCTGTGCCAGGCGCCGGCGCCGGCGGCGGCCAAGGGCCCGCCGAACGTGACGGCGATCCTGGAGAAGGGCGGGCAGTACACGACGTTCATGCGGCTGATGAAGGCGACGCAGCAGGACACGCAGCTCAACAGCCAGCTCAACAACTCCTTCGGCAGCGGCTACACCGTGTTCGCGCCCACCGACAACGCCTTCAACAGCCTCAAGGCCGGCACGCTCAACAAGCTCTCGCAGCAGGAGCAGGTGTCGCTGGTGCAGTACCACATCCTCCCGCAGTTCTACTCCCTCGACTCCTTCGAGACCGCCAGCAACCCCGTCCGCACCCAGGCCTCGGGGTCCGACGGGCCCTACACGCTCAACATCACCGCCGACAGCAACAGCCAGGTCAACGTCTCCACGGGGGTCGTCGCCACCAGCGTCGGCACGGCGATGCGCGCGGCGATGCCGCTCGCCGTCTACTCCGTCGACAAGGTGCTGCTGCCCAACGACCTGTTCGGGGTGAAGCCGCCGACGCCGGCGCCGTCGGCGACCACCAAAAAGCCCGCCAAGGGGAGCTCCGCGGCGGAGGGGCCCGCGGGCTCCGCCGACTCCGCGCCCACCGGCGGCGCGGCCGGCGGCGCCAGGGTCGCCGAGTGGAGCTTGGCGGCGGCTCTGGTCCTGGCCGCGGCGGGCAGCCTGTTGTAAGAATGGACTCCGCCAGCTAAGAAGTGATCGATCGATCGTCCCTGCACGCGCGCGAGAGCAGCATATACGTGTGCATGTGCATGAGTAGTGTTCTTGTTGCGGTTTCATTTTCTCCTCCTCCTCCTCCTCCCGATCTTGGATTTGTTTGTTGCTTCACCTGGTTTGGAGAAACCGGGCCATGTGATCCCAATCGCTCAATGTTAATGGTGCTCAGTTGCTGAGCTGTTTATTCCTCCCCTTCTTCACTAGCATTGTTTCCTTTTTCTGTAGCATTTTTAGCAAAATTACATTTCCCAATTAGGCTTTTGGGAGAAGCTAACTAAGGCCCCGTTTGGAAACCAAATCGCTAAAGTTTAGCACTTGCTAAAGTTTAGTACCTCAATTTGGAGTGCTAAAGTTTAGCAGCTGAGGTGTTTGGATAGTGGTGTTAAAGTTTAGCAAATTGATGAATGAAAGACCGAATTACCCTTATTTATTGCACTTGGGGCGCAATTACTGCGGCGGGAGGGAGGGGTACTGGGTGGAAAATACCCACCAGGAAGCACTTTTAGCAAGGTGCTAAGGATTTCCATAGTGCTAAAGTTTAGCAGGTCACTTTTAGCACACCTGTTTGGATCCAATCTGCTAAAGTTTAGCAAAAAAAAGTGATGTGCTAAACTTTAGCACTATCGAAACATGGCCTAAATCTGAGCTGAAGAA
Organism: Echinochloa phyllopogon; assembly: GCA_033239725.1. Classification (NCBI taxonomy): domain Eukaryota; kingdom Viridiplantae; phylum Streptophyta; class Magnoliopsida; order Poales; family Poaceae; genus Echinochloa; species Echinochloa phyllopogon. Next base: position 15,366,525 of record BTCW01000003.1, on the reverse strand, counting down.
GGCCACTAATTTTGCAATTCACCGGATCACCTCACCAAGCGGAAGGCCATCAGGCCCACCTTGTGCTAAAAACGCTTCCTGAGCCCGGCCCAGAACCCAGGCAGGCCCATGGAGGAAAGCTGATCAAGCCCGGCCCCAGCCCGGTCCAAACGCAGCAGAACCCTAAGCCTCGTTTAAATTGTGTGATTTGCGTGAGCGACAAAGAGACGATGGGTTTGGTGTGGTTGCAGAGCACAGCGTAGCACATTCTAGAGCTGACGGAGCACGGCTCGCTGAGAGAGACGGCATGTCAGCATGCGGTTGCCTTGCCAAGCACCTCTCGTTGAGCGGTCGGTTTCCCCCGGCCTGAATGGAGCTTGTGCGAGGCAGCTGCTGCCTTGCAAGCTGGAAAACTCGAGTACCGACGGGTGCTCACCTGTCGCCGATGCTATTTTACTCTCTCGCCAGGGGTCAGGCCTCCAATACGCACATTGGCTACATGAGATCCGCAGGGGCGACGAAGACGATAGATCACTTGGCATTGGCAATCAAATTCTACACACTTACGGGCTGCCGATCAGCTCGCACTAAGCAAGAATTACTTCACTGAGACATGAGATTTACCTTATATCACTGGGGTTGGGACATGCATCGCGTCCAGTTCAGAGTTCAGACACACATCACGGGTCATCGGTTGAGAAGAGCTTCAGGCTTCAGAGTTCAGATGAAGCGTTGCTTGCGTGGGTAGGTGGGTCGGCGCTTTTGTATTCCTGTGTGGTAGTCGCTGGTGTGTCCCTGAAGCCGGAGAGATTGTGTGCCGCGTTGATCGCCGCCGCGCAATGGATAGGCGGTCGGTCTCCAGGACGCTGCCGCGTCGCCGTCGCCGATATCTCCTCCTCTTCGTCAGCTGGTGGCCACTGCTGCCGCCGACGAGCTCCAGTACTATACTAGTATACTTGGCTACTTGCTATGCCTGTCCCTGCCGATCCAGCCAGGCATATACGTACAACAAGCCAGACGCCACATTTGCCTTAGCTTGCCGCGGCGTCGCATGGCCGTCGTCAGTTTGTCAGAAGCCACAAATTTTGGAAGCTGCTGCAGGCCTGCAGCACCAAAAATTCAGTAAGATTTCACTGTAATTCAGAAGAAATTTGGGCACGGTTTGGTTGCATAATCTTAGGCAGGAAGCTGTGTGTACGCAGAAAATTGGGTTCAGTACGGGCGTCGTCTCCCTCGTCGCGCCGTTGTGCGGACGCTGTCATTGGAGCAATGATTTGAGACTGACAGCCAGCTTGCTGTAGAATACTAGAACGCTAGAAACTACTTACATCTGCTTTGGACTGTCGGTGGGATTCGTCTGCGCTGCTGAGTGCCGATGCATGATTAGCGTTTTCCTTTTTGGCGAAGGCGTGATTAACAAATTCCACACAAGTACGTATGCGAAGCCACTGGCGCTGACGGTTGAGCATTACTTTTTTTGAAATATAAGGTTGAGCATTACTTTTTTTTGAAATATAAGGTTGAGCATGACTTATCAACCATGATATAGTGCAATTCTTGGCCCAATTGGCAGTCACCACTTCATTTTCTGAAGATACAAGTCCCGGCCGACAAAACTCTAGCGACCGCCATGTACAGCTCACGGCCAGGATGTAAACATATGCATGCAGCAGCATCCTCTTGTTGTATAAAAGCCCCACTCGATACGAACTCTGAAAAATATTATTATGAGATATTTGGAGCTCCTCCTTTGCCGGTAGAACATCACTCTCGGGCAAGCTGGCAAGCCTGACTTGCCGCCACATGCGGCAGCCTGGAACTACGTACTTACATACATACGTACATGCATACAGACATGCCTGATTGGTACACCAACGCATACGTGTTGCAAACCGCCAAAATCTGCAATGCAGGGAATGCATGCGCCTGATGTTGCAGACGATTTTTTCCCCCTCCTCCTGTTTGGGAGTACTACACCCCGCGATGGAATGGAATGGAGCCCCATGCTCTGGGATCGATCAGCCCCCTGCGTTCAGTCCAGAACAGTATGAATGCCTGTCGATCGATGGCATGCAATGCAACCGGATGGCGTGTACACGAATGGGTACCCACCATGGCTTGTTGGGTTCAGGCCGCCCCAGGTGGTTCGCGGATCACATCGCCGCGCACGTAAAAAGAAATTAAAAGGGAGGAGGGCTTGCCGTGACACTTGCCTTGCCACGCTCGCAACGGCAGGCCCTCATCCAGCTCACGGTGCTCGCTCCCGAAAACGCTCGCGCCGCACCGCGCTTCCGGCCGCTCTCTCTCATTCACTCACCAACCGCTGCTATAAGTCTATTAAACACAGGCTCAGATCAGCGCCTCCACCCCGCCACCGCACGCACACACCCACACACCAACCGGCAGCTAGCATGGCCGCCTCGCCCCGCCTCGCTGTCCTGCTCGTCCTCCTGGCGGCGGCGTCGGCGCTGGCCGCGGCGCAGAAGACGCCGGCCAAGGCCGCGAAGCCGGCGCCCGGCCCGGCCGGCGCGGCGGACGCGGCGCCGCCGACGGACGTGAACAAGGCGCTCAAGGACGACCAGTTCAGCGAGTTCAAGCAGCTGCTGCACGACACGCGCGTGGACACCCAGATCAACGCGCAGCTGACGGACAGCTACAACGGGCTCACCATCTTCGCGCCCACCAACGCCGCCTTCGACAAGCTCAAGGCCGGCGTGCTCAACGGGCTGTCGCCGCAGGACCAGATCCAGCTGGTGCTCTACTGCGTGCTCCCCAGGTTCTACAGCCTCTCCATGCTCGGCACCCTCAACGGCAAGGTCAACACCCAGGGCTCCGGCCACGACGGGCCCTACAGGTACGACATCAAGCGCGCCGGCAACAACGTCAACGTCTCCACCGGCGTCAACTCCATGCTCCTGGGGAGCCCCGTCAGCAAGGACTTCCCGCTCGCCGTGTACCCCGTCGACAAGGTGCCGCTGCCCTACGAGCTCTTCGGCCCCAAGCCGCCCACCCCGGCGCCCGCTCCGGCGCCGGCGCCCACCAAGTCCAAGACCAAGACCAAGAAGAAGAAGTCCCCCGGCATCGCCGAGGCGCCCGCCGCCGACGACTCCAGCGCCGCCGACAACGTCAAGTCCGCGGCCGCGCCCGCCGCCGGGATGGCCAGGTGGGTCGCCGCGCTCGGGGTGGTCGCCGTCGCGGTCGTCAGCGGCCTCTTCTGAGGAGGACGGATATAGAGTCATCGAAACATCACATCAATCATATCAGAGGGTGGTGGTGGTGGTGGTGTGATCCATGGAGATCTCGTGGCGTCGTGCATTGCCATGCGCGATGGAACACTCATTGATCGATCGATTATTTGATCCCGTACCATGCATTTGTGCTGCTGCTGCGTGCGTGATGTCCATCGGCTTTATTCTTTCTCTCGCTCCCTTTTTTCTTTTTTTGGGCTTCTTGGTGATTTGTATTTGTAATTTAATGTGATATACACTGCTAGTACTTCTTCTTTCATTGGATTCTACCTCGGTCTCTGCGATCTGGATCTGGCTCTGTTTGGACGGTAGCCGGTAGCTAGCGTCGTGCCTGCTTTCGCTTGTGTTTTAAGCATTTCCTGTTAAAAAAAACAGTGACTTGCAGTACCAACCCCACTGAAGATAAGGTGCAGTGCAGGCATGGGTGGTAGCAGTGCCGTAGCACAGTACTAGTAGTAGATGTTTCGCTGTCTCCTGACCAAAATGTTTGTTGGCTTCCATCGACTGCGGTGACCGTCGCAGTCGAATCCCAAAACCCTAGCTGCAAACGCTGCCGAAGGGTGAAACGGGTTAAACCGGCCTGCATGCGTGTCCCCTTTCTCTTTTTATTTTCCTGAAACAGGAGTGAAAACACACACAAAGGTTCCATCTCTTCTAATCAGACGCTCTGGGCCTGTCAGCAAAATAATTGCGCTTAAGTTACAATCAAACGGAGTGGCCGGGCCGGGTGACGCATTATTGGTGGGGTACGCCGCTGCGTTTAAAGTATTTTCGGGTACACCAGGAGGGAAGGGGCATCTCGATCCCTTTTGCGCTGCCTCACATGGAGCCTCACCTACTCTGGATCTGGCCTGGGCTCCCGTTGCACCTGCGATGGATTTGAAATGTTGGCGGTGCGCAGGCGTACATGTGATCCTAGTCATGCAGCAGGATAGGTTTCAAGCCGGCGGAGCAGCTAAAAGTAACACTAAAACTCGTAGTGTGTTTTTTCATGTGGTCCTGTGTTGTTCCGTGTTGAGTGCAATGTTGAAATAGTGTGATCGAGGTTGTGGCGTGTTCCTTGTGTACTTCTCTCAAGAGGAATTTACTTGTGTATACGTGCTACGAGGAAAAAAAATTACTCCGTATGATTCTACTAAGATGTACTGTACTTTTCAAGAAGTTTAGTTTATTTCCGACTGGGAAACTCCAGCCCTTGCCTTGAACCGGCAGCAAAGCAGGCCTCGAGTTCATCAGCCACAAGGTGTCCTGCTTTGCCGGGAATATTGTATACAACAGGACTTGTCGACAGTACTCGACACTCGAGTCCCGGCAAAATAAACCGTACAACATTTGCAAAAAGTTACTTCCAAATTCACTATGTGAAAAGAAGATTTTCCATCACATCAAAATGTCATACCATGTATGAAGTACTAAATGTAGATAAAATCAAAAACTAATTGCACAGTTTTATTGTACTCTGCGAGACGAACATTTTGAGCCTAATTAATCAATTTTTAGACAATTTTTCGCACATACAAACGAAATGCTACAATGCGCATTTATGGCGATGGGACACGCAACAGTCCCAGGACTCCTGCATCTGGTGTTTAGATGTTGAATTTAGGAGGGTGAATTTGGGAGTATGATGTCACTTCGTAATCATTGCGTCACTGTAGCATTTAGTTTGTATTTGTGAAAAATTGTCCAAAAATTGATTAATTAGGCTCAAAATGTTCGTCTCGCAGAGCACAACAAAACCGTGCAATTAGTTTTTGATTTTATCTACATTTAGTACTCCATACATGTTATGACATTTTGATGTGATGGGGAATCTTCTTTTTCATAGTAAATTTGGGAGTGGAATTTTGGAACTAAACATGGCCTAAACGCGGCCCAAATTACCAGCAGCCTGCCAATCTGCCACATCCGGACGCTTGGTGAGGCGCGTTCTGGACGTCAGCCGCGTGATGCGGGGACACTTGTCGCCTCAAGAAGTAAACACGCTTTAGATTTTTTTATTGGACTGGTATTAGGCTGATTGTTTGGTCAGCTGTTGAATCGTCTTCGTGGGTATGTCTTGTCCGACGAGTGGAGCGGCAGAAAAAAAACAGGCATGTATCAGGTCACTCCAAGTTTAGAAAAAAAGTCATTGCTCTTAAACGAAGCATTCAAATTAAATTCTGATCGCACTATAATGCTTATTGCGATAAAATCTTTAAAACAAGATCTCACTTGACTATATTTAGATGATTTTTTTTGTGAATATTTTTTTATCAAATGAGAACAAATGAGTCAACGTTACGAACAAATTGCTGGACATGGAGAACAGAAGAATCTATGTTGCGAACAAATTACTGCACATGGAGAACAAAGTAGTCCACATTGCGAACAAATTACTACACAAGGAGAACATGTAATTCCACATTGCGAACAAATTACTGCACATGAAGAACAAATGAGTCCGCGTTGCGAACAAATTGTTGCACATATAGAACAGAGAATCCACATTGCGAATAAATTACTGCACACAGAGAACAAATCGGTACACATCACGAACAAATTACTGCACATAGAGAACATGTAAGTCTACATTGCGAATAAATTACTGCACATAGAGAACAAATGAGTACACGTTGCGAAAATATTGCTCCACATAAAGAACAGAAGAATCCACGTTGCGAATAAATTATTGCGAACAAAATTATTCTCCTATGTGAACAGAATATGTATACGCTGCAAATAAATTACTACACGAAATAAAATATTATGGTTACAATAAAAAAATAAAGTAAACACTAAGGAAATGAATAGATTAGTAATCGTAATAAATAAAGTCAAATAGTATAAAGAAAATTATAAAAAGGGTAGAAACTAAAAAAGAAAATAAAAAATAAACCAAAAAATAAAGTACCGTACATAATTTAGTTCAAGCGAATAGTTAAAAAGAAAATAGAAATAAAAAGAAAAAGGATAACAGAAGAAATAGAAAAAGAAGAAGAAAATATAACTGACATATATATATATATATACAAAAAGAAAAAGAAGAGAACGGAACTGCCTAACCTACATCTGTTGCGACTTGCAAGTCACGATCAGCCCGTGGAGCTACGGACGGACAGTTAGGCTGTTGTTGGGCCAAAAATCGAAAACTGGGCCCAAAGCAGCCGAAGCCGAAGCAATCACGAGCGCAGTTGTTTGTATGGACATGAGCGACAAAACGCTATACGTCGCGCGCGCGATGAATAGTTGTTCCGCGCTTGGTGGGCCTCGGCGAGAAACCGGTCAGCGCGCCGAAGAAAGCGGCAACCACCCCTTCTAGTTAGTTTTCTTCGGCCCAGACGCTTCGTGGGCCTCGGCAAGAAACCGGTCAGCGAGCCGAAGAAAGCGATACCCACCCCATAGTAAGCCGAGCCCCATTTTCTTCTAGTTGGGCTGTGTCATACAGCAACGACACACCTTCTAGTTCATTTTCAGCGCCTACTTTGCCCTCTTCTTGTTTGCAGCTCCATTCTTCTCAGCCATTACTGTACCGGAGATAGCAGCTTTATGCCTTTATCAAGGTTGACAAGAAAAGGATCACCAAACTGCAAATTTGCAATTCGTATTTATCATTTTCTTTTTGCGAAAGCAATTGGGATTTTATCATGAACAGATGAACCAATGGTACCACAGACTGAGGTGGCATTTCAGTTTCCCTCGACTGCTACAGAAATCACTTCGCATCAGCGCCAGGTTCATCAGCATCCTCCTCCAAAACATGAAACGATAATTGATTATTCCTTCCTCTCTAAAACGCCTCCTTGCGATCCTTTCAGCTGAAATAAAACCATTAGGCAGCCCAAACGATACTCACAAGTGCCTCGCAAGCGACCAGCTAGAATAGCAGGATAGCAGCTGGAAGAACTCACAGAAGCTTCTTGGGCCCAATGTCACACATCCCATCTGTAGTCGTCAGACCGAAAGCGCATTTCACACGGAGTGTTTTCGCCGCGCACGTTTTTCAGGCATACCTAGGACCTTTAGCATATAGCGTCACGATGCACAGTACCTGACCAGATCGCGAGCCCCTGATCAGGCTAACTTCCAACTCGTGTGGAAAATGTTCCCCTTTTTTATTATTTGTTCGGATAAACAGAAGAGAGAAGAGGCGTGCGCGGCGTGACCATGGCACGTCAGCGAGGCTCTGCCGGCGCCGTGGCTGATGCAGGCCTCATCAGGCAGGCGGTCCCGACGCGGCCCGCCACCGAATCCCGAGCGGACGTGTTACCGCGTGAGGTCGTGCTCGAGCTCGAGCGCCGGCGGGCGCTTTCCTTTGTACTAGTGATAGACGCACGCTGGCGCGCGGCATACGAGGATGTGATATCATACAGTGAATTTATAACTAAAAACATTACACTATAAACTTGTTCATTAAGTTACAGATATGACATCACAAAAGTTGACATATATTATAAAAGAGAAAAAGAGAAAAAACGAAGAAAGAAAAAACTAAGATACTCAATCTTATAAACCTGCATGCTTCATGAATACAAAAAAGTGCAAATGAACAAGAGACTGGCAACAACATATTGGGTAAACAAAACTTAGCAACTTCATTAATCAGTAAGTCAAATAAATAAAATTTAGAGACTATTAATCAGTAAGCTAGGTAAACAAAATTTAGCGTCTCTGTTGATCAAATATTGCAACATAAGTTGTAAGAAAAATCCAAGCTTTAATTGGACAATTAAAATTCACAAGAGTTAGTTACACTAAATATATAAACTACTCATATTTTACATACTGAGTAAAAGGAGGAATAGAACGTAGCTTGAAGGTGATGTAGCTTGAAGGCACAACGCGCTTCTCCTTTCCTTTGCATCTCAAAGCATACTGACACCACACTACATATCTCTAGCAAATTTACGTCTGATTATTTTCCTGATGTAGCAGCATATTATTTCTTGGCCATCTCTTCAAGCTTATAAAAATGGATAAACCGTATGCCAAAGCTCGCAAAAGAGAGAAACTTGACAAAGGGAGCAACTGCTGGAGTGATAAAAACTTCATAGATTGACTGCTCTGCACTTCATTTGTAATTAAAAAAACAAGCTGCATAGAAGCCCTCTCGTGTGGAAGACGTGAAAATCTATTCAGATGCATTTTTAGTGCTATATTGCAATAAATTTAAAATTGAACAAGATAATGTAAAAAAAACTCTGGATTGCTAAACCAAAACGGCCACCATGACGATGACTATGTAAATTGAGTATAACTGTCAATCTGTGCAAGAATCATAAACTTTTAAAAAGATCATATCACTGCTTTTAGCGTGAGGGTTGCATAAGGACCAAGTTAGAATTTAGAGCATGAGGGTTGCATAAGGACCAATTTAGAATTTAGAGCATGACATGAATTGTCCCTTTTTGTTATGATTCAAACATAGTCAGCTTACAATCAATATGTTCGCAACGGCTAAGCATTACATGAACAGCTAAATTAACATACATTTGAAATAGTTTCCAATTCTCGAACTGGGTAAGCTGCTTTTTTTATTTCAAAAATTAGAGTTATACATGATTGTTTTTTATAAAACAATTAGATTCAACAGGAAAAATAGCAATCAATATGACTAATCTAGTAATGTACAGTACTTCAGAAACAACAGTGATGGAGGTGGAGATAAAAAAAAAGAAAGTTCAAAAAATTATAAGCAACCATGCAGTTATGAACATATGAAAAATCACAGTTATGACTTAGCATTCTAACAATATTTTAGTTGTCACTTGTCCCTGAAATTTCTTTCGAACAATTAGCCTACAATGGATATGCTGGCATCAAAATATTTTGGCTTTCAATTGAACGACATGTAGGCAATTCTTTCCTGTCACTCAACTTTAACAAACTGATCAACATTTAGTGTGATTACTTGGTGGCATTGTAAGAATAAAGTATGTAAAATTCTGTTGGATTACTACAAAAAAGAATCTGTTATTGTGAATTACCATATGCAAAGCATTTTGGAAGAGAAATGGGACATGATAGAATTATAGATTGTTTTTTTACCAGTTCATATTCCCAACGCATCCTCAGCTGTATCCTCTTTCTCTGAAGTTTCAGTGCTTCTGGGTATTGGAGGAATAAAGCAGTTATAAGTGAACTTGGTTTATATATTGTAAAGAGGAAAAGGAAATAATTGCCATGATTATAAAGTGTACAGAGAAGAAATAGGTTACACTCTGAAGCAATGTTGTAGTGGATTTTGATTTTGACGCAGAAACTATCGAATTCATGGGAAACAATAATCAATCTATATGAATAAATGTTAATAGTTAGATTGTTTTTGTTCATATCAACCAAAATTCAAAAGAACTGTTCTAATCTCAGACCTGATATTGATGGAATTTCTTTGAAACGATACACAGCACCACCTGTACCATTAAGAAAATAGAGGGCAACATTTAATAATTAGATCAGGAACTTGACGCCATAACGTCAATTGCCAATTAGTTTCTCTAGAGAGGTGGTCAACAATCTGATATGTGAAATTGAGTATTAAAGGATCTGGATAATATGGCAGAAGCTCAGAATGTTCTGAATACCCTACGTCCCTACCGCAAACAATGAAACTTAACAGGGAGGGAAACTCTAATGTTACTGCTTCTTCATGACCAGATTGTTTTCTGCACTGACAAATTGGTTCCCTACCAGATTGTCAAAACAATGACAGGTTCTTAGTGCCATGATAAATACACAATTTATCAACTGTTGCTAAAGTAGGACTAAGCACGGCAGCATAGCTTCTCATCAGTATATAATATACTGACCAAGGATAATTATCTTGATATGAGAATAGGAACTGTGTATTTTCACATTAGTGCTAAACCTGGCAATTAATTATGCATAAGTCGTAGCTATATGGTTGCCAATCATAAAAATAGAGCACACATAGTTATATCTTTACCGCGTCACTAACAATGGTTGTAAAGGGAAAATTGCTTCAAAAAACTATCTTAAATAGGTAAACATTAATTTCTTTGCAAAACACAAGACAGTATCATATAATTGATTGTAAATCAGCTTCAATCTACGATGGAAGGAAAACATGAGTTAGTAAACAGTGGAGTTCGCAAAAACCAAATTGACTGAGATATAGCAAAATCATGGCTCAAGTTCTGCAAAGGCTCCCTCATATGCATGCTCAGGTGGGAAGAATGTTTGCTTAGATGCCTGTATCCTCTCCCGTACCCAATTAACAGTAACACATCAGATAACACTACTGAATATCGTATTGTATCAGAGAGGCCATATAAAAAAAAGGCTTACTAAGGTAGTTAAAGTTATTGCTTCAGCAATAAAATTCATATCCGGGCTAGAATAATTACCTTACACAAGGCAAGTAGGCTGAATGTGTCTTCTTTGCATCAAAGTAGGACACATCCAACATATGTCTTATTTCAGCTCTGAAGCATAAACCCTATTTATCCCTAGGAGCAAAGCAGGATGCACGCAAAGGAGAAAATATGAACCTTACATGCAGGACGTAATCCATCGTTGTGTCTAGCATGGCCTCGAGTCCATTTGCTTTCACTGATGCATAGCACGCCATGGCACCGCAACTGTCTCCTATTGCCGCACCTCCCTGCACCTGCGTCGAAGCAAAAAGAAAATGCAAAATACCAGGCCGGTGGGGTGGAGACGCAAAATCCCCATTCTAGCTTGTTATGTGAAGCTGCTTACCTGCATCTCAACTCAGATTTTTTTATGGTGCCCAAAAATATAATCAGTTTAATTAAAAAAAACCTACACTTTGGCAGCTAAGTCCTAAATTGGCATCATAGCCTAGAGAATGCCATTAGAGGTTCTCTCTTGTTATGTGCCTACTTTCTAAATCTCCTTTTTTTAATAAACACAAATGGTGCATGCAAACAACCTACAGATAACCAGATCATTGCAGGTTCACAAATAGATCAAGTAAACCAACCAAAATGTACAACATACCTGAAGGAAATAACCAAAGCTTGCACCTATCATCATTTTAGCAGATGCATCATGCAGCTCAACTTTACTCTCCTGAACACGAAAAAAAATTCAATTCACGGTATAGAAATGAAACAAAAGAAGAGAATAAAATCAAAGCAAAGGACGAAATGAAATAACAATAGTTATCCTTAAACAACATTTCCTACTTCTCTAAGATGCAATGCTGCAAAACCTGAACACCAGAAGAGCAAGCTCTTCAAATGGTAGTTTGGAAGCCAAACATAAGAGAAGGAACACATCAAACAATGAGACGAATGTGTAAACTTTTAATATGATATAGGTGATTAATCTGTGAGCACAAAACGCAGAGCACAAAGCACAAAGCAGTAAAGCAGAGACTCAATCTGTGAGTGTTCCAAAACACAAAGGTGAGTTGAACTGGAAATTAGAACAGTTGTTCGCCATTGTGCTATGGCTCGTTTACTGCAGCTCTGCTTCCATTCAGACCAGTTGAGAGAAATAGGCTACACAATATGTCTACTTTAAGGAGCACCCTTACCTTTAGTGGAGGACCACAAAATCATACTAATATTATCTTCACACACTTGGGCTGCAATAGATGAAGGGCTGCAGTAGATGAAGGCAAATTTGATTAAATAAAATTCAATAGTATAGCAACAGCCAGATGCCTGGATTTGTAGAAACAGAAAATCACATAGGCTTCATCATTGAAAGCCTGCGGCGAAAACCAAATTGGATCGGTGATAATCAAACCAATTGAGAAATTTGGAAAAACTGCTAACCTGCACCGAGTAAGTAGCCAAAGCAGTAGTCATCTCTTTACTATAGTACTGATTTTTGAAGACGTGGTATTTGCTATTAGACAACAGTGCAAACTCTACATAACCAATTTTCACTGCATATGGTATTTTGTTTGCCAATTTTGAGAGGCAAATGTAATAGCAATATATATAAAAAGCACAGGAAAGGTATGAAATGATTTGTGCTGATAAGCTCCTGTGTTTACCTTGGTACTGTATTGTTCCTCATAAGGCATGATTTGTAGGGGCCTCTCAGACTGGTGTTGGCTAGAAGACCCTGAAGACAAGAATATTTCTAGATAAGAACTACATGACCTCAAGGAGTACAATGGAAGCTCGAAGCATGATGCTTATCAAGTTTTTCTTTTTTATAAAGCATGGCTCATGTAGTAAAGAGGAAATTCTCAAACAAATGTGTGCCTTGGATGCACTTGAAAGTCTCACACTTTCAAATCAGGCATTGTACTCCAAATTTGTAGAAGTGCATGACTTACTATAATGTGTCAACTGTAGAACCTGCATTTCATCTACAAATAAATGTATGGTGTATATTGTAGGAAGTCTGAAAGAAGCTGTTTAACCACTCACCGTAACTCACTATAATGTGTCAACTGTAGAAGCAGCAGGGTGAAGCATGCTGTAGAAGCAGCAGGGTGAAACATGTCTGTAGAACAAACTAAAATTAGCACACTTTGACAAGGAAAAACCAATTTGGAGACATGCTTGAGTTTCTTTTCTGAACGCAGGTACTCTTACAATATGTTACTAAAGGACACTTAAATTTATTGCAATGAGTAAAAAAAAAGGAAGCACGATAAATTAGCACATAACTTAAACTGATGGCAACGAATTAAAAAAAGCATGCTCCATAGGTCTTGATTAGTACCCTAATTTCCATTACTCAGGGGCCTAAGATTTAACAACCAAGAATATTGTACCACACAATCAGTTAACTGTTGATATCAGCCTGTAGGGGGGAGGGGACAACAAGGCATAGAATTATTCCCACTCCCTTAGCCATGATAGAGCAAAGTATGAGAAAAGGAAAAAAAATATATGCAAATTGGAAGCAACAGCCATTGTTTGTTACACAATATTAATTTGATTATTACCAGCTTAATAAAAATGGCAGTTATAGAACTAAAGAGAGAGATTCTATATTAGTTATGGCATGTGTTGATTGGCTAGCATACAATAAGATAATCAGGATCTGCTTGCGAGGTAATGCAAGATAATAAGGGGATTGCAAAGGAGAAAGATGGATAGCCATTACCTCGACAGCAGCATGGCATGCTGAAGCTGGCAAATTTAATTTCTAATAGTTCATATCGTTGCAAACCGGTAGTGAAGTACTGCTTCGCAGCACAGGGCTGGGAGGGCGCTGCGTTGTCCCCGCGTTGGATCTGGCTCCGTCCTGGACTCGAACTGGGCATGCTCGAGGCATTTAACTGCAGCATCAAGAACAATATTGCCAGTCCGTTAAACTAAGGAAAACAAAAATACAATCGGAAGGAAGAGCTCCAAAAAATAGAGATCAGATCGAAAGCAGGAAGTGTCGCCGCCGACGTGCCTCGCCGCCTGGGCCCGCCCGCTCGGCCACCACGCTTGGCCGCGCCGCCCCACTCTTCGCCGCACGTCCCCTGCTGCACCGCCCACAAGGAGGAGCCGCCGTCGCCGCCATCGTCGCGGCCCCTGCGAGGAGCAGCAGCAGTGGGGGCGGCAGAGGGGGAAGGGAGGGAGAGGGGAAGGGGAGCCGCTGGCCGCCAGCCGATGCGCTGGCGCCGCCGCCGCAGGAAGGGGCGTCGGTGGGGCGAGCGGAGGGGAAGGGGTCGACGGGGGAGCCGATGGGGGAGGGGACGGGAGAAGGGAAAAAATACCGTGGAACGGGTTTTTTTTTTACCGTGGCAGCACTGTAGCCCTTCGGGAGTCTTCCAACTATGCATGGTGAAAATGAACCGCACGATAGAAATCGGATGGTAACAAATTTTTTCGCCGACGTGTACCCTCTCCCTCTCCGCCGGAGCCGCCCACTTTAAAGAGGTTAGAAATAGAAATAGAAAAGAGGTTAGAATTAGAATAGAATTAGAATAGAATAGAATAGAATAGAATAGAATAGAATTAGAATCGTACTCGCGTTGCTCTCGCTTATCGTCCTGTCGCTGTGCTGCGCGGGTGGCCGGTTAGCGTGTGTAGTTGGCAGCTCCGGCGCTCCGCCGACGGCATGGTGCTCGTCACGGGATGGGGAGTTTGGTGACCATGTCCATGTGCATTGTGCACCGTAATCTGCCCTCGATCAACTTTTCAATCACATACCCCTTGACATGTCCTCCTAGTGGGAGATCGAGATTCGGCAATTCATTGGCCTGGGTATACTGCAGCACCCACAAAAAATGCTCCAACTTTCTCGTTTCACCTCGCCACCGCCGATGTGGCTTCCTCTCTTTGCTCGTCTGTAGATGACATTGCGAAGCTCAGGAACAGATGGAGGACTTTTATCCTTCCAAGTTTGTCTCAGGCGCATAGCAGAGAGAGTGCTATACGATCGTCTACCAAGGATGCACAAAACTCACATAGTCATTGACGATCAGAATGTTTAGTTGCGTCGATCGCCTTCATGATTCTCATCATTACTGTTTCCTGATCCCTGGTTCTCGTGCAGGTTTCAGGCCCATTGAACATTTACCAACGGGGAAACGAATAAAAAGGTGATCTTATTTCCTGCGGAGGCGTGCTTGGCGTGCACGTCAGCGAGACCCCGTGCCGGCGCCGCGGCCGCCGCGGACCTGACAAGACATTCAGGCCGACGCGCTCCGCTTCTGGATCCCGGGCACGCGTACGGCACGGCGCCCCGCCGCCGCCAGCCGCGCGCGTGGCCGGGGCCACACGCCGAGCTCCGCGCCGGCGGTTTGTTCCTTCGTTCGTTGTGCTTGGGCTTGCTCTGCCTTGTTGCCGCGCGCGCCGGGCGAGGCGAGGCTGTGCCTGTGCCGTGCCGTCGTGCCGACCAGCCGCCTCTGCAAGCGGATCGGATATTTTTCTCGCTCGCGCAGCTGGCCCCGGCCCGCGGGGCACACATCAAGGGTGACGTGATCGAGCGGCCCATGCAACGACGTGACTCGGTGGCGGGTGGCAGCTCTGCCGACGGCAACGGGGTCGATCTAGTCGTCATTGGAAAGTGACTAGGGCACTGTGATGATCCTTGACTGATTCTGCATTCGCATACCCTGGATATCCGTTTGATCCACTGCTTATGCTGAATGTCAGGTGAGAATACGTAAGAGATTAATTAAGACTACTGTGCATATATTGCTCATATAGTACGTATATCACATAATAACAAAACAAAAGAGAATATCTACTCCAACTGTATGCACTGGCTCTATTAAGCGTCTTAAAAGCCTAACCTGCTTAGATACTTAAGATTTTCCTTTTGACTCGTACACTGATGAACTTCGATTCTTATGGTTTGCTAAACGGCTAATATTACTGGCCCCACATCGATCGTTGGCTCGTTGCTATCACTGACGAATCCACTTCTTTCACATTTGCCATCTCACTCCACATTTATCTTCTTTTTCACGTACTCGTGTCTCCATCACATCCATCTGATGCAGGCAGTTGAGAAATTTTGCTCAACGGGGACGTGGCGGTTGTGTGTCGTGCATGCACGTACACGCCTCCGTGACGTGAGGTGAATTTGCTGGATGTTTCGGTGTCCACAAGTCTGAACGGTACGGTGTGTGCTCGCCCACTGCTGCTGGTTCAGTGATTCTGAAGGAAACCCCCTGGCCAATGATTCGGGAAAAAGTGAAAGCGAGCTGGGATAGCGTGAAACCAGTTGTTTCTAGAAGGTATCATCATCACCACATTATACGAAATTCCTCCCATTGCATGCCAGTGCGACACTACTACATACGACCCGTTCCTAAATCCTTCGAAATTCATATACAGGCCGAACTATATTTCACTGTAGTGCCCATTATAGAAATAATTAGCTATAGTAGATCTTTGCTCGGTGGTGGAACCATATTCTATATACTTTTTATTAGACAATCGGTCGACGATGACAACCAAGCTAGATGCCTCGATCAGTCTTATCCGAACGAAAGAAAGATGCCAACATTTCGAACGCAACCCTCGCGCGACGACGTCACGCGGTACGTGACCGACGTCGACGCACGTATATGCTGCTCGGCGAGCGAAACGCGACCCGACAAATTAAAAATGAAAAATACATGCTGCCATGCACACGCACGTCAGCGATCAGGTAAGAAACTCATCCGTTCGAGATGGGCACCGCTACGTGTGCTGTCCAGCTGCTTGCTCGAATCAAGTCTGACGAGTTCAGATTCGGAAAACACGCACATAGAATAGAACCGACACGATCGATCCCGGGGCGGTCAGCGGTGGAGAACTTGGAAATGTCCAGCCAGCAAGTGGCGCGCGGCCGGGCCGGCGACAAACAACGAGACGTGGGCGCCGCTCTCTTTGCCGATGCCATCGCTTGCGAGGAAAAAATCTGGCCGGCGAAGCGCCGATCTCATCTCGGCCTCAAAGGCTCAAACATATTAGAGTGTCTAAATTCTGAAACTTCTATGCAATTTTTTCTCCAAGAAACTCAAGTAGCAAAATTTTTTTCTCCAAGAAACTCAACTAGCAAATCACCACTGCAAAGCTTATATTGAACATTGTGGGCTGTTAGTATAAAGTACGCGTGGAAGCTTGGATTCTAAACAATACTAGAAATGAAAACTAATTAAAACTAGCTAATAGTAGCCCCATGCATGCATGCTTCTATGCTGCGGAGTCGCCGGACTGTTTCTACGCTTCCCTTATCCTGATGAATGACTGCCAATAGTAGCCCAATACAATTCCAACGCTTCCACGACACCGCGGTTGCCGCCGCCGGCCGTCACTGGGCCCCACGGCGGGCCAGCAAAAACGTCACCGACCACGTCACCCCCCACGCGCTGCACGTTGCCCGCGCCCCGTCGGACTCCGGCCCGGGGCGCGTGGCGGGCCCACCAAACCACCTCCAACCGCGGCTGACGCCCCGCCACGCCACCACCTCGCGCGCGCCGCGGTCGCCGTCCTCCCCCACCGCGTGGGGCCCGGCCCTCGCCGGATGACGCCATCCCCCTCCCCCGCTGACATCACCGCCCTTTATATATCGGGCCCTCCCGCCCATCAACCGACGGCACACGGAGCACAAGTCGCAGCTCGCATCGCAAGTTCGCAACCGAAACGAAGGAAAATAATGTACCAGGCCATCCCGTACAGCGCCAGCCGGCCGTGGCCGCCGCGGCCGCGCCCCGCGCCGCCGATGGCGGCCGACGCGGCGGCCGTCGTGGACGCTGTCGCGGCGGCAGCGGAGGAGAGGCTGGCCGCGCAGCAGCAGCCGGCGGCTGCTGCTGCTGCGGCGGCGGCCAGGGAGGAGGTGAGGCGGGCCGTGGCGGAGAGCCCCGTGCTGGTGGTGGGGAGGCGCGGGTGCTGCCTGAGCCACGTCGTGAAGCGGCTGCTGCAGGGGCTCGGGGTCAACCCGGCCGTGCACGAGGTCGCCGGCGAGGCGGAGCTGGCCGGGATCGTCGCCGACGGCGACGTCGCGCTGCCGGCGGTGTTCGTCGGGGGAAGGCTCCTGGGGGGGCTCGACCGGCTCATGGCCGTGCACATCTCCGGCGAGCTCGTGCCCATACTGAAGGAGGCCGGTGCACTCTGGCTTTGAGAGTATGGAGCTCTGTCTGGCTTGCTCATGGCCATGCACATCGATCAGTTCCTCCTGCTGGCGCTCCCTCCTGTTCTTCATCTTTTCTTCTTTTAATTTATTTTCTCCTTGGAGTTAATGAAGTGTTGTTAACTTATTATTAGCTAGGACTTCGATTCTTTTAGGAGAAGTGTATATGGATATTATGTAGTTATTATTAGGAAATGGAGCGCGTATGTTAAGCGATTTCTTTTTTATTTCCCATCATGTAAATATGAAGAGTGATGAGAATTACCTGAGCTTCTGGACCTGTCACTGCGTTCTGCTTATTATTCATGAACGATACAAGTTCGCTGCCGGTTGGAGTTGCAAAAACCGCATGGTTGAGATTATTTCAGTAGCGCAAGTGTTACGACAAGGACGTGTGGATGTGTGAACATTCCCCTGATGTACGCAGCAGCATAAAATGATTGCAAAAAATAATCTAACTGCCTTTTCTGTCCAGAACATTTAACGATACAATCTCTCAGGAAATCCTCGTCTGAGACCGTATCTGCATTCAATTCGCGTGTATCTATGGCATATGCATTGTCATTGTTGCTTGTTCTCAAATCCACATTAAGGCTGAAATAGTATCACAATTATAACCTGACAAAAATATGGGTGCAAAATCAATGTTTGCCACGTTGGCACAACGTCCCACCATGTGCTCCAGCATCCAGGAGGTACATGAGCCTTCCCAAACTAACCAGACAGGAATCAACGGCACGTACTATGTAATCATACATCACTAAGGAACAAAGATTAGTACCACGGAGGAGGAATAAATGGGTACTTGGGTACGCATATTTCTCTGCTGATGGCTCGGCCGGTGCGAAATATAGCAGAAGATGAGCTGTCGCGAGACAAAGCTTGCACGAAATGAAAACTTGGATTATTAGTTGTGCATCCATGATCCATCCGTGCTGTCAGATACCACCCGAGATGCATGTACCCGACAAATCGTCCACACACCGTGCATCACACTGTCCTGACTAGTACACGCCAACTACCTGGTATATCCTTACTCAAAAAGAAATGGTACACTCACTTTCATTTTCCCGTTTGTGAGGACAAGTGAATCAGGTGTAAAATCTGCCGTCCTTATGGTGTTCATTGGTGGCACATCGAATTCAACGAGGATAGGCTCAGCTGAAAAAAATAAAATATGGATCGGCTAACTCAAAAGCATGCATGCTGATATGGACTTTGCTTCAAACAGAATTATATATTTTAAAAATCTTTACATGTCAGGCTAGTTACCGTCAGATTAGCACGGAGACATCATATTGGAGAGTAGGAGTAAGCAATAAGTTGCAATTACTGGAGAGGCACGTGGCAAGAAAAACGAGACAACTGAGGAAAATGACGGTAAACCCAAGCTGAAAAGTGAGGAACCAACTTCACACATCAACTGCAAACCTACAACCAACCGGAAGAAAGATGCAAATATCAAGCTTTAACAAATCCAGAGTCTAGAAGCTGAAAAGGGCCTGAAAAATGCCCTCGCATGGTCTTATTACTCCCAGCTAATACGTTGCTTCCAATTGTGGCTGGGGCGTCAGCAACCCAAGCAAACGCAGCAGCAGATTACGGTTGGCAGTTCACATCCATGAACACAACCAACCAAGAGACGTGCAGACAAATCAGTGGCAGGCGGAGGGCGTCAAGAATAAAGATCTTACGAACAGAGCTACCAACACAACACATTAAAAAAGCAAGCCCTGCCCATGTAATCCGGTGACGGCTGCGGCGTACTTGGTCTCGCGCCTACGTGGCTCGAGCACGTCCACGGTCCGACGTGAGACGGAGATCCGGGAGGATCGCGCCCTGACATCAACAGGTTTGACAAGTAGCAAGTGGTTGGATGGCGAGTGAGATCAGACTGCTAGCTGCTGGTAATGCGTTGCCTTGCCAAGACTCCTGTTGACGTCACGCCTTTGCATACCGGCGCATTAGAGTGCGTCACACTAATTTGTTTGTGCATAAGCAGCTAACCACCACAGCCTGAGGTTTCCAGCGCATCCTGATGGAGGACTTTGGGCGCAGTTAGGACCAGGTCTTTGTTCAACGAGTGTTGTCAAGAACTGTGGTTAGAAAATCTTTTAGTATTTGGTCCCATGGAATATTACCATTGAAGACCGCATTTCGGGGTTGGCACGTCACAACCTGCGTATGTGAGACATCGGAAGAAACGGGCAGCCTTTGATGTCCAAACCAGAAGCTACAACAAACTCATAAGCAATTTATGAAGTAAAGTAGTCTGCGTTGTAAGGCGAATGAGCCTTGGCCACGAGAGATAAGAGACTTGAAAGTAAGGATAAAAATGGTGACTTGTAAAAATACTGACTTTAGTTGTTAGGTATTTAGCACCATGGTAGTATGGTACTATCTTTCCCTCTTTTTTCCATCTGTAATTTTGGGTGGGTTGCAGATTTTGTGACAGGTGACCAAATAAATTATGTATTCTATATATAAGTTTCTCCATGAACTTATCTTCAACGTGGAGTTCAGACCGCTTACCCAAACATGGAGCTGAAGTCACGGGATGGGCAAGAGCGATGTTGTCATGTGGTTGGCCCACGAAAGTAACTAGTTACGACTGTAGTCTAGCCCACGTAACCCCTGGGATGATGCAAGAGCCACATCGTCTGTAACCTCATGATAATACCAGGATTTTTTTGGATATGGACACTTGGACAGGGTGTCAAGAGAGCGACAAAATCAACAGATTGTACATTCAAAATGATAAAAGCAAGCCAATTTAATTGAATCTCTACACGTAATTCTATTTTTTCCCTCCAAAACAAATGAAGCTTCCATCAAATCATTCCTTGCTCCAAAGATTAATTTCGCGGTGACCACTGGCGAAGGACAATCAGATATACTACCTTTTCCACAGATTCTACCTTTTTCTTACTTTCCAGATGCTTGTGGTCCAACATACCAAGTAACCCAGCTGAAGTGGTCTTCAACGAAATCATTGCCCAGCAAACAGCAGCACACAGGTTAAACATCTGAATGAATCAGATAACAAAGCTAAGAAGCACCAACTGTTAGTTGCACAGGTTTTTAAGTTAGGTGATTGAGACCCATATCCATACGAGCCATCGAGCTCAGCATACTTTAGTTTACATGTAGCATAAAAAAATTGCACATCTGTAAACAGACTGAATCACATAACACACTCCTCAGTCTACTTCTGGGGGCAGGAATTGTTAAATGTTTGCATTAATTTGTTTCTGAAGCAGTCTACAGACAATAACACAACAGCAAAGGCCTAGGGTTCAGTTCACGGTGGTTATCTGATGCAAGAATTCACAGCAGCCACATAACTGGATCAATATGACAACCGCACGATGAGCTAGCAAAGATGAACTTTAAATTTTATACAATGCCCTACCCACTCTACCGCCTCTCGTGAAAACTTAATACTGGGATAGTTCTCTTGTGGACCTCCATATAAAATGAGCACTTTGAAATAAAGCTTCCTGAACAGTTTACCAGTTAGATTCAAGAATGGAGTGAATAAAGGTACAAAGGACCTTTGCATTGCAGAGAAGAATCCCTGAAGTCAGCCATCACTTCCTCACAGAACCAACCTTTTGCTCCACTATAGGGAATCAAACCATGAATCAAAATCATCTGATGCATTTGAGGGGCCAGAATGAGGGGGGACATTGTCATGTGGGGTGCTGTTTGGCCCTTGTTCAGTTGTAGTTTGCATTGGCTCACTTAAGCATGATGGCGTGTCTCCAAGCAAATTATCCACTGAATCATCAATGCATGCCATCACATCAATTTTCTTAGTATATCCAAGGTCAGAGTTCTGACCAGATTTAACAGTTGGTTGAGAACTTAAACTTTGTCTAGCAAAGCCTTCATTCTGTACAGGTAAGGAAGTGTCTGAAAGTAAGTCATCTAGAGCATCATCCACACGTGCAAGCGCAGGTGATTTGGAAGACATGCTAGGTGTAACTTTCTTGTTCGACCAACTGATCTTCGTGCTTTGCAAAGTTGAATGATGTCCAAATGATTCATCCAAGTCGGAGCTAGAAAGTTGAGTTCCACTTAATGAATTGAGGAGCATGTCAAGTTCTTCTTCTGCAGCACCCACCTCAAACTTCAACCCTTTGCTATGGCCTGTACCAGGATCAGTATCTATGATTGTTGCATATGTCTTATCTTCACTGTCTGAATTCACTACACGATTGCTAATCTTGGGCAATGTTGTAGTTTCATGTTCAAAACATTGCCGCTGAGGTTCTGATTTCATTTGATCATCAAAATAGGTGTTGCCGGGAGACTCATGATGACTTGCATCTTTGCTTGGGACAAATTTCAAGTTATCCCCAATCAAACTGCCTTTAGCATAACTTTCTACAGAGGTTTCATGTTCAATCAGTATTCTGTTGTCCTCTGATGCATCAGCCTAGAAATAACCAGATGAGTCCAGGAATATCAGGCCAAATGAAATGGATATGAAAGAGGCTCAAGTAAAGTAGCATGTTTTCTCAAATAAAAACAATATCATGGTACAACCACTTAAGAAACGGATATGCAAGAGGCTCAAGTAAAGTAGCATTTTGCCTCGAATAAAAACAATATCATGGTACTGCCACTTAAAAAACTAGGCATATAATATCCTGCAACAAAAAACTTGATAGAAGGCATACAACGAGGTATACAATGGGAGGTAAAACAGCTAAGTGCATACCACTATGCAATAACCAGCAAAAATATTAGTTTCACTTTCACCTACCTAAAAATTGTAAATACCATGCACAAAACAAACTAGGAACAGAGGTTTATTCATCAAGTGCAATGGATCAGATAGTGTGACACTGTTGTGATTTTACAGCAAAGACTCTGACCAGATTTTTTTTAAAGCTGAAATAAGCTTAGCTGCCGCAAATGATAGCGTAGTGAGCCATTGAGGCAACTCTGATGCTGGCTACTTGGCAAGGATTGCAGAAAGAAGTGGTTGCGACCAAAACAGCAAGAAATGCACATGTAGCTGCATGACAGGAAGAGCATCAAAGCACCCTATCCTTGTGAATTTGTGATGGGTAGTGAAATGCACATGTAGTGAAGCCACGTTAAGCTTACCGGGTGCATGGTGCCAATGCACCATAGTCAAGAAAAAATTCCCTACAAACAGGCTCATATTTACCATATATTGCTATAGAAGCTATCCATGCTAGATGCTGTCCAATGAAACTTATCTATGGTAATTTCATCACTAGCTTTGCCCTGGTTGCAACAGAAAGCCAACGTGTATAAACAATAACAGTAGCAAGAGCTCTATTTCATGCACCATGTTAACATTACAAAGATAAATCTCAGGCAGAAAAGTGAACTGGTGGTTGTGGCTTTTGTAAACAAGACAATATTAGTTTTAGTGTGGAGTTGAAAACCTGGCAAACTTTGGGCCTGTTAGTTTTAGCTTTGGATTGTATATTTTGGTTCTAAAATAAGCATTTGCACTATACATACCCTAAGAATCCGAAGTTAAAACAAATAGCTTCTTAACAGAATTGCTATAAAGAAGAGCATACCAGATCCCCAGGTACTAGATCTTCTTCTAAAAAAAGTCTCTGAGAAAGCTTAAGCTTTGAAAGCTGGTTGGCCAATGCGTACAAATCCATGGAGAGAAAAGGCACCTGAAAATTGCAGAGGAGCATTGTCATGTGAATATGAAAAAAAACTTGGTATGGTAAACCCACAACCAAGTTAACCATTTCTATATGTGTAAACCCATAAACCACAGGAGGTTTTACATTCATGGTAAACGTAAAAGTAACAGAAGGTCCACCAATCCAAAAATGTCTCCATATTACTTCAGATCCAATATTCTAACTGATGCTCTAATAGGCCACTATTGTCTGGTTAACCCAAACAAAACTTCCGTACACAAAATCCACAATAAGCCAAAATGTGGTTACTACCACAATCCATCTATTTTTAAAACTTTATTAGCTACTGGTACATCCTTTGATGCTAACATTTTAAAATAAGGCGTACTTTGTACAGCAAAGTAAAATGCACAGAGTTGATATATCATACCTCAAAATCTGGTGCTAAATCATCCTCTAATATGAAGTTATCATCAGCACACCAGGACAAGATCCCTTCACCTTTAGCTTCAAACATAGATGTAGAGGCCTGCATAAAATCTAAAAAATACCTTATCAACAATCATAAAGCAACATCAGGAATGAAGATTATACTTAGAAAAAAGTCTACATAACCCCCTCATCTATTACAAGAAGACTACTTCACCCCCTAACCTATAAAACCAGCTTTTTTACTACCTAAACTAGTGAAAACCATTTACATAACCCCTTGGAATGGTTTTGATTTCTTGGCATGCCATTTAGACAGGAATAACGCCTGTCAGTTTTTTTTTATCTATATCCCTTTTCTCTCTCCCCACGTCTCCCTTCACCTGGGGAGCTCCGGCCAGGATAACGACTTGCAGCAGCTTGATGTTCTCTATTTTGGTTACCTTGAGGGTAAAATCCAACACCCGGCCACCCAAATTGTGCTTCCCAATGCTGGAATCGAGTTTCTTAGTAATGCAATTGAGATCCCCATCGTCTGAATTCAAGTCCTTTCCACCGGAATTGATCTTCCGCTTTCACACTCGAGAAAGCCATGGCCCAGATCGGGCTTCTTATCACTGAGCTGAGCTTGAGTCCTACCTGAATCTCGTGGAGGAGGACCAGATTACCGATAATATTTCCTTGTATACATGAGGCTTCCATGCATGGCCGTGGAGAGGCACGGAGCTAGCAGATCCTGCTGAGTGCTGAGCGCTGACCTCGTAGTACAGGGATGGCGCCATGACCTAGAGCCACGACATCGGTTGGGACTGACAGTCCGGTCAGCAGTGTGTCCACCATGGGATCACATGCCTTCACAGCTGTTCCGGCCACCACCAGTCCAATTCCAGCTCGGAGCCGTTCGGGGACGTTGGCTCGTCGGCCGAGCACAAGGAGATGGCAGCATGCAAGGCCGCCGATCTGGAGGTCGACTTTCAGGACTTTAGGAGAACCCCACGGCGAACTCTCTCGTCCAGTGCCGCACCGGAGCTCTGTAGTTGGACGGCGGGGCGAAAACCATCGTGCAAAACTAGCAAAGGGGTTTATTGAATGGTTTTGTAAAGATTAGGGGGTTAAATATATGGTTTTATAGGTTAGGGGGGAACTAGTCTCCTTGCTATAGGTTGGGGCGTTATTTAGACTTTTTCCTTACACTTATCAATTTCAGGAACCATTGAACAAATCTATATGCGGAGATTATGTGCTAACTGATTAACTGAGTGCTGTAGGAATTCTCAACAAGTTCATAAGAGAAGAACAACCACATAACTAAAGAAAACAAAGATGTTAGGTTTTTTATGAACTCAGTATCTCGGAATTAGTATTGCTAGAATTCCCCACACTATGGGATTTCAGCATGGATGATAGCATCACCGCTCCACTTGAGCGAGAATACCAATAAGCTTACTCAATGCACAGGTAATGGTAGAGCTGGATGAAAGTAGCGGTGCAAATGAAAGATCGCGGCACTCACTCACCAAATGGCGAATCCTGGGAGGGGAGCCACGGCGCCCTGAGGCCCTGGGCCTCGCGGGGCTGCGCTCGCGCCTGCTCTAGCAGGAATCCGAAGTCGGCGCCCTTGCTGCGCGGAGCCACCTCGCCGGTCCATTCCGCGGCAGCCGCGGGGTCCTCCGCCTCGCCCTCGGCGTCGTATCGGTCCCAATTCGATGGGAGGTTGCGGCTGCGGGGCCCGGACGAGGTGGCGGCGGCGCGCTTCTGCCTGTGCGCTGCCGCCGCGGCAGGGGTCTGGTGGGCGCGGCGGCCATGCACCGTGTGCGAGCGCTTCGACTTCGCCGCCGCCTTGGGGTCCATCAGGGAGGAGCGGAAGGGGAGAGCTACCGTGCGAGATGAGACGAGACGCACGGGGAAGGTTTCGGCGGTGCCGCTGTTGCTTTTGGTTTTTGCAATTCCACCCTGTAACCTTTCTTTATTGCAGTTACGTTGCCAACGTGCTTTGCTCCATGTGTAACAACCCTAAAATTCCCATAGGTTTTGTTGAGTGCAAAAATTCGAATTTAAAAATTTTTGGTGGAATTGTGTGCATGCGAACAAACATATAAGAGTGTCTTCTATTTGCTCCCTAAATTCTTAGGCAATTTAAATTCAAATTTAAAATCAATTTGAAGTGCTAAGGATGAGATAGTGTGATTTGGATTTATTTGGTTTTATTTGGATTTTTGGTTGGTTTGAATTCAAATTCTAGATTTGAATTCAAACTCTAATTGGTCAAACTAATTGTCAACCCAACTAACTGTTCGTGGGCCGAATTCCCTAAGCTTAAGTCTAATTTCCGCCCTTCAACTTCTTTCCCGAGCCAGCAACCCAATCGGCCCGCTCGGCCTTTCGGCCCAGCTCGGCCCAGCTCTTCGCCGCGTCCCAGCCGCGTCGCGCTCCCTTCCACTGACCGCCGGACCCCACCTGTCAGCTTTCTTCTCCCCCGCGTCGTCGTCTTCCTCTCGCCGCTGCTCTCCCTCTCTCCCGAGCGCGCCGCCCGTGAACCCAACCACCCGGCCGGCCCCATCGCCCCCTGTGCGGCACGTCCGATGCGCGCCGCGTGCCCGCAGCCGCCTGGCCATCCCAATCTCGCTGTTCGTGCCCCAAGAACCCTAGCGCCTTCGCCTATTTAACCCGCCGCCGGCCTTCTTCTTCCCCAAGCCGCGCCGCCCCTTTGGGGTTCCTTCCAGATCCAATTCGTGAGCAGAGAAGAGAGGGAGAGGGGTGGGGAAGGGTGTGGAGCAGTCGGAGCAAGAAGAGGAGAAGCCAGTCGCCTTCTCCACGAAGCCGCCGAAGCCCGGAGCGCCGCCGTCCGTGGACACGTCGACGAGGAGCCGGACCAGGGACGAGAGCAGGCGCACGAGCACCGCCGGACTACGACGAGTCTACCCCGAGCTGCAGCGATCGACTACTAGCCCTAGGTGAGCTAACCGCGATTCGCCCCCTTCTTCTCTGTTTCCGGCGGAGCGCCGCCGCGCGTGCTCGCTGTGCCAAGCCAAGCCTTCTGTGTGCCAGCCTTCGTGCTGTGCATCTTCTTGTGCAGGATCCTAAGCCGCTAACCCTTTTGCAAACCGCCGTCGTTTGTTCCCCGCAGCCGAGGCCCGCCGCGGCCGAGCTCTGCTCGCCGTGCGCGCGAACGCCGAGGCCACGCGCGGCCGTGGGCGACCACGTGCCCGCGCGTGTGCACCTAGCCGTGCCCCAGCAGTCGCTGGAGGCCACGAGCGCGCAGCCAAACCCAAATCGTGCACCGTTGCGTGCGTAGCCCGAGCCACCGTCGTGCTCGCCGGCGCCCATGGCCGAGCCGCCGCTGTTCGCGTCGGTGAGCCTCAGCCAAACCCTAACCGAGCCCCTTTTCACCCCGAACGTGACCGCCGAACCCTAGCCATGCTGTTCCGACCATCCATGACCCAAGCCAAGGCTTTTCCGGCGAGATCCGCCGTCGACCATCGCCGCCGGCGCGTTCCAGTGCGCGTCGCGCGCGCGTCGCGTCGCGTCGTGGCCATGCCACACGCAAGACCACACCAAGTCGCCACACAGCCGTGCACAGACGATCCCAGTCGGCCACAAATCGATCCCGTGCACCCGGCTCACGTGGACCCATCTCACGGTTCACGGTGGACTTGGTCCACCAGAGCGAATCCAGCAGCCGCCCCTTCGTGGGCCGAATCTCGCAAGTTAAGTCTGTTTAACCACCCTAAACTCTTCCGGCCCAATCGCTTTCGGCCCAATTCCAGCCCAGCCATCGTTTATTCTTTTTCTTTTTCATTTAACAGCGCTGACGTATGGGACCCACCTGTCATACTCTGCGAGTCACTGACACAGAGAAGAAGAGGGAGAGGGGTGGGGAAGGGTGTGGAGCAGTCGGAGCAAGAAGAGGAGAAGCCAGTCGCCTTCTCCACGAAGCCGCCGAAGCCCGGAGCGCCGCCGTCCGTGGACACGCCGACGAGGAGCCGGACCAGGGACGAGAGCAGGCGCACGAGCACCGCCGGACTACGACGAGTCTACCCCGAGCTGCAGCGATCGACTACTAGCCCTAGGTGAGCTAACCGCGATTCGCCCCCTTCTTCTCTGTTTCCGGCGGAGCGCCGCCGCGCGTGCTCGCTGTGCCAAGCCAAGCCTTCTGTGTGCCAGCCTTCGTGCTGTGCATCTTCTTGTGCAGGATCCTAAGCCGCTAACCCTTTTGCAAACCGCCGTCGTTTGTTCCCCGCAGCCGAGGCCCGCCGCGGCCGAGCTCTGCTCGCCGTGCGCGCGAACGCCGAGGCCACGCGTGGCCGTGGGCGACCACGTGCCCGCGCGTGTGCACCTAGCCGTGCCCCAGCAGTCGCTGGAGGCCACGAGCGCGCAGCCAAACCCAAATCGTGCACCGTTGCGTGCGTAGCCCGAGCCACCGTCGTGCTCGCCGGCGCCCATGGCCGAGCCGCCGCTGTTCGCGTCGGTGAGCCTCAGCCAAACCCTAACCGAGCCCCTTTTCACCCCGAACGTGACCGCCGAACCCTAGCCATGCTGTTCCGACCATCCATGACCCAAGCCAAGGCTTTTCCGGCGAGATCCGCCGTCGACCATCGCCGCCGGCGCGTTCCAGTGCGCGTCGCGCGCGCGTCACGTCGCGTCGTGGCCATGCCAGATGCAAGACCACACCAAGTCGCCACACAGCCGTGCACAGACGATCCCAGTCGGCCACAAATCGATCCCGTGCACCCGGCTCACGTGGACCCATCTCACGGTTCACGGTGGACTTGGTCCACCAGAGCGAATCCAGCAGCCGCCCCTTCGTGGGCCGAATCTCGCAAGTTAAGTCTGTTTAACCACCCTAAACTCTTCCGGCCCAATCGCTTTCGGCCCAATTCCAGCCCAGCCATCGTTTATTCTTTTTCTTTTTCTTTTAACATCGCTGACGTATGGGACCCACCTGTCATACTCTGCGAGTCACTGACACATGGGGCCCACTGACCAGAGTTGACCCGCTGACCGTTGACCGTTGACCCCGTTGACCGTTGACCAGTCAACGCCAACGTCAGCAGGGCCCACTGCTGACGTCATCCTAGGCGGACCCCACTGCTGACGTCAGCATGACGTCATGCTGACGTCAGCAGGCTAATTATTTGTCTGTTTTCTTTTTCGGAAATTATTTAATATTTTCAGAAAATGATTTAAACTTCGAAAATTAATAATAAATCAACCGTAGCTCAGAAAAATATGAAACCAGTTTCTATATTTTTCTAAAAACATGATCTACGCGTTAGTGTAGAGTTTGGTGTTATTTGAGTCTTCTTTCGTCGCTGTTTTAGTGTTTCTTTGCTAGTAGTCGCGTCTTATTTTCTTTCCGCGCCCGTAGGAGCTCCGGAGAGTCAGGAGGAGCCGAACTACTACAACAACTGCTTTGACGAGGACGAAGACCTTTGCCTAGGTTCACGCCCGACCATCTCTGAAATACCTATTAGACATGCAACTAGTATGCTAGCGCTTTACTTTACTCGCATGATAAACCTGCACTACCTTTGATATTATTCTGTTACCTTGCTACCTACTACTCACTTTATGAAATATGCTATGCTATGCATGTGTTGGGATGGTTGTGATTGATCCTCTTGGCGTGAGTTGTGGGTGGTTTGGGAGGAGTAGTGCAGCTAGGCGGTGTAAGCGAGTAATAACAACTCGATCGTTGATCGAGGTGCTGAGGGGCTGCACTCGAGCAGTCCCTATGGGGTACCTGATGCGGGTACATGGTTACTGGTTACTTGGGGTTGGTACTCGGTGAGTACCTGAGGAGTTTGGGCAGCAATACCTGTTATGGGTGCCGATTGCGGACCGTTGCGGCGGATCGCTTGTGATGCAGATACTCGCTTTACCGAACAATTAAGGACCGAGTCGTGCCCCCACTTTGGACTTGGGAAATACCGTGCTCACCATCTACCCAGTATGGGGAGGGTTCCAGCAAGCCTATTCTAGTGCGGCGCCGAGACTGTAGGAGAATCGAGTTTGATATGTGTAGGGGGGATTCGTTGCGGCGTAATCTCCCTGATTTACCACGGCCCCCGACTGGCCCCGGTGGGAAGGTTTCACGACCCCTGGGGCAGATGTTAGATTGGATGTTTCCCGAGCCCAGGGAGACAGGATTGGCGCCGTTACTGTTTAGGGTCTTTGCTGTGGGCTGTGTCTCAGGTTGGTTGCGGACTAGCCTTGCAGCCCGGATGGATTCCTGGAGTGCCACCTCTGCAGAGTGTAAACTATACGTATAGCCGTGTCCACGGTTACGGACGACCCATTTCTGGGAAGCCCCGGCTAGCATGGGAATCTGCTTTCTTACCTCATCCTTGATTTGGGTTATGAGAGATTGGTCCAGCTGAGGCTGTTGAGACGAGGTGGGGAGGGAGCTCACCGAGTCGACTAGTGAGTGAAAGGCGTTGGTGGATAATGATTTGCGGGAACCTGCCGTGGCAGGACGAGCCCGATGGGAAATGTGAGGCTGATGGTTGGTTTTGGGAAGTGATTGATGTAAGTGTGTGAGCAGGAGTTGGTGATGAGATGAATTTGGGTTATTGCTGCTGCTTAAGAAAAACCCCGGCTTAAACCTTGATTATTTCTATACCTTAGATTAGGCCACTTTAAAGCTTGCATCATATTATGGTTGGTGACGTGGACCAGTCCCATTTCCTTGGGGACAGACTTTGGGTTCTCAGGTGAAGACCCCGACCACGAGTTCAACCAGGACGGGTGGTACGACTGAAGGGAGCGCGCTACGCTCAAGGATGCCTGTGGAGGAGTGGACCCAGTTGTTCTAGCTATCGCTGCGCAGATGTTTCCTATTGTCGATTTAGCCCAGAGGGCTTGTACCAGACGCTTTGTCTTTATATGAGTCATGTAATGAATCTTTTTATCGTTGTATGGATGTGATATTCGACTGAGATGAGTTCTGTACGAGATAGCTGCTATTCCTGGGACTATCTCAATGGTACAGGGAGTCGGGTTCTCGTCGGTGAGAATCCGGTTCGTCACAGTTGGTATCAGAGCCATACTTGACCGTAGCGCGTAACCCATAGAACGGAAACTTAGGACAGAAGCTCTAACCAAGTCCTCTATTCTATATGAAACCCCTTGGACTATTTGAAAACTATATATAAGTACATCTCATCTATTTGCAAAAACTTTTACCCTTACCTTACCTTACTAACTTGCTAACTTACTAACAACCCACTAACTGTCTGGCAGATGGAAGGAAGATCAGCAGATGAACGACGAGAGGTCAGGACCACATGAGCAGACTGTGGAGGTTTGGCAGTGCTACTGAGGGAGGTGCTGCGTACAGTGGGAATAGATGTGGACAACGTCTTCTACGAAGGATTGACCTACGGACCTGGTGAGGGAGTACACACCCGGTTGCAGATGGTGGTGCCCAATATCCCTGGACGACCAAGGTCACTGATGCTACGAGCAGCTACCAGCGAGAGCACTTTCAGTCGGGCAGTGCAGACTATAGCTATAAGGATACTCCGACTTGCCACACTTGTGTACCAGAGTCAGCTCAGCCACACTCGTTTCCGGTACCTACCGCGAGCTCTTGAAGATCCGACGGACAGAGACGCAGTTAGCTTGCAGGCTCACGCAGCAGACCGAGAGCGGAACGTGACTCTGCGGACCTCAGTTCAGTGCATGATAGAGCAGGAGTACTTGAACATTGGCCTAGAAGAGAAAGTTGCCAAGCTGAAAGAGAAGGTATGGAAGCAAGACCTCCAGCTGATGGAGAAGGACAACAGGATCGCCTTACTTGAGGAGCAACTCAGAGCTAAAACAAGGGAAGTCAGAATCTTGGAGTACGAAGCTCGCAACAACAGGCAGTTGGCAGGACTGATCCGAGCAACTCACCATGCTCGAGATGTCCGCCTGGAAGATCAGCTCACAGAAAAAGACAAAGAACTGGCAGCCAAGGAAGAAGAGATAGAAGGACTGAAGGAAGAAGTGTACTGGTTGGACAGTCTCAACTCAGAACTCCAGGAAGAGGTGGATAGCTACAAGGAGAAGAGTGGACGAAACTACCAGCTGACGAAGTACCTGAGTCTTCAACAGATTATGGCAAAGGATGAAGCTCGAAGGACCCTTAGTAGTTGGGTAAGATCAGACAGGAAGAGGGTAGCAGAAATGATCACAGTGAACCAAGGACTACCAGAAGAACGCAGAGTTGAACCCAGAACAGAGAACTACAGAGTTTCACCAAGCCGAGTTGAGCCGATACCACCACCTGAGGCTCGAACCCTTACTCCTGAGATGACAAGACTGAGACAAGAACTGGCACACTTAGAGAAGCAATTGACAGAACCTGAGATGGACATAGTGAGGTTGGCAGCGCGCCTCACGGACACCCACCAAGACAACAGGCAGTGATCAAGCAGCAGACAGAGACTGAGGCTGTGAGGTTGGCAGCGCGCCTCACAGGCACCTTCAGCAGTAAGAGACAGATGCAGTAGACAATTTCAGCAGATGACAGCAGCTGATGAGAGTTGTATCTATCTTCATGAGTAGATGTTTAGACTTAGTAGATCATGACCACCTTTTGGCTCAGCCACGATGTAGCATTCGCTTAGATGTACTAATCCTCAAGGTTCCAGGAGCTGACCTCGGGATAGTACACGTGTCTAGGGTGTAATGCTGTAATGATTGATCGATCTTTTTGGCTGTTCTTGCAGTTTTATTGATGTTCATCTTGAGTGTACTTTAGTGTTGAGTCTATTTCATGTGTGCAGCTCCTACTCTAGTTACGCTAACCTAACCATTACCGACCGCCACTAAATCTGCTTAATGAAAAATACAGCAAGATGTCGATCCGAAGATCCAACCGACTGCTTGCACGTTTTGAGGAAGCTGAGCAAGAAGAGGCAGCAATGGGAGCTAGAGGCAGAGGACGTGTCAGAGGTCGTGGTCGTGGAAGAGCAGCAGTTCCAGTTAGAGGCAGGGGTCGTGGACGCGCAGCAGGCGTGCTCCAGCCCGAGAACAACGCACCAGGAGAAGAACAGGAAGTGGAAATGGAAGAACCAGCAGTGGAACCTCAGCGGAACCAACAGAACAACCAGCAACCACCGCCACCGCCTAACTTGGCAGAAGTGATGACTACTCAGACACAGCTGATGCAACAGATGGCACAGGCCAATACTCAGATGATGCAAGCTATGCAACAGATGCAGGGAAATCAGAACCAGAACCGTCAGGGACACCGTGAGGAAGACCTACAAAGGAAGATCGAAAGGTTCATCAGGCTGAAAGCACCCACCTTCGACTACTCGGACGAACCACTCGATGCACACGACTGGTTGCGTACCATCGAGACGAAGCTGGACCTGACAGACTACACCGAAGAGGAATGTGTGGCCCTTGCGGCGCACCAACTTGAAGGAGCAGCAAAAGCGTGGTGGGAGAGCTACTGTGACTCTCACGCAAACCCAGCTCAGATCACCTGGCAAGAGTTTTGTGAAGCTTTCAAGGAGTACCACATACCAGAACAAGTCATGGTGCATAAAGCAATGGAATTCAGGACAATGACCCAAGGAAGTTTGTCTGTAGCTGAGTACGCTCGACACTTTGCTAAGATGTCAAGGTACGCTCCTGAAGACGTCAACACTGAGAAGAAGAAGCAGTTTTGGTTCCAGCGTAGTTTACACAGAGGTTTGAGGACAGCACTCGCAGCGAGTTCACACAGGTCACTAAGAGAGCTGATTGACAGGGCTATCGCAGTTGAGAAGGAAAGAGTGGGACTTGAAGATACCTGGCGAGAGAAGAAAAGAAAGGCTGAACAGTTGCACAACCACCGGCTAAGTCAGAGGCCGAGGAGTGGCCAGAGCAACATGATCAGGAGAAGCTTTTAGCAGAGCAACAACCAAGGAAGCTCAGTGTTCAACAGAAACAGCTACCAGGGTAACCGAAGCAGTAACAGCAACAGTTTTGGCAGCAGAGGGAACAACTACAACAGCTTTGGTAACAGAAACAACAGCTACTCAAGTCAGGGAAACCCCAACTGGAAGCCGAACAACACACCCAGAATTGGTGGAGGGACCACAGTGGTCTGTTTTGCTTGTGGGAAGCCCGGTCACAAGTCCTTTGACTGTCCAGAGAAGAAGAACAAACAAACCCCAGCCAAGGCACCGGCACCTGGAGGACAGGACAGGCAGCCAGCAACAGCGCAGAGAGGACGCCTCAACCACTTGACAGAGGAAGAAGCCGAGGACGCTCCCGACGTTGTGCTCGGTGAGTTTTTAGTAAATGGCATTTCAGCTTTGATATTGTTTGACTCTGGAGCAACTGGATCTTATATCTCGACAAAGTTTGTGAGAGAGCAGTTACCCCCGACAATACCTAAAGCTAGACCTATAGTCACTACTTCTCCCTTAGGAGAGCATAGGTGCACTTTAGAGTGCCCCGCAGTTAGACTGATGATAGGAGGCCAGGAGTTCGAAGGAAACTTGACAGTCCTGAAATCGGATGGAATTGACGTGATATTAGGAATGGATTGGCTTACAGAGCACAAAGGAATAATCAGTTGCTCACCTAGGACAGTTGAGTTGACACACCCTAGCGGAGTCAAAGTAACAGCAGAGCCACAAAGAAGAACAGAGAAGAGATCCAGAACATGTATTCTAAGACAGTTGGTGTACTCTATTGAGAAACAGACGATCGAAGAAGTACCTGTAGTATGTGAGTACCCGGACGTGTTTCCCGAGGAACTACCAGGATTACCACCTGACCGAGACGTAGAGTTCATAATCGAACTGCAACCAGGCACAGGACCTATTGCTAAGAGACCGTACAGAATGTCAGTGGAGGAACTGGAGGAACTCAAGAAGCAGCTGAAAGAAATGCTTGAAAGCGGCGTGATTCGACCAAGTGCATTCCCATGGGGATCGCCAGTGTTGTTTGTGAAGAAGAAAGACGGATCAATGCGCATGTGCGTAGACTATCGATCCTTGAACGCAGTGACGATCAAGAACAAGTACCCATTACCTCGAATTGATGATTTGCTAGATCAGTTAAAGAGAGCCAAGTACTTCAGTAAGATTGATCTGAGATCGAGATACCATCAGATGAAGATTAGAGAAGGTGACATTACCAAGACAGCTTTTGTGACTCGGTACGGGCAGTACGAGTTCACCGTTGTGTCATTTGGATTGACCAACGCACCTGCTTACTTCATGAACATGATGAACAAGGTATTTATGGAGGAACTGGACAAGTTCGTAGTGGTGTTCATTGATGACATACTAGTTTACTCAGAAACAGCCGAAGAACATGAGAAGCATCTGAGGATTGTACTAGAGAGGCTGAGGCAGCATCAACTCTACGGAAAGTTCAGCAAGTGTGAATTTTGGTTAGAGAAAGTAGCCTTTTTGGGTCACGTGTTGACAGCTGAGGGCGTAGCAGTCGACCCAGAAAAGATTGAGGCAGTAGCAGAATGGAAGCAGCCGAAGAGTGTTACGGAGATCCGGAGCTTTCTGGGATTGGCAGGATACTATAGAAGATTCATTGAGAACTTTTCCAAGATTGCCAAGCCAATGACCGAACTACTCAAGAACAATGTCCCATTCGAGTGGACGGACAAGTGTGAAAGAAGTTTCCAAGAACTCAAGCACAAACTCACTACAACTCCAGTATTGACACTACGAGATATTCGCAAAGACTTCGTAGTCTACTGCGATGCTTCAAAACAAGGTTTGGGATGTGTTCTGATGCAAGAGGGCAAGGTTGTTGCCTATGCATCGAGGCAGCTGAGGAAACATGAGGAAAACTACCCCACACATGATTTAGAACTGGCAGCAGTGGTACATGCATTGAAGATCTGGAGGCACTATCTGATTGGCAACAAGTGCGATATCTACACAGATCACAAAAGTTTGAAGTATTTCTTCACCCAATCTGAACTGAACATGAGACAAAGAAGATGGTTAGAACTGATCAAAGATTACGATTTGGAGATACACTACCATCCTGGCAAAGCTAATGTCGTGGCAGATGCCTTAAGTCGAAAGAGTTATTGCAACAACTTGATGATAGAAGAAAGTCAGCCAGAACTAGCGAAAGAGTTGTACATGCTGAAACTCGAGCTAGTAGAAGAAGGAAAACCCCAGAAAATGAGAGTGGAGTACAACCTAGAAGACCGAATCAAAGAAGCACAGGGAAAGTGTCCAGAAATCCAAGAAGTAAAAGAGGATATCCAACGTGGAGTAGCACCTGACTTCCGGATTGATGAAGGAGGGACAATATGGCTGAAAGACCGTATCTGTGTACCACAGGACGAGGAAATCACGAGAACAATTCTCTCAGAAGCTCACGAGTCCAAGTACTCGATACACCCAGGATGCACTAAGATGTATCAGGATCTGAAGGGTAAATTCTGGTGGAAGAAAATGAGGGAGGACATAGCAGAGTATGTAGCCAAGTGCGACTCTTGTCGAAGAATCAAAGCAGAACATCAAAGACCAGCAGGACTGCTGAAACCACTGGAAATTCCAATGTGGAAGTGGGAAGATATCAGCATGGACTTTGTGGTTGGCCTACCTCGCACTCAGAAAGGAAATGATGCCATTTGGGTCGTAGTTGATCGACTGACAAAAGTAGCCCACTTTATACCAGTCAAAAGCACACACTCAGTAAGCAAACTAGCAGAGTTGTATATAGATAACATTCTCAAGCTGCATGGGGCACCAAGAAGTATTGTGTCAGACAGAGGACCCCAATTCACAGCTCAATTCTGGCAAAGCCTACATCAAGCCATCGGAACAACCTTGGAGTATAGCACAGCTTACCACCCACAGACAGATGGGCAGACCGAAAGAGTGAACCAAGTTCTTGAAGATTTGTTGAGAGCTTGTGTTCTAGCTTACAGCACAGACTGGGAAAAGAGTCTATCTTACGCAGAATTCTCCTACAACAACAGTTACCAGGCCAGCCTACAGATGTCACCCTTTGAGGCACTTTGTGGCAGAAAATGCAGAACACCTCTTATGTGGTCAGAGGTGGGAGAACGAACATTCTTTGGACCTGACATGATTGTGGAGGCAGAAGAAAATGTGGCCAAGATCCGAGAGCACCTGAAGGCAGCTCAGAGCCGACAAAAGAGCTATGCAGATAAAAGGAGACGAGATCTAGAGTTCGAAGTAGGAGACTTCGTCTACCTGAAAGTGTCACCCCTCAGAGGGCATAAGAGATTCCAAGTGAAAGGAAAGCTAGCACCCCGTTTTGTTGGACCATACCAGATACTGGAGAGGGTAGGAAAGCTAGCCTACAAGCTAGACCTACCAGAGGAATTAGCGGGAGTGCACCCAGTGTTCCATGTATCTCAGCTGAGGAAGTGTCTGAGAGTACCAGAACATGAGATCAAGACAGAGGCATTAGACCTACAAGACACCTTGGAGTACCTGGAGTACCCAGAGAGGATACTAGACAGAGCAGTCAAAGAGACCAGAAGCACGGCTATCCCGTTTTGCAAAGTACAGTGGAGTAACCACTCAGAAAGGGAAGCCACTTGGGAAAAGGAGTCAGTGCTGAAGGAGAAATACCCCCACTTGTTTAAACCATAGGTAATCACAAATCTCGAGGACGAGATTCTTGTGAGGGGGGAGACTGTAACAACCCTAAAATTCCCATAGGTTTTGTTGAGTGCAAAAATTCGAATTTAAAAATTTTTGGTGGAATTGTGTGCATGCGAACAAACATATAAGAGTGTCTTCTATTTGCTCCCTAAATTCTTAGGCAATTTAAATTCAAATTTAAAATCAATTTGAAGTGCTAAGGATGAGATAGTGTGATTTGGATTTATTTGGTTTTATTTGGATTTTTGGTTGGTTTGAATTCAAATTCTAGATTTGAATTCAAACTCTAATTGGCCAAACTAATTGTCAACCCAACTAACTGTTCGTGGGCCGAATTCCCTAAGCTTAAGTCTAATTTCCGCCCTTCAACTTCTTTCCCGAGCCAGCAACCCAATCGGCCCGCTCGGCCTTTCGGCCCAGCTCGGCCCAGCTCTTCGCCGCGTCCCAGCCGCGTCGCGCTCCCTTCCACTGACCGCCGGACCCCACCTGTCAGCTTTCTTCTCCCCCGCGTCGTCGTCTTCCTCTCGCCGCTGCTCTCCCTCTCTCCCGAGCGCGCCGCCCGTGAACCCAACCACCCGGCCGGCCCCATCGCCCCCTGTGTGGCCCGTCCGATGCGCGCCGCGTGTCCGCAGCTGCCTGGCCATCCCAATCTCGCCGTTCGTGCCCCAAGAACCCTAGCGCCTTCGCCTATTTAACCCGCCGCCGGCCTTCTTCTTCCCCAAGCCGCGCCGCCCCTTTGGGGTTCCTTCCAGATCCAATTCGTGAGCAGAGAAGAGAGGGAGAGGGGTGGGGAAGGGTGTGGAGCAGTCGGAGCAAGAAGAGGAGAAGCCAGTCGCCTTCTCCACGAAGCCGCCGAAGCCCGGAGCGCCGCCGTCCGTGGACACGCCGACGAGGAGCCGGACCAGGGACGAGAGCAGGCGCACAAGCACCGCCGGACTACGACGAGTCTACCCCGAGCTGCAGCGATCGACTACTAGCCCTAGGTGAGCTAACCGCGATTCGCCCCCTTCTTCTCTGTTTCCGGCGGAGCGCCGCCGCGCGTGCTCGCTGTGCCAAGCCAAGCCTTCTGTGTGCCAGCCTTCGTGCTGTGCATCTTCTTGTGCAGGATCCTAAGCCGCTAACCCTTTTGCAAACCGCCGTCGTTTGTTCCCCGCAGCCGAGGCCCGCCGCGGCCGAGCTCTGCTCGCCGTGCGCGCGAACGCCGAGGCCACGCGCGGCCGTGGGCGACCACGTGCCCGCGCGTGTGCACCTAGCCGTGCCCCAGCAGTCGCTGGAGGCCACGAGCGCGCAGCCAAACCCAAATCGTGCACCGTTGCGTGCGTAGCCCGAGCCACCGTCGTGCTCGCCGGCGCCCATGGCCGAGCCGCCGCTGTTCGCGTCGGTGAGCCTCAGCCAAACCCTAACCGAGCCCCTTTTCACCCCGAACGTGACCGCCGAACCCTAGCCATGCTGTTCCGACCATCCATGACCCAAGCCAAGGCTTTTCCGGCGAGATCCGCCGTCGACCATCGCCGCCGGCGCGTTCCAGTGCGCGTCGCGCGCGCGTCGCGTCACGTCGTGGCCATGCCACACGCAAGACCACACCAAGTCGCCACACAGCCGTGCACAGACGATCCCAGTCGGCCACAAATCGATCCCGTGCACCCGGCTCACGTGGACCCATCTCACGGTTCACGGTGGACTTGGTCCACCAGAGCGAATCCAGCAGCCGCCCCTTCGTGGGCCGAATCTCGCAAGTTAAGTCTGTTTAACCACCCTAAACTCTTCCGGCCCAATCGCTTTCGGCCCAATTCCAGCCCAGCCATCATTTATTCTTTTTCTTTTTCTTTTAACAGCGCTGACGTATGGGACCCACCTGTCATACTCTGCGAGTCACTGACACATGGGGCCCACTGACCAGAGTTGACCCGCTGACCGTTGACCGTTGACCCGTTGACGTTGACCAGTCAACGCTGACGTCAGCAGGGCCCACTGCTGACGTCATCCTAGGCGGACCCCACTGCTGACGTCAGCATGACGTCATGCTGACGTCAGCAGGCTAATTATTTGTCTGTTTTCTTTTTCGGAAATTATTTAATATTTTCAGAAAATGATTTAAACTTCGAAAATTAATAATAAATCAACCGTAGCTCAGAAAAATATGAAACCAGTTTCTATATTTTTCTAAAAACATGATCTACGCGTTAGTGTAGAGTTTGGTGTTATTTGAGTCTTCTTTCGTCGCTGTTTTAGTGTTTCTTTGCTAGTAGTCGCGTCTTATTTTCTTTCCACGCCCGTAGGAGCTCCGGAGAGTAAGGAGGAGCCGAACTACTACAACAACTGCTTTGACGAGGACGAAGACCTTTGCCCAGGTTCACGCCCGACCATCTCTGAAATACCTATTAGACATGCAACTAGTATGCTAGCGCTTTACTTTACTCGCATGATAAACCTGCACTACCTTTGATATTATTCTGTTACCTTGCTACCTACTACTCACTTTATGAAATATGCTATGCTATGCATGTGTTGGGATGGTTGTGATTGATCCTCTTGGCGTGAGTTGTGGGTGGTTTGGGAGGAGTAGTGCAGCTAAGCGGTGTAAGCGAGTAATAACAACTCGATCGTTGATCGAGGTGCTGAGGGGCTGCACTCGGGCAGTTCCTATGGGGTACCTGATGCGGGTACATGGTTACTGGTTACTTGGGGTTGGTACTCGGTGAGTACCTGAGGAGTTTGGGCGGCAATACCTGTTATGGGTGCCGATTGCGGACCGTTGCGGCGGATCGCTTGTGATGCAGATACTCGCTTTACCGAACAATTAAGGACCGAGTCGTGCCCCCACTTTGGACTTGGGAAATACCGTGCTCACCATCTACCCAGTATGGGGAGGGTTCCAGCAAGCCTATTCTAGTGCGGCGCCGAGACTGTAGGAGAATCGAGTTTGATATGTGTAGGGGGGATTCGTTGCGGCGTAATCTCCCTGATTTACCACGGCCCCCGACTGGCCCCGGTGGGAAGGTTTCACGACCCCTGGGGCAGATGTTAGATTG
This sequence comes from Echinochloa phyllopogon, assembly GCA_033239725.1. NCBI lineage: Eukaryota > Viridiplantae > Streptophyta > Magnoliopsida > Poales > Poaceae > Echinochloa > Echinochloa phyllopogon. The sequence continues at coordinate 15,326,095 of BTCW01000003.1, read as the reverse complement.
GATGTTTCCCGAGCCCAGGGAGACAGGATTGGCGCCGTTACTGTTTAGGGTCTTTGTTGTGGGCTGTGTCTCAGGTTGGTTGCGGACTAGCCTTGCAGCCCGGATGGATTCCTGGAGTGCCACCTCTGCAGAGTGTAAACTATACGTATAGCCGTGTCCACGGTTACGGACGACCCATTTCTGGGAAGCCCCGGCTAGCATGAGAATCTGCTTTCTTACCTCATCCTTGATTTGGGTTATGAGAGATTGGTCCAGCTGAGGCTGTTGAGACGAGGTGGGGAGGGAGCTCACCGAGTCGACTAGTGAGTGAAAGGCGTTGGTGGATAATGATTTGCGGGAACCTGCCGTGGCAGGACGAGCCCGATGGGAAATGTGAGGCTGATGGTTGGTTTTGGGAAGTGATTGATGTAAGTGTGTGAGCAGGAGTTGGTGATGAGATGAATTTGGGTTATTGCTGCTGCTTAAGAAAAACCCCGGCTTAAACCTTGATTATTTCTATACCTTAGATTAGGCCACTTTAAAGCTTGCATCATATTATGGTTGGTGACGTGGACCAGTCCCATTTCCTTGGGGACAGACTTTGGGTTCTCAGGTGAAGACCCCGACCACGAGTTCAACCAGGACGGGTGGTACGACTGAAGGGAGCGCGCTACGCTCAAGGATGCCTGTGGAGGAGTGGACCCAGTTGTTCTAGCTACCGCTACGCAGATGTTTCCTATTGTCGATTTAGCCCAGAGGGCTTGTACCAGACGCTTTGTCTTTATATGAGTCATGTAATGAATCTTTTTATCGTTGTATGGATGTGATATTCGACTGAGATGAGTTCTGTACGAGATAGCTGCTATTCCTGGGACTATCTCAATGGTACAGGGAGTCGGGTTCTCGTCGGTGAGAATCCGGTTCGTCACACCATGAATCCTCACTCTCAGGGGTTCATATTCAATTTTAAAATTTACGAGGGACTCGTATCCAAGATTTCTTCACTTCCGGCCGCCTGAGAGGAAACCTCCACCGATCCGCCCGTCGGCCGCCGTCCAAAACCCTTTCGCTTGGCTTTAGTGGCTTGACAGGCCGGCGGCGGCGGAGAGGAGGAGATGCGGTTCACTGCGTCTCCGGTGGTGGAGCTTCCGGTGGGCGGCGCGGTGCTGACGTTCGAGCAGGACAACGATTCCTTCGAGGTGGGCACCTCTGTGTGGCCCTCGTCCCTGGTCCTCGTCAAGTTCGTCGAGCGCTGCCTCCGCGACCCGGCCCTCCCCTTCGCCGACGTGCTCCGCTTCCCCGGCACCCGGGCCGTGGAGCTCGGCTCCGGATGCGGCCCCGCAGGACTCGGCCTCTCCCGCCTCGGCCTCACGGACCTCGTCCTCACCGACATCGCCGCCGTCCTCCCCGCGCTCCGCCGCAACCTGCGGCGCAACCGCCCCCACCTCCCCCGCGCGCCCCGCCTCGCCCAACTCCACTGGAACTGCCCCGCGCATCTCGCCACGCTAGCCACCCCGCGCCGCTTCGACCTCGTCGTCGCCGCAGACGTGGTCTACGTCCAGGAGTCCGTGCCGCACCTCATCGCGGCCATGGACGCTCTGGCCGACGCCGAGCGTGGCGTGGTGTTGCTCGGCTATCAGATCCGGTCGCCCGAGGCGCACCAGGCGTTCTGGGACTCCGTCCCGGCCGCCTTCCCGGTGATCGAGAAGGTGGCTCGGGAGCACCTCGACCCGGATTACGCCTACGAGGAATCCGATGTGTACATACTCCGAAGGAGGCCACGGCAGTGAGGTCAGGTAACTCAGGTGGTGAAATAATGCTAACAATTTAGCCGTCAAAGTTTTCATGGTGACTACTGGGTATATGTAATAGAAACTCTGTTTTTTTTTCTTGATGAATGGATGCACTGTTGTGGGTTAGTCGACAACTAAATATCTTTATGATGCATAAGTTGATCAGATCCATTTGGTAAGCACACCACTAACTAGAGTAAGTTATGGAGAAGTCCTTGCTTTATGTGGCGAGGTTGCAGCATCTGTTTAGCTGCAAATGCTATTCTTGTATTGTTTGCTGTTGTTGCAAGCATTCTCAGTTTTTCAAGGTTGGAGTTGCCTTTTATGCATTATTATTATTATTACAGTGTGTGATTGACAAGTAAGAATTAACCTGTACACTAGTGGTCACTAGGAATCTTAATACTCAACTTTTGCAGTAAATCGAACATTCTTGTGAGTAACCTTGTATAGTTTATGTTTTTTATTTTTTATTTTTTTGCTGATTGACGGGCTAGTGGAGCAGTGAACTGTGACTATGAAATTGCTTCACTTCCAGGCTAGCATCAGTTTGACACTTTGACTATGACTTCAGCTCCATCCTGCCTCTGTATGCAATCCAAACTGAACATGTAGGTAGGATTGTCCTCGGTTGTTTCATCAGGTTAATATGTGTCATTTTATTGATTGAATCTTGAGAGCAGTGGTTGAATTACTTGTCTCCGGGTAGCCGGGGTAAGGTCAGTAAGTCATCTTAAGTTCTGATGCGGAGATGCTTAATTGCTTATAGCACTGCGAGTTTATGTTCTCATACGATGATAACTAAACAATGTGGGATGTAGTTCTTGGACGAAGCTTGAACGGGCCAAGTTGTTTTTATTATGTAGAACGCAGAATTTCAAGTGCATCAAGCACTGAATTTATAATGCAATTGACTATATACATATATCCATGCATATATCAGATGCCATTGTTAAACTTTGAACTGAGGGAGCTGAGTTGCTCAGATAAAATGTTGTTTGCTTGAGGAAATCTGTTTAATTTTCATATCATGCTTTGCTTCCTTGCTGTAAGGAAAGCGTGGCATTGTTGCATCCTGTCCTATGATAGAATATCTAGTAATCTCCGACCAAGATTGTACTCAGGGTGCAGGTGGGTAGTTTTGATGGTTGACATGGCTGAGTACATAGTTCCAGTTCAGGAATTGACATATCTCCATGTGGTAGCATGATAACGCCATAGTGTTTTGTCTTGTGTTTACCTTCTTTTTTCTTCAGTTTTCTATCTGGTCATGCTTGGGCATTAGCTTGTGTTTATCTTCTCCAGTTTTGTATCTGGTCATGCTTGGGCGTTAGCATGTCTTCCGAGAATAGGAGAGCTCATTTTGACTCTGTTCGTTTGGGTTGCCTCTTTTTTGTCCGACAAAAAGAGTTGATCGTTTATCATCTTCTGATGCCATTCTTTTACCCGTGTTTTCTATCATTCTTCGATGGCCCTCCGATACTATTGCCCTAAAATTCGAAAATAATAATAAATTCTATCGTTTTTTTCTAGCATTGGATTTATGTGCTCTATCAGCCTATAGATTGAAGTCAAAACTTAACTGATGCCAAATTTTGTTGAGGATCAACAAAGAAAATAGATTTTTTTTGTAGTAAATTGATTTTTTCCCTATATTGTTTATAGCATTAGACATTTACCTTTTTCCCACACACAAGAAATATTTTCAGGCCCATAGAATATCATATAGCTGTCTCTTACTCGCCCTGTCCGTCTGGATGGTCACCAGCCAGCCAACAGTGTTTTTCTCTCAGAAGAAACTAGCACCAGCCAGCAATATTTTTTTCTCAGCAAAAATCAGCACAAAACCAACCTCCAGCCAGACGAACGTGCCGACTTTCTTCTACTTCACGTGCCGGCCCTGCACTCGTCTTCGGCCTGTGCCACAGCTTCTTCACATCACTGCTTGGTTGACGCGTAAGCTTTTCCGCCACGCCACAAATTTGGCAGCCACAGCTTTTTCAGGCCACTGCTTGGTTGACGCGTAATCTTTGGCTGCCACAGGTTTTGTAGTAGTTTTTTGGCAAATTTTGCTCCTGGACATCAAACTTACTCTGAATTGGCTACAACACGCCGCAATCGATAAAATTGGCCAGGTACCATAATAAAATCGGGATTCTTTGTTCCAACACACCGCAACGATTAAATTAAGAATACATCTGACTTTGGGAGAGATAAGGTAGGGGAAATGTCCATTTTGCCCTCCAGAAAGTGGGCCCCGCATGTCAGCTCTCTCTTCCTCCTTTGCACAACGCCCTCCCACTCGCCGCCCAGCGTGTGCTCCAGCCGCCCCCGCCGTCGTCGTCCATGGACGGGTGCTCGCCGCGGCACCGAGCTCGCCATGGACACAGGGTTGTACGGATGGGAGCGGGGTGGAATCAGAGTGAAGCCACGCCACTGAGCTCGTCGGGGAAGGGAGGAAGCGGAGGGATGACCGTCATCGGGCGAGGTGACTGAGGATTGGCGAGGGAAGCCGCGCCACCGAGGGCCCGTCTTATCTGGAAGCCGCGCCGTCGAGCTCGCCGAGGAAGGGAGGGAGCAGAGGGATGGCTGGCGAGGTGAGTGAGGATTGGTGAGGGAAGCTGTGCCGCCAAGCGCCCGTCTTCTCTGGAAGCCGCGCCGACGAGCTCGCCGAGGAAGGGAGGGAGCGGAGGGATGGCCGACGCCGTGCTCCCTCCGCCCCCGCCGTCGCTGCTCGACGTTGTGCTCAAGGCGCTCCCGCCCCCTGCCGCTCGACGTTGTGCTCCCGCCGCCCCTGCTTCTGCTTGACGTCGTGCTCCCGCCGCCGGGCACCGCTGAGGTCGACCTTGCGCCGCTGCCGCTGCCGTCGGGAGGCGCCCATCATCGAGGAGGACGAGAGGTCCACCATCAATTCTCACAAGTCGACGGATTAATTGGTCTAGTTCCAAATTACAAGTATACTACGATTAGTTAACCCTATAACCCTATAACCAACTGTCAATTGCACTCATTTAAATTCTGATAAAAATTTAACCTAAAATCTATACCGAGAGGGCTCTCCATCTAGAGCTATCGCGAGAGCCCCCCAGATCGCCGTCCCTTTTTCATCCGAGGCTTGCCCACGCACGTCTCTACGGTCCAACACGTCGGCGACGCTACTCCTGCCATTTCTAGAACGAGCAGACGGGGGAGGGGCTCTTCATTTCCCCATCTCATTTTCCCCATCCATTCCTGGTGTTCCTTCTCGATCTGGCGGAGGCGATGGGAGTGGAGGGCGGCGCGCGCAGCGAGAGGACAACAGATCCACGACCGGCGGCGCATCACGGCGAGCACCACCCTGTGCGCAGGCTACGCGCCCCTCCACGGCCGCGGACGGCAGACTGGGCAACCTCGTCGCCGCCGACACTAACATCCTGGTGAGGGCCGCCGCCGCCTCCACCACCACAACCACCTCCTCCTCCTCCCGCGTGCCTCGACCGCCGGCGTCGCCCGCCTCCATGCCATGGGTCCCCAAGGGCATGGGCATCATGGCGTGGCGCCTCTTCTGGTGTGGCCACCTCGGGTGCTCTTGCATTCTGCGTGCCCCTGCGCGTCCCCACGCTGCGCCCGCGCCGCCACCAACGTCATCGAGACCCGCGACACGGAGCTGCACTTCCTCGAGCCTGCTTCTACCGCTGCCCCGATGGGATCCCAGTTGAGTCATGTTTTTTCTGTTCGTATGTGTGCGTGTGTTGTTCGTGAGGGTTCCCATTCTATTCGATTTGTTGGTGTTTGATTTAGGGATTCAGTCTGGTTGTTCGATTGAGGTATGCTAGGGTTCGGTTTGGGGATTTCCTAATCAATTTGTGCTGGGTTCTCTACAATCCGTCACCATTTCAGATCATAATTTAATCCTAACTATCTAGTTTTGAGCAGGCAACATGTGGTTGCAGCAATGGGGATCTTATAGGACGTGGACATTGCCTGGAGGTGTGTATTTTTGCATCTATGTTCTTATTCCCTCTCTAGGAGTTTTAGATCTGTGTAAATAGAATATGATGAATCCAAGAATATCGTTGCTGGATCTTTGTTTAGGCTTTATACCCCCTCCTTCCCAATGATTCAGACTGTGTCTTGTTTCATAGATTGATTGTCAAGTGTTTATTTACAAAAGTATATCTGTAAGCAAATGGCAGTGACTTTGGTAGAAATGCATGTGGTTATTTTGTTGAATATGACTGTGTGTGGTTAGGATGTAATTAGCTAGTAAGAGTGTCCAATAGGTTTTTCTAACTCCTTTAAGTACATCAGGCATCAAGCAAATGTGATTTTATATCCATTTTTCCTGTTTGTAATATGTATTGTGGAGAATGGAAATGCATTTATTATATTTACACAACTAGATGTTTGATTGGCACCATACCCTGTTGCCCCTTCTTACTCATGGTCGCTTCGGTGTATATTTGACACCTAATGAAGTAACTAAGTACTCGGTAAAATATTGACAGTAACATTTTTTTGCCCCTAATATGAAATTAATACCATCTGTATGAAGTAACTTATCCTATTTTTTGTTCTTAAATAAATAACTTCCTTATATGCTTAGTCTTGCAATAAGTAACTTTCTTATATTTTAGTCTTGCAATAAGTAACTTTGTGTTTTGTTCCTTTTTTCACCACCTAGAGCTATCAATTGATAATTGTTTATGTGTAGTGTTAGGTCTATCTGTTGTATGCGGGGTTGACCAAGACCCATCAGAGTTGGTATGTGCGTATGCGGGGTTGACCAAGACCCATCAGAGTTGGTATGTGCTCATGCAGGTAAAACCATCAGTTTATCTACTATTGGAATCCTCTTGACAAGTTAGAATAGGGCTCATTTTTTTTGTTATTTTGGTCTTCATCATAATGTTATTGATAAACTAACTTTTTTTATCTTATCACTAAATACATACAAGAAGTAAATTGTAGAACATTTACGTGGTACATATAGTAACTTTTTCAGTAACATACTTCATAGTTGACCTTTATGCCAAATGATAGTTGAGCAGTATCTATTAATGTGTTTTATTTGCTACTTGTGTTGTACTTATATATTTTATCTTTTTGTGTCTAGCTTGGTTCCAATGCTTATACCATAAGTTTGGTGCTCTATTTGAATGAAATTGAGTCTTGTTTCTAGCTTAAAATGGTTGATTTAGTTAGGTGGTGCAGCAATCATTTTGTACTTATTGACTAAGATTGAGTGCTAATTAGATGAACTGTGTAGGGGATTGAAGGTGAAACATTTTGTACTTTGTTGTTTCTGGGAGTCTGTACATTAGGCTTAATATTTTTAGTGCCTAAAGTGTGTTCAATTTTATTAGTGTGCTAAATTAAATATGAACATTTTAATGTGTGTTCAGATTTTCCTGTTAAGTATCTATTTATCAGAACTATAAAGTAACTAGTTTGCATCTGGGGGTGTTCAAGCTGCATGTAGAGATTAGCTTGCTGCCTGTTTTCTCCCCTTCTGCCCAATCTCTGGCTGGGTTTTGTAAGTTTCCAAAACTCCTGTCATTGGTGTGTTCTGAGACTGAAAATTGTGGGTGTATAGGCAGTGCTCCGGTCATTAGAGAGGTGATCTTGACATCTTCTATGCAGGTTGTTTTTGAGCATCTTCCCTGTGTAGTTGCTTTGTACAGGTTCTTACTGAATCTTTTTATTTTCTTTTATGATTGATGTTTGTTTAGATGTTAGATGGCATATCTTCTGTAGTTAATTTGTTGTTCTTTTTTCTATGTTGTACGTATTTAAAGAGGCTTGGCCTTTCTGCGGTTTATAAGGAGAAACAATGTATCTTTGTTGGGTCATAATTATGTAGTGCCTTTCTACATGCTTAGTAAATCTTTGTTGTTATGAAATGCAATGGTTATTTGATTAAGAACAATATGCTTAGTTATGCTACTACCCTGAATATGCCTTTTGTTGTGGTTTTAGGGCATATTTAAATTGTTGTCGTTTGATCTATATCAGTATAGTCTTGTTACTATATATTTGGTCACTTCTTGAATGTGTAACAAAATTTGTCAAATAGAACTGTATTGTTTTTTACTGAATAAACAAGCAAAATTTGATAAGTAGTACTTGTGACGGCAATTTTTTTTGTGAACTACAAAGTAACTAGTCACTACTAGGTGTCTTTATGAAGTAACTTGTTAGTGTTTTATACGATTTAGAAAGTAATTTGTTAGTGTTCCTTATGGTTTAGAAAGTAACTTGTGACTATTGAAACCGAAATGAAAGTAGTATGTTCATTTTTTTCTCCTATGACAAATTAGGTAGTAACTTGCAACTAAGTTGAAACAGAAGTGGTACGTGGTTTGTGGGTTGAAGTTGTTAGGGTCTTCCCTCTTTTTGTAAACCTGATGATGATCTCAGCTAGTAGAACCCTATAATCTCCCACTTTGAGTGGTATGTGCAGTTGGACTAGTTAATAACTAGCGAGACTAGTGCTTCATGTGCTACTATGAGATTTTGTGTACGTGCAGCTACAACATCTACTGATGGTCATTTTTATGTGCAGGGCAAGGACAACAGCAAGAGCTTCTATCTGTGCAGGCAGATAGCTAAATTTTATACATTGATAAGATTCTTGGCTAATATCAGGTCTAGTCAATTTCGTTTTAAATTTATGTAGTATGTCTTTCTATACTATTCCTAATCATTACTCTAGGAAGCTTGTTATATTAGTGATTAGTAGGTCTAACTAGCAAAATAGAACCTAATAATTGTGTGAATTGTAGACTCTTGACTGATAAAAATCCAACAATTTGTATATGGTCATGGGTGAAATTATCTCAGCTTTTTTTGGAGGATTGCTTCTATATTATATGCTAATTATAGCTTCAAATGACATAGCGCATCACCTTTTGTAATGTGAATGAGGAAGTAATTTGTCACTGCTTATATTTCTTTTAGAAAGTAATTATTAGTGTTTTATATAATATAGAAAGTAACTTGTCACTTATTTCAACCATGAAGAAAAGTATTTTTAATATATTTTTTCTCCTATGTTAATTAGGATGCAACTTATTTGATTGGTCACTATAGTTGGAATTTCTATATGAGTGTTTCACTATGTGTTCGTGTGATTTCCTCACTTGTTTCTTACTTTATGGGTTTTGTGCAATAGGTGTTTGATCTACACCTGCTTTGAAGGTTCAGTTATTTGCATTCCCCTCATATTTTTCAGTTCTAGTACTGATGAGACATTGCATTTACTTGAAAAATTTTGATCCACATGGACTTTTTGCCATGCCTACTTTATTGATCTCTGATTATCTATGCTTAAAAATGATAAAAACCAAATAAACAATGTTGGTGGAAGCTTTGTTGTGATCTTTTTGTCATATGATTTAACAAAAGTTACATACCTCCTTTTTCTGTTTTTGAATTAGGAAGTAATAGTAATTTTGTCACTTTATTTTATTTAGGAAGTAACCTAACACTGATTTAACGGGTTAGAATGTAACTTGTCATGAGTTTGAAACACAATGAAAGTAACTTCTCTTGAAATCTGGAATTTTATGCAACCATAGCCACCATCATGAATTTGAAGTTACTATAGTCACTACTAGTATGGTAGTTATGTTGTAATTTTCCAGCCTTAAGCCTTGAGCTGATAATTATTGTTCTGTGTTGATCATGGTGTCATGTGTCCTTAGTTCTGTAGGAATAGTATGCCTGCATAACAGTACTTGTTTGGTGATGGTTGCTTTATCAGTGATGCTTGTGGCCTACTGTAATTTTTCAGTATCTAAACTACCTGAAAATTTGTAGATACTATTACTAATTTAAGGAAGAATGCAATTTCTTGTATGTCATGTTCATCTGCATTTTAGGAGTTTGAACCGAAATGAATTGTACCTTCATTGTTTTGTCCATTCTACAGGCCTGAACTAAGATGGGTTTTCCATGTTTGCAGTTTTGCATATTGGTGTGCATCATTACAGCTGAGTACTTAACGGTTTCCACTTGAATTATCTCTTCGCCATCAAACTATAAAAATTGATTAATTGCATCTCTCTCAAATCAGCAAAGAACAAAATTATGGTCACACACATTTTCAAATAGTTTTGTTGGCATCCGTGGTATAATAAGTAGGTCTGTTGTCTGCATACCTCAGGCAACAAGGTCCAATAGCATTTGTCTAAATCACCGTTGCAAATCGACCAGTCTGTTTTAATATAGGGAAGTAACTTAATTTTTGGCATATGTGCATTGATGCTGTAGTGAGTTACAGAATAAAAGAGTAGAAAATTAATTTATCCAGAGCATTCAATCAATGGACTATCTAGTGAGTTTGGTATGTTAGATCTGACTAGCCAAATAGAGCCTAATGATGATTGAATTGCGTTGTTTCAGCCAAAAAATCCAACAGATTGTTGTGCGGTCATGGGTGAAATTGTTAAGGTTCCCTTGACCTGTAATTCCCGGCATGGTCTCGATTTCCGGTGCACCAATACTGAGGTGAAATAAGCTCATCCTTGCAACTGCACAAGTAACTTTGTCATAGTGCACCTGATTTTAGGAAGTAACTATTTGATATTCCATATTGCTAAGAAAGTAACTTCATTGTTTTTGCATAATAAAGGAAAGTAACTTATCCATACATGAAGTCAGTAGTTATAAAATACAGTGCATAAAATATAACTATGACTGATTTTTCTAAGTTTTTTGCTGATTGCTTTTTAGTGCTGCTGATGCTAGCATGTCTCCATTTTGTAGCAGTTCAATATGAAATGACACTGAGTTAAGTTATAAATGGAGTAAGTAACTTATGTATACAAAAAGTAATTATCCTTAAATAGACCGTAAATATAATGTAACTTTCGTCATTTTGTAACATTCTTTCACACTACATTCAGATATTTTGTTCTCTATTTTGAAAAATGAATGAAACATGTAATATGATCTGGTTTGTTTAATGGAAACTATCATGTAGCATACATAATCTGTTGCAACTATGGCTCAATATCTTTCTTTTTTTCAAATTGAATATGCTTCTATTTTTTGCAGGTATGTGTGCTCACCATCTGTCCTATGTTTTATGTTTTTGCAGGCACATATATGAAATTGGAGGCCAAAACTGACACAAGGAAGTACAAATCTCTCTAAATTTCTGTTCCCGGTGAAGTTGCAAGCATGTCAAAGCGGGGCAGAAAACAAACATGTTCACAACACAATGATTCTGAAATGGATCTTGTCAAACATCTAGTTCTGAAATGAAAAGTAACATTTTCACAACACCATGATTCTGAAATGGATCTTTGTCTAGTTCAGAGATATTCTCTGTCAAACTGTCTTTGAAATTTGTAAAGAAAACAAATCAGGAGTGGGAGGAGTAACATGGCGTGCACCTCCTTGTTCATCCATGATGTTTTCCTGCATTTTTTTCCCACGTCTATCTCCCACGCGTGGCTGGCGGTATATTTTCCCGCTCCTGTTTCGCGGCGTCGTGGAGGGGCCGAGGGGCAGCCGTGGTTGACGGGCATCCCAGCGTCCGGGGTTGTCTTTCCTTAAATGGAATCTGCACGTGCGGACGTCCATATTTGGGGGCTCTCCAGATAAGACTATATGGAGAGGGCTATCCGTATAGTCGCCTCCAAAATTTAAACATCTTTCTCAGAGCGACTAGTTTCATAATCTTGATTTTTAGACCACCACTCAAACCAAAGCACAAATTACCATATTTAGAAATTTATAAAAAGAAAAAAATTAAGATAACCGCACAACAGCAACGGTTGCAATGAGTCAAAACTTAAAAGGACTTGGCAGCTGCTTGGCTGCCTCACCTGCTGCCGTTGGATGAGATTTTATATTATTTTTAAATCTGAGTTGATAATTGATAAAATTTAATTTGAATTTGGTTCTTACTATGTTATGTTTTTCGCTGCTATCTAAATGTCTATTTTAATTGAAATGTTGAAATAAAATAATTAAAAATCTTGGATGGTATGTTAAATGTTGAATGCAGGAGGTAAGGCTCAGGTCACCGAATCGCTCGTCCGAATTGTAGAGGGTTTGTCTGGATGTCTTTTTCCCTTCAAACTCTACCAAAAAAAAGATTACTTCAAAATAAAATGGGATATTTATATAAAATGTCTATTGAAGGTCGCTCGACTCTTCCTCGCGGCTCCCTCTTCCCCTCCCTGTCGCTCACTGTTCCCCCCCTCCGTCCCTGAGCGGTGCGGGCGCCACCGATCCTGCTTCTCTTCCGTCCACGGCTCTCCGTTCGTCACAGATACATCAGAGATTGGATCGATTTGGTAAGGAAACCCTAGCTTCGCGTAGATTTGATTTAATTTTTGCTGGCACCCTTTGCTTCGAGGCGTAATTTTTTTGGCTGAGCTGAACCCATGCCCGCCGAATCCCGATCTAGGTTTTTGATGTGTGTAATCCACGCCGTCTCCGGCACTGTTGCTCTTTACTGCGGTGCGGCTGTTGAAGTTAGCATGCCAGGAGTTGTAGCCCCTTTTAGCCGATTGAATAAACTCATAGAATCAGAAGAATATTATCTTTGTTGATACAATATTTGCACCTTTAGGTTCTTAGCAGCTGTAATTGTGTGACATGGTGACATGTTTAAACAGATGACTGGAATTTTGAATACTAAGTAGTCTGTTATTCGGAATGATGGATTTTTCTTGGTGATAGTTTTAAGGATTTAGGTTGTTTCCTTTCGATCAGTGATTAATAATAATTTAAAATGGTGTGCAGCTTAGGTTAAAATCAAATAATATTTTGTCGAGCGGAAAATACAAGGCCTACACCAGAAGGAATACCCTTGTGCAGCAGATGAAGAGCTGTCTCTGTGTGCAGTGTTGTTTGGTTTATTTTTTGCAGTTGCAGGGAGAGAATTTAAACATTATAGTGAAGAGACACTGTCATCATGTTTATATTTAGTTAATTTTTGTGCATTAACTGTGTTGAACGGTGTGCAGATTTATTTAGGTTAAAGAGTTGTCAGTTTACCAGGAGCAAGGGTTCACAGTTATTTTGGTTTTTCCATTCATTTTCTCCTGATATTTAACGTTTTTGAGTAAGTGTGCAGATTAGGTCTAAAAAGGGGATGGGGATTAGGATTTCTTGCAAGGGCATGAGATGTATGATTTCCAATCACACAGTGGGCTGTACAGGGTTAAATTTACAGGCATATTACCTGTCGGTGATCCTAAAAGATGCATATGCTGTGCGCCCTGGTTTGTTTTAGCTGCCTGTGTACCTTTTTGTCTACTTATTAGTCTTGCACACTGACAACCTTTGCTGAGGTATTCCTTGGAACCCCATGGTTTCTCTATAACCAAACAATGAATGTATAGACACTCAGTTCTCCTGCTATTGAAGATGGTTTTCTGATACTGTTCTTGCTTATACTTGCAGGTTTAGTCAGTCCAAAAGTTGAATCATGGCGGAGCACTTGGCTTCGATCTTTGGCACTGAGAAGGACAGGGTCAACTGCCCTTTCTACTTCAAGATTGGGGCTTGTCGTCATGGAGATCGCTGCTCCCGTCTGCACAACAGGCCAACCATATCACCGACTCTTGTGCTTGCTAACATGTATCAGCGCCCTGATATGATAACCCCTGGAGTTGATGCTCAAGGCCAACCTATTGATCCTGAGAAAATGCAGGAGCATTTTGAAGACTTCTTTGAGGACATCTATGAGGAGTTGGGCAAGTTTGGTGAGATTGAGAACCTGAATGTCTGCGACAACCTTGCTGATCACATGATAGGGAATGTCTATGTCCAGTTCAGGGAGGAAGAACAGGCAGCTGCAGCGTACAATGCTCTTCAGGGCCGCTTCTACTCTGGCCGACCAATAATTGTGGAGTATTCCCCTGTGACTGACTTCCGTGAAGCAACCTGTAGGCAGTTTGAGGAGAACAGCTGTAACCGTGGTGGCTACTGTAATTTCATGCATGTGAAGCAGATTGGCAGGGATCTCAGGAGGAAGATTTATGGAAGTGGCGCTTCCAGGAGGTACCATGGGAGAAGCAGAAGCAGAAGCCCCCCACCTCAAAGGAGGGACCATCGTGATCGCGATGACTACCATCGTGACCGTGATGGTTACCGTGGTGGCGGCGGCGGCGGTGGACGCGGTAGAGGCAGCAGGCATGACAGGTATGATGATGGAGGGGGCAGAGGCGGCAGGCACGATAGGTATGATGATGGAGGAAGGCGCAGGCATGGTAGCCCACCCCCACGGCGTGGGAGGAGCCCAGTCAGGGAGAGCAGTGAAGAGCGCAGGGCCAAGATTGAGCAGTGGAACCACGAACGGGAGGCGAAGCAGTGAGGTCTCTGTTGCAAGTGTCTTGGGACGAGCCGGCAAAGCAGCGAGGTCTCTGTTGCAGTGTTGCAAGTGTCTTGGGACGAGCCCTGTTCTCTGGAGAATTTGGGCTTGTCTGTTTACCGCTATATTCTAAGGCGAGTAGCCTTGGGCTGGTTGATATTCTGCTTGGCTAAGTAACCTTTTAAGTGCATGATTTCAGTTTATTTGGTTAATCAGACATGTAAACTTCATTTATTTCCATCTGTATTGCGTGGATTATTTGCTAGTTCTTCCAAGCTAGCATCGGTGTGAAATCATTTGTGGTGTTTGTGTTATGACAGTTTGACTTGAGATTCCATTCACCATCTGGTTTTCAGCTTTGTTATATGCTCTTCCTTGCTGGATTTCCAGCTTTCTCTTGTCTGAATGTTCTTAGATGTGCTGGCATTTTGGTTGATCAGTTTGTGCAGTACTTTCTCCGTTGTTTATTCTTTTCTGTATGCGTAATTTGAGATGGAGGAAGTTGCACATATAAATATTATAAATATTGCCCTGTCATAGAAGTAATCACACATGCCCCGTTTAGTTCTCACAAACTTTCTAAAATTCTCTCTCCAAATTTCACTATTCACCTATCACATCAAATCTCTCTCGTTGTGTCCGATGTGACTTTTTGATCAATTTTATTCATGCCTTTTTACACACCCTTGACCTTAGTGTCGATGTGACAATGTCTACCATGTTATTGAGCGTCATGCACTTAAACAAACTTTGTTGACTGAGCAGAAACTCATGGTCCAGGTGCCAAAATTATTTTGACTTTTGACTTTCGAGTTTCAGACTTGGTGTAGAAAAAGGATGCACATCAGCGATGCGGCTCTTCCTGCATACTACTCCGTGCCTGCCTTTGAGTATTGAGTTGGATCGGCTTGGGACAGTTGGGCTTATTCCTCATAGAGGAAGAAGATTCTGCCTGGGCCTGGCATCTGCCACGGGGAATATCCTGCTTCAGGGACGTCCCCAGCATTTCGGATCGGTTGGTGCTCCGCCTCTGGTTGCATTTTTTTGTTTTGCTCTACTGTTCCAGTTCCAAGGAAATCCCTCTCCACCGCAGGCCTCAGCTCCTCCGTCCGCCCTTTCTTCAGCGTCAGCGCTACGGTCGGGGTGCCGGCAGTTTCGTTCATTCCACCACTGCCACTGGCGCTGCTTCAGTGCACCGTGCACACGACCTGCAGTGCCCGTCGATAGAGTCGTAGCGACGACAGAGGCAGAGCCAAACGTAAAACACATCGAAAGCACACGTGAGTGGAGTGGCGATGCGCGCTCGGCCCGCGTGCTTCACGGCTTCGCAAGTTACCCACCCCACCGGGGGAAGGGGATCGGACGCGGCAAAACCAGGCGCCGAGGTCCCCGCTGCGGTTTGTTTGGCAGATCGCCTACGACGCCCGGCCGGCCACCCGTTTGACGGACGGGGCTGGTGCGGTGGCCATGTGCGCGCACAAGCACAATGCAAGGCCGTTGGCTTCGGGACTTCGGATTCGGCTCACGAGCAGCATATTCTCTCCTAGTCCCCCGTGCCGTTGCGTGCCACGGTGAACGGCGCAGCCCCGGCCCCGGGGCTTGATGAAGCTTAAAACAGGATGCGCAAACAACTCCCCTCCTTGGCCTTTGCCCTTGCACACAGCACACTCTGCGCTTATCCGGAACGAGGCGTCTCTCTTCTCTTGTCATCATTCGCCTGAGCGGCACGCTAAGGCCTAAAGTGACCTGACGTCAACGGTATGTGGCCCAACGCACCGGGGACGCACGCAATGATTCGTCATTCGAGGACCAGCTCTCCCACACTGATCATCTCAAAACAAGCCGCGGTCCGTAAAATAGAAGCGTCAGCATTCAGCAACGATCTCACCGTGCTCATCTGATCCAATCTGACCCAAGACTCGGACCGAGTGACTGACAAGCCGGGCAGCGAGTGCCGAATTGACGATTAGCGAGCTACTACTAGTATAACAAAGCGTCTTAATTTGCACGAACCACTTCCGGAATGACGGTCTTGTAGGATTGCAGCGAACGGGGAGACTGGCGTCGCGATCGCGGAGTGGATTTCTACGAGGTGGATGCGACATAACGAGATAGCAAGGTGCAACCAATAAGCTTTGCTGTCCAACTAGTAGGCCGAGTAATAATTGTACCGGGCGGGGCTTTTCTTGCGCTGAGGAGAATTGCAAGCCGGTGGAGCGGCGATCTGCTAACCAGAGTACCAGACAACCAGTTACGTCCAAGCAAAAGAAAAGGGAAAATGTTTTTACCGTCTCATGATCGGCAAGACCGCGACCCTTATCTTACAAGACTACAACCACAACCACAGTCTACAAGACTACAACCACAACCACAGTTACAACGGCGGAACTTGTTGGCCAAAAGTTAAAGCGTTCGTTGGTTAAGGACGACACACAGCGCAGATCGAGGGTCGAGATATCGCAACCGTATGAAAACAAAAAAAAATCACGTTTTGATGGTGCCAATTTGCCTGCTGTGAGACAAAATTACAAAGGAGCCACAGCCTTGGTGACGGGGGATATGGACACCCTTTGAGGCTTTGACGCAGAAATAGAGATAAACAGATAAGCGCGGTGCTAAAAGAGGATGACAGACAACCCATGGCCGGGACCCGATGGAGGGAAGCCAGCACGGACCACCCTATCCAAAGCAGCCGAGAGGAAAACGTGAGCTTATTAGCCTTGAATTACCGCACATTTTGGGTCATCAGAAAATTGTTAAAAAGCAGAGAGCCTGCCCCTCGGTCGAAAAGCTCCCCCCGTGCTTATAAATACGCGGCTCACCCCGTCCCGTCGCCCCCTTCCGATCGATCGATCCCCCACCGGATACCACCGCCACCACCAACCGATTCCGTCTCCGCGCACCCCGAGGCGAGGCGAGGCTCTCCGCCCACCCGCCGGATTCCTACAGCTCCCGCGCCGATCGCGACACGCCCCGGCCCCGAGAGGTGAAGCTCCTTCCTCCCTCGCGAGGTCGTTTCCCCTTTCCGTCTCGAATTGTCCTGGGGCGGTCGGGTGAGCTTGGTTTTGCTATCGTATCACTGTGCTGCTCCTCGCGCGGGAGCGAGCGGATGGGGACGGGATTGGATCCGCGATTAGGGCCGCGATTGCGCGTTGGGTGGGCAGTTGCTCCGGAGCTGTGAGGGGTTTCGTTGCAGCGACTCCGTGCGCGATCGGTGGGGGGCGGGGGCATTCCTGCTGCAAACCGCAGAAGGTCGCGGGAAGCTACGGGGGAGATGGGGTTTCGGTGTTCAATTCGTGCGCGGGGGTTTGCTAGCTGCATGCTCACTCGATAGATGCAGCGAATCGAAGTCATTTTAAGAATTTTGACTTTGGACTGTGGAGCTGCGAGTCGAGCATTGTCGGTGATTCGGGTGTGGACTTGGACTTGCGGTGGATAGTGGGCGTATTTGGGTTGAAATGTGTGCCATGGAATATGGTTTTCGTTTGGGCTGGCTGTATAGATTGTCCTAACCACAGTCGCATGAGCTGTTGTTGGGTGCGGAGAGTTTTGCTTGGGGATGAGAAACTCTTAGTTGAATGGGGTCAGGAGATAGCTGTTACAATTCGTTTCATGATCGTAGCTGATTAATGGTGAGATTTGGTCCTAACAATTATGAAATAGCTTGGACTTTTGACAGTTCTACGAACTTTGTTTTGGTTGGAAGAATTTGGTTCTAGTTATAGTTCTTTCATTCTTCATTGTGTTCTTCAAATTCGGTATTTTCAGTTAGTCACTACCGGGCCTTGGGATTTTGAAGTTTCTAGCATCGTGGGTCTAGATGCTTTATGGTACGGTTGTGGTGCTTTAGGCATTTTGTAGTTATGGTGTTCAATTTGCTGATACTTCTTTTGTGCTTTTCAATCATATAGCATCTCGTTCAAGTTAATGCCATTGATAATTCTTATCATGGCTTTAAATTTATGAGGTTTGGTAACTTTGCAACCTAAATTATGGAAGAAGGGCATGGATGGGGTAGGGAGGAACATAGCAGCATCAGGTGGGAGGCTGACATGGTAACGGATGTGTAGATAAATGTGCTAGACTATCTTACTGGTTCTATTCCACGGCAACATGAGGTTAGCTTTGCTGATTGGTGGCGTCGGATTCTGAAAAGAGTTAGAAAGGAGGACATAAAAGGAATGAATTCTCTGATTATCTTGGGCGCGTGTTGTATCTGGAAATATTGGAATAGTTGTGTTTTTGAGGGTGCCTCTCCTTCAGTGAACTCAATCATTAGGGAGGTTAAGGATGAGCACAGCCTTTGCTGCCTGGCTGGTGCGAAGAAGTTGCAAGGCCTGGGTCTTGGTGGTCTACCAGAGGTTTAGGTAGGGTCAGGTCTTACGTTGGTAAAGTTTCTTTAGCTAGTTCTAGTTGTCTGAAACCCGCCTCTCATGCTTGGTCCCCGTAGTTGAGGCAGGAGTTGTATGGGGACCATTTTTTCTCTCTCTAATACAATGAAACACGTTTCAAATAAATAAATAAATAAATGTGCTAGACTGCTAAATTTGTCGACTCACATCTCACATAGAAGCTTTAATGTTCTCAAACAAGGAAAGTGACAATTAAATCTTTTGAACGAGTCAAGTTGTACTAAAATGGGTAACTGATCAATTTATTCCTAACCATGGCACCTGTATTGTTGTCGCGTTGTAATATCCATAAGCTATTATGACTTTTCGCCCACTTTGTTGCTTGGACATATGCCCATAATTGCAATTCTCCTAGTAAGATAACTTATCTGCAAGCTTTGCAGCGGTGGACATGGTTGAAAGCCCTGTGTAATGCCATGGTGATTATGATGTCCGTGCAACAATGCACGAGAGAAACCACCCAAAAAATAAAAACAGTATTGCTAAAACAGTACCGTTTCATCCACCTCATCAACCTCCCTTCTCTTTGGCAAGCTCCTCCACAAAAGCAAAACCTAGGCCAACAGTTACATTTTTGTTTTTGTCGTGTTATGTTGTTTGTTTTTGGGAGAGGTGAACGAACCGATCCTGTTTGGCGAAAACATTCAATGCCTAAACTTTTCCCTTCTTTTTTTAGACCCTACCATTGCAATGTACTGCAAGCTTGATGCCCTCTGTGGAATGTTATTCTTTTGTGTTCCCATGCTACCTTCTCTACCAATGCATGGATTTCTATTTAGCAACTGTTTAAGTTATTATGGACTGTACTGCATCATCTCAATGTGTCTTTGAAACTATGGATTTTGTTCAGTCCCAGCAATTCTAGTCCAGTAGTCAAGACTGTAGTAGTGGTTATCATCACGATCTAGTCACAAGGCATCATGCCCAGGATTAGTAATTAACATCACTAACATGACTGTTAACTACGTGTCAGTCTTAGTAATTGAATGCACGGTTATTTGAAAAAAAAATACAAATCAGTTAGTGTTGAACCTTGTAGCTGTATGGTAGGATTTAGAAAACTGCTCAAATTGCATGTTGCACGGTTGTGACTATTTGCACTTTTTATCCACTAGTGGTGGTAACCATTCTACCAAGTGATCCAAACTATGGTACATCTGGAGTTGCAGGCTTGTGGTTACCAATTGTAGCTAACCAAATGGCTGCCCAGGTTTGGATGTCGAAGTGCCTTACTGAAACCACTTACATTTTCTTACCTTGCCACATCATACACTGCACTGACATTGGTACATTTTCTTATCTTGCCACATCATACACTGCACTGACATTGGGTTTGTACTCCTGCATTCATGTCAAATTAATATTGCTAGTTAATAAACAAATTACACTGAATAGAGCTGGATCAAAAGGCATTTTTTCAAGAGGAAAAATGTGTGTTTTTCCAATGATACAAGGAACACGCTGTGACCTCAACATCCGCTGTGAGGCTAACTAGGGTCACGACAAGTAAGAAAAGTGCGGAACTAGTGCACCAGCACCACTATGGTGTGGTGTGGCTCAATCTCAACCACAAAGGTTGTCACTTGTTCACACCTGGTCATTAGACCGAACATCAGGGACGGAGCAAGGGCAGGTGCTCCCCGGGCTGCAGCACCCCCTACGGGCATATATCCTTAAGTAATCATCATGTTCGCGTTAAGTTAACTAACAGTCAGATTATTAATTCTATGCATTTTAGCACTCATATGGACAAAATATAACCACCAAGCACCCCTTTTGGTGCATTCCTGGCCCTTCCCCTGCCCCTGCCCCCCTGCCCCTGCCGAACATAGCTCAAAGTCCAGTACGGCCTAGACTATGGTGTCTCTTTGCCCGATTTAAGTCCTCACTGCCTCTGTTATTCTAAGATTGTGGCAGCGGGAGTGCTAGGACACCCTATCTGCACGCCTGGTAAATCCACCCTTTGCTTAGTGCAGAAGGGCCTATCGCAAGATTTTCACAAGTGACACCTTGCTGCTTGTTTTGCCAAGTCTTCTATTCCTGCCTTCTTGGATGGCATGTAAATAATGCACTCAATATTTGATGTCATTTCCCTATTTTGTAGGAAGTTACATCATTTCTTTTTTAATGTAACTACCCACACAGTCACAGCATGACTGAGCAAATACATGAGTAACTCAATGCATAGCTGTAGCTTGATATTTATGTCATATAAGTGGGGTCCCATTGGCGTCGACACTTGCTCATCAATTGCCATGCTCATAAGTGTGGGTTGTCACGTATCAGGTTATGATGCATAGTAGCCCTTTATAGAGCTGGTTAGTCCTGTCACTTAAGATGCAACACAATCTGCATAATTTTAATTCTGAACAAATCGTACTCCATCCTTTCCTTTTTATTAGGCGAGAGGAGTCCTCCAGATTTTGCATCTAGGAAACATGCAACAGTAAACTCCAGCGTTTCAATTTTGCATGCATGCTAGAGTAAGGCAGCTTCCTGGCCAGGTTCGCTTTCTTTTATTGGCTGCCGTTTCCAAATTACATGCATGCAACCCATGAGATGGAAGTAGCCAGGAAGATGAAGTAAATACGAGAATTTAATCGTCGCTGGTGTCCACTTCGAATTCCGCCGTTCCGAGTAAATGATGCATCGGTAGCTACGCACGCCTTGTATACTGATCTTTTCCAAAAATCATCATATGCCTAAGTAAATGGATCGGAGGGAGGAGTAGAGAAGATCTGTAACAAGCCAAAAATCTGATACAAAATAATGTATATGAGCTAATCTAGTAAGTTGGTATACTAACCTTTCATGGCAACCACTAGAGCTGCTATGCTATTACGCTAAGTTGTGTTGCGCCGCCATTGTTGCCAATCAGCCATTTACCTGTGACCTGTTACTGGAATTTTAGTTTTGATTTTGCAATTGATGCTTTCAACATGCTTCAGTTGCATTCTGCGTCTTTACTTATCCAGATTAGATTGAATGCTGACCATCTTTGACAAATCTCATATGCAGGGAGAGGTGATGATAAAGGATAATTGCCGACCAAACTTGCTGTAATTCTACTTAAGGAAATAGAAGTTGACACGATGTCACATAGGAATATGGTCTGGACACATCAGTCAGTTAATCCTGGATGGGAGCAAGGACATATCCAAGTTCAATCTGAAAGTTCCTATTATGGTGGCACTGGAAGTGATTTATCCAACCCGGGAGTGCAAGTTGCTGTCGGAGTTCCAGGAAATAC
Organism: Echinochloa phyllopogon; assembly: GCA_033239725.1. Classification (NCBI taxonomy): domain Eukaryota; kingdom Viridiplantae; phylum Streptophyta; class Magnoliopsida; order Poales; family Poaceae; genus Echinochloa; species Echinochloa phyllopogon. Next base: position 15,304,348 of record BTCW01000003.1, on the reverse strand, counting down.
TGCTAATCCATACCCACATACTGGTGTTACATCAAGTTTTGCCTTCCCAGCTACTATGTACAACCCTAGCATGGCAACAGCGTCTGTGAACGTATATATTCCTCAGACTCAAAGCTTTGGACTGGGCAATGTGCCACCTCCATCTTTATATCATCAAGTTCCTACAGGACCTATTGATGGGAGTAGCAGCAATGTTAATTTTAGTGATAGTGCTAGTGGGTTCATCAAAAGGAAAAATGCAGTGGTGGCTGGTAACCATCATTTTCTTCATGGATTTGCAGGCTCAAGTTCATCTGCTCATGTGCCTCAGAGTCCTACACATGGGCCATGGAATGCTTCATTTCAATCAAATTGTTTACCCAGTTCTGCAGCATCAAACCCACCAGAGTACCACACTAGTAATGGTTGGCCATTCTTGGAAGGATCTTCTGCAGATGTTCCTAGCAGTTTCAGTTCAATGGCTGCTCGTCCAGAGTTGCTACCTCATGGTAACTATGTGTTTCCAGCCTGTCACATGGGCCAGTGCAATACATGGATTCCACAGGCTGCAAATGGTGTTGCTCATGGAGTACCACAGTGGGGATATAGTAATGCAGTGGCTAATCCTCCAGGTTCGCAAACCTTCTGAATGACGATAAATTTTATCTGATATTTTTCTGAATGATGAATTAAGGGGTCATTTCATGGTTTATAGTTTATTTAGATGTGATGAAGTAGATTACTATTTTTATTAGCTTTCTAGTATGTTTAGCGGTAAATTTCTGCTACCATGGACTGATTGGCATAAAGTGGAAACCTGAGTATGAGATTTAGCGATGCACTTGGCATCTCTTGATTTTAACAGGCCTTGTTGTTCATCAGGAAGCACAGACATGCCTAATGGAAATCTTCAGGATTATCAAGCCGGCCATTCTTCTATTCATGGGCCTCTACCTCATTTCTGCCAGAATCATTTGCATAGTATGCAAGCACCTCAAATACAAGTAGCCTATCAACCGTTCCTTGGTAACAATGTGGTGCATGGTTTAAATCCTTCTGCCGCGGTCCATCCTTTAGATCCAAGAATGCTGGCTCTCCCATTCAATTCTGAGCACACTTTTGGGCATTCAATGCTACCTCTTACAAACCAAGTTAACAATGGGGTTTTAAGAATTCTTCCATATCAGGTACCTTCATATTTCCAAAATGTACCCCTAAATTACTTGCATAGTTGCATGTATCTACTACTGGCGTGCTGGATGCTAGGAAATAGATCCCGTTGAATATTTGTTATTTGTTCATGGCAGTCTATCTTTCTACTGATGTTCACTTTGTAGTCATGGAAGCCTTGTAGCCCTTCATTGAAATACTTTAAAATGTTGGTCATCAAGTTCTAGAAACTATTGATCCCTGAATTTTTAATTTGGTACAAATACTTAACACGTAGCAGTTATAGTATGTAGCTTTCCACTGCATTCATTGTTTGTTGAATAACTTGCATCGATTATTATTTGATATACTATTTGTTTTATTTTATTGCCGTGATATGTGAATCTTTAATCCCAGCTACCTTCTGGCCTTAGATAGAAAGAAGTATGCAATACAAAGTTGCAAACATTATCACTGCTTTTATATCTTCAATGTCTGCATAACTAAACCTGCTCTCGGTGAATGATTCCTATTCCATACACCTATGTCAATTAATCGACACATCTGTGCAGAATGCTACAGTTATGGGCCGATCAAGGATTCATGAAGTAGGTCGTGTTGTTGATGAACATAGAGAGATGCGTTTGGATGTGGATAACATGACTTATGAGGTATGTATCACATCTAGGCTTGTGAATTCATTGTTTTCTGTACATGTATGTATCTCACTTAATTCTTTTTCTTTGCATATTCTGTAGGAGCTTGTGGCACTGGAAGAGCAGATAGGCAATGTCAATACTGGTTTGACAGAAAGTTACATCCAAGAGAACTTGAGGTCATCTCTCTATGTTCCAGGAACAGCTAGCGTGTCTGATCAGTTTTCTGAGCTTACATTGGAGAATGATGCTTGCATAATATGCCAGGTCAACCTCTTGTCATGTTCACTACTGAATTATAATACGTTAACTTTATAGATCGTTAACCAGCTACCTGTTACATACTTTTGTGACAGATTCCACATTATCGTAGTAAAGATAACTTGTACCCCATGAGTTAATGAAGTACTAGTTACTGAAACAGTGAACCCATCATGTTTAACATTTACACAAGATAGCTAAATGCCGCTTCAATTTGGTCCGTGTTTTGCAGGATGAATATGAAGATAAAGAACATATAGGAACCCTTGAATGTGGTCACAAGTTCCATGTGACGTGCATAAAGCAATGGCTGATGATGAAGAACCTCTGCCCCATCTGCAAGACAACAGCGTTGTCATCAGATAGAAGAAATGGATGACCGTCTGCCAATAACATTATTGGTTATTTACCGCGAGCAAAATTAGCTCGATTTTGTATATAGACATGGTTGCTTGTATTTGCCATCCCCTTTGCTGCGGAGACAAACTGAGCTTCCGAAGACTGTACAGACATTTTGTAGGATATTTTAGGCGTTAAACGGCCTCATGGTGTGTAAAGCTCCCATGATGGCCTTGTTAGATGATCCCTTCCCTTCCATTGTACATTGTATTTATCTCTACTTTTTTCAAAAAAAGAAAAGCCCAATATCCTTAGTTGTGTACATTCTTGAATTGAAAGAACCAAAAGATTTCTAAAAACCGGATGTTCTCTAGTTGTGTCTTGAATTCAAAGAACCAAAAGATTTCCTCGCTTCTGGTGGAATTTTCTTTTAAGTATGGGTGTGTGACTTTATGGTTTTCAACTTCCTATGCTATATGTATATTCCCACCGGTATCCTGCATCTGCAGTACATATGCTGAGGATATGTACATGTACATTCCGTGGTGTTACATTTGCAGTGCTTACGCGGTAATACATCAGTGGTTTTGCTGTGGCTGATGGACAAACAAGAGCGACGGTACACTAAAACTTCCATGCCAATTGGCAAGCACATCGATACAGTACAATCCAATGAGTAGCAATTTTCGCCATGATATCAGTCTAGCAAAGCAAGTAGCTTGTTGAAGCAGTGCAACTAAGTTGATCAGAAAAGCGATAGTATATGTTGAATGAAAGCAACCATGTAGAGAAAGGCCTATATGAAAAATCTGATAGCCACACTCTCTCGTATCCCTAAACTATAGCAACAAGCTTAAGTCCTGAACGAATTAATGTATCGAATGGTAAAATGAACACGAGACACCTGGTAAAACATGAGTACAGACCGAGGACCATGACTGCAATAACATCCTGTGCCCTCTACTGCAAAAGTATCAACCAACCCAAGTACATGTTCTATCCTTCCAAGCTAAGATGAACAGCAGGCAGATTTCTTCACCGCAGAAACATCATCCTTGCCGCCAACATTGATGGTCTGTCCCTTGGGAGGTGCCGCGGGGTCATCACCAATGTCAAGGGCCTTCTTGCTTACCACGCGGTAGATCTGTGTGAGCACCTCGGTGAAGGCATCCTCCACGTTCATCGCCTCCAGGGCCGACGTCTCCATGAAGAAGGCATTCTCCCTCTCCGCAAAGGCCTTTGCATCCTCGGTCGGGACGGCCCTGAGGTGGCGCAGATCAGCCTTGTTCCCCACGAGCATGATCACGATGTTGGCGTCTGTGTGGTCCTTGAGCTCCCTCATCCACCTCTCCACGTTCTCGAAGGTGACATGCCGTGTGACATCGTAGACAACTAGTGCCCCAACTGCTCCACGGTAGTATGCACTTGTGATAGCACGGTACCTACAGAAGCAATGTAAGTCATTGTTAGCAGATGTGAGAAAGTGTTTGAATGGCAAAAGCCACATGAATAATGGCACTCCTATATCAAAGACAGGAATCAATGCCACGTATCATCTAACTGTTCAGCACAGGACTATGGTTACGAGTTCTATCCACAATTTGCAGGTCCACAATTTTCACTATTTAAAAAACCAGCCAGCCTGTATGGCTGTATCAGCTGCTGCCCCAGTGCCCCAGAATAATCTGCAGATTCTTGTTGCTACAAATGTGATACTAGATTGACAAATGGTAATCACAGAAGGTATGAATTAAGTGCAGATGCTTTCCAATTTTCACCAAGTATAGGAGCAGTTCAGTTGCGTGCATGTGCAATAACAATTAGGGGGGTCACCGACCAAATTAAGCTACAGAGATCCATACGAGGACGCTGACACGCCAATCGCTAACGAATGGACCGATCGGAGATCAGACAGGAGGAAGGGGATCGACGAGCCTCGCAGTCGCAGAGCACAGATGGATCTGGGGCGCGTACCTTTCCTGGCCGGCGGTGTCCCAGATCTGGGCCTTGACGACCTTGTCCTCGACGTGGATGCTGCGGGTGGCGAACTCGACGCCGATGGTGGACTTGGACTCGAGGCTGAACTCGTTGCGCGTGAAGCGCGAGAGCAGGTTCGACTTGCCGACGCCGGAGTCCCCGATGAGCACCACCTTGAAGAGGTAGTCGTAGTCGTCGTCCGCCCGGTACGCCATCGCCGCCTGAGACGGGGCGCTGGGAGCACGCGCTGGCGCTGCGCTGCGCGGCTCGGGGGGGCGGGCTGCCTCGGCCCTCCCTTCCTGCCTCTGCGGCGGCGGAGGCGGAGGCGGAGGCGGAACGGGCGGTGGAGGAGGGGGCAGCGGATGGGAAGGAAGGGGGGCGGAGCGGAGCACGCGGGCGCGGGGCGGGTGCGGGTTTTTCTCAGTTTCCACCCTTTTTTTGTTGCGTTTCCCTTTGGTTTCGTCGTGCGGTGCGGGGTCGGTGGCTCGGTGGTGCCGTGCGGGTGCGTGCGGGCATCGTGCTCGGTTGGGTGTTTGGTTCGGCCGTGCCGGGGGAGATCGAGATCGAGGTGGCCGGGACGTGGAAAACGGCGAGAAAACGAGGGAAACGGCCGTGTTCCGGCTCGTTTTTGGGCGTTTTGGGGGCGCTTTGGCAGATTGTGCCGTGTTTTCTCGGCAGATCACGTGGAGATGTCCGTGAGCAGTTTTTGAGCTGCGCAGCTTCTGGCTGAGCGTTCTCGGAGCCAGGGGGGCCGGCCAGGTTGGTGAGAGATCAAACGGTCGCGCTCAGCCCAGAACGCGCCGAGATCTAGCCCCTGTGAAACGCGGCGTACGGCGTCGCAACCTGACAAATCAAGGTTTCTGTGCCACGGATTAGGCAGTGGATATGACCGGGCCACACACGACGCGAACTTACTAGGCTGGCATATGCTAGCTATAAACACCGTATGTGGAAGAAAGAATACGGTGAGCGCCTCTCCTTTTTCTTCCTCACGGTATGGCTCTGTGTCTCCGTACAAAAGGATTTCATAGGATATTGCATATCATATACTAATACTAGTATGATACTCCGTATATATCATCTCAAGGTCTAAAGCGAGATGCCCCGAGCTGGCGAGCTGGACTAGCTAGATAGGTCGGTGCTTGTCTCGTGCTAATGAAGCGCTGAAGCAGCTCCCAGCTGAAAACTTATGCGGGCATGTTTCCTGGGACTGGGAGTATATTTGCTTGGGAACCATGTGGTGGTTACTGGTTACGGAGTTGTGGTTAGCCGCTGATGCTGCTTCTCTTGACGACGACTGCAAGTCCATTCTTCGATTCACTTCTGGCAGTGGCAGATACACTTTCACGTGGTGAACAGCCATGCTTGCTTACCTCTCATTGATCATGACAATTGACGCATGAAGGTAGTAGTTTCATTCATCGATCCATCCAAATTTGTGGTATTCAGCTACTGCAATTTCATTCGTCCTCGCTCATGCTCCCCAAACGTGCAACACCCACATTTACTTCGTGTGTCACTCCCTCACCTGCACTCCGTCGCCTCCATAAATAATGTCGCGTTTGACACGGTAGATAGATTCCCGAAACGGAGTCCTTGAATGGCAGGGTGGCCCGCGGCTGGTCATTCGTTCCGACGTCTCCGGCCGGCCTAATCCCCATGCAAGCAGTAGCTATAGCCCTGCCATGGCTGTGGCTGTGCTGTGGTCTTGGTCCTGGTCTGGTTCCCCAAAAGCCAGGAGAAGCTCCCCCACTTCGTGCTTCACCGGCAGGGGGCAGGCACTCAGGCAGCCAGGCGCTGGGAGCCTGGTACGGCGCGGTGTTGCTACCTTCACTCTGCAGACACCGTGCCGTGGTCGCTTGAGCTAGCTGTTCCGTTGATCACTGAACTGCACGTATATGCGCGCGTTGATCTTACAGTAACTTCAGTCGGAACAACGGTGCGAGCTCGTTTGAGTGGAGTGACCGTGAGGGGAAGAACAGAGGAGTCAAGGCGTCAGGGTTTTCGCAGGTGTACGTGGTTGCCGTCTGGGTTCGCGGACCATGGCAGTGGCAGGGCCGCACGAGCGATGGGATCGGTGGCGTCGTCGACCGCGCCGTTCCGTATGCTCCTCTCGCGTCCCGCTCCTCTGTCACCGCCACTATTACTGCGGTCGTTGGGATTGGGATGGCCTCCTGACCTCCGCTTCTCTCTCCCTTGAAGCATCGGTCTCCCGCTGCCATGTTTCTATCTATACGATACGATGTGCCAGAGCGCGTCAGTGCACCACCACCAACGTGCTCTCCCCCCACCCGTGCGCCGTGCCGACGTAACGCGCACCGATTCGCCACGCGATTTCGCCCGTGCGCGCTGCCTGTCCATCCAGACACGGGACCCGGGCCCCCGCCTCGCTCGTGCATGCGCGCGTCTCCACGGAAGTCATGCGCGCCGCACGCGCCCGGGTCTGCACTCTGCAGGATATCGGGCGAGGCCACGGTCCAGATGCATGGGGCCATCTCATTTTTATTCCGCGGGCGCCTACGTGTGTGGCGCAGCCACGCGCGCAGGCACACCACGGCACGAGCGCACCCATCACCCACCGCGCACCTCACCTCTCCTCCCCTCCCCAAGATCGAGTCAATCCACTCGCGACCGTCGGCGCCTGCCCCGGCCGGCCCCGAACGCGGCGGCCATTTCCCAATCGACAGCCGTTCTTCTTCCTCCTCCTCTGCTCCGCCCTTAACTCCGCGGCGAGCAAACGACACGCATCCATGCGCGCGCGCGCACGGGCGGCCCTCCGGGTTTCCCTCGACCCCTAGCCCCGCGCCATTTACTCGACAGTCTGCACACCACCAGCTGAGCTGAGCCGAGCTGCACCGGCCGTGCGTGCACTAGAATACTAGCTGCGATCCTCCTCGCTCGGAGCCCCGGCGGCTTCTGCCACTGATGCGCGCGTCTCCGATCCGTCGCCATTCGCCATTCAATACCAGCAACAAACCGAGCAAGCGTACGTGCGCTCGTGCGGGCGGTGCTGTGACCTGTAAGATCAGGTCGATCGTCAGGGCGAGGGCAAGTAGGAGGCCGGAGCAGCTGATCGAGGGGGAAAACGATCTCCATATATCTGGAAGGGACGTCTGTTTCTTTTTCTCGCTCAGTCGCTCACGCAACGCTGAATCGAGTGGAAGACCGCTCCACACTTGGCATTAACGCGGCGATTTGACTGCACACGAGTTGCGACGAGAGAGGAGTAAATTCTAGATTGTGCTCTCCCTAGCTTGCTACTTTTCGAATTGTTCTTCCAAATTCATCGGGAACTTGTAGGCCTTTCAACGTACATGTAGGGCTTTTAGGTCGCTACATCTTGTCAATGGAATTGGTGAAAACCCTTAAACAAACTCCATGAATGCCTTGATGCATGCAGAATATAGTATAACAGTTGCACTGCAGATTAATCACCAAGTCAAGAGCATTCAGATCTCAATTGATGCTTTTGCCAGCATGCTGGACATGTGTACGAGCTTGTGAACCCCTCTAGTCCCCTTGGTGATCGGTTGTGGTTTAGGGCACAACTGTCATGTATGCTTAGGTTAATCATGTGGACGGGAAGAGTGTGATTATTGTGTACTCCCTGCGTTGTAATGCAATGCGGTTAATGATCAAAATTTGGACCGAAATACAAGACGTTCTAACTAGGCACATCTAAACAATTGTTCATTCAGTCATCCTCAAAGTTAATAGAGTTAGTTTGGCTGATTGGGAGATTAGCTCAAGTGGAGTTCTTGTTATCCATAACTGAAGTTCTAACTAGGCACATCTCACCAGAAGTTAGACCAAAGGAACCTTATACTCTCTGATGCAAAGGTACTAACAAAAGGCCAGGCAGAAAGGCACCTGCCAGCCTTGTCACCCTTGCTTGGCAAACTGGAAGAAGGATCAAATCACAGTGTACCTTCATATCTCCGTAGCTCTCATCTCTGTAGCTAGGCATGTCCATGTCCATGTTCCCATCCATCAGTATAATCCCTCTTCAATCCCCCCCCCCCCCCCTACCAGCAAGATTCAACCCTGCTCCCCCCTATCTCACCAGTCAGTCATCACCGTCCCTCCATTTTTTACGCTTGCACAATTCCAAGGAACCCAGCAAAACAAAACGAAGGCATGAGCTATAGAGTGGTGGCATTAACTGTGTTGTAACTCTGCCGCACTTCACAACGGAGTAGTAGGTGAGAAAGCCATTTATAAGCAGCGGGGAAGAACAAGAGGAGAGGAGAGCCATAGCCGAATCCATAGGGTTCTTCGTCCTCCCCCCAACTGTTCCTCTACAGCCTACAGGAGCAGCAACAGCTGGTAGACGACACACACCCCTTTGCCCTGGCCGGCCGGCCCCTACTCCATCTCGATCTGCTTCCTGGCCCTCTTACCAGTCGCCAAGCACCCATCGATCGAACAAAAACCACCACAGCTAGCTGTCCCGCCGAAGGCAACAACAAGCAGGGCCACGAGGGATCCGCGTCGATAAAAAGGGCAGATCGAAGCAGCATGGCGTCCTCGAACAGGCACTGGCCGAGCATGTACAGGTCCAGTCTCGCCTGCAACTTCCAGCAGCCGCAGCCTGACATGAACAACGGCGGCGGCGGCGGCGGCGGCAAGTCCTCCTTGATGTCGTCAAGTATGTCTCTGATAGTCTGATCTACATGTTGCACCTCACCTGCATGTTACTGTTTCTTGCTGCATGCTTGCTGATGTTCAGCAGTATTATACATACGTAGCTAGGGTTTGGTTTCTTGATGGGATCATTCGGTAACCCCTGAATCCGTCGGGTTTTTTTGCTAAGATTCGTTGTGATTATTTGTGTGCACGTTTGTTCCTGATGCTCAGGGTGCGAGGAGAGTGGAAGGAACCCGGAGCCTCGGCCGCGGTGGAACCCGCGGCCGGAGCAGATCAGGATCCTGGAGGGGATCTTCAACTCCGGCATGGTGAACCCGCCGCGCGACGAGATCCGCCGCATCCGCCTCCAGCTGCAGGAGCACGGCCCCGTCGGCGACGCCAACGTCTTCTACTGGTTCCAGAACCGCAAGTCCCGCACCAAGCACAAGCTCCGCGCCGCCGGCCAGCTGCAGCCGTCCGGCCGCGCCGCCCTGGCGCGCGCCTGCGCACCGCCGCCGCCCGCCCCCGTGACGCCGCCGCGGCACATGTTCGCTGCTGCTCCCGTGGCGCCCACGTCCTCCTCGTCGTCGTCCTCCGACCGGTCCTCCGGCTCGAGCAAGTCGGTGAGGCCGCCGGCCGTCGCGCTTCCGTCTCCCGCAGCGGCGGCGGCGGCGGCCATCCAGCAGGGCATGCTGCCGGTGACGGCCATGGACCTGCTTACGCCGGCGCCGACGACGCCGGCTCTGGCGGCACGCCAACTCTACTACCACAGCCAGCTCATGGCGTCCGCCATGCCGGCGATGCCCGAGCTGATCGCCTCCCCCGGCGAGCCGCTCTTCCTCCAGTTTCAGCAAGGCGGCGGCCAATACCTGCCGGCCACCGAGCTCGGCGGCGTCCTCGGCGCCCACGTGCACACGCACGAGCCGCCGCCGGCGGCGGCCATGCACCCAGCCGTCTCGCCCAGCGTGCTCCTGGGCCTATGCAACGAGGCTCTAGGGCAAGACTGCCTCAACATCAGCAACTCCAAGGGGCTTGGCCATGGCCATGGCCAGTACTGGAACACCATCTATGGCTCTGATCTGAGCTGCAGCAAGACCGACGCCGTGAGCGCCGTGATCAGGGACGACGAGAAGGCCAGGCTCGGGTTACTTCACTACGGCCTCGGCGCGACCACCGCCGCCATTTCAGCGCCTCTTGCCGCTCCTCTGCAGGCTGCTGCAGATGCCAGTACGGCCATGCCGCTTCCAAGCTCCGCGCCGAGCAACGTTGCTGATGCTGCTGCCACGAACGCCGTACTCACCGATCAGCTGCAAGGTACGTGATGATACAACTTAGCTCATGCACGTTTCATCATATCCTTGGCTGTTGTCTCTTTCCCTTGTTCTGTTTGGTTTTCGCAAGCACTGGTCATCCAGAGGTTGTACTAACAAGCATCAAGCATGCGCATAGAACGAAGGGTCTCTAGCTCCTCGTCCTGCCGTAGTTGCACGCATGCATTGTCCTCGTGCCTGGCCTGCCCTGTCTCGATCTACTTGCGAGCTTGGCATGGCTGGGGCAAGGAGGGTACATACCACTTCGATGATAGGAACGCATGGCTCCAATTTCTTGCGATCACATCGGATGCAAACAGATGCATGGTGTGTGCCGCAGGCAATGAGACAAGGTTAGGCATGCATGCATGTAAAATGTCCTGTGCAAGCACCGATCTTGTCACGCGCGCTGTGTGTGCACCCTGTTGACGCGTAGAGATCGATCGACATTTCCATGACAAGGATACACAGGGGAGCTTGTCAGCTTGTAACAATATGCATCGCCAGCCCGTAGCTGTAGAGGTAGAAGCGACCAAAAGTTGTGAGCTGTTTCCCATTTCGTGATTGGAGAGCACCGTACGTGTGCAGAGCCATACATACAGTACTAGCGGTACATTACACACAGTACCACACACATATAGAACAAAGTCACTAAACACAAACATAGGACAGGAGAATATGCACGCAAAGGAACATGGTTAGCATTACTGTCCACTGGCCATACATTGAGCATAAGATTCCAAAAGAGGACTTTACGATATAACTGCAAACATGCAGACTGTTTAGCTGCAAAGATTGGACTTTTTTGCATGACACTGCATGGTAATCGGACTTGTCCAATAATGCTGTTCTACGTACTACTCGTACGTACTACTCCGTACTTGATTTATGTGAAAAGACTAGGATGGGATGGGTTCTGAAATGTGAAATGAACCATGGAGATCCAAAAGCAGATCGACAGCTTCAATGAACAGTGGCAAACTTGGGTCTCGTTCGAGGTCATAAATGGCGCCCTTGTATGGTCTTGTCGCGGTGCTTCTTTCAAGGGGGGGCGAAAGATCGGAGGGCTTAGGGCGATGAAAAAACAACTCCCAAATTTAATATAAAAAAGAAGATTCTCCATCACATCAAAATATCATGGAGTACTAAATCTAGATAAAATCAAAAACTAATTACACAGTTTTGTTGTGCTCTGCGAGACGAACATTTTGAGCCTAATTAATCAATTTTTAGACAATTTTTCACAAATACAAACGAAATGCTACAGTGACGCAATGATTACGAAGTGACATCATACTTTCAAATTCACCCTCCCAAATTTAACATCTAAACACCACCTAAATTTGCATGCGTACGTTTGTTGAAAAGACCGAAAGTGATGGCTGTCGAGTCGTCTGCTGATCGGAGCGAGATCAAGACGGTATAATCAAGAGCGAGATCGTCTCTTGATTTCACATTGTACCGGGGCTAGCTAGGGCATTCCTAGTTTCTGCAAAAGTTTCGAAAGGCTCATCTGTCAACTTGTCAGCAGGGCTGTTGGATGCTGGGCTGATCGCCGGAGGGGCGCCGCCGCCGACGGCGACGGTGGTGGCCGTGGCCCGGGACGCCGTGACGTGCGCGGCCACCGCGCAGTTCAGCGTCCCGGCGATGCGCCTGGACGTGAAGCTGGCGTTCGGCGAGGCGGCCGTGCTGGTGCGCCACACCGGCGAGCCGGTCCTCGTCGACGAGACCGGCGTCACCGTCGAGCCGCTCCAGCAGGACAGTCTCTACTACGTGCTGATGGTAACAACCTATAGCAGTGATCATGCGTTTTTCTCATCAGTAGTGTTCGTTCAAAAAACATGTACCATTGCTCATTGTCATTTCTCGAGTTAATGTGTACCGTAACACTCTCTCCCCTTTAATTTGTTTTGCAATGACAGGGGACTCACTGAACAAGCTGCAAGTCGAGTCAAAGAGACCGAATTAAGAGCCTTTATATTGGCGTTGGCGACATGGCATTACTAATGCAATGCACGCATGCTACCTGCTCATCTCTGCTCTCTGTATTTTTCCTTAAGTATCAATCAAACCTACCTGTATTTTATGTCTGTATCGAACGTCGTTGTGTTTGTTTTTAAATTTGATGCAATAAGCCTCCCCAAGTTCTGGAGTAGCTCTGTGAAATTAAATTTCTTAAGTTTTTTTTTTGTTTCTAATATAGTAATACTCCGTACTCCGTTAAGAACTTTGAAAAGTGAAACATGACGTGCCATTGTCATGGTCAGCATAGACTACGGTATGGTCTGCAGGGTGTCTGAACTCTGAAATGGAGCGGGCTTTCCGTGGACCTGATGATCACGACTGCCAGCCTTGTGGCACTGTGGATTTAGGGAACATACGTTACGTGTGGGCAGGCTCTCCCGTGCGCAGCCTGCCTTGCTCGCTGCTCAGCTCAGGCTCAGCTGCCTGCCCGGAGACAGCAGAGGGCCTGATCGTATCGAGCATTCGAGCTGCTTCCGTCCAGGGCGTCGGCTGACCAACCGGACGGTTTCTGTACCTGTGCCCTGGTTCATCCCCATCCTCTATCTCTTCTGCAGGAGGCAGCTCTCTCTCTCTCTCTCTCTCTCTCTGAGGGAGAAAGCGAACTTGTTGGAGAACCCCATGCGTGTGCATCTCTCTCTCTCGTGCGCTGTCACACAGACATGATCAAAAGGGTTGAGGCTTGTCGTCAACAAGGTGCCAGACTGTGCCTGCAGCACCGTTCCGGCTCCGGTACAGATGATCTTAACGGTGATGTTTCTTTCATGGTCCGTTGTTCGGTAGCGGCAGCAGCAGCAATGCACGCAACGACTTCCTTTTGCATCGAGATGTGCACGCAACGGCCAGGGCGATGAGGAGGTGCTGCCGCCCTGCCGGTTTTATCCAACTCGGTCTTTTTCTTTTTGATGACCGGCGATCAGCCGGCAACAGTTGCGCCGCTTCACAAGTCGAGTGCCCCAGTACCCCAGAACACAACCGACACGGAGGAAGCCAAGCCCACAGAAAGAAAGTCTCGGCCAGGTTCGTTGTACACGGGCCTGGGCTGACAAATCGCGAAGGCCTTGGTTGGGCTCTGAAGCCCAGCTCATGCTCCCGTGTCCCGTCCTCCTCCGTCGACAGCAGCAACGCGCGTCGGGCTTGCCGAGACGTCAACGTACATCTGCGAGATTTGAAAAGAAAATCTGCGAGATTATTCCTTGGGGTTCTCAGCTTCTCCCCTCCTGCCGTTCTTTGCTGACTACTTGAAACATAAGCGGCGTACTACTCAATCTGCGCGTTCGTGCAGGTGCATCGTGTGCACGACCGGCTGATGACCTTTCATTCGTGCGCTCGCCATTGGTTCCTTCAACCGTGTGCGTCCATGGCCATGTGCCTCCTTTGCTTACGGACTACACTTCGTACATCATGCACACGCCCACGTACGTACCAGCATCGCAGCGCAGTCGTCTGAGGAATGCATGCGTAGAACAACTTTGGGTGTGGCATGCGTATATTCTCCCATAGAAACATGATTAGATATCTGCTTTAGCTACAAAACAGCTTGCACCGGGCAGATGCAGCGATTAATACACCCGGAGGTAGGCTCCACGGAGACGGCCAGATCGAGCTTCAGACCCAGCTGATGCCGGAAGGATATAGTGGACCCACATGTCACTCTCATATCTAAAAGTATGGTATCCACTTATATATATGCGGCTAAAAACAGTCTCAAAATATTTTGTGTCCGCTCACCTAACCAAACGTCTTCTTTTCATAATTACTATATCTGCTCAGCCTACTTCCACTCATCTAAATATATGATACAGGTCTACAAAATCCCATGTAAGTAACCGAACACATTACACATGGTACCCAATTTTTCTGCCTGTGATTTTGCATGTCAAGATGAATCACTCAGCTGAACTCATCCATGCATCGGATGGTTTACAATACATGGTTGTACACACAAGTATAGCTGCTTAGAGCATTTCCCAAAGATCATGTAAACACTCGGTAGCAACCTACAATATTAGTATCTAGTGATTATCCAATTAATCGCCTAATAATGATTGGCTACACACAGCTATAACTAATCGAACTTAGCTTGATCTGTACAAATTTCTGCAGGAGATTAAGATTTAGCTACCCTTCTATTTTCATGAATCCACAACCCTATATAACTAGCTGTACCTGTACTTGATCATCCTCCCTACACCAAAGGTGCGAACAAGTAGTCCCAGTACTCGGCACCAATGTCTTCGAAATCGATCACTGCTCCTGGATCACTCATCGAGCGTTCTTGCACCATCATCGATGTCCCTTGATCTCTCCTCCCACAAGCGAACGACACCATCGTCTGGTCACAGCCACCACCGGTCGCCGACACACTCCCATGGCTTCTTGTATCGTCAGCATTATTATCGTCACCGCCTCTCCTCCTCCTCCGGCGCCGCAGCACCCGGCCCGCCTCGCCGCGGCCGCCGTTGCCGGCGGCCAGCTCGCGCTGCACCACGTCGAGCGGGAAGTTGAGGTGCGCGCGGGGCCCGCGCATGCGCAGCGCCGCCTTGTCGTAGGCCAGCGCGGCCTCCTCGGCGGTGGCGAACGTGCCCAGCCACACCCGCGCGCCTTTCCTCCGCGTGTCGCGGATCTCCGCCGCGAACTTGCCCCACGGCCGCCGCCGCACGCCCCTGTAGCTCCTGCACGCCGCCGCCTTGTAGCCGGCCCGGTGGTCGCGCCGGTCGTCTTGGTTCGCCGGCGAGGCGGCGAGCAGCAGCTCGCCGGAGGCGTCCGACGACGTGAGCGCCGCCGTGGCACTGAGGAGGAGCTCGTCCCACTCCTCGGCTCCCATGGAAATCCACCTCCCCAGGCTCGGCAGCCGCTGCAAGATGGCCTCCGGCTTCTCTTCGCCGCCGACGATGACCTCCGACGACGACGCCGCCGGCGGGGTAGTAGCGGACTCTGTCATGATGGTGTTCCACACGTTCTCCAGGATGTTGGTTGCCTGCTCGTCGGGCTGATGGGACGAACTGCCTGGTGCTCCGATCGCCATGGCTGCGTGCGTTTGTGGAATTGAACTGAGATTTTTCTTCTGAAGATTGTAACTGTGGAGTGCACCGGGGTATATATACCTGCCTTTGAACTGGTGGTGTCATGGCTGACACGGGCTGGCAGTTGGGGGTTTCTGGCGAATGAAGTCAGTGTGGCTCATTCGTCAAGCTAGCTCGCGAAAATGAGATGGAAACTTAGCTGGCATGCAAACTTGAGTGTGTGAACAATTTAATTTTGTGCAAGATCTCTGCAGAAATTCAGGGACGTTCCTGTGCAGTGCATGGTATCTTGCGGCGGTGATATTTTGTCTTCAAGATATGCATTTGTTTATTCTCTTGTAGGGTTGACTAAAAGCATGGATGCAATGTAATGCATAGGTCAGCCCAGCTACGGTATTTCAGAGTTCAGACGATCAGGTTATTTACTAGTGTCCGTAGTTCTCTACGTGCCCAGCCGCTTATGAGTTCGATCAGATAGCATTCTTGTTCACCACAAGGGGTTTGAGTATTCAGGATATGTATGAATACTGCCGGTAGAGACTAGAGCGTAGTCATATTTATGAAAAGAAAACTCCCGAATTTCATGTACGTAGTATGTTTTATGAAAAGAAAACTCAGCGAATGTGTGTTATGCTACATTGTCCATGGGTCATCCTTTTTTCTTTTGCGGGTATGGATCATAGAAATGGACTCGAATAAGCATGGCCACTACAATATTTTAGTACCTTGGCGGTCATGTATATTACAACGACTATTAGCGTTGGCATACAACATGCTCATCGGTTCTCCAAAAGAATAAGCAAACACATCTCGGTCATCGAGGCCGCCGGAGCACACAACACCGATCCCCTTTCTGACCAATTCCCTTGGCGAGTAAGAAAATCTGCTCATGATTGGCTCATCTTCTTCTTCCCTGACCTCAGTCGCCAGCTTCAGAAGCCAGCCCTGCACATGCATATTCAGCTGCCCTATGATTGCACACAGATCGTTCAGACGCAGCATCCAGCTTCCAGCCACTTGTTTCTATCATTGCGTCGCACCGATCTGTGGGTCTTATCTTTGAACGCGCCCTGCGCGATATAATAAATAAAATAAAATTCACAAATCCTTATCTGACAAGTCAGTTGAGCTGACGAAATCATCACTCAACCTGGACAGATCAATATGGAGCACATAGTATACTACAGGTCGCTTAATTCTAATGGCGACCTGTATGCAAGCTGCTGTTTAACTAGTTTATCTTTCAGCTTGACTTGGAAGCTATAGATTAGCAATTTCATCGGGTCTCGAGTTGGATGCACTTCATTGAAGCCGGAAGCCAGCAGTGTGCATGCTTGGAATCGATGGCTGGGAAAGCCCTGGCTTTCTGGAGGAGATCGCGTGTGCCCCTCCCGTTGCGCTGCTCCTACGCCGGAGCGGAGCAGAAATGTCAAGACGCGTCCCGGCGCAGGGATTGACTGTGATGATTGGATACGCGGCTTTCTGAACTTCTGATCATGGCTGTTGCACGGTCGCAGAGGGCATTTCGCTTTGGGAGGTTGCGGCAGAATGTTTGGGATCTCTGTCCCTGAACGTGTGCATGACGCCCGGGGATTAGCGCCTGGGAATTCGGTCTGATGAACTATACTAATCTGCCTCCACTTGCCGACTTGGTGATCTCGGATGACCATGGCGCGATTCTGATTCGTTGCTGTGTTGATTAGGTTCCCGCTTGTGTCTGTGTCTCCAGCCTGTGTGTCCTAGTGGAGCCTGGATCATTCAGTCAGCATATGTGTGCAGTGCATATTGAGATAAGATCATGAGGTGCATGTAGATAATGCTAATGTCGACGTGTAAACACATATATGTAGCACCCAGTGACTGGTATTATAATAAAAGCGATCCTATTTATGCTTTATGTTCACATTTAGCTTTGAAAACTAAGCATGCCCTTTACATGGATGCTGCATGGTTTTAGACTTTTAGGCTTGTAGCTACATTACCTTTTGTTTTTTGAGGGGCAATATTCATAAACTCAAATTTCCGAAGTCAGGAAAGCCTAGATTCGGGCCCTCGATCACAAAGCTACCAAACCTCTCACCAAAGCCCATTCTCGTATTTCTCTCGAGGCCTCCGTTTCAGCCCACAGACCAAACGCTCTACCTGGCCCAGCACTAGTCACCAGCTCATCAAAATAGTGGGGCCCAGCCCATCCCAACTCCCAGCTACTTCCTCCTGAAGTCCTAGTCATCACTCATCACTCCCCTTCCAGATCCCACCGCGCGTCTCCCCGCTGCGACACGCGCACCAGCCTCACCTCGTCGCGTTCGTCAAAGGTCAACCTATCGCCCATGGGGGGAGAGTACGAGCCGGAGGCCGACGGCGGCAAGGCCGGGGGCTACACCTCCTCCGGCCTGCCGCCGTCGGAGCCGCCGCACCTGCAGGGCCAGCCGCCGCAGCAGTATGGTTACGGCACGTTCCAGGGCGCTCGCGCCGGCTCGGGCGACTTCCGGCAGCCGCCCATCGGGTTCCCGCAGCCAGCCCCGCCTCCCGGATTTGGCGGCGGCGGCGGCGGCGGGTATCACAGCCAGCAGCAGCCATACGCGCCCGCGGAGCCGTACTACGCCCAGGGGTACCAGGCCGTGCCAGGTATGGTGGTCGTCCTGTCAGCTGCTGAGGTTGTGCTTATATGTGTGCTGGGAAAAAGTTGAATTTAGGGGGAGTACGATTCGAAGTATGCAAGAGAGCTTTCATGGTGGAACCATTTGATTGATTCATGTTGGTGCATGGTCTAGGTTGCAATCCCTTACCTTGCCTCCACTTTTGATGGTGAAGTCAAAACTGCAAATCCGGCGAACCGATTCAGAACCTTAGCAATTGTTCCCTGGTAGAATGCAATTTATGATTAAGAAACTGAAGTGATTGGTTTTAACCTTCAAACTTATGTTCTCCGTTTAGCCACTATTGAGCTATCATAGATGTGACCACTAGCTATAACATTAATTGAGTTGGTTGTGACATGAGAGATCTTTCTGAGGGCAGCAAAGACATATAATTGAGCTACTTCTGTTCCTAAAAAAACCCAGCTAATTCTAAGATAAAATTCAATCCACTGGCCAAAAGCGATTGTGATGGACTGAGTAGCTGCTAATTTCTGGGCTTATTGCATTCATCTCCTTTGGTCAGTGGCCACCTTATACCTGTCTGAAAGGGTACAAGAAATATAACTCCTGAGCTAATCTGCATGAACTATGTGACAAAAAATGAATAAACGTGTGCCTGGCATGAAAATATAAATCCGTGTTATATGATCATATGTTTCTGGTGCCTTAGGCTATGGCGAAGTTGCTGAAGGAAGACCTATGAGAATGCGTCGTCTCCCATGCTGTGGCCTTGGCATGGGCTGGTTTCTGTGAGTTTTTCTGTCTGCATATTTGTTATTTTGTCCAATGTGAAGTTAAACAGCACTACTGACAAAGTACATTTCTTTTCCGTGAACAAGGTTCATCACTGGATTTTTCATTGCCGCCATTCCATGGTATATTGGAGCTTTTATTATGATATGTGTGCGTGTACATGACCAAAGAGAGAAACCAGGATACGTAGCCTGCACAATTGCTGTAAGTTCCTTTCTACTAATATCATGCAATCCTGCTGTTTATTTCACCTCTGAAATTGAGACAGAGCTGCCTAGATCTGTGGAAGCAAACTTTGTAATTACTGAAATGAAAACATAAGTATACTAAGTACAGTTAGGTATTTATTAAGGAATAAGGACTTAACTTTGCAATCTGCTGAATATTAGTATGATGGGATTTTGCTAACTGTATCGTTTGACCTGAATTCCTTCTTTTTTTGGAATCTCAAACTGATTTTGCTTTGAATGTTGATATATCTTAACAGGCTGCAATTGCTGCAGTTGCCATCCTCCTGGGGGTAACTAAAGGAACTCATGTATGGTGAATTCCCTCCAGAGTTTTGGCAATGACCAAATGGAAGTATGGAACCCATCGATGTATTGCTTGTTTTGTGTTGTATATATATGTATATTACAAAGTGCGGAGCAACATTTGTACTCATACATCCATGTGTATTATACTTTGTAATAAAATTTAAACGAACAATCTGCTTGTCGTAAGAACATTGGATCATATAATATTATTAATATATACATTGGGCTTGGTGCATTGCTAATTTCCTGTTTTCGAATGGTTTATCAGATCCACTGCCGGACAATATAACCCGTCAAGGATCAAAGTCCCCAGAAAACAAAACGGAACTTCTAATTGTTACTCGAATGTTTTTTAATCGGAATGTAGGCAAAGGAAGACGCAAACAGGGAAGCAAAAAAAGAAAAAGAAAAAAGAACTAGACAAATGAAGGCCCGCACAATAGAGAGAAGGCCGCTGAACTGTGTTGTAAACCCAAGATCTTATAGGCCCAACACGCACACGCTCCTTTCAAAATCACAGTTCAACGGCCCATTAGGGTTCCTCGCCCCAACACATAAATACTCCTCCGCCTCCACCTCCTCCCTAGTCGGCCGCCACCTCCCCTCGCTTAGGTTTAGGTCTCCGCCGCCGCTTCTCTCCGGCCTCGCGAGCTTGCGGAAATGGTCGCGCACAGGGTAAGCTTCTCTCGCCGTCGTCTGTACTATCTCCTCTCGATCCGCCGCGTCTTTCCTCTTCCTGCTATGGCTGATCTCTGCGGCTTCTGTGTAATTTGTTTGGATCGCGCAGTTCCATCAGTACCAGGTGGTGGGTCGCGCTCTGCCGACCCCCGGCGATGAGCACCCCAAGATCTACCGCATGAAGCTCTGGGCCACCAACGAGGTTCGCGCCAAGTCCAAGTTCTGGTCAGTGCCGTACACTCTCTTGCCATGCCGCTGCCAGGATTCGCTGATTGCCTTTTTTGTGCGTATTTCTGACGATGGTGTCTCGTTTGTTTTTGCGCAGGTACTTCCTTAGAAAGCTCAAGAAGGTGAAGAAGAGCAATGGCCAGATGCTCGCCATCAACGAGGTACATCCCCTTCACATCTTGCTGGAATACTGCTATATTTTCTGTATTGGTGCCCATCTAGTTTAATATGACCTATACACTGTAAATAGGTGGTCTTAGTGTGTTTCCATGACTGATCTTATTGTTATCTTGGCTGTATAAGTGACGATGTATCTCATTACCTCCATAATCATCATTGATTGGCTAAATTAATAGTGATAGGTGCATCATAATCACTACTATTGAGCAGTGCTGTGAATTAAGTGCTGAAAACCCTGAAATTATATGGATGATCGTTTTTTCAATGTATAGAGGTTTGGGTTCTGTATTGTGTTCTGAACTTGCCAAGCAATTGGATATTTGCTTGTCCTTCGATTGTTGTGATGTCATGTACATATGCTGTCCACATGTACTAGTGTATCCATTTGTGCAGATGCGCAGAAATTGTGATGTCATATACTACCTCCATCTCCATTTACTTCATATGTTGACATGTACTAGTGGATTTGTGTATGCAGATATCATATTCTACCTTTTGCTGCACTTAACATTATTTATTTTGAGAATTGCCTTTTGAAGCAACATAGAAATCATTTTTTAAAATAATTTTTTTGTCAAAGCATGATTAGTTAGTCAAAATTAATGTGTGAATGGACAGAGTACGTGTATTCCAGTTTTCTTTGTTTATTGCTTCCTAAATTGTATAGCTTACATTCTTCCAACTGGCTAATGCATGTAAAAAAATCATAGTCCTCTGTTGTTGCCCTACCTTACTGGTGATGCATATGAATGCTATTGGCCAGACTCTAACTGCATATTGTAGTCTGGTATTATATTGGGTGACACAGTTTGTGACAAGCTGATTAGAGGTTGCCTTGGCATTTTGATTAGCCTGCCCTGTAAACATACATAGACTAGAGCTGGATCGGGATGTCCTTGCTGTCCTTGCTGCAATCCTGAAGTTATGTTGCCTTGCAAAGGTCCATGGGGAAATGTACTAATTATAATGGACATTTGAATGTGTTAAAATGTTGCCCGCCTTATATAATACTTATAGCGGTTGTTTTGTTTGTCATATCTGCTTCTAAACTTGCTTTATATTTCACAGATCTTTGAGCGCAACCCAACCACAATCAAGAACTACGGTATCTGGCTGCGCTACCAGAGCAGGACTGGTTACCACAACATGTACAAGGAGTACCGCGACACCACCCTGAATGGTGCCGTGGAGCAGATGTACAATGAGATGGCCTCCCGCCACCGCGTGAGGTCTCCCTGCATTCAGATCATCAAGACGGCGACGGTCCACTTCAAGCTGTGCAAGAGGGACAACACCAAGCAGTTCCACAATGCCAAGATCAAGTTCCCGCTCGTGTCCCGCAAGGTGAGGCCACCCACCAGGAAGCTCAAGACCACCTTCAAGGCGTCGAGGCCCAGCCTGTTCATGTGAAAATCTTAGAAGGATTTGACCCTTGTCCTGTGTCTTAGCGCGCAAGAGTGGAAAGGTTTTGCCTATGGAAGTTTTGGTGCCTTGTGCATTGAGCACTTTGATGTTTCCAGTTACAAATTTGAATGATGCTATGCAAACCATCGTCGACTTTCGTCCAGTTATCGGCAGACTGCTTGTTTACCTGTCCTGTCTTGTTTGTGCTGTTGATTCTGGATGTAATCTTTCCAACTCTAATTTGCCAGGTTTTCTGATGGCTGGGAGTGTGATCTGTTTGTACTGTGGACATTGTGGATCGCCAGTTTAGGCACTGCAAATCCTTCATCTCGGGGCAGGCACTTTGTATACTTATGTGCCACGGACCCACGGTGTAGAGTATAGAAGTCCGTTATCGTTCAGATGAGGAGTAAGGTTGGTAGGCAGGCTTGTTGGGGCAGAGTAGAACAGTTGAGCTGCTGAAATGATACGCATTTGGACGTGGAAAACGTTTGCATCCCATCAACGCGACATCAGCGGCGGATGTGCATGGCAGCCGAGCGCACTAGATTCTGCTAGCAACGTCACTACGTCAGGCCGTTGCATTACCTAACCACCCAAAAGCAAACGGACCGGCTAATCAGGGGTGCACTGATGATAATTGGTTTGGTTTCAGGCTGCTTGCGAGAGCAGATCCGAGTGATCCATCGCTGGCTTTAGCAGCTACTCCCTCTTTATGTTATTCCGGCGCCTTTTGCGAGCTGATAATTGGCGAATGGTGGTTGTTGGAAAGCAGATTATAGGCATGATTACGGTGACACAGCCAGGTAACTCCATTTATCAGTGACCCAGCCTGCAGCTGTAACGAACTCACAGCATAAAGGTCATGGCGGCAAAGACTAGTGTGGTCACGGTGAAGCAGCAGTAGCGAGACGGTACGTGTAGGCGGTAAGAGAGATCAGATCCCTATAATTGCATGCCGTAACTCTGTCAAGGTTCTTCACATTTTGCCCAGAAGCCAGCAGACAGGCGTGGTTTTTCCTTGCAGTGAATTGATCATTTGCAGTACGTAGCGTTGGAATTCTGAAATGTCAACTTCATCTGTTCAAAGTCCTGCACGGATGATGCGTAGATTTCAGTATTTCAAGTTCAGCACCAGTCGAAAAGATGGGGAGGCAGATAATAGTGGCACACAAGTCCATCGCCTTTTTCTTTCACTCGGTGGTGGACTCGAGTGTGCACTGGCCCATCACCCAATGAGTGCACTTGCAGAAAACAACGCAGCACATCGACACATATCCATGTCTTTTCTGAACCCATTTCCTTCGTGCTTGGTCCTGCATGTGACCATATGTGCCCAGTGCACGTACGTGCAGCATGATCCTTCCTCTCTATCGCTACCCGTTTGCTGGATTCATCACGTTCAGGCCATTACAATAACGAATCATTGCATCCTAAAGAAGGCTGAGCTGGTCGGTCGGTTCGTTGGCCACTACAATAAGACTGCAGGCTGTGGTTTCAGTCTCAGTGGTGCTTCAGTTATCTCAGATCCAATAATTCGCCTATTATACGTATAAATATACATGGGTCTCGTTTCCAAATCTAGAATTCTAGATAACGTATCCGGCATGCCCCGGCACCTAAGGCACGTAGCACAATTCTACAAAGAGAAACCTCGAACAGACTAGGCAAATCCAATGGCAACCAAACAAGAGAGATCGATTAGGCACTTGATTATGGTATCAAAGTTCTTTGCTTTCCGACGGTACAGCGATACTCTCTTGACCATCCCTGTCTGTGACTGACAGGGACTCCTTAACAGATCGTCCCATTACCAACTACTACTGCCTTTCAGCTTTGAGAGATCATCGTCCCAAGCCATGCAAATCCTTCAGCTTGGTCAGCCTGTCCAACCCTTTTGCTCCCCCAACTCCTGCTTTTGCAGTGACGAAAATCACATGAGCTAAAGTGACGGCTACTTCACTGAGAAAAGGAAAAAAAGAAGATGATAAAAATTTGAAGTGATGGCTACTTGCGAGCAGACATGTAGGAGGGGAGGCATCTTGCACATCTCCATGCACAGAGATTATTGGCGTCCAACATGCAGGCATGGAGTTGGCGGGAGGCCGGCCAGGAGGGCACACCCTCGCTGCTGGAGCTGGACCGAGATCTCACTAGCTCCCGTCAAGGATCGAGTTGATGGTGTCTGTAATCTTTGTATTCGCCCGCTGTTCAAGCAATCCCAACTGATCCATCTGCGCAGATTCAGGTCCTGGGTTCTCTAGGATGCCAACCATGGTGGGCAAATGAAATTTGCTACTGCGGCTGCAAAATGTCTGAGCGACTGAGCTTAAGTGAGAAGATTAGGTTGTGACAACATCCTGTAATCACAATAAAGTAGTCTCTTTTCTGTGGTGACCAAATCCTACAATGCCTTCATCATGATAGAATCTGTAGATCATTATGATGAAATCATGTACTGTTCTTGCTAGTTGTGCACAAAAACAAAAATAAGCAGGCTTATGAATACATGATGTTTTGTCAGAAATTCACGTCGCATTTCATTCACGAACCACGTTTCTTTTGTTTACATTTTGTAGACATGTAGCATATCAATGTGGTTATGCAGTCCTGACTCATGAACGTATCTGAATTCTGAAAAGAAAAAAAAAAGCAGGACGCTGAGTCGCTGACGCAAAGCAGATAGCTTTATTTGCTGCCTGTCTGTGCTCGTCTAGAAGGTTTGTTAGCCATTGGACCTAGCTAGATACCTTGCATACAAACTTTATCTTTGTGAGACCCTGCCTACGAATTTCAACAGTACATAACCTACCATCAGACCTGCTTTTGCAATTTTTTCCTCGACGCTGATACAGGAGCAGCCAACAATATCTTGGTGCTTCCTGCAGCACCACCACAACAAAAGCCGTCTTTTCATACCATCATACCACAGAGCTGTCATACGGACCATACCCAAAGCTCAAAGGAGCTAAAGCGCACCCATCTATCTCTGATTCCATTCCATTCCATCCCCGGCAGCACAAAAGTCCACCACCCTATATTATTTCGAGCCACCAAAAGCAGCTGCTGTGCTCATATCCAAACCATTCACCGGACATCCATCCCAAGTTATTCCCCAAGATCGATTATATTTTGTTCCTTGAATTCCTTGGCAGATTCTTTCATTCGTCTGCAAGTTATCTTGGAAGACCTTGGCGTCGCCGCATTGCGCGGAGAATTGGAAAAGGCGTCGGTTTCTGCACTTCTTTTGTCTCTTCTTTTATCATTATTCAGAGCAGATAGGTTTCATCATCTCTTCTTGTAATGCCGGTACTTAAAGGCCGGGAAGGGATTGGAAGAAAGGAATGACTTGAGGTGACAGTGTGTGTGAGAGGGATTGAGAAAGCTCTGCCTGTTCTTGCTCTGTCATTGTTAGCGTAGGCACGTCATTTTTGCTTCAGTTTTGGTTTTCTTGGAGTTATTCAGGAGCTCTGTTTGGCCACCTTTTGGTGTTCGTTTCTGCCGAGGAGTAACTGAATTGACAAGCAGCAATGCTACTGTTCAGGAGAAAAAGACTGCTCCTTGCATCAGCATGTTGCGTTATTCTTTTGCTTCTCACACCAACC
Organism: Echinochloa phyllopogon; assembly: GCA_033239725.1. Lineage (NCBI taxonomy): Eukaryota > Viridiplantae > Streptophyta > Magnoliopsida > Poales > Poaceae > Echinochloa > Echinochloa phyllopogon. Next base: position 15,278,977 of record BTCW01000003.1, on the reverse strand, counting down.
CAGGGTGATTCAAATTCAGAGCAAAGCTACAAGATCACTCAGCCTTTGGAGGTAATTTCCATTTCCTGAAACTGTTAGCTAAATCTCCCTGATTCTGCTCAATTTTACAAGAACCTGAGTATCCGATTGCAGTAGAAGCTGCATTACTGACTGCAACACCTGAATTTCTCTTCCAGCTCACACCAAAGCTCTCGTTGCAACTCAAGCTCCATGCCTTCCTTCTCTGGTCTTCAGTTGGCTTCCTGATGCCCATAGGAGTGCTGCTGATCAGAGCCTCCAGCAATGTCAAAAGCGCCAAGAGCGTCAAGCTTCTCTTCTACTGCCATGTCGGTTCACAGGTCAGCGCCGTTCAGTTTCTCGCATTACTTGCAACCCCTCGGTTTCTCGCAGCACCGCCAGATATTCAGATGCACAATTCCTGCCGCCGCAGGTTGTCGCCGTCGTTCTTGCCACCGCCGGCGCGATCCTGTCGATAAGCAACTTCGAGAACGCCTTCAACAACACCCACCAGAGGATCGGGCTGGCGCTGTACGGCTTCATCTGGCTCCAGCCGCTCATCGGCTTCCTGAGGCCAGACAGGTAGCAGAAATCTAGCAGCCCGCCATGTCTGGATTTCTTTCGTTTTCTTCTAATTTGCAACCACCAATGCCTGAACGGACATAGCCTGACGTTGCCGATTGGTTTCTTCAGAGGTATGAGGTTGAGGAGCGCGTGGTACCTGACGCACTGGCTCCTGGGCATCGGGGTCTGCGTCGTCGGCGTCGCCAACGTCTACATCGGCCTGCACACGTACCAGGAGCGGACCGGCCGGAGCGCGCGGCTGTGGACGTTGCTCCTCACCGTCGAGGTCGCGGCCATGGCGTTCGTCTACCTCTTCCAGGACCGGTGGAGCTACGTGGTGCGGCAGGAGGAAGCCGCCCTGGGAGATGAGCGGATCGAAGGATCCGCGATGTACCCGGCGAACGATCACAAGGAGGTCATCGTGGTGCCTTAGCTGATCTTTGCGTTCGGCAAAGCTCCCCAAATTATACTAGTTTAGCCGTTTGATCGAGCGAGCAGGTGGAATGCCATGAATGCCGTCTTGGAGAGCTTTTGCATCTGTACAGGTGAATAGTAGGCGAGATGTGCTTGAAAGAAAAAGAAGAAGAGGCTGGACGACGAGTGCCAGCCTCTGATACAAACTCATCCAACGCGTCCATGCTTTGATTGATGGTTCCTAACTCTGACAGATTATATTTCTAAAAAAAACGCTGACAGATTCTAGAGTAGCTCGATCCTTGCGTTGCGTTCCTCCAGGGTAACAAGAGATGTGTGGATTCTAGCGTGATCTATTTTTTTTTAAATTACACAGTACAACGCAGACGCTCACACACGCACACACACTCATCCCTACGTAGACGCTCACACACGCATGCACGCTCATCCCTACGTAGACGCTCACACACGCACGCACACTCACCCCTACGAATACACGTACGTAAACCCTACCCCTATGAGCACCTCCGATAGACTGAGCACCCGGCAGATCTGGAGATTCACAAAGTCACCATCGGAAACGCCGCTTACCACTTAACACAACAGAGTGCCGGAAAATCCTTGAGAAAATCCCAGGAAAAGGTGTGAGCATTAGGATTTGAACCCTGATGGGTAGCGTCCCACTGGACCGTCCTACTATTAGACTACGGGCCTGCTTGTTTGGTGCCAAAATATTGGCATACCAAAACATGGGCATGCCAAAAATTTGGAAGCCATTTGGTTTGCTTCCAAAAACTGCCAACGTCTCATAAAACGTTGGCAAGATTTTGACCCAAATTTTGGCCTCCCAAAACTCAGGCATGCTAAAAAATTGGTACCAAACCAATCAGTCCCTACTCCCTACAAGCCAATTCACTCTAGCGTGATCTATTGATAATTGCGAAACTATGAATTAATAAACAGGTTGGGGTTCAATGGACCCGCAACCAGCCCATCCTGCCCGCAAGCCGGCCCATTTATTCCTATCCCTCCAAGGCTCCAATGGACCAAATTTGGCCCATGTCTTCCGAACAAGCTCAACGCTTCCCCTGTCTCTCGAGAATCCCCCAACCAGAATCCCCGAAGTCAACGAGCATCTTCTGACTTCTACTCATCACAGAATCTGCGCTCCGCCTCCTTATCCGAGCCTCCCACCCAATTCCACCTCCAAGCTCCGATCCATGGCGTCTCACGATCACCACCACGACCACTCCCACGAACACCACCACCACCACTCTCACAGGTGCGCGCGCGTGCGTATGCCCTCATTCCTCTCACGCCGCGTTATCGCTTTCCCCACATCTGACCCAACGCATGCTCGGTTTGGTTTTTGCTGCGGATTCAGGGACGGCGATGGCCATGGAGCGGGGGGGTCGTGGGTCGGAGAGGACGGGCGCGTGTGGCACTCCCACGACGGCCTCGCGCCGCACTCCCACGAGCCCATCTACTCCCCGGGAGACTTCACCAAGCGTGCGCCGCCGCTCGCCTCGCGCGCCTTCACGGACCGCGCCTTCACCGTCGGCATTGGTGGCCCCGTCGGCACCGGGTGAGCTCGCTTATTTCCTACCAGTTGCTTTTATTCTTCCCACTGATAACCTAGATCACGTAATTTCGGTGCGGTTATTCGGCGGAGGTTGTGAAATTGTGACGCCGGAGAGGAACCTGTCTCTTCTGCATTCTTTTTTAAGTTGTTTCATGATCCCTCCTTTTCACCGGTGCAAATTTCAAGGTTTGTTTGGGATGGTGGAATCTCGACATGTTTGGGATCTGTCAACAAAGGCTTGCTTGCACAGCCTTTGTTTGTGGATGTATATAGGTCTTATGATTCTAAATTTTGGATTACTATTTAAGTACTGAAGCAGATGCATGTCATCGAGCCGAAAATATAAGTTGATTTGTGGTTCTCAGTATATATGTCTCATTTCCTGTACATTCTCTGATTATTTATTGACTTCATCCTGAAGTTCCATCATGACATGTGGAGTGGCAGTTGATGTAATTAGTTTGGAACACTGCATTTACGTGCATTCGTCTTGTACCCAGGATAAATTCTACTGCTGAAATCCAATAATTTCGTTGTTGCATATGCATTGAGCAGCCACATGTACAGTTCTATGGTTCCTAACACTTCTATGAGCATTTTTCCTTATTCAGGAAAACTGCCCTGATGTTAGCACTATGCAGATTCTTACGCGACAAATATAGTCTTGCAGCGGTACGTTGCATGACTCTGCCCTTTGATTCTTTTACAGAAGCTACATAGTTTTCCTGGCCTAATTGAATATGCAATTGCACGTCATATAATTTCGAGATATTCATCTTTTTTTAATGATATTCATCTATAATCTAGTGCTTCATCCCCCCCCCCCCCCCCCCCTACTTCTGATCTTCAGACTTTTCACTTGTAAAAAGAGGTCTTATTGGTCGGATTTCTGATAATTCAACTTAAACCAAAGCATATTTTCTTGTCTTAATCAATCATTTACCTATGTGCTGATATTGAAATACAAGCACTTGATCTTCTTATGACATTTTCCAAAGCATAGAATCTCCAGCTTGAATCAAACATTTGGGCTTTCAGTTTATTGTTCTCTTCATATTTAGGTCACAAATGATATATTTACAAAAGAAGATGGAGAATTCTTAATCAAGCATGGAGCACTCCCGGAAGAACGCATACGTGCCGTGGAAACTGGAGGCTGCCCTCATGCTGCTATACGTGAAGACATCAGCATAAATCTTGGTCCTTTGGAGGAGCTATCGAACTTGTACAAAGCTGATTTGCTACTCTGTGAATCTGGGGGAGGTATTTTATTTACTGGATCCAAACTAAATGTTGCTTGTCTAATGCTTGCGAAATGTTATCATGTGAAATTGCTCTCATGTTTGGAAGTGAATACAGATAATACTTCTTTCAAGTCCTTGCAAAAAAGAAACTCGCATGCCTATTCTACTGTTTTTTTTTTCCTGGAGCACCACGTAAATCGAATATCTCATGTGTCCTGAGTATCTCATGGGTATCCTGAGTTCTGGGTGATATCCATTTTTTTCCCCCACAACTCAGTAATCAAGCATTGAATGACACCATTTGTGAATTTCTCATGCAGATAACTTGGCTGCTAACTTCAGTAGAGAATTGGCAGACTACATAATCTACATAATTGATGTCTCTGGTGGAGACAAGATACCAAGAAAAGGTGGTCCTGGGATAACCCAAGCTGATCTTTTGGTGCGTCATTACTGTATTTTGCTAACTTCATCTATAACTATGTGAAGTTGTTTTGATTTTCGTCCCACTGGTCATTATCATACCTGCTTCCCATTTTATTCATACTTCTTATTGACTTTGATCATTCTGAACTCAGGTTATAAATAAGACAGACCTTGCACCGGCTGTTGGAGCTGATCTGGCTGTAATGGAACGAGATGCGCTTCGCATGCGGGAAGGAGGGCCTTTTGTGTTTGCACAGGTTCGGGATCAAGCTGTGCACATCTTTACTTTTTTTGTTGTTCCTTTTGTTCTTCACATGACCTCGTGCTAGTTGCAAGCAACATGGTTACATGTTCAGACATTTTATTATTACTGAAACCATGGATGATGGCATCTTTACTTCAAACTGCGTGCAGGTGAAACACGGAGTAGGCGTGGAGGAAATTGTGAATCATATTCTACAGGCATGGGAAATTGCGACTGGCAATAAGCGCCGATAAAAGATTGCGGGACACAGCTTTATCTTGGACGTGCAGCTGATGCACATGATGATGCCGCATGTGTAAACCATCTGTTGTTTTTTTTAATAAATTTCGCATCATTTGTTGCTGATGTACTAGATACATGGATTTTTTAAATTTTCCCTTTTGTTTTGGAAGATAAGGGAAGTCATATCATGCCATCAAATTCGGGTGCTGGGCTGAGAATGCTGGGAATGGCTAAATGACAAACTTTCGATACTCCTGATCTCTATTTTTGTTCTTGAGCAATTGCTTATTACTTGAATTTTTTAGTATGAGTTGAGCCCGGGCTCATTGGAAAATCTAAGCTGTAATGCTGAAAAAAAAGAGAGAAGCCTGAGCGCAGTGAAAAAAGGAAGTTGAAAAAAAAATGGGAGCCCGGGGTCAGTGAAAAATGTATTCTGCAAATCCTGTAATGCTGAAAAAAAAGGAAGTTGAAAAAAATGGGAGCCCGGGGTCAGTGAAAAATGTATTCTGCAAATCCTGTAATGCTGAAAAAAAAGGAAGTTGAAAAAAAATGGGAGCCCGGGGTCAGTGAAAAATGTAAGCTGCAAATCCTGTAATGTTGAAAAAAGAAAAAAATAATGAAAAAAGTAGTAGATCGACTCCGCTGGGGATCGAACCCAGAATCTCTGGTTCCGTAGACCAGCGCCTTATCCATTGGGCCACGGAGTCCTTGATGCTGTTACGAATCTATTTTCCTTTAAATCTCTTAACTGTACGCAAACCGCTATCTACATGCGAACTTATATGGTACTGATTTATGGAATATCATATGAATTACGAAATGGTTGCAGGAAGCTTTTGTGGATCGTGAGCTTCTCTAAGACGCAGTTTACACAAAACGAAACATCATAAAATGGCATTGCACACAGCCGCCAGTTGCTCCACGAAACAACGAGCAACGTGAAGCTTGCTGTAAGTTCAACAGCGACGCAGGCCAACGCCCAACATTGGCCGCGGAGCGCAGCACATGAAACGTGATAGTCTTACAACAGTCATTGATCAAGGCAACAATTCCACATTTCTGCTTTTGCATTAATCACTGACACGGCAAAAGATGAACCAGCAGATTGCAGAAGGGAGATCGCAATGTTGATTCTTAGGTGGACCGCACCTAAGCAAACTTACGGTCGATCCCCGCTACCTCTTACCTTTCCCTTTCCCTTTCGCTTTCTTTTTCCCTTCCCTCTCACCATTCCCTTTTCCATCCACCGACGGTAGCGGGCGGGCCGGAAAGCTCGTGTGGGAGAGGCAGCCGGAGGGGGTGCGGCGGGCCAGCGACCTCCCCGCGCGGTAGCGGTGGCCGGAGGGGCGCGACGGGCAGAGGGAGCGGCGGTAGGCGGGGGTGTGGCAGGCCAGAGCGAGCTCGCCCACGAGAGCGTCGATCTGGATCTAGCGCAGGGACGGCGACGAGCTCCCCGGCGCGGGAGCGGGAGAAGCAGCGGGCGCGGTGCGGCGAGCTCCCCACGCGGGAGTACGACGGCGGGCCCAGCTCCCCCCAGCGGCGAGCTCCCCAACGCGAGAGCACAGAGGCAGGCCTGAGCGAGCTCCCCGTAAGGGCCGCGCGCGGCGGAGCTCCCTCCGGCGCCGAGCGAGCTCCCCAACGCGGGAGCACAACGGCAAGCCTCGGCGAGTGCGACGAGCTCCTTGTAAGAGCTCCCTCCGGCGGCGAGCGAGCTCCCCTACGCGGGAGCGTAGCCGTGGAGCTCCGCTCGGCGGTGTGCTCCCCAGCGTGGGGAGCTCCGCGCCAGAGCTGCTAATCATGCTGTGCGACACGATGGAGTTGCAGCCCAGCAGGTGTTCGATCTTTTGCCTGTTAGTCAATCAATCTTCAAGAAGGCGCTAGGCGCTATCTAGGCGGTGACCCATTGCCTAGAGCCTAGGCACGCCTAGACGCGCCTAGGCGCTTTCTAGGCGTTTTTCTATATGTACAATTGACTGACTAATATATAAAATAAACACTAAGATGGGTGTGCATACATACCTTAGTTGATCTACATGTGTTCTTGAGGACAAATCTGTGTTCCTGGCTTCCTGCAAGGCTGCAACAGTAACAAATAGGAGGTGATGAGAAATATCAAATAAACAGATTTACATTTACATTACTGAAATTCCAGTATAAGTAAAAAGAAACTTATCTGCATGCATAGCCATCCATTTGCCCATATCAGCAACACAAAAGCGAGCAGTTCTCATCACCAATTACTAGATTTTGAATCAAAGAGAGTAAGAGACAGCCAAACAGGTGAGAGAGCACATAACAATGCATGACAAATTCATAAATAAAGTTCTAGTCCATAGTTCAAACAGGATAAGCAAGTCACAGCTCACATCACAAATGGAACACACACATAACAAGTTCATAAATAAAACATGACATGATGACAGCACAAAGCTAGAACTCCACTGCATGCCCCCTTCAATAATCGTCGTCTTCTTCATCAAACTCCTCTTCTTCGGATTCAAATTCTTCTTCTTGATAAAGCTGTCTCACTCTTGCACTTCTGCGTACCTGAAGTTGTTCTTCAACTCCCATTGCATCTCCAATCACAGACCATGGTATGACATCCTCCTCATCCTCATCTGGAAAGACAACTGTTGCACAAGAATCTCCATCCTTAAACAGGAAACCTTGAGCTTCAGATGTTTCAGTGGATTGGAGGACATCACTGATTTTCTTTGCTTTGATTTTCTCTCTCTTACTCATCATCTTAGAATTGAATTGAATGAAGACCAGCTTGTTGAGGCGGGATGTAGTAAGCCTATTTCTTCTCTTAGTGTGTATCTGAAAATAAACATGAGAACAGTACATGAGAACAATGTCTAATTAAATGCTGAATTTTGTAGATGAAAGATGAGCTAAGGGACAGCACCAATTCAAAAGTACTCCAATTTCTTTCGCAAGCAGATGAGCTTGATGTCAAAGAAAGGATCCTAATTTCTTTCGCAACCTTTGCAAAGATGGTGTTTCAGTTCCATAAAGTCTCCACCAGGATGCTGAAATGAATATTTGTTGAAAATTAGAAATGAGTGTACAGTAGGAAAATAATAGACTAGTAGAGTAGTTTGTAAAGCAGCAAAACAGTAGTGCAATGTGTAAAATAGTAGAGCAATGTGTAAAATAGTAGAGCTGCAATGTACAATTATTTACCTGGGTTATAATCAAAATTTGAACAAGTCTTTGCAAGCTTCTTGCTGAAATTTCCTTCTCTACTCTGATATTTCTTTAATTCCACATTCACAGTCTGTTCTTGCTTACTCTCATCATGATAATAAAAAGTCTCCACACAATTGATAAAGCCTACTGTTACTGTGGCATCATCAAATATGGACTGATTTGTATAACTATAATATGGATTTAACAAATATGCAGCCAAATGTAAGGGAGAATCAAGTCGCCCTTGCATCTTCTTGTCAACAATAGCAATAATGTCCTTGTAGCGAGATTCAAAATTGCCACATGCCTCTTTGATCTCTCTCTTTGCCTTCAATAATTCTCCATATAGGAAACCCATGGATGGCTTCACATCCCCATCAACCAAACGTAGAACTTTGAATAGTGGCTCAAAAACAGTCAGACAAGTCTTCACATCTCTCAAAATGCTGGACTCAACATTATTGCTGTTGCATCCTTTCCTTTCTTTGATTTCACCTCCTTCAATTGGTCCCACCTACTATGAACCACCATCTGCTTCAACTGATCCTTCTTCTCTAATATGCTGTTCAAAGTAAGAAAAGCTGAAGCGAACCTAGTTACTCCCGACCTTATGATTTGTTTCCCATCAGTGAAGTGTCTCATGCATTCCAATGTTCTTGTGTGCCCATAGACAAATATGGTGAAAGTCTTTGCTTGCTCAATTACAGTCTTGTACTTTGGCAAGTTGCCAATTCCTTGGAGCATTAAGTTGATAGTATGAGTTGCACATGAGGTCCAAAATATTTGTGGCCTCTTCACAAGCAAGAGTTTCTTTGCTCCCATATTGTTAGAAGCATTGTCTGTCACTACTTGCACCACATCATCTTCTCCAACTTGATCAATTGCTTTGTCCACTAGTTCAAAGATGACCTCACTTGTGTGTGACACATCTGACATCTCTTTTGAGCTGATAAAACTTGATCCATCTGCACAATTTGTGCACAAGTTCATTATGCTTCTCTTCCTATCTGACCAAGCATCTGTCATGATAGAGCACCCACTCTTCATCTTCTCAGCATCGCGTTCTTCCAACAAACTCTCGGTCCTTGCAAATTCCTCTTCTAGCAAAGTCTCACGTAGCTCATACTGAGAAGGAGGTTCAAATCCAGATCCAAACTGACCAATTGCTTCACACATTTGCTTGAACTCATCATTGTCACAAGCATTGAATGGTATGGCTGAAAAAGGATATAAATAAAATCCATTAGTGTTCAGTTCAAATGTATTGAAATCTGAAAAATAAAAACAAAACATCAAAGGTGATCAGCTAATTACCATGTGTATACACCCATCTTGCAATATATTTCTGCACCTCACGTGTTCTTTCTTGCCAAAGTGCCTTGTTCAACTTTTGTTGCTTCAAAGATTCAGTTTTGGTTGCTTTAGGATCAATAGCACGTGTCCACTTATCAATGGGTCCTAATTTATGAGGTTCTGAGCTTCCAACACAGGTTTGTTCAACTTCAGTCTCGGATCCAACCCGTGAAACATTCACTTCTTCTCTAAGCTCTAGCTCACGGACAGTTTTTTCCTTCCTCTTCCTTTTTGACTCATCAAGTGATTTCTGGCACTTCTCTTTAGCTTCATCTGTCATCTGACGACATTTCTTCACATTTTTCCCAACACCAGCCACATGTTCCTTCAATCGATGCACCCCTCCTGAGCTCTCATGACCACAAAACTTGCACCTCACTCTGTCCTTGTTGTGAGCATCAACTAGAACCCCATACTCCCATCCAACATCATCTAAATTTCTCTTCAACAAATTATCTATTGTTGTCAGATTGGACTGATTAGTTCCATTTCCATCAGCTGCAGCAGGTGTGGACATCCTACATGTGCAAGCTGATTATTATAGCCAAAGTGGCAGACATGCAGCTAATTTAATCACTAACAGTAGGTAGTAGCAGCAGCAGGCAAATCGACATATAATAAACAGAGGCAGAGGCAGTGAAGAATATAATACAAAAAGAATCCTACAATCTAGAGGCAGATGCATATTTTACACAACAATTCACGATCCATAGGCACTCTACATCAATAATCAAATCAACATCACCACTATAAGAGATTAACAGCCGAAAGAACATAGGGAGAAAGAGGAGGGAGTAGGCGGGCAGCATTTGAGGAAGAAGCAGAGCATTAGAGGAGGGACTGAGGGAGAAGCAGAGGAGTGGATGAGGAAGGGGAAGACCTGCAGAAAAGGGATGCGGGAGGAGCCGAGGAGGCCACCGTACCTTGGATCTTGGGGTCAGCCGCCAGCGGCGACCTCAGAACCAGGCTCCCTGTGGGTCACGACGGCGGCGGGAGGACGTCGCGGGCGGGAGGAGGTAGCGGGCGTCCGGCGGGATGAGGCCACGGCGGGTCGACTGTCGGCGCGTCAGCGGGCGGGCGGCGGCGGGACGAGCTCAAAGCTCCGCCGGTGGCGGCAGTGAGATCTTCTAATAATTCTCCCTCTTCCTTTCCCGAATCCCTGACGCATCCGGTCCTCTTCTTTATCCTTCCCGGCATCCGCGCGCCAATTTCTTTCCCGCCCGCGCGCGCTGCCGCGCCGCCAAAAATTGGCCCGCGCGTCCGCGAGTCCGCCTCTGCGGGCGCCTAGTCCGCCTGCGCGCCGCCTTCTCGCCGCCTCCACGCCGCGGAACCCGCCTAAGCGCCGCCACCGCCTAGAGGCCCGCCTACCCCCATAGGCGCCGCGGTCAGCCGTCGCCTCGCGATTAGGCGCGCCTAATCGACCGCGGAACAGTGCCTTTTTGAACCGTGTAGTCAATTCCTACATATGCATCTTTTTCTCAAGAATCTTTTTACAAATCCCTGAATAAAACATTTGATTGCATGTTTGTCTTCAGGTTATAGAGGATATGAATCGTTGTAGGAGGTATGCGATGTTTATGCAATGATCTTTCTCTCTTTTTCTCAAATCTGCTCTCATTTGTATTTTCGTCGGATTACCGAGACAGTATGATCTGACAAACAATTGCATTTCAATTCAAAATGACAGGTTCAGGCGTTCAGCTTACTTGACTACTTCAGTTTTTGCAGAAATAAAGCTTCTCATGTACTGTCAGAATGTGTTTTGGGCTAACATAGGTATGGAATAAAGCTTCTAGATCATGTCATTGTATATGATCTTTGCCCAGTTCTGTCACCATTAGTAGAATATATAATGTTTATTTTTTTGCTTTCCAATTGAGGTCTTAGGTTATGGAGTAGCCCTTTTTTGCATACAGAAAATGAAGTATGCAGATAGGTACACCTTTTCTAGTCACTAGCTGATCCTTGGATGCATCCACATGTAATGCAAGCCTAAAGCCTGCAATAGTATCCACAGAAATATTTTAGGGACCTATAGAAGTTCTTTATATAACTTTTGTAGATAAAAGTTTGGGGTAGTTTTGTTTGTAGAAGTTTTGAGGACAAGTTGTATCTACGAGCCGTACTAGTTCCAAACTATTTCTTGAAAATATATTTATAGAAACTTCTCCTGACAACTTGTTTATGAAATAATTATCTATTAAAAAATATATGAAAGAGTTATATGGACAATTTTCTGTCAGAAGTTTTCTACTTAGTTTTAAGGTAATTCTCCTGCTGGAAGAAGCATTAATTGGTTAGATGTTGATAAGAGTTATATGTTGATAAGTTTAAGGTTTTCTTTAAAAGTTATTAGTAAAATATGTTCTGTAAAAGTTTATTTTTCAAAGTTAAAAATAAAAAATGTGTTTGATAAGTTATTAGTAAAATATATTCAGTAAAAGTTTCTTTTTCAAAGTTAAAAATAAAAAAAATTATGTTTGAAGAATATATATAAAAATGTTATTAAAAGTTGTTAGTAAAGTTTTCTGAGTAAAGTTTTTTGTAAAATGTTTTCTATGCAAAGTTATATACAAAATGTTTAGACTTAAAACTTATATACAAATTTTTTGGTATACATTTTTTACTTTTCCTTTTTAGTTATTATTAAACTTTTTCTAGAAAAGTTTTGTAGCGAAGTTGTTTAGAAAACTTTTGTCTAAAGTTTCCATATAAAAAGTTATCAACGAATGTTAGATAAGTTATCTATAATAAATATTTTGTACCAAAGTTATTGTGAATGCCATTTTTATAGATAAATTTTTGTACAAAACATTATCTTTGAGAACTTTTTTCATTGATAGTTTTATGCAAAACATTATCCGTGAGAACTTTTTTCATAAAAGAATTATGTCAAAAAGTCTTACTAGATCAGTTGTGAGAAAGTTTTGCTTCTAAATTTTTATAGAAAGATATATTTGATAAATTTTTTCTAGAAAAGCTCTTTTGGAAATGGTTATTGCAAAAGTTATAAAAAGTTTTATATAAAAGATCTCTTGAAAAGTGTGTATTAAATTATTGAAAAATTCATTTTTGCAGAAACTTATTTGAAAAGTTAATGACAAAAAGTTTCCTAGAAACTTATCTAGATAGAGTTGTATAAAAAGTTCCCTTCCAAAACTTTATATATATAAGTTATATATGAAAGCCGTGTGTATAAATTATCTACAATTTTTTATCAAGGCTTCTATATAAAATTTAAATAAATATTCTGAACAAAAAGATCTCTCATATAAAGTTAGATCATCTCTTCGTAAGTTCTGTAGGACATTAAGTCTAATTTGAAAAAGTTTTGTACGTAAGAGTTGATCTTCTGCTGTTGTCTTTGCAGTTTTGTTCTTGGTAATTTGGTGCCCTGTATAATAACTTGAGTGCTGACCAGTACATTAGTAATGCTCCAATTTGTAAAGAAATCCAAAGGGGATTAGAATTATGATAGGTTACTGTATTTAACTCCCATTCAAGAAGCTATATTAATTTGCTTTTGGTAAAATACCAGCTCTTCTCATACTTTAATAGTTTGCTTGAATTGGTGATGACCTACTTTAGCCTGTTATTTGAGTTACCATGTAATGCGTTGGAGGTCTTGAGGGCCTGAACACAGTAATAGATAGTGCAAGATGTGTAAGGTTTAGGGACTTGAAAGTAGCCATGTGACACCCGTTTCTGGATGTGTTTGCATATTTTTCCATGTGACAATCAAAATCTACACCTCACTCAGATGCTTTTCTTTTTCTTTTGCATTTTCACTCTTAAGATTATATCTGGTTTTCTATAAAAGCAAAGGTTGAATCTTATACAGTTTGGTTGGCCTTCTTACCTTGAACGAATTTAGTTTTAATTCTCTAACAGTAGCTGCATCGAAATAAAAGAACTATAGCTTCTATGCATTTGGATTGGACAGGCATTTGGAGTGTAGGTTCTTTTGCTTCTCTGCTGTTATGAATCCAGCCACAGTGCTTTTTTGGTCAGGTGAGATGGTATAAAATAATTGGAAGTTTGTTATTTGCAATTTTTTTATCAGACATTAGGTGCTCTATGAACATTCTCTTGTACAATAAGAATGCAATATTGTTTTTTTTGTATTTACAATTGCCATGCTAACAGACTACCTGGAACACTGAACCATAGGTTTACATGGTTGCTTCCGTATTTTGTTTTGTTTGTTCGGATGTATGCCTAGCCCCTTCAGATGTTCTTATCAAATTTCTGTCATATTTCCCCCTCTTTCCAAATGTTAATATGAGATGTAAGCACTCGCTGATCTATGGGCACCTTTTCAGTCGTATCGTTCCCTATGTCAATTCTTGAGAACCAAGCATTTATTCAAAAGTTGTCTTCATAATATTTTTCAGAGATGTCATTTTGTTGAACTCACATTCTTTCACATGTATATTTTTTTCCATGCAGGGGATTGGAAGCATGATAGTGTTGACACCAAAAATTGGCACCAGGAAGAGGCTGACGTGTGGGCCGGAGTCGTCGAAGAGATGTCATTCGGCAAAGGAGTTTTTTCCCAGAGGCATTCGGCAAAGACGTTCTGCGGTCGGGAATGCGTCGTCATTCGGCAGAGGCATGGTTCCGCAGGTAAAAGCGGTAGCATTCGGGAAGGCGCGATGACGTGGAAAAACATAAGGAAAAGGCCGGTTCGAACAAGGAACGCAATATGGGCATGAAGATCCGTCATTTATTTTTAGAAACAAGTGTTGTAGTCGTGTCCGACTAGGAGTTGTATCAAGACCTGGGTATAAATATAAACCCATGGCAGCTGTAAAAATGGATCCAATCCAATCAATCACACAACAAACCGGCCCCGTGCCAACATCGAGTCCTTTAGTCGAGTCGTCGAGTTCTTCGAGAGGAGTCATCGATCCGTCGACCTCCGTAAGTACCGGCAACCTTGTATCATGCTTAGTATCATGCGGTGGATTTAAGCTTTGATGCAAGTAGTCTTGTTACCATGCTTAGTATCATCCGGTGGATTTAAGTTGTGGTCTCAAGAAGGTTCCTCTGTTAGGTCATGAGCCATGCGGTGGGCTAAGATCTAGTATGGACCAAGTTATCGGCTCTGTTAGATTTCGGCAAGATCTAACAGATTCATTAAGTTACCCCGTGTTGCTTCGTTTTTACTATGTGCTTAATTCATGCAACACACCTTTGCCCAATCTAGATCGGCTAGAATCGGCTCTACTTCACGATGTGACGAATTATCCCCTCACAGCCGAGTCCGAAACCGATCTAGGTTGCCACGTGTCGCGGGTTCGAGCTTGTCGGCATCGTGTAGATCTTGACAGAACCGGGTATCATGCGGTAGATGCAGGTTTTTGGGTCGTCTTAGAGCTAATCATCCGGTGGATTAGAATTCGATTCGATCTGATAGATTTATCTTTACCGATTAGGCTTGTTCCTTCGCCATGGACCCCGATTCGGCTAAATAGCCGCATTCGGTAGTGCTCTCACGAGTGAACATGTGTTCGTGGGTTTGCATTGGACAATGAATGCTTTTAGCCTTTCACGATTAGATTGTATCATGCGGTGGATTGATTTAATCTGATTGGTGGTGTGGCCTCAAACGAGTTGTATCATGCGGTGGATTAACTCGTTCGTTGCCATGCTTGACGGGTGCTGCTTTCGGCCTATGCATTCTTGTTTTCAATGTAAATTCGTGACTGTGTTGTGGGTTCGTAATTAAACATTGAATGCTTTTAGCTTTTCATGATTAGACTGTATCATGCGGTGGATTGGTCTAATCTGATTAGTGGTGTGGTCTCAAACAAGTCGTATCATGCGGTGGATTAACTTGTTTTGTTATCATGCTTGACGGGTGCTGCTTTCGGCCTATGCATTCCTTGTTTACTGCGAATTTATGATCATGTTTCACCTTTTATTTATCTTTCATGCTCTGTTTCTCGTTAATCGGCTATGAGTATGTGTTACAATGTTCATTCGGTTGAAAGCCGATTTTTCGTCATGCTTACGTCACGCATTCGGCAGTGCGCTCCTTGTGTGCCTTGCCGATTGCCGAATGTGGCTTTAACTGCCGACAGATAGCTTGTCCGTAGCTATATGTCTCTCGAGATTGGCTTCAACGCCGCAAATATGGAACTGTCTGGTCTCACCCGGCACGTTCCAGGTTTTTGATCTAAACCTTTTTGTCCCTTTGTTAGTTTTCAGGCAAACTGACTGGCACGCTTCCGGATTCAAAAGCCCGGGCCACGTGTGAAGCCAGCTAATTCGGCTTGCTGTGTGCTTGGCGTGAGGTGCAGATTTTACGTCAACACACTTTTTGGCACGCCCGGTGGGACACACACAAGTTTTCAAGATGCCTGAGTTGAGCGACATCATGGATGTCACTTTGGAAGAATTGTCTGAAGAGCATCAACAGATGGTAAAGGCTGCTGCTGGCCAATTCATTAACAAATGTTTACTGTCTTTCGCCAAGAACAGGAGTGGTGCACCGTTTCTCAAATCCGACTTGCCAAGAGTTCTCCTTCCTGGGCAGTCTGATTTTACTGAAGAAGAAGAGAGGGAGAGATTCTCGGGCTTGTTATACAAAGCTTTGGGAGAAGCAATGACTAATCACAATGCTGCGTTCTTAAACAGCTTCCGGCATATAATGGTAAGCATTTTTGGTCAACATGTGGATAAATCCTTCGAGCAAATACATGGGCAATTGGGTGGTCCGACGTACTTCAATGTTCAAGCACCAGTTCAGAAACTACATGGTAAAGGAAATGCTGATGAAACTGGAGCTTCTGGTGCTAAAGATACAAATGGACAACCGATTCGGCAAGATCCTCAGCCTACACTGCCGAAAACTCGCACATACGGTGATATGGCATTCGGCACCACAGGGAATCCGCCTGCTTCTGCTTACAAGATATCTCCCTTGAACAATAGGCTGCAAAGGGACTTATATGGAAACGGATATTCAGAGTTTATGGATTACAATGCTATCGACGCTCTCCCGAATCCTGGATATGTTGGTACTGCAGGCATGCTTGCTGGAAGACCAGGGAATCAAGATACCAGTATTGACCTCATGGTGCAAAAAATGACCGATGTATTGCAAAATCAATTCGGTCTGAAGCCTAAAAATCAGGGGTACATGTACTCGTCTCCTTTCCCGGAATGGTACCAAAGGGTATCATTGCCGAATAGAGTCAAGGTGCCTACAGAGTTTACTAAATTCTCAGGACAAGATGATACTAGCAATGTGGAACATATAGCTCGATATCTGATGCAGCTTGGAGAGGCTTCGGCAGATGAAGCTTTCAGAATCAGATACTTTCCTTTGTCACTGACGGGTCCAGCTTTTACATGGTTTGCTTCTTTGCCTGCTCAGTCGATTTGTACTTGGAAAGACCTGGAACAGAAATTCCATGCTCATTACTACATTGGAAGTACCGAGAAAAAGTTGGTTGATTTGACCAGCTTAAGGCAGAGGAATAATGAAACACCTACAGAGTTCCTCAGGAGATTTAGGGAAACAAAGAGTATGTGCTTTTCTCTGAACATACCTGATGATCAACTGGCTGGTATGGCTGTAGCTGGCATGTTGCCTGCCATTCGGGAGAAGCTATTCGGGATGGAGTTTGATGATCTGGGCCAGTTGTCGCACAGATTGGCCTTGATGAGTAACCAGGCATATGGTTTCAAGAAAGATGCCAGATTTGCTAAAAATAATGATGTAGCTGACATCTATAACCAATTCCTTGAAAGAGCAGATCAAGAAGATGGGTATGAAGATAGCGAGGAGATAGCCGCAGCAGAGATAGTGTGGAGCAAAGAACCAGTTACAATGACTCAAAGATGGATCAAACAGGTGAAGGGAACGTATGATTTTGATGTAACTAAGGCGGACAAATTGTTTGAGTTCCTGGTGAAAGAAGGCCGAATCAAATTACCAGAGGGGCATTCTATGCTTCGGCCCGATGGAGTGAAAGATAAGAGGTACTGTGGGTTTCATGATAGAAATTCTCATTCCATTAATGAATGCAGAATTTTTAGGATGAGGATTCAGAAAGCTATCCAAGAAGGACATCTGAAATTCGACAACAAGATGAAACTGGACAGTAACCCTTTCCCTCAGAATATGATCGGGTTCTCGGTTAATATGGTGAATGCTGTTCCATCTGGAGAAAAGGGAAGATTGAAAGTTTTAACCTCAAAGAAGGCAAGACAGGATGGTTCAGTTGATCCCACTCGGCAGATCACAATTGAACAGATTCGCCAGAAAGATCTTCGGTTCCCGAATAGCCGATTTGAAGTGGGAGAATCCTTTAAACCTAGAGTTACTACACGTATTCTCCTCAACAAATGGCAGCGTCAGCAAGAAAAGGAGCGTTTTCAAAGGCGTGAATATGAGGAAGAACAAGAAGAATATGCTCGAGAGCAGGAACGTGCGCATTGGGGGTGTGCATTCTTCAGACACTGTTGGAACGAAGGTTTGAAGCTTCCCACATGGAATAGTTGTCCTGAATGCAATAATAGGTATGATGAATATAGGCAGGGAACTGTCAATCGCCGATCTGTCCATGAAAGAATTGGCAGGGTGCATCCTAGTGATGATCGGCGTTTTGATGATCGACCAAGAAAGAGACATGCTGATTATAAATGGGTTAATCATGAAGAAGAAGAAGATCATGCTTATGTTTGGCAAAAAGGACAATGGTGCCCACCTGGTTTGAGGAAGAGCCAGAAGAGAAGAGTACAGCGCCTGAGGAATCGGGAATTGAAGCAAGCAAAGGTCAAGGTTAAATCAATATGGCTCCCAAAAGACAGGCCTGACGAACATGGTCATTCGGCTTCTACATGTATGGTATGTTTTCTGCCGAATGAATTCATGGCTCCAGCTAACCAAATTGTACAGGAAGAGATATTGCCCGATATAGATGATGCCGAACGATTTGGGTTAATGGCACAATTGATGTTGAACAAACAAGCTATTTTTGAGAAGCCAGCCCAGAATCGGCACATGAAGCCACTGTACTTGAAGGGATATGTTAATGGCAAACCATTGACCAAGATGTTTGTCGATGGAGGAGCTGCTGTCAATGTAATGCCATATACCACATTCAGGAAGCTTGGTATGGGCCCTAGAGATTTGACACCAACGAGCATAATTCTGAATGATTTTGCTGGAAATCCTTCGGACACCAAGGGATGCGTGCACGTTGATCTGATGATTGGGTCCAAGACTCTGCTTACGACTTTCTTTGTCATTGAGGGCAAAGGGGCATATAGCTTACTGCTTGGAAGAGATTGGATTCATGCAAATTGTTGTATTCCATCTACTATGCATCAACAGCTTATTCAGTGGATAGATGATGAGGTGGAGATTGTCCAAGCAGATGATTCAATAAGCGTGGCAAATATGGAACCGGCTTTCTGGGAATATCAAGGCATAGATTGTTTCTCAGGCAAAGACTGGGGAGAAGGTCCTGTGGCACCAGCCAGCAGTGATCAGCAGCCGATCGAAGCAGTCGGCTCTCATAGTAATTTTTGATGGAAAATCCAATTGATGGAACTGATGGAAAATTAGGACGTGGATTTGTGTCGGCCGATGAATTGGAAGAAGTGGACATTGGAGATGGTGACAAGCCAAGGCCGACATTTATCAGTGCTAACTTGGATTCGGTTTTCAAAGAAAAGTTGGTGACATTGTTAAAAGAATACAAGGACTGCTTTGCTTGGGATTATTCGGAGATGCCCGGTCTAGACCGTTCTATTGTTGAGCATCGGTTGCCAATCAAACCTGGTTACAGGCCTTACAAGCAACCACCCCGAAAAATCTACAAGGAAGAAGTGTTGGCCGATGTGAAAAAAGAGATTGAAAGATTACTAGATGCAAATTTTATTCGGCCATGTAAATACGCGGATTGGATCTCTAATATCGTTCCTGTCTATAAGAAAAATGGAAAAATGAGGGTTTGCATAGATTTTAGAGACCTAAACAAGGCTACACCCATGGATGGATATCCAATGCCTATTGCTGATTCATTGGTTGATGCTGCTGCTGGATACAAAGTGCTCAGTTTCATGGATGGTAACGCAGGATACAATCAGATTTATATGGCATTGGAAGATATAGTAAAGACAGCTTTCAGGTGTCCTGGACACATAGGGTTGTTTGAGTGGGTTGTCATGACCTTTGGATTGAAAAATGCCGGTGCAACTTATCAAAGGGCTATGAATTATATTTTTCATGAGTTAATCGGCAAGATTGTGGAAATATATATTGATGATGTGGTGATCAAGTCATTGGATCATGAGTCTCATTTGGCCGACATAAGGAAAACTCTGGAATGCACCAGGAAACATGGGCTTAAGATGAACCCGAACAAGTGTGCTTTTGGAGTTTCGGCTGGAGAGTTTCTGGGATTTTTGATACATGAAGGAGGAATAGGAGTTGGTAAGAAAAGCATGAAGGCAATTGATGAAATTGTTCCTCCAACTAATCTTAAAGAGCTACAATCGCTGCTTGGCAAGATAAATTTTGTGAGAAGGTTCATATCAAACTTGTCACAAAAGGTGTTGCCCTTTTCCTCACTGTTGAAAATAAAAAAAAGATCAAAAGTTTGTATGGGGTGACGAACAACAGAAGGCTTTTAATGAAATAAAGGAGTACATGAAGAAGCCACCAGTATTGGTACCTCCACAATTGAACAAGCCTTTCAAGTTGTACGTGGCGGCCGATGCCAAAACTATTGGATCGGCCCTCATTCAAGAATTTGAAGGGAAAGAAAGAGTAGTTGCATACCTTAGCCGAAAGTTACTAGATCCAGAGACAAGGTATTCGGCTATAGAGAAGCTTTGCTTATGTGTTTACTACTCCTGTACAAAATTTCGGCACTACTTACTACATGCTGAATGCATTGTGTATTCAAAGTTTGATGTGATAAAACACATGTTGTCTATGCCAATTTTGAACGGAAGGATTGGCAAATGGATTTTAGCTTTGTCTGAATTTGAGTTAAGGTTTGAATCGGCAAAGGCTGTTAAGGGACAGATTATTGCCGACTTCATTACTGAACATCATGATACATCGATAAATTTGCTTAACATTGTTCCTTGGGTGTTATTCTTCGATGGGTCTTCATGCAACAAAGGTGGTGGAGCAGGTATCTTATTAATTTCACCCAAAGGAGAAACATTTGAGTTTGCTGTTCCCATTCAATCTGTTGTTACTAACAATCAAGCTGAGTATGAGGCATTGCTCAAAGGGCTCCAATATTTGAAAGAAGCAAAGGCCATTGCGGTTGAAATTTTTGGAGATTCAGAATTGGTCATAAAACAATTGAATGGTGAATATGAGTGCAAAAGTGATACCTTGAGGAATTACTATGAAGAATGCAAAGAAATATTGAAGAGCTTTCGGTCAGTAATTCTACAACACATTCCTAGGGGGGATAATGGAGAGGCAAATAGATTGGCCCAAAGTGCATCAGGTTATAAAGAGCTTCGAGAAGTTTTTGCTAATGATGTATATGCGTTCGGGAATAATCTGGCAGAGGATGATTGGAGAAAAGAGATTGCCGATTATCTGGAGAATCCATCCCGAAAGGTTTCTAGAAAGCTCAGGTATAAAGCTTTAAAGTTTGTTCTTCTTGATGATAATTTGTATTATAAATCCTTGGATGGGGTGCTGTTACATTGCTTAAATCACGAAGAAGCAAAAAGGCTGATGAGTGAAGTACATGATGGGTTGTGTGGAGCACATCAATCGGCCTATCGAATGAAGTGGATTATTAGAAGAACTGGATATTACTGGCCGACAATGTTGGAAGATTGTTTTGAATATTATAAGGGATGTCAAGACTGTCAGAGATTTGGAAACATTCAGAGAGTTCCGGCATCGGCTTTGAATCCCATTATCAAGCCATGGCCATTCAGAGGATGGGGAATAGATTTGATTGGCCAAATAAATCCTCCATCTAGCAAGGGGCATAAGTTTGTGCTTTTGGCAACCGATTATTTTACCATGTGGGTTGAGGTAATTCCATTAAAGAAGGTGACGTCGGAGAATATGGTTGAATTTGTTAAAGAACATATCATTTACAGATTTGGGATTCCTCAAACAATCACCACAGATCAAGGGGCTCAGTTTACATCTTCAGAGTTCAAAGATTTTGCTGAAAGTATGGGCATCAAATTGTTAAATTCTTCTCCTTATTATGCCCAAGCTAATGGTCAGGCAGAGGCTTCTAACAAGATTATGATTAAAATTATACAGAAGAAGATTGATCAGAAGCCGAGAAAGTGGCATTCGGTTCTCAATGAGGCTTTATGGGCTTACCGAATGGCTCCACATGGGGCTACGCAGACGTCTCCTTATGAGTTGGTGTATGGACATCATGCTATCTTGCCATGGGAAATACAATTAGACTCAAGGAGAATAAAGTTGCAGAAGGATTTAAGTTCTAAAGATTATAAAGATTTAATGATGGACGAATTAGAAGATTTGCATACGATTCGTCTCAGGGCCTTGGAGAATATTGAGAAGAACAAAATGCGAGTTGCTAAGTATTACAACAAGAAGGTGAAGGTTAAGCAATTTACAGAAGGTGATCTAGTTTGGAAAGCGATATTGCCGATTGGAACCAAATATGCAGCATTCGGCAAATGGTCTCCAAATTGGGAAGGTCCTTTCAGAGTGGTTAAATGCGTGCCTGGAAATGCATATATTTTGAAGACGTTATTGGGAGAAGAATTTGCTTCTGCTATAAATGGAAGGTATTTGAAGAAGTATTATCCCAGTATTGAAATCGATCGATGATTGATATGTTAAATTGCTAAACAGCCGATGTTCGGGAAGAAATCGTCTTTAGAAGGAAATTGACAGAGACATTGGAGAAAAAGAAAAATGGCCAATACTGAATGTATTGCCCTTAGCACAAAGTATGTTACATCAAGAGTTCATGCAAAAGATAAGTTTTATTGCCGAAATTCCATAAATCCCTAGTACAAACTACTGAAAGAGCCTGTTCAAAACAGACTGGGGATGAATGGAATCGGCAATGGCAGTGCCATGGCCATCAAGACGATCAATGGAAGCGTCAATGTCGTCGATATCTTCTGGGTTGTTGTTGGCAAAACCAACCGGCATTCTGGAATAGTCGGTGCCGGTGTGCGTCGACATAGCGACGAGACCCGCAGCGACGCCCAGGCGAACGCCATGGGAAGCCACTCCGTCGACACGACCTGCCACCGCACCAAGGCGTACCTCGGGTGTGTCCCCTTGGGCGTTCACCTTGTCCGCCAGCTCCTCCACCAGCGCCTTCAGTCGATCAAGTTCAGCATCACGCGCTGCAAAGTCACAAGGGGATAACAGATTAATGTCATTTGGAGGACAAGATTGAGATTGAGCAGATTGCAGGACTCACCATCAATGACTTCGAGCAGCTGCTTGCGCTCGTGCTGCCATTCAAGGTCAGCAATCCCGGCTTGCTTGGAGATAGCCTCCAACTCGCGGCGAGTATCGTCACGCTCCGCTTTGAATCGGCGGGCATCGCCGTCCGTGTAGCGGTAGTCATCCGATTCGAGAGATCGATCGGACGAACTCGAAGATGCCGCAGGAGCAGCGGCTGGAGCTGCAATTGGCGCACCAGCGCCGGCAATCCATTGGATTACCCTGAAAGAACAAAGAGATTCGTCAAGAAAGAGGAAAGAAATCTCGAGAAGAACAGAGAGAAGTAAGCAGCCAATCACCTGCGGCGAGCGCCGGCACGGCTTCCTTCGGCCTCATCGGCGGCCGGGCGCCTCCTGTTGTTGTCGGCCATTGGAAGTTCCTCGGAGTTACTGTGGATGGGGAAAAGAATGATCTGGGCCGGCAAGAACTTGGAAGACGAAGAACTTGGTGAAAAACTGTGGGATACTCGGTATGTTTATTTATAGAACCCGCAGAGGAAATCGTGGCTAAAGATCGTGGCGCGTATTCCGAAGAGTTCGGAAGGTGGAAAGGATTTTCCAGCCGATCAGTTCCCATGTCGTTTGGGATTCTTATCGAGTCGTATTCGGCTTTGACTGGATGAGATTCGGCTATGTCGTGGTTGAAGTGTTTTCGGGTCTAAGTGCTATTATGGCCAACTTTGCCGAATGAGTCATCCACAATGGAGAAAAGCAGAGTTAAGAGATGACAAGATTACAGGGTTGATAAAACATTCGGCTATCAAACTATTTGACACAATTCACACACCCAAGAACTTTGAGATTACATTTTTGGCATTTGATATCATGTTGCTAATGTTCTCTAATAAGTTTTTATCAGCTTCTTGGGTTCTGGTCAGGGCAGCAAGCTTCGCCTTGAGTTGTTTGTCTTCGTTTAGAGCTGCTAAGGCTTCCTTTCGCCTCCTCTCTGTTAGCTTGGGAAGCTCGACTATTTTCTTCTTGTCAGCTTCAATTTCGGCCGATAGATCTCTCAATTCGGCTTCAAGTGCAGCTTTCCTGATCTCCTTCATTTCAAGTTCAGATTCCAGTTTGGTCAATAATTCCTTGTCATTCTGGACTTGAGTATGCAGGTCTTTTACAGATTGCTTGACCAAAGTTCTCCTTTGCTCCAAGGCTGGTTGAGCAGATTGATTCTTCAGAGCTTGCTTCACTGCGATAAAATGATCATCCAATCTGGAAATTGGATCTAAAGAAGTCTTGATATCGGCAGGAAGATCTTGGTCAAATGATTCAAGCAAGTCTCTTAAAAGATCAGCATTGGTAACTTGTTCCCGAGTGTCCTTATGCAGAAAAGAGAGGATTTCCTTCAGTTTTGCTTGGTTCTCCTCTGATAAAGTTTGACCAGAAGAGGTTTCTTCTCCTTGTTCGGCAACTAGATCATCCACAGCAAATGAATAGCTGGGTGAAGAAGTGGTTTTCTCCTGAAAGAAGATTCTGCCGAATTATTGATGATCCATTGAATAAAGAACTGGAAGACTGGGTAATTATCTCTACCTCATTCCTGATCTCTTGGATGGAAAGAGAGGGCAGCTCGAGCTCAGGCAAAGATTCTTGTATGTCATGCTGAGGAGAGCTTGGAAGATCTTTTGGTGGAGAAGAGGCTTCTGGTTGAGGAACATCAGGTGAAGCTGAAGCTAGTTCTTGATGAGAAGGAGGACTCTCCAAGATTGGGTCTATTGAGATTTGCTCTGAAACTGAAAAGGAATCAATGCCGATGGAGAGGAACTTTAAAGACAAAATAGTGAGAAATTTTACCAATCATTGAAGCATCGGCAGGACCTGTACTGATTGCTGGCTGCTGTTCTCTGGCCTGAAATCAAAAAGAAATAAAGCTGAGCAAAACACCAAAAGCATTATAGTCAAAGAAAAAAGACTCTGACCTTGATTTTGCTACTTGTTCTTTTCTTCTTTACAACTGAGGGAGCAGCTATAAGGAGGGTTTTTCTCTTGACAGATGATGGTCTAGTGAGTATTGGATCTGAAGAAGCTTGTCTAGCCATCAGCCGAGCCAAGGTAGGAGATTGATGCCCCAAAGTAGATATTGGGCCTGCGGTTTTGTATAAGATTACTCTGGCAAGGGGGGCAGGTGTTATGTCCTGCAAAATAATAGAGTCAGAATCGATTGGAGTCAATGTTATGAAGACAGATAAAGGAATAAGCATATTACCTCTGCAGTTGGCTGATAATCAGGCATTAACTCAAGGCAGAAGGGATAGATTAGCATATTGAAGATATGATCATGGAATTCTTGCCACCAGAGAGTGAAGGAAGGATGGGCAGATATTATTGGCACAAAAGGATCAGGTGCATAAATAGTTCCACAGCATTTATAGGTGAAAATCCTTCTTGTTTCTGTGGAATCCTTGACTATTTCTCTAGGCCTGAGGAATTCATGGAGAAATAGCCTAGGGGGCACTTGGCCACATCCCAACTGTCTAGCCATCATGTTTGGCTGATAATATTCATAAGTGCTTTGGACTAGCCTCCCTCCACAGAATTCGGCTGGCAGGATGCAGGGCTGGATGAAGGCATTAAAAATTGCTACAGATTGTACATCAGTGCATCCAGTCTCAAAGCTGAATTCGCAAGGGAGAGTAAGATTGTCATTGTCCGAATATGGGAACCAAAGAGGATTGGCAAAACCTCTGAAGAAGAGCTCAAACAGTTCACCAATGTTCTTGTTGATAGGTACAGTGGAGGCAGCTTCTCCATAGGTTTGACAACCTTTGGTTCTCCGGGTTTCTCCTTCTTTATAATTGATTGAAGGGAAGTCTCGGCTGTTGAGATCAATAGCAACGATTTGGTGCATGTATAATTGCAGCCACATTTGGACAAACCACCAGGGACCATTGACACAGGGGATCTTCTTGCTAGTGTGCATCAGGTGGGTGGTTTGGTTGAGCATATGGTAAACACTTCCCAGGAGGTATTTCCCAAGTGGGATGACTTTTCCAGCAGCCAGCTCTTCGGACATCACGATATGATTCAAGGTTGGCTCATTGGCTTTGCCACAAAAGACTGATCTGCATAGCCACATGTTCAGGAAAGCTCTGTATTCGACATCAGTCAGAGGACCATCAGACATATGATTCTGGATATATCTCTTGTATCCAACCCCTGTTCTTACTCCTGTCTGCTTGGAGGAACCTTTATGGTCATATGGGTACACAGTTCCTGTAACATTCAGGCCGGTCATCATGTAGACATCGGCTAAGGTAGGGGACATTGGGCCATGGCCGAAAAGAAAAGCATTTACACCATTGGACCAGAAGTGGCAAGCTGCGATCAGAAGGTTCTCATTCTTTGGTGTTTCAGCTAGAGATAGCTCCAAGCAATGAGAAATACGAAGACTGTCCCAATTCTGCGTCTGGGGACTTTTATCGTCAGAAATCCTTTTGTACCAATTTCTCCATCCGGCAATTGGGGGCAAAGGCCAGTTCTTGAAGGCGTCTTGCCACTCATGAGGTTTTGTCAGTGAAATCTTAAAAGGAATCCGCTGAGATTCGGCCGCAATGATTTCAGAAGGATCTGAATCTCCTACGGGACCGAGGAAGTAGGATGGAGATTTTTCCTCAACAGGGATGAGGATTTCGGTAGCTAGGGCCTATCAAGAATGAAAGGGGATAAGAAGAAATTTAAAATGCAAATCGAAAGAAGGATGCCGAACATGCTTGAGGGGATTGAAGTTTACCTGGAGAGCAAGATCTTGGTCCGCCATTTGAAGGTTGGATCTTGGAAGTCGATGACTTAGGGTTCGGATCCGGATGAGAGCTCTGAAGATTCAAAAGGAGAAGCGGGTGCCGAGCAGAACTAACTTGGAAATGTTAAGTGCTTCTGGTCAATTCCGAGATAAAAGTTACCTCTTATCCCGAAATTGAAGGGGCATGTGTTGACACCAAAAATTGGCACCAGGAAGAGGCTGACGTGTGGGCCGGAGTCGTCGAAGAGATGTCATTCGGCAAAGGAGTTTTTTCCCAGAGGCATTCGGCAAAGACGTTCTGCGGTCGGGAATGCGTCGTCATTCGGCAGAGGCATGGTTCCGCAGGTAAAAGCGGTAGCATTCGGGAAGGCGCGATGACGTGGAAAAAACATAAGGAAAAGGCCGGTTCGAACAAGGAACGCAATATGGGCATGAAGATCCGTCATTTATTTTTAGAAACAAGTGTTGTAGTCGTGTCCGACTAGGAGTTGTATCAAGACCTGGGTATAAATATAAACCCATGGCAGCTGTAAAAATGGATCCAATCCAATCAATCACACAACAAACCGGCCCCGTGCCAACATCGAGTCCTTTAGTCGAGTCGTCGAGTTCTTCGAGAGGAGTCATCGATCCGTCGACCTCCGTAAGTACCGGCAACCTTGTATCATGCTTAGTATCATGCGGTGGATTTAAGCTTTGATGCAAGTAGTCTTGTTACCATGCTTAGTATCATCCGGTGGATTTAAGTTGTGGTCTCAAGAAGGTTCCTCTGTTAGGTCATGAGCCATGCGGTGGGCTAAGATCTAGTATGGACCAAGTTATCGGCTCTGTTAGATTTCGGCAAGATCTAACAGATTCATTAAGTTACCCCGTGTTGCTTCGTTTTTACTATGTGCTTAATTCATGCAACACACCTTTGCCCAATCTAGATCGGCTAGAATCGGCTTTACTTCACGATGTGACGAATTATCCCCTCACAGCCGAGTCCGAAACCGATCTAGGTTGCCACGTGTCGCGGGTTCGAGCTTGTCGGCATCGTGTAGATCTTGACAGAACCGGGTATCATGCGGTAGATGCAGATTTTTGGGTCGTCTTAGAGCTAATCATCCGGTGGATTAGAATTCGATTCGATCTGATAGATTTATCTTTACCGATTAGGCTTGTTCCTTCGCCATGGACCCCGATTCGGCTAAATAGCCGCATTCGGTAGTGCTCTCACGAGTGAACATGTGTTCGTGGGTTTGCATTGGACAATGAATGCTTTTAGCCTTTCACGATTAGATTGTATCATGCGGTGGATTGATTTAATCTGATTGGTGGTGTGGCCTCAAACGAGTTGTATCATGCGGTGGATTAACTCGTTCGTTGCCATGCTTGACGGGTGCTGCTTTCGGCCTATGCATTCTTGTTTTCAATGTAAATTCGTGACTGTGTTGTGGGTTCGTAATTAAACATTGAATGCTTTTAGCTTTTCATGATTAGACTGTATCATGCGGTGGATTGGTCTAATCTGATTAGTGGTGTGGTCTCAAACAAGTCGTATCATGCGGTGGATTAACTTGTTTTGTTATCATGCTTGACGGGTGCTGCTTTCGGCCTATGCATTCCTTGTTTACTGCGAATTTATGATCATGTTTCACCTTTTATTTATCTTTCATGCTCTGTTTCTCGTTAATCGGCTATGAGTATGTGTTACAATGTTCATTCGGTTGAAAGCCGATTTTTCGTCATGCTTACGTCACGCATTCGGCAGTGCGCTCCTTGTGTGCCTTGCCGATTGCCGAATGTGGCTTTAACTGCCGACAGATAGCTTGTCCGTAGCTATATGTCTCTCGAGATTGGCTTCAACGCCGCAAATATGGAACTGTCTGGTCTCACCCGGCACGTTCCAGGTTTTTGATCTAAACCTTTTTGTCCCTTTGTTAGTTTTCAGGCAAACTGACTGGCACGCTTCCGGATTCAAAAGCCCGGGCCACGTGTGAAGCCAGCTAATTCGGCTTGCTGTGTGCTTGGCGTGAGGTGCAGATTTTACGTCAACAGATAGAATGCTGACATTGACAAGATGACAGTTCCCAAAAAAACATGTGCTATGCTGCCTCAACAAATTTACAAAGAACTCAAGTTTCTTATTTTTAATATTTATGCCACATAGTATTTGGTTTTATTTGTTTTATAAAAACATTATTTTACTAATTGAAACCAGTTTTTATTCACTCCCCCCACCCATTCTTTATCCCTATTATCCCACGGTCCCAGAATGTTTTGCCGCGTCAAAAGTGAAATGAGTGTGTAAAGAGAATGGTAGCCGTCGTATTTTGCGTCTTAGCGCGTGAAAAGAGAATGGGATGCACCGGCCTTTGCGTTTTGGCGCGGGAAAATAAAAATATGCAAGAAAACGGGCGGGGGTGGTGGACGTCCGCAAAAAGAGAATAGGCAGCTCGGTTTTTCCAAAAAGGGAATGAGGAACGCGCGCGCGGGTTGCACATATTCCATTCCGGGGCTGTCCGCGGATCGACCTCACGGAACGCTCCGTGCGGTCGACCGCAAACCAGAGATGCCGAACTCATGCTGCATCCTTCGCTTTATTGACTGCATTCTAGCTCCTACTGCACCTCGGATCCCTATGCTTATCGCGCCGTGTGGTCTATCGTGTCATCATTTAGAGGCACTAGTACATATTTAGGCCAAGCAAAGGAGATGTTAAGCAAGAGATCTTAGGATGTACTGTACTCCGTAAATATAGGACTATATAATGAGTTTTGCAAAAGTAAAGGACTCGCTAGTAAATTCTACTGTGACAAAACTCCAAAAGGCACACACAACACTAGTAAATTCTACTCCCGCCCGTCAGATACTTGGAGATCCTGCTATGAGCGTAGGCAAAAGCGACAACTTGAGTCCTCTCTGCGGCAAACCGAGCCACTCCTAATAGCTCCTTTGTCCTCATGTTCACCGCGCTCACCCACGCCTTGTCGTCCACAGGGAAGATCTTGTTCATCAAGTAGACGGTGCCGTCGTCATCGTCGCTCAAGCTGAGTACCGGATGGCAAATGTCAAGGCCCTTGAAGGGTGATAGAGGCCGGCCTTCATTGTCCTTAACCCTAGGCAGCAGCTCAAAATGTGGGTTCTTGTCGACGCATATGTCGTCGGACGCGACCTCGAATTCTACTCTCCAATCTTCCCAAGAAGAGTTTGCTGCCGCAATCGAGTTAGCAGCGACCACCGGCCTGCTGTATCTGATCAAGGCCATCCAGCTATCGTCGGCGTAGCCACGGCTCCTGTAGAGGCTACGATCCCATATGATCTCGAACTCGACATACTTGATGTGACCTTCGATGATGGCAATGTCCCGATGGAGGCCGGCCTCCTCGTCCCGCAGACTGTCTGCTTGCAGCCTCGGCTTTGGCAGTGGTACATAGCTGAGGTTCGGATTGCCCGTGAGCACGTCACACAGGAGGATGCCCCGCCAGAGGTCGACGAAGCCCATGGTGCCAGCTTCTCCTCCTATGGTGATCACCTTGCTGTTGAAATGCAAGAAGCATATTTGTTGCTTTTGCAGCTGCCGTTGGTCCAGTGTCACGATCTTGATACTCCAAGCTTGCAACCTGGAGTCGTAGATGATAAGAAAATACTGCCCGGGTCTGTCCTTGAAGCTCTCGTCGGCACCGAATTTGAGCCGGACGGCTGGTTCGTCGATGCCACAGAGCGCGGCGACTATAAAGTCATCTTTTTTGACGCGGTGAGGGCGGCGGCGCAGGCCGGAACTGCAGCGTAGGAGGCCCACCTGATCGTAATCGAAGTAGCAGCGGCGGCCCGGGGGGCGCGGGAGCCGCTCGAGCGACGGGCCGCCGTCCTCGGCGCCGTTGGCCTGGTAGACGTAGTACTCGCGGTCCCTAACTAGCTCCTTCTCGGGGCTGACGACGATGCGGAGGAGGACGAGGTTCCCGTCCATGGCGATGACCTTGGGCTCGATGGGGAACTCCGTGTGGCCTCTCCCGGGGCAGAAGACGCAGAAATAGGAGACGCACGGCGGGCGGGCGAGGAAGAAGGTGACCTGGATCTCCTTGCCGGACTCCGAGCGTGAATAGGCGGTGGTGGCATTGCGGTGGTCGGCGACGTAGGCCTCCAGGTCGAGGAGGACCCAGGGGATTCCAGCAGCGGCATCGCCATCGTCCTTGGGGCGGCGCCAGAGGGCAGGCGGATGCAAGGTGGCCTTCTCCAATTTGATAAACCGCTTGGACATCTCGATTGATCGCTTTCTGTTACCTCCGGCTCCGGTATAAGTAGAGGAGAGGAGGGAGCTGCGGCGGCCGGACGGGAGACGAACTAGGGAAGATGTCAGCGTCGAGTCCGGCTCGGACGAGGCTGGATACTAACGATGGAGTCCTTAATAAGGATGTTAAATTACATTATCTATATCCAATACGAAATTACACTTTAACTACCAATATTCATGTAAATTCTTTATAAAGAGTAAAGTATTATGGGTGAATCAAAAATGGATTTGGTATTTAGGAGATAAGGTTTTTAATATTGGAGTATTTTACTAGTTTTTTTAAATACTGAACTAGTTTAGATGTAGGATAATATGAAGCAACAATTTGAAGCATTCTAAAGTAAAGTTTGGATGCCTCTAAGACAATTTTCCTCCAAGGAACATGACACAGAATCAAGAGCAAGAGCTCATTTGCATTGCAGAAACGATGTCCCCACAAATCCATCACCTATCTGAAGCTTCTTGTGACTCGTGAGTTCAACAATACTTGCAGTGATAAAGAGGCACATGGAAAACAAGTGAGGCCTTACAACTTCTATTGATCAAGGCAGCACTTCTATGGTGCTTTCACCTTGATCACATCCACGGCAGAAGGCACCAGTGAGAAAATGCAGAGCTGCTGCATCTTTGCTTTCTTATTGACTGACGACTGTTCAAGTAAGCTTTTTTTCGCGAACGTGCCTGAGCACGTGTTTCATTAAGAGGACTGTTCAAGTAAGCTCAGAAAAGGCAAAAGAGAACGATTCCTATGCCCTAGTCACTAGTGATGAACCGTTCTCAAGTTTTCTGATACGTTTCTTGAAGGCAGCCCCATTGATTGTGCGATGCTTCTCACCTCAGCAATCATAGCCACAACGTCGTTGAGTTTGTTAATAGCAGAACCAACTCCCTGCAGTCAGTGGAACAAAAATCGGCTTTTGTAAAAACCACATCGCTGTTTTTTTTTCAAAGAAAACTTCAGGTATATATTAGTAAATACCACTCCAGCAGCTCCTGCAGTTACTGCCATTGGTGCAGTCACCGAGCTTAAGCCTGATGAGCACATCACTGGAATGCTGACAGCCCGAGAGATGGAGTATGCTGCGGCCAGTGTCGGTGTTGCCTGCCAATTTTAACATTAGTTTTTAATTACGGTGCAACAAAAAATCAACTAGATACAACACACTATCTTTTATTACAGGTTTATCATACCTTTTCAATTAATCCAAGCACTCCAGGCTTTGTTGGGCTAGAACATTTCCCACCCTCAGTTTGGATGATATCAGCGCCTTCCTCTTCGAGTAGCTCTGCAAGTCTCATCTGCATCCCAATAAACATCGAAATTAGCCCAGTCTAAAGCATGTATCAGTTATTTTCCTTCCAGAAGACTTGTTAACTAAGTGCACTGGTCTGCTATGAATATATACCTGATCTGGCAGGCTCAGTGTGTGAGGAACTGTTACTGATAAGGTGATGCCTGGAAGCATCTTCCTGGTTTCCCTTGTCAGCTTCAGTATCTGAAATGAATTATACATGTAACTTTCTCTCAATATTCAACATGTGGATTATGTTTCAGTAAGCGATCCAAAATTAGCAAATTTAACAGCTTTGAAATGGGGTGGGGGGGTTAGTGAGCACCTGCTCAGAAGAGAACTCAATGCCCATCTCGTAAAAGGAATCATAGTTTCCAATCTCAACCTGCAAGAAAGAAGGTTTATGGAAGGATTTTTAAATGCCTTTTTCAATTTTTTGTGTAGTTCTCATCCAATGTTTATAGCCTGACCATTTTAGCTCCAGCTTGTATGGCAGAATGGAATGCTGAAGGATCTACAGACGAGACACAAATCTGCAATATGAAATGCTCAAATGCATTTAGACTAACCAACTCTGCTTCCGGATAAAACCGATTATGACTGACATCCTAATCAAACCTATGAATGGATAGCTTACCGGAAGGCTGGTAAGATCCAGAGCAAGCTTTACTAAGTCCGCATCACATGCTATGTCAACATGGGTGGCGCCTCCCTGCAGCCATTAAGAAAGGTACATCAAATTTGTTATGATGACTGATGAGTGACATTTCCGTCCAAATATGAAAAGATCATGAATATAATAGCATGCATCTTTTATACTTGAAGTTGAATCTAATATATTAATATATGGTTGCTGATCCAAGGTGAGATAAGTAACATCTTTATTTTCTGGTTCAAACAAATTTTACCTTACAATTTGCTAAATGAAAGAGGCCCTTCTAATGGACCCCTTCCAGATTTTGCATGGCTGATAGCGAAACTTTAAACATTATAATAATAAACATTGAAAGATAGATTAAAATTTGCTGAGACTTTTCTTAGACAAGGTTTGCATAACTAAGGCATTTTTAACTAAACTAGGTTGCTTCCTTGTTTTTCTTATAAAGTTCACATATATTGGAAAACTATAGCTAATATAGGTTGCTTCCTTGTTTCCAAAGAGGTTTACTGTATTTCAAGAGAGTAGGTTGATGATACAGCTAACTTGCTTTGATAATGATTTCTCCTGAGATACTTCATAATGAACATACTGGATGAACGCTAAGGAGTGCTGTTCCGGCACATCTGATCCTGAGTTGTGACCTGCCGTGTAATTTTGGAGTTCGTTGTTGAAAAAACCATCAGTGACGCAATTTTTTATTATGCATACCTCTAGAAGACAGCAATATATACATAACATGTTTCGTGATTGCTTTCGATACTATTTTCATGTTTCTATACAAAGGAACCAGGCAAGACCTTCTCGTCCTCATTTTTAACATTATTTAGTCTCAAAGAAGTCAGCAAGAACGAAATAATAAACATTGAAAGATAGATGCATCATCAACACCTTATCTGCAGCTGTGACAACAGATGCAACATTGCTCATGTCGAAGTTCTGTAGCCCGGAAATGATCTGCATAAGCCGGTCAGTATCAGCATTCAGTAAGGAAAACCCATCCAAACACGAAAAATACCATCGGCTTATGCTGAAGAAGACGGCAGTACATCTGCACATTTCTACTCTACGGAAAGTAACATGTGCAGCTTGCTGCATCCTAATGCTATGTCGGGAACGCACACATTTCATATACTTTTTTTCTGAAAAACAAATGAAGCTCGTGTTCCAAATGGTGCGTAAACGTTGGCATCAAAAGATAAGGTGAATGAGACACAGAGAAAGATAAACCTTGAGAGCCTTGTTCTCGCGGAAGGCCTTGAGGACGGCGTCCTTGTTGGCGGCGTCAGCGGCCGAGGCGCGCACGGCGAACAGTGCTCGTGGCGCCCGCCGCGCCGCTGCCCGGCTCGCCACCGGCTGGCACTTGGCCGCAGTGAAGGACGGGGCGTGGAGAAGTCCAAGTGAGCCTGGTGCTGCCATTCTTGCTCAGCTGCTCCCCTTGTCCTACCGCTGCAGATTTCTGAGAAGGAAGGAGAAAGAAATAAGATGACACTGCACAGAAACGGATGGTGCAAGTGCAAATATCTGCCTGACACTTCAAATATCTTGTTACAAGGTTCAGCAA
The DNA here is from genome assembly GCA_033239725.1 of Echinochloa phyllopogon. Classification (NCBI taxonomy): domain Eukaryota; kingdom Viridiplantae; phylum Streptophyta; class Magnoliopsida; order Poales; family Poaceae; genus Echinochloa; species Echinochloa phyllopogon. The sequence continues at coordinate 15,244,740 of BTCW01000003.1, read as the reverse complement.
GACGCCCCTTGGTGTTTACAATCCTTGCAAACTAGTCCTCGGCCGTCAGATAATCACGTTGGTCACAGTCTTTTAGTGCAGAGGTTTCATTTGAGGAATTGAGGTGGTGGTATTCACACGTCAGATAAAGCAGGAGCAAAATTACAACCTTAAACCAGCAAGTCAAGCTTGTTATGACATAGTCCATGAATCGTTGACACAAATTCCTTAATCCCACGGCTACAAATTATTCAGCAGATACATAGAAATTTTCAAATCCAGTACGCCATTCCGGCGAGCACCTTGCCTGCAGCCTGCCTCACTTGCCAATGCCGTTCAGGCGCTCAACGACGGTGATCAGTCCCTGCAAGCTCATGTCGCCGTCGCCGTTGGCCACCATCGCCGAGAACATCTGCTGATACAGCGCGGCTCCGGGCAGCACGTTCGCCTCCTCCCCGCCGTCCCCCACCTCCAGCGCCATCCCGAGGTCCTTGACGATGTACCGCACGCTGCCCCCGGACGCGAACTCGCGGCGGAGCGCGCGGTCGCCGAAGATGTCCATGACGCGCGAGCCCGCCGCGCCCTTGGACACCGCGCCGAGGAACAGCGGCGCGTCGAGCCCCGCGGCGTTGGCGAAGGCCACGGACTCGCCGAGGCCCACCACCGCGCCGGCCACCGCGATCTGGTTGGCGATCTTGCTGCTCTGGCCGCTGCCGGGTACGCCCATGTGGGTCGCCTTGCCGAGGTGGGCGAAGAGCGGGGCGAGCCAGGCGACCACGGCCTCGTCGCCGCCGGCGAAGATGGCCAGCGTGCCGTCGCGGGCGCCGACGTCGCCGCCGGAGACTGGCGCGTCGACGGCGTAGCAGCCTGCCGCGCTTGCGGCCGCGGCGATCTCGCGCGCGAGGGAAGGGGAGGAGCTCGTGCAGTCCACAAGCACGCCGCCGGGGCGGAGGCCGGCGAGGGCGCCGGTGGCGGGGTCCAGGACGACCGTGCGGACGTCACTGGGGTTTCCGACCATAGTGAAAACCACATCGGATGCAGCAGCCACGGCCGCCGGCGGCGACAAGGCTCTCCGCCTTGGCCGGCGTGCGAGCGTACGCGGTGACAGCGAACCCAGCCGCGAGGAGGTGCTTGGCCATGGCGCCGCCCATGACGCCGATGCCGATCCACCCGACACGCGTGGCGCCCGGCCGCACCGGCGCCGTGAAACCAAACGCCGCTGCATCCACCTTCCGCTCTTCCGCCATGAATCCCCTCCGGAGCTACTCTCAAGCTACCAATTATCCAAAGCTCCTCGCTTTTTTTTTCTTTTTTTGAGTGGACTGAGGGCGTGAAGAGGAAGGGGGAGAGAAATCAGAATGATGGGAAGGAAAGAAATAAATTGCAATTCCGTTTTCTTTAAAAAAAATCGACACGATGACGACATGCATAATAAACAAACAAGAACTCATTGGGTCCCGTCTCCCAGAACGCAATTTCTTTCATCACAGCATCCCAAAGCACGAAATTAAACTAATCAACTGCCAATTGACAATGCAAATTTCCATTTTGTACTGATGAAAGGTGGGAATTTTTACAGCAAAATGATCGACAGAAGAACTGAAGAAGCAGTAAAAAAAAGATGGCATTTGTTACACGCCAGGCCAAGTTGCAATGGTGAAGGGGGAGAAGAAACAGCTCAGAGGTGGCAGCCGCAGCAGAGGAAGAAGCACGAGAGCGCGAGGCCCAGCACGACGGCCTCCACGACGTACATGACGCGGAACGTGACCGCGTCGACCACCGCCGACGCCGAGCCGCTGCGCAGGCTGAGGGAGGACAGCCCCGGGAGGCGCTTCCACCGCAGCGACAGCGAGCGCGACAGCGACGACGCCAGCCTCGACGCGCCGGCGGCGGACGGGGCGGCCATCCTCCAGCGCCGGCTCCGGGGCAGGTACTCCCGCGGGATGAGCTTCTTGAGCCACCCGCCGCGAGGCCGCGCCGGGCTCGCCGCCGCCTCGGCGGCCGGGGATATGGGCGCCGTCTCCGAAACCGAGGCCGCCCTCGCCGGCGCCACCGCGTCCACCTCGATGGCCATTGGCGGCGCTGCCGTCGTGGAGGGTTTGGTTTGGCTGGTAAAGATTGATCGGGTTTTGGTTGGGAAAACTGGGGAAAGAAACGTGGAAGGCGACGTGCTCTGCGGTTGCGGCCTGCGGGGAGTGGGAAGATTTGGAAGGAAGACCGGGAATATATGGGAGCCGGGCAACTGGCGTCTGGCGGAGAAGGTTTTTGCTTTGCGCCTTGCCCCCTGAGCTTCCATTTTATAGTGATACGGTCCTTGACTTTGCTTTGAGTCCAAGGCAATAGCGAACGAACGTTAGGCCGTGTTTCTTTCGAGACCCGTAGTTAAGGGTATTAAATATAGTCAGTTTAAAAAATCACCTTCACAACATTGGACTATTTTGCGACACCTATCTAATGAGGCCTTTGACCGCACGATTAGAGAATGATACTGTAGCATTACTGTAGCAAAACATGGATTAATTAGGCTCATTAGATTCGTCGCGCAAAATTGCACTTATCCCTAAAAGGGTTTTGTAAATAGACTTCATTTAGTACTCCATGCATGTAAGATTCCCTTTGAAATTTTTTTTCCAAGTTGGAAAGAAACACGGCCTTAGGCTGTGTTTGGATCCTAGGGACTAAAATCAAATAAGTGATAATTAGTAGCATTAAACATAAATTAATTATAAAACTAATTGCATAAGTCATATCTACTCCGCGAGACGAACCTAACAAACCTAATTAACCTATAATTAGTACATAATTATCAAATTATTACTGTAGCATTATATTGTCTAATCATGGCCTAATTAGGCTTAATAGATTCGTATCGTAAATTAGTCCTTACTTATGTAATGTATTTTGTAATTAATCTATATTTAATACTTCTAATTAGTATTCTTTCATTCGATGTGACGGGACTAAAATTTTAGTCCGGGGAACCAAACACCCCCTTAGTGTTGCAAACTGGCACCGGCGAATAGCGTTGCACATGATTTTTTTAGGGTAGATGCACATGATTTTTTTATGCAGGGGAGAGATCATAGATGTAGTAATGCTGGCTTTTTTCTCGAACCATTTAGTTGTGCTCCATTTACTTGGATACATAATATTATTTATTTTATTTCTAAGTCAAACTTTTCTGATTTTAATCAAATTCATTAGAAAAATGCATTAATACATGTAGTACCAAATAAATGCAGTTCAAGACATGTTTCATGGTGAATTTCAGTATTTGTAGATGTTGCTACTTCTTTTCTATAGGCTTGGTGAAAACTAAAAAAGATTGGCTTCAAACAAAACTAAATCGGCCTAAATTTAGAACGGATAAAGTATTTTCTTTTTGACAAGGTGTCTAAATTGATTTCCTTCGAGAAAGAACTCGATGAAGTAGAAACTATGGACTTATCAAACTAAACAATTCAGAAAGCAAACATGGTGTTGACTAAACATTACAACTTCTACAAGAGTTCTAATGTCTCCTAACAAATATATAGTGCTTAGCATTTTTCACCGGTGACCTGCAAAGTTTTCAACTATATTTTTATTTGTATTTCCAAATCTTTTGATGAATCACCACCAAGATCATTTCCAACAAACATATTGCCAACAGTTCTACCGATACTATGAAACTAGAAATTGTTGCCATTTCACATAGAAACCTTTTTGGAGAAGATTATCGCTCCTGTAGTGACAGGAGTCGCCTTGCAGCTTCAGGAGTTTTGTACATTCTGTTCATTATTACTAGAAAAGAAAACTTAAAGCCTCAAATTGGGCGGATCATATGTCCTTGTGTGCTTGCAAGTGAAGAGTGGGTTGCCCTTTCGCAAAAAGAAAAAGAAAACGAAAAAAGGAAAACAAGTAAAGAGTGAGGACTGAACTACTGAAGAGCCGGGGGATGACACATGGCAGAGTATCATCGGGGCAGTCGCCGATAGGGATGAAAGTGGTGTGGATAGTTTCCGCGTCCGATCCGATCCGAAACCGAATTTTAATGATATGGAGAAGAGTTTTGGATATCCGCGCGGATATGGATAATCCGAATCCGATTCTGTGTGGATGCGGAGTAGGATATGGTTCTAGTGAAATCCGATGGATATGGATTATCCGATAATTGATTGCAGATTATCCGAAGCTTATAATAGGATATCCGACTACTTTTGTGAACCTACTATAATAAAATTTAAGCCCAACCCACATATATACATAATATTTTATAGCCCACAAACCCTCAGGTATATTTATCACACAAAAATACACCGGTGAAGTGTGAAGTACCACTGTCAACTGTTAAGGTTACTTTAGTTGTGTCGTAAACTACAAAAGGGGAGTATTTTTCATGTTATATTATTTTATTGTGGTTTTCGTTAGAAAATATTCACCATCATAAAAAGTTACACAAAAGTATGTATTATCCGTCTATTTTAATCCGCTTCCGCACCGACTCCGATCCGCTTCCGTACCATCTCCGATATCCGACAAAATCCGTATCCATAACCGTATTCGGGTAATATCCGCTCCGCTCCGCATCCGACGAAAAAAGGTGGATGAGGATATGGTAAAGATATTATCCGCTCCGATCCGATCCGTTTTCATCCCTAGTCGCCGAGACAACGACCCCTCTGCGACGAGTTTGGTAGGCCAGGGGGCGAACTGCAAAACGCGTTGCTTTACAACTGTCCGAGCCATACAGCTACAGCTCTGCGACAGCAAGGGCGCGCGCGGACGGACGGCTAGCGAACGCGCGCAAGGAACTTTGTACAGTTGCACGGCGGACGCCTCGCGGCAGCCCACCCACACCGTGCGAGCGGCTGGAGCCGCGCTGGCCGATGGCGCGCCCAAACGACTCGGGCGCGGCCGCAGCGGCGTGCAGGCTGCAGGCAGAGGCACCAGCCACCACTCCACCAGGCTTACCCGGCCACCCAGCGCAGCAGACCATCTGTTACGTCTTCTCCCTGTGCCAGCGTACCTCATGCGATGCCGATGCCTTCCCGATGCCAGGCGCGGCGCGTCCCGGTTCCGCCCTACCCGGCATGCCCGTGCTGTTGTTTTCCTTTCCGCCCCTCGTTTCCTTCGCTATCGCGGGAACGGTCGCAGTCGCGCTCACGACTCGCCGGGGACGAGGCGTGAGCGCGCGGCGCCCACGCAACGCGACGCGACGAGCTTGGGAGCCGCGCGCGGAGTCCGTGCAACCCAACCGGGGGGTGGATCAACGGCACGTACGGCGGAGCTAGCGCGGACGCTGGGGATTTGGCGTTGGGTTGGTAAGCCGGGTGGAGACCGGAGAGGCTAAGCAAGCGGCAAAGCCTATTCAGTTCAGCTGGGGCGACAGCTAGCTGTTGAGAACGACCTCACTGTGCTGGCTCTTCTAGAGATTTCTGTCCATCTTTTTTTATGCTTTCGCCTTTCAGCTTATAAATTCGGAGTATAGTACGCTACCACCATTCGAACCGTTGGAGTGCTTGGCCAATACTCCCTCCGTCCGTGAAAGAATGCAATTCTAAGGTTCAAAATTTGTCCAACAAAGAATGCAATTCTAGCATACATCATTAGTATGGGACCCACGATATATGGAGCCCACACAAAAATCACCCCTAAAAATCACCGTAGCTTCCTTTATCTCGATAGTTCCGCCTACTGCCCATTCTTTATTTCCAAAAAAAAAACTGCCCATTCTTTTGCTCTGCCGCTGCCCCCACCAAAGGAAGGAGTCCACCAGTCTACGGCACTTTCTATTCCCCATCTAAATCTTCCACTTCCTCTACCGAAGGTCTCTCTTCCCCACCTTGATCCAGACCTGCGCCCCATGGGTGGACGCGACTGTGGCAGGTCCCGTGGAGCCGGGAAGCCAGGAGGCCCCAGGATCCGCCGGTTCCATGCCCAAATCCGTGGAGGAAGGAAGCTAGGAGGCAGCAGCGCCGCTGGGAAGATGAGCGGGGGCGGCATCAGGAAGCTAGGTGCGCGTGGAGGCCGAATCGAAGGGCCCGGAGGTCGGATCGAAGAGGGAGAAAACTGGATCCTTGTGCGCGGTCATCGCATCGAGCGCGCTGGCTTGCGCATCAATAGCAATGGCGAGGTTTACGTCCCCGACTCGGAGGATGAAGACGCCAGCTTGGAGGTGGAGCATGTGGCCGCGAAGGGGGCATCTGCCGTGGAGGTGCTTGTGGGTGTGGGTCCTACTATGGTGGTGGCCGCGGATCGGGGTCCGGGCAGGGAGGTGGCTGCGGACCGAGGTCTGGGCATGGAGGTGCTCGCGGACGGGGCTTCGAGCATGGAGCTCGCCTCGGAGGTGCAAGCACGACTGGATATGGTGCTTGCTGGCATCGAACCAGTATACCATGGCGTCTTCACGAGCATGTACAAGGTTATGGTGCCTGCCTTCTTCAAATCCGACTAGTTCTCATGCTGTATGTTTATGTGGGATGATGTACTGTATTTCATGGGATGATGAGTGCTTCAGTACAATTGGGAAGTTCTTTTGTGGGATCTTGTAGAGCTTTTGGGGGATAATGTATAGCTTTTGTGGGATGACGAAGTGCTTTTGAGGGTTGTTGTAAAGGGATGTCGTAGCTTCTATGGTGTGATGTATAGCTTATGGGGATTGCTGAAGTGTTTATGTAGGATGTTGTAGTGTTTATGTGGATGATGAAGTGCTTATGAATATGTTGCTTTCACCTATTCCTGATGATGTTTGATTACTTTTGCCTGCAGCTTCAGACAGCATGAGAATAACTTTGATATGTTTTAGAGCTTTTTTTTTATTACTTTCATTTCACTTAAATTAATTTTTTCTGTTGCATTAAAGTTTACTCTTTGTCACAATATGTCTCTTTTCGTTCAATTTTGTGCACAATTTCCACTAGATATGTTACTGAACTTTTGCTTTTTAGAAAATGCATATGCTTTTTTATAACTAATTTGCGTGTATGGTCATGGATTTTGACATTTCTATTAAGTGACGGCGAATACAATTGAATGATATACGTGAACACTAGTTTAGTGACATTAAACATCACAGTAGCGTCAGCAGTTTAAATACACACATGTTCAGGCCTCACACACATGAACAAAATGAGTCTATATACACACATGTCTAGCAAAATGAGTGTCTTGTAAACCTAAAGCACCTACTGTAATTAGTCACCCAGGGACTGCTTCACACTCTCATATAGTTGAAAGGTCACAATTAAGGCATTTAGGAAGAATTTCCATGGCCTCCAATCTATCTTTGTTCATGTGAGGGATCTTGTACTTATTCCCTCCACCAGCCTTCATAACCTCAATCAAACAACCTTGTAGCGTTAGAAAAGCATTTCTTAGATTGTTTGGATTGTAGTCCTGAAACTCCTTCTGAACATTTGCAATTAATTCATCCATATTTCTAGATGTAGTCGTATATGTCAATGACTGAAGAGAAGCAAAGAACCCAGATCTAAGACATTCATATCAGGGGAATTAGGGAGTTGGTTCACGAGGCGGATGTCAAGGCCGGTTTGGGCTACTGCACGTGCAAAATGTTCATCATTAACCGGAACATGAGTCCTTGCATTGTCTTGCTGAATCCAAATTATTTTCCCTGCATCTTCTCTAGGCCAACAAGCAACAATAGCTGGCAGTAGTTTGGTTATCATAAACGACCGTATAGTATCTCTATCCACCTTCATTGTCTTGGTTACTAGTGTGCCCCTAGGTCTGTTATCACTTCTCCTTTTTGCCGGTTCCTACAATGAATGACAGACATTGTATGTTAGATTCAAAATAGAAAAACACAAACTAATTTAGGAAATGAAGCGTGTAGGATCTGCTACCTTTCTAATAAAAGGCCATATGCCTATCTTGCCATCAAATGTGCAATTTCCTTCATTGTCGTACCTAGGCTTGGCTACTGCTGTTAAGAACATAACCTTTTCAATGCAATTTTTGTTGTGGGCAGTCCTATATGGGTCCTCCTCTTCTGGCAGCAAGTAGTAAGTCTTATCCTTCTTTGTGGCGTAGAACCACTTCTCATCGAGGTGGATGATGTTTTCCATTTCAATAAACTTTGGTTCAGTTTGCAATGTACGCTGGTCTAACATTGAAAGACACCACCGCAACCTTTCTTTTTTATTTTCTTCCTTCAAATATGGTTTTATTGTGTTTGAGTGCCGTCTTAGTAACCCATCTTTGAACAATTCATGCATTGTGGATTTTTTCATCCCTGCAGCTTCAGCTAAAGACCTTATGGTACTCCTTTTGTGCAAGGGAATTGCTGCTATGTGTGACAGGTCTACATCAATTTTTTTCCGGCCACAATTCTTGGGCTTCCTTGAGCTGATATCAACAGGTATTCCATTTGCACGACATTGCTTCACTCGCCGCCAAATACGCCATACTGCATGGCGATTAACACTGAACAATTCAACAACTATTTTTGTAGTGTTTTTCCTTAGTTTTCCCCGATTACTTCTCTCAAGCAATGCTTCATATATCTGTTGTCTTTGAGTGTCAGTAAGATCTTTTGACCTCGATCTAGCACTTCCATTTGCATGTTGATCTTCTTCGTCGGTTGAGTCCCCCAACTCCTCTTCATCAAATACCATGTCCAGATCCCCGGCATAAACGCCATACTCGTGCAGTTGTTGCTCCTCCGATGTCTCGAAGTCACCGACATTGACTACTGTACAAATCAAATTCATAGGTAAGCTTTTTGTGTACACAGGGACATTAAAAAAAAAGTTGAACCATCTCCAGTAAGTATTGCAGTTATGAGAGTCCATTACCTAGGCTGGTTCTTTGTTGTGCCTCATGGATTTGGAAATTTTCTTCCTCATTTTCAGGCTGCTCATTCAGGTCTGGTAAAGCATCTCGTCCCTCAACTGATTTATGTGGATCATCAAAAAAGAGAGGAAGGCAAGGTAGTGAGATTAGAACAATTGTTCATATAAAAGTATTTATTGTGTTCATTAATTAAGAGTGATTGAGTCATGAAGTAATTACCTGGACTGATAAGTTGTTGCCCTCCAGCGAACCCAGCTCCATCAAGATGAAGATGTTGTTGCAAAAGGCCTTCATCATATAGTGGCATGTTGAGGTCTGGTAAGCCATATAGTGGCATGTTGAGATTAGAAATTGTTCATATAAAAGTATTGTTGTGTTCATTAATTAAGAGTGATTGAGTCATGAAGTAATTACCTGGACTGATAAGTTGTTGCCCTCCAGCGAACCCAGCTCCATCAAGATGAAGATGTTGTTGCAAAAGGCCTTCATCATATAGTGGCATGTTGAGGTCTGGTAAGCCATGTCCACCATATGGTGGTGGTTTGTTGAGATCCAAAGCCATGATGCTGAATGGAGGAAGAAAAAGGCGTTCAAGCTGGCTATCAGCCTTTTATAGGCCAAAGGAGGGAGGGAAAATGGCGGGACTTCAAATTTTGTGTTCTGTTGGTCGTGGCTGGGTGTAGAATTTTCCAGTGACGTCTTGATCCGGTGACTCACTCATACGTGTCTCTCATTTAAATATTGTTGTAAATGATCTCGTGCTCAGATTTGGCCATTGTTTAGGAGGCAATATTAAATTGGTGGTTTTGTACTCGCGTGCCTCGATTTTAACAATGGAACGTTGAAGAATAATTTAAGTGAGGGTATATTGGTCTTTTTACCTCTTTATTGGTGTGCGTGAAGAATGCTAGACTTGCATTCTTTGGCGGACAGAGGGAGTACTAGACTCGAGTTCTCTGGTTTTTCTTTTTAATGAAAGACTCGAGTGTTTTTTTTGGGTACCGGAAGACTCGAGTTCATTTGCCGCCAGTTTGTTGGTGCTGTTCGGCATATTCAAAGTTCTGATGAGGAGCGTGCACAGCATAGTCCAGAGCTCAGGACAGCTCAGTCTGTGGCCAAATGGATCATGACCAGTTCAAGGTTACAGTTAAGCAGCAGTTAAAATATACATGTGTTAGTCGTTGTGAAGGACAAGCCTGTATAATAATGGAATTTCGCATTCAGGTCGATATGCAAAACCAAGCAAGAAGCCAAGAACCAGCCCCGTCCCACCCAATCACAGAAGTAAATTAATGCTGTAGCCGTTAGTAGCTATCCATATCTATCGGTCCATTGTTGGCTCAACCTTGCCAGCTCAATTTTTTTGGTCTTTCTTTTCCATAGGCCATATAGTTGGCCACCGTGCCGTGCCGACACGACACGCAGCACGTCCGTGCCGTGTCAGCACGGCACGCCGGCGTGCCGCCGTGTCGGCCGTGCCGTGCCGGAGCGTGCTATGGGCCAGGCCTTCGGCCCATGACACGGCACATGGGCCATTTAACCGTGCCGTGCCGCCCATGGGCCGAGGCCATTATCACCGTGCCGTGCCGGCCCGTGGTACACCGGAGGAGGAGGAGGAGGGAAGGCTGGAAAGGAGGAGGAGGAGGAGGAGGAGGAGTGGCCGGCGCCCGACGAGGTGTCGAGGACTTGAGGTCACCGGAGCAGGGTCGACGAGCTCAAGGCGAACGGCGGCGGCGGCTCGGATCGAGATCGAGATCCAGATCGAGAGCCGGAAAGGAGGAGGAGTGGCCGGCGCCCGGCGAGGTGTCGAGGACTCGAGGTCACCGGAGCAGGGCCGGTGAGCTCAAGGCGAACGGCGGCGGCGGCTCGGATTCGAGATACAGATCGAGTCGAGAGCGAGAGCAGAGAGGAGAGAGGTGAGGGCTGCGGCGCAGGGGGGAATGAGGCTAGGGTTTGACCGGGGCGGGCAAGCCGTGGCCGCGGCCTTTATATGGCCGGGCGGACGCGGGGGGATGCGGGCTGGGCCGCAATTAGCCGTTGGGGCCTGGGGGGGCGTGCCGCGCGTGCCAGCCGTGCGGGCCAAGGCCGTGCCATGGGCCAGGCCGACGGCCCATGGCCCGCACGGGCCTTCAGGCCGTGCCGGCACGGGCCCGTCGGCAGGCGTGCCGTGCCGCCCATGGGCCGTGCCGCGGGCCGTGCCGCCGGCCCATGGGCCGCATGTACACATATAATAGGCCAGAGCATTTAAAAGTGGAGAAGAGACATGACAGGCAGCAGCATTGAGCACTGCAAATTGGGGTGGAGGATTATCACGACGCTTTCAGGCGCACCAACACGAAGATCCCGGACACTAAAAAATGGCCTAACAAGGCAGCAGCGGCGCAGACCGTGTTGAGATATGTTCTCCTACTCCTGCAAAGGGAAAGCTAGATGTATAGATGGATGCAGCTTCCGGTTAACAAAATCAAGCCCATTCCATTTGTCTATTGTTCGATGCAGGCGGAGGGGTGCCCACGGCAATCGCAGCACTGAAAATTGCCCCAGTGCAAGCCGGACAGGTGTAGTATGCTATTCTGCAACAACTGGTTGGGCCTGCACACAAGGGGGATTCCTGGTTAGGTGTGACCAGCGATATCTTTGTCTTGCTAACGAAAGCGAAGTTAACGCGCGGAAAACGATCTGCGGGAAATCACTTTCTAGCTGTGGAAGCATATAGCCTTGTTTAGTTTCAAAATTTCGCCCCCAAATTTATTATGCAAAAAGAAGATTCCCATCACATCAAAATATCATAACATGCATGGAATACTAAATATAGATAAAATCAAAAACTAATTGCACAGTTTTGTTGTACTCTATGAGACGAACATTTTGAGCCTAATTAATTAATTTTTGAATAATTTTTCACACATACAAACGAAATGCTACAGTGCGCAATGATTACGAAGAGACCTCCAACTCCTAAATTTGGTGTCCCAAATTTAGAAACTAAACAAGGCCTATATGCCCCTAGCGAAGCCACATGGATTTTCCAATGCGAATGATGGTCTCATCAATCACATCTTCTTTTGCCAGTGTGTTCATCTCTGCACTGCATATACGATTTCCTCGCTTTTTTTCTTCTCTTTTTAGCGAAGGAATATGTTCTGATAAATTTTCCTAGATTTAGAATGCATGCACTGGCCTGAAACCTGCTTTCACCGACTGCACGAAAACAGGGGCGGGGAGAATGAGAATAATGCGGGTTTGACGTTGGCTGAACCTTGAAAACCTTGGCAGTGAAGCGGCTCTTCTGTCCGTGCACCAGCTTCAGCAGAGCATGGAACCAAAAAGAAAAGATTGGCATTCTTTTGGGGAAATAAAAGAGAAAGGGGAAAAGAAAGCCCCCATCGTTGCTGAAGGAACTGCATTGCTTTAGCTTATGGGGAAGCAAAAAGTTAAAGGTCGCGGCGATGCACGCGCCCGGGATATGGGCTGTGTTCCCAAACTTTCTTTCTCTAAACTTTATTATTCACCTATCACATCAAATTTCATCAAATCTCTCTCCTCATGAACGGAGCACTAAACATGATTAAATAAAAAAAATAGGTGTATGATTTTGATATACACGACGACACGAATCTTTTGAGCCTAGTTAGATCATGGTAGGATAATATTTACCATAGACAAACAAAAAGTGTTACAGTGCGTTACAATGTCTGATGTGACTTTTTCACCGTATTTTCCTCTTTTCACGAACTAAACACATCCATGCACAATTGGACGCCGTACTCGCTTGCCTCCATCTCCGGGGCCTTCAGCTCCAATCCAAAGCGCAGGCTGAAATCACGCGGCGTTCACGCTTCTCCATCTCTAGATGTCTCTAGAAAATTGCTGCTGCCGGCACCCTGTCTCTCTCGTTTTCCTTTATCGGGAGAGACGGAGAGCCGCCGGAAATGGCCGCCCCGCGTAGCATAGGATGGCGCAAAAGGAAGAGCAGGATGGTGGTGGAGTCTGCCTTTTCTTTTCTTTTCTGCATTTGCGTCTTCAGAGTTGTGGAGACCGGGAGTCATCTAGGCTAGGCCACCCCCATCGACACGTCTGGGCAATTGGACACTCTAGATCGTTGTATATATGATGCTTGCACGGACCACATCTACGCTTTACATCTGAACACCATATTCAGAATTCAGACGAGCTCAACGTTCATCAGAGAACAATTTAAATAGATCATTTCTGCATAAAACATTGGCTAGGAATCCGGACGCGGCACACTAAAGGGGGCAGGTCATTCTGAGAAAAAGCACTATGATCGCTGAATCATTTCTGCATAAAACATTGGCTAGGAATTCAGTCGCGGCCCACTAATACGAAGTGAAAAAAAAATCGGGGTTTCTCACTTTTCGGCCCCCAGCACTGATACTGGACTCTGGGGATTTGGGTAGTACAATGATGGCAGAGCACGAGCGAGGGTGTATACAACTCTTGGCCACCGCTGTTCTGCTGTCTCCCTGCCTGTACGCATGAGTCATCACAACAAGGGAAAGGCGTTTCCGTGTTCATGATGACTGTTAGAATCGAGAACCTCTGGTGATTGGTGAGCAGCTGCTTAACCAAAATCTTAATCCCGCGCGGCTGTGTGTGCAGGCTGTGTAATGATAAGCCCAGTTCCGGTAGTAAGTTATGCATGGGCGTGGCGTGGTGCCTGCATATTCGACTCCACCTTTGGTCCTTTGCCACGGAAAGAAGATGGGTTCATCATCTCCCTGACACGGCGCCACGGCATGAGTAGATGGATCTGCAGTACTATACTATACTGCAGGTATATGTATGGCGGCAGGCCGCAGCAAAGTTCATGGACTAATATTTGTGATGCTTTTGGGTTCGAATCATCATGGAAGTGGCCACATGGGCGCTTACAAAGTTTGGGAGATCAGTCTGCTAAACAAAGATGATGGTCCAGTGATCCACCATGGTGTCATAGAATTCGACAAAGAGACTCTGGAAATTCAGTCTGCTAAACAGAGATGATGGTCCAGTGATCCACCAGCAGGAAACGGGGCCATTGTTAAAGCTACAGCAGATACTTCATAATCGCACCGGCGAAATGGACATTTGCACCCAGGCCCACATGATCTTCCAGTACAAAGGATAGGCTTGGCCCAGAGTTCTTGTTTGGGCTACACTATGGTATGGGCCGTAGCAGGCACATTGTAGCCCAAACAAAGTGCACTCTACAAGGCCGGGCAGAGCGCCTGATAGCTATGGATTCTTCATCTCTTGCTGTTCCTTCTTCTCCTTCATTTCCTTTTCCCCCCTGAAAGTCATCATCACTTCCTCCTCCTCCGGTCATGTTCTTCTTTCCAACGATGCAGTCGCAAGACTCGTGTCGTGCAAGTACGCACACGCACGCGTCATGCCGTCGCGGTGAAAACGTGGGCAAGCCAGCCCTCTACACGTGTGGGCGTTCCGCCAGGCAATTTCTCTCTCTCTCTCTCTCTCTCTTTCCGTCGCAGCAGCAGCCGCAAAACCCGGTAAGCGCCGTGACGTGCAGCCCCGAGCGAGCACACCGCCGAGCCCGAGCCGACGGGGCTCCAAAGGATTTGACAGCCGCGCCCGGATTTTCCACCCGAAAAAGTGTCATTGGAGGGAGTCGCGCACGGCGAAAAGTATCCATCCGATCCGCGCGGAGCGATCGGGTCGGGTCAAGCGTTCTGACCCCATCGCCTCATCAGCTGCGTGCCCGGCTGCTGCTCGCCTTGGTCTCCCAACCCAATCCCGTGTCGCCCATGCTTCTCCCCCGAGACCGATACGCGACGACGGGGGGCGATCTGTCGCCACCGTGGCTGCATTTGACCCCGGCCGGCGCCCGGTTTGTCTCCATTCACCGCGCGCGGCAGGCAAAAGTCGAGGCCTTTTTTTTACTGGCTCTTCGTGCTGCCTTTCGTCGTCTCCACTGCCAGTAAACTGCTAGAAAAACGCCCTGTGCCTTGGAAGGGCACGAGCTCTGACTTTTGGGGGGAGACACGGAACAGACGTCTTGCTCGTTGTTTAATCAGGGCTGCTAAACAACACCCGATGCGCACAAATCACGGCGGGTGGCGACGATGATGACCCAGAGGAGGGATCGCGAGCGACAGACATCTCCCCTCGTCTCGCGGTACCATCTGTGCTCGTGCAATGAGCACGCACACACACTACCATTGCAAGCAAAAGCACGGCGTGGCGATGCTCGTCCTCGTCCGTGTGCATTTTTAACTGTTTACCACGGAGGAGTACCAGAGAGAACAGTTTGCGAGAGTTGACCTTGGCGATCTGGCAGCATGTATGCATGGGCTGTTAGAAATAGTTTTTGTCCTTTACACAAAGTATCTGTTATTGTACTCGGTTAAGTATATAAGTTTGATACCGAGTACAATAGGACTTTTGTGTAATTCTTGTAAAACAAGTTGGACATTGCCCCTATATAAATGTGCAGCCGTGGGTGCGCCAAGATAGGCAACCTACGTTCCTTGATTTCTTACATGGTAATCAGAGCGTCTTCTTCCTAAACACATCTACTATCTACCCTAGCCGCCGATGGCGTCGTCATCTTCAAGCATGCCAACGAAACTCGGTCCCAAGGTCTCCGAGAAGTTGACCCGGGATAACTTCCGCCTCTGGAAGGCACAAGTGCTTCCAGCAATTCGAGGAGCACAACTCTTGAGCATCCTCGAGGGCAAGGCGCCAGCACCAGCCAAGACAATTGAGGTTGAGAACGCTGCGAAGAAGAAGGAGATCGTCTCCAATCCGGAGTACGAGATGTGGCTAGCCAAAGATCAGCAGCTCCTAGGCTACCTGATCAACTCGGTCACCAAAGAAGTCCTGACGCAAGTTGCGTCCTTGGAATCTTCGGCCGAGCTATGGGAGGCACTCGAGAAGATGTTCTCGACGCACTCCAGGGCGCGGATATCTAATCTGCGCATGCAACTCATCAGCCTCAAGAAGGGATCCATGACCGTGACAGCCTACTTCACCAAGATGACCGGGATCAGAGACGAGCTAGCAGCAGCAGGCAAGACTATTGAAGATGATGAAATAGTCATCCAGATTATAAACGGTCTTGACCTAGAATACAACCCCCTTGCTTCATCTGTTCTTGGGCGTATAGATCCAATTGCTCTTGATGATCTATATGGGCAGATGCTAGCCTATGAGGCGCGTTTGACGATGTACCAAGAAAATCATGGAGGAAGTCAGGGACAGTACGTGTCCTCGGCAAATTCTGCAAGTCACGGGCGAGGAGCTCGTGGTCGTGGTGCAAATCGTGGTCGAGGACGTGGTCAAGGAGGGCAGCAGCCGTGAAACAACTCTAGTACAGGCTTCCCCAAGCAAAACTCCCAGGGATCAAACTCAAAGCCCAAGTGTCAGATCTGCAAGAAGGTGGGTCATGAAGCACCTGTCTGCTGGTTTAGATATGAAGAAGATGATGATCAGCAGAAAACAGCAGGAGCAACAACTACAGGATATGGTGTGGACACAAACTGGTATGTCGATAGTGGTGCTACAGATCATGTCACCAGTGAATTGGAGAAGATGACAGTTCGTGATCGCTACAACGGCCATGATCAGGTCCATACTGCAAACGGGACAGGTATGAAAATCAGTGGCATTGGTAGCACAACTTTTCATACCCCTGTTAAAAGTTTACATCTTGATAATATTCTGCATGTTCCCACTGCAAATAAAAACCTTGTTTCTGTTCATCGCCTAACCTCTGATAATGACACCTTCCTTGAATTTCACCCAAATTTCTTCCTTATAAAGGATCAGGAAACGAAGCAAATCCTTCATCGAGGTAGATGCAAGGGAGGTCTATATCCCTGTAGGACCAGGATCCCTAGGGCCACTTATCTAGAGGATTAATCTACTCGGCAGAGAGGAGTTTGATCCGACTACTTCAAACCAATCGGCTATGGTGCAAGACGGCGTAGTAGATTGGAATAACTAGTCGTGTACTGATAGGAAATTCCCCAAAGCATCATGTTGTAGTTATCCATGTTGTATACGACTAGGATTGTACAAACCGACTTGTAACCCTGCCTCCCAGACTATATAAGGCGAGGCAGGGACCCCCCTCAAAGTAAGTAACACCACACGTGCAATACATTCAAGCACACATGACGTAGGGTATTACGCTATTCGCGGCCCGAACCTGTCTAAATTGTGTTGTTCGTGTACTTTCGCTCCTAGAACTCGGCGAGACCCACACAAATCTACTCCCTGGGGTATCCCCAGTTAGATGTGCTCGACATAATTCGTCAACACTTGCGCCCACCGTGGGGCAATCTCGCCGAAGCTCGACATTAGGCGCGATGGGATCAACATTCAAGGCAAGCGACATTGAGGAAGGCGCGACGTTCGTCATCGGCTCATGGACTTTCGTCTCCGATGGCAAGCTCGATTTCGAGTCATTCCTAGCAGATCGACCGGGGCCCTACTCGATGCCGGCGTCTCCACTGGAGCCGCTCCAAGATCTCGTCGAGAGTCAGATCTCGACGAGTCCATCAACCTCAACTTCAACATCAAGTTCGACTTCGACAACGACTCGGACTCCGATCGGGACTCTCCAAGTCGAAACTGGGTACAACTCTTTTCCAAACATGGAAAGAGCTGGGGACTCCGAGCTGGCCACGCCATCGGATAACCACCCAGATCGATTCCCGTTCGGCCTATCCAATTCTGTGGCTGTATATCATCAGGTGTACGTCGCGAAGCTGGGCGATAAGACAAGCTCATCGCCTAGCCAGATCGGGAATCGTTGCAAGGACTCTGAGTTGGTCCTTGGACCATCAGAAGACGAAAGCGAAGACGATTTCACGGTCCTATTAAGCGACGCGCTAGACAATATTGCGCGATTCAACTGCAACGCCTACTTCAAGTCTGACGTCACCCTCGAACAACCACTCGTTCGCCTTCCTTCAGGGCTGGTCGTAACCAACTCACTAGGAGGACTACTCGTTCACTGGCCTGGTGCGATCCCCATTGACTCATCTAAGGATAACGAGTCGAGACTAAGCGCTGCCATACTCGAGGAACTGCCCTATCAAGACGGCAAGACCGCCTCGATTACTTCTTCCTCCGACTCAACGTGGGATAACTTCTCTGGCGCTGTAAGCCTACGACTGCCCGATCCAAGCAGACAAGTCTACATGGCAGACGCACAAGGACAAGGAGATCAGTACGAGTGAGAGCTTATGGGCGATATCTCTGATGAAGAACCATCCGCACCAAACGAGACGGATCAGCAGAAGACGGCAAGGCGTACAAGGAACCTCAAGCGCAGGCAAAGGCGCGTCAATGCAGCCAGGCGTGCCGCCGCTATGCGGAACCTTGATCAAGACTTTCAGATGGTCGGAGATCAACCCATTTTGCCTGACGCCCCGACCAATCTAACCGTCGCCGCTGAGATGATCAGAGCTATGCCCGACTCACCACAGGTGCAACAAGTACTCGGCTTACTTGCAGCAGTCCAACCTCACCTCGATGGCGGACCAGGGATGATCCAGAGGACACCAGGTCAAAGAACTCAAGGCAGCCGTTCTGTATCATCCCCTCACCCAAGCCGGGCCCAACAGGGAAACGCACGACAACCTGTGATCCCCCAAGCAGCAGCAGCGCCGCAAACAGGAAATAGGGCCAACCCTCCAGCTGGCCATCTCCGCAACACGATTAACGCCAGCCGGGACGCCCGCTCTCAAATCAACGCCAGCAGAGCCAATCGCATCGCTTCTGAGATTCGTCGACGAACTGAATTTGAACAGCTCTACGGTCCAATCCCGGCTGATCAAGAGCAGCCTTCGCAGGGCCGGGGACAAGACCCGCCACGCGACACCAATTGCGGACGTGATGGCCGTGGCAGAGATAATCAACCCGATAACGACCCCCTAGGCGACGACGGCAATAGTGATCGTCCCGCGCGTGGTCGCGATCGCAACTATCGCAATGGCCGAGGTTGCCAAGACCCCAAACCGAGTGGTTCTCCAAGTTACTACTCGAATCGCCGCAATGACGATGAAGATGACGATCGCCGCGGAAGAAGACATCACTCTCTATCTGATAAATATGATGGATTTCCAGCTTTCTCCAGCCGCATCAAGAAAGTCCTGCTGCCCCAGAAGTTCAAGACGACTGGAATAGAGAAGTTCACAGGCAAACAAGACCCAGAACAATGGTTACGAGTCTATTCGACGGCAATCACCATGGCGGGTGGCAGCAACGACGTCAAAGTCAGATACTTTCCAATCATGATGGATACCGCTTCACTGACATGGCTCGAAGGTCTCCGCCCTGGATCCATTGATACCTGGGAACAACTCACGTGCAAGTTCACTGCTAACTTTCAGGGAACCTGGGCACGACCCGGAACCCGATTTGAATTAGCATCTTGCAAACAAGAGAAGGGTGAAACTCTGCGCAAATACATCAAGAGATTCTTTGAGAAAAGAGCCACAATCGTTGATGTGTCAGACAGGGAGATCATCGAATGCTTTCACGACGGTCTATGGGCACGCGAACTGCATCGCGAATTCGGAAGACGACGCCCAGAAACCATTGCGGAGCTCAGGAGCATGGCTGCAGATTGGGCAGATCAAGACGATCGCGAACGCGAGCGATTCGACAAGCGCAAGGACAACAACTCCAATGGTGGCAGTAACCGAGACAAGAGTAGTCCCGAGCGCCGTAACAACAACAACAGGCGTGATTTCAACCGCAACAAGCGCAAGCCAGACAACACGGTCGCGGCAATTGAGCGTTCTATGCGGAAGAAAAGCACCCCTGACCTGGATAAAGTCATGAATATCCCTTGCCCATACCACCCGCATGGGAAGCACACGATGGCACAATGCATCCACATCAAGAAGGAATTCGACAAGCGGGAGTTGCCTGAGAAAAAGAATCCAACGAGCAAGAAGAAAGACGACGACAATGATGATCATGACAATGGCTTCCCTCAAGTTGACAACGTCGTTGCTGTATTGTTCAGCGGAGAAAGCCTCACTCAGTCAAAGCGGGCCAAGAAGCTATCTCTCCGCGAGATCATGGCGATAGAGCCAGCTACTCCCACACACCTCAAGTGGTCTGAGTTCCCCATCACATTCTCAAGGATCGACCAGTGGACCAATTTTGCCAATCCAGGCAAGTATCCCCTAGTACTGAATCCTATCGTGGCACAAACCAGATTGACCAAGGTACTCATCGACGGAGGCAGCGGGCTCAACATCATCTTTGCCAAGACATTCACAAAGATGGGGCTTGACATCACCAAGTACCTGAAGCCCATGGAATCCCCGTTCTACGGCATTGTCCCAGGCAAAGCAGCAATTCCCCTAGGGCAAGTCACGTTGCCGGTCACCTTTGGCACGGCAGCCAACTTCAGGACCGAGTACATCAAGTTTGAGGTGGCAGATTTTGAAACTTCATATCACGCGATTCTCGGGCGACCAACCCTCGCGAAGTTCATGGCGATTCCACATTATGTCTACCTCGTCCTCAAGATGCCAGCTCCCAACGGAGTCCTTTCTCTCAAGGGAGACCTCAAGATTTCCCATGACTGCGATGTAGAGGCGGTAGAATTCGCTGCAGCTGCTCAAGTCCCAACTCAGATGATGGAAGTACTCGCCCTGTACAAGAAATCAGCGGAACAAGAATCAGACGTTCCCACCAAGAAGCCTGCGCATACAAGTTTCAAGCCCTCTGAAGAAGTACAGCTCAAGACTGTAGACCTTGAGACGGGCGACTCGTCCAAAACTGCCCTCATATGGGCAAGTTTAGATTGTAAATAGGAAGACGCGCTCGTCAAGTTCCTTCGTGCTAATAAAGATATATTTGCTTGGAAACCATCTGATATGCCTGGTGTTCCTAGGGAGCTTGCCGAGCACAACCTTAATGTTCAGAAAGACGCAAAGCCTAAGAGGCAGCGATTACGACGCTTCGATCAAGAACGACGTAACGCAATCAAAGCTGAGATAGCTAAACTACTCGCAGCTGGCTTCATCAAAGAAGTCTTCTATCCAGAGTGGTTGGCCAATCCAGTCCTGGTCAGGAAGAAGAACAACAATGAGTGGCGCATGTGTGTTGACTACACAGATCTCAACAAGCATTGCCCTCCAGATCCCATGGGTTTACCACGCATTGATCAAGTCGTGGACTCTACAGCTGGATGCGCGCTACTCTATTTCCTCGACTGTTACTCAGGCTATCACCAGATAGCACTGAACGAAGATGATCAGATCAAGACTTCTTTCATCACACCTTTTGGCGCTTTTTGCTACACCACCATGTCCTTTGGGTTGAAGAACGCTGGAGCCACATATCAACGAGCCATACAAAATTTTCTCTCTTCACAGATTGGCAAGAATGTAGAGGCATATGTTGATGATGTGGTAATCAAGACACGAGAACCGGAGAATTTCATTAATGATTTACAAGAGACATTCGACAACCTCAGGACGTATCGATGGAAGCTCAATCCAACCAAATGCGTCTTTGGTGTCCCCGCTGGCAAACTACTCGGGTTCATTGTTAGTCACGGGGGCATCGAAGCAAATCCTTCCAAGATCACAACCATCCTCAATATGGAAGCTCCTTCAAGCATCAAGGAAGTTCAGAAGCTTACCGGGTGCATTGCAGCGCTTAACAGATTTATTTCAAGACTTGGAGAGAAAGGTCTTCCGTTCTTCAAGCTACTCAAGAAACAAGACAAGTTTACCTGGACTGACGAAGCAAATCAAGCCTTCGAGCAACTCAAGACATACTTGACTACTCCTCCGGTACTTGTCGCTCCTCTCATAACTGACCACTTACTTTTGTATATTGCGGCTACTACACACGTAGTCAGCACAGTCATTGTGGTCGAACGAAAGGAAGAAGGCCATGTCTTTCCAGTTCAGAGGTCGGTTTATTACATCAGCGAAGTACTTTCAGAATCCAAGATCCGCTATCCTCAAGTACAGAAGCTGCTCTACGCCATCTTTATCACCTCCAGAAAGTTAAGGCATTATTTCCAAGCTTTTCCCATTACCGTCGTGACTAAATTTCCCTTAGGTGAGATTTTTCACAATCCTGATGCAACTGGACGAATCAGCAAGTGGAAAGCAGAAATAGCCGCATATGATCTCACTTTTACATCACAAAAGGCAATCAAGTCTCAAGCTTTAGCTGATTTCACGGTCGAATGGCTGGAAACTCAATACTCCAGAACAACTACTCGCCCTGAGCATTGGATTATGTACTTCGATGGATCGCTGAAATTGGAAGGAGGCGGCGCAGGAGTTCTTTTAATTTCCCTCAAAGGTGAACAACTCAAGTATGTTCTACAAATTCTTTTTCCAGTCATTAACAATGAAGCTGAGTATGAGGCCATGCTACACGGCCTTCGCCTAGCTTCGTCACTTGGTATCAAACGACTCTGTGTGTATGGAGATTCAGCAGTTGCTATCAACCAAGTCAACAAGGATTGGGACGCCACGAAGGAAACAATGGATGCATATGTCAAGGAGGTTCGCAAGCTTGAACGCCACTTCCTTGGACTAGAATTTCATCATGTCGTTCGTGATTACAATGTTGCTGCTGATGCCCTCTCCAAGATGGGATCGCAAAGATCAGATGTTCCAGCAGAAATTTTTGTTCACGAGTTACATCATCCATCTATCAAAGAACCAGTCCAAGCAGACTCTGTTTCAGAACCACCAAGGCCTGACCTCCAGGTCATGATTATCGATACTGACTGGATGACTCCATTCATCGAGTACTTGCGAGATCACAAACTGCCAAAGCTAGAAAGCGAACAAGTTCGCATCAGGCGCAGGGCGGCAAACTATGTAGTAGTCAACAATACACTCTATCGGCGGGGCGCATCTGTCAACGTGTTGATGAAGTGTATACCAGCTGATCAAGGTAAAGCCCTGCTTGCGAAAATTCACAGTGGTACTTGCGGCAACCATGCTGCTTCACGCACACTAGTCGGGAAGGCCTACAGAGCTGGGTTTTTCTGGCCAACGGTGAAGAAAGATGCTGAAGATATCGTTAAGAGATGTCAGGGTTGTCAGTTTTTTGCTCGTCAAGCCCATGTCCCAGCACATGAACTCTGCATGATTCCATTATCCTGGCCTTTTGCCTGTTGGGGCCTGGACTTGGTTGGTCCTCTAACCAAAGCCCCTGGTGGTTTCGAGTGGCTCATTGTTGCCATCGATAAGTTCACCAAGTGGATTGAAGCGCAACCCCTAGTCAATCCAAGGGATGACAACTTAATCAAATTCTTTGATGGAATCATCCATTGATTTGGCATACCTCACGAGATCATTACAGACTTGGGCTCTGTTTTCACAAGCGAAGCATTTCAAGATCACTGCGAAAAGTACTCGATTGAGACACATTACGCTTCAGTTGCTCATCCAAAGGCCAACGGACAAGTCTCATCCAAAGGCCAACGGACAAGTCGAGAAAGCCAATCGCTTGCTACTGCAGGGTTTGAAGCCTAGACTCTACGAACCACTCAAGAAATATGGTGGAAAGTGGGCTCAAGAATTACCAGCGGTACTCTGGGGGCTCCGCACACAGCCAAGTCGTGCGACAGGGCAAACCCCTTATTTCTTAGTCTATGGATCTGAAGCAGTCCTACTTGTTGATCTTCTTTGGCAGGCACCACGCCTGGAGAATTATGACGAACAAGTCGCTCAACAGGAACGTTTTCATGATGTCGATGGCATCGAAGAAGCTCGGGTAGCGGCTCTTATTCAAAACACTCGTTACCTCAAGGGCTTACGACGTTATCATCAACGCTCTGTCCAGCCTCGTTCCTTTGTCATAGGAGACTTGGTATTACGGCGAATACAGAAGATAGATGGCTTGCATAAGCTCATGTCTCGCTGGGAAGGTCCATTCATTGTAAAACAAGTCCTTGGGGCTGGAACATATCGCCTACAAACTCAAGAAGGCGAAGATTTGCCAAATGTCTGGAACATTGAGCATCTACGAAAGTTCTATCCATAGCAATGGATTACCGAACTATACCATGTACCTTTTTTTATCTTCAAGACATCAACAAAGTTATATTTTTACTCGTGCATAACCCTGTGTTCAAATCTCATTTTATTTCATTCAAATATCAGGGACAGTTGTGTTCACAACAACTCAAAAGATGACACGACTACTTTTTTCACAAAAGCAGGCATCAAGCCTTAGAAGTCCTGGTTAAACTACACCTGCCTACACATGGTAGTTGCTGTTAGTATCAAATCTTTTGTTTCTACTGAAATCCGGCTCTGAGCTTCGTGCCGACTGCATCCGGTTTCAGTACTGCGCTTAACAGGAAATCATCAGATTCACCTTTCATACATTACATCCATATGTTCATGCAGTATATAAGTACATACTACTTTATTACGGCTCTGCATCAGCAACCTTTCATTATATCTGTTTAAGCAATAATCTTTTCATACAAGCATCTGCTTTTACAGGTTTTTGACCTTGGGTCTAGGCACCTTTGTACTTTTGCATGATTTCATTAGCCTGTTCCAAGATCATCTACAAGTCAAAAACAAATGACTTCAAGCTTTAAAAGTACTACAAGTACATCTCATACAATGAACATTCAAATTTATAAGCATTGTTACTTCCATTCCAAAGTAGCACAATTATATTGTTATATATTACATAGCAATTTCTCAGCAACAACTTGTTTTTCACTTCTGGATTACAGAGTTTATAAATTCTTCAGCTAATGGTTCTGTTTCCTCTACTAGTGCTGTATATTGCTCTTCATTTGTACCAACTGGCAGATATTTCAATTCAATCTTTGCAGCCGGGTTGTGGGCCTTGAACAAAGCCAATACTTTGCTTATGTAGTGTTTTAGTGTGGCCTTACAGAAGTCGCCAACTAGTTCTGGCACTTGGCGCAATCGCTCTGGCAGATATAATTTGCCTGACCCTGCACCCTCTGGAATCAGCAAGTCCATGATTGGTTCCACAACCTCTTCAATTTTCTTTCTTTCATCAAGTAGGTTATTCACTTCCTCTTGTTTAATTTGAGAAATCTTCAAGGCAGCGGACAGCTCTTTCTCCATGTCGGTACGAACTTTATGTTCCTTGGCGAAATTGGCATCTTTCTTATCAATCAGAGCCTTCAGCTTGGTAATATCATCAGCTTGGCGCTGTACCTGGTTATACCAGCTTGTAGTCTTGCCTTTTTCTTCAGTCAGCTTTTTCTTCAAATCTGTGCATAGCAGGTTATATTTTTCAGTACTGCTTATTAGTATAAATAATTTACATTAAGTATAGAATATTTACCAGTATTTTCTTTGTTCAAATTTGTCACACGGGTCTCCAATTTACCCTTGACATCAACAAGGTTGTCATTTTGCCTCTGGAGTGCTTGAATTTCTTCCTTGTGCTCCGCTTGGGCTTTCTCGAGTTCTTCACGAGCCTTCACCCAGTCGGCTTCTAACTCGCGAATCCGAGCTGATAATTTAGCATCTCCAGGCTTTTCGACTAGTTCGACCAGTGCCTGTGCATTTTTCTATTATGAAAATTTTATCTATGTTCTTGAATTCACAAGTAAGGTACACCAGTTTCTTACCAAAGCTAGTTGCAGGTGGTTGCGCAGTTCATAGGCTTCATCCTTCACGGATTTGCCCTGTACTTCAACCTGAACAGGAACATAGTTAACAATATTAATCAAGTTTTTACTCATGCCAACAACGAAATACATTTTATGAGTACTTACATTTTCAAGTCTTTCGCCTGGTATTTTCTCACACAGCACTCTCTCGAGTTGTTCTGTTTCTTGTATTTCTTCATCCTGCAGAATGCGATTCAAGTCGATATTACAATAAACGCGATAAGGAGTAACATTACTACAATTTTAGTTCAAGGAGTACCTTGTCCAAAGAAGATTCATCAATATTGACAGCTTTCGCTGGTGATTCGACTCCTTCAACGGAGCCAGCCGGAGCAATGAGGACAATAGCTTGTGGCAGAAGATCATCATTGGTTATGTTGGCTTGATCATCAGGGACACTAACCACCAACTGCCTCGAAGCTTCAGTATCATCATGAGCAACGCTCTCGGTTGGAGTTGTTGTGGCAGCTTCCAACTGAGGCCTTGGCGGATTTTCAACATTGGCTTCAACAGCAGCCGCTTCTTCAGTTCCTTCTTGTTGGACAGTCTTCACGACTGCTTCTTTGTGTGACCTGTCAGTCATAAAAACTATAAGCATACATCTACAATTCAAAAAGTCAGAATCAAGACATTAGGGGACAATATTCTACTTACTCCTTGGGTGGTTCAGGAGCCTTCAGAGGCTGGAATTGGAACTTCAGCAGAGGTTTCATCCGCCTGGAGCTGGTAGTACTTTCAGAAGGAGTACTTCCCAAAGCGCTCGAAGAAGATGAACCTTGAGGAGTAGAGAGCCTATGTGACAGCTTAATGTGCTTGGATGGATCATCAGACGGTACGACATCATCAGATCTTGTCGACTAACTCCGAGTGGATCGTTTTCTCCTAGCAGTTATTGGTAGATCTGGAGCAGCTATAGGATACAAATATAAGCAATAATGTTTTCAACATCAACAAGTACTGCTTTTGAGTACAAAGGATACTTACTTGCAGTCAAAACTTGTGGTGGCGCGCTGATGTCAGAATTTTCCACGGTTTCGTCATCACTGCGGACATCGACAGCTTTATCACTAAAAGTCTTCTCAGATGAACTCTTAGCGAGTTTTCCCATTCATCGGGGGCAATTAGATCTTATGGTTCAGCCTGTATTGATCAAGACAATCAGGGTTCTTATATATAAAACATCAAACGACTCGAAGTATTCAAGATTTGGGACATTACCTCCAACAGTGGTTGTTCACTAGACAATTCTCCAAAAAGGACAGGTTTTTCATGAACACCAGTAAACATCTTATTCAGCCGCATGAGGACAGTCTCATCAGAGATATCCTCGGGAGCCATTCGTGATGGATCAGTAATTCCTTCATACTGAAATCCAAGATGGACCCTCTCCTGCAGAGGTTGCACCCTTCGCTTCAAGAAGCTGAAGGCAATCCCAACGCCAGTCAAGCCTTTTTCCTTCAGAAATTGTACCCGCTTCAGTAATACGGGCACATCCTTGGCTTCCTCAGCAGAGGGGCGGGAGTTCCAGTTCTCTTGGACCTTGGGGTACCATCCATCTTTTTCAGGACAACTCAAAGAATGATTTCCTGCTGTTTTTTAAGATATCCAAGTAAATGAAGGATACTAGTAACAGAATCGACTAGTGTATTTGAATTTACAAGAGATTTGAAGTACACTTACCAATGGTGAACCATTTGCTCTTTCAGTCGCCACAGGAATCCATGATTGGCATATCAAACCACTTCGGTTTCATTTTCTGGCGAAATTGGACGCCAGCTCCTCCAACAACTTCTGTTCTTATATGGGTTGGTTGTGGTTTGATATGGTATAGTGTGAGGAACAAAGGGAGGCTAGGTTCTATAGCAAGAAATGCTTCACAAGCATGAACAAAGACAGAGATATATAAAATCCCGTTGGGATTAAGATGATGCAGTTGCAAGCCATAGAAACCAAGGAGATTTTTTGAAAAAAGCAGAGATTGGCAAGCCAACTCCACGTTCACAGAAGGATATAAAAAGAGGAATTTCTTGGTTATTTTCAGTTGGGAATTCTTGATTCCAACAAGATTTCCACTCAAGGGAAGCTTGGTCAAGAAGCAAACCTTGTTCCACCAAGCTGCTTAACTCATCAGAGTTGGCCGCGCATCTCTTCCAAGCTACGGCAGGTGATGGTGGATCAGTGAATGTCGGCTTCATCAAAGGATCCGGAAGTGTTGATTTTCTTCTGCCACCCCTCTGAGATCCAGGGTTTCAAATTGTGTTGTTCGTGTACTTTCGCTCCTAGAACTCGGCGAGACCCACACAAATCTACTCCCTGGGGTATCCCCAGTTAGACGTGCTCGACATAATTCGTCGACAATCCCCTCATAGCTCGTTCAGCAGAAGAAGGAGATACAAGGAAACAAGTTTTTGGTGTTAGTAAGCCGTCTTCGTCAAGGTGGCATAGTCGTCTAGGTCATCCAGCTTTTCCCATTGTGGATCGTGTGCTTAGAGATAATAAACTTCCTTTCATTAGTGATAAAAATAAAGAGTTGATTTGTGATTCATGTCAAAGGGCCAAGAGCCGTCAGCTACCTTATCCTATATCAAACTCTGTCTCTCAAAAACCTTTGGATTTGATCTTTTCCGATGTACGGGGTCCTGCACCATTATCTATAGGACATCATTCTTATTATGTGAGCTTTATAGACGACTACAGCAAATACACCTGGATATACCTTCTGAAAAAGAAGTCTGATGTATTTGATGTTTTTCTCAAATTTCAGCAACTATTTGAAAGGAAGTTTGATAAAAAGATTATCTCTGTTCAATCTGACTGGGGAGGTGAATATGAAAAAATAAACTCTTTCTTTCAAAAAATTGGAGTATCCCATAGAGTCTCCTGTCCTCATGCTCATCAACAGAATGGGAGTGCTGAAAGAAAACATCGTCATATAGTCGAAGTCGGACTAGCCCTTCTTGCAAATGCATCCATGCCTCTAAAATTCTGGGATGAAGCTTTCTTGACTGCCACATATCTCATTAACCTCCTCCCTAGCCGAGTCCTTGAATTCAAAACACCTATTGAGGTCTTGCAACAGACCAAGCCGACTATAAATCTCTCAGGGTCTTTGGGTGTGCTGTTTGGCCTAATCTGAGGCCATACAATACCAAGAAACTTGCTTTTCGTTCCATAAGATGTGTTTTCTTGGGTTATAGTTCCATGCATAAAGGCTTTAAATGCTTAGAACCTTCATCTGGTAGAGTTTATATATCACGAGATGTGGTGTTTGATGAGACTTTGTTTCCCTTCTCTCAATTACATCCAAATGTTGGTGCTCTTCTTCGCAAAGAAATCCTATTACTCCCTCAGAACCTTCTTAACGCAGGGGATATGAGTTGTGCTAACCCTATGTCTGCTGATGATTGTTCCGAGGTTGTGTCCTTGCAGGAAAATTTTCAGAACGAAACAGCGAGAGATTCTGATGCCGAGGCTCCCTTTGTTGCTCATGGGAGTGCAACCAGTCATGCCCCAGGCGCAGACGATCCGGGCGCTGGATCCCATGGTGATTCTCCTGCCAGGATCAGCGCGCGATCCGATCCTGATCTGCCGCCATTCTCCGGGGGTGCGGGGGCCTCTCAGACGCTGGCACGTGGAGGGACAGAGCCGACCGCGACGGCAGCGCCGACAGCGCCTGCCTCCCCTCCAACAGAATCTGCGACCGTGCCACCATCTCCGTGTGTGACAGTTGTTCCAACCGGATCGTCTGTGGCAACTGGATCTGAAGCAGCTGCTCAATCGCGTGTTGTTGACCCTGTTGAACCTCCTAATGATCAACAACTCTCTCCACAGATAGAGCGAAAAAGGACACGGTTACAGAGTGGAATTGTAAAGCCCAAGAAGCTCTTTGAGGGCACGGTGAGGTATGGAAATCTCTGTACAACGGGTGAACCAAATGATGTACAGGAAGCACTTGCAAATTCAAAATGGAGGAAAGCGATGGAGGATGAGTATACAGCTTTACTTCGAAATCAGACGTGACATCTTGTTCCAAAACAGGACAGCAAAAACATAATTGACTGCAAGTGGGTGTTCAAGATTAAGAAGAAAGCTGATGGAACTATTGATAGGTACAAAGCTCGATTGGTGGCAAAAGGTTTTAAGCAACGCTATGGTATTGACTATGAGGATACTTTTAGTCCTATTGTTAAAATTGCTACTGTTAGACTTGTTCTGTCAATTGCAGTATCCAGAGGGTGGTGCTTGAGACAGCTAGATGTGCAGAACGCGTTTCTTCATGGTGTTCTGGAAGAAGAGGTATATATGAGACAACCTCCAGGCTTTGAAAGTGCAGATGGTCCACATCTTGTCTGCAAGCTTGACAAAGCAATTTATGGACTTAAGCAAGCACCGAGGGCTTGGTACTCTAGGTTGAGCTCAAAATTAGTTGATCTTGGTTTCAATGCTTCCAAATCAGACAGTTCTCTGTTTATCTATAATAAGGGGCAGGTAACAATCTTTATGTTGATTTATGTGGATGATATAATTGTGACCAGTTCCTCTCAAGAAGCAGTGTTAGCTCTGTTAAAGGATTTGCGCAAAGACTTTGCTCTAAAAGATCTTGGTGATTTGCATTATTTTCTGGGAATAGAAGTGCTAAAAGAAAATGATGGCATACTTCTTTCTCAAGAAAAATATTTCGAAGACATATTAACACGAGTTGGTATGGGAAATTGTAAGCCCTCTTCCACGCCGCTTTCAACAACGAAAAAGCTTTCCTGTCATGAGGGATCTCCTCTTGGATCAGAAGATAGCACAAGGTATAGGAGTATAGTTGGAGCTCTTCAATATCTTACCTTGACAAGACCAGATTTGGCCTGTTCAGTAAACAAGGTGTGTCAGTTCTTACATTCTCCGACCTCTGTTCATTGGACTGCTGTTAAAAGAATTTTGAGGTATGTAAAATATACAATTCGGTTGGGTCTTGAAGTTCAGAGGTCGTGTTCAAAGCTTATCAGTGCATTCTCTGATGCTGATTGGGCCGGTAGTGTTGATGATAGAAGATCTACCGGAGGTTTTGCTATATTCTATGGAGATAACTTGATCTCATGGAGTGCTAGAAAACAAGCGACTGTATCTCGCTCTAGTACAGAAGCTGAATACAAGTCAATGGCTAATGCAACAGCAGAAGTAATATGGTTGGAGTCTCTGTTGGCAGAACTAGGTGTGCATCTAAAACAGCCGCCATGTTTATGGTGTGACAATCTTGGTGCTACGTACTTGTCAGCCAATCCAGTATTTCATGCAAGAGCTAAGCACATTGAGATAGATTTTCACTTTGTGCGAGAACGGGTTACAAGCAAGCAATTTCAAGTCAGATTAATTCCTACAGGTGATCAGCTAGCAGATGGCTTTACCAAAGCGTTACCTGTTCGGAAACTTGAAGAGTTCAGGAACAATCTTAATCTCCAAGGCAAGAAGAGCTTAGATTGAGATGGGCTGTTAGAAATAGTTTCTGTCATTTACACAAAGTATCTGTTATCGTACTCGGTTAGGATAGTAACAGAGATAGAGTTGTATCTTGTATATAAGTTTGATACCGAGTACAATAGGAATCTTGTGTAATTCTTGTAAAATAAGTTGGGCATTGCCCCTATATAAATGTGCAGCCATGGCTGCGCCAAGATAGGCAACCTACGTTCCCTGATTTTTACATGGGCAGCCGCAGCCGGCCGGGCCGGGCGTGAGAAGAATCTAGCTAGCCCAAAGGAAAGGCCGGATCGGAGGCGGAGCGCGTGCGGGGGCTGACTGCCGCGGCATGTGCCCGCGCATCGTGCAGCGCGAACGCGTCTGGCCCCGCGCGCCTCGAGCTGCGCGGCGGCTGCGAACGCGTCTCTGCTGCTGCGTGCAGCCGTGCACGGCTGTGTGCCGGCCCGGCCGGCCGGGCGGCCATGCTATGCACGCAGCCAGCGTGCGCGCACACAGTGGAGTGCTGGGCCACGAGCACGGGCTGCTCGATCTGTGTGTTCCGTCGAACCGGTTCGCGGGTGTGAACGTGAGCGCCTGCGGTGGACTCGGGAGGATGGCTACGCAGGTAGGGCTGTGTGGCCGTGTTTCTTTGGACTGACAAAGAATTGCCGGTACTTTGACCAATAATTAAAGATATTAAATAAAGTCAGTTTATAAAACTATCTTCACAACATTGGACTATTTCGCGAGACCTATCTAATGAAGCCTTTGACCGTACGATTCGAAGATGGTTACTGTAGCACTACTGTAGCAAAACATGGACTAATTAGGCTCATTAGATTCATCGCGCAAAGTTGCACTCATCCCTAAAAAGGGTTTTGCAAATGGACATTTAGTGCTCAATGCAGAGAAGATTCCTTTTGGAAATAAATTTCCAAAACCTAAAGAAACACGGCCACAGGTGCACACGCGTGCGTGCAGCATGGACTGCATGGCGCAGGTCAGTCGGGAGCAGCTTCAGGCTGCTACAGAGCGCGTCATGTGCGGCTTGCCTACGGCGGTCAGGCCTATGCACAGCACACGCATCGTTATCTCTGTACAGAAACAAGGCTGATCATCCACTTGCATTGCATTTGGACCGTGTTCACTTCCAGAATATGGGCGCCGGATTTGGGACTGGCCACGCGCGTCAGGCCGGCCACGGTAGCGTTTCGTTTGCAGGTGCGAAAAATTGTCCAAAAATTTATTACTTAGGCTTAAAATATTCGTCTCGTAGAGTACAACAAAACTGTGTAATTAGTTTTTGATTTCATCTACATTTAATACTCCATACATGTTATGACATTTTGATGTGATGGAGAATCTTCTTTTTGCATAGTAAATTTGGGAGGTGAATTTGGGATCTAAACAAGCCCTTATTTTACCCACGGGGATAATATAACGATCTAGGCTACATAGTTTCATCGACATTCTGCTCAAACTCAGAAAGAGCTAAGAGCTGAGAGCAAACACAAGGCCTGAATATACACAGAAACTGATACATGGGGCTCATGCAAAAAAGATTCCCTGGCAGGACCTAGCTGCAGCCCCAGAAAAAGATGCAGGCAAATGCCAGAGGAAACATAATGATATGACAATGAACAAGTCAAAAGGGCCAAGCATAGAACACAATTATTTGAGAATAAAACCATCCACCTGCCACATATAAACAAAACTGATCAACCCTGCCTGCTGGTTCCTGGTCTGCGCTTTAACAATCCTTCACGAGTGGATCACATGACACAGATCCTGCCTCAGAAAAGCTTCCAATGTTTATTGGTGGTCTCGTGGCACTGGTCCAAATGAGTATAACAGGAGTAAACTATAGGGGAGTGGATCTCCACAAAAATGCCCTTCGGAACAGCTGCAGGGGTCGTCTCCTCTGTTGACTTTGACACCAAAGCTCAGCATGCCATCTCCACAGCCCACAGGATGTACTAGTATATATGTGCTAAGTGCTATGCCCTTGGATTTTGTATTTTCTCTGCTGACTGATCGCATCACCATTCACCAGGAAGTATTCCCTCGGTATGAAGGGTGTGTTTAGTTAAAAAAAATGGAAGAAAAAGTTTGGTGAAAATGTTACATCGGACACCGTAACACACTGTAGCACTTTTCGTTTGTTTGTGGTAAACATTGTCCTACCATGACCTGACTAGACTCAAAAGATTCGTCTCATCGTCTACATCAAAACCATGCAACTAGTTTTTTTATTTATCCACGTTTAGTGCTCCATGCATGAAGAGAGATTTGATGTGATTTGATGTGATATGTGAATAGTGAAGTTTGGAGAGAGAAATTTTGGGGAATTTGGGGAACTAAACACAGACAAGTTGGTTTTACCAAATGTTCAGAGAAACTGAAGTTCTTAAAGTCTGAACGTCAAGCCTTAATCAAAGGACACAGGCACCCATCGACATAGGTCAAACGAAAAATACAGATGCTCAGACAATTCTGCGGCCAAATTTTCCCGGTCAGTACTTGTTAGTTATTTTCCGTTTAAAAAGATAGGTGCCGGTTAGCTTCTTCAGCCATGGAACCATTGTAGTTTTCCTCAACCATAGAGCCATGTAGTTTTCCTGGTCCAAGATCCACGAGAATAGGCCAAATACATGGATAATTCTTCAGGCAAAAAGCCATATACCCCCCAGCATCAGATCCAATTCCCGGGCTCAATCACTTTCTTTACTTCAAAAGAAAAAAAATCACTTTCAGCACATACAGGGCGTGAGTTTTCAGATTACAAAAGCAAGATAAAAAAGGGGTGAGATTTTCAGATTGGAAAAGTTAACCTTTCTACGTCCTGTCCCTCAGTGGGGTGAGAAAAGATACTGAAATGCGAGGTTTTCCTACCCATTACCCAGCAACTAGCCCTAGAAAGCTGCAGACTTTTCTCGCGCCTGTCTTTCCTATGGCCATCAGTACGTAACCTGCCGGGCTTTGAGAATGTGACTCGGTCAAGTTGATGGCTTCGTTTGTTCCAAGAGGCGATCTGACTGACTGAATAAGCATGTCCGCAGTTGAAATCTTTGGCATTTTTCGCTTTTGACAAGATCAGGAACGTGCTGCATATCTTGTGGCAGTGGAATTCATATGGTAACTGTACTGCCTTCTAGCATGAGTGCCCGTTTGAACATGGAAAAGATTCTAGCTGTTTCTCTTTTTCCACTAGGAACTATGCGTCTGGTTGCAGTATCTCATGTGTTCGGCAGGACAGCCAAATGGGATGTTGTTTTCATCGCAGTGACTTTTCAAAGATGCTTATTATTCCTCGCAAGGAATAGTTTGGAAAATATGTCTTATGAGGCATTCAGGAATAACCAAGATGCTGATTAACCATGTCCCAGAAGAGTTGAAACAAATCTTCCAGGATCCCTGATTTTTTTTCTTTAACTGAATTACGAAGGATTCGAAGGTGAGAGAACCGTATGCTAAGTTTTTCTTTTTCTTTTTTGGTGCAACAGATGACTGAAATGTGAAATGTTAGCCTTTCTTTGATAGATTAATCCTTATATGAAGTTGCACCGTTGAAGACAATGACATGATGGTCACTTGTCCAAGTTGAACAGTTGGAACGCAGTCCAAGAGCTGAACTTGACTTGGTGAGGCTAGTCCAATTTTTAACCTGATCAGGTCAAGCCTGTCAGATGAATGTACTGTCTTTTTCATGATTTACTCCTGCAATATGTTTATTTTTTAACAGGTCACACCATACAGGTATTGTAGAATTGGTTAACAAAACATAAGATTGCGAAATTTTCTTACTACTAGCGGTGTGTTTGCTAGTCTTTGTGATCCATGTGATTTAAGTAGCATGTAGGATGCTAGCTAGTACTATATCTTGCGTGCAAGTGCAAGTACATGTTGATCTATCTTTCTGCAGGTGAGAAACCTACCAAGCAGAAAGGTTTCTAAAAAGAATCAAGCAAAAAGGGATATGCTTTTCAGGGAAGTAAAAGAATTCAAGCAACTAGTATAGTACTTGCTGTCCTTTGACCTTGGGCTTTGTCAGGCCACTCATTCCGATGGAGCCTAACCCATGCATAGAGCTGCAAAATGCATTAGAAACACAATGATGGTAATATGTTAGTACCAATGTAAATGCAACTCGGAATCCAGATGGTGTGGCAGTTCCGGTTTGCCGGTTTGATTACTGCTGCTAGTCTGCTGCTCCTAACACATCAGTCGCCATAACAACGGCGGCGGCACGTCGGCCGGCGGGAATCGATGTGAGCGGCGAGAGGGACGGTGGTGGACTGGAGTCCAAAAGCGGGAGCTGCCTCCCTGTTCAAACTTCAAAGGTATGGTGAGATCGAGCTGCACTAGTCACTTGTCTGTCGAACCTTTAATTTCCTTCTTTCAAAAAAGGGAACCTCTAATCTCCTTGACGGGATTAGTGGCCAAAGCCCAACGCATGTACGATTACGTACCAGCGCCGAGTGATACTTGATCCGGTCAACATTCTCATGCTCCAATAGTCTCCATGCGTCTTTTCCATCTTTCATTCTAGAACAAGCACAAGGAATCAATCACTCAATAGCGTCTAGCACATGAACCCCAATCCATTCACTATGAAAGGTTAATAATAAAAATGGCAGTTCAATTTTTTTTATATTTAAACTCGACCTACAGAGTATATATATCATGTGAGTTCAAACTTCAAAAAATGTTCGATGGGCATCTCTTGTGACCTCAAAAATGCTATGACGGGTATCTAGCGTAAGAGTATAAACACATATGCATGGAAATTCACGCTAGTGCTAGTAGATAGGATGCCACGCCAAATGGGATAAAATAATTTTTGTTTCATATAGGACGATGATGCTTGTTGTCGTAGCTTTGAGGATTAGGTGAGGACGAGGTCTTCGCTTGGATGAACCAAAGTGATGGATCAAAGCTATTTTACTCCGGAATCGTGTACGAGCCCACAGGGACTTTTGGCGCAGGTCAAAGCTCTGGCAGGATGATCGCAAGTCACCGTGTCTCGCAGGGTATTAACAATGGGCAGCGACGTCTGGATACATAGGTTAGCAGTTGGCTGCCTCGCATTTGACGTGCTTTGCTTGTTGCATTCTCTCCTACTAGTTGCTATCAGCTTTGTAAATTTATTGGTACCAAAAGTGTCTTTTTTGTGGATAGCAGTTGTCCTTTACATACATCTGCAGATTTGCAATTGACTTTGGTTTGGCCGCTTCCTATGCTTATCCTATATAATAAGTGTACTATGGCAAAGACTATAAGAAACCGTCGAATTAATAAACACTGCACAAAAGACTTTGTTAAGAAATAAACAGCGTCAAAGATTCCTACTCCACTGTTGTACTATAATGCTTACTACTATATAATATTAATCTCTCTGTTTCAAGTCTGAACTAAAGGCTACCTCGAGTCTGAACTCTGAATTTCGTTGCATCCTGCTAGTAACAGAAAAGAGTGCGGTTGTTCTAGCGTGACAACGCTGTCTTGACTGATGAAGCGCGCTGATTAGACCAAACGTTGATGGTATTCAACACCCAACTGTCAAATACATAAAGAAAACGCTGCGTTTGTACCTGGATAATCCAGCTAGCCATTCGAGCTAGCTATAAATATAGCAAGTTCCTGCAATCTTCAAACGCCTATTCTAAGCACCCAATTATTATTGCTGGTTGTTGAATGATATATGCTAATTAATCTAAGCATAGATCAATCACGGGAACGAGATTAGTCGACTCGATTTAGCGCGATTACAATAGACCAAACGATGATATTTAAACGATGACAACCTGATCGTGCACGCATAATTGCCTGATCATCATCTGAGACCATGTTGCTTGAGCCGAGGGCGTCATTTGGTCAGGTTGGCGTCAAATCATAATGTGAACTCAAATCCGCTGAACACAACCGCAGCAGAGGCAATAATATAATCACTAACTTCTTAAACCGTCGTGAGAAGCATGGGATCTCCGCGGCATGAAGAAACCTGTCGATCGTCTATACTCCACTATTACCCCTGGCCGTTGAAATCTGAACCAAAATGCTGCGGATCGGAGAGACCCAGCACCACACATGCATCGTCGACGGCGGCTAAAGCTCAGGTTCAGTAACCTCCATCGCCGCCGACGACCCGCCGTCGTCGTCCCGGCCGCCGCCCGATCGTGCCAAATCTAACCTTTTCGCCGCGCGCGGCGGAAAAGTCGCGCAGAAAACCGCGAGCGCTCGCGTCAAATCAAGCGAAACGCACACGAAACCGGGGCGCTAGCG
Source organism: Echinochloa phyllopogon (assembly GCA_033239725.1). Classification (NCBI taxonomy): domain Eukaryota; kingdom Viridiplantae; phylum Streptophyta; class Magnoliopsida; order Poales; family Poaceae; genus Echinochloa; species Echinochloa phyllopogon. The sequence goes on along the minus strand of BTCW01000003.1, from coordinate 15,207,599 downwards.
CTACTCCATCCAAGAAGGCCAGGGCTGCCTGCCCGCCCGCGCGCGTTGCTTTCCCTTTCCCCGGCCTATTAGCTCCTGGCGGCCATCGTCGCCTGATCCATCAATGGGTGTACACGTACGCCGCCGCGGTCCGCGGTCGGCCCGCCCACGCGACCAACCTCGTGACCTGTCCCGGGGCACGGGCTCACCGCGCGCTCGGCGTGGCTCCGGCCGCTCGCTTTCATTCAGACCGGGCGTCTCATCTCTGATCGCTCGCCGCCGGTGGTCGCTGTTGGAAAGGCTCTTCTTCCTCGAGTCAGACTCGCGGAGGAGATGCGGCGAGGGTATGGCCCACCTGCCAGAGAGCCATTTATTGGGCCCGCTGCGCCGTGGCGATAGTGGCGCCGCAGCCGTCGGATCGGGATCGGACGGGGTGCGGTGTCGATTAGGCACCGGCGGCGTCATGCTGGCATCAACCCAGGGGCACGGGCACACACCTGGCCGAGGAGGAGGGCCCGCCCGCGGCTGGGTCAGAGATGTGGGGCCGGTCAAAGCGGCGTGCACTGGCGGATCTATGTTGGGGCGAGCTGGTCCAGCTCGTCCCTAAAAATCTCCTTCTCCAATAATTTTTAGAGCTCGTCCCTAAAAATCTTCTTCTCCAATGATTTTTAGAGCTCCGGCAGCGATTTTATCATGTATTAGTGCAAAAATCATCATTTTTTTTCAAATTTTAGGTAATATCTCAACTTTGCATTAAAATTGTGTGATTATAATGTATGAATGCATTAATGCAATGTGAATTGTAATGTGCTTGATTTTGGTTCAGTCGATCATTAAAAGTTCGCTCCAGCTGGTTTTTTTCCTGGCTACGCCGCTGGCGGCATGGACACGTGTCGGTGAAGTTGGGTTTGAACGGTTTGACGCAGCTCCGGCGCTTTGACCTACGTGACCGGCTGCACCCGGTAGCCGTCGCTGACTCACCAGATGCGTACGTATGCGACCTTGGACCACAGGCTAACCCCACTAGTATTGCTTCACTGTTGGTAATGACTTTTTTAGAAACAGACAAAGCCTTGGGTGTGTTTAGTTCCCGCGAAAAGTTGGCGAAAATGTCACATCGGACACTGTAGTGCACTGTAGCACTTTTCGTTTGTTTGTGGTAAACATTGTCCTATCATGACCTAGCTAGTCTCAAAAGATTCGTCTCGTCGTATACATCAAAATCATGAAACTAGTTTTTTTATTTACCCACGTTTAGTGCTCCATGTATGAGAAGAGAGATTTGATGTGATAGGTAAATAGTGAAGTTTGGAGAGAAAATTTTGGGAAGTTTTTGGAACTTAAACACAGCCCACAGCCCTTGTCTGAAACAAACAGCTCCACAATTGGTAACCAGTGAGGAACACACGAGATTTAAGGGCCCGTTTGGAACACACTGCACCAAGCGAGACCAGTTTTTTTCGGTTAAAATTCACTCAAAAATATAATCCCACGTTTTAAATGAAGCATAACTAGAATTTGCAAATTAAATGACACGAATTTTGACATGTTCTTCGTGTTCCATTTGATAGGAGAAGTGGCAAAGTCTAACAGTATAAAAGAACTGGCACCGACTTTTGCTCTAGAGAACCGGTAAAAAGGTTGATGTTACTAGAACATAAAGAAAGTTTACTGACTGACAAGGCGAGTCAAAATCAATTCATTAACTTTAAACAAGCCAGTAATTTAATAACTGTTAATTCTAACCGGAGCCCTTATTAGCCCTCCCACCCAACCACCCATGATCTTTTCCCCTACACATGATCACACTCTCTACCAAGCTATAGCTCCCTTCCTTACACACCTCTCCCTTTCCTCATCCTCTCTCTCTCCACCCTCTCGCCTCATCATACTGCTTGGCTTCTAGCTGGAACAATCTATATGTGAAGAGGGATCGGAGCACGCACGCTCAAGGTCACCAGCTTGGAGGGCTTGATCTCTGAGCGAGGTAGCCAGAGCTGCTCCTGCTGATCCATCATATCCATGGCGGGCGCGAGGCATGACCACGCCGGCGACCACCACCACCACCACCACTTCTCCGGGGACTTCCAGTTCCAGGACGAGCTGGCGTCGCTGTTCGCGCAGCGGCCTGACGCGCCGGCGCCGATGATGATGCAGCCGTGGTTCACCGACTACCTGCAGGCGAGCGCGCCGACGCCTCTCGATTACGACGCGTTCGCGGGGGACTTCGACGTGCCGGCCGTGGACGAGGTCGTGAAGAGGGAGCTCGTGGTGGACACAGCCGGCGCCCATGCCGCCAGCGGGGGAGGGACGGCGCCGCCGCCGCCGCTCACGCCGAACAGCATGTCGATGTCGTCGACGTCGAGCGAGGCCTGCGGCGCCGGCGCCGGAGCGGGAGAGGAATCGGCCGGGAAGTGCAAGAAAGAGGAGGAGGGGGAGGGGCAGGATAGCAAGGACGGATCGGCGGCGGCAAAGGGAGACGATGGAGAAGGAGAGGAAAAGAACAAGAAAGGGTGAGTTGATCTAATCAGATTTCGACCATATATCTTCGGAAAAAAATTTATGTCCGGATCTTGGTGTTCTTTTAGATCGGCCACCTATAGCTTCATATATAGGTAGATGTTTGATTTTCCAAGTCTTTGATGCTACAGCTTTAATCTCTGACAAAGTGTGGTCTCAAACCGGCCGAATTTGTCGTTGATCTTTAGAACATGAATCAAGATCTGGATCGTGCAGGGTTTATCTGGAGTAACTTCTTTGTTTTGTGTTGCTTAGCTTATTCATTAGTGAATCCCTTCATCCACATGCATAACGAATACTATTCGTTTTCCTTCCATCTTTGGTTTGGCCAAGGTGTGAACTCTGCTAGGGTTTCTCATTTAGCATGCCGGCCGCATCCCCAAGCAAAAGAAAGAAAAAAAGAGCTTGATCTTTAGGGTTCTATAAAAAAGATGATCGATAGATGTTTATTTCTCGCACCTTTTTGCTTCACACATACGTAGGCTTTGCTTGGCCTCCTTGATTTCGTCTTCCTTGTCTTGCCATCTACCTCCAATTTGACTGCACCAACTGCCGGCCGTTTTCATGGTTCGTAATCACACCCGGCCGGAAGGATTTTAAGATGAGCAGACGACTTTGATCGATCCAATCATCAGTAGGCAGTAGTTAGCTAGCTTGCCCAACTGATCCTTAAATTTCATCGAAACATACTTTGCAACTTCCTTTTCTGTTCCATCCTGTGACCATGACGGATCTCCGAATCCAGCAAAAACAAAAAATAAGGACACAGGCCAGTAGTTGTATGGTGTGAACCTGTAGCCAAGTATGTGCGGCGGACCGTACATACGTAGCTACTCTTCCACGACAACCATGCATGTTTGAATGGACTAGCTTGGTATGACCGCACGCAGCAACTAGCACACCAAGACATGTATTCAGATCTAGCTGCTACCACTACTACCACCGCCATGTTTGAATAGATTTACCAAGTTGGCATGTGTTTTTTTGTGTGTGTGCGGCGATCTTCAGGGCGGCGAAGGGCAAGGGCAAGGGGGAGAAGCGGCCGCGGCAGCCGCGGTTCGCGTTCATGACCAAGAGCGAGGTCGACCACCTCGAGGACGGCTACCGGTGGCGCAAGTACGGCCAGAAAGCCGTCAAGAACAGCCCATTTCCGAGGTAGGCCGCATCATGTCTTCTTCTTTTTTGTACTTGATCAGGTGTCCGGTATTTGCAACGTACGGATCCACGAATTAGGGTTCTTATTACGATGAGCATGGCGTGTGGGTGATATGATGCAAATGCAGGAGCTACTACCGGTGCACGACGCAGAAGTGCCCTGTGAAGAAGCGGGTGGAGCGGTCGTTCCAGGACGCGGCGGTCGTGATCACCACGTACGAGGGCAAGCACACGCACCCCATCCCGGCCACGCTGCGCGGGAGCTCGCACCTCCTCGCCGCCGCGCACCACCCGGGCCTCCTCCACCACCCGCACTTCCGGATGCCGCCGCCGCCGGCGGCGTCCCTCGGTGTCGTAAGCGGCGCCGGCGCCGGCGCCGGCGCCAATGCCTTCGACGCGCTCGGCCTCCTGCAGCAGCCGCAGCCGCAGGTGGGCCACCACCACGGCGCCATGCAGCAGCTGGTGAGCGGCGCCGCCGTCTCCGGGTTGCAGCAGGCGAGCGCCGCCATGCCGAGCCACGCGCTGCCTTCTGACCACCAGCATGGCATGTCTGCCATTGCCGGTATGACTGGTACTAGCGCTGCCGCCGCCACGGCGGCAACTACTGCTAGCGCTCCGCTACGGATGCAGCACTTCATGGCGCAAGATTATGCTGGCCTCTTGCAGGACATGTTTCCATCCTTCGTCCACAACAACGACAATGGCGACAATCACCACCATTGATGACTGAGAGCTTCTCTCTCGCACTCTTTTTTTTGAACAATTGATGATGATGATCGAGAGCTAGCTTGATAGGAATTTGGTGGTTGTTAACTTTCTGGTTCCCGTATCGTTGCATGGTGTTACGATCTGAGGTAGCTGGCTAGTACTAGTAGTAGCATCACTAGTAGGACGGGCTCCAGTACTAGAAGTTTGTTGTACATGTACCTGATTCTAATGAGCTCACTATGCTTTGCACTTTATTTAATTAAGGCCTTGTTTGGTTTAAGGTGATTTTTTTAGGTGACTTTTAGGGACTATACTTTAGTCAGTTGTCCTGTTTGGTTGTAGGGACTTAAAGTGACTAAATGTAATTAAAGTGACTGAACAAAGACTATACTACCCTTGCAGCCTTGCCCTCACACCCCTTCGCCCCAAACAGCCAAGTGGGGCGTTTAATGAGGGTAGTGGAGGGAAAAGTCAGTAAAAGTCTCGAAAAGTCACCAAAATGGAGCTTATGGACTTATGGGGTAGGGACTAGAGTTTAGTCCCTTTTAGTCACCCTGTTTGGTATTTTTGGGACTAAAAGGTACTAAAGTTTAGGTGACTAAAAAAAGTCATGGTAACCAAACAAAGCCTAAGTTGGGACATGCATGTGCTGTACTGTTGAGCTAGCTAGCTGTGGCAGTTTTATGCTCTGGCTTGATGATCATGACATTTCATCGAGTTTGAGGTCAAGTTCACGAGTGGATGCATGCATGCATATATACATGCATAGGCTCCCTGATCTATGAATAATAATCTGTTTGTACTGAGTACTGACTGTTGGAAACGTATATACTGGTCACAGAATTCGAATACCAGTATGTCGTCATGGCATGCGTCGTCAAAAAAGAAAAGAACCATGCATGCAAGACGCGCGCCCAAAGTGGCATTGTCTCTTTGACTATTCGAAGACGATTAGTTTGCATGTACTTGGGGGTAGTGCGCAGCGAAGACTGTATTTGACATGAAATATAGGTTAATGACGTACGCACGCACTTAATTTGAACCAACCAAATTAGAGATGGCATTACCGGCACCGGTACACCCTTCTTTTTTTTCGTGAAATACTACTGCCGTGATGGTCTGCAGAGTATATACTCCTAGTATGTCATCCAGTGGGGTGTTTAGTATGAACTTTTACCATGATCCAGTGATTGCATTTATGTCACCAACGTCGACGCGATGCAAACGGCAGGCGACGCGCTCAACACGTACGCGATTTAATTAAGGCAGCTGATCATATCGCAGCCAGCAGCGGTTGCACCGGTCATTAATCGTCGTCAACAGACGCCCGCGCCGGGATGCCTTTGAACTGAAGGAAAGTCAGCTCCACATCAACCGCAGCTTAACAGTGACGACTCTCCATCGGCAGGCTGGCTACAAAGCTACGAGTACTAGAGTAGCTAGCTCTGTCTAGCTATACTAGGTATGCGTTCGTATGCATGCCGTCCACACCCAGGTACTGGTAGGCTGCTGACTCGTTCGATAGCTCCATCCGTGGATAACAATCTTAGCAGCGCAGAACGATCAGACATTGATTGGGCGCGCGAGCGCAGTGGGATCGATTAATCCGGTCAAATGTCTGACCTGGGCAAGCGTACGTTAATGTCACGACTCACGACAGGGGGGTCGAAACCGACGTGTGCAGCGAGTAACCAGTCAACCTTGCTGCGCGCCGCGCGCACGTCTTCGTCGAACGCCACCGCCACCAGATTTAAGCCGCGGCAAGGACACGCGTCACTGCTCCTCACATAGCTTCATCTATCTCTATTGATCTATCTGTATCCGTACGTATAGAGCCGTCTTAATCTCGTCTATTTGGAACGCTGGAGTTTCTATCGATTTGTTTGAGAATTACTGCCCCAGAGAAAAATGGTGATATTCAGATGCAAAGTATATTATGCACTCATACTTACAGCATGATGTATAAAGCTGGATTTGCAGTTCATCGCCAAAAAAAGAAGAAGCTGGATTTGCAGTTCATCGCCAAAAAAAAGAGAAGAAGCTGGATTTGAAGTTCCTCGCCAAAAAAAGAGAGAGCTGGATTTGCAGTTGCGATTAGTAATTGCCGAAAGCGAATTAAGCGCTAACCGGGGACGCGAATCGCAAGGATGGCACATGCGCGGTACGGCGATTCTGGGTTCCATTAATGCGAGCTGCGAGCCGGCCGCGACGGGCGCTACCTATAGCTGGCCGGGTTTGCAAGCCACACCGCCACACGCCCACACCGATCCGCGACAGCGACGGCGGCCGTGCGCGCTCGCGTGGATGGATCAGCGGCCGGCCATGGCCGACCGGTGGCGAGCGCGCGCGCGGGCGCCTTCGCGGATACTCAAAGTGCACGCGCGCGCGGGGCGGGGAGAGTTGATTGCACTTGCACGCGGCCGTGCGACGGCGGCGTCGCAACGGCGAGGACACACAGTCACAAACTCACACAGAGATGCGATCCCGGCGAATGCGAAACCTCTCTTGGGGGGCTCTGAAAGGGAGGCGTCGAGGGACGGCGGTTGCTCGACCGGGCAGCGCCAACTCCATCCTCGAGACGGACGGGTCGGTCGAGCTCTCGCCGTCTTGCGGCCGTGAGATCGATCGATCGGGCAGCTTGGACGGGATAGGCTGGCAGGGTGGACAGTGACAGTCCGGTGGCTGCTTTCACAGCAAAAGGGAATCGGTGTCGTGCAGCTGGTTTACATTTGATCCGTGCACGTATCTAGAGCAAGCTCTCGCTCTGTCCCTGTAAAGTGCGGTAACAGTAAAACGGGTGCATCACCAGACCTTGTTCATGTTCGCTTTTTACCGGCGCAAGTTCAGCATATCCCAAGTTCAATTTGGTCATACCTTTCATGTGTGAGGTCGGGAGAAAATAGTAGTCCACGAAAGGAAATGGGCCTTCCTTGGTAGTACGCACTTCCTTGCTGCCGCCGGCTGGCGTGGGCCGGCCCGTGGAGCTCCAACCGCACCGAATCTCCCGCCCATCGTTCGTTTTCTCGCCCGCCGGCCGCCGCCTCGTTCTCGTCTTTCCCCAAACCAGCATCCATCCGTCTAGCAGTAAGTAGCAAACCCTAGAATGGAGCTCATCACCTACACAAACCGACCGAGCCCTAGAGCAGATGGCAGCAGCGTCGGAGGGGGCTTCATGCGTGAGGAGATCTGGGCCGGCTGCATCTCCAAGGTCGACGACGTCCTCAGATTGGACGATCATCCCTTCTACTGGTGGGATGAACAGATAAGGGACGATTTATCGACGTGGATTGACATCCTGAACAACACCGAGGATATGCCTGAACTGCCGCCAGCGAAAATAGTAGAATACCGAGGTACGTACAAACTCGCTTGGTATTTCTTTCTTGGGGTTTGGGGATCTATCAAGGTTTTTGGTCTACAATTTGGACTTTGGAGGGTGATCTGATTAACATTTATGCGTTACCTCGATGTTCAGACCTTCTTGAGAAAGGGTGGGGATGGCAAAGGGTGGTGCCGTACGCTCCTGGTACCGTTGGATGGACCATCTGTCACACCCGGCCCAGATTGTATGGCCCAGTAGTGGCCCATGAGTGCGGGACGCACGTGTTTAGTGTCACATTGCTAGTTGAGTAAGGGTGGAGGCAACTTATAAGCCTTTGTCTTCCAGCCATAGCACCTTCGGGTTAACCCTTTTACACGAAACAAGGACGAAAGTGTAAGAAGGGTGCTATGTGTACGCGTGCACGCCCCTCGGAAGGGCTGTGCGGGGCGGCTCGTGGAGGGCAGGGTGTTACAAATGGTATCAGAGCCGACCCTCGCGGTTGCGCGTATGGGTCAGTGTGCGGGCATAGGGCGCATGGCGCGTATGGCCCGGGTAGGGCATACGGCATGGACTATGGCGCCGGCACTGGACGTACGGTCGTGCGTCAAGGGGAAACGTTCCTGGACATTTACCCGTGTGGGTAAGTTGCGCCGACGAGGACGTCGGGTTCTTTGAGGGGGGTGTATGTCACACCCGGCCCAGTTTGTAGGGCCCAGTAGTGGCCTATGAGTGCGAGACGCACGTGTTTAGTGCCACATTGCTAGTTGAGCAAGGGTGGAGGCAACTTATAAGCCTTTGTCTTCCAGCCATAGCACCTTCGGGTTAACCCTTTTACACGAAGCGAGGACGAAAGTGTAAGCAGGGTGCTATGTGTACGCGTGCACGCCCCTCGAAAGGGCTATGCGGGGCGGCTCGTGGAGGGCAGGGTGTTACAAATCTTTAAGGGGTACCTCAAAGAGTTTCTTATCCAAAATACTGGTGAAATCGCCGCTCTTTGCGCCAATAAGAAGCCTGAGCACGATAAGGCCTTCTTTTGCGCTCTTGCTACCAGAAAGAAGCATAACCAAGAAAAGGTCAGTCGTAGCCGCAATGCTGGTGCAGTTGTCTCTCGTTGTGCCAACAAGAAACCTGATATAGATGGACAAGCAGTGGCGGAACTGAGGGGGGGCCGGCAGGGGCCATGGCCCCCCTAAGGGCATGTACAGCCCGTTGTTTTGGGGCGTCGGTATGCTAGCAAATTTACACATCGCCCCCCAGTACGGCCTACAGACGGCTTCCCCGTCGCCTCACCAGGCGACGCTGCGGTCCCGTTCTCCCAGGCGGAGCGGCCGATTACGGGCGGGTTGTACGCGTCGTCTTCTCCAGGCGACGACCCGCTCGGATCCCCCGCGCCAGCGCGCGACAGATGACTCCCACCAAAACCACCTCTGCCTGCCACCGCAACCCCGCCGCGGCCCTCGTCGGTCACAGCCTCGGCCGCAGCACTAGGGGAGAGAGAGATCTGCCGCCGGACCTGCCCACCTTCGCCGTCGTCGGATCCACCGCAGAGAAGAGAGGCAGGGACGCCGGCAGCGCAGGAAGGAGCGGCGGCCCCCGCGCCGGAGCCCAACCCTGCCGTCGGCCGGAGCAGGGAGCGCGCAAAGATGCACCGCTGACCGGCCTTGAAGTGATAGAGCGCAGCGCCGGCCTCAACCCCAAATCGAGCTTCGCCGCTCGGGATCCTGTACGAGACGTGTAACAACCCTAGATTTTCCCATAGGATTTGATGAATGCAAAAATGAGGATTTAAAAAATTTTGATGAATTGTTGTGCATGCAAACCAACATATAAGATTGCTTCTATTTGCTCCCTTTGATCTTAGGCAAAATTTAAATTTAATTAAAAATAATTTGAAGTGCTAATGATCAAATAGTGTAATTTGGAGTTCATTTGGTTTTTATCGGATTTTTGGTTGTGTTTGAATTCAAATCCTAAATTTGAATTCAACCAAATACTAACTAAACTAATTCAAACCCTACTAACCTTCGCGGGCCGAATCTTCAAACCAAAGTCCAGAAAACCTCCCCGAACTTCTGTTTCTGAGCAGCGAACCAAACCAGCGCAGCCGGCCTTGCGGCCCAGCTGCGGCCCAGCCAACCGCCGCGTCGCAGCCGCGTCCCCCGCTCCTCCTTTCGCTGACGTGCGGGCCCCACCGCACTGTTCTTCTTCCCCACACCTCTTTTCCCCTCTGCGCCCGGCGAAAAGCAGAGGAGGCCGCCGGCCAATCCCAGCGCTCGCGCTGTGCGGCCCATCGCGATTGCGACGCGTGGCCCTTGGCGCGGACGCCCACATCCCTCGCCATCCGTGCCCCCGAACCTAGCAGCCGCCACCCTATAAAACCCCCGCAGCGCCCGCTCTCCCGGTTCAAGTCGTCGCACCCCGTTGGGGTTTCTTCGCCAGCAAGGAGAGGGAAGAGAGGGGGAAGGAGGAAACCAGGAGGGGAGGAAAGAAGGTGAAGCCGCAAGGAAGAGGCGGAGGTGGAGCCAGCCGCTCCGCTGCCGCGCCGACGCCAAGCCAAGAACGCCGCTGCCCGTGGAGCCGTCAAGCGGGAGCCGGACCTAGGACGCCGTCAAGCCGCCGCCGTACCGCGAGTCCTCGTCGAGCTGCTGCGATCCTCTTCTTGACCCAAGGTGAGCCGGCACCGCCGCTCCCCTTTCTTCCTCTGTTCCGACCGTGTCGTCGCCGCACCGCCGTTGCTAGCCTCCTCTGGGACCCGGCCTTCGAGCCGTGGCCATCCTCTCGTGCAGGACCTCGTCGCACCGCTGTCGCACCCCGCAAACCGCCGTCGCCTTGAACTGCAGCCGAAGCCGCCGCGGCCGAGCTGTGCTCGCCGTGCGCGAACGCCGAGGCCGTGTCGCGGCCACGGGCAACCGTGTGCCCGCGCATGCGCACCCAGCCAGGGCCGCGACGTCGCGTTCCAGCACTCACTGGAGTCGCGCGTGCGCGAGCCTTTGCAGCCGAGCCGTTTCCGAGCCACCTTCCACCCGCGCGTCGCCGGCCGCCGTGGCGCCATAGCCGCGCCGCCGCCGCTCGCGTCGGGAAGCCAAACCCCCAGCCAAGGTTCCCACTTCTTCTTGCCGGTTGTGTCCGCGAAACCCTAGCGAGGCCGTAGCTGGTGATCCCGAGCCTCGCCGACCCCTTCTTCCCGATGATCGCCGTCGGCGACGTTGCCGCCGGCCGCGCGCCAGAGCACGCCGCGCGCGTCGCGTCGCGTCGTGGCCAAGCCACACCTTCGACCACACCAAGCCGGCCACACCACAACCACAAAAGATCCCGTGGCGGCCACAAAGCGATCCCGTGCACCCGGTGCACGTGAACCACCCACACGACGCACGGTGGACCAAGTCCACAGTGCCGGATCCAGCCGCGTCCCCTTCGTGGGCCTAAAGTTCGCGCTAAAGTCCAGTTTACCGCCCTGGACTTTTCTTTCGGCCCAACTCCGGCCCAGTAGCGCCTTTCGTCTTTTTCTTTTTCTTTTAAACAGCGCTGACGCTTGGGGCCCACCTGTCATACTCTGGCAGTCACTGACATGCGGGGTGACTCGTTGACCGTTGACCAAGTCAACGCTGACGTCAGCAGGGCCCACTGCTGACGTCACCATAGGCGGACCCCACTGCTGACGTCAGCATGACGTCATGCTGACGCCAGCAGGCTAATTTCGGTCTGTTTTCTTTTTTCGGAAATTATTTAATATTTTCAGAAAATGATTTAAACTTCGAAAATTAATAATAAATCAACCGTAGCTCAAAAAAATATGAAACCAGTTTCTATATTTTTCTAAAATCATGACCTACGCGTTAGTATAAAGTTTGGTGTTCCTTGGGTCTTCTTTCCTCGCTGTTTTGGAGTTTCTTTGCCAGTAGCCGCGTCTTATTTTATTTTCCGCGACTCTAGGAGCTTCGGAGAACCTGGAGGAGCCGGACTACCCTGACAACTGCTTTGAAGAGGAGGAAGAAGCCTACCCAGGTTCACGCCCGACCAATCTCTGAAATACCTATTAGACATGCAACTAGTATGCTAGCGCTTTACTTTACTCGCATATTACACCTGCACTGCCTTTGTTAATATCCTGTTACCTTGCTACCTACTACTCACTTTATGAAATATGCTATGCTATACATGTGTTGGGATGGTTGTGATTTGAACCTCTTGGCGTGAGTTGTGGGTGGTATGGGAGGTGTAGTGCAGCTAGGCGGTGTAAGCGAGTAATAACAACTCGATCGTTTGATCGGGGTGCTTGGGGACTGTGTCACACCCGGTTTTCAAGGCAAAACCAGATGCATCTCATATGTGCGCTAGGATTAGTTTACACACATATGGTAGACGTCACAAGTGAATATCCATAACCATGCATAACGAAAGAGTATTAAAGTGCATTTATTACAATCTCAGAGTTGACTCAAATGTCATAGCGAAAGACTTAAATAAACGTTCATCTAACGAAGCAAAAGTGACTCCAACTCCACAGGCATTGACTGGGGGAGACTCGCCTAGAACTCCTCAAAATCAGCAGTGAAATCCTCAAAATTCTCCCAATCTGAGCAGCATTCCGGGTGTAGTTGATGCAATAAAAGAAAGAAAACAAGCATGAGCACATGACGTACTCAACAAATGTAATATGACATACAAGGCTGAGGCAAAAAGTCTGGCTGACCATACTGTAGTAAGCACTTTTAGTTTGGTCAAGTTTTATTAAGCAACTATTTACTAGCAAATGAAAGTATATACCACCCACAAATTAATGAATGTCATAATCCCAACATAATCAAGTAACCACAATTTAATCCATGTTCAAGTATGATTATCATGTAAGGGTGCAGGCCGCTCTTGACCGTGAGCACGGCTGTTATAACAGTTTTACACTCTGCAGAGGTTGTACACTTTCACCATAAGCCGTGATTCCCATTGCCGAAGCATTGTACCCTTCCCACACCACGTGGACCGAATACTGGGTTTCACTATGAGACCTTTACAAAAGCACTCTAATAAATGATAGCCCGCTAAGGTTTCCGGTTCAGAAGCAAAGCATAACCCTCCCTAATGAGGTCTGTCTCTTCCCAAAGCCCACAGCTTAAGAGGACCGAGCTATACCCCGTCAACCGCCGCCCCCCATGCCCCTTTCGAGTAAAGCTACCATAAACCAGAGCACCTAATTAGTCAGTCAAAGCCAGAGCCACATGACACTCATGGTTGTACTGTTTTCCTGGGTGGTTCTCCATGTTCCAATTAAAAAGATATGATCTTGCCAATTAATTATTTAAAAGAGTATATGGAACATAGAGTAGGGGTTCATTTAACCAATCCCAGTTGAGCAAGCTAAGCATCATCTACCATCAAAATTAATTAAGTAACCCAGTTTCAGGGACAGGAAAAATATAGTGGCTAGGCAAATCCTTAAATAGGAACCCATCAAATTAAGACACATGCACGGGTGGTGAAATTAATAATTATTAGGACATTTGCATGACATAATACACTTGCCTTCTTCCCAACTCTATTGCTGCTCAAATCCTTCACCAACAGTTGGTTCTTCAGAGAAATCCTCGAACTGGTCGTTTCCTAATCGCATCACACATTTACATGCAAGGAAACAATACAACAAATAAGAAACAGTATACGAAACAATTCCAACAGATCAAAACAGCGGCACAAAACTAATCTACGCGTTACAACGAACGCGTGAGCGTGAGAATCACTAAAATCGGAGTTAAAACGCAAAAGATATGGCTTTTCTAAGGTTCAGTGACTTGCTGGCAAAGTTTTAAAAGTTCCAGGGGCTTAACTGCGAAAAACCAGGGGCTAAAACATAATTTTATATAAAACTACGAGGGCTAAACCATAAAATAACAGGGGCTAGACTGCGGGTGCTATTTTAAAACTAGTAGGGGCTAAAACAGAAGAAAACATGACCTAAACATAATTACTTTTGAACTAAGCTGGACCGCGGGTTGATTTTCAGAAACTTCAAGGGCTCTTTTGCAAAACTGGCAGCGCTGACCGGTACGCTCGGGTTTGACTCGGGACGCGCTCTAATCTGGGCCGTTGGATCTAGATCGGACGGCCAGGGACGGATCGGACCGAGGGGTGACGCCGGCGACGACGGACGCGGCGGCGCCGCTCTCTTCCGCGGCGGAGGGTCGCCGGACTTGGCTCGGAAACACGCTACACGGCTCGGTTTGGAACGGGATCAAGTGCTACGGGCTCGCTGGACCACGATGAGTTCATCTGGGCGGTTCTTGACGACAGACGAGCGACGGTGGAGGCCGGCGACGAGCTATGGCGGCGGCGCTCGGACGACGCGGTGCGACGACGGCGGCCAGATGTAGAAATCGAGCGCAATTAGGCCTGGGAGACTTGTTACCTCGGCGCGAAGCTCCTCGCGCAGACGAGAGGGGCTAAGCGGCGGTGCAGCGGCGGATCGACGGTGCGGCCGAAGCTTGGCGGCGGCGGCGATGGCGGCTTGAACACCGGCGGCTAGGGTTAGGGAAATTGGTTGGGGGAAAATCAAGGGCGGGTGCGCGCTTTAAATAGGCCGGAGACCGGGGCTTCGGCAGGCGTGCGGCGGTGGGATTCGGAGTCGGAGGCGGCGGCGCTCGGGGTCGGGCCCGGGGCAGAGTCCAGCTCGGGGACGACGAAGCTGACAGCCGGGCCCGCCTGTCAGCGACGCGGGAGAGAGAGAGAAGGCGGAACGGGCCGGCGCGACGAGTTGGGCTGCAAAGGAGAAATGGGCCGGGGAAAAAGAATGGGCCGAAGCTGGGCCGAAAGCGGGGAAGAGCAGGCCGAGCGGGGAGTGAAAGCGATCGGAGAAGAAAAGTCCAAGGAGCAAAAGCGAACCGCGCCAAGAGTTCAGGGGTCAAAACTAAACTCAGCCTAAACAACTTTTCTAAAACTCAAACAAAAGCAAATCAAATTCGAATTTAAACATAATTTAAATTCCAACTTGATTTACTAGCAACCAAAAATATATGCAACAGCATGAATGCAACAAAAACTTATTTTGACTAAAATAATTATTTAATATGATATTTAAATTGATAAAAAGGCTAGAAATTCCAATTAAATCCTAGAAAATTTATTTAAGCCCTAATACATCCTAGAAAAATTCAGAGGGTTGCTACAATTTAATTGTGATGAATTTTAGGGTGTTACAGACTCCACTCGGGCAGTCCCTACGGAGTACCTGTTGCGGGTATATGGTTCTTGGATATTGGTTACTTGAGGAGTTTGGGCGGCTATACCTGTTATGGGTGCCGATTGCGGACCGTTGCGGGGGATCGCTTATGACGCTGATACTCGCTTTACCGACAATTAAGGACCGAGTCGAGTTCCACCTTTGGACGTGGGGATACCGTGCTCACCATCTACCCAGTATGGGGAGGGTTCCAGCAAGCCTACTCTAGTGCGGCGCTGAGACTGTAGGAGATTCGAGCTTGATATGTGTAAGGGGGACTCGTTGCGGCGTACTCTCCCTGATTTACCACGGCCCCCGACTGGCCCCGGTAGGAAGATTTCACATCCCTGGGGCAGATGTTAGATCAGATGTTTCCCAAGCCCAGGGAGATAGGATTGACGCCGTTACTATTTAGGGTCTTTGCTGTGGGCTGTGTCTCAGGTTGGTTGCGGACTAGCCTTGCAGCCTGGATGGATTCCTGGAGTGCCACCTCTGCAGAGTGTAAACTATACGTATAGCCGTGTCCACGGTTATGGAAGACCCGCTTCTGATAAGTTCCGACTAGCATGGGAATCTGTTTTCTTACCGCATCCTTGATTTGGGTTATGAGAGTTTGGTCCAGCGATGCTGATGAGACAAGGTGGGGAGGGAGCTCACCGAGTCGACTAGTGAGCGA
Source organism: Echinochloa phyllopogon (assembly GCA_033239725.1). Lineage (NCBI taxonomy): Eukaryota > Viridiplantae > Streptophyta > Magnoliopsida > Poales > Poaceae > Echinochloa > Echinochloa phyllopogon. The sequence continues at coordinate 15,192,029 of BTCW01000003.1, read as the reverse complement.
AAGGTGTTGGTGGATGATGCTTGCGGGAACCTGCTGTGGCAGGACGAGCCCGATGTGAATGTGAGGCTGATGGGTAGATCTGGGGAGTGACTGTGAGGCCTTGATTACTTCTATACCTTAGAATAGGCCACTTTAAAGCTTGCTTCATATTATGGTTGGTGACGTGAACCTGTCCCATTTCCATGGGGACAGACTTTGGGTTCTCAGGTGAAGACCCCGACCACGAGTTCAACCAGGACGGGTGGTACGATTGAAGGGTGCGCGCTATGCTCAAGGTTGCCCGTGGGAAGTGCACCCAGAAGATTTAGCTACCGTTTCGTAGCTGTTTCTTATTGTCGATTTAGCCCAGAGGGCTTGTAGCAGACCGCTATGTTCTATATATGTCATGTATTGCATCTTTTATCGATGTATGGATGTGATATTCGACTGAGATGAGTTCTGTACGAGATAGCTGCTATTCCTGGGACTATCTCGAGGGTACAGGGAGTCGGATTCTTGTCGTCGAGAATCCGGTTCGTTTCAGTTGGTATCAGAGCCATACTTGACCGTAGCGCGTAACCCTTAGATCGGAAACTTAGGACAGAAGCTCTAACTGAGTCCTCTATTATATATGAAATTCCTTGGACTATTTGAAAACTATATATATGTACATCTCAACTATTACAAAAATTTTTACCCTTACCTTACCTTACTAACTTGCTAACTTACTAACAGTCCACTAACTGTCTGGCAGATGGAAGTAAGAAGACCAGTAGATGAACGACGGGAGATTAGGACCACTGCTGCAGACTGTGGAGGTTTGGCAGTGCTACTGAGGGAGGTGCTGCGTACAGTGGGGATAGACGTGGACAACGTCTTCTACGAGGGCTGGACCTACGGCCCTGGCGAGGGAGTACACACCCGGTTGCAGATGGAAGTACCCAATATCCCTGGACGACAAAGGTCACTGATGCTACGGGCAGCAACCAGCGAGAGCACCTTCAGTCGGGCAGTGCAGACTATTGCCATGAGGATACTCCGTCTTGCCACACTTGTGTACCAGAACCAGCTCAGCCACACCCGCTTCCGGTACCTGCCACGGGCTCTTGAAGATCCAGCTGATAGAGACGCAATCAGCCTGCTGGCTCACGCAGCTGACCGAGAGCGGAACGTGACCCTGCGGACCTCAGTTCAGCGCATGATCGAGCAGGAGTACTTAAACATTGTCCTAGAAGAGAAAGTTGCCAAGCTAAGAGAGAAGGTATGGAAGCAAGACACCCAGCTGCTGGAGAAGGACCACAGGATCGCCTTACTTGAGAAGCGCCTCGAAGCTAAAGCAAGGGAAGTCAGAGCCCTGGAGTACGAAGCTCGCAACAACAGGCAGTTGGTAGGGCTGATCCGAGCAACTCACCATGCTCGAGATCTCCGTTTGGAAGATCAACTCACAGAAAAAGACAAAGTACTAGCAGCCAAGGAAGAAGAGATAGAAGTACTGAAGGAAGAAGTGTATTGGTTGGACAGTCGCAACTCAGAACTTCAAGAAGAGGTGGATAGCTACAAGGAGAAGAGTGGGCGGAACTACCAGCTGATGAAGCACTTGAGTCTTCAACAGATTATGGCAAAGGATGAAGCTCGAAGGACCCTTAGTAGTTGGGTGAGGTCAGACAGGAAGAGGGTGGCAGAGGTGATCACATTGAACCAAGGACTTCCAGAGGAACGCGGAGTTGAACCCAGAACAGAGCACTACAGGGTCTCACCAAGCCGGGTTGAGCTGATACCACCACCTGAGGCTCGAACCCTCACCCCCGAGATGACAAGACTGAGACAAGAACTGGCACCCCTAGAGAAGCAGTTGGCAAGACCTGAGGTGGACACAGTGAGGTTGGCCGCGCGCCTCACGGACACTCTTCACGACGACAGGCAGTGATTGAAGCAGCAGACAGAGACTGAGGCTGTGAGGTTGGCAACGCGCCTCACAGGCACTTCCAGCAGCATGAGATAGATGCAGTAGGCAGTATCAGTAGATGTCAGCAGTAGTGATGAGACTTGTATCTATCTTCATGAGTAGATGCTTAGACTTGGTAGATCATGACCACCTTTTGGCTCAGCCGCGATGTAGCATCCGCTTAGATGTACTAATCCTCAAGGTTCCAGGAGCTGGCCTCGGGATAGTACTCATGTCTAGGGTGTAATGCTGTTATGAGTGACCGGTCTTTGTGGCTGTTCTTGCAGTTTTATTGAAGTTCATCTTGAGTGTACTCTAGTGTTGAGTCTATTTCATGTGTGCAGCTCCTACTCTAGTTTTCGCTAACCTAACCATTACCTGACCGCCACTATACCTGCTCTATGAAAAATGCAGCAAGATGTCGATCCGAAGATCCAACCGACTGCTTGCATGGTTTGAGGAAGCTGAGCAAGAAGAGGCAGCAGTGGCAGCTAGGGGCAGAGGACGTGGCAGAGGTCGTGGTCGCGGAAGAGCAACAGCTGCAGTTGGAGGCAGCGGCCGTGGACGCGCAGCAGACGTGCTCCAGCCCGAGGACAACGCACCAGGTGGGGAACAGGAAGTGGAGATGGAAGAGCCAGGAGTGGAGCCTCAGCAGAACCAGCAGAACGACCAGCAACCACCGCCACCGCCTAACTTGGCAGAAGTGATGACTACTCAAACACAGCTGATGCAACAGATGGCACAGGCCAACACTCAGATGATGCAAGCTATGCAACAGATCCAGGGAAACCAGAACCAAAACCGTCAGGGACACCGTGAAGAAGACCTACAAAGGAAGATTGAAAGGTTCATCAGGCTGAAAGCACCCACCTTCGACTACTCGGACGAGCCACTCGACGCGCACGACTGGCTGCGTACCATCGAGACGAAGCTGGACCTGACAGACTACACTGAAGAGGAATGTGTGGCCCTTACGGCGCACCAGCTTGAAGGCGCAGCGAAGGCGTGGTGGGAGAGCTACTGTGACTCTCACGCAAACCCTGCTCAGATCACTTGGCTAGAGTTTTGTGAAGCTTTCAAAGAGTACCACATCCCAGAACAAGTCATGGTGCACAAGGCTATGGAGTTCAGGACAATGACCCAAGGTGGTTTGTCTGTAGCTGAGTACGCTCGACACTTTGCTAAGATGTCGAGGTACGCTCCTGAAGATGTCAACACTGAAAAGAAGAAGCAGTTTTGGATCCAGCGTGGCTTGCACAGAGGTCTGAGGACAGCACTCGCAGCGAGTTCACACAGGTCACTCAGAGAGCTGATCGACAGGGCTATCGCAGTTGAGAAGGAAAGAGTGGGTCTTGAAGATACTTGGCGAGAGAAGAAAAGAAAGGCTGAACAGTTGCACAACCACAGACTGAGTCAGAGGCCGAGGAGTGGCTAGAGCAACATGCTCAGGAGAGGCTTTCAGCAGAGCAACAGCCAAGGAGGCTCAGGGTTCAACAGAAACAACCACCAGGGTAACCGAGGCAGTAACAACAACAGCTTTGGCAGCAGAGGCAACAACTACAGTAGTTTTGGCAACAGAAACAACAGCTACTCAGGTCAGGGAAACCCCAACTGGAAGCCAAACAACACGCCCAGAGTTGGCGGAGTGACCTCAGTAGTCTGCTTTGCTTGTGGGAAGCCCGGTCACAAGTCCTTTGACTGTCCGGAGAAGAAGAACAAACAGACCCCAGCCAAGGCACCGGCACCTGGAGGACAAGACAGGCAGCCAGCTTCAGCGCAGAGGGGACGCCTCAACCACCTGACAGAGGAAGAAGCCGAGGACGCTCCCGACGTTGTGCTCGGTGAGTTTTTAGTAAATGGCATTCCAGCTTTGATACTGTTTGACTCTGGTGCAACTGGATCTTATATCTCGTCAAAGTTTGTGAAAGAGCAGTCTCCCCCGACAATACCTAAGGCTAGACCTATAGTCACTACTTCTCCCTTAGGAGAGCTTAGGTGCACCTTAGAGTGCCCAGCAGTTAGTCTGATGATAGGTGGGCAGGAGTTCGCAGGAGTCCTGACAGTCCTGAAGTCAGACGGAATTGACGTGATACTGGGAATGGATTGGCTGACAGAGCACAAAGGGGTAATCAGTTGCTCGCCCAGAACAGTTGAGTTGACACACCCTAGCGGAGTCAAAGTAACAGTAGAGCCACAAAGAAGAAGAACAGGGAAGGAGTCCAGAACATGTATTCTGAGACAATTGGTATACTCTATCGAGAATAAGATGATCGAAGAAGTGCCTGTTGTGTGTGAGTACCCTGACGTGTTTCCCGAAGAGCTACCAGGACTACCACCTGACCGAGACGTAGTTCATAATCGAGCTGCAACCAGGCACAGGGCCCATTGCCAAGAGACCGTACAGAATGTCAGTGGAAGAGCTAGATGAGCTCAAGAAGTAGCTGAAAGAGATGCTAGAAAGCGGGGTTATTCGACCAAGTGCATCCCCATGGGGATCACCGGTGTTGTTTGTAAAGAAGAAAGATGGGTCAATGCGCATGTGCGTAGACTATCGATCCCTGAACGCAGTGACAATCAAGGACAAATACCCAGTACCACGAATTGATGATTTGCTAGATTAATTGAAGAAAGCCAAGTACTTCAGTAAGATTGACCTGGATACCACCAGATGAAGATTAGAGAAGGCGACATTCCCAAGACAGCCTTTGTGACTCGGTACGGGCAGTACGAGTTCACCGTTGTGTCCTTCGGTTTGACCAACGCACCCGCTTACTTCATGAACATGATGAACAAGGTATTCATGGAGGAACTAGACAAGTTTGTGGTGGTGTTCATTGACGACATACTGATCTACTCAGAAACAGCCGAAGAACATGAGGAGCACTTAAGGATTGTGCTAGAGAAGCTCAGGCAGCACCAACTCTACGGGAAGTTCAGCAAGTGTGAGTTTTGGCTGGAGAAAGTAGCCTTTTTGGGTCACGTGCTGACAGCTGAGGGCATATCAATAGACCCAGAAAATATTGAGGCAGTAGCAGAATGGAAGCAGCCGAAGAGTGTCACGGAAATCCGAAGCTTTCTGGGTTTGGCAGGTTACTACAGAAGGTTCATTGAGAACTTCTCCAAGATTGCCAAGCCAATGACCGAACTACTCAAGAACAACGTCCCATTTGAGTGGACAGACAAGTGTGAAAGAAGTTTCCAAGAGCTCAAGCACAACCTCACTACAACGCCAGTATTGACCCTGCCAGATATTCGCAAGGATTTTGTAGTCTATTGCGATGCTTCGAGACAAGGTTTGGGATGTGTCCTAATGCAAGAGGGCAAGGTTGTTGCTTATGCATCAAGGCAGCTGAGGAAACATGAGGAAAACTACCCCACACACGATTTAGAACTGGCAGCGGTGGTACATGCTTTGAAGATCTGGAGGCACTATCTGATTGGCAACAAGTGCGATATCTACACAGATCACAAGAGTTTGAAGTACTTCTTTACACAGTCCGAGCTGAACATGAGGCAGAGGAGGTGGTTAGAACTGATCAAAGATTACGACTTGGAGATACACTACCATCCTGGCAAAGCAAACGTAGTGGCAGATGCCTTGAGCCGAAAGAGTTATTGCAACAACTTGATGATAGATGAAAGTCAGCCAGAACTAGCAAAGGAGTTGTACATGCTGAAACTCGAGCTAGTAGAAGAAGGAAAACCCAAGGAAATGAGGGTGAAGTACAACCTAGAAGACCAAATCAAAGAAGCTCAAGGAAAGTGTCTAGAAATCCAAGAAGTAAAAGAGGATATCCAACGAGGAGTGGCACCTGACTTCCGGGTAGATGAAGCAGGGACAGTATGGCTGAAAGACCGTATTTGTGTACCGCGGGACAAGGAAATCAGGAGAACAATTCTCTCAGAGGCTCACGAGTCCAAGTACTCGATACACCCAGGATGTACCAAGATGTATCAAGATCTGAAGGATAAGTTCTGGTGGAAGAAAATGAGAGAGGACATAGCAGAGTATGTAGCCAAGTGCGACTCTTGTCGAAGAATCAAGGCAGAACATCAAAGGCCAGCAGGACTGCTGAAACCACTGGAAATTCCAATGTGGAAGTGGGAAGATATCATCATGGACTTCGTGGTTGGCCTACCTCGCACTCAGAAAGGGAATGATGTCGTTTGGGTCATAGTTGATCGGCTGACAAAGGTAGCCCACTTCATACCAATCAAAGGCACATACCCAGTAGGCAAACTAGCAGAACTATATATAGACAACATTCTCAAGCTGCATGGGGCACCAAGAAGTATTGTGTCAGACAGAGGACCACAATTCACAGCTCAGTTCTGGAAAAGCCTACATCAAGCCATCGGGACAACCTTGGAGTATAGCACAGCTTACCACCCTTAGACAGATGGGCAGACTGAAAGAGTGAACCAGATTCTGGAAGACTTGTTGAGGGCATGTGTTCTGGCTTACAGTACAGACTGGGAGAAGAGTCTATCTTATGCAGAATTTTCCTACAACAACAGCTACCAGGCCAGCCTGCAGATGTCCCCCTTTGAGGCACTATATGGCAGAAAATGCAGAACGCCTCTAATGTGGTCAGAGGTGGGAGAACGAACGTTCTTTGGTCCTGATATGATAGTGGAGGCAGAAGAAAATGTGGCCAAGATCCGGGAGCACCTGAAGGTAGCTCAGAGCCGACAAAAGAGCTATGCGGATAAAAGGAGACGAGATCTAGAGTTCGAAGTAGGGGACTTCGTCTACCTAAAAGTGTCACCCCTCAGAGGGCATAAGAGATTCCAAGTGAAAGGGAAGCTAGCACTCCGTTTTCTGGGACCGTATCAGATACTGAAGAGAATAGGAAAGCTAGCCTACAGGCTAGACCTACCAGAGGACTTAGCTGGAGTACACCCAGTGTCCCATGTATCCCAACTGAGAAAGTGTCTAAGAGTACCAGAACATGAGGTCAAGACAGAGGCATTGGACCTACAAGACACCTTGGAGTACCTGGAGTACCCGGAGAGGATACTAGATAGAGCAGTCAAAGAGACCAGAAGCACATCTATCCTATTTTGCAAAGTGCAGTGGAGCAATCATTCCGAAAGGGAGGCTACTTGGGAAAAGGAGTCAGTGCTAAAAGAGAGATACCCCCATTTGTTTAAACCATAGGTAACCACAAATCTCGAGGACGAGATTCTTGTGAGGGGGAGACTGTAACAACCCTAGATTTTCCCATAGGATTTGATGAATGCAAAAATGAGGATTTAAAAAATTTTGGTGAATTGTTGTGCATGCAAACCAACATATAAGATTGCTTCTATTTGCTCCCTTTGATCTTAGGCAAAATTTAAATTTAATTAAAAATGTACACATCGCCCCCCAGTACGGCCTACAGACGGCTTCCCCGTCGCCTCACCAGGCGACGCTGCGGTCCCGTTTTCCCAGGCGGAGCGGCCGATTGCGGGCGGGCTGTACGCGTCGTCTTCTCCACGCGACGACCCGCTCGGATCCCCCGCGCCAGCGCGCGACAGACGACTCCCGCAAAACCACCTCTGCCCGCCACCGCAACCCCGCCGCGGCCCTCGTCGGTCACAGCCTCGGCCGCAGCACTAGGGTGTAACACCCCACCTTTCACGAGCCACCCGGACAGCCCTTCCGGGGGGCGTGCACGCGTACACATAGCACCATGCTTACACTTTCGTCCTCGCTTCGTGTAAAAGGGTTAACCTGAAGGTGTTATGGCTGGAAGATAAAGGCTTATAAGTTGCCTCCACCCTTGCTCAACTAGCAATGTGGCACTAAACATGTGCATCCCGCACTAATGGGCCACTACCGGGCCATACAAACTGGGCCGGGTGTGACATACACCCCCCCTCAAAGAACACGACGTCCTCGTCGGCGCAACTCACCCACCCGGGCAAATGTACAGGAACGTTCCCCTTTGCGCACGACCGTACGTCCAGTGCCGGCGCCATAGTCCATGCCGTATGCCCTACCCGGGCCATACGCGCCATGCGCCCTATGCCCGCACACTGACCCGTACGCGCAACCGCGAGGGTCGGCTCTGATACCACTTGTAACACCCTGCCCTCCACGACCCACCCCGCACAGCCCTTCCGAGGAGCGTGCACGCGTACACATAGCACCCTGCTTACACTTTCGTCCTCCCTTCATGTAAAAGGGTTAACCCGAATGTGCTATGGCTGGAAGACAAAGGCTTATAAGTTGCCTCCACCCTTGCTCAACTAGCAATGTGGCACTAAACATGTGCATCCCGCACAAATGGGCCACTGCCGGGCCATACAAACTGGGCCGGGTGTGACGTAGGGGAGAGAGAGAGATCTGCCGCCGGACCTGCCCACCTTCGCCGTCGTCGGATCCGCCGCAGAGAAGAGAGGCGGGGGACGCTGGCAGCGCAGGAAGGAGCGGCGGCCCCCCGCACCGGAGCCCAACCCTGCCGTCGGCCGGAGCAGGGAGCGCGCAAAGATGCACCGCTAACCGGCCTTGAAGTGATAGAGCGCAGCGCCGGCCTCGACCCCAAATCGAGCTCCGCCGCTCGGGATCCTGTACGAGACGTGTAACAACCCTAGATTTTCCCATAGGATTTGATGAATGCAAAAATGAGGATTTAAAAAAATTTGGTGAATTGTTGTGCATGCAAACCAACATATAAGATTGCTTCTATTTGCTCCCTTTGATCTTAGGCAAAATTTAAATTTAATTAAAAATAATTTGAAGTGCTAAGGATCAAATAGTGTGATTTGGAGTTCATTTGGTTTTTATCGGATTTTTGGTTGTGTTTGAATTCAAATCCTAAATTTGAATTCAAACAAATACTAACTAAACTAATTCAAACCCTACTAACCTTCGCGGGCCGAATCTTCAAACCAAAGTCCAGAAAACCTCCCCGAACTTCTGTTTCTGAGCAGCGAACCAAACCAGCCCAGCCGGCCTTGCGGCCCAGCTGCGGCCCAGCCAACCGCCGCGTCGCAGCTGCGTCCCCCGCTCCTCCTTCTTTCGCTGACGTGCGGGCCCCACCGCACTGTTCTTCTTCCCACACCTCTTTTCCCCTCTGCGCCCGGCGAAAAGCAGAGGAGGCCGCCGGCCAATCCCAGCGCTCGCGTTGTGCGGCCCGTCGCGATTGCGACGCGTGGCCCTTGGCGCGGACGCCCACATCCCTCGCCGTCCGTGCCCCCGAACCTAGCAGCCGCCGCCCTATAAAACCCCCGCAGCGCCCGCTCTCCCGGTTCAAGCCGTCGCACAATGTTGGGGTTTCTTCGCCAGCAAGGAGAGGGAAGAGAGGGGGAAGGAGGAAACCAGGAGGGGAGGGAAGAAGGTGAAGCCGCAAGGAAGAGGCAGAGGTGGAGCCAGCCGCTCCGCTGCCGCGCCGACGCCAAGCCAAGAACACCGCCGCCCGTGGAGCCGTCAAGCGGGAGCCGGACCTGGGATGCCGTCAAGCCGCCGCCGTACCGCGAGTCCTCGTCGAGCTCCTGCGATCCTCTTCTTGACCCAAGGTGAGCCGGCACCGCCGCTCCCCTTTCTTCCTCTGTTCCGACCGTGTCGTCGCCGCACCGCCGTTGCTAGCCTCCTCTGGGACCCGGCCTTCGAGCCGTGGCCATCCTCTCGTGCAGGACCTCGTCGCGCTGCTGTCGCACCCCGCAAACCGCCGTCGCCTTGAACTGCAGCCGAAGCCGCTGCGGCCGAGCTGTGCTCGCCGAGCGCGAACGCCGAGGCCGTTACGCGGCCACGGGCAACCGTGTGCCCGTGCACGCGCACCCAGCCAGGGCCGCGACGTTGCATTCCAGCACTCGCTGGAGTCGCGCGTGCGCGAGCCTTTGCAGCCGAGCCGTTTCCGAGCCACCTTCCACCCGCGCGTCGCCGGCCGCCGTGGCGCCATAGCCGCGCCGCCGCCGCTCGCGTCGGGAAGCCAAACCCCCAGCCAAGGTTCCCACTTCTTCTTGCCGGTTGTGTCCGCGAAACCCTAGCGAGGCCGTAGCTGGTGATCCCGAGCCTCGCCGGCCCCTTCTTCCCGATGATCGCTGTCGGCGACGTTGCCGCCGGCCGCGCGCCAGAGCGCTCCGCGCGCGTCGCGTCGCGTCGTGGCCAAGCCACACCTTCGACCACACCAAGCCGGCCACACCACAGCCACAAAAGATCCCGTGGCGGCCACAAAGCGATCCTGTGCACCTGGTGCACGTGAACCACCCACACGGCGCACGGTGGACCAAGTCCACAGCGCCGGATCCAGCCGCGTCCCCTTTGTGGGCCTAAAGTTCGCGCTAAAGTCCAGTTTACCCCCCTAGACTTTTCTTTCGGCCCAACTCCAGCCCAGTAGCGCCTTTCATCTTTTTCTTTTTCTTTTAAACAGCGCTGACGCTTGGGGCCCACCTGTCATACTCTGGCAGTCACTGACATGCGGGGTGACTCGTTGACCATTGACCAAGTCAACGCTGACGTCAGCAGGGCCCACTGCTGACGTCACCATAGGCGGACCCCACTGCTGATGTCAGCAGGCTAATTTCGGTCTGTTTTCTTTTTTCGAAAATTATTTAATATTTTCAGAAAATGATTTAAACTTCGAAAATTAATAATAAATCAACCGTAGCTCAGAAAAATATGAAACCAGTTTCTATATTTTTCTAAAATCATGACCTACGCGTTAGTATAAAGTTTGGTGTTCCTTGGGTCTTCTTTCCTCGTTGTTTTGGAGTTTCTTTGCCAGTAGCCGCGTCTTATTTTATTTTCCGCGACTCTAGGAGCTCCGGAGAACCTGGAGGAGCCGGACTACCCCGACAACTGCTTTGAAGAGGAGGAAGAAGCCTACCCAGGTTCACGCCCGACCAATCTTTGAAATACCTATTAGACATGCAACTAGTATGCTAGCGCTTTACTTTACTCGCATATTACACCTGCACTGCCTTTGTTAATATCCTGTTACCTTGCTACCTACTACTCACTTTATGAAATATGTTATGCTATACATGTGTTGGGATGGTTGTGATTTGAACCTCTTGGCGTGAGTTGTGGGTGGTATGGGAGGTGTAGTGCAGCTAGGCGGTGTAAGCGAGTAATAACAACTCGATCATTTGATCGGGGTGCTTGGGGACTGCACTCGGGCAGTCCCTACAGAGTACCTGTTGCGGGTACATGGTTCTTGGATATTGGTTACTTGAGGAGTTTGGGCGGCTATACCTGTTATGGGTGCCGATTGCGGACCGTTGCGGCGGATCGCTTATGACGCTGATACTCGCTTTACCGACAATTAAGGACCGAGTCGAGTTCCACCTTTGGACGTAGGGATACCGTGCTCACCATCTACCCAGTATGGGGAGGGTTCCAGCAAGCCTACTCTAGTGCGGCGCCGAGACTGTAGGAGATTCGAGCTTGATATGTGTAAGGGGGACTCGTTGCGGCGTACTCTCCCTGATTTACCACGGCCCCCGACTGGCCCCGGTGGGAAGGTTTCACATCCCTGGGGCAGATGTTAGATCGGATGTTTCCCGAGCCCAGGGAGCCAGGATTGGCGTCGTTACTGTTTAGGGTCTTTGCTGTGGGTTGTGTCTCAGGTTGGTTGCGGACTAGCCTTGCAGCCCGGATGGATTCCTGGAGTGCCACCTCTGCAGAGTGTAAACTATACGTATAGCCGTGTCCACGGTTATGGACGACCCGCTTCTGATAAGTTCCGACTAGCATGGGAATATGCTTTCTTACCTCATCCTTGATTTGGGTTATGAGAGTTTGGTCCAGCGTTGCTGATGAGACAAGGTGGGGAGGGAGCTCACCGAGTCGACTAGTGAGCGAAAGGTGTTGGTGGATGATGCTTGCGGGAACCTGCTGTGGCAGGACGAGCCCGATGTGAATGTGAGGCTGATGGGTAGATCTGGGGAGTGACTGTGCTTGTGAGGAAAGGAGTTGGTGATGAGATGAATTTAGGTTATTGCTGCTGCTCGCATAGGAAAACCCTGTCTTAAACATTGATTACTTCTATACCTTAGAATAGGCCACTTTAAAGCTTGCTTCATATTATGGTTGGTGACGTGAACCTGTCCCATTTCCATGGGGACAGACTTTGGGTTCTCAGGTGAAGACCTCGACCACGAGTTCAACCAGGACGGGTGGTACGATTGAAGGGTGCGCGCTATGCTCAAGGTTGCCTGCGGGAAGTGGACCCAGAAGATTTAGCTACCGTTTCGTAGCTGTTTCTTATCGTCGATTTAGTCCAGAGGGCTTGTACCAGACCGCTATGTTCTATATATGTCATGTATCGGATCTTTTATCGATGTAAGGATGTGATATTCGACTGAGATGAGTTCTGTACGAGATAGCTGCTATTCCTGTGACTATCTCGAGGGTACAGGAAGTCGGATTCTTGTTGTCGAGAATCCGGTTCGTTTCAAGATGACCATCTGGTCCGCCGGCGTTCGGCCTCACCGAGGTCAAGAGAGACCACAAGGCTCACCGGGGTTCGGCCTCTGCCTCGGCGCTCACCGCGCGGGTCGGCTCGTGGAGCCTCTGCTTCTTTGGCGCCGCCTGGGCGACGACCTCCGTGGAGTCCGCCCCGGCCGCGGCGATCTCCGTGGAGCGCGATGCTGCCTGGGCACGGAGCCTGCCGCGGGCACCTCTAGCCATTGGTAGAAATCGCAATTGGTGCGGACTAATCTGCCAGAGGATTGAGCTGCTCGCAATCGCAATCCTTGAGTTTTTGGATGAGAAAGAGTAGAAAGGTGGATGGGGAAAAGTAACAGGAGTTGCAGCCTTGCAGGGGAAGAGATGAGAGGCTTCTGGACGAATGGATAAAGGAGGCCACGGTTTTTTTTTGCGATTTTTTTGTGTCCAGTAGCTTCCGTCGTGGCTTATGGCGAGGAAAAAATGCACTGTATTTTTTCTTCTATTAAATAGCCACACAATAGTATACACAAATATTTTCTTGTATCAAATAGCCACATGATAGTATACACAAATGTATGCGTAGTTGATCCTAAGCTAATGTAAAGCATTAAACAGCTTACATACGACCTTTCTGTCTATGGGTTGTATGAGCTGTCTATATACTCCCTCCGGTTTGGTAAAAGAAGTCGTTTTGGACAAGGTTTGAGTCAAACATTGGGAATATAAATCATGAATAACATTTAAGTCGTTGAGTTTAGAGATGTGAAAATTATATAAATAGATTGGTCTTGAAAATTACTTTCATAAAAGTATACATATATAACTTTTCAAGAAATATATTTATAGAAAAGAGAAGTCAAAGTTGTGCTTTGATGACCGTGTCGCTGTCATAAACGACTTCTTTTACCAAACCGGAGGGAGTATCTGTCTGTATGCTAAAATCGAGGTTCTGTAGACGACCCGCAGTCTATGGGCTGTACATGCCCTAATAAAAAAGAAACTTTTTAATACTACCTAATCTAATCCCCTAATCTAATTGCCCACAGCTGCACACGCAAAGCCCAGCAATGCAGCCCAACAGGCCAATGGCCAGCGCATGCGTCCCCGGAGGCCGGATCGCGGTGACGTACTGACGTGCGACCCATCTGGTTCTTGTTTCCTAAAAAAAATCTGGTTCTTGTCTTTTCCTGGAGGGCTGGACCGTGGGGGGTGGGGACGCCAGAATGGGCTTAAGCGCTTGACGCCGATGTCCCGGCGTAGATAGGAGAGTGTTCGCACCCAAAATTGGCAGTTGGAATAGGTTTAGAACTTTAGAGTTTTATTTCATATTGTAAACCAACCTAAAGGGGTACGACTTTCCCACCCTACAAATATAAAGGGTCATGGCCGATTGAGAATCATCATCCAATCAAACAAATACATCTATCTTTTATCTTTTTACTTTTTCTCTTTTCCCAACTTTTCCAATCTATTATCATGTTGTTCTTCCTTCGTCTCTATGTCGATTGAAGGCGTTCTAGGTGGCATGCCGATCCTAGAACAACCCAAGGCGCGCCTGTCCTGACGGGGTCCCTCCCGGACGGGCGTTCGTTGGTCTCTCGCCGGGCACCGCCGGCGAAACCGGTCTGACCGGTTATCAAAACCGGTCTGACCGCTTTGCGCGGAAGGGCAGCAAGGAGCTACTCCGCGTGCTTGTTGTTGGCGCGATTTCGTGCCAACAAATTGGCGACTCCGCTGGGGAAATCTTTGGTTATCATGGCTGATTTATTAAGTGATTTGATGTCGCGTAAAGAGCTGATTGAAGAATATTATCAAGAATATGACAGCGCAGTTGAAAGGATATTCTTGTCTTGCTTCATTAAGACAGAACAAGGTGTCATCAAGATTAAAGAGTTTCAGCCACCATCGAACATCGCCGTATTAAAGGAGATACAATCTTCCGGTAATATATCTACCCGTCTATCTGCTCATGTTCAATTTTTGATTTCTAAAGAGGATAAGGTAGATTCAATTCCTGTTGTTCAAAAGTCGGTTGTTGAAAAGCCGACTAATGATATTATTGATCCTTGCAATTCGCCAAATTGTGATGTTGTTGGTCAAGAAACAAATCGGCAGTCTCTAGCCGAAATTGTTGATCCAAAATCCCCTAGCCAGAGCATAGAGGCTACATCTAGCATCTCGACGCTCGGGGGGCAACAGAACAAAGGCAAAGGTGATGGTTGCAACACAACCAGTCTGGCCGGTGCCCAGACTGGTCTGACCGGTTCTCAAACCGGTCTGACCGCTTCACCTAGGGCTTCAAAAAATAAATCAAAACCAAAGATGGTTAAGCCAAAGAAACCCGAGATTGGTGTTTGGAAAACCATTGAATCCAAAGGCCGTCATAAGCATCAAAGAGAAAAGCCGAAGTGTAACAAGAAACTTCTGGCTAAGTCTCAAAGACAAAATAATGTCAATGATGCTAGTCGGTTTAAAAATTCCAAACAGTCAAAATCTTCTCCTAGAGAGAAGTTCCATAATCGAAATCGGCAATGGAATAATTCTCACAAATCAATGTCGTTTCCACCGTATGGATCACCTACACCGATGCCATGGGAGTTTTGTTTTAATGTGCCTTATTTTTATTCTCCTTGGTATTATAATTCATATATGTCGTCTCCTCCTAGATATTTGTGTTCAGATTATATTACCTATAGGGAGCCGGTAATTAATGAGCCATCACCTATGCATAATGACCGTTTTGATCAAAAGAATCGGTCCGCACAGAAAAATAAGCGTAAGGTGATTAAACAAGTCTATCGTGTCAAGAAAGATGGAAGATTAAATAAAAATTCAGAATTGACACTAGACATAGAAAAGCCGATAATTGAAAATTCATCGGCTAGTTCTGTTGATCAAATTGTCCCCAATAATAAGCATATCACAAATATTATAGCTGAGCAAAAATCATGTTCGACTGGGGGGCAATATAATCTCAGTGTGACTGGTTCTGAAGGAACCGGTCTAACCGGTTCTAAAAACCGGTCTGACCGGTTTGACAAAAGAATTGATAAATCTGCAAGTGTCACTTCAAAAAGCAAGGTGATGAAGAAGAAGCCAAGCTTTGCTGAATTGTTATATAAATATCAGAAGATAGCCGAGCAAAAGCAAAGTAATCGGTTAGAAGATCAAAGTTGGAATTTTTCATCACCAAAAGCAAAGAAGCATCGACGGTCATCACATTGGTCTTCCTCGTTTTTTCCATCGATGCATGTGCCATGGAATACATATTCAGGTATGAACAATTATGATTCATGGTTTTGGTACGATCCTTGGTTTTCTTTTTACAACTATCAATATTATTCTTATGATACACCAAGGAGTTACAATTGGATGCCATGGCCAAATCAAAGCTTCAGTTGTTAGATATGACGTTCATAAGCCGAAATAGAATCATAAAAATTGCAACATGCATAAATTTGATATTTTGGCTACAATAGCGTCCATAAAGATTTAGAGACTATTATATGGACGATGTACTGTTAATCATCGTCTTTAGTTAATTTTGATCATTGTAGATGTTTTCTGACACGCAAGCTTTGCCAGAAAACAGGGGGGCATATGTTCGCACCCAAAATTGGCAGTTGGAGTAGGTTTAGGACTTTAGAGTTTTATCCCATATTGTAAACCAACCTAAAGGGGTACGACTTCCCCACCCTATAAATATAAAGGGTCATGGCCGATTGAGAATCATCGTCCAATCAAACAAATACATCTATCTTTTATCTTTTTACTTTTTCTCTTTTCCCAACTTTTCCAATCTATTATCATGCTGTTCTTCCTTCGTCTCTATGTCGATTGAAGGCGTTCTAGGTGGCCTGCCGATCCTAGAACAACCCAAGGCGCGCCTGTCCTGACGGGGTCCCTCCCGGACGGGCGTTCGTTGGTCTCTCGCCGGGCACCGCCGGCGAAACCGGTCTGACCGGTTATCAAAACCGGTCTGACCGCTTTGCGCGGAAGGGCAGCAAGGAGCTACTCCGCGTGCTTGTTGTTGGCGCGATTTCGTGCCAACAGAGAGAAATATAGACACGCAGATTAGGAGCCTTCGACGCATCGTATTCTCACATGGTGTTTTTTTCTACGTTGCCGCCGCCGACAGATGCGACGCACGTGCGGACGTGTCGACGGCTGTTCGGCTGTTGTTCGTGAAATATTGTGGTGTTCGTGGAAATCGTGGCTCGCATGCTCGGCAGCCACGGCAACGTTGGAGGGGAAGGAGAACAACGACGGCGGGCAGGGGTGGGCAGACATCCAGATCTAGGCCAATCCTCCTAATGTTTCTCCTCCGATTCGAACCAATGTAAGCGAACACTATTTATCTAATCTAATTTTTTAAATATTTTCCTATTTAATTTCTTATCTTATGATAACATAGATTTGTTTAATAAAATTAAGTTAAATCCTTGTAAATGCAAAACGTTGAGTAATTAATTATTGAATTATCATAGTTATGGCTAACTATTATATACTTAAAACATTGTGATAAATTGTTAGATTTTTGAACCAGTAAATATTTGTGTGGAGAGCTGACCCCCCTTAAATTCATGTCCAGTTCCGCCACTGTGGACAAGGCATCGTTTCTTCTACTATCCTGCGTGTGGCAGCCAACATGGTAATGTCCTGCTGCCTGGCTCTGCAACACCGTTCTGTGGTTTTTCCTAATTGATTTATTGGTTCGATTGCTAATTAACTTCCTCGTAATAATGCAATAAAAATCGATCCTTTAATTTGTAGTGCATTGAGACGGAGAACGACTTCCGCTGGGGCAATCCTAAATTTCTCACCGCTGAAGACATCAGCCTGAGCAATCAGATTATGGAGCATGCAGACCTTGTGATCCAATCAGCGGGTGAATATCCCATTGCAGCTGCAGCCTTAGTGGTACGCCTGTTACATACTAGACCATACTATGGACTCCCTGTCACTGACGTGTGGGCCATGGCACCGATGGGGGCCACACGTCAGTGGGTGAGTCCTTATGCAGTACTGCAGAGCTATGTTGCACAGTACGGGGATACGGATACGGGGATACGGATACGGGGATACGGCGATACGGTATTTTCAAAAAACAGCAATACGGGGATACGACGAAAAAAAAGCATCACATCAATTATAAACAAGATTAATTAGCTTTGATCCTTCAGGCCGATTCCACATCACCACCATAATTAACCGATCACTCGTTTCTACCCAATGTCCCACCAGAAACTTCAGTAACGACATCCGAACCCAACCTAACACTAGTGCATGTTCTAGTGCTGATGAAGTGATGATCAGAAATTAAGCAGATGCCGGAGCCACCCCGCCGCTGTCCTGCCTGCGGACGGCTGCTCACCAGTTCACCGCGCGTACGTCCAGTGCAGCCGACCAGCCGTGCAGGAAGCCAGGAACCGGCGACGGCGAGCGACGAGTCCACAACAACAAAGTTGAAGCGTCACTTACCGGGCGGACGGCGGACGGCCGGGGTCAAGCCGGAGGTGGCCGGAGGCTTGCGGAGGCCGACGTCCGAGTCCGACGAACGGCGGACGGCCGGGGTCGCCGGAGGTGGCCGGAGGCTTGCGGAGGCCGACGTCCGAGTCCGACGAACCGAGGACGAGGAGGCGTCGGCGTCGACGCCGCCGCCGACGGATTAGATGCGATGCGAATATGAAAAGATAGATGGCCGATACGGCAGTTTATAGTATTCTAGACGTATCTCATCGTATTCCAGGATTTTTTTATTTTTTTCGACTGAAAAATGGGATACGCGGGGACACGCGTATCCCCGCCGTATCGTACGTGTCCCCGTGTCCCCGCCGTGCTGTACGTGGATACGGCACCTTCCTGCCGTATCGGTGCAACGTAGCTGCAGAGAAGACTCACCCACTATAGCCTATTTCACCTTCTCTGTTAATACATGAACCAGTAGCTAGCCGGCCAACTTCTGTTTAAAAAATTGATGTTTACTAAAACTTCCTTTGCACCAATTTTGAAGTGTATAACCAAGGAGACTGAGCTGTTGTCTGAGTTGTTCGACTTCGACTGCGACTTTGACACTACCGAAATGATCGCCTTTAGCAAAAAGGTTAAGTTGCTTTCCCTAAATTTTGTTCTCCACAACGGGCTTGAATCAGCCGCCGCAGCTGGCGCCATGGTGGTATGTTCCTGCCCTGAACAACTATTCATTAATTTTCTGTGGTATTTATTCTTTTTACTGACAATTAAGGTTTTTATCACTAATTGCAAGATGATGTGTTTTGAAGGGTATGGCGAAGGAGGCTAAGTTCCTGCGTTACTTGCTGAGTCGAGTGGACAGTCACATGTACCTGGATTATTTCTTGTGTGATACTATCCGGAGAGACACAGCGAAGGCTTTGACCACTCTTCTGAAAGAATCTGGAATAGCTGTACTAGAAGAGTACGACAAGGCGCACGAGCAGGTTCGTGAAAAAGTGGAGATGATAGTTGGTGAAACCGTATGTAATGGTCAGGGATGGGGTGAAATGGTAAATGAAACCGACTACAAGCAGGTTCAGCAACTGGGTAAGACGGCTGACGAAACTGAACCTAAGGATCAGCAACTGGGAAAAGTGGCTGCTTTAGCCAACAGTGGTCTTGCTAGGCTAAATCGGGGCGAGAAACTGTCTCCTGAAGAGATGAAAGAGTACCTTTTAAATTTCTTACGTTTAGCAACTGAATAGGTTGTGAATGTAAAAGACTAATGATTTTATGCTTGTTGGCACTAGATATTAAAAGCCGGCAATATGCATGTAAGCCTGAAATGCATATTTTTCAACTGAATCAAACTGCCTATAGTCCATAGAGACAGGTAGGTAGGTACTACATGTCTACTATACTCGTATTCAAAAGTTCGAGCATATTATAGCACAATACTTTGATTTAAAAAAAAAACCTTGTCTGCATATCAGCAGAGGGATGCACAGAGAGAGACAAATCGAAGCATATTTAAGCTGGGCCGCAACAGCCAGCTGCTCCGTGATTCAGCCCATTAACTCGTTTCAGTCCTGAGTAGCCCACGGGCCGCGTGGTAAAACCCTCTGCCCAGATGTGGTCTCGTCTCCACTAACCCCTATCCGCTTCCGTCTTCCCGTTGCTGCGGGGCTCCGAGCGGCAAAGCCTCCCCTCCGGCCGGCTGCTTCCCACGCCGCGAATGGCGTCTCCAGCCTCCGCCTCGGCGCGGCCTCTATCCCTCCCCCTAACCGTCCCGCTCCCCCGTTATTACTCGCGTGTTCTCCCCGTGCCCTCCTCCCGCCTCCTCCCGAGCCGCCGCGTCGCGCTCGTGCCGGCCCGGCCTGGCGCCGCGCTCCTCTCCAGCCTCAGCGACGCACTGGAGCAAGAGGAGGAGGTGGAGGAGGAAGAGGAATTCTATGAGGATGAGGATGAGCAGCAGGAGTTCGACGACGAGGAGGAGGAACAGGAATACGACGAGGAGGACGAGGAGCTGGTGGAGGTGGGCTACGTGTCCGGCGCGCACGGGGTACGCGGCGACGTCCTCGTCACGCCACGCACCGACTTCCCCGAGCTCCGCTTCGCCACGGTAAACCCTGTTCAATTGGCTGTGGGCTCCGTCCCTAGCTCGCATTTGTTTGTCAATGTCAATGCTAATTGGCTGTGGGTTTCACGGTTGCCATTTGTTTGTTCTGACAGCCGGGGACGAGATGGCTGAGGGCTCGGGCTGCTGGGAAGCAACAGGTCAGGGAATTCGAGCTTGTTCGAGGAAGGGCCCACACGGGGAAGAAGTGTTGGATCGTCAGCTTCGATGGCATCCATAACCCGGATGAGGTCTGTCTGCTCTGCATTCCCTGGGGTCTTTCTCTTTTGCTTGCTAATTTGTGTACTTCAACCAGTATAAGAGGTAGTGCAGTAAGCAGCCTTGCTTAATTTCTAGATGAGCAGTCTAAATCAACTATACTAGCTGTAATAATGGATTAGAAGTTCAGTCAACTCCTTATTGGAAATCCCTGACTTAATGTGGAATCCTGTTTTACATTTCTGTTGCTCTCAATCTGCATATGAGATGTAGAGTCACAAATGACAACAGTTGCCTGGCTCAAGTTCTATGACTGGGCATGCCTCATCGAATTACTGGATGATGCTCTTCTTTGAGTTTGAGACTTTGAGCAGTACTGCTTTGCCATTTGTTGAAGTACAGTTACCTTGTGACATAATTCAGTTGCTACCTCTTTTCAGGCTAGGAAAATAGTTGGCTCAGCTATACTCGTGAGGGCTGGAGATAGGCCAGAAATTGAAGATGATGAGTTCTATTCACTTGACCTTGTTGGGATGAAAGTTATCGTTAAGGTACCTAGGTCTTTATGCTTCTTTTTCAAGTTATTGCCGCGTATGCTTTATTTCAGTAAGCTACAACGGGGCCAATTTAAAAGGCACATCAGGCATGCACTGTCACTACTTGATAAGGGAAGTTTCAAATGGTTTTGGTCCATGTCACTGTGTTTTTGTTTGTTTACTCGATTAATGTTCTTGGTTTGCAAAGCTTGTTCAGTTAAGAGTCATTTGTCATTTTGTCTATTAAATAGCTCTCTCCACTCCCTGAAGTAGGCACAACAGTCAAGACCTTCATTTATTACCTTTTAAAATTGCTGTCCATTCCCTGAAAGTAATAAAAAATGCACAATGGCTACACACAGAATCCTGCTTATTTTCCAGGTTGGTATTGTGATCATTATTTAGTAACTGAAATTGGTTCTCACAGGATACAGGCAAGCTTGTAGGAACAGTTGGTCAGGTCTTCAATTTTGGAGGTGGAGATCTTCTACAGGTGATGATTGGCTCTGCTGAGGGTACTGGTGTCGATCCAGATTCAGAAAATCAAGATTCAACTTCATCACGCGAGCATGTGTGGATTCCATTTGCTGAAGTTATTGTACCTGATGTTGATATGGAGAGCAGAGAAATGTATATTACACCTCCAAAGGGATTACTTGAGCTCAATTCACGTTCTGACAAGAGATCAAAGAAAGAAAGGCGTGCGATGGTTAGGTCCGCATCATCCTTTTCTTGCATGTCATGTTCACATCTACAGTCATGAATTGAATCTTAAAAGAAACAAAGAATATGTCAGGTCCATAGTACAGAAATGTTGATAGCATCAGATGTCCTGGCTATTGAAGATTGCAGATACATATGTGGCATTTAGTATAATAAACGGATTTGAAGTATACGATGAACTTTCATGCTTCATGTCCTAAAAAAAATCAATATGATGTTGGCCACTGGCACTGGTGTTCTATATTGTGTTCCTTTTTGTGTTAATGCATGACCCAGTGTGGATTGTTTCAGGAGTGGAAAGACAAGAAGAGGCTTCAGCGTCGTCTAATTGCTGGAAAGAAGGTGCTCTCCGAAATGGACCAGGGCCATGTTCTGGAAGGTTTGCTATCAGGGGACAAGGTCCAAAAGGCATCACTTGCAGAGCAGATTGGGTGCATTGACTTTCAGTTGTTCCGACATGCAGTGCACTGTGTTAGCAAACATATTGAGAGGTAACAGATATTGTTCAGTATCCTGCCAATGTCTTCTTTAAAAGAAACAGAACATTTGGTTTATTTACCCCGCCTATACCATATACACATGTTGACACTGCCTGAGTGCTGGTTATGGGAACCATTCTTTCTTCCCTTTTGGTGAAAGTGAAACAACAGCTATATTCATTCGTCCAAAGATCTTAATCTTATTTGCTCTCCAAACTTATCAATTTCAGCTATTCAAAAAGTTTGCTGGCTAACTCTTCACTGTCAAGGAAAAAGGTGATCAAAATACCTAACAAGAGTCTCATCAACCTTGGAGACAAAGCTGAACATGCATTCAGTAGAGAACTAGAAAAAGGTCTTGAGATTCTTCTGAAGTCAAAAGCAGCTATTGTACTTGTTAGAAATGGCCCGGACTCTGATGCTGAGTTTCTGAGTTTGCTCAGTTCTTTTAGTGTGTTATTGAAGGTATGCTTTCTTTTTCATGCTTGTGGTTTTAACTTATAGCCATGTAGGTGCAGATTGCAGAATAATGTGTGAGTGCTTGTTCTGTATTTATGTTTCTGTATGCTGTTAATTCCTAACACACAATTTCCCCAAAGAACATACATAAATAAATAAATGTAGGAAAAGTGAAAACTGCCAACGATCACTACTGTTGATACTGAAGTTAAACCTGCCCGTCGTTGTTTTAAGTGTATAGCACCTTTTTATATCAGGAACATACTTTGATGAATATACCATTGGAAGAACTAGTCTGTTTAGTCTTGGAAAACTGCGATTATCATTGATCACTTGTTGCTTGCTGCATATATGCTGTGCTGTTAGAAGTTATGCTTACTTGACAAACCAATCGATCATATGGACAAGGATGATCCTTTTTTGCTTGGCACAGGTTATTGAAAATCGTGTATCTCCCCCTTTCGTTATTGTTTCCCCACCTGGTCATGTGGAGTCAGTTAGGAACTGCCTGATAGAGAATGACTATTTTGGTTTGGATACTCAGAAGGTACAAAGCATTGTATTACTACACTCATGATCCTTTTTTTCCTCTCTTCCTATAATGTTTTGTGGAATAATTTGCAGGTGTGGATTCTGGAAGAGCTGGAGCTTCCAATTGTCAGTATATCCTCTGAGGCAAACAGAAAAAAGGTTCTGATGAAGTCACCCTGGGAGATAATTAAAAAGCCAGCAGGATCTGGGGGTATTTTCAGCTTATTATCATCAAACAAAATTTTGGACTCCCTCAACGAAATGGGTGTACAGTATACCCAGGTATGATCATCTGCTGGTCACCTGTCTTTTCATCATGCATGTAATTGCACTAGCCAATCGTCCTGAATTACAGAGAATGAATCAATTCATTGTATGGAGCAACAACAATGAGATGCATCCTAATGTGAGCTCAAATTTCACAAGTTTGCACCTCTTTTCATTCATACTTACACCCTGTCATCGGGAAGATATGCAGCACATCCAACATGCCAGTCATCGGGCATCCTCTGCTCTTTGGTGCTGTCGCCTCCCGTGGTGCTGATGTTGGCATCAAGCTCTCCAAGGCCGGCGAAACTGAAGGCAGTTTCGACTTGATCCTTTCCATCGACCAGCTGAACAGAATGTGCCGAGATGTCACTCAGCTCAGGTTCTCTGCCCGTGCCGAGCAAAACGCGCACGTCGAGCATGTCGACGGCAAGTGGGTCGCCGTCCAGCCGGAGGCAGCGAATTCCCATCGCCTGCACGCCGACGTTACGAGTGTGTTGAATTCTTGCGCTACAGATAAGGTGTGTGTTATGGAGATTGTTGAGCAATAAAGTTTCTTCTTGAAAATGCACTGTACATAATCGCAATTGCTTGCTACATGTGCTACACCTTTCTACTATTGTCTTGTATGAGTTCATAGGGGAGCAGCTACATAATACTCCGTAGAATACTAGCCCCTGACGGCATGCCACCCACTGCCGATTCCACTTCCGCAGCCCGAAATAACATATGGTGGAACTTTTTGCGAATGAAATGCGGCATTATAACAAAAAAAAACGCTGATAATTCCAGGCTCGTGTACGGGATCAACACTTGCGCCGGTAGGATTTTCATGAGACCTTTTTTCTGAATTTCAATCCTTATTAGGATTCGACTATCTATATAGGATGTTTGAACAGAGGAATAGATTTTATATATCTGTATGGAACGTGCTCCTATTCCGTTAATTCCATTTTTGAATGTAAATGACTTCAGATCACGTTTTATGTTACTCTGATATCTTCTTTTCTCCAATTTTTTTGCCTTGTCAAAGAGGTTCAACACTTCTTCACTGATATTTTTCCCTGCAAGGGACATCTTTAGACATGCTTAAAAGCAGATCGGAAAATTTTGAACATACAAACATCATAACATGATTTAAATGAGTAGAACTGGAAGCAGAAAGTTCCGAATGGTTAAATACAAAATAAGTGTTGCACTGTACACATATACACATTTTTCTCACCCTTTTTTAAAGATGGGTGACTCTTCCCCTTCCTTCGAAGGGGACTCAGAATTTTTCAACCCCGCCCTCTTCACTTTTTGAGGCATCAAGAAGATCCACAACATTGGCACGAGATCACTGGCCCATGGCTCACCAAACTAGAGCACGAAGGCGGCGCTCCGCCATTTTCCCAGACAGAAAATCCTTTCCCGGTGCCTGCATCGTTGATCGGGTATGGGATATGCGCCTCCCCTGTCCATGCTCTGAATTTCCAGCTGGAGGGAAGGGGCAGCTGGAGCTGCACTCCGGTTCCCTTCTTATTACACTCCCCAAGGTCACTGCTCTAGTACAAACTCGTAACTCCATAGTGAAGAACACCAGCCTTGCTGTACCCACCAGCGACCGCCGTGAAGCCATTGAATGGGGCAACGCTGTGCAGCATGCTCCTTTGGAGGGCGGCCCTGTCTGTTAGATCAGTTTTGGGCATACCTCTCGAAACATAGTATGGGGGCGGCCTCATGTCCCGGGTCATCTCAGGTGCTACCTTGGCTTCCATGACAGGCTGCCCTGGTCTATATTGCATCCTGTCCTTCTCAAGCTCTAGCTGATGCTCTTGCCTGTCAGAGCTGTCCGACTTCGGATGGTAGCAGTAGACTGATGAGTTGTTGTTTGCTGGATTCCTTGCCACCCGTCGTGTGATGTGTTGATCGACGACGCTTGTATTCTCGATTGGTAATACTGGGCCAACCACTCTTCCTGGTCTAGCTGCAACATTGGCGATGATGAAACATGTCAGAAAAATTGGAAGTCAAGAATCAGGAGTGACTGAAAACAGACTGCTGGGTAGCCACAAAAAGTAAATAGAAACAGTTACCTGTTGGAATCCTTTGAGGAACTTGGGAGGTTGCAACTGGACCTTCCTTTGCAGGAATTGGACTGGAGTGAACGGTTGTAGTCCTGCAAGCAGGCAATCAAGGTCAGGAGTCAAGTTTTGAGGGGGGAAAAAATCAGAATTTTGGGACACCCCAACCCAACCCATCATCTAATAGGGTTTATGATTTTCTGGGATAATCTTTTTCAAGAATCACAATCAATACACATCGTCCTATATCTAGCTGACAGAAAAGGCCCATTAAGTAACTATACATTACCCTGTTTAATCGATATCAACACAATCAATACATGGCAGCAAAAATCATTGAAAGACAATGGATAAAGCAATTTAAATTACCTTGGAAGAGAAACATGCTTCCTGTCAAGTGTGGCATTCCTCCCTCCATTCTCTTCTAAGCTAGCAAACTGCCTCCGGAAATTGTCGACAGCACTGCATATAATAAAAAAAAATCAAGAACTATTTAAGGATGTATGTTGTGAATATACCACATTGAAACATAATAATGAAAGAAAAGAAACTAAAAGGTATCGTCAAGGTAAAATACCTGGGATACAGAAAGCTCGTTTTTTCAGAGCCGTTCTTGTAATCCTTCAGAAGTTGAGGATGGTACTCCAGTATCTCCTGGAATATAAGTTCCTTGACATCCTCTTTGGTAAATTTTCTGCGTTCAAACTCAAATTCCATTTTCGAAATTGGCTGGCAGGATGGTTCTCTCTCCACTTTTGAAATGCCTTTAAAATAGGGATCAGCCAACGCCTGATCATGCATACACCATAATTGTTTTTTGTCAGAATATGATTGTGTGAAGTAATACAAATACAGGAGCGCAAACGTAAAATCTATGTTTCATTACGACAAACCTACCTCTTCAGCCGTTGGTCGATCCTTAGGATCAAATGCTAGAAGCCTTTGCAAGAGCTTGAGTGCCGAAGGATCTGCATTGGGGAACTTCTGTGAAAAGGGTATTGGCTGTTTCCTCCTCATGCTGCTCAGGTACCTCCTTGCTTTCTCATTTCGAATCTGTGGTCGAAGGAAAAGAAAAACATTTGAGACTTGCCATAATTTACGGTTGAGTTGAACATGTCAATATTTCCATATATAATAAATCATACCAGTGAAATAGTATCTGCAGATGGTGTGCCCAAGAGATCAGTCATTAGATCCAATTGGTGAACCACATTTTTACCAGGGAATAAAGGCTTTCCGGTCAAAATCTCCGCAAAAATGCAACCAATGCTCCACATATCAATAGCCGGTGAATACTGCACAAGAGAATCAACTAAATCCATCAGGATAACATAGGTATCTGAAACTAAAGATGAAGGTGGAGAAAACGAAAAACCAACTTATAAGACTTAACAAAACCATAGTATGAGGAAAATTGAGTACCTTGGTAAAAAAAGACCCACACAGCTCAGGAGCCCTATACCATCTAGTAGCAACATAGTCCTGCAAGTCATTTTAGGCAGGCAGTGAGACTTAAGTTTGAGGTAGGACTCTTTGGTGTGGACAAACCACATGAACCATGTTTGTCATAAGAGGCTTCAATAAAAATGCAGTGTTGTGAATCAACTCTAGTTAACAGTGAAAATAACATACCGTCCAGAAAACGGTGGTAGGAGAGTCATTAAATGCAACCCTTGCTAGTCCGAAATCACATATCTTGAGTTTGCAGTTAGCATTTGCTAATATATTTTTTGGTTTTAAATCACGATGATAAACATTAGCTGCAGCAAAATAGACAAGTGATCAGAGCATAGATCAAAGTCACTCTATGGTAGATACAAAGTAAATGCATATGCAGATTATACAAAGTCACTCTGTGATAGATATAAAGTAAATGCATATGGCATATGTATAACACTGCGTTTGGATGTTGGTATTCAAGCCTAGAATTAGGAATTGGTATTGGCCTACATCAAATTCAGTAGTTTGGATGCTTAAGAATTTGGAATTGGAATTGAACCTCAATACCAACTGGTATTTGCTAGACTTGCGGACCCTCATCCTCAATGCCGACCCTGACGGCTCCGTATTGCGCCGCATTGGCTCGTCCGCTCGCGCTCGACAAAAAAAAAACGAACTCCCGCAGGAGGCCGAGCTCCACGGTGGCCATGCTCCTGCCCTCTATCTCCGGCCACCCTCCTCATCTCTCTCTCTCTCCTATCTCCATGACGACGACGGCAAAGCTCGATCTAGTGCCAAGGGAGGTTGATTCGGCACCGGTGAACTTCAATCTGGTAGCAGCGAAGGCCGATTCAGTGCCGGTAAGCCTCAATCTGACAGCAGTGAAGCTCGATTTCGTGGAGACAAACTTCAATCTGGTGAGGGAGAAGGTCGATTCGGCGGCCCAAGGCTCCAGTGCTCCGTTCCTCCGCCCCTCCTTGGCCGGCTCCCTTCCTCGGCTCTGTTGCGCCGTGGACAAGGGGACAAGGGGTCCTCGGTTTCGCCGCGGCCTAGACAAGGAGCTGGAGGGTTGGTTGGTTGGTGCTGCTGCTGCTGCCGATGCTGGGAGCAATGGCGATAGGGGCTGGGTCACGGGTGAGGTGGATAGAAGAAGAAGGGTCAATTCTGAATTCAACGGTAGGCACATCCAAACACGAATTGATTTTTGCCATCTCATTAGATTCCACACATCAATTTCATCTGCATCCAAACAATCGTTTTGGTATTGCAACCCATTTCCAATACTAGCCTGATTTGGTATTCATCTCAATTCAATACCAAACCCTTCAATATCAACATCCAAACGGACCCTAAGTGAAATAAGCACACATTTCAATCTTGCAGAATTTAAATAAGCATTTGCACGAAAGAAACCTATACACCTGAAAAGGCAGAATTGATACACTCAGCCAGTGCAAAAGTAATTTCCTAAGGTAGATTTCGAAATCAAGTGTATATACATGCACATTGCCATCTAAGCACAGAAAATTTCCATGATATTTCAAATTTTCAACAAAAAGAATGATCCAGAATACAGTACACACGAGTAGTGGGATAAGTGGAGAAACAACTTTAAAGAAAGAATGGGGGTACAGGGTAAGTCTTTGTCATTGATTAAGTGGAGAAACAACTTTAAAGAAAGAATGGGGGTACAGGGTAAGTCTTTGTCATTGATTAGTACTAAAGTTGAATTCATGTGCAAATGCTAGTCACAACCATTCATACACCTAATTGAAAACAGAAAGAAGCACCATCACACTATGAATGCTAGCCAGAAGAACTTTCAGGGTAAAATAAGGGATCTTTAAAAGGTGCATACCGGTATGAATATATTTCAGTGCACGCAGCATCTGATAGAGAAAGAACTGATGGTGTTCCTTCGTTAAGTCATCGTTAGCCTTAATAACTTGGTGAAGGTCAGTATCCATCAGTTCAAAGACAACATAAATATCTCTGAAGTCCCTCCGCGATGGAGGTAACATTACATGTTTGATCTCAACAATATCAGGATGCCTTAGAAGCCGGAGGAGCTTGATCTCACGGAGGATCCTAGCAGCATCGGATAGATGCTCGAAGATATTCTGTATTTTCTTGATTGCTACCTTCTCCCCAGTATGTTGGTCGATAGCCGAACAAACAACCCCGTAGCTTCCTTTCCCAATGATTTCCTGAATTTTATATCTGCTGGCATCGCCGTATTCACTGAAGAAATCCATCTCTGGTGAATTCTGGAAGTTTCAAGTGGAAAACGTTAACATTGAGCACACAACAAACTTTTTTTTTTCTGAAAAGTATATCCATGTCTACTATTACAGATTGCAGTCGTAAGCAGTGACATGTATCTTAAAAAATAGGAAGAAATTCAGTGGAATTGCGTCTTTTTATGTGCTAAACAGCTCAACCACCAAAATCAAACAATCAGCACAGCAAAATAAGCAGAGGTGAATCCCCAAGAGGAACATACAAACTGAGACTTTCAGAGATAGCAAGAGACAACTACTTCTGATATGCACCGAGAGAACCTTTCTTATATATTACTAAATAAAACAACGAAATAGTAAACAGTCACTCGCCCACAACAAACCTCAAACTGACGGCAAGTAATCTAAACAACTCAAACGCAAAAGCTCTGCAGAATCTACCCCCTCTGACCCAGTTCAGACTGACCTTTGCCACCGGCCAAAGAACTCATGATCTCTCAAACCCTTATCAAGGCACCTATGGACAGGAACCCCTCAGCTTAAAATATACGTAGACGGTAAATAAGCCTCCCAGTGGGTAAGGAATATTTATGCTGCTAAGCAATCTCTGGCCACAAAGGAAAGAAAATACGCCGACCTGGATTAGGATAAACATACCCAGTCACCGAATCCAATACCCGCGTTTACCAAGACTCATCGACCACCAGTGTTGCGTGGTAAACAAGAATTACCGCGCCCTCTTTACGATAGCGTGAAAAGGGCCAGGTTTTGGGGGATTGGAAACCTTAACTGAAGAGACAGCGGATTTCATGCAGAAATAAGTACCAGGAGGACTCTGAGGAATAGTACTAGCTCGAATGATTCGGATAAGACGGGATCTCCTAAGAAGGCAAGAAATCACTATGGTAAATCTCATTATCCCAGGAAGCATATTCTCGCGCGCAGGAAGCAAGCTAGTCAGGATCAGAGCCGCATGAAATCCAAATCCCCCCAAATCCAGTAGCTCCTGCCGTGCCAAAATCCGGAGAAGACAGAGGCCACATCCTTATCCAGTCATCCCACACGAGCACAGCTGCTCAGGGCACACGCCCCCCTAACCCCAACAGGACTCCTCACATCCATGGCACCAAGAAGGCAGAAAAGAAGCTGCAATCTTTCACTCTGGGACCGAGCTCCCCCACCTTCTTCCTCTGCTCCGCCGGCGCCGGCGCACCAGCATTTGCCGCCGGCATCGTCAGGCCGCGGCCGGATAGATCTCGCCCGAGAAATGAGCCCTCGCCGCTCCAATACACAGCGAAACCGCGGGCGGGGACGAGAATGACGAAGGGAGGAGGAAGTGGGAGAGAGCAGCGGCGGCGTCGCCTTGGTTATATGCGCGCGGTGCGAGGGGGGTGGGTGTTGAACAAAACGAGTCGAGGGAGGTGTGGGCAGTTCTTGGCTGCTTCGGGTGGACGGTCCTACCCCTCCAGGGACAGCTGAGCTGCGGTGGGTGGCCGTGTCGCTGTTCAGGCAAGCGGCAGGGGTAGTTTCGGTAACCGTTGCCGCGCTGGTCTTGACGTGGATCTGCTTTGTTTGGTGGCGCTGCCGTTGACGTGGCTTGTCTTGGTCTTTCCTGTGCTGGGTAATAAAAGTGTTTTAACCCGCTATCCGGATAATTCTTTTATTTTCCACGTGTGTGGAGATGCAAGTATCTTCAACGCCACAGCAGAATATCTCTTCAAATCTGGATAAACCATCAGAAAGAAAAACGGAAATAAAAAAATAGCTTTCAGACGAGAGAGAAGGCGCTTACTTATTACCGAGTATAGAAATTGTGCATTGCAGTGATGTCAGAACATAGCGCTTTTTGGATGGAAGCGGATTTATTAACGATAATTTGTTTCCCCTCCGCAACAAGCTCATACACGCAACCATAAACTTGCGGCCGAATTACATGAGTTAGAAAAATGAATTTATGTTAAACATTGTCGAGCTCTCTAGGGGACTACTAGTGGGGACATTACTAATGCGCAATGGAATATTTATATGCCTGGTACTAGCAAATCTTGATTCTTACTAGCATAGTAGCATGTGTGCGTATGTGTGAGTGTGTGACTCATCACTCATAAAAAAATACTCATGATTCTCCATTTGCAAATGTGTGGCCTAGAATCTCTCGCTGGGGACACAGCTTCCCTAATGAATGTGCCCTTGGATCCAGCCAAGTACCATCGCCTGCTGGGGCACGGTACGATCTCGTTAGCGACAGGCCTCGTCGCCCCCTGGCGCTGCTGGTGGAGTGGAGTGGAGCAGGTGGCGCGTTCCGTTGGCGCTGTAGCGTTGAGCCTGATGCACCAACTGATCGCCGCTGGCCTCTTGTTCTGATTCGGCTAGCTTTTCTTCTTCTTTTGTATGGCAATTAGATTACACATGTTTTGCTCTGTTGTTGAAGGGCCTGTCCGGGACTGCTCCATTCCACCTTTTGTAACTCTGCTCCCAAACTATCTAGCCAAACAGGTCCAGCTCCACAAACTCCACTCAAAAAAAAATGGAGTTGAGGGCCAACTCCACGTTTTCTAGGGAGCTCCTCAAGAGGTACTCCCAAAATCAACGTTTTGTATGTCCTTATGGAGTTGGGCAGTAATTACCCACCACTGCCACTGGTTACAAAAAAACGAATCGTTTTCTTTCTCTCCCCACCACCGACACCTCTGTTCCGCCCGTGCTTCTCCCCCGTCGCCGTCGCCTCTCTCCCGCACCATTGCCCTCATCGGGGCCCCGTCCTTCCCGACGAGCAGCGATGTCGCCGCCACGCCGCCGCGCGTCATCACGAGCCCGCCGCCGCCGCCATGGGCACGCCGCCGGCCATTCTTTCAACGACCGACCACCACCCGGAGTGCGCAACGGAGGCGGGCTGCGGGGACCACGGCACGACGAGGCCGCTGGCGCCGGAGCCGCCCAACTGGATCCCGCCGTCACGGAGTCCTCGGGCCGGCGGTCGAGCCTCCGCCGTCGCGATGTCGACACGCAGGGAGTTGATGTCCCCGTCCTCCACGCGGCCCTGTCTGTCCTCGACGGCGACACTGCAGATGCCGAGCTCCGTCGTCGCGATGTCGCCGCCGCGGTGTCCCAGCGTGCCTTCCATCTTCCGCCGCCCGTTCCGCCGCGATGTCCTCCGCCCGACGGCTCTCTATCCCTCGCGCTCGAAAGCGGTAGCCGGCCTCGACGTCTCTCCGTGCCGCAAGCGGCGGAGGCGGGCGATGGGCACGAGGGAGGCGACGGCTCTCCGCTAACCGCGGCCGCCCGCAGATGGGAGGGGGACGGAGGGCCGGCCGCCGTTCGGAGCCGCCGCAGTCGCTCGACGCCGCTCAGAGTCTCCGCTCCGCCTCCGCTCAGAGTCTCCGCTAACCGCGGCCGCCCGCAGATAGGAGGGGGACGGAGGGCCGGCCGCCGTTCGGAGCCGCCGCAGTCGCTCGACGCCGCTCAGAGTCTCCGCTCCGCCTCCGCTCAGAGTCTCCGCTAACCGCGGCCGCCCGCAGATAGGAGGGGGACGGAGGGCCGGCCGCCGTTCGGAGCCGCCGCAGTCGCTCGACGCCGCTCAGAGTCTCCGCTGCGCCGTCACTCAGAGTCTCTGCGCTGGCGCCGCCCGCTGTGCTGGCCCCGCGCTGGCCGCCGCCGCGCGGTCGCTCCCTCGCGCAGCGCCATGGCGGTGAGCAGAGGAAAAGGGGTGAGAAGAGGGGGGAATATTAGACTTTTCCTAGGGAAATCTTGTGTTTCTAGAGCTGGAGTCATGTTGCATGCCAAACAAGATCTTTGCTCTATAAACTCCACAGCAGAGCTACTCTATGGTGGAGTTGGTGGAGCAGAGTTGGAAAAACTGGAGCGGAGCAGACAGGCCCTAAGCAACCTGCACTTAGCTAGCTTGTTGGGGATATTTTAAGCACGCATGCATCGGATTCTGAAATCGTCCATTTCCTCCTCCGGTGGTTTTTGCCTGCTGGGTTGCAGGAGTCGGTGGTGAGTCTCTCTGAGCTTGGGCTGTGGAGAGGATAACGTAGTTTATTGTGTGCTTCACATGTCCGTCGAAGAAACAAGTTGCAACCTTGTGTTACATGCTGGTCGGCCGGGTAGTAGCCGAGGACTATGGGTGGATGTCGATCCAGCTCGGCTCGTTCGAGCTCGTTAGCCAAACGAGCCAGCTTGGCTCGACTCGTTAAGGAAACGAGCAAAAAATCCTGGCTCGGCTCAACTCATTAAGCTCGCGAGCTGGCTCGTTAAGCTTATTGAGCTAGAATTAAATTTAAAATTATCATAATAATATATATAATATAATAAATTATAGTATTTATATGGTCTTAATATCTCTAAAATCTACTCTATCATACTATAATAATAAAATATAACCATAACATCATCTATAACTACATATATAGCATACATATATTATTATTAATTAATAATTTGTTCATTAGTCTATTAAACCTTCTAGCTCGTTTGGCTCGCGAGGAGCTCGCGAGCCGGCTCGAACTCGCTCGTTATACTAACGAGCAAAAACTCTTGCTCGGCTCGTTAGAAATATGCACCGAGCCGAGCCGAGTCAAGCCGAGCCGGCTGCGATCCGAGCGCGCTAACAAGCTTCGAGCATTTTGTCCTGCCCTACTAGGGACCTAGGGTTGTTGCTCCATGCATGTTTTACCTCGTTTTTTTTTTGGGCATATGCATGTTTTACCTCGTTTTTCTTGACTCACAGTGAAGTTTGGTGAAAGGTGACGATCGAGGATGTCTAGTTTTTTTAAAAAAAAAACAAAACTTTTGTATTGCATTTGCATCACATATGGAGGTCGCCGGGGGTATCCCATTAGGTGGTGCGCATCTATCGTATGCCTATGTCCCGCGTATAGTTTAGTTGGGGTCGGAATTGTAACAGTACGGGGACACTATTTCTGAGGGATTAACTGATGGATACACTATCTTTGTACGCATAGGAAACTGAGACCGAGTTGTGGGTCATTTAGTTTTGTGGATGTGTGTATGTCCCGCGTATAGTTTATCACGGTCAGAACACGCAGGACGGCAAGAGAGTGGGGAGGTGGGCGGCTGTCGGTGGCACCAGCCGAGTAGGCGTGCCGGCAAAAACATCATTATTTCCGTGTGAGTGATCATACTGGTTCTCTGTTGGAACTAGCAAAAGCTGTGAGCCAAACAACCCCATTCATTCGAAAAACATACTACATGGGACGAAGAGGCAAAATGAATAATAATAATTCACAAAGCATGTGCCGAGTACTCCCTTCATTTCGGAAAACCCGACGTTTAAAACAAGGTTTGGGTCGAACATTTAAAATATAAATCATCAATAACTTTTAAATTATTGAGTTTACAAATGTGAAAACTATACGAATAGATTTGTCTTGAAAAATATTTTTATAAAAGTAAGATGTTAAAATTATGTTTTGAAGACCGTGTCGCTGTTCTAAACATTAGGTTTTTAGAAATGGAAAGAGCAGTATACATGTTTCCTTCGGATCAGCGACAAACAGTTTTCCGGATGGCGAGATGTCTGCAACTCACACGCCATTGCACTGTAAAGGAGTCAACGAGTGCATATATAAACCGGGCCCAACATGCTCATGTATCCAAGTCACCCCGATCGACCGACGTGGCGCCATTAAAAAAACACTCCTCCTGATGTAGCAAGTCACCTTTCCCTTTCCTCCATCAGCACGTCGCCCTCGAGACGTTGAGGCGCGAGCAAACGAGATCTTGCCGGGGGCCCGTCGATCATCCGGACCTCACGCTCGTCAGTTGCTGATTCGGAGACTAATCATGCAAAACTATATTAGCGCTCCCCACTAAGAAATTATCTCAATCCTCAACGCGTCACGTCATCCTCCACTAAGCACCTCACTGAGATGCATTGATTGCTGATTCTTGCAACGCGTCACATCATCCTCCACTAAGTACCCCACCAAGATACGTTGATTGCTAATTCTATATCTATATTAAACTATATACTTCTCGTATGCGGCGCAGCCACATTATGTTAATTGTTTGCACCGTCCAATCTAAAAAAAATTTATATATATCTATATTAAATTATATACGAGCACCCACCACAAAATATTGATTTTTATTTTCTCAGAAGAAATCATCTTAGCATTTCTGCTTCCAAATTTCACTTTATTATTTTTATTTTCAAATTTCACTAAAAGATCACGCAGCAACGCATGGGGTATTACCTAGGATCACGCGCGTTGCTGTTGCCCCCGAGCTCAGCTCAGCTCAGCCAGCTCTCCCTCGCCATCGCATCGCAAGCACGCGCGCGAAAAGGATCGGGGCGCGCGAGCTGCCAGTGCCAGCCGGTCGGTGCCCGCGCCAGGCACAGCTCGGCAGCGCGCGAAGATATTTCCCGGATCAATCGCTGCCGTCCATCCAAGGTTCCATGGGCCATCGGTCGGTCTCCGAGACAGAGAGGGAGCGAGCGGAGCGGCGCGGAACCTTCCCGGCTACGGACGCGTACGACGCGGGTACGAGCGGCGCGCGCGTCGGCACATGGCGAATCGAGATCCCGATGGGGGTGGGGTGGGTTTTCGGCATGTGCGGGTGCGCGCACGCGGTCCCCGTCGCGCTCGATCGCTCCGCTCGGCGCGCCAGCGCGTGTGCGGCGCGGTGGGTGTGATCCGATCGCGCGCGCCCCGTGAAACCGCGTGTGCTTCTCGCTTCGGTTCCCCGTCGATGCTGAGTGCCTTCCGCGGCCTACAGAATGGTGCGTGTGCCGCCGTGGGGTGCCGGTGAGTGCGAGTGGATCGGCGGTGTGCGGGCGGGGGCACGGGCACGGGACGGTCCGCGTGCTCCGGCGTGGAAAACGCGCAAGCCCCCCGCGTGTTTCGCAGGTTGCCCATGGCGCGCCCTCGCGCCACCGTGCTCGGACGATGGCGCCGTGCAACGCGAGCGGCTCTCTCGGAGTCTCGGACACGGCCACACGGGGGAGGGGTGGCCCTGTTAGAAGAATCGGTCAGGCTGCAGGCTAGTAGTACAATTCTTTTCCGAAGGAGTCAGAGGCTAGTACGACAGGAAATTCTACGGCAACGAGATGCACGACAGATCCACTGACTGACACTGCCCAAACTCGCTAGCGCGGTCTCGCCTTCGCGACTGTCGGCAAATGATTGGTGGACTTCATCTCGGCGAGCTTTTCATTTTGTCTCTCCAAAGGAATGGGCCGGGGCTGGCCGACGTTTCCTCATACAGCACTGATTGCAAGCCTACGCCGCCCTTGAATTATTGACGACAAATGCGGAGTACCAAGTACTGGAGTAGTATGATATACTGATTGCAAGCCTACGCCTACATCCCCCATCACTCCATCAGGCAGCACAGTAGCACACACGGCCTGAGCTGCCACCAACCAGAGCCAGTGTGGATCGGCGGCCTAGATATTTCCATTTTTTCTAAGAAAAAAGGAAGAAGAAGAATGCTGGATGCATCATCATATACTCCGACACCCCGTAGAGGCGTAGACCAAAATATCTCAAGATCTTTACGGGGATCTTTACGGGAGCGTGTGCATATACGTATACCTGATTACCTGAAGCCGCTCGATCGGGCCGCAACGTGCAGGCAGCTGGAGCACAGTACTAGCTTGGTGTACCCGCACACGCACCAAGTGACGCAAGCGCCTCGTTTTGCAGCACGTGCCTGTCGACCCATCCGCATCCACCGATCTCCCACTGCCCAGCGACCGCGACCGCCGGGGGGGCGCACGGCCCGAGACGGGACAAGCGCGCCCCATCCCCCCCACGGGCCCACCCACTCGGCGGCCCCCACCTACCGCCGCTCGCTGTGGGGTCCCCTCCGGCACGAGACCCACGCGCGCTTGTCCCGGCGCGCCACGGCGGCCGGCCGTGCCGGTGCCCGCCCGCCCCCGGTTACTATAGCTGATGAGCACGGCGACGGCGGAGCGCGGCACGCACAGAGGATCCCGCGGCGCTCCTTTTGGCCTCAAGGCGGGTCGCTCTCTGTCCCAGTGGTCGCTAGCTCTAGCTGGGCGCTCGCTCGCATCCAAATAATGCTGAGGGCGCCGTGTGTGGACGGGAGTGGAAGTGGAGGGGGCTTGGGCGCGTGCAGGACCCACCGGGCCATGGAGGGAGAAAGGAAGGATGCATGAAGCATCACCCGCCGAAGCAGGCGGGGGGCGACGTCAAGGACTCGAAGCAGAGAATTGTCGGGAGCCCACCACCCCCTCCGGCTCCGCTGCTGGAGCTCTCTCCGAGAGGGAGCGGAGCGGAGGGAACAACAGGGGCCAGTGCTTGGTGCTGCGCGTGCCTTTTCTCCGATGGCACCTCGTCTGTCCGGTCTCGTACGCGTCCCCAGCCTTCACTTCACCGCGGGGCCGTCCGTGCCCCGGTCGACGGTTCTCGCCGCGAGACGATGCCCGTTTCGTTTGTTGTTTCTGCTTGCGAGGGCTCGATCCTGGCTTGTCGGTTTACCAGGGTGCCTGCACCTACGATCTACGGTGGCACTAGCGGTAGCAGTAACTTCGGGCTAATTACGTATCGGTCAAAGCTCGGAGCCGGCCGTGCCGTGCATGTCATGTCGGGGTCAGAGAGCGAACATGTATCGGATGGGCCGGCCACGTATTGTGGCGGGAGAGCACACACATGGACGGACGGGCCGTCCAGGCGGCGAAGGAGCGGCGACGGCATGTATGCTGATGTTGAGCCTCGGCGAGAATTCTCACCGTGGGTGCACTCGCCGACGGCGACGGGACGGGAGTGATTGTTTTGATGGGGGTTTACGAGGGAGAGAAATCGCCACAAGCCGGACGGCGAGGATTGCGTCCATCGCAGTTTCTAGCGGGCGATGATTAATTGCATCCAACGTCATCGAGCGAGACGCATACTCTAATGCGCCATGATGGAGAGGACGGTGCAACGGAGCTGCAATGCGAGAGGCCACGGATTGCCCAGTGCGCTGCGAACAAGAGCTGGGGTCGACGCCACGTCCTCACAAGCCCAGTACGAAAACAGGAGAGTGGATCTGACAAGGTGGACGACTGTATACCTGTTTAGTTTCACATCAAATCATCAAACTTTTCAAAATTCTTTCTCCAAACTTCACTAGTCACATGACATGTCAAATCTCTCTCCTCGTGCATGGAACGCTAAACGTGGGTAAATAAAAAACTGATTATAAACGTGCGTAAATAAAAAAACTGCATGGAACACTCAACGTGGGTAAATAAAAAAACTAATTATAAACATGAGTAAATAAAAAAACTAATTACATGATTTTGATGTACGCGACGAGACGAATCTTTTGAGCCTAGTTAGGTCATGGTAGGACAATATTTACCACAAACAAACGAAAAGGGCTACCGTGTCGGATATGACATTTTCGTCAAACTTTCCTTTCTCTTTTTGGAACTAAACACATCC
Organism: Echinochloa phyllopogon; assembly: GCA_033239725.1. Classification (NCBI taxonomy): domain Eukaryota; kingdom Viridiplantae; phylum Streptophyta; class Magnoliopsida; order Poales; family Poaceae; genus Echinochloa; species Echinochloa phyllopogon. The sequence goes on along the minus strand of BTCW01000003.1, from coordinate 15,153,778 downwards.
CATGACAAAAACAAAAAAGTTCCAACAGGGCTACAGTACAGGAGAAAACTGGCGTGAATTGGTACCGAACGACTCGAGACAAATCCAGAGATGCTTCTCAGATGATTCCATAAACCAGAAAAACCCATTTATCAGGAGAAGAATCAGTTCCTCTCCACAAGGGTTTCCTCCAGGAGGCGATAGCTTTATATATCTACGTGGTACATTTCAGTGATAAATGGTAAAGATTTCGACAAACAAGATGAAATTAATCAACAAAATCTCCTAATTCAAACAGGCTCCAATCAATCAACAAAATCTATTCCATGTAAGGTTAAATTAAGCAGCTGAGTTAATTTTCTATAATTACTAAGTTTTTTTTATTTTTAGTAGGGTTCAGCCAATTTTTTTTTTCAATCTCCATTTTTGACCCTAAAGAAAAAACTAACGAGTCACACACTAAGCATAGCAATTATATTAAAAGATTTATCAATTTTCATTAAATCTTATAGAAAGAGGTATAATTTCTTCTTTTTTTAGGGATTTTTGGAAAAATAAAGTTCTTGTCTTTTTTATTCTATCACAGGGCAGAATAGGAAGACTGCGTTAGTTATTCTTCTTCTACGAATATCCAAATTTTTACACCTAATACTCCATAGATAGAATCTGCTTGAATGCTCAGGATGATGTCTTGAAATTGGCAGCAAATTCAATTCATACTCACACCAATCCAACAGGATTAGATACAAATCGATATTTTCATTCGCTGCATACATATAACAAGATTGATGCCGCGCATATCAACTCAGAAAACTGGATCAAACTCGAAGTATCATAATCAGAAGCTGAATTCATTTGGTTCAACAATTCATTTGCCTCTTATTACATTACAATGGAGCATAGAGTGCACATATTCAGATTAAAGAAAAAAGAGAGGGGGACTTTTTTTTCATTCAGAAAGGCATAACAGAACTGGCCTGCCACAGGCGATTTGGGCAACTCCACCTGCAAAGGAATGCAGGTGTTAAACACTGATTTCACAAACTATAGGAACAGTACGGAGTCCCAAATCCACAAGGGGCTACCAAGAGTATGAACAAGTGAGCAGCATCGAACAATGAGCACAACCAATGTGTAGTATGGCTTCTAGCAGTGATAGGCATCGGTGATCCTTGCAGGTTTAACAATTACAAAGAGGGGCCATGGAATTCAGATAATTTCAGACAGAAAAGATTCAGTATTGTGCCACAGCAAAACTTTTATACAGTTATATGAAGCTTCATTTCAGCAATTTCTTACTACCATGGGTTAATCCATTATCATCCTGACACTTTGAAAATCCCATGGTAAACAACAGCTTTAATCCTCCATGGCCTAAAGAATCAATTGCCCATTCATCTAATAACAATGTTCAAGATAAGCCAGCAGTTTGATCTGACTAGTCCACCCAAATTATGCCAGAGTAAAATTCTAGAATGTTCAAGATAAGTCATACTACACATTGTTCAAGATAAGCCAGCAGTTTGATCTGACTAGTCCACCCAAATTATGCCATAGAGTAAAATTCTAGAATGTTCAAGATAATTCATACTACACATTGTTCAAGATAAGCCAGCAGTTTTCAAGGCGGAACCAGACAAATTTTCAATTGTAAAATTCTAGAATGCTAACATAAGAAAACAGTGGTCAGCAAAACAGCTACAAGTACCACACCTGTCAAGCTATGACCTAAGAAATGGAGCATCACTATGCAAAATATACTCAGACAATAACATTATTAAAGTATAAACTCCACTTAAACATCAACACAGGAGACTAAGAATTTCTTGGATACCATACATGTCTTACATTCATCAGAAGAAATGTAATTTAATAGGGTCTTAATAGGTGTGTGTGCAATATATGTCATGAGCGTAGCATAGACAATAAAAGCTATAGACAAAGACCCTTCAGGATTGTCTTCTTACACTGCTGCATACCAATTTAATTAAGTTCAAGATTCTCATATGTCTTAGTTCAGACAGAAGGTTAGCAGTGGGACTAAATTTGTCATCGTTTATCACTCCATGCCTGATTCTTTAAGTTCAGATAAAATGCCAAGCATAGGCTTTTTCAACAATAGGCTACTATGACACATGGATTGGATGCTTCCCTCTTTGCATTGCCACAATTATTCAATACAAACAAAGCAATTAAAAATAGCTAATTGCTACTTCCAGACATAATGGTCGCAGTTAGCAGGTCTTACAAAGAACAAAAGAGGTTCCTAATTCCTAAAGAACCCTATCACTAACCATGTAATCACATACTAAAGGTTCTGGAATCTAGATGGTTGTGGACATAATGATCACAACTTCAACAATCTACATTAATGCATCAAGCTAATAATACACTAGTCAGAGGGCTCATTTGCTGTTAAAAGTAGAACTTGTGAGAACTACAACAGCCTAAGGGAGTTCACAGCAACATAATAGATTGCAAAACAGTAACCCAAGGAAGTTCACAGCAACAAAATACATTGCAAAAGAGTAACCTACAGTATTTCTGAAATAGGAGAAAGTGGAAATGGTGATTATCTCATTTGCAGCTGTAATCTTCAGTACATGCAATCTGCTAAGTAACTAGCTACCCCTAATATTCTCGTGCCCACTATTTTCCCCTAAAACAGCAACTTTTTTCTCCTTGAGAAAGGTTTCCCCAAATCGCTCTCAAGTTTAATCCGGTCGAAATGCCTCCTAATTCCACGCATCGCTAAAACAGATCGTTAAAACATCGCGTTGCATCCACTAGCGGCAGTTACATCGCACATAAGCATCAACCACGTGCGAGATCTATAACAGGCGGCCGCGCAGATGCAGATCTACCCACTACGGAGAAACTAGAGGCGGATCAAGCAGGGAAATGTTGATGGCGCAAGACATCGGTGCCTCACCTGCCCCGTCAGTGCTTCTTGTGCTCCTGGACGAACTTGGAGTTCTTGAGGTCCTCCTCGGTGAAGTTGGCCGTCATCTTGGTGATGAGGAAGCCGGTGATGGCGAACCCGGTAAGGAAGGGCCAGTTGCGCCTACACTCCCGGCGGAAGAACACCGGCCACGGGTCGAAGGTCTTCATCTCCGCCTGCGGCTCCTCGCGATCTCCTTCCTCCTCCGCCTCCGCGTCTGCTGGGGAATGGATGGGGGACGAATGGAATCGATCTGACGTCTGCTCGTAGCGGCGACCTGCAGCTAGGGTTATGGCTTGCCTCTGCGGGCTTCTCGAGTGGTGTGGGCCGGCAAGAAACGTGGGCCTTATTTACTGTACTTCAGGTGATGTCGGAAATTATAGGCCCATATTAGCCCATGATATTTACTCCCTCCTCCCAAAATAAAATGTATTTCTAGTTTTTTATAAGTCAATGAAATCAACTTTAAATAAGTTTATAACATTTACTATCAATTTTTATGTTTTTAAACAAATGTACTATAAAAATATATGTTAACCTTTTATTTTGTAATGCAAATATTATAAATATTATAAATTTTTGTATAGATTTAGTTATGGATGCAAGCGGACGGCCTCGCCGCAAACCCGCTGGAAAACCCCCGAAACCCACAATTCTCCCCGCGTCGGTGAAAACTCTTGGCTAGCCTAATGGTAACGATTGTTTTTAAAAGTTTTTTTCTTTATAATGTTTTATTTTATTGACTGGTGTGTTCGTTGACCGTTGAAAGTTTTAGATAGTAACAAATATTACCGTGCGACGCGTGAGTTATCTATAAAACCAATATAATTGGTACCCACTAACAGGTCATATCTGATTTATCTAAACATGCAAGATGTCCACGTCACCATCTCAACATGCAAGATGTCCACATCACCATCCACTAGAATTATGAATTTATGTCTTCTACTGATTTTCTGCGGATATATATTGTGTTAGTCTTTGCGAGTACCATGCTACAAATTTATAAGTAGTTCTCTCTCAGTAGAATGAATGTGTTTTCCTATACATTGTTGTTTAAAAAAATATTGCAATGCAATCATTTTAGTGTTTCTACTTTCAAATTGCATCTTTAAATTTTGTATAAATTTCCGCAGCAACGCGCGGGGTATCACCTAGTCTTCATTATACTGGTGATCACAACGCTACTGTTTTGACGACGAGGAGCCCTAGGTTCATACCTCATAGTGCATATTTTCTTTAGCTTCTATATATTTTGACCACGAGTAAAGTTAGGTTTGGAAGCGTGGTTTGATGAAAAAAAACAGCCAGATGGAGCCAAGAAGGAATATCAGTTGGGACTTATTTGCTTGGCTTATCAGCAGCCAGCCAGCAGTATTTTTCTCTCAACACAAATAAGCACTGGCCAGCAGTATTTTTCTATCAGCGGAGCCAGCGGTATTTCAGCACACGTCGCTAGATAGATAGTTTCCTGTGACCCGGAGGATGGTCCAAAAATTCCCGCTCATTATGTTCGGAGTGCGAATTCAATCCTTGCCCGCTGCCTCCGCCGCTCCGGCCACAGTCGCCGCCGACGAAGAGGGCGGCGGTGGTACGAATGTCAGCTCTCCGCAATCCAGTCACCACTCATCCTCCACCTCGTCGCCCGGTGCGACCTCCGGTGCCGGCGGCGCTCTGTACACCGTAATCCCCAACGGTAAAATCCAGATTTACCGTCCTCCGTAGAGTACGCCTCCGCCATGGTGGACGCCCTCGCCTCCTCCGGGCAGACAACTGCGCGGTCCGCTTCAGACTTGCTCCCGGTACCTGCTCGTCCCTAATATAATTCAGTGAGGTTTCCGATTTGAATATTCGATGTTACTCGTTTACGTTCTGAACCTTGCCCTACATCTGGCAGTGCCAAAATCTAGGTTATACAGCATAATGGTAAATAAAGAAAGTATTTTTTCAAATAATTTATGGTTTGATGCCTTACCAATTCATGGGCAGTTCCAAAATTTTAGAGGGAAAATTGCCAAAAGTTAGCCTTTGGTTGTCAAAACACTTACAATCCTATGTGGAGCTGTCACCGAATAACCCCTCGAGGGTTTCAGCTGCTGTGCCAAAGTTCTTGACTCGCAGAGGCTATGAATTCCATGTGCCAAGTTGGGGAAAATTGAGAGAGAGTACAATGTACGTGTGTTGGGGAAGGATTAAATCCAAGTCAGTGTTTTAAACCACCATGGTAGTTAAGGGACATAAACTAGGCTACATTCATATCTATATCCAAGTATGTACAATGTAAGATATATAAATCGCAAAAAAATGTAAGATATATAAAGATAATCTCCTATTTACTCAAGTTTGCTTGTGCTCATGCTCGTTTCACCTTTGTCTGCAGCCATGGCGCGGCAAAGTCCTCCTGGTGTTTGCCGTTCCAAAGTCACACTCGCCGGATGAATTTATTTCATTCTGTGGTGTACACATCAAGCATGCATCAGACATATGTATCATCAGGAATGATGCGGTGAAGGACCGATATAGTGCACTTTTGACCTTTATCAACCAAAAGTCTGCCGATGATTTCTATTTATATATTAATGGATGTGACTTCACATCCAGGGTTGTTAAGCTTGTCAACTTTGTGTTGGGTTCATTTTCTATCACTTAGGTTTGTAAATGTGCCTTACTCTTTGTTGCTACGTGGTGTAGGGGGAGGTGTGCCACGCGTTATTTGTGGCTGCTTTAGAGTTTTCCACTGAGACGGCCTCGTCAATACCTATTGCATCCACTGAGTTGCCGACATGTCCTATTTGCATAGGTGAGATTTGATGAATTTATACATTCACACTTCTGGATGATATGTTAAACATTGTTTGATTAACATCCCTCTGTGTTTTGTCACTTTTTTGTACCGATTGCCCAGAAAGATTAGGCCAAAATATCAATGGGCTAGTAGCTGAAAGGTGCAATCACTCTTCGCAATGCTCATGTTTCATACCCTGGGCCAACTCATCATGTGTGGTAAGAACCACCCCCCCCCCCCCCCCCCCTCCTCCGTGCATGCCATTTAGAACATGATCTACACAAACCATACAACACACCTCTGTATTCCATGGAGGGAGAGAGTGTCAGGATCCAAATGGAACCTGATTGAATTTGGGGAAGTTGAGAGTTCAAGGGAGTAGTCCTGATGGAGAGACAGGGAGGCTGACAGTTATTTTCCCTTCTTTCTTTCTTCCCATATTCCAAAACTTTCTTGTGCACGAGCACCTTTATTCATAAGTCTTATAATTTCAGGTGTGTCTTTCCCTGAAGCAGCAAGAAGAGCCATCCTGTGCTGTGTGCCAAAACAACTCAGGTCTCTCCATGTGTCTGTTATGTGGTTTTATTGGATGTGAAAGGTAAGCTAGGTCTATAATTACAATTTTGTGGGAATGTTACCATCATTAAGGAAAATAGATAGAAGATTTAGCTACTTTTTATCTGCCCCAACTTTCCAATTATTGATTTCCCTGTATTAGATATGGAGAAGGCCACACGAAGAGTCACCGAGGAGAAACTGGACACTCCTATTCACTTGATCTGGAAACTGGGGAGATACTTGATTTCTCCATAAGTGATGCAGAACATACCACTGAATCAAAATTTGGAGATATGTTGAGGATTAGAGTTGAAAATGTAAAAATCCTAAGTTCCGTTGGTTTATATTTCCTCGCCACCTTCAGGTTACCTTGTTCCTTACATTTTGTATCTCATGGCCTCTGAATAGGCCATAGATGAACCAAACTGGCGCTTCGCTAGGGCATTTGAAGCTCAGAGACAGGTGCACGCCACTTACCTGCTAAGTTTGTGATATTGCTATTGATCATTGAATTGTTTCAATCAGTTGAAATTGTAGATTGTATCTGACCCATTATGTACCTCTTTCCGCACAGTATTACAAGACTCTGTTTTCTGAGGCTGAGGGAGGAAGTGAACAGCGTATTGCTGAAGCTGCTAGTAAAGCTGTAAATGATAAGGTTCATGAACTCCAACTTAAGCTAGAAAATGCTGTTGCAGAGAAAGAGGAAGCTGTAGCTGTGAGCAATTTAACTTATGTACCTAGTATGACAATTTAATTCATGACTCTTTGCTTTGGTTTAACTGTAATCTCTGCTCTGCAGAAGAACAAAAAGCTGCAAAGATCAAGAGATCTACACACTAAGCTAGTAACTGATATAGAGAAAAGGTATGTTCTATACTTTCTGCAAAGAGTTGTGTTTGAATAAAAAATGGCATCATGGAGCGTACCCATCTCTCTTATAGAATTGCAATAAGCTAACGTTATATATTTTGAAGTGTCAGTTCAACAAAGTTTACTGTTTCCTTCTTTGGCACGTTTTTTTTAATTATTTTTCTTTGGAACATATGTGTAACTGCAAACAGAGAGATAGAAGAGCTCGACATGAAGGATAAGAAGATTCATGGACTTGAGGAAGAGGTGTGAATCTGTACCTTAAGATGTAGGTATGAGTGTTTCAGTAGTACAAAGCCCATTTGTTAACATAATCTGATTTTGTGCAGATAGAAGATTACAAGCAATCACTTAAGTTGAAGGAGTCCGTAAAGAAGAATGCTAATCTGAAAGGAGCTACGCTGGTGCCATTGGGAGCGCCTAACATGTCAGATTCTCATGGCAAGAGTAGAAGGCGAGCTGAAGGGAAGAGGAGGTAATAGTAGTTGCTTAGCTTGAAAGCCTAAGCCTCAGTAATTCCATGGTTTCCGGCCGAATTTGATTGATGTTGCAGACATTTATCGGTCTCTCTAGTGCATACTTCTGGAAATGACTGGTTTCATCGGTATAATGTGTTGTCATAGTATATTTATGCTACTTGTAGCATCTATGTTTTTTGTTGGGGGCGGAGTTCCTGGATGTCAGTTTCCGGTAAAATGTTTGCTGTGGCTGTAAGCTTGACAAGGGGCTGGTTTCTAAATGGACTGCAGCAGATTTGTTTGTGTTTTGGTCGTGGCATGTACTGTATATATTTTGAATGCGGAATAGCCAAAATCGTCCTCCAACTATCGTCTAAAACTCACTTTCGTCCCTCAACTATGAAAACGGCCGTTCTCGTTCTCAAACTTTCGCAACTGGCTCATTTTCGTCCCTGAGCTGACGTGGCACGCTATGTTGTCATCCAAGTCATCGTCCTAGTCAGCTAGGGTTTCGTGGCATCTTTTTGTGACCCTTTTACCCCTCATTTCTTTCAATACAGGCAGGGGATAACAAAATGGAATAATAATATTGTTTTTTCTGTATATGCAGGGGCTTCTAAGTGTTATTAGTAAGCTGTTTCCATTAGCCGAGCATAGAATGTGTGTACCATACATTTATGCCAATTGGAGAAAAAAACATAGGCTACAGGAATGCTATTATGGAAGATTGGAAAAAACACAGGCTACAATATTATTATTCAATTTTGTTATCCTCTGCCTATATTGAAACAAAAGAGGGGGTAAAAGGGTCACATAAAGATGCCATGAAACCCTAGCTAACTAGGACGATGACTTGGATGACAACATGGCGCGACACGTCAGCTCAGCGACCAAAATGAGCCGGTTACGAAATTTCGAGGACGAGAACGACCGTTTTCATAGTTGAGGGACGAAAGTGAGCTTTCGACAATAATTAGAGGACGATTTTGACTATTTCGTCTATTTTGAACTATGCTCCAGCCCATGTAACTTGTGACTGCTGCATCTTTGCCTAGGACTCGAGACTTCTATCATCGTTTTAATGAGATGATGATTTTGTGCTGGATTTGCGTTGCTTGCTGCTGCCATATTGCTGTGGTGATTACACTCGATATTCCGTTTCATGTTGATTTAGATTACGTTCTGTACTTATACCAGGTGAAAAAAAAATCAACAAAATAAGAGACAAAACTATGTGATGTTTTGGGGGTCACAAGACACTACAATATTCTGGGTTCACAAGACACTACAATATATCTGATCTTATCAACATAGTGAGATACACATGTATCAATTTTACACAACCCTGTCAAAGCAAGCATTAAACCATACTTTGTCCAAGCACACATAGAACATGAATAAGGGTTAAATAAAAATCCTGGAATGATGACATACTATAAAAATACAGCACAATAAAAATTTATGGCGACTTTTATTATACTCTATGATATCATAGAGCAAATAGGAACTCCAATAATTTTAGTAATTTTTCCAAGTTCTTACAGTTCCAATATATCATTACTGATTCTTGCTTTGGATACGTAAGTAACATTTTGCCATGTGAAATTGCGTAATTGAACCTTTAAAACAGTTGTTAGGCTCCAAACTTTTTAAATTGAACACTCACAAAATAATTGAACACAAATGCATGTTAGATGAACTGTAAGAACTCTTATCGTTCAGAAAGGGGGAAAAAGGCTGTAATGAACTCTTCATTGACCAGCGGCACCATACGATCTTGTCTTGGTCGATGTGTTTCCAGTGCTGATTGCGGGGAAGCCGATAATGTGATGCTCAAAACAACACGACCAGAGGAGAATCACGTGAGAAACCTTGCAGCATGGGAACAGGTAGTTTGCAGCATTTCTACCCAAATTTGTGCTTGTACTTCGAGGTCTAATAGGGAATTGATCACCCTGTTGTCCGACGAAATAGGCTTACAACTTTTGCATAAATAAATCACATTGCAATTACAGTAATAAAGTTACAAAATTAGAACACAAGCTCTGAAGTGTACTAAGTCATCCCAATCTAATTGATTCATGTTGAAATTAAGAAACAAAACAACACAGTGGAGAGTAACTTGACCGGTGTCCTTCTAAATGTGAGTTTTCATTAGTTACCTCCAATGGTCCTGTTATTGGCGGTGTTTGACAGGTCTCCAAACGGGGTCATGGTTAGCTTTCATCGGATCCATTTATGATAGCGTGACGACCGCCTGAAGCATAAAAAACACGTGTTGAAATTCACAGAAACTTTTTAATTGCTTTTGTCATAGATCCCAAGACAACATACATCTCTATAAGCAATTCTAAGAAAATAGAAATTTCAATTTGTTTCCGCGCAGCACCTGCATTCTAGGAACTACTTACTATTCCCTAAAGCTAATGCCTCTGCAAATCTTTTTTTTAAAAGACATGCACAAGTCATGTCCTAGCACATGCATTCCATGGAAGGACCTACCATGTTACCCTATCAATAACAGAAAAGACCAGATTCAAAGATACCAATAATTACTCGCAAAAAAAGATACCAATAATCCCTATACTTATTTGTTCATATAACACATAAAAACCTGGAAAATAATCTGACCATTGGTCTGGATCAAATTGGCCAAAATAGTATAAATTAATCAAACTGCCGCCTTTTATTTTGAGAAAGTTTAATTCTATTGGTAGAAGATGTGATATATTGTTCTACTTCAAAAATTTAAACAGTTTGGTATTGTACGAGATATACAGCATCAGCAACATGCAGTTTAAAAAATCAAGGTTGTAGGCAATAAAGAGCAACTCCAAAAGGCTGGTTAAATCTATAATTCTCAATAAAAAAAGAAAACAATGGGAAAATGCAAATTCAACAACCTCTCCTTCTTCGTCGCTAGTCTATCCAGCTCGCCATCCCCTCTTCATCCCTTGGCATTTATCACCATCTCCCTCCTCCCACGCCCCCCCCCCCCCCCGGTTTCGTACGCAGATTTGTCCTCCCAATCGGTACAGATCCGGTACTCACAAAGACTAACACAATGTATAGCCACAGAAAATCAGTAGTAGATATAAATTCATAATTCTAGTAGATGATGATGTGGATAGCTTGCATGTTGAGAGAAGATCTAGTGGATGGTGATATGGACATCTTGCATGTGGAGAAATAGAAGTGAAACTTTTAGTGGGTACCAATTATATAGTTGTTATAGTGCCTCGTGACGGATGAGTTCATGATACGGTGCAAACTAAACGCCATGCTTAAATCTTTGAGCACACCTATATAAGAAAACATGTAAAGTGTGCAGCCGAACCAGCGAAATCCCGCTTGCAGGCTTTAGCAAAATCCTTGCTGTAAATATGTATCTTACACCAATGCTTTATTTAGTGTTTTTTAGAACATATAAGTAAAACTACTAATTAGTATTTAAAAAATATTCAACTTTTGTATTTATTAATTGTAAGTTACATGCAAGTTTATTTGTGTCTTCCTAACTTTTGTGCAAATCAAACAACTAATTTTCATGGTTTTTTAGTTTTAATTTAACATTCACCAATTGTCTTATATATATATTTTTAATTAGATTCTGCTTCCAAGTTCATATGGAAATTAAAATTATAAATATTTGCATTTATTGTTTATTAATTGTATTAGATATGATTTTTAGTTTAATACGAGCCGTTAGATCATTAATTATAAAAGCAGCAAGTTCTTCTCTTTTTCTTCAACTAGCAAACATACTCGTGCGTTGCCACGAGTACATAAAATACGCATTATTATGTATATAATCAGACTTTTGTCTAAATATAATCAACAAGTAAAAAAATCTAAAATAATCACTAACATGTGATAAATGGTCCTTTATTGGTTTGTCATAGCCGAGGGAGATGGATTGAAGGCGGTGTATTTTTTTTATGAGATGCATAATGCCAAATAGGCACACCTATCGGCAAAACGGCTATGGAGTTTGCATTCATGGATAGATTATGGAGTTTGCAATTTAAATCATTTGTGTTGACAGATTCCATCATAAGTCATAGTCCACTTAAAAAACGTACATTAATAGAATTTCTGTTTTTGGGAACAATTGACGTGGTTGTAGATTCGTAGTTATCATCCGAATTTTAGGCTTTGTTTATATTAGATTAAGTGAAGTGTTATTGTCTCCCGTTGCAACGTATAAGCATATTTGCTAGTTTTTTCCTCGAATTATCAGTAAAATCTAATTTACCTCCTTCAAAGCTAACATGGCGTCACATAGAACAATTGATTTGGTGCCACGTAGAACAGAATCGGACTTGTTTCGGATGAGGGAGGTTAGGTGTCTGGTTTTGAGAGTTCAGAGTCTAACACAGTTTTTGTGTCCAGAGTGGAAACACAGACTCGGTCCGTTGTCCAAGAAGGTAAATAAGATTTTTTTTTTCCTTGCACGGAGTAGCCCGGTTCATCAGTAAGCGGTCCAAGCCGTGCTAGCACCTTTGCTGGGCCACGATCCCGTGCAGTTCAAGCGAGCCCAGACGGAAATCGTTATCGTTTTAATTGTGGGATCGGTGGAAAATAGGACCCACCCTGTCGGTGTCCGAATCTGGTGATTAACGTGCCAAACCTTACATGCAGTATTAGGAGAAGAGAATACTTGCATTTGACCAAGCTTGACCGATCTAGCTTGGTCTTCGGTGGCTACTACTGTCAGCTAAAAAGCGTAGTAACAGTTAAGCATCTATACACTGGTTGGATCCGTAACACAATAAAAAAGATGTGTATTTGTAGCAAAACAATTTATGAAATAAATTAAATTTCAAGTGAGATACAGGTGGATTTTGCAAATTTCCATGGATTTTAGGACGAGTATTTCTCCTTTTTCTTTGGACGAATGGGACGAGTATTTCTCAGCCAGTGACAGTAGCTACTAGTTTATTTCAAAAAACAGTGGCTACTAGTCGCCACCGCCGCCGCCCCTGCCGAATCGCCCTCACAGAAAATGAAAACCTAACCCTTCCCCTTTCTGCCTCTCTCTCTCGCCCGGATCCCCTCGCCGCCGCTCTTTGGGATTCGGATCCCCTCGCCGTCGCTGCTACCACCACCATGGAAAAGTGCGAGCAGCCGAGTGGCCACGGGGTTCTCGTCCCGAGGCAACATCCCCCTGCTCCAGATTCGCTCAGCAACCTTGGGGGGGTCGCGCCGGTCGTGAGGGGGGACGACTGGTGGGCACGGCATTGGGTGGGTGGCGGATTGCCTCCTGGGAGGATCTCTTGCCCGTCCAGCTCGGCGACGCCCGGGAGAGGCTCACCGGTCTCCAACCCTACGGGCAGCCACACCGCCGTCGTCTCCAACCCCAGGGACAGCACCAATCCGACATACAGCAATGCCACCAGTGAGGGACGTGGAAGCGCAGAAGCTCATTGCGCTGAAATTCAGGCGCGCTTGGCTTTATTGCCAGCTAAACTTCTTGCCTTCCTAAAGGAGTAAGTTACCTGTCTACCACAAATTTTTTTACAGTTCCATGAAAACCATGACATGTTTAGAATATAGAAATCACTGTATTTGCTGTAGCATTTCGTAAGAAAGTAGTTTGGACTGCTACTTTTTCGCAAAAAAAAGGACTGTTACTAAGGGTATGTTTGGTTTTAGGCCACGGTTTGCCATGCCGAGGGTGCGGCGCCGCCACAACTGTGGCGTTGATTTTGAGTGCCACAATCTGTGGCGAGAATCTTGCCTGTTTACGTTGTTTTTTTACGTGGCTGCCAACTTTAAGTTACCAAGCAAACAACAGCCATACTATCTGTGGCGCCGCCGCGACTGTAGCATGGCAATCCGTGGCTAGGAACCAAACAGCCCCTAAAGTACATAGGGGTTGTTACTATAGGCACCAACTTTACAAGTCAAAGACTGTATTTTTCTTAATACTTAAAAAAGGCCATGATAATGGCATGTTCATGTCTCACGGAAGACTCGGTAGCATACGTAGCCGTATCAGTCCTGATACATGGAAAGACTCGGTAGCATAGGTAGCCCTATCAGTCCTTATATATTTATATTGGATGTAATTTTAGCAGTTGTTTTTCAGAGCAATTTTGACACTACTTTGTGTAGATGAGTTAGTATATGCAGTGCATCAGACATTATAATAAAAAGAAAGCATGAGAGATGGCACGCAAGAGTTGCGTTTTTCTTTTTTCTTTTTACATTTTACAAAGTAAAAGATGTTGGGGGTGGGTTTTTAGAAACCCCAAGAGTACCATTATATTAGGGGAAACTGCTGTTTGTAAAAAGCACAACATTTGTTGTTGCCAAACACTTAATTCGTTTTCAATACTTTGGTATTTTGAGAACCACAGCATTAACTGAAAATTCTACAGATACTTTACATCCAAACAAGTAACTTTTGCGGTTCTCGGCACATTTCCCCACTTTCAGTCTAAGTTATGGTTCCTTTTCAGGTTTAAGAAGGACGGTGAAAAGTGTGCCTTCTACCCATCCAAAATTTCGTGGTTAAAACAACGTGGGTGTCCCAAGTTAACAGTGAATTTTAATCACATTCTCCAAGATGAAAGGGATCGGGACCTGGCGTTTACTGTCTGCAATTATCAGAAAATGAACCAAAGGTCTCTGGAAAAAGCCGCACAAGATTTTTTCTTGCAGAATGGATTCGATATTGCAGAACCAAAAATTGAATTTGAGAATCTGCCAAGAAGGTTAGTTCCTCATTATTATGTTTCTGATGGTTGTCTAGCACCAGTGAATGCACTTCCTATCATATATGATACACATGTCTGCTTTAATTTATTGCAACAGTAAAGATTTTGACTGTTAACTGCAGGATTTATAAGGCAAAGGATTTCTTGCTATCTTCAGCACGTGTGGAATCAGTACCCTTATTTAATGAAGAACTGAAGATCCTAGTGGCCACTACTCATGGAAGGAGGGCATGTGATATCATTCTTACTGGAGTGCTAAATTATCTCATCAAGGGTGTTTCATGGTGTGGACAATTGACACTAGATGACATTCTTGTCATAGAGGATGCTGAGGGCCGCCTAAAGCTGATAATTACAAGGCCGCCCTCCATAGATGCGAACGCATCAGGAGCTGATAGGTTAAGTGATCTTCATGCACAATGGGCTGGCTTGGAGTCACATTATTTATTGGATGGCCAGTTGCCACTCTATTTTCAAGAATTGAAAAAAGATATAGAGGAAGCCGTTTCAAGCGACATAGATACTGACTGGTTTCATGTCTACATTCGCTTTCATCCAGCATTCTATTCTTCCCTGTCACGCAGTAATTTTGTCTGTAGAGTACACCAAGATTACAAAACCTTGAACTTGTCAAATGCCCAAAACTATGCTGCTGTCTTTCAAATGAAACCCCCTATGGACCGTAATTGGCAAAAGACAGCAAAAGACAGTAATTTCAGTAGACCAGTCTACGATCATAGGTGGAGAAATTCAACAATGACTGAAGAAGAGAAAGCCAGAACTGATAATCGAAAGAACAATATGGCTTGTCTCCTGGAGTTCTACAGGCATTCTGTTCAACATGTTGATCAAAATGCCTTGGTCTCAGATGTAGATGAGAATGAGTTATTCACTGCTAAAGAATTTACAGCATTTTTGCCAAGCTTGATTAAGATGTTACTGCAAAAACATCTAATGGCTCCTGCGTAAGTATTCACTCTCAATTTTGCATTTTCCTGCTTTTTGTTTTTGCTTACATCTCTGTTTTTTAGACTGTTTAAAGAGATCTGTTTCTTTGACAGACTCGCATCTGCGTGGTCAAACTATAAGGCATCAAAGTATGATCAGAGAGGCCCGCCTCAACCGAAGTTGCAGTGAGTATATTTCTTTGATTGCTTATTAAGTTATTGTTCTTAATATGTCCTGCCTTATAATGTAAACGTTTTAAGTTATTGTTCTTAATATGTCTTGCCTTATATAATGTAAAAGTTTAGGGTCCAAATCCTAAGTCTAGTCAGATATTCAAAAACCATTAACTTTTTGTTAGAAAGAAATCAAGTGATAC
The DNA here is from genome assembly GCA_033239725.1 of Echinochloa phyllopogon. Classification (NCBI taxonomy): domain Eukaryota; kingdom Viridiplantae; phylum Streptophyta; class Magnoliopsida; order Poales; family Poaceae; genus Echinochloa; species Echinochloa phyllopogon. The sequence goes on along the minus strand of BTCW01000003.1, from coordinate 15,138,138 downwards.
CATATACATGCTCCATTTTATCTTATATAAGTCCACAAACATTTTAATCGTCCAACCTCATAATCTTCAATCAACAATTAGCCTCATGTGATTAAATTGTCACCCTTAAATGAAAATGATATCATTATATTTGAAAGTGATTTCTTATGGTTATGATTTTGTTGCTACTAACATTGCAGTGTAAGAGAAACTAAGAGTTGAACCTTGCCTTATATTTTTATAAATGGAGAGTGTAGCGGATAAAGAAATAAGAACATTAGCATAGCCTTTAAATAATAACGCACAAATCTAGCAGTCAGAAGATAAACAAGGTTAACTGTATCATTTTTCATTGCAGGGCAGTGACAGTGACAGCAAAGAGCGGACAGAAATGAAGACACGAGAAGTAGGACAAAGTGAACGCCAAGGCCTGCGTTTTGGATGTTGAGAGTATGAAATGGGTAGTCTTCTGGATTTAGGTTGACAGATGTCTTCCTGTGCCTTGAAGGCAATAGGATTAGATTGCTTGTCCTCTTGGATGTCTGCCCACCAAAATTTTTGAGTGATTATGTTGATTTTGTCTATAACTTGTTTGGAAAGAGGGTGTTGGCCATGTAGTAGATGGGAATGGATGCTAGGACATTTTATGGAGGTGAGTCTGGCGGCATGCTGAGTTTGTTTGCTTTGTAGTAGTTTCCATCCTGTGGATAAACCTGTAGGCAGAGATTTGATGTCCTTTTATAGCACCCACGGATGTTGTTCTTCAGGCATGTCATGGGAAACTTGCTTCTTTATATATTAAACAGAAATATTATAATCGTTTAGTAGACAGCTGCAAGAAGCTAGGGGGTTGTTCAACCCAAATCGATGCTAAAACAGAAGAAGCAAAACTAGCACACATATGGGCAGGAATTGGCCGTTCTTTGAACATGGCTAATGGAGAAGGAGGTGAAGCCTGCCGATAGATACTCAATGTCATCCAGGACTGACGCTATTTCCGATCTTGCATTCCCTCGTGATCGCCAGAGGGCCACCGATTCCTGAGAGTCCGTCTCTGCGATCACTCGGTCCAGTGTATCCTTAACTGATCCTTGAGGTGGTCCAGACCACCTCTCAGGGGGCCGAGCTGGTGCTCCATTGGTTTGATGCCTCTTGTCAGATAGCAAAATAGTACAGGCCTGTGTAGCCCATTCTATCGTCGCCCTTGGATCAATAGGGTCTTTGCTGTGCCTTCTGTCATTGCGACTGTTCCACAAGGACCACGTACGGCACAGAATGATGCTCCGGTCTCCCTCTCTGCAGAGAGAATCATCAAGGAGGTGTTAGCCTCGCTTGCTGGAGACGGAGGGAGCAAGCTCCCTAGGAAGACCGTCTGTTCCCTTGCTGCTTCGGCGTGTTTGGGTATCTGCGTGAGATCTTTAGCCTAGCTCTCATAGTCAGGCTTAGCTACGGCAGGGAGGAGGACAGGAGGTGTTAGCCTCGTTTGCTGGAGACGGGAATGAGCTGCCTTTCCGCGCTATACAAGCTGGCTTAGCTAGGGCCCCCATGTGCTGCGCTACGCTAACCTGTTCAGCCTGCGACCATTCCCCGGTCACGGGTCACCGTCAGGAGTTAGCGTCCGTGCCCCTCCCGGCGGCCCCGTTAGTTTGGCGGGTGGATGGTACTGGTTTTGCTGAGAAAAAAATACTGCTGACTGGTTGGTGGTTGGTGCTGTTTTCTACTGAGAAAAAAACACTGCTGACTGGCTGAAAACCATCCAGCCGAACAGGGCTGCTCCGTTAGGGTTGGGAAAGGGTCTGAAATTTTGTTCTAGAAATTTCCATCCGACACACGTGCTCCGCTAGGGCCTAAGGGTGGTAAAGAGCGTGAAATTTTGTAGTTTAAAATTTAAGAATTAAGCTATGGGACCAAATGCTATTAATTTTTAGCTAACATTAGCTTGGATTAATTTGGATTGTGAAGGAGATAGGCCATTTTCAACCCGGTCACATAGCAAGCATCTGATATAATAAAAGAATTAAAGAAGAGGGAAGGAAAATAGGTCATTGTTTAGTTCCCAAATTCCACCCCAAATTTCACTGGCTGTGTTTAGTTCCCAAACTTTCTCTCTCCAAACCTCATTATTCACCTATCGCATCAAATCATATCAAATCTCTCTCCTCATTCATGGAGTACTAAAGGTCGGGTAAATAAAAAAACTAGTTACGTGGTTTTGATGTACACGACGAGACGAATCTTTGATCCTAGTTAGGTCATGATAGGACAATGTTTACCACACACAAACAAAAAGTGCTACAGTACGTTGCAGTGTCCGATGTGACTTTTTCACACTCTCTTTTCAGGAACTAAACACTCCCACTATGCAAAAAGAATATTCCCATCACATCAAAATGTCGGCACACACATGGAGTACTAAATGTAGATGAAATCAAAAACTACTTGCACGGTTTGTCGTACTTTGCGAGACAAACATTTTGAGCCTAATTAATCAATGTTTGGACAATTATTTACAAATATAAACGAAATGCTACAGTGATGCATTTATAGTAAAATACCAAGTTTGTCTCTCCCAATTTGGATCTGAACAAGACCTATAGGATGGTGTCTCGTGCACGACACCGGGTCGGCACGAACTCTAAGTGAAGAAGAAACCGGCGAACGCGCGTTGGGAGCGAGGCAATTTCCTCACCATACGTTTTGTGGGCACTACAAGAAACTATTTAATCTATGACATAATAATTTCATCGTAAATTAGTGAAAATTCGTCATAAAGCAGTGTTTATGACGGTTTCAAAAAACATCATGGAATGAGTGTCACAGATTAAATCGCGTGATGGTTTAACAAAATCCATCACAGATTGAAACGATCATAGATCGGCCTTGAGCCCGCACGGCCCAGCCCAGGTCCAATATTTTGTGACGAAAATAAACGTCACGAATTTTATCACGGATTAAATACTAAAGTGATATGGACGTAGATGTCGGGCTCTTGCTGCGGGGCGCGTCCTGCTGGTGCTCTGCCGCAAGTCGGCCGGCATGCTGCCCATGCTCCCAACGCTCGTTGGGAGCGTGGCGGTTCCAAATCTGTCAGGCGCAAATTCCACTGCAGCCCCGTGGGGTTCCTAGAATCAACTACGGAGTAATCAAAAGCTTGAGCAAGGAGCAAATTTATTCCCTCCAAAAGTTGAAGAATTGTTGATCTACAATAAAAAGCAAGTAAAGGAGTCAATTGCGAGCTAAGAGCAACTCCAACAGACCCATTTTTCCTTTCCTTTCTTTCTTGATAGAGGAATGCCTTTTCATATTTTCAACATATTGGGAAGACGTGCTCAAGCAAATTATCTTTCTCAATTTTCCTTTCCATCTTCCCTGACATATGGCACCCACCTGTCATTGAGCCAATTCATTTTTTTCCTTTTCTATTCATCTCTCTCCTCTTGTTCCTCTACTTGCGTCGGTGACAAGCAGGGCAACGGCGGCAGCGCCGTGCGGCATCGGCCCAATCCCCCGCGTCTGACCCTAAAAAACGTATCAAACATTTATAAAAAAAATCAGATTCAACATTTTTAAATCAGATTCATCATTTTCTAAATAGTATATCGATATTTAAAAATAGTACATTCAACCATTTCTAAAAACATATCAACATTTTAAAAAATATTACATTCAACGTTTTTTCCAACCTATTTCAATATCTTCGATTCAACATAGAGCAACACCAACATCAACATTTTTTTTTAAAAAATAATCTATTGTTTCTTTTTCTCCGGCGACGATGACGACGCATGGTGACAAACTGACAACAAATTATGGCGTGTGGGTCTAGTAAGAACAATACTAGAACATTGCGCGGCAATTGCCGTGCCAAATAGACCCCGAGATGCAACTGTGCTACCGTAATATTGAATTCTTGAAACTGAATCATCATATCTTATGGGAAGTATTGCATCCTTTATAATTTTGTTTTAATCATGGACAAACGCAGGTAAAATATCCACAGTTTGCTACATCGCACCATTCATTTCTATTTCTTTGCACTTACTATGTAACATTGTAAAGGGGAAAAGAAATGAATTGGCATCATAGTGTCTTGGTGTTCAGCATATGCACAGCTATTTACATAGAAAAATCTATACATAATTATTGCTATTCTGAAATAAAACGAAACTACTGTATCATAGTGTCTTTTAAATGTATTGGCATGTGAACTGAAATTGGTACTAACTGCCTGCAAGCAGATTGCAAGTTCAAGCTATGCAAGTGGCCTGAAGTTAAAAAAAAAATAATCAGAATTCTCTTTACCACCCCTGGGACATAATTGCTTATGCATTACACAAGGGTCAATTCCTTCATCAGAGAAGCCACGAGCCTAAGACAGTTTGGAGTACATATTTAACTAATTTCAATGGTCCAAACATTGCTTGATGGTAACTGTATCCAAAACATATAAGTTAAAGATGATACATCATGTTATCGTATTTAATCTGTAATTGAAATAATTAGTCATTGAAGTTTGCTAAGATATAATCAAATGGCCGCTTTAGACATGTTTTTTTTTGTTGCATAAAGCTTTCTTTTAGAAGTTTTAGGCCTGCACATTTGTTTTGTAACGGGATTCAGGAACCATAAATAGCAACAGATCAACTAAACATGTCAAGCCGAGTCTAGAGAGAAAGTTCCATGATCCGTTGGCATGTTATCTGCTCCTCTGCTTTGAAGGTGAACACGGTGGAGTGAGGAGTTAGAGGCATAGCTGAAGCTTTTTTTAAGAAACAATATAGTTATGACATACTGAATCTAGTGAGCCTTGAAACTCATATATTCCATCAAGGTATTTCCTCGAGCACTTGGCGTGCAGCTCACATTTGCAGATCCACTTGTTTCTATCAGCAGGAAATCAAATTTCTGTTCTACCAGCAGGAAATCGAATGCAAATAGACCAGAGGAAGTTCCAACACACTGGTATACCTTGTTATGCAGCACATCGACAAAGAACACTTGGACATGAGCCGAAGGTCTTTTCACTTCCCTCAGTAAATATGAGCAGGAGATATGGGAGCAAGGGAAGCCAATGGATGTGGCCGTGCATAGAAGCAATGCCAGTGGGGTCCAATGGCACGCTCTCCACTCTGCTTCACCCACTGCCGTCGTTCCTGTTCGATGGAGCGTGGACCAAGAAGGTGTTGTGGTATTCTCCACCGGAGAAGACTGCCGGAGAGAGGCGGCAACAGCATGGAGAGGGTGGGGGAAGGAGAGGCGACGGCACGGGGAGGCGGAGGCGAAGGTAAACAGCGCGCTCGTGGCCGGGATTGCGTGGATTCAGGCGCGTGCGGTGGGAATCGGGGGTGTCGAGAGAGATCGATTGGGGATGGCGGGGAAAGGACCAGGAAGAAATAGAGGGAGACTCGATTGTGAAATATATCGATTAAATGTTTAGGGACCTGGAGCTAAACGTGCATATTGTCGAATCGGACAGTCTTGAATTCACCACGGCTTCATCGGACGGTTCAGTCGCTGCGAATGACGTGGAGGGCTCTTTTGTAAATACCGCGACGCGGTTTCAGTCAAGAAAGATGCATCAGTGGGGCGATAGAAATGACATTCATAACATGAGGAACCATCATGACTGGTACGGTGCAGACGGTGCTCACAACATGAGCAACTATTTGATTGGGGCATGGCGAAAGAGGATGGCAGTGGGTACACATGAGCGGCATGGACGATGAGCATGACATGGGACGCAACAACGATGGGGGCGGTATGCACGAGCAGGAGGAACGAAGCCGGGGGAGGAGGGGAGGAGGTGGAGCAGCGGTGGAAGGCTCGCGGCGGTGGTGGCGCGGAGGAGGAGAGGCGGAGGCTGTTCAGATTGAAAAAGATATCACACGGATGAGGATTCATGCATGAATTTTAAACACTAAAAAATATATATCCGAAAACAGCAAGCCAGCAATAGACTCAACAAAGTCTGCTTGTTACGGCCCATATGGTGCAACCTGCAATTAACAACAGAGTCCGGCCTTCCTTTCGAGAAAAGTATAGGCCCAACAGTCTATGGATGAAGCGTTTTCAAAATTTAGTTTAGTTCAAACAAATGAAAGTTTAAAAGAAAAAAACAACCAACCACATACCTATGGCTACTTTCTGGTGTTGCCACTTGTATCATTGTATCCTTACATGCTGTTGATTTTGAAAAGCTCGTGTGCGTAGGTTTCGATTGATGATAATTGATGAGTCCAATTAGACACAAATTTGAAGCGCTATATATTAAAAACTATTGACTTAGATCATACATTAAGTTAAGAGTTTTTGTGTCATGTACGTAGTATGTTAGATGTATATTTAACTAGCAACGGGTAATTAATTTTTATCTTCTGTAGGGACGCGCCACGCGTGAAGCACGGTGGGCTCGTGGCCTTGCCAAAGAAATACCCGCACAATAAAAGGGTATTCCGGGCATTCCTCCTAGCCTTACATGTTTCACTGTTCCTCCTCCCCTTCACCCTAGCCGCCGCCGCCGCCGCCGCTGCTTGTTGAGCACCGTGTTTGTTCCCCATCTCCTCTACCCAGATCTATCTATCCATCCACATACGGTGGGGTTGGGATAATCCATAGAGATGTCCAAGCGCTTTATTAAATTGGAGAAGACTACCTTGCATCCGCCTGCCCTCGGGCGCTGCCCTGAGGACGACGACGATGCTGCTGCTGGTATTCCTTGGGTCATTCTCGATTTGGAGGCCTACGTCGCCGACCACCGCAACGCCACCACTGCCTATTCACATTCGGAGTCCGGCAAGGAGATCCAGGTCACCTTCTTCCTCGCCCGTCCACCTCGCGTGTCCTATTTCTGCGTCTTCTGCCCCGGGAGGGACCACACAGAGTTCCCCATCGAGCCCAAGATCGTCGCCATGGAGGAGAACCTCGTCCTCCTCCGCGTCGTCGTTAGCCCTGAGAAGGAGCTATGCAGGGACCGCGACTACTACATCTACCAGGCCAACGGCGCCGAGGACGGGGGCCCGTCGCTCGAGCGGCTCCCGCGCCCCCCCGGCCGCTGCTACTTCGATTACGATCAGGTTGGCCTCCTGCGCTGCAGCGACGCCGATGGCGGCGGCGGTAGTTCCGTCCTGCGCCCTCATCGCATAAAAAAAGATGCCTTTGTAGTCGCCGCGCTCTGTGACATTTCCGAACCAGCCGTCCGGTTCAAATTCGGTGCCGACGAGTCCTTCAAGGACAGACCCGGGCAGTATTTTCTTATCATCTACAACTCCAGGTTGCAAGCCTGGAGTATCAAGATCGTGACACTGGACCAACGGCAGCTGCAAAAGCAACAAATATGCTTCTTGCATTTCAACAGCAAGGTGATCACCATAGGAGGAGAAGCTGGCACCATGGGCTTCGTTGACCTCTGGCGGGGCATCCTCCTTTGTGATGTGCTCAAAGACAACCCGAATCTTAGCTATGTACCACTGCCAAAGCCGAAGCTGCAAGACGATGAGGCGGGCCTCCACCGCGACATTGCCGTCATTGGAGGTCACATCAAGTATGTTGAGCTGGAGACTTTATGGGATCCTGACCTCTACATGAGCCTTGGTTGGATGGCCTGCATATATAGCCGCCCGGTGGCTGCTGCTAACTCAATGGCTGCAGCAAACTCTTCTTCTGATGATTGGGGAATAGAACACGGGATCGAGTCGTCCGATGACATATGTGTTGACAACAACCCACATTTTGAGCTACTGCCTAGGCCTCAGGACAATGGAGGCCAGCCTCTGCCACCGTTCAAGGGTCTTGACATGTGCCATCCTGTACTCAGCTTGAGTGTCGAGGACAGCGACACCATCTACTTCATGCACAAGATCTTCCCTGGGGATGACAAAGCTTGGGTTATTGCTGTCAACATGAGGAGAAAGGAGCTACTAGGAGTGTCTCGGTTTGCCGCAGAGAGGACTCAAGTTGTTGCCTTTGTCTACGCCCACAGTAGGATCTCCAAGTATTTGACAGGAATTTCAGGTGATCATACTTTACCAGTGCGTTCCTATTTTTGCATCTACTAATCTGTTGCTTGGCCTACTTTAGGAAGGAAAGCAGTTTAGTGAGGGTGGGAGTCAATCACATGATGAGGGGTTGGCAAGGGTTCCACCTTTTGTAGACGCTAACCATAACAGATCTGCGAAGTCCTTGGGATGCTGATAAGCATATTACATGCATACCAGCTGGAAGGGGATTTTATGACCTATAGCCAGGTTAATGCCAATGCATGTAGCACTTGAAACTGTTGTCGCCACAATGTTCTTCTGTAAAGCATATATTAGGGCTTATGATTACCAATTGCTGGGTGACCAAATGATACCTACTACTGAATTTTTATCTCTTTGTGGAGATCCAAATTTTTTTGCAGTTGTTTTTGAAGTTTTTATGCACATGCACAAATATTATAATTACATCAGTGGGTTCAATACAGATGATACGAAATGGGGCATAGCAAGCTCGCAATAGTGAGTTGAGGGGAGAATTAAGTTACATATGTGGGCCCTCGATTAGTTATGTTTTTTCCCCTCAGTATATCTCTTTTCATTCTAAAACATTTGCTGTTCTCTAGGTGTTGGTACCAAGGTAAGCCTTAAACGACCAGGGCGCTTGCTGATGCCATCCTTGAGCAAGAAGCAGACTTCAACAGTAATACCGTTGGGAAGCTGGCTTGAACACCTGGAAGGTGAAAGGGTAGGTACAGATGATGTTGCTGCTGAAGACCATGATAATATGATCTTGGACTAGGCTTGTTGCCTAGAAGGGTTATCTATCAGTAGTATTTGTGGTGATTCGCCTTCTAAGAATTCTGGCATTGCCAGATTCACCTCTGGCTTGTCCCAGTTCTATTTGTTGTTACTAAGTTTATGATTCAGTAATCATGATCGATGTGGCAGGACATTCCTATGTTATGCTTTGTAATGGTTTAGTGTTCTGCAGTCCCTATTTGGATTCAAAATACCTGCTGATACTGTGAGGGAATTGCAATGATATTGCTAAGTCTGTCTTATTGTTTCCGTGATGAAGATATGCTGATATAGCAACCTATCAAGTGTGGCTTTTCTCTATCTTTCAGGACAATGTATCATCTTTTATGAGGCAAAACGTATGTTTACTTTGTCAAAAAAAATGTATGTTTACTTTATCAAAAATGTCTCTTTTACGAGGCAAAAAGTAGGAAGTGAACGTCCGTTTTTTTTTCTGGCGATGAAAACATTACATTTCCAAAAGCAAGAGGTATGAGCCAGATTGCTGAACATTCTATTGGTTATAGCAGGAAATTTCAGAGCCTAGGAGTGCATAAATCGACCTTTCCATGGGAGAATCAATCCAAAATGCACGTCTACAGCTAATGAAATGTGTATCGAAGAAACAAACTAATGAAATGTGTGCTTGTACGTCCAAAAAAAACAAAAAGAAATGTGTGCTTGTATCTGTGCCTCAAGTGGAATGAAATTCTTGTTGTGTAACAATACTAGGAAGAATAGCGCGCTTCGCCGTGCTGGAAAACATCGCATGGTCTGTTTTGGAAGCATTAGTTGAGCGTACGTCAATTTATATATGTATTTGGATTTAAACTGTCCTGTACAGAATTGATATTGTCTTAGCACTGTAGGTTAAGAAAAAAAGAGGGTCCTGGTTTGACAAACCATGCTTGGAAGCATCGAAAACTGAATGCATGAGATGCTCAAGCCTATATAATTACTGAGAAAGGAGGTTTGCAATTTGCATACTTTTTGCATAGCAAAATAGAAACAGCCAACGATTCCAAGTCTGAAACGATATAACTCATTTACGCAAATCATGCAATCTTTGTTTATTTTGTTCTCTTTTTTTTTTCAGCTCCAAACCTTTTACCACAAAACAAACATACTACACCATATTTTGACAGAAATGCTAAACTCTGAATAGGCAGTGCCATTCTGTATCCAGAATCCCATAGTGCTAGTCCTTTAGCTTTGTGTAGTTGAACAACAGTCTTTGGTGTTCCTTTAGTCCTACCCTCAAAAACAACTGCTAATTAGATTTGAAGTGACTTCAGAAATTAGGCTGCAAACATTAAGCAAAAAATAGAACCGTAACCAGTATCTTATTGTCCTGCACATAGTGCAGTAGTTGCCATGCTTGTTCACCTTTCCCTCTTCAAACAAATTCATGTAGGATTCCAGAACTCTGAAAATGCAGTACTAAGAACTCATGTGGATTTGGAAAATATACACATGTATCTACAGCTCTTAGGTACATAATTGACATGAAACAAAATACAATACAGGCCACGCATTTTGGTAAACCATCATAGAAGAACTAACCTTGGCTTTAGTAAACATGTCTCTTGGAATGACATCGCTGTGAGGGTAGATATATATGTTGATTAAACATTCTTAGTGGATATGATATAAAGAATACTATTTATGTGCACACATTGAACTGAGAGAACACATTAAAGAAATAGTGAAGATTAGAATAAAAACAAGTTTAAAAAAGATGGAATAATAATCTGTATACCCTACAATAAAATGAACAATATACAATGATGGACCAATATAATCCAAAGACAAACTCTGTATGGAAGGGAAAAGGTATTATAACCAATTAGCTGGAACTGTAGAATTACGTGTATTGCCATTTGTGTTTTCATTATTTTTTCAATGATGATCAGCCAAAAATAATGTTACATCGGAAGAACAAATAATTAAGCACACAAGGCATAAGATTCTTGAGGCATTGCAAATGAATAAATAAGCATTATTGGGCATCAGAATATAACACTCGACAGTTCTTACCATGAAGAACCAGAAGCACCTCTCACCTTGCAGACAAATACACATCCATGCCTTGGTGCATTCATATACTTAGCCAAGCTGATAGCACCACTGAAGCATCTTCATAGATGTATGTAAGTCTCCAGCCCAAGATATAGAAATTATCCCTTTGAACTGACTGAGGCACATAAAACAATTATGTACCATGCTTTCAGAAGTTAGAGCAATTTGAGTACCTGCAACCTGGCAGCCCTCGAGTGCTACCCTTGGAAACCAGGAAACTATGCTGGCCATCCTCAGTGATTCTTTCACCGCCTAGCACAGTGCAAGAACGTACCCATCATATATCCCAGTACATATATACTGCTGATTGTATCAGTTGTAACGCATGTTCAGACTTCAGACCTTGTATGCAAGATCCATGCTGCTGAGATGTTGGAGCGTAAGGTGGGAATCCTGGTCCTTTTGTGCCAGGTCCAGCCGAACCGACTGAATACCAAATACACGCATCCATGGACGGCAAGAAATCAATCAGATCAGCCACCATGAATAAGATGGAGGCAAATCGATCAGATTGAGAATGCACTGACTAACTGACACACCCACCCTTAAGATACTTGACCAGACATTTAATTGCAGCTGCCGTTGTTACCTGCCCTGTAATAATTAAATAATTAAAAGAAGCAGGCAATATGTATATAGATTTTTTGTGAGAGTTATGATGGTTAGCATAGCAGCAGGTGCTCAACTCAACAAATTGTCTGACTACGATGTATACCGTCGATGATGAGCGTGAAGATGTTGTCGAGGATCTGCTCGTCCGTGAGGGGAGCCTCATCGCTGCTACCCGACTGTTGCTGGCTCCTGAGAAGAAGGCTCTGAAGGAAGTCCATGTCGCCGTGGCCGCGCTGCTCCGGCGAGCCATTACTATTCCGCCGTCTGGAGGCGATCTCTCGCCGCAGCACCTCCATGATCCTCTTCCACGCCCGGAGGCCCCGCGTGGAACCTCGTGCCCGGCAGCCTCAGCGGGAACGCCAGCATGGCCCGCGTCACGGCCAGCACGTCGCCCTGCAGCCGCCGCCTGGTGTCGCGCGGCAGCGTCGCCACCAGCATGTCGCAGATCGCCTCGAATGTTATCCCCAGCGCGGCGTCGAGCACGACGGCGGCAGCGGGGGTGCCGGAGGATGAGGAGGTGGTGGCCCGCCAGTCCTGCATGAGGCGGCGCGTGAGGGCGTCGAAGGTGGCGGCGAAGGAGGTTACGGCGCGGCCGAGAGAGCGGTGGGAGGGGTTGTGCTCACCGAGGAGGTCCGCCACGGTTCGCACATAGCGCTTGGAGAACCCGGCGCGGCTCCCGCCTGCCCGCGGGAGGAGCCCAGCGAGAGAGGCGGCTCATGTGAGTGTCGTCGCCCCCGCGCCGCGAGGCCGGCCCCCGTGGCCGCCGCCGCTCTCCCGGCTAACTCCCATCCTCTCCGCGCTGGAGGACTCCCCCGCCGGCTTCGTCGACCGCTCCGACGGCGCGGAGGGGCGGCGCATCGCGGGCGGAGCGGGGGCTTGGGATGCAGCGGCCGCCGAAGGCTCCGGCCGGCCGCGCGGGAAGCCTCTCTTTTGTTGGTCCTTGCTAGCCGAACGGCCGCTGCAGCGGATCCGCGCAGAAGGGGCCGGAGGAGAGTGGCGGATGGGAGCGACGGAGGCGCGCGAGCAGCCGTCGCCGCCCGCGTGGACCCGCACGGCGCCGCGGGAGGAGCCGCCGCCTCCGGACCGCGTGCCCACGCATGACACGCGTCGCCGACCGACACGCAGTATGGGCGGATGCGGGGGAACTTCTTCCGCGATAAGAATTTATATATAGTGATATAAAGTAGTTTGCTTCGTTTAAGAATTATATATATATTTTTACTTTGCAGCTTAATGATTTCTTATGTATGATGAGAACAGAAAGATAATAATTACCATATCTCCGGTGACAATATTTGCCATAGAACCATCCATGAAGTTCATCAACTCTCTACAATCGTCCGGAGATTATTTTTAATATATATGATTTTAGTATAAGAAATAAGATGACATTACCATTTTATTATTTTCATTCTTGTTTGATTGAGAAATATAGTAGATTAATTTCGTATCATCCGATTGTCTATTTGAAAAATAATATTACATGCAGTTCTCAAAAATGCAGTTGCTTGTAGTATAGGTGTTGTGCCCTCTGCGTCACTCAGCAGCTATTATGTTTTTCAGAGAAAGCAAAAGGTCAGCAGCTGTTCTCGACCAATCAACTTTTTGAATACCAAGAGTGTTCGCCTGGCTGCGTCTGATAGCAAAGTCTTCCCAAGCTTATTCAGGGCTTGTTTAGATCCCAAATTCACCTCCCAAATTTAATATGAAAAAAGAAGATTCTCCATCACATCAAAATGTCATAACATGTGTATGAAGTATTAAATGTAGATGAAATCAAAAACTAATTACACAGTTTTGTTGTACTCTGCGATACGAACATTTTGAGCCTAATTAATCAATTTTTGGATAATTTTTCACAAATACAAACGAAATGCTACAGTAGCGCAATGATTACGAAGTGACATCTTACTCCTAAATTCAACCTCCCAATTCTAACATCTAAACACCACCTCAAAACCTGGTCCTGCTCCATGCATCAGCCAGCCGTCGGCACTACTGTCTCCATGTATCATGTTCTCCAATCACCTCCCACGGCCCACGCTATGTGCTCAACAGTGTCGGCTCGAGCAGACGCATCCCGTATCGTTGAGTTCATCGTCCACGTATGACTCTGCGCAGGCCAACCTGGACCAGTACGTGGGTACCCAGGCATCGTCTAGCTCCGTACTCGCCCCGCCGCTACACCTTCCTCTACCTCGAGCATCTCCTCCTCAATCACATCCAACAAGCTTCCCTCGCGATGCAATCAGAAGCCAAAACATCAGTGGCGTTAACCTATGCTGGTTGGTGCACAGCCATGCGGTCATCATGAGCCTAGAGCTCGGCAATATTAGTTTTGGGAGACGGGAGCTCTGGCTCCTATTTGTGCCCACATGGAGATACGAGAAATCGAGTGGGACTCTCAGTTAGGTTCTCCAGGTTCTAGAGAAGGGATGCTGCAGGGGAACGGGAAGGACACGGACAGACGGTGCACGCGTTTCATTACTTTCATCACCTGGTTCAGTACGGAGTCGTAACCGCTTGAGAGGTTTTTCCTAACAATGGCATTGCCGTAAATTTTATAAACTTTAAAGATATTTAATATGACCTATCGCACAAACAATTCTTGTTTTATAATTATTCGCGATACGTCATAATTTTATAAATAACCCCTGATTTTATTTAGAATCAACCCACCGTCTGTAATAATTTTTTGAAAACACCCCCATAATTTTATTAAATGAACCCAAGGTCGATGAGCAGCCGCCGCGCGCCCGCGCCGCGCTGGCCGCCGTGGGGAGCCGCGCTGGCTACACGCGGGCGCGCCGCCGCCGCCCCGCTCCGACCCGGCGGTGGCTTCGTGAGGAGCAGCGCTGGCAGCGGGAGAAGTCGTGGTGGCCGCGGCAGGAGCGCGAGGCCCTGCTCGCCGAGGTCGCGGCGCTGCGGCTGCGGCTCCGCCTCCGCGGCCGCCCCGCCGCCGGTTCGACGAGGCCACCCGGCCGCCCCGCCGCCGGTTCGACGAGGCCACCAGGAGCCCGGTGGATGGAGCCCCCATGTTCCCTGACCTTGGGTTCCTCAGAGGCGGCGGCGCTCGAGTGGCGCCGGCGCCGCTGAGGACGCCCAAGCAGCAGAGCTCCATGGGTGTTCCAGACGGCAGCAATGGCGAGCAGAGCAACACCTGAATTTTTTCAAGAAACGTGAGAGGGCGAACTGGCGAAGAGCTCAGTTGGGAAATCCGGAACCGAGTAGTTGCTCTTGCTTCGGCATTAGCCCACCTCACTTTCGCCGCCGTCGTGCGTTCGCCGCGGCACCGCCCGCTGGCCGTGCACCGCCCGGTCTTCCCGTCACACCACCTCGGTTGCCTCGGCTTCCCCGAGCCCGACGTGCGAAGGGAGCAAGGGGAGGGAAGTGGCGACGACGGGATGCTGACTGCTGAGGAGGGAGAGGAGCGGCGCGGCGGCGATGCGGATTGCGGAAGGCGAGGAGCGGCGCACTGGAGGATGCGGAGGAAAGCAGCGCGAGCAAAGATGGCTGGAGAGAGAGAGAGCGCACTGCTGAGCCTAAATTAGTAAATTGTGTGGAAGTGTAACCATATGGGTGGAAAGAGCACGCCAAATAAGAGTAATTAACAAGCTGCACTGCTGAAATCTTTCCACATTCTTCATAAATTCATGTTTCATGTCTCTCTCCTCCATGTTTCTCAGTATATAAAGATCTCTACATTTAAAGGTACTTAATAGACTATTAAAAGATTCGTGCAGGTAAATCGGCGGCAGCGACATTTGGTCATGTACACATGCCTCTTGCTCCGTATGTGACCGATGCACGCCAGTAGCAACGAGCCCATACATACTAGCGTATGCACGGCAGTGGCACTCGTAGGCTAGCTGGGTGCAAAACAAAATCCTCATCACCGACTTGGACTAGAAATACAGACAAAATGTGGTTGTAAAATGGCCCCCACTTGCCTTCGCTTATGAAGTCTCCCTTCAACCAGAGCAACGCATGGTTTAATCATGGCCTCTGTCTCGCACCGCTGCATGGACCCTGTAAATAGAAGCATTCATGGCTCCCACTTGCCTTCGCCTACGAAGTCTCCCTTCAACCGTAGCAGCATGAATCTCTTCGTTTTCTCACATCAGTCGCATCCCCATCGTTCCCGGGTGTAGTGTTTCTCATTGGATGTGGAAGTGGCGGCGTCCATGGCTCACATGCACCTTCGCTAATGAAGTTTTTTCATCCGTAGCAACGCACGGGCACATTTGCTAGTATATATATACACACACTTACTACAGCAATACATACGGTAATCTCAGCTATATATACATTCAATATTTTGATATTGCTCATTGCAGGGCGACGGATCATAATGAATTGGTAAAACGTAAATGTCCAACGGATTAAGCACGCAAAAAAAATGTCCAACAGAGTACCGTGCTAGCTAATACGGAATACTCCCTCCGTTCTGTTTCGATGGTCTTCTAAGCTTATGGCACAGTGACCAAGGAAACTACTACTGCTTCATCTAATTACTCCGGTCATAAGTTTTTACCCACCCAACTCCTCGTTTTGTATGCAACAGCTACGTCACACATCGTTTTGTTTTTTCTGTCCAATGGTGCCTACGGACGGGAGGACTCCGGAGGATGCATGCCATGGAGTAAATCACATGTGGACCTTAGGAGACTATCATAGATAATTTTTTCATTTTTTCTTAGAAGACCATCAAAACAGAATCTATTTATATAATTACTAGCAAGAACTCACATGCTGCAGACACGTTTATTGATGGCACGTATGTACTAAATAATGTCACTTGCGTGAGCCATGGTAAATAGACCAGTCATGTGAAGCACTTTTAAAAAAAATTATATTCGTTTTCTCATGTATAAAGAGCTTTTGTATTCTCAAATCTAGAGACACATCATTTTCTAGATAGCCGGTCTTAGTTTTATAAGAAGAAAAACTCTCCAATCTATTAGCAATACAGCATAATTGTGTATAGACATGAGTATGAATGTGGTATATTTAGGTGGGTCTTTTTGCTGCAGGAAACAAAAATACGGAGGAGAACAATTCCAAGGAGGGGAATAACACAGAATCTGCAAGAAAAAAATCCTAATCTTTGTGATATCATATATAAATGCCTCACAGTTGTTAGTGAACACCGATAAAATATATATTGCAATGAACAGTGATGGAGTACATGCAGCAGGACGGTATCCGTGTGGCTATGCAATATCTAATATTTATGATGGCGAAGGCAGCTAGCGATGGGAAGCAGATCAAGATCAATGTCCCTGCTTGCATACATTGGGAGTTCACGTCAGAGATGAGGATGCCATATTTGTTTTTTTGCCGGAGGAAAAGAAGATGCCGTATTTGTTTTTTCACGCCATATGCTTTGCATGATTTATTTTTCTTTTCTAAAAAATAATAGGTGGGTACAAAAAATACCGGTGAGAAAAAAAAAGAGCTAGAGGTGAACTCACACGGGGTTTTTCGCTCTACCAAAAAAACTTTCACAATATTTTCTTTTTTCCCCTGCAACGTAGATCCAGCGTGAGGGATACACGGGGCTTTCGTTGGTAAGAAAAGGTATTGCCGCAGCAAAACTGTAGGTGTTCAGACAACAACACAACGGAAGACCAAAGCTCCCTAAATAAAAAATTTGACGCAGAATTAAGGATACCTGGGCTGCGAACAGGAGCAGCGAGGGCAGCAACCCTATAGTGGCCGCGGCGAGGCTCGGCAAGGCCAAAGAAGACCAACAACGGCCAAACCAGATCACGACAGGCCAAAGAAGACTAGCAACGGCAAAATCAAAACACGAAAAAAATTAAAGCTAGGGTTAATTAAAAAAAATTACATGTATCCGAAATCGATCTTTAACTTCAATTTTTGCACGATGATTTAATTTTGTCTGCCACATCTCTGGTATTTATTAATACAGAAGAATAATTTGGAGGAGAAGAACAATTTGGATGGAGGGAGATGGGGCGGAGGTCAAAGGATGGGGCGTGCGTGGGCGCCTTGCTGCCTGGGTGGCCGTGGCGTGGCTGCCCCTACACGCCGCAAAGCAGATTGGTCAATGGCTCAATGGAGGCAGCAGACTGTAGACGGGTCGGGGACAGATTTTGACCTCGGCCTCTCACGTGAGAGGCCGGATGGCTGGTGGTGATCGGAAAGCATCAAAGAAGCGGTTTTTGCCTTTGCTCGCCTATGTCCTCGAGGATGCTGTATTAGGTTTTCGGCCCAAGGAAATAAAATACGGAGAAGAACAAGGCCGGAGGAAAGAAAATCTATAACTATACTGTAAAGAGAATTAGATTTGAGAATATTTCTCACTAAGATTAACCTCACCGCTCACCTCACATAGGACCCACCTGTCACCATAAAAGCTTGATTCGGGAGGGGAGAGACTCATTTTTCCATCGATACGCAGTGATCCCCCTCCCCCCAAAATCTCAAAACCTTTTTCACCGTAGACACCAACCTGTACCGATACCCACCCCCACGCCGCCGTCCACGCGCCCCGCAACCCTAATCCCCCCACCCCCCGGCGCCAACGCCTCCCACCCTAAACCCTAACTCGCTTGGCGGGTGCCCCCGCGTCTCACCCCCGCCTCCCCTCCCGGCGCCGCTCCTCCGCCACCGCCTCGCCGTCCCGCCCCGCCCCGCAAAATCTCCGGGCGGGATCATCGCCGCCACCGTCGCGCCGCGCCGGATTGTCGCCGCCGCCGCCACGGGGATCATCGCCGCAGCCGCCGTCGCGCCGCGCCGGATTGTCGGCGCCAGCCGCCGCCTCGTCGTCCGTCTGCGGTCCACCGCCGCCGCCTCGTCCACCCTCCGTCCACCCTTGGTGCTCACCGCCGCATCATCGACGCGTGCCGGCCGGCCAATTCCACGCAGGGCGGCGCCGTGCCTACTCGATCTGCCACGGCATCGGCGGGCAATGCGGGCACGGAGACGAGCGCCGGCATCGGGATTCGGGAGGAGGAGGATGACCCATCGACAATTGTATTTCAGATCCGATTCGGCCTCCGCCTCCGCCTCCGACTCGGGCGAAGACGTCCACGACCACCCGCGATGGCGCCAGGACGGGGCCGCCTCCGCCGCCGTGGCTGCTGCGGCACTCGACATATGGACGTCCGAGCCGGCGCCCGTGCAGGAGCGACACCCTGCCTGTGCCATGGCCGCCCCAACGTCTCCCACGGTAAGCACGGCGCGGCTCCTCCCTCCCCTCCATACGCATATCTAGCTGTGTCTTCCATGATTATTCCTTGTATGCTTAATTAATCATGGTGAATTTGCATTGTTTTTTTAGAAGAAAGATGTATTGATCTTAGCCTATTACACCGGCCCTTTTACAAATAAGACCCCAAAGAAAAGGAAAATTACAAAGAAGTCTAAAACTCCTGTTCATCTTCCTCGAAGCCTTCAGAGATCTATCAAATCTTATAAATCTGTTCCATCACCTTTCTGCTTCTTCTCCGTAGCTCACTTCCGTTTATGCCTTTTCATTCCAGTCATGAAATTGATAAACCTTTGACATCTAGCAGTCTAGCAGCAAAGACCATGCAGAGCATAAGCAGCCATGGCGCTCTGTCCTCCATCGCAGCCCGGCTGGGTATCCAAGAATTAAAGATGGCAGAAACGCTGGACACCAACCACCATTGATGCTTCTTCGAAGGCAACGACATGAAGACTTGGTGCAGATACTGCTAACCAACATCCGAACTGTTACGCCATCCAATGCCTCCTCCACCCTGCGCTGAATACCGAACATAGTGTCCACACGAGACAATTGCCCGGCCTTGGCGACCAAGAACTTCGACAACGCGCCTGCACTGCCGCCGCCGGCCTGGAAAAACCAGGCTAGGTTTTCACCCAGTTATTGATCATCCACGGGCGCAACAGGGGACGGTCTGACCAACGACTTCAGCAGCCCCTTCAACAAGGTGTGTGTCACAAACATTTCACCGCCACCGATCCGGCACAACATGCTAGACAAGGATTTCACCCAAATCGCCGCCACCACTGTCACCATGATCGCCCTCACTTGAAGGACACCAGCATCTTCACACAGCCACAGGACGCCGCCACCGCAAGAAAAGACGCACTCCGGCCACCATCGACGAACACTGCTACCCGGAGCAAGGTTCCGCCGGCAAAGGGACGACACCAATCGTTGTCGTCATCGTCGTGCTCTTCTTCACTATTGTCGTCTTCCACCAATTCATCTGGCATGGTTGATTCTTTGCCGGCGGCGAGCTCCGGCTCCCCGTGACTCATTTGGCAAAGCCGCTTATACCGTATGCACCGAGATCACCGGATGTTGCGAACGACGACACTCCAGATACACGTCTTGTGAAAAACAACTAGTAGTCGTTTTTTATAAAACCGAAAATCCTAGGTTTAGAGAATTTTTTTTTACTTATTCTCAAGTTAGTTACGTAAAAAAACAAAATTTCTAGAAAAAAACAGATCCAGTTTCACAAAATTAGAGATCTAAACAACTCCTAAACATATGTTAATGATATATTCATTAGGGTTTAATAGATTTGTCTCATAAATTAACCCTTATTTATGTAATTTAGTTTATAGTTAATCTATATTTAATATTTTACTATGCAGACATATGATGTGACGGGACTTTCTTAGGTCTGGTTTAGATCCTAAATTTCACTCTCAAAGTTCACTATGAAAAAAAAAGATTCTCATCACATCAAAATGCCGGCACATGTATTGAGTAGTAAATATAGATGAAATCAAAAACTAATTACACAGTTTTGTTGTACTCCGTGAGACGAACATTTTAAACCTAATTAATTTAGAGTAAAATGCACTACAGGTCCTTAAACTTGTCCCGCCGTGTCAACCAGGTCCGTAAACTTTAAAAACGTCCATTTATGTCCCAGATCTATGTAAAGGGGCTCCCTAGAGGTCCCAACCGCTGACGTGGCTATTGATAGTCAAAATTGGCTCTGGCCCGGCCAAACCGGTCAGACCGGTTTGGGTTCTGTAATTCGAGTAGGATTAGGATTCCGAGTTTAATCCCATATTGTAACCTATTCGAAAGGGGTAAGACTTCCCCGGCCTATAAATATAAAGGCTAGAAGGCCGATTGAGGTATTCCAATCGAATCAAACACATTTATCCTTTACGTTTTTATCTCTCAAACCCTAATCTTTTCCAACCCCCATATTCTGTTCTTTGCTCGTCTCTACGGCGTTCAAGGGCGTTCTAGGTGGCCTGTCGACCCTAGAGCAACCCTAGCTTGCTTGAGCTCCGACAGGGTCCCTCCCGAGCTCTAGTTTCTAGGTCTTCACGGTCTCCCGCCTGAAAGCGGTCTGACCGGTTTCACAAACTGGTCTGACCGGTTTGCCCCGGGAGGTCAGGAGTTGGCCGTTGTGATGGCCGTGCTGCGCGTTCGATCGATCTCGAGTTTGTTGGCGCGTCTTCGTGTCAACATACTTTTTGGCGACTCCGCTGGGGATAGATTAATCTGGTTTCAAGACCGATTCAATCTACTCCAATTATGTCTGGATCAACGTGCGACCTTGACAAAGACAATATCATCACCGCGACGATGGAAGAGCTCACGGATGAGGAGCGGAAGCGGTACCTGATCGCCGAGGAGCACTTCAGGACGCAATTCTTGAAGGGCTTCAAAAAGGATCGCGGTGGTCTTGTCAAGAGAGTGGAGGAATTCGTCATGCCGGCTTTCAAGCTGGCAAACGACCAAGTTGAAGAACTTCCAAAGGTAACTGGCGAATCCTCTGATTTGATGCAGCAAATTACTCGCATGATGGATGATAAATTGCTTGCTGCACAAACTGCTACTAGTGAGTTGATTGCTAGTATGACGGGTAATTCTGATAAAGGTAAAAACAACGTAGAATTTAATGAATTACCTAACGCAACTCCTAGTTCATCAGGCGTGCCAGAACATGTTTTAGATCCTAATTTAGGCATGCCGATGAATTTCTATGCCGGGACAATCGTCTCACCATGGTTCGATCCACGAACCGGTCAGACCGGTTTTCACAACCGGTCAGACCGGTTCCATGGGTGCAGGGGCACCGGGTGCGATGGTTTTATCTAATACGGTTGCTTCTGGTCCTGTCTACGCTACTCCACGCACTACAGTTGTGGGAAGTATACCCCACGGATCTGGCGCGTCTCACGGGCCGATTCCGAGTACTTCTCAAAATGCGGTGTATAATGTTCCTCGTTTTCCACAAAATAGAGGTGATGGGAACTACCAAGCCGAGTTAGCTAAGTTTAAAGAAGATGTAGCTAATACACTTAGAGCAAGACTCGGGCTTGAATTGGGTAATACACGCTTATATCAAAAACCGTATCCGCCTGAATTTGATTTAGTTGCTTATCCTAATGGTTGGCGTGTTCCTGATTTTATTAAATTCAGTGGCGAAGATAATAGAACTCCTTGGGAACATATTAGTCAATATATCTTGCAATTAGGAGAGGCATCATTTTATGAAGCATTGCGTATACGGTTGTTCTCATTGTCTTTAACTGGAACTGTTTTTTCATGGTTTTCTTCGCTTGCTCCTAATTCTATTCAAAATTGGACTCAATTGGAGCGTAAATTTCATGATCATTTCTTTAGCGGAGAAAACGAAGCTAAATTGTCTGATTTAACATCGGTTAGGCAAAGCCGAGAAGAATCGGTTCTCGATTACTTTAAAAGATTTAAAGATGTTAAGAACCGATGTTTTAACATAACTGTTTCTGAAAAAGATTTAGCAGATTTAGCTTTTGCGGGCTTACGGTCTCATTTTAAGGAAAAATTAGAGGGTTCTGATTTTCTTACTATTAATCACTTGCAAATGAAGGCTATGAGTCTAGAGCTTATATTTAAAAATTCAAAAGAATCTGCTAAACCACATCGTTCGAATGTGCATATTGTTGATAATGATTCTGATAGTTCGGACGATGATAAAGAAATTTATGCTGCTGAATTTGTTTGGTCATCAAAGAGTAAACCTGGTTCTTGTCCTTCATTGAAGCCGATTCAGAAAAATCGGCAAGAAGAAAAATTTACTTTTGATGTAGCCAAATGTGATCGCGTTTTTGATGAATCGCTTAAGAATGGCTTTGTTAAACTTTCTCATGCAATTCCACCAGCCGATCAATTGAAAAATCGTGCATATTGTAAGTGGCATAATTCTTTTTCTCATGCGACCAACGATTGCAATGTTTTTCGACGACAGGTACAATCGGCCCTTAATGAAGGTCGATTAGTGCTAGCTGAAATGCAAGTTGATAAGGCTCCTTTCCCTATTCATACCTTGGATCTGAATACTAAGGTGTTGATTCGGCCGGAACAAGCCGATGGAGCTAAAGGTAAGAATGTGGTGATTGGAGACCCAAGGCCGGAAAAAGTTGATGACAAAGTTCCGGTTAGAACAGTGATGATTAGGAAGACTCTGGATGGAAAAGAGTCTCTGAAGATTACTATTAACACATCAAGGCCCGGGGGGCAAGAAAGTTCCTTGGAAGAGAGTCGGTCCGCTAGCCAGGCGAAACCGGTCAGACCGGTTTCCCAAACCGGTCAGACCGGTTTGTCTCCAGACCGTCCAAGGACTTTCAAGCCCAAGCGCCCGGAAGTGGGTACTTGGAAGTTTAATGAGCCAAAGTGTTAACACCAAAATTTAGCACCAGGAAGAGGCTGACGTGTGGGCCGGATTTGGTGGAAGGGTACCATTCGGCTAAGGGGCTTTCTCTGAAGTATTCGGCAATAACGCTCTGTGGTCGGGAACGCGTCGTCATTCGGCAGAGGCATAGTTCCGCAGGCAAAAGTGGTAGCATTCGGGAAGGCGTGATGACGTGGAAAAACATAAGGAAAAGGCCGGTTCGAACAAGGAATGCAATATGGGCACGAAGATTCGTCATTTATTTTTAGAAACAAGTATTGTAGTCGTGTCCGACTAGGAGTTGTATCAAGACCCGGGTATAAATATAAACCCATGGCGTCTGTAAAAGGGATCCAATCGAATCAATCGTACAACAAACCGGCCCCGTGCCAACATCGAGTCCTTTAGTCGAGTCGTCGAGTTCTTCGAGAGGAGTCATCGATCCGTCGACCTCCGTAAGTACCGGCAACCTTGTATCAGGCTTAGTATCATGCGGTGGATTTAAGCTTTGATGCAAGTAGTCTTGTTACCATGCTTAGTATCATCCGGTGGATTTAAGTTGTGGTCTCAAGAAGGTTCCTCTGTTAGGTCATGAGCCATGCGGTGGGCTAAGATCTAGTATGGACCAAGTTATCGGCTCTGTTAGATTTTGGCAAGATCTAACAGATTCATTAAGTTACCCCGTGTTGCTTCGCTTTTACTCTGTGCTTAATTCATGCAACACTCCTTTGCCCAATCTAGGTCGGTTAGAATCGGCTCTACTTCATGATGCGATGACTTATCCCCTCATAGCCGAGTCCGAAACCGATCTAGGTTGCCACGTGTCGCGGGTTCGAACTTGTTGGTATCGTGTAGATCTTGACAGAACCGGGTATCATGCGGTAGATGCAGGTTTTTGGGTTGTCTTAGAGCTAATCATCCGGTGGATTAGAATTCGATTCGATCTGATAGATTTATCTTTATCGATTAAGTTTGTTCCTTCGCCGCGGACCCCGATTCGGCTAAGCAGCCGCATTCGGCAATGCTCTCACGAGTGAACGTGTTCGTGGGTCTGCAGTGGACAATGAATGCTTTTAGCCTTTCACGATTAGATTGTATCATGCGGTGGATTGATCTAATCTGATTGGTGGTGTGGCCTCAAACGAGTTGTATCATGCGGTGGATTAACTTGTTCGTTGCCATGCTTGACGGGTGCTGCTTTCGGCCTATGCATTCTTGTTTACTGCGGATTTATGGTCATGCTTTCGCCCTTTTATTTATCTATTATGCTTTGTTTCTCATTAATCGGCTATGAGTATGCGTTACAATGTTCATTCGGTTGAAAGCCGATTTTTCGTCATGCTTACGTCACGCATTCGGCAGTGCGCTCCCTGCGTGCCTTGCCGATTGCCGAATGAGGCTTTAACTGCCGACAGATAGCTTACATGCTTCTACTGATCTTACGTCATGCTGATGTTGTGCGTTCGGCAGTGTGATTCTTACATGCTTCTACCGACTGCCGAATGACATTCTGAGTTACGACAGATAGCTTGTCCGTAGCTATATGTCTCTCGAGATTGGCTTCAATGCCGCAAATATGGAACTGTCTGGTCTCACCTGGCACATTCCAGGTTTTGATCTAAACGTTTTTTGTCCCTTTGTTAGTTTTCAGGTAAACTGACTGGCACGCTTCCGGATTCAAAAGCCCGGGCCACGTGTGAAGCTAGCTAATTCGGCTTGCTGTGTGCTTGGCGTGAGGTGCGGATTTTACGTCAACACAAAGGTTCAAGGAAAGGTTCTGAAGCAAGGACATACTTTCTCTCAGCTCATGAACAAGTACACAAAGGCCGTTCAAGTTGATCGGCCAACAAAAAAGAGACAGAGGTCACCACAGCGTTGGATCAGTTCTACAGCTTATAACCGCCATGTTGATGTTACTGGGACTTCAGTACATGACTGATTGGGCTCATATCAATCAGGTCCTTCGGTTGCTCCCAAAAGCGGTCAGACCGGTTGTGTGAACCAGTCAGACCGGTTTCGGTCTGAGCAGAGAGTTCAAGCTCCTCCTAGGCAAGAATACCGTGTCAAGGAGAAAAAGGAGGATGTGCAAGCCAAAGCCAGTGGGTTTGTTAAAATTGGCAGTATTCCAGTGGCTATGCAAGACTTGGGTAGAAAGCCGATAGTCATTGGAAATTCGGCTCCTGTTCCAGTTAAAAAGCCGGTCATAGCTAATGATCATGAGGCTAGCAGTAGCAAGGGCGTGAAGAAGGCCTTTCAACCAAGGTGGTGTCCTTCTGGATTGACTCATACGCAAAAGCGGAAGTTACAACGCTTGCGTAACAAAGAAAAAAGGGAACAGGAAGCTGAGAAGTTGATGGATGAATACTTCAACAATTACAGGCCCATGATTCCTCAGACCAAGATCTGGCAAGCTAAGCCCGTTGTGTGATCAGTAGCACAACCGGTCAGACCAGTTTCTGAATCCGGTCAGACCGGTTTGGATCAGCCCACCGCTGCAGAAGCGGTCAGACCGGTTTCTGGAACCGGTCAGACCGGTTTAACGACAGAAGCGGGAGCTGAGATTACTTCAACCATTGATACTACTCCGCCAATTCCTACAGTGGTTGAAGATGAAGAATTGGTTGATTTTGAGCCTTCTCCAGAGCGTGACAACATGAAAATTAATGTTGTTTATCTATCTTCTGATTATTATGTGGTGCCGGAGGAGGAATTCTCTCATCTTCAACTTGGGCCTCGAGATGCCATATTTCAGAAGCCGAGTGAATCAGAGAATCATCTCAAGGCTTTATATATGAGAGGGCACATCAACGGGAAGCCAATTTCTCGTATGTTGGTTGATGGTGGAGCTATTGTAAATCTTATGGCATATTCTCTCTACAAGAAGATTGGCGGAAAAGACGAAGAATTGATCAAGACAAACATGACGGTCAGTGGAGTTGGTGGAGGTGATCCCATTGGTGCCAAGGGGGTGGCTTCTATGGAGTTGACCGTCGGGAGCAAGACTATTGCTACGGCTTTCTTCGTCTCCGAGGTGCAAGGTAACTTCAGTTTAATCCTTGGTCGAGATTGGATTCATGCAAATAAATGTATTCCATCTACCTTGCATCAATATCTTATTCAGTGGATCGGCGATGAAGTTGAAGTTGTACATGGTGATACTTCTTCCTTTGTTGCAACGGCCGATTCCGACTCTCTTAGTGCAAATGAGAAGGTCCAATGTTTGTCGGGCATGGATTTGACCGACTATGAGCTGATCAGTTGCACCAAGGATGGTTTTGTTGCTGCTACATTAAAGCCGATGGAGAATCGGTTGAATTACTTACTGTAATTAATGGGGCAAACCGAACAGTGCCGATCAAGCCAAACCGGTCAGACCGCTTCTGGAAACCGGTCAGACCGGTTTACGTCTGGATAGTGGCTTCAAGACCGAATTGATCATCATCGAGCTCATCCGGCCGGTATGTTTGAAGCTATTGAAGATCTCGGTGATATGAATAAATTGGGTCAAGGTTTTACATCAGCCGACCCTTTAGAAAAAATAGATATTGGTGATGGTACTATTCCTAGGCCAACTTTTGTAAACAAGAATTTATCGGCTGAGTTTAAAGCCGAGTTAATAAATTTGTTGAAAGAGTATGTCGATTGTTTTGCTTGGGAGTACCGTGAGATGCCCGGTTTGAGTCGTGATTTAGTTGAGCATCATTTACCAATAAAGGCCGGTTTTAGACCTTTTAAACAATCGGCTAGACGTTTTAATCCCGCTATTTATGACCGAATAAAAGAAGAAATTAATCGTTTGTTAGATGCTGGTTTTATTCGGACTTGTCGTTATGCGGAATGGATTTCTAATACTGTTCCCGTTGAAAAGAAAGATTCGGGAAAACTTAGAGTTTGCATTGATTTTAGAGATCTTAATAAAGCCACTCCAAAAGATTCATATCCTATGCCTATAGCCGATGTCTTAATCAATGAAGCTTCTAGGCATCGTATTGTTAGTTTCCTTGATGGTAATGCTGGATATAATCAAATCTTCATGGCCGAAGAGGATATGCACAAAACGGCCTTTCAATGTCCGGGATTTATTGGTTTATTTGAATGGGTGGTTATGACTTTTGGATTAAAGAATGCCGGTGCAACTTATCAAAGAGCTATGAATTTAATCTTTCATGATTTGCTTGGAGTTATTGTGGAAGTGTATATTGATGATATCGTAGTTAAATCGGATGGCTTGAACTCTCATTTAGCCGATTTAAAACTTGCTCTTGAGAAGATGCGACGGTATGGTTTGAAGATGAATCCACTCAAATGTGCTTTTGGTGTTTCGGCTGGGAAGTTTCTTGGGTTTATTATTCATGAGAACGGCATAGAAGTTGATCCCAAGAGAATTGAAGCTATGAAGAAAGTCGAAGCTCCTACTTGCAAGAAGGATTTGCAAAAGTTTCTAGGCAAGGTAAATTTCCTGAGAAGATTTATAATTAACTTGTCTGGAAAGGTTGATGCTTTTACTCCTTTACTTCGGTTGAAAGATGAAGCCGATTTTACCTGGGGGGCAAAACAGCAAGAAGCTTTTGAGAAAATCAAAGAGTACTTGTCTTCACCAGCGGTGCTTAGGGCGCCTAAGAGAGGGGTTCCATTCAGACTTTATGTGGCGGCTGAAGATAGAACTATTGGGGCTGTTTTGACTCAAGAAATCGGCAACAAGGAGTATGTGATTGCTTATGTAAGCCGACGGCTCATCGATGCAGAAACAAGGTATACTTTTATTGAGAAGTTGTGTTTATCCTTGTATCATGCTTGTACTCAATTGAGGCATTATTTATTATCTAGCACTTGCATCGTGTTGTATCAAACCGATGTAATTAAACATATGTTGCAAAAGCTGATTTCTAGTGGAAGAGTCGGTAAACGGGCTTATGCTTTAGTTGACTATGATTTGGCTTGTGAACCTTTAAAATCAATGAAAGGCCAAATTGTAGCTGATTTTATTGTTGAACATCGGATAAATGATACAAACAACTTCGACGTCGGCTATGTTACTTGTATACCATGGAAGTTATACTTTGATGGATCGGTTTGCAATGATGGGCAAGGGATTGGTGCTGTTTTGATATCTCCAAGTAGTGCCGTCTTTGAGTTTTCAAACCGATTAGAAGAAAAGCGAACCAATAATCAAGTTGAATATGAAGCTCTTCTATTTGGCTTGGAATTTTTGCAAGACATGGGAATAAAGCATGTTGAGGCTTTTGGTGATTCGCTCCTGGTGGTACAACAAGTGTCAAAGGTATGCCAATGTTATAATGGTTCATTAAATGCATATCTTGATAGATGTCTCGATATCATTGCTTCTTTTGATGAATTTACTATCAAACATATTCCAAAAGAAGAGAATGACAAGGCAAATACTCTGGCTCAGAAAGCATCTGGTTATATGGTTGCAAAGAAATATTTCTATCTCCAAAAACCGATGCAAACGAAAGCCGAGGTTCTGGTTCTGGACGAACCGGTCACACCGGTTTCAGAAACCGGTTAGACCGGTTTTACTGCCAGAACCGGTCTGACCGCTTCGTCCCCTGACAGAAGCAAAAATCCTTTGGATGATGATAATCAATCCAAAGTTGAGGATCAGGATTGGAGGGTGCCTATTATTACTTATTTGAGAAATCCTGGTCGTGGTGCAGAAAGAAATATTCGGCGAATATCGTTTAAATACGTTTTGCTTGACGATGAACTCTATCGTCGAAACGCCGAAGATTTATTGTTGAAATGTCTTGATTCGGATCAGGCCAAAGTTGCCATGGGTGAGGTTCATGAAGGTATTTGTGGTACACATCAATCGGCTCCAAAAATGAAGTGATTACTTAGACGAGCCGGTTTCTATTGGCCTACTATGATGGCAGATTGTTTCAAATATTACAAAGGATGTGAGGAATGTCAAAAGTTTGGAAATTTGCAACTTGTTCCTGCTGCATTGATGCATCCTATTATTAAGCCATGGCCGTTCCGAGGTTGGAGATTGGATTTTGTTGGGCAAATTAATCCTCCATCATCAAAAGGACATCGCTTCGTGTTGGTTGCTACGGATTATTTTACTAAATGGACTGAAGCGATTCCATTGAAGAATATGACACATCGAGAGGTGATTGAGTTTGTTACACAAAATATTATTCATAGATTCGGTATTCCTCAAACTTTGACAACGGATCAAGGTACTTCGTTTATGTCTAAAGAGGTACGTGAATTCGCCGAATCCTATAGAATTAAATTGCTCAATTCATCTCCATATTACGCTCAGGCTAATGGACAAGCCGAGTCAAGTAATAAAACTTTGATCAAGTTAATCAAGAAAAAGATAGAAGAAAGTCCTAAGAGATGGCATAAAGTTTTATCAGAAGCATTATGTGCTCATCTTATATCTAGACATTGTGCTACTAAAGTTACTCCTTTTGAGCTTGTGTATGGTCAAGAGGCAGTTTTACCCGTTGAGGTAAATCTGGATGCTTATAGATTGGCTAAACAAAATGACCTTGATGCTGTTGATTACCACAATTTGATGTTGGACAATATTGATGAGGTAACCGACAAACGATTGAAAGCTTTGAAGGAGATTGAGAAAGATAAGCTTCGGGTTGCTAAAGCTTACAACAAGAAAGTGCAAGGAAAATATTTTCAGATTGGTGAGCTTGTTTGGAAGACGATCTTGCCTATTGGGACGAAAAGCAACAAGTTTGGTAAATGGTCACCAAGTTGGGAAGGACCCTATAGAGTTGTCAAAGTCATCTTTGGGAATTCTTACATGCTAGAGACGCTGAAGGGAGATCATTTGCCTAAAGCTATCAACTGAAGATATTTGAAGAAATTCTATCCAAGTGTTTGGCAAGACGCATGAAGACCAATGGCCGATATATTGTTGATATCACCCTTAGCATAAATTTTAGCTCCTGAATTGTAATTACTTGCTTTTTAGTTCTCAAGTTCACTAAAAACGCAGGGGGGCATGTGTTGACAGTCAAAATTGGCTCTGGCCCGGCCAAACCGGTCTGCCAAACCGGTCATACCGGTTTGGGTTCTGTAATTCGAGTAGGATTAGGATTCCAAGTTTAATCCCATATTGTAACTTATTCGAAAGGGGTAAGACTTCCCCGGCCTATAAATATAAAGGCTAGAAGGCCGATTGAGGTATTCCAATCGAATCAAACACATTTATCCTTTACTTTTTTATCTCTCAAACCCTAATCTTTTCCAACCCCCATATTCTGTTCTTTACTCGTCTCTACGGCGTTCAAGGGCGTTCTAGGTGGCCTGTCGACCCTAGAGCAACCCTAGCTTGCTTGAGCTCCGACGGGGTCCCTCCCGAGCTCGAGTTTCTAGGTCTTCACGGTCTCCCGCCTGAAAGCGGTCTGACCGGTTTCACAAACCGGTCTGACCGGTTTGCCCCGGGAGGTCAGGAGTTGGCCGTTGTGACGGCCGTGCTGCGCGTTCGATCGATCTCGAGTTTGTTGGCGCGTCTTCGTGTCAACAGTGGCTTTCCACGGTGGAAAGATCATTGACTAGTCCCATTCATTTTGCAAAAAGGCCCCCTCCTTTCTTTTCTTTCAAACACATGTCCCTGCCAACATGGCGTCGCCAACGGCAACGAGCAGTAGCGCTGCCATGCGCCGGCCAGAAAAACCCGCCTCCGCCGCGCCTCTCCCTGCAGCCGTCGGGCCTCACTAAGCTCTGCCTCGGCCGTGCCCACGTCGCCCGCGGATGCCGCGACGTGCCGCTCGATGTCGTCCAGCGGCGCGCCTTGGGTCTCCACCAGCGCCGCCATGTCCAGGCAGCGACGGAGGCAGCGAGGGGGGCGGGTGGGGCTCGAGCCCCCCCTACCGCCCCCAAATACGTAGATTCCCACCAGAATTTCCCTTAAAATTTGTATTCAAATACGTATAATAGGAGGGGCTCAACTGTTATATTTATCTATTTTAAGAGGTTATAGTGGTGTTATGTCGATATAGCTTATAGTTCAGTCCCTCCTAAAATTTTTTCTGGCTCCGTCCCTGTGTCCAGGAACAGCTGCTGCGGCTCCAGGAGGCCGCGCTCCACCTCCGCCACCTCCTTCGCCGCCTCCTGCTCCTCCTCCTCCGCCGTCGCTCAGTTCTGCTCCCTCTGTTCCTTTCTTTCTTCTATAGCAAGGCAATCAAACCACCAGCTCTCTCTCCATTTCTTATCTCCACCGCGCCAGCTCTTTCCTTGCTCTGTTCTTCTTTCCAATGCAAGAGCAGCAAGCCGCGAACGCGCGGAGCTCCGGGTCGTCGATGCTGGTGGAGGAGGCGGACGTGTTGCCCTGCTGCGCCTTGGCCGCGGCGGCGACGAAGGAGTCGGTCATGAGGTCGTTCATCTTGCCTGCCGGACTAGGAGGAGTCGGCGGTGAGATGGATCCGTGGGGCTGCGTGGCAAGGACATGTGTTTGAAAGAAAAGAAAGGAGCAGGGTCTTTTTGCAAAATGAATGGGACTGGTCAACGATCTTTCCACCGTGGCCAAGCCACGTCAGCGTTTGGGACCTCCAGTGAACCTCTTTACATAGATCTGAGACTTAAATGGACGTTTTTAAAATTTAGGGACCTGGTTGACACGGCGGGACAAATTTAGGGTCCTGTAGTGTATTTTACATATTAATTATTTTTTAAATATTTTTTCATAAATACAAATAAAATATTGCAGTGGCGCAAATTTAGAGTACAAATTTTCCATCTTATCCCAACAACCCTCTCAGTAACTCTCACAAAAAAAAACAACCCTCTCGGTCACATCCTGCCATTTGGATGGCTGAGATATGGCTACTGCTTATATCGCCGTGGCAGTGAGTTACCGCTTCATCGGATCCTGTCCCGTCGCCGCCGCCGCGTCTCCTCTCTCTCACTTGTTTCTCCGTCGCCGGCGCCGGCCCGCCACTCCGCCCCGTGCAGATCTGGCGTTGGGCTCCTCTTCCCTACTTCTCTCGCGCGCCGCCTTCTCCTGCGCCGGCCTCGAGTTTTCCGCGATCGACGAACTCCGCGCTCGGTCATCCGTGGACTCCGAGGGGGTGGCCCTGCAAGGCGTGGCACCGGCGGATCCAGCACGCTGCAGACCTCCACCTCCTCGATCAGATCCAGCTTGCAACGGGGTCATGGCGGCAGGGGTTTGTCGCGGCCGCGCTGACCGTCGCAGCGGACTTGCGACCCACAGCGTCGTGCGGCGCCATCGGGGGCAACAAAAGGGGACGGGAGCTCGAGCGCACGGATTCGGCGGCGTGCGCAGGCCGCCTGTGGTTACTGCTTGCGTCAGGCCCACATGTCAGATTGATCCCGTCTCCCCCGGCTTGCCCTCCTCTGTTTGAGAACTTGCTGCGATTTCAAATTTCCGTATCTCTGGCCCGCGCGGTGGGCACATCGCTTCTCTACACACGCCTCGACCACACGCAGCACATCTCCTCCCGCTCCTTCACGCTTTCACGGGCAGAGCCATCTCCCTTCTCCGACCACCCGAACCACCACGAGAGGGGCGAGAGGGAGAGGACATGACGGAGTTGACAAAGCGGGAGGCTGCGGAGCCGGCGAGTCGGCAGCCGCAGCGGAAGAGAAGGTACGCCGTGCTGGGGAGCCTGGCCGCGGAGCTGGGAATCAGGAACCCGGCCTCAGAGCTGGGCATCGGCAATGCTGCCGTCGAGATCGATCCAGAGAGGTGCGGCTTGCTCGCGTGCGTTGTATCTCGTCTGTCTCGTCTGTGTGCGCTCTCGCTTGGTGATGCGCGCGTGCGTTGCATTTCGTATGTGTGCGTTGGCTTACGGAGATTCGAATTGTTCGTGTTTGAATTGAGTGTAGCAATCCCATAATCAAAATCAGTTCCGCTCGTGAGATCTCTGTTCAATTGGTTCTGATTGACTTGGATTTTCTCGAATTTGTGAATTGTGCTAGGGATCAAAGCCAGGAGGTTATTGGATTTATTTTTTCTGTTTCGTTGTGTTTAAACTTATGTTGGCTTGGATTTGTCTAATTGGTGATTAGAAATTTGAGATCCTTGTATAGCTTGGAATTGAATCAAAGCCTGCATTTCTGTTTGAACAATCTACTCCAGTTTTGATTGCTGAATTGGATGAACACCTGTAACATTGTTCTATTAATATTAATATTTTAAAATTTGCTCAGGATTTTGATGCTTTGAAGGTGGAAATAAGAAACCTGAATCTAGCACTGATGCATTTTAATTTTGATTCTGTACAGCTCCTATCGGCCAAAAAAATGTGCTACAAAGTTCCACCCTACTAATTTTATCTTGCCGCATTACAGCAGCATGTTCGTTAGGCACAGTCTTTCCAATGAATGTTAATCCGAATTTTCAATCCTGAACACAAATTGCTCGATGCAGCTATGGCCCCGACATCTGGACGGAGGTGGCTAAGCACCTGTGCCCCGTTCGCCTTCTAAACCTCGCCGCCACCTGCCGCTGGTTGCACCGCCTCCTGAACGACGACACCATCTGGCGCCACGCCTTCTTCCGTGACCTCAGTCTCCCAGCCGCCAACAGCAACGCTTACCGCCCGCCTCACCGCTCCTGGCGCCTACTTTACCTTGCTGCCTTTGGTAAGTAGCAAGGGTCCGTGAAACATGTGGTCTGCCACTGACACTGGTTACTGACACGTGTACTCTGTTCCACTTGCAGATGGCTCCCACGCGTACTGGTTACGCCGGAGCAATCAGCACATAGGTAAGCGCAGCTTCGTCGCAGGCTATTTTTACCATTGCCATTCTCTCATTGAAGGCTGTTTTTACCATTATCTGTTCAATGTGAAATTATTTGAGGACGGTGTGAGATGCAGTTTCAGATCGAATCGGGGGGTTGCTGTTGGACTCGTCAGACCTTCTTGTGACGGCGAAGCTGCCGTTGCCGAAGTTACCGCCCCATTATGCTGACGGCCAGCAGCATGCTATAGAGACGACAGGAGCATCAGTACTCCACAACGCCCGTCGTGGAGTCTGGATTATAGGTATATGCTAAATTCTATATCATCTTGTCATTCACTGATAGCTAGTACAGCCTGATCTCTCACTGTATTCTTTGCCTTGTTGAATGAGCAGATATACATTTGTTGAAGTGCCCTTTGTGCGACCATTGTGACGGTGAGGTGTTCGATGCAGGCAAGCTCACTGCTTCGGTAATATTAATTACTGAATCCTGGAATGTGGTTTCAGGGAGGATACTGGTTATGGATGGAAGACACTGCGATCTGTTCTTCGAGAAATCTTATCGGGACTGTACATGGGAGTACGCGGATCTCGGCAAGTTTGAGCAGCGGGAGGCTGCCGCCGTGTGTGCCGTGTTCAAGGCCGAGCAACTCTCTTCTCCATCCATGACCGGTACTGTACTTTCTGTCAATCGATACGCCACTGATCAACTCCAGTTTATTCGTTTTTCTGTCAATCGATACGCCACTGGAACAAATAATTGCATTGAGACGAGTCTGCTTGGTGTTGCCGGTTCTTCATCAGGTATCCTTAACCCGGAGGCATGGACACAAGTGAGCGAGGATATGGATATGCAGAGCTATAGCAGCCCATATGCTGCTGCCGTAAGCTCTAATCTCCCTCCAAACAAGAGTACGGACTACGGACATGTCAACTGAGGCAAAAGCATCCCTGATTCGAGTGCACTGACATATGTATTTTGTCTGTGGCAGGGTTGATATCGATGTTTCAGGAGATGCGAGACTCGAACGGGGAGATTGTGTCCATAAGGATCTCGCAGCAGGTCCTCAAATGATATGATCTTGCTGTATTTTGAGATCTCTACTCGTTAGTCTTAGCTTAGTGGTGACACGAAAACGCGCCAACAAACACGAAGATCGATCGAACGCGCAGCACGGCCGTCATCACGGCCAACACCCGGCCTCCCTCGGGAAAACCGGTCTGACCGGTTTGTAGAACCGGTCTGACCGCTTTCTGTCAGGAAGTCGTGAAGATCTAGAAATCCAAGCTCGGGAGGGACCCGTCGGAGCTCGAGTAATCTAGGGTTGCTCTAGGATCGACAGGCCACCTAGAACGCCCTTGAACGCCGTAGAGACGAGCAAAGAACAGAATATGGGGGTTGGAAAAGATTAGGGTTTGAGAGATAAAAAATAAAGGATAAATGTGTTTGATTCGATTGGAATACCTCAATCGGCCTTCTAGCCTTTATATTTATAGGCCGGGGAAGTCTTACCCCTTTCGAATAGGTTACAATATGGGATTAAACTCGGAATCCTAATCCTACTTGAATTACAGAACCCAACAAAATCCAATCTCCAACCTCGGAACGGCCATGACTTGATAATAGGATGCATCAATGCAGCAGGCACAAGTTGCAAATTTCCAAACTTCTGACATTTCTCACATCCTTTGTAATATTTGAAACAATCTGCCATCATAGTAGGCCAATAGAAACCGGCTCGCCTAAGTAACCACTTCATCTTTGGAGCCGATTGATGTGTACCACAAATACCTTCATGGACCTCACCCATGGCAACTTTGGCCTGATCCGAATTAAGACATTTCAATAGCAAATCTTCGGCGTTTCGACGATAGAGTTCATCGTCAAGCAAAACGTATTTAAACGATATTCGCCGAATATTTCTTTCTGCACCACGACCAGGATCTCTCAAATAAGTAATAATAGGCACTCTCCAATCCTGATCTTCAACTTTGGATTGATTAGCATCATCCAAAGGATTTTTGCTTCTGTCAGGGGACGAAGCGGTCAGACCGGTTTCAGAACCGGTCAGACCGGTTCTGGCAGTCAGACCGGTCTGACCGGTTTCTGAAACCAGTGTGACCGGTTCGTCCAGAACCAGAACCTCGGCTTTCGTTTGCATCGGTTTTTGGAGATAGAAATATTTCTTTGCGACCATATAACAAGATGCTTTCTGAGCCAGAGTATTTGCCTTGTCATTCTCTTCTCTTGGAATATGTTTGATAGTAAATTCATCAAAAGAAGCAATGATATCAAGACATCTATCAAGATATGTGTTGACACGAAATCGCGCCAACAACAAGCACGCGGAGTAGCTCCTTGCTGCCCTTCCGCGCAAAGCGGTCAGACCGGTTTTGATAACCGGTCGGACCGGTTTCGCCGGCGGTGCCCGGCGAAAGACCAACGAACGCCCGTTCGGGAGGGACCCCGTCAGGACAGGCGCACCTTGGGTTGTTCTAGGATCGGCAGGCCACCTAGAACGCCTTCAATCGACATAGAGACGAAGGAAGAACATCATGATAATAGATTGGAAAAGTTGGGTAAAAAGAAAAAGTAAAAGATAATAAAAGATAAATAGTAGTTGTTCGATTGGATGATGATTCTCAATCGGCCATGACCCTTTATATTTATAGGGTGGGGAAGTCGTACCCCTTTAGGTCGGTTTACAATATGGGATAAAACTCTAAAGTTTTAAACCTACTCCAACACGGGAGAAACCGGTCAGACCGGATAGGGAAACCGGTCAGACCGGTTTGGCCGTTGCCAGATCGGCTACAGTAAAACCGGTCTGACCGCTTCCTAGAACCGGTCTGACCGGTTGCCCTCAGCCTGATAGGCAGCTGCCAATTTTGGGTGCGAACATATGCCCCCCTGTTTTCTGGCAAAGCTTGCGTGTCAGAAAACATCTACAATGATCAAAATTGACTAAAGACGATGATTAACAGTACATCGTCCATATAATGGTCTCTAAATCTTTATGGACGCTATTGTAGCCGAAATATCAAATTTATGCATGTTGCAATTTTTATGATTCTATTTCGGCTTATGAACGTCATATCTAACAACTGAAGCTTTGATTTGGCCATGGCATCCAATTGTAACTCCTTGGTGTATCATAAGAATAATATTGATAGTTGTAAAAAGAAAATCGAGGATCGTACGAAAACCATGAATCATAATTGTTTATACCTGAATATGTATTCCATGGCACATGCATCGATGAAAAAAATGATGAAGACCAATGTGATGACCGTCGATGCTTCTTTGCTTTTGGTGATGAAAAATTCCAACTTTGATCTTCTAATCGATTACTTTGCTTTTGCTCGGCTATCTTCTGATATTTATGTAACAATTCAGCAAAGCTTGGCTTCTTCTTCATCACCTTGCTCTTTGAAGTGACACTTGCAGATTTATCATTTTTTTGTCAAACCGGTCAGACCGGTTTTTAGAACTGGTTAGACCGGTTCCTTCAGAACCAGTCACACTGAGATCATATTGCCCCCAGCCGAACATGATTGTTGCTCAGCTATAATATTTGTGATATGCTTATTATTGGGGACAATTTGATCAACAGAACTAGCCGATGAATTTTCAATTATCGGCTTTTCTATGTCTAGTGTCAATTCTGAATTTTTATTTAATCTTCCATCTTTCTTGACACGATAGACTTGTTTAATCACCTTACGCTTATTTTTCTGTGTGGACCGATTCTTTTGATCAAAACGGTCATTATGCATAGGTGATGGCTCATTAATTACCGGCTCCCTATAGGTAATATAATCTGAACACAAATATCTAGGAGGAGACGACATATATGAATTATAATACCAAGGAGAATAAAAATAAGGCATATTAAAACAAAATTCCCATGGCATCGGTGTAGGTAATCCATACGGTGGAAACGACATTGATTTGTGAGAATTATTCCATTGCCGATTTCGATTATGGAACTTCTCTCTAAGAGAAGATTTTGACCGTTTGGAATTTTTAAACCGACTAGCATCATTGACATTATTTTGTCTTTGAGACTTAGCCGGAAGTTTCTTGTTACACTTCGGCTTTTCTCTTTGATGCTTATGACGGCCTTTGGATTCAATGGTTTTCCAAACACCAATCTCGGGCTTCTTTGGTTTAACCATCTTTGGTTTTGATTTATTTTTTGAAGCCCTAGGTGAAGCAGTCAGACCGGTTTGAGAACCGGTCAGACCGGTCTAGGCACCGGCCAGACTGGTTGTGTTGCAACCATCACCTTTGCCTTTGTTCTGTTGCCCCCCGAGCGTCGAGATGCTAGATGTAGCCTCTATGCTCTGGCTAGGGGATTTTGGATCAACAATTTCGGCTAGAGACGGCCGATTTGCTTCTTGACCAACAACATCACAATTTGGCGAATTGAAAGGATCAATAATAGCATTAGTTGGCTTTTCAACAACTGACTTTTGAACAATAGGAATTGAATCTACCTTATCCTCTTTAGAAATCAAAAATTTAACATAAGCAGATAGACGGGTAGATATAGTACCGGAAGATTGTATCTCCTTTAATACGGCGATGTTCGATGGTGGCTGAAACTCTTTAATCTTGATGACACCTTGTTCTGTCTTAATGAAGCAAGACAAGAATATCCTTTCAATTGCTCTGTCATATTCTTGATAATATTCTTCAATCAGCTCTTTACGCGACATCAAATCACTTGATAAATCAGCCATGATAACCAGAGATTTCGTCCCCAGCGGAGTCGCCAATTTGTTGACACGAAATCGCGCCAAAAACAAACACGCGGAGTAGCTCCTTGCTGCCCTTCCGCGCAAAGCGGTCAGACTGATTTTGATAACCGGTCAGACCGGTTTCGCCGGCGGTGCCCGGCGAAAGACCAACGAACGCCCGTCCGTGAGGGACCCCGTCAGGACAGGCGCACCTTGGGTTGTTCTAGGATCGGCAGGCCACCTAGAACGCCTTCAATCGACATAGAGACGAAGGAAGAACAACATGATAATAGATTGGAAAAGTTGGGTAAAGTAAAAAGATAAAAGATAGATGTATTTGTTCTGGGCCAGAGCCTCTCTTAAAAAAAGGAGAGAGAGACCGGGCCAGAGCCAGATTGATGGACTGAAACAGTATGATGTGAGGTCAGACATTGGTGGTATTAGGGATCTTTCTATGCTAGCAAAAAATGTTTAGCATTAATAAATATTAATGCACAGAAACCCGCTGTTGGCACGAAATCGCGCCAACAACAAGCACGCGGAGTAGCTCCTTGCTGCCCTTCCGCGCAAAGCGGTCAGACCGGTTTTGATAACCGGTCAGACCGGTTTCGCCGGCGGTGCCCGGCGAAAGACCAACGAACGCCCGTCCGGGAGGGACCCCGTCAGGACAGGCGCACCTTGGGTTGTTCTAGGATCGGCAGGCCACCTAGAACGCCTTCAATCGACATAGAGACGAAGGAAGAACATCATGATAATAGATTGGAAAAGTTGGGTAAAAAGAAAAAGTAAAATATAATAAAAGATAAATAGTAGTTGTTCGATTGGATGATGATTCTCAATCGGCCATGACCCTTTATATTTATAGGGTGGGGAAGTCGTACCCCTTTAGGTCGGTTTACAATATGGGATAAAACTCTAAAGTCCTAAACCTACTCCAACACGGGAGAAACCGGTCAGACCGGTTTGGCCGTTGCCAGATCGGCTACAGTAAAACCGGTCTGACCGCTTCCTAGAACCGGTCTAACCGGTTGCCCTCGGCCTGATAGACAACTGCCAATTTTGGGTGAGAACAATATGCATTTAATGAACCATTATAGCATTGACATACCTTTGACACTTGTTGTACCACCAGGAGCGAATCACCAAAAACCTCAACATGTTTTACTCCCATGTCTTGCAAAAATTCCAAGCCAAATATAAGAGCTTCATATTCAACTTGATTATTGGTTCGCTTTTCCCCCAATTGGTTTGAAAACTCAAATACGGCACCACTTGGAGAGATCAAAACAGCACCAATTCCTTGTCCATCATTGGAAACCGAACCATCAAAGTATAACTTCCATGGGGTACAAGTAATATATCCAACGTCGAAATTGTTTGTATCATTTATCCGATGTTCAACAATAAAATCAGCTACAATTTGGCCTTTCATTGATTTTAAAGGTTCACAAGCCAAATCATACTCAACTAAAGCATAAGCCCATTTACCGACTCTCCCACTAGAAATCGGCTTTTGCAACATATGTTTAATTACATCGGTTTGACACAACACGATGCAAGTGCTAGATAATAAATAATGCCTCAATTGAGTACAAGCATGGTACAAGGATAAACACAACTTCTCAATGAAAGTATACCTTGTTTCTGCATCGATGAGCCGTCGGCTTACATAAGCAATCACATACTCCTTGTTGCCGATTTCTTGAGTAAAAACAGCCCCAATAGTTCTATCTTCAGCCACCACATAAAGTCTGAATGGAACCCCTCTCTTAGGCGCCCTAAGCACCGCTGGTGAAGACAAGTACTCTTTGATTTTCTCAAAAAGCTTCTTGCTGTTTTGCCCCCCAGGTAAAATCGGCTTCATCTTTCAACCGAAGTAAATGAGTAAAAGCATCAACCTTTCCAGACAAGTTAATTATAAATCTTCTCAGGAAATTTACCTTGCCTAGAAACTTTTGCAAATCCTTCTTGCAAGTAGGAGCTTCGACTTTCTTCATAGCTTCAATTCTCTTGGGATCAACTTCTATGCCGTTCTCATGAAAAATAAACCCAAGAAACTTCCCAGCCGAAACACCAAAAGCACATTTGAGTGGATTCATCTTCAAACCATACCGTCGCATCCTCTCAAGAGCAAGTTTTAAATCGGCTAAATGAGAGTTCAAGCCATCCGATTTAACTACGATATCATCAATATACACTTCCACAATAACTCCAAGCAAATCATGAAAGATTAAATTCATAGCTCTTTGATAAGTTGCACCGGCATTCTTTAATCCAAAAGTCATAACCACCCATTCAAATAAACCAATAAATCCCGGACATTGAAAGGCCGTTTTGTGCATATCCTCTTCGGACATGAAGATTTGATTATATCCAGCATTACCATCAAGGAAACTAACAACACGATGCCTAGAAGCTTCATTGATTAAGACATCGGCTATAGGCATAGCATATGAATCTTTCGGAGTGGCTTTATTAAGATCTCTAAAATCAATGCAAACTCTAAGTTTTCCCGAATCTTTCTTTTCAATGGGAACAATATTAGAAATCCATTCCGCATAACGACAAGTCCGAATAAAACCAGCATCTAACAAACGATTAATTTCTTCTTTTATTCGGTCATAAATAGCAGGATTAAAACGTCTAGCCGATTGTTTAAAAGGTCTAAAACCGGCCTTTATTGGTAAACGATGCTCAGCTAAATCACGACTCAAACCCGACATCTCACGGTACTCCCAAGCAAAACAATCGACATACTCTTTCAACAAATTTATTAACTCGGCTTTAAACTCAGCCAATAAATTCTTGTTTACAAAAGTTGGCCTAGGAATAGTACCATCACCAATATCTATTTTTTCTAAAGGGTTGGCTGATGTAAAACCTTGACCCAATTTATCCATATCACCAAGATCTTCAATAGCTTCAAACATACCGGCCGAATGAGCTCGATGATGATCAATTCGATCTTGAAGCCACTGTCCAGACGTAAATCGGTCTGACCGGTTTCCAGAAGCGGTCTGACCGGTTTGGCTTGATCGGCACTGTTCGGGTCTAAACCGGTCTGACCGGTTTCCAGAAGCGATCTGACCGGTTTGTCTCTGTTGGTTTGTTTGCCCCATTAATTACAGTAAGTAATTCAACCGATTCTCCATCGGCTTTAATGTAGCAGTAACGAAACCATCCTTAGTACAACTGATCAAATCATAGTCGGTCAAATCTAAGCCCGACAAACACTTAATATTTCCATTTGTACTAATAGAATTGGAATCGGTCATTGCAACGAAGGAAGAAGTATCACCATGTACAACTTCAACTTCATCACCGATCCACTGAATAAGATATTGATGCAAGGTAGATGGAATACATTTATTTGCATGAATCCAATCTCGACCAAGGATTAAACTGAAGTTACCTTGCACCTCGGAGACGAAGAAAGCTGTAGCAATAGTCTTGCTCCCGACGGTCAACTCCATAGAAGCCACCCCCTTGGCACCAATGGGATCACATCCACCAACTCCACTGACCGTCATGTTTGTCTTGATCAATTCTTCGTCTTTTCCGCCAATCTTCTTGTAGAGAGAGTATGGCATAAGATTTACAATAGCTCCACCATCAACCAACATACGAGAAATTGGCTTCCCGTTGATGTGCCCTCTCATATATAAAGCCTTGAGATGATTCTCCGATTCACTAGGCTTCTGAAAAATGGCATCTCGAGGCCCAAGTTGAAAATGAGAGACCTCCCCCTCTGGTATCACATAATAATCAGAAGATAGATAAACAACATTAATTTCCATGTTGTCACCCTCTGGAGAAGGCTCAAAATCAACCAATTCTTCATCTTCAACCACTGGAGGAATTGGCGGAGTAGTATTGATGGTTGAAGTAATCTCAGCTCCCGCTTCTGTCGTCAAACCGGTCTGACCGGTTCCAGAAACTGGTCTGACCGCTTCTGCAGCGGTGGGCTGATCCAAACCGGTCTGACCGGATTCAGAAACCGGTCTGACCGGTTGTGCTGCTGATTGCACAACGGGCTTAGCTTGCCAGATCTTGGTCTGAGGAATCATGGGCCTGTAATTGTTGAAGTATTCATCCCTCAGTTTCTCAGCTTCCTGTTCCCTTTTTTCTTTGTTCCGTAAGCGCTGTAATTTCCTCTTTTGTGTATGAGTCAATCCAGAAGGACACCATCTTGGTTGAAAGACCTTCTTTACACCCCTGCTACTGCTAGCCTCATGATCATTAACTATGACCGGCTTTTTGACTGGAACAGGAGCCGAATTTCCAATGACTATCGGCTTTCTACCCAAATCTTGCATAGCCACTGGAATATCGCCAATTGTTATAAACCCACTGGCTTTAGCTTGCACGTCCTCCTTTTCCTCCTTGACACGGTATTCTTGCTTAGGAGGAGCTTGGAACCTCTGCTCAGACCGAAACCGGTCTGACCGGTTCACAAAACCGGTCTGACCGCTTTTGGGAGCAGTCGAAGGACCTGATTGGTATGAGCCCAATCGGTCATGTACCGAAGTCCCAGTAACATCACCACGACGTTTATAAGCTGTAGAATTGATCCAACGCTGCGGTGACCTCTGTCTCTTTTTTGTTGGTCGTTCAACTTGAACGGCCTTTGTGTACTTGTTCATAAGCTGAGAGAAAGTAGGCCCTTGCTTCAGAACCCTTCCTTGAACCTTTGGCTCATTAAACTTCCAAGTACCCACTTCCGGGCGCTTGGGCTTGAAAGTCCTTGGACGGTCTGGAGACAAACCGGTCTGACCGGTTTGGGAAACCGGTCTGACCGGTTTCGCCTGGCTAGCGAACC
This sequence comes from Echinochloa phyllopogon, assembly GCA_033239725.1. Classification (NCBI taxonomy): domain Eukaryota; kingdom Viridiplantae; phylum Streptophyta; class Magnoliopsida; order Poales; family Poaceae; genus Echinochloa; species Echinochloa phyllopogon. The sequence continues at coordinate 15,094,786 of BTCW01000003.1, read as the reverse complement.
GATTTTCTTCCAAGGAACTTCCTTGCCCCCCGGACCTTGATGTGTTAATAGTAATTTTCAGAGACTCTTTTCCATCCAGAGTCTTCCCAACCACCACTGTTCTGACCGGAACTTTATCATCAACTTTTTCCGGCCTTGGGTCTCCAATCACCACATTCTTACCTTTAGCTCCACCGGCTTGTTCTGGCCGAATCAACACTTTAGTATTCAAATCCAAGGTATGAACAGGGAAAGGAGCCTTATCAACTTGCATTTCAGCTAGCACTAATCGACCTTCATTAAGGGCCGATTGTACCTGTCGTCGAAAAACATTGCAATCATTGGTTGCATGAGAAAAAGAATTATGCCACTTACAATATGCACGATTTTTCAATTGATCGGCTGGTGGAATAGCATGAGAAAGTTTAATAAAGCCATTCTTAAGCAACTCATCAAAAACACGATCACATTTGGCTACATCAAAAGTAAACTTAACTTCTTCTTGCCGATTTTTCTGAATCGGCTTCAACGAAGGACAAGAACCAGGTTTACTCTTAGATGACCAAACAAATTCAGCAGCATAAATTTCTTTATCATCGTCCGAACTATCAGAATCATTATCAACAATATGCACATTCGAACGATGTGGTTTAGCAGATTCTTTTGAATTTTTAAACTTAAGCTCTAGACTCATAGCCTTCATTTGCAAGTGATTAATAGTAAGAAAATCAGAACCCTCTAGCTTTTCCTTGAAATGAGACCGTAAGCCCGCAAAAGCTAAATCTGCTAAATCTTTTTCAGAAACAGTTATGTTAAAACATCGGTTCTTAACATCTTTAAATCTTTTGAAGTAATCAAGAACCAATTCCTCTCGGCTTTGCCTAACCGATGTTAAATCAGACAATTTAGCCTCGTCTTCTCCGCTAAAGAAATGATCATGAAATTTACGCTCCAATTGAGTCCAATTTTGAATAGAATTAGGAGCAAGCGAAGAAAACTATGAAAAAGCAGTTCCAGTTAAAGATAATGAGAACAACTGTACACGCAATGGTTCATAATATGATGCTTCTCCTAATTGCAAGACATATTGACTAATATGTTCCCAAGGAGTTCTATTATCTTCGCCACTGAATTTAATAAAATCAGGAACACGCCAACCATTAGGATAAGCAACTAAATCAAATTCAGGCGGATACGGTTTTTGATACAAGCGTGAACTACCCAATTCAAGCCCGAGTCTCGTTCTAAGTGTATTAGCTATGTCTTCTTTAAACTTAGCTAACTCGGCTTGATAGTTCCCATCACCTCTGTTTTGTGGAATACGGGGAACATTATACATCGTATTTTGAGAAGTATTCGGAATCGGCCCGTGAGACACGCCAGATCCGTGGGGTATACTTCCCACAACCGTAGTGCGTGGAATAGTGTAAACAGGACCCGGAGCAACCGTATTGGATAAAACCATCGCACCCGGTGCCCCTGCACCCATGGAACCGGTCTGACCGCCAGAGGGGGCCAAACCGGTCTGACCGGTTGTGAAAACCGGTCTGACCGGTTCGTGGACCGAACCAGGGTGAAGTGATTGTCCCGCATAGAAATTCATCGGCATGCCTAAATGAGGATCTAAAACATTTTCTGACACGCCTGATGAGCTAGGAGTTGAGTTAGGTAATTCATTAAATTCTACGTTGTTTTTACTTTTATCAAAATTACCCGACATACTAGAAATCAACTCACTAGTAACAGTTTGTGCAGCAAGTAATTTATCATCCATCATGCGAGTAATTTGCTGCATCAAATCAGAGGATTCGTCAGTTACCTTTGGAAGTTCTTCAACTTGGTCGTTTGCCAGCTTGAAAGCCGGCATGGCGAATTCCTCCACTCTCTTGACAAGACCACCGCGATCCTTTTTGAAGCCCTTCAAGAATTGCGTCCTGAAGTGCTCCTCGGCGATCAGGTACCGCTTCCGCTCCTCGTCCGTGAGCTCTTCCATCGTCGCGGTGATGATGTTGTCTTTGTCAAGGTCTTACGTTGATCCAGACATAATTGGAGTAGATTGAATCGGTCTTGAAACCAGATTAATCTTTCCCCAGCGGAGTCGCCAAAAAGTATGTTGACACGAAAACGCGCCAACAAACTCGAAGATCGATCGAACGTGCAGCACGGCCGTCACCACGGCTAACACCCGGCCTCCCTCGGGAAAACCGGTCTGACCGGTCTGTAGAACCGGTCTGACCGCTTTCTGTCAGGAAGTCGTGAAGACCTAGAAATCCAAGCTCGGGAGGGACCCCGTCGGAGCTCGAGTAATCTAGGGTTGCTCTAGGATCGGCAGGCCACCTAGAACGCCCTTGAACGCCGTAGAGACGAGCAAAGAACAGAATATGGGGGTTGGAAAAGATTAGGGTTTGAGAGATAAAAAATAAAGGATAAATGTGTTTGATTCGATTGGAATACCTCAATCGGCCTTCTAGCCTTTATATTTATAGGCCGGGGAAGTCTTACCCCTTTCGAATAGGTTACAATATGGGATTAAACTCGGAATCATAATCCTACTCGAATTACAGACCGGTTTGGCCGGGCCAGAGCCAATTTTGACTGTCAACACTTAGTAATTAATACTCCCTCCCAAAAGCGAAAACTCAGTCAATATTACATGGTAATGACTTCCAATACTAAGTACCTTGACTGTTTATTTTGGTGCATGGGATCCTTGCGATGAGATGTACCGGACCATTACGATGAGATGCTATTGCAGAATCAGTATTTATTTTTACATTGTTTCTTATTATTTTAACCTTTGCCTTTTTTATTTTCCACTGAACCCGGCACGTTGATGCCGTCCAGCGGATTCGATATTTCTATGTTATACACGTTTTTTTCACAATTTTTCTTTCACCCTATTTTTCATTGGACCCCCGCTCTTCGTTTCAGTCTGTCTCCACTCAAAAGAGAGGCCATGGTTATGCGGGCTATTGGAAACTTGGAATATCCAACTTAAGAGAACCGATTTCCCCCCTATAAATCCTCAAGCACACTGATAACTTCAAGTGATTCGGAATGCTCAAGAACAGAAAAATAAAGATGGAGTGTCCTCATTCAGCCATTGACAGCATTCTTAAGTCATCATCCCGATTTCAGGGGGTGGTTTGGTCTAACTTTTCTACTCTTCCAAGGAGAAAGGAAATTTTAAGGCTCCATGCCACTGCACATGCAAGATAAAGGTCACACGACCTTATTATCGGCGCCTATTGCCCGTTGCAATTTCCCACGCTTGCAGAATATGATTCACGATTTCCTCCACGCCTACTCCGTGTTTCACCTGCACGCAGTACAAAGCAAAGATGCCTTCATCCATTGTTCCGGTAAAAAGGAAGTCTGAATATGTAAAACCATGTTGCCTGCAGCTAGCATGAGGTCATAAGAACGAAAAATATAATGATGTGCACGGCTTGATCCTGAACCTGTGCAAACACAAAAGGCCCTCCTTCCGAATGCGAAGTGCATCCCGTTCCATTACAGCCAGGTCAGCTCCAACAACCACTGCAAGGTCTGTCTTATTTATTACCTAAGTTCAGAATGATCAAAGTCAAAGCAGGAATGGATGTCAAGCAGGTAAACTATATGACGGGTGTATCAAAAAGCAAAACAAGCTAAACTAGTTATAGATGATGTCGGCAAAATACAGTATGACACCAAAAGATCAGCTTGGGTTATCCCAGGGCCACCTTTTCTTGGTATCTTGTCCCCACCAGAGACATCAATTATGTAGATTATGTAATCTGCTAATTCTCTGCTGAAGTTAGCAGCCAAGTTATCTGCATGAGAAATGGACAGATGGTCCCCTTTAATGCTTGATTATTGAATTGTTGAAAAAATGGATATTAGCCAGAACTCAGGATACCCATTAGTATTCAGGAAACATGAGATATTCAATTAACATGATGCTCCGAAAAAAAATTGTAGAATAGACATGTGAATTTTTATTTTTACTTTGATTGCAAGGAATTGAAAGAAGTATCTTGTATTCACTTTCAAACATGAGGGCAAGTTTATACCATTAACATTTCACAAGCATTAGGCAGGCAACATGATCCCAGTAGGATGGCTAGGCTGGTTATGTCCTATTTTGTTCGGATCGAGTGAAAAAATACCTCCTCCAGATTCACGGAGTAGCAAATCAGCTTTGTACAAGTTCGATAGCTCCTCCGAAGGACCAAGATTTATACTGATGTCTTCACGTATAGGCGTATAGCTGCATAGCTGCATGAGGGATTGAGGGCAGCCTCCAGTTGGCAGTTTACACTGCACGTATGCGCTCTTCTGGGAGTGCTCCATGCTTGATTAAGAATTCTCCATCTTCTTTTGCGAATATATCATTTGTGACCTCAATATGGAGAGAACACATAAACAAAAGGCCCAAATCTGCACAGAGGAGATTCTACGCTTTGGAAATTTTTCACAAGAAGACCAAGAGCTCATATTTCTATATTAATACCTAGGTAAATCATTGATTAAGACAGGAAACCATGCTTTGGTTTAAGTTGAATTATCAGAAATCCGATAAATAAGATTTCCTTTTACCTTTTACAAGTGAAAGGTCTGAATATCAAAAGCAAGGGCAAAAATGAAGTACTAGATTATAGATGAATATCTCAAACCAGGAATGCAAAAAAAAATCTTATAGCATTGCACTTTCAATTTGGTCATGAAAACTAGATAACCTCTGTATAAAAATCAGAGGGCAGAGTCATGCCACGTACCGCTGCAAGACCTGTTCGCTTGGTTTATCAGCAGTCAGCCAGCAGTATTTTTCTCTCAGCACCAGTCAACCAGCCAGCAGTATTTTTCTCTCAGCACAAATCAACACCAGCCAACCAACCAGCAGTATTTTTCTCCCAGCACAAATCAGCACCAGCCATCAGCCACCAGCCACATTGTCATGTACGAATCTGCATAGTGCTAACATCAGGGCAGTTTTCCTGCATGAGGAAAATGTTCATATAAGTGATAAGAACCATATTACTGTAAATTTAGTTCCTCAACGCATATGCAATAATGAAATTTATTGGATTTCTGCTTTAGAAATTATCCTGAATACAAGACGAATGCATGCGTAAATGCAGTGTTCCAAACAAATTACATCAACTCATCACTCCACATGTCAGGGTGGAACTTCAGGAACGAGATGTCGAGACTCCTCCATCCCAAACAAAACTCGAATTTTGCACTGGTGCAAAGGAAGGTGTTGGTGGCCAAAACTGGCACAACGAGACAAATAGAAAAAGTCTATATAACCCCCTAAACTATCAGGGGTGGAATATTTCATCCTCCCAAACTATAAAACCGGATGTTTAACCCCCTCAACTATACAATACCGTTTAAATAACCCCCGAAGCGGTTTTAGAGATGGTTTTTTCCATGTGGCAGACCATGTGGATGATGACGTGGTGGAAAAGTCTACATAACCCCCAAACTATCCAATATGGAATATTGCACCCCCTAACTATAAATTGGATATTTAACCCCCTCAACTATATACTATCATTTAAATAACTCCCTCAAACGATTTTAGGGTGGTTTCTGCCATATGGTTGTTGACCTGAACGACGACGTAGAAAGGGGCCCAAATGCCAAGTAGGCAAGCATATCATCTTCTTTTTTTTCTTCCTTTATTACACCCCAAAGGACATCTACAAACATGGCCGTTGTACCGTCTGGACTCAAGCTTGACCATGTCTAGGTGCGAGGAGGTGATGGGTAGAGCTTGAGTCCAGGCGATACCAGTTTCGACCACCATCTCTCTCCATCCGCGTGTAGCAAGTGATGTCCTTTTAGATGTAATAATGGAAGAAAAAAAGATAATATGCTTGTATGCTTGACATTTGGGCCCCTTGCTATGCCGTCGTTCAGGTCAGCAACTATTTGGTAGAAATCACCTCTAAAATCGTTTTAGGGAGTTATTCAAATGATAGTATAGTTGAGGGGGTTAAACATCCAATTCTGTAATTCAGGGGTGAAATATTCCATATTGGATAGTTTGGGAGGTTATGTAGACTTTTCCACTACGTCATCATCTACATCAGTTGCCACGTGGCAAAAACCACCTCTAAAACCGCTTCGGGGGGTTATTTAAACGGTATTGTATAGTTGAGAGGGTTAAACATCTGGTTTTGTCGTTTAGGGATGAAATATTCCACCCTGATAGTTTAGGGGGTTATATAGACTTTTTCCCAAGGCAAATCTGGCTGGACCAACCGGACCGGTTCCTAAAAGCGGTCAGCCGGATTAGCCCTATAGCCAGTTTGGCTGGACAAGCCGATCAAACCGGTTTGCTAAGGTGGTCTGACCGGTTTGCTAAGGTGGTCAAACCGGTTTGCTAAGGTTCGTCTCCGGCCGTCATAATTTCACAACCTCCTAGGAAATAACCAAGCTAACCCGGTGCTGACGGGGTCACCAATGCCACCGGCGCCTTAGAATCCGGGAACGTGGAACGTGGCCACATTTCTCGTTCCATGTTCCTCGTTGCGAAATGAGAACCGAAACGTTCCAGAAACAATTTAGGTGGTGTTTGGATACTTGGGACTAAAACTGACCGGACTAAAATTAGTCCCTAAATCTATCTATACTATAAGGATCCAGTAGAATTGAAAACACTTCTCACCTAAAAAATTTCTACCCACCCCTCACAGAGGACCCACGTGTCAGGTGCATATGTGCTGTGCATATGTGCATATGTGCTCCTCTTGCATATGTGCTGTGCCACAGGACCCATCTTCTCCAATATATCTCCGGCTGAGCATGCCATGATCATTCCATCGTCGATCTGCCTTGCATGCAAGCTGAGCAAAAAAAGAGATCTGTGCTATGCCTCCTGTACAGAAGCTAGCAAGCCATCGTCCATGCAAGTATCATCATGGTAATGTCATGCTTATGTAGTAAATGGGTCTTTTCTTTAGCAAAATAATTAGGATATCTGATGTATACTTCTTGTATGATCAAGCATCTGAACCCTCCTTTTGGTGTTCATCATCCTTAATCCCTAGAATAATCTTTTGTTTCAAAATGTATGCAAGATACAATCCTTCCTAGCATCGTCATTCTTGCCCATCCCTATTTATTTAATTCTTTTCTTGATTATTATCATTGTATCATGCTTCCGTCACTCATACACAACAGTTCTAATTGCCGAAATTCTGTACCCTTTCGAACCTGATTATCTTATATCCTTCTCGTTCCAGCTCTGGTTTTAATAATTCTTTCGCTCCCATGATCATATTAATGTTTGGAATAATTTAGAGTGGTTCTTTTCTGCCGTTTGGATGATTGGTGTACTGCTGTTAAATTTTTTTGTATTTGTCTGCTTGTATGTTTTCTTTGGATGCTTGATGATTGTTGCGAGTAGACTGTTGAACGTCGTTCAAGTGATTTCAAATAGTCTAAAATAACCGTCGGACTCTTTCATGGATCAACGTCATCAGGAGGTACAACATCGAGCGCCACTGGACGTCGCTCAACGAGGTAACCGGCGGGATGAACGACGTGCTCTACCAGCTCTACACCATCACGGTACTCTGTCAGAAAGCAATCCTGAGTGCGTGCGCTTACTGCTAATATGTCTTGAACAATTTGTGCAGAAGCAACAGAGACATCTGGTGCTCGAGCATCTCTTCGACAAGCCATGCTTTCTGGGGTTGCTTGCAGTGCAGGTCTGAACTCTGAAGAGTGCTCAATTCCTTCGTTGCCCTCTGTGTTTGCTATTGTATTTTCAGTACAATTTTGTATGAATTTGTTGTGGCCACTAGAGTACTAGACACATCAATTTTATGCCGAAGATGAAGTCGCTGGAATTAAGGACTCCAAACCGTGCTCTTATGCATTTAACCTTCCCGACCTCGACACCAGCAACATCAATGATACTGGCATCTGCCTCTTAAACGATATATGTAGCTCAGTCACATGCCTTCCGACCTCGACACCAGCAACATCAATGATATTGGCATCTGCCTCTTAAACGATATATGTAGCTCAGTCACATGCCTTCTCGTGCATCTTAGCAATTCATCGGTATGTATCCAGAGCCCAGATTGACATTTTACTGTTGCGTGCTCCTTCAGTTTGTAACTCTTTTTTTTGAAATATGATATACAACTGATTTTTTTTAGATATTTGTTTGTTCAGACAAAATGACCAATCGTGTTGACGTAATTTATTTTTTATCTATTCTTATGCTCTTGCGATTGTAGAAACAGTTAACATAAACTTGTGCAATATATTTTAATAGTTTCAATTTTATTTCTTATCTATTCTTGTGCTCTTGTGATCCTAGAAACATGCACAGTGATCTATAGCGCTTCTTTTGTTCAGTTCATGATGATTGGTGTACTGTTTCTTATTTATTTTTTTTATTACTTGCTTGTATAATTGCCTTGGATGCTTATTGTTGATTGGTGCGAGTAGACAGAACGTCATTTAAGAGATTTGAAGATCAAGAACCGAAGATTATCTGAGCGGCTATCATTTGTAGAAAAGGCAAGTGTATCTGATATACTTCCTAATAATTTTTAATCACTTATATTTGCATGCTTGTATCTCAATTTGATGGGTCCTATTAAGAATTATACCTAGCCACCTTTTACCATATAAACCTGGGTTCTACATTTATGTTGGGTAGCGGCGGCGCCCGTCGTCTTCACCGGCCGCTTCAGCTTCAGCGGGCACGTCGCGCCACCGCGTCGTGTACCTGAACTTCCCCGTCAGCCCCAACCCCACCTCGAACACCCCCCGTCCTGATTTATGATCTATATTTTTTATATTGGATCTATCAATTATAAGTTTATTTTGTTTTATACTGTTCATCCATTAAATTACTATCATCTTTTCTTAGAATTTTAATAAACTATGCAGAATTTAAATCATTTAAATTTAGATACTCTATTTTGAAAATATAAAATTCTTGTTCACTATGTTTTTAATACACGCGCGGCACGCGCGTGCACTCTACTAGTAACTAAAACATCTGTTTAGATCCTAGTACTAAAACAAACTAAAACAGCTTTAACTCCCCATGTAAAGACGTTTCTACCCTTCGTGTGGTACCCCTACTTCCTGCTCACGCCTGGTTCTTCGCTGCGCGCGTGCGAGGGTGGTGCATAGCTCGGTGTTCTCGGCGGCGAGGCGCTCTGGCGGCGGACGCGGTGTCCGGGTTGGGGCAAGTCGTCGTCTTCCCGAGCTCCGGCTACGAATGGCCTCTGCTTCCGTCGCTGCTGGCGCAGTCCTTGGGGAGGGAGCTGTACGATTTGAGGCGCAGGCGGGGGCTGAGCAGGCAGTTGGAGGCGTCGTCGGCGAGGGCGTCGATAAGGCCCGGCGCGCCCCAGGTCCTTGGCGAGCGCGGCGACCGGAGGAGCAACGCCTTGGGGTCCGAGCGCAATGAATCTTGTCGGCGGCGGGGGCGCGGCAGCGCGGGGGCGGCGGGAGGGGAGCGGGTGGCGGCGGAGCGGGAGTGCCGCGGCGGCGGAGCGCAGGAGCGGCAGAGCGAGAGCGCGGCGGCGGACGGCGGAGCGCGCGCGAGAGAGGGAAGGTGGGGAGAGAGAGAAGGGGGGACGGTGATGGGGGAGGGCACCTGGCGGAAAATGTTCCGTATTAGTACCTCTTTTGGTGCTTATAGTGCTAAAACTTTTTAGTTCCTTCTAGTCCCTATAGTTTGGATCTTTAGTCCCAAACTATTTCAGCACTTGGAACCAAACATAACATGCCCTTAGTGTAAAAATCTTGCATAAACGGGAACGTTTCGGTTCCGATAATGGAAACGGGAACATAGCTACTAAGGGCGGCGAGCGCTTGGTGAATTCTCCGGGGAGAGTAGATGGGCTCGTGGGAGTCCGGCACGAGGCCGTCGTGGGAGTGCCACATGCGTCCGTCCTCTCCGACCCACGACCTTCCCGCTCCATGGCCATTGCCGTCCCTGAATTTGCAGCAAAACCAAACCGAGCATGTGTTGGGTTAGATGTGTGTAAAGTGATAACGCGGCGTAAGAGGAATGAGAGCACGCGCGTGCATGCCTGTGAGAGTGGTGGTGGTCGTCGTGGGAATGGTGGTGGTGATGATCGTGGCTCGTGAGACGCCATGGATCGGAGCTTGGAGGTGGAAATTGGAGGGAGGATGGAGGTTTCGGATAAGGAGGCGGAGCGCAGATTCTGTGATGAGCTTTGGATAGGGTTTGGTTCGGTCCTATGTAAAGCAATCTAATTACGGTGCTAACTGATTCCGTTAAATTTTGTTTAGTTCACCGCGTACTGGACTTTGGTGGATTGGACCGCATGTGCACCCTCCGATTCAGCCGTAGGATCTGAGAACCCTTTAACGGAGTCTAACGTCTTCCCATGTGGTGGACCCCATACAGCTCGGTGCTAACAGATGTCGTGTCCCATGAAGGCCATGCGCGCACTCTCTGTCTAACAGATGTTAACGGTGCTAGTGAGCATATGCACCCCTATGCACCCAATGTTTTTCGTTTCATGTAATTAGATACCGGACAGTACAAATGTGATACTCCTCCCACACCACCATTATGCGTTACCGATCCGTCGAAACGTCTCGCTCGACTGTGTCAGCCCCCCCCCCCCCCCCCCCCCCCCCCCCCCGTGTCTCATTCATAAGTGCACTGGTTCCGATCTCCGACTCAGGCAGCATGAATTCAGGATGCTCCCAAATGCCGAGGAATTTTACCCCGGGCCTCGTTTCCACGAGGGTGGCCTGCCCCGGGAAAAGGCCGGGTTCCCCGCGGGGATATGGGCTCCCAAAGCAGCCGTATCCAGCCTCGTCCGAGCCGGACTCGACGCTGACATCTTCCCTAGTTCGTCTCCCGTCCGGCCGCCGCAGCTCCCTCCTCTCCTCTACTTATACCGGAGCCGGAGGTAACAGAAAGCGATCAACGGAGATGTCCAAGCGGTTTATCAAATTGGAGAAGGCCACCTTGCATCCGCCTGCCCTCTGGCGCCGCCCCAAGGACGATGGCGATGCCGCTGCTGGAATCCCCTGGGTCCTCCTCGACCTGGAGGCCTACGTCGCCGACCACCGCAATGCCACCACCGCCTATTCACGCTCGGAGTCCGGCAAGGAGATCCAGGTCACCTTCTTCCTCGCCCGCCCGCCGTGCGTCTCCTATTTCTGCGTCTTCTGCCCCGGGAGGGGCCACACGGAGTTCCCCATCGAGCCCAAGGTCATCGCCATGGACGGGAACCTCGTCCTCCTCCGCATCGTCGTCAGCCCCGAGAAGGAGCTAGTTAGGGACCGCGAGTACTACGTCTACCAGGCCAACGGCGCCGAGGACGGCGGCCCGTCGCTCGAGCGGCTCCCGCGCCCCCCGGGCCGCCGCTGCTACTTCGATTACGATCAGGTGGGCCTCCTACGCTGCAGTTCCGGCCTGCGCCGCCGCCCTCACCGCGTCAAAAAAGATGACTTTATAGTCGCCGCGCTCTGTGGCATCGACGAACCAGCCGTCCGGCTCAAATTCGGTGCCGACGAGAGCTTCAAGGACAGACCCGGGCAGTATTTTCTTATCATCTACGACTCCAGGTTGCAAGCTTGGAGTATCAAGATCGTGACACTGAACCAACGGCAGCTGCAAAAGCAACAAATATGCTTCTTGCATTTCAACAGCAAGGTGATCACCATAGGAGGAGAAGCTGGCACCATGGGCTTCGTCGACCTCTGGCGGGGCATCCTCCTGTGTGACGTGCTCACAGGCAATCCGAACCTCAGCTATGTACCACTGCCAAAGCCGAGGCTGCAAGCAGACAGTCTGCGGGACGAGGAGGCCGGCTTCCATCGGGACATTGCCATCATCGAAGGTCACATCAAGTATGTCGAGTTCGAGATCATATGGGATCGTAGCCTCTACAGGAGCCGTGGCTACGCCGACGATAGCTGGATGGCCTTGATCAGATACAGCAGGCCGGTGGTCGCTGCTAACTCGATTGCGGCAGCAAACTCTTCTTGGGAAGATTGGATAGTAGAATTCGAGGTCGCGTCCGACGACATATGCGTCGACAAGAACCCACATTTTGAGCTGCTGCCTAGGGTTAAGGACAATGAAGGCCGGCCTCTATCACCCTTCAAGGGCCTTGACATTTGCCATCCGGTACTCAGCTTGAGCGACGATGACGACGGCACCGTCTACTTGATGAACAAGATCTTCCCTGTGGACGACAAGGCGTGGGTGAGCGCGGTGAACATGAGGACAAAGGAGCTATTAGGAGTGGCTCGGTTTGCCGCAGAGAGGACTCAAGTTGTCGCTTTTGCCTACGCTCATAGCAGGATCTCCAAGTATCTGACGGGCGGGAGTAGAATTTACTAGTGTTGTGTGTGCCTTTTGGCACAGTAGAATTTACTAGTGAGTCCTTTACTTTTGCAAAACTCATTATATAATCCTACATATATATTTACGTACGTATATCTTAAGATCTGTTGCTTGACATACTTTAGGTTTAGGAAACACATATTTACAGTAGTACGTTGCAATTACTCCAACATATTTACGGAGTACTCTCTCCGTTCTAAAATGTAGATCGTTTCACTTTTTTGACTCTAAGTTTGACCGCTCTTCTTATTCAAAATTTGTGCAAATTATCATATTTTTTGTGGTGGCTTTAAAAATATCTTAAATTTGACTATATTTGTACAATTTTTTTGAATAAGAATATCGGTCAAATTTTTGGAAAAAAAAGTCAAACGGCCTACATTTTAAAATCAAGATAATACATCCTAAGATCTGTTGCTTAACATCTCCTTTGCTTGGCCTAAATATTTACTAGTGTTCTGCTTAGTTATTTTGCATGCATTCAAGCACAAACTAAGACCATACATGTTCTGGCACAGATCAAGCCACTGTGCATGCATCCGAGGATGTCTATTAATTCATTTGAACCTTTTAGTCTTAATAATCAGGTTATGTCACGACACTTTAAATGCCCGTGACTTTGTATTGCGAACTTATGAAATATTATCACCTGCAATTTTTCCAACTTCCATCCCAACAAAGACACATATTTTTTTCAAAAAATATTACATTAGATATCTAAAATATTTGTCCGTAACAAAGCACGAGAATATTTGCTAGTAAAATTAATATGGAGTTTTTTTGTCAGCACTTTTTTCGTCAAAAATCAACCCATCATGTGGGTCCAAATCTATCTATCTATCTATCTATACTATAAGGATTCAGTACTTTTGAAAACACTTCTCACCAAAAAAAATTCTACCCACCCCTCACAGAGGACCCACGTGTCAGGTCCAACGGTGGAGACGATGTGAAAAGTTTTTAAAAAACGACGTTTCTAGCGAGTTTTTGCCATTTTGAGCATTACTTTTCTCACATAAAATTTATTTACCCACGTCAGATACCCACCAATCAAATAGGTCCACGAAGACCCTCTCCATCCTACAAAAGCAGAACCGGCACGGGCTCCTCGTCACGCCGCACACGCCCTTTAGGCTAAAAGTAGTTTGGAGTTGCAGCGTGCACGACACATCTAACCTGCGCGGCGCCCACGGGGACAACGATGGAGGCGGCCGCGGCGGTGCCAGAGCTGGCGCTGAGTTCAGGCAACGCGAGGCCGATGCCGGCCGTCGACATGGGCACGACGTCGTTCCCGACGGTGCACGAGGCCACCAAGGGCACGGTGCTGGCGGCCATCGAGGTGGGCTTCCGCCACTTCGACACGGCCTCCTTGTACGGCACGGAGAGGCCGGTCGGCGACGCCGTGGCCGAGGCAGTGCGGCGCGGGCTCCTCGCGTCCCAGGAGGAGGTCTTCGTGACGTCCAAGCTGTGGTGCACGCAGAACCACCCGGACCTCGTGCTCCCGTCCCCCCGGGAGACCCTCAAGTAAGAGTCCCGGCCCGGCCGGATTAGTAATCACGTTGAGGCTGCTCCACTTGCTTGTAAGATTTCTCAAAAATAATCTTCTCCCATGCATGCGTCCCATGGGAGCAGGAACCTGCAGATGGAGTACCTGGACCTGTACCTGATCCACTGGCCGGTCTCCATCAAGCCCGGGCCGCCGACCTTCCCGAACAAGATTACAAGAAGGAGGACGCCGTATGTCTGTATGTATCTGAATATCTGATTGCACCATGTATTTAATACACACACGTCAAGAGGTTATTTATATATTAGATATTGCTGCTTTCCAGATTTGGAGGATTCTGATAACTGGGTTGCATTGGTCGCAATGATGCATATACAAGGATATCGTGAAGTGTGAATAGGTGAAGCTGTTATCCAGAAATCCCGGCAAGGTATGTATGCCATTGTTCAATAAAGTGAGTACAGTGTGCATACCGATATTTAACCGATATTCAACCGATATTTCAAGGTACATATATACATGGCATATATGGCCAGATACATCATAAGATGGATCACCTAGAACCTGGTGGGAAAGAACCTCAATATATGAAGTTGTATGTTGTATTTTTACAATACAAGTAAGAGTATTATGCATAGAACAAATTGATGTCCGCCTCTCGAGTAGAACATGATTAGGGAGATTTTAGACATTTTGTTACAGAGCAATAGCCCATATATATGTACAGACCTTCAAAAGCCCGGGCCAAATACACGTGTGCGATCCCCTGCTTGGAGAACATCAAATTTTATCCATCCGTATCCTTTTTTATAGCGTTGGTACGGTGTTGGAATTGCAACACATATTAATGCCATAGCAAGCATTTTTTATTATGTTATTTCAAATACGTAACATCCAGGCTGTTTCTATTTGTGCCCATGATTCCTAGCTAACTTGTGTATGGCCATGCCTAGGGGTGGTAAAAGGCCCTCACTTTTCTACTAGAAATTTTAAGGATCGGGCCGGATTAGGGCCGGGCCAAAATAATACTAGTTTTTGAGCTAAATTTTGTTAGAGCCAAGTTAGATTGTGAAGGAACAAACGGGCCATGATCCATTACCACACCTAGCCATGCCTTTTATTTTTAGCAATGTAACAACTAGAAATATTACGGAGTGATAAGTTCGCATGCAAGATGGAATAATCTCCTGTTCAAGGATTTGAATATTCATTCTTAATAGAGTATATCATTTTTTATGTACACTCCATGGATACGTTTTTTCACACTGCCTCACAAATTACTCGTGCCTTTATTAAAATTTGGTTGCCATTGCTTTTCCAGGTTTTGCAACTTCTGTATAATTCAGCATCTTTATTCTTCCTTGCAATATCCTGGTGAGTTATGTCCAGTAGGCCATGATTCCATATACATGCTGTATCTATCATATCTTTTTATTCTGATCTATGTTTTCAATCTATTTTTGCTCAAAATATTGGGCACCAAAAACTAGCAAAGTCTTGGGTTTCTATGAATACTTAGTGTCAACAGAAATTCTGTTATCTGTATGTAGATAAATTCATGTGAAATTTCCATGTTGTGTTACCAAAATATATAATATATTATATTCTTCCATTTATGTTTCTCTAATACACGCGCGTGTCGCGCGTGCACTCTATTAGTAGATCAAAAATCAATCTGTAATGTGGTTCCAAATCGGATTTGTAACGTGAGTCCAAATGAGGTAGAAACGCCATGTGGTTCCAAATCGAATTTGGGCATAGCCGGCGGGTAAAAAATTAAAACGGCGAAAAAAACCCGACATGAGGTAGAAACAGACTGAAAAAACAAAATATATACGGAGTTTTTTCATTAAAAATTAACCCACCATGTGGGTCCGATAGATCAAAAATCAATCTGTAACGTAGATCCAAATCGATTTTGGGTATAGCCGGTGAGTAAGAAAAAATACGGTGAAAAAAGCCAGACAAGAGGCAGAAACAGACCGGAAAAACAAAATATATATGGAGTTTTTTTTCGTCCAAATAGAGAGGGTATGGGTATTTTTTTATAAAGAATTTTCAATTGTCTAGATTCTTTATAGTAAAACAGAGAATAGAATAGATTCCAGCATTCTCATCAACCCTTAACTTCCTCTATTGTCAATTTGTCATTCACACCTCATCAACCCTTAACTTCCTCTATAGTCAAATTGTTACAGCATTCTCATCAACTCCTCATCCGAATTACTGCTTCACTCAAAAATACTAGTAGAAAAACCTTACCCCGCCACATTAGTATCGATTAACGACGGTGCATCAGAAAGATCAGGAAGGTGACAGATGTATGCTACAGTAATGATTACCTAGGTGCCTAACAGTCAAAAGCCACTCATAAGAAATGCAGCTTGCAGGGCAGTATCTCACTTCCGCTTCCTATTTACCGTGCCACGGACAGGGTAGCTGCTGCTTGATGATGATTCAGGTCCTCCCGGAAGACTTGTGCCCCCTTGATGACTCGACACTGAGCCATGTGCCGGTGCAACGTCATCTTCCATCAGAAGGGATAACAAAGCTTCCCGCTGTTAATAGGAGAACAATGGACCAGTTAGCTAAAAAAGAGAAACTATATATCTAATAAACAACAGTTCCACTTATTAAGTCAAACACAGGTAAAGAGATATGTCCAAGGCTTTAATGTTTTGCCTGGAGCTTTTATACAATAAAAAAGGTACCATGCTACAAGGAGAAATGTCAAAATAGATAGGTACTTAATGTAACTCAAACATCAAGGTGATCCATTTGGCTGATAGGATGATCACACTAAGCAGCCGTCACCGTTTAAACATATTTACGCAAGTTGCTACTAATTGCACTGCAAACCATTGGTTGAAATGAAAGAAAAAAGTATCTGAATGTCCATGCTGAATACAAGCAATGTGAGGCCTGAGTATATCACACAAACTGGAGGTCAAAATTACTATATCTTTAACCATACCAACCTGTGCTTCCAGCTTTTCAATTTCTTCATCTTTGGATTCCAAGGAGGCTTTCTCCCTGAAATAAAATTAGGCCATTTTAGATGAAACCCCAAAAAAAGTATGTTCTAGTTTCTAGGTTCTACATAGGTAAAAAAAATTCAACACTTGCAACAGTAGCAAAGAAAAGATCATAAAGACAGTTTTCTTTCCAGGGCGGATCATATGGAAGCTAAATCAAATATTGGGTCTACCAAATTGAGTGTCCAGTGCAGTTTTTGCCAGAAATATCAGGAGCAGTAACCAGAAGGGCAGCATGAACACAATATATTTATTCTTCTGATCCATATTTCTACCTCAAATGATGTCACCAGTTGCACCAAATACTGATTGATCATGTTCACTTAACACAAAATGAAGAAATTACCTTGCTCGTACGCATTCTAGTTTTTCTTTCCACATGTACTCGTCTTTGATAAGGTTCTCATTGATCTGTAAAAAAAAGATAAGCAGTTATGAGTACATAATAGGACCTGTGACAAACCAAATTCTTAAACACTAACATTCAGATTTAGCTTTAACATATAGTCAAGTGCTGAAGTGCTTACTTCATCATGCAAAACTTTGTCTTCTACGGCCTTGGCAATCTTTTCTTGTATCTTTTGTAACTTAGTGCGCCCGGCTTTCTCAGCAGCAGATGAGATTTTTTTCTCATTTTCCTCCTTAAGTTCTAGTAAGAGTGACTCGTTGTACTACATTAGCACAGAACTGTCTTAATAAACAGTAGTCTTCCAAGTAGTAAAGCATCATCTAGCATATAACAAACATCATCAAAAGAAGCACGTAAATAAATGAACTTACATTTCTGTGCTTTTCAAGCTGAGAGGTGATGAAATCATTGTATTCTTTGACAATCTAAAAGAAGGGAAAGTCAATGTTGTAATGCAAGGCACACAAAAGTTTATCAGGATGGAATTAGATAATAATGAGGGCAATAATTTGTTTACATACAGCTTCACATTTACTGTTCAGTAGAGTCTCACTCATTCCAGCATCACCACTGGATAGTGAACACATGCTATCTTCTGAGTGAACACCATAGCGATTGTACTCAACTAGTTTTTCATCTGTTTTTGACTGAATAAGCCGATGAACATAATCGCTTCCAGCATAGTCCCAAACTTTGCGTGTCTCCAATTCAAGTGAATAGCAATGTTGAGTTTCTTCCCAATGTTGAATATCATGGCAACCTTTATGCCTGTAAATATCCCCAGAAATCAAATTAAATAAGCCATGCAGCAAATTTTCCATTTCCAGGATGAACATGAATATTATACCTTCCGCAGCCAACATTGCCACAGAGTAAACATATCCAAAGATTCTCCGAAGCTCCGCAATTGGAACACATGGATTGCTCTGGCTGCTGATGGTACCTGCAAACCTGAGAGATACTTTCAACGTAAACACAAATTTAACATGCTGAGTGGGCGTAAATTATTGTCACAATATGTTTTTCCCCCTAAACCTAGGGAAAACAGATAAGTAATTAAGATTGAATCCAGTTTACCCCCTAGTAAATACAAAAAGAAAGAAAATTGCTGTTACAAATTTGAGATATTGGCAACAGATATTCTGGTAGGCACTGATAGCATAGTGGAGTTTGATATTTCCATTTTGAATTTGAATACAGAAGTGAACAAGACTCAATCTGCATGAAACTGCAGTTAGTAATCTAATATAAAATAAAACAGATACTAGTAACTTGGTGTCAAAAGATATTCTGGTAGTCACTGGTAGCATAGTTGAGTTTCATATTTCCATTTTTAATTTGAATAGGGAAGTGAACAAGATTCAATCAGAATGATGCCGCAGTTAGTAATCGAATATAAAATAAAACACTTTAACTAAGTAGTCTTAGTCTCTTACTGGGCATGATGAGTTTGTCCACTTTGAAATACATGTGTAGTGGAAAGTATGGTTGCATATTGTCATGAGAATACCACCAGGATCTTGGTCAAGCCGTTCTATTCAAAAAACACAAATAAATAGATGCTATGATCATCACAAACTTCAATATGAAGTGAACAGAAAGAACAATGGATGCACAGGTACTGCACATGGCCAAAGCAATGAAATAAGGAAATCTCAAAACCGAAAACAAAACCTCCTTAGCCTCCTACATTATAGCAAGTCAGTTTAAATGATCTATGTGCAAAACTGAAAACCCTAAATTTACATATTTTTATGCATGGCTAAACCTTCAGTTATGAATTAATAAAATAATCAGTTGGCAAAGACACTAGGAGGCTACAATTGGAACACAGTGTGCAGGGTCCTCGTGACACAATTGAGCTCTCCGACAAGGATGCTCCCAGGCCCCCAGTTCAGAAGATAAACATGAAACGCATTCCTATGTGCTTTCGCTCTAGGCAATATCTTTGCTTCCTTGAACTTATCCTCCAGTTCCTCGGCAGCACCTTGAAGCAGGGGCGGACCTTGAACGGAAAATGAGTGGCGGCCTGCTAGTATATGAGAGTGTACAACTACAGGAAATAGAGTATATCTCCATTGAAAACACAAAACTGAGTGGCGGCCTGTGCCCTCCCTCGGCTCAACGTAGGTCCGCCCCTGCCTTGAAGTGCATTTAGTTGTATAACTAAAGATCAGGCGGGAAAGCTTACACCACCCATATTCTTAATCATTCTGGTCCTGGGAGTACGCATATTCAGCTTCTACGAGCACACGACCGTGGGCATAGGCTTAGCTGCTCGCTCGGTGAAAGGCTTTCCTGGTGGCAAGGCCGCGGACCACGGCATATACTCTCATGGTTTGGAGGGGTTGAGCTACCTGTTCTATAGGTGGTTGCTCTGATCATAGAATTAGTGATGTCATTGGAAAGTATGTGTGTGTCAGCTATTTATCCACATAGGCTATTAGCATGAAATAAGGTTTGGTAGCCTAGGTTATCTTCTCATGATCTGAAATGTTTGAAATTTTTATAGAGTTGCTAGAGTCAGCTACACTTACCAAGACATACTGGACATGTATGTTGCTGGCCCACACACATAACTGAACTATGTGCATGTTGGATCAATTGAGTGTACTGCACATCTTCCACATAACGGACACAGCAAATATACCCCTGCACCACATCAACCTCCAATCAATGACCATCTTAAAATTTATCACCCGGGGGGGTACTACAACATTCTGCAGAATCAAAATAAACAACCACCTGCAGCGAACAGAACTGCTTCCCATTGAAGTGCTTATAGAAGTTGTCTGCGGAGATCTGTGTGTCAAAATTTATAAGAACACTGTACTGGTCATCCGCACCATCGGTCCTGCAACAGCGCACTAAAGTTGGCCAATTCTTTCTAACGGGAATAAACCGGCCAGTTTGTAGGCTAAGTCTTATAACCACAACAGAACACAGAATTGAGGAAACTAGTTGCCTCAAATTGACCCATTGGTTCCTAAGGAAGCAAGCAACGGTGTAAACGGTAAGCAAAACATAGTAGTGATCAAGCGAGGCACCTGACAATACGGATGTCCAACATTTGGGCGACGAACCCGCCCCAAAACCGGCAAAAGTCGGCGTAGGTCATGTGGTTGGGGACGGCTAACACGCACACCCGCGCCTTTCTCCCAACCTACGAAAGCACAAGCGCAAGCCAGCCGTGGAGGAAAGACCATCAAACCCTCATCCACGGAAATGCCGAACCGGAAACCTGGAAGGCGTGGCTTACCGGGAGGTGGTGGAACGAGGAGGAGCTGGCTAGCGGGTCGGCGTGGAAGATGACGAGGACGCGTGTCTCCTCGATGCGGGGGTTCCCCGAGGAGAAGACCCAGCAGTCGGATGAAAAGGGCGTAGAGGAAGGGGGCATAGAGGCGGCAGGGCCGGTCCTGAGGTTTTAGGGGCCCAGGGCGAAAATAAAAAATAAAGCCCTTTAGGGGCCCTTTTCAATAATAGTAATAATAATATTATAAAAAATATTATCAACATTTAAGGTACATAAAAAAGATAGTCTGCATACTAAACAATTTGTATGTGTTATCTATAAAAATATTTCTCTACATTCCTAGAGGCAAAATAACTTATAATGATACCAATATCAATCTTATCTAACAATTTCTTCCCAATACATATTGTGCAAAAAACATTTTTTTAGAAGAATGCGCAGAATACAGTGAGCGCTGAAAAAAGAACTAGATCAATTTAAGAAATTATTACTGGGATAACCGTAGAACGTGCAAATCCTAATATTATATTTGATGTATAATCATTCAATTGTAGATATTCTCTGGTCCCTGTTGCAACAAATATATATATGCATTATTGATCACATCCATAAACCAAATAATAAACTCATCTTGAGCACTATGGCAAAATGCATACGCATAGGCTATGGCTTTACTTGATCGTTGTCTCTGTCTGCATGTCTCCATTCGCTGTCGCTGGATCGTGAATTGAATCGGTGATGGCTGTCCTGAGTTGTAAACTCCTGCCTCTTGAATCGTCTGGACGCTACTACCTGACCTCATCGACGAGAGACGAGCTCGCCCATGATAGGCAATGGCGGACAACATGTCAGCAACGGCGGACAGACAGCGCCATAGGCTACGAGCAGAGGCCTAGCGCATTGCCGCGGACTCGCGCACGAGTCACGCCGGCGCCGTGCTGACAATACGGCGTGGTCTCTGCGTCACCGAAAAGAGGAGTCCAACGGGCGCCACGGGATGGAAACAAGGAGTTGCGCTATCATGTGCTGATTATGCGGAGATATCCATGATCCATCTCTACGCACGATGCTTCGTCTGGTTAAATAATTATACGTATATCTGGTACATACACGCCCCTCCTCTGCACATACGTACCTGAGAGGGGGCCCCTCCGATGCGGGGGGCCCTGTGCGGCCGCCCCGCTCGCCCCCCCTCAGGGCCGGGCCTGAGAGGCGGCGGACTCGCCAGCCGTCGCCATGGCCGGGAGGGAGGGGAAAGCGTAGCCGAAACCAGAGGCTGCTGGCAAGTGGCAACGGTTCGAGATAGTTTTTTTTTTATACTTGCTTCGAGATAGTTGGGCAAGATAAACCAGAAAGAGCTAGTAACCAGTCAAGTCATACGAATGACATGTGCCATACTAATTAGTTTTTTTTAGAATCCATACTAATTAGTTTGAATCTCAAATTATATAACACATATTTTTTTCTCTCGACTCTATTTTTGGACCACCATATTTATTCATATAAATATAAATACACAGACTAAGATCCAATACAAGTATGTAATTTTCATTTTTTAAATTAAATTTTGAAATGTACTATTTTAACATTTGTAAGATAGTATTTCACTACTTATATATAAAATATTAAAATATGTGTATATCTTTTATCTAATTATAAAGTACGGAAGCAATCTTTACGTTTTCTACTTTATCAGTTTTTTTGTCCGTCATAAAAACAAAATGGCCTGCTAAATTTGCGGATTGGAGTTGAGTCATCGTGACCACATCCGAGCGCGGGTGAAAAAGAAAAGGGTCATTCCATATTTCCGTTTCCCGTCCAACGGTTGAGGCTAAGTAGAAGGACGCGGTTAAAGCCAACGGTTGAGGCTAAGTAGAAGGACGCGGTTAAAGCGCCACGGCTCACGCGTTAGAGAAGCATGTGACCCACCGTTGTTGCCACCTCCAGTTTCGACGGCCTTCGCCGCCTCCATCGCTGTCCATCACCACGGTCAATGCTAATCTGTCGGCTCTGTTCGCCGCCACCACCTCCGCTCGCACCTCTCCGGTTTCAGCGGCCCCGCCGCGGCCGTCGCTAACCTCATCGGTCGCCGTTTCTCTGTTGCCTCCTCCGCCTCCCAGCACCGCCCACCGAGGACCCCTCACCGCCTGGCCGGCGGCGCCCTTGCCACCCAGCGCTTTTCTACGGCCGCCGGTGACCTCCACCCCCGATGACACCGAACTCCTAACCTCCGAGTGCTAACCCCGCCAGCGACGGCGCACGAGGAGGGGTGTAGCGACGTCGCGCGTGCTCGCGTGGAGCGTGACCCGTCGCCGTATAGAGTTAGCGCAAGCAGAAGCATGCAAAGCGGTGGTGTCTGGGCCAGAGCCTCTCTTAAAAAAAGGAGAGAGAGACCGGGCCAGAGCCAGATTGATGGACTGAAACAGTATGATGTGAGGTCAGACATTGGTGGTATTAGGGATCTTTCTATGCTAGCAAAAAATGTTTAGCATTAATAAATATTAATGCACAGAAACCCGCTGTTGGCACGAAATCGCGCCAACAACAAGCACGCGGAGTAGCTCCTTGCTGCCCTTCCGCGCAAAGCGGTCAGACCGGTTTTGATAACCGGTCAGACCGGTTTCGCCGGCGGTGCCCGGCGAGAGACCAACGAACGCCCGTCCGGGAGGGACCCCGTCAGGACAGGCGCGCCTTGGGTTGTTCTAGGATCGGCAGGCCACCTAGAACGCCTTCAATCGACATAGAGACGAAGGAAGAACAGCATGATAATAGATTGGAAAAGTAGGGAAAAGAGAAAAAGTAAAAAGATAAAAGATAGATGTATTTGTTCGATTGGATGATGTTCAATCGGCCATGACCCTTTATATTTATAGGGTGGGGAAGTCGTACCCCTTTAGGTTGGTTTACAATATGGGATAAAACTCTAAAGTCCTAAACCTACTCCAACTGCCAATTTTGGGTGCGAACATATGCCCCCCTGTTTTCTGGCAAAGCTTGCGTGTCAGAAAACATCTACAATGATCAAAATTGACTAAAGACGATGATTAACAGTACATCGTCCATATAATAGTCTCTAAATCTTTATGGACGCTATTGTAGCCGAAATATCAAATTTATGCATGTTGCAATTTTTATGATTCTATTTCGGCTTATGAACGTCATATCTAACAACTGAAGCTTTGATTTGGCCATGGCATCCAATTGTAACTCTTTAGTGTATCATAAGAATAATATTGATAGTTGTAAAAAGAAAACCAAGGATCGTACCAAAACCATGAATCATAATTGTTTATACCTGAATATATATTCCATAGCACATGCATCGATGGAAAAAACGATGAAGACCAATGTGATGACCGTCGATGCTTCTTTGCTTTTGGTGATGAAAAATTCCAACTTTGATCTTCTAACCGATTACTTTGCTTTTGCTCGACTATCTTCTGATATTTATGTAACAATTCAGCAAAGCTTGGCTTCTTCTTCATCACCTTGCTCTTTGAAGTGACATTTGCAGATTTATCAACTTTTTTGTCAAACCGGTCAGACCGGTTTTTAGAACCGGTTAGACCGGTTCCTTCAGAACCAGTCACACTGAGATCATATTGCCCCCCAGCCGAACATGATTGTTGCTCAACCATAATATTTGTGATATGCTTATTATTGGGGACAATTTGATCAACATAACTAGCCGATGATTTTTCAATACACGGCTTTTCTACGTCTAGTGTCAAATCTGGATTTTTATTTACTCTTCCATCTTTTTTGACACGATAGACCTGTTTAATCACCTTACGCTTATTTTTCTGTGTGGACCGATTCTTTTGATCAAAACGGTCATTATGCATAGGTGATGTCTTATTAATTACCGGCTCCCTATAAGTAATATAATCTGAACACAAATATCTAGGAGGAGACGGCATATATGAATTATAATACCAAGGAGAATAAAAATAAGGCACATTAAAACAAGACTCTCATGGCATCGGTGTAGGTGATCCATACGGCGGAAACGGCATTGATTTGTGAGAATTATTCCATTGCCGATTCCGATTATGGAACTTCTCTCTAGGAGAAGATTTTGATTGTTTGGAATTTTTAGACCGACTAGCATTATTGACAATCTTTTGTCTTTGAGACTTAGCCGGAAGTTTCTTGTTACACTTCGGCTTTTCTCTTTGATGCTTATGACGGCCTTTGGATTCAATGGTTTTCCAAACACCAATCTCGGGCTTATTTGGCTTAACCATCTTTGGTTTTGATTTATTTTTTGAAGCCCTAGGTGAAGCGGTCAGACCGGTTTGAGAACCGGTCAGACCGGTCTGGGCACCGGCCAGACTGGTTGTGTTGCAACCATCACCTTTGCCTTTGTTCTGTTGCCCCCCGAGCGTCGAGATGCTAGATGTAGCCTCTATGCTCTGGCTAGGGGATTTTGGATCAATAATTTCGGCTAGAGACGGCCGATTTGTTTCTTGACCAACAACATCACAATTTGGCGAATTGCAAGGATCAATAATATCATTAGTCGGCTTTTCAACAACCAACTTTTGAACAACAGGAATTGAATCTACCTTATCCTCTTTAGAAATCAAAAATTTAACATGAGCAGATAGACGGGTAGATATAGTACCGGAAGATTGTATCTCCTTTAATACGGCGATGTTCGATGGTGGCTGAAACTCTTTAATCTTGATGACACCTTGTTCTGTCTTAATGAAGCAAGACAAGAATATCCTTTCAACTGCGCTGTCATATTCTTGATAATATTCTTCGATCAGCTCTTTACGCGACATCAAATCACTTAATAAATCAGCCATGATAACCAGAGATTTCTTCCTCAGCGGAGTCGCCAATTTGTTGGCACGAAATCGCGCCAACAACAAGCACGCGGAGTAGCTCCTTGCTGCCCTTCCGCGCAAAGCGGTCAGACCGGTTTTGATAACCGGTCAGACCGGTTTCGCCGGCGGTGCCCGGCGAGAGACCAACGAACGCCCGTCCGGGAGGGACCCCGTCAGGACAGGCGCACCTTGGGTTGTTCTAGGATCGGCAAGCCACCTAGAACGCCTTCAATCGACATAGAGACGAAGGAAGAACAGCATGATAATAGATTGGAAAAGTTGAGTGAAGAGAAAAAGTAAAAAGATAAAAGATAGATGTATTTGTTCGATTGGATGATGTTCAATCGGCCATGACCCTTTATATTTATAGGGTGGGGAAGTCGTACCCCTTTAGGTTGGTTTACAATATGGGATAAAACTCTAAAGTCCTAAACCTACTCCAACTGCCAATTTTGGATGCGAACACCCGCTCACACACATTACATGAGCATTTATTTTTATGTCAGTTCTAATTGTGTGTGAGCAGGTTTATGTGACAAAATACATGAGCATTAAGATTTATTTATTTTCAATCAAAAATATATTAATGAAATAAGGTTTTGCGGTAAGAGAAAATAATCGCAAGTCAAAGTATATTTCCAGCTTTTATCATTTTGATTTTTGGTGAAACTATGGAACTAAAAGTTATTTGAAGGTGTAGTGGTGAATGGATTTGCCCTGTTCGCTTGGCTTATCAGCCACCAGCCAGCAGTGTTTTTCTCTCAGCCAAAACCAGCACTGGCCACCAGCCACCAACCATAGTAGTGTTTTTCTCTCAGAAAAACCAGCATCAGCCACCAGCCAACTGGCTCGGCCATCACGACAAACTTTTACTGTTAGAGCGGCGCAGCGGATTCCGGCCCGGCCCGCTATACACACGAGTCGGCGCCCCATCGAGCCCAGGTTCACCGGAGCCACAACCAACCAAGGTCCAGGCCTAACTCAACCCAAAAGACTAGTCTGATAGGTGAGGGCTGCCCCTCACCTTATATGTCGTGTTCTCCCATCATCAATTTACGATGTGGGACTAAACCTAACAATCTCCCCCGTCACACATCAGGCCCAACTCTTCCATCACATACAACACATGTGATCTCCCGGAAGACGTTATCCCAGGCCCCGAGTCCAACTCTCCCAGTCACAACACCCCGTGTGACCCTCTGGAGACGTTCACGGGCTCCCCCGTCACCATGTGACCCATGAGATTTTCCAGGTTTCCCGACCTTCGGCTCTGATACCTTGTTAGAGTGATACCCACGAGCCGGCGCCCCATCGAGCCCAGGTCCATCGGAGCCACAACCAACCAAGACTCAGGCCTAACTCAACCCAAAAGACTAGTCTCATAGGTGAGGGCTGCCTCCCGCCTTATATGTCGTGCTCTCCCGTCATCAATTTACGATGTGGGACTAAACCTAATATTTACTTGTGTGGCGAGCACAAGTCATGCCTATGATTCGAGAGTCACGCGACTCACGCCCATGGGCTTTCTTGATGGATCAACAGCTCAACCTGCTGCGACAATTCACGTTGAAAAGGCGGATAAATCTATCGAAGAAATTGAGAACCCGGCTATCTGTTGTCCACCATGACACTGGATGGTCCTCACGGAGATGTTCTCATCTCAATCTCGTTCCAAGATTGTGCAATTGCGCTCACTGCTTTCTCATGAAAATAAAGAGGATGCATATGCTTCGACCTTCTATACTAAGATGAAAGCTATTGCTGAAGAGATGGAAGCAGCAGGGAAGACAATGGATGATGATGATCTTGTCGGCTACATCCTGAATGGATTGGATTTTGAATATATTCCCTTTGTTTCTTCCTTGGCTGCTAAGGATACTTTAACTCTGATTGATCTCTATGCCCAACGTTTTGCTTTTGAAGCTCGGATCTGAACCTACAGTGTGCCGATGAGGGCCGTATCTACTCATCTGCCAATATGGTGTCGCTTGGTCATGGACGTCGGGGCTCTCATGGGCGAGGAGGACGGCTTCCTACTTCAAGGCGTCGTGATCCTAGCGCGTCTACTGGTCGTGGTCAGATGGCCTCCAACAACTCTGACTTTGATGAAGGCCCTATTTGCCAACTCCGTGAGCGTACTACAGGTCATATTGTACATGATTGTTGATACAGAGTCAATAAACGATATGTTCCCCTCATGATGATGGACAGAAGTCATTTATAGATCTGGTAATTCTAAGTCTGCGTCCTTTGCTCTTCCTGCTTATGGAGTTGACACCAATTGTACTTCGATTCGGGCGTCACTGATCATATTACAAATGAGCTTGATAAGCCTACTACACGTGAGAGGTACAGCGGAGATGATCAGATTCATGCTTCTAATAGCAAAGGTATGAGGTATGAGTATTAGTCATATTAGTAATACTATATTTCATGCCCCTACCGTGATTTTTCTTTCAATAATATCTTGCATGTGCCTACTTCTCAGAAAAATCTCATCTCTA
This sequence comes from Echinochloa phyllopogon, assembly GCA_033239725.1. Lineage (NCBI taxonomy): Eukaryota > Viridiplantae > Streptophyta > Magnoliopsida > Poales > Poaceae > Echinochloa > Echinochloa phyllopogon. The sequence goes on along the minus strand of BTCW01000003.1, from coordinate 15,066,906 downwards.
TTTATCAATTTACCTCTAATAATGATATTTTCCTTGAGTTTCATCCCTCTTTCTTTTCCGTTAAGGATCTGGCTATGAAGAACCTTCTTCTTCAAGATAGATGTCAAGATGGACTTTATCCCTTGCCGCGTGTTTTTGAAGTCCATCATGTTTCCACTCCAAGTTATCTTTTAGTAAAGACCTTCATGAGTGTTTGTGATGCTTGTCAAGACGCGCTAACAGTCACCGGTTACCTTATCCTTAGTCGGATAGTGTTTTCTCTTTTCCTTTACACTTAATATGTTCAAATGTTTGGGGTCCTACACCTAAGTTTTTCTCGATTTTCAACACCTTGTTGAACGTCTTTTTAGTCGAAAAATTCCCACTATGCTAACTGACTGGAGTGGTGAATATTATAAGCTTGCATTCAATATTGGTGATCCTCTTAGTGATGATATGGCTACACCTTATCGAAGCATTGTTGGACGGCTACAATATTTGACTCTTACTCGGCCAGTCATTTCTTTTGCTGTCAACAAGGTGTGTCAATATCTCAAGTGTCCTACACATTCTCATTATACAACAGTCAAAAGGATACCTGTTATGTTCAAGGCACTATAGGCATTAGTTTACATGCGGTTTTACTATTTTCTTTGGTACTAATTTCTCATATCATGGCATGCAAAGAAACAAGCTACTGTGTCTCGGTCTAGTATAAATCTCTTGCCAATGCAACCGTAGAAGTTATTTTGATACAGTCTCTTCCTCCTGAATTGGGCGTTTTGTAAACGAAGGTGCCTACTTTATGGTGTGACAATATTTGTGCTAAGTATTTGTCCACTAATCCATATTGAAGTTGATCATCACTTTGTTCAGGATCACTCTAAAAAACTTCACATAAGGATTATTCCATTTGCTGATCAAGTAGCTGATGATTTTACTAAACCTCGGACAGTACGCCGGCTCCAAAAAATTCAGACGCAATCTCAACCTCTGATTGCTTGTTCACAGTAGGATACGGACTAGAGTCCTATCCATTATCCATGTAAACGTCGTTATCCTTCGTATAACTCTCCTCTTACTTCATCCTATACATGCTAGTATTCCAGCATCCATCCTATATAATGAAGATACCCGGCGCCTGATGGGGCAAGCCGTTCCATTGAATTCCACACTCGGCACTACAGATCAAGAACGCCTATGCAAATTCCAGAGCTGAAACTTGCGCGGTGTCCCAACAGATAAGCGTACCGTCCTCACAAAAGTAGTCTGCTAAACCCGCATCATAAGCGAACCGTCCTCACAGTAGTATGCTAAACCCGCATCATGTTATGTTCCTGTCGTGTCACAAACTCGCAACTCATGTTCCATTGCCAGCTCAAGGTCAGAGAGAAAAAACATGGGATCCAAATTAGATGTATTATTAAGAAACTATAGACTACTAATTCAGCTATGCTAGGCACTGCAATTGAATAACAGGCATGGTATGCTAAACTGGTAACATAAGGAGGTAAAACCAGCAAGCAAGGCGCAAGGGGATGCTCTGCAAGATCATCGAACCTGATATAGCTCACCAGCGACACCTAAAAACTTGTATATTCAAAACCCAACACTACACAATATCAACATGCGCAAGACAGGAATATACAACAGGCGATCTTAACTAAACTTGCAGCCATGAGGAAATGGGAACCTCTTCTATCTAGTACAGAAGCACGCAATGCATATGCCCAATTACAACATCCTGACTGGCCTTTTGGATGCCTCCACTATGTCTCTATGTGACTGTTTATGGCATGCTAAACTGTTGCAAAATCAATTGGAAATATTGCAACCCCAAACCTAGGGATCACTTGAACATTATTAGATAATTCAAAGATCTCTTCTATCTACGGCATTTGAGCTAGAATGCACCAGCAGCAACATAATCACACCATAGCCAGCAATGCTAATGCACAGTAGTTAATCAATTGCAAGACATAACTCAAAAAAACATTAACATCATGCAGCAGCAGCAACATAATCATGCCACGGCCAGCAGTGCGAAGGCACAGTAGTTAATCAATTGCAAGATATAACTCAAAAAAACATTAACAATATTCAGTAGACTCAATGATGCATCAGTTCACAAGGCTCAACCAAAAGAGATAGATATTCAGGAAGAATCAATGGCTTAAACACAGAAACATGGCAGACCAAAACGATCAGCTACCAACATAGTTGATAAATTCCAACCAACTTGTGCTAACAAAACTTAACATGCCTAGGCATGTAAAATGAGAGTAACAGTATCTTCATTGACAAAACGAGACCATGTATCAATAACAGGCAGTTCAACTCTTTAAAGTATCCATCAAAACAGATAATTAGCCCAAAGAAAGTCCCATCTTGCAAAGGAAAGGGAGCCCTTTATACCCTTTCAAGCAGCAGTAGCCTCTGCACTCTTGTCACCCTGTCCACCATTAGCAGTTGATGAGTGGTTGGCCTCTGCCTCAGCGGCTGCATCCATTTCTTGTGCAGTGGCATCAACATCTGTCAGCGGACGAACCTGCTCCTCCTCTGGAAGTGGCTCTTCAACATAATCGTTCTCAAACGCATCACAAGGCACCTCATAGATCCTCACCTGTGGCTTTGCTGGATCTTTCACAAACACATACTTGCCCTCTTCAAACTTCATGCAAATGTCCACAATTGACTTGACGATCCCCCACATGTTTACAGTATTGAGGTTGATCTGTGCAGCAAAATCCCTAGGCTTGTACCCCATTACAGTGAGTATGGAATGGTTGTAGTGATCACGAGCATGCACGCGTGAAACATAACCCAGCTTCATAATGTCAGCACCTGAAAGCAAAGCCTGGCAAGTCCAGCGAGCAAGTTTGTTTGCATTGTTCTTGAGCTCTGTAGCAAGGACAGCACCACGCTGGGTCTCAAGTTTCTGCCTCCAGTCAACACCAGTAATCTTAGGATCAAACTCATTGAGGGCATTGAGGGTAAGGAACTGGCGACCACCACTTGGATCAACGTTGACAGCATGAACCTCACAACGAGCAACAAGGCTGATCTCATCATCCAGCTTCCAGCGGCGGTAGCGGTAGCCAACAGATGCTGCCTCCTCACCCTCAGAAGCAAATGGGTTAGGCTCATCAAAGGTGACCTTCTCACCATCACGGTGCAACACCTGCTGTGAGAAGTTCTGGTTGATGTAGGTGGCCTCAACAGCGAGTGAGTGCGCTGAGTTGATGTCCTCCTTGTTCTCAGGGAGCTGCTCTTGCGCAGTCTCATTGACAGTAAGCAGGTCAAGCTGGGAGCCATCACGCTTGTCAAAGAACAGCTTGTTGCCCACGCGCTGCACGACAATGTCCCATGACTGGATGCTGCGGGGCGTGCACATGAGCGCTGAGAGGATGGCATCAGTGGCGAACACCGTGGCTTTGTCCTCTTCAGCAAGGCGGCGGATGACAGGGTCGTCAGTGGTGGTGACCTTGAAGAAGTTGCGGGACTTGAAGCGCTCAAGACGGCGCGCGGCCTTGGGATTGACGCGGTCATAGGCGCGGTCGTAGAACTCGACTGCGCCGCAGACGAGGAGGTCCTCAGGCTGGTCGGCGACGGAGAAGGAGAGCTTGGTGAAGTTGGCGAAGGGGATCTGCTCGCGCATGGTCCAGTCGGGCTGGATGTCGACGGAGGGCTTGGCCGACGACGAGGACTGGTTGAACCGGAAGCCGGGGTGGTGGTGTGAGCGGTTGTTCTGGAAGTGGCGGTCCCGGCGGGCGCGCTCCTTCTCGGCCAAGCGGCGTTTCGCCTCAACCTCCTCGTCCTGGCGCTGGGGGAGCTGCGGGCGCTGGTTGAAGCGCCACTTGGGGCCGAACCGCGGCTGGCGCGGCGGCGGCTTGGCATCGACGAGGCGGAACGAGGAGTCCTCGGCCCCGGCGACGAGCGAGTCGTCAGCGGAGGTGAAGTCGAAGACGGAGTCGCGGGAGGCCGCGGCGAAGGCGGCGGGGCCAGCGGGGTTGCGCGTCCAGTCGGCGATGCGGCCCAGCCTGTCGGAGCGGGAGAAGGGCGCGAAGGGGATGGAGGCGCCCCCGCCCAGAGATTGTGGAATCGCCGGCACGTCAGGAGGGCCCCATCCGTCGGGATTGGAGGGGACGACGCCCACGTCGAAGCCCATGGTTGCGGCGGCGGCGGCGGCGATGGTGGACTGGATCCGGAGGTTAGAGGTGGCGGTGGCGGCGGCGCGGGTGGGGTTAGGGAGGGAGGACGTCGCTTTAGGGTTTGGGAGAAAAAATTTCTAATATATTTGATGAAGTGTTCGGGACTTCGGGCTTACGGGCTACGGGCCTACGGCAGGCCTGATCTATGGCCCACAACCAAGAGTCCGTTCTGGGGGTCCACATGTCGTTTCGAACATTGCGGAGTCCTGTGCAGTGTTCGGGCTTACGATGAAGGCTGTATACTGCGTTCAAAATGCACATCTAGCTAACGCGAGTACATGTAACATTTCTATGAGAACTCATTCTCAACAGAAGCGAAGAATACCATCAGTTCAGCATAACTGTCCTTTACAAATCGATGGTGTCCATTCACTCGCTACCATTAGCTGCCGAGTTCAGAGGCTCAGCGCAGAACTGAAATGGAAGAAAGCCCCCGAGGCATGGCACAGGCTCGGCACAGTACAGAAGAAACAAGCAGTGCAATTAAAGGAAATATGACATGAAAAATGCCTGCTCAATTCATCTTGTTTCAGACACAGGATCATACAGTCGCCAAATCAAGTCTCGTTCTCATGTGCATTTTTGTTTGCTCAGACAGTAACACAACATCGCTACCACGAACTGCCCCGCTTCCATCCCAAATTGTGATTTGTGATAGCGCCATACATGGAACAACAGAACACAGTAGATACAGCATTTGACAATTCATAATTCAGCTTGACCTCATGGGGCATGATCATTACATGCACCCCAGCGCTTATTCTTGCTTTAAGAAGAAAATCATTGGCTAAACTTGGAAATGCTCATTATACTCATTCATTGTCCTTGCCTTCAGTGTGATCCTGGATTTGGCCTGCATCCTTAGTAGGTGAATTGGGATCCTCAGCAGGCGAATGGACACTATCTGCAAGTCAAAAGTGATGCTTGTAATAATTAGAACATACACATAACATAAAGCACTGCTTGCTCGGTATCATAGGATATGGGGTAACCTTCATTCTCAGCAGATTCACCAAGAAATCGACGTGCACGAGTTTGTTGTTGAGTAGGCTGAAACAAGATTGAGAAACATCAAACAAATGGATTTTAGATTATTATAGTACCGAATATGCCATGCAATGCAAGTTGACTTCAAAACTATTACCATGTCCAATGCAAAAAGAAACGTTATAAGCTTCACAACAGAAAGATGAATTACAAACATGAAGAAAATGTGCCAGTTAAGTGGTGTGACTGTTGGCCTCAAAACTTGATGCAAAGAGAGATGTGTGATCTCTTTGAGTTATCACAAAGACCACAAAGAATCCTAATCATACAGGGTTGCACTTCTTACTAACGGTAAAAGGTACTTCTTACAAGAAATGAGGTTAACTTTTCAAAAAAAAAACGAGGTTCAATTTCTGCACCTGTAATTTTGGTCGAAGTGCTTCGAGCGGTCCTTTAGGTTTTTGAGGGTTTCCTCCTTGCTGCAGGAAGAAAAGGATCGAGTGAATAAGATTGTACTGTCAAAATAGTTGTCCAGCGACATGGCACAAAATTTAGCGTTCGCTTTTTCAGAATATCAGGGGAGTACCTTCCCCAAAGCCCAATCAGCAGAATCAAAGTATGCTCGCTCATGGTCCTGGTATGAAATTTAACATAGGTAAGAGAACATGGACATCGATAAAATTAATTAACTTCTTTGACTGGTTTATGTATCTATGTAAATTGTGTAAAAGGCCCTGATGTTTAAAGTCAATGAAAGTAACCTTGGAAATAAGTGGTGTCTTTCTGGGCATTATTCCTCCGTACTTTTTCTTGATTGCTGCTTCCTGCAAATACTCGGATAAGTCCCATTGTATAAAGGTATAGTAGTCTTGGAGTCTGTGTTGGGGCTTGGTAGGGACGGGGGGTTGTACAACCATGGAAATTGCTAAAGTGATAGAGGTTGCAATTTTCACAAAAGACAATACCTCTTGTTGTGGTGAAGGCATACCATCTCTTTCATTCTGATCAGAAGCTTTTACTTTCTCGTCAGAAACATCTCCTTCAGGCCTCACATCACCGGTTGCAGCATCAGATGGTTTCTCCGACATACTGTACTAAAAAATGTTCAGACCAGCTGCAAGCATATAAATCTATTATCAGATAATATATCCTGAAGCCACCAAAATAATCCGGCAAATGCCCAGGGAACCAGAGTACAAAAGATATCAGAATTAGATGTTGGAAAACATTGTCTCATGCTTCAAGATTTTGCAGTTACTAATACTGAATTTAAAACTAGGATACCATATCTTCCACAAGTTTGTTGGTCAATCTGGTACCAGTAGAAGTACGAAACTGTATAAATGGCATTTTTTCTTGAACCAGATCTTTGTCCTTAAAATGACAAGAGAGCAGACCAACCTGGACTCTAGCAAATGTCCAGAAGTTATTTCCTAAGACAAACTTATGAAAAAAGTGCCCTCACACACTCGTGGCCTAACAGGCTGTTGAAAGTAATCTTGACTAGTGCATCTATTGCTGGTAGTAGCAGGCAGTAGATGGCAATTAGTGGTTGTAGCAAGCTGCAGCATGGTGCACTGCACTTGCTGCATATGCTGACTAGCAGTAGTAGCAAAGTTGCATTTTGGCAACAATAGCAAGTAAAAGTCAAATTGGTATTGACTACTTTGAGGAGCATACATGATCATTATAGTTGGATCATGATGTCTCTAGTTTCCTAGGTGTTGCTTAGTTATAAGTTGAAGTTGTATAAGTAAATTAGGAATTTACTACTAGCTAGTGCTTAGCTAATGGTGAGTTGTCATTATGTATGAAGGTTTGTAAGTCCTATAAAAGGACATACACCCCATAGTTTATGTAACCTTTGTGAGTTGAATAAAGAGACATTACTAGCTCCATTGGTTCCTCTCCTCTCATCATCTTTCCTCCAGCCACAAAGAGAGAGTGAGTGTGTGAGAGTGTGGCTGGCTGGCAGGTTGCCTTAGAGGACTGCCAGGGTGTAGGGTGTAGGGTGTAGGAGTTGCCGGAGCCGGAGGCTTGTTGGCTAACCGGAGGCAACCATAGGCACTCTAGAAGGGGCTGATCAAGTGGATCAGTTCTAGATAGGTTGCTGCGGCAACTAGTGTGTGTTTCTGCGTGAAACAAGGGTGTTGGTGTGTATCTTTGGTAGAGTGAACTGGGCCAACACAGGCTGCCACATGGCTACATAGAACCATCTAAGATTCATAGCATAAATGTTAACCTGTTAGTTAAGATACAAAGCTATAAGCAGGAATCCTCAGCAAGATCAAGTTGATAAAGATACACGATAATTCAATAACGGTTACCTAATTATAAACACATAACTTGCATTAGTTGTAACAGTGCTCATCAATGCAATAGTTGAAAAATATAAAGGCTGAACAGACAAGCAGAAAACTTAACAACAACAACAACAACAACAACAACATAGTCTTTTGTCCCAAGCTAGTTGGGGTAGGCTAGAGGTGAAACCCAAAAAGTCAAAAAAAAAACAGAAAAGGAGTTAGAGGAAAGCAGAAAAGAAAGCAAAGATCACGGCTCAGGCACATTAATTGCTAGTCTCCAAGCGCTCCTATCCATAGCTAGATCCTTAGAGATATTCCACTCTTTAAGGTCTCTAATAACCGACTCGTCTCAAGTTAGTTTGGGTCGCCCTCTACCTCTCTTAACATTATTGGCCCGCTGTAGAACCCCACTATGCACCGGCGCCTCAGGAGGCCTCCGTTGGACATGTCCGAACCATCTCAACCGATGTTGCGTCAATTTCTCCTCAATTGGTGCCACTCCGACTCTATCTCGAATATCTTCATTCCGTATCCTATCCCTTCTTGTGTGACCACAAAACCAACGCAACATACGCATCTCTGCTACACAAGCAGAAAACTTAACATGATAGCTAAATAGTAGCATAAAAAGACGGTCTCCTTTGGATTGAGTACAAATATATATATATGGGACTCTACTTTGTGACTCGTGAGTACAAGTTACTGCTGACCATTTCTAACTCTTTTTAACCAAACAGCAGGGGAGGCCCCTATACTTCTATAAAGAAGAATATGTACAGGTCTCCATTTCTATCTTATTGCATGGCAACTAAAGAACAATCTGGCAAACTACCTGAGGCAACTGTGTTGTAAATTTGGTTTTGAACTGCCATTGTGTTACTCATACTACAAATGGAGTAGCTAGAGATGAGGTTTTAAACAGTGCATGTGGTTAATGAACAAAACAGCACACAAATTCAACTTTGTCATGTGCAATACCATGGTAAGAAACTCGCAATACCATACTAAGTAGAACGATTCACCAATCATAATATGAAGTGAAGGCACTCCCTTCCTAGTGCTATTTAACCACTGATATAAGAAATCTCTCATTGACAACAGCCAAGGCATAAGAAATGTATAGGAAATCTCTCATTGACAAGAGCCAAAGCAAAATCCTGTTTCATTTCATAAATCAGTGTTTAACCTTAGTTCATAAACTACCATATCAGAGATACATATACATCACCGTGATGAAATAAGGTTAATGAGTAGAGGACATTAATCACCACTTTACAGCAGCGTACAAAACATAGCAATATGACCGCACAACAAAACCCACTCAATTGCCCTGGTCTACGTTGAGACCACCCAATCACCAGCTGTGCAGGTACAGTACAACTGCAGCCGCACTTCGATCAAGTCGTGTGGGCGTCAGCTGAGATCCACACACTTCGCGCGCTGAGGGAGAAGGGCCTAATCGACTCGGACCAGGACCATGGACGGATACATTAGATTAGCGAGATCTCTTAGATTAACATCCCACCATTCCGCAGGGTGGGATTCCTGATTGATTGGTCACAGCAGTTCAAAAATCTCCCAGAACAGAACATATTCCCTGAAAACTCCACCCAAATCCAACCAATTTTGGGTTCCTTACCGGCAAAACCAATCAATCCCAGGTACGGATCGATCTCCACTCGACGCCAACCCAATACGTTTGTGGAGGGGCGAGAACGAAAAGTACCTTCGCTGTGGCTGGGTGCTCCGGCGTGCTCCGGTGGCTGGACACGGGTTGACGACGGGTTCGGCAGCGCGCCGCGGGCGGAGAACAAGAACGGCGGTGTGGCTCGCTGCGCGATGCTCTCAGAAATTGCGCTTTGTGGTCTAGCTTGCTCTCCCATTTTCTCCTTTCTTACCTTTTTTAGAGGATTCTCTTTACCGAGATGCTTTAGGATTTTATTTTGACTGTTTTTTTTCTTTGAGAACATCGCCTGCTAATTAGGCTTTTGTTTTGAGTTTTGACGGATAGCGTGAGCGTTTTCGGGCTGGCTGGCTGGCCCGAAAAAGTCCCGGTTCTTTTTGGGCTGGAAATATTACCCTGGGCCTGGCCCAATATGGACTATGCAGCTGGACTATTTTTATTTTCACAAAATAATTTATTTTGGAAAATAACTGTTGTGGCGGGGTCAGAGCCGTTTGCTTCGGCTCCTGTCTGACATTTTTCTCCACTGCTGCGTGGGCACTGTCTTCTGTTTTCTAACTTCGTGATTACTATGTCGCCCAGTGCATTCCTTCAGAGCGCGACAATTGGGCCCGTAGGCTCCCAGTACAGATCGCCGAACATGTCCACCAGTACGCTTATTGGACCCTTTGTTCAATCAACTTCAGCGTTTGCTTGGTCCTGTGCCAGGTTATAAAGTACTGGTAAGTTGTAATGGAAAGTTTTGAGGTCATTGTCAGTTTCAGAAATCTCAACTTCAAATCGGAATTTGTTATAATTCACAGAACATCAGACATTTCACGATGGCATATACAACACTTACACTGTCATTTGGAGAAAACTATTCTTACTTGATGGACGTGATCTCGTCATTTTTAAGAACCACCGCAAGCAACACATGCGCTCAGTCGTCACTCAATTAGCCCACTTTTTGCACTGAAACTGGTTCCATCAATCAGCGTGGAATAATAGAATCGACAGAGGAGAGAATTCAATAGCCACTGAAGAGTATCAAGATATTTTGGACGAAAGTTACCAAATCAAACATCAGACTATACCAGAACATACTATTCAGACTACATAACAAATCAGTCTTATTTGGGAAACGGAAGTAGAAAGACCGATAGGATGTTGCATTGCAATTACAAGGTTTTTATTTGTCCATCATTCGATGCACAGCCAGAGGCAAAAACTCGCCAACCTAGTCGAAATCAGAATAGCAGCATTATGGGGGTGATTGTGATGCAGATAATGGCCAAGGTCGCAATAATCGATCCCTGCTCAAAGGCTTTGCCTAGTCCTCCCACCCTGGTGAAGTGCTGAAAAGCAAGATACCCGGCTATGGCCAATGACAGTACTGCACCACCTTGAGTTCCCCTGTAAACAGAAACTGGGAATCAGAGCACACGAGCAAAAACTAGTGATTTTTTTGTTCTAATAGCAAAGAATAAGCAACAGCTTTTATAAGGGGACGAGAATACAAAATTCTGCATGTGGTACAATTCGTAATCAGAACATCAACTGAAAACAAAGAAAATGTGTACTGGTTCTCTATAATTAAAAGTTGATCAGAGACATACATGGGTTGATAGGTGCTTGTTGTTATAGTTATGTTCACACACAACACAGTTCGGTCATATGGTGGAAATGTGCTTACCTGGCTAGTTGCACTGAAAATGTTTGTATATTTTAGTTGACAAAAAGTTGTGAAAATAAAGGCCATAAGGATATGCATCAGAAATGTCAGTATTAGCAGATGAATACAGGCTCTAGATGATAAAGTTACTGCACTTGTTAAGAAGAGGATAATGTTGAAATGTTACATACCTCAGATTCATCAATTGGTAAGGAGCAACACTCACAAGGAGCATTGTTGACAGTGGAAGCTCCAGTTCACCTAAGGGGTAGTCAGATGTAGTTATAAGCAACTATAGACTTATAACACAGATTGATTCAGAATCTACACTACAAAGAAGTGAACTGTCTACAAATTTGGTGTAATAGAATTATGATCTAATTATGTCCCCATTCCCCATGTTCCTTTCTGCTTCAACTTTGTAGGAATACGTGCAAAAAGTAATGACAAATGTTGATGTTGGAGGTTTGGCCACAAGGCCTGAACTATTTATGTAAAAGAAATGTAAATGCTGCAATGCCTCACAAAGAATGTGTGAACTTCTTTATTAGCATGGCAAAAAGAAACTTCACCACGTATGTTTTTAAGAATGGTGTTCGTTACTCTACCTGGAATGAAGAAGAACAAGCGCACCAACAGAGCAAGAAAAGCAGTCCATTGGCCACAATCACCCCTAGAAACAGAAAAAGATGTTGGTACATAAAATAAGGAGGCATCAATATAGAACTTCAATTAAACTAAGAAACATCTATAGTATATTGCAGACAAAGGAAGACTAAAAAACCAAGGTATCAGTTACTCTTTCAACATATAGCAAAATCTTACTTGATCCAGAGATTACGCTGCAAGGTGCTTGCAAAGCGAAAAACGGCACAAGAAAATATTTGTGTATGGCTGTTCCTTTAGCAAGCAACAGCACTCTGCAAAAGACAAAAGATTGGCATTGCTCAAATAAAAATCTTACAGGGTACTCAGAAATTATAATGAGTATGTGTTTCACAATCCCAGGTGTGTACTAAAAAGGTGTGTAGCTGAGTTTACAAAAAGACTATCTTTGTGCCCATTTCATTCCATCTTTTTACATGGCTGTACAGGTGTCCATCCTAGGGGGAATAGCGTGGATTACATGCACAGATCTAACAACTAATCAAATTATAATGAAGATTGCCTTTGCATTAATTAAAGTTTTTACATGCTAGTTCATCCTCTTCATAATATGTGCATGTCTAGTAATCTTTGAGAGATCAGAAGCACAAATTAGATGCGCAGGCATGCTAAGTCAGTGTTCGTGCCAAGAGGATCAAACTCTGGTATCATTAATTCATCATATCAAAGTCTAAGTATTTGCAACATCAAATAAAATTATATAGATCACATTTCAAGGCAATCCCCTCATATCTTTTCACGTTTGTTTTTCACTAGATCGAGTGAACACTAGTTCGTAGTGCTAGCTAGAGTGGTGGCAGCATCTGCTGATGCCAGGTTCTCTAACTCCTGTATCAGAAGCTCAGGACCGGTAAGTGATCAGAATAACAAATGTTTCTGCCCTCTTCCAACAACATGGGACATCTCGCAATCCTATACAGTTATCAGCAATGCCAACACTAGCTCGGGATCCTCAGGGGCAAAATAGCGAACAGATGCAGCGCAAACAAACAAATGAGATGGTATTGGATCGCATACACATCCACTCTACCAGAGAGTGGGAAAATGAGAGTTTTTCGTGCGTAGTATGACGGAAAGATACTTTTGGGTGGCGGGATGGGAGGCACTCACGCGCTGGCCCCGGCGGAGATCCACTGCATCGTCCGCGCGCTCAGGTACGCCGACGAGTGGCACACGGCGGCTGCCCCCCAGCGCCGGCCCGGCAGGCCCGCGCCCAGTGGCTGCGGCTTCAGGGGCAGCGAGGCGCATCCCCTGCACAAATGCACACCACCACGGCACAGCTCGGATTAATCACACGAAAGACGAGGCGCAAAGGTTCACCGAGGGCGGACGGGCCCCCCACAGGCCACAGCCTCACCTGAGCGTGTCCGGCGTCGCCGTCCGCAGGGCGACGCGCGCGGCCGGAAGAGAGCCGCGGTTCCCGGCGGCGCGCACCCTCAGCCGCGGCGGCGGGCGCCGCGATCGCGAGGCGCATGGAGAGTGACATTTCGCGCAGGCTGATTGATTGATTGATTGCCGCTGCTTGCGGTCCGGCGCTGATGTGTGATTGTCTGTAGTGGTTCTAGAGCCTCGGAGAAGCGCTGTTCGTGCTCGCAGCCTGTGATGTGAATGTGATGCCGCTGCCTTGTGCCCTGTGTTGCGGTGGGCCGGTGGATGACAGGCGATGCCGCGATGGGCAGGCGGGCGAGCGAGCCCGCGGGCGGCCACGTGTTGAGGGGGGCCTTCCCGTCCCGAGCCGTGCCGTGCCCGCCGCGCGGCGCGGCGCGCGGGGGAGACGACGCTCCACGAGGGGCCGCACGCTCCCGTCGCGCGCCACGAGAGAGGGGAGGGGACGGGGCGGACGGAGCGCGGCCGACGCTGTTGCTTGCCCTGCCCGCTTGGTTCGCGGGGCGCGCGGGCGCCGTGTGGGACTCGGCTCGGGCTCGTGTGGCTCCGTTGGATCTGCCGCGCGCGGCTGAGTGAGTGCGGGCGGACTCGGCGAACTGATCGCGCGCCGAGACAAGGGCGGCCTGGCGTGACGGGCGCTTCACGGGGGCGCGAGCGGGAGGGGTCGGCGCGAGTGCGTGAGGCTTTCTTGGGTGGTGCTGGCTTCGGCGGTGGCTCCGTAGGTAAAAGGCCGGGTTTGGATGTGATTTCGGTGTGCAAGCAAAAGGGCGTGCTTTTCCCGTGCCGATGTTGCGTGTGGTGTACAGAGGGCTTGGAACGGTGATGTCGTGATGAGAGCCGGAGGTTTTCCTGCCACCGTGCCATGGGCGCAAGCGAAGCGATGTGCAGGACGTGTGAGTGAAAATTGTGCTGTTCATGTGATGCGATTCGCCCGTGGATGCAGCTGTAAAGCATTTGGACAGATCCAATTGCAGTCGGTCGTCGTCCTTCAGTCAGTGGCCTCATTTGCTAGCGGCCTTGCCCACCAAACATGAAACACGAAAGGTTCGTTAGGCCCATCATAGCTAGGATTCTCCAGGCCCAATTTTGGTTTGGGGCTGGAAGCCAAACCTTGGTTGAATTACGATTCTTTCGGCCCATGAGTGTAAACCGTTTTCACTGGCTGAAGTCTGAACAGACCGGCATCTGAAAGTTACGGCGTAGTACATGTGGAGGTCAGTCCAGTAAAATTCGGCATTTATTTGTTTGGTAGGAAACATATGACTGTTATTTCGGGTGCACAAATTTACAGTGGTTGTAACTGCAACACGTAGAGTCGTAGACGTCGATTGTCCATGGATGTTCAGGGAAAGAAGCTGTGCCAACCTGCAATAACGGCTAGCTTGAAGGTTCATTGCAGTCTCTTTCAGAAAACAGTCGCGTCACGGCTAACCTGCAACCTGTTCAGGGAAAGATGTTTCACTCGTGTCACTGAGTCACTGTCTGCCACTAAGACAGTCTCTTTCAGAAAAGCCAGTTTGCTTTCTTACCGTTCCTCACGGGTGCAATGCAACATGAATCCCAAAGTGGCCGAACGCTGATTTGCAAAAATATCATGAGGGGACTAAGACGAAGTATTGCTTGCGTGGCATCCCAGAGAAATCTGAAGAAAAATCCGCAACCACCACAAAATCCAGAGCGCCCAATCACCCTTCTCCAAGGAGATTCCTAGCCTCAGCCACTGCTACCTCATCTGCTTGAGGCTCCCATTGCGCCAAGTGTTCCAGCATCCCAGACGCACCAATGGCATCCAAGCAACAGATTTTTCTGCAGCCTTTGACAGCACTCAAGATAGATTGCAGGCACCGGCGTTTCCCTCCATCGCTTTAAATACCTTGGTCGTCTCCAGACATCTCAAGCCATCTGCGAGTCTCACCACTTCATCAACCACAAGACACCTCGGTGTTAGCAGCGCAATGGCGACCAGCACCATGGCCCTCTCCTCCACGGCCTTCGCCGGCAAGGCCGTGAACGTGCCATCGTCTCTCTTCGGCGAGGCCCGCGTGACCATGCGCAAGACCGCGGCGAAGCCCAAGCCGGCCGCCTCCGGCAGCCCGTGGTACGGCCCAGACCGCGTGCTCTACCTCGGCCCGCTCTCCGGCGAGCCCCCGAGCTACCTGACCGGCGAGTTCCCCGGCGACTACGGCTGGGACACCGCCGGGCTGTCCGCCGACCCCGAGACCTTCGCCAAGAACCGCGAGCTGGAGGTCATCCACTCCCGCTGGGCCATGCTCGGCGCGCTCGGCTGCGTCTTCCCCGAGCTGCTCGCCCGCAACGGCGTCAAGTTCGGCGAGGCCGTCTGGTTCAAGGCGGGCTCCCAGATCTTCAGCGAGGGCGGCCTTGACTACCTCGGCAACCCGAGCCTGATCCACGCGCAGAGCATTCTCGCCATCTGGGCCTGCCAGGTCGTGCTCATGGGCGCCGTCGAGGGCTACCGCATTGCCGGCGGCCCGCTCGGCGAGGTCGTCGACCCGCTCTACCCCGGCGGCAGCTTCGACCCGCTCGGCCTGGCCGACGACCCAGAGGCCTTCGCTGAGCTCAAGGTCAAGGAGCTCAAGAACGGCCGCCTCGCCATGTTCTCCATGTTCGGCTTCTTCGTCCAGGCCATCGTCACCGGCAAGGGCCCGCTCGAGAACCTTGCCGACCACCTCGCCGACCCCGTCAACAACAATGCCTGGGCCTACGCCACCAACTTCGTGCCCGGCAAGTGAGGCGTTGATCCCAAACTGTTGGATATGCTGTAGGGTGTCCGGATGTGAGCGCGCACTGGTTTCAGTTTGTACCATGGTGTAAATTACGAGGGTTCAACCGAGAAGGAATTGCAGTGTTCATTGTCTGATTGTATTGTATCCCATCCAACCCAGCTCGTCTTTTTTTCTTTGCTTTCAACCGTTGATTTGCTTGAGCAATCGCGTGCGTGCACAACCCAGCACCTGGTCGGTAAATCCTGAAGGTGAAGAGCCAGTGATTTTGCTCGCGATGGGATTTGTTGAGCTGGAGTGTGCTAAACAGACAAAGGCACCCTGAAATTTGCAGTGTTTTCCGCTTCGAGAGTGGACAAAGGGCGACGAAGCTGACGCTTTTTGGTTGTGGAGAGCGAGGCTAATGGAATATATGTTAGGATGTTTAGATGATCAAGAATCCCTACTCCATTAGCCTACAATAATTTGGGACTGACGGAGGAGAGCTCTAGATGCTATGCTAGATGCGGCAACGGAGAGATTACTGCATCACAGTGTTGGTTAATCCACAGATCACAGGGGATACGGAAACTCGAAAAGGATATTTATCTGCTCCGTTGCCGTACGTTTCCTGTATGCTGAATTACACTTCAGACATCTGCTTATTACCTGATGGAAGTCGTGGCGCTAACACCGTATACTATGTTTAACACTACTTTTCAAGACGTCAATATTGTGGTTACATAATTCTAAATTTTTGAGAACCTAACCCCTAAACGTTTAAATAACGCGGGAGCTGACCTAGCCTCTAACCCCTTTAGAATTCTATCTTTTTTGTTTCCGTGGCCTGTGCAACCCATTCTACTAATAATCCTTATATTGGGAAATGTAAAGTATCCCGTTATACGGTTATAGCTGATTTCCCCGATGACTGCATTCGAGCTATTGGGTACTGAGCAGCTGAAACTTGATATAATCAGGAGACGAGATTCTGACATACTGTGATATCCTTACGTTTTTGCTTGTTTTCCTTGGAAATTAAGTGAAATTATGACCAATTATTTGTCGTGCTCTTCGGTCTGCACTCCGTACACGCAAATGAAAAGTTATAATTTTAGCACACAAGCTTTTAAATGGGTTGTTTGATGACTTGATGCGCAGTATAAACAAGTTTGCACACACCCTTTTCGATGGAAAACTGTAGCACTCCATGATCTACGTAAAGCATAGCACTCAACGGCTCAACGCCAAAGGACGCCAGACGCTAGCTGTCAGAACTTTCAGTTTTTGGTACAGATTAACGTCTGGCTTGAGGAAAATCCGCGAGGTGTATGCGTCAGCTCTCTTCGTTAGGGCAAGCCCAACGCGGGCATATAACAGGAGTGGCCTGGGGGCCGTGTTTCACAACTCCCGGGAGAAAAAATCTCCCAATGAAATCTTATATGCATTGAGTAATAAACGAAGTCTATTTGCAAAACCCTTTTAGGGATGGGTGCAACTTTGCGCGACGAATCTAATGAGCCTAATTAGTCCATGATTTAATACAATAATTCTACAGTAACTATCCTCTAATCGTGCGGTGAAAGGCCTTATTAGATAGGTCTCGTGAAATAGTGCAATGCTGTGAAGATAGTTTTGTAAACTGACTTGATTTAATACCCTAAAATATTGGTCAAAGTGGCTGGAGAAATTTCTCCAACCCCAAAGAAACACGGCCCAGGTAAAAAAGCATCGCCACATAGATATGGATGATCTTGAGCTACTACACATTCAATGCAAGCTACACAACTTTTGTTGCATATGGCCCCATAGCTCTACCTCTATTCTTCACCGCACATCACTTTTACTCTCATAGAATATGCGGTCCCCATTTGAGGCTAGTGTAGCTTCTGCAGGTAACTATTGCCATCTACGAGGCACCTGCTTTTTCATCCGAGCCTAGTTGGCCTGACGGAGCACCCAACGAGGTACCGCGTTGGGCCTGCCCTTAGTGCTGCAAATCAAACCGACTACTCACGCAGCTCAAACGCTTTTTTTAACTTTTTTCGAGGTTTTTTTTAGTTCACAAGTACTGCCTTCTAGAGGTCAGCATTGGAAATTTTGACACGCACGCCTTCAGGCAGATCCAAGAGCCATACATGTCTAGCTAGCTCAAAATATAAACCAAATTCTAGCTAATCCATGAGCATCCATGTTGGAGCGCCGGTTGTCACGAATTAGCTCAAAGGTTTGAAGGGCTTGTTGCCTGCCCTAATTTCTTGGATCACCTTGCCATAATGTCCCAGTGCATCGCCTTTGAAGCTCCTGACCACGTTCACGCAATCAGTCGCCATTCTGACTCTCCGCACGTGAAGATCGTTGGCCAAATTCAAGCCCTCTTTGCAGGCTATCGCCTCAATCGTTTCAGCTTCCGTCAGACTCACCGTGACCTGCGTAGATGCTCCAAGGAAGTTACCTTCTGAGTCCTAACAACCACTGCCACCGTGCCGAAGTTTGAGTTCTTGGAATTCGCAGCATCGACATTGATCTAGACTGTCCCGAGTGGTGGGGGGGGTCCATCGATAGACAGCTCCTAAGCTCGGCTCCTTCTTCTCCACTGATGTGTCAACCACATTCAGATCATCAATGAATCTCTCTATGAAGACGTGAGAGTAGACAACTGGCTTTGAAATATGTTGTAAAAGATTGCCTTCCTTCTCGCATACCAAATCGCCCACAGTGTCACCACGACTTGTGTAATCTCTTCATGCTTGAGTTTTGTTAGTAAACCACCCTCTTGCATCTGGTTCTTGGAAGGTGCAAAGTGCTTTCACTGCCCCTTGCACTCCAGAGCCTAGACACACTTTTGAACTAACGCATCTCAAAGGCTATGGCCCAAAAATTGCAAGAGCCGACAAGTCTCCAAAAGACCCACCACCTCTGTAAGTGAACCTACCTAGTGCACGAGACAAGAACCTGGAGTTTTCACGCCAGGCCCAAAACTCGTCGATGGCATAGTGCTGCCCCAAACCAACCTAGATATCTCTTTTCAAAAAAAAAATTCCACGTCTACACGACTACGCTCCACACCAACCATCGGAAAATTATTTAACCTCTTTTTTCTTATCAAACTTCTATGTTTGAAATTTGTCATATGGTAGATAAATAGCTAATGCAAGGTCAAATACCAAGTCAATGGTACATACATATTTGATCCACTAACTCAACATACATATTGACCCTCGCAAAATATTAGCTCGTCTATCCAAAATGTTGACAATTGAGGCATGTGTGAGGTGGGGGGAATAGGGAGCAAGCCATCTATCCATATATATGACTGCCATAAAATATTAAATCAGTATATATAAAATATTGCCATGACATTTGTAATTTGTTGGATCAATAGTAAGAAAATATCAGATGGTGCTCATGGCGGGAGATTGGTGGATTGCAATGGTTAAATTAAATGTACCTAGTGGTTTCAAAATTAAACGTTTCAACCAAACTTGTAAAAGACATGTATGAGCCCCCACAACCATCCATGTTATACTAAATGGTGGTCTCACTTGCCTGGAAAAAAGTTAAGGGAATAGTTTGGCATGTGTTGTAGAGAACAACAATTCCTCCATGACGTCGCTTGCTCAAAAGTCAAGACCACCGACAAATTGGATGTCCGATGCGATGGAGACAAGGGGAAGAGTTAGGCCCAAGGCACCTAAGTTTTCACTAAGAAATTAGAAATGCAACTAAATTTTAGTGTTATTTGTGAAAGAATCAACGGGTATGCCGAAGTCATAGACACACGGGCTAGGTATGGTCCATGAAGCCCAATAAGAGAAAAATACAATGGCCATCATAGGTTAAGAGTTGACAATAGGTGAGCACAACAAACAAAACTAGGGCAAGCCGAAAAAACAAAACTAGGGCTCATCTATCATAATTGGGAATAGCTTTAGGCATGGCATTATCAAGTTCAAGCATTAGCAATCAGCTTTAGTTGAATGTGGATGCGGATTTTATTTTTGGTGGCAGTTAGATTGACGTATATTAAAAACACAATGACATGGGTTTAGGAGTGAGAGGGGATAGGAACTTTAGGATATAACCGACGCGCTAGGATGGAGATATAGAATTGAAAAGGTGGCACTAGAGGTAATGCAACAAGCATTGGTGCGCTATGTTTGGACCAGAAGACAAGGTAAACTTAAAGCAAGGACGCCATGTAGCACTCAACCTACACAAATTGTAAGGTACATTTTGCACACGAATTATATGAATGGCATAAGGCCCCTTGGCTTTCAACTAAATAACATGGACGTGAAGGGAAGGAAAGACAATGTGCACATCTTAGACATGTCGATATACATGAGTTGTGTTTGAGAAGGGTTTCAAATATGAAAACCACAATGGGGTGGTGAAGTCATGGAATACGGCTAGGTTAGAGTAGGTAGGACAATATATATGAGGTATAACGTGGTTGAGAAAAAGAAATCGAATATGGAAAGTACTCTAAATGGATGGGAGAGACATGGGATACAACTCAAGCTAGAGTAGATGGGACAATATAGATTGGTCCTTACATTGTTTGAGGACAATGTTCAAATATGAAATGTCCTGCATGATGGTCGAGCAATAGTACATAACAAAATTAATATATTATGCACTAGATCGACATATCAGAAAACAAGGCTAATATGTGATTAGGAAACTCCGTAACAGATTTATCTGAAAGCAGTGCTAGAAACGACTTACTTGTTTAGATGATCTTTCCATCAAGCTTGCCAAAAAGATCCTGGCTATCTCCCCTACCTGGTGCACCAACTCTTCAAGATAAATAGTTCGAATGTAATATCATATTCCAATTAGAAGTTGAAGCCATGAAGCCGGCTAATTCCTTCTACCATTGTTATCTTAGTGTCCATCTTGTGATGCAACAAATGTGTTCATCTTATAATGCACTTGTTGTGAACATAGTTTGGTAATGTTTTATGATCCATGATTTCACATATTTCAACTAATACATGTTTAAGAGTTAAACAAATCTATGTAATGTGCAAAAAGAGATGTGAGGAGTGTTATTGTATCGATTCATCTGCTCCTTTTTTTTGAATTTTCACCATGTTAGTAAACTTTATTCTCTTTGAGACTTGGTATGATCCTTGGCCAATTTAGATATAAACACCATTCGTTCTATTATCGCTCACTTATATTAGGTATCACATAACAACATATACCTATAATGTAAAGTGTCATTTAACCATAACTCAATTTAATTAACACCCCATATATGAAGGTTGTAGGTTCATAAACTTCAAGTAGGAAGGTCCTGCTAAAATTATCATCAATATCTCACCTAGCAATGCCATGGATTTGCTACACTTGTTGACAACTCTATGTTTTACCTTAGATGTTGAGTGGTGATGAAATTGCCATTTCTCCGGTCAAACAATACCATGTGTTGTTATCTCTACTTTCACGTACTTGTTTATGTCTAACCAAATCTATGTATAGTCTTATACTTTGCCTCGAATACAACGTAGCAATGAGATTGCCATTTTTTCGGTCAAACAATATCTTCAGTTGCTATCTCTACTTTGACACATTAATGTATACCTACCTAAATTCATGCATGATCTTATGTTTTGCCTCAAATGCAGAGTAGCGACGAATTTGTCGTTTTCCCAGTCAAACAATATCTTACGTTGCTATCTCTACTCTAGCAAACTCATTTATGTCTACCTAAAATCACGCATGATTCTCATTAATAAAGAAATATTTACACCCTATTAGTTATTCTCTATTTACGACGGACAAACTCAAATACACGAGTATACTAACACAAAGACAGCAAGAAATGGAGTATCCGTTTACGCGTTCCTTAGATGGCAAGTAATTATAATAAAGCTACAAATTTATCATCGAACATCAAACACCTCCTTACGCCAATGATCTCAAATTTAGGTACTCATTTATAGTCGTCGGAATAATAGGTGCGCAAACATTGGCAACGAGGAAGTATCCGCGTCTTACAAGATTACTTATTTACATTAGCCAAGCGTATAAACAATACAAATAAACTAAGACAAAAGTATGAAAAAATAACACATCTATTTACGCCTCCCCTCAAATGATGTGTACTAACGGCGTTGCCAAACTTGTTGTCAAATATCAACGTCTCCTTGGCACCAAGTACCCCAACTTTGGCACAACTAATTTACTCCTACCCAATAACGGGACGCTCGATAATCAGCCATGATGAAACATCCATGTTCATATAATCTACTTTTGATTTACGACGGTCAAACTTAATCAAACAATGCCAAATTTAATATAGCACAAAATAAAAATAGCAGGAGTACTTGCAAATCACACATGTGACCTACGGTAATTACCGCGTATTGTGTACGCCGTATAAAGACGGGCAGGAAAAGAGTTTATTGTGCCGTGTTAATCCCTTCTCCGTAATCCACCCAGCCAGCCTTCCGTCTAGCTATATAAGCTTGGCCGCAGCGGGGGAAGGGGAGGAAGGGTTTTGGAATTAGGCAGCGGCCGCCGTTGCGTGGGAGAGAGCAAAGTGAACCAAGCCGAAACCGAAGCTACCGCCACCACCAGCCGCCCACCGCAGCAACGCAGGGCCCTCGTCTCCCTGTTTCCGAGCCTGAGGAGGGGATCCCGGCGGCCAGGATGAGCGGCGGCGGCGCCGGAGGGAAGGGGGCGGCGGCGCCCGTCCCGGCCGGGTCCAGGAAGCTGGTGCAGAGCCTGAAGGAGATCGTGAACCGCCCCGAGGCGGAGATCTACGCCGCACTGCGCGAGTGCGGCATGGACCCCGACGAGGCGGTCAGCCGCCTCCTCTCCCAAGGTTCGGGCACGGCTTGCGCTATCCTCTCCCCACTCCCACGATTTAGTTCCTGTTTCGCTGTTCGTTTTCCTTGGACGCGCGGTGGAGTTGGCGGGCGCGCTGTTAGGGTTTAGAGGGGTCTTAGACCAGTTGGCTCTCGTCGATCTGAGACGATTCGTTGTCTTGGAGGTTGCAGTCTTAGCGCGCGGTCGGATTAGTGCGAGTCAGATGAACCTGTATTGACCCCCCCCCTCCCACCCCCAACTTGATATGTCCTTTACCCTTTTAGGGTTTCTGTTTTAGATTTCCTGCAAATGCTATCAGTAGCAAAGAGTTTCCTATTTTGGAATAGCACACAGCTATGCAGGTGGATTATGTTTGTGTCTCTCCTGTTTTTGTTCTTCCGTTTGCGTTTGTGGTGCAAATTGGCAGCGTCAGCCAGCCACTTCAGGAATGCTTGACTTTTTGTGGCTGTCGCTTCTGGGGAGGATTTACCTTTTTCTGATGGAATGTGATGATAGCGAGGAGAATGTGAATACCGGAAGCTTGGGAGAAAGGAAGACAAGTGTACCACATTAAGTTGGACCTTTTAGCGTTTCGATGCAGGAGGTGAACTGAAACTAGTTACAGGATTGTTTTGGTTCTTGTACAAGTTAGGAATCAGATTTGGAAAGGACAGTTGCGGTAAGTTTGGGTACTTAGTTTGGAAGGAACAGCGGTTGTAAATTTAGCTAGTAGGTTTGGAAAGAGTGGAGCCTTTAGACTGGGAAAGGATGCTGGAACTTACTCTTTTAGATTCTGTTTCCTTCCCTCTAATCAGATAAAATTAGGAGTAAACGTTTGCCCCCTTGGTAGGATTTGTTGAACATGTAAAAAAAATAGATCACTGGGTTGTCTTGGCTTCTTCTTAGTTTTATCATTTTATGTCATTTGCCAGTTCTGCTTATTATGATGATTTTTCTCTAGCTTTTGTCATGCTAACACATTTGCATTAGGACCTTTGAGCTAGAAATAATCTTTGCATGCTAACACATTTGCATTAGGACCTTTGAGCTAGAAGATTACTAAAATAACATATGCAGTGTTTGTAATCCTCTATTAATTTGTTATTTACTTATTTTGTTTGATAGATAAAATATTTCCTCACAGGACCTAGTCTACATTACATGTGCGTGGTCATGGAATGAAATCTACTTCTTACCTGACGTGGGACGCTGGCTTTGTTATAAGTAGTGTTTTGTTGAACTTGTGTCTTTGCTGGCAATGCAAATATATGTCTTCAATCGTCTGATCTTGGTACCAGTGCTTTGTATGCTGTTTATATCTATTATTAGTCTGTTTTCCTTTTCTATTAGTTTGCATTATGCATATGTGGCAGTGACACCAACATGGATTTGTTATATCAATGGGTCAAGCACATTTATGGACAATAATTTACCACTACATATTTTCTTTTCAGATACTTTTCAAGAGGTAAAGAGCAAGCGTGATAAGAAGAAAGAGGTCAGTTGACACTGATTTTCTAACTTTAATGTGCCTAACAGCCTGCAATGCAATTTGTTTGATGAGTATTGCCCTCCTTGTATTTGCAATCTTTTTGATACTTTATATTTATGAATTGGCAACCAGCCATTTTCTTGCACCGAATGGTTTCATTAGGTGAATACGGAAAGTGATATCTGTCTGCACTACCAATTCTTTCTTCTGCTGTGTCCCTTGCACCAAAAATTAGCATTCAACTGCACTTTGCTTATTTTTGAAAAAAGCTCTATTTTTAGTTGAACACTAGAACTGATATAGTTGAGGGGCATTTCAACAGATTAAAGAGGTTCCTGAGCCAAGACCTCGGTCAAATACTTCTACTAGTCGAGGCGTTAGAGGTGGCGCGGATCGTGGTGCTCGGAGCAATTCTGTGCACTCCACCTCAACTGGTAATAGAATGTGCCATTTGTACCTTCAAGCCTATTATTTTTTGGCTATTATTTCTTCTGACCCTCTTATCATTTCATTTTTAAAACTAGATAATGCAGCTCCAAGGCAACCAGTGTCAGGGCCTGGTGCAGCATCAATTAATTCCGGTCAGAAGCAAACAATCGCAAGGTAAGGGGGAAACCCCTGTATGATCCATTAAAAGGATAGATCTGTGCTATTTATATATATTTCTTTGTTGTCACACATATCTCACTTTCGCCGATTGACTAATTATTTTGTTGATTGACTAATTATTTTGCTGTTAGCATGTGATATGTCTATTTTTTATTACCATTTTGGTCATGCCATGTTGAGAAATATCCAAGGACAGCATGGTTCATTTATGCTAATTTCTTAGTTCAACTATTGCTATTTAGGTAGCTCATTTTCATTTAGATTTTGAAATTCAATTTTTGCAATCACATCATTTGTAGTATTATGTTTGATCGGAATCAACAGAATGATCTCAGTCCAGATGTTTGAATGATGAGAATTATTCTTACCTGCCAATATTTCCAGATTATTTGCTTTTTATCTACATCTTACTGTATATTTATATCCTCTCGTGTGTCCAGCAGTTCTGTGAACAAACATATGGTTGCTGATGGACCAGCTGTATCATTGCAATCGTCATCTGGGTTTCAGCATGGTTGGTCTGGGACACCTGGTCAGTTGTCGATGGCTGACATTGTGAAAATGGGTAGGCCTCAGGGTAAGACAACTTCTAGCAAACCTGTGGTCACAGCTGACAGAGGATATGCTGGACAATACCCATCTTTACCCAGCACAGTAAACCAGAATCTGAAACAATCTGGAAGCACCGTTCCGCTACCAGAGCTTGAGAAAGGGTTACCTCCTGCGCAAGACTCTGTTCAGGTTAAGAATCACAGTCATTCTGCTGCTGACAGCAAGCACACCTATGGGGGTGGTTGGTCTACGCAAGACGAACCAGCATCAGCAAACCAACTCCCTGAGACCTCTGGTGACCCATCCTTGTATGAGGCATCATTACAGTCATCTACGTTGGTTACTGATTTGGTTAATTCACATGAAAATTCAATCTTGGATGAAAGCAGCACAATTGCAATGAGACCAGTGCCTGCCTCTGAGAGACACTTGGAACTTGGTGAAGGTATTTCTGAATACAACGATGCAATGTCCTATCAGCCTCAGAAGTACTCTTACACAGAACATGAAGGTGAGTGCAGAATTAACTGTACATAAATCTGCTGACTTCTGAGCATCTGTTGGTTAACCATCTTAGAGGTCAATGGTTTTTCTTAAACATCTTTTCAATTTTATATAAAAAGCTATAGATAAGCAAAGCAGCATGATATTTAGAAGATGCCCGTTGGTATTCGACTTAATACTTCTCTAGGTTAATGCCATTGGGCAATGTTAGTCAGAGTCATGGAATAACTGGTCAACTGTAATTCAATATGGCAAATTAATACATAAGTCTATGTGGGTACTGTTAACTACTTTTATACAGTTTATATGGTTGTTCCGGATCTGTATTTCTCCCTGGGTCACATGTATTTGTGCCAATGGTAATTGTAAACATAATGAGGAAGGCACTGGGGACTAATAAAGGCCCAAGTACTTCATCGGAACCAAGAGGAATTAAATACAGCTAGCATTTATTTTAACATAATAGATACTGTAGTTATAACTGATTTAAAGAACAAATGTATGCAGCATAATATGCTTTGGACTTTCAAGTTATTCTTTGCTTTCCATAAGAAAGTGGGAACTGTTCTATGCTTCTAGTATTGCTAGGCCTGTCAAAAAGCATCCTGTGTGCCAGCTTCACATGCCGTTCTGTTCATTGGGTATTTCATGAATCATACTGTGCTATGGTAGCTTTGTCTTGTTTTTAGCATTGTACAAAATCGTTAGCATGGTGCACTGAGTTCTGATTCCTTTGGTAACTATGATTTATATGTTGCATCTTCTTACTGGCATTTCCTTGCAGTTGATGATTCCAGTGCTGATGTATCAGCAGCAGCAGCAAACTTCCAGACTTTAAGCCTACATAACGAGGAGTTAGCTGCACAAAAGGTTGCTGAAGATAACCCTGCAGTGATAATTCCTGATCATTTGCAAGTTACAAACACAGAATGTGTCAGTTTGAGCTTTGGCAGTTTTGGATCTGGTGCATTTTCTGGGCTGCTCCCACAAAAGGCCACTGATAACAATGTGGAGTTGCTTGTTCAAGAGGAATCTGCACCAGTAGATCAAATAGATGCAAGGTACGCTTCACTGCTGTTTTCTTTATTTGTGGCCCTGGCTTATCTGTTTCGGAAGGAATGTTTACATTGTGGAATTGCCTGTTGCAGGAATCAAGATTACTATGAAACCGGTGCAGTGAATGCATCAGCAGACGAAAATCTTGAGGCCATGATGGGGGCTAACATGGAGAACGTTGATGCGCCTTCTGTTTCACAGGCTAATGAGCAAAGGCAGGATATACTTGATCCATCTGGTCTTCAATATGACATGCCATCAGTTTCAAGTCACGCATACCCAAATAGGAACACTACGCAGCCCAACACAATGGAGGACCCACAAGGAAACAACCAAACACATACTCTGTCCCATTTGTCAAACTTGATGGTATGCTGGCTCTTCTTTCTATATTCCCCCCCCCCCCCCCCCCCCCCCACACACACACACACACACACAGATTGCTGGTAATTGATTGTTCTTCCATTGCCTCAACTTGTGTGTCTAGTGCTAGACTGCCTGCAAGGCGCAACATGTACTGTTTCATCTACAAAGTTAGCAGTCATAGATAAACATGTATAATGTGAAGGAAAGCTTCTTGAGTCGTAATATGATGCCAAATCCAGATGCACTTGCCTTCTGTAGCATTTTTGTAACATTTTCTGACTAACGCGAAGTATGTAGGATAGTGAGGGTTATATCACTGAGGCAAACTGCACTTAGGTTCCTCTGTAGTCTTTTCATCTTTAATGTTCATATCTTGGTTAAACTTGCCGGTTAAGTATATAGGCAGGTGCGCATTTTCAATGGCATGTCTTTGTATTGAAAACTTCATGCAACCTCGGCAATAGTCGAGTTTCGAAACGCTCAGAAACTCTTCCTGATTTTTAAACTGTTTTACAAAGGTGTAAAAGAGGTTAAGATGAACATACAATTGGCTGATTTTGAGAGTTAGAATATATTTAATTTAATAATTTTAATAACCTTGGTTAAGCTGTCTTAAGAAACCGTACTTTTAAGGAACAAATTTTAGAGAACCACACTTCTGATAGCTTAGCAATCAACAAGACTACATTTTTTATACATTTTGCTCACTCTTCAGTCTCCGAAAAGTGATAGCTGACAGAGTGCTTAAATGTGTGGTTTTGCGTCATGAAGTGTGCTTAAAAGTGTTGTGTGTGTGAGAGAGAAATTCTTGCTTAAATTGTAGTTTTGTGATACATTTATGCAAATAAAAGTGCAGTTCTCTGAAAATATTGCTTAAAATGTGTGTGTGCCACGTGCACGTGCCCCATTTATAGTTTTGATTGACAAAGGCAGCACGGGTTCGTTAAATGTAATCTGAGAATCGTGTTCTGGGTAATAGGATATATTTAAGTGTTGACTTCATGGGAGGTAATAGAAATATTGTCACCTTCTGTAGCAACTTATATCATATATAACTAGCTGTGAAAACTTTGGTGTTTTTTTAAGATGTTTGCTTTACCTTGTCTGCTCATTTGATTTTGTAGATTGAAGTGATTAGGGTGCATTTGAGATTCTTGTTTGCAATTTCAGAAAAAAATTCAAGTATCCTGCTATTATATGATTGCTTTGTAAATTATCCAAATGTTTGTTAAGGAAAGGCAATCTGGTAAACAAGCTTGTCCAGGGCCCTTGTGAGCATGCAGATGGTGGGGTTATATCTAAGAAAAAGCTTTAGCTGCCTTTGATAAATAGATGAGTAATCAAGTGATTCCTATTTATGTTTGATATAGACATCTTTGTTGTTTTGCACGCTCCCAAGACAACGCAAAACCAGTGATTTAATGGGTGGAAATATGATTTTTGCTTGTTAGTTGCCTCTGGCTATCAGTGTATGAACTTCGGATACAGGACTTAATTTGGAAACATCTTTGTAAGATGATGTGTTCTTGTTTAAATAAAGGAATGTAGAAAAAGGCGAAAGTCCTTACTCACCGTATAGTTTTTGCATATTTGTTATTGCTGTCTATTAAGGAATTCTTCAGCAATGCACATATGGACTAGCACTTTTTTTTCTA
This sequence comes from Echinochloa phyllopogon, assembly GCA_033239725.1. NCBI lineage: Eukaryota > Viridiplantae > Streptophyta > Magnoliopsida > Poales > Poaceae > Echinochloa > Echinochloa phyllopogon. Next base: position 15,038,257 of record BTCW01000003.1, on the reverse strand, counting down.
GTTTCCTGTCCCTGGTATCTTAATTCATGTCATGCTTCTTCATTCTTACTGCTAAAAGTAATTTTCTTCATTCCATTTTAGTCCAGCTGGTTTTCCTAGTCCCTTAGTTCTCACTCTTGTCATTTGTTTCTGCAGCAAGCAAATCCTTTGAGCGCCAGCAGCCTATTGGGGTCAAATCAAAACCATGGAACTCTTCATGGCTTAGAGTTTGATTTACCGCCTTATCTGGAAGCAAAATATAACACAGGGTCAACTACAAATCCTAGACCAGCTATCTCCATGCAGGAGGTTAGTTAAATATCGAATTCATTTCTCTTACTAGAGATGCATGTGCAATTTTATGTATGTTTAGATTTATAATGTTACCAAGAGGCTTGTCTTCATATTCTTCGTAAAAAATGGTTATGTGGCTAGTAAGAAAAAATGTTTCCAGTATTTGAGCTTCCAAGTAAATATGAATCATTTGGTTAACCAGAAAGCTTATGAAAGTAGCTTCCTAGTTAGTTATGCATCGTTAGCATCCTAGTTTAGTGATGCATCTACTTTACGTTACATTCAGCATAGATTCTAAACTTCGTCTTGCTTAGTGCTGTCCCATTTTCATTTTATCTTTCCTAAGTCTGCATTTCTTGTACTTCTCAGGCCCTGAAAACAGGTGTTTTTTCCAACACTCAGTCTACACAAAGTCTTCCAAGTACTAGCATTCCGGGGCCTCCTCTCCCTCAACAATTAGCTGCTCACCCTTACTCTCAGCCAACTTTACCCCTCACACATTTTGGAAATATGTTTGGCTATCCGACGTATTTGCCACAAAACTATGCTGCTTACCTATCTTCAAGCACCTTCCAGCAAGCATACCCGAGTAATGGACCGTTCCATCAGTCTGCATCTACTTTGCTCGGATCTGGTATGAAGTATTCGACGCCAGAGTATAAGAACAACCTATCTGCTACAGGGTTGCAACAGCAACAGCAACCACCACAACAACCACCTTCAGTCATCTCTGGCTATGGTGGCTTCGGAAACTCAAGTAATCTTGCAGGAAATTTTGCCCTTAATCAGAGTACCGGCTCTGCATCAACTCTTGGGTTTGATGAAGCTTTGAACAGACAGTACAAGGATACCAGTCAATACATGGCTCTCCAGCAGCAGCAGCAGCAGCAGCAGGTAATCATTGCCGGCTGACTAATGTAACCTTGTTAACCTTTTGCGCTCTCCCTTGTCATCTCTTTCAGGGTTTGATAAAGATCCTTACATAAATGTTGATTTGTCGCTCTTTCAGGGTGACAACTCTGCAATGTGGCTTCATGGCTCGGGTTCAAGAGCAACGTCAGCACTTCCACCTGGCCACTTCTATGGTTTTCAGGGACAGAGTCAGATGGGCGGCTTCCGCCAGGCGCAGCAGCCACAGCCGTCCCAGTTTGGAGGACATGGGTACCCAACTTTCTACCAGTCTCAGGGTGGCCTGACGCAGGAGCACACCCAGAACCTGGCTGAGGGCAGCCTCAACGGCTTCCCGGCGGCACCATCTCAGCAATCTCACCCGAGCTGGCAGCACCAGCACACATACTGAGCCCTGAACTCCCTTGTTACAGTGGCTCTTTCGCTGTTGCAAGCCAAGTTTCGCGTGCTTGTGCCCTCACTTGTTGCGGAGTAAGCAGCTCGGATTAGCTGAGCTTGTAACTTGAGCGCTGAGAGGTTCCAGGCATACAACAGTTCTAGAGAGCGTTTTAACATGTTGCGTGTGTTGTCAGACTGATGCATTGTGGTTTCTTTTCGATAGCAGTTGTATGTGCGGAGGTGCAGTCCTGTAAAACTGAGACATAATCACCTAACAAGGAGTCGCTTCTGATTTCCAACACCTCGGGCTAATGGGCTGATGTTGCCTGGTTTCTTGGCAGAATGGTGCCATCGTGTGCCGTCATTGTATGAATAAGGTGGTCTGGCGTGGTTATACATTTGTGGCAAGCTTCGGGCTTCGCTCTCCCGTCCCGGCAAGGCCACGGTGCGCCGAAAGCCTTTTTGTTTCGCCGAGTTCGCGCAGCCACAGCCGGGCGGAGCGGTCCAGAACATGCATCTGTCGATCACTTTTCCGACCCGGCCGGTAGCCCACGCCGGCGGAATGCTCGAACCGTATCTGCCGGCCTGCCACTTTTGGCGCTCATGGCCTGTCAAATTAGCGTGTGTTTGGTTTCAGGATGGGGCCGGACGGGACGGGTCAATCCTGTTTTTGCAAGTGTTTGGTTCGGAGACCAGTGGGACCGAGTCATCCCTGTAGAGGAATATTCCCTCTAGACGCGGGATGTCCCCGTCCCTCCAAAACGAGCGGACGGGCTCGTCCCAGTTCGACGCCGTCGCTCCTCCGTCTTGCTATGCGAGCGAGTGCGGGAGAGAGGCCAGGAGCGCGGGAGACGGTGACCCGAGGCAGCCGGCGCGAATGCGCTCCACGAGCGTGGCGGCCGAGCGACGAGGTCCGGCGGGTGAGGCTCCTCGGCGGCCGACGCGGCGGAGCCCCATGGCCAAGCGCGGGCAGGGCGACTGACGCCGGCGGAGCTCCGCAGGCGAGCCGTAGCCAAGGGCGGCGGTGGCGGCGGCCGACCTCTACGCAGGCGACGGCGGTGGTCGAGCTTGGCGCCGGCGGGGGACGCGCGGGACGGGGCGGGCGCGGCCGTCGGCGGGGTGGGGGAGGCGCGGGACGGGCCGGCGCGGCCGCCGCCGGGGCGGGGGAGGCGCGGGATGGGGCAGGGAGGGCTGACGGCGCGGTGGGGGCGGCGCCATGGGGTGCTCCCGTCGGGGAAGGAGAGGGGAGGGGGAAGATGAGCAGTAAAAAAATAAAAAGTCAATTGGCTTCGGAGTGAGGATGACTTGTGTGCCATATACATGACACGTTGGGTCCGCTGAATACTTTGTCTAACGGTGTTAAGGCTGCCATCCATTCCATTCTATTGATCCATCCTACTAAACAGAAAACAGGGATAGACTCGTCCCTCTCAACCAAACACGAAACGAGACCATCCCATCTCACAAAATAGGGACGGAACCGTCCCATTCCATCTAGTCTCCAAACCAAACACACCCTTAGACGCCCGCACCACGACCTTGTCCCCTTTGTAGGCTTGTAGCAACGTGCATGCGTTCTATCCAGATTAATATCCTTTCGTTTCCGTACGTATACAGGGAAGCTTGCTTAACAACAGTAGGTCTCAGCGAATTCCCGGTTCCAGAAGCCACCGCACGACGCGCCAGCATCCACTGACAATCCCACTTGAGTTTATTTTTGCTGCGTCGCGCCGTCCACTGATCCACACCCACGAAATCAAAGTTCCTTAGCGTAGCAAGCAGCAGTGGTGTATATGTTCTTCCTACGCAAGTACGTACACAGCCCAGGAATAATCGGTATGCTGGGACGGGAGGATCGGAGGTTCCCTGCAATCTTCGACCATCCCGACGGCGACAGCGAGGCGCCGGGATGCACTTCCTATTGGACCGGGATTCAGTAACTTTGCTTCATGATGTCACGTTGTAACTTTGCTTCTGATGGTTTCTGTTCCTTCCAAAGCAAACCTGATGGACTGAAGGCAAACATGATGGACTGAACATTTTTTCTGTTCTTTCAGCCATTCTGCCTAGCAAATCCACACATAGTGTGACAATAATTTTGAATCCACATAACACATTAATTAGCATGTAGCCTAGCAGATGCAAAGTTTCCAACTGGAGATAGCATACACAATACATGAAACAAAGTATGCATTTTGAATCATTCAAAGTGACATTTATAGGACATCACCAATACATGGCACTACGAATCACTCAAATTGGTAGTCTGGTGCAACAAATGCTACTACTTGCTTGGCCATTTCACTTGTACAATTAGGCCACAAAACTATAGTTAGCCCACAAAATACTATAGCTAGTTCTGTCCAAAATACTACCTAGCCAACTTGCACATACTAGAATAGATCGTCAACATGAAGAATATCATTTTCACAAATTGGAGCTGTCACAAGTTGGGTAAAATTGTCAATAGCATTGTACTCCTTGCCCCCCACAGTTGTTTCTTTTTTGCCGCCACCATTCTCCATTTCCTTTAATGGAAGTACACCATCATCTTGCTTTTGTTTCTGTTAATGAAAGTACAACTAATTAGCTTTAGGAATGGATGAAAATTACATGCAGAAATTTTTAGCTTGCAAGTTGAGAAGATACCCTGGCCCCCTTTTTTTTGGTCCAGCAGGTCTAGTAGGATTGCGCTTGCCCTTCTGTAATTTATCAAGCCAAGTTTTTTTCCTTCTCGAATTTTTTGACTTGACCTCCTTTTTCTTCGATTGTGCAGCACTAAACAACTCATCTTTTTGGTGCACATTTGGCTCAATATTTTCTTGATCATTACACATGTTACTCATGTCAGTAGCAGTAGATGCATTGAGTTGAAGTTTATCCTCCAATTGTGCACTCAAGAAGTCAAGTCCTTCTAGCAACAAACAACAATCTGGATAGTTGGATGCTTTATATGCTAAATTCAGAAATTTGTGAGACAGATTAATGAAAAGTCTCAAAGAGCCATGTAAATGAGTCTTCTGTTTCATCAAACAAAAGAACAGCACCAAAAATAGTGGTTTCTCTGAATTGATTTAGCCCAAGAAATACACCAAATGGCCTATATTCTTTGTTTGTGCCAAAAGTGGTATCAAATGTGACCACATCACCAAAGTATGCATAGTCAAGGATCATTTTAGCATCAGCCCAGAAAATGTTAGTTATATGCTCATCACAGTCCAACTGCAAAGCATACTGAAATGATGGGTTCTCGGCGATTTTATCATGAAAATATTTCAACATGCTTCCAGCCTGTCCAAAAGCCAACTCTCTTTGTCGTTTGCTTTGTAAATAATTTTTGCGATCACGACAAGTGTAACTAAGGTTAAGTGGTCCACCAACCTGACGAATTGCCAACTCATGTGCAGCTTTCGGTCTAATTCCAGAATCATCGGCGGTCTCAATTTCAAAAGCTTGTACTTCTGAAATTTTCCTTTGGGATGCCATCAGGTGACGGGTTTCCGGCAAGTGAAGTAAGTGATTGTGTTCAAGCACAACATTAGTGACTTCATAATATACATCATTTCGATCCAATATAAGACTCATACGAGCTTTGCAATCTGTTCTTGTTTCGGCTCTAAAACACTTGGTCACCTTATCAGTTTGCCTTTTTCGCCGATAACCTTCATTGGAACAAACATATCTGCATGAAGTCACCTTATGATCATAATTGCTTGTATTTGTGTACCTTTTCCTCGCATCAAAGCCTGTACGACCGCCATATGCTACCCAAAACTGCCGAGCCTCATCTGGATTTCTGAACCTCAAACCAATTTGAGGTATCCCCTTGTCAACATCTGCCATTGCCTTCCGCCACAGTACCACACTCACAAATTGCACAAATGTGTTCTGTTACCCAACATCAAGAACAGATGATAATCCCATTACCAAATCGAACAAATTAACCTTTCATGGTTCACTGAACCTCAAATTGATAGATATTTGACCTAAATCTATAAACATTCATACATGCTAATGTGCCCAAATAGAAAGAAAGAAGCCTTACTGATGATGGCGTCCCTGACAACGATGGCACCCAGACAACGTCCCGGCAATGGTGGCCCAGCAGTCCACCTCCCTCTCCTCTGGGATAGCGTGGCGTGGGAGATGAAGACCTCTGCGGCGGCGGCTCGCTTCCTTCCCCTCGCGGCCGGTGTGACCTCTACCACCAGTGTCGCACGAGAAGCTTGTGGGAGGGGGTGGAGGCACAGAGGACGCCGTGCCAGACTGCCGGGCAAAGGCGCAGAGGGCGTCACGCCCAGGGAGGCGCCGCCCGGCGCGGAAGAGCGGCGCGGATGGCGTCGCGCCTGGGGGCGTGGAGGCGCGGGAAAGAGCGGCCACGGCCCGCGGAAAAGGAGCGCTCCCGCCTGCTCCGTGCTCTCCGTGGGAGAAAAAACGTTGAGGAGATTGGATTTCACCTATGGATGATTTCAGCCGTTGGATACATGTTGTAGGGTAGATGAGAGGCCTAAAGTTGCATTGTGCCGTCACGAAGCAACTTACTCAATCTCAGTCCCTTCCACTTGCCGAGACGCAAAGGATCGCGTGCGGTGCAGTACAGCAGTACTAGCTGTGTGGCTTGGAGGCAGGTTCCTATTATTAGCGAGATAAACACAGTACAACAAATCAAAGATGAAAACTACGGATCAACTCACCGTGGCTGATGTACAGACCCAGCATCAACCCTTTCTTGCTGGATCGCTAGCTAGCTTTCCCTGTTTCCTTCGGTCAGTTTTGGCAGAGGATGAATGGGATCGTCGGATCGAATCGAATTTCGTAGTCAACCAGACTGAAAGCGACGTGCTCGTCCATTTCCCTTGTCTTCGAACGTCTTAAAGCAGAGGAGAAAAAATCAAATTTCAAAAGAAAAAAAAAGCAGAGGAGAAGCTCTTCACAAAAGTATCCATCACCTTTACCAAAGGTAACCAGTCACTCCCGCGGTTGCTCTGCAGTGCTCCACCTTTCGGTTTCTAGCGGTTTGCATTATCAGAGATGCATCATGTCCGGCGCATAGAGAACAAAGGTGTGTCCGGCAGATGCCTAACGCTACCTAACCTACTACTCACACTAACCTGCTGAGTAGGCTCCGGTTCGCAGACGATAGGGACGCAAAATGAACGAGTCTATGAATTATCTCCGGGACATGTGTTGACCGAGCTATAGCATATAGAGGTTAAAAAAGATAGCAACGTCTAGAAATACAATATATGTGTCATGCTAGAATTCCACAAATGTATGCCATTTTTAAGGTGTCGCCTTCACCATTTACATGCTTCGAGCCGAAAGCTCTCAACTGAAATGTAAATTCTTCGTTCCGTATCTAATGGAGATTGTAAGAACTGATGAGAACAGTACAGTAGGCCCCAGTAAATAGATGATGACTACTGATGTGCATGAGGCAGATTATTCCATAGAATAACCAGATGCGAACCTCGCACTTATTAACGTAGCACGCATGACGCTTCCCACGATAATCTAAAGCTCGCCATGGTCTTCTGGCTGCATTGTTAATCTACCGGCCTGCGATTAATATAATTGCCGCACGCAACTATATATTTAAACAATTTGGAGGCCGGGCAGGCCTATATGTATATGATATGATGATGATGTGCCCACCTTATCGGCTCAACTAACTACAATAATCAGGACGGACAAATCGCTTTTTCTAAAACCAAGCACAGTACTACAAAACCTATCAATTACTCGATTCTTTGCTTTGTTCTTTTCGCATTGTTCAGTTCACACTTCACATCGCGAGGGGCCATCGTCAGATGCGGATGACCGAGCGCGACCCGCGCTTCTGGCGTACACGCGTGGGGTGCGCGGAGCGGATCGGAAGCCCGCGCCGAGCAGCAAGGTTTCCCTCTCCTCACACGCTACACCCTCGTGTACTCGCAGATCAGGCTCTTGGGCGGTGTTCACTTCGGAATGTGAATTTGGGGGTGTTTAGTTCACAAAGAATGTGAAGTTTGGTGAAAATGTCACATCGGATACTGTAGTGCATTGTAACACTTTTTGTTTGTTTGTGGTAATCGTTGTCCTACCATGTCCTAACTAGGCTCAAAAGATTCGTCTCGTCGTGTACATCAAAACCATGTACTTAGTTTTTTTATTTAACTACGTTTAGTGTTCCATGCATGAGGAGAGAGATTTGATATGATTTGATGTGATAGGTGAATAGTGAAGTTTGGAGAGAGAATTTTTGGCTTTTGAAGGGAACTAAACAGGGCCAGGGTGAAAATGTCACATCGAACACTGTAGCGCACTGTAGCACTTTTCGTTTGTTTGTGGTAATCATTGTCCTACCATGACCTAACTAGACTCAAAAGATTCGTCTCGTCGTGTACATCAAAACCATGTATTTAGTTTTTTTATTTACCTACATTTAATGCTCCATGCATGAGGAGAGAGATTTGATGTGATAGTGAATAGCGAAGTTTAGAGAGAGAAAGTTTGGGGGAAGTTTTGAATTTGAAGGGAAGTGAACACCGCCTTGTTACTTCCAAAAAGTTACTCCCAAATTTATTATGCAAAAGAAGATTCCACATCACATCAAAATATCATAATATATATGAAGTACTAAACGTAGATAAAATTAAAAACTAATTGCACAATTTTATTACTTTACGAGACGAATATTTTAAGTTTAATTAATCAATTTTTAGATAATTTTTTTTACGTACAAACCGAAATGTTACGGACGGTGCGACCAATTCGGGGTTCCAGATCCTGGAACTAAACACGCCCCCGGAACCCGCGACCCCCGCGAGACGGCACAGGTACGGCTGGCTGAGCTGACGGTGGCTGTCCGGTGGATCCCACCGTACTCCGGGGAGCCCAGCCTGCCAGTAGGTCGTTGGGGTGCAGGGCGCTCCCACCGTCGTCCCACACTCCCACGTAAACATGTGTCGCTCGAGCCCGACGAGGAGATTCCACGGTGCGCTCATGCAAGTCACCTACGGAGTACGTGGCATCGAGCCCAAGCCAGCCGTCACGCTCACTCCGGTCTGGGTCCTGGGCTCCTGGAGTCATCGGGAAAGTAAAACACAAGAGGTACAGTACATACTGTGCTAAAAAAAAAGAGGTACAGTACATACAGCACTACATTTGAATATCTGTAGCAACGCCTCGGCTGATTAGAGATTGTGATAATTTTTTTTTGCTTTTGCCGCCGATGATGAATCTTCAATACTCCTAGCATATACTCTCTAATCCGAAATTATACTGTTTCATTATTTTCAGATATATAGCTTTTGTAATACACCTATTGTTTACAAGATCTATATATTTAGAAAAATTCGGACAACCTATTTTAATTGTAAAAGAGAAAGTAAAATACGAGAGGTTCAAATGGCACGATTTTATATGCACGCGAAATGTGAGCATTAGAAAGAGAAAGAATTTTAAAAAATATTTTCCACAATCAACAACAAAACCACGTATAAATATTACGGATGGATAAATATTACTAACATTTAATTTCTTTTAGCAAGGTGGGTTTTTCTGCAAACATTATATCGACGCAGACGTTCATCGTAGTAGAATACTGTATCTGATGTAATGTTTACGAACTCCTCGTTACTTCAAGGCAAAGGAAGCAGCAGATACTCGTCCTTTTCAGGCTCTCAAAGTCCAAAGCTCACCGCACCGGAACCGGATGCGACCGGCCGCTGCGAACGATTTGTAACCCACGCCAGTCTCCGGCACTTCCCCGGGTAGCTCTAGCGATTTCCGCCGCCTACCCGATATCCCTATCCTCATCCAACGCCTGAGTGACACGCCCACGGATCCGACGGACGGCAGTGCGCGCGGCCCCTCCCCACCACTGCGTTATATAGGGAGCGGCACCACGCCGAGCGCGGTAGTGCTGCGCGTCAGGTGCTCGTCCTCTTCCTCCACCTGCCCCCGATTTCTGGTGAGTTCTCGTGGACTCGCAGTGACTGTGCCCTCGAATTGGCGGTGGGATCGATGCTCGTGATGTGGGTTTCGTTGTAGATCGGCCTGTTTCCGCGTGCTCGTAGATGCAGTCCCGCTTCCCCGATTTACTTTTTGCGGTTTCTGAGCAGTTTTGATCGGTTGAAACTGTTTAACCCAAAAATTCAGTCCATGTTTTGGCGGCGATTTCTAGTTAGTATGCCGTGCGCTCTACAGCAATCGTGCTCCGAATGTTTATGTTTTTTTGTTTCTGTTTCTGTTCGTGCACTATGAGTTAATTGGCTCAACCTCGATTCGATTTGCCAGGGTTTCTAGATGCTAAATTTTTGCGCCTTGCTTCCTCCCAAATCGGCGTCTGATCCCGTCAATTTTATCGCTCACGCTCGTATCTGTTTCTACAATGCATCGCGCCAAATCAATTGTAACAGTAGCAGTTCGGAGCACTCCTTTTGTTTCGAGCGCTTTCCCCGTCGAGGATTTGTCCGATCTAACTACCCTTCAGATTTCGTCACTCACTAGGCTTAATCCGTGCGCTACCCCCTTCGATTGACGCAGATCGCAACCATGGGAACCCGCAGCGTTGCCCTGGTGCTCCTCGCGGCCGTTCTGCTCCAAACCCTCCTCCCTGCCTCGGCGGCGGAGGGTTTGGTGCGGATTGCGCTGAAGAAACGGCCCATCGACCAGAACAGCCGCGTTGCGGAGCGCCTCTCCGCCGAGGAGAAGCAGCGCCTTCTCCGCGGCGCCAACTCCCTGGGCTCAGGCGGTGAGGGCGACATCATCGCGCTGAAGAACTACATGAACGCGCAGTACTTTGGGGAGATTGGCGTCGGCACGCCGGCGCAGAAGTTCACCGTCATCTTCGACACCGGCAGCTCCAATCTCTGGGTGCCGTCCTCCAAGTGCTACTTCTCGGTGCGTCCTCGTTTCTTTACCTCTGTCCAGGTTTTCTCAAGGGTTTGGCTGTACTAAGACTGGAGTGTGTGTTTTCTGGTGATGTGACGCAGATTGCTTGCTACTTCCACTCGCGCTACAAGTCTGGACAGTCAAGCACTTACAAGAAGAACGGTTTGACTCTCATAACCATTCTCCTGGCATGCTTATTTTTTTCTTCTCTATTAACCGTCTGCTTTCAGATTTACTCACTGATGGTTTCAGACTGCCCCTCTATTTGTCATCTTTTTTCCCGGCATCCAATTGATGCCTCATAATACATGTCATCGTATCATGTTAAAATATATCTTGTTAAGAAGAAAAACACCATTGAAAACATCTTAAGATTTAAATAGATGGAAAACTAAACTTATCTGCTTCGGATCATTTGTTGAATGCTCAGATGGAGATGCAAGGTTAGAGGTTAAGTATAAGGCATCATACCTAGATCAATACATGGTCGTGAATTGAATGTTAAATTTCTCTGTCGAACAAGAACAAATTCTTTTCAGTTATAATGCTGTGATTCCTTTTTTAAGAAAAAATAAAAATGCACTTGTATTGCTGATAATTATATCAAGCTATGTTAGGGTCCAACCTGAAGAGGTTCACTGCCTGCCTTATTTCGTTGTTCTAGAATGTTGCGATGGGACAGAAAATTCATTCTGCATGGTTGGCAACATGAAAACAAAATTTGTAGTAGCTTAGAAGGTGCGGTACCCTTGAAAAGGATGCTAAAAGCAGCTGATGTAGATGTAGATGCAGCTCAAATTGGTGTACATATAGCAATGTAGAGCCAGGATTCATTAATGACAGCTGACGTTTTACAGTAGCTGTCTTTGTTGAGTTCGATTTTGACTCTTCAAATGTAAACCATAGAAGTTGGTATATAAGTAATTCAGTGAGTGTGACTCTAGTGCACCTTAAGTTGGAAACAGCCGAATTATCTTTTTTAGTATTGAAAAAATATATATATTTCATCTTACTGGCCTTGGAATGTTTTATTGGTTTCGCTTCTCTATATTGGGCCTTTATGTATTCTATTTGTTTGCTTCTTGGCAATGACATGTTATCTTGTTTCATCTCACCAGGAAAGCCTGCTGAGATTCACTATGGAACTGGTGCAATTGCTGGTTATTTCAGTGAGGATAGTGTTACATTAGGTGATCTGGTTGTGAAAGATCAGGTTTGTGCCTTACACATGTTAAGTGTTCCAAATTCATTTATTGGTTATCTCTGGTGACATTGATTCCATATAGAAGAAATAATGTTTCCGAATTGCTGTATTAGGAATTTATTGAAGCCACAAAGGAGCCTGGCCTTACTTTCATGGTTGCAAAGTTTGATGGTATTCTTGGCCTAGGCTTTCAGGAAATATCTGTTGGGAATGCAGTACCTGTGTGGTAAGCCTTTGTGGCCTTCAAAGTTCAAATCTCGTTTGTTCATTCCACTGTCAATTACACGAAACACAATGATTATTTCTTTGTACATTAATGTTATCCTAAACGCTAGTCACCTATTGTTTAGCCAATTATCAGGTTAAATGGCCAATTAAACGAAAACAACTTGCTACTGTGTAGCGTCTAAACGGTGTTTAAACGGACTAAACAACCGTTTAAGCAAACACTAAGCTTTAGCTGTTGTTATAAGATTCTTTCGATAACTCAAGGATGAACGAGATTACATTAATGGTAGCATGCTACACATTTCCCTGTTACTCTTAAAACAAAACATCATACTTCCTGTCATTAGGAGTTCTTGTCCCCTCATTTCTTCTGATGCCTATGTGTAATTGTTATCTCAGGTATCTTATGTGTTCCCAACTTCCCATGCTATTTAGTTAAACATGAATAGTAAGATGTGATCATGGTATAAGCACGTGAAACTTTGTTACATCGTGATTTTTAGTTTGTTGGGATATGTGATTGGAAATCTGTCTTGTATGATTATGATGTACTTAAAACTTTGCACATCTGGTCCCTAATGACAAATGAATTGCAGGTATAACATGATAAAGCAAGGTCTCATCAGCGATCTTGTTTTCTCTTTCTGGTTCAACCGACATGCTGACGAAGAAGGAGGTGAAATTGTGTTTGGTGGAATGGACCCTAGCCACTACAAGGGTAACCATACATATGTCCCTGTCACTCAGAAGGGATATTGGCAGGTTGGTCTTGTTTCTTCATATTGTCTACTGATTCTCTTTTTAATATCTGGGGGTTAAAGTGTACATTTGTTGCTGCAGTTTAACATGGGTGATGTCCTGGTTGATGGGAAGTCCACTGGTACTAAATGTTTCTCTCTTCATGTTTAGTCTAATTTCATGTTGATGAGAAATGCAGCTAAATGCTAGATCTGTCATTATCAGGGTTTTGTGCTGGCGGTTGCGCAGCAATTGCAGATTCTGGAACTTCCCTGCTTGCTGGCCCCACAGTAAGTTTGAGCTTTGCATTTCTGTTTTATCTGTACAGCCATTATGGGATTCACCTTTTGCAATCGAAGCTGCTGCTTAATCTTATTCTATCTTTGGTTATCTTTTCTTGTAATATAACTTTTTTTTTTGCTATTTTCTGTGATTTTGGAACAAGTATACTCTGTAGAAATGACCTGATGATCCTTGTTAAATCCAAAATGTGCTTGATGCTGTCACATATGCCTGAAAATGGCTGACTGGCCACTTATAATTGAGAGATGATAATGTATCATCATACCATGCACTTGTTGGCAAATCCACAGTCAGAGTCAGGTGCTTGATACTTTCATAACTAGAACAATGTGCAAATTAAACTCAGTTTGATTTAATGAGTTGCGTCACAGAAACTTTAGCCTTTGTTTTTGTTAGTAGGACTTTATTATCATTTGTTACTATCTTTATATGTATGGGACATTAGAAGGTATTCCTTATAGCGCATGATTTCCTCAATTTCCCGAAATTCTAGGTAACCGTCCAGCTTAATTTTGAAAATAGAGCCATTGCATTTCATGCACTAAGGTTTTAATATTGTCTAGATGGTGATCTGAGTCTTTGAATATCTGCTTTTCTTGGTGCTCACTTGTTAACATGATCAACTCAGGCCATAATTACTGAAATCAACGAAAAGATTGGCGCTGCTGGTGTGGTCAGCCAGGAGTGCAAGACAGTGGTTTCTCAATATGGACAGCAGATCCTAGATCTTTTGTTATCAGAGGTACGTATATTCCAAACTGTGGTTTTCTTTCTTGGTTGCTGGCGCGTTTGCATTTGCACTATTCCGAAGTAATTCAACTTGCTGTTGGGTTATTTTACAGACACAACCAACGAAGATCTGTTCTCAGGTTGGACTTTGCACATTCGATGGCACTCACGGTGTTAGGTGAGGACTGTCAGCACTCTATACATACACTGAGCAGCTACTTGTAACTCTGGTTATTAGTTCATATTGCTGTCACATAGCTTGCCATGATGTTCCATCTAGTCATCGTGTACTTATTTTATGCTGCTACTCATTTCTTTCTTTGTTATATGCTATGCAAATACAGTGCTGGAATTAGGAGCGTAGTGGATGATGAAGCCGGGAAATCAAACGGTGGTCTCAAGAGTGATCCAATGTGCAATGCCTGTGAGATGGCTGTTGTATGGATGCAGAACCAACTGGCGCAGAACAAGACCCAGGAGCTCATCCTGAACTACATTAATCAGGTGCACTTAATGACTTATTTGGCGCTGGCTGTTCCTGTATCACGTAGTAGTTTGTTTAAAAATTGTTATTATTGCAGCTATGTGAGCGTCTGCCCAGTCCCATGGGAGAATCATCTGTGGACTGTGCCAGTCTTAAGTCCATGCCCGACATTGCATTCACCATTGGAGGCAAGAAGTTCTCACTGAAACCTAACCAGGTGCGATTTCGTCCCTATTGCTATACTCTCTGCTTGTTTTACATATTAGCCGAATCACCCCCATTTCTCTCCCGAAATCTACCAATCTTGTTGCCGTATCTGAACTTTGATTCTATTCTCTTTGGTCATGCAGTACGTTCTCAAGGTTGGTGAAGGACCTGCGGCACAGTGCATCAGTGGATTCACAGCTATGGATATCCCACCTCCTCGTGGCCCACTCTGGTAACCTATACACCTCTAAGCTCCTGATTCTGGCTCTGAAGATGCTTTGATCTTTGCATGTAACGTTGAGACTACATGCAATCGCAGGATTTTGGGTGATGTTTTCATGGGAGCCTACCACACCGTCTTCGACTACGGCAAGCAGAGGGTTGGCTTCGCAGAGTCTGCCTAAGGATGGGTTTGGCACCTCGTCTAGAGGGGTGAACGCATGCGCCGGGAGAGAAGTTTAGCTTGTTTTAACTAGCTTATTTATCCGGCCGGCGATGTGTGTGTGTATATATGCCGCATGTTTACTGATGCTTTCCAAGACCTGAGAAAATGCTCGTCTGTTTTAACCTGGCACGAATATTTCGGAATGTATCTTGCCGTCTTGTTGCGGCTTGTACTGAATGTACTGAATTGTCGCCTGGCATATCCTTGTTCTTGTTATGGTATGTTATCGTAGTGGTTGGTTTGCGGCAATGAGCGTTGGCTGTTTATCGCAAGTTACGTAGACGCAGCTGAAATCTTGGCAGTTCCTTGCGGTGCTATTCATCGGTTTGTCCAAAATTTATTTTATATTAGAATTTAATCTAAGCTAGTATTATTTTAGTGACAGATAACGTATTCCCAACGGCGTGATTCATGAGACGTATCCAAATGTAACTCTCACTTCTTGACGAGTTAACTAATTTTAACTGACTAAGTTTATACAAAATAGTTGTTTTTAAATAAATTTAGTAAAATATATTTTATAATTTATCTACTGACACTTATTTTGTATTATAATTTTTTTATAAATTTAGTTAAATTTAAAGTTGTTTGACTCATTGTAATACGAGAGTTGCATTTTTTTTTGAGATAGAGGAACAGTCGATCTGGGTTAAACCATTTCGTTCTCCACCTTATTTGCCTCAACCCAAGACATTCTTCAAAAAGCAATATTTTAGTTCGTGGGACGAGGCACACTTTCACTTTGACTTAGACTCATAAGCTCGTCTCAGTAAAAAATTTATGTTATTAAATCTATTGATGTGACATATTTTTTATGGAGAAAGAGAATGAAAGTCTTATAGAATGTTACAAAAGTTCAATCTTCATAAAATTCATCTGATTTGATTATCTAGTCAATAAAAGTATACATTAAAATTGGCGTTAGAATGGAGCCGGACCAAGAGGGTGATGGCATACTAGTTATTAGGCTTCACTAGCTAGGTTAGTTCAGCTCAAGCTCTGCTGAACAAGAAAAGATGAGCGGGACCTATATCCTTACTGGGCCTAATGCGAGCCCGCCTGTCTTAGAGCGAATCATTTCATATCAAAACCATACATCGAAGTTGCCCACTCTCTCAATAGCTACGGACTATCAGCCAAGCTTGGTTAAGCACAAACAAGACATCCTCCAGGAAGGATGCGACACTGGTGTCGCTGAACTTTTCACTTGGAGCGAACCATTTCATTCTAGTCCAATTATAGGCTAGGACTTCACTTAGAGTGAGCCATTTTATGTTAAACTATACATCAAAGTTAACCTGAAACCAAGATATATGATCCACTGGTCATTAGTCACTAGCACTATTGTCTCAATTCTTGTTACACTAAGATAGTGTTTGGCTCGTCTTATTTGCTCCGTTAACTGGTCGTCATTACTGTGATTGTTTGGTTCCCTTTATTCATTAGTAACAAATTACTGTAATTGTTTGTTTAATGTTTGGTTTGAGTGTTGCATGAATGGATGCCGTGGAATCAGGTCCTGTCCAATTCGAACGCGATAACGCTCCTCCACGAGATGAAACAGATCCCGTGGCGTCTTGATTGGCTGATCCTCATCGCTCACGTCTGCAGCAACGCAGCGAGCGCCTGTAACTCCATTCGCGACGCCGGAGAGTAGCGGAGTGCACCAGCGTTTTTCCCTTCCCGTTACCAGAGAATGAATAAAACGAACCAAACAATCACAGTAATTCGTTACCGTTTTCATGTCATAGTCACAGTAATTCATTACCGTTTTCATGTCACAGCGGTACTCGATTCCATTACCGTTTGCGTTTATGTTCTCCTAGCGAAACGGCAACTAAGTGTTCGCTCGCGGCTCAGAGAGTGCTCTCATGATCCAGCGATTTGAAGTTTCCTTTGCAGTACCACCGAACCCGAAAATAAAAAAAACGCACCGCAAAAGGCAAAACCATTGTCGGTAGTACGTGGCGACGACGCGCCGGTCGCTAGTCCATGCAACCCAGGTACAGTTACCTGTAGATATGGCACACAGCTGGTCGATCATTCTCTCTTCCTATGCGGCAGCACAGTACATCGGAAGAAAGTGGGCCTAAGCTTTCCGATGCGGCAGACGAGGCTTGCCTCTTCGGTGAAAGGTCTGATACGAACAGGGTCCGCATTGATCCTATGTGTGAGGAGGCTGAACAGCAGCAGGCGCACGCGAGGCTGAACCAACCAGGGCTGCCTCAGAACCAGCAGAAGGGACCAGTGCAGCAACAGATGGGTCAGAGCATGCCATGAGAAGCCAAGTGAAGCCAGCAGCTCCGGACAGGAACCAGGAAGTTAGTTCAATGCTTTTGACCACGGTGGCCCAGCATGACAGTCTCAACACAGGGGAGGACTCTCGAAACAGGGAGGGGACCGATACAATCTAGCATCATGCACCTGCGATTGAGGTCAAGGACAAGGTCAACATGCAAGGTGGATGCACGCTGGACATGCTGCCGCAGCGCTCGGTGGAGCCAACTGCGACCAACGGGCCAGCTGCACCTACCTAGCTTGTTACTGTCAAAGCCTCTGTGATTTCTGTGACAGGCCTGAACATTGAGGATCAGAGCATAGAGGGCTTGAGTTCTGAGGGGCTAAACACGAATTGACTGAACAATTGAGAGCTTGAATCTTGACGACTCTGCCACACCACAGGTGGACAAGGAACTGGTCCAGGAAGTGTCTGCTGGAGGGGGTGCCGACATTTGGGTCGAGGATGCTCATGTTTCTGATGGTGGCACGATTGGTGGCGTCAATGAAGCCACATAACAGATAGTACCTAAACCACACTTTGACCTAAACTCCACAGTTTTGCCAACTGAAGAGTGTTTGCCCAAGGAAGTGAGGCCTGATCGGATGGTACTAGGCGCAGCTGATGCACGCCTCAACAAAGTTGGATCTGGCCAGAGCTGCCTGAAGCCGGCTCGAAGGGGGCTTGCCCGCTTTGTGGTACCTATTAAAAAATCCCTTCTCTGCAACCCAATCCACAAGCCCAGATGCACTCACCTCAAGAAGCCTTCCGTGGTTGCTGAAGAGACTGGCAAAAAAGCAAGTAAGGCTATGGCAAGGACCGAAGCCAACCTCTCTGTTGATAGGAAAGCCACTGCACTGCTTCTTGAATCCTGTGGCATCATTGGAAGTAATGGGGTGGTCACGGCAGCTGTGGAAGAGGCATTCGGCGAGCAGTTTGTTGATCATCTGGAAGAGGAGATTGAGGACGACGTGAGAAGTGTCTTCGGTCTGAACGAGGCAGGTGCTGGGGAGTTTCTTAATGCCCTGGCCCTGGATGCTGAAGAATGAAGCACGACCCTGCCGTGCCGTCTGTGATGCCCTGTCAAGTGGGCACGTGTATCTTAGTTTCAATGTTTAGCTCAGTTTTATTTGTAGCGTGTCGTGGTCTGTCCAAGCTGATGTTTGGTTGTGTTGATGTTGAATCAGTACTCTTCCTTTATGATCGAGATGGCATGTCGTTGGGTGTTCTGATGGTTTGGAACTGGTTGTCTTCATGGTATTTGTTCAGCCAAGAAAGCGAGTGCACAAGTTTTATCAATGGTTGAACAACGATGCACATTACTGAATTGGAACGTCAGAGGGCTGAATAACCATGCCAGGAGGACAGTGGTCCATGACATGGCCCGAGATACCCAAGCAACTATTGTGGCTCTACAAGAAACAAAACTGCACACTATTGACCAGCTTGTAGTCAGGGAGACCCTGGGAGCAAAATTTTCAGATAACTTTGTCTTTCTGCCCGCCCAAGGAACTAGGGGAGGCATCTTGCTGGCTGTGGATGTAGATCACTACCAAATCACTAGCTCAGAGAGAGGGGTGCATTCAGTGACAGCAACTATCGCCACCTGCGATAACTCAGTTACTTGGGATATGACAGTGGTCTATGGACCGCAGGAGGACAACGAAAAATTACAATTCCTTGGAGAGCTGCGATGGATCCGTCAGACAGTGCTGGACAAATGGCTAGTTATTGGTGACTTCAACATGATTCTAAATGCTCATGACAAGAGCAATGCCAATCTGAATCACAGAATTATGGGGGCATTCAAGGAAACTGTGCGAGCTTTAGAGCTCAAGGAACTCAGCCTTCGAGGCTGCAGATTCACATGGTCCAATGAGCGAACTCACACTAGAATCGATAGAGCATTTTGTTCACCTGGGTGGGATCTCATGCTGCCAAGTGTCTGCCTGCAAGCTCTCTCTTCAAGTATTTCAGACCACTACCCTTTGCTTATTGTCGGAAACAGCACAGTGAAAAAGTATAAAGGATTCCGCTTCGAGGCTTTTTGGCCAAAGATTCAGGGTTATCATGAAGTGGTTCAAGAAGCATGGTGCAAGCCCATTTATACTGACAACCCTTTCCGAAGACTACACATTAAGCTTCAGAGAACCAGCAAGGCTCTACGTCCCTGGGCACGTGGTCTGATTGGCAATAATAGGGTGTTGATGCATGCGGCCCAGAAACTGATCGACATATTGGATGTTGTGGGGGATTTCAGAGCACTGTCAGAAAGTGAGATCAGATTAAAAAGAGACCTTAAGGTGAGGCTTCTAGGCATGACTGCGATTGAGAAGCTCAGAGCCAAACAAAGATCGCGGCTTGTTGCAATCCGAGCCTCTGAAGCAAATGAAAAACTTTTTTACTTGCATGCCAATGGGAGACAAAGAAAGAACTTCATCCACTCTTTGGAATCTAACACTGGAATCTGCAGCTCACAAGAGCAAAAATCAAATGAAATATTCAACCACTTCAGTGCTCACTATGATCATGAAAGTGCATCTAGGCACTTATATGTTTTGGTGATTTTGGATGACAACATGATTAGTCTTTTAACTTGTTTGTCTAAGTGTATGAGCAGGAAATAACAAGAAAGCAAACAAGTGGTATTCATCCCATGCAAGCAATACAAATGACAAGTGTGTGATAGTGACAAATGAGACATGGACTTAAGTAAATTGGTTGGTCTCATAGATAAGATACTTGTCAAAGATTTTGGGATAAATCATTTGAAGAATTAGGATTTCTTTGGGCTTGTTCCATAGCAATGGTTACATTCAAAGTGAGACATGATTCTATTGATTAGTATATGGTCTCAAGTACATTGATGCTTATGGACAAGATTATCTACCAAAGAAGATATTCAAGCAAATCAAAGACATGGATTTCAATGTGTTATTCATTGATGATGCAATGCAAAGCGAAGCTTAAATTGACAAGAGAGGACGGAAAGGATCAAGCTAGATGGGAGTGACGTTCCTTACAAGGTGAAGGGCAAGTTGGTCTTGTAGCCGAGGTACTTTGTTAGTGGAAAGGTCTAGCATCTTAGCTTGGGTTCTATACGTCAATCAAGTCATATCAAGTGAAGCAATGCGAAGCATCTAATCTTTTATTGATCATATGATGGAATGGCTTATGAATTGTTCATGCAATGAAAATTCTAAGTCATGAAGCTCAACATTGGATTAGCTCAAACAAGACATGAAATGTTGAAGCCCTCAAGTTGAAGAATGATCAAGTATGGCATCAAGGAAGATCTACAAGCTCAAGTGGTAGACTCTATTTATTGTTTTAATCTTGAGTTTAGGAATGCCGTACTATCAAGAGGGATGCAACTTTAGTTGTCTTGGCATACACCAAAAAGTGCTCATTAGTTCAACCCAAATAAAATAACCTTTGGAGAGAAGTCCTTTAGGGACTTAGGGTGCTTTGCCCACCCAAACCGGTCTGACCGGTTTGGGAAAGCGGTCTGACCGCTTTTGGGCTTTGGGGGCTCAGCCCACCCAAACCGGTCTGACCGGTTTGGGAAACCGGTCTGACCGGTTTGGGGCTCTGACAGGTATAACGGCTAGTATAGTTTGTAAACCGGTCTGACCGGTTTGGGAATCCGGTCTGACCGGTTTCCAACGGCTATAACGGCTAGTTTTGGTTGAGTGGGGTATTTATACCCCATACCCCTCTTCTTTGAGGGGTGCTGGTTGTAGTGCCTTTGTGGCTCGTCCCAAGCTATTCCCAAGCACCAGCAAGCTCTCCCCAAACCTCTCTTTGTGAGAGTTGATTGATTTTGATCATATCTTTGGATTTGGGTTGAGGGATGTATGGGTTGTGAGCAATAGATAGCAATTGATAGTTCATATCAGCTATAGTGAGCATATCCTTAGTGTTGAGCACTTCCGGTGAAGCCAAGCATCCATTGGAGCATTTGTTACTCTTGGAGGTGATCCTCCTAGACGGCTAGGCGTCGCCGGTGAGCTACCTCGTGTGTGGTAAGCCACGGATTGGTTGTAAAGGCTGGCCTTGCCTCCTTCGTGGAAAAGGGCCAAAAGCTAGTGATACCGAGGAAAGTGGCTTGGAGTGGATAAGCCCGCCTTTCGTAGGCCCTCAACGGAGACTAGGATTCATCGTGTCTTTGTGACAGCCTTAGTGGCAGCGGTGAAGTCCGAACTTCGGGAAAACATATCATTGTCTCTTGTTTTACTTTACAAGTTCGATTCTAGCATTTGAATTCGCTTCCGCTTCGATCTACTTGGGTGTGCTCTAATTGTGTGCAGGGACTTAGTGGACCTGCTTGATATCATCTACAAGAGCTCATCATCAAGTTTGGTTTGTGCTAGAACTCGTAGAGGGGGTTAATTTGCATAGTTGGTTTTCTCTGTTGAAAACCGGTCTGACCGCTTTGTCAAAGCGGTCTGACCGCTTGAAGCGGTCTGACCGGTTTTGGGAACCGGTCTGACCGGTTTCTGTACTGACTGTGTGAAAAAGTTTGTAATTTGCAGATTCACCTATTCACCCCCCCTCTAGGTGACATCAAGGTCCTTTCAGATCAGCCAGGGCCCAGGGAGATCACACTTAATAGGGAGAACCTTGGTCTAGACACACACGAACTACTACACCTTGAAGCGCCATTCACAGAAGAAGAGGTTCATGCAGCTGTACAGGATACGGCAAATGAAAAGGCCCCTGGGCCGGATGGGTTTATTGGCCTGTTTCTCAAGCAAAGCTAGCCGCTAATCAAAGAGGACATCATGATAGCATTTGACTTCTTTCATCAGCAACATGACCAACATCTCAAATTGCTCAACAACGCCCATATTGTGCTCCTGCCCAAGAAGTCTGATGCAAAAAGAGTGGTTGATTACAGGCCTATTAGCCTGCTGCACATTATTGGCAAGCTCATCTCAAAATGCCTTGCATCCCGGCTTGCGCCTGAACTAAACACCTTGTTGTCCCGGGCTCAGAGTGCCTTCATTAAGCGAAGGAGTATTCAAGACAATTTCCTCTACACCCAAAATATGATACGGGCTTTACACAGACAAAAGCAGCCGGGTCTCTTTTTGAAACTTGACATAGCCAAGGCCTTTGACTCTGTGAGATGGGACTTCTTGATGGAGGTGATGCAACAGTTTGGGTTTGGTCACAGGTGGAGATCTTGGATATCCATTCTTCTGTCCACTAGCTCCTCGGCAGTCTTGCTCAGCGGTGAAAGAGGTCGCTGGTTCAGTCATCGCAGAGGTTTAAGGCAAGGGGACCCTTTGTCGCCTATGGTGTTCATTCTTTGTATGGAGCCCTTGCAAAAATTGCTGTCCTTGGCTACTGAAGATGGTCTACTTGCACCAATACACAATTGTGCTGCAACCTTGCGTGCCAGCCTATATGCTGATGATGCGGCTGTTTTCCTCCAGCGCATCAAAGAGGATGTGGACACTGTAGCGCAGGTGTTGGAGGTTTTTGGCCAAGCTTCTGGTCTCGTAACAAACAGATCCAAATGTGCGGTCTACCCCATTCGCTGCAATGACTTCAATCTGGATGATATCATGGGAGGCTTTCAATGCCCGATCCAATCTTTTCTTTGTAAATACTTGGGCCTGCCACTGCACTTCAGGCAGATCAGCAGAGTTGAAGTCCAACTGCTAATTGACAAGATGGCAAAACGGCTTTCCTCTTGGAAAGGCAAACTCATCAACCGCGCCGGCAGATTGAAGCTGCTAAACTCGGTGCTCTCTTCTATTCCCACATACTATTTGACGATGTTCGCGCCCAAGAAATGGTTGATCAAGAAACTGGGCAGAATTCGACGAAGTTTCTTTTGGAAAGGGTCTGACAACGTCTCAAGGGGACACTGCTTGGTAAAATGGGAAAATGTAAAACGGCCAAAGAATCTGGGGGGCCTTGGTGTCCTAGACATGGAGAGATTCAGTCGAGCGCTTCGGCTTAGGTGGCTTTGGTATCAATGGGTTGAACCAGATAGGCCGTGGGTCGGCACTGATGTTCCATGTAATGAAACTAACAAGCAATTTTTCAGAGTATCAACGAGAGTCCTGCTGTTGAAAACCGGTCTGACCGCTTTGTCAAAGCGGTCTGACCGGTTTTGGGAACCGGTCTGACCGGTTTCTGTACTGACTGTGTGAAAAAGTTTGTAATTTGCAGATTCACCTATTCACCCCCCCTCTAGGTGACATCAAGGTCCTTTCAATTGGTATCAGAGCTTGGCCTCACAATCCAAGCTTAACCGCCGTGAGGAAAGATGTCGACCACTTGTGAGGTAACATATGAGCCACTAGCTAGTGACGGCTCAAACTATTCAATTTGGTCTTGTCATGTACGTAATGATCTTAGGGCTATGAGTCCTACTCTTGAGAGAGTTGTAGTTGAAGGCATTGATCGTCCTAACGTTGATTGGAGTGTGTCCAATCCAACCGAAGACGAAATGAATTGCTTTCAACTCAACGCTCGTGTCGCTAACTTCTTATTTGATGTTGTGAGTGATGAAGTTAGAGAATTGATTCTAGAAGATGAAGCAACTCTATTCGATGCTCATCTTATATGGGCTAGAATTGAGAAGCTTTACTCCAACATCAAAAGCGACACGCAAGACCAAACAAGAGCCAAGTCACATGAGGAGTGCTCTACAACAACAAATCCATGCACCAAGCCTCATGTGACAACCACCGTGGAGCCACAAGAGCAAGACGGCTCAGTTGCCGCTTCTCTGCAGAAACCGGTCCGACCGGTTTGGGCAGGAAGCGTGCAACTAGCTCCAAGAAGGGAGGCCGACGCCGCGCAAGCAAAGTTTCAAGCTCACAAGCTATATCATCTTCCAATGATGAGACACTCATGCTTAACAAGTCCAAAGAAGAAGAGAAGGCGGAAAATTCAAAGGATGAGACTATTCTAGCTCTCATCAAAGAGCTTGAGGAAGTCAAATCCTCAAACGCCGCTTTGGTTTGTAAGTATGATGCAATTGTTGATAATTATGCTTGTGATACTATTCGTATGGCATCCATTGAAAAGGAAAATAAAATGCTCAAGCATAAATTGGAATTAATTGCTAGCAAGCATGAGATGCTACAAGTGAAGCATGATGAACTTTTGTGTTCTCATGAAGAACTTGTAGAATCATATGCTTCATTAGATATTGCTCATGAGATTATGATTAATTCGTTAAAATCTATTGAATCTCAAACCCACATATGCACATGTCTTCCAATTCAATATAACCTATCATGTGCTAACCCTTGTTGCTCCCAAGCAAAACAATCTTGGTATGATAAAATGTGTGTAGAGTCTTGTGAAGACCTCATTGCTCAAGAAAATGAAGAACTCAAGCAAGAGGTAGAAAGACTCACCAAGAACTTGACAATTCTTGAAAGTGAGAGCAATGCACAACCTTCTCAAGATAACCGTGAATCCATGGTGAAGAAGCTTTAGAAGGGATCAACCGTGCAAAGCTCTTGCAATCATCAAGTCAAGAACAACACAAGTCAAAAGGAAGCCAAGAAGAAAGAAGACAAGCCAATTCTCTCCAAAAGACAAAGAAATTTGGAGAAAAGAAGATGCTTTGGATGCTTTGAGAAAGGGCATCAAGTTGCTTCTTGTCCAAACAAGGAGCAACTAAATCAAGAGAAGCAATTTATCAAGCTTAACAAAGGATTTCTCAAAGCCCAAGCAAGATTCAATGAAGAATTGGCTAAAGAGCAACAAAAGAAGAAATCCTCCAACATCAAGCATAAGACATGCTACACATGTCGGGAAAAGGGACATTTTGGTAATGATTGTCCAAATGGTAAAACTACTAATCCCGACATCGTCCATTCTATACATGTGAAGCTTGGGAATTCCCCAAATGACTCTTATGCCTCCAAGGTGATTTGTTCTCCAAGGAGTGGCACAAGAGCTATTTGGGTTCCTAAGCATATTCGGACTAACAACAATGGACCCAACATGAGTTGGGGACCAAAATATGCTTGATGAGATTGTAGGAACAAAGAGATGCATTGGTGGCTTGGCTTAAATGACAATCTTGAATAATCAACTAACAAGCCAAGAAAAATTGCTTCCGCTTCATACTCTAGACCCAATGACATCTCGGTAACCTTGTGCTTAAATGGATCATGTTTAAGTCACTAGTACCTTTTGTAGGATCAAGTGTTTCTAAGTTTTGAACTTGTGATACTTGATAGTGACTTAGACTAAATTTCTTGAATTCCATTCATTTATGCCATGTGATGCTTTTAATGGCTCTCTAGTAGAGCAATATTGCGTTTAGTTGCAGTGGATCAAGTTCCGACGAAATTTGAATCAAACATCGGAAATCCACGCCCATTGGTATAGTCTGGCACAAACCGGTCTGACCGGTTTGCCAAACCGGTCTGACCGGTTTGGCCCAGGCAGTTGCAACTTTTGCACATTCTTGTTAAATGAAGTATTTAATTAATATTTTAAGCATATGAAATGTGGTATGTTTAATTGCTCTTCTGTGGAGCAAAGTTTGATCATTTTTCAGGGCATACCACACAAGATCCGACATTGAGGCCGGAAGATCCGACCAGATGATCCGGGTGGCTCGGTGATGAACTTTTCACAGCCGGATGATCAATCGGAAGTTCCGAGCCGAAACCGGTCTGACCGGTTTCCCAAACCGGTCTGACCGGTTTGGCTCAGGTTGTTGGGACTTGGGCACTTGTGTGAGAAATGAAGACTCAAGTATTTCATTTCATGAATTTCTCACTCTTGGCATATGCTATCTATACTAATACTTCATAATGGTATGATCACTTGGCATATTTCATTTAAAGTAATTTTTGTGCAATTTGACCGAATATTGAATTAATCCCTTCCTTGTCATTTACAAGACAAAGTGCATGTCTCATATTGTCTATATATGATGCACATATCTAGGGGGAGATTATTTCAATATTTGTGTCCTTGAGACTAACATTTTCTTTTAGTGAACTTGTAGTCTCAATGGTGAGAGAATATTTCTCTCAATTGGAGTTGTCAACTTATCTTATGATTCATGACGGTAACACTATAGTCATTCTCTTCATGAATCTTGATCTTAATTTATAGTTTGTCAACTCAACATAATATAGCATTGAATTCCTTAAAATGGTTTAATCTTTCAAATTAGTACATATAAATCCCTGCTAATCTCAAAAGCACTAAATAAGGAATTTGATCTATATTGTGTAGCTTCGCAATTAATGACCTATGTTTTCATGCTTTATCTTAAAGTCATTGATTATGAAATCATGTGTTGTGCACATTAACGTTTTCTCTCTATGTTGATCAATTTTGTTTATATATCATGAGAGGATTCATATGGATAAAATTGAATAAATTGCGCAATTCATGCTACTAGAGGCCAAGGTATGTTTTTCATGAACTAGTGTTTACCTTGTGCATCTAGGCCCTTGCCATGCTAGAATGTGCATGTACATGCAAATGTATCAAGCTCACATGCGTCCATTATATATTTAGTTAACAACTTCTTGGTGAATGATGTAAGCTAAATATGTTAATGTCATTGTGTGCTTAATATACGTGCATATGCTTATGTGACAGAGGATAGTTTTTTGAAAAATCCTACTAGCTTGCTAGGTGGTGTGATTTTGAAAATCTTTGTGTCTTTGGTCTTTTGACCGTTGTCAATCTATTTGTGACTATGGTTAACTTTGCTTGATTGATGGCTAGTCACAAATAGTGAGATTTTCTCAAGTCCATAAAATCCTTTATCTATCTTTTGTCTCCCAATTCTTTCGGAAGAAACGAAAGAAATTTGTTTTATTGGAAATCTTATCTTTTCATGGACAAATCCTGAGAAGTTGAAGACCATGCATATCAAATACACTCTCAGATCAAGTGAACAAGTTTTGGATCTCAATTTCCACCATTTTGGACTTAGTCTCAGCTGCCTGGGAAAACCGGTCTGACCGGTTTCCCAAACCGGTCTGACCGGTTTGGGCCCAAGCAGCTGGGTGAACTTTTCTGTGGAAATTCTTGGATTTTTGAAGGCCAAATTTCATCATTATATCTTCTTAGATCAAAGGAGCAAGTTTAGGAACAGTTTTAAAGCAAGATCCGACCTTGGATCGGAAGATCCGATAGGAAGTTCCGGGTAGCTCTGTCTCGAGTTGTTTCTGGCCCAGAAGATCCGAAGTTCATCAGAAGATCCGAAAAATTCTCGGAAGATCCGGAGTTTCTGGCAGACTCAACTCCCTGGGAGAAACCGGTTTGACCGGTTTCCCAAACCGGTCTGACCGGTTTCCCGAACTGGTCTGACCGGTTTGGCCCAGGAAGGTGGGCCATGCATTTTATGGCCGCCCGTGATTCCCTCTCTCACCTACCATACTCATTCATCCCCCAGCCTCTCTCTCTCCTGTTCTTCACCGAGCAAAGGCGCCCCCTTGGCGATTTGGAGTTTCATCCAAAGAAAAGTTGATTTCTCTTTGGGATTGGAGTGCCCCAAGGCTGGTGATTGGATTCTCCATCAAGTTGTGCACTCAAATCTTCATCTCTCTCGAGTTCTTGGTTCTCAAGGTATTCAAATCTTTCCATCGTCCGATCTATGAGCTCAATGCATATCTGTCAAAACCCTTCGGTAGAACATCTTCTGGCATGTCTAGGAACCTATCCCTAAGAGATGATTCAATTTGGATGGCTACATTTTGCGCGACATCGATTTGCATCACCACTGCGCAAAGCGGTCTGACCGGTTTGGCAAACCGGTCTGACCGGTTTTGGCAGTGGTGGCTCAAGTCCCTGTTTTGCAACGTGTTTGCTCACATATGGACTAGGGATAGCTTGTATTGCAATATATGTTCAAATTCCAGATCATAATCTGTCCAGATCGATCCCCAACTCGTTTTGGCTCAGCCCAGGCAAAAGCGGTCTGACCGGTTCCTAGAACCGGTCTGACCGGTTTGGCCCTGAGCTGACACAAAACTTGTTAGGTGCTCTCTATCAATTCCTTACTGGATCAAATCTGTTTCTGGGCAATTATATCATATTTATCTGTCCAAATTGATCTTCAACTCGAGTTGGCTCAGCTCAGACCAAAAGCGGTCTGACCGGTTCCTAGAACCGGTCTGACCGGTTTTGTCCTGAGTCAAATCAAATCTTGTTGGATGCACTCTATCTAGTCAAATCTTTTGGTCAATTATCTCCTAGGTTCTGATACTTTGTGTGTCATCTTGTGAACCCAGGAAGGACAGTAAAAATGCTGAAAGGTTCCCATGCTGAAAGGATTAAAAAGAGCAAGTTTGATGCGGCAGGTGGCAGTAGCTCGGGTCATGCAAGTGAAAGAGCTTTGAGGCCTAGGAGGCCAAAGAGGGCAGCAGCAGATCAAGAAATTGAAGAGGTGGATATTGTGGGAAATTCCACAGATGATGAGGTAGAAGATGAGAGCTTCAGGGTTGAGTACCGCCGTGGTCAGCCGGCGGATGTTGATGCTGATGAGGAGATGGCAGCAGGTGATTATGAGGAAGAGGTGGCTGAAGATGATATTGATGAGAATGCCCCTCTTGTGCTAGAGATTTGCCGACCCACTGGCCCAGCTAGCAGGAGAGTCACTGATTATCTTGCCAGTGGGATGACTGATGTGGTTAGGAGGTTGAGGAGGACTAGTCCACTTGGTGTGGATAGGACAGCGACCGACTACCGGTTTTAGACTCTTTTTCAGCAGGATTTCTATGACACAACTATCATGAAGAAGACCAAAATCACATCAGATGCACAGTACGTGGATTGGGATTATATGAGAAAGCATGACAACCCAGTTTTTAATGAGATCATCAGAGTATGTTCAGAAAAGAGGATAAAGCATCTCATGGGCTTCAAGCATAGTTTGAACAAGGAAGTCATTGCTCAGTTCTATGCTACTGTGTTTTTCGGTTACTATGAGCAAGAGGATGGCACACAAGAAAGAGCCATGTATTGGATGACAGAAGGTCAGCGCTATCATGTCACTTATACTGATTTTGCCGCTATTCTTAGAGTTGGACATGAGAGTGATGACATTGTCCGGATACATGACCGAGGAGTTATGGAACCGTCTGAAATCAAATTCATGTATCCAAGAGATCAAAATGGCAGTTGGGGAAAGGTGAGTGGTCTTTACACATATTATGGGACACTTTATAGATTGCTAAGAAAGACACTCACACCTAGAGATGGCAACACTTCGGATATTTCGCTTTTCATGATAAATTTGATGTACTATCTGAGGATTGGAGAGGAGACTCCTCCATTCAGTGTTGCTGACTTCATTTGGCATGAGATCAAGACTATTTCTGAGAGTCCTCAGAAAATTTGTGCCTATAGCCCTTTTATCATGTTTATCATTGAGAGGGTTACAAGTTTGAAGATTCAAAAGGACACCCAACACAAGCCTCTTCGCCCTCCAGTGCCACACAAGTTTAGGATGCCTTCTCCTCCACCAGCAGATACAGATGCAGCAGCCGGCGGTGATCAAGAGCAGCAGCCACAGCAGCAGACTCCGCTGACCGGTTCTGCAAACCGGTCTGACCGGTTTGGGTCTGGCAGCGGGACTCGGTCAGCAGGACAGACCTCTCCCATCAAGAAATTCATTTCTATGTTCACAGGCATTTGCAAAGGCCAAAGAGATGTTCAAGTTGACATTAGGCAGCAGAGGATAGACAACAAGAAGACTCGTGATGAGTTCAAGAAACTGCGTGCCGCATTGAGTCCGAATGATCCACCATCGCCTATTTCACCACCTCTTGAGTTGCCTGAGATACCCCCACTTCGAGACATCATGACCGATCACATGAGTGCGGGATATTTTGAGGAGTACGGTGATATTTTTGGATATGGACATGTTGGATCGAGCTCGCAGCCTCCGCCACCTCCTTCACAGTCAGTTGGTGCTCCAGGGACCGTGCCATACATGCCCACTTCAGAGGGTGATCTATTTGGTTCTTCTTTTGGATTTGCACCGCCTGGTCCATCATATGCAGCAGCAACACTACCATCTTCTTCATATGCATATGGTGGCACCGGTTCATCTATGGCGGGAGTTCAGTTTTCTAGTGCACCATCTCCATCTCCTGGAGATTTTGCATCACAGGCAGCAGCTTCTCTTTTTGGACCTACTTCTGCTCCTAGTCATGGTATGTCTAGCACATCTTTATCTTAGTTCCATGGCTAGCACATCCGAATCACTCCATTTTTATCACACATACACATTTTATTGAGTGAAGGTTTTCATTGGACTACATCTTCTTCGTCAGATGATCACAGCCCGACCTTCTAGCGACGGAGGAGATTGGATGCATGATGGGAGCGTGACTACAAGCTTCTCCAGGCCCTTTGTGGATGCTTGATGACAAAGGGGGAGAAGAATGGATTAAAGCTTATCTAGTTAATCTTGTAGTCATTTGATTGTAATAATCTTGCACTTTATCTCGTTGTGGACTTGAGAACTTGTAATGTGTGCTACTGTGTGTTGAACTCTTTTATATATTCTAAGTGACCATTTGCTAGTGTGATATACTTGTATTGGTTGATGCAATGTTGTTTCACATTGCTTACTGTCTGGGTGAAACCGGTCTGACCGGTTTGGCCCATGGCAGCGGGGTGAAACCGGTCTGACCGGTTTCCCAAACCGGTCTGACCGGTTTGGCCCGTGACAGCAAGCATGTAATTCTCTTGTTTTATTGAGTGCTATACATGTCATATGCATCACACTTTGTTTTATTATGTCACACACACTTGTTGCACATGAAAGATGCTAAGATATAGGGGGAGCTCTCATTTTTATTGGTTATATGTGAATTTGGCATTTGAGGCCGATTTTTAAAAAATTCTATTCAATGCACATATTGAGGGGGAGCTCATCATATATCTTAGTCATCTAGAGCTTAAATTTCATATCTTTTTGTAAGCTTTAATCATGTTGTCATCAATCACCAAAAAGGGGGAGATTGAAAGTGCATCTAGGCACTTATATGTTTTGGTGATTTTGGATGACAACATGATTAGTCTTTTAACTTGTTTGTCTAAGTGTATGAGCAGGAAATAACAAGAAAGCAAACAAGTGGTATTCATCCCATGCAAGCAATACAAATGACAAGTGTGTGATAGTGACAAATGAGACATGGACTTAAGTAAATTGGTTGGTCTCATAGATAAGATACTTGTCAAAGATTTTGGGATAAATCATTTGAAGAATTAGGATTTCTTTGGGCTTGTTCCATAGCAATGGTTACATTCAAAGTGAGACATGATTCTATTGATTAGTATATGGTCTCAAGTACATTGATGCTTATGGACAAGATTATCTACCAAAGAAGATATTCAAGCAAATCAAAGACATGGATTTCAATGTGTTATTCATTGATGATGCAATGCAAAGCAAAGCTTAAATTGACAAGAAAGGACGGAAAGGATCAAGCTAGATGGGAGTGACGTTCCTTACAAGGTGAAGGGCAAGTTGGTCTTGTAGCCGAGGTACTTTGTTAGTGGAAAGGTCTAGCATCTTAGCTTGGGTTCTATACGTCAATCAAGTCATATCAAGTGAAGCAATGCGAAGCATCTAATCTTTTATTGATCATATGATGGAATGGCTTATGAATTGTTCATGCAATGAAAATTCTAAGTCATGAAGCTCAACATTGGATTAGCTCAAACAAGACATGAAATGTTGAAGCCCTCAAGTTGAAGAATGATCAAGTATGGCATCAAGGAAGATCTACAAGCTCAAGTGGTAGACTCTATTTATTGTTTTAATCTTGAGTTTAGGAATGCCGTACTATCAAGAGGGATGCAACTTTAGTTGTCTTGGCATACACCAAAAAGTGCTCATTAGTTCAACCCAAATAAAATAACCTTTGGAGAGAAGTCCTTTAGGGACTTAGGGTGCTTTGCCCACCCAAACCGGTCTGACCGGTTTGGGAAAGCGGTCTGACCGCTTTTGGGCTTTGGGGGCTCAGCCCACCCAAACCGGTCTGACCGGTTTGGGAAACCGGTCTGACCGGTTTGGGGCTCTGACAGGTATAACGGCTAGTATAGTTTGTAAACCGGTCTGACCGGTTTGGGAATCCGGTCTGACCGGTTTCCAACGGCTATAACGGCTAGTTTTGGTTGAGTGGGGTATTTATACCCCATACCCCTCTTCTTTGAGGGGTGCTGGTTGTAGTGCCTTTGTGGCTCGTCCCAAGCTATTCCCAAGCACCAGCAAGCTCTCCCCAAACCTCTCTTTGTGAGAGTTGATTGATTTTGATCATATCTTTGGATTTGGGTTGAGGGATGTATGGGTTGTGAGCAATAGATAGCAATTGATAGTTCATATCAGCTATAGTGAGCATATCCTTAGTGTTGAGCACTTCCGGTGAAGTCAAGCATCCATTGGAACATTTGTTACTCTTGGAGGTGATCCTCCTAGACGGCTAGGCGTCGCCGGTGAGCTACCTCGTGTGTGGTAAGCCACGGATTGGTTGTAAAGGCTGGCCTTGCCTCCTTCGTGGAAAAGGGCCAAAAGCTAGTGATACCGAGGAAAGTGGCTTGGAGTGGATAAGCCCGCCTTTCGTAGGCCCTCAACGGAGACTAGGATTCATCGTGTCTTTGTGACAGCCTTAGTGGCAGCGGTGAAGTCCGAACTTCAGGAAAACATATCATTGTCTCTTGTTTTACTTTACAAGTTCGATTCTAGCATTTGAATTCGCTTCCGCTTCGATCTACTTGGGTGTGCTCTAATTGTGTGCAGGGACTTAGTGGACCTGCTTGATATCATCTACAAGAGCTCATCATCAAGTTTGGTTTGTGCTAGAACTCGTAGAGGGGGTTAATTTGCATAGTTGGTTTTCTCTGTTGAAAACCGGTCTGACCGCTTTGTCAAAGCGGTCTGACCGCTTGAAGCGGTCTGACCGGTTTTGGGAACCGGTCTGACCGGTTTCTGTACTAAATGTGTGAAAAAGTTTGTAATTTGCAGATTCACCTATTCACCCCCCTCTAGGTGACATCAAGGTCCTTTCAGATCAGCCAGGGCCCAGGGAGATCACACTTAATAGGGAGAACCTTGGTCTAGACACACACGAACTACTACACCTTGAAGCGCCATTCACAGAAGAAGAGGTTCATGCAGCTGTACAGGATACGGCAAATGAAAAGGCCCCTGGGCCGGATGGGTTTATTGGCCTGTTTCTCAAGCAAAGCTAGCCGCTAATCAAAGAGGACATCATGATAGCATTTGACTTCTTTCATCAGCAACATGACCAACATCTCAAATTGCTCAACAACGCCCATATTGTGCTCCTGCCCAAGAAGTCTGATGCAAAAAGAGTGGTTGATTACAGGCCTATTAGCCTGCTGCACATTATTGGCAAGCTCATCTCAAAATGCCTTGCATCCCGGCTTGCGCCTGAACTAAACACCTTGTTGTCCCGGGCTCAGAGTGCCTTCATTAAGCGAAGGAGTATTCAAGACAATTTCCTCTACACCCAAAATATGATACGGGCTTTACACAGACAAAAGCAGCCGGGTCTCTTTTTGAAACTTGACATAGCCAAGGCCTTTGACTCTGTGAGATGGGACTTCTTGATGGAGGTGATGCAACAGTTTGGGTTTGGTCACAGGTGGAGATCTTAGATATCCATTCTTCTGTCCACTAGCTCCTCGGCAGTCTTGCTCAGCGGTGAAAGAGGTCGCTGGTTCAGTCATCGCAGAGGTTTAAGGCAAGGGGACCCTTTGTCGCCTATGGTGTTCATTCTTTGTATGGAGCCCTTGCAAAAATTGCTGTCCTTGGCTACTGAAGATGGTCTACTTGCACCAATACACAATTGTGCTGCAACCTTGCGTGCCAGCCTATATGCTGATGATGCGGCTGTTTTCCTCCAGCGCATCAAAGAGGATGTGGACACTGTAGCGCAGGTGTTGGAGGTTTTTGGCCAAGCTTCTGGTCTCGTAACAAACAGATCCAAATGTGCGGTCTACCCCATTCGCTGCAATGACTTCAATCTGGATGATATCATGGGAGGCTTTCAATGCCCGATCCAATCTTTTCTTTGTAAATACTTGGGCCTGCCACTGCACTTCAGGCAGATCAGCAGAGTTGAAGTCCAACTGCTAATTGACAAGATGGCAAAACGGCTTTCCTCTTGGAAAGGCAAACTGAAAGGACCTTGATGTCACCTAGAGGGGGGGGTGAATAGGTGAATCTGCAATTTAACAAACTTTTTCGCACAGTTAGTACGGAAACCGGTCAGACCGGTTTCCAAAACCAGTCAGACCGCTTTGCCAGGGGGAAAGCGGTCAGACCGCTTTGGTGAAGCGGTCAGACCGGTTTTCAACAGAGAAAACCGACTATGCAAAATAACCCCCTCTACAAGTTCTAGCACAAACCAAACTTGATGATGGGCTCTTGTAGATGATATCAAGCAGGTCCACTAAGTCCCTGCACACAATTAGAGCACAACCAAGTAGATAGAAGCGGAAGCGAATATATATGCTAGAAATGAACTTGTGAAGGTAAACAAGGAGACAAAGATATGTTTTCCCGAAGTTCGGACTTCACCGCTGCCACTAAGACTGTCACAAAGACACGATGAATCCTAGTCTCCGTTGAGGGCCTACGAATGAAGCGTCCCCTCGAGAGAGAGAACTGAATGTGATACAAATACCAGTCCCAGGATGCTGGTTCACATTATTACAACAGATAGTTCAGTACAAAGACAACATTACGGGAGACGGTGGCATTGCAGGGCCACGACAAACAGAACTACTACTAAGCTCCAGATAAAAAGGTTGATAACATAGAGGTCTTCATCAGAGTGACAACGCATGCGGCTTCCAGCGGGTGGCCCTAACACACAGGCAAAGGTTGGGTGCAGAACGAACCCCACTAGACGAGATCCTCAGGCACAAAGTCCGGGTCTGCCTCTGCACAGATTAAGCAAGGGTGAGTACATACGTACTCAGCAAGCGCAACCACAACCACGGAGGGGTATAGCAGAAGTATGCAAGTATTGAAACAAGGAAGGCTTGTGGTTTATTTAGCAGCAAAGCAAATTTTATTACACCTGCAAGGGTTGGTTTTCGCAACGGGTTTTCACAAATATTATTTTTGAAAGGAACAGTAAATGTAACATTTTTCTTTGTACAAGATTTTGTTGCTACCAGATTTCCCATCTGTCGTAGCCCAAGTCAAAACATTTCTCAGCTCATTCACATGCCAACATTTTCCTTACACCAAAACAGGGGACTAGTGAAGTGACCAAGCCGTAACTCGCCCAATACCGTGGACACGGCTATCCGGATAGGTTTTAACTCTGCAGAGGTGTACACAACCACAAGAAGGCTACCACAACAAGAACACCTTAGTGCCAGTGCAGCTCCTATCAAAGCCATTACCCACCATAGCTAAACTGACAAGTTACCGCAGACGCGACCAGGGGTTAGCAACCTACCAACGAGGTTCTAACCAGGGGCATACCTCACATAGACCGTATCCCCGGCTCCATGGCCCTCTGTTGCTCACCAGCACACCACATAACCAGCAGCTCAACTAGTGGGGTTTATGCTAGGCCGTTGCCACATACAACGGTCGAGTGGGTGTACAGAAAAATGGGTTAGGCTAGATGACACATCAACATCATCCCAAAACTTGTGACAGGATAGACAACTCCCACCATGCTCAACCACAGAGGTTAGAGCACACCTCGGCATTTCACACAAGAAATACCGTCTGTCTCATCCCACACGGGTACTCATTTTATTTACACAAATCACCTCTTTTATTTCAAAGTACGCACACGGTTGCTTTTGTAAACACCAAATATTTGTTATGGGGGTAAAAT
The DNA here is from genome assembly GCA_033239725.1 of Echinochloa phyllopogon. Lineage (NCBI taxonomy): Eukaryota > Viridiplantae > Streptophyta > Magnoliopsida > Poales > Poaceae > Echinochloa > Echinochloa phyllopogon. The sequence goes on along the minus strand of BTCW01000003.1, from coordinate 15,002,353 downwards.
AGTAAAAGTTCCTAAGCATTTCTAGCAGTGACCAATATTTAAACAGAACATTGTCATATTTAAACATTAATCTGGGTTGTCAAGGGCTCAGTCATAACAATCAAGGTATGGCTATCCAACCAGGTTTAGCAGTAAAATCATGCAAGTTTTATAAAACAGGCCATGGGTTGTGTTTATAAAAACTGGGACATCAGTATGCATCAAAGGGTGGGATTGCACTTGCCGTTCTCCCAACCCTCGGGGGATTCCTGCCCGGGGTCTTGGTCTCCAAACTCCTGCTCGTAGACTTGTTCCTCCTCGGGTCCTTCCTCGTTCACAGCGGAGTCTACGGCACACACAACAAACACCCAATAAATAAAAGAAAAAGCTTTTACTGAGCTCGGAAAGAAGGAACGGAAAAAGAGAGCGACTGATGATAGCATGATTATTTTGAGTATGGACTGGTCGGATTTGGCGGAAATATATTGGTGGATATTGTGGTGGAGTTTGGGGTCGAACGGGATTAATTTGGCGCATGGAATGACGGGTTCAGGGGAGTTTTAGGGGCTGTTTAAAAAGGAAAAGGACCTGTTTGTAAATATGGGAAAGCTCAGGGGCCTCTGGTGAATATAACAGAGAGAGGGGGAATAGTGCTGTGGACTGCGGGTTAATTTGTTAAAAGTTCAGGGGGCTTTGTGTAAACGTGTCAGAGAGAGAGAGAGTTTTAAGTTTGGGCTGCGGGTTCGAAAATGAAGAATGCCAGGGGGTTATGGGTAAAGTGCTCTTTCTTCACCGCGGAACAGTGCCAGGGGGGGGGAAACGGCGGCGGCGATACTGTTCGGCCCAATCGCCGGCGTTTGAGGCGGCGGCGGTGATCGGGAGCAGGGGGAAAAGGACGAGCGAGGTATGGCGAGTCCACCTGTGGGCTTACCACGGCCGGAGGTGAAGGGTGGAGGGCGGCCCACGAGAGCAGTGGCGGCGGCGGCAATGGCGAGCGTGGGCGGCGGCGCTGCGGTGGCGGAGGAGGGTGATTGAGGGGTGGGTGAGCTGCAGGGAGTGGAGGGGAAGCTCAAGGTGCGGTCGGCTTGGCTTGGAGTGGCCTGTGGTGGGCTGCCCACGTGAGCCCGGGGCGGTGGCGGTGGCGGAGCACGGCGGCAATGGTGCTGCGTCGGTCGTGGTGGCGAGCTGGGAGGTGAGCGAGCGGGTGGTGGTGAAGAGGAAGCCGACGGGCCTATTTATAGACGGGGACGAGCGGCGAGGAGGTGGGCCGACGATGGAGGGGTTCGGCGGGCGGTTGCGGCGGCCGGCGGACGAAAATTAAAGGCGGCCGGCGACTGTTAGTACGGCGGCGCTGTGCTCGTCGGGAGGCGGCGTGCGTGCGGCGATAGGACAGCGGCGGGGCCCTCGGTAGCGTGCACGCGCGCGGTGAGCTTCTAGCGGCGGTCGGCGCGTGCGCGCGGTCGGCACGGCGGGGCAGCGGTGGTCGGGGCGTGCGCTTGCGCGGTGGCGTGCGAGCAGGCGGCCAGGCGGTGGGCGGCACGGCAATGTGCCGGCTCGGCTGTGGGCACGAGGACGGCGAGTGCGGGGCCGCAGTGGTGGGCGGCACGGCGGTGCCAGTGGTCGGCGCAGCAGCGGCAGTGGCGGCGATGGCGTGGCCGCGGCGTGCACGCGCGCGGTGGCGTGGCGTGCGTGCGCGTGTTGAGCGGTGGCGCGTGGTGGCGACGACGCGCTGAGCAGAGAGAGAGGGTGGCCGGCGGTGATCGGAGCGGGAAGTGGGGCAGAGCAGGGCGGCCGCGGCGGTGTCGGGGAGGAAGAGCAGAGGAAACAGAGGAGGGAGGGAAAGAGAGGGAAAAAGGGAAAAAGGAGAAAAGAGAAAAGAAAAGAAGGAAAAAGGGAGAGGGAGAGAGGGAAAAGGGGAGGGGTCGGCGGGATTCGCGGCGGGCGGTCGACGGCGGTCGGCCAAGGGTGGGTGGCCCGGCGGTCGACCCAAGGGCGGACGACGCGGGACGGGACGGAAAGGATGGCAGTGATGCGATGCGGATAGGGAGGGGGGAGGGGAGAAAGAAAACGACAGGCGAAAAGGATTCGGCGGGAGAGGAGCTCGGGCGGTAAAACGATTTGAAACTTTTACCGGGCGGTTTAATTAGGTGATTTTCCCAGAGATTAAACGCGGGCGTTACAACGAAAGGCGGGCTTATCCACTCCAAGCCACTTTCCTCGGTATCACTAGCTTTTGGTCCTTTTCCACGAAGGAGGCAAGACCAGCCCTTACAAACAATCCGTGGCTTACCACAACCAAGGTAGCTCACCGGCGACGCCTAGCCGTCTAGGAGGATCACCTCCAAGAGTAACAAATGCTCCAATGGATGCTTGGCTTCACCGGAAGTGCTCAATCACTAGGTTTTGCTCACTATAGCTGATATGAACTATCAATTGCTATCTATTGCTCACAACCCATACATCCCTCAACCCAAATCCAAAGATATGATCAAAATCAATCAACTCTCACAAAGAGAGGTTTGGGGAGAGCTTGCTGGTGCTTGGAACTGCCCTAGGCGAGTTAGAATGGAATGGCAACCAGCACCCCTCAAAGGAGAGGGGTATGGGGTATAAATACCCCACACAACCAAAACTAGCCGTTATAGCCGTTGGAAACCGGTCAGACCGGATTCCCAAACCGGTCAGACCAGTTTATGAACTATACTAGCCGTTACACATGTCAGGGCCCCAAACCGGTCAGACCGGTTTCCCAAACCGGTCAGACCGGTTTGGGTCGGCTGAGCCCCCAAAGCCCAAAAGCGGTCAGACCGCTTTCCCAAACCGGTCAGACCGGTTTGGGTCCACTCAGCACCACAAACCCAAAAGCGGTCAGACCGCTTTCCCAAACTGGTCAGACCGGTTTGGGGTCTTTCAGCACACTAAATTCCCAAGTGTATTTCTCCCAAGGCTATCTCACATGGGTTGATCTAATGAGCACTTTTTGGTGTATGCCAAGACAACTAATGTTGCATCCCTCTTGATAGTACGACATTCCTAAACTCAAGATTAAAACAATAAATAGAGTCTACCACTTGAGCTTGTATATCTTCATTGATGCCATACTTGATCGTTCTCAACTTTGAGGGCTTCAACACTTCATGTCTTGATGAGCAAATCCAATGTTGAGCTAATGACTTAGAATTTCCATTGCATGGATCAATTCATAAGCCATTCCAATATATATGATCAAACAAAGATAAGATGCTTCGCATTGCTTCACTTGATATGACTTGATTGATGTATAGAAACCCAAACTATAATGCTAGACCTTTCCACCAAACAAGGTACCTCGGCTACAAAACCAATTTGCCCTTCACCTTGCTAGGAACGTCACTTGCATCTAGCTTGATCCCTTCCATCCTCTCTTGCCAAATTAAGCTTTGCTTTGCATTGCATCATCATGAAATCCACATTGAAATCCATGTCTTGAATGTTGTTCTTTGGTAGATAACTTGTCCATAAACATCAATGCACTTGAGACCATATACTATCCATAGAATCATGTCTCATTTAGAATGTATCCATTGCTATGGAACAAGCCCAAAGAAACTTCAAATTTCTTCACATGTTCTATCCCAAAACCTTTGACAAGTATCTTATTTATGAGACCAACCAATTTACTTATGTCCATGTCTCATTTGTCACTATCACACACTTGTCATTTGTATTGCTTACATGGGATGATTAACACTTGTTTGCTTTCTTCATTATTTCCTGCTCATACACTTAAGCAAACAAGTTAAATGACTAATCATGTTGTCATCCAAAATCACCAAAACATATAAGTGCCTAGATGCACTTTCAATCTCCCCCTTTTTGGTGATTGATGACAACATGATTAAAGCTTAAAAAAAAGATATTGAATTTAAGCTCTAGATGACTAAGATATATGATGAGCTCCCCCTCAATATGTGCATTGAATAGAATTCCAAAAATTCGGCCTCAAATGCCAAATTCACATATAATCAACAAAATTGAGAGCTCCCCCTATATCTTAGCATCCATCATGTGCAACAAGTGTGTGTGACATAATAAATCAATATGTGATGCATATGACATGTGTAGCACTCAATAAAATAAAAGAATCATATACTGGCTGTCACGGGCCAAACCGGTCAGACCGGTTTCACCCCGCTGCCATGGGCCAAACCGGTCAAACCGGTTTGGGAAACCGGTCAGACCGGTTTCACCCAGACAGAAACATATGTGAAACAACATTTCATCAAACAACACATGAATATCACACTAGCAAATGGTCACTTAGAATATAAAACAAGGTTCAACACACAGTAGCACACATTACAAATTCTCAAGTCCACAAAGAGATAAAGAGCGAAATTTATTACAATTCAAATGACTACAAGATCAACTAGATATGCTTTAATCCATTCTTCTCCCCCTTTGTCATCAAACATCCATAAAAGGGCCTGGAGAAGCTTGTAGTCACGCTCCCATCATGCATCCAATCTCCTTCGCCGCTAGAAGGTCGGGCTGAGATCATCTGACGAAGAAGATGTGGTCCAATGAAAACCTTCACTCAAGTGAATGTGTATGTGTGATAAAAATGAAGTGATTCGGATGTGCTAGCCATGGAACTAAGATAAAGATGTGCTAGACGTACCATGACTAGGAGCAGAAGAAGGTCCAAAAAGAGAAGCTGTTGCCTGTGATGCAAAATCTCCGGGAGATGGAGATGGTGCACTAGAAAACTGAACTCCCGCCATAGAAGAACCGGTGCCACCATATGCATATGAAGAAGATGGTAGTGTCGCTGCTGCATATGATGGACCAGGCGGTGCAAATCCAAATGAGGAACCAAATAAGTCACCCTCTGAGGTAGGCATGTATGGCATAGTTCCTGGAGCACCAACTGACTGTGAAGGAGGTGGCGGAGGCTGCGAGCTTGACCCAACATGTCCATATCCAAAAATATCACCGTACTCCTCAAAGTATCCCGCACTCATGTGATCGGTCATGATGTCTCGAAGCGGGGGAATCTCTGGTAGCTCAAGAGGTGGTGAGATAGGTGATGGTGGATCGTTTGGACTCAATGCTGCGTGTAATCTCTTCATTGCATCTCGAGTCTTCTTGCTATCTAACCTCTGCTGCCTCAAATCAACTCGGACATCCCTTTGGCCTTTACAAATGCCTGTAAACATAGATATGAACTTCCGAATGGGAGAGGTGCATCCTGCTGACTGTGAGCTGCTGCCAGCCCCAAACCGGTCAGACCGGTTTGCAGAACCGGTCAGACCGGTTCTGGCCTGCAGCGGAGTCTGCTGCTGTGGCTGCTGCTCTTGATCACCGCCGGCTGCTGCATCTGTATCTGCTGGTGGAGGAGAAGGCATCCTAAACTTGTGTGGCACAGGAGGATGTATTGGCTTGTGTTGGGTATCTTTTTGAATCTTCAAACTTGTAACCCTCTCAATAATAAACATGATGAACGGGCTATAGGCACAAATTTTCTGAGGACTCTCAGAAATAGACTTGATCTCATGCCAAATGAAGTCAGCAACACTGAATGGAGGAGTTTCTTCACCAATCCTCAGATAATACATCAAATTCCTCATATAAAGAGATATATCTGAGGTGTTCCCTTCTCTAGGTGTGAGTGTCTTTCTAAGCAATCTGTAGAGAATCCCATAGTAGGTGTAAAGACCACTCACCTTCCCCCAACTGCCATTTTGATCTCTTGGATACAAGAATTTGATTTCTGATGGTTCCATAACTCCACGGTCATGTATCCTGACAGTGTCATCACTCTCATGTCCAACTCGAAGAATGGAAGCAAAATCAGAAAATGTGACATGATATCGCTGACCCTCTGTCATCCAATGCATGGCTCTTTCTTGTGTGCCATCCTCTTGCTCATAGTAACCGAAAAACACAGTAGCATAGAACTGAGCAATGACTTCCTTGTTCCAACTATGCTTGAAGCCCATGAGATGCTTTATCCTCTTTTCTGAACATACTCTGATGATCTCATTAAAGACTGGGTTGTCATGCTTTCTCATATAATCCCAATCTACGTACTGTGCATCTGATGTGATTTTGGTCTTCTTCATGATAGCTGTGGCATAAAAATCCTGCTGAAAAAGAGTCCAAAACCGGTAGTCGGTCGCTGTCCTATCCACACCAAGTGGACTAGTCCTCCTCAACCTCCTAACCACATCAGTCATCCCACTGGCAAGATAATCAGTGACTCTCCTGCTAGCTGGGCCAGTGGGTCGGCAAATCTCAAGCACAAGAGGGGCATTCTCATCAATATCATCATCAGCCACCTCATCCTCATAATCATCTGCTGCCATCTCCTCATCAACATCAGCGTCCGCCGGCTGACCATGGCGGTACTCAACCCTGAAACTCTCATCCTCAACTTCATCATCAGTGGAATTTCCCACAACCTCCACCTCTTCTATCTCCTGATCTGCTGTTGCTGCCCTCTTTGGCCTCCTAGGCCTCAAATCTCTTCCCGAGCTACTGCCTCCGGGTTCATCAAACTTGCTCTTCTTGATCCTCTCGGCATGTGATCCTTTCGGCATCTTGTACTGTCCTTCCTAGGTCCACAAAGTAACACACAAGGTATCAATATCCAGGAGATAATTGATCAAAAGATTTGACTAGATAGAGTGCATCCAACAAGATTTGATTCAACTCAGGACAAAACCGGTCAGACCGGTTCTAGGAACCGGTCAGACCGCTTTTGGTCTGAGCTGAGCCAACTCGAGTTGAAGATCAATTTGGACAGATAAAAGTGATATAATTGCCCAGAAACAGATTAGATAAGGTATGGAATTGATAGAGAGCACCAAACAAGTTTTGGGTCAGCCCTGGGCCAAACCGGTCAGACCGGTTCTGTGAACCGGTCAGACCACTTTTGCCTGGGCTGAACCAAAACAAGTTTGGGATCAATCTGGACAGCTTATGATCAGTAATTTGAACAAATATTGCAATTCAAGCTATCCCTAGTCCATATGTGAGCCAACACGGTGCAGAGCAGGGACTTGGGCCCTCACTGCCCAAACCGACCGGTTTGCCAAACCGGTCAGACCGCTTTGCGCAGTGAGGGTGCAAATCCTTGTTGCGCAAAATGTAGCCAACCAATTCAATCCATCTCTTAGGGATAGGTTCCTAGACATGCCAGAAGATGTTCCACCGAAGGGTTTTGACAGATATGCATTGAGCTCATAGATCGGGCGATGGAAAGATTTGAATACCTTGAGAGCCTTGAACTCGAGAGAAGAAGAGGATTTGGGTGCACAACTTGATGGGGAATCCAATCAACAGCCTTGGGGCACTCCAATCCCAAAGAGAAATCAACTTTTCCTTGGATGAAACTCCAAATCGCCAAGGGGGCGCCTCTTGCGGTGAAGAATAGGAGAGAGGAAGGGGATGAAGTGAATGGATATGGAAAGAGAGAGAGAAGATCACGGGCGGCCATAAAATGCATGGCCCACCTTCCTGGGCCAAACCGGTCAGACCGGTTTGGGAAACCGGTCAGACCGGTTTCTCCCAGGGCGGTGTAAAACTGCAGCTCACCGTAAATTTACGTCGTAGCCACCGTAAATTTCCGTCGCAATAGTCGGAAATTTACGGTCTCTACCGTAAATTTACGGTGTGTGTCGAGAGACACAGAAACCATCGTAAATTTCCGGTGAATACCGTAAATTTCCGTCGCATGAGCCGGAAATTTACGCCATTCGTCGTAAATTTACAGTGAGTACCTGCAATAAGCCCTGAGAAGGATTGGAGCCACCTAGATAAAAAAATTTTCCTTCAAAACTCCAAGAATTTCCACAGAAAAGTTCTCTCAGCTGCTTGGGCCCAAACCGGTCAGACCGGTTTGGGAAACCGGTCAGACCGGTTTGCCCCAGGCAGCTGAGCCTAGTCCAAAATGGTGGAAATAGAGATCCAAAACTTGTTCACTTGATCTGAGAGTGCATTTGATATGCATGGTCTTCAACTCCTCAGGATTTGTTCATGAAAAGATAAGATTTCCAATAAAACAAATTTCTTTCGTTTCTTCCGAGAGAAATGGGAGACAAAAGATAGATAAAGGATTTTATGGACTTGAGAAAATCTCACTATTTGTGACTAGCCATCAATCAATCAAAGTTAACAATAGTCACAAATAGATCGACAAAGGTCAAAAGACCAAAGACACAGAGATTTTCAAAATCACACCACCTAGCATGCTAGTAGGGTTTTTCAAAAACTATCCTATGTCACACAAGCACATGCACGTATATTAAGCACACAACGACATTAACATATTTAGCTTACACCATTCACCAAGAAGGTGTTAACTAAATATATAATGTGCTTATGAGAGCTTGATACATTTGCATGTACATGCACACACTAGCATGACAAGGGCCTAGATGCACAAGGTAAAAACTAGTTCATAGAAGACATACCTTGGCCTCTAGTAGAATGAGTTGTGCAATATTGTCAAATTTGCCCAAATGAATTCTCTCATGATATAAACCAATTGATCAACATAGAGAGAAAACGTTAATGTGCACAACACATGATTTCATAATCAATGACTTTAATAAGAGCATTAAAGCATAGGTCATTAATCATGAAGACACACAATATAGATCAAATTCCTTATTTTAGTGCATTAGTGGTTATAAAAGATTCATATGCACTAATATTGAAAGATTAAATCACTTTAAGGAATTTGAGCTACATTATGTTGAGTTGTCAAAACATAAATTGAGATCGAGATTCATGATGAGAATGATTATAGTGTTACCGTCATGAATCACAAGATGAGTTGACAACTCCAATTGAGAGAGGTACTCTCTCACCATTGAGACTACAATTTCACTAAAAGAAATGTTAGTCTCAAGGACGCAAATATCGAAATAATCTCCCCCTAAATATGTGCATCATATATTGACAATATGAGATATGCACTTTGCCTTGTGAATGACATGGAGGGGATTAATTCAATAAATGGTCAAGTCACACAATAACTTTACTCAAAATGAAATATGCCAAGTAATCATACCAAAATGAAGATGTAATATAGATAGCATATGCCAATAGTGAGAAATTCATGAAATAAATTACTTGCATCTTTATTTCTCACAAAATGGCCAAGTCCAACACCCTAAGCCAAACCGGTCAGACCGGTTTGGGAAACCGGTCAGACCGGTTTCACTTAGGCAGAGGCAGCCAAACCGGTCAGACCGGTTTGGCAAACCGGTCAGACCGGTTTTGCCTCGGATCTTCCGATGGATAATCCGGCCTATTGGAATGCGTCACAGAGCCACCCGGATCATCTGGTCGGATCTTCCGGCCTCAGTGTCGGATCTTGTGTGGTATGCCCTGAAAATGATAGACATTTGCTCTACAGAAGAGCTATCAAACATACCACATAGCATATGCTTAAATTAATAATAAAAGTCTTCATTTCTCAAGAATGCGCAAAAGTTGCAAGTGTCTGGGCCAAACCGGTCAGACCGGTTGGGCAAACCGGTCAGACCGGTTTTGCCAGACTCATACCGAGTGGCGTGAATTTCCGATGTTTGCCTCAAATTTCGCCGGAACTTGATCCACTACAACTTTAACACAATATTGCTCTACTAGAGAGCTATTAAAAGCATCATATGGCATATGTGAGTAAAATTCAAGAAATTAGTCTGTCACTTTCAAGTGTCACAAGCTCAACACTTGGAAAACACTTGATCCTACAAAAGGCACTAGTGACTTAAACTTAACCAATTTAAGCACAATGTTACCAAGATGATATTGGGTGTAGAGTATGAACGGAAGCAATTTTTCTTGGCTTGCTAGTTGATCATTTGAAGATTGTCATTCAAGCCAAGCTACCAATGCATCTCTTTGTTCCTACAATCTCATCAAGCATATTTTGGTCCCCAACTCATGTTGGGTCCATTGTTGTTAGTCCGAATATGCTTAGGAACCCAAATTCCTCTTGTGCCACTCTTTGGAGAACAAATCACCTTAGAGACACAAGAAGCGTTTGGAGAATCCCCAAGCTTCACATTTAATGAATGAACAATGTCGGGTTTAGTGATTTTACCATTGGGACAATCATTACCAAGGTGTCCCTTTTCCCGACATGTGTAGCATGTCTTGTGCTTGATGTTGTTTGTCTTCTTCTTGTGTTGCTCGGCAACCAACTCTTCCTTGTGCTTTGCTTGTGCCTTGAGAAATCCTTTGTTGAGCTTGATTTGGGGCTTCTCTTGGTGAAGTCCCCCGTTGCTTGGACATGAAGCAACTTGATGCCCTTTCTCATGGCAACCAAAGCATCTTCTCTTCTCCAAATTTCTTTGCCTTTTGGAGAGAGTTGGCTTGCCTTGATCTTGGCTTGTATTGAACTTGACTTGATGAATAGAAGAGCTTTGCACGGTTGATCCCTTCTCAAGCTTCTTCACCATGGATTCACGGTTATCTTGAGAAGGTTGTGCATTATTCTTCCCTTTGAGAGTTGTCAAGTTCTTTGTGAGTCTTTCCACCTCTTGCTTGAGTTCTTCATTTTCTTTTGCAATGAGGTCATCACAAGACTCTACACACACTTCATCATACCAAGATCGTTTTGCTTGAGAGCAACATGGGTTAGCACATGACAAATTATATTGAATTGAAGAGCATGTGCAAATGTGGGTTTGAGATTCAATAGATTTTAACGAATTAATCATAATCTCATGAGCAATATCTAATGAAGCATATGATTCTACAAGTTCTTCATGAGAACACAAGAGTTCATCATGCTTCACTTGTAGCATCTCATGCTTGCTAGCAATTAAATCCAAATTTTGTTTGAGCACTTTATTTTCTTTTTCTATGGAAGCCAAATTAAGTGCATCACAAGCATAATCATCAACAATTGCATCATACTTACAAACCAAAGCGGCGTTGGAGAATTTGACTTCCTCAAGCTCCTTGATGAGAGCTCGGACAGTCTCATCCTTTGAATTTTCTGCCTTCTCTTCTTCTTTGGACTTGTTAAGCATGAGTACATCATCATTGGAAGATGATATAGCTTGTGAGCTTGAAATTTTGCTCGCACGGCGTCGGCCTCCCTTCTTGTGGCCAGCTGCCCGCTTCCTGCCCAAACCGGTCAGACCGGTTTGGGAAACCGGTCGGACCGGTTTCTACAGGGAGGCGGCAGCTGAGCCTTCTTGCTCTTGTGGCTCCACGGTGGTCGTCACATGAGGCTTGGTGCATGTTTTTGCTGATGTAGAGAACTCCTCATGTGACTTGGCTCTTGTTTGGTCTTGTGTGTCGCTTTTGATGTTGGCGTAAAGCTTCTCAATTCGAGCCCAAATGAGATGAGCATCGAATAGAGTTGCTTCATCTTCTAGAATCTTTTCTCTAACTTCATCACTCACAACATCAAATAAGAACTTAGCGACACGAGCATTGAGTTGAAAGCAATTCATTTCGTCTTCGGTTGGGTTGGACACACTCCAATCAACACGAGGACGATCAATGCCTTCAACTACAATCCTCACTAAAGTAGGACTCATAGCCCTAAGATCATTAAGCACATTACAAGACCATATTGAATAATTTGAGCCGTCTCTAGCTAGTGGCTCATATGTTACCTCACAAGTGGTCGACATCTTTCCTCACGGCGGTTAAGCTTGGATTGTGAGGCCAAGCTCTGATACCAATTGAAAGGACCTTGATGTCACCTAGAGGGGGGGTGAATAGGTGAATCTGCAATTTAACAAACTTTTTCGCACAGTTAGTACGGAAACCGGTCAGACCGGTTTCCAAAACCGGTCAGACCGCTTTGCCAGGGGGAAAGCGGTCTGACCGCTTTGGTGAAGCGGTCAGACCGGTTTTCAACAGAGAAAACCGACTATGCAAAATAACCCCCTCTACGAGTTCTAGCACAAACCAAACTTGATGATGGGCTCTTGTAGATGATATCAAGCAGGTCCACTAAGTCCCTGCACACAATTAGAGCACAACCAAGTAGATAGAAGCGGAAGCGAATATATATGCTAGAAATGAACTTGTGAAGGTAAACAAGGAGACAAAGATATGTTTTCCCGAAGTTCGGACTTCACCGCTGCCACTAAGGCTGTCACAAAGACACGATGAATCCTAGTCTCCGTTGAGGGCCTACGAAAGGCGGGCTTATCCACTCCAAGCCACTTTCCTCGGTATCACTAGCTTTTGGTCCTTTTCCACGAAGGAGGCAAGACCAGCCCTTACAAACAATCCGTGGCTTACCACAACCAAGGTAGCTCACCGGCGACGCCTAGCCGTCTAGGAGGATCACCTCCAAGAGTAACAAATGCTCCAATGGATGCTTGGCTTCATCGGAAGTGCTCAATCACTAGGTTTTGCTCACTATAGCTGATATGAACTATCAATTGCTATCTATTGCTCACAACCCATACATCCCTCAACCCAAATCCAAAGATATGATCAAAATCAATCAACTCTCACAAAGAGAGGTTTGGGGAGAGCTTGCTGGTGCTTGGAACTGCCCTAGGCGAGTTAGAATGGAATGGCAACCAGCACCCCTCAAAGGAGAGGGGTATGGGGTATAAATACCCCACACAACCAAAACTAGCCGTTATAGCCGTTGGAAACCGGTCAGACCGGATTCCCAAACCGGTCAGACCGGTTTATGAACTATACTAGCCGTTACACATGTCAGGGCCCCAAACCGGTCAGACCGGTTTCCCAAACCGGTCAGACCGGTTTGGGTCGGCTGAGCCCCCAAAGCCCAAAAGCGGTCAGACCGCTTTCCCAAACCGGTCAGACCGGTTTGGGTCCATTCAGCACCACAAACCCAAAAGCGGTCAGACCGCTTTCCCAAACCGGTCAGACCGGTTTGGGGTCTTTCAGCACACTAAATTCCCAAGTGTATTTCTCCCAAGGCTATCTCACATGGGTTGATCTAATGAGCACTTTTTGGTGTATGCCAAGACAACTAATGTTGCATCCCTCTTGATAGTACGGCATTCCTAAACTCAAGATTAAAACAATAAATAGAGTCTACCACTTGAGCTTGTATATCTTCATTGATGCCATACTTGATCGTTCTCAACTTTGAGGGCTTCAACACTTCATGTCTTGATGAGCAAATCCAATGTTGAGCTAATGACTTAGAATTTCCATTGCATGGATCAATTCATAAGCCATTCCAATATATATGATCAAACAAAGATAAGATGCTTCGCATTGCTTCACTTGATATGACTTGATTGATGTATAGAAACCCAAACTATAATGCTAGACCTTTCCACCAAACAAGGTACCTCGGCTACAAAACCAATTTGCCCTTCACCTTGCTAGGAACGTCACTTGCATCTAGCTTGATCCCTTCCATCCTCTCTTGCCAAATTAAGCTTTGCTTTGCATTGCATCATCATGAAATCCACATTGAAATCCATGTCTTGAATGTTGTTCTTTGGTAGATAACTTGTCCATAAACATCAATGCACTTGAGACCATATACTATCCATAGAATCATGTCTCATTTAGAATGTATCCATTGCTATGGAACAAGCCCAAAGAAACTTCAAATTTCTTCACATGTTCTATCCCAAAACCTTTGACAAGTATCTTATTTATGAGACCAACCAATTTACTTATGTCCATGTCTCATTTGTCACTATCACACACTTGTCATTTGTATTGCTTACATGGGATGATTAACACTTGTTTGCTTTCTTCATTATTTCCTGCTCATACACTTAAGCAAACAAGTTAAATGACTAATCATGTTGTCATCCAAAATCACCAAAACATATAAGTGCCTAGATGCACTTTCACAAACTCATCAACCGCGCCGGCAGATTGAAGCTGCTAAACTCGGTGCTCTCTTCTATTCCCACATACTATTTGACGATGTTCGCGCCCAAGAAATGGTTGATCAAGAAACTGGGCAGAATTCGACGAAGTTTCTTTTGGAAAGGGTCTGACAACGTCTCAAGGGGACACTGCTTGGTAAAATGGGAAAATGTAAAACGGCCAAAGAATCTGGGGGGCCTTGGTGTCCTAGACATGGAGAGATTCAGTCGAGCGCTTCGGCTTAGGTGGCTTTGGTATCAATGGGTTGAACCAGATAGGCCGTGGGTCGGCACTGATGTTCCATGTAATGAAACTAACAAGCAATTTTTCAAAGTATCAACGAGAGTCCTGCTGGGAAATGGATTGAAGGCTCGTTTCTGGGAATCAGCTTGGCTGGATGGGCTGGCGCCAAGAGACCTGGCCCCTAACCTGTTTGCTCTTGCTTGGAGAAAGGACAATTCTGTCCGAGAAGACCTACATAATCAAAACTGGACGCGTGGATTGTGGAGAATGTCCACAGCCCAGGAAAATGGCTGAATTCGTGAATCTTTGGACAAGGATACAGGAGGTGCAACTCACGGAGCTCGATGACCAAATCTGTTGGCGTTGGACAGCTGACGGCACCTATTCCGCAAGATCAGCGTACAAAGCCCAATTTCATGGCTCCTTCTGCTACTTTAGATGGCCGGAGCTCTGGCACGCTAGAGCTGAAGGAAAACATCGGCTATTCGGCTGGCTACTAATTCAGAGCAAAATTTTAACAGCTGACAAGTTGATCGTGAGGAATTGGCCATGTGACCCAATATGCCGATTATGTGATCAGACGCCAGAAACTGCAGCCCATCTCTGTCTTCATTGTGTCTTTGCGCAGGAGGTGTGGTACTTAGTGTCCAGGGACACCGATGGCCTAGTGCAAGTGCCATCAAGGGCCATTCAGATCGACAACCGGTGGGATGATGCCTTTCAGGGTTTAAGCAAGACCAGCCGAAGAAAGAAGGCAGCCGTGATGCTCTACACGACATGGAATTTATGGAAGGAGCGCAATCGAAGAGTATTTGAGGGAGTGTCTTCTTCGCCACACACTGTTCTTGCTTTGATCAAGGAGGAGATGCAGCTGCGTATCACTGCCTGCGGGCAAGGAGAATCCCCATTTATGCAATAATGTCAGCTTGTTGTACGAGTAGAGTCCTTTCCATTTTATGTAATATCCCCATATGTACACTTCGCATTCTTCTCCTTAAGTGATTAGGCAGTGCTCCTGCCAAGTTTAAAAAAAAAATCTCTCTTCCGATCACGCTCTCACGGGTTATCTAATCTTCACCTTGATCCGGCGAGTCAAAGTTTTCTGCTACAAACAGCTGGACCTACGTCTTTGGCAATATTCGGTGTAAATTTAGCCAGCGCATGCATGCAAGACCACTGCTCCGGTGCACTGGCCTGGCAGCCTGGCGCCGTTGCCCAGTCAACTCCACACCAATGCAAGACACCCCTCCCGATCCCAAAAGATACGGCGGGTACGTGTCGATGACGCGCCTGTCGCCAGTCCATGCAGCCCAAGTCACCGTAGAATGACAGTCTCCCCTGCCATTTCTCGGATCAGGAGCTGACCGGCCGGTGCCAGTCAGTCTGCCGGGTCTGACCATTTCCCCCTGGCCGGCTGCCTCTGCCTCCCCCGCTTCGCGCGCCACGGCTCCGTTTCTCCCTCCCATGGACTCGACTTCGCGACTGCTCCCTCTGGCGATCGCACACCAGCTGTGTGAGATGAGAGCCTCTCTCTGACTTGACGCGCGACTGCATGCCACCCTCTCCTCCGGTCCCTCCCTCCTTCTCCCCCCTGGTCAATGGTCACCAACACAGCCTATAAAGATGGACTCAGATCGGCGACCGGGGCCTCGCCACGTGTGCGCCCCCACCGCCTTCTTTACGCCCCTGCCATCCCCGGCCTTCGATCCCCTTCCCCTCCTCCTCCTCCTTCCCCTCGTCGTCTCAGCTCGGCCCCCACCGGCACGCACACGTTGCTGAGTGCGCGCGCGCGCGCGCAGGGATATATGATGGAGTCCTACCTGGGGAAGCGCAAGCTGAGCGGCAATGGCAGCGCCGCGGAGCGGGAGCCGGCGGGGTTCCAGGCGGTGGTGTTGGGGTACGACGACGCCGGCGCGGAGGGCGCGGGGGCGCGCCGGACGGTGGTGGGCGAGATGGACTTCTTCAAGACGGAGAAGAGGAAGGAGGAGGCCGCCGGCCGCGCGCACCCCGCCGCCGCCGCCGCCGGCGCGCCCGACGATCTCAGCATTAACAAGGACGACCTGACCATCAACGTCCGTCGGTGAAACTGCTTCTGAATTCATGCCAACGACTATTTTTCTTTTTTTTCCTTTTTCTTTTTTTATTTTTATTACTTCTTCCGCCCTCGACTTTCTTCTGGATCGGCGCCGGTTTTATTTCTCCTGACGCGTCTCCTCGATCGGCTTCAATTTCAGATGGGCCTGCACGTCGGCAGGAGGAAGAGCAGGA
The DNA here is from genome assembly GCA_033239725.1 of Echinochloa phyllopogon. NCBI lineage: Eukaryota > Viridiplantae > Streptophyta > Magnoliopsida > Poales > Poaceae > Echinochloa > Echinochloa phyllopogon. The sequence goes on along the minus strand of BTCW01000003.1, from coordinate 14,986,030 downwards.
GCGAGGAGTCCGTCGTCGACGACGGCGTCTCCTCCAACGAGGTGCTAGATCACAGGGAAACCAAAGCTGAGGTGAGGAAATTACTCTCGCACGCGCAAAACAACAACTGAACGAGCCGTGATCCACGCACGCACGCATGTGCTTGACTGCCAACAATACCGCTTGTTGTTCTTGGAAGCTTGATTTCAGATGCGCCATTTACTCATTTAGTTTAGTCAAACCTCTCCATGTGGGTATTAGTGCGTACGTGATTCATTGTAGCGACAAAACAAAAGTTTACTAGGATCATCGGTCTTGTTTACTGTCGTCTGATACTCTGATGTACTGAATATGATCGATCAGCTGGCATGGGCCAAATCGGAGATTGGGCGCCTGAGCGACGAGAACAAGCACCTCAAGAACATGCTCAGCCAGGCGACCACGAACTACAACTCCCTCCGGATGCACCTCGTCACGCTGATGCAGCAAAGGAACAGCCTAGGCGCTCCAAGCCACGAGGTAATTAAAAACACAAAAACCCTGACCAAGAAAGCGTCGATCCATGCATGCTGCCAACGCGATCGAGCGCGGGCGCGCACTGATCGATTCACTGCTGAACTGAACTATCTGTGATATGATCTCCAGCAGGTTCACGTTGACCTGGAGAAGAAGGACCAGGACGGGGGCCTGCTCCCGCGGCAGTTCATCAGCCTCGGCACCGCCGCGCTGCCGTCCGACGAGCCGCCGCCGCGCTCCGCGGACGCACGCGGCGGCGACTGCTCGGCGTCGTCGCCCAGCAACGCGGACGCCGCCATGGCGCCGCCGCCGATGATGGACTACAGCCCTGGCACGGGCGGCGGGGTCGGGATCTGTGGCAAGGACATCGTCATGCCGCTGCCGACGTTCGATCACCGCCGCGCCCACGAGAGGGACCAGAGGGGCGGCAGCCCGGAGGAGCCGCCGCCGCCGCCGCACCACGTGCCGCAGGGATGGGTCGGCGGCAAGGTGCCCAACTTCCTGCCGGCCAAGGACCCCGAGCCCGTCCCCGAGGCCGCCACCATGCGGAAGGCCCGCGTCTCCGTCCGAGCTCGCTCCGAGGCAGCCATGGTAATTAAGTTGCGAATGGTTCTTCGTGGCTATGGGATTAGGCATGCTTGTTTTGTTGAAATCATGTTTGTTCTTGGTGACACGCAGATCAGTGATGGGTGCCAGTGGAGGAAGTACGGGCAGAAGATGGCCAAGGGCAACCCGTGCCCCCGCGCGTACTACCGGTGCACGATGGCCGCCGGCTGCCCGGTCCGCAAGCAGGTAACGCCGATGGAGCTCGATCTAGAAGTTGGCTGTGTGATCGACCTCCTGAACATTTTGGTGTGCGTATAGTAGCATGGACTCACGGCACGTTAGTTCATTCTGGAATCGCGTGTTTACATACCGGTGGTTGTGTTGTGTGGTGTCAGGTCCAGCGATGCGCCGAGGACACGACGGTGGTGATCACGACGTACGAGGGGAAGCACAACCACCCGCTGCCGCCGGCCGCGCTGCCGATGATGACGACCACGTCGGCGGCGGCGTCCATGCTGCTGTCGGGCTCGATGCCGAGCGCCGACGGCGGCAGCCTCATGGCGGGGTCCAACTTCCTGGCGCGCGCCGTGCTGCCGTGCTCGTCCAACGTCGCCACCATCTCGGCGTCGGCGCCGTTCCCCACGGTGATGCTGGACCTCACGCAGCCGGCACCGGGCGCGCCGCCGCAGCAGCCGCCGCAGCCGCCGCGCCCGGACCCCGCCCAGCTCCAGGCGGCGCTGGCCGAGGCCGCGCGGCCGGTGCCGCTGCCGCAGCTGTTCGGGCAGAAGCTGTACGACCCCACCAAGCTCCCCGCCGCGGCGGGCGCCAAGGCGCCGGACGCCGGCGACACCGTCAGCGCGGCGGCCGTGATCGCGTCGGACCCCAACTTCACCGCGGTGCTCGCCGCCGCGATCAAGTCGTACATAAGCAGCGGCAGCAGTGGTGGTGGCGCCGGCGCCGGTGGGAGCAGCGGGACCATGCCACCGCCGTCGGCGAGCAGCGGCGGCGATAGCAGTAGAGAAGAGAAGATAGGGGAGCAGGACAGCTGACGCGATCGCCTAGGGATCGAGTGTTTCCTTGCCTGCTTGAAGTTTTGTTCCTCGCGTGAGTTTCGTTCGGTTCGAGCTTTCGTAGTTGAGTTTCTTTCGTCTCCTCTTTGTAGGAGATCAAATTTTGGCTTCTTTTCTACTCCTTTCGGTCGATTTTTGTGGCAGAAACTGGAGTAACAATTTTGTGCTTGCTAGGTTGTTTACTTGTTAGAACAAAGGGAAAGAAATGTGCTCAATTTACCGGTGGCATTCGCAATTTTGTCCCATATAGCTCATAGCTATTCGTCACCAATTACTTGTTTTTGTGTCATATGCTCATTGTCCCTCCATGAAGGAACGAGGCAGAGTTCAAGTCCGCATTTAGAGAAAAAATGTTGGTTTCGATCATAATTTCAACATTTTGCTAGGCGTCGTGGTCGTCGCTCTAGCCCAATGTGCTCTGTTTTTCTTAGAAATGACACCATTAGTTTGGTGCTACGCCACGGATTTATCTATAGGTATTGAATTATATGTTTCATGTGGTACATTAAAAATGAAAAAAAATCTCTGTTGATCCATCCAATTACACAAGGCATTTACATGGTGCTGCACTCTGCACGATGATGCATCACCATGCATTTCCTTTTGTTTTTCCTTCGGAAAAGCTGTGTATTATTCACGTTGACCACTATCGGCTGCTTCCGCGCCAGATGTTGACTTTGAACGCAGTGCAAGGCGCAGAGTCAATGTCGCGCCACGCTTTGACATTGGCAGGTTGCACTAACGTGGTCCGATGCACCGCCAGGCACGTCGTTCCGTAGTCGTCGCTCGCCGTTGAATCAGGAGAGCCGCAGGAGAAATAGCAGCTGAGATCTCGTCACGTCGTTGACTCGTTGGAAAAAAAATGCAAAAAATGTAGCGCCGGCTACGTATGGCGGCATCTATCTATTATATTAATACAACAGTGTTAAAAGGAGCCACCACGTTCGCCGAGAGGGCCAAGAAATTCCCACGTTAATCTAAAAAAAGAGAAGAATATATGCCGTCGGATTTTATGAAGATCTAGCGGTCTATATTATTCCATTAATCCAAAAAAGAGAAGAATATATGCCGTCGGATTTTATGAAGATCTAACGGTCTATATTATTTCGTTAATAATCTAAAAATCTATTATATGAATACAATAGTGTTAAAAGGAGCCACCATGTTCGCCGAGAGGGCCAAGAAATTCTCACGTTAATCTAAAGAAGAGAAGAATATATGCCGTCGGATTTTATGAAGATCTACCGGTCTATATTATTCCATTAATCCAAAAAAGAGAAGAATATATGGCCGTCGGATTTCATTAAGATCTAACGGACTATATTATTCCGTTAATAATCAAAAAAAGAGAAGATTATATATCGTCGAATTTGTGAAGATCTAACGGTCTATATTATTCCGTCCGCCGTCACCTATCCGCAAGTCGGCGCGCGGCCGTTTGCGGCCGCCGCGGGAGAGCTCTACTGCTACCGCTACGCCGCCGTCCGAATCTACCGTAGGAGGGCTCCACCGTCGTCATGCGGTCGTCCGTGGCTGCTGCGGGAGCCCTCCATCGCCGCTGCGGGAGTCCTCGCCGTTGTCACGCGACCATCCGCCGCCGAGAAGCCGTCCGCCGCCGCGGAGCCGCCCGCGCGCCTTCGAAATTGGGAGTCCGGCCGCTCCGCGTGTCGCCAGAGGCCGACGGGGCTGAAGGCTGCCGGCCGCGGAGACCCTCCACCACTGCCGCCGCACAGCCATCCGGATCCGCCGTAGAAGGCCTTCACCGTTGTCGCGCACCGTCCGCGGCCGGGAAGCCGCCCGCCGCCGCGGGAGCCACCCGCGCTCCTTCGGAGCTCGGAATCCAGCCTCTCTGCACACCGCTGGAGGCCGGCGGGGCTTAAGGATGCCGGCCGCGGAGACCATCCACCACTGCCGCCGCACAGCCATCCGGATCCGCCGTAGAAGGCCTTCACCGTCGTCGCGCGACCGTCCGCGGCCGGGAAGCCGCCCGCCGCCGCGGGAGCCACCCGCGCTCCTTCGGAGCTCGGAGTCCAGCCTCTCTGCACACCGCCGGAGGCCGGCGGGGCTTAAGGATGCCGGCCGCGGAGACCCTCTGTTGCTGCCGCTGCTCAGCCATCCGGATCCGCCGTACGAGGCCTCTACCGTCGTCGCGTGCGCCCATCGCCGCGTGAGTGTTCGCCGCCGGGAAGCCATCCGCCGCAGAAGCCGCCCGCGCATCTTCGGAGTTCGGAGTCCGGCCGCTCCGCGAGGCGCCGGAGGCCAGCGGCGCTAAAGGCTGCCGGCCGCGGAGATCCTCTGCCGCTGCGCAGCCATCCGGATCCGCCGTGGGAGGTCTCCATCGTCGTTGCGCGGCCGCCACGGGAGTCCTCGCCATCGCGGTGCGACCGTCCACCGTCGGGAGGCCGTCTGCCGCCGTCGCCGCTGCTATCCGCGACTGTCGGGGAAGCCGCTCACGCGCCTTCGGAGTTCGGGGTCCGGCCGCTATGCGCGTCGCCGGAGACGGCGGGGCTGAAGGCTGCCGGCCGCGGAGACCGGCACCCCGCGCAGCCGCCGCCCCCACAAGAGAGTGGGGGAGATAGAGGGAGAGAGATAGAATGGGGGAGTGGTGGCGTCGCCGAAAGAAAAGGAGAAAAAGAGATGGGTGGGCTGATATGTTGATAGTTGGTATAAAATATGAGATATAGAGGATAACGGGCGAAGAAGAAATTGATATAGCTGGGAGAGGATGACAATAGAGTAAGATGAGTGCAAACAGCTTGAATCCCCATGTGACCTACCACGTTCCTCTGTATAGGAGGCAACATTCAACAATGAGCGAAGGACAACACATCGATCTTCACGTGTACCTGATGAGAGGTGCTTGGATTTAGGGTGTTCAACAAGGTTGTGAGCACAACAGAAAAGAACAATTATCTCCCTGTCCGAAGGGAGAAAATCGCTACCAGAATTGAGCACCATGGCCACGCTCAGCATTCAGTGTCTTTGCCAATGCGAATGGAAGATCATCAAACGGGTTACCCGGGCTTAAAACCTGTTTGATGGTCTTTATTAACGAGTTAGTGTAAGAAGGAGCAGAGAGAGGAAAAAGAAAGCGGAGAAATTGAAGTGGTGTAGCATTCAACAATAAGTGGAGGCCATCACGTTGATTTGCACATGTAACTGATCAAATGTACTTAGATTTAGGCATTCACCAAGGTTGTGAGCACAACGAGAGAGAAAAATTCTCCATATCCGAAGGGAGTGAATCGCAGTCTAAATTCTCCATATCTGAGAGAAAAATTCTCCATATCCGAGGCAAAAGATTGATCCATAACCATGATAGACACCTATTGGTTATTGCAGTCTAAATTCTCATTGCATAACTAACAAAATAGTAATATTTTTCTCATAATATTTTTTCGGATAAAATTTTTCCTGGTGTGATTGATTACCCTCTATATTTGATTTCCTCCCTCCTTAACATTTCCTTCATGCTATGTCATTCTAATAATTGATTTGTGTAGCAAGCTAAGCTATCACGTTGATTTGTGAGGGGGTCGGCCCAAACCCCATTGTATTTTATGGAAGGTTTCTACTTTAATCCAATTGTCCGTGTTACGCTATTGCAAGTTCGTCGAGATAGTTCGCATGTCCGGTGAGGAAGGGAGTATCTCATGTCCGTAAGTTGCATTTTGTATATGTAAATTTATATGAATTACTTTATTCACTTAACCATGATCACTACCTCAATATTAGGTCACACAATCTATTATCTTAGAGCAACTTCAGCAGACCCAACAAGCTCTTACCCCAAGTTTAGAGGGTTCAGAAAAAAAATTGCACTCCAGCAGACCCAACAAGCGTCTGTCCCCCAAGTTTAGAGGGTCTAAAAAAAGTTGCACTTCAGCAGACCTAACAAGCCCTATCCTAAGTTTAGAGGGTTCAGAAAAAATTTGCATTTCCAGCAGGTCCTCTACTTGAACACCCCCTCCCCCAAATTTGGGAGGCTTCTAAATCCACCCTCTATTCTCGGGGGTCTGTAGAAAGCCCTATATTTATTTATGAGGGCTATTGCTAGAGATGTAGCATTTTTATGGTCCTTAAAAAATAGCGTTAGCCTCCATTTACTGTTTAGAGAGTCCGATTTGATAGGTATTGGTGAAGTTAATCTTAATAATATAATGTTATCACTATATTAATTAGAATAAAAATAATATACAATGTTAGTTTTTGGTAAGATCTGATAATCTATATTAACCCTTAAAGTCCATTTATTAGGGTAAAAAAATAGTTAAATTCTAAACTAAATAAATAAGAAAATTATAAGTTGATCAAATAATCAATGTCAAATACAATTAGTAAATATAAGCTTGCATCATTAATTCATACATGATGATAAAAAAGTTAATTTGGGTACACTTGAACAATCCGTATTGACAATGAAACAATGGATATTTAAATATAATTATATTTAAATTAAAAAAACTTAAATATTAGTATAAAAAACTAGCTACCCGCGCAAATTTGCGCGGGCCACCTTGCTAGTTATATTTAGCACAGTAAAAGTTTCTAAAAAGCTATTATTATTCGGTACTCCGTATCCAGCAATCAGCAGGAGACACGCGCACGTACGTACGTGTTAAGCCAACCTCTCAGAGCAAGTATTATAGAGGGCTGGATGCCGGCGAAACCCAATCCGGTGGAGAGAGAAAATAAGAGAGAGAAACGAGCGGGCGGCTCGCGAAGCGCCGGTAAAAAGCGGGCGGGGACGCTGCCAGCGCTCTTTCTACCCTCTCGATTGGCTGGCGCCGCTTCATGCATGGGTCAGAAGAAATAAACTAGTCTGGGGTCCTTCGGTAGCTGGGAATAAAAAAGAAGTATGAGCCTATCTTGCAGCCGGCTGCCGGCGAATCCATTAACCATGCTCTCAGGGGCTGTCGAGAAGTTAAGACCGAGCCAGTGCTGCTGTGCTGGCTATCCTGTAGGGTCCTGGCCAAGTCAACGCTGCGTCCGGTTTGATCTTGCTTGCGTGCTGCGCCCTGACGTATCGCTTCGTTTCGTGTCTCACGGGGAACCCGTCCCGCTTTGCTCTGCCACAGCCCACATGCACATGCACCTGGCCACAACGGCCGGCGCACGGCACGGCGCGGCGCGCCACGACCTGGACCTGGAGCCGCCGCCGCGTTTCGCCCACGGCGCGCATGATCCGTGCGGTGCGTTGCTCGCGCGGCACTCGACTCGATCGGCACGGGGGTCATCGTTTCCGGCGTCCGCGCACGTCGCCTCACGCGCGCCCCGTTTCGACGGGGCGAGACGTTTTTGATGCTATGGGATCGGGAACGAGGTCGTGTTGCGCCCATTGGCTTCTGTTACTCGCGGTGTTCGTTCGCTCAAGCTCAATGGTGCGATGGCTGCTAGTCAACCCACGCGCTGACGCGCACACCGTATCCGGTGGAAGGTTCAGTTCAGTAGGTGGCTAGCTTGTGACAGCTGACAGCACGCCGGAAGGAGCGACTTCCACTTCCACATGCAGATGCTGTACAGGTTTGCCATGGCCTTCACCATCCTAGACTCTCTGCCATTGTAAGAGCAGAGGCGATGCCTCGTTCCGTGCATCAATCAGTTCCGTATTATAACATCAAAGGTCACAAAATTTGCTGAGAGGACCTCACTAATGACTGAACTAGCTCGAGAACCATCAGTTAACTTCTCACTCACACCAACGGCAACAAGGAAACGAAAAAGAAAAGAAAAACAAAATCGAAGTCATTCTTCTACTCTCGAGTCTTGAAAGCTGATAGTGATATCACCCCCAGGGTCATAGCGCTTGAATCTCGCCGCCGTAGCCATAACGCTTCAGAAGGCGTTCATCTTGCCGCCAGTTTTCCTTCACTTTGACCTCTATCTGCGAATCGTGGGCTGCTATTAGAAACTTCTATAACAAATAATGGCAAAAGGAGATGTCAAGTTCACAGCGACCACACAGAAGGAAGAAGCTATAACCTCAAGGTAAACTTTCTTCTGTAGGAAATCCTCAATGTCAAGCCTTGATGCGGTTGCCAACATCTTTATAGCTTTGCCATCCTGCAGCAATCGAAAACATTAGGGGGCGGTATTTTGCTATTATTTGCAATACAAACTGGAAACTTATGGCCTATTTTTTCTTACAATGGATTTAGTCTTAGGTTGAAAAAAATTCAAATTATATCTCATGTATTTCAATTATTCAGAAAAAACAACCTACATCATGTATAATTACAGTGACCTTAACTTTTTCTTACCTTCCCAAGTATAATGCTTCTCTGTGATTCTTTCTCAACAAGTATCTCAACTTGAATGAAGTCCTTGGCACTAGGTCTGCTTTTATAACTGACAACATTAACCTGTTGCAAAACAAAACATTATATCAGAAATAAATGCTAGCAAAAAGGGCAACATGCTGCATCAAACTGGTAAGAAAGCACCGGAAGATATACCTGACATGAATAAGGAATTTCCTGTCTGTATTGAAGAAAAATCTTTTCCCTCACAATTTCACCAACAAAAAATCTCTCAGGGTGTTCACTAGCTATGTCCTGAAACATGAACCATAGAGCTAAATGCATGATACCAAATACACCTATTAATCTCAAAACGTCCCAAGTAGTATAACATCTAAAATACAAAAGGTGGGGTTCAAGTGAGGAAACGTGTTTTGGATTACAGGGCATATGCTCATTTAATAGATAAACCACACAGCAACAAATAGGACGATATTTTGCTCTTCTTAATGCAGTGTTACACAGTTTTCTCCTGCTTTGAGGAAAAAAAAACAAAGAGGATGATGGCAAAGTACTAAAATATCGTAAACTTATTATTTATCATCATACAGATGAAATAAAATATGCAAGTAAAGTTTGTATTCTCCGGCTTTAGAAAAATATTTCTGTAACGACAGATTTGTAGCAGCCTAGCAGGAGCATAGTAACCATTATGTGCTAACTCATACATTAGTGTTTTCAAGTTCACATTGTCCAGTACTTCAGTTCAACAATATGGGAAAAAGAAAACTGCCATGGCATCTACACAAAACTGATTTGTCAGTAGCTCCATCCATCGATTGATACTTGATGTAAACAAGATTTATAGGATTCAACATTGGAATGGGCACGCCAATTTCAACAATAATAAGATTCAGGAGCACTCTTGACCACGGTGAGAAAACTAGGATACTGCTAAAGGATTTAATTCATTTGAGGATGGAAGGGCTGAGGTCGAGAAAGGAAACCAAAATAACTAAAACATTCAGTAACATTTAGACCTGTTTCTCAGTTTGTAATATATAGGCACAATCAGTAACATTTAATTGTAAACAAAACACAGGTGGAGATGCTATTCGAAAATTATGAATCATTTGTGTCAATACCTTGGGGTAGTAAGCAGGACCCAGAGGGAGCTTTGACAATATCCACTCCTTGATATCATCAACTCCATGACCAAATTTAGCACTTACAGGTATAACATCATCAACAGTAGTGAATTTTTGATACCACTGTCAAAAGAGGTGTCCAGAAATCAATACCATTTGCACCCAGAGGAAAGTACAAAAGAAACAGCTGCTAAGCTTTTGTATAAGGTTCATACCTCAAGTTTCTTTGCAATTTCTCCTGGTTTTATTAGATCTTTCTTGTTCAATACTAGCAGAACAGGAACTCCAACACCTTTGTTTCCCACACCTTCTTCCAGCATTTCATCAATCTAAAAGGTTTCCAGCGGGTAAGGTAAAATGGTTGAATATAAGGATTAATTACTTTCTTTAATACTGCTGGACTGGAAATACCTTTTCAGGCATTTTGCAAGCATCAACAACAACAAGCACACAGTCTGCACTGCCAACAGCACTCCTAACATTCTTCATCATCATACTGTCCAGCTTATGCATCTCTTTTTTAATGACACCAGGAGTATCATAAAGTATAATCTGCAAACTAAATGATAACTCAGATTAGCAGTTAAAAGCAACATGACCCCTTATTGGTTATAGGATCAGAAACTTAAGAGGACCTTAATTTGCATTGAACTGAATAGAGTTCTGGAAGTAGTACATTAGAGACAAAATTGATACCTGGTATTCTGGTTCAGAACATATACCAAGAATTCGATGCCGTGTTGTTTGTGGTTTATCTGTTACAATTGAAAGTTTCTGACCAACCATTTGGTTAATAAGGGTGCTCTTGCCAACGTTTGGCTTCCCCAGTACAGCAACATAACCTGAGAAGACACAACATCAGTACATGCAAATCATTCCAACTGGATCGATTTGTTTTTTAAGAGCAAATAAACCATTTTTCCTGAGTAATCTTAAACGAAAATGCTTTGCTAATTACAACTTTGCAAGCTCAATAAAGTTTCAAACTAAGAGCACAACCTCAATTCATCAGCTAAGTCAAATACTAAACCCGACTAATTTAAAACGCAGAAAGCACAAAAGCCTAACCGCTGCGGTGATTGGCGCAATGAGAGGTGCTCAACTCCTCCGACTCGTACTCATCCAGCAGGGCCAGGCTCCAGTCCGGCTTCTCAATGAGCTCCAAACGCGGCCTCGTGCTCACCATCGGCTCAGCATCCTGCTCCTCCTCCTCTGCCTCCTCTTCCATCATTTCCTCCTCTTCTATTCCTGAATAGGCCATACTCGAAACAACCCCAATTCCATGCTCCAGTCTTGAGACGCGGACCCGTGTTCCTCGTAGCACACACGGGGAAACAAAATCCGGCGGGAGAGCAAGAGATCTACGTGAGAGACAGGACGGCGGCGGCGGCGGCGGCGCGACAAGCCGGAGCGCGAGGCCAAGCTCCATCCCCTCGAGAGTGGCAGGGCGCAGTGAGGTGTTCTCGTGCCGCCTCGTTTGGGGATAAGAGAAGAGAGCAATCGCACACGAGAGGACGAAAGGTTATTTCTTTTAGGCCCACGTGCAACGGCCCACAAAAAAAGGCCGAGGCCCGTGAGCCCGTTACGATCCAGCCGCCTCGGAAGCCCGGCTGCGACAAAAACGACCAGAGCAGCAAGCACCCAACCGCCGCCGGAGCAAAACCACCTCCAAAAACCCTAGCCCCCACCTCCTCGCTGAGAAGCCTCTCCGACATCGGCGGCGGCTGAAGCAGCGCGGCGGAGATGGGCAAGGCGAAGGGGAAGCAGCGGCAGGACAAGTTCTACCACCTCGCCAAGGAGCAAGGGTACCGGAGTCGCGCGGCCTTCAAGCTGCTCCAGCTCGACGCGCGGTTCCGCTTCCTCCCGACGGCGCGCTCGGTGCTCGACCTCTGCGCCGCGCCGGGAGGGTGGGTCCAGGTGGCCGTCAACCATGCCCCCGTGGGAGCCTTCGTCGTCGGCGTCGACCTCGTGCCCATCCGCCCCATCCGCGGCGCCCACTCGCTCACCGAGGACATCACCACCACCAAGTGCCGCGCCGCGGTGCGGAGGCTGATGGACGCCAACGGCGTCTCCGCCTTCGACGTCGTGCTCCACGACGGGTCACCCAACGTCGGTGGTGCCTGGGCGCAGGAGGCCACATCGCAGTCAGCGCTCGTCATCGACGCCCTGCGCCTCGCTACAATGTTCCTCGCCCCCAAGGGCGCCTTCATCACCAAGGTAAAGAAAGAATTACACAGAAGAAGAGCGCTCAATTGTTGCAGTCGACATTCTGCATTGGCTTCAATCTGTCATTGGGCATGACGCTTATATTTGCAAAGGAAAATGCGAAAGTAAATATCCTAGAAACATCGCTACATCATGGTATTTTCAAATTTTAGTGGTTCTTTTGTTCTAGCAGTATTGTTGCATGCATTCTTTTTGCGTCTTCTTGGGTGGTATTTACATTTCATAGTTTCATACCGATGTGTGGAGTTGTTATGTGTTTTATTATTAGCTCCTTAGTTGTTCAATGAGCACGTCAGTTGCGATTTTCTTTTGTGTTATTCCTGTATTTCATTACACATTTAATCAACTTTTCTTTTTCTTCAACAGGTTTTTAGGTCTCAAGATTACAATGCTATTATGTACTGTCTTAAACAGGTGTGTATTAATTTGATGTTTTCTAACAATTTTTTGTTGTTTATCAATTTTAGTTAATTGAATCATCAAACATCATCTCCACTTGCAGTTGTTTGAGAAGGTTGAGGCGACTAAACCTACGGCAAGTCGGTCTACATCTGCCGAAATTTATATCATCTGCCTGAAATATAAGGCCCCTGCAAAGATTCAACCAGAACTTCTTGATATAAAGCACTTGTTCAGTGTGGTTCCAGAACAGAACAAAGTACGCTTAACTCACTTATCTGAATTATCTGTCTAGTTTCCTTTCCTATATTTGCTAGCATCCTCTGATGTTGGAAATGTTATGTGCCCTGCAGTCTAGGGATGTTATGGATGGTAGGAAAAAGAGACACCGTGATGGGTAGGCCTCCCTCTGTTGTTTTCCTTTTCTCTTGTCTTCTTATTGTTACTTCTGGAGTATGCATATTTTTATGTTGGTACATAAGTTTGTTATGTTGGTGTGATCAGCTGTGTTCACACTTCACACCACAGCAGAGTAGAAATTGTTCAAATTATATATGTTCTGCCATTACGATTCCGTTTCTTGCATTCAGTATAACAGCCTGTTTTGCCGTATGATAACTCGCTTCTTTGTAAATAAGTACATTGCTCTTGACGACGTGAAAGTTCACCGGATGCTATGTTATCTAGAGTAAACAATTGAGCATGTTTGATCTGACTATTTCAGCATTTTTTAAAGTCATGTGATCAGTTGGGCATTTCAAATCTAAGTCAGATAACTTTGCTCTTTTGCCCTTTGAGTGAGCATTAACATTAGCTAGATATGCTGATGTTTTCCTGACCTCTGTAGAATTTGTACAACAACTCCAGACACGGGTTCATAGATGGTGCATTGCTAAGACTTTTACACACTAATGATCTTTCTTTTGAGTTCTGTTTCCATAAGAGTATCTGGGTTTTTATGGTGGCTTGCTATCACAGCCCTTCTCTACTCGGTCTTAGGGCCATGTTTGTTAAAAATGCACAGACTAGCTCTGGCTATGTTAAAATGAACATACATGGAATCTTCCCTTCAGAAGTTGTAGCCTTGAAGTTTTTGGTTATGTGAAGTCCTCTGGTGGACAATATGACACTTAGATTATTATGCTGATATAAATAACATTTATGCAGGTATGAAGAAGGGAATACAACATTGCGGAAAGTTGGTTCAGCGTCGGACTTCATATGGTCTGATGCCCAGACACCGCTGGAGTTTTTGGGCTCTTACAATGCGATCTCATTTGATAATCCAGAATCTCTGCCCATAAAGAATCATGATCTTACTACCGATGATGTAAGGAATTGATGCCTTTGCTATGCATACTGCCTTCCATCTTCTCTAATCATAGGTGCTGACTGCTTATTATTTGATTTGTGTCAGATAAAAAATTTCTGCGAGGATTTACTTCTGTTGGATAAAAATAGTTTTAAGCATATCTTGAAGTGAGCACATTATCTGCCATTCTGTTTCCTTGTGTAATTTATCTCCATTCATTTAAATATTATAACTCAAACAAGACTATAAGTTGAGCATGTGCAGAGGATATCAGACTCATGTATATCCATTGCATAACTAATTAGATGGCGAATTCGCGTACGAAAAGCACTGTCGTCGTCTTCACAAGTCACCCCAAAGGTTGATGATGATGCAGAGGCCACAAAGGTCAAGGATGATGATCAACTTCTACAAGAAATGGAAGAATTGACCAGTGTCATTGATAGAAAGAATAAGAGAGAGAGAAAGCGTCTGTCAAAGCGTCGAGCAAAGGTAATATGAAATACTTACATGAACCTTTGCAACATGCGATTTTTGTTTGAGTTTTGTGCTGACATATGGGTCTCGCTATTCCAGGATAAAGCACGCAAGGCTACAGGAATGCAGATTGATGCTACAGGAGATGATTATGTTGACCCTGACTTGTTTTCTATCAGTGTTATCAAGGTATCATGCTGTTTCTGTAGTCAGGTCTTGTGCAATGTTTCCTAATAATAAAACGACAATACACATGCTCCTGTATGGATTTCTTCTGTGCCTTGCATTGCATGCAACAGCCTTCATTTTTGTTAAAACAAACGAAAACTGATTCTGCTTCTGTTTGAATTTTTCTGAAATTGCCTCTAATTATGATTTATCAAAGTCATGCTTTTCAGCGTGGCCTCCTTGCAAACACAACATCATTTCTGGCAATATAATTCTTTATTGTCCATGTTCATTTTCCTTTTCTAGGGTGGAAAAGAACTTCAAGCTGTTGAATCAGCAGAGCATGATGTGGAAGATGACATTGAAGACAGTGAGAATGAGGGAACTCAAGCTCATGATGACTCTGATGAGGAAATGGATTCTGATGAAGAACAGCAGAGGTAATTTTTTGAGCATCCACATCATCAGAACACACAAGTAGGTGGTTGAATACTGTTTCTCAAAAAATACCGTAATTTCAAAAGTTTGTAACTAACAATCGTTTACAACAGGTATGATGCCCAGCTTGAGGAGATGCTTGATGAAGCTTATGAGCGCTTTGTAACGAAAAAGGGCGGACAAGTAAAACAAGAACGTAAGCGTGCAAAGCGAATCAATCCTGATGCTGATGCAGACTTGTTAGAGGTAATAACAGCATATTTCACATGATGTCTTGACATTATGACAATCGCATATCGCTCTCTCCCCTTCTCTCAAGTTATGTACTTTTGTATTCTGGCATCTGAAACAGAATTTTTGAACTAGCCAAAGGATCCAACCTTCTTAAAATACAATTCTTTTGTCTAGGTTACTGTTATAGAGCCTGAAGGTTTTATGATGATTTATGTCCTTATTTTCTTTTAAAACTTGCTAGGGTGATGAAGATGATGATGTAGAAATGGATCAAGGTTTTGATGAAGATCAAGATCCGGAGACCAATCCCCTTCTATTATCTCTAGACGAGCACAAGCCGACTAAAGAGCAGATTGTACAGCAGTGGTACAGTCAGGATGTGTTCACAGAAGCAGGGACAGGTGTTACTGAGCAGAGTGACAGTGAAGATGAAAGGGAGAACTTGCAGAGGAATATGAAAAAGGTGGATACTAGAAAAAAGGAAAAGGTGGCTAAGGCACAGCGTTTGCAACAAAATGATTTCGAGATTGTACCAGCAGAACCAACCCGAAATGAAGAGGATTCATCTTCATCTTCTGATGAATCAGATGAATCCGAGGAGGATCTTGATGATTACAAAAAGGCTGAAGTACTAGCCTATGCGAAGAAGATGTTGAGAAAGAAGCAGAGAGAGCAGATACTTGATGATGCTTACAACAAGTACATGTTTGATGATGAAGGGTTACCCAATTGGTTTGTTGAGGATGAGAAGAGGCATAGCCAGCCCATGAAACCTGTTACACGCGAGGAAGTAGCTGCCATGAGGGCTCAGTTTAGGGAGATCGATGCCCGTCCATCCAAGAAGGTTGCAGAGGCCAAGGCACGGAAGAAGCGTGTTGCCATGAAGAAACTGGACAAGGCACGCCAAAAGGCAGATGCCATTGCCGACCAGAATGACATAAACGAGCGGTCAAAGAGGAAGATGATCGACCAGATTTACAGGAAGGCAATGCCCAAGAAGCCTCAGAAGGAGTATGTTGTTGCAAAGAAAGGGGTTCAGAACAGGGCTGGCAAAGGGAAGGTACTGGTGGATCCACGGATGAAGAAGGACAAGCGGGCCAGTGGGATTGGGAAGAAAGGAAAGAAGGGTGGCGCTAAGGGTAAGGGTGGACAGAAAGGCATGAGGGGGAAAGCTGGGAAGAAGGCCGGGAAAGCACCGAGGTAAGAATGCGGAGGAGCCAAGCATGGTTGGGATGCCCTACTAGCTGCTTAATTTTTGCCCCTGCCCGACTACAGCTACGCAATGGGCAGCTGTTTTAAAGTTTTGTGATGATAAAATTTTGTAGCGTGACTTAATTTGTTTCGGAACTGGGGAGCACTTCGGTATCATGAAGGCAATTTACACATTTCATATCAGCTGTTATCGAGACTTTTTACCCCCGTTTGGATATACATATATTAAAGACTGCATCTGTACTAATATCGTATGATGCATGGAAAGGCTTTCCGTGAATATTTTTTTACAGAAGGGAACTAAAGTCTTTTTTTTTAAACCTAGTTTTAACCATTGGGTGTCGACCGTATAGTCTGTCTGGCTGCTTTGGAGTCTTGATAGGCGCCTTTGGGTATGAAGTTCCTTCGGAATCCGCTTGCATTCCCTTTTCAGATGAAAAGAGGGGTCCGGGCGCACTTTGAATCCCAAACATTGCGATGCAGAGACCACCCTGGATTCCCATTCAACTTGTAGATCAGAGTAGAATCGGATCCAAGCTTTGCGCGTCGAGATTTGGAATCCGGCCGATGCAGAGGCTGCCAGCCAGCCACAGAATCCCGGCTACTTGGTGATAGGATCAAGCAGCTGGCCAGATTCCAACTAATGATGGTTCAGGTCTCACAGAATATAAGCAGTGAGCGATGGCTCACAGCAAAAGCCATACGAGTTGTAATGCTTAACCAATTATTTAAATATAAGACAAGTTGACCGTATAACTCGCTGCCAGTGCGTGCTCTGAAACTTCAACGTCGGAAGAACTGCAAGAATCAATCAGAACATCTCTGTACACAAAAAGCTACAGAATAACATTCTTTTTTCACGAACAATCTACACATTTCAATCAATCCCCCCTTTCATTTGAAAATAACGCAGCATACACAACCCGGAATCTCCAATTTTACAGGGTAACATGCAAATACAGATTCAAGATTTGAAGTACCTTGAGTCACAATTGCTGTCGTAACAGCGCATATGAAGTTGTACATACCAACATCCCCCTAAATCTTCAGAAATGCTTGCAGAGCGCATGAAAGAAGCCTCCATTTCACCACCCAGCATCTCTCTGAAAGCCTTACCTGGATGGTTCAAAATATCAATGGGAATCCTGCATCTTTCCAACGGCTTTGTGCAGATATGATTCCAAGGGAGCGATCTCCTGATGGCTCGATCCATGCCGCAAGAATCAAGTCGGCAAGTTGCTACTCAAATGCATCCGATGGACGCAAGCCTTCCACGCTAGTTCATCTGAATGAAGAAACGGCAGCCCGTGGACAGGTCAAGTGGCAGCAAATCAAATCTTTTTGCACAGGACAGTATGAGAATTCCATGAACAAAGCTGGGAACAAGATTGGAATGTAGTCAATTCCCTTTCCAGGATCATTGGAGATGAAAAGTTACATATACCCACATAGATATATTCCTTTGGTCCCCAGGATAGTTCACTGTCTGCTTATCTCCTTTGGAATATGTTCTATGGATTGTACACCAGATGGCTGAGATTGCAAAAAGATACACGGTGAAAAGAATGGATGTTCTTAGCCCACATCCTGTTATCTCCATTCTCTAGAGAATTATAAATCATATTGCAAATTACTTCAGAATTTTGAGCGTGTTCTTTTCTGAACCATTTATTAGGATGTTAGGAACATGTTGAGAGATCACCATGAGCAGATACATCAAGCTGACATGCTGCCAATGGACAATGTAAATAATTGGCTATCAAGTAGAGGCAAGAATCTAGGACTTATGAGGCGTGCATTCAATCTGAGTTTTGATTTGCGCACCTTTGCAGTTCTGACTTTTCAGGAAGCACGTCCTTCAGAGCATCTTACAGGCACATACACACAGCCTATTGGCTGATACGCACATTTTACGAGCTCTGCGTTCTCAGACATCGATCTGCATGCCACTCTCGTATTTCAGACACTAAAACAATGTGGGCCTCCATGCTGCATCGCCAGCATCATGCAAGCATCAGGCATGACCTAATAAATATTTACTGATCTGGGTTTTATCATGCAATAAGCCATAAGGGGTAGCATTAGCATGGACCCCTAGAGAACATATCCAATTCCCTCTTCCAAGGCCCTGGCAACAGGTGAAACTTATTCTCAGTTCGAAAGGGGCTCAACATGCCTCGCTTTGGCACATATTCTTCCAATCTTGCATCCTGCATGGGCATGGGGCATGAATGCAGCCCAGATCAAGCCGTTTCAAGCATACAAAAGGCTAGACTTTAGATTTCCACTCACCATGCAAAATTTAAAAACTCTTAACAGACAATCTGCCTTGGTGAAGAAGAACACATAACTGCAAACTTGTTCAGGCAACTCATAGGACATGTGATGATTTGACCAGGCATTTAAGGAGAGGCAAGCCAATATGTCTAGTCTAGTCACCAAGGGATTCAGCAGTTACTACTTACAGGGTAAGTCCAGCTTGTAAGTTAGCTGGAGTATAAGTGCATGCCCCCACAGCAGCATGCACTTCTATCTTGTGGTCTCTGCGAGGATACGAAGCGGCTGCTGGATACAATGCCAATGCCTGATTTGATAACATACATTGATGTTACCTTCCCTCTTGTCTTTGCCACCTGGAAAGTAGAAGTTTGATCAGAGCTTGAGTTATATATACTCCGTAGGAGCTACCACTTTATCACTGGTCCAGAGAAAGCTTCTTCTCCTTTTATCTTTTGTGAATGAATGCAGATGCACTGTATGCTTGAACTTAAATATTGTGTTGACATCTTAAAATAAGTAATGGTACCATGATAATGGAGTAACAAAAGGCATTCCATGCTCGCGGAGTCATAGTGACTTGTGATGAACAGCTGTTACATTTCCTCAGTAGGCTCAAAATGATCAGTGTCTCAGTGCCCGTGCATCACAAAAAGCAACGGCATGTGAAACAAACCGTTGGCATTGTTAGTGATTCAAAGGGCTGCTGAAATGTGTGTCCAGACTCAAGTCAGCTTCATCTCAGTTGTGTGAAACAGAGTCAGAAAGAATCTAGAGCTTTTCCCTTTTGAAGAAGAATGCCCCCTAATGCCTGCAAGTTCAGCCACAAGCTTGATGTGTTAGAAAGGGTGGCAAACTGCATGCAAAAAGTAATCCAAACATCACCAATTTAACTTCAACAGATGGACTCACTGGTGCTATGGCCGTAAGCTTGAGACACGGAGAACCATATCAACTTTATCAAGCATCATGCACCACCAACACACAAAGCTTAAGAGGTAAAAAAACATAGACATTCTACTCTTTGGATCACACACTCTCCATGTCCCTTGGCTCTGAAACCAGCCAGCCTTATTCTCCTCAGCCACCTTTTAATCAACAATCACGATTCCATACAACTTACAGCTCACACACACAGACACAGGTCACACAGCAGGCACCCCCAGGGCCTATAAATAGCAGACCTTGTGACAAGAGAAACCAAACCATAAGAGCTTCTGAAGAGCAAAAGACTTCAGTCCAGACACTAGATACAGTAAGGCTTAGCACCACCAGAGGTTCAGTATCTTACCAAGGATACTTCAAACATGTCTGGATCACGGAGCTCCTCTGCCAATTCCAACTCAGAGTGGAGCCTGAAAGAGAACAAGATGTTTGAAGAAGCACTTGCCTACTATGGCGAGGGCACACCCAACCTGTGGGACAAGGTGTCCAGCGCCATGGGAGGCATCAAGTCTGCTGAGGAGGTGCGCTGCCACTATGAAGATCTTGTCGACGACGTCAAGATGATCGAGTCAGGGCGTGTGCCGTACCCCAAGTACAGGACACAGGGATTCTGGGCCCGAGGTAAAGTCCATGACATTTTCTAAGCAAACTAGAAACATATAACATAACATTCTTCGTTTTATTTTTATTTTTTTTTGAAAGAAATACCCCAAGGGAGACCCCTGAAGTTTAATGTGCCTCACCCAGGATTTGAACCCTGGGTGGGAGCCTTCTAGCTAGTGGCCTTTGCCACTACATCATGAGCTCCTTGGCAACATAACATTCTTCGTTTTATATTGATAAGCTTTTGTTTAACTATATGCATGCTAGTTAGGATAGTTACAAGCAGAAGGCCTGCAGCTAAGCATAGTGACTACAATATATTTTTAGTTAATAGTTCACCATGACTATGTCACCGATGGCTGAACACATGAACCCACACACCTGACGCATAAAGGCATATAGGTGTTTTATGTTCTTTATCTTTCCATTCATGGTTGACCTCATCAACTTTCTGTGTGCCAAACTACAGGCATCCTTTGGCACTCAGAAAAAGGACCTGGGTCTAATTACTCTCTGTCCTCTAAAGCCCACTAATCATGTGGGATCCAATCCTAGTACTACCAGAAAAATCTCCTCCATCCAATAGAAAAGTTTGGCTTTACAGTCTATTCCCTAGTGTATCCAGCTTGCAGCCGACATGCAGTTCTCATATTACTTTACAAGTCACAGCTTATTGCCAAAAAGTTCATCTTTCTGGCCTTTTGAGCAGTGTAGCTGGGCATGCTTTGAGTTGAGTGGTTTTATTGCTTTCTTTCTTGTCCTTTTCTTTTGTTTTATTTTCGAGGGGTGGTTTTGCACAAGTAACTCCTTAATACGACATAGAAGCAGCTGCAGCTAAATCAGTACAAGTAGATATTGGTTACAAATTACAAGTAATGTTCAGAGTTTATATAAACTTACAGTGTGTTTGTTTACTTTTGTTTTCAGGTTGAATCGTCGGAACTTGGAAGCTCAGGTAGGCAGAAACAAAGTTCCAAGAATCTATGATGGGATTAGGTTCTAGAAGGAAACAAAGTAATCCAACTCTGGTTGGAGAATAAAATGATGAAATAGTGTGTATGTATATAGTAGTAGGTTGTGAGCAAGGTTAAGTCTCCTTGTGGCCATAGGATCTAGTGTACATTCATAATCTGTGTCTATTCATTATCCCCTTTGACTAAGGCATGTAAGATGTAAGCTCATGTATTCATGTTAATTAAAAAAATTGTGCCTGGTAGCATCCAGTTGCACCAAAAATTCGCTTTAACTGGCCACTGTTTTTTAGCATTGGGCTCAAAAAGAGAGGTTGCTAGATTGCGCTCAAGAACAACGCAAAGAACCAAATGCTAGAATCATAAATGTTCGAGTCCACGAACAGTCACTGTTAAAGAATCCGCTGTGCATAAAGTGAAACGAGATGGTGTAGCTGCAGAAACAGCAGAATCAAGAACATTAACACAGACTGGTTCCAAAACATTATTCCAACTATTTTGCACCTACTGCTCTAAGATCCACAATCAAGTCATGACCGAATAATGATATGGAATGGTATATAAGAAAGCAGAAATACCATATCATTTCCAACCACAAAACCTTCATTTCTCTAAACAAGGAACCCCTTAAATTGTTATTCTCCAAGCTTACAAGCATAGCAGCATTGATTTTGAATATCTAATACAATTACAAGCATACTAGCACTTGAGTCTGAACCTAATCAACTTCAATTGCAACTCCACAAGGACAAGACTGCATTACAACAATTCACAAAGTTGGGATACATCTACACCAGAATCATCTAAATGTAACAGCTTGGAACAGAAAACACATAAGATAATCACATACATGATATTGCATACCTAGCTAAGAGCTCGTGTTGCCCTTCTTCTTGGCCGCAGCGCCCTTGCTCTCCATGAGGCGCCACATGTACCACGCGCCTACCGACCGATACGGCCTCCACCTCTCGCATAATGCTGCCATCTCCTCTGGCTTGGGCAGCGCCTTCAGCTTGTACAGCTCCTGCACGCCCTTACGCACACCGAGATCGCCGCACGGCAGCATGTCGGGGAGGTGCAGCGAGAATATCATGAACATGTGTACAGTCCACTCGCCAATGCCTTTCACCTTGGTGAGCTCGGCGAGGAGCGCGGACTCGTCCATGGCGGCGACGGCGTAGTTGAAGAGCTCCCCGGCTGCAAATCTGGTGGCGAGGTCGTGGAGGTAGGAGGCCTTGCGGCCGGAGACGCCAATGGTGCATAGGTCGGCGGCGGTGAGGGCAAGGACGGCGGCAGGGGTTACCGCGTCGGATGCTGCGGCGGCCGCAGAGGGTAGGAGTGCGAGGAAGCGGGCATAGATCGCGTCGGCGGCAGAGGTCGCGAGCTGCTGGTAGAGGATGGAGCGCGCGAGGGAGTGGAATGCGGGGAGGGAGGGGGAGGCGGTGAAGGTGGGGGCCTCGGTGGAGGCAATGACCCCGGAGAGGAGGGGGTCTGCTGCCTGGAGGTGGCGTAGCGCGGCCGCGAGCTCGCCCGGGTAGGACAGCGCCCGCGGCACAGGAGGTAGAGGCGCCGGCGCCGGCGCCGGTGGTGGCACGGCGGTCGTGGCGAGAGGTTTAGCGGGTGGTGTCTTGACGATCTTACGGGAGCGGAAGGAGATCTTGGTGGAGCGAAGTTCGGTGGCTTCCGGAGAAGGCACGGTGGCCGGAGATCGGAAGCGCGCCGGCCGCCCCATCAAGGTCTCTCCGGACTCCGGGTAGCGTGCGGCGGCGACGTCGCCGGAGTCGGAGCCGGTCAAAGGAGCAGGCAACTGAAGGAGAGGGCCTTGGGCCGTCGGAAAAAAAACAATGCGGCCCAGATAAAGGGAGGCGGCATTTGTAAACGCAAATATAGTTGGGCTGGCCTTCCTGAGCACAGCCCGCCCACTCTTGTGGAGAATAATCGCGGCCCAACTTGGGCCTCCAGTAGTTGGAACCCCATCCCCGGTTGTCCACTGGGTTAGCCCAATTTCATGCCCACGTTGGCCGTTCATTCTCTCGTCAACCGCAGCCATGGCGGAATCGAAGGGCGTGATTGGTTTGAGGACCGGCACAGCCTGGCTCAGACCTCGGATGCAGGCTCCTGCGACCCAGGCTAATTAGCTGCAACACATCTTCGTTCGGTTGCCGTCTTCATGCAGCCAGGCCGACGGGAGACTATGATTGGTTGTCCGGCCAAGCTACAGAGAACTGCTGCTCTTAGGCCAGTCTCGGTGCACGATTTCACTACACGGTTACCTAGTTCAGAAATTAGTTAACTGTGCCAAAGAAGATTTATGGTGATGAAACTTCTCCCACAAACCATGAAACTCTTCACTCTCTCTTCTACCACATCAACACATTTAATATCACAAAACTCTTCATAAAACCCCCACTAAGATAGACCTTAGGCAAAAACAGCAGAGTGGGAGGGCTTCGGCACATTTAATACCATAAAACTCTCCATGAAACAACCACTAAGACAGACCTTAGGCAAACCCAGCAGAGTGAGAGGGCTTCTTTGCACCGTGGGAGCCTGGCTTCCGGGAAACGAGGAATTTAGCCGTACCTCGGGAGCCAGACTTGAAGACTCTTTTTGCACCCCACGGGCCATGTCCAATACCACGCGCAGGTAAGCAATCCATCCAAGATGTATCCCGGGACCTGGACGGGAACCAATCGCACCCGAAGTCCGTGGAGGCTGGAGGGCGGAGGTGAGTAGGTGACTAGAGAAGCACCATGCTTCCATGAAGAGCGGGTGCTAGCTAGTTGAAGGTGATTAATTGGCTGAAAACGGCCTCCCCCAATTTAATTAATCAGCCCATCAATCTTGTAATCATGCGGTGCCGGTGCGCGATCGCGACGGACCAATCGGGTCTGCGCGTCCCGTCAGGTCACCAAACGCGGAGGCAACTCGCGGGGCGCATCTCCATCAAATCAGGGGACCGGGTGGAAGATCTGCCACGGCCCGCACATGTCCATCGGACCTTGGCCGTGGCAGGACGCGAACAGACCCCACATGCCTCTTCCATCGAGCAGCGCCAGCCGCCAACGGGCCCGTATTCTACGCTGCACGAGAAGCACGACGACGGCCCAGATCGAAGCAGAAGATACACGCACTCATGCTCCCATATGAGCGTGACGTGGCTGATGAGACGAGCTGGAGTGGTCGACAGCTACCATGGGTTGGCGCGAACGTGCTTACGTGCATGCTTGCCAATATTCTAAACAGAATCCGGACGGGAAGTTTGTAATCTAGTGCATGCGGCATCGATCTGCCGTGTCTGTCGGTCAAGGGCTCCCCCCGCTTTTGGAAGCAAGATCTCGATTAAACATCTGCGCGGAAATTAAAACAGGTTCTTCGAGGGTGTCAAATCAGCAATGTTTCCGTTGAACAAAGTGCATTTTTGTAGTCTCGTTTGGGATCGATCGGCAGGGATG
This sequence comes from Echinochloa phyllopogon, assembly GCA_033239725.1. Taxonomy (NCBI): domain Eukaryota; kingdom Viridiplantae; phylum Streptophyta; class Magnoliopsida; order Poales; family Poaceae; genus Echinochloa; species Echinochloa phyllopogon. Next base: position 14,961,815 of record BTCW01000003.1, on the reverse strand, counting down.
TTTGTTAGGAGACCATTTCACGTCGACAGAATCGTTGTCGATGTATAATCATCTGAATATGAGCTTTTATGCCATGAAACAACAACAAGAAGAAGCTTAATAATGGATCAACATGCAAAAATGGCAGCCAAATATACTAAAAATCTGTAGATGATGAACAATTTATGGGAAGAAATCGGGAAATGGCTTCTTACCTTCTTCCATCCAGCTCAGAGGCTCAGACTATGAGGCGAGCTCATCTAGGTGACTGACCAGTGGGGCCCTTTGACGAGGTTCAGACAAGACAGCCCACTCCCCCACTCTTCCCCATTTCAACGGGACGACGGTTCCGTTCCTCTTCGCGTCGATCGTCTCCTCTGTTCATCTCCCTTCTTCAGAGGAGGAAAAAAAAGAACAAATCAAGCTCGCGGCGAGGGGAGGGGAGAACCCGGCGAGCGGCGGCATGGGTAGCACCAGCAACAGAGGCGCCGTCGGCGCCGGCGAGGAGAGCGGCAGCGACCACGACGGCGGGCTGCGGAAGTCGCTGCTGGCCGTCAACACGGGCAGCTGGTACCGGATGAGCTCGCGGCAGTTCAGCGCCGCCCCCGGGGCCTCCTCCATGGCCGTCCTGCGCGAGTCCCACGTCTCCGCCTTCCTCTGCACGCTCATCGTCGCGCTCGGGCCCATCCAATTCGGCTTCACCAGCGGCTTCTCCTCCCCCACCCAGGACGCCATGGTTCGGGACCTCAAGCTCTCCATCTCCGAGGTAACCCACCCACAAGCTGCCGTGTCCATGCTTCCTGTTGAGTTCTGCGTCTTATCGTTCGTGCCTGAGAATGTTGACCGCACGCTGCAGTTCTCGGCGTTCGGATCGCTGTCCAACGTCGGCGCCATGGTCGGGGCCATCGCCAGCGGGCAGATGGCCGAGCACATTGGCCGCAAAGGGGTGAGAAATTCGACCCATTCTTTCTTGGCAGTTGTTAGCTGTTCTTCCATTTTAAGATCAGTTTGTTACTTGTAAGCTAACAACGAAGATTGAAGAGGGGGTCAACATCACTACTTTTTTCTCTCTCTCTCTCTCTCTCTCGAACGCAACATCACTTCTTAGTTCTTATATAGACACAGAGGATGCTCTGTTTAGAGTAACCAATAAGAAAATTCATCCTTCCCGTGATAGAAAAGTCACTTCTTTTTAGGTGGGGCCTTTTATTCAGTTAAAAAAAAACAGGTGAAATTTTGAAAATTATATGTCAACTATTTTCAATCAATTGATGTTTAGGGGCTGTGGAATTCTTCGGTACAGTCGATTAAATTGGGATTTGACATATTTTCTTCATGTCTGTTTACTTTATATGCTATCGACATTGTGTATTTAGTCATGCAGTTAGTGTGGGAGAAAATGTGCGGATTGTGTAATTTATACATATCTTGTTCAACGTATGGCAACATTTCAGTAGTTAATTGCACTAAAGCTCCACTATTTAATCTAATTGTTTTGCTAAATATTTGCAGTCGTTGATGATCGCTGCAATTCCAAATATCATCGGTTGGCTTGCGATCTCCTTTGCAAAGGTACGAAACAAGTGTGTGGTCTCTAAGTGTATTTTCAACCATTGTTGCTTTTGTATCTGCCTGTTAGTGTCTACTTTACAATACAGGATGCTTCATTTCTGTACATGGGACGATTGCTTGAAGGATTCGGTGTCGGCATCATATCCTATACGGTTCGTAATAGAAGATTTCTTGCCTGCTTATTTTGTATACAGAAGATTTGTACTTTCAGAAGTTACGCATTTCTGCTGTTATATATGGTGTTTGGAGAAGAGAGAGGTTAAAAGATCGTGTGAGATTCCAATATTCTGGGGACAAAGTGTGAACCATGAACAACGCATAATTTTCTTGTCGCCAAAAGAACCCTGGATGTTTGAAGTAGTTACATGACTAACTCTTGGTGTGTCAATATCGCGGTACCAGGTACCAGTATACATAGCAGAGATATCTCCTCAGAACATGAGAGGAGCTCTTGGTTCCGTTAACCAGGTATGCTTCCTCACAGGAATCTTTTCTTTTTGTGAGACAAATAAACTTTTTTTTTCTTACAATGGGCGCTCATTATGCAATTGTTCATCCTACAGTTGTCTGTAACTATTGGTATATTCTTGGCCTATTTGCTCGGCATGTTTGTTCCATGGAGGCTTCTTGCGGTGATGGGTAAGGTTGCTAAATACTGATGTATTGCTGATTCAAATTCTTGTTACTTCCAGTCCAAACCTAACCTCTGATGTTTCAGCTCACTAGATCGGTAACTGCAATGTTTTCTCCCGACATGGATATGACCGTAGAAATGTGCTAGTCAAATATTTTAGTTTCACATCTATATGAAAGTGCAGACTAGTATGTGTGTCTGGAGTCAAGATAATTTCGTATCTAAATGTGGGTTACCATTCTTGTAGGAGCCTTGCCCTGCACAGTGTTGATTCCTGGCCTATTCTTCATTCCAGAATCTCCAAGATGGCTGGTATATATATATTCACAAAACCGATATGGAATGTCGCATCAAACTGAAATCTTGGCGTTCATTTTTTGTTGCTCTTATCTCTAGGCAAAGATGAATTTAATAGAAGATTGTGAGACTTCCCTACAAGTGCTGAGGGGGTTTGAAACTGACATCAGTGCAGAAGTGAATGATATAAAGGCAAGCACTTTCTATTTTTCCTCTGGACTGACTAAATGCAATCTATGAGCTCTACTCTACACACCTCATTCTTCCCGAATCATCTTCAGTTTTGTTGACCATATTGCAGAGGGCAGTGAAATCCGCAAACAAAAGGACTACAATCAGTTTTCAAGAGTTAAACCAAAAGAAATACCGCACACCCCTAATTGTAATTTCCTTAACTTTACTGTCTTAATCCGCACCAAAATTAATAGATATAGTTTGTAATGTGATTATTGGTCAACTTGGCAGCTAGGAATTGGCCTACTTATACTGCAAAATTTAAGTGGAATCAACGGTATACTGTTCTATGCAAGTAACATCTTCAAAGCTGCAGGTAACTTGTGTGGTCCATCTTGGCAGTACTTTTTGTTTCTTAGTACTCCCTCCGTTTTAAATTATAGTTCGTTTGACTTTTTTAACTCCACGTTTGACCGTTTGTTTTATTTAAAATTTTGTGCAAATTATCATATTTTTTGTGGTGGCTTGCTTTATTAATAAAAATCTTTAAAACTGTATTAAATTTGACTATATTTTCACTTTTTTTTGAATAAGATGAGTGGTCAAGCTTATGGTAAAAAAAGTCAAACAACCTATATTTTGGAACAGAGGTAGTAGTTATTATAATAAGCCTTAGCACAGCAGTTTGGACACCTTGCAAATTTAACTGGAATTGTAGGACATAATGACTGCTGATAACCAATATCATGGAGCAAACTGGAATTGGCAACATGGTTTCGAGATGTAGGAATAACATAGCAGACTACAGATTTGTTTTCCAACCACCAGAATTGTCATAAACTGAATTTTTTTCGTAAATAATGAAAGATGGCAAAATGAGTTACCTTGTAAAAAAATCTTTGACCATGGTGGGAGACTCCCACCAGACTTTGTTTTAAGAAGGTGCCGTGCTTCGAACCTGGGTCGGGACGGGAGTTTCAACGACTCCCGGAGTTCAACGCTCTAACCGGTCCACCGCGAGAATCTTGGCGACTTACCTTGTAACGTGTTATCTTTTTTCTTTTATCGAGAATACACATGCCCGTTCCTAGCCACAGGCCAACTTCTTGGAAAATAAAGAATAAGCTGTAGTTATGCCTACTTGTATTGTCAGAATGCGTGTCTTTTTCATTAAGAATAGGTCAAGAATCAATACAGCACGAGCTGCCATGAAGCTCTCACCGTTACATGAAACAAATTACAGGCATTATCAAACTAGAGCATCCAAAGAACGGTCATGTTGAGTTCACCAAGCTTCCTGGCTCCCACCTGAATCCAAAGGCAGATTTCCTCACCGATTTCCCTGACCACTACAGATAAAGTTGTTTCCTTGCTCTTGAAAACATGTGCATCGTGTTCCTTCCCGAGCATCCAGGCCATGAGCATTTCACTGTATTTTGTTAAGACTGTTTAGTGCTAAAAAAGTTTCTTTGACATCTGATAGCCCTGTGTATTAATAGTTCGGGATCCTTCACCATTATGTATAAAATGATAATATAGTCATATTTTGTCGAAAATTAACTCCCATAATATTCAGGGGTTACAAACAGCGACTCGGCCACCTGTTCGCTTGGAGCTATCCAGGTGTGTATCTAGGATGAGTAGATGACCTGATACAGTTTATCTTGATTTATTTAAGCTGCTCACAATATTTTGGCAGGTTCTTGCCACTGGAGTCACAACATGGTTGTTAGACAGAGCTGGACGACGCATCCTTCTTATTGTAATTTCTCTTCCTTGTGCAATCACTAGTTTGCATGTTTTCTGCAACTGTGACTTAACTCTGACTTCAAATGACAGATTTCTACCTCTGGCATGACTCTATGCCTTCTTGCTGTTTCTGTTGTATCTTTTCTGAAGGTATGTTCAAGTTTCTTTAGCATGGCTTAAACAGAGTTCGGTACTCAATTTCATTACAGGTTGCCTCATTTCGGTCTATTGTGCCTTTTTCTATTCTTTTCAGGATAACATTTCACATGATTCAAACACATACTACATCTTAAGCATGATTTCCTTGGTCGCTCTCGTGGTATGTCTTAGTTATATTTCTTCTGAAAATTTGCATCCAACGTGGAACCGACACCAATTCTTTTAACTCGGACACTATATATGTTCAGGCTTTTGTCATTGCCTTCTCCTTTGGTATGGGTGCCATTCCATGGCTCATGATGTCTGAGGTACAGTACTTAGTCAAGTTTTTTTTTTCTGCATAACCATAATTTTGGAGCAAGTATGTGAGTTTTACAACTCAGGCACATGCTGCAAGTTATCTGAAGACCACTCAAACTTTGTATATGTTCAGATCCTCCCGGTTAGCATCAAGAGTCTTGGAGGAAGCTTTGCGACACTGGCAGCCTGGTTAACATCCTTTGCTATAACAATGACAGCAAATTTGATGCTCACCTGGAGTGTTGGAGGTTCACAGTGTTATTTTAGCTTCTCTCTTGCCCAGGAATAGAATTATGAACCATGATATCTGATGCAGGTTACTTTTTTTTCCTGAAAATTCAACAGGCACTTTCCTCTCCTACATGATTGTGAGCGCCTTCACTCTGGTGTTCGTTGTCCTTTGGGTGCCAGAGACAAAGGGCAGAACTCTAGAGGAAATCCAATGGTCGTTCCGCTGAGATTTACAGAATTGAGCAGATGCAGATGCAATGATTCTTCAAGTTTTTCTCCTAGAAGGCAACGGTTGATTTCTGCAACTGGAAATTTTGGGCATAATTCTAGGTGAAGGCCACGAATTCTTTCTGTTCATATGATAGTCTGCAATATTGGCATGTAAATGCTGGAGTGGCTCTTATGTCTTGTCAAATTGCTCTCCTTTTGCCTTCAGCGTTGTAAGATCAAGAGTACACTGTCAAAGTTATATGTAAACTTGAGTGCTCCGGCACTGAATGATCAATCTCAAGCAATTCTCTTGAGGCCTGCCTGCAATCTCAATCACAAAACTGCCTGTAATTCTTCCGTTGAATGATCAAAGTTATATGTAACCACGTTTTGGCCCACCTAGATTTGGATCGTGGAGAACAATCGCGACCAATCTGCCCGCGCGAAGGCCTATTCGAACATGAGCCCACGACCGTGGTGGCTTGCCGCCTTGCCGCCTTCCGTATCTTTCTCCCCGGCGGCGAAGTGGCGAACCCCGGCGACGGGGTCGTGAAGGTAGGATGTATGCTACGCTCGAGGCCGGTGCCGGTGTGGTATCGCGTCGGGTAGGGGGTGCGGAGGTGATCGGGGATGCTACCAAACGGAGAGATCTCCGGTGATATGCATTCCAAATTCCCAATCATTATATATCGAAATTTTAGAGCAGAAAATCTGGGTGGCATGATCTGCCCATGCAAGTATGCAGCGTGTTCCTTGGCCTTTCCGGCAAGCGAACAACCACACGTGACGTGAACGTGACTCTTCCGTCAAGGAGTGTTCTACCCCTCCACGAGAAGCACGGCAGACAGATATTAAAACAGGAAAAAAATTATTCAAGAAATGCATATTCTCGCATATGAATCTGACGTGGGTGTGAGCAGCTCGCCAGCTGCCATCAACATGGGTTGGCACGAACGTGCAACCTACTCGCAACTCGCAAATAGACCTTTTGCAATATAGTTCGAGTCGGCCACATCTGTCAGTCAGAGTTTCCCACAGACAAGCTGGACGTGCAATCATTTTGCAGCGGGGAAAAAACGAGAACGTTTCTTGAGTATGTCATTGTCTATCCAACGTGGATGGGTTTCTTCCACTCGCGAACGTTCTTATCCATCGCCTATTCGCCTGCGTCTCAGCTCAGGATGAGGAAAAGGGTCGTTGCACATCAACACACATCTCTATCTGAACATTGGACCCCCGGCAGTATAAACGCGATTGGAAGCATTCATGGGTAGGATTGTACAGTAGGAAGTAGTACCGGTAGTTTTGAAAAAAAAAACAAAAATATCCGCAAACGGCGAAACCAACACCGGCATGCGTGGATGATAACCTGATGAGCTGGCAGTTCTAGGACAGGGAAGTCGAGACGTGGAGTGGCGTTCCCGTACAGCTCCGCGAAGAGCAAAAGGCAATCTGTTCGAAAAAAAAGAGCAAGCCCATCTGAGTCACTGACCGGTGGGACTCTTGCACCGGGTCCCGACACGACAAGTCGACAGCCACTCCCCCATTCAACGGAGGCGAAGGGGGTCTCCTGACATTCGCGTCGTCCTCTCCGTTTCATCCTCCCCCCATCCCAACAGGAGAGGAAACAAATCCAATCTCGAGGCGAGCCGGCCGGTGATCGTGAATCCGGCGACCGCGGGCGCCATGGCGAGCAACAGGGCGGGAGGCGGCGGCATCGGCGGCTACGAGAGCGGCAGCGACCACGACGGCGCGCTGCAGAAGCCGCTGCTGCCAAACAGCGGGAGCTGGTACCGGATGGGGATGGGGTCGCGCCAGTCCAGCCTGACCGCCGGCACCTCGTCCATGGCCGTCCTGCGCGAGTCCCACGTCTCCGCCTTGCTCTGCACGCTCATCGTCGCGCTCGGCCCCATCCAGTTCGGCTTCACCGGCGGCTACTCGTCCCCGACGCAGGACGGCATCATCCGGGACCTCAACCTCTCCATCTCCGAGGCGCGTCCTGACTCTGGCTGTAACTTCTACGTTTGCTCCTCCTGCTTTGAAGTTTCTTCTTGTCTGAAACAATTGGCCGTGCCCCGCAGTTCTCGGTGTTCGGTTCGCTGTCCAATGTGGGCGCCATGGTCGGGGCCATCACCAGCGGCCAGATGGCTGAGTACGTTGGCCGTAAAGGGGTGAGAAATTAGCTCCTTTTCTTCATGTACTTGTTGCTGGCAGTTAACGAGGGTTAACATCACCTTTTCCTTTTCCTTTTTTTTGTTTGGATATCTGTGCGGAGAGTTCAGAGTTGTATGTACGGCTTCCGATTGAAATTAAAAGTAGAATTTCTTGTAAGCTTAGCTAAATCCGGCTGTGACCTTAATTTTTATGCTCATAAATTCGTTAGTTATCTATGCCATTGATGTGGTCAGCATTAATCATGCGGTTGGGAAGAAAAGGTGTATATATACCAAAGTCCTGTCTTTTTAATTTTTATTCAATGTTTGGCAACATCAACTATTAATCTCACTGAAGCTGTTTTGTGCCGAAGCTGTACTCTTCTACACTAACGGGTTTACTAACTGTTTTGCAGTCGTTAATGATTGCAGCAATTCCAAACATCATTGGTTGGCTTGCAATCTCCTTCGCAAAAGTATGGTACTAAGTGTTTCCTTAGTTTACCTCCAGACATTGCTTGACAGGTAACAACATAAGCTTGATGACTGTTGATGTCTGCTCTACAGGACTCTTCATTTCTGTATATGGGACGATTGCTTGAAGGATTTGGTGTCGGTATCATTTCCTATGTGGTTAGTATAGTAGTACTCCATGCCTGATTATTTTTCTACATAGGAGATTAGATTTATGCCTTAAGGGAATTCCATAATGCCTTCAGAGTTTGAGTACTTGTGCTGTTTAAGCTGTCCAAGTTAAAAAAGAAGATCAACTGAGATGTCAATATCTTTTAGACAAAGTGATCCGTCCCTATAAAGTTTATTTTTATTGGCAAAATAACAATGTGAGCATGGATTGATTAAAACAGCTAATTTTGGTATGTGACTTTCATGACACCAGGTACCAGTATACATAGCAGAGATATCTCCTCAGAACATGAGAGGAGCTCTTGGCTCTGTGAACCAGGTTTGCTCATACTCACAAGCATCTTTGTCCTTTTGTGAGGCAAGCACTTGCATGTTTATGCCGACCTCATTGTGCAATTGCTCATTCTACAGTTGTCTGTAACCCTTGGTATCATGTTTGCCTATTTGCTCGGTATGTTTGTTCCTTGGAGGCTTCTTGCTGTCATAGGTAATGTGGCTAAATGCTGAGACATTAATTAATCTGCTATTGTTATTGCTGTTAGTCTGCACTTCAACTCTGATATTTCAGCTGCACAATCAACACCTGCTAATGATCTCGTTGAAGTATAAGTGAATGGTCCACCTTTCCCATCAATTTAGGCTTTTGGGTTTCTTCTAAAAAAAGTTTAGGCGTTTGGGTTGCTCTGGTCGGTTCCTGCAATTCATTATGGAATCAGGCCAGAGGTCTCGAATTCGAATCCGAGCGGGTGCAATTATATAAAATAATTGCAGCAGACTCCTATTTCTATGTTTGAAGCCCAAGAGAGGCCACTTGTGAGAGGGAGTGTTCAAGTATAAGTGAATTGGCCACTTTTCCCCATCTGTTTAGGCTTTTGGATTTTACTGTCGGTGCATGCAACTTAATAGATTTGAGCAAATATATATTGATAATAGAAATATGTTAGGCAAATTTTATTTTTATTTTAGACCCTATCTCAGATAATTTTATCCTAAAGTGTGTGGTGTCATGCTTGTAGGAACCTTGCCCTGCATAGTGTTGATACCTGGACTATTCTTCATTCCAGAATCTCCAAGATGGCTGGTATATATATGCACAAGTTGGATAGTGAACTCTGAACCATTACACCAAATTGAAATTTCTGATGCCACTTTTATTTTCTTATATGTCTAGGCAAAGATGAATTTGATGGATGATTGCGAGACTTCTCTACAAGTTCTGAGGGGATTCGATGCTGACATCACTGCAGAAGTGAATGATATAAAGGCATGCATTTCTTTCATTCTTCTAGACGGACTAAACACAATTTTTATGTGAACAATCCTCACTTTGGGTATTATATTTTCTTAACACCGGGCACACGGCTATATGTACTTCATTCTTCTGGAATCAATGCGATTAACTATTAGCTTCAATCCTCATTACGCAGAGAGCAGTAACATCAGCAAACAAAAGGACTACAATCCGTTTTCAAGAGTTGAACCAAAAGAAATTCCGCACGCCCCTAATTGTAACTTAACTTCTCCTTATATCTTACCAATTACTAATCGCATTTTGTAATAGTCAGTTTGAACAATGCTACAACTTCTTGCAGCTAGGAATTGGCCTGCTTGTGCTGCAACAATTAAGTGGAGTAAACGGTATATTGTTTTATGCAGGTAGCATCTTCAAAGCTGCAGGTAAGCTGTGCATTTGTTCACTGGCTTGTGTTTTTCATTACTAGTTGAGCCTAATAAATTTTAGGACGAAATTTTGGATAACTTGCAAATAACTGGAGCATTACGGGAAGAATTTGTTAGATAACCAACATAAGAATCTAATTGGAAATATTTTTTTCCAGATGTTAGGAATAGTGTAGTGGACTATAAATACCAAAACAGTGAAAGTGGATAAAGTGGCCTTATTGTCCCTAACAGGTTAACACACTTATGTTCAAGAAAGCTAATAAATGAATCTCCTTGTAAGTTATAACATGGTTCCTGATGGCCTTGAATCCTTGACGAATGATGGAATTTCATTGTTTATTGCACAAGTATCATATCTCTTCTGTCGTTGTACAACAGTGCTAGTGTAGTCAATTATAGACTTTATATTTAAATCTAACAGTCAAAGTTCTTCAGGGCTCAAGAACAGTGACCTGGACACATTTGTACTTGGAGCTATTCAGGCATGTAACTAATAACTAGGCAGACCTGATCTAGCCTCTCTGTATTTTATATTAAGATTCTAACAACATGTCAACATTCCATCAGGTTCTTGCCACTGGTGTTACAACCACGTTCTTGGACAGAGCTGGCCGACGAATCCTCCTTATTGTAACTTCTGCTTCCCTCTAAAACCTTTAGTTTGTAAGTTTTCTGTGGCTTAGTTTAATGCCACTTCAAATTACAGATTTCTGCTGCTGGGATGACACTAAGCCTTCTTGCAGTTGCTGTTGTATTTTTCATCAAGGTATGTTCTGGTTCCTTTGCGATAAGATTCTGATGAGAACATAGCTGCTCTTTGTCTATGCTCTTTGTACTACTGCATTATTATTGCAGGGTCTTTCATCTCAATACACTGGATATTCTTCTTTCTTAACACGGTTATTCATTTCAGGATAATATTTCACATGACTCTGACTTATATAACATCTTAAGTATGGTGTCCTTAGTTGGTCTCGTGGTATGTCTATCAATTACATTTCTTTTGAACATTTTATTTCTAAATGTGGAGTCTGTGCCATAAATTTTAACTCAAACTCTCTGGTCAGGCTTATATCGTTGCCTTTTCCTTCGGTATGGGTGCCATTCCATGGATCATAATGTCTGAGGTATAGTACCTTATCGCATAGCTGATGCCCCTCTCCCAGTTTTAGGTTTCCACTGAAGAGCACTATTTGGAGCACTATTTGAAGATTATATAATTGGAGCAAGTGCTCTCAGGCACATGCTGTAAGCAATCTGTAAGGCTTATTCCAAACTTTGCATTTTGTCAGATCCTCCCGGTTAGCATCAAGAGTCTCGCGGGAAGCTTCGCAACACTAGCCAACTGGTTGACATCCTTCGGAATAACAATGACAGCAAATTTGCTGCTAAGCTGGAATGCTGGAGGTCCGTATACATTTGTGCTTCTCTCTTTTGTAGAGCAGGGATCATATATGAACCATCAAGCCTTACACAGGTTATCTTTGTTCCCAAATTGTACAGGTACGTTTACCTCCTACATGATTGTGAGTGCTTTCACTCTTGTGTTCGTCATCCTTTGGGTGCCGGAGACAAAGGGAAGAACCCTTGAGGAGATACAGTGGTCGTTCCGCTGAGCTCCAGCATTCATCAACAACACATGGAATGGTTCTTCGAGTTTTTTGTCGCTTTAGATGGCAAGTATTGGTTCACATAATCAGTGTTCTTGGCTATTCTTTGCCTAGCCAAATCACTGGATGAAGGCCATGCATTCTTTCTGTCCATACAATGTTTTGTACATGAGGTTTTACACGATGTATTTTAGTTGTTCCCAAATAGACATGTAAATGCTTGTGCAGTGACTCTTGTATTGTTTTCCTTTTTTTCCATCAACATTGTACGATCAACATCAGTTGTTAAAATAAAGTGCAAACATTGGTTCAAATATACAAAATGTAAACACGAGCAGATTGCTGTACTGTTCAATCAAAATTTTCAAGCACATTTCTTGAAGCCGTTTGCTTTTAACACTATTTTTTTCAGTTTAGTCCCATTAGCACTTCTGCTAACTGACAGTGTAGGCCTTGTTCTGACAAGGTAGGGTCAATCTATGCCTTGTTTAGATCCCAAAGTTACTATGAAAAAGAAGATTCTCCATCACATCAAAATATCATAACATGCATAGAGTACTAAATATAGATGAAATCAAAAATTAATTGCACAGTTTTGTTGGGCTCTGCGAGTCGAACATTTTGAGCCTAATTAATCAATTTTTGGACAATTTTTCACAAATACAAACGAAATGCTACAGTGACGCAATGATTACGAAGTGACATCATACTCTCAAATTCAACATCTAAACAAGGCCTTAAATAGGAAGCAACTGGAGTAGAAAACTGGTTCGTGGGTCCCCAAATGTATGCAGTCATGCAACGCAGGTGATGATTGATCGTTGGAGTGACCTCACACTGCGCAAAGGTGTGCAACATGCCAACATCTCTGCCGTCGTCGTCTATATCCACTCACCTTTTGGGATCAAATGGTGTGATGATTACTGAACAGTGAAAAGTACTGTTAGTTAAATCGGAGACGAAATCTAAAGAACACGTAATTTGGCACGCGGGCTTCACTTCCAAACTTGCATTTGCATGTTGGTCATCTAGTCCTAGTAGCAGTACAATGCAAACATTGTGGTGATCTGATTTCCGAACAGATTAAACAAGTCACTACAACTCTTGTCAGTAGCCTAGTGCTAGTAGTACTGGAACAGGGTGGGCCTCTCCCGGACGGCGAACGCCGGCGACGACGAGGGCATCACGTTGAGCATCCACGACAGGCAGGGCCCGTCGGCCGCCGCGTCGACGACGTCGCCACCGCCGCCGCCATACATCCCGAAGGACGCCGACTTCGTCGCGGCCGCGCCGTAGCACCCCCACTGCGGCGGCAGCGGCTGCTGCCGCGCGTAGCCGCCGCACGCGTACGACCCGACCCCGCCGTCCTGCGGCGCCGGCGCCGGCGCGACGGCCGCCGCGGCGCGCCGCTCCTCCTTCTTGTACCGGATCCCGCAGGCGTTGCACAGCGACTGCAAAGCACACACAAGGCAAAAGGAACTTGGTGAGATCAACGTGCGACGCGTCCAATGCATGGCACGGTAGCACGAACGGCACCATGCGGAAAATGTGGCCGTGTCAACGACGCCACGCCACGAACCTTGGGTCCCCGCGGCCCGTTGCGCCAGAGCGGCGTGGACGTGGTGTCGCAGTTGGCGCACCGCCGGGCCGCCGGCGAGCCGCGGCCGGCCGACTCCTTGCACGGGGCGGCACCGCCAGCGCGCGCGTGGGCGACTCCGGCCTCGGCCCGGCGCGTGGACGGCGTGCCGAGCGACAGCGTGCAGTCGACCGCCCCGCCGCCCTCCTCCCTGTAGCAGCGCCCCTCCGGCCCCATGGGGAAGGGGAACAGCATCGAGAAGGCCGACGACGCGGCGGCGCCCGCGCACCGGCCGCCGCAGCCTCCGGCGTAGAGCCGCCCGCACGCGCACGGCGCAAGCTCCTGCAGCATCCTGTGGCGTGGCAACTACAGTAGTACGGGCAGGCCACAACTACCGCACGGCCCGTGGTAGCAAGCAGCTCCTAGTTGCAGCGGTCGGCGTGGTATATATCGGGATACGGATTGGACCGTAGCGGCAGCAGGGAGGTGATCGAGGGATTGTCGGCTGGCCGCTCAGCTCGAACGCTCGTGGCAGGAGCAGCTCGGCACGGCTGACGGCTGCGATCTCGAGCGGGCGGTGTCGACTGGCGGACGCGGGTGAAAGAGTTGGAGGCGTGGAGCTGCTCGTGTCGTGGTGGTGGCATGTGGCCGCGGTGGTTTTATAAGGACAGTGAGGGTTGGCTGGATTTGGTGGTGGTGCGCGCGGCGCGGGAAGCGAGGATGCGATGCGGTGCGGCGAGGCGCGTGTGCCGGCGCGCATGTCTGCCTGCGTGTCGGCTGGCGGCCGGGCTCCACGTCCACTGGGTCTGGGCTCTGCGGCTGCCTGGCCTGCAGGTCGCGTCGCGGGCGGTCAAGGGAAGGGGAGGGCGCCAGGGGCGGTCAAAAGGGGGGGCGAGGCCGGCCGCGCCCGGCCACGTGAAACGGGGAGCAGTCTCCCATGCGTTCCGACGGCTGGCGGCATGCAAAGCCTGGGGACGCGGGGGCGTGGTGCTGTGCTGCTGTACTTGGAGGAGGGGCGGAGCAGTCGAATCGCACGTCGCCGATCACGAGGCGCACAGTCCGATCTGTTCCTCCTCCCTCCCCTGTGCTGTACGTGTGGATCCGTGGGACGGATACGATTCACAGATTGGCCTATTGCTAGGTACAGTTCATACCACCTGCCCACGAGATACTCTCTCCAATGACCCAATCACATGCTCCCGTCCTGTTCGTTTGACTGGTGGCTGGTGTTGGTTTTTGCTGAGAGAAAAACACTGTTGTCTGATTGGTGGCTGGTGGCTGACGCTGGTTTTCGTTGAAAGAAAAACACTATTGGCTCGCTGGAAACAATCCAAACGAACAGGGCGGGACGTATGAGAAATGGTCCAGCCGTTCGCTGTCCAAAACGTAACCTTAACTATTTTCATTATAAAACATAGTACAATTGTTATTTTTTGTAAAATATGTTTTGAGACAAATCTTGAAGGTAAACTTTGAGACAAATCTACTTGTATTGTTTTCCAAACCTCGGCGGTAGCATAATGCGAATGTTTAAAATATTTTTTTTAAAAAAAATCAAATAATCCAAAAATTTCACTCATTTGGGAAAAATGACTAGAGAGAGGATACCGTGCTAGGCGAAGGAAAACATTCATCTTCCAAGTAGCGTGCATGGCACAACGGATACACACACACCAAACGTCGTGTCCCTGCTTTCCTTTGCAAAAATGAAAAGCATGTCCCGGCGTTTGGCTACAATATCAAACGGAGCAGGGCGTTGCAAACTTCGGGGTGAACAACAAAGGAAGAGCCAAACAAAGAGCCCCGCCCTGAGGCTATAAACGGAAAAAGGGAAACAAAGAAGAAAATCGAAAGAAGCAAAAAGGGAAAAGAGGCCGCAAACCATCCTTAGCTTGCATCCATGCAGCAGCTGGATAAAACCCCCAGAAAAGACGTGGAGGCATTATTGCGTCCTTGCATGGAAGGGATGGATGGATTTGCATTTGCGTGCATGGCCAAGCCCCAATGCCAGCCATGATGAGCCATGAGCCCCCCCTCGATTCATCGACCGTTCAAAAAAGCCCCGGGTCGAATCGAATCGAATCGAATCGAATCAGAATGATCGTTCGGTATGATTTTGCGTGGCTGGCTCATGATTGGCTTTCCCATTCGATCGAACCCCAGCTTATTCGATCAAATTTTATCCTGATTTCAGATAAATTCAGTTTACGGAGCTCTTTTTATTCTGTCCTGGTTCCTGTCGGACGAGACGACTGGTTAGGTCAAAGGTGGCGGGGGATCGGTCGCAGAGAAAGCCAAAGCCGATGGAGCCCATGATTCCATTTGCCGCAGGCCATACGCCAAATTAAAGTGCCCCGACCCGACACCACGGCCAGCTCGACTGCATCTGGCTGCAGTTTCTGATGTGCTGCGCACGTACGTACGTGTGGGAGAGAGAGGACGCACCAGGCGACAGATCAATGATCACTTGTGTGCGTGTGGCAGCCAGTACGCTACTGGCTCCCGAACTGGCACGACCATATATATATATATACAATAGTAAGTATACATCTGATAAACTTTACCTATATATAAGTATTTTCGCGCATAATAAATTCAGTAAACATTTTTTCCACTTATTGATATCCGTGGTCAATGTTTTAAAATAAGGTTTTAACTAATTGAACACAAAGGATATTTCACTTCTGAAGGTGCAAGTTCAGAGTGAAAATGCGGGTGCAGATGTGCAGTCGTGCAGAGAGGCGAGTAGGTAAAGTTTTCTCAAGTACGGACACTTGCCTGGATTTGTCGTGTGGCTGATATTCATTCAGCTCAATGCAAACAGCAAGCTCGCCCTGCGTGACAGAGGTTTTGTCGTAGCTTTGCGTGCCTTGTGCTCTGTGCTGCATCTACTGCATCTCCAGTAAACAAAAGCGACTGATGACTAAAGCTGATCGGCTGAGAGAATACCCGCGGAGAACTACGTACAAGTAGGTGCCATATGCATGCACTGAGAGCAAGCATATTGCATATACTGTGTGTTGGGTGTGAAGGGCTGTGCAGCCGATCCGGCCGAGGAGATCGTCGTTTCAAAAAGTTGGCCCGACACGGCCAGGGCTGAGCCTAGAGATTAGTGTCTCGTTTGCCTGTGGAACACATGTATATTCATGCATGCATGCATGTACCATCTAGACCCCCTGCTTGACCATGAACCCTTTAGTTTGTTGGCTTTATTTTTCAGATGAGAGAGGGCTAGCTAAGGTCGAGCTGAGAGGTATCTTTTGGGAAGCGATCGATAGATAATGCTGTAGGAGTAGTTGTCTGGGCTCGTCTCTCTTCTCAAGGTTTGAACCATTCATGATCAGACCTATACTGATACTGAACATCTGGTTTGTAGCTAGGGATGGATAACCCAGCCGCGCGCGTGATGCTTCTCGTATTCTCAGCTTAACAACAATCAACCGCGACGCTCTTGCTGAAAAGGTTAGTGCGTTATAGGCTCTGTATAATTGTAGTATTATATATAGCATCACCATAAACTTGTACATTTTTGTTCACAAAGGGAAAGAAATACGTATACTACACAAACACTGATCGATGAGGACTACGAAACTGATCAAAGTGCATGATGCGAGTGGAGAGGGCCGGACGGAGTACACACAGAGTCACCCACGTGTAACATTATTACACTCAGACTGAAGATAATTAATCGAGATCTGTGACATGCGTTAAACGCGGGTGATGATTTGATTAGCTGCGTGCCGCGCGATCGATACGCCCCTGAAAAGCTGCGCCCTCGCAAGGCAAAGCGTCTCCCTGCGGTTTACGTCGCCATCGACGTCGATCGTCTAATCGGAAAGGATTGTTGCCGACTCCCGCTGCTGTTTATCTGTATCTTTGGCCATCGGGGATAACGGTAGGAGGAGGGCCCCCGTGAGGCCGTGACATGATCCATCAGTGGTCCTTCCTTTGCAAACAGGAGAGTGAGGAGACTGTATGCGGCCCATGGTTAAATTTACTTTGTTGTATTCTACTCTCCCCGTTTCAGTCGATTTGATTTTTAATAATATATACATTTTGGTACAATGTTTTTTTTGCGAAAGTTGGTACAATGTATATTTAAATTTACGGCAAAATTTGTATAGCTAGAAAAGTCAAAATGTCTTATAATTTAAGACGGAAACAATAGTAGATATATACGTGCTATATATTCCCCCGCCCGGAAAAAAAATACATGCTGCATAATACCTCGTTAATTTTGAAGTATAATGTTTAGCCCAAGTCATTGAGAGGCTACGTGCTTATTCAGATATCTTCGTTAGTTTCCTTTATCATCGCTAGCCCAAGAACCAAGATAAAGGAGGAGATGCGTCGCTGGATAATGGCAGGGGGCAAACACTTAGCAAAACTCACTTCGATTGAGGAGTGATATTAAAAATATTGTATAGTATTTTCTTTTCTTATATGGCTTAGATCTTGTTAACCTCTCCTCTATTAATTAATATAAATTCAGCAACCTTTATTGGATTAGGTTTTAAAAAAAGATATCTTCGCTAGTCACATAGTATAGTGTGATGTGCGTTGACGATTGGACTCAAAATATGGATGACACGTACAACACCCATTGAACAATTGGTAAGTGGTAAGCAAAAGTTCATTCAATACCCCTTAACTATCGATATCGTCAGATTTACAACCTTCAACTACAAAATCAGATATTTGACACTCTCCAACTTTTTAAACTGTCCGATTTACACCCTTTCTTAGTTTCGATAGTAGTTTTCGTTGATGTGTCGCCACATCTGTCATTCTATGTAGCGCCATGTCAGACGCGAGGGGTAAATTGATCTATATTGATAGTTCAAGGGGCCAAATAGACTTTATCAAAAATCTATAAAAAAATATTTTTCTTAGAAAATATATGCAATTAAAAATCCTAAAATCTCTTTCGATTTTAGAAATTCGTTTTAGATCATAAAAATGTGCAATTGGTTTTATTTTGTTTTCTAAAAGCATGCTCTACTCTTCTAGTGCCTAGTCAAGAGTTACTTTGATATTTTCGGTCACTCTTTGTGTCGGTGCTGGGATCGGTCGGTCGATTCCCTGCGCCACACAGAATGCGCTGTGTCCCGTCCCTTGACGGTTGATGCAAGAGCTAGCACAATGAGACGGGGGTTTATCCTGGTTCCGACCGCGAGGTCGTACGTCCAGCAGGGTGCGCTCGGGGGCGCTGTACTATCTTGCACCGGGGTGCTTGCAGAGGGGGGCTACAAGCGAGGTGGGAGAGGAGAAGAAGTCTCCAAGTCCCTGAGAGCGAGCGTGGGAGTGAGTGAGTGTCTATCGTGTGATGGTCGTGTGTGTTGTTGTTCCTCGTTCCGTGTCTCTCCCCCTTCCCCGTCGCTCCCTTCCTCCTTTTATAGGTCAAGGAGAGAAAGGAGGGGAAGGAGTTTACAAGTACAAGCGTGATGTGTGCCATAGGGGTGTGCACTGGAGAGTATGGCGTCGGGCGTGCCACCGTCCTTGGCCCTGGCAGGAGATTTATGGCGAGTCCCGGCTTCGGCGGTCGTCGCGGTCGTCCCTGTGCTTGTCCTGGAGTAGTTTCGAGGGGTGTCGCTGCCGCGGTCCGCGTCCCGCTGCCCGTCGTTGGTTGATTCGAGGGCGGGGCAGGTGAAGAAGGACCGGAGTTCGCGGCACAATGGCCAGCATGGTGGTTTTCGTCGACCACAGTGCGCGGCGTGCCCGGCTTACCAAGGGATGGCCGAGAGTTGGTGGATTTGACCCGGCGTTCGTCACTGCCAGGCCGCGCCTGACCGGAGTCTGTACCTGGTTGCTGTTCAAATATTCGTTTGAGGGTTCCCGGTGCCCATTCGAGGGTTACCCTGGGGAAAAAAGGATGGGAGTGGGCGGAACAGTGGTGCGGAATGACGTCTGCCAGTCCGCACAGGGCTTTGTGCAGTACAGCGTGCGTCCGCACAGCGCTGGCGAGGACGCTGATTGATCGGAGCAGGTGGAACAGCGGGCTCAGTGGTGTCAGCGGCGTGGCGTGGGGAAAGATTGCCTTTTGACTTCGGCGCCCGCCTGTTGGGGCGGGCATTAAATGCCGTTGTCGGGAGGTGCGTCCGCCGCGCTGAGTAGAGGGATGCCCTCGAGCGAGGCGGAGGTGGAGGTCGCCTACCTGGGCCTTTTGTTAGGCGAGCTCGGGCGGTTGTTTTTGGGCCGTGAGTTGCGTTGGGCCGCGTTGCCCTGGTGGCCCTTCCGGGCCGCCGGCGATTCGGTCTTTCACGGTTAACGCTTTTTTGAGGGTAATTACCCCGGTGATCAAGGGACCCCCTGGGTTTGTCCCCGACAGTAGCCCCCGAGCTTCTGGCGGACTGAGGTTCAGTCGGGCAGAGGCTGACGGTTTCGCAGGGTCGTTCCCAGGCCTTCTGTGGGGGTTACTCCTTCTCGATTATGCACGTTCTTCCGTGGGGGCGCGCGAGCGCACCCGCGGGTGTAGCCCCCGAGCCCTTGGAGGAGTGAGTTCACTCGTACAAGGGCTTTGATTTCCGACGGTTGCGTTAGCCGTTCCCCCTTCGTGGCGGATCGCGGGGATGACGTCAAGCTATTCGGGATTCGGGGGTTGGACCCTGCACGGTTTCGACGCGTTTTGCGCATAAGTGGAGGGAGGTAGGTTGCAAGGAGCCTCCGAGCCCCTGGCCTGAGTGGGGTCGGTCGGGTAGGCTTCTTGTCTTAAAGTTGCGACCCTCGCTTCCCCTTCGCGGGGGAGAGGGGTGAGGACATTCGTGCAGCCCTCGAGTCGGGCAGCGTACACGGATGCCTCGGTGAGCTGTTAGCAGGTAATTCAAGTGGACGCCCGTGCCCCGTTCGCTAGGGGTCGGCTCGTGGTCCGGAGACGCATCCATGTAGCACTCGCAAAGGTTTGCTAGGTGGGGCTCGGTCCCTTTCGATAGGGTCCGAGGGCGCGAAAGCTCTCCCTCGTTGGGATCCCCCCTGCTAGCTGCCTTTGTCCGGCCTTGAACACAACAGGGGCGTCCCCAAACTTCGCGTTCGGGGTAAAGTCCGTTGATCACGCCCGAATCGTCCCTGACTCTGTCGATCCGGAGCGCCTGTCGAACCCTTTCGCGGGCCAGGCTTCGTACTCCTGATCAGTGGGGCCTCGCGAAAGGTGCGGGTCATCTTCGAGCCGCGGGCTCAAGGATTTGGTCGAGTGTGACCGGCAGCCTTCGCGTCGCTTAATCTGGGGTGCCCATCGAGCCTTTTCGAGGCTTGGGCTTCGGGCCCCTGATTAGTACTGTCTCGTGCCTCGAGGCGGAGGGGCGCTGTTGCCTTACCCTGGAAGGAATCCAGCGGTTGGGTCGTTTCGGTTTTTGGGCCCGCGCACGACCGCTGGCGGGCGTGGTCGTGGTCGTCGTGGCGCGGAGCGGGCGAGATGGGCGTAGTGGGCGCGCCTTTTTAGGCGGAGTTGGCGTGTGCCAGGGAGAAGCGAGGCGACGGGCGGTCAGGCGCCGCTGCTGCGCCGTTTCGTTTTACCGCGCCGCAGTAAATGCTGCGGTTTTGCGCGTGTCGTTCCTCGGGGAAAAGGAGCGGGGCCCCCGGTTGCCATTGATGCGCCACGCGCGCCTGGCCCACGTGTCAGTGGCTACGTATGCTGCGGCGGGGATGAATCCGCCCGCTTCCTTATAAAAGGAAGGTCTGGGGGAAGGGGATCGCTTACCTCCGCCATTCCTTGCTGCAGCGCGCGCCTCTACCTCTCTCGCTTCTGCGTCCGCTCGCAGTTCTCTGCCCCTCGCGCCTGCCTTCGTCGTGCTTTGCCTTCCCGCTCCGTCGTCCGCCATGGTGGTCATTGAGGGCGTTACCGAGTGGACTCCGTCCACCGCCACTGATCATCTCCTGGAGGGTCTGGCGTCCGGGGGACAACTCTTGCCTCGGGGTGATCCGGCGCGACCGGCATGGATTGTCCCGCCGCTGGTGGCTAGGGCGCCAAACCCGCCGGTGGGGTACGTGGTGAGCTTCATCCGCTTCCATGAGCGGGGCTTCAACGCCCCCGCCAGCCAGTTCATGCGGGGCCTGTGCCATTATTACGGCGTGGAGCTCCACAACTTCGCCCCCAACGCCATCTCTCAGGCGGCGGCCTTTGTTGGCGTCTGTGAGGGCGTGCTGGGGATCGAGGCACACTGGGACCTGGGGTCCACCTCTTCCATGCCGAGCTTAGTACGTCCGGCGCGGGGAGGGGGGTGCGCCGTTCCTCGTGTGCCGGTGGCCTCACGCTCGCGCCGGTCGAGTCTCGGAAGCACCTATACCCGGCCTGCAGGATGACCACCAACAACAGCGGCTGGGCCAAGGGGTGGTTCTATCTTCGCAATGACGGCCTGGGGTTGCCGGAGTATACCGGCAAGATCCTGACGGAGAAAGCCACACCTGGAGCTACGGTGTTTCCGGTGAGGGTCAACGGAGGAAGCTCCGCCCTGCCCTCGACGCCCTTCGTAACTTGGCAGAGTCGGGTCTCTCCGCGGCGCACGTGCTTGCGCATTGCCACCGTCGCCGGGTGGTCCCCCTCATGGAGAGGCAGCTCCCTTTGTTCCGGATGACAGAGGACGCTGACCCGACGGCAGTGTCGGCTTCGCGTACATTGCCGGAGCCGCTCCTGGAGGAGTACGTCGTCACGAGGGTGCGAACGGCGGCGCATCCTGACACCATGCCGAGTGACCTCTGGTCGTTCCGGCTGTGGCCCGACGAGGGCCATGTTTTGTCGATAAGTCATCATCTCCCTTTCCGAGTTGTAGGATTAATTAATTGGGACTCCTCCTTTCGATTCATTTGTGATTTCAGGGGGTGAACTGCGGCCTCTACCGCTCCCTTGCGCCGACTCCGGAGGTGCGCGCTTCGAACCGCGCCCGCCGCGATCGCGAGAAGAGCGCGAAGGCGGCGAAGAAGGCCAGCAGCCAGAGGAGGCAGGCCCGGCGCGATGCGCACTCGGCGGCGCTCCGCCGGTGGAAGAGGGACGGTGGGACGCGGCCGTCGTACCCAGAAGACTCCTCGGACCCTCCCAGCGAGGAAGAGGAGGAGATCGACGTTGGCGGGGCTCCGCGCGCCGGCGGAAAGGAGGTGGCGACCGCGACGCCGCCCGACGTAGGCGCGGCGAGCCTCGGCGACGTCGCGCCGCTGGCGGCGCGGATGGCGGTCGCGTTCGCCCAACCCGTGACGCCGCGGGCGCTGGCGACTCCTACTACCGCTGCCGGCGCCCCGCGCCGCGGCGGTTCGGATGCCGAGGGCTCGAGGGGTTCGCAACCCCTGAGCGGGTCGAGGGGGTCTTCGAGCTCGAGGCGGGCTCCTTCGACGAGTGGCTTGAAGCGGAAGTCGCAGACCTTGAAGGGCTGCATCCGGTAAGCCTTTTTCGCGATTCTTCATCCTGCTTGGTTTTTCACTTCATAATTTCTGTTTTACCCCCTGGTTCAGCGCTCGAAGTGGTGCCAGGGCCGATCCTGACCTTGCGCCTAAGAAGGCGTTGAAGGTCGGGACGTTGGATTCCCCTCTTGCCGCGGGATCGCGTTCGCACGGGACTCCTCGTCCAGCGGCATCGTCCGCGTTGGTGCTGGCGGAGTCGGTGCCGGAGGCACGAGATCCCCGGCCGACGGAGATGGAGTCGGGGCAGAATGCCCTGGTGGTGGGCGAGCAGGAGGGTCGTGCCCCTGCCACGGCCCAAGATGACGATGGTGGGTGCGTTCCCCTTTCGGGGGTGGTCGCGTCCGAGGTGCCGGCGGCGCGTTCCCTGGCCCGGGAACTGCCGCCGGCGCCAACGACTGGGGGAGCGGCCGAGTGGGATACAGCCGAGGCGGCGCTGCGTCAGGGTCGACGCGGTCCGAGCGCATGGCCGGAGGAGCCCGGCGTCTCCGCTCGAGTCTGGCGGGGAATGGCGGAGGAGAACGAGTTGTGGGCTCGAGCGGAGCGGGTTGGGATGGACCTAGAGCGGGCCATTACCGCCACCGCCGATCTTCATTCCAGGCAGGCGCTGGAGCTTTTCGAGGTAACCCCGTGCTTATCCATATCACTCGGTAACTCGTCGCCGTTTTCTAGTTCGTGGCTCGTTCCTGATGGCTCTTCGCGCAGCTTCTGCGGCAGGAGGCGACAGACAAAACCGCGTGCATCGCCGACCTGTATGCTGACCTTCGTCGGTACCGTCAGGCAAACCTGGACCTGGGCACGGAGGTAACCCAGCTTACCGCCCGGGTGAGAGAGACGGAGACGGCCGCCCGCGTGCACGAAGGCGCTAAGACTCGCGCGGAGCTGGAATTGGCCGCGGCGTTGGAGCGGCTCGAGCTTGAGCGCAAGGCGCGCGAGGATGTTGAAGGCCGGCTCCAGCAGGAACGCAAGGCGTTCGTGGCGGGGCGGACCCAGCTCGAGCAGGAGCGCAAGGCACGCGAGGCCGCACAATCTCAACTCGCGGAGGCGGTGGCCCGGGCAGAGCAAAAGGCCCAGGAGGCTGAACGGCTGGGTCGCTCGCTTGCCGAGGTGACGACCTTGGCGGATGGTATGGTTTTACGCTTTTCTCAGCATTCTTGGCTGTTTTTGTGCTGGGGTCTGTCCTGACGTGCTCGGTCCTTGTCAGGGCTGCGGAAGGCCGAGGCCGAGAAGGCGGACGAGGCGGTGGCTGCTCGAGCCGCTTACTCCGAGGCTCAGGGAGAGCTCGAACCTCTGAGGGCTGTTGCTGACGCCGCATGCCGGGATATTCAGTGCGTTGATATCCCGTCAGGATCGTAGTCGGGGTCGTCATTGCCCAGCCGCCTGAGGTCCTTGAAGAGCTGCGTGGCGGAGCGCCTCGAGAGCGCTCTTCACCTTGGCGTGAAGAAGGCACTTGGCGTGGTGTCGACCCATTACAACATCGATCTCGCGGCGGTGGCGGGCGGCTACTTCATCGACGCAGACCTAGACGACGACGCCGCCCTTGCTGCCGTTGATGAGGCCGACGACAATGCCGAGGATGCCGCCACAACACTCGCCGCCAGGTTTAGTCATGAGCTTTTTCCTGGCGAGGATGAGGACGGAGACGTGGACGTCGCTATCGGGCCTGAGGTCGTAGCCGTTCCCGACATCGAGGCCGATCCTGAAGCTGATGCCTTGGCGTCCCTTGAGGAGGCCATCGCCTCGGTGCACCGCGACGACGATGGTCCTGGGGCCCTTGCGTCGGTCCCCTCGACTGTCGATGCCGAGGCCGCCGCCGCGCCCCGTCCGGGAGGTGAAGCTTGAAAGGCTCAGACTTAGGTTTTAGGAGACCAGTCCTGTACATAAACTAAGCTTGAATTTCGATTGTGTGTTCTGAACTTGTTTCTATTGCGCTACTCTTAGCTTGGAGAGATTTCGGCCGGGTATTTCAAATCCGCGAGTAATTAAGGCATGGAGTGGAGAGGGAGATGTCGTATCCCTTCGAGGGCGCAGGCGGTCTCACGACTCAGCCAACTCTAGCTTTAGTTAGCTTGCGTCCCGCATCTTTCCAGTCGCCTCGAGTTTTAGCACAATATTTCGAAAAATCGGGACGATTAGGGGGGTAAACCCCCCTGCAGCCCCCGAGGGGGGCTTGGCTTTATTGAAAATAGAACCAAGTCCCCCTGGTTTATGTTGTTAGTAACAATGTTTCCATATTTTTCACAAACTTTTCATCGTTGTTAACTAAGAACATGAAGTATTTACAAGAAATACTGAGAGTTTTAAGGATAGAAGCGACGTAGCTGTTGGATGTTCCAGGCGTTGGTGAAGACCTCGCCCTTCTCGTTCGCCAGCTTGTAGGTGCCAGGCTTGAGGACCTTGGCGATGATGAATGGTCCTTCCCATGGCGGAGTGAGCTTGTGGCGCCCTCGATTATCCTGGCGTAGCCTCAACACCAGGTCCCCTTCGTGGAGGTCCCGACGCCGCATCTTCTGAGCTTGGTATCGCCGGAGCGATTGTTGGTAGCGTGCTGAGTGAAGCAGCGCTACATCGCGAGCCTCATCCACCTGGTCCAGCGAATTCTCTCGATTCCGCTGGTTTTGGTCCTCCTGGTAGGCCTTGAGCCTCGGAGACCCGTATTCCAAGTCCGTTGGGAGGACGGCCTCGGCGCCATAGACGAGGAAGAACGGGCTGAAGCCAGTGGCCCTGCTTGGGGTTGTCCTGAGACTCCAGACCACCGATGGCAGCTCAGCAACCCATTTTCGGCTAAACTTGTTCAGCTTGTTGAAGATTCTTGGCTTCAGGCCTTGTAGTATCATGCCATTGGCACGCTCTACTTGGTCGTTCGTCTGTGGATGCGCTACGGCCGACCAATCCACACGAATGTGGTGGTTGTCGCAGAACTCCAAGAACTTCTTGCCGGTGAACTGGGTGCCGTTGTCGGTGATGATCGAGTTGGGTACCCCGAATCGGTGGATGATGTCGGTGAAGAACAACACGGCCTGCTCAGATCTGATGCTGGTGATGGCGCGGACCTTGATCCACTTTGAGAACTTGTCGATGGCCACCAACAAGTGTGTGAAGCCCCCGGACGCTGGGCGGAAAGGCCCCACGAGATCCAACCCCCAGACCGCGAAAGGCCATGTTACAGGGATGGTCTGCAGGGCGTGCGCCGAGAGATGCGTCTTTCGTGCGTAGAATTGGCACCCTTCGCAGGTGCGCACGACTTCGTTTGTGTCGGATACGGCGGTAGGCCAGTAAAATCCTTGCCGGAACGCGTTACCGACGAGGGTACGCGGCGCTGCGTGGTGCCCGCATGCCCCGGCGTGGATGTCGCGGATCAGTTGCCTTCCATCGGGGATGGGGATGCACCGCTGCAGGATCCCCGAGGCACTGCGCTTGTACAGCTCGCCTCCGACCGAGACAAAGGTTTTGGCCCTTCTGGCGATGCGGCGCCCCTCGGTTCGGTCCGAGGGCAGCTCCCCGCGGTCGATCCACGCGAGGTACGGACCGCGCCAGTCCTGCGGTTGCGTGTCCACGTCGATTTCCATGGCCTCGGCTGAAGAAGTTTCAGCGTCGAGGGCATCGAACCTCTCTTTCGAGGGGTCCTCTTCCATGGGCTCGATTTCCGCAGCCCCCGAGGGCGTCCCGGGGGCTCCGGCTTTCGGTTGAAAGTTAATGGAGGGTCGGTCGAGGTCGCGGGCGAAGACGTTCGGAGGAACGGTGATTCGCTCTGACGCGATCTTGGCCAGCTGGTCCGCTTCCTCGTTGTATTTGCGCACGATGTGGTTCAGCTCGAGGCCATAGAATTTGTCCTCGAGACGGCGAACCTCGTTGCAATACGCCTCCATCTTTTCGTCGCGGCAGCTTGCGTTCTTCATCACTTGGTCGATGACCAACTGAGAATCTCCCCGGACGTCGAGGTGTTTGACGCCAAGGTCGATGGCGATGCGGAGCCCGGCGAGGAGGGCTTCGTACTCCGCCATGTTGTTCGACGCCGGGAAGTGCAAACGTACCACGTACCGGATGTGTTCTCCGATGGGTGAGACGAAGAGGAGGCCCGCACCTGCCCCGATTTTCATCACCGACCCGTCGAAGTACATGGTCCAGCATTCGGCTTGGATCTGCGGCGGTGGGAGTTGGACGTCAGTCCACTCGGCGACGAAGTCCGCTAAGGTTTGCGATTTTATCGCTTTTCGCGGTGCGTAGGAGAGAGTTTCTCCGACAAGCTCCATCGACCACTTCGCTATTCTACCCGAGATGTCCGGGTTGCGGACTATCTCCCCCAGAGGGAAAGATGAGACCATGGTGACCGGGTGGGCCTCGAAGTAGTGTCGCAGCTTTCGCCGCGCGAGCACTACAGCGTAGATCAGCTTCTGGATCTGTGAATACCGCATTTTGGTTTCGGTCAGCACCTCGCTGACGTAGTACACCGGCCTCTGGACCGGCAGAGCGTGGCCCTCCTCTGACTTTTCTACGACGATGACGGCGCTGACAACTTGCATTGTCGCAGCCACATACAGGTAGAGGGGCTCGCCGTTCTGCGGCGGCGTGAGGATCGGCGCGTGTGCGAGCGACGCTTTTAGCCCGTCGAGGGCTTTTTGGGCTTCGGGGGTCCATGAAAAGCGCTCGTGCTTTTTCAGGAGCCGGTACAAAGGTAAGCCCTTTTCACCAAGTCGAGAGATGAAACGGCTGAGAGCTGCGAGGCAGCCTAGTACCTTCTGCACCCCCTTGAGGTCCCGAATCGGCCCCATTCGTTCCAGGGCCGAAACCTTTTCGGGGTTGGGTTCGATGCCTCGTTGAGAGACGATGAAACCCAATAGCATGCCTCGCGGCACCCCGAATACGCATTTTTCCGGGTTCAATTTTACCCCGTTCGCCCGGAGGCAACCGAATGTGATTTGCAAATCGTTGACCAGATCGTCCGCCTTTCTGGTTTTCACAACGATATCGTCAACATATGCCTCAACGGTCCGCCCGATGTAGCTTCCGAAAACGTGTTGCATACATCGCTGGTATGTAGCTCCAGCGTTTCGGAGGCCAAACGGCATAGTGACGTAGCAAAACATGCCAAACGGGGTGATAAAAGAAGTCGCGAGCTGGTCGGACTCTTTCATCTTGATTTGATGATAACCGGAATAAGCATCAAGAAAACATAGCAATTCACACCCAGCGGTGGAGTCTACTATCTGATCTATTCTAGGCAAAGGAAACGGAAACTTAGGGCATGGTTTGTTTAAACCAGTATATTCTACGCACATGCGCCATTTTCCGTTTTTCTTTTTAACTAGAACAGGATTAGCAAGCCAGGTCGGGTGAAATACCTCTTTGATGAATCCGGCTTGCAGGAGCTTGTGCACCTCCTCCCCGATGGCGCGGCGCTTTTCCTCGTCGAACCGCCGCAGTCGTTGTACCACCGGCTTGGAGTGAGGCCGGATGTCGAGGCTGTGCTCGGCGACCTCCCTCGGAATCCCCGGCATGTCCGAGGGTCTCCACGCGAAGATGTCGGCGTTGGCGCGGAGAAAGTCGACGAGCACTGCTTCCTATTTGGGGTCGAGGGTGGTGCTGACCCTCAACGCCTTGCCTTCGGGGGCACAGGGGTCGAGGGGCACCGCCTTGGTGTGCACCGCGGCCTCGAAGTTGCCTGAGTGCCTCTTGGCGGAGTCGACGGCCTCGTTCGCCATCTTCTCTAGGTCCGCCACCAGGGTCTCGCTGTAGGCGAGCGCTTCCGCGCCCTCGACGCACTCGACGTCACACGCGTAAGCATGCTCGCACGACGATCCCACGGTGATGACGCCCTTTGGCCCCGGCATCTTCATCTTGAGGTAGGCGTAGTTGGGGACCGCCATGAACTTGGCGTAGCACGGACGCCCGAAGATGGCGTGGTACGCTCCGGGGAATCCCACTACCTCGAAGGTGAGGGTCTCCCTTCGGAAGTTGTCGGGAGTGCCGAAGCAAACGGGCAGGTCGATCTGCCCGAGGGGTCGGACGCGTTTTCCCGGCGCGATGCCGTGGAACGGTGCCCTACTTGGCCTCAGCTGGTTCGTGCCGATGCCCATGAGCTCTAAGGTGTGAACGTATAGGATGTTGAGGCTGCTGCCCCCGTCCATCAGCACCTTGGAGAATCGCGTGTTGCCGATGATGGGATCGACGACAAGCGGGTGTCGCCCCGGGTTTGGGACATAGTCTGGGTGGTCCTCGCGGCCGAAGGAGATGGTCTCGTCCGACCAGGCGAGGTAGGTCGGTGTCGCGGGGTGAACGGAGAAGACCTCTCGACGTTCACGCCGCTGCTCTCGGGATGTCGCGTTCGCCGCGGGCCCCCCCACGATGAAGAAGACATTCTCCACATGGGGGAACTCGTCGTTGCCGCCATTACCCGTATCCCTCTTCGGGCCATCCTCCTTCGCGGAGGCGCGCCTGAAGTAGCCCTTGATCATCCCACACTGTTCGAGGGTGTGGGTGACAGGGCCCTTATGGTATGGGCATGGCTTCTTCAACATTTCGTCGAACAGGCCTCCCCCTTGAGGGGGGCCTCGAGGGCCTTTGCGGCCCCGCTCGACCACGAGGGCATCGTCGGAGTCCTCGCCCTGCTGCTGCTGCTGCGCGGCCTGGCGAGGCTTCCTGCCCTTGCCGCCCCGCTTCTGCTTTTTGGCCTTTCCCTTGGACTTGCTACCCTCCGCGGGCAGCTCCTCCGCACGCTTCCCCTTTGCCCTGCCGTCGAAGATCGCCCTGACAGCCTCCTCCCCGGAGGCGAAGTTGGTAGCGATGTCGAACAACGCGTTGACGCTGGTGGGATGGTTTCGCCCCAGCTCGCGCACCAGCTCCCGACAGGTTGTGCCTTCGAGGAAGGCGTGGATGATTTCGGAGTCGCCCACGCTCGGTAGCTCGGTGCAGCGCTTGGAGAAGCGGCGGATGAAGTCTCTCAGCGGTTCACCGGCCGCCTGTCGGCACCCGCGCAGGTCCCAGGAGTTTCCGGGACGCATGTATGTGCCCTGGAAGTTACCCACGAACGTCCTGACCAGGTCATCCCAGTCGTGGATCTGGTTCGCGGGTAGGTGCTCGAGCCATGTCCGCGCCGAGTCCGCGAGATGAAGCGGAAGGTTGCGGATGATCATGGCGTCGTCAGTGGCCCCGCCCAACTGGCAAGCCAGGCGGTAGTCGTTGAGCCACGTCTCGGGTTTCGTCTCGCCCGAATACTTGGTGATGGTGGTCGGCTGACGAAAGCGCGGCGGGATGGCAGCCGAGCGGATCTTCCGGCTGAACACCGGGGTTCCCGGGGGTTCCGGCGTCGGGCTTTTGTCCTCCTCGCTGTCGTAGCGACCCCCTCGTCGGGGGTGCCTCCTGCGAGGAGGCGCCGCGTCCTGCCTCTTCTTGTTCAGGACGTTGCGCGCGTCGCCGTCGTCGATGGCACCTCGCGTGTCCACGAGCCGGTCCTTCGCGGACCTCCTTGTTTCGCGGTCGCCGGTCACGAGCGCCCTTCCATCGTTCGTTGGACGGTGAGGCGTCCACACGCCCCCAGGCGGGGTATGGATGGATTGCTCCTTATCCCACTTGCTTCCTCCGGCTCTCGAACTGGCCTGGTGGCGCATGCGGGAGGCGGAACTTTCCGCTTGTTGAACGGCCGCTTCTTCGACAAGGGCCTGCACCTGGCGCCGCATGCTGCGCGCCTCTGGTGTCGATGGCTCGGGCATGGCCCGAATCAGGGTCACTGCGGCGACGAGCTTCTGGCTCGCTCGTGGCGGCATGGCGGGGCCGGCGTCGTCGCCGTCACCCATGATGCGCGCTTGAGCGATTCGCCCGGCAACTCGCGTGCGTTTGCCGCGCTTGGGCTGCCGGGCTTCCAGAGCTGCGCGCAGTTCCTGTACCTGCTGGCGCTCCTGTTGGAGCTTGGCCTCCAGCTCTTGCACCTGCGCGAGCTATGCCTGCGCGAGTGCGGCTTCACCCGCTGGCTCGGCGGGCGCTGGTGGCGGTTCGCCGTGTCTGTCTTCGTCGCGCGTTTCTTCATCCTCTCCCACAGACTCCACCTCGCCGTCGAGGACGAAGCATTCCCGCGTGGGGTCGTGTTCCCCTTCGCTGGAATCATCAGAGCAGGTGAGGCAGAAGTCCGCGATGGCCTGGAAGGTGGTAAGGCCTTTGCGGTCGCGCAACCCGGAGTAGTCCAGGTCTGGGTTCTCCTGACCGCGCATACCTTCCCCGTTGTCCGACTCGGGCTGGGACCCGTCGGGCGAGGAAGGGCTGAGGCTGCGGGTCGAACCCGGCTGGTGACCCGCCAGACCCTCTGGCGCACTCAGACTGGCACTGATCGCCGCGGAGTAACTCGCGGCCGCGTTGCTCATTCTGAACGGGAGTGGTGCCAACCCGGCCACATTTTCCCGGCGCGCTCCCTCCGCGGGAGCCGCCGGCGGGGGTGCGCCCCCCTGAAATGCGGCTATGGGCTGGAGCCACAGGTGTGCGTCCCAATCAAGGAGGACGACGCGCGGGGCAACGCGCCGTTCCGCGCGAATCTGCAGCTCGCGCAGTCTTCGTCGTCTCCTGAGCTGGGCCGGCGTTGGCGGTCCCGGGGTAATAGCTACCATGCCGGGTGCACTGGACGCGAGCCGCATGAGGAGGCCCTCACCGGCCGCTTCGAACTCCAGGCTCCCGAACATGATCCGGTACCCGCGCGGAAGCTGGCCGGGAGATCCCGGGGCGGATCGTGGCGACATGGCCTTGGCGCGGCCTGCCATCAAGGGAACTGATCGGTTGTGGTTGATCACAGCGCAGCCCCCGACCCGGCGCGCCACTGTCGGTGCTGGGATCGGTCGGTCGATTCCCAGCGCCACACAGAATGTGCTGTGTCCCGTCCCTTGACGGTTGATGCAAGAGCTAGCACAATGAGACGGGGGTTTATCCTGGTTCCGACAGCGAGGTCGTACGTCCAGCAGGGTGCGCTCGGGGCGCTGTACTATCTTGCACCGGGGTGCTTGCAGAGGGGGCTACAAGCGAGGTGGGAGAGGAGAAGAAGTCTCCAAGTCCCTGAGAGCGAGCGTGGGAGTGAGTGAGTGTCTATCGTGTGATGGTCGTGTGTGTTGTTGTTCCTCGTTCCGTGTCTCTCCCCCTTCCCCGTCGCTCCCTTCCTCCTTTTATAGGTCAAGGAGAGAAAGGAGGGGAAGGAGTTTACAAGTACAAGCGTGATGTGTGCCACAGGGGTGTGCACTGGAGAGTATGGCGTCGGGCGTGCCACCGTCCTTGGCCCTGGCAGGAGATTTATGGCGAGTCCCGGCTTCGGCGGTCGTCGCGGCCGTCCCTGTGCTTGTCCTGGAGTAGTTTCGAGGGGTGTCGCTGCCGCGGTCCGCGTCCCGCTGCCCGTCGTTGGTTGATTCGAGGGCGGGGCAGGTGAAGAAGGACCGGAGTTGGCGGCACAATGGCCAGCATGGTGGTTGTCGTCGACCACAGTGCGCGGCGTGCCCGGCTTACCAGGGGATGGCCGAGAGTTGGTGGATTTGACCCGGCGTTCGTCACTGCCAGGCCGCGCCTGACCGGAGTCTGTACCTGGTTGCTGTTCAAATATTCGTTCGAGGGTTCCCGGTGCCCATTCGAGGGTTACCCTGGGGAAAAAAGGACGGGAGTGGGCGGAACAGTGGTGCGGAATGACGTCTGCCAGTCCGCACAGGGCTTTGTGCAGTACAGCGTGCGTCCGCACAGCGCTGGCGAGGACGCTGAGTGACCGGAGCAGGTGGAACAGCGGGCTCAGTGGTGTCAGCGGCGTGGCGTGGGGAAAGATTGCCTTTTGACTTCGGCGCCCGCCTGATGGGGCGGGCATTAAATACCGTTGTCGGGAGGTGCGTTCACCGCGCTGAGTAGAGGGATGCCCTCGAGCGAGGCGGAGGTGGAGGTCGCCTACCTGGGCCTTTTGTTAGGCGAGCTCGGGCGGTTGTTTTTGGGCCGTGAGTTGCGTTGGGCCGCGTTGCCCTGGTGGCCCTTCCGGGCCGCCGGCGATTCGGTCTTTCACGGTTAACGCTTTTTTGAGGATGATTACCCCGGTGATCAGGGGACCCCCTGGGTTTGTCCCCGACACTTTGGTGTTTACTTGCCTATATAGCTAGTCTTATTGTTTATTATAATTAGTCGACATTAACGATTGATACCATATAGAAGGCAAAATGACTTTGACAACAACACAAGTATCATCACCACACCGTACTTTCACCATATGGACGGATAGGGGTGGGCACTTTGAACCCGAAACCCGAAAACCGAACCGAACCGAACCCAAATTACCCGAATTGTCGGTCTATTCGGGTTTCGGGTTCGGTCCAGATAATTTTGTAATTCGAAGTTCGGGTTCGGTTTCGGTTCATATGGTCTATAACCCGAATAGACCGAATAACCCGAAATTCAATATATTTACGTATTTTGATTTAGACTATGAATGTTACAACTTTGTGTTTTAAACTATTTTATTTTTTTCATAAACTTGTTACTACTTGCTTCCATTGAGTAGTCCTTAAATCCATAGACTTGAAATGAGTTGGGAATTTAAATTTCTACCATAGAGTTTCGAGAGGTGACAAGGATATCTATGAAAATTCGGGTAATTCGGTGGACCGAATAGACCGAACCGAAATAATCGGTCTATTCGGGTTCGGTTCCTATTTTATTTTTTAAAACTTCGGTCCTCACTTTTCCAAAACCCGAAATGACCGAAACCAAATAGACCGAACCGAAATGACCGAATAGACCGAATGCCCACCCCTCTGGACGGATGTTAAAAAAGCACTAGCCATATACATGCCTAAATAAGTATGAGATGTAACATGAAACCTATAGGGCGGGCTAGACAAAAGATGGTTAAACTAGCTCCTTGGCTTGTCACAAAAATGATTGTAACGACACTTATTTTATTTTGAAGTGAGCTAATGTTAGGTCCGAACAATACATGAGATTATAATGAGTAGGAATAACCTAATTTCAAAAGAAACTCGGTAGAACATTGATTTAGCTCGTTATTTACTACTAATGAAACATACTTGTCACTAAAGTGAGGTGGCCTTCTTTGTACCATGGGCCATCAATGTCCTGTCAAGTCATTTTCGAGGCCTATTAGACTATATAGAATAAATAATAGTAGTGACTTTTAGCCAAAAAAGCAAATCATGACCATAGAATATTAAAATAGCCACTAACTATGCACTATAAGAGTACAGCGTGATTTTAGAAAAAAAAATAGAACTTGTTTTATATTTTTTCAAGCTAAAATAAATTTTCAAAGACCAAACTAGATTGTAGTATTTTTAATTGCATGTGTATATTTTCTATAAAATTTTTAGATAAAGCCTAGTGGATCCCTCGAACTATCAATACGGACCAATTTCTCCCTCGTCGCTGACATGGGCACATGGTGCCACATAAAACAGCAGACGTGTACCGCATCAGCGAAAACCACAATCGCAGCCACCAAAGGTGTAAATCTAACTGTTTAGAAAGTTGGAGGGAGTCAAACATCTGATTTTGCGGTTGAGGGTTGTAAATCAGATAAGGTTGATAGTTGGGAGGTCTTGAATGGACTTTTTTAAGTGGTATGGAGATCTGTCTGAGTGTGGTGGAAAGCAAACTCGCTAATCCTGACAGCCCACCTGGTGTTGGACTTCGACATTTTCATGGATTGAGCCCCCCTTCCCCAGCTTATCCCGGCCCATCTTTTAGAAGCAGGGCGCCTGCAAAGGGTGAGAGGGCCAGGCGATGGAAGCTAAGCACAGGTGGGCTGGGCCGCTGGGCCTTGCAAAACCTGCCAAACATAATGGTCTCCTTTTCCTTTTCCCCGAAATGGTACTCGTAAGTCGTAATAACCATAGATGACAGAATCACAAGCAGATCAGTCAAATGTTTTTTTATAGGCAGGTAAGGTAATGTGTACCACAGTGACACACAAAGACACCTAGTCGAGGCAGCTCTGTCAGTCCAGTGTCCTTTTTAAAACTTCTGGCAGAGTCCTACAAAAAAAACACCAAATGACTCACCCTTCCAAACAAAAAGCCTAGAAACCAACGGCTGGCACTTGGCAGCATTAGCAATTATCCAACGGTTGGACGTTTGTTTCACTCGCCACTGGCTGGTTTATAAGTTAAGTACTTGATTAACAGGCAGTCTGTACTTTTGTCCAGAGTTCAGAGTTCAGAATTCAGACAGGATTACGCATCGGAACTGGAGGTGGGCTGCTTCA
Source organism: Echinochloa phyllopogon (assembly GCA_033239725.1). Classification (NCBI taxonomy): domain Eukaryota; kingdom Viridiplantae; phylum Streptophyta; class Magnoliopsida; order Poales; family Poaceae; genus Echinochloa; species Echinochloa phyllopogon. The sequence goes on along the minus strand of BTCW01000003.1, from coordinate 14,927,242 downwards.
CTATGCCACAGCAAAGAACATGATGCACAGTGGCATCCGTCTCATCTTGTACCAAGATTCTTGGATTCGCTGTTTAAAAAACAAGGGTGTGTTTAGTTCCAAAAAGTGGATGAGAAAGTTTGGTGAAAATGTCATCGGACACTGTAGCGCACTGTAGTACTTTTCGTTTGTTTGTGGTAAACATTATCCTATCATGACCTAACTAGACTCAAAAGATTTATCTCGTCGTGTACATCAAAACTATGTACTTAGTTTTTTATTTACCAGTGTTCCATGCATGAAGAGAGAGATTTGATGTGATTTGATGTGATAGGTGGATAGTGAAGTTTGAAGAGAGAATTTTTGGGTTTTTTCGTGGAACTAAACACAGCTCTTCACATGCAGATCTTGCCTTGTTGCACATGGCTGCGGTTCTCGCTTCACATATTTTATATTTTTACGAGCACTTGAAGCGCTCTTCAAAACAGCAAAAAATAGAGTGCTTCATGTAACTATACGACAACGGCCAAAAGGCTGGCGTTTCTCAATAACGAGGAAAAGGCAACAAAAGAAAGCACCGAACGACTACGCATTCTGCAAAGCACAAAGTCATGGTTTCCACTTGGTGCCAATCAAAGGAACTAGTGTCAAAGGTAAGCTGCTTATACAGTGAGGTACAAAACTAAAGACCACAATGACATAATACGATGTGCTTTTTTATAGTAAAATAACGAGCATGTTGTTTCTGTCCCTTTCTCAGCACAAATAAGAAGATAGCTCAAGTTTGCATTTCATTTTATAATTTGAGTTAAAAAAAAAAGAAGATACCTCAAGCAACAAGGACATCCAAATCATTTGTGGTAGAAGATACTTCCATTGATTGTTGATGAACATGGTCAGAACTTCTATAATTGATGAAGGTGCTCTTCAATTATGAAAAAGTTCGACATAGATTTTTCATATTTAGCATCAATTGTGAAACACATACACAAGGTTGTATATGGACATTTCAAGCTCATCTAACAACAGATTTTTGGATCATCGATGATCGATGGCATGCTCTGACACCAGAGCGCACGTCATAACGAATCACCAGGTAACCCCAAAAAAAATGGTCAAGTTTTTCAAATCTAATGAAGAGCACCAGTTTGAATGTCATATCTTTTTTTCATAATTGTATTTAGCATAGCACCACCTTTTTGAAGAGAACAAAAAACCATGGGCAATATCAGTGAGAATGCCTAAAACAGAATCTGAGTTTCCTCTTGTCAAGTGACAACTAAAACATGATTATGTTTTACAGCAAATGGTCGCATAACATAAAGTAAGACACCGACTAGCTGAATATCTGTTAACTTAGCCTTCATAAAGGAAATAAACAAGGATCTTAGCAAGACAAAATGATAGAAATAAGTGAAACAACATGTGACAACAAGATAGAGGTTTAGGTATTTAACAAGACAAACCGATGAAGGAAAAAATGATGCATATATCAGCATTCAGTTTATCAAGGCCAATGATATAGCTAGGAAAGAGCAAAATTTCCAAGCGAACAGCACAAATACTCACTCCATGGATACGACGACACACTCCACTCAAGACACTCCTTCGTCACCAACATTATCTTTTGTAAAAAATAAAAGGAACGGCCCATTCTCTTGAGTCTGGACCACTACCTACTGGTAAATGACAATCAGCACCAATGGCTAAACAGACAAATGTACATACAACCATCATCAGCACAAGTCTGCACTGCAAACTTACCACAGGTGCAGCGACAAGCAGGACCCATGCTCTCCCTTGGACCGGATGATCCATGAAGTACACACCAAAGATCCAATGCTGACGAACACTTGGTTACAGAGCAGAACAGAGCAGACCTGCAGTAAGCCTAGAGATTCTTCCAATTCAATCATGCCCTGGAAAAGCAGCCCCCATTGTGTCACTACTAGCCACATGAGGATTTGATCCGATCCAAGCTAAGATTTCAGTATCGGAGCGTCGATGGGTGTGGTCATGTGGATGCTATTGCTGCGCGTTGTGTGTGGGGAAGCCGTCGACGAGCTCCACAGGGTAGCGGTCAATGCAGTCCTCCCATGGGCTGTTGGGCGAAGGCCTGACGTTCCGCAGAGCGTGCCAGACGGCGCTGTTGCACTTGAACCCGCTGCCGAAGGCGATCTGCCAGATGCGGTGGCCGCGGCGGACGCGGCCCTTGGCCTCCATGTAGGCGAGCTCGTACCAGATGGAGCTGCTCGACGTGTTGCCGAAGCGGTGGAGCGTCATCCGGGACGCCTCCACGTGCGCCGGGCTCAGCTGCAGGTTCTTCTCGAGCTCGTCGATCACGGCGCGCCCGCCGGCGTGGATGCAGAAGTGCTCGAACGCCAGCTTGAAGTCCGGGATGTAGGGCTTGATCTTGGCGTTGAACAGCTTCTTGGAGACGAGCGTCGCGAAGAAGAGGAGCTGCTCGCTCACGGGCAGGACGAGCGGGCCCAGCGTCGTGATGTTCGTCTTGAGCGCGCCGCCGGCGATGGCCATGAGGTCCTTGGACAGCGACACGCCGGTCTTGCCCTCGGCGTCCTGCTCCTGGTACACGCAGTTGAACGCCTTGTCGTCCGCGCCCTTGTGCGTGCGCACGACGTGCTTGAGGCTGTACTTGGCGCGGCGGCGGTCGGCGCCGCGGTTGGAGAGCAGCACCGCGGCGCCGCCGACGCGGAACAGGCAGTTGGGGATCAGCATCGACTTGCGGTTGCCGAAGTACCAGTTCTGGGTGATGTTCTCCGTGCTGACCACCACGGCGTAGGTGTTGCGGTGCACCTGCAGCATGTCGCGCGCGAGGTCGATGGCTATGACGCCCGCGCTGCAGCCCATCCCTCCGAGGTTGAAGCTCCGGATGTTCCCGCGGAGCTTGTACTTGTTCACGATCATGGCCGAGAGGGACGGCGTCGGGTTGAAGAGGCTGCAGTTGACGACGAGGACGCCGACGTCCTTGGGCTTGACGCCGGTGGACTTGAAGAGGTTGTCGAGCGCGCCGAACATGACGGTCTCGGCCTCGGCGCGGGCGTTGGCCATTGTCGGCTGCGGCGGGAGCGCGTGCATGGCCTCCGGGACGTAGGTCTCCTCGCTGAGGCCGGAGCGCTCGAGGATCTTGCGCTGGAACTCGAGCGCGTCTTCGGAGAAGCCGCAGAGCTTGGAGTGGCGCATGAACTCCTCGAAGCGGACCTGGAGGTGGGCGGGCGGCTTGTAGCAGGCGAAGTCGACGAGGTAGACGGGCCGGGGGCGGGTGAGCACATAGACGGTGGCGCCGAAGACGAGGACGGCGGAGAGGACGAGCACGGAGACGAGGTTGTACTGGAGGTGGAGCCAGAGCTGGCGCAGATCGTCGGGGTCGGTGCGCCCGGCCTCGAGGAGGATCACGGCCATGAGCGGGAGCAGCATCAGCGTGAGCAGATGGGTGATGAGGTGGTGGTACCCCAGCTTCACGTACTTGAGGTTCACGCTCTGGAGGAAGTCCGGCAGCCGCCGGTGAGGTGGCGTCGCCGCCGCCGCCGCCGCGGCGGCCGATGGTGCGGTGCCTCCGTTCATCGCTGCTCGCTCCACCGGCCTAGATCTGGACGCGGAGGGGGAGTCAAAGATGGGGGTGCAGCGCCCCTGATGGGTGGACTGGCCGAATGGATTCTTCCCGTTGGGGGGGGAGGCGCTACTGGTCATGGGGTGGATGAGATGGTGCCGCGGCGGCCGTGAGGATCGGAGCGGGCGGGTGAGGAGAGGTGGTGGTGCGGGAAATGGGCGAGGCCGCCGGAGGCGGAAGCGAATCCGGCGGCGGCGGCGGAGGGCGAGGCGGAGACGGGCTGTTGCGGTGAGGGAGAGGGGATAAATAATGGGAAGGGGTGGGCGGGTTTTTGGCTCTTGCGCTCCGTTTCTTCCTCGGGTTTTTGCAGGGGCACCCTACTTGAACCGGATATTTCAGTTATAAAGTGAATGGACATCCTTGCAAAATGTTGCGTCAGCTGTGTATCAGAGATTTTGTTAATGGGTGAGTCACCAACTACTATATTTGTCAACTGTGTATATGTTGACAACCACTGCATATATGTTCACGTTATGGTGGTGTTCACTTCCCTTCAAATCCAAAACTTCCCACAAACTTTCTCTCTCTAAACTTCACTATTCACTATCACATCAAATCTCTCTCCTCATGCATGGAGCATTAAATGTAGGTAAATAAAAAAACTAAGTACATGGTTTTGATGTACACGACGAGACGAATCTTTTGAGCCTAGTTAGGTCATGGTAGGACAATGATTACCACAAACAAACGAAAAGTGTTATAGTGCGCTACAGTGTTCGATGTGACATTTTCACCCAAATTCACATTCCCTTTTCAGGGAAGTGAACACCGCCATTGTTCAAAATGTAAACTATGTAACAGATACTTTCATAATATAAAGTAAATATACCTATTTTCGGTTAAAGCCTGATGAGAAGTGCTAAAACCTACTCGATTGCAAACCCATAATTGAAAAATACAATCGAATACACAAAACCACACAGTATAATTCATTTTTGCCCCTTAATCCAATCCGATGATCCACACATTGACATCATCTATTTAGGACAACTCACACCTCGCTGCATAATATAACCAGCTAATTTTACACTAGGTTAATTATGGGGCGAAACGCCATTAAGCACAATGCCCTGGTAGTAAATCTTAACATAATTTAATACTAGGCACGCCATAATTATGACACCGATGTAGCCATTTCTGACTGTTCCAACCATCCTGATTCATGTTCCTGGAACCAAAAAAAGGTACAGCCAGCACTCGGCAAAAAAAGTTACAAGCACGCGCTAGAAAAGCTGGAGACAGGGACGTGATGTGCTGAACAGAAATCTGTGTTCTCATCGGGACGTGACCGGAAAGAAGAAGGTCTGGAAAGCGAAAAAGATTCTCGAGTCTGAGTGAGCAAGGGCCAAGGGAGAGCGAGGCAGCGAGCGCCCCCGGGCATCCGGTTCCGTGCCCGGCGGCCACCGCCCCGCGCCCCCAGCCTGGCCCTCGTGCGCGGCCGCGCCGGTCAGCACAGCGCACCCAACACCACCAGTCCACCACCCCACCACGCACAGAGGCAGAGGCTGGAAAAATCAAAAGGTAACTGGCCGCGCCACAGGGCGCCCAGCGGCGTCGCGGTTACGCGCGACGGCGCCACAGGTTCCGGCGCAGAGCGCAGAGGCAGAGCACGAGCACGGAGCAGTGTGGAGCACCCACCCACAGCGGCGCACGGACGGGGCCTACGGTGACCGCCGCCGGGCCCAGGCGCGGCCAGTGTCGCGTGGGCCCGGGCCGGGGCGGTTTTCTGCCCACCTGTGTCCTTTTTGTCGCGGCGGGGATTGGACTGGACTGCACTGGACGCGACGGCCTGGCGGGGTGCTGGCGATCCAACGAACGGGGAGAGGGGGGTGCCGCCAAAGTGGCCGCGGGATGCCAACGAGGACCGGGGGCAGAGCGGGCGGCCACCGCGAGTGGCGACGAGACGACGGGGATGTCAGTGTCACCCACGTCTGGTCCTGGTCCAGCCAGGAGATCGAGGAGACGACGGGGGATCGCGGCGGGTGGCGGCGACCGCCGGAGGAGAAAGAGAAACGAGACGACGGGGCATTTCTCCGTGCTCTCGCGTCGGCGTCGGCGGCGGCGCGGCCGGTCCACGCGCGCGTCACATCTCACCGTTCAGACTTCAGGTCGCCTCGCCCGTCACGCGCCGCACGTGTCCCCCGAGTTTCGCCGTTCATTTCACGATCGACGCCACGGCAGCTCCTGCTAGGCGCTAGCTAGTATACAGTAGTAAACTGAGAGGTGCGTGGCGCGGTCGTGTTTCTCGTGGCAAGAGGCGACGAGAAAATTGCCATTCGTCACGCAACAGTGATCCTCGCGGCCAGGTAGACGCCTAGACGGGACTAGGCTCGGCGCGTCATGCTCCGGCTGTGGACGACGGCGTCAGCGATTTGGAAGTTTCCAAGAGAGAAAAAGAAGTCTGGCCCCGGTTCAGCCCGGTGGCAGCAGGCAGGGTAGGGGAGACTCGGCAGAAAACCATGACCACCACACGAAAAAGAAAGGCAAACCTCACGCCCCGCCGTCTGGTCCAACACCGGCGATCTCTCCTGGCCACATTTTGGGCGGCTCTCGATTCTAGAAGAATATAAAAGGCAAACTAGCATGGGGAAGAAGAAGAAAAGCAGATTTGGCCGCCTCTCCCGTCCGTGAGCCGCAGCCGGCTGCTGGCGCTTTCAGTGAGAAATTCCCAGCCACGGCACGACCGCACGAGAGGAGCCCCCCCGGCCTTAGATAGAGGTCGACCTCAGCGTGAGTAGGTGTAGGTTGTATCGTTGTAAAACTTTATCTGGAACTGCTCGCAGGTCACGAGCCGCGCAAGGAAAAGATTGCGGTTTTCTACTACGCCGTGGTTTAGTTCTTAAATTTTACCCTCAAATTCCCCTATACAAAAAGAAGATTTTCATCACATCAAAATATCAGCATATGCATGGAGTACTGAATATAAATGAAATCAAAAACTAATTGCATAGTTTTATTGTACACTAATATTTTGAGCCTAACTAATTAATATTTGGACAATTATTCATAAATACAAACGGAACGCTGCAGTAACGCTATAATGTTCAGAGTCCCAACTTTACTGTCCAAAGTTGAGATCTAAACAAGGCCTGTACTAACACTACCAGTGATGAGTGACAGTTTACTGGCCGTTTACAGTTGGAGCCAACAGAGTGGGATTAAGCCAGCTACTTCCACCTAAACCAGCGAGATCCGCCACGCCGAATGATTCTGTCACAGATGACGCGCGCAAACGGTGGCTGGCTGGTTGGGGTCGCCGGCGGCACGAAAGAATTGGTTGCGTTGCGTCTTCCCCCGGCTTCCTTCCTTTTCCTTCCTCCTCCGTCGCCTCGTCGTCCTGTCCATGAACGTACAGGTGAAAGTGACCTGGGCTGCTACAGTGCTACGGACGTACAGCCGACCATGCGACGAACAGTGACAGGTACGGAAGATGACTGGTCCGGTACCGGCTCTCTGCTTGGAGAATGGCGGATCGGCCACGGAATGCTCTTCTGATTATCAGTTGCGTTCAGCTTTTGGGTCGGATAGGAGTTAGCTGAACAAACTGTGCTGATAGTTTGGGTAGCTCTTTCATCACCAAACTGGTGTCACATGAGCTGTATTTTCTGTTCAAGGCTGACCGTCAACATTGGCAGGATTCGGACCTGCCACCTATTGAATCTTGTTGTGGTTTCGCTAATTGGGAGGAGGAGAAGAATACGGGGACGGTTGTGACTAATGTGTACCGATGCAAAGGCCAGCTAGATAACTGTGGTGGCTGTAGCTGATTGTACGTGATAGCACGGGCGCACGGCACGAGCACTACCTGCATCCTAATCACGTGGAAAGTGGTAGTTCTTCAGGAAATGAAAACCTGATTCCTCCTGACTACTGACTGACAGGTACGGTTTGTCTGATTGTCTCTTCGGGCTCTCTGATGGAAGTGGATTTGAGAGGGGTTTATACGGTGGCTACCAGCTTTCGCGGGCATCTACACGCAAACGATTTGGAGCACGTCAGATCTTGAGCCTTAATCATGCAACCTCATCCTTAAATTGATCTGTCATTTTATATGATTTGTCGTGTCAGTTTGGGACCTAGTATTAGATGGTTACAATAATGCAGTAATGCATTGCGAGGTATACATTCCTTTTCTTTTGGAGTGAATTGTAACATTCTCATGTGAAGCAGCGAAATGAATATTGAGACTCCCACAAAAAAAAGTGAATATTTAGAGCGATCATATACAAAGTAATTATTTTTTAAAAAAGGAAACAAAACCGAGATCTAAACAAGCAGCAGAGTAGCATCGTTTGCCTACAAGCATTAACATGCGTCTACAGCAACTAATCCGGCCAAGGCCCATTCCACAACCCCCCCGGTTGCTATACAGCACGATATACAAAAACATGGAAGCATGAAAAAAAAAGATGGCCCGGATCTGCATTGCATTATTTGCAAGTTTTCTGTTGAAAAGTCTGTCGGTTATAGTATGTGATCCTGGAGCTGCCCGGCTAGCCACCGGCATCAGGCATCCATGCATGTGCGGAAAAGGTTGGGGCCTTCTTCTCGGAGACAATGCCTCATCGATCTTGCAATGCCACTCTCTCATCTTGTGAAATAAAGTAACTTTCCGTTCCTTGCATGAGATGCAACTTGTGCCTTGTAACATGAGCTGTTCCTCACCCTCTCAAATATTGTTTAAAAATGGTCTGATCTGAAAGAGAGATCTTCAGTTAGTATAAATTTAACGTCCATGTGTAACCTTTGGCAAGAGCAATAGAGGCTTATATTACTTGCACGGTTTGCTTCTCCATGTCAATTGATCCTAGCTAAAAAGAAAAAAAGAATCAGAGACGTGTCTCTTGTACCAGCAAAGTCGCCGTACATTTGCGCAAGCTTGAAATTCAAGGCTTAGACAAGAGAAATCTGCATAGGTCAGCATATAATAGTACCATATACTTTGCAGACGCAGATCATACTGTCAATCATTAGAGAATTGGGCTTGCTTAGCAACCTTTTTCTTGGGATGACGGGATCCAATTGGCAAATGCGAAGCTGATTGGGAATCGGTGCGGAAATGGACGTCTCACCAAAACTTCTACAATGACGGCAAATCAACGTGTGAGAGAAAACGATTTGTTAACCATGCAGATGCGTTAATCCGTTGAATGGACCATCTGATTCAGCCAAGCAGGTACCAGAAAGTTCTGCATCCTACATCGTATTCAGGTTTTACCATATCCGATTCGACAGTTCACTAAACATTTATTGAAGTTCATCTTATAATCACGTAACTTGAAGCCATCAAGACAACAATCCATGGCTTCCTGAACAGCAGGCTGAGTGTCCAATTGACGGTGTGAAGCTACTTTTTATCTGTAGCTGAAATCAATGAAATTTCAGCCAGAGTCTTCAGGGAGCGTGAAGGTCAATATGCATTGCGTTTGCCGTGCAGTACGTGTCACTGGAGTGCTGACTATTCATTTTGACTAAATGCAGAGCAGCACAGGATTTTCCCTAGTATTAGAACGTCGATGAGTATATGCCTGTTCTGTTTCTGAAAGGCCAAGTTGACTGTTCTTTTGTCACCGTCCGAATGTCACCACAGTTTTTTTAATCATGTTTAGCTTTATGCGCTGACCACGCCATAGAATTTCTGACAGTTTTCAGCTATCCCTCCTGACGGATCAACCAACAAACCAACTCGACAGAACGTCCCATTGAGGATTGGTTAGTTGGGGATAGGATACCTGCACGCCTGTAGCAGTTAGTTGATGAACTGATGTTAAACTGATCAGAAATAAGCAAGACAAGGACTGGATCGAGACGCGATGCTGGAATTCGTTCTTGGTTGCAGTCATCCTGGGATTCTTTTGCAGTTTAGCAATCTAGGAAGACGAGCAAACAGCAAAAGTTAAGTGCAGAGAGCTTCGAGGACAGTACTCGTGTACTAGCTGCGCTTGGCCAGTTGGCCCTTTAGCCAAGCACAAGCTGCCATGGCTCCAAGGCTCCAAGCAGTGGTCTGAACGACGGGCGCCCTGTTCGTTTGGATTGTTTCCAGCGAGTCAACAGTATTTTTCTCTCAGTGAAAACCAGCGCCAGCCACCAGCTACCAACCAGCCAGTAGTGATTTTCTCTCAGCAAAAACCAGCGCCAGCCACCAGCCAAACGAAGAGGGCGAGGACTGGAGTGCCGTGTGCCTGGCAACGATTCCTGATGCCACTGCCATATTCCTTACGTGGGTGGTGGAGGGGAAACATGAAACAGGATAGCATGATTTCTTTCCTGTATTCTCGGGAGCAAACGAGGAAGTCTCACGATGTATTCGGCTTGGATGCGGCGGACAGAGAACACGAATCAAGGAAAGGAGGTGCGGTAGCCATCAGAAGTTCAGAATGCACAGACTGTTTCTTTTCTCCTCATCAGCTAGACTGAGCTACAAGATGTGATCGGCTGACAAACCTCAATTAGCATACCTTTTTTGAGAGGGATTAAACTTCTTAATAGAGGCCTAAAAAGGGATTTCATTATTATTTTTTTGAGTAAAGGGAATTTCATTAGAGGGAGATCGCTTCTCTTAGAGCCCAATAAAACTATGGCCCAATAATAAAATGAAATGCACAACGCAGCCAGGTCCAGAAGAAGCCCAGTAAAAGCCCATCTAACTGGTCGGACGGCCCCACGAAGCAAACCGCCAACAGCAAGCCCACCCATCGTGGTCCGCCACGTACACACCCTTCCTCGTACACGCGTTCCGTTGGGAGCCCGTTATCCTCGCCGCTGTGGGCCCCACGGGCCACGAGTATAAGTTCCAGACTTCCAGGCCCAACCATCACAGGTAATCCCATTCTTCCCACTTCCCAGTTCCTCTTCTGCTGCGATAGCGCGACACGATCACACGAAGGAAAAAGTCTACTTCACCCCTCAACCTACGAGAGTAGAACACATCACCCCCAACCTATGAAAATGGATCTTTTACCCTCTAAACTTTCTAAAACCGGACAAATCACCCCCTAAATCAGTTTTGAAAAATCATAATAAATCACAGAAAAATCACAAAATAGAAAATCAAATTGTGTTGGACTCCAAATGAGTAGATCTACGCAGTGAACATATAATATGGTATATTTTAGTACATTTTGTTACCGCTATGAAGAAAAACATAGATCTAAAGTTACAGGAAAAAAATATACTAAAGCATTCCGTATTATATGTTCACTGCATAGAACTACTAATTTGAAGTTGAACACAATTTAATTTTCCATTTTACGATTTTCTATGATTTACTATGATTTTTAAAACTGCTTCAGGAATGATTTGTCCGGTTTTAGAAAGTTTATGGTGTAAAAAATCCATTTTCGTAGGTTGGGTGGTGATGTGTTCCACCCTGGGTGAAGTAGACTTTTTCCTCGCACGAAGGAACCCGAAGCCAAACGGAACAGAGAGACAGAGAAACGAGAGGGGAATCCAGAGACGCCTCGTCTCAGCTCCAAACTTTTCGGCGATGATGCTGCGCGTGGCGGGCAGGCTGCTCCTCGGCTCCGCGTCCGGCGTCGGAGGTGGAGGTGGGAGTGGGAAGGCGGCGCCCGCGGTGGCGGCTGCGGCAGCGGGAGCGGGAGCGGCGAGGAGGGGGTACCACGAGCGGGTGGTGGACCACTACAACAACCCGCGCAACGTGGGGTCCTTCGACAAGGACGACGCGGACGTCGGCACGGGGATCGTCGGCGCGCCGGCGTGCGGGGACGTCATGAAGCTGCAGATCCGCGTCGACGAGGGGTCCGGCAGGATCGTCGACGCGCGCTTCAAGACCTTCGGGTGCGGCTCCGCCATCGCTTCCTCCTCCGTCGGTGAGAAAAGCCAGCTCCCCCATATTCTCTCTGGCAGGAGTAGATCGTTCTAGACTTTTACATTAATGTTTTATTCATGCGAAATTTGTTGATTGGGTGATGAGGGTTTCCTGGCATATTTACAAGCTGTAATTGATCGGTAGTTAAAAAACTGGAAAAATGACATGGGTCTGTGTTGATTTTGGTGCTTGTTGGTGTGGGAGTCCGGCCCTGAGGCTATCGTTGTACCATGCTGTTGGGCAAAATAATACTACTACTACCTGTACCCAGCCAAATATCCAGTACTTACCAAATCAATCTCGACTAGATCTGTAATCTATAATTTGGTCTGAATAAGCGGACTTTATTTTCTTTACTGATTTCAATGAACGGATTTTTATATCTTCAAAAGTATAAGTGTCAAGTTTATTAGCGATTGGGCACTATGAAATATCTAGAAATGAGTTCCAGTTTGTCAGCTGATCATTTATTTGGATATTGCCTCAGAAATCATGGTACTTACATGTAAAGCATGCACGACAGCAGGACCTTTGTATTGTATAGACATTGTGGAAAAAAAATAATAGAAGGAATTACCCCTGTTTGGTCAGAAGAGGTTGGGATTTGATCAGTTCACGGGCGCTAGGTGTTTGGATCTATTTTGACTTTTTGAGGCAAGAACATTAGGGACATATCTTCCTACAGGACAGCTATAATAGAAAATTGATCCACTAAGCTAGTAAAAAGAAAATATTGACAAGGGCTTGTTCAGAAAAGATTATTGACAAGACCTTCAAAAGAGATTGGAGATTTGAATCCAAGACCAACCACTAAACAAGTAAAATAGAGATTTGAATCCAAGAACAACTAGTAACTACTAAATAAGTAAAATAGAGATTTGAATCCAAGAACAACCACTAAACTAGTAAATAGAGATTTGAATCCAAGAACAACCAGTAACCACTAAACAAGTAAAATAGAGATTTGAATCCAAGAACAACCACTAAACTAGTAAAAAGATGAAATATTGATTTGAATCCAAGAACAACCAGTAACCACTAAACAAGCAAAATAGAGATTTGAATCCAAGAACAACCACTAAACTTGTAAAAAGATAAAATGTTAAACGCTAGAAGGAGGGCTTGAACCTCCGACCTTGTGGTTAACAGCCACACGCTCTAACCAACTGAGCTATTCCAGCTAAGCACACTTCATGTGCTGATACTTTTCTCTGTTCTGTACCACTGTGACCATATCACTTGGCTTATGTAGTCCATGCTACTTATCCAAAGCCACTGCCAACCTGATATTCAACCATTCATTACAAGAACTCAAACTTTTGGTGGAATATGACTAAGAAAATTGTGTTTTTACAACAAATTAAACAATGTTGTCATCATAATTTCAAAAGTATATATTTCTTTAAGAGAGAATTATACGCTTTGATATGACCTTTTTATATCACATAACAAACATGGATATGACCTTTAAAAAATACAGGTCTGAAAGATTTATTGACTGTCTGCTTAAGCTGATTGTAATGATATATTTTAACTCAGGCTTTGAATATTGTCAAGTTCAGGCTGGAATCATCACTTATCGCCCTCTTTTTTTTCCATATATGTGGTGCTTACTTTTACCCATTCACGTTTAAACTCAGTTCTTTATCCATTTTCTGCCCTTGCAGCTAGTGAGTGGGTGAAGGGCAAGCAAATGGACGAAGTAGTAGCAATCAAGAACACGTAAGTTATGACTCTGCATGGAAATCACTTCCATATTGATTTCTCCTGTTTGATAAGATTATTTGCTTATGGTTCATTTCCAAATTCCATGTATACTGTCAATTGAAGTGCATTAATCCAAACACGGCGTGGGGCATTTGAGATGAGCCTGCTCTATAACATAATCATATACTTTTGAGTTCCATGTTTGTTTTCAATTGAGATACATTAATCACAGCATGTTGTACGAGTATCCATGAGTAGATATGGTTTGAGAACATTTTTTTCTATTATATTGGGAGGATTTGTATTGTCAGCAACCTCTCTAATCTGCTGGGGCGTGGGTCCACAGGACTCCACACCATCCAAGTGCACTGAAATGTGTGTTCTTCTGTACGTAAGTTGAGGACTTCTTAGTTATTACAAGAATGGGACTAAGCATATTTTATAAAATCTGCATCTTTGAGTGTCCACAATGGAGTCAATAACTCAGTAACCTAGTCTAGCAAAAATTTTTTTTGGAAAGAACTGTTTTGATTTCAATTTCATAACACGTTATGGGGAAAAGTTCAAATCTCAACCTTTTGGTCTCTGACTCCTCTGTTACATAGTATCGATTTGCTGGAGTCATATTGACATTTATGTCTTTCATTTATCAGTGAGATTGCAAAGCACCTGTCTCTTCCACCAGTGAAGCTCCACTGCAGCATGCTTGCTGAGGATGCGATCAAAGCTGCCGTCAAGGATTATGATGCAAAGAAGGGGAAGCTGGCCAAGGCAGATGAGTAGAAATGTAGTTATGTAGAATGAGTTACCGAGAGCGCAGCTACGTGAAGCTAGCAGAGTAGTACTAATGAGATAGTCGCGTGTGCAGCGTATGTGAGATGTCCCTTTCTAGAGAAAAGAGCATGTACATACAAAAGACAGCAATAATGTTTGGGGTTCATCAAATAAGCGAACCTTGTTATATTGTGCAACAAAAGTGTAGCGCTATATATGTATCTTACCTGTTGCAGGAACTTTCTCGTATGCACAATAATTATCTTTCCAGCTGATATGTTACTTCTTTCAGTGTGTTTGTAGTTGTATACTTCAGAGTGCATATACATGCAGGCATAAGGACTTCTGAAAAAGCTGAGTCGTAGTTACAACATCTTGCGCAGGTAAAATACTGGACACCAGCGATTCCGCTTTGCCAGCACATGAATGTAAGAACCAAACAATGTTTGCCCATTGTACTACAACCTGTACAGGCAATGTACAGGCAATCAATTGCTAGTTCGCTCAGGAGTCAGGAGTGTCCATTTACAAATGTTCAGTCAAAAAGGGTGTGTCAGTCAAATCACGTTGTAGTAGTTTAGGTTACAAATGTAAGTCCATCTAGATAGAAAAAAAGTTTGACTGATTAGGACAAATCTGGTTTATAGATGAGCTTATATTTGCGATGGGAGGAAATAGTGTTTTGTCAAATCATGCAAAACGGAGTGTCTTCGCCGAGACACGGTTTCTAGCCGTAAGCCGCTGTCAGCTTTGAGTTTCGGTAGGTACTCACTTCAACCTCATTGTCGCCTGATCGGATCTCTGCTTTATAATACAAAGTTGTTTACTTGTGTTTGTTACACGAAAGAGGAAATCATTTAGGACTAGCTGCTGCAATCATCATAAGAATTGATTTCCCCTATATGTTTGGTTCTGACATCTCTCTTCTAGTATTGGAGAAAATACTAAAGCATATGTTTGGTTCTTTATTTTATTCCCGCATAACGGGACTTTTCATTTGTAAATAATGGCAGCATTCATACATGGGCTGCGAGCCTGCGAGTAACTTGGAATTTCAAAGTGCTCAAACAATATAGTTCGGGTGTAATGTAAATATCAAATTTGAATGATATTATATATAAATATGTAATCTGACATAGCTACTCTGTCCAACCACAAATACCACCCCGATGGTATTCTCCTGAGTAAAACAATTAGTATTGATTCAAGCTAGCACCCTATTAGAATCTACTTTTGGACTCTTTTCATCAAAGGTAGGTCCGGATGCTGACTAGTTATGTAAAACATTACTCTATAAAAAAAGAAAATATTTACACTAGAAGAGTTATGTCTGGATGCTTACCAGTCCTGTAAAATATTGCTGTAAAAAAGAAAATATTGACAACATTGTTTTTGGACTAGTTTGTTTTAACAAAAATAAATTCCGCTAGAAGGAGGGCTTGAACCTCCGACCTTGTGGTTAACAGCCATACGCTCTAACCAACTGAGCTATTCCAGCTGAGATGCTGTAGCTTTTGATAGTTGTTTATTGTCTGTTTCTTTTCCCTATCACCTCTGATCAGAACTTGGGGTGTGAGATAGTCTAGGCATCTTATCCAAAACCACTGTCAAGCGTATAGAGCTACACTCAGCCGGTGATTACAAGGGACTAAAAACAATTGATGATATTACTGAGAATATTGTGGTTTTACAACAAACAATGTTGTTATCATAATTTCAAAATTATGTAATTCTTTGAGACTGAACTATGCACTTGGATCGGATATGACCTTTTTAGGTTAATAAAGAAGTCACATGGATTGGACTTTTAAAAAAAGGAAATATTGGAGAAAATGCATGTTTGGATTTTTGCAGATAGGAGAAGTCGCAAGATATTATTGACTATCTGCTTAGATTTTTGCATATTGTAAGGCTGGAATCATCGATCATTTGTCACTCTAGGTGTTGATGCTCAATTGTCATGCTGTTTCTTAAGCGCTTATTTTGATTTTACTGACAACTGGAATGTTGTCATTGGTCAACATAGGGTGCATGCATTTTCTCCTCTCTTTTTTCGGCGTTACATAAGGTGGTGCTTAAACTTTACTCATTTGAACTCATGGTTCCTTATCCATTTGGACCATTTCTGTACTTGCAGCTACAGAGTGGGTCAAGGGTAGACAAATGGAGGACGTTGCAGCAATCAAGAACATGTGAGTTATGACTTATGACCAATCTCATGTAAATATGTGATCTGACCTAGCTACGCCCTCCAATCACAGACAGCACCCGATGCTAACTGTCCCGTGTAAATAATTTAATTCTCCTGAGCAATTCTCTACTTGGTGTATAAAAAAGGTAATGACTTGTTTTCCTGCGCTCGGCACATCCAACAGTCGGCAGCCGATCGTGTCAGCGGTGGAGGTCAGCCGTGCGTTTAGGTGCATCCTTAGAAAATACTCCATCCGTTCCAAATTACTATTCGTTATTAATTTTTTCTCAAAACGTTTGATCATTCGTCTTATTCAAAAAATTTGCCAAACATGTGAAAATATAAATCATACCTAAAGTATATGTGATGATAAAGTAAGCCACAAATAAAAGAAATGACACTTACAGATTTTTTTAAATAAGATGAATGGTCAAACGTAACGAGAAAAAGTAATCAACGAATAATAATTTGGAACGGAGGTAGTATAATTATTTTGGCACAGACTCAAAAGTGGCTAAGTGATAATGCAGCTCCATATATCGGCCTCACGTCAGTCCCAGTCCTTAATGTCAACTGGTTTCTATAGCATTGAATATAATGCTATATAAAAAAATCAATGTGATAGTTGTTGGGTTTGAGATTGTCCTTATGAAACAATATTGCATTATTGCAGTGCAAGAAGATGATATGTGGGACCACACTGTCATATGGCATGAAAATTGTAGTTTAGCCGCTGCCATGGGCTTTGACTCTCTAGGACCCGATATTGTGGAATGGCTATCTTTGATCCCCGTCTGGTCTTTTGATGATGAGTACACACAACTAAGGACCCAAGCAGAAAGAGTCTTGGGCCACGGCACGAGAGAGCAAGGTGTCTCTGTTCCTCGGTCCACCTCCCCTGTTACTCTGTTAGAGTGTTAGGCAGTCAAGTCTGCAACAGGCTACAGGCCGGCCGTCGAGACATGTCAGCTTCACTGCGATCCTCCTCCTGGGATCGTGGCGATCGAAAGATCATCAAGTTGAGGTGTGGACAGGAGTGCGCTACGTGTCCCTTCCCTTGCAATCATGGGAACCGAAAAGCTTTGCCGCCGCCGATCGAGGCCGTGGTCGCTTTCCGCCGCCAGCTTCGAGCTCTCCGCACGCGGCGGGTTTGCCTCTTCCGTCGCCTCCCCGACCGGCTTTCGCAAGCGGAGCGAGGCGCGGGCGCCGGACGAGTCCGCAGGTTCGGCGCCCCACCGGACTCCATGTCGGACAGCAGAACGAAGAGTCGAGGTGATTGGCGGGCGGCGAGGATTTTTCTGATGCCTGGAGTTGGGGATGACCTGGACGCACTTCCAAGGTAGCTAGCTAGCCCAGGACACTGTTGCGTGCTCGTGTGCTCCTCGCCTCATGTCGCCGGCGGCATGACAGCTACGGCCAGACCAGGGCTGGCTGCACGATATATGCAGGCTCTTGCTACGACGGGAAAACGTAATTCTCACCGAAAGGGACGCGCTAACAAGGCGCCGTATGTATCTCTGCATCTCTGCCTCGGGTTCGATAAAAATCTGGGCCGCAATTGCCTAGCTTGCTTGCGGCTGGTCGAAAAATCTGTCGAGCTAGCGTTCAGCTGCGGCGCACCGATTTATAGCTCGATTAATTGTGTGAAGCAGGGGTGATGGATTAGCACGGCATGCCACTACGTTAGAGCGAAATGTAGCACGGGCCACGCGCAGCGTTATATATCTTTTGCAACGAAAGATCGAACGATGTGTGTGTGCACTACGGCAGCTGTGACGGCTGGAAGTCTGATATGAATATATGATTGCCGTGATCTGGGAACCATATGAAGTACTCTACACATGCTTAAATGCTTGATGCAAGGACGCGTCCACGTACACGTACGCGCCTTTGCCTTATCTGTGTACGGACACATGTGGCCTGAGAATGGAAGGAAGAAAGGGTCTTAAAAAGTTGCAAAAATGAAACCCGAAAGCGTGCGGCCAGATATGACGGATGAGAGAGAGAGAGAGAGAGAGAGAGAGAGAGAGAGAGAGAGAGGCGCGTCTTGGCCTGCAGCTACCGCGCCACACGTCTGCTTCGAAACCTCAGCGATCGAGCGCACGTCTTTTTCAGTTAGGCGCGCCGCCGAACTACATGTCCAATGGAGCTCACGTCGCGTCGGCCCGGCTCCACTATATATATACAACCGTCGCGCGGCGACGTATGGTTAGGCTGCGGCGAGCTGAGGCAACGGGCGGAGCGCCACCGTACCATGCAGTCCGCCATGGACTCCGTCGAGCCGGCGGTGCGCAAGGGCCCCTGGACGATGGAGGAGGACCAGGTCCTGGTCAACTACATCGCCGCCCACGGCGAGGGCGCCTGGAACAACCTCGCGCGCGCCGCGGGGCTCAACCGCACCGGCAAGAGCTGCCGGCTGCGGTGGCTCAACTACCTGCGCCCCGACCTGCGCCGCGGCAACTTCACGGCCGACGAGCAGGAGCTCGTCGTCCGCCTGCAGGCCGCATGGGGCAACAAGTACTTACTATATATACATTTCTATCGATCGACTTGCTCGTTCATCCAGCAGTGCAACTAGTTGATTGCTTATTATTTGATAAATGATTGCTGTCTGCAGGTGGTCTAGGATTGCCAAGCACCTTCCTGGCCGGACGGACAACGAGGTCAAGAACTTCTGGAGGACCAAGATAGTGGAGAAGAAGCACAGGAACAAGGACCACTACTGCAGTGCCGCTGCTGTCGTCGGAAGAAGCGTCATCGCAGACTACGGCGGCACGTGTAGCGTGGAGGACAAGAAGAGCGCTCCGGCGATCGTGGAGGACCAAGGCAGCAGCAACTCCGGCCTGACAGGGGTCACACACGACTACCGCATTGTGGAGCAGAAGCCGAGCATGTCTAGCATGGACTACTACCAAGGCTACGACGCCTATGGAGCAGGAGGAGGCGCTAGTGCTGGCGCCATGGACTTGTTCCCTCCGGAGTTCTTGGCCGCGTCGGGGGAGAATTTCTGGGCCATCGATGATTTCTGGTCGACCGTGCACTCGTTTCATGGCAACAGCTGATTGGATATGCTGGATCACACGTGTACAACAGAGTGCATGCAGCTCCGTTGGCGAGCACACTCCCGGTGAGGATGCCAACTGCAGGCTGGGTTCATTCGGCGTCTTCTCACCTCCGCGAATTGCAGGATGCATACAATTTCGTTCTCTTTCTTTTTTTTAAAAAAAAGAAGAAAACCTATCAGTTAGTATATATGTTTTCGATATATGGCCGTGCCGTATTTCGCTTATATTTTTTGCGGGCAACCGTACTCTACCAAACAAACCCTTTGCTTCTTGCAATGCTAGTAGCAGGGGTGTGTCCATGTGTATTCGAGTACTCTGCTCGCTTGGTGCTCATAATAAGGCTGCCTTGTATATGGCTCTACTGTACATTTTAGATTTAAACTTGTGGATTGTGTTTTTTAAAAACTCTAGTTTGTCCATATTAACTTCCACTCTGCACTAACCTTTTTCAGATTTTGATCCAGGCAGCCAAAAAACAACAATATAATCTAGGTAGAACCTGTTTGCTTTGGCTTTTAGTCTCTTAGCTTACGCAATCACATACTCGATGCAAATCATAATCTATAAGCTGTTTTAACAATCTCTACTTAAAATAAACAGTTATAAACCTTTGTGCTGACTCTACCATGATGGCCGGAATCTACTTATACTGTTTTGGAGTGTTAAAGTAAGATATTGTAAAAAATGGTAATGCTCAAGATTCAAAATATATGAATCGCCATATGTTCTAAGTAGTTTGATTGGAATGACTTCTAGGGACACATACTCCCTCACTCTCCGCCCGGCCTTTCTTAAATAGTGTGGGGTCTTTTTTTTGCGATCATTCATTCATTCTCAAATAATGTGGTTATCTTTTTGCCCTTTCCATAGTGTTTTTCTAAAAGAAAACAAAAAAATCAGAAATTTAAAAACATATAGGTTCCTATTTAGGTATTCCAAAGCGTCGTGTAAAAGTCTAATAGTTTTGACGACATACTTCATCCTTGAATTTTTGCTTGTATAGCTATGACTACGTATGCTCGAAGGTTGAAAGCATGCAAAACACGGTTCCTAGAACTAAACATGCGTGGTGCGCTGTTCTCACGTTTCCAGTTCCAGCGACGCCATGCCAGCCAGCCAGCCACACGAGTGCACGACGGCGCCTGCGTATCCAACGCATCCCCGTCAACCATCAACCGGAGGAGCATGTATCTTCAAATACCATGGCGCAAAAACAAAATTCTACATGACGAACTACAAAATTCAAACTTAACAAGGAGTTTGTGGAATGTTGTCGATGAAAGAGATGGCTAGCTTTGTGCAGCTATGGGATATGATGCAAAATATTGCATTGTCTGATGTCCCGGATAGCATAATTTGGAGGGTGAGTCTTCTCTGCAGTTCTGCAGACAGACTCACTCACTGATGTGTGGGCCCCACCGGTGCCATGGCCCACATGTCAGTGACCGTGAGTCCCTCTGCATTACTGCAGAGGATTTGCTTCCAATTTGGAGATGGACAGTTGATGATACAACTCTAAGTCAGTGTATTACAATGTGCAGTTTGTGGGAATATACAACACGTTCAGTGGACAGACCAATATGGCAAGCTCAAGTGGAAAGCAGACACAAATTTTTTGCCTAACTACTTGTGCAAAGCAAATTACAAATTGCATAGTTAAAAAAAACAATCTGAAACCATGCATGCATTGTACACTGGTGCTCTGGAGCCAAATCCATGCATGGTTCGGTACGTGTCGTTCTCTTTTCACCCCTGGGCCCCGTAAACAATCTAGCGCGCGTCTGATAGACCAAAATAGCGCGCGGCCACACGGAGGCCGGAGGGAGAACGCGCGCGCGTCGCCTTTCGCCGCTGAGCTGACTGGCGCGAGCCCTTCGGCTTCCTTCTTGGGCTGGGCAACGCGAGCGCACATGCCATGGATCATGCGTGGGAGTTCGGCATGGGAGCTTTCGGTTTTTCCCCTGCCTACGGCCTCCAGGAAACGGCGAGTGACCGGGCGCTTAATTGCGTTGAAGGCAGGCTACGTCCGGCCGGTTTGCTAGATCGGGGAAGAGCGTGATACGTCTTGCTGCATTGCAGCTACCGGATTCTAATCATTGCGAGTTGCGACCGTGCCCTTCAACTCAAGAGCTAAAAAAAGGTCACTTTGCTTATGCGCATACCTATGGAGCTTCGCGATTGCTTCAGCTGTTCAGATACGGCACCTGACCATGTTTAGCAAGTACAAGGATTCACTGCCAGAACGATCAACATCTGCACCGGGTGGAAAAGCCCTTTAGCACCGGGTTTCCCACCCGGTGCAACTAAACCGAGGCTAAAGGGGTACCCCTTTAGCACCGGGTTGAATAACCGGTGCTAAAGGGTCCCTTCAGCACCGGGTGCAGCCACGACCCGGTGCTAAAGGGCCTGCCCCGCAGCGCCTTTAGCACCGGGTCCAGACACAACCCGGTGCTAAAGGGCCTGCCTTTAGCACCGGTTGCTGTCTGCAACCGGTGCTAAAGGCTCCGGATTTCTTTTTTTTTTTTTTTGCTTTTTTCAGTAGCCATGCATGCACGTCTATATACGTGTATATTCTAATACGTGTATTCTAATGCGTATTCGGCCGACTCTATATTCATATTAGCTGACATTTCATCAAAATAGAAGACATATATATTACAAAAGTAGATATTCATGCATGTCAACTCGAGTTATATATATTTAAACTGTATTTTCTACTTAATTAAGATTGACGACTTGTTGAACTGTCCGGCACGTCCTCCAGTACTGGCGAGTGGAATTCTCCTCGGGGATTGGCGACCTCGTCCCAGATCCATCCGACGAGCTGTTCTGCAATTGCGTCAGTTCTTTCTAGCTCTAGAGACTCTTCCTTCAAGCTAAACATCTATAATTTACAAATAATTGAAAGATATTTAATCCGCCGAGTTGGAGATAATAATTGTGCACTTAATAATAATGGAAATGTGTTTATTATTACGTACCATAATATCGTGTTGTGTAAGCTTTTTATGTCCCCAATTCCACATGTAATCGCAAACATAGTATGCACATAAATTATTTCCCTTCCCCTGTTTGGCACACTGTCGACCAAAAGAAATTAAGTAAAATTCATATAATATATTAGCCGAGGCCTACATGTACAAATTACTTGCTTACCGGAAAGCCAATGTTCCATTTTAGTGTTTCATGTTGAATACCCGGGTGTTCTTGACGAAATTGATTCTAGGCCCTGCGAACAAAAAAATTGAGTTAAGTCATTGCGAGTGTAAGGGGTGAATTAAGTAGGGGAAAATATACATCACCTTGTCATCATGTCCATGATGTTCTGTAGTTTTTCTTTTGGAGTGTGCAATGAATCAAAGACGTTCACGACACCCCGGTCAGGACACAATATTATTAGGAACCAGTGGAATCTGTATACATGTATACATTATAATCAGAAATGAAATAGTACACAGACAGTATAAGAAGAAGCCTGTGTATGTACTCACTCGATGTTGTACGGGATTAGTATGGAGTCGCAGTAATTTTGTTTCTTAATATAATTGTATAGGTTTCCATATGTTTCCTCAGGATTCATCAATATCATTTCTTCACTTATCCTTCGAGGATCCACGAAACCAACGTCATATATTGAGGATCTCCAACATTTTTGAATCTCCATTCTGCATATGTTAAGCAATAAATAAAGCTCGCGTCAGCATAGATTGGAATTATTGTTTTCAAACTGTGAATTATAAGCAACAACAAAGTACTTACAGTGTCCAACAGGTGATCAAATCCACGTCCATGGCGTCACGGTGGTACAGCTCATATATATCCTTAAACCCCAGCCAGACCCAATCATCGTCACCATTGTAGAAATCATGGTCCTTCACGCCTACTTTGATCATGTGCCGTTTATTCCTTCTTGATTCTTCCAAGTACCACTCATGGAATCGGCGCATCTTCGTCTGTAGCTTGCTCTCCATTTCAGGAGGGACCATAGGCTCGCCAAGCTTAAACGGTCACTTCAACGTTGTGTTTACAGGCACCTCTTCTTCCCCCAGGACTTGCACTCTGGATAGTCCAGTCTCGTCCATTACTCGTTGCACGTTAATCTCGTCCAGAGATGGCAATGGACCCAAGGGCCGCTGAGGTTGCTCGCCGAGCTGAGGAACCTTTTTGGATGGGCCCGCCTCTTTATCTGCAGCCTTCCGCTTCCGGCGAGATTTCAGTAATGAGCGGTCATAGTCTGTTACTATTACTTCCTTCTGTTGACCCTTGCTCAAATTACCGAGGAATGACTTGACGACAGTGGGATCAAGCTTCGGCTCCGGCTCAGGTTTTTTCCTCCACTCGGCCATTTGCCTCTTTGTGTCTGCTTTGACCGAGGCTTCGAGCTCCTCTAGAGTCTTCTCACCCGCTCTTTTCTCTGGTGTGGGCTTCTCTCTGGTTTTCCGCGCCTTCTTCCCTGGTGGAGTGGGGGTAGAGGCTTTAGTGTGGCGTCCCCTCTTCGGCGGAGGGGGCGGAGACCTCCGCGGCGGGGGAGACGGAGACCTCTTCAGCGGAGGAGACGGGCTTGCATCAGGAGCTCCCGTAGAATCGTCATGATCCGGTGGATCTCTTGGAGACGGTGGAGGTGACGGAGGCTTGTTGGTAGCCGCAGGTGTACCGGGTATAACGACGTCTGCCTTGCTCCATAGAATGATGCAGTGAGAACACTGACCGAGTTTTGTTTCTCCGTCACCTCTGGGGATGTCAAGTTCCAAGTCTTCCCAGTTGGTGACGACTTGCTCCACCTCAACAGGTACGTAACCATGTGGAATGTCATTGCAGTGCCATTTTTGCCCTTCTTCCACACGTTTGGTCATACCGTATGCGACCTGATAATTTAGTAGTCACAAAGAAAGTTAGTAAATGAATGGTATTTACGGTGAAATGTATGCAGTACGAACTAAGGTCGCATACGTACCACCACAGCTAAGTTCTTCTGCCTGACGACAAGCTCGCACGCGGTCCGTTGAGTTATTTCATCCACGGTGTAACGGACCGCTTCGGCGGCTTGTGTGGAAGCGTGACTGCTTTGATATTGTTGTGGAGGGCTAATAAGGGCCGCATCTTGGAGAGGTGTATGCTCTGTGGAACCGGTCCCGCCTGCGGCTTGTTGGAGAGGTGCATGCTCTGTGGAACCGATCCCGCCTGTGGCTTGTTGTATCTGCAGCCATGCTACCTTCATCCGTCGCTCCATATCTGACTCCATTTCTTGGAGCTTTGAGCCCTGGGCGGCAACCGTTTGCTCTAGGTCCCTCACCCTCTGCTCATATTCGGCCTTCTTCCTCGAACGGCTCCTATAGGTGGCGGCGTGCTCTTGGAAACCTTTCTTCCATGAGATGCTTGTGCCTACACCGCGCGTCCGTCCAGGATGCTCCTTGTTCCCTAAGGCATAGGTTAGCTCATCTCTATCTCTATCAGCAACAAATTCTCCCCTCTCAGATGCCCTGAGGATATCGAGGAGACGCTGAGCTAGTTCTCGCAAGTCCTCGGGAAAAACTAAGGAGCCGTCGATTGGGCTTAGGGTGCCTCCATGACCATAGTACCAATGCTTGGTCCTTGTGGGCCAGTCATGTGTCGCTGGAGTGATGCCTCTAGCATATAGATCTTCTTCCATCTTCTCCCATTTAGCGATGCTTGCCTTGTAACCTCCCGAACCCATCTTATGAGAGTACTTCTTATTTGCGGCGTTTCCAGCGTTTCTAGCGCTAGTCGTTGCACCCTCTTCGGAGGTTTTGTACTCAAGGAATGCTTCCCACTCGTCATCAGTGATCTTCTTATACTTCTCAGGATCCGGAGCCTCTCCGGTTTTGAGAAATTGCGAGTACAACTTCTTCTTGAAATCCTGAAACAGAATTGCCATCTTCTTCATTGTCCAATCCCTCAGTTCTGCTTCATGAGTGCTAGGCCAGTCGAATATTGCCTTTAATTCCCTCCATAGCATCTCCTTCTCTGTATCGGGGAGCACGTACTCCTCAGTGGGGTCCGTTGACTTCCATTTTCTGATACTAATGGGCACATTGTCCCGTACAATTACCCCGCACTGAGATACAAATTTCTTGGCCACTTTTGGGGGCTCAACTGGCTCCCCGTCATCCTCCACTCGAGTGATGTGCAACTTGACATCCTTCAGCTTCTTCGTGGTCGATCGTTTTGATTTCTTAGCTCGACTTGTAGAAGCAGAGGTGGCCTACACAAATTACATATATACGAGATGATATAGAGATGGTATACATAATTGACATGTACAGTACAAATTTATGTTATCTATATACACACCTGACTAGACGAGGGCTCGTTACCGGCCCCTTCAATAGTGCTGCCCTGGACACGTTCGCCCTGGACATTGGCAGCCCCTTCAACATTTTCGGCCCTTGCAACATTGTCGCCCTGGATATTGTCGTCCCTTCCAATGTTCCCCAACACATCATCCATGGACATTGGTTGGGTTACAATATTGAAAAGTTGATTCACAAAGAACGTGTCGTTGTCCTCTTGCATGGGTGGGACAGGGGTGTTGTTGTCCTCTTGCATGGGTGGGACGGGGTTGTTGTTGTCCGCCATCTATAGAATTAAAAATAATTGATAAGAAATATATACAAAGCATACATATTCCCAATATTTCTAACATTTTCGCTAAGGGGGTCGGTGCGTGAAAAACGGATTCGCCAAGGGGTTCGGGTGCGCGGTGTGAATTGATTCGCTAAGGGTTCGGGTACGCGACGCGAAGTGGTTTGTTAAGGGTTCGGGTGCGTGACGCGAACGGGTTCGCTAAGGGGGTCGGTGCGCGAAAAACGGATTCGCTAAGGGGTTCGGGTGCGCGGTGGGTTCGGGTACGCGATAGAATTTCCGATAATAAACATTTTCGATAGTATACATTATACAAACATATAACATTTCCAATATACATTTAAATGAAGCACATATATTTCTAATATACATAGAATTAAAAATAATTGTTAAGAAATATATACATTTAAATGAAGCACATATATTTCTAATATACATAGAATTTCCAATATACATTTAAATGAAGCATTTTCCAATATACATTTCAAACACATAACATTTCCAATATACATTTCAATGTAAATATTTCCAATACACATTTCAACATGCCTATACATTTCCAATAAATAAACATGCATATACATTTACATTTTCAGCATATAAATATTTGCAATTTACATTTGCAACATTTTTCAATACATATGAAGCATGTATATTTCTAATAGAATTGCAATATAGAACATTTCCAATATATCATTTTTATTTCCAATACAATGCATTTCCAATAAATTTATTTCTAATATTTTCAATACATATAAAGCATATATATTTCTAATATTTCCAGTACAATGCATTTCCAATGTATGTGGTTAGCGAACGCGTTCGGCCAAGCGCATTTGGTTAGCGAACGCGTTCGGTAACCAAATGTGCATGGCCGAACACGTTCGCTAAGCAAATGTGCAACGGGTACCTGCACACATAAACACGTACACACGGCACGAAGGCTGGCTCACAAACATGCACGCACGGCACGAAGGCCGGCTTCACAGAGGCTCACCGTGGCCGTCGGCAGGCGGCGGCGGCGCGGGGACGAGCGGCGGCGGCGGCGAGGGGACGAGGAGCGGCGCCGGCGCGGGGACGACGGGCGGTGCGGGGACGAGGGGCGCCGGCGCGGGGACGACGGGCGCGGGGACGACGACGGCGGCGGGGACGACGGGCGGCGGCGGCGTGGGCGCTGGAACCACGGGTGGCGGCGGCGTGGGCGCGGGGACGACGGGCGCGGGGACGACGGCGGCGGCGGGGACGACGGGCGGCGGCGGCGTGGGCGCGGGGACGACGGGCGCGGGGACGACGACGGCGGCGGCTGAGGAGACGAGGCGGCGGTTTCGATCTGTGAGATGAGGGCGAAGTGAGGGAGGGGAGAGATGTCCAGGGCCTATATAGGTCCCCCGTCTTTAGCACCGGGTCCAGCCACGACCCAGTGCTAAAGGCCCTTTAGCACCTGGTCTGTACAGCACCCGGTGCTAAAGGCCCCCCTTTAGCACCGGGTCTTCCCACCACCCGGTGCTAAAGGCCATTTAGCACCGGGTCTTCTATACCCGGTGCTAAAGGCCGTAACTGTGCACCAGACGAAAATTAGTGGGGGCCTTTAGCACCGGGTGCAGCCACGACGACCCGGTGCTAAAGGCCCCCCCTTTAGCACCGGGTCTTCTACAGCCGGTGCTAAAGGCCGTAACTGGCGCCAAACGAAAATTGGGGGCCTTTAGCACCGGATTTTAGATCAACCCGGTGCTAAAGGCCCCAAATTTTCGTTTGGCGCCAGTTTCCAAACCGGCCTTTAGCACCGGTGGCTACTATTTGGGAATCTTATAAATATAGTTTTTAATATATAGTTATTAATACTTGTTTTAATTCAGTTATTAATACCTATTAAAAATATATATTAAATAAGAAAATCTAATAAATTACTAGAAAATCAATATAAAATGCTAGAAAATCTTATAAATTAATAGAAAATCTTATAAATTACTAGAAAATCTTATAAATTACTAGAAAATCAATATAAAATGCTAGAAAATCTTATAAAATAATAGAAAATCTTATAAATTACTAGAAAATCAATATAAAATGCTAGAAAATCTTATAAATTAATAGAAAATCTTATAAATTACTATAAAATCTTATAAATTACTAGAAAATCAATATAAAATGCTAGAAAATCTTATAAATTAATAGAAAATCTTATAAATTACTAGAAAAATCAATATAAAAGACTAGAAAATCTTATAAATTACTAGAAAATCTTATAAATCACTAGAAAATCTTATAAATTACTAGAAAATCAATATAAAATGCTAGAATTAATAAAAACAATCTTATAAATCAATAGAAAATGTTAGAACATAGGTGGAACATAAATGCAAATATAGTCATTACAAATTGGGTGGAACATAGTGCAATTAAATTACATGGCATCATCGTTTACTCGGACACTAATAAACTTCCTCTTTACAAATGTTCCTTGATTGTGATCACGCCGTAGATACGGTGTCTCCTCCGCCGCTAACAGGATGCTTGGGTCATCAGCCACTGAGATTGGAGGCCGGCCATCGAGCATATCATAATCTTCATCCGTCTTGTCCTCAACTCCTACGATTTTTCTCTTTCCAGGAAGAACTATATGACGCTTTGGCTCGTCTTGTGATGGGTCCAATTGCTTACCCCCACCTTTCTTATCCGCCCCTTTCTTCGGTCTGCTAGCCATGTCCTTCACATAAAAAACTTGTGTGACAGCTTTGCCCAGGACGAACGGTTCGTCTAGAAAGCCAATCTTGTTTAGGTCCACTAACGTCATTCCATAGTCCGCTTCAACTTTAACACCTCCTCCAGTCAGCTTCACCCATTGGCACTTGAACAGTGGGATCTTCAAAGGTCCGTACTCTAGTTCCCATATCTCCTCTATGATTCCATAGTATGAGTTTGTATTGTCATTGGTGTCTGTCGCGTCGATCCGGACACCACTGTTTTGGTTGGTGCTTTTCTTGTCCTGAGCTATTGTGTAAAATGTATACCCATTGATGTCGTATCCTTGGAATGTCAAGATCGTGCTCGATGGACCTCTAGCTACAAAAGCTAGCTGCGCATCAATGCCCTCGACACCCATAAGACGTCTTCGCAACCAATCGGCGAAAGTACTATTGTGCAGACGCTGAATGAAGGCCGCAGACTTTGTTGAGTTTTCGTCCCTGAGAATCTGCATGTGCTCCTCGATGTACGGAGCAACTAAGGTTGATTATTGCAAAACTGTGAGGTGCGCTTTACGAAATGTCTCAACGTCCTTGATCACCATCGATCTTCTCCCTAGTGTGCCCTTTCCACCAAGTCTCCCCTCGTGATGGGATTCGGGCACACCAATCGGCATAAGGTCGTCGACAAAGTCAACACAGAATTCAATGACCTCTTCTGTTTCGTATCCCTTAGCAATGCATCCTTCTGGACGAGAACGATTACGGACATATTTCTTTAGGACAGCGAAGAACCTCTCAAATGGGAACATGTTGTGTAGAAATACTGGGCCCAATATACGAATCTCTTTGACGAGGTGAACCAATAGATGTGTCATGATATTGAAGAAGGATGGTTGAAATATCATCTCAAAGCTGACAAGACATTGCACCACGTCGTTCTGTAGCTGATCTAAATGGTCTGGATTGATCACCTTCTGAGAAATTGCATTGAGGAATGCACATAGCTTCACGATGGCTTTCCGCACGTTAACTGGTAGCACACCCCTGAGTATGATGGGAAGCAGCTGTGTCATCAACACATGGCAGTCGTGAGACTTCAGGTTTGTGAACTTCTTCTCTATCATATTTATTATTCCCTTAATATTGGAGGAGTAGCCAGACGGAATCTTGATACTGTTCAAGCATTCAAACATGCTTGCCTTCTCTTCTTTGCTGAGAGTGAAGCTGGCAGGACGCAAGTACTGGCGTCCTTTGTCTCTCTTTTCTGGATGTAGATCAGTCCGTTGCTTCAATCGTTTCAGCTCCTGACGTGCTTGCAGTGTATCTTTTGGCTTCCCATAAGTACCCAGGAAGCTTATCAAGTTCACGCAAAGATTCTTCATCAGATGCATCACATCAATCGCGTTACGGACCTCTAAACGTTGCCAATAAGGTAGCTCCCAAAAGATAGACTTCTTCTTCCACATCGCGACACGACCATCCTCGCCCGTCGGAGCAGCCTGGCTTCCATCTCCCTTGCCAAACACCACGTGTAGGTCCTTCACCATATCAAATAGCTCTTCTCCACTCCGGTGTCTCGGCTTTGTACGGCGGTCTGCATTCCCGCCAAAATGCGCACATTTCTTTCGTAGCTCATGCTTCGCCGGAAGGAATCGACGGTGACCCATGTACACAACTTTACGACAATGTTTCAAATACATGCTTTCGGTTTCCTCTAAACAGTGAGTGCATGCTTTATATCCTTTGTTTGATTGTCCTGATAGGTTACTTAGTGCAGGCCAGTCGTTGATGCTTATGAAAAGCAGTTCTCGAAGGTCAAACTGCTCCTGCTTGTCCTCATCCCACATGCTAACACCTTCATTCTTCCACAGCTGCAAAAGTTCGTCAACCAATGGTCTTAGGTACACATCAATGTCGTTGCCAGGTTGCTTTGGGCCTTCGATGAGCACTGGCATCATAATGAACTTCCGCTTCTTGCAGAGCCAGGGGGGTAGGTTGTAGATACAAACAGTCACGGGCCAAGTGCTATGACTACTGCTCATTTCACCAAAAGGGTTCATGCCATCGGTACTTAAACCAAGCCTAACATTCCTCGCATCAGCATCAAACTCTGGGAATGCTCTGTCGATGTTCCTCCACTGGGATCCATCGGCGGGGTGTCTCAACATGCCATCCTGCTTACGTTCTTCTTTGTGCCAGCGCATCAGTTTAGCATGGTCTTTGTTCCTGAACAAACGCTTCAGACGGGGTATCAGAGGGAAATACCACATCACCGTCGCAGGGATTTTTTTCTTAGAACGCTCTCCCCCAACATCAGCAGGGTCGTCCCGCCTGATCTTGTATCGTGCGCAGGTGCAAACCGGATAACGATCCAAGTGTTCGTACTGTCCGCGATAGAGGATACAGTCATTAGGACACGCATGTATCTTCTGCACCTCCAAACCGAGAGGGCAAACAACACGTTTTGCTTGATACGTCGTCGATGGCAAATTGTTACCCTCTGGAAGAATCTTCTTTACGAGTTTCAGTAGCTCCTCGAAACCCTTATCAGTAACACCATTTGCTGCCTTCCACTGCAGAAGTTCAAGTGTGCTACCCAACTTCTTTAGCCCCTCTTTGCAATCTGGGTACAGGTCAGTCTTGTGGTCCTGCAACATGCGCTGTATCTTTTTCAGTTCCTTATCATTGCCGCAGTCTTTCTCGGCATCACGCAACATTTGCCCGAGTCCATCAGTAGGTTCATTTTCCTGAGCAACATCTTCCTGAGCATCGCCTTCCCGAGCAACATCTTCCTCATCGGCATCACCCATTGCAGCATATGCAAAGGAACCGTAGTATTGAGCCAATAACGGAATGTCGTCATCGGCCTCGTCTTCTTCATCTTCATCCATTAGAATTCCTCTTTCACCGTGCTTCGTCCAAACAGAATAATTCCTCATGAAACCGTGCCTCATCAAATGCACCTGAAGACAACCTCTTTGTTTGTACGATTGTATATTTTTACAATGGGTGCATGGGCAGAACATGAAACCGGACGACGTCCTGTTAGCCTCGGCGGCATCGAGAAACGTCCTAAGGCCATCACGGAACGCCTGAGCGTGGGGGTCCCCGTACATCCATTGTCTATTCATCTGCATTATTAACCAATAACAAATATACAATACAATTTAAAGATAAAAAATTTAATATATAAATAAATACAAATTATAATATATATTCCATTATATAAATAAATTTCTAAAACTACATTACTATATTCATTAAATAAATAAATATACCTTCCGTTAAATAAATAAATAACTATTCTAACTATTAATAAATAACTAATAATATATATTTCATTAAATTAATAAATAACTATTCCAACTTTTAATAAATAAACCTCTCTAATAAATAAAATACATAAGCCTTATAACTATTCACAAGTCATACAAAACAAAATACTAACTAGCTTGCCTTCTCTCTCCATTTAAAACACAACATGAACACTCTCTCCACCATGAACTCAAGCTCTCTCCTCTCTCTCCTCCAAGAACACAAGCTCTCTCTAGCTAGCTTTACTTTGATTCACAAATCCCTCTATTTCTAAATCATAGAAGGATTACAAGCTAAATAAAACATTAGAGAATGAAAGAGTGTACCTTGTAGTGCTCCTTAGATGAGTAGAATCTTCACAAATTTTGAAAAAAATTTGGGCAGCACCTCCCCTCCCACGGCCGAGCAGCATGAACACAGCGCCTAAGTGTTCAGCTGGCCCGGCCGGGGGAGGAGGAAGGTGCTATATACAAAAGACATTAGCACCGGGTCGTGGCAAGACCCGGTGCTAATGTGCACCCTTTAGCACCGGGTGCAGCCAGCAACCGGTGCGAAATGGCCTCGGCACATTAGCACCGGTTGCTGGCTGCACCCGGTGCTAAAGGGGGCGCATTAGCACCGGGTCTTACCACGACCCGGTGCTAATGTCTTCGCCCTGACACCCCGCAGCGCCGCCCCCGCTCCTAGCCGTTGGACCCGGTGCTGAAGCCCCATCAGCACCGGGTCCAAAAATGGCCGAGGTGGAGGAGACGGACGGATGTGAAGCATTCTGGTAGTGATTCCAAATTCCAATGTCAATTTATGCATCCTCTTCGATATCAAGGTCTTTATATGATTAAAAAAAAGATCAATGTCTTTGTCTTCCGTACTAAAAAAGGGTCTCTCCCAACAGTTCTGCGTCATGCTTTCGTGCTTCCACCCTCAGTAACATTTGTTTGGATGGCAGACATATTATGAAATCCAGTTTCCACTCGTATTATGCACGTAGATAGCAAAAGGTAACCTCGCCGTACCCAAATACTCAAACGCGCTAGTACAACTCTTATACATCAACAAAGGACACAAAATCGCGCGACCAGTAATTGGCAAGAAAAACTTCTGTGAAGAAAGGGAAAAAAAAAGGAGTCTAGTGTAGTAAGCAAGTGCTCGCGTGGGCATCTCATGCGATGGACACCTTGGCGCCGGCCTCCTCGAGCTGCTTCTTGGCGTCCTCGGCCTCGCCCTTGCTCACGGCCTCCTTGAGCTTCTTGGGCAGGCCCTCGATGAGGTCCTTGGCCTCCTTGAGCGCCAGGCTCGTGAGCGCGCGCACCACCTTGATGGTCGCGATGCGCGCGCTGCTGGGCACCTCATCGATCACCACGTCGAACTCCGTCTGCTCCGCGGGCGCCGCGGCCTCCTCGCCGCCCGCCGCGCCGCCGGCGCCGGGCGCCGCGGCCACGGCCGCGGGGGCGAACGCCGCGGCGGTCACGCCGAGCCGCTCCTGCAGGTGGTCCACGAGCCCGCGCGCCTCCTCGAGGGTCAGCCCCGCGATGGCGTCCCCGAGCTCGAGCACCTTCGGCGAGGCCGTCGTCGAGGTGCACGGCGAAGCGGCCGCCGCGGCCGCGGGCGGGGGAGGCGACTGACTTGGGGTTTGGGAGCGAGGAGGAGGAGGCGGTGGGGACGGTGAGGAGGGAGAAGGAGGCCGAGGAGAGGGCGGTGGAAGCCATGGCGCGCGGGTTCGTGGGGTGAGCCCGGCTCAGGTTTGGCACGGAGCAGCAGAAAGAGGCGGGAGCAGGGCGCGGGGATAAGATAAGACGACGAGGTCATGAGAAGAGATGACCATTTCTGACGACGTGTCAAGGCTCGTCCACGCCACTTTCGCGTTTTCCTCTGTTGGATCTGCAATGGACGGTCCAGAAGGACGGTCATCGGAGCAGGTAAGACGTTGACTTTGACATTTCTACAGCCTCCTGCTGCACTTGTTACCTTCAACCGTGCGACTTTTGGCTGGCGTGGCATCACCTTTACCCTGCACCACCATCGAATTGCGCGGCACGGACAAGACGACATCCGGCACAGTTATGCAGCGGTTAAGGCATATACCTCTCTCCACTGCTCAAGATTGATCATGTTTCATGCTAAAAAAGTCACCAGCATCCAGAGGGAATTTTGTGTAATAAGTACTGCTAAACTGCAACCGAAATCTATTTTATCCTCTGGGCAAACACTGACGCAAAGCGGCGGGTTGCTTAGCTTTACCATGGCCAAAAGGGACACGCTAGCAAAGATCCAAACCTCCCCATCCACACTAACGACGGCAGCCTTTAAGCTCACTCCAAGCATATTTACGCAGGCACTGCAAGAAACAAGTACCCTCCAGCAGATCGCTCTTAGCTGTAAGCTCTGCAACCGAATGCACGCGTGCTTACCCACAAGGGAGAGGAATCCTAACCAAGCGACGTCGATCATGTCCTCGACCACGGCGCCTCTCTTCCCCGCCGGCACGCGCCCGTTACAGGCGCAGCGGGACGCGTCGGCCGCCGCCGCCGCCGGCGGCGGGTCGTACACGCCGGTGTTCGTGGTGCTGGGCGTGATCGCGGCGCTGCTGGTGATCTCCTGCCTCGTGGGGCAGGTCTGCACCAAGAAGCACCTGCGGCACCGCCCGCGCAGGGACCGCGTCGCCTACTACGACGACGACATGGAGGCGGGCGGCGGGTTCGACGCGCACGGGCCTCCGCACCACGGCGGCATTGCCAAGATGGAGGCGCCGGCGGCGCCGGCGGTGGAGACGCGGGCCACCGCCGCGGGTGACGGCGCGGCCGCTGTCGTGGCGCAACAGACCGCGGCGTGATGGATCAGGTTGTCAGCATGTTGCTATATGCCTAGTGCCTTTGTAAATATACTCGATCGCCCTGTGCACAGACATAGTGTCTTGTGTCGAAAGGATTTTTATCACAGATAGATTGATGTGTCTATATTGCAACAATGCCCATCGATAAAGTAGTGGTTATTCAACAAGTCGGTCGCGTAAATGGATCGGTGAACTTTGGTGGCACGACGTCGATCGGGGCACCGAGGCAAGTCGAGGAAGGCATGCGGCACGAGGCTCTCGCTGAACGCCGCGAACGAAATGACACCACCAAAGTCGATTATGCGGCGCAGCCTGTTCTCCTTTAGATCATACAAAATGGCCATGGTAGCTGAGGGCGACCCGATCAGGACGGCGCTGCTCCCGACGGAGAGTACCCTGGCCGGCATCGGGGCCGCGCCGGCGAGACCGAAATCCGTCGTCGGTGGCAGCGTCACTCGGTGGCGGTGGCGCAGCGCCCACTTCTCCGCCTCGTAGTCCTCGTAGTCCGGCAGCGGAGCACGGACACCGCGTCGAGGTGGACAAAGGATCTCGGCGAGGGCGTCCTCGCACAGGGCGTGGATGCCGCCACCGCCTGACATGTCCATGTCAACGGCAACCCAACAAACCCCTTGGAACATTTGCGATCGCAAGGGAGCGCACGCCTATATTTATACGAGACTCTGTATATCCTTTGATCTCTCCGTGTAAAGTACGTGTCCCGGAGAGGATGGACACGGGTCTTACAAAAGATGTATATAAGAGCAACTCCAGCCGGCTGACCAAAGAAGCCCCTATCCATCCTTCTAGTCACTCTGGGCCAAAAATACCCTCCAATGAGATGACTACCTAAGTGACTAAAATTGGTAGGCCACCAAATTTTGGAGCAAAGCCCACAAATCTGGAGTCCCTCTATCCTCCCCCCATCCCCCCTCTCTCTCCCCACCCCCCGCCTGCACCCCTCGTCTCCCCGCGCCGCCGCCCTCGCCTCGTCCCCCACGCCGCCGCGGCGACGAGCCCGGCCTGGCGCCCGCGCTGGGGCTCCTCCGCAACATGGCCTCGTTCCGCTACATCGCTGAGATCGCCGCATCCGTCGGGTTCGCCGCGCACGTCGCTGCCGCGCTGGGCAGCGACCGGTCCGCCACCCGCGCCGAGGCAGCCCTGGCGCTCGCCGAGCTCAGCGGCAACATCGCGGAGGCGCCACGTCGCGGTCACCTCCTCCACCGTCACCCACCAGGCTGCCGGCGCAGTGGATGCCGGAGCTCGCCGCGGCGGAGGCGGAGGCGGCCGCGGCGGTGTACGGGTCCGAGCGCGAGGAGACGACGCCGCCAAGATCCATGGCGACCTCAACAAGCGGCGGAGGGAGCAAGGGAGGGGCCGGCTCTGAGCGCGTGCCTGCCGTCCGCCGCCGTGGGCCACGCCTCCGCCGGTGGCCCAGCCTATTCATCGACGGCGGACGCACCAAGCCCGGCGAGTGGGAGAAGACGTACCTCGACGTCCTGGGCATCTGCTGCACCGCCGAGGTCGCGCTCGTCGAGCGCCTCATCTCCCCAATCGACGGCGTCCGGGCCTATGGCGGCGGCGGCGGCGGTGCCGCTGGCGCCCGGTGGCCCAGCCCGTTCATCGCCTCCTCCTTCGCGCCGCTCCTCCCCCGCTCCGGTGGCCGGCGCTAGCGGCGGCCTGCGTCGGCTCCCAACCGGTGTTGCTCCGGGCGCTCACTGCGGCGGGGGAGCTCATCGCGGTGGCCGGCGCCGTCGCGCTGGGGAGCTACACTGAGGCCGTCGGCATCGTCTTCCTCTTCACCGCCGCCGTGGGCCGTGCCTCTGCAGCCCGCCCCCGCCGCCGCGGCGCACTGGAGTGAGACTGGGAGAGGGGGGAGAGAAGAGAGAGAGTGGGGAGAGAGGCAGTGGGGAGTGAGGCGTGGATGAGGTGGGAGATAGATGGCCCCACTAGTCATATGGATAGAGGCTTGTTTAGTCATTTGGGTTGGAGCACACATCTAATTTGATCCTCTAAATTTTAAAAATTGCCCCTTAAACTAAAATATAGAGGCACATTTTTAATCACTTCACTGGAGTTGCTCTAAGCGGCCGGTCTCCAGAGCCAAACTGCCAATTTTAGACCCAGAAGAAGAGGATTTTTGCAAAATTGTACGGGAAGAAGTGGAGCTCCGATAAACTCTGAACTCGACGTATGGGGGAAACATTTTCCCTGCAAAACGGTAAAATGTCCAAAATAAAATCCATGCCACAAAGGGTACAAAATCCCAACAAGCATGGCAACATATCCTATGCAAACTAACTTCGTATGCAAACTATGCAAACTTCCACCATAGCCGCTAGATTCTCATCCGATGACCACATAAAGAGGTAGGAAATTTTAACACTTAACCCCTCCCACCGTTAACTTTCGTAACCTAAAAATCCCTCCTAACCTCACCCTAACAATGTTTCCCCACGAGCGTGTCGCCGTGACCCCGGGCGTCGTATCGTCCGCCGCCCTCGAGTCGCCGCGGCCTGGGACGGATGCCCCCGCCACCGTTGCCCGGAATTCGAATGCGCCGACGCCATGGATCGTCGAGTCCAATACCGCTGTGTCGTGCATTTGAGCTAGGCGATGACCTCTGCTGGCGCGTGTACATCCGCGTCGCCGTCGCCGATGGCCTGCGGCCTCTCGCTGCGGTGCCCGGCCGGCCGGACCCTGCCTGCCCGGCGGCCGTCGTTCCGGTGTGGTGCTGGTGGATGGATTTTGATGCGTCCTGTTGTGTCCTTGCACGAGTTACATTTGGTCTCCCGATTCATGTCAGCGTTGTTTTCTGCAATGAAAGGCACGAGAGGCACTTGTGGCTGTGACGTCCGGTGTGGACTTGTTTGCCTTCGAGCTAGGCGACGACGTGCATGGCGATCCATGGCTAGGAGGCAGCATGCTGTGACGGATGCTGTGACGGATGCTGTGACGTGCATTGAACTCGGCGATCCACGGCGGTGGCGGCGTCCGGCCCCAGCTGCGGCAAGCCGGCAACTCGAGGGCGGCGCCACCCAGGTCGCGGCGATACGACGCGTCGCGGCGAAACGACGTTAGGGTGAGCTTTGGAGGGGCTTTTAGTTAGGAAAGCTAACGGTGGAAGGGTTCAAGTGCTAAAATTTTATACCTCTATACGTGGTCATCGGATGAGAATCCAGCGGTTCTAATATGAGTTTGCATAGTTTGCACACGAAGCTAGTTTGTATGGGATACGTTGCAGACAGATAAGGTACAGAGCACCATTATATTAAAGCAGCAATGCACATGAAGATCAGGCGATGCATATTACGTTCATGAGACAGATAAGACTGACACAACCTCGCAAAAAAAGAAAGAAAGATAAGGTACAGAGCACCATTATATTACGTTCATGCATATTAAAGCAGCAATGCACATGAAGATCAGGCGATGCATTGCAGCCATTCGACAGCGCGCACGACTGGATCTGGATATGCTTTCTGGCAGGAAGGGTACACGCAGCACAGCAAAGCCCTGTGCTTACGGCAAATGTCTGATTACGTGCACTACGCAGCTCGCTAGTATAGTACATATATATTAGTTAATAATATCTGCAAATCAAGATTCAAGATGCCGACTAGCTAGCAACCAACTTTGTTTTCCTGGGTCCGAGTCTCCAAGATTGATACGCGTCTCCCCCCACTCAAATACGAAGGCACATGACACGGCCAATCTGCGAGAAATCAGCTGCGTTGGTTACCAACGTTTAATTCGAAAGATACAACGGCGGGATGTTTATATATCTGCAACTCTGTTGCTGTCGTTCAAATGGCGTCCCCACTTTACGCGGAGCTCGCGCGGTTGGGAAGTACTTGACGAAGGCGCCTCGGCCGTTTGGCCCCGTTACTTCCTAGCACTTCCTATCATTAATATCCATCCCTTTGATCTTATTGTCATAAGAGACGTCGTTTATAGTCTATCTCTTTCTATATATGGAAAGTTAAGAAATTGCACCTGGTGCAACAGCTAATCGTGTGGCTTTAGAAGCCTGTGTACAAGCTCGTAGCGAAGGGCGTGATCTTGCTCGTGAAGGTAATGAAATTATCAAAGCAGCTTGCAAACGGAGTCCTGAACTAGTCGCAGCTTGTGAAGTATGGAAGGCGATCAAATTTGAGTTCGAGCCGGTGGATACCATAGATAAGTAGATAAAACTAGATGGCAACGTATCCCATGCAAACTAGCTTCGTGTGCAAACTATGCAAACTCATATTAGAACCGCTGGATTCTCATCCGATGACCACGTATAGAGGTATAAAATTTTAGCACTTAAACCCTTCCACCGTTAGCTTTCCTAACTAAAAGCCCCTCCAAAGCTCACCCTAACGTCGTTTCGCCGCGACGCGTCGTATCGCCGCGACCTGGGTGGCGCCGCCCTCGAGTTGCCGGCTTGCCGCAGCTGGGGCCGGACGCCGCCACCGCCGTGGATCGCCGAGTTCAATGCACGTCACAGCATCCGTCACAGCATCCGTCACAGCATGCTGCCTCCTAGCCATGGATCGCCATGCACGTCGTCGCCTAGCTCGAAGGCAAACAAGTCCACACCGGACGTCACAGCCACAAGTGCCTCTCGTGCCTTTCATTGCAGAAAACAACGCTGACATGAATCGGGAGACCAAATGTAACTCGTGCAAGGACACAACAGGACGCATCAAAATCCATCCACCAGCACCACACCGGAACGACGGCCGCCGGGCAGGCAGGGTCCGGCCGGCCGGGCACCGCAGCGAGAGGCCGCAGGCCATCGGCGACGGCGACGCGGATGTACACGCGCCAGCAGAGGTCATCGCCTAGCTCAAATGCACGACACAGCGGTATTGGACTCGACGATCCATGGCGTCGGCGCATTCGAATTCCGGGCAACGGTGGCGGGGGCATCCGTCCCAGGCCGCGGCGACTCGAGGGCGGCGGACGATACGACGCCCGGGGTCACGGCGACACGCTCGTGGGGAAACATTGTTAGGGTGAGGTTAGGAGGGATTTTTAGGTTACGAAAGTTAACGGTGGGAGGGGTTAAGTGTTAAAATTTCCTACCTCTTTATGTGGTCATCGGATGAGAATCTAGCGGCTATGGTGGAAGTTTGCATAGTTTGCATACGAAGTTAGTTTACATAGGATATGTTGCCAAACTAGATATAAAGAAGTTCTAAATAAAAGCAAAATAGAAAGAGAAAAAATCAGCTACAAAATGCAGTAATTCTTCTTTATTCTTCTAATTGATTGCAATTAAATTCGGCTCAATCTTTTTTGCCTGAAGGGCGGCAGCAACGGCGATGGACCAAGAAACTGCAAGCTATGCCGCGGCCCCCGAGAGCAGGTAGGGTATTCTGATCGAACTCTCGTGCTCTCCGCTCTGCTCGATCCAGTGCTGCGGGCCTGCATTGTTGTTTTGTTTTGCCACTGCCGCGTCTAGCGTGCGTGTGCCGGCCGGAGCAATGCGAATGCAAAGCTAGTGCATCGCGAGTAGCTTTCCCTTGATCGTCCCACTGTCCCAGCCTGAGGACTACACGTGGGTTGACGTTTTTTTGGTATCCGCATTACGTACGTGCTAGATCATATCTGCACTTCGATGATCTCTCATTCTCTTGCAGAAACTCGATTAGCTTTTGGTCAGATCTTGTGGACTGGGGATGCCTTGTTTCCTTATTTCGTAAGTAGATCATGTATGGAAAATCCCCGACGATTGAATTGGTCGTGATAATTTTCTGTTCAGCGTTTCTCGATTGATTGTGTACGTGTAGCTGCATGCAATTGATGAACAGACATCACGCGGTCGGTATGGACTGGTGCTGTACCACTGCTGCTGATGTAGTCTACAGTAGTAGATATCGTCTCACGTCAACTGGATCACGGCGTACAGCATAGTTCGTGTGCAATGTGTTGTGCGCCTTTTTTTTTCCCATCGGAGAGGATTGGGTGGTGAGCATTGACCATTGGGTGCCTTTACTGCTTACTGCCTATCTGGCCTTGTGCTACTACGAACATCTCATCAAGCTCATTTTCAGTCAGTCCAAGCTGCATGTTCCAGCTTATTTCTTCTTCATCATCTGTTCGAACTAAAGACAGTCAGACACTAGATGCCTTTGATGGTAGTTCTTCTGGCAAGCTAGATGCTAAGGGCCTGTTTAGATGCCGAATCCGGCTGCCCGATTTGGGCCTGCGGGACACTGCGCCGACTGACGCGCGTCAGTCGACGCACTGTAGCGTTTCGTTTGCATGTGCGAAAAATTGTCCAAAAATTGATTAATTAGGCTCAAAATGTTCGTCTCGCAGAGCACAACAAAACCGTGCAATTAGTTTTTGATTTCATCAATATTTAGTACTCCATACATATTATGACATTTTGATGTGATGGGGAATCTTCTTTTTGCATAGTAAATTTGGGAGGTGAATTTGGGATCTAAACAAGGCCTAAGCCCAAATCCAAGCTAGGGTGGCCAATGCGCTGCAGGAACAGGAGGAAGGACAGTATCCCATGCATCTGACAGCTCGTAGCAGACAGAGCCGATCATTGCACGAGATTCCGACACGTTCTCCACATGTACTGATGCATCTCCTCTCCTCCCTCTCCCTCTGCAGCCATTTTCCTAGTCAGCCGTCTTGCTTGTCTCTACGCTCCAGTAATGACACGCCACTGTGCATGGTCATCAGTTAACACTTGTCGCC
This sequence comes from Echinochloa phyllopogon, assembly GCA_033239725.1. NCBI lineage: Eukaryota > Viridiplantae > Streptophyta > Magnoliopsida > Poales > Poaceae > Echinochloa > Echinochloa phyllopogon. The sequence continues at coordinate 14,885,933 of BTCW01000003.1, read as the reverse complement.
TTCTGATCAATGCACTCGCCGTCCCAAAGGCCAAAGCATTGCCTGAAATTCTGAAAACCTGCCGCTCAAGATGCAGCCATGCAACCACCCCACAGCACAGTAGCAGCAGCTGCTGCAGCTACTAGTACCCAAGCCTTCAGCCACGGCCACTCACACTCAAGTCCCAACTCCCTCTTCCTAATTCCAAGCCAGAAGCCACACACGACACACACCGATCGATTTCTCACGGCGCATGCATCATGCATGTGAGGGGTTACACTGCGAGCAAACCACCCCCCCTGCAGAGAATCAGACATGAGATCGCGATGCGTTGGCTGCTGCAGTTTCCATTTGTACCACCGCTGACGCGCCCGCACAGTAGACGGATTAAAATGCCGTCCACTTTTTACCCCCTGAAATGGCGCCCTGCACGGGCCTTTAACTCACGGGGCACCCCCTGCGTCCCCCACACCCCCAAAAAGCGTGAGAGCGAATGCACCAGAGCTTGCAGTTTTCGAGCACTGTAGCTACCTGTCCTCCCCCTCGCCGCAGCCATCACCGTTCCGTGTATGACCTCCTCCCTGTAGTCCTGTAGAGTAGAGTGATCCAGCTCAAGTTACCCCATCCTCACACAGTCACCGTCCCGGCCGGCCGGCGACGAGGGGATGGAGTAAATTCGGTCTCGCACCTTTGGTTGGGTTCGCTTGTTTTGTTGCGGCGAAAATGTTTCGGCAGGAAATGCGGTTCGAGTCTCCGGCAGTCCAGCTTGTGGTTGTTGCATCGCACACTTGCACTCTGGCTTGGCATTCATCATCTGCTTCTGTGTCCTGCTTGTGGCGTGCAAGGCTAGTCTCTGCAAGCGTGTCTTGAGATCTTTACTGAGTGCTGGCAGTAATAAAGTCCATAAAGTTTTACCGGCCGGCCTGCGGGGCCGCAGTGCACGCGCCGCGCGCGGCTGCCCGTAACCCGCCTACAAAACGCTCGCCGTGTCGTCGTGTCACGATCATTCGCCGGGACTGAGCGGGCTACGGCTAGTCAGTCGGCTACCACCACCAGTCCGGTGCCGGTTGGCTTCGCGAGCTCACTGCGTGTGCCCATTCCTGAGCGCCCTTTGCTGCTGTACGATGAGCAGGGGGAAGGAGCAGCAGCGCGAGGCGGTGGCGGCGCCAGCGGCGGGCGTGGCTGGGCAGTGCCGCGGCGGTGGCGCGGCAGTGGCGGTGCCGAGGCGCGGGCGCTGGTTCGACGAGGAGCCGCCCACGACGACGGCGGCGGGGCGCGCGGGGTGGAGGTGCCGGTCGTGCGCGGCGGTGGCGATCGCGGACTGCGTCGCGCTGGGCTGCTGCCCGTGCGCGGTGGTCAGCCTGCTGGGGCTGGCGCTCGTCAAGGCGCCGCTCGTCGTGGGCCGCCGCTGCGCCGCCCGGCTCCGGAGCCGGCGCCGAGTTCTGAGGCACAAGAAGAGGGTGCGCGACGTCGCCGCGGCGACGGCCACGATCGCCACGGCGTGCGGCCGCGGCAAGGGCGCCAAGGCGGAGGCACCTCCGCCCGGCGCGGCCCGGACGACGGCGGACGCCCCCGCCAGCGCGGCGACCGCGGCGGCGTGCGCGCCGGCGCCGGCGATGGCGATGGCGCCGGACCAGGCCGAGGCGGAGCTGGCGTGGCTGGACGAGATGTACCGGGTGGGGCACTGGGGCTTCGGCCGCGCGTCCTTCTCGGGGAAGGACACCCCGTGACCGTGACAGCGCCGCCTGAAGCTATCCGCCAGCCGCACGAGTGCCGGCGGCCGCGCGCGGCGATGGGGAGCACGGTTGCCGATTGGTGCGCCGGGGGGCATGGCTGATGCTCTGATTTGATGTTTTTTCTTTGTAATAGGAGCGTAGTAGATTTCAGGTCGGGGGCTTGTCGGATGCACGGCACGTTTGGCGCCTAGCTTGGGCCCGGGCCTTTGGGTGTAGTCAAAAGTCAGGTCCGCCGCGGCCTGTGGAGAGCAGTGAGTGGTGGTTTGAGAGCTGAATGGGCTCTCTAGCTTGCACGGATCAGGATGTGTGTGTGAAGTGGCGTTTGTTTCGTGCGGAAGGGAAAAAAAGGTTTCTGTGGATGACTCGGGTCTTTTGTCCGTGGCATGTATGAGAGGGGCTTGTGGCTTGTCTACCTACAGGCTACAGTGCTTACCATTTCCCTTCAGTCTTTGCTGTAGTGATCTTATCTACAGTGGTTACCATTTTCAAACTACTAGTAAAATTTGTTGGAGAAATAGGCAATTTTATGATTAAATTCCGAACATAATAAAATATGACAAAAATAAAATATAGCATGCAAATCTACATACTAGTAATCATCAGCCGTGGTGACGAGTACCGTCGGGGCAACAACGATGTTGTTGACGGTGCGCAGCAACCGGCGTGACCTTAAGCAATCGTGTGGAGCGTTTTTTAAAAACCTTATTCGTCCTCTCCACAGGTTTCGAAGACCTGCCCTCCCTTTCGTCGGTAAACAGCGAGATAGAGGCAAATTCTAACTCAAACATACTTTCTTGGGAGTTCTCGCCTTGGGGTTTTTCGTATGTAGTAGTCTATGGTGTGTATTTTTCATGAAGAGTTGGTCCGTATTTATATGGTGGAAAACTCCACACTCTCGTCTATTAGCAATACGGTACTAATAGATGATGCACCCCTTCATCGTTAATGAGATTTTGAGATTTATTAGAGATTATTTAAATGGCCAGCTCATATATAAAAAATGAAGCACATCGGTGAAACATAGCCTCATTTAGTTCCCAAATTCCACCCATAAATTCCACTATGTAAAAAGAAGATTCTCATCACATCAAAATATTGACACATGCATAGAGTACTAAATGTAGATAAAATTTAAAACTAATTGTGCAGTTTTGTTGTACTTTGCGAGACGAATATTTTAAGCCTAATTAATTATTGTTTGGACAATTATTCACAAATACAAACGAAATGCTACATTAACGTTATATTGGTAAAGCCCCAACTTTTAACACTCAAAATTGGAAACTAAACAAGACCATAATTTCACTACGAGTGCCCTACTAGTGTCAGTACAGAGTACAGAGGTCAATGCACTTTTCCAACACGTACAGATGAATAAATACAGGACAAGAGATATGAGCCTCGGCCCAAGGCAGCAGACAGAGACACTCCACGATTTGGGCCCGTTAGCTTGAGGGCCAACTATAGGATTCTAGGTCAACCAGATAGCCTTCTGTTCCTCTTCTCCCATTCATGTAATCATGTGTACCGAAATATCTTACGAAACAAGCAAACTAGTCTTAAAATGTTACTAACCCCCCAGCAGCACACGTGCGAAGGGGATGCGATGCCAGTATGCCACCGTGCAACGCTAGGAAAAACATACTTTACTGAAAACGAAGCATATTAACGGGCAGCATGGCGTCAAGCACACGCCATTATTTCCAAAAAAGAAGTGCACGCCATATACAACTGAAACATTATAAGCACGCGTGAAAACTCTAGTGGCATTTACAATCACCATTAGAAAGAAAAATAGCACACAAAAATCACACTTACAAAGGCAAAGCCAGTTCTGCTACTAGCCAAACATACCAGTGATGAGTTCACCTCCTGATGCTGCTCCAACAAACTCAGCGCAAGCCCGTTGATCCCGGCGGTAGGTAAACGATGTGCAAGTGTGCCAAAAGCCTACGAGGAACAGTGCAAAAAGGATGAGAAAAGCACATGGGTCGAATCCTTTCCAAACCATTTCGACTGCACTCCACTGGAATACTTGCTGCTGGCCAGCTTGCATTCTATCATTCCCGGCCTCCCACTCGATCGCCAGCATCTCGCCTCCTCCCAACGCCCGCCACGTGTCACCGTACTCCTCCGGGCCCGCTTACCGACCGGCCACCGCAGCTCACGTCTCCCACTGACAAGCGGACCGGGGCTTAGAAGGGGCCCACCAGCCGGTTGTAAACGCGGCTTGCGTGGTGCGACGACGCGCAAACCGCCCGTGGCCCGCCGCTGCCTTCCCGCGGGCGCGCTCATCTGCCGCTCCGCCCGGCCTTTATTTCCCCGCGCCCCCGGCCAGCTCAGGCGCCAGACGAACTCCACCACCGAACCCAAGTGGCCATGGCCGAAAGCGACCGCCGCCACCTTCTGGAACCCCCCGTCGCAGCAGCGACGGCGACGGTGACCACCAGTGCTTGTGCTTCCTCCTCCCGTCACGAGAGCGACGAGGAGGAGGAGGACGACGAGGGCTTCACCTTCGCCGCCGTCCCGCGTCTGGCTGCCGGTGGCGCGTTCCCCGGCGGCCGCATCGGCCCCGTGTACCCCGTCTTCGGCCGCCCGCGGTCGCCGCCGCTGCGGGAGCAGGAAGATCTGGGCACGGTCACCGCGCTGGTGCCTTTGGGGCAGCTCCTCCTGGCGGAGCGGGGCGCGCGGTCGGGGCAGACCGCGGACGACGGCGGCGGCGGGCTTGACGGGGGTGCCCGCGGAGACGTACTGCCTGTGGTCTCCCGGGGCTTCGCCGCCGGCGCCGGGATCTCAGTCGCCGCCGTCGTCGTCCCCGGCGCGCTGCCGTAAGAGCGGCTCCACGGGCTCGGTCCTCCGGTGGTGCCAGCGGGACGTCGGGCGGAGCCACAGCGACGGCAAGGAGAAGTTCGTGTTCCTGGACGCGAGCTCCGAGCGCAGCGCCGGCGGGGGCCATTGCTGGATGAACCACGGGAGGGGAGGCGGGAAAGGAGGCAGCGGCAGCGACGGCCGGAAGTCGACGTTCCTCCCGTACAAGCAGGATCTCGTCGGGTTCTTTGCCAACGCCGGCGCGCTCCGGCGGAGCTACCTCCCTTTCTGACGCAGCGCATGTATCGCGTCATGTTGTCATTACAGCTGTGACTATAGCGTGCGTATTAATTAGTGCTTAGCTTAAGTTGATTTTACTACTACTATTGATTAGCAGAATTAAAGAAGTGTAACCGAGCTCTGTACAGTTGTTGTCAGTCATACCTGGTTAGCTGGATTCAAATTGATTTTTCAGGAAAACACTGAACAAAGGATAAATATTTGAAGTTTTCACACATTCTCTCTGCAAATGAATGGCAGAAATATCTCAGCGGTAAGTACGGTTTAATTGACACACTCGAACAGCAGTAGAGCAAAAACAAATCCCAACCGTAGTGTACTTTTGGCTAAATTATTACAGCTTAAAGAAACTTCAACTCCATGGAATTGGTCATCCTGCATACATATCGCATAGCCTTTCAACAGTTCCATATTCTTGGAGACTTGGAGTTGCTACTCTTCATGGGGATTTAACATCCTCTTCTTCTTTTTTGGCGGCTGAGCCCAAGAAATTTTGGACCCAACAGAATGGAATGGGCTGGGCTGTAACATGGAGCTGGATTATACTGTAGCTGTGATTTGGAGGCCCAACAGTAGTAGTCAGGAAACAAATGCGTACTGCAGAAACTCGTTATTCAGTGATACTCTGTTAAAAAAACACCTATAACCACGTGCTTGGAATAGCATACCGCCGTCTCCTCACACGCACGAAAATCTTGAGACGGACATATTTATATTTATATAGAATAGCTAATGTATAGTGTTGAGATGAGCCGCGTACTTTTTTCTCATCATATAGTAATGAACCGTGTACCTATCTCAACCCCTTTGCAGCAAGCTTGCACTAAGGTAGTGTTTGGTTATGGTGTTTGTAACGTAATCTGATAACGCCGGTAAATCTATTACCTTAGAACCCGTTTGTTTCGACGATGGCTGTAAACGCTTCCCACGTAATCGGATACCACCGTATATAATCTTGTTACCGCTCCCATTCCGGCGCAATCAGACTGCTAGCTACTCCTGTTTCCCCGGTCCCCCACCCGCATGGATGCTACGTCGATTTCTGCGGGCTGCTCCGCCGTGCTTGATCGCCGCATGGACCAGATGCACAACTCCTGATAACCGATACCGTTACAAGCTCAAACCAAACAAATCTCGTTTTGGCTCATTCCCCTCCTATTCCTGCTGTGATGTGATAACGTTACCGTTTGCGTTTGCAGTGGTGGAAGATGTTCCAGATTAATTCTCTTGCAACTTTACAAATGTTTCGCCATATTTACCACGTTTTACGTAGGATTTTCAATCGTGAAGATAGGGAAAATAAAAAAAACGGTCGGCGCGCGTTCTGCAGGTGGGCGGCCGGCAGCCATTTGCGGATTGCCCCACGCGCTGTTTATCATCGTCACCCTCCCCCTCCCCTCCCCTACCCACTACAACCTCGGCCACGTCGGCATCTCACTTTCAGAACCTGATCCAACCCGATGCTGATCCGATCGTGCCGCTCGTACTCCCCCTTTCGCCAACCAAAGCGCGTAACCACGCCACAGGCGCCACACACGCCCATCCAAAGATGCCCGATGCTGTGATCAGCGGCCAAGATTATCCCATCAGCTAGCAAAAGGTCCGTGCGTCGATCGCCGCGTATAAAAGCAAGCCCGTGGCGCAGTGGAGTAACCCAGCCAGGCAGCCACCGCACCGCACCATGGGACGCGCCAGTGGCCCGAGTCCGAGTACGGAGACCGAAAGCGAGCAGTAGCGCGAGCGCGAGATCATGGACCACGACGACTTCACCTTCGCCGCCGTCGCGCCGCCTCTTCTGGCTGCAGGCGGCGGCGGTGTCTTCCCCAGCGGTCGCTTGGGCCCACTGTACCCGGTCTTCGGCCGGCCGAGGTCCCCGCCTCGGCTTGCTCCGGCGGAGCCGAAGACAGCCACGGCACGGGTGCCGCTAGGACGGCTGCTGCTGGTGGACAGGGAGCCGGCGCCGCCGGTGCAGCCGCCGCCCGCGGACGACGACCTCGACTCGGTGCCGGCGGAGATGTACTGCCCGTGGTCTCCCGGGTGGTCGGCGGCGGCGGCGTCCCCGGCGCGGTGCAAGAAGAGCGGCTCGACGGGGTCGCTCCTCCGGTGGCGGCCGCGGCTCGTCGGGCGGAGCCAGAGCGACGGCAAGGAGAAGTTCGTGTTCCTGAACGCCAGCGCCGCCTCCGGCCGCAAGGCGGGGAGGGTCGGTGAGATCGCCGGCGGTGGCCACGCCTGGAGCTACTACGCGAAGGGAGGCGGCGCGGTCGGCAATGGCGCGCGCCGGAGGTCGTTCCTGCCGTACAAGCAGGAGCTCGTCGGGCTGTTCGCCAACGCCGCCGTGTTCCGCCGGAGCTACCACCCGTTCTGACGAAGCGCACGCACCCCCGGCGTGGTTCTATCTTATCTGAACACGTAGAGTTATCAAGTTGGTATGATATATTGATCCTGTGATTGATTGGTAACTTTTGCAGTTTTGCTTGGTTTGTTAATTTGTTGGTAAACATCAGTTTATGATTATCAGTGTAACAGAGCTTGTAGGCTGTAGCAGGCCAGCGGTGCAGTGTGTTATATATGTGCACACTCCGTTCCTTTTGCTGGTACCAAGTTGGTATGATATATTGCTCCTGTGATTGATTGGTAACTTTTGCTTGTTTGTTTGTTTGTTGGTAATCATCGGTTTATCATCACAGCAGTGTAATGCTTGTAGGCTGTAGCCAGGCCAACGGTTCAGTGCGTTATGTGCACCCTCCGTTTCATTGTAGCACAGAGGTATTTTGGATTATGGAACGTGATCTACTATGAGACTGTTCAAAATTACGGTTTTCTTTACTTTGCTGGCGCGCGATCGATGTTCTATCATCTGATTCATGACTCGTGCTTGGTGTAAGCTCGTACCTACCTGATCGTTGTCCTGATGCTACATGCCTACATGACGTACGCATTAGTCTAGCTACATCATATTTCCTCATAGCACAGGACACATCCAGGAGCCGTGAGCAGGAAATCACTCCATCAAAATTAAACACAATTTCCTCATGTAGATCAGACGATCTGAACCAGCCAGGGAATATACTGCACCTTCCTTCAAACGGAAGTTCACCTTTCTCCCGCAAGGACGCTTCGAGTTCGAACTCAGTTGGTGTCGATCATACAAACAAAGTAAAAAAGGCAGCGTCGTTTTCCATAGCCTGCACCAACCCTCTTTCGTTTCCCAAGCTTTACTCCTCGGATTAGTGGCGCTAACAATCTGGTGCGTGCCATGATGCATCCACGTCCGCCTTAACTACGCTGTACCACCGCCTGGCCTGACCAAGTTTCTTCGTCGAAGCGGCCAGGCACAGCACGTCTGCACTAGTACCCCTTCAGCTTGCACTGACCTTTCGCAAACGACAAAACAAACCACGGCCATTAGCCGTATGGTAGGATCTAGCAGTAGCCGCTGATGAGAGTGATTATATAGCTAGCTAAGCTAGCTCGCACATCCGTACGTGTTCCTTCCGGTCTACGGCGCGTAATGCTGCCCGACGATGATGTATATCTCGGGCATTAATTTAGGTGGAGGCTTGATTAGGAAGCCGGGTTAGTATGGTGGCGAAGGGCTTAGCCGGGGGTTAATGCGAAGCAGACCCGGCACGCGACCGAAAGGGATGGGAGTAGTGTGACCTGGATACGTTGCGTCACCGATTTATTCATGGCGTGGTGTGTTCGTCTGCTTTCGGACAACAACTGTGCTGGTTCTGGAGGGCAGGCAGGGGATTGACCTTGACCTTGATTAGATGCTGCCGTGCATGCAATTGATCAGCGCCCACCATTGTTTATTGCAGTGCTTAACACCGCGTATTAAGCTGGGTCAATCGGGTCTCCTGGAACGCAGATGATATCGTGCTGCTGCTGTTGTTAAATTAGAGAAGAGAAATGGATCTGTAGCGAAGAAGAGAAAGGGGATGCAAAACTTTAGCAGAGGGGTACGAGATGATGCAATGCTCGATGTGAATCGTCGCCGTTTTGAGAGGGTAAAACTCAGCGTGTGCTCCGGTCAAACGCTACTACATCAGCTGTGTGCGTTCACTCACTTTCACAGTTTCACTGTCAGTGTCATGTAGTCTCTTTATATAGATAATTTGAACCCAAATCACCTTTGCCTTTAGTTATTCGGCTACAGAAAGCGAGTTGCTCGGTTCTCTCAAGCAGGCCGTCAGTAACATAAAAATCATGAAAGCATTGCCCCGGCGACCCAAGCTAGATCCACACCGCGTGACTTGTCATAGGCACTTGCTGTTTAGTCCTTTCTTTGTGTCCATATCCTTTTCGGTCGCTATTTTCGATATTTCCAATTGTAACATCTTAGCAAGCAAACGTGATCAGGACACTTTCCCGAACTTTTATCGATAGCCATGGTGTAGATTGTAACGAAACATCCCCTTCAGTTCTCTCCCTTTCTGAAACTGTATGGGTTTCTGAATTCCACGACAAGCTCTAGATATGTAGGACGGTAACCCGAGCAATATATGGCTCGTCAGAGCACATCCATCACATTGATCGCTGCAGTGTTCCAGGCCACGCCTAGGATTGCAACGATGGCACTTGTTCCAGCAAAAGTCAGCAGCACATGTTTTGGTCAAAAAGGTTTAGGTGATCTGTGATATCAGTAAGTTCATCGAGCTGCAGTTCCCTTCTCTAGATGGTCCCTTGATTAACACAGTATTAATATGGTAGGCCATCTCAGAACTGTAGGATGTATACATGCTCTAGCACAGACAGATATGTCGTGTATGATGTATGGCACATCTGTATTGAAGCGACCGGAGAAAAAACAAGCATGATAGCAGGTAACTTGGACAAATTTTTACACCAGACCAGAGATAGTTAGATTTACAAGCATGAATTATGTACAATGAATCCCGTGGTAGGCGAAAATGCTAACGCCTGGTATATTTGGGTCTCTGCACCTAAAGTGAGCAAATGATACAGAAGAACTTGGTTTCCTATGATTCATCTGGCTTTGGTTCAAGGATCACAGGGATCTTCTCTTTCTGGTCACCACGCAAAACTTCCACGGTCACCTTCAACACCATGAAACTCAGTATCTCAGCAACTATAAAAAATAACATGTTTCTTCTTTTGTAAACACAGGTCAAAGCTTACCGTTTCCCCAACTTTACACTGATCCAATATTCGGTACAAGTCGCTTCCATTTGTTACCTTTGTGCCATTCACAGAGGTAATTATATCCCCCAGGATAAGTCGACCATAGGCGTCTCGTTTGGTTGATTGCAGACCCTGGCAAACAACATTAGCAGTACAACTTTTAGCCACAGTAGCACTAAGGTGCAAACACAGGTTCCAAAAATGCATTATGTTAGACAAAAGGCGCAGAAAAAGGAAAGCTGCTTTCAAATAGCTTTTCAAGTCCATTTTATTTTCTAGGTTGTCCTTGGTTCTTATGAAACACACAGGAAAGTCAACGGAAGCCATAAATGTTTCCCCATCCCATGGTTGTATGGTAACTGTGCCTTGACCATGAATAACAAAAAGAATATTGTCTATGACTCAAAAGCAGAACTGAAGTATTTTCAAGTTGAGTATTTCCCCAAGATTAGACAATGGCTAGAAACTGTCTTGTAATTTCCCCTTTTCTTTCTTGATTTACTTCTTGTAAACTTTTTACCCAATAGATACATTCAGTAAGGGTGTGCCCCTCCTGTTGCTTCAAAAAGTTTAGTTCTTTCTGAATTCCAGGAAACACAGAAAACTTCTTACCGCTTTGCCAGCTGGTCCATTTGGAGGAGCATCCAAGACAAGCACTCCACTTAATCCAAGCTGCTCTACAGATTGATCAGGGGCAAATTTTATTCCCAAAATAGGTCTTGTCACCTTACCAAATTTTATAAGTTGATCCACAATGCCGCCAACCTGAAAATAGGCATTATTTATGTTATTGTCAAAATATGTCGTTTCAATGTTAGGAAGAATGGAAGAGAATAGAAAAATATGAACCAATGAACTGACTTGAGTGAACTACTACTGCAACAGATTTTGGGAAACTGGAGTAAAATTGTACATACCGTATCAACTGGAATGGAAAACCCAACACCAGATGATGCTCCTGAAGGTGAGTATATAGCAGTGTTTACCCCTATCAAGTTTCCCGAACTATCAAGGAGTGGACCACCACTGTTACCAGGGTTGATTGCAGCATCAGTCTGTATCACATCTTGTATAGGACGTCCTGTGGCAGCTGAACTGATTTCTCTACGCAGTCCACTAGGGGAATCAGCAGAAACAGCAAAACAGAGTCTCAGTGTTTTCTGATATGAATCAACCAAAGATGAATCAGCTTAAGGAATAATGCTCCACCTGATAACACCAGTTGTAAGAGTGTGGTCAAGGCCAAACTGCAAACACACAAAAAAATATTAATACTGCAGGGAAATAAGTAACCAGTCAATATACTCATAATTAAAAGAACTCACTATAATCAGTGATGCTCAATAATTTTCCTAACAAAGTAAAGATAAGACTTTTCCATTCAGGATATTTTTTTTTGTCAAACTTTGATCTGCAGACACATACATAATACACCACCACAGATATTTTCTTTTGTATAATCATATTATAGTTTGGCGCAACTCTATCTGGTATCATTATATTGTTTGTTGCAACTCTATCTAGTATGCTATTACATTTAAATGCTACTCCTCGCGTTCCAAATTACTATTCTCAACGTTTGACCATTCGTCTTATTCAAAAATTTAGTCTAAATATACGAAAAGCTAAGCCATACTTATATGTGATGATAAAGTAAGTCAGAAACAAAATAAATGATACTTGTATAATTTTTTGAATAAGAAAAGTCAAACATTGTGCAAAAAAAGTCAACAACGAATAGTAATTTGGAACAGAGGTAGTACCTAATAACATATTCGTGAAACAGAAACAACAGTTCGTATTTGCAATTGTTATAGAATGGATCAAGAATTCAAAGTCAATATAAGAAAAACTATCAAGTTAGAACACTAAACAGTAGCTTTAAGATAAGACATCTAGTTCTAAGCTACAAATCAACCGTCATGTACACGTAATCTCATTATATTATAAGTGATACAACAACAACAACAAAAAAAGGTGTTCTAAGCACTCACTGGGTTTCCAATGGCATATACTTTCTGACCAACCAGTAGGTCTGCTGACACGCCAACTGGTATAGGTCTTAGTTTATCCGTTGGTGCTTTGATACGCAAAACAGCAACGTCCTTGTCTTGGTCATATCCAACAATTTGTGCTTCATACACTGACTGATCAGCAAGTGTGACCCTGTATAAAACTATCAGTGGTAACTTCACTTTGGCAACATGCATCAATGGATCATCATCCACAAAATATTCAAAATAACAAATAAAAAATAGAAGGTGTTGATGCTTTGTTCTATACATGTATCTAAGTCAAGACCATTTGGCAATAACAGGGTGATGGACACAGCTGCAGGGCATGACCAACTAACATGCAAATGTGGTTTAACAGCATAGTTTACGCGATCTTATCTTGAAGCATTAAGTCTTTGGCACTAAAAATTACTCAAGTGTAGCATTAAGTATAACCTGGAAATGGAACACAAATAATTTCTAGATTAAATACTTTATATTCAAAAAAATTTGTATGAATGCGGGTGCATTTAGTCTTCCATAACTTTTAACAACTAGATAGTGAAGTTGTGGAACATGTGTCTCTTGCTTCTGCTACACTAAACTGTCGATCTTTGGACATACTACTTATGCCCCAACCAGGTCTTCTAGGGAGCCAAAATCGATAATGAACCATTGCTGGGCCCTGTTGTAGTTTGCTGGACTATTGTCAATCAGTAATTGCGCTGCCCCAGCTTAGCAACAACACGTTGCAGTACTACAACCCCTTTCCCCATTCGTCCATTTCCAATTATTGCAAGTCTAGAGCATATTTTAATGAAGCTTCAGCGACCTGCGATCCCAATGTTTAGTACAAATGACACGCTTTAAGCCTAGCACAATCGATCTAAAGAAACGTAGTAGAAAAACATCCGGCCCTCTGGAAACCAACCTGAGGTCCGACGCGCCACGGATGACATGGAAATTGGTGACGATGTGGCCGCTCTTATCCCAGACAAACCCCGACCCGGACCCCTGCGGCACCTCGAGCACGTCGAGCGTGAACGCGTCCTGCCTGCAGCACATCGAAGAAATTGAAGTCCCCACATCCTCTGCATCAAGAGCTCAGGACACCGACACACCAAGCACAAGCAGTGAAGCAGAGGCCACTGAACGGAGTGGTGGCCTACCTCACGGCGAGGTTGGTGATGTAGACGACGGAGGGCGTGTTCTCCTGGAAGAGGCGCACTGTGGCGAGCTCGTCCGCCTGCAGCTTCCGCGGCGTGGCGACCACGAACGCGGAGGCCGCGCCGGCGTCGCCGAGGATCAGCGCCGCGGAGGCGAGCGCGACGACGAGGGAGCCCGCGGCCGACGACAGCAGCCGCCCCGCCGCCTCGGCGGGGGCCAGCTCGCCGAGCCGCCGCGACCACGGCCACGGCGAGGGCGCGGGCGAAGGGAGAGCGGGGGAGCGGGAGGAGGGATATGCGGGCGCGGGCTTGGTGGCCGCGGCGCACGCGAGGTGCCTGAGGAAATGGCGCGGGCGGCGGGGCGGGGGGCACGGGGAGAGGAAGCAGGCGGTGGCAGAGGAGGCGGCGGCGGCGGCGGCCATCTGGTCGCGCTTGTGCGGGAGGGGGAAGCGGAGCGAGCGCAGCCGCGGACGGCAACGGAATGGGGTGTGTTGGAGACTTGGAGTTGGACGATGAGTGGATGCGCTGCGTCGCGGCCTGGTTTGGTTTGGTTGCTTGCTTGGCGCTTTGCTAGTTGCTACTGGTTGGTCTCCTCCCAAATTTTGGTTTTCGTTTCGGGTCGAGCTGCTTCGGGTCGGAGCTTCCCCTTCCCGTGGTCCATGATGGCGGATGCTTCTCGACGTCTCAGGCAGGCCGTGTTCCAAGGAGATTACGAAAACCACGTGACAATGTTGTGCCAGTACGAATACTTCAGGGTGGTGACAGTCGGCCGGTCCATATGTTTGTTGCAGAGTTATTGCAGCATGTGATCGGTTTGAGGTGGAGCTAGATTTTCACCGTTCATAAGTTAGCAAATATGGAGTAGTAGACTATAGTAGCAATTCGACGTATAATCTGTGCACTCCATTCATTAGGTTGTGAGGCTACAAATGCTACCTGTAAACTGGGACATATGCTACCGTTCAGGTTTTTGCGATGCAGGGAGTTATGCCACGGTTCATATTCAGTACAAGTAGAGCAGAATGCTGCGGAGGGCCACAATATAATACACGAACCTCCAAAAGATTTGGAGTAGTTGGCAGCTAGTTGCCCCGTTCGCCTGGATGGTTTCCAGCACCAGTCAGCAGTGTTTTTCTCTAAATAAAAAACCAGCGCCAATCATCAGCCACCAGCCAAACGAACAGGGCGAGTATGAGCTATCGTTTCCACGTTGCAGAAGTCTGATTAAAGCATAATCAATTAATCATGCTAATTATAATTCTCTTTTTGAATAAAACAAATTACAATTCCAGTATTATCGTCTTTTAGAAGCGGGGAGACTTTATCCTTGAGGAGACCACCTGGGCTGCCCAAACAATAGAGCAAATGGTCTGGCCTGATTTCCCTTCGGTCATTCAGTGGGCGCAATTGGCCCAGCATTCTTCTTGACCGGCAAGAAAGCCTCTCAACCCAGTCATCCGCTCCCACCCCCTGGGCCCTGGGGCTACAAGAATCGAAAGGGGAAAATCTCACAGCCCGCAAGTTTGCCAATCGCAACGGCCCCACGTCGTCTTCCTTCTCTCTTCCGCCCCCATCCCCCGGCCGCCAGTTCGCCGCTCCAACCACCCCTCCGCTCCCTCGCTCTCCAGTTGGGCACCCATGGCTCCGCGGCGGTCCTGGGCGGATCTCACCATCGACCTCGTCGCCGGGATCGCCGCTCGCGTGCCGTGCCTCGCCGACCGCGTCCACGCTGCCTGGGCGTGCCGCACCTGGTGCGAAGGCGTGCTGCTGGAGCTGGACCCTCCCCCGCCCCAGCTCCCGTGGCTCCTCCGCCCGTTCCGAAGCCCCCGTGATCTCAAGCGCGACGGCATCCCCAGGGCGCTCTTCTTCTGCGTCCTCTGCGACCGCATCCACTGCGCCGCCGTCCCGGACTACACGCGCGGCGCGCGCTTCTTCGGCGCGTACCCCGGGGGCTGGCTCTTCCTCGCCTACGGCCAGAACTTCGGCCACGGGCTGGTCAACCTCCGCACCCACGAGTGGCTCGAGCTCCCCGACCACATCGCATGGAATGGATTCTTGTTGCAGCCGGCTCCCATGTTCATCCGCGCCGCCACCCTCTCGGCCCCGCCGCTCCCGCGGCAGGGATGCGTCGCCGCCGCCATCGTCACGTTCACGATTGTTACTCCGGCGGGCTTCTACTTTACGTCGCTTATTACGTTCTGGCGCATGGGGAGCCGGGTGGCCTCCTGCGCGTGGGAGATGAACGCCGAGGACGTCATATACCACAACGGCGCCTTCCATTTCCTCAACCGGCAAGGGGATTATCTGGTCGTCTGCACTCCGCAATTCCAAAATGAAGCGCCTCTGGAACACCTGCAGGTGCGGGCTGAGATCCGGATGCTGCCGATCCATGTGCCGCACGACGGCGCTCGCTACCTCGTCGAGTGCCGCGGCGAGCTTCTGATGGTCTTGCGACTTCAGCCTCCTCAACAGGCGACGTTGGCGTTCAGGGTGTTCCGGTTTCGGATGACGCAAAACCATGATCCGTACGACTGGAGCGAACTGCCCGCGCTGGATGGCCGGATGCTGTTCGTCGGGCGCGGCTGCTCTAGATCCTTCGAGGCGGCTCATTTCCCCGGATCTCAGGAAGGCGTCTACTTCTTGGATGACGGGAATTTCCACGAGCCGCCGATGATATGGGGCGGGCACGTTCTGGGGTCATACGGCCGCTGCAACAACGGTGTCTGTTCTGGGCCGCCTGATCACGCTGTCCGCCGCTGGTTCCCGGAGCAACACCCATCGACCTACTCGTCTCCAGTTTGGTTTTTCCATTGAGACCACCAACAGCAGGTTTGATTTGGCAACTCCAATGGTGCTGGATTCCTCCGTTCTTTCATGATGCTACTACGTGCTGTGCTTGATTTGCTGCCATCGATGATTGCTGCCGTGCTATCTGTGTGTACAACACTACAACGGATGTCTGATCATGATGTTCAGCAGTACAATCTTGAGTTCTGAAACAGAAGTTGTCGCTTGGAAATGAAACCTTTATTGTCGTTCTTCAATTTCTGTATCATCTGTCTTGTAAGCAGTTATTTCTGAATACTATTGTCAAATGCAAGTTTGGTTTGGGAAAACCTTAATTGGTTTGTGTTCAAGACACTGAGATGCGATTCTACAGTTCTACATAAGCTCTTGTTGAATAGATGATTCAGTTGAAGACATGGTTCAGCGTGTCTATGTGATGCATGTATGCACTTTTTACAGTAATCTTGGTTTTGCTGCGTTGTTTGGCCTGATTTTTCTGTCTTGCTTTTGAGCAATATTTTCACTCTAGTAAAATAACTGAAATATCTGGATGCAGTAGCATCGGTCCTACTTTCCATGCAGATGCAATTGAAATCACTTATAGTCCAGTTGTTGAACCGTTTCAACTCTTCAGTACTTTGAGATTTCACTTTCCCAGTTTATAACAGCCCTGACAATTGACATTATATAGCAGCCCTGAGGGCAACATGATCGTCTTGTTCCATAATTGATGTTCTTAGTTTTTTTTGGCGTGATGTTATATGTAGGAATCTAGATCATTATCTAGCTAGTTAGATCCGCTTGATTGAACGAATAGGATTATTGGTGAAACACTGAAGCTCAGATGTGGTTCCGTAGCTCACACATTTGCATATGGGGCCGAGGCAGCTTAGTCTTTTCAGTTGCCAACGACAGCAGCTGCTCTGCTTGTCTCAGCGTAACCTTGAGCCCTTGACAGTGAAGGGGTTGTGAGGAGGGCTCGGAAGCGAGATGCGGCTGTCATTCTTCCTCTGATCCGTGCAAGACTGTGGATGTTTTCGACGGCTCAAGTTTGCATTCAGACAAAATTGCGAAGGATGCTTCCCGTGGATCACCGCCGCAAGAACAAATCACTCGACGTCTCAACTTTTGTGCTGCTGGTGTGCCTTTACGAATACTTTGATTGAGTCAGGCTGGTGACAGTCGCCTGTCCATACATTGCAGAGTCATTACAGCTTGTGTCGGTTTTATGTTGAACTGGATTCCCATCGTTCCAAAGGTTAGCACTTCGGAAGATAATCTGTGCAAGGCTACATGTTATTACTTTCGAGATTTCTGGGATGGGTGTAGTTGGGTCACAGCTCTAGTTCCCTGACAGGAATGCAAATATATATAGTCGTTACTCCGTAGATTATATCGTATACTGCCACAGTAAGCCTTGTCATTTGATCGGAGGCAGTTCGCGCTTAAGGCATGTTTTGTCTGTGCTCAAGTTTGCCCTGCCCAAAGTTGGCCATGTCCAAATCGTTCTTAATGTTTGTTCCTGCCAATACTTTGTTTTTTTCGCTCATATGGTTACAGGAACCTACAGATTTTTCAGATTGTAGCAGCCTTAGTGTAAATCATGCATGTACTACAGGGATGAATACATCATTGCCATCTGACATGCCTGCTTGACCAGACGGATCTAGCGCTTGGACGGGGACTATATGGGCTGCTTACAGGCTCAAGAAGCAAGAACTGGCCTAAACTAACAACTGATGGCCAGCCCATTTTTTCCCAAGTATCCGACGAGGCCTGGCCTTCTTGACCGGCAAGAAAGCCTTGCAGGAACGGCTTCCGCTTCCGCCCCCCGGCCTACAAGAAGCGAAAGGGAATCTCACAGCCGGCAAGTTCGCAACGGCCTCCTCGTCTTCTTCCTCCCTCTTCCGCTCCCATCCACCGGTCCGCCGCCCCAAATCTCCAATCACCCCTCCGCTCCCGTGCTCTCCCGTACGGCGCCCATGGCTGCGCAGCGGTCCTGGGCGGATCTCAATCCCCATCTCATCGCCGAGATCGTCCGTCGCGTGCCGTGCCTCGACGATCGCGTGCGCGCTGCCAGGGGGTGCCACGCCTGGTGCGAAGGCGTGCTGCTGGACCCGCGCCCGCCGCAGCTCCCGTGGCTCCTCCGCCCGTACAGGAGATCCGCCGCTCTCCCGCCCAACGCCACCCGCAAGGCGTCCTTCTTCTGCGTCGTCTGCAACCGCACCCACTGCGTCACCGTCCCGCGTTGCACGGGCCGCGCGCGCTTCTTCGGCGCGTACCCCCGGGGCTGGCTCTTCCTCGCCTACGGCCAGAGCTGCGGCCACGGGCTGATCAACCTCCGCACCCACGAGTACCTCGACCTCCCCGACGACATCGCCTGGGACGGGTATGGAGGGGAGCCGCGACACCCCATGTTCATCCTCGCCGCCACCCTCTCTGGCCCGCCGGTCCCGGGCGAAGGATGCGTCGGCGCCGCAATCGTCTTGATTCTGTTAGATCCGTGGAGTCTGTAATACATTGTAGATGTGCATCTGGGTGTGTGTTCATGCATATGTGCTGTGTGTTGTATGTGAAAGAGAGGGGATCGAGTTCATACCATCCCCGCCGGTCGCGGCAGCTCCTGTCGCCATGGCCGGTTCTGTTGGTGAAGATCTGCTCAAGGCAGCGTCGCGCAGTGCAGGCGTAGATGTAGGTCGAGGTAGCAGGTCGCGCCGGCCCTCTGGTCGCCAACGGCACTGGCCCGGGGCGGCGACGGAGTACGGCGATGACGTCGTGGCGGCGGTGGCGGGTCTTCCCGTCACTGCCCGCGCTAACCCTAGATCGTATAGGTGTGTCGGTGGGTCGTGGCGGCTCAGGTGAACCTCGTAACTTGAGTCGGCAGCCCCCACCTTTCTTTATAGCGCGGGGTGACAGGGGCCCTCCAACCATGTAGGATTGGGCGCCCCCGATCAGGGCGCGGACTGGATCAGGCCCACGGCCTTTGGGCCGTGTGGGCCGGGAGATCAACCTAACAATCTCCCCTTTGATCTCACAATCGCTTTTCTTTTACTTTTACAATTTTCCTTATTCCATCCTAGATTTGTGCACAGAGCATATCTCATCGTCCCGACTCAATCGTCGATAGAATCAATAGCTACTGTACACGCCCCTATTCAGAAATAGATTCTTTAATCTATGGGCCCTGTTAATCCAGAGATCATAGGCAATACCTTAGCCCCATGCCGGCTACGTGTTCCTTGAACACGTTGGGCGGTAAGCCTTTCGTTAGCGGATCCGCGAGCATCTTTTCTGTTTTAATATGCTCGAGACTTATGGTGTGATCCTGGATTCTATCTTTAACAGAATAAAATCTTATCTTTATCGACTTGGTAGCCGTACTTTTCTTGTTGTTATGAGCATAGAACACTGCTGGCTGGTTATCGCAGTACATCTTTAGTGGTCTTTCTATGCTGTCTATCACCTTCAATCCGGGTACGAATTTCTTTAGCCATTCAACTTGGCAAGATGCCTCGTAACATGCTATAAACTCAGCATACATCGTCGATGTTGCTGTCACTGTCTGTTTAGAGCTTCTCCATGATATAGCTCCCCCTGCGAGAGTAAAGATGTAGCCTGTCGTGGATTTACTATCATCTCCATCTCCCGCAAAGTCTGAGTCTGAATACCCTTCAATTTCAAGGGAATCAGTTCTTTTATATGTTAACATGAGGCCTTTTGTGCCTTGCACATACCGTAAAGCTTTCTTCACTAATTTCCAGTGCTCGAGCCCTGGATCTTTCTGATATCTGCCAAGTATGTTGGTAACAAATGCTAGGTCAGGGCGTGTGCACACTTGTGCATACTGTAAGCTTCCGACAGCTGAAGCATATGGAACTGTCTTCATTTGTTCCCTTTCATAACTGTTCTGAGGACTCTGAAAATCTCCAAATCTATCGCCCTTGACTATTGGCGCAGGAGTAGGCTTACTCCTCTGCATACAGAACTTTTCTAGAACCTTTTCCAGGTACGTCTGTTGAGATAATCCTAATACCCCATCTGATCTATCTCGGTGAATTTCGATTCCCAAAACGAATGAGGCTTCACCAAGGTCTTTCATATCAAAGTTCGAGGACAGGAACTTCTTCGTTTCCAATAATAGGTTGACATTGCTACTTGCCAGTAGAATGTCATCTACATAAAGGATGAGGAAAATGTAACTGCCTTTCTGGAATTTTGCATAAATGCAATTGTCCTCAACATTTTCATTAAACCCGAAACTCTTTATCGTTTCGTTGAACTTCAAGTACCACTGTCTCGAAGCTTGTTTTAACCCATAAATGGATTTCTTTAGGTGACATCCCATGTGTTCTTTTCCTTCCACGACAAAACCTTTGGGTTGAGCCATGTAAACTTTTTCTTCAAGATCCCCATTAAGGAATGCCGTCTTTACATCCATCTGGTGCAATTCGAGATTGAAATGCGCCACCAATGCCATTATGATTCTGAAGGAATCCTTACATGAGACCGGAGAAAAAGTCTCATTGTAATCTATTCCTTCCTTTTGTGTAAAACCCTTCGCCACAAGACGCGCTTTAAATCTTTCTACATTCCCTTTGGAGTCACGTTTCGTCTTGTAGACCCATTTGCAGCCTACTGTTTTGGCTCCTTTAGGAATTTCTTCTAAGTCCCAAACACGGTTGGTACTCATCGATTTCATTTCATCTTCCATGGCCTCAAGCCACTTGGATGAATTTTCGCTTCTCATGGCTTGTTCGAATGAAATAGGATCATCCTCCATTCGAAACTCTTCTGTGTTATACACTTCATAATCATCAGGAATTGCTGACTTTCTTGCTCTTTGAGACCTTCTAGGGGCCTCTACATTTGGAACATTTTCTATTGGAGGCTGTTGATGCTCCCCCTGATCTGCAGCAACATTTTCTATAGGATCCTGAGGGACAGGTTCCACATTTGCATTCGGTGTTGCCACAGGAGGAACCATCACAGGAGCTGGAGCCGCAGTGTCTGGCACCGTCGGCGTAGGCTCAACAGGTAGTTCGAAAAATGGCTCCTGAATCATTGGATTGGGTGCGCACACCCGCCTCTCCTCAAGATCAATCTTTCGAGCTTCCATGCCCCCCCGTATCATTTCTTCTTCAAGAAAAGCAGCATGTCTCGTTTCCACAAACTTTGTGACTTTGTCAGAACAGTAGAAACGATATCCTTTTGATTTCTCTGTGTAGCCAATAAAATGGCAACTCACTGTCTTGGAATCTAGCTTCCCAATCGTCGGGTTGAATATCTTTGCCTCAGCAGGGCTCCCCCACACCCGTAGGTGATTCAATGAAGGTACTCTGCTTGTCCACAGCTCATACGGTGTTTTTGGCACCGCTTTACTGGGAACTCTGTTGAGAATATAGGTGGCGGTTTTTAAAGCCTCCATCCATAAGCTCACTGGTAATGTAGAGTAGCTGATCATGCTTCGCACCATATCCATAAGAGTACGGTTACGTCTTTCAGCGACTCCATTCTGCTGAGGGTCGCCCGGCATGGAGTACTGGGCAACTATACCTTGTTCCCTTAGGTACCTCGCGAAGGGTCCTGGAACTTGGCCATATGGGGTGTGCCGACCATAGTATTCCCCTCCACGGTCGGAACGTACTATCTTTATCTTTAAATTATGTTGATTCTCAACTTCAGCCTTGAATATTTTAAACTTATCCAACGCTTCTGATTTTTCTTTTATTGGATAAATATATCCATAACGGGAATAATCATCGGTAAAAGTAATGAACGAGTCAAAACCATCTATACTTTTAACTGAAAACGGACCACAGATGTCTGTGTGAATTAACTCTAAAACACCTGCGGTATGTTCAGCATTTTTCTTTGTAATCTTTATGTATTTTCCTTTGATGCAATCAACGCATTTATCTAAGTCTGAGAACTCTAGAGGAGGAAGAACATCATTCTTAACCAGCCTTTCTATTCTCCCCCTCGAAATATGGCCTAAGCGACAATGCCATAATTTCGACGACGTGTCTTGAGTTCTCTTTCGTTTTCTATTATGAGCTGTGGGTGGGGATACAAGCGCATTCACATCACATACGGAATTCACACTTTCACGTAGTGATAACAAATAAAGATCATTTTTCTTAAAAGCAATAGTAGTAACTGTATCTTTAAAATCTATCACACACATGCCATTTCCAAAATGACATCCATATCCATCATCATCTAGACGAGATACACTTATTAAGTTCCTCTGTAAACTAGGCACAAAGAAAACATCTCTAAGAAATAAATCAAATCCAGTGTCGAGCTCTAGGAGAAGGTCGCCCACCGCCTTCACTTCTGCTTCGACTCCATTCGCGACTTTAATTCGCCTTTCGTTTCTTTGAGTAGTTCTCGTCGAACGGAATCCCTGTAAAGAGTTTGCAACATGAATTGTTGCTCCTGAGTCAATCCACCAAGTAGATGTGGAATAATCTATATACAGAGATTCATTTACGAATGAAATAACATTCTCACCTTTCCTTTCCATGATCATCTTTAAATAGGCGGCACAATTTTTCTTGTAGTGCCCTTTTTCCTTGCAGTAGAGACACTGATCTTTCTCCACTGTGGTTTGCCCATCCTTAGGTCTGTGCTGCTGGGAGTGTTGAATGCCTTTGCCCTTAGAGGAGGGATTTCGTTTTGCGTTGTTAGACGCATTGTTGTTATTGTTCTTCTTTTGCACGTGGTTAACATTGTTACCCCGTGCTATCTTTATCCTTTCCTCCTCCTGAGCCAACATCGCTATGGTCTTTTCTATGTCCCATTTCTCAGAACTAACATTGTAGTTAACAACGAAGTTCTCAAACTCATCTGGCAATGAAGCAAAAACCAAATGTATGATGGTACTCTCTTTCAAGTCCTCATCCATTGGCTTGAGCTTATTGTTTATGTGAATTAAGCGATGTATGTGCTCTCTGATGCCGCCTGTGTACTTGGCGTTGATCAACTGCTTGATCAACTGAGAGGCGTAGGTCTTTGAAGAGCCAGTGTACTGACTCTTTAACTTCGCCAAGTACTCAACGACATTATGACAATCTTTAATTGCCCCAAAAACTGAAGGCTCTATGGTGTTCTTGACCACTGCCAAACATTTCTTGTTAGCAGTAATCCATTTGGCATTCTCTGTGTCAAATTTCTGTTTGCTGACCGTATAGGCCTGCTCTGTCTGCTGCCATACAGCATCTGTCACATCAGCCCCTCTGACCGGCTTCTCAGGTTCAACTGGAACCGGTGCAGTGAGGACCCAGTCCAGCTCTGTCATGGTAAAAAAGAAGTCTACCTTCTTATACCATTCATTATAATTATCTCCTTTAAGAATGAGAATGTCCTTGATGGAAACCATCATGGAACCCGCAGCTGAAATTAAATCATATTAAGTGAGAATATTATAACATAATGACAATGCCTTATTACATTAAACTTCATCACCTTTGGGCAGAAAAAGTAATAATGCAACAATAAACATCTATAAAATTATAATATTGTTATTATCAACTTTGGTCAGAAAATAACAATATCATAATAAATCTGAAATTTTATCTGTGACTTGAAATTAAATTATCCCTTTGGTTCAAATTTAAAAGCAAGTCAAAATAAATATCTAGCAGCGGAAACTTTAAATAAATTCACATGGACAGTAGCAAAATACTCTATTTACCCTCTGAAAAATTATCCCTTTGGTTCAAATTTAAACAGGGGCAAATTCTATTCAAATTGAACAAAATTTACTGAAATCAATTCAAATAAATGCGAAAAAGCTACTGTGCAGAACTGTTTCTGTTGGGCCGAAATTCAGTCGCGGCTGCGGCCCAATACTGTTTCGGCCTGCTCAGCAACCCCTCGCGCGCGCGCGGGCCGCAACCTGGGCCTGGGCCGCCATTTCAGCCCAGCGCCGCAGCCGCGCCCCCGCCCGCGTCGATCTCGGCCATTCATCAGATCGGACGGCTGAGCGCTGAGATCGGAGGTATAAAACCCCGTCGCTTCGCGAGTCGCCCGAAACCCTAAATCATTTCTCTCCCCCGGCGCCGCAGCGCTCCTCTCTCTCGCTCGCGGGCGAAACGGCGCTCAGCGCCGCGCCGCCGCGCTTCGCCATGGCCGGCGGCCACACGCCGCCGTGCCGCAGTCCTTGCGCGCGCCGCGCCATGGCCTATGAGCCATGGCCAGCGGTGCTCCTTCTCCACCCCTCTCTTTTCCCCTCTCTGTGCTAGCCGTAGTTAGGTCTACGCGCGTGCGCGCGCGTCGTCGGTGGCCTACCGCCGGCGCGCCGCCGGAGCTCCGCCGCCACCATGGCCGGCGAACTCCGTGCGCTCGGATCTGTGTGCGTGAAAACGGCATCGTCACGCCGTCGCCGCCGCTCTGCGCCCTTGCGGGCCTCCTCGCCGGAGTCGCGTGCGTCTCGCGCGCGGCTCCGTCGAGGAGATCTGTAGGGTGATTAGCGTGGCGGTGGCGCCGCCCGTGGAACGGCATACCGAGGTAAGTCCACTCTGGATCTAGGGTTAGGGTTAGGGTTTGAGTTCGATTTGCTTCTTTTTCTCGGATTTCTCATGTTTCCCGAGTTGGATCTACTAACAACGAGGCTAACTGATACCATTGTTAGATCTGTGGAGTCACTAATACATTGTAGATGTGCATCTGGGTGTGTGTGTGTTCATGCATATGTGCTGTGTGTTGTATGTGAAAGAGAGGGGATCGAGTTCATACCATCCCCGCCGGTCGCGGCAGCTCCTGTCGCCATGGCCGGTTCTGTTGGTGAAGATCTGCTCAAGGCAGCGTCGCGCAGTGCAGGCGTAGATGTAGGTCGAGGTAGCAGGTCGCGCCGGCCCTCTGGTCGCCAACGGCACTGGCCCGGGGCGGCGACGGAGTACGGCGATGACGTCGTGGCGGCGGTGGCGGGTCTTCCCGTCACTGCCCGCGCTAACCCTAGATCGGATAGGTGTGTCGGTGGGTCGTGGCGGCTCAGGTGAACCTCGTAACTTGAGTCGGCAGCCCCCACCTTTCTTTATAGCGCGGGGTGACAGGGGCCCTCCAACCATGTAGGATTGGGCGCCCCCGATCAGGGCGCGGACTGGATCAGGCCCACGGCCTTTGGGCCGTGTGGGCCGGGAGATCAACCTAACAGATTCTTGATGCAAAGTATTTCTTCAATGCGTTGTATATCACGTTCTGGCGAACGGGGAGCCCGCTGGCCACCTGCACGAGGCAGATGTACGCCGAGGAGGTCATATACCACAACGGCGCCTTCTATTTCCTCGTTAACCTAGGGGATCTGATCGTATGCACGCCGGAATTCCAGAATGAAGCGCCCGTGGAACAATTGAAAGTGACAGAGGTGTTCTGGATGGCCTGTGGGCATGGGCTGGGATATTCGCGAGCCGGCGCTCGCTACCTCGTCGAATGCCGCGGCGAGCTTCTGATGGTCGTGCGAATGCAGCCTCATCACATGGTCACGTCGGAGTTCAGGGTGTTCCGGATGAAGCGGCTGGAGAAGGCGCCGGACGCCGGCTACGATCTCAACACCAACCTCCACTGCTGGACCGAGCTGCCCACGCTGGATGGACGGATGCTGTTCGTCGGGCGCGGCTGCTCCAGATCCTTCGAGGCGGCTGATTTCCCCGGGTCTCAGGAAGGCGTCTACTTCTTGGATGACGGGAGTTTCCACGCGGCGCCGATGATCTGCTACGGATACGGCCGCCGGCAATACGGCTGCTGCAACAACGGGGTCTGTTCCGGGCCGCCTGATCATGCTGTCCGCCACTGGTTCCCGGAACAAGAGCCATCGACCTACTCGTCTCCGGTTTGGTTTCTACATTGAGACCACTGACCATACAGGCAGGTTTGATTTGGTAGCTCCAATGGTGCTCCAATCCTCGGTTCTCTCGTGATGCTATTACGTGCTGTGTTGTTCAATCTTGCTTTGCTGCCATCGATGATTACTGTTGTGCTATCTGTGTATCTAATAACGCTGTCCAGTAGTACAATCTCAATTCTGAGTTCTGAAACAGAAGTTGTCAATTGGATATAGAACGTTTGTTTGTTGCTGGTCAATTTCTGTATCATCTATCCTGTCAGCAGTTCATTTCTGAATACTCTTGTCAGATGCAACTGTTGTTTGGGAGAACCTGAATTGGTTGGTGTTCAAGATACTGAGGTGCAATACTACAGATCTTGTTGAATAGACAATGCAGTTCACAGCACGTTTGCTGTCTGTCTATCTGATGCTTGTATGCTCGTTTTAGATTGATCTTGGTCTTGCTGCAGTAGTTGGCATGAAACTTTCTGTCTAATTTTTTACCAATATTTTCAGTCTTATGGTGTGCAAGATGTTGTCACTTTAACTGAAAAATTTGGATGCAGTATGCCAGTATCATGGATCCTACTTTCCTAGCAGATGTCATGTAATCACTTATAGTCCAGTTACTGAATCATTTCAACTTTTCAGTGCTTTGAGATTTCACCTTCCCAAGATCTCAAAACTTGTTTCTTCGATAACTGATGAGAGATGTGCACAATATTTCTTAGATTTTTATTTTTGCCTGATTATCATATAATTGATCAGAGAGATGCAACTTTGGTTGGGAAAACCTTGATTTGGTTGGTGTTCAAGACGTTGTGATGCAATACTACAGCTCCTGTTGAACGGATGATGCAGTTCAAGACATGGTTCATCGTTTTTGTTGTCTGTCCATTATACACTTTTATGCTCATTTTGCACTGATCTTGATCTTTCAGCTACTGGTGTCGCTGTCTTGCTGTCGCAGTTAGCATGAAATTTTCAGTCCGGTGAAATGGTGTGCAAGATGTGGTCATTCTTAACTGAAAAATGTTGACGCGGTAGCATGGATCCTAATTTCCTATCAGAAGGAAACCACTTACAGTCCAGTTACTGTATCAGTTCAACTCTCTTAGACTTCACTTTCCTGAGATCTCAACGTGTTTTCTGTAGCTGTCCTGATAAACTTGCTGGGTGCAACATTGCCTGACTTTCCTGAACCGAAACGAATAGGATTACTGGTGAACGGAACACTGAAACAAAATTGTGCCTCTGTCGCTCGATTGCTGTGGATGTTGGTCGATTCGCGCGCGGATCTTGCGTCTCGGTGGCGCGAATCGACCAACATCCACAGCAATCGAGGCAGGTCAAAGTTTAGCATACCCCCACGACAGCGGCAGCAGCCGTCCTGCTGGCTCGGCTCTTGCACCACGGCCACGGCGATGGTGAGGAGGGGTCGGAGTCGGAGGGGAGGTGGCTTGGGAGTTGGGAGGCACGGGAGCGAGACGCGTTCTTCATTTGGTCTGCGCAGGTGGGATCTTCTCGACAACTCAAGTTTGCATCCGGACGATGATTACGTAAACCGCGTGCTTATGCACCGGCCAAATGCTTCAGCCAGACTTTCAGCGTCCATGTACACGTAACAGCCAGTTCAGATTTTTGTTTTTTGCTTAAGCAGAATCCGTCTGTATCAAGTCGAGGAAGCGGGCATGTGCTGTCGGAAAAGCCCAGAAGAGAATGGGCCCATCGGGCCATCTTCATCTAGATCTAGGCCCACTCTATATGGACCTTCCGAACATGTCCTGGAAGGTCCATTACACCCACTCTCCCTCAGCCGGCCCATTAATTCCGCTCCAGGAATGGCGAAATCTCAGCCGTCCAACCTAGGGCTCACGGCGCCCCTCGCCCATATAAGCACCCAACCCTAGCGCAAAACCCCTTCCTCCACCTCACACACTCGTCCGCCTCCGCTCCTCCCGCCGCCGCCGCATCTCCTCTACAGGTACGCTCGCTCGCTCGCTCGCCGCCGTCCTCCTACGTCTTCGTACCGTGCTGCTGGTGGATGTGTCGCTCGATTGCTGTGGATGTTGGTCGATTCGCGCGCGGATCTTGCGTCTCGGTGGCTCCTTTTTCTTGGTCAATTGGTTAGCTGTAGGTTGTGGAGTGCTCTAGATGTGTAGTTGAGCGTGGCGGGTTTATGTGCGTGGAGCGATTATGCGGGCTTGATGCAGCAATTTGCTCGAGATTATGCTGCGGTTCTAATGAGGATGGAGCTGTGGTGCCTTGTTGGTTTTTGTCCACGTTTTTTTAGGCTCGTTGGTTACTGTCCGCGTTTGTTTTTCGGCTTTGCTGATGGTTTGGCTGTTGCGTTGATGTGCAGGTAAGTAGGAGAGGAAGAGGGCGAAATGGTGAAGCACAACAACGTTATCCCCAACGGGCACTTCAAGAAGCACTGGCAGAACTATGTCAAGACATGGTTCAACCAGCCCGCCCGCAAGCAGAGGCGCCGCATCGGTGAGCTTGTCGCCCCCTCTTCTCGTTTAACCTCCATTATGTGGCATGCTTGAATGAAACGTCTCCTTTTTTGATGTGATCAATCAGTGAGTGATCAACTAGGATTTAGTTGCAATTCAGAAGTTGTGATCTGCTAGTAATTTGCCCTGCAGACTAAAAGAGTTTCATTGTCATTGATCCAATGTTTGGTTGATTGAAACTTGGTTTGAGTGGTCTGGTAGTTATTGTTAAAGTGCACTATTTGGTTTTGATTGCTGACTGTAAATAATTCTACCAATTGTATGCCATGAGATGTTTATAGGATGTTCTGCATTGATGTGATTCACAATGCACATTTGAGATGTAGTGACACTGTTACTTGTTTCCATGTGTTATTACAATTGTTATTAATGAGCCAACATAAAAGCTCTTTTCACCAAACATTGTTTTCCTTAGTGTCATCCTATACTTGCTGACTTTATAATTTGATCATGCAATGTTCTGTATGCAGCTCGTCAAAAGAAGGCTGTGAAGATATTCCCACGCCCGACTGCTGGCCCTCTTCGCCCCATTGTGCAATGCCAGACTCTCAAGTACAACATGAAGTCCAGGGCTGGTAGAGGCTTTACCCTTGAGGAGCTGAAGGTGAGGCTTTGTTGTTGTTACCCCCTGTCTGAGTTGCTCTTGTACATATGGTACATGTTGTTTTGGGTCTATTGCTGGTCTCTTGGTTTGCTGCACTGCCTAGTAAGTTTTCATCTATTATCCGCATCATTGACAACGGTACACTCTTTGAATCCATGCTTTAATATACTTAATCATGTCTTCTTGAGGTATAATATGTTGTGGTTGCAGGCTGCGGGCATTCCGAAGAAGCTTGCTCCGACCATTGGCATTTCTGTCGATCACCGCCGCAAGAACAAGTCTCTTGAGGGACTGCAGGCTAATGTCCAGAGGTTGAAGACATACAAGGCCAAGCTGGTTATCTTCCCAAGGCGTGCTCGCAAGGTCAAGGTATGCTAGAGTTTGTTTTTCTGATGTTTAATCTCTACAAGGCATTTCCCTGTTGCTTACAGCATCTAATCCCTGATCAACCTACCTTTGTTACAGGCTGGTGACTCTACTCCAGAGGAGCTTGCCACTGCCACCCAGGTCCAGGGAGACTACATGCCTATTACTCGTGGTGAGAAGCGCTCAGTTGAGGTTGTCAAGGTCACCGACGAGATGAAATCATTCGTTGCCTATGGCAAGCTCCGTCTTGAGAGGATGAACAAGAAACACCTTGGTGCCCGCCAGAAGAAGGCTGCTGAGGCAGAGAAGGAAGAGAAGAAGTGAAGTAATCAGATATAGTACCCTGTTTTGTTATATCCAGTCTTCTAGTGGATGCTACTGCCAAGGGCTTGTTCTAAGTTTTGTTTTCGTACTGGAAATAGAGACCAGCTGATCGTCTTGGTGTCCTCGCACTGTTTGATACCTGGTACTTGTTTGCAAATTATATTATCTAATGGGTCATCAGATTCTTGCCTCGTGTGTTTCTGAATGTGGTTGCTGGCATACGTGAATTTTATTGTGAAATTTTGAAGTTCCCCGCAAACCTGTTTATAATCTCAATTGAAGTCTCCGATTCTCTATGCCAATTTGGAACGGAATCTAAATTTTTTTTGTTGGTACAAATGAAAATGTTAATTCGTTTTGTGTAGGACTCCCTAATTTTATCTAGTGCTGTTAAAACTCCATTGTTATATGGAAGCTATGTGTTACGTTTCTGATACAACTTAGGTTGAGGAAAACCTGAATGTAGAATTGGTTGGTGTTAGAGACACCGAGGATGCAATGAGACGAATGGATAATGCAGTTCAAATCATTTTGATTGCTGAATTGTTGCAACTTTTCAGTGCTTTGAGAAAGCTGACATCTCTCCATTTTCTATGACTATCCTGAAAAAACCAAGCGGAATGAACGGCATTGCTTGGCGTTGCTGAATCTAAATGCATGCACCACCACACCTTGTGTTCCAACCAATGAGATGTGGAATTCATTCCTTAGGCCTTGTTTAGTTCCAAAAAGCAACTCTCAAATTCACTATGCAAAAAGAAGATTTTCATCACATCAAAATGTCATAATATGCATAGAGTACTAAATACAGATGAAATAAAAAACTAATTGCACAGTTTTATTGTACTCTGCGAGACGAACATTTTGAGCCTAATTAATCATTTTAGACAATTTTTCGCACATAGAAACAAAATGCTACAGTGACGTAATAATTACGAAGAGACATCATTCTCCAAAATTTGCCTGGCAAATTTTGGATCTAAACAGGGCCTTAGTTTCTCTTAACGGGTGTTAACTAGCCAGATTGCACGTGACCGGTGGCCGCTGCTGCGCGCTGTCGTCTGATCGGGTTTCCTGCGCTCGAGCAAGCCAGGCTTGTATGCAAATCTAATTCAACTTTATGCAAAAACCTCACTTTTAATATTTTTTATTTCATGTACTAGTATTTATTATGTGATGTGAGTATTTGTATATATGCAATAAAAAAGGCACAGAAAAATTTGTGTATCGTAAAAAAAATTGAGACAAGAAAGTGTTTAGATGTTAGAATTGAGAGGTTGAATTTGGAAGTAAGATGTCACTTCGTAATCATTGCGCTACTGTAGCATTTTGTTTGTATTTGTGAAAAATTATCCAAAAATTAATTAATTAGGCTCAAAATGTTCGTCTCGCAGAGTACAACAAAATTGTGCAATTAGTTTTTGATTTCATCTATATTTAATACTCCATGCATGTTATAACATTTTGATATGACGGAAAATCTTTTTTCTTTTTGCATAGTGTATTTGGGAGTTGCGTTTTGGAACTAAACATCCCCAAATGCAAAAACTGATGCAAGCGACTGATGCATGCCCTTGTTCAGGTCCAATCCAATAGAGCAGATGGCCCAGACTGATTTTTCATTCAGAAACAGAAGAAGCAGAGTTAATATAAAAAACAGAGAAAAAAAAGATAGAAGAAGCAGAGGGAGAGCGGCCGGCCTTCTTGCCCAGCAAGCGAGGCTTCCAAGTTCCAACCAACTGATGCAGCCAACTAGCCAAGTCGGCCCGGGCAAAAGCCCCGCCCCTCCCTCGTCAAATACCCCCTCTCCTCCGGCTCCGATCCCTGATCATTCATCCCCGCTTGCAACGGCCTCCGCGCCCAAAGCCCCAAACCCCGTAACCAAATCGCCCAACTCGTAGCGAACCTCCAGGTCGGGTCTCGAGCGCAGTGGCAACCGCAACCACCGCGCGCGGAAGATGACGAAGGTAGTGGCCGTAGCCCGCGCCGACGACAACGGGCCGCGGTGGGGGCGGCGTCACGGAGGGCGGCGCGGCAGCCGGGTCGGTCTCACGGGGCACGGTGGCGCGGGCGGTGCGGGTGGCCCCGCTGCAGCCCGCGGCGGGTGGGCGAGGCGGCGGCGATGGCCGCGGCTTCCAGGGCCGAGCGCCGAGGGACGGGGGTCGTCACGGCGGGGCCGCAGCCCGCGTTGGAGCGGCGAGGGGAGGAGGGGCCGTGGCCGACGAGGTCATGGTTCCTCCGGATCGCGCAGGACGGGGCGGCGAGGGCCACGGAGGGCGCAGCCGCGGCGGTGGAGAAGATGATGTCCATGCTGCGCGCGCGGGCGGCGATGCTGCTGACGCCGATACAACGCGCGGCGGGGGACGAGATGGTGAGCCCGGCGACGCTTCTTCCCACCGCCACGGTGCCCCCCTTCAGCTACGCAAGGTACACGATCCATGCCTTAGCCGCATCACCTAAGTCGCACAGCCTTCAGGACAATTTTCTCTTCCCTGTGTAGTCTGCCCACATGTTTGGGACATACCGTTGATTGGATACCTCTGTAAGTCTGTATTTGTTCTTGTTCGTGTATGGGACACCGTTGATAGAATAGATGAAAAATCAATACCCTCTGTATTTGTTCTTGTGTATATGGGACACTGTTGATTGACTAGATCGAAATTCAACACCCTCTGTATTTGTTCGTGTATGGGACATGGACACCATTGATTGACTAGACTGAAAACTTATACCCTCTGTATTTGTTCATCATGTATAGGATGCAATTTATTGGTTTGATGGAAACCCTAACACAGACGAAGGATCTTCAAGTGGCAACCATAGAGTACATTTGCCTGCGAATGACGTGGTGATCAATGGTCTGAACAATTTGACCATTCGCCCTCGCTCGAAGCCTCAATTCATGCTGGTTGGTACTTCTCCTTTTATGAATTGGTGTTACTGTGAAAGCTACCTGAAATTTACTGTCCAGCTTCGCATTGCTTAATATGTACATTTCTCTGTTGCAGTTCAGGGAGCAAGAAGCTTTTGAGAACAATTTGGAGCCCCAGAGCCCAGAAATCAATGGGTTGAATGATGACCTCGTGCTGCTTTTTGAGTCGATTGCTATTGTGAGGAAGAACATGTATGAGATGATGTGTAATCTGTCTGATGTGAATGATCCTTCCAGCCGAGGAAAGGAGATCGGCGAGCAAGCAAAAATAGCCAACGGGCTTATCAAGACCTCCGAGGAGAAGTTTTCTCAAATCAAGGCTCTTGGAGGTGAGGCTTTACCCATCCCTGACCAGTTTTATCTGGATGTCAAGCCACTGAAGTCGTAGCATCAGACCTGGAAAGAGGTTTTGAAGACCTATCATAGATACAGCTCTGTCATTTCTTGGGTATTCGGCTTCGTATGATGACCTCAGCCGTGAATGTATTTTGTTGGGCCCTTTCTGTTCTCTCCTGTACTTTCTGCCCCCTTTAATCACTCTGTCTGGTATAAGTAAGGTTTGAGGACAAAGATATTCTTTTGCTCTTGCATATTCTTTACTTGTATAGAATGGAGAGACTGGCCTAGGTATTACTGTATATCTGCTTAGTATCTGTTCGGTAGAAAGTCCTTGAGCATTGAATATGCGCATTCAACTCTTGTACATGTTAATGTTAGTGATTGGAATTCTTTGGTACTGGAGTAATGGATATTAATCCTACATGGTTTTGACAGATTTCTGTGAGATTATTTTTTCACCTTTTGTATTTGATTTCAGCAGCTACTTGTCGGTTGTAGCACTGTAGGAGTATGTCTGTAAATGCCGGAGTGTACTATGTTTACTAAAACACTATGGTCACATGCAGAATATGATAAGAACATTGAAACCCTGCAGTTATTATACAGTGTTGAATATGTCAGTAAACAAAGTGAGTTTACAGCGATAACGCATCCTTGGATCAAATTATTTATACAATGCATACAATCCAGCATGTCGATTATTTTACATGGTTCAATTGTTGGTACATATGGTGCATGAATTTTTCGAATGAACTGCTCTTGCTTGTTAGCAGTTCTGGTCCTGTAGATTTCAGAAAATGATACAATTTGTCAAAAGAATCCACAATGAATATCGAGGAAAAAAAGATGAAAGTGTGTGTCAATCTAGTACAATAATTTGTGCATCCTTGAGTCATTCTGAATAGCTGACTATACCAGATAGTCGTCTAATCCACTTCCACCAATTCACCATGTTATGAAACAATATAAGCTGATTCACGTTTTCCAAAAGCTATTGTCAGTCCCATTTGAAGTGGGAAAACAATTTAGCTGAACAAAGAGTTGATAGATTTACATGGCATTGTCCAGATATTCTGAAACAAAACTCATGCTGTTCTTGCTTGTTAGCACCAATGACAGAAAAGAGGGACAGATGTGCCAAGATGAAACAAAATTACCTTCACTTCGCGCATGAAGATAGAGTGAATAAGCCAAGAGCTTGCGATAGAAAATTCCATTGAATCTACCAATTGCTAGCATATCTAATAAGCTTCAACAGCAGCACATACTGCAAGGTGAGAGTGAGAAACAGTTCGCTAAATAACAGACTAAAATATTGGATGGACCAACTAAAATACATAGAATGGAACGCGAGGTAGTATCGCCTAACCACTCATTACCTGGATGATAGAGAGAGAATTTAGGCGACAAAAGGGCCTTTCATGTTTCTCTACATGATAAGCCACAGAGCTGCTCATCCTGACAGGAACCAGATCTGAAACCATCGCATGGAGCTGCGAGAAAACGGACCTGAGATGATGTGTCATCTTGATGCAGCAGAATTTGCGAACGCTTCATTGCCAGTGATCCACATAAAACCTTTACTGTAAGTGGATACTTTCTGCCAAGAAGAGCTTTTATTTCAGGGGGAACGCCTCACCATCCTGGCAATAAGCCCTCACTGTATGTCTCCAGAGCAACAGGAAAAAAGAGCGAATGCGGTAGTAACACTGACCGGGTGTGCAAATTGAGAAATAACCTGTTATTAGTGCCTCTCTTATCTTTCAATATGAAGAAGAGCACAACAGTGAAAACATCTGGCTCTGTACATTACTTTTCCATTCTTGATGAACACAAACATTTAAAATGATCAACAACTCAGGGGGTCCAGCCTCTATTAGACAGGATTGCGGCCAAACTTCCAGCAAGGAAAGGCAAACTGCCTGACAAGGTTGGCAGACTGTCCCTAGTAAAGTCGGTGCTTTCTTCGATGCCAATTTACTTTCTTACGGTTTTTGCGCTAAAGAAGCGGGCCATTAAGAGATTTGACAAAATCAGAAGGAATTTCTTGTGGAGGGGATCAGAGGAAGCAAATGGTGGCCATTGCCTTGTCAGTCGGAAAAGACAGTGCTACCAAAAGAGTTGGGTGGTTTGGGAATCTTGGATCTCCATATTTTCAGTAGAGACCTGAGACTTCGATAGGTTTGCTTGGACTAATCCTGACAGGCCTTGGGCTACCATTGCTCATTTGCTCCACCTTGTGATGACATCGACAAACAGCTATTTCGAGCTAGCACTACTGTAACCATTAAGAATGGGATGCGTGCTAAGTTCTGGGATTGGTCTTGGCTACATTGAAGAGCACCAATTGACATAGCTCCTAACCTCTATAAGTTGGCCTGGAGGAAGAATAAATCTGTTCAAGAAGACCTCGCTGACCATAATCGGACAAGGGGCTTGTGAAGAATGAACACGGTCGAGCAAATGGCTGAGTTTGTGACATTTTCGGATTTGGTTCAGGACTGACATTTCACTAATCAAGAGGATCAGATCATATGGAAGTGGAATACGCACGGCTCTTATACATCAAAGTTGGCTTATCTGGCACAACTTCAAGGCACCTATAGTACTACTGATGGGTCCGCAATTTGGAAAGCTCATGCAGAAGGTAAATTGAAGTTCTTTGCATGACTGCTAGTACAAAGTAAAATTCTTACAGCAGATAAATTGGCGTCAAGGAATTGGCCGGGCAACTCGATCTGTTCCTTGTGTGATCAAGAGCAGGAAACCGCTTTGCCAGGGCCGGGCCGGCATAAATCTGGGCCCTGTACGAAATTTTAAACTGGGGCCATATATTTTATATTAATTTTGTTGATGTCTAAGTCTAACCATACCTAGAACACCTGTAATTCTTTCGTAATAAATCTACCTATAGCTTCCTTTTACAATTGAGTTAAATTTACTATTCGATTTGCAAAAGATATGACTTCGATCTTGGAACAGTAGACGTCTAGAGAAATTTATTATAAATATATGCATATACAAAAAATAAAGAACACGGTGATCCTGCACACCTCTGTCCTGGTCTTGACTAGTAGTTCCATCGGCCTGGCCTTGGAGCAGTGCAGCAGCAGAACACGGTGACCCTGGCCTGTTGCGCCGAAACGATCGGTGCCGGAGCACTGGATGAGGCCTCGTATCGCTGCGTCGGCCGTCCATTCACCGCGATGCCGATGGGGATTCAGGAGGTGGGAGACGATAGGACTTATCGCTTATGAGCCAGCGTTGAGCTTTAGCAGGATGGGTCAAGAATTTTTGGGCCTAATGAAGTGAGCATCAAAAGATTTAGGGGCCCCAGGAAAATGGGGGCCCTGTGCGGCCCTGCGCTTTGCACCTATGCCTCAAGGGCAGTTTTGCTAAGGAGGTTTGGTTTCTTATTAGTCAGTGGACAGCCGACAAGATTCAAATGCCAGATTTGGGAGTACTGAATATCGAATGTTGGTGGACAAATTCGCTATCACACTTGCCGTCCAAGCAAAGAAGATCCACAGCTGCAATCCTCATGTATACTACCTGGAACATATGGAAGGAGAGAAATCGCCATGTCTTTGAGAATAAATCCATGAGCCCAGATCAAGTGTTTGGATTAATCCAGGAGGAGATCTTTCTAAGGCAGCAGGCATGTGGTACTCCACTGCTTGGGTAGTGTATCCTTAGTTCGACAGCTCCCTGTTCCAGCATTCTAGCACTTCCAATTCCTGAGTTGGCACGTTAACTAGACCCTATGACCATGCACTGATTCTTGCCCAAACTTCTCTAGCAAAGCTGCATTGGAGAATAAGATCTGAGATGTCTCCTGGGCTTGATCACAGAACACACACCAAGGATTGCATGGCCAATTCCGCACCATTAACTTATCAGCCGTCAGTAGCTGACCTGTTTATTGAGGAGCACAAAGTCAATTGAAATGATATTTAGACTTTCAGGCATATTTCGAAAGCTGTGGCACTGTCACTATGTTTGTTAGCAGTGTGACTGCAATCAACAACACGGTAATATCTTGTAAAGAGGAATAGAGGACAGTAAAAATCAGCACACCGACACCGATGATCAAGTGAATAAAAAGATAAACAACAGGTCAGAGGGCGTCCAAAATTTTCAATTAAAAAGCACGATATACATTTTGCAGCAAGAAGATGAAACGGCACACAGCTACATTTGAAAAATAAGCAGTTCAGCACAGTGATGATTTGAGAGATCAGCACACTGACGATCAAAATATGACACAGCTATATCTGTAAGATTCTCGAATAATTTCATCTGAGTATTAATTGCTCCATCAAAATGTACTGGATCTCAATTAAATGTATAGACATCATAAGGTATAGACATCTCAAATTAAATCTGCCAGCTTTCTTCAATCAAGGATCAATTCATTGTGAGATGCTCCATGGAACTGTTGGTCTGTGCATGTTGGGCAATATGGATGGTTAGGAATGACTGCATCTTTCAAGGTGAGCATCCTAGTTTGCAAAACGGCAGATTTCATCTCAAGAAAGAGCTTGCTATGGTTGTCCATCGAGCAAGACCAATTTTAGCTCACTCTATTAGTCTATTTCCTTATGGCTAGAAGCTCGGCTGTAATTTTTCTTATTTTCTTTGTTTCCTTCTTTGTTTCGTGAAGTCTGTTGTGGCTTGCTTTACCATTTATTAATATATATTATTAATATATATAACCAGGGGAAACCCTCTTGTTTCCTAAAAAAAAAGGTTTGTCAAGTTGCAGGAACATATATAGTTGAACTTAATGAAAAGAATTCTGAATAAACTCCCACAAGCAATAAATAAGGCAATCCAAGGAAAACACAGTCAACAATATAGCCTTCATGACCTCAACAACTAGGGAACAGGAAACTACAGCCACTCAGTTCCGACGACGTTATCACCAGGTGTGCCGTGTGCCATTCATGAGGATTAATCCAAGTGAATCATTAATTCAGTATAGATCAGAGAGTGCCAAGCTCAGTTTGAAGATCTCCAAAAGGTGATAGTTTTCTATATGCACGCGATCATGCTAGCATTCTAGCAGCAAACTGGGAGACATTCGATTATTCAGACGAGACACTCAAAATGATCCAGCCTTATTACGATAGTACATAGGGATGACCTACACTAATCAACAAATTTATAAGAACATATATAATCATTTGATCTAAATATTTGTTCACAAGCGTCTCCTTCCAGGAGATGGCTAAGCACGGCGCATGGCCGCTAGCTTAGCCATGGCCTCCTTCTCCTCATCCTCCCTGCCGTAGAAGACGGCCTTGTGCACAGCGTGCAGCAGCTCGCACCTCTCGTCGAAGTCGTCGTCGACCTCGACATAGCCCTTGGTCTCCAGCTCGCGGCGGATCCAGTCCTGGTACTCGACGAACTTGGCCCGTGACTTCTCGTGCGCGTGGAATATCTCGGCGAGCTTGGGGTCCCGGAGGTGCCGCTCCTTCAAGGGCAGGGGCTTGATCTGGTCCGCCAGGACGGAGTCGATCCACTCCTGCGACATGACCATGACCTCCTTCGGCCGCCTCGGGGTCGGGGCCTCCTCCGCAGCGCCTTGCTCCTGCTGCTGCGCCGCCGCCAGTAAATCCGCTGGCGCCGCGGCGTCAGCGGCGACAGCACCCTCTCCGTCGTCGGAGAGGAGGCAATCCGCATCCAACGCCGCCTCCGCTGCCTTCCTCTTGAATTGGGGTACTGCATCGGCGCGACGCATTCATCCATCCCGGCCATCGAACTACGGTGCGCGCGCCTGATATGACGACCGCCGGCGGTGTTGCGTGGTGATGGATCGACAGGCAAGGGCGGGGCGGCGGCATTTATATCGAGGGGAGCGCGACCGACCCCTAAGCTGACGTTTGCACCGGTCGGAGTCCGACTCTGACGCCGGCTCGGTCGGTCGCCACGCGATGGACGACGCGCCGTCCTCTTGACTCGTGAGAACAACTCGGAATCCGCTCGCTCCGCACGGTGATGGCTACCCTGTCCTTAGCCGAACGGCCATGAGAATCCGCTCGCTCCGCACGGTGATGGCTACCGTTCGGCTAGGGCTAAGGACTTTTCAGGAGCCCACGATGACGTCGTCGTTCAGGACTTCAGGTTCAGCGCCTGATATGACTTCAGGTTTTTCGTCGGGCACGGCTACTCAAGGTCGAACAAAATGGTATAAACCTTTTCGAAAATGAATAAACGATAAATGTATTTGAATCTTTCGATTCGTTCACGTCCTCCCCCTTAGCATCCGAGACTACCACGTATTATCTCAATGAACTAGTATCCGCTTACTATACCACGCGTTCATCCACACGCGCATAAATCTGAGCCCTTCTAAATGATTAGCACGAATTTTATATACGGGAAGTCATGTAGCTAAAAAAAAGTTTCCGCGAGCTATAGGATTCCCGGCGATCGACCACCCCAGCACAGCAGCCACCGGGTGTGGGTTGGGCTCCCAGCTTCCCATCTGCCTGCGTACGAGTGGGCTAATTGCGGGTACAAACTGGACTGGGCTAGTTGCAGGTCCAAGTGCCGGTCCAAACCACACCAGAGCACAGGGCGAGCCCGGCCTTCTTGTGCGGCACGAAAACCTTCTAACAGCCGTGTCATGTGTCAAAATGGGGACGGTGCGGTTCGAACCTGTGGTTCATCGAACCGATCCGCAAAAACAATCCTAATGGGCCCCTTCTCCAACCCAAAAAGCCACTTTGGTTCAGAAAGCAGGAACCAATGGATCAAGCGGTTCGATCCATCCCCTTCGACTCAGCGGGCGCTGCGTCCGGCGCCCCGTTTCCTGCGGACCGCGCTTCCTCTGTTGGCACCGGCAGCTCCCGCCTGCGTTCCTCCGGCTCCTCGAGTACTTTACAAATCAAAACAGTGCCCCACGTGTTGCAGAGTGCATGGTGCTGGCCGAAGGCTTCCTCTGGCCATGTGCGTAGGTGCAGCTAGCTAGCTCAGCTCATGTTGTGGATCGATCCACTCCATCCATCAGAGCACCGGGGCAAAGCAAATTTTACAAATGGATCAACCGGTGCTCCATGGTACCTCTGCTGGGTCGATGGAGCGAGTCCGATTCGCTCCATGGACCAACCATTCCCATCTTGAGTCATGTGCAACCTTCTAACCCGGGGCTCGTGGCAACTGCAACAGCCGTGTCATGTGCCCCCGCCGCGGCCCCGGCTTGCCACAAGCCCACAAGTGAATGTGAATCTAGCAAACGGCTTCCTCGTCGTCTCCTCTTCCTCCAATCGCCGACCACCGCTCCGCCTCCAATCCTCCAACCCCCCCACCCCTCCGTCGCTCCCCAGCTCGCCCAGACGCCATGGCAGCGCCCAGATCCTGGAAGGATCTCCCCATCGACCTCGTCTCCAAGATCTCCCTCCGCGTCCGGTGCCCCGCCGACCGATTCAGCATGTCCACGGCGTGCGGCGCGTGGTGCGCGGCCGTGCTTCTGCGGTGCCGGCTCCATCTCCCGTGGCTCCTCCTCCCGTACAACCACGTCGCTGATCTCCCGCTCGGCGCTTCCCGGAGGGCGCGCTTCTTCTGCACCTCCTGCGACGACAACCACGTCGTCCGCGTGCCGCGCAACACGCGCGGCGCGCGTTTCTTCGGCGCGTACCAGGGGGGCTGGCTCTTCGTCGCCCACGGCCAGAACTGCGGTCACGCGCTCATCAACCTCAATGGCGGCCACGAGCCCATCCCCCTCCCCGACTGCATAGCATCGGGTGCTCGCGCGTTCATCCTCGCCGCCACCCTCTCCGCACCGCCGGTTCCAAGCGGGGATTGCGTCGCCGCCGCCATCGTCATGACCATGAATCCCATGGCGCCCTTTCCTATAAGCTATCCGGCGAGCATGGCCTTCTGGCGCATGGGGAGTCCGCAGGCGCCATGTTCGATGCGGCCTCCATTTCCGTCGCTTGATCTCGAGGATGTCATATACCACAACGGGGCCTTCCATTTCCTCACCCTCGTGGGGAATCTGTACGTGTGCACGCCTGAGTTCCGAGAAGATGCGCCGCTGGAGGAACTGCAGGTGCGCACGGTGGAGCGCCAGTTCCGCCCGGTGATCCTCGGTGACGGCCAGCGAATCGAAACTCGCTACCTCGTGGAGTCCCGCGGGGAGCTCCTGATGGTCGAGCGGCTGAGGACCTTTCAGGAGCCAACGATGACGTCGTCGTTCAGGGTATTCCGGATGATGGCGTCGGATGCTGATGAGTATTCCTGGGATGAGCTGCCTACGCTGGATGGCCGGATGCTTTTCGTCGGGCACGGCTACTCAAGGTCGTATGAAGCGGCGGACTTTGCCGGGTTCCAGGAGGGCGTCTACTTCCATGCCGAAGTCTTCAGCATGGCGCAGATGATATTCGACAGCGACCGGGGGCACCGGGAGTACCCT
Source organism: Echinochloa phyllopogon (assembly GCA_033239725.1). Lineage (NCBI taxonomy): Eukaryota > Viridiplantae > Streptophyta > Magnoliopsida > Poales > Poaceae > Echinochloa > Echinochloa phyllopogon. The sequence goes on along the minus strand of BTCW01000003.1, from coordinate 14,844,692 downwards.
TGCAGCGACAATGGGATCTGGTCGGCGCCGCCGGACAATGTCCGATGCTTGTGTAGGGCTCTGCCATCAGCCTACTCGTCTCCAGTTTGGTTTCTCCACTGAGACCTCTGACCACATGGAGGTTTGGTTTGGCAACTCCAACGGTGCTCCAATTCTCAATTCTCTCGCGCACTGCTTCATTCTATTGTTACATCTTGCACTACTGATGTCTCATCAGCGATCGTTGTGTACAATACTTTTGAACAGCGTTGGGTACTTTGACCCCACTTTTGATGCAGATACGGTCATTTGCGCCTCGTCCCTGTAGTTCAAGTGCTGTCTGATTTCAGCAATTCATTTCTGCATGCTCTTTTGTTGATTTAATCCTGAACGCAGAATGAGTTGGTTGTCATCATATTGAGAATTTCGAGATGCATTATCAGATCCTTTTGATGAAATAGATGCTTGATGCTCAATTGGTTATTGCCTTCAGAGTTCGCGCTCACTTGTCAGATTCTCAAAGATTGGCTGAGTAAAAACTTAATGCAGACTTAGTTGGCGTTCCCGCATTCAGATGTATTGCCACATCCTTTTTGCTGAATATATAATGCAGTTCGAAATAGACTCAGTGCATTGTTTTTTCTGTCCTGCTATCTGACGCTAATGCTCAATTTGAATCAAATCTGTTTCCAGAATTGCAGTTACTGAAGATGATGCCTTGCTGACATTGTTGTCAGAATTGGTCTAGTGGAGTGAACCAGTGATATGCATAATTTGGCATCTTCAACTGGTACTGTGGAAGTGTAGATGCAATAATTGGATCCTACTTTCCTAGCATAAGTCAATTCAATCACTTATACTTTCAGTTGGCGCGTCTTGTGAACTTTTCAATTCTTTGAGATTTCAGCTTTCCTGAGACCCCTCCATCAGCTGTGTCTGTGCTGATAAAATTAAGCTGAACGCACAACACTGATTGGCTTTCCTAAACCAAAATGCACGCAGTAGCACACCTTTGTGTTCCCAAATTGATGTGATGTGCATTTTATTTCTCGAAGTTCTCCTGACAGGTCTGTGTAGCTAGCCAGACTCTTAAGCACCGTAAGAGGAGGATTGCCGGTGAAACGCTGAAGTTCTGCTCGCCCCTTTACCGTTGATCCAACATGGGACAAAATCAAGTCAGATTTTAGTGCAGACTCCAAGGCACCAAGCCCAATCTGAATCGGTCAACAACGTACGATATGTATAGACTGTGAATCTGTGCTCTTTCAGGTTTGTTAGTCCATGATCAATGATTGGTAAGTTTGGTAAAGTTATCTGGACGAACAGTGTGTCTGTCAGCTTCTATATGCTGAGGGGGCATATCGGCCTGAAATGCACCAATGGCCTTTACATCCCAAATTCCACCCTCAAAGTTTACTTTGCAAAAAGAAAATGTCTCTGTACTGAAAAGTTCACTGAAGATGTGCAGGTTTTGACTTGGAACCGTCCTATACTCAGAACTGCAGAGGTACTGCTGATAGTTTAGCTTTAGCAAATTGTCTCCTACCGAAACTGTGCCCTAAAGTTTCTGGTGATTCGGCTCCGTTTGAGAGCCCTGACCAACAATTCTTGATGCTTTGTATGAAGGAACGTTTTTCTGGATTGAAAACTCATCCATAACAAGTACTCGTAACTATCGGCAGTGCTCCTGCCTTAAGTTTCAAAAACAAGTTACTCGTACGATATATGGAAAAAAAATCAAACCTAGAAAAATCATCCAGTCCTTTTCTTCCATATTTCCCACCACAATGCCTTATGGGCTCCCCGCAGGCCCAAAAACTTGTTCAGCCCAACAAAGAAGTAGATGGCCCGACCTTCTTGACCGGCAAGAAAACTCTCCAATCCTCTCAAGGCCGCCGGCATCGCCCCGCCGCCCCCCACCACCAACCCGGCCTTCCAGAACAAAAGGAGCCCGCAGCGGCTGCTTCTTCTTCGTCTTCTCCCCTCTTCTCTTCTTCCAACTCCAAATCTCCAACCACCGATTCGACCCTCCTCGCGCTCCCTCGCCTTCGCGGATGGCGGGCGTGGCTGCGGCTGCGCCGCGGCCCTGGAATGATCTCCCCGCCGACCTCGCCTATAGCATCGCCGGCCGGCTCCCGTGCCCCGTCGACCGCTTCCACATGTCCAGGATGTGCAGCACATGGATCGAGCAAGGGCGTGCGGCGGCTGAAGATACACCCGCCCCGGCTCCCGTGGCTCCTCCTCCCGTACCGCCGCGTCTCAGACAACCCGCGCCGACGCCGACGCCGACGCCAAGGCCAACGCATTCGCTTGGCACGCTTCTTCTGCGTCCACTGCAACCACACCCACCACGCCCCGGTTCCGCTCAACACCGGCGGCGTACGCTTCTTCTGCGCGTACCAGGGTGGCTGGGTCTTCATCGCCTACGGCCAGCATCGTTACCATGCGCTCATCAACCTTCACCCCCCGCACAGGCGAGCTCTCCATCTTCCTGACGTGTGGGGCAACCTGGAGACGCCCATATCCATCCTCGCCGCCACCCTCTCCGCCCCGCCGGTTCCAGGCAACAATTGCGTCGCCGCCGCCATCGTCGTGACCATTCCTGTGCGCTTCCCGAAGTTTATTACGATCTGGAGCATGGGGAGTCCACGGCCCACATTCGGTATGGAGCTTGCATCGGAGGATGATGATGTCGATGACGTCAAATACCACAAGGATGCCTTCTATTTTATCAACCGAGTGTCGGATCTGCTCGTGTGCAAGCTCAACTTCCAGGAAGAAGCGCCGCTGGAAACACTGAAAGTGCTCCCGAACGAGCGCCGCTTCCACCCGGTGGACGTGGACCTCGTCGACGGGCAGCACCTGTACGTCAAGACTCGCTACGTCGTGGAGTCCCGCGGGGAACTTCTGATGGTCGCGCGGCTATGTTCTGATCATTCGGAGACGTCGTCGTTCAGGGTGTTCAAGATGACGCCGCCGCCTGACGACGCCGCTCACGCTATTTACTCCTGGACCAAGCTGCCTGCGCTGGATGGTCGGATGCTTTTCGTCGAGCGCGGCTGCTCCAGATCCTACGAGGTGGTTGACTTCCCTGGGTCTGACGAAGGCGTCTACTTCCATGACGAGTGCTTCTACAAGGACGAGGTGGAGATGATATGCAAGGACGACGAGGGCCAGGACCGAGAGTACCCCTGCAGCGACAACGGGGCCTGCTGGAAACTGGCGGATGATGTCGAAACAATCTTCACGACGCTGGCCCCATCGACCTACTCGTCTCCGGTTTGGTTTCTCCATTGAGACCGCTGACCGCATGCAGGTTTGATTTGGCAACTCCAATATATGACTCCAATTCTCGGTTCTCTCATGATGATGCGCACTGCTTCATATTCTATTGGTCGATCTTGCTTTGCTGCCATCGATGATTGCTCTGTATCGTGATATCTGTGTATGACTGAAATCTGATAATGATGGTGTTCAATAGTTTGCTAGCGCTGGTACTTGATCCCACTTCTGTAACAGAAACGGTCACCTGTAATTCAATTGATGTCTGATTTCTGCGATTCGTTTTCTGGATGACTTGACCAGATTCCGATTTTTGTTGAGTAAAACCTGATTGCAGAAGTGTTGGCTCTCATGACTTTTGTATGTGTTGGAATGTTTTTTTACTGCAGTAGACACAGTTGTTTGTTCGATTTCTATACCATTGCAGCCCTTCAATTGTGTCAGTCGCTCATCTGGTTGCAATTTTGGTGGAGTGAAACCTGAATGCCGAATTAGTTGGTGTTCATGACATTGAGTTGCGTTACTGCATCCTTTTTGTCGAACAGATGACACAGTTTGATCGATACACAGAGCAAAGCAGAGTGTCTGTTGTCCGGCTTGTTGATGACTTTGCATTGAATCTGTTTCTTGATCTTGCAGCTATCCACAATGCTGTCTTACCGACAAAGTTGTCATTAATTGGCCTAGTAAAATAGCATGCATGATGCTGTCGTTTAATTTAAAATGCATACAAGTAGTTTGCTGTAGCCTGGAATCCTGGATCCTACTACTTTACTAGCAGAAACCGATCACTAGTACATGCATTATGAATAGCATGTTCACAGCTTTGAGTGCTTTCAGATTTTAGCTTTCCTGAGATCTATGCATTTTCTGTGATGACCCTGATGAAATTCAGCTGAATGGCTTTCCTGAACTGAAACGTGTTGTGTTCCATTTGATGAGATCCACATACTCATAGTATTTCTCTTCCCCTTTTCTTGTGATGGATATAACTAGCAAGATTCAGTTAACTCCGCGAATAAGATTATACCAGTGAAATACTGAAACTAAATTGTGGTTCTGTAGCTCAGGCGTGGTCAAACTTCAGTACAGAAATCCATGAATTCAAGCACAACTAGTCAACATCGGTATCGGTTGCCTCATTTGCATGTGCTTGTTCATTCACATGATCAGTGCATATTTGTAGTAAGTTTTCGAAATTTTCTAAAACAAGGTACGGATGCCGGATGCGTGACAGCTATACAGGTAGAACTGCGGATAATTTTGCTATAACAGAAGCGCGCTTCTATAATTTGTGATAATCGACTCCAGTGGGCACTGCTGAGTGCTGATGATTCTGTATTATCTCAGAGGATGTTTTGCTCTGCGTTTTCACTTCCCCCTTCTAAACTTGTATGGTGACTTTCAGTAGAGAATCGGGGCCCAAGGGCAAACCAACAATCGGGGCCTGTCATGTTTGCCTTTGGTTCTCGTTTGCACCACAAGAAAGAACAATTCAGAATGAGATAATTGTTGAATTCCCTTCATCTATTCAAATATGTGTTTCAGGTACTTGCTAGATTTCAACAACTCAATGCTGAAATGTCTGCCGTTTATGAAACACCCTGTTTTTTAGACACATCTAAAATTTACTGAAAATCTGAATATTTTATAATTTTCCAATAAACTCAATTTATTTCTTTAGCGAGAATAAAAAGAAAATTCTGAAGATCTAGCATAAAAATCGTCAATGTGTTGCATTGTTGTGCTCAAAACCCTAGAGCAGAGTGTTTGTTGTTCGGCTAGTTGAGGTTAAGCTAAATTTGCACTAAATTTGTTTCCATGAATCTTGAAGCATCGACAATGCTGTGTTGCTGACAAAGTAAAATATATGTAGTTTAAAATAGCTTAAGTGGTCACTAATTGATCTAGTAAAATAGCATGCATGATGCTGTCAATTAATTTAAAATGAATATATGTAGTTTGCTGTGGCCTGGAAACATGGATTCTACTGCTTTCCTAGCAAGTAGCCAATCACTAATACAGGCGTAGCATGTTTAAAGCTTTCAGTGGCATCAGGTTTTAGCTTTCCTGAGATCTATGCATTTTCTGTGACTAGCCTGATGAAGTAAAGACGAATGGCTTTCCTGAATGGAAATGCACTGTGTTCCATTTGATGAGGTCCACACAGTATTTATCTTTTTTCTTGTGATGGATATAACTAGCAAGATACAGTTTGATTGCACGAATAGGATTACCGATGAAACACTGAAACTGAATTGTGGTTCTGTAGCTCAGACATGGTCAAATTTCAGCATGGCCTTCAATCCAGAAATCCCATTTGGTTGAGATTTTCTGCACCAAGGGTACGGATGCCTGACGGCTAATACACGCACAACTGCAGATAATTTGGCTTATAAGTGTGCTTCTGCAATCTGTGATAATCGTCTCCCATGGCCAGTTGGCCACTGGCACTGCTTAGTGCTGATGCGGATCTGGTCGGTTTGCGCTGTGGGAAAAGCTTATCCATGTAGTAGGAGGTTCGTTTGGCTCCCCGCGACGCATACGCCTTGCGAAACCAGCAGTGCACCTGAACATACGGCGCGTGCGGCAACTCTCCTCCACGGCGTGGCGGCCTAGTTTTCTTCCATGGCGCAACGCCGCGCGCCGCATCACCAAACCGCGAACGCTGGCGGTGGCGTGAACTTTGACAGGGCTGACCTGACGCATGCGCTGCCAAGTGCCCACTGCCCACGCACTGGCATGCCGAGCAGCAGCAGGTCAGCACAACAGGGTCCAGTTCAGCGCCCAGAGCGTCGTCCAGCACTCCAGCATCCCGTCCGTCCGATGCGCACAAACGCAGGGCGTGCTCCACCGGCTCGTTGGAGACTATGATAGTGTTTGGTTTAAACAACGGTAACGCAAATGAAAATGAAATCAAGTTGCAGCGTGATCGCTGGCGGGATCAACGATTACAGATTTTGTTTGGCTTTAAATATGTAACGGTATCAGTTAACTCGCCGCATCCGAACTTGCTAGCGAGAGGTCGAGCGGCAGACAGCAGCGGCGGACGCCATGGTATCGCAAAGCAATGACAGAGGTGGACGGGTGTAATCAGATATGTACAGTCCGGTATCTGATTGCACGGTACCCGATTACTGACTGCCGCAAACCAAACATGTTTAACGGGAATGCTTACCCTCCGCAATCAATTTACGTTACAGAGCAGCGAACCAAACACTATCTATGGTCTATGGAGAGCTCTTCCCGTTTGACGGCCACGGCTCTCGCCAACACCGTCGGGCCCGACAAGCGATCACCCTGTGTCCATATTTACGCCGGCATCAGTGCAAGCTACACACCCTCAGTAGCATGATCCCGATTATGTACAAAAAAGCATCATTTACAAATTACAGATTTATTTTACTTTATTTATGTTTATCATAATCCCCTTGTTCAAACTTCAAACATATGGTTTTTTCCCTCTTAGTGAAATATGTGCGCTTCTCGGGGATGGAAATTGAAAAGGAGCTACCGAATCCTCATTCTTCAAATTAAGTTCAGGCTCCAGGCAAACTTCATGAACTAAAACCGAACTATTCATTGCAATGAAAAATACATGATGCAGCCGCGGAGGCCAATCTGTCGAAATATTTTAGACAAAGAAAGGCCAAAGCTGAACTGATCAACTGATGGTGTTCTTTTGGGCTAAACTAAAAAGAATTAGTTCTATTTTTCCATGGCTCCGGGCCCACATGCCTTATGGGCTGCCTGAAGGCCCACGAATTAGTTCAGTCCAATAAACCAGAAGATGGCCCGACCTTCTTGACCGTCAAGAAAACCGCAAGGCCGCCGGCATCGCCCGATTCGCCACCACAAGTCACGCCAACGCCTCGGCTTCCAGAACAAAAGGAGCCCGGCCGCAACGGCGCTTCCTCGTCGTCGTCCTTTCCTCTCCTCTTCTTCCAACTCCAACCACCGACCACCGATTCGACCCTCCGTCTCCTCCGCTCCCACTCCTTTCCCGGATGGCGTGCAGGGCTACGCAGGGGCTCTGGAATGAGCTCCCCGCCGACCTCGCCTATAGCATCGCCCGCCGCCTCCGGTGCCCCGTCAACCGCTTCTACATGTCCGAGGCGTGCAGCACATGGAAGGAGGGCCTGCGGCGGCTGCGGGAGCACCGGACGATCCCGGCCCCGACCCCGCTCCCGTGGCTCCTCCTCCCGTACCGCCGCGTCGCAGACAACCCGCGCCGACGCCGACACCGACGCCGACGCCAAGGCCAACGCATTCGATTCGGCCGCTTCTACTGCGTCCTCTGCGGCCTCACCCACCGCGCCTGGGTCCCGCTCAACACCGGCGGCGCGCGCTTCTTCGGCACGTACCCGGGTGGCTGGGTCTTCATCGCCTACGGCCAGAATTGCCGCCACGCGCTCGTCAACCTTCACCCCCCGGAGAGGCCACCTCTCCGCCTTCCGAACGTGCTGCTACGGAACAACCGGGAGACGCCCATGTTCATCCTCGCCGCCACCCTCTCCGCCCCGCCGGTTCCAGGCAACAATTGCGTCGCCGCCGCCATCGTCATGACCATTCCTGTGCGCTTCCCGAAGAAGATTGTGATCTGGCGGTTGGGGAGTCCACGGGCCACATTCCATAGGGAGCCTCAATCGGCGGTTCTGGATGTCGAGGACGTCATATACTACAACGATGCCTTCTATTTCATCGACCGACTGTCGGATCTGCTCGTGTTCAGGCCCGATTTCCAGGAAGGAGCGCCGCTGGAACCACTGCAAGTGCACACGGAGGACCTCCACTTCCTCCCGGTGTTTCTGGGCGGCGGGATGATGCTCAAGAGTCGCTACCTCGTGGAGTCCCGTGGGGAACTTCTGATGGTCGCGCGGCAAACTCCTTATGGCCATTTGGAGACGTCGTCGTTCAGGGTGTTCCGGATGAAGCCGCCGCCTGACGACGCTGCGCACGCTGATTACTCCTGGACTGAGCTGCTCGCGCTGGATGGCCGGATGCTCTTCGTCGGGCGTGGCTGCTCCAGATCCTACGAGGTGGCGGACTTCCCTGGGTCCGAAGAACGCGTCTACTTCCATGACGAGTGCTTCTACAACGACGAGGTGAGGATGATATCCAAGTACGGGGTCCGGGACGACCGAGAGTACCCCTGCAGCGACAACGGGGCCTGCCGGAAACTACCGGACGATGTCGAAGCACTGTACCCGGCGCTGGCCCCATCGACCTACTCGTCTCCGGTTTGGTTTCTCCATTGAGACCGCTGAGCGCATGCAGGTTTGATTTGGCAACTCCAATGACTCCAATTCTCGGTTCTCTCATGATGATGCGTACTGCTTCATATTCTATTGGTCGATCTTGCTTTGCTGCCATCGATGATTGCTCTGTACCGTGATATCTGTGTATGACTGAAGTCTGATAATGCTGGTGTTCAATAGTTTGCTAGCGCTGGTACTTGATCTCACTTCTGTCACAGAAATGGTCACCTGTAATTCAATTGCTGTCTGATTTCTGCGATTCGTTTTCTGGATGATTTGACCAGATTTCGGTTTCAGTTGAGTAAAATCTGATTGCAGAAGTGTTGGTTCTCATGACTTTTGTATGTGTTGGCAATTTTTTTTTACTGCAGTAGACACAGTTGTTTGTTCGATTTCTGTATCATTGCAGTCCTTCGATTGGTGTCAGTCGCTCATCGGGTTGCAGTTTTAGTTGAGTGAAACCTGAATGAGGAATTAGTTGGTGTTCATGACGTTGAGTTGCATTACTGCATCCTTTTCGTTGAATAGATGACTGATGACCCATTTTGGTTGACATGCAAAGCAGTGTTTGTTGTCAGGTTTGTCGACGCCTAAGCTCAATTTGCATTGACTCTGTGTCCTGATCTTTCAGCTATCGACAATGCTGTCTTACTGACAAAGTCGCCATTAATTGGCCTAGTAAAATAGCATGCATGAGGCTGTCATTTAATTGAAAATGTAGATATGTAGTCTGATGCTGCCTTGATCCTATACTACTTTCCTAGCATAAGTCAATCACTTGTACAGTTACAGCATGTGCAAAGCCTTTGGTTTTTTTTATAATGGATAATATATTACCCGCCCTTGACCAAAACGGCTACGGCCAACCAAAAAACAAGAAAATTACATCCCATCAATGGGCTCTAATAGTCATACGCGACCACCAAGATCGCTATACACGTTTGTCAGACCTTACGAGGAACTGAAAACGCTGGACACCAACCACCATTGATGCTACTTCCAAGGCAACAACACGAAGACTTTGTACAGATACTGCCAACCAACATCCGAACTGTTACGCAATCCAATGTCTCCTCCGCCTTGAGTTGAATACCGAACATAGTGTCCACACGGGAGAACTGCCCGGCCATGGCGAACAAGAACTTCGACAACGCGCCTGCACTACCGCCGCCGGCTTGGAGAAACCAAGCTAGGTTTTCACCCAGTTTTTGATCAACCACGGACGCAACAGGGAACGGTCTGACCAACGACTTCAGCAGTGCCTTCAACAAGGTGTGTGTCACGGACACTTCACCGCCCCGGTCCGGCAAAACATGCCAGACAAGGATTTCTCCCAAATCGCCACCACCACCGTCACCACTGTGCCCGGCCAACCCCACACCGGAAGGACACCAGCATCTTCGTACAGGACGCCACCACCGCAAGACAAGACGCATTCCGGCCGCCGTCGACGAACACCGCCACCCGAAGCAAGGTTCTGCCGGCAAAGGGACAGCACCAACCCGTGGGGAAGGCGGCTGCACGACAGCTAGCGAAATCCACCCAGATTGCCCCCATGGGGGCGACACGGAGCGATGAAGGCGTTGGATCTGTTACCCTCCGAGCCGAGGGATCGCCGCGCGACGACTGTGCCTCCGCTGCCTCGCCGTCCCACGCGCCGCCGCCCGCCCGCAACCTCCTCCACCGGCCGCAGTCATCATCGCGCGCCGGCGCGACAAGATCGGCAAGGGCGACCCGGATCCAGGGACGAAGAGGCCGGATCCGGCCGCGCGCGCCGCCGTCGATGAGAGCTGGCCGCTGGCGGCGTCCACCCTCCAATGGCGTCCGCGCCCACCAAAAGAGAGGGAAAGGAAGGGATGGTCCCCGCCGCCGCCATCCCGGGATCCGGCCGGACTTCCGGCGTCGCCCTCCGGCGGCGGCAAGGAGAAGGAGAGGAGGAGGGGAGAAGGGGGCGGCGGCCAGTGGTGTGAGTCGCCGCCCGAGCCACCCCTACGCGGAGGACGGTGCGAGGGCCCCTACGCGGGTAATTGGTACTTTCAGGTTTTGGCTTTCCATATGTATTTTCTGTGACTACCCTGATGAAATAGAGCCGAAGGCTTTCCTGGATTGAAATGCGATGTGTTCCATTTGATGGTATTTCTCTTTTCTTGTGATGGTTGGGTTTAACTAGCAAGATTCAGTTGATTGCACGAACATGATTATACTAGTGAAACACTGAAACTAAAATTGTGGTTCTGTAGCTAAGGCATGGTCAAATTTCAGTACAGGCTTCAATCCGGAAATTCAAGCACAACTAGTCAACAACGGTCGTCTCACTTGCATGTTCTTATTGCCTTATTCATGCACATGCTGTGGCGAGTTTGGTCGAGGGTTCTGCACCAAGGGTGTGCACGTATGCCGGACAGGTGACGGCTATGCCACGCACAGCTGCAGATAATCATTGGCCATAGCAAAAGCGTGATTCTACAGTTTGTGATAAGATAATCGACTCCAGTGGCCATTACTGAGTGCTGATACCTGACCAATGTAATTTCCGTGTTTGCCTCGGCATCGGCTCCCAGCCGTGCACTTATGCGCCATGGCCGCTCAGTTTTCTTCCATGGCGCAACCCAACTGCGCGCAGGAGATTCCACAGATGTGTGCCCGTCGCACTACCAAATTCCCAAGCGTCAGCGTACACCGTCAGGCGCGGCAACTCTGCTGACACTGACAGGGCTCAGCCGCCGTCCGCGGGCCATCGAGCAGATAGCAGGTCAGCACAACCGGGTTCAGTTCAGCAATCGGCCTCCTCAGTAGCACTGTATCCCGCACCGGATGACTCCGGTGCCTGTATTTACGCCGGCGTCAGCGCAAGCTAGCTCGGTTCTGCAAAAAATCCATCATCTACAAGTTTCTTTTACTTTATGTTTATCTAATCTCCTTGTTCAAGCATGTGGATTGTGTGCTTCTCGGGGGAATGAAAAGGAGCCACAGAATCGTCATTCTTCAAATCAAGTTCAGGGGCGAGGCAAATTTCAGGGGCTAACACTGAACCATCCATTGCAATATACTCCGTAAAAAATACGTGACGCATTTATGTCACGGAGGCCAACATATCCAAAAAAAAGGAGAGGCAATGAGTGATGCTAATGCTGAATAGATGGTGTTCTTTTGGGCTATTTTTTTAGATTTTCTTTTGGGCTAAATGCCAGTGTGTATGTAACTATGGGCTAGTTGCAGGTCCAAGAGCCGGCCCAAACCAATATAGCATCAGATACCAACGAAACAGATGGAGAGGGAGAGGGCGCGAGCAAGCCCAGCCTTCTTCGGCGGCAAGAAAGCCTTCCAGCCGGGCTCGCGGCAACCGCAACGGCCTGCAAGTTGCAACTCAAGCCAGCTAGCAGCAGCCAGCAAGTCGGCAACACCAACACGCTCCTCGCCCTCGCCTCCGCTTTCCAGAATAAAAAAGGAATCGCGCTGCCCCACCACCAGCGTCTTCCCGTTCCTCGCCGTCTTCCACCCCGTCCACCGCCGCCACCGGGCCCCAACTCCCAATCCCTCTCGCCTCTCGCCCCAACCCACCTCTACAGCTCTGCCGCGCCTCCCATGGCTGCTCAGATACGGAATTGGGCGAGCGCCCTCCCTGACCCAGCCGTGACCGAGATCGTCCGCTGCCTCCCGTGCAGAACGGACCGCGGCAAAATGGCCGCCGTCTGCCGGAGATGGCGCATCAACGCCCAGGTCTTCGGCCAGGTCCTCCACCGGCCACCGGCGCTCCCGTGGCTGCTGATCCCGACCGCCGACTCGACTCGCGTCCACTGCTTCCTCAGCGACTACCACGTCCACCATCGCTTCCACGAGCCCCCGCACGGCGCGCGCTACTTCGGATCGCACGACGGCGCTTGGCTCTTCGTCGCCTACGACCAGGCCCAGGCCGGCAACGTGCTCATCAACCTCCGCAACCCCGACGCCGTGAAAGATGATGGAATGCCACAATTGTATTCATCAAGTACAAGCCTATAAATAGGCAGTGTGTTACATGTGTGTTGTACATGAGCGGTGCAGCTGAGCACTCGCTGGTCAAGGCCTACATCTAAGGATCATGGAATCCATTGCATGCGGAAGAGGTCATCCTGAAGAATAGCACTCCAACACCCCCCTCAGCCTGGACGGGGAGAGACGTGTAGGCTGGCACGAAAGTCATCAAATAGCGCTCGAGGTAGTCCCTTTGTAAATATGTCAGCGAACTGAAAACGGGAAGGGACATGTAGAACCTTGACTTCACCAAGAGAAACCTTGTCACGAACGAAATGTAGATCAATCTCGACATGCTTGGTTCTCTGATGCTGCACCGGATTTGTGGACAAGTACATGGCACTGATATTGTCACAATAGATGACAGTGGCCTGCTTGGGTGGTCGTTTGAGCTCCATCAGCAACTGACGCACCCAACATGTTTCTGACACTGCATTGGCAACCCCTCTGTACTCTGCCTCCGCACTAGATCATGATACTGTAGACTGCCATTTGGAGGACCATGCAACCAGATTATCGCCAACAAATACGCAATAACCAGAAGTAGATCGACGGGTATCAGGGCAGCCTGCCCAGTCGGCATCTGAATATGCAGTAATATTTGTGGAGGTGGATCGGCTCAAGTGGAGACCAAACTGCAAGGTGCCACGGACATACCGTAGAACACGTTTGAGCAAGGCTAAATGAGGTTCACGAGGGGAATGCATGAATAAGCAGAGTTGCTGGACAGCGTAGCTTATGTCAGGCCTAGTGAGAGTTAGATATTGGAGAGCTCCAGCTAGGCTGCGGAATTCAGTGGGATTGGGAGCAGGCTTGCCATCAGATGCAGGCAGTTTTGAACTGGTGTCGACAGGGGTAGTGCAGGGGTTGCAATTTAGCATGTTTGCGCGCTCAAGAATCTCATGGGCGTACTGTTCCTGGGAGAGAAACAGGCCACCAAGAGTGCGAGTGACCTGAACACCAAGGAAATGCTCGAGCTGTCCTAAATCGGTCATGGAAAACTCATGGCGAAGTTTAGAAATGATGCTGGTCAATAAAGAAGTGGTGCTCAAGGTTAGAATGATATCATCGACATAAAGTAAAAGATATGCAGTAGCCGAAGGTGTATGAAGAATGAAAAGAGATGAATCAGACTTGGATGCAATGAAGCCAAGTTTGTGAAGATAGCTGGTGAACCGCAAGAACCAAGTGCGTGGAGCTTGTTTGAGACCGTAAAGGGATTTGTTAAGTTTGCAAACATAATCAGGCAGTGATGCATCAACAAAACCCGAGGGCTGAGAGCAATAAACGGTTTCAGCAAGGTTACCGTGAAGGAACGCATTTTTGACATCCAATTGATGGATTGGCCATGACGAAGAGACAGCAAGGCTGAGCACCACCCGAATGGTTGCTGGCTTAACAACAGGACTAAAAGTCTCGTCGTAGTCAACACCAAACTGCTGATTGAAACCACGAACAACCCATCGCGCCTTGTAGCGAGCAAGAGTCCCATCAGAATTGTATTTGTGACGAAAGATCCACTTCCCGGTAATCACATTGGTACCTGCAGGCCTAGGAACAAGACACCAAGTATTGTTGTGCATCAAAGCATTATATTCCTCAAGCATTGCATTATACCAATTTGGATCTGAGAGAGCAGCACGATAAGACTGTGGGATGGGAGAGATAGCACAGGTGGAGGCAGAGAGGTTGAAAGGTTTCTTAGGCACCACAATACCGTGCTTGGCCCTGGTCTGCATATGGTGTTGGGAGGAAGCAGTGGGGTGCATGTAGCGTGGAGCGGGCGAGATGGGGTGCGCGGAGCAGGACGCGGTCGCTGGGACAGGTGGCGATCCGAGGCTGGCTGCGGGCGGAGATGCTGGCGGTGGACCAGGAGAATCTGGCGTAGGCGAGACGGGGAAGGGCGCGGGCGGGGAAGGTGGCAGCAGGAGATTGGAGTTCAGCGGATCCGCGCCAATCCCGGTGTACGAGGTCGGAGCGCGCGCATGGAGCGGCAAATCCGAGGATGATTGCGCCGGATCCGGTGTGGCAAGTGGAGATGTGGTCACCTGTGCGAATGGAAAGCTGGATTCGTCAAAAATCACATGCCGAGAGATGATGATCTTCCTGGTCATAATATCCAAGCACCTATAGCCTTTGTGATCAGCAGGGTAGCCGAGGAAAACACAAGGTGCGGATCTGGGGGCTAGTTTGTGGGGAGTGGTAGGAAGTAAGTTTGGGTAGCATAGGCAGCCGAAGGTGCGAAGATGATGATAGCTTGGATCCTCGAAGAACAGGCGTTTGTATGGAGTTTTGAAATGAAGTGGTTTGCAGGGCCGTCGGTTTAATGGATATGTGGCAGTATGGAGTGCCTCAACCCAAAATTGGGAAGGCAAATGAGCCTGAAAGAGAAGGGTACGAAGAACATCGGTGATGGTACGAATGGCACGCTCGGCTTTGCCATTTTGGGAGGAAGTATATGGGCAAGACAGGCGAAAGGAGATGCCATGAGTGGTGAGAAAATTTCGCATGGCAGTGTTATCAAATTCCTTCCCATTATCACATTGGATACACTGAAGAGACATATGAAATTGATTTAGAATAAAGGTATAGAAATTTTGAAGTGTGGCGGTGGCATCAGATTTAGCACGTAGAGGAAAGGTCCACAAGTAATGTGTATAATCATCCAGCACCACAAGATAATATTTGAAACCTGTGAAACTTGCAATCGGTGATGTCCATAGATCACAATGTATTATTTGGAAGGGAAAGAATGTAAAAGACTGAGAATGTTGGAAGGGAAGCCGCACATGACGACCCTTCTGACAGGCATCACATATATATGACAGTGATTTATTGGTACATGGAAGCTGAAATTGGGAAACTAAATGCTGTAAATTTTGTGGACTGGGGTGCCCAAGTCGCTGATGCCAAAGATCAGTGGAGGAGACTTGGGCAGCATGAAGAGCAGACGGTGATTGTTGTGTGGATGCCGAGCCGAAGGGGTAAAGATCACCGCAGCTACTGGATCTCATGAGAGTTGTCTTGGTGAGAAGATCCTTAACAGAAAAACCATCAGGGTCAAATTCAATAGAACAAGCATTATCTTGGGTAAATTTGCGCACGGAAATAAGATTCTTGACAATGTTTGGGGCATGGAGAACATTGTGTAAAATAAATTCAGATGTGGGTGTAGAGAGAGAGAAGTATTTCCAGTGCCAAGAACAGATAGGGTAGATCCATTACCAACAATAATGCGAGAGGAATTATGCGGTGATGAACGACAATAAACGGGCAAGTTACCTTGGTCGCCGGTCATGTGGGAGCTAGCACTGGTGTCCATGAACCATTCGACGGAGGAAGATGGCTGATGCAGAGAGGCAGCATGAAGAGCAGCAACGAGACCAGAGGTGTCCCACGACGGCGCACTGAGAGGCGCAGACATGGTGCTCGGCTGTTGTGGAACAGGCGCCGGTGCGATGAACGCGGGGTAAGCCTGCCCAGCATTCGCAGGTGGACGCGCACCAAGAACACCAGGGCCAGCGGTGCCGGTCCACGGTGCACGCCAGGGCGCCGCTCCCCACTACGGATAATACGGGATCCACGCACGGAGAGAGGGCTGCCCACCGCGGCCAGGGAAACCACGGCCGCCACCGCAACCACGACCACGGCCACCGCGACCGCCGTTGTTGCGTCCGCCACGACCACCGCCGCGGCCGCCATTGCCAGAGCCGTGACCGCCGGTGTCAGCACGCGTACCGCTGGAGTCGGTGGAGCCAGATGAGCCGTCGGCGACGAGAGCCGACGCAGTGGTAGGCGCCGGTGCTGGAGTGGACTTGGCCTGCGATGACTCTTCCCGAAGCAGATGCGCACGCGCCTTGGCGTACGTCGGGAATTGGGGAAGAGTGGGGAGCACCGTCTTCATCGTGGAGAATTTCTCGCCGAGGCCGCCGATGAGCTTGTGGACGAGAGCGCGGTCGCCGACGGGCTGATCGCAGTCGGCGAGGGCATCGGCGAGATCCTTCAGCTTATGACAGTAATCAGATATGGACAAATCACCTTGGGTAAAGCTGTGGAACTCCGCCTCCAGATGCACAGCCCGACTGGGCTTGTTGGCGTTGAAGATGGCTTCGATCCGGGTCCAGATGCCGCGCGCGGTGGGGTTGTCGGTGATGACCGTGTCCAGCAGATCATCGGCGAGGGTGGCGTTCAGCCACATGATGACTGTGAGGTCGGCGTGGACCCAGGCTGGGTTGTTGTTGAGGCGCTCGTCGTTGTCGATGTGGCGAAGGAGATCGAAGCGCCCGAGGACGACGCGAAAGAGGCGCTTCCAGCGCCGGTAGCAGGAGGATTGGAGATCCAGCGTGATGGGGATGAGACTGCGAATGTTGACGCCATTGGTGGAGGTGGAATGGGCTGCGGCGGCAGAGGCCGCACCAACTGCGGCAGAGATGAGCGCCGCGGTGGAGGCGTCAGTGAGAGCAGCGCCGGACATGGTGGCGGAGCCGAAAAAAAAAACAGGAGTGGGGAAGGGCTCAGAATCGTCTTGCTCTGATTACCATGAAAGATGATGGAATGCCACAGTTGTATTCATCAAGTACAAGCCTATAAATAGGCAGTGTGTTACATGTGTGTTGTACATGAGCGGTGCAGCTGAGCACTCGCTGGTCAAGGCCTACATCTAAGGATCATGGGATCCATTGCATTCGGAAGAGGTCATCCTGAAGAATAGCACTCCAACACGCCGGAATCCGCATCCTCCCAAACCAGGTGGTCGACAACAACGGGGTCGTCGACAACATGGTCATCCTCGCTGCCACCCTCTCGGCCCCGCCGGATGACCCAAACTGCGTCGGCGCCTGCATCTTCACCCGTGGGCCGGACATCATCTCCGTGCGGCGCTTCGCCTTCTGGCGAATGGGCTCTGTGATAGCTACAGATTTCTGGCATGACCTTGTGGCGCCTGCAGTGCCTGGGATTGACTGGCTAGCCGCGGTGGTTTTGGAGGTTGAGGACGTCGCATTCCATGGTGGAGCCTTCCATTTCCTCACCCTAGGCGAAAACATCTTCTTCTGCCAACCGGCGCCTCTCGACGAAGATGTGCACGCGCCAGTTGTTGGCCAGCTGAACCTCATCCCCTTACACGGGGGGGGACAACTACGGCGGCCTCGTCGTCACTGCTCGCTACCTCGTGTTTTCCGGCATGGAACTGCTGATGGTCGTCAGGTTCGCTAATCCTCAGTTGATGGCGTCGTCGTTCAGGGTGTTCCGGGTGATCCCAGGGGCGCAGATGAACCAGGCCGACGGTGACGAGGACGACGTCGAGGAGGGTGGTCAAGACGTGGAGGAAGATGATGAGGGCGAGGATGTGGGCGATCAGGACGCTGAGGAGGACCAGGAGCTCGAAGATCAGGGCGTCGAGGAGGACAATCTGGTTAATGAGCACCCCTGGTCGTGGGGCGAGCTGGACACGCTGGGTGGCCGGATGCTGTTCGTAGGGCGAGGCTGCTCCAGATCGTACAATGTGGACCAGTACCCGGAGCTGAAGGCCGGCATCTACGACGAGCAGATGCTGTTCGGCGATGTGAATGAGAGGCAGTACCCCTGCGACGACAACGGCAAGTGGTTGGAAGGGCCGCCTCCCGTTGTGCAGCGCTGCCCCCCGCAGAACCCCTCCAACCACTCTCCTCCGGCTTGGCTTCTCCCTTGAGGCGGCAGGTTCGTCTTGGCAATGACCCTCCAGTTAATAGTCTGTGATGCGCTGATGTTTGCTTGTGATAGATGATGTGAACTGTCGTGTTGGTCAGATAGCTTATGATCTCCTTTAGTGTCAGATTGTTTTTGAAAGATAGTCAGTGCTGCCGTTCAGTGTGAGATTGTTGCTGAAAACAATATATGTTTCATTTGCCGCGCCTAATCGTTGCTGCATTCCTTTCCTGTACTTTGTGGCACTCTCAATCTTCATACCTGAATACAGAAATGGCTGGCTGGTTGCCGTTTAAGACATTTTTTGTGTGTGTGTGTGGAGTCATCAACGGAGAATCCAGTTTGAGAATTTGTGCGCCAGTGATCAGTTTGTTTCCCTATGATTCCATTCTAGCATGGAAATGGTGTAATATGCACTGAACTTGTGTGATTCAGAATCCTTGCTTTAGTTCCCATGGGCACTGTGACAAGGTGTGAGTGCCTATAAAATGGATGCAGAACCCGGGAAGACTATCTGATATTTCATTCACTATTATTCCTTAGTGTTATTTTTGCATGTCGGCAAGCTTATTCATTCTCTCTGCATTTACTGTGTGATCTCTGATTCTCAGCTCTGCATAATGCTCGTTGTTTAACATTAGTAGTAGATTGCATTTGTTTTTTATAAATTATATAACTGGTTGGCATGGAAATGTACAAGATGACACTTGGTACTATCTTTCCTGTCATAGTTTGTTCTTTCCATGGATACCAAATGGTCCAAATAATTGTTCCTTGATTAGTTGCTAGGTTCACAATGTAGCCTGTTATTTTTTCAATTAGATAGCAGTGGCTCTGATGTTCTTTCTTTACTGGAAAAAGGCGTGCAGAATTGTTAATATCCATGGAAGTTAATATCTATGCAATCAACACTTATCCTTAAATAATTTCTGTACTTACTGGTACATCATAGATTTTCATGAATTTTATTGCAGAAATGGCTAGTTTAATATTCATGACATAAAGTGCATTACGTCTTCCATTTGAATTCAAATGGATGGTTCAATATGAATATTGGCATGTTGGCACATGTACGTTCTTGACAGATTACATTGTGTTTTGTTCCCCCTTCCATGAAGAGGATTTGCATGCTATCTGAAGTTTAGTTCTGCACAAACACATTTCCTGAATCCAGTTTCAGAGTTTTTTCCTCACAAATACCTGCCTTGACTCACATAGGATGGGCACTGTATAAAGGTGCTGAACTTAGTACATCTGTTCTGATCTCTGAATACATAAGATCTAAGCAGAAATGCTGAACAGGATGGCTAACTGATAGTTAATTTAGTAGCATTCCACTCCCGGATGCTAATTTAGCATGCCACGCTTCTTCACTTTAGTTGAACTTACAGTGTGATCCCTTCTCTGCACAATTGCAGGTTGTTTATCATTCTCAGTAGACTGTTTATGTTCTGTATCTGTATGAGTGGTTGGCATAAAAAAAATACATACTGCTAGTTTTATACTTTGTATGTCCGGAGCAAAAGTATACATATATTATACATATTTTTATAAAATAAGAAGTCAAAGTTACGTTTCGAAGACCGTATCATTGTCCTAAACATTATCTAATACTAGTATGAAGGGAGTACAAAACACATAGCAAAGATCTAAAAGACACACGGTAAAGCTTTACCGTCTAGCTGGTCGCCGTGGGGGGTTTAGTGGGCCGCACGGGCAAAGCCTTTGCCCAGGGCATACGGCAAACTCTCAGAATCCGATAGTGAACTCTGCTGACACTGACAGGGCTCAGCCGCTGTCCGCGTGCCAAGCATCGAGCAGCTAGCAGGTCAGAACAACCGGGTTCAGTCCAGCATCCAGTGCACGCAACGCTCTCGTTGCAGGGTTCTTCCCATCGGGTGGCACCGTCGGGCACGGGCCGGGCAAGTGATCGGCCTCCTCAGTAGCACCGGGGGTGGCTGGCTGGCTGCCCAAGTGGTGCCCGAGTGCTAGCATGTGGACCGTGTGCTTCTCGTGGGGAATGAAAAGGCGCCACAGAATCGTCATTCTTCAAATCAAGTTCAAGGTCGAGGCAAATTCACAAATTAACACTGAACCATCCATTGCAATGATAAAAAAACGTGACGCATTTATGCCACGGAGGCCAACATATTCAAAAATATTTGTCGAGGGAGCAGAAAATTGTCAGTTTTCTTAGGCAAAAAAAAGAGATGCAATCAGTGATGCCAATGCTGAATTGATGGTGTTCTTTTGGGCTAAATGTCAAACATGTGTGTATGTAACTATGGGCTAGTTGTAGGTCCAAGAGCCGGCCCAAACCAATATAGCATCATGTGCCAACCAAGCACAGAGAACACGGCCTTCTTCCGCGGCAAGAAAGCCTTCCAACCGGGCTCGCGGCCACCGCAACGGCCTGCAAGTTGCAACTCAAGCCAGCTAGGCCAGCAGCCAGCAAGTCGGCAACAGCAACACGCCCCTCGGCCCTCGCCTTCGCCTCTCCAGAATAAAAAAGGAATCGCGCCGCCACCGCCACCGCCACACCCCCAACGTCTTCCCGTTTCTCGCCGTCTTCCACCCCGTCCACCGCCCAACTCCCCAATCCCTCTCGCCCGTCGCCCCACCCTCCACCGCGCCTCCCAGTCCCATGGCTGCTGAGATACGGGATTGGGCGAGCGCCCTCCCTGACCTCGTCATGGCCGAGATCGCGCGCCGCCTCCCGTGCAGAACGGACCGCGGCAAAATGGCCGCCGTCTGCCGCACATGGCGCGCCAACTCCCAGTTCCCTGACCGGCCACCGGCGCTCCCGTGGCTGCTGATCCCGACCGCCGACTCGACTCGCGTCCACTGCTTCCTCAGCGACTACCACGCCCACCATCACATCGACGAGCCCCCGCACGGCGTGCGCTACTTCGGATCGCACGACGGCGCCTGGCTCTTCGTCTCCTACGGCCAGGCTCATAACAACAACCACGGGCTCGTCAACCTCCACGACGGCGGCATCCGCTTCCTCCCAGACCTGGTCGACAACAGTGGGATCCTCCACGACATTGTCATCCTCGCTGCCACCCTCTCGGCCCCGCCAGATCACCCGTACTGCGTCGGCGCCTGCATCTTCACCCGCTGGCACGACCCCGACATCCCCTCCCTGCGGCGCTTCGCCTTGTGGAGAATGGGGTCTCTGATGGCCAAGGATTTCATGCCGGACCCGCAGCCTCAGCCTGAGCCTGGCTGGCCAACTCCGGCGGATTTGGAAGTTGAGGACGTCGTATTCCATGGTGCCGCTGCCGCCTTCCATTTCCTCACCCGAGGTGAACACATCTTCGTGTTCTACCCGGCGGCTTTCAACGAAAACGGGGATGTGGCATTAATTCCCAATCAGCTTCTCTTCGAGCCCGGCCCCGGAGGGCGCGACTACGGCGGACTCGTCGTCCATGCTCGCTACCTCGTGTCGTCCGGCCTGGAATTGCTGATGGTCGTCAGATTCACTAATCCTCAGTTGATGACGTCGTCGTTCAGGGTGTTCCGGATGATCCCAGCGGCGCAGATGAACCAGGCTGACGGTGACGAGGACGACGTCGAGGAGGGTGGTCAGTACGTGGAGGAAGATGATGAGGGCGAGGAGGTGGGCGATCAGGACGCCGAGGAGGACCAGGAGCTCGAGGATCAGGGCGAGGAGGTGGACGATCTGGTTGATGAGGCTGAGTACCCCTGGTCGTGGGGCGAGCTGCACACGCTGGATGGCCGGATGCTGTTCGTGGGGCGAGGTTGCTCCAGATCGTACAATGTGGACCAGTACCCGGGCCTGAAGGCCGGCATCTACTTCTTTGATGATCAGAGCTTCTACCACGAGGAGATGATGTTCGGCGATGACAATGTGAGGGAATTCCCCTGCCACGACAACGGCAAGTGGTTGGAAGGGCCGCCTCCCGTTGTCCAGCGCTGCCCCCCGCAGAACCCCTCCAACCACTCTCCTCCGGCTTGGCTTCTCCCTTGAGACGGCAGGTTCGTCTTGGCAATGTCCCTCCAGTTCAATAGTCTGTGGTGTGCTGATGTTTGCTTGCGATAGATGATGTGTGAACTTTCATGTTGGTCAGATAGTTTCTGATCTCCGTTAGTGTCAGATTGTTGTGGAAAGATAGTCAGTGCTGCCGTTCAGCGTGAGATTGTTGTTGAAAACCATTTGTGTTTCATCGATCTGCCGCGCCTAATCGTTGCTGTATTCATGTACTTCATGGCACTTTCAAAAAAAAATTAGGAGAAGGTGGCACTCTCAATATGCATACCTGAATTCTGAAATGGTTTGGCTTGTGTTGCCGTTGATGGCATTTTTGTATGAGGTCATTAATGGAGAATCCAGTTTGAGAAATTGTGTGCTAGTGATTAGATTGTTTCCTTATGATTCTGCCCTAGCATGGAACTGGACTAAATGGAAGCTGAATTTGTGCAATTCAGCATTGTTCTTGCTGAATTTACTGTGTGATCTCTTGATTCTCAGCACTACATAATGCAGGTTGTTTAACACTAGTATCTGTAGACTGCATTTTTTGTTATAACTGGCTGGCATAAAAATGTGCAAGATGACTCTTGCTACTATCTTTCCTGTCATAGTTTGTTCTTTCCATGGATATAATATGGTACACAAATCATTGTGTCTTAATTTGTTTCTAGGTTCACAATGTAGAATGTTAAATTTTGAATTGGATAGCAGTTTGTTCAAGAAGTGTGTCTGACGTTTTTTTTTGGAAAAAAGATGCATGATTGTTAATATCTATGAAAACTAATATCTGGGCCTATTAATACTTGTACTCGTATCATCTTTGTACTTTACATTACAGAAATGGCTAGATTGATATTCATGTCATGAAGTGCATTATGTCTTGCATTTGAATTTAAACGGACAGTTCAATATGAAAATTGGCGTGTTGGCACATTGCGCGGTACATTCTTGTCAGATTATATTGTGTTGTGTTCCCACTTGCATTAAGAGGGTTTACCATTTACATCATTGCATGCCATCTGAACTTTTGATCCTGTGGCAAACTACATTTCTCTCAATTTCCATGCATAGCCCTTCATGATGTTACTGAGTACTGAAGTTTGTAGAAGGTTGTGTTCTGATGGACCGCAGAACCCACAATTCCACACTGATATTTTGATGAGTTTGTTGCATATAATTTTATTATCTGTTGAAAAATGCCAGATTGCGTGCGCCTCGATTGCTATATGTTTCACAGCGACTGCCGATTCAAATGTCCACTACTATTTTTTTCTCTCATGTGTTTATGGAGTATGGACCCCTAGTGCCTATATCCTGTGAGTCCTGGCTCACAAGCCAGCTTTGTTTCGGGTCCTGCATTGCTTATTACCACTTTATCCCGTATGACAATTCAGAGTAAAGTGCTTTGCTTTCCTGACTGATCCACTCATTACATGAGATGGAAGCTAATTTTGCATAATTTAGTGAAGTACAGTTGACTATGCAAGATGCAACTGGATAAGCAAGTGCCTCTTGTAAGGCTTTATGCAGAAGGTGAGAAGGAACAACCATGTCGAACTTTTATTGGAATATATGTGACTGATATGGCTGATCTTTCGTTCTTGTTCCTCAGTTCAGTGCTACGCTATATATGCACACCATACAGATTGCTCTGCACAATTTAAATGAAAATTGGCATGTTGGCACATGGCACAGTACATTGTTGATAGAATATAATGTGTGTAGTTACCACTTGCATTAAGAGGGTTTACATCATTGCAAGCGTCAGGAATTACGGCGGTAGGGGGGGGCTCTAGCCCTGGCCGCCCCACCGCTGGATTCGCCTACATTTCTCTTGATTTCTACCCACAGCCCTTGATGATGTTACTGAAAACTGAAGTTTGTAGAAGCTTGAGGTTCTGATGGATTGCAGAGTCCACAATTCCATGCTGATATTTTGATGAGTCTGTTACCTATTGTTTTATTGTCTGTTGAAAAATGCCAGATTGTCAGTGCAGCTCGATTGCTATATGTTTCAATGTCCGGTGTTACTTTTTTTTTCTCTCTCGTGTGTTTGTTTTATGGAGTATGGACGCCTAGTGCTGGTCTCCTGGCAAGCTAACTTCGTTTCCGGGCCTGCATTGCTTACCACTGTATCCCGTATGACAATTCAGAATAAAGTGCCTGCTAGTGCTTTGTTTTCCTTACATAGTTAACAGAAGTACAGTTGACTACGCAAGATGCAACTGGATAAGTGCCTCTTCTGAACGCTGACTATGTCCAACTTTTGTTGCAATATCTGTCAGTCTGTCACTGATATGACTGAACTTCGTTATTGTTCCTCAGTTCAGCCCCACGCTATGTACACGGTGCACATTGTTCTGCGTTTTGCAGTTCTTTGCAGATGAACAGATGATCATTGGTGTAAAAATCAGTAAGCCTAGTAATGTTTACGGAACTAGGAGTATGAGAATATTCTCTCGGTGGTACTTATCAGTTATATCACGGTAGTCATGCTCTGCATTTTCATTTTTCCCCTCGCACTTTCTGAACTCTCATGAGGCGATGATAAGGCCATGATACACCGCTCTAATGTGATTCGATAATCGATACGATATAGAGAGAAAAAAAAGTAAAAATTCATCATATAAAAAACTAGTGAAATTTAAGTAGCCCCCGATCCATTAAGTGGACGAACAAAATAGTGGCAGTGCCCTGGCTTACTTCAGGTCTGAACTTTCCTTTTCTTTGAAGAGGAGCCCCGGACTTTCTGGGGCTGATGAAGATCGAAGAAAGCGTGTCGTTGTAGGCTTTCCCTGAAAGCAAACTCGTTGAGGTAGGCGCTCCCATCATTCGTATAATCGTATCAAGTTGTATACGCTTGAAAGTCCTGTCCCAGTCGACGGGTCTGCCCAAGCCCATGGGCTTGTGCCAGACGACGGGCTTGCCTGGCCTCCAGCGAGAAGACGTAGTGGGATACTTGCTGGTCGTCGGTGAGCCACAGGAGCCAGTGCCCGCCCGACGCCGATCATGCCGTTGGTGGAGATGAGGCGCCATGCCTTGCAGACTGCGCGGGAGCGGAGGACAATCCTATCTATATATCTGTATCGTAATCTTTGCTTGCCTGCCAGAGGCCCAGAGTGCCAGTATTTGTATGGCTCCATCCACACGCGATGAGACGAATGAACAACGCCGTCAGTCCGGCACGTAGACACGCATGCTTGTGCAGCTACCGAAAGCGAAGGCGTCGCCGACCCGGACTCCGGAAGCACGGGGCAGAGCAACCTGCCACGTGCCGACCTCTCAACACGCCGCGACACACTCCAAACAGCTGAGCTGACACAGACTGAAGCTCGAGTGCTCAACAGCTCGGCCGCAGTTTCTATTGGTGGCAGACTGAAGATTTCATTGTATGTACAAAGACAGATCATAATCACATTTCTCACCGTCCACGCTTGAAAAACTGGCTTCAACCCTCATCGTAGGGCGGAGCATAATCCAACTGCAGGTACCATTAAGATACCAAGGGGCACTCCGAATATTCAGGACAGGTGCCATGCTTCTGTCAAGGCAAATTGTTAGAACATGTCGGGGACAAACCCAGGGGTCCCCTGATCACCGGGGTAATCACCCTCAAAAAGCGTTAACCGTGAAAGACCGAATCGCCGGCGGCCCGGAAGGGCCACCAGGGGAACGCGGCCCAACGCAACTCACGGCCCAAAAACAACCGCCCGAGCTCGCCTAACAAAAGGCCCAGGTAGGCGACCTCCACCTCCGCCTCGCTCGAGGGTCGCGTGTCCCCTCGAGTGGACGAACCGAGTCCGCCTCGCTCAAGGGCATCCCTCTACTCAGCGCGGCGCACGCACTTCCCGACAACGGCATTTAATGCCCGCCCCATCAAGCGGGCGCCGAAGTCAAAAGACAATCTTTCCCCACGCCACGCCGCTGACACCACTGAGCCCGCTGTTCCACCTGCTCCGGTCACTCAGCGTCCTCGCCAGCGCTGTGCGGACGCACGCTGTACTGCACAAAGCCCTGTGCGGACTGGCAGACGTCATTCCGCACCACTGTTCCGCCCACTCCCGTCCTTTTTTCCCCAGGGTAACCCTCGAATGGGCACCGGGAACCCTCGAACGAATATTTGAACAGCAACCAGGTACAGACTCCGGTCAGGCGCGGCCTGGCAGTGACGAACGCCAGGTCAAATCCACCAACTCTCGGCCATCCCCTGGTAAGCCGGGCACGCCGCGCACTGTGGTCGACGACAACCACCATGCTGGCCAATGTGCCGCCAACTCCGGTCCTTCTTCACCTGCCCCGCCCTCGAATCAACCAACGACGGGCAGCGGGACGCGGACCGCGGCAGCGACACCCCTCGAAACTACTCCAGGACAAGCACAGGGACGGCCGCGACGACCGCCGAAGCCGGGACTCGCCATAAATCTCCTGCTAGGGCCAAGGACGGTGGCACGCCCGACGCCATACTCTCCAGTGCACACCCCTGTGGCACACATCACGCTTGTACTTGTAAACTCCTTCCCCTCCTTTCTCTCCTTGACCTATAAAAGGAGGAAGGGAGCGACGGGGAAGGGGGGGGGGACACGGAACGAGGAACAACAACACACACGACCATCACACGACAGACACTCACTCACTCCCACGCTCGCTCTCAGGGACTTGGAGACTTCTTCTCCTCTCCCACCTCGCTTGTAGCCCCCCTCTGCAAGCACCCTGGTGCAAGATAGTACAGCGCCCCGAGCGCACCCTGCTGGACGTACGACCTCGCGGTCGGAACCAGGATAAACCCCCGTCTCATTGTGCTAGCTCTTGCATCAACCGTCAAGGGACGGGACACAGCGCATTCTGTGTGGCGCTGGGAATCGACCGACCGATCCCAGCACCGACAGAACAGTAGCACAATAATCACAGTTAGAACAGGAACTCAACATGCATCGGCACGAACCAGCTGAGGCCAAGCAGGGCACCGTTCCACGGCATCGCGCCGGGAAAACGCGTCCAACCCCTCGGGCAGATCGACCTGCCCGTTTGCTTCGGCACTCCCGACAACTTCCGAAGGGAGACCCTCACCTTCAAGGTAGTGGGATTCCCCGGAGCGTACCACGCCATCTTCGGGCG
This sequence comes from Echinochloa phyllopogon, assembly GCA_033239725.1. Classification (NCBI taxonomy): domain Eukaryota; kingdom Viridiplantae; phylum Streptophyta; class Magnoliopsida; order Poales; family Poaceae; genus Echinochloa; species Echinochloa phyllopogon. Next base: position 14,817,362 of record BTCW01000003.1, on the reverse strand, counting down.
TCCGTGCTACGCCAAGTTCATGGCGGTCCCCAACTACGCCTACCTCAAGATGAAGATGCCGGGGCCAAAGGGCGTCATCACCGTGGGATCGTCGTGCGAGCATGCTTACGCGTGTGACGTCGAGTGCGTCGAGGGCGCGGAAGCGCTCGCCTACAGCGAGACCCTGGTGGCGGACCTAGAGAAGATGGCGAACGAGGCCGTCGACTCCGCCAAGAGGCACTCAGGCAACTTCGAGGTCGCGGAGCACACCAAGGCGGTGCCCCTCGACCCCAAATAGGAAGCACTGCTCGTCGACTTTCTCCGCGCCAACGCCGACATCTTCGCGTGGAGACCCTCGGACATGCCGGGGATTCCGAGGGAGGTCGCCGAGCACAGCCTCGACATCCGGCCTCACTCCAAGCCGGTGGTACAACGACTGCGGCGGTTCGACGAGGAAAAGCGCCGCGCCATCGGGGAGGAGGTGCACAAGCTCCTGCAAGCCGGATTCATCAAAGAGGTATTTCACCCGACCTGGCTTGCTAATCCTGTTCTAGTTAAAAAGAAAAATGGAAAATGGCGCATGTGCGTAGATTATACTGGTTTAAACAAAGCATGCCCTAAGTTTCCGTTTCCTTTGCCTAGAATAGATCAGATAGTAGACTCCACCGCTGGGTGTAAATTGCTATGTTTTCTTGATGCTTATTCCGGTTATCATCAAATCACGATGAAAGAGTCCGACCAGCTCGCGACTTCTTTTATCACCCCGTTTGGCATGTTTTGCTACGTCACTATGTCGTTTGGCCTCCGAAACGCTGGAGCTATATACCAGCGATGTATGCAACACGTTTTCGGAAGCCACATCGGGCGGACCATTGAGGCATATGTTGACGATATCATTGTGAAAACCAGAAAGGCGGATGATCTGGTCAACGATTTGCAAATCACATTCGGTTGCCTCCGGGCGAACGGGGTAAAATTGAACCCAGAAAAATGCGTATTCGGGGTGCCGCGAGGCATGCTATTGGGTTTCATCGTCTCTCAACGAGGCATCGAACCCAACCCCGAAAAGGTTTCGGCCCTGGAACGAATGGGGACGATTCGGGACCTCAAGGGGGTGCAGAAGGTACTGGGCTGCCTCGCAGCTCTCAGCCGTTTCATCTCTCGACTTGGTGAAAAGGGCTTACCTTTGTACCGGCTCCTGAAAAAGCACGAGCGCTTTTCATGGACCCCCGAAGCCCAAAAAGCCCTCGACGGGCTAAAAGCGTCGCTCGCACGCGCGCCGATCCTCACGCCACCGCAGAACGGCGAGCCCCTCTACCTGTATGTGGCTGCGACAACGCAAGTTGTCAGTGCCGTCATCGTCGTAGAAAGGTCAGAGGAGGGCCACGCTCTGCCGGTCCAGAGGCCGGTGTACTACGTCAGCGAGGTGCTGGCCGAAACCAAAATGCGGTATCCACATATCCAGAAGCTGATCTACGCTGTAGTGCTCGCGTGGTGAAAGCTGCGACACTACTTCGAGGCCCACCCGGTCACCGTGGTCTCATCTTTCCCTCTGGGGGAGATAGTCCGCAACCCGGACGTCTCGGGTAGAATAGCGAAGTGGTCGATGGAGCTTGTGGGAGAAACTCTCTCCTACGCACCGCGAAAAGCGATAAAATCGCAAACCTTAGCGGACTTCGTCGCCGAGTGGACCAACGTCCAACTCCCACCGCCGCAGATCCAAGCCGAATGCTGGACCATGTACTTCGACGGGTCGGGGATGAAAACCGGGGCAGGCTCGGGCCTCCTCTTCGTCTCACCCCTCGGAGAACACATCCGGTACGTGGTACGCATGCACTTCCCGGCGTCGAACAACATGGCGGAGTACGAAGCCCTCCTCGCCGAGCTCCGCATCGCCATCGACCTTGGCGTCAAACACCTCGACGTCCGGGGAGATTCTCAGTTGGTCATCGACCAAGTGATGAAGAACGCAAGCTGCCGCGACGAAAAGATGGAGGCGTATTGCAACGAGGTTCGCCGTCTCGAGGACAAATTCTATGGCCTCGAGCTGAACCACATCGTGCGCAAATACAACGAGGAAGCGGACCAGCTGGCCAAGATCGCGTCAGAGCGAATCACCGTTCCTCCGAACGTCTTCGCCCGCGACCTCGACCGACCCTCCGTTAACTTTTAACCGAAAGCCGGAGCCCCCGAGACGCCCTCGGGGGCTGCGGAAATCGAGCCCATGGAAGAGGACCCCTCGAAAGAGAGGTTCGATGCCCTCGACGCTGAAACTTCTTCAGCCGAGGCCATGGAAATCGACGTAGACGCGCAACCGCAGGACTGGCGCGGTCCGTACCTCGCGTGGATCGACCGCGGGGAGCTGCCCTCGGACCGAACCGAGGGGCGCCGCATCGCCAGAAGGGCCAAAACCTTTGTCTCGGTCGGAGGTGAGCTGTACAAGCGCAGTGCCTCGGGGATCCTGCAGCGGTGCATCCCCATCCCCGAGGGAAGGCAGCTGATCCGCGACATCCACGCCGGGGCATGCGGGCACCACGCAGCGCCGCGTACCCTCGTGGGTAACGCGTTCCGGCAAGGCTTTTACTGGCCTACCGCCGTATCCGACGCAAACGAAGTCATGCGCACCTGCGAAGGGTGCCAATTCTACGCACGAAAGACGCATCTCCCGGCGCACGCCCTGCAGACCATCCCTGTAACATGGCCTTTCGCGGTCTGGGGGTTGGATCTCGTGGGGCCTTTCCGCCCAGCGCCCGGGGGCTTCACACACTTGTTGGTGGCCTCGACAAGTTCTCGAAGTGGATCGAGGTCCGCGCCATCACCAGCATCAGATCTGAGCAGGCCGTGTTGTTCTTCACCGACATCATCCACCGATTCGGGGTACCCAACTCGATCATCACCGACAACGGCACCCAGTTCACCGGCAAGAAGTTCTTGGAGTTCTGCGACAACCACCACATTCGTGTGGATTGGTCGGCCGTAGCGCATCCACAGACGAACGGCCAAGTAGAGCGTGCCAATGGCATGATACTACAAGGCCTGAAGCCAAGAATCTTCAACAAGCTGAACAAGTTTGGCCGAAAATGGGTTGCTGAGCTGCCATCGGTGGTCTGGAGTCTCAGGACAACCCCAAGCAGGGCCACTGGCTTCAGCCCGTTCTTCCTCGTCTACGGCGCCGAGGCCGTCCTCCCAACGGACTTGGAATTCGGGTCTCCGAAGCTCAAGGCCTACCAGGAGGACCAAAACCAGCGGAATCGAGAGAATTCGCTGGACCAGGTGGATGAGGCTCACGATGTAGCGCTGCTTCACTCAGCACGCTACCAACAATCGCTCCGGTGATACCAAGCTCAGAAGATGCGGCGTCGACCTCCACGAAGGGGACCTGGTGTTGAGGCTACGCCAGGATAATCGAGGGCGCCACAAGCTCACTCCGCCATGGGAAGGACCATTCATCATCGCCAAGGTCCTCAAGCCTGGCACCTACAAGCTGGCGAACGAGAAGGGCGAGGTCTTCACCAACGCCTGGAACATCCAACAGCTACGTCGCTTCTATCCTTAAAACTCTCAGTATTTCTTGTAAATACTTCATGTTCTTAGTTAACAACGATGAAAAGTTTGCGAAAAACATGGAAATATTGTTACTGACAACATAAACCAGGGGGACTTGGTTCTATTTTCAATAAAGCCAAGCCCCCCTCGGGGGCTGCAGGGGGGTTTACCCCCTAATCGTCCCGATTTTTCGAAATATTGTGCTAAAACTCGAGGCGACTGGAAAGATGTGGGACACAAGCTAACTAAATCTAGAGTTGGCTGAGTTGTGAGACCGCCTGCGCCCTCGAAGGGATACGGCATCTCCCTCTCCACTCCATGCCTTAATTACTCGCGGATTCAAAATACCCGGCCGAAATCTCTCCAAGCTAAGAGTAGCGCAATAGAAACAAGTTCAAAACACACAATCGAAATTCAAGCTTAGTTTATGTACAGGACTGGTCTCCTAAAACCTAAGTCTGAGCCTTTCAAGCTTCACCTCCCGGACGGGGCGCGGCGGCGGCCTCGGCATCGACAGTCGAGGGGACCGACGCAAGGGCCCCAGGACCATCGTCGTCGCGGTGCACCGAGGCGATGGCCTCCTCAAGGGACGCCAAGGCATCAGCTTCAGGATCGGCCTCGATGTCGGGAACGGCTACGACCTCAGGCCCGATAGCGACGTCCACGTCTCCGTCCTCATCCTCGCCAGGAAAAAGCTCATGACTAAACCTGGCGGCGAGTGTTGTGGCGGCATCCTCGGCATTGTTGTCGGCCTCATCAACGGCAGCAAGGGTGGCGTCGTCGTCCATGTCTGCGTCGATGAAGTAGCCGCCCGCCACCGCCGCGAGATCGATGTTGTAATGGGTCGACACCACGCCAAGTGCCTTCTTCACGCCAAGGTGAAGAGCGCTCTCGAGGCGCTCCGCCACGCAGCTCTTCAAGGACCTCAGGCGGCTGGGCAGTGACGACCCCGACTACGATCCCGACGGGATATCAACGCACTGAATATCTCGGCATGCGGCGTCAGCAGCAGCCCTCAGAGCTTCGAGCTCCCCCTGAGCCTCGGAGTAAGCGGCTCGAGCAGCCACCGCCTCGTCCGCCTTCTCGGCCTCGGCCTTCCGCAGCCCTGACAAGGACCGAGCACGTCAGGACAGACCCCAGCACAAAAAACAGCCAAGAAAGCTGAGAAAAGCGTAAAACCATACCATCCGCCAAGGTCGTCGCCTCGGCAAGCGAGTGACCCAGCCGTTCAGCCTCCTGGGCCTTTTGCTCTGCCCGGGCCACCGCCTCCGTGAGTTGAGACTGTGCGGCCTCGCATGCCTTGCGCTCCTGCTCGAGTTGGGTCCGCCCCGCCGCGAACGCCTCGCGTTCCTGCTGGAGCTGGCCTTCAACATCCTCGCGCGCCTTGCGCTCAAGCTCGAGCCACTCCAACGCCGCGGCCAATTCCAGCTCCACGCGAGTCTTAGCGCCTTCGTGCACACGGGCGGCCGTCTCCGTCTCTCTCACCCGGGCGGTAAGCTGGGTTACCTCCGTGCCCAGGTCCAGGTTTGCCTGACGGTACCGACGAAGGTCAGCATACAGGTCGGCGATGCACGCGGTTTTGTCCGTCGCCTCCTGCCGCAGAAGCTGCGCGAAGAGCCATCAGGAACAAGCCACGAACTAGAAAACGGCGACGAGTTACCGAGTGATATGGATAAGCACGGGGTTACCTCGAAAAGCTCCAGCGCCTGCCTGGAATGAAGATCGGCGGCGGCGGTAATGGCCCGCTCTAGGTCCATCCCAACCCGCTCCGCTCGAGCCCACAGCTCGTTCTCCTCCGCCATTCCCCGCTAGACTCGAGCGGAGACGCCGGGCTCCTCCGGCCATGCGCTCGGACCGCGCCGACCCTGACGCAGCGCCGCCTCAGCTGTATCCCACTCGGCCGCTCCCCCGGTCGTTGGCGCCGGCGGCAGTTCCCGGGCCAGGGAACGCGCCGCCGGCACCTCGGACGCGACCACCCCCGAAAGGGGAACGCACCCACCATCGTCATCTTGGGCCGTGGCAGGGGCACGGCCCTCCTGCTCGCCCACCACCAGGGCGTTCTGCCCCGACTCCATCTCCGTCGGCCGGGGATCTCGTGCCTCCGGCACCGACTCCGCCAGCACCAACGCGGACGATGCCGCTGGACGAGGAGTCCCGTGCGAACGCGATCCCCCGGCAAGAGGGGAATCCAACGTCCCGACCTTCAACGCCTTCTTAGGCGCAAGGTCAGGATCGGCCCTGGCACCGCTTCGAGCGCTGAACCAGGGGCGTAAAACAGAAATTATGAAGTGAAAAACCAAGCAGGATGAAGAATCGCGAAAAAGGCTTACCGGATGCAGCCCTTCAAGGTCTGCGACTTCCGCTTCAAGCCGCTCGTCGAAGGAGCCCGCCTCGAGCTCGAAGACCCCCTCGACCCGCTCAGGGGCTGCGAACCCCTCGAGCCCTCGGCATCCGAACCGCCGCGGCGCGGGGCGCCGGCAGCGGTAGTAGGAGTCGCCAGCGCCCGCGACGTCACGGGTTGGGCGAACGCGACCGCCATCCGCGCCGCCGCCGGCGCGACGTCGCCGAGGCTCGCCGCGCCTACGTCGGGCGGCGACGCGGTCGCCACCTCCTCTCCGCCAGCGCGCGGAGCCCCGCCAACGTCGATCTCCTCCTCTTCCTCGCTGGGAGGGTCCGAGGAGTCTTCTGGGGACGACGGCCGCGTCCCACCGTCCCTCTTCCACCGGCGGAGCGCCGCCGAGTGCGCATCGCGCCGGGCCTGCCTCCTCTGGCTGCTGGCCTTCTTAGCCGCCTTCGCGCTCCTCTCACGATCGCGGCGGGCACGGTTCGAAGCGCGCACCTCCGAAGTCGGCGCAAGGGAGCGGTAGAGGCCGCAGTTCACCCCCTGAAATCACAAATGAATCGAAAGGAGAAGTCCCAATTAATTAATCCTACAACTCGGAAAGGGAGATGATGACTTACCGACAAAACATGGCCCTCGTCGGGCCGCAGCTGGAACGACCAGAGGTCGCTCGGCATGGTGTCAGGATGCACCGCCGTTCGCACCCTCGTGACGACGTACTCCTCCAGGAGCGGCTCCGGCAACGTACGCGAAGCCGCCACTGCCGTCGGGTCAGCGTCCTCTGTCATCCGGAACAAAGGGAGCTACCTCTTCATGAGGGGGACCACCCGACGACGGTGGCAATGCGCAAGCACGTGCGCCGCGGAGAGACCCGACTCCGCCAAGTTACGAAGGGCGTCGAGGTCAGGGCGGAGCTTCCTCCGTTAACCCTCGCCGGAAACGCCGTAGCTCCAGGAGTCGGCTTTCTCCGTCAGGATCTTGCCGGTATACTCCGGCAACCCCAGGCCGTCGTTGCGAAGATAGAACCACCCCTTGGCCCAGCCGCTGTTGTTGGTGGTCATCCTGCAGGCCGGGTATAGGTGCTTCCGAGACTCGACCGGCGCGAGCGTGAGGCCGCCGGCGCACGAGGAACGGCGCACCCCCCTCCCTGCGTCGGACGTACTAAGCTCGGCACGGAAGAGGTGGACCCACAGGTCCCAGTGTGCCTCGATCCCCAGCACGCCCTCATAGACGCCAACAAAGGCCGCCGCCTGAGAGATGGCGTTGGGGGCGAAGTTGTGGAGCTCCACGCCGTAATAATGGCACAGGCCCCGCATGAATTGGCTGGCGGGGGCGTTGAAGCCCCGCTCATGGAAGCGGATGAAGCTCACCACGTACCCCACCGGCGGGTTTGGCGCCCTAGCCACCAGCGGCGGGACAATCCATGCCGGCCGCGCCGGATCACCCCGAGGCAAGAGCTGTCCCCCGGACGCCAGACCCTCCAGGAGATGATCAGTGGCGGTGGACGGAGTCCACTCGGTAACGCCCTCAATGACCACCATGGCGGACGACGGAGCGGGAAGGCAAAGCACGACGAAGGCGGGCGCGAGGGGCAGAGAACTGCGAGCAGACGCAGAAGCGAGAGAGGCAGAGGCGCGCGCTGCAGCAAGGAATGGCGGAGGTAAGCGATCCCCTTCCCCCAGACTTTCCTTTTATAAGGAAGCGGGCGGATTCATCCCCGCCGCAGCATACGGAGCCACTGACACGTGGGCCAGGCGCGCGCGGCGCATCAATGGCAACCGGGGGCCCCGCTCCTTTTCCCCGAGGAACGGCACGCGCAAAACCGCAGCATTTACTACGGCGCGGTAAAATGAAACGGCGCAGCAGCGGCGCCTGACCGCCCGTCGCCTCGCTTCTCCCTGGCACACGCCAACTCCGCCTAAAAAGGCGCGCCCACTACGCCCATCTCGCCCGCTCCGCGCCACGACGACCACGACCACGCCCGCCAGCGGTCGTGCGCGGGCCCAAAAACCGAAACGACCCAACCGCTGGATTCCTTCCAGGGTAAGGCAACAGCGCCCCTCCGCCTCGAGGCACGAGACAGTACTAATCAGGGGCCCGAAGCCCAAGCCTCGAAAAGGCTCGATGGGCACCCCAGATTAAGCGACGCGAAGGCTGCCGGTCACACTCGACCAAATCCTCGAGCCCGCGGCTCGAAGATGACCCGCACCTTTCGCGAGGCCCCACTGATCAGGAGTACGAAGCCTGGCCCGCGAAAGGGTTCGACAGGCGCTCTAGATCGACAGAGTCAGGGACGATTCGGGCGTGATCAACGGACTTTACCCTGAACGCGAAGTTTGGGGACGCCCCTGTTGTGTTCAAGGCCGGACAAAGGCAGCTAGCAGGGGGGATCCCAACGAGGGAGAGCTTTCGCGCCCTCGGACCCTATCGAAAGGGACCGAGCCCCACCTAGCAAACCTTTGCGAGTGCTACATGGATGCATCTCCGGACCACGAGCCGACCCCTAGCGAACGGGGCACGGGCGTCCACTTGAATTACCCGCTAACAGCTCACCGAGGCATCCGTGTACGCTGCCCGACTCGAGGGCTGCACGAATGTCCTCGCCCCTCTCCCCCGCGAAGGGGAAGCGAGGGTCGCAACTTTAAGACAAGAAGCCTACCCGACCGACCCCACTCGGGCCAGGGGCTCGGGGGCTCCTTGCAACCTACCTCCCTCCACTTATGCGCAAAATGCGTCGAAACCGTGCAGGGTCCAACCCCCGAATCCCGAATAGCTTGACGTCATCCCCGCGATCCGCCACGAAGGGGGAACGGCTAACGCAACCGTCGGAAATCAAAGCCCTTGCACGAGTGAACTCACTCCTCCAAGGGCTCGGGGGCTACACCCGCGGGTGCGCTCGCGCGCCCCCACGGAAGAACGTGCATAATCGAGAAGGAGTAACCCCCACAGAAGGCCTGGGAACGACCCTGCGAAACCGTCAGCCTCTGCCCGACTGAACCTCAGTCCGCCAGAAGCTCGGGGGCTACTGTCGGGGACAAACCCAGGGGGTCCCCTGATCACCGGGGTAATCACCCTCAAAAAGCGTTAACCGTGAAAGACCGAATCGCCGGCGGCCCGGAAGGGCCACCAGGGGAACGCGGCCCAACGCAACTCACGGCCCAAAAACAACCGCCCGAGCTCGCCTAACAAAAGGCCCAGGTAGGCGACCTCCACCTCCGCCTCGCTCGAGGGTCGCGTGTCCCCTCGAGTGGACGAACCGACTCCGCCTCGCTCAAGGGCATCCCTCTACTCAGCGCGGCGCACGCACCTCCCGACAACGGCATTTAATGCCCGCCCCATCAGGCGGACGCCGAAGTCAAAAGGCAATCTTTCCCCACGCCACGCCGCTGACACCACTGAGCCCGCTGTTCCACCTGCTCCGGTCACTCAGCGTCCTCGCCAGCGCTGTGCGGACGCACGCTGTACTGCACAAAGCCCTGTGCGGACTGGCAGACGTCATTCCGCACCACTGTTCCGCCCACTCCCGTCCTTTTTTCCCCAGGGTAACCCTCGAATGGGCACCGGGAACCCTCGAACGAATATTTGAACAGCAACCAGGTACAGACTCCGGTCAGGCGCGGCCTGGCAGTGACGAACGCCAGGTCAAATCCACCAACTCTCGGCCATCCCCTAGTAAGCCGGGCACGCCGCGCACTGTGGTCGACGACAACCACCATGCTGGCCACTGTGCCGCCAACTCCGGTCCTTCTTCACCTGCCCCGCCCTCGAATCAACCAACGACGGGCAGCGGGACGCGGACCGCGGCAGCGACACCCCTCGAAACTACTCCAGGACAAGCACACGGACGACCGCGACGACCGCCGAAGCCAGGACTCGCCATAAATCTCCTGCCAGGGCCAAGGACGGTGGCACGCCCGACGCCATACTCTCCAGTGCACACCCCTGTGGCACACATCACGCTTGTTCTTGTAAACTCCTTCCCCTCCTTTCTCTCCTTGACCTATAAAAGGAGGAAGGGGGGGACACGGAACGAGGAACAACAACACACACGACCATCACACGACAGACACTCACTCACTCCCACGCTCGCTCTCAGGGACTTGGAGACTTCTTCTCTCCCACCTCGCTTGTAGCCCCCCTCTGCAAGCACCCCGGTGCAAGATAGTACAGCGCCCCGAGCGCACCCTGCTGGACGTACGACCTCGCGGTCAGAACCAGGATAAACCCCCGTCTCATTGTGCTAGCTCTTGCATCAACCGTCAAGGGACGGGACACAGCGCATTCTGTGTGGCGCTGGGAATCGACCGACCGATCCCAGCACCGACAGAACAGTAGCACAATAATCACAGTTAGAACAGGAACTCTGCGTGAGTTTCATAACCGTTAGCATTTGTTAGCATGGCAACAGTGGTAGTTTTAGACGCGATTACCATCACAAGTTCAGAACCGTCCCTAACAGGATTCTGTACAAGAGGCGGCCACACAGCTCTACAGCCTGAACTTTGCATCTGCCAAATTTCATTTGATTGTGGCCCAACTACATAATACAAATCAAATTGCAGGTCAAAATCAGGTTTCCGGTAACTGGCACTAGGAAGTGTGATCCTGCCAGGTTTGCCATCCTGAACCCTGCTCAGGGCCAGCAGTACGAGGGAAATACCAGCACATCATCTAAACTGCTTTTGGATAACTCCAGTCCTGGACAGTTACTCCTCTTCGTCGTCATCGTCATCAATTACCAATCTGTGTCTTCTTTTTAAACCAGCCCTTCGATTAGCATCAGAGTTTGTTGTGTCCCCTGATTCGGTTATATTTACATCATCAGTGATATTTCGGTCAGCATTTTCATGATTATCTAGCTCATCTTCAAAGTCATCCAAAAGTTCAGCTTCACCAGCATTGCCACTGTTATTGACTGAATCAGGCCCATGGATTAGAGTAGCATCCCTGCCAAGTGAGAAACTCTATTGTAAATGATAAATACATACTGTAGTATGGTTCTCTTATTGATATATGATGCTCTAGTTTTTTGGTTTTGAATAGGCATAAATTAATTATATTATGAGAAAAGTTAAAGTCAAACACAATCCTGGAATACTAAGCCATACTGAGAAGTTGAACTTCAAAAGAGGGTTCCCTACAGCAATCAACACTTAAGAATGAGATGCACATATAGTAATCTGCAAAAACGTAAACAGATGTCTACATGTATTTTCTTGCAAATAACCTCTCATGTTGCAGGACAAAACTGCATGTCTAGGAAAGAAAAAACTACTTGAATCAGAGGATGCCAATTTTCCAATGTAGTACTTCCAAAACACTTACGTAGCTTATAGCTTAGAAGTCACCACCAGTATATCTGGTGTATGCCATGTAACTTGTGATGCACAACAAACAGGTACACTTATTAGATCAAAAAGTCAAAATAAGGAAATTATCTGCTCGCATAGTTCATGTCTATGTTCTTTTTATGAAAGCTTCACAGGCCAAGTCTACAAGCAACTAAAAACCAGCCTTGATTTTAATGAAATTTGCAATAACAATATATGAGATACAAACTTGTACTAACAAGCCTGTAAAGGCAACCTGCCATTGAAGGATTTGTAGTCTGAATATGTACTTACATGATATTAGAAACAATAGTCTCATCATGCAGGTCAATATTTCTCAGAGATTCTTGGTCTTCTTGTATATTTGCTGAGAAGTTTGACGTCACTAACCTCTTCTTTTTTCCACTTCTGTTCAAATGAAAAGGAAATGAGTAATTAAAATGAGTAAGGAAGAACATTGAGGACAGATTGAATTAATGAGGTTTTAACAAATGAAATCCTGCATGTTCAAATGATCATTGTGATGTAAAGCTGCATGACCCGACCTAAGCATGGATCCTATGGTCTCGTCATTAGGATGATTGTCTTGCAAAGTTTTTTTATGTTGTGATATACTTGGTGAAGAATCGTTGGTGTTTATGTTGTTTGAAGATTCTTGATGGTTTTGTACATTCCCCTCAAACTCTGATGTGGATAACCTATTCTTTTTTCCACTTCTGTCAACAGAAAAGGAATTGGTTTAGTCAAATGTGAGGGCGAGGGATGGAAATGATAACATTATAGAATTAACGAGGGTTAACAATGGTGTCATGAAGACTTTAAATTAACATGCATTCATGTATATACTACAGCTGAATGAGTTCACCTAATCATGGATCCTATGGTTGCATCGTCAGAGTCTGGGTCTTGCTGAGCATCCTGATGCTGTGATGCACTTAGTGAACTATCCACCAAGGGAAGCTTCTTATTTTTAGCTCTGCAATGAATAAAGAGCACCCATCATATCAACGAAAGAAAAGGAAGTAAAATAGCTTCATCGATCTGTGAGTATGTTGGCACACAGTTCTTATGGAGGGAAAATGTAATCTAAAATAGTTGCATCTGCCCTAACCATCATACTTGCCCATTTGCCATATGACTTCTGGGTGTCTGGAGAGCATTTGCTCACAACCCTAATTTATTTGCTTCAACTCAACAGTAAAATGGTCACAAAGAACCATATATCATGTCATGTAAATAGCTGATTGAGAACTGAGCGATAGCTCAATTGATAGAGCATCCGGTTGAGAGGCCACCCACCCAGGCTTGAATTTGGATGCCTTGCAAGTAACAAGTCTTGCGAGCACCTTCTATAGGGTTCTGTACACTCTCTTAAGGCAAAGTGGTGGGAATGTCTTCTCACTGTGGTTGAGCTTTAGTTTTAATTAGCTGATTACAAGCATGTGGGTTTATTACCTGCTTTTAAGTACTTGTAACGTTTCTTCATCAGATGATCTTCCATGACTTGTGTCATCATGGCCATGGCTTGACCCATGTAACCTTTTCCTTCTAGTCCTGGAAAATGCAGGCCAAGGTTTAACAAGAAGTAACTACTGAATACCAGCAAACTTGTAGTTGGATAGTAGAAAATCACATTGAACTTTCCAAAAATGTTTACCCAGTGAATAAAATATGGATATAGTTTCCAATGAAGTTCTTAGGTTAGCTGATATAATTATTTTGAAAATCTCATTATGCAAATTTATCGATTCTTCAGGTCTAAAATGTACTAGTTGACTGTTGAGCATCTGGATAGAATATAGATCAGGTGCCTTCAAGAATGGACACACAACTGGCTATTTATAATACTCACCGGGAGCTTTTAGGCTTGGGACCATGGTTATGTTCGCCTAGCATGTGGTTCAGATCATCAAGTGAGTCGTTTTGTGGTTCTGTAGCCAGATCTCCATCTGCAACCTTTTTTCTCCTTGTGACATTCCTGAGACCTAACTGTGTAAGCTTACGAGAAACTTGAGCAGAAGATATCTTTCCGGTGGGGTCTAAAGCCTCAGCTATTAGATGATTGCATTTACGATCATCCTTATATCTACAAACACAAAAGGATTAAACATTCCGGCATCAGCACACAATCCATACAAAGAAAATAATCATGCATAAAAGGGATCTAGTTATATTTGCATAATGCCGACGTTATACAGTACAGAGCTACATTGATCTATCAACCATCATTGCTCTTTCTTGGCAGAAATTTAACACTTACTTTTCATAAAGATCTCTGATAAGCCCCTCCTGCTCTTCAGTAAAAATAGAACGGCCTCGTCTTTTTGGTACTTCTGAGTTCAGTGAGCCTCTTGATACAGGGTTCCTGATATTAAGTACATACAAATCAAAGTGAGGATTGAAAACTAATTAGCTATGTGTTCAGATATAGAACAACATCTAAAACGAACCTCTCATTTTCCTCAGCTTCACTGTCTGAAAGTGACATCAATCTGCTCCTTTTATATGTAGTACTACTCTTCCGAAAATCATCCCCATGTTCACCAGCTGACAAGTCTCCATCCCTGTTTGCATGTCAATGGAAATTAACATTGTTGACTTTAGCACTGCACATTTTTGTATATAGTAACACAAGAAATCATCCATAACCAACAGAAAATGCACCGAACTTACTTATCAGCATCATATGGTGCCTGTGGTATAACCAAGTCAGCTTCATCATCACCAAGAGAATCTGCTATATTTATTGGACCTCTCCATCCCTTACTTGAACCAACTTCACCATCCTTGTTCCCAACATCTTTCTTGAGCTCATTCAGTAGTGTATCAGCATCGATGCAATGACACTCCTTGCGCGTCTTCCAAAATAATATCTCAACAAATAGCAATGGCTGTTTTCTCATTGCCTTCAACATTTTCCTCACAACTTTAGAAAGAAAATTTACAATGTTTGTGTACTCCTTTGAACTAGACAACTTCTGTTCGGCTAGTATATCATAGAAAGTAGTTAAAAGTGATAGCTGCAAAAGAAAGTACAATATAAGCTCCCAAAGAAGAAACAACTGTGAGGAAACATAGGTATTTCTTTTACCTGATAGAGCATTGGTGACAACTCGAGATCTTCACAGATTCTCCTAAGCATGCATATTATGTAATGGTTTGTACGGTAGGAGTTACTTTTGTAATGCTTCAACAACCAGCAAACATTTTGCACAACAGAATTGTTTGCAAGGCTAGATATTAGTCGGGAAACATTAAAATCGACTTCACTTGTAGCAGGCGGGTGATCATCAATTGAAGAATCTGATACCTCGCCCTCTTCATCGATGAGGTTTGTTTTCATTACACCATCTGTGCAAGATGGATCACCTTCAGCATTAGCAGTACCCTCCATATTAGCTGCAGTGTCCACAGGAGTATCAGTTACATGTGCACCACTGGTATTGACTTCTCCATGCCCTGAGGGAGAAGGTTCTACAGCAGGATCCTCTGTTCTCAAATCTGGAACTGATTCAGTTGGGCATTTGGTCCCATCTGTTGGATCAGCACAGTTTGGTTCCATATTCTCTACTTTGGATTCAACATTTTCGTTTTTACCATTTATTTCCTTCTTTTTCCTGCCCCTTTTTGTCCTTTTCGCAACCTAAAGGAAAAATAGAGCAATAATTGATTGAGCATTATGATATCCATCTCCACTTTAAACAATTCAAAACCTATAGAAGCAAACATTGCTAGAAAATGAAGAAGCACAGAGAATAAAACTAAGCACAATGAGCAAGAGACATGTTACAGTTAGGAATGAGTACAGCATACCCTTAATGCACCACGTGCTTGAAGTTTTTCCATGAGCTGTAGCATAATATGAATTGTTTCTAATAAATCTGCTAGATCACTGGTAAGAACAACAGACAGTGAAGTTAAATGTCGGTAATGAATGTAGGTTATACATTTAGTGGATTAAATGAAGAATAAGTAGTGTCAAACCCCACTAATCGGAAAGGAAATGTAATTCAAACATGGAATAAAAATACACACGGAACTTAAAGTTCAAGAAACGCAAGTATGCAATAACTTGCAGATTATTGTGCGATTACTTTGGTTCCAGATCTAGATGAATACCAAACTGCTGGAAAGGCTTGTCAATCGATGTTAGTGAGAGCTAAGGATGACCGTTTTACAGTTTACGATGCCCACTAGCTTACCTATTTTAGGAAATTAATGATCATCTACTTGCTGCATACATTAAAACTATATACTGAGTTCTTTGTAAAGTCAGGGACACAGGTATTCAGATAATGTTCTGATTTCTAAATGACCCGCCATGACAAGAATTTTCCGGTTTATAAAATGTGCCTACTAATTCACTTACTGCATGCACTGAAGCTTCAGTTTCAGGAGATGAAATAACAGATCATACTAACCTTTTTGGTTGCTTGTGACTATCAAACGATCTGAACAAGTTCAGCAGAAATTGAGTGAGACCTTGTTCTGTCTGATCATAGAACAGTTTGTACAGTAAAACACGAGCTGTCTGACATTCCCTTGAATCTTCAGGAAGTACTTTTAGCACCAAATATATCATGTCAATCTGCAACGCAAGTTACTGCAGTCACAGGGTCCGCAAGATGCATGCAGTAATAACTGAATAATCCACAAAGGTATACTAATGAAAAACATAATTAATGAACTAGTATGCTCATAAGGTTTTGGATTGATGATTTCTTCCTTTGATGTAGGTAAAACATCATAGTTCTCATCCAGACCAAGTTTTGCATAATAGCTTGATATGAGTGTGCATGCAGTTTATGAGGTTCATCAAATTAATATCTCAAGAAGCACTTATTTGATAAATAAATGAATGAATATATTTTAGTTTTGCTGATAGTAAGATAGGTTAAATTTTGATAATAGTTTAAAACGAAGAGAATTTAAATTCAACCTTGTTTGTTTTTCTTGATTATAACTGGATCGTTTGTTTCTTAATATAATGACAGAACTCTCCTGCCGGTTCGAAGAAAAAAAAATCAACCTTATTTTTAAACTCTATATTTCTGAAGTCAAGCTCTACATAGCAAATTCAGTTGATTAGTCACATGTGTATAGATGTTCCTTCAGACTTGATACTATCTCTACTTGAGTTAAACCTTTCCAAGAACTAGACAGTAAGTACTGCATCAAAATGCCTTGGGATTTTGCTTAACCTGGATTTGTTTTGACATGTGCTTCTTGCCTTGGCATTTTCGCAAAGTGCTCTCTAGTGGGTCTTTTCAAAGCAAAATACAAGGCAAGTTTTTTTTTCGAGAACACGCAGGAGAGCTGCGTATCTTTGCATTAAGAAGAAAATTGATTGTTTTTACAACGCGGGCCGCTCGGGCGCACGCAACGGGCACGGTTTACATTGAGGGACTATACGAGCAACTAAACAACCGTGGCGAGTTGATATGCGTGTAATGGTAGATTAGTAGGAGCTAAGTTTAGCATCACTGCCTCTGAAATTTACGAATGCACATGCTCTTACCATGGTCTTCATTAAAGACCCAGCTGCTGAAAGAGTTTTGTAGTCGTTAGTTTCCTTCAGGCCCTCATGTGTCTCACGCCACCTGGAAATGACTATATTGAACATATCTTCATTTAATGTGGCTGCAACAGGTCCACATATATCACCATGGAATGGCAGATTATCATCATGTCCATTGCTAGGAGAAACCTCAGATGGTTGGATCCCTTTAACAGATTTCTGGCCAAAAGAATGTTTACATTGTCATGAATCATCATGGAAGAGAGGATGATAATCATATATCAGGCTGGGTAGACAAATTATGGTATTCAAGGCAAATAAACCTAGGCATAACAAACAATTAAGTTTCGTGCAGTCCAGTGGCAAATAGAAATCAGTTATGTAACTGTGGCTCTTGGCAATTCAACAAGGCGTGAAATGAGAAAGGAATTTCCACAATAACACATAAAACATGCACAAATAAATGAAGCATAAACAGCTCATGAGTTCTGTTCCGTACCTGGTCATTTGAAGCCTTCTCATGTTGAAAAGCTAAGACAAATCGAGCAAATTTGAATAATGTAATTATATCAGATTTCTCGATAGAATGGAGCTCATTCTTGATATCATCACAAACTGACTGCATTAGGACTGATAAGCACCAGGTTATCTCAAGCTTACATGAACAAAACATAATAATGGTTCTGCTAAGTGGAAATGAAACAACTTACTATTGTATGCTCCCGATAAAAATTGGTCCAGGAAGCTTCTAAGCATTTCTGTAATACCCTCCTTTGGTATGTACAGAAGCTCATTATCCCAGGCTATCCTTTTCCGAGGACCTTTTTGGACACTACGTATTTTCAAGAGGCTATTTGCAGATGTGGAGCTTGGGTTCCCTTTGCACAGTGATTTAGATCCATCCTGTCAGTTCAAATGCAAGCAAAGACAATTACATGTGATAATCTGGTTTTGATGCAGGATCCAATCTGTAGAATTCGAAAGCATACGGTACCACTGAAAAGCATGTAAAAGTCCCACTGAGTGAGTTATGTTCTGAGTTGCGTTGCCTGAAAATTCTTTTTTTCCTTTCTTCCTCCTCCATCATCAGTCTCAATGAATCAACTGAAGAATCAATATCTCCGTTAACCTGCTCCTATAGAGTATCAATGGCGTAAATAAACATGATCTTTTTTCACTAAAAGGGGCATCTGAAATTTGAACAGTAATTGCAAAAATGGAAAGAGAATTACTATAAGGAGTACCTTTGAACCTTTATTAGAAGTTCGGGCAATCAATCCTGGATCTCGGCCTAAGAAGAGATAATGATAGATCTCCATCAAAAGAAGGTTTTCCTCCTTAAGATAACCAGAGGGCTCATCAATATGCTGAGTCAGCACTAAGATTAGGTCCATCACATTCTCTTGGAACATAAGCTCCAAAAAGCTGTCAGCCAGGAAGAGTAAGTGGGTAGCTTCTCCAGAAGCCTTCTGAGACAATGTGATTTCTTGAATAGACAAGACATTGCGGAATAAAGTAAGCACCAACTGAACTAATTTCCAGTCATCTTCTGTGAATAAAGTTCTGGGCATTGAATAGTAATCATGTAAACTCAAGTCAGTATAATAAAAATAATGTGTAGAACTAGTAATAAATAGCATAACATAAATGAGGAGCAGAGTGCAATAAGAACATAGTGGATAAACAAACTTGCACTTCTTCCCCTTGGGAACAGGATATACATAGACCAGTCTCTGGATCACTACAACATTACATATAAAGCTCTCCCACAGTCCCACGTTGAAAAAGAAGTCCTAATCTTAAACATGCTATAACAGTCAAATGGGCTGACAAAATTCCATATGTCTACATCCAACAAGTAATCAATGGCCTCAAATTTCAAGTGTCAGATTTTTTTTTCTGAAGAAACCTAGATCACCATGGCAATACAGCTACTAGCCACAACTAATCATGTAACACTTGAACCAGAATGCCATTACCCCTAGGCTGTTTGGTTCCACTTGCCACCACAAATTGGACAATTCAAAATTCTAGGATTTGCTTTGGCACTCAGTACAAATTAGCAAACCTGTTTAAGGTGCATAGAGGTAGCTGAAGATAGTGCAAGCACCAAGATAACAAACCAACGTAATAGTATATGCACCAGGCATAGATTTGCTGGTATAGTAATGGCACAAGTAAAATCTCACAAATGGAATCCATAAAAATAATATGCTCGAATTATGGGTGGAATGATGTGAGGAAAATTTTCTCACACAAGAATGGAATAGCATCCTGTTTGATTGATCACTTCATGTAATGCTCTGAAATCAAGTTCCTAGTTCCTACCCAACTAGTGGATTATCTTTCTCCACTCAGGGGATGGCAGCATAATGAAAAAAAGGTCGTCTGTCCAGAGGTGAGTTGTGATACATAGAACCAATCCATCTAGTTGAAGAATTTATTTATTTATTTCTCTTTCAAGTCCAATTCCTTCTCACTGCAAACAGGGCCAATCTTGCATTTGATGGGCACTGGGCAGGGTAAAAAACGAGGGCCAGTCATTCCATTTTAGCATTTCATAACCTAAAGGACAAATGTTAAATGTGGTCTCACAAAATGCACCACGGGAACTATCAGTCTGCAAACTGGTTGCTTTGATAGCTCGTAAGGTCTAATGCAGAGTAGAGACACAAGGCTACCTTCAAAAAAAAAAGACACAAGGCCACAAGCTCAGGTTCATGCGACCAGATCTAAAAACAGTGTGCCTCAGATTATTAATGAGCTTTTGTTCAAGAACAAATATATGAACAGGGAAGAACTCTGAATAAATAGTCCTTTCAAAAATTCTTGACTTCTCAGTTCTTTGCACCTGCACTCTCCTTGCTGAATGCAATCAGCTCGATCCTACATTACACAAGGGCGACTGGGGAAGCAAAGGAGTTTCATGCAACTTTTTGAACCATGCTGTAGATTTGGCAGGCTAATCATATTGATCTTTCTCTTTCCTTTTGTACCATGCTGTAGTTCATGATGTGGGCCTTTTTGAAAATATGTTTGCGCCAAGATATATGAGCAAATATAATAGACATGATCATCATGTATTTTTACCTTTCCAAGCGATCCAATGGGTCCTCAAGAAGAGACACAATGACTGTGACTGCAACATTGCGTGTCAGTGCAGCCTTCAAATCCCACAGATACTCCATCTGTTGTGCAACACCCTCTGACGAGGGCTCCACGGGCATTGTAAGGAACACCAGTACTTTCACTACAATACAAAAATGAAAGGGAAAGCATTTCGTCATAGAGCCTACAACAGAGCGCCCCTTAGTTTTAGTGCTATATTAGTAGGGAACAACAATATAGTCTCTATCGGACATCCTATTCAAATTGAACGCTCGTATACGGCACTTCTAAGGGTTCAAGCAAGCAAAATGGAAGAACAATTACCTGCAGTGATCACCAGATTGCGGTCGGTCTGGTAATTCTCAATGATGGGCACCAGATCTCTCGACGCGATCTTCCACTTGCAGACCTGCTTGAAAACCTCCCGCCGCTGCGGGTCGTCCCGCCGCAGGAATCTCTGCAGATCCTTCAGATTATCTACAGAAATGGCGAAAAAACGCGCGCAGAGCACGCATTAGCCAGCAAACACTCATCCGCGCGAATCAGAATGGGGCCAAACCGGAGTCGTCGCCGAAGAAACGCAGAAAGCAGGGAGAGCGGCGGTACCTAGGCAGTGCTCGCTCTTTGCGTAGCCGATTACGGCGCCGTCCTCGTCCTCCTGCGCGGCGCCGAGGCCCGCGCAGGTGAGTGAAAGCACCGCCGAATCCATGGCGGCGCGCGCTAGGGTTTAGCCGCCTGGCCGATGAGCGGAGTTGGAGCTCGCCACAGTTGAACGGGTGCGGCGGCGAGGGACGGGAAGGTGAACTGGGGCAAGGCCGCAAGGGAGGAGTGGTGAATCGGAGTGGGGAGAGGCGGCGAGATCGGCCGAGGAGGCGATGAAGAGGGAGATTTTCCCGCCGCCGGGCGCCACTTCAGTGCGAGTTTTCCCGCGCTTTGTTTCCACTTGGTGGGCTGCCCTCCGCTGTTTATGGGCCGGCTGAGTCTCTATTTGCCTCATGGGCTCCAAACAATGAGGCCCATAACTTACAGCCCAACAGATAGATAAGGTTAAAAGAGTAGGGGGAGAAGAAGGACCACCGGGCGCACCAGCAGCAGTCTCGTCGATGCCCATGGCGCTCTCGAGCTCGCTCCGTGCCCTGGCCCTGGTCTCCCCGGCCCTCCCCTCCGCTCGCCCGAGCGGGGCCGCGGCCCCGGCATGCCGCGCGCGGGTTCGGCCGAGGAAAGGGGCGGGGGTCGTGTCGGCGGCGGCGGCGCTGCCGTCGGACGCGCAGTGGCTGGAGCGGCTGCCGGAGAAGAAGCAGCCGCTGTACACGCACAGCCTGCCGTGCATCGAGGCGTGGCTGCGCAGCCTCGGGTTCACGCAGTCCCGCGAGGACCCCGCCGTCTGGGTCGCCGAGAAGCCGCTCTGGCACGCGCGCCTCAGCCTCGACGTCACCGACCTCCACATCAGGTACAAACTTCAGAGTATTCTTCCAGTCTACCTGTATGAATGGACGTGTACGAACTTGGGGGTTCAATTCGTGTTCGTAACTAGAAATGCTCATAATTAGCTTGCCCAATTAGCTTTCCTGCGTTTTAGCTTGCCCAATTAGCTTATGTGGGTGCTTGGAATGAACTTGCAAGCACATATCAAATTGTTCAGCTAGGATTTACAGTGGTTCTGAAGATCCTTAGTGTATCAGTGTCTTGCCCCTTTTTCAGCTACTCACTGAGTTGAACGAATTAACCTATCATCAAATCACTGTGAAAGTATGAATCCTTTGCTTGATCGCTCAATTGTTCATCAGTTGAAGACAGAATTGTTAACCTTGTCATTAACTAGGTACTTGAAAAGTGGCCCTGGAAATCTTGAGAAGGATGTGGAGAGAAGGTTCAGCTATGCCCTAAGCAGAGAAGACATCGAGAACGCGGTACTTGGAGGACCTTAATACAATCAAGAAGCTCAAAGTTTGGAGTCGTTTAGTCATGTTTGTTTTTTAGGTGCCCAAACGCATGGATGCAGGTGATCTGCATACTTATCTTCCATCAATGTAAGATCAAACGGAATACCCATAAGTTCCTGCGGTGACTGGGATGAGTGGATGACATTGGAAATGTGGATGCCTCAAGATGCATGATGCATCGAAATGAAATCCCTTGAGCAGAAACTTGCTCATAATTGTGTAAATATGAGCGTTATCTTTTTTATATCGTGTGTTTGTATGCCTTACTCTTTTGACCTATGTGTTAGGGGTTTGAAAAGTTGGATCATCTTTTTCTCATGCTAATATTACCACATATACTTGATAAAAATTTGTGTGAGCGTCGTCGTATCAGAGTGACAACATGTTTACATGTAGCGCAGGAGCAGGACGTTGGACGCAATGATCAACGGTAGACGAGATAGAACGGATCAGAGACACGGGAGAGGCAGTAATCTGTATGGAGCATGTTTTTTTTTCAGATAATGAAATGCATAGAGCATGCTAACAACATACAAACTGTAGTCACCGAATGGTACCAAATCAGTAGAATATTAATTAATAACCATAGGTCTGCCTGTGAATCATTTTGCATTTTCCTCTGTTAAAATTCGCGAGTTCGTAAATCCACTATCTTCATCATGGGTTAAGTCACTTTTACAAATGCGATTGATGGCGCATGATAAATTTCGATGGTAATCGAGGACGAGAGTGCCATCATATTGCTTGATAATTTTTGAACTTAATATTGCTTGATAATCAAAACCCCCTTTTCGGTGAACAACCTTAGCCATCTGTTTTGGATCCAGCGCTTGCTCTCCTCTCTTCATCCTCCGGTCGGCCCAAGTGCCTCCCATCTTCCTCGCAACTTCTCACGCTGCTCCCCCCCGCCACCGGCCTCCCTCGCATCATGCCATCTTCGGCGGCTTGCGGGCTTGCCATTGCTGGACCTCTACCGTCGCGCACGAACAGAGTTTGGGCTTCCTTTTGCTTCATTTGCTGGTAATCCAAGCCTATGAAACGCGGATGCGTAAGCATGATACAAGCATTTTCCGCACAAGACCCGGTGGCAATGGAGGAGGAGTGCACGAAGCAACGCGACACCTTGGACCAATGCAACCACCCACGTGGGATCGCCCATCCGCCTCCCAAGTCAGGATAAGCTAGCTAGGCCCGTGAGCTGGCACCTGAGCTAGTCAATGACGTCTCCTCGCTCCCGCGGGGCCCACGTCCACACCACAGGGTCGCGGGCTACGTGGATCAATCGCCGCCTGACTGCTACGCAGGCCGCACATGGGCCTTCGACGTGGCGCATTTGACGCACATGTTCGCCGTTTCCTCCCAGCGCAGGCCGACCCGTGGGCCCAGAGGAATACCGGGTCCCACGACCAAAGGAGGTAGAGCTTCCGTGCGCGTGAAAAGAGGCGGGGATGGATCCTTTTTCCGTCGTCTCGGAATATTTTATTCCGGGCCTCGGAAAGCCTGTTTATTTTATTCCGACGGGCGGGGCCCGCCCGGGATGCGGCCACCACGTCACGCACATGACTGGGATGCTAATCTGGCCACCGCGGCACGGCCGGGTGGCGACGCGTAGACCGGCGGGATGGTCGACACGTGAGCGGGGGTGGTACGCCGATGGTGGGGTGACGAGGAATAAACAAATGGGCCCGTCCACTTACCGTCGCCCAGCTCACTCAACCTCCACTTGCAGCATTGCCCATGTCCAGCGATTATCCAACGCACACCTCGGAAATGCACACCGCTGTCCCCGTTTTGTTCTATTTAGAGTTATTTAAGCATATTTTGTGTTTAGTTTATTGGCTCATTGCTAATCATTGTGGTTGATGTTATGTGGTATTTAGGAAAAATAAGATAATAGATTAATACATCTACATACGGGTGGGTCTCTGTGACTTTGTTAGAAAATATAGATGTCTATGATTTGTTCTGCGCCAACAAATAGTTCCTTTTATTTTTCATGATATCTGATTTTTCTCTCGAAGAAATACTGGGCGTTTGCCCTTGTCAAGTGTCTGTCAAGGACGTCTCAAAAAAAAGTGTCTGTCAAGGAACCTTATCAGTTGCTGTCTAAGAACCAAGTGGGCCCGCGTAAATCTGTGGGATGCAATCCAAGGTGCCCTGTAGCAGGTAGCCCAACCGGACACGCTCCAGTGCCCCAGTCCTTATCACAGACACGTGTCTCGTGACGTGGCTCCAGCCTTTGGCGCCCCTCCCCTCCTCCCCCTTCTCCACTCGCCCCCGCTCCCCTGCGGCCCTGCCTCGTCGCCTCTGCCTCCGCGCACCGCCTCCCCCTCCCGGTTTCCGTCTCTCACCTTCTCGCTACACACACATCTCCTGATTGGATCAATTCGGCTTCGCGTCTCCTGCTGATCCGTGGAGCCCGGCTGCCGAGCGGAATCGTCACCTGATTTGGCGAGGTGAGATGGTTCCTGTTCCAATTCGTGCGCAATGCTCGTTGATTTCTCCTTCTTCTCTGCCTAGATTCATGCTTATGTTATGCCATCGAATTATTGAGTTGCATCTAGTTATTTGTCTTAGTCTCATCGCAATATTGAGTTTGCATCTAGTCATTTAGTTTAGTCGCATCGTTAATACGGGTGTCGGTAGTGGTTCATGCGCGGGGACAATTATTAGGGGGCAATTCGAGTTCTCCACATGTTCTTTAGGGAGACCGGAGACCCTGGGAGTTGGGTTTATGATGCATTGATGCGGCATGGGCTCACAGCGGAAGAAAGCATGTAGTTCGTCGGAGGCCGTCTATATCTCCTCGCGTCCGAGTCCAAGTCCAACTCTGTGATTTGTCTGTCCTGTTCGTTGGATATCGAAGGATTCTATAGTCTCGTAGAAAGTTTTATTTTTTTAATCTTTTGATGCGTGCAGACTCATAGAGTCATGAGTCATCAGGGGCGCTCTATATTGGTCGGGGAAAACTAGGTGTATCCCAGCTGCAGATGTTAAATTGCTCAGTTGCTTGTGGTTGAAATTGGTGAGGTAGATTCCATCTTATGTTTTGTAAGCGTCCTTAGCATGTTTCCCGGGTGAAGTAGTGCTTTTGTCACCGTTTCAAAAAAAGAACACTTTGTCCCGTGAACTCTCTGGCGTAACTTATGGAGAAAGATATCATTTTTAATAATTATATGTGAAGTTTTGAAACCAAAATTCTCACAAGTTTTTAGTGTCTGCTATTACCTTTTGTATGAAAAGAAGTGGGTTGCAGAGAAGGCTTTCAGTTCAGATCTTATTTCACATAAGACAGGATCATTCTGGTCTGAACAGGAAAATAGAGTTTCACAGCATACGTCAGCAGCGCTTTGTTCTATTTCACATATTTACTTTTTATGTTCATTTATTATTTTGGCTGGCTAAATTGCATGTTATTGTATTATTGAAAAAGAATAATTATATGTTGTGATAGTCTGAAGTTTAACATGACATACCGGCAGATATTTGTAAAGTCATGGCTCATGACGAAGCTGTGGCTACCCAGAAGACTGGAAATACAGCATCACCTTCTAAGGTAATCATTTCTGATATAGTAGCAGTATTTTGTTTTTTCCCCAAAATATGATTCAGTAGTACTGATTACTTGTCTCAGCCCTTAAGCAGTTAAGCTTGATTTCTGTTGAAATTTCGAAGTTAACTCATTTATACAATTAGAACTTTCTTAAAATGAAGCAAGGGTGTAACTCAATCACTTTCCTCGTATGGAGTTCAGTCTCCGGTGTCCTTAATCTGTCAACATTACATGTACAATGAATACTTAGCCTGCTCATTTTCATGTTTATTACTTGTTTGAGACCTTACGTGGTATGATAATATAATGTATTTTCTGACTGAGATTTTATTGATTGCAAGTGTAGGACTACCTACCATTAATGCCTCACTGATTATATTTATTTGCAGGATCAACCAGCTCCTTCTCCATATCCCGATTGGTCGACCATGCAGGTAGAGTTTCGTATTTTTCCACTCTTCCATTTCATAGAAACATGGTAGTCCAAGCAATAAGCACGCACTTTACAGGCATACTACAGCCCCGGTGTCTTGCCACCAACATATTTTGCTCCAGCAATAGCTCCAGGTCATCCACCAGCATATATGTGGGGTCCTCAGGTATCTGTCTTCGATGTCCATTTGCATATGATGTTTCATATACTGTAACTATATCTAATTCCCCCTCCCTGTCTCTCTGCAGCCTATAATGCCACACCCTTTCGGGACACCATATGCTGCAATGTACCCACATGGTGCAGCTTACCCGCACCCCCTTGTGCCCATGGTAAAGATACCTATGACCATGAATATCTTTGTTTAATTAAGCACATGACATCTATCCATCGACATTTTCTCAGAAAAGAGGGAGATTTTTGCTATGGTCAGTTATGTATTAGTAAAGATGTTGGAGTCTAAATCAACCCAGGGATACTTGAGGCTAAATGTAAAAATGTTGGTGCAGACAGTGCTTCTGGAAAAGCTAAGCATCGCTGATCATAAGACCAAGCCATCCAATGTATAAAAGTGAAAATAAAACTTGATGTTGGTTTGGACTACTGTTCTATTTTCTTTGGTTTAACAGTAGTTCACCATCGATAACATATCACTTTGAATGTTATCATGTTACAAAAGATGTACTTTGTATCTCCTAGACCAAAGTATCTGTACTGAACACCTAGAACTAATTTCAGTTTCATGCTTTTTTTGCGGGTAATTCTGTTTCATGCTTGATCATTCTCGTAGACATTTACTCACTTCCTTTAGTTTTATGTGGCACCTTTAAAGTTTTTATTTTCCACCTTTTTCCCTTTTAAAATACTTTTATTCTGTTCAATTTTATCAATTTGGTCTTTTCATGATGGTTTCAAGGTGTCAAATCCCTTGAGCATGGAGCCAACCAAGTCTGCAAACAGTAAGGAGAAAAGTTCCAATAAAAAACTTAAAGAAGTTGATCGGAGTGCAGTATCTGCTGGCAGTGGTAACAGTAAAAGAACAATGTCGTCCAGGTACTGCTATTATGTTTCCTTCTGTTTTTGGATTTTTTTTACTACTCCCTTCCGGTTACTGTTTTGGTAAACTGATGTTATATCCTTGTGATTGTCTACTCAGTGAAGACTACAGTGCAGAGGGCTCCAGTGATGTAAATGATCAGAAGGTATGGCCTTCATGCTTTTGATTCATTAGGTTTTGTATACTCTTTGCACTGAAAATGCCTGAAATATCTTTGTAAATTCATAATTGCATCGAGCTTTGAACAATTCAGGTGAACAAAACTTCCAGGAAACGGAGCTCGGTTGATGGACCCGGTATTTTTCCTTTTACAACAACTCTTTCAATATTCATAGATGTCATGATGATCACTATTTCTCCACAATTCCGCTGTACAAGACTTGTTAGACCCAGGTGCTGGTAGCTAATTTATTATCATACTGTCCACATTGGTCATATCATACTCTTCTTCTTCTATGTTGCCTCCTTTGGTGCTCTTGCTTGCATGTTTTCTTTTAGTTTGTTCAATAGAATATGAAGTTATTAACTGTGTTCGAGTTCTGTTCTAAGCATGTGAAATGGCAAAAGAAATATTTTAACTACAATATATTTGCAGGTGCTGAAACGTCAGCAGCTGCAAAGATGGAAGGTGTCATAGTTCCTAACCATACACTGGCAAATACAGCCATTTTGCCGCATCACTGCTTTCCAGCTCCAGTAATTAAGCCCTGTGCTACAAACCTTGCTAACTCAAGGGCAATGGGCGCAACGGTATCTCCATCTCCTGGCGTGATTGTTCCGCCTCATACTGGAGTACCAAGTGACTTATCAATCAAGGTATATCCATCTGCTATTGTATAAAACTGATAGGATTTTTTCTTTTGCTTAAACTTGAATTTTGACATGCTATTACTATTTTAGAGATATTGCCCCTTTTATCAATCCCTGGGTGTTATATTTTAAAACCTTTTGTTTTGACGTGCTGATTATTTGTTATCTGCTCATGCTAGGATGAGAGGGAACTGAAGCGTGAAAAGAGGAAGCAATCAAATAGAGAGTCTGCTAGACGATCAAGGCTGAGAAAACAGGTGTGCAGTTTTCAACATCTTATGCATTATTGTTAACAGTAAAGGTTGATTTGCAAAACAACGGCAATATATGGTGATAATAATGAAGCAGTACCCTTAAACTTCATTTGGATTATTTTGCCAAAAATAATATATTGAGCTGTATGATATTTATGTTCTCTTGGTTAGGCTGAGACAGAGGAGCTGGCTACACAAGTGGAGTCTCTTACAGCAGAAAACACATCCCTTCGATCTGAAATCGGCAGGCTAACAGAGAGTTCGGAGAAGCTCAGATTAGAGAATTCCGCTCTGATGGTAATGAACCTTTCCCCGCGATGCCATAGCTACACACACCAACCTTCCATACCATTCCAAGCGCAGCATTATCATTTATCAATCTGCCTTTCTCTCATGGAACTGCACGCTGTTTTCTCAGGTGAAACTGAAGGACACTACTGCAGCACCAACCCCTGCAGAACCGTCTCCTAACAAAGCAGCCACATCCTCATCTCCTCGCCCTGCCGCGGAGAATTTCCTGTCCATGATCGACAGCACAAACGCGTTGGGCGTCAGCCGGCACACGGAGCATGGCGAGCCCAAACTCCGGCAGCTCCTCGACTCCAACCCGTCCACAGATGTAGCTGCTGTAAGCTAATACTGATTTACCTCTGTTGCCCCTGGCACGGAGAGGCCGGCTAATACAACACATGCATGTTGCCTGGGGATCTCAGCAAGCTCATGCTGCTCACCATAACATCGGCGTTACAGTGTTAGGAGGCATTGATTCCAGTTTAGTACTTAATTTGAGAACACAGGTAATATATCTGCTCCAGTGCAGTCACTGGCAGGGGTGCCTGATGTACTTACTGTGTATGAGTTTCTAGCAGTGTTGTACCATAGGGTGTTGTGCTGCATGCCAACCTGAAAAAGGAAAAAACTTCGAGATCGTCCCTCACACCATTTCCGGTGCAATAACAAAATACAAATTGTAGCTTGTAAAAGCAAGGATCGATTGCCCCCTGTGATCTGAATTCTAAAAATATCTGCATTGACCATTTTTGGTTCAAACTGATCGACTGCAGCCGTGACAAAGTCCGGCTCATTCACGAGCCCACTTTGACCACTGTAAGCAGCCTCTCTTTTCCGAGTCTAAGTCAGACGCCTTTTAGCATATCGACGCATGGATTTCTCTCCGAGTCACAAGCAAAGGTGTTACACTATTAACTTGCAGAAACGCATCACGCCAACTGCACGCTGCAGGCTACAAATCTTTCGACTATTCGGCGGTGGGGGTGTTTAGTTCCCGAGAAGGGAATGCGAAGTTTGGTGAAAATGTCGCATCGGACACTGTAGCGCGCTGTAGCACTTTTCGTTTGTTTGTGGTAATTGTTGTCCTACCATGATCTAACTAGGCTTAAAAGATTCGTCTCGTCGTGTACATCAAAACCATGTATTTAGTTTTTTTTATTTACCCACGTTTAGTGTTCTGTGCATGAGGAGAGAGATTTGATGTGATTTGATATGATAGGTGAATAGTGAAGTTTTGAGAGAGAATTTTTTCCTTTTTAAGGGAACTAAACAGGCCCGGTGTTTAGTTCCTCGAAAAGTAAAAGTAAAGTTGGGTGAAAATGTCGCATCGAATACTGTAGCGCACTGTAACGCTTTTCGTCTATTTGTGGTAATCATTGTCCTACCATGACCTAACTAGGCTCAAAAGATTCGTCCCGTCGTGTACATCAAAACCATGTACTTAGTTTTTTTATTTACCTATATTTAATGCTTCATGCATGAGGAGAGAGAATTGATGTGATAGTGAACCGTGCAGTTTAGAGAGAAAGTTTGGGGGAAGTTTTGGAAGTGAACACCGCCTTCGAAGCGTTCAAGGCAACGCGGTTGTCATGTCCATGTAGTGACGCATTTGACTCCACATTGCATTAGTGCTTGCTCGCGGTTAAGTGGGAGATTAGGTAAAAAAGAAAGAGATCCACGAGAACATTCCTGCAGCCTTTCTTCACCTTCAGAATCTCAACTTCAGCCTTTGCTAACAAGTAACAACTTCCCAAAATCTCTCTCCAAACTTCACTATCCACCTATCACATCAAATCTCTCTCCTCGTGCATGGAACACTAAACGTGGATAAATAAAAAAACTAATTACATGGTTTTGATGTACACAACGAGACGAATCTTTTGAGCCTAGTTAGGTCATGATAGGACAATATTTACCACAAACAAACGAAAAATGCTACAATGCCCTACAGTGCCGGATGCGATATTTTTACCAAATTTTTTCTACCATTTTTTGGAACTAAACACACCCAAAAAAGGGGAGAAAAGAAGAAGGCAACGGCGCCGGGCTAAGATTAAGAACATGACCTTTTCAGAGTCCTAGATTGCGATTCACCATATGATTGGCATATATGCAAAGACTAATCAGCTGATGCAATCCAAGGGATACATGTGATTGCATCATGCTGACTAGACCGAAACCTCTTTACACGGCGGACTAGGCTGATCCTGGCACGGGTTCTACAGGCTCCCACATGCTCCTGACTCAACAACCGGAGGTGACTTTCCCGGGACGAACTCTTTCCCAAAATCTTCCAGGCCCTGACTCATCAATGACACTCTTTTGGTAAGATTCTCCATTGCCGTAGAAGAAAGCATAAGCCAGTTTTGAACAAAGGTAATGGACTAATGGCCTAATGGGGCCATGGGCCCTGGCTAGAGCCTAGAATAAGCACGGTTTACCCACATGAACGCCCAGCTTTTATTCTACCTGCATGGCGCCCTATGGATAAAGACATTTCAGGTTGCTGTTGGGTGCACTGTATTGCGTCTCTTTCGCTGCACTGTATTGCGACCATGCTTGTGTGTGCACCGCAACAAAACGAGCTTGTCACCACGAAGATAAAAAACAGGGCGGCAGGCATGCAAATATATAATTAGATTTCGGGATATAATTATATATCATATGTTCATCACGAAGATATGCTGGAAGAAAAATAATAGTATCCTAGAAATGCCAAAATACTTGGAAGCCAGAGACTCGACCGTTGCTATGTGGGCTCCTCTTAGGGAATCTGTGAACCGATAAAGTGTAAGAACAAGCTCGCTCAAAGAGACTGAAATAGAGGCCGTAGGATTCATCTACAAAAAAACCAAACCTAATGCACCCATGCAAATGGTCAACACTTGGATGTCAGCAAGTAAATCAGGAAAGATTATGATATTCAAGTTACCATGCACTGTCCATTTACGGTCCGTTCAGGTGATCGGTGTTTCTGTTATCTCATTGTGATTATGGGATGGGGTAATCAATTGTCACAAGTATATAGGCTAGTCTCAGTGAAAATTTCATGAATAATAAATTAACTGTCATGTCAGTATTTTTGATGATGTGAGACTATATTAATAAAGAGATAGGTGAAACGAGTTTTATGGTGATGAAATTCCATGTACACAGTTACCTAGACAGTTGTGTCTTGCATGTGACCTAGGATAGGAAACAACAATTGATGAAACTATGCATTGAGAGAGAGGTGTTTCATCCTAGTTTCAAACACTTTTAGATAATGAGTCACTCTAGATAATTGTGTCTATGAAACTTACATTGAGCAGTCTCAATGCATAGTTTCACTACACGGTTACCTAGGTAACTGTGTTAAAGGAGTGTTATGGTGATAAAACTCCTCTCACATAGTCACGTCCCATGAAACTCTTGCCTCTCTCATGTGCCACGTTAGCACATTTAATGTAACGAAACCCCATTGAGATTGGGCTAAGGGAACAGGTAAATTTCGCTACTTGCCGTTAAAAGTATGGCTGTTGATGGTAAGGTAATTAATTAGTGAACGAATTTTACCTTTTTCTGAAATAACCGACGACTTGACCAGTCGACCCTACCTTTTTTAACGCGTTCATCATATCCTCTTCTATGATTAGGAAGGATGAGCATGCCCCTTGGCATTTCCTTTTCAGGTAAAACAAATGCCTTAAAAGTTGTGCAAAAGTAATCCATTACTAGCCCGTCGCTCGGTTGGATCTAAAGTCTAGAAGAACGTCAACGATTTCCATTTCTTTTCACGAACGAGGAGGAAGGCTGCCGCTGCCGCTAGCGCGCGCTAGGTGTCCCGGCTCACGGGTTCCTGGCCGCCCGCGGCGCGCGCGCCTTTTTTTTACTCACACGGAAAGTGCCCGTGCCAGTGCCGCCTGCCCGCCGCCCCGCGCGGCCTGGCCGTAACATCCGAACCGCCCCCAATGGCGACACCACGGGCTCCTCGCCACCACCACCCCGCTCCGCATTAGTAGCAGAGCAGCGGCTGCAGCCCGGCGCCCCCACTCGTCGATCTCTCTCTCAGTCTCTCTCTCTTTCTCCCCGCGCGCGCGTGCTGCTTCGTTCTCTCCTCGCGCCGTGGGCGCTGCTGCTTGCCTTGCCTGGTGAGGCCCGCGGCGGCGGTTGTCGATGAGCATGGGACGATTCGCCAACTCGACGGATCCGAGGTCGGCGCTGGAGGTGGTCAGGGACTGGAACGAGGTCGCCCATGTCGTGCTCCGCTCGCCCAGTGGAGCCTCCGCGCGGGTAAAATTGCCAGCTATGGATTTGATTTACTGACCGATCGGTTCCGCATTGCTTGGTTCTGACGGGGTTTTGCCGCTCCTTGGGTTGGTTGATTTGCATTGCAGGTGAGCCTGCACGGCGGCCAGGTCGTCTCCTGGAGGAACGACCGCGGCGAGGAGCTCCTCTTCACCAGCAGCAAGGTGAATTTTTTCTTCTCCATTTCCCCCTCTCATTTACTGGCCGTGTCCAGTAATCTGTAATACTTGGAAGTTGCTGGTAGCCTGGTAGTAATCTGGGGGCGCCTACGCCCTCAGATTGTGGAAATATTCGTTCATACGATTAATTTCTTGTTGTTAAGCTGATGATAAATGCTTTTGGTCATTCTGTTGGAGGTGTATGTGTTTCTGAAATTTACAGTCTGGTGGTAAGGCAAATGTTCGAATGAGCTGGGATGCACAATATTGATTTGTATTCAGGCACTTGCCATTCTTTCTGTAGTCCATCTTGATGGCTGGAGAAGGCAAATGGCAAATCAACTTTTGCTATGTTCCCTGTGAGCTGGGACTAATTTGTAGCCCTAAAGTCTCATAATGGTTTCCTCAGTTTCCTGTGCTGAGCTCCTTTTTCTCATCTTGATGGATAGGCCCAGCAGTGGGCCTGTAGCCTAAAATTTCCTCCAGATGGTCTAAGCACTTTCATGTATGTTGAATCTGACGTGCAGGCAATCTTCAAGCCGCCAAACGCGATGCGAGGTGGAATTCAGATGTGTTTCCCACAGGTACTGCAGTATGCCCCATTTTTGTCATAGTTTCTGTTGGCTTGCATGTTTCTGCTGTAATTTTGAATTTATCTGTGGCATACAAATTTATATATAAGCTGACTGATTGAGAGGGGAGCTAATCCTGGCGCTTCTGCTAACTGTAAAACCCATGCAGTTTGGATACTCTGGGACATTGGAGCGACATGGATTTGCAAGAAACAGGATATGGGCCCTGGATAATGAGCATCCACCAATAAATCATAATGATAACGGCAGCAAAGTTTCTGTTGACCTGATACTAAAGCCATCTGAAGATGACCTCAAGTGCTGGCCACATAGGTATGCATTTGTTTTCGATTATCTGTGTTTGCAAATTGCATTCCTATGACTATGCATACATTATGTTACAACTAAATCAGTGTTAGATGTCAAATTTCTGTTAAGTATTGCGTCATGAGGTCTGTCATCTAATAACAGAAGCTGGGTAATTCTGATGATATTTTCTGGATAGGAAGTTTTGATGTCATTTCTTGTGAGGGTCTTGGGTATGAGTAACGGCTACCCCTTCATCTTGCAGCATTTATTTATTTATATAAAAAAAGGAAATCAGCGCCAAACTAAGAGAAATTATTTCTATGTTT
Organism: Echinochloa phyllopogon; assembly: GCA_033239725.1. NCBI lineage: Eukaryota > Viridiplantae > Streptophyta > Magnoliopsida > Poales > Poaceae > Echinochloa > Echinochloa phyllopogon. Next base: position 14,783,547 of record BTCW01000003.1, on the reverse strand, counting down.
TCTCATGGATCCAGATGCCTTCTCATGCTGAATCACAAAATGCAAATTTGATTTTTCCGAGTATAATGCTACTGGTAATTTTTTTGAATCTCAACATGTATATGACTATAATTTGGTTGCAGTTTCGAATTCCGTCTGAGGGTCTCTCTTTCAAAAGATGGGGACCTGTCGTTAATATCACGCATCAGGAATGTCAATGGCAAGCCATTCAGTTTCTCATTTGCTTATCACACATATCTTTCCGTTTCTGACATCAGGTCAGGCATTGTTTGCCCAGCAAGCATTTTCTATACCTCACTATCTAACTACTCCCCTGAGTGACGTTCCATGAGTGACATGCTATGTCTTGTTAATTCCAGTGAGGTGAGGATAGAAGGTCTGGAAACTCTTGATTATCTTGACAATCTTAGCCACAAAGAACGGTTTACAGAACAAGGAGACGCTATAACATTTGAGTCAGAGGTGAAATTTTTTTCCCTGCTACTTTAAAGGATGAATTGATGATACACAACTCTATAAACCTGCTCAAACTAGCGGAAACTTGTGTTTTGCTAGTAAATCACTGCACTTTCCCTGAGTGACGTTTCTACTTGAATTTCATTCTGTCTTAGGTGCTCAAGATTTCTAGTGGTTGGTGTTGACCCCTTGAATTTGTTCAATTGCTATACAGGTTGATCGAGTCTATGTTAGCTCCCCAAATGTAGTAGCTGTTCTTGACCATGAGAAGAAACACTCATTTGTCATAAGAAAGGAAGGACTTCCTGACGTTGGTAAGATATGTTACCATTTTCCACCTACAAGAAAATCAACTGTTAACAGCCTGACAGATTTCCCATTGTAACCGCCGTTACCCTGTCAGTCGTGTGGAATCCGTGGGAGAAGAAATCAAAGACTATGGTTGACTTTGGTGATGAGGAGTACAAGCAGATGCTTTGCGTTGACGCAGCGGCCGTGGAGAGAGCAATCACCCTAAAACCAGGGGAGGAGTGGACAGGGAAGCTGGAGCTCTCTGCAGTTTCATCCACCAACTGCAGTGATCATCTTGATCACCCCGTCAGCATCTAGCTTGGAATGTGGTAGTTCACATTTTACAGTTCTATATATTCGCCTCATAAGTATGAACCCCTTTTGTACATGAATCAATTGGTTCATCTATGATCAGTCAGCAGCTCGGCTCGATTCCAGAATCGGCATACTATTGTGCCCGGTCTACAAAATCCCAAATGACAGGTTTATTCAGGTCTCTAAAAAGACGGGTGTTCGGATCTGATTGCAACGCTACCTCGTGAGCGTAGATCGCACCGAGTTTGATCGAGTAGAGGCATACATGCAGGGGAGTCACGCTGAGACATACAAAATAAAATTATTATATGTATATATATCATAAACCAATCTCGATGCAACGCAACAATAAAGCCATCATGGCGGCGACGACGGTGGCTCCACCGGAAGCGGCAACGATGACCGCCGCCAAAGATCTGAACGACGACGTGGTCACGGAGATCCTGCTTCGCCTCCCGTCCTCCGCTCCCGTGCCGTCTGCAAGGCATGGCGCCGCATCACCACCAGCCTCGCCTTCCTCGCCTTGCACGCCCGCGGCCGCCCCCTCGAGCTCATCGTCCAACGCTACGGCGTGAGCGGCGCGATACTGGACACCATCCCGCTCCTCACCCTCGACGAGACAGGGCGCCGGTGTCTCCACGTTGAGTACCCCTTGTACACGGGGCCACCGGAAGCTTTCTGGACGGGCTACTCCCTGATCGGCTCCTGCGACGGGCTCCTGCTGTTCGAGAGGGGCGTTGGAATCGACTACTTCATCTACAGCCCGGTGACACGGCAATGGGCCAAGCTGCATCGTCCCCCGGGCACCTTCATGCTGCTCTGTGCCTTGTACCTCCACGGGCCATCAGGCGAGCACCGGATCCTCTACCTCACCGACGACCAAGAAGGATCACACTATGTTTCCTCGCTCGAAGCTCCCCAGGCCCGCCGGCTGGGACCAGCGGTGCCCGTTGGCGGATATGGCATCGCGCCTCCGTTTCTCTGCCTCAATCATCGCGGCAGGCTCCACTGGCTGCAACATCCCTGGGTTCTGTTTCCAGGTGAGGCGCCCGAGGTGGCGCGTGCAGACAAGATCTTAGCGTTTGACACCGTGTCGGAGGCGTTCCGGCGGATATCTTGCCCGCCACGGAGGAGAACCAGATGCGACAAGGATGTGTTCTTCATGCTGGAGATGGACGGGAAGCTTGCCCTGGCAGCTTCTCTTGAGCTGTCGATGGACCTCTGGGTGCTGGAGGACTACGACGACGATAGGAGCTGGGCGCGCCGGGTCCGGATCCACTTGCCACCAGCGTTACGGCATGCAACGTTCGCATTGAACCCGGGTGGGGACCGAAATATGATTCTCTTGGGAAACCGCTGGAATGCTAAGGTGGGACTGTACCATCTGACGGAGAAAAGAGTGTTGAAGCTAATCAAGTTTGTTACCAATGATCAGCCAGGGGATGTTGCTCCTCGCACAAACCTGAATACTCTTGTGTTCAGGGATAGCCTTGAGCTTCCAGCGTTCTTCGATTCTCCGTCAGAACCCCAATAACATAAACGTAGGGACAAATACAGTACTCCTCAGCCCTTGAGTCCAGCAGTATATTTTTTTTAAAACCTGTGACAATCTGAATTTACAGAAATTAGTTGTGTATATGCATTGGCATAATTTTTTCCTTTTCTTCAGTTTTTCCTTTTCTTCAGTTTGTTTTACATTCGACGTCCAGTGCCACAAAATTACCAAGTGGCATTTTGTAACATAAAGTAAAAAAAAACAACCTTTCGATGGAAACAATTATATGTCACAAATAATATTGTCATTATTTAGGGAAAATTTGCTACTGGACATGCAAAGTAGAGCGCGTTTGCTGAGACACACCGTTGACCGCGTTATATGCTGGTGGACACTCTCGTTTTGTGCTAATTTGCTGGAGGACACCGTCTCGATTAGAATAATATTTTTTTAGATGAGAGGAGAGAGAAAGACAAGGAAATGTCCATTTTACCTTTGGTCCCACTTGTCAGTTCTTTCTTCCTTCTTCCTTTGCCGTGAGAATCGCCTTGACTGAGGTCCATGCCGGCTGCCAAGATCCACGCGCTCCCAGCCCCCGGCGCGCCCGCCTCGCCGCGCCGCCAGCCCCGCGCACGCCCTCCTCGCCGCGCCGCTAGCCCCGCGTGCGCGTGCCACGCCGGGCGTCGCCTCGCCGCGCTGCCGGCCTCGGCCCGTCCGCCCGCGCGCGCTTGTCGCACGCTCCTGGCCCTGCGTGCGTGCCCGCCTCGCCTCGCCCGCGCACGCCACGCCCCGCCCAGTCGCCCGTGGGCTCGCGCCGCGTCGCCCGCCCCGCACGCGCTCGCGCCACGCCCGGCCGCGGGGAGGGTCGACCAAGCCGCCGCCGCTCCCGTCCGCGGGGAGGACCGAGGCCGGTCGCCGCCGCTCCCGCCGTGGGGAGGCCAGAGTCATGGTTGGGAGGTGGGAGATAGAAAAGAAAAGGAAGATTGGGCTAGCGGAGGAAGAAAGATCTGACAAATGGGACCGAGGGTAAAATGGACATCTCTTTACCTTTCTCTCTCATCTCAGAAAAAAAATATTATTCTAATCGAGACGGTGTCTTCCAGCAAATTAGCACAAAACGAGTGTCCACCATCATATAACGCGGTCAAAACGAGTGTCCATCATCATATAACGCGGTCAACGGTGTGTCTCAGTAAATACGCTCCACTTTGCATGTCCTGTAGCAAATTTTTCCCATTATTTATGGCACCAATATAATAAAAATATATTTCATGGTAAATCTAGTGATATTTATTAGTATAGATAGTAAATATTGGTAATTTTTCAATAAATTTAAGATAGTCTGACTTAGAACAAGAATGAAATGATGCCTTTTCTTTCAGAGGGAGTAGAAGATTCATTCAGGCAGTACATTCCTACGAAGAAACAGGACCGTATGGTGGCAAGAACTAATCAAATCATCAATCAGAAGTGCTGAGGGACATGGTACACACACGACTTGACATTTCCAATTGAGAAGTAAGTTCTCAGTCGATAAGCATTCTAATATTCAATCTATAAGTAGCCTCTACAAACAGTGCTTAACTTCTCAGAGATCTCTTACTAGCAAATGAGTCACTGAATTGTAACTCGGCAAAGTACTACAGTATCAAAGTTCAGATGCCATCCAAGTACTGACATGCCTGCCTATTTTTTCTGCTTTTTCATGGCATTAGCACAAAGCTGCACATTTCTGCATTCTAGCTTGGATGAGATGGTGTCAACTGAAAGAGCAAAATATCACAGGTTCACCAAGTAGTAGCCCATTCTGATCAGAGAAAACAAAAGGTAACTTTCATAGCATTTCAAATAGGAAAAACGAGTACACCACAAGTTAGTTAATGAAGGCTCTACAATTCAAATTAGAACCTCAAAGCCTCTGTAAAGTAGTGCTTCAATAACGACAAGGGAGCTGCACGAGATTCATGATCAGAGTTCAAATGCCGTGCAAATATCCTTCATCCAACAATTCAGTCACACTGTGTCAGTACTCATTACTGATGTGCACATTTTCAGTCAACAATTCATTTAAATTCAGCAGAGAATGGTGCATTACAGAACACAGACACTAAGAAAGCCGTTGTTTTATGCAAGTTAACGACATCCCATTGACGTACTCCTCAAAAAAAAAATCGTTCTACTGGTGACTATAGCAAGCTCAGATACTGAGTTCAGGTGTCTTAGCAATGTATCAGACACACTGTCAGCCAATTCAAAAGGTTAAGCTCCATGTTCTGAATCTAGCATTCCACGATCTGAATTTGGCACTAAATTAAGGAATATAGGGACTAAAATCAGTACAGCTAGGATCACATGATATCCTCATAAAGAGAAAAGTACCATGGGAAGATTTTACCAATTAGGGCTGGTTTGGGAACCAGCACCCCTGCGGGGATCCGCGCCCCTTCCCCGGGAATTCCGCCCGACCTAGGTAGGCCGGGCGCCCTTCCCCGAGAAGGCTGCCCCGGATTTCCGGCTCCCAAAGGAGCCCTTAGGAGTAGCATACTTTGAGTTCCCTTGCCAACCAATAATAAATAACAAACACAATTTTCAGATACAAATGATCACAACCTACAGTGCTACATTGTGCAGCCACAGTTGAGATGTATCCACTGTAAATTGAGTATGATCAAAGAAGTCTGACATGAATATTAATACTTGGGAAGACTAGAAAATGAATTGTCAATCAGCTTACCTGTGTTTTCATCGGTTCTGCTTAAATCCTCAGAAATTATTTTATTAAATGAGAAACTGGAGAACTAACACTACTTAAACTAGTTTAGGTTTCCATAGTGCCCATGCTAATGAATCAGAGCGTTCATCTAGTTCCAAGCTAAGGATACTAAATCAGACAAGTTCATCTTGCATGCATAACTGCATATGGAGAAATCCCGTCACAAACACACACATATTCTAACTGAACTTTCTATTGCTTCATATGCAGACATCATAAACAGCAGACATTTCTGCATTGAGATAATGGAAACTAGCAGGTACCAGAATTTACAAGAAATTATTTATAGTAATGCTACATACTGCAAATGAATCATATATTTGAATCCTAGATGAAGTGAATTCAATTCAGCAATTATCTCGTTCTGAATGGGATCTGTCAGCAGGTAACTCGGCAGGAAAGTTAACAAGATCCACCACCAACAAACATCACAATTCACAATCTAATACTCTCGAGGGTAGTTGACGAGAACCTGCTGTCTCAGGGGAGAATCCAAGTCGGAGAAGAGAAGTTCGAAGGGCCCAGCTCCGAGAAGAAGCGCTCGACATTGGGAGGCGGCCCTTGACTCCACTTGCCGTTGTCGTTGCAGGGGTACTGCCTCTCATCGAGATCATGGAACATGATGCCCTCGTCGTCGAAGCTCCGATCATCCAAGAAGTAGATGCCTTCCTTGAACCCCGGGTAGTCGGCAGTTTCGAAGGATCTGGAGCAGCCTCGCTGGACGAACAGCATCCGGCCACCCAGCGTGCCCAGCTCGCTCCAGATATAGGGGTGCCCAACCATGCCGCCGCTGCCGTCGTCCTCGAGCGGCAGCGGACCAATCCTGCTGAACACCTTGAACCCCGACGTCGGCGATTCAGGACCAGGAGCGAACCTGACGACCATCAGCAGTTCGTCGCGGGACTCCAGGAGGTAGCGAGCACGAACGAACCCGTCATGGCTGCGGTCCCTGGGCACGCAGCGGCGTAACGTCGTGGATTGCCCTACCTCTCGCAGCGGCTGGTCCCCGTCCCCGCCCGGCATGAAGACCGGTGCGCACGCGAGGACGTGTTCCTCGTCGGTGAGGAAATGGAAGAATCCGTCGCCGCGGAAGACGACGTCCACCACGGCGTCATTACTGTTGGGAGGCCTAACATCGTAGGCCACCCGATCACCCATCCGCCAGAACGCGAAGCGGCGCTGGCGCGCACCGTGGCCGTCCCGCTGATAGCTGACGATGCCGGCGGCGACGCAGCCTGGGTCACCCGGCCAGGACGAGAGGGTGGCAGTGTGGATGACCATGCCGTGGGTGTGCTGGACCGACGGGTCGGAGCCGACCACGTCGGGGAGGACGCGCTTGCGCAGCTTTTCTTCGTCGGTGTCGAGGAGCCGGTGACCGCTGGACTGGAACACGGCGGCGAAGAGGTGGGAATCGTCGTACGCGCCGAAGTAGCGCGCGCCGACCGAGTCGATGTACCGGAAGTGGGTGCAGCCGCTGAGGATGCAGTGGTGGCGGATCAAGAGTCCGCACTGTATGAGAAGTAAGGGGAGGCCGCGCGGCGGGAGCGGGAGAGCTTCGAGGCTCGCACGCCACGAGCGGCAGACGAGGACCATGTAGGCGCGGTCATACTGGCACGGAACGCGGCGGGCGATCCTGGACATTCCCTCGGCGGGGATGTTCGTCCAGGGCGAAGGCGCAGCCATGTTGGAGAGGAGGGGGTTGGGAGTCGCTGCTGGACGGAAGCGGCGAAGACGATGAGGATTGAGGAAGACGACGGGGGTGGTGCGTGCAGTCTGCGGGATTGGAATTGGATTTCCCCCTTTTGTTCTGGAGGAAGCCGGCAGAGCGTGGGCTGGGATTTGCGTTGCGAGAAGAAGAGAGGAAGGGAGGCAAGTCCCATTTGGCAATGTGTCCTTCCTTTTTTTTTTCTGAGAATGCAGTACAACGCAGACGCTCACACGCATACGCACCCTCACCCTTATGAATTACACGTACGCAAACCTTACCCTTATGAGCACATTCGAAGCACTGAGCACCCGGCAGATCTGGAGATTCCTGAAGTCACCATTGACACCTCGTTGTCGACGGGAACGCCGCTTACCACTTAACGTATAGCGCCGGGAAATCCTTGGGAAAATGTACCTGCTGTCAGGGCGCTGAGCTGTCTTCGCTCGGGCCGTTAAGGTTGGGCCAAAGCTGCAGGCTGCAGCCCACCACATCCCCACGGTCTGATTGTGTACGAACCTAGTACATGGAGCAACAAGTCGATATATTCACCATGATTTTCTTGAGACAATATATTCACAGTATTTATGTACGTTATTTTAGCCATAATAAAGGGCAGTATGACTTGCATGCATATATCCTGCTCGTGTTTAATGTAAACCCGTTTTGTTTTTAGTGTGTTGAGTCTGTTTGAATTGGCAACAAATCGATTCTTTTATCAATAGTATATATAACTTTATAGCAAAAATTGTATATCTATAAAAGCTATATATTCCCCGGCCCGGAAAAAAAATACGGAGTACATGCTACATAATACCTCATTAATTTCGAAGTATAATGTTTAGCCCAAGTTGTGGAGAGGTTACGTGCTTATTCAGATATCGATCGACCTGTTCGCCAGGCTGGTCGCTGGTGCTGATTTGTGCTGAGAGAAAAATACTATTGGCTGGCTGGTTGCTGGTACTGATTTATACTGAGAGAGAAAAATACTGGTGACTGGTGGCTGGTGCTGATAAGCTAGACGAACAGGCTTTAGTTTGGGTCACAACTTACAAACAAGGGCACTAGAAAGCTTTTGTTGTTTCCCTTTCGGATGTGTAGCTCGGAGCCTTTGGTTTATTTTTCGATAGCATTGTTATTTGTTGTCGCGACTTGGTAACCTTGCGGTAAAGATTTCTTCACGGCAGTGGACGTGGACCACAGGCCATAGGGCACAGGCCATCGGGCGAGCACCGCGTCCTGTGCCCAAGTCCGCCCGAAGCAGCCCACGTCGAACAAACATCACGGCACTGCATCTGCCCACCGGCCTTCACGTGGATCTCGCCTTGGTGCCCACCGGCACTGTGACGGCGGCGATCGCCTCGCTGATGCTTCTGTGGGTCCCGCTGCCATCCAGCGCCACCACGGCGTCGGGCTTGATGGTGTCGGTCGCCGGGGACTTCAGGAACCTTCTGTCGTGCTGGGACAACCAGGACGGTGCCTCTAGATGACGGCCGCAGAGACCGCCCTTGACCTTCTTGACGTGCAGCGCCAGCGCGGCGCTGATGAACTGCGCGAGCGCTCCGACCTGCTTGCGCACGGCGTCGCGCCCCGCGGAGGCCGGCGCTGCGCCGGCGAGGCTGTCGTTGCACGTGCCCTGGTTCGTCAGCGCGGCGCTGAGCCACGCCGTGGCCCCGACCGCTTCGCTGCGCCTGGCTGATGTCGAGCAGCTCGGAGCAGTCGTGCGTGCGGCGGCGCGGACGAGGAGAGGTTGCTCTCCAGCGGCGACGTCGTCGTGGCCCTGGCCATCGCTAACGGGTCCCCGGCCGCCCGGGACTCCGTTGAAATGAGCGCTCGGGTACGGCGTCGACCGGCAATTGGACCTGACGTAGAGTGGAGCAGCCGACGTCTCGGCACGACAGAGCCATGGCTGCCTACCATGCCGGCCGTTCCGCCACGCCCAGCGCGCCGCGTCGCGGTCGGCCCCTTCGCCTCCAGATATCAGGACACACCATGCGCACGAGCTGCCGAGGCTCCGAGGTGCTCACGAGGAAGGGGGCGGAAGCTTGGACGGCTTGTGTTCAGCGGCGCGGCGGCGCGCCAGACCCCAAGGGTGGACGGTATTTCAGATACCGTCCACCCCTAGGCCCCTATCGGCCGTCCGATCGGGACTCCGCGGCCCGGATCAGGCGCATCGCAGAAGGGTCTTCCTCGCCAGGCGCAGGGGCAGCAACCGAAGGCCGCGGTGGTCCGGTAGCTCACTTCGGCGCCGACGGCGGCGGAGGCAGACCATGGCGCGAGCGCGTGGCCGGATGTGTTCTTCGGTGTGCCGCAGCCGCGGGGCTGCACCTGCCTGATGTCGAGCAGTTCGGAGCAGTCGTGCATGCCCGACGGCGGCACGCGGACGCGGAGAGGTTTGCTCGCCAGCGCCCGCGCCGTCGTGGCCCTCGCCATGGCGGACTGCACGGACGCCCGGGGCTCCACCGACGTGAGCGCGGTCTCGCACGCGATCGGGTACGGCGTCAACAGGCAGATGATTATGAACGTGACGTTCACGCTGGACGGCCGGTGGTGCCACCGCCGAGGTGGCGGCGGTCCTCGAGACGGCGGCCATGCATGTCATCAACCCTCGACACCGCCTGGTCTCCCTTTCTGGCAGCTACAGGCACCACCGTCGTCGCGAGAGCTAGCACCGTGTGGCCATGGCCCAGCGAACGGGTCCCCGGTCGCCCGGGCCTCCGTTGACATGAGCGGTCTCGCAAGCGCTCGGGTACGGCGCGGACCGGCGGATGAACGTGACGTTGAGCGGAGGAGCCGACGCCTCGGCAGGGCCATGGCTGCCTGCCATGCCGGCCGTCCTGCCACGACCAACACACCACACCACGCGCACGAGCTTCCATGGCTCCGAGGTGCTCACGAGTAAGAGAGGCCGGAAGCTTGGACGGCTTGCGTTCGGCGCCGCGCCGCCGCGCCGTGCCGCCGTGGCAGGGCCAGGGACGGACCCCAAGGGGGGACGGTATTTCAGATACCGACCGGGGTGGTCGGTATTTCAGACACCGTCCACCCCGTAGGCCCCTATCGGCCGTCCGATCGGGATTCCGCGGCCTGGATCAGGCGCATCGCAGAAGGTGTCTTCTTCCCCAGGCGCAGGGCAGGCGCAGACGCAGCAACCGAAGGCTGCGGTGGTCCGGTGGCTCGATCGGGAGAAGCAGCAACGTGCTCACTTCGACGGCGACGGAGGCGGAGGCAGACCATGGCACGAGCATGTGGCCAGATGTGTTCATCGGTGTGCCGCAGCCAGCATTGCAGTTGCAGGTGCCCTGGTTCGTCAGCGCGATGCTGATGCTGAGCCACGTCGTGGCCCCGGCCGCGCATCCGGCTGCGAGCGCGGCGCGGAGCTGCGCCTGGATGATGTCGAGCAGTTCGGCGCAGTCGTGCATGCCCGATGGCGGCCGGACGCGGAGCGAGGGGTTGCGCGTCGTCGGCGCCCGCGCCGTCGTCGTGGCCCTGGCCAACGCGAACTGCACGGCCGCCACGAACGGGTCCTCGGCCGCCCGGGCCTCCGCCGACGTGACAGCGGTCTCGAACGCGCTCTGGAACGGCAGATGAACGTGACGTTCACGCTGGAAGATGGTGCACTGCCGCCGTGGAGGTGGCGGCGATCCTCGAGACGGCGGCCATGTTATCCACCCTAGACGCCGCCTCGTCTACCTTTCTGGCAGCAACAGGCACCGCCCCTGTCGTGGGAGCTAGCACCGTTGCCATGGCGCGGGACCATGGGTAGCCTTCTCTTCGGTTGCCTCTCTGGCGAGGTTGACCCACCAAACGTTTCCATGACTCTAGCACGTTCTGAGCTGCGTGTGCTCGTTATGAACACGAAACAACTGGGTAGTGTACGTGCAAGTCTTAGCTGTTGTGTGGATAGTTGATTTTAGATACCTGGTCCGTCCGTCGATACCCTACACGCCCTTAGCCAAAAACCTTCGTCTCGGGGAGAAGCCAAGCCCTTTGCCGCGGAGGAGGTGGCATTGGCGCCGTCCATGTAGTCCTGAGAGGAGGGGACCCGAAGCGTTGGTCGGATTGAACATGTGGAGGCCGGTGGAGACTGGAGACAGAACGAGGGTGCTCCGGAGCGAGCGGCCCTGCGGGCTGCGGCAGGCAGAGGAGACTGCTTTCCCCAGTTGATCAGGCTGGGCCTCCTTTGGAGGCCGAAATCATGGTAGAAAAGGACTAGAGGAGTTGTCTGCGGAAAAAACAAAGGGATGCCAATATAACTCCATTTCAAAACAACGTATGTGTGCTAAAAAAACAAACAACGTATGCATTCATTAAAAAAACGTATTTATGCTTGGATGAGAGACAGAGACTTGGTAGTATCAGACTGCCAATTGTCAATCCGGATACATTTTTGGCAAAAGATAATGGACATTTCATGCCATTTCAAACGAAAAAAAACGAGTATCACGTCATTCGATGAGTTATTGTAGACTCTGCAATTCAGACTAGAATCCCAAAAGGCTCTGAATAGTAGTTCTTCGGTAACGACAACTCGACAAGCATCTACATACTGAACTTGTAGCCAACTAGCCATTAGTCTAGAACCAAATAACTCGGATCTGTAAGTGAAACAGAATCAGAGTTCAAATGCCACGCAAAGGAATATCAATCGATATGCAAAGGGCCTGGTAACAGAATCGGATAAGATGCCACAAAATTGCACTCCACACAAGGGATAAACACAATCGATCTATCAGGAATAGACAAACATGCCCATCTACAGACTAAACTATTTGCTATAAGTTGTCAGAAAGGTAATGAATTTCATAGCATGAATTCCATGCTAGACAGCAGCCAGTTCTGCTTTGAAGTCAAGGAAAACATGAATTGTCAAATGGCTGTGATGCCAAGCATGCAAACTTCAAATACTGGATCTTAATAGTTGTGCATTGGTACCACATTTCCCAACCAATTCAAATACAATAATGCTACATTGCGTGCTGATGTAGAATTGTCTGCCTAGGCACAAGGATTAAGTTCAGCAATTGTTTGGAACAGATGGTGTTCACAGAAAGAACAAATGCCTCAATTAAAATCACCAATATCAATGTGTATATTTCTATGGCAGAAATGCTGAAAGAATGAAAGTGATCTTTTCCGAGTGATGATAAACAAAATGCATCCTGCAAAGTGAGATCACATTCTAGGGAGGCATGCAAAATAAACACTTCAGACGACTGATAAATGAATTATCAGTAAACCATCCTGGGTTCTGAATTTCTACATATTGAATCAGAAAGTCAGAACAGAGGTTCTCACCTATATAATGTCATGTTTAAGGATACTGAATCACAAAAGTTCAGATTCAAGTCAGAACAGAGGTTCTTAATCCAATTCCTTGAGTGGGTGAAATCAGATTTAAGGATATTTTCAGAATGCATTCTCCATTACTTCACACAGATTGGTCACAAAGCGTAACAACCATGGATTCAGGAGTGCAAACTGATAGGTTTCCAAAAAGTGCAGGAATGCATTACTGCACCTAGGCACAGCAATGATATCAAGTTTTCAACAACTGTCTAACTTTGAACAAGACCACATCAATTAGCCCAGAACCGAACAATTGTATCATTTATCGCATTCCAACATCCCAAACTAATCAAATGGAGGCAGAAGGTCGTAGACAAAATCCTGCCGTCTCAAGGGAGAATCCAAGCTGGAGAAGAGTGGTTCGAAGGGCCCTCCTCCGGGAAGAAGAGCTCGACATTGGGAGGCGGCCCTTGTGTCCACTTGCCGCTGTCGCTGCAGGGGTACTGCCTCTCATCGACACCACGGAACATGATCTGCTCGTCGTAGAAGATGCGATCATCCGAGAAGTAGATGCCGTCCTTGAACCCCAGATAGTCAGCAGTTTCGTACGATCTGGAGCAGCCTCGGCCGACGAACAGCATCCGGCCACCCAGCGTGTCCAGCTCATTCCAGATATAGGGGTGCCCAACCATGCCGCCGCCGCCGCCGTCGTCCTCGAGCGGCAGCGGCCCAATCCTGCTGAACACCTTGAACCCCGACGTCGGCGAATCAGGATCAGGAGCGAACCTGACGACCATTAGCAGTTCATCGCGGGACTCCAGGAGGTAGCGAGCACGAACGAAGCCGTCATCACTGCGGTCCCTGGGCACGCAGCGGCGTAAGGTCGAGGATAGCGATACTCGCCGCAGCGGCTCGTTCTCATCCTCATTGATGGTCGGTGCGCACGCGAGGATGTGTTCCTCGTCGGTGAGGAAATGGAAGAATCCGTCGTCGCGGTAGACGACATCCTCCACGGCCTCATCACAGTGGGGAGGCTTAGTATCGTAGGCCACCCGATCACCGATGAGCCAGAACGCGCAGCGGCGCTGGCGCGGCTCGTCGACGTACCGCTGATAGGTGACGATGCCGGCGGCGACGCAGCCTGGGTCACCCGGCGGGGACGAGAGGGTGGCGGCGAGGATGACCATGTTGTGGACGTGCTGGACCGACGGGTGGTAGCGGGGGCAGACCACGTCGGGGAGGAAGTGGGCGTGCGCCCCTCCCGGCTGGAGGAGGTCAATGAGGCCGTGGTGGCGAGCATGCTCCCGGGCGAGGAAGAGGTAGCCGCCGTCGCCCGAGCCGAAGTAGCGCACGCCGTCCTCGTCGTGGTACCCCAGGTGGATGCCGCAGCCGCTAAGGATGCAGGAGACGCGAGTCAAGTCGTCGGAGGGTAGGAGGAGCTGCGGGAGCGCGGGCGGCGGGGGAGGGGAAGCTGCGATCCCGGCGCGCCATGAGCGGCACACGAACGCCATGTGGGCGCGGTCCCGTTCGCACGGGACGCGGCGGGCGATCTCGGACATTTCGTCGGCTCAGAGGCTCGCCCAGGGCGAAGGCGCAGCCATGATGGGGAGGAGGGTTTGGGGGCGGAAGCGGCGACGACGAGGAAGAGGAGAGGTTGGGGGTGGTTGCGGGATACGGGATTGGATTCCCCCTTTTGTTCTGGAAGCCGGGGCAGAGGAGCGTGTTCGGCGCTCGGCGGCGGCTTGCTTTGCAAGATGCAGAGGAGAGAAGGCAACTTCTTTTTTTTTTTTTTGGAGGAGAAGGAGAGAAGGGCTACTGCCTACCTCCTCGCTGTCAGGGCTTGTCGAGCTGGGCCGTATTTGGCTTGGGCTGTTTAGATTGGGCCCAAGCTGCAACCCCGCCCCCGCCGCTGTGATCATGCATTCATGCTACAGCCTTCTATGATTTGCTTTGTTTGTGACTTGGAGGCAGTGACAACGTTTTCAGTATCCTGACAAACTAAAAGAAAACGACTAATGATCGTATCCTCATAGCTCTTGCTTATATTTACTGCAAATGGCTAGATTTTCAGTCTGATTTCCCCCTTGTCTCTGCAATTCCTTTGTTTCGAGGACAGAGTTCCCCTTCCAGTTGCAGATCCTATATGTTCTCCCTTGAAATCAGATGACAAGCATTGTACGTACTTCAGATGCCATGGAAGGGAAAAATGCAATAATCTATCACGAACAGTAAGCTTGTAGCTACAAATATTACCATTTTCAAACCGAACTGCCTATTCCAAGTTTTTTTTCCTGTAAGCACCGGCGGATCTATGTTGGGGGCGATAAATTCCCTTCTTCTCCGGTGATTTTTGAAGCTTCGGCAGCGATTTTACCATGTATTAGTGTAAAAATCATCAATTTTTTCTTCAAATTTGAGGTAATATCTCAATTTCGTATTAAAATTGTGTGATTGCAATGTATGGATGCATTAATGCGATGTAAATTGCAACGTGCTTGATTTCGGTTTAGTCAGTCACTAAAAGTTCGCCCCAGCTGGTTTTTTTTTCTGGCTACGCCACTGCCGGTAGGCATTAAAAAAACTTGCCGGACAAACAACAGATGTCCTCTACCTTGTGCTTGTTTACAGCCGATCGAGATCACACTGTAGTTAAAAGTGAAAATTAACTTCAATGTGCAAGTACATGAACGTATTTAGTGCTGGGGCCGGCCTAGAGATCAAAGAAGGCATGCCGCTCAAGGCTTTCCCTGAGCACACAAGGGCATGCAGGGGTGTCCGATGAACAATATCCCAAGGGTTATCACTGGTAACAAAATAGATTTGCTTCAACACCCTCTTCCTTGTCAGATCGTAGAGTCCCACCGAACAATTCACCCAGTCTCCTAGAAAGATGGCGTTTTGCCCCTCGAAGCCGGAGCTCATCGCCCAGCGTGCACATGGCAGCGACGACGGCAGGTCGACCTGGAGACGGCTCGTCCAGCTCTTATCGTTGTTGTAGTCCTCCAGCACCCAAATATTCATGGAACCTTTGTAAATATCCGTCATGGACAGCTTGCCGTCCATCTCGAGCAGGAAGAACTGCGCAAGGTAGCGGTGGCTCCTCCGCGAGGGCGGAGAGATCCGTCGGAACGTCTCCGACACGGTGTCAAACGCCAGGATCTTGTCTTCCACCTCGGGACGCTGCGCATCATCTGTTGGAAATATAACGGCCCTGTTTAGGCCTTGTTTAGTTCCAGAATTTCCACACCCAAATTTACTATGCAAAAAGAAGATTCCCATCACATCAAAATGTCATAGCATGCATGGAGTACTAAATATAGATAAAATCAAAAACTAATTACACAGTTTTGTTGTACTCTGCGAGACGAACATTTTGAGCCTAATTAATAAATTTTTGGACAATTTTTCGCACGTACAAACGAAACGCTACAGTGCGCATTTATGGGACGTGTCAGAGGGCCAGACCGGATTCGGGGGTACCGAATCTGCATCTAAACGCGGCCTTAGTTCCAAAAAAAAGTGAAAGTGAAATTTGGTGAAAATGTCACATCGGACACTGTAGCACTTTTTGTTTGTTTGTGGTAATTATTGTCCTACCATGACCTAACTAGGCTCAAAAGATTCGTCTCGTCGTGTACATCGAAATCATGTACTTAGTTTTTTCATGGAGAGAGATTTGATGTGATAGGTGAATAGTGAAGTTTGGAGAGAGAATTTTTGGGTTTCGAAGGTAACTAAACAGGGCCAACATCGGGATGCAACAGCCAGTGGAGCTTGCCACGGTGGTTGAGGCAAGCGAGGGGGATCTCAGTGCAAAATCCGACGACGAGAATGGCTGGTCCCACTCTGCGGGATGATCCGGCGGCAACCTCGAGTGAACAAATGTGATGGGACCCCCGTTGGTCATCGGTAAGGAACAGGAGCCTGTGCTCGCCTGAAGGTCCGTGGAGGTAGAAGCCGCAGAGCAGCGTGACGTCGCCGGTGGGGCGGGGCAGCTTGGTCCACTGACTTGTTGCCGGATTGCAGACGAAGTGATCGACGGCAGCGCCTCTCTAAAACAGAAGGAGCCCGTCGCAGGAAGCCATCAGGTAGTAGCCCCTCCAGCACGGTTCCGGGGGTCCCGTGTACTCGGGGTACCGGACGTGGAGGCACCGGCGCCTCGCCTCGTCGAGGGTGGCCGCCGGGATGGTGTCGAGGACGCCGTTCACCCCGTGCCGCTGGACGATGATCTCGAGAGGACGGAGGCGGGCGTGGGCGGCGAGGAACACGGGGCTGGTGGCGATGCGGTGCCATGCCTTGCAGACAGCGCGGGAGCGGAGCATGGCGTCGGACGGGAGGCGGAGCAGGATCTCCGCGACCACGTCGTCGTTCATGTGCGGGGACAACGATGCGTCCGGTTGGACTGACATATCCGTCGTCATGATCGCCGTCTCGGTTTTGGATCATGCCATCGTATTCTTTGCTTGCCGTTACATATTGGTGCGACTGCCCCCACGTCGCTCAGAGCGCGTGCGTCGCGAATCCGGACTCGGGGGGAGTCGGGACTCCGTCTTCAGGCCAGATTCGTCGTCCATGTTGTACGTGACTCGTGGTAGATGACGTTCACCAGGCCACATCCAAATCCGCTGCAGTTGGCCCCATGGCCCAGATCGAATGCCAGAACGCGAAGCGGCGGCGTCCCAGCGCGTGGTCCGCTCGGCTGATAGGAGACGATGCCAGCGGCAACGCAGCTGGGATCACCCGGCGGGGACGAGAGGGTGGCGGCGAGGAGAACCATGCCGTGTAACCGTGTTCCTTCAGTTCTCCTGCGTGTAACCGTGGCAACGCAGTTTTTGTGGTCCTTCAGTTGTTTAGTTTTCATAGTATAGTTACCTTTGTGTAACCGTGTCGTGTTGCGAGTGCCCATGGGGTCCGCGTTGTAAACTTTAACAAATTTTTTCTTAATACAAAAATACGCAGCTCTCCTGCGTGTTCTCGAAAAAAAAAGAGGAGAACCATGCCGCGGGGGTTCTGGGACTGGGACTCTGGCATTGGTTGTCCTGAAGGACCACGCCAGGGACAGGGAGGAAGCAGGTCCTGTCAGCAATGCTGACGAGCTCGTGATCGGCAGTATGGTCGAAGGCAGTGAGCAACCAGCGGCCTTGGTGGGAGCCAAAGCAGCTCACCGTGTGGGAGAGCGTCCAAATCCAAATGCTGAGCAGTGCATTGTGCACAGCACAAAATGGGGATTGAATGAAGGCATATGAATGAGATTCAGTGGTTAAAGATTGGAGTCGACACACAACAATGCCAAATGACCCACAGTATCATTCAACGGTCATTGCAACTGAACGAACCAAATACAGATGGATTCTACTTTGGCGTAAGATGTCGTGCGGATTAAAAACCTAGTCGTACAATGCATGTGTCAATCAGGAAAATGCACTAAATTATATCCATCCGGATACAGAGGTACGTCAGCTGTGGCGGTACAGGGAATTTGTTTGTCAGCCTGAGATAACAGATAAGCTTTAGGCGGTGCACACAAAATACATCAGAAGAAAAGAAACAGTAATCGACATTGGAGTCATCAGTTAGGCGTTCTGAAAGAAACACAAACACTTGTTCTGAGATCTGGCACACGCCTGTTATGGTATTTCAGAATTCAGAGAGATAAAGAATGTGACCAAGTCATAGTGAGTCAATGTGGAATTCAGTTTAAATCTCAGTTTTAACATATTTCATCATCATCTTAGAGAGCTCTGGATAGAAAATGAGTTAGGAATTGTGAGGGCTGCAGAATTAAACTTCAGATGCACTGCAAATACTCTTCTTGCATGAGGGCAAACACACACAACCTATCAACTTGAAAGTACAAGCATGCCCATTCTCAGACCGTACTTTTAGTCTAAATTTAACAGATATGCAAATGCAATGCGTTTCATGATATCAACATCAAGCTAGCCAAGCATACATTGCAGTTCACGAAAACCGATGAGTAACAGAAAGTAAAAATCTCAAGTAGGCCACCTCAGATAGTTTGTCTGAATAATTCTTCATTAATACTTCAAAATGAAATCTGTCAACTAATTCAAGATGTGAACACTTGACATTTTGCACATGATCTTAGAATACATTAGGCACGAGGATGAGGTTCAGCACTAGTAGGGGCTACATGGTATTCACCCAAAAAGAAAATATACCAAGTATAAAACTAGCAGTATGTATTTATTTATGCCAACCACTCATACAGAAATCTGTCAACTAATTCAAGATGTGGAACACTAGACATTTTGCACATGATCTTGGAATACATTAGGCAGAGGTTCAGCACTAACATGGGCTATATGGTATTCACCCACAATGCAAACTATCAAGTAGAAGCACAGAAGTATGTATTTTAAGATGCCAATCACTCATACAGATACAGAACATAAACAGTCTACTGAGATAAATGATAAACAACCTGCAATTGTGCAGGGAAGGGATCACACTGTAAGTTGAAGTAAACTGAAGAAGCGTGGCATGCTAAATTAGCACCTGGGAGTGGAATACTACTAAATTAACTATCAGTCAGCCATCCTGTTCAGCATTTCTGCTTAGATCTTATGTATTCAGAAATCAGAACAGAGGTACTAAGTTCAGCACCTTTACACAGTGCCCATCCTATGTGAGTCAAGGCAGGTATTTGTGAGGAAAAATCTGAAACTGGATTCGGGAAATGTGTTTGAGCAGAACTAAACTTCAGATAGCATGCAAATCCTCTTCATGTAAGGGGGAGAAAACACAATGTAATCTGTCAAGAATGCACATGTGCCAACATGCCAATATTCATATTGAACCATCCATTTGAATTCAAATGGAAGACGTAATGCACTTCATGACATGAATATTAAGCTAGCCATTTATGCAATAAAATTCATGATAATCTATGATGTACCAGTAAGTACAGAAATGATTTGAGGATAAGTATTGATTGGCATAGATATTTAACTTCCATGGATATTAACAATTCTGCACGCCTTTTTCCAGTAAAAAAAAGAACATCAGAGCCACTGCTACCTAATTCAAAAAAATATTGTGAACCTAGCAACTAATCAAGGAACAGTGATTTCGACCATTTGGTATCCATGGAAAGAACAAACTATGACAGGAAAGATAGTACCAAGTGTCATCTTGTACATTTCCATTCCAACCAGTTATATAATTTATAAAAAACAAATGCAATCTACAGCTACTAATGTTAAACAACAAGCATTATGCAGAGCTGAGAATCAGAGGTCACACATTAAATGCAGCGAGAATGAATATGCTTGCAGACATGCAAAAATAACACCAAGGAATAATAGTGAATGAAATACCAGATTATCAGATAGTTTTCCCGGGTTCTGCATCCATTTTATTGTTCTAAAATAGGCACTCACACCTTGTCACAGTGCCCATGGGAATTAAAGCAAGGATTCTGAATCACACAAGTTCAGTGCATATTACACCAGTTCCATGCTAGAATGGAATCATAGGGAAACAATCTGATCACTGGCGCACAAATTCTCAAACTGGATTCTCCATTGATGACTTCAGACCCAAAAAAAAGTCTTAAACGGCAACCAGGCAGCCATAAATCTGTATTCAGGCATGAAGATTGAGAGTGCCACAAAGTACAGGAAAGGAATGCAGCAACGATTAGGCGCGGCAAATGAAACATATATGGTTTTCAGCAACAATCTCACACTGAACGGCAGCACTGACTATCTTTCAAAAACAATCTGACACTAAAGGAGATCAGAAACTATCTGACCAACACGACAGTTCACATCATCTATCGCAAGCAAACATCAGCGCATCACAGACTATTGAACTGGAGGGCCATTGCCAAGACGAACCTGCCGCCTCAAGGGAGAAGCCAAGCCGGAGGAGAGTGGTTGGAGGGGTTCTGCGGGGGGCAGCGCTGCACAACGGGAGGCGGCCCTTCCAACCACTTGCCGTTGTCGTCGCAGGGGTACTGCCTCTCATTCACATCGCCGAACAGCATCTGCTCGTCGTAGAAGCTCTGATCATCAAAGAAGTAGATGCCGGCCTTCAGCTCCGGGTACTGGGCAACATTGTACGATCTGGAGCAGCCTCGCCCCACGAACAGCATCCGGCCATCCAGGGTGTGCAGCTCGCCCCACGACCAGGGGTACTCAGCCTCAACCAGATTGTCCTCCTCGACGCCCTGATCCTCGACCTCCTCGTCCGGGCCCACCACCTCGCCCTCATCATCTTCCTCCATGGCCTGACCATCCTCCTCGACGTCGTCCTCGTCACCGTCGGCCTGGTTCATCTGCGCCGGTGGGATCATCCGGAACACCCTGAACGACGACGTCATCAACTGAGGATTAGTGAACCTGACGACCATCAACAGTTCCACGCCGGACGACACGAGGTAGCGAGCATGGACGACGAGTCCGCCGTAGTCGCGCCCTCCGGGGCCGGGCTTGAAGAGAAGCTGATGGGGAATTAATGCCACGTCCCCGTTTTCGTTGAAAGCCGGGTAGAACACGAAGATGTGTTCACCCCGGGTGAGGAAATGGAAGGCGGCAGCGGCACCATGGAATACGACGTCCTCAACTTCCAAATCCGCCGGAGTTGGCCAGCCAGGCTCAGGCTGAGGCTGCGGGTCCGGCATGAAATTCTTGGCCGTTAGAAACCCCATTCGCCACAAGGCGAAGCGCCGCAGGGAGGGGATGTCGGGCTCGCGCCGCCAGCGGGTGAAGATGCAGGCGCCGACGCAGTACGGGTGATCTGGCGGGGCCGAGAGGGTGGCAGCGAGGATGACCATTCCGTGGAAGACCCCATTGTTGTCCACCAGATCAGGGAGGACGCGGATGCCGCCGTCGTGGAGGTTGAGGAGCCTGTTGTTATGAGTCTGGTCGTAGGCGACGAAGAGCCAGGCGCCGTCGTGCGATCCGAAGTAGCGCGCGCCGTGCGGGAGCTCGTCGATGTGATGGTGGGCGTGGTAGTCGCTGAGGAAGCAGTGGACGCGAGTCGAGTCGGCGGTCGGGATCAGCAGCCACGGAAGAGGCAGTGGCCGGTCAGGGAACTGGGAGTTGGCGCGCCATGTGCGGCAGACGGCGGCCATTTTGCCGCGGTCCGTTCTGCACGGGAGGCGGCGCGCGATCTCGGCCATGACGAGGTCAGGGAGGGCGCTCGCCCAATCCCGTATCTCAGCAGCCATGGGAGGCGCGGTGGATGAGGGTGGGGGCGACGGGCGAGAGGGATTGGGGGGTTGGGGCCCGGTGGCGGTGGTGGACGGTGTGGAAGACGGCGAGGAACGGGAAGGCGTTGGGGTGTGGGGGCGGCGCGATTCCTTTTTATTCTGAGGCGAAGGCGAGGGGCGTGTTGGCGTGTTGCTGTTGCCGACTTGCCGCTAGGCGCTAGCTGGTGGGCAGCGGGCAGCCTCGCCTCGTTCGGCAGACGTGCTGGCTGGGCTGGTCGATTAGCATGGACCACGAAATTGTAGCCCAAGCAAGTTACGGAGGAGTTATTTGGGCCGATTACATTGGGCTCAAATTGAAGCCTACAATGCTTGGAACCTGTACAGACTGTACCTGTATTGGAAGTTTGGAACTCAAAAAATCCCTGTAAAGTGAGTGTATAAAATAAAAAATACCCTGGAAAGTGAGACAACAAAAAAAATACTAGTAGTACCAAAACTCGTATAGCAGCCTTCCATTTGCCAAATACTCGTACTAGCTTATTCACGTGCATCGCATCTTGCATAGTTCATTGTACTACAGTTAACGAAATGTGAGCAAAACTTGGCAAATTTTTAGCCCGTGCAAACTGCAAAACAATGACGTGCGCGGAACTATCTACCACTTTCTACACTGAACTATCAAGTGGGACACGGAGAAAGAGATAAGCAAAGCACCACCCATGATGTTGTGAAATAAATAGCATTCGAGATGTAGACGCATTGGTACAGTAGCACAAGTAAGAGAGTCATCGGCATTGCACGCGGATTCTGCAATTCGGCACTTCCTCAAGCCTGTCCCATGGTCCAGTATTCAGTTCAGTAACATTTTAGAGAGCTGTGTGCAGAAGTTCAGATGCCACGCATGCAAAATTCTATTCAATCAAAGAAGAAATGCACACTGTTTATCAAGAATATGTACCTACCGGCATGTACATTACTCCATTTTCAAGCACAACCATCCAATTTAAATGGACAGAAAGATGTACTGCATTTCATGACAGAACATCAAGCTAGCCATTCAGAACAAAAGTGAATGCAGTCGGCGGCTACCTGATCAACACGCAAACGTGGGGCTGGTGGCGATGCGGTGCCGCCTTGCAGAGTTGCAGACGGCGCGGGAGCAGAGCACGGCGTCGGACGGGAGGCGGAGCAGGATCTCGGGGACCACGTCGTCGTTCGTGTACCGGGACGTCGCTGCTTCCAGAATGGTGGCTCGGCCATGGGAGAGCTGGGGACGCGGGATCGTTGGGGGTACTTGGGTGGAACATGAGCTTGTGGGGGTGGGGGCACTGTGATGTTTGATTGTTTTCTTGCCGGCCAGCGTTCCAAATTTGCAGTGTGCGAAGAGCAAGGTTAGTCATCAGACTGGAATTGCATGGCTCCGACGGTCTCTCACGCACGGGCAGTTGTTGTGCCGTGCCAAGTGCCGCGCGCCGCCGGCACGCCGCTCTGGGACTTGTCGCCTACGGCATGTGGGCTCTCATCGGTATCGCTAATGCACTATAATTGCAAAGGCACGGCCGTCTTCGCCGCTTCGGGAGCGCGAAGGAGCTCGTGCTCGTGCTCGTGTGACCTGAGGACTGAGGTCCATCTGTTCTGTGGAAGTGGCACGGCAGATCAGGCTAGAGCTGGGCATTGGCTTATCAGCCAGTCTTGCCTGAACAGATGGGCCATCAAACAGAATTCTTTCAGAAAAAAGATGGACCAACCAAACACAAATAGAATGAAGAAAGCTCAGGAATCTAGTATTCCTTCTGAGATAATGTAGCCCAGGAAGGGACTATCATAACACTTCAATGAGAGCGCTGATTCTGCGTCAAAGAAGAGCCAGCATCCACGAGCAACGCACATGCAGAACAGTGCATTCTGCACCGCACAAAATGTAGGACTGAACGAAAACATATGAATGATATCCGAAGAATGCTAAATCATCTACAGTATCATCCAACGACTATTTTAACCGAAGGAACGAACGAAATACAGGGAGATTGTACTTCAATAGCGTAATTCGTCGGTACACAGAGGTACATCTTATAATTAATCTGATCTTCTAATCCTTTTCTGACACGTTCGATAACAGTCCGATGTCTTTAGATAACTCGTACAGAAGAAAAAAGAACGAGGAGACTTGTGGCTGATTAATTTAGGCGAAACACGTACCGATAATCTAATCTATCTAGCTAGTAGGACGTGACGATGGAGGTGTCTGATAACATGCACGCTCTTTGCGACGACTCCCTCGCCGAGATCCTTGTCCGCCTCGACGCGGTGTCCGTGCTCCGCTGCCGCGCCGTCTGCAAGAGCTGGCGCCGCATCGCCACCGACCGCTCTTTCCTCGCCACCCACGCCGCCCGCGCGAGATGATCGTCCTAACCGAGTACGGCTCCACACGACGCGTCACCGTCCCTCTGTCTCTCGATCCTGACGACGTGGTGACGAAGACGGACCATCATAATTACCTCTTTGACCCGAGCCCGCGAGCCGCGGACGGCGACGGGTTCGACCTCTGTGCTTCTCTCGACGGCCTTCTTCTGCTGGAGCAACGACGACGACAGAGCCCTTACCACAACGCCCGCAACAACAAGCAGCAGCCGGCGATCACAGCTTACATCGTCTGCAACCCGGTCACGAGGCAGTGGACCAATCTACCGCTTCGAGGCCGCCGTCTGCGGCTTCTACTTCCACGCCTCCTCCGGCGAGTACCGCATCCTATTCCACTGTGTGGTGGTCGGCGTGGAGAGCTACTACTGCATCGTCTCGGTCGGCGGCTGGCTCGCGGTGGTCCAGCTTTCGGGGACGTGCACGTGCCCTGCTACGAGATGCCTGCAGTCAGTGCAGTGCGGTGCCACGGGAGCCTCCACTGGCTGCTGTATGGGGACACGCGAGTCGAGGTATATATAATGGCGTTCGACACGGTCTCCGAGACGTTCCGCCGGCTGAGGTCGCGGCCGCCGCCAGGGCTGGAGCAGGTGGGACGACCGGCGGACCTGCTGGAGCTGGAGGGAGAGCTCAGCGTCGCGATTATGCAAGGTCGTTACGCGAGGCTAGACATCTGGGCACTGCAAGACTACGACGACGGGGCGAACGGCGGCTGGACGCTGCGCCATCGGGTGCGTTTGCAGCCGCCGCATTTGTTCCTCCGCAAGAGCCACCGCCTCCTCCAATTCAAGGCGTTCTCTGTTGGCAGCAGCGCCATCCTCATCGGATTCGGGGACGATGAGGGCAGGGTGTACTCTCTGAAAGAGGACGGGGTGCACAGAGAAATCGATTTTGAGGGTTTCCCTACGTTCAGGCTATTCAGTGAGAGCCTCGTGCCGCATGCTTTCTTCGACTTGCCACGGTGCCCCGAGATCCTGCCACTCAACTTAGACACCACGACTTATTAGATGCTATGCTATCTGCTGCGCGCATCAAGTTTCCCGGACACGTTGAAGGATTACACTTTTTGTACAATACACTGATATGGTGATGCATGTCCCCGCTTTCCATCTTTTCTTTTCTTTTTTTTGGAACGAACTCGAACTGGAACCAACAATTGCCCATTATAGCGCAAAAGTAAAGTAGAGCGAGAGATGTCTCCATCTATCAAATTGTCAAAATCTTTTCCTTTTTTTAACCATTTTTTCTTTTTTTAACGAACTTGGACCGGTTTATATTACAGGCAGCACAAACAAAAAAACAAAGTACAATTAAAAGAGATGTCTCTCCATCTAGCTATCAATTGTCAAAAAATCGGTTCCACGATCTCCATCCCAGCGTAAAAGGTAAACCGATATATAGTTTGACAATTAATCTGCACATGGAAAACTGAGTTGGCTACTTTGGCTTGAACCATATAGTATGCACAATCATGTTTGACAACAATAACAAACGCTGGGTCCGGCTAGCAGCAATTCAAGAATCAGTCAAATCTCACGTCTGCGCTTACCAGTAACACGCATGTCAAATCCAGCTCGGAAATCTTCAACAGGCATTGTGCTCCCCAATCCATTTGCCTTTACCTACAAGGCTACAACAAAAGGCAGCAAATAATTCATGGGTTTTATCTGGGCGGCACATGCAGAAAGGGAAACATAAATTCTTTGCTTGGTTACTAGTGCAGAGCAAGATTCTTACAGCAGATAAACTTACTGCCAAGAACTGAAGAAATGGCCGTGCAATCCAATTTGCATGCTTTGTGATGAGCAAGAAACAGCAGGGCATCCGGATGAGCAATACCACAACCGGTTGTGCGCACACGTATTATCAGCAACCGCACAATGTGGCGTCGAGATTCGTGTCTGGCTTGTATGGCATGCAGACTCGTTGACGGCCTGTTTTTCGCGAGAAATCGCTACTTCTCGCCTCCATGCGCCTCTCTCTCTCTCTGGAATTTGTTCATGCACACTGGCCGCATTTCCTTGGGTACAGGGAGTCCAAGAACATAGCATTAACAACATTCAAGCGCTAATAACTTTTTAACGGTTTGATTAATTTAGAAACCGTTTGGATATTAATATTATTTATAATTAACTCTACAAAACAAGATATCACTTGACTATATTTCGATATAAAATAAAATAATAATATGTGGACCCCACATGTCATGCTAACAAGTTAAGTGAATTTAGGCTACGTTCACTTCCCAAACTTTCCAAAAACTTCTCTCTCCAAACTTTACTATTTACTTATCACATCGAATCTCTCTCCTCGTGCATGGAGTATTAAATGTAGGTAAATAAAAAAAACTAATTACATGGTTTTGATGTACACGACGAGACAAATATGCAATAGTACTACATGCCTATAGTACATTAGACAAAACATTAGACCGATCTCATTTAGTTTTGTCCTATCCTTTAGGATCTTGTATTTTGATATAAAATTTGAACTCTTTATATAAAATTTGAACTCTTTAGCACCTTATATTACGGTACAAAGGAGTATTGAATTGCTGTCTAGTCAATCAACAATGGCCCACGCACGAACAAGAACAAATGCAGAGTTTAAAAAACACGAAAAGACTCATTCGATGCAACAATAGTAGTAAAAGATAAAAAAATACTATGCAATAGTAGTACATGCCTATATCGTAGGCACTGTGTATGAACAGTTCTATCCTGAGAAGGCGGTGCAATTGCAACCGGGCCGCCGAGAGCAGTCTCATTGCATGAGAAAAGTACTACTAGTGGATGCCAGTGAAAAAGGTGAGGAGAAACAAAATATTGCCATATAAATTAGGTTTATATTTACTGAGATAAAATCACATATGTCTGTTGTGCATATATGAAAGTTCATTATGAGCTAATTATAAGAAAAAAATAAAAGAGTATTATAATGATAATGTCCGATGTGACTTTTCTACCAATTTTTCGCACGAACTACCAATAGTTAAATAAAGGTAACAGAAACAAATCTATCATATTGAAAAAGTGAACAAAAAAGATAATATATATATACAAAGCACCAATGTTGCAAATAGCGGGCTATAAAATTTAGCGTAGTGTTTCCAAAAAAGCTATAGGAGCTATAGCGGAGCAATAGCGAAAGCTATAACCTTTAGCGGTATGCAAAAAACCAGCAAAATTTAGACCTAAACATTATTAATTTCAAGAATTCTAGCTTATATTTCATAAGTACATGTAGTCATTAGTAAAAACATTGGCAAACATGTCGGAATTCACAAGATAAGTCATAAATCATAACTCATAGTTTATAAATCACAAGTCTATAAGTTCGTAACTCAACCATAGCGGTGTTAGTGGTTCTAGGGTATTGAATTTAGCGGGGCTATTTCATGCTATAGCGGAATTAACCGTATTAGCGGTAATGTTTACAATATCGTTGCGGCACTTGTCTCAAAAGCTATAGCGGAGCTATACCACTATAGCGAGCTATTAGCGGGCTATTTGCAACATTGGAAAGCACTAATTCTATGCGAATCATTTTCTCCAAACAAAAAATATTAATAAAGATAATAATTATAATTAGAATAATGAAAAATCAATAAGATGAACAAGTGGAGTAATAGAAGAAGATGGAACGTCGGCACAAGAAGATGGAGCGAGAAACTTTCAAAAAAAAGAGAAAAGGAGCGAGAGAGAGAGAGTACGCGCGTGTGACGGTGTGAGAGAGCGTGTACGGAGTACTCCGTATGTGCGTTTGTGAGTGGAGAGAGACAGTGCGTGTGTTTGTGTGTAGCAGAGAGATGGAGACCGTGAGTGAGAGAAAAACAGTAAAAGAAGGGAGCTAAAGGACGATGGCAGTACCGTGCTTCTCGCGAGAAATTGATCTGACACACATGCAGTGACTTGCACGAATCCTAAGGTAACATAAGCCACAGGATAACGTGTGCGCGCCCTCACGGTTGTGGAAAAACCGCGTTGGCAAAGCATCTCATACTTCACTACTGTTTTGCTAAGGAGGTTTGGCATAAGGTCAGCCTGTGGTCTGATCACCTAGTGCAACAGCCGGCAGATGGACTGGAGATTGAAGATTGGTAGAGAACTTCTTTGGCAAACCTGCCAAAAGAAACAAGGACATTCAAGCAGCGGCAATCCTAATGTACACGGCTTGGAATATTTGGAAAGCAAGAAACCGATGTGTGTTTGACAATAAGCAAATGTCAGTCATTCAAGTCGAACAGGAGATCAAGCATGATATGGCCATGCGCCGCTTGGCTTGTGGAGGTCAAGAGCTATCTTAGTTAATATCATGTTAGCAGTCTATTTAAGTTTCATGAGTACTTCGAGTTATTTAGCTTTTTTGTAATATCTCATTGTATGAACCTGCATGCTTCCCTACTTAAATATAGCAGTGCCCTTGCTCTTATTTTCAAAAAAAACAAGGATAAAGCTAACGTTCACTCGAGTGTTTCTCGAGCCGCTGTCACACGAATTTTTCCTTCTCCCCATCAACACCTTCTTCTCCATCTCCGGCGAGCAACTCCGGCGAGGTTAGGGTTCGGGTTAGGGTTTCGGGTTAGGGTTCGGGGTTAGGGGGGTTCGGGTTGCCGGGGGCTGCTCATCGCCGCCGGACCTAGACGGAGGTCCGGAGGCGGCAGGCTGGCCCGGCGGAGGAGGCGAGCGGCGGGGCGGCTGAGGCCGGGCGGCGGGGGCGCCGCCGGCCGGGCAGAGGAGGCCGGCGGTTGGGGCCAGGGTCGGGCGGGGGAACTCACCGGCGTTGGAGAAGACGACGGGACGCCGGCGGCGGCGGACATCCATGGAGGGCGGCGGTGCGAGGGGGCGGGGGTAGGGGCTGCAGAAGGGGCGGCCGGCGCCGGCGAACCCTAGGCCGCCGGCGCTGGCCGGGGCGGCGGAGGGGCTGGGCGGGGGCGGCGGCCGTGGGAGGCGACGGGAGGCGTCGGGTGTGGGCGCTGGGGGAGGTGGGGTGGATGGATAAGGTGGGAGTTTGAGTCGATCTCGGCCGTTGATCTCAGATTGAACGGTGCAAAAAATCGAGTGCTGGGAGGCCCCTCCAACACTTGAGTTTTACATAGACAGATCCAGAAACAATGGTTTGGGTGCTCTGAAGCCCCATTGCCGGGGATGCGTGTTCATATAACACTTTCCTGTTTCTAAATATTTGATCGCTTCATGCTCCGACGACGGGCTGCTGCTGTTCGAGAGAGGCCCTAGAGGCGGCAAGGATTTCTTCGTGTGCAACCCGGTGACACGGCAGTGGGCCGTGGTGCCTCGTCCCCCCCGGCGCCTACATGCTGCCCTGCGGGCTCTACGCCCACAGGCCGTCAGGCGAGCACCGGGTCCTGTGCCTTAGCCCTTAGCGACGGCCAACAAGGATCACACTACGTTTGCTCACTCAACGGCGGCGCCGCCTCCGGAGCCCGTCGGCTCGGGCCGGCGGTCCCCTTCGTCCCTATCTGCTCCGACCTCCCGCTCCACTACGTCACCCATCGCGGCAAGCTTCACTGGCTGCGGTATCCCGAGGTTTTGCTTCCCATGGATAATGGGCGGCGGTGTCCCGAGGCCAAGGAAAGAGGGAAGATCATAGCGTTCGACACCGAGTCGGAGACGTTCCGGAGGATATCTCGGGCGCCGCAGAGGGACGGAGATGACTTCTTCCTGCTAGAGGTGGACGGGATGCTGGCCATGGCGGATTTCCGTAATGGCTCGATGGACCTCTGGGTGCTGGAGGACTACAGCAACGATGCGAGTTGGACGCTCCGCTTCCAGGTTGACCTACCGTCGCCATGGCGGAGTGCATGCTGGGCGATGAACCCTCGCGTGGAAGGGCAGGATGTGCTGCTGCTTCTGGGAGATCGCTGGAGAAGTTGGGTGGGGCTGTACAATGTCACGGAGAAGAGGGTGGTGAAGCAAACCCGGCTTGTTAACAACGACGACTTGCACACCTGCCACAACGTCTTTGCCTTCAGGGGTAGCCTAGAGCGACACGCCTTCTTCGATCTTCATGACTCCCAAGGTGAAGCGCTGCAGTAAGAAATTAAAGGGCGGCATTACTCCTACTTTAGTTTCACAAATCATCACCTTCAGGTGTTGGATGCTTGCCTTGGCTTATTTAGACAAGAGGGTTCAAAATTTGACTGTTTTCATTTTCATTTTATTTTATTTGACTGTTTATGCTTTTGCTGTAAGGATGTAAACTAAACTCCAATTTCCTTATCTTTTTAAGGTACCTTTTGACTCGCTACTCTTGCATGAATATGCATAAATCATGACATCATGTTAATCACCTATCACGGTTCAAAATGTACAAAAATTGACATGTTAAATTCTCTAGAATAAAACTTCTCGAATTTTTACGAATTTTGGTGATTTTGTTAACGACCAAGAAGTCCCATTCCGAAATCATTTGCGGTGTACGTACTACTTGCGTGCGTTAGTGGGTGATTTTATATTCGATTAGTGGAAAATGCATGAATGCAAAAATGTATGGGCCTCCATGACATCAAATGCATTGCAAAGTTGTCACCCACATAGTCACATCTTTAAGCTTAAAATGCAACTGCAATTATGCATTTGCTGCTCTTGCCTACGCAGGCATTTTTCTCTAATGCAGAGCCAAAAGCCACACTAGCTAGCAGGTAGCACACTAGCACCTACACAAGCTTGGGAATGTATATAGAGCACCCAAAAAATGCAATGTAGCTACACAAAATAATATCATTGCAAACTTTTAACAAACTGAACAAATTTCTTTCCAAGCTTAAGTTTCAAACATTGTTATTAGTTGCTGAAAAAAAACATTACCAAGTGCTGAATATACAGAGCGGCTCTGCAAAACATGGCCTCTTATTACTTTGATCTAGGTTTGTGCCATTACATTGTTCTCCTATGATCATGTCTTGTACGAGTACATAGACAAGTTTTATCACAACAATGGTTTGTAAAAACATCTATCGAGGTAGCTGATTTGCATATAAATCAAGATAGTTAATACTGCCCTGCCCACGTAATGCACATAGTTCATACACAGAACTTTACACCTTCACAATCATTGACCTTAAATATAGCAGCCTTTCCCCTTTTTTCCAACAATCGCAGAGCACGCATTAGAACGATGCTATCGATTCCTGCAAGTTCTGCATGACAAACGAAATTACAATGGATAAGCATACAAATGTAACTATCCTCATATAAATACGAGGATGCTACTTGTTACGGGTGTGCGATTTAAGCAATAATGAACATATCATTTAAAGAAACAGTAACATTGCCTAAAATTTTAACAATCTTTTCTGAACTCTGACCCAGAAAAAGGCTGAATATGACTAAAATGTCTCAGCAACTCCCAAGTGGGAAAATATACTTAAAAAATTAAGAGCTCATGATACACCGCTAAACAACATAATTCTACCCTAAAAATAAGGAAGAAAAACAGTCATGGTTTTCTCCAGCGTACAATGACAGTTTGACAATTGATGTGCATATGGTAAAGCCAGTTGGCTTGAATTATGATACACAATCATGTTTGCAGCAACATAAATGCTGGTTCCGGGTAGCAACAGGTCAAGAATCAGAGAAATCGCATGTCTATAAACTATGTTTGCTTACCAGTTCCATGTGTGTCTAATCCAGAGCGGATATCTTCAACAAGCATTGTACTCCCCAATCCATTATCCTTTACCTACAGATAAAAGGCAGCAAATAAGTCATGTGTTATGGTGCTCTGAGGGCACTGGGGACGTGTGTTTGTATAATACTTTCTTGTTTTAAAATATATACCAGCACAAGTACTCACAAAGTTCAATATGTGGTTCGCCCGATCTTGTATTGTTAGCCAGAGAATGAGACACTTGTTGCAATTCCTGTCCATCCACTCTGCACGCCCTGCAAATTAATCATGCAGTTGTGAAATAGTGCTGGTCATCATTCTAAACAGTGCTGAATGCACATGGCCTATTTTCACCAGGAACTGAGTTTACATATTCCCATCCACCTTCAGTAACAAGAGCTGAAATGAAAACTTCTTTTGCCTCACGGGATAGAGATCCTGCATCAATAAGTTGTGATTCAAAAATAAATAATGTGAATGCCAACTAAGAACACCCAGCACACATGCATGATTGTAAATAGTCAGGATTGACTCAGGCACATGATGGTAAACAAAATAATGTAGCATAACATATAGCCCGCTGAGGTATTATCAGTACTCAAGCGATCAATTATGAAATTGGTGGGTACTGGGTAACATATAGAATAAGAAAAAAATGAACAGAAAAGGTTTATTACTTCCAATTGCAGGATTGGAGAACAATGGAAAATCGTGTTCAAGTGAGATGATGTATATCCGTTGACTTCGACAGCATTCAAGTATCAGTTCTTTCCATAGACGCACTTGTACTTCACGTGCTGATCTGGACGGCTGCAAACTGAAGGGCAAAAATTATGCTGTCAACTGTTTCTTGCTGAAACCTCGGCTGCTTAACTAAGTAACAAAGCTGGTGGCGACAGCAGCAGCAGCAGCAACACAGAAAAAGAATTCAAACTGTGCAGAATGCAGATACTAAGCAAAAGGTGAATTACGTGAAGTAAGGAGGATAGTTGAAGAAGTCTGGAAGCACAAAATTTCCCAACCGCTTCATAGTTTTCATCTTATTATTGTCCTCCATCTCCTCCAGCAATCAAATCCGTGTATACCTGAAAAATTGTGCACCTTTATGTCAAATGTTGGCAATTCGTGGCGACACCAAGCACAACAAAAATAGCATGGTTGCTTTCAATATAAGCTAATCTCTTTCAAAAAAAAATAGCATGGATGTTCATGTTCCCCCTTAAAAGCCATCAACAAATATTGATCTTACTGATCCGATTGATCTAATTTGGCTAAGGGATAGAGTCAAACCCTAAGGCACATGAACATGAAGCATTGACAAATAGGATGCGGGGAAGCAAGCATCTGGGTTCACACACCGCTGACAAGGACCTTGCAGGGGCAGGACGGCGGCCGAGGCGGCGCGGCGGAGCGGAGCACAAGCAGAAGACGGGGAATAATAAATCGAGACGCGTCGCGTGGAAAACCTCGTCCTTGGAGGCAGCGCAGTCCCGGGCCCGGCCGGCGGCTCTTCTTCTGGCACCGACTCCCGACTCCGGCGGCCGAGTTCGTCAGGGTCGGGGGCTGAGAAAAATATAAGTATACGCCTCGGATTTTTAGAGGAATACGCCTCGGTCTCGTACAGTCGTATGTACACAGGCTATAGCGGGCTTGTAGGCGAGAAAACGCAGCCCAGTGTGGACTGGGACGGGCCCGTACTTCTCGTTTGTGATCGAGCCGGGAGCAGAACGGATCGAACAGAAATGAACGAACCCGGAACGGTTCGGCGTCTTCCTCGGGCAGCCAGGCTCTGATGTCTGATCCACTCCCATGCTTTGCTTCTCATTCCCCAATTCCGCGTCGAACAGCGCCCTCGTCGGCACCTCCACGATGTTGTGCACCCCGCTCCGGTACAGGAACACTGCCACGCAACACCGCAACGCAAGCTTAGTTTTTTTGCCGAGACGAGACCTGGAGGCACAGGAGCAAGACAAGATCTCCACACGGCACGGCGGCTTCGGGTGCGCCCGCGCTATTGGCTTGCTTACTCAGCTTGTCGCCGATGCTGATCTGCCTGGTGCGCGCCCAGTCGTCGTAGTACGTCTTGTTGGGGGGCATCCGCCACCCCTTGCCGGCGCCGACGATGTGGTACACCCCGGCCGTCGAGCCGCCGACGAGGGAGGCCACCACGGCGGAGAGGAGCAGCAGGGCGTGCTGGCTCCTGCGCGCCATGCTCGGTGGCCGGGCCTGCTCTCCTCGCTTCTTTCCTTTCTCTGCTGCTGCGCGCGCTTCCTCCTCCCTGCCTCCCTGTGCTGGATTCCCTCGTGGAAGAAAAGATTGCGAAAGGGAGACGCAGGGCGGAGGGAGCAGAAATCGAGGGAAAAATGGGGAAGTTGAATCCGTGGACGTTTTGCCTATTCCTGCCTGATCGCTTCGCTCCAAAATTGGCAAATCATTGGGGGTCACGAATGGGCAACCGTTCAAGGAGTACATTGCCTGTGCTTTTGCCATGTTTGGCTGGCGAAGTGATTCAAAGAGAGCGCGGCAGGTCAGCAGCCACCAGCCATGTCTAGATTCGTCGAGGTGGCGAAGTGATTCAAAGAGAGCGCGGCAGGTCAGCAGCCACCAGCCATGTCTAGATTCGTCGAGGCACTACTGTCATTTGCAATTTTCCTTCTCCAATGCTCCGTGGAGATGCAATGAACGCCGTATATTTTCTTGCTACCAGGTAGAGCGTCCCTATCAGTTGCTGGTCTGATTACGTGCGAGTTAAAATAACTGCAATAATGCCATAAGAATCATATTGGGAAAGTGATTCTTTTTTTAAAAAAGAAGAAGAAAGGAATGCTAGAAGGGAAGAACCAAATGCCACTCATCAGATATAAGCTTAACTCGTTACATGCACAATACACGATATCAGGCTACAGCTCAAATGAATGTAAACAACGGGCAGTTGGTGTTACTGCCACATGAATATCATCAAGGTTGGACGAAGTGAGTCGCCGCGTGCACAGGCATAAGCAAATTCGCTATCGACTTGTTCCAGCCAAAACATCAACGAGATAAGCATATCAGATTAAAAAAAAGGTCTGCCTCTAATCTTGTTGAGAATACCCATAAATTTAATTATACTGAACTGATGACTTGAGTATTTTGAGCATTCTACTCTAGTTACAAGGCCTTTCAGTAGGCAGTCCTAAATATATGTACAATAGTGAACTGGTATAGAACATTAGACACACTCTCCTTACAACATACACATTGCACGATCAACTTTTTCAAGCTACAAGATCACCTTGCTTTGTTCTAATTGTTTGCTCTAACCATCATATAAAGTCCAGCCAGCGCACATCAAAACTGAGTTAAATTTCCAGGAGATACTTATCTAATACATGTATCATCGCATCAGACTCTAGCCTGAAAGAACATCCTGTTTCGGATATATTTCATCGGCCCTAGGGCACCTAAATCTGTACAGACCCTTGGGCCCTCAAGATGATGAATAGTAATGCCGCACAAATTTACAAACACAATAAACAGATGCTGACAGCTGCCTTCTGTTGAGGCCCATGATACTCTCACTAATGGTGTTCATTTGGCTCGGGTGTCTCAAGCAGAGCGTCCAAAGCCAATGGTCGGCATTGTAGGTTGCTCGAAGGGTGCACTTGCATCTTATACTGCTCTGGTAGGAAAATGAAACCCAGGCCTGGAAGGTGTAGCTGGTGCTTAGTATTATATATTGACAACTCGTTAAGCATGGCCTTCGGAGCAGCAGCATCACCAAGGGCACATAAGCATCAGGGGGCCTGCATGGCAACCCTAGAACCTATTTCCTTCAGTGAAACTCTGATGGCATCTTTCACACAAGCTCAAGCACTTTGATGCTACCACTAGAGTTGGCAGCCACTACCATGTTTGATTTCCCTCTCCAGCAAACACTCGACACAAATTGCTGGTTGTCTTCATTTGTCACTTGTCCAGTTATTGGGTCGATAGTGCCAAACTTATGAGAAGTTATTGGCATAGGGAAGGTTTTGTAGTAAGAAAATACCTACACACACCAAAAAGTGTATGAGCAACCCTTCCACTGATGGATTCATTGATACGCTTCATTGACATGCCAGTGAATAAATGAGAGAACTTCAGACTTAAAATTAATTAGGCTCTATTTTGTTTACCACTAACCTATAATTTCAAAAACAAAATAACACTTAAAGAACAAGTGGTAAAGTCAAAATACAGTGGCAAATCCAAAATTTCCCCTAAATAAATATGTGAGATAAATTTCAGAAGCTGAAGATTTCCCAGTGCAATGGTCCACATCAAACCTTCAATGGGTGTACTTTCAACTAAAAAACCCAAACTAGAAACAATTTACATCAATCCCAATTGAAATCTGTCGCCTATGTGCTCTACAGTAACAGACATGGCATAAATATTGAGAATATTCACTAGAAGGCTGAGGGAGGTTGGTTCGATTGCAATACACGGCCAGAGGTGGAATCAGAAACTTGCTGGGTCCCAGGCTGATCAAGTGTTAATACAAGATCAAGTCATTTGAACCTTTGACATTTGTTCAACTTCTAGAGGATTTGTATTGCCTTTTTGGCTTTGAACCAGGGCAACAGCCAGGGAAGCACGGTCCCTGGCTCCACCACGTACACAGCTAGAGAAGTAGAGATGATTTTTCCCAAAGGGAACAGAGGAAAAATGAAACACTTGTTATTGTTCGTCATAGTAGTGACTAGTGAGGATCTAATACGTTGAGAGACAGGGTACATTGACATGGTAATTGTCTTTGCTATGAGAGAAAAAAACGCAATTTCCTGAGCACAGTTTGACACAACTCGAGTCCTAACAGTGTCTTCACTAAAACAAGTGCAGCATGCCAAGGAAAATATATGCATTACATAAAATACTCACTTCATTGGTTTCGGAGCCACATGTTATGTATCCATCGTGAACAGATAACCCAACAAAATTCTGCACAAGCAATTATCAATAAGGTTGATTTCAGGTTAATTCCAGAAACAATTTAAATAAAACAAGCATGTGGTACATAAAACTTTGCTTGTACCTTCTCGTTGGTATGACCATTCAGTGTCAGGCTGCAAGAATCAGCAGATAATCCACTGCAACTAGTCCGGTTAAGATCCCATATCTTCAATGTGTTGTCCGTCGATGCAGAGATCAGTGTTTCTGGATTCAAGAACCTTACATAACTGACAGCTTTCCCATGTCCCGAAATAGTACACCAAGGGATCCTTGTGTTCCTCAGATCATAACAGTATATCTTGTAATCAGCTGAACCAAAAGCTAGCATGCGAGAGGAGTATGGAGAAAATTGAACACAGCATACATTGGCCACATTTCTGATTGTATCAATGCAGTTTTTCTGAGAACAAGAAATTAAATGATATCAAAAAGAATGTAGCATAAGACTGTAATAATGTTAGACAAAAAGTAAGGGGAAACTGGTCAACCCGACACACACACTGCAGATTTTTGGGTATTGTGCTATTTAGCATGCATCCTTTAATATTATCACCCAAGTCAACTGTAAAATATGGCAGCTAGATGAGTTTGATATTTCTCTGTCTCACCTTAAGTATCAATTAATTAACTCGCTTTTAACTCAGGATACTAAAGATTTGAGTAACATACGACACCCATGTGTTTTCCTCAAGAAAAAAACATATAACACCCATGTGTGGAATAAAGGACTAAGAAGAAAAATGTCCTGATAAAGAAAAGAGTGGATGTGTTTCAGTAACATGCCTGGTTAATACTCCATACTTTCACGCAACCATCATCACTACCACTGGCCAACTTAGTAGGGTCCACTTCTGAAAAACTCACAGACCAAGCTCTTTTCCTGTGCTCTGTAAACTGTGTGAATCCTTGACCAGAGTTGGCATCCCATAACTGCATTTCACAATAATAATTAAGCTAAATGGTAAAAAAAAGGGATGCAGAAATAACACAGTCATCTCCAGGCCTGATGCTCATACCAGAGGCTCATGCTCTTTCTCAAAGTATCAAGGGAACAGCAAAGGCACATCCAAACCATAAGAAAATGATAAACGAGGGAAAAGGTAGTAGCTCAAAAAATGAGCATGATGGGGGTAGCAATTGAGCAGTGCTGAGTGCTATGAGGCTGAACAAAAGGAACATGCTGCTATTCACATGAAGGAACTACAGGATCAAATAGTCTAGAATCTAGATATGAAATTGTGCTATTGGTCCACCTTCATGTTTATATTTTCTGGCTAACCCACTCATGCAAAATTTCGTCTCCATACATAGTTATATTCACCCAGCTTTTCTTTTCTGTATAGAGATATCCTGACACAACGCAAATGTAGTGTAAGTGTCGGAAGTACCAGTAGCTACCCTCATACTGTATAACTCAACAGCTTAAGGTTTCAAACTCAAATGACGACCAGTTCACAGCACCTGTTTTAACAACCAACCTACTTGTGCTCCCTCTCAGATCATAACAGTACTAATAATATGTATGCACTCAAACAGAGGAAATTGGCACAGCAGACGCTAGACTATCCTCACCAAAGTTAAAACTATGAGGATGCGAAATTTAAATCAGTACACGGCTGGTGGACCATAGACTAGTGACCACAACATAAACCAATCTCAGTAAATTGACAGAACCTCAAATCCAGATTCATCATCAGAAGTGGATAAATGGTAACATCGGAAGGAATATAGGAAAACTACAAGCAACTTGTTCATGGATGAAAATATGCCAACTTGTTCATGGATGAAAAAATAAACAAACATCTTGGGATCTATATAGCAGCATACAGTCAGATACATACCTGAACAGTGCCGTCATAGTCTGTTGATGCCAGGTAGTTCTTTATATAGCTGTTCCAACAGACACAGCTAAGCTTGGACTTGCTAGGCATCTCTATCAATGGGTAATGAATATCAACATGATCATTTAAGAGTGCATCGAATTCAAATATTTTTATTTTCTTCGAAACCCCAGCAGCAGCAAAGTATTCTTCGTCCCTATCGAAACTCAATGAACAGATGACATTCGGAGAGTTAAGTATATCTGCATTCTTCAAAATTCCTCGTACCTCAAACCTATTGTGCCTGGCATATTTGCATAAACCATCAAAAAAACATCCTAGGCGGTCTGTTTGCTCGCCCATAGTATCAGAATCACTGTGAGCTTGATAGAAATTTTCGCGGACCCTCAAAGCCTCATTATCTGGACGTTTGATTGCATTAGTTTCAGAGGTGTCCACAGTTGACCTCATGGAGTAATATGCATTTTCAAGCTGCTCCAAATTCCTCATTACCCTCTCCTCATATATGCTTGACTTGCACAATGATGGTAGCAAACCTGACAGCAATGCACCTTGAGGGGCACTCACTGAAGCTCCTGATAAAGCACTAGAACTTGCCAATACATCCGTGTCCTCTAAACTAAATCCCATTCTTGCTGAGTGTCTTCTCTCAACCTCTGCTATGTCTGTTTGTAAACTTCCAAGGTCTGCTGATAACTTGGCAGCCTGCATATCCTTTTCTCCTTTCAATTGAGAAAGGAAATTAAGTAGCAAACTAGATTCAGTGTCATCTTCACTGATGGAGACTGGTGCCTGATCTAACAAGGACAAATCCCGACCCTCATTTATCAAGTCACATCCAAGAATGTCTCTGAGAAAACAGCAAACTGGCTATTAGGCACAAACAGGCATACAATTATTATTTCCAGTCTTCAGCAAAGAAGCATCTACTAGAAGGGGCACAGAAGGGATACTACTAAGCATATCTAAAATAATTTCCACATGCAAAAAATGACAGAAGTAATCCTTAGGCTTGGGAAAGATTTCTACATAAACTAAAGGTGTTATTTCATGGCATGAATAAGCTAAACATTTAATTCATGATATGGATATGAACAAAGCTAAAGAATCGGATAAAAACCTGAACTAGAAGTACGGTTCTGTAGAGCAGAAGCAAAGAAAGGTAATGACAGTATAGGTGTTGAGCATGGGCGTGGCAATAGTTTATTTACTATGAAACGAATATCTTAGAGCTCAAGCACTTCTTTTCATTCCATTGGAGAAATAATTGCTCAAGACTCGTGTAACTTACAAACTTCACCAAATACAAGGCGGTTAGCCTTTAATCATATCAAACTAATAGCTAACCAGTAAGCGAATTTCTTCTTTTGTGCTCACGAGTGAGAGAAAAGGATAAACACACCTTGCTTTTGGTCTCGAACAAGGATCTGGGTGCAGTAACCAAAGGCAGAAGCCAGCCTCCTTAGGACTTTCTGAAAGAAAATTTGGAGGCAGGATGCGTTGGCGAAGATTTGACATTGCAGCACAGTGCACCTCCCATGTCTCAGAACAGCAAAAGAGCTGACAAAATACCAAGTTCATTAAATACATGGCCTGCCAGGCTGAGGACCTAAACTTCAGTGCTGACAAAAAAGATATAATATACAGAATCACACGAAAAGTGGAGAAGCCCAACTCAAGTGCAGTTTTGAGTTAGCGAGCAATTAAATGTGCGCATGCATGTGCTAGGAGTTAATTACATATGGCAAGAAAAGGGTACTGATCTGCATTCTCATGTAACTAAGGCAATCATAGATTATCATAATTCCATGGTCTTGGGGCTCAGTACACATGCTGTATAGCAAGATGCTTTCAGCAATCCAAGTGCAGATGCACCAATAAAAGCGGAATGCCTGACGTATTCTTTTACTTAGAAGGAAACGTTTTGATATACTGATATGGCCATAACATATACATGTGCCAAAAGTTCAACCGCTCATGCTAGATTTTAGGCAAGTGAAAAGAAAAACCTTGACATACATGTGTCAAAAGTTCAACTGCTCATACTAGATTTTAGACAACTGAAAAAACACTTGAGTTTGTCTTTAAATGGTTAGTTAACACCACCCACAAAATTATAAATTGCAGTTGCACAATGTCACTTCACTTCTCTGAAATCCAATTAGGTAATATTGCAGAAAATGTCACAAAGTAATAGACATACCTCAAACAGAAGAACCCCAAGGTTGTAAATGTTTGATTGGAATGTGCCTTTGAATTGACTGAGCTCTTCTGGGCTTATGTACCAGCTTTCCTCTAGATTCCTCAATTCAAATGATGA
Source organism: Echinochloa phyllopogon (assembly GCA_033239725.1). Lineage (NCBI taxonomy): Eukaryota > Viridiplantae > Streptophyta > Magnoliopsida > Poales > Poaceae > Echinochloa > Echinochloa phyllopogon. The sequence continues at coordinate 14,742,863 of BTCW01000003.1, read as the reverse complement.
TTGTTGGATGCCAGATGTATTACTGCCATATGGTTCGACAAACTTAAAACGTTCTCTGAGACTGCAACTAAAATTTTCTGGCCTCAGAACACCTGGATCAACATCTTCATTTTGATTATCGCCTCTTTGGTCAGTCCAAAAGGTATGTGTTGGTCGCCTGACAGCAACTGAACCTTGCTCACCAACCTTTTGATACTTCAGCGATGAATTTCCATGGCCATTAGACTCTTGGTGCTCAGTTTTACGGCTAAAACATCTTTTTCTATTCACAAGATCTTCTCTAGCGGCGTCTTGTTTGATTGATGTTGGCAAATCTTGTGTCGTATAAGAACCAATATATTTAACTTGATTGGAAGATGGAATTGCAAAATATGTTGGTCGCAAATGTTGTAAAGTAAAACCCTGTGCGTGACACTTATCCACAAGATCAAGGATCTGCTTAAACAAATGCATTTTCTCAAACTTACTCAATGCTTGCCGGCCAGGCTTAATCAGTTCCCTCATGCTAGTTCCCTCACAGTGAGGTTTTGAAACATTTCCACCGGTACTGAAAAGCAATGGATCCACTCTAGGCATAGAATCATACACTGAGGTAGGAATAGTAGGAATCTTGTCCGTAGGGGCTCTGGGTCTTGCATTCACTTGCACTTGGATATCCTCCCGTGCAACTTGGTGTGCAACCCCTTTACCTTTTGATTTTCCATTAAGCGGTGATCCTAGAACCCCAGGTGGAGGTGTTTTCTTACTTCTCATCTGATCAAGAATTCTATTCGAGAAGCTGCTTACTTTAATACCATTGTCCTTTTCAGCCCGATGTTCATTCGGATTTGGCCGTGTAGACAAGAGAAGCTGTTGGTTACGAAATGGCATCATGAACTCATTATTTACATTGCCACCACGACTCATGGGTATCTCCTTGCCGGACACATCGTTATTCCGTGAGACCATATTGTTGGCAAGGCTCGTCCCCAAATGTTCCCTGCTAGGCGCATCAGCCCTCAAGTTTGCAGTGTCGCCATAACTCACTCCGTTCTCCCTGCTGGCCAAATCGCTATTTCTCCATGCCATTTGCGTAAAGTTACCCCACAGGCCCTTGATAACAGTAGGCCTATCCCCACTGCTTGAGCTTCCGCCAGCGGAGACCTCGGGTTGAACATCAGTCTTGATGCAATTCTTTAGTGTGAGCTCCTCCACCCTCTCTTCTGCGTCGTGATCCAAATCACGCTGTGTCACGCTGTCCGGCCTCGACTCAGAATTGGACAAGCCAACACTGGTGAGGCCCCGCGCGCCATCCGAGCTGCCTCCAAACCCGCCCAGCGAGGTGAAGAAGGAGAAATGCTCCGACCAGTCGATGTCCCGCGGGAGTGGCGTGGCGGGCATCTCCAGGGCCTCGCTGCCAGACGGCTGCTGCTGCTGCTGCGCGGCCTGCCCATTCTCCTTGATTCCCTTAATCTGCACATCCCCGGGCGCGCCATCGCCGGCGCCGCCCACCTCAGCCGCCGTCGTCCCTTCCATCGCACCAAACCTACCCTGCCAAAACCGCGCCCCTTCGGAATAAGGTCACACGGCGCAGCGGGAAACTACCCCAGGCCCGATTCAGTGACGAGGAGCCATACCTCGCAGCGAGCGCGAGCTCGCGCCGCGCATCCTCAGCGCCGGCTATCCACAAGCCCGCCCGCCCTCCTCTGCCGCCGTCCCCGAGAGCGACGACGATCCCTGCGAGCGGCTGGCTGCAGTTTTCAGACCACAGGTTAGGAGGATTCGCCCGATCCAAACAGCGACATTCGGCAACGGCGAAAGAGGGCCACACGTTACCGGGAAGGGGCGCGCCGCGGAGGCCCTTGGGGGAGCGGGAGCCCGGCCACCGGCGCCGGGCGCGGCAGGGCGGCGACGGGAGGCGCCCCGAGAATTTCCCGAAACGGAAAGCCGCTTAGGTTTCCTTTCTCTCTCTCTCTCTTTTCCTCTTCGCCGACCCGCTCCCCTCTCGCTCCGCTTGCCTTTTCCTTCTCCCCCTCGCGAGCGTGTGGAAGGGGGGGAAAGCGGAGCGGTGGTGGAAGGACGAGGAGGAAGAGGGAAGTGCGTGGGGAGGGGAATAAACTAGTCGCCAGTCGTCGCGGACGGGGAAACGACGCGGCGGGGGAGAGCTCTGCGCTGCTTTTGGGGCTGCCTCTTTTCCGGCTGGCGTCCCTTCTTCCGTTCACCGCCCGGGCGGCTGCTCGCGCTGTCGGGCATCGGCATGGGTGGGCAGTGGGCTCGCGCCTCCCTCCGTCCCTGCCGCCTGCATCCCTGGCCTCTTGTTTCCGCAATTGTTCGGTGCCGGTTCTGTGGTGCCCAGCCTCTCTTTGTGGCCACTGGTGAGTGGCAACTTTCACTAGACTCGAGCCTCTGCACCCCGGTACCACGGAAACAAGAACCTCTACTTCTGAGTTTCGACACATCCAACACTGGGTTGGTAAATATCCAACTCGGTTTGTTTTTTTAAAAGAATTTTTCAGGTTAAAGAAAACTTTCAATTCGATTTCGAAAGTTGGACTTTTGTGTTCCAAGACCTACTTTTCTCAAAAAATGGGGTTGGAAAAATCCATAATAAATTATAAACCTAGATGTGATGTTGCTTTGACCAAATAATAAAAACTCTAAATATCAACTGGTAGCAATATGAATGAATCTCTACGGCTTGGGCTACCACACCGGGGTGAGAGATTCCAGAAGTCTTTCTTTCAAATAAAGATTTGAGCATTTTCGAATAAACTAGCTAGTATTCTCTTCATTTTAAATTATTATTCACTTTGAATCTTTCTCACAACATTAATTATTTATATTATTTTTAAAAAGTTCAAATATATTGAAAAATAATACATGTTTAAAGTATTTTTGACAGTAAATAAGTTGTATGCAAAATAAATAATATTTATATAAATTTTTAAATAAGATGAATGGTCAAATGTTATAAACAAAAATCAACAAAAAATAGTGATTTAGAACGAAGGAACTCCCTCATTTTTCTTTATAAGGTGTGCATGTATATTAAAATTCAAACTTTACAGTCTTTTACTAAAAGTTTAATTTTTACAGTGAAACTTGAAATGGTTAGATTTATAATAAAAAAATACTATCCAATAACCATAAGTTTGTAATCATAAATAATATAAAATAAGATAAATAAATAGTCAAAATATAATTTAAAACACCTTGTTAAGTTAAACCACATCTTATAGAAGCAACATGAATGGTAAAGAAGGTTACCGGGGCCTCGATCGCCAAACTCGGTATGCTATAAAAATGTGGAGACTGAATAGTAGTGTTTCAAACTATACCAAAAGTATAGCTTCGTATATTGCACTCCGCGTGGGCTCAAGCAACTAAACTAAACCCCCGTAGCTATCGAACCTTTGAGTACGTCAGAGCTCACCAGTCATCTGCACGAGTCGTCCCAGCCATGCAAATATGGTTTTCTAACCTGCCTATGGGGAACAAACAAATATAGGAGGCTTTGAGCTGCGGAGATTAAAAACTGAAGGTGGGTTGCCCAGTTCCGGTGCACCAACCAGCCAGCTCCCCTGCACTGTACGGCTCGGCTCCACGGTTCACGAGCACGACCGGGAGCAAAGGCCGCTGCAACTCCCGAAATGGCATTATGGATATGGATTTGCCAGCGCCTGCACAACAGTACAAAGTAGCAACGAACAGGATTCGTATGAGAGGTGGTGATGCCAAGAGCAGCCCGTATCGAACCTCTATTCTCTCTCTTTTCTGCCATCTTTATTCTTTTGAATCTATCATCTATGAAAGATGAGACATTTACGGGACGAAGCTAGAGAAACCAACGGTACCACCATATCCTGGTGTCGCGGACAGGACATAAACGTGTTCCAAATGGTTCAGTCCGTCGATCCAGAGTTCCAGACGCACATACAGTATAGAAATACTAGCCCTGTATAGCCTCTGATATAGGTAGCCAGCCACGGCTAGGCCGGGGACGGACGGCGAGCGGAGCCGCGCGCGGCGTGTGCCGTCGGCCGGTCCGGTCGGCGGGGGTGAGGCGCCGGGTCGCGTCGTGCCGCGCGCCCGGGCGCGGCGGCCGCGACGTGGGGCGCTGCCGACCACCACCCGGGCCTCTAAGGGTCCGATTGGTTGCCGTAGGAACTGAGCCAGGCTCGTTTCTTGGAGCCAGGCTCCCGCTGGCCAGGCTGCACACATGCGAGGCGGTTCTGATTAGTTCTTGTATCTAGATAGACCAGCTGCTACGAGATTCTGATTGGTTCCCTGGCTCGCGGGAAACGCCCATTCTTACCGCATCCACGGAGCCAGGCTCGGGCATCCTTTTTGCATCGCTGGGGACAGGCCCCGGTGCTTCTACAACCAACCAATCACGCATAAGCTGCATCTCAGGGGCCTGGTTCCATGAAAACCAGACAACCAATCGGACTCTAAGGGCGCGTTTGGATGCCTGCATCCGGCCCAGCCAGGCTCGCCGGATGCAGGGAGCCCGTGTTCGGTTGCCTGCACCAAGGGTTGGGCCAGGCCCACGCGGTGCAAATAAGCCCCCCCCGGCCAGGCTCGTCCCGTGCGGCCATTTTCTTCGTTCCTCGCGAGCCTGGCTCACGCGGTGCGGGTGGGGAGGCGAAGCGAGGAGCCCGAGGAATTCCGCGTGCGGCGCGCGTTCGCGCGGGAGAACCCTAGGGTTACCGCCCGATTCGCGCCATTCACCGCCCATATATCTCACCCCCGCCGTTACTTTCTCTGGCTTTCACCATTCGCTCCTCCCTCCGCCGCCACACCCTCCAGCTCTTGCCAGGTAACTCCGCCGCACCGTCCCTCTCTCCTCTTGCCTGTACTTGTGTGTGTCGTGGAAGATCCGACCTTAATCCTCTCCTTCTCCTCTGTGTTTTGATGTGAAGTACTGATTCGGAAGCACCGCCGGTGAGAAGGCAGGTGATTTCTTCAACCCCCCCTCCCCCCTCGATTCTGTGTATTTCTTATCGATTTCTTGCCGATTTCTTGCGGATCTCTCACCAAATCGTGTTGTTTGTGCAGCCCACCGAGTGGATCTGGGAGTCTGAGTACTAAGAAGGTACGAAATTGAGTTCTTGTCAAGGATTAGAGTATGTGCTGCTTTGTCGTTAGTTCTTGGTTATGGATGTAGTAACATTTGTTTGATTTTGTGTGTAGGGGCCCAGATCTGCTCGTGCTCTGTCGGTGGGTGTTATTTCCTGCTGTGTTCGTTGCCTGCTTGGTGTTGTTGCGGTAAAAGAATGAAACTTCCTTCTTCCCGACTCTTTGTTTGTGTTTACTCATTTCGGTTTATAAATCTTGCGGTTGTTACTTGCTGCGTGTGATGTCGATTTGAGATATATGGCAATTCTTGAATGCTTGGCCAGATTTGTGATGGTAACCACTAGTTGTGGTTGTTGTAGTAAATCTGAGCATTAAGGTCCATGCCTGTGATGCTTTCCATTTAATCTGAGCACTTGTTCTTGCCTATGATGCCTTTTCTATGAAATCCGAGCACTTGTTCTTGCTTATGATGCCTTTCTTGGAAAATCCGAGCACTTGTCCATGTCAATGATTTTTCTTAGAAAAGCCGAGCACTTGTCCATGCCAATGATGTTTGTTTACTATTAATTTTGCACTTGTTCATGCTTGTGATGCTTGTTTATGTGCACTTTGTTTATGGCAATGATGTCTGGTGGTAATAGTCTGGTGTATGTGCATGCCAATAATGTTCTTTGTTATTTTCACTTGCATAGATGGCCTTGGAAGACACGAGACATATGCTTATCATTCGAGCAGCTGCTATAGTTGCATCCATGTATGCATTCATGTTGAGTAGGATTAGGCTGGGTCGTCCCTTGCGACCTCAAATAAGCTACGCTCCTTTGAGTGCTATGGATGAAGAAAGGCAGAACAACTTGAATCTAATTTACAATTGTAATGACACTGAGTGTGTAGACATGCTACGCATGAGGAGAGCCCCTTTCTTTCACCTATGCAATTTGCTTAAAGAAAGAAATCTGTTGAGAGATAGTGTGCATAGTTGTGTAGAAGAGCAAGTTGCTATGTTTCTTCATATTGTTGGCCACAACCAACGCTATAGAGTTATACACCAAACCTGGAGGAGGTCTAAAGAGACAGTTCATAGATATTTTCATGAGGTGTTGTATGCTATTGGGGAGCTTAGGCATGACATGATCAGACCCCCATCACATGAGACACCACTTAAGATTCAAAACAGCCCAAGATGGTACCCATATTTTAAGGTAAAGACTTGGTCATGGATTTAACATGGGTTGTTGCATATATGCATGTATGTCATGTAACTATAATTGTTGGGTTGCAATGTAGGATTGTATTGGGGCAATAGATGGAACTCATATCTATGCTAAAGTCCCAGTCAAGATTCAATCAGCATTTACGGCCAGAAAGCACCACCCAACCCAGAATGTGCTAGCTGCAGTTGATTTTGACTTGAAATTCACATATGTATTGGCTGGTTGGGAGGGATCTGCACATGATGCAACAATCCTAGCTGATGCACTAGAGAGAGAGGATGGGCTAAGGGTTCCATAAGGTAATTACCTTTATTGGGGCATAAATTAATTCACATAGTAACCAACAAATTGACTAATGTTTTTTTACAAACTTGTTCTAGGGAAATTCTATCTAGTAGATGCTGGATATGCATGTCGCCCTGGATTCCTTCCACCTTTTAGAGGGACTAGATACCATCTCAAAGAGTATGGTGGTAGAAACTACCCAACCAATGCAAGGGAGTTGTTCAATTTGAGGCACTCAAGTTTACGCGTAACTGTTGAGAGGGCTTTTGGGGCTTTGAAGAACCGCTTTCGTATCATTGACAACAAACCTTTTCATACTTTCAAGACACAAGTCAAACTTGTTCTTGCATGTTGTATCTTACATAATTGGATTTTGGGGCACGGTATAGATGAGGTTGTTCCTCCAAAGGCTACATGGGAGCCAAACAGTAATGAACCTATTGGCCATGAAGTTCCTCCAGAGGCTACTGGGGAGGCCTGCCATGAACAAGTTGATGGCGTCAAGGGAGCGTGCTTCAAAAAATACAAGACTAAAGAAGAGGCAATGGCAGCATTCTATGGTTATAAACATATGCAACCTAGAGTTGAGCCTGTTGTAGCTGCCGCGGTGGTCAACAGAGACGGTGCTAACTGGAAAAATTTACTGATATTGGTTGAGGCAGCAATCATATTAGTTCAGGCTTTTATCATTATTAAATTGGTTGGGTAGATGATGTAATATTTGCTTTAGAACTGTGTTTTGCCTGTTGGACTAGCTGGCGGTAACCTTACCAATGCATGCAAGAGGTGGCTGGATCTCCATGCATGCAGTCAACCAAACAAAGTATGTGTGCATCTCCATTTCAAATCTGATTGCAACTGCATGTAACCAAACACTTGCTCCAAAGAGCCTGCATCTGTTGAGCCATGTAACCAAACACAACATTCTTACATGCGTTGAGCCTGGCTCTGGAGGGCATGCATGGCTGATGCTAGCCAGGCTCGCTAGAGCAGCGATCCAAACGCGCCCTAAACTATTCCCTGCTTCCCACCGCGCGATCTCGGTCCGGTCCATAGGATAATCGTGAGGCCACGGCCGCCCGGCGCCGGCCTCAGATTTTATTGCCCATATTCTGGTCCGGTCCAAGGCGGTGTGCGCCCGCGCCATCGCCGATGCATATCGCCTGTCTTTCATCGCATAGTTTTCTTCCCATCCGCACGTCCAGTTACTGTGAAGAGCGTACCGGTTCGGGCAGCGTAACCAGCTTCCTTGATTCCTACCCATGGATCGACATGTCACGCGACGCATCTGACCTTCCTCGATTTTTCTCTCTTGTTTTCTCTTGGGGAGATGTGTCGTAACACTTCACCTATCCTGTTGAGGTGTGACAGGTACCAGCAATTGGGCACGGCGGCATGGGCGATCGCGCACAGCTCCGCGCTTCGACCACTCGCTTGTTTCTCATTTCAAGAAGATAACATATACTATTAGCGCTATCTGAAGGCGACATCGTATAGTCATTACCACAGTGCCGCTGCCATACATTCCTGCTCGGGCAACTGTGCATGCAGCCAGTGGCGAATCCAGAATCGGAGGTGATGGGGCTCATCTACCCATCTTTCATCTTCCTCCCTCTTTTTTTTCCTCTTTCTCTTCTTCCTCCTCCCTATTTTTCTCTTCTTATCCTTCATCCATAATCACAAATTGTTGGAGGGGCTTAAGAGAGACTCCATGAAGTTTCCAGCGGCAGGGGGCTTGAGCCTAGGGGTGGATATCGAGCCAGCTCGGCTCGTTTTGGCTTGGCTTATTCGAGCTCGTTAGCCAAACGAGCCATCTCGGCTCGGCTCGTTAAGGAAACAAGCAAAAATCTTGGCCCGGCTCGGCTCATTAAGCTCGCGAGCTAGAGTTAAATTTAAAATTACCATAATAATATATATAATATAAAAATTATAGTATTTATATGGTCTTAATACCTTTAAAATATATTCTATCATACTATAATAATAGCATATAATCATAACATCATATACAACTACACATATAGTATACATATAATATTATTAATTAATAATTTGCTCATTAGTTTATTAGGTCTTCTAACGAGCCAGCTCGAACTCGCTCGTTATACTAACGAGCAAAAACTCTTGCTCGGCTCGTTAGAAATATGCACCGAGCCGAGTCGAACCGAGCTGAGGCAGCTGCGATCCGAGCGAGCTAACGAGCTTCGAACATCTTGTCCGGCCCTAATTCAGCCCCGCTCGACCCACCGCTGGATTCGCCCTGACGCAGCTGCCGTCGCCTTCGTTCGCGTCGGCGAGGACTCTGCAGTTCCTAGGGGACTGCAAAGGCAACCGGGCCTTTTGCTTATAAAAACGTTCTCGCCTAGTGCCACGGCACGGGGCCTTCCCCTGATATCACCTTCTCGGTCGGTCCGATCCGTTTTGCATCGTGACCCACGCGCGGCGCGGCGGATGTGCCAGCGCGCGATCGGGGATCGGCGGCAATCATGGCTCGTCGCCCCGGGATGATCCCGCTATAGACAGATGGAATTTTTGGTGTGCAAGATCCGGTTGTCAGCGCACCACAGCAAGTGCCGCTGCTCGTGGATGCTGTCGTCTGTGAGTCCGTCCCTGATAGTAAGATAATTAAATATCCTAATGGTTATGGTTTTTATGCACTAAAAATCCCATTTGTATGCTAATACTTACTTGTTCAGTCATTTTTTATCTGCAGTGTTCAGATGGCTTCTCACTTTCTCGGTGTGGTGAGAATGCTGAAGGCTCTGAAAAATGTTCTGCTAGAAGAAGCAGTAACCGGGCTAGGCACATGACACCATCAGAGGCCGAGCCACCCACAAAGGCCCACATGTTTGGGCCGAGTAAAGGCCGAGTCCAACCACATCCTCCCAAAAATATCGCTCGTCTAGGACCCAAAAAATATCCAACCCGTCAGGAGGAACAGGAGAGGTTATCCCTACCAGTCCCGGTGCGGCGAGGGTGAGCGAGCGGAGGAGCAAACCCTCCCGCGGCGGAAATGGACGCCAAGCTGCTGCTCCCCTTCCCCTCCGCGCCCGCCGCTCTCCACCCTGCGGCGGCAGGGCCCCACAAGTCTCTCTTCCTCGGGGCCTCGCTCCCGCTCCACCCGCGCGCGCCGCCGCCGTTCCCGCTGCGCCTCCGCCCGCGGCCGGCGGTGGTGGTGGCGCAGGCCGCCGTGAAGCGCCGCAAGGAGATCCCCTTCGACAACGTGATCCAGCGGGACAAGAAGCTCAAGCTGGTCCTCAAGCTCCGCAACATCCTCGTCGCGCAGCCCGACCGCGTGATGAGCCTCCGCGACCTCGGCCGCTTCCGCCGCGACCTCGGGCTCACCCGCAAGCGCCGCCTCATCGCGCTCCTCAAGAAATTCCCTGGTGTCTTCGAGATCGTCGAGGAGGGCGTCTACTCCCTCAAGTTCCGCCTCACCCTCGCCGCCGAGCGACTCTACCTCGACGAGCTCCACCTCAAGAACGAGTCCGAGGGCCTCGCCGTCACCAAGCTCAGAAAGCTCCTCATGATGTCGCAGGAGAGGCGTATCCTCATCGAGAAGATCGCGCACCTCAAGCACGACCTCGGACTCCCGCCGGAGTTCCGCGACACCATCTGTCTCAGGTACCCACAGTACTTTCGTATCGTCCGGATGGACCGAGGACCGGGGCTGGAGCTCACCCATTGGGACCCCGAGCTGGCAGTGTCTGCGGCGGAGCTCGCAGAGGAGGAGAATCGGGCAAGGGAAGCGGAGGAGAGGAATTTGATCATAGACAGGCCACTCAAGTTCAACCGGGTGAAGCTGCCCAAGGGGCTGAAATTGACACGGGGAGAGGCACGCAGGATTGCGCAGTTCAAGGAAATGCCATATATTTCACCATATGCTGACTTCTCGCACCTGCGGTCTGGGTCGGCTGAGAAGGAGAAGCATGCTTGTGCAGTAGTTCATGAAATTCTTAGCTTAACAGTTGAGAAGCGCACATTGGTAGATCACCTGACACACTTCAGGGAGGAGTTCCGGTTCTCGCAATCCCTGCGGGGCATGATCATTCGTCACCCAGACATGTTTTATGTATCATTCAAAGGGGATAGGGACTCGGTCTTCCTCCGTGAGGCGTACAAGGACTCACAGCTGGTTGAGAAGAACAAGCTGGTGCTGCTCAAGGAGAAAATGAGGGCTCTTGTTGCTGTCCCACGCTTCCCTAGAAGAGGTGGGCTTATGACCCGTGAGGAAGCCGATGGAGCCAACGGAGCAGCGCAATTTTCAGATGAAGGAAGTGACGAAGAATATGATGAAGACGATGGATTGTCTGATATGGAAGATTTGATTACTGAACTTTCTGGTGGCAAATCCGATGCTGACTACCAATGGGGTGATGGTTGGTTTGGTGAGAATGATGACTCGCCACCAGACTTTGCAGACGATGACTCAAGTCCACAAGAAGTCAAGGTTACTATGAAAAATGGTGATGGTTCCGCCAATGGCAGGGCAGCTGTTCCTGTATTTCCTGATGGCAGACCAAGGGAACGGTGGTAAATTGAGTTGTTTCAAGCTCTTGGTTGATAGAATCATTAGTCTCTAATGTTAGTTCTTTATAATACCTAGTTGCAAAGCTCTTTATCTTTTGAGGTGTCCTGCTGATTTTTTGTTACCAAGAATATCAGTAGAACATCACTTTTTGAGGAACCTACATGACAATGCTGAAAATTCTACAAACATAATCCTCTGGTGAATATTAAAACACATACACAAATTTGTAAAACTACAATTGAAAGAAATGTGTGTATAGTAATCGCGACTGGGATTTAGGTCATTGTTCTAAAACTTGGATTGTATGATCGCTCATATCTTGAGAGATAAAATGTGTGCCGAGCTATATGTATGGATTGTGTCTCAATAGGCAGCGCATGAATATCTTCAGTTGTTATGAAGTTTTCAATAATTCGAGTTTTGAGTAGACTTGTGGCAGATAATAGCACTAACTTCAGCGCAACCATGCCTGTTTTTTTTTCCTGAGACATACTTGTTTCTTAGTAAATGCCACTGAAGTACTGAACCAAGGGCGCTGACATTTCTTTGCTCCTCAATCAGTGCTTGTTCAATTTGAAGCCCCAACAAGATGGAGGCAAGAAATGAGAAATGCAAATGGAATAGTGGAATGCCCTAACTGAACCTAAAATTAAATAGTTAGCACTGTTAAAATTCAATTAAACATTCGTCCTTTCCAGTTTACTCTTGTCATTCTATATCCATGGTCTGAAATCTGCCATTTTCAGACATTTTGGGGGAGGTATGATTCATCATTCTTTGTTATACAAATTTTGTTCCGCCTGTATATATGGAATTGGTATAAGAAAATGTATTAATTTACCCTCTGTTAGCTATGTTAACCCTCTCTTGAAACAAATGGGGCTCTGCTGTTTACTGATTTAAACACTTTTCTATTTGTTAGTGGACTTGCAATGTCTTGTAGTTCATAATAGCTTCTGTTTAACTCTTGCAAAAACAATGTGTGTAGTTTCAGTTGTTCCTAAGACACGCTTGTAGCAATCTTGGTGCCATACTGCCAGTGGTAGGATGGGTGTTAGACCTTTTGACTTCTCCATTAGGCAGTGCTGTTAAGTGATTAAGCCTGATGACAAAGGAACAAAGAGATGTTGACTCTATAAAACCCAATAACTGTATGGAAATACCTTGCATCTTAATATGTTGACATTCTAAATTATTTGCGATTTGATTACAGAGATGTAAGCTCCCTTTTTTTTTCTATGATGCTGGAAATCCATTCAGAAGTATTATTTGGAGTCTAATGAATATGTTGATCCAAAACTAACTGTAATCCTCACTGTCGAAAACCAGAGGTTTCATTTGGATTTTTAATTTATTCAGCAATTGAGCTCTATGGCGTATTGTAAATTTCTTGGGATTTGATAACCAGAGATGTAATCTCCCTTCTATTTTCTATGACGCTGGAAATCCGTTCTGAAGTATTATTTGGAGTCTCATGAATCTATTGATCCAAAACTAACTGTAATCCTCACTGTAAAAAACCAGAGGTTCAATTTCGGTCTTAACTTATTCAGCAGCTGAGCTCTATGGTGATTTCTTCTTTTCATGTCTTCACATCAGTTATCGGAAGTTCTTTATTACATGGATTTTTTTATGTATATACTCCTTATAAGTAACTTTCGGCAAGTACCGTTATTCAGTATCCACATCTGGTTTGCATGTATGCTTTGGTTTTCGATGCCTACTGTTCACTTCAAATATCATTTCGTTGAATTATTTGCACATCCAGCATTGAGATTTTTTTGCCGTTGTAAAATGTGACAACTGACAACAAACAGGTCCAGATTACCAGTAGTGTCCTGGCCGTGGGCCCGTTGCTGACTTGTCGTTGACACCGGGAAGACTTTGACCGTGTGGGCTAACCTGCAGCTTCTCTTCAAATCTTGAACGGCTTTTCATGCCTGGTACGGTGTACCGGTGTGGTGCTGAACTTCGTCGACAGCATGTGCGCACTGAAATCCTGCCCCCAGATGGTCGTCAAAGAGCTTGGTTGAGGCCTGACGAATAACTCAAATGAGGCGCGCCGCCGCCGCATGCTCCGTCCTCGCGCCGGCTGCCCGGCGCTGTGCCCATGCGCAAGCAGCCAAGCACGACAGGAATACGTAGCTGGTCGTCAAAGAGCTTGGTCCCCGGAACGTGCGTACGAGCAAGCAAGCAGGACGGCGAGCGCGACGCGCGGTGTCGCGCCGGCGCCGTCACATCCGGGCCAGAGAGCACGGGGACGGCCCGGGAGGCGACGGCGACGGCGACGCCGGCTGGCCCTGCGAATACCCAATAGTAGTCTGTATGGAGACGTGGAGGCCGTTGCGGCAGAAAGTGCAGGTAGCGCGCGCACGGTCGCGCACACGTGTTTGCCCGCGCGGGACGTGATCTGTGAGCCACGGTTGCTTGGCTCTGGCGGCGGTCAACGAGTCAAGCGCCTGGGTCGCTCCCGTGGGCGCTGGGGCGTCCGTCGCCGGTGACCGGTCGCAGCTCAGAGCTAGTACGTATGGAGTACCTCCAACTTTCCGGTCAAACGGTCAGACGCCACGTCGAGCTGCAGGTGTGGAGACCCACCATCAGGCGCGACGGAGAAAACTTTTTCAGGCGAGCGACGAGCCACGTCCTGCCGCCAGAGTCGGCCAGGACGAAGCAAACACCAGGACATCTCCAATGTATAGGAACACCCCCGATTCTATAGAGAGGTTCCACAATAATTTGATGTCTACTGATACATTACCAGCAATGTATAGAACTAGGGGGTGGATCTATAAACGGGTCCCACGTCTCCACCCTCTCTCTTTCTCTCTCCCGCTTTATTCTATAGGACCTGGTTCCATGCATGGGAGCAGGTTCCTTATAAAATCAGCCTCACAATAGTAAGAATCTGGTTTCATATGAGAGAGAAACCTATGAAACCGGTACAGGACCACCGATTGCAGACGCCCTTATATCCGTGCTACTGTTGGTGGCGCCTCGCCTTTTCCTGTACTGTTCGAAAAGGGAGCTCGATCCGTAGCTACAGCTCGATTGATGAGAGATGCTTTCTAGCATAGGTGTGGAAAACTGGAGCTGCCAACGAACCTTCTCGGTTCTGGATTGCAATCAACCAACAGAGGAACTTCGAGGAAGAACCTGCACGGCGGGTGACTGCCTGCATTGGTCCCGATACCCAACTGAAGCATGCTACCGAAAGGGCAAGCAGTTCGGCCGTAGGAAAACTACTATATGATATTTGCGCAATTTTTCCTGCAGACCGTCACCGCTGGCTGGTCGCCACGCCGCCGGGGAACGAAGGAAAGTTCGTCGGATTGGTTCGTCTTGGATCTGGAAACGGAACCACACGCGCGCTCGGCTCCTATGATTGCGTGATCCGCCATCGCAGGTCGCACGCACAGCTAGCTGCCTTCCTTGGATTGGGATCGGGGACGTAGACGTGCGTGGAAATCGATCGCTTTCCAAGAGAAGAGAGTGCTCGCGGCGCGGCTGTACGACCATTCATTGGCCGAGGAGGCGAATTTTCCTATTCTCCCAGCCTCCCTTTCTATCTGGAGATCGCACGCACAGCCTGTGTACGTCGTCGACGTAAGCCCGCTTGTCCTGGATGACGCCACGAGGTCAGGCTCAGGCCCCGGCCCCCCGCAGCTCCCTGGTGACGTGGGGGATCCTTGCTCCGGTCTGCGCACTAGAAAAACGAGGGAAAGCTTGGTTGGTCAGGATTACCCAGCCCAGCGTCTGACTGGCTGAGCCACTGAACGGCGGCGGCGCGACGGATCGGATCGGACGACGAGAGGTGGCTCCTTCTCGAAGGCATGGACTTTCGTCAGTTCATCGGTAGTTCGAGGACGGGACAGGACGGCCGACGGCCGGATCCCAGTTAAATCTGACCCGGCTAGTGCTCGCGGGGGGATCGAATATAATCGTGCCTGCCCTGACCGTGTAAACTGTGGAATGGTGGTGCCATTGCCAGTAAAAGCTCGGGCGTTCCGTGGCCGTGCCCGTCTGCCCGAACGTTACTTCGAGGCGGAGCAATCAACCTATCGCGGCCGCCGCCCCAACCCAACCCAACCTGTCTGGATTCGCGAGCTTGCTTCGCTGGAGCGGCAGGAACAGTAGTACTGCTTGGCCCACAGCCCACTGAGCTCGTCATGATCATGATCCGGAGAGGAGGCCAGCCAGCAGCTGGGGTCCCAAAGCGCCCGTGAGTTGATACCTACTACGAGTCTACGATACGACGACGACACCCCAGCCCGACGAGCCGGCAGCCGGGATCGAACGGAAAATCTGTGGCTATGTATGTGGCCCAGTACATCAATATTCCCTCGCCATGACATGACACTGCACCACGTTACCACAAAGACCAGGCCAATGCGGTCACACTCGCCCGGTGGCTCCGGTTAACTTGCCGTGCGCCACTCACAGAAAAAGGTGTGCGTGCAATTTTCCCTCAACTCTGAAGGAATCCTCGGGGAAACAGGGCGCCGCCTTCCCGGCACCTTCCTCCTCCCTGCGGCGAGGCGCCACCACGCACGGCGGCTCTCGTCGCCACGTACCACGGCCAGGTGTGCGTGCATAGCTTGCTTGCCCGGGACACTGACGAATCTTCAAGGAAAACACGAACTGTAGCACAACTGCACAACAAGCGTCCTCTTTGCAACCAACCGAGCCGATCCAGCAATGATCGAGTGCAGCTAACTAATACTAATAACCCTGGTTACCATTGCCACGCACATCACGCCGGAATGGGAACTCGAGGACCGAAAGCAATCAACCAAGAGATTCTCACTCAAAAGAATGACCGACCAGAATAATCGTCAGACAGCACTAGGCTCTAGCTGGGCCCTCCTGTCCGGGGCTTGCCATTGCCCGGCCGGGCCCAAAAGACCGGTCCAAGGGTTTGATTGTTTGAACACCACAGTCAGAGGGTGATATTCTCTCGTTAGTCACACACTTTTCTTCAGTCCAGTGATCTGGTCCAACGTCAAATGATCCTTTTTTCCCCATCTTTCTCAGCTTGTAACAGTAGCATGCCCCCGGTTTTCCACCTCTATAAGTAGCCCCCCTCCCCAGTCCCCTGTCACTACCACACTCGCCAAAGCTCGATCACACACACTGGCAGCTGCCTTCGTGGAGAAGTAGCCCAGCGGCTAAGCTATCAGAGGTGAGAGGGTATGGACGTGTGCGGCGGCGGCGGCGGCGGCGAGAAGCGCGCGCTGGCCTCGGAGCTGGCGCAGGTGCTCGCCATGGTGAGGGAGCTGGAGGCACGCATGGACCAGGACCTCCCCGCTGCCGCCAGGGAGCTCTGCGGCGAGCTGGCGTCGTCCGTCGACAGGTCCATCCGCATCGCCAGGTCCTGCGGCTGGGCCGGGCCGGGCTCGCCGGGGTCCGGCGGCGGGAGCCCGCGCAGCGACGGCGCCCAGCACCCGGCCGCCGCCGGCAATGCCCAGTCCAAGAGGAGGCAAGTCGAACGATCTCTGTTTCATCTACCGTTACAACGAGCAACAGAGTATATCACGACGGGATCTTCATCGTCACGCCTGAAAATTCTGACGCCTGTCTGTTCGTCGCTCTTCGTTTTGCCGATGCAGGAAGGGGACGCCGTGCGTCAGGAGGCATGTGCGGGTGACCTCGGTGCAGGACATGGCGCCCCTGGACGACGGGCTCAGCTGGAGGAAGTACGGGCAGAAGGACATCCTCAGCGCCAAGTATCCCAGGTCAGCGTCAGCCGCACACGTCACGGCCCACACGTCACTTACACCAAAACAAACTGGTACTGTTCCAAAACCAACGGCGTGGGACGAGCGACACTGACACGTGTGGGCCCGCCGATCGGCTCCTTATTCGCAGGGCTTACTTCAGGTGCACGCACCGGCACTCGCAGGGCTGCCTCGCCACCAAGCACGTGCAGCGCGCCGACGGCGACCCGCTGCTCTTCGACGTCGTGTACCACGGCGCGCACGCCTGCGCCCAGGCCGCGCACCCCGCCGCGGAGGAGCTGCGGCAGCAGCTGCAGCTGCAGCCGGAAGGGAGCGCCGGCCAGGAGCAGGGCTCGCCGCCGCTGGCGCTGGAAACCGAGGGGCTTCGGGCCGGGCTAGAGCCCATCATGATGCCCAACTACTCGTTCGCCACCGCGGCGGGCGCCGGCGCCGGCGCCGACTTCGCCGGCTGCTTCCCGCTCCTCTCGCCGACGGGCTTGGAGTGGCAGCTCAGGAGCAGCCACGCGCCCGGCGGCCTAGGCGTTGGCATGGACTACGAGCCCCACTTCGACGAGGTCTTCACGAACGCTGCCGCTGATCCCTTCCAATGGGACTATCAGGACCTGTACACGACCAATTAGATGGATCTGCCATCTCCTCTGTTGCCATGACACGAGGGCTTCCCCTGACATCGCCTTCTCGGTCGCCGCCCGGTCCGATCCGTTTGCATCTGACCCACGCGCGGCGCAGCTGATGGGCCAGTGAGCGATTCGCCGATTTGGGGATCGTCGGCAATCATTGCTCGTCGGACCGAGATGCTCTCGCTATGGAAAGATGGAATTTTTGGCGTGTGCAGGATCCATTTGTCAGCGCAGCGTCATCTGCTCATAGGATGCTGTCTGTTCCTGATGATAATTCCATATCCTAATGGTATTGTATGCTTCGACGGTCCCATTTATGTGCTAGGCCTAGCTACTGCTCAGTCATTTTGTTCATCTCCGGTGTTCAAATGCCACTCTCTTTTTGAAAAATGTTCAAATGCCTTCTCAATGTGGGGAAATTCTGAAGGCTGTAAACATCGAACGTGCTTGTTCTAGAAAACAGTAGAGATAATAGCAGTAACGGGGCTAGGCCCATAGCATTGTCAATTGCCAAGCCACCCGAGGGAATCGAATCTCTTCTTAACACAGACCCACCTATTTGGGCCCAGTAAAGGCCTAACTGGCTAACCCAGTCATTTACTCATATCATATCATATCATATCATATCATCCTACTTGTTTTGGGGAAGGTTCGACAATCGACATGTTATTTGGCGCCCTTTTTTCTATCACGCTGGAAATCCACTCGGAAGTTATCCAGTCGTCCGACTAATAATTGTGATTAGTCATTGTACTCCTCTATATTGATATTAGATGAAGTTTTGAACAACGACACGGTCTCCAAAACGTAACTTTGACTTTCTATTTTTACAAAAATATTTATTAAAAAATAATATATATATAATTTTATAAAAGTATTTTTGAAGATAAATCTATTTATATGGTTTTCACATTTCCAAACTCAATGATTTAAAAGTTATTCATGATTTATATTCCCAATGTTTGACTAAAATCTTGTCCAAAACGTCATCTAATACCAATATGGAGGGAATAATCGATACCTGAGCAACTAGATAATTTCGGTTATTGTCCAATTAATTAATTATCCAATCAAAATCTTATCGATGCTATAACGACCAGATATGATTAGACGTTCATAACCTGAAAAAAATAGAAGAATCCAAACTCGCGCTAATAATTGCGATTAGTCATTTTAGTCGGTACCTGAGCAACTAGATAAAATTTCGGTTATTGTCCAATTAATTAATCATCCAACCAAAATCTTTTCGACACTATAACGACTAGATATATATGATTAGACGTTTATAACCTGGAAAAAAAATAGAAGAATCCAAACTCGCGCACCTCCGCAGCGTGCTCCGGTGCTCCACACACCCGCGGCACAGCGCCGCCGTACATGCCCCCTGCCTGCGTACTAGGAGTACGTAGGAACGCCAGGAATACGTACTCGCCGGAACGGAGCGCCTAGCATGGCTCGGGGCCTCTTGCTGTCGGCGTGAGTGTGCGTGCGTACGAAGAGGGGAGTGTGCGTGTGCGTACGAAGAGGACGGCGCGAGCGCGACGCGCACGGTGTCCAGCCTTCACGTCTGTGCGAGACCATGGGCGAGTCGCATATAACGGGCGTCGGGCAAGCCTACCAATTCCTGTTAGGAACTTAGGATAGGATCGAGCGCGCATGCACGTGATTGCTACTTGATGGTAGTCAACGAGTTGAGTGCCCGAGTCACTCGCGTGGCCGCTGGGGCAACGCCGGAGTCACATCTCACACTCACCTCCAATTTTCGCGGTCAAATGGCTTGCCACGTCGAGCTCCGGGTAGAGACCAAATAAAACAAAGAAAGAAGCAACCAGACGGAGAGCCCCTCCCGATAAGGATACACATAGAGCTCCCTATTGCTTTTGTTCTATCACTTCGTCTTCTCACCTGCTCGCATCATCCTGCCTTTTTTTCCGCCGTCTGCACCGTCTCGTCCCTCGCCGCACACGTCACCTTTAACTCCGACCTCCGACGGCGCCCTCGCCACCTCCACCTCCGCTGCCACCCTCCACCGCCGGCCACACTAACCCCTCAGTCCAGTTCCTTCTTGACCGCGTCTTCTTCAAGTCCGATCGCTATCCTACGCCGCCCGCACCACCCTTAGCTCTGATGGCGCCTCCACCGCCCCCGTTACCGCCCTCGACCGCCATCCCACACTAATATCGATCTCCTATTGTTTCTTTTCCCGTCCTCCGCCATCCCCACCACATATCCTGACCCAACCCCCGTCCACCACCGCGGCGGGTGGTGGTGGTGCCGCCTCGCCGTCCTTCCCGCACATCACGACTGCGGTTCCTCCAACATCCCCCGGCCATCCCTTTAAATTCGACGGCCACCAATCCCCTTCCGAACCCCTAACCCCAAACCCTAACATGATACGAAGTTCACCGGAGGAGAAGAGGTCGTCGGAGGAGATGTAGAGGGGGTCACCAGCATTGCAGCTGCCAATTTGTTACTTCCATTTAGATTTGTTACTTTTCTTTTTTTCATTTCCGGCTTCCTTCATCCTTTTCCCTCTTGTTTTTCTCCAAATCAGGGGGGCTCTCTGTGTAAGCTAAAATTGAGATGGCTCTCGATGTAGAATTTGGGTTAAAACAAACTGACACATAAAACTTTTTGATACCTGGTATATTGATGTTGATATTTGTGCATAAGTTATTTAGGAGCAAAATATACATATATTGTCAAGTTATTTGTAGAATCTTTAGATGTGCATGAGTTGTGCATGTTCAGAATGCGAAAATGCTGTCAAATAAGAAATGCGGTGCATTGCTATGCATAGAAGACACAAGGGAATGTCGTACGGAATTTATAAATTTAAAAATGGCTATCACATCTATGAATACATATTCCACTTTTGGGTAGTTTCGGTGCAATCATAAAAGGGGTGGGTGGATGTCCCTGTGTAACACTGACATCTAATGTACCATAGTGTACTTAGAGTGCATATTGGTGCACATCAGTGATAAATTAGCTCCGGTGATCCAATTAGACAAGGTCATGGTTAAAATATCAAGTAAAAATCAAGAATATACGACATAGTGCACATGTGATACAAGTAAGGACACACAACATACAAATATACAATATCATAGGTAGATGTGAGGACATGGCGTTATGGGTACATGTGAGGGTGCAACTCGCACACGATCCAGTGAGATAAGATCAATGCAAATCATAAAAGGGCATGGTCTCCACCGTACTTAGCCGTTTTCACCCTTTTCTGCCCCCGAGCATGGTCGTTTAGCCCGTTTTCATCTATTTTTATGTGTTCCTGGCCTATCCACACGTTTCATCCAAACTTAACCGTTTTCGGCCCGAGCGTCCGATTTCACCCGTTTCCGTGAGCTATAGCACACGAATATGGCCGAACATGGTCGTTTTGACCGTTTTCACCCATTTTCATGTATTTTTTTGCCTTTCCACACGTTTCCACCAAACTTGGTTGTTTTCGTCCCGGGCGCCCATTTTCACCCGTTTCCGGCCTCCGTGAGCTATAGCACATGAAAATGGCAGAACATGGTCGTTTTTTTACCGTTTTCACCCATTTCCATGTATCAATTGCCTTTTCCACCACTTGCTACCAAACTTGGCCGTTTTCATACGGGTGCTCATTTTCACCCGTTTTCGTGAGCTATAGCACACGAAAATGGCCAAAAGGGGTCGTTTTGACCGTTTTCACCCACTTCCATATATAACTTGCCTTTCCCACCGCTTGCCACCAAACTTGGCCGTTTTTGTCCCGGGCGCCCGTTTTCACCCATTTGCGCCCATTTTCCTAAGCTATAGCACACGAAAATGGCCGAATGGGGTCGTCTTGACCATTTTCACCCACTTCCATGTATAACTGAAAGGACCGTGATGTCACCTAGAGGGGGGGGGGGTGAATAGGTGATTCTGTAAATTTCAGCACTTAAAACAAATTGTCAGCTCAAACTCCGGATACTCCGGAGATTTGTCCGGAAACTCCGGACCAGGTTCGGATACTCCGCAAAAACCTTTGGAAACTCCGGACCAAAACCGGTCAGACCGGTTTGGGAAACCAGTCAGACCGGTTTCTGACTGAGAAACACAATAATGCAAGTTGACCCCCTTTCGAGCTCTAGCACAAATGAAACTTGGTGGAGTGCTTCTGTAGATGTTTTCTAGCAGGTTCACCAAGCTCCTGCACACAAGTAAAGCACAACCAAGTAGATCGAAGCGGAAGAAAATATATGTGCTAGAATTGAACAAAGTGAGGCAAACCAAAGAGAGACACTTGGAGTTGTTTTCCCGAAGTTCATATTCACTGCTTGCTACTAAAGCTGCCACAAAAGCACAGTGAATCCTACGTCTCCGTTGAGGAAGCCCCTAGTGACCCAAAGGTCGAGCTATCTCCTCGGTTCCACTAACTTGATCTTTTCCCCGAAGGAGGCAAGACCACACCTGCACAAACAATCCGTGGCACACCACAACCTTGGTGGCTCACCGGCGACGCCTATCCGTCTAGGAGGCTTCACCTCCAAGAGTAACAAATGCTTCAAATAGATGCTAGACCTCAACCGCGAGTGCTCAAGCTATGGATTCACTCCTCACTGGTTTAGCTAGCTCACACTAGCTCTCTATTGCTCACTCACAATCCCTCTCTCAACCCAATCCAAGGATATGAACAAATTCAACCAACTCTCACAAAGAGAGGCTTGTGGAGAGCTTGCTGGTGCTTGAATTGCTTCTGGTCGCCCAAGAGACCCAAATAAACCAGCAGCCCTCAAAGGTGAGGGCTAGGGGGTATAAATACCCCACACACAAAAACTAGCCGTTATGCCCGAGGCAAACCGGTCACACCGGTTCCAAAACCGGTCACACCAGTTTTTAAATAAAACTAGCCGTTACCACTCTGAGCTCCCAAACCGGTCACACCGGTTTCCAAAACCGGTCAGACCGGTTTTGGACCAGCCAGCACACTAAGCCCCCAAAACACTCCTCTCAAAGGCTATCTCACATGGGTTGACCTATGAGCACTTTTTGGTGTGTAGTCAAACAACTAGTGTTGCATCCCTCTTGATAGTACGGTATTCCTATACTCAAGATTGCAAATAATAAATGAAAACCTCTACTTGAGCTTTTATGTCTTCATCGACGCCATACTTGATCAATATCAACTTGAGGGCTTCAACATTCTTTTCTTACTGAGCGAATCCAACTTGAGCTAGTGACTTAGAATCTCCAAGTGTATGATCACGAATCCACACCAATTCATAAGCCACTCCATCATATGATTAAACAATGATTGAACGCATTGCATTGCTTCACTCGTTATGGCTTGATTTATGCCTAGGGATCAATCCACAATACTAGTTCCTTCACCCTAGCAAAGTTCCTCGGCCACAAGACGACTCTTGTTCTTCAGTTCGCTTAGTACCTCGTCACTAGCCATCTAGTTTGATCCATTCCATTCTATCTTGTCACTTTAAGTTTGGCTTTGCTTTGCATCCACATGAAATCCACATTGAAATCCATGTCTTCAACTATCCGAGATATATCCAATATCTTCAATTTAATTGTCCCAATATTATTTGACAAGCTTCTTCTAAATGAGACCTATCCATATGCATAACCTCTTGTCTCATTTGTCATTTTCATTTACTTGTCATGTACACCTTGATCACATGGGATCACATCCACTTGTTTGCTTTCACAATATTAAACCAATAGAGCGCATATTCTTATTAACAATTACATCACATGAATATCCATAAGAATAAATCCCTGCTGATATACTTAAGCAAACAAGTTAGATTACAAATCATGTTGTCATACAAATCACCAAAACACTTAAGTGACTAGATGCACTTTCAATAACTTGCCTTTCCCACCCCTTGCCACCAAACTTGGCCATTTTCGTCCTGGGCGCCCGTTTTCACCCGTTTCCGTGAGCACACGAAAATGGCCGAACGGGGTCCAGATGTCCGTTTTCACCCACTTCCATGTATAACTTGCCTCTCCACCTGCTTGCACAGCGCATGGCCCTTAGCTATTTCCATGTCATGGTGAGCAACAATTATGTCATTCACTTGTCGTTTTGCCATGCGTACATGTCCATGCAACTAACCCCTTAGTTGTGCATGTATGATTTGCGGCCATCTATGGCATGTGGTTAGAGATGTGCAACAAACAACTTATAGTTATAGTTGCCACGAATGTTCTCGGGTTGGCCACGCCGTGATGACTTGTGCGATTGTACTTGGCTTATCACCCAACTCCACCGGCTATTCTTACGTTGTTCAAGCCTGAAGCCGTACATGGGAGTGGAGGGGGGAGGGACGAATCCGTGCGACGCGGGGCTGGATCTCAGTGGATCGTGGCAGAAAGACCACTCTGCCACTTACAATGCCCCATCGCGTATTTAAGTCGTCTGCAAATGATTCAGCCCGCCGTCCGTGAGGAAGGGAGCTTCGAGGCAGCCTACCACGGCTCATCGGCCGGGCAGGCTGAGCCAATGGCACGGGCCCTTAGGACGTGAACGCTCTAGTGGGTACATGTGAGGGTGCAACTCGCACATGATCCAGTGAGATAAGATCAATGCAAATACTCAAAGATATAACAAAAGAATAACAAAAACTTCCGCACCAACGTGTGCTACAACATGCGCCGTACATGACGCAGTCCTACGACTGAGGGTACAACAGAGATACAGTAGGGTAGCACAAGACAAGATGTGTGGGCACAACTTAATTGAATGTCACATGATCAGAGGAGCCCTAGTCATCATAGCATTTCCTCACGTGTTTAAATGCAACATTATGTAACATGGTCAGTGCTTATATGAGTGAGTGAGTGGTGGAGAAGTAAAGAGATGGCCATTGTACTTGATATGAATATATACGGTTCTGATTGCGTATCTACGGCAGCTTTTACTGATAGGTTTCCTGCAGCCTATCTATCTAATAGGAAAAAACACATAATATAGGAATCCAAGTAGATGGGACAAAACGAAATGAGCTCCAACAGTTTTCGATTGGCAATAATACAGAATCCCCATATAGGCCCATACGTTGATTTCTTTTTGGGACTTTTCTCCGCTTCCCTCTGGAGATTATTGCATACATCCAGCGTGTAGATATCTATACTCCATACAAGATTAACCTGTCCTGGATGACGCCATGAGAGAATGAGATGCAGGCCGGCAACTCAGTGATGAGGTGGGGGCACTTCACACTCTGGTCAGCCTTCACTCGCCGTGCCGCTTTCTTCTGCACTGGAAAAACGAAGCTTGGCAGCTTGGTCAGCAGTCAGTACAGCGTCGATCCACTGAGCCACCGACGAGCGGCGCCGGCGCGCCGGATCGGACGGCGAGAGGTAGCTAGCTGTAGCTCCTTCTCGAAGGCTCAGACTCTCGTCGATCTCGGTTGTTGGGAGGAGTGGAGGACGGCCAGCCGCCCGGCTCTCGGTTAATCTGGGCCGAGTCTGAGTGTCTGACTAGACTAGTACGTGCTCTCGCATCGCGTGGGACTGCCAATCATGCTCGGTAAATCCGGCAATTTTGCAACCGGATCGTGGTGCCCTGGCTACAGCTCGCGTGTGCGTACTGTGCCGCGTGACGACGCGGCCGCTGCTGCGCGCAGTGCTGCAGTGCGTGCCGCTTCACCTCTGCTCGTTACAAGCGGAAGCGGGGAGTGATTATTGATGCTGCCATCGCCATTGTGTCACACCCGATTTTCGAGAAAAAACCAAGTGCATCTCATATGTGCACCAGGATCATGTTTACACACATATAATAGATAAAAGAGTGTAATATCAAAACACAGTATTCTAAAGTACAAGGGATTTATTATAATATTCATATTACACTCTCGAGAGACACGAATGTCTTTATCGTAGAACAAGCGATAGCTAAACGAGGTGTCTTCAACTTCCATCTTCCACATGCATCTTGACTGGGGGAAATGCAAGCCTCAGAACTCGTCGTAGTCGCTGTAGTATTCTTCTCCATTTCCTTCTTCTGAATCAGCAATGGCAAGCGTGAGTACACCTAGCTAGGTACTCAGCAAGCGGGGTGAAAATGCAAGGCCACAAGGATAGGCTATGGTTCACAGCAGTGAGCTTTTTAGAGTTGATCAAGTTTTATTAGCAATTTCCTATTTACTAGATGTAAGTTTATACCAACCCACTTAAGCATTTAAAAAACATCTTATTCCAAAACCCACGAGTAAAACCACGATTTAGATTCCATCTTTAAGTTCAATTATCATGGTAGGGTCCAAGCCGCTCTTGACCGTGAGCACGACTGATATATCAGTTTTACACTCTGCAGAGGTTGCACACTTTCACCATAGCTCGTGTTCCCCATGTTGCCCGGGTTAGCTAGACCCTTAAACACTTCCGAGGTGAGTGGCTAGGGTCCACTACGAAGCCTTTACAAAGGTGTGCAAAAGACCAACGACCCGCAAAGTTACAGACTAGGGCGGTCCACAAACCTCCCTAATGGTCAGCACCTTAGCCAAGGATGCTACCCCAAGAGGACCGGGCTGTGACCCCTGCAACCCCAATCCCCCTCTGCTCCTCGTGGTCGGATAGGGCCGTCAGTGCGATCACACGCCTAATTAATTGGCTAAGGTCAGAGCCCATTAACCCTATGGTTGCGCTGTTTTCTTGGGTGGTCACTCCATGTTCCGATTAAAGAAAAGTTCTCTTGTATTAACCATCGTTTCACCAACAGAGTTGCCATGATCAACATTCTATAAAGATTCAGTTTTAACCATTCCCATAGTATAGCAACGCTAAGCATAACTAACCCAAAACATTTTTTTTAAATCAGGGTTGATACAAGGGATCATGGTAAAAGACTAGGTAAATCCTTAAAAAGGTATTCCCATCATATTAATGCAATTAAAGTAAATTTTAGTTGTCATGCAATTGTTTAGGATAAAAAAAAGAATATGCGGGGAGAGCCACTTGCCTTGGTCTACAAAAAGATCTTCTTCCTCAAAAAGTTGTTCTTGATCCGCGTCGACGGGCGGCTCGGTTGCAACTGGCACGAGATCTATGATTAAAACATACAACAATAAGAAAAACAGTACATCAAACATCTCTAACATACTAAAACAAGCATCTAAAACTAACAAGCTTGAAAAGACGAACGCTTGGACACCAAGAACGCTAAAACGGAGCTAAGACGGAAAAGATATGGCTAAAACAAGGTTTAGGGACTTGCTGGCAAGAAAACTAAGCTTACAGGGGCTAAACTGAAAGAAACTAGGGACTAGAACGCAAATACGCATTAAACCTGAGGGCTAACGCGTATAAAGCAGGAGCTGGGCTTCGGGACACAAAACCAGAGAAACTCAGGGGGTTTTCTGTAAAAACCAGGACCTAAATCTAATTATTTTTGAACTAGACAGGACGGCGGGTTGATTAAGGAAAAGCTTAGGGTCTCTTTTGCAAAAAGGCTAGGGTTGACCGGTACGTGGCTGGATTGACTCGGGTCAGATTTAATTTGGGCCGTTGATCTCGCGATGGACGGCTGGCAGAGAAGGGGGGCAGTCGGGCGGCGGCGGGACGCCGGCGCGCGGCGGCGAGTTTGCTGGAGTTCAACTCGAACTCGGGGTCTCAGCTACGGATTCGAGTGCGGGAAGGTGCTGGGTGTAGCTGGTGGGCTAGCGAACATGTTTAGGGGGTTCATGCCGAGGTTTGCACACCAAGGATGGCAGGCGACGGCGAACAGCGGCGGGACGCGGCGGTGCCGAGGCGGCGCGTCGCCGGAGCGAGGCAAGGGGCTAGCTGGGGTTCTCGGGAGGATACTGTCTAGGCACCTACGGTTACAAAGCGGCTAGGCGAACACGATCAGGGGCTCTAGGCGGCGCTTGGCTCGGTAGCGGCGGCGGGCGACGAGAGACCGCGGTGGGCCACTCGGGCGAAAGCAGACGAGCGCCTAAGCTAACTAGACAGAGAACAAAAAGAGGACAGGGAGCTTCGTTACCTCCTCGGGAAGCAACTGGTGTGGTCGGGAGGGACGGTGCGGCGTCGGGGCGGCGGATCGACGGCGCGGCGGAGCTCCGGTGCGGCGGACGGCGCGAATTGGTGTAGGGGCGTGGCTGTGTGAGAGGCGAGCGAACGAAGAGGGGTTCTTGGTGGCTCGGTCGATGTTTTTATAGAGCGGAGGGAGGGGAAGGATGGGTCAGTGCCGAGGGGAAGGGAGAGGCCGGCCATCAATGACGCACGACGGTGGGGAGAGTTTGGTGGGAGAGCGTTTCGGGAAGGGGGAGCGGAGTGATGGTGGAGTGGCGGTTACAGTAGCTCGGTGAGAGAGGAGAGGGAAGGGCGAGGGAGAGGGAGCGACGCGGGGCGCCGAGAGGTCGAGCGATGCGGTCGGGCGGTGGCGCGGTCGGAGGTGGAAGAAGGAGCTGGCGGTCGGGGCCCACATGCCAGCGACGCGAGAGAGGGGGGAGAGGAAGTTTGGGCCGCGGAAGAAAACTAGAAAAGGAAAAAAAGGAAGGGGAGGGGGCTGGGCCGAGGAAAAGAGTTTAGGGACGGTTTCTGAACTTTTTCATGGTTTTGAAATTCTCACACAAATCAAACAAAAGAAATGCAATTTAAATATGATGCACAAGCACTTATTGCTCCAAAATTATTTAAATGATGTTTAAATATTTTTAGGCTCAAATTAATTTAAAATTTTACTTAAGTCCTTAGAAAAAAAATTAAATCTAACCATGTTGCTATGATTTATTTGTGATGGAGTTTTTAGGGTGTTACAAATCATACCCCCTTAAAGAGAATCTCGTCCCGAGATTCAGGAAGATTCGGTGAGCAGCTGAGGAAATTCCTTTATCAGTTCTTCTTCTCTTTCTCAAGTAGCCTCATTTTCTAAGTGATTACTCCACTGAACTTTGCACATTTTTATCACCTTGCTCCGTGTGACCCTCTGTGACTTGTCTAGGATTTTGATAGGATACTCCTTATAAGTCAAGTCATCCTTCACTTCTAAATCCTCCAATGGTAAGTGCTCCACCCTAATCTCATTTGAACACTTCTACATCTGTGACACATGGAACACATCATGAACTCCCGATAATCGAGCTGTCAATTCCAACCTGTATGCCACTTCTCCTTTTCTTTCCAATATTTTAAAAGGTCCGATAAAACAAGGTGATAGCTTCCCTCTGACATTAAACCTTCGTAATCCTCTGATAGGTGATACTCTGAGATAAGCATAATCTCCTTCCTCGAATACCACTTCTCTTCTCTTAGGATCAGTGTAACTCTTTTGGCGTGACTGTGCGGTTTTAAGATTCTCCCGAATTATCTCGACTTGTCTTTCAGCTTCTTTTATAATTTCTGGTCCAAAGAGTTGACTTTCACCTGTTTGATTCCAGTACAAGGGTGTTCTGCATTTTCTTCCGTACAAGGCTTCAGACGGTGCCATCTTGAGACTAGACTGATAACTGCTGTTGTAGGCAAATTCTGCATACGGTAAACTTTTATCCCAGCTACCTCCATGCTTTAAAGCACAAGCCCTTAACATATTCTCCAGGATTTGATTTGTCCTTTCCGTCTGTCCATCGGTCTGTGGATGATATGCTGAACTGAATTTTAACTCTGTATCCATTGACTCATGTAGTTTCTTCCAGAAATGTGATGTAAACTGAGTGCCTCGATCTGACACTATCCTTTTGGGAACTCCATGCAAACATATTATCCATGACATGTACAACTCCGCTAGTCTGGCTCCTGAGTAAGTGGTTTTAACTGGTTTAAAATGAGCAACTTTGGTTAACCTGTCCACGATAACCCATATGGAATCATAACCATCGCGTGTATGAGGTAGCCCTACAATGAAATCCATACCAATTTCTTCCCATTTCCACTCAGGTACTTTCAGTGGTTGCAGCAATCCGGCGGGTCTTTGATGTTCTGCTTTTACCCTTTGGCATATGTCACACAAAGCGACATGAGCTGCGACATCTCTTTTCATTCCGTACCACCAGTATTTCTGTTTTAAATCTTGGTACATCTTGGTGCTACCAGGGTGTATAGAGTATGCTGAATCATGAGCTTCTTTTAATATGATCTCACGAAGACTATCAATTTCTGGCACACATATCCTCTTCCTGAACCATATGGTTCCCTGATCATCCCTCCTAAAATCTGAATCCTTTCCTGAATCAATCAATTCTCCAAACTCTTTAATCTTTTCGTCTGTCAACTGCCCTTTCCTGATCTCTTGTTCCAGTGTTGATTCGACTTCTAAAGTCATAGATTCATTCTGGGCAACAATCCCTAAGTTGAGCCGTGTCATTTCCCAACACAACTCTTGTGGTGTCAATCGTGCTATGAGCAACACAAGCCTCAGATGCTCTTCTTGTTCTTCCTCACTCTGAGAAAATATCAGAATGTCGTCAATGAACACCACTACGAACTTGTCCAAATAATCCATGAACACCTTGTTCATCAAATACATGAAGTATGCTGGTGCATTTGTCAATCCGAATGGCATGACTGTGAACTCATACAGTCCATATCTGGAAGTGAAAGCTGTCTTAGGAATATCCTCTGGTCGGATCTTGTAACGCCCGCGTTTAATCTCTGGGAAAATCACCTAATTAAACCGCCCGGTAAAAGTTTCAAATCGTTTTACCGCCCGAGCTCCTCTCCCGCCGAATCCTTTTCGCCTGTCGTTTTCTTTCTCCCCTCCCCCCTCCCTATCCGCATCGCATCACTGCCATCCTTTCCGTCCCGTCCCGCGTCGTCCGCCCTTGGGTCGACCGCCGGGCCACCCACCCTTGGCCGACCGCCGTCGACCGCCCGCCGCGAATCCCGCCGACCCCTCCCCTTTTCCCTCTCTCCCTCTCCCTTTTTCCTTCTTTTCTTTTCTCTTTTCTCCTTTTTCCCTTTTTCCCTCTCTTTCCCTCCCTCCTCTGTTTCCTCTGCTCTTCCTCCCCGACACCGCCGCGGCCGCCCTGCTCTGCCCCACTTCCCGCTCCGATCACCGCCGGCCACCCTCTCTCTCTGCTCAGCGCGTCGTCGCCACCACGCGCCACCGCTCAACACGCGCACGCACGCCACGCCACCGCGCGCGTGCACGCCGCGGCCACGCCATCGCCGCCACTGCCGCTGCTGCGCCGACCACTGGCACCGCCGTGCCGCCCACCACTGCGGCCCCGCACTCGCCGTCCTCGTGCCCACAGCCGAGCCGGCACATTGCCGTGCCGCCCACCGCCTGGCCGCCTGCTCGCACGCCACCGCGCAAGCGCACGCCCCGACCACCGCTGCCCCGCCGTGCCGACCGCGCGCACGCGCCGACCGCCGCTAGAAGCTCACCGCGCGCGTGCACGCTACCGAGGGCCCCGCCGCTGTCCTATCGCCGCACGCACGCCGCCTCCCGACGAGCACAGCGCCGCCGTACTAACAGTCGCCGGCCGCCTTTAATTTTCGTCCGCCGGCCGCCGCAACCGCCCGCCGAACCCCTCCATCGTCGGCCCACCTCCTCGCCGCTCGTCCCCGTCTATAAATAGGCCCGTCGGCTTCCTCTTCACCACCACCCGCTCGCTCACCTCCCAGCTCGCCACCACGACCGACGCAGCACCATTGCCGCCGTGGTCCGCCACCGCCACCGCCCCGGGCTCACGTGGGCAGCCCACCACAGGCCACTCCAAGCCAAGCCGACCGCACCTTGAGCTTCCCCTCCACTCCCTGCAGCTCACCCACCCCTCAATCACCCTCCTCCGCCACCGCAGCGCCGCCGCCCACGCTCGCCATTGCCGCCGCCGCCACTGCTCTCGTGGGCCGCCCTCCACCCTTCACCTCCGGCCGTGGTAAGCCCACAGGTGGACTCGCCATACCTCGCTCGTCCTTTTCCCCCTGCTCCCGATCACCGCCGCCGCCTCAAACGCCGGCGATTGGGCCGAACAGTATCGCCGCCGCCGTTTCCCCCCCCCTGGCACTGTTCCGCGGTGAAGAAAGAGCACTTTACCCATAACCCCCTGGCATTCTTCATTTTCGAACCCGCAGCCCAAACTTAAAACTCTCTCTCTCTCTGACACGTTTACACAAAGCCCCCTGAACTTTTAACAAATTAACCCGCAGTCCACAGCACTATTCCCCCTCTCTCTGTTATATTCACCAGAGGCCCCTGAGCTTTCCCATATTTACAAACAGGTCCTTTTCCTTTTTAAACAGCCCCTAAAACTCCCCTGAACCCGTCATTCCATGCGCCAAATTAATCCCGTTCGACCCCAAACTCCACCACAATATCCACCAATATATTTCCGCCAAATCCGACCAGTCCATACTCAAAATAATCATGCTATCATCAGTCGCTCTCTTTTTCCGTTCCTTCTTTCCGAGCTCAGTAAAAGCTTTTTCTTTTATTTATTGGGTGTTTGTTGTGTGTGCCGTAGACTCCGCTGTGAGCGAGGAAGGACCCGAGGAGGAACAAGTCTACGAGCAGGAGTTTGGAGACCAAGACCCCGGGCAGGAATCCCCCGAGGGTTGGGAGAACGGCAAGTGCAATCCCACCCTTTGATGCATACTGATGTCCCAGTTTTTATAAACACAACCCATGGCCTGTTTTATAAAACTTGCATGATTTTACTGCTAAACCTGGTTGGATAGCCATACCTTGATTGTTATGACTGAGCCCTTGACAACCCAGATTAATGTTTAAATATGACAATGTTCTGTTTAAATATTGGTCACTGCTAGAAATGCTTAGGAACTTTTACTATTTTACCCCCATAACAAATATTTGGTGTTTACAAAAGCAACCGTGTGCGTACTTTGAAATAAAAGAGGTGATTTGTGTAAATAAAATGAGTACCCGTGTGGGATGAGACAGACGGTATTTCTTGTGTGAAATGCCGAGGTGTGCTCTAACCTCTGTGGTTGAGCATGGTGGGAGTTGTCTATCCTGTCACAAGTTTTGGGATGATGTTGATGTGTCATCTAGCCTAACCCATTTTTCTGTACACCCACTCGACCGTTGTATGTGGCAACGGCCTAGCATAAACCCCACTAGTTGAGCTGCTGGTTATGTGGTGTGCTGGTGAGCAACAGAGGGCCATGGAGCCGGGGATACGGTCTATGTGAGGTATGCCCCTGGTTAGAACCTCGTTGGTAGGTTGCTAACCCCTGGTCGCGTCTGCGGTAACTTGTCAGTTTAGCTATGGTGGGTAATGGCTTTGATAGGAGCTGCACTGGCACTAAGGTGTTCTTGTTGTGGTAGCCTTCTTGTGGTTGTGTACACCTCTGCAGAGTTAAAACCTATCCGGATAGCCGTGTCCACGGTATTGGGCGAGTTACGGCTTGGTCACTTCACTAGTCCCCTGTTTTGGTGTAAGGAAAATGTTGGCATGTGAATGAGCTGAGAAATGTTTTGACTTGGGCTACGACAGATGGGAAATCTGGTAGCAACAAAATCTTGTACAAAGAAAAATGTTACATTTACTGTTCCTTTCAAAAATAATATTTGTGAAAACCCGTTGCGAAAACCAACCCTTGCAGGTGTAATAAAATTTGCTTTGCTGCTAAATAAACCACAAGCCTTCCTTGTTTCAATACTTGCATACTTCTGCTATACCCCTCCGTGGTTGTGGTTGCGCTTGCTGAGTACGTATGTACTCACCCTTGCTTAATCTGTGCAGAGGCAGACCCGGACTTTGTGCCTGAGGATCTCGTCTAGTGGGGTTCGTTCTGCACCCAACCTTTGCCTGTGTGTTAGGGCCACCCGCTGGAAGCCGCATGCGTTGTCACTCTGATGAAGACCTCTATGTTATCAACCTTTTTATCTGGAGCTTAGTAGTAGTTCTGTTTGTCGTGGCCCTGCAATGCCACCGTCTCCCGTAATGTTGTCTTTGTACTGAACTATCTGTTGTAATAATGTGAACCAGCATCCTGGGACTGGTATTTGTATCACATTCAGTTCTCTCTCTCGAGGGGACGCTTCAGGTGGTATCAGAGCCGATAGGTTGGCCGTAGGACGCACCCTTAGGATCTTGACCCTACCTAGTCTTCTCTCACCAGTTTGTTCTTGCCTAATCCTTTCCCCCACACAAGTACTCACCGACGGCTTTTTGACTTGTTCCAGATGACCCAGTCGGCTGACGAGGGTTGGGGCGAAGGAGTCTGCCCCGCAGAACCTGGCCTCCCCAAGTTGCTGCTGCTCAGCCTGGAGCACGTTGGAGTCACAGAGACCCCCGAGTACTTTTACCGGGAATGCACCACCAATGGTACCCGTCGGTGCCGGATGTTCATCTTTGTGGGGAGAAGCTCGCTGTACAAGGAAGTAGCGCCTTGGTTTGTTCACGCCACCGGCTACGACCGTCCTAATGCCTACCGCAAAGCCGCAAGAAGAGCCTTGATGTGCCTCCGCGAGCTCTACAGGCAGTACCTCGTGGGAACAGCACTAGGATTTACCCCACCCCTGGAAAGTGGAGGACGCGAATGGATTACCCAGATGAGGAGCCTTGGAAGAGATGAAGATATGGAGGACACGGTATCCCACATGTCCATTTACCTCACTGGCTTGGACAGGCTGTACCGAGAGACATCGGGACAGCTGAGGCACCAGATCCGCAGAGCCGAGAAGGCAGAGAAGGAACTAGAAGAGGTAAAGAGAGAGCTAGGAGAAACAAAGGAAGAACTGGAGGTACAGAAGGTGACGGCCACACAGGCTGTCAGTTCTCTAGCCACTCACCAGACTAGATGCCAGGCCTACTATGAGTATTTGGATAACCTGGAAGCGTATAGGAGAGAAAGAGGGTTGTTGGAAGATGAACCTGAGATGACTCATATGGACGCAGGCACTCAGACCGAAGAAGAAGTGCCAGAATACCAGCTCCCTCTGAAGAAGCGCCGAGCCTATCTGGAGTAGATTAGCGCGTAGTCTAGCCCTTCCTAGAGTAGAGTCTGATGTACCCAGTAGCACTACCAGCTTAGCCTCAATGTATCCATTATCTATGTACCCCCACCATGTTATGCAATAAAGATCGACTTTCATCCTGCATCTGTTCAGTTTCGTTTTCCCCTGGTTTCAGATGGCGGAACAAGGATGGACCCAGGGAGTTTGCCCAGTCACACCGGGCTTCGCTAGCCTGTTGATCCCCGCGCTGGAACGCCTCGGTGTACCAGAACGCCCGAGGTACTACAGCAGGGAGTATGAGCACCATGGGACTCAACGCTGCAGAGTGGTCATTGTTGTCGCCAAGAGTGACCTCCACCCTGTCGAGGCATGGCGTACGACCGCCACAGGATTCAGGCACCAGGACACCTACCCCTTGGCACTCAGGAAAGCCCTCCGCTTCATGTGCGGAATCTTTGAAAGGCACCTGGTCCCCACCCCAATGAGATACTTTCCGCCGATTGTCAGAAGTGCAGTCTGGCAAGCCCGCATAAGGAACTTGGAACAGCGCCGTCAGGAGGAGCCCCTGTTGCACCAAGTGGTCACCTATCTCAATTCCTTGGACCAACTCTTTGACGAGCAGGCCGAGCGCCTGAGAGAACAGACCGCCCGGGCCGAACAAGCAGAATTCTCGGTCCGCATGCACCAGGTCCAGGTGGCCCAAGCCGAAGCAAGAGCCGCTGCTGCCATCAGCAACGAGGCAGTCGCCCAAGAAAGCCTCAGGCAGGCTCGGGACCTGCGTATCCAGGACTGGACTAGAAGTGGAACGCCTGTTCCGGCAATTGGAGAACCCCATGTCCTACTTGGGACACCGATCATGGCATGGGGAGAACTTGTGGGAAACCCACTGGCACTGTCGGGAACTCCGGCAGAATCGCCGCTCGCTGAAGAAGGACCGTCCGAGCCGCCTCGGGAGAATGGGGCCTTGACCGAGGCTGAGCAGGATCGACTTGCACCGCCAGAGGAGAGCTCGCCCCGCGAGTAAGCCAGAGTCAAGCGCTCAGATGGGAATGAAGCCAGCTTGGTCCGAAAAACCCTTGTACCCTTAGCAGTAGTTTCCCTACCCGGTCTTGCGCCCCGCCTTGAAGTGCGAGCCTTGTTGTACCCTCCCCCAAGTGTTGTAACCTTCAGCTGTTGGAATGGAACCTTGTGTGTTTGTGTGTTAGCTTGTGTGTTGTCCTGTCTTTTGAAAACGCGAACTAATCAACTTAAACATCACTTAACCCTATCTCACGAAGGCCTTGCTCATCCTGCAGATGGTGAACACTCGTGCTAGCGCCTCTCAGAGACGCGCCCCTCTTGCTGGAGGAGAGCAACCAGAAGGGAGGAGAGAGAATCCTGAGAATCAGGAAGTGGATCAGCAGGATCCTATGGGAGAGAACCAGCCCGAAGGACAAGCGCCTGTAAGAGGCGGACCAGAAGCAAGCCATCCCAGGAGTCAGAATGAGGGATCTTTTGTTATGCCTCCACTCCCACCAGATTTCAACCTGGCACAAGCCTTGTACCACCACACCCTGTTCATGCAAAATGTATGGAATGCCAGCCGCCGTCAGGAGACAGCCCGCAGACCCAGTGCGGGTGATCAGTTGACCAATTTTCTGAGAACCAGGCCGCCCACCTTTGGAGGGTCCAGCAACCCCTTGGAAGCAGATGACTGGCTGAGAACCATCAAGAGAAAGCTGGAACCGTTTGGTTGTGGAGACCGTGACAAAGTTCTTCTGACCTCCCACCAGCTCACTGGGACTGCCTTAGCTTGGTGGGATGCTTACTGTGCAGCTTCCCCAAACGAGTCTGCCATTACTTGGAAAGAGTTTGAAGAAGAGTTCCGTCGCTACCACATTCCCGATGCCACCATGAGACGCAAGGCTGATGAGTTCCGTGCACTGAAGCAAGGGAACAAGACCGTGGAAGAGTACACCCACGAGTTCACTGAGCTAGCCCGTTATGCACCTGATGAAGTGAAGACGGATGCAAAGAGGCAGGATGCTTTCATCAGAGGTCTACACCCAGATCTTCGAGCCCTGATAGTCACCCACAGTTTCCCTGACTTCAACACACTGATGAACAAAGCCATTGTCACAGAAAGGGCCAGAATGGAGGCAAGGCAGGAGAACAAGCGCAAGTTCTTGGAAAGCAAGAACCGTCAGATGGACCGCTCGCAGAAACCCCGGAGCTCCGGTTATGCTGCACCCAGACCCCAGGCTCCAGTGCAGTATAGGACCCAGTTTCAGGCCACAAGCTCCCAGGCTCCCAATAACCAGTTCAAGAGCCAGACCGCTTCGAAGCCGCCACAGAGCAAAGTCAGTCAGGCCACAGCCAGCAACAGCAATGCGAGAGCCTGCTTCAACTGCCGTGAGACCGGGCATTACATCGCAGATTGCCCGTATCCTAGAAGCAAGCCTGCGGTATCAGTCTACTCCAACTCGGTGAATGGACCCAAGCCACCAGTGTCTGGAGCCAACCGTGTGCCCGTCCGCAGCACCAACACCGGCAGCAACAACAACAACAACCCCCAGCAGTCGTATGGACGAGCCCGCGTCAACCACATCGACGCGCAGGAAGCTCAAGGGGCACAAGGAGTAGTACTCGGTGAGTACCTAGTCAGTTCAGCTTTGGCAACAATATTATTTGATTCTGGAGCATCGCATTCTTTCATATCATCAAGTTTTGTGGAAAAGCACAAAATACCTACAGTACTACTTAAGACACCCCTACTAACCCGAACACCTGGAGGTGATATTAAATGCCAATTAGGTTGTTCGCGAGTACGGATCCTTTTAAGTGGGGTAGAGTTTCTAGCAGACTTAGTGGTACTAGAATCCAAAGGAATAGATGTGATCCTTGGAATGGATTGGTTGGGCAAACACAATGGTCTCATAGGTTGTGCTGACAAAGTAGTGCACCTAACCAACCCAGATGGAATACAAGTAGCCTGCCACACCAAAGGAAATGGACCAGATCCTATGATTTTTAGTATGGAAACAAAAACCATAGAAGAAGTCCCGGTAATCAGAGAGTATCCTGATGTTTTCCCGGAAGTTCTACCCGGAATGCCGCCGGATAGGGACATAGAATTTGCTATTGAACTAGTCCCTGGCACCTCTCCTATAGCCAAGAGACCCTATAGGATGGCAGCCTCAGAGTTAGCAGAGTTGAAGAAACAACTGGAAGAGTTGCAGCAGATGGGATTTATCAGGCCCAGTACGTCCCCTTGGGGAGCCCCGGTACTCTTTGTAAGAAAGAAAGATGGAAGCATGAGGTTGTGCATCGACTATCGTGCACTAAATGATGTCACTATCAAGAATAAATACCCACTCCCCAGAATCGATGATCTTTTTGATCAGCTGAAAGGAGCCAAGTACTTTTCCAAGATTGACTTAAGGACCGGTTATCACCAACTGAAAATTAAGGGGAGTGACACCTCAACGACCGCATTTGTCACCCGTTATGGACAGTATGAGTTCACAGTGATGCCATTTGGACTCACCAATGCACCGGCGTACTTCATGAACCTTATGAACAAGGTATTTATGGATGAGTTGGACAAGTTTGTCGTAGTCTTTATTGACGACATACTCATCTACTCCCAGAGTGCCGAAGAGCATGAGCAACACTTGCGGGTAGTGTTGGAAAAGTTGAGAGCACACCAGCTCTATGCCAAGTTCAGCAAGTGTGAATTTTGGCTGGAAAAAGTAGCTTTCCTTGGCCACATTTTGACCGCTGAAGGAGTAGCAGTAGACCCAGAGAAGGTAGAAGCAGTCTCGAACTGGCAACAACCAACCAATGTGAGTGAGATCAGAAGTTTTCTGGGTTTAGCTGGATATTACCGGAGGTTTATTGAAGGATTTTCCAAGATAGCTAGACCCATGACAGAACTGCTCAAAAAGGAGAAGAAGTTTGTTTGGACCGAGTCTTGTGAAAAGAGCTTCCAAGAGCTGAAGAAAAGATTGACTGCAGCCCCAGTTCTGACCCTACCGGATATCCACAGAGATTTTGTGGTTTACTGCGACGCATCCCGCCAAGGATTAGGGTGTGTCCTTATGCAAGATGGAAAAGTTGTAGCATATGCCTCCCGACAACTTAGACCTCATGAGCAGAATTACCCAACGCATGATTTGGAATTTGCAGCCGTAGTGCACGCACTCAAAATCTGGAGACACTACCTAATTGGGAACAAGTGTGAAATATACACGGATCATAAGAGCTTAAAGTATATTTTCACCCAACCAGATCTGAATCTCAGACAGAGAAGATGGTTAGAATTGGTTAAGGATTATAATGTGGAAATTCATTACCACCCTGGCAAGGCCAATGTAGTGGCAGATGCCCTAAGTCGGAAATCTTACAGACCTAGGAGTGCCCACCTGCAAGAGGAAATGGCACGGTTAAATGTACACATTGTTCCCCAGAGATCTAGCCACCAACTGACGATCCAGTCCACTCTGGAGGATCGGATCAGAGAAGCCCAGGGCATAGACAAGGATTTAGTACAGATCTGCAAGCATACCGGAGAAAATAAGGCACCAGACTTTAGAGTCGACAGTAAAGGAACGCTGTGGTATAAGGACAGGATTTGTGTGCCTAAGGAAGGAGATTTTAGACAGATAATCATGGGCGAGGCTCACAACTCGCCATATTCCATTCACCCAGGATCCACCAAAATGTATTTGGATTTAAGGCAGAACTATTGGTGGAAAGGAATGAAAGCTGACATAGCCCAGTTCGTCGCTCAGTGTGATACCTGCCAAAGGGTTAAAGCAGAACACCAGAAGCCGGCAGGATTATTACAACCCTTGCCTATCCCAGTTTGGAAGTGGGATGAGATTGGAATGGACTTTGTGGTAGGACTACCCAGAACACAGAAGGGACATGATTCTATATGGGTAATAGTGGACCGACTCACTAAAGTCGCTCACTTTTTACCTGTACGGACGAATTATGGTGGAGAAAAACTAGCCAAGCTCTACGTGGAAAACATAGTGAAGTTGCATGGAGTACCCAGTAGGATTGTTTCGGACCGAGGGACCCAGTTCACCTCGAGATTTTGGAAAAGTTTGCACAAAGCTATGGGCACCAAGTTGGATTTTAGCTCCGCGTATCACCCTCAGACCGATGGCCAGACTGAAAGAGTAAATCAGATCATGGAGGATATGCTGAGAGCATGTGTCCTTACCTATGGTAAAGATTGGGAACAGAGTTTACCCTATGCAGAATTTTCTTACAACAATGGTTACCAAGCAAGTTTAGGTATGTCCCCGTTTGAAGCTCTCTACGGGAGAAAGTGCCGAACTCCTTTAATGTGGTCAGAAGTAGGAGAGCGTACACTAGTGGGACCCGCGCTCATAAAAGAAGCCGAAGAGAAAGTAGCCGAAATCAGGGAGAAGTTGAAAGCAGCCCAGTCCAGACAGAAAAGCTACGCAGACAAGAAGAGACGAGAGCTGGAATTTAATCCAAGAGATTTTGTTTATCTCAAGGTTTCACCCATCCGTGGAACCCGTAGATTCCAAGTACATGGAAAATTAGCCCCTCGGTATATCGGACCATACCCAGTGCGAAAGAAAGTTGGAAAAGTAGCCTACCGTTTGGAGTTACCCGAAGCAATGTCAGATATACATCCGGTATTCCATGTATCCCAGTTGAGAAAATGTCTGAGAGTACCTGAAGAAGAACACGTACCGGAGGAAGAGATAGACCTGCAGACAGATCTGCGATATCAGGAGGTACCAGTCAAAATTTTGGACACCGTCACTAAGAGAACCAGAAACTCCGAAGTGCGAATATGCAGAGTACAATGGAGTAGACACAGTGTAAAGGAAGCTACGTGGGAAAGAGAAGATGCCCTGAAGAAAGAGTTCCCCCACCTTTTTAGGAGCCAGCCGAATCTCGAGGACGAGATTCCTTTAAGTGGGGTAGGTTTGTAACGCCCGCGTTTAATCTCTGGGAAAATCACCTAATTAAACCGCCCGGTAAAAGTTTCAAATCGTTTTACCGCCCGAGCTCCTCTCCCGCCGAATCCTTTTCGCCTGTCGTTTTCTTTCTCCCCTCCCCCCTCCCTATCCGCATCGCATCACTGCCATCCTTTCCGTCCCGTCCCGCGTCGTCCGCCCTTGGGTCGACCGCCGGGCCACCCACCCTTGGCCGACCGCCGTCGACCGCCCGCCGCGAATCCCGCCGACCCCTCCCCTTTTCCCTCTCTCCCTCTCCCTTTTTCCTTCTTTTCTTTTCTCTTTTCTCCTTTTTCCCTTTTTCCCTCTCTTTCCCTCCCTCCTCTGTTTCCTCTGCTCTTCCTCCCCGACACCGCCGCGGCCGCCCTGCTCTGCCCCACTTCCCGCTCCGATCACCGCCGGCCACCCTCTCTCTCTGCTCAGCGCGTCGTCGCCACCACGCGCCACCGCTCAACACGCGCACGCACGCCACGCCACCGCGCGCGTGCACGCCGCGGCCACGCCATCGCCGCCACTGCCGCTGCTGCGCCGACCACTGGCACCGCCGTGCCGCCCACCACTGCGGCCCCGCACTCGCCGTCCTCGTGCCCACAGCCGAGCCGGCACATTGCCGTGCCGCCCACCGCCTGGCCGCCTGCTCGCACGCCACCGCGCAAGCGCACGCCCCGACCACCGCTGCCCCGCCGTGCCGACCGCGCGCACGCGCCGACCGCCGCTAGAAGCTCACCGCGCGCGTGCACGCTACCGAGGGCCCCGCCGCTGTCCTATCGCCGCACGCACGCCGCCTCCCGACGAGCACAGCGCCGCCGTACTAACAGTCGCCGGCCGCCTTTAATTTTCGTCCGCCGGCCGCCGCAACCGCCCGCCGAACCCCTCCATCGTCGGCCCACCTCCTCGCCGCTCGTCCCCGTCTATAAATAGGCCCGTCGGCTTCCTCTTCACCACCACCCGCTCGCTCACCTCCCAGCTCGCCACCACGACCGACGCAGCACCATTGCCGCCGTGCTCCGCCACCGCCACCGCCCCGGGCTCACGTGGGCAGCCCACCACAGGCCACTCCAAGCCAAGCCGACCGCACCTTGAGCTTCCCCTCCACTCCCTGCAGCTCACCCACCCCTCAATCACCCTCCTCCGCCACCGCAGCGCCGCCGCCCACGCTCGCCATTGCCGCCGCCGCCACTGCTCTCGTGGGCCGCCCTCCACCCTTCACCTCCGGCCGTGGTAAGCCCACAGGTGGACTCGCCATACCTCGCTCGTCCTTTTCCCCCTGCTCCCGATCACCGCCGCCGCCTCAAACGCCGGCGATTGGGCCGAACAGTATCGCCGCCGCCGTTTCCCCCCCCCTGGCACTGTTCCGCGGTGAAGAAAGAGCACTTTACCCATAACCCCCTGGCATTCTTCATTTTCGAACCCGCAGCCCAAACTTAAAACTCTCTCTCTCTCTGACACGTTTACACAAAGCCCCCTGAACTTTTAACAAATTAACCCGCAGTCCACAGCACTATTCCCCCTCTCTCTGTTATATTCACCAGAGGCCCCTGAGCTTTCCCATATTTACAAACAGGTCCTTTTCCTTTTTAAACAGCCCCTAAAACTCCCCTGAACCCGTCATTCCATGCGCCAAATTAATCCCGTTCGACCCCAAACTCCACCACAATATCCACCAATATATTTCCGCCAAATCCGACCAGTCCATACTCAAAATAATCATGCTATCATCAGTCGCTCTCTTTTTCCGTTCCTTCTTTCCGAGCTCAGTAAAAGCTTTTTCTTTTATTTATTGGGTGTTTGTTGTGTGTGCCGTAGACTCCGCTGTGAGCGAGGAAGGACCCGAGGAGGAACAAGTCTACGAGCAGGAGTTTGGAGACCAAGACCCCGGGCAGGAATCCCCCGAGGGTTGGGAGAACGGCAAGTGCAATCCCACCCTTTGATGCATACTGATGTCCCAGTTTTTATAAACACAACCCATGGCCTGTTTTATAAAACTTGCATGATTTTACTGCTAAACCTGGTTGGATAGCCATACCTTGATTGTTATGACTGAGCCCTTGACAACCCAGATTAATGTTTAAATATGACAATGTTCTGTTTAAATATTGGTCACTGCTAGAAATGCTTAGGAACTTTTACTATTTTACCCCCATAACAAATATTTGGTGTTTACAAAAGCAACCGTGTGCGTACTTTGAAATAAAAGAGGTGATTTGTGTAAATAAAATGAGTACCCGTGTGGGATGAGACAGACGGTATTTCTTGTGTGAAATGCCGAGGTGTGCTCTAACCTCTGTGGTTGAGCATGGTGGGAGTTGTCTATCCTGTCACAAGTTTTGGGATGATGTTGATGTGTCATCTAGCCTAACCCATTTTTCTGTACACCCACTCGACCGTTGTATGTGGCAACGGCCTAGCATAA
The DNA here is from genome assembly GCA_033239725.1 of Echinochloa phyllopogon. NCBI lineage: Eukaryota > Viridiplantae > Streptophyta > Magnoliopsida > Poales > Poaceae > Echinochloa > Echinochloa phyllopogon. The sequence goes on along the minus strand of BTCW01000003.1, from coordinate 14,700,168 downwards.
ACCCCACTAGTTGAGCTGCTGGTTATGTGGTGTGCTGGTGAGCAACAGAGGGCCATGGAGCCGGGGATACGGTCTATGTGAGGTATGCCCCTGGTTAGAACCTCGTTGGTAGGTTGCTAACCCCTGGTCGCGTCTGCGGTAACTTGTCAGTTTAGCTATGGTGGGTAATGGCTTTGATAGGAGCTGCACTGGCACTAAGGTGTTCTTGTTGTGGTAGCCTTCTTGTGGTTGTGTACACCTCTGCAGAGTTAAAACCTATCCGGATAGCCGTGTCCACGGTATTGGGCGAGTTACGGCTTGGTCACTTCACTAGTCCCCTGTTTTGGTGTAAGGAAAATGTTGGCATGTGAATGAGCTGAGAAATGTTTTGACTTGGGCTACGACAGATGGGAAATCTGGTAGCAACAAAATCTTGTACAAAGAAAAATGTTACATTTACTGTTCCTTTCAAAAATAATATTTGTGAAAACCCGTTGCGAAAACCAACCCTTGCAGGTGTAATAAAATTTGCTTTGCTGCTAAATAAACCACAAGCCTTCCTTGTTTCAATACTTGCATACTTCTGCTATACCCCTCCGTGGTTGTGGTTGCGCTTGCTGAGTACGTATGTACTCACCCTTGCTTAATCTGTGCAGAGGCAGACCCGGACTTTGTGCCTGAGGATCTCGTCTAGTGGGGTTCGTTCTGCACCCAACCTTTGCCTGTGTGTTAGGGCCACCCGCTGGAAGCCGCATGCGTTGTCACTCTGATGAAGACCTCTATGTTATCAACCTTTTTATCTGGAGCTTAGTAGTAGTTCTGTTTGTCGTGGCCCTGCAATGCCACCGTCTCCCGTAATGTTGTCTTTGTACTGAACTATCTGTTGTAATAATGTGAACCAGCATCCTGGGACTGGTATTTGTATCACATTCAGTTCTCTCTCTCGAGGGGACGCTTCAGATCTTCAACTGGTGATAGCCTGATCGTAGATCTATCTTTGAGAACACTTTTGCACCTCTCATCTGATCAAACAGATCCTCAATCCTAGGTAACGGATACTTGTTCTTGATGGTCACATCGTTAATTGATCGATAGTCTATGCATAATCTCCGAGAACCATCTTTCTTATCCGCGAAGAGAGTAGGGGCTCCCCATGGTGACGAACTAGGGCGGATAAATCCCTTACTTATTAATTCTTCTATTTGTTTCTTTAGTTCAACCAAATCTTTAACATCCATTCTATAAGGCCTCTTAGATATAGGAGCAGTACCGGGTAAAAGTTCAATACTAAATTCAATATCTCGGTCAGGTGGCATACCTGGTAAGTCATCTGGAAATACATCCGGATATTCATTCACTACTCTGACATCTTCCAGTGTCTTGCCTTCCATAGAATTTACTGTCGCACCTTCTGTTAGTGAGAGAGTTGCCACATATTCAATTCTGTCTCCCTGAGGGCTGGTTAAGAGTACTGACTTCTTACGGCACTGAATAGATCCATCCCACTGGTGTAACCAATCCATTCCCAGAATTATATCGATTCCCCATGATTTCAATACTACCAAATCGGCTGGGAAATCTACTCCCATGATTTTAAGAGTTACTTGTGGACAGAATAAATTGGCTTGCATCTCTCCGCCTGGAGTACTAACTAGTAATTGCTTTTTCATAGCTCTCATGGTCATGCCATGTTTTGCCACAAATTGTTCAGTAATAAATGAATGCGTTGCTCCAGAATCGAATAAAATTGTTGCAGGTATGGAATTGGCAAGGAACGTACCAAGTACAACTCCTGGGGCTTCTTGGGCCTGTTCCGCGGTCACATGATTCACTCTTCCACGAACAAAATTCCGCTAAGCCCTGTTGCCTTGTGCACTTGAGTTTCCTGGACGAACTTGTGATGAAGGTTTCTCAGTTCTCTGTTCGTTGCCTCTCTGTGGAGTATGCATTCCACGCTGAGGACAGCTGTTAGCATAGTGTCCCAATTCTCCACATTTGAAACAACCATTTGGTGGCACTGGAGCATTGTTCCTCACTGGAGCGCCTGTGGCATTGCTTGGGCGGTGAGTAGCCGTGTTGTTGCTTGGCCGATTCTGTTGCTGATTCGGCGTTCGTGGTGATTGCTGGTTGAAGCGCTGTGGCTGCTGAAACGAGCGTTGCAGCTGCATGTTCTGCGAGTAACCTCCATACTGTCCACCTGAGCGGAAGTGAGAACCCTGCGGAGAGTTGTAGCGGGGGCGAGTGTTGCTGCTAGATTGTCCTTGAGATTGGAACTTGCGTTTGTGTTCTCCAATCTCCTTGCGCTTGCTTTCCAAGCCAATAGCCTTATTCAGAAGAATCTGAAAGTCAGGAAAGATATGACTTTGCAGTTGATAATTGAGTGGCTCTATGAGACCATCTAGGAATCGCTCCTGTCTCTTGGCATCAGTGTTGACTTCTTCTGGTGCATAGCGAGACAACTGGGTGAATTTATCCAGGTACTCGCTGACTGACATGTTTCCTTGCTTCAGTGCGAGGAACTCCTTCTGTTTAAGCTTCATAACTCCAGAGGGAATGTGGTAAACTCTGAAGCTATCCCTGAACTCTTGCTAGGTGATGGTCTGTGGTGCGGCATGTGCAGCAGTGTACGCATCCCACCAGTCAGCTGCTGGTCCTTCAAGTCTGCCTGCAGCGTATAGCACCATCTCACGATCGGTGCATTGTGTCATCTCCAGCTTCCTGGTGACAACTTTTAGCCAGTCATCAGCATCCAAAGGATCTGATGAGTGAGAGTAAGTGGGCGGACGGTGGCTCATGAACTCCTTGTGCTTGTCTCTGGGCGGTAGTGGTGCTGGTGCTGGTTGTGGTGGCTGATTTTGCTGTGCTTGCAAGTTCTGTACTGTTGCTGTGAGAGTCTGCAACAGGTGAGTTTGGGCAGCCAGAAACTGTTGCATAGCCGGATCCATTGGTGGGTTTGGTGGGGGAGGTGGTGCTTGATTTTGCTGATTGGCGATGTGGGCTCGTATCACTGGTGGAATATCTTGTCCTCCTCCTGACCTGGTGTTTACCATCTGATTGTTAGGGAAAGATTTTTTTCAGATAAGGACTGAACAGATTAAGATGAGTGAGATAAAGCATAAGGGGGCTAAGATTAATTAATTAAACTAATTATTTTTATTAATGCAGTTGTGGCCATCACTCTACAAAAGCATTCATTCATTACAAAAACAAAACCAAACATGTTTTCAACCATCAACAATTATTACAACGCATCATCCTCGCAGGAACGGAATTATTAACAAAAGAAAAAGGTAGACATCTAAGACTCCTAGCCAAGACTGGTGGTAGCTCCTGGGGTGCCGTAGCGAAGCTTCTTGCGCGGTGGAGACGACATGGTGTAGTGTTGTGCCATCTCCTCTGGGGGTGCCTGCCCCGCAAGCTGCGCCTCAAGCTGCGCGATCTTGGCCTGAGCGTCCTGGAGCTTCCCGTGCAGTCCCTCGATCTCGGAGGTGGCTCCCTCCAGGTCGGTGTTGAGCGCAGCCGTGACTCGAGCAAGGATGTCCACTCGGTCGTCTCCTGTCTGAGAAGCTGGTACCACAGTGTCCTCGGTACCAACAGGTCGGCTGGGTATGTGGCGGAAGTCGGAGTAGTGCAGCTGGTCGCGGAAACGGTAGCTGTAGGAGTAAAGTGCCCTCCTGGCAGCGTCGTTGATGGCGGTGTCCTCGGTGGAGAAGGGAACACAACTGTAGTGCGTTGAACGGATCCTCCATCCGGAAGCCTCTGGCTGAGGTACCCGGATGTGTACCTGAGCTGTGTAGTAGTCCTCCAGGCCGGGCTCCTCAAAGTGCTCGACCACATACTGAGGCTTTAGAGTGAACTCTAAAAACCCCAGTAACTCCTCCAGCAGTCTGCAGAACTGCCCGGTCCCACCCAACGAGGCGTGTAGGTGGTACTCCGGACCACGCTGGCGAGGCTCCCCTGGATCCTCCTCGCCGTCGTTGTTGTCGTTGTCCTGGTCCTCATCCTCCACGTCGGTGTCATCCCCGTCACTAGGCTCCTCCTCGTCGCTGTCGTCCCCAGAGTCGTCTGGGTCTCGACCAGTAGCGTCAGGTGCAGCGTCGCCGGCAGCAGGAGCAGCTGGTGGAATCACCATGTCTCCGTCGGCGTCCACCTCAAGCACAGTGCCGTCGAAGAGCTGAGGTGGCTCCTCCTCCTGTGCCTTTGCCTGTGCCTCAGGCTGTACCTGTACCAGGGCTTCCTCAGCCGGTGCCTCCTCGGGATGCTGGGGAACTGACGGTCCGGCTGGGCGTGAACCTCCGGTGACAGCACGAGCAGTCTGATACTCACGAACCATCTGATAAAGGCAAAAAGTTTTGACTCAATATAGAATAAATCAAAATGATGAGATCTTTTAACAAAGAACAATATAAATTAGATTTTTATGCGAAAATAGGGTAATTTTGAAAGATGACATGACTTTCTAGATGTTGGGTCCTTAATTTCCGACCAGTTCTAACTTAAGGCTGCGTCCTACAGTCAAAACGGCTCTGATACCACTCTGTCACACCCGATTTTTGAGGAAAAACCAAGTGCGTCTCATATGTGCGCCAGGATCATGTTTACACACATATGATAGACAAAAGAGTGTAATATCAAAACACAATATTCTAAAGTATAAGGGATTTATTATAATATTCATATTACACTCTCGAGAGACACGAATGTCTTTATCGTAGAACAAGCGATAGCTAAACGAGGTGTCTTCAACTTCCATCTTCCACAGGCATCTTGACTGGGGGAAACGCAAGCCTCAGAACTCGTCGTAGTCGCTGTAGTATTCTTCTCCATTTCCTTCGTCTGAAAATGCAATGTGGCAAGCGTGAGTAGACCTAACTAGGTACTCAGCAAGCGGGGTGAAAATGCAAGGCCACAAGGATAGGCTATGGTTCACAACAGTGAGCTTTTTAGAGTTGATCAAGTTTTATTAGCAATTTCCTATTTACTAGATGTAAGTTTATACCAACCCACTTAAGCATTTAAAAAAACATCTTATTCCAAAACCCACGAGTAAAACCACGATTTAGATTCCATCTTTAAGTTCAATTATCATGGTAGGGTCCAAGCCGCTCTTGACCGTGAGCACGACTGATATATCAGTTTTACACTCTGCAGAGGTTGCACACTTTCACCATAGCTCGTGTTCCCCATGTTGCCCGGGTTAGCTAGACCCTTAAACACTTCCGAGGTGAGTGGCTAGGGTCCATTACGAAGCCTTTACAAAGGTGTGCAAAAGACCAACGGCCCGCAAAGTTACAGACTAGGGCGGTCCACAAACCTCCCTAATGGTCAGCACCTTAGCCAAGGCTGCTACCCCAAGAGGACCGGGCTGTGACCCCTGCAACCCCAATCCCCCTCTGCTCCTCGTGGTCGGATAGGGCCGTCAGTGCGATCACACGCCATGTTCCGATTAAAGAAAAGTTCTCTTGTATTAACCATCGTTTCACCAACAGAGTTGCCATGATCAACATTCTATAAAGATTCAGTTTTAACCATTCCCATAGTATAGCAACGCTAAGCATAACTAACCCAAAACATTTTTTTTAAATCAGGGTTGATACAAGGGATCATGGTAAAAGACTAGGTAAATCCTTAAAAAGGTATTCCCATCATATTAATGCAATTAAAGTAAATTTTAGTTGTCATGCAATTGTTTAGGATAAAAAAAGAATATGCGGGGAGGGCCACTTGCCTTGGTCTACAAAAAGATCTTCTTCCTCAAAAAGTTGTTGTTGATCCGCGTCGACGGGCGGCTCGGTTGCAACTGGCATGAGATCTACGATTAAAACATACAACAATAAGAAAAAACAGTACATCAAACATCTTTAACAGACTAAAACAAGCGTCTAAAAGTAACAAGCTCGAAAAGACGAACGCTTGGACACCAAGAACGCTAAAAACGGAGCTAAGACGAAAAAGATATGGCTAAAACAAGGTTTAGGGACTTGCTGACAAGAAAACTAAGCTTACAGGGGCTAAACTGAAAGAAACCAGGGACTAGAACGCAAATACGCATTAAACCCGAGGTCTAACGCATAAAAAGCAGGAGCTGGGCTTCGGGACACAAAAACAGAGAAACTCAGGGGGTTTTCTGTAAAAACCAGGACCTAAATCTAATTATTTTTGAACTAGACAGGACGGCGGGTTGATTAAGGAAAAGCTAGGGTCTCTTTTGCAAAAAGGCTAGGGTTGACCGGTACGTGGTTGGATTGACTCGGGTCAGATTTAATTTGGGCCGTTGATCTCGCGATGGACGGCTGGCAGAGAAGGGGGGCAGTCGGGCGGCGGCGGGACGTCGGCGCGCGGCGGCGAGTTCGCCGTAGTTCAACTCGAACTCGGGGTCTCAGCTACGGATTCGAGTGCGGGAAGGTGCTGGGTGTAGCTGGTGGGCTAGCGAACATGTTTAGGGGGTTGATGCTGAGGTTTGCACACCAAGGGCGGCAGGCGACGGCGAACAGCGGCGGGACGCGGCGGTGCCGAGGCGGCGCGTCGCCGGAGCGAGGCAAGGGGCTAGCTGGGGTTCTCGGGAGGATACTGTCTAGGCACCTACGGTTACAAAGCGGCTAGGCGAACACGATCAGGGGCTCTAGGCGGCGCTTGGCGCGGTAGCGGCGGCGGGCGACGAGAGACCGCGGCGGGCCACTCGGGCGAAAGCAGACGAGCGCCTAAGCTAACTAGACAGAGAACAAAAAGAGGACAGGGAGCTTCGTTACCTCCTCGGGAAGCAACTGGTGTGGTCGGGAGGGACGGTGCGGCGTCGGGGCGGCGGATCGACGGCGCGGCGGAGCTCCGGTGCGGCGGACGGCGCGAATTGGTGTAGGGGCGTGGCTGTGTGAGAGGCGAGCGAACGAAGAGGGGTTCTTGGTGGCTCGGTCGATGTTTTTATAGAGCGGAGGGAGGGGAAGGATGGGTCGGTGCCGAGGGGAAGGGAGAGGCCGGCCATCAATGACGCACGGCGGTGGGGAGAGTTCGGTGGGAGAGCGTTTCGGGAAGGGGGAGCGGAGTGATGGTGGAGTGGCGGTTACAGTAGCTCGGTGAGAGAGGAAAGGGAAGGGCGAGGGAGAGGGAGCGACGCGGGGCGCCAAGAGGTCGAGCGATGCGGTCGGGGCGGTGGCACGGTCGGAGGTGGAAGGAGGAGCCGGCGGTCGGGGCCCACATGCCAGCGACGCGGGAGAGGGGGGAGAGGAAGTTTGGGCCGCGGAAGAAAACTAGAAAAGGAAAAAAAAGGAAGGGGAGCGGGCTGGGCCGAGGAAAAGAGTTTAGGGACGGTTTCTGAACTTTTTCATGGTTTTGAAATTCTCACACAAATCAAACAAAAGACATGCAATTTAAATACGATGCACAAGCACTTATTGCTCCAAAATTATTTAAATGATGTTTAAATATTTTTAGGCTCAAATTAATTTAAAATTTTAATTAAGTCCTTAGAAAAAAATTAAATCTAACCATGTTGCTATGATTTATTTGTGATGGAGTTTTTAGTGTGTTACACTTGAAAAGCTTGCCCGTTCCGTGCTCGAACATTACTACGAGGCCGGCCACCGAGCCATCGCACCGCCCCCAACCACGTACAGCTCACCCCCGGATGGGTTCGTCGGCTTGCTCTCGCCGGAGCCGCATGCTGTAGGCCAGTAGCGGTGCTGCCCTGAGCTGCCAACTTTCCATGCATGATCCGGAAACGAGCTGGGCGGCAGAGCTGGGGTCGCAAGGCGCTCGCGTATCTTGTCGCTGCACGGCGCTACTGGTTGCGATACGACAGCCACCAAACCGAGACGGGATCGAGCGGGAAAAGGAAAATGCCTGGTTTTGTGGTCTAGTACATCTACTTGATATAATGATATGACACTACTACACTAGACTACACATTACCACGAGACTACGGGGGTGACGAGACCCAGCCAGTGCCGTCGCTCTCGCTCGGGTTAGCCTGCCGTGCGCCACGGACAGGAGAAATAGGTGCGCGTACGTGCCAGATCTTCCCTGAAGAATCCCTGCCGGAAGCCGCAGAGAAACCCTGGCGCCGCCTTCCCGGAACCTTTCGCCCAGCTGCTGCGAGGAACCTGCCACCATGTACGGCGCCCCTCGTCGTCGCCACATACCTACAGGGGACTCGAAGATCACTAGCTCTCTCCCTCCATGCATGACAAGCAAGCTTGCCCGGCCCAGCCGCAGACGACGAATCTTCAGGGGAAACACACACTGCACGCTGTAGCAGGGTAGCACACTAGCACGCCACATTCAGCGATGACAGATCAGAGGGCAGCCAAGGACCTAGTTTGATCCACGTACATCACGCTACGAATGGGAATGGGGAACTCGAGGACTGAATTCTGAAAGCAAAAGCAATTCTCTCTAGAAAAGAAAGACCGGCGACCGGGATTAACAGCCAGAGAGCACTGGGCAAGCAACACAAGCTAGAGCCCGCTTGCGGCTTGTCTGAACATGCATGGCACTGCCACTACCATTACCAACTTACCATTACCATTGATGGGATCGTCATCATCAGTGCCTGAAAATTCTGACGCGTGTCTGTTCGCTCTTCGTTTTGCTGCTGCAGGAACCGGAGGCCGTGCGTCAGGAGGCAGGTGCGGGTGAGCTCGTTGCAGGACATGGCGCCCCTGGACGACGGCCTCAGCTGGAGGAAGTACGGCCAGAAGGACATCCTCGGCGCCAAGTATCCCAGGTCAGCTCCTCGCGCGCGCGCACTGTGACGAACCGGATTCTCACCGACGAGAACCCGACTCCCTGTACCATTGAGATAGTCCCAGGAATAGCAGCTATCTCGTACAGAACTCATCTCAGTCGAATATCACATCCATACAACGATAAAAGATTCATTACATGACTCATATAAAGACAAAGCGTCTGGTACAAGCCCTCTGGGCTAAATCGACAATAAGAAACATCTGCGCAGCGGTAGCTAGAACAACTGGGTCCACTCCTCCACAGGCATCCTTGAGCGTAGCGCACACCCTTCAGTCGTACCACCCGTCCTGGTTGAACTCGTGGTCGGGGTCTTCACCTGAGAACCCAAAGTCTGTCCCCAAGGAAATGGGACAGGTCCACGTCACCAACCATAATATGATGCAAGCTTTAAAGGTGGCCTATTCTAAGGATATAGAAATAACAAGGTTTGAGCCAGGGTTTCTTATGCAAGCAGCAGCATTAACCCAATTTCATCTCATCACCAACTCCTGCTCACCCTCAAACACCTCCACACCCCAAAGCCAACCATCAGCCTCACATTTTCCCATCGGGCTCGTCCTGCCACGGCAGGTTCCCGCAAATCATTATCCACCAACACCTTTCACTCGCTAGTCGACTCGGTGAGCTCCCTCCCCACCTCGTCTCAACAGCCTCAGCTGGACCAATCTCTCATAACCCGAATCAAGGATGAGGTAAGAAAGCAGATTCCCATGCTAGCCGGGGCTTCTCAGAAATGGGTCGTCCGTAACCGTGGACACGGCTATACGTATAGTTTACACTCTGCAGAGGTGGCACTCCAGGAATCCATCCGGGCTGCAAGGCTAGTCCGCAACCAACCTGAGACGCAGCCCACAGCAAAGACCCTAAACAGTAACGGCGCCAATCCTGTCTCCCTGGGCTCGGGAAACATCCGATCTAACATCTGCCCCAGGGTCGTGAAACCTTCCCACCGGGGCCAGTCGGGGGCCGTGGTAAATCAGGGAGATTACGCCGCAACGAATCCCCCCTACACATATCAAACTCGATTCTCCTACAGTCTCGGCGCCGCACTAGAGTAGGCTTGCTGGAACCCTCCCCATACTGGGTAGATGGTGAGCACGGTAATTCCCAAGTCCAAAGTGGGGGCACGACTCGGTCCTTAATTGTTCGGTAAAGCGAGTATCCGCAACACAAGCGATCCGCCGCAACGGTCCGCAATCGGCACCCATAACAGGTATTGCCGCCCAAACTCCTCAGGTACTCACCGAGTACCAATCCCCAAGTAACCAGTAACCATGTACCCGCAACAGGTACCCCATAGGGACTGCCCGAGTGCAGCCCCTTAGCACCTCGATCAACGATCGAGTTGTTATTTACTCGCTTACACCGCCTAGCTGCACTACTCCTCCCAAACCACCCACAACTCACGCCAAGAGGATCAATCACAACCGTCCCAACACATGCATAGCATAGCATATTTATAAAGTGAGTAGTAGGTAGCAAGGTAACAGGATAATAACAAAGGCAGTGCAGGTTTATCATGCGCGTAAAGTAAAGCGCTAGCATACTAGTTTGCATGTCTAATAGGTATTTCAGAGATGGTCGGGCGTGAACCTGGGCAAAGGTCTTCGTCCTCGTCGAAGCAGTTGTTGTAGTAGTCCGGCTCCTCCTGACTCTCCGGAGCTCCTAGGGGCGCGGAAAGAAAATAAGACGCGGCTACTAGCAAAGAAATACTAAGACAGCGACGAAAGAAGACTCAAATAACACCAAACTCTACACTAACGCGTAGGTCATGATTTTAGAAAAATATAGAAACTGGTTTCATATTTTTCTGAGCTACGGTTGATTTATTATTAATTTTCGAAGTTTAAATCATTTTCTAAAAATATTAAATAATTTCCGAAAAAGAAAACAGACAAATAATTAGCCTGCTGACGTCAGCATGACGTCATGCTGACGTCAGCAGTGGGGTCCGCCTAGGATGACGTCAGCAGTGGGCCCTGCTGACGTCAGCGTTGACCGGTCAACGGTCAACGGGGTCAACGGTCAACGGTCAGCGGGTCAACTCTGGTCAGTGGGCCCCATGTGTCAGTGACTCGCAGAGTATGACAGGTGGGTCCCATACGTCAGCGCTGTTAAAAGAAAAAGAAAAAGAATAAACGATGGCTGGGCTGGAATTGGGCCGAAAGCGATTGGGCCGGAAAAGTTCAAGGGGGTTAAACAGACTTAAACTGCGAGCATTCGGCCCACGAAGGGGCGGCTGCTGGATCGGGTCTGGTGGACAGAGTCCACGGTGCACCGTGAGATGGGTTCACGTGAGCCGGGTGCATGGGATCTAGGTGTGGCCGAACCGGGATCTTCTGTGCATGGTTGTGTGTGATGCTGGTGTGGTCCACGGTGTGGCTTGGCCTCGGCGCGACGCGACGCGCGCGCGGCACGCTCCAGAACGCGTCGGCGGCGAAGCTCGACGGCGGATCCGGCCGGGGATGGCTCGGCTGGGCTCAAGAATGGTCGGAACAGCACGGCTAGGGTTCGGCGGTCACGGTCGGGGTGAAAAGGGGCTCGGTTAGGGTTTGGCTTGGGCTCTCGACGTGCGACGGCGATGGCACGGCCATGAACGCCGGCGAGCACGACGGCGGCACGGGATTTTGGCGAAAAAGTGCACGGAAAGGGTTAGCTTGCGCGCTCGTGGTCTCCAGCGACTGCTGGGGCACGACTAGGTGCACACGCGCGGGCACGTGGTCGCCCACGGCCGCGCGTGGCCTCGGCGTTCGCGCGCGGGGCGAGCAGAGCTCGGCCGCGGCGGCCTCGGCTGCGGGAAACAAGCGACGGCGGTTTGCAAGGGGTTTAGCGGCTTAGGTTCCTGCAGAAGAAACGCACAGCTCGAAGGCTGGCACACAGGGGCTTGGCTTGGCACGGCGAGCACGCGTGGCGGCGCTCCGCCGGAAACAGAGAAGAAACAAGGGGTCGATGACGACAGCTCACCACGGGCCTTGTAGACGTACGCTGCAGCTCGGGGAAGACTCGGCGTGGCTCGGCGATGCTCGTGCGCGCCCTCTAGTCCCTGGTCCGGCTCCCCTTTGACAGCTCCACGAGCGGCGGCGAAGGCTTCGGCGGCGGCGCTGCGGGGAAGAGGCCTCGGCTTCTCTTCTCTCCCTCTTCTCCTCCTCAGACCCTCCCCTGGTTCTCCTCCTCCCTCTCCCCCACTCGAATTGGATCTAGGAAACCCCATTGGGGCGGCGCGGCTTGGGGAAGAAGATGGCCGGCGGCGGGTTTTATAGGCGCTAGGGCTAGGGTTTGGCGGGCACGGACGGCGAGATGGAGAGCTCGAGCAGCTGCGGACACGCGGCGCAATCGCGACGGGCCGCACAGCTCGGGTGGTTGGAGTCACGGGCGCTCGGCCGCGGGAGAGAGAGGGAGCACGGCGAGGAAGATGACGCGGGGAGGAAGGAGATGGCTGACAGGCGGGGTCCGGCGGTCAGTGAGAGAGAGAAGGACGCGGAGTCGACGCGGCGGGGAGCTAGGCCGAGCTGGGCCGAAAGGCCGGCTGGGTTGCTTGGGTTGCTGGCTCGGGGAAAAGAGTTCAGGGGCGAAAGTTAGACTTTTGGTTCGGGAAAACGGCCCACGAGCAGGAATAGGTTTTGGAAATTAGTTTAGTCAATTAGAGTTTGAATTCAAATCTAGAATTTGAATTCAAACCAACCAAAAATCCAAATAAATCCAAATCACACTATTTTATCCTTAGCACTTCAAATTGATTTTAAATTTGAATTTAAATTGCCTAAGAATTTAGGGAGCAATTAGAAGACACTCTTATATGTTGGTTTGCATGCACATAATTCCACCAAAAATTTTTAAATTCGAATTTTTGCACTCAACAAAACCTATAGGAATTTCAGGGTTGTTACAGTCTCCCCCCCTCACAAGAATCTCGTCCTCGAGATTTGTGATTACCTATGGTTTAAACAAGTGGGGGTATTTCTCCTTCAGCACTGACTCCTTTTCCCAAGTGGCTTCCCTTTCTGAGTGATTGCTCCACTGTACTTTGCAAAACGGGATAGCGGTGCTTATGGTCTCTTTGACTGCTCTGTCTAGTATCCTCTCTGGGTACTCCAGGTACTCCAAGGTGTCTTGTAGGTCTAGTGCTTCTGTTTTGATCCCATGTTCTGGTACTCTCAGACACTTTCTCAGCTGAGATACATGGAACACTGGGTGTACTCCCGCTAGTTCCTCTGGTAGGTCTAGCTTGTAGGCTAGCTTTCCTACTCTCTCTAGTATCTGGTATGGTCCAACAAATCGGGGTGCTAGCTTTCCTTTCACTTGGAATCTCTTATGCCCTCTGAGGGGTGACACTTTCAGATAGACGAAGTCTCCTACTTCGAACTCCAGATCTCGTCTCCTTTTATCTGCATAGCTCTTTTGTCGGCTCTGAGCTGCCTTCAGGTGCTCTCGGATCTTGGCCACATTTTCTTCTGCCTCTACAATCATGTCAGGTCCAAAGAATGTTCGTTCTCCCACCTCTGACCACATTAGAGGTGTTCTGCATTTTCTGCCATATAATGCTTCAAAGGGTGACATCTGCAGGCTGGCCTGGTAGCTGTTGTTGTAGGAGAATTCTGCATAAGATAGACTCTTCTCCCAGTCTGTGCTGTATGCTAGAACACAAGCCCTTAACAAATCTTCGAGAACTTGGTTCACTCTTTCGGTCTGCCCATCTGTTTGGGGGTGGTAAGCTGTGCTATACTCCAAGGTTGTTCCGATGGCTTGATATAGGCTTTGCCAGAATTGAGCTGTGAATTGGGGTCCTCTGTCTGACACAATGCTTTTTGGTGCCCCATGCAGCTTGAGAATGTTGTCTATGTATAACTCTGCTAGTTTGCTTACTGAGTGTGTGCTTTTGACTGGTATAAAGTGAGCTACTTTCGTCAGTCGATCAACTATGACCCAAATGACATCATTTCCTTTCTGAGTGCGGGGTAGGCCAACTACGAAGTCCATGTTGATGTCTTCCCACTTCCACATTGGAATTTCCAGTGGTTTCAGTAATCCTGCTGGTCTTTGATGTTCTGCTTTGATTCTTCGACAAGAGTCGCACTTGGCTACATACTCTGCTATGTCCTCTCTCATTTTCTTCCACCAGAACTTATCCTTCAGATCCTGATACATCTTAGTGCATCCTGGGTGTATTGAGTACTTGGACTCGTGAGCTTCTGAGAGAATTGTTCTCCTGATTTCATCGTCCTGTGGTACACAGATACGGTCTTTCAGCCATACTGTCCCTGCTTCATCTATCCTGAAGTCCGGTGCTACTCCTCGTTGGATATCCTCTTTTACTTCTTGGATTTCTGGGCACTTCCCTTGTGCCTCTTTGATTCGGTCTCCTAGGTTGTACTTCACTCTCATTTCCTGGGGTTTCCCTTCTTTCACTAGCTCGAGTTTCAGCATGTACAACTCTTTCGCTAGCTCTGGCTGACTTTCTTCTATCATCAAGTTGTTGCAATAACTCTTTCGACTTAAGGCATCTTCCACGACATTAGCTTTGCCAGGATGGTAGTGTATCTCCAAATCGTAATCTTTGATCAGTTCTAACCATCTTCTTTGCCTCATGTTCAGTTCGGATTGGGTGAAGAAATACTTCAAACTTTTGTGATCTGTGTAGATATCGCACTTGTTGCCAATCAGATAGTGCCTCCAGATCTTCAATGCATGTACCACTGCTGCCAGTTCCAAGTCGTGCGTGGGGTAGTTTTCCTCATGCTTCCTCAGCTGCCTCGATGCATAGGCAACAACCTTGCCCTCTTGCATCAGAACACATCCCAAACCTTGTCTTGAAGCATCGCAATAGACTACGAAATCTTTGCGAATATCTGGCAGGGTCAATACTGGGGTTGTAGTGAGTTTGTGCTTGAGTTCTTGGAAACTTCTTTCACACTTGTCCGTCCACTCGAATGGGACATTGCTCTTGAGTAGTTCGGTCATTGGCTTGGCAATCTTGGAGAAGTTCTCAATGAATCTTCTATAGTATCCTGCCAATCCCAGAAAGCTTCGGATCTCCGTAACACTCTTCGGCTGCTTCCATTCTGCTACTGCCTCAATCTTTTCTGGGTCGACTGCTACGCCCTCAGCTGTCAACACGTGACCCAAAAAGGCTACTTTCTCTAACCAAAATTCACATTTGCTGAACTTTCCGTAGAGTTGATGATGCCTCAGCCTCTCTAGTACAATCCTCAGATGTTTCTCATGTTCTTCGGCTGTTTCTGAGTAAACTAGTATGTCATCAATGAACACCACTACGAACTTGTCTAGTTCCTCCATGAATACCTTGTTCATCATGTTCATGAAGTAAGCAGGTGCGTTGGTCAATCCAAAGGACACAACGGTGAACTCGTACTGTCCGTACCGTGTCACAAAAGCTGTCTTGGGAATGTCACCTTCCCTAATCTTCATTTGGTGGTATCCCGATCTCAGATCAATCTTACTGAAGTACTTGGCTTTCTTCAACTGATCTAGCAAGTCATCAATTCGAGGTAATGGGTACTTGTTCTTGATCGTCACTGCGTTCAGGGATCGATAGTCCACGCACATGCGCATTGACCCATCTTTCTTCTTTACAAACAACACTGGCGATCCCCATGGGGATGCACTTGGTCGAATCACACCACTTTCAAGCATCTCTTTCAGCTGCTTCTTGAGCTCTTCCAGCTCTTCCACTGACATTCTGTACGGCCTCTTAGCAATAGGCCCTGTGCCTGGTTGTAGTTCGATTATGAACTCTACGTCTCGGTCTGGTGGTAGTCCTGGTAGTTCCTCGGGAAACACGTCCGGGTACTCACATACTACAGGTACTTCTTCGATCGTCTGTTCCTCAATGGAGTATACCAACTGTCTCAGAATACATGTTCTGGATCTCTTCCCTGTTCTTTTTCTTTGTGGTTCCGCTGTTACTTTGACTCCGCTAGGGTGTGTCAACTCAACTGTTCTGGGTGAGCAACTGATTATTCCTTTGTGCTCTGTAAGCCAATCCATTCCCAGTATCACGTCAATTCCATCCGATTCCAGGACTGTCAGGTTTCCTTCGAACTCATGGCCTCCTATCATCAGTCTAACTGCGGGGCACTCTAAAGTGCACCTAAGCTCTCCTAAGGGAGAAGTAGTGACTATAGGTCTAGCTTTAGGTATTGTCGGGGGTAACTGCTCTCTCACAAACTTTGTCGAGATATAAGATCCAGTTGCTCCAGAGTCAAACAATATCAAAGCTGGAATGCCATTTACTAAAAACTCACCGAGCACAACGTCGGGAGCGTCTTCGGCTTCTTCCTGTCAAGTGGTTGAGGCGTCCCCTCTGCACTGAAGTTGGCTGCCTGTCTTGTCCTCCAGGTGCCGGTGCCTTGGCTGGGGTTTGTTTGTTCTTCTTTTCTGGACAGTCAAAGGACTTGTGACCGGGCTTCCCAAGAGCAAAACAGACCACTGTGGTCCCTCCACCAATTCTGGGTGTGTTGTTCGGCTTCCAGTTGGGGTTTCCCTGACTTGAGTAGCTGTTGTTTCTGTTACCAAAGCTGTTGTAGTTGTTACCTCTGCTGCCAAAACTGTGGTTGTTACTGCCTCGGTTACCCTGGTAACTGTTTCTGTTGAACCCTGAGCTTCCTTGGCTGTTGCTCTGCTGAAAGCTTCTCCTGAGCATGTTGCTCTGGCCACTCCTCGGCCTCTGACTTAGTCTGTGGTTGTGCAACTGTTCAGCCTTTCTTTTCTTCTCTCTCCAAGTGTCTTCAAGACCCACTCTTTCCTTCTCAACTGCGATAGCCCTGTCAATCAGCTCTCTTAGTGACCTGTGTGAACTTGCTGCGAGTGCTGTCCTCAGACCTCTGTGCAAACCACGCTGGAACCAAAACTGCTTCTTTTTCTCAGTGTTGACGTCTTCAGGAGCGTACCTTGACATCTTAGCAAAGTGTCGAGCGTACTCAGCTACAGACAAACTTCCTTGGGTCATTGTCCTGAATTCCATTGCTTTATGCACCATGACTTGTTCTGGTATGTGGTACTCCTTGAAAGCTTCACAAAACTCTTGCCAGGTGATCTGAGCTGGGTTTGCGTGAGAGTCACAGTAGCTCTCCCACCACGCTTTTGCTGCTCCTTCAAGTTGGTGCGCCGCAAGGGCCACACATTCCTCTTCAGTGTAGTCTGTCAGGTCCAGCTTTGTCTCGATGGTACGCAACCAGTCGTGTGCATCGAGTGGTTCGTCCGAGTAGTCGAAGGTGGGTGCTTTCAGCCTGATGAACCTTTCAATCTTCCTTTGTAGGTCTTCCTCACGGTGTCCCTGACGGTTCTGGTTCTGATTCCCCTGCATCTGTTGCATAGCTTGCATCATCTGTGTGTTGGCCTGTGCCATCTGTTGCATCAGCTGTGTTTGAGTAGTCATCACTTCTGCCAAGTTAGGCGGTGGCGGTGGTTGCTGGTTATTCTGCTGGTTCTGCTGAGGTTCCACTGCTGGTTCTTCCATTTCCACCTCTTGTTCTTCTCCTGGTGCGTTGTTCTCGGGCTGGAGCACGCCTGCTGCGCGTCCACGACCTCTGCCTCCAACTGCAACTGTCACTCTTCCGCGACCACGACCTCTGGCACGTCCTCTGCCTCTATCTGCCATTGCTGCCTCTTCTTGCTCAGTTTCCTCAAAACGTGCAAGCAGTCGGTTGGATCTTCGGATCGACATCTTGCTGTATTTTTTCATAAAGCAGATTTAGTGGCGGTCGGTACGGGTTAGGTTAGCGTAACTAGAGTAGGAGCTGCACACATGAAATAGACTCAACACTAAAGTACACTCAAGATGAACATCAATAAAACTGCAAGAACAGCCAAAAAGATCGATCACTCATTACAGCATTACACCCTAGACATGTGTACTATCCCGAGGCCAGCTCCTGAAACTTTGAGAATTAGTACATCTAAGCGAATGCTACATCGTGGCTGAGCCAAAAGGGTGGTCATGATTTACTAAGTCTAAACATCTACTCATGAAGATAGATACAACTCTCATCATCTGCTGACATTTGCTGATACTGTCTACTGCATCTGTCTTATACTGCTGAAAGTGCTTGTGAGGCGCGCTGCCAACCTCACAGCCTCAGCCTCTGTCTGCTGCTTGATCACTGCCTGTTGTCTTGGTGGGTGTCCGTGAGGCGCGCTGCCAACCTCACTATGTCTGTCTCAGGTTCTGTCAACTGCTTCTCCAAGTGTGCCAGTTCTTGTCTCAGTCTTGTCATCTCGGGAGTGAAGGTTCGAGCCTCAGGTGGTGGTATTGGCTCAACTCGGCTTGGTGAAACTCTGTAGTTCTCTGTCCTGGGTTCAACTCTACGTTCTTCTGGTAGTCCTTGGTTCACTGCGATCATTTCTGCCACTCTTTTCCTGTCTGATCTTACCCAACTACTAAGGGTCCTTCGAGCTTCATCCTTTGCCATAATCTGTTGAAGACTCAGGTACTTCATCAGCTGGTAGTTTCGTCCACTCTTCTCTTTGTAGCTATCCACCTCTTCTTGAAGTTCTGAGTTGAGACTGTCCAACCAGTATACTTCTTCCTTCAGACCTTCTATCTCTTCTTCCTTGGCTGCTAGTTCCTTGTCTTTTTCTGTGAGCTGATCTTCCAGGCGAACATCTCGAGCATGGTGAGTTGCTCGGATCAGTCCTGCCAACTGCCTGTTGTTTCGAGCTTCGTAGTTCAAGATTCTGACTTCCCTTGTTTTAGCTCTGAGTTGCTCCTCAAGTAAGGCGATCCTGTTGTCCTTCTCCATCAGCTGGAGGTCTTGCTTCCATACCCTCTCTTTCAGCTTGGCAACTTTCTCTTCCAAGCCAATGTTCAAGTACTCCTGCTCAATCATGCACTGAACTGAGGTCCGCAGAGTCACGTTCCGCTCTCGGTCTGCTGCGTGAGCCTGCAAGCTGACTGCGTCTCTGTCCGTCGGATCTTCAAGAGCTCGCGGTAGGTACCGGAAACGAGTGTGGCTGAGCTGACTCCGGTACACAAGTGTGGCAAGTCGGAGTATCCTCATAGCTATAGTCTGCACTGCCCGACTGAAAGTGCTCTCGCTGGTAGCTGCTCGTAGCATCAGTGACCTTGGTCGTCCAGGGATATTGGGTACAACCATCTGCAACCGGGTGTGTACTCCTTCTCCAGGTCCGTAGGTCCATCCCTCGTAGAAGACACTGTCCACATCTATTCCCACTGTACGCACCACTTCCCTCAGTAACACTGCCAAATCTCCACAGTCTGCTCCTGTGGTCCTGATCTCTCGTCGTTTATCTGCCGATCTTCCTTCCATCTGCCAGACAGTTAGTGGGTTGTTAGTAAGTTAGCATGTTAGTAAGGTAAGGTAAGGGTAAAAGTTTTGTAAATAGATGGGATGTACTTATATAGTTTTCAAATAGTCCAAGGGGTTTCATATAGAATAGAGGACTCAGTTAGAGCTTCTGTCCTAAGTTTCCATTCTAAGGGTTACGCGCTACGGTCAAGTATGGCTCTGATACCAACTGTGACGAACCGGATTCTCACCGACGAGAACCCGACTCCCTGTACCATTGAGATAGTCCCAGGAATAGCAGCTATCTCGTACAGAACTCATCTCAGTCGAATATCACATCCATACAACGATAAAAGATTCATTACATGACTCATATAAAGACAAAGCGTCTGGTACAAGCCCTCTGGGCTAAATCGACAATAAGAAACATCTGCGCAGCGGTAGCTAGAACAACTGGGTCCACTCCTCCACAGGCATCCTTGAGCGTAGCGCACACCCTTCAGTCGTACCACCCGTCCTGGTTGAACTCGTGGTCGGGGTCTTCACCTGAGAACCCAAAGTCTGTCCCCAAGGAAATGGGACAGGTCCACGTCACCAACCATAATATGATGCAAGCTTTAAAGGTGGCCTATTCTAAGGATATAGAAATAACAAGGTTTGAGCCAGGGTTTCTTATGCAAGCAGCAGCATTAACCCAATTTCATCTCATCACCAACTCCTGCTCACCCTCAAACACCTCCACACCCCAAAGCCAACCATCAGCCTCACATTTTCCCATCGGGCTCGTCCTGCCACGGCAGGTTCCCGCAAATCATTATCCACCAACACCTTTCACTCGCTAGTCGACTCGGTGAGCTCCCTTCCCACCTCGTCTCAACAGCCTCAGCTGGACCAATCTCTCATAACCCGAATCAAGGATGAGGTAAGAAAGCAGATTCCCATGCTAGCCGGGGCTTCTCAGAAATGGGTCGTCCGTAACCGTGGACACGGCTATACGTATAGTTTACACTCTGCAGAGGTGGCACTCCAGGAATCCATCCGGGCTGCAAGGCTAGTCCGCAACCAACCTGAGACGCAGCCCACAGCAAAGACCCTAAACAGTAACGGCGCCAATCCTGTCTCCCTGGGCTCGGGAAACATCCGATCTAACATCTGCCCCAGGGTCGTGAAACCTTCCCACCGGGGCCAGTCGGGGGCCGTGGTAAATCAGGGAGATTACGCCGCAACGAATCCCCCCTACACATATCAAACTCGATTCTCCTACAGTCTCGGCGCCGCACTAGAGTAGGCTTGCTGGAACCCTCCCCATACTGGGTAGATGGTGAGCACGGTAATTCCCAAGTCCAAAGTGGGGGCACGACTCGGTCCTTAATTGTTCGGTAAAGCGAGTATCCGCAACACAAGCGATCCGCCGCAACGGTCCGCAATCGGCACCCATAACAGGTATTGCCGCCCAAACTCCTCAGGTACTCACCGAGTACCAATCCCCAAGTAACCAGTAACCATGTACCCGCAACAGGTACCCCATAGGGACTGCCCGAGTGCAGCCCCTTAGCACCTCGATCAACGATCGAGTTGTTATTTACTCGCTTACACCGCCTAGCTGCACTACTCCTCCCAAACCACCCACAACTCACGCCAAGAGGATCAATCACAACCGTCCCAACACATGCATAGCATAGCATATTTATAAAGTGAGTAGTAGGTAGCAAGGTAACAGGATAATAACAAAGGCAGTGCAGGTTTATCATGCGAGTAAAGTAAAGCGCTAGCATACTAGTTTGCATGTCTAATAGGTATTTCAGAGATGGTCGGGCGTGAACCTGGGCAAAGGTCTTCGTCCTCGTCGAAGCAGTTGTTGTAGTAGTCCGGCTCCTCCTGACTCTCCGGAGCTCCTAGGGGCGCGGAAAGAAAATAAGACGCGGCTACTAGCAAAGAAATACTAAGACAGCGACGAAAGAAGACTCAAATAACACCAAACTCTACACTAACACGTAGGTCATGATTTTAGAAAAATATAGAAACTGGTTTCATATTTTTCTGAGCTACGGTTGATTTATTATTAATTTTCGAAGTTTAAATCATTTTCTGAAAATATTAAATAATTTCCGAAAAAGAAAACAGACAAATAATTAGCCTGCTGACGTCAGCATGACGTCATGCTGACGTCAGCAGTGGGGTCCGCCTAGGATGACGTCAGCAGTGGGCCCTGCTGACGTCAGCGTTGACCGGTCAACGGTCAACGGGGTCAACGGTCAACGGTCAGCGGGTCAACTCTGGTCAGTGGGCCCCATGTGTCAGTGACTCGCAGAGTATGACAGGTGGGTCCCATACGTCAGCGCTGTTAAAAGAAAAAGAAAAAGAATAAACGATGGCTGGGCTGGAATTGGGCCGAAAGCGATTGGGCCGGAAAAGTTCAAGGGGGTTAAACAGACTTAAACTGCGAGCATTCGGCCCACGAAGGGGCGGCTGCTGGATCGGGTCTGGTGGACAGAGTCCACGGTGCACCGTGAGATGGGTTCACGTGAGCCGGGTGCATGGGATCTAGGTGTGGCCGAACCGGGATCTTCTGTGCATGGCTGTGTGTGATGCTGGTGTGGTCCACGGTGTGGCTTGGCCTCGGCGCGACGCGACGCGCGCGCGGCACGCTCCAGAACGCGCCGGCGGCGAAGCTCGACGGCGGATCCGGCCGGGGATGGCTCGGCTGGGCTCAAGAATGGTCGGAACAGCACGGCTAGGGTTCGGCGGTCACGGTCGGGGTGAAAAGGGGCTCGGTTAGGGTTTGGCTTGGGCTCTCGACGTGCGACGGCGATGGCACGGCCATGAACGCCGGCGAGCACGACGGCGGCACGGGATTTTGGCGAAAAAGTGCACGGAAAGGGTTAGCTTGCGCGCTCGTGGTCTCCAGCGACTGCTGGGGCACGACTAGGTGCACACGCGCGGGCACGTGGTCGCCCACGGCCGCGCGTGGCCTCGGCGTTCGCGCGCGGGGCGAGCAGAGCTCGGCCGCGGCGGCCTCGGCTGCTGGAAACAAGCGACGGCGGTTTGCAAGGGGTTTAGCGGCTTAGGTTCCTGCAGAAGAAACACACAGCTCGAAGGCTGGCACACAGGGGCTTGGCTTGGCACGGCGAGCACGCGCGGCGGCGCTCCGCCGGAAACAGAGAAGAAACAAGGGGTCGATGACGACAGCTCACCACGGGCCTTGTAGACGTACGCTGCAGCTCGGGGAAGACTCGTCGTGGCTCGGCGATGCTCGTGCGCGCCCTCTAGTCCCTGGTCCGGCTCCCCTTCGACAGCTCCACGAGCGGCGGCGATGGCTTCGGCGGCGGCGCTGCGGGGAAGAGGCCTCGGCTTCTCTTCTCTCCCTCTTCTCCTCCTCAGACCCTCCCCTGGTTCTCCTCCTCCCTCTCCCCCACTCGAATTGGATCTAGGAAACCCCAATGGGGCGGCGCGGCTTGGGGAAGAAGATGGCCGGCGGCGGGTTTTATAGGCGCTAGGGCTAGGGTTTGGCGGGCACGGACGGCGAGATGGAGAGCTCGAGCAGCTGCGGACACGCGGCGCAATCGCGACGGGCCGCACAGCTCGGGTGGTTGGAGTCACGGGCGCTCGGCCGCGGGAGAGAGAGGGAGCGCGGCGAGGAAGATGACGCGGGGAGGAAGGAGATGGCTGACAGGCGGGGTCCGGCGGTCAGTGAGAGAGAGAAGGACGCGGAGTCGACGCGGCGGGGAGCTGGGCCGAGCTGGGCCGAAAGGCCGGCTGGGTTGCTTGGGTTGCTGGCTCGGGGAAAAGAGTTCAGGGGCGAAAGTTAGACTTTTGGTTCGGGAAAACGGCCCACGAGCAGGAATAGGTTTTGGAAATTAGTTTAGTCAATTAGAGTTTGAATTCAAATCTAGAATTTGAATTCAAACCAACCAAAAATCCAAATAAATCCAAATCACACTATTTCATCCTTAGCACTTCAAATTGATTTTAAATTTGAATTTAAATTGTCTAAGAATTTAGGGAGCAATTAGAAGACACTCTTATATGTTGGTTTGCATGCACATAATTCCACCAAAAATTTTTAAATTCGAATTTTTGCACTCAACAAAACCTATAGGAATTTCAGGGTTGTTACACCCACGTGACTAGCTGGATCACTTGTTGCCACACGCCAAGCTACTTGTTGAGCGCGCGACGCTGACACGTGCGGGGGGCGTCGTTGGCTACGGCTACGTTCTCGCAGGGCCTACTTCAGGTGCACGCACCGGAACTCGCAGGGCTGCCCGGCCACCAAGCACGTGCAGCGCGCCGGCGGCGACCCGCTGCTCTTCGACGTCGTGTACAACGGCGCGCACGCCTGCGCCCAGGCCGCGCACCCCGCCGCGGAGGAGCTGCACGCCGGCATGGAGAAGAGCTCGCCGCCGCTGGCGCTGGAAAGCGTGGGCGTTCAGGCCGGGCTAGAGCCTATGGCGCCGTGCTCCTTCGCCTCCGCGCCTCGCGCCGGCGCCGACCTCGCCGGCTGCTGCCCGCTCCCCTCGCAGACGGGCTCGGAGTGGCAGCTCAGGAGCGACGACGACGCGGCAGGCGGCCTCGGGGTTGGCATGGACTACGAGCTTCAGATCGAAGAGTTCTTCCTGGATCCTACCGATTCCTTCGATTGGGAGTAGCCAGACTTGCAGGCGGTGAATTAGGACTTGCAGGCGGCGAATTAGATGGATCAGCCGTCTGCGCAGTCAATATGTATAGCACGTACAATAGTTGTAGTGAACCTGGCCGTCAGTATTAGCTCCAGATTGTAGTTAACTTTTCTGCTACTGTCAACAACTGGCTGCTATGGCCTTGTCCAAGGCAAACCACGACTTCACAGCTTAAAGATGAACAAGGAGACAAAACTGAAAAAACACTTCACCCAATAACCAATAATCGCGTTGGACTGTTGGAGCACTTGGAATGTGAAAAGCTATCCAAATGGAAACTGTAGTAAAGTAGTACATTACACAATAGTTCATTACACAATATGACAGTGGATACTGCAACAACTCTGCAGTAACTCCAACGTTCTGGATCAGCATATGCACAAAAGAAACCTGCGAGGTTTCTATACATTCACGAGGCGTGTTTGGTTCCAGAGACTTAGTCCATATCATATCGAATGTACGGATGCTAACTAAAAGTAATAGATATAGGTTAATTATAAAACTAATTACATAAATGAGGGCTAATTCACGAGATGAATCTATTAAGCCTAATTAATCCATCATTAGCATATATTTAGCACATGTTTATTGTAGCACTATATTGTCAAATCATGGACTAATTAGGCTTGATAGATTCATCTCGCGAATTTGTCCTTAATTATGTAATGAGTTTTTTTAACTAACCTATATTTAATACTTTTAAGTAGCATTCTTACATTCGATGTCAAGTCCCTGAACCAAACATTACTAGATGCACCATCAGAGAACTGATAGAACTGCCTAGACAGAACTTTTTTCTTTACTGTCTTGAGGAGCTTCAGAAATGCCTTCCTTTGTATCCTCTTCCTCCAGCTTCCTCAACGCTCCTCTCAGCCCCAGAACAATGAATAGGTTGGTAAGAGTAAGCAGCGATTCCGCACTCCCGTGCAGCCAGTCGACATTAGACAGAGAGGTTCCATAATGAACTTTTGCTGCAATAGATATCAATGTGTCAGCAAGTACACACAGCGTGAATATCAGCAAGAACATAATGGTAATGAAAACTTTATGGTGCAATTACCATAAATCCCAGCAGGTACTGCTCCAGGGATAAAAACCGGTGCATGAAACAAAATGAAAACAATTAATGGCACTGACATAGACAGTTGCTCGGTTGTGATTGCTGCGGCTGTAGGAGCCAGCAGGCCATGATACAGTAACCGTGAGCTGCACTGCAGGCTGCGGCGCAGCAGCAGCAAGCACATCCGAGCAGGATGATAATTTTCTGCCAGACAGCTAAATAGTCAGAAACAACACATTACTAAACTCAAGAGGGCTATGCAAAGGAATTTCAGGTACACTATACTAAATTGCAAGCGTAATTGTGACCTTGAAATAAACTGGTCCATATGCATCAATCACTCAACAAATTCAGATTCAGGTTGCTTCTGCACCACATAACTTTACGTCTCTGTAGTTAAACCTCATTATAGAGCCTCTTCGCATGACTTCTCCCAGTCTAGCTATCTATTGGCATTGGGCTGATGTTTAGAAAGAGGATAATATCCAAAAATAAAGAAATCGAACATTGCTGTCCTACTTGTCCTAATACTTTTTAGAATTTTACTTGTTGCAGTACTCACTGTTTTTATTCAGTTGGTCCATACGTAAGACTATTGGTATTTCTATTTGGTTGCTGAGGTTTGCATCAATACATGTCGTTTACAAAAATCTATGGATTTTAAAGCAAATAAAATTAATATTTAGTAGCACGAATCTCCACCATCCTCAAAGGGTAAATGAAAATGACGCATATATTAATTATTTCGCTTTAAGATCGGCAAACTTTTGTAGAAGTGGTGTATTCCAGAGCAGAAGCCCACTTGTAGAAGTGATGTATTCCAGAGCAGAAGCCTATGTTATCATATATGAGCAGGGAACTCAGATGTTCACGTGCTGCTAGCTAAGCAGTTAAACATTGCATAGCCACATAATTGATTTCACAGAGTTTAATATGTACCTTCAGATTCTTCAGAAATGTACTACAGGACCATTTTTATGTGCATTTTATCTAGTGACAAGCAGTAAAATCCACCAAATTGTATGCAAGAGTTCGCTTATCCAAAATGAATCTTGTATTGTTCATTAGCACAATATTACTACTTACTAAGTTACTAGTGATCTACCAATGGCAAAAGCACAACTTCTGCATCACCATCGCCTGGCAGGAGTGGTCAGGGTGCTCCGGAACCACATAGCCTAACTATATTTTCCCGAGTGTCACATTGAAACAAGATCTGCTCCTTGGTGAAGAACAGAAGAAAGTATCGGCATGCGAAACTGGAGTAGGGAGAGAGACGGGTAAAAGTAGCGCGTACTGGTGGCGCCGACGAAGGCGAGGAGGAAGTAGAATCCGAAGAGCGTGAGGCCGGGCGCGGTCTTGGACCTTGTCATGAAGTAGAGGAAGCCCAGGTAAGGGAAGAGCGACACGGCGAAGAGCTGCGACGCCACGCTCTGGGAGTCCACCATGGTCGGCGCCCACGGGTCCACGGGCAGCAGCCCGCACCGCACCACCGCCGCCCTCCTCGGCGCCCTCCGCCTCGTGCTGCAGACGCGCATACTTCCATAGCAGATTCCTATGCTCGCCGAGGGGAGCAGCCGCGACCGCGCGCACGGGCACGGCGGCGCGCCGCAGGCGGTCGCCAGCATTTGGGCGTCGAGGAAGGATGGGTTGCCGGGGTTTTTTTTTTTAGCCTGGATGGGTTGCCGGGTTTGGGTGGCTCCCATTGCTCTCCGGGGGATGATGCGCCTAAAAGGGCCGAACGTGAAAAGTCGGGACGGGCCTTTAGCCCAGCAAAGAATATCTCCTCCTCCTTCTCTCTCAAACAAATTGGGCCGTCGGCTGGAAAAAAAGAACACGCACGCGCCACATCGCTTAATATTTAGAGAGAGCACGTGTCAAAAAAAAATATTTAGAGAGAGCAGGTTCAACACCTTCTTAAAAATTATTCAGTTCGTCGACGCACGTTTAGGATGGTGAGAATGTTCAGTTCAACACCTTCTTAAAAATTATTTATGAAAAAAATACACCTACTGCAACATCAAACCGGTTCGTTTGTCAAATCCATCGTGAAAAATATGTTTCTCTCATGCCTATGATTTTTTCTCAAAATTAGAGAAAATTATCTAAGAACAAACTAAAATGACCTAAAAAATCTATAACGGATTACGAAATGGTAGCAGGAAAGAGATACGGAACGACATGTCCACCATCACGCCCAATTGGGGTTAACTACCTTCCATAATTGGGGGTAGAAACGTGTTACTCTCACTCGCCATCTTAAGCAGACCAGATCGCCATGTTTCTTTCCTTTTCTTTGTCTTTTTTTGCGAAACCAGATCGCTATGCTTCTCATGTTGATGCGAACCAAAAAAGATGATGGCACGCCACTACCAATTTAATACCAGCTCGTCAGATGTCATCCTCGGATCGCGTCCAGTTCAGCGCCTCCAGGGTGGCAATTCATTAGCTCATCTTGGAGATTTGCTGCTTAATCTGGCGCGATCTGGCTAGCGAGCTCAATATAACAAGCTGGTATAGTACAGTACGGAGCAGTAATTGTCAGGATCATCACGCAAATACGAAATGAGAATGGAGCGGGAGAGGAGGAGAAGCAGCCGCCGCTGTCGCCGTCGCCGTCGCCGTGGGACTGCGGGAGCCCGCTGTACGACGCCTTCGAGCTCGCGTCGGTGTACCGCGTCCTCGACACGCACCTCATGGCGCTGCCGTACGCGCGGCGGGCGCCTCCCGGACGCGCGGGCGACGCGACGACGCCCCTGGCGGAGCGCGCCGCGGTGGCCGTGGCGAAGGCGAAGGCGAAGGCAGGGCGGAGCCGGCGCCGGAGGGCCGTGGCGAAGGCCGCGAGGAGGACCGGCAAGGCCGTGCTGCACTCCATCTGCAGGTCCGTCGCCGCCTGCGGCGGCCGCGGGGCGTGAGGAGCGAGGAGACGGGTGGCGTTGCACGTCGTGTTCGCGCGCGTGCTGCCACAGCCCCCGCAGCCAGGACGCACTCGTGTCGCGCTCGAGGGAGCAGTGGACGGAGCTGGGCGATTGGGCGAGCGAACTGCGCGAAATGGATTGATTTAGATCGAGATGGTTGGAGGAAACGATCGTAAGACTGTTTGATTTGTTAGCTAGAGGCTAGAGCGCAGCGCAGTTCAGAACCAAAAGAGAGAGAGGCTACTGTCAGTTTAGTAGATGTTAGATTTCCATTGCCATCGGTTCCTTTTCTTGATCCCATTTTCAGAACCCTTTCATTTTCTTCTCGCTCTCCGGACAGTTCGTTGCGATTATTGGTGAAAAGACAGGGTCCCCCTCTGCTGGTACAGCTAGCCGTGCAGGTCCGTTTCTCAAACACAGTTGAGCCGTGCAGTGCAGGTAGTCTGATGCGAAACGTTGTGTCAGGTTCACTGTTCTTGAAACCAAAAACCCCACGTCGTGCCCTGCTAATCGAGCAAACAAACCATCTAGGGGACTGAATCCGGGTCAATGATCTTGACGCCGCTCGATTGAACATTGTAGCATCCGTTGATCTGTCTATCTACCCACTTCAAGTCCTTTGTTCACCTTAGCCTTCCATTCAGTAGTTTCTTCAGACTTTCAGAAAAAGTTCAGTAGCAGTTCAGTTTTTTTTACCAAGATTACCTGAATGCCAATCCCGGTTCTAAATGAATGGCCGACGACTGACGTCATGGGATCGAGAAATGCCAGGTACATTTCAGTTTCAGGTGAACAGGGGTTGGCTGCAACGATCACAACGGCGCCGATGGAACAGGCAATGCATCCATCCATCCGTCCGTCCGTCTGCCGCTTCCATCGATCAAGTTTAGTTCCTGTTCATTTCAGCCATCCGTTCAGCAGAGTAGTTCAGGCTTCGGAGTTCAGACATCGAGCTGAGGTTCTCCCGTGCAAATGCACCATACCATCAGGCATCAGGTCCGTATTTGTTTGGCTGCCTGTCCATCTCGCCGAAGCAAATTGCATGTGCCGATCAAAGATGGGATCTGACACTGGGTTTCTTGACTTTTATTCCTCCAGATGCGCACCAGCTTTTCTAAAATGCTGCTAATCTCCATTCTCTGCCGCCAAGTTTTTTTTTTTGCTTTCCTACCACCAGCAAATGGTAGAACCGGCCCGTGAGTCTAATTTCACCTCTCTGTTTAAAAAAAAATCTATCCCTGCCTGTGACAATTGAGCTCGAAACCCTACATGATTACGCCAATCTAAACGGGGATACGGGCTTTACACATGCTGCCCACTGAGCATCTCATCTGTCACGAGCAACCTGTTGCCGATGGAGCCTAATAGTAGAAGTCAGCCAAACCACTGCACTTCTGAAAGCTTGAGGTCGCGCGACGCTAATGGCTAAAAACCTGCAAAGTCTACAAAACCCTTGCCAGCAGCGGATTTTTCACCGGCGGCAGAGTGAGAGCGTGAAACGAAGCTTTCGGTTAGGATAACGTTGCTGCTGCTGCTGCTAGCTGCTCCTATTCTCCTGACATTCCGACGATGGTTGTACCGGCCAGATTTTCGGAGGGGTTTCGTCCCGGCCGTGGAGCCCAGTTCAACCAACAAGTGTTCAGGCCACATGCCTACCACGGGGTAGTAGGAGAACGTTGCACATGACGCAGCCAGTAATCTCCATGGACCACCGCCTGCGAGGTAGCTCTCAGGAAATCAAACGAAACCAACAGACTCGACCGGGATATCGAGCTGTTAGATGGACGCATGCGGAAAATCTTCCTCTGATTTTCCGGCCCATGCTCTGCTCTGACCCTCAGCTCCTCTGCTCTTCACGCTTCTGCTCCACAGGGTGCGCACGTTTCTGAAGTCTGAACAGTGGCGCATGCGGTGAGGGGATTACAGTTCTTGCGCAACCATCTATATTAGCATATGATGTGCTATAGCAAAAGGGTAACTAACTGGTGATCACACAGACAAACAGAGCAAGCTAAAGAAGAAGGGGATACACAGGAGATGGATGCCAGACGCCACGAGTTGAACAACACTGGAATGCAGAGCTAGTATTTCATCAAATTAGTGTTTACAACTCGTCGATCGATGCGAAAAGACAAGACGAGTCGGGGGTATTTAGTCACTAATCACGGCTAGGACGCCCGAATTTCCTGGGGCGTTTTATTTGCTCATAGTATCCTTCTGCTAGTAGTCGGTTACTATATGCTCTTGAATGAAAAAGAACAGCACCTAAATGCAAGGTCTACGAGCTCACACGTTGCAACCATCAGCCAGGCATGTCCAAGCAGGGACCTTGATGTTGTTTGGTCCTGGTGGCCATGGTTCCGTTCCTCATCTCCATGCAGTTAGCCAGCTAGAAGTTAAGCATCTCCCAGATCAGCTCTGGGTCGAACGACGGCAGCCGCTCCAGCGGGCAGTCGGCGTCGCCCGAGCCCGCGCTCATGGACAGCACCCCGTCCGGCGACCCGTACGGCGTCGTCGACGTCGTAGTCGTCGTCGTCGTCTCGGACGTCGTCGCGGCGCCCTCCGAGGCGACCGGGCGCGCGGCCGTCGCCGGCTTGGCGCCCTCGGAGCCTGAGCGGGCGCTCTCGTCGCGCTGCTTGCGGGCGCGCGCGCGCTTGCGAGCCAGGCGGGCGCGGATGGCCTGGATCTTGGCGTCGACGGCGGCGCGGAGCTGGCGCAGGTGCTCGGGGCAGTCCTGCTCCTGCCCGTCCATGACGCCGGGGAAGTTGAGGCGCGCGTACTCGCCGCGGAGCTTGAAGGCGGCGCGGTCGTAGGCGTGCGCGGCGGTCTCGGGGGAGTCATAGGTGCCGAGCCACACGCGCACCCGGTTCTGCGGCAGCCGGATTTCGGCCACCCACTTCCCCCACTGCCGCTGCCGCACGCCGCGGTACAGCTTCTGCCGCAGCATGGCGGCCGCGGCCGCCGCGTCGTCGGGCGGGCCCTGGAAGCTGCTCGCGGCGGACGAGGAGGACGACGACGAGCACGCGGCGGCCTGCGGCTGCGACGCGGCGAAGTGGCGGAGGAGCTCGCACTGGCGGTAGTAGACGCTGGAGCCGAGCGGCGGGATGGTGACCGGCGGCGGGAGGTGGGAGAAGACCGTGTCGAGGGCGCTGGTGCCCGGGGAGGAGAGCAGCAGGGAGGACACGGCGGAGCGGACCTCGCCGGGGAAGCTGGCCGGGGACGGGGACAGCGTGCGGAGGCTGGCGTCCATGGGCGGGGCTCCGGCGTGTGGGGGCGCAAGCGCAAGGCGGAGGCCGGAGGAGTAATTGCGGGAGAGGCTGTTACGGCCGAGGCGGGAAGGGCATTCTGGGGATGCACGGCCGGTGATTAGTGTTCGTCCTGGACGGGCTGCTGAAGGACAGGGTGCGCGCCAGGTGGGCTTTTATAAGCGAGGAATCCCGGCGCGCATTTACCGTTATGCCCCCCTGGGCCTGGGGTATGTGAACTCGAGACTTGTCATCGCAACAGCAGCGGGACGCCGAAACCAGGTGGTTGCTTTGCAAATTGCAACAGTAGTCAACTCCTCAGCATGTTTACACCCATCGTCCCATCCGTCACAACTAGATCTAGATGAGACTCACTCAAGCTGCTATATTGCTTAGCCAATCGACCATCCTTCTTGGATCAAGAGTGCTACAAATTTGACTTGGTTCATCATCCAAGTGTCAATGTCAAATTGTCAATGGGCGACACTAATCTTCCGCTTGAAAGCTGACGTAACCTTCTTCTAGGCCAAAGATAATATAAAGTATTGAGGGTCTCAAAGAATTAGAAAACTAACGGTGGACTTGAAACAAGTCGTTTTGCCAGTGAACTGGTAGAAAAAAAAAGCGGTAAGCATGGCTATTTCTTTCTTCTTCTTTGACCGTATCCATGATAGGTCTTTGTTAACCAGGATGGAGATTGGACTGAGGTTGGTTACATGCAGAGATTGACATCACAAAGTGCTTGCCGTCTATCTTACAAAATCTCAAAGAAGAACTAGCACAATACACTCGTTATAACCAATAAACAATACTATCTTCATTGTCCTCATTAAAGCATGCAGTGGCCTTTGTTTCTTTACGTGGCACAGATGGTTCTTTAGTTTACAATTTGGTATTTCAATTTTTTGTTAGCGTGGTAGTTTCTAGTAATAGAGCATCTTCAAGAGATAAACACTCTCAATAATTGATTTTAGAAACGGAATGAAAAAACAAGGCTCCAATAGTTGTCCAAAGTTGTTTTCAATTTCTCTATATGCCCAATAATGATTCCATCTTGAGCTAAATTTATCCCTCCTTTGTGCACTCCCAATCCCGCGAAAAAGTGACGGTGAAAAAAAAACTGCCCTAAGTTACTATTCACGGTGGGTTAAAAAAACAACTTTTAACCCATAGATAGATGATGTGGCGGTAATTAAATATTTTTAGAGCTAATTTTTTTAGAAATTGTTGAATGGAGGGATATTTTTTTACTCCCAACAAATAGTTTTTTAACAAGGTCCAAAATCAGTTTTTTTAAAAAAAATTATTTTTTTTCAAGATGCTCTAACAACTGTGAACTGATCTCTTCTCCAAAGAGGAGGATAAAATCAGAGCTTTTTTGTATTATCTAAAAAAGCATCCTTCTCTTTTTTTCATTTCCCTTTCTCTTTCTAAATACTCCCGTGCTTTTTTTTTGATAAACTACTCCCGTGCATTTTGTGCGTCATGATGACTCGTGATGAAGGACAGTTCCGGTAATTGAGCTTGCCCGGTGGGTGGAGCCGGGGACACGTGGCTGCGGGTCAGCGGAGGGCGACGTGCGGGCTGAGGCGCGTCAAAAGGTCGGAACAGAAGATGAGGAGAGAGGCGAGCCGTGAAGGCCCCCAAAAGCAAGCTTTTGGCATTTATGGGGATTGGTTGCGGTGACAGCGGCCTTTCGGGCGCCACGTGCCCACGTCTCCGGTCCTCGCCGCCGCGGTGCAGAGGCAGAGCTGCTGTGCCCGCCGCGTCCTTGGAGCCCGTCCACGCCGTGAGCCGCGGGCCGCGGCCCGCGTGCACGTCGGCACCGGCCCTCCGCCCCCCTGCGTCTCGCCTCGCCTCGCCGGTCGCCGCTGCAGGATGCTCACCGGCCTGTGAACCGGCGGCGAGCTGGTGGATGTCGTGGGCATGGGCGGCAGGACCCAAGAAAAATCTGAGCTCGACTTGCACAGATGCCAACGAGTCCAGGTGTGCCTTGCTTACTGTCATTTCAGGAACAAAGCCAACAGCAGGTGGCGGTGGTGTGTGTGAAAAATGGTGTGGCTGTATCAAGCATTTCTGGCGTGTTTTTGCTTGCTTAACCTCTGTGGTTACCACTCACAGGGGGCTTTGCACAGTGATAAGCTTGTTGAGCAATTATGGTAGAGAAAGTAGTCGAGTGCAAGAGTGTGATGCTGCCTGTTTCGTGTCCCATGGCCTGGTCCCGGCGTGGAAGGGTTGAATTGAAGTGAGGTTGACGATGAAGCAAGGCAACTCGAAAGTGCTCTTTTGTCATCTAGGGGACGGGGAACGGGGCAGTTCACACGCTTAACTCGCTCACGTCCCTCTCACGGTCAAACGCCAATTTTATGTTCAGAGGCAATAACGGAAAGGGTCGGTTTCGAGCAGCATGGTGCTAGCAAGACACGTATTTGCGTTCTAGAAAGCGGGGTTTCGTTGCATGATTGGATGTCTTCTTTTCGGCCTTTAGTATAATCTAGTGTGTTTGCTTTTATTAATTGAAAAGGCTATAATAGTTGCTCCTATTTTAAGTATTGTGTGCTAGGAAAATATCCTTATACTTAGTCTGAATAACTGAAAGTCTGAATAAATGAAGAAAAACAACATGATTGGCAATCGAATCAATCATCCATACCATACGGTTTGTACACGTCGCTGTGGCGAGGAAATTGCTCACAGTGCTTGCCAGCCAGCTCAGATGGGTCAGTCGCCAGGAATGAAGAAACCGAACGGATACGTGCCAAGTCAAAGGGGGTGGCCATGGCATGTCAGGGACCAGGCGTGTGTGTATGTGCCGTGCCCCCACAGAGGCCATGAATGAATGACTTGATGATACCGATGCATCGATCCATTTGTTCTACTACAGCATAACAGCAGGTTCCCTGCTGACCAACCTCGACCTACCCCTGATGTCTTCATCTGAAGAACGTCCCAGAGGCCGGTCATCACGTCCAGTCTCCGAGGCCCCGCAGATGACCGACCGGACATGCATGGCTCACGAGGGCCTCATTGATCGCCATGCCATTTCCTGCTGTTCACACCATCTTAATTCTCCCTGCCTCTGCCTGCCCTTGTTCTTTTCTCCTGGCCCTGAAGTAACGTACGTGTTAGGGCTCATTAGCAGATCAACCTTGACCCATACCTTCAGATTTCTGAGAGTTTTCCAGGATGCATTATATTGTTCTCGATTCATTCCTCGTCAGCAAAGCACAGGGGTGCGCGTGGAAGGTGAGTGGACTGTGCACGTTTCTCCTTTCGTTTGGCGCGGTACTGTGAGCTGCAATTCCACATACGAGCAGCTAGTACTGCCCCCTAGCTCTGAAGAAAGAGATGCATGCTACAGTAGCGTCGTCGTCCTGCTGCCCGGTGTGGTACAGCCGGTACCAGTGACGGGACAGTGGCCAACGAACAAAAGCATGGTCAATCCCGACGCGTCCCT
This sequence comes from Echinochloa phyllopogon, assembly GCA_033239725.1. Classification (NCBI taxonomy): domain Eukaryota; kingdom Viridiplantae; phylum Streptophyta; class Magnoliopsida; order Poales; family Poaceae; genus Echinochloa; species Echinochloa phyllopogon. The sequence continues at coordinate 14,665,823 of BTCW01000003.1, read as the reverse complement.
CTCGGATAAAGATTTTGATCGATCGGTACCCTCGTTGAACGGCAGAGCTCGTCGAAAGCAAGGCACCATGGAGTCATGGACGAGACGAGAGCGAACGAGAGCCGAGCTGGCCGCGCTCTCGCCGCCCTGCAGACCAAAGACAGGAGAGCACGGTTTCTTGTTGATGCGATGAGCTGTTGCGAGCCCTTTGGCGTCGCGTTCAGATGGGAACCTGGCCCTGGCGGCATTGAAGCGCAAAAGGCGAGGGCGAGAGCAACCGCGCGCGCGTGGGGATGAGGGAGAAGCCAAAGCCCGGCCGGGTGGAAGTCAATGGCCCGTGGCCGTGTAGGGCAGGAGGCGCAGGCGCTCGGCGACGCGCGGCCACGAACTCCTCTTTCTCTCGGTCATGTGATGCCGCCCGCGGCGGCGGCCAAGCTTTTCTTTCCGTCTCCGCCTTTTTGGTCTGCCCCCTAGCCGATCACACGTCGCTGTAGCTACAGCAAACCTTGTCCAGAATTCTTTGACTTGCTAGTTAGCTAGTCTGATGAATGACTGATCTGCGATCCAGATGGGCGGGTTAAATCGGCCTGCATTGAGCAGATTAATTGCGGTGTTTATCTGGATAATTAATTGCTCCTCCGTGTTCGTACCGAAAAGAGGGTTGATATGCTGCAGTACAATGTTAGCGTCCGTACGTACTGGATTACGTGTGCGCGATGGATGATCCCCGTGTTTGCTATGGTTTTTATGCGCCCTGCCCTGTTGCTCCAAGTGATCCTGGAGCATATGATACGGCCAGGGCTGGCCGCGCCGGGTTCGCCCTGTGTCCTAGGCTGGATGACACACGTAACAGCAGCGCGACCGGGAATTCTTATGCCATGTCTGACTTGCTTGGAGCGATAGATCCTCCCCGTCAAACAAGTTTCTTCGAACTTTTGAAAAGCCATATTCCTTTCTGGCTCCTTTTTTCAGAACAAAAATATTCCTTTCTGGACCTGTGGTCGTGAGAGCCTTCAGGTGGCGTAACCGATGAGACTTGAATCTTCCATGGTTCTCGTTCAGATCAGGTTCGACGACTTCGGTTCGCTATTCCATGCACACAAATACCCTGGCACACAGTGGATCGAGAGTCTCTGATGCACACCGTCAACTCTCCATGGACACTACACGCTGGTACGTGCAGGGCCTCCCTCCGGGAACTCGGGAAGTAGGGAGCTATGCCCAGCACTCGCAAAACCCCACGGGGCGCGGCAGAAGCCAGAAGTTTTTCAAACCGGCCGGCGGGCGATCAGAGCCGGGCGCGAGTACGTGCCGGCGCGCCATTCGAGCCGCGCGACCGCCCGCGGCCGCCAGAGACGCGGGGCGGGCGGGCATTCCGGCGCCGGGAAGGACGAAGCGGTCGTCGCCGTCGCGTCGCGCTCGGCGCCGGATGCAGCCAAACGAACGCTTTTCCGGGGGCGCCCCGACACCCGGCCACCCGTATGAGCGAGCAGCCCCGATCCATCCGGACGCGTACGCGCTGGGACACCGGCGTCTCTCACCTCGCTCTCGGGCCGCATTTAACACCGCCTTTCCGTCGTCAAGGCCGATCCCGATCAGGCGAGGCGATCGCGACGGGGAGCACAGGTGTCCGGCGCGCGGCCGCGCGGGCGGTGTACGGGCGAGTAAAAAATACGAGGGGACAAGGCGCTCGACGCGACGGCGAGAGCTGCCTGCCCGTGTGTCCACCTCAGCCGGGCGCGCTGGTCAAACCGGGAGAAAAACTTGGCCGCGCCGCCGCCTGGCTGATGTGCTCGATAACCCTGGTCGTCCCGTCTGGTGCACAGGGCGGCTCCATCGACAGGTGCTCCGAGCTCCATTACTGCAGGCAGTTCGTTGAGAGGGGATCGATATCTGACTGACTGACTGACTGACTGATCCCGCCCCGCCCGTGAACCCGTGATGTGTGTAACAACTAACCAGAGCGGGAGAGCCGTGCGCGTGGCGTCCCGGAGCCGTGGCCAGCCAGACACTGAGACACGGGCTCGGTCGAGAGCTCAATGATTGAGCTGGGCGTTATCCGAGGGGTTTTGACTCTGCACACGTAGGTGTACTCCGTAGTACAGTGAAGCGGCTGCGCCACTCTCTTTCGGACCAAAGTCGTGGCCGGTATTAATTGCCCCGGTGGCAGGCGCAGGCGTGCTGTTGACGACCAGACCGAGGGCAACCGGTCAGACCGGTTCTAGGAAGCGGTCAGACCGGTTTTACTGTAGCCGATCTGGCAACGGCCAAACCGGTCTGACCGGTTTCCCTATCCGGTCTGACCGGTTTCTCCCGTGTTGAAGTAGGTTTAGGACTTTAGAGTTTTATCCCATATTGTAAACCGACTCAACGGGGTAAGACCATCCCACCCTATAAATATAAAGGGCCAAGGCCGATTGAGATATCCATCATCCAATCCAATCGAATCTATCAAATTTACCTTTTATCGTTTTTCCTTTACTTTTATCTTTCTATGTTCCGCATTACTTTTATCTCCAAACCCTAGCTCTTCCAACCCCTGTATCTTTTGTTCTTCTCTCGTCTCGACGACGTTTGAGGACGTTCTAGGTGGCCTGCCGACCCTAGAGCAACCCTAGACTCTCAAGCTCCGACGGGGTCCCTCCCGAGCTCGAGATTTTAGGTTGTTACCGTCACCCCGTCAAAAGCGGTCTGACCGGTTTCATAAAGCAGTCTGACCGGTTTCATAAAGCGGTCTGACCGGTTTCGTTTCATAAAGCGGTCTGACCGGTTGCATAAAGCGGTCTGACCGGTTTCGCTTCAAGGCAACGGCGACTTCATTGGCGCGGTCTCGTGTCAACATATTTTGGCGACTCCGCTGGGGAAGAAAGCAAAGGGATCTGTTACTATGGTTAATCTACCAAAACGTAGTGACATTGATCCTGCTAACATTACTAGGCCGATTGTTGATGAATTGTCGGCCGAGGATCGTCAAGCTTATGAGGCCTTCATGAAGGACCGTGAGGAGAAAGAAGCCCGACGCAAAGCAGCAGTAGATGAAAAGGCCACTCAGTGGTTTTTATCTCATTTCTCCAAGAATCGGAAGGGCGGCATCTCCAAGGACAAGGAGATGGTCATCGTTTCGAGCGAAGACGAGCATGATGAAGAAAAAGACACTGTGAGTACTACATCACCACTTGTTACTTTGGAGCAAATTAATCAATTATTAGTCAATGGCCAAAAACAAATGATTGCTACTGTCCAAAACATGATTGATAATTCGATAGGCAAGCAACCTTTGGTCAATGATAGTAATGCTCCTAAGTTTGATGTTGCTAGTACTTCACAAAATAATGTCATGCCTCCTGGATCATCGGCAACACCCACGCCTCAATTTGGCATGCCGATGAACTATTTCGAAGGTCAAATGGCTCCAGAACAACGCAGTCTGAACAATGCGGTCAGACCGGTTCTACAAACCGGTCAGACCGGTTCTGGTAGACCGGTTCCAACCGGTCAGACCGGTTCTGGTACTTTAGTTGCTTATCAATAATCTCCTGAACCAATTACTAGTGTACCTCCTGTTCAGGCTGATCCTAGCCGAACAAATGGATTTGCTGGTAATTTTGTTCCTCCATATGCAACTATATATTATCCTATACCTCCCCAGAGTTCAGGTTATTCATACGGTGCAGTGCCAAACAATCTTTATTCGCAACAAGTACCGTATGTACAGCCGAACCAGGTACCACATCATACGCCGAATAATATTACTTCTAGTGTGCAAAGGCCAAATGATCCTTATCATGATCAAATGCTTGAAAAATATAAAAGGGATTTGACTATTATGTTTAAAGAAACTTTCGGCGTAGAACTTAAAGACAAAACTTTAGTGTGTCAAAAACCATATCCTGAGAGTTTTGATGCTATACCATATCCTCACAATTTCAATGTACCCGAATTTGTTAAATTCACTGGGGAGGATAGTAGAATTACATGGGAGCATGTTAGCCAATTTAATGCACAAATGGGTATTCATGGTAATCTTGATCATTTAAAAATCTGAATGTTCCCTTTGTCATTATCTGGTACTGCTTTCTCATGGTTTTCAGCATTATCCCCTAATTCCATTCATACATGGTCTCAATTAGAGAAAAAATTTCATGAACACTTTTACAATAGTGACAATGATTTGAGACTTTCTCACTTAACATCGGTTAGGCAAAAGAGTGATGAGCCTGTTTATGAATATATTAGAAGATTTAGAGATACAAAAAACCGATGTTATAGTTTGGTTATTTCTGAAAAGGATCTTGCTGAATTATGTCTTAATGGTTTGAGATCTCATATTAAAGAGAAATTAGAAGGCTATGAGTTTCTAACCATTAATCAAGTGTTGCAAAGAGCTTTGGCTCAAGAAAGCCGAAGTAAAGATTCTAAACCTAAACCCGATCGTTTTGGTGTGCATGTTATAAATTATGATTCTTCAGACGATGAGGGTAAAGAGGTTTATGCTGCTGAATTTGTATGGTCATCTAAAGATGAGCCTAGCACTTGTTCTTCTCTCAAGCCGACTCATAAAAACCGGCACGAAGAGGTAAAATTTACTTTTGATGTATCCAAGTGTGATAGGATCTTTGATGAGCTTGCAAAGGCTGGGAAACTGAAATTTTCTCATATTATACCGCCGAATGTGAGTTGAAACGGCGAGCTTATTGCAAGTTCCATAATACTTATTCTCATGCTACCAATGATTGCAATGTTTTCCGTAGGCAAATACAATCGGCCATAAATCAAGGACGATTGTTGATTAATGTAATGCAGATTGATGAAAATCCTTTTCCTGTGCACACACTTGAATTGGTGAATCCGAAAGTGTTGATTCGGCCGCATCAAGCCGAAAAGGCTAAATGGAAAAATGTGATAATTGGTGAAGAAATGCCTGCGAGTTCAAAGATGCCATCAGAAAAGACCCCTCGGTTCAAGTTGAAGACTCAAACGCTCGGGGGGCAAGACAGGAGCAAGGACGCCGGTTCTGCACAAACCGGTCTAACCGGTTATAGAACCGGTCTGACCGGTCAGCATAGGAAAATCAAAGACAGAGTGAGGCCGAGCTTTGAGGAGCTCTTGGCCAAATATAAAAAGAAAGGGGCTGCTCAGAAACAAAAGAAGTTTCAGAACAAAGTTAAAGGTGTGAAGCCATGTCAGAAGCAGTCAATGAACAAATAAGAATCAATGGAGCAACTTGCAAAGGTGGTACCAGCAAGATCAACAACAATCAAGCAGGTATGGAAGACAAAACGAGTTGTTTCATCATCAACTTGAGTTAAAGCAAGGTATGGCCGATAATATGTTTATCGCCCTTAGAGCTTATATATGGCTGATGTATTGTTCATCATCGTCCTTAGATAATTTTGGTCCAGAAGGTTATTTTTTAGCACGCAAGCTTTGCTAAAAAAAACACGTGCCCTGCTGGCAGGGGAATCGGGCGGCCAATCTCGCCTCGTCTCTCGTCGGCCGATCCGCGTCGCTTCGCTCGCTCGGAGGTCAAGGCGCGGCGGAGAGGTGGCACTTGGCAGCGCCAGGCGCGGTGATGGGCACGGCTCAACTGCTGGGCCCCTAACCGAACCGGGTTAACCGGTGGAACACAGCGATTAGTTTCGGCGGAGGTGATGATCAGTGTTCATTGACGAGGGTCGTACGGCTGCCATTCTTACTTGTCCGTGGAAAAGAATTCTTCACCGCGATGCATTCCCTCCCGGTGCTGGGCAAGCAGGGCAGGGCGTCAGAGGTCAGTTGCTTCGGTTTCGTGATGGAACGCGGAAGCTGGCCTGGGCTGACAAGTGAGAGCTTGACGGACCTCCACGGCTGCACGGTCGCGCCTGCTTTGCTGTGAGCAGTGGGCGGAGTAAATGAGCGGTGGCGCGGTCCTACGATCCGGCCACGTATGAGGAGGCTACTGTACACTTTTGTAACTAGGGTGACACGGAACGGGATCCAAGTAGGCCAATCCAGCAATCCTGGTTTGAGCACACGCACGGGCGCACGGCCTTGTTCCCTGGACCCTAGATCTCGTCGACCACGGCCCCGGACGTGGCGGGCTTCTCTTTCGTTCTCCTTTTCTCAGAAACTGATGGCCACGAGCTTCTTTCTCGTCTTTGTGATCACACCAAGGCAAGCTCAAAAAAAATACCTACCTTTTGAAGCTAAGATGGAAAACACTGGCACCAAAACAGATGAAACTCACTTTTGACGCAAGTTTTCGCGCAGATATACGGCAAGGCGGCTTTTGTGTTGATGCCCCATGCTCGTTTCTCTAGCAATTTCTGAGTCCAGTGACGGCGGAGGCCATAGCCCTACGTAATAATGGCTTAAAGCCGACAAATGGTATTGGGTGCAAACTCAGCAGTAAACTTAAGATGATAAGCAGTAAACTCAGCAGTAAACAAAGATGGCAGGAAGTGGGCCACATGGATTCTGCACAGCCTTGTACCTTTTTGTGGAGACGAAAGAGGACGGATGATGCATGTTAACCGGGCTGTACAGAAGCCGGGCATCGTTGAATACGGTCCTCTAACCGAAATGAACTGGGCTAAAGAGGATGCGACTCGTTACTTCTTATGGCCCATATGCACGTCATGCAGCCAGCAGTACTCTACGAAGCTTCCATTAATTGCATGCACTTGGATACAGCGTGTGCTGTACTACTTCAATTTAGTTGCAGAGATTTGGCGAAATCGTCAATTGCCACACCAGTGGAAAGGAAGTGAATTGGGGTATTTTATTACTAGAAAAACGTTAAATGTCTAACGACCTAATAATATTATTCAACGATGATGGCATATGACCTCTTTATTCATACAAACCCACACAGGCCATTAGCCCCGTCCCTTGCTTATCATTGACACAATCTCCTGGTGATTACAGCGCATAGTTACTGATTATAGCGTCCATCGCGTACGATTTTGTAGCATAATGACAAAAAGTTTCTCCTACCATATTAGCTAGTAAATCAGGATGGGAATGGGCCGGGTCGACCCATTGGGTAGTTGGCCCGGACCATAAAAACAAGGCCAATGGGTCGTACGGGTCGACCTCAAATAGAAAATGGGGTCATAGGGCCGGACCCTACAGACCCAATGGGTATGATAGGGCCGACCCAAAAGTCCCACGTAATTTACATCCATACGTAGTTTCGCACATAAAAATTAACTTTGCATCTCTATCTATGGGTGTATACAAGATATTGGTTGAATAATTTTTTTCATGTTGATGTCTAGCAGCACACGTACAATATTTTTTTTCCTTCTTTACACGTAATTACCGGTAGTATTATACCAACACAGTTATTTTTTCTTTTTATGAATTAGCAATTGCCAAGTAGCAACATGACCAAAACTTATCCGATTGTTTGCTTAAGCATATCCTAAAGGGTGTGAACAAGGCCGACCCATATTACCCATTGGGCCATCGAGGCCATAGCTAAAGACTAAATTGGATCGACCCATGGCCCTCTAAAATTGACCTTGAGGCCATGGGGCTGGGTCCAAGGCCAGGGCCGGGCCGGCCCATTCCCATCCTGACTAGTAAACCGTGCTCCCACCTCATCTCATCTCCATCTTTGTACCAAACATAAATTTCAAAAAGACACTAGAAATAATAGCGTGAAAAGATTTTTCATGAAGCAATTATGAAGAGAAATTTTTATCTAATTCCATAAAAATAGATGAAACATTTTCTGAATAAAAATTGTGATAGGATCTTTGCACTCAACCCCAAACAAATTTTCTAACCCATATATAAACCTCATCACCATGCAACGCTCTATAAACTATGGTTACAACTGAGAGCACTCATTCGTAAAAAAAACTCTAGTTTCTACTTACAAAACATAATCCTCCATATACACTTTGAAATCGAATCTACTCTCCATAATTGTTTATCCTTGTCCATTACCATCTTAGAATCTCTAACTACATAGAGCGGTTCTATCATACCACACCAAAACACTGACAACTATTACATATATGTTCATAGTCCACACTAACCATTATTTCTCCACTTGCTACCTCCGTATAGTATTATTCAATAATGTTCATATGACTTTGTCCGCCATTGTCCCGTGCAACATAAGTGCTAAACCAACTGCCTATGTCAAAGCTTAGACCTTGGACACCACAATCAATTTGTCTTGTCACAACGACTAGTCGTCTACAACATAAACTCAACTCTAGATGCTAGAATATATTGTAGTTGAGGGAGAGCTAAATTGTGTACAAATTTAAATAGCTCAACCTTGCCACACCAGGGCTTGACATCTACTACATATAATTATCCATAGTCCACTCTTACAATTGTCTCATTTGTTCCCTCTATATACGAATAAATTGTTCATATCCCTACCACCTCTTTTCAATAGACTCCTGTTTATCACTTGCAACATAAGTACACAGCCATTTTTCAATGTCGAAGATGAAACTTTGGACACCAAACTATATTATCACAGCGATTAAACCTCTACTGTAAATCTAGATCCTCGACATCGAGATAAATTGAAACCTCGATCTTAATATACAATCAATTGTCTATATCAAAGATGAGAGACTTTAGATACAAAATTATATATTGTTGTGACGACTTACGTCCACATATAAATATGGACTTTAGACATCAAGATATGTTGAAACCTAGATCTTAGTATGGGCTTAATATCTGGATCTCTACTTCTCTGCAACATGACCAATATGTGCGTTGCGGACAGATTCAAATAGCAATTCATGGCCATCGATGTCTGTGTTTTCTTTTTCGAGGCAGGGATATATATGTGGAAAAAAATCCATATAGGAAGGACCAGCAGACGAACCACAGCACCCCCTTTCAAAAGCAGTCCAAACAAAGTTCAAGTATATAAAAAAAATCGGTAGACTAGCAACCGCCAAACAGTCCACATGCTAACAGAGCGATTGAAGAAACAAAAAGAACCAGTACTCTACAGCAACATAAAGCAAGAAACCAGTCTTCACTTAACACCTGGCTCAAACAAAGGCTCTCGTACCCTTTTGAGCAAAGTCCCCTCTGAAGAAAACCGGTTAACCTGGAGGCTGGAACAGAGTGCACCCATGGTCCCAAGCTGTCTGAAAAATTCGAGTACCGCCGAACCAAAAGAATAAATTGGGAGAAATAAACATTACTGGAGTATGATGCGAAGGAACCGAGAGAATATGTACACACACCGCTCTCGGAGCTATGATTAGGACACCGAGAGCCACAAACACCCGACAACACTCCCTATGTACACACACCGCATCACCGTGCTCTTCAATTCGAACCCTGATGATAGCCGAGAGGACCCTTTTAATCCCCAGCTTCTCAGCACGCTCAAATATTTTAACTGCCATCATCTACACACTACACCTACATTCTCTCAGCCTCAGTAACACAAATTAAATAAATCATCAGGCCGCGCCCGCGCCGCCGCTCCTCTTCAGTCGCTGCAGCTCGACGACGACGACGCTGGTGTTGTCCTTGCTGCCGCGGGACATGGCGAGCTCCGTCAGCAGGGCGGCGGCGTCCGCGGCGGTGCGCCCGGCGACGGACTCCGGGAACATGGAGGCCGCCCGCCCGCTGAGGCAGTTCCTGGCGATCTTGCACGCCACCTCGTTGGAGACCACGTCCCAGAGCCCGTCGCTGGCCAGGATGAGGAACTCGTCCTGGTCCGTGCGCTCCACCACCGTCACCTCCGGCTCGGCACTCACGTACGGCTTCAGGTAGTAGTCACCTGAAATATGTATAGAAGCACAAAGTTGTTCAAGGGATTGTTGAATACATGTAGTATCAGCATTGTTGTCCTCTGTAGCGAGAACATGAAAGGAGTTGGATGCTCTTACCAATGGACCTAGAAGTTGCAAGCACTCCCAGGACACGATACCCGTTCCAATTGATGACTCTGCCACCGGCAGCTTCCACCCTTTGCAACTCGTCCGGCCGATCTGGCTGCGTAGTCAGAACAAATATCCATTAGACCACTCGGTTCGGCTGGGCACTGCTCATGGCTTAACAACGCCCAAATGTTTGGCGCAGATCTTGCAGTTTCTTACTTTGATAAACCGTTTACTACACATCTCAACACAAAACTAGACAACCTTAACCTCAATACAAAGTTTTAACATCCAAAACAGATCAAGTCATTGTCACCCTAAAGGAGCAACTTTCGTGACGATCTCTCTGAACTGTTGCACCACAAAAACTTAGCTAACAAAATGTATGAATCCTTCAGCATATGTGCACCAGGTGGAGTAGTAACTGGTTGGCACCCACTGCTCAAATTAAGCACGTACCAGAACAACACCGACCACAGGATTAGAGCCTCGACCCAGTGAGATGGAGCACTCCTAAACAGAGAAAACGTTTTTTGTGGGGGGCGAGGTGCTTGGACCTAACACACAACTCATCGAGGAACAGCAGTACAGCACTAGGCTACCCCAGCTTGCTTTCTTCCCCAAGAGAGATCACCTACGTGGCCTCCCGTCTCACGAGCAAGGAATGATACCACCCAACAAAACGCTGCTGCGTGTGCTTTGCCCCACCAACCGCAACCACCCCGGGCCGGCAAGGGAGCTAGGAAATTTGTCACGGCCCATCCCGTTTCCGAACGGAGCGACACTGACCGACACCAGCCGCCCAGCTTCGGCACCGCCCAAGCAGGAGCAGACGAGATCGTCGCCTTCTCATGTTTGTGCCGTGCAGGAACATTCTGGGGACTAAATTAGTGCGCTAAACCTGTACTGCCTGTGATTAGAAAATTAGATCTGATCCTTCTGACGCACAGATCGTCTTACCAAATGTCATTTAAACAATAATCCAAGGTATTGTAGTCGTTGATTACAATTTGGTATTGTCATTAGCCGTGTTAATTTATGCATTTCTCAGTGTCGAGGGGGGGGATTGAGGTATATGCACCCACACTACGTACCTTGTGATCAGTGGAGAGTGGCACTGCGACGCCGCCGCGGCAGAGCACCGCGCGGGAGTCGCCGCAGTTGGCGACGACGATGCGGCGGTGCCCTACGACGGCCACCACGGCGGTGGACCCCACGGTGCGGTAGGGCGGGTCGGGGTCGACGTCCCCGGCCAGCTTGGGCGGGGGCGCGAGGCCGCCGGTGACCTCGCCGTCCACCCGGGCGAAGCTGGCCAGCATCGCCTCCTTCCAGCGCGCGTCGCCCTCGGAGACGGCGCGGCGCAGGCCCACCTCCTCGGCGAGCACGACGTGGAGCCGCTCCCGGCACACCTCCGCCACCCGCGCCCCGCCGTGGCCGTCGTACACCGCGAAGAAGTCCTCCTCCTCGTCCGAGCCGCCGCCGCCTCCGCCGCCCTTGCCCCCCGCGCCCGCGGAGGCCAGGAACGAGAGCGCGACGGAGAAGGCGTCCTCCATCTCCCTCCGGCGGCCGATCACCGACACGGCGCCGTGCGACAGGCACGCCGGCCATCCCGCCCCGTGGTCCGCCTCCACCGACGAGTCCGAGGACGACCTTTCCGACCCCGACCGGACCCGCTTCGCCGCCACGTCCTCCTCCGCCGCCGCGGCGGTCTGGCCGAGCCTCCGGAGCTCGAGGCGGCGGCGGCGGCGCCGCCGCGCGGAGGCCGCCACGCCGGCGCCCTTGGCGTCCCCGTCCGCCACGACCTTGCACACGGGCCCCTCATCCCTGGCGGCGCTGGTCTCCCTCATGAGTCCGTCCGTCTCCGTCCAGCCTCTCTCGCTAAAAGCTATGGAGAAGAAACGAGGCCGGCGAGGTGGGGTTTAATACGGCCAGGCCGAGGAAGGAGAAGCTCTCCACACCGTCGGATCCCACACGGGCGGCGGGACGCGCGCCAGCGCTGAGGGCCCCCGTGAGGACGTGGACGGGCGAGATCACCTACGGGCGCGTGGCGTGTGCGCGCCCGATGCGCTACGGCCCGGGGCAGAAAATATCCTGCGCCCGGTCCATGGACCACGGCGCCCGGGCGCGTGGCTCCTGGCAGCGAAACGGGCGGGGCCGCGGGCGCAGCGACCCCGGGCGTTGGTGGGGCGGGTGCACGGGGGGTTTCCGAGCGGTTGGACCACCGGGGTCACGCGTGGGGCCTCCGGTGGGACCGGCGAGGGGCTACGTGGAGCGCGAGGGGGGCAGTCGGAGCGGGGGTGTGGGGGCACGTCGCGCGATTTGACTGTGCTCAGCGCCTGCCCGGGGACAAATGTTAGGGGCACAGGCTTTTCCGTGCAAGAAAGCAGATTCTACGGCCCAAGCAAACGTAAAACGTTCCGTCCCGTTCCTAGGCCCTTGTTGACCCGCGAAACCAATAACAACAGACAGATCGTAACGTTTCTCCCTACGTGGAGGGCCTACGCCGGCGTAGCGGTGGCGACGGTGTCCCCTTGCGTTCCCTGCTTCCCTCCTCGTCGTCGTCTCTCTCTCCTCGATCCCTCCCGCTCTGTCGCCATGCTCGGATGCCTCCCCCTCCCGGCCTCACGGCCCACGCGTCCGGTCGCGCGCAGGCGCTCGGTGCCCGCGCGAGGCTCGAGGCGCCCAGCCGCTGCCACGACTGGCCGGTACCATGTACTTTCACGCGAGCGAGCGTCGCTGCCGGTTTTTGAAATGCTGCCGCCGCCAGCGTGCCTTGCTGCCTGCCCTGCTCTCAGTGCTCTCACGCGTGGCCCGCGTGGAAGGAGAGCGCTGCGCCTTTTCCTTGTCGCTGTGCGTGCATCATCATCGTCCTTCCACAGTTCCTACGGGCCAGTTCTACGGGGCTGTTGCGTTCGCGTCGACGTATTCAGGGTCCCGTCGCCATGCCGAGAAGGCCAGAAGCATGTTCGTGCATGCGTGTGTACATACTCTATTTTCTTCGTTGTTAAGCTGCATGCCAGCCATTTGATAATATATTCTTCTTCAGCTGGCTAGAGTATGTAGCTCCTCCACCCACGCACGCTTGTCGTATCGATCGAGCTATACGGGCGATAAGCAGTACGTGCATGGTGGAAGAAGTATATCGACGTGTCGTCACGTAAGGCCGGGGGTCCAATAGAAGGATAGTATAAAGTACGTGCAGAGATACGATGCTTCCTGTAATTTTAAAGTCGCCGAACGAAGGACGAGTTGCTTGTGCAAGTACGTACTACCTATGTGTGTCATCGCGCTGTGCAGAATTGAAGTGGATTGCCTCGCTAATAGCTTGACGAACGCGTCGTGATGAACGTATATACATTCACCGATTTAGAAAGTGCCTCTACACGTGTGCTACTTACCAGTGGTTATGCCATCATCCTCGATGCATATATATTCAATCGACTTTAAAAGTGATCGTGAACGCAAGTACCCCCAAATAATGCTCGGAGTGTAATATAGTATTCTACACTCCTACGTACGTGCAAGTGGCATAAGATGTGTGTATATTACACACTATACAATATGTAGAACTGCATGTCCGGTACTATGTCTTTATATATGTCCTACGGCAAAGACCTACTCAGCTGGGCAGCAAAATTACAAAGCTGCCCTCGGGAATAATCTAGTGGCCGCGTACGTACGTGTACGTAACGTTTGACGTGTAGCCAAACAGCCGCAACCCAGAAAAAAGCGAGCTCTTAGCGTTCGTGATGGCGACCAATGATACGTACGTGCACAGGTAATGTTCATGCACCATGGGAGCCAGCATGCATTGCCTTTAATATACTACAGTGTTCTTTTCCCCGTGTCGCTGCCTCGCTGGTCGCTTTCGACAGGGTGCACACGCCTTCATCACCTCCGCTCAGCCATGCGACGGGTGGTCGTGTCTCGTGTCGAGCTGCGCAACTAGCTCGGGCACTATAGGCCAGGTTCATCGTCCGTCTCCGCTGTCACGGATGCGAACGCGACATGCCTCTTCCGGCAAGCCGCTGCTGGTATTTGAACGGCGCGGCTGCTGGTATACGTGAGCCCTAGGTAACCTGGCCTGGCTACCTGCGGTTGCGGTACATTGTTGTACAGTGTACCTGGCATGCAACTCCGACACCTCTCGCGCGTAACTGTGCAAGGATAATATATAAACTAGCAAGGGCCAGAGTAAATTTGCCCGGGTAGCTAGTCTTTTATACTATCATATTTATATTTCTTTAATTTAATATAATTTTATTTAAATATTTGTTGCGGTTTAATTGATCAGAATGGCATTGCATGAAGGAAAGCTTAAGAAGGGAGGAAATCAAATATAGAGGGTAATCAATCACATCAGAAAAATGTAATGAGAACTTAGGCTGCGGTAACCAATGAATGCCTATCACGGTTATGGATCAATCTTTTGTCTTTTTCCTCCTCCGGTAAAAGATGGAGTAATATATAGACATGGTTGATGCCCGATCTAATGAATGATCGACAATAGTCTGCAGTTGCATAATTGTATCCGGCATTAAGAGAAGCATTTCTTTGCGCAGCCTATTGTTACTCAACATCCATGTCAACACATGTGCACGACAAACATGTCCATCGTAAAAGCCATAAGACACCTGAGTTTTTTTGCTTTGCTTTTCCTAAATCTACTACTTTTTGCACTAACTCGTTAATGAAGACCATCAAACAGGTTTGAGTGTGGGAAAACCTTTTGATGATCTTCTATGAGTGCTGAGCGTGGCCATGGTGATGATCAATCCGGGCAGCGATTCACTCCATTCGGATATGGAGAATTTTTCTTTCTCATTGTGCTCACAACCTTGGTGAACGCCCTAAATCTAAGCACCTTTCATCAGTTAAATGTGCAAATCAATGTGATGTCCTCCGCACAATGTTGAACACTACTCCACCTCAGTTTCTCCGCTTTGTTTTTTCTCTCTCTGCCCCTTTTTACACCAACTCGTTAACAAAGACCATCAAACGGGTTTGAACTCGGATAACCCATTTGATGATCTTCGGATAGGGAGAATCGTTATCTCCCATTTTGCTCACAACCTTGTTGAACACCCTAAATTCGAGCACTTCTCATCAGATACATGTGTGGATCGACGTGTTGTCATCTGCTCATTGTTGAATGTTGCCTCCTATATAGAGAAATGTTGTAGGGCACATAGAGCTTCAGGCTGTTCGCACTCGTCGTAATCTATTCTCATCCACCAAAAGAAATATTCCCGTCTAGTCATTGAGATTCTCTGGTCTATATCAATTTTTTCTACACCAATTATTCTCTATATCTAATGTTCTACACCAACTACCAACACATGAGCCCACCCATCTCTTTTTCTCCTTTTTTTTCACCGATGCCACCACTCCCCCTCTCCCACTCTATCTCTCTCCCTCTATCTCCCCCTCTTTCTAGTGCTTACAGTAGTGGCGAGAGGTGCCGGTTTGCCCGACCGGCACCCTTCAGCCCCGCTGACCTCCAGCGGCGCACGGAGCGGCCGGACCCTGAAATAACATCACATCAAACATAACCATCTCACAATGAAATAGATAGCGAGTTGATCATCACACTAGCATCACACTAGCAATAACCAAATTAAGTCGTACAAATAAAAGTCTCACTTGGCACACCATTCATAACACAAATTCAAGTTTCTCACAAGTTCATAAGCTAGAACATGAATAAAAGGAAATGATAGATGAAGAGTGGCCAAATTCACTCCCCCTTTGTCATCAAAGACCAAAAAGGGAGCTACTCATCCTCGTCGTCGTCGTCGTAATCTCCATCGTCGTCATCATCATCACCATCATCATCATCAACGGCTGCGGCTGCCTTGCCCTTGCGACGATCATCATCCGTCTCTGACTCACTTTCATACTCCTCATCCTGCTCAGTTTCTTCCTCTTCTTCTCCTTCTTCTTCTTCTTCTTCTTCTACTATCTCCTCCTCACCTTGTCCTTGTTGTTGAGAGGCACCAAAGACATATTCCTGTGAGTAGTCCTCCCAAGGATTTGCAAAGGGAGGGGGAGGAGTGACTTCCTTGAGTTGATGAACAGGAGAATGTGGCATGTTTAACTTTTCAAGAAGCTCTTTGTGGCGCTTATCCGCCATGTATCTATCATACTCGGCGCGTTGCTCACGCTCATGAGACTTCTTGACTTGATATTTGCACATGTTGAAGCAAGAGAACATGCCTTGGAGCAGAAAGTCAATCTTACTCATCTTGCCTTTGGGAGTAATAGAGGGGCCACTAGATGAAGCAGGAGCATGTGATGGAGGAGCTTGGGAAGATGAGGCACCTTGAGAGGACGGGGTTGGAGCACCCTGATAAGCCTTGGAATTGATCTTGAGAAGCTGTGTAATCTTGCCCGGAGGAGATTTGTATGGGAGATGAAGCTTGTCAGTCAAAATGTTGATCCCAGTCACATACTTGATCATATGAAAAATGTAAGGAGCATAGTGACAGCCACTAGAAGCATCATAAGAGCAGTAGATGATTTCATTCCAAATGAAGTTGAACACTTTGAACTTGGGCTTCCCGGGGGCCATTTGAAAGAGTAAGTTCTTTGCCCTCTTTGAGATGTTGTCAGCATCTCCTGCTCTAGGGTACATGGTCCCTCGAAAGAGTTGATTTAGCAACTTGTAGAACGGAGAGAGACCCTTGTACTTCCCATACACCACCTCTCCATAAGCATGATCATACATGAATGCCAACTTGGTGTCATCTAATATTCTCCCAAGATGAAGATCAACCTTGCTACGATCATTGCTAGTATGAGCATAAGCAGTCTCCTCAGCAAGGTCAAACAAACCGGCAAAATCATGCAAAGAGATGGAAAGACGTTTCCCACACAGAGTCCAGTGCATCTCATATCTTTCCTCATCAACCCATAGAGTAGCATAAAACTGGGCAATGACTTCTTCATTGTATGGACACTCAAATGCCATCAACTTGTCCATATCCATCTCCACACATCGCTTGTATACATCCTCAACAACAGGCTTGAGCGGTGGTGGGAAGTTCCTCAGATATTTCCAGTCAACCCAATACATTGGAGTGCAAATCCGAGTCATCTTTAGGATCACAGACTCATACCAATCTGCCTGGTGTGGAAGCCAAAATCGAGGATCACCTTTGAAGAGTTTGTATCGAATGCTCCTTGGATCCTCATGTTCACTGAACCTTAGAGGCTTCATGCTGTTTTTGGCTAACTTGAAATTGACCAAGGGACTATCGTGTGAGTGACGGAAAGGAATGGCAGTGCTTATGAAATTCTGAGCAAGAAAGGATATGTCAATATCATCATTATACTGTGTCCCTGGTCCTTCTTCTTGTCCAGCTCTCTTGACTCTGGGACGAGGAGGAATTTTGCGCCCTTGCCTACTTGGCTGGGCTCTTCCTCGAACAGAGCGAGAGGATGTCTGTTTCTCTGAGCGCTTCCCTTTGCCAACTTCTCTAATGCCCCCATCTGAGCTGGTGTCCGACTCAGAGGACGAACCACTAGGTGGGTGAAAGGAGCTTTTGGTGCGACCGGTACTTGGGCGCGCAGTCAAAAAAGTGCTCTTCTTCTGTGTGACCTTCTCTTTAACCATCTGACAAGATATG
The DNA here is from genome assembly GCA_033239725.1 of Echinochloa phyllopogon. Classification (NCBI taxonomy): domain Eukaryota; kingdom Viridiplantae; phylum Streptophyta; class Magnoliopsida; order Poales; family Poaceae; genus Echinochloa; species Echinochloa phyllopogon. Next base: position 14,648,359 of record BTCW01000003.1, on the reverse strand, counting down.
CAAGGATAAATTTAGAGAAAGGATCAAGGATTGGTAACTGAGTTGATAGGACAGAACTTGACTCGGTCGGATCTTCCGGCACTGCGTCGGAAGATCCGGGGTCCGGATCTTCCGGCCCAAAGTCGGATGATCCGACAGAGTCGGGCCAAACCCTAAAAACTTAGGAACCGAAGATTTAGCCCACCAAACGACACGAGATCATAGGGAAGCATTCTAGGCATGTATATGAGATGATTCACCAAGGGAAAACCACTAGAACTTCCTACATTGAGAGATCGGGCGATGGGAATTTTGAATCAATACCGTTGAGATTTCCCGCGAAAACTCCGGAAGATCCGAGGGGAATAGAGTCTTGGAGTGTTGAGGAATCAAAAGATGTCACTTGATGAAGAAAACCACGGTCCAATCTTCAAAACGCCGGGTGGGGTGGAGTGAGGGAGAGAGAAGGCGTTGGTGGAGGATGAAAGAAAGAATGGGAGAGGTAACGGTTCGTCCCAGTATATATATATCACGCACGACCCGGATGATCCGACAGAGTGTCGGAAGATCCGATAGAGACAGAACCAGTGAGATCAGCACCGGAAGTTCCGAGAGCTCCCAGGTCCGGAAGATCCGACATGTTATCGGAAGATCCGGCCTGATCGGAAGATCCGGAAGATTTTCAGAGAGAGCGAAGGAAGACAGAGCCGCTCGGAACTTCCAGGGGTAAGTTCCGGGGGTCTGTCGGAAGATCCGGTCCAGAGAAGATGTGTCCCAAAGATGATCTTTCATGACGAGATTTGATTGACGATTTTGAGAGAACTAGCTTATGAACATGTAAGAAACTTGTCCCAAAGTTGATCAGCAACAAACAATCAACACATAACCATGATTAACTTGAAACAAGAAAAGATCCAACGATCGTAAGATCAAAATTTTGAAAAACTCACACAACAAAAAATAGAATAAAATCATTTTTCTTCTAGTCTAGGCATCAATCAATTGTGTATGCAACAAGTCAAGCCAAGTTACGAGAATCCAAGATATTTAGCTCACTCCTCAAGGAACAAAACCTTTGCTCATCAAGAGGCTTGGTGAAGATATCGGCCAATTGTTTTTCGGTTCCAACATGGCATAGAGCGATATCTCCTTTGGCTTCATGGTCTCTAAGGAAGTGATGTCTAATGTCTATGTGCTTGGTTCTTGAGTGTTGAACGGGGTTGTTTGCTAGTTTTATGGTACTCTCATTGTCACACAATAGTGGGATATTTTTGAACTCACAACCAAAGTCACTCAAGGTTTGCCTCATCCAAAGTAGTTGAGCACAACAAGCACCGGCTGCAACATACTCGGCCTCGGCGGTGGATAGCGCAACGGAATTTTGTTTCTTAGAGCTCCATGACACCAAAGACCTACCAAGAAATTGGCAAGACCCCGTTGTACTCTTCCGATCTACTTTGCAACCGGCATAATCCGAATCGGAGTAGCCAAGTAGATCAAAAGTGGAGCCCTTGGGATACCACAAGCCAAGGTTTGGAGTATGCACTAAATATCTAAAAATTCTCTTAACAGCCATTAGATGACATTCCTTAGGATTGGCTTGAAATCTTGCACACATGCACACACTAAGCATAATATCCGGCCTAGATGCACAAAGGTAAAGCAAGGAACCAATCATGGAGCGATATACCTTTTGATCGACGGACTTGCCTTCTTCATTTAGATCAAGATGGCCATTCACCGGCATAGGGGTCTTGATGGGCTTAGCATTGGCCATGTCAAACTTCTTGAGTATATCACTTGTATATTTGGTTTGACATATGAACGTGCCATGCTTCAATTGCTTGATTTGAAATCCGAGAAAGAACTTCAATTCCCCCATCATTGACATCTCAAATCTCTTGGTCATTATCCTACTATACTCTTCACAAAATTTTTCATTAGTAGAACCAAAGATTATATCATCAACATAAATTTGACAAACAAACAAATCTTTGTCTATTTTCCTAGTGAAGAGAGTAGAATCGGCTTTGCCCATTACAAAGCCATTCTTGAGAAGAAAATCCTTAAGGCATTCATACCATGCTCTAGGTGCTTGCTTAAGCCCATAGAGCGCCTTATGGAGTTTGTAGACGTAGTCGGGGTGCTTGGGGTCTTCAAATCCCGGTGGTTGCTCCACATATACTAGCTCCCCAAGAGGCCCATTCAAAAATGCACTCTTCACATCCATTTGATACAACTTGAAGTTGTGATGAGATGCATAGGCCAAAAGGATACGAATTGACTCAAGCCTTGCCACCGGAGCATATGTCTCACCAAAATCATGCCCTTCAATTTGAGTGAAGCCTTGAGCAACCAACCTAGCCTTGTTTCTTGTGACAATGCCATTTTCATCTTGTTTGTTCTGGAAAACCCACTTGGTGCCAATCACATTTTGCTTGGGTCTTGGGACCAACTCCCATACTTCATTTCTTGTGAAGTTGTTCAACTCTTCTTGCATTGTAATAACCCATTCCGCATCTCCAAGAGCTTCTTCTACCTTGAGAGGTTCCAAAGAGGAGACAAACGAGTAAAATCCACAAAAATTTGCTAAACGTGAATGAGTGGTTACCCCTCTTTGGATGCTCCCTAGAATGTTGTCAACGGGATGATCCCGTTGAACACTTTGGTGAACTCTTGGATGTGAGAAAGTTGATTGACGTTGGATGGGTCCATCATCATCTTCTTCATGATGTGACTCAACATCTTGAGCATCTTCACCTTGAGCTCCCCCTTGATCATTGCCATGGTCATGATCGTCACCATGATCTTGGACTTGATCTTGTGATGAGCTTGGTGGTTCAACTCTGGTTGATGGTGATGGATCGATGTTGAACATGATTTCCGGATCTTGGTCTTGTTCTTCATCTTCATTTGGAAGCTCTTGAGGCTTCATTTCCCCTAAACTCAAGTTCTTGATAGCTCGACTTGGCGGGACTTCATCTACAAGGTCATTTACAACTTGCTCTACTTGAGAGCCGTTTGATTCATCAAATTTTACGTCTACCGTGATCTCAACACAACCGGTGGTTTTGTTGAAAACACGGTAGGCGTGTTCGTTAGTACCATAACCAAGTAGAAAGCCTTCATCAACTTTAGGTGCAAACTTTGAGCTTTTGGTTTTCTTGTTAAGAATGTAACATTTGCAACCAAAGACTCGAAAGTAGTGCACCCTTGGTTTGTTACCGGTTAGTATCTCGTATGGAGTTTTGTTCAAATACTTTTGAAGATAGAGACGGTTAGTGGCATGGCAAGCCGTGCTAACCGCCTCGGCCCAAAAGTTATCCGGAGTCTTGTACTCATCTAGCATGGTCCGTGCCATTTCAATCAAAGTCCGGTTCTTCCTCTCAACAATGCCATTTTGTTGAGGTGTGTATGGCGCGGAGAGTTCATGCTTGATTCCTTCTTCATCAAGAAACTCTTCAACATTGGTGTTCTTGAACTCCGTCCCATTGTCACTTCTTATATGCTTGATCTTAAACTCAAACTCATTTTGAGCTCTTTTAATGAATCTCTTGATGATTGTTTGAGCTTCACTCTTGTCTTGCAAAAAGAAAACCCATGTGAAGCGAGAAAAGTCATCTACAATGACAAGTCCATACTTGTTCCCGCCAATGCTAACATATGCAACCGGTCCAAATAAAACCATGTGAAGCAGCTTGAGTGGTCTTGAGCTAGTCAAAATATTTTTGGGTGGGTATGGAGCACCAACTTGCTTCCCGGCTTGACAAGCACTACACAATCTATCTTTCTCAAACACAACATTTGTTAGTCCTAGAATGTGTTCATCCTTTTGAAGTTTGGCCAAGTTCCTCATCCCAACATGAGCTAGCCGGCGATGCCAAAGCCAACCCAAGCTAGATTTTGCCACTAAACAAGTCTTCGGTTCCACTTTACTAGTTGTGAAATCAACTAAGTAAAGCTTTCCCTTGAGTCGACCCGTAAAAGCAATAGAGGAATCCTCCCTTCTTAGGATGCTCACACCCTCATTAGTAAAGAGACAATTGTATCCCTTCTCACAAAGTTGTGAGACCGACAACAAGTTGTATCCCAAAGAATCAACAAGATAAACATTGGAAAGAGATGAGTCTTGTGAGATAGCTATTTCACCTTGGCCTATGACATCACCATGATTGTTGTCACCAAATGTGATCTTCTCAACGGGTGAGTCATACTCTTGTAGCTTTGCAAACATATTCTTTTCTCCGGTCATATGATTTGAACATCCATTATCCAACAACCACGAAGGTCCACCGGAGGAATATGCCTACAAAACAAGTTTAAGCCTTGGACTTAGGTACCCAAAAGTGGTTGGGTCCTTGAGTGTTAGCTTTTGACATTTTAGGCACCCACACACTTCTCATCATCTTCCTAGTATGAGCACCTATATACTTTACCACCATCTTCCCATTTTGGTCCCAAGTGACTATATAGTCGATGGAGTAGTTTGACGACGACTTGTACTCAATGACCTTCTCTTCTTTCTTGGTCTTGATCTTGACATCTTGACTAGATGCTTTTGCCATTGGCACGGGCTCCATGGACCTTACCACCCCATGAGCCGCATCCATTAGTTCACCTAGATTGGTTCCCTTGGTGAACAATGTCACATCACGACCTCTTATCTTCTTTGTCCCATTGACCTTTCCACCTCGAGTGTATCCAAGCCCGTCCTTGATAGTACCATATCTACCGGCTTTATATGCCGGGTGGGTCTCGAATACACTCTTGCCCTTACCTTGGTCTTGGCCAATGGCATTGGTCAACTTTTGGATTTGGGCATCTTTAGCCTTGACTTTCTCCTCTAGCTTAGAAATGTTAGTTGCACAAGTATCCACATCAATTTTATAACATCTTGAGCAACCTTCACTAGTAGAGACACTTGAGTCAAGAGTTGTTTTAGAGTTGTTTTTGGTACTTTCCCAAAGTGAGCTAAAATTGGCTTCTAGATCTTTATATTTGATCTCTAGGCTTGAATGCCTTTCTTGAAGCTCACATTTAGCACTCTTTAGGTTAGTTAGAGAGTCATTTGTCAAAGATAATTCCTTTGACATCTTCTCCCGTGAGTCATTGGCATGAGATAACTCACAAGCCAACTTCTCAACCTTGAGTTTCTCCTCAACTAGAGCCTCTTCTAGGACAAGGTTTCTCTCCTTCTCAAGGATGAGCAATTCTTCTTGCCTATCAAGAGACTCCTCTCTTTTCTCAACTTTCTCTATTAGTTTTTTAATAAATTTGTAGCCATCTTTGCCGAACTTCTTTATCATGTTTTTCTCATGTTCGGCTTCTTCATTATCTAGATCATTTTCAATGTTTCTAGATGACAAGAGAGTGGGTGAGAGAGGTGGTGTGGTGTCAAGTACCTTAGTCCCTTGAGCCATGAGGCACATGGGAGCTTCGTCATCGCTCTCATCGATGTTGTTGAAGAGTCGAGGAGTTGATGTAGGAGATTGGATGGCACATGTGGCCATTCCTTCATCACCGGAGTCATCACTTGATGAATCCCAACCTTCACCGACGTGGGCGCTTCCAAACTTTTTCTTGTACTCTCGACTCTTCTCCTTGTATTTCTTGTCTTTGTCACCGGTCTTGTCCTTGAACTTCTTGTCATCCTTGTCATTCTTCTTGCGAGGACAATCGGCAATGTAGTGACCTTTTTCCCCACACTCATAGCATCTTCGTTGAAAGAAGCTCTTCTTTTCACCTTTTGTCTTCATGAATCTCTTGAAGTTCCTAACCATCATAGCGGTTTCTTCATCGGTGCTCTCATGGTCGTGTGAGTCTTCATTCTTCTTGGAAGTTGAGGTCTTCTCATTTGACTCAACTTTCTTGCTTGGTTCGGCCTTGAGAGCTATGGTCTTGACTTCGGTTTGTTGGATTGACCTTGTCACATCCAAGCTATTCATCTCATGATATTGCAACTTGTTGAATAGCTCCATTGGCACCATTGTCTTGAACTTGTCACTTTCTCTAATCATTGTGGCAAGCATTGGGTTCTTGGGTGCGTATGCTCTAAGCAATTTCTTTGTGACCTTGCTCTCGCCCCAATCATTGCTTCCAAGCATTCTAATTTCGGTGACAAGGAGCTTCAATCGATCATACATCTCTTGCAAAGTCTCATCCTTCTGCATGACAAAAGCTTCTAGTTCTCCTTGTAAAAGATCTACCTTGCCTTCCTTGACTTCATCCGATCCTTCATGCGCCATTTGAAGAGTGTCCCATAGCTCCTTGGCACTATCGATTCCTCTAATCTTGTTGTACTCATAGGAGCTTAGAGCACTCCTAAGCACGGTCACGGCTTGAGAGTTGCGGAAGATGTCGTACTCTTGTTCTCGACTTGGCGTTGCACTCTTGTCAACACCTATTTTCACAATAGTCCAAAGAGATGGATGAAGACCATGCAAGTAAACTTTCATATCATCGCTCCACCGGGCATAGTCAATCCCATTGAATTTGGGGACTTTGCCCATTGGAACAGATGAGAAATTAAGACTAGAAGGGTCAAAAGATTTGTTAGAAGAAGATGTCTCATATCGATAAGACACCGAGTGAAGTCCGTCGAGAGCGTCTCTTTCTCGTATCTTCTTCTTGAGAAGCTTTTGCGCCTCTCTTTCGGCCTTCTCCTTAATCTTCTTCCTTATCTTCTCCCTTCTTTGCTTCTTCTTTTCTTGTTCATCCAAGCTCTCATCAACATCGCTAATGTTGAATTCATCATCGCTTGAGCTTGACTCAACGGGCGTCGGATGTTTATCTTTGTGAGCGGAAGCCATCTCGGATCCATCTCCCGTACCGGCCATAGTGTTTTTCCCTTAGCGGTTAAGCCTAAACAAGGGATTAGGCTCTGATACCAATTGAAAGGACCAACACTAGGCCTAGAGGGGGGGTGAATAGGCCTGTTTAAAAAATTCCTGCAAAATCCTCCGAAAACTGTCAGTAAGTCGGATGATCCGACACAGTCTCGGATCTTCCGGCCAGGAAGATCCGACACTGTACAGGATCTTCCGACTGGAACAGAATACTGGAAGATCCGATGAAGAGCCGGATCTTCCGACAGGCAATTCAAGTGTACTTCGAGATTTGAAATCTAATAACCTTTTGACAAATCCACTTAAATACAAAGCTCACAAATGAAGTAAGGAACCTTCTATATATGATCAATAACAGAGTATAGCCACAAATAAGTAGATCGGGACAAATCAAGTTATGGAAACAATAAGAACAAGATCAAATGTGGAGACAAAGGATTTTCTACCGAAGTTCACTCCACAGAGGAGCTACGTCTCCGTTGAGATGCTCACAAAGAGCCGGGCTGTCACACTAACCCCAAGTCTCTCCCAATCAACCACAAAGGAGGATTGAGTTACTTACTATGTGCTCCCACGAAGAGAGAGGGTGATACAAACTTCCGGGACTCAAACCACAAGAGAATGGGAGTTCACCGGCACCTCTAACCGTCTAGGAGCAAGCTCCAAGAGTAACAAACGTGAATCAATGAACTCAAGTTGCTCGAAGTGCTTCACGAGATGAACAAGGGGAGTTCTCACTTCTAGTCTTCTCTCTCACTCAAACCCTAGGTGAATCTTGGCAAGAATCAAGCTTGGGAGGGGATTTGAGGAGGAGAGTGAATGCTCTTGTCTTGTGTTAGGTCGTGTGTGCAGCAGCTCATGAATGAGGGGGGTGTGGGGTATTTATACCAACCCCCCAAGATATGACCGTTATGTGCTCTGCGAAGGGGTACCGGATCTTCCGACACTTGGTCGGATCTTCCGAAAAGCAACAGATACGTGTTAGGAAATCTCCAGAAAAGTTCCAGGGGCCGGATCTTCCGACCATGTGTCGGATCTTCCGGGGGACCCCGGAACTTCCGGCCCGAAGAAAAAACCAAGACAGAGCCGGCCGGAACTTCCGGTCGGATCTTCCGGCCTCGGGTCGGAACTTGCAACAGGACACACGTGAGCTTGAAAAATGGCTAAGTCATGCATCTTCCGATGCAATGGCCGGAACTTCCGGCCCGAGAAAACTCAAGACCGAGCCGCCCGGAACTTCCGGTCGGATCTTCCGGCCTAAGTTCCGGCCGTGCAGAAAAGGGGTTTGTGAAGTATTTTTGTGTCTCTCAAGAGTTTGTCATCTCAAGCAAAGCACTTTTAGCAACTAGAATTTATCAACTACGTCCCCCTTGATAGTACGGTGGTCCTATACTCAATTTCAAACGGAAAATTAAATTTAAATCCACCAATTGAGTCCTCCACCATATGAATAAGCGTTGGTTTCCTTCCTTTAGTATTATCTTCCTTTTATTTCATTTTATTCCTGCACAACTCATGTAAAGCATCATATCCAAATTTCTATTGCCATTAATCACCAAAATAGATTAAATGCCTAGATGCACTTTCAATCTCCCCCTTTTTGGTGATTGATGACAATACAAATTTGGGTTGCGTTGCAGGTGACGGACCCGTCACGAGGGGACGAGCCAGGCGTGATGCTGGGCTCGCCACCTCACAGGAGCCGGAAGATGCACCACAAATGCTGCACTGACACACTTCCGCTTTTGAGGCCACCTACGACATGTACACCGGCGCTGGGACGTCCGGAGCAGGAGGCTCTGGGCAACACCAGGAGCCGAACTACTTCGCCTCAGGACGCTGGGACTACGGCCAGGACACGGACTCTGAGTGGTCTGGGAGCCGGTATGGAGGGGGATACGACAGTGCCTCCCAGCCATACTACCCTGGATACTCACAGTCCGCACGCTTCGACTACGGCCGGGAGCTGTCCTACATCTCCGACCGAGTCGAGCTCATCGACGACCGCACCCGAGAGATTCAAGACACGCTAGCCCGCTGTTGGCGCTCGTTACAGACCAATTCCCGACCTCCAACCGATTATAAAATGAACACAATGGAATCACACACCATAGCTATAGGGCTTACCACTAACAATTTCCACAAGTTTTGGTGATTGTCCATTGTGCAGGTACAAAATGGAGAAACATGGGCTATAGGGGTCGGAATTGACCAATTCGGCCGAACGACACGTTCGGCCGGTTACCCCCTTAGCCGTGCATGACACTGGGAGTCGTCCACGTCAACAATGACCAAGCAGAGACATCACACGACACGTGGACGACCGCCACTTCACCCTAGATCAATGCCATGTCATTTTGGGCCTCTACAACATGAAAGCCAAGTACCAGAACTCAGCCCAGGAGGTCCAGAGGCTAAGGCGGTGCAGCAGGGGCAGGCCCGGGCCTCTGGCCCAGTTCGGCCGAAGCCCTGCGTTCGGCCGAACCGACCCCAGCTGGGAACCGCCTCCCAGGGGCAAATCCAGGCTGTAGGAGCCTTGGTCGGTGCATCCTCCGGTTCGGCCGAATCCTACAGTTCGGCCGAACCGGGATCTTTGCCCGAACGGCCCGGCACCGCCTCCTGGTTGCTTGGCCGCTGCTCCACTCCTCCACCGACCCTGGCCACTATAAGTAGAGGCCGGGTTTCACCTGCAAAGACACACAACACAAGAGTAGAGTGAGCGTTGCCAAGTTCCGCCACTTGTATCAGTAGAATAGGGAGAGAGGAGAGGTGAGCGTCCCGGAGAGGAGCCGGAGGGTCGGCCCCTCTTCCCGCTGTACCTCTACGGATGCGGCTCTGCTTCGAGTGACATCCGGGTCATGTCTGGTAACTCTTGTATCTCTTTCTGATTAATTGAGCATTCAGTTCTTACATCTATATACTTGTCTCGTTCTTCGTTCAATGCTTAGTTGATTGGTATAACTGTATACTGGTTGCTTAGCTTGGGTGCTTATCTTGCTATAGGAGATAAGTAGTTATTGACTAGTGTAGGAGTGGTTCCTAGACTTGCCAGTAACCTTAGTTTCTGCCCGTCGCAACGGAGGTGGTAGCCGTAAGGTGGTGACAGCCCTTTCGGTCTTCGTAGTCCATCACGTTAGTTCCGGTGTCTTAGGACCCAAGGTTCAGGGTAACCGGCACCCCTTCTCATCCCTTTCTGTGTGTCGGAGGCTCTGTAGTCCCGAAGCAAGTATCTATCTGTATCTTCTGCTCTGCTCAGTCAATCGATAGAATACCCTTACCAGACCTGTACCCTCTCTACCCTCCTACCTCTTCTCTTCTCTCCTTGTTGTCGTCATCCACCTCATCCATTTCATTCATCCACTCCATCTACCTAGGACAACTTAGTTTAGGATTAATATACTTCTCGTTCCCCGTGGAAATCGATACCTTGGAATACTCCCGGGTGAAAGCTACATCGGTATCTGTCCGCTTGCGGATTTATCTGTAGGCCGTAAGGAGTGCCAACAAGCTTTCTGGCGCCGTTGCCGGGGAATGGTAGTTGTTCTGATTCCGAACCCAAGTTGTCCGTGTATCCCACCACCATCCATATGGATTCCACTCTTACCTTACGCCAACACTCGGCTCCAAAGGGCGCTTGTTTGGAGCCACCACCATCATCACATACCATATCCACACCCAGCTATGAGCTACGTCCCGGCTTCATAGCCATGGTTCGTGAGCAATCGTTCTCAGGAACGAAGGCCGAGAGCCCATACGCGCATTTGCGCGAGTTTGAGCAACTCTGCTCGTGCCTGACCATTGCGGGCATGACACAAGAGACACTCAAATGGAAGCTATTCCCGTTCTCAGTAACGGGAGGAGCGAAGAAATGGTACTCTCTGGCTGTTGGTACTATGGAAGGGAGTTGGGAAACTCTCAGAGAGAAATTCTGCCTAAATTTCTTCCCAATTTCCAAGGTTGCCAGCCTCCGAATCGAAGTTCTTACCTTTAAGCAATTAGAGGGAGAGTCGTTAGGAGCTGCTTGGGCTCGTTTCAAGCAAATCTTGGCATCCTGACCAGACCTAAGCCTACCAGAACCTGTTGTTTTACAACACTTCAGCCTTGGCCTCTGTCCCGTAGCCGCAACTTTCTTGGACTCTGCTTCAAAAGGGTCGTTTTTTCATTTGACTCCTAGTGAAGCGAGGATAGTCCTGGAGCGCATCCTGGACGACACTCCCTACACTGGAGTCTATGACGAACTCCCTGATGAAGAAGAGAAGCAGCCTAAACCTGAAGAGCCTGTACACCAACAATCCAAATCTATCAGCCCTTCCATTCCATCAGAACCCGATGCTCAATTCGAACCACAACCTTACTCTAGCCTGGACTACTATCCTCTACTCTACACCACTCCCTACGATTTTGACGATGGTCTATTCGATGACATCGACTGTGCCATACGTTTCCCACGGGGACAATGTGTAGAGCAAAAGGATCCACCACCCGACAAGGAAGCGCTAGAATATCAAAGAGAGTACTTAGGCTGTCTCTCTGCCATCAAAAGTCGGGAATGGCTAGACGAGGCAGAAGCCTCGACCGAGGTCGTTAAAATGCCCAAGAGAATCCGAACAATCTTTTGTGAAGTAATGGGCATAGACAAAGAAATCGGGTATGACCCGAGCATCGGAATAAACATAATCTCTAGCTCTTTGGTGCGAGCTCAACTCCCCGATGAACCATGGTCATCGTCTCAGAAACATCTAAGGTTCACATCGGGAAGGATCCTCAACTGTTTAGGGATCTTGCAGGTCATACCCGTTAAGATTAATGACCCTGAACTTTTCTTGGATTTCCATATCTTTGACTTACCTGAAAATTCCACTCAGTCCATCTTTATTGGTAGGCCAATCATGAAAATCCTAGAAAATTCACCAATAAACCAGCTAGAGCTTAGGATCGGAAAAGAATTTGTCCCGGTCTCTTATTCCTATTCCTTGAGTACCCCAATAGAGACAGACCCCGATCCTGATCCAATAGAGGAAGTCATGTCAACAACTCTGGCAGACTTAGAGCAACCTTTCCTAGAAGAAGATGCCCAATTCCTTATGGAGGAAGAAGACATTCATCCTCCAATCGAGCCTAAGCCTCTTCCCTCTGGATTGAAGTGTGCTTCCCTCTTTAAGGATGAACACACTCCAGTGACCATCAGTGACAAACCCCGTGGAACCCAACCGACTTTAACTATCCTAGAGGAAGATCGATCAGTCTATGGATATTCGGTCCTAGACTTAAAAGGGATTACTCATAACCTTCATACTCATCATATCCCTATCTCATCTTATCTTGGGGTCGTAAGGCAATTGTCATGGAGATTCGTCTTTGATCGGGGAAAGACTAGATTCAAAGCCTGGAGCCATCATCTTCCCTTGTCATACCCTCTAATACGACCCTATGCCTACACCTCCTACGAGTAAAAGGGATTCGTAGTTCCTTGGCCACACCGGGCTGTATATGTGTCTCATCGAAAATTTCTCTCTAATAGCCCGGTCGCTGACCAATCACTTAGCCAAGGAAACCCCTCTCGTCTCTGATCAAGAGTGTCATTCTTCCTTTCACACCCTCAAGAAAGCACTCAGCTTCGCTCCCATCATCCAGCCTCCCGACTAGAGCATTTCACTAGAAATCATGTGTGATGCGAGCAATTTTTTGCCGTAGGAGTGTTGACACCAAAAATTGGCACCAGGAAGAGGCTGACATGTGGGCCGGATTCGTTGAAAAGATATCATTCGGCAAAGGAGTTTTTCCCCAGAGCATTCGGTAAAGACGTTCTGCGGTCGGGAACGCATTGTCATTCGGCAAGAAAACTGTTCCGCAGGAGGCATTCGGGAGTGCGTGATGATGTGGATCAAGTGTAAGGAAAAGGCTGGTTTAACTTCGAATGCAAGACGGATACGGTGCCCCGGCGTTTATCTTTTTTAGGAAATAAATAATGTAATCGTAATCAATTAGGAGTCGTGTCGAAACCTGGGTATAAATATAAACCCATGATAATTGTAAAAAAAAGTTCAATCAATCATACAACCAACCGGCCCCGCGCCAACTTCGAGTCCTTTAGTCGAGTCGTCGAGTTCTTCGAGAGGAATCATCGATCCGTCGACCTCCGTAAGTTCTGGCAACCCTGCACCATGCCTAGTATCATGCGGTGGATTTAGGCTTTGGTTCAGGAAGGTTCCATTGTTAGATCATGAGCCATGCGGTGGGCTAAGTTTTAGCTTGGAACAAGTTATCGGCTCTATTGGATTTTGGCAAGATCTAATAGATCCATTAAGTTACCATGTGTTGCTCTGGATTTTACCTTTATGTTTAATTCATTACAACACTCTTTTGCCCAGTCTAGGTTGATTAGATTCGGTTCTAGCTCGTAATGCACTGCGTTTCCATAGCCGAATTCGAAGTCGATCTAGATTGCCACGTGTTGCGGGTTCAAGCTCGTTGGTCTTGTGTAGATCTTGACAGAACCGGGTATCATGCGGTAGATGTAGGTTTTTGGGTCGTCTTAGAGCTAATCATCCGGTGGATTAGAATTCGATTCGATCTGATAGATCTATCATCATCAACGAAGCATGTTCCTTCTTCACGGAACCCGATTCGGCTATATAGCTGTATTCGGCAGTATCGCCACGAGTGAAACATGTCCATGGTTTTGTTTTAAATAAAGAATGCTTTTAGCCTTCCATGTTTAGAGTATATCATGCGGTGGATTGATCTATTCTTGGTTGGTGGTGTGATTCCAAGCAAGTCGTATCATGCGGTGGATTAACTTGCTTGTTTCATGCTCGACGGGTTGAAAAGTACCTAGACATGCGGTAGACTAGTGCTTTTAGTCTATGCATTCTTGTTTATTATAAGATTATGGTCATGTTTTCGCCCTTTTATTTATTTATCATGCTCTGTTCCTCGTTAATCGGTTATGAATATACGTTACAATGTTTATTCAGTCGAATACCGATCTTTCGTCATGCTTACGTCACGCATTCGGCAGTGCGCTTCCTGCATGCTTTGCCGATTGCCGAATGATGCTTTAACTGCTGACAGATAGCTTCTCTATAGCTATATGTCGTTCGAAACTGGCTCCGTAGCCGCAAATATGGAACTGTCTGGTATCACCCAGTACGTTCCAGGTGTTATCTAAACATCTTTTCTCCCTTTGTCAGTTTCAGGAAAATTGACTGGCACGTTTTCGGATTCAAACGCTCGGGCCACGTGTAAAGCTAGCTAATTCGGCTTGCTGTGTGCTTGGCGTGAGGTGCGGATTTTACGTCAACACACTTTTTGGCACGCCCGGTGGGACACACAAGCTTCGAAGATGCCTGAATTAAGGGACATTCTGGATGTCACTTTTGAAGAATTGTTTGATGAACATCAACAAATGGTGAAGACTGCTGCAGATCAGTTCATCAAGAAATGCTTGCTGTCTTTTGCTAAGAACAGGAGTGGTACACCGTTTCTCAAGTCAGATCTGCCAAGAGTTCTTTTGCCTGGACAATCTGATCTTACTGAAGATGAAGAAAGGGAGAAGTTCTCTGGCTTGTTGTACAAGGCTTTAGGAGAAACAATGACCAATCATAATGCTGCATTCCTGAACAGTTTTCGGCTCATAATGGTCAACATCTTTGGTCAACACGTGGATAAGCCTTTTGAGCAAGCGCATGGACAACTTGGTGGCCCAACATATTTCAATGTTCAAGCATCGGTCCCAAAACGTCATGGTAAAGGTACTGAAGAAACTGAAGCTTCTGGAACCAAAGACACGAGTGGACAGCCGATTCAGCAAGAGCTTCAGCATGCATTGCCGAAACCTCGTACATATGGTGATATAGCATTCGGCACCACGGGAGATCTACCTGCTTCTGCTTACAAGATATCCCCTCTGAACAACAGGCTGCAAAGGGATGTGTATGGGAACGGATATTCAGAGTTCATGGATTACAATGCTATCGATGCTCTCCCAAATCCCGGGTATGTTGGTACTACAGGGATGCCTGCTGGGAGACCAGGGAATCAAGATACCAATATTGACCTCATGGTGCAAAGGATGACCGATGTATTGCAAAATCAATTCGGTCTGAAGCCTAAAAATCAGGGGTACATGTACTCGTCTCCTTTCCCAGAATGGTACCAAAGGGTATCATTGCCGAATAGAGTCAAGGTGCCTACAGAGTTCACTAAGTTCTCAGGACAAGATGATACTAGCACTGTGGAACATATAGCTCGATATCTGATGCAGCTTGGAGAAGCTTCAACAGATGAGGCTTTCAGAATCAGATACTTTTCTTTGTCGCTGACGGGTCCAGCTTTTACATGGTTTGCTTCTTTGCCTGCTCAGTCAATTTGTACTTGGAAAGACCTGGAGCAGAAATTCCATGCTCATTACTACATTGGCAGTGCCGAGAAAAAGTTGGTTGATTTGACCAGCTTAAGGCAGAGGAATAATGAGACACCTACGGAGTTCCTCAGGAGATTTAGGGAAACAAAGAGCATGTGCTTTTCTCTGAACATACCTGATGACCAGCTAGCTGGTATGGCTGTAACTGGCATGCTGCCTGCCATTCGGGAAAAGCTATTCGGAATGGAGTTCGATGATCTGGGCCAGTTGTCACACAGATTGGCCTTAATGAGCAACCAGGCATATGGTTTCAAGAAAGATGCCAGATTTGCTAAACACAATGATGTAGCTGATATCTATAACCAATTCCTTGAAAGAGCAGATCAAGGAGATGAGTATGAAGATAGTGAGGAGATAGCTGCAGCAGAGATAGTGTGGGGCAAAGAACCAGTCATGGTGAGTCAGAGGTGGATTAAACAGAATAAAGGCACCTATGATTTTGATGTGACTAAGGCAGATAAATTGTTTGACTATCTTGTAAAAGAAGGCCGGATCAAGCTACCAGAGGGGCATTCTATGCTTCGGCCTGATGGAGTGAAAGATAAAAGGTACTGTGGATTCCATGATAGAAACTCTCATTCCATCAATGAATGCAGGGTTTTTAGAGTAAGGATTCAGAAAGCTATCCAAGAAGGGTATCTGAAATTCGACAATAAGATGAAGTTGGACAGTAACCCGTTTCCTCAGAACATGATTGGGTTCTCGATCAATATGGTGAGTGTTGCCGAATCTGGAGAAAAGGGAAAGATGAAAGTCCTGACGTCAAAGGAAGCGAAGCAGGATGGCTCAGTCGATCCTAATCGGCAAATCACGATCGAACAGATTCGCAAGGAAAAGCCTCGCTTCCCGAATAGCCGATTTGAAATTGGGGAATCTTCTAAACCCAGAGTCACATCGCGCATTCTCCTCAATAAGTGGCAGCGTCAGCAAGAAAAAGAGCGCTACCAGAGATGTAAGTACGAGGAGGAGAAGAGGAGGTACGAAGAAAAAAGGTATGGGGAAGAACAAGAGGAATATGTCCGAGAACAAGAACGTGCACATTGGGATTGTGTCTTCTTCAGACACTGTTGGAACGAGAGTTTAAAGCTGCCCACATGGGATAACTGTCCTGAATGCAATAATGGATATGTCGAACATAGGCAAAATGTTGCCAGTCGCCGATCCGTCCACGAAAGAATTGGAAGGGTACATCCTAGTGATGGTCGGCGTCTAAAAATATATAAGAATGATGATCAACCGAGGAAAAGACATGCTGATCGTAGGTGGATTGATCATGAAGAAGAAGATCGTGAGTACGTCTGGCAGAAAGGACAGTGGTGTCCACCTGGTTTAAGAAAGAGCCAGAAGAGAAGAATCCAACGCCTGAGGAATCAAGAGTTGAAGCGGGCAGGAACCAGGATGAAATCGATATGGCGTCCAAAAGACAAACCTGACGAATCAGGTCATTCGGCTCCTACATGCATGGTATGTTTCTTGCCGAATGAATTCATGGCTCCAGCTAATCAAATTGTACAGGAAGAGATATTGCCAGAAGTGGATGAAACCGAGCAATGTGGGTTAATGGCACAATTGGTATTGACTAAGCAAGCTATTTTCGAGAAGCCAGTCCAGAATCGGCACATGAAGCCACTGTACTTAAGAGGATATGTCAATGGAAAGCCACTGACGAAGGTGTTTGTTGATGGTGGAGCTGCTGTTAATGTGATGCCATACAATACATTCAGAAAACTTGGCATGAGCCCTGGAGATTTAACGCCAACAAGCATAGTTTTGAATGACTTTGCTGGAAATCCTTCGGACACCAAAGGATGTGTACATGTAGATCTGATGATTGGGTCTAAGATTCTGCTTACAACCTTCTTTGTTATTGAAGGCAAAGGGGCATACAGCTTGCTACTTGGAAGGGATTGGATCCATGCGAATTGCTGTATTCCATCTACTATGCATCAACAGCTTATTCAGTGGATAGATGATGAAGTGGAAATTGTCCCAGCAGATGATTCAATTAGCGTGGCTAATGTGGAACCAGCCTTCTGGGAATATCAAGGCATAGATTGTTTCTCAGGTAAGGACTGGGGAGAAGGTCCTGTTGAGCCAGTCAGCAGTAATCAACAGCCGATCGAAGCAGTCGGCTCATTTAGTAATTTTTAATGGATAATCCAATCGATGGGACTGATGGGAAGCTAGGACGTGGATTTGTGTCGGCTGATAAATTAGAAGAAGTAGACATTGGAGATGGTGACAAACCAAGGCCGATATTCATCAGTTCTAGCTTGGATTCAATTTTCAGAGAAAAGTTGATTGAGTTGTTAAAAGAATACAAAGATTGCTTTGCTTGGGATTATTCGGAGATGCCTGGTTTAGATCGTTCCATTGTTGAGCATCGGTTGCCGATCAAGCCTGGTTATAAACCTTACAAGCAACCACCCCGGAAAATCTACAAAGATGAAGTATTGACCGATGTGAAGAAAGAAGTGGAAAGATTAATAGCAGCAAATTTTATTCGGCCATGCAGATATGCAGAATGGATCTCTAATATTGTTCCTGTGTACAAGAAAAATGGGAAGATGAGAGTTTGCATAGACTTTAGAGATCTGAACAGAGCTACACCCATGGATGGATATCCAATGCCTATTGCTGACTCGTTGGTTGATGCTGCTGCTGGATATAAAGTGATTAGTTTCATGGATGGTAATGCAGGGTACAATCAAATTTTTATGGCATTGGAAGATATAGCGAAAACAGCTTTCAGATGTCCAGGACATATAGGGTTGTTTGAGTGGATTGTCATGACGTTTGGTTTGAAGAATGCTGGTGCAACTTATCAGAGAGCCATGAATTATATTTTTCATGAGTTGATCGGCAAGATTGTGGAAATATATATTGATGATGTTGTGATTAAGTCATTGGATCATGAATCACATTTGGCCGACATAAGGAAAACTCTAGAGTGCACTAGGAAACATGGGCTCAAGATGAACCCGAATAAATGTGCTTTTGGAGTTTCGGCAGGAGAATTTCTGGGATTTCTGGTGCATGAAGGAGGAATAGGAGTTGGCAAGAGAAGTATGAAAACCATTGATGAAGTTGTTCCTCCAACTAATCTTAAGGAATTACAGTCATTACTTGGCAAGATCAATTTCGTGAGAAGATTCATATCAAACTTATCACAAAAGGTGTTGCCTTTCTCTTCACTGCTAAAAGTCAAGAAGGATCAGAAGTTTGTATGGGGTGACGAACAACAAAAGGCTTTCGATGAGATCAAGGAATACATGAAAGAACCACCAGTATTGGTACCTCCACAGCTAAACAAGCCTTTTAAGTTGTACGTGGCGGCCGATGCCCAAACTATTGGATCGGCCCTCATACAAGAATTTGAGGGAAAGGAAAGGGTAGTTGCATACCTTAGCCGGAAATTGCTTGATCCCGAAACGAGGTATTCGACTACCGAGAAACTTTGTTTATGTGTTTACTACTCCTGTACAAAATTTCGGCACTACTTGCTACATGCCGAATGCATTGTGTATTCAAAATTTGATGTGATAAAGCACATGTTGTCTATGCCAATTTTGAACGGAAGGATTGACAAATGGATTTTAGCTTTGTCTGAATTTGAGTTAAGGTTTGAATCGGCGAAAGCTGTTAAAGGACAGATTATTGCTGACTTCATTACTGAACATCGTGATTCATCAACTAATTTGCTTGAAATTACTCCTTGGATATTATTCTTCGATGGATCTTCATGTGACAAAGGTGGTGGAGTAGGTATTTTGTTAATTTCGCCAAGAGGAGAGGTATTTGAATTTGCTATTCCTATTCAACCTACTGTCACTAATAATCAAGCCGAGTATGAGGCGTTGCTCAGAGGACTTCAATACTTGAGAGAAGCAAAGGCCGTTGCAGTTGAAATTTTTGGAGATTCAGAATTAGTCATAAGGCAACTAAATGGCGAATATGAGTGCAGAAACGACATCTTAAGGAATTACTATGAAGAATGCAAGCAAATCTTAAAGGAGTTTCAGTCAGTAATTCTACGGCATATTCCTAGGAAAGACAATGGAGAGGCGAACAGATTAGCTCAAAGTGCTTCGGGTTATAGAGAGCTTCAAGAAGTTTTTGCCAATGATGTATACGCTTTCGGGAGTAATCTGGCAGAAGATGATTGGAGAAAAGAAATTGTTGATTATCTGGAAAATCCATCCCGAAAGGTTTCTAGAAAGCTCAGGTATAAAGCTTTAAAGTTTGTTCTTCTTGATGATAATTTATATTATAAATCCTTGGATGGGGTGCTGTTACATTGCTTGAGTCAAGAAGAAGCAAATAGGCTGATAAGTGAAGTGCATGATGGGCTGTGTGGAGCGCATCAATCGGCTTACCGAATGAAATGGGTTATTAGGAGAACTGGGTACTATTGGCCCACAATGCTAGAAGACTGCTTTGAATATTACAAGGGATGCCAAGATTGCCAGAGATTTGGAAACATTCAGAGAGTTCCAGCATCAGTACTAAATCATATTATCAAGCCATGGCCATTCAGAGGATGGGGAATAGATTTGATTGGCCAGATAAATCCTCCATCTAGCAAGGGGCATAAGTTTGTGCTTTTAGCAACCGATTATTTTACTAAGTGGGTTGAGGAGATTCCATTAAAGAAGGTGACATCAGAGAATATGGTTGAATTTGTTAAAGAACATATCATTTACAGATTTGGAATTCCTCAAACAATCACCACAGATCAAGGGACTCAATTTACATCTTCAGAGTTCAGAGATTTTGCTGAAAGTATGGGCATCAAATTGTTGAATTCTTCTCCTTATTATGCCCAAGCTAATGGTCAGGCAGAGGCTTCTAACAAGATTATGATTAAAATTATACAGAAGAAGATTGATCAGAAGCCAAGAAAGTGGCATTCGGTATTAAATGAGGCTTTATGGGCTTACCGAATGGCTCCACATGGGGATACACAGACGTCTCCTTATGAATTGGTATATGGATATCATGCTATCTTGCCATGGGAGATGCAATCAGACTCAAGGAGGATAAAGTTGCAAAAAGATTTAAGTTCTAAAGATTATAATGATTTAATGATGGACGAATTAGAAGATTTGCATATGATTCGTCTCAGGGCCTTGGAAAATATTGAGAAAAATAAAATGCGAGTTGCTAAATATTACAACAAGAAGGTGAAAGTCAAGCAATTTGCAGAAGGAGATTTGGTTTGGAAAGCAATATTGCCGATTGGAACTAAATACAGTGCATTCGGTAAATGGTCTCCAAATTGGGAAGGTCCTTTCAAAGTGGTCAGATGCGTGCCTGGAAATGCATATATCCTGAAAACTTTACTAGGAGAAAAGTTTACTGCTGCTATCAATGGGAGATACTTGAAGAAATATTATCCTAGTGTTGAGATTGATCGCTGATTGAAATATTCAATGTCAGAACGACTGAAACAGCCGGTATTCGGGAAGGAGCCGTCTTCAGAACAAAAATATTAACAGAAGAAGAAATGGCCAATACCAGAGTGTATTGCCCTTAGTGCAAATATATTACAAAAAATGAGTTTAACAGAGTCATCACAACAGACTGAGGATGGATGGAATCGGCAATGGCGGCGCCATGAGCATCAAGACGATCTATGAAGGCGTCAATATCGTCGATCTCCTCTGGATCACCGTTGGCGAAGCCGGGCGGTAGCCTGGAGTAGTCGGTGCCGGTGTGTGTCGACATGGCGACCAGGCCTGCAGCAGTGCCCAGACGGATGCCGTGCAGGGCCACCTCATCAACGCGGCCTGCTACCGCGCCAAGGCGGGCTTCTGGCGTGTCCCCAGGAGCATTCACCTTGTTCGCCAAAAATTCGACCAATGTTTTCAGCCGATCGAGTTCGACATTACGATCTGCAGGATTACGAAGCAGCGGCAGGTTAGTTCAAGGTCAGATTGAGGATTAAGCAAATCACAGAAGTTACCGTCGATGGTCTCGAGCAGCGGCTTGCGCTGGTGTTGCCACTCTAGGTCTGCGATCCCGGCCTGTTTGGAGATAATCTCCAGTTCGTTCGTCGGCGGCTGGGCGTCTTCCGCTGTTGGCCATCAGGGTTTCTTGGAGGTTACTATGCTGGAAGAGGAAGAGACTCAGGCTAGCAGAGAGCTCGAGTTGAAAGATTTGGTGGAAGATTAGGAGCGCTCAAGGTTCTTATTTATGGAACTAACGAAGAAATCGTGGCCGGAGATCGTGGTGCATATCCCAAGGAGTTCGGAAGGTGGAAAGGATTCTCCAACCGATCGATTTCCATGTCGTTTGGGATTCTTGCCGAAGTCGTATTCGGTTTTGACTGAATGAGATTCGGCTGTGTCGTGTTTGAAGCGTTTTCGGGTCTGACACTGTTACAATCAGCTTTGCCGAATGAGTTATCCACAATGGAGAAAAACAGAGTTAAGAAATGACAAAGTTACAGGATTGATAGAGCATTCGGTTATTAACTATTTGTTACAATTACAAGCCCAAATACTTTGAGATTACATTTTTAGCATCTGATATCATATTGCTAATGCTCTCTAATAAGTTTTTGTCAGCTTCTTGGGTTCTAGCCAGAGCAGCAAGCTTTGCCTTGAGTTGTTTTTCTTCGTTCAGAGCTGCTGAATCTTCCTTTCGTATCTTCTCTGTTAATTTGGGAAGCTCAACTATCTTCTTCTCATCAGCTTCAATTTCGGCCGATAGATCTCTCAATTCGGCTTCAAGTGCAGCTTTTCTGACCTTCTTCTTTTCAAGTTCAGATTCCAATTTGGTCAGTAATTCTTTGCTGTTCTGAGCTTGAGTATGCAGGTCTTTCACAGATTGTTTGGCTGTGGATCTCCTCTGTTCTAGAGCTGGTTGAGAAGATTGGTTTTTCAGAGCCTGCTTTACTGCAGCGTATTGTTGATCCAAATGAGAAACTGGTTCCAAAGAAGTTTTGATATCATCAGGAAGTTCTTGGTCAATGGATTCCAGTACATCGCTTAAGAGATCAGCATCTTTGACTTGATCTTGGATACTCTTGCGCAGCAAAGCAAGGATATCTTTCAGCTTTGTTTGATTTTCTTCTGACAGAGTTTGGCCAGAAGATGTTTCCTCCTCTTGTTCGGCAACCAAGTCGTCCACAGCAAAAGAATAGCTGGATGATGAAATGGATTTCTCCTGAAAGATAGTTCTTGCCGAATTAGTAATAATCTGCTGAATAAAAGAGTAGAGAAAGTTGAATGATTATGTTTACCTCGTTCCTGACTTCCTGAATGGGAGAAGGAAGCCTCTCAGGCTCAATGGAAAGATTCTGTGTATCTTGCTGAGGAGAAGCTGGAAGATTTCTTGGTGAAGATAATGCTTCTGATTGAGGAAGAAGTTGCAAAGCTAAAGATGAATCGTGATGAGAAGAAGAGCTCTCCAAGATTGGATCCATTGAGGATTGTTCTGCAGTTAACAAGGGGTGAGTGCCGATAAAAAAAAAGTTAAGAGGATAAAGTGGTAGAATTTTACCAGTCAATGAAGCATCGGCAAGATCTGTACTGATTGCTAGTTGCTGTGCTCTGGCCTGAAACCAAGAAGAGATAAAGCTGAGCAAAATACCAATGGCATTATGGTCAAAGAAAGAAGGCTCTGACCTTGATAACTTTTTTGCTGCTTGTTCTTTTCTTCTTTACAACTAAGGGAGCAGCTAAAGAAAGGGTTTTTCTCTTGACAGATGATGGTCTAGTAAGTATTGGATCTAGAGAAGCCTGTCTAGCCATCAGTTGAGCCAAGGTAGGAGATTGGTGCCCCAAAGCAGATATTGGGCCTGCAGCTTTGTACAAGATCGCCCTGGCAAGAGGGGCAGGTGTTATATCCTGCAAGATGACAGAATCAGAATCAATTGGGGTTAATATTATTGAGACAGATGAGGGATGAGCGTATTACCTCTGAAATTGGCTGATAATCAGGCATTAACTCGAGGCAGAAGGGATGGATTGGCATGTTGAAGATATGATCATGGAGTTCTTGCCACCAGAGAGTGAAAGAAGGATGGGCAGATATTATTGGCACAAAAGGCTCAGGTGCATAGATAATTTCGCAGCATTTATAAGTAAAAATCCTTCTTGTCTCTATGGAATCCTTGACAATCTCCCTAGGCTTGAGAAATTCGTGAAGAAATAGCCTAGGGGGCACTTGGCCACATCCCAGCTGTCTAGCCATCATGTTTGGCTGATAATATTCGTAAGTGCTTTGAACCAGCCTTCCTCCACAGAATTCGGCTGGCAGGATGCAGGGTTGGATGAAGGCATTGAAGATCGCTATAGATTGTACATCAGTGCATCCAGTTTCAAAGCTGAATTCGCAAGGGAGAGTGAGATTGTCATTGTCCAGATATGGGAACCAAAGAGAATGAGCAAAGCCTTTGAAGAAGAGCTCAAACAGTTCACCGATGTTCTTGTTGATAGATACAGTGGAGGCAGCTTCTCCATAGGTTTGACAACCTTTGGTTCTCCGGGTTTCTCCTTCTTTGTAATTGATTGAAGGAAAGTCTCGGCTGTTGAGATCAATGGCGATGATTTGATGCATGTACAACTGCAGCCACATTTGGACAAACCACCAAGGACCATTGACACAGGGGATTTTCTTGCTGGTATGCATCAGGTGGGTGGTTTGATTGAGCATATGGTAGACACTTCCCAGGAGGTATTTCCCAAGTGGAATGAGTTTTCCGGCAGCCAGCTCTTCAGCCATCACGATATGATTCAGGGTTGGCTCATTGGCTTTGCCACAGAAGACTGATCTGCATAGCCACATGTTCAGGAAGGCTCTATATTCGACATCGGTCAGAGGGCCATCAGACATATGGTTCTGGATGTATCTCTTGTATCCAACCCCTGTTTTTACTCCTGTCTGCTTGGAGGAACCTTTGTGGTCATATGAATATACAGTTCCTGTAACGTTCAGGCCGGTCATCATGTAGACATCGGCCAAAGTGGGAGACATTGGGCCATGACCGAAGAGAAAAGCATTTGCACCATTGGACCAAAAGTGGCAAGCTGCAATCAGAAGGTTCTCGTTCTTTGGTGTTTCGGCTAGTGACAGCTCCAGGCAATGAGAAATACGCAGATGGTCCCAGTTCTGTGTTTGGGGGCTTTTGTCATCAGATATCCTTTTGTACCAATTTCTCCGGCCGGCAATTGGGGGCAAAGGCCAGTTCTTGAAGGCGTCTTGCCAATCATGAGGTTTTGTCAATGAAATCTTGAAAGGAACCCTCTGAGATTCGGCCGCGATGAGTTCGGAAGGATCTGAATTCCCTACAGGGCTGAGGAAGTAGGATGAAGCTTTTTCCTCAACGGGGATAAGGATTTCGGCAGCTAGGGCCTATCAAGAATGGAGAGAGATGAGAAGAAATTTAAGATGCAAATCGAAGGAGGAATACCGAATGTGCTCGAGGGGATTGAAGTTTACCTGGAGGGCAAGATCTTGGTTCGCCATTTGAAGATTGAATCTTGAAAGTCGATAACCCAGGGTTCGGATCTGGGCGAGAGCTCCGAAGATTCAAAAGGAGAAGCGGGTGTTGAGCAGAACTAACTTGGGAATGTTGAGTGCTTCTGGTCAATTCCGAGATAAAATTATCTTTTATCCCGAAATTGAAGGGGCATGTGTTGACACCAAAAATTGGCACCAGGAAGAGGCTGACATGTGGGCCGGATTCGTTGAAAAGATATCATTCGGCAAAGGAGTTTTTCCCCAGAGCATTCGGTAAAGACGTTCTGCGGTCGGGAACGCATTGTCATTCGGCAAGAAAACTGTTCCGCAGGAGGCATTCGGGAGTGCGTGATGATGTGGATCAAGTGTAAGGAAAAGGCTGGTTTAACTTCGAATGCAAGACGGATACGGTGCCCCGGCGTTTATCTTTTTTAGGAAATAAATAATGTAATCGTAATCAATTAGGAGTCGTGTCGAAACCTGGGTATAAATATAAACCCATGATAATTGTAAAAAAAAGTTCAATCAATCATACAACCAACCGGCCCCGCGCCAACTTCGAGTCCTTTAGTCGAGTCGTCGAGTTCTTCGAGAGGAATCATCGATCCGTCGACCTCCGTAAGTTCTGGCAACCCTGCACCATGCCTAGTATCATGCGGTGGATTTAGGCTTTGGTTCAGGAAGGTTCCATTGTTAGATCATGAGCCATGCGGTGGGCTAAGTTTTAGCTTGGAACAAGTTATCGGCTCTATTGGATTTTGGCAAGATCTAATAGATCCATTAAGTTACCATGTGTTGCTCTGGATTTTACCTTTGTGTTTAATTCATTACAACACTCTTTTGCCCAGTCTAGGTTGATTAGATTCGGTTCTAGCTCGTAATGCACTGCGTTTCCATAGCCGAATTCGAAGTCGATCTAGATTGCCACGTGTTGCGGGTTCAAGCTCGTTGGTCTTGTGTAGATCTTGACAGAACCGGGTATCATGCGGTAGATGCAGGTTTTTGGGTCGTCTTAGAGCTAATCATCCGGTGGATTAGAATTCGATTCGATCTGATAGATCTATCATCATCAACGAAGCATGTTCCTTCTTCACGGAACCCGATTCGGCTATATAGCTGTATTCGGCAGTATCGCCACGAGTGAAACATGTCCATGGTTTTGTTTTAAATAAAGAATGCTTTTAGCCTTCCATGTTTAGAGTATATCATGCGGTGGATTGATCTATTCTTGGTTGGTGGTGTGATTCCAAGCAAGTCGTATCATGCGGTGGATTAACTTGCTTGTTTCATGCTCGACGGGTTGAAAAGTACCTAGACATGCGGTAGACTAGTGCTTTTAGTCTATGCATTCTTGTTTATTATAAGATTATGGTCATGTTTTCGCCCTTTTATTTATTTATCATGCTCTGTTCCTCGTTAATCGGTTATGAATATACGTTACAATGTTTATTCAGTCGAATACCGATCTTTCGTCATGCTTACGTCACGCATTCGGCAGTGCGCTTCCTGCATGCTTTGCCGATTGCCGAATGATGCTTTAACTGCTGACAGATAGCTTCTCTATAGCTATATGTCGTTCGAAACTGGCTCCGTAGCCGCAAATATGGAACTGTCTGGTATCACCCAGTACGTTCCAGGTGTTATCTAAACATCTTTTCTCCCTTTGTCAGTTTCAGGAAAATTGACTGGCACATTTTCGGATTCAAACGCTCGGGCCACGTGTAAAGCTAGCTAATTCGGCTTGCTGTGTGCTTGGTGTGAGGTGCGGATTTTACGTCAACAAGGAGCTGTTGTGGGCCAAACCAAGGACAACAAGCATTATGCTCACTGGCCCCAGCTCAACTACGCAACCACAGAAAAGGAACTCCTAGCAGTTGTGTTTGTTATAGACAAATTCCGGTCCTACCTAGTTGGGGCAACGGTCATAGTCTATTCAGACCATGCTGCTTTGAAGTACCTTTTGACCAAAAAGGATGCGAACCCAAGACTCATCCGTTGGGCCCGTCTCGGGTACAAGCCCCGTTTGATCTTCCCATCAGTGATTTTCTTACGGGGTGATACACTCCTCAAGGTCACAACACTAGAACAGTCAACTTCACGGTGTTAAGGTGCGTCCCATCAGGTGAAAATAGAAAAGTAGTAGTTTATAGGAGCAGACATCACCAATGGGACAACCCGTATCTCTTCTTGATACAAAATGGACTCAGACGGTGCATACCTGCACCTGAGGCATAAAACCTGGGAGAGATATCATGCAACACCTTGTGAAGGACATAAAGGACTGGCAATATGGAGATGCTAAGAAATTTAGCAAGAGATGCCCACACTGCCAGAAACACGGGAAGGAGACGAAAAGCCACTCACCGGTAATCTTCAGTAGAAATCTTTGATGTAAGGGGAATAGACCCCATGGGTCCTTTCCCTAACTCAGAGAACTACGAGTTTATTCTGGTAGCCGTAGATCCCGTCTCTAACTGGGTAGAAGCCAAGCCCTATCGACCCGCAGCCACTAGGCACGCTAAGCAAATATCCCATGAAAACATCTTTCCCCGCTTTGGCGCCCTGGGCTAGTCGTAGAGGCTCTCATCTCATTGACTCCACCTCCCGGAAATATCTAAATTTGGGGGAGCCTCATATGATAGCCACACCTTATCACCCCCAAACTAGTGGTCAAACAGAACATCCAGCGCGAAGAACAAGAACACTCTGCAAAGGCCGTCAAGGAGATGTGTAGGCACTAGAGAGATAGGCTCACTGGGCATACTAGACCACTCTAGGACAATTCGGCCAAACCATGTTGGTTCGACCGAAGGACCCCTCTTCTGCCCCTTGAGCGTCCATTTGGACCCTAGAGCCTATCTCTATCCCATCTTGTCTCGAAGTCACTAGAAAATGTTGGGAAAGTTGCTTGTCAATCTCAAGGCAGAAACCATCCTCCATCACTTTCCTGAACACGACCGAGTGTTCACACTTCTTAGTCGCCATGGCCACCCAATCCTTGTCCAAAGACCTTTCCTCACCCAATGGTTCTCTCTCCATGAGTATGACAAGTCCACCAACGAAGAAAGCCATGGAGGAGAAGAGAAACCCATGGTTGAAGAGCCTGAAAAAGAACTGGCACAAACATGCCAGAAGTTGAGCAACCAGGATGAGAAGGTCACTGAAGGCGAGCCTTGGCAGATGGACAAGAACAATGTCCTCTGCCAAGCACCCACAGCAAAATTTAAGAGGCTCGCCAAAGCCACGTAACATCTAGACCTTCACGATCCATCTATAGAGTAGATGTCATGTGGTTGTATCCTGTAGAGCACCATTAGTTTCAATTTATTTTCCAATTCAATTTCCCTTTGCTCAAATCATTGTTTAGGAGGTGCTCTAATTATTTCCCTTCCAAATATTTTTTTCCAACCTTAGCTTGATGAATAAATAAAATAAGAGTTGAATGCAGAAAGAATAAAATTGTCACTCCTGTTGGTGCATTTGAGACAACCAGAGATTGCCCTATTTAACGAAAAGATACATGAGTACAGGCATGACACAGTGGAGGAACAGGACGAGAATGAGCAGGCCGACCAGCTGACTCAGTACCTTTCAAGGTTGAATCCCTACCAGTGAAGAGTCCAAGCTTGGGGGAGCACCCCCATCAGGTACGTTCCGAATTACTCAGCACTTTGGTCATTCAATTAAAAATACTTCCCTTGAATAAAATTAACTCTCAACCATGCATGGAATGAATCATATGCCTCTCACTTTGGAAATGATGAATGGTTGCTCTGTCATTAATTTTGCTAGTACTTTGTTGCAACTAGTTGCTTGACTATGCTTGAGTTATTTGGCATGAGTAGAAATGAACCTGAAAACCTTGTGGGAGCATATGCCTTATTCCAAGTCTAGGTTGTTGTGGGGATTGATATAGTGATACTTTGGTTGAATTCTATTTCTGCTCTTAGTATGGTGAAAATCTTGGATGTTTATGCTTTCAAAAGAAAGTTCCTCATTGGTCAAACATTCCTACCAGAGCCATATGATAGGATTAGTTTCAAACTTTCTACCATATGCTGCTTGTCATCTTAGTGAGCTTTGTCAAATTGTTGTGACCTTTGAGTGAAGCTTTCATATTCTTAGAGATCGAGATCCACGTACACACACCACTTCTCACTTGCAATTCCTACATTGGGAGTTAGCAACTATTTTCCATCATTCATCCACAAAAATAAATGCTCCATGTTCTATGATTTCCCTCTCCAAATATTCTTGATAGAGACATGGGCTATGCAAAAAAAAGCATGCCAAAGAAGCATGGCAAAAATAAAGAGAAAAAGAAAAGCATGTCAAGTGGCATGGCAAAAATATGAGAATAAAAGATAGCCCATGTTCTCGAAAATAAATCAAGGAGAGGGAGATTCATCCAAGGAGCTCCACCATATTCCATTCCACCATTTTCCACTCCATTTATCCCACACACACTTGCACTTCTCGATCTTAAGATGTGATTTGTTTCCTCAGAGATCTGGTCTTTGACTTAGCAAAATATAAGATGCATGCATGCCTTCATCCTATGTCCCCGAACCACACAAAAAGTCATATTAGATGTTAGGATGAAAAAGAAGGCACAAGCCTTTGGTGAGGATTCAAATACACTTGAGTGATTGAGTGTGCCACTTGAGGAACAATTTGTAGTTTTTTCAAAACTTGTGAAAAACTCCGAGATGGAATCCCGAAAAGAGTAGAGTGGAATGAAACTGAGTTTAAACCGTTCATCCTTTCAACCGCCTAAGATAAGGAGATTGCTATAAGCCCCATGGGTAAAATGGTGAATTAATACCTTGCTAGTGATTCAAGTTAAATTTGAGTACTAGTTGTTATAAAGTTACCTGCAAAAGAAATGACATTGTAGCAACTCCTGATCCACCGAGCCTAAGTTTCTATCTTTGCTCGAGGACGAGCAAAGGTCTTAGCTTGGGGGAGCTTGTTGGCGGTCGTTACAGACCAATTCCAGACCTCCAACCGAGTATAAAATGAACACAATGGAATCACACACCATAGCTATAGGGCTTACCACTAACAATTTCCACAAGCTTTGGTGATTGTCCACTGTGCAGGTACAAAATGGAGAAACATGAGCTATAGGGGTCGGAATTGACCAATTCGGTCGAACGACACGTTCGGCCGGTTACCCCCTTAGCCGTGCATGACACTGGGAGTCATCCACGTCAACAATGACCAAGCAGAGACATCACACGACACGTGGACGACCGCCACTTCACCCTGGATCAATGCCATGTCATTTTGGGCCTCTACAACATGAAAGCCAAGTACCAGAACTCAGCCCAGGAGGTCCAGAGGCTAAGGCGGTGCAGCAGGGGCAGGCCCGGGCCTCTGGCCCAGTTCGGCCGAAGCCCTGTGTTCGGCCGAACCGACCCCAGCTGGGAACCACCTCCCAGGGGCAAATCCAGGCCGTAGGAGCCTTGGTCGGTGCATCCTCCGGTTCGGCCGAATCCTACAGTTCGGCCGAACCGGGATCTTCGCCCGAACGGCCCGGGACTACCTCCTGGTTGCTTGGCCGCTGCTCCACTGCTCCACCGACCCTGGCCACTATAAGTAGAGGCCGGGTTTCACCTGCAAAGACACACAACACAAGAGTAGAGTGAGCGTTGCCAAGTTCCGCCACTTGTATCAGTAGAATAGGGAGAGAGGAGAGGTGAGCGTCCCGGAGAGGAGCCGGAGTGTCGGCCCCTCTTCCCGTTGTACCTCTACGGATGCGGCTCTGCTTCGAGTGACATCCGGGTCATGTCTGGTAACTCTTGTATCTCTTTCTGATTAATTGAGCATTCAGTTCTTACATCTATATACTTGTCTCGTTCTTCGTTCAATGCTTAGTTGATTGGTATAACTGTATACTGGTTGCTTAGCTTGGGTGCTTATCTTGTTATAGGAGATAAGTAGTTATTGACTAGTATAGGAGTGGTTCCTAGACTTGCCAGTAACCTTAGTTTGTGCCCGTCGCAACGGAGGTGGTAGCCGTAAGGTGGTGACAGCCCTTTCGGTCTTCGTAGTCCATCACGTTAGTTCCGGTGTCTTAGGACCCAAGGTTCAGGGTAACCGGCACCCCTTCTCATCCCTTTCTGTGTGTCGGAGGCTCTGTAGTCCCGAAGCAAGTGTCTATCTGTATCTTCTGCTCTGCTCAGTCAATCGATAGAATACCCTTACTAGACCTGTACCCTCTCTACCCTCCTACCTCTTCTCTTCTCTCCTTGTTGTCGTCATCCACCTCATCCATTTCATTCATCCACTCCATCTACCTAGGACAACTTAGTTTAGGATTAGTACACTTCTCGTTCCCCGTGGAAATCGAGACCTTGGAATACTCCCGGGTGAAAGCTACATCGGTATCCGTCCGCTTGCGGATTTATCTGTAGGCCGTAAGGAGTGCCAACACCCGCCATTCTCAATACCATCAAGAGAATAGCGGGATGGTAGCGTCCATCCAGCACGACGTCCACGAGCAAGCGGAACAGCTGAGCCAGTACCTTTCAAGGCTCAACCCCTATCAGTGAAGAGTCCAAGCTTGGGGGAGGACCCCCACCAGGTATGTCCCGATTTATCCAGCACTTTGATCTTTTAATTTCCCTTTCATTTCCCTTCATGTTAGTTTGCATTTAAAAAAAATGAAAATACCAAAAATATTTCCCTTAAACAAAATTTCCCTTGAATAAAATAACTCCCAACTATGCATGGAATGAATCATATGCCTCTCACCTTGGAAATGATGAATAGTTGCTCTGTCATTAATTTTGCAAGTACGTTGTTTCAACTAGTTGCTAGATTGTGCTTGAGTTATTTGGCATGAGTAAAAATGATCCTGAAAACCTTGTGGGAGCACATGCTTTATTCCAAGTTTAAGTTGTTGTGGGGATTGATATAGTGAGAATTTGGTTAAGTTCTATTCTGCTCTTAGTACGGGGAAAATCTCGAAAATTTATGCTTTCAAAATGAAACAAGTTCCTCATTGGTCAAAATACCTACCAGAGCCATATGATAAGCTTAGTTGAAAATTTCTACTCATATGCTGCTTGTTATCTTAGTGAGCTTTGTCAAATTGTTGTGACCTTTGAGTGAAGCTTTCATATTCTTAAAGATCGAGACCCACGTACACACACCACCTCTCACTTGCAATTCCTACACTGGGAGTTAGCAAACATTTTCCATCATCCATCCACAAAAATAAAAGCTCCATGTTCTATGAGTTCCCTCTCCAAATATTCTTGATAGAGACATGGGCTATGCAAAAAGAAAAGCATGCCAAAGAAGCATGGCAAAAATAAGAGGAAAAGAAAAGCATGCCAAAGAGCATGGCAAAAAGAAAGAGAAAAAAAAGAAAAGCATGCCAAGTGGCATGGCAAAAATATGAGAATAAAAGATAGCTCATGTTCTCGAAAATAAATCAAGGAGAGGGAGTTTCATCCAAGGAGTTCCACCATATTCCATTCCACCATATTCCACTCCATTCATATCCACACACTTGCACGTCTCGATCTTAAGATGTGATTTGTCTCCTCAGAGATCCGGTTTTTGACTTAGCAAAATATAAGATGCATGCATGCCTTCATCCTTTGTCCCTGAGCCACAAAAAAAGCCATATTAGATGTTAGGATGAAAAGAAGGCACAAGCCTTTGGTGAGGATTCAAATACACTTGAGTGATTGAGTGTGCCAATGAGGAACAATTTGTAGTTTTCAAAACTTGTGAAAAAATTCCGAGATGGGATCCTGAAAAGAGTAGAGTGGAATAAAACTGAGTTTAAACTATTCGTCCTTTCAACCGCCCAAGATAAGGAGATTGCTATAAGCCCCATAGGTAAAAAGGTGATTTGAAACTTTGCCTATGATTCAAGTATTTTTGAGGACTAGTTGTTTATAAGTTACCTGCAAAAGAAATGACATTGTAGCAACTCCTGATCCACCGAGCCTAAGTTTATATCTTTGCTCGAGGACGAGCAAAGAGCTAAGCTTGGGGGAGCTTGTTGGCGGTCGTTACAGCCCAAATCCGACCACCAATACTCGGGAATAAATGAGGTTATATGCAACATTCCATGTACTTAGGTTTTATTTCTAATAAAGTTCCATGAGTTTTGGTGAGTGTCACTTGTGCAGGTACAACTACGATAAATACGCGCTATTGGGGCCGAAAATGACCGAATCGGCCGAACGACTCCGTTCGGCCGGTTACCCCCCTTAACCGTACAGACCACCGGAAGCCATCCACGTCACCAATGACCAAGCATACATGATGCACGACACGTGGACGACCGCCAACACGTCCCGGAGCACCGACACATCAACCTGGGCCGAATCAAGACAAGTCCAAGCAGTAGAGGCCGGCCCAGGAGGGACCCAGAGCCGAAGGCGGTGCAGGGCGGCGGGCCTGGGCTCCCAGCCCAGTTCGGCCGAACTGGGGGGTTCCCCCGAACCGCCCCCAGTTGCCCAACCGACTCCAGGGGATGCATCTCGGCCGTAGGTGGCTAAGGCGGTGGATCGGGCGTTCGGCCGAACGCCAGGGTTCGGCCGAACCGACCCTCTCGGCCGAAACGGTCGGCAACCGCCTCTGCCCCCTCCCTTGGCCGTTACCCTACCTGAACCGACCCTGGAGCACTATATATAGGACCTTACACTTCACTTGTAAACACACACCAAGCCAAGGAGCTCATTTCCACTTTCATTCCAGTAGAGTTAGGATAGTTTAGTTAGGAGTTAGAGTTGAGTCGAGCTTGCCTCGGAGGTTCCGGAATCGTCTTCAGAAGCTCTGGTAATAGCTCTTGTATCTTTTACTTTTCCTTTTGTAAGACATTGAGTATCAATATAGTTATCTTTATCACTTTGCCTTTGTCATTTATATCTTGCTTCTACTTTACCCTAGTTGCAAATATATCTTGTTTAGACTATAGTCAGTTATAGTTCTAGTGCTTGTAGTCTTGTTTAAGTCTTTGTCTTGGCTGGTTCTTCGATCTTGCTCGATACTGGAGGTGAATTGTCACCAAGAGTATTGACAAGGTTGCTTGCTCTTGCTAGCAGAGTAAGTAGTCGTTTCCTAGTGTAGGAGTGGTTCCTAGACTAGTCAGTGGCCTTAGTTTATTCCCGTCGCAACGGAGGTGGTAGCCGGGAGGTGGTGACAGCCCTTTCGGTCTTCGTAGCCCATCACGTTAATTCCGGTCCGTAGGATTCCCCAGTTGGGAAATAGTGGCACCCCTTCTCATCCCTTTCTGTGTGTTCACCGGTTCCCTTGTCCCGAAGCTAAGACATTAGAGTTATCCCAGATCTCCTAGTGCTGGCTCTGTAGCCGCTGTATCTCTAAGCTAGAGTGACATAGGTAGATAAAGAATCCAGGAGTCCTCTATCTCTTCTCGTTGTCCTCCCAACTATCTATCTCTTCTCTCCCTTACCTGAGTATCCCTTGAGCTGTGTGTCCGGTATATCCACTCCTATCCAATACCGTTATCCCCTGTCTTGTCTAGTCGTGTACCCTCTTCTGATAGTCTCGAATATCTGTTCACTAGTAATCTTGCCAAAGCTTCCCTGCGGAAATATAAATTACGATACCTCGGGATACTCCCAGGTGAAGTGCTACAGCGGTGATTCTGTGCGCTTGCAGAATATTTCTATATTTTACTAAGCCATAAGGAAAACCACTGAAACACTCCTTACCCCAATACCAGGATTCTCAATTCTGATATTGGATCGTAAGAAGTGCCAACAGCCGCCTTCCTTCCCTCCCTGCCGCTTGGGCCGTCTCCCTCACCTCGGCCCACTCCGCCTCCCCTTTCTCTCGGGCCAAGCCTGCGAGGCCCGGTTCGGGCCCAATGCGGCCCATCAGGCCCCTCCCGCCGCCAGCATTGTGCGCCGCCGCCGCAACTTCCGCGCCGCTGCGCCGGATTTCTCGGCGTGCGTGCCGCAACACCCCGGCATCCGAGCCCCCTATAAAGCGAGAAGCCCTCGTCCCCGCACCCATCTGCTCAACCGCCGCCGCCCTAGCCTTGCCCCTGCGTTGCGCAACGCCGCAGGAGCAAGAAGCGCCGCCGCCCGCCATTGCCGGCAACCCGCCGCGTTCGCTGCCCGACGGGTCAAATCGAGGCTGCCAAGACGTTCCCCTCGCCTAGCCGGAGCTTCTCCACAGCTTCAAGCCGGCATCCTGTCGCCGGAGCTCACCGCCCACGGGAAGGTCCGAGCCGCCACCGTCCTCATCGGACTCAGGCCGCCTCGGTCATCACCGGCGAGGAGCGCCGCCGCCACGACGATCTCCTCGTCGAGCCGCGTCTCGTCGTCCGGTCCACGTCGCCGGAGGCCCTCCACCCACAAGCAGCGACGCCGCCGGCCACTGTCTTCTGCCGCGGGCCAAATCCGGCCGCCTCCGCCCGTCTCTGCCGATGGTGAGCAGCCCCTCGCGTTCCCCTCTCTCTCCTCTCTCGTTCGCGCTAGCTCTCTACCACCCTAGGCCACCAGATCACCGGCGAGTCAAGCTGCACAGTACCGCCGGCGATGCCCTGTGGTGGTTCAAGGTTGAAGATGACACTTTTGCGCTTAGGCCCCTACAGAACGGTGTAACTCTTAGATGTATTTATGTGTCTTGGCAATCTTGCAGAAAACCCCCTATAAGTTTTTCCACTTCACACTTAAATCCAACCCAAGCCCCTTTTTAGATCTAACCCCTGAGGTTTGCTCTTTTTGCGGCCACTGTTTAGTGTGCCATGCGAAATTCCTCTGCTAGTCCCTGAGATCTAAGGTTATTCACGACTAGGTCCCTGCAGACCATGTGATGAAAATAGAACTCCAAAGCTCAAATGCGCATTCTCCAAAGGTAATAGAGGCAAGTCATATCTACACAATTCATTCATTAAGATATTGTTTATGCTCTTATGTAAATTCCAAGTGTGTTGTCATCAAACACCAAAAAGGGGGAGATTGAAAGTACATTTGACCTCCTTAGTTTTGGTTGATTTATGACAAGTCACTTGGAAGACTAATGTGCTATGAAGAATTGTGTGTAGACAGGATACAACGTAAATAGAAAGCAGCGCACCAAAAGAGGAAATGAAGGACAACACGAGGACTCAAGTGTTTTAATTCATTTTAATGTCTTTATCCTTGAGTCAATAGGAAAAGCCGTACTATTAAGGGGGATTCGAAGTTCATTGGCTTGGTTGAAGTTGGAGTGCTCATATGCCATAGGATAGATGAGAGAAAACCACCAACACATGCATCCAAAATCCAAAACCAGCAAATGTGCGGAGTTACCGGAACTTTTTCTGGAGTTACCGCATGTCCGGAAACTCCGGACAAATGTGCGGAAACTCCGCACTTTGACAGCACAACGGCTAGTTTGTGGTGAAGGGGTATTTATACCCCCTCTCATTCACCCCCTCTCGACCTATCTCTGAACAAAACACCTCTCTAGCATTCCAAGCTCCACTTTGCTCCCCTCTTGACTTCCCAAGTGAGATTTGGTGAGGGGATTGAAGTGAGATTGAAGAGAGAGCAAGGTTGAGTGCAAGCAAGTTGATTTCCCATCCTTTGAGCACTTCGTTCTTCGTCAAGCCTTGGATTTCGGGTTCATTACTCTTGGAGCATTGCCCCTAGACGGCTAGGCGTTGCTTGGGAGCTCCAACCTCGTTGTGGCAGCCCCAAGAAGTTTGTATTACCCCGTGAAGTAAGTATAAGCTCTAGGGTTTTCGAATCCTAGGGAGAGGAAGTGGTTTAGTGGACAAACCCGCCCTTTGTGGGCACCTCAACGGAGACGTAGACTTTCTTTGTGAGAGTTGAACTCCGGGAACTAAATCCTTGTGTCCTTGTCTTTGATTTACTTTCTTTGCACTTGGATTGAGTTCTTGCATGCTCTTTAGGGTTTGTGCTCTTATATCTTAGAGTTTGCTACCGATCTTCTTCCCACAAAGGTTTGAGCTAGGTTTGAGTGTTTATCCTTGTAGATCAGCATCTAAGGAGTAACCTATTTCGAAGGTTTCACATTTGAAGCAAGTTTAGTTTGTCGAATTTCAGTTTCAGCAAAAAGTCCGGAGTTTCCGGAGATTTTTGCGGAATCTCCGCACAAGTGCGGAGTTTCCGGACAAATCTTCGGAGTTTCCGGACATTACCCATATAACCTGTTTTTAAGTTATTGAAAAGTTGCAGGTTGGACTATTCACCCCCCCTCTAGTCCATCTTAGGTCCTTTCAATTGGTATCAGAGTTTTGGTCTCTGGATTCAAGCTTAACCGCTTGGAGAATCAAGATGACGGGGGATGGAGATGAGCCTCAAGTCGGAGGGTCGAAGAAGGAAGAGGCAAAGGGAAAGACAAAGGATAAGAGTCCCAAGAACAATGATGAAGTCACGGGCGAAGATCTCTCATCCGATGATGATGACTCGGACTATGAAGAAGAAGAGAAGATGAAGCGTGAGAATAAGTCTAACCCTCAAATACCTTTCGATTATTCTCGTTTGAGTTATTCTACTCCATACACCTCTATCTCCATGGGCAAGCCTCCTCGTTTCAAGGATACTACATATGCCTCATGGAGAAATGAGATGGTGGCACATTTGATCGGGGTCCATCCGGCCCTTTGGAAGATCGTGTGTGTAGGTGTAAACTTTCCGAAGGACAATTCTCCTCTCTCCACTGACCAAGAACATGAGATTCATCGCAACATGCAAGCCAAGGCAATTCTACTTAGTGCCTTGGAACCGGAAGAAAAGGAGAAAGTGGATGGGATACAATCCGCTAATAAGATTTGGGACACACTCCAAATTAACCATGAAGGCACAAGAAAAGTTAGAGAGGGAAGAATCCGATGCTTGGAAGGAGAGCTCAATAGATTTGTGATACTCCCAAGTGAGACACCACAAGACATGTTCTCTAGGTTAAACAGGATCACCAACAAGATTAGAGCACTTGGAAGAACCAAGTGGGGTGACCGTGAAGTGGTGGACAAGATCTTGAGTGCTTATATGGCGAGAGACGTGAACCTTCCCACATTGATTAGAGAGAAGAGAGGGTTCAAGAGATTTACTCTCGCCGATGTCATTGGAAGAATTGAAGAACATCTCATGACCGTCAAGGAAGCTCAAGTTGCTCAACAAATGTATCAAATCTATGAGCAAATTGAAAAGGGAAATGGTGTAGCTCTCAAAGCAAGCAACAAAAGCAAAGGCAAGGAAGTAATCAAGGTAGAAGCGACCTCAAGAGAAGAAGTAAAGGAAGAAAGTGATAGCGATAGTGATGATGATGATGAAGAACTAGCACTTTTCATGAAGAACATCAAGAGATCGTTCAAGAAGAGTGGATTCTTCAAGAAAGGCAATTTCAAAGGGAAGACTCAAAGAAGGTCAAACCGACCATGCTATGGGTGTGGGAAAACCGGTCATTTTGTTGCCGATTGCCCTACACCCAACAAGAGAGATGAAGAAAACAACAAGAAGAAGAAGCATGTGGGTGAAGCACATCTTGGTCAAGAATGGGACTCAACGGAAGAAACCTCCGATGATGAAGATGTGGCCACCATTGCTATTCAAGCTTCTACTACCACAAGCACGTCACTCTTTGGAGAGCTCACCGATGATGAAGATGACACAACTCACACTTGCCTCATGGCAAAAGGAATCAAGGTGGCTCCCCAATCTACATCTCTTGATCTTGATGATAGTGATAGTGAAGTAGAAAATGATGAGCAAATGTTTGAAAACTTAAGTAAAAAATTTGGTAGAAAGGCCGCTAATAGAATCATGATGTTAGCGGGAGAGTTGGAAGCTAGGGAAGAGACTCTTGAGGCCCAAGAAGAGTTGATGAGGCGTGAGCAAGAGAAATCCATAGCCCTTGAAAAAACCCTCTCCCAAGAAAGAAAGGGTTTCAAGGAGCGAGAGCACTTGCTCAATGCCAAAATTGACAAACTTCTTGAGCTTGAAGTATCTCTAGCTAAAGAGAAGGGGAATGTTGAGAAGTTGACTAAGGAAGTTGCCTTAGCCAATGAATCAAATGCTAAGGTAAAGAGTGAGAAAGAAACACTTCAAGAGAACCTATCATGTTTAAATGCCAAACACACGGCTCTTGAAGTTCAATTTAACACTCTTTGGGATAGCACCTCTTCATGCTCTAATGATGTAACCAAGTCTTCCAATCCTTCTACTAGCAATGGTTGTGCAAGATGTTATAATGTTGATATAAAATCTTGTGGTACTAACCTTACCGAAGCTCAAGCCATGAAGAAGGAAATAGCTAGGCTTACAAGCGTTCTCAAGAAAGAAAAGCCTCATCTCAAGATAGGCGAGTTCGAGAAGCACTCCAAGGCATTTGGTACAAGTTACATGAA
This sequence comes from Echinochloa phyllopogon, assembly GCA_033239725.1. NCBI lineage: Eukaryota > Viridiplantae > Streptophyta > Magnoliopsida > Poales > Poaceae > Echinochloa > Echinochloa phyllopogon. The sequence continues at coordinate 14,609,292 of BTCW01000003.1, read as the reverse complement.
GAAATATGGTTACAAAGATGACAAGGGTTTAGGTAAGGAAGAACAAGGAGATAGAAATCTCATCCCCATCATCAAGAACAACAAGACCTCTGGACTTGGGGTGAGGGGAGGTCTACTAAAGCCCTCCCAACACACATGGTACCCTTGGAGCAAGGGGGAGGAGCACAAGGTCAACTACACCAAACCTATGAGGTTCAAGTCCTCTCACACCATGTCATATGAGTTTGAAAGGCCACTACCTCAAGTTGAGAGAGAGAATCTTGTCAAGCCTACCTTGAAGCAAGAGAAGAAAGTCAAACCTCATGCACCTCAAAGTACTTTTTATGCCGATTATGTGTTGGCTTGGGACCACAATGGTAATGTGGTCGCCAAGTATGTTGGGTACCGCACTAGAGGCACCTTGATCAAACGAAGTGTGTGGGTGCCCAAAGTTCTTGTAACTAACACTCAAGGACCCAAATCAATTTGGGTACCTAAAACAAAAGCTTGAATTGTTTTGTAGGCATACTCCTCCGGTGGAACCAAGTGGGTGCTTGATAGTGGATGCACAAATCATATGACCGGAGAGGAGAGTATGTTCACCTCGTTCGAGGCAAGGGAAAACTCACAAGACAACATTGTGTTTGCCGACAATAGTCAAGGAAAGGTAAAAGGTCTAGGTAAAATTGCCATATCAACCGATCACTCTATCTCAAATGTGTTTTTAGTGGAATCCTTGGATTATAACTTGTTATCCGTTTCACAACTTTGTGAAATGGGCTATAATTGCTTGTTCACTAATGAAGGTGTGACCGTCTTTAGAAGAAGCGATGACTCCGTTGCTTTCAAGGGTGTACTCAAGGAAAAGCTTTACCTTGTAGATTTCACAATGGAAAAGGCTCAACTTGATGCATGCTTGCTAGCAAAGTCTAGCTTGGGTTGGCTTTGGCATCGCCGGCTAGGCCATGTTGGGATGAGAAATCTTGACAAACTTCTTAAAGGCGATCACATCCTTGGACTAACAAATGTCTCTTTTGAGAAAGATCGTCTTTGTAGTGCTTGTCAAGCGGGAAAGCAAGTTGGTGTATCACATCCTCCAAAGAGCATCGTCACCACCAAGACGTCACTTGAGCTTCTCCACATGGACTTGTTTGGACCGATGGCATACATAAGCATTGGTGGTAACAAATATGGCTTTGTAATTGTTGATGATTATTCTCGTTTCACTTGGGTGTTTTTCTTGCAAGACAAAAGTCAAGTTCATGAGACATTCAAGAAATTTGCAAGAAGAGCACAAGTTGAGTTCAAGAGAAAGATCAAGAATGTGAGAAGTGACAATGGCACCGAGTTCAAGAACACCAACATTGAAATGTTTCTTGAAGAAGAAGGAATTGGACATCAATTCTCCGTGCCATACACTCCTCAACAAAATGGTATTGTGGAAAGGAAGAATAGGACTCTCATTGAGATGGCAAGAGCAATGCTAGATGAATACAAGACTTCGGATCAATTTTGGGCCGAAGCCGTCAACACCGCTTGTCATGCCATCAATCGTCTCTACCTCCACAAACTCTTGAACAAGACGGCATATGAGATCCTCATAGGTAAAAAGTCCAACGTGTCTTACTTTAGAGTTTTTGGAAGTAAGTGCTTCATTCTTAACAAGAAGCCCAAAAACTCTAAATTTGCACCAAAATGTGATGAAGGCTTTTTACTTGGCTATGCGTCAAATGCTCATGGCTATCGCGTTTTCAACAAGACTTCCGGTTGTGTTGAAATTGCGTGTGATGTGAGTTTTGATGAGACTAATGGCTCTCAAGTGGAGCAAATAGATTTGAACAATGTAGATGAGGAAGCTCCATATCAAGCCATAGAGAAGCTAGCCATTGGGGAGATCAGGCCACAAGAAAAGGAGACTCAAATTCAAGGAGTTGGTGCAGCTGAAAACTCATCTACACAAACCGCTGCTGAAGAGTCCAGAAACTCCGAACAATTGTTCGGAAATTCCGGAGAATCCGGAAACTCCGGACCCTCTGATGATGATGCATCAAATTCTGCTCAAGATCAAGAAGAAGATAACGAGAATGATCAAATTCAACAGCAAGCTCAAACCCCACATCCAAGAGTCCATCAAAGCATCCAAAGAGACCATCCCGTCGACAACATACTTGGGAGCATCCAAAGTGGAGTAACTACTCGTTCTCGATTAGCAAATTTTTGTGAGCATTACTCGTTTGTCTCCTCTTTAGAACCTCTCAAGGTAGAAGAAGCTCTTGAAGACCCGGATTGGGTGATGGCGATGCAAGAAGAACTAAACAACTTCAAGAGGAATGAAGTGTGGACATTGGTGGAAAGGCCCAAGCAAAATGTCATCGGAACCAAATGGGTCTTCCGCAACAAACAAGATGAGCATGGTGTTGTCACAAGAAACAAAGCAAGGTTGGTGGCTCAAGGATTCACACAAATAGAAGGTTTGGATTTTGGTGAGACCTACGCTCCCGTAGCTAGGCTTGAGTCAATTCGTATTTTACTTGCCTATGCTACTCACCATGATTTCAAGCTATATCAAATGGATGTGAAGAGTGCATTTCTCAATGGACCAATTTCCGAATTGGTATATGTTGAGCAACCACCGGGCTTTGAAGATCCACACTATCCACACCATGTGTATAAGCTCCAAAAGGCACTATATGGGCTCAAGCAAGCCCCAAGAGCATGGTATGAATGCCTCAAGGACTTTCTCTTAAGGAAAGGCTTTGAAATAGGCAAAGCCGATCCTACTCTTTTCACACGCAAGCAAGACAAGGATAATTTTGTGTGCCAAATTTATGTCGACGACATTATATTTGGTTCTACTAACAATGTGTGGTGTGAAGAATTTAGTAGGATTATGACAAAAAGATTTGAGATGTCCATGATGGGTGAGTTGAAGTTCTTTCTTGGATTCCAAATCAAGCAACTCAAGGATGGCACCTTCATTAGTCAAACAAAGTACACCAAGGATATGCTCAAGAAGTTTGACATGGAAAAGGCCAAACCATCAAGACTCCCATGCCAACTAGTGGACATCTCGATCTCAATGAGGAAGGTAAGGCCGTGGATCAAAAGGTATATCGCTCCATGATTGGCTCTCTCCTTTATCTTTGTGCATCTAGGCCCGATATCATGCTTAGTGTGTGCATGTGTGCAAGGTTTCAAGCTAACCCGAAAGATTGTCACTTGGTGGCCATTAAGAGAATTCTTAGGTATTTAGTGCACACTCCTAACCTTGGCTTATGGTATCCCAAAGGCTCAGATTTTAGTCTACTTGGCTATTCGGATTCCGATTATGCCGGTTGTAAAGTGGACCGAAAGAGTACATCGGGGACTTGCCAATTTCTAGGTCGGTCTTTGGTGTCATGGAGCTCAAAGAAACAAAACTCGGTTGCTTTGTCAACCGCTGAAGCCGAGTATGTGGCGGCCGGCTCATGTTGTGCCCAACTACTTTGGATGAGGCAAACCTTGAGTGACTTCGGGTGTGAGTTTAGTAAAATTCCGCTCTTATGTGACAATGAGAGTGCAATCAAAATAGCTAATAACCCCGTGCAACACTCCCGAACAAAGCACATAGACATTCGTCACCATTTCTTACGGGATCATGAGGTTAAGGGAGATATTGCTTTACGTCATGTAAACACCGAGAGGCAACTTGCCGATATCTTCACTAAACCTCTAGATGAGTCAAGATTTTGTGCTTTGAGGAGTGAACTAAATATCTTGGATTCTCGTAACGTGGCTTGAGGCATTGCACACAAAATTGAGTGATATCTTATCTAGTCTTTCATCTAAATCAAAATGGTTTTCAAAAGTTTTGTGTGTATTTGTTTTCAAAATTGTTGATTTTTTCATCTAGAAGCTCAAGATCATTGCTCTTATTGCTTGATTGTTGGCTGATCTTGAGTTGATGGATTTCTCAAGCCCCTAGGAAACCAAAATCCTTAGCGCTATGTCTCTCTTGAGGAACACCAAGTGAAGTACATGTTGGATTTAGGGGGAGCGGAAACTCCGCATTTTTGTGCGGTAACTCCGGAGAAGTGCAGAAACTCCGGAGATGTGCGGTAACTCCGGAGGTACGGAAACTCCGAAGAAAGGAGTGGAAACTCCGGACTCTCGGGCCATGACCATATATATACATTTTTACCCCGAGAAAGTTACCCCTTCGTTCTTTTTCACCGCCGCCAGCCCCTCTCTTCCTCCTCTCCTCCATACTCGACGTCCCCATGGCGATTTGAAGGCTCAACCAAGGAATCTTGATCAAATCCTCAAGGAAGACTTCCCCAAGGACGCATTGCCCCCTAGGGATCTTGGATTTGGATTCAAGTTTGTGTTCTTCTCATTCCAAGGTACCCTAGGTCATCTTTTGCCCGATCTCTCAATGTAGCTTGATTCTTTGGTTTCCCCATGATGGATAAGTTGTTTTAGATGCTATAGACCTAGGATCCTAGTTTTGGTCGGATTCTCATGGTCACAAGTTGAGATATGACGATTTTAGGGTTCAGACCGCGATAGTGCGGAAACTCTGGACTTTGTCCGGAAACTCCGCACATGTGCGGAGTTTTCAGAGAATTCTGCGGAGTCTCCGGACTTTCCTAGCCTGATCACTAACATCTACATGTTTTTTCTTGTCAAGAATATGCACCTTTGGCTACTGTCTCTTATACACATCTTATGCACAGCTATGGCAAGAAAGAAGATAGGTGCTCCCAATCCCAATCACAACCCTAGGCGTCCTCAACGTGAGCAAGCAAGGCAAAATGCAAGGCATGATCCTATCAACCAATTGCCTAGTGAAAGTGATGAGGAAGTGGTCCCTGCTCGCACAACTCGCTCTCAAGCTCGTGTTGACAAAGGGAAAGGCGTGGATCAAGGAACGTCAAGCCGTCGTTTTGCACCACATCCACCAAGGCCTCCACCTTCTGCTCCTTACATGATGCAGTCAATGTCAAACCCCATTTCTCACCGTCGTACAAATCCAAAGGGAAAAAGGTATTGCTTATGAGATTTGTCCACAAACTCCACCTCACCTCGAAGCCTCTTTTGACAGTGATCAAGTGGCTTATCCAAGGGTTCCAAGGATCAAGGCCCCAATAGTTCCGTTTGGCGTCACACCTCTTATGCCAAGGAATTATAGCGGGAACAAATTGGCAGTAGAAGAGAAAAGAAAGGATGAAGCATATAGATATGACAAGATGACGGGAATTGATCCAAGGTTTTGGAATGATTTCCATCAAGACTTCTACTTCTCCGTGTGCATGAAGAAGCCCAATAAGCCCCCAATTGTGCCAATGAAATGGATTGACTGGAAATTCTTTGAGGAAGGAAATGATGGGGTCTATCCACAAGTTGTCAATGCTTGTAGGGATTTTGGGCTTAGGAAGCTAATGGGTTTCAAGTACGATTGGAATCAAGAGATTCTTTGCCAATTTCATAGCTCCTACTACTATGACGCCAAGAAGGTGGCCATCCATTGGACGACCGAGGGGGAGAAGTATGGTGTGGACTATATGACCTTCTCTAGGATTCTTGGTCTTGGTACACAAGATGAAGCGTGCACTTGCATTCACAACGAGCTTCGCATCAAGACAAGTGATGCAACCTTCATGTTCTTCAATCCTGTGTTGGCTCATGAAGGCAAAGCATCAAATTTGGTCCCCTACTACTATCATCTCAATGCTATCTTTAGGGAGACAATTGATCCAAAGGGAGGTGATGCCAACTCTTTGCACTTCTATGCTCTAAATCTTCTAAATCGCCTTGCTCCCGGGGGTGAGCCCTTTTGCATTTTTTGACTATATTTGGAATGAGCTAAGGCGGGCTATGAATGATTCAAGGAAGCATTTGCCATATGCCCCTTACATCATGTACATGATTGAGAGAGTGACAAAGAAGACCTTTCCCAAGGATGTTGTTCATGAGCCTTTGCACAAGAGATCTAGGTCCAATGACAAGCCTCCACCTAGACCCGCAAGGCAGCCGGCGCGCACTCGTGCTTCAACTAGTTATCACCCACCTCCGTCCGGCTATCATCCTAGTGAGCGCTCCAAGCCATCCATGATCAAGAAAGCCCTCAAGGCCATTTGGTGCTTGTGCAAGAACACGGCAAGTGAAGTGAATGAAAACCGGCGTGATATTATTGAGATCAAGAGCTCCTTGGGCTTACCGACGGATCCCTACCGTGAGCTTCCCGACTTTCCAAATCCCTTTGAGGAATGGGATGCGGCTGATGGTGAAGAAGAAGCTAGAGGTCCTCATGTTGATCCATCCATGCCCGGCAGCTCTGCACGTCCGTCTCGCCGCTCTCGTCGCCATGATGATTTTGATGAGGAAGAGGAGACCGAGGAAGAGGAGTCGCTTGCCTATCACGAGTACGATGACGATGATGAGGATGACGGCACCACCGCGGAGGACGACGACGGTGAAGATGATGAGTAGATGTTGTTTCATGGCTCATTCATTTCCTTTTTGGTGCTTGATGCCAAAGGGGGAGTGAGAGTTATCTTACGCTATTTATGTATCGAACTTGGTTTGTAATAGGACTTAATTAGCACTTTGTGAGCTTGGAGACTTAGTGTGGCTTGAGAACAATTTGGTTTGAATGATTGTGTGTTGAACTCGTTTATTTTCAATCAAGGACATGATGTTAGTGTGCTTAAAATGTTTCTGTGATGATTGTGAGTTTCTCAGTCAGAATGTGCGGACACTCCGCAAAAATGAGCGGAAACTCCGCACCTGTGCGGACTCTCCGCAAAATTGTGCAGAAACTCCGCACTTGTGCGGTAACTCCGCACATTTATGCGGAAACTCCGGACACTCTGACTTAACTTCTTCCTTTGGTTATTTGTTTTGGCTCATCATGTCATGTGCATTTCTTGGCTCTCGTTATTTGTTTAAAACTATGTACAAGAGACCATGTGATGAAAATAGAACTCCAAAGCTCAAATGCGCATTCTCCAAAGGTAATAGAGGCAAGTCATATCTACACAATTCATTCATTAAGATATTGTTTATGCTCTTATGTAAATTCCAAGTGTGTTGTCATCAAACACCAAAAAGGGGGAGATTGAAAGTACATTTGAACTCCTTAGTTTTGGTTGATTTATGACAAGTCACTTGGAAGACTAATGTGCTATGAAGAATTGTGTGTAGACAGGATACAACGTAAATAGAAAGCAGCGCACCAAAAGAGGAAATGAAGGACAACACGAGGACTCAAGTGTTTTAATTCATTTTAATGTCTTTATCCTTGAGTCAATAGGAAAAGCCGTACTATTAAGGGGGATTCGAAGTTCATTGGCTTGGTTGAAGTTGGAGTGCTCATATGCCATAGGATAGATGAGAGAAAACCACCAACACATGCATCCAAAATCCAAAACCAGCAAATGTGCGGAGTTACCGGAACTTTTTCTGGAGTTACCGCATGTCCGGAAACTCCGGACAAATGTGCGGAAACTCCGCACTTTGACAGCACAACGGCTAGTTTGTGGTGAAGGGGTATTTATACCCCCTCTCATTCACCCCCTCTCGACCTATCTCTGAACAAAACACCTCTCTAGCATTCCAAGCTCCACTTTGCTCCCCTCTTGACTTCCCAAGTGAGATTTGGTGAGGGGATTGAAGTGAGATTGAAGAGAGAGCAAGGTTGAGTGCAAGCAAGTTGATTTCCCATCCTTTGAGCACTTCGTTCTTCGTCAAGCCTTGGATTTCGGGTTCATTACTCTTGGAGCATTGCCCCTAGACGGCTAGGCGTTGCTTGGGAGCTCCAACCTCGTTGTGGCAGCCCCAAGAAGTTTGTATTACCCCGTGAAGTAAGTATAAGCTCTAGGGTTTTCGAATCCTAGGGAGAGGAAGTGGTTTAGTGGACAAACCCGCCCTTTGTGGGCACCTCAACGGAGACGTAGACTTTCTTTGTGAGAGTTGAACTCCTGGAACTAAATCCTTGTGTCCTTGTCTTTGATTTACTTTCTTTGCACTTGGATTGAGTTCTTGCATGCTCTTTAGGGTTTGTGCTCTTATATCTTAGAGTTTGCTACCGATCTTCTTCCCACAAAGGTTTGAGCTAGGTTTGAGTGTTTATCCTTGTAGATCAGCATCTAAGGAGTAACCTATTTCGAAGGTTTCACATTTGAAGCAAGTTTAGTTTGTCGAATTTCAGTTTCAGCAAAAAGTCCGGAGTTTCCGGAGATTTTTGCGGAATCTCCGCACAAGTGCGGAGTTTCCGGACAAATCTTCGGAGTTTCCGGACATTACCCATATAACCTGTTTTTAAGTTATTGAAAAGTTGCAGGTTGGACTATTCACCCCCCCCCCCCCTCTAGTCCATCTTAGGTCCTTTCAAAAATAAATGAAGCTTATAGTCTTTCATTAAATACTAATCTTCTGATAGTTGTATATTTTCAACCGTAACTCTGTTTTCAGCGTTTCTTGCGCTCACGTGACCATAGAACCAAGCCCTATCCTTTAGTGCGTTCTTGTAAAGCCTTCTCTATTGATTGGTGTATTGTTCTTAGTTGTTCTTGTTTGTTTGCTTGTTTAGCTGCTTGTTGTGCTCGGTGATTGCTGCGAGTAGAGAAAACGTCGTCAAGAGATTTCAAGAAGAAGGAACACAGTTCGAGTGATCTGAAGATTAAAAGAGCAATAGTTGAAGACTCTAAGTAGCGGTATCTTTGTTGGATAAAGGCAAGTATAGCACGGACAATCCTTGCTACCTATACACCCTCATTTAATAATTCATTCCATATGCATGTGTCTAATTTGTTGTACCCCTAAGGTTGTACCTAGTTTGTTTATCCTGTACCTTGATTTACCTGGGTGTATGCATATGGATAGAACCTTGCTAGGCGCAGCTACTGTCACCTTTGCTTATCTGTTAATCTTGACTTAATGGTTCACTACAATGATGATGTTAAAACTTGCTTTTTTAGCAACATGGTTTAGGGAGCTAGGGCGTACGCTTCGTGCTTGGCCCTAGTGTCTCTCCGTAAGGACTGGTTCTTAAAGCGGCAACCCAGGAACCTGTCGCCACCGCTGGAACTATAATGGCTCTGGTCTTGGAATAGTAACTTGTACTTCTCTAGCTTGCCAGTGGTTACCGAAAGGCGCTATGGGAATCGCTCGTGAGAGTATGTCTTGATCCACCGAGGACGGAAGATCCGTCGGCTATGTCCCCGTGAGGCAAAGTCCCGTGTTGGGAGCCCTCATGTGTTGGGAGCTCCACACGTTGCGCTCTTTATTTTGTTGTTGCATGTGTTGCCGCGCATTGGACGCCATTGACCCCCTCATTGTTGCGACTCTGAGCGTCAGTCAATCTCGGTGCCTGGGCCATGCTGCCTGTGTAGTACCATAGTGGCCACTGTCTTATTAGGGTGCCTTGTGAAAAGCCTCGTAGCGTCCCTATGCAGTCACACCTCGGAAGTGTTGATGTGTGTGGTTGGGTGCAAAGCTCCATGAGCTTTTACGCGACCGGTGGGTAAAGGGTGAAACCTCTGTAGAGTGTACAATCTATCATGATAGCCTTACTCAGGGTCACGAGCGGCCTGGATCCTTTTCGATTAGTGTTTCTCTAATTAAGATGATGTTTTATTTCTGCTTAATGAACTTCTATTTTATTAATTGGGTTGCAACTGGGATTCATACGCTGGTAGTAATTTGTTTAATGCTAAAACGAACCAACTAAAAGTGCTAAAGCAGTACAGCCGTGTCTAGCCTTACTTTGAGCCTTCATAATCCGTGTTGTACTTGCTAAGTAAATATTTTTACTTACACTTGCTGCTATTCAACAAAATCCCGGATGGGTAACAGATGCAGTTTCTTGAGGATCTTCTGTACTTCTGAGCTGTGGTCAACCAGTCGGTGTCCCTGTGGACTTGAGGCTCTACCTGTCGAGAGAGTTAGACTTCCGCTGTGTTTTAGGTAAACTCTGATGTAAAACTATTTTATTCGAGCATATGTACTCTGTTTTACCATATTTGTAAGTTGTATGTGTTCTGTGGACTTCTTGGGCACACATACAGTAGCATTCGGGTTTCTGTGTAAACCCGGGTGTGACACGTGGCGACTGCGAGGAGTCCAGCTATGGCCACGGACAATCGCACGACGGCGGTGGAGGGCTCTTGTGGCGGACGATCACGCGGCGACTGTGAGGACTCCCGCGGCGGCCACGGACGGCCAGGCTGCGGCAGTGGAGGGCTCCGGCGGCGGCCTCGAACGGCCGCACAACGGCGGCAGTGATGGTCTACCACGGCGGCCTCGGACGGCCGCATGACGACGACGGAGGGCTACCGCGGCGACTGCGCTGAAGGCCTTTGGCTGCGCGCGGAGCGGACGGACCCGGAAGTCGAAGGTGCGCGAGCGGCTCCCGTGGCGGCGACGGCGGCGGACGATCGCGTGCCCTCTGCGAGGACTCCCGCAGCGCCCACGGACGGCCGCACGACGGCGGTGGAGGTCTCCCGCGGCGGCCTTGGACGGCCGCACGGCGGCGGCGGAGGACTCCCGCGCGGAGGGGTGGCTGCGAAATAATATATCTCATGTTATCTATTTTTATTTATATATTTGTTCTAGATTTATTGGATTAATGTGGATCGTTAGATCTTCATAAAATCCGACGGTATATATTCTTTTCTTTTTTTGAATTAACGGAATGACATGGACCGTTAGATGTTCATAAAATCCGACGGCATATATTCTTCTCTTTTTTAGATTAACGTGGGATTTTCTGGGCCCTCTCGGCGAATCTGGTGGCTCCTTTTGCTTCTATTGTAATAAGATAATAGATAGATAGATAGATTAAATGCCTACAGCCAAGACGTGTACCCGTGCCGGCCGCGCATTGTGATCGAGCGCACGAGGGTCCAGCCGCCGACTTGTGTGTGATGATGCATGGTTGGTGAGGAAAAAGGCGAATTCTGGCCGGTGCACGTCGGCACACGCTGGCCTGCTGCTGAATGTCTCGCCCACGGCTGAGGACACTGTTTCTCTGAACCGTTGGCGCGTGGCGGCATCCGCTAACGACCTACCCCCAGCAGCTAGCGAGCATGCGCATAATGGAGTAAAATACTTTGGAAATCGAATAGACTAGGCGCACGACGCACACAGACTACCATCGGCAGGAACGACCGGCGCCCGACGGTGACACTGTTCTCTGAACCGTTGGCGCGTGGCGGATGGAGCAGATCGACGCCGGGACGGGAGATTTCGACGCGAGCTTTTCATTTCTGAGCCTCGATCGCATGCCGGGCTCTCCTGATCTTTTCCGTCTCCACAGCGACGGCGCGAGGCGCACACAGCCCGTGTGGATGCCGCGGCGCACAGCGCAGCACGGCCGCCTCCTGCGGCGGCGAAAGCCCGGGGGGAGAGGGGATGCGTGGGCGCCCGGGCACGTACGTGGCCTGGGGGGACCACCCGCCTCGCCCTCGCCCGTCTCGTCGCGGAAAGGCGCCGCGGGACGTGTCACGCTGCAACAGCGAAAGCTCTCTCGCTCACTCTCGGCTCGCTCGGGAGTCGGGAGTGTACGTCCGGCTTTGCCGGGCGAGCCAGAGCGATTCTTCCGGCTCCGGCCAGGCGTCCAGCCCGGCCCGTACGCACTGCCCACATCGTGTCGTGCGTGCACTCATGGCTCGTGGTGCCCGGCGCCGTCACCGCCCCTCTCGAATCCACGACGAGCCCTAGCTAGTTGTCGTCGGCCGGCTCGCAGGACACCGGACCGGGTGATTTTGAGACTTATTACAGCACGCCTGTAGGTGCACAGCACGGCAGTGCAGGTCAGAGGGCGCAGCATTCTCTGACGCTGCCGATCGAGTCTCCGAGTTCGATCACGCGCGTACCGTGTCGTGTCAGCAGTTTAGCACGTACAGTACTTCGCAGATGTGGTGGCCACGCACGGTGCAGGCAGGTTTCGGCCGGAACAGGAGCTAGCTAGCACGTGTCTCCATCGGTCCATCAGCGAACCTTTTATCGTTCAACAGACGTGCTCCCCGCTTGTTAGGTGCATCCTACGTACGCTCGGCGCACCGGACGCGTGCTCGGCGTTTCCACGGATGGCGTAGAAGGAGCGCGCCGTGCATTACGCGCCTGTAGCAGCATGACGCGCCACCCCGGCCCGCCGCCGCTTCCTTCGCCGGAAAAGTCTCTCCGGGAAAGAAATTTGCCGCGCGGGCGTGCCGCGTGCACGACACCGTTCGCGGCCGGTACGTGCAGGTACAGGACGCCGCTTTCCGGCCCAAGCAGTAGCGGCGCCTGTGTGTCGCGCGCGCAGCCCGCACAGCGCGGAGACCTCCCAGACGCCTCCTGCGGTACGTGCTGCTGCGCCTCGGCTCACCGCTCTGCCCCTCGCGCTCGGCTTCGGCTCAGGGTTGTGCCGGCCTGGCGGGCAAGTCCAAGCCAAGCCGCTCGGGCATCGGGGCGCTGGGCCGCACCGCACCGCGCCAGCTTCCTGTGACGTGCCGTGGCACGGGCATATGCCGCCACCAGCCAGCATCCCGGGCGCCATGACCAGCGCGGTGACCGGTTCACTGATCGATTCCGTAGAGCGCCACGGCAGGCCTGGCGCGCCCTAGCAATCAGGCATTTGTGCGGTGTCCGGGGGTACCCGCTTCCGTCGTTTTCAGAAGCAGCAGGAGGAATCCATACGCACCGGTTCTTTCAGCAGCGAAACAAATCGCAGTTTCTGACCATACGAGATACCCGTGCCAGGATACTGCTGTGCTTGTGTGTTGGACGCTACGCGGCTTCAGCAATCGACTGCAAGACGATTCCAAATGTACTACAAGCTGCAAGTAACGACCTTGCTCCACATGGAACAACACCTTAGACCATCCGTGCACAGAGAAAAGGCACCGTGTTTAACTACAAGCACGGCAACCATACACATACATGACCACTGTCAGTTCGGTTGCCTGTTTGCACACTCGGCGTGGCAGTTCCACCCCTGAGATGCCGGATCCATCAGGGGTCAGTCTCAGGCGCTCCATCAGCTCACCGGGACACCGGTGGGCTCAACACCTCACCAGTCACCATATCCTAACCAAACCAGGTTCACGACCGGCTCTGCAGCGCGAGGGACATGCCGGTCCCCGAAGCCATGCGCACAAGCCAGGTGCGCCCGCTCTGAATGATCCACCACCTCCCCAGTCCCTTTCGTTCCATCCTTCTCACAAGAAGGAAGCCTCTCCTGGGCACCGGGCGCGCCCTCCATCAAGCTTCTTTCCAGGATCTGCCAAGCACAAAACACACCATAGGGTAGGGTGAATTCATCAGAAACAAAATAGGACGACCCGCCTTCCAAAGCCTCTCATTGTGCATGCTCTCGGGATTCAGATTCCCCTGAGCCACTAAATTGGGGAAATTCGAGAAACGCTTACCGAAGGTCAATTTTCTTTTTACTTCTACAATAACTATCGAGTGTGTTAAAGTGGAACTGCCTATAATCTGGCATCTGAATTAGGACGGAAACGGGCTGGGCTTTAAGGAAACTGTAGAGCATCGCGAAATGTCTAGGAGGGCAGTGGAGAAATGGAACTGCTGCCCTAACTGTTAAAGACGCAATGCTAATATTACAGTGGACCTGTTAAAGATGCTCAAGAATTTGAGCACAAATGTCTGACCATGCTTCACTAAACTGACTCAAAAGGCCTCATGATATCCATACATTTGCACCAAATGTCACAAATAATCATCACTTGAATAAACTCCACCTTACATATACTTACAAGTAGATTCTGCATTCTGGTCTTTATAGCTCTATTCTGTCAAGTGAATTGCTGACACTGAATATCCTTTCTCTGCTAATCATTGAATTGGGTCGTCTTACCCTTTGCTCTAAGTTGTCACAAATTCGATAATCTGTACAGAGTACAACTGCATTTGTCCAAAACCTATTCCTATCTGAGTGAGGCAAAGGCAAAACTGCTTGCTGGCGAACAACCTACTCGTTTAAGCGTCCTTCTCCATGCATCTATCCAACGCTCACCAAAACACTTTCTGTGTCCTTGATTTGTTCTTTCCTTACATGTAGCGCGCTGTCAGGTACCTCTGCTAGTCTTCATCCCCCTCAGCCTCGGCTTTGAGCTGCTTCTCTTCTTGCTCCATCACAGACCCCACTAGCTGCTGTAATCAACCCAACAAACAGTGCAGAGTCAGCCAAAAAGGACGACAACTAGTACCAAACATTAAACAGATAATGATGGATTAATGGATGGATGCAGGGCTATATCAGGCAGGCTAGATGTTGTACTTCAAGCAGATAATCTTTCCATTGGTAATTGGTACCAAAAAACACGGTACGATTCCCAGACCCTCTTCATGGACACCACACGGATTTGAAACAACGGTCAAGCAGATGGGGTGAAGTAAATTGGATACTCACAACTATGGAATAATGTGATACAATGGCAACCAATAGCAAGAAGAAACAAGGTGCATGCTAATTCTAAATATCCACGTAGACGTAGCAAACACACAAATTCACGTATATGAAGAAATCTGTAGAACGGGCTAAAGATGGACATGGATGAACTGGAGTTTAGAAAAAGAGGAGACATGCCTCGTATGCCTTGGACTCCTCATCAGTGTATTCCACCTTCTTATCCGAAGTTTCAGTCCCTGCAAGACAATGTTAATTGTTACCCTTCGAAAAGCCAGGAACTAAACAAAGTTAATCAGGATTGCAAATGTATAATTGCCACTGCTACCTTCATCCTCAACCTTTTCCTTTTCAGGATTCCAGAGGATGAGCCTATCACTCAGTAGTCCCATACTCCCATGAAACCTTTGGTCTGCATGTTTGGTCCCTTTGATTCTCCACTAAGCGATTTGAGCTCAGATTTAGCATAATCAAGCACTTCTTTTACAACTTGGTAAGACTCAGGTACAAGAACTACTCAACCACCACAAAAGGCAAAAAGTGAAAGCTCACATGATCACATACCTCTCGTGTGAATGCACGAGCCAGTCATATGTCAGAAAGATTTAGAGCAAGTGCCAACCAAACAGGATTTGTTGCACAGAGGTTTACCCTTGCTATTTCCGAAGCAGCCATTGAACACAAGTGCAAACAAGAGTCAATGCGCCTATTAAAATGAAAAACTATTGGTGGTGATGGGGCGGGGGGTGCCCTGCCTTGTAAGCTTTCAATGATTGTTCAGTTGCTTCCAGCCTAGGACTACACTTAACTCGGCAAATGTTCCATAGTGATGTCGTGTTGGACGTTAATTAATATAGAGCAAATGGGGTCACATTTGGTGGGTAGAAGACCAACTTTTCAGAGCAAGTTGACGACAATGGGAGGAGCTGCTTGTTGATGAATGATGACAAGTAGCAACTCAACCTCCACCTTGAAGCAGAACTCTCACCAACAATGTGAGCTCCCTGACCAGATGTACTACAATGCTCATGGCATGGAACATATCTGTGTAAACAGAAGGGATAAGGAAGACCATTAGGGGCAAGAATTCATATGGATGGTGGGGGTTCATCCATGCGGCTGGCTAACAGCATACACGCAGGAAGCATATCCAACTAATTATTCATCCCCTGTCAAGTAGGAGCATGTGATGAACATTCAACACAAAATCAGTGGCCTAAACCACAGGGAAAAACAGTTGGCTTAATAGTATGTGAGCAGGCAGGAAGGAAATTCAAGGCGGGATTCCTACCTAATTAAGTAACGCAGGTGGAGAAGAAACAACAATCACTCCGACGTTGGCAGTGCAGTACTCTGTTTTGGAGGGAGCAGAGAAGAGATAATGGATGACACCAATAGTTGAGAAAATCTAAAGGTGCAATGGATGAAGGAAAAACAAAAAATTCGACCAGATTTGATTTGGATGAAATCAAACCATGATGCAAGGAGCTCAAGAAGCAGAGAAACCAACTCATGCCAAAGGGGAGGGCATAAAATCAATGTGGTACGGTTCCGTGAAGCAAGCGATCCAGGAAAATAACACAACGGAGTGGTAAAATTTGTCCATCCCATCCATCAACCAGCACTAAGTTACCGGTCCACATGAGAAACGGAAGCATCACAAACAAACTGGCTGCCTAGCCCTAACGAAACAAGACAAAGCCAAACCCCTAAACCCAGGACGGAACAAGCAGGCCTTACGAAATCACAGGCACTTGCATTGTATTGTTGCCCTGCAGGGTTGGTAGGCACATCAGAAGCTAAATACCTCCCCCTCCATGACATGACGCAACATGACAAGATGAAGAAAGCCCCACACAAGCAGATGACATGACGCAACGTGACAAAATGATGAAAGCCCCACACAAGCAGGCCCGCAGCGCAGCACAGGTTGCAACCTGATCAGTTAGCTAAATTCTGCTTGGAGGCAAACCAAAACCCAATTGAAGCAAAAGAGGGCAGAGGCAGCACACTTACGCCCGTTGCAGCAAGGAGAAAGAAACCAGCATTGCACCTCTGTCCGCATGTGAACAGGGCAATGTAGAACGAAGCAAGCAAGCAGGGAGAAAGGCGAAACAGAGGGAGGATTACCGGCGTAGCTCTGGGTCTTCTTGGAGAGGTGGGTGGTGTAGAAAAGTTCCTCGCGCAAGGGCAAGGCCGCTGCTGCCATGCTGCTCATGGTGGACCCCGAGCGAGAATCGCCCCACGATTCATTGACGATGCCCACCAGTGCAGTGCTCTGTACCGCAAGGGAGGCAGGCTGGGCTCCACAAGTATAGCTGCAGGCATACCCACAGATCAGCGCCATTGGCTGACTTCCTTGTGATCGGATCATAGCCTCCATTCTGTTATGTGGGTCCAGCTCACCTCTACTGCCTGGCGCAATGCGTCCTCCAATGTTCCTGCTTGGACAAGCACAGCACAAGAGAATGGACCACTTGCACCTTTCACACCAGAATTATTTTCAAAACAAAACCATCACTTATCAATCAATTATTCAATTTATCCAGCAGTGTAACACAAGTAGGATGAATCAGTGTGTCTAATTATTCATTCTCTACCCTCTCTCTTTTTTCCTATAACCACCAATGGCTCAAAATGGCATTCATCAGGCCTACATGACACAACAATACTAAGCTCCCGCTGCAAAAATTGTCAAAGACTGAATCTCTACGTGCCAATGGCAATGAGGTAAAGCAGGAAAAACGTAGCTGTACCATCCCTTCACCACAGGCAATTAGATGTTTAACCATAAGGTGAGACCATCCATCCTGCCTTGTTTCCTCCAATCTTCTTAGCACACCCAGCTTGTGGTTTCCTTGGTCCACTTACAATTAGTCAACATCTCAAGAGTCAAGACCTTATTCCTCTCAAAACTAGAGGGCTCTCTTTCAGGATAGCATGCTTGCTTTGCAGGTCAGTCACATAAGCACACAAGGTCGCCCATGTTTCAGCATGTGTGAATAACCACCCCCAAAATGTTTCTCTTCTGTGGCAACATATCACAAGTGGGTTTGCGCAAAGACTTACATCAAACTGTCTCGTTAGCCCCGTGAAGCTGCCCGTTAAAAACTATGCAGATCCAAGATGATCTGTCTGTGCATCTGAGCTATTCTATTCCATATTCACTTTGCTCATTCCGTCTGCAATCTATTCTCAACCTTGATGCCAAGTCATCTAGGACAGCATACATCTCCTGACTCTCAGGTTGCCTCTCCCTAACTCTGTATTCATGGACAATCTCATTTAAGTTTGAGAGACGATATCCAGGGCTGAACCTCTCGCCTCTTGCCTTCATGATAGCCTTCACCCTGTGAGCATTTTCCCATCTTCCTGCAGCAGCATAGACACTGCAAAGCAGTGCATAGTGAGCATTGTTGCTTGGTTCTAGCTCGATCAACCTGAGGGCAATCCTTTCCCCAGTTCCCCACTCCCCCCGGAACCGGCACAGCCCAAGTAAGCCACCCAATGCCCGGGACTTCAGATCCTCTGGTACACTCCGCAAGAGCCCCTCGGCTTCTTCTGGAAGCCCAACACTTCCATACAGATTGGCCATGCACCAGTAGTGAGCAAATGTCGGTTTGATGTGGTACATGGTCCTCATCTGCTCAAAATATGCCTTCCCATCATCCAAACGACCTAAACGGGCACAGGCACAGAGGACACCGATGAAAGTGACCCCATCTGGTTGCACATTCCCTGAAAAGGCAGTTCAGGTGTGAGAAAGATTAAAAAAAATGCAAATTTAGCAGTATGTTGCTCTGTAGAAGAAATGTAGGAAATCTGAACCCACCTGGCCTGATCATCTCATGGAACAGCTTGATCCCATCATAAGGCTCACCATAAACACAATGCCCGATGATCATTGCATTCCAGCATACCAAGTTCCTCATGCTGAGCCGATCAAACATCTTCCTTGCGGCCACGACCCTCCGGCACTTGGCATACATATCAAGCAATGCGGTCCAAACCAGCAGGTTATCATCTTCAAAACGGCGCAAGAACACGCAATGCACCTCCCTCCCAGCCCGCAACCTCCCCAACCTGGCGCACGCCGTTGCTGCCCCTACTATTGTTGTTGCTGTACCCCTCACCCCTACCGCAGCCATCCACCTGACCACCTCCAGCGCTTGCTCTGGCCGCTTCGCCTTCACGTACCCATTAACCATGACGTTCCAAGACACCACATTTCTCAGATGCATTCCATCGAACAGCTGGCGCGCGGCATCAATGCCACCCGAAGCACCAGTATAGGCCGTCATCATGGTGTTCAAGGACGCGATATCCCTGAACGGCATTTCGTCGAATAGGTGGCGGGCGAATGGCAGACGCCCGGCAGCTGCGTAGAAGTGGAGGAGTGCGTTGGCGGCGTGGGGTGGCGGCGAGAAGAGGAGGCCGCGGCGGAGGAGCTGCGCGTGGAGGGCGAGCGCGGCGGGGAGGTGGACACGCGGGGACGCGGATGCGGCGGCCGAGAGGAGAGGCGGGAAGGAGAAGCGGTCGGGGAAGAGGGGGTGGTGCGAGCGGAGGAGGGCGGCGAAGAGGGAGAGGAGCGCGGAGAAGGGGATGCGCGGGGCGAGGGCGCGGAGGGCGGCGTCGATTGAGAAGAGCGGGAGCGGAGGGGGCAGGTGGCGGAGAAGGAGCCTGAGGAGGTGACCGGGCGGCGAGGCGGCGGAGCAGGCGGAGGCGGTGAGGAGGAGGCCGGCGGGGACCGCGTTGCCAAGGAGGAGGCCCCGGCGGAGGAGGAAGGCGTGGGTGCGGAGGACGGCCTCGTGGGTGCGGAGGCCGCTGCGGAGGAACCCGTGGAGGTCGTCGATGGCGGCGGCGGCCGAATGGGGGGAGGTAGAGGCGGCCGCCATCAGGGAAGACAACGGGGCGGCGGCACCATGGGGTTTAGGTGTCCGCTCAGGGCTCCGTGTCGCTGGGCAGTGGCCCCCAGTTGCAGGCTGCTCCTCCTCAACTCTGGTGGATCTTGCCACCACTCGCCGTTGTGTTGTACCTTGAGATCTAATCGAAGCGTGGAATAAACGAATTAGGGATCTTGTATCAAATCAGATTATGCTACTACTTCCTTGTTCCATATTGTAAAGCTGACTCCAACAATAAGAGCCATTTTGGAGATGCAAATTGCTGTTTGCCTTCCATATACAGTGTTTTGCAACTCACTCACATAGCGCCGTCTCCAACAGCAACTAGGCAAAGTCATTTTCCCATCCCAACGCCGGCTCCTTCTCCCTTTCCGCTGCTTCTTCTTCTTCCTCTGGCGGCACGACGGGGTCCGGCTGCGGGCGGCGGGCTACGCGAGGGGCCCCGGCGGTGGGCGGCGCGAGGGGGTCCAGCTGCGGGCGGCGCGGCACGGCTGACTAGGCGGCGGAGATAGCGCGAGAGCGGGGTCGCGGCGGCGGCGGCTGCTGACCGGGGGCAGGCGGCGCGAGGGGGCCCGGCGGCGGCGCGCGACCGTTGGCGCGGCGCGCAGTCGGGGGCGCGGCCGAGGGTGCTGCACGTGGGCCGGCGGAGAGCCGGCGCCGGCCTCGCAGGGAGGGTCGTCCTCGCCAACGCCAGCGAGAGGAGATTCCGGCGGCGGCGCGAGGGGTTCCGGCTGCGGGCGGTGGCGTCACGGGCTGACCGGGCGGTAGCAGCGCGGGCTCCCTCCAGCGGCGGCGGTGCTGCCAAGGCGCCACCTTCCTCCTCCTGCTGCCCAAGAACTCCACGCCGTGAATGCATTCGAGGAGAGAGGTGATGTATTTTTGCCTTGTCTCTCTCCTAGGAAGGGAGAATGCCTCCTCCTTTGCATATTCTGTTGGACAAGGATTCGGTGATGCACAGTTTCCATGGAGATGCATATATGCATTTGCCTTGTGCTGTTGGAGTCAGCCTAAGGGTTTTGGCTTCAATCAATCAAAACTTTTTTACTGGTAATAATATCTCCATAAAAAAAATTGTGAAATAATTTCTTATATTTTTTACCGAAGTTAGTAGGGGAAGCCCCTACCTAGCTCTACGTAGTGCTACTCAGGTGGTCTAACCACTAGGCTAGAGGCCCTTTCACGAAATAATTTCTTAGGTTGAATCTAGTTCATGAATCTTTTGCACTATCCATCCGCATACTTTATTTTAGAAATATTGCTAGTCAAAGCTGAAAATACTTAACTCGGGACACTCCTAAGCGTCCTTTGCCAAGATATACATTATGCTTGTTGCTTGGGATACAAACAAACTAAGATAACTTTTCAAAAAAAAAACTTAGATACAATAATATAGGGTTGTCTCCTCCTCTGGTGATTGAGATTTTGCATTTGTTTCGGTCAATTTTCAATGTTGTAGGCATTGTTTTTCAGCGTTTTAAATATTGTTCTTGGCGTCACGGATAAATAAAACATGAAGCATATATAACACAAATATATTGGTGAAAATTAAAAAAAAAAAGGAATGACGAACTGCCATATCAATGTTGAATAAGCTATCCTTTGATGTTACAAAGGTGGATTTAGAATTTTGCAGCCAGTCAAGTGAGATATTTGCATATCACAGTCAACTTTTTTTTTGAGAAGAAGCATTGATTTTAGCCCATTACACCGGCCCTTTTACAAACAGGACCCCAAAGAAAAGGAAAATTATAAAGAAGTCTAAAACTCATGTTCATCTTCCTCGAAGCCTTCAGAGATGTGTTCGTCACCTCCGCCGAAGCCGCTTCCCAATCGTCGCCGGGCACCAGAGCCAATCTCCACAAGGTGGAGGCCGCAGAGGAGGGCTTACTTCTAGGCGAATCAGCCGAGTACACCGTCTCCCAGGCGCATCGGCCAACTCCGGTACTCACGACGCATCCTTCGATTCCACCGCCGGCAACCCGAGCAAAGCTCAGATTTTCGCTAAAGATGGCAAAAGTGCAAAACCACAATAGAACCGGAGACCCTACAGAAGGCTCTTTCATACCTTTTCCCCTTGCCTTTTGCCCTTTATCCTGTACTAGTAGCAAATTGCACATGCATTGCTACAATAAAAGTACTAACGGCATTGTTTTTCTTTGAAACTAACATAGTTTTTTATACCCTTGTTATATTTTTCATGCTTTAATGAATCTTTGCATGATTGCTAGAAAGCCCATAAGATTTTTAATGTAATGTATTTATTTCTACTCGAGTACGTATTGTGTATCTTTAGCTTCCTTTTCATTTTAGTAAAAGAGTTTCTAGAGACAAATAGATACATATTGTCTCTTTTCTAATATCAGAACTGAGTCAATTAGGATGTCGTTTCACACATATCATATATGCTGGGATCACCACATAGCATGCAAGGCGCGATAATCGATCTAATTCGAGAATGGGTCTAGTTCGAAGACAGGCTTTTATTTTCATAGATCTTTATAATTGAAGAATAATAGCAATATTATTGCTAGCTTGGAATGTGAGCTCTAGCTTGTTTGTCAACTCAACACAATGCGGCAACAACGCAGCTGGCCGGTCATTATGCACTGTGGCCTGTGGGCTGTTGCCAGACCTGATGTGTTAGAGGAAATTGGATGCAGTTTTCATTGATACGCTCAACATATGTCAGTGACATATAGTACCAGATCCCACAAAAGTCATTCACTAGCTTGCACCATGAAAAGTGCGTCCAATTTAGTTATGGATGCAAATCACTTTTTTTTGAAGACTTTTGGTATGTTTTTTGGGGGAATTATGAAATTACCGACTTTTAGGGTGTGTTAATCCTAGATGCACCTTCATTTAATGCCAAGAGCACGGAATGGAATATAACGTTTTTACAATAATGGAACTAGAACAACTTACATACAAATATGAATGGCAAAAACAATCATGAGGTACTCAAATTCTGTAGCAACAAGAGTGTGAGGGGGAGTGCTAATGGTATTATCTTGTAGCATGTATTTCCATTTCATCTTAATCAAATCTCAATCTCATCTATGTTTTTTCTCGGTATTATGTGAAGCAGCCCGTCTCCGACTGTCTTGGTTTGCAACGGGAATTTTTGTAGGGAAATAGGGGAAAACTTGTTAATTCGTGTGAGCATGCATAATTGTTTTATGAGTGCCATCTTGCTGTAAACAACCTCATGGTAAAGCACGCGTGGTTTCATATCAAACTTAACCCGACAAGTAGATGTATGTAGATCAGGACTATATTTATACGACGAGCACACTCCATTGTAATGGATGAGACTGTGTGACTGGATTACGATTTAGGTAGTTATTTAGTTGTGCTATGGCATATAAGGGTCCGCTCAGTGGTAGAGCAATTGACTGCAGATCAATAGGTCTCCGGTTCGAACCCGGATGGGCCCTGTGGTTGTTCAACTTTTTTTTTCCTTTTTTCTTTTTCCGGGAATCTGTTGGGTAACAATCGATTTTTGATAGTTTGACCAAGCCTTTTACAGTTCATCTCATCATAACGGTTGGTTCACGAACGGAAAACCGAATTGTCACTCCAAGAGTCCCGGTCAGCCCCGGGATGACAAGCTGCTGCAAAATTCATACGGTAGGCGCAAATGATAAACACTGAGGACCCCAAGGAAAGAAGCATACACCAGTCACACAAATGAATAACATGACGGCACGTCGGCACCGTAAACCAAGCACTGATTGCAGAAGGGGAAATCCTTTTTTTTCCAAAGTTCACAAAGTTAATTTAACAAAGGATTTATTGTTACTTGTCATTTACGTGCAGGCAGCTGTTTTTACACATACAGCCTCTACTACCCGTTGCATTTCTCAACCACACCTGATCAATGCACAGGGGTGCATCAACGTTTTTTTTTTTTTTTTGCCTTGCCTGTGGATATATCTACTATGTAGAATGTAATGAGATGTGGATATATTTACTAAGCAGAATGCAATGAGATGTAGTGAATCAATAATAATAATTTAGGAACGCTGCAACCACAACATACCCTGCAGGCTGCAGCTGCTGCTTTTTTTTTTTTTGAGACTCCAAACTGGGAAGATGTACTGATCTACTGTCCTACTGGAAACAAAGTGTACATCTCCGAAAGCTGTCTAAAAACCTAACACATTCTGGCTCACAATCATGTACCCTTCAGTTCACTGTAGGGTGTAGGCTACACTAAACTTCTGGCAACAAAACACTGCATGTATCTTTCAAGAATATACGGCTGCTTACTTTTGTACATGCGGGCGGTGTCATTATGTATGGCATCATTCATTGGTGAATCGCACACAACTCCTAGTTTCCTTCCTTGTCGATGAGCTTCATCTCCAAGGCATGGAGGGGTATCAGGGCAGGGGCAGGGCTCTGTAAACAGGGAAAAGTTTCAGCAAAACTATAAATACAGTCCTGATGAGCTTCAGCTCCAAGGCATGAAAGGGTACCAGACTACCAGGGCAGGCCTCTGTAAACAGGGAAAAGTAAACATATGCTACTTCATCAGCAAATGAAAAGGAGAAAGTGGAAAAGCAAAAAAACACTAAGACAGAAAAAGCACTTCGTGCATTCATCGAGAATAACAAATTTTGCATGATAGAAAAACAAACGAGCCTTAAAAAACATATACAACACATGAGTCCACTTTCAATTAACTTAACAAAAAGCTGGGCTTCCAGCTAACAGACTAACCATCCCAAGCCTTTGTTGTTCTCCTAGCGATAGAACATCTTCCCAGTTTGGAGTAGAATCCCACCCTTCTAGACCAGCCATACATTCTCCAGAATTTTCTCCAGGTGATCATCCAGCAGGACAGAAGCACTAGACTTGTTACCTGTATAACTGTATTACCATAGAGGCATAGAGTTTCCAGTTATCAGGAGTTCAGGACAAATAACAAAATAACATGATACTTTTGACAAGTGACCTTCTAGATATTTGTTCAGACACATAGTTCTTAAATATTCAACAGGCAGATACTTCAGAAAGTAAGTGGTGCCTACCAGATTTGTGCAACGAAAGAACTTTCATCTCTTCTTCCTCCCTTGAGAGAGGGTATATGATCTGATCCCACAGAGTAGCAAGGCTGGTATACAGACCCTGAGGAGCATGAAACATTCCTTCTGAGGGCTTGGTAACTCTCCCAGAGAATGTGAGCCACAAATCTCTGAGCACTCTAAAAATAGAACTCTTTCCACTTCCATTGGGACACAAGTAAAGGTAACATGAAACATGTCACTACAAGTTCACTGCTGAGCAGAAAATAAATAAAGATGACTTGTAGGAAGAGGCATACCAGCCAGAAGAAGGCTTTTCCCTGGTACCACATTGCATGAAAGTTTGCTGGCCAACAGCTTCCGCCTTCCGTGATGGTGTTATCATGCCATTTTAATTAAATGATATAGTGAATGTTAAAGATGCTCAAGAATTTTAGCACAAATATGGCTATGACCATGCTTCACTAAACTGACTCAACAGGCCTAATGTTATCGATACATTTGCACCATAACTCACCAATAATCATCACTTAAACAAACTCCATCTTCTATGTATTTACAAGTGGATTCAGGTCTTTATAGCTCTATTCTGTCAAGTGAATTGCTGAGTAAGTTCTCACAAATTAGATAAGCTGTACAACTGAGTTTGTCCAAAATCTGTTGTCAGGACTCAGGAGCACTACTTTGCAGACCTATCGGACATACTAAGTGAGAATGTTCAGGAATTTGAGCACAAGTGTGGCTACCGTCATGATTCACTAACCTAACTCAACAGGTACATACTTTCAAGATAATTGCACCACGAATCACCAATAATCGTCACATGAGCAAACCCCACCTTCTATACAGTGAAATCTAACAGCATCCCTTACAATTATTTTTCTGCTTGTGACAATTGATATGAGTTTGATAGCAACATGGCAATCATCACATATCCTGAGGTTTTTCATGATACAGATTGTTGCTCCCTTAGGGGTGTGAATAAGGCCAAAGGCTAGTGCCAATTTTTCACTGTGATACATAAGGTGCTCCTCTTTTTGCTCATCCTCAATATCATGTAGGACCACTGCAAAGTTTGGAATGTATCCAATCGCTTTTATCTGGTCAATCAGTTCTTCCAGTTTTATGGTGATCTGGTTCATCTGTGGATGTACCTTGTCCTCTGCTGTGAAAACATGAACATCACTTCCCACTTGAATCCAGCTAACGCCAGGTTCCTTTCTAACACCCCTTTCTCTCATCTGCTTCCGAACCTTCACAACGCCATCCCATCTGTTGGCTTTTGCATACATGTTAGAGAGCAATACATATGTTCCAATATCGTTGGGCTTCAACTGAAGAATCTGTTCGGCTACTCGATGACCCAGGCCATAATTTCTATATACCTGGCAAGAACTTAGCAGTGATCGCCATGCAATAACATCTGTGCCAATACAATTATTCACTATGAACCGCTCAGCCTCATCTAGCCGTCCAGCTCTGCATAACAAACCAACCATACAAGTATAATGTTCCTTTCCAGGTGTAACTCCGACTTCCTTCATCATTGTATTCAAGTAGTAGAATCCTTCATCAACAAGACCCAACTGAGCACAAGCTGACAACACTCCAATGAAAGTAACATAAGATGGGACTTCTGCTGCTGATAGCATATAATGAAATACTTCCATTGCTTCCCTTGCAAGGCCATGATGAGCATAGCCTGTGATGATCAAATTCCAAGAGATTACATCACATAATGGCATGGAAACAAAGACTCTCCATGCATCCTCGATGCTGCCACTCTTTGAGTACATGTTCATGAGAGCATTTCCGACTACCAAATGGACCCAGTGCCCAGTCTTCAAAGCACAGGCACTAAGGGCATTACCATTTCTCAAGGCTGCAAGACCAGCACAGCTATTGAGAGCAACAGCATAAGTGAATTCATTCGGCTTAATTCCTTCCAATTCCATGTCCAAGAACAATTGCAATGCATCTTCATACAGCTCATTTTGAGTGTAGGCAGTCATAACAGCTGTCCAAGAAACAACATTCTTTTCCGGCAAGACATCAAATGCGCATTGCGCATCATGGGCACGGTCACATTTCCCATACATATCAACAAGCGCACTCCCCACAAACACATTCAGTTCAAGCCTCCTCTTCAAAGCTTGGGCATGCACCTGACCACCAAGCATCAAGTCCTTCATGCTAGCACAATGCCCAAGAACTGCCACATATGACACATCATCCCATTTCTCAACCTCTCCTATCATAGCTCTGACAATTCTAACCGAACCATCCAACTGCCCCCGATCAAGAAATCCATTTATCATCGAATTGAATGCGAATGCATCAAAATCAGACACATTCTGAAATGCCTTCACCGCATCCTCCATGTGAGCACACTGACAGTACATATGCAGCACCGCATTGCAAACATAATGTTGCTCTGCCAGCCCGGCCTTAACAGCATATCCATGGCACTGCCTCCCCATGTCATAGCTTCGGACATGGGCACTTGCGGCCGCTGCTGCCGATAGAACATATTCATTCAAGCCAAAGTCGACCACCCTGAGCAGCTCAAGCGAGTCCTTATGGCGCCCAGAGGAAGCATACCCGGACATGAGGAGATTCCCGGACACGGCGTTGCGGAAGGGCATTGCGTCGAACACCTTGCGAGCGAGCCCGACCCAGCCGCACTTGGCGTAGAAGGAGATGAGGTTGTTGTGCAGGACGACGTCGAAATGAGCGGCCCTGATGAGCCGCGCATGGAGCGCCTTTCCTTTGGACAGGTCGCCAGCGGTCGCCGCCGCGCGAAGGATTCCCACGGCGTCGTGCCGCCGGAGCGCCGCGCCGCAGGGGCTGGGCATAGGGGATGGAGGCGCAGGGCTGAGGGCTCTAGAGTTTAGACGAAAGGGAAAAGTACAATGAAGAAGGGGCCGGAGTGATATTCTTGATGGTTCGAGGTCGAAATTGAGGCCCAGGGCCTATGTAAGTTTGGATGTTCACCCCATACGTTATTCAACTTTGTACTTATGGGCTAGAGCATAGATGGGCCGTAAGTCCAATAACGGCTGCTACCACATTTCGTATCGCAGTGCAGTTCACAAGAGGCATTGCCTGTGCTCAAAAAAGAAAAAAGATAAAAAAAAAGGCATTGCCTAATGCCTAGTTCACCAAACCACGCCCTTCTAAAACGTAGAAATTTCACAAGAATATTGTGCAAGTTCCATAAGTTTTCTGAAATTCTGGCAAACAAACGGGACCTCAGACAAGAATATAAGTGCCCCTGAGAAAAACTCTATTCACCGGTAATTTAATTTCGCGAGCTTACAAAATTTTCTGCGTCGTATCCATGCACTGCACACTCTCTCTCTCTCTGAGCATCCTCCATAAATCTAAACAGAAGGAAAACAACACAAGGTTTTCCTTAAAAATTAGACAAAATTATGGTATAGGCATCGGAACTATTTCCACAATGCTCTTTTAACTGGCGTCATTTTGTTAACTTAATCTTTCCAGCCATCTTTCGTCGATCTCCTTGGAGCAAGACCTTTGGACGATGGGTTGGGCATAGGTTTGGATGGGGTCATCGTAGCTTCCTCGTCGTCCCAGTCATCTCCCCAGTTGTCGTCCCACTTGTCGGATTGATGGGGTTCTTTCTTGCCCCCTATAGAAACCGGTAACTCTGCTGTGTCGAGCTTCTGGTATGCAGGGCCACCATCTTGCTTGCGCATCCTCCGAAGTTTGATGCACACTCCCACCACAGCAAGGAGAAGAAAGACAAGCACCAGCGTGTATGTTGAAGTAAGCGGCATCCGTGTGACTCTGCCAGCTTCCATTGTGATTGCACTGTGAATGTTGATAGTACAGGATTCTCCTGCAGCTTTGAGGACTATTGCAGTGTTGTTTGCAGCATCACTGATGGAAACGCTCACCTGTGTCTAGTAAAAATAAAAAAACAATAACAAAAGAGCAGAAGACAAAGGCTTAGCAGATCATTCAAACACACAACCAAATCAACGATAAGCACAGCATGTTACTAAAAGTTGATAGCAAAACAATGGTTTTATTGACAACATATATGGAAAAATTAAGCCGAATGCCCAATGGCACAGTTAAAAGGGTAGATTACTCTATTATACCTCATTATGAGCATTTGCTTCAACATGGACAGTATCTTCAGCTAAAGTGACATAATCTGGAGCCATGATGATAACATCAAGTGGGTCCATGCCTTTGTTGTCCATCAGAAGTGATAGTGCTAATGAATCTGGTTCCAGCAATAACAAGTTAAGCATGGTCAGAGTTCGAAAGAAGGAACACAACCAGACTAAAATAGGAAACAAACTTCAGAACACATATAGAGAATAAACATGTTTCCAAAAAAAATCCTACTGGGGGTAAATAAAGATTACGACTGTCGTGAAGGAAACATGAATTTCTAAATTCTTTAGCAAATTATTGGCAGCAAACACAACTATAATTGGTCAAACACTTCTAGGATGCAAAGTTTCAGCTGAACATAAGTATTTAGCCTTTAATTTGATGGCTTGCAATGCCTGGATTGGAAATATTTATCCTAGGATCTAGTATAAGAGTCCTTGATCAGATGCAAGTGCAAAGTTAGGGGATGTTGAAATTGGTGTTCACATTCATATATTGCAATTAGTTCTTTTTTCAAGTGAAATTTCCAGTAGTAAATTTTATAAAGTAGAAATGACAACTTGTAAATGTCAGAGTTCTGTAATGGAAATGGTATTAGTAACTGTGTTAAAACAATAGCAATCAGCCCTTAAATAAAGAAGATTAGTTCGCAATGACGAAGGAGAATGAATACTAAACGGCTAGAAAAAATCACCTTCTCCAGGAACTTTTAAGCAGGCAATGAATTTCTTATTTTCAATGATACATCGATGTGATGGATCACACTCCATTATAAGAGGATCTTGCAAGAAATATTTTGCTTGTGAAGATTTTGTTGCACTGTTATCTTTGTCCTTTGGCTGCTGTATCGAGTCCTCTGTTCTGATGTTGGTTCCTTCTGTTGAGTTATCCCTCTTATTGTTGTCACTTGTATCATTACTGACTCCTCCGTTGTCATGAGTCACATGCTCTTTATTAGGATTCGTCTCATCATGGTGTTCTAAATTCTCAACACCGGGCTGTGCATTAGAGCTACCACCCTTTGTCTCGACTGGTAGCGTATCGGCAGTATCCTGAATACAAAAGGTCAACGCATAATTGCAGCATCAGTTAGTCGAATGGACCTCTGATGCAGTGTGCTTAGCTTATCTGAAACTGAGTTTGGCGTAGAGTGTTTCAGCATTGGACTCACGGCCCCTGAAGCTATCACAAGTTATTTGAATACGCAGAATCGTGCCAAGAACTGGAAGCTTATATTGGATCATTGAAAGCACAATCAGTCACTATTTGATCATGACGCATAGAGTTTGCACATTGACCTTCTCTACCTAGTGTACTTTTACTGATGAAAATTATCAAAACTAGCATAACTTTTGTCAGCTAATGGGTGCCTCAGAGCCAAATCACGCCCGGCCTACATATGCGGCTTCAAAACCATCTAAATCTGATAGTAAAGTCCCATCTAAATCAGATTCACCGGTAAAGTCTGTTCAAACTAAGCACCTAAGGCAACTCCCAATCGCATGAGCAGCAGCGCAGCTCATGGTCCAGCCAAACCAACCGGACCTGGATCAGGTGTAGTGGCGACTGCTACTGCAATTTAAGCAGTACCACCTGATCCATCCCTCCATCAAGTATTCAACATCCATGATCAAACCCAACCCCTTTCTTGCTTAACTTATTTGCTTAGCAGATACTGAACTAAAAAGATTGATGAGATGGTATGAATATTATAATAAAACTGTACACAACCAAGTCGAGAAAACCGAAATAATTTCATTTTGTTAATAATCAGTTTTGTACAGATAATTTACCCTAAGTTTTCAGGTTACTGTTTGTACAAACCGGAATGTTTTATATTCACTGTAACACCAAAAGGCCAAATACCAGTAATGATGTTATACATATTGTGATTATAAATCAGATTGGATGTCATTAGATAATATTGCAACGACAGGATCCTAAGAGATAAAAGTTGCAGATCGTAGATTCTATTAATTAGAACCGGAGGACCATAGCTCTTAAACACCAATATTGTAAAGATGTGTCCAAGTAAATTATGATTTAGAGAACTATCAGTAAGTGCTACAAAAGGGCTATCTATTAAAGGGCTGTTCTTAATCCCGTGTACAAAAGCTTGCAAAGTATCAAGAACGGCAAACACCAACGAAAATGCTATGGTAAAAAGGAATAAAAACAAATGTACATGAAAGAGTTTTGCAAAGAAACACTATCAGTACAGGTTTTCTCCACTGTCACTCTAAGCATTATATCGAGCCTTTGCTATGTTTTAGGCGGAGGGGGGAACCCAAAAACTAATCAGGTTACTCCGTTCCTTGCGTTTTCCCCCAAAGTATTAGCTAGCTGGTGGCTGCAAAAAAACAAGCAATTGCTACTGCACCCGACGCCTTGGATGAGAGAACAGGGCAGAGACCGCTAGAGCAGAAGAATCCGGGTCCGGTCCGGGCTCACCTTCGCCACGGCGGCCACGGCGAAGACGGCCACCAGGAGGAGCAGCGCGCCGCCCCACCGCATCGCCGCGAACGACGGCTACGCTCGCCCCAGGCGCGAGGAACGAGTCCAGCAGAGCCGGCCCGCGCGGCGGCGGGCGGAGATCTGGAGGGGCGCGAGCGTTCCCTCCGCCCGGCGAGAGGTGGGGTGGGGAGCTTCAAACGGAGGCGAGCGGGCGACGAACGCGCAGGCAAGTACAGGTACACGCCCGATGGAGTACGAGAGTACGAGGCCCTGGAGGAGGGGTGAGACCGTGAGAGACACAGAGACCCGAGGAGTTGGACGGGGTACGGGGACTCGGTGAGCCCGCACAAGCTCGGACAAGATTGATCCACGAGAATACTGAAAAAAAATATTCGCAGCAGCATACTCCCTCCGTCCGTCGCCGTTGGTGTCCGTGCCACAACTTAAATTCGATAGGTAGAAAATATGTGCAATATTTTAATCTTTAAATAAATTTATTAAAAAACTAGATTCAAAAATCTATCTAATGATATTTATTATGTACCATAAATATTAATATATATTTTTACATATTTGCTCAAAGTTGTTCCTCGAGAAGCGAAAACGACTTACATTTAGGGACAGAGGGAGTCCTCTCGTGTGAATGTTAGCGCAAGATTTTATTATCACTGAAAAAATTGTGAACTTTGAACCAACAGGAGCTGCACGCATCTCTCAAATCGGTTCTTTTTTTTTGGAGATTCTCTCAAATCGGTTCAGCATCAGCAAAAAGAGGCCGGCAACTGCATACCACACTTGGAAGGTCGGTCACTCACGGGCAACATCGGTAGGCAAAAAAGTCAATGGACATCCACATGGTGATCCGATCATCCGACTGCAGCAGCGTCTGGGCCCAAGAGCCGGCCGGGCAAGCCACCACGCACCGGCACGGACGCAGATCCAGTGCCTTTGCTTCACAGAGGCACGACGTACCTTGCCTTCACGAGTCGGAGCCAGAGCACAGTTGGCCAGCGGAGGTCGTGAGGTGTGGCCTATTGTGCTGTAGAAAAGGCAGCTCAAGCTGCAGGCTACATAGCCACGGCGTTGCTTAAGGAAAAAAACTCTCTCTGCACTTTCCTTCAAGAAAATAAATAAGAGAGTGTTTAAATTTAGAGATGAAAATTTTAAGATGTCACATCAGATGTTTCATAGGATGACAGAAGAGATGTTAAGATAATAATAAAAATATAATTAGTTATTTTTCATCTACAATTAATACTCCATATAACATCTGATGTGATGGGTGGAAAATTTTTGAGAGGAACTGAGCATGATCTAAAAAACTGAGTGTGGGCACTAGGTACAAGTTGACAAAGTACTTATGAGCGGTTGGAGATCAAACGATTGAAACAATATCGTATCGTAATTTTCAGACGAGTTCTGTAATTATAGTTTTATTATTATCTTAACATCTCTTCTGTCATCCTATAAAACATCTGATGTGACATCTTAAAATTTTTATCTCTAAATTTAAACACTCTCTTATTTATTTTCTTAAAGGAAAGTGCAGAGAGTTTTTTCCTTAAGCAACGCCATGACTATGTAGCCTGCAGCTTGAGCTGCCTTTTCTACAGCGCAACAGGAGGCCCCACCACACCTCACGACCTCCGCTGGCCACCTGTGCTCTGTTTCCAACTCGTGAAGGCAAGGTACGCCGCAAAGGCACTGGATCTGCGTCCCACCGGCACCACCCAACCAAACCGGCAAACCCTTCCCGTTCCCAGTTCCCGACTCCCTCGTTCCCCGTCCCCCGGGTTTGTTTTCCTCACCCTCACGGGCCTCCCCTTCCAGGCTGCCAGGGCATTGGGCAGGCGACCGCGACAGCTTGTCGACTAAACTAATGATTCCCTCCAAAAATTCAAAAATAACGATCCACTTGCTCAGGCCGGCGAGTCCAAGCCTCGGAGCTTTCCTATCCTCCCTCCCCGGCGCCGCAAGGCGAGCTCTCAAAGTCAACGCGATTTGCCTCGCCGCCGCAGCAATCAATCCCGTCCCCAATTTGCTTGCATCGCCGCAAGGCCCGCAACCACTACCCTCCCTCCTCTCCGATCCCCCTCCACTCCTATGCGGGCACCAGCACGCGCGCCCCTCCCATGGCGCCGCCTCTCCTCCTCCACCTCCCCGGCCTGATCCTCCTCTGGCTCGCCGTGCCCGCGGCGGCGCGCCTCGTGCCCGTCCAGTACCTCTACCCGCCCTTCAACCTCACCTACTTCCACTTCATCGACACCAACGGCGTCTTCCTCCTCTCCCCCGGCGCCAACTTCTCCGCCGCCGTCTACAACGCCGGCGCCACCCAGACCTCCGACTCCCAGTCCCTCTTCTTCTTCTCTGTCCTCCACAGCGCCTCCCGGACCCCGGTCTGGACCGCCACAACCAACGGCTCCACCATCCTCGAGTCCGTCGTCCTCTCCCTCTCCGCCACCGGCCTCACGCTCTTCGACCCCTCCGCCGCGCAGCCCGACCCCGCATGGTCCACGCCGCGCCTCCGCGGCCCCGTCGCCGCGCTAAACCTGCTGGACACCGGCGAGCTCGCGCTCATCGGCGCCGACAACGCCACGCTCTGGTCCTCCTTCGACCGCCCCACCGACACGATCCTCTCCGGCCAGCTGCTCCGCCTCGGAGTGCCGCTCACGTCCTCGGCGTCCAGCCAAGACCTCTCCCCCGGCGCCTACCGCCTCGTCCTCACCCCCAACGACGCGCTCCTCCAGTGGGCCACCACCTCCTCCTCCTCGAAATCACAGGCCTTCGTCACCTACTGGGCGCTCTCCTCCGACCCCAACGCCGTCCAGGACTCCAGCCGCAGCATCGCATCCATGGCCGTCAATGCCTCCGGCATCTACCTCCTTGCCGACAACGGCAGGGACACCGTCTACAGGCTCCTCTTCCCCTCGCCTCCCGCCTCAAAGGGTGACTCGCGCATCTTCAAGCTCGACCCTTCCGGCCGCCTGCGCGCGCTCACCCTCACTTCCGGCGCGGCCGTCCCCACCGTCTGGGCCGCGCCGGCCAACGACTGCGACCTCCCGCTGCCGTGCCCCTCCCTCAGCCTCTGCACGCCGGGCGGCAACGGCTCCACCTGCATGTGCCCCGACGCCTTCAGCACCTACTCCAACGGCGGCTGCGCGCCGGCCGACGGCTCCACCCTGCCGGCCATCCCCGACAGCTGCGGCGCCAAGCACGGCTACGCCAGCCTCGGCGCTGGGATCGGCTACCTGCCAACCAAGTTCGCGCTGCCCGACGCCTCCGTCGACGCGCTCCCGGCGTGCCGCGACCTCTGCTCGGCCAACTGCTCCTGCCTCGGCTTCTTCTACCAGAACTCCTCCAGGTCCTGCTTCCTCCTGCACAACCAGATCGGCTCCGTGTACCGCGCCAGCGCCGACGACGCCGCCGTCGGCTTCGTCAAGACTCTCCCGCCGCCGCACCAGCAGGGCAAAGGCTCATCGTCCCTGAGCCTGATAACCATCGTGTTCGGCATCGTGCTGCCCACCGTGGCGGCCGTGCTCATCTCCTTCCTGCTCTACGCGCTGGGCGCGCAGTGGCTCAGGAATCGCCGGCCGCAGCACCTCAAGAAGCACGGCAGCAGCTGGTTCAAGCTGCCGGCGATGCTCTCGGCGTCGCGGGGCGCGTCCTCCGCGCCGTCCGCCGGCGACGACCTCGACGACGAGGACGCCGTGCTCATCCCCGGCCTGCCGACCCGGTT
This sequence comes from Echinochloa phyllopogon, assembly GCA_033239725.1. Classification (NCBI taxonomy): domain Eukaryota; kingdom Viridiplantae; phylum Streptophyta; class Magnoliopsida; order Poales; family Poaceae; genus Echinochloa; species Echinochloa phyllopogon. The sequence continues at coordinate 14,574,642 of BTCW01000003.1, read as the reverse complement.
CACGTACGGCGACCTCGACGCCGCGACGGACGGCTTCAAGTGGCAGATCGGCTGCGGCGGGTTCGGCTCCGTCTTCCGCGGCGAGCTGCCCGACCGGAGCACCGTGGCGGTGAAGCGGATGAACGGGCTGGGCACGCAGGGCCGCCGCGAGTTCCTGACGGAGATCGCCGTGATCGGCAACGTGCACCACGTGAACCTGGTGAAGCTCCGCGGGTTCTGCGCCGAGGGCCCGCGCCAGCTGCTGGTGTACGAGTACATGAACCGGGGCTCCCTCGACCAGACCCTGTTCCGCGCCGGCGCCGCGCCGCCGGAGTGGCCGGCGCGGCTGCGCGTGTGTGTCGGCGCGGCGCGCGGGCTGGCGTACCTCCACGCCGGCTGCGACCGCAAGATCCTGCACTGCGACGTGAAGCCGGAGAACATCCTCCTGGACGACCACGGCGGCGTGAAGATCGCCGACTTCGGGCTGGCGAAGCTGATGAGCCCCGAGCAGTCGGGGCTCTTCACCACGATGCGCGGCACGCGCGGGTACCTGGCACCGGAGTGGCTCATGAACGCGCCCATCACCGACAAGGCGGACGTGTACAGCTTCGGGATGGTGCTGCTGGAGATCGTGCGCGGGAGGAAGAACTCCAAGAAGAAGCTGGAAGAGGAGGGGGAGCACGTGAGCGCCGGCAGCTCGTCTTCGGGCGAGGGCAGCGGCGGCAGCTGCGGCTACTTCCCGGCGCTGGCGCTGGAGCTGCACGAGCAGGGGCGGTACGAGGACCTGGTGGACCCGAGGCTGCAGGGCGCCGCGGACGTGGCGCAGGTGGCGCGGGTGGTGCGGGTGGCGCTCTGCTGCCTCCACGAGGACGCGGCGCTGCGGCCGACCATGGCCGTGGTGTCCGCCATGCTCGACGGCAGCATGGACGCCGGCGAGCCCCGGCCGGAGCTCCTCCGGTACCTCAGGATGTACGGCCGCGGCCTCGTAGACCTGCGCCCCGCCGCCGCCGGGTGGATGGACCAAGGGAAGGGCAAGGGCTCCGACGCGACCGGCGGCGTGAGCAGCAGCTGGTCGCCGCCGTCGTGCGTGTCGGCGCAGCAGCTCTCCGGGCCCAGATGACAGGAACACCTAGCAAGCGCGTAGCTCGAGTGGCAAAGGCAATTTGATTTTGATTGTGTGCCACGGCCACCAACACCACCAGACCATACTCTCCGTATAGTTTTTTCTTCTATATATACATGTTCTTCCGTTGGGAAATTTTTAGTAACTTATTTGCATGCTATTAACAGTTTTTTCTTTGTTTCTTTGCTGGATAGATAAACCTCTAACTTATGAGTATTTGGGAAAAACGGGAATTGAACTATTTGCCATGACGCATGTAAAGCGTAACGCATCTATGGGGACAAAAAGAGTGGGCATTTTAGCTAAATAAACATGCTTTCATTGGCCACGCAAAGTTGCTACAGAACACGTGAATATACGCGGAAGAACACTAACTGTCGCTGCAATCGATAAACTGAATTGGACCGAGTAAAATGCAGGGGCTGAATGCTTCTGACTGGCATGATTGGCGAACTGAACCATGAGACAGAGAGATGGCTCCGGCATGTAGGCCTGCACCTCCCTTCTTGGTCAACCAACATATCTGGGCATCTGGCCATGCTTGTTTACTGACACTGAAAGTCAGACCCTCATTTTTCTCTTCCTCCAAAGTAGCATCTACAAAAGGAGATACGATACTGCTCGTCTACCTAGTACAATAAACAAATACTGGAGTGCTTTACGGATCAGGAAAAGAAAAGCAATACTGTATGAATCTTCACGAGCAAGGAAATATTCAATTTAATTCAGGTTCAATGTTTGAGCAGTCATAGACCAGCAACTGGTCCGTCAGAATGTGCATACAACTATAATAAACATTCAAAAAGTATGTAACTTTTGGTCAGTGTAACTATAACAGACACACTGGATTGTGTCAAATTACAAAAGTTCTCCTCCACTGATGTCAACCAAGTAGAGGATGGTGATAGTTCGAGTTAATGACCTATGTTCCTAGAAAATAAGGGATGTGCAAGTTCCAACTAAAAGAATCAGACCAGACTTGGTTTATATGATTTAGTTTTTCTATTTAAGTAAAAGTTAACGAGGCCGAGTAAGTAGTATACAGTATGTCATCGCACCAGCTCCTTTCTGAACATTTATGCTGGACCTTTCAATTTCCAATTACCTGCTGACTTGGAGTTCCAGCTGCACTGAATATTTTCAACAGGAGGTAATTTAAAAGCAACTAGGTGGGGACAGTATACGAACGAAGTACCTCTCTATTGTATGTTGTTTTGACTTTGTCTAAATAGGTATATTGTGAAAATTATGTATTTAGAAAAGGCAAAGCAATTTATAATTTAGAAGGAGGGACTAACAGATAATCCGCCAGTCACCTTTATCACAGCAGCTAGTGCATCAAGAAAAATACTATCTGAATTGACCGCAAAATCTATACCCTAGAATAGTTTATAGCTAGGCTGTAGTTGAAAAGTTCAACTAATAGCATTAGCGTGTGCGAGTGGGTGAGTGGGAGACTAATAACCACATGTTTTGTTCTCTTATGGTGTGCTGTTGTTTATGCTATGCTGAAATTTATCAGATATTCGTAGCTTTATATCACTCAAGCACAGCAACCTGAAACTACGGTGTAGCAGCTGCACTAGAAGTCAGCAAAGGTGGAGTGGCTGGATCTCCCTCCTCCTGTCGACAGCGTCGACTAAGGTGCTGCTCAACGGCCAACCAGGTGAGCCGATTAGTCACCGACGTGGTTATTTCAGCCAGGGTGACCCTCTTTCGCCCATGTTCTTCGTCATGGCCATGCAAGTGTTGACGGCGTCCTCAGGCCAATGGGCACCCCAGCAATCAAGCACCATAGTTCCAAATAAAATAAGACATATACAGTCTGTCTGTTCGTGCGAGAATGTGAGCGGCACAGATGATTGAGAGATTCGTTTATCGACGCTAGAGCAATGGAACCATTGTTTTGTTCGGCCGGCGTGGCCTTCCGAATGCGAACCGGGACGGGAGTTGCTCTAATTTCATCCGGTTTTGTCCCCCGTGACACTGACATGGCAGCAGTTTTGAACTGGCGTTGCCCGGGCAAACGGTCCTGCTCCGCAACGGTTCTGCGTGCAACGAACGGGCTCTAGTTGATCCGCTAGAAGTCAAGCAGCGGCAACAGCACGTTAGGTGATGGTGCACATGAGACCGCCGGCCACGGCCCACCTGCCGGATCCCGCGTTTGTCGCAGAGTTGGTGAGAAAGTGATTCCTATAATATTCAAAACAAAAAAGAAAGTGATTCCCGCCGGCGACCACTGTCTTTCATTCACTTTTTTACGGCAAAATATATACAATACATCAACGCTGGATGAGGTAGATCATCCATACCATAATGCATGCAACTTGATTTAAGATATTATAAGTTATTAGCGAACCTAGAAATTGAGGTAAGGAAGGGCTGCCACCCTTTCCTCCAGCCCCTCTCTCTCTTCTTCCTAATCCAATTTTTAGGAGGGGCTTCATGGGGCTGCAATGGAAGCAGCCGGCAGTTGCAGGGGCTCCAGCCCTGCCCGCCCCACCCCACCGCTGCCTCCGCCCTTGGTTATACTATCATGCAAGTTGCTTTAAGTGGTTGTGGTTAGTATATGGAAATTAGATCGTGATAATTTTTAATGTTCATGTCATTATTAGATCATTCTCGGTAGGAAATCCATATGTGTTTTTCTATTAAATAACATGCTAAGTAGGCAAAACCTATGACATGACATAAAACTTTTGAGGAGGGGGAAGAGTTGGGGTTTTATGGGATGAAACTTGAATAAAACCCTACTGAGAGGGTTTGGATTTCATCTTCACACATTTATCAACCCTTATTAGTTGCTTAGACGAAACATTTTAAAAACATGCTAGTAAATTAAACTTGGTATCAAGAGACCTAGTTTTATTCATAAACTTAAAATCATATATAATGTACGATACTATTATAAATCACGCAATAAAATCGTATACCGAAAGTGGCCTTAGTAGTAGTAGGCGTCTCGTTAATACTTATCATTTTAAGCTATCCGCAACCGCGTATGTCTCATAAAAGTTTCAATCTCAAATAAAGTGTCTAAACTAATGAGCTTCAAAAAATTATAAAAAAATAAAAATAATGATTTATGAGCCCCAATATATACACTTGCATACCTGGGAACTGAAATGAAACCTTACATAACCATATTAATATATCATTTCATCTTATGCTTTGAAAATAAAAGGTGAAATCATATCGTGATTGAATTATTTTATAGCATGATGTAACAATTGAATCCTGTAACTAGTGTATGCAATCATATGTCAATTTAAATGTTTTTAGATAATATGACACTCTTATGGACCGCAAAATGATACTTGTCACCGAGAACGAACCTACAAATAAAACATATATACTAGTTCTAATATTCATTTAATAGTAATATTCCCGTTAAAAATCTAAATAGATTGGTAGCGACATACTGCTTGATCGCTGCATGCTGCGGCAAGTTTTTGATCCCAGTCCCCACTGTATCTGATCCTCAGAACCCCACTGTTCTTGAGCATTGACACTCTGGCGCACCTATTTTGAGGGCTAAACTAGAGAAAAATATCTCCACGTTGAACCAATGGGCCCCACTCCGCCTCGTTTTAAACCCTCTATCTCCTTCATTGCGATCCCCTCCCTTCAGTCATCGTCCTCTCCAAGACAGGCACCAATCCAGTCTCGCCGCCCCTCTCGCTCTCCCCGGCCATGGCGTTCAACAAGATCAAGGTTGCCAACCCCATCGTCGAGATGGACGGTAAGGAGGATCTCTCTCTGTTCCCCCAACAGATCTGCTTGTCTCGCCTCGTGCCGCGTCCCTTTCTTCCGATCGTTCGAGCTGGCTTTAGTCGAAGCGTCGCTAGAGATATCGTAGATCTACTAGTTTTGGATCCTTCCTCTTTGGATCAGATGTGCTGAGCTCTGTTACTGCTCGGGATTTGATTCACACCGCCAACTAATTCGACTAGTCTGCTTTCGCGAACATGGCGCTCACGTTTGTCGCTGAATTTGGTGTGCAGGCGATGAGATGACCAGGGTGTTCTGGAAATCTATCAAGGACAAGGTATTCGGAAAATATTTGACTCTGTATTCGTTTCCCTCTGATTAGCTTCGCGCGTTGTTAGTCTTTGAGAAGACCTTTTTTTCCCTTACACTGGTTGTTGTGGATATTATTTGCTTGCAGCTGATCTTCCCGTTCTTGGATTTGGACATCAAATACTTTGACCTTGGACTTCCACACCGTGATGCTACTGATGACAAAGTCACGGTGGAGGCTGCGGAGGCCACTCTCAAGTAAGAATTCCGTGTTACTATAATAAGAAAGGGTGACATGGAAACCGAAGAAAAGACCTTTGTTTACCAATCCAGCGATTGTTTTCGGTGTTGTTGAACAATTTAGCTTTGTATGGTAGAATATACATATTTGAGCCGACCTTTTAGCCTTTTACATCATCCATTTAAGCACTCTAAAGGAACTTCCATGAGGTGATATGTTTAATTATTTTACTTCTACCCAGTCAGTTACTTGTTGGTTGTTGCTTCAGTCCTTTGCTGTTGGAGGCCGTCGACCATTTTGCTGCATTTTGCACCTATCTTTTTATTTATTTCTTATGCTCCTCCATTTATGTGTAGGTACAATGTGGCTATCAAGTGTGCCACCATTACACCAGGTATGTTTGGGTTATTGCTCTGCTGGCATGTGCTGACAATGGTTCTAAGACATTGCTGAGTTACTGATGTTATGTCAAAATACATGGCAGATGAAGCAAGGGTAAAAGAGTTTAGCTTGAAGGCCATGTGGAAGAGCCCCAATGGCACAATTAGGAACATTCTAAATGGTAAGATGCTGCTGCAACCTGTAAATGTAACCTTCTCAAGAATCCTTAGGACTGACAGTTATATTCCTGGGCTCACTACCTTTAGGCACTGTGTTCAGAGAACCGATCATCTGCAAAAACGTCCCTCGGCTTGTTCCAGGTACTGAAGGAAGACCAAAAGTATTGCTACCCATCTATGTAAATTTGTCTTCTAAACCAAACTGTTGCCAAATTCAGGATGGACAAAGCCCATTTGCATTGGGAGGCATGCATTTGGTGATCAGTACCGAGCAACTGATGCAGTTATCAAGGGACCTGGCAAGCTTAAATTAGTTTTCGGTATGACATTTACTTAGCATTTTAGAACCAACGCAATACTTTCCGTGTTAAACTTCCAAACTTCCTAATTGTTAGTTTGGTTCGGACATGTCCAACGGAGGCCTCCTGAGGCGCCGGTGCGTAGTGGGGTTCTACAGCGGGCCAATAATGTTAAGAGAGGTAGAGGTCGACCCAAACTAACTTGGGACGAGTCGGTTATTAGAGACCTTAAAGAGTGGAATATCTCTAAGGATTTAGCTATGGATAGGAGCGCTTGGAGACTAGCAATTAACGTGCCTGAGCCGTGATCTTTGCTTTCTTTTCTGCTTTCCTCTAACTCTTTTTCTGTTTTTTTTTGACTTTTTGGGTTTCACCTCTAGCCTACCCCAACTAGCTTGGGACAAAAGGCTATGTTGTTGTTGTTGTTGTTGTTGTTGAGCGAATTCTGTGAAAAAAACTGACCTCTTTCTGTTTGTCCATCTTTTTTTTTTGCTACCGATAGAGGGAAAAGAAGAGCAAATTGAGCTGGAGGTGTTCAACTTTACTGGTGCTGGAGGAGTTGCATTGTCCATGTACAACACTGATGAGGTACAATTGGTTACTTGCTAGTATTCCATTACTTGGCAATTGGCATATATAATATGCTCCTTTGGTGATCTATCATCTTAGCATCTTTATAATTATGCAGTCCATCCATGCCTTCGCCGATGCTTCTATGGCCACTGCTTATGAGAAGAAATGGCCATTGTACCTTAGCACCAAGAATACAATTTTGAAGAAATATGATGGCAGGTAGGGGTGTTGCTAACCTGTTTCTTAGATTATTTTTCAGCTCTTACTGATGTTTCCCAAGCAAAGCATGTTTATTTGTGTGATTTTGTTTACAGGTTCAAGGATATTTTCCAGGAGGTGTACGAAGCTGGGTGGAAATCTAAATTTGAGGCTGCCGGCATATGGTATAATTCCATCTTCCATCTTCCATTTAACATTGTCTGAGCCGCGAGGCCTTTTTTCCAATTTTGGTCTTTGGTGCTGTGTTATAGGTATGAGCACCGCCTTATTGATGACATGGTAGCATATGCACTTAAGAGTGACGGAGGGTATGTCTGGGCTTGCAAGAATTATGATGGAGATGTGCAGAGTGATTTCTTAGCTCAAGGTTATAATTTGCCTGCCGCCAGCATTTACTAATCTGACTCAAAATTTTGAGTAAAGCTTTGTTAAGTGTTCTATTAACTCAGAGTTTTCTTTCCTAAACTGCAGGTTTCGGCTCATTGGGTTTGATGACATCGGTATTGGTAGGTCACTGAATTTTCTTTCAGTACTTAGTAATGTTCCATCAGGCCCATTGATGTGATTTGATCAAGTAAAAAAGAAAATGAGTTTATGTTACTTGGATGTTTCTAGACTTTGCAAGTATTTAGAGGTTTCAGAAGAGCACTTTAAATTATGTAAATCACAATGGTGCTAAACTTGTTCATATAACCTTTTGTCACAGGTGTGCCCTGATGGAAAGACGATTGAAGCTGAAGCTGCCCATGGTACTGTTACCCGTCATTACCGTGTTCACCAGAAAGGAGGTGAAACCAGTACAAACAGTATTGCCTCAATCTTTGCATGGACAAGAGGACTTGCACACAGGTATGACTGTTAACTACAGAGTACTGATGTGAGATGCATCAGTACAAGATTCGTTGATTATTTGGGCCTTCAAATTTTGCAACTTCCAATTGTCTCTGCAACCTTCCCCTTTCATGTGTGCTTTAGGGCAAAGCTTGATGACAATGCTAGACTACTTGACTTCACTCAGAAGCTTGAGGCTGCCTGCATTGGAGCTGTTGAGTCTGGGAAGATGACCAAGGACCTTGCCCTTCTTATTCATGGGTCTTCGAAGTATGTGATTGCATTATCTGTCTTGCGCTGCATTCACATGCATCTTCAGCCTACATACGATTCTGGAATTTGTGCTGACTGATGTCTGTTGCAGTGTCACGAGGAGCCATTACCTGAACACCGAAGAGTTCATTGACGCCGTTGCTGATGAGCTCAGATCAAGGCTGGCGGCCAACTCAAACTTATGAAATCCTTGTTGAAGTTCTGATGCTTCCCTGCCATATGATTTGAGTTATTTTTTTATAATTACCATTTTCTTTCTCGGTGCCACCACCCTGAAGGCCAGAACTGAACGTGAATATCTTCAGCAGTGTGCAAGATCATTACCAATGAGAGATTGCCCTAGATTCCATGATTATGCAACTCTACCAGATATTTTAATAAAATATAAAGAACTTTTGTCCATGGTTTCTGATTGTTGCATAATATGTGCCTGATTTCGGGCTGATTATTGGAATGAGTCAGCACTTTTTTAACTCCTTCCTGCAATGCCTGTAGTTATTGATTTCGTGCCGAGTCCCGAGCTGCCTCACGTTTATTATAGCATGCAAAAGCAGTGCTAGTTCCTGACCGTGATCAGAAGAGGCATGAACCGCTAGTCACGTGGCATCGTCAGCCTACATAAATTTCTGGATTTTGTTAATAGTGATGCCTCTTGCAGTGTCACGAGGAGCAATTAGCTGAACACTGAAGAGTTCATCACGCGTTTGCTGATATGCTCAGGTCAAGGCTGCCCAACTCATGAAATCCTTGCTGAAGTTCTTGTTTTTTACGTTTTCTTTTGAAACGATCCTTGCTGGAATTCTGATGCTTCCCTGCGCGACGATTCGAGTCATTTTTCTTACGTCACCCATTTTCTTTCCTGGTGGCACTACACCGGACTGAGATACGATATTTGCATCAATGTCATTACGGGCCTTGTTTAGTTCCCAAATTCCACCCCAAATTTCACTATGTAAAAAAAAGATTCACATCACATTAAAATGTTGGCACATGCATGGTCGTAAGGAGTATTAAATATAGATGAAATCAAAAACTGATTACACAGTTTTGTTGTAATTTACGAGACGAATATTTTGAGCCTAATTAATCAATGTTTGGACAATTATTCACAAATACAAACGAAATGCTACGGTGTCGCATTTGTGGCACTTTCTAAACTTTGACATTTCAAAGTTTGGAACTAAAACCAGAGCCAGTTTGCTAGGGAGCGAGCGCTCTGCCCTGCCTAGGACTTGTTCTTCATTCGGAATCCTTTTCTCGTACCGGTTGTTATTGGAATCAACTCCTCACTTGATTGGCGCTTTCCTGCATTCGCGTTTTTGGCATGCAAAAGCCGTAGGAACCTTTAGCCCCCGTTTGGAAGTTGGTATTGGGGACTGGAAGTTGGCATTGGAATTGATCTAGCTTGAATGCAGATATTTGGATGTGTTTGGCATTGCTAATCGGAATTGCGGGCGAATACCCCCACGGCATTCGACCCCGTTGCAGCAGCCCACCTCCAATTCAGAGGCTCCTCCCTCCGTTTTCGACTGAATCGGAAGAGAAGCGCCGAGCGCGGGCGGGAGAAGGCGCCGTTGGCCGCTGCTCGCCTTCCTCAACTCCGCCGCCGGCCTCTTCGCTCCTCCGCCGCCGGCCGCTTTGCTCTCCACCACCGCCTCCACAGCTCACCACCACCGGCGTCGGGGCGCCACTCGCCGCCGTGGTCAGCCGCCGGGGTCACGCACATGAGAGGGAGGGAGAGAGAGAGTGGGAGTAGAGGGAGGCGGCGCGTGTGCTAGGTGTTTCTGATGCTCGCCGGGACGCATCTCGCCGAGGGAGCGCAGGAGTGCGAGCCGCGCGGCCACTCGCCGCCGGTCGGAGGAGCGGGTGTTGCCTAGGTGCGTGCGCGGGAGATGAAGAGGAGGGAAAAGAAAGTGGGCTGCTGGCTAGTTGGGCCAGTGGGGGCTGTTCGCGAGCAGGCCTGTGGGCTGTTCGTGGGCCAAATGACTACCGTATACAACCCACACTACAATTCCATGTTTATACATCCAAACATGAATTGGAATTGGTTCTTCTCCTTTAATTCTAGCTGTCAACTACTTACACATCCAAACAATGGTATTGATATTTGAGGTCATTTCCAAATCCCTCAGCATTGGTATTCTAGACCAATTCAATGTCAAGGTCTCCAATATTTACATCCAAACGAAGCCTTAGTCTTCGATCGTGATCAGATGAGGCATCCATCACTAATCACGTGGCTTGCCACGCCGAAAACACGACGATACCTGCAGTCGTGCGGCCAGCCGTTGTACCAAACTACTACCAACAGTGACCCAACGACTTTCCAGTTTCCAGACGGCGACGGTCTTTGACTCTGTAGGCGGCAGTACACGCCCACGCCCGTGGTCGCTGGTTACACCAGCGGCGAGCGCCAATGAGAGAGCACAGTGATTGAGCCCGGCTGCCAAACACATTGCACGTTTGCCGAACCAATGAATTGCGGCGCGGAAAGAATCGGTCAGCAAATTCAGGTCTGAACGACCAGCATGTTGATTCAATACCTTTTATACCCATCAATTCATTCAGTCCATGGTGAGCACTGGACAGCAGTTGTTTTACAATGTACAGTCAGGCGAGATGGCTATGCTGCACATCACCAGCCCTTCCTTCAATCTTGACTAACACGAGGCCTCGACCAAACGAACAAACAAACAAACAAAAGAAATACCACATCATCGGATCACCACTGCTAATAATCAAACCCTAGCTAACTAAGCTGCTAATTTGCCTCTTGATGCGACAGCTCCTGTGCCAAATGCTTCCCGTTAAAACATCGGAAACGGCTCCCCGTGTCGCCGAGCAAACGGCCCTTCTCTTCTTCTTAGTAGGGAAGGTGGATGAACGCGTGCAAGAACAAAAAACAAGAACAAGTGAAAGCGAAAGAAATCTCAAGCAAGTGCGAGGCCGCCGAGCAGCATTATGCTGCTAGATGGGAATGGCGCCGTTGCAGTTTGCTGAATAGTGCCCGTTCACCAGGCCCTTCAATGGCTTCTTCACGTGCCCGTTCGGGTACATCAGCTTCGGGCCTCCGCTGCACGTGCATCTGCCTGTTGGGCCCAAAACGCCACAAGGGCGTTGGAGCAGGTGTTCAAGCTGTCCTGATGACGCTGCTACAAGTCCTGTCGAACATATATTAGTTTTCAATTAGTTGCTGCAGCGTTCGTATCTATTTCAAAAGTAAAGAACACTTTATTAAGGCAAAATCAGATGTGGAGATTTTGAATGTCTTACCTAAGAAAAGTGGAGATGGCTTGCCAGGCCTTGACCTGAATTCTGGGTGAAACTGTGCGCCGACGAAAAACCTATGAGTTGGCAGTTCGATAATCTGCATGCAGTAAATCATATACGTTAGACCATGGACATGAATTGGTTCATTCTTCATGAAAAATGTGCCTGTACCTCCATGCGACTACCGCTTTCGTCCTTGCCAACGAAAGAAAGCCCTGCCTTCTCAAATTCTTTGACCATATCAGGATTCACCTCATACCTGTGGCGGTGCCTTTCATCGACATAGCTAGCATTACCATACCTGCAGTTCAGAATTCAAATGATTATCTCCTTAGAATAAAATGGAAAACTGTACAAAAAATAATTGCTGGAAGATGTGGGAGATGCTTCTTACAGCTTAGCAGATTTGCAGTTATTGACCTGAAAAAAGGTCCTCCTTGATCCAAGGCGCATTGTTGCACCCATATGGGTTTTGGATCCCTGCAGCACAGCAGGAGCATGATTAGCACTAAACAACATGCTAGCTTTCAACACAAAGGAATTAGCTAAATTAAACACACTAGCAGGACAAGCAAAATAATTACCTCTGGCATAAAAATAACGCATGGTGTTTTTGTGGTCGGATCGAATTCTGTGCTGTTAGCACCATGCAACTTCATGACAGAACGTGCATATTCAATCACTGCAATTTGCATGCCCAAGCAAATGCCAAGATATGGAACGTTGTTTTCACGTGCATATTTTGCAGCCAAAATTTTCCCTTGGACTCCTCTGTCTCCAAAACCACCTGGTACCAGCACACCATCTGCACCCTGAAGTAGAAAGCTCATTCAGATTTCTGTAGAGTGGGCTAGAGGCATGTCTAGAGAATGCATCTTATGCTTACTTTCAGTGACTCCCATGCTTTTTCATAGGCGTCAGGAGTCTGCAAATGCAACAAAACCCACTTATCAGTTAATTCTCTAATATAGAACAACTGATTTGATATGGCAAACATAAACAAAACTCACCTCTTCTGCTGTAGAATCCTCAAGATCGCAGGACGGAACCCAGTCCACCACAAGTTTCCTGTTGAGAGCAACTGATGCATGCAAAAGAGCCTGACAGAAGGGAGGGGAAAAAAAGATAAGGCCCACATATTCATCAGAACTGTATCTCTGCAGAAGATATAAAATAGTAATATCACCTTTAAAACAGACAGATAGGAATCCGACAGACCAGTATATTTTCCAACCATAGCAATCCTAACCTGAAGATTTTTACACCATAATATTAAGCACTGATTATTATAAGCTAAGGGAGTCAATTTGGTACTGAAAATAGCAGTTCAAATGATCAAGAAACTAACCGGAGTTTTCAACTTGTCACATCTGCTGGCTCTGTCAGTCCATTCAGGTAACTTGGGTTCTCGAGGAACTTTTCCCACACTGCATGCAAGAAGAAACAATACATGTAAGTATTCCTAGAAACAAAGCCAATCCGATGAGATTATAGTACTTTGGTCCAATGACATACCACTGGAGGTCTAAAACTTTCAGAATAGCTTCATGGGCGTTCTGATCCTATAAAGAGCAACATCATTTATGGTTAACTACACGAAATGAAACTTTGACAACCATGCATATAACTAATTTCATGTGAACATACCCTGAGCAACAAAGGGATATGCCAAATGTTTGTGACATCATGGAGATTAATGATATTTGGTATCTGCCAATACAATCAAAGTCAGCATTGTTGTTGCATTATGTGGAAACCTTAACTTTTAACTCTTGAGCAAGCAAAATATTCACCGGGACATGACAAAATTGTGCAAGCTTCACTTTCACTTGTTCTTCAAGTGGCTGCCAAAAAGCACAGATCAGGTAATTATAAAGCCACTGTCAGCATTGAAAGATTCAGAGTAGGAGGCACGGAGTCCTGTATGATACCTGTGTACTGCGACATGCCAAAATATCAGGTATGAGTCCAAGTCCTCTTAATCCACGGACACTATGTTGGGTAGGCTTTGTTTTCTAGACAATAAAGGAAACAATATCAGTATATTTCCAAACAGTAATAGTATCTTTGGAACTTAATGTATCAAATCAGTAGAACTTTTACCTGCTCACCAACTACATTTAGAACTGGTACAAGACTGACATGCACCAAGCAAAAGTTTCGAGGCCCTGACATACGAATTTCACAAGTACGCATCAGTAGGGGATTGATGCGAATACCAAAACACAGCATTCTTAAGCAAAAACATATGTAAAACACGAATAAAATTACAGGAGTCTACAGTTTCCTTACCTACACGGTACGAAAATTGACCTAAGGCTTCAATGAAAGGCATTGATTCAATGTCCCCTGCATCAAGAATGCCACTGTTGTTATGCGGCGAAAATATTTTGTCTCCTGCACCGGAATACTTACAGCTATGGGAACAATTGAGCAAATAATATATGCTACTTAGTACTTCACAATTGGCTGCAATGATACAGAATGGCTTTTTACCTATAGTGCCACCAAGTTCTATGACACAAACATCAGCTGGCTCTTCTGTGCCATCAACTGGATTCATTGCGACACGTTCCATCCACTCTTGTATTTCATCTGTGATGTGTGGCACAACCTGATAAAGAGAATAACTCTAATTCATAAGTTCATTGTAAAAAAAAGGCACCTTTCTCATGACTACAGAAAAACATTGAATTCCCTACAGTCCTCACCTGAACAGTTTTTCCCAGGTAATCTCCTCTACGTTCCTTGTCAATAACAGACTGCAGTAAGAACATTTGTAGAGAAGTTATTATCGGTTATACTAAGAAACCAAGCAGGTAATCTGTATTCTAAAAAAATTATGTTCAATTAGCAGGAAACCAGGATATCTCATACAAGGTATGTATAAGCATATATGCTCCCAGTAATCATAAACTCTGTATGACTACAAAGTTAGAGACAACAGCTATCCTTTTGCATTTAAACTGTATATCAAGTCCCAGGATTTCATTATCTACAGTATGCAATGGTTTTAAGATACATTCATCATGCATAAATTGCAAGCGCTAGCAGACCTCTGCAACAACTTGCAGGAGCAGTAAAGGAAGCATCCAGTTCTAGAATGAGTCCAAGCCTATTACTGGTGCACTGTTAACTTGATATGCTTTCGACCAACCAATTGCTCCAGACAGGAGTGGCCAACTGAGGCCCAGATGATTGTCCACATGTATTATTGAAGCGCAGCAGATCTTAGGATGAATAAAGCAACAATGAAAAAGATTTGCGGGCCCCATGAAAAATTCAGGTAAAGAAGCACCCAATCTGTGTTGTAAAAGAAAAATCACAGAATATTCCCAGTTTGTAAATCTCAAGGTGAAGCATAATCCACAAATTTTAATAGAATACTATCAAGTAGCTCAAAATCTTGTATGGACTTTTGATAGAGACTTTTTATTCCCATTACCTGGTAGATCTTTCCCGTGGTTATGTTGTTGTCACGAGTCAACTTAATGTCCAGGAACCGTTCATAATTTCCAAGGTCCAAATCAACCTTTGACAAGAAGAGTAGGAACAAAATGAAGTCCCATTAGCCCAGGAAAAAAAACCTTGCAGAAACAACAGCACAGTTCTAACACGTTGGAGGTGAGAAGAATGGACAGCGAGACAAGTGTATGAAGAGCTAGTACAGACGACCGGTCCGTGATAGTTGAAGTTTTGAAACAAGGAGGACGATATGTGGCACTATCGGACAGCTGCTGGCGTGTACTTTGTACTGGTCTAAACAATGAGTGCAATGTACAGTTGGTGGCTGTTATACTGTGTGCTAGAAAGTGTTGAGATCTACTGTATGCAGTGTCAATCGTACCTCACCCCCGTCGTCCAAAACAAACACTTCGCCGTGCTCAAAGGGAGACATGGTTCCTGCATCCGTGTTGAGGTATGGATCTGCACACCAGCGACAGGAAACAAGTTCAGCCAATCTCAGAACGGCACTGACTCAGCATGCGTGTACGAAAAAAGAATGGCAAAGATGGTAAGTAACTTCATCCATAAAACTCGACACGTAGACCAGAGAAACTTGTGGTAAAACAAGTGCAGGGAAGTTTGCTGGGGCGTGACGGGACAGGGTAGAAAATGGTTTTGCAAACAGAGAAATTAATTAGTGGTGCACATCACTTGGCCCGGATGAAGAGACAGAACTCCCAAGTGCCCAAATGAGGACAAAATCCTCAGAGCACGAGATGACAAATTTGACCTGTATTACCGTCCCAATAAAAAAACTAGGAGTACTCGACGCCTGAGAAGTTCATGTGCTCCAAGGAACCGAGACAGTGACGCTGACACAGTCTCAGATGCCCGCTTCACCAAAGCAGCGCCCGAGTAATTGTGGTTCGAATGAAAACGATACATGGGGGTGATTATTTAAACGGAAAGCTAGAGAGAGCGGCCGGCGACTTTGCTAGCTAATTGCTGCTGACCATCAAGAAGAAAAGGCAGAACAGCTTTGTAGTACACCCCCGAGTAGGAACAAAGAAATAAGGTAATAGTAGCAGTAGCAACTAGCAACAACACAAAAAAAAAATGGTCTAAACCATTGAAAGATACAAGTGCCTAACAGATACCACATGAGATTAAGCCTTATCCACCCATATCCAAGACCAGCACACCATGAGAGACCCAAAATCAGGCCCCCATTACGATGGAAATGCTAGTACCCATGCTGGAAACAAGGTCTCCTGCCAACGTAGGCAACCCTAGTGACCCCAAATTTGTGATCTCGAGAGAGATGAGAGCGAGTAGTTTACGCTGAGCAACCAAACCGCAAATGGCACACGTACGCATGGGGACTTAAAAAAGTTGGGACGGCTTTTGTACGGGGAGGCCGGGTGTTCGTGCCCTGTGCGATCACGTGGCCGCCATTACGAGGCGAAACGGACGTTACTCCTCTTTTATTTTTTCTTCAGTTTGACCGGGGAGAAATTCAGAGATTAAACGAACCGCGCGCGGAGCGAGGGCGGCGGCGGCGGCGGGCTTACCGATCTTGATGGAGGTGACGCGGAGGCCGCAGCCCTTGAGCAAGACGCCGATGCTGCTGGCCGTCACGCCCTTGCCCAGCCCGCTCACCACGCCGCCGGTCACCAGCACGTACTTCATCGCCCCTCGAGTCCTCGTCCCGGTCCGCTCCCCCTTGTCGATCTCTTCTCCCCCTCTCGCGCGCGGCGGAGAGCGAGGTCACTCACTGCAGCGGGGGGCTCGTGCGCGGATTCCCTGGCCTTTCTCGCCTTGGGATCGAGGAGTGAGGGAGGAGATTGGCAGTGCCTGCGGAGGCGGAGGTGGGAGATGGGAGAGGTTTTTTTTGGTTGGGGGCGAAGGGAGAGAGGTTGGGGTTTGGGAGTGCGGTGGGGGACGGGTTAAATAGGCGTTGTGCCCCTGAGCCACCACCATGCAAGTGCCTCTCTCGCTCTGACTCTCTCAAGACTCTCTCAACGGGCCACCGCGAAAATTTTGTGAACCGACCCCCCTAGTTTCTCTATCTCTCTCCGGGGTACAATTTTTTACAGGTAAATTTATCCAGACAAATCTAAGAGAGTGGGCCACACTTGATTGTGCTGGTCTTCTGGTGTCACCACCACCCTCAGGCGGCGGCTCAGGGCCTCAAGTTGAGGTTGAAAGTTAGGTTTGTTTAGGCCGGTCTCTGTAGGGTTTTATGGGAGTTTCATTTCATTAAATGTGCTGATGTGGTACAGAAGAGAGTAAAGAGTTTTATGGGATCACAGTTACCTAGTTTCTGATCTAGGTAACCGTGCAATGAAACTCTGCACTGAGACTGACCTTAGTACTGTATCTGGTGCTACGATGTTTGCAGGTATATTTCAAAACTTTGGAGGTGGAATAAATGACAATTTTTACAGCACCACCCCCTCGCCCCAAAAGAAGGAGGAGGAGCTAGAATAAAGAGTATCTAGAATAAATTACCATTGAATTGCAATCTTGGTCTTTGAGTAGTGGAATTTAAACTGTTTTAGTTGCTACCAATTCATCCAGAAAATAGGCTTTGTTTGGCAATGAGCTGATTTTCTGTTGAGTCCAGCAGAAGCTCTGCCACATAGTTTTTCAAAGAGAGGTGATTCTACTGATTTTGTGAAGTCATTCTCTGAAATGAACTAAGAGACTAAAAATAGCTTCTTCTTATTCTATGAATTGATTTTTCATCCTAATTTTGGGTGGCTAAGCTACAGAAACAAAGAAAATCAGTTTTAGTTATAAAATCACTTCTTTCAAAGAATCGGCTCACACAGAGAAGAGCTCTACCAAACATGTTTGTGGTATGTATAGATGATTTGGATCATCTGCTCAGTCCCGGTAATGTTTGGCAAACATCTACTGAGTGCCAATAATGTTTGACAAAATCACCAATTTCCGACTTTCTCACATGACAAATTTTCTTTGTCGAATCAGAATAATACCGATGAAACAATAATGTGATGACATGTCGTACTCTTTTGTAATTTTTCTTCAACATTGATTTTTCCCACCGATCTTAGCCACAACAGAAAATGGTAGGATTGATTAATTGTATCTCTCTTGTATCGTTATACATCCCACCGTACCAGCATGGATGCTTTTGATACTCTAAAAATCATTGTCTTTTGTTGTTAAATTATGAAGGATTTCCATTGGCCACCGTAATCATTATTAAACTCAATCAGCAACAGAAAATGGTGTGTTGGTATTGTATTTGAACTCTTCCTCGCTCGTCGCTTAAATTAATAGGCAAAGGTAGGGTCACACTATCTACATGTTTCAAAGGGAAGAAAGAAAAATAAAAGCTTAGCATATGCTGGGAAATTCAGAGACAAAATTTCATCTAATGCATAACCGGTGAAACCTGAAGTTGGCCACAAAAGGTAAGATTATATTCTCATGTACATAATTGTTGGACCATCGTCAATTGACAACCGTACATTCAGATTTAGCATGATGAAGCAAGCTTCCGTCTGATTCTGGGAGACCTAGTGTCTGCACAGAATCTGTTCCCCTCGGCGACCTGCTGGAAGTCCAATGTCTGGTTGTCGGGCATTAACAAGAAATGCTTAGGTTATATTCCTCCCCAGTGACTGTCACACGCTGCATTTCACTTTGATGAATCGGAACGAACGTTAACAATTGAGGGCAAAAGTTAGCGATTATTCCCTTGCTGCGCTGAGCTAGTAATAAAATCGTCGTCGAATCATACCATCAGTGTTCACTCTTAGGCTTGTTCCCAGACGAGCATCGGATTCTAACAACCAAATAAAGCACATCCATTATGTTTCTGAGCTCTTGCTTAGTGCACGAGACCCGTGTATCAGTCCTCTTTTCTGAATGAAGACAACCGTGTGTGGCATTCAGACGCTCAGCTGTCGCGCTGCCCCGGCCTGGAATAATGTATTGTCTGTCATGAATTTTTGCCGACTAATAGTGCCACTATTCAACCGGCTCCGCTGTCGATCGAGAGAACGACGTCGTGATCCGGTGGGGTTCCGGGCATCTCTTTCGTTGAATTCTCCGATCGATCAAATCTGTGCAGGAGTTCGTGATCCACAGCTACCTATTATCTGCCAGCCATTTCACAGCTCGGATTTGCTTTGATGCTACTCTTTGATGTTTAATTTGATCAATCTCTGACACTACACCCTGATGAGATGAGATGCGATGAGACCCAGTCATATCTGCAGCCTGCAGGTTCTCACATCTTTTTCAGTAAAGTGCGAGCTCTTTACGCTACATATGCGTAGTGTGGTCTGTTAGGCCATGATCGCCTCAAGTGAAGTTATTAATTAGCACACGGAAACCTTTTTGCTTGCTGTGAGATGAGACTCTGGGAGACTGACAGCAAAGTAGGTACTAGATCGATCGGGAAAAGTGGTTATGGCTCTGTTCATCACCGGCAAAAGGTGAGCATCATTTGAAATTTGAAACTTTTGCCGCCAACTTAAAAGGTAGTCTCCTCTAATTAACCTGGATTATTACAAAAGACTTTAACTTAACTAGCAAAAATGTTGTGTGCCGCACGTGGCAGTCAGGTACGAGGAAGTCAGATACGATTACGTCGGGACCCGACTTGCAAAGGTTACACGAGGCATGGAGAAAATATAGACATATAGTCCTAGATAGACGTGCACGCGAAGATGCGTACTATAGTCCCACATAATCTTACATGATGGTCCTACAGCCCCACAAAATCTTACATTACACTAAAAAACCCATATTTTATAGTATATATATATTCACATATAAGCTGCAACAAGTAATGACCTACCGAAACAGATTTTGTTTGGTGAGCAGCTTAAGATCAACACGAGTAAACCGACTGATGAAGTGCTGAGGTGGATCCTCATCAACTAAGACGGTGACTTCACGTATTAGTGTTGCATTGTCAGCGTGTCTTGTCCGATAACAATTGCACTGGCAGGTGCGTGCCGTCAGATACTTAGATCGATCGAGGGCAAGTGCTTAATTTTGGAGAATCGAAAAGTCAGATCGAGGGCAGGTGCGCGCCAGTGAAGCCTGTTTGTTTCAGCTTCTGACTGATTTTGAATGCTTCATTTTGGAGAATCAAAAAGTCATGATTCTTAGAATCCATAATATAGATTCTCAATTCTCGATTACGGAAGTCATCTGACTTTTAGATTTTTCAAAATTGATATTTGAGAATCAGTCAGAAACTGAAACAAACAGAGTCTTAATTTGGTGTTTGCAGTTTTTTTGAAGGAACCATATATACGTTTACAAACATGCACACACATTTAACATAACGTCTCCAAGAGAATAGGCTACCAGATATTTAAATTTACAAATTTATCACATACACCAATAGGCATAACACCCAGCTTCCACTAAATCGGGCGCACTACAAATTCAAATCCAAGTTTATTGGTTCCACCATATGCAGTACAAATTTAAACCCATGTTTATTGGTTCCACCATATATAAGAAGCTAATCGCTAATCCGTAACGAAACACATGTACATACGCGGACGTTTACACGTTTATGAGAACTTCTAAAAGATTAGGCCACGAGTTAGGCGAATTCATCGCATGTCTCGTTAAGAATTCGAATTCGGATGGATATATTACACCACATGTAACTTTACAAACAAATCTATGATCAGTCCGTCCGTAGCTTAGTTCTTTGATCATAGTTTTATATTTGATTAATACTCCCTCCATTTTAAAATACTCGTCTTATTTAAAATTTTGTACATATTATCATATTTTTTATGTTGGCTTGCTTTTCAAAAATGTCTTAAATTTGACTATATTTTTATAAATTTTTTGAATAAGATGAGCGGTCAAACTGATGATAAAAAAAGTCAAACGACCTACATTTTAGAACGGATGGTGTAAAATTATGTCCATCATCAAAATATGGAAAAGTTGGGCCCCCCTGGGTGTAAATTCTTCATTTGGCTTGTGTACCACAATAGATTGTGGACGGCTGACAGGTTGGCGAAACGAGGGCTACCCCATTCTGAAGCATGTCCCCTATGTGACCAGGCGGAGGAATCCATACACCACTTACTAGTGGGTTATGTGTTTACTCGCCAGGTATGGAGTATCATTTTCCAGAAATTGGGGCTGTTACAATTGGTACCCGATCCCGCGGTGACTCGTTTCTTTGGCTGGTGGAGGAAATGTATTGCATCTGTTCCAAAGGAAATCAGAAAAGGACTTAATTCTCTGATCATTCTAGTGGCTTGGGAGGTCTGGAAGCATCGCAACGGGTGTGTCTTTGAAAATTTGAGACCAAGCACTCAGGAGGTCCTCAGGGCAGTGAGCACAGAGGGTGGCATCTGGTGCATGGCTGGGGCTTCTAAGCTCCTACAGCTAATTACCAGGTCACCACACCAGGGTTTCTAAATCCCAGGTGGTCTGTTGGTCGTTTTTCTAGCAGTTTGTGGCGAGTTTCTTTAGCAGTCTAGGAGTGCTTGGGGTGTGTGTGTGGTGTTTGGTACTCGGGTTGGGTCCCTCCGGACTCGTGTACTTTCTTTCTACCTTAATGAAATGACGTGCAGTTCTCCTGCGTGGTTCGAGAAAAAAAATTATGTCCATCATAGTTCAAACCAACGTGTACTATCACCACCGTGCCTTCCGATAAATAAATCAGTTAATGACGCTTAGGTCATCATTATCCTAATCGAGCCCTGATCCGTCTTGTGCACCCATGGTGGATATATTGTTAGTAAAAACTACGTTATCCCTTTCACACGTCGAGATCGTCGACGGCCATCCGTATCCACGTTATCCTTAGCTTCACCACCTAATCGGGCCGTAGGTTCGCCTACCTGTTCATGGCATCAGCTGATGGCCCCCGGCCGGTTAGGCTGTTACTCTCGTAGTGTCATCTCGTCGTTGTGGCCGGCTGGCTCAGATGGCCTGCAGAGCTGCATTTGCCCAGGCAGTGCTCCACGTCACAGGGCTGCATGTTCTCTTCTTCTTGCTGCATGAACGGCGTGAGAAGGAAAGTGTGGCAGTGGCGGAGAAACTCTAAATTCTGATATGTTATAAATGCCGTGCCGGCCCAATAATTCTAGGAGCACTGAAACACGGCACATGCCGAGCTTGTGGGCGTACTCTGATGGACCAAAACGGTATTCATTTCTCCCTGCCAGACAAGTCACTGAATGAACGTCCCTGCAGTTTCCACACAACACATCAACCGGCCAAATGCTTAGCCCTGCGCGCGACGCAAAGTAGTGCAGTTTTTTTTATTTGTTTTTCTTTTGATGGGGTTATTTTAATTTAAATCTCATCGCAGAGCATTATTATTGTCTTAAAATTAAGTTTCTTTCGGCCGATCAATTCATACAAAAGCTTTCACGTAATTGTAAAAAATACAGATAATAATGTACTTAACGCATCAGTATTTGGTGGTGTTTAGATGTTAGAATTGGGAGGTTGAATTTGGGAGTAAGATGTCACTTCGTAATCATTGCGCTACTGTAGCATTTCGTTTGTATTTGTGAAAAATTATCCAAAAATTGATTAATTAGGCTCAAAATGTTCATCTCGCAGAGTACGACAAAATTGTGCTATTAGTTTTTTATTTCATCTACATTTAATACTCCATGCATGTTATGATATTTTGATGTGATGAGGAATCTTCTTTTTGCATAGTGTATTTGGGAGTTCCTTTTAGGAACTAAACAGGCCCGGTAGTTCTCCAATCAAGACAGATTGATTTGTTTTGGGCTTTGCCACATGTTTCAGCATCCAAATTTGCGGTTGCCCGATCCACAGGTTCAACCGACGGTCCATCCGCATTCTCCTTCCTCTTGTGCAATGCCCCACATGGCTAGCTAGGGCGCTCCGGCGAGATCTGAGACACACCGCAACTTCTTCCTTACTAGCCTCCTGCCACCTCATTGGGTGCCCTTGTCGCCATCATCAGCACGTCCTACCACCATGAGTCCATGACCTTCCCTTTAGCTCTCTGCCAGATTGCAGTCAACGCCCAACTAGAACCTACTGAGCCCTAACCTCGTTGGAATTGAAGGAGATGAATTTGAACTCGAATTGAAAAGAAGAATTGAAGAAGAAAAATAATAGTTAGCTAAAAATCAGCAGTAATAGAGATCCAAAAAATACTCCGCTCATATTATTCAACTGTATTTCTTTCATAGTCCTAGAATTTAACCGACGCATTTCTTTCAGTGGTAGGGTGACGACGTTCTCACCTCGACAGCGAGACGTCTGTGTGACTTCATAAATTTCAAGATTGGATCTACCGGTCCAGTCTTTCGAATGTGCTCATAGGGGTAGGATTCGCGTATTGGTCTTTAAAAAAAATAGAACGAGAAAGGATTAGCTAGAGAAATTAAGGTGTGAGGGAGCTAAAAAGAGGCTCGGATCAAATATAGCAACTCGTTCTTTTCTTAAACCAATAGGTCGATTTCTTGGAAGGTGGAGGGAAGCATCAAACAACTCCACGAGAGGTGTAGCTAACAAGCACGGCGACCGGTAGTACGCGTTGAAGCAAGCCGCGCCCCGGCCCTGCACGTACGTAAGAATATGGACCGGACGTTGCCAAAGCCGCTTTTGCACTTTTGCGTTGCATGGACGACCACGGCCGGTTGCTAGTTCTGGTTGGAACTGGCGCCGTTTATTCCACGGCCACGGGCCACGGCGCGCCGCCGCCCAAAAGCATCGCCACCCATTTGCATGGCCCCGCCCCCGACCCCGGTGACGCGCGGCGAAGACCACCCGCCTCGGCCTCTCCTCCAATCGTGTGGCCACCGATGCCACGTACGGGTTGGTGCCGACAGGATCAGACGATTCTTTCTTGTGTACAAAGGAATTCGAGCCTTTTGGCGGTGCTTTGTTTTGAAGTTGATCTTTGTTGTTAGCCATATGCCCATATGACACGGTGCACTCGATCGAACAGTTCGAGTCCCATCACTATATATATAGTGGCGGGCAAAGAATCAGAGAAAGGTCTGGCAAGTTTCTCCTGAGTGTCTAGCTCTTGCTTGTTGACTCTCGTTACGTCAAAAGAAAGAAAGAAAAAGCTTGCTGCTGACTCGTGCTTGAGTTCCCACTTGTGATCGCGCCTCATGCAGAGCTAGCTATACTCGTGCTCTGGTTAACGGTGATGGAGGCCACTAGTGTCAAAAGCTAAGGCATCAGCTTATCCGATATGTGCACCTTTATGCTTGGTTTCCATTGCATGCCTAACGTACTATAGTACTGTGGCACGGTGTTCTAAAAATCAATTGTTGAAGAAAATCTTGAAGCGATGGATTACCCCATCCACCCGTTTCACAATATTTGTCCCTGTTCTGGTCACAATAGTTGCTAGTCACCAACTTAATATAATGGTCAGTTGATGAAGGGTTTTACTAAAAATGCCCGCACATTTGCAGCCTACTAGTTATTATTCTACAACTAATTAATTTGATTGGCGTCTTTCCAATCACGGTAAAGAGTGGGGACAGTGAGAACTATATTCTTCAGCAGAGTGAAATGGTCACGGGATTTCTTCGGGACGTCACCTTCATGTTGAGTTTTGCGGTGATTATTGATCTGGAGTTAGTTTTTAATTAGGAGCATGTTTGGTTCCTCGACAAACCCTTCTCACCATGCCGGGCAAGGATTTGATGCTGCGGGTGCATTTGGATAGCTGGCTAGCTTGTCTAGGGATTGCGCGATTGCTTTTTTTCTTTTCTTTTTTTTTTGTTGCGGGTGACGTCCTGAAGAAATCAGGTGTGTGTAGATTTCGTTGCTTCTCCTTATTGTTAGTCGCTGAGAATATATGTTTCTTCGAGTTCAAAATTCACATTTTTTTATCAGTCTTTTTCATCTTTGACTAGAGAAAAAAACATACCGGCTGGATTTTTTTAGAGTCGCGCTCGAGACATACGGAGGTACGTACTTGGCTTTCACAACAAAATCCGGCTCTCAGATAAGCGAAGAGGCACCGTGTACAACCGTCGTATATTCTACACTAGTTTTCAGAAGTAGGACGTCCCCGTCGAAAATCACGACTAGCTAGTCATGCCCGGAATATTATTAGCTCATTAGCGTTCTGATTGGCTGTCAAGAATAAACTTATAGGATGTGCCGTACGCAAGAATCGAAACTTCATTAGTCTTTGGTTCTTATATTATTAATTTATTAGGGAAAACATTAGCGTTGTGCGGAAATATAGAGCTCCAATGCAATAGTAAGCATATAAATAAATAAATTAAATGAAGCTCCAGTGCAATCGGATCGATCATGACACGCCTCTTCAGTGCAGCAAATCGTGGCGCCTGTGATTAGTGTCAGATCATGTCCCCGTCCCCGGCGAAAAATAAAAAAAAAGTAACGCGTCAGATTATGCACCAGCATGTGCCGCGTCGTGGCAACAGTGGAAAGAAACACACTCAGGGTCAGGGGGCCGGGGCTGGATGATGCACGGGAAGAAACGGGTACCAAATCTGGCAATTTTGTTTCCGGCCCGGACGACGCGCACGGGCCCCGCGTCGCGGATCCTCCTCGGAGCCGAGCCGTCGCTACCCGCCACGTATCGTGGGGGGTTGTGGGCCGCCCGGCAGAGCAGGTGGGTGCGCAACGGCCCCACCACGTTGTTGCGCGGATACCGCCGACAGGCTCGGTAGGCCCGACCCACGTGGCCCGTCCCTGGCGCCGCGGGGCCCGCCACGACCGTTGGTAGTTACAGGGCTGGGCTCCCGTGTCCCAGTCTCTCTCTAGCCCGGCAGACGGCAGGTACTCTAGGCCCTGTTTGTTTAGACGTTATATTTAGAGCGTCTCCACGAGACTAGCTATCTTCTTAGCTAAATGTGGAATTTTTTCAACCCTGTAAAAAAAATAAAGAGCCTCCTAAATGGTGGGTAAATCAACAGACTAGATAAATCTTGAGATTGTAAAATTAAAATGAGGTCTCGTGGTCCCCGCATCTCGTGCTGCAGCTTCTCCACCTGCATCTCCTCCGCCTTGTCCTGAGTCTCCGACGCCGATCCCATCCTATCCGCCGGTGAATCACTCATACCATCTTGGAGCTGATTAATGTTTTTCTCCGGGGCAATTTGCTACCGCGCTTGCTGGCCCATCATCAAATTCGACCTCATGCAGGCCCTCAACTCAGTGTACAACCTCAGATGCCTCAACTTTGACCTACTCAACACGGCGAACATTGTACTCATCCCAAAGAAGGAGGGTGCGGAGAAAATTGCGGACTATCGCCCCATCAGCCTAATCCACAGCGTAGCAAAGCTCCTCACCAAAATACGTGCACTTCGCTTTGCCCCGGTAATGCAACGGATCATCTCCGCAACCCAAAGCGCCTTCATCCGCGGAAGAAGTATACATAACAATTTCATGTATGTGCGAGGCATGTCACGCCGATTCCACCGATCCCGAACCCCAATGCTTTTGATGAAGTTAGATATCTCCAAGGCGTTCGATTCTGTCCGCTGGGACTACCTTCTGGCTCTGCTTACCAGAATAGGCTTCCCTCCACGCTGGCGTGACTGGTTGGCTGCCTTGCTGACTACCTCCACCTCGCGGGTGTTGCTGAACGGTATCCCAGGAGACCCGATACCCCATGGTAGGGGACTACGCCAGGGTGATCCCCTCTCACCGCTACTTTTCATCCTGGCCATCGACCCTCTCCAAAAGCTACTCCACCTAGCCACAGAAGCGGGCATTCTCAGCAAAATAGGCCGCAGTGAAGCAAAAATTAGGATCTCGCTGTATGCGGATGATGCCGTGATTTTCATCCGGCCAGATAAGGTAGAAGTGCAGGCCTTCTCAAGACTACTGAGTTTATTTGGGGAAGTTACAGGGCTGATAACTAACCCCCAAAAGTCTTCGGTAATACCGATCCAGTGCCATGGTGTCGATCTAGATGACGTGTTGGCTGCATTCCCTGCACAGAAAGGCTGCTTCCCAGTCAAATATCTGGGCCTACCACTCTCTGTCACCCGGCTCAAAAAGGTGGATTTCCAGCCAATTCTGGACAAGGCGATTGGAAGCCTCTCCAAATGGAAAGGGAAGAACCTCACCCAGGCGGGCAGACTGACTTTAGCTAAAACGGTACTCACATCGCAACCAGTTTACCTGTTAACGGCCTTGAGAGCGCCAACTGAAATTATTGAAGAAATTGACAAGCACAGGAAGCGATTCTTCTGAGCCGGTGATGAGGAACTCACTGGTGGCAAGTGCAAGGTAAATTGTCCCACCGTCGGACGGCCAACGGAACTAGGAGGCCTCGGCATGCTCAACCTGCAGCTTTTTTCTCGGGCGCTACGACTACGATGGCTGTGGCAAGAATGGAATGGACCGGCAAAGCCATGGATGGGGCTCGGCAGCCCATGCAATGATGTCGACAAGCTTCTCTTTGCTGCTGCCACCCGGATTACGATTGGGAATGGAAATCGAGCGTCCTTTTGGAACACGTCCTGGGCTAATGGGCAACGACCGAGAGACATAGCACCGCTGATATACGCCTCCTCACGCAAAAAGAATATCTCGGTCCGGGATGCCCTAGCTAACAACCAGTGGGTCCGGGACCTTAACCTCCATAACGTGCTATCAGTGACACACCTACAACAATTTGTTGAACTATGGCCACATGCTCAGGCGCTGTAGCTGAATGAGGATGAGGATATTTGCTCCTGGAAGCTAAACGTTTCTGGCACATACTCGGCGTCCGACGCTTACCGAGCTCAGTTCATAGGACATACGGAGTGCCACTTTTGGCCAATTATCTGGAAAGTTTGGGCACCACTGAAGTGTAAGCTATTCGCATGGTTGGTCTCCCGCAATAGAGTGTGGACGTCGGATCGACTACATGCAAGAGGCTGGCCAAGAAACCCCTGCTGTCTCCTATGCCATCGAGAACCTGAAACGGCCCTTCATATACTGATTGATTGTCGATTCTCCAAGCGAATCTGGTCTCTCATCGCTGACTGGCTAGCGTTGCCACAGCTTGCCCCCCTAATTGGCCTGCGTACGAGACACGGTAGCTTCCTGGTGGGCCACAATCGCCTCGCTGCCAGGTATCCCCAAGAAGGCCATACGATCCTTAATCCTTCTCGTGTGCTGGGAGCTTTGGAAGGAGCGAAACATGCGTACTTTTCAGCGCAAAGGACAGCCTGCGACCAGTCTGTATCAGAAAATAAAGGAAGAAGCAAGAACCTGGGGAGTCCCGGGGCCAAAGCCCTCCGAGTTTTTATCCCCGATACGGGTTGATGTAGTCTCTGTGTAAAGTCTTTCTACTTTCTTTTTGCTCCTTGGTTGACCACCTGTAAGGGTGATCTTCTGTAAACTCTCTTCTATGTTAATAGAGCGGCCCAATCTGGGTCACGTTCGTTCAAAAAAAATGTTTTTCCCTACTGATTTTATTTACAAGATTGGACCGGATCCACAGCGTACGAGCTAGCAATGGCGGCCAGCTCCCGCAGCAAGGTGAAGAAGATGGGGTCCAAGGCCAAGAAGCTCCGGTGTTGCTCGCGCCGACGCCGTCGAGGCCGCCGTCCTGCTGTGCGCGCCGCTCTAGTGTTGCTCGCTCTGCTCTGGTGCTGCTCGCGCCGACGCCGTCGAGGCCGCCCTGCTGCTCGCATTGCTGCTCCCACCGGGAAGCCGCCGCCGCCGGGCCCTGGCGTTCGCAATGTTGCCCCCGGCGACCTTGGTACCCTCCGTATCCTTCCCGTTCCGGGTCATGACGAACCTGAGCGCGAGCGCCGAGACATCGAGCTGGTCGGCGGCGGGGCTCTTCACCATGCCCAGTATCACCGGCGGCATGATTCGCGGGCGGGGGAGGGGGCCGAGCGCGAGCACCGAGACGTCGAGCTCGTCGGCGGCGGGCACCATGGCCATCATCACCGGTGGGCCTGAGTGCGAGCGCTCTTCGGCGGTGGGAGAGCGGGGCTCTTCTCCTGGCACGATTTGCCGCGCGTGGGTTGGGGAGCGGGACGCCGAGGTCGTCGGCACGATTCGCGGGGGGTCGCGGGACGCAGTGGGGGCGGGATGGCGAGCGGAGGGGCTCGCAAAATTGGAGAACGGAGGGAGCCGGATAGCGACGTGTATAGCGAGGAGACGATTTTGGAGAGGCTGTTGGATCTAATTTTTTCCTTCATTTTGTTATTTTTAGCTAGTCAACTTGTTTTACAGAGTCTGTTGGAGATGCTGTTAGATCCCAAATTCCACCTCTAAATTTCACTATGAAAAAAAATTATCACATTAAAATGTCATCACATGCATGGAGTACTAAATTAAATTACACAGTTTTGTTGTACTTTACGAAACGAATATTTTGAGCCTAATTAATTAATGTTTGGACAATTTTTCACAAATACAATTCGTTTGGGGTCACTTCATAATCATTATGCCAGTGTAACATTTCGTTTATATGTGTGAAAAATTGATTAATTAGGCTCAAAATGTTCGTCTCGCAGAGTACAATAAAACTATGCAGTTAGTTTTTAATTTTATCTACGGAGTACATTTAGTAGTCCATGCATGACCGATATTTTTAATGTGATGAGAATCTTATTTTTGTATAGTGAACTTTGGAGTGTCAATTTTGCATCTGAACAAGGGCCTAGGCTCTGGCCGACTAGCCTAGCCGGGACATCGTCTAATTTTGATTTTGATCTTGCCCTAGCTTGCCGGGTGAGCCAATCAGCAGAGTGAAATGATCACAGGCTGCGTTAGGTTGATCCTTTCCGTTTGTTGTGATCTTGTGCGATCTAGTTTTTTCTGGTACGTGATTGGACCGGGACCATGCATGCATGCATTTAGTTTGCATGCTAGCTGATTCGAATTGAATAGCGTCTCACGTATACGACAATCGAATCTATTGTTTTGGTGGTTTGTTCATGTTATGCTGCAGGCCTCCACTGTTCGTTCACGAGCGCTTCAACGACAGCATCTTCCACATGTGAACCTGTTGATATATATGTCGCGCCAATACTCTCACTAGTAACGAGGGTATGTTTGTTTTTTCCGGCCTGCACCATCAACGGATGTTTATATACCACATCAGCGGGTGTTTTATAAGATTTTATAGTTATAGCAAAGAGTGTTTAGTTGATTGTGTATACATCGCTCTAAAAATTAAAAAGTTGATTGTATACATCTCAAATGAGTGTATCAGCTCATACACAGATCCACTCGTTAGTCTAAAATAGTAGGGTCGTCACTGCACGACCAAACACGAGTAGTCATCACTGCATCCGAGCGCAACTAACTAAATACAGTAGCACACACGTTGGTTTCTCCTTCAGGTCAAGTCATTGTATCTAATCGGCCTACGTACAGCTCTAGCTAGGAAAGCAACCAAACAAGTTGCGCGCGCCTTAGCTAACCCAATGGATACTGTTGCAGTCATCATCGAAAGTCGTCGTATTAATGTTGAGTGTATGGACTATCCGCTGTGTTCCAGTACGTCGCATGGAGTACATATATACGCAGTCGAGAGCAAAATGGCCATGCATATGCAGGCTAGCTGCTGACCATAGTCTATACTCCGTATGCACGTAGGCGCGCACGTACGTGAGATCGAGTAAATTAAAATCACCGTGCATGCAAGCTGGAGTAGTCCATATGTACGTAGACGCTTATACGTATAGCTAACTACTGCTTCACTTTGCGTCTTTGCCTGTCCCACACCATACCAATGTCAGACACATACTGTTACGTTGGCACGTCGATCGAGCTGAACCACATACACCATACTTTCGATGATTCTCTCTCCAAACTTTCCAGAATTCTCTCTTCAAACTTCAGCATCCACCTATCACATCAAATCTCTCTCATCGTGCATGATACACTAAACGTGGGTAAATAAAAAAACTAATTACATGTTTTTGATGTACACAACGAGACGAATCTTTTGAGCCTAGTTAGGTCATGATAGGACAATGTTTACTACAAAAAAACGAAAAGTGCTACGGTGCGCTACAGCGTCGGATGTGACATTTTTACCAAACTTTTCTTCCTCTTTTTAGAACTAAACACACCCACTCTATAGCACTCACCACGACGTGATCTTTGATGCATGGGCGGTGTTTAGTTCCGGTAAAGAGAAAATGAAGTTTGGTGAAAATGTCACATCGGACACTGTAGTACACTGTAACACTTTTCGTTTGTTTGTGGTAATCGTTGTCCTACCGTGGCCTAACTAGGATCAAAAGATTCGTCTCGTCGTGTACATCAAAACCATGTACTTAGTTTTTTTATTTACCCACGTTTAATGTTCCATACATGAGGAGAGATATTTGATGTGATAGGTAAATAGTCAAGTTTGGAGAGAGAAATTTTGTCTTCAAGGCCATGGCCGGACACGGCCGGCCGGAACAGCGCGCGCGTGTTACAACGACACCGCAGCACAGATCCCGCGTCTAGTCGGCGGCAACAAATCGGATATCAAAGTCAGGTCGAGTCGAAATCCGATGTGATCTGGACGTGACCAGGATGTATCGCCCATCCTCTCCTCACTCCTCACCTACCCTAGCTACAACGACCACCGCCCGGCGGCCACCGTACGTCGTCGTCCGATCGGACGTCCCGGCCGCGTTGCGCGAAATATCGTCCGCGCGGCGGAGCTCACCGCCGTTGACTCGCAAAATAGATCACGCACGCATGGTGCACCGTACCGCAGCCTCCGCTCGGCCCGACCTAAAGAATATCGAGACCGGGGGCGCGCGGCATGAGAGCATCTCCAACGGTGTTGCTAAATTTAGAGACCTAAAAATGATTTTAGATTCAGGAGAGAATATATTTAGGTATCACAGAGTTGCTCTTTCCAGCAGTGTTGCTAAAATTGATTGAATTGAATTTAATCTTGAGAGGTGAAATTGAAAAAACCACAATCTTATCCTCTTCTCCCTCTTCTTCCCTCAGCCTCTCCTCACACCCGCCGCTCTCTCTCCCTCCGGCAGCATCCCTCTCTACACCTGTCGCGCTCCTACGGCCGCTCTCGAAGGTGGGCGGTGGTCCCACGGTGGACGGCGGCCTCTTCCATGCGACTTCTCCACGGGGCTGCTGGTGCGCACAGCCGAGCTGTGGCGGCGGTGCAAGATGCTCCTCTGCCCCTCCACCGGCCGCCCGCACCTCGACCGCGCGGAGTGCGGTGGCGGTGCCGCGGCAGCCTCCTGCACGCTCGGTTGCTGGGGCGCACGACCCGAGCTCCAAATCGAGGATGGCGGCGCTTGGTCACGCCTCCTCCTCCCTCCGTCTGTTGACGAAGGCGTCGCCGCCACCGATGGGGCACCTCCGCTTCCCCGTCATGCCGCGGGCGTCTGAGGTGCTGGTCACGCGCGCGGAGCGCTAGCGTCGTGGTGGCCGACGCGCGTGATGACCTAAGGTGGCGGCATGGTGGTCGGTGTGGTGACCTCCGCCGGCGGTGTGGTGACTTCCGGCGGCGGTGTGGTGGCCAACGAGGGGCGTCGTGGCTAGTGATGGAGCACAGAAGAATCCAAGAACTGGCAGTTGGGCTTTCCTGGGTGGATGAAAAAATATGGCAACCCATGCTTGGGTTGGTATATTTTGGGTACCCAAGGGTGAGTTTTAGGTCCGGAACTAAAATAGCAACCCATATAGGTACTCTGTTGGAGCACATTTTGCTTGTTTTTAGATCTTCTGACAGTTTTTAGGTTTACCAACCCATTTTAGATCCTCTGCTGGAGATGCTCTGATAGTGCCACGTCCTTCAGATAGCCAGGCCATGTGGCGACGAGTCGCTGTCCATTCGATTCGGGAAAGGTGAGAGGTGCTCGAGTAGGGCGACCCGGTCTCTCAAATCGATCTCAACCCGTGTCGACGTTCCCGCGACGGCGACGGTGGTCCCGGTCACGCATATATCACCTACGTCACCGCGTAGTCCGGCGCGCGGCCAAGGTCGCGACCGGCCGGGGTGGTCGGCGCTCACGGTTTGTTTAGCCGGCCGGATGCGTGCGTCTGCGTACGTACGTACACGGCGACTGGTCGACCGATCGATCGATCCGGCCGCGCGCGCCGGGACAAGCAAGGCAGGGTTCTAGGGCCCGGCCGCCGGCCGTGTGATGTGGCCAGGCTAGCTACCAATCGCGCGCGCCGCACCGCCGGCCTCGGCCTCGCGTCGCCCATGTCACCGCGCGGCCGGCCGACGCGTGTACCCGCCGCGCGTACGCGTGGGCGCCTCTGCTTGGTCCACCTGTCGCCGTCGCTCGATTCGGCCGTGCCAGCCATCAGCTGAGACTGAGAGCTTCCTCCCCGGCCCGTATACGTGGCGGCCGACGACCGCGAGCTTTCCCGGACGGAAGCTGATCGATCGATGGCAGAGCTTCTTGTGGGATTCCAGTGGCCGTAGCACACGTTTTGGGTGGTCGATGGTGGCGTGGTCTGGGACATCTCTCATCGCTGACGCATGACGTGAAGTGACCAAAAGGATGCTGCTGGGAGCTAGCCGTGTCCGGCCTCCGACGTCCGCGTCAAGGGAGCGTGGTCGGTACAGCAGGATCATGCGACATGGGTGGTGCACAGGCTAGTATAGTAGTATATCCTCACGATATCTTTGTAGAATCGTAAGTCAATCTGATAGTCTGATACAGATAAAAAGTGATAAAGAGAATATATAAAAAATGCCGGCCATGCATCCTTTCAGCAGACGCGCTAGCGATCGAGCGGTGGAAAAGAAAAAGGTATCGTGTCGTGCGTTAAAAAAAAAGACGTGCGAACGCTATGAGGCTTGTGTACGTGTGCTTATTTTCTACGAAGGAAAGCCTTGTTAATTGTCGGTCTACCCTATCCGGCTGACCCAGGCACTAAAAATCTAAAATCAGGGACTTGATAGATATGATCTCAGCAGCTTTTCTTTTGTTTTCTTTTCTGTTAGTGATGAAATGGTATGTATACGGTGAGTTCGTTAAGGGCGGGGTGTCGTTGTCAAGCCACCCTAATCCCCTCGTCACATGCGGTGAGCTTCTCCATATCAGTCCATGCATGGTCCAGGGGGTCGGATCGGAGTACCAACTACATACTATACCGAACTCCTTGCAAGGCGGTGGTGTAGGTGTAGCTAGCATATCCATATATATCTGCATATGCACGTATTTCCTCCTGAAAGAAACATGCTAACCATATAGTAGCTAGTACGATGCGATATGATTTTCGCGGCGTTAAACTCCCTGATTTCCTGCGATCTGTTCCCGGTTCGTTCATTCGAACCAGCGCGCGGTAGCTATCAGCGACGTATCGTCCTCCGACGACCTCCCTGTCAGGATTGAAGTTTGCACGTGTCAGCAGCTTGCTGGGCCTATCATTGCTGCCTCATCGGACGACCCGTCAGACACACTTTGTGGCACCGTTGTCTTTGTTTGTACCAGTCGTTGTAGCTGGTGTCAGGTGAGACGAACACAGGTACGGTGCACGCCGCCCATACCGGATGGTCCGCTCTGTCTCAGTTCACGGGGCGGCACAAGCGCGCCATGGGACCGGGCCTGTCCCTTGGCACAAGAATTTCGGTGCCCGCCGTCTGCGTCAGACGGTTATGAGTGCGGTGCGGATGCGCAGCTGAGGCGCGGTGCCTGCCTGTTGCCTGGCTCTGCTTCTGGCGGGTTCCATGCATGCCCACGGTTTGGACACCGTGAAACCGTGCGCTCCGGTCGTCCAAACTCTGGGCGCATGCATCGATCGGCGCCGAACCGGCCGGTTGAACCTGTCGGTACGTGTGGCCGTGTGGGTATGATGGCAGACAGGGTACATTGGATTGACGTTCAATTAGGCATATGTTTGTAGGTGTAGAGATTTGATGCATGCACCGGAGCTTTGTACGTGATCGAGTAGGAAACTAATTCCACCCGACGGACGCGCCCCGCCCAACTGCCCAAGCAAGAGCAAGCCCCTTCCCCCGTCGATCTCCTTACTCCTCCCACCCCGGGCGCTGCGTGCTGTGCTCACCCCGATCGGATCGAGCACGCAGGTCGTTGGAGCCGGCGGTTACGCTGCTGTTTCTGGCCCCGACCACGTCGCCGAGGCCGCGGACCCGGTGACGCGCCCGTCCCCGCGCGCGCGGGCGGTCGGCGGGGACGACGTACACGCCGTTGGGGTGCCCTTATCCGGCCTCGTCCCCCTCCCACATGGATCCGCCTCACGCTCGATCGCCCCGCCCCGTCGGTCCCCCCAGCACTGTGCGTGCGCTTGTCCCCTCGCCCTGGACCCCCGGACCCCGGGGCGCCCGGCCGCCCCGGGCCCCTCGCCTGCCCGCGGCGTGCCCGGCATCGCCGTCGTCGGCGTCGTGCGCGGTTGTGATGTGAGCGGTGAATGCGATGCGATCGATGCCGCCCGGCCGGCCGCGGCAGGCGGCAGGCATCAATTCATAGGGCAAGCATGTGATGATGGTAGCTAGCTAGCTACCAGTCTGCACCCCGGGCACGGCCGTCTCTTCCGGCGCGTTTATTCACTTCTCGAATGATATGTTGATGCGGCCCGGGTTGGCTGGCAGGCCCCATGCACGACATGGCTGCGAGGTTTGTCTACCTGATGAACGGTAGTGGCCGGCGCCCTGTCTCACCCGAGGCAAGGCCGGCCACAACCCACTCATCCGTGTCTTGCTCTGAAGCAATACCAAAATCTTCTTCTGCAACCTTGACGTTGTACATGCTGTCGCCAAACGAGGAAGCAGGGGATGGGGGCGTGGAGTTGGCCCCGTGCACCCCCTCGACAGCGCGATCCCGGTCGATGGTGATCGCTGGAGCGTCGGCGACGCCTTCTCCGTCGACCGCCATGGACCCGTCTGGCGTCAAACCGAGCCCGTCACAGGGTCTCTCTCAGATTACGTTCCCAATGGCGCGCGCTTATCAGGAGCATGGGCCCATTAGGATTTTCTATTCAGCCCGGTCCGATCCCAGGCCCGTGAGGCAACTTAGGGAGCCTCCATCATTAGAAGAATCAATGGGCCTCAGTCCGTGTCAAATAAAAATGGGCCTCAATCCACACAGAAAACCAGCCTAAATAACCTGGGCCTCTCCCGAGCAAACTGTTCATGGGAGCCCAAACGGAAAGCGAAAAAGAAGACGAAAACGGAAACAAAAAGGCGGAGGAACCGGCACCCCCGCATCCTCGCCACCAACCCCCTGAAACACGGCTCTAGATCCGGCGGCCGGTGGCGCTCCTCCCCGCGCGCCCACCCATCCCAACCAACGGCGCTGATCCCCTCCGCCATCTCCGTCCATCTCCCATCGCCAAGAGGTAAACCCACTGCCGGCAGCTTTTCCCTTCCCTCCTCTTTCTCTTCTCCCTCCACCGCCCCACTCCCTCGCGCCGTTTTGGGGTTTCGATCTCGTCTCACGGGCGCCCACCATGGCCGCCAGGGTTCGGCATGTCGGAGGCGGAGGGCGCGCCGGAGGCCGGCGGCAGCTTCGGAGGGAAGGAGCAGGACCGCTACCTGCCGATCGCCAACATCGGGCGCATCATGCGCCGCGCGGTGCCGGACAACGGCAAGATCGCCAAGGACGCCAAGGAGTCGGTCCAGGAGTGTGTCTCCGAGTTCATCAGCTTCATCACCAGCGAGTAAGTTGTCACCTAGCGATTTGATCCGATCCGCTTCCAACTTCGGATGTGTCTCCGGTGCTCCCAAGTGACCAAGTCGTCCGTGATTGGTTCTGCAGAGCGAGTGACAAGTGCATGAAGGAGAAGCGCAAGACCATCAACGGCGACGACCTGATCTGGTCCTTGGGCACGCTCGGCTTCGAGGAATACGTCGAGCCCCTCAAGATCTACCTCAAGCTCTACCGGGAGGTATCGACCAAATCTCTCCCGTTTTGCTCCTAGTATCGTATTGGTTGTGTTTCGAACTGCTACGGCACAATGTGGGTCTTTAGGATCTCTGAGTCGTACTCCTAGTATTGTATTCGTTGTGTTTCGAACTGCTACGTCACAATGTGGGTCTTTAGGATCTCTGACTTGTACTAGGTGCCTGAGTTTCTGATTGGCAAGGAAGCGTGATGTTGATGTGTGTTGGGAATTGCTTTTGTTTCGTTAATTTTCTGCAAAAGGATGTTGTTAATGTGTGTACTGGTCAAGGGTTGACTCTATTTATTTTCCATGTGGCATTATATGTGTTGGTTTTAACTGCATCAACGCTAGGATTGGCCGTGGAATAAAGTTCCCTGGATTTCTAGGTCTAAAGCATGCCTTTGGGGTCTACAGTCTACCCCGTCTTTATTGATAAGGAGGTCAGAAAATGTGGGCTTACATAACTAAAGCAGTCCTTAGCATCTGCACGCCTGATAATTTGTTAAATTGCTAAATCAGCAATTAGGCTGCTGATCAAATGGACTTCTTAGTTTCACTGTGGCTAAGCCATAAATCTTCTGAACTTTTGTGCATCTGTTTCACTGTGCACGCATTAGTTTGTTTGTCTTGTCATTGTGTCAACAAAGTACCTTCCCCGAAAAAATAACCATCCCTGGATTTCAAGATCTATAAATCCTTTAGAGCCTACTCTGTCTATTGACAATGGGGTGAGAAAATATGAGCTTACTCAACTAAAAACCGCCCTTTTTTCCCAAATAAAAGCATCTAGATGCATGTTTGTTGCAAAGTTGCCAGGATTGAGATTGAACCTTTTAAACAAATGGATTACTCAGTTTACCTTGGCTGAGCTATTGTGATTGTCATGTAAGTTCATTTGTTTGTTGCATTGCCCTCCATACTTTTAAGTTGTTTGAATCATTTTTCTCCTATGCTGATGTTGTTGTTTTTTCTACTTGACATGGACAACGAACATTGACTACTGATGATCCTTGATGGCATTCAAGACGGAGGTAATCTTTTTGGTTTTATCTTATAGTGTTTGTAATTTATTGTCTTTTGGCATGACGATTGACTTTATTGTCTACTCCTCTTCCAACATCTTTTAGGGTGACACAAAGGGTTCAAAATCTTCTGATCATACAGGAAAGAAAGAGATTTTACTCAATGGTGAACCTGAATCATCGGTAACGTTTACTTCCTTAAGCATAAATATTCTGCTTTTAAACAAATTCACAACTTTTTTATACAACATTTTATTGATGCATTCTGTTTAGAATAGTATGTTGTGCCTTATCAGTGTAAAAGGCTACCCGGCATGCCTTGCATGCCCAGCTCGCCTGCTATGGCTCAAAAGCTGGCTTGAAATATCCATGTAATTTTCATGGCAAAGTTTTTGGACTCACACAAGTATTCAATTTCTGCCAGCTTTCAAGATTTCATGCCTTTCTATACATACAAATTCTGGGCATAGTCATCACTGCATTTTTATGCCTGTCTGCATGGCCTTGCTAAAATGGTGCATAATTTGTTTTGACTGAGTTTTATTTCTTGACAGTTCAACGGCATGTAGGATGATGGAGGGTGACAGTGAATGGGCACCGAAGTGTCATTTGGTTGAGCATATGCCATAGTTGCTAGACAGGATGGAGGAGTTCTTGTTACTGTGAAAGGTCCTTGCGATCACTGAGGATGGCAGTCTGAAACCCTTTCATTTGTGGCTGTTGGCTCCTCATAAAATTATCTTTGTTAGTTGGGATGTACAAACTCTCCTTCTTAGGTCATAGATTCATACATAGTTCAATCATAGTGCTGTATGAAATGATGGATCTGTCCAGCCATGTTGACCGGTTGACATTGCACTGCATGAATGAAATCTTTGATAATATGCAGATCTCTGTCTCTTGAACCTTTCCATCCTTAACTGTAATGGAGTGCACGCAGTGAGGACATTCACTTCCCTCAAATTTTTTAAAATTCTCTCTCCAAACTTCAACTATTCATCTATCACGTTAAATCTCTCTCCTCATACATGAAGTACTAAACGTTGCTAAATAAAAAAACTAATAGCATATTTTTGATGTACACGACGAGACGAATCTTTTGTGGTAGGACAACGATTATAATGCGCTATAGTGTCCGATGTGACATTTTCATCAAACTTCTCCACCACCTTTTTGAACTAAACACACCCTTTACTGCTGTGTGCCGGAAAATCTACCTGTGCACTGTATTGAGGTACAACCTCTGCTGTTTGACGCTGAGAAGGTGCAGGACTGTTTGACGCTGGAGGAGGTGTGGTTAGAGGGTCAGTGCCCTGTCGCACAACGGAAAACTCATGACCTGAGGAAAAGAGACTTCTGTCATGGGCTCATGCTTGTGATTCAGACAGTTCCCAAAGGAAAAAAAAACTCATGACCTGAGGGAAAGAGACTACTTTAATGGGCTCATGCTTGTGATTCAGACAGTTACAGACGCCAAGGCGCCATGGCTGCAGCCAAGAGAGTACTCCAATCTCCATCTGTGTATGGTCTGCAGCTTACGGCGGGTAATAGCTATAAGTGGGTCAAAGTTTTCTAAGCGATGCCAGGCTGAACTTGAACTGGTCCAAACCAGCGGTTATGTACTGTGTTTAGCTCGGGTACGGTATTGACTGAGCCACACAACAGCATCTTCTTCGTGGCTGATGTACGATTCTGACTGCGGTTACTTTTCAACTGCTGGGCCCAAGGTCAGAGTCAGACGCCAGCGGCAACTGCTGCTTCTGCTTGCTTCTTCATGCACTCCAAGGATGAACACTTGCGGGCTTGCGGCCGTCATGTCTGCTTCTTCTCACACTGGAAATTTACTAGAATTTTTACCAGATGACTGCATCTTTCATCCCCGGCCTTATCAGGTTCTTCTGAATTCAAGTTAGGTTGCACGACTAGCTCAAACTCAATCACTGTACGTTTTGCTGTCCCACAAGTCAGTGCAAGTAGGTTTTGAGAGTCTCGATGCAAGAAGGAACTGTTCAATGTTCGTGTTACCATGGTCCAGGCTTAGCGCCGCACGAAGAATATTATTGCACGGCTCCCCCACAAGTTCTTCTCCGGACACACGCAGTCAAATACTCAAATTCGTGCCAGCGACGGCCCGTCAGCTAGCTACTTCCGGCTACTTCTCTCTCTCGTCCTGTTCGCTCCTCCTCTTGAACAAACACGAGCCTAGCTGCCCAAGACTCAGAGCCACACCTAGCAATGTCGTCGAGGGAGGATGAAGGCGCCAAGCCCGTGACCGTGAAGATCATCGAGACGGTGTACGTGGAGGCCGACACCGCCGACGACTTCAAGTCCGTCGTCCAGAGGCTTACCGGCAAGGACGCCGTCGCCGAGCCGCAGCAAAGCGGCAGGCCTGCGTCACAAGGCCACGGTTCTCGCGGTGATCACAAGGCAGCTGGCGCCTCCGGCACAAGGCAGAACGGGTGAGATCGATGCATGTGTAATTAAACACACAAGAGAGTTCTGTATGCACACTTTATCATCATCTGCTGTTGATTCTCTCTTGTTCTTTCTGAAATGGATAACGGAACAGTTTATTTAATTAGTTTCATCTTAATCTTATACTACATATATATTGTGGAATATGAACACACTTGCAGTAGCTGGTGCGTGTATGGAACAATTTTACTCCATGTTTAATTTAGATAGTCAGATATCTCTGGCATTCATTCAACTCGTTGTTCACCCTGATTTTTCAAATAAAAGGAAGTAGTAGCTAGTAGAGTATAGCCGAGAAGAGAAATCAGCACTTAGGCGCATTTTGTCATTCTTTGTTGCGTGATGAACTCCATTGTTTGTTCAACGAACGAGGGAGACTATCAGCTAGACTATCTTATCCGTGCTGTAGTTGCCCTGTTATCTCACAGCCTCACACAGCAGTATCCCTGTTATCCACGTTGAAGAAATGAAAGGGCTGACGTGCTTATCCTCGATTCATAATTTTATCCGTATTGCTTTTGTTGAACACTTTTAAGTTGGTACTTTTAATTCGGTTTTGGGCTTTCAGAACTTGAATGGTAAATGCATTCAAGGTTGATATGTACTCTATCAGTTTGAAAATACAAGACGTATTTTATACAACCCTTTGACCAACAGTTAGTTTATTGATATATACAATTTCTGTGATATAAAGTCAACGTTACTATAATTTTGTTAAAAAATACTCACTTAGTTGGCTAGATTTTGCATCACATAATAATGACACATACGGACGGAGTAATCGTCGGTCAAGACTGAAGATCTTGCCGTAACAAATCGAAATACACCTTGTAATTTTAAATTGATGTAAGGTAGTATGACATGATACTAAAGTAGTAAAGAGCACGGCCTTTTAATAATGGCTTAATTTCATCATATTTCAAGGAAAATTTAGACATTATCCATCAAGTACATAATAAGCAGCTCATGCATGCGTACATACATACATAAATATGTGTGCGCGCACGCGTGAATACAGAAAGATTATAACAAATGCGGTATATATATTTTAAAATTTTAATAATAAGATTATTTGCCTACTGGCCGGCGGCGAAGGCGTCGACGGGGAAGGTCTTGGTGACGCCGGCGAGGCTCTTGAAGTGGATCTTCCCCGTGGGCGGGTCGTCGACGGTCATCTCGTTGACGGGCGGCCACAGCATGAGCTCCTTGGCCTTGACGCCCTTGAGCTTCTGGATGCCCTTGGGCTTGACGTAGGCGGTGATCTCCACGTCGTAGCTCACCTGCTTGCCGATCTTCTTGAACTGGTGCTGCACCTTCTTGCGCTGGCTGATCCAAAAGTACCCCGTGTCGCGCACGAACCCGACCTCGGCCACGTCCTCCAGCGGCAGCAGCCCCAGCGGCAGGCCGAACTCCTCCAGCAGCGACACCGCCATCTTCAGGCCCTCCTCGTGCCCCTTCTTCACCACCGCGCCCTCCCTCTCCGCCATGGCAACGGCCTGTTCGATCTTCCTGTGCTGCTGCTGCTTTAGCTAAATTTCAGGCTTGCTGGCTGGCTAGCGAGATTAGCCGAGGTCTTTGTTGCTGTTGATGATTTGTGCTTGGAGGGGCAGTTCATGGGGTGTTAAATAAGGGGGTGAGCCGGGACAGGCCGCAAGAGCGTGGGGCTGTGTTCGCCTAGGATTTGCCGTTGGTTTCGGAATCTAGCGCGGTGTTTGGACACGCGGTCGGAGTCGGGGTTGTCGGAGGCGGACGACGGGGCGGGGCGGGGCGTGTGCGCATCGGCGACGCGGATTTGGGGTGGTTGTCAACACCGAGGGGCCGGCACGCACGCAATGGCATTGTGCGCCATTGTGGCATGGTTTTAGAAGCGTATGGATGTACCTCCGGCTCCATGTTTAAAAATTAAAACCAAACCAAGAGACGCATTACATTACATGTGAGGCAGTGATCGACATTCGAATTAATTGTGTGGACAGCAAACTACAAGATGCCAAACATGCTCATGCTGTACCTAAACAGTTTTGCTAGCTTTGTTATTTTTATTTTTAAATAATTTTGTTTGGGCCAAGGAACTTTTGTCCAGCAAATAATAATTCAAAGGATAAATAAATAGTTAATTCGTTGGGACACTAGTTCAGCAACCAAAGATATAGCAAGTACATTGATGTCGTCTAATAAACGACCATATGCTGTGACTGTGACACATAATCTTAAAACGATTATAGATTTTTGTTTTGATTGTCTCGTAATAATACAATATCCGTTAATTTTTAAGAAAAAAATATTATTAGTCGCATAGCAACAAAACTCATATAGTGGTGGGGGAGTTGTTTCATAGTCCTAAAATTTAGCATATGAGCTTCTCTCACCTCGCTCTCTCCTCTATATCTGTATGAGACGATTTATCAGACCGAGGACAAGCATGGCAAAGTATGGCAATTGCCGTACCTTAATTTTCCATGTTAGCCCAATCCTCCAGCTACTTCTCACTTTTGCTGTGTGTACTACTGCCATAGATGCACACTAAGCGCCTAGCCGCCTAGCATGCAGTGAGAGCAGAAAACAAGTGTCATGCACACATTTGGTTGAAGATCAATTAACTTCCCGTCACACCTCAATCTTCATCCATCCTTCGCCACTGTATCATACTACTGATAGCAATATAAATGCCCACTATCGCTCCGCACTGCTAGCCTTTAGACTGACTTCAACAATAGTAGGCGTACTGGAGAGGAAAAACACCATTTGCCTCGCTTCTACAGTGCCACGAGAATAATGCATTTTTTGCTGTCTCCAACAACAACATGGAGATCGGAGAGGCAAAACTCCAGCCGCTGGGGGACAGGAGGAGGTCAACGGCGGCAGATCCCGCCTCCTGCATGCGCCGGCGCGCCGCCCACCTCCCTCCTCGCCGAGCCGCAAACCACCGAGCGCCCACCACCTCCCTTCCTCCCTCCGCCGCCGTGGAGGGGCCGGTGGCCGCGCGGAGTAACGCAGCCTCGCGGGCTCAGCACGCGACCTCCAATGCCGCGACTGCTCGATCCATGGCGCGCAGGAGCTCTCGCGGCGCGGGCGGCATGGCGACGGCGGCGGCGCGGACCCACTTCCTCCTCCAGCACGGCGACGGCGGCGGCGCAGTCCCGCTTTCTCCTCCAGCGCGTGGGCGGCGGCGAACTCGCTTCCTCCTCCAGCTCCCCTCCCGCCGGGCCGCCGCCTCCTCCACCTTCTCTCCCGCGGCCGGTGGCGGGGGTCGATCCCCGCCGCCTCCTGCTGCTGCTGGTCCTCCTTGCCTCCGCAGTAGCCATGGCCAACCACTGCACGTCCTCGCCCAGATCGACGCGACGCCGCCGTGGAGGGGTCGGCGGCCGGCGGAGTAGCACAGCCTCCTCCGCCCCTCCCCATCCAGCCCGACGGAGGTCCCCCGAGCAGCCCGGCGGCCTTCGTCTCCTCGCTCATCCCCTGACGGGAGCAGCACTTGCATCCGCCAACCGCCGCTGCCAGTTTGCATTCGAGGAGAGAGGGAGTGTAAATTTGCATTCCCTCTCTCCTCGGCTTGCAGTTTGCCTTCCCGTTTGCACTCTCTGTTGGAGAGGATACATGTGTGAACAGTAGACTGGCGAGAGGCAAAAAAAAATGCGTTTGCCATAGCTGTTGGAGTCAGCCCCGACTGGCAGAATTAATCCGCAATTCAAGCCAATACACGCGGCCGATTTGCCAGAAAGCTTGCAGCAGCTTTACCACTCCGGTCACTCGGTCAGTCCAATCCTCCGGGTGCGCAAGCAACTTCTAGTGCCGCTTGCAAGAAAGAATTAGGCAGGGCACCATGCACAGAATCACCTTTTTTTCTTAAATTACCGTGCACAGAATCAGTCACACTCCAGGCAAGCAAACATTGCAATAGTCCGTTGCTGGAGAAAGAATGGATCCAAATCAGTGGACCCAGCTCGGCAGCCGGCCGCGGCTGCACCGGGCCTGCTCGAGGCGCACCGCGCACGGTTCAGTCAGCCATGTGGGTGCGTCGAAGCGCGGCTTTGAGGCAATAATTATAATAGCTCACCTAAATAAAACTAATGAAATTCAAATATTCAAATACAAAGAAAAGGTAAGGGTAGACTTTGGTCAATAGCCGCTGCGCTGCAAACCATTTTATCTTTGAAACTACTGGCAGTTTGAGTTAGGACTATGCTAATCCGTGGATTTGGCTCGCGCGGTCTGAGTGTCTGACCCGGTCG
The DNA here is from genome assembly GCA_033239725.1 of Echinochloa phyllopogon. Taxonomy (NCBI): domain Eukaryota; kingdom Viridiplantae; phylum Streptophyta; class Magnoliopsida; order Poales; family Poaceae; genus Echinochloa; species Echinochloa phyllopogon. The sequence continues at coordinate 14,530,280 of BTCW01000003.1, read as the reverse complement.
CGTTACGCTGGCCGCGAGTGCGTCGTGTTTGGAATACCGCGGGTGGGCGTTGGGCCATGGGCCGCAATCCTACTGTTCTGATAGTGACGGCCGGGTAAATGCCTCTAGATTTCGGCCTGCCCCTATATGTTGGGCCCCGAGATGGGCATTTTCTGTCACGGCCTCGCAGGGTCGTCGAGACGAGAAGTGGGCCAATGTGGGCACCTTATCCATATTCTCATGGGCCAGACATACATAGTCGCTGGGAGTACGAATGCTGTCCTCCACTCTCTGTCGAAGTACAATGCCGCAACCGATGCGAAACGAGATCTATTCACTCCATACTTTCACAGTCACAAGCTATTCGATAAGGGCCTATTTTATTCGGGAAACAGATAACCCAAGCTTCCTCGGGTCCGGTGGTTGCAGCTCACACAGGTTCAGTCTTCAAGCAATCGCTCAACACATACAACACTCAGTTCCGAATCCGGATGCAAAACCTCTCGGCTCACCACCGCAATCTACGATGACTGCCGGAGCTCCGGGCGCACAAAGTCCGCGTTGGCGGGCACGGAGATGTCGACGGTGGGCCTCAGCTCGGCGCAGACCTCGATGGCGCCGTGAACTGGGTCGGACATGAAGTTGCTGATGAGGTCCTGGTTGATCGGGGCGTCCTTGTCCACTGTCACGAAGGCTTGCTGCGTCAGGATGTAGTCAAAGCGCGGCGCCCACTTCCTTGATCCCAGGCGAGCTGTGGTGGAGCAGTTGTCCACCATGAAGGCTACGCCGCGGGCGTGCATGAAGGGGTTCAGTGAGTCCACCGACTCGATCACACTCTCGTTGATGATCTCCGAGTAGGAGTGCCCCTTCTTCCTCAGGATCTCAATCTAAAGCCATTGCAAAACATACAACGGGGTAAGGCTAGGTCCATTGACAACATGCATTACCATATGTTGTGGCGTGAGGGGAGGTGGAAATGTGGAATAACTTTACCTGAGCCATCATCAGGGCAATGTACACTCCAGCAGTAAAGGGTTGCAGCGGGCCAAGATCACCCTCTGGACGGGTTGAGCGCACCTTTTCACCAACCTTCCACATGCGAGTTTGATCGATGCTGCCCATGGGAAAAGCCGGGAGTCCCTCTTTCTCCTGTGAAAACATAAACCATGCCAAAACTGTAAACTTAACCATGAACACAACCAACACCACAAATGGTAGTTTAACGTAACAGAACTCACATAAAACCTCCGCCCAGCCAGCACTACACTCCGGATTTCACTTCCAGAGGCCACATCTTCATAGCACTCGTAAAGTATATCCATGCAAGGATAAAATGAGGCACTGTAAGCCTTGTTGAATTCTTTCTTGCCTTCCTCACTCAAAGAGTTGTAGACTTCAAGCATTCCCTGGGGTAAAACAAAGAAAGTAAGGTCACACTCTAATAAGCAAAGACTGAAAACGACTGCTGCAAGTATGAATAAAAGCATACCTTCTTTGAGATGGTTTTTGAGATAATTCCAGTGATGCCCTCAACAGTGTTTTTGTAGGCAGACTCTTCATCCATTCCTTGCTCTGTGTATCTCCTAAACAGAGCCTCCACGATGCCATGGACAGCACCCAGCAAAATGCCTGTATATTAAATGGTTAGTTACAGACTTGCAGTACAATCATGAGGCAACATGGACAGGCTAATAGGCTCACCTCGCTCTCCAAAGATATCGCTCTTGTACTCCTGTTCTAAAGTAGTAGCAAATGTGAAGGGAGATCCGAGTGCAACTGACCATGCTAGAGCAACATCAGTTGCCCTTCCATCAACATCCTACATAATGAAACAGCATAAGTAAAAGCACAACTCCTCACAAAATACATCTTGATATGATTTTCAATGAAATCAAATAAATGAAATAGAAGAATGGAAAGCAGAAAATTGATAAGTATGGTGAAGCTCCAGCAGTACTACTGAAACATACCTGGTGCACGGCAAAGCTGGAGTTGATGCCAGCACCATTTACTTCCTTGCCCTGAACATAAAGCCTCCGGACAGATGGACCCATTCCCTTGGGGCATACAGCAATCACACTGATGTTCTTTGGGAAATCAAGTCCAAGTGATTGCAAGTGTCCCAGAAGAAATCCATGAGATAAACCAAGGATACTGTTCGGTTTCATGTGAGAGAAGATCTTCTCATAGTTGTCAGCCTGCAGAAATTAAAATACAAATTTAGAAGGATGAATAAAACCAGAGATTTAACAATTAAGTACCATATAGGCATAAGCAATGATGAATGGCTGTGCTACAGAACAGCATACAGGTTGAACTAACTTGGCAAGACAAAAAAGTAGCTACTTTTACAAGACTTGAACAATTCAAGCATCAGGTAGCCTCAAAAGGATGCACATGAAACCATGCATCTAGTAAGAGGTGAAGCAAACCTGTGCAGCATCTGATATCAACAGCAACACAAGATCACTGCCTGAAACAGTCTCCCAAATATCACCCAAGGTTCCACTCTCTTCGGTGAACCCAGCAGCACGTGCTTCCTCAAAAGATTTGGAACCTTTCCGTAGACCAATCTGAAGGCAAAAAAAGCAGCAGCATGTTGGACTGACAGGACAGTATGGTATATACCAAAAGAGGCAGAATACATCAGGACTCAATAATTGTCATGTCCAAGTTGCACAGAATAAAGAATGGTAAACTGCTTCTGATTGAAATTAACAATTCGAAGAAAATGGTTAAGAGGAAAGTGAAATTAGAAATTTCACTGAAGCAAAGTATGGCACTTTATTTGTCCAGAAAATTGTATAGATCTTTCAGTCAACATGGTTTTCATCATATAAAAAGCTAGTCCCATGCTCCCATGTTTCAGGGCTGAGAATAGGTTATTATATTCCCTAGTAGTCTTACAAGAGAAGAACTAAACCTTCACAACAATTTCTGACTTTGCTTCAGCCAGTGAATCTCTCAGGTTCTGAGCTTGTGCTGGACCCTGAAAAAAAACGAACATCAATCTGTTCAGAGCCAGAATATACACATGGAAATAGAAGTGATTCTCTTGCCCTGGGCCAAAGTAGCCATAGAAATCAATCTGAAATCAATGCCATCTAGTGCATATGAGTACATGACTACATTGATGTGCCGATTTAAGCACAGTTACTCAGTGCACAACAATAGCTATATGCTGCACATACGCAACGCAACCGACCACCTATACATGATTGCCGAACAGAAAGTGTGTGTCTGTATATTGCAACAAAGCTGCCACTGGTGACGAACCTGCGAGCCCCATCCAATCACTCCGATCTGCTTGACCCCCTTGAACGCCTCCGGGAGCAGCGGGAAGAGGTTCCTCCCGCCCCTCACAATATACTGCACCACACAAATTGAACAAATCGTAACAAAACAGAGAGATTCATGAATGAATGAAAAAAAAAAGGGAGACGATGATAACGGTCGCGCACCTCCTGGTGGCCGGCGAGCGAGACCTTCTCCTTGTTGAAGACGGAGGTCTCGAAGTCGAGCGACGGCATGGAGGTGCCGACGGCCGGCGGCGCCGAGACCATGGCGGCGACATCCCGGCGGCGGCTGGCGGCGGACGCGGACGCGGCGAGGAGGCACGCGGGCTGGGTCGCCGGGAAGGAGACGGAGGCCGGGGCCGGCAGGGTTTTGGGCCCGGCGGCGGCTAGGGTTTTGGGGTGCCCGAAGGCGAGGGTGGAAGCCGCCGAGGTGTGCGCTGCCATGTCGCTACTGCACGCGGATGGCGAAGCGGCGGGTGGCGAGTGGTTGGTGTGGGGAGGTGCCTGTCTGGCCGTGTCAGGGCTAATCCCAGTGGATTTATACGGCTAAGCCAGCCGTGTGTGTGACGAGGCGCGCTGACACGAGGGGTGAACGGCTTTTCTGGCCGTTCGCGGCGCGCCCAGCCGCTGCCGCGCCCGCGCACCGCTCACATGCACGTGGGGCCTCCGTGAGTTTTGGCCCGTTGCGCGGTCGCCTGGAGATGCGCGGCTCCGGCAGGCGGCAAGCTCGGCTCGGCTCGGCAGCATGCGGCGTCCTTTTTTAGCGTCCCCGGCGGCTGCTCGTGGTCGTGGGGAGCCTACCGCGCCGGCGCCGTGCACGGCAGCAGGGCTGCTTTCCGCGTGAAATCGTGCGATAAGCTACGATTGTTAATTGGGTTTGGGATTACTTGTGACGCATAATGCTGTGCGTTTTTCTGGCTTGTTGGTGAGGCTAGGCTACTGATTGGTGCTATCTTTTTCGATGGAACAGTGGGCTTTGCACATCGATTGATTAGAGCGGGACTGAGACGACAAATACATGGTGGGTTCTACCGTTCTAGTCACGATCTCGTGCGGCATCACGGGATATGTGTGTGGGGCAGCCGGATCCTCGCCGAAAACGACGCCAGCGAAGCTCGCCTGATCTGCTGACAGCAGATAGGATAAGCGTGCGCGTGCTGCCAATTGGGCCAGGGGGCGCCGCAGGCCTTAAGAAATGCAAGAATTCGAAGCCCAGATACACTGAATCCGACTTGGGCCGGGCCGAAATGAACTTGGGCTACATCAAGGAACTAAAGGATAAGGGATTAGAGATGCAATATTCAATCAAAAGGGGTGGAAAAAATCTGAACATTGTAGTTCTGTTTCAACACTCTCTGAAAACGAAAGGAGCTATGCCTGCTAAGTATATTAAAATAGCCGTGGTACGTAACCGGCTTAGTCAATGTCCAAGCACGCCACTAATCAAGTGGGTTCTGATCTCTAACGCTTTTATAAATGCTCCACCATTTCTATCCGAGCCAGCCGACCCACCATGCATGCCACCACCACTAAATAATCCTTTTGGGATGAAAAGAGCATGTGCTCGAGCTAGCCAGCCAGCCACAGCTCAGCAAAACATTTGCTTCCATCGAATGGGGAAATCTTCTGAGATTGGAATGTGTCTCTAGCATGGCAGATAGTTTTATATACGCTCGTGCTATAGAGCTCTTCTCACATTTTGTTTATCACTAGTGATTGGCGCGCGCCCTGCGCGCGTGTCGATGTATACTTATAAAGACGTATTTTAGAGCATAACAGAAATAAAATGGATATTATATATGAAGTAATAGATATGAACAGATAATTTGCAATAGTAAACATGGATACATAGTTCACAACACCATTAACTAAGAGGTAGGCTACAGGCTAATTATTGAAACATTAGTACTGACAACGGGGAGGAGATTGCCAGAATGGTATTGGCAGGAGAGCTGCTATTATCTTAGGCTAGGAATACAAGCGCTGCATAAGAAGTTAGAAAATGGATGTAAGCTGGTTTCCTCCACTCGAAAATGGCTTTCTGTAAAGAGGACAAGCATCAGTACGTGGTGAGTGGCCACAATATGGTATATCACTTCTGAACATTAATTAAAAAGAATTGCAGAAAAATAAAGAACCACAAAATCTATAAGGAGCATACCTCAGGATGCCACTGCGTGCAAGTGATTGGATATTTATTTGCTTGTACAGTTCAGACATAGACCTGATTTGACAAATGGAAGAATGTTAATTTATGCAATGTAAGAATTGATGAGCTTTGATCAACATCATATACCTGAGCTATATTTGCAGAGTTCATCAAAGTTGTTCTATTTAGGCCATTTGAACATTCAAGAGAGATTAGCATGTAGGAGGAGGAGGCAGAAGTGTGATATTTATACCTTGCCATTTTCATCAGGTGATATAGACAAGATTATGAAGAAACTTGACAATTCATCATTCTCTCGCAAATGCTTTGGTGATATACCATACTATGACCAAAGCAAGAAATTAAACTGTGTTAGAACTAACTCCAATTGTTCAGTATAAAGATACTATCATAATCACCAGCCTGCTGCATGAAAGTTGACAGTGCTGAAGTAGAAAAAAAAAGGAAAAAAAAATAAGCAGAACCAGTGTGGCACTTACTCTGTGATTTTGCATGACAAGACAGCTGGTGCTGACTTTCTTGATGAGGTCAGGGGAAATCTGTGAACAATTACCTCTCAGTAGTTAGCACAGGAAGAATTCACAAAGTGCACATGTAGAAAATAGAAGACCATGAACACCGAATCTTGGAATGTACAAGCCATGGCATTTCATATGCAATTTATTTTCCAATTTCCACTACAGTCTTCAAATTAGTCTCGCTCTATCGGAGTGCATATGGTTAGGTTATGTACAATTCAACCTAGATATAATTATGTCTGTCTCTGAAGGAATCTGAATAGTAAAATCCTCCCTCCATATCACATTTAAAAGTCGTTTTAGACAAGATTTTAGTCAAACATTGAGAATATAAATCATGAATAACTTTTAAATCGTTGAGTTTGGAAATGTGAAAACTATATGAATAGATTTGTCTTAAAAAATATTTTCATAAAAGTATACATATATTATTTTTCAATAAATATTTTTGTAAATATAAGAAGTCAAAGTTACATTTTGGAGACTGTGTCGTTGTCCAAAACGACTTCTAAATGTGATACGGAGGGAGTACATTAGTTTAAGCCATCTGCAAATCCTACAGTTTCAGTATTTGGCCACGGCAACAGTTCTATGGCATTTATGCTGAACCACAATTTCTCTACACTCCTCACCTTGCAATATAAGATAGCACCGAAAAGAACCTTTTGTCTTTCTAAGAGTCCCCAGCAAGCAGTAACATATAAAAGACTTGCTTGAGCATGATTGCATGAAGCAGATACCTTTGAAACACTGTACCCTCCAAAGAATAGCCGGGAAACTGAAGAGTAGATGCTTGATTCAGGGCATCAAAGGTCTCCAGGATATTATTGTCCTACCACCACAGAAAAAGAACAATTAGTGCCACTGCCCAGTTTTGGCGAACTGAACCGGAACCTTGGTGTCTTCATGGAACAGAAGACTGGACCACTATGCTCCAGTGCCTTACACCAGACAAGCAAATGTAATATTCTAACTTCAAATTAAGCAATACTGTTACTGCTCAGGTTATGAGTTTACCGATTTCGCAACAGAAATAATTAATACGGTAGTAGATTATCTTTAATATTTTAATTATTAGACTTGTAAGTTGAAAATTTTGTGAAAAGTTAAATTACCTTGCTGACAATCATGCTTACAAGCTCAAAGCCTAGACATTGAGCAAACAAAGGAAATGGTTCACCTGCATTGTTCCTGTTCAAACATACTGACAGGGGAAACGGGAATTGTTAGAGTAAATTGTGAGAAATTGGTTGAATATTGTTCAGGCCAATGAGCAGTGCCTCAAGTTTGCACATACTTGATCAAATTTCACCCAATCATCACAATTTACTCTAACAATATTGTAGCACGGCCTCAAATTTCACCCAATGAGCAGTGACCAGATGACCGACAAAAAAAGTGATTAATGGACCTTCAGTTTTTTTGCCAATAGTACATGAAGATCACCGGACCAATGCATATATATACTTAATGCATGGTTCGTATGTAAGCATGCTTTAATGGTAATCTAGGTGCAATAATAGCCAGCATTGTTTAAGCAGATCATTAATATCTCAGTAGGAAGATAAAAAAAGGAAACATGTAATGTCCTCTAAGCACAACAATGCACCTACTGATAGTCAAGTTAGTGAATACAAAAAAAGGGTAGGAGGTGGAAAACAGGATACCAGGTTTGTATAGCAGGATCACTCACAGTGGACAGCGGCTCCGAAAACCACCTGATTAGTGTAGGACTGCAAGAAACGTTAGAAAAGGTAAATTGCTTATAAAGAATAGGTGGCATACAATAACAAGCAAGATGGATGATGGTTGTTGTTTTTACACTGACTGGCTGATGATGATTGAAATCTTCTTCCAGGTGTCTTATGCCTGAGTACCACCTATGGATAAAATTGGATGTAATTAGAATCTAACAATGCACAAAGTGAGGTTAAACAAAGCATTGGGCAACCATGGTAGCAACATAATTAGAACAAGAGAAAACAACCATTCATTCTACTTGCAAACTTTTTAGAATTTCAGATACCAGCAATCTTGGTTTAGCATAACTGCTCAGGAGCTCGTGGTCGGCATTCAGCAAAGAATAAATTTGTTGTCTTACTATAGAATAGAAAAAGGAATAGTTTTTAGAACATGTTTTAGCCCATCCACTATCTGGTCCAATATAGCAGGTTTTGCTATGTACACCTGAACGATATATGGAAAGATCTATCTTGAGAAATCTCACATAGTAACATCCACGAAGAGTTCATCCTTCACTATGATGTATTGATGTGTGTTTAACAGAGCATGACAGAGGTGATCTAGGGCTATAACATATAAAGAGATATATCCTTGTTACATTTCAATTCAATGCTCATTAGTAAAGTTGACATTTTTATTTTTTCTAAAATAACATGTAAGTCCACAGATGATTCAGAATGCCAGATCATTGTGTCTAACTAAACAGCAATGATGGTGTGGGGTGGTTCACATGCATCAAAATGTGTCAATTGGCACCAAACATTATTGCAACTAAAATATAATCTCAAAGGTGGCTTGTGTTAGATTCACATTTCATCAAACACATGAGCTGCATGAAGACAAATGGAAGAGTCCACCGCACCTTGGCAATTTAGTCGTTGGAGCTTTCTTGTATTGTCATCTACTCATCCTGATCACTACATGCTATGAACTAATTAGTGCCTCAATAATCACAGCGCTGGAAAGGCCAATCTAATAGGCACATCATTTCACAACCACGGTAAGCAGATAACCAGACGCAAGACAATCACCTGGAGAGAAGAGAGAACATGAAAACAAGGAGGGAAGAACGGATTTAAGCCTGACAAAATTGATCCCAAGACGCATAGGACATAAAAATTGTGTAAGCAAACCAAAGGTCAGCAGAGGCATAAAAATACCTGCACAATCAGGAGCAAAACAGCATAATTAGTTGGTCACATGAAGGATGTCGATCTAATGTTAGAAGGTACAAATAAGATTCCAAATCAAGAGTTATCCTATTTCTAATAAAAAAACAAAAAACACAGAGAAATCTCCCCTTCCTCAACATCCACCCGAAAGCAACAACAGGGAGGAGCTGAAGGGTGTCGTGCGAAGGGCACCCTGTATGCACTTTTTTTTCTTTCAGATGGATATGCAGTAAATTAAACTTAGAAAAGGAGAAGCGTACATGTGATGCTGCAATGTAATTTCATCCCCAAACGGAAATCCCTGCACATAAATAAAAGGGAATCAACCAAGATAGGATCTCCAAATCAAAAGTGGGCAACCCGAAGATTCATCTTTGACATTGGGTTGTAGACCAAAATCGATAGGGAGCAAAGAGAGCCCCATCGTGGAGGCTGTTCGTGTGCACCTGGGGTTTGCGGATCTTTTCGCCATGATTCTTCAATGAGGTCGCCGGAGATGGAGCTCGCCTCGTGGTGGGGAAGACGAGGAGATGTGAACCTCGGAGCCCTAGGCCGCGATGGCCGTCCGCCCGTGAGGGACGCGCCCGCGGGGGCCGTGCCATCGCCACTCACGCGCCTACGACCGTCCATGCGACAGGAGGAGGAGCGGCGCTGCGAACAGAGAGAAGGAGAGGGCTGATAAATAATAGGAACAAGAAAGAGAAAGAAGTTCAGGACCAACAACATCTCTCTGGCTCCATGCTCTCCCGTACAGCCGCCATTCGCATCCCGCCAGCGCCTCACCCCGCACGGCCGTACGCGCGGCGCCGTCACCGCGCGGGCACAACCGCTGCCGCCGCCGCTGCGGCCGCGACCGCTGTCGTCGCCTGCTCACGTCCCGACTTGGCCGCGCGTCCTCTGCCGCCTGCGGCTGCCCGCGGGGCACCCGGGGCCTGCCGTCACCGCTCGCAGTCGTCCTCCCCCGCCCTCGCTGCCGCAGCTCCTTGAAGACGGAGCCGCCGCCGCCACTGACGCCGCCCCGCCACCCAGAGGCCGGACCACTGCGCCGCTGCCCCGCCCCGAGGCCGTCACGCCGCGCCTCCGGGCTAGCACCGCCGCCGCGGGAAGCCGATATGGGCCGGCGCAGGCTCGCGCACGAGGACGGCGAGGAGGCCGCGAAGGACATGGCGGTGATGTGGTGCTCATCTCCTCGGCTCCATGCGGAGGAGAGAAGCGTGGAGGGGGCGCCGGGGAAGGGGCCGCCCGGCGCGCCGCTAGCCACCGCCACCGCGGCAGCCCGCCCCAGCCGCCGCGCCGCCGCTGATGAGAGATACGGAGGGGAGGGGCGCGGCGCCGGGGGAGAGGGGCGGCGTGGGACAAAGGAGAGGGGCGGCGGGTGGAGGCGGCGAGGTGGCAGCAGGGGGAGGCGAGTCGGAGCGGCGGCATTTTTTTTATCGGGGGGCGCTGGTGGAGGCCTGGAGGGTGAAGGGAGATTTTTTTACACGATGGTGCGTTTCGCGAGGCTTCCAACGTACCCAGCAGCGACACGTAGGTACAGCGAAGACGAGGGGCCGCGGTGAAAACCAAACCGTAGGATAAAAATCGAAGCGCTGTAAATTTTCTGGCTGACGTGTCACACCTGGTAATCCGCCGGAGCCGCCCACTTTCATAAGGTTTATGCGGTGTCGCTGTGAGAATTCTGCGTTCGAACTGAATTTGCTGATCGATCCAGCAGAATATTTTTACTGGTGCAGCTGTGGTGTGTTTATTTGTAAGGGGGTGTTCACTTCCTTGAAAAGAGGGGTAAAAGTTTGGTAAAAATGTCACATCGGACACTGTACCGTATTGTAGCACTTTTCGTTTGTTTGTGGTAAACATTGTCTTACCATGACCTAACTAGGCTCAAAAGATTCGTCTCGTCGTGTACATCAAAACTATGCAATTAGTTTTTTTATTTATATATGTTTAGTGCTCCATGCATGAGGAGAGAGATTTGATGTGATAGTAAATAGTAAAGTTTGGAGAGAGAAAGTCTGGGAGAATTTTTGGAAGTCAACACCGCCTAAAAAGAGGAAGAGAGAGTTTGGTGAAAATGTCACATCGGATACTATAGCGCACTGTAGCACTTTTCGTTTGTTTGTGGTAAACATTGTCCTACCATGACCTGACTAGGCTCAAAAGATTCGTCTTATCGTGTACATCAAAACTATGCAATTAGTTTTTTTATTTACATATGTTTAGTGCTTCATGCACGAGGAGAGAGATTTGATGTGATAGATGAGTAGTAAAGTTTGGAGAGAGAATTTTTGAAAGTTCGGTGATGTGATCGGAAAAAACAGGGCCAGTTCGAAGTGAGTTCTCGGGTTTGGCGACATCAGATGGGTCAAAGTACGAGACCTAGACCAAGAAAATCTTTTCTCCATATGTATAACATCGTCATCGCGTGTACAGAGGGATCCATAGTTTCATACCTAAACCGAACAGAACGAACGATCACTGCAGCCAGATTTTGGGAAACATCCGGCCGCTACAGCTTTCCGGAAGGCACACCGAGAGAAATGATCCGACCCAAACATGTTTCTGACATGTCATAATTAATTCAGTACGACAATAGTGTGCCTATTACTTGTTAATTGCAATGTCCACGGGATTATTGGTGCTAGAAGAGTTAGGTAAATTCAGGTCAGAAAGAAAACAAGAACGTCGTGCTCGCTCGATCTAGTTGACATCCCTTTTCTGAAGCACCGCTCCTCATAATTCCTCATGTACCCAGCAGAGAAGCAGGGTCACAGGCGGTACCATGGACCAAGTAAGTCCTGCATGTACGTGGTAACGGTGGCCGGCCGGGCCCGTGGTCACAGGACAAGAGGAGAGGGCACGAGGCCGGTCGAGGCGGCTCAAACCTCACCTCCAACTCAGCCGTTGGCACTTTTGCAGCTTTCCCGGCCGGTGGTGGACACCACCACCACATCAACACTCCCAAACCCCCCAGTGCGCCACACGTCAGCCGAGAACCCAACGAAACCACGAAATCCTGGCCACTTTCCCCACAAAACGCCCGTGCCGAGCCAAGCCGAGCACGAGCACGAGAGGCCCCCACCCCCTAACCCACAAACCAACCGCCCGCCTTGGCGTTGTCCCGCGAAAACGTTCACCTGCACCACCACCTCGGCAGCGTACGTGCACATGCACCGGCCGGCGCCACCGCGCTACGCTAGAGGCCTGGAGCTCTAGGCTGCCTGCTAGGCGCGCATCGTCTGTCTCCATCTCGGCATGGGGGCGGCGGACGGGTGCGCGGCGGCGTCGATGCGGGCAGCCGTGAGGCGGCTCAGCTTCGGCGCAGCGGAGGAGAGGCGGGAGGCCGCGGGGGAGGTCGCGGCGCTGGCGCGGTCGGACGAGCGGAGGAAGCGGCTCCTGCCCGAGCTCGGCGTCGTGCCGTCGCTCGTGGCCATGCTGGCCGATGCGCGGGGCGGCACGGCCGCGCGGCTCGCCGCGGCTGGGGCGCTGCTGGAGCTCGCCAGAGGGACGCACAGGTCAGTTAATTGGTTTTGATTTGGGGGTGGTGTTGCAGAGGCGCCTGTTGCAGTGTTGCCTGCTGCGGGAATGCTGTTCTTCGATTCTGCTCATGCTCGTGTTCGTGTGTGATGCCAGCGCAAATTCGTTCGCATGTCTCTGAGTCTCTTATATAGACTGCGATCGATTTTCTGATCAAAGAGACCAGAACCAAACTGTTAAAACACGTTTCTAGATACGCTCTCGGATTTTCAGAGCGCAGGATTTCTTGGAAGCGAAAAACACAATCGATACTCTATGCTACAGTATGGCTTCGCATGAGATTTGAAATTTGAGTGAATTCAGCCTGGAGGGGCCATTTGTGCACAATTCTTTCCGAGTTATCGTTTCTGTTCTGGAGTGTCCTGGAGATCCAGCTATAGGTCAAATTTTAGATTGGAGTAGCTGGTGTCTCAAGTTCTGAACTGCTCGTCCTCCAGAAAATTATGTTGCCTGCGGAAATACAAGTTGTGTCTATCAAGCTGTGTAGTCACTCCGAAACTCCGGGCCATTACATTTGCACATATCTGGTCTGCACACTGTACCTCGATGCTGACAGGCACAACTTCATGTCAAAAGATTGAAAACTGAAACTGGGCTTGACAAACATGTCCCTCTTCACGACCTTGCTCCGACGAATCCTCTCAAATTGTTCTGAGCTTTTGAGCAACATTTGTTGAAGTCCTTCAAAGACTATGCACACCCACCGTATGTTCCTGCTTTCGCAGACATTAGGTGCGCACGGGCCAACTTTCTGCTAATCTCCTCACGCCATTCTGGTCTGGCAAAATAATCGACCGGTATCCAAAATGTCAGCGCTTTACCCGACTCAAACTTTTCAGCTTTGTTCGTGGTATTAGGCAGCTTAAGGCGTACAATAATCTTGAGCAGGTACATCGCCGGGAACGTTGCCGCTATTTGACTTTGGATGCTACCGAACTTCTATTATCATGGTATCATCCTCCCTTTCATGTTTTCTGCAGAGAAACCTTGCCTGAATGCACCTAACCATGTGCTCAATTTTCCTTGTTCAACCACGTAGGCTTGTACTTTTTTTTAGTTTTGCCCATTGCATATTTGGTATTTGGATATGGTTATGGGTCCCATATAGTGACAGGCATATACATGGTGCACCAAGAAAATATAGGCATCGATCACGTGTTGAGAACTTGGACGTGGCCAGTTTTTACAAGTTTTGATGTGGACTTGCACTCGTTCCTGAGTTGCCTGTACAACATGCTGTTGGATCGGTCACCAGTGACGACAATGGAATGAAACTGATAGCCACATCGGTGATTTCTCTATAGGCCATGAGTCCGTGATACATTGGAATGAAACTGATAGCCACACCCGTGAAGAGCGGACGTGTAACCCAATAGGCCATGAGTCCGTGATACATTATTGATGATTTGCGCATGCTCCATTAAGCAACAAAGCTCGCTCCAAGAAGCGTGTCTAATTGGCTGGAGTTTTGTTATCCTTTAGCTGCTTGATCGCATCAACAGTTACGAGTTCAGATTTCAGAATGAATAGATCCAAACATTACTGCAATTTTTTTCCTGGAGCGCATGTAAATTGTAATATCCTGGTAGTACTGCAACTTTCGGTGATTGAAAACTGGCAAAGCCTTTATTTGAATCCCGTTCCAGTATATTTCGCCAATTTCGGCGCATCTGTACTCATTTTGGTTATCTAATGAAACTGAAATGCTGATGGGTGCTGTTTTTTTGTTTCAGAAATAAAGTACACATTGTCAACTCCGGCCTTCTCAAGAAGCTGCCGCAGCTCATGGACGACAAGGACTTGTCAAGAAGCCAGCAGCTCGCGCTGCTCCTCCTCTCCATCTCGTCGTTGGCCAACACCGACTTCCCCCTCTCCGCCTCCGATCTCCTCCCGTTCCTCGTCGCCGCCCTCAGCGCCGCCGACGTGCCGGCCGACACGAAGCTGTCGTGCCTGGCCGCCCTCCGCAACCTCTCGACCAAGCTCGAGCACGTCCGGGACGTGGTCTCCAGCGGCGCGGTGCACGCGCTCCTGCCGCTCGTCCTGGACAGGAAAACCTCCGAGGCGGCGCTGTCCATGCTCGGGGAGCTGGCGGCGACGGGCGCGGCGGCGAAGAAGGCCATGGAGGAGGACGAGGTGGCGCCGAGGGCGCTCCTGGAGGCCATGACGTGGCACGGGAGCCCGCGGTGCCAGGAGCACGCGACGTATCTGGTCATGGTGCTCGCGCACGGCAGCCGGGCGCTGCGGCGGAGGATGCGCCAGCTCGGCGTCGTGCAGGCGCTCCTGGAGGTCTCGCTGCTCGGGAGCCCGCTGGCGCAGAGGAGGGCGGCCAAGGTCCTGCAGTGTTTCAAGGAGGAAGGGCAGAGCAGGATCAGGGCGCATTCGGGGCCGCGCATGGAGGGCACGTCGTGCCACGGCAACGACGTCGGCGACGGTAGTGGAGGCGACGGCCAAGACGCGAGGGGTTGCCGGGACACCGTGGGCAAGATAGTGAAGCAGAGCCTTGATAGGAACATGAAGTCTATACTAAGGAGGGCCACGGCGTCCGTGGACCTGACAAATGTTAAGCTGCTCGTCACGAGCTCTAGCTCCAAGAGCTTGCCTTGTTGAACTCGATTCACAGAGTGTTCGGTTTTCCTCTCGTTTGGGCAATCTTTTAGCGAAATCATCAAATCCAGGAAGAAATTGAGCAGAATACATTTTGATATAACAAAGCCAACTTCACAAATTCACTAGTACCTCTTAATAGCAAAATGGCAAAATGCACAGCAGTAGGTAAAAGTTTCCGGTCAGTACGGTGGTGATCTGAACTGAATAATTTTTACAAAAATCTGCACACCTCCACGATATAAAGAAAGACAAAAACAACTTAACCTTACCATACATCCGATCAAATTATTCACTAGATAAATGATCCTACTTCCGGTAAAACACGGTAAAAAAAGACGAGCCCTATTGCTACTATATAGCCTACACCCATTTGCGCTGCAATATCCATCAGCTCCGTAGCGGTCGATGACAGCGCGCTCATTAAGATGGATATGGCGAGGATGAAGAGCAAGATGGTCCGTGCCCCGAGCAAGGCATTCTCAATCTCCTTCTTCTTGTCCTTGCGATAGTTCACCTGCACAATCCCCGCGATCGCAGCGATTGTTGCACTTTGCGCTGTCATGCTAAGGGTGCCAAGGAGGTTACCTTTAGCGGCCGCGAAGCTGGCAGTGGACCACGTGAAGAAATTTGCAAACGCGTTGATCATTATCCCAGCGACGGTTTCTGCTGAAGATGCGCGCACCTCCGCCGCCACGGCCGCGCCGACGGTGGCACTCTTGGCTCCCACCACAACGTTTGCTGCCGTAACCTGCGCAGCACACGACACGGTCATGGCGTTTCCGGCCATGACCTTCGCCGTGGCGGCCGTCAGCGCCTCCATGTCGCCGGCGGCTATCGCAGCTTCAACCCGTGCGTGGGCCTCCGATCCATAGTGTAACGAGCCCAGTACGCAGACTCATCTGCGGCGTCGGATGCAAGCTTCAAGGCGTCGTCGGCTGCTTTGTTTGCGTCCGCAGACGCGGCCGCGGCCACGGCCGACGCGTCTTGCTCGGCCATGCTGCAAAGCAAAACCTTAATGCTAACAAGAAGAACGAAAACATGAAAGTTGGCACTGCTCGATCCGCAGCTCAAGTGCCAACGCGAACCCCTTTTATCACCCTCAATGAACCGAAAGTCTCACAACAACACCCTCCTGGTCTCACGACTTCTTTAACTCGCGTGCCTTGACGCCCGCAGCAGGCGCTAGCCGGCCAACTTTGAATTACGTCATATCATTGGGAGACTGAGCTGTCACGGGTGATGGCGCTGCGGCTGACATTCTGCGCTCACTGGCCCAAGACATGGATTTGTGGAGCTCCCGGCCCGCTGCAAGGACCCTGTCTCAATGGAGGCAGCATGTTTCCTCATCTGTTTCCAGGGCAATGTTATTTGCACTCTGCTGCCCAGGGTTGCTTCTGCTTCCTCTACATCTTCTTAAATTTCCTGCTGAATTTTTTCTGGCATGCCGCTGAAACGTGTTATTTATACTGGTGTTCGCTGTATTGTGCCAAGAAACTCTAATGCTGGTGGTATTCTAGTTGGTTTCATTATTGCTGGTTCATTTGAGATTGCCACAAGTGACCTGGAGCGGCCTGGCGTCATAGATAGAGCTAGCCGTCGATGAACGTAGCTGGCTGCTCCTCCCTCCCTTCTTGTCTGCCGCCGGCCGGCAAGATGGAGCCGATCGTCGACACGGCGCCTTAAACAACCCTGAGCAAGGCAGCATTCGGTGTGTCTACTGCATCTTCATTCTTGGTGTGCGTGCGGCGCGGCGCGGTGTATCACGCAGAGACCCAGTGCTGCCAACAATCTGCACCATGGCCGGCGCACTAGCTTCCACCAGGAACCAACCGTGGATTGCTCTCAGCCAACAACTTGATCTCCTCCTCCTCTGCGCTGCATGTGTACGTGTGTATATGAGAATAGAGAGCATAGGGGAGGGCCCCTGGTCATCGATCGCCCCCACTGTGCGTGAAAGCAATGGCTTTATATAGGCAGGCGCTAGGGCAGCGGATAAAAGAGGCTATGCGTCAGGTGCTGCCGCAAATCTGTTGGGCTACTCCGTGCAAGGCGCCGTGGCCGTTCGGCATCGTGTTGGATGAGATCGCTGCCCTGCCGATCGAGCAAGTAATCACGCGCCGCAGGCCGGTGGACCAAGACAGCCCATATCCCGTACGTACTCTGAGCCTCGGAGCGTACTGCATCTTCATGTTGTTGTTTTTATGTGTATATATAACTATACCGCCGGACGCCTATGATACGTACTGGCTGTCAGAGTATTAGTTTCAGGCTTTCAGCCACGTGCACCCTAGCTGCTTGAAACATGCATGCATTATGCATACGTGTACGTGTTATTAGCTTATTGTCAACATGCATGTACACGCATGAACGGCCAGATACTTGCTAGCTAGCTTGTTCCTTCCTCCTTTCTTACTTATTTTCTCTTCTTGCTTGGAGTAGTACATATGAATCATATTAGCATATATATAGCCCCCAAATGATCGTACTTAAGAAAAGATTTACACAAAATCACATCAAACAGGGGAGATGCAAGGAAATTAAAGGCTCAGATCACCTGCCGGCGACCAATGAAGGCAGGTCTTTGAGAGGCTTTAGCCCAGGGCTGGCACCGAATACCACGCCAGCACATACTCTCTGATGCTCTTAAGCACGACGCCCTCTGCTCGCTCACACACCGCCACATACCTCGCTCCCACACCGCCATGCGGCCCTCCTCGATCTGCTTCTATCGCCGGTGCTGCCCCGGCCTTTGCTCCAGGCGTTTGGTACGCCCCTCGACACGAGGTGCAATGGTGGAGGTCGAGTGCATTCACCCACGCCGTGTGGCCAGTACTTGGTGCCGTCATGTTGACGGGGTTGATCGCGACCTTGATCGTTTGCTACAGGAGACGGAAAAGGGCCTCCCAAGCTTGACGCTGCCTTGATCGATCTCCCGTCATCATTTCGTTCGCGTGTTGCCGTGTTCCGCAGCCAACCTAGCTAGCTATATATATATATATATATATATATATATATATATATATATATATATATATATATATATATCAGTATGTTGCTTGCTCGTGTAATTTCCACATGGCTGTACAATCGGTGTATTGATCGAAAACTCCAGCTAGCTGTTCAATAACACATCATCGTACTAATTTATACCAGCATGTTTCTTCTAGCTAGTTAGTAGTTTCAATTTCTTCTGCTATCAGGTTTAATTTCTAGCCCAATGGAGAATACCAGGACGTATAAATGCACGCGCACAGTAGCGGCAGCGAGTAGTCACCCATGGCGTCATCATCTCAATCCATCGAAGATTGCACGCACGCTTGATTGAACACCTTAGCTCGTAGGTTTCTTGTCACCACATCGGCTTGTGTATGGTCGTCGGGCGGATATCTCTAGCTGCGCGCGTACTGTTTCTACTGCTACTGCTCACACAGGCTATCCATCCAGTATATATATCAATTCATGGCATGTGTATGCATATGCATATCAATGCGACTCACCGGTCATCGGTCATCGTCCTTGGCGGCGGTGACCATCGAGCATGAAGACGGCGAGACCGGACCAGGAGCCCAGCGGCGGCAGCCTGAAGAGTAAGGGGTTAACTAATAAAAGAGCGAGCTGGAGAAGGAGCAGTCGACCGCGTCAAGTGTGGGCTCTTGGTCGGCTACAAGGGAAGTTTGGCCTGCCGCCATGGGTTCGCGCTTCTGGGCTATTGCGCCCGAAGACAGTTCCGACGACGAGAGTTCGCCGGAGATGGCAACGAGCACATGGACGGAGGGGTCAAAAACATGTGCCAGTGGAGCTCCCCAGAAGGCTATGACCGGACGGGAGAGTTTATTGAGGAAAAATTCGTTGCTTAACAGCAGTTCGACGGTGGTTCGACGGACGCCGGTCTTGCAGCCTAAGCAGCTGCAGCGGCAGCCGAGGACAACCAAGCCATGGAAAGGGCCATTGCCGAAGCCGAGAGCTAACGTCACAAGATCACTAGGGGATCTTTGGGTTACGGATCGAAGATCGGGGGGCAACGGCTCGGCAACCAGGCTGACGGATTGGTGCAGAGAAGGGCCGAAACCGGTACTCGTAGGGTGGCCGGCGACGGAGAAGAAGGGGTCCCGACGAGATCCGGATTCGAAATTTGAAAATTCTGTCCCTGTAGCGGTGCGGCTAGCTGGGCCGGCTTCGTGGGCCGTGAAGGACCAAGGTCGGAAGGAAAATGTGTTTCGTGGGCTGGGTGCTTTGGGTCAGCTGTTCAGCAGGGGGGGAAAGCGAAGCGTTTCGCATTCGCTTCCACCGCCCAGACACCCGAATCGTGCTATCGCGGAATTGCATCTGCCGCCGCCTGTGTCGCCGCCCAACACCGCGTCGTGTGTGTCTCCGGCGAGTGTGCCGGTGTCAACGGCGTCGTGTGTGTCTTCGGCGAAAGGTGCTGTCACACCCGGTTTGGAGTGCCTGCCTTCGAGGAAGATATGACCAAGCAGTGTGACGTACTTCAGCAGCCTCTTCATGACAAAGCACAGAAAGTGCCCTCCTGGCTGCATCCTGGATTCCAGCTTCGAAAGTTGATCTGATGCCGATGGCGTGATGCACTGCAGCCTCTTTGGTTCCTCCAAACTCATAATCAGGCTCCCTGATGTATACAGCGACTTCCCAGTCCTCTGGGTGATCTGGATGTGTCCTCCTTCTTCCACAATATTCTATCTCCACTGGGTAGTTCAGACGCTCGAAGAGCATTCGAAGCATCATAGGGAACCTACTGTTGCCTCCGTCGTGGTGGTGAATAGTCACTATCCACATGTCAGGCGGCGGTGAGGTTCCCTCACTTCCTTCAGATCCAGCTGGAGCATTCCCTCCTGAGTTGACTTCTTCGTCCATTACTAACATCTCTTCAGGTTCCGGTTCCTCTTCTTGCACCGAATGCGATGAAAAAGAGGAAAGAGTGCTTGCCAATCTACGAGCACCTTGCCTTGTCAGTACCATCTATGGTTTAAGCAAGAAAAGGGATGAGAACAGTTCTAAAGATATCAGAACCAGGTGAGATGGTGAAAAAGATAGACAAGAAAACAAAGTCAAGGAGGAGACAATTATCAATGACCTGGATTAATAGCAATTTAAACCAAGAAAAGATAGACCAAGAGTAGTTAAGCAAAATAATCCTTAGAGAATGACCATTGCTATCTAGGCTTGCGTCCTACAGTCAACATGGCTCTGATACCACCTCTGTCACACCCGGTTTTAAAGGCAAAACCAGGTGCATCTCATATGTGCGCCATGATCAGTTTACACACATATGGTAGACGTCACAAGTGAATATCCATAACCATGCATAACGAAAGAGTATTATAGTGCATTTATTACAATCTCAGAGTTGACTCAAATGTCATAGCGGAAGACTTAAATAAACGTTTATCTAACGAAGCAAAAGTGACTCCAACTCCACAGGCATTGACTGGGGGAGACTCGCCTAGAACTCCTCAAAATCAGTGGTGAAACCCTCAAAATTCTCCCAATCTGAGCAGCATTCCGGATGTAGTCGATGCAATAAAAGAAAGAAAAGCAACAAGTATGAGCACATACGTACTCAGCAAATGTAATATGACATACAAGGCTGAGGCAAAAAGGTCGGCTGACCATACTGCAGTAAGCACTTTTAGTTGGTCAAGTTTTATTAAGCAACTATTTACTAGCAAATGAAAGTATATCCCACCCACAAATTAATGAATGTCATATTCCCCAACATATTCAAGTAACCACGATTTAGATCATGTTCAAGTATGATTATCATGTAAGGGTCCAGGCCGCTCTTGACCGTGAGCACGGCTGTTATAACAGTTTTACACTCTGCAGAGGTTGTACACTTTCACCATAAGCCGTGATTCCCATTGCCGAAGCATTGTACCCTTCCCACACCACGTGGACCGAATACTGGGTTTCACTATGAGACCTTTACAAAAGCACTCTAATAAATGATAGCCCGCTAAGGTTTCCGGTTCAGAAGCAAAGCATAACCCTCCCTAATGAGGTCTGTCTCTTACCAAAGCCCACAGCTCAAAAGGACCGAGCTATACCCCGTCAACCGCCGCCCCCCATGCCCTTTCGAGTAAAGCTACCATAAACTAGAGCACCTAATTAGTCAGTCAAAGCCAGAGCCACATGGCACTCATGGTTGTACTGTTTTTCTGGGTGGTTCTCCATGTTCCAATTAAAAAGATATGATCTTGCCCATTAGTTATTTAAAAGAGTACATGGAATATAGAGTAGGGGTTCATTTAACCAATCCCAGTTGAGCAAACTAAGCATCATCTACCATCAAAGTTAATTAAATAACCCAGTTTCAGGGACAGGGAAAATATAGTGGCTAGGCAAATCCTTAAATAGGAACCCATCAAATTAAGACACATGCATGGGTGGTGAAATTAATAATTATTAGGACATTTGCATGACATAATACACTTGCCTTCTTCCCAACTCTGTTGCTGCTCAAATCCTTCTCCAACAGTTGGTTCTTCAGAGAAATCCTCGAACTGGTCGTTTCCTAATCGCATCACACATTCACATACAAGGAAACAATACAACAAATAAGAAACAATACACCAAACAATTCCAACAGAAGAAAACAACAGCACAAAACTAATCTACACGTTACAACGAACGCGTGAGCGCGAGAATCACTAAAATCGGAGTTAAAACGCAAAAGATATGGCTTTTCTAAGGTTCAGGGACTTGCTGGCAAAGTTTAAAAAGTTTCAGGGGCTTAACTGCGAAAAACCAGGGGCTAAAACATAATTTTGTATAAAAACTCGAGGGTTTTCATGTAAAAAGTCAAACCTTGGACCTCGGGCATAATTTTAAATATTGCAGGGGTTAAAACAGAAGAAAACAGGACCTATACGTAATTATTTTTGAACTAAAGTGGACCGCGGGTTGATTTCCAAAAACTACAGGGGCTCTTTAGCAAAATCTGCAGCGCTGACCGGTACCGACTTATTTGACTTGGGACGGGATCTGATGTGGACCGTTGGATCTTAATCCGACGGCCGGAATTGGATCTGGGAACGGCTCGTCGGCGGGGACGGCCGGGACGGCGGCGCCGCCAGCGGACGCGGCGGTCCTTCGCCAGAGAAGACGCGTTTCGACGCTACGACGCGCGGATTACGACGGGACTAGGTCCTAGAGCATCAGGAGCGAAAGGTGAACTCACTGCGGGGGTTCTCGTCGAGGGAAGAGCAACGACGGCGGCCGGCGACGAGTTATGGCGGCGGCGGAGCTCTGCAAGATCGACGACGAGCGGTTTAGCGCGAAGCACGGCCAAATTTGCGATGGGAACGCGAAGGAGAGGTGCGTGATGTCGAGGCGAACCTCCTGGGATGCTTCTTGGCAAAGGAACGGCGGCGACGACGAGAATCGACGACGGCGGCGCTCGGCTCGGTGACGGCGCTAGGGTTGCTCGGGTTTTGCGGCTCAAATTCGATGGGAGGGACATCAGCAAGGGCGGCGGTGCTTAAATAGGTCGGGGAGGGGCTCGGGCAGGCGTGCGTGTTCGAGTTGGACACGGCGGCGGCGGCGGCGAATTGGAGGCGGCGGCGGCTCGGACTCGGCCGGGAAAGTCCCTGTCGGGGACGATGAACCCGACAGGCGGGCCCCACTGGCCAGTGACCGAGAGAGAGAAACAGCGGGGAAGAAAGAATGGGCCGGCGCTGGGCCTAAAGTGGAGAAGGCCGAGAGAACAGAAGGGAAATCGGCCCAGGGAGAAATAGAAAAGAGTGCAGGGAGGAAAGGCGAGCGGAAGAGAAAGTTCATGGAGCAAACTTGGACCGGGCCAAGAGTTTGAGGGGCGAAACTGAACTCGACTATTTAAACTTTTCTAAAACTCAAACAAAAGCAAATCAAATTCAAATTTAAACATAATTTAAATTCCAACTTGATTTACTAGCAACCAAAAATATATGCAACAGCATGGATGCAACAAAAACTTATTTTGACTAAAATAGTTATTTAATGTGATATTTAAATTAATAAAAGGCTAAAAATTCCAATTAAATCCTAGAAAATTTATTTAAGCCTTAATAAATCCTAGAAAAATTAAAATGGTTGCTACAATTTAAATGTGATGAATTTTAGGGTGTTACAGGTGTGCCGGCATCGACGACCGCTATGGCGGCCAGGCAGAGGGAAGATAGAGACGCCTGGCAGAGGGGCAATCGCGACGCAAGAGGGCCTATGCAGGGACGAGGATACCGTCCAAGGGCCTGGGATGCTGCAGATCATGGTCAGGGTGTTTGGCAGCATGGCAGGGGTTTTGATCGAAGGTACGGAGGTGCTGGGTATTTTGATGGCAGGGGGTCCGGAGGTTTTGGAGCAAACAGAGGTGGGTTTCATGGCCGTGGTGCTGTGCGAAGCAGGGCAGGTCATGGAGGCAGAGACGTGAGGGGGCGAGGACGAGTGGGAACCAGGGAAGGGCATGGGAGACATGATTTTAATGTAGAGGAGGAGGTGCGTAATGCACAGAGGAATGAGGAGCTGCTGATTGCACAGCAGCAGAAACAGGGCGAAGGCGACGTGGTGATGAAGGAAGCAGTGGATGGAGACGAACAGGGAGACACAGGGGATGTGGCAGGAATGAGATGCTCTAGATGCTCCAAAAAAGGTCATTCTGCTGCTACGTGCAAGGCTGAAATTTATTGTGTGATTTGTGATAAGAACAATGATCATATCAATTACAAGTGTCCAATTTTGAAGATGCCGAGGCCCGTGGCACATGCTGTTGGATATGCGGTGCACGGGTTAGGGTTCTATCACATCCCGCGGCCTCCATTGCCTAGAGCAAAAAAGGACTCAAGGACAGCGCTTGTTTCAGTAGAAGGAGGACAAGTTTCTATGGAAGAGGTCAAGAGGCAACTTGAGAGGCTGTTTCCTAGAAAATGGGCTTGGGAGCTTAAGGCTCATTAGGAGAATGCTTTTTTGGCTAAATTTCCATCAAAAATGGAGTTACAGAGGGCTGTTGCTTTTGGTGGTGCTGATATTAAGGGAGATAAGGTACCGGCTGGGGCTAGGCTGAAGTTTGAGTTGTGGCAGGAGAAGGAGGTGGGATACCTGTTACTGAAGGTATGGATTAAGGTGTTTGGGTTGCGGAGGCAGCTTAATGAGTTTCTTGAGTTATGGGCTGTTGGATCCATGCTTGGCTCCACTCAGAGTGTGGACATGGAGACCACCAGGAAGAACAATTTTGGGCGCATTCAGGTGGCTGTCCTTAATCCAAGCCTGATTCCGGAGCAGCTTGATGTAGTCATTGGAGATCACTACTTCGAGTTGGCTTTTGAGGTAGAGAAGATGGGGTTAGATGAAAATGGGGAGGAAGCGGAATTTGTTTGGCCTAAAGAAGTTGAGGGCAATGACATGGAGGACTCTTTTGAGGGAGGGCAGCATGGAGAGGAGGAGGGGCATGAGAGGATGCCGAAGAAGCAGAAGAGAGGGCTGGATAACAGTGAGGTAGAGGGGTTGGGTAAAGTCATACAGGGAGTTGAGGCTGATTTTGTGCCATGAAAAGAACAAGTGCAAAACATGTCAAATAAGGAGTTCGAGGCCTTTTTGAGGGCAAAGGCGAAGGAAATATTAAATAAGGCGACTGATGATGTGTTCGAAGAGTTGGCGGACAAGGTGATGGGGGAGGCGGACGAGGGGCAGCAGGAGAAGGAGGTGCCTGAAGATGAAGAGCAGTCCGAAGGGGTCTTGGAGGTAGAGATGGACGACCGGGTCAAGGAAGCTGTAGCGATCTCTGAGGTTAATAAGCTGCAGGTCAGGGCTAGTCCGAGGCTTCAGCGGTCCAAGGACGAGCACACCTTGGCTAAGGCCGAGGAGAGGGTTGCTAGGAAGAACCTAGAGTTCAATGAAGGTAACCCATTTTCCGCATCTTTACTTTCGGTAAATAAATACTTAGCTTTAAACTGTTTACAACAAATAGGGCTCAACCTAGGGGATTCTAGTTTAGAAAAAGACAATATTTTTTTAGTTTGTTGGATTTTGAATCAGAAAGAGAGGTAGAGGAGATAGGGTCTGACAGAGATTGGTTAGAATATGAGAGCGAGGAGGAGAGTTTAGAGGAGATAGAGAAAAATGCTCTAAAGAGCTTATGTGGTGATTTGATGGAAGAAATTTTTGATGAATCAAGTTTCCCTTTAAACAGCGAACTTGACGATATCAGGCGTAAGGGCAAGTCGCACGCTAAGTCGTGTTTGAGAAAGAATTGCAAGATGAGAAGGGCGAAATTCACCAAAAAAGGTGTCAAATGAAAGGAATCTTTTGGAATAGCAGAGGTCTTAGTGACTTGGCTAAAATAAGATTTCTAAGGGAGACTTCCAAGGAGCAAAACCTAGCATTCATTGCTCTATTGGAGACTGGCAAGAAGGACTTTTCCCAAGAAGCACTAAGTAATTTGTGTGGGGGAGGGAACTTCGTGTGGCACTGGACTGCACCTCATGGAAGATCAGGTGGCATTTTGTTAGGAGTCAACCTAGATATGATGAATGTAGGTAGTATTGATGATGGTGATTTTTTTGTGAAGTTTAGAGTAAGAGATAGAAGAAACGATTTCAAATGGGTGTTGGTAGCTGTGTACGGGGCAGCCCAACCGGAATTCAAAGAGTCTTTTCTTGCTGAACTTGTGCAGTCGTGTGGGAAGGAGAAATTACCCTTCTGCATAGGGGGAGATTTTAATATCATTCGGAACAGCAGCGAAAAAAACAATGACAGATTTGAGGAAAGGTGGCCTTTCCTTTTTAATGCGGTCATTGACAGTTTGGACCTGCGCGAGATAGAGTTGTCAGGTCGTAAGTTTACCTGGGCTAACTCGCGGAGGGTACCTACCTTTGAACGGCTAGACCGGGTGTTGGTCAGTACATAATGGGAGCAGAATTTCCCACTAGCGACGGTGATGGCCCTGAATAGGGAAATTTCAGACCACACGCCGCTCCTGCTAAGTACGGGAGAAAAGACCAAACCCAAGAAACAACCACCATTCAAATTTGAATTAGGCTGGATGCCGAAGGAGGGTTTTTTGAGGTGGTTTCGGAAACATGGAAAAAAGAGAATAGGGGTGCTACACCGATGCAAAGGTGGCAAAACAAAATTAGACGGTTGAGACAGTTTTTGAGAGGATGGGCAATGAATGTGAATGGAGCATATAAAAAGGAGAAGCAAGAACTGTTGAGGCAAGCGGAGAAACTAGAGAAGAAGGCGGAGTCCCAGCTGCTAAGCCAGCGAGAGTGGGACTTAAAGCAGAGCATTCATGAAAGATTAACACAATTACTCAGGGAAGAGGAACTAAGGTGGTTCCAAAGAGCTAAGACCACAAAAGTTTTAAAAGGAGATAACAATACGAGGTATTTTCAGATGGTGGCAAATGGAAAGAGGAGGAAGAATAGAATCTTCCGCCTTGAACAAGAGGATGGTATTGTGGAAGGGGAGGAACAGCTTAACAGATATATCACAAAGTATTACAAGAATCTTTTTGGGGAAGCACAAAATAGCAGTTTATCACTCAATGAATCTTTGGTGGAGGATATTTCTCAGATCACCAATTCGGAGAGTGAGATGCTAGTGGCTGACTTTTCCGAGAAAGAAGTCAGAGAGGCCATCTTTCAGATGAAGCATAATAAGGCACCGGGGCCTGATGGTTTTCCTGCTGAATTTTATCAAGTGTTTTGGAGTCTCATAAAGGATGACCTAATGGCCATGTTCCGAGACTTTCATAAAGGGAACCTTCCTCTTTTTTGCCTAAAGTTTGGAATAATAACATTACTGCCAAAGGAGAAGGAGGCCAGGAAAATTCAGCAATACCGGCCCATCTGTATGCTTAATGTTAGTTTCAAGATCTTTACGAAGGTGTTAGCTAACAGGCTCACCTCGGTGGCATGTAGGATTACTAAACCTTCTCAATCTTCCTTCCTACCTGGAAGATATATTCTGGAAGGGGTAGTGGTTCTACATGAAACTATACATGAGCTAAAACGGAAAAGGCAAAAAGGCCTCATTCTCAAACTAGATTTTGAGAAGGCTTATGATAAAGTAAATTGGAACTTTTTGCAGCAGGTCCTTAGGATGAAGGGATTCCCAACTACATGGTGCCAGTGGATGGAGAAAGTGGTCACGAAGGGTAGTGTGAGTGTACAGGTGAATGACGACTTGGGTCATTTTTTTCAAACAAAGAAGGGTTTGAGACAGGGCGATCCGTTATCCCCTATTCTTTTCAATCTGGTTGCAGATATGTTGGCAGTGCTAATTGAGAGATCAAAAAATTTGGGGATCTTTGATGGGCTGGTCCCTCATTTAGTGGAGGGCGGTCTCTCAATCTTACAATACGCAGATGATACGATTCTCTTTTTGGAAGATGATTTAGAGAAGGCTAAAGGCTTGAAACTAGTACTAAGTGCTTTTGAAAAGCTATCAGGCCTGAAAATCAACTTCCATAAAAGTGAGTTATTCTGCTTCGGGGAAACAAGAGAGAGGAGTGGGGAATATGTGGAACTGTTTGGATGCAAGGAGGGGGAGTTTCCTTTCAGATACTTGGGTATCCCTATGAGTCCTAGAAGACTTTCTAATAGGGATTGGAGGGTGGTTGAAGAAAGATTCCAAAAAAAGTTAAGTAGCTGGAAAGGAAAGTTATTATCATCAGGAGGGAGACTAGTCCTGATTAATTCGGTCTTGTCAAGCTTACCGATGTACATGATGTCCTTCCTCAGAATACCTAAGGGTGTTTTGGAGAAATTGGATTACTATAGATCGCGATTCTATTGGCAATGTGATGAGCATAAGAAGAAGTACAGGCTAACCAAATGGGGCAATCTTCATAAACCTAGGAGTATTGGAGGCATGGGCATTATTGATTTGGATACCCAAAACAAATGCCTATTGAGTAAGTGGATTATCAAATTAGTCAATGAAGACGGCATTTGGCAACAACTACTAAAGAAGAAATACCTTAAGGGCAGAACTTTGTCACAAGTTGAGAGAAAGAAAGGAGATTCACATTTTTGGGCAGGTTTAATGGAGATTAAAAAGCTTGTTTTGGAGAGGGGTAGGTTTAAAGTACAAGATGGTACCCAGACTAGATTCTGGGAAGATCTGTGGTTAGGGAAACAACCTTTAATGGATAAATATCCTACCCTATACAATATTGTGAGGAAAAAAAATATGACGGTGGCCCAAGTACTAAGTACTACCTCGCTAAACGTATCTTTCAGACGCGCTCTAGTGGGGGATGATTGGGACAAATGGTTGTGCCTGGTGAGGAGTGTTTTGATGGTGAATCTTAATGATCACAATGACTCTTTCATTTGGACGGCCAACAAGGTCTTTTCGGTGAAGAATATGTATAATGATTTAGTATTGAAATCAGGAACTCCCGTTAATTGTTGGTCGTGGAAGGCTAAGATACCTTTGAAGATTAAGATCTTCCTTTGGTATCTTAAGAACGGGGTAGTGCTAACTAAGGATAACTTAGCAAAAAGACAATGGAAGGGGTGTACTAGATGTTGCTTCTGTTCGGAACTAGAAACAGTTCAGCATCTATTTTTTGATTGTCCCATGGCTAAACTTATGTGGAGGACTATATGTTTTACTTTTGGGATTTCAAAACGGATGAGCGTGGAACATCTTTTTGGTACTTGGCTTAGAAGTTTGTCGAGCAAGCAAAGGAACCTTGTGCTGATCGGAATGGCGGCATTTTGCTGGGCCTTGTGGATTAGTAGGAATGATCTAGTTTTTCAAAAGTCACAGTACAAATCTATTTTGCAGGTGATATTTAGGGGGACGTTTTGGATCAGGAGTTGGTCTGTCCTCTCTAAAGCGGAAGCAAAAATCAGTCTGAAGAATGGTTGCTGTGCGTTGGAATCAATGGCTATGGAGATATTTCACAAGTCTGGGTGGAATGCTATGAAGCATATCGAGTTTTAGTCTTTGGTGTGCTGTGTGTGTCTTTTGATCTGCAGACTTGTTTAGCTTATCATTTTGCTTCTGGATGTTTGGGTGCAGACTAGTTGCTGTTAGTGGTGTGGAGTTTTGGTACTGTGCAGCCTAGTTGCTGTTTCTCTGGTGTATGTTGGCCGCAGGCAATTCCTGGAATTGTTGAGGCTGGAACAATGTTCCGTTATCTAAAAAAAATAAAAGAGCGAGCTAGTTCGCGAGCATGCATATTGGCATCGATCCATCCGTTGAACCTACGGAGTACGCGCGTGTGCATGTCCAGCCAAAGAGGAGACAGGGCCTACGCAGGGTTCACAATGACAGGACCGGTAATCCAACCGACGAGGAAGTCGGTTCAACGGTTTAATCGTTAAAAACCGGTTGAACCAATTCAATAACGTTGAACCGGTGGAGTGAAGCGGGCAAAAAAACTTTGAACTCCGGTCCAACATACCAGTGATAACTACCAGTACATGTTATATTATATAGTTGATCATAGGGAAAACATGATCATAAATAACACAGTTATATAACCATATTCTAATTCAACATGTGAACCACAAATTCAAGTAACAAGTTCACAACAAGACTACATAAAAAGATAGGCAGTGACACACCACAAATCAGAAATGACAACCAAATACCGAGCAGGGAAAGTTCACAACCAAAGCTACAATTTAACAATTCAACTAGTAAAATGATGCCCAGTCTTCAGCTTCTCTTGCAACATCAGGAGGACATCCTTCAAGATCTTCATCTAATGCCATATCAAGATCATCCAGCATATTTTCACGGCCAGTGGCCATTAGTTCACTTTCTTCCATGGCATCAACCTCAGCCTCGTCCAAATTTAGTTATAAATCTAAAAATGTTATCAAGTTAGATGCTAGCATAGGCAAACATGTATGTTGAAATATAGTCTCATTAGATTTTGTGAAGATTAAAGAGTCAATAGAACCAACAACCAAATCATATAACCATAAAAAAACAAAAAAAATTGCATAGCATAAACACGGGTGTTGCGTTAAATAATCTAATTTGTAGTGGCATTATATTACAAAAGAAGGTAGAAAAACTAAGAATTATTCTCGCTGTCGAGGCATCGACTCTAACTATAATTATGTTGTGCGCATCCATGGATTGAAAAATGGGGGCTTAGAGAAGATAAATGTCGGTGCCGGAATTGGTCGGCCAATCCCCGGCGCCTAAACAGAATGCGCTGTGTCCCGTCCCTTGACGGTCGATGCAAGGACTTAGTACAATGAGGCGGTGTTTATCCTGGTTCCGACCGTGGGGGTCGTACGTCCAGCAGAATGCGCTCAAGGGCGCTGTACTATCTTGCACCGGAGTGCTTGCAGAGGGGGGCTACAAGCAAGGCGGGAGAGGAGATTTCTCCAAGTCCCTGAGAGCGAGTGTTGGGATGTAGTCGAATTTTTTTGTCTCGTGTGTCCTCCTCTCCCCTTTTATAGACCAAGGAGAGAAAGGAGGGGGAGGCGTTTACAAGTACGTGCGTGAGGTGTGCCACAGGGGGGTGTACTGGAGAGCATGGCGTCGGGCCTGCCATCGTCCTTGACTCAGGCGGGGGATTTATGGCGAGCCCCGGCTTCTGCGGGTGTCGTGGCCGTCCCTGTGCTTGTCCTGGAGCGGTTTCGAGGGGCGTCGTGGCCGTAATCGGTGTCCTGCTTCCCGCCGCTGGTTGACTTCGAGGGCGGGGCAGGTAAAGAAGGACCGTAGTTAGTGGCGCAGCAGCCAGCATGGTGGTCGCCGTCACCCGCAGAGAGTTGGCGGCACAGGGGCCGGCATGGCGCTTGCAGTCAACCACAGTGCGCGGTTTACCCGGCTCGCCAGGGGATGGCCGAGAGTTGGTGGATTAGACCTGGCACTCGTCGCTGCTAGACTGCGTTTGACCAGAGCCTGCACTTGGTCGTCGCCCAGACATTTGTTCGAGGGTCCTCCATGCCCATTCGAGGGCTCCCCACCGGGGGGAAGGACGGGAGCGGGTAGAATAGTGGCTTGGAATGACGCCCGCCAGTCAGCATAGGACCTCGCGCAGTTCCGCGTGCGCCCGCACAGTGTTGGAGAGGACGCTGAATGACCGGAGCAGGTGGAGTAGGTGGAACAGTGGGCACTGTTGATGTCTGGCGCGGTATGGGGGAAGATTGCCTTTTGACTTCGGCGCTTGGCTGGTGGGGCGGGCATTAATCGCCTTTGTCGGGTGGCGCGCCGGAGTGTATCGAGCGGAGGCTGCCTTGCCCGCTCGAGGGGGTTCGCTACCCCCGAGCGAGGCGGAGCTTGTTTCGCCTGCTCGAGGGGGCTCGCGGCCCTCGAGCGAGGCGGAGTTCGTTTCGCCCGCTCGAGGGGGTTCGCTACCCTCGAGCGAGGCAGAGTTCGTTTCGCCCGCTCGAGGGGGTTCGCTACCCTCGAGCGAGGCGGAGTTTGAGTGATGACGCGGTTCTTTCGTGGTTAGTGCGTTTTTATGTTTCCATCAGGGTGATTACCCCGATGGTTGGGGGACCCCCTGGGTCTGTCCCCGACAGTAGCCCCCGAGCCTCTGGCGGACTGAGGTTCAGTCGGGCAGGGGCTGATGGTT
Source organism: Echinochloa phyllopogon (assembly GCA_033239725.1). Classification (NCBI taxonomy): domain Eukaryota; kingdom Viridiplantae; phylum Streptophyta; class Magnoliopsida; order Poales; family Poaceae; genus Echinochloa; species Echinochloa phyllopogon. The sequence goes on along the minus strand of BTCW01000003.1, from coordinate 14,498,718 downwards.
TCGCAGGTTCGTTCCCGGGCCTTATGTGGGGATTTATTCCTTCCTGGTTATGCACGTTCTTCCGTGGGGGCGCGCGAGCGCACCCGCGGGTGTAGCCCCCGAGCCCTTGGAGGAGTGGATTCACTCGTGCAAGGGCTTTACTTTGTGTCGGTCGCTCTACTTCCAACGTGGTGGGGATGAGACCGAGCTATGCCGAATTCGAGGGGCGTACCCTGTACGGTTTCGAAGCTTTTTGCGCATAGGAGGATATGTTGCAGGGAGCCCCCGAGCTCCTGGCCCGTGTGGAGGCGATCGGAGGGGCTTCCTGTCTTTGATTTTCGACCCTCGCTACCCCCTTCGCGGGGGAGAGGGGTGAGGTCATCCGCGCAACCCTCGAATTGGGCAACGTACGCGAATACCTCGGTGAGCTGTTAGCGGGTAGTCCAAGTGGACGTCCGTGCCCCGTTCGCTAGGGGTCGGCTCGTGGTCCGGAGACACGTCCATGGAGCGCTTGCAAAGGTTTGCTAGGTGGGGCTCGGTCCCTTTCGCAGGGACCGAGGGCGCGAAAGCTCTCCCTCGTTGGGATCCCCCCACTAGCTGCCTCTGTCCGGCCTTGAACACAACAGGAGCGTCCCCAAACTTCGTGTTCGGGGTAAAGTCCGTTTGACACGCCCGAATCGTCCCTGACTCTGTTGATCTGGAGTGCCTGTCGAACCCTTTCGAGGGCCAGGCTTCGTACTCCTGATTAGTAGGGCCTTGCGTAAGATGCAGGTTGCCCCCGAGCTCCTGGCCCGTGTGGAGGCGATCGGAGGGGCTCCCTGTCTTTGATTTTCGACCCTCGCTACCCCTTTCGTGGGGGAGAGGGGTGAGGTCATCCGTGTAACCCTCGAATTGGGCAACGTACGCGGATACCTCGGTGAGCTGCTAGCGGGTAGTTCAAGTGGACGTCCGCGCCCCGTTCGCTAGGGGTCGGCTCGTGGTCCGGAGACACGTCCATGGAGCGCTTGCAAAGGTTTGCTAGGTGGGGCTCTGTCCCTTTCGCAGGGACCGAGGGCGCGAAAACTCTCCCTCGTTGGGATCCCCCCGACTAGCTGCCTTTGTCTGGCCTTGAACACGACAGGAGCGTCCCCAAACTTCGCGTTCGGGGTAAAGTCCGTTCGACACGCCCGAATCGTCCCTGACTCTGTCGATCTGAAGCGCCTGTCGAACCCTTTCGAGGGCCAGGCTTCGTACTCCTGATCAGTAGGGCCTTGCATTAGATGCGGGTTGCTCCCGAGCAGCGGGCTCGAGGCTTGGCCGAGCGCGATTGGCGGTCTTCGCTTTATTCGATCGAGGGCACCCTTTGGACCTTCTTCGAGGTTCGGGCTTCGAATCCCCATTTAGTCGTGTTCGTGCCTCGGGAAGGAGGAGCGTTGCAGCTTTACCTGGGGGGAACCCAACGGTTGGGTCGTTTCGGCTCCGCGGGCCCACGCACAACCGCTGGCGGGTGTGATCGTGGCCGACGCGTCGCGGAGTGGGCGAGATGGGCGTAGTGGGCGCGCCTTTTTAGGCGGACTCGGCGCACGCGCGGGAGAGGCGAGGCGACGTGCAGTTAATGCATCGCAGGCGCGTCGCTTCCGCTTACCGTGCCGCAGTAAATGCTGCCGCCCACGCGCGCCGGTTGTTGGTGATCCTCGTCGTGCGCCTGGCCCGGGCGTCAGTGACTCCACATGCCGTCGCGCTTGGCGCGCGGGCTCGGTGGCGGCACGCGCGGGCTGGCGTGGCGCGGCCGGGGAGAGCTCGTTCCTTATAAAAGGGGAGCCGTGGAAGGGGATTTTTTACCTTTGCCATCTCTCGCTCCAGCTTTCGCCCGTGCCTAGTGCTTACCTCCAGCCTGCGCGTCGTGCTCCGCTCGCATCTCGTCACTTTCGCCCCGTGCCTAAGCTCCTCTTCTCGCCATGGTTGTCCTTGAGGGCGCCACGGAGTGGACTCCATCGACCGCCACCGAGCACCTCCTGGAGGGCTTGGTGAATGGTGGGCAACTGTCGCCCCGGGGCGATTCAGCGCGGCCGGCGTGGATCGTTCCGGCGCTGGCGGCCAGGGCGCCGAATCCGCCGGCGGGCTACGTGGTGAGCTTTATTCGCTTCCACGAGCGGGGCTTCAACGCGCCCGCAAGCCAGTTCATGCGGGGGCTCTGCCATTACTACGGCGTGGAGCTCCATAACTTCTCCCCCAACGCAATCTCGCAAGCGGCGGCGTTCGTCGGCGTCTGCGAGGCCGTTCTGGGGGTCGAGGCGCACTGGGACCTATGGGTCCACCTCTTCCGCGCCGAGCTCAGCACGTCCGGCGCGGGGAGGGGGGTGCGCCGTTCTTCGTGCGCGGGCGTCCTCACGCTTGCGCCGGTGGAGTCCAGGAAGCGCATCTACCCGGGCTGCAAAATGACAACCAACAACAGCGGGTGGGCCAGAGGGTGGTTCTACCTGCGCAATGACGGCCTGGGGCTCCCAGAGTACACCGGCAAGGTCCTGACGGAGAAGGCCGACTCCTGGAGCTACGGCGTCTCCGGCGATGCCCAGCGGCAGAGGCTTCGCCCGGTCGTCGACGTCCTCTGCTCCCTGGAAGGGTCAGGATTGACCGTGGCGCACGTGCTTGCGCACTTCCACCGCTGCCGCGTGGTCCCCCTCATGGAGAGGCCACTCCCTCTGTTCAAGATGACGGAGGGAGCGGACCCGGCGGCGCTGGCAGCGTCGCGCATGCTGGCGGAGCCGCTCCTCGAGGAGTATGTCGTCACGCGGGTGCGGACGGCGGTCCACCCTGATACCATGCCGAGCGACCTCCGGTCGTTCCGGTTACGCCCCGACGAGGGCCACATCCTGTCGGTGAGTCCTCCTCTCTCCTCTTTGTCGTCTCTTTTTTGGAACTTCTTTTTGATTTTGTCGTGATTTCAGGGGGTGGACTGCGGCCTCTACCGCTCCGTAGCGCCAACTCCGGAGGTGCGGGCCGCGAATCGCGCCCGCCGCGACCGTGAGAGGGAGGCGAAGGAGGCGAAAAGGGCCCGCAGTCGTAGGAGGCAGGCCCGGCGGGACGCGCACGAAGCGGCGCTTCGCCGGTGGAGGAGGGACGGCGGGGAGACGCCGTCGACCCCCGAGGACTCTCCGAGCGAGGAGGAGGTCGAGGAGGAAAGCGGGGAGGAGATTGCCGGCGGTGGGGGGGGACCCGCCGTCGAGGCAACAGAGGTGGCCGCGCCGCTGCCGGATGAGGCCGCGGCGGCTCCGGGCAACGTCGTGTTGGCGGCGGCGCGGGTGATGGTCGCGCCGGCTCAGCGCGCGGCGTCGCGTCCGAGCGTCGAGGGCTCGGGGGGTTCGCAGCCCCCGAGTGATCCGAGGGGTACCTCGAGTTCGAGGAGGGCCCCTTCTTTAAGTGGCTCGAAGCGGAAGCTGCGAGGCTGCGTCCGGTGAGTTCTTCCTTGGATCTCTTTCGATTTCGTTTTTCCATACGATTTCTCTTTTTGACCTATGTTTCACTTTTCTTGGTCCAGCGCTCGGGACGTCACCAAGGCTTCCCCTAATCTTGCGCCTAAGAAGGCGCTGAAGGTTGGGGGGACAGATTCCCCTCATGCCGAGGGGGTGCGCTCGCGCGGGGCTCCGCGTCCCGTAGCGGCGCTCGAGGTGACGCTGGCAGAACCGGCGCCGGGGCCGCGAGGCTCCGGGTCGGCGGGGGAGGAGAGGACGCCTCCAACGATGGAGCCGGGGCAAGGTGCCCCGGTTGTCAAGGCGGGGCCGAGGCGTGGCACCCCGGTGGTGGAGGTAGGCGGTCGTGGAGGCTGTGCCGCCGCTTCGGTTCCTGCCGGTCGAGGGCAGGAGGCGGTCGCCCCGCCAACTCCAGGCGGCAGCCGGCGCGCTTCCCTCGTCGGGGACTCTGCTGCCGAGGTGTCGGCGGCGCGGTTCCTGTCTCAGGGGCCGCCGCAGATGCCCGCGGTCCGAGGGACGCCCGAGTGGGATGCTGCTGAGGCGGCGCAGCTCCAGGATCGGCGCATGCCGAGCGAGTGGCCGAGGGGGCCCGGCGTCCCCGCTCAGGTCTGGCGGAGCGCGGCCGAGGAAAACGAGATATGGGCCCAGGCCGAGCGGATCGGGACGGATCTGGAGCGGGCCATCTCGGCCGCCGCCGACCTCCACTCCAGGCAAGCGCTGGCGGTTTTCGAGGTATTCTCACTTTTATCTTTAGTGTTTCGAGACGTTTTCGGTTTCATGGCTTGATCTTGGTGACCTTTCGAATAGGTCCTTCGGCAAGAGGCGGTGGATAAGACCGCGTGCATTGCGGGCTTGCACACCGACCTCCGCCGGCTCCGTCAGGCGAACGCCGACTTGGGCACGGACGTGACCCGGCTCACCGTCCGAGCCAGGGAGGCGGAGGCGGCGGCCCGAGCGCACGAGGAGGCCAAGGCGCGCGCGGAGAAGGAGCGCGATGCCGCGACGGAGCGGGAGGCCCGGGCCTCGTCCGCGGCGTTAGAGCGGTTTGAGCTCGAGCGCCTGGCTCGTGAGGCCGCGCAGTCCCAGCTCGCGGAGGCGTCGGCTCAGGCGGAGCAAAAGGCCCGGGAGGCCGAGCAGCTGAGCTGCGCGCTCCGCGAGAAGGAGGCTGCGCTCCGCGAGAAGGAGGCCGCGCTCCGCGAGAAGGAGGCCGCGCTGGCGACCGCGGACGGCCTGCTCAACGAGGCGAGAGCCCTGGTGGATGGTAAGACTTTGTGCTTCCTTCGGCCTTTCCCTGTGTCGAAAACTGCTTTCTGATATGCCCGAGCCTTTTGTCAGGGTTGCGGCGGACCGAGGCCAAGAGGGCGGAGGAGGTGACGGCCCTCCAGGTTGCCTACTCCGCGGCCCAGGGGGAGCTCGAGGCGCTGAAGGCTGCGGCCGACATGGCGTGCCGAGACGTCAAATGCGTCGACACGCCGTCGGGGTCGTCGCTGTCCAGCCGCCTGAGCTCCCTGAAGGGCTGCGTGGCGGAGCGTCTCGAGCACGCGCTTCACCTCGGGGTGAAGAAGGCACTTGGGGTGGTGTCGACGCACTACGACATCGACCTCGCGGCGGTGGGGCGCGGGTATTTCATCGACGCTGACCTGGATGATGACGCCGCCCTCGCCGCCCTCGAGGAGGCTGATGACGGTGCCGAGAGCGCCGCAGCGGCCTTGACCCTCAAGTTCCGGTACGATCTTTTCCCCGAGGAGGAGGAAGATGCGCCTGCCGACGCCGAGTTAGAGACCGCGACCGCTGCTGAAGTCGAGGTCGACCCGGAGGCCGACGCCGTGGCGGCCCTCGAGAACGACATCGCTTCGGTAAGCGGCGAGGAGAGTGGTCCCGGGGCGCTTTCGTCTGTCCCCTCGACCCTTGCCGCCGAGTCCACCGTGCCCTCGCAGGGGGATGGAGCCTGAAAAACTCGGGCTTCGAATGTATCTTGTACATATATATGAAAACTAAATTTAAAAGCCGATTGCCTGTTTCGCACTTGTTTGGTTGTTCTGTTGTGCTACTCTTAGCTTTTCGAAAGATTGTGGCCGGGTACTTCGGATTCGTGAGTAATTAAAGCGTGGGGTGGTGAGGGAGGCGCTGTAGCCTTTCGCGGGCATAAGCAGTCTCACGACTCGACCGGCTCCAGCTTTGACTAGCTCACGCCCCGCCTCTCTCTAAGCGTTTCGAGTTTTAGCACAACTTTCGAAAAAACCGGGACGATTAGGGGGGGTTAACCCCCTGTAGCCCCCGAGGGGGGCTTGGCTTTATTAAAAATAAAGCCAAGGTCCCCTTAGTTATGTTGTTAGCAACAATGTTTCCGAATTTTATTTCGGAAGCTTCTCGTTATTGTTAACTAAGAACATGAAGTATCTACGAGAAAAAACGGTAAGAGATTTAGGGATAGGAATAACGTAGCTGTTTGCCGTTTCGGGTGCTAGCGACGGCCTCGCCCCTTTCGCTCGCCCGCTCGCAGACACCAGGCTCGGGGTCCTTGGTGATGATGAACGACCCTTCTCGTGGTGGTGCGGACGTTTCGCGCTGGTCCGGTCCAGGGGGCGTCTGTACCTGGGCTGCAGGGTGACCACTAACACAAATTGGTCGGGCCAAGGGGAGGTTTTGTTTGTTCGGCGTGCCGCGCTTTCCCCTTAACTCGAGACTAGTTTCGGCAGATGGACACTAGTAACTTTGGCGCCGAGTGGTGAGGGGGATACCATAGCCCTTCGCGGGCGTAGGTGGTCCCACGACTCTGCCGCCTCTTGGCCGCAGTAGACTTGTGCCCTGCTTTCACCTTTCTTGATTTAAGGAGGAAAAGCTTGGCACCCTGTTTCCACTCCGTCGTACTGCTCTTGGCTTTAGAGAGATTCTGTCCGGGTATTTCGAGTTCGCGAGCAACTGACGCGTGGAGTGGAGAGGGAGATGCCGTATCCCTTCGCGGGCGTAGGCGGTCCCATGACTCTACCGGTTCCAGCCTTAATTGCCTCGCGCCCCGTATTTCTCTCGGGTGCCTCGAGTTTCAGTGCAACGGAAGCGAAAAACAGGACGATTGGGGGGTGGGGGTAAGCCCCCGAGTGTCCCCCCGAGGGGTGTTTGGCTTCAAATACCCTCGATCAAGTTTTTAGCAATAATGTTTCCAAATTTTTCGGACTTTTCATTATTGTTGACTAAAACATGAAGTATTTGCAAGAAACACCGAGAGTTTTAAGGGTAGAAGCGACGTAGCTGTTGGATGTTCCAGGCGTTGGTGAGGGGCTCGCCCTTCTCGTTCGCCAGCTTGTAAGTGCCGGGTTTGAGGACCTTGGCGATGATGAACGGTCCTTCCCATGGAGGAGTGAGCTTGTGGCGCCCTCGATTGTCCTGTCGCAGCCTTAGCACCAGGTCCCCTTCGTGGAGGTCCCGACGCCGAACCTTCCGAGCTTGGTGTCGCCGGAGCGATTGCTGGTAGCGCGCAGAGTGAAGTAGCGCTATGTCGCGAGCCTCGTCAACCTGGTCCAGCGAGTTCTCGCGGTCCCGTTGGTTCCGGTCTTTCTGGTAGACCTTAAGCCTCGGAGACCCGTACTCCAAGTCTGTTGGGAGGACGGCTTCGGCGCCGTAGACAAGGAAAAACGGGCTGAAGCCTGTGGCCCTGCTTGGGGTTGTCCTGAGACTCCAGATCACCGATGGCAGCTCAGCAACCCACTTCCGGCCAAACTTGTTCAGCTTGTTGAAGATCCTTGGCTTCAGGCCTTGTAGTATCATGCCGTTGGCACGTTCTACTTGACCGTTTGTTTGTGGATGTGCCACGGCCGACCAATCGACGAGAATGTGATGGTCGTCGCAGAACTGCAAGAATTTCTTGCCGGTGAACTGGGTGCCGTTGTCAGTGATGATCGAGTTGGGTACCCCGAATCGGTGGATGATGTCGGTGAAGAACATTACTGCCTGCTCAGACCTGATGCTGGTGATGGCCCGGACCTCGATCCACTTCGAGAACTTGTCGATGGCTACCAACAAGTGGGTGAAGCCCCCGGGCGCTGGGCGGAAGGGCCCTACAAGATCCAACCCCCAGACCGCGAAAGGCCATGTTACAGGGATGGTCTGCAGGGCGTGCGCCGGGAGATGCGTCTTTCGTGCGTAGAACTGGCACCCTTCGCAGGTGCGCACGACCTCGTTTGCGTCGGACACGGTGGTGGGCCAGTAAAAGCCTTGCCGGAAAGCGTTACCCACGAGGGTACGCGGCGCTGCGTGGTGTCCGCACGCCCCGGCGTGGATGTCGCGGACCAGCTGCCGTCCCTCAGGGATGGGGATGCACCGCTGCAAGATCCCCGAAGCACTGCGTTTGTACAGCTCGCCGTCGATCGAGACGAAGGTCTTGGCCCTTCTGGCGATGCGGCGCCCCTCGGTTCGGTCCGAGGGCAGCTCTCCGCGATCGATCCATGCGAGGTACGGATCACGCCAGTCTTGTGGTTGTGCGTCCGCGTCGATCTCCATGGCCTCGGCCAAAGAGATTTCAGCGTCGAGGGCTTCGAGCCCCTCTTTCGAGGGGCCTTCCTCCATGGGCTCGACTCCCGCAGCCCCCGAGGGTTTCCCGTGGGCTCCGGCCTTTGATTCGAAGCTGACAGAGGGGCGGTCGAGGTCGCGGGCGAAGACGTTCGGCGGAACGGTGATTCGCTCCGACGCGATCTTGGCTAGCTGATCCGCTTCCTCGTTGTATTTGCGCACGATATGGTTCAGCTCGAGGCCATAGAATTTGTCCTCGAGACGACGAACCTCGTCGCAATACGCCTCCATCTTTTCGTCGCGGCAGCTTGCGTTCTTCATCACTTGGTCGATGACCAACTGAGAATCTCCCCGGACATCGAGGCATTTGACGCCGAGGTCGATGGCGATGCGGAGCCCAGCGAGGAGGGCTTCGTACTCTGCCATGTTGTTCGACGCTGGGAAGTGCAAGCGAACCACGTACCGGATATGTTCTCCGAGGGGTGAGACGAAGAGGAGGCCCGCGCCCGCCCCGGTTTTCATCACTGACCCGTCGAAGTACATGGTCCAGCATTCAACCTGGATCTGCGGTGGCGGAAGTTGGACGTCGGTCCACTCAGCGACGAAATCCGCTAAGGTTTGCGATTTTATCGCCTTTCGCGGTGCGTAGGAGAGAGTTTCTCCTACGAGTTCCATAGACCATTTCGCTATTCTACCCGAGACGTCCGGGTTGCGGACTATCTCCCCCAAAGGGAAAGATGAGACCACGGTGACCGGGTGGGCCTCGAAGTAGTGTCGCAGCTTTCGACGCGCGAGCACTACGGCGTAGATTAGCTTCTGGATCTGTGGGTATCGTGTCTTGGTTTCGGTCAGCACTTCGCTGACATAGTACACCGGCCTCTGGACCGGCAGAGCGCGGCCCTCCTCTAGCCGTTCCACAATGATGACGGCGCTGACAACTTGCGTTGTCGCAGCCACATATAGGTAGAGAGGCTCACCGCCCCGCGGCGGCGTGAGGATGGGTGCGCGCGCGAGCGATGCCTTTAGCCCGTCGAGGGCTTTTTGGGCTTCAGGGGTCCATGAAAAGCGTTCGTGCTTTTTTAGGAGTCGGTACAAAGGCAGCCCCTTTTCAACCAGTCGGGAGATGAAGCGGCTAAGGGCTGCCAGGCAGCCCAGTACCCTTTGTACCCTCTTCAGATCCCGAATCGGCCCCATTCGCTCTAGGGCCGAGACTTTTTCGGGGTTGGGTTCGATGCCTCGCTGGGAGACGATGAAGCCCAACAGCATGCCTCGCGGCACCCCGAATACGCATTTTTCCGGATTCAACTTCACCCCGTTCGCCCGGAGGCAATCGAACGTGGTTTGCAAATCGTTAACCAGATCATTCGCCTTTCTGGTCTTAACAACGATATCGTCAACATATGCCTCAACGGTTCGCCCGATGTGGCTTCCGAAAACGTGTTGCATACATCTCTGGTATGTAGCTCCAGCATTTCGGAGGCCGAACGACATAGTGACGTAGCAAAACATGCCAAACGGGGTGATGAAAGAAGTCGCGAGCTGGTCGGACTCTTTCATCTTGATTTGATGATAACCGGAATAAGCATCAAGAAAGCATAGCAATTCACACCCAGCGGTGGAGTCTACTATTTGATCTATTCTAGGCAGAGGAAATGGAACCTTAGGGCATGCTTTATTTAAACCGGTATAGTCTACGCACATGCGCCATTTTCCATTTTTCTTTCTAACTAGAACAGGATTAGCAAGCCAGGTTGGGTGAAATACCTCTTTGACGAATCCGGCTTGCAGGAGTTTGTGCACCTCCTCCCCGATGGCGCGGCGCCTTTCTTCGTCGAACCGCCGCAGTCGCTGTACCACCGGCTTGGAATGTGGCTTGATGTCGAGGCTGTGCTCGGCGACCTCCCTCGGGATCCCCGGCATGTCCGAGGGTCTCCACGCGAAAATGTCGGCGTTGGCGCGGAGAAAGTCGACGAGCACTGCTTCCTATTTGGGGTCGAGGGTGGTGCTGACCCTCAACGCCTTGCCCTCGGGGGCAGCGGGGTCGAGGGGCACCGCCTTGGTGTGTTCCGCAGCCTCGAAGGTGCCCGTGTGCCTTTTGGTGGAGTCGATGGCCTCGTTCGCCATCTTCTCCAAATCCGCCACCAGGGTCTCGCTGTAGGCGAGCGCTTCCGCACCCTCGACGCACTCGACGTCGCACGTATAGGCGTGCTCGTACGACGATCCCACAGTGATGACGCCCTTTGGCCCTGTCATCTTCATCTTGAGGTAGGCGTAGTTGGGGACCGCCATGAACTTGGCGTAGCACGGTCGCCCGAAAATGGCGTGGTATGCTCCCGGGAACCCTACTACCTCAAAAGTGAGGATTTCCCTCCGAAAGTTGTCAGGGGTGCCGAAGCATACGGGCAAGTCGATCTGCCCGAGGGGCTGGACCCGCTTTCCCGGCGCGATGCCGTGGAAAGGTGCCTTGCTCGGCCTTAGCTGGTTTACGCCAATACCCATGAGCTCCAAGGTGTGGACGTAGAGGATGTTGAGGCTGCTGCCTCCGTCCATTAGTACCTTGGAGAACCGTGTGTTGCCGACGACGGGGTCGACGACAAGCGGATACCGCCCCGGGTTCGGGACGTAATCTGGGTGATCCTCGCGGCTGAAAGAGATGGTCTCTTCCGACCAGGCGAGGTAAGCCGGCGTTGCGGGGTGAACGGAGAAGACCTCTCGGCGTTCACGCTTCTGTTCCCGGGGCGTTGCGTTCGCCGCGGGCCCCCCTATGATGAAGAAGACGTTCTCCACATGAGGGAACTCGTCGTTGCCGCCATCGCCCGTATCCTTCTTCGGGCCATCCTCCTTCGCGGAGGTGCGCCTGAAGTAGCCCTTGATCATCCCACACTGTTTGAGGGTGTGGGTGACAGGGCCCTTGTGGTACGGGCATGGCTTTTTCAGCATCTCGTCGAACAGGCCTCCCCCCTGAGGGGGGCCTCGAGGGCCTTTGCGGCCTCGTTCGACCACGAGGGCGTCGTCAGAGTCTTCGCCCTGCCGCTGCTGCTGCGCGGCTTGCCGGGGCCCCTTGCCTTTACCGCCCCGTTTCTGCTTCTTCGTCTTGGCCTTGGGTTTGCTGCCCTCCGCGGGCAGCTCCTCCGCGCGCTTCCCCTTGGTCTTGCCGTCGAAGATCGCCCCGACAGCCTCCTCTCCAGAGGCGAAGTTGGTGGCGATGTCGAACAGAGCGTTGACACTGGTGGGATGGTTTCGCCCCAGCTCGCGCACCAGCTCTCGACAGGTCGTGCCTTCGAGGAAGGCGTGGATGATTTCGGAGTCACCCACGCTCGGGAGCTCGGTGCAGCGCTTGGAGAAACGGCGGATGAAGTCCCTCAGCGGTTCGCCGGCCGCCTGCCGGCACCCGCGCAGGTCCCAAGAGTTCCCAGGGCGTACGTATGTGCCCTGGAAATTACCCACGAACATCTTGACCAGGTCGTCCCAGTCGTGGATTTGGTTCGCGGGTAGGTGTTCGAGCCATGTCCGCGCCGAGTCCGCGAGATGGAGCGGAAGGTTGCGGATGATCATGGCATCGTCGGTGGCCCCGCCCAGCTGGCAGGCCAGGCGATAGTCGTTGAGCCACGTCTCGGGATTCGTCTCACCCGAATACTTGGTGATGGTGGTTGGCTGGCGAAAACGCGGCGGGATGGCGGCCGAACGGATCTTCCGGCTGAACACCGGGGTCCCCGGGGGTTCCGGCGTCGGGCTTCTGTCCTCCTCGCTGTCATAGCGACCTCCTCGTCGGGGGTGCCTGCTGCGGGGAGGCGCCGCGTCCTGCCTCTTCCTGTTCAGGATGTTGCGTGCGTCGCCATCGTCGACGGCGCCCCGCGTGTCTACAAGTCGGTCCTTCGCGGACCTCCTTGTTTCGCCACCGCCGGCCACGAGCGCCCTTCCGTCGTTCGTTGGACGGTGAGGCGTCCACGCGCCCCTGGGCGGGGTGTGGACGGATTGCTCCCTATCCCACCTGCCGCTTCCGGCCTTCGGACTGTCCTGGTGGCGCATGCGGGAGGCGGAGCTTTCCGCTTGTTGAACGGCCGCTTCTTCGACAAGGGCCTGCACCTAGCGCCGCATGCTGCGCGCCTCTGGCGTTGACGGTTCGGGCATGGCCCGGATCAGGGTCGCCGCAGCGATGAGCTTTTGGCTGGCTCGTGGCGGCCTGGGCGGGCCGGCGTCGTCGCCGTCACCCAGGATGGGCGCTTGAGCTATGCGCCCGGCGGCTCGTGCGTGTTCGCCCCGCCTGGGCTGTTGGGCTTCCAAGGCTGCGCGCAGTTCTTGTACCTGCTGGCGCTCCTGTTGGAGCTTGGCTTCCAGCTCTTGTACTTGCGCGAGCTGCGCTTGTGTGAGAGCGGCCTCGTTCGCCGGCTCGGCGGGTGCCGGTTGCGGTTCGTCGCGTCCGGCTTCGTCGTGCGTCTCTTCGTCCTCTCCCACGGACTCTACTTCGCCGTCGAGGAAGAAGCATTCCCGCGAGGGGTCGTATTCCCCGTCGCTGGAGTCGTCAGAGCAGGTGAGGCAGAAGTCCGCAACGGCCTGGAAGGTGATGAGGCTTTGGCGGTTGCGCAACTCGGTGTAATCCAGATCCGGGTGTTCCTGGCCGCGCACCTCTTCTTCGTCCGCTGACTCGTAGTGGAGCCCACCGGGCGAAGAAGTGCCAAGGTCGCGGATTGGGGCCCGCCGATGTCTTGGCGGGTTTCCACGCGCGCCCAGGATGGGGCTGATCGCCGTGGAGTGGCTTGCGGCCACGTTGCTCATCCCGAACGGGAGGCACGCTAGCCTGGCCACATTTTCCCGGTGCGTTCCCTCCGCGAGAACTGCCGGTGGGAGTCCGCCCCCCTGCAATGTGGCCGCGGGCTGAAGCAGCAGGTGGGCGTCACAATCGGGGAGGACAACGCGCGGAGCGACGCGCTGCTCCGTATTAATCTGAAGCTCGCGAAGCCTCCGCCGTCGCCTGAGCTGGACTATCGTCGGCGATGTCGGGGTGTCGGGCGTCACGCTGGGTGGCCTGGAGGCGAGCCGCATGAGGAGGCCCTCACCAGTCGCTTCGAACTCCAGGCTCCCAAACGTGATCCGGTATCCGCGCGGAAGCGGACCGGGGGACCCCGTGGCGGATCGAGGTGGCATGGTCTCGTCGCGACTTGCCGTCAAGGGAACTTGTCGGGGGTGATCGATCACAGCGCGCCCCCCTACCTGGCGCGCCACTGTCGGTGCCGGAATTGGTCGGCCAATCCCCGGCGCCTAAACAGAATGCGCTGTGTCCCGTCCCTTGACGGTCGATGCAAGGACTTAGTACAATGAGGCGGTGTTTATACTGGTTCCGACCGTGGGGGTCGTACGTCCAACAGAATGCGCTCAAGGGCGTTGTACTATCTTGCACCGGAGTGCTTGCAGAGGGGGGCTACAAGCAAGGCGGGAGAGGAGATTTCTCCAAGTCCCTGAGAGCGAGTGTTGGGATGTAGTCGAATTTTTTTGTCTCGTGTGTCCTCCTCTCCCCTTTTATAGACCAAGGAGAGAAAGGAGGGGGAGGCGTTTACAAGTACGTGCGTGAGGTGTGCCACAGGGGGGTGTACTGGAGAGCATGGCGTCGGGCCTGCCATCGTCCTTGACTCAGGCGGGGGATTTATGGCGAGCCCCGGCTTCTGCGGGTGTCGTGGCCGTCCCTATGCTTGTCCTGGAGCGGTTTCGAGGGGCGTCGTGGCCGTAATCGGTGTCCTGCTTCCCGCCGCTGATGACTTCGAGGGCGGGGTAGGTAAAGAAGGACCGTAGTTAGTGGCGCAGCAGCCAGCATGGTGGTCGCCGTCACCCGCAGAGAGTTGGCGGCACAGGGGCCGGCATGGCGCTTGCAGTCAACCACAGTGCGCGGTTTACCCGGCTCGCCAGGGGATGGCCGAGAGTTGGTGGATTAGACCTGGCACTCGTCGCTGCTAGACTGCGTTTGACCAGAGCCTGCACTTGGTCGTCGCCCAGACATTTGTTCGAGGGTCCTCCATGCCCATTCGAGGGCTCCCCACCGGGGGGAAGGACGGGAGCGGGTAGAATAGTGGCTTGGAATGACGCCCGCCAGTCAGCACAGGACCTCGCGCAGTTCCGCGTGCGCCCGCACAGTGTTGGAGAGGACGCTGAATGACCGGAGCAGGTGGAGTAGGTGGAACAGTGGGCACTGTTGATGTCTGGCGCGGTATGGGGGAAGATTGCCTTTTGACTTCGGCGCTTGGCTGGTGGGGCGGGCATTAATCGCCTTTGTCGGGTGGCGCGCCGGAGTGTATCGAGCGGAGGCTGCCTTGCCCGCTCGAGGGGGTTCGCTACCCCCGAGCGAGGCGGAGCTTGTTTCGCCTGCTCGAGGGGGCTCGCGGCCCTCGAGCGAGGCGGAGTTCGTTTCGCCCGCTCGAGGGGGTTCGCTACCCTCGAGCGAGGCGGAGTTCGTTTCGCCCGCTCGAGGGGGTTCGCTACCCTCGAGCGAGGCGGAGTTTGAGTGATGACGCGGTTCTTTCGTGGTTAGTGCGTTTTTATGTTTCCATCAGGGTGATTACCCCGATGGTTGGGGGACCCCCTGGGTCTGTCCCCGACAATAAAGATGGAAGAGAAGAGATTTGTGCCAACAATGACGTGAATAACAGTTTGAGTTGCTATGTAATAAAAAACGAGGAAAAGAGGGCAACTACATTCAGTAAACTCAAGCAACAAAGATGTCCGGCAACTGACAATTCTTGCCCGTTCAGAGCAGTCAACTCAACATTATTCTTTTTTCTAAATTATAAGGATGTGTTTCCTACTCATCCATAAGTGGGTAGTAAATTAGTTGTGTGTCTCTTTTAAAAAGAAAATTGCTGAATTTTGGGGAGATACAGGCATGCTAAAGTTAATTTCGAAAGAATATCGAACATCAACCAAAATTATATGTGTTTTGTATTCAATTTTAGAGTTAAGATTGACTCTTTTGTGAGGGGAAGAGATGTTTCGCCCTACACTATTATTCGGTTTAATTTCACCATGGTGTGGGGAAATATAAAACCAAAAAGAAAATGAGCAGCACAAGTGATGATAGGTGTATTAGTTCTGATTATTTTTGTGTTGCCATAACGAAGCTCTACAAAATGTTAAACATAAAGAATAATTTATCATCATATATAAAACTCCGTGACATAAATTTATACTAGAAGACAAAACAAAGTTATAATATTGTTAGCATAAAAACTACGTACCTATGTTGTTTACTTTCTAACTATACCGACCAACGAGCTCGTGCGGAGTTCCGCCGTTGTTGCCGTCGCGCACCGTCGTAGGCCCGTCGCTGCTAGGGGATAGACCCATAGATAGACTCTTCATGTCGAGGCGATTCCGCCAGACCATATCCCGTCGCCGGAGACCTCGCCGCCGGCGAGATCAAGCCGGCCGTCCGCCGCCGGGATTAGTTCAAGGCCGGAGGGCTTATTTGCAAGGTTTTAGAAATGTTCATGGTGTTTTCTGTAAAATTGTCTGTAAAACCACCCAAGAAAACAACCAGATGGGTTATGTGCACCGGTTTAGGGACCTGGTTACCCGATTTTATACGTTGGGGGTGAAGTGTTCCAGGCTCAATAGTTGGAGGGTTACGTAAACTTCTTCCAAATATATAGTAATTAATAATGTATGTAGTAAATCAACAAAAAAATAGATGCAAACAAATTGAAGACATGCATAGTAGGAAAACTTCATTTATTACATATATTACACACCACTACATTAACTAAATATTCGCTTCGCTCGCCATTATCGATAAACCACTCCGAAACCTTCTGACGGACGACCATCAGCATTTGAGGCTATGGTTACGGTGGGCAGACAGGTTTGCATGCGGGGCAGGCAGCCTGACAAGCAACCCTGGTGGGAAAGCAAAGCTTATTTTTGTTATCGCAGCAATAGCAATCGGTCTTCCCACATATGTACTTAACACAGAATTTAATGCTGATCTTGGTCTCAGCTACCGATGTGTTTCCCATCACAAAATCATTTGAATTTGTATTGGTGGAACTATTTCTGTAGGTTCTTGTGTCTCCAACTTCAGAGAGTGCAGGACTACCTATTGGAATAATTTTTTTTTCATTAGTATAGTACGTAGATAACGCGCGCACACATATATAAAAGTTGACTAGAAGACAAGATTGGTGATGAATACTTACAAGGCAATGGTAGGCACCCGAAAAGAACAAAGGGCAAGATTAGCATCACACACACTAGGTTGCCGTTGCTGCTCCTCATGTTGTATACGAGTATATTTTAAGAATTCTTGAGCTGACCTAACCTTATGTTGGAAGGGTTATAGGACTTAGAAAAAAAGAATGTGGTTTGAAGTCCCATGGTATCCAAGCACATTGATTTATATACAGGGGTAAGTTACTCTCCATGTGACATCTTGGTTAATTAATATGTATTCAATGCGTAAATAAATTGGATGATATATTGCATTTCTAAGTTTAAGCAATTATGCAATTCTGAAGGCATTCCTAGTTTTCTAATGACAACAGTGACCGAGCTAGCTAGGTAGGGGCTGGCAGAGGCAATGCACCCGTCTAACCATTGGTAGGAGTATAATTTAATTGTATTTCTCTCAAGTTAAGGAATTAAGAAATTTTATAGCATTCCCAGTTTTCTAATAAGAATAGTTGGTACTAACTAACCTTTGCGAAATGTTGTGAGATATAATTTGAATCCATTACTCTGTAGCTATAGCTAGTGGCACATAGAACAAGGAAGCAATTAATCATTTAATCGTTGCCCTCGAAGACTATTTTAGGATGATATTGGCTTACATCTTTGCATATCCTGCCGATCAATATTAGTCATTTTTTAAGATTATCAATATTAGTGATATGGTAATGTGTTTTGCAGAACCATGTAGCAGATTGTTAAGGCCGGCACCAGGGCCCCACACATTTTGGCCCACTTCAACATGAGGATTGTTGCCTGCTTCAAACTTTGCCATACCTATGCTGCAAATCCTGGAAATAGTTGAAAATGCAAATATGGTTTGTCTCGAGGTGGTGGTTGGTATATGTCCTTTGGTTGGACATAATCGCAATGATGATAATGTTGTGGTGGATCATGTAGTTGTTGAGAACCTAAGCCAACAGTCAATCATTTCACGGGAAATTGCTAGGCCTACTAGTGAAACTCAACCTAATACGTCATCTCCTCTTCCTAGCTCCCCTCATTTTGATTTAGCGGTGGCTTCGGATGATTTTGGAAATGATAATTTTGAGCAAGAGGAAGAAAATATTGACGATGATGAAATATCATTAGGATATGAATATGATGATTTGGATGAAGTGGAAGTAGATGAAGTGTGTGAAGAGGAAGTGGAAGATGATGTGGAAATAGAAGAATTAGATGAAGGTGCATCACAACCTTCATCCGTGCAACATGATGACGACCAGTTTACATATACGGTAAGAGAGTTGTAGTTGCTTAAGGAAGTTCACGTTGAACTCCCTTCGGTGGCCAATTCTAGAGATATAAGCATGTGCCACAAAGCCATATGTGACTCCGATTTCATGGAATTGGGGGGTATTGTAGACATGGAGAACCCACAGATTCGCGAGGAAATGAAGTTTAGTACACTTGAAGAATTGCAGTTTTCTTGGCTGAATATGCGGTTAGGGTTTTAGGCCTTTCGCTGTTGTTCACTCCGACTAGAAGCTAAGATATGATGTTATGTGCAAGCAAGGATGCATGTGGTGTGTTTGGTGTGTAGACTAATAAGAGACAGCGGGCAATGGAGGATTACTAGAGTGGTGCAACCTCACACTTGTCGCTTGGCTAAACCGAAGCAAGATCATGCGTAGTGCACGGCAAGGTACCTTGGTCACCGGATCCTTAACATTATTCACACAGACAGCGACACGTTGGTGCCATCTCTTGTGGAATCCATTTTCGCCTTCAGTGGGTTTAGGGTGAAGTATTCCAAGGCTTGACGTGCAAAGCAACACGCTATGTCTGTGTTGTGGGGTGATTGGAAGGAGTCTATGCAAAGGTCCCACGTGTCCTCACTTCTATGGCTCACTTCAATCCCGACATTAGATGGTTCCCTTACTCTTTAGGGGTGATGCAGCCTGACAAGGGTATTTACAAGCATGTTCTTCACAGGGTATTCTGGTGCTTCCCGCAATGCTCCACTGCTTTTTAATATTGTCATCCTGTGATTCTTGTGGATGGCACATTCTTGACTAGGAAGTACAAGGGCACATTGATGATGGCAGTTGCAGTAGACCCTGAAAGGGTCCCACTTGCTTTTGCACTGGCCGAGGGGGAGAACGATGGTAGCTGGTGTTCATGGGTCTAGTTCGCCGGCACGTGTTGGGTCCATCACGACAAGTCTGTATGATATCTGATTGGCATCATGGCCTGCTCAAGTGTGCCGGTGATCACATGGATGGGTACCCACCACTTGTTCTTCGGTGGTGCATGAGGCGGCGTCGGCAAAAAAACAAAGAAGTTATAGAAAAGTTGAAAATATTGTGTTTGGTGCGAACGGTGTAGAAATTTGAGGAGAAACTTGAAGACCTAGTCAAAGATTTGAATGAGCCAGCAAAGGAATGGTTGAAAAATGAAATGGAGGACAAGGATAAATGGGCACTTGCTTTCGATGAGGGCGGCAAGCGATACAGAATTATGACCACTAACAATTCAGAAGCATTGAATAATATTTTCAAAGGAATCTATAGTAGACCCGTAGCCGGAATCGTAGAGTACTCGTTTCAAAAATGCAATGAGTACTTTGTGAATATGTGGCACAAGACGTGTGCTTTGCTTGATAATGGTAATAGACTTGGTACAATTGTAGCGGAAGAGCGTTCTGTTCATCAAATTGGCGAGCCATATGGGCCCGAAAGAATGGTGTATTCTATTAGAGGTGCTGGAGGCACAACAATTGGCGGGCGCCAGTAGCGCTCTCCGGCGTTACCTGGGCCCCACGGCGACACCGTGTGCTTTCTGGAATTCTGGCCGGCCTTTTTCCCAGGAACCATGAGCGGCCGCAGAGCGGGTCACAGTGACAAAAGTAGCTACTCCCTCCGTCCCTTATTAACTGTCGCCGTTGATTTCCGTGTCACGATTTAGATTCGATTTGTAGAAAATACGTGCAACATTTTAATCTCCGAATAAATTTATTAAAAAACTAGATTTAAATATCTATCTAATGATATTTATTACGTACCATAAATATTAATATATATGTTTTATATTCAATCAAAGTTGTTTTTCGGGAAGCGAAAACGACAGATAAAAAGGGACGGAAGGAGTATGTGGTACTCTGTAGTTGTTTACTTGGTCGTGCCAACAATCCATGACACGACGCCATAGCTGTCCGACTATTTGGAGGCACGGTCACGTAGCGGCGAGTCGAAGGCCATGGTGCGTGGAGACGACCGAACGCCACGACCTTGACGGGTACGACGGCTAGTCCACACCGGCGGAGCGTATCAGACGTGGTTGGAGAAGTAGACCGTGACGATGAGTAGGAAACTCTAGTAGAATCCACACCCCAGCAGTGCAGGCTGCGGACGGGGAGAGGGTCCTGAGGTTGTAGTTGATGGGCTTGATATCTCCACGGTGAAGGCGGGCAGGCGGGTGAGAAGGCCCCGCCTAGTCCGGATCCGCGGGGAGTACGAGCTTGTTTGGCTTGCGAAGTTCTGCTCGTCGCTTCTGGTCCTCGACCAACTTTCAGTTTCGTGTTGACATGCAATGTTGGGACCGCTTGGGGATTCAGCTTCCTTTGTGCTGGACTGCTGATCATCAGCCTGCAAACGGTGCGGCTCGGAGCGCTCCTAGTCGTGACCCGCCGCTCCTCCGATGCCGAAGCAGGTTTGGAGGTCGAGCCGGTCCATTGGCACACCTGCCCCGGCAGACCCGCGGGTAGCCGAGGGTCGACCCTTTCACGCGCGTAGCAGCGTGGTGACCAGGTGGCTCGTCCCGGCGGAGAGAAACAATACGCCACGACGCGACGCGCGAGAGTAGATGATGCAGCGTGAGGGTCAATTCGGGGTTCGCTTGGGGTCTAATGGGTCACGATCCTCTTGGTCCTCTTCGTTTTGGGATCGGACCGCTCCGCTCCATACGCTTATTTCAGGGGCGGATCGACTTCGCAAACGGATCGACTCGGACCCCTTACGGGCTGAGCTGATCATATCGGCTTTGGATGCAGCACCAACACAAGAGTTTCTGAGACAGTTGAGGGGATGGAAGCAAAGTATATATGCAGATCCATGCATCTTCCATCGCTGAACGGTGGAAGTGGCTAGCATAGCAGTGGCGCACGACACCGCATGACCGCATCATATGGCCCAGAGGTACAGCTCGAACAAGGGGTTTCCAAGACATCATTCGTGTTCGAGGGTATTGCCAAAAAGGCTCGGGGGGTGTCTTCATCGGCCAACGCTCCTCTACTGTGTCAATGTGACCTTCATCTATTCACTTAACTTCTAAGCAAAATTTGGACTCATTTTATTCTTCTAGTCTATTTTAGTTGGTCGAATTCACCCCTTAATGAGATTTATCTCTTTTTGTCTCTAAATGTGTATTAATTGAATTTGAGGTTCAAATTTTGACAGATGACTTATAACGTGATGCATATATTAGAAAAATACATTATAGTTTTTTACACAATTATTTTATGTGAAATTTCATATCCCTACAATCAATTTCATATTAAATGTTCCTAACCTATAAAAATAAGTATGAAAAATTCTTAATATATTTTTCTAACATAAGGCATCATATTCTATATCTCTTAGAAAATTTGAATTTAAAACTCATCTTCTACGTGAAGGAACAAAAAAGATAAATTTTATTAAGGTAGGTTGGACCGATGGAAATAGTTAGTGGGAGCGAATTGAGTCCAAATTCTATTGAAGGGTTAACTGGACAAATTGGATAGATAAAAGTAGTAAAAATAATTTTTTTCGTAAATCAAATAGCACCATCTAGCTTCATTGCCATTATCATATTTTCAAAATCAATTAGTTTGGAAGTATTAACCATGTCCGGCAACACATGTGGTTCCTGTTGTACATCAGTACCGTCAAAATTGTGCATTAGTACCCGCCTTAAAAAAAAGTTAGCCCATGTGCGGCCGCGAGGATTCAAACTCATGATCTTTAGCCTCACATGTTGCTTAATTACCATCCCACCTATGCATCACATTTGACTAAGTGAGAGATGATTTCCTTTTGAAGTTACCAGCCAGTACTAAAAGTGGCATTTTAGTTCCGGTACTAAATGTAGTGGACGAATATGCGTTTTTGTAGCAGTGTGCACCAATGCACCATGTGCATGTGATTTCAAAGTATGCAACAAACTGCATACTTTTTACAAATGTGAATATTGAACGTCTACCAAAATTAAATCTGAAAGAGCATACAGACTATAGTGTCATTTTCCTTGCAACGGCAAACACGTGAGAGGTGAGCGTGCATGGCGAACCCATTCGCAACACAGATATGACATACATAATACATTTTTGACAAGTGCCCTTATCTAGAACTATGACCTGCATCTGTGTTGATGACAAGTGTCCTTATCTAGAACTTTGACCTGCATCTGTGTTGAAGCGGGAGCAAGAGAAGAACGCAGAAGGACCAGCAAATACAGTGTGGGTGTGAACTGTGAAGGGACTTACAGTTATCTCTACAGCAAGCAAATTGATTGCTTAACAAGAAAGCATGGAGATCGGAGTATACAAAAGAGAAAAACATATATAGTTATGTACAGCGGCGACAGAAGAGATTATATGGTGATCAGACGCAGCTTATCTCATTGTTTGATTTTGGATTTAGAATTGATAAGGTAAAAAAGACATAAAAAAGGGGGAGTAGTTGTGCCCAATTTTTTGGTAGACCAATAAGCCTCATTTCAAACAAAGCAAAGATTAAGAAAGTTTACAGGATTATAATCGCATGAAGAAAGAAAATCCTAATGAGTCCTCTAGAAATCCTATGGAAGGCTTGTTTTCATTCACGCAGCTTCCTTAGTATTCAAAGTACTTCTTCTAGGCTTAGGATTCAAGGTACTGAAGCACTCTAATCATATTGTTTTGATTACCTGTTCCAACGTTTTAAAATCTAGTGTTAAAAAGGAGCTAGTAACCAGTGGAAAATTAGCTTAGTATGTAACAAATTCACTCTATAGATGTACGTATGGTTTCAAAATTATTCAAAAGCATACTCTAAAGCCATGTCTTAATCCACGTCAATTCATCAATGCAATCTCCTTTTTAAACTAGTACATCAACCTATGCTTAGAGTAGATGTTAGCAATCTTTAGGAAGATAAATATTTAAAAGGAATTGTGGCTAGCACCCTTTCTAGTGTGAAAAGGAGATGCAAGTGTTAGAGGTATGTGGACTATAGCTAATAATAAAAAAAGTGCTTATATTTGCTCTCTTATTTGTCCGTTATCTAACATGATCTCCATATAGATACCATGTAACTTTTATCCGCTTAATGATGAAATTTGATGACCATTACTCCATAGGCCTTTTCCACAAAAAAATCATATTTTTTGAAGCTAGAACAATGAAGAATAGCTCCAGCAGGAACCATTTCATTTAAAAAGTGGAACAATTTGTTTATGAACGTGGAACAATTTGCTTGTTCCATCTTCTCAAATAATAAATTATCCGAACATAGTCAAGTGGTATTATTTTGAAGATCTCGTAGTAGAAAAAATGACAGTGAAGTCAGAGGTTAATGTGGAATGTTAATATTGAAGTCAGTAAGTTCTGATTTCATACTTTTGTTGCACAAAATCCCATGTGATACTAGAAACATACCTATGAATTTGTATATATATTTGGTGTTTGGAAAATCTGGTGTATTCTCAACTGCATCATTATATAAAGAGATGAAAAATTCTGGAACAATTAGCTAGGAATTGATGGAGATCTGGCGGGCCAATCTTCCTTCAAAGATTAGAGTGTTTCTTTGGCAAATCTATAATGACAAGATTCAATCAGCAGAACAATTAGTGAAACGTAATTGGCCTGGAGACATTAATTGCAAACTTTGTGACCAAGTGGAATCAACTGATCACATTATCTTTCTATGCCTTGTTCCTCAATTCATCTGGTGTGTGTGTTTAGAGATTCTTTTTGGATTGCATCACATTCCAGATGGCGTGAGGAGCTTCCAGGAAGATGTTTTAAACAAGTTGAACAAAAAGAACAGAAAGCTTTTATTTTCTTATTAGGGTGTAGTGCTTGGAGTTTTTGGCTCATTAGAATGATTTTGTCTTTAATAATGTTGTTCTTTCATCTCATGTAATAGCCATGTATCCGCATTATGTCATATATGCAGAGATAGGTAGTGTTGTCCAAACCGGAGAACCGACAGCTGGTGGAGGAAATGATGGGGCACCTCATATATATCAAGGCTATCTGCGCTACAACATGATATCACCAAAGGGGAAGCAGGGGATCAAAATGGAACGCTTTGATGGAGCTCTTGTGTCTGTTGCTGGGCAAGTTTTAGAGGAGGGTAGACAGTTTGCTTCTTTTGTTTGCCTCTGGCTTTTGAGAGTCCATGAACCTGTCACCTGTAAGCTGGTAACCCCCAGCAAACCTATAATCCTTTCAAAATAAAGCAAGATGATCTTTGGTCTAAAACTAGAAACACACCAGCGAGCAGCAGAGAATAACTTCTCCACTTCTCTCATCACCTTGAATAAGCGGGCCGGCGTTTTCGCGTGGGTCTCTGAAACATTGTAGGGAATACGCCTATGCAGTATGCACAAGGACATGCCACTACACAGGAACACCATGTCCTGTGTAACAAAAAAAAATCATGCCACTACACAGCAGAGAATAACAAGAAGACTGAGAATGTGAAAGAGCTCCCCCTGACAAATTGAGTATTTTACCAAGTAATAAATAGACATTTCCACTATCCTACAGTAATGGACTGCTATAAATACATGTGTTTCAACTTCTGCCAGCGAGTCTTTGCTGATGCAGATGTTGGTTTGGGTTTCCCCGTTGCGACTGGAAGGTTGAAGCCTTCTCCTTGAGCTCTTGAAAGGCTCGCATCGTGTCACCATCAAAGCCGCCTGCAAACTGCAAAGAACAGTAGGGTTGAGCACAGTACACAAATTAGAAGAGTTGAGCATATTAGTAGATGAGCATGTGGGGTGGTTACCTGGTGTACTCTGAAGGCGAACCTCACTCCTTGAAGCATTAGCTCCTCTTCATCAGGGCCATCTTGTATGGCCTCAAGCTCCGAGGAAACCCTTCTCAGATACTTCATTGCTAGCTTCACTGATTGTAGTTTGATCTGCATAGTAAGACTCAGCTCATTATCGGAATGCCATTTTGTTCAAACAAGCAAGTTGTGTAAGCAGATAACCGTAAACAGACTTTCAAATTATCCACAAAAATAGGCTCACTAAGTGAAATTTGTAGTGTGAAAAATGATGCTCACGATATTACTAGCATACCAAAATAATTGCATTTCTGTTTAAGAGCTTTAAAGTTATCCAATCAATTGCATGTAGCACAAGCAACATGGTACTAGACATTTGTTTGCCAAAAATAATGGGTCATTATTAGAGTTCAATTCCCTAATAACATCAAAGCAAAGACAAGCGCACACAACTCATTTGTTTGTGATGAATTGCAATTCAGTTTAAGAGCTTTAAAGTTATCCAATCAATTGCATGTAGCACAGGCAACATGGTACTAGACATTTGTTTACCAAAAATAATGAGTCATTATTAGAGTTCAGTTCCCTACTAACATCAAAGCAAAGACAAGTGGACACAAGACTCGCATTAGGGTGATGCATGATCAAAATATCAGTAATCTCTAACCAACTTGATCATTAGCAGCTAGAGTGAGTTCGATGTCAGTCTAACTGCTAATACATCACCAAGCATCAAGTTGTCCTCTACCAGAAAGTTTGATGCCCTCACACTAGTTACAAAGTAGACCATTTCTGAAGACTTATGTGCTGAACAAGATAGCCACAAGCACAGTGGACCAAGCTTTTGTGTCTGTTTTCCATTTTCCAAGTCTATCAAGTCGGAATTAAAAAAATCTAAAGTTAGGCCTGAACAAAATTCAAGGGCCATGCTTCTGAACCAAAAGTTCCTAAAGGACCATAAGAAATAAAACGGATTCACGAGAACCTCTGGCTAACCCAGCATTTCACAGCACATCACAGCAGAGGAAAGACAGATTCATGAGAACCACTGCCTCACATGATCACATCACGTGCATTTCGTGGCATATCCCAGCAAGCAATGGAAGCTAGGGCCTTCCTATTAGTCCCCGAAACACCAAGTTGTCCAAAATTATTTTTGTTGGCACCACGAGTGTCTTATTTATGTTGTTTTGTCCCTGCCCTGTTCGTGTACAAGTGCAATGAAATACACCAAAACTATACATGTCTGTCTAACCATCTGGGGTATTTGAGCACAACAAGGAAGATTGAATAACAGTATTGTTCATTTAGGGAAAACAGTAAACTTGCAGTACCTGACTAACAATTCCAGTGTCCTGCATCCACTCCCACGGGATTTGGTACCCGCGATACCGACTCATCGCGCCATCCTGCACACGCACAAGGCTGTACACTCCATGCTCCAACCTGAAAATGACCATGGATGATGAGCATACCAGCAAGGAAAAGGAAACTGAATATCTATCGCTCAAATCAGAAGCTTACTTCTCGAAGAGAGCCTGCATCTTCTTGAGAGCAGAAGAGCAGGGCTGTCGAGGGTCATCACATAAGGACGATGCCTCCAACTCAATCTTCTTCAAATCACGGTACCCAAATCCAGCTTCCCGCAGCGCATCCGCCTTCCCCTCCGGCCAGTCAAAATGCTTCAGTACCGCCCTTTCGTCGACCTGCAATCCGGTGGCAGCACCCAATGAAACATTGGTTAGCTGGTCCCTGTCAAGCTGCACTCATGACGTGGACACCAAAAGGGTAGCTCACCAGGCGTGAGAGCTCGACGTCAAGCCACTTGACGAAGGTCACCACGTCCTCGATGTCTACAAACGCGGCATCCTGCACCTCCTTGATCAGGAACCGGATGAAGTCGCCCTGCCTCTCCACGTCCGATTTTATCTGCAAACACCGAAAACCATCAGCTCAGCAGCCATTCCCAATCACAAACCAAATAATCGAAACAACTTTCAGCACGTTGTAGGGCATTAACATAGCAAGCACGTTTGGATCTCAAAAAAAAAGCAAGCACGTTTGGATCTAAAAAGAAAAAAAGAAGCAAGCACGCTAGATTTTGAAAACTGTCTTCCATCAAGAGCTTGGCGCGAAGCAACGGTCAAGGGGGCTTGGCTCCAACGGCTAGCTGGGCCTCAAGGATACGGCCGCACAATGCCACACTTTTTTTATTCGAAAAGTGGTAACCCCCGTCTCAACTCATTTATTGCAGCCTTCTTTTAATCCATCGGTCTCAGCATTACCACAATGTTGGGGCCCCACGAATCAGTCTGACAAGGCCACTTTGGTATGATTCCAGCAGAGGATTGTCCTATTCCTATTCACCTCCCTCGTGTCTTCTACCTGCTCAGATAATGAATCATAAAACTCCAAACAGAAATGCAAGCAGGAATTCATGGATTTCTTGCATGAATTCGTGGAGGTTGGTGAACTCGAGGGCGATGAATAGGGGAAAAGGTGTTTGGTCGTTTCAACTGTATTTGGTGCTCGAATGGCCGTATGCGTGCACACACGCTCCAAAAGACGACTGCTTTCTGGTGCTCACCTTTTTCTAGTTCATGCAATAGCTACTTCAGAACCACTCATGCAGTTTGTTAAAGCATCTAGCTTTTGGGATTTTTTTCAACCCAAAAATGGCATGTCAAGGAGATGATATTGCGAAAGAAAAAGAAGGTGAATTCTATTGATCGAGCACTTACTGCAAGAAGATGAGCAGAGCGGTTCTCGATCTCGCCTATCATATCCCTCGCGGCGGCGGCGCCCCCACCGGCGCCTGCTTCACCGTCCCTCGCTCCGCCGTCCCTCGACCTCGAGTCTCGCCGCATTAGCGAGTGGTAAAACTCCACCACCTCTGGGACTCGCCTCACGCATGGGGCGGGCGCGGGTGTCGTCACCGAAGTTGCAGGGGAGGACGCTTTGGAGCTCCTCCTCGCCCCAGGTGGAGGTGGCGGCGGTGGAGCCGGAGGCCCCGCGCCTCCGCTGCCGCTGCTGCGGCTTGAGGTCGACGGTGACGAGCTCGCGCTGCGGCGTCCGCGTGTCGGCATTGACGGTGGCGGCGGCGGCGGTGGCGGCGGAGGTGGGGCAGGTATCGGCGGGAGCTTCGAGAGCTCCGGCACGCGGCTTCTCGACGCCGCGGTGTCTGAAGAGTAGGTCGGCGTCGATGGCGCGGACGAGGAGGAGCTGGATGAGGAGTTCGCCGGCGAGGCGCGCGACGAGCCGGAGAAGTAGGACCTGGACTTGTAAGGCGCCGGCATTGGCGGCGGTGGCGGAGGAGGAGGAGGCGCGGGGGGCGGAAGAACCGACAACCCGGGCACGACCTTGGCTGGCTTGGCCGAGTTGCTCCCCGCATTGGAGCGCTCGGAGTTATCCGACGACGCCGACGACGAGCAGTCATCGGGCTCGGCCGCCGCCTCCCGCCGCCGCTTCCCCACCTCCTCCAGCTCCTTCTCCATCTCAAGCACCCTCTGCTCGTGGCTCCGCGCGGCCGCCACGGCGGCGTCGAGCTCGGCGCGCAGGCGCGCGTTCTCGGCCTCGAGCCTGGACAGCGCGTCCCGGCACCGGCCGAGCTCGCTGCTCTTGGCGGCGAGCTCGGTCTCCAGGAACGGCACGATGGCGACGGTCTCCTTGAGGATCTTGTGCTCCAGCAGCTCGGTCCGCAGCCGCGACTCCCGCTCCTGGAGCTCCTCGACGAGGCGGACGAGCTCGCCGGGCTCCGGCGCCGGGGCGCGCGCCGGCTGCACCTGCGCGGACGCCCGCGGGAAGTAGCGCGAGAACGGGCCCGCCTTGGACCCCGACCCCGACGGCGCCGGCGAGCCGGAGGACCTCCGCCGCGGCGTCTCCGGCTGCCCCGTCCCCGCCGCCGCGGATCCAGGAAGCTGCAACGGCGCCGGCGCCTTGCGCGCGGACGAGGAGGAGGAGGTGGGCCTGGGCGTCGCCGGGCTCCGCTGGAAGCCCATGGCCGCCTTGACGCGGCCGGCCACCATGGCTGGCTGGACGCGGTGCTTGCTTTGCCGTGGAATACGAAATGGACGCCTAGGATTGCGCCACGGACATGGCCGTGCCGAGCGCTCGTGCTGGTCTCCTCTCGCTCTTGCTTGCACTCTCTCTCTCTCTCTATCCTCGCTCGTGCTGGAGTAGGCTTTTGGGTTGTGGGTTTTTAAAAGAGAGAGGAGGGGTGGGGCACAGCCTTCGAGGAACGGTCTTTGGCAGTTTGGCCTGGTCTGCTGGGAGTGAGACCGAAGCCGGAGTGATGAATGCTACGGCTACCGGTGTGATCTGTGGAGTGAGGTAAAATAATCGCCAGCTCATTGGGGATAGATGGGGTGGAATATGAACGTTGGGGCAAAGCTGGCGTGGCACTGGCCCGAGATGAGACGGGATCATCACCACGGTCCACGGCACCACCCAGAAACAATTCTCTGAAGGATCTGCTTTGCATGTTCTGAATCCAGAAACCTCTCTCTTTTGACCCGTTGCCTTTTCTCTTCACCACTTCTTTTTTATCAGCTTGGGATCGATCGAGTAGTTTACTGTCACCGCTTTAACCAATGTCTTTTCCTGTTGGTTCAGATGATTACATGTGTACTAGTGGTGGTTCGGAAATCTGAACGGGGAATGAATGCCCTTCCTCCCACGCATGAGGTTTGAAATGAGCCGAGCGTTCGCTCACAGGGCAAAGGCTAGCGCTCGCCTTGATTGACTCGTGTTCTTCGTTGTTTATCACTTGCGTGATACCATAGTTCGGTAGCGTGGCGGCCAAATTCGATCCTATGAACCTGGCCGGAACAGTGTGATGCGATTGTTCCGTAGAAACGATTCAATGCGTGCCGGCCCGGCCGCCCGTATGTGTCTTTTGTTTCATCATCGTAATTGCCACCGTGCATCAACACTGGCGCAGCTCTCCGATGGGGATCCCAGTGAGAGTGACGTGTTTAAATCACTCGTTTGGAAACTACTTCACCTGGGCCAAAGCGGGCGGGCGTCCGTATGCACCGTGGCGCGTACCGGAGCCGGAGCTGGACCACGAAGCAGGGGTCCGCGTCGTGGCGCTGTGGGCCCAACGGGTCAGCGGCCCAGCGCCCGGTGGCGCGTCACTGTAGCCGGTGCTGGGCCCGGCGCGCCCACGGGACTCTCTGCACCAGGTGCATGCCATGCCATGCATTGCACTGCGTTGCGTTGCATGCATTGGTGACAGGTACGGCGCTCCTACTGGGCGTGCCCCGGACGGCTGTTTCGAAATGTAAACCATGTACCACCCATCGATGCAGAGTTGGAGTCGCGGGCATGGCTCTGCACCGCAGGGCAGGGCAGGCGCTTCCATGAAGGCCAAGGAAAGATGGAAGCAGAGGAAGAACGCCGAGGAAATAAATGGGGGTAGGAGCTAAGCTACCATTCTACTAACCGTTACCGTTGCCAATCCCCACCCGGCCACCCCCGGGTTTGGGATTCCGGAGCGGCCGGCACGCTCTCCCCGCGCACATCTCACGTGATAGTTTCCCCGTCTGGTCCGTTGGAACTTGGCTTGGAGCGTTCAGGGTCAGATCAACACAAGGTTTTGGTGATGATGGTGCAATGCAGCCACGGGTTCAGGTTCAGTCATGTGAGGTGCGGTGCGCCGGTGCGGACAAGAAGATCTATCAGGTAGGAGTATCCAGGCTGATCGCGATTTCCCACATCTTACACTCGCCCCCCATCTTTAGCAGTGGTGGTTAAGGGGAATGATTAGAGGCGCCACGCACGTCGCGCCACGTCGTCACCTGTCGGGTCCCCCCACACCACCGCGCATGTCATCACTCGAGAGAGAAGATGATATGATGTGCTCTGGTCAGTGGTCGCTGGCCCGAGACTCCGGCCGGTTACTCGGCACCGCAGCAACAACTCCCCCAGAGCAATCGATGGAGATCACTGGTAAACCCAGTGGTTTCGGCGCAGAGATGAGTAGATGACATGAAAAATGAAGGCAACCCGCCACGCGACAAGCGGGTGTCGCGTCGTCTCGTCTCCCTCCTCCGGTCCTCCCGCCTCTGCTAACAAAGCTGACCTGCACTCACGCTCGGCTCGCAGCACTTGTTAGCTTGCGACAGAGCGCAGAGGCAGCTTCTGTCGGCGATTTGCAGCCAGGGGATTCAGGTTCAGGGCATCGACGGGCAGGCAGATCACGGGAACTGAAACTGTTGATTTGCTTTGCTCGTTCCGATCGCCCACGGCCACGGGATCGAGCAATTATCGGCCGCATTAGTAAGAGCGTTTTTGGTAGGGAGCGACGCTTAGTCCTAACGTTACCAAAGTGTCGGCGAATGGAATGGAAGGGAGTGGTGTCGAAGCAAAGGATCTCATGAGATCGGGAGCACTATCTAGCCTTGTCTTGATGCTGGAATTGGCAATGAGGGATGCGAGGCGACGGAATGCTGGTTGGTGAAGGTGATTAGTCCTGTCGTGCTCGTCACTTTAAGCAACCATCCATAAACTTAGCATCGCTGCACCTCAAATCAGCTCAAGAGGTCTCGAACTAGAGCGGCTCAGGCGGGCTAGCTAGAAAATATGCTCGACTCGAATACTGGGATAGCCCCCAATTCAGCCCTTCAACAGGCCCATCAAGGCCTTTAATGGAGCCCCTTAATTCTGAATATTGGGCTGAGCCGCCGTTCTAATTTGTTGGGCAGCGGGTCCCCTCTCTGCGTGTGCCCGCCGTTCTTTCTTTTTTTTTTTTTTCCTTCACGACGAGGAGGAATTGGAGCATTCCACGATGGAAGCGACACGACGGAAGTAAGGAAATTTGCTGATGTAAGCACATGTTGTCATAACTGCTGGATCAAATGTTTAGATTAAATTCTAATTATATTATTATTTTATTTACATTAATATCTTCAAAACCAAAACACACTTAACTACATTGAATAATATATTTTAAGCAAAATAGTCGAATTCGTCCTTGAACTATCACGGCTCAATTTCGTTCCTCAACAATAAAAACGTCCAATTTAGCCCCTGAACTATCTAAATTGGCTCAACTTTGTCCTTTCGCTGACGTGGAGCGCCATGTTGGCGAGCCACGTCACCGTCCATTAGGCTTTGGATGTAAATTACACTTTCTACCATAGAGATGTAAACCCAGGCAGCTTCTTTGGATGCAAAATGTGGAGTCTCAATATGACTATCAAATATTGGAAAACTGCAATTCTTTCTCTTGAAACACCATCATTGTCCTCATCATAGGATGCATCATAATCTGAATCAAAGTATGCAATGCCATCTCCGCCTTCGTTGGCTTGAGCAATACGTTTACATCACTTACTATAGGAACATCCAGAAGAATTGGGGTGTCTAATGGAATATCTCCTCTCGCGGCCGAGATAAACCGTATGTATTTATTTCTTATCTCCCTTACTTCATGATCTTTATCACTTGCAAATCCCGTGGCATCAAAATCATTTTCTGATTCTTCTTCCTCATTTTTTTCTTTTTACCCACCCCACGTACCTACAACCAAATAGTCTATAATAACCCTAGTAGCACGCGTGTGGCGCATAGGCCGCGCGTGGTCATATTTGCTAGTTGTTACAAAAGATGTAAAGGATACATTTTCACCCGCCTAAGCTAGGAACCACAAAACGAAGTGGGCTATCAGAACAGGGATGATTGGCCAGGAAACCAGAAGAGCGCAGGGCATCACCACCTCGTGGCCGTGTGCATGGAATTTAGTCCGGCACTTTCGTGGCACGATGAACGCGCGACCTGAAGCATCCGCGACGACCCACAAACTTAGGAATGCCCATAACTGATTTCCTAACCCCCGACGCGCCAGGCGTCCATGCAGTTTGCATTGCTCGGCCTCGGCACCACACATCGTGCTGTGGCGTGTGTATGCACCTCACCTGCTTGTTCCTCCTGCCCCAGCTGGGGCGTGCTGTTGCACGCGACGCATGTCCATCCCATCATGCGATCCCAGCACGATGCATGTCATGCCGTTGCCGTTTGTACTCCCTTCGTCACCGGAAGCAGACCCAAGCACGCAATGGCCATCCCGGTGTGCTACCACTGCGATCAGCCGCAGTGTCGTCGCTGTATAAAATCACATCGATCGAGCAAAGCAGCAGGCAAGAACTAGTCGCTGCAGCTGTCTGCCTGTCTCTCAGAAACCTTAGCGATCCTAGACGACGGACGAAACCAAAGTGCAAACGGCACGGCGCTGGACATGTCGCAGCACGGCGGGCTCGGGGGCACGGCCCAGCGGTGGCGCGAGCTCCACGGCGAGGGCGGCTGGGCGGGCCTCCTGGACCCGCTGGACCTCGACCTCCGCCGCACCGTCCTCCGCTACGGCGAGATGGCGCAGGCGACCTACGACGCCTTCAACCACGAGGCGCTGTCGCCGCACGCGGGCCTGTCCCGCTTCGCCAGGGCGCGCTTCTTCGACCGGGTGCGGCTGCCGGCCCACGCCGCCGCGTACCGGGTCACCAGGTTCCTGTACGCGACGTCGTCGGTGCCCGTGCCGGACGCCCTGATCCTGAGGTCCGCCGTGCCCCGGGCGGCGGGGGCGGGGGCGCGGCGCAGGGAGTCCAACTGGATCGGCTACGTCGCGGTGGCCACGGACGAGGGGAAGGCCGCGCTCGGGCGCCGGGACATCGTCGTCGCGTGGCGCGGCACGGTGCGGGCGCTCGAGTGGGTCGACGACCTCGAGTTCGCCATGGTGCCGCCGAGGGGCCTGCTCGGGGACCACGAAGGCTGCGACGCCATGGTGCACCGCGGGTGGCTCTCCATCTACACCTCCGCCGACCCCAAGTCCAGCCACAACCAAGTCAGCGCGAGAGATCAGGTCGCGATCGTCTCCCCGACGACACTGACACTACCGTCACTACACTCGATCCATCTGCAGCAGGACATTTTGTATCGTGCTCACGCGACGCGTGCGTTGATGGATATGTGCTTGCAGGTGTTGGGTGAGGTCCGGAGGCTGGTTGACACGTACAAGGACGAGGAGCTCAGCATCACCGTCACGGGGCACAGCCTCGGCGCGGCGCTCGCCACGCTGAGCGCGTTCGACATCGCCGCCAACGGCTACAACGTGGCGCCGGCCGCCGCGGCGATGGCCGCCTGCCCGGTCACGGCGTTCGCGTTCGCCAGCCCGCGCGTCGGCGGCTCGGGCTTCAAGAAGCGCTTCGACGCCGTCTCGGGGCTGCGCCTCCTCCGCGTCCGCAACGCCCGCGACGTCGTGCCCAGGTACCCGGCCGTGTTCTACCACGACGTCGGCGCCGAGCTGGCGATCGACACCGGGGAGTCCCCGTACCTGAGGCGCCCGGGGCACGAGCGCACCTGGCACAACCTGGAGGTGTACCTGCACGGCGTGGCGGGCGCGCGGGGCGGCGGAGGGGGGTTCGAGCTCGCGGTGGCGCGGGACGTGGCGCTGGTGAACAAGGCGTACGACGCGCTGCGGGACGAGCACGGGGTGCCGCCCGGGTGGTGGGTCCCGCACAACAGGGGCATGGTGACGGGCGCCGACGGGCGCTGGAGGCTGATGGACTGCGAGGAGGAAGATGATGACGACGAGTAGTGACTAGGGAGTAAAGCACCGACGCGCGCACAGAAAATTATCTGTCACGATGGGAGTATGGCGTTAACATCCTGATGAGCTCAGTTCTACTATGGGATTTCATGACAGAAAAAGTTGTAACCAGTAATAAGCTTATAGCTGATTTGTACCACAAATGACAAATAGAACAGACGATCACAGATTGGTGGATCACAGACGTCGCTGTTTCTCCGGCCGTCGACATCTACTCCCTCCGTCCCGTAAAGAATGCAATCCTCATTTTTTAAGAAGTCAAACCATTTCAAGTTTGACTGAATTTATATAAAAAGTTACTAACATTTATGATACAAAATAGGTATCATTAGATTAATCACAGATTATATTTTCATACTAAATT
Organism: Echinochloa phyllopogon; assembly: GCA_033239725.1. Classification (NCBI taxonomy): domain Eukaryota; kingdom Viridiplantae; phylum Streptophyta; class Magnoliopsida; order Poales; family Poaceae; genus Echinochloa; species Echinochloa phyllopogon. Next base: position 14,464,632 of record BTCW01000003.1, on the reverse strand, counting down.
GATTTGAAGACATAAATATTAGTACTATTTTGTATAAACTTGATCAAAGTTGAAATGGTTTGACTTCTCAGAAAGTGAGGATTCGCGACCGAGCGACATCCAGGCGGCGTGGACCGAATCTATTTACAGTTGGGCCATTGTTGGGCCTAGAAATGCACCCGCACCACGTACCTCGTGGCCCAGCAACGCCTCTCCCGTCGATCCAACCGCCAACCGGTGCGTGTTGCCCTGTGTTGCCTCGTCGCGAGAGCGGCCACGGCTTCGCCGGCGCCGGCGGGTCGGAATCTCCTGGAGCCGGAACCCTCATGGACAACACTTCGCGCGCTGCCTCCGCCACATTTGTATTCGTCGAGTTCTGGCGCCGAGCCGATGCCTGGAGGGGCTCGCCGCTCGCCGATGTTGACCGCGCGCGCGTCCATGGCTTCCGAAGCGTGGAATTGTTCGGTGGGTTTCCGGGAGGCGACGAAGCAACTCTAATGCGGAAGGGAGGAGGCAGAACCGCAGAACCCGAGCGCCCATGGGCCATGGCCAGTGCGCGCCCATGGCGTTCTGTAGTGCCGTTCGCGGCGCAGGAGCGATTCGCACCGTTCAGTCAGGGCCAATGGGCCATCGTTTGCCATCAATCTCAACCAACATGCCCGACTGCAGCCCGCAAAGCGGGAAACCTATATAGCTTCCGCAAGTTTTTTTTAGCTAGTTGGCTTCCAGTGGTTGAGATTGGTGCATAGGAGATGAGCGGACCAGATAATAGCAGAAGAAGCACGGGCTACAGCAAAAGAGGTGCACGTGGACAGCTGGAGGGACAGCTGGTGGAACGCGGTTTGCTGCATGCGGACGGAGATACGCGGTTTGCTGCATGCGGACAGATTCCATTTAGATTTTGATCTTTGATTTCATTTTTTTTCAAACTATAAGTCATTTTTCAAATCCGTTTGAACCGTGGTCTTAGTTAGAATTAATGCAACAAAACAAGCTCCAATTTGAATATATTTCATATTTTTTTATAGTTGTTTTTTAAATCAACATTTGCCGTGTACTAGTTCAACATTTATAATATACTATTTCAACATTGTTTAGAAAATATTGAACCAATGTTCTTGAAATGTTGAATTAGGTTGATAAAAATGTTAAATCTGGTATCACATAACTGTTGGAAGCTAATAAAGTTTTGTAAAAAAATATTCGAATACAGCTACATGTGCAACTTTGTTTCTAACGGAATAAAAAAATATGTTTCGGCCCACATGCTTCTTTTCCTTGGTGCGTCCGTTCTCTTCCTTACCCGCGCGCTTGGTGGGTTTTAATGGGCTTCTAAGCCACCTATCAAAAAAGTGAACGGAAGCTAGATATATAGGTGCCCCAGCCCGCAAAGGGACTGGACGACCGGAACGCGTTCTTCTGCCTCTCCGGTAGGCCGGAGCAATATGAATTTGGCATGCATGCACAATTGTGAACTGAAGTGAATTGGCGAATGGCGGAAAGCATCAGCCAAGAATTATTACACATGGCACTCAACCGGGATGGGGCTTACTGACTCGTGAATCCTGATCGACCTCCGGCCGGTAGGAAGAGGCTGGACACAATAAGCTACAAGTCCAAATGCATGATAATACAAGCAAGCCGTATTGTCACTCATTATTTATTGATTAAGGATACCAAAAGGCACACGCATATATCCGTGCACGATCGACCTCCAATTTTGATCAGATCTGCTGGAAGTCCTGGAGCGCCCAGCGGCCGTCGTCGCCCTTGGCCATGAACCTGTTCTTGGCGACCCACCAATCCGCGGGCACCGGGTACTTGTCCTTGAGCGCGTCCTCCCCCTTGTTCGCCAGCGCCACGTCGCGGTCCACCTCCAGCTTGAACCCGCCGGCGCTGCCCTGCTCCCCGGCCACGCCGTGCAGGTAGCACTCGAGGTTGTGCCGCGTCGGGATCGTCCCGGGCTGCCGCAGGTACGGCGACCGCCCCGTGTCGATGGGCAGCGGCACGGCCACGTCCACGTACCCGATCGGCGGGTACAGCGGCACCACGTCGCCGGCGTTCCTCACGTGCAGCGCCCTCAGGTCCGGGAACGAGGCGAAGGCGTCCTTGAAGTTGCCGTCCCCGACGTGCGGGCTCGCGAACACCAAGGCCGTCACGGGGCACGGCGGCTGGGAGGAGCCGGCGGGCGCGTTCACGCCGTTGGCGGCGAGGTCCACGGCGTTGAGGGTGGCGAGAGACGCGCCCAGGCTGTGCCCCGTGACGGTGATGCTGGTCACCTCGTCCTTGTACAGCGCCATCAGCCTGCTCACCTCCTCAAGAACCTGCACACATACAGTACACGTGCGTGTGATTCACCAAAAAGCTAGCTCTAGCATTTTATCAGTTCGGCAATTAGCTTGGCGTGTGGATATGAAACTGCTGCAATATGCGCATCCATATACGTTCTGCAATGCAAAGACAAGTGCCGCTGATGATAAAAGCGACGCTGGCTTATATTCGCATATTCAAGTAACTTAGCAATTAGCTAAAGAAATCTAGCTAGGGCAGCTATTTTCGATTTCATGCATCATATCCAACAACTATTCGATCTTGTATCACTTTCATAGTATGTATACTCTGTAGTTAACTTGAAGATCAGATATATACGCCGTGTTTCTTGGGGGTGGAAAAATATTTCCACCCCCTTTGACCAATAATTAATGGTATAAAATAAAGTCGGTTTACAAAACTACCTTCACAACATTGAACTATTTTGCGAGACCTATCTAACATGGCTTTTGACCGCATGATTAGAGGATGGTTACTGTAACATTATTGTAGCAAAACATGGATTAATTAGGCTCATTAGATTCGTCGCGTAAAGTTGCACTCATCCCAAAAAGAGTTTTGCAAGTAGACTTTATTTAGTACTCCATGCATACAAGATTCCCTTTGGAAATTTTTTTCCGGGTGGGAAAGAAACATGGCCATAGTTGAAGAAATGGGCAGCATTAGATTCGAGCTGATACTGTTGAGGTGGGTCCACCATGGACTACATAATCACATAACTTTGATAGTGAATATTATAAGTTCTCTTGGGTACATGTCATCAAGAGGTCCCATTTCCATCACTGATTTCTATTATCGTTAGTAGTAGTCTCAAATCAATTAATTCATATGTACAGTCGCACTACTTCCGTATAGATGATATTATTGAAAAGTTATAATAATGTTAACTAATAAAGTTAGCCGGCCATTACAGATTTCAACGACCAACAATATAAATTTGCAATCGGATAGAGAAAATAATTAAGGCTAGCCTGGTCTTGCCAAGTCAAGGTCTCGCCTATTAATTGATTTACTGGCAAATGGAGTATTTAGCTAGGGGAGTATAGTATACCAGCTCCCTGTCTGCCTCTTTCGTGCACGAATGGAGTTTTTTTTTTCTTTCTTTGCTTTGCGGAGTTAAATGGAACTTCCTGTATTGCTGACCTCCATCAATACGGCTCTTCAAGCATGCACTACGAGCTTACCCGCCAAAAAAAAAAACTACGAGCTAATCAAGTCGGTTGTTCAATTCAATGCAAGTTTAAAGCAAAGCTGTGGGTAGCAAGTGGCCGGGCCATACTGAATATTCATGCAATGTGAATGCTTTCGTGTGAGCTCATGTTTGCCTAAATTCTCCAACCATGAAATATTTTTTGGGGGCAACAACCATGAAATCTTTTTTTGGGGCAACAACCATGAAATCTAGGCCACGATCCACGAACAATGCTCGCTATGAAATGCTTTAGGTCCTGTTTGGAACCGAGGTTTTTTTTACGCAGGTTCTTTAGAAACTTAATTTTTTGCAGTAAACATTTCAGTTCCAAGCATGGCATCGTTTCGATTTCCTCCGGTCTTAGCTGGTAATAATCGTAGTTAAGAACTTGTAGATGAGGCTACTCCCAAAAAAAAACTTATAGATGAAGTGGAAATCTCTAGTGGTTACTTGCCTGATCTCTGGCGCTGGTCTGGTTGTACTTGGAGTCCGGGTTGCTGGACGTGTACACGGACAGGAATCCCCGGTGCACCAGGGCGGCCGGGTTCGCGGCCGCGGCGGAGCCCAGCACGGGCGCGGCGGACACCGGCGTGAAGTCGAAGTCGTTGACCCACTCGAGGCTCCTCATCGTCCCGCGCCACGCGACGAGGATGTCCCGCCTCCCCAGCGCCGCGACGCCCTCGTCGGTGGCCACGGCGACGTACCCCATCCAGTTGGACTCCCTGCTCCACGACTCCGGCAGCAGCTCCGGCAGCGGCAGGACCAGGAACGCCTCGGGCACGGGCAGCGCCGACGTGGCGTAGATGAACTTGGTGACGGCGTAGCTCCCCGCCGCGGCGGCGCCCGAGCTGGCCAGCAGGTCCGAGTAGCCGAACACGCACGCGCCGCAGTGCGGGGAGCGCTTCTCCTGGTTGAACCCGTCGTAGGTGGCCTGCGTGAGCTCGCCGTAGGCGATCAGGTTCGTGCGCAGGTCGATGTCGAGCGGGTCCAGCAGGCCGGCCCACGACCCCGCGCCCTGGAGCTCGCGCCACCTGTTGGCGATGCTTCCAAGCATCGGCGACGACGACGCCATGGCCGGCCGAGAACTTGTCACTTGCTGTTAATGAACTGTGGATGAAATCGATCGCGATCGATAGCTTTGGCTACGCGTACGTGCCTTTGGTTTGGCTACCACAACCAGCTTGCTAGCTAGCAGAGATCGAGTTTGGCTGGGGCTTGGGGCTACTTGTTGCCTAGCAGCTTCAGCTTGGGGTTGTATTTATATCGCGTCGATGAGATCGATGTGCATGGTTTTGTTGTAATGCGTCCGCTAGCTTGGCGTGCTAATCTGTTTTCTGATACGCGTCCAACTCAGGGTGCTATTTTATCCGGCCTGCTACCGGGAGCTGACCGGCGAGACAAGAAACTAGATGCTGCGCCAAACGACTGTTGAGAGATACTTGGCTTTGTAATAGTAAAATGTTGCGTCTCGACAAAATGATCTTTGGCTTGTAATAGGCTTGTAGCCTACTAATAGCCTACAGGCTCCCAGTAGGATCATGCTGGTCATGCGCTTTAGCCTGCTGCCTGATAGATGTGTAGTATGTACGTACGTTAGCCCGTCAGTTGTGTGCACGATCAGTTATGTATCATCCATCCCTCTACTGCCAATGTTCTCGTCCGTTTCAGTTTCGTAATAAACCTACTGCAGTTGCATTGGTTGATGCTACTAAGTGGTAACACTGTAACAGTACTACACGCTAGTAAGTAAGTATTAACAGTCACACGGCTGGTGAAAACTTAGGGTTCAGTACACTTGGCACGGTTAAAGTCTCCTCGGGCCTCGGCAGTACTACAACGCGGTGAAAACGATTCTTGCCGGTACACCAGCGAAATGAAGCCGCGTGTGATCGGTAAGTGACAAGCTCGACAGATGTGTGGCCAGAATTGTTCCTCCAGCACCAGAGCAACAGTGAAAGAAAGGTCCAGGCATCTGGCGCTTGACCTGCATATGCATACAGGGAACGAACATACAGGTGCATGTGTTACTTCATTGCGTGCAAGCCTTTAGTTGCTTGTCCCGACTCCTGTCGAAGATCTGACCATTATCCTGCTCCACAGTTTTTTTATTTCTTGAACGAAGTTTATGACGTTGTTGATTGGCACAGCAAAGATGGAAGTAGCCGAGTAGCTTTCAAACGTGTACCATGAGCCAATAAAATTAGAAGGAACCAACTAAGATTTAAGTAAGATTTACCTATGTTTGCCAATACCCCCTCCGTTTCAAAATGTAGGTCGTTTGACTTTTCAACCTTAAGTTTGACCGCTCGTCTTATTCAAAATTTTATGCAAATTATCAATTTTTTATGGTTGCTTGCTTTATTAATATAAAATCTTCAAAAATGTCTTAAATTTGACTATATTTTCACAAATTTTTTTAAATAAGACGAGCGGTCAAACTTGGGGTTAAAAAAGTCAAACGTCCTACATTTAGGAACGGAGGGAGTACATGATAGGCTAAAGTAATTGGTCAGAACGTCAAATAAAAAAAGACGATGGAGGTAGTATGCCCTAAATCTTCCTAGTTTACCATGTATTGCTTAGAAAATGCTTGATGGCTTAAATAACCGTATCACACATCTGCCGATGTGACGGGTAGCGTTGCACTGCTCTTGAATGGCTATTTAAATTAGGAGATAAATAATGTATACGTGCGGTAGAGATAAGACATGCTAGCATGTTACATAGACCGTCGCTTTGTTTCTCTAGGCTTTGTTACATAGAGACAATTGCTTTGTTCATGGTGCAGAAAACGTCTATAGTTTGCACCAAGCCAAACGGCCGTTCCTGTCCACTCAGGTGCTTCTTGTGCATAGCATAGCTGCAACTCTCGAGCATTCGGCCATCTCCATCGGCACCGCTGGGGTTTTTATACATTCCAATGTTAAAGCTCCAGTCAACTTGCCACCCAGTAGCCACTAGCCAGTACCTACCCAGCATGGATATAACAGTACCCAGCATGGATACGGAGTATAACAGAAAACAGTATCGCCTTGATCCACCCGTCCTCACGTCCAGGCTCTCCAACTTATCAGAAAACCACACATAGCCCATCAACAATCATGGCAGAGCTCGTTGCTTCGTGCCTTTGGAATTGCACTGAACCAGCAATGTTCGGCTCAACAGTGCAAGGTCACACGAAGACAGCAGATTCGTGTCTATCAGCCCTAATAATTGAATTCCAGAGTGGCAGCCAACCCAGGTACAAATGCAGTACCAGATTAACAGGCGGGATCGAGCAAGTGGCAAGTTTGTTTCCGTTTCCGTCACGACTCACCAAGCTATTGGCCGAGCACAAAAGGCACCGGCGACCGGTGCGATTGTTTCTGGTACAAGTTTTGTTCAGGTTGGCAACTAAGCCGCTGGATTTTTATTGTGGAGCACAACGCCTCAACTTCTCAGCAGAAGAGGGGCAAGAAAAGGCAGTCAAACAAAAATTTCAAGAGATCTCCTCAGGCGGGTATATGAATTGTTAGAATCCGCGCAAGCTGCCTAGTTCCCGTGGGCGAACTTGATACCCTTCTCAATGGAAGACTTGAGCTCGCCCTTGAGGTTTTCCAGCCCCTGCTTCTCAAAGTCGGAGAGCTCGCCCAGACCAAGCACTTCCTCCACTCCATTCTTGCCGAGCCGTACCTGTAGCATGAAAGGAAATGGTGTTAAAACTCCCCTCGCCAGCATATGAAGACCATCCCTTCACAGAAAATCAACAAAATTGAGTGCAATAATACACTAGAAAGAATCCATCTAACTAGTATATATTGGTAAGGCATTGGCATATGAAGAACACATTATTTTAATGAGCCAAAATGAAAATGCCCTCTTGCAGCTGCAAGACAGGAAACAATATGACCAACATGTCACACTGATTCTCAAAAGAAAAAGAAAAACACCAAATGGCGATGGTTCACAAGTTCAATACTCCTGTCCATTTAATCCCATAAGACACGCAAGGACCATCGATAAGAATAACAATTTTATAAACTTAAAAAACAACAAAAATTAAAATTAATTCTGTCAACACCTCTGACCACACAAATAATTCAGGGCACATAACCTATGATTTGGATCCTTGCTTCCAAAGTAAATAAACAGATTGAGTTACATAAAAACTAAGTGTGAATCAAATTACACCATGGTAATTTAAATGTTGGTAACCGGTGTAAGCCTTAAAAGAAAGGGGGATCATATGATAAAACATAACTGCACTTTTACATATTTATGCACTACTAGATAAGTACCTTGGAGGCAAAGAACGGCAACTCTGTCACAGTTGATTGCACAAAAGAGCACTCTACAATGTCGGGAACTCCATTCAGACCCTTCAAGCATGCATCTGCAAAAACAGCACCAGCATATCTGCGCACAGAAAAAAAAACATATTAGTAAAACAAACTGCAGAAGAGGTTGACCTGAGATAAGCATAAATCTAACATGACTACGATATGATGATTCATAAAACAGAACATCACATGCAGACAAGCTAAGGTAAAGTCACATGGAAATTCCAGACACAGGGGTGTTGGGATGAGAGCAATTACTCTGTGAAACTAATGAAATTGGTTACAAATCCCGCCTGCCAAAACAGGCTCTAGCACATATGGCACTAAATTAGTTGGAAAATAAGATAAACAGTATTGTACAGATGCTCATGGACAAGTGGGCCCTTCTTTTGGCAAGAAGCTTGATGCCAAATAGTAGCAATATCTTGATGCTCACATAAATGCAATAACAGAAGTTCACAAAGTAGAATGTCCACATTTTTTCTAAAAGAATAATGTCTAGATAAAACTCCAAATACCAAAATAGAAGCAGGTGTGGTACAAGCAATGTCTCTTATATTCACAGGCTTATTTCAATTATACATGTATATTGAAAGACAAGATATACAATCAAATGAATACATGAACAAACATGATACATCTGTAACAATATAGATTTAATAGCATCGCGGTCACATGTGTGTGCAGGAGATTGTATGTGGAATGATGCAGCAGCTAGCTTGTGTCACAGGCAGTTCTAAGAAAATTCAAGCATCTGCTGATAGACTAGTTGCAAGGATAGGAGGCAGTAGATCATAAAATTCCATAAAGATCACAAACAGACAGGATATGCTAGTTACAGGTTCTATAGTGCAACTGATAGACATGCTTACAAAGATCCATATGATTTATAGACTTACGCCATGGACAACGTTGCCGACCCCTTTCCAGCCTTTGCTTCAACAACCTCCGTCCCACCATCTTGTGTCCTCTTGGTGAGGGCCACAATGTCTTCTTGGGACAATGAATTGCTTGCCGGAGTAGCCTGCACGAAACAGACATTTTGATTGAGTTGAAGTTTATGTTTTACTAGCTTTAGATACACCTAGCGTGACAATTGAAATGACTATCGCTTGCAGAGCATTTAAGTACAACACTGGATTATGTAATGTAAACCCCTAACCCAAGATAGCTTTAAGTGTCCATCTGTGCAACTGACAAATTGACATTATTGAACAAGTTTAGGCAAACATACTCGGTTGACTCTTGTCCACAAAATACAACCTTATTGCTAATCAGATTGCATGTTTTGTCAACAATATTCATGCAATCGCACTACTTGATCATTGCAGCCTTGCGGGCATCCTCATACTATAACAGCAATTGTTACTTTTGTCACTGGTTATATCTATTCTAACTGGGTAAATTTTGGATATCATTGTTTCACTGAAGGAAACAGCAATTGCGGATACAATACCTACCTGTGAGAACAGTGGCAGAATAGTAATACCAGCATGGCCTCCGACAACAGGAACATTCACATCTGCAAAAGTCACAGCAAGTAGCAACAACTCACATTGAGAGAAACGCAAATTAAATCTGGCAACCATATCTCAATGTCCCTAGCAATTGTCAAGCAAAACAAAGTCTTATTACCAGTAACTGGCACGCCTGCCTTTCCAGCATAAAAAGTTTTAGCACGAACAACGTCAAGAGTGGTCACACCAAACAGCTTCTTCTCATCATAAGTACCAGCCTTCTTGAAAACCTCCGCTGCAATTGGGACAGTGGAGTTGACAGGGTTGCTGATCATATTGACAACGGCCTAAACAAGCACATAATCAACAAGCAAATGATCAGTGTGATAGCACAAACTAAACAAGAATAAGATGGAAATGTTTACTTGAAGACTCAGATTAGACATATACAATTACAAGCATGCATGGATCACTCAAATATCATCTAACATATTATAATACACAGTAAATTGATCATATGGAAAGCATAGGAATGTTAGCACATCAATATTCTAGTGCATGTGAACAAGAAATAGCATTGAGTCGGTCAACTAGCACGTGTAATTATGTATGTTTTGGGCAAACAGTGTTGCCATCAACTAGGTAGGTGCACCACTCTACTGCACCAGGACAGAACGGAACACTAGATCTGCGCCAAATCCTATTCCAATTTCCAATTGCAGAAGTAGAGCGCCGAATCTAGCAAGCAAATCTATATGCCTAAACTGCAGATCTACAGTGGCAAGGGCGTCTTACGTTGGGGCAGTGCTTGGCGATGGCGGTGCAGAGGCCCTTAACGATGCCGGCGTTGATGTTGAAGAGGTCATCCCTGGTCATCCCGGGCTTCCTGGGCACCCCGGCGGGGATGATCACGACGTCGGATCCCTCCAGCGCCTCCCCGAGCTTGTCATCACCCATCAACCCCTTCACCTGCAGAACCCGACACCAATCAGCTCGGATCCAGCAGAACCCGTGGAGCGCGTCGAGAGAGCAGGGTAGCTGGGGCGTACCAGGGCCGGGGAGTTGATGTGGGACACATCGGCGGCGACGCCGGGGGTTCCCGCGATATCGTAGAGCGAGAGGGAGGAGACGAGCGGGTTGAGCTTCATGAGGAGCGAGAGCGGCTGCCCGATGCCGCCCGCTGCGCCCAGGATGGCCACCTTCCGCTCCGGGTTGGCCGAGGAGGCGTAGCCGCGGCGGCTGCGGCGGAGGAGCTCGGACGTGGATTTCAGCAGAGACGGCCTCATCGCGGCGACGGGGTTGAGCTCACTCGGGCTGTGGAGTGTGACTAGAGGGGGAGCGGAGGCGTGTGGCGGCGGCGGCGGCGGGTAGTGCTTTAATAGAGGGCCGAGGGGAGGGGATGGGAGGAGAAAGGATCCAAATGGGGGTGGATGGGATCTAAAGGGAAGTTGTCGGTGCTGGCGGTGGGAGAGAGAAAAGGCAAAGGATTTTGGGCCTTTTGGCGTCTCGGCGTCTCCGCCCGTTCGCCGAGGTGATATTTTTTTGTTCTGCTGGCCTGCTGGGTCTGGGGGTGTTTTGGATAACTTTTAGTCTCATGACTAAAATTAGTCGGCTGGAAAATTTTAGTTACCTCCCTGCTTGGATATCTAGACTAAAGTGAGATTTAAGAACATTAAATTTCAGATTTTCTCTCTTTCCTCTCTCTTCTCTCTCTTTTTAGTCACCTTTTAGTTGGGTCTTCCCTACTAAAGACTAAACTAATTTTAGTCACCTTTTAGTCTCACCTTTTAAGAATTTAGTCTCTCAAAGTGACTAAAATTAGTCAAAGTTTTATCTGGCTGGCCGAGGCTGAAGGGTCACTTGTGCACTGAAGTGCACAACGAGTGCGCGAGCACGACGGCGCGACGCGGCGCTTAACGACTTGCACCAGCAGGACAGCCTTTTTGCTCTGCCTGCTCAACGACAGCGGTCATATTACTTTGGCGGTGTTTAGTCACTAAAAAAGTGAAAGTGAAGTTGGGTGAAAATGTCACATCGAACATTGTAGCGCATTGTAGCACTTTTCGTTTGTTTGTGGTAATCATTGTCCTATCATGATCTAACTAGGCTCAAAAGATTCGTCTCGTCGTGTACATCAAAACCATACATTTAGTTTTTTTATTTACCTACATTTAATGCTCAATGCATGAGGAGAGAGATTTGATGTAATAGTGAATAGTGAAGTTTAGAGAGAAAAAATTTGGGGGAAGTTTTGAAAGTGAACACCGCCTTTCAGAAAAGCGGTCATATTACCCTTTGACCTTGGTTTTGTGCTTAGCATGCTGATGGACCCAGCCATTCTTTTTTTAAAAAGTTTTGAAGGCTTTCATTCGTCACTGATCAGGATTACAATCAGCCTCCCGCAAACTAAGGATGAATGACAGGGTCTTACTTTGCCACACCACCGTCTCTACCGATCCTTTAGTAGCCATGGGTCTTATTTTGCCAGATCGTGATGGACCCACCCATTCTGGTTGATTGCGAGACACCCTTGTTTTCCATTCAGCAACCTGGAAACGCTGGAGCCAGAGTGGCACATGGTACCTAAAAATGGATCAGTTTCAGGTCTAGCCCTTTAGTCCCTAAATTCCACCCCAAATTGTACTATGTAAAAAATGACACATGCATAAAATACTAAATATAGATGAAATCAAAAACTAGTTTTGTTGTACTTTACAAGACGAACATTTTAAGCCTAATTAATCAATGTTTAGACAATTATTCACAAATACAAACGAAATGCTACCCTACAGCATTTATATCAAAATATAAAGTTTGGGTGTCCAAACCCCATCAAAACAAGGTCTACCTCAGATGAAGCCTACGAATAGTTTAGTCAATTGAGCCAAAAAACTTTTGAAAGAATAATTAGCTCGAAAATGGATACAATGTTTAAACATGTTACCCAGAAACCACGAGCAAGCAAACCAACCAGTTCAAGAACCTAGTGTAAACAAATATCAGAGTGAACACTGGGATCAAACGAAATCGTCTGTCCCCGCAGTCAAAATATCCCACCCCATTCCCTCAGATTAGACATGCATCGAATAGGTAGACTACAGCCAGGACACGAGATATACTGCCTCTTTTATATGATACAGCAGGTAATAGATAATAGAGGCAGTTTAAAGCAACTGCCCCAAACAACGTTTGCCATCAACAACCAGAGTTACAATGCAATGTATAAAGGAACCAGCAAATTCATGGCAACAGGTCCATCGATGTCCACACATTCAAAAGTTGCAAAACGGAGACGAGAAAAATCCAGATTCAGACAAGCTAACTCTAGAGAGAGTTCACCCTAAAACAAACTCTTATGCAACGCCCAACTCCGTCTGCTCAAGTCCGAGACTCGTGATCCACTCTACTCGATCAGATCGTCATCGTCATCAGGAAGAGGCTGTGCGGCAGCGGCAGCAAGCTCAGCTTCATGCCTACGAGCAAAATTGAGAAGTGAATCAGTTCTTGCAACACTTTGAATTGAGGTGGCAGATTAAAGGCAAAGGATAAAGGAACATGAAAAATGAAAAAGTAGACAAGAACAAAGGTAACACTCACTGTTGCTGCATAGCCATGTCGATGGTAACTTCCGGAGGCTTAAGAGCAACGGCTTCAACAAAGTGAAGGTTTGGATCACTAATAACACCAAAACGATCAACAACAATTAATATTTTAGCAGTAATTAGCGGTGAGTTCAAGATGCAAGGAACTTTGGTTAGCTAATTACCCAGCCAGCTTCCTTGCAAGGTAAAGGAAAGGCTTCTCAAAGTTGTAATTGCTCTTAGCAGAAATTTCATAGTACTGCAGATTCTTCTTCCTGTGGAAGGTGACCTGCTTGGCCTTGACCTGCCTGTTCTTCACATCAACCTTGTTACCGCAAAGGACAATGGGGATGTTTTCACACACCCTGCATGAATTCATAATTTAACATAAGAATCTACAAACAAAAATCAACCTCTAGTACAAGTCATATGGCACAGAAAGAATAAAACCATACCTGCACAGGTCCCTATGCCATGTAGGAACATTCTTGTAAGTCAGCCTTGAGGTGACATCAAACATAATAATTGCACACTGGCCATGGATACTGCATGGAAACAGAAAATCAGCAGCAGTTACAGATGTAATGGAGAACGGTTTAGTTTTTATTATCAAAATCAGGATGGAAATTTGATTATTCAGATCAGTACGATTCAGTTCATACATATAAAATCGAGCAGAAACTTCATCACATTTACTAAAACGTTTATCAGAAAAATGACTTACTAGTATCCATCCCTGAGACCACCGAACTTCTCTTGGCCAGCAGTATCCCAGCAATAGAATCGGATCTTACCACAGTTAGTGGTAAAATCCAGTGGATGAACTTCCACACCAATGGTTGCTGAAACAAGATAATGCATTAGAAGTTGCAAGTATAATTAACATCAAGCAGATCAAAGAAAACCCAAGTCCACATGACACTCACGTTCATATTTCTTCTCAAACTCGCCAGTGAGATGCCTCTTCACAAATGTGGTTTTACCTGCAGGGAAAATAAATAACAAGTATTACAACCTAATATGACTGACAGAAGGTACTGGGAAACAATAGGTACAAGGTACAGAACAAATAGTAAGCATCTAAAACTTAGTGAGGTCAATATCAACAATAGACCTATAAACTATCAAATGCATAATGTTACAAACAAAAACAAAATGATAAATGGCATCCTAACCTATGTCAATACTTCTTAGATCTTAGGGTCATGCCATTTATGATCAAGAGCAAATTAGTTAGGCATCAACAATATTTCAAGTGTGTGTGCATTCCAAATATTAGAATCAAGAAATAAACAAAAAACCCCGACATCACAAATTTAGTCGCTTCACATGTTCCACTAATTTACATGAATAACAGGAATTGCACAAATTTTACATTTGTAAACACAAATCATAATTGTGATGCCAGTATTTATGAGAAACAGTACTAACTTTATAAATAGAAACAGACCCAATGATCCTAAACTCTAATTCTAGCGTACAGTTATATGTTCAAAAATCCAAATGAGGGGACAGTTCTATAACCTGGCTAGGATTAAAATTAGTGCTACAGGAAAAACACTGTCTAATATTCCAATCATGGAGCATCATAACATCGACAGATTCCACATAACAGCAGATGCTAGGATCCATCAGATCTCGAAGAAACTAAGTGCGTATAAGAACCTAACACACCAGATCCTACCATTTAGCAAATAATCGAGACACGTATCGAACAGAAACTCACCCGTTCCGCCGTCGCCGACGATGACAAGCTTGAAGCTCGGGTAATCCACGGTCCCCTGATTCGGCAGCGCCTGAAATAACACAAAACACCACAGATCAAACACAATCAACAACAGATCCACGGATCAAAAGCGGCGAGAATTGGATCCGTTGGCGCACTCACCATTTCGGTCGCACGGGAGGAACCGCACCTGATGCGGCGATGCGGACTTCAGACCACGGGAGAGCAGCAAAACCCTAGAATTCGAAATGGAACTGGGCGAGCCGCCGGTGGAGGCGGAGGGTTTTATAGCTGCGGTGGCGTGCTATTCTTTTCTCGGGGGTGCGGGGTTTTGGTAGCTTTGGATGAACGCAGGAATTGTGGCCGCCGGATCTTGGGCGGCGGGTGGGGATCGCATCCGGCTAGCTTTCGTCCCACGCGAGATTTCTGGCCGTCGGATCCGGAAGGTGCCGTTGGAGCCGCAAAATGGGCCGTTTGGGCTTTCTCTCGTTCGTTCACCACACACGCACACACAATGGGACAAACGGCCGGCCCAACAATTTCTTCGGCCTTTTGATATTTGGGCCTGAGATAATTCGGAGTGTTTGATTTCTGAGATGTAATAATTGGAATTACTAAAATTTTATCCAAAAAGCCACGGATTTCAAATAACAACCCACATCCCAATTTATTACGTCTACCAACTACAATTTTTTTTTGAAAATAACCATAAACAAACCTTATGTGCGTACTGCGTAGTAGAATCGTGTTAAGACAATGATGGCACACAAACTCGTACAAAAACCGTGAAGACTGAATGCTTTGCTTTGCATCGTGCCCGCAGGCTTGCAGCCCTGCGGTTTCGTATTATGAAACCAACAGTATTTCCCAATCACTCAACACGCACGCGCTATACCCCATGTTTGGATCAACTTTAGTCTCGTGACTAAAATTAGTCAGGCTAAGAAAATTTAGTCACCCCCTGTTTGGAAGTAGGAGCTAAAGTGGTATTCAAATGAGGAGAGATAGAGCAAGAGCATTAATGAGGAGAGAGGAAGAGGAGATTTTAGTCTCTTTTAGCTACCCACCCTCTACTAGCAAATTTTAGCCTCAAAACTAATTTAGCCCTTCTTTAGCCTCATATATCAGGCTAATTTTAGTCACCCTGATCCAAACATGCTCTAAAGCACACCTATACACATCGCTTACGAAAAGCAGATCGATAGATACACAAGTGCAATAGAAAACGACGTACTAATTCCTAGTCTTCTAGTAAGATTTTTTTTCTAATACAAATCTGATCAAAAGACAGGTATGGCAATGGCGACTCAGATGGCCGAGACCTTGGGGACGGGCACGGGGTACTTGTCGACGTCCTCCATCCAGGGGTTCCTGAATCCCTTCTCCTTGGCCGGGTTGATCGACCGGAGCGCCTTCCAGACGGCGCTGTTGCACTTGAACCCTGAGCCGAAGGCGATCTGCCAGGTGCGGTCGCCCTTCTTGATCCGTCCCTTGGCCTCCGTGTAGGCGAGCTCGTACCAGAGCGAGCTGCTGGACGTGTTGCCGAAGCGGTGCAGCGTCATCCTGGAGGGCTCCATGTGCCAGTCCGACAGCTTGAGGTTCTTCTCCAGCTCGTCCAGCACGGCGCGGCCCCCGGCGTGGATGCAGAAGTGCTCGAACGCCAGCTTGAAGTCCGGGATGTAGGGCTTGACCTTGCGCTTGAGGACCCTGCGCGCGACGAGCGTGGCGAAGAAGAGCAGCTGCTCCGACATGGGCAGCACCAGCGGGCCCAGCGTCGTGATGTTGGTCTTGAGCGCGTCGCCGGCGACGGCCATCAGGCCCTTGGACAGCGACACGCCCACCTTGCCGTCCGCGTCCTCGCGCTGCGTCACGCAGCCGAAGCACCGGTCGTCGGCGCCCTTGTGCGTGCGCACCGTGTGCACCAGCTGGTACTTGGAGCGGCGGCGCGCGGAGCCGCGGTTGGAGAGCAGGATGGCCGCGCCGCCCATGCGGAAGAGGCAGTTGGACACGAGCATGGAGCGGTCGTTGCCGAAGTACCAGTTGAGCGTGATGTTCTCCATGCTGATGACCACGGCGTAGGTGCCCGGGTGCGACTGCAGCAGGTCCCTGGCGAGGTCGATGGCGATGAGCCCCGCGCTGCAGCCCATGCCGCCGAGGTTGTAGCTGACGATGTTGCCCCGGAGCTTGTAGTGGTTGACGACCATGGCGGAGAGCGACGGCGTCGGGTTGAAGAGGCTGCAGTTGACGACGAGGACGCCGATGTCCTTGGGCCGGACGCCCGTCTTGGCGAACAGCTCGTCCAGCGCGCCGAACATGAGCATCTCCGCCTCCGCGCGCGCGTTCTCCATGGACGGGTTGGGCGGGATGTTGAGCACGGCCTCCGGGAGGTACGTGTCCTCGCCGAGCCCCGAGCGCTCGATGATCCTGCGCTGGAACTCGATGTTCTCCGGGGTGAAGGTGCCCAGGGACTCGGTGCAGTTCATGAACCGCGCGCGGCTGCACTTGCGCTCGTCGGCGGGCTTGTAGCACGCGAAGTCCACCAGGTACACGGGGCGCGGCCGCGTCAGGACGTAGGCGGTGAAGACGATGACCAGCAGCGTGGAGCAGACGACCACGGACACCAGGTTGTACTGCAGGCTCTGCCACAGGTCCAGGAGGTCCCGCAGCGTGAAGGTGGAGAGGTGCGCCGCCACGAGGCCCGGCAGCGGGGCCAGCAGCAGGTACGCGCCGTGCGTGATGAGGTGGTGGTACCCCAGCTTCACGTACTTGAGCTTCACCGACTGCTTGAAGTCCGGCATGCCGCTCGACGTCGCCGTTGTTGTCGTCGTCGTCGTCGTCGTCATCGTCGTCGTCGTTGGTGGCGGTCTCTGCAGCAGCGGCGCCTCCTGCTCTGTTTTCGGCTCGGCCATTGCAGCAGCAGCGACCCTCTCACGGGAGACGAGGATCGCTAATCACCGCCGGGAACAAGATTGCTAAAACTTGTCTCGAGGCGTGGCCGATGGACCGCAGGCCGCACGCCCGTCGACTTATATAGATGCACGTCACGCACGCGCCGATCCGAGCCGGAGCACGAGTCCGAGACCTACACCAACACCAGTGGTGCACGCACGTTTCAACGCTGCAGGGGAGAGGACCATGTCACGAAAAGCTAACCGTGACGGGATCGACAAAAGGCACCCACCTAACCCGATCGGACTCGGAGACCAGACCGGACCACGCGCGGGATCCAGACTTCAGGCTCCAGACCGACCGAAAAGATAGCCCGGCACGGCCACGCACCTGAGCCGACCCGGACGCAGCAGGCCGGCAGCAGGAGAGAGCCCGCCACTCCGCCAGCGGTCGGGGCCGGGGGCAGCGCGCCGGCGTCCCCCCGCAAGCAACCGGGTGATCCGAACACGCTAGCGGCGCCTCATGCGTTCCGCCTGACGCGCCCAAAAAACGCAACGCGGGTGGGGGCTCGACGGCGGCGGTTACGGGGCCAAGGCGGGCGGGCGCCGGGAAGGAGGAGGGGTTCAGGCCTTCAGGGGAAGGACCCGACGTGGCGGCCGCGGCCGAGCGAGACGGTTAGCCGGTAGAGCCGTGCGCGGGCGGCGGTGGCCAGACACGCGGCCGGCCGGGCGCGGAGCTCGGGTGGCGGTACGCGAACGTGCGGTGCGGGGCGGGGGTGTGGACAGGCTCGTTTTGGAGCGTAATCACGCACGTGTACGGCGTACACGTACGCGTACGTGAGTGAGAGACGCCGAGTGGCTATTTCGGGTCCATTTCGTTGCTCGCTTTCAGACAGTCGTGCGTGACATGAAGATCTTCTTCGTGGGAGCCTTTTTTTCCCAAGTGGTTTTGGACTCATACTATGGCAGATGATTAGTACAAGTAACAAGTACGAAAAAGGCAGGGTCAAAGACAAAGTGTGTTGACGCTTTTTCTGGCCAACACACGCGAGCGCCGAATCGCGCAAACGAAGAAACGATGAACTCGCCTCAACTCCACCCAAACCGGTCAGACCGGTTTAGGGATCCGGTCAGACCGGTTTCCCTCGGGAGCTTCGGGATGAACCTAAGATCACCACCTCGGGAGGGACCCCGTCAGAGATGGTGCGCCTAGGGTTGCTCTGAGATCGGTCAGGCCACTCAGAACCTCCTTGAACGCCGTAGAGACAAGCAAGGAAAGCAAAGGGGTTGGAAAAGATAGGGTTTGGAAATAAAAAGTAGAAAATATATTGATTGATCGATTGGATGATAACTCAATCGGCCACGGCCCTTTATATTTATAGGGTGGGGAGGTCTTGCCACGCACGGAATCCTTTTACAATTTGTAAACAACTAGGACTCCTAACTCTACTCCAATTCGGACTGAAACCGGTCAGACCGCTCTGGCAAACCGGTCAGACCGGTTTGCCTGTTGCCAGATCGGCTACAGGGAAACCGGTCTGACCGCTTCCTGAGGTCGGTCTGACCGGTTCGCACTTAGTGCCAATTTTGGGTGCGAACACATGCCCCCCTGTTTTCTAGTAAATTTTATGCACTAGAAAACATGCTAAAGCCAATATTACAAACTTTACTGGCTATTTTTATCCTAAGGGCGATTTTAACATAAATCGGCCATGTTTCTATCAAGCATTTTGCCAAACACTTGGATGAAATTTTTTCAAATACCTCCCGTTGAGAGCTCTAGGCAATTGCTGCCCTTGCAATGTCTCTACTATGTAAGAATTTCCTGAACAAATCTTCACAATCTTGAAAGGACCCTCCCAACTTGGAGACCACTTGCCAAACTTGTTGCTTTTCGATCCAATAGGCAAAATTGTTTTCCAAACCAAATCATCTACTTGGAAAGATTTGGCTTTCACCTTTTTGTTGTATGCTCTCGCCACTCGTCTTTTGTCCTTTTCGATTTCTTCCAAAGCTTCTAAACGCTTGTCGGTCACTTCATCAATATTGTCCATCATCAAAGCATAATATGTATCAACATCAAGATTATTTTGCTTTGCAAGTCTATATGCGCCAAGATTCACCTCTACAGGTAAAACGGCCTCTTGACCATACACAAGCTCGAATGGAGTAACTTTAGTAGCACCATGTTTAGAAATACGATGAGCCCATAAAGCTTCAGATAGTACCTCATGCCATCTTTTAGGATGATCTTCTACCTTCTTCTTGATGAGCTTTATCAAAGTCTTATTGCTAGATTCTGCTTGACCATTGGCTTGAGCATAATATGGAGATGAATTAAGAAGTTTAATACCATAAGAATTGACAAACTCACGCACCTCTTTGGATATGAATGAAGTCCCTTGATCTGTAGTCAAAGTTTGTGGAATGCCAAACCTATGTATAATATTTTCTCTGATAAACTCAATCACCTCTCTATGCGTCATATTCTTCAAAGGGACTGCCTCCGTCCATTTGGTGAAGTAATCAGTTGCTACAATCACAAAACAATGGCCCTTTGTCGAAGAAGGATGAATTTTTCCAACAAAGTCTAAACCCCATCCCCGGAAAGGCCAAGGTTTGATAATAGGATGCATCATTGCTGCTGGTACCAACTGAATATCTCCATGTTTCTGACACTCCTCACATCCTTTGTAGTATTTAAAACAATCGGCTATCATTTTGGGCCAATAAAAACAAGCTCTCCTAAGGAGCCACTTCATCTTGGGAGCCGATTGGTGAGTACCACAAATTCCTTCATGAACCTCTGCCATAGCCAACCTAGCTTGATCAGGACCCAAACACTTCAAAAGCAAATCATCAATCGTTCGACGATACAACTCATCACCATCCAAAACGAACTTGAGAGCCCACCGTCGAATCTTTCTGTCAACTGTATTGCTAGGATTTTGCAAATAACTAATCAGAGGCCTTCTCCAATCATCTACTTCGTCTTGATTGCAAAGAACACCCGAAGTAGCATCTTCACCAGACAACCGGTCAGACCGGTTCTCTAAAGCGGTCAGACCGGTTGAACCGGTCAGACCGGTTTGAGGAAGCGGTGCGACCGTTTCCTCCAGAACAGAACACTCGGCTTCCAAAAACACCGGTCTTTGTTCTTGAAAATTTCTTTTCTGAACATTATAACCAGATGCTTGTTGAGCCAGAGCATTTGCCTTTGGATTCTTTTCTCGTGGTACATGGCGAATTATAAACTCATCTAAACAAGATATGATATCAAAGCACTTATCAAGATAAGCATTTAAAAAGCCATCTAAACATTGACATACCTTAGAAACTTGTTGTACCACCAGCAAAGAATCACCATAAGCTTCCACATGCTTTACTCCCATGTCATGCAAAATTCCCAATCCGAATAGAAGAGCTTCATACTCAACTTGGTTATTAGTACATTTATGATCTAATCGGTTAAATGCTTCAAAAACGGCCCCATGCGGAGAAGTAATAACAATTCCAATACCACAACCACTTTTGCAAACCGATCCATCAAAATGTAACTTCCATGGAGTAAAAGTAACATAACCGACATCTAAATCAAGTTGCTTATCTATTCTATGTCCAACAATAAAATCGGCTAATATTTGACCTTTCATTGAAGTTAATGGCTCACAATGTAAATCATATTCAACTAAAGCATAAGCCCATTTGCCGACTCTACCACTCAAAATTGGTTTGTGCAACATGTATTTAATTATGTCGGTTTGACATGCTACTATGCAAGTGCTAGGTAAAAGATAATGCCTCAACTTGGTACAAGTATGATATAATGATAAACATAACTTTTCAATAAAAGTGTACCTTGTTTCGGCATCCAACAATCTTCTACTCTCATATGCAACCACATGTTCCTTTCCTTCGGTTTCTTGAGTCAAAACACCTCCAATGACATTTTCCTCCGCCGCCACATATAATTTGAACGGAACTCCACTCCTAGGCGCTTGAAGGACGGGTGGCGAAGATAAATATCGCTTGATTCCATCAAATGCTTCTTGTTGTTTTGCCCCCCAAGTGAAATCAATGTCATTCTTCAACCGAAGTAAAGGAGTAAAGGCATTCACTTTCCCAGACAAATTACAAATAAACCTCCTCAAGTAATTTACTTTGCCTAAGAACCTTTGCAACTCTTTCTTGCAAGTAGGAGCCTTTACATTGCTGATAGCTTCAATCTTTTTAGGATCTATCTCTATGCCCTTTTCATGCACAATAAATCCCAAGAACTTTCCAGCCGATACACCAAAAGCACATTTGAGTGGATTCATCTTCAATTTATATCGACGCATTCTTTCAAATGCAAGTCTTAAATCAGCCAAATGAGAATCTACTCCAGCCGATTTGACAACAATATCATCGATATAAACCTCTACTATAATGCCAAGCAAATCATGAAAAATCAAATTCATAGCTCTTTGATATGTGGCACCAGCATTTTTCAAACCAAAAGTCATTACTACCCACTCAAATAAACCAACAAAACCTGGACATAGAAAGGCCGTTTTGGCTATATCCTCTTCGGCCATGAATATTTGATTATAACCAGCATTACCATCAAGAAAGCTAAGAATTCTATGTCCAGATGCAGCATTAACAAGAAAATCGGCTATAGGCATAGGATATTCATCTTTAGGAGTAGCTCTATTAAGATCTCTAAAATCAATGCAAACACGAAGCTTTTTTGTTCCTTTTTTCTCAACAGGCACAATATTAGAGATCCAATTAGCATATCGACAAGGCCTAATAAATTTAGCATCTAGTAACCGATTGATTTCTTCTTTCACTCGGTCATAAATATCAGGATTAAAGTTTCTACGAGATTGTTTAAAAGGCCTAAAACCAGGTTTAATGGGTAGACGATGTTCAACTAAATCACGACTTAAACCAGGCATTTCATTGTAACTCCATGCAAAACAATCAACATACTCCTTTAATAACTTTATTAACTCAGACTTAAACGAAGGATCAAGATTCTTGTTTACAAATGTCGGCCTAGGCACAGTACCATCACCAATGTCTACCTCCTCTAGAGGATCAGCCGACGTAAACCCTTGTCCTAACTTGCTCAAATCATCAAAATCTTCAATGGCTTCACACATATCGTTCTTATGCGCCCGATAGTGCTCACGCCGCTGCTGTAACCACTCTAGATTTGGATCCATCAAATCACAAGAGATGGTATGGCCAGATCTCCAATCGGCCTCATAACAGCAGTAGCAAAGCCATCTTTAGTGCAACCAATGATCTCACAATCAGATAAATCTAAACCAGATAAGCATTTAAGATTCTCATGATCATCTATGGTAGAACTATCGGCCACTGCAACACAAGCCGATGCATCTCCATGAACAACCTCTACTTCATCATCTATCCATTGAATTAAAAATTGATGCAAAGTAGAAGGCACACATTGGTTCGCATGAATCCAATCACGACCAAGGATTAAACTGTAGTTACCTTGTGTCTCAGCGACGAAGAACGCAGTGGCCAAAGTCTTGCTCCCAATAGTAAGCTCCATAGAAGCAACTCCCTTGACGCCCATAGGTTCACCTCCTCCAACGCCGCTGATGGTCATATTGGTCTTGATCAACTCCTCATCTGAACCTCCCAGCTTCTTGAACAGAGAATACGGCATCAAGTTAACTATCGCCCCTCCATCCACTAGCATGCGAGAGATAGGCTTCCCATTGATATGACCCTTCATGTACAAAGCCTTCAGATGACTCTCATCAGCTTTGGGCTTCTGGAAAACAGCCTCCTTTGGACCAAAATCAAGTTGAGCAACGCTTTCTTCTGACAATACATAACCATCCATAGACATATGAATTACGTTAAGCTCAAAATTTATATGTTCAGGAGAAAAACCATAATCAACAAGCTCTTCATCGTCCTCTGAAGTAGATACCGATGATAGCTTGCCATCGCAAATCATAGGAGAAGGAGAAGAAAAACCGGGTGGCGCGTCGGGCAAAGCGGTCTGACCGCTTTCGTCAACCGGTCTGACCGGTTCAACCGGTCTGACCGCTTCCTGAACCGGTCTGACCGGTTCTGTCTGGGAGCTGGTCTTGGCTCTCCACTCTTTCCCTTGTGGAATCATGGGCCTGTACTTGTTGAATGCTTCGTCCCTCTGCTTCTCTAGCTCTTTCTCCTTCATTTCCTGAAACCTCAATCGCTGGAGTTTCCGCCTTTGGGTACGAGACAAACCAGAAGGACACCATCTTGGTAAAAAGTACTTGGAGTTAGAACTACTTCCACTGATTCCATTATCAACAACAGAACCTTCCTGAATAGGTGTCTCAACCTGATTGCCCGTGACAATCGGTCCTTTGCCACCGTTTCCAAGAGGAACGTTTATTGACCCGATCTGAATAATATCTTGATTTGTAGTTCTCTCTGGGTCAATATCCATCTTATGCACCTCCTCACGCTGTTTCGGCTTGTAAACTTGCTTCATAGGAGGTTTTGCCGATTTCCCAAGGAAACCGGTCTGACCGGTTTGTGGAACCGGTCTGACCGGTCGGGTCTGGTGACCCTGACCGGATTGGCAAGGTGCCAAACGGTCATGTCCAGGTCTTGTGATCCTGTCTAATGCTAGCCTTCGCGGTCCTCCCCATCCATGTTGAAAAGATTGTTGATATGGTACCCACATCACTCCATTATCATCATAAACTGGACGAGGTGGATATGGACTTGGTGCCTCCCATTGCTGAACAAAATTCCTCTTTGGCTCAGGATATTCTTCTTGATATGAAGGCACTCTCATTCTCTTTTTTACTGGCCGATCACTTGTAACGGCCTTTTGCTTGGAGTACTTATCAAATAACATATCAAAAGTGACCTTTGGCCTGATAGTACTCCCCTGGTTCTTTGCAACATTGAGCTTCCAGTTTCCAATCTCCGGACGGCTTGGTTTAATCATTTTTGGCCGGCCCCTGGGAGAACCGGTCTGACCGCTTGCTATAACCGGTCTGACCGGTTTGTCCTGTGAAGGCTCAAACGGTCTTTGCTCGGTATGAACGGTCGACTCTTGCCCCCCATGCTCAGAGGCTCTCACAGTGACTTTGAATGTCTCCCTGCCATCTGGAGTTGTCTCACATACAACTTCTCGAACCAGTTCCTTCCCCCTCAAATCAGACTTGGCTTCACCAATCACAACATTCTTCCCTTTGGTTGCTTCGGCTTGATGCGGCCGAACCAAAACCTTGGGCTGCTGTAAATCCATAGTGTTGACAGGGAAAGGAGCTTTGTCCACTTGCATCTCATGAAATGTCAAACGACCTTCATTTATGGCCGATTGAACCTGTCGACGAAACACATTGCAATCATTAGTGGCATGAGAATAAGTATTATGAAACTTGCAATATGCACGCCTTTTCAATTCTTCAAGTGGAGGTAATTTATGAGATAATTTGATATTTCCAGATTTAAGTAATTCATCAAAAATACGATCACACTTGGAAACATCAAATGTAAACTTAACCTCTTCTTGCCGACCTTTGTTAACCGGCTTAAGTGATGTACAAGAGTAAGTTTTTTCTTTAGAGGGCCATACAAATTCAGCAGCAAATACTTCTCTATCACTATCACTCGAATCATCAGACTCGTAATCAATTATATGAACATTGGAACGACGTGATCTAGAAGTATCTCTTTCTTTTTCTTTATTCATTCGGTTTTCAACAATTAAAGCTCTAATTTGAACTTGTGCAACCGAAAGAAAATCAGAACCTTCTATTTTATCTCTTATGGATGACCTTAAACCTTTTAAGCAAATATCAGCAAGATCCATATCAGTAATTGACAAATTGAAACAACGGTTTTTAGTTTCTTTAAATCTCTTAATGTAAGCAGAAACAGTTTCATCTCTACTTTGTCTAACCGATGTCAAATCTGTCAATTTCAATTGCAAGCTCCCACTATAGAAGTGATCATGAAATTTACGCTCTAACATATCCCAAGATATAATAGAACCGGGAGCAAGCGAAGAAAACCAAGCAAAAGCGGTGCCAGTTAATGATAAAGAAAATAAACGCACTTTAAGAGCATTATAAGCACCCGCTTCTCCTAGTTGAGCTATGTATTGACTAATATGTTCCCACGTGGTTCGGTCATCATCTCCACTAAATTTAATCAATTCTGGCATACGCCAACCACGTGGAAGAGGAAAATTATCAAACTCAGCATTATATGGTTTTTGATACAAATTTGTGTTACCAATATCAACACCAAGTTTGCTTTTCACTACATTAGCCAAATCTTCTCTAAATTTATTAAATTCAGCCCAGTTAGGATTATTCGGCTGTTGGGTTTGCACATTCTCCAAATTCATCTTATTTAAGTAGGGAGTAACCTTAGCTTGAGCTAGCCTATAACTTTCAAAAACATCATCAGGTATAATGTTTCCTTGGGCAGATGTATTAACTGTTGTACTATATTGAGGCATAGCAGCACCTAAAGCATTAGTGTGAGCATAAACCATCGAATCAGGTGAAACAGAAAGCGGCAAAGGCTGCTCAGGCACCAATTCAAGCGCACTGGTCAGACCGGTCAGACCGGTTCCCTGATCCGGTCTGACCGGTTTGGCCGTGTTCGGCCCGGTCGGTTGGAACGGCAGGGATTGACCAATGGCAAACTCAGGTGGCATACCATACATGTATTTTTCAGTATTAGAATTAAGTATGGGTGCCAAGCTAGGAGAAACTCCACTACTGAGATTAATTTTAGGAGCGCTACTACTAGTTTCATTATTGTTAAAGCAAGTAGTGGTCCTATCTTTCTCAAGATCTTCTAATCTTTCTAAACGAGCAATGTAAGAGGCAAGTAATTCATCTCTTTCTATACTATTTTTAGGAACAGTAGTAGAAAGAGAATTCTGTGATTTACTTACAGTGGGTATTACCTCAACTCGATTGTCGTTCAACTTGATCGCCGGTAGCTCAAATTCTTGCACTCTTGCCACCTTGCCATGACGATCTTTCTTGATGCCAGCCATGAATTGCATCTTCATGAACTCTTACAGTGCATCTAAATTCTTCTGCTCCTCCGGAGTGAGATCTTCCATTGAAGCCGCAATGATGTTATCCGCGTCAAGATCACATCGAGATCCCATCTTGTCTGGAGCTTAGATCGAACGGTCTTTGACAACCAGATCTTCTAGTTCCCCAGCGGAGTCGCCAAAAGTGTGTTGACGCTTTTTCTGGCCAACACACGCGAGCGCCGAATCGCGCAAACGAAGAAACGATGAACTCGCCTCAACTCCACCCAAACCGGTCAGACCGGTTTAGGGATCCGGTCAGACCGTTTTCCCTCGGGAGCTTCGGGATGAACCTAAGATCACCACCTCGGGAGGGACCCCGTCAGAGATGGTGCGCCTAGGGTTGCTCTGAGATCGGTCAGGCCACTCAGAACCTCCTTGAACGCCGTAGAGACAAGCAAGGAAAGCAAAGGGGTTGGAAAAGATAGGGTTTGGAAATAAAAAGTAGAAAATATATTGATTGATCGATTGGATGATAACTCAATCGGCCACGGCCCTTTATATTTATAGGGTGGGGAGGTCTTGCCACGCACGAAATCCTTTTACAATTTGTAAACAACTAGGACTCCTAACTCTACTCCAATTCGGACTGAAACCGGTCAGACCGCTCTGGCAAACCGGTCAGACCGGTTTGGCTGTTGCCAGATCGGCTACAGGGAAACCGGTCTGACCGCTTCCTGAGGTCGGTCTGACCGGTTCGCACTTAGTGCCAATTTTGGGTGCGAACACACGATGCGTTCTTCACCGAACCACCCTGCTCAGGTTTACCTAGTAGAGGGGATAGATATATGCAGTCGATCTCATGTTCCTTTCGTCTCGCGAGCACGTTATTGACCTGCCCAATCATCATCCGTGTCACCTAGAAATCAGCCCTGCAAGTTTCCTCCTCGCCTTTTTCCGTCCAGTGTGAAGAGATTATATATTATTCAGTGCAGGCGGGCAGTCTCTATTTTATGTTTTTTATAAGCAGTCGTAGGTCGCGACAACATATGCTGAAGGACAGCGACGCCACAACCTCGCTGATCGAACATGTATAAGTGTAGTAGAGATGCAATGGTCAAAAGGATAAGAGAGAAACCGCGCCGTAAATTGCTACAAATAGCATGCGTTTACCTTTGATTACGTCACTGACCTGCGGGCAGGCAGCATCGAAGTCGAAGATGAACTCGCAAGTCAGGTGCTTGCGCAGATGACAAGAAGATTTCGCTCTGGTTTGACAATTGAGAATGACAGTGCGCGTAGAAAAGGTGGTGTATGGGTAAAATCCGGTTTCTTACGAAAGCGGCGCACAGCCGTCTTCCTCTTGACCGCCGTATTTTCATAAGCATTACTGCAAGCGTACAACACAAAAGTACCTCACAGACATGGAGGTTTGACCATCTGAGGGGAAACATAAAAGGGCTATATATGTACAATAGTAGCGTGTTCTACATTACCAAAGATCTCCAGAAAGGCATATCTTATCCAAGCCAATCCTGTGTTCATGCAACTTGCTTGTCTGCCAGATCTTGATGACATCTTCAAAGACGAAGAAAAATACTATTCCTGAGCCAACCGATTATAGTCACGTTGCTGTACATTTATCGGATCAATATTTACATTGATTTACACCATCAGTAAGCAATGCCACCAGAGAATGCGTCTCCATCATTGATTAAACTCTCAGTTAGCCAGTAACCATCCCATGAGCCTCCGACTCTCTGTAAGAGCAGTCGATTAAAATCACCAGATAGCTGAAATGTTGGTAAGAGAAATACAAGCTAACAGGTACCTGAACCATTGTAAATTGGAATATTTCTTCTTCCTCCGGACGGGCTCCTTGTACCCAGACTCTTTGCTTAAATAGGTTCTGTTTGGCATAACGGGATGCAGAAACAAGATAAATTTAGTAGTTCGAGAATGGAGACTATTAAGTATGAATCATACTAACTTTCATCTGTCCAGAGTTCAGACTGAGACAAGTATTTCAAGGGGAATACCTCTTCAACCCATAGGCTGCTTAATATTTTTCTTTCTTTGTGGCCGAGCAGCACTCTGTATGCTGAATGGTGAAACAAACGCCGGAAGCGTTCAAACTGGAATAGCACTGGTGGCATTTAGTAAGTATAACACACTATGACTGCAAGATATGCCGGTTGCCAGAACTAATAGGTTTCAGACTACCTGTCCTAGATCAAACTGCCGTCCAAAGTAAGTCGACCTCTCGAAGGGGTCAAAGCCTGCAAACTAATAAGACCAGACAGACTTGTTAGCGTGATCAAAGCTGAGTTTCATTTACACCTTGTCCAATGAAATGAAACACTGTCATGCTTGTGTAATTACCCGGTACATGACCTCTATCCCATAATCTTGCCGGGGCTGATCATTGTATTTTAAGGACTCAAGTTGGTATTGCACTGCTTCCTCTGCACTAAACTGAAAGATAACATTTTAAGTGTCCAAAATCAATATCTGAATATTTATGCTCTTTTGTGATTATTTCAGATAGGGCATTACATTCAACCTGGGACCAAAGGGCTTTCTCTTGCGTGTCTCTAGCCTGAAGCAATATTGAAATAAAGTCAAGAAACAACTGTAAGATCCAGACAGTTTAGAAAGCTCATCTATTCATAGGATTATGATGCTCATGTTCATGTACACATGTGGTATATGTATATCAGCCTAATTCTTACATCTGGAGTGGTATGCCATAAACATCTGCTATACCATATCAACAACTTTGTTAGGAAAGGCGAGTAATAGTGTCCTGAACTCTACAGAAGCTAAAAGCTTCTTACTTCTAGCTAGAGGGTTGAAAGCCCTGAAATTGCAATTATAAACAACTTTATCAGGAAAGGTGAGTAACAGTGTCTAGGTTTACAGTCTCTAAAGATTAAATGTTGAGTATCTTGAGGGCAGGAAGACAGAATTTGAGCGCACAGCAATATAATATCAATAATGATTTTTAGGAGAGGACATGCCACTTTGCCAGAATTATTGTTTCTGAGAGATAGGATATTTCAGGATGGACCTTTTAGTCTTCTGCCTACAAGAATACTGATAGGTAAAGGTAACTGTCTCACAACCACAGATATTATCTGCTAATTAACTGCAAATTTGTGGAGTCTTCTAAAAAACTGCAAATTTGTGGAGATGTTATATTGTGGCTTTAGTTTCTCAGTTACTTATGCAGTGTTTAGGTAGGACTGGGAGCAAAATACGCATGGCAAGTATAAGAAAACCAGATCAGTCGATCAACAATGTCACCAGTGAAATACATCAGTCCTTTTTCTGCCACTTTTGTATTAAATTGGGATGAGTAAAATAGCAGCTGTTACAATCATACATGATTTCACTTTGGTTGTAACTGAATTGGTCCATCCACCAGAGGTGACATATTTCATATAGGTGATATGCAAGTATGCCATAAAAATAACCTAGGAATGGATTCTTGGGTAACATAATCTTCACTCTTCAGAAGAACTAAGTTTGTTCTCCAAAGTCAAACATCTGCATTTGCATGAGTTGGGATGCTCACACAAAAGGTCAAAGAAAAATTGTGCCTGCTGTTAGAAATTGCAGAAGATAGGCACCCCTGACACAGTATTTATCTATTCTTCCCTAAAAAAATATTTATCTATTCCTAATTGCATTCACAGTTTCACACTTATACTTTGCAGTCTGACTGTCATGTATGACATATGATTTAGCTATGCCTAATCAAACAAATACTGAGTTAAGTGAATGAATAATTACCAATCTACCATAGCGCTGTATAATATGCAGCCATAACAAGCTTACCATCCATAGCTGCTGTAAACATCTTACTATTTTGGTAGGCAAAAGGTATAATGCCATTCTGGCCATACAAAATGAAGTGGTGTGGTTTCATTCCACATAAAATGAAACTGAGC
Source organism: Echinochloa phyllopogon (assembly GCA_033239725.1). Taxonomy (NCBI): domain Eukaryota; kingdom Viridiplantae; phylum Streptophyta; class Magnoliopsida; order Poales; family Poaceae; genus Echinochloa; species Echinochloa phyllopogon. The sequence continues at coordinate 14,434,181 of BTCW01000003.1, read as the reverse complement.
ATTTAATGTCAGTTTACTTCATAGTAAACTACTATCTGATGCGTTGAATCGATGGTGAATCACTTGACTGTTTGGTTTTATCCAATCGCTGACGGTTCATCTAACCTGATAGACTAAAGACTTGATTTCAGCCACGTTATCGTTGATGATAATATCATGTCGATATGCTCCATGGCTAGATATCTTTGGAGTTTAGTAGCATGGACAATTGGATCCAACTGCAGACCAATCTCTGTTGAACAGTACTGGTCTTGGATAAAATCTTGTATACCACAAGGAAAAAATATTCATATGGCTGGCTTGGCGGCCATTGTTTGGGCTATTTGGAAATCTAGAAATAAGGTCTGCTTTGAGAAAAAGGTGATCAGGTCGCCAACTGAAATCTTGTTCCTGGCTTGTTCTTTTTTACTGTATTGGGCAGGTCTGCAAAAAGGAGCTGAGAAGGGAGTATTGGAGGAAGGTGCGGAAAGACTGAAAGCTGCAGCTCTTCACTTCCACCCGCGAGAAGCCGGCCAAGACGACACCGGAATGGTGTTGCTTCAGTAAGGCAGGACCTGAAGATTAGGAGAGAAAATGGGAGCAGAGGCTCCGAATGTAGCTGCTGTGTTTGAATTTCAATGACTTGTAAATAAGGAGGCGGGTGCTCAGTGTTGAGCAAGTAGTAGTTGCTGAACTTTTACAGGTTTGATGTTTTTGGTGGTTTGCTGGTCGGTAGGTTCTGTTCTTTTGGTACAGCTGTTCAGTTACTACCCTTGGAGTAGTAGCTGGGGCAGCGAGTCTCGTTAGGTGGTTTGATGGTGGAGTAGCGACAGACAGAGTGACTGTGGACGATTGTAATTTTGTTGCCTTTTGGGAATGAAATTCGGGTTACCCGTTGTGGAAAAAAATGTCGATATGCTCGATTTTTCATTCAATTCTGAACTGCAAGCGTCATGGTAAGAAATTCTTTCTGCCATTTTTCCATTAGGCCATACGATGAATTATTTACTTTATTGCTGGAAAAGTGGTCACTGAAATGTGTTTGAGAATACGCTGAAGAAAAAGCCCCATCAGGATAGGCGTTATGCAACCTAATCTCCCTCGTTCAGTAACGTGTACTCGACCTCTCACGCGCGCAGAGCAAGATGCAGCAGGGGGCAAGGGAAGTTGAAACGGGGCTACTGACCAATTGGACGAAAGGAAGTCCGGCACGTCCGACGAGGCGGCGGAGGCGGAGACCCTAAGCCGCGCCGCCGCGGCGGGGACCGGCCTGGCCCCCCAGCAACAGCATCCGCCACCGCAGATTGGCGCCGGCGGGAGAGCGATGGGCCTCGCGGTCGCAGCAGCGGACGACGCCATTGTCGCAGCCTGAGATGCTTCGTCTCTGCGACTCTGCCTCCACCTCCAGTTTATTCAGGACCGGAAAATTATTTCAGGACGGTGAATTTTCCCTCGACATGCTTGGGCTCGGGCCGAGCCGGGCTCCACGCTTGACGGCCCAGTAAGGTTGATGAGGCCCATAATAATCAGTTAACCGGTGAACACAGAGGTGGGGCGTTAATGTCGTTAACCCTCTCGCTTCCCCCCGCTCTGCTTTATCCACTCGCGCTCGCGGAGCAAGCGGCCACGAGATTGGCCACGCGCGCCTCACCCCGTCTTCCCCAAACCTCTCCAAAACCCAGCGGCCGCGGCTTCCAGCGCCATGCGCGGCTCCTCCTGCGCCGCCACACGAGATGCCGCCTCCGCCCGTTAAGCCTGCGCTCAACCCACACCTCCTCCCACTTGCCTCCCTCCCCTCGCCGCGCGCCCTCCGGCCCACCGGCCTCCACCGCCTCTCCCCGGAGAAGCGCTCACGGCGTCTCAGCTCGGCCGCCGTCTCGGGGGCGGCGTCCACCTCCTTCTCGGCGGACCCGAGTGCGGAGCTGCGAGCGCTCTGCTCCCATGGCCAGCTCGCGCAGGCGCTCTGGCTCCTCGAGTCCTCCGCGGAGCCGCCCGACGAGGACGCCTACGTCGCGCTGTTCCGCCTCTGCGAGTGGCGCCGCGCGGTGGAACCCGGGCTGCGCGCGTCCGCGCACGCGGACGACCGGCACTCGTGGTTCGGGCTCCGCCTCGGGAACGCCATGCTCAGCATGCTCGTCAGGTTCGGGGAGACCTGGCACGCGTGGAGGGTGTTCGCCAAAATGCCCGAGCGGGACGTCTTCTCCTGGAACGTCATGGTCGGCGGGTACGGGAAGGCCGGGTTGCTGGAGGAGGCGCTGGATCTGTACCACAGGATGATGTGGGCAGGTGTGAGGCCAGATGTCTACACGTTCCCCTGTGTGCTGCGGAGTTGTGGTGGCGTCCCAGACTGGAGGATGGGGAGGGAGGTGCATGCACATGTTCTCCGGTTTGGTTTTGGGGGCGAGGTTGACGTCCTTAATGCACTCATGACCATGTATGCCAAATGTGGGGATGCTGTGGCTGCACGTAAGGTGTTTGACAGTATGACCGTGATGGACTGTATTTCATGGAATGCAATGATTGCTGGTCATTTTGAGAATGGTGAGTGCAACACAGGATTGGAGTTGTTTCTTACCATGCTGGAGGATGAGGTGCAGCCTAACCTCATGACGATAACTAGTGTAACTGTTGCATCAGGTTTGTTATCTGACATAAGTTTTGCAAAGGAAATGCATGGGCTTGCAGTGAAGAGGGGTTTTGCCACTGATGTTGCATTCTGTAACTCTTTAATTCAAATGTATGCGAGTCTCGGGATGATGGGGCAAGCAAGAGCTGTGTTTTCAAGAATGGATACTAGAGATGCCATGTCATGGACTGCTATGATATCTGGGTATGAGAAAAACGGCTTCCCAGATAAAGCTCTTGAAGTGTATGCACTGATGGAAGTGAATAATGTAAGTCCTGATGATATTACTATTGCAAGTGCTCTTGCTGCTTGTGCTTGCTTGGGGCGCTTGGATGTTGGCGTCAAGTTGCATGAGCTTGCTGAGAGCAAGGGATTCATGAGCTACATCGTAGTTGCAAATGCACTCCTTGAAATGTATGCAAAGTCCAAGCACATTGATAAAGCTATTGAAGTTTTTAAATGCATGCCTGAGAAGGATGTAATATCATGGAGTTCAATGATCGCAGGATTTTGCTTCAACCATAGGAACTTTGAGGCTCTTTACTATTTCAGGCATATGCTGGCAGATGTAAAGCCCAATTCTGTCACTTTTATAGCCGCTCTTGCTGCCTGTGGTGCTACTGGGGCTTTGAGGACTGGTAAGGAGATCCATGCACATGTTTTAAGGTGTGGTATTGGGTCTGAAGGTTATTTACCCAATGCCCTTATGGACTTGTATGTAAAGTGTGGCCAGACAGGCTACGCTTGGGCACAGTTCTGCGCACATGGTGCAAAGGACGTTGTGTCTTGGAATATCATGCTTGCTGGTTTTGTAGCTCATGGGCATGGGGATACTGCTTTATCGTTCTTCAATCAGATGGTGAAAACTGGAGGGTGTCCAGATGAAGTTACATTTGTTGCTCTGTTATGTGCTTGTAGTAGGGGTGGAATGGTCAGCGAAGGTTGGGAGCTTTTTCACAGCTTGACTGAGAAATACTCTATTGTTCCAAATCTCAAGCACTATGCATGCATGGTGGATCTGCTAAGTCGTGTTGGGCAATTGACAGAAGCTTACAGCTTTATAAATGAAATGCCCATCACACCAGATGCTGCTGTTTGGGGAGCCTTGTTAAATGGATGCCGGATACACCGGCATGTTGAACTTGGGGAGCTTGCTTCAAAATATCTTCTTGAATTGGAGCCTAATGATGCTGGATACCATGTTCTCCTGTGTGATCTATATGCTGATGCTGGTAGATGGGATAAATTGGCTAGTGTGAGGAAAACCATGCGGGATAAAGGATTGGACCATGATTCTGGATGTAGCTGGGTTGAGGTTAAAGGAGTGGTCCATGCATTTCTTACGGATGATGAATCTCATCCACAGATCATTGAAATAAATACTGTTCTTGAAGGAATATACGAGCGGATGAAAGCATCTGGTTGTACTCCTGTTGAATCTCATTCTCTAGAAGATAAAGAAGTATCCAAGGATGACATCTTTTGTGGTCACAGTGAAAGACTTGCTGTTGCTTTTGGTTTGATCAATACTGCACCTGGCACTCCAGTTTCCGTCACAAAAAACAAGTACACATGCCAGAGTTGTCACAGTATGTTGAAGATGGTTTCTAACATCGTACGAAGGGATATAATTGTCAGGGACAGTGAGAAACTCCACCATTTTAAGGATGGAAGCTGTACATGTGGAGATGAAGGTTATGGGTGAAGGGCTTGCGGGGGTAGGCTAGCTAGCTACGTATGGTACTTATATGGTACACATCAGTCGCAGGCAGCAGGGAAACCTGGATATAGCTACATGAGCAGCGGAATCACTTCTTGGATCAGCAGAGCTCATGTTTTGAGTTATATATAGCAGTTCTGTGCAGATATTTAACTTGTTACATGGCAAGTGCAAAAATTATACTTATGTAATGTGACTTCAGATTCTCACATATCATGCCCATTAAAGGTATTTTATCTCTTGTTAGTTGATAAAGAGGTATTGTAGTTTTACTAACAGTTATGTTCCTTCCTTTCAGTCTCCTGAAGCCGTGACTCTTGGAGCCAACAACTTGCCAAAAAGAAATATCAAGTAAGCTTGAGCTTAGAGGATAGTTTAGTTGGTGTATAATGTTTTGTTGGATAGGCTTTATTAGTCTTAACTGTAATTCTATGCCTATCAACTATAGTCTAGAGAGATATAGAGCTGCAATTTTGCCAGAGTTAGTCATATTAAGTACGTGAAACTTCAGACTATATATATTGGAATTGCATTGTGTCCTTTGGTATCATTTGGAAAACAAAAGCTGACAAAGCATATACAATTAAAAAGAAAATCTGGAAAGCAGATTTTGCTTGGACCATGCAGTTAGATAATTTAAGATTAAGAGTTCCTTGCAAGCTCGTATGGAAATTTCCAAACTAAAGTGATCTGACTTCCTCCATTCAGACATGTATTTAATCATGTAATCGGGTTCCTTTTCGTATTTCATTGCAGTATAGGAATGGATTAATACTGGCATTGTTTTAGTTTGGGGGGCTCGGGATTAGTGAGATTTCGTGTGCGTGTTCAATCTAAACCTATCTTGCTAAATGCTAACTCAATATATGGAATATCCATCAAGAACACTTCTTTCAGCTGACAGATTTATCAAAGGCAACATTGCCACGCCACAGAACATAGATGTTCTTATAGTTTCATATGTGTGATTCTGTGCAAGAGCTTCACAGGCCTTGCTCTCCACTCTCCCAAAATTAGAGTTGTCTGACAGTAGTACCATTTTTTTCAAATGAGGAAATACACTTGGCTCTCCATCAAGCTAACCCAGAGCTTGAAGTTTGGTTCAATTCAGGTCAGTTGCTGAATTTTACCAATAATTTCTGTATCAGGCTAGCAAAACCAATATATATTTAATCCATTCTCATATTAACTATTAAGCAATATCCAATCAGTTTAGTGATGTATTTTCTCATGTACTTTGCACCATTTAAATCTTATTCCTATTTGTTAAATATTGAACCGTTCGAGCTAGTGTATGTCCACATTATATCATGCAGTTTGCAATGAGATCGAGTAGTTTATTTGCATGTAGGTTGTAAGGAATATAAGAATGCCGCATTTAGTAGTTAGTATCCAATGTCAGCGATACACCACATTTAGATGTCCACCAACGTAGGTAATTTCTGAGTACCTGTTTCGATTGTTCTATCATCGCACTACACTGCTACTTTATGCACTGCGTCCCATCCCACCTGTTGGTGCTCATGTTTACCGTACTCCAGGAAATGCTTAGACTCTGTCTTTAATGTCACATAAAAGTATGAAACACGGCCCTTATCATGTAGTCTGCCAACTCGAGGTTTCGTCAAAATGCCGGGATCAAAGAGAAGTCTCACACCAAGCAGTGTTGGAATGGGAATTTCTGGACAACATTTTGTGGCGAGCCTTGTATGAGACATTCTGTGGCCGCACTGGGCACTGGTTTTGTGCATCTTCTGTTTGGTGCGGGCTGACAGAAGGGGCGGATCCAGGTTGTCTGCTTGAGACACAGGTCATCAGCACCAGGTTGAGACTTGACTGGCCTGTTGGTCCCAGGTGATGGATATGTGCGGTGCTGACTCAGTTGACCAAGTCCACGTTGAGCAGCCGAGCAGTGCACAGTGCGCACTGTGCAACCAATCGAAAGTTGAGCTGGAACACACCCTGATAGGAGAGCCCAGGTGTTTTGCTGGACTGCGGCTTGATTCGATGCAGGTTGGGCAAGCGCTTGCAGTAAAACGGGGGTCTGTCGGAATGGACGAGAGTCCTCTTCAAGCTCGCGTCCCTGAAATCCTGAATAGATCACATTACCACATGCAGCTTCTGCAATGGTGAAACGGTTTTGGTACCTGAACCATGGCTCTGCCAAAAGCCCCTGACCGTACCTAATCATTGTCGAGAGAAGTAAGGCCACTTCTAATGTATCGTCTCGTGCAGTGTTACTTTCTGCAAAACTGGCATGTTATATGAACTACCACGATCGCCCGCCCAAATTGGGCTGGTGGCTAGTTTTTTCATCAACGTTTGGATTTTTTTACTTGAAAACAAATTAATTTAAATAGTGCTGTTTTGTTGTTTCATTATGATTGTTTTATAAAAGTAGTCCAAACCAAGATATCATCTCGTTTTATCATCATATTTTGTAGCTTCGAGCATGTATTCATTTGAAGGTAGAAGGAGGTTAGTTATATAGAAATACATTTTTTGGTATTTACTAGATGTAATATAATTTTTTCGTCTTGTATTTTATATCATTGTAGGAGTTGAAGCCTCATCAATGCGAGCTCCTCCATGATAACCACGGGATTGCACTAATAGATAGATGGAATCAATTTTTTCCTTTTGTTTAAATACTAATCAATGTTGCTTCTATTTTTTTTATTCAATATGGCTTCTAATTTCTGTAACACCCTAAAATTCATCACAATTAAATTGTAGCAACCCTCTGAATTTTCTAGGATTTATTAAGGCTTAAATAAATTTTCTAGGATTTAATTGGAATTTCTAGCCTTTTAACAATTTAAATATCATATTAAATAATTATGTTAGTCAAAATAAGTTTTTGTTGCATTCATGCTGTTGCATATATTTTGGTTGCTAGTAAATCAAGTTGGAAATTAAATTTTGTTTAAATTCGAATTTGATTTGCTTTTGTTTGAGTTTTAGAAAAGTTATTTAGGCTGAGTTCAGTTTTGGCCCCTGAACTCTTGGCGCGGTTCGCTTTTGCTCCCTGGATTTTTCCTCTCCGCCCGCTTTCCTTCCCCGCTCGGCCTGCTTCTCCACTTTCGGCCCAGCTTCGGCCCATTCTTTTTCTTCCCCCCACTTTCTCTCACTGACGCGTGGGGCCCACGCGTCAGCTTCTTCCTCCTCGCGTCGTCTCCACGCCGGACTCTGCCCCGAGTCCGAGTTCGCCGCGCCGCCGTGTTCGACCCAGGCACGCACGCCAAGGCGTGGGCCCGAGCCTCCATCCCGGGCCTATAAAACCGCCGCCGCCTTTGCCTCCCCCTCCAATCCAACCGAGCCCGCAAACCCTAGCCGCCCGCGCCGCCGCCATTGCCGAGCTCGAGCCGCCGTCGTCGATCTTCGCCGCCGTAGCTTCACACTCGCCGTGAAGCACTCCAGGAGGTTAGCCTTGATGCCCTGAAACTCCCCATCGTGTTCTTGCCTCGAGTTTGGCCGCGCTCCGCGCTAATTTGCTCGTCGCCGAACTCGCAGAGCCGCCGACCGCTGTCGCTCGTCGCCGGCCGCCGTCAAAGCCTCGGCCACGTCGTGATCTACCGGGGTGAGCTCGCCATCTTCCCCTCTCTCTCCTCGACCTAGTCCCATCTTGATTGGTGGCCTCTAGCGCGTTTTGCGCATAGCGCCGGCGAAGCTCCGCCGCGTCCGCGAGCGGCGCCGCCGCTTTGTTGTCCCCGCCGACGAGCCCATCGCCCGATCTGTTTTGGATCGTCCGATCAAGATCCAACGCACCACAGCCGCCCGAGTTTCGAGTCAAACCCGAGTGTAACGGTCAGCGCTGCCAGTTTTGCAAAAAGGCCCTCCAAGTTTTGAAAATCAACCCGCGGTCCAGCTTAGTTCAAAAGTATTTCAATTTAAGTCCTTTTTCTTTCGGTTTAGCCCCTACAAGTTTTAAAATAGCACCCGCAGTCCAGCTCCTGTTATTTTATGGTTTAGCCCTCGTAGTTTTATACAAAATTATGTTTTAGCCCCTGGTTTTTCGCAGTTAAGCCCCTGGAACTTTTAAAACTTTGCCGCAAGTCCCTGAACCCTAGAAAAGCCATATCTTTTGCGTTTTAACTCCGATTTTAGTGATTCTCGCGCTCATGCGTTCGTTGTAACGCGTAGATTAGTTTTGTGCCGCTGTTTTGATCTGTTGGAATTGTTTGGTGTACTGTTTCTTATTTGTTGTATTGTTTCCTTGCATGTAAATGTGTGATGCGATTAGGAAACGACCAGTTCGAGGATTTCTCTGAAGAACCAACTGTTGGAGAAGGATTTGAGCAGCAACAGAGTTGGGAAGAAGGCAAGTGTATTATGTCATGCAAATGTCCTAATAATTATTAATTTCACCACACATGCATGTGTCTTAATTTGATGGGTTCCTATTTAAGGATTTGCCTAGCCACTATATTTTCCTGTCCCTGAAACTGGGTTACTTAATTAATTTTGATGGTAGATGATGCTTAGCTTGCTCAACTGGGATTGGTTAAATGAACCCCTACTCTATGTTCCAAATACTCTTTAAATTAATTAAATGGCAAGATCATATCTTTTTAATTGGAACATGGAGAACCACCCAGGAAAACAGTACAACCATGAGTGCCATGTGGCTCTGGCTTTGACTGACTAATTAGGTGCTCTAGTTTTTGGTAGCTTTACTCGAAAGGGGCATGGGGGGCGGCGGTTGACGGAGTATAGCTCGGTCCTCTTGAGCTGTGGGCTTTGGTAAGAGACAGACCTCATTAGGGAGGGTTATGCTTTGCTTCTGAACCGGAAACCTTAGCGGGCTATCATTTATTAGAGTGCTTTTGTAAAGGTCTCATAGTGAAACCCAGTATTCGGTCCACATGGTGTGGGAAGGGTACAATGCTCTCGGGCAATGGGAATCACGGCTTATGGTGAAAGTGTACAACCTCTGCAGAGTGTAAAACTGTTATAACAGCCGTGCTCACGGTCAAGAGCGGCCTGGACCCTTACATGATAATCATACTTGAACATGGATTAAATTGTGGTTACTTGATTATTCATACTTGAACATGGATTAACTTGTGGTTACTTGATTACGTTGGGATTATGATATTCATTAATTTGTGGGTGGTATATACTTTCATTTGCTAGTAAGTAGTTGCTTAATAAAACTTGACCAACTAAAAGTGCTTACTGCAGTATGGTCAGCCAGCCATTTTTGCCTCAGCCTTGTATGTCATATTATATTTGCTGAGTATATCATGTGCTCATGCTTGTTTTCTTTCTTTCTTTTATTGCATCAACTACACCCGGAATGCTGCTCAGATTGGGAGAATTTTGAGGATTTCACTACTGATTTTGAGGAGTTCTAGGCGAGTCTCCCCCAGTCAATGCCTGTAGAGTTGGAGTCACTTTTGCTTCGTTACATGAACGTTTATTTAAGTCTTCCGCTATGACATTGGTGTCAACTCTGAGATTGTAATAAATGCACTTTAATACTCTTTCGTTATGCATGGTTATGGATATTCACATGTGACGTCTACCATATGTGTGTAAACTGATCCTGGCGCACATATGAGATGCATCTGACTTTGCCTTTAAAACTGGGTGTGACAATTTCCATCTAGAGCTTGAGTTGACATATCCATATATGACTCCAATCTAATCCTTTCATATTTTCTTTATACTTTATCTAATGGTTAGATCTATGCTTGCTCATTCGTAATCTTTTATCCACCAACTAATGTGGTATTATTAGTCTCTATGGACGAACATGGTGGCTTAATTGTTTTCCCTTAAAATTTCTCTCTAAATAGATAGAAATATGTATTGAAAATATATCTATTATAAATTTCTCTTCTGAATAATTATATTTTACACATGCCATTTATTTAAATAATTTGCTTCCTACTTATCAATAATGGCTAAAATAATGTTTGACATTGTTTTATTTCAAATTTATTTATTGGCATAGGCGTCTTATCTTACTATTTGGCTTCCAAATTCATATTGAATATTTCTAATTTTCCTAATTACAATTCTAAAATTAACTATTCTTTAATTATACTCTTTTGGTTATTTTAAAGCATATATTACCGTTGAAATAAATGGTGTATATCATTTTTTATTAGCGTGCTAATTTCAAGCCAATTGCAAAAATTATCCCGTAACTCATTGTATTCTTAATTTTATACGTGCTCTTTACATATGTAGTAACTTGCTTCCCAATCTCAAAAGAAATCAAAATAGCAATTTTTTATTTTTAATTCTAAATTTAGCTATATGTTATGAAACTAAATTTAGCTATTTATTAACTGCATTAAGGAAATACTCTTTTTCTAGCTATTTCTCTTTCTGAATCATATGCAAATGTACTTCTAATTTTTTATTTCTGTTTAGCGATTTATTAATCATATTTGATGTATACTCTTTGTTCAATTATTAGTTTCCTTATTTTTAAATTAGTTATTAATTGTTTTTGACATGGAGTTCAATGAATTTAGGCCATTAAATTATCATGAAATCCAATTATTATTATTTTCTCGATTGCCCATGCAAATACAAGGGTATATTTGTTGTTTTATCTTTTTAGAATAATTGAACACTAGTTCATCTGATTATTGCGGAGCGTTCAATCAAAATGGGGGGGGGGTATTATGCATATTATCAAGGTCATACATCTTCACCTTTCCAGACTTATCGTAATCAACATCTGTTAGAAAATTGAATCCCCTATCCAGACTATGGCCTATGCTAAAAGAAAAATGTCTCTAGCATTAACCGGCCCTCTCCTTTGCTTGTGCTACCTAATACGGTGGCTCGTACCACTCCTTTAGTTTGGTTGAGGTCTTTGGCGCATTTGGTGATTGGCATGCACACGAATACCCAATAGTAATAACGTATGCTCACTGGTTTCTGTCGTCGTCCACCATCGTCCCCTCTCCTCCTCTCTTCATATTGCCTCTACCACCACTCTACTTTGGTTGTAGCCTTTGGCACCTTTGGTGATTAGTGTGCACCGAACTATAATCACGTATGCCCATAGATTTTGCATCTTCCACCATCGCCGTCGCTCCTCCTCTGTATCGTAGTGTGGTGGCTTTAATCAATATATCTCTTCCATGTTCACCATGGGCACTTCTGCATCCAACGACTAATGGCATGAATGTAGGATCATCGACCCACCCCTTACCTTAAAGCAATTTATATCTCATCTTCTTGTTTTAGCTCCATGTTCCTATGCCTTCATTGTGAATCGCCGTCGATGCAAAACCAAACTCGTATTCTTTGATTGTTGGGGGATCCTTCACATAATCATCTTTTTGTTCTCTTGTAAATACTTTCGTTTTCTTGTTTCTATCATAAAATTGATTTTTGCATCATATTGTTTCATTTATTGCAAAAGATTGGGGATGTGAATGGTATACCGTATACATTTGCTTTAACTCATGTCCTAACTTGGCGAGTGGGTGTGTTTAGGTACAAAATCTCCCTAGTTGTTCATTTGGAAGCAACAACTTGGCTAAACTTGCCATGTGGGTGCAAATAGGTCACCAAGACAACATATAGGCAATAGAACGCCATGCGGTCATCTTACATGTACATGTGGCGCTTACATGTAACCTATGGTGTAGAACTATTGCAAATATCCTTCTATTTTGGCCCCTTACTTAATTTCTTTGTTTATTAGGACCCATTGCGAATACAAATTTTAATTTAGAAGGGGCCCAATATGGTTTTGGCTTTTTTGCCGCGCGGCACACCATCGACTAAACTTTTACGGTGTCGTGCATTGTTGACCAATCTTTAGACACGCAACGGGAGCAAGCCGGAGGGAACCTAGAACCGTAATAAGTGTAAGGTCTTCTACAACCTATAATACTTGTCTTCTTTCTACACTAGAATCCTAATAAGTGTAAGGTCTTCCCATGTATACCCTTGTGGCCACATAGTCTATCTATATTGTATATCTCGCCCAAATGATATATGACATCTAACCGACGTGATTGTTGATATTCTCCTACCTACGACTCATTCAACTGTCGATTTGGAAATAGATGTCCATGATCATGTGGTCAATTAGGAATGAAAATCGGACTGATATTTTCCCTACGCCCGTTTTTCCGAAGGGGTTTGAACACTCAATGGTAAGATCTGTATCTGAAAATGAGGGGTTCAAATGCAAAAAAAAGGATACGAATCCACATACACAATGTGTGATACGGGGATCCAAGCCTCAATACTTGATTTGGATAATTAGGTCCCCTAATCAATTCTAAAAATATCAAAATTAATAAAAATAAAAGTTAAGATTCAATGTCACTAGAACATATTAATAACTAAAAATAATTATTAAAATGTAAAAAGTAAAAATATTAATAACTAAAAATAAATATTAATAAGTGAAAATAAATATTAATAAGTAAAAATAAATATTGATTATTTCAAATAAAAATAAATCTAGAACAAAAATTTAAGATACTAAATTGACTAAAAATCAAAATAAATTCACATTAAATATAATATATCATATTTTAAATTTAAATTTGACTATGTACCATTAAATAAATTATAAGAGGTCAAATGCTTGGATAGGTTGAACTTTTCTTTTTAATCTTGGGAGGAATCTATAAAATTTTGAGTTGTAGTTTTTTTTGTTTATTTTGATTTAACATAAAATGCAAAGTGTGAAGAAATGCATAGATTCTATGTAATTATTGCTTTTACAGAAAATAAAAAACATATATCTGCGTAGCTCACTTTGTATTCAGTTAGTATCCATTGATTGAAACTATCCATTTGTATTGGTATGTGACAAATCTGGCAATATCCCGTGTCTAAATATGAATGTAAATCCAAGGATAAAAAACAACTATTTATATTTGTATCTATATGTATTTGTCTATATTTGATCCATTTTCAGCCCTAGGTCAATGGTTACAAGGTCAAGGAAAAAAAATCCATGCCCTCCTTAAGTAGGTATACCACTCATACCAACTATAGTTGTCGCCTTATATGTAAGGATCGGTATCCCTCACCCCACCTCCTATCTATCTGTCACTCCAAATCTCTCATTAACTCATCCACTCATCCGCGCTCTCTTTAACGAGAGATTGAGCTTGTTATTGATTGCCCTAGATTTTATAGCTAACAAAAGTCCTCAACAACCCATCTAAATAAAAAAATGAAAGAGGCATGGGAGGTATAAGTGCGACAGTCTTGCTAGCCAGTTGTCGTGTGATGTGTGACTTGGGTATCCTATGCTCCACCTTGGCACCACCACATCCCTTGCCTCCCTTCCTCTACCCCCACTCCATACACACACCCCAGTGCGCTAATAAAAAATGAAATAACTAGTGGAGGTATAGTTGGAGGAGCACTAGCTGTGCCGTCCAGTTGTCACTTGTCAGGCATCATAGGGCGACAGGTATCCCATAAACACCTCAGCACCATAATTAGACCCCCTTCACCTACGTGCCCGACGTCACACTCTTGACTCGTCTGCTCTCTAAAAGAGTACCAGTCATGCAGCATGCCACCAAGTATGGGCGCTCACACTGTCTACATCCTCAAATGCAATCATGCCTTCTTTCGCCTTGTCTTTGACGAACGCGTGGGTCTCACTCTTTTCGCTACTTGGCCATAGACTCCGTTGCTACTGCCACACTCATCGACATATGCATGCTTCAATCATAATACTTCTTTAAAAAAACAGAAATCCTTAGCAATCATGCTAGCCATCCAAATAGAGGTGTGGTCAAAGTGTGCCTGCAACCATGCCGTCTAGTTTCCATGCGACATGCAACGAGGGGCATTTCGTGCCCCATCTCAGCAAGACAACTGGATACCCTCCTCCCCCTCGGTCCTCATGCCAGTTGTCATACGGCATGCAACGAGTGGCACTAGCGGGTGAAGACGTAGTTGGAGGGGCAGTGGCCGTGCCAGCCAATTGTCACGCATTGCCGTTGGGCTGCAACAGGTATCCAAGGAAATACCTAAGCACCACCGCTGGGTCCCCCTCCATCCGTGCGCCCGACGTCACACCCTTGACTCGCCCGCTCCCTACAAAAGCACTAGCCCGCCCCAAGCGTGGACGCTCACACCGCCTACACTGCCGAGCGCAAGCACGCCTACTCCCGCTTGTTGCCTCCGACGAAAGCATGGGTCTCATCCCCTTCAACTGGCTGCCCATGGAGCCTGCCGCCGCTGCCACGCTCACCGGTGCCATTCCGCCCCCGTTCCCTGGCGCAGCTGCCAACGGCGCCACGTACTGCGTTGACCCGGCCCTGTCTGCGTCCGTCTTGCCGCCCGCAAGGCAGCCTGCTGCCCCGACCGCCACGAGTGCGGCGAGGGCGCGCCAAGAGGAGGCTGCAGCCATCCACCTGGTGCACCTCCTCGTCACCTGCACCGGTGCTATTCAGGCCGGTGACTACTCGGCCGCGCATGGGAACCTGGCCGAGGCGCGCGCGATCCTTGGCGTGATCTCGACTTCGGCCGGGATCGGCCGTGTCGCGAAGCACTTCACCGACGCGCTCGCGCAGCGCCTCTTCCCGGCGTACCCTCACGCGGCGCCGCCTGCTCCACCCCCGGCCACGCCGGCAGAACTCTACAACAACTTCTACGAAGCAGGTCCTTACCTCCAGTTCGCCCACTCGACGGCGAACCAGGCGATCCTGGATGCGTTCGAGGGCTGCGACAACGTGCACGTCATCGACTTCGCCCTCATGCAGGGCCTCCAGTGGCCGATGCTGATCCACGCGCTGGCTAAGCGCCAAGGCGGGCCGCCGTGCCTCCGCATCACCGGCATTGGCCCACACCCGACGGGCGCCGGCGACCAGATCCGTGAGGTGGGCCTCCGCCTCGCCGAGTTCGCGCGCTCCATGAATGTCCCCTTCTACTTCCGGGGCGTCTCCGTCGACCAGCTCGACGGGCTGAGCAGGTGGATGCTCAAACTCGTCCCCGGCGAGGCGCTGGCCATCAACTCCGTCCTGCAGCTCCACCGCCTCCTCGTCGACCCGGACTCCGACCCGGCGGTGCCCGCGCCTATCGACCTCCTCCTCGACCTCGTCACCGAGCTCAAGCCCAGGGTCTTCACGGTCGTCGAGCAGGAGGCCGATCACAACAAGCCGGCGCTCCTGGAGAGGTTCACCAACGCGCTCTTTCACTACGCGTCCATGTTCGACTCCATGGGGGCCGCGGCGGCGGCGGGCCAGCAGCGCGCCGGCGGCGGGAGCACCAGCGCCAACGACTCGCTCGCCGAGGAGTACCTCCGCGCCGAGATCTTCGACATCGTCTGCGGCGAGGGCAGCGCCCGCGCCGAGCGCCACGAGCTGCTGGGCCGCTGGAGGGAGAGGATCGCCCACGCGGGGCTCGTCCAGGTGCCGTTCGGCCCCAACGACGTCCGCCTCGCGACGGCGGAGCTGATCAGCGCGACGTCCTTCTCCGGCTCCGGGTACTCCATCCTGGAGTGCGCCGGCAGCCTCGCGCTGGCGTGGCACGACCGCCCGCTGTACGCGGCGACGGCGTGGCGCGCGGCCGGAGAGAGCAGTTCCGGCGCCGTGGCTGGCATCATGGGGCGCGAGCGCGACAGCGGCCGCCGCATGGGTAGGAACGGTGGCCGTGCGCGCAGCAGCTTCGGAAACCTGACGATCGCTTAGGGATCGGAGGGAGCAACCGAAGTGAAGGAATAATCGTGCAGTGACAATGAGAGAGGGGCGATGAGAGTCGGATAATAATCGTAGTAATAGGTTGTTGGTCTGGTTTCGTTTGTCATGTTCGAGTCTAGGTCTAGGTTGAAAAATTCGAGTCTGTGTTTGCTTAGATTGAGAAAATGTTGCTGCCAGTTCTCTGAGACTTTGGCCCTGTTTAGTTCCCTTCAAAAGACAAAATTTCTCTCTCCAAACTTCACTGTTCACTTATCACGTTAAATCACATCAAATCTCTCTCCTCATATATGGAACACTAAATGTGGGTAAATAAAAAACTAAGTACATGGTTTTGATGTACACGACGAGACGAATCTTTTGAGCCTAGTTAGGTCATGTTAGGACAACAATTACCACAAACAAACAAAAAGTGCTACAATGTGCTACAGTGTCCGATGTGACATTTTCACCAAACTTCATTTTTTCTTTACCGGAACTGAACACCGCCTTTGAAATGTTGGAGTGTTGATCTTTTAAGAAATATATTTACCGTCTTTGAATTTGTGGTGGTGATCCTTTAGTCTGATACTGATGACCCAAACCCCAGTTCTTTGAATTCGATCGAAGCCCTTCGCCATCCCAACGAGGTGAAACGCTAGCTATTTCGCCGATCCCTCTCTGTCTCTGGCACAAGGGCAAAACCAGTGCCAGGAATACTCACGCAGACTGGCCATGGCCAGCCGTGAGCAATGCCGATCCGTGCCGGGCCCCTTTCAGAGAAGCCGCCATGACCTGTGCAGAAACGGGCTGCGTCGACGACAGGCAGGCACCCCCCGCGCGAAACACCTGACTCCAAACCGACCCCACGCGATCAGCGAGCACACCGCCACGGCGGCATGCGACGCCAAACACCGCTCACGTCAGGCGCCTGTCGTTTGCCGGGGCCTTTTCGGCTTTCTGTTCTCCACAGCGAGCGATCCTGCAGCAGTGGCCGCGAAGGAATCGGGCGGGTCAACCCACCGCCCGCGCCGGGGTGGGGCCGTGGGCCGGGGGCGCCACGCCGGGTACCTGACGGCCGCGGCGGCGCGGCCAGGTACGTGACGAGTGACGAGGACGCTTTTTTTGTTTTGACAACAGCATATATTAGATATTAAGCAGCCAAACTTACAGAGAGGTCCTCCAAAGAAGACCAAATTACAACAAGGTCCAAAGACCGGATAAACACACAAGAAACATCAGCGGCGATGACGGAGACGAACTCGCCGGCGGGGGGCCGTAGGGGCACCAAAGGCGCCTACACCCGGATGGAGGGACCGCGCAGCGAGACGGTTGAAGGAGGGACGACCGAGCCGAAGAGAAGCATTCCAGGCGACCGAAGGGTTGGAGTATTGCCGTCGCCGGAGGTAGGAGATAAAGCTCGAAGACGAATCCCAGGTGATGGCGAGGTCGTCGAGCCAGCGTCCGATGATGATGTACCTGGATGGAGCTCGGAGCTGCAAGAGCTATGGCTGCAAGATGGATGACGGGGCGAAGTGGATCGAATTGGATCTGAGGCAGTAGGGCGAGATCTCCTGCGGCAGGGGATGGAAGGGGGCGGAGAAGAAGCTGCAGGAGGGAGCGACTTTATTTTGTAACGACTCACCGGAGGAGCAATGACGCCGGCGACGAGCATGCCAGAAAGGATCCCGGCGGCGACGAAGACGGCGGCAGCTCCACGGCGGCGCAAACCACGAAGGGAAGAAGCCATAAAGGCACAAAGCAAACTAGATACAAACAACTAAGCTACTGGAGGCAGTTTGGAAGGAAGGGGTGCGGCCCGTGGCGAGCGCCGCAGGCCCGCAGTGAATGTACGTAAGGTTCGGCGCTAACGGGAAACTCTCTGCCGTTCTCGCGCGGTGGTTGGTTTAGTTTGTTGCATCTATTGTTGGTTGGCGCAGTGGCAGGGATCATGCTCGTCTAACATGTTCGTTTGGCTTATCAGCAGTCAGTCATCAATATTTTTCTCTCAGCATAAATCAGCATCAGCCATCAGCTGCCACCAACAAGTTAGCAATATTTTTCTCTCAGTATAAATCAGCACCAACGATCAGCCATCAGCCAAGCGAACGGATCGATGTGTGCTCTCTTTGGCTGCGGGACTGGATGGCAAGTTTTGGAGCCATGGCGGATCAAGCTTGTGGATGGCAACCATGCTCGTGGTTGCGCTCTCATTTGCCACGGACGAAGGCATGGTTTCTTTCCCCTTGGTGTTTCCAAATGTGGAGGGAAGTCCATGCAAGTGATGGCATAGGGCCTCTTTGGGAGAGTTTTGCTCTACCTACTTCAATTAAACATGGAGTTTGTGCTAAAAAAACACGGAGTTGGCTCAATGTGTTTAGCTAAAATGTAACTTCAGCTCTAGAGAATATAGGATTTGATGAAAAATATCTTCTTACCCTTGGATCTGTTTTGTTGATTTGAGGAAATGTCATCCAATGATTTTTCCCTGCACGTCTGAGCTATGTAAATTGAAAATTCAAATATGAGGCATAGAAAAAACACTATAATAAAATTTTATAAAATAAAGGTCGCACATAAATATTTGATACTCAAATCATACCATTACAAACTAGTTCCAAATAAGAGAAAGGCTGGTAGCTAATTCATTACGAAATTGATATGGAGCAGGCCTTCGATTCGCGGACAATGAGATATCTGGATCCAATCGGCAGGAAAAAAGGGAGGGAAAAAAAGCAACACGAGGGAGGGAGGCAGCGAAAAAAAAAGCGGCGAAAAAAAAACTACGCGAGGGAAGGTGACGGAACGGAGGAGTCGTCGTCTTTTTTTTTCACCTAAAATGATAAGTGTAATCGACAGTATTGATGTGTAAAGAGGTATAAAATCTTTGTTGCTGAAGCACCCTTTGAGGTACTCCACGTTTTACCTGGGGTTGGCCTCCAAGCCCTCCAACCCTATTTTTTGGAGCTGTAAAACTTGTAGCTGGACGTGTTTGAATAAAAAAAATTGAGAGCGAATTGTAAGAGTTGGAGCGGAGCCGTGCCAAACATTTCAAAGAGGATGTAACGGCAGCTAGCAAGTGCTCTACTCCTCGTGACTGAATCCACGTTGAACGGAGCCCTGGAACCTCAGTTTGCCGAATTGGAAATGAAATGAGCTGAGGGAAAAGAAAAGCGCATTTTCTGGTGGCCTCGGCTTAGTCCCGGGACTCGGTTGAAACGTGCGGCAAAAGAGGAAGCCCGGCGTCTGTTTCCTTGCTTTGGCGTGGCTACAACATGCCAAGTGTCGACGGCGGACTATTATGCCGCCCGCCGCTGTGCCGAACCATACGCGCGCAACACCAACAAGTCCTTGGCGCGCGCCTCGTCTCGACTCTCGAGTACGAGCCATACTACGAGAATACGTATACGAAATAACGGAGCATCTGGACGGGATGCCGGATGCGTTGCACACACGGTGTTTTGGTGTCCCTCTCGGAATTCTTCAATCCAGTAGTACGAGTAGTTCAGACTACAGAGCACGAACGAGAACTCAACTGCGCTGCTGCCGAATCGCTCTGAACCGCGACGCGATTGGGCACGCAAATATCCAAGCAGCTGGGGCCCGCGCTCCCGACGTGCCCAGCGCACCGTGTGACACGCCACCAGTGGTTCCACACGCCAAGTTAACGGAGAGAACAGAGAAGTGCACACGCTGCGGCTGCTAGAATCCAACGTCCAGGTACGAAGCAACCGCCGTGATCTGACCAGCGACCTCTGTCTCTGTTCACCAACACCCCCGCCGGGGTTCCCATGGAAAAGGCGGCCTATATAGCTTCCAAGCTCCCAGACCAACCGAACCTACTACCGTCGATCAGAGAGTCGTCTGTCTCTGTTGCAGCCGAACGCGAGGAAGCCTTCTGTTCTAGACCAAGCTTCTCGGAGCTCGACCATGGCGGTTTCCTCCATCAGCTGCTCGCTCAAGCCTCCAGCTCCCGTCAAAGAAGCCAGCGCTCGCCTGCAACTGCAACCGCCTCCACCGACCACGACCACGCCGTGGTAAGTTATTACCCCACTGCTAGCTCAAGATCCATTGCATCGTGCCCTGCCGACCGCAATGGCCAGGGACAACGGTCTGACGCGTGCGCCGCCGTGCGATCTCGATCTGCAGGTCGGGCGGGCTGCGCCGGGCGTGCATGGCGGCCGCGGCGTGCGTCGTGATCGGGACGGCGGGCGCCGGCGACGTCGTGGCCGTGGATGCGCGGAGAGGCGCGGCGGCCGCCGACGTCGACGTCGTGGCCGTGGCCGCGCGGGCGCCGCCGCGGTGGAGCGACCGGAGGGCGTGCCCGCCGTGGCGCGCCAACTCCCTGGAGAACATCGTGCCGGAGAACCTGCCCCGCCCGTCGGCGCGCCGCAGGCTCAACAGCATCGAGGCGCCGGAGAGGGCCCCTGCCCTCGCGCCCGAAGCGGTGGCGCCCTTCCTGGCGCTGCACTCCGGCCTGGGCAGCTTCTCCCTCTAGGCAAGTAGCCAGCCACTCTCTGTTGGGTAGCTGCATTTGTTTTTGTATACACTATACAGCGTGGTGATTAGATTAGCAAACGAGGGATACTAGAAGAAGGTTGGAAGTCAAGGAAGATATGTAGTTATTGATTGTATAGATTCAGAATAATTCATTTGCCCCACTAATCGATTATTCAATATAGTGTGCGAGATACACATGTAAGATACGAGCATCATTCTTGGGTTACATTTCCCTTCAAATTTCAATTTGCTCGCCTAGTGTCCCTGTCACGTACCCAGGTCCGGCACCAACGCCAATGTTTCACACCGAACTCGTGCAGCACGTACGGGGTCAGGGGCGGGCGACCTGTGTAATTTGCTTGGACACAGTCATCAGTATCAGTTCATACGGTACGCTATAGTTGGCCAAACGGGCCAGGCCCGCTGGGCCGGCACTAGCCCGGCCCTATTTAGCACGGCCCGAGCACGGCCTGGCCCGACAGGCTTAGTGCCAGTGCCGTGTTAGTGCCTAGCCCAGTGCAGTGTCTGCGCTGCAATCTCGGCCCGCGGCACTAGCACGGGCACGGCACGACTAAGGCCGGCACGGCCTCGGCACTAAGGCGGCACGGGGCAGGCACGACGGATCTAGTGTAAGCCCTCTTTTCTTGCTTATTTTCATTCTTAAATCTTCCAATCTTGCTTATTTCCTTACTTATCATTTATGTAATGAGACATGTAATATTTTGGAGTTGATGTTGTGTTTGAATTATTGTTAATGAAATTATATTAAGTTAGATAATGATTGTGTTTGTCATCTTAGTGCCAGTGCCGGCACGGGCACTATAGTACCCTTTGGCACGATATGGCACTAGCCACTGGCCATAGTGCCATGCCTGGGCCTGAAGTTCGGCACGACGGCACTAGGTGGCACGGCACGGCTAATCAACAGTGCCACTTAGTGTCGTGCCATTTAGTGCCGTGCCAAATAGTACTAGTGCCGTGCCGGCACGGCACGGCCCGTTTGGCCATCTATACGGTACGCCATCTCTCAACAACCTCCTCCCGTGCCAAGTCGCGTGGCGGGCGCGTGGTGCTGCCGGCTGTCGCCGCTTGGCTTGGGCCGTTGGGTGTAGCGCAGCAATTGGAAAAGGAAAAATTCTACTTTCTCTCCCTGAACTATCGGCCGAATCTACTATTCCTCCCTGAACTCGAAAACCGTCCGACGGGCACCCTGAACTCCCAAAACCGGACACGTTCCCCCCTCTGGCCGATTCCACCCTGGTTTATGCCAATGGGTCCCACTTGTTAGCGTCTGGACCACTCCATCTTCTTCGTTTACACAACCAGGGGAGTTGGGCGCTTGGGCGTGGAGCCTGCGCGGCGGGCCGCGGGTGATGGGCGCCGCGGCCAAGCGCAGAGCAGTGCGGCACGGCCAAGCGCAGGGCGGCGGGACAAGAGCGGCGGCCGAGTGGGCGGGCCCAGGCGCGGCACGACGCAGCAGCCTAGCACGGCGGCAGGGCGCCAACGGCTTCCTAGCGGCGAAGCACGTCGGCGGCGAGGTCCCTTCTCCCTCGTGCACGTCGGCGGCAACCCCTCCTCCCTCCTGTGCGTCAGGGCAGCTGGGCGGGGGGTCGCTGGAACCGGACGCTCCGGCGGGGGCAGCGATGATTGGGAGGACGGCGGTGGGGAGAGGGCTGGTGGGAGGGGCGCGACGCGACGGCCTTGACCACGCGAGCGCGTGTGCGGGGCGCCGGCGCGGCGCCGACCACGGAGGAGCCGGAGCGGCAGCGGGGAGAGGCGCACGGTGTGGTCCCGAGAGCCGCGAGCTTGCCGGGGGTGGCCGGCGATGTGGAGGAGCAATGACGGTAGCTCTCCACGAGCTCCGGCGGTGGTGGACGGCGAGGAACGGCGGTGGCGCTACACAAGGCAAGAGAGAGAGAGAGAGAGCGATGAGCACCGGAGAGGGCGGAGGAGGTGCGGGAACGTGTGAGGGTGAGGTCGGTAGGTGGCGGCGCTCACCGGAGGAGGGAGAGCGATGGCGGCGGCGGAGCTTCGGCGACGGCGGCCATGGGAGGAAGAAAACCAGGGTGGAATCGACCGGAGGGGGGAACATGTCCGGTTTTGGGAGTTCAGGGTGCCCGTCGGACGGCTTTCGAGTTCAGGGAGGAATCGTAGATTCGGCCGATAGTTCAGGGAGAGAAAATGGACTTTTTCCGTTGGAAAAAGGGTGAGATGGGCCCCCGAGATGACCTGACGACGACTGACGCAAAATTTACCAGGCCCGTAAGCTGTGGTAGCCCAGTTCGTCGGAGCCGATGATAATGATGTTGAGTGGTTGCGTACTTTTCGTTCGGTCTCTGCTTTACCTGAAGGACGGCTCAAGGCATTTCAAGCTGCAATTGGTTCCAGGCTTCTAGCTTTCTGCCATTCTTTGTAGTCGAACGAAGCATGTCACAAATTACTAGTCCATGTAGATCCATGGACACGGTATTTTTTCTAAAAAAAAGATAGCATTGGAATTACTTTGAAACGATAGTGAACCACTTGTTTTGTCAAAGAAAAAAAAAAGCTACCAGCTTGCCCCATGCCAGCAATAGCTCGGAACCGCGCGCACGCCACTGTGGACAAATATCTAACCAAGCGGGGCCCGCGCTCCCGACGTGCTCGCGGCTACACCATGATACACGGAACCGGTAGTTCGACACGGCAAGTGAAAAGATTTACCGCCACTAATCCAGCGTCCAAGTCTAGAGCAACAACGGCTCTGATCTGACCAAACATCTCCCACCACCATGGAAAGCCTATATGTAGCTTGCGTGCTCGAACCAGCCAACCTACCAGACCAATCGCAACTTCTCAGTTCGTCCTGCGCGCCAACGCCGCCAAACTTCACTGCTCCAAGCTCAAGAATGGCGGCTTCCTCAATCAGCTGCTGCCTCGGCCCTCCCGCTCCGCCCAAGGAAGCTCCCAACACTGCTCGCCGGCCATCGTCGCTGCGCCGCGCGTGCGTGGCCGCCGCGGCGTGCGCCGTCGTGGCCGCCGACATGCTACCGGCGCTGGCGCGGGACGGCGCGGTCGTCGCCTCGAGGGCCGACGGCGTCGCCGCGGCCGTGGGCGCACCGCGCGCGAAGGCGCCGCCGCGGTGGAGCGACCGCAGGCAGTGCCCGCCGTGGCGCGCCAACTCCCTGGAGAACGTCGTGCCGGAGAACCTGCCCCGCGCGTCCGCGCGCAGGAGTTTCAGAAGCGTCTCGATCCCCCCGTCGGCCCTTGCGCCCGCGCCGGACCTGGTGGTTCCTCCCTTCCTGACGCCGCGCCCTGGCGGGGGCTGCTTCTCCCTCTGATGCAACCGGGGCCCCGTGCAAAACGCACCTGTATTTTGCATAGTAGTTAGAACAAAATAATTGCCCCTCCTCACCGATCAATATTTATTAGGGTGAAAATAGGGGCATGTATATATATGCGATGTACTTTTTTCACTTGCAATAATTGATCGATGTCGATATGACCAAAGGAATTCGAAAGCTTATGTTGATCTAGAGCAAGATGGTCTGACTTCGATCCCGTTGCTTTCGTGGAAAAGTAGAAAGCGTGGCAGATGAAGTGAGTAGAAAACGAAAAGAAAATGTTCGGAAAAATACGAAGGTACCTCGTTTCGTTTTACTTTTTACCTGGTGCGGAGAGCGAGGGTGGGAGCGTGGCGCACGTACGACTCTTCCTTCACTCGGTTTGTTCGTACGAGCTGGTGTGCCGTTACCTGAACTTGTTGGTAGTACAATTGTACAACGGTTTTGAGTGAAGTACAGGGCCCAAAACTATCTGCACGTTTTCTGCAGTACGAAAGTGACCTTATTCGGCGTGTTTTGCACTTTTTCTCAAGTCTCGTAGTACAACCTCTGCGCACAACAACAACACATCCATTGCACAAAGGAAAAAAAACACCACATCCCAAAAATGAAGCAGCCGCTCAGGAACCAAGAAGTCGGAACCATCGTGCCAAAGCCAGAATGATCCTGTTGGATTGGAAGTTTGGAACACATTCGAACAAGAAACCTCGTAGATCCTACAAAATTCGAAGAAAATGCTTTTGAACTCCGGACTTTTGTGCTTTTCGCTGTATGATTCGAAACCTTTCCTTTGCTTTTGCTATTCACCTGATCGTCGGTCGCCCGGCCCACTTGTCAGGCCTGTCCCGCTTTCAATTGCCATTTGGAAAGTGGACCGACATGAAGATCGAGCCTCGAGTGAGAGTTTGTGTAGGCCCCGAGATCCATCATCAACATCGCCGGCGGCCCAATTGAAGCAAATCCGTTGTCGGCCCAGAAGCAAATTTGTTGGTCAAGATGTCAGAGTCCAGTGCCCAGTCAGCCGTACTCACTAGTCACCTGGCGTTCGGTTAACCGAAACCGAACCGATCGGTTCTTCGGCTCTTTACGGAATTCGGTTCCCAGAAAACCAGAACCGATCGGTTCCCGGCAAAACTCAGAACCGAGGAAATTCGGGTTCGGTTAGTTCGGTTCGGTTCCGGTTCTAACCAAACTAACCGAACAGATTCACACAGCCAATAAAATAGCATGTTTAATAGAAAATTCAGCAGCATTTCTGCTGTTACAAGGCATAAATGACATGATACAAACACATAGCTTGACATAAGCATAACAAAATTATTTCATAAGACCAAATCCACAAGCTGACCAAACTCAACAAGTCCATATGCATGCTGACATGCAGACCTGAGACCACAACCACAAAACAGTCCATTGTCCATAACATAACAAAATGACAGAAATAAGGTAGATAATGCCACAGTGGCACCGACACAGTCCATTCAGCAAGTTTTTCAGCACAACACAGCTCAGTCAACACTCCACTCCACTCTCCAGTAGCTTCAGTTTCCGCCAGCAACCAGACCTTCAGTTTCCACCTTCTGTTCTCCACTCCACTCTCTAGTAGCTGCAACAAACCTGAAACAGATTGTGAAACAAGTCAATAGTTACTCAAATTGATCATAATTAAGTTATATGTATAGAAAAATGGGAAAAGGTAGTTGAGCTCACATGATCATGTAGATGTGGGGTTGGTGGACTTTGTTGTGCTTGGCTGTGACTTACACTTGGAGGATCTAGTTTGTTGTGACTTGCCCTTGGTGGACTTGCTTCCTAGTACTTGTGACTTGGAAGCATTGTCAATAATAGCTTTATCCTTGAACTCTTGAATCAGCTCTAAAATCATACAAAAGAAATCATGCAATGCAATAAGTAAGTTATTCAGCAATGGAAATAATAAAAGAAAGATATGACTTATTCAATTACCTTCTTCTAACTTGGTCATTTCTTCAGTATTCTCTGCAATATTGACAGGTGTGGCCCTTTTAAGCCAATCTTGCGTGCAAACAAGAGCTTCCACCATAAATGGAGTAAGTGAAGTCCTGAAGTCATCTAGTATGCGTCCGCCTGTGCTAAAAGCAGATTCACTTGCAACCGTGGAGATTGGGATAGCAAGAACATCACGAGCCAATCTAGACAGTATTGGGAATCTCGCGGACTGCCCCTTCCACCAAGCAAGAATGTCAAACCTTTTGCTTTCCTCTTCACACTCTTCAGCCAAATACTTATCCAATTCAGTCCTACACCCCCTGCTGCAGCTGCTTGTTCCATTGTTCAACCTCATCCTCTTTGCAACTACAGACTTCATCATTCTAGCTCCACTTTGTTTACCCTGCGGTGAATCACTTGATTGTGGTGTCACATCACTTGTAGGAGAGTAAATGGATCTATATTCTTCAAACAAGTCATGCAAACACTTGTTAAGTGCAGACCAAATTTTCTGCCCAAGACCCTGACCATACATTTCGTCAACAGCTACCTCCATATACTCTGAAAGTTTGTACCTAGGATCAAGCACAGCAGCTACAAAAATCAACATGTTAATGGTCTCCTTGTCCTTCTCCTTACCCTTGCCCTTAGCCCTCTCATTGTCCAACTCTAAATTCTCATGCCAGTGCCCCCAATACTTGTCATATTTCTCTTTCATCCTCTTTCCCATTGCTGCTTGTAAAGGATCAGAACTGTTCAGCCAGTTCTGCACCGATATGTTCACCTCTCCTATCTCATGGAAAAAGGAGTGAGAAGTCACACTAAGGCTTGCTGAAACACGCTTTGTCACATCTGCAAAATGGCCTAGAAATTCAGCCAGCTTCCTTGCATTGTCCCAATCATGCTCATCAGGAACACCAGGGCCTTTCATTACCCTTGTCACTCAGCAAATCAATAGTAAAGTATGGATCCTCATCTGCATACCTTGCAAACGCCTTTTCATATGCACATGCAGCTACAAGCATCTCATAAGTTGAGTTCCACCTGGTACACACATCAAGGTTCAAGAATGCCTTGGTCTCCACCTTCTCCAATGCAGCACACTCTTTAAATTTGACCAATCTTGATGTACCATTCCTGACAAATCGCATAGCAGCGCGGACACGCTTGATGGAAGTGTCCACTTCCCTCAACCCATCTTGCACAATCAAGTTAATTATATGGGCAGCACATCTCATGTGAATGTACTTGCCTCCTGCTATGCTTGTTTTCAAACTATTCATTTGGCTCCTCAAGTAACTAATACCACTGTCATTTGAATTAGCATTATCAACAGTTACTGTCATTACTTTGTCTAACCCCCAATCTAGCAGGACTTTCTGCAAGTGTTTCCCAATATCATCCCCCTTTTTGCTTTTAACCTTGAAGAAACTAATTATCTTTTTATGCAAGCACCAATCATTATCAATAAAATGTGTTGTCACAGTCATGTAGCTATCTTGTTGCTGTGATGTCCAACCATCAGTGGTGAGGCAAACTCTTTGGCAATTCTCTTGGAAAAAAATTTTCAGCTTGGCTTTCTGCTCAAAGTATGTTTGGACAGTGTCCCTAGTGCATGTTCGTCTAGATGGCAACGTAAACCTTGGACAAGCAACTGACATGAACTTTCTAAAACCAGACTTTTCACCAAACGCAAATGGGAGCTCATCTTCTATGATCATTTCAGAAAAAGTTGATCTAAGCAAATCAGGATCAAACTTCCAAGTGCCTACACTATTGCCTTGATTTACTTGCAGCATAGATTGATTTGGATCATCACCAAGTTTATTGGGATTACTTTTGCATGTGTTAAAATGCTTGCGCATTGCAGACGTACCATTGCGCAGTGGATGTGCCTGTATGTCATTGTGGCAGTAGTTGCAATTTCCCTTGACCAATTGACCATTTTCCTTGATTTTGGTGAAGTGCTGCCACATATCAGACCTCGCAGCCATCTCCTTTCTCGGCTTCACCTCCTCACCATCATCAACATTAATAACCTCCCTCTCCGCATCACCAGCAGCCCCTTCAGCAACAGCAATTGCTCCAGCTTCACCACCAGCCTCTCCATCAGCACCCTGATCCTCCACCCAGTCTTGCATCTCTTGCTCAATGTCGTCCTCAGGTTGAGCCATCTGAAAAGATATTTAAGATACAAGACAAATCCATATCAGATTCAAATCTGTCAAAATAATCAGCTACAAATCTCTACAGATCATCTAGTAACAACAAATCCATGTGAATATATTCTACAAATATCTACAGATCATCTTAGGTGAATTGATTAACTACTAGTCTATTACTGGTCTAAGCTAGCAATACAGATCTAAGTAAAACAACATTGGCATTTGGCAGGATTCAAATCACAAAATGCTAAAAAAATGTACCCTGAGCTTGAGAATAAGAAGTTGAGAACTTACATTGCAGGAAGCAACTGATGTAGCCGTTGGGGAGAGGTCGTTGCGCGCTGGGGAGGGGTCGCCGCCCGCCAGTTGCTGACGGATCTGGTGGCCGGCACTGCTCGCCTCGGCGTCCGCGCGCTAGCTGCGTCGGGGACTGGGGATGGCCGGATGGGAGAGCCGGCGTCGACGGAGACTCGGAGGCCGGCGCTAGCTGCTCGTGCCGCCGCTGGCCGCTAGCACCTGGAGGCTGGAGAGGCAGAGGAGTCGAGGCAACGGGACGAGGCCGCGAGCCCGCCTCTCCGCAAGGCGCGACGGGGCGAGGGCCGAGAGCAGAGTAGTGGCTGCCGGCGGCGGGATTAGGGTTGGGGTCTGGCGGCGTGGCCCGTGGCCGTGGGGGTCTGGCCGTCGGGGTCGGGGACTCGGGGGACGGGGGAGCCTTATATACTAGGGTTTAACTGACTAGTGGGCTGGGCTGAATGTTGTGTCTTATTGGGCTGGGCTAAATCGGTTAGTTCGGTTAACCGAGGGGTAGAACCGAAATAACCGTAATAAATTCGGTTCCTCAGCTCCTGGAACCGAACAGATGATCGGTTCTTTCGGTTTCGGTTAGTTCGGTTTCGGTTCTGGTTATTTCGGTTCGGTTTTCGGTTCTCGGTTAATTATGCCCAGGTGACTCACTAGAGTACTCGACCATGATCCTCCTCTGGATTTGACTTTCCATTCAGAGAGAGGATGCGACCGACGGATCACGGGCGTTGCATTTCTCGTGGATGGCAGCAGATTGACCCAACCGCGCACAAGAACAAGAAGGCTCTCGTGTGTCCGGTTCCATACGAAGAATCTGTGCGGCTTTGGCGGCTGAAGATTAACTTCCCTCGAGCCTCGACATGGACCGTGACCCGCCAAGCTAGACCATTTCAAAGCTGAAGCCTGAAGCTGCTTGGACATCCAGGCGCCACCCACATCGATTCTCAATCATGCGCTGCGCTGGCAAGAAAGAATTCACGGTCACGTAGCCAGAGCCTAGAGATCGCATCCCGCGAACATATATTGACCTGGCACCTCCATTCCCGGCCATCGATCGGCCAAGCTGCTCAGCTCGATCTCACCGATACACCCCTACTATATAAGCGGATCCATCCACCAGCAGTGTACACACCTCGCCGTGGCATCCAATCAGATTCAGATCACATTCCATCGCCGCGGACAGGCAGCAAGCTAAGCGCGGGGCCTGATCGCCATGGCCAGCCTCGTGTCCCAGCCGCGCCACAGCATCCAGACGTACTGGGCGCGGAGGAACTACCAGCGCCTGGGCTCGCCGTTGCGGCGCCTCAGGGTGGCCCGCCTGGGCGGGGGCAGCAGCCGGGCGGCGTCGACGGACCCGGCGCCGCGCCTGTCGTGGAAGGCCAGGGCGGCGCGGCTCCGCGCCGCGGTCGTGCTGGCGGCGCCGGCGCTCCTGCTCGCGCGGCTCCGGGACGCGTACGTGGACGCGATGCTGGCGCTGGGCGCGGGCGCCGTGCGCCCGTGCGCGGCGCTGGCCAGGTCGCGGAGCGGCGCGGAGGCCGGGCTGTGGGGGAAGCGGGTGCCGCGGGCGCGCCAGCCGGGGCAGGGCGGGAGCAGGAGCGCCCGGGCCGGGGACTTCGAGCGCCGGATGATGGCGCACATATACAGCATGGTCGTCACGCCGGAGCTGCCCTGCGCCGCCAGAGCCTGAACGATGGATGAGCCGAGCAGGGCTTCCCAGTGTAAGCAGCAAGCGAACCGGTTACCGGTGTAGGTGTGGCGCGACACTTTTCGAAGGCCGGATCCTGTCTGTGTTCGTCGTGTGTGTTTTGTTTGTTGAATTCCTCGTGCGCAGCTGATGCTTTGTCTTGGCCACTGCTGCTGCAAGACCACAAGTTGTAATTACCATCGGTGACGAATAAGAATGGTACGATTAATGACACTGCTGTTGCGTCTGAAGACAGGGAATCCATGATTCGGCCCTGGTTTATTTTTTTCGAGAACGCGCTTAGCGTATATTTCATTACGAGAAAATAAAAGTTCTGAATTACAGACAGACTAGCACCATAGGGAAATAAAAAGGAATACACCTAAGACGACTAAGAGTGATAACTCTTCATCAGTCCTGAATAGACCGTGAAATTTAAGCTGTACTAGCTACAAACGGGAAAGGAAAATACCGAGCAATGATCGGTAGGTAGATAGTGTGACACGACCACCATCTGTGTACAGGCTCCAAACTCCTTTCCCCCAATTACAAGCTAGTGTGACACACTCGAGCACACGCCCACATGAGCGCATTGTGCATACCTTACCACACGACTCCACACAAAAACACCAAGGCCCTTGTGGGGAAAATGAGTTAGGAAATACAGTAAATTCGTAGGATTTTGTAGAAATGTGAACTTAATCCCCAAGAGGTGATTCCCGTTGGGGGTCAGAATTGGGTGTTCATCGATCGTGTTCATAAGGGACCGCCAAGACTCCTGAGATAATCTACAAAAAGGATAAGAGACAGAGAGTAAAGACAGCGTCTACTTCAGTGATATCGTGCAACATGCGCGATATAGCACACGATGGTAACCTTGGAAGCGGGCAGAGATTGGTTGAGATTGTCAGTTTGACCTGAAAAATTCCTGTTCTCCCGGCCGGCATGCTTTGTTTTTCTCTTTTCGTGACGTGGATCTCGAAGTCAGACCGAGAAGAGTAAAACATGCGAGTCAACAAACCACTACGGAGTACGTTGGGCCATTTTTCTCTTTGCGAGAAGCTCAAATTGGGCCACTAAAAGAGGCGGTGGGCATACGGCCCAGTATCTAAGCCAGAAATCGACGTCTGTTTTGACTTTTTTTTGGGAGGAAACGTCTGTTTTGACTTGGACATGACAGCTCTGGCAACAGGAAATTCCAACTCCGTAGTAGCTTGCCCGGCCTGTGGTCAGGTGCATGACCACAATGATAGGAGGTAAGCCAGAGGGGAGACAGTCCAGCTCCAGCATCCGCTGATTTTGAGGTCCGACCTGCACGTCAGCACGTCCCGCATCGCCGTGCATGCCTTCGCCCGCACGTACCAAACCAAACACACAAGTGCATAACTAATCCGATGGGGATCCTCCGACCCGAACTGATTGCCACCGCTAAACGGAATCGCGCACCTAAAAGTCTCGCCGATTCGTTTGTGCGTCGCGTCGGCGTCGGCGTCGGCGTCGGCGGCACACCTGTTTCCTCACCAGGCCATTGCTTCTCGGCCGGCCAGCGCGCGCCGGGCATCGCTCGCCGTGTACCGGCGGCCGGGCCCGTGGGCGATGCGCCATCCGGACGTGCGTGCATCGGTGGGCCAAGTTAGTTAAACCTGTGCCGAGGAAGCAACGCTACGGACGGGACCGTGACACTTCAATTTTGTTTTGTTTTTTTTGCCTTTAGGGTGCGTTATTATTACTTTCTTCCTCGAGAAGACGGCGCTGGTTAGCTCGGAGCTGAGAGGGACGGACCCGTAAAAGCAAAGCAAGCTACAGTGGCTATAGAGCCTAGCGAAATATGTTAATGTCCCTGTTCGCCTGGCCGGTGGCTGGTGGTTGGTGCTGATCTATTATCTATTATATTAATACAACAGTGTTAAAATGAGCCACCACGTTCGCCGAGAGGGCCAATAAATTCCCACATTAATCTGAAAAAGAGAAGAATATATGCCGTCGGATTTTATGAAGATCTAGCGGTCTATATTATTCCATTAATCCAAAAAAGAGAAGAATATATGCCGTCGGATTTTATGAAGATCTAACAGTCTATATTATTCCGTTAATAATCTAAAAATCTATTATATGAATACAATAGTGTTAAAAGGAGCCACCACGTTCGCCGAGAGGGCCAAGAAATTCTCACGTTAATCTAAAGAAGAGAAGAATATATGCCGTCGGATTTTATGAAAATCTACCGGTCTATATTATTCCATTAATCCAAAAAAGAGAAGAATATATGGCCGTCGGATTTCATTAAGATCTA
Organism: Echinochloa phyllopogon; assembly: GCA_033239725.1. Taxonomy (NCBI): domain Eukaryota; kingdom Viridiplantae; phylum Streptophyta; class Magnoliopsida; order Poales; family Poaceae; genus Echinochloa; species Echinochloa phyllopogon. The sequence goes on along the minus strand of BTCW01000003.1, from coordinate 14,401,993 downwards.
ACGGACTATATTATTCCGTTAATAATCTAAAAAAGAGAAGATTATATATCGTCGAATTTGTGAAGATCTAACGGTATATATTATTCCGTCCGCCGTCACCTATCCGCAGTCGGCGCGCGGCCGTTTGCGGCCGCCGCAGGAGAGCTCTACTGCTACCGCTACGCCGCCGTCCGAATCTACCGTAGGAGGGCTCCACCGTCGTCATGCGGCCGTCCGTGGCCGCCGCGGGAGCCCTCCATCGCCGCTGCGGGAGTCCTCGCCGTTGTCGCGCGACCATCCGCCGCCGAGAAGCCGTCCGCCGCCACGGAGCCGCCCGCGCGCCTTCGAAATTGGGAGTCCGGCCGCTCCGCGTGTCGCCAGAGGCCGACGGGGCTGAAGGCTGCCGGCCGCGAAGACCCTCCACCACTGCCGCCGCACAGCCATCCGGATCCGCCGTAGAAGGCCTCCACCGTCGTCGCGCGACCGTCCGCGGCCGGGAAGCCGCCCGCCGCCGCGGGAGCCACCCGCGCTCCTTCGGAGCTCGGAGTCCAGCCTCTCCGCACACCGCCGGAGGCCGGTGGGGCTTAAGGATGCCGGCCGTGGAGACCCTCTGTCGCTGCCGCTGCTCAGCCATCCGGATCCGCCGTACGAGGCCTCTACCGTCGTCGCGTGCGCCCATCGCCGCGTGAGTGTTCGCCACCGGGAAGCCATCCGCCGCAGAAGCCGCCCGCACATCTTCGGAGTTCGGAGTCCGGCCGCTCCGTGAGTCGCCGGAGGCTAGCGACGCTAAAGGCTACCGGCCGCGGAGACCCTCCGCCACTGCGCAGCCATCCAGATCCGCCGTGGGAGGTCTCCATCGTCGTTGCGCGGCCGCCACGGGAGTCCTCGCCGTCGCGGTGCGACCGTCCACCGTCGGGAGGCCGTCTGCCGCCATCGCCGCTGCTATCCGCGACTGTCGGGGAAGCCGCTCGCGCGCCTTCGGAGTTCGGGGTCCGGCCGCTATGCGCGTCGCCGGAGACGACGGGGCTGAAGGCTGCCGGCCGCGGAGACCGGCACCCCGCGCAGCCACCCCCCCACAAGAGAGTGGGGGAGATAGAGGGAGAGAGATAGAATGGGGGAGTGGTGGCGTCGCTGAAAGAAAAGGAGAAAAAGAGATGGGTGGGCTGATATGTTGATAGTTGGTATAAAATATGAGATATAGAGGATAACGGGTGCAGAAAAAATTGATATAGCTGGGAGAGGATGACAATAGAGTAAGATGAGTGCAAACAGCTTGAATCCCCATGTGCCCTACCACATTCCTCTGTATAGGAGGCAACATTCAACAATGAGCGAAGGACAACACATCGATCTTCACGTGTACCTGATGAGAGGTGCTTGGATTTAGGGTGTTCAACAAGGTTGTGAGCACAACAGAAAAGAACAATTATCTCCCTGTCCGAAGGGAGCAAATCGCTGCCGGAATTGAGCACCATGGCCACGCTTAGCATTCAGTGTCTTTGCCAATGCGAATGGAAGATCATCAAACGGGTTACCCGGGCTTAAAACCTGTTTGATGGTCTTTATTAACGAGTTAGTGTAAGAAGGAGCAGAGAGAGGAAAAAGAAAGCGGAGAAATTGAGGTGGTGTAGCATTCAACAATAAGCGGAGGCCATCACGTTGATTTGCACATGTAACTGATCAAATGTACTTAGATTTAGGCATTCACCAAGGTTGTGAGCACAACGAGAGAGAAAAATTCTCCATATCCGAAGGAAGTGAATCACAGTCTAAATTCTCCATATCTGAGATAAAAATTCTCCATATCCGAGGCAAAAGATTGATCCATAACCATGATAGACACCTATTGGTTATTGCAGTCTAAGTTCTCATTGCATAACTAACAAAATAGTAATATTTTTCTCATAATATTTTTTCGTATAAAATTTTCCTGGTGTGATTGATTACCCTCTATATTTGATTTCCTCCCTCCTTAACATTTCCTTCATGCTATGTCATTCTAATAATTGATTTGTGTAGCAAGCTAAGCTACCACGTTGATTTGTGAGGGGGTCGGCCCAAACCCCATTATATTTTATGGAAGGTTTCTACTTTAATCCAATCGTCCGTGTTACGCTATTGCAAGTTCGTCGAGATAGTTCGCATGTCCGGTGAGGAAGGGGGTATCTCATATCAGTAAGTTGCATTTTGTATATGTAAATTTATATGAATTACTTTATTCACTTAACCATGATCACTACCTCAATATTAGGTCACACAATCTATTATCTTAGAGCAACTTCAGCAGACCCAACAAGCTCTTACCCCAAGTTTAGAGGGTTCAGAAAAAAATTGCACTCCAGCAGACCCAACAAGCGTCTGTCCCCCAAGTTTAGAGGGTCTAAAAAAAGTTGCACTTCAGCAGACCCAACAAGCCCTATCCTAAGTTTAGAGGGTTCAGAAAAAAATTGCATTTCCAGCAGGTCCTCTACTTGAACACCCCTCCCCCAAATTTGGGAGGCTTCTAAATCCACCCTCTATTCTCGGGGGTCTGTAGAAAGCCCTATATTTATTTATGAGGGCTATTGCTAGAGATGTAGCATTTTTATGGTCCTTAAAAAATAGCGTTAGCCTCCATTTACTGTTTAGAGAGTCCGATTTGATAGGTATTGGTGGAGTTAATCTTAATAATATAATGTTATCACTATATTAATTAGAATAAAAATAATATACAATGTTAGTTTTTGGTAAGATCTGATAATCTATATTAACCCTTAAAGTCCATTTATTAGGGTAAACAAATAGTTAAATTCTAAACTAAATAAATAAGAAAATTATAAGTTGATCAAATAATCAATGTCAAATACAATTAGTAAATATAAGCTTGCATCATTAATTCATACATGATGATAAAAAAGTTAGTTTGGGTACACTTGAACAATCCGTATTGACAATGAACCAATGGATATTTAAATATAATTATATTTAAATTAAAAAACTTAAATATTAGTATAAAAAACTAGCTACCCGCACAAATTTACGCGTGCCACCTTGCTAGTTATATTAATACAACAGAGTTAAAAGGAGCCACCACATTCGCCGAGAGGACCAAGAAATTCCCACATTAATCTAAAAAAAGAGAAGAACATGGACCATTGGATTTTATGAAGATCTAACGGTCTATATTATTTCGTTAATCCAAAAAAGAGAAGAATATATGTCGTCGGATTTGATGAAGATCTAACGGTCTATATTATTCCGTCCGCCGCCACCTCTTCGCCGCCGCCGCACAGCCATTCGTGGCCGCCGTAGGAGGTCTCCACCGTCGCCGCAGCGGGAGCCCTCCACTGCCGCCGAGCGGCTGTCCGTGGCTACCGCGGGAGTCCTTGCCGTCGCCAGGCGACCGTTCGCCACCGGGAGGCCGTCCGCCGCTATCGTCGTTGTCGTCGCTGCCGCGCAGTCGTCCGTTGCCGCCGTAGGAGGCCTCCATCGTGGTCGCGCGACCGTCGTGGGAGCCCTCCACCACCGCCTAGCGGTCGTTCGTGTCCGCCACGGGAGTCCTCGCCGTCGCCGTGCGACCGTCCACCACCGGGAGGTCGTCCGCTGCCGTCCCTGTCGCTGCCGCGGCCACCGCCCGCGCGCTAAAGGCTGCCGGCGGGGAAGACCAGCACCCCTCGCCGCCATCACCGCCACTAGAGAGAGGGGGATATAGAGGGAGGAGATAGAGTGGGGGAGTGGTGGCGTCGGTGAAAGAAAAGGAGAAAAAGAGATGGGTGGGTTCACGTGTTGGTAGTTTGTATAGAATAGGAAATATAGAGGATAGCGTGTGCAGAAAAAATTAATATAGAGGGAAGAATTTGAATCATTAGGCAGGAATATTTCTTTGAGGATGAGAACAGAGTACGACCAGCGCGGAAAGCCTGAAGCCCCATGTGACCTACCACGTTCCTCTATATAGGAGGCAACATTCAACAATTAGTGGAGGACAATATGTCGATCTGGACGTGTACCTGATTGAGCACCATGGCCACGCTCAGCACTAAGTGTCTTTTCCAACGCAAGTGGAAGAACATCAAACGGGTTACCCGCGCTCAAACCCATTTGATGGTCTTTGTTAACGAGTTAGTGCAAGGAGCAGAGAGAGGAAAAACAAAGCGGAGAAATTAAGGTGGTGTAGCGTTCAACAATGAGGTGAGGACATCACGTTGATTTGCACATGTAACTGATTAAAGGTGCTCAAATTTAGGGAGTTCACCAAGGTTGTGAGCACAACGAGAGAGAAAAATTCTCCATATCCGAATGGAGTGAATCACTGATGGAATTGATCACTATCACCATGACCACGCTCAGCATTCATGGAAGATCATCAAATGGTTTGCCCACACTCAAACCCATTTGATGGTTTTTGTTAACAAATAAACAAAAATAAGGAGACAAGAGATATTTATCATATAAAATAACTAAAATCCAACATCACTAATAAAAAATTATAAAAAGGTACTTTATAAAATACATTCATGTAAAAACATAAAAATATATATTAGTTTCAAAATTAATACAACTAATGATAACAAACAATATATATCTTAATTTGGATTATTTAGAAAAATAAATACACCGCTATAAAATTTATAGTCTCACATTCATGATGTGTGCGGCATGCACAGTCAAACAACTAATTGTAAATAATAAAAATATAAAGATTGCCGAAAGAGAAACTAGCTATCCGCGCACCCCACGCCGCCGCCACTAGAGAGAGGGAGAGAGAGATGGGGAGTGGTGGTGTCGGTGAAAGAAAAGGAGAAAAAGCGATGGGTGAGCTCACGTGTTGGTAGTTGGTATAGAATATGATATATACATAGGATAACAGGTGCATAAGAAATGTATTATTCCATCCACCGCCACCGTCGCGCAGCCGTCCGTGACCGCAATAGGAGGCCTCCACCATCACCGTGCGGCCGTCTGTGGCCGCCGCGTGAGTCCTCACCATCGTCGTACGACCTTCCGCCGCCGGGAGGCCGTCTGCAATCATTGCTGCCGCGGGAGCCATCCTTGGCTCCTGCAAGAGCCGTCCACATGACTTCGGAGTTCGGGGCTGCCAGCTAGGGAGACCGTCATCCCTCACCTCCGCGGCTGCCACTAGAGAGAGGGGGGAGATAGAGGGAGAGAGATAGAGTGGGGGAGTGGTGGCGTCGGTGAAAGAAAAGGAGAAAAAGAGAGGGGTGGGCTCATGTGTAGATAGTTGGTATAGAATATGAGATATAGAGGATAACGAGTGCAGAAGAAATTGATATAGATGGTAAAATCTCAATGACTAGGTATGAATATTTCTTTTTGATGATGAAAATAGAGTGCAACGAGTGCAGATAACCTGAAGCCCCATGTGCCCTACCACGTTCCTCTATATAGAAGGCAAAATGTTCACCAAATGAGCGGAGAATAATACGTCGATCTGCACGTGTACCTGATAAGATGTGCTCGAATTTAAGGTGTTCAACAAGGTTATGAGCACAGTAGGAGGGAACAATTCTCTCTGTCTGAAGGGAGCGAATCATTGCCGGGACTGAGCACCATGGCCGCGCTCAGCACTCAGTGTCTTTGCCAACGTAAGTGAAAAATCATCAAGCGGATTACTTGTGCTCAAACCCGTTTGATGGTCTTTGTTAACGAGTTAGTGCAATAAACAACACAGAAAGTAAAATCAAAGCGGAGAAACTGAGGTGGTATAGCGTTCAACAATGAGTGGAGGACGTTACATTGATTTGCACATGTAACCGATGAAAGGTACGCTGATTTATGACGTATTGGTGGAGTTAATCTTAATAATATAATGTTATTACCATATTAACTGAAATAAAAATAATACACGCCGATGGTTTTTGTAAGATCTAACCATCTATATTAACCCTTAAAGTCTATTGATTAGAATAAATAAATAGTTAAATTCTAAATTAAATAAATAAAAAATTATAAGTTGATCAAAGAATCAATGTCAATACAATTAATAAATATAAACTTGCATCATTAATTCATACCATGTGACACGTACATGATGATAAAAAATAATATGTTAGTTTGACACATTTGGACAAACCGTATTAGCAATGTAATAATAGATATTTAAATAAAATTATATTTGAATTAAATAAATCTAAATATTAGTATAAAAACTAGCTACCCGTGCAAATTGCGCGGGCCACCTTGCTAATTATATTAATACAATAGTGTTAAAAGGAGCCACCACGTTCGCTGAGAGGGTCGAGAAATTCTCACGTTAATCTAAAAAAGAAAAGAATACATGCCGTCGGATTTTATGAAGATCTAACGGTGTATATTTTCCACATTAATCCAATAGTTAATAATAAATAGTAAAAGGACAAAGAAAGAAAAGGTCACAACAAATAGTGAGACTTTTACCTGTGTGCCATTAAGATAAGTGTCTCATACCCACATGCCACAAAATTTCCCCTGAATACATGTGTGCCATCCATGCTTATTTTTCTTACCCGTGTGCCATTTAATCCAACTTCTGTTAGAACTTAACAGATGCCGGCCCTGACACGTGGGACCCACAATATGAAATGACTGTTTTGCCCCTGACTACACCTCTCTTCCTCTCCCTGTTTCTCTCTGTCCATTCTCCGCCTCCAGCCACGCCCTCCGCCGCCGGCCCGGCCAGAACCTGCCCCCACGCCGGCCAGGTCCTCCGCCGCCGGCCCGGCCAGCCCCTGCCCCGCCGCCGGCCTGGTCCTCCGCCGCCGGCCCGGCCAACCCCTGCCTGTAGGGTCGAGATGGCAGACTAGAGGGGGGGTGAACAGTCCTTTCTAAAAATTATCGCGCAAGCTAACCGAAACAAATGCGGAATTAAAACTATCGGTCTAGCCAAGACTTCACCCCCTTATATCTAAGTTCACTAGCACCTTATGAAAGATTCTAAAACAAGCAAATAAGGTGCCGGGCTAGCAAGTGCTCACCTAGATAATTCTAGGAGCAAGGTCATACAAACCTATGCGTCTAGTACTTCACACACCGTGGAGCTCCTACACAACTAGTAAGCAAAAGCACAAAGCCCCTAAGCTCACTAGCAATGCTCAATGGACAAGACTATACAAGTCTAATCCAAAGGCTCAATTTATTTAGCTACACAAACGAAGCATAGAGACTAATTAAGCTACTCAAGCTAATTAGTCACAAGATCACTACTTCTAGCTACACAAGCAAGAAGACAACTAGCAAGCTACACAAGCCAACTAATTGTAAGAGCAACCACACAAGCACAAGATATATATAAGGATGTAAATACAATGCTTGTGATCAAGAAGTGCAAACCACTGAGAAGAGTAGACAAGTTGACACGGTGATTTTTATCCCGAGGTTCACTTGTTTGCCACCAAGCTAGTCCTCGTTGTGTCGACCAACACCTCGATGGTTCTTGGGCAAAGCTCGCAAGCCGCTGGCCACTCCGGGCACACCAAGACACCACTCGCAAGTGAGGTAGCTCAATGACACGCTCCACTAGAGTTGCTCTTCGCGATCCCCGCGGGGTGAGCACAATCCCCCTCACAAATCCTTCTCCGGAGCACCGCACAATCTCCTTGCGTGCTTCAACGGAGCCTCAATCCACCAAGCCGTCTAGGAGGTGGCAACCTCCAAGAGTAACAAGCAAACCGGCTTACAACACGAACACCTAGTGCCACTCAATGCAATCTCTCAAAGCAACGCACTAGATTCGCACCCACTCGCAATAGATTCGCAATCTCGCATGAACAAGTGAGTTAGTGGACTCCCAAGGCAAGCACAACCATGGGAAACACATTCCCAAGGTGCTCAACCTTCTCCAAGGCCCGGGCACCCTTCTATTTATAGAGGGGAGGGGAAAACTAGCCGTTACACACTTTTTCCGAGCTCTAACGGCTACCTCGGACCGTCCGCGGTGCATTCCCGGACCGTCCGCCATTCAAAAAACTAGCCGTTGAGATCCAAACGGTCAAAAACTCATCATCCGCGGACCGTCCGCAGTCACCCGCGGACCGTCCGACCCCCTAGTTCTCGAACCCCTGAACCTTCTGGTAAAACCGGGCGATTTTACGGACTGTTTCGCGGACCGTCCGCAGTATTCGCGGACCGTCCGCCACTCTATTTTCAGCACAGCCGACACTCGGTAAAACGCCCATAACTTTTAGCTCCGATGTCCAAATTAGGTGATCTTGGACTCTATGGAAAGCTCATTCAGAGGGCTATCCAACCCAACTGAATTCTTGATCCAAAACACTTTGGATCAAAGCAGAATTGCATACCAAGATCACCACAACCCATGGCCATCAACCAATTTTATCAACCGCTTTGCAAATGTGCCAACTCCATAAGTGTACCATCTTATGTGTGAGTGAGTTAGCATTTTCACAAATATTTCTCAAAGGGTTTTTCACTCTCTTCACCACGCCACTCGATCTTAGCAACATCGCAAAGTTAGATCTCTCAAGTGGCACTAGATGACCGATATGCAAACAAGTTTGCCCCTCTTGATAGTACGGCCATCTATCCTAAATCCGGTCATAAACTTCTCTACTCACCTATGACCGGTTAAATGAAATGCCTATTGGTTATACCTTTGCCTTGCGCATTCCATTTCACCTTCTCCCATGTTGATGCAACACATGCACCAACATCATCACAAATGATATGATCCACTTCATATCATCATGAGACATATTGGTTCATCGATCTTGACTCCACTTGCTTTTCACCGTTGCAACGGTCCATCGGCGCCAAGTCATTGCTCAAGCATCCCGCCACGCGGTCCAGTGCTTAGCCTCTAACTTGCCCTTCACACTTGCAACCGGTCCATCAAACCAAGTCTTGTCTTGATCTTCTCCACTTAGTCACATGACTCCATGTCATGTCCCATATGCAATGAGCTCCTTCATCACATAATCACCTGTGGACTAATCACCTGTGTATTTCACTTAAACACATATTAGTCCACCTAAGTTGTCACTCAATTACCAAAACCAAACAAGGACCTTCACTGCCCCGCCGGCCGACCCTGCCCCGCCGCCAGGCCCTGCCCCGCCGTCAGCTCGGCCAGGCCTGCCTCCAGCCAGGTCGTGCCCCTGCCCCGCCGCTGGCCGCCAGGTCCCTGCCGCGCCGCCCGCCAGGTCGTCCCCTGCCCCGCCGCTGGCCAGGTCCCGCGCGCCCGGTCCGCCCCGTCTGCGCCGTCCGCCACTCCTCCGCCGTCCTACAAGGCACCGCCGCAGAGAACAGAGGAACAGGGAAGGAAAGAGAGATGTAGTCAGGGGTAAAATGGTCATTTCATCTTGTGGGTCCCACATGTCAGGGCTAGGATCTGTTAAGTTCTAACAGAAGTTGGACTAAATGGCACACGGGTAAGAAAAATAAGCCTGGATGGCACACAGGTGTTCAGGGAAAATTTTGTGGCATGTAGGTATGAGACACTTATCTTAATGACACACAGGTAAAAGTCTCACAAATAGTTGTACCGTGTCCTTTTTATAAATAGTTAACGCATAACCTAAAGAGTTCCCATATAAAATGCACGGAGAAAATAAAAAACTCCCGCATACGAAGCCAGTGCTTGCGTGATAAAAGAGTTGGGACTCCCTACGCTACTGTAGCTGGAGCTACTGTAGCATTTAGTAGGGTACTTTCCTTTGATACTCTAAGACAAACTAATTTCATGATCTGAACTCCAAACATGAGAGCATCTCCAAGAGCTAGATACAATCCTAGCTAAATTATACTTTTTAAAACACGGTAAGAAAAATAAAAAACCTTCTATACAGTGAGATATTCAACGTACTCACTAATTGAGCCATTATAAACCATCTCAAGCCCGGAAGCTCTCGATCACCGCGACCATGGCCAGTCGCGACCACGGCCGCCTGAATTGTCGTGCCCCGCCGAGCGCCCCAGCCGAGCGACGCTTGCTGGCGGTCAGATCGATGGCCTCTTTCATTCTCCGCTCCTGCACATCAGCTGCATCAGCGCGGATCTCGCGGTGGATCTCGAAGAGCACGTGGGCGACAACAGCGTACTTGCCGGCAGCAGACGAGTTGCCGCGAGGGACTTGACGAGGTCGTCCAGGGAGCACAGGAACAGGGTTTCCACTAGTGACGGCCTCGTTGTGTGCTGGCGCCGGTGGCGGCGGGGCGGAGGCCACCGGCTGTGGCGGAACGGGAATCTTCGGGGTTGGGGTTGGGGTCGGGATCGGAGTCTCGGTTGGAAGTGGTGGGTTGTAGTGGCAGCGACGGCGGCATGAGAGCGGCTCTGGCGCAAAGGGTGTAATGGCGTGCGGGGCTGGAGTTTGGTGCGAGAGAGGGAGGACGTACGGGTAGGCTGGGAGGGAGATGGTGAGTCTCCTTCGCTTGGCAAAGATGCCTAGCAATGGGGACGCGAAACCGAGCCGGATACCGAAGCGACGAAGATGGCGAGTCCGTTGGACAGGGTATTGACACTGTTTTTCTTTCTTTTTACCAATACAAAACGTTTTAACCAGTTTGTTGGAATTGCCCTAACATGTGAATAGTCAAATAGAATACATTTGACGAGTTCTACGTATACAGTCTTCGATCAACCATTAAAAATTAAATTTTGCTTCACTTATAAAGTGCACGTACCGTCAACCTTCTATATTTTTTTATCTATTATCTCGATACCGTGTTAAAACATTCGATGAGTTTTACGTATCTACAGTCTTCGATTATCCATTCAAAGTGCCCACTCAACCTTCTATGCCTTTTTTTAGCTATTATTATCTTGGTGTCGTAGTGTTAAAGTAAACTATTAAATTTTCCAAGGGGATAGAAATTACCAAATTAATTTAAAAAAGAAAGAATAGATATAGCTAGATTTTATGACAACCTAATGGTCTTCACTAACACAAAGAGTACATATCGGATATGATTAAGTAATACACTATTACAAAACTAAAACTCATTAGAAAATTACCAATTTACCAAAGATTCCACATCAAATATAATTAACAAAAAATAAAATTCATCATCTAAAAATAAGGAAATTTGTAATTCATCAAAGAGAGTTAATGTCAAATAAAATTCATAAGTAGTTAAATCCATAACAGAAAAAAATTGTAGTTTATTTGTATATAATTTTGGAATAAAACTGTTTAGAGAAAAGTCTATGAGAAATGTAATTAATAAATCATTAAATTTAGAGTTCTAATAATTGGCATTTCAATTTCCATTCATACTTAAAAGCAAACTGCCTATGTACTGAGCTTATGTCATATAATTACTTAATAGATAAATTTTGAAATACACTTGAAGTTACAATGTTGGATGAATCATAATGAGGAGCGAGTCATGGTCGCTTGAACAATAAAGTTCCACGTCAAGGCATTTACTCAAAGCCATGCATGAAACTTTAGCATAACTTAAATATGCATCAAGGAACATCAATTGAAATTTCATTTCATGGGAAAAAGGAAAAGTTTAGTACATGGTAAAAGACAAGACCAACTTATGGTCTGCAAAATTAATCTAATACCGAAAGGAAGAAAATGGAATGAAAGATAAGGAATAAGAGGCACAATAGGAATATGGGCACACATGCTGCTTGGATGCATGAATGAATGCATACGAAAAGATTCATATATGTATCTAAGTTTGCGTGTTTATGGATCAACAATATCGTAAGGTAGATTGGAAAGCTATGACAACAAAATAAGATCGTGTAGGATATTTTTTTATTGTTTACTCTTCTTATTAATCAACTTAAATTTTACAAATCAATGGAAATATAAAATCTTGAGAGTGTCACACAGATCTATCTATGTGATAAACTAAAAGTGCTATGTGTTCCAGGGAGTCATAAGTCAATATTGAATCTTAAAAATACATAAGACCTTCCCTTTTTCTCATGAATTCATGTTCCAGAAAGATATGCCATATTGCAAAGATGAAAAGGAGCATAAATGATACCTCAAATTGATAAAGTAACATGAGAAAATGCATCTATTTGCCTCCATTTATTTTAAAGTAAATAAATGTGTATTCATAAGTCAACGCCTCAATCGATAATATAATGTCGAAAACAACATGTAAGAAAGGTAGCTGATAGTTTTGGCGAAGTGAAAGAGTGGATGAAACACAAAAAAATTAAAGACACAATACTACCGTGATTTCAAGGAACATGGTAAACTCACTAAAAAATGCATGTGCCGGTTCAAGATTGAAAATATAAATAAAATATAATTATCCCAATTGTAAACAAAATTTTGGCTGAGTGGGGCTGGGCTACATTTGCTGGCTCCCTCTCAGTAGCGACTAAACAGAACAATTAATTCACCCATATCTTTTGTTAAACATTAAGAATAATTTAACCTTAACTAAAACTCTTCAATATAAGTTGATATTATAAGGCAAAATTTATATTATTTTCAATAAACATAAAAATGTATTTCTTTGTAAAGTATTATTTTTATTATAATTTATAATTTATCCATAAACATATGATTTCTTTGTTTCTATGATAAAACAAAAAAAATTGAATAATTTTATCTTTATAAAAAATGATTATATAAAAAACTAGCTTCCCGCGCTGTTTGTGCGGGTCATCTTGCTAGTTTTTAATGAGAGAAAAACACTGCTGGTTGGTTGATGGCTGGTGGCTGGTGGCCTGGTGCTAATTTTTATTGAGAGAAAAACACTGCTGACTGATGGTTGATAATCTAAACGAACGGGGCGACTCCCATAAGAACCGCACCATAACCATATACGAACCGAGCGGTAGCACTTGTAAGAGCAAGTACAAAAGCAGCTAGCGTTGTTGGCCCATGCAATGATTACTAATCTCGCCACGTTCCACACGTCGATCTTCATGTTCATCCTTAATCCAGCAACGAAGCTCACATTTTATCCATTGGGACGGTGATGAAGTAACTGTCCTTATCAGCATTTATTCACAACACTACCAAAATATACCTTGACAGTGGATGTTTTTATCTATAAATTTACTAAACTAGATAAGTTTGATATAAAAACAAAAAAAAACAAATTATAATTTAAAACAGATCGAATATTGACCAGCACCGGATGCACTGTAAATGTACCGCCACAAGTTGAACACACATTTGCCCATGATTATTAACTGGCTGAGTCACTCGAGCCATGCTGATCAGCGCAGCTGCCTACCCAACCGGGAAGTTGGAAGGAGGAAAGACTGCGAGCGGCCATCATTCCCAAACGCGGCGCGGCAACGTGAGCGGCAAGAGAGGATTAGCAGGTGGCGCACGGTCCCTGCTGTCCAAAGAAAAAAAAGGAGTCCAGTTAATTCCGTGGAACGGCCTGCCACCCGAAGGCGCGCGGGCCCCACTGAATCCGCCGCTCGATCGCTCGCCGTAGCCAGGCGCGTGCTGCGTGCGCCGGCCTATGTATAGGCGCTCGCCTGCTCGCCCCGCACCCAGCAGCATTCCACCAGAGCCATTCCTCTTCCTCCCTCTCCTTCCCTGCCTCCTCTCCGCTCTTGTATCCCTCTCTCTCTCTGACCCCAAACCCGCGTCTCGAATCGGGCGAACGCACGCTCCAGCAGGGGGAGGCTAGTTAAGAGGTGCGTGCTTGAGCTGTTTGATCTAAGCTTCCATCCTCGTTCCTCAATTTGGGTCGTGCATTTGATCGATCCGGACGCCGTGTTTGATCGTCTCGCTGCGTAATTGGGGTGGCTTTTCATGTGGTTTTTTGTGATCGTAATTAGATTGGCTGTTGCGTCCGGTTCTGTGAAACGAATTTGTAGGTTGTAGATTCAACTCACTGATCGCTTGTTGCTTGTTTATATCTGTTTGAATTTAATTCGTGTTCGGCTAGCTTTGCAATCTCCTTGAGCAATGTGCTTCGTGGATGTTTCCTGCAGTGTTGGAGTCCAATTCTCTCCAGAAATAATTTTGCTCTGATTTTCCTTCGCATTTTCCGTGACGTTTTGATCCGATTTGGTTGCAGGGAGCCAGGGACAAGTTGTTTGCGGGGGAGGAGGACAGCCGCCGAGCGCTAGCGCCATGGAAGTTGTTCTCGCTCCGGCCCAGCCCGACGGCCCGCACAACCCGGCGTTCGGGCCCAAGTCCTGCGGCTTCGGAGTCGGAGATCGACGGTTCACCTCGCCCGACCAGCTCACCAACGGCAAGGATCTCTTCTGCGGCCTCGCCTCCCCGTCCTCCCCATTCGGCCTCGGCCGCGTGCTCTCCACGCCGTCGCCGCGGGCCGCCTCGCTCTCCCGCGGCTCCTCCGACTCCGGCTCCGTCATCGACGATGGGGACAGCGAGGCAGCCGCCGTCGCAGAGCGCCGCCGCCGCCTCGCCCGCCTCGCGCTCCAGTACCAGGAGGTGGTCGCCCGCTTCGAGCTCTGCCTCTCGTACCTCGCCGATGCCAGCAACGAGGCGGCGGCGCTCTGCCGGGAGAACGTTGAGCTCCGCGTCGCCAACGAGGACCTCGCCCGCCGCATCATGTTGGTCGGCGGCAAGCTCGCCGACGAGTTCAACGGTCTCCGCCTCGCCGAGGAGCAAACCACGCCACCTCCCCCTCCTCCATCACCGCTGCCAGCGGCACCGGTGCTGCCGAAGAGTATCTCCGTCCGTTCGCCTGGCTACCTCAAGATGAACCAGAGCGGCAAGCATCGCTCGTCCAAGTCAACGAAGGCGGTCTCGGTGAGATCAACGCCCACCCCATTTTCCTCTTGGTGTGATTGGAGTCCGGTGTTCGATCAATCAGTTCATGACTCTTACCTGTTCGTCTGTTGTTCTCAACGCTGCAATCCAAGCAGCAGCGCGTGTTCGTGGGCATGGACGGCGGCGTGAAGAGGGATGGGGAGCACACGGGTGGGGAGGAGAAGAAGCTCAGCAGTGGGCTGGAGTTCGAGGTGTACAACCAGGGGATGTTGAAGACGGAGCTGTGCAACAAGTGGGAGGAGACCGGCGCGTGCCCGTACGGCAACCAGTGCCAGTTCGCGCACGGCATGGCCGAGCTCCGCCCCGTGATCCGCCACCCGCGCTACAAGACCGAGGTCTGCCGCATGGTGCTCGCCGGCGTCATCTGCCCCTACGGCCACCGCTGCCACTTCCGCCATTCCATCACCCCCGCCGACCTCTTCCCCCTGCACGCCTGATTATGTCAGCCCGTCGCCGACTGCCACTCCCTCACCCTTCCATCCTCCCCCAATGTCATTTGTTATGCCATCGTCACAATCATCATAGAACCATACCATTATCACAGCTGAGGCTGAAACGGAGAGCCGTAAATAAGGTATAGTTAGATACTTAGACACATGAGAAAGAAAACAAAATTGAGCTGCTTAATTAGCAAGCAGGCAAGATGTGAATAATAGAGTTCTAGATACCAAGCTATTCATATGGGGCTGCACCAAATATGTGAGTTATGTTGGGATTATTGTATTTTTCAGTATGGTGTCATCCATACTAGTCATTTTTCAGGCTAATAGACGATAATTTGTGGACTCCTGTAAATAAACTAGGCAAGGCTGTTATCTGAATATTCATTGATGTGTTGAGCACTTGCACACTGCAAGCATCTTCAGTTGTACTGTTTCTGGACAATTGAAACAATCAGTTATCAGATTTTTGTGCAACATGTGATGTTTGCAGGAATGGCCTTTTGCCTCCACTTCCTGGTGCTCTGTTTTCTGCTGATGATCTTGCTGTTCTAATTTTCTTCCATGGAACTTCTGTCCTAATTTACAGTCTCTCTATCAGACTATGCTGCAGTGAGTGGTGAACTGCTTACTTTTTAGTTTTTATCCTAATTGCTCTGGTGCCTTTACTTATTGGACTGGTACTGATGGATGGAGAAGTGTTTGGTGTATTTCTTTCTTTCTTTTTTTGTTCTGTCTGCTGGTTGTTTGGCAGTGAGAACAACTTGGACTGTATTGTGGATTTCTAGTTTTTGATTCCTTGTTACTGTGCGCAAAGGGTACTCGGTACTCATTAGTGATTGCACTTTGCATACACTGAATCTCTGAAAGTCAGTTCGAGGTGGTAAACTGCTTATTTGGAGTGCGAACACGTAACACATGTTTATCCATTTATTTCATCTCTGCTATAGTACTAGATAGTTCATGTTCTCAGGTGTAATTTTCTTCCAGGGAACTGCTGTCCTTTACAGTCTCTCTATCAGACTCACTGCAGCGAAGGATGATTTGCCTACTTTTTACCCAACTCTCACGCCTGTTACTTTCATGAAGCTTGCACTGATGGATGGAAAAGTGTTTACTGCAAGTTTCAAAAAAAAAAAGAAAAGTGTTTACTGTGGGGGGTGTTCACTTCCTGAAAAGAGGGGGGGCGAAATTTTGGTGAAAATGTCACATCGGACACTGTAGCGCTTTTCGTTTGTTTGTGGTAAACATTGTCCTACCATGACCTAACTAGGCTCAAAAGATTCGTCTCGTCGTGTACATCAAAAATATGCAATTGGTTTTTTTATTTACCCACGTTTAGTGCTACATGCATGATGAGAGATATTTGATTTGATAGGTGAATAGTGAAGTTTGGAGAGAAAAAGTTTTGAGAAGTTTGGGAACTAAACACCGCCTTTGTTTCTTTTGTCAGTTGTTTCTGCTGGTTGTTTTGCAGTGCAAACAAGATAAGACTATATTGTTGGTTTCTAATTTGTGTGACCTGTGTTACTGTCGACGAATTATGTCGAGCACGTCTAACTGGAGATACCCAGGGAGTAGATTTGTGTGGGTCTCGCCGAGTTCTAGGAGCGAAAGTACACGAACAACACAATTTAGACAGGTTCGGGCCGCGAATAGCGTAATACCCTACGTCATGTGTGCTTGAATGTATTCCACGTGTGGTGTTACTTGGTTTTGAGGGGGGTCCCTGCCTCGCCTTATATAGTCTGGGAGGCAGGGTTACAAGTCGGTTTGTACAATCCTAGTCGTATACAACATGGATAACTACAACATGATGCTTTGGGGAGTTTCCTATCAGGACACGACTAGTTATTCCAATCTACTACGCCGTCTTGCACCATAGCCGACTGGTTTGAAGTAGTCGGATCAAACTCCTCTCTGCCGAGTAGATTAATCCTCTGGATAAGTGGCCCTAGGGATCCTGGTCCTACAAGCCCCCGAGCATCTTGCGCCTTTGCTTCAAATCTTGAATAACTGGATCTAAGCTCAAGACGCTCAATTTTCTCTTGACGAGTAGTTCCATTGGAGTGCATCTTTTGATGCACCCAATGGGTGTAGCCCCCGAGCCTCCGAGTACTTTTGAAGTAGTCGGAGGTTCAAAAGCAATCTTCTGTCTTTATTTTGAGTAGTTCAATGGTGTGCACCGAGTAGGTGCACCCATTGGGTGTAGCCCCCGAGCTTCGAGTAGTTTCATGAAAACTAGTCGAAGGTCTACAAGTAATTATTCCTTAAATTTCGGAAATCAAATCCGGGTAGTTTCATGAAAACTAGTCGAAGGTCTGCAAGTAATTATTCCTTAAATTTTGGAAATCAAATCCCGGATTATCCGCTAGCAGCCCCCGAGCTTTAAAGCAAATATCTTTGGTTTAAAGATCAGGATAAATCTTCTGTAATCTGTGGCCTAATCTGAACTTCCGGATTTTGCTCCGTTAACTGATGAGGGAATGTTATCTCGAAAAAATAGGCGGGAAATCAGGATGCGATACGCCGCCGCACTGTAGTGCACAGTAACCCTAACCATGTATTATATAGATCTGCCGAACTTCATTGTATGGATCACTTCATTCGTCTTCAACTCTACACCTCTGAGCCCGAAATCTCTCCCTTTCCTCGCCAATCACCAACCACACCTTTGTGCGTAAGATCAGCCTAGGGTAGCCCCCGAGCTTGTGCAATCAGTGAATGCGAGAGAAATCCAAGGCAGTGAATCGCTCTGCAATGTCTTCGCGAGGGAGAGGCGCAGGAACTGGAAACCCTGGATCTCAGAGGGGTGGCAGAAGAAAATCAACAGTTCCGGATCCTTTGATGAAGCCGACATTCGCTGATCCACCATCACCTGCCGTAGCTTGGAAGAGATGCGCGGCCAACTCTGATGAGTTAAGCAGCTTGGTGGAACAAGGTTTGCTTCTTGACCAAGCTTCCCTTGAGTGGAAATCTTGTTGGAATCAAGAATTCCCAACTGAAAACAACCAAGAAATTCCTCTTTTCATATCCTTCTGTGAACGTGGAGTTGGCTTGCCAATCTCTGCTTTTTTCAAAAATCTCCTTGGTTTCTATGGCTTGCAACTGCATCATCTTAATCCCAACGGGATTTTATATATCTCTGTCTTTGTTCATGCTTGTGAAGCATTTCTTGGTATAGAACCTAGCCTCCATTTGTTCCGCACACTATATCATATCAAACCACAACCAACCCATATAAGAACAGAAGTTGTTGGAGGAGCTGGTGTCCAATTTCGCCAAAAAATGAAAGCGAAGTGGTTTGATATGCCAATCATGGATTCCTGTGGCGACTGGAAGAGCAAATGGTTCACCATTGGTAAGTGTACTTCAAATCTCTTGTAAATTCAAATACACTAGTCGATTCTGTTACTAGTATCCTTTATTGACTTGGATATCTTTAAAAACAGCAGGAAATCATTCTTTGAGTTGTCCTGAAAAAGATGGATGGTACCCCAAGGTCCAAGAGAACTGGAACTCCCGCCCCTCTGCTGAGGAAGCCAAGGATGTGCCCGCATTACTGAAGCGGGTACAATTTCTGAAGGAAAAAGGCTTGACTGGCATTGGGATTGCCTTCAGCTTCATGAAGCGAAGGGTGCAACCTCTGTGGGAGAGGGTCCATCTTGGATTTCAGTATGAAGGAATTACTGATCCATCACGAATGGCTCCCGAGGATATCTCTGATGAGACTGTCCTCATGCGGCTGAATAAGATGTTTACTGGTGTTCATGAAAAACTAGTCCTTTTTGGAGAATTGTCTAGTGAACAACCACTGTTGGAGGTAATGTCCCGAATCTTGAATACTTCGAGTCGTTTGATGTTTTATAAATAAGAACCCTGATTGTCTTGATCAATACAGGCTGAACCACAAGAACTGTTTGCCCCCGATGAATGGGAAGAACTCGCTAAGAGTTCATCTGAGAAGACTCTTAGTGATAAAGTTGTCGATGTCTGCAGTGATGACGAGGCCGTGGAAGATTCTGACATCAGCGCGCCACCACAAGTTTTGACTGCAAGTAAGTATCTTGAGTACTCAAAAGCAGTACTTGTTGATGTTGAAAACATTATTGCTTATATTTGTATCCTGTAGCTGCTCCAGATCTACCAATAACTGCTAGGAGAAAACGATCCACTCGGAGTCAGTCGACAAGATCTGATGATGTCGTACCGTCTGATGATCCATCCAAGCGCATCAAGCTTTCACATAGGCTCTCTACTCCTCAAGGTTCATCTTCTTCGAGCGCTTTGGGAAGTACTCCTTCTGAAAGTACTACCAGCTCCAGGCGGATGAAACCTCTGCTGAAGTTCCAATTCCAGCCTCTGAAGGCTCCTGAACCACCCAAGGAGTAAGTAGAATATTGTCCCCTAATGTCTTGATTCTGACTTTTTGAATTGTAGATGTATGCTTATAGTTTTTATGACTGACAGGTCACACAAAGAAGCAGTCGTGAAGACTGTCCAACAAAAAGGAACTGAAGAAGCGGCTGCTGTTGAAGCCAATGTTGAAAATCCGCCAAGGCCTCAGTTGGAAGCTGCCACAACAACTCCAACCGAGAGCGCTGCTCATGATGATACTGAAGCTTCGAGGCAATTGGTGGTTAGTGTCCCTGATGATCAAGCCAACATAACCAATGATGATCTTCCGCCACAAGATACTGTCCTTATTGCTCCGGCTGGCTCCGCTGAAGGAGTCGAATCACCAGCGAAAGCTGTCAATATTGATGAATCTTCTTTGGACAAGGTACTCCTTGAACTAAAATTGTAGTAATGTTACTCCTTATCGCATTTATTGTAATGTCGACTTGAATCGCATTCTGCAGGATGAAGAAATACAAGAAACAGAGCAACTCGAGAGAGTACTGTGTGAGCAAATACCAGGCGAAAGACTTGAAAATGTAAGTACTCATAAAATGTATTTCGTTGTTTGCATGAGTAAAAACTTGATTAGTATTGTTAACTATGTTCCTGTTCAGGTTGAAGTACAGGGCAAATCCGTGAAGGATGAAGCCTATGAACTGCGCAACCACCTGCAACTAGCTTTGGTAAGAAACTGGTGTACCCTACTTGTGAATTCAAGAACATAGATAAAATTGTCATAATAGAAAAATGCACAGGCACTGGTGGAACTAGTCGAAAAGCCTGGAGATGCTAAATTATCAGCCCGGATTCGCGAGTTAGAAGCCGACTGGGTGAAGGCTCGTGAAGAACTCGAGAAAGCCCAAGCGGAGCACAAGGAAGAAATTCAAGCACTCCAGAGGCAAAATGACAGTCTTGTTGATGTCAAGGGTAAATTGGAGACCCGTGTGACAAATTTGAACAAAGAAAATACTGGTAAGTATTCTATACTTAATGTAAAGTATTTATACTAATAAGCAGTACTGAAAAATATAACCTGCTATGCACAGATTTGAAGAAAAAGCTGACTGAAGAAAAAGGCAAGACTACAAGCTGGTATAACCAGGTACAGCGCCAAGCTGATGATATTACCAAGCTGAAGGCTCTGATTGATAAGAAAGATGCCAATTTCGTCAAGGAACATGAAGTTCGTACCGACATGGAGAAAGAGCTGGCCGCTGCCTTGAAGATTTCTCAAATTAAACAAGAGGAAGTGAATAACCTACTTGATGAAAGAAAGAAAATTGAAGAGGCTGTGGAACCAATCATGGACTTGCTGATTCCAGAGGGTGCAGGGTCAGGCAACTTATATCTGCCAGAGCGATTGCGCCAAGTGCCAGAACTAGTCGGCGACTTCTGTAAGGCCACCCTGAAAGACTGCATAAGCAAAGTATTGGCTTTGTTCAAGGCACACAACCCGGCTGCAAAGATTGAACTGAAATATCTGCCAGTTGGTACAAGTGAAGAGCAATATACAGCACTAGTAGAGGAAACAGAGCCATTAGCTGAAGAATTTGTAAACTCTGTAATCTAGAAGTGAAAAACAAGCTGTTGCTGAGAGATTGCTATGTAATATATAACAATATAATTGTGCTACTTTGGAATGGAATTAACAATGCTTATAAATTTGAATGTTCATTGTATGAGATGTACTTGTAGTACTTTTAAAGCCTGAAGTCATTTGTTTTTGACTTGTAGATGATCTTGGAACAGGCTAATGAAATCATGCAAAAGTACAAAGGTGCCTAGACCCAAGGTCAAAAGTCTGTTAAAGATTATTGCTTAAACAGATATATTGATTGGTTGCTGATGCAGAGCCGTAAAAAAGTAGTATGTACTTATATACTGCATGAATATATGGATGTAATGTATGAAAGGTGAATCTAATGATTTCCTGTTAAGCGCAGTACTGAAACCGGATGCAGTCGGCACGAAGCTCAGAGCCGGATTTCAGTAGAAACAAAAGATTTGATACTAACAGCAACTACCATGTGTAGGCAGGTGTAGTTTAACCAGGACTTCTAAGGCTTGATGCCTGCTTTTGTGAAAAAAAGTAGTCGTGGCATCTTTTGAGTTGTTGTGAACACAACTGTCCCTGATATTTGAATGAATTAAAATAAGATTTGAACACAGGGTTATGCGCGAGTAAAAATATAACTTTATTGATGTCTTGAAGATCAAAAAAGGTACATGGTATAGTTCTGTAATCCACTGCTATGGATAGAACTTTCGTAGATGCTCAATGTTCCAGACATTTGGCAAATCTTTGCCTTCTTGAGTTTGTAGATGATATGTTCCAGCCCCAAGGACTTGTTTTACAATGAATGGACTTTCCCAGCGAGACATGAGCTTATGCAAGTCATCTGTCTTCTGTATTCGCCGTAATACCAAGTCTCCTATGACAAAGGAACGAGGCTGGACAGAGCGTTGATGATAACGCCATAAGCCCTCGAGGTAACGAGTGTTTTGAATAAGAGCCGCTACCCGAGCTTCTTCGATACCATCGACATCATGAAAACGTTCCTGTTGAGCGACTTGATAGTCATAATTCTCCAGGCATGGTGCCTGCCAAAGAAGATCAACAGGTAGGACTGCTTCAGATCCATAGACTAAAAAATAAGGGGTTTGCCCTGTCGCACGACTTGGCTGTGTGCGGAGCCCCCAGAGTACCGCTGGTAATTCTAGAGCCCACTTTCCACCATATTACTTGAGTGGTTCGTAGAGTCTAGGCTTCAAACCCTGCAGTAGCAAGCCATTGGCTTTCTCGACTTGTCCGTTGGCCTTTGGATGAGCAACTGAAGCGTAATGTGTCTCAATCGAGTACTTTTCGCAGTAATCTTGAAATGCTTCGCTTGTGAAAACAAAGCCCAAGTCTGTAATGATCTCGTGAGGTATGCCAAATCGATGGATGATTCCATCAAAGAATTTGATTAAGTTGTCAGTCCTTGGATTGACTAGGGGTTGCGCTTCAATCCACTTGGTGAACTTGTCGATGGCAACAATGAGCTACTCGAAACCACCAGGGGCTTTGGTTAGAGGACCAACCAAGTCCAGGCCCCAACAGGCAAAAGGCCAGGATAATGGAATCATGTGGAGTTCATGTGCTGGGACATGGGCTTGACGAGCAAAAAACTGACAGCCCTGACATCTCTTGACGATATCTTCAGCATCTTTCTTCACCGTTGGCCAGAAAAACCCAGCTCTGTAGGCCTTCCTGACTAGTGTGCGTGAAGCAGCATGGTTGCCGCAAGTACCACTGTGAATTTCCGCACCCAGGGCTTTACCTTGATCAGCTGGTATACACTTCATCAACACGTTGACAGATGCGCCCCGCCGATAAAGTGTATTGTTGACTACTACATAGTTTGCCGCCCTGCGCCTGCTGCGAACTTGTTCGCTTTCTAGCTTTGGCAGTTTGTGATCTCGCAAGTACTCGATGAATGGAGTCATCCAGTCAGTATTGATAATCATGACTTGGAGGTCAGGTCGCGGTGGTTCTGAAATAGAATCTGCTTGGACTGGTTATTTGATAGATGGATGATGTAGTTCGTGAACAAAAATTTCTGCTGGAACATCTGATCTTTGCGATCCCATCTTGGAGAGGGCGTCAGCAGCAACATTGTAATCACGAACGACATGATGAAATTCTAGTCCAAGGAAGTGGCGTTCAAGCTTGCGAACCTCCTTGACATATGCATCCATTGTTTCTTTCGTGGCGTCCCAATCCTTGTTGACTTGGTTGATAGCAACTGCTGAATCTCCATACACACAGAGTCATTTGATACCAAGTGACGAAGCTAACCGAAGGCCGTGTAGCATGGCCTCATACTCAGCTTCATTGTTAGTGACTGGAAAAAGAATTTGTAGAACATACTTGAGTTGTTCACCTTTGGGGGAAATTAAAAGAACTCCTGCGTCGTCTCCTTCCAATTTTAGTGATCCATCGAAGTACATAACCCAATGCTTAGGGCGAGTAGTTGTTCTGGAGTATTGAGTTTCCAGCCATTCGACCGTGAAATCAGCTAAAGCTTGAGACTTGATTGCCTTTTGTGATGTAAAAGTGAGATCATATGCGGCTATTTCTGCTTTCCACTTGCTGATTCGTCCAGTTGCATCAGGATTGTGAAAAATCTCACCTAAGGGAAATTTAGTCACAACAGTAATGGGAAAAGCTTGGAAATAATGCTTTAACTTTCTGGAGGTGATAAAGATGGCGTAGAGCAGCTTCTGTACTTGAGGATAGCGGATCTTGGATTCTGAAAGTACTTCGCTGATGTAATAAACCGGCCTCTGAAATGGAAATACATGGCCTTCTTCCTTTCGTTCGACCACAATGACTGTGCTGACTACGTGTGTAGTAGCCGCAATATACAAAAGTAAGTGGTCGGTTTTGAGAGGAGCGACAAGTACCGGAGGAGTAGTCAAGTATGTCTTGAGTTGCTTGAAGGCTTGATTTGCTTCGTCAGTCCAGGTAAACTTGTCTTGTTTCTTGAGTAACTTGAAGAACGGAAGACCTTTCTCTCCAAGTCTTGAAATAAATCTATTAAGCGCTGCAATGCACCCGGTAAGCTTCTGAACTTCCTTGATGCTTGAAGGAGCTTACATATTGAGGATGGTTGTGATCTTGGAAGGATTTGCTTCGATGCCCCTGTGACTAATAATGAACCCGAGTAGTTTGCCAGCGGGGACACCAAAGACGCATTTGGTTGGATTGAGCTTCCATCGATACGTCCTGAGGTTGTCGAACGTCTCTTGTAAATCATTAATGAAATTCTCCAGTTCTCGTGTCTTGATTACCACATCATCAACATATGCCTCTACATTCTTGCCAATCTGTGAAGAGAGGCAATTTTGTATGGCTCGTTGATATGTGGCTCCACCGTTTTTCAACCCAAAGGACATGGTGGTGTAGAAAAAAGCGCCAAAAGGTGTGATAAAAGAAGTCTTGATCTGATCATCTTCGTTCAGTGCTATCTGGTGATAGCCTGAGTAACAGTCGAGGAAACAGAGTAGCGCGCATCCAGCTGTAGAGTCCACGACTTGATCAATGCGTGGTAAACCCATGGGATCTGGAGGGCAATGCTTGTTGAGATCTGTGTAGTCAACACACATGCGCCACTCATTGTTGTTCTTCTTCCTGACCAGGACTGGATTGGCCAACCACTCTGGATGGAAGACTTCTTTGATGAAGCCAGCTGCGAGTAGTTTAGCTATCTCAGCTTTGATTGCGTTACGTCGTTCTTGATCGAAGCGTCGTAACCGTTGCCTCTTAGGCTTTGCGTCTTTCTGAACATTAAGGTTGTGCTCGGCAAGCTCCCTAGGAACACCAGGCATATCAGATGGTTTCCAAGCAAATATATCTTTATTAGCACGAAGGAACTTGACGAGCGCGTCTTCCTATTTACAATCTAAACTTGCCCCTATGAGGGCAGTTTTGGACGAGTCGCCCGTCTCAAGGTCTACAGTCTTGAGCTGTACTTCTTCAGAGGGCTTGAAACTCGTATGCGCAGGCTTCTTGGTGGGAACGTCTGATTCTTGTTCCGCTGATTTCTTGGACAGGGCGAGTACTTCCATCATCTGAGTTGGAACTTGAGCAGCCACAGCGAATTCTACCGCCTCTACATCGCAGTTATGGGAAATCTTGAGGTCTCCCTTGATAGAAAGGACTCCGTTGGGAGCTGGCATCTTGAGGACGAGGTAGACATAATGTGGAATCGCCATGAACTTCGCGAGGGCTGGTCGCCCGAGAATCGCGTGATATGAAGTTTCAAAATCTGCCACCTCAAACTTGATGTACTCGGTCCTGAAGTTGGCTGTCGTGCCAAAGGTGACCGGCAACGTGACTTGCCCTAGGGGAATCGCTGCTTTGCCCGGGACAATGCCGTAGAACGGGGATTCCATGGGCTTCAGGTACTTGGTGATGTCAAGCCCTATCTTTGTGAATGTCTTGGCAAAGATGATGTTGAGCCCGCTGCCTCCATCGATGAGTACCTTGGTCAATCTGGTTTGTGCCACGACAGGATTCAGTACTAGGGGATACTTGCCTGGATTGGCAAAGTTGGTCCACTGGTCGACCCTTGAGAATGTGATGGGGACCTCAGACCACTTGAGGTATGTGGGGGTAGCTGGCTCTATCGCCATGATCTCGCGGAGAGATAGCTTCTTGGCCCGCTTTGACTGAGTGAGGCTTTCTCCGCTGAACAATACTACAACGACGTTGTCGACTCGAGGGAAGCCATTGTCATGGTCATCATTGTCGTCGTCTTTCTTCTTGCTCGTTGGATTCTTTTTCTTAGGCAACTCCCGCTTGTCGAATTCCTTCTTGATGTGGATGCATTGTGTCATCGTGTGCTTCCCGTGCGGGTGGTATGGGCAAGGGATATTCATGACTTTATCCAGGTCAGGGGTGCTTTTCTTCCGCATAGAACGCTCAACTGCCGCGACCGTGTTGTCTGGCTTGCGCTTGTTGCGGTTGAAATCACGCCTGTTGTTGTTGTTACGGCGCTCGGGACTACTCTTGTCTCGGTTACTGCCACCATTGGAGTTGTTGTCCTTGCGCTTGTCGAATCGCTCGCGTTCGCGATCGTCTTGATCTGCCCAATCTGCAGCCATGCTCTTGAGCTCCGCGATGGTTTCTGGGCGTCGTCTTCCGAACTCGCGATGCAGTTCGCGTGCCCATAGACCGTCGTGAAAGCAGTCGATGATCTCCCTGTCTGACACATCGACGATTGTGGCTCTTTTCTCAAAGAATCTCTTGATGTATTTGCGCAGAGTTTCACCCTTCTCTTGTTTGCAAGATGCTAATTCAAATCGGGTTCCGGGTCGTGCCCAGGTTCCCTGAAAGTTAGCAGTGAACTTGCGCATGAGTTGTTCCCAGGTATCAATGGATCCAGAGCGGAGGCCTTCGAGCCATGTCAGTGGAGTGGTATCCATCATGATTGGAAAGTATCTGACTTTGACGTCGTTGCTGCCACCCGCCATGGTGATTGCCGTCGAATAGACTCGTAACGCCTTGCCGTCTTCTGCTGATCCGTCTCGTTTGGTGCGGACGGTTCTTCATCAGAGATATCGCCCATAAGCTCTCGCTCGTACTGATCTACTTGTCCTTGTGCGCCTGCCATGTAGACTTGTATGCTTGGATCGGGCAGTCGTAGGCTTACAGCACCAGAGAAGTTATCCCCCGTTGAGTCGGAGGAAGAAGTAATCGAGGCGGTCTTGCCGTCTTGATAGGGCAGTTCCTCGAGTATAGCAGCGCTTAGTCTCGACTCGTTATCCTTAGATGAGTCAATGGGGATCGCACAAGGCCAGTGAACGAGTAGTCCTCCTAGTGAGTTGGTTACGACCAGCCCTGAAGGAAGGCGAACGAGTGGTTGTTCGAGGGTGACATAAGACTTGAAGTAGGCGCTGCAGTTGAATCACGCAATATTGTCTGGCGCGTCGCTTAATAGGACCGTGAAATCGTCTTCGCTTTCGTCTTCTGATGGTCCAGGGACCAACTCAGAGTCCTTGCAACGATTCCCGATCTGGCTAGGCGATGAGCTTGTCTTATCGCCCAGCTTCGCGACGTACACCTGTTGATATACAGCCGCGGAATTGGATAGGCCGAACGGGAATCGATCTGGGTGGTTATCCGATGGCGTGGCCGGCTCAGAGTCCCCAGCTCTTTCCATGTTTGGAAAAGAGTTGTACCCGGATTCAACTTGGAGAGTCCCGATCGGAGTCCGAGTCGTTGTCGAAGTCGAACTTGATGTTGAAGTTGAGGTTGATGGACTCGTCGAGATCTGACTCTCGACGAGATCTTGGAGCGGCTCCAGTGGAGACGCCGGCATCGAGTAGGGCCCCGGTCGATCTGCTAGGAACGACTCGAAACCGAGCTTGCCATCGGAGACGAAAGTCCATGAGCCGATGATGAACGTCGCGCCTTCCTCAATGCCGCTTGCCTTGAAAGTTGATCCCATCGCGCCTAATGTCGAGCTTCGGCGAGATTGCCCCACGGTGGGCGCCAAGTGTCGACGAATTATGTCGAGCACGTCTAACTGGGGATACCCCAGGGAGTAGATTTGTGTGGGTCTCGCCGAGTTCTAGGAGCGAAAGTACACGAACAACACAATTTAGACAGGTTCGGGCCGCGAATAGCGTAATACCCTACGTCATGTGTGCTTGAATGTATTGCACGTGTGGTGTTACTTGGTTTTGAGGGGGGGTCCCTGCCTCACCTTATATAGTCTGGGAGGCAGGGTTACAAGTCGGTTTGTACAATCCTAGTCGTATACAACATGGATAACTACAACACGATGCTTTTGGGAGTTTCCTATCAGGACACGACTAGTTATTCCAATCTACTACGCCGTCTTGCACCATAGCCGACTGGTTTGAAGTAGTCGGATCAAACTCCTCTCTGCCGAGTAGATTAATCCTCTGGATAAGTGGCCCTAGGGATCCTGGTCCCACAGTTACTGTGAAGTTAGGCCATATTGTAGATTTCTTATTTGTGTGATCTGCGTTACTATGCACAAAGGGTACTCAGTACTCATTATTGATTGAACTTTTACATACGCTGAAAGTCAGTTCAAGGTGGTAAAGTGCTTATTTGGAGTGCAAATACATAACACATGTTTATCCGTTTATTTCATCTCTGCCAGAATACTAGATAGTCATGTTCTCAGGTGTCTTCCCTGGCGGGTAGTAAACATACGGAGGGGGTATATCTATATCTTTGTTCCTAAAAGAGATGAACGCGTATCAAATACGATCGGAATGATGTTTTGAGGCCTAAACATCTTCTTCCTTTCATCTTTATTTAACTACCGCATGCAATGGTAGATATCAAATAAGATATAGAGATATCACAGCACAAAAGAAACAGATCCAATCACAAGGCGACTAGCGAACTAAAGTAACTCCCCAAATACATATTTTTGCATCTTATTAAGCTTTGCTGCTGTCTGAGTTAGATCAATGAAGCACATTGTCACAGAAATTGTCGTGACTGAAACATAAATAGGAAGTCTTACTGAATCAAAGTTGAGTGCACACAATACTAAAACACATAGTAGAAAGGCAAAAGAGTCACAACTGGGTGAAAATTAAACATAAGTATCATTATCACGACACGGATTTTAGAACATTACAGCCAGAATGCCACAGGATCATTATGGAAGAACTCCTCCGTGGTTTCTTCAGGCACCTTGTAGGACTGCACCTGACAACTCTCGCCGGTCGTCAGCTCTCCATTGTGGGCATGTTTAGTTCCAAAAACTTACTCACAAATTTACTATGCAAAAATAAGATTTCTCGTCACATCAAAATGTTATAACATATATGGAGCACTAAATGCAGATGAAATCAAAAACTAATTACATAGTTTTGTTGTACTCTACGAGACGAACATTTTGAGCCTAATTAATATTTTTTTGGACAATTTTTCGCACATACAAACGAAATGCTATAGTACACCGACTGACGCGCGTCAAACGATAAAGATAGCTAGTGCATCGTGGCATCTCTTCCCCCTCCTCGAGCTGCTCCTGGTCAGTGGTGCCGTCAAGCTGCTCCTGATCATCAGCAGTGCCATCTCCCTCCCCCGGCTGCTGCTCCTGATCATCAGAGATGCCATCTCCCTCCTCCTCGAGCTGCTCCGAATCATCAGTGCTGCCATCTCCAATGGAGACGCACTGCACGAGGCAAAACTCGCTTCCTCCCATGTACAAGAGTGTAGCACCCACATGAGTCTCAGCCGGATCCTCGCTGAACAACTTCTCCTTGCTGAGCTTCCAAGCAGGAGGGCCGCCGGTGGCCGCCGGCGCCACCGCCTCGCAGGCGCATAGGTGCCCTTCGGTGGCCAGGTCTTTGGAGAGCCCGACATAGGCGTTCAGGCAGTGGACAAAGTGTGCGCGGCCATGGAACGGCGGCGTCCACTCGCTGTGCCGTTTCCAAGCAAGCGTCCTCGTGTCGAAGGTGAACGTGGCCGCGAGGGCATCGCTGTCGATGCTGCTGACCGGCACAGTCCCTTCATTTTCAGCTTCTCTCTGTACAGCAATGGTGTAGGAATCCTCGGTGCTGACCAAGATGGTCGATTCATCGGCGTGCACGGCATAGGAGCTGACGTCCACCCTGTGGAATGGCGGATCCGGGAGGTCGCGCCATGACCAACCATTGTCGTCGCTGGATCTAAGAGTCTCCAGCCTCGGGGGCCAGAGCGGTTCCAAGGAGAGCATCCTGAAGTTGCAGGTGTCCAGAGCAAAGAACCCGGCACCGACGGGGAGGTAGATGGGAACATCGGGATATACCTGCCCAGGGCCAAAGGTGACGCCCCGCGAGCGGACGTCGACGATGGGCACGAAGGCGTCGGACAACAAGCCGTCGGTAAAGGCTCTCCGGCGATGCGTCACCACGATCCTGGTCCCGACGGCGGCGAAGGACAAGCACGCCCTCGCGGCGCTTCCAAGCGGATGAAAGCCTCAGGCAAGCTCCGCACAGCGCCGCCTTCGCCTGAGGTGCCTGTCTGACGGGAAGTGGGGGGCGACAGGTCTAGCTCGCGGATGCTGTACCCCCATGGCCAGTCATCAAAGATGAGGTAAAGGCGCTGCTCCTGAGGCTTTGCGGAACGATCCTGACGCTTTGCCGCACGGGAGACGGCATGCTCACCGCGCCGCCGCTTTGCCGATGGCATCTGAACCCTCGCCTTCGTGTTCTCTGCCGGAGCACAAACACTCAGATCAGGTTCCTTGGATCGCCAGAGGTCGGCCTCGATATTTATCTATAACTGCAGTTCGAATCCGAATCGAGTGCAAAGTGCAACCCGAAATCAATCAGGCCCAATCCTCCTACTTCAAGCCGAATACGGAATATGGCACAGCGGCCAACAGAAAAAAAAAATCGCAGGTGCGCACCTTCATTCAAGCCGAATATGGTACAGCGGCGACTCATCATTCTGGTTTATAGAGCAGAGGCTACACAGGTTTATTACAGGACTCAACTGCAGATGCATTTTATTGCCTATAATCCGCAGTAAGCCTGGAGCTTATCTTCCTGGCGAGCGCCTTCCTCAGAAACGCAGAAGCGTACGAAGTCGTCGTGATAATAAGGCTTGAAACGGGGAGGGTATTCATCGTCCACGAGTTCATCGGGCGCTTGAATCTTGCAGCGAGGGATCGAGAACAGGATGGCAGAGTATGTGGTGGCATCCCCACGGACGATCACCCGGTGAAATGGCGCGTGCAGACGGTCATTTGTCCATGCCTAGCGAACATGGGAAAGCACAAGTCATGGAACATGATCGGATCAGCAATGGATTGCTTCGATCGTGCATAAGATAAGCTAGAAACAGTCTGCTTAATTACCATTACAAGTGAAGCTTAAACAATTTGGATAACAAAAGTTTCTTGCGAGATGAAGCGAAGGATTTTTTTTTTTGAAATTAAAAGCGAAGGATGAAATTCAAGAGAAGCGCGGCGATGCGTACCCGGAGCGCGTTGCCGACCATGACGACGAGCGACGTCGGCGACGGCTTGACGAGGATCCACTCCCCGGCCTTGCTCTGCACCTCCAGGCCCTCCACCTCGTGCTGGCACACGACGCTGAGCGCGTTGGTGTCCTGGTGGGATCCGGGGGACCCGACGTGGCTGACCTTCTTCTCCCCGGCGGCGCTGTACTCCCACATCCGGAACAGGCGCCACGCCATGTCGACTCGTTCAGCGGCTCGTGGTGCCTGCCCACCCCGAGCCCCTCCAGCGCCATCCTCCGCACCGCCCCCTCCAGCTCGGCGATCCGCTTCGCCGCGCCATGGACCGCCTCGCTGTGTGTGTTCGCGCGCGCGAGGGCGCAGCAGAAGCCATTAACCTCTCCTGTCGTGTTTCCGGGGCAAATAATACTGGGAGTGGAAGGGAAAAGAGAGAGGGAGGGCTCAACCAGAAGGTGGCGTCGCCGCCGCCGCCGCCGGGCCACATGAGGTCGCGGAAGGCGCGGACGGCGTCAGGCTCGGAGGCGTCCGCGATGGCGAGGCTCTCCTGGCCGTCGAGGCCCTGGGGCTCGCCGAGGTAGCCGTGGAACGGCTTCTCCGGGCCGTACCAGTTGCGGCGCTTGGCGTCGGCGGGCAGCGCGAAGAGCGGCCTCACGGCGTGGCGGAAGAGCGCGGCGCGGAGCTGCGGCGTCAGGGCCGGGTAGTGCGCGTCGAAGCAGCCGAAGGTGGCGAGCGCGTGCACCACCTGGGCGCGCACCGCCGGCCAGGCCCCGGCGCCCGGCGCCGACGGGTCCACGCCGGAGAAGTCGATCTGCGGGAGTTGCAGCTGCACCGCCTCGGCGCTCATCGTCACCGTCGCAGTCGCAGGCCCCCAGCTGAGTCGCTGAGCTGAACTCTTGTGTGTTGCTTCCCGGCGTGATTGGTGGCCGCGGCACGCGGAGGCGTGTTGCGGTGGACGACTCGGGGACTCGATCGAGCGCCCGTGAGGCCGTGACGTCTAGCTGACTAGGAGCTTGTAGTTTTTTTTTTGAACGGGTTGGACACTCGTAGTCGTACTGGTAAGCCAATAGACGGGCAGGCCGCAGGCGATCTGCTTTGCCGTCGGCCGTCGGCCCGTCGCCGAGTGCAGCTCCACTGCTCCAGTTTGCGATCCCAGCGTCGACGCGTCATTTTCCTTGCTTTGGGCCATATTGCAGTTGAACAAGTTTGGGCCATGTCCATGAGCCTTCCACCACAGATTTTCTACTTTGTTCCGCAGTGTTCATAGGAGGTGTACATTCCCACTCATATATAGTGCAAGACACGAATTTTTTTCATTTCTATCACGGCTGCTAAAATGCCAGCTTGTTCATCTTTCAGACTACAACAAATGCGGCAACCGGGTATCTCTTGTGCGCTCTAAGCATTCTAGTTCACAGGGGTGGTAACTGATGCGCTCCTGAGGGAAAAAATGCCAGACGGACATATTGTTTCTCGTGTCTAAACCGTTGATACACATACTCTGCTGCTTACACTCCACAGAAGGCTTTGAGTTTATCTTCATGGCGTGCGCCTTCTTCAGAAACACAGAAGCGGATGAAATCGTTGTTGTCGTGGGGCTTGAAACGGGGAGGATGTTCGTCGTCCACAAGTTCATCCGGCGCCTGAATCTTGTAATAGGGGGCCGAGAACAGAATGGCGGAGTATCTGTCGACATCCCCAGCAACAGTAATCCGGTGAAATGGTGCGTGTAAACGGTCGTTCGTCCATGCCTAGAGTAAGAGGTGAAAAATCATCAGTGCAGAAAGTCAGGAGACATGATCAGTGCCGAAATGCATGGCTTTGGCCTTTAGGAGCAGCCACAAACCACCTGATGTTGAACAATCCAGGCATGATCTTTGGTTTTGAAATTCAGACATGATCATCTATGCTTATGTTCCCAGTGTTGCATCTTAGAAAACAAGTAGTAACAAAATGTTCCCCGAAAGCATAAAAAACTTCGGCATGTCGCCGAACTCATTTGGTGATCTGTTAGGACTAGCCCTTCATCTAATCACTATTGACATTGATGTTGCGACGGGCAAATAGGCAGGCCGTGTTTCTTACCATTTTAGAGATGGATGTAAATTTACGCGACGAGTCTAATGAGCCTAATTAGTCCATAATTTGTTATTATGTTAATACTACGGTAACCATCCTCTAATCGTGCAGTCAAAGGTCAACATTAGCTTAATAAACATTCAATCTGCGTAACCGAACATAGTGATCCACCACTACTTGCTACTACCGTTTACTCTTGCTTAACTTCTGACAGTGAAAAAAAAAGGAGGCAACTCGAGCAGAAGGGCGGTGATTGTACCCGGAGCGCGTTGCCGGCCATGACAACGAGCGACGTCGGCGACGGCTTGACGACGATCCACTCCCCGTCCCTGGTCTGCATCTCGAGCCCCTCCACCTCGCTCTGGCACACGACGCTGAGCAGATTGGTGTCCTGATGCGACCCGTACCCGATCGTCTTCTCCGCGGCGTTGGGCGCCTTGTACTCCGACATCCGGAACAGGTGCCACGTGGACGCGCACAGCCCGTCGTGGTACTTGGCCACCCCCAGCGCCTCCATCACCATCCTCCGCACCGCCTCCTCCAGCTCATAGATCCGCGCCACCGCGCCATGGACGGTGTTGCTGCGCAGCCGCGGCAGAGTAAAAGTCAAACCAAACCGGCGTCGTGCGCCGGCGAGATCTGTGGGGAGAAATTAAGGGAGGTACTATCAACCAATAACCTTACCAGAAGACGTCTTTGCCTGCGCCGGCAGGCCACACGAGGCCGGCGAAGTCACGGACGGACTCGGGCTTGGTGGCGTCCACGACGTACGGCGAGGCTCTCGTAGCCGTCGTAGCCCGGGATGCCGCCGAGGTAGCCGTGGAAGGGCCTGTCGGCGCCGTAGTAGTTGCGGCGCTTGGCGTCGACGGGCAGCGCCAAGAGCGGCCTCACCGCGCCGTCGAAGAGCGCGGCGCGGAGCTCGGGGGCCAGGGCCGGGTAGTGCGCGTCAAAGCATCCGGATGTGGCCAGCGCGTCCATCACCTGCGCGCGCACCGCCGACCAGGTCCCGGTGCCCGGCGCCGACGGGTTCACGCCGGAGAAGTCGATCCTCGGCAGGGGCGGAGCCAGGATTTGAGTACAGGGGGGCCAAGGACAAAGGGCGACACCAAAGATCCAAAGAGAGCTGAAGAACATGCTTGTATATCATCTATAGTAGATATCATTTGGATATATATAGTACTATTTAGATCCATTAACTATTAGCGGTAATTTTTTGAAATTAGCAATGTTTGTATATCAAATTTCTCCATACTAGCGTAAACCGGGAAAAAAAAACAAATATATTAGATGGAAGTGGAAATGAAAGTAAAAAATAGTTTTTAAAAATTGTATTGTGCATATACACAAACAATATCTAATTATTTTTAGTATAAACATCTAAAGCTAAGTGAAATTGGAGAAATGTTAGGATCAATCTTGGCATCGTTATCACAACTAAAGCTAGGTATTTAAGTAGCAACAACTCAGTGGAGTGGTGGACCAAAAAACATACTAGTTCTATTAACGAGGGCTTCAGGTTAAACAAATATTATAGGCTTGGGCTATTATAATTTAGTTTACTTCTACTCTCTTTTGGCAAAATACTACTACGTTGGGCCGAGGGTTGTTGTTAGGCTACTGTAGAGTATTGATGGGGTCCATGTAGGCTAATCCTAGTAATTACCTAGTGATTAATAGATAATATTAAGAGGCCTCTTGCATTGTTACCGGAAGATTACATAGGGTATATAGAGGATTAGTAGAATGTTGGGGGTGCCAGGCCCCCCCTCAGCCCCTCCCTCCCTCCGCCACTGATCCTCTGGAGCTGCATCGCGTCGGCGCCCATCCTCGCCGTCGCAGCTCGCAGCTGAGCTCCGTGCCTTCGATGCTTGACTGCTTGAGTTTTTTTTAGGACAACTTGACTGCTTGAGTGATGGGGGTTGCTTTGCTTTGCTTCCCGTCGTTGGTGGCCTTGGTCTCAGATTTTATTTTTTCACAGCCGTCGTTGCCGTTGACCTTTTTGGATCCAGAGATGATCGAGTGGGCTCTGTATTTTGGCCCAGTACTGTTACTGCCCTACTCGTCGCCCTCTGGACAAGCCTAATGGGTTCCGTGTACCAAAATAGCGGTAGCTCGTCCGGCCCAAAACTTTACGACGGCTAGAAATTAAACCGTAAACAAACTAAATCCTGTCAAAAAATTTCTAATTAATTGCCGGCGCAATTGTCTAGTATTTTCTTCCGTGATGAGTTGACCAGATCTAGATAAGCTACCTGGCCTGCGAATCTGGGATTGAGTTCACTATCTATGGTAGACTGGTAGGGTGCGGCCAAATCCTCGGTCAGACAGTGACTGATCCAAAGAATGACGCTCACTGATGTTTACACGCGCGAACGCTTCAGACTGCACCAATCATCTCTCTAAATAGACTGATGTTTAGCAAAAGGATATCATTGTTTTGGCTGAATGATGGTACAAACGCCAAGCATTTCGAAAGCAGACGCGGCACGCGAGATGAATTGGTCCTGGATAACTAAAAAATTGTCCATTCCTGTCATGCCTGCCGGAAGATGCTTCAGACCATAGGAAATCCAGCCAAGCGTCTTCTCTGGTCAGGTCTGTAAATTCCATTGGGCAGGGGTAGTTGCAGGAGCAACAGCGTCCAGAACGATTTAAAGATGCACATACCGATTATCTTGAATTTTCGACGGTGCGCCTGGGGCTCAATAACAGATAGTATCTTCGTGGCGAGCGCTTTGTTCAGAAACACAGAAGCGGGGGTGAAGCTAGTTTAGCCGCTGCCACCGTATTTCAGCACTTGTCTCGCTACGGCCCATTAGGTTCGTTGTTAAAACGTTGGCCCAACTAGAAATTGAGTCCTCTATATAATACTCGTATAATGGAAATAAATATCCCCTTTCGCTATGTTTTAGAAATTTCGAAAATAAAACGGAAACTGAACCCCATCATCAATCATCATTTGTCTAAAAGCGGCTCAAACGTGGGCCAGACTAATTCATCGGGTTGGCATTGACCATGGCCAAGCCTGGCGACCTGGCCTGCAACTAAACTTCTCGTTCAGCGGCACGTGCAGCCAAAAAGCCCCAGCCCCTGACGTCGCGATGCTTTACAAAAACGAACACTTGAGATAGGCTAGCTCAATCTTCTCCCGGATCAGACCTGACGTTGCCGTTGCCCCTTCATGCTGTTGTTTAACCAACTGGACAGTCTGGACACCACTCTCTTGGCTGGGTCATCGCCATGAGATTCCTTACCATCTGCCGAGTTTTTCTTTTCCCCACGCTGTCGCGATGGATTTCCCCTGCACGAGCCATACCTGAATTTTCCCAAGCCTTTTAATCTTCTAGACGGACAGGCAGGCTACGTACGTGCTGAGCGATTGCACGCAACGCACCCACGTGAGTGCGTTGACGACGAGAGACTTGCAGTTTCGACGGGACACTTATCTCCAAGGCCGGGACCCAATGGGGTGAAGGCGCTCGTGCGTTTTGTTCTCGCAAAAGTCCCAAGAGCAGCACGTTCTTTCGCAGCGATATCGCACGTACACGTCCTTTGGTTTTCGTCAAAACACATGGCTCTGGAGAGTCGGACTAGTATAAGCCGCCGATGCGACGCGAGCCAAAAGTCTCGGCAAAGTTTACCACGGACAGCGACGGTTGGCTGTGTGTTCTTGCGCGGCGAATCTTGGAAAATTCAACACAGCCTAGAAGGCCGCTTCTGCTTGTCTCTTTCGATCGATCTCATTGAGTGAAGACCATAACGGAGCATTCGAGAACAAACACCGGTTCATGTGAAAGGTCGTAACAGCCTAACATAAGCAAGCCACGAGTTTGCTCTGCAAATTTTCGTAGAATTTACATTTTACAGGCTGCCGCATGTGCAGCCGGGCGACTTGCTTGCATGCGCATGCACCCAAGAGAAGCACGGGACGGCTCTAAATTCTCTCTCTAATTCACAGGGGAAGAAGGGACGGTAGTACTGGATGCACAGTAACAACACCTAATTATGCTTGAGATTCTTGCTCTTACTACAAGCTAAGGGAACGAAGAACGTACAGCTAGCTCTCGCTTTGGATCGGAGCAGCAGCAGCGCATGCATGCATGCGTGCGTGCATTCTCCGGCTCGCATCACATGTCGAGCAGATGCTTGGCGGGCACAGGCGCGGCCGCCGCCGGCAGGTGCGCCGTGGAGGAGTGGAGCATGGTGGTGAGCTCCTTGGACGCGACGATGGACTTGTAGATCTCGAGGATGAGGCGCTGCTCGAACTCCGTGGGCTTCCCGTTCGCCGCCGGCAGCTGCTTCCGCCGCGGCACCCGCTTGGCCCAGAGCCCCTCGGCCCCGCCGGGCAGCGCCAGCGCCGAGGCCCGCTTGGCCAGCGCCAGCATGCCGCCCACGTACGCGTCCCGCGCCAGCGCCAGCGCGCGCCGCGGCGCCGCCAGGGCCACCCGCACGCGCACGCGCAGCCGCCGCACGGCGCCCCACCCGCCGCCGCGGCGCGCCCGGGCCGCGCCGCCCAGCTGCTGCGTGGCGCCGCCCCGGGACTTGCCGTCCCCTGCCTCCAGGCGGTGGTACTTGCGCCGGCGCCAGTAGGCCCGCACGCCCCGCGTGAACTTTATCGGGAACGCCTCCACCTCCATGGGATCCTCCTGTCCCGTGATCGCTCGCGCCGTGGCTCCTGGCTCGCGCGCGCTTGCTCGGGGCGGGGTGGGTTTGGTTGGTGGTGTTGGTGTGTGAGTAGGAGGGGGGCAGGGAGTTTGGTGGAAAACGGTGGTGCGGACGCTTCATTTATGTAGGGAATGGAGGAGGCGGCAAGGGTTGGTGAGCGGGGTCGGGTGGAGTTTACTGCGGTGTGGGCGTGGGCGCGTGGCGTCACATGCATGCGGGCGTTGGTGGCGCGCGCACGGGCAGACGAGACGCGTCGGGCCAGGACGCGAGCAGGAGGATGTGTGCTGTGCGCGCCGGTTGGTGGTGACGAGGTCAGGTGACCCGTCTGCTTGGAAGCACGGTGGCGACTCGTTTTGGGAAATGGTAGGCAGGTCGCTTTCCGACCCCTGCGAGCCCCAAGGTTTGTACTACTGGTCTTATCCTGTGAAGTGTGAAAGGCTTTGGTGCGGTCGTGTTGAACAGTGAATATCTAGAAGCGATCGAGCTCGATTGCCGCCGAGATGAAGCGTTGAATTCGGATGAGAAATTCGGTCTTGCCTACCGCAAGTAACACAGGGAAAATTCTGTGGGTTTTAGCTGAAAATTCCGTTGCTTCACTTTTCGGGAAACCGCTCGTTTACTTGTACAGTAACAAGTTCGGTATTTTATTGGCGCCGAGATAGAGTCAGAGAGATGCAGGCTAGGTGTGTGGAAGGATCGTGTCAAGTCTTGGACCATAGTAGTATCATGACATCTTTGGTGGTCAAACTAAATTTCCGTGTAGCGAAATAAAGCATGTGGTTGATGAAACAAAACAACTACTTCGATTAATCAAACAACGGATCGTCGGTTGAGGATTCTGGCTGGCCGGTCAATGACTTGTTGGCGCACGAGTCTGCTGCTACCCTTCTTTAGCGTGCGCGATCACGTGTTTGAAATGCCTAAACATGATCTGATGCTCGTTTACATTCAAAACATGTGATTGTGTGAAGTAGTACCAGCATGATTCTTGAATACACCTGAGTACACGTACGGCGAGGGAGACAAATGCTCCGGGACGGAGCGGGACATGGTGAGAGAGCTGGGGAGGAACGGAGCGTCCTCCAGTTATAGGGTCCAAACGGGCTGCCCTGGCCCGTCCTTCACCGTGCCGGGCTTGACCGCCCTATGCCTCACCGTGCCGGGCCGTGCTAGCCCACGGGCTGAGCCGACGGCCCAAGCCCGGGCCTGCGGGACCTTGCTGTCCAACATCCGAAATCCTTACCCTAAATTATTGAATTGTTTGGTCCAATTGGTATTAGAGCCATACCAAATACTTTAGAAAAAAAACAGGGTAGGGAGAAAATCAATCATCTGCTAGTTGTTTATGGAATGCTTGAGATATCATAATCTTTTTAAAGCCTTGCTTTCACTTGGTTTGACAAGTTTGCAGACTTACCATTTGTACATATATATTTCTAAATTTGTTGAAGCTTCAGTGGTCGACAATCCAAGTATTTTGATATAGACTCTTAATTGTTCAGGTGTTAAGGCTGCACGCTTGCCGTCCACGTTGGTTTTACGGGCCAAAATCCATTCCGCTGCAGGATGTAGAAGCAACAAAATCCATTCTGAACAATCTAGAAATACAAATGTGGCTTGGGAAGGTCAAACCCCACACAAAGAAAGGTTTGTCATACTGGCTCGTTTGAGTAATAAATTAATACAAAGAAAGAAAAAAAAAATCTCAGCATCTGTGAGGGTTTGAAGAATCTGTGAGAATTCGAGATGGCGAAATGGGAGGGGCCGACCATCGGGATTGATCTGGGGACGACGTCCTCATGCGTCGGCGTGTGGCGGAACGGATGCGTTGAGATCATCCCCAACGATCAGAGGAGCCGCTCCACGCCATCATACGTCGCCTTCACCGCCACTGAGTGGCTCATAGGCGACGCTGCCAAGAAGAAGGTCGCCATGAACCCTGTGAACACCGTCTTCGGTACGTGTCAGATGGCCTCCTCTTTCCTTTCCTCCAGTTTGGACTTGGACTGCGAATTAATCCTGTTTGATTCCTCATGCGTGTACGCGCAGTCGTTTTGTCTCCATTAGTCCTTGATGGTTCAGATCCTTGTAGGGTTTAAGGTCTAGGGCTTGTAGATCGACTGTAATTTGTTCTGGATCTTATAGATCTACTGGAATTTGTTTTGAGGCTTGTAGATCTACTGAAAATTGTGCCGTATGGTTTCAGATGCTTGTTCGGAATTTGTTTTAGGGATTGGAGGGAATTAGATTGGTTTCTCTGTGAAATTATATGTTCAGACTTACATGCTGCCGTCTTCATATGATCCTCTCTTTCTGGAACTTACTAATAATAGTATAATTACAATCAGACAATCAGTAGTTACAGTTAGTTTTTCTTAGTTCATCAATAAATTGATGCCTCACATATGTGTCTATGCTACTCTAGATATGCTTAGATGATTGCTCAGCGTACTACTTTTTTTTAAGGTAAAATGTGGGTGAGTTCCCCACAGC
The DNA here is from genome assembly GCA_033239725.1 of Echinochloa phyllopogon. Classification (NCBI taxonomy): domain Eukaryota; kingdom Viridiplantae; phylum Streptophyta; class Magnoliopsida; order Poales; family Poaceae; genus Echinochloa; species Echinochloa phyllopogon. The sequence goes on along the minus strand of BTCW01000003.1, from coordinate 14,361,765 downwards.
GCTTCGTGTTAAAGAAGAGAGAAAAAAAAGTTTATGTACAGAGGTTGAAAATAGTTACAAAACAGAAGAAAGGAGTAAGCTAACGACTCTAGCCATTGAAAAGTTACATGTTGGAGTTCCTCCCTAACTCTATGTAGTTGTAGAGAAACTTGCTCTCTATGTAATAGCACAGCTTGCTATTACAATTTGAACTAAAATTATACTCGATCAATTACTATACTTGGAAAATTTTCCTTGTCACCTTTGTTTAGGTTGTAATTTCGTACGCCAGTGGTTGAAATGTACCAGTTCATTGATTCCTCAAAGCTAAATGCTACTAGCTGTTTACTGTATTAATTGTACTTACGTTTTTTCTGCTGTGATTCGACAATCCAACTGTCGCGTGTTGCTCATCTTTTTGGATGCAGACATGAAGCGGTTGATTGGTAGGAGGTTCTCTGACCCGTCTGTGCAGAGTGATTTGAAACTATGGCCGTTCAAGGTTGTGGCTGGCGCTTTTGACAAGCCGATGATCACGGTCAACTACCTTGGTGAGGAGAAACAGTTGTCCGCCGAGGAGATCACCTCAATGGTGCTGAGCACGATGAAGGAGATCGCCGAGGCCCACATCGGCTCCACCATCAAGAACGCCGTGGTCACTGTTCCTGCCTATTTCAATGACTCCCAGAGGCAGGCCACCAAGGATGCCGGAGCCATCGCCGGCCTTAATGTGATGCGCATCATCAACGAACCCACTGCCGTAGCCATCGCCTACATGCTCAACAAGAAAGCCAGCATCACCGGCGAGAAGAACGTGCTCATCTTCAACCTCGGCGGTGGCACCTTTAATGTGTCACTGCTGGCCATCAAGGAGGGCATCTTTGAGGTCAAGGCCACAGCCGGTGACACCCATCTGGGTGGAGAGGACTTTGTCAACCGCATGGTCAACCACTATGTCCAGGTGTTCAAGCTCAGGTACAGGAAGGACATCAGCGGCGACATGCGAGCACTGCAGCGTCTGAGGATCGCCTGCGAGTTCGCCAAGTGCGCGCTGTCGTCGATCGAGCAAACCACCATCGAAATCGACTCACTGTACAAGGGCATGGACTTCTACAGCACCATCAATCGCTCCTGGTTCAACAAGCTGAACATGGACCTCTTCTGCGAGTGCATGGAGCTCGTGGAGAGGTGCCTCCATGACGCCAAGATGGACAAGAGCGGCGTGCATGACGTCGTTCTCGTGGGCGAGTCCACCCGCGTTCCCAAGGTGCAGGAGCTGCTCCAGGAATTGTTCAAAGGCAAGGAGCTGTGCCAGGGCATCAAAGCTGGCGAGTTTGCGACATACGGTGCCACTGTGCAGGCTGCCATCCTGAGCGGTGAGGCCACTGAGAAGGTGCGTGTGCACGACGTGACGCCACTGTCTCTGGGTCTGGGGGGCGCCGGTGGCATGATGACCTTGCTGATCCCGAGGAACACCACCATCCCGCTGAAGGAAGAGCAGATCTTCACCACCTGCTCCAACTACCAGCCTAGGGTCCTGATCCAGGTGTACGAGGGCGAGGGCACCAGGACCGAGGACAACAGCCTCCTGGGCAAGTTCGAGTTGTCTGGCATACCGCTGGTGCCCCGAGGTGTGCCCCAGATCACAGTGTGCTTTGATATCGACGTCAATGGCATCCTGAACGCGTCTGTTGTGGACAAGACGACAGGGCAGGGCACGATCACTGTCACCACCGACAAGGGTCGGCTGAGCAAGGAGGAGATTGGGATGATGATGCAGGATGTGTTGGAGTACAATGAGCATAGAAAGAAGATGGACGCCAAGAACGCTCTCGAGGACTATGTGGACAACATGCACATCATCACCTCCAAGCTGAGCGCGGATGACAACAAGTGCATTGAGGATGCCATAAAGGGCGCCATCAGCTGGCTGGACAGCAACCAGCTTGCAGGCACCAACAAGATCAAGGGAAAGATGAAGGAGCTTAGGGGCATCTGTGAGCCCATCATCTCGGTGTACCTGAATGGCGGCGTGGACATCGACAAGGACGCAAAAGTAGCCGGCAGCAGCAGCATCGTTACTGCCGGCCGCTAATCCTACTATGGGGCCCGAGTGGCATTTTGCCGCTAGTATCACTTGGTAGTCTGTCGTATATATGGTCGTGTTATCGTGGTGTAAGTTGAATCTAGATGTGGAAGCAGGAGCCTTGGAGAGGCGTCTGTGGTTTACAAACTCACGCACGCAGCTTCTGAATATTTGCTGTTCTCTTCTGCTCTGATTTGACTGACCACGCGTTTGCGTTGTTATCTTTGGAGGCTACTGTAGATCGATGTCACTGGGCTGTGCTTATTACCTGTTATAGGTGTATGCGTCCAGAGTCCACCACACGTGCAGCAATTTCAGGAATTTTCATCACTCGTCCTCACAAATCACAATTATGCGGACCCATGACAGAACCCAGGCCATGAACGAGAACAAATGGCACGCCAAATTTTAAGAGATGCAAAAACGTCAAGTCACTGACAACGAATAAGCACATGGATGCCTTTCAGATATCTAAATATCCAAGAGAATTGTTCTAACTCGCTCCTTTTTAAATAGCTGACGTAAAGTATTTATCGCAACATAGCTATTTAGTAGTGCGTAACATGTTAGGAAGCAACATGAGCATACATACGTTTGTTTCATCTCAGCGAGCACAAAACACATGCTGCATATGGTCTGCGTCTAGCAGAGGACAATTTCACAACTAAAATTTGCTGCTAACATTTGACAGGCACTCAAGAGTCAAGAGGAGAAGGGTGCAAAAGGTTTCTAATGTTTCGTTTCTTTATACCATCACTAGCTTCAAGCAAACATGTTATCCTGCCATCCTCCCTGAATATATTTGCCTCGAAGCTGCCTGAGAGCTTCCACCTGATCAGCTGATGCTTTTTCAGCAAGGAATACTTGATCCCATATCTTGCTCAGCTCTGACAAAAAAAAATAAAAAAAATGCAAGCATCGATTAGAAGAGTTCACCAAAATATGTTGTGCAACAACTATTGGACACTAAGAAACAAATGATCTTCATCTGCTTTTATCATCCCACATAAACAGCAGTCCCCAATCAAATTATGGTTTACCAGTCTTTGAACAGTAAGTCAAAGAGATAGCTAGCCAACCATAATGAGGAAGTGGAAAGAAATTTAGAAGCACAAGTTCAACTCACCAGATTTGTGTATGGATAAAAGGCACATGACTATCAAGTGAAAGCGTGGAACTTCTGTCAGTTTCTCCAAAATGCTAAGAGCCAATGCTGCATCATCCGAGTATGTAATAGGTACAAATTATATCAGCCATGATCCTAGATTGGCATCATGCAAAAGGACATATAACAAGTGAACACACTGGAAAATTGAGGCTGAACACTTCACAATGTCAATGAGAAAAGGAGCAGAAAGTGCGTTCTTGAAAATCTCTGGTAGGCTTGCCAGTGGAATTGACTGCTTGCAAAACAGTGGCAGGAAACTACACAGCAATATTTGGTAAGCAATGGAGCGATAAAAAAAATTAAAGGGCTGGAAATAAACCTTTAACAACTGTATTTGCTGGCCAGTGTCATCAGAAAGCGCCCTCCAAGAAACCTCGAAGTTGTAAGCTGTCTTTGGTATCTTGACACTTTTTACATGCTGGTCATATACCGTGAAGCAGCTCGCGATGCAAGCTCTTGAATTGAAGCTTCTGGCCAACGCTTCTGATCATCACGAGACTGCTGAATCAAGCATAAGACATGTGGATAAACAAACATCAATACTTCCATCAAACTGTGAAACGCACACTTCTGCGACATTACAATTGCAATAAACTCTAAAACTGTTAAACAACAAACATGAGCTTCAATATAGAACTGTTGGAGTACTCAGTTCTCAGGTGTGTAATTTCATCTTGCAGTGGGTTGAGGCAGGTTTGCCCCTACTGCTCCACCTGCTCCTTCAGGTTTTCCACCCACCCACATCATAAGTTATAAATGCATAGCAAGCTATTTCCTTATCCAAGAAGATTTTTCAAGTAAAGTAGAAAAATACACATAATGTATCTTAAAAAACATACCAAGAAAAAAACAAAACGACACGCCGAGTACACTATTATATAAATAGGTGAATTATAATTTTCCATTGTGTTAACAAGTATCGACACAAAAACCAAGTATCATGGCTACTAAATAGTCAGAAAGGCTGTAATTATAAAGACCTGCATAGCATTCTCATTGACGATTACTCCAGATCCTACTTTAGACCTGCCACCATCGCTGTCTCTGATCTCCACTGCAGCTCTAATAGGCAACTCAACTTCCATGAAACTGTCCTGTAGAATTAGATCCGGACATCAGGTATATATGTCCAACAAAATAGATCCAAAGACTTAAACAGACCTACGGAGGAATGCAACCAACTGCCTAGGAAACTGTATTCAACTGACATCATTAAACATATGAACTGTCTGCTGAAGTACCATGGCACTATGCTGCAGCTGAGCCTACCTTCTGGGAGATAGTTGACGGATAGGAAGTGATGTCATTTTTATCAGCAAGTTTATCCAATCCAGGAAATGCATGTTTAGCTGGCACCGGGGGGTTTTTAGTCAATTTCTGCAGAATTTGTAAACCCATCCACAAATAACTCATACCACCATGCATCTTAAAAAGTCATATTTTTTTATCATCATAATTAAATAAAAGTATTGGGATTTCATAACCAAAGACTAGTAAATTGGCAGAACGCTAAACCATTCAAAAATCAGGATGTTTTGCTAAAATGTAATGCAAAATGTTCTGAAATAGAGTTTCTTCACCTCCATGTGCAATAATTTTATCTCAGAATACTGCTTCCTTAGCTCTGGATTTTTTGGCTCAAGACAGATGGCATTCAGCATCTATACACATAATTGGTGTACAATAGTGAGCAATGTTCCAGCAGACAAAAAATGGCAGAGATTCAACGCTTGTTCTAACCTGCTCCTTTTCCGACGCAGCATCAGGCATTGGTTCATCGTTTAAGGTAGCTTGAATACTTTGTGTTGTACCGACCACCAATACTTTGATCTCGCCTTATATTCCTGCAGGGTTGTTTTCAATTTTGAACCCAGAGGTCCCAAAAAATAGAAATGCTAAGCTAAAGCTACAACATGTCTAACACAATAAAGATGGACTGAGCAAGACAATCTGAAGATTCAAAGAACTTGCTACCTATATAAGTTGCAATTTTGGACACATTTCATATCTGGCAATCACATACTATAGGGAATAAACTAGAGAACTACAGGCTAAGCTAAATTCAATTAGTCCCTAATAAAATCTCTGCAATTTGATCAATTCAGAATTCTGCAATAACCCAAATTTCAAAACGCAGTCAGTTTTCCTTTAGAAATCAGCATTGGCGCGTCTACCATATTCCACTATCTAGCCATCGCGCTTGAGAACAACGGAGTCTCGCACTAGTCTACTAAGGCGGGGGCAGTCCACGAGGGGGTCATACCATATCGCCACCGCCTCTTGGCTCCCAAATCGCAGCCCAAACCTTCAGGGTCAGGTTAGCCAAGCATCCAGAGCAAATAACCACAAATCAAAGGAGGGCTAAGATATCAGAGAAGCGGGAACGGAGCCGCCCAGCGACCACTAAGACGAAGAAGAAATCGCGGGGTAGCAATACGTGGGGGGGGGGGGGGGGGGGGGGCTCAAGCTGGAGGAGTCGGCTTCCGGATCCGGAGTGCTCTAGAGAGTCTGGAGGAGTCGAGGCGTCGAGCCGCCGCCGTCGGGGGAGAAGAGGGACGCTGCTCCTCCGGTGGTGGTTTCCAGCGTGTTTCAGGCTGTGGGCTGCTTTTGTGCATGTGAATTTTGAGCCCAAATCAGCTTGCTAACTTCTTCTCCTCTGCCTAGGCCTGCCATTTCGGGGAGACCACGGGAAGCCCTAGCGTGCCGGCGTCTCCGGCAATAAGAAGAGATTTCGAGACGCCCTCTCTTTCCGCATCCCGCATCCATCCAGCGTCGAAATGCTTAGATGGGGTTTGTTGGCGTGGCTAGAGGATTTGGAAGAGACATACGAAGATGTGGCTGACATACCGACATTGGATATACTCTGGGAACCAGGTGCCAATCTCCTTATGTGTTCTTCCTGGGGTTAGGTTTCGGGATGTATGGATCTCATCTAACACTAGGAATACAACTTCGTGGGGTTGCCTTGTGTTTTCTGATTCAACCCATCTATCGAGCAGATCAACAATTGGTTTTTTGTGAAATCAATTTGATCACCAATTTATGCTGCATTCCCCCTTCTATTCGGTGATATTTTAAAAATGAATTTCTCGTTTTTTTTTGAGGAAGCCGTTTTGTTGGGGTTTCTTCTCCCTCCCCGTATCCAGCGCTTGCAATTGTATCTGTCCAATTCAACTATAATTTCCAGTGGCTTGTGTTTGCAGTGTTTCGATTTACTTACCGTTGCTATCAGATCTGACTAACATCTCTTCGTTGCCCCTCAAGATATTCTGGAAAGGGGATGGGGATGGCAGAGGCTGCTGCCGTACGACTATGCTTCTATTGAGTGGCCTAAGTTTAAGGGATACCTTCAGCACTATTTTGACAAAAATGCTGATCAAGTTGCTGCTCTAATTATGAACAACAAGCCTGATTTTTACATATGGGGCATTCCTCCTAATTTGAACCCCTTACGTGCTGCAGCAGACTTGGTAAGGTCCTCCAGTTCCTGCAGGACGTCCGTTCCTGCAATACCGAACTGTCGCTTGCCCTTTTTTTTTTTTTGATCCAGTAGCTAATTAAGTCCACTGTGCCCTTCCAAAACAATCAATTCTTTCTAGTGTCTTAAGAGTGAGGTCAAGCTCCAAAGCCTCCCAAGAGCTCTCAGTGATGAGGATATCAAACTGAGCCTTGAAATCATGGAGCACGCGAGGCTAACACTTGAATCAGGGGAAGGATCTTTTCTTGCAGCTCCTGGTTTTGTGGTATGCTTCTTACAGACCAGACCCAAATTGTAGCCTACTTAATCTCTAGTAATTATTTATTTGGTGTTTGCGAACTCTTTTCATCAATGGCAAACGACGGTTTTTAGTGTATCCTGAAGGAAGCTGAGTTGATGTACCAGCTGCTGCAACGCAATTTTGACTCTACCAACTTTAGCAATCGGATCCGGAGGTCTGCCTTCAATGTTATGCGGCACAATGTTGATAAATCTACTGCGGCCCCAGCCGCCGCTGCCATGGTGGTACGTGTGACTTAATTTCTTCCAAACATTCTGCAACTAGCTTAATTTGTGTGGCCTATTCTTTTGATGGTTATACAAAATGAACCGTTGCAGGGCCTCATAAGGGATGCTAAGACTTGCTTAACTTATATATGTGCTCTTTTCTTATGCTTATATGAAATGAATTCTTATAGGGCCTTGCAAAGGAGGCTAAGATTGCGCGTTGCATGCTAGCTCGAGAGGACACTCGCTATTACCGAGACTATGATGTGTGTCATGAAATTCGAGCAGGTACCACTGAAGTTTTAACCATGCTTGAGAACGAATTTGCACGTGATTTTGCTGGTAATGGTGGCGTGCCTGGAGCTCCTACTACCAAACCAGAGAAGCCAGAAGGTGCTGTACTGAATATTTTTCTTTTTCTTGATGCTAAATATGCATTTGATGTGCGAAAGAAGACATCACTTGCCCTAGTTATTTAACCCCTTAGATATTTTTGTGCGGGAAGTCCTCACCCACATGCATTGGTTTTTGGTTGAAATTCAGTCAGGACAACCCAAGGATGAGGAGCTTGCAGGGAAGCCGTTGTACGCATCACCGCTAGTGAAGGTTAGTGTGAGTCCAGGACTTCTCTAAAAGTGTCTTGCATACTGCAGAGCCCTATATCTTTTAAATGGACAAAGTACAGGTCATTAAATGCTTGTTGTCCTGTCAAAAACCTGAACATTGGCGGGTCAAAACTCGTAAGCTTTTTGTTTGTGTGATCTTCTTGGACATTTTTAGCTGACCATGCTCTTATGTAATGAGTTGATTGATGACTTTCTTTGAATTTTCTTTTCATGGTAATAAGAGTGCAGTATGGCTTTGGCTACCAAATGTTTGTCGTTGTTTATCATTGTAGTATTTCTCTCTAGACTCTCTTCATGGATCATGGCAACGGTGGCTCGTACGTGTGCGTGTGCTGTTTTCTTGTTAGAGGCGTTGTTTTTTAAGCCTTTCTCGTAGTTCATATGCTATTTTGTTGGGGCTATGTTTAGTTCCCAAACTTTCTCTCTCCAAACTTCACTATTCACATATCACATCAAATCACATAAAATCTCTCTCCTCATGCATGGAGCACTAAACTTGGGTAAATAAAAAACTAATCGCATGGTTTTGATGTACACGACGAGACGAATCTTTTGAGCCTAGTTAGATCATGGTAGGACAACGATTACCACAAACAAACGAAAAGTGCTACAGTACGCTACAATGTCCGATGTGACATTTTCGCTAAATTTTGCCACCACTTTTTTGGAACTAAACACAGCTGGTGTATGAAACTGAAGGTTAAATCGTATGGGTATTCTGTTTTGACATAATTTTTTATATCTTCTCTTTTATTTTCTCTTTTTGGCTGTGTGCATCTTAACTATGCAGAGACCGGGAATGATTTAAGTGTAATTATATCTCCTCGATGTAATTGGTTAAGATTAATAAAGTTTCCCTTATCGAAAAAAGTATACTTCAAAATTCGTGGATGCCATGCACTCTATCAGGTTAACCCACTTTCGTTCTTTTACCATATTGTTGTATGGATCCATTGCCTGGATGCCATGGTTGGTTCATACCAAATATCTATCGGTGCTTCTCACACCGGTGGTCTAATTTAGTCGTAGCTTGTGCGGCGTCTCTCAACGGGGCGTGATGGTAGGCAATGCAAATACAAGAGATTATACTGGTTCGGGCAGAATGTCCCTACGTCCAATCTACGACGTTCGTGTTTCTTGAGCTTGGATGCCTCGGGGCTTATAAGAGGAGGTGGCTTGCAAGCTGGGATGAGAGTGCGAGAGCGTGTGTGCGTGGTGGTGCCTGGAGCCTGCTGCTTGCTGCGGGCGGCTCCAAGCTATGCTATTGAATCGGCATCTCCCCTTTTTGTTGAGATCGGTCTTTTTTTACATCAGAGAAGAATGAGAGGAGGAAGAAGATCATGTACCTAGAGGCTCCCGAGCGCCTGCTCTAGTTGTGGGCCTGTCGTGGGTCCCGTCTTCCACTACTTGCATGTCCAAGCTATTTCGGACTAACCGAGAGCCTATAGCTTTCTGCGTATGTCAGAGCCTGCCGGGGGCTCATCATTATGGTGCGTTGGCGTGTGAGGGGTAGATTATCGTCACCGCTTAGCTTTGATATCACTGTTGTGCCACCTGTTGTTCTCCCGAGCCCTTATGGCTCGGTGGTCAGGCTTGGTCAGGCTTGTGTGCCGCTTGAAGCATGTGCTCCTGACAGTGGATCCTTCGTAGGCCTGTTGCTAGGCCAGAGCTATGGGCTAGCCCTCTCTTGTCACCTCAGTCAGGCCTGGGTCTCTGTGTTCACAGGGCCCAATACGTGGTTTGAGGCGCCCAAACCTCGGGCTTGATGTTCTTGGGGCGCAACGTGGCCCGTGCTGGTCCTTTGTGGGTCAGAGGACAGCCATGCACTTTGACAAGGTGGCTTGGGGGAAGGCCACGCCTCCTCAGCGGGCCTCGTGACCACACGTAGCACCGAACGACTTTGCTTTACGCTGAAGGCTTGCTTGGAGGTGTTGTTTGGCTGATTTCTGGGGGTGCCACGCGTCCCCCCTTCCTTGTCCATCCAATCCGCTCGTAGGGTCGGCAAGGAACTCTTCCCTTCAACTGGGAATTACGTTAGAGTTGGGTTGATCTTGTCTCTTGGCGATTTAAGATCGGTAAAATGGGTACCCCTTATAGAGGTATCCCACGATATCCATCCGCTATTTTCCAACTTTTTGTCACTACGATATGAGAGAGTGATCATTGCAAGCCCTACATGACGCACAAGGGTTGTTTACACCTTCTCATAGTCCTAATGATAGAGGCTAAAACTTGAAAGTTTCAAAGATGCTAAATTTTATCGGTTTCTTGATTGTAAATGCAATTCTTTGTTCAGAGATTCAGAATCATTTTTACATTTATCATATGCTTTGTCAGGTCCTTTTTTTCTGTTTATATGCATTCTATTCTATTCTATAACACCTTGTCATGAAAAGACAAAGATTCGTCAAAATATCTATTGTGCGTCATTAGGTAAATCATGCTTATTTTTTATTCAGTTACCGCCTCAATGTTCACATAATCCACCCATTCAATCGTACTATTTCCATGTCCATTTCTAGGTGCTCTGAAAACGTTCGATGCAACGCTACTTAACGAATACCAGAAGAGGTGCTCTGAAAACATTCGGATGCAATGCTTCTTAAAGACAGAACATGCATAGAATAGCAGATAGATTGTTCACACAAGAATTAGTTCATTCTTTTTCATGAGGCCAGAATCTTCAGAATAATAGCGGCAAGGCAGAAAATTTATTTATGATAGTTCAAAGATGATATCTAAAAACAGCTATAGAAATGCCGATCTAAGTGTAGTATCTTTCAAGAGTTGTTTTTCTTCATACCTTGCTGAGATTGGCAAATGGCCTTAAGTAGTTATTATAAATATCCCACACAATAAAAATTGATGTACGCAGAGAATATATTTTATCTGTAGCACGCACGGACATATACCTAGCGGCTATTAAACCTCGACAAGCCACAACTTCAGAAGTAAACCAAACAACAGGTTAAAACCGTATGGCACGGCTAAAATAGGTGTGGCAAAATATCAGCACGATCAGTATCAGCAGCCAGCCAACAGTATTTTTCTCTCAGCACAAATCATTATTTTTCTCTCAATAAAGATCCGCACCAGCCGCCCAAACAGGTCAATATTCATTCTAAGAAGAGTTCACGTGCCAGCCAACAGTATTTTTCTCTCAGCACAAATTATTATTTTTCTCTCAATAAAAATCAGCACCAGCCGCCCAACAGTATTTTTCTCTCAGCACAAATCATTATTTTTCTCTCAATAAAAATCAGCACCAGCCGCCCAAACAGGATAATATTCATTCTAGGAAGAGTTCACGTGTACACGTACAAAACATGGTGTCCCGTAGCTACAGTACACGCATATATTGCTAAATTATGAGCTTCTGAATTGGATTCCCGGCCTTCATGGCGAAAGACAACATTCGCAAACGGGCTTCAATCTCTTTCAGAATTGGCAAACATGAGCTACATAAAAAACTAGAGGCCTAGTTTATCACTAGATCAAAATTGGCCTAGCTTATCACTATAGATCAAAATCAAAAGCTAGAGGCTAGATTATCGATGATGCTGATATAAGGTAGGAATTCCGTAAAATTCGTCGATCTGAATCTCCAAATTTATTCGATCTGAAGATCAAGTGGACCTAGCTTTCATCAATCTGAAGATCAAGTGGACCAGGACAAAATTGCGGGCGTGTTCATTCATATACCGTTCTGCGTTTCGGGTACAGAATTGTTAGTTTTTTTATTGAGAGCAGAGACGTTGCCAGTGACATCAAACTGCAGAAAATGACATGCGATTTGAGCTACGATAAACCTCCTTTCCTCAAGATCAAGAAGCATTCCAAGAGCGAGTTTAACCAGGCTGCCATGACGACTGACAAGTTCTCTTATGTTTCAACTAATTGCCTAATTACACGAAGAGAAAGCGAGATGAAATTACCAAGATAAACGCCTGCCACACGTACGTGTCCTAGCAAAAAAGACGAGGAAATCGACAACACTGGAGAGATTGGATCGCGGCACACACGCAAGATGAACACGAAAGAGACAGCGACGACGACCTAGCAGCTAGCTATCGGCCACACGCACGGCTTGCGCCTAGGCGCCCGGCGCGGCGTCCTTGGAGCGGCTGTGCAGGTAGCCGCCGTACTCGCGCGCGTAGTCCTTGACGTGGCTGGCCGTGTCGGCGATCCGGCTGCGCGCGTAGTCCACCCGGTCGGCGCCCACGGGGTGGCGCCCCGTGAAGTAGCGGTACATCCACGTCCCCGCCGCGAGCGCCGCGACGGCGAAGCCGCAGGCGGAGAGCGTGGCGGCGACGACGACGGAGGCGACGACGGCGACGGGCACCCAGATCGGGCTGGTGAGCAGCGCGATCGGGCCCAGGAAGACGAGCGCCACCACGGCGCCCGTCAGCGTGAGCCCCGTCAGGAGGAGCAGCACGGCGCCCGACACCAGCAGCGTCAGGAACCCCACCACCTGCGTCGAGCTGGGAGCGTGGGTCTGCACCCGCCGCAGCAGCGTCGCCGAGTCCGGCAACGGGTGCTGCTGCCCCGGCTGCTCGCCGTGCGCGTGCTGCTGCCGATCCGCCATGCTCCCTCGCGTCGCGTCGCGTGCGTGCCTGGCTAGTGGCCGGCTAAGACTCGCGACGCGTGGCTTTGATTGAGGCCGGAGGGTCGAGGGGCAGCTCGGCGGTGTCTCGGGATGGCACTCTGTCTGTTCTGTGGGAGTAGTTGGGAAATGGCGGGGGAGGAGTTAAAGGCGCGGAGAGGGACGTGCCGGCACCGGCACGTGTCCGGGCGCCGCGCGTGCATGCGCGACGTGTGTGGGAGCAAGGCGACGACCGGCCGCTAGCTCGCTCGCTCGCGATCCTGCTCCTGCTCCTGGGTTCCTGGCCTTGTTTTTTCACCGTGTCGTTCGGATCAGATCCTATTTTAACCGCGGGGGACGGCGGCACGTGGGCGTGGGCACCGACGGTTCGAGTGTACTCCTACGTGAGTACGTGACGGCGACGGCGCAGGTGTGCGGCACGCGTCGCGGTCGACATGTGGGCTTGGCAGGGCGGGTCAGGTCTTGTCGCGTGCGCATCAAAGTTTTTGTGAAAATCAAGATCCCACATTCCATACATATACGAATACTAAATATAGACGAAGTTAAAAATTAATTATATAGTTTTATTACGAAACAACATTTTAAACCTAATTAATTTTTTTTGAAAAAAATATAAATACAAATAAAATGGTATCCAAGATTTCGATTCACAGCAGAGCTTGGACGCGTGATTAATTAGCGGGCTTTCCGCCCTTTTTTAAAAAAAGAAAACATCAACATAGTAACAGGTCCGGGAGCAAACACGAGAAAAATTAATTGCCCAAGATTGACGACTAAAAATCAGCCGGATCTCGTCGCGAAATAAGCGACCATGCGACAGTGACCCCCATTCTGCAGAATCCAACATCAAGAGTGCCATAGCTTCTACCGGATTCCCTCCCCACGAAAGCCAATTCATCTTCCACGGCACAACTATCCGTATCACCTCCCGATGCCCTGACAGAAACTCTCAGCTCCCCCTCAGTTTCCACGGAAGCAACGCACCGTGAGAGCCTGACGCTGCCATCATCGGCGACAACTACTCCCTCCTCCCTGGAACGGAGCAAGACGATCTCCTCGCTGCCAATGCTCGCCGTGCGAGCAGCAAACAGCCCGCGGAACCCGTCTCTCCACGAGCCACCAACGACCCGCACGAGGATCGTGGCCTCCACGGCGTAGACGATGTGCGCGAGCTTGAACTGCAGCGTGCTGAGCTTGCTGCTGAAATCCATGCCGCAGCGCAGGTACGAATCGAGGTGCCTCGAGTGGCGCATCACCGGCACGGCGAGGAAGCTCAGGTCCATGTCGTCGGATTCGGTGGCGCCCTTCGCCTTGAGCGCGGCCTTGATGACCACGTAGTCCAGGACCACGGCGCGGGTGGGGCCCGTGAGCTCCAGGTACGGGTCTTCTTCCGTGAGGGTCTGGCAGCTCTCCCTCGAGCGGTGGAAGATCACGTTGCGGATGTAGTCGACGCTGTCGCGCACGGCGACGATGCCGAACACGTCCAGAGGCCACCGCAGCCCGGCCGCCGCGGCGACTCTGGCCGAGAAGACCTGCAGGGCGTCGGTGATGTAGACGGCGCGGGCTCGTCGGTGAAGCGCATCGGAGGGATCCTGGTGGCGCCCTCGAACGATCTGTAGGAGCGCGACCGCGTGGCGATCCAGTCGCTGCGGTACTCGGCGGCCTCGATGGCGAAGTAGTCGGGTGGCCCCGTCTCCCGCTCCGCTCTCTCGTACTCCGCCAGCGACGCCTCCCACGTCGCCCTGGCTTGAGCCGCCAGACGCTCTCCCTCCATCACGAGATCGAGCACGGCGAAATTGGATTGGCCTCGGCACTCTCAGTCTGGGTAGCGACGTAGCGTGTACAGTAGTAAATATAGGAACCCTGATGGGTACGAGACCGTGCTGAACTCGGAGTCGCCGATCAAGCATGACAATCCAAAAGTTCGATAGCGGAATCCGAGTCGGACGGGGCGGTGGGCCGAGTTAAGATGGGCTGGATCCTAGTTACACTCCACGTGGGCTACAAATTTGTTCTCCAGCACGTCAACGTGGGCCCATAGAGAGACATCTGTGTACTGTGTAGGCTGCGGCCTCACAAGAATAAGGCTCATTTCTGGCCCAGTCGTTAAGGGCCCAAGTAATCACGATGACCTCGTCGCCACAGGTAACCGCTCATCACAGCAGGCGGGTAGTAGGAGGCTAGCCGAGAGCAGTGGGCCACGAGAAGCGGTCGCTTCTCCGTTCGGTGGAGCTTGCCGCCGAAACCTCGACCTTCTCCTCTTTAGGCGGAGCTCGCCGCTGCAACCTCGATTTCTCCTCTTCAGGTGGATTTTTTCCTGATATGATTTTTTTTTGAAGTTAGATCTGCTATTCCAGCATTGTATTTGTGTGTCTGTGGGTGGCGAGTGGTGACCGGCAATTCCTTCAAAATTTCAAATTCAATAAGGTTCAAGGTTCATTTGGAACAGTAATCTCCATAGCCGCAGATTACCAGAATGGACATTCGGTAGTAGCAAAATTATGCTCAGCTTAAAAAACAGTAGCAAAAGTGTATGTCTGACTATCTGCTATGTTTCATTTTTAGAAATTCCTTGTGTACAATTTACAACCTTTAAATTGGAAGGCTATACACTTGCACTAAAACTGCTATACTACGAACAAAAACTGAAGACTTCTTCTTATAGCATAGTATAAAACTTGCTTGACACAACACTGAAATTTACACTTCTCTTTGGTTTACTTAAGCTAATCAACTAAAAATGGCTTTCCAACAAGTAAGACCAGATGGGTATTGAATCCCTTGTTCAAATTATGTTTCAGATATCTGTGGAGGTGTCTGTGTAGTCATCTTGCTTCTTAGCTCTTCAAATTAAGTTCCGGATTTGATTGACTTCAACTTGGATCATTTTTCCATTAACATTTATCTTTTCCATGATTTCACCTCCCATAAAGAATGAGACAAACTATAAGAAAAAAAAGGTAGAAACAGTCCCCCAGGCTGCGCCGACGTGTTCCCCAGTCTACAGTTCGTGAAACGCCGCCCCCTCGCCAACGTCCGCCCGCGCTCGTGCTCGTGCTCCCCACCCCGACCCCACTTTATGCCGGGCCGCACCGACCGAGTTCCGCCGATCCCCAAGACACCCGAGGCCCCTCCCCCAACCGGCACGAACCGCCACTTCCCCGCACGCCTCGCCACGACACCGCCCCGCGCGCCTCGGCCTCGGCCTCGCTGCCCCCCCCCCCCCCCCCCCCCCCCCCCCCCGCGCTCGTCTCTGTCCCTCCCCCGCGGCGACCGGGCGTCCCCAGGGTGCCGGGAGCACTGCCCGTCCCCCGCCCGCCCGCGCCGCGCGCGCGCCCGATGCCCAGGGCGCGCGGTTTATGGGCGGCCGCGCCCGCTCCCTCCTCCGCTGGCTCCGACACCGCTCGCGCCGCGTCTCCTCCTCATCCTTCCACCTGACCTCCACCACCAACAACGACAACACCGCCACCAGCAAAGACCTCCACGCCCACTCGCTCCCGCACCAATCCCGAGCCGAGGAGGAGGAGGAGGAGGAGGAGGAGGAGGAGGAGGGGGAAGGGTGGCAGGAGGTCGTCGAGGAGTCCGCGCCCGAGGGGTGCATTGTCTCTGAGGAGCCGGGCGCAGGTCCGCGCGCGCCGGTGCGCACGAAGCCGCCACCCATGGATCCGAGCAAGAAGGTGGGTCAACTCAACAGCGCCCCCGTGATCGCGCTCCTGGATCTTTCCGGCCTGTTCTACTCTCCTTTCTCTCTGCTTCCTTTTCTGTCCCCATCTGCTTCTGATTGCGATGTTTGGATCCCTCCGCGGACGGCGTCTGCTCACTTTACCCTCGAAGGTGCGGTCATGAGATTCCTAATGGCGGTTACCGTCTCACGGCGAGGTGCGGAAGTTTAACTCTCTGCGCGTGCTGGGCAGAGTGAACGGAATTCCATTGAATGATCCTGTGTGTTATTGTCAGTGCTTTTGGATCTGCATAGTTGGGTTCAGAGGCGGTTGCGCTCAACAATGGGGCTTCTGAATGATGCTTTGATAACCAATGTTTTGGGGGTAATTATTGGTGTGTTGTGATTTATACAAATCGTCGTGCATCAACACGCGGTCAGGGAAAGTCTTGTGCTTTGTGGTAACATAGTACAATCTGCAGTACTGCCTTTTGCAAAAAAAAAAATTCTACCTACTTTTTTTTTGGAGAGTAAGATTTTCCCCCCTACTACTACTGGTTAGGGACGTATACTACCTTTTTCATGTCCCTGTCATTGGAACTGAATAGCAAGCGGTAGAGGAGGGTATAGAGTATACATTTATTACAGCAGATTTTTTTTCCCTCGTTGACTTTTGATGAGGCACAGGTGGCTCCCAGCTTATTATTGATCTGGGAACCTTCTGTGTTTATAATCCACCAAGAAGCCATCAATCTCTAAGCTCTAATCCAAACTTAATCTGAAAGGATCGCAAAATGTCCTCCAGTAGCTTCATGTCTTTGAAGCTTCTATTCTAGCTCACCAGTGCCGCTACAGTGAAATGCTTTATTTTTTTCCCCTGTTTCCATAATAATCCTATATGTGCACTGTACCATACCAGAATGTTCACACCATCTAGCATTCGGTAACATTTCGCTTGCTCTCATTCAGGAGTCCGAGTTCTTTACAGAGTATGGTGAGGCAAGTCGGTATCAGGTCAGTGAAGTCATTGGCAAAGGTAGCTATGGTGTTGTGGCTGCCGCTGTTGACACCCAGACTGGTGAACGTGTGGCTATCAAGAAGATCATTGATGTCTTTGATCATGTCTCTGATGCAACCCGCATCCTTAGGGAGATTAAGCTGCTTCGGTTGCTGCGTCACCCAGACTTAGTTGAGATCAAGCACATTATGCTTCCTCCTTCGAGGAGAGAATTCAGGGACATATATGTAATATTTGAGTTGATGGAGTCGGATCTTCATCAGGTAATAAAAGCAAATGATGATCTCACAGCAGAGCATCACCAGTTCTTCTTGTACCAGCTGCTCCGTGGAATGAAGTACATTCATGCAGGTTGTTAGATTCCACATATACGGGTTATGTGTCACATCTTGTTATATGATGTTTCTATGCTCATTCTGTATCTCTTGATTTTGCAGCAAGCGTTTTCCATCGGGACCTTAAACCCAAGAATATTCTAGCCAATGCTGACTGCAAGCTGAAGATTTGTGATTTTGGCCTTGCCCGTGTGTCATTCTGTGACACCCCATCAGCCATATTCTGGACGGTAGCCATTTTGATACTCTTAAGCAAAAAAATATTTATTAAACATCCATCACTTATTTTCTTATGATTTTGCGTCCTTTTCTGTAGGATTACGTGGCAACCAGATGGTATCGAGCCCCTGAATTATGTGGCTCTTTTTTCTCAAAGGTGAGGGAATTTTCACCTGAGCTTCATTTTGCAATGAGCATGGCTTCCTAAATTGTTACATTAATATGATAAGTTTGGATCCAATAGAACAATACTGGTTCCAGACTATCATCTGTTATGCAGGTTAATCTTATGCATCAGGTGATATCTTATTGATTTAACCAATTATAGTCATATTGATCAACTTCCCTGGGTGCAACAACATTTCTCCTTTTATTTCTAGAGTATCTATTGCTCTTGCAATATGATTCAGATGTTTATTCTATTTTACTGTCTCCTTTCTTTAGACAGCATTAAATCATAATATGCATGTTTTTCTTCCCAGCAAGTTCCGAAGAACCTATCTCCCTCTTCTACCCACCAATGCTGCTTCCATTAAGTGTGAATATGGAACACAGAGGCATGTTTTACATGCTAATTTAATGTTGCAGAACTGACTGGATATTATTTGAACAGCGTACATAGTGTGGAATTGATGTCTGCTTGTTTTACATGTGTTATCGAATTGCAAGGTTCTGAATTTGGCATTGACTTTTGCAGTACACTCCTGCTATTGATATTTGGAGCGTAGGATGTATCTTTGCTGAATTGCTCACAGGGAAGCCACTCTTTCCAGGGAAGAATGTTGTGCATCAATTGGATCTTATGACTGATCTACTTGGTACACCTCCAGCAGAGTCCATCTCTAAGGTATGCTCTCTCATTATTGGTGAGTCCTTGTGTCATATTTCCTCCACAATTTTGTTGAGCTTTTCTTTATTCCAGGCACCACCTTGTTTCAGATTCAGTACAAAAAATTGTGTAAAATAGTCAATCTTTCACTGGAAGCGGACAGTTACTAATCACCGATTGTTTATTCTATATTATGTTGTACTTTATTTTTTGGACTATTTCACTATGCCCCTTGATATGTAAGTTCATACCCATAGCTGGAAACTCCAAAACTTTTTAACAAGTGCTCTCATGTGTAGTTACCAGATAAGTACAAAGTTCTACACCAGTAGACATCTTTATTCAATTGCAAAAATAATTTTCTATTCTTTTTATTGATTTTTCTAGAAAGAGAGGTAGATTGTTGGATGCAAAAACCGTGCGTTCTGCACTGAATTATTGAATTGTTTCAGATAAGGAATGAGAAAGCTCGACGATACTTAAGCAATATGAGGAAAAAGCCTCGGGTTCCATTTACTAAAAAGTTTCCAGGGGTAGATCCTATGGCTCTCCATTTGCTTGAGCGTCTTCTTGCTTTTGATCCTAAGGAGCGACCAAGTGCCGCTGAGGTAGATGTAGCTGAGACCAACTTTTGTTCACCATAATTATGGATTTCAACTTTTGAAACATTGGATAAAATGTTGATCCAAATTCTGATATATGTAAATGTTATTCAAGGCCCTGACAGATCCATACTTTAATGGATTAGCAAATTCTGAACGTGAACCCATAGCACAGCCTATCTCAAAACTCGAATTTGAGTTTGAGAAGAGGAAACTGGGAAAAGATGATGTCCGAGAATTAATTTACCGAGAGGTGCGATTGCTCAATTATGTTCTTGACATATGGTAGAGCTGCTATCTGTCTACTAACTCTTGTCACATCTCTTTAGATTTTGGAGTACCATCCTCAAATGTTGCAAGAATACCTAAGTGGAGGTGACCAGAACCAGATGAGCTTCATGTTTCCAAGGTGGGTCCACTGGTTTTGCTTAACAAACACACAAACACACTTTCGCTGATTATGGTAGTTGCCTAGTTATATGCATGATTTGTTGAGGACATTGGAAATATAACTTCGATATCTTGTATGGCAGTGGGGTGGATCGTTTTAGACGGCAATTTGCTCATTTGGAAGAAGGTGCTGCAAAGGGTGAAAAGGCCAGTCCGCAGCTGCGGCAGAATGTTTCTTTACCAAGGTTATCTTCAAAGCTTTCATTTGCTTTTTATCTTGTTGAGAATTTTATGTTAACTGTTCCAAAAGAACCTTCTATTTGGACAATAGATTAGGCATGTGGAGTTTGCCTAGGTACAGTAGTTTTGAGGAAACAAAAGACCCTTTTTTTGAGGAAACAGGAGGGGTTGCCCCCTACTGAAACAAAAGACCCTTAAGCACAATTCCATTGAGCTGCCTGTTATCCAGCTAGTTAGAATCTACTTGAAACTAATAATCCTTGTATATTGTATCAGGGAAAGAGTAATTGGCAACAAATATGGAGATGGCAATGCAGGTGATAAACAAGCGCATGCTTCAGTAACGGATGGCATAAGCCAGCCGGTCTTGAGTGCGAGAAGCTTGCTGAAGAGTGAAAGCATCAGTGCTTCCAAGTGTATAGGTGAAAAACCAAAGCATGTCAAAGATGTAAGTGAACATCACTGAATAGTAAACTCATCATCATTAAAATAAATGAACTGGTGTTTTTTTGGGGGCTAAAACTGCTACTATACCTTCTTCCTTATTCAATGTAAATTATCTCATTCTTGATATTGAGTACGAACTAATGGTGGCTATGGATGATTTGCACTTCTCCAGGAGGACTCTATTATGGAGACCGTGGATGAAGCAGTTGATGAAGTGTCGAAGAAGATTGCTCAGCTGAAAACCTGATTGACTCATGGTCACTGGACTGATCAATAGCTCGTACAATAGTATGTTAACTTCCTCAAGCTGAGAATGAGGCTACGACAAGAGTCGAGCCAATAAGACCACAAGCTCTTATGCCAGTAACTTTGTTGTGATGTAAATTTCCACCCGTTTTTTTGACTGCAAACAAACTTATGTCTGACTGAATAGCTCCGCGTGTTTTCTTCTGCGGAGCCATCACAATCCTGTAAAACTTTTCAGTTGGAAGTAAAACTTTACGCGAATGTGTATTCGATCTTCTTTCCAGCAAGTCTCTCTTGGCTCTCTACACGTCATCGTCACGGTTGGCAGCTGCTCCAACTGTTATCTGCAGGAGCAACGAGTCACGCTCGGCCTCGGCTTCACGAATCTACAGGGTGCAGGATTCCGTGTTTGCCGGTTCGTCCTGCAACAGCTCGGCGAGGACGGAGCGGCTCGGCCATCGTATCATATAGGGCCCCATGCTGACTCAGCGCTTAATAAGAAAAACAAAATGGCATACCAAAACCCAACCACCGGTCGCGGCGCCGGCGCCCCGCCGAGCATTATACATCGCCGTGCCACTCGCCTCTCTCAACTCGCGACAAGTGTATAGTCAGGCTCGAGCCGGCCATATGCGGGGATCGTCGTCGGGGAGCAGGCGGCGGACATGGCGCCAGCGCATCGCGGATTACCTCGCCGACGACCAGACTGAGACTGACGCGTCCGACAAGTCGTTCATCACGGCCCACAGCGACAAGTTCGGCGCATCAACGCCCGCCGCGAGGGGCGGTGTCGGCGGCACCGGCGGCGAGGGAATGCTGCTGGCGTTCCTCGCAGACCAAGGCGACCTGGTGGAGGTCATGCTGGAGCTGGACGAGGAGTCCATGGTGGTGCGCAGCATCACGCCCACCGCCGCCACGCTCTACGGGCCCACGTCGCTGGCCGGTGCTCGTCGACGTCATCGCGGATACGCAGGAAGTTCGCGTGGTTGCGGTCGCTGTCGCCGTCGCAGGTACGTTCCTCGATCTAGCCTTTGTTTTTTTACTACTGCTATTCCAATTTTGAAAGAAAATTCTATTGCAATTCCATTTTTAAAATCTCCGATTTCCGATCAAATGTGAATTCCTTTTTTCTTCAGTACACGAGCACTTGCTTGTTGTCTTGTAGATCTTGTGGGTAGAGCATGGGGGTGGGATTCGTTAATGCCGTGCTACTGTCAACATCATTGGGCCCGATACAAGAAATACTACCTCCATAGCTATTACATGCAGAACAGCTGTGATCTCAATCTCAATGGAGATGATGGGGATGACCTGGCAGCACTGGAGACTCGGTATGTTCACACCTCCTTCCCTCCATAAACCATACCCTGTACGCCGCCCTTGCTCGATCAAGGCTCCCAATATCGGATGAACGGTTGATTAATCGCGATCTTGTTTGGGCTCCGTTTCTGATGAAGAAAGTGGGCCGGCGGCCCAGACTTTTTTTCTCGGCGCGGGCGCACAAATAGATTTGAGCTGGTACCCCTCCTAGTAATAGGCCCACTTGGTTCTGCAGTCCATTCCGCCGGAATAAGAGGAAAGGGATTGATTCGGCCAGCCCACCGGTTGAGTTAGTTCAAAGCGATCGTGAGTACAGAAGCGGTCGCGGGCTAGGTTCATGGGCTGGTATGAAATTAACCGCACGGCGTGAAGTGTTTGTTTTTCTGTGATTTTGTATCCAACTGGATGATGGGTGCACAATTAGCAACTCTTGCTGGAAGCATATCTGTTAAGATTGACTTCAGATTTTCTGATTCTGTAGTACTACTAATTTATGTGATTTCGTATCCAGCTGGATGATGGTTGTATAATGAGCAACTCTTGCTGGAAGTATATCTGTTAAGATTTCAGGTTTTCTGATTCCGTAATATATACTACTAATTTTCTGTCATTTTGTATCCAACTGGGGATGGTTGTGCAATGAGCAACTATTGCTGGAAGCATATCTGTTGATTTCACACATAAATGCAGTACAGATCTCAACCCCTGCAATATAGTTATTGTACCTTTTATTTTACAAAACATTTATTCTTTTGAAAAGACGTTTATTCATTTACACATGATTTTTAGAATAAGGAAAAAAGATTCAGACAAATATGGCACAATGCGGGTCTATCCTGCCTAATATACAAACCAAACCGCTCGGCAAGGTGCCTTTTAAACAAATTAAAGGATCATCTTTTGTGTACTCACTAAAATACCAGAAGTTGTCACGCAGAGACACGAGCCATGGTGAATCCATGTCATCACATTCTGCATACGGTACGTTCAGGTGAAAACTCAAAAAGGAAAAAAAAAACTATGTTGACCCACCAACCTAACTCTTAATAACGCGTGCTGTTTGCGAATTGGCTTGTAGTCCAATGGTAGTACGGTCCTGTGGGACGCTACCCACCAGGGTTCAAATCCTGGTGCTCGCACCTTTTCCTGGGATTTTCCCAAGGATTTTACAGCGCTATGCGTTAAGTGGTAAGCGGCGTTCCAGTCCATCGGAGGTGCTCATAGGGGTAGAGTTTGCGTACGTGTATTCTTAAGGTTGAGTGTGCGTGCGTGGTGACAATTCGTGACTTCGGGAATCTTCAGATCTGCCGGGTGTTCAGTCCATCGGAGGTGCTCATAGTTAAGTGGTAAGCGGCGTTCCAGTCCATCGGAGGTGCTCATAGGGGTAGAGTTTGCGTACGTGTATTCTTAAGGTTGAGTGTGCGTGCGTGGTGACAATTCGTGACTTCGGGAATCTTCAGATCTGCCGGGTGTTCAGTCCATCGGAGGTGCTCATAGGGGTAGAGTTTGCGTACGTGTATTCTTAAGGGTGAGTGTGCGTGCGTGTGTGAGCGTCTGCGTTGTACCGTGTCATTCTCAAAAAAAAATAACGCGTGCTGTTTAAGTTCAGAAACAACCCGGATAAAGATTGCTGATTTTGTATACTATTATTTTCCATGTATCCAACTGGAATACTGGATCATGGCTGTATATACGAGCAACTTATATTGCTCGACCTGTATCTGTCAAGATTTCACATTAATGTAGTACATCTCATCCAGCAAGATAATTATTATAGTTTTGTTTAAAAATACAATTTTTGTTAAAACAGTAATGTTTATTCTTTTTGGACCATTGGCGCTACTTTCACAATAATTTAAAAAGAAGCAATCTTTTGAGTATTAGCAATACGATGCTGCATCACGAGAAGTGCTATTTCACACATCTTAAAGAAATATATGAAGTAATCTTTTTTTCTTTTATACTGAATAAGTTATGGAGCGATTCCGTTACAAATGTCATTGTGCAGATGCACACCAATCCAATAATCAGTACTATTTACTTTAACTCAGTCGCGATTTTTATTCAGCAGAAGCGCAACAATATTCCTATTGAAACGCATCCGCTGAGACCTTTATTTACTTCGCTGCTAATCATTCACACTAATTCGTTTCAAAAATCATTCGCACTAATCCAATCATTATTGTTGTTTACTTTGTCTTATTTGCTGCTTTTATTCAATCTGAGCACAACGACATTCCTATTAAAATGCATATACATGCGATGTTCCTTTGCTTCATTAGTCCATTTTTTAGTCATGAGTGGTAATCCAATTAGAAATGGATAAATAATCAATTTCAAACTTTTAGGTGGAAAAGTATCATCATCAAAGATATAAGTACCATATGTCAATTAGATATATGCACGTCAACAAATCATGTCCCACGATTTAATTATTATGTGCACAAGGCGTGTTTTCTTTTACACACGTGCGTGCAACCAACTAGATATTATCATCAACAAAGATATAAGAACCATATGTCAATTAGATATTATGTAAAGAAAAGAAGTTTTCTCTCGCACTTACTGGATCCAACCTTCAAAGTGCAATTACAAATCAGTTTTTAAAATTTTCTTTAGTTATTATTTTACACTTAATTTGGAATGAAGGGTAATATTTTACATTTACTCAAAATATATTGTCAAAGCTTACCAACCAAGCTTTATATCCAATATTCTGATAGACTAATAAGTAAAATCTTTATACTTAATATCTTGAGATCTAGCTAGCTGGAGGGCTATATTTAGCGCGGAGTTGATTCTAGTATATATGATTTGGTGCATGCACTTAGGCCATAATATATAGTCACGGCATCGGAGAAAGCACAATCATCTTCACCATGTCTTGTGGGTGTGTGTGTTCGTGTAGGTTCAACAAGATGAAGCGCGATGAAGAACTCAAGGAGCAAGTCGCCTCACTGACAGAGAAAGTCAGCTCACTGACCGAGCAAGTCAGCTCGCTGACAGAGGAAAACCGCCGCCTCGAGAACGAACTCGCGAAGCTCAAGCCGGCAGTGCCTGTGGCACCACCACCGGTACCACCAACCCTGCCGGCGGCTCCGGCGCCGGCGCCACAAGCCGACGAGCCCGTGTTTCTGCTACCGGTTCCGGGGCTGGCTCAGGCATTTGTAGGGCTGTGCCGTGACTGCGGGCACAACTACAGAAACATGCTGGCAGCAGGCGGCGGTGCTAGTGCTACTGCTACTGCTTCCACCAGTACTAGCGCTCCACCTCCGCCTTCCTCTTCTGCCAGACTGTGCCCTGCCTGCAGGAGCGCCTTGAGAAACATTACAGCCGCAGCAGGTTGGCTTGCCCTACGACAGGACGGTGCTGCTGGTGCTACTGCTTCGGCCACTACTAGCACTCCGATGCCGCCTTCCTCTTCTGGTGCACGTGGCTCCATCTGATCGGTTGATGGATGAGCACAAGCAGATCCATTCATCCTTGGTGTTTCATGGGGGTTGTGATCAACCAATCCGCGTTACATGTATGGCTTAATGTTGGATTGTCATTATTTGTGTTTTTATCTTCTTTCCATTTGAATTCATAATGTCGGTGTCTATCTATCTTTAGTGTTGATCATGTATTGATCATAAGGGTCAAACTTTTGTTTACATCAGCTTTATTTCCAAAAGTTTATTATAAATTATAGATTCTCCATCTATTTCTATCTGTTGAACCAAAAAAATATTGGTTCATGTTTGTTATTTTTAGAGTAAAATGCACCAGGGGTCCATCAACTTGTAAGGAGGTATCACTTAGGTCCATTAATTTTGAAAGTGTATTTTTGGGTCCATAAACTTTTTAAGTGATTCACCATAGGTCCATACCCCTTCATTTATATTCGCATTTTACAAAAACCTCCCTCCATTTCTTTTTCTTTCACATGGACAGCCTTGCGCCGCCGCTCAAGCAGACCAGCACCAGCTCGCCGTCCCCGGACACCAGCCGCCGCCCTCATGGCTTGGCTCTTCGCCGGCCGCGCCATGCGCCGCGCAGCACCGACGAGGTCCGCCGCATGAGCCATTGAGGTGGCCGCGGCCGGGCCAACACCGCCGCGCGCCCTGCCCCTCCCACCACCGCCGTGCACAATGTCGCCGCTCCGCCCTGCCCCCTCCCACCACAGCCGCGCGCCGCTCTGCCCTGCCGCATCGCCTGTCGCCGCCGCGGAGAAGGAGGAGGCCGCCGCCGCCTGCAAAAAGAAGGAGGAGGCCGGCGCCGCCACGACCTCGCGGGTTGGCCGGCGCAACCGCGTCGCCGCTGCCATGTCCGCCGCCGTGCAAAGCAGGGTTTCAGACTCAGGGGGATCGAGTTCGGGGGCGCAACATGTGTTCTAGGCCGGAGCGGACCTAGTGGGGATCTTCTCCGCCGGGGTATCGCCGCCATTGAGCCGTCCGCCGCCGCTAACCCTAGCGTCACCCGCTCAGCCGCCGTCGCTGCCGCGCGCCGCCGTCAGGCATCCCGCCGCCCCAACCGCACCACCAGCACGTGCAGCTTGATGAGCCGAGTCCACCGCCCGCCTTGCCACCCTACCAACCACCTCAACGCCGCCGCCGCTACGCACTCCACCTCTCCACACCTCCACACAACGCTGAAATCGCCGTCAGCCACCGCTCCGCCGGGCCGCCATGGCCGGAGCTTCCAAGCCGCTTCACCCAACCACGGCCTCTCCACCCAATCCAACCACGCAGCGTGCTTCGCTAGGCATCAGTGAAGCTCAAGAGCACACCATCCGAGCCAAAGCCACAGAGCATGCGCGCTGCCGTCGTGTCTCGTCGTTGGCCGAACCACCGTCGTGTCGGAGTGGGGGAAGAGAAGGAGAAGAAGGGGAAAAGATAGCCGAGCGCATGTTCTAGAGCGAGGGGAAGGTGCTGAGGTAGAGCCAAGCTGCTGGGGAGGGCCGGTTTGCCGTCGCCGCCTCGCCACCGTGCGTTGCCGTCGGCCGAGCCGCCATTGCCAAGGGGAAGATCGGGAGGGGTGGATATAGACGAGAAGGGGTAGCCGCCCATGCGTTCTAGCACGAGGTGAAGCTGTTGGGCTAGCGGCAAGACGAAGGGGAGGGCCATGAGGGCGGCGGCTAGTGTCCGGGGACGGCGAGCTAGTGCTGGTCTGCTTGAGCGGCGGCGCAAGGCTGTCCATGTGAAAGAAAAAGAAATAGAGGGAGGTTTTTGTAAAATACAAACATAAACGAAGGGGTATGGACCTATGGTGAATCACTTAAAAAGTTCATGGACCCAAAAATGCACTTTCAGAGTTGATGGAGCTGAGTGATACCTCCTTACAAGTTAATGGACCCCTGGTGCATTTTACTCTTATTTTTATTTTGGTTAACATGCATGCGATGCTATTTTGGACTAATCAGACATGTTATTTCGAAAAGAGATTTATGATGTGATGTTTTTTACTCGATGTAACTTTTTTACTTTTCTCTTTTTTAACAATTATTTTTCTCTTTTTAATATAAATTCTTCAGTAGGGGGCACCCATCCTGTTCACACGCTTGTCAAAGCCGGAAGAAATAAAATGCGGCAAGGGTGCGACGCGATCCATCATCACGCATGCATCCAAACGTCAAAAACCATTTAATCGGACGACGATCATTTCTTATTATTCGTCCAGTACGTAAACCTAGCGTTACAATATATAGGCGATATGCTGTCAGTTGTACTGTCACCCAGAGATACTAATAAACCATGTAGAGTCCTCAGGTCCTCACGTTTTGTACGTGTTGCACATCACGGTGAGAACGTAATTTAAAAAGACTACAAGATTTCGATACGTAGATATATATGGAAAAGTCTATGTAATATGATCTACGGTACTGTATTTACCTATTATACTGCAACGTTGGTGAAGTTCAAAAAATGGCTTGGATTCAGACTGCTGATTTTGTATACTATTATTTTTTGCTGCTATGAGTCCAACTGGGTTATGACCATGTTACTAATAGATATCGATTCTCAAAGTATATCTGTCAAGATTTGACATAAATGATCCAGTAGGGGGGCTGACCCCTCCTGTTTCCTTAAAAAGAAAAGATTCGACATAAATGTACGGCACACCACATCTCCCGGCAAGATTCCACTGTCATGATCCTTTTTTACTTCAAGAAAAATATTTATTTGGAAATGATGTTTTTTATTTTAAATTATCAATACTGCTTTGCAGTAATTAAAAACCAAATAAGGTTTGACTATTAAGATATGTGATGCATTATGAGCGAGTACTTATGTTACATCTAAAGAAACCTATAAGTTGTTGGAAGCGGCAGTTCCGTTAAGTCTAGCATATAGTCGATGCTATTTACTTCAACTCAGTTGTGGTTTTTATTCAACTCTGGGATAACAAGATTCCTATTGCATTAGAATATGTATCACCATACCATAAGGAACTAAAGAATCTGAGATATATGCATCATCGTATCAAAAAACACCTACAATTCACCGTTCACTCATATTCACCTTGCCGAATGGCATCTAGCTAGCTGGGCAAAATAATTTTATAATTATAGCCATGAGCTCTAATTAACAATAACATAACCAGACCTAAGATATATTTCTCTCTGCAGCATGGGTAATGTTTTTAGGCACAGCTTAAAAAAATTGTCGAGCAGGTTGTGCTAACCTGATGAGTGCTTGTACTATTTTTACTTCAGCTAAGTTGACTGGAGCACAATTTTTCTGTACAGTAAAAAAGGAGTTCTTGTCGGAGAAATGTAATAAGCACATGATTTCCTCGCACACACAAAAATGTAGGCATGATCCTCCCCCGTATGCTTCATTTTTGTCTCTAGCTTTAATCATAAAAAAATATTTTTGTATTTCAAAATTTTCATTAGCAATAAACAGCTTGCCAAGACACGTTGGTACTAATGATCATCACTACTCACCAAATTAAGCAGAATGTGTTGAAATCACCAAATCATTTTTGGCTGTTTGCATATCTGCACACAACTCATTTGGCCGCTTCATGAAAATTGCCATTTTACACCTCCCTTCACCCTCCTATAAACCCTCATCATATATCTCAGGCCGCAGCCATTTCTCTTTGCCGCCTTAGCTCCTCTCGATCATTTCCTATCTCCTCTTCCGTGGGATCCAATGGAATCCAAGGGTTTCAGCGAGTCCAGTTCGGGCTTAAAGCTCGGCATTGCTATCCCAGGACTGGACCTCAACTCCTTTGCATCCAGTAAGCTAGCTTGCAAAGAAATCATAGATACACACACCTATAGTTTATTCAATCTCCTTTCACCGAAACAGATCTATGCATAGTCGTTGTCCTACTAGGGATCGATGCAGTGATAGATTATCTTAGCATGAATGATTGACCATTTCTTGTTGTGTGCCCTGTGAAGATGATGGTAACGGGTCTGGCGACGATGAGAACGCGACGGAGCTCCTCCTCCTGAACACCACCAATCACCCACCGCATGGAGAAGGCGGCCAAATGGAGGACGTGCTGACGGTGAATGGCGTGAATGCGGAGTTCAATGCTGGCGGCATCAGGTCATCACCCCTGCAAGCACACAAGCACCCCAGGAGGCTCTCAAAGGAGCAGACTGACCAGCTGGAAGCAACCTTTCAGCAAAGCAATTTCATAGACAGGGTGAGGTTTTCTTAACTAGTTTTTGGTTTCTGATCCAGAGTAGCACCACGAACCCCTCCTTATTTTGAACGAAGTCCCATGATCTGAAATAGATCTATTTGAGGTTTTGTAATTCATCAATTCGGTTAGGCCATAGATCTTGGACCAAGAGTAGCTTTTGCAGGTTTTATATGTTTTGTTTGCAACTTCGGTTTCCGATCTGTTGAAAGTGTACATATATGATTTTGTTCCATTCAGATCTTTGGACAATCAAATGCTTGAAGAATCTGAAACTATCCCATCTGTTGTTTTTTTTATTAGGTCAGAAATTCTCCATTTTTCTAGCTCATGTCCTATTATTAGCATACCGTTCTAAAGCAGCCATTAATATGTGGTGATCTATCTCAGGTTACATGGAAATAAGCCTTTTTCAAGTAGCTTAAGTTGTGTGCTTTATAGAGCTAGCTAAAACCTCCTTGAAACTTCTTTTAGACACGTGGTCATGTAATTTCATTTTGAGTTATGTCAGTAGGGTGTCCTATTTGGGCCTAACGCACTCTATAATTTTTTTCTTTCTAATAAAAAATGAAAAAGATTCAGAAGGGGGCTTTCCTACTGTTTCGTAAAAAAGATGTCATCACATATGCACCAGTACTGTTGAATGTGAACCGAATGCAACTAGCTCTGATGATCTATGAAATGAATGGAACACTTTTCAGGGGACGAAAGAGGCCTTGGCTGAAAGGCTCAAGCTAACGATGAAGCAGGTGGATCTCTGGTTCATGAACCGCAGATGCAGGTAACTCGACCACACACACACACACACACACACACACACACACACACACACACACACACAAAAAAAAAAAACGGTCGTAGCTACTGGGCGACGAAATGGATTTTGGAATTTATTGACATTCTCTAGAAAGGGTAGCCCTGATCTATCAATTGAGGGAGCAAAAAACAGGCTTTGCTCCCCTTTTTTAAAAAGAAGAAAGAAGGGTCGAAGTTTAGACCGCTCACAGTAGTTCTACCCATAGAAAAGATCATGAAAGAGGCGATCAGAATGGTACCCGAATCCATTTACGATCCCGAGTTTCCAGACACATCGCACTTCCGCTCGGGTCGAGGCTGCCACTCGGCCCTCAGACGGATCAAAGAAGAGTGGGGAACCTCTCGCTGGTTTTTGGAATTCGACATCAGGAAGTGTTTTCACACCATCGACCGACATCGATTCATCTCAATCTTGAAGGAAGAGATCGACGATTCCAAGTTCTTTTACCCCACTCAGAAACAGTTTTCCGCCGGACGACTCGTAGGAGGTGAGAAGGGCCCTGACTCCGTCCCAAACAGTGTACTACTATCGGCAATATCTACCTACACAAGCTCGATCAGGAGATAGGGAGGATCCGGCAGAAGCACGAAATTCCTCACTCCACTATTGAAGGGATGCGATAAAGAACCAAACTACACTATCTTTTCTGAGGATTCTTTATCCCTTACTGCTTGCATTTCTCTTTTGAAAAAGGAAATATCCACACCACCCATTACTGAGTCTTCTTCTACTCACTATACGATAAAAGGAGAAAGAAGAGAAGATATTCGTCTAAGACAACGAAACAAGCACTTATTCCACTCTGAGTGCTTAGTTTACCCGCGTACAAGAAAAGAAAAAGGTACCACTTTCATACGTATACGTTACAGTATTTACTTATGCAGGTTCCATTGACTCTAGAAGTTCGCTCTTCTTTCATATGTATGGTAGGAGAACTCTCTTTGTGCAAAAAGCAATCTAGCTATCTGGCAGAATCGAGGCCCCACCTTCTTTCTCTAACCTGCGAGTACA
Organism: Echinochloa phyllopogon; assembly: GCA_033239725.1. NCBI lineage: Eukaryota > Viridiplantae > Streptophyta > Magnoliopsida > Poales > Poaceae > Echinochloa > Echinochloa phyllopogon. Next base: position 14,330,542 of record BTCW01000003.1, on the reverse strand, counting down.
GGTAATTACGCAGCGGGTACGTGACTAGTCAAAAGCAAGAGATTTCACAACTTCTCTGTTGAGCTTACCCAACTACTTTATCCTTACCGAATAACCAGTTCTATCTGAATAATGCCTTTCCTTTCTATTGGAATGGAACACACTGACTATCTATTGAATCGACTTGAGAATTCTCGTAATATAATCGCTTTTCCTATCTATTGGAACTGCACACACTCCCATTGCTAGCAAAGCTCAGGAGATAGAATTTGAGATGAAGGAATAGCAGAGTTGACTTCTTTCCCGGGCATCACTCACTCTCGCAACAATTCGGACAGGGAAGGGATATAATCCATTCAATTCTTCTGCCTAGCTTTTGGCAATCAATTCCAGATATCGGAACAGAGACTGGAAGCAGCAACCAGGGCTCCATAGTGGTGCCGTGAAAAGAGCCTCTCAGTATTAGATAGAAAAGGCTTTCCTTGCCTGCGGATCTTTGTGCCCTTCAAGTGCCCCTTGCTGCTGTGGGTAAGAACGAACATCGTTCTAGCCAGCTAGTGAGAGTTTCCCCATTTTTCTTTGATCTGGCTAATCCATTTTCTGGTTTTTTATTTCCTTCAATGCCGCGGGTGCATAGTCTGACTAGCAGGGGCAGCCCTATCAAGTAGAGACAAGACCAGCTGTTGAACCTTGGCAGTGGAATCCAAGAGATAAGAAGTAGTATAGAGATAAGAGAACGGGATTCAAAGTAGTAGTAGTTGAAATAAGATAGAGCAAGCAAGAGTAGTAGTATTGGCAAAGAAGATTAGAATTATTGTATCCGCTAATGGGTAGTTGATACATACGGACTTAGAAGGGCGACCATGGAAGATTTATAGATCGACGTTCCGGAATGCTTCAATTCACTTGGGTATAAAACAAATCAATTCTAAGAAAGCGTTCTTCTCGCTCCATTCATCCACTCGCTGGGAAGGCTATTTTGATGCCTCACACAGGCAACTCCGCTAGGCGGCTAAGCAGATAAGACGGGATTTAACGTTGAGAACGAATGTAGATTCCTATCATCAAGAAAGTCGGCTACATCAATGAATTACTTTCCCCTAACATTGCTATTCTTAACAACCTAAATCAAAAAACCTCCTTTAAAGAGCAGAAGAATCCTTCTGAGATAAAGCAGCCTGAAGATAAATAAGAGCAACTCCTTCAAAGAAAATGAGAAGGGCCTCTTGAAATGCCTATATATAAAAGAAGGAAACGTTGTAACTACTTACAAGAATTAGCTGCGTATGCAGGTGCATGCAAGAGTATTTTAGTAACGAAGAACTACTGGATTCCTTGGAAAGCTGGTAGTTCATTTCACTCTGTATCGAAAGTCCCAGTATATTATATATCTGTGTACATCCATCAACAAATCTAACATTTCTTACATTGAAATCGATAAAGACTAATAAGATGCAAAACCAGCATAACTTGTTCTTCGCGAGTACTGTGGGTAGACCGAGGGATCGATCGGCATTTCACTAACCTGGAGAATTAATCAAACGTATGGCTAACCGATTCCTAGGTCATAATTTAAAGCTTCGCTTTTCTATAGCCTTCTAATTCTCTCGGGCTAACGGGTTAGGTTACTATAGAAGGTTTATAATATAAAAAAGGTACGGTGCAATCAGTAAACCTCTTACTGAGCTATTGTATTGAAGAATCAAAGTTTTAGATGGGGGGAAGAGGCCTTTAAAACACTATAGTTTGAAAAGTAATAAAAACTTTTCATACCAACCAACTAGAACCTGTAAACTGACAAGTGTCAAACTTACATTTTGGAGCAGCTTGGTCTTCATCACCACGTGAAAGTATTCTCGTTCCACGATGAGGCCAAGGATAATACGCTGCAAACGCGCCCTCCATGATCATTGCAAGGTTTAGAGCCGTTAATAAGCCACCAGCATCCAAAATAAGTAGCGAAGGATATTAATATGATTGCTTAGCACGGCTCACGCACGTTGCTATACATCAAAAAAGCTTCTTCGTCTGTCTGTCAGCAGCGTATACAAAGGCTGCATGATAAACCTATCATTATCCATCTCACGAACCCACCCTTGGGACGAACTCACTCCTGGGTCTCAAGCTTCCTGTTTCTAAATCGAGGAAACAGATACCAACCAAGTCGTAGACTTACCACTTGAGTATGCTCATACAGCCAAACCTTTTGATTGCAAACATTTGTAGTTAAAGCCATACTGTAATCACCCACCAACAATACAGGACGGAAAAAAACAAACTTACTGCATTTTCTTACCAGCAAAGCAAAATGCGGCCCAAGCAGCGTAGGCTTGTGAATCTTCTCATCCGCCATAAAGTCTTGCACACACTTACCAATAGCATAAACTGAGTTCAACAGGTTGTCACCAACAGACTGCCCCCATGCATACTCCCACAACCCTTCAAGATCACCAACATAATCCCAGAAAAACATTTGAACAACGTACCGGACGAAAGGTAAGTGCGAAGGGCGAAGTTGCGAAGGAATAGTTGTTACTGCTCTTAGTATAGTACCCACGGTCCATTTGATCATTTGCTGCGGTACCAAAGTTCAATCGTCATCTTCAGTTGAAAGAGTACACATTATATTGAGTACCTCCCTATCTTCGATCTCTCTTGTAAGAAATCCTACGCATCCCTCCTTTGTCAGAAAAGAAATAGGAATATGAGCCTGTACTCACTCACGCTGCCGGAGTACTTTTTGAGGGTAACGTAGTAAAAATCCTTTATTTCGGGGGATTTGCCTTTTCTTTCAAAATGAATTTATGCTTAGTCTAAAATTGGTAAATACCAAATAATAATAATAGAAAGATATAATATATATTATTATTATTATTATTATTATTATAAATATGTACCAGTTTCCTGAAACTAACAAATAGAGTTATAGCTTTGATTGACTTACTAGCTTACGGGAATGCTTTGAATCTCAACTTACTTTTTTAGAGGGGGGGATTACTACTGCATGGAAGGCCCCAAGCGTCGCCTTGAAAATTATGTGGAAGAGTTCCGGCTTGCTTGCATTAGGATCCATCCCTCCAAGAAACCATCAATATATGAAGCATATAGCTCCTCTTTGAGTTTTATTTTATTGGGGCGTGGGATGAGAGCACGATATGAGCATGCGAATTTCTTCGAATCTACCATTGGAGAGAAAATAAGGGGTTGTGTGGATGGGGGTAGCCCCGGCTATTAGACGCCAGATTTCGTCTGGGTTCCAGGTGTGACTTGACTTGTATCCGGTAGGTCAAGGAAGGGGGATTTGGAGATTCTTGAAAGAATGTTTTGGCTTCTTCCTATTACGCTTCAACACAGAAGAAGATTGTTAAAAGGTGCTGGAAGGAGGATATATTTTTCCAATTGTTTCAATTGCCCAACCTCGGAATGGCCAAGGTTTAATGATTTCATGTAATTCTTCCGCTTACAGGTTTTTAATCGGTCTGTATCTTTGGCAAGCCTCACATCCTCGGGCGTATTTATTGCAATCTTTTTCCATGTTTGGCCAATAAAACCCATATCCGTGTATCAGCCATCTCATTCTTCTGCCCGCTTGATGTGCTCCAGCGATTCTTTCATGGACCTCAGCCATTACCAATAAAGCCCCCCTTTACCTTCTCTTTCTATTCTATAAAAAGGCGAACATCTAATCTAGGCCCGGTCGCCTTTCTATGAAGGCGAGCAGCCCAGCCCCCTTGTGGAAATTTGGATATTAAGGAAGCCGTATTTCGCAATAGCAGCTCCGAGAAGCTGGGCTTAGGGTGCGCCTCCAGCGGTCGTTTCAGTGACTCAATTGGCTGGCTTCCCTCAGCTCAGACTGGTGTCGCCACCTCTCCCAGGACCGGAATGATTATCCCTGCCCGATGGGTCTACATTCATCCCTGAATGTCGTCGGGTACTCTTCACTTCCCCGCCATTCTTGTAACCGTCACCTGTAATCCGCGCAGGTGTGTCCGCACCCCCTGGAGTGGACGAGAAAGAAAGGATTTTTTCTCGGAGCAACCCCCCTGGTTCCAGACCCAGGAGTTCACTTTCCCGTATGAGCATTCGGTACATATATAAGTCAGTGGAAGAGTAAAAGGGTCACCACTACTGAGGATCTCCCCCCTTATCTTAGAAGGGTCGTCTGAGGGTTCGCCGCGGTTCATTGCTGTGCTTACACACTAGGCTACCCTTCTCCGAAAGCTCCGCGGGACCACCTATCACTAGTCTTCGGCCGGAGGGGTTTATTGCACAAAAAGGCCGGGACGCAGGCTCCCGCAGAGGAAAGCCCAACGAATGTCAGATGCAAAGCCCCGCACCTCATTAAGATCATATTGGCATACTCTCCCAAAAAAAAAAGAGCAGACCCCATTGAAGACGGGAGTGAGGTACAACAAGGCCATTTCCGTCCACCTTCTCACGGAGCCGTACGTGGACGTTACCGCTCATACAGCTCCCAGCCAGCAAGCAGTTAGCTTTCCTCTAGAAGTCATGGAAGTGTGGATAAATCGACATCAAACTCTAGTCGACGGAAGGTTTTTCTTTTTTTCCCGCTCGCAGTAGTAGTCCCAATATTCCAATACTACAGCGTTAGCAGCGTTTTGTCTCGATGAAAAATCTTCTGGTGACCATGATGGATAGGATTTCTTCTCTATCCTTTGGACTTGAACGATCCAATTTCAAATCTTGTTGGAGATTCTTTATCTGGCTTTGACGTATGGGGCCCTTTCCCCACTGTTTGAGAAAAGTTTTGCATCTTTCCTTTACATCCGAACAGGACGGGCCACTAGTCCCTGATCTGGACGCCGCACCTGGAACTCCTTCTACCTGTGGTTGTGGGGTTGGCGCCTCCTGAGCTGCTTGAGCAGCACCCCCTTGTGGGTGGGAAGGAATAAGTGGTGGATTCGAACCCTCGGTAAACAAAAGCCTACATAGCAGTTCCAATGCTACGCCTTGAACCACTCGGCCATCTCTCCTACATAATCTTATTATTGACCTGAAACTGAGTGAATAGCGAGTTTTCGTATCCCTGCAAATATTTAAAATGAATTATGTAGCAGAGAAGCTTGGCGTGCGGTCTCTTCGCCGGTTGTTACTAGCTGAACTGATTCCATGAACCTGACATTACCCGGGGTTGCTGAGGCCTTTATATATCTGCATTCTCTGTTGTATCCACCTTGACTTTGTATTCAGTGCTCTGTTCTAGAAGTCTGTAATGTAACACCAGACCTCGAACTCCATTGGCTCCTTACCTCGAGCCGGGATAAGAAGATAGATTGTACATTTGATTGTTTAAACTCTTTTAAAGCATGTTTCAGTGAAGGAGAAGTAGTGATGAAGGTTTCGTAAAAGGAAACAGGAAAGCAAAGTAAAGTCATAGCTGTTCCAATTTAGAGGGGGGTTGCCGTAGCCGTTAGCAGGGAACCTAACCCATAGCCGACAGGAAGCTTACGCTTAGGAACCGTAGCCGTATCTTATTTTTATACAACTATTCTCTAGCGCTAGGGGACTAGCTCGTCTCGTAGGAGCAATTCTTTAATCGTGGGGTGCGTGGTGTATTAAAAGTGGATATAGACCCCGGACAAGAAAGCCTTTTCTTAAGCACAAATGCGGTACTATTTTGAGCAAGCAATCTCTTCTACAATAGGCGGTCTGATCAATCCAAAATATTGAGGCAGGATTTGGATTTAGAGAATCAAAAAGCAATCAACCATCCCCAAAGTGCTGCTGGAGGGAAATGCTAAAGTCCCATTCCGAATTCCATTAAGGTTGTATTCCTACTAAGAAACTCTGGGCTATACTCTACATCCCATCCCAGCTCGTAAGTAATCCTATTTCTGTATTAGCCTTTGAACAGCATGGGCCATGAAAGGACCGGAGAAGGAATGCAGTAGGATGATTCTATCTTTCCTATGTATGGGGCACACGATTCTCTTTCCATACACTAGTAAAAATCCATAATAGGGCGAGGGTACCTAAATATCCATCCAGAGCGAGTAGCGATTCTTTTACTTACGACTTTTTGAAAGATTACACCTTCGACTATCTCTAAGCACGCATGTCCCACTATCTATATGTGAGAACAGGCTGTAAGCACGCATGCCCCTCCTATCTATGAAAGAGAACAGGAATTCCCTACACCAACATATCTAGCGAGGGAAATAACTCCTTCCAATCTACGAAAAGAGGGCACTACGAAAGCTAATTAGTCAAACCAGCACCAAAATAGCGAGTGAGTAACAAGCACTATTTCGACCATACTCTCTTGTCCTTAGATTAATACTATAGCAGTCAACTCACTATTTGCACTCCTTGCATTCCATGAGCTTTTCTTTCACTTTCAATAGTAAGCAGGAAATGCGAATAAGAGAAGGGGGTCCGCGGAGCAATGCAATTCGGTTCCACGGGTGCCTTGGCTTGCGTAGATCAATGTGAAATGGATTTCTAAGCTCATGGGTGTATGAGCAGCATGAGAAGAAGGAAATAAGGCTTAGTTTTTAGCCTAGGAAGTGCTGGTTTTCGATTCTGGCTGAAGAGCACTTGAGATCAAAGAGTAACGTTTGGAAAGTCAAGATAAGAAGTCAAAAAGCGGGATCGCTTCGTCGCTCCGCGCCCCGGCTTATTGGCAGGATAGACCACAAGACAAGGAGGTATACGTGCTATGGAAGACTGCTGCTAAGACTCCAGCTTCTTGCACACCTTCAAGTCTAGAAAGAAATCTATAGAAAGAAGATAATGACGAGGCTTATCCCCTCTAGCCAATGGTGAGTAAAGAGATGATGAAATTCCTCTCCTCTATTAAGAAATATGAGAGATCGACCTATTTCGTAGTGCGAATCATTTCCCTGGATTCACTTGCTTGTGCTTTCAGTTTCAAAATGCCATATATAGTTCCATTTGATAAATCACTTTAGCGGGATTCAAGTTCTCTTTAACTAAACAATTGCCATCCACATATGGCACTTCCACGATATTAGACGTGGGAGGATGGATAGCCGATTGATCAGGTTGAGCTGGGATAGCCTCAACACAGTAGTATGTCACATCACTTGATAGCCGGGCAGCCAATTACTGGTGCTGATGCATCTGCTTTGACTTCGCCGACATCTCTATTTCGAATAGCCAGCCTTCCCCGGTTCTAGTTCATATACCATCTCGTAAACAAGTCCTACGTTTTGTTTGAGGAAGTAAGTTCGTAGGGGCTGGCATTCCCTGCTGCGGTTTCCAATCTTCTATACGCGGTCCAATAGAAATTCCTTTCAAGCACAGTGGGTATTTCTCTTTTTGAAAGCTACTTCTTCGACCGAGTATCAGAAGGGATGCCTATTGGCTTGCACAGCACTGTGGTCTGAAAAGGCTTCACACTCCACTCGGCTCCGCTTGCACGTGCCTTCTCCAGCTCTCTGAGGGAGTATCTGACGAAAGCCTTTACCGAATTCACCTTTCCACTTCTGACAACCATTCCACGCCAATATCAGATAGCAGTAATGCATATTCTCGTAAGTAGACAAGGCGCGAAGTAGGTCTTCAGGAAATAAATGCAGTGCATCGCTTATATACTAGACTTTCCAACATTTTTACCACTTGTCTTGCCTGTTCAATGTCCTATGCCTTTCCTTCTTCCTTGGCTAGTAGACTATACTCTAAAAGCGTGCAAGCTATAAAACGCAAATCTTTTACTACCAAAAACCTACTTGGTAACTAACTCCTTGGGTAAAATACCATTAGCTCTAAGCATGCAGCACAGAGATAGGTATTTTGGAATAGGTTGAGAGAGGTAGAGAGGTATTTCTCTAAGTATGCGCTAGGCTGAATTCACCTTGCCGCACGCGCCAGTAGTAAGGAGAGATATTATCCTTCCCATGGTCGGATCCCCGGCGCGGCGGCCTGCGACGCACGACGGCACGAGCAATATACGGGCGGGTGGTTCCGGCATTCATGGCGTGCTTCCGTGGCTACTGTAGTGTACTCAACCTCGCCGATCGAGTGCACTGCTAGCTAGCTCGCCGTGATCGATCGGCTGCGCCCATAGCCGGATCCATCGAATGCTGCAGCAGCAGCAGGGAATGCAGCGGGGCTCGTTCGTGCTTGTGCGCGCGCAACAGTAGCACAAGACGGGAATCAGATGAGCCACCAACCATGGACGGGCCCAGCGTAGGAAGATAAGATGGGAACAGTAGAACAAGATGCATGTGAAGGAAAATGGGAACCGAGGGACGACGCTGAGCAATTGGTCCTGACGATGTTAACTGCCGGTAACGCCAGAAATACACGTGTGTTCCTTTTGGGAAGTGCATTGTACACTAAACTCTGATGAGTTAACATGGCCGACCTTCAGAGCCGTGAGCTTTGCTGGCAAGGAGCACATCTTCTTCCTGGACTCGTGGAGATAAGTCTCTATTGTCAAGGAAACGAATGTGCCTCGTACCCAAACAAAATTCAGAGCTCTGTGAAAACTTTGCAGTGGAGGCAACGAACGAACATTGAGAGTGCTTTTCAGATCATGTCAAGTAGCATTTAAAAAAAAGTGGCATGATGAAAAAAAAAGATGGTGGTCTGCTATGGTAAAGGCTCTGGGCCTATAGCGGGGCCCATGGTGCAGCGGCCTGTTATCCTTCCACCGTTGGAAGCGGGCAGTGATCGCTGCTCTGTGAAACCAGCCTCACGCCGTTCCTGCCAGATCTCTGGTTCATGAACCGCAGATGCAGGTAACTCGACCACACACACACACACACACACACACACACACACACACACACACACACACACACAAAGAGCCTAGTACACGTACACGTACAAGTCTCTTTAGCTTATGGGCTGCATTGTTCGCAGCTGGCCACATTTTCTTATAGATAATGACCGCGGTTGCATCATATATATATATCATGTTTCATCTAGAAAATATTGGTCATATATATATTGTACGTGGCATGTGCGTGTAGGTTGAAGAAGGAGCGGGAGAAGAAGCAGTTTGAAGCACTGACAAAGAAAGTGGGGCGCCTCCGACGCAAGGTTGAGAAGCTCAAGGAGCGTAACAAAGATCTCAAAAGGAAGCTCAAGGAAACACATAAGGCGTCACCACCAACACAACAACCATCACCATCAGTCATGCTGTTCCCTTTCCCGGCGGGGCTTAACACACTTGCAGGACTGTGCCCCAGCTTCGTGGGCAACAATAAGGTGACAGACATGGCAGCCGCGGCCGCAGCTGCCCTTAATACACATAAAGGCAGCGCGACTGCTGCTGCTTTACCCTCTACTACTGGCGCTCAACCGATGCTCCCTTCCGGCGGCGGCAGCTCCAGCATCTGATGTGTTGGATGTATGCTCACAGTTGCCCATCAGTATATCATTTGATCAGATCGTTGGCTGGTTAACTTTTCAGCTCCATTCAATAGATTAATTATGGGAGCTTCACTAGATAAATTAAAATTGTTTGATTCTCCATTTAGTTTCCTTCCTCTGAACTTATGTGTGTGTCTATGTTTTAGTACTATTGATCATGTACTGATCAACAATGATGTCGTCTTTTGTTTACACCAGCGTCAACTTAGTTTGGATCATGTCATTTTGAAAAGGAATGATATGTCATAAACTATGCATTCCCTCTCATCATTTATTTCTCTCTCTCAAAGAGTTGAGTGGTTATCATGCTCTATTGTGAATACAGATGGCAAACAACTTCAGTTATGCAACGATCAGATCCAAAAAGTACAAGGAACTACGTGTTTGAGCTTCATTTTCCATGACTAACGGTTTCAAATTAAACTCAACTCCGTGGCCGTTTGTCAGCGTGGTATTAGTTTGGTCCGTAATCAGTGACTATAAGATGATGCTACAGCAACTACACTTATGGTGGGGTTTACAGTGTATTTGTGTTTTTTTTTCATCCTTCCGTTAGAACTCGAGTCAATATAACATCTATCTTTAGTGTTTATTATCATTATGATGTACGTCCTGATCATGAGGGCCATTAAGTTTGCATCAGTTCGGCTTTATCAATCATGTTATTTGGAAAAGTGTACACCGTTACAATCACATACTATTTCCAATTCCTCAAACGGGAAGAAAATATGTAGTTTAAATCATGATAAGATGTTATGATGTACATTAGTCTGCTGCAAAATTGGGAATACGTATGTAAACATTTTAGTCAAAAGGAACACGAAATTAAACCCACAACAAATTTAAACTTCAATTCAGATTTTGTTTGTCATGAATACTATTTGTTTGGCCTGGCAATTATCAACTGTATGTTAACTGGCACATGTTATTCTAGTGGAACTCCTTTGATCTTGGCCATGAGATTTATGGACCATCTCTAATCAGTAGTTCAAGTGAATACCGATCTGGCAGCAATCCCTACACATACTGTATGACATGCGCCTGTAGTTCGAGCTAGAGTGATAGATGTAGTAGACCAAGGCGATGAGAAGGGCCATTAACAATTTAGTATGCAAAAAATGACACTGAAAATGACCAAATTAAAGTTAAGCACGTGCATGCGCTGATGCACAGTTTACTGCTAAATATATAAAAACCTTGCAGACCAACATAATAAATATATAAATTTGCACTCGTTTTATCAGGTATTCAGGTGTAGTATTGTTTGGCTTGCCCAATGAAGCATATGTTCAATTCTTCTCTTCTGTTTTAGGGCTTATAATTATCTTTTATTGTGCTGTGGTTGAATAAATTTGCAACTGGCTTGAAACAAATAAATAGTACTAGTAGTGTTTTTCTGGTTAGCATGTGTAATTCCATTTGTAATGGAACCTTTCTACGATGCAATCTTTCATTAATCTTTGTACTATGTGAAAACAATGTCCCAACTCAAAACACATCTCTAAAATCGAATCCCGGACCCAAACCGCGCGCGGCTAACGGGTCCACGTGGCCCGTTAACTCTCCAGCCGTTGGATCCGTCCAGGTAGCGACGTCGACCGTCCGATGTCGGATCATCGTGGGGCTCTCGCCCGCTAAACAACGAATCCGATAGCCTGCGGATCGCGAATCCTCGCGACACAGATCGTCCCCTCCTTCGCCTCCCCCTCCGGCCCTCCCCCGGCCCCCACCAGCCGCGCCGCCTTCCGCCGACCGTCGCAGCAAGGGGCTCACGGGCGTGCTACTGGATCTTATAGCGGCTTGTTCACGCTCGCGACGGTCTCCACACGGCGGCGCGGCCCCTCACCCGCACCGCACTCCGCAGCATTGCCGCCTCCCCAACCCTAACCACCGTTCGAGGTCGCCGCTATCCCCATGGCGGAGATGGAGCATGAGAGGAGCCTCGGAGTGATCCGCGGGGCATGTGCGCCTGATGTGGGTGTACGGATGTGTCCAATGGGTGGCCGCAGGCGTCTTCTGGTTGCCCCCCTCGCCGTCTGTGGCTGCTACAGCTCCTGCTATTCTTTCTTCTTTAGCAGACGATGCAGCAACTATCAACAAAGCACATCGGCAGGGGAAGCTACAGCTCCAATGCAAGAAATCCCATCAGGTTTCCTTTCACCTCTGTGATGCCAGGTTCATTCTCCTCTCCCTCTTTCTTCCATGGATATTAGAATGGGGATTTTTTAATTGACACGGAACTGAGCAGAACTTATGCTATGCAAAATGGACGGGTGCACAGCAATCGAAGTTGTTGCTGCAGGATGCCATGAAGCGTGCACTGGTGCATGCATGGGATTTTATATAGTTTTCCAAACAAATGTGCTTCTGTGATTCCAATGTGAATTTGCAAATGCAGATCAGCTTAAGCTACATACTAGAGTACCATATGAATTTTAGCAATCCTGATAATGGCATGCGCTGTAGTAGTAGGTACTATTTGTGCTACTATATACTATTTTTTTACTTCAATTAGGAATTTAGGATGCATCAGAAAATTCCAACTTCATACCAGTGCTAAATGAAGCTATATTATGATAATTTGAACTGATGTGATCATTCCTACCATTTCAGGTCATTGAGAAAATGAGTTATGTAGGAATTTCCCATGGACCAAGAAACAACACACGAAATTAGCTGACAGCTTTAGGCAGCAAGACAAAGAAGAAAGGAGGGGCGTCACTAGACAACAAGTTATCAGATTCTCTAAAATCTTATTGTTCATCTACTGCTTCAGTTCAAATTTCTGAGTCTTAAAAGTACCTGATGAGGAATGTTCTTTCTGGCAAGATTTTATCATGCTATAATAGCAGATGGAAACCCAAATTGGGACAATGGCCATCTCGGTTTCTACCAACCGCCTCGAAGGATTGGCAACCAAGATACAGGCACAGAGAAAGATAGAATTTCAAGATTCTGAACAAGAATGGCAATTAACATATATCGTTTGCTTTAACCCAGGAAATGTTGTAATATCTTATCTGGGTCACATCTTTCCATCCAAATAGTGTTAATGTTAACATATATGCTGGTTATATATTTGATGAAATAATCAATAGCTCAACAATACTTACTTTTGATTTTTACTTTTCCTTAATGATTCATACATTTACTCACTTGGTACTCTGCTTCCAATTTTACTTTTTTATTATTTTCAAGTTTATAGTTCAGAGTTCATAATAGTGGGTAAGTGCAGGTTGTGGTCACTGAAAATGTTGCTCTGCAGTTGAACTATTGAAGCACATGTATCTCCATATGATTTGCTTTTGTATTCAAAGAATAATTTCACCAAGTACATTGCTTTACATCAGAGGTATCATTTCATGATTGAAACTGAGTGCACACTACACGATATCGACAGCTTGTATTATGACATATAGCTACACTCATATGTTCAAAATATTAGCACTATACACAAACAATTATACTGCTTTTTTATGGTTGGAATCAATATAGTTCTATGTGGATATTGATGAGTTATATAAGCCCAATTTAAAATGATTGATCATGCTAGAGCTTTCTAAGAGGTGTATGCTCACCTTCGTTCTGTTCTTAGTAAAAATTAAATGCATTTAAGCCGTATATATTTCCTTTCTAAAAAAAGGGCGTACCCAGTGCCGTAGGCTTCCCGCACCGTGCGGGGTCTGGGGAAGGGTTGTAATAGCGCCCAAACCTTACCCGCATAAATATGCAGAGGCTAGGGCTTGAACCCGGGACCTTCCGGTTACAGACGGTAGGCTCTACCGCTGCACCAAGCCTTTTTTTCTTTCTTATTAGCTTTAATTTCTGACAACATTTCTAATGTGTGTCTTATGGTTATGTACTTTCACGTTCTCGACAGCATACCCCTTGGACCATTAGTTGCTTCCAATTTTAGATCTACTCAGGGGCTATCCCCTTTGCACTGTGCAGTTTATAACATGCTGATATTATTCTACCACGAGTAGCTTTATTGGCTGCTGTCCTGTTAGCTCTTTGTTTTGCAAAGCAGGTTCCATGTCCAATTGATGTGATAATAATTCATCAAGGTAGAACCAGTTACTTCATACAATCTTTAAAACAAGAGATAAACTCCAAAATCTACACTGGCCCAATCCAGGCGCGGCAACGCGGCGCCCACACGTTTCTAGTATTCTTATAATTTAAGAAAAATATCTCATGTAGATTTAGTCATGTTCATGATCGACTTGTAATAACTATAAACATAAATTTCACAAGAGGGAAATATAGGTAGGTGCAGATAACCATGATTTGGTAATACAGTAATGCCACCATGCATATCCTCAAATTATTTTGTTTCGGGATGGCGCTTAAGTTTAGAATTGACATTCTTCCATGCACGGGCGGACCCAGCGGGTGGGCCAGGTAGGCCACGGCATACCTAAAAAATTTGTACAGCCCATGTAGCATAGGATTCTGTTTGGCAATTATGTGTCCTCGATGGACTCGTTCTCTCATTCTCCTATATCCATTGTTCATGTCTTTCAGAATGATGAGCCGTCCATGTTATTTTTGATGAAAATGAGCCGTCCATGTTGAATTATTAATCTGTCTACCTGCTATGTCCTCTCTAAAACAAAAGAGTTGATCTAGAGGTCTAATTAGATTAGCATGTAAAATTGAATTATTTTGTGGTCATTGATGTGAGCGTACTGTTTAAATCTAATGATGTTTCATATGAGATTGAAAATGCAGATTAGTGGTCATGAATTTTTTTTCCTTGCTCATTGTGAAGCCTACAAAATATTGTTGACATCTTTGTTAAGCTCTTCGACATAAAACGACATAGCGTTTTCTTGCCACTCATACCGGGGTCATTGATCTATTATAGTCGATGGCTTGAACTATTTGTATGGTAATTTATGTAAGTTTTGAAAATAGTTATTGGATTTAATCTATCATAAGAAGTATGTTATTATTAGTTCTTCTATACTTCTTTACTGAACCGCTTGGTAAATTTTGTAGTCACTTAACGAATGGTAAATGACCGAAAAAATTAGTGTGGCATACCTAAGTTAAAATCCTAGGTCCGCCACTGCATGCACCACCCAATAAAATATAACGTATCAAAGAGATGAATATATCATCATGAAATCATCGAGCCATATTTAGTCGTCCGCTTATCTCTGAAAACAGCCCATTTGGAACATTGGGGGGAAAAATGTCATTTATGGCTCCCTCCATTCTCGTAAAACGCATCCTAAGTACGTTCTCAGGTAGCAAATTTTCCTTCCAACTCTCTCTCTCTCTCTCTCTCTCTCTCTCTCTCAATCTTTTCCCATTTCCTCTTCCTAGCATGCCATATTTAGAAAAGATCGATTGCATATGAACATAATTAGTATAATATTTTATTGATAGTACGTAGTATCATATATTTTGTTTACACCAGCGCTTAATTAGTTCATTCATGACATTTAGAAAAGGATGACTAATATGTCATAATAAACTATAGATTCTTTCTCATCATCTGTTGCGATCTTTCTCAAACTACAAATTTCACATGTTCAGTTGTGTGGTTATTACATTTGCTAATCATGCTATGTTGTGTTATTAATGTACTCTGCCATGAAATTGGGGATTGGTATGGCAATTTTTAACAAATAATAATAATAATAATAACAACAACAACAACAACAATAATGTCGGGGACCATAATTAGGGGTCCCTCAACTATCAGGGTAATCACCCTAAAAAACGCAAAACAAGGCTATTACCCATAAGCCTATGAGCCCATACCAGTGAAACCGCGAAGCCCACTACCAGCCGGCAGGGCTCCAACTACGGCCCACAAAGACACGTCGCGCTCACACCTAAACTCCGCCTCACTCGAGGGTCCCTCGCTCCCCCCTCGAGCTACAAGCCTCCGCTCCGCCTCGCCGGGACTCGCTCCGACCCCTCGAAACGAACACCACGTCTACAGCACAGGCACTGACGGTCTCAACTCCCGCACCAGGCGCCGGAGTCAAAGGGAAGATCTCCCCCTCACGTTGCCCCTGACAGAATCCGGTGCATTGTGCCCTCTGTGGCACGGACAGGCGGAAGTTGTGCAGGGCCTGCGCGGCACTATGCCCCCGACACCGCTGACCCCGGCCGTACCTTCGCATGATTCTACCGGGGGCCCCACCAATAGCAGATGACCCAGCACAGGGGGCTCACCACGGTCAAATAAAGATTACTGGTCCGGCAAGACAAGGAACGGATCCCTTGACCCTTGCCCACCACGTCTCCGGGTGGCAGGATGTGCACTATGGAGTAGGCTGGCGCCTCACCTACACCACCCAGGCCCGTCCTCCAACGGAGGGGGGCTCCCGCGGCGGATACGGGGAAATCTCTGAGCCACCCCGGCAGCGGCCGCCCCGTACGAATATGACCTGCTCCCTTCGCCAGGGCAAAAGCCAGTCGTACCGGCACAGTAGGGCAGGTCCATCCTGTCACCACGCCTGACAGTCCAACGCTGAGGCGATAGCCTACGCCATGCTAGCCCCGTGCCTCTTAGCGGGCTATCCCCCGAAGCAGTCGGAGGCCCACTCGAGGGGGTCCTCGAATAAACGTCCAGGCCACCTCGACGACTAAGCGACCCCTCGAGACCCCGTCGAAGAGGAAGCGAGGAGACACCGCGTTGGCAGACAAGACCAGGGAGCAATCTTGACGAGGCCTGCAAGGCACAGATACGCCGTACGACTCACACTGTAGCATGTATTGTACACGCGAACTGTAACCCTTCTTTCCCTTGAACTATAAAAGGGAGAGAGAGGAGTCCCGTACGGGACAAGCACAATAGAGCAACAGCCCGAGGTTCATCGCCTTGGCTCTCGCTCGCACAGACACACACGTCCGATATTGGCATTCGCCTCAATCATCCCCACCAACGACAGGGACTTGGAGACTGCCTCTCCTCTCCCGCATCCACTTGTAGCCCCCTCTCTACAAGCACCCCGGTGCAAAGCTAATACGAGTGCGCGAGCACGCCCCTGCTGGACGTACGGCCCCGCGGCCAGAACCAGGATAAACCCGTGTCCTTGTGTTAGCTTCCGCATCGACCATCAAGGGACGAGACACAACACATTTTTGTGCGGTGTAGGGAGTGTTGGCCATTTCCGACACCGACAAACAACAACAGAACAACAACAACAACAACAATAATAATAATACATATACAAAAGAATATATAGAAACCAAATAAAGTGTGAACAAGTTTACTTCCCGCCACAACAAATTCAGACTCCAATTCAGCTGCGTTTGCCACGAGTGTTATTCCTTTGGTCGTCCAACCAGCAAGTGTCGTTCTTGTACTGAACTCGCTTATCTTTGAGTTTCCATTAGCGGTCTCTCAGTCTCTGTATGATCAGATAGACTGATAGGATCAAATGAACGCCGAGTCAGCAGTTGCAGGCATTCCTCATGCGCCTAAAACTTACTGAACATTCACTGTTGTCCGTCCGTGGTATTGCGTCGTCCAATCTGAATACGCTAGGTGTGAGTTTTGGCACGATCGTTCTTGGCTTCTTGCATTGGCCACCAGTACGTCATAGTAGCCCGAGAACGATATAGTAGACCAAGGCGATGGGAAGACCAATTAGCATGCCAAATATGACCCTATGAAGGATGTAAACAGTTTACACAAAATTAGCGCAAACCCATTGATTCACATTTCAGTAACAACGACCCTGACAGCCAGTAGAATGAAGGCTGACTTACCCGGTGCAAAGAACGGCAGCGTGCAGATTGTATTCCTTGGCGAACACAAAGGGCACAATTCCTTGTGGCAGAGCGGCCTACCAAAATGTACACAGAGAATCAGCATTTCGGCTGGCTCAATGTGTATAGCAAAATCCTCGAGTGGGACGGTTACCTGAACAATGGCGACGCAGAGGAGCGTGCCTCGAAGGCCGACAGCAGCAGACGTGGCGGCCATGACCGCCGGGCCGAAGAGGAAGCGGATGGCCATGGTGATGGCTGCGACGGAGTTTCCACAGGCAATGATCTTTGGTTGCAATGCCATAAAAAGCCCTGGGCAGCAAAAGAAATGCCGGGATAGGCAGCATATGCGTAAGATGGTGCGTGATTACGGGCTGAACTAAACAAAAAGGGAGGTGATGAACAGACCTAAACTGAACATGGCCATTCCTAGCCCTGCATCGGAGAGTATGGAGATGGAATTCTTCACTATGATTGGCATAGAGATGTGGAATCTGCATAACGCATTTCAACGTGATAATGCAATAGGAGGGCATGGAAGATTCTGATACATGATACCATATAGCAAGACTAAAAAATTGATTTACCGGAACGAGATGAGAGACCAAGTGAGGCCGACGAGGCTGGCGTACGAGTTGGGGTTGCGGATCAGCCGGCGCCACACCATTATGAGGATGAGCCGCAGCATCACGCATGCCGGCGCCGCCGCTTGCTGCCCTCCCGCTCTCCCCGCGCCCGCGCCGCCGCTCTCTCCGCCGCCATCCTTCACGTTCTCCGTCGAGCCGGACTCCAACTTCGCCAGCGCCTCCTGCACGGCCTCCGCCTTGAAGCTGCTGGCGACGCGCTCCCCGGGCCGCATCGCTGAAACCAAACCATCAGCGTGCACGACGTGGATGAACGTTCTGCGGTGGATTCAATATACAGTTCTCGTGTGATGTGATAGAGAGCAGTTTGGATGCCAAGATCGACTGACCTGCTATCGGCAAGCCAATGGCCGGCGCGTCGGAAGGGACTAGCCGGCGCACATCCTTGGCGCGGTGGTCGCCGCCGCGGAACACCGGCAGGCCGCTTACCTCCGACGCGGCGGAGGCACCGGAGCTCCACTCGAACGCGTGCGTGTCCCTGGGGTCGTAGCTGCTTGGCGCCACCGCGGCGGCCGATCTGGCCCGGACCGCGTGCTCGTCGAAGCTGGACGGCCGCGGCGTGTGCTGCCGCGACGAGTGCAGCGAGAACAGGTCCGCCGCGCCGAAGCTCGACATGCGCTGCGACGCGCTGTGCAGAGGCGCGACGCCGGCGCCGGCGCCGGAGACGACGTCGGCGTGCACAAAGCTGGACCCCCTGGGTGTCGCGTTCCGCGACGAGCTCACCGAGTATATCTCCACGCCCGTCAGGTTCGACGGCCGCGGCGTGGCGGCGGCCACCAGGGACCGGCGCGACGCCGACGTCGAGCGGCGCACGACGAGGCGCATCCTGCCGTCCGGCGCCACCTCGGCCTGCGCCTCCGCCTGGCTGCCCGCGAGCGACACGACGTCCGGGTCGACGTGCACGCCGGCGATGGCCGCCGCGGCGTCCGGGCACTGGGCCCCGATGAGCACCCGCGCGGCGCGGAACTCGAAGAGGACCAGCAGGAGCGTGTACCAGACGATGCACTGGAGCACGACGACCTGCACCAGGAGGTCGCCGCAGTAGCGGCCGTACATGGCGACGAGGAGCGGCAGGCCCATGATGAGCGTGTTGGGCAGCGTGGAGAGGGAGAAGAGCGTGATGGACCAGTCGAGCGGCGGCGCCCGGCCGGCGCGGCCGCCGCCGCGCGAGGGGAGGTAGGACCAGACGGCGAGCGCGGCGAGGACGATAACCTTCTGCAGCGTGTCGGCGGCGACGAAGCGCAGGTTCATGGCGTAGGGGTCGCTGGTGGAGATGCACTGGAAGGAGAGGAGCGGCACGGCGAAGACGGCGACGAAGCGGTTGATGCCGGAGCACTGCTCCGGCGTGAGCACGCCCCACCACCGCACGGAGCCGTACGCCAGGATCATGGCCACGTAGAGCGGCACCACCGCGCACAGAACCGTGTACAGGTCGTGCCACGATATCATGGCGGGCGGCGGGCGGCGGCGCGGCGGTCGATCGCCGGGAACTCTCGCTCGGATCTCTGCCGACTCTCCTGGATCGCGCAGCAGAGGAGGTTTGTTGATGGAGTGTGGTCGGTCGAGAGTGTCGGATCGAGTCAGTTGCATGCGAGAGAGGCAGTATTATGGCGGATCCGTAGACTACTGTCAGTTTAGCTGCGAGCATGCACGCCTTGTTTCAAACCGGAAGTTAGTTAGCTCAGATCGTATCCTTTGGGCCGCTTTTTTGGGCTGCCGGTATAACGTGATGTGTTCGTTGCTGGGCTACCCCAACTTTGGGCTAGCGTGTGTCCATGAGAGAGAGATTCATCACGTTACGGGCCGAGCCCAATATCACATCGGGCCCCGGCGCCGTGGGATTCGAGCAGAGTGGAAGCCTGGATTGGGGTAAGCGCCGGCGCGGCAGCACAGGCCCGTCGCGCCGAGCCGGCCACGCCCTAGCCTTGGCGGTTGGCGCAGGCCGCCGTTGCCAATTGCCATGCCACCGCCTCCGCGAGCGCGCGTCACGGAGGAGCACGACGTCCTTGCTCGCTCGCTGCGCCGCGGAGTCCCGATGAGATCGCGATCGCCCTCAACCCAGACCTGCGTTCCATTCCATACAAAAGCGCTGTGCCAAGCAGCGCAGTCCGCTCCTCGGATCGACCAAAGCGAGAGCATCACGTCGCATCAAATCACATGCCGGCTTCTCCCCTCCCGTGCAAAAGAGATCGATCGATCTCGCAAAGCACGAAAGCAAGCAGGGGCCTCAGACAGACAGAGAGAGACCTCACAGTCACAGCCTCACTCCCTGCAGCTCTTTATCGAGGGCCGCGCTCCACAGCCGAGAGTCCGAGACGGGGCTGCAGCAAAAAAAAAAAGGTGCCACCACCCATACATGGTAATCATCATCAGCTAGCAGCATCTAGCGGTAATGATACCGGAATGATGGGGGCCATTGGCAATTGCGATCCATTTGGCCATCCATTCATCCTCTCCGAAATGGAGTGGCAGCAGTAGCGATCGAGCGCCAGTAGCCAGGGCCACTCCACTTTGTACTGGCTGTTGGGCGTTGGCGTTCAGAAAATTGCAGAGCTAGGGGGCCCTGGCCTGGGTGATCGGTCTGGGCTATGGAACTGGAAGGCCATGGCCATCGCCCATCGCCATCGCCATTGCTGATGAAAGGGAAGGCTCATCACCGCTCGGCCGTCAGCAAAGCTGCTCGCTTCTGACTCGTATCATCCTCTCTGCATTTGATGATCTTCTGCTGCCCCGGGCCCGCAGATGTCAGTGTACGTCCCTGGTGCTGTACCCTACCGAGGTGCTGCTACAGTACAATGGTAGTGGACTGGTGATGCCGGTACTCGGGAGGGCACGCCGCTGCAGTCTGCGCCATGCTGCCTCGGGATGGCAAACGGGGATGCGACTAGGACTAGGCAATGCATGCCTACCTCGGTCAGTCTCACCCCCACCAAGAGGACCTCACTCCATGTCCTTTGCTCCCCTTTTCCACACTCCCCACTCGGCTCGGCTCCAATTTCATCACTCTACCACGTACCCTACCACTTGCTTTTTCAATTGATTTTCAGTAAAGGCCGTAACCAGCTTACACTAAAACATAAACCGCTCGAAGAGCAGCATCCAACAAACCCGTAACGGGACTCTCTAGGCCGCGCGCCAGAGATAGCAAGCCACTACTCGCGACAGACAAACTAAAGGGCCATGTGACCATTACAAATCGACTGGACCCGATTTTCCGCGGAGCCTACGACTCCACCACCTACGGCTACAGAAAGACCTCCAAACAACGCCTTCAGGAAGGCAAAGGCGCGACGGCGCCAACATTTAGTTTTCACCACGGAGAGCTTCCACGAACCGCCGCCGAAGAAAACCCTGCAGACAACGTCCTCGGGAGGGAAAGCAGATCGCAGTTGCCCGACCCGGAGTCAGATCGAAGCTCTAACGTAAAGCACACGTACTCCTAAATAAGACAGGCTGCATTGCACACTCACGATATGAGTTCACTCACGATATGAGTTCAGTTGCTCACTGTGGTCTGTCGCTCTGTGCATCCCTGCTTTCGGTGATGCTGGTGCTGGTGCTGAGCAGCTGGGAGCTTGGGGTGCTTGTGAATTTGTGGTCTTCTATGGACGTTTTCAGAAGCAATGATCCCAACTCCACCTGACATCCCAATATCCCATGGATAATTTGACGGGATCGAAATTGGACGAGAACGAAGGTGCCCTGTGAGATCCAAGGACACATGACACCACGCTAGAGGAGACCCGATGTCTGAACCACTGATGCCTCTGGTCGGATGCTTGCCCTGCCGCCGTGCTGCAGAAATAGAACATGAAGCAGGGGCCATTGCAGCGCAGCAGTGTCATCAGTCATTACTCATCAGCCTATCGAGAACGAGGTTGCAATTTCTCAACGCTTGCTGCGTCAGCTCGGTTTAGTTCAGTTCACTATTCACCTGCCCCGTCAAATCACATCAAACCTCTCTCCTCATGCATGGAGCACTAAACATGGGTAATTAAAAAACTAGTTGCATGGTTTTGATGTACACGACGAGACGGATCATTTGAGCCTAGTTAGGTTATGATACGATAATGTTTACCACAAACAAACGAAAAGTGCTACAGTGCGCTATAGTGTCCGATGTGACATTTTCACCTTCCCTTTTCACCTTTTTCAGGGAACTAAACACCCCAATGTTCAAAGAGAAAATTAGCACGTAAAGATGAAAAAGAAAAGGAAACAGGTTTGAGGAAAAAGCATGTATTGTAACCAGATGGTATGGTACAGGCCCACAAAAAAAGCAGAAAATTGAGTCTTTTGAGAACAACATGCCAAATTGTCCTGCTCGACATGACATGTTAAACAAGAAATACACGTATGACATGTCGTGCACGAATACACGATCTCGTAAAGAAAATACACGTATGATTTCCGTCTGCTTGAAATCAAGAGCTTTGAGCCTTTCTTTTAGAAATTCTACCCAAGAAAAGCTGATCAATCATCGTGGGAGTTTTTAAAAATAAAGAGAGTTTAAATTGGATCTCAAAATGAGAACAAGGAAACTAATACAGCTATTTTATTGATCATTACACACCATATGCAGAACAAGCACTACTGCAACTCTAGCTGGGTTTACCGGGACACTATTCAGCTTCAGAGCAATTACAACCTGAAACAGCACACATCGGCATGGCTTCCTACTCCTCTGCATCACATTTGATCACCACAAAAAACAGTTCCATTCCCAACCCCATAGGCTACGTTTCCAGCTACCTCCTAGGTGACTACTGTAAACCCAATTTCACAGCATGGCATTCACAAAAAGGGGACGTGATCGACGCGCAACTGAAGTGCCATGGTCGATCAGACTCTGAGGAGGTAGACGCTGAGCTCCGGTCCGCCATGGCCGCCGCCGCCGCCGCTGCTGTTATCTGGGTTCATCATGTAGAACGCCTCCGAGTCGCGGGAGCCCACGACGCGCTCGAACCGCGCGCGCATGTACATGACGTCGCCCTCGCCGCCGCCGCAGCTGGCCGCGGGGATGACGCCGGCGCCCATGGACACGGGCTCCAGCGCGCGGAGGACGCGCCAGTCCGCGGCGCCGCACTCGCGCCGCACCGCGTACCCGCAGCTCTTGCCGTTGCAGTACGCGCGCCACACCGTCTCCTCCAGAAGCTTCCTGCCGTTGCCGCCGGCGCTGTTGGGGCCGGCGGTCGGGGTCGGGAGCGCGGAGCCCTTGGCGCGCTCGCACTCCAGCGCGATGCGCACCAGGCCCGAGGCCATCTCGCGCACCAGCGCCGCCGTGGGCGCGGCGAGCTCCAGGAGCAGCGCCGGGCACGCGCGCGGGTCAACCTGGAACGCGAGGTGGACGTGCCCGCGCCGGTGGCCGTAGAGCGTGCCGGTGAGCCGCGCGCCGAGGCCGACCTGCCGGTGCCGCCCGGCCACGGCATTGGCCAGCGCGGAGCGCAGGCGCGACACGGCCGCCCGGACCTTCCTCCTCCTCGGCGGCGGCTGCTGCTGCGACGGCGCCGTGCCCGCCGCCGCCTTCAGCGGAGGGGAAACGAAGTCCTCGGAGTGGAAGGACGGGCAGGCGGAGGAGAAGGCCATGGTGGCCTCATCCTCCTCCTCCGCCTCCGAGCTCTTCATGTACTCATCGTCCCCAAACGTGGCGCCGTGGCTCTTGCTCTTGCCAAGGACCGGCCACTTGAAGTGCCGCCTGGAGAAGGAGAGCGAGTCATGGGGGTTTTTCGCAGTGATGGTTCTCATGGTGCTCGCTGCCTTCTTCTACCCTGAGCTACCTTCTTGAAGCAAGGAAAGCAGAGGAATGCAATGGACCTATGCTTGCTTGGCTAGAGAGTTGTGCTTGTGTTGGGCTGTGCGCGTGAGGTTATATTCAAAGCTGCCGTGAGCTGAACTGTGTGGTGTGTGCTGCCACTCCACTAGTTCTATGCTAGCGTCCTGTGTCCCTGCAGCATAGCACTGGGGCTTTTGTACCGGGGAGGAGGCTGGTGACCAGAACCCACCAGAACTGAGCAAACAACAAACGGAGAGAGAGCAAGGAGGCCTTGCCGTGTTTAGTTTAAAAAAAGATAAAATTTGGTAAAAATATCACATCGGAACTGTAGCGTACTGTAACACTTTTTGTTTGTGGTAATCATTGTCCTATCATGACCTAATTAGGTTCAAAAGATTCGTCTCGTCTTGTACATCAAAATCATGCAACTAGTTTTTTTATCAACCCACGTTTAGTGCTCCATACATGAGCATAGAGATTTGATGTGATAGTTGAATAGTGAAGTTTGGAGAGAATTTTGGAAAATTTGGGCCTTGTTTAGATGCAAATTTGGGAGGCTAAACTTGGGAGAAGTATGTCACTTCGTAATCATTGCGTCACCGTAACATTTCGTTTGTATGTACAAAAAATTATCCAAAAATTAATTAATTAGGATCAAAATATTCGTCTCGCAGAGTACAACAAAACTGTGCAATTAGTTTTTGATTTCATCTACATTTGGTACTTCAGGCATGTTATAACATTCTGATGTGATAGGATTTTTTTTCATAGCAAATTTGGGAGTTATTTTTTGGAACTAAACAAGGCCTTGCGGAAGTGAACAGGAAAACAAGGCCTTGCGGAAGTGAACAGGAAATGGTAGACAGGAACTGAGATTGTGGCAGCGGGGGCAGGCTTGAGAAATTTATGGGATTAGATAATTGATGCTGCCCGTGTCTATGTGTGGTAGAGAGCGACAAGAGAGAGGGCATGCCTGGTTTGTTGGCCACCTTTATTAGTGAAGTGTTGAGCCGTTGAGGGGGATTGTTAATTGCAGATGCATGTGATTATGTGAGTGGATGATGATGTCCTGATGAGGCTGGAATGAAGTGTGCATTGGTCTGTCAGAGTGTCAGACGTTTCCATCTCCAGATTCTCAGCGGTTTTCATGGCCAATAGATTAAAAAATCTACTAAGATGCTTCGTTCGGTGATAGTATAAACACGATACCTTGTTTAGTTATAGGTTGCTTGCATTGCAGCATTCCGAACAAACATACGGAGTAG
The DNA here is from genome assembly GCA_033239725.1 of Echinochloa phyllopogon. Taxonomy (NCBI): domain Eukaryota; kingdom Viridiplantae; phylum Streptophyta; class Magnoliopsida; order Poales; family Poaceae; genus Echinochloa; species Echinochloa phyllopogon. The sequence continues at coordinate 14,305,781 of BTCW01000003.1, read as the reverse complement.
ACGAGATCACATGCTTGGTACTATAAAATGCTGTTCTGCTGAATTCATACAGAGTAGTGTCTTCGGTCAGTCTAAGGCTCTAAGCAAATTCCGGGAGTGGCGTCCCCAAGCCTTGGGTGGTGTTTAGATGTTGAATTTGGGAGGGTGAATTTGGGAGTATGATGTCACTTCGTGATCATTGCGTCACTATAGCATTTCGTTTGTATTTATGAAAAATTGTCCAAAAATTGATTAATTAGGCTCAAAATGTTCGTCTCGTAGAGCACAACAAAACTGTGCAATTAGTTTTTGATTTCATTTACATTTAGTACTCCATGCATGTTATGATATTTTGATGTGACGGGAAAAAAATTTTTCATAGTAAATTTGGGAGTGGAAGTACTTCGTCAGTGATCGCTGAGCATTGACACACCGATGAAAAGTACAATGAACAACCGAAGCATCTCTGTCAGCACAAGTGAATTGGTGGAGCAAGTGAAGCACCTTCCTTAAAAAACGCGAACACTTGAGTAAGCAGGTTTGCCTAAACCTAACTGTACCGACCTGAAGCTCGTAATTGTTCTGTCTACTTCTAGCGAGAGGATAAGATTATCAAAGAAAACTATACAATCCCAACTTACCAAGCAACACAGGCTCGGCTCAAATGCACATTTCTTTGGGGGTGCCTGGCTGCCTGCCCACTAGCCTACCTGCCATGGCACAGTTTCAGGGTTCCCATCGGCTCACAATCTGTTCAGTCTTCATCGGAGTTTTTCCAGCGGAGTCTTTACCAGAGTCGATGAATTGAATACTACAGTAGTAACATGTTCCTAAAAGAAGATACCGGTAACATGTAATTGGAGTTCCCTTTTCCTTTCAATCGTGTACAACTTTTTTCTTTCTTTTGAAAAAATATGGTGCGAGTGAGACGGTGAGATCCAAAGTCCAAGCTGATGGCGCCTGCAGCCCTGCACTGCACACTACCGCGGCAGGTTGCAGGACAGAAAGACGACGAGCGCAGAGGAGGCGGCGGCAGAAGCAGGCAAAGCAGAAAAAGCAGGATTAGGAGGCCGTTGTTGTTTTTTTGCTCGCCGAGCCTGCCTCCTGGGGATCGGCGCCGTGGCGAGGCGGGTCCCAAAGGTGCAGCTAGATTACAGGCCGTGTTTCTTTGCCACAGGCAAAGAATTGCCGGTACCTTCCACCAATAATTAAGAGTATTAAATAACGTCAGTTTACAAAACTACTTTCACAATATTGACTATTTCGCGAGATCTATCTAATAAGGCTTTTGACCGCACGATTTAAAAATGGTTACTGTAGCACTACTGTAGCAAACATGAATTAATTAGGCTCATTTGATTCGTCGCGCAAAGTTGCACTTATCTCTAAATGAATTTTACAAATAGACTTCATTTAGTACTTCATGTATGGTAGATTCTTTTTGACAATTCTTTGCCCACGGCCACAAAGCGAAAGCTGCCCGGTGCTGCCGCTGCTTTGACCAGGGGGGCCGACGGCGACGGCGACGATGCGTGGCGGCGAGGGGTCGGGGGAGCGCGGCGCGCAGGCCGGGTCCGGGTGAGGACGCAACACGCCGTACCAGCCGCCCCTCGCCGTCGTCTTCATCGTCGTAGCGCCTGCCCTGTGCCGGTGCTATGCTACTCGATGATCTGACGTGATGGCTGCTGATGGATGCATATGGCCGTGCCTTCCTCAATCCAATCCCTCTTAATTTTGCGTGTTCTCTCCGTGGTTCCTCACACTGTGCATCGTGTTGTTGTCTACACCAGCAGTCCTTGTCCTGATGTCCTTCCACTCCATGGTGATGACTCAGCCGGGCAGGCGGCAGCGGCTCAGGGAGTCAGGGGAGGGGGAGGAGGGTGGCAGCAACCTGCAACTACTAGCAAGCAGGGGACTTGTTCCTTTAGCCCGACTGTAAAAACACCAAGCAAGAAGAATGACAGGTTAAACTACTGTGCATTTTACCTGGCTAACCAGGGTGTGGTGCATGCATGCAGATCACCTGATACTCCACATGTTACTGTTAAACAGCGGTGTTTAGTTTTTCTCCTGACTGTATTTTGTTTTTCACGCCATGCGAGACAGGGTGCCACGTGCCAGAGGCGAGCCGACCATTTCCATCATCTCAGCGCCACAAATCACTTGTCAGTATAATCTTTAATCCTATGACTGCATGCTAACATCTGGACTGCAACGCACTAATCTTCTGGCGGTAAGGGTTACATGTGTCATCAGGAGCAAGTTTTGACTCTCTGCCATGTAGGGCGTGCTTCTGCAATTAGGTGACCTAAGTTCACAAGACGTGACGTGATTGCAGGGGCAGGCCGCAGGGCAGGCAGCCAGCCATACCCATACGTCAAGCAGGATCCTTGGGACGATTTCCTAGCGCTCGCAGGCCGACACGGCTCGCCGGCACGGCGGGTCGGATCAGCGCGGCCGCCGCCGGTATCCGATGTTGGTTACCTAACATGCTTCTACATGCACGGCGAGAGTTGAGGAAGGGAGGTGACAGCTGACAGGTGCGAGACCATTACACGACAGTACGACACGCACTGCTCCTCCTACAAGAGAGGCTGCGGCACGGCGTGGAGGCGGCACCGACCTCACCGGCCGGCACGCGGGTACGGCCGACACCGTGCCCTGTTCGACCAACCAAACAGCGGACAACATTGACAGGCCATCCCCAGAATGGCCATGTTTCTTTGGGGATAGAAATATTTTTTCACCCTTTGACCAATAATTAAGGGTATTAAATAAAGTCAGTACACAAAACTAACTTCACAACATTGAACTATTTCGCGAGACCTATCTAACGAGGCATTTGACCGCACGATTAGAGAATAGTTACTGTAGCATCACTGTAGCAAAACATAGATTAATTAGGCTCATTAGATTCGTCGCGCAAAGTTGCACTCGTTCCTAAATGGGTTTTGCAAATAGACTTTATTTAGTACTCCACGCATGAAAGATTCTCTTTGGAAATTTATTTCCAGGGAGGGAAAGAAACACAGCCAATGTCTGAGCTCAACGGCAACAGATATACTGCTCCTTAGCATACTCTCTCCGTTCCACAATACAAGCATTTGAAACATTTAAATATAAAAAATAACAGAATTGTTAAAAGACCTTTATACACGTCATTTTATACTGCCCACCAACTCTCCACCAACCCCACCAACCCATTTAGTTTTGTCCTATCCCTAAAAATACTTACATTTTGACACAAAATTTGAACCCTACAAATGATTACATATTGGAATGGAGGGAGTATTTCCTACTACTACTAAAAAAAAGATTTTCTTCATGCCAGTTTCAGAGCTCAAGGCTGCATTCGAATTTGTTTGTATGTTAATGTGTTACAGACTTACAGTGCATTTCTACATCTAAACAATATTCTCATGAATTGGTGGCATGTTCTTCTGGAACAAGATCCTATTCTAGTATTTACAGGTCGTATTAGACATTCCTATATACTCTGCACGAATTTGTCAAAAGAAACAGAAAATATTAAACGAGTCTAGAGCAAAGTACCCCGTATGCCGTAGAGCATTGCCTACAAAGCCTAGAGATCTTCAGAAACCTTCTTGGCTTCTGGCGACCCCAAGCAACGATTGAAGATCCGTTTGCTTGGCCCAGTCAAAAGCCCAATACATCTCCTGAGTCCTGAACCACCCTTTTTTTGAGAGAGATCATTAAAGCTGAACACCCATGTAGTCACCATGTTGGCACACATGCACATAGCTTTCATGTGCATGCAAGCTAAATACTATCAACAAGCAAATGTCTTGGACAAAATCCTCCCTTCGTGCAGACCTATCACAAAATAACTAAAAATCTCAGCAGCACACAAAAGCCGGCAGATCATTCGAGTACTACAAATACGAAAGAGCAGCAGGACAAACCAAACCTGAACCAAAAAGATTCAATCTGACTGCTGAAATATTGATATGAGAAGAAACAAAACCTGTTCAGAAGGGGCTAATTTGGCGTGCCAACTTTATTTGCCACTCATAAACCAGCCGCTCAGGGATAGATGACAAAGCATCCTTCTCGCGAGCATTTGCATCATCAGCATGGATGACAGAAATAACATCTTCAACCAGCTGGTCTCTGCCACCCCTAAGTGGATCCTACGATGGAGCATCAAGTCAAGACAAGAAGCAATTTTTTTCCTTTTCTTATTTATTTCGGATGAGTGGATTTTGGCAAGTTCAAAAGGGTATCTATATTTAGTTTTGGATCGCAATTTTTTTTCCAGTGAATTATGTGCAGATCTGCAAAATGCCAGCATTCAAATAGGCTTTTACTGTTTTACACACACTCTGTTAAAGAATGCGGGTAGTTTTTTTGTCAAATCATTCTGGCTTAATATTTCAGTAAAGCAATAACATCCAGAACTACAAATCATGAGCTCAAACACATGTGGATGTTCTTTTCTTATCTTTGGAATAAAACATACTGAAGTATGTAAAATGAGTATTGTTCTGCAATCCTTCTCGTTTGAGTTACACAACCAATTCATGAAATTTCACAAGAGCCGTTCACGTAGCAACATGCTAGTTGATCAATTAATGATAAAGCTTATCAACTAAAAAGCACATGAGCCAAGGTGATATGACTCTACTTCAGCACTCATATTATGACATTCAAGATAACGTACCTGTACAAATACATCAGTATGTGTTTTTCCTTCATACAATTGCAACTTTACTTTCCCACCAGCTTGTTTAAGGACATCCGCAAATGTTTCACTGCATGTAAAATAACAGAGTTATTTACAGCTTAAAGATGGAACAAGAAAGGATTGTATCCAATAGAAAGACAAATTAATGTGCCCAACTAGTAATATAACAATCATAAGCTTGGTTTCAGAAAAGTTGGAAAAACAAAAGGCTACAAGTAGAACAAGAGTGTGTTTGCAAATAACATACAGCTGGAAAGTCTTAAGTGTTTCTGGAACTTGAAGCTCTTGCTAATTAGCCTGGTTATGAAGTATTCTAGATGTTATTAATAAGTAATAACCCAGATTCTAAATTGGAATAATGGCTACTATCTACAAGTAGAATTCCTACAAGAATAAACTGTTGAAATGTGCCTTCAGTTTTGTCTACGTGTTCTATTTGAATTTGAGGAAAAAATATGAAAGTCTGAATAAATAAATAGAAATGTGTAACCCAGTGGCGGATCCAGTGCCCGGGCTCCTCAAAGAAATACAACAATGATCTTTCTTGCATAGGGTAAATATGATATTTCTCCAGCCAAATGCTTGAGCATGGCTGCATGGTGAGGATTGCCCAGGCTCCAGAGAAGTTCTAGGTCCGGCAGGTGTAACTGTTAAGGTATAAATAACACAATTAAAATGAGCTACCCAGAAGGAAAGTTAGTCAAACCTGGCAGATGAGGGTATGGAGTAATCAGCTGTTCCATGCATCAGTACAATTTGAGGTAGTAAAGCTATCGCTTCAGCACTTGATTTCTTGGCAACAATTTCAGGAGAGAAATGTGGCAACGATTCCTCTCCCTCCATTATGCTGAAATGTACTTTTTTCAATTACTACTAAAGAAATAGCACATCCGCAACAAGGTATAGCGCATTGTTTACCTCAGAAATATTGAACGATAAAGGCCACGTTCATGGAAGTGATCGACCAAATTTTGGATGTTGTATCTACAAAGCGTGAACAGTACAAATGTCATGTAGGATTGGTAACAAACGCTGATGCCTTCAAGTTCTTACCCTCCAGATAAACCAAAGTATGCTTTTATTTGAGCCACATTCCAAGAGATATGCTCTCCCTTAGATTCTTTAACTGCTTGCTCTAAGAGAGTGCAGGCCGCGATATGTGCTCCTGCAGATTGACCCATCAAGTAGATTCTGCAGATTCACCATAAATTGATTTATGAAAAGTTAACAATTACTCCGTAAAATACAAAATCTAAAGTAGAGCGCTACAAAGCTCTAAGAGATAACTGCAAGTACTAGCAAACAAATGACAAAGTATCACTTACTTATTAGGATCCCCTCCATAGCTAGCAGCATTGTTACAAACAAATGATATCCCCACAGAGGCATCACTGACCATGTCACTAATTGTTCCTTGAGGGAAATTTCTGCCAGGCATATTTATATTTTCGCCAAGCAAGCATAGAGAAATCAACAAGTCAATACTCACCAATAATTAAAAAAATACAGGACAAAAACATAATGGCGAGTTACATGTAAATAGTGAATACATCACAAAAGCCTTTTAAGGCATCACCACCTGTAATCAATACAAGCTACTATAATTCCTCGCTCTGCTAACCGCCTTCCAAGGAGAGCACCCCATGCCTTGTAACTAAATATAAGCCAGAGCATTAACAAGGAAAGTCACCATGAAGCAACCTTGTAATGCATTTTGAGGAGATTGTCACTTACCCAATGATCCAAGCTCCACCAGTTACAAATGCCACAACTGGACAGGGTTCGCTGCGATCTCTTGGTATGTACAGATCCAACCTGCATAATAAAGCCCTAAGTAAATCCAGTGCACTTCAATAAAATTTGTTTGCATTTATATAGCACACAACCTACCTATTCCTTGGTTGTTCTCCATAGACTACACTTCTACAAACCTGACTTGAAAAGAAATAATAGTACCCAACTGAAAACAAACGAAAAAAATGGATAAAATATTAATTATTAGAATATGTTATGCCGCCATATTTCGGTTATCAAGAGCATAAGGATGCCATTGTTTATCAAGAAAAGGTTGGAAATGCAAGAATTTTTAAATGACTAAGAGAAAGAATATGTAACCATTATATTTCAAGATAACCAAAAGACAAGAGAAGCCAAGATAAAAAATACTTATCGCGCACCTTTTATGAAGCCAGGCATAAGTAAAACAGCATATATAAGCAGCGCAATAAGCTGTGATATCCATCGATAACCTATCCTGAAAAATCAGAAAGCATTTGTGAACAAGTATCGCATAATATAAATCTTTAGCTAGTAACATAAATTGATATTTTGGTACATGCATGTATAAGATGACGCGGCATCCCTAAAAACAGTCGGAAAAAAAGGCAAAGCAATGTCTAGTAACTTGCTCCCAGGATCACAGGTTCCTATCACCTTAAGAAACAGGGATACAGGTTCTTATAAGTTATTACCCCTGACCACTCCACATATGTTAGATAACATCAAGTGTAATTAGGTGTGTAAGTTTTTTTTCCCCCTCTGGGTCAGCCCAAATCTCATCCAAATTCGGATTTCAAAACAGAAAAAAATGAAAAGAAAACGAAGGGAGTGACCCATCAAAACTAACTACTGTGTACCCAATTGCATCCCTAACAGTAATAATACACTAATCCGTAATGATTTGCCGGAGATGTGTGAGATGAACGCCGGTGCAATTCTCCAAACGTTAATCACTATTGATCAAACGGAACTTTAACACTGATGAAGCCAAGCAAAGAAGCACATCAAAGCACCTAACTCGATATAACAACCACGTAATTGCAGCATCCGAAATTTCAGCAGAGACCGGCATGCAGAGAAACAGGTGCCAGGTGGTGGTCGCTAATCGCCAGTACGTAATTGGTAAATGCAGATCACCCGAGGTAACCGAGCAGGGTGAAGGCGAGGCCCGTGACGAGGTACGTCTCGGCGGCAGCGTGGCCGACGTCCTCCCGGAAGGTGGTCCGCCTCCCGTCGCCCGCGCGGCCGCTGCGGGGACTCGAGTCGAGCGGGGCCGGGCCGGTGCGCCGGCGCAGGCCCTGGGGCCCGCCGCGCGGGACGAACGCCTCCGCCTCGGCGCCCGCGTCGCCTACGGAGGGCTGCATTGCCGCGCCGACGGTTGAGAGCGTTCCGGTGGCGGTGGGGGTCAGGGGAGGGGACTGGGGAGGGGATCGGGCTTGCGGGCCAAGTTGGCGCATGGAGAGATTGGGGGAAGCGAGCAGCCAGAGGAGGGAGGGGGCGGGGCGGAGAGGCCCCGCTAAAATTAGGAGGTGGATGAGCGCGCGAGTCGCGACGGCGACGGCGAGAGAGCGCATGTGGCTGTGTGCGAAGGAGGTGGGGAGGACGACGCCGGCGCGCGGTGAGGCGAGAGCCATTTGGTCATGGACTCATGGGCCGCCACCAGCTAGGCCACAGCCCGGTAACCTCACGAGGCCCATATGCCCAGTTCTGCTCACGAGGCCACAGCAATTGTTCTGGTATGGGCCTCATTTTTCTTATCTCTGCTGGGACTCATTTAGGTTGGGCCAAGGTGTGGACGGGCCGAAGATTCAATCCTGGGTTTCTGTCTGGGGCGCGACACCGCCGAGCTGGCTTTGCGCGTGCGCCGCTGTCGGCCACCACGTCGAACGGGGGCGCGACAAAACCGAAGCGGTGGCGCCGCCGGCCGGGGACCGCGTGCGGCGCCGCCGCGTCTGCGTGAAAACTGAAAAACGTTTCACGGTTTTGGAGAGGGGGGACAGCTCGATTCCAATCCACCGGCTGTTATGATGAGCGCCGGCGCGTTGATCCGCCGTGTCGGTCGGTGCACGGGACATGCCTGGATTGGATGGGCTTGCTCTGCGGCAGCGAGAAAAGCGGATCGCGATCACGTCTCTCGGCGCCACGCCCCGCCACGAGCCCACGACAGGGCAATCTAATCCACGGCAAAAAGAAAAAAAAACATTTGAACTATTCAGCGCAGGCATCTGTTTCGTAAATTTAATGGGAGAGATCAAAGCAGCAGTGAACAAAATTTATCAAAAATATGTACACATTTTGTGCGTCCATCCATGTTAACAGCCATCATCCATGAGTGAGTTACATGATCGGTGTGTCATCCTAGCTAGATTGAACCTTTAGCATCCTAAAAATGGAGGTAACTACTAATCAACGGCGGGCGGTGGTGGTGGCTGGCGGGCGGGCGACGCGCACACGGCACGGCGTGCGGTTGGTCAGAAAAGATCAGATCAGGCGACGCCGAGGAAGTCGAGCGCGGACTTGGCCATGACGGCGGCGAACTCCTGGAAGCTGATGACCCCGTCGCCGTCGGCGTCGCCGTCGCGCATCATCCGCGTGAGCTCCTCGAAGGTGAGCGGCTGGCCCAGGCGCGCCATGGAGCGGGCGAGCTCGGCGGCGGAGATGTAGCCGTTGCCGTCGCGGTCGAAGGCGCGGAACACCTCCAGCAGCTGGGCCTGGTCCACGAGGTGCGTCTGCGTGGTCAGCAGCGGCGCGATGGCGGCCGCCAGCTCGTCGAACTCCACGGCGCCGTTGCCGTTCGCGTCCATCCCCGCCAGCAGCGCGCGCACCTCCTCCCCCGTGGGCCGCAGGCCCAGGGACCGGAGCAGCGCCGCCAGCTCCAGCTGCGTCAGGCTGCCGTCGCCGTCCATGTCGAACCGCCGGAAGATCTCGCGGAGCTGCTTCAGCTGGCTGCCCTGCAGCAACGCCTGCTGCTTCGTCGCCGGAACCGCCTCTGCTGACTTTGTCATTCCTTTCGACCTTTCCTTCCTGGTAGTTGATGAGATCCCTGAGCTTTGTGGTGACAGACGACTGGATCGATCTGACTGCATGTAGACGGGGAGGGGATGGTGACCGAGAGCGAGAGGGGCGACCGGGTTATTTATGGAGAGGCCGTGGAGGAGGCAGTTGCTCTACAGGGAAGACGCGTCGCGATGGGTATGGGTTGCCTGGAGACAGTGGAGAGTTGCAGCGACTGACCGAGGACCGGGTCGGTGCGTGCATGGAGGGAAACTCCCCGGTGGGTGCGCGTCAAAAGTGGTTTGGGCGGCTTGGGCCTCTGGTTTCTTTTTGGTTGCAACTGAGAGGGGTCAAGTTAGCTGCAACTTGCGTTGTAAAAATTTGTAACTTTCAAGAACTGATTTGGAACATGCGACATAGGAGCTGAATGTGCTGTTCTCGCGAGAACAATTTCTCCTCATTCCAAATGAGATTTCTTAGTTTCAAACAAGATTTCTTTGCCCATTTCAAATGGAACCAAGCACTGATATAGTAAATTCGTCATATATGATTTCGTTCTTCGAGTATATTCAGCATGGTTCAGTCTACCCAAACAACGTTCATTCCGTACCATACACCCTGTCGAAGTGCCCAAAGGCGATTCAACTTTGACCTCCGCTAAGTCCGTCCCTGAATTCAGTTGTTACACTGTCTGCCTCTGCACCAGATCAGTAGGAAGATGCAAAGGGGCTCATTAGTCCATGCCTGAAAGAAGCGGGAGTGCGGTTGGCATCAGCAGCTCAAGATTGGCAAAGGAGAGAATCTTGAAGCTGCCGCCCCTCCTGCTCTACCATAAACAATTAATAGAAGTGGCTCATCACTCATCATTTTCTGCAGAATAATCGGACGTGTTCGTACTGGAATATTTTAGAGTTATCTGCTCATGTACTCCCTCCGTCCCGCTATGTAAGCATCTGTAGGGTTCAAACTTTTTGCCAAAATATAAGCATTCCTACAGATAAGACAAAATCAAATGGGTTGGTAGGGTAGGTGAGAGTTGGTGGGTAGTGTAAAATGAGGGGCATAGGGGTCTTTTAGCAGTTGTGTTATTTCTTGAGTTTGAATGCTTGAAATGCTAATAAATATTATGAGACGGAGGGAGTAGTCAATAGTCACGTCGCCTTGTCAACCGAATGCAGGGCACGACGATTGTGGAAAGCCACGAAGACACTGAGATACTAGCCACTAGATTGTTGTAGGCTTGCAGCATCCAGCATGATGCCCTCTTTTGACAATTAGCATCAGGAAGCACATCCATTTGAGTTTTGATCATGTGCATTTCCTTCTGTTCAGCTGGATGCAGGCATGTCTCTGTTCGCTCTGAAGGACCTTCTTCTCGTCAGCATTGGTTTTGGTTAAACACTCGGGAACTTTATATGTAGTTTCTGGAACAAAACATGAAACACTTTGCCTAGCACTGCTCTGTGGAAAAACAGCCATCATGCATCTGGCATCAGATTTGATCCTGGCACCGGCAGGCATCATGCATATTCTATTTAGGTCAGCTGATTGGTGGGCGGGGATGTATGTGCGTGGTCAGCTGCGGCAATGCGGCATAACCTCTTTTATGGGTTTTCTTCGTTTCTCTAAAACTTCTTTTATTATTTTGGGAGAATATAAATAGGTTTACAGCTATCATAGAGAACAAATCAGTCCTTAATTCATGCAAGTTAGCCCCCCATAACTTTGCAAACGCTGCAGCTTTACTTTTTTTCCCCAGAAGAATGAAAACAGCTTGGTCAACAGTCCTTTTCCAAATGCAGACAATGAATAATGACCACAACAAACATGGATTCACACTGCTCGTCAACAAGCCTCAGTTGAGAGTTTCTTCCTAGCAGACATTTCTTTTCTCCCATAATGCAGAAATATTTGCATCAGGAAACATACTCGAGCGAGTAGGTTCTTTCATTCATTGATAAACAGAGTTGCAGAAGGGATGGACGGCGAATTTACATAAGAGGGCTTCTCAAACAAGGGATCATAAGCATACTAGCTCCATTAGCCAGTTTGCTTCCCAGAAAACAAATGCAATCGACATACACAGGATCTAGAGGTCAATCTTTAGACCACAGCTCCAGCGAGGTCCATCAATCATGGACCTCTGTACTGACGGAAACACGAAAGGCATCCTGGTCGCTGATCGACAGGAATCATGCCTCCACCCTTTGATGTGTCAATTGCCTCCAACATAGACACAACCTCGGCCATCTCAGGTCTCTTGTCTGGGTTTGCGTCCCAGCATCGCTTCATCACGTTTGCTAAAGAACTTGGACAGCAGCGTGGTATCTCAGGCCTCAAGTTCTGTTCACCATGTGATATTGTATACCCACTCGTTCAGAATTCAGCAGCTAAAAACTAAGCAGAAAATGCAAAACCTAGGAACAAGTTGTTTCTTTACCTGTCGAACAACAGCAGACGTGACCTCTGAGAAGCTCAAATCTGGATATGGCATATCACAGCAGTATACCTCCCATAAACAAATTCCAAAGCTATAAACATCACATTTCCTGTTATATGGATTGCCATTAAGAACCTGCACATCAGATACCAAGGTAAGGCACATACTAATATGCAAGTTGGCATAAACAAGGGGTGTGCTTTCTACGTCTAACAGACCTACGACTACTTGATGCAAGAATGGGCATTTTTATTAGTTTAACATGCCAACATGGAATCAAAAGAGCAACTCTGTAGACAGCATGAACATTTTGCTCGAGAATAGATACCTCAGGGGCCATGTAACCAAGTGTTCCAGTTTCGCCGGTCATATCACTAGGATTAGAAGCTTCGAGGCGAGCAACGCCAAAATCAGCAATTTTCACAGTTCTTGTTTTGTCAAGAAGCATATTTTCAGTCTTCACATCACGGTGCACAATCTTCTTTGAGTGAAGATAGCTTAACCTAATAAATACTTAAAGCTCAATATTAAACCAAATCAATGGTAACTTTGAAGGGTAAAGACAAAATTATCTTCTTTGAGTGAAGATAGCTTAACCTAATAAATACTTAAAGCTCAATATTAAACCAAATCAATGGTAACTTTGAAGGGTAAAGACAAAATTTGAAATCTGAAGAAAGATAGAGGAGAATTAAGTAGAATACTTACCCCCTGGCAAGGTCAAGAGCAATTTGGACAACAACCTTAAAAGCTAACTTCCTTCTTCTGTTCTTTATCAGAAATCCTTTTAGTGCACCTCCAGCAAGGTACTCCACAACAACACAACAGATATTAGTTGGCATGCCGATGTGTCCGTTTTCTGTCTGAATGTTCAGATCCCTCGCACCCATTATAGCTCCTATAAACTGGACAGGAGATTCAAGTTGTTGTTACACTAGCTGATAAATAAACATAGAACTGAAGAAAAATGAATCTCAATAAGTCAATTCTGTGCTAGTACTATCATATACCTAGCTAAAATCTGCATTTTCAAAGTTTTCTTCACAAGTCCTTACGAAAAAAGTTTTTATCCAACACATAATCAATCAGATCGTCTTCATGTTTATCAATTATCATGACTAGAAATATAGTAATCACTGACGTAAAATAGCACAGCCTACAGGAAGCTGCTAGTTTGACTTACTAAACTGCAGTTCGGTCATGGATGATCGGATACTAAATTACTCGTGCAAAAGAAAAGGTACGGCAACTGTTTTACCCGGTCCTAGGATGATAAACTCAATAAGTCGTCCTGCTTTGATGTGGATATATTGAAAGAAGTATGGTTGCTATCATAATACTACTGATCATTGTTGCATCCTTCATTTTATATCTAATTAAGGATATTATATCGATAAGACAGAAAACCAAATGCATCGATGTAATGAACTCGATATACAACCTAGACAAATAAGTATGGCCAGTAACTTGTGATATGATACCTAAGACACATTTCAATTTATCACCATTTCTTCGAATATCACTGGATATGGACTAAAGAGATGCACGCCAATGTTATAATAGCAGCACATGTAAAACCCATAAGTATGAAAGAAAGAAATTATGCTTTGTTTAACCAAGTAGTACCTTAGTTACATTTGGATGGTCAAGCTTATGCCAAACAGAGACCTCTTGTGAAAATGCTGATCTCATCGCTGCAATATCTTGTTCTGACCTATGACCATCCTCGCCCCAATCAAGTAATTTTACTGGAAAACAATGTGCACCAAAATCTCACATAAAAAAGTAGAAATTGTAAGTTGTAACAACAAATGAACATCTCCTTAATGAAAAAACACCTAGTTCCCTACTAGGTTAGATCTCGTTAACAATAATTTCTACATGAATAACAAACCGGCAACCTAAAACAAAAACACAGACTTGATATGGTCAGCCAATCCCATGGCCCATGGCTCTGGAGGGGCAGGATTGAATTTGAGAATTACAGATGGTAGGTGTATGAATCTCCAGGAACATGAAGGTACTTTGTGTTGTGCTATCCATGCCACAGTTTGTGTTCTGGTATAGTGATATCCAAGCTAAAGTTGACATATTTGATAGCGATGTTTTCTTTTCCAATTGGCTGTAGATAGTAGATATTCTTTATTTCCCTATCAAGGATAATGGGATAACATCATCTAGGATATTATTTTGGTATCAAATTGTGGACAAACAACTGCTTGCCAAATTATGGAACTGCAACCCATGAGATAGAAGAAATGAGTGAGTGCTTTCTGACAAGCGTGGGGGCATACTGTCATTCAGTAACAGGACATGCAAGCTATACAAGCAGAGCTACTCCTTAAACTGCTCAACATGTACAGTACTACAGTGATATATACTTAAGGCAACTACTAGGATGGATCAGGAGATAAAGTTATTATTATATACTGTTATCACATCAATATCAACCCAGATACTCTAAATCTGGTGAGAAAATCTAGTTTTCGGCCCTACTGAAAGTTGGTCATCCTTAGCTCTTTGCCTTTGTGGAACCCCCAAAGCAACTTGGCATCCAACAACCGCCGCATTTTCCCCCTCGATTGGTCTCCAAACACTACCAGGATCACAAGAATCACGAGTCCCTGATGGTCCCGATTCAAATGAGTGACCAAAAGTTGCCCCTATCCAACTGATGTCACGGGAGGGCAGAGCAGAGCACCACGGGAAGCCCCAAAAAAAGCAGCGGCATCAACTCCCGCAATTTGCCAAAAGAGGCAAAAAGGGTGGCGCGGCCGCGCGGTGCGGGCGCCTCGGGTAAGCAGGCAGTGACCAGCCGGTGTTTCCCCCACCCCCGCCGCCGGTCCCAATCGGCGCCGCATTGGAAGTTCGGCGCGGCGATTCCAGCGTCACGCGGCGGTTAGTGTGGCCTGTACGTACGGTACCTGCGACGTCGTGGCCGTCGAAGATGCCGCGGTGGACGGAGCCAAAGGTGCCGCGGGCGATGATGCCCTTGACGACGAGCTTGGCGGGGTCGAACTCCCAGTCCTCCCGCCGGGGGCGAAGCGAGTGCTGCCTCCCGCCGCCGCCGCCGCGTTGGTTGGCGCCGGCAGACGCCTCCTCCTTGCGCTTCTCCATGGTCCAGGCGCGGCTGAGGTGGCGCTCCAGCTGCTCGTCCAGGCTCTTGAGGTCGATCTGGTCCGCCCGGACGAACCCCCCATCCCCTCCGCCGCCGCCGCCCCCTTCCTTCATCGCTTCGTCTGATCGCGTCACAACTCGATCGTGCGGTTTGGTGCGATGGACTGATGGAGTGTGGTGGCTGCCGCGCCTAGGCTAGCGAGGAAGGCGGAGGAGGGGGAAGGGGAATGACTGAATGAGGAGGGTGCCGGCGAGGAGAAGAGGCCTGGGAGCGGCAGGCATGTGAGCCCAGCACATGGGCTGCCTGCTTGCCGAGTGCCGAGGCAGCAGCAGAAGCGGACGGGTGGGCTCGCGGGGCCCAGCAGCGTGGGCGGGGGGCGCGTGGGTTGGGTTTTTCTTTTGCGGGTTTTTACGCTCGGAATGCCGTGGGCTGCGCTCGCCGGAGCGGCTCGGTTCGAGGCGGCGCGACACGGCGTGTTTATATACACCGGCGCGGCGCGGTTCGAGAGGGAGGGAGGGGGACCGGTGGCAATTAGCCGATGGGGAGCGCGCGATCCTGCTCTACTCCTCTACCACCCCGGCGTACCAATGTTTTGGCGAAAGAATTTGTTCAGTAAAAAGTGTAGGACCCCTCAAACTTTGACTGCAGGTGTAGGACTCTTGATTGGCTAGCTGGTGTAGTGGGGCCTTAATACTTGTATATACACAATCGCACATACAAATAATTTATATGTATAAATTACCTTTCATTCATTTTTTTAAAAAAAACTGAATTACCTTTCAATCAGGCTTCAACTCTCCATTCACCATGAACCAGTGTGCGGTTAAATTAGAACCACCAACCTCAAAAAGTGAGTCTAATCCAAGCACTAGATCATGTAAATAAAATGACAACACAATGCTGCAAAAAGACAGTAAAAGTCATATCAAATGACATTCTCTATACTCTACAGTACGACAAAGAGGACACTAAAAAGTCATATAAAATGACATTCTCTACAACAATATAAAAGACACTAAAAGTCATTGATATATGAGTCCATTTCTCCATCTGATCTAAGGGCCATTTAGCAGGGTTTTCTCCAAAAGCAACATTATTGGCAAAGTCAAGTTAGTGAAGTAGTACAGCTTATCTCAGATTATTTTTTTCTTGATTTGCGAAACGGCTTGCGCAATAAGTTGAAAGCAAGAGCTGTGATGACTCCTAGCGCGCCCCTTAGTGCTAGTAGATTTGTGTCCCATGTCCCATATATATACGTTGAAAAACGAGCTAATGGCCAAATTATCAGCCATGCCGGCTGAATCACATATGGTCGTGGGAGCCAAAGATTTCCGCTGGCTCCGGCTCACGGGTTCGCGAACTGTTGTGGATAACGTTTCTTGTGAGTCTCGGCTCGCCTTTTCATTTGTCGCTTGACATCCACATCCGATGCCGATAGGCGATAGGGTTTTCCTTGCCTAATGATCGGCGTAGCTAGCAGTAAGATACTCAAACTGTTAGTGTCAGCTCCTCTCGGTCCACGGTCCACCCCTGCCGCCAATTGAGAAATTTAGGCGGTTAGGTTGTGTGTGTTCGTGACGCGGAACGTCGTTTTAGTCGTGTAGTGTGGAAGGGAATCTGGCCAGGGCACGCCGGGCCTTGAGTTCTGATATGATGCTTGATTTCTGCGGCTTCTGTTACAATCTCCCTGACACTTCTACACGGACACGTATCAACCTATCTGCTGTGGGCATCACTTGTCCTGGTCTCTATGAGATGGACTAAACAACTTCGAAGGGAAAGAGGTATGCATGTATACTATATTATATCCAAGTGATAGTTCGTGGGTTAGGCTTCGACATATGTTGGGTGTGTTTAGTTAAAAAAAAAGAGAAAGAGATAGTTCTGTGAAAATGTCACATCGGACACTGTAGCGCACCGCAGCATTTTTCGTTTGTTTGTGGTAATCGTTGTTCTAACATGATCTAACTAGGCTCAAAAGATTCGTCTCGTCGTGTACATCAAAACTATGCAATTAGTATTTTTTTACCCATGTTTAGTGCTTCATGTACGAGGAGAGAGGATAGGTGAATAGTGAAGTTTGAAGAAAGAAATCTTGTAAAGAAACAGGGCCTTAGTGTTACATGCATAACGAGAGAGATTTGATGTGATAGATGAATAGTGAAGTTTGGAGAGAAAATTTTGGGAAGTTTTGGGGAACTAAACACACCCGTTGAACGAGTAAGCTGTTTGTTATAGTGAGAGCCGGATAGATATTTATTGGATTGATGTAACATGACACCGACAGCAGCAAATTCATCGACTGGATGACAATTCGATGATATCTGGAAAGGATTTACGACGGGCCGTGTAATTATGCATTGCATGACATCATTGGCCATCCAAATATAATTGAAAGGGCATTACACAGGCATCTGATTCTACTTGTGTTTCAAAAAGTCATGCATCTATCATGACGAAATCAGCTCATAAGTCAATGTAAGGCGCTCGTGGTCAGAAGTGGTTTGCCTTCGTTCTGTGGAATTCCATCTGATTATAGCATAGCTTGTCCAGGATTAAGACTGATACAATTTACAAGACACTGCTGATGCAGTGCTTGCTGAAAAGGCTCCACGCGAAAGACTACCAGAAACAGCCTACAGTTAGAATATCCTGCCGATAGGCTTCAACTCTGTTGGTAAATGATCATAGTTGCCCGAATCGATCTGAGTCTGGAACATAGGCCGCTTCCCGTACTCACGCAGGACACCTGGTGCCAAGTGCTCCTTGCTTGGTGTCAGCATGACATAGTTTGGATCAGCTCGCTGGTAGCTGCATTTCGTCAACATTCATTCATGAGCAAAACATAATCGGAGCATTCCAAAATTAATAAAAGTAAAAGAAGATCTGATCATAGGACATAAATAACAGAACCTGGCTTGTCTAAGATCCTCAACACGAAGGCCAAATCCATAAGATGTTGTGCCCTTCGAATGATCATTCACAGCTGTAAACAGAAAGAGGTAGTCAATATAGCCAGTAATTCCCCAAAAGTAGTGACAGATTAATAAATAGCAGAACCCCATAATTAGACTTGTGTTCAGTAAGTTTTTTCTACTTCATTGGAGTACAAAAAACAATGAATATAACCGAGTAAAGCATGTTTTCCAGACTAAATATATGAAGTTTGCACTGCTCATTGTACCTAGATCATAAGTAATTGACAGATGGGTAAGTTATGCTTGAAACTTCAGGTTCTCAATGCAGAGTAAAGAGAAGAGACTAGGACGATGTCATCATCTCATCCCTTCCAAATCATACAGCAAAATTAATAAAAGAAACTGAAAAGGAACCCTTCATTGAAGCAGTACTCATTGATCTGGGTGTAAATGGATCTTGCTGCTATGCAACATATAAAGAACACAAATACATGCGCACCTGTGATACTAAATGTAAACGATGGTCTCCACCATGATTTGAATGCCAGAGCTACAGAAGACTTGGAAGGACCAAGCTTTCCCTGTCAAGAGCAATGAACATCAAAACAAATGAAGTAATATGGCAATCTAAAGATCAGAAGTGTGCCCAATGCATTCCCAACTTCTAATCGATTGCACACTTATTTCACCTCAAAGACTTCCCAAATAAAAAAAGGTGAAACAATAGCATACATAGTAAAAAAGTATTGAGTTGGGCTGGAATTTAGTTTTGGAAATACAAAAACTTCTTAAATTATTAAGTTGAGATGTGCACATGCTGCAGCGTGAGGTGGAAGTGCATTAATTGTCTATAGGCTGTGTTTGGTTTTTGGACGATACAGAAATTTCTTGAAGTATGAGGGTGCGATATGCTGATATGCATATGGTGCAGCACAAGGTGGGTATGCATCGCCCGTCCTCTTTAAAGACCTACTGATAAATAAATCTATTTAACCTTCAGTAGAAAGTTTTTGTTAGCTTGCCAACTTGCAGCCAACTGAAACAAGGAACTGCCATTCTCAGTCACTTTATCTTTATCAACCCTGCAAACAGCATGAAAATGTAGTTAGTAACTTGGGTTAATGTGAACAAAGTAACATTCCTTCACGAAAGGCTTACCTGGAAGCCAGCTCAAGTCCAAAATCGATGTAGTTTGTAATACCAACAACCTGGTCATCTTCAAAAGGATTTTTTACCTGGAAGACACGAGCCGCATATATTCAAAACAAATCTCAAATCTGGAAACTCTAGTATTGAAAGTAATCTAGACAATAAAATAATAATAAAAGATTATCCCTTTTCAGGATAACTTCCTGCTATGAGCACAATCAGGGGAAAAAAATGGAAGCCTTAGTCCCCTCTTATAAAAATGAGTCTGATGAGAATAAAACTATTTTCATGACACAGATTGGTTTAAATAGAATTAAGCAATAGCATGGAACAAACAACCTAGTGGCACGTTCAGCTTGAGTTGAATAGTGGTGGATGTGGACATCACATTAATGACACAGATATATGTAATCTGAATCTCAAGGTAGTCACAGACTGACAGTGCAATGAGAAAGGATAAGAACTCTTTTTTGAATATGATGAAAGAAATCTGCGCTTACCCTTCTTTGAACGACCAGGTGCTGATAGAATGATGCGGTCAGCTGCATGTTAAGAAAAACAAAAAATGCCAATGTAAATGAGATTAAAAATTTGATCAAGTCCAGGACTAGTCAGATATTAGGTTTCTTTAGCTGGCATCATTGGAAACTGCTTAATCTATGTCAGTGTGGTAATTTCCAAAGTTTTGGAACATAAATAACTAATAGTTTCTAAAAATAATGGTTGGCCATTTGCAACCTATACAAAAGAATGAAAAGAACACATCCATCCAGCTCGCAATTTATTTAGGATTCTTAGGCAGCTAGGTGAAAATATACAAAATTTTACGGATAAGAATATAACTATCAAGCAGCAACTTTTTAAGCACCTCCACTTGGAGATGCTAGTTGTTGGTGATTGTTAGTGGCAATAATAATAAAAAAAACTCGACCTGCGGGGGGTAAGACAGTCCCGGACATTTGCTAAGACAAGACCTTCTCACTCATGCTGAGAAAACCCCCAACCTCTGCCCCACCCTTACACAGGGGCCCGTAACCCTTCTGAGACGATCCACTAGGCCGACGACCACTCCAACTACCCTCGGTAGGAGGGCCCAAACCAACCACAGCTCAACCTAGACCGGGCCTTGACCTATGCTTTGGCATGGTGACAGACAACGGGATTTTTTTTTAACCCCAGCCTGAAATTCGTTCCCACGGGGAGTCGAACCATCTAACCAATTCAGCTAGAGGCAATAATGAACATGGTGCTATGCCTTGATCTAAAGCTTAACGGTAGCACAAGGCACAGAGATTTGGAAGGTTCTGAATAACACATATTTGGACAGATTTACATAAGATCTAGCAACTGCAAGCTATAAAGTGCCAGAAGCTTTCTTAATGTAAGTATAATTAAAGCAAACCTGTGTACTTCTGGCAAGCTCTAGGGAGAAAATGAAAGAAGGGCTGAGTGGACTAGTTGAGCCAACACCATAACTGATTGCACAATTCCAGTTCTCCAATTCTGTAAATGGCATAGGATGTTTGCCACCACCTATTTGCAGTACAGACATCATAGAGAATAAGAGTTAGGAGGAAAAATAGAAGGCTCAAAACATCAACAAACAACTAAATATCTACATGTATTTATCTGCTAGCAGGAAGGGCAAATGATTGCCAGGAAAGCATATGCCTATTGTACAAATCAAATCAAGGACAGCATTCCAAAAAAATATTGGAATTCAACAACGACAATGACATCAACAACAAAGGCTTTTAGTCCCAAGCAAGTTGGGATAGGGTATTTAAAATGTTGGGAAATCAAATAGAAATAGAAATGTAAGAAATTCAAAGCATTATAAATTTGTATGGTTCAATGCTAACTTTCTTGGGAATAAAAGGCATTGTTACTTTGTTGTTGGGTGTAAATACCAAAAGAAAGCTACAGCTTTCAGACAACACTATGCCCATAGCATGCATGTATAATCCTTTTGGCGATGAATAAGACAAAGAAAATGCAAAGCATTGAATGAACTTTTAAGAGAGTCACTTCCAACTAAACAAGAGAACCTTAGACCATTTAAACTGATAAACACTCACTAAGTGGCTTGTACTGTACTCCTGCAGTTAAGCTTCCTTTTCTCCCAACCAACCACGCTCCAAAGGGTACCTCACTGGATACTACAAAGGAAAGAATTAACATCATGGCATGTTTCAACTGAATATAAGAATATTATTGGCAAACAATACAGACCATTAAATTGATTTAAAACTAGGATGTGTGTATAATGGTTCAATACATTCTTAATCATAATTCAATAAACAACAACAAAGGCATCTAATTCCAAGCAAGTCAGGGTAGGCGAACAACCAACAAAAAAATATAAAAGAAAAGAGATATTTTAGTGGCAAGTAGATCTGTACAGGGAATTGGCACAAAGGACACCCCAACTGATAAATTCTCTGAACCATATCTTACACCCATGACCCCGTAATCTTCTGAGCGCACCCTGCAAAAAAGATGAGCATAACTTCCTCATTCCAATCATTTCTAATCATATTAACAGAAAGAAACAAATAATATTTAACAATGGACATAAAAAAAGAATCCTCAACAAACAAGTGGACAACATAAAAGGTTCTGGAAAGCTATCTAATATTACTGTGCAATATTTGCAAACAGGAACAAGATAGTCTACCTGTTTCCCATTAGCAAAGGTAATGTTCCAAAGGCACCAATACGATAATTTGGATCATAAGCACATGACCTCAGCTGCAGAAAGCTGCACAAAAAAAGAGGATTGACGAACAGCATTACCTATGTTTGATTGTTTTCATAACAAAAATGCTGACAAATGTTATAATAGTCCATTGAGGAGCAAGAAAGTGCTTACGGAGTTGAAGTTGACACAAGAAGATCCACAAAGGTATGGGGATCATCCAGTTCTCTAAAGAAACAAGTGAGGTGTTTTTGTTAGTATAACAAAGGTTGGACAGATATGAAGAGTTTAGAAGCTATGAGTATGCACTTTTGCCAGCGAAATAGAGCATCTCCTTTTACTTCTGTTCCACTATTTTGATCAGCAGCAGCAGACACCTAGTGAAATTAAGGTAGGCAAAAGTTTTCTGTGAAGTAAATAAAATCTCTAAAAATGAATGAGATTGGAATGAAATCTCCTAATGTTCCAATTGCAGCAGCTGTAACCATTCTTCAAAACTGCAAGCATACCAGGGGCTTTATGGACATGTGATTGCACTAAAGGCCCCAGCGCAAGATTTTATGAACTAAAGGGGGCAGTAATCTCAACAAAAAATATATGTTAAGACCTCGTTTAGGATCAATATAAAACTCCAGTTAAGAACATTTTCTCATAACTGAAACAGCAAGCACAGAGAACTCGATAGAGTATCATTTCCAGAACAAAATGTTGGTTTTCAAGACATCTTTTATATGAAAGCCAGTAGCTCACTAGGCGTTCAACCATGCCATGCTAATGGCAACTAGGGATATGAAATGAATCTTTGAAAGAAAAATATATGAAAAGAGGCAAAAATGCTTCCATCATGTATCAACATTTTATTAAAAAAAGAATCAATAGAAAATTGATAATTGGGATCAGTTTCAATTATATCATGAATGGACAGGTACCATGCTACTGAAAGGGTATAGAAACACAAGGTGTGGCAAAAACGACAGGTAACATTTGACAGGATACAGTAGCAACCAAATCAACATGAGGATCTTCCAGTGGCTTCAACATGATCCTTGAGGTCATATTTCCTGCTTGATCGAAGTAGTCCTCAAATAGATTATGCAGCGAGAGTTTCCCAAACATTAGCTCATATGCCGGCACTGCCATCCTGCGTGTTCAAGACAAGCACTTCTTCAGTAAACACAATGAAGGTAAGGCTAACATAAGTGCAATGTATAGATATTTCATCCTCCAGGATTAAAATTAATCTTAAAGGTATGCAGAAAAAAGCATCCTCAGAGATGTGCATGCTCCCAAGGATTACCAGAATTGAGATTCACAACCGTATAGCCAACTGATGTTAATGATCTAACGCATTACACAGATCTACAGTTCCAATTTCACTCTACAAGCGATCAAGCACAACTGATTAACCAGCATGGTTAACAGGACAGTTCAACAGTTTAGTCCAGCAGTTATGCAGGCGTACGCCTCCGGCTGAATCCATCAACCGAGAGGGTTTGTGCGAAACGTGGCTACCAATTGGACTCCCTGTTTCTGACGAAAACAAGAGGGAACGAAGAGTGGGGAGGCGGGGAACCTGGTGCGCGCGGCGATGGGAGGGTAGTCGAAGAGTGGCGGCACCAGCACCATCGGTGGCGGCGGCTCCGCCTTGCTGAAGAATATCCCCATCTCGCCTCGGCTCAAGAACACAACGGCGGTGCTGCGGCGCCTCTCGCTCTCTTCCCTCCTACCTTGGACTCCAAAGCGGCCGGCCCTTTTCGCGGCGGCGGTGGCGAATTCCGATGGAACTAGTGCGTGGCGGCGGGGAAGGGCTTAAGATTGGCGAAACGGTAATAGTTCAAGGGGCTCTGTAAAAATATTGTAAACTGCCGCTCACGCACAGATCCGGCCGATAAAGCCCGATCCTGCGGCTGATAGAGGTAGTGATTTTTTTTTCACGAACAACTAGCTTGATTAGGCTTCTAACCACAGTCCACAGGTAAAAGTGCACGCCCAAATCCACAAGACCGCAACACACACAAGTGAGACTGAGAGCTCCGCCCCACGCTGTCCGCTCCCGTCTCCCGGAGCCAAAACCCTAGCCCTACCACCTCGCCGCCGGTCGGCAAGCCGGCCGCCGCCGCCGCCATGGACGCCGCTGGCGAGGAAGGCGACGTTATCACGTACGATCAAGTCGAGCAGTTCTTCAACTCCCTGGAGGGCCCGTCAGCGCAGGAGCGTATCGACGGCATAGTCCCCCTCCTCCTCACCCTCCTCCGCCCCGGAGGTCGAGTCCGACTCCGACGACGAGCGCTTCTCCCTCGCCTCCTCCGACTCCGGGTCCTCCGACGCCGGCGCGGGACACGATGCGTTCGCGGCGGCGCCGGGCGACGGCGAGGACCGCATTAGCCGCCTCCCGGAGATGCTCCTCGCCGACATCATCCACCGCCTCCCCACCAAGGACGCCGGGCGCACCGCCGCGCTCTCCACGCACTGGCGCCGCGTGTGGGCCGGGACCCCGCTCCTCGTCGACGACGCCCACCTCGTCGGCGCCGGCGGGTCCTCCGACGTCCCCGTCGTGCGCGCCCTCTCTCGCTGCGTGGCTGCGCACCCCGGCCCCGTCCGCGGCGCGCGTGTCACCGCCGTCTCCTTCTACGCGCACGAGTACGCGCTCCGGCGCCTGGTCGCGGACCTCGCCGACAAGGACGTCCAGGACCTCATCCTCTTCAACCGCCCGTGGCCGCTCGACATGCCGCTCCCCGACGACATCCTCCGCTGCGCCTCCCTCGACCGCCTCTACCTCGGAGTTTGGCACTTCCCGAAGACGACCGCCGCGCACCCGCCCGCGTTCCCTGACCTCCGCGAGCTCGGTCTCTTCCACTGCCTCGTCCCCAACCAAGAATTCGAGGCCCTGCTCGCGCACTGCCCCAAGCTAGGGGTCCTCTCCCTCGTCATGTCTTACAACGACCCGTCGCGTCTCCGTCTTGCCTCGCATAGTCTCAAGATCGCGGTGGACTGGATGTCGTCCTTCGACGAGGTCGTCGTGGAAGACGCCCCAAGCCTCGAGCGGCTGTTCTTCGAGAGCATGATCAAGAGGACGCCCGTCAAGATTGTTCGCGCACCAAGGCTGGAGGTGCTCGGGTTCCTCGACCTCGATCTCCACATGCTTGAGATCGGTGGCACTGTCATCAAGGCTGGGATGAATGTGAGTGCTAGCAACATGGTGCCAAGCTTGAAGATACTGGCTGTGAAGGTTCGGTTTACCTGCAACAGGGAGGCCAAGATGCTTCCGACTTTGCTCAAATGCTTCCCTTGCCTGGAGACACTTCACATCAAGTCTGTTCCATCCAATTCACCGGACAACGAACATGACTTGAGGTTCTGGGAGCACCGGGGTCCTTGCAAGTGCCTCGAGTCTCATCTGGAGACTGTCATCGTCCATGGGTCCCTGTCGCAGGATCATGAGATTGGGTTTATCCGGTACATCATGAGAGAGGGCAAGGCACTCAAGACCCTGGGCTTTATTTGCAGCGATGAGAAAGCAAGAGGCTTCAGAGAGACAGCAGAAGGTGGAAGCGGTGAAGTTGCCCTCCGTATGGTTGCGCCACGCTGGAGCTTCCAAGCTGCCATTGATTCATCACTGGACGACCCCTTCTGTGCTGTGTGGGCTCAGGCATAAGGATGCTGGTGCTGGTGTGTCATTATCATTTATCAGATGTTTACATATGGAGTTTGCAGTGCTTAGGGTATGGTGGTCACATTCCTGGTTCTTGAGGGGTTTTGTTCTGAATTTGGCATGGCGATAAACTTGCACATGAAGGTCTGTAAGCCAGTTTAACTGTTAGAATCTGATTTTGGGTTGTTACTTTTGAAGAGGAATTAGGAATTAGCATGCTGTTTGGCACCGCTATTTCCGTCTGGTAAAGTACTTGGATGTGCGAAATCAGTCTGGAACTTCTACCAGTCATTCAGTCTGTTAAGTTTCTAACTGCATCTATTTGTCTGCGGGCAAGTTGTGGCTCATTCTTGTCTGTTGAGTACTCAGATGCGCGTGTCAAAAAAAAAGTACTCAGATGCGCGTAGTATGTCTGAAATCTTACATGTATTGTTAAGCTCCTAGTACGCTCTGAAGACACCACGCTCAGCATTTTGTCTGCCTGCGATTTTGCATACTCAAATTATGCGTAAAATCACTCCATAAAACTTCTGAAACTTGTAAACGTAATCAGTCTGAGCTCTGAGTTGCATTGCATCTGTACATAATACGTACCTGGAGTCTGACTTTTCATATTCCTTTCTGACGGAAACGAAGTGTCTGACTTTTCATACTCCGTATTCCTTTCTGACGGAAACGAAACTACGATAGTGTAATACTGACGTCGGCAAAAAAAAATCATCAACCGATCATGGTAACTGAAGACACCACGCTCTGCAATCAGAAAAAAATATGACTGCAGATTTGCAGAATATGATGTGACCAACATTTCCAGCGGAGCACCAATTCTAGTCGATTGCACAACAAAATTTCTTACACTCGGAACTGCTGCTAGATGTATTCATGTAACTTTGTAATTAAAATGGATGCATCGGTTACAAGACTAGCTGCTCGTTGCATTAAATCATCAGCCTAAGTAATAGTAATACGAGCAAATCGGCCGATAAATCAATCAAACGCAAGCCCAAAAGCAAGAGGTTCGTTTGCCTCTGCTGTCAGCTATGGAGCTGATCTGCACCACCACCACCACCTACTAAATATGTTGTTGATTTCTCCCTAAAACAAAACAAAGAGCACTATAATTTACAGGATTTTAAAGGCAATACAGTGGTGGAGGTCTTCCCCTCTGCAGTGAGTTTTTTTTTACCTACATGGTTTTTTGCGGCTCTAGCAACTCGCAGAAAAACTACACCTGACTACCAGGTGACCAAAAGCAGCCCATAATTACATTATTGTGTCGATAGGCCTCAGATCTGTTGGTAAATGATCATAGCTGCCTGAATCAGAACGCGCCTGGAACACGGGTCGCTCACCAACCCCCTGTGCCAAGTTTTCCATGTTTGGTGTCAACATGATGTAGTTTGGATCAGCTCTTTGGTAACTGCATTTCATTGACATTCATGAGCAATGTGTTGTGAGTGCACAATGAAACAAACACAATCCCACTTCTGAAGATAAATACAGAACCTGGGTTGTCTGAGATCCTCCGTTCGAATGCCAAATCCAAATGACGTCGTACCCTTTGAATGATCATTCACAGCTGCAAAAAGAAAAGGGCGATGTTAATGCAGCCAGCGAATGAGAGTACTATTAAGTGAGCAATTCATAGTTTTCATCCACCCCACAATTAGAATTACTTTCATGTTCCATTTTGTTGTTTTACAATTAGAATTACAACAAAATGCTACAGTTTCATAACTTGAACAAAATCATAAGCAGCTGCCAATTACACTGTATGTGCTTACTCAGCCGTACAAACCCGACCAAAGAAACTAAAGAGAACCATTTGATGCAGCAGAAGCAGAATTCATGGATCTGGGGGTGTAGTGAATAAAAATAATGGATGCAAAGTCTTGAACAGCTTGCATACCTGTGACACTAAATGTAAAGGATGGTCTCCACCACGATTTGAGTGCCAGAACTATGGAAGACTTGGAAGGACCAAGCTTTCCCTGTAAATAAAGAGCAATGGACATCTCAGCGAATAAGTAATATGCCAATCTAAAGATAAAATTGTGAAAATACATTCCTGGCTTTTTTCCAACTACAATGGCTCTGAAACTCAAAAAAGAGAGTGAAGAGTTGGAATAGTGGGTGATAAGTAAAGCTGGTCTATGGAGTTAAATATAATGAAAAAAAGACAATCGTATATCGGCTGAGATTGATTCTATAATATTATTAATAAATAAATTTTAATTGATTATTTAGAGAACTTAGATTCTTAAGGTGAGGCATGCGCAAGGTGCAGTGCTAGGAGAAATGCATTGCACGTCCTCTTAAAACACTAGTCATGAAGGCCTAAATGGATGGATTACCGAACCTTCAATAGGAAATTCTTATTAGCTTGCCAGCTTGCAGCTAACTGAAACAAGGAATTGCCATTCTCAGTTGGTCTATCTTTATCAATCCTGAAAAAAAGTACAAAAATGGAGTTAACACATTGTATTTATGTAAACCAGGGTAACATTCCATTACTTGAGGCTTACCTTCCAGTAAACTCAAGTCCAAAATCAATGTAGTTTGTAAGTTCAACAACCTCCTTATCTTCTGAAGGATTTTTTACCTGGTGTACATAAGCAATGAATATATGATTAAAAATTTTCAAATTTCAAAACATAGATGTCATGACTTAGTACAAATGGGTTAATATTCGAAAAGTATCAACTGGTGCACACAACTAGGAAAAACAAGGAAGCAAATATACCCTCTAATAATGAGTTTAACAGGCTTTAAAAATCCCCTCTAATAATGAGCTTGACGGGACAAAGAATATCTTGGTGGCACAGATTATTTTTAACAGCGCAATTTTCATTGGAGCGGAATGCTAACCAGGTATTGCCATGATATCATCTGTTTTAGTTGAGAGGTGGAGTACAAAATTAATGTTCCATATCTTCAAGCTAAACTCTCTTGGTGTTATCCACTCAGCAGCTTGTGGGGATGATAGTTCACTAGTGGATGTGTGTTCCGACTTCCTACTAGTGCCTGTTGTCCAAGCTAGGCAAATATTGATGCTTGGCTGTGTTGGCAACAACAGGATACCAGGCAATCACCAGGAATGGTTTGAGTTTTCTATGAAATTTGTAACTTTCCTATAATATAAGACACATAGCTCTGCATAATCTCGATGACAGACATAAATTGGTTGAACTCATGACAATGATGTGGTATAAAATGCACAAGAGATATTTTTAGGCAAGTAATCATTTTTAGGTAACTCATGATTTTTTCATTAATAGAACAAATCGAACTCTGATGAATCAAGACTTGACGTTGTAGTTAGTTTTTTCCTATCATCAAGATACTCCACCTTTTCTCCCTGTATATCAAAAAGAGATCTCATTGTGAAGACAAAACGAGAGAGAATCCTTACCCCTCTTTGAACAACCATGTGTTGATAGAATGACATCGTCAGCTGCACGTAAAAAAAATGAGATTAATTTGATGGATTTATGCAACACAAGTTGGATATACAAAAATTATTTATCTAACACCATCAGCAACTAAATAATCTGTGCAAATTCTGTGCTTCCTGATATTTTGCTTATAAGTAACAGATGCTTCTTTAAACAAATATTTGGCTATTGCTCTCATCCCAAAATAAAGGAAAACATAACCATTGGAATTGTAATTTCATGACATAGTTCGATGTGACTAGTATAGAACTATATTATAATTCATATCTTAATTCAGTGCACCAGATATTATTCATTCCATCTGAGGCAATAATTTGTCCATAGACTTGTCAAAAGATCCAAGAAATTACAAATTACTCCCTTCATATTTTAAATATATGGTATTTTATGTTTTAAAACGGAGGGAGTAATAAACTGATGAAGCTTGTTAATTGAAAAATGAAAAGTACAAATAGAGCAAACCCGTGTACTTCTGGCAAGCTCTAGGGTAAAAGTGGATAAAGGGCTGAGTGGGCTAGTTGACCCGACACTATAACTGATTGCACAATTCCAGTTCTCCGGATCTGTGAATGGCATGGGATTTTTGTTTGCACCTGTTACAGAATAGATAGAACGGAGCATTAGAGCTAGTAGCAAAAGTTGCCCTCAGAAATTCCTTATAATTCAGAACAAATTGCAGGAGAAGACAGGCTAGTGCCAGGAAAAGCAAATATCCATTGTGCATATAACTGCAAAGATGATATTTCGAGAAAATAGCTTGGGAATCAAATAGAAATAGAAAATATTCAGAATTTATAAGCATTTTCCCTCTTCTCAGTTCACTATCACAAGAAATATCTCGCAGATCTTAATAAAGTATTGCCCGCAGGCTCCATTAGTTATTGTAATGGACTTTCTAAAGAATTTAATATGTTTTGATTTTTAATGTTGTAAAGTAACTAGTTGAGAGCTTCTTTCATGGAGCTATAACAGCAAAATCCTAATATTAGGTAGATATTCCACAGCACAGTAACGGCAAGGTTCATAGTGGTGAATAAGATCATGCATATGTGAAGTGTTTTAAGTCTCAGCCATCTACATGGGAAAACTTCAATACCTAAGTAGAAGAAAAAAATTGGGGGGAGGGGGGGGGCACTTTCAAGACGGCTAGCCAACTAGCGCCAGCTATTTACCGCTCTATTTCAATCCGAACCCAAAGCAAATATAACAAAATCCTCCACCTCCATGCTCTAACTTGGTTTGATATTCACATGGTTGACCTTCTAAATGTTCAACCTCTAGATTTCCCAGCACAGATTGGGAACTGTATTCTAGCCCAAAGTGGGGTGATGTTGCGTTGTAACCGGGCTTTTTCCTCTCTTAATACAAAGATACGCAGCTC
Organism: Echinochloa phyllopogon; assembly: GCA_033239725.1. Classification (NCBI taxonomy): domain Eukaryota; kingdom Viridiplantae; phylum Streptophyta; class Magnoliopsida; order Poales; family Poaceae; genus Echinochloa; species Echinochloa phyllopogon. Next base: position 14,275,513 of record BTCW01000003.1, on the reverse strand, counting down.
TCCTGCGTATTCGAGAAAAAAAAAAGATTGGGAACTGTGGATATTCACTGCAAGTTGTTCAATAAGTAATAAGTAAGATTCAGAGTTTTAGGTCAAATGGCTCCACATTCATTCTTGAGGAGCTTTTTGGTTATGATATAGGCTCCACCATTAATACTCAATTCAATAGAATGCTACACCATGGGGAATGAAATTAAGTCATAGCCAGTTCATTATATTCAATTTTTTATTCTACTCAAGCTTCAGCGTCTTACTGCTGGAGTTAACATAAAGGTCCACTCTCCCTACTATAAAAGGAACTCAGAAGAACGGTGTAGCATGAAGAATGCGAAGATAAGTTGCCTGCCTTAGTGCATATATCTTTTAATAAAAAAAGGAACTAAGGTATTCCGTGTCTAACAACCTCAAATTTAAAGAGAATAGAGAACACAGTTATTGTGACAATAAGTTAGCACTCACTAATTGGTTTGTATTGGACTCCTGCACTTAAATTCCCTTTTCTCCCAACCAGCCATGCTCCATACGGCACCTCACCAGATACTGCAGAAGTATTATCAGCATGTAGGGTAATGCAAAGCCATTAAATTGGCTTGGGACTACGAGGGTATATATGTGGTGACTGGTGAACGGTAAAAGAAATAGATGCATACAAGGAAATGGTACAAAAGATGCCCCAAGTGATAAATTCTCTGAACCATATCTTAAACCCATGACTCCACAATCTTCTGAATGCACCCTGCAAAAAAGATGAACATAATTCCCTCATTCCTGATATTCCTAAAATTAACAGAAAGCAACAAAAATTAATATCTTCTATCGGATTTGGAGAAAGAAATCCTTAACAAGCTATACATACAAAATCAATGAAAAGCTAGCAAACAGCTCCACATGATTTGCATGTGGAAACAAGATACGTGGGTTACCTGTTTCCCATTAGTAAAGGTAATGTTCCAAATGCGCCAATACCATACTCAGGATAGTACGCAGATGAACGCAGCTGCCACATACTGCATTAACAAGCCATTGGACAAAATAACATTGTCTATATGATCTCCATGATCGAGAATATACGTGCTGATAAATGATATAGTTCTAGCAAGAAAATGCATACGGATTTGAAGTTGACACAAGAAGGTCCACAAAGGTATGGGGGTCATTTGATTCCCTGAAAAAAGATTTCAGTGAAGCATTTTTGTGTTAAAGTATAACAGAAATTTCATACATGCATGGAATTTTGGTAAATATGGAATACACACTTTTGCCAGCGGAACAGAGCATCCCCATTTACTCTTCCACATTTTTTATCAGCTGGTGCAGATACCTAGAGAAATTAAGGTTAGCAGAAGTTGTTTTGTAGATTGAAACCCTTTTAAAGATAATAAATCAGATTGGAATGAATCCTCCTAGTTTTTTTCTAACGGGCACGAGAGTGTGCCTATTTTAGTATTAACTATATAATACAAAAGTACAGGAAATTCAGTGGGCCGTCATGTGATCGCAAAAGTTTCAAAGTATTTTCTAGCAAAAAGGTTATATGGACCCATGTGTATAATTTCAATGAACATACATGTAAACACCATAGGTTACAAGCAAGTCTATGTCATCACAACTGAAACAACAAGCACAGAAAGCAGAGAGAAAGTATCCCTTCCTACATGATGCTGGTTTTGCATACTGAGGGTGCCAGACTGCCAGTAGGCCTCTAGATGTTTCTACTTCTAACCATGCATGCTAATGACAACCAAAAAATAGAATGATGACAAATTGAAACAAAGGTACATGAAAATGGATAAGAGATGTTAACATAAACAGCAATAATAAGTTCCAAAAAAAGTTGGCAGGAACTGTGCAACTGAGAAAAGCTAAAGTGACAGAAACGCAGACAATAGCAAGGATACCGTAGCAATCAAATCAACATGCGGATCTTCCAGGGCCTTCAGCATGATCCTTGATGTCATATTCCCAGCTTGATCAAAGTAGTCCTCGAACAGGTTTTGCAGCGAGAGCTTTCCAAACATTACTTCATATGCCGGCACCGACATCCTGCGTAGTATTCACAAGTCGCAACCAACACCACTTCAGAAAAGCATGACGAAGGATCAAAGATCAGGATATTGTTGATATTGTAGAAATTTATGTCATCCTACAAGAAAGCAAATAGAAAAGGTAGAATCTCGTGACGCGTTGGGAAAAAACTAAATTTGCTCCTGTCGGGGATGTGCAATTGTACATTACCAGGACAAGCTACCAGATCAGAGAAGTACGGATGTATAGACATGTGCGTTGCTTGTACAATTTCTTAGCACACACAACTAATTACGGTGGTTTAAACTTTAAAGTCGCTAATTAGGGCGGGAAAAAATCTGAAACCCACTTCCTCGTTACGGAAGCGCATTAGTACATTGTAGCGGGTGGAGTGTAGGGAAGAGGAGGGCGTAGCGCCATCGACCTGGTGCGCGCGGCGATGGGAGGGTAGTCGAAGAGCGGCGGTACCAGCACCATACGCTCCTTCGGCGGCGGCGGCGCTACCAGCGTCTCCCGCAACTTCGACAGCGGCGGCGGCTCCTTCCGCGGCTGTGCAGCAGCTCTTCCCATCTCGACCTCGGCTTACCGACGCGGCGACCTCTTCCCTGGCGTGCGAGGTTGTGTTCTGAAATTTCCGATGAGGATTGTTCGTGGGGAGCCGGGACTGGGAGGGTTTAACGCTGGTTCGTTCTACTTGGGGGAGGGTTCAAGGTTACCCGAGACAGTAATTGAAGCTAATCCGAGGGGTCCCTTGTGAAAAGCTGGGGTCTCCGTGGCCTCGAAGCTTTATTGCGTTGCGAGTTGGCTTGCGACCCATTTTCGACTGGGCCTCAATGCCTTTGGGCTAAACCGGCCCAGGCCTGAACGACTGTCCGCTCGTGAAGCCCATATGTCAGTGGGCCAGTGGCAGTTCGTCTTCCTCCCGTCCTCCTGCTTCTGCTTCCCGATCTTTATCCCCACTTGCCGCTGTTGCTGCCCGAGAGTTGGGCAGCTGGAGTCTGGGGGAGGTCGCCGACGCCATCGATGGCAGATTTGTCTACGTTTCCGGATGGAGAGGTAGCCGAAGAAGCGAATCGGCAGGATCCAGGTTCGATTTGGAAAGGGTTTCTTCTGTTAATTGCTAGTGATGCAATCGTTAGGGTTCGAGTGCCTGTTACAAGATTCAGTAATTTCTAGTAGCGAATACTCACCTGATCCACCTTCGTCCATTTATACTGCTTGCTGATAGGCTGATAGCTACTGCACATCCAAGAGATGGGTTCACTTCAAACTCTGATGCGATGTGTAGTTGTGTACCCTTTAAAAACACTAGAATAATAGAATTCCAACATCGTTCTCTTCAGTTAGGCTACCGATGAGGCCCTCAGTTTACCAAATCAACTAAACTGTCCGGTGGCTGAGTACTGGTTGTGCGAATCAACACCGTGCCTTTGTCAATTTTGAGATCAACTTTTGTATGGTCATAGTGAAACCCAAGTCCATATGCTTTAGAAGAAACAACTAGTAATGTAGTAACCTATACAGATACACCACAAGAGTCTCAACAATGGAGCATAAGCTTGCGCAATCATCCACTATGTTTTCTACCTGTTTATAGATTGTATGCCTGTTTTGTACAGAAGTCAAACTGGTTGTTGAATAACTTGAATTGCATACAGGCCAAGGAAGCTCTGAAGGTAGTCATGCTACTATTTTGCAAGACACAAGGGAGCAGGAAATAAGAAAAGGAAAGGCGACTCTTGGATCCACTGAACTGATGAGGGAGGATCTGGTTCAGAGTGCTGTTAGTTTTCTGAAACATCCAAAAGTAGTAACCTCTTCGGATGGACAGAGGCGATATTTCCTTGAAAATAAAGGACTCACTGTAGATGAAATAGATGAAGCATTTCGACGTTTACAGGTAATAAGGAGTGTTTGCTCACTTTCTACAGACTCTGATTTTCTTCCCTGATTATTCTGACTTCTTTTATTTTATAATTCTTTTTTGTCGGAATTAAAGAGCCCATCTTCGAATTCTTTGGCATCAAATACTTGCACATCTCAAGGTATGGAAAGAGACTTCATCTGTTAATCATTTTTTTGATGACCTTTAAGCGTAATTTTGGTTTGATATCTTTGTGGATCATATCATGATGGTTTATTGTTTCTTTGTGTTTAGAATGGTGATTCCAAATCAGTTCAGCCCTAAATGGCTTGATCATGACACATCTAACTTCATTATGTTATATTTTGCCCGCATTTTGCCAGGGGTATCTGATCATTCATGCGGGATTACTCAGGTCAGCACAAAGTACACATAATAGGTCAGGCATGACTGGTATCTATGCTGCAAATTTTAAACTAACTTCAATTGCCTTTTCTTCACTGCTGCAGGAAACTAAAGTTGGCACAAAGTGTATGGATGGTTCAGGTTTGCCAATGCAGCTCTTCTAAGTCTCGACTATCTTTCTGGACTCCTTATTTCTAACATTGCTTCTTTCTTCTATAGAGAGGCTTGAACCTGAAACAGAACCTGTGGCTGCTGTGGTGCCTCGTCATCCAAAATCATATATGGAGGTCAGCTACCTATCTAACACAGGAATAAAATGGCTGCAAGTTTAATCCTTACTCCACTGCAGACTACTTCATACATGATATCTGAAGATATCTGTGAAGTGTTCATTTCATAGATAGCTTCAATGCAGTTAAATTGAACTTTAAGAACGTAGAATTGTTCTTAACTGCTCGGTTCTATTTAGCATGATGTTGGTCCTCAGAGATTAGCTCACCTGAAACTGGACTTCGATATTGGTGATAGATTGATAGATTAAAAAATGAATAATCTTGTGCTTAGTTTCATTGATAAGTATGGAAGATAAAAACAGCTAGTTGCAACCTCACGGTTCTTTGAACATGCATCAATGATGGGTTTCTCCTCCTCCTAGTGATGCACCATATGCTAGGACTTAGGACATGGGATGGTGGTGAATTCACTCAATATGTGCTGATATTCAAACATGTTTATTTTGGTTAGCTATCTCGTCGTGAGAGTTATACTATCCACTTCATTTATTATGTGGTGCCCTTCTTAAGCAAGTAGGAGTATATTAAACATCAAATTTTAGTCTGAAATTTTAGTATATGTGGTTTCAGATTCCAAAAATGAGAAGTTTTGGTATATATGATTCCAAGCTTATTTTAAACCAGAATTTAGCTTTTGAATGCTGCAATGTATTTGTATTGGCAGATCATGGAAATGATACAAAGGGGTGAACGGCCAGATGATATCCAGGCATGTCTGAATTTCTAGTTGTCTTCCATTAAAGTTGCTACAAGAGAAATCTGTAATTTCCTTCTTTTATGAGTATTATGACCTATTTTGTCTGTTGTGCTACAGGATATTAATGATGACCCTCCAAACCCTGATCAACCAATTTCGGAACCCCGTATGGCACCAAAACCCAAGGTTTGCTCTCAGAAACTTACTGCCTAACCAAAACATATATTTGTTCTTGCATAGTCCATCATTCATGATTTCTGGAAGAGTAACATATCTGTGTTGCATAAGTTAGATTAGTTTGTGATATCAGTGAGACTTGTTTAGCAGTGGCTGGCTCACATTTAGTTTCCTGTTAAAACAGCCATGGGAAAAGCAAGGTCAAGACAGTTCGGCCTGGGATTTGAAATCACCATCAGTTGACTCCAGCGAATTGGGATCAGAAGTTCAACACGGTAGCACCAACAAGGCTACAGAGTTGGCCGGCGGCTCCAACCAAGGGGACTCGCACTCGATGCTGCAAGCAGAAGTAGCTGCCGGCTCTGAATCTCCCACAGATGATGCTGACTCTTCGAAGTAGAGTAAAAAATTGCACAGTGATGTAAAGAAACAGATAGGAAAAATAAGGTTCTCTGGGCATACAGCTGGCTAAAGATGCTTCGGATCCCAGTACCACATTACTCTTCTGAATTTTGAGATCATCTTCAATTCTCAGGAGCTATTGAGTTGAAACTTCTCCCGCTTTGTTGCTTGTGGACAGTTTGTCGACACAATCTGTACTTGACTGTCGTTCAAATGCACATTAGTGTATTAATAATACATGAAAAAGGCAACACTCGTTCTCGAAAATGCTGTGATCTGCGGATTGTCGCCTGAAATTAAACGTTCTGAAGGCCAAGCCTGAAACAACAATCCAACACCTCATACGTGTCTGTATGGTCGCAAGTCTTCCTGCAACGTTTGCTTGGGCAGATGAACTCCTACGTACAGATTCTCTATCTCCAGTGTGAACCCAGCCGGATGTGAAGTCCCTCCAGACGTGTGTAAATGCATCGAGCTTTCTGGCATCGAATATGATCGGTGCGTGTCGTTGGCAGCGCACAGTAGCTTCACTTTGTTTCGGCAGGCCGCAGGCGTGTGGGAGAGTGGTGATGGGTGCTGATTCTGTGAAGAGAGAAATCTATGGCTCGAGTCCCTGTCACCCTTTCTTGAGTTTCCAACGCCAACCACCTCGAGCAATAACCAACCTAACCTCACAACCTATACGCCATACAAGAGAGACAATCCAGAGTCCAGACCAAAGCTGCGGCAGGCCTAACCGGTCCAAAACACGACCGCCCTTTTTTTTCCCTTGCTCGGCTTTGTTTGCCAGATTCACGACATGTTTGGAGCCTTTTCGGTTTGGCTTTGACTTGACTAATTGCTCAGAGTTTCAGACTCCAGCCAGGGTTGCGTTGCGTACTTGCGTTTGACTGGCATCACGCTCGCGTCAACAAAGAAGTTTCTTATTAGCGGCCGTGGCACGTCAAGAATGCCATTTTATGGTTGCAGCCTTGCAGGTTGCGCAATGATTTCAGATGTTCTGGCCGGTGTTACTGGCATGCATCAGTGGATCATGGACGGCAAATTGCGGAAACGGCTGCCTGGTTAGGTGCAATGATCAGGAGCTAACGGCATTACGGAATTCCAGTCAAGAACGAGAGGGGTGGAGATGACCAACACCTGAGCACGCTCGCCAAGATCGCAGCGCGTCAAAACGCTAGCCTAACGTTAGGTATTAGGCAGCTTTAAACTGACATGACTTGACAATCTGAAACCCCTGGCACCTGTATCTCTGAACGGCAGCCCGTGCATGCTACTAATCTAGCTAGTTTTCGCCATTAAACCGCAACAAGGATTGGGCATTTGGGCTTGCATTGTTTCTTTTTTTCCCGCGTTATCTACCTGTCGTATATCTGCAGTTGTAGCTGATGCCGATGGCGCTGGCGTGGGCAACCTGACGAGCCAAAACCACGGATCAAGCTGATGGATGGCTACTCATAAGCAAACGGTGCCGTCCAGAGCGGACGGTGCCTCTCTTTCTCTCGCCGGCGCCGGATTCCCGTGGCAATTGTGGAGGCTGCTCGGCCAAGTGCTCGGGCACGCGCGGCGCGTCTCCTTTACATCCTTGAATAGGAGCCTGACACGGACTGCGACGCCGCTTCATTGCATTTGAATTGTGAAAAGAACAGCGCACGCAGCTTGCTTCCAAGGGGAATATAACGCGAGATGCAAATCTAAGCGGAAATGGTTGAAGGCCTGAGTCCTGTCCGGCCCGGTCGTCGAATGGACATGTTCCAGAAGCAAGATATGCATGCGCAGCTTCCAGCTGGTGTTGGCTAGATGAAGACGATGACCTGAAAGCAACTTCGCTGATTCACAGCGTCAAAAATCTACGGGGAAACCAGAGAAATTAAAGTCACGGATTCACGGGCTGTACCATGGCTGTACAGCGTACCGTACTGTGCAAAAGTGACCGGGAGCTTGAGGGCTACCGGTTATTTTCTGCAACCTTTTATTGTTGTTTTGTTTTGTTTTCTGACACTACTTTAACCAGTGGTGCCGAGATAGCTAGGGATCATGAGCGCCATAATAGCAGACAAGATTGACGCGAAAGCTACACATCGAAGCACGGAAGCTTCAGATCGCCCAACCCGAAACGAAGAGCGAATCATGCCTCTCGGCGGCTCATCATGCTGTCCAGCTAGTGTGCCAGCGTTGATCGGTGGTGCAGGTTCATCCATTAGCGCACGATGCACGAACCCAATGCGCAAATCGAGCCCTGGGCTGAAAATACCGCAGCTGATGCTTCGCGTGCGTCGTGCGTGCGCATGCACCGCGCGCCCGAGCTGGCCGGCGGGCCACCTCCACCGGGCATCGCCGTCGCCGTCGCCGTCGCCGTGGCGGCGCACGCACGGCACCTGGTCGGCCCGGCCAAGGCGGCTCGGCTCGCCGCCGTCCGTCGCACACGTCGCGCTTGGTTTTTTCGCAAAGCGGCACGGCTTCTTTCCGTAAAGCAGGGGAGGGTCACGTTGGTCGCCGAGTACGTATGGCTGCTGGCCTGGTTGATCAGTGGTCTCGTGGCTGAGAGCTAGCTCAGGTGGGGTGCACGCGATCAAAGGCAGCTGATTGCACGAGATCGACTGTTGGATCAGCTGAATAATGCAAATCAAATTAAACACGAAGCTGACGGCAGATTAATGGCGATTAATTGAGGTGTTCATCAGGCCACCCGTAGGCGTTCACACTTGGTCGGCTGCTTCACACTGTTCACATCTCGCAGCTGCTGCTGCAATCAATTCCTAACCCCATCACCAACAAATAAACTACCCGCTAATCACACATGGCAGAATTTCGACCGAGATGGCTCCAACAAGCCCCAAACTCATTCTTCGATTATCAAATCGGGATGGCTGAATGAGTTTGTCCGTATACGAGAAGTCAGAACGGATGCTGGTGGCTCCGGCTGATGCCGTTCACGTTGGCGAAGAAGCCAACGAGCTCCTCCCGGTACGGCAGGAACGTGCGACGCGGCGTGCCACCGGGAACGGCGCCGGCGCCCTTGGCGAGGTACGCTATCCGGTGGGCGGCGGTCACCGTGTCGAACACCGTGGCGGGGGGAGGCTGCTTCGTGCCGCTGGCCGCCGGCGTCGTCGGCTTGGGCTTCGCGGGGCTGTCCTTGTTGGGCGCCGCCTCGTGCGACGGCGTGGCGAAGAAGAGGAACTTCTCCCTGGCGTCGCTGTGGCTGCGGCCGACGACGAGGTCGCTGATGCGGCGCCACCGCGCCATGGACCCCGTGGAGCCGCTCTTCCTGGGCGGGCGCGGGGAGGACGACGCCGATGCGGAGGAGCCGGAGCCCGGCCGCCACACGCAGTAGCTCTCCGGCGCCGCGCCCTCCAGGCCGTGGTCCCTGTCGTCGTTGTCGGTCGCTGCGGACGACGACGCCGACGCCGTGGAGCTGGTCGACGAGTTGCGCGCGCGCGTCTCCTCTAGGAAGAGCCGCCCCAGCTGGCCCCTCACCCGCGGCGCCACCGCCGGAGCGGGCCGCGCGGTGCCGTCGTGGATGCCAGCCGCATGGACGACGCAGCCGCCGGCGACGCGCCCGAACACCGGGTAGAAGGCCCTGATCCGGCCGTCCGCGAACAGCTCGTCGGCCGGCGCGGCGGCGCCCGCGGAGGAGTCCCTGCTGACGGACGGGAACTCGAACTCGAACTCCCCATCGTCGGACGACTCCTCGCCGGAGGAAACAAGTGCGGGAGCGTCGTCGTCGTCACGGGGCGCCGGCGCGGCGATGGCGGTGGGTCCTTGGAGGCCTCTCGGGTTGAGGATCCTCTCTTCCATGGCTGGCTGCGACCTTTTCCGACGACGATGCTTTTTGTGTGGCGCGGGGAGAACCAGGGGAGGGGAACGACGACTGAGGAAGTGAGGAGGGAGACGGCGGGGGATAAGAAAGAGGCCGGCGTTTATAAAGGAGGCGCGGGTGGGGGAACGTTTGAATGGTGGGGATGGCACGGTGGGCCAGGTCTTCCAGAAGGTCTAGTCTACGGGTAGTAGTCTCCGTTTTGTCCTCGAAAGCGCAGGCGGAGGAGTGAGATGAGAATGTGTGCTGACTGCTGAATGCTGATTCTGTGAAGACTGAAGAAAGCAGTTTACTGTGGCTCCCTGTCACCTTTTGTCGAGTTTCCACTTTCCAACGCCAACCACCTCGACTCCTCGAGCAAGAGAGACAATCGAGCTAAAGCTGCGGCACTACGGCCGGCAGGCCTAACCGTGCTTGTGCTTGCTTGCGCGATGCAAATCTAAGCGGAAATGGTTGTAAAGGCCAGTCCGGCCCGGTCGTTGCTTGGACATCCGCGTGCCTGCCCCCACCGCGAGAGCGAGACCAGCGAGCGCGTGATTCGCTTGGACTCCAAGTCTCGTCTCCGGCGCCTTTCTGTTGGAAACGAAGACCGGCGGTGGCTCTACCATGGTTTTGTCAATGGAAAAAGTGTGTCGCTCGCGGCGTACTCTACTGGGGACACTGGGACAGGGACATATGCCTGCTCTACGCCTCTACGGCTCTACCTCTACTACCAGTGTGTTTACGAGGACTCTCTCGATCTGCTGCTCGGCGGCCTCGTGCGGTCGCCGTCGCCGTCTCCTGATCTCGTGCCTTCATCATCATCCCAAAATCTGACGGTATCCTGCCATTTTAATGCGTTCCCACGTCAACTGCGATCACCTGGCTTGTGCGCGGTGCGCGCGATCGAAGCAAAGGACAGACAGCGTTTGCGTTTACACTAGCTAGGCAAGCCGGCGGAGGCTGGGAGCAGCTCGCGGACGGCGCAACCAGCAGGTGTATCCGCGCGCCGTTTCGGGATATTCCGCCGGTTTACGTGTGGTGTGGCACTGGTGTACGTAGTACTAGTAGCTTGTGTGTCTCAACCTCGCCGATTAACTCCGTTCACACCACTGTGGCGCTGTTGCATGGTTGGTCGGAAGTTAGCCGTGCAGCTATACGGTGCACCGCCGTCCCGTGGTGCGTGGTCATTGGTCAAGTCACACAACTGGACGGAGCGACGGACAATGGAGCTCCGTGCCTGTGCGTGTCGGCGGCATGCTGTCCTCCGTGCGGCTGGGCCAGGTCAGCTAGCGGCTGGCTGCTGTCTTGGGTGGTACTTGGTCTGACAAATTCAGGCCATTTGCAAGTTTAAGCCCGCGGGGGGTGCTGACTCTGCTGTGTGTCTCGCGCGACCTTTCTGCATCCAGGGCCCATATCCATTTTTACGTAGACGGATGCCCATACCTAAGCCCATTTAACATAATCTCACAAAGAAAATTGTTTGATTTCCTGATGAACGGATGCAGAAAGAAAAAAAAAAGTCAGACCAGCGCCCGGACGTCCGACCCCAACCAAAAAATCGGACGGCGACGTGGCACAACCACAGCCAAGTATTTGTCCCCCGACGGTACTATAGCACAGAAAAAATCTCGCCGCAACATGGGGTATGATGTTGCATGCAACATGTATAAAATTTGCAACATCCAAGAATAGAATATGCAACATCAAACAATAATATCTGCAACATAAATAACCATCGTTTGCAACACTAGAAACACGCGCTCACAACTCTCAGCCACGCAGGACAGCAGTAAAAAAATACCAATGGAAATGCAACATGGTTTGATGTACACAACGACACGAATCTTTTGAGTCTAGTTAGATTATGGTAGGACAACGATTACCATAAACAAACAAAAAATACTACAATGCTACAGTGTTCGATATGTTTTTTCAATCACCTTTTCGCGGGCACGGGCACGGGCACGCCCATGCTCATTATCTCCGTTCAGGCCACTGTTGCATGGCAGGTCGGATGTTACCCCGGCATTGCTCTGCTGTGCCGGTGTGCGGAAATGCGCCGCTGCGTGTCGGCGCGCCTCTCGGCAGCATGCGGCCCGTTTCTTAGTTTGGGGAAGATGCGGGATTTAAGCCCATTGGAGACGCTCTTCTCTGAATCACCAAAGATTTCTACTCTTAGGTGGGCTTTCATCACCAAAGCCTGGGTGAACAGAGCGGGCTTCTTCTTCTTCTTGTTTGGGTCACACCGGCATGGACCCCCGGGCCATGATTCTTCTCCATTCTCAGTTCTCAGTCTCACGTCTGAATTTTGGTAGACGGAACGGAACTCTGAATATCTACGACTGAAGACCCAGAAGAATTCAAACTCAAGTATGACTGGATCAAGGAGTTGCATGTCAACATCTCAAACAAAACTGTGTGCTTTCATGTCAGAAACAGAAAGTATCTGTCAGAAACAAACTGTAGGCAGGGTGAGTGGATGACTGGGGTCCTGTCGTCGGACGTCGGGTAGCAAGCATCAAGCATTGCCCTGGACCCCCCGCGCACTGAGCTTCAGTATCCCCGGTTAGTTTCTGCTTCCGTTGGCCGTTCGTTTTGCATTCTTCTCACAGTGTTCCGTGATAGAGGCGGCTGCTCTGCTTGGTCGTCGTCCTGTATCACAATCACGAGTCATATCGTGTCCATTTTCCTACCAGGCATGAACGCATGTATATGCTTGTGCCTGCTGCGTGGTTTCTTTCGCTGGTTCCTTTTCTCAGGTTCAAACGTTGCTTACAGATTTTAATTGCCGTGTTACTGCACCGCCTTTTTCTTAGACATCAGGATGCAAGCGGGTCTTCTTTGGTTGACCCAAACACCGACCCATACTACCCAAATATTTATTAATTGATTTTGGGTCGACCCAAACGAATTGAACTCATGTAACTAGTGGCACCGGTTAATCCAATGGGTTTGAATACATGGTCTTACAACTAGTGACATCTCCAACAAATTTCAGTCAAATTCGCTATAGTGTGAACGCGAGGTTTAAGTTCTAGGGTCCGGCTTTTGACGCAGGGCCCGCATGTGGATCTCATTACATGATTTTGCACAAAATAGCCGGCCGTTGTTGAGAGTCATTTGCAACAAATTTCTGTCAAATTCGCTAAAATTTTATAGTGTGAACGCGACGTTTAAGTTTTAGGGTCCGGCTTTTGACGTGGGGCCCACATTTAGATTTCATCACATAATTTTGGAAAAAGTAGCCGACCAGCGAGGTTTAAGTTTTAGGGTCCGGCTTTTGACGTGGGGCCCACATGTAGATTTCATCACATAATTTTGCACAAAGTAGCCGGCCGTTGTTTTGAGTCATTTGCAAAAAATTCAGCTAAATTCACTAAAATTTTATAGTGTGAACGCGAGGTTTAAATTTTAGGGTCCGGCTTTTGACGTGTGGCCCACATGTGGATCTCATCACATGATTTTACACAAAGTAGCCGACCGTTGTTTTGAGTCATTTGCAAAAAATTTCAGCTAAATTCGCTAAAATTTTATAGTGTGAACGCGAGGTTTAAGTTTTAGGGTCTAGCTTTTGACGTGTGGCCCACATGTAGATTTCATCACATAATTTTGCACAAAGTAGCCGACCGTTGTTTTGAGTCATTTGCAAAAAATTCAGCTAAATTCGCTAAAATTTTATAGTGTGAACGCGAGGTTTAAATTTTAGGGTCCGACTTTTGACATGGGGCCCACATGTGGATCTCATCACATGATTTTACACAAAGTAACCGACCGTTGTTTTGAGTCATTTGCAAAAAAAATTCAGCTAAATTGGCTAAAATTGCCGTGTTACTGCACCGCCTTTTTCTTAGACATAAGAATGCAAGTGGGTCGTCTTTGGTTGACCCAAACACCGACCCATACTACCCAAATATTTATTAATTGATTTTGGGTCGACCCAAACGAATTGAACTCATGTAACTAGTGGCACCGGTTAATCCAATGGGTTTGAATACATGGTCTTACAACTAGTGACATCTCCAACAAATTTCAGTCAAATTCGCTATAGTGTGAACGCGAGGTTTAAGTTCTAGGGTCCGGCTTTTGACGCAGGGCCCGCATGTGGATCTCATTACATGATTTTGCACAAAATAGCCGGCCGTTGTTGAGAGTCATTTGCAACAAATTTCTGTCAAATTCGCTAAAATTTTATAGTGTGAACGCGACGTTTAAGTTTTAGGGTCCGGCTTTTGACGTGGGGCCCACATTTAGATTTCATCACATAATTTTGGAAAAAGTAGCCGACCAGCGAGGTTTAAGTTTTAGGGTCCGGCTTTTGACGTGGGGCTCACATGTAGATTTCATCACATAATTTTGCACAAAGTAGCCGGCCGTTGTTTTGAGTCATTTGCAAAAAATTCAGCTAAATTCGCTAAAATTTTATAGTGTGAACGCGAGGTTTAAATTTTAGGGTCCGGCTTTTGACGTATGGCCCACATGTGGATCTCATCACATGATTTTACACAAAGTAGCCGACCGTTGTTTTGAGTCATTTGCAAAAAATTTCAGCTAAATTCGCTAAAATTTTATAGTGTGAACGCGAGGTTTAAGTTTTAGGGTCTAGCTTTTGACGTGTGGCCCACATGTAGATTTCATCACATAATTTTGCACAAAGTAGCCGACCGTTGTTTTGAGTCATTTGCAAAAAATTCAGCTAAATTCGCTAAAATTTTATAGTGTGAACGCGAGGTTTAAATTTTAGGGTCCGACTTTTGACATGGGGCCCACATGTGGATCTCATCACATGATTTTACACAAAGTAACCGACCGTTGTTTTGAGTCATTTGCAAAAAAAATTCAGCTAAATTGGCTAAAATTGCCGTGTTACTGCACCGCCTTTTTCTTAGACATAAGAATGCAAGTGGGTCGTCTTTGGTTGACCCAAACACCGACCCATACTACCCAAATATTTATTAATTGATTTTGGGTCGACCCAAACGAATTGAACTCATGTAACTAGTGGCACCGGTTAATCCAATGGGTTTGAATACATGGTCTTACAACTAGTGACATCTCCAACAAATTTCAGTCAAATTCGCTATAGTGTGAACGCGAGGTTTAAGTTCTAGGGTCCGGCTTTTGACGCAGGGCCCGCATGTGGATCTCATTACATGATTTTGCACAAAATAGCCGGCCGTTGTTGAGAGTCATTTGCAACAAATTTCTGTCAAATTCGCTAAAATTTTATAGTGTGAACGCGACGTTTAAGTTTTAGGGTCCGGCTTTTGACGTGGGGCCCACATTTAGATTTCATCACATAATTTTGGAAAAAGTAGCCGACCAGCGAGGTTTAAGTTTTAGGGTCCGGCTTTTGACGTGGGGCCCACATGTAGATTTCATCACATAATTTTGCACAAAGTAGCCGGCCGTTGTTTTGAGTCATTTGCAAAAAATTCAGCTAAATTCGCTAAAATTTTATAGTGTGAACGCGACGTTTAAGTTTTAGGGTCCGGCTTTTGACGTGGGGCCCACATTTAGATTTCATCACATAATTTTGGAAAAAGTAGCCGACCGGCGAGGTTTAAGTTTTAGGGTCCGGCTTTTGACGTGGGGCCCACATGTAGATTTCATCACATAATTTTGCACAAAGTAGCCGGCCGTTGGTTTGAGTCATTTGCAAAAAATTCAGCTAAATTCGCTAAAATTTTATAGTGTGAACGCGACGTTTAAGTTTTAGGGTCCGGCTTTTGACGTGTGGCCCACATGTAGATTTCATCACATAATTTTGCACAGAGTAGCCGACTGTTGTTTTGAGTCATTTGCAAAAAATTCAGCTAAATTCGCTAAAATTTTATAGTGTGAACGCGACGTTTAAGTTTTAGGGTCCGGCTTTTGACGTGTGGCCCACATGTAGATTTCATCACATAATTTTGCATAGAGTAGCCGGCTGTTGTTTTGAGTCATTTGCAAAAAAATTCAGCTAAATTCGCTAAAATTTTATAGTGTGAACGTGAGGTTTAAGTTTTAGGGTCCGGCTTTTGACGTGTGGCCCACATGTAGATTTCATCACATAATTTTGCACAGAGTAGTCGGCCGTTGTTTTGAGTCATTTGCAAAAAATTCAGCTAAATTCGCTAAAATTTTATAGTGTGAATGCGAGGTTTAAGTTTTAGGGTCGGCTTTTGACGTGGGGCCCACATGTAGATTTCATCACATAATTTTGCACAAAGTAGTCGGCCGTTGTTTTGAGTCATTTGCAAAAAATTCAGCTAAATTCACTAAAATTTTATAGTGTGAACGCGAGGTTTAAATTTTAGGGTCCGGCTTTTGACGTGTGGCCCACATGTGGATCTCATCACATGATTTTACACAAAGTAGCCGACCGTTGTTTTGAGTCATTTGCAAAAAATTTCAGCTAAATTCGCTAAAATTTTATAGTGTGAACGCGAGGTTTAAGTTTTAGGGGCGCCGCACAGAGCGGGAAGCTGGGATGATGATGCGTAGATGGGTTACCCGAATAACCTGGTATTGTTTAACACCAAAATTTTATGGGTCAATTTATTGGGTATTTACACTAGATTTTAATTTTTGGGTAGGTCGACCCATTGAAACTTGCATCCTGACTTAGACATGAGTGATGTTAACGTCCAAATCCAAGCACTGTCGTCAGAGAAATCCGTTTCTCTTAACCACGGCCCTCCGCCGCTGAGTGCTAAAAATACCTTCGGATAAAGCGGGTCCCGCCACTTTCCCACGGACAATTCAGAATACCGGGACACCCTGCCCCACCCGCGGCCGCCGTTGCGCACTTGCGCAGACAGGAACCGGCTGGAGCCGGCCTCCGATCGGCTAGTACCAGTAGCAAGCTGACTAGCCGAGCCGGAGGATGAGTACAGGCCAAGTCACGAGACCAAATGTTGGAGCCGCTCGGCTGCTAAGTGGCATTTGTAAACGGCACGCTGCTGATACAGGTCAATAGCTGCGACGCATGCGATTGGACTCTGCCTGGAGAATCCTTGGTTTCAAACTTGCGTCAAAAAGAATTGCGCGCAACCGCCCATGCCGCAAGCCAAATGCTCGCGGCGGCACACGTTGAAGCGCTCGGCGAAAAAAAAAATGCACATGTGTTCGGTTTCCTAACCACTCCGTCCCCTTTCGCCTTTTCAACTTGTTCAATAAATACTCCGTACGTATGAGCAAAGTAAAGATAAGGAAACATCTGGGAGGGCGCTAGAAAGAGGGACTCTTTGGCCTCTGTTTTTTGTTTCCAGCGTAGCTTCCTTCTGGAAGATCACGCTTCTAAATTCTAATACCTTGCCCTTCTCTTGTTCTCTCATCACTCTCACACCATTCGCATGAGAGTACGAGACTTTGAGGACAGGGACAAACGAGGCAGCTGGCGAAACGTGATGCTAGGTAAATGTTGTGGCTGGTTTGGTCACGACGTCACTGGATGAAAGGGAAACGTCTTCTCTTTTTAAAAAAGCTTTTTTTGAACGAATGGGACGTGATAGCGTGAGTGGCCGAGTGAGTGCTAATGGCAGTGCATGATTTCTCCCTTTCATCTTCGGATTATCCGGATCGGAGAGGCTGCAGGCCCAGCCAGACAAACGGCCCAACCGTTGTTGTTGGCGTTTCCTTCATTCCAAGCCAGCCACCACGGCGCGGGCGCGGGCGCAGCCCACGCCGCCGGTTCAGCCGAAGCCGGTGATGCGTGTCACGGCTCCCACGAGCCAAGTGTGGCAGCAACGGCAAGTCGGCAACCAGGCGCAGGCGGCCGCGGGTCACAAACAAAGCCGAGCAAACACTAGCAAAGGCACGCCTGCTTTATATATCCACGCGCGACCCTCCACCCACCGATCACACACACAATCCTGACTCCGAGAGCAGGCAGAGTACGCGACGCTCTTCCCCAAACCCACCACGCCACCACCACTCAACGGCACGGCGAGGCGGGGGCGCCAAGGCAAGGCCAGGAGGAGGAGGCGTTAGCGGCGGCGGAGGCGGGGGGACATGGGGGTGCTGCGGAGCACGCAGAGCTTGGAGGCCGAGGTGGAGGAGATGCGCGCCGCGCTGCTGCTCCACCTCCACGGCGCGGGCTTCGGCGCCCGGAGGTCGGGGGGCGGCGCGGCGAAGCGCGCGGCGCGGGACGAGGAGGGCGCCGGCGCGGAAGCGCGCACCGTGTGCGTCACCGGGGGCACGTCGTTCGTCGGGTTCGCCGTCGTTGACCGCCTGCTCCGCCACGGGTACAACGTCCGGCTCGCGCTCGAGACGCAAGGTTAGTCGGTCGTACTCGAGAAATTGGGGGCTTCGGCAATGGGAACCGGATTCATTTCACGGGGAGAGGTTTCAGAACTTGATTCTCAATTTCGCGAGTCACGTGTACGGAGTTGGTTGCCGCCCCCTGTTTTTGCGAATTCTTTTCACTATTTGGAAATTGGAAATATGAACGAACTGTTCCTTCTTTTCTGCAAATGCTGTCGTTTTGCTCTTTCTAATACAGATGGGGAAATTTCGCTATGGTTCCCTTCCCCGGCACGAGATGTTCGCTAATTCAGTTAAATTTCGTAATGTGCAAGTTTTAGTCAAGTACCAAATTACGGTAAGAAAAAGTAGGTTCAAGAGTAAAGGTTAGTTTAGGAATGTGCTCGTGTTTGACTTCTGTTTGTTCCGTTCCTAGGTTTATAAAAAAATACTATTATATTTGTTGTGGCTGGGCAACCCTTTGTCTGTGTTGTTCAACTCCTGTTTTCTGTCCGTATATGCTTCGATGTATGCTCGGTGCATTGCCTGGTGGGTTTGTGGAAAATCCCCAATTCGAGGTGTCTGTCAACAAGCTTGAAAAACTTTTCAGTGATCTTATTGGGATAAAATTTCTACTTGGTAAAGAGGGCTTGCACTTTGCACGAATGGTATGTAGTGCCTCCACGTTTTGTAATACAAAACCATGTTTTATTGACACAAGTTATTTAGCATATGCCCATTTTTGTTCCAATTAGGTCACCAGCAGTGATGTGTCCAAATGTTGACTTCTACATATGGTTTTCTACTACAATTATGCAGTTTTAGTTGAACGTTGCATCACAGTTGGTCCAAGCCATATGACCACATCACTTGTAGTAGTTGACAACTTGATGTTTCACCAATGAAGCTTTCCTGGACCATAGCCCTTACAATCAAACTGAACCCTGTCACTCTCTTTGGACGTCAAGAGTCTGCCTAGTCATGCAAAAGAGATGTTCCATATTTCTCTCCCACCATTTCATGGCTTTCCAGTGCACGCCATGTTTCTTTAGTTTTAGCATGACACCTTTTGATTTATTTTGTTTCGAGTGCTGTAGAACTATATATTAATCAACTTTGCCCAAGGCTGCATCAAGAACATCAGTAAATAATTTTCAACTATTCTAAGCTTGCATAAACTAAATTCTCTTCCTAATTTGCCTTGTGCCAGATAGAAACCTTTTATTTGGAACCATTGGGGGGGCATAGCCGCATAGGAATCACATTTCTGATAAGGTTGTCTTGTTCATCTATAGCGCACTGATTAGTTCACCTCATCTTACCACCTCGCTGAAAGGACCATTAAGGCAAATAATTTGATACTAATTGACAGCTGATGCATATGTCTTGTCCCTTAGAAGTTGGCACCTTGTTATTTCTAATAGCTTGCCAAATACGGTTGATGAAACCAATGGGACAAGAAAGGTTTTCGAAAGATGATTTTGTTCTGTTGTATCAATCTACATGATTTTTGTGTGGCATGCTGTTTACTAGAGCTGGACAAAAATCTCGTGGTCTGCTAGCTCACTTGACTCGTTAGTAGCTCGGCTCGGCTCAGCTCTCTAGAAATTGTTAGCAAGCTGAGCCAAGATTTTTTTTTCTTTATAAGGGGTTGGTGATTTTAAACTTCTCTCTAGTAATTTTGACTTCATTTAGTGTGACATGATCTCTTTTATTTTCTTTTGTTTTCCTCTGGTCTGTCCTTATCTAACGATTTTATAAAGACTACATGTTTTCTCTCCTTGAATAAAATATTGCATCAGCATACAAAAGAGAGAAAAAAGTGCACCAGAAATAAATTGTTCATAATTTTTTAGATATTTCATGCAAAATGATTTCACGATTTCTATGGTATTTTTGTTTTTGACCAAGGATTTCTATGGTATTTTAAAATGATTGTTTGGGATATGCTAATTGGAAAAGAAAACTGGTCACTAATTGTTTCTTCCCTGGGAACGTAATATTGGAACTTGATTACTTTATGTGTAGAGGCAGTTTTCACCTTTTTGGAACAGGGAAGTTGTGACCATAGCCTGCACAATTCTTATCCAAAATCTTAATCAGCAAAAATGTGACAAGGGGGAAAACTAGATTTACTGCATGCAATGCTTTATTGGATAATGACTCATTGTCAGTTCCTGAAAAATGGCCTCTTATACAGTAAGAGAAACTAACAACTGTCCATTTGTGGTTTCCAAACTCGATATGTTACTCTTACGTACAATGCATGTTGACATGAACTGGAACATTCCTATTACCAAAATGGTATTACTGAACTTGTTGTCAAATCAAAGTAGCTTTTAATGTGTCTATTACTTTGTTTTGCTAATGTAGAGGACCTTGACAAGCTGCGAGAGATGGAGATGTTTGGCGAGAATGGCAGGGACGGGGTTTGGACCGTGATGGCAAATGTGATGGACCCAGGGAGCTTGCATGAAGCTTTTGACGGTTGTGTTGGTGTCTTTCACACCTCATCACTTGTGGATCCAGGGGGCATATCCGGTTACACGGTGAGCTACTTGACCTGGATTGATGTTCATACTGTCAGTACTTGTGATTTATGTCCCTGAACGGAAACGTTTGACATAAAAATCATACTTGCAAAGTAGGCAAGATAAGTTTCTCTTTTTTTTTGTCTGTCTTAGAAAGGAGATGGTTTTTAACTTCTGATAGTGTTACGGTCCTGCTTCTCAACGTGTGTTAACCAGAAGCATTTGTATTATCCTTGTCAAGGTAAAATAGAGATGCACATTATGGAATATAAGATACCAACTTGATAAACACAAATTACAAGATTTGTTAGCATTAGTTCATAAAAAGCTGTAAATGTTAAGAAAAAGGCAAAGGCTTCTGTCATGAGGCATGACTAAAAATTCAGTCGGATGTCATGAAAGAGATTTGAAATTCAAACCTAATAGTTTACATGGCCACATAAATTGTGGTTACTGATTGGCTTGGAGCAACCTTGTTGAAACTTTGAAGACCAGGAAAAATAGTGTCCTGGTCGATATAAATGACCACCATGACACCATTCACTATGTCCAGCAAGGTTTGCAGTATGAACTATGACTAACGATGGCACGCTCCTCGCGAAAAAAAAGGAGTAACGATGGCACACATGCTTTAGAATGGTCCTGTGAAATGGCTTGACTGAGGACATCTGTATTCTGTGCAGTATTATTACTACAATCTATCTCTCCTAGTTTAGGTCTGAATGCGGGAGATTCCTAATTTTCTAATATAGGAACACTGACCACTAGTTTCACTATTATAGACATTGGTCGGCACGGTGTTCCTCTCCGATGGTGAATCCTACCATCAGCCATTGTTTTAGAACTCTCCTGAGACTACCATGGTTTGATTTAGAGTCGGCTTTGTGTATCTGGAGTGTTTGACCTCTTACAGGTGATTATCATCCTGATATCATCCTTTTTGTCTGAAGGATACCTACTACTACAGAGACAGTGGTGGTAGGTGAATGTTTAGCAACTCCAAATATGCACCTGCATGCTGGAAATGAGTTGAATATATTTGTTCAAATGTAACCTTTAAGTGTTGCGTTTGTTGTTATATTCTTGTGCAACTACCAAATCCACTCACATTGGTTCCGTGGAGACTTCATTACATCACGACTGATGTTGCCACTGCCACTCCTTACTTTAGTAGCCTTATGGGTGCAACTCTTTCTTTACACATGTCACACATCTCTGTATATTTATTTAAGATGGATCAGAATTAGAAATATACATTCCAAAATATCTTTCTGGCATGTGATTCCAGAGCCTCTAGGCTCAAGATGAAGTCTGCATACTCTGTACCTGTATATATGTATAACCTGCACATGAGTTGCTGCCATCTTTAACATTTGAACATAGACATGAAAGGCATCCAATTACTCTTTTGCTCGCAGTAGAAAGATCATCTTGTTGACAAATAGTATGAACATCTGAGCAAACCTCCCGACTTTTGAGTTGCAGTAGTTAACAGTGCCCTTGCCGAACAGCTTTTAAGTCAAGAATGGTTCGATCAAACCCATTAGTTAGGTGGTCTATTTCTTGTACTTTTTGTCATTCTGTACCAAATCAATTTTGCTTTTGTAGCTGCATTTTTCATTATGCCTCTTCGATCTTTTGTATAATTATTAGATAAAGATTTGCCTTTACATTACAGTAATCCTGTTGGTCTTGACTTCTCTGCACACGCAAACTTGCTACTAGGCACTAGTAAAAACAAATCGTATGTACAACTAGATAAGCACAAATGATTCTCCCCCATGATCAGTAGGCAGTGTTCTTGTTGGGCAGTCATAATCACACTTTCATGAACATGGACCATAATAGATCAATATGCCAAGGCCATCATTTGCAACTGGAATTATAAAACATTACTTCTATAGATGCAATGGGGCTATATGTCTAGTAGTTGAAGTGCACTTGCTAGAGATAGTAATAGTTTCATCAAGAAAAATATAACAGCGTGTGGTGGGGGACAATTCGAGTAACTCTGAGTCCTAACCTATTGATCACATCATACTACTATACCTACTACTTTTGGTGAGTCTAAAATACCCCATTTTAGACCTTTAGTGCATGGTGTTGCTGAAGTTAGGTGATGCAGATAGAGTAGGATCGGTCCTGAACACTCCCACAAGTCATACTATCACAATATTCCATTGTACCTGGTAGCACATTTCGCAATATTTGGAGCTGTAATTATGATGTCAAAATGTGTGGTTTTGCTTAACTTCTGGATGTCAATGTCAACAGAAACACATGGCACGTTTGGAAGCCAAAGCAGCAGAGCTGGTGGTTGAAGCATGTGTGAGGACACAGTCCGTGAGGAAGTGCGTTTTCACCTCGTCGCTGTTGGCATGTGTCTGGAGGCAAAATTACCCTCGTGACCGCAGGTTCCCAACCACCATTGACGAGAACTGTTGGAGCGATGAGAGCTTCTGTCACGACAACAAGGTAAGCAGAACGTAGCAAAACCACGACTATATTGATTATTGAAGAGCACACTGTTCTGATGGCTACATAATTTGAAGAAACAAATGTTAACAGTGGGGCCTAAACATTTGCAGCTGTGGTTCTCACTTGGCAAGACGATGGCGGAGAAGGCAGCATGGAGAGCGGCACGAGGAACAGACCTGAAGCTAATTACTATGTGCCCTGCACTTGTCACCGGGCCAGGATTCCGGAGGCGGAACCCCACTCCATCCATTGCCTACCTCAAAGGTGACTCTCCTACTACTATCGTGGCGTCGTCACTCGTCAGTCCAATGAACGGCCTTTTAGGCTTTTAGCAGCTGCAAGTCTGCAATTGCATACCCTTTTACCATTTCTTTTCAGATCATGAGCATCTCTTGATCATCATAGTAATTTGAGGTCACCACATTTATGTTATCTGCGCGCGTGTGTGTTCGCAGGAGCGCACGCTATGCTGGCTGAAGGCCTGCTGGCCACCGCGAATGTGGAGAGGGTGGCGGAGGCGCACGTCCGCGTGTACGAGGAGATGAACGGCACGGCCGGCGGGCGGTACATCTGCTACGACCACGTGGTCCGACGGCCCGAGGAGTTCGCCGAGCTGCAGCGGCAGCTGGGGCTCCACGCCCCCGCCAGCAGCGGCAGGGTTGCCGCGACCTCCGACGACCGGGCGGCGCGGTTCGAGCTCTGCAACCGGAAGCTGACGGCGCTGATGTCCGCGCGGCGGCGGTGCACTTACGACGACTACTTCCCCGTGCCGTACGAGTGAAATGATCGGGGTGAGTCGTGTGATGGTAGAGAAGAGGAGAGCTGATGCTGGTGTGACGCTGTACATAGTTTTGATGCATCAATAAAGCTTTGCTAGGTAGAATGTTGTACAGCCTGGCAATGACAACCAATTCCGTCAGCACAGCGAAGGCAGAGGATGGATCACAACGAACAACCGATTTGGCCGAATAGAACAGGACGATATGACACAGCAGCACAAAACAGCGAAACGAAAACGACACAATATGTCAATATATGATGCATCTCGAGAATGCAAGGTAAGCAATACCAACGCATCAGACATACGAAAGTCTGATATATTGTCCGTCTGCTTTTCCCTCTTTTTTTTTTTTGAGACTACTGGGAGCAGTGGAGTGTGCAGCAGCAGCAGCAGACCCAAGACCGGAGATGATTAAGAGCCTGCTTGGTTGGCTTCCAATATTTACCAAGCCAAAATCAAGGCATGCCTAAAAATTTTGGCCATCACTTGGTTCACTACCAAAAAGTTGGCATACTAATATTTGTAGCCAAAATCATGGACGTGTCCTAGAATCTTCTTGAAGCTCACAATAAAAAAATATTAATTGCCATATTTTAACATCAAACCAAATGACTACTTAGATTTCATGCCATAACTTTGGCATGCCCTCGTTTTGGCTGGCCAAAATTTTGGCTTGCCATGATTTTAGCTTGGCATAAATTGGTATCCAACCAAGCCGGCTCTAAGGTTCGGCACAGAAGGCCATATAAAAAAATAGTTGGGCTGTTTTTGATAGGATCCAGTGGACCGACATGGGCCGGAAAGAGGCAAGAGAGTAGCGGATTCCAGTGGCCAGAATTCTCGAAAGCAAGTCGCATCTTCCTCCGCGCCGCTACGCACGGCTAGGCATTTCGTCGAACGCCTTTCGGGCGCGGCCGGCACTTCCTCCCCGGCCTCCCACGCGGCCACGCCTTCAAGCGTAGCCGCGTGCTGCTATGCGCTAATGCGCGCGGCATCCTAAGCTCAGTCGATGGCGAATTGATCAGGCGGCGGTAGTGGATGTTGCCGGTTGGCTGGACGAGACGGGGCAGATCGCGACGCACCTGGGGTTGTGGGGACGGCGCCGACAGCGCGCCTCCGCCTCTTCGCGTGGCGTTCTCTGTCATCCTCTCAGCCGCTCCGACCCTGAATCCCTTCAGCTCTTCTCGCCGCCGGTGCACATAGAGGCTTCAGCAGGTACTACTCCGCCGCAGCCGCTGCCGACGGCCACCTCGACAGTCGCCACTGGTTAGCATCCTCTCCCACTTTAACTGGCCTAGATCACTCATGCGTGATACATTTTACATCGATTGCGCCGAGTGAAAATGTGTTTGTGTTCAGTTCAGTCCCTGACCCTGAGTTGACACTTTGATCTCCAAACCGAACGGCGGATAATTCGATCTGTCACCCAGCTTTAGTTGCATTTGAAGAGTGAATAAGGCTATGCTCATATTCATTATTTATATGTGCATTGCGGTAAAGCGGATTACAGACTATGGACCTGCTGATTCTATGTTTCCCCCTGATGCCCTGACGTATCTCATGCTACATCACTATTCACTACTAGATAAACACTAACCTTATACCATCGAGTCCCTATATTTCCTACCAAGACGGGACTTGGCACTTGCCATGGAAGCCATATCCTGATTCCTGACAGTAGCTGCATATATGCACAGCACAGTACACGGCATCGTGCAAAGGGGTCGGAAGAATCACGACGACCACCTTAACTGATGATCGCGACAATATTTACCAAGGCACTTCCACTTCCTTTCAGAGAGCCTCAACATTTCAGCAAAGGTCACCATCGGACAGCACCTTGTTCCCTGCTGGCTTGCCGATCTGCAAGCAAGCTATGGGAGGGACGGTGGGGGTGTACAGCTGTCCAAAGGCTTGCCAGCAGAAGGGGTTGTATAGGTGGTACTGCGGCACTGTCAGAGGTTTGAGTTGTATTCCGGTAAGGGTGATTTCTGAACAGGGAGAGCTGTCGCTGCATGCGAAGTGGGCAGGTTTAATTGTGAAAGTCCCCCTGATGTTCTCATACTGAACGCCTGAAACTGCCACTGCTGATGTTTGATTTCTGCATGTTGTTTTGTCACAATAGAATTGGTCTATTATGATAGGTGTTTGAACTTCTGAGACCTGTATGTTTGAGAACCTTATACCCTGAACCAGCCCGGAACCACCCTGCATCAAGATGTCAGTGCATTTAGCTCGGTGAATGTAGATGTAATTGCTGGATGGGTAACTATGGAGTTGTCAGGTTATGCTTACCTGCCAAGTCTTGATTCTGACACCATTCATTGTCTTGACCATGTTGACATCTCTTACAGTGACGTTGGATACACATGCTTTTGTGTTGTACCTCCCTAGACCACCAATACTGATCCCATGGCCCGGTCCACAGTTCACATTATGTATGTTTATGTCACTGCATCCTGTCTGGATGGAAACACAGTCATCACCTGCATTGCCCATTGTGTGCAATTTCATGTTAGTAACAACTTCTACTTAATCCTAGTAAAGTTTCACTTTTAGAAATCAGTTAATCCTCTGGATCCTACTAGTGCTTTTGAGCTCACTCCCTTAGTCTTGAATCTTGCCTCTTTAAAAAATTCTGAGGTTATCTAAAGTGGCTGGTAAGCATAATAGGTACTGCCTCCATTCTTAAATACATGACATTTAGGACAAGCAAATTAGTTCATTTTTTTAACTAAATAGCTTGTCCTAAACGACATATATTTGAGAACGGAGGTAGTATTTCAGTCTTTGTATCTAGATAGTAGATGAGGTGGTCTTTAGCTAAAATTCTTGTGAACAAGCTCAACGAGCACAAAGGTTGATAATGATATTATTGGGAATATGAGTTCTTTAGCATTACCACAAGCCAGATTAGTGTGGTGAATGTTGACTTGTTTGGAGTTTTGCAGGTGTATTCCATCAGTGTTGGGACTATTCTCAGGGGAAGAGATGGTTAGGTCGTGAACCATGACTCCTTGGCAGCTATCAAACTTGAGATGGCACTGGGAGCTGTTGACGATCGTTATTCCAGTTACTGTGACATTGGAACTGCCATAAAACCTCAGCGCCTGTGTCAGAGTACACAACCATAACTGTTTCATTTGTTTTATATGCAATTAAAGAAAAGGTCATGTGCTGCAATAGTTAGTCTGCTTACCGTGGGTTTAACCTGTGGCATCTTGTCTAGCTCCACGTAGTACTGTTGGAAAACACCCAGGTAAGCAATTAAATTTGTTTACTTTTCACTTGTCTTAAGTTGGATGTTGTTAGATGATCAGTTCTTACTGCATCAACATTGTCGTCATCATTTGGATCTGAATATGTCCACCATTCTTGCCCCCTGCCATTTATGATACCACTGCCTTGGATCGCTATTCCAGTTAGCTTTGTGAACTCAAGCCATTGAAGCAAACCAGAACCCCATAGTTTCGCACTGGTTTGAGCTAAAATAGTTCCATCCAGCTGCATCATTAGAACATGTCATTTAATACCAATATTCCTGCTTATTTAGTTTGTTCTTTAATTTGATTATATTTTATTGCATTATCTGTCAATTGGATGATCAGATATAGAGCTCTTATGTTGATCTCACGTTTTTCTGGCAAACAGATATACACCCATTTTCTGCAGTTGATCTTAAGATGTTTAATTTAAATAACAGATTGATACTGATGTAGTACTAACAAAACATTTAGCTAGCTTCAGACCAAGTAGTGCGACTTGGTTAACAAATCTAATACAAGCCTTATTTTATGGTTAAAATTTGGAAAGAGATTTACCTGGAATAGAATATTTGGTTTGCAGTAAGGCCCAGAAAATGAGATTGGACCAACAACAAACTCGAGTTCAGATGGTACAAGAACCGTAGATGCCTCCACCTTGCATGCTGCTGCCCATGCTTCTTCAAAAGCCTGTATAAATAGGCAATTGTTCAGTTCACCCTGTTGGGAAAGGGCACTGCTTTGTGCCATCATATCGCAGTGAGCCCATGTAGCTACTCAGATCCCAGTTGCAGCCCAGAGTTTCTTTTACTGTGCTTTACTATCACCATATCTGTGCAAGTCATAACTCCTTGCTCTAAATGTAGAAAGGAAATTTATTATTCTAAAATCCTTATGCTGCTGGTTAACTTTAGGTTATTATAGAATGAGGATAGTTTCTCAGGTGATGACACATAATCTACTCCGCTCCCTCTTAAAAAAAATTATACTCTTGAAAAAACTGGGACACAGAAAGAACTGACAAAAAGAATCAATATCTCCAATCTCCATACTGAATTTGAGGTTGTCATATCTTTGGAAATCACAAGGCTACAGTTGTTCGCCTATCTTATTCCTGACACATACAGGTTCTGGGAGTACTACTATCAGAGGTTTGTACTATTGTGAACCATTCATCTACATGATGCCCATTTATTTATACCCCAAATAAATGCAGTGTCCAACATGATGCGCCAATCATGTGAGAAAAGAACAATCTTAGCACAAGAACCAAATCTTGTTTGTGGTACCATATGCGCCTGTACTGTCATGTGAGACTCTAACCTTTAAGAACAAATGGCGTCTAGCATTTATCGAAGGCTAATGCGCTGGATGAAAAATTGTGACCATTTTTTCGAAAGAAAACAATAACTTGGGCAATCATGTCCTGAAGTGTGCTTACTGAGAATATATGATAGCATTTAAAAATTTGTAAAATTTAAGAAGACTTTCTACACGACATGTGATCAACATGAAAGGCGTTAGTAACCGAGTGTTTTTGACATTCCAATACTAGGGGCATTCTAAAACTTCAAATATTGTGGTGATAGCAATGTGTCTGTGCATGGATATAAGCTTGAGTGAGTCATCTGTGAATACTAACCGTAAAAAGGAAACTGAATATACCAGGATGCCAGGAAAAGGTATTTCTAACTCAGAATATATGATGCAGGTGAGAAATATGTCCTAGTTGGAAGCAGAAAACTTATGAAGTAGTGATGGTGACCTTGGTATCATCTGTAACACCATCACCCTTGGCCCCAAAATCCACCACGTTGAAGACTGTGTCCTTTGATGGTGCTGCTGGTAGTGACGGTGGCGGAGGCATCTGCAGTGGTGGAGGAGGTGGCTGCAGCATCGGTGGCGGCGGCAATGTATATCCATTTCCACCGCTTGGTGTTGGCATTGTTGGACCTTGGCCTCCTTTGCCCTGAACAGGGCTTCTGCTCGGGCTGACAGGGCTTGCGCTCGGACTTGGCTGGTATGGACTCTGATTTCCTTTGCCGTTTTGCTTTTGGGAACTGCTGCTCTTTGCTTTCCCTTTTCTTCTCAACAGAGAGGTGGAGGGCGCTCTGCTTGGCCTCCAATGCTTCCCGCTTCTTGCATCACATAGACAAACGCTAGAGCACAGAACAAGCAAGACAAGGAGAAGCAGGAAGGTTAGACCTTTTAGCCCAATCCTCATCTTTGTGTTTGTAACTTTGTATCGCTATCTCCTGTTCAGACTTCAGAATGTATGTCTGTGTGTGTTTGGAAGGCAAGGGATGAAGAAGGAACGAAGAAAGGCAGGGGATAGAGTGTGTGGCTTTGAGGAGGGAAAGATGGGGTTTAAATAACACCATGTCCATGGCCATTGTCTCTGCTTCAGCATGGTGGAGTGAAAGAAGGAAATGGCTTTGGGACCAGCCACGGCTCACGTGTATTTGTGGGGAGCATTGGCTTATAACCCTGAGTCACAGAGAATTTAAGGTGTCGTCTCTGTTTCTGTCACTTTTGTGCATGAAGATATCACAGTTTTATCCTCTGCGATTTCCTTTATCGTCTTCTTTTCGTGAGAATCGGTTGGAGGAATCATCTTCAGGACATTTGCTCTCGCCACTTGCCAGAGCCCAGAAAAACTAGACAACGTAGCTTACCTGTGCTCGTACTATTAAACTGCTGATGGGTCACGGGGGGAGGAAGTGGCATGTCCGGCCTGTTCGAATTATTTGCCAACTGCTATTAGTCTGATGCGTGACACAATCTGTCAGGTGATTAAACTGAGTACTTGGTTGTTGGTTCACATGCCCAGGCCGTCTTGTATCTGCATCCGCGGGCCATTGCAGGTGCACAATGTGAATTCTCTGGCGTCCATCCTTCAATTGTGACAAAGCTCGCGTTTGCCAAAAGGCTATATGATTTCTTGTTTTTATTCTGGCAATTTGATGAACAGTGCATATGGTGTTTCTATTAGCTGTACACATTTCACAGGCGAGCTGGTTGTTGTATGATTGCAAAGACCAAGCTCAGACTGTGATTGGCCGGGGTCCCAATGGGGGGTGGCAAGCATGCTGACAAGGTCTCTCAAGAGCCAAGCAAGTGGCCACCAGATTTGGTAACTTTAACCATGCTGGTGATGTGTGGCGCAATTCGAGTGACAACATTGCCCGCTGTTTCGTTCCAACAGACTACTGATTGGTGATTGCTGAACAATCACTTGGGATGGCCTGCTCCCAGTCCCTGTTTATTCCATCACAGAGAACTTCAACTCTCTTTTTTTTTTCCCTATGCGAGTACACAGAGAAGCTGAACTTGTTACGGCATACTGTATTAGTGTATTGCAGTACATCCGCTGGAATGTCTTTTTGAAAAATCCGCTGGAATGTCCGGTGCTGCCATTGTGGCAAGTGGCAGCCGTGTGGTTGAAACCAAACATGAATGCAAGTTAAACCTAACGTGGTAGGTGGCCCATTATACAATTGGGGGGTTAGAGCTCAATTCCTTACGAGACATTCATCATTCAAGTCTTGCAAACATTACAAACCCGCAATCACATTTTTTTTAAAGAATTATACAATCGCATTCACATCACAGACTCCACAAGTGGTGAGCTCAGCTAACTGCCGGCCTCGGCTCTCCCTCCCCTGTCACGGGCGCGCGCGAGGGGAAGATAATAGCGGGGCGGGGCGGGGCAGCGCGAGGCCCGCGGCCGGGGCCACCAGACCTGCCCCGAGCGCGAGGCTAGCCGAGCCCTGGGACAGTGCGACGGAGACGGGGACCCGGCGAAAAACGGCAATGCGAGGAGCCCCATCAACCACCCACCTACCAGATGCCGGGTTGCCGGCCGCGCTCCCCGGCGCGCGCCACCACCACTCGATGCCTTCCGCCTCCCACAGCTTCCACCCGTTTCGTTTCGTTTGGTTCCCGTTTCGCTTCGGCCTTCGCTATCGATCGCTATCCATCTGCCCTCGGTGTCTCCGGCGCGGACGTGCGTGGCCGCCGAACGCGCGCGCGGCGTCAGCTGCAGAAATATCGGAGCCGCATGTGTCCATGCGTCCGTCCAGATTAGAGTAGCTAGCTTGGAATCGGGGTAGATCGCGAGCGAGCTCCGCGGCCGGCCGGCGTGCGCAGCAACGTGCCATGGCTTGTTCGTCGATTGGATTGGCACCGGACGGCCGGCAGATGCGTTCGGTGATTCAGAAAGTTCTAACGTTGCATGCTTCGTCTTTGGCCATGTACCCTACCAACATCGCGTGTTACGGCCGGAAACTTTTGCGATTTGAGAATCCTGACGAGTGCCTCCAAGTTCCAGCCCGACTTGGGGTGTACCTGGCAGATCGAGGCTCCTAAATTATTTAGTTACGCCTGACGAATCCTTTTGGAGTCTTGGGGCTGCCTGAACCACCAACAGGGCAGAGCTTTTGTTTGCTCCCGAGACATGATTGGCGGCCGGGCTGAGCGGCCCTCGTGTTCACGGGCGCCTGCTGCTGCTGCTTCCTCTGATCCTCTCGTGTCGCCCGCCGCCGGATGATCTCACCTCCCCCAATTCCATCGCGCTGCAGCTGCTGCGTCTTCTTCGCCCTTGCGAACATTCCAGAACAAACATGCATCTCATCCTCATCTGTCACGCGACGCACCAGCTCCGAGCGCCCGGTGGCACGTACCGCGCAGCCACGTGACGCTCAGCGACGCCATGGCTCCCGTACCTGACAGGAACAGAGGAGGAGCTAGCTAAACCAAACCAGCTGCGCTTGCACTTGCACGCACACCATTTGCCGCAAACCTTCTCGGGCAAGGAGCGCGAGCGCACGCCACTGGCACTGGCACTGCCCGGCGCGATCTGTCTCCCTCCGGCCAGCCAGCCAAGTTGCACCGGCGATGCAGCGAATTTGCCGCAACCGGCTGCGAGCGGGCGGCCACGTACGGCGTTGCCACTCGTGGAAGGAAGCGGCGCTAGCTGCTGCTGCAGTGGCGCCGTGACGGATGGGCGCGTCCAGCCCGTGATGGACTCGGCCAGTCGGCCGGGCATGCATGTTGCCGCGATCGGCGCGTGCCACGCCAATCGCCATTGCCAATTTGCGATCCACGCAGAGAGCGACTAGGATTGGAGGGGGTCGTCGCAAATCGCTAGCAGAGTGAGCACCAGCTTTTTGAGGGGGTGGTCCATATTTGAAATACTGTCCACCCCGGTGCTCCCAATGCCAGCGATCGAGACGCAGGGAAAATGTGGAGAACAATCGTGTAAATGGAGTCTGGAAAAACAAAACGACTTTTGAAATTTCTCCCTCGAACATGAACTGCCGGAGACCCGGAGTATGAACTCTAGAAAATTTCGGGATCAGAGGCCATTCGGAGTTGGAACGTCGCATCCAGAGCGACGAGACGAAATGCATGATGCTAACAAGCTCGTCCTCCCCCACTGACTTGACCGCGAGCAACTGGTCCTGGAGCAACAACGCTGAGCCGCCTGGAGCTGGAGAAAATTTACTGTGTCCGTCGTCAATTTGCATATGAGCCTATTTGTGTGCACGTTGGATTGAACTTGGACTGTTTGTTGCCATGCCTTAAACAAAATGCAATTTCTGAAAATGCTCGCTGAATCCGCCGGCCAGGGTCACAGCATCTACAAATGCAATTCTCTGAGTTGGGTTTTTATTATGACTTCTGTGGCTGTGGGGCATTTCAGAAACCATGTCAGGAATTCAACATTCACATCAGGAATTGGACAAAGAGGACAACAGAGGAATGGCCCCTCTTCATTCTAGCGATCAATTGCTGCAAGATCGTTTTCACACTTGGCATGGCAATAGGTCACCCGTGCAGGCTGATGATACAAGTGAGCTGCAGAACAGCAGAATGACGTGTAGATCCCTCCTGACAGAGGTTCAGCAAGTTGTGGGCCGTGTGTGCATGCAAGTAAAGCTGTTGAAAGTCTAGCCCAAGTGTGAGATACAAAGGAGCCCGTGAATGATCCAGACGTAAAGCGAGAAGACATGGGCTGCGTCGCTGATTGCACATGGTGGGCCGGTCAAATGCCAGCATAAAACGATGGAACCCAGCCCAACTCTCGTCGCCCTTTGCTGCATTTACCCTTTCCCCTGTTCGACCGCTTTGTGCCCGTCGGGTGGTTTGCCGCCACCGGCCACCGCCACAACCTAAACCCCTCCCGGCCGTGTCGTGTGGCTCCGACTAGATCGTGTGCTTCGCCGAGAGAGAAGGGCTCACAATTCCTAGATCGAGTTTGTTCCCACCTCTTATTTGCCCCTCGTCGGCGGCGGAGTGTTGATCATGATGGGGGCGGGGTCGGAGGCAAAGGCGCCTTCGGAGGCGAAGGCGTCTTCGTCGGCGGAGGTCGTCGAGATGGGGGCGGGGACGGAGGCAAAGGCGCCGGCAGAGGCAAAGGCGTATTCTTGGGCGGGGGCGCAGGCGGAGGAGGAGGCGAGGGTTATGCGCATCTCGTTGATCCAGGAGAAGATCCAGCGCCTCGTACTGGCGATGATGCATGGCGATTTCTCAGGCATGAGCGAGGCCGAGCGCGCGGCGAAGCAAGCCAGAGACGAGGAGGAGCGCTTGGCCTTGCTCCATGAGTTGCACCGGCTCTTCCTTGAGAGCAAGGGTGTCGATTACTCGGGCATGACCGAGGCCGAGCGGGCGGCGGAGGCGGAGAGGCGGAGGCAGATCGCGCTGCAGGAGGCGCGCCGCCTTCAGATGGAGGGCCACCCCATGGGTCGGAGGCGGGAGGCCTTGGCTCGCATCCTCGACTTCGATCCCAAGCAGGACGGCGTCTACTACAACCGATGCTCCGTCGACCTCCCGGACCTCGACGAGGAGTGTAAGGCGCCCTTCACTTCGATCCTGCAGTCTACTGCTAGTCTACTGCATCTTCTGCCACCCCCTTCAACCCATGACAAATTAATTAATGCAACGATTATATATGTTGATTTATTTATTCCAGATGCTGAAAAGTATTCTTTTCTTTTTCTGTGTTTGGGATTGAATTAACTGGAACTAATTTTTACTCCTCTATGGCTAAGGCTCCATCTGCATTTATATCTTCTATTGTATGCATGAAACTGATCTACCTTATTTCCTTTGTTTTTCCACACGACAGCACCCCTTGGTCCTATGAGATTTCCTGCAGTCCGGAGAAACAAGAGCGGATACGATCTCGGTGAGGCTGTCAACATTTTGTCGGTCAAGATAGCATGTTCTGATGTTGGCTTCCCAATCCATGTGTATGGCACTGTCATTGCCCGAGACTGCATCGATGAAAAGTGTGTTTATCTCTTCCGCCGTGACTGTAACAATTGCCAGCTCATCAACTCTAAGGTACAACTTTGTTTTTTAAAACGAATAACTTATAGTTTGCATTATGTGATATGTTAACCTCATATTGCACCCTGTTCTTTTGTATAGAACAAAGTTAAACTAAGCTGCAATATCGATTTCTATTTTGCTAGATGTCTTGTTGATATGATGTGCATACTCAATTCCTCGTTTTTTAGTTCATATATGGTGGCTCAGAACTGGAAATTTTACATGCTACTGGTCTAATTATCAGATAACGGTACCATAATGTTACTAAACTTCAGAATTTCAGGATGACGCATGTGCTTTTTGTGCATTTGATTTTTGTAGACGGCACATGGTAGCACTGGTACAACTAATTAAATGATCCATATATTACTTCGGATTGAGACCATTGATAGTTTTATTAGCTATAGCAACTGCTTTAATATACTGTGTCTGTAATTTTCATATTAACTTTTATTGCGGCACTATACCTGTAGAAAATATGTCACTAACGTATCATGTAAATGTTATTGTAGGATGAATCGTTGATCTTGACTGGGCCAAAACGGGGACTTGCGTTGTTAGATGATAATTATGTTGAGACTGATCTGAAGATCAAGGATCATCTAGGACAGGACAGAGAACTTAGTAAAGGAGTGATAACTATTGGGAGCAGATCAGGTCCGTTGGAAGAATGCGTGGTTGGAACCGAATCTCTTGCTACCAGGCTCAGTACTGTGGATTTGATGTATGCAGTTGTGAAATGTGCACTGGAGGCAACTATTGCAGTTGAACTTCTGCAGGGAGATTTTTGTGAGAAAATCACTGCATACACCACCAATATCAAGAAGAGACTTGTGCTCTATGATAGCAAAGTGGCTGATGCAATGACCCGACATGATTGTGGAGTTATCCAGCTCATGCGATCCGTTATATCTGTCTATGTGAAGGATATGTTGATAGTTGCTGTCCAGACTAGTGACATTAAATCTGAGTTAGCATTTACTCCAAGGGTCAACAGTCGAGATGATGCTAAAATTACCGTTGGTGCTACTAGGATGCATGTGAAGGTTGCTTGGTCAGTAATGAACCCGTGGTAATTTCGATCGGCTTGTTGCTAAGCTTCATTTGTAGGAACCAAATGCTTTGGTGTAGCCAAATCTGATTCAGCAAGAAATCTTTTCTACTCTGCTTACTGTAGATCCTTGGCCGATTTGCAGCTGAAATATTTAAGTCTTTCTTTGGCGTGGTATGAACCTATTTTTCTGCACGTTGGATTGAACTTCACTGTGGAATTGTGTAGTCATGCCATACAAAAATATTATGCAAACTTCTGAAAATGCTTACCGGATCTGCCGGCCAGGTCCAAGTTCCATCATATGAACATCTCTTATTTGTGGGTTTCAATGATGGTTTTTGTGGATCTTCATATTTCACAAACCACACGAGATGTGGGACAATGCAGTAAACCATACCAGAAATTCAACATTCATAACCAATGTTTGAGAACTGAGATGGGGTGAGTTAGACAGAGAAGTGGACAAACGAATGGTCCCTCTTTATTTTGGCGATCAATTGCTGCTTCAACTAATGCACCGGCTGCTGCAGAGCTCTCGTGGGGTGGAACTGAGGTTCCAGTAAGTTGTGTGCCGCAGCGTGCAAATGAGCGTGCGTGCCGCACAACACCTTATCGATGCCGCGTCCTATCTTCACTTCATTGATGAACTAGATCGAGGTACACGAAATGGAAACGGACAAGTTACACTGCACTTTGCACATAATTTGAAATTCGAAACTCCACTTCATGTGACAGATTGGCCATACGTGAAACGAGTAGCGCAAGTTGATTAATTCGATCAGCTAAATTTCGCGATGAACAGAATACTCCATATGAAGCTAAATGCCACCGCCGTGCGCCGCGCTACACATTCCAAAAGTCCAGCCGCGTGCAACAAAACGCCCCCAAAAAACGGCTGCACCACCGATGAGACAGCTCCACCAAATTAACTATTCCGACACGCTAGTTGTACTGGTACAGGCTCGCCCGCTCCGGCCACACCGCGAACGCCGGCGCCGACGCCGCCGGCGCGACGACGTTCAGCCGCCACGCGAGGAACGGCGCCCCCGCCTCGGCGTCTGCGACGTCGCCGCCGCCGCACGGGAACGCGCCGGCCTCGCCGTAGTAAGGCACGGCGCCGGGCGCGGCCGCCTGCTTCCCAGCCTGGCCATAGTGCGGGCAGTAGCCGCACCCGCTCTGGTCCATGGCCGCCGCCGCCGCCGTCGCCGTCGCGGCGGCGCGCCGCTCCTCCTTCTTGAACCTGATGCCGCAGGCGTTGCACAGGGACTGCACGGGACAGAAGGCAGAGGACAAGGCAAAAGTCATGCTCGTGCTCATGCATGGGGACGACCAGAGTGTACGACTGGCATACGTGGAAGACTGCGCTTGTTTTAAACAGGACGTCAGAAAAAGTGTCAGGGGACAGACAGGACGCTAGCTCATGTCGTGCTCACGTGACAAGTGACGTCGCCATGCGATGCGATTTCGGTATGTCACGCGATCTCAACATAGGTCACGCACGCTCGTACTGATTTGTTCTTGACCCGTAGCTTGCAACATGGTTAGTTAAATCTACAGGATAATGCTAATGCTTAGTGTTCGAGGAAAATCTAATAAAACTTTGTCAAAATCAGTTGGTGTGACAATTGGCAAGATGAGCACGATAGATCAAGGAAGGATTCATGACAGTTGAGCAAGTGAGGATGCAAGCATGAAGCATACCTTGGGCCCGCGAGGTCCGTTCCTCCAGAGCGGCGTCGACGAGGTGCCGCAGTTGGCGCAGCGGCGGTCCATGAGCAGAGGGTCGTGCTCGGCCCGTGCCCCGGCGCCCCTGACAGCGCCGCCGCCGCCGCCACCGGCGGGCTTGCTGCCCTGGCAGCAGTAGTAGGTCTGATCAGCGGCAACGTCCCACGACACGGCGGACGCTGACACGGACGGGTACGCCGCCGGCTGCGCGGCGCGCTTGGTCGGCTCGACGGCGGCGCGGCGCGACGAGGGCGTCCCAAGCGAGAGCGTACAGTCGACGGAGCCTGCGGACGACGAGGAGGACGGGGACGAAGGGGAGGTGGTGATGGAGCTGTGGTCGTCGTCGAACGCGGCGGCGGCCTCGTCGGCGGCAGCCGGCCAGTGGCCCTTGGGCAGCGGGAAGAAGAGCGAGAAGGTGGTGGACGCCATGGTGGCGGGGGCAGCCGCGACGCTCTGGTGGCTGCTGCTGCTGCCGCTGCAGTGGCGAAGCATGGTCCGCAGCGAGGCCACAGTGCGGGTATTAAAGGCGAAGCGTCGAGCCGAGAGGCCGAGGAGAATAGATGCGGAACTGAACTGGCTATGCTTCTGGGATGGCAGTGCAGGAGGCCAGGAGCTCAGCTAGGCAAGCCAGGGCAGGGCTAGAATTTATAGGATCAGATTCGCTTCGCTCGCTGTGATAGATTTGCGTAGCTCCTATTTGGGGGGCGAAATGCAAATGCCAATAGCAATGGCAAGGCCAATGCCATTTGCTGGGAAACACAAAGCTTTTGTTCGCTTTGAATACCACGGCTACCTCGGTCGCATTGCATTCCATGCACTAGCTGGCTAGGTGGAAGAAAGCAAATGGCACAGGGGGCAGCACCCAACGAGTACGCCGCTGGACCGAGGCGCTGTGGATGCGGTGGCGCGCGCAGTGGTCGGTCAGGCTCGACGCGACGGGCTGACTGGTCGAAGCAGAGGCCGCTAGCTACCCCGCTGGGCTTGCTGCGATCCCTCGCACTTATCCCGGGGCACGCGCGTCCGCCCGCCCGCCTCTCTCACTGTGCACTCTATCTACCCGAGCAGTGGCGAGCCAGCAGCAATCCGTAGGGAGAATCAATGGCGCAGGCTAGCAGCTGCCAGCGTCGAGGCCGAGATGCGGATGCCTCTGCCGGTGTCCTTGGAACTGGCAACGATAACGATCGAGCGAGCCACTGAGCCAGGCTAGGCGCGTCATATATAGCAATGACTAGCGACTGTTCCGGGCCTTTTACATCACAACAAGACCGGAGATCGAGCGAAAGACCTGGCGCCGTGGCAGAGGGCATCGCGCGCGGCAGACCTCTCTATCTCTAGCCAACGCAGGCACAGGCGTTCCCGTCTCTGACTAGCCACGCCCATGCCCATCCCTCCGTCGCCGAGGAGACGGAGATGGACGCGCGAGCGACGCATGCATCGACGGCGCGGCGCGATCGGTGCGTGGGCTCGGTCAAAAGCCGCCCGGGCGCGGGGCGGGCATGTGACCCACCCTGTGGAACAGTCTCCCACGCGGGGGCGGGCCGGCCGGCCGGGGCCGCGCATCGGCGCGCCCGCCCGCCGGCGCGGATCACGATGGGCGCAGGCGGTGGCGGATGCGCTGCTGCCTTGCCACCGGGATACGTACACCTACGTACGTACCGGGCTGCTGGCCCTGCCCTGTCGCGTCGAGGCCCGCGCGTGTCCCGACCCGGCCATGAACTTAACCCACGGCACGGCACGGCCGGCGGCGCGTACGCCGCGCGTACGTACGTACGTGTAGGCTGCTGCAGTGCAGTGCCGCCAGCCGCCGGGCCGGGGCGGAGGACGGGTGGATGCTCGCCGGCCGGGGGTAGTCGTACGCGCGGCGGTTCACGGGGCCAGGGGGGCCGGCCTAGCAAGCGCAATCGCAAGCGCGCGCAGAGGCGGCTGAGCGGCGACGCCTGCGACGCTGGCGGCGGCAGGGCGGCTGATACGGCCGGCTAGGTAACGTCATGGACGCGTACGTGCGCGCCGATGCGGTGTTGCGCGGCCGTGCGGGAGACAGGCGTCGAGGCCCGGTAGCCCCTCCGGGCCCCCGGCGAGCCGCGCGCTCTGCTGCCGGGATGGATCGACGCCGACCGATCAATGCTAGCTTAGCTCGGGCGCACGGGGCCGGCCGGCCGGCGTCCGGGTCATCGTGCCCCGGGGAAGGGAGACGTACGTTCGTGCATCCCATGACATGTCGCCGTAGCGTGGCGTACGTCTGTGATTCACCAAGACGATGCTGTACGTAGGCCACGCTCACGAATGCCGATGTGCGTGATCCGTGCGGTTCCGTATGTGCTGCCAAGCTGACGAAAGGCGGTCACGGAGTCGGCACGCGGAGAGGGAAAATCCGTGGTTGGACTACTGTGGAGAACAGCTATCAGTTTCCTCGTGAAATTAGTTAACTCTCTTCTCTAAAAAAAAAGAAATCCGTGCATCACACACGCGATTGCAACTCGTATTTGAGACTTAATTTCTAAAAAACTCCATGTGGTTCCAACATACATATAGACGTGTTTGGTTCTCCACTTCACTTGCCAAACCAAACGGTCAGCTGCTACAAAATCACTGACCAATTTAGTTGGCGAATAAACAGTGACAATCTGCTTAGTTCACTTCGACAACATGAGCGTACAGCTGAATTTGGGTGCCACAGCTTAGACGACGTGGCTAATGACAAGGATCAATCAAACATGTCCTTATCCTTCACTTGTTAATTATTATCGTTCTGATCACTATATGACTTCTCGCATGTCCATATTCGACTACCACATTGTTTCTCTTAGTGCGTCTACAGATAAGTTAAATATTACCCTTAAAAAGTGCTCCCTCCTCCCCCCTCCCCCTTTTCTCTTTAATTCGACCACATAATTAGAGATAAGTTAACTTGTTATTAGTTCTAAGATTGTCCTTCTATGATTTTAGTCAGGTTTCACCCTTGGATCTAATATCAATGATCTCATTACTGAAGTGTTATCCTAACGACCTCCTCTGTCGATGTTGTCCTTCACAACTTTGCTCCTAGCACCATGGAAAAGTTTCTTGTTGCCTCACCTCCGTCCAAGAAGCTGCTGCTCACGTTTTTTTTTAACAGAAAACAGCGAGGGAGGCCCCAGCTGTTGAAATTTTATTAAAAGGAAAGATATTTACAAAAGAGCAAAGAAAGGAAAAGAGTCAGATAAATACAACCCAGCTGAAGAAGCTGGACTACTAAGCAAAAAGGAAAGAACTGTACAGTTAAGCTGAACTGTCAGACCAAGCTAAGAAGGGAGTTTTCAGAGAAGCTTTCATTCTTTGAGCTTGAAGAATACATTCCTCTTTGAAATTTCTTTTCCAGCTGTTTATGCTTGCTTGGCAATTTTCAAAGATCAAATTATTTCATGTGCCAAGTTGCAATGATGAAAACTTCCATGAAGAAGGTATGATTGAAGTCATGTCTAGTCAATTCCATCATTTGAAAGAAATGTGCATCCATTTGCCACTGAATTCCAATAGTTTCCCAGCATTCCGAGGCAAAAGGACAGCTAAAGAATAAGTGGAAGGCAGTTTCTTCTCTCTGAGCTGGACACATGACACAATTATAGTTATTGCCTTGGAGTTTGTATCTTTTTTTTCGTTTTAGCATATTTCTAGTGTTGAATCTGTCCATCAGGAGTAACCATGAGAAAACTCTCAACTTGTTGCAGCATCTCGAGCTCCAAATCCATAGAAAAGGTTTTGGTGGTTGTATTCCTTTGTGAAGATACTTGTAGTAGTTGTTGGCTGCGTATGTTTTTGACCCCTTGCTGCTGCTCACGTTTGACGATGACATCCATTCGAGCTAGCGAGCTCCCGCAACCATCAATCTCTTCTCTATTCACCTTTGTCATTCATTTTCATATGGTCATCATGAACTACTCTAACCTCTTTCCTTGTAGAAGAAATTCCTTATCTGATACCAAAACAAATCTCAATTTCCTTTTTCCTTTTTTTTGCCATGAAATTTTTTTCCTCGTCTATTTAACACTTCTTATTTCCATTCCTTATTTGGCATTTATGTCACTTTTGTCAGCTAAATGACCTCCAAAATACTTCTTCTAATGATATAACAATTGGGTATGAACATATTTTTTTTAAAAAGGGACACATGTACCTTTCTAGTTTCAAAACTAAAATTCTTCAAATTAGACTATTTTGAGACTATAGTATTTTAGTGCCAAATTTTCGCCCACCCCACTGCAGCCAACCATTTTTTCGCCCCAGGCTTCTCTATACGTCCATGTAGCGAAAGGAAAAGGGCCTCAAACTCAAACAGTAACAATGACACCGGAGGTCGTGGACCTTATGGCAAACCATGCATGAGGTGTCAACAGGAAAACTGGATTAAAGAAATGCTTAGGTAAGAGATAGGTTACTCCTGACTATTATTTCAACACTCTGTTTCAAAAATGATACTTAGTGCTAATTAACATTTTCTAAATATATAATATATTTTACCCGCAAAAAAATATATTTTACCAAGCCAAACCCATGTGGTCGTATACTCCTATGTACTCCTCCTCTGTCTTGTTACCACACCATGTGAGAATTCGCCCCGGGTCGGACCCTGTTTTGCTCGGTCTAATTGAAAGTGAAAGGCAACGAAGGGAATAATCGAATGAATCAAGGAGGACGCAGCAGGTGTAAAAAGAATGGAAGTAGTCAGGAACAGAAGGCTCCCGCAGCGGAATCACAGCCTTTGCCGCAATGCATCGCCTTGTAGCTTGAAAAGAGCCCAGCCAACCCTGCAAATGCCCAGTCCAAAGCGCACATCGGTCGGTGGAGGGTCTGTCTGTCCCCGTCTGCTTTCCATGGCTGCTGATAGATCAATCAGTTCAGTTCGAGCTCTCTGTCTTTGGGGGCTAATTAAGCACGGATCTCAACGCTCCAAATCGGTGTTAAATCATGCGCGCACGCACGCATGCGCCCCACGTCGCGATGCACTCAACGGATATGTACCAGCCGATGTTGTTCTTCCCTTCTCCCAATCGAACTCTCCTCGAGTCAAAGAAGAGAAAGAGATATTCCCAAAAAGAAAAAGAACAAGAGAGAATAGCTCAGATTCACGAGGAAAAGAAGGCCGTCTGTGGGTCGATGTACGCATTGCATGGGAACACGCACAAACTTTTTCATGCATGATAACGCATGGCCTCGGACGACACCTCTACTGAAATTCGCAGAGATTTTAAATTTTGGTGTTTGAAGCACAGTTTTGTCGTCACTGTGATAACAGTAACCAGGAATTGTTTAGTGATCTCCAGCTTGACGATCACAAGGGTATGCGTCGGCATTGCACGTGTGACGGCCAAAACATCCATCGGATCAATGCGGTATTTGATTAGTTCGGATCAATGTTTGTTCCTACCTGGTGCAGCGCGCATCAGAGAGGACACTGGACTAAACTATTGGTTCGCCCAAGGAGATGGTGATTATACTAGCATTGTGTTCAAAAAGGCTGTCGCCTAAAAAGTCCTCGAGATTGCTTTAAGAACGCTTTCGCGCGCTAAGCACGAGAGATATATCGAGAGCATCTTTTGAGATGGTTTTCAGCAGCATGCAGTTGCAGTGTCCTCTTTGTACCCTAGCACCTGGAGTCCGGACTGCGGAAGGCAACATGGATCTCACCCAATTCTCACATACTACTGTTGGAACCAATATGGCCCCAGGCGGCCAGGCCCTCAGATGGCCATAACTTTGGTACAAATTATCTTCGTTGTATCTTTGCAATTTAGCGTAGCTAGTTGCCTAGTTGTGGCCAACAACCAAGCAGCTCCAAGGTAAGTATGTTTGATGTAAGTTTGTCATGCCAAACAAACCCAAGTATAGCATCTACCTAAATGGTCAAATACTAAAATCCCTCGGTTACTATTGGTATATAGTACTAGCAGTTACGATTACGATTACGATTATTAACTTGAGCTTCGAAACCGAGCGATTGCATGTACCACACATGAATAGCCAGGGCCAGGGAAGATCCGGCATCCGGGTGGATGAGCTCTGCAAGTCACCTTGAGAACTGGACATGCTGATTCTCCCTTCGCTTGACCGTGGCCTCTGTCCAATACACTGCTGCATGCGATGAGCTGCTCCTAGCCAGGTCCATGACAGCTCCTCACCATGTCCTGAAAAAAAACCATCCGACGTGTGTGAAACTCATTGGCCTTCTCGCAAAGACCCGAGCCGTTAAAGCATGGCCATGGCGCGTCACACAGGCGTGGCTAGGCGTAGTGTAGCCGTGTACTCCGTAGCGCTGTAGGGAGGGGGTGGGGGTGGTAGCCCGGGCTCCGAGGCAGCTCAGCTCAGCTCAGCTGGCCTGGACGCCTGGTCGTGCCTTTCCATGCCTGGTGCACTGTGTTGGACTGTTGTTACGAGTTCGCCAGGTATACATACAGTATACACAGAGATACGATCGACTTGTCTAGATAGGTCTCCGTGACGGGACCACCGGCCCAGAGGCTGCGTCTTCAAGGCCGGCACCGCATTGGCGGCTCGGCCGGCGGGCGGCCGTCGTCTGACCAGCGGAAAGCCCCATCACCCCGGCGCGGCCGCGTTGGCAGCAGGAGCAGCAGCAGCACGAGAGTAGTATACGACCCACGCGCACTCGGCGAGACGCCGGTGGGTATATAGCCGGGCCCGGCGGAAACGGGGATTCTTAGTTGGGCCTGGTTCACGGGAAACGAAAGGGAATGGGTTTTCCGGAGCCCAACGGGCAGAACAAAAGCAGGCCTTTAACCGAATCGTAGTCCTCGGAGCGAACTCGACGTCGTGGGAGGACGATAGGGCTAGTGGTTAACAGGACCATAGCCCACAGGAGGCGGAGGGATTAGCATGAAGTT
Organism: Echinochloa phyllopogon; assembly: GCA_033239725.1. Lineage (NCBI taxonomy): Eukaryota > Viridiplantae > Streptophyta > Magnoliopsida > Poales > Poaceae > Echinochloa > Echinochloa phyllopogon. The sequence continues at coordinate 14,231,586 of BTCW01000003.1, read as the reverse complement.
TAGTCCCATATCGGTCGTCTAGTCTATGCTTTCCCCAGGAGGGGCTACAAAACAAACCCCAGGTGCAACCTTGATCCATACTTACCTGGACGGGGTCTATGGCCGATCAATAAGGGTCATGGCCTAGGTTAGCGGCCTCCATTGCACTTGGGAGGAGCGCTGGCCTACTCCCCAAGTGGGAGAGTGGACGTCATGACTTGTGACAGGGGGGGTACGCGTTCGCGCAGCCCCTATCAATGATTAATTAAAATTTTATTTTGCATTGCATCTAAAATATTTTTTGTTTGTTTTAGATTTTATTTATTATTTATTAGAAAAAATAGGAAATGGTTTAAGGTTTGTTTGCTATTTGCTATATGGTTATATATTAGATTTGTTAAATTGCTGGTATTTATGTTTTGGGTGCATGATTTTGTGCCTATTCTGTACTATACTTGAAAGTTCTTCAAAAAAGAAATACGCGATACATTGCGCATGGTCCTTGGTTGAAAAAAGAAGTAAACTAGAGTCTTACATGTGTATGGGCCCTTGGTTAAAAAAAAGAGAGTAAACTAGAGTCTTTCGAGTTAGGCTAGCCCTGTGATTTAGAGTTGGGCCTGATGTCACATTCGGCCGGGCAGACCATGGGCTGTAGAGAGATGATGGTAGGCTGACCTGCAGGGCTTGGGCTTCCCTCGCAGCTTTTGTACGTCAGTGGAATCGCCACTGGTCACGAAAATGGCGGCGTACTGACTGGGCACGGTGAACTTGGATTGGCCTGGCCCTGCCGCTCCTGATATCCGGCGTACTGCGGGACTCCCGCAGCGGGAGAGGCGGCGGCGCGTGAAGCCCCAACCATCCGCCATCGCCCCCGTTGAGGTTCGTTCAAGGTGCTCATCACAAATTCACAAGTCTTGAATCCCCCAATCCATGCTCCCTTTCAACAATTTCTTCGCATCTTTTCGTTTGACTGGCCAGATTAGCACTGCACTGTCATGCCTACTCCGTAGGCATTTTAGGTTCCATGTCTAATTCCAAACTCCTTACGCATAGGACTAGACGCTGGCAACCACATGCAAGCAAGAACCGCAGCGCTACGCATTTCACGGTGACAGCTTCAAAATTTGTTATTTTGAATGTGTCTCCGATACTTAACTGGACATACATATATATATATATATATATATATAGCCGTTCAATGCAATAAAAAAAATTGATCTCTGCAACCCGTGCAAGGGTTCATTCAGTGCCTTCTGACCTCTGCTACTGTTCCATCATATCTTACATATATAAACACACCTGCCTTCTGCTATAGCATCATATTGTACAATGTACATAAATACAGACACACGAGATGGTACATCCAAACAAAACATGGCTGCAAAGTTGCTGCGGGACTCATGGGTTCAACGTCCCAATGGCATGGCTTGATATAACATGGGGGAATCTCAGACTTTGATCATGATGCTTGGTCTCAGAACATTTGGCCTCCGTTGTAGCTTCAGCGGAATGAAAATGCAATTTCTTCGAGCGTTCTTCCCTTGGTCTCCGGCACCCACAAGCACACAAAAATGAGGGCCATGGTACACACGGCGGCGTAGATAGCAAAGGTTCCTGACCAAAACAAGCCATGGTCAGATCTGTCGTTGCAAGGGAAAGGGCATGCTAAAAGTAAAGAGGGGCAGCTTGGTACCTCCGTTGCTCCAGCTCAACATCAGGCTTGCAGTCATAGTAATGGCCCATGCTGCCAACCAGTTCGTAAGGGTCGCAACACTTCCAGCAAGACTCTTGATACTAACAGGGAGAATCTGAAGGAAGACAAGGTAAGTACATAAATACCCCTATAAGTTGGTAGATGCATTAGGCCTTTCATTATACATGCACATTAATAGGTTGCTTGCTGTCATTTGTAACAAAATCTACTAAATTCCTAAATGAGGTGATGGCAGTAATTGCTGCTATGAATATGATTAATGTCATGTGGCTAGAGAAAATCAGGCAGTTTTGTGGGAACAACTAGTTAGCAAATAACAATACACTATTTTAGTCCATTTTAGAAAGGAAACAATGTTGGCAAGAAGTTGCGGATTTGGAGTTCCAGTATCTCTTGGTAAGCAGAAAGAAATGTAGAAATCAAGTCACACTCGTAATAATTACAGAAAGATAAAGATAACATTGAGCCAATAATTGAACTAAAGTCTGTTTAATACAAGAAGCGAGGGCGAGCAAACTATACCTCAGACATAATGATCCAGGGAATGGCTCCCAAGCCAAGATTAAATGAAATCACAAATGCCTGGAGTAGCGAAAGATAAGACATTAAACAAGCTTATCACAACAGGGGTGTGGGGATAATATGTAACAGTGCAACTAACCACAAGCCCAGCCAGCGAAAGCATACTCATTACAGAGTACAAATGAGAGCCAACAGTTATGTTGTCCTGTTTCAGAAGTGAAGCGAGAATATTTCAGAAAGGAATGGTAATGTAACTTGACCATTTCAGAAAGAAACAGTTTTTAAGTGACATTACCTTAATAAAAAATGACACAGAAACAACAACAAGAGTAATGGTCATTCCTGTAGTAGAAATCTGGAAATAACAACTCAATTAGCATAACTGGATGAGCACCAATAAACAGTTGTGATGTAAAGTTGGAAACTAACAATGAGAAGAAGCCTTCGACCAGCTTTATCAGTCAGCCAGGTTGTCACTCCAGTAACAAGCACCTAAAAGATTAGATCCCATTAAATATGGAATACCAAGCCAACATCCGCTCAAATTTATCTGAGCAACTAGGGATAAAACATCTTTAAACAGTTGTACCTGAACAACCCCCAGACCAAATGTTGCTAGATTACTATTTGTAATACCTGTTCAGACAGAGAATCCGGTAAGTATTCCCCCATTTTAGGCATTAAATGAAGAACTGCTATAGCACTTCTATGCAAGCATAAATCACACAGAAACAAAGTACTTCTCATTTTATAGGCAAGTTCCAAAATATGCAAAGCATAGGTCAGCACGTCTCAATTGTAGCGGAATCTAGCATCAGAATTTTGAAACATTTGTGGCAAGCACCTACAGCAAAAGCATGCTTGGTAATTCAAAGATTGATCATGTCCTGAAGAAATATACCAGCAGCTTTGAAGATACTTGCAGCATAAAATAGAATGCCATTGACACCACTTAGTTGCTGCAGTACGAGGAGACCGATTCCTATCTAAAAACCGAGCCAGTAAGAAAAAGATCAAATATAAATATTAAAAACACAGAGTAATTAGAAGCAGGCCACCAACCATAAGGGGAACACTATATCTCTTCTGCTTGATATCGGCAAACCTAATGGTTGTCCTCCTCCTTGATGATGCTACTGATCTCTGTGTAAACAAGGCAGATAATTATATAGTTCAGGTCTCCCTTGGCTACATCATATTGCCAACTCTACAACATCTCATTACTCTTGGCCAATGTACCACTAAGAACAAGATTAACAGCATAAACATACGGCGTATGTCTCAATTGTAACTAAATTGAGATTTCCACTACTGGTTACCTTTATTTCATTTACTTCTGCAGTGATGTCAGCCTGAAATCCCCGCAGAACTTGCAGTGAGTATTCAAAATCTTCCATCTTTCCCATTTTTGCCTGAAACAATTATCTGTTCTATTCAGGTCCTGGCATTAATGCTATGAAAAGTTACTGCCATGGAATACTTACCAGCCACCTTGGAGACTCAGGGACAAAGAACAACCCAGGAATCAGGATTGAACAAGGTAAAATGCCTAAAATATGCAGAAGTAACAGAAAATAGTTAGGAAGATTATTTCTATAAATAAACAATCTATAGACAATTAATTGGTGCTATGTAGCATATTGTGGTTTCATACTAAACTAATGGACCATAGTTACACATCATACCTAGAACAGCAAGAATTCTCCAGGGAACAAACATGCCAAACAGGTAGGCAAGCAATATACCAATCGTAACTGAGAGCTGCAAAAGAAATTATGGATCAGTTCGAAGTTGAGAAGAACATTAACAGCCCACAAGACAGGCTATGCATGAATAAAATGCTGTTGTCCACTATCGGAAACTACCTGAAAGACAGCACCAAGAGCTCCCCTCTGGTCCTGTGGGGCGATTTCTGCAATATAAACAGGTACCTGAGACCATGAAATACAGATTTCAATCAGAAGAGTACCATTGGGTTTAAAAACAACATGCATATAAGCAACTAAGTTGCTAATTTTTTTAAGTACATGAATGTGCTATCTGAGAAACCTGCACCTGCAAGAGGATGCAGGAGTGAAAAAGGCTGCCTATCTATGTTATTGTCATGCAAGGAAAATTTACTGAAATTCATTATCATTCAGATTTCATTAAAAATAAATAATTTTCACTGTACAATATGGGACAGATTAATATAGCAAGTCAGATTTGCAAAGTTGACATCAAATTTCAGTTACTTTGAAGGGCTAGTATCTTTTGACGATGAAATAAGCATGCCATACTATTTTAAATGAGTCAGTGCTAATTTGCCTTATGAGTTTTCTTGTCTAGTTCACGAATATTTTTGACTATATAGACTAAGGAAATGTCTTACTGTTTAGGATTTAAGCTTCACAGATTTCGAATCAATCTATATTCCTTAGCATGTTTCTGTTTTTTTCACTATGCTAAACATATCAGAGAAGCAGAACATGACAATGTCACTATTTTTGTGTAGAGTAAATTGTTTTCACTAAAAGGGAGGACAATAGAGTTGCATACTGTATAAGATATTACACCAACTCCAAATCCTTCAAGCAGCCTGCCCATAAACAAAAAGGAGGAATCCTGGAAATAAACCAAATCTGATGTAAATAAAACATTAACAGGTTATTACTACAAAGAAAAATCGGCAGCAGGAGCATGAAAAACCATGGTAATGAAACCTTACTTTTGCAAATGATATTGCGAGCCACCCAATAATGTTCGGTATCGCGGCGATCATGAGAGACTACAAGACCAACCAAAGAGGGGACATCAATCAGTGCACTAGTGAATTTTGAAAGTACCACTAACAAAGCTGCCACCTTTTTACCCTCCTATAGTAATGCTACTATGGACACTTGAATGACTTAAAACTAAAACACGAGTCAATCTCTCCTCTTGGCTCTTGCATTATATCAAACACAAAACGAGCGGGAAACCTCACCCCCTTGCGGCCGATATATTCTGCAATTTGCCCACTGGCAATGGCTCCCACCATTGCCCCGACATTAGACAGTGATCCGAACACAGAAAACTGCATAGACAATAAGGCCAAGCAAAATCAAGTAAAGGCTAAGGATTACGAGGGATGATCAATGATGCATCAATTAGAGATGACAACACACAACAGTTCACCTCGGAGAGGGAGAGACCGAGGTCAGCAATGACCGCATCCTGCGTAGGCGAGGAGTAGCCGCAGGTGAAGCCGAACTGGATGGGACCTAGCGCGACAATGAGCGTGCAGAGCGTGGCCGAGACAGAGACGTCGCGGATGGAGAAGGCGGATGAGCCTAGGCGCTCCATGAGGCTTGATTGCCTCGAGCCCATCATGCCCCCCGCCACCGGCATCCGGTACCAGCTCCCAGTGTTCAGGAGCGGCTTCCGCAGGTCCGACGAGGAGGACGTCCGGACGCCATCCTCCCCGCCACTCTCCTGGTCCCGGAAGCTCATGTCTGGACCTCAATTCCCCCGCGCGCACCAAACTCAATTGGCCGTAGTACCAAGCAGCGTCGCCGATCTCGAGCGCTGGAGGAGAAGACCAATGCAATCAAAGCCTGGGTGAACGGAAAAAGAACAACTTGGATCTGATTGAGAACACGATAGAATCCACGCCCACGCAATCAAGCTAGGATCCCTTACCGATAACAGGAAGGAAAAAAACTAGCCCGGATGGATGATGGATCTACCGAGCAGCGGCGCGGCGCGGCGCGGTTGAGGAGAGGATCCGCGGGGAGACGCTGCGCGCTGCAGCGTTCGCGCTTCGCCCGGCGGTTTCGCGATTGGTCCGAGAAACCGCGGTTTGATTGCGGAGAGATTTTTGAGGGAAGGGAGGAGACGGACGACGGACGGACGGACAGGGAAGCAAGCGGTAGTCTGCCTTTCCGGATGGTTTCTTCCGTTTTCCTTTGGTCCGTGTCGTGGGCAGAGAAATCTGGTGAGCTGGACGAGGGGGGAGGTGGCCACGCTAACCTTTCGGTGCGTGCATGCCAAGGACTCTCTTTTCGTTCTGTTAACATTTTTTTCTGAAAGCTGTAATGTGGGATTCTTGGCATGTTACTCCGCAGACTCAAATGTGTTATCCTCGTGAATGTAATATTTTAGGTTTCGAAAAGGGCACTTTTTGAAGAATGCATCTCGACTAATTCATTGGTTAAAAATTACGTATAATTACATAAGTAAAAATCAAGCATGTTTCTGTAATTATATCTAGGTAATGCGGTAAAGATATATATATATATTAGGATGCAACGTTTTACTGAACTTGAATGTGCCTCTAAGTGATGTCATGTATTATTTGGCTTGAAGTATCTAACTCCCGTGGTCCTATTTTAGTATACATTAGTTTACATGTGCGTGCTCGTAGGCTACATACAGAGTTACATAATCTATATCTATTAGTTTCAGTTGTTCATGGGTTTGAATACTTAATCTCCATTATAGTAATTCCTGGCATGTTGGCCATTTAAACTGAGGGGATGTTTGGATCCATGAGTAAATGGCAAATGACATCTATTTTGCCATTGTTTTTGCCATTTGCCTCCAAACACCCCATGGCAAAAGGACAAATCGAAAATGAGATGGCAAAAATCTTTTGGGTCAATATTGTGGCAAAAGTTTTGCCATTGGATAGGAGGGAGAATGGGGTTTTGCCAAAAAATTTGTCATGGGATCCAAACACCCCTAATGGCAAAACTTTTACCATCTTTTCTTGGGGATAAAAATTTTGCTCTTTTTTGCTCTTGCCATGTGGATCCAAACACCCCCTGATAATCCTGCTATCTCGGTGAATACGCAAACTTGTTATCTCACATAAGAGTCAATTCCATGTCTTGAAAATAATATGCTAGTACTTAGGTTATTCTAGTGGAGATATGCTGTTGTTTCATGGCTTTTTTGTCCAACCTGAATGTACCTAAGTGCTGCCATGCATTTTCATTGAGCTTGAATCTTGTAATTTTGGTCGTGGTTTTTGTTTTAGTAGGGAATATATTGTCTACAGGTGCGTGCACCGTGCACGTGGGGGCTAAACTACATGAAGACCACATAATTATATCTGTTGATTTCAATTACATCCTACTTTGAACCTCTAAGTGAATACATATTTCAATATCCAATACTTCCTCTATTTTTATTTATAAGGCACGCATGGATATTAAGATTTAAATTGTGTAATCTTTGACTAATAATTTAACCAATATTTTTTAACTTTTATAACGCAAACTTGATATGTTGAATTTATGATTAAATGTATTCTCTAATGGTTATAAATTTATAATAGTAAATAAATAATATAAGAAAAAATATTTAAAATATAACTTAGGAGATCGTACCAAATTAGGTGTCACTTTATAAATTAAAACAGAGGGAGTATCAAACTTGTGCGGCTTAAAGACCCCATGATTATGAACTTGAAACTAAAACCATTTAGCAGTTTCGTTAAAACAAAGATGAAAAACTATTCATATTTATAGGATCTTTTGGTAAAGCTTCGTCTGATTTTGAATTTCTGTAGGAGTTAATTCTTTATGGTTGAAAGATAATCACTCCACATAATTAGAATAAGCTACTTTATTTTTCAGCTCGTAGCCTCTTAGTTTATTTACGAAATCACTTAATAAAATCGGAAGTTCACTACTCTAACAGACCTTCTACTGTATTCATCATCTGTCTCAGACAGATTAAGCTCGAAGGAACAACTACATCCACGCTCTCCAACTGTCCAACTACACCCTAGTTGATCATCGCAGGTTAAATTTTCTTTTGCCACACACAGCATGATATAAATGTGATTAATAAATCACAACGTTAAATGTTTTGTGAAGTCATAAAGCGATTGCTTGCTACGATTGCAAATTCAACTAATGGAGAAACTTTTGTAAAAAGAATGAAAGGAAAACGGAGAAACCCAGGAATTTAGTTCCCGCGGAAAGTGTAGTCGAAAAGTCAAATCAAGTCAAATCAGACATAGCGCGCTGTGGTTATGTTTAGATGCTTCTCCAAAAAAAATTCGGGAAAGGAATCTTGCATGCATCGAGTACTAAATAAAGTCTATTTATAAAACTTTTTTATAGATGATTGCAACTTTGTGCGACGAATCTAATGAGCAAAATTAATTCATAATTTGCTACAGTAATGCTGCAGTAAACATTCTCAAATCATATGGTCAAAGACCTCATTAGATTCGTCTTAGAAATTTATCTAAAGCTGTGGAGGTACATTTATTATCTAAATTTTTTTTTACCCATAATCTAAACACGGATTGTAGCATTTTGCGTTTGTTCGTGGTCGGCTGCAGCGCTCGAGGCCTCCGGCCACATCACACATTCACACTCTCTTCGGTCTCTTGACTTCTCCGAGCACCGAAATACCACAAACACCCCCCAATCTCACCCCGAATCCGCCGAGAAGTCAAGACGCCTCCCTCCCCTTCCTCCATCCATGGGCGAGCAATCCCTCTCCCAGCCCAAGCCCCAGGCCCTGTCCCCGTCGCCCTCCGCCGCGTCGCCCGCCGCCGCCGCCTCCACCTCCGCCTCCCTCGCCACCGCCGCCGCATCGCGCCCCAAGAAGGCGGCCCACCCCTCCTCCGACTCCAACCCGCCGAAGAAGCCCCGTCTGACGTTCGCGGTCCCGGGCCGGGCCCTGTCCTTCGCCGGCGAGGTGGCCGCGGCCATCCGCCACCTGCGCGACGCCGACCCCGCCCTCGCCGCCGTCATCGACGCGCACGAGCCCCCGGTGTTCCAGTGCCCGCACCGCCCGTTCCACTCCCTCGTCCGATCCATCCTCTACCAGCAGCTCGCCTTCAAGGCCGCCGCCTCCGTCTACTCCCGGTTCCTCTCGCTCCTCGGCGGCGAGGCCAGCGTCTCCCCCGACGCCGTCCTCGCGCTCACCCCGCACCAGCTCCGCCAGATCGGGGTCTCCCCGCGCAAGGCGTCCTACCTCCACGACCTCGCCCGCAAGTATGTCTCGGGGATCCTCTCCGACTCCGCCATCATCAACATGGACGACCGCTCCCTCGCCGCCATGCTCACCATGGTCAAGGGCATCGGCGCCTGGAGCGTCCACATGTTCATGATCTTCTCCCTTGCGCGCCCCGATGTGCTCCCCTCCGCCGACCTCGGCGTGCGCAAGGGCGTGCAGATGCTCTACGGGCTCGAAGACGTGCCCCGCCCGTCGCAGATGGACAAGCTGTGCGAGCGGTGGCGCCCCTACCGCTCCGTCGGGGCGTGGTACATGTGGCGGCTCATTGAGTCCAAGGTGCCGCAGCCTGCCCCAGCCGTTCCTGTTGGACCTCCTGTCCTCCCTTCCCATGACGGTCAGGGTATGCTACAGCAGCAACAGCAGCAACAGCAGCAGCAGCAGCAGCAGCAGCCTGTCATCCAAATGATCGATCCCATTCAGATGCTCCCGGGAATGGGGTGAATTCGGTACCGCTTCTGCTCATTAGTTCTTCATCTTAGATGGATGGTTACTATGCGAATCGGTCATTTGCTATGCACATCATTGTTTGGTAATGGCAGGAGGGTAGCATTGGAAACGAGTATCTTGGTCTGAACTTATTAAATTATCAATTTGGTATGTGTTGTTTATCCTTGTCAAGAGTCTGTGAAGATCGTGGTTAGCCGTTGTTTACATTGTAAAATTTGTTAGCAGTTTTTGGACCTCCCCTGGAATTGTGCCATCCTTGGCTCTTGTTGATCCAAAAAAAAGAATTGGGCCATCCTTGTAGTTTACCTGTAATGAATTATTAAGAGCGTGCTAAGCAAGTAAGCAGAAGAATCCATTTTCTAACTATACGGGCGTCCACTGTTTCAAAAAAAAACTATACGGGCGTCCACTGTCATTTTGGTGTCAATATTTAGTGAGAAAAAAACGGTATCACTGTACATAAGTACATTGTTTGCCAGTTGCAACATTCCTGTAACTGTCTTGCAGTTGAAATGAACAAACATGCAATGCAGTTGGGTGTTTATGAACTTGAAAAAACTGAAGTGTATTTCTTTTTGGAACCACAATAATATCTTTTTGAGAGCATGCCTAGGCGCATGTTGCCTTAAGAGACAAACAACAATAATGGGCAGTGTGATATGTTTTTGAGAGCTTTGATAAGAGGGAATATTATTGGTAAGAAGATTCAGTCAGTTGCCATTGAAGTTTGCAGGTTATATGGTTTGTAAGAGTCTGTATTAACTATGCTAGCCACTAGATTTGAAGCAAGAATGCAAGATTGATCCACCAGCTTTCTGGTAGAGATGTTGGTGGGGGTAGTGGGGTTATTACCAAATGGATGAACCAAAAGAACTGTTCTCTGACACTTCAAAATAGTCTGCTGTCATAGGATAAACCTGAACGTAGGATATTTGTTCAGAAAGAGGATGCAATATGAGAATTTAAATCTTATATTTATTTTGGGGGTTCTCTGCTGGAGTTTCTTTGCCCAGCACTTCCTCCTATGGTTTGAGGCTTTTTAGGATTGTTGAGAATCCATGGTACAACACGCTGAGGCAAAAACATAGTATAACTGAGTAGTGAGTACTGACGGCTGAGTCCACATTGTATCCCCCATCAAGCATTCTAGCCTTCTTGTGGTCAAGACTAATTATGTAATCTCTGTTATATGTGTGGTTCTATCAAGACGGATTCATACAAAGCAACGATGACTCTTAATGGTAAAAGATTATGTTGCAGTATACTATATCAGTATGATTTGCCTGGCATGAAAAGAACAACATCCATATGTGCTGGGCAACGTGCCATGACAATAGGTGACAAGGATGGATACGTCCAGAAAATGTTTGTTCTTTTACCCTCATCAACATTTTCAGCAGAGAACATAATAGCTGCCCTTCTGTCGTCTGTCGTTTGTTCTCCCTGAACCATACGGTGCCAGTAAGTTTGATTAAGTCGTGCTGGTTCACAGGAGGTCCGAGTATCAGGTGGAGCTTGGCGTTTTGTTGGGAGCACGAGCATGAAATTTTGGATCTGGATTGTTGCTTGCCATTGTACTCCTACCAGGGGGCAGTGCCCTTGTCTTTCTGTCTACTCTGGGATTTTCACGTGTGGATCAGGAGGTGAGAATGTGAGATTCAATTGTTACCGTGAAATGCTAATCGCGTTCTCACTTGCAGCCAGCTCGTTTAATGCTATCTCAATCTGGTGGTTCCTTGGCCTCAAATGCAGAAATTTGCAGTTATGTCTCTTGCTGCTGGAGTGATGCACGACTCATCTCTTTTTAGTTATAGCGTTGCATCAATACGTGTTGCCAGTTTGCCAACTAAGCTGCACGGCGGCGGCGACGACCACGGGCCGCGCCATCAGCAGGAAGAGATAAACACCAGCAGGCCAGGCCACGCTGTGCTATTTCTTCTTTATCCCAGCAAAATACACCTAATATGTGACCGCGATCCCGTTGCGAATATACTCGGAGAGATGCTGCGTGCTGTAATTATGTGTTTTGTCCTTCGTGCTGGTCGCCACTCCCGTTCCCTTGGCATCAACGTGTTCATACGGCACGTAATGGCGCGTATACTCCATTGGCAAACCATCTTTGAAAGCGTACCTTTGGCTACTCGTTCAAATAAAAGTTGTGATTTTGGCATGAACATAGATTGACATGGAGAACGTAACCTAGCAAGGGATATGCTCTCAGATATCCACCATTGCTCGGTTACACCCAAGGAGAAAGAAACAAGCACATCCTGCCTTACTGTCCGATGTGCCAATCTCCACTTTGCTTTCATCCACGTCACCAACATTTACTTAATTACTCTGGAGGAGCCTATTAACAAGTGCATCCTTGCAATATGAATCGGCAATGCTAGCTTGTAGGACTGGGATTTGCACGGATCGCATCGTCATTTTTTAGTTGGAACGGAGACGAATTGCTTTGTCATTTATTTTTTTCTGAATGAAGGGACAACCTGTAGCATATATTGCAATCTATCACCTCACCTCCCATATAAATAGATGAACACTCCATGTCGCACAGGCATCACCCCATGCATCGCGCACTTCCGTTCCATGCTTTAGCTTAGCAGCTCTGTTTAGCTTAGAGACCAGGAGTAACAACAACTAACAAGTCGTTGCAGTCACTGGCCGGGCAACAAAGCTCAACGCCGCCGGCCATGTGCACCGAGAACTACGACCCGTGCTACCCCGACCAGCCGGTGGTCGACCGCTACCTCCCCGTATGGGCCAAGCTGCCGGCGTTCGCCGCCAAGCCGGCCTTCATCTGGGCCGACGACGACGACGGGGCCGCGGCGTCGTCACGCACCGCGCTGACCTACTCCCAGCTCGACGCCGCCGTCGAACGCATGGCGCGCGGCCTCCTCGGGACCCTCCGCCGGGGCGACGCCGTCCTCGTGCTCGCCTCCCCCGGGCTCCGCCTCGTCAAGCTCCTCTTCGCGTGCCAGCGCGCGGGGCTCACGGCGGTGCCCGTCATCCCGCCTGACCCGGCAAGGCTCGGCCCCGCGCCGTGTCGCAGACGAAACCGAGCGCCGCCGTCGCCGACGCCGGATACATCGACGCCGTCACGAGGACGGCCGCCGCCGCCGCCGGAGGAGGAGGAGGAGGTGATACCGGCCGGCTGGCAGCCATGATGCGGAGCATGCGCTGGCTGGCCGTAGACGAGCTGGAGCGGGGACGCGGCGGCGGTGGGCCGGGATCGGCGGCGGGCTACGTGGGCTGTGGGCCGGACGACGTGTACCTGATCCAGTACACCTCCGGCGCGACGGGCGTCCCGAAGCCCGTCATGGTCACCGCGGGCTCGGCGGCCCACAACGCGCGGGCCGCGAGGAAGGCCTACGACCTGTGCCCCGGCGCCGTCGTCGTGTCGTGGCTGCCGCCGTACCACGACTGCGGCCTCATGTTCCTGCTCCTCACCGTCGCTGCCGGCGCCACGTGCGTGCTGGCCGCCCCCGCCGCCTTCGTCCGGCGCCCCCGCCTCTGGCTCGAGCTCGTCACCGAGTTCGCGGCGACGTGCACGCCCGTGCCGTCGTTCGCGCTGCCGCTGGTGCTCCGGCGCGGCCGCGGCCGCTCGGCGTACGGGCGGCCGCCGCTCAAGCTCGGGAGCCTGCGAAACCTGATCCTGATCAACGAGCCCATCTACAAGTCGCGCGTCGACGAGTTCGTGGCGGCGTTCGCCGGCGACGGGCTGCGCGCCGCGTCGGTCGCGCCGTCCTACGGCCTCGCGGAGAGCTGCACGTTCGTGTCCACGGCGTGGCGGCGGGGCGCGTGCTCCGACTCCGACTCCGGCCTCCTGGCCTACCAGAAGCTCCTGCCATCGGCGCGGCTGCCGACTCCGCCGTCATCGGACGGGCCGGAGATCGCGATCGCCGTCGTGGACGAGGAGACCGGGGAGCCCGTGGAGGACGGCGCGGAGGGGGAGATATGGGTGTCCTCGCCGAGCAACGCGTCGGGGTACCTCGGCCACCCGTCCGCGACCCGCGAGGTGTTCTGCTCGAGGGTGCCGGGGCTCGCCGGCGCGCGCTGCTTCGTGCGCACGGGCGACCGCGGCGTGGTGGTTAGGGGAGCGGCGGCGGCGGCGGATCGGTACCTGTACGTCGTCGGCCGGAGCGCCGACGCCGTCGTCGTCGCGCTCGGCGGCGGGATGCGGCGCCGCGTGCACGCGCACTACGTGGAGGCGGCGGCTTTCGGCGGCGCGCCGGATCGCCTGAGAGGCGGCTGCGTCGCGGCTCTCGCGGCGTGGACGCCGCCGCCACGGTCGCTTTCGCAGACCGGCGACGTGGCCATCGTGGCGGAGCTACAGAAGGGAAGAAGCGGCGGCGATCATAGGGGCCTCTGCGATGGAATAAGGGCAGCGGTGTGGAGAGAAGAGGGTGTGAGGGTTGGTTTGGTCGTGCTGGTCGGCGGCGGCGTGGTGCCGAAGACGACGTCGGGGAAGCTGCGCCGTGGGGCGGCGAGGGAGATGCTGCTCGCCGGGAAGCTCCAGGTGGTCTTCGAAGCACGGTACGATGACGGTGAAAGCCCTACCGTAGGAGAGGGCGGCGAACTGACTGACATGGCCACCGCCTTCGGGAGCGCGAGCCGCCGTCTCCGCTTGCAGTCGTTTCTTTGATCAAAGCTTGGTTGCATGGCACGGCATGGCAGCGTGACAAGGTAGAGCCATTGATTTGTGATTATCAATTATCATCTACGTACAGCGTGATCCTTCACGATGCTACTCACGTTTTGAATGTGTTTTTGTAATTCTCTTCACTTGGACAAAGGGATGACTTGTACCATCCTGCTAGCTTTGGATTTGTGTTAAGTGAACAAAAATAAGACTAGTTCAGCACTTCAGCAAATCTCTCTCGTGGTAAGCAAATGCAAACACATGTCCTTGATAGACGTGGTTTTTTTTCTTCCGAAAAAGGCTTTGAGAAATTATCAAGACGTGTTCGTTTGAACCATTGGATTCAAGCATGGCTTTTATGGCCTGGCAATGCAAGAAATGTCAAAGTAACCTGTGTCCTTGTACTCCTTGACCGCGACTGGTCCATGGTGAGGTCACTGTTGCGATTGCGACAAGGACCCTCGCGAGGATGGATGATCTGGTTTGACGCCCGAGTAGCGCAACGAGTCAACGATGCGGAATACATGTGCTCCGCACGACAGCAATGCCTCCACCTCCCCAGTGCAGATCGTATCCCATGGGGGAGACCACCGGATGTAGTACAAGATCTTCCCGTAGTACAGCACATGAAGCCGCCATCAGCTCATCGCAAGTCATGCCTGGACGCCCAAGATAGAGAATATAAATGCCCGACTTCAAAACAGAAGCTACATGCCTATATATGATTTGGCGTATTCCAACTGTTTTGACAGAATTGTGAAGCATCATCGCCAAAAAAAGGAAGAATTGTGCAGCATGGTAATCTGGGTGGATGTAAGAAAGGATCGTGGTGGATTTCCCAGGTCTTGCTCCATCCACAAATTCAAATCAGAACTGTGGAGGATGGTATGGTATGGTAAACTGGGTGGATGTAATCTAGTTTGTCAGCTAACGAAAGAAGACGTGAACCGCAAGCTGGAGCTGCCCCCTCGCTCCTCGTCGCCGCCGTGACACGCGTTTACCGGCAGCCTAGCCTCCCGCGCGGAAAGGACAATGAGTCAATTAGCCAGGGGAAGAAGGATCAAGGAAGTGCCCGGACGCCTGATCAATGGCCCTGTGCAGCGTATCCAGCGTCCTGGCCACAGGCCAAGCGGCTAGACAGTAGCCGACTAGACCAGGCGCTGTTCCCCGATCACCGCCCCGATCCGACGGCCATAAACCCCAGCCCGTGGCTACAGTCCCTCCCCGGCCGCATCATTAAAGCCTGGGCTGGGCCCGCGCGGCAGGGCGTGGGAGGCGGGGTCAGCCCAGCCCCAGCCCTGCCGCTGTCGGTCGCCGCACCGCACCGCGCCTCGCCTCCTCCCCGCCCCGCCGCGGTAGGAAAGGAACCATTTCCCAACCGAGCCAGACCGGAATCCGCCTCGCCCCAGCCGTCCCCCACCGCCACCGCGGGCGGCCACCATCACCTGCCACTTGAAGCGAGTGAGTCAGTGAGTGAGGTTGAGGTCAGGAGGTGAGCGGTGAGCCTCGCTCCGGCCTCTTCCCCACACAAAAGCACAAAAGCCAACCACACCACCCACACGGCGACGCAGCAGCGGCTGCAGCCGCGGTGCAGTGCAGGCAGCCAAGGCACCACGCCAGCCAGCGCGAGGAAACGACGAGATGGATACGAGCGAGTGAGTTATCGGGGTGTTTAGTTGAATTTGGGAGTAAGATGTCACTTCGTAATCATTGCGTTACTGTAGCATTTCGTTTGTATTTGTGAAACATTATCTAAAAATTGATTAATTAGGCTAAAAAATACAATAAAACTATGCAATTAGTTTTTAATTTTATCTACATTTAATACTCCATACATGTTATAACATTTTGATATGATGGAGAATTTTCTTTTTTGCATAGTGTATTTGGGAGTCACTTTTTGCAACTAAACGTGCCCTTAGCTACCGCTACTATACCAGCTGAGCTGAGGCAAGCAAAGCACCCCTCTCTGCCCGCCCTGCCGCCCCTGCGACAGTGTGTGAAGGGGAAGTGCGCTGCCGCGGCGCTCTGTGCCGTCGCTCTCACACGGACTCGTCCGCCCGCCGGGTCCTCGCTGCCTCGGGCAGGCATGCGCTGATGGAATTTAGGGGCCAGCAGGAGGAACCCGCCGAGGAGATGGGCGCTAGCTCCGCCGCGCCGCCGCCCGAGCCCAGGGCGGCGTCCTCCGCCCCGGCCCCGGGGAACCACGCCGCGGCGCCGGAGGCGGCGCGGTACCACGAGTGCCTGCGCAACCACGCGGCGGCGCTGGGCGGGCACGTCGTCGACGGCTGCGGGGAGTTCATGCCCGCCGCCGCCGCCGGGGACGACGCGCTCAGGTGCGCGGCGTGCGGCTGCCACCGCAGCTTCCACCGCAAGGACGACGGCCAGCGGCGCCAGCTGCTGCTCCCGGCGCCCGCGCCCCCGCTGACGCCGCCGGCCCCGCGCCTGCCGCTGCTCCTGCCGCCGCCCCACCCCTACGCGGCCGTCGGTGCCAGCCACCCCCACTACGGCCCGCCCGCGCCGCCGCCGTTCCCGTACCACGGCACGCCCAGCGGCAGCGGCGGCACCACCACCGAGTCGTCCAGCGAGGAGCGCGGGCCGCCGTCCGCGCACGCCACCGCGGCCGCGCAGGGCCACCCGCGGCGGAAGCGGTTCCGGACCAAGTTCACGCCGGAGCAGAAGGAGCAGATGCTGGCGTTCGCGGAGCGGCTGGGCTGGCGGATGCAGAAGCAGGACGAGGCGCTGGTGCAGCAGTTCTGCGACCAGGTCGGCGTGCGGCGGCAGGTCTTCAAGGTGTGGATGCACAACAACAAGCACACCGGCAGCGGCAGCAGGAGGCAGCCGCAGGAGCAGCAATCCCAACAGCAGCAGCAGCAGCAGCAGCAGTAGCCATGGTGGGAGACAGCGCTCAGCGCCCCGGCCATTTGCTTAATCCCCATCTCATTTTTTTATGAGCTCCCAGAGAGGTGGGATTAAACAAGGGAAGTGAGGGCTCTTATCCTTTCTTCTTCCCTTCCGTTTTTGGTGTCACCTTATCCTTCATTTTTTGTAGCCATTTCATCCTCTTTGCTTCATTATTCTTGCTTGTTTATCTTTGATTTCTTCTGTTCCTAGCTGGGGGATCAATTGAGAGGCGGCGGCACTGTGCAGGCTTTGTAGCTACATTTTTACCTTGTTATTTGACCTCTCGAGCAACAAGATTAACCAATCCGAATTTGTCTGGACTTCGCCTCAAGATTGCAGTTTGATCTTCTCTAAAGCACTTGATAGTTTAGCTAATGGTCTCTTCCCTCCTAATGCAGCATTTTCATATAGTTCAAGCTTAACCCAGCATAAACTAACGAGCATAATGACACGAATCTTGAGTTTTCTTCAGCTAATTCCAATTACTGAGGGTATTCAATGGCCAGAATATTCAATATTCTGGAGGAGAGAGGTTGGATTAGCTTAATGCCTGGAATATACTGGAAATGAATGCTTGCATGCAGAGAAACTAAATCTTGCACCAAATGCTCATGCTTTTGTGTTTGTTTGCCATTCAATTGGAGGTGTACTTGCCTGCTGTAGTATCTTAAGCCTAATTTGTACTTGGCTCTAGATGCATCATATTAAGAGTCGTTTTCCAAACCTGACTGATTTAATGGAGGACTGGAGCTTGGAAAACTCCTGGGAGCTTTTGGGTATGGCCGGTAACGTACTCACATGGCTTCTGTCGCCTCTAGCCCTCTACCTTCCAGAAGAAGCCAAGGATTACAAGGATTTCGTTTCATGGAATTGTGAGGCCCATGCTGCAAGAGATGAGACCATGAGAGGCAGATAAGGATGTAATGAATGCCCTCCAAGAAAATTGCGAGACAGAAAAAATGTGGATAATGAGAAACTTAGCATCACAGGATTTTGCATTCTTGATATCCTTCACTAGTAAATCCACTTTTGGATGAGTCCAGCAAATTTGGTTTCTATTGGTCCAGTTTTCTTTGAAGGTTAATTGCTAAATTTGGATAGTTCCACCAACCAATTGAAAAGGACATGAAGAACACAAGATACCACTGACGAGCCTCGCATATCCAGATATTCTACTAGATATTATTCTGAACAATATATTCTACTAGAATATGAGTAACAAGTTTTAGCATAGAAAGTTCATGCTGTGAAAAGTGGAACAGAATTAACTCACAAGCAGTGTGACTTACTACTTTCCACCTGCAATGCCGAAAAGCAAGTCAAGAAGCTTCCGTGGCCGGAGGTAAGTGTTTGTACTGAAAATAGGCACAAACACAATTGACAGTAATGCAGCAACCAGTGATCTCATTCTAATAGATCTTTCAGGGGATTAAGTTCTAATACATTTTGCAGGGCTTAAATTCTAATACCTCATGAACTACTGTAAAATTTATAAATATATAAATGTGATAATTCCAGTGCCAGACACGGTAGAGCTAAGCTAGATTTACGACTGATGTGCAATTAGCGCAACTAACATTCTTTTCTATATGTCAATCATAGGGCATTCCAGCACCTCTGCCAAAGCCAGCTTGCTAATTGTGTTGTTATCGCCGAAATCCAGGGCCATGACTTCGCAAGGATGTTTGACTTACCACCGGAGGTGTCAACAACAGCTGCTGAGGCCAAGATGTTGCGCGGCCTGGTCAGACCTACCACGGCACAACGGGCCCTCTTTGGGCCCTGACATTTGGATCCGGAAATTTGGATGTGAAGGTGCATCTGCTAAAAGAAAGGCAAAGCCAAAAAATTACCATAGTTCAGTTAAAAGAAGTAGCATTCTCTGTGTTCTAGCTAGTATTACATGTGAAGGTGCATCTATAAATTAGTGACACTTACTGTGCTTATTCAGCTCAACATGTCACTTAGTGTTTCAACCGCACAATTGAAATTTCGATCAGACAGTATTTAAGTCAATAAAGAGATCATCAATCATTCTGTCATAGATAAGTTAATTATCTCCCAACTTCTTCTGCAGAATCAGGTTCTGCTGAGAGCCTGAGATGATTTCTTCACGGTGAAAATGCAATGATCCTGGACTTATGCACAGTTGTTGAACTATGCTCATCATGGTGCTACTGAATGATCAGTCCTATCACTTTTGTCTTTTCATATGCATCTTCTTACAGGTCTTATTAATAACACAAAAATTCAACTATGCAAAAGGTCTCATCACATCACATCAAATCTCTCTCCTCATGGAGCATTAAATGTAGGTAAATAAAAAAACTAAGTACATGGTTTTGATGTACACGATGAGACGAATCTTTTGAGCCTAGTTAGGTCATGGTAGGACAACAATTGCCACAAACAAACGAAAAAGTGTTACAGTGTCCGATTTGACTCGATGTGACTTTTCGACCACACTTTTCATGGAACTGAACACAGCCAAAGAGTTCAAGAATCAAGATTGCTGCCGTGTGCCAAAACACGGACATGCCAAAGTTTTGGCCACCATTGGATTTTCTAAAAAACATATCTTTGTCTTACATCTGTTCTATCAAAATGTTGGCATCTATTTTGCCCTTTGCCCACCTTTTAACTTGCCAAAACTTAGGCATGCCAAAAATTTGGCACTGAGGGCCTGCTTGGTTTGGTGCCAAAATCTTAGCATGCCAAAACATGGGCATGCCAAAATTTTGGCAGTCATTTGGTTTGCTACCAAAAATTGTCAAGGTCTCACAAAAATCTTACCAAAACGTTGGCCAGTTTTTTGCCCAAGTTTTGGCCTCCCAAAACTCAGGCATGCCAAAAAATTGATAGAAAACCAATCAGGCTCTGAAACCAAGCAGGCCACTAAATACTGTGGCATTTCAGAGCTGTTTGCCTTGCTGCCCAGTCTGCCTCCTTGTGCCTGCTTTTGTGGCAGGTTCCCTTCCATCGACACTTTTTAAGGGACGGACCTAAGAGACTGACAACGATAATTCAGACATAATCAACTATGCGTCTCACACAATGAAGCCAAAGAAGACTGTATGACGTGTGGCCAAATATCTGGGAGCACACCTAATTGATTGCAAGCATTGTGAGAGTTGACAGCAACATTATATTCCTAAGAAAAGTATCATAAGGAGTTGTGAGAAGTTGAATCAATTCCATTCCCAACCTTCTACTAATTCGAGAACAAAATGATCCTCACGTAAGAAAGGAAGCAGTGCAGAGATTTTTGCCAGATATCTTTTCTCGGAAAAACACTTTCTATCATTGATAGCAGCAAAGAAAATGTATCTTGAAGATCTTTGTATAGATATGTCCTGAAGAATTTGTCGGAAAAAGATGAGATCTGGACAATATTCCAAGAAGTAATAAAGAGCAAAGAGCTAAGATAGGTCAGGATTAGTTGGCATTAGACAAGACTGATAAAACTGCCCACTATCCTTGTGGCTCCAAGTCCCTAGGCAACGTGCAGGCTAATCAAACCTGATTACGCTCAAACTTCTCAGGCTTTCAAATACTAACAAAGGCGCATGTGCCCACGCACATGTATAAAATAAATCAAATATAACATATAATTTATAGTTGCAATACCCGCGCGGCACGCGTCTGCTAAACTCTCTTCTATACATTTGTCTCAACTCATGTACCATGCACGTTTATTGATGACATGTAGGTATTAAAACAGTGTCACTTTAGTGGACCATAGTAAACAGACCAGCCGTGCGAAGCACTTTTAAAAATATTTTATATTCACTCTCTCATGTATAGAGAGCTTTATATATTCTCAAAACTCAATAGTTGGCATTTATTTATATGAAGAAGAACTCTCCGATTTATTGTATATTAGTAATACAGGATAATTGTGTATAGATGTGTGTACAAATGTGGATATATTTAGGTGTGTCCTTTTTTGGGTGAAAAAAGTTGAGCAGGGAAACAACTAAAAGAGCATGGAACATGCAAAAATTTTGATGCTTTCTAGTTTTTCCCTCCCACCAAAGCCCGACAGGTGGGTCCTCTATGAGAGGGTAGGGGTGAGTTTTTTGGTGGGAGGTGTTTTCAATTCTCTATGATCCTTTTAGTATAGATTTTAGATGTCGCTGATCTCATCCTTTCCAAACTTAAACTATTACTATCTGCCAATAGCCGATAACATAACAACAGCCCATGCATGTTTGCTTAAACAAATCCTAATTTTTGTGAGTAAAAGACAGTAATTTACTTGGATTTTAGCAGGCTAGGGAAGGGAGAGGAATTAAATAATCCACAACCGTGCATCCGAATCATGCAGAGCTGAGTTGCATAGCAACTAACCACTCAACAAACCAATTTTAAACAATTAAGCAATATATCAATACAAAGCGTTCAGGTACTAAGCTTTTTGATAAGTGGACTTAACAAATCTTTAAGCCAATCGTGGGGCCCACAGGGGACCATTTTCTTACCTGAGAACCAACAGTAAGGGCTTGCATCGCCCAGAAAGGCTCTCGTACTACAGTGGCAGACTATGTGGTTGA
The DNA here is from genome assembly GCA_033239725.1 of Echinochloa phyllopogon. Classification (NCBI taxonomy): domain Eukaryota; kingdom Viridiplantae; phylum Streptophyta; class Magnoliopsida; order Poales; family Poaceae; genus Echinochloa; species Echinochloa phyllopogon. The sequence continues at coordinate 14,209,823 of BTCW01000003.1, read as the reverse complement.
ACCCTAGCCAAAAACAGCAGCTTTGTTAATTGCAACCAGTGATGTACTGCACTTACATACAGTTCTGACGTCTTTGTGACCTGATTTGCTGGGGCTGGGGCTGGGGCTGGGGCTCAGCGTGAAAGTCCGGATTATTGAGTTAACAGGATTTTGTTTATGACAGCTGTATGACGTGAGGGGTCGGGGGTCTTGGTCTAGCTGGCCTGGCCGCGGAGCCCACGCGTCTGTGAGGGCTGCATGCCTGCACCACGCGGTACTCGGGCGCTGGCAGGCCGGTAGCGCGGCTGTAAAGTGTGCGTGATGCCGGATGGGCCGTCGGGGGGCGGTAGGAGTGCAGTGGCTGCAGCACTGACGTTGCTTGGGTTGGGCCGTGGCAGCGACGAACTGATCGCGTAGATGGCGTAACGTTCGACGGGGATCCGTGCATTTCTTCCGTGTCAATTTTACATTTCTTGCGTGCTATTTTTTGAAACGTTAGTACAGATGTAAATGCTCACAATACACAAGCATTTAAACTTTACTCTATGAGCATATTTGAAAGATTGGATTGTTAAATGTTGAGATTGTTATCGATGGATACATCATTTACAATTAAAAGAATAACATCACTTAAATCCTGAAATAAATCGAGTAAAATACAACATCAATACTGATTCGAGAACTCGAACTCTAGTGTGAAGATTGCACCATAAACAATCTTACTGAAAGGACCGTGATGTCACCTAGAGGGGGGTGAATAGGTGATTTTGCAAATTTCCAACACTTAAAACAAACTGTTAGTTCAACTCTGGATACTCCGAGGGTATGCCGGATACTCCGGGGTTAAGACCGGATACTCCGCAACACCTCCGGATACTCCGGATACAACTTTGCTGGAAATATGACTAAGTCAGAACCAAAACCGGTCAGACCGGTTTGGAAAATTGGTCAGACCGGTTTCTGACTGGGAAACACAAGAATGTAAATTAACCTCCTTTTCGACCTCTAGCACAAAAGCAACTTGATGTAGTGCGTGTGTAGATGATTTCTAGCAGGTCCAACTAATCCCTGCACACAAGATAAGCACAACCAAGTAGATCGAAGCGGAAGCAAATATATGTGCTAGAAAGGAAATTGTGAGGCAAACCAAATTGGAGACGCAGCGAATTGTTTCCCGAAGTTCGGATTCGCTGTTTGCCCAAAGGCTGCCCAAAAGCACAACGAACCCTACGTCTCCGTTGAGGAAGCCCCTAGTAACCCAAAGGTCGAGCTATCTCCTCGGTTCCACTAACTTGATCTTTTCCCCGAAGAAGGCAAGACCACACCTGCACAAACAATCCGTGGCACACCACAACCTTGGTGGCTCACCGGCGACGCCTAGCTGTCTAGGAGGCTTCACCTCCAAGAGTAACAAATGCTTCAATGAGTTGCTAGACCTCAACCGCGAGTGCTCAAGCTATGGATTCACTCTTTACTGAGTTAGCTAGCTTTCTAGCTCTCTATTGCTCCCACACAAACCCTCTCTCAACCCAATCCAAAGATATGAACAAATTCAACCAACTCTCGCAAAGAGAGGCTTGGGGAGAGCTTGCTGGTGCTTGAATTGCTTCTGGTCGCCCAAGAGACCCAAATGAACCAGCAGCCCTCAAAGGTGAGGGCTAGGGGGTATAAATACCCCACACACAAAAACTAGCTGTTATACCCGTGGAAAACCGGTCAGACCGGTTTCCCAAACCGGTCAGACCGGTTTTCAAACGAAACTAGCCGTTACACTCCTGAGCTCCCAAACCGGTCACACCGGTTTCTAAAACCGGTCAGACCGGTTTTGGACCAGCCAGCACACTAAGTCCAAAAACGCTCCTCTCAAAGGCTATCTCAAATGGGTTGACCTATGAGCACTTTTTGGTGTGTAGTCAAACAACTAATGTTGCATCCCTCTTGATAGTACGGCATTCCTATACTCAAGATTGCAAATGACTAAATTCTCCATTTGAGCTTCTATGTCTTCATTGATGCCATACTTGATCAATATCAACTTGAGGGCTTCAACATTCCATTCTCGCTGAGCGAATCCAACTTGAGCTAGTGGCTTTGAATTTCCAAGTGTATGATCACTAATCCATACCAATTCATAAGTCACTTCTTCATATGATTAAACAATGATCAGACGCATTGCATTGCTTCACTAGTTATGGCTTGATTGATGCCTAGGGATCAATCCACAAAACTAGTTCCTTCACCCTAGCAAAGTTCCTCGGCCATAAGACGACTCTTGTCCTTCTCTTCGCTTAGTACCTCGTCACTAGCCATCTAGTTTGATCCCTTCCATCCTATCTTGCCGCTTTAAGCTAGGCTTTGCTTTGCATCCACATGAAAACCACATTTAAATCCATGTCTTCAACTATCCGAGATATATCCAATATCTTCAATTGAGTTGTCCCAATATCACTTGACAAGCTTCTTCTAGATGAGACCTATCCATAAGCATCATTTCTTGTCTCATTTGCCATTTCTATTTACTTGTCATTGTCTATATTAATCACATGGGATCACATCCACTTGTTTGCTTTCACACTATTAAACCAATAGAGCGCATATTCTTATTAACAATTACATGACATGAATATCCATAAGAATAATCCCCTGCTCACATACTTAAGCAAACAAGTTAGATTACAAATCATGTTGTCATACAAATCATCAAAACACTTAAGTGCCTAGATTCACTTTCACTTACCAACTACCATAGCAAAATAGTCATGACTCCTTACTTTTCTTAAGATACATTGGTTCCATTTGTCAGTCTCTCATTCTTTTATTTTATTTTTTTCTTTTACTTTTTCATCCTTTTTCTTGTCTCGCACGTCCACTCATCGCGCCCTCCCGCTTAGCGGCTCCTTGCCCTCACCGCCGCCCGTCCCCTCTCGCCTGGCGCGGCTCCTTAGCTGGAGCTCAAAGTGGCACAAGCTTGGCGCGGCGGAGTCCCGCACGGATCCGTAAGCTTGGCACGGTAGAGCCCGATCTTGGGGTGGCGGTGCCTGGCGCGAGCTCGGCACTACGAACCCCGGCTCGGGGCGGCGACGCCGGATCCGCCCGAGGTCAGGGCGGCGACGCTGGATCCGCCCGAGGTCAGGGCGGCGACGCTGGATCCGCCCGAGCTCAGGGCGGCGGCGGCGGATCCGCCCAAGCTCGGCACGACGGTGGCGAAGCCCGAGCTGGGGGCGGTGACGACAAAGCCGTCCGAGCTCGGCATAGGGGCTGCGGAGCTCAAGTTCAAGGAGGTGGTGGCGAAGTCGTCCGACCTCGGTACTGTAGCGACGGAAGCGATGGAGCTTGGCTATAGTGGGATGGGAAGAGGACCCGTGCGCAGAAGGAAGGAGGAGTAGTGTGGGAGGGATAGCCATTGGTGAAAGGATGTCCTGAAAGAAGAGGCCAGAGGAGGGAAAATAAAGAAAAATTGGTTCATCAGCACCGAAAGATCACGAGTTCCGGAAAATACCATTAAAAGACGTTGTCTCCGTAAAATACCATCGAAAGATGCAAATCTAAACTGAAAATAACATTCCGTTAGTTTTAAACAATAAGTCTGTTAACCTGGACAAAAATACCTCCAAACAGTGCATCTAGAGTGCGTCGGCCTCGGTGCTCTGGCCTTGGGCGCCGGCCATGGGCCATGGCCGTCAGTGCCGGCCTCGAACTCACCTCACCGGAGTCCCGATGCACCGTACAATGGCACCGTCTGGCTCCGCCTTCTCGCATCCCCGTCCCCATATCAAGCTCACCGCGGACGTTGCCACCGCCGATGCCGCACCTGTAACAACCCAAAATTTCCTATAGGCTTTGTTGAGTGCCAAAAATTCGAATTTAAAAATTTTTGGTGGAATTGAGTGCATGCAAACAAACATATAAGAGTGTCTTCTATTTGCTCCCTAAATTCTTAGGCAATTTAAATTCAAATTTAAAATCAATTTGAAGTGCTAAGGATGAAATAGTGTGATTTGGAGTTATTTGGATTTATTTGGAATTTTGGTTGGTTTGAATTCAAATTCTAGATTTGAATTCAAACTCTAATTGACTAAACTAATTTCCTAATCCTATTCCTGTTCGTGGGCCGAATTCCCGCAGCCAAGTCCATCTTTCGCCCTTCAACTTCTCTCCCGAGCCAACCGACCAAGCCAGCCTGCTCGGCCTTCCGGCCCAGCTCGGCCCAACCTCCTCTCCGCGTCGCCGCCGCGTCCGCCTTCACCCGCTGACCGCTGGACCCCGCCTGTCAGCCATCTTCTTCCCCCGCGTCATCTTCCTCCGCGCGCCGCGCCTCTCTCTCTCCCGCGGAGCGCCGCCCGTGACCCAACCACCCACGCCCCGTGCGGCCCGTCGCGATTGCGCCGCGTGTCCGCAGCTGCTCGAGCTCTCCATCTCGCCGTCCGTGCCCGCCAAACCCTAGCCCTAGCGCCTATAAAACCCGCCGCCGGCCGTCTTCTTCCCCAAGCCGCGCCGCCCTTCGGGGTTCCATCCAGATCCAGTTCGAGAGCAGAGAGGAGAGGGAGAGGAGTGGGGAAGGGTGTGGAGCAGTCGGAGCAAGAAGAAGTGAAGCCAGTCGCCTTCCCCGCGAAGCCGCCGAGCACCGGAGCGCCGCCGTCCGTGAACTCGCCGACGAGGAGCCGGACCAGGGACGGGAGCGAGCGCACGAGCACCGCCGAGCCACGACCAGTCTACCCCGAGCTGCAGCGTACCTCTACGTGACCCTAGGTGAGCTAACCGCGTTCGCCCCCTTCTTCTCTGTTTCCGGCGGAGCGCCGCCGCTCGTGCTCGCCGTGCCAAGCCAAGCCCCTGTGAGCCAGCCTTCGTGCTGTGCATCTTCTTGTGCAGGTTCCCATCGCCGCTAAACCCTTTGCAACCCGCCGTCGCTTGTTCCCCGCAGCCGAGGCCACCGCGGCCGAGCTCTGCTCGCCCCGCGCGCGAACGCCGAGGCCACGCGCGGCCGTGGGCGACCACGAGCCCGCGCGTGCGCACCTAGCCGTGCCTCAGCAGTCGCTGGAGGCCACGAGCGTGCTAGCCGAACCCGAATCGAGCGCAGTTGAGCCAAAACCCGAGCCGCCGTCGTGCTCGCCGGCGTTCATGGCCGTGCCATCGCCGTCGCACGTCGGGAGCCCAAGCCAAACCCTAATTCGAGCCTTTCTCACCTCGAGCGTGTTCGCCTAACCCAAGCCAAGCTGTCCCGACCGTTCTTGAGCCCAGCCGAACCTTTTCCGGCGAGAACCGCCGTCGACCGTCGCCGCCGGCGTGCTCCTGTGCGCGCAGCGCGCGCGTCGCGTCGCGCCGCAGCCGCCCCTTCATGGGCCGAATCTCGCAAGTTAAGTCTGTTTAACACCCTTGAACTCTCCCGGCCCATTCGCTTTCGGCCCAATTCCAGCCCAGCCATCGTTTATTCTTTTTCTTTTTCTTTTAACAGCGCTGACGTATGGGACCCACCTGTCATACTCTGTGAGTCACTGACACATGGGGCCCACTGACCAGAGTTGACCCGCTGACTGTTGACCGTTGACCCCCGTTGACCGTTGACCGGTCAACGCTGACGTCAGCAGGGCCCACTGCTGACGTCATCCTAGGCGGACCCCACTGCTGACGTCAGCATGGCGTCATGCTGACGTCAGCAGGCTAATTATTTGTCTGTTTTCTTTTTCGGAAATTATTTAATATTTTCAGAAAATGATTTAAACTTCGAAAATTAATAATAAATCAACCGTAGCTCAGAAAAATATGAAACCAGTTTCTATATTTTTCTAAAATCATGATCTACGCGTTAGTGTAGAGTTTGGTGTTATTTGAGTCTTCTTCCGTCGCTGTTTTAGTGTTTCTTTGCTAGTAGCCGCGTCTTATTTTATTTTCGCGCAACCCTAGGAGCTCCGGAGAGTCAGGAGGAGCCGGACTACTACAACAACTGCTTTGACGAGGACGAAGACCTTTGCCCAGGTTCACGCCCGACCATCTCTGAGATACCTATTAGACATGCAAACTAGTATGCTAGCGCTTTACTTTACTCGCATGATAACCTGCACTGCCTTTGTTATTATCCTGTTACCTTGCTACCTACTACTCACTTTATAAATATGCTATGCTATGCATGTGTTGGGATGGTTGTGATTGATCCTCTTGGCGTGAGTTGTGGGTGGTTTGGGAGGAGTAGTGCAGCTAGGCGGTGTAAGCGAGTAATAACAACTCGATCGTTGATCGAGGTGCTGAGGGACTGCACTCGGGCAGTCCCTATGGGGTACCTGTTGCGGGTACATGGTTACTGGTTACTTGGGGTTGGTACTCGGTGAGTACCTGAGGAGTTTGGGCGGCAATACCTGTTATGGGTGCCGATTGCGGACCGTTGCGGCGGATCGCTTGTGATGCAGATACTCGCTTTACCGAACAATTAAGGACCGAGTCGTGCCCCCACTTCGGACTTGGGATTTACCGTGCTCACCATCTACCCAGTATGGGGAGGGTTCCAGCAAGCCTACTCTAGTGCGGCGCCGAGACTGTAGGAGAATCGAGTTTGATATGTGTAGGGGGGATTCGTTGCGGCGTAATCTCCCTGATTTACCACGGCCCCCGACTGGCCCCGGTGGGAAGGTTTCACGACCCTGGGGCAGATGTTAGATCGGATGTTTCCCGAGCCCAGGGAGACAGGATTGGCGCCGCTACTGTTTAGGGTCTTTGCTGTGGGCTGTGTCTCAGGTTGGTTGCGGACTAGCCTTGCAGCCCGGATGGATTCCTGGAGTGCCACCTCTGCAGAGTGTAAACTATACGTATAGCCGTGTCCACGGTTACGGACGACCCATTTCTGAGAAGCCCCGGCTAGCATGGGAAACTGCTTTCTTACCTCATCCTTGATTCGGGTTATGAGAGATTGGTCCAGCTGAGGCTGTTGAGACGAGGTGGGGAGGGAGCTCACCGAGTCGACTAGTGAGTGAAAGGTGTTGGAGGATAATGATTTGCGGGAACCTGCCGTGGCAGGACGAGCCCGATGGGAATTTGTGAGGCTGATGGTTGGATTTGGGGAGCGGATGGATGTATGTGTGTGAGCAGGAGTTGGTGATGAGTTGAATCTGGGTTATTGCTGCAGCTTGCATAAGAAACCCTGGCTTAAACCTTGTTTATTTCTATATCCTTAGATTAGGCCACTTTAAAGCTTGCATCATATTATGGTTGGTGACGTGGACCTGTCCCATTTCCTTGGGGACAGACTTTGGGTTCTCAGGTGAAGACCCCGACCACGAGTTCAACCAGGACGGGTGGTACGACTGAAGGGTGTGCGCTACGCTCAAGGATGCCTGTGGAGGAGTGGTCCCTGTTGTTCTAGCTACCGCTGCGTAGGTGTTTCTTGTTGTCGCTTTAGCCCAGAGGGCTTGTATCTGGCGCTTTGTCTTTATATGAGTCATGTATTGAATCTTTTATCGTTGTATGGATGTGATATTCGACTGAGATGAGTTCTGTACGAGATAGCTGCTATTCCTGGGACTATCTCAATGGTACAGGGAGTCGGGTTCTCGTCGGTGAGAATCCGGTTCGTCACAGTTGGTATCAGAGCCATACTTGACCGTAGCGCGTGACCCATAGAACGGAAACTTAGGACAGAAGCTCTAACTGAGTCCTCTATTTTATATGAAACCCCTTGGACTATTTGAAAACTATATAAGTACATCTCATCTATTTGCAAAACTTTTACCCTTACCTTACCTTACTAACTTGCTAGCTTACTAACAACCCACTAACTGTCTGGCAGATGGAAGGAAGATCAGCAGATGAACGACGAGAGATCAGGACCACAGGAGCAGATTGTGGAGGTTTGGCAGTATTACTGAGGGAGGTGCTGCGTATAGTGGGAATAGATGTGGATAACGTCTTCTACGAGGGATGGACCTACGGACCTGGAGAGGGAGTACACACCCGGTTGCAGATGGTTGTACCCAATATCCCTGGACGACCAAGGTCACTGATGCTACGAGCAGCTACCAGCGAGAGCACTTTCAGTCGGGCAGTGCAGACTATAGCTATGAGGATACTCCGACTTGCCGCACTTGTGTACCAGAGTCAGCTCAGCCACACTCGTTTCCGGTACCTACCACGAGCTCTTGAAGATCCGACGGACAGAGACGCAGTCAGCTTGCAGGCTCACGCAGCAGACCGAGAGCGGAACGTGACTCTGCGGACCTCAGTTCAGTGCATGATTGAGCAGGAGTATTTGAACATTGGCTTAGAAGAGAAAGTTGCCAAGCTGAAAGAGAGGATATGGAAGCAGGACATCCAGCTGATGGAGAAGGACAATAGGATTGCCTTACTTGAGGAACAACTCAGAGCTAAAACAAGGGAAGTCAGAATCTTGAACTATGAAGCTCGAAACAACAGGCAGTTGGCAGGACTGATCCGAGCAACTCACCATGCTCGAGATGTTCGCCTGGAAGATCAACTCACAGAAAAAGACAAGGAACTAGCAGCCAAGGAAGAAGAGATAGAAGGTCTGAAGGAAGAAGTATACTGGTTGGACAGTCTCAACTCAGAACTCCAGGAAGAGGTGGATAGCTACAAGGAGAAGAGTGGACGAAACTACCAGCTGATGAAGTACCTGAGTCTTCAACAGATTATGGCAAAGGATGAAGCTCGAAGGACCCTTAGTAGTTGGGTAAGATCAGACAGGAAGAGAGTGGCAGAAATGATCACAGTGAACCAAGGACTACCAGAAGAACGCAGAGTTGAACCCAGGACAGAGAACTACAGAGTCTCACCAAGCCGAGTTGAGCCGATACCACCACCTGAGGCTCGAACCCTTACTCCCGAAATGACAAGACTGAGACAGGAACTGGCACACCTAGAGCAGCAGTTGACAGAACCTGAGATGGACATAGTGAGGTTGGCAGCGCGCCTCACGGACACCCACCGAGACAACAGGCAGTGATCAAGCAACAGACAGAGACTGAGGCTGTGAGGTTGGCAGCGCGCCTCACAAGCACATTCAGCAGTATGAGACAGATGCAGTAGGCAGTATCAGCAGATGTCAGCAGTTGATGAGAGTTGTATCTATCTTCAAGAGTAGATGTTTAGACTTAGTCAATCATGACCACCTTTTGGCTCAGCCACGATGTAGCATTCGCTTAGATGTACTAATCCTCAAGGTTTCAGGAGCTGGCCTCGGGATAGTACACATGTCTAGGGTGTAATGCTGTAATGATTGATCGATCTTATTGGCTGTTCTTGCAGTTTTATTGTTGTTCGTCTTGAGTGTACTTTAGTGTTGAGTCTGTTTCATGTGTGCAGCTCCTACTCTAGATGCGCTAACCTAACCATTACCGACCGCCACTAAATCTGCTTTATGAAAAATACAGCAAGATGTCAATCCGAAGATCCAACCATCTGCTTGCACGTTTTGAGGAAGCTGAGCAAGAAGAGGCAGCAATGGCAGCTAGAGGCAGAGGACGTGACAGAGGTCGAGGTTGTGGAAGAGCAGCAGTTGCAGTTAGAGGCAGAGGTCGTGGATGCGCAGCAGGCGTGCTCCAGCCCGAGAACAACGCACCAGGAGAAGAACAAGAAGTGGAAATGGAAGAACCAGCAGTGGAACCTCAGCAGAACCAGCAGAACGTACAGCAACCACCGCCACCGCCTAACTTGGCAGAAGTGATGACTACTCAGACACAGCTGATGCAACAGATGGCACAGGCCAACACACAGATGATGCAAGCTATGCAACAGATGCAGGGAAATCAGAACCAGAACCGTCAGGGACACCGTGAGGAAGATCTACAAAGGAAGATTGAGCGGTTCATCAGGCTGAAAGCACCCACCTTCGACTACTCGGACGAACCACTCGATGCACACGACTGGTTACGTACCATCGAAACGAAGCTTGACCTGACAGACTACACTGAAGAGGAATGTGTGGCCCTTGCGGCACACCAGCTTGAAGGAGCAGCGAAAGCGTGGTGGGAGAGCTACTGCGACTCTCACGCGAACCCAGCTCAGATCACCTGGCAAGAGTTTTGTGAAGCTTTCAAAGAATACCACATACCAGAACAAGTCATGGTGCATAAAGCAATGGAATTCAGGACGATGACCCAAGGAAGTTTGTCTGTAGCCGAGTACGCTCGACACTTTGCTAAGATGTCAAGGTACGCTCCTGAAGACGTCAACACTGAGAAGAAGAAGCAGTTTTGGTTCCAGCGTGGTTTGCACAGAGGTCTGAGGACAGCACTCGCAGCGAGTTCACACAGGTCACTCAGAGAGTTAATTGACAGGGCTATCGCAGTTGAGAAGGAAAGAGTGGGACTTGAAGATACCTGGCGAGAGAAGAAAAGAAAGGCTGAACAGTTGCACAACCACAGACTAAGTCAGAGGCCGAGGAGTAGCCAGAGCAACATGATCAGGAGAAGCTTTCAGCAGAGCAACAACCAAGGAAGCTCAGTGTTCAACAGAAACAGTTACCAGGGTAACCGAGGCAGTAACAGCAACAGTTTTGGCAGCAGAGGGAACAACTACAATAGCTTTGGTAACAGAAACAACAGCTACTCAAGTCAGGGAAATCCCAACTGGAAGCCGAACAGCACACCCAGAATTGGTGGAGGGACCACAGTGGTCTGTTTTGCTTGTGGGAAGCCCGGTCACAAGTCCTTTGACTGTCCAGAGAAGAAGAACAAACAAACCCCAGCCAAGGCACCGGCACCTGGAGGACAGGACAGGCAGCCAGCAACAGCGCAGAGAGGACGCCTCAACCACTTGACAGAGGAAGAAGCCGAGGACGCTCCCGACGTTGTGCTCGGTGAGTTTTTAGTAAATGGCATTCCAGCTTTGATATTGTTTGACTCTGGAGCAACTGGATCCTATATCTCGACAAAGTTTGTGAGAGAGCGGTCACCCCCGACAATACCTAAAGCTAGACCTATAGTCACTACTTCTCCCTTAGGAGAGCTTAGGTGCACCTTAGAGTGCCCCGCAGTTAGACTGATGATAGGAGGCCAGGAGTTCGAAGGAAACTTGACAGTCCTGAAATCAGATGGAATTGACGTGATACTAGGAATGGATTGGCTTACAGAGCACAAAGGAATAATCAGCTGCTCACCCAGAACAGTTGAGTTGACACATCCTAGCGGAGTCAAAGTAACAGCAGAGCCACAAAGAAGAACAGGGAAGAGATCCAGAACATGTATTCTGAGACAGTTGGTATACTCCATTGAGAAACAGACGATCGAAGAAGTACCTGTTGTGTGTGAATATCCCGATGTGTTTCCCGAGGATCTACCAGGACTACCACCAGACCGAGACGTAGAGTTCATAATCGAACTACAACCAGGCACAGGGCCTATTGCTAAGAGACCGTACAGAATGTCAGTGGAAGAACTGGAAGAACTCAAGAAGCAGCTGAAAGAGATGCTAGGAAGTGGTGTGATTCGACCAAGTGCATCCCCATGGGGATCGCCAGTGTTGTTTGTGAAGAAGAAAGATGGATCAATGCGCATGTGCGTAGACTATCGATCCCTGAACGCAGTGACGATCAAGAACAAGTACCCGTTACCACGGATTGATGACTTGCTAGATCAGTTGAAGAAAGCCAAATACTTCAGTAAGATTGATCTGAGATCGGGATACCACCAGATGAAGATTAGAGAAGGTGACATTCCCAAGACAGCTTTTGTGACTCGGTACGGACAGTACGAATTCACCGTTGTGTCTTTTGGATTGACCAACGCACCTGCTTACTTCATGAACATGATGAACAAGGTATTTATGGAGGAACTGGACAAGTTCGTAGTGGTGTTCATTGACGACATACTAGTTTACTCAGAAACAGCCGAAGAACATGAGAAGCATCTGAGGATTGTACTAGAGAGGCTGAGGCAGCATCAACTCTACGGAAAGTTCAGCAAGTGTGAATTTTGGTTAGAGAAAGTAGCCTTTTTGGGTCACGTGTTGACAGCTGAGGGCGTAGCAGTCGACCCAGAAAAGATTGAGGCAGTAGCAGAATGGAAGCAGCCGAAGAATGTTACGGAAATCCGAAGCTTTCTGGGATTGGCAGGATACTATAGAAGATTCATTGAGAACTTCTCTAAGATTGCCAAGCCAATGACCGAACTACTCAAGAACAATGTCCCATTCGAGTGGACGGACAAATGTGAAAGGAGTTTCCAAGAACTCAAGTACAAACTCACTACAACTCCAGTATTGACCCTACCAGATATTCGCAAAGATTTCGTAGTCTACTGTGATGCTTCAAGACAAGGTTTGGGATGTGTTCTGATGCAAGAGGGCAAGGTTGTTGCCTATGCATCAAGGCAGCTGAGGAAACATGAGGAAAACTACCCCACACATGATTTAGAACTGGCAGCAGTGGTACATGCCTTGAAGATCTGGAGGCACTATCTGATTGGCAACAAGTGTGATATCTACACAGATCACAAAAGTTTGAAGTATTTCTTCACCCAATCTGAACTGAACATGAGGCAAAGAAGATGGCTAGAACTGATCAAAGATTACGATTTGGAGATACACTACCATCCAGGCAAAGCTAATGTCGTGGCAGATGCCTTGAGCCGAAAGAATTATTGCAACAACTTGATGATAGAAGAAAGTCAGCCAGAACTAGCGAAAGAGTTGTACATGATGAAACTCGAGCTAGTAGAAGAAGGAAAACCCCAGGAAATGAAAGTGAAGTACAACCTGGAAGACCGTATCAAGGAAGCACAAGGAAAGTGCCCAGAAATCCAAGAAGTAAAAGGGGATATCCAACGAGGAGTAGCACCTGACTTCAGGATCGATGAAGCAGGGACAGTATGGCTGAAAGACCGTATTTGTGTACCACAGGACGAGGAAATCAGGAGAACAATTCTCTCAGAAGCTCACGAGTCCAAGTACTCGATACACCCAGGATGCACTAAGATGTACCAGGATCTGAAGGATAAGTTCTGGTGGAAGAAAATGAGAGAGGACATAGCAGAGTATGTAGCCAAGTGCGACTCTTGTCGAAGGATCAAAGCGGAACATCAAAGACCAGCAGGACTGCTGAAGCCACTGGAAATTCCAATGTGGAAGTGGGAAGATATTAGCATGGACTTTGTGGTTGGCTTACCCCGCACTCAGAAAGGGAATGATGCCATTTGGGTCATAGTTGATCGATTGACAAAAGTAGCTCACTTTATACCAGTCAAAAGCACACACTCAGTAAGCAAACTAGCAGAGCTATACATAGACAACATTCTTAAGCTGCATGGGGCACCAAGAAGTATTGTGTCAGACAGAGGACCCCAATTCACAGCTCAATTCTGGCAAAGCCTACATCAAGCCATCGGAACAACCTTGGAGTACAGCACAGCTTACCACCCACAAACAGATGGGCAGACTGAAAGAGTGAACCAAGTTCTTGAAGATTTGTTGAGGGCATGTGTTCTAGCTTACAGCACAGACTGGGAGAAGAGTCTATCTTACGCAGAATTCTCCTATAACAACAGTTACCAGGCCAGCCTACAGATGTCACCCTTTGAGGCACTTTATGGCAGAAAATGCAGAACACCTCTAATGTGGTCAGAGGTGGGAGAACGAACATTCTTTGGGCCTGACATGATTGTAGAGGCAGAGGAAAATGTGGCCAAGATCCGAGAGCACCTGAAGGCAGCTCAGAGCAGACAAAAGAGCTATGCAGATAAAAGGAGACGAGATCTGGAGTTCGAAGTAGGAGACTTCGTCTACCTGAAAGTGTCACCCCTCAGAGGGCACAAGAGATTCCAAGTGAAAGGAAAGCTAGCACCCCGTTTTGTTGGACCATACCAGATACTGGAGAGAGTAGGAAAGCTAGCCTACAAGCTAGACCTACCAGAGGAACTAGCGGGAGTACACCCAGTGTTCCATGTATCTCAGCTGAGAAAGTGTCTGAGAGTACCAGAACATGAGATCAAGACAGAGGCATTAGACCTACAGGACACCTTGGAGTACCTGGAGTACCCAGAGAGGATACTAGACAGAGCAGTCAAAGAGACCAGAAGCACAGCTATCCCGTTTTGCAAAGTGCAGTGGAGCAATCACTCAGAAAGGGAAGCCACTTGGGAGAAGGAGTCAGTGCTGAAGGAGAAATACCCCCACTTGTTTAAACCATAGGTAATCACAAATCTCGAGGACGAGATTCTTGTGAGGAGGGGAGACTGTAACAACCCAAAATTTCCTATAGGCTTTGTTGAGTGCCAAAAATTCGAATTTAAAAATTTTTGGTGGAATTGAGTGCATGCAAACAAACATATAAGAGTGTCTTCTATTTGCTCCCTAAATTCTTAGGCAATTTAAATTCAAATTTAAAATCAATTTGAAGTGCTAAGGATGAAATAGTGTGATTTGGAGTTATTTGGATTTATTTGGAATTTTGGTTGGTTTGAATTCAAATTCTAGATTTGAATTCAAACTCTAATTGACTAAACTAATTTCCTAATCCTATTCCTGTTCGTGGGCCGAATTCCCGCAGCCAAGTCCATCTTTCGCCCTTCAACTTCTCTCCCGAGCCAACCGACCAAGCCAGCCTGCTCGGCCTTCCGGCCCAGCTCGGCCCAACCTCCTCTCCGCGTCGCCGCCGCGTCCGCCTTCACCCGCTGACCGCTGGACCCCGCCTGTCAGCCATCTTCTTCCCCCGCGTCATCTTCCTCCGCGCGCCGTGCCTCTCTCTCCCGCGGAGCGCCGCCCGTGACCCAACCACCCACGCCCCGTGCGGCCCGTCGCGATTGCGCCGCGTGTCCGCAGCTGCTCGAGCTCTCCATCTCGCCGTCCGTGCCCGCCAAACCCTAGCCCTAGCGCCTATAAAACCCGCCGCCGGCCGTCTTCTTCCCCAAGCCGCGCCGCCCTTCGGGGTTCCATCCAGATCCAGTTCGAGAGCAGAGAGGAGAGGGAGAGGAGTGGGGAAGGGTGTGGAGCAGTCGGAGCAAGAAGAAGTGAAGCCAGTCGCCTTCCCCGCGAAGCCGCCAAGCACCGGAGCGCCGCCGTCCGTGAACTCGCCGACGAGGAGCCGGACCAGGGACGGGAGCGAGCGCACGAGCACCGCCGAGCCACGACGAGTCTACCCCGAGCTGCAGCGTACCTCTACGTGACCCTAGGTGAGCTAACCGCGTTCGCCCCCTTCTTCTCTGTTTCCGGCGGAGCGCCGCCGCTCGTGCTCGCCGTGCCAAGCCAAGCCCCTGTGAGCCAGCCTTCGTGCTGTGCATCTTCTTGTGCAGGTTCCCATCGCCGCTAAACCCTTTGCAACCCGCCGTCGCTTGTTCCCCGCAGCCGAGGCCACCGCGGCCGAGCTCTGCTCGCCCCGCGCGCGAACGCCGAGGCCACGCGCGGCCGTGGGCGACCACGAGCCCGCGCGTGCGCACCTAGCCGTGCCCCAGCAGTCGCTGGAGGCCACGAGCGTGCTAGCCGAACCCGAATCGAGCGCAGTTGAGCCAAAACCCGAGCCGCCGTCGTGCTCGCCGGCGTTCATGGCCGTGCCATCGCCGTCGCACGTCGGGAGCCCAAGCCAAACCCTAATTCGAGCCTTTCTCACCTCGAGCGTGTTCGCCTAACCCAAGCCAAGCTGTCCCGACCGTTCTTGAGCCCAGCCGAACCTTTTCCGGCGAGAACCGCCGTCGACCGTCGCCGCCGGCGTGCTCCTGTGCGCGCAGCGCGCGCGTCGCGTCGCGCCGCAGCCGCCCCTTCATGGGCCGAATCTCGCAAGTTAAGTCTGTTTAACACCCTTGAACTCTCCCGGCCCATTCGCTTTCGGCCCAATTCCAGCCCAGCCATCGTTTATTCTTTTTCTTTTTCTTTTAACAGCGCTGACGTATGGGACCCACCTGTCATACTCTGTGAGTCACTGACACATGGGGCCCACTGACCAGAGTTGACCCGCTGACTGTTGACCGTTGACCCCCGTTGACCGTTGACCGGTCAACGCTGACGTCAGCAGGGCCCACTGCTGACGTCATCCTAGGCGGACCCCACTGCTGACGTCAGCATGGCGTCATGCTGACGTCAGCAGGCTAATTATTTGTCTGTTTTCTTTTTCGGAAATTATTTAATATTTTCAGAAAATGATTTAAACTTCGAAAATTAATAATAAATCAACCGTAGCTCAGAAAAATATGAAACCAGTTTCTATATTTTTCTAAAATCATGATCTACGCGTTAGTGTAGAGTTTGGTGTTATTTGAGTCTTCTTCCATCGCTGTTTTAGTGTTTCTTTGCTAGTAGCCGCGTCTTATTTTATTTTCGCGCAACCCTAGGAGCTCCGGAGAGTCAGGAGGAGCCGGACTACTACAACAACTGCTTTGACGAGGACGAAGACCTTTGCCCAGGTTCACGCCCGACCATCTCTGAGATACCTATTAGACATGCAAACTAGTATGCTAGCGCTTTACTTTACTCGCATGATAACCTGCACTGCCTTTGTTATTATCCTGTTACCTTGCTACCTACTACTCACTTTATAAATATGCTATGCTATGCATGTGTTGGGATGGTTGTGATTGATCCTCTTGGCGTGAGTTGTGGGTGGTTTGGGAGGAGTAGTGCAGCTAGGCGGTGTAAGCGAGTAATAACAACTCGATCGTTGATCGAGGTGCTGAGGGACTGCACTCGGGCAGTCCCTATGGGGTACCTGTTGCGGGTACATGGTTACTGGTTACTTGGGGTTGGTACTCGGTGAGTACCTGAGGAGTTTGGGCGGCAATACCTGTTATGGGTGCCGATTGCGGACCGTTGCGGCGGATCGCTTGTGATGCAGATACTCGCTTTACCGAACAATTAAGGACCGAGTCGTGCCCCCACTTCGGACTTGGGATTTACCGTGCTCACCATCTACCCAGTATGGGGAGGGTTCCAGCAAGCCTACTCTAGTGCGGCGCCGAGACTGTAGGAGAATCGAGTTTGATATGTGTAGGGGGGATTCGTTGCGGCGTAATCTCCCTGATTTACCACGGCCCCCGACTGGCCCCGGTGGAAAGGTTTCACGACCCTGGGGCAGATGTTAGATCGGATGTTTCCCGAGCCCAGGGAGACAGGATTGGCGCCGCTACTGTTTAGGGTCTTTGCTGTGGGCTGTGTCTCAGGTTGGTTGCGGACTAGCCTTGCAGCCCGGATGGATTCCTGGAGTGCCACCTCTGCAGAGTGTAAACTATACGTATAGCCGTGTCCACGGTTACGGACGACCCATTTCTGAGAAGCCCCGGCTAGCATGGGAAACTGCTTTCTTACCTCATCCTTGATTCGGGTTATGAGAGATTGGTCCAGCTGAGGCTGTTGAGACGAGGTGGGGAGGGAGCTCACCGAGTCGACTAGTGAGTGAAAGGTGTTGGAGGATAATGATTTGCGGGAACCTGCCGTGGCAGGACGAGCCCGATGGGAATTTGTGAGGCTGATGGTTGGATTTGGGGAGCGGATGGATGTATGTGTGTGAGCAGGAGTTGGTGATGAGTTGAATCTGGGTTATTGCTGCAGCTTGCATAAGAAACCCTGGCTTAAACCTTGTTTATTTCTATATCCTTAGATTAGGCCACTTTAAAGCTTGCATCATATTATGGTTGGTGACGTGGACCTGTCCCATTTCCTTGGGGACAGACTTTGGGTTCTCAGGTGAAGACCCCGACCACGAGTTCAACCAGGACGGGTGGTACGACTGAAGGGTGTGCGCTACGCTCAAGGATGCTGAAGCGTCCCCTCGAGAGAGAGAACTGAATGTGATACAAATACCAGTCCCAGGATGCTGGTTCACATTATTACAACAGATAGTTCAGTACAAAGACAACATTACGGGAGACGGTGGCATTGCAGGGCCACGACAAACAGAACTACTACTAAGCTCCAGATAAAAAGGTTGATAACATAGAGGTCTTCATCAGAGTGACAACGCATGCGGCTTCCAGCGGGTGGCCCTAACACACAGGCAAAGGTTGGGTGCAGAACGAACCCCACTAGACGAGATCCTCAGGCACAAAGTCCGGGTCTGCCTCTGCACAGATTAAGCAAGGGTGAGTACATACGTACTCAGCAAGCGCAACCACAACCACGGAGGGGTATAGCAGAAGTATGCAAGTATTGAAACAAGGAAGGCTTGTGGTTTATTTAGCAGCAAAGCAAATTTTATTACACCTGCAAGGGTTGGTTTTCGCAACGGGTTTTCACAAATATTATTTTTGAAAGGAACAGTAAATGTAACATTTTTCTTTGTACAAGATTTTGTTGCTACCAGATTTCCCATCTGTCGTAGCCCAAGTCAAAACATTTCTCAGCTCATTCACATGCCAACATTTTCCTTACACCAAAACAGGGGACTAGTGAAGTGACCAAGCCGTAACTCGCCCAATACCGTGGACACGGCTATCCGGATAGGTTTTAACTCTGCAGAGGTGTACACAACCACAAGAAGGCTACCACAACAAGAACACCTTAGTGCCAGTGCAGCTCCTATCAAAGCCATTACCCACCATAGCTAAACTGACAAGTTACCGCAGACGCGACCAGGGGTTAGCAACCTACCAACGAGGTTCTAACCAGGGGCATACCTCACATAGACCGTATCCCCGGCTCCATGGCCCTCTGTTGCTCACCAGCACACCACATAACCAGCAGCTCAACTAGTGGGGTTTATGCTAGGCCGTTGCCACATACAACGGTCGAGTGGGTGTACAGAAAAATGGGTTAGGCTAGATGACACATCAACATCATCCCAAAACTTGTGACAGGATAGACAACTCCCACCATGCTCAACCACAGAGGTTAGAGCACACCTCGGCATTTCACACAAGAAATACCGTCTGTCTCATCCCACACGGGTACTCATTTTATTTACACAAATCACCTCTTTTATTTCAAAGTACGCACACGGTTGCTTTTGTAAACACCAAATATTTGTTATGGGGGTAAAATAGTAAAAGTTCCTAAGCATTTCTAGCAGTGACCAATATTTAAACAGAACATTGTCATATTTAAACATTAATCTGGGTTGTCAAGGGCTCAGTCATAACAATCAAGGTATGGCTATCCAACCAGGTTTAGCAGTAAAATCATGCAAGTTTTATAAAACAGGCCATGGGTTGTGTTTATAAAAACTGGGACATCAGTATGCATCAAAGGGTGGGATTGCACTTGCCGTTCTCCCAACCCTCGGGGGATTCCTGCCCGGGGTCTTGGTCTCCAAACTCCTGCTCGTAGACTTGTTCCTCCTCGGGTCCTTCCTCGTTCACAGCGGAGTCTACGGCACACACAACAAACACCCAATAAATAAAAGAAAAAGCTTTTACTGAGCTCGGAAAGAAGGAACGGAAAAAGAGAGCGACTGATGATAGCATGATTATTTTGAGTATGGACTGGTCGGATTTGGCGGAAATATATTGGTGGATATTGTGGTGGAGTTTGGGGTCGAACGGGATTAATTTGGCGCATGGAATGACGGGTTCAGGGGAGTTTTAGGGGCTGTTTAAAAAGGAAAAGGACCTGTTTGTAAATATGGGAAAGCTCAGGGGCCTCTGGTGAATATAACAGAGAGAGGGGGAATAGTGCTGTGGACTGCGGGTTAATTTGTTAAAAGTTCAGGGGGCTTTGTGTAAACGTGTCAGAGAGAGAGAGAGTTTTAAGTTTGGGCTGCGGGTTCGAAAATGAAGAATGCCAGGGGGTTATGGGTAAAGTGCTCTTTCTTCACCGCGGAACAGTGCCAGGGGGGGGGAAACGGCGGCGGCGATACTGTTCGGCCCAATCGCCGGCGTTTGAGGCGGCGGCGGTGATCGGGAGCAGGGGGAAAAGGACGAGCGAGGTATGGCGAGTCCACCTGTGGGCTTACCACGGCCGGAGGTGAAGGGTGGAGGGCGGCCCACGAGAGCAGTGGCGGCGGCGGCAATGGCGAGCGTGGGCGGCGGCGCTGCGGTGGCGGAGGAGGGTGATTGAGGGGTGGGTGAGCTGCAGGGAGTGGAGGGGAAGCTCAAGGTGCGGTCGGCTTGGCTTGGAGTGGCCTGTGGTGGGCTGCCCACGTGAGCCCGGGGCGGTGGCGGTGGCGGAGCACGGCGGCAATGGTGCTGCGTCGGTCGTGGTGGCGAGCTGGGAGGTGAGCGAGCGGGTGGTGGTGAAGAGGAAGCCGACGGGCCTATTTATAGACGGGGACGAGCGGCGAGGAGG
Source organism: Echinochloa phyllopogon (assembly GCA_033239725.1). Taxonomy (NCBI): domain Eukaryota; kingdom Viridiplantae; phylum Streptophyta; class Magnoliopsida; order Poales; family Poaceae; genus Echinochloa; species Echinochloa phyllopogon. Next base: position 14,189,705 of record BTCW01000003.1, on the reverse strand, counting down.
TGGGCCGACGATGGAGGGGTTCGGCGGGCGGTTGCGGCGGCCGGCGGACGAAAATTAAAGGCGGCCGGCGACTGTTAGTACGGCGGCGCTGTGCTCGTCGGGAGGCGGCGTGCGTGCGGCGATAGGACAGCGGCGGGGCCCTCGGTAGCGTGCACGCGCGCGGTGAGCTTCTAGCGGCGGTCGGCGCGTGCGCGCGGTCGGCACGGCGGGGCAGCGGTGGTCGGGGCGTGCGCTTGCGCGGTGGCGTGCGAGCAGGCGGCCAGGCGGTGGGCGGCACGGCAATGTGCCGGCTCGGCTGTGGGCACGAGGACGGCGAGTGCGGGGCCGCAGTGGTGGGCGGCACGGCGGTGCCAGTGGTCGGCGCAGCAGCGGCAGTGGCGGCGATGGCGTGGCCGCGGCGTGCACGCGCGCGGTGGCGTGGCGTGCGTGCGCGTGTTGAGCGGTGGCGCGTGGTGGCGACGACGCGCTGAGCAGAGAGAGAGGGTGGCCGGCGGTGATCGGAGCGGGAAGTGGGGCAGAGCAGGGCGGCCGCGGCGGTGTCGGGGAGGAAGAGCAGAGGAAACAGAGGAGGGAGGGAAAGAGAGGGAAAAAGGGAAAAAGGAGAAAAGAGAAAAGAAAAGAAGGAAAAAGGGAGAGGGAGAGAGGGAAAAGGGGAGGGGTCGGCGGGATTCGCGGCGGGCGGTCGACGGCGGTCGGCCAAGGGTGGGTGGCCCGGCGGTCGACCCAAGGGCGGACGACGCGGGACGGGACGGAAAGGATGGCAGTGATGCGATGCGGATAGGGAGGGGGGAGGGGAGAAAGAAAACGACAGGCGAAAAGGATTCGGCGGGAGAGGAGCTCGGGCGGTAAAACGATTTGAAACTTTTACCGGGCGGTTTAATTAGGTGATTTTCCCAGAGATTAAACGCGGGCGTTACAAACCTACCCCACTTAAAGGAATCTCGTCCTCGAGATTCGGCTGGCTCCTAAAAAGGTGGGGGAACTCTTTCTTCAGGGCATCTTCTCTTTCCCACGTAGCTTCCTTTACACTGTGTCTACTCCATTGTACTCTGCATATTCGCACTTCGGAGTTTCTGGTTCTCTTAGTGACGGTGTCCAAAATTTTGACTGGTACCTCCTGATATCGCAGATCTGTCTGCAGGTCTATCTCTTCCTCCGGTACGTGTTCTTCTTCAGGTACTCTCAGACATTTTCTCAACTGGGATACATGGAATACCGGATGTATATCTGACATTGCTTCGGGTAACTCCAAACGGTAGGCTACTTTTCCAACTTTCTTTCGCACTGGGTATGGTCCGATATACCGAGGGGCTAATTTTCCATGTACTTGGAATCTACGGGTTCCACGGATGGGTGAAACCTTGAGATAAACAAAATCTCTTGGATTAAATTCCAGCTCTCGTCTCTTCTTGTCTGCGTAGCTTTTCTGTCTGGACTGGGCTGCTTTCAACTTCTCCCTGATTTCGGCTACTTTCTCTTCGGCTTCTTTTATGAGCGCGGGTCCCACTAGTGTACGCTCTCCTACTTCTGACCACATTAAAGGAGTTCGGCACTTTCTCCCGTAGAGAGCTTCAAACGGGGACATACCTAAACTTGCTTGGTAACCATTGTTGTAAGAAAATTCTGCATAGGGTAAACTCTGTTCCCAATCTTTACCATAGGTAAGGACACATGCTCTCAGCATATCCTCCATGATCTGATTTACTCTTTCAGTCTGGCCATCGGTCTGAGGGTGATACGCGGAGCTAAAATCCAACTTGGTGCCCATAGCTTTGTGCAAACTTTTCCAAAATCTCGAGGTGAACTGGGTCCCTCGGTCCGAAACAATCCTACTGGGTACTCCATGCAACTTCACTATGTTTTCCACGTAGAGCTTGGCTAGTTTTTCTCCACCATAATTCGTCCGTACAGGTAAAAAGTGAGCGACTTTAGTGAGTCGGTCCACTATTACCCATATAGAATCATGTCCCTTCTGTGTTCTGGGTAGTCCTACCACAAAGTCCATTCCAATCTCATCCCACTTCCAAACTGGGATAGGCAAGGGTTGTAATAATCCTGCCGGCTTCTGGTGTTCTGCTTTAACCCTTTGGCAGGTATCACACTGAGCGACGAACTGGGCTATGTCAGCTTTCATTCCTTTCCACCAATAGTTCTGCCTTAAATCCAAATACATTTTGGTGGATCCTGGGTGAATGGAATATGGCGAGTTGTGAGCCTCGCCCATGATTATCTGTCTAAAATCTCCTTCCTTAGGCACACAAATCCTGTCCTTATACCACAGCGTTCCTTTACTGTCGACTCTAAAGTCTGGTGCCTTATTTTCTCCGGTATGCTTGCAGATCTGTACTAAATCCTTGTCTATGCCCTGGGCTTCTCTGATCCGATCCTCCAGAGTGGACTGGATCGTCAGTTGGTGGCTAGATCTCTGGGGAACAATGTGTACATTTAACCGTGCCATTTCCTCTTGCAGGTGGGCACTCCTAGGTCTGTAAGATTTCCGACTTAGGGCATCTGCCACTACATTGGCCTTGCCAGGGTGGTAATGAATTTCCACATTATAATCCTTAACCAATTCTAACCATCTTCTCTGTCTGAGATTCAGATCTGGTTGGGTGAAAATATACTTTAAGCTCTTATGATCCGTGTATATTTCACACTTGTTCCCAATTAGGTAGTGTCTCCAGATTTTGAGTGCGTGCACTACGGCTGCAAATTCCAAATCATGCGTTGGGTAATTCTGCTCATGAGGTCTAAGTTGTCGGGAGGCATATGCTACAACTTTTCCATCTTGCATAAGGACACACCCTAATCCTTGGCGGGATGCGTCGCAGTAAACCACAAAATCTCTGTGGATATCCGGTAGGGTCAGAACTGGGGCTGCAGTCAATCTTTTCTTCAGCTCTTGGAAGCTCTTTTCACAAGACTCGGTCCAAACAAACTTCTTCTCCTTTTTGAGCAGTTCTGTCATGGGTCTAGCTATCTTGGAAAATCCTTCAATAAACCTCCGGTAATATCCAGCTAAACCCAGAAAACTTCTGATCTCACTCACATTGGTTGGTTGTTGCCAGTTCGAGACTGCTTCTACCTTCTCTGGGTCTACTGCTACTCCTTCAGCGGTCAAAATGTGGCCAAGGAAAGCTACTTTTTCCAGCCAAAATTCACACTTGCTGAACTTGGCATAGAGCTGGTGTGCTCTCAACTTTTCCAACACTACCCGCAAGTGTTGCTCATGCTCTTCGGCACTCTGGGAGTAGATGAGTATGTCGTCAATAAAGACTACGACAAACTTGTCCAACTCATCCATAAATACCTTGTTCATAAGGTTCATGAAGTACGCCGGTGCATTGGTGAGTCCAAATGGCATCACTGTGAACTCATACTGTCCATAACGGGTGACAAATGCGGTCGTTGAGGTGTCACTCCCCTTAATTTTCAGTTGGTGATAACCGGTCCTTAAGTCAATCTTGGAAAAGTACTTGGCTCCTTTCAGCTGATCAAAAAGATCATCGATTCTGGGGAGTGGGTATTTATTCTTGATAGTGACATCATTTAGTGCACGATAGTCGATGCACAACCTCATGCTTCCATCTTTCTTTCTTACAAAGAGTACCGGGGCTCCCCAAGGGGACGTACTGGGCCTGATAAATCCCATCTGCTGCAACTCTTCCAGTTGTTTCTTCAACTCTGCTAACTCTGAGGCTGCCATCCTATAGGGTCTCTTGGCTATAGGAGAGGTGCCAGGGACTAGTTCAATAGCAAATTCTATGTCCCTATCCGGCGGCATTCCGGGTAGAACTTCCGGGAAAACATCAGGATACTCTCTGATTACCGGGACTTCTTCTATGGTTTTTGTTTCCATACTAAAAATCATAGGATCTGGTCCATTTCCTTTGGTGTGGCAGGCTACTTGTATTCCATCTGGGTTGGTTAGGTGCACTACTTTGTCAGCACAACCTATGAGACCATTGTGTTTGCCCAACCAATCCATTCCAAGGATCACATCTATTCCTTTGGATTCTAGTACCACTAAGTCTGCTAGAAACTCTACCCCACTTAAAAGGATCCGTACTCGCGAACAACCTAATTGGCATTTAATATCACCTCCAGGTGTTCGGGTTAGTAGGGGTGTCTTAAGTAGTACTGTAGGTATTTTGTGCTTTTCCACAAAACTTGATGATATGAAAGAATGCGATGCTCCAGAATCAAATAATATTGTTGCCAAAGCTGAACTGACTAGGTACTCACCGAGTACTACTCCTTGTGCCCCTTGAGCTTCCTGCGCGTCGATGTGGTTGACGCGGGCTCGTCCATACGACTGCTGGGGGTTGTTGTTGTTGTTGCTGCCGGTGTTGGTGCTGCGGACGGGCACACGGTTGGCTCCAGACACTGGTGGCTTGGGTCCATTCACCGAGTTGGAGTAGACTGATACCGCAGGCTTGCTTCTAGGATACGGGCAATCTGCGATGTAATGCCCGGTCTCACGGCAGTTGAAGCAGGCTCTCGCATTGCTGTTGCTGGCTGTGGCCTGACTGACTTTGCTCTGTGGCGGCTTCGAAGCGGTCTGGCTCTTGAACTGGTTATTGGGAGCCTGGGAGCTTGTGGCCTGAAACTGGGTCCTATACTGCACTGGAGCCTGGGGTCTGGGTGCAGCATAACCGGAGCTCCGGGGTTTCTGCGAGCGGTCCATCTGACGGTTCTTGCTTTCCAAGAACTTGCGCTTGTTCTCCTGCCTTGCCTCCATTCTGGCCCTTTCTGTGACAATGGCTTTGTTCATCAGTGTGTTGAAGTCAGGGAAACTGTGGGTGACTATCAGGGCTCGAAGATCTGGGTGTAGACCTCTGATGAAAGCATCCTGCCTCTTTGCATCCGTCTTCACTTCATCAGGTGCATAACGGGCTAGCTCAGTGAACTCGTGGGTGTACTCTTCCACGGTCTTGTTCCCTTGCTTCAGTGCACGGAACTCATCAGCCTTGCGTCTCATGGTGGCATCGGGAATGTGGTAGCGACGGAACTCTTCTTCAAACTCTTTCCAAGTAATGGCAGACTCGTTTGGGGAAGCTGCACAGTAAGCATCCCACCAAGCTAAGGCAGTCCCAGTGAGCTGGTGGGAGGTCAGAAGAACTTTGTCACGGTCTCCACAACCAAACGGTTCCAGCTTTCTCTTGATGGTTCTCAGCCAGTCATCTGCTTCCAAGGGGTTGCTGGACCCTCCAAAGGTGGGCGGCCTGGTTCTCAGAAAATTGGTCAACTGATCACCCGCACTGGGTCTGCGGGCTGTCTCCTGACGGCGGCTGGCATTCCATACATTTTGCATGAACAGGGTGTGGTGGTACAAGGCTTGTGCCAGGTTGAAATCTGGTGGGAGTGGAGGCATAACAAAAGATCCCTCATTCTGACTCCTGGGATGGCTTGCTTCTGGTCCGCCTCTTACAGGCGCTTGTCCTTCGGGCTGGTTCTCTCCCATAGGATCCTGCTGATCCACTTCCTGATTCTCAGGATTCTCTCTCCTCCCTTCTGGTTGCTCTCCTCCAGCAAGAGGGGCGCGTCTCTGAGAGGCGCTAGCACGAGTGTTCACCATCTGCAGGATGAGCAAGGCCTTCGTGAGATAGGGTTAAGTGATGTTTAAGTTGATTAGTTCGCGTTTTCAAAAGACAGGACAACACACAAGCTAACACACAAACACACAAGGTTCCATTCCAACAGCTGAAGGTTACAACACTTGGGGGAGGGTACAACAAGGCTCGCACTTCAAGGCGGGGCGCAAGACCGGGTAGGGAAACTACTGCTAAGGGTACAAGGGTTTTTCGGACCAAGCTGGCTTCATTCCCATCTGAGCGCTTGACTCTGGCTTACTCGCGGGGCGAGCTCTCCTCTGGCGGTGCAAGTCGATCCTGCTCAGCCTCGGTCAAGGCCCCATTCTCCCGAGGCGGCTCGGACGGTCCTTCTTCAGCGAGCGGCGATTCTGCCGGAGTTCCCGACAGTGCCAGTGGGTTTCCCACAAGTTCTCCCCATGCCATGATCGGTGTCCCAAGTAGGACATGGGGTTCTCCAATTGCCGGAACAGGCGTTCCACTTCTAGTCCAGTCCTGGATACGCAGGTCCCGAGCCTGCCTGAGGCTTTCTTGGGCGACTGCCTCGTTGCTGATGGCAGCAGCGGCTCTTGCTTCGGCTTGGGCCACCTGGACCTGGTGCATGCGGACCGAGAATTCTGCTTGTTCGGCCCGGGCGGTCTGTTCTCTCAGGCGCTCGGCCTGCTCGTCAAAGAGTTGGTCCAAGGAATTGAGATAGGTGACCACTTGGTGCAACAGGGGCTCCTCCTGACGGCGCTGTTCCAAGTTCCTTATGCGGGCTTGCCAGACTGCACTTCTGACAATCGGCGGAAAGTATCTCATTGGGGTGGGGACCAGGTGCCTTTCAAAGATTCCGCACATGAAGCGGAGGGCTTTCCTGAGTGCCAAGGGGTAGGTGTCCTGGTGCCTGAATCCTGTGGCGGTCGTACGCCATGCCTCGACAGGGTGGAGGTCACTCTTGGCGACAACAATGACCACTCTGCAGCGTTGAGTCCCATGGTGCTCATACTCCCTGCTGTAGTACCTCGGGCGTTCTGGTACACCGAGGCGTTCCAGCGCGGGGATCAACAGGCTAGCGAAGCCCGGTGTGACTGGGCAAACTCCCTGGGTCCATCCTTGTTCCGCCATCTGAAACCAGGGGAAAACGAAACTGAACAGATGCAGGATGAAAGTCGATCTTTATTGCATAACATGGTGGGGGTACATAGATAATGGATACATTGAGGCTAAGCTGGTAGTGCTACTGGGTACATCAGACTCTACTCTAGGAAGGGCTAGACTACGCGCTAATCTACTCCAGATAGGCTCGGCGCTTCTTCAGAGGGAGCTGGTATTCTGGCACTTCTTCTTCGGTCTGAGTGCCTGCGTCCATATGAGTCATCTCAGGTTCATCTTCCAACAACCCTCTTTCTCTCCTATACGCTTCCAGGTTATCCAAATACTCATAGTAGGCCTGGCATCTAGTCTGGTGAGTGGCTAGAGAACTGACAGCCTGTGTGGCCGTCACCTTCTGTACCTCCAGTTCTTCCTTTGTTTCTCCTAGCTCTCTCTTTACCTCTTCTAGTTCCTTCTCTGCCTTCTCGGCTCTGCGGATCTGGTGCCTCAGCTGTCCCGATGTCTCTCGGTACAGCCTGTCCAAGCCAGTGAGGTAAATGGACATGTGGGATACCGTGTCCTCCATATCTTCATCTCTTCCAAGGCTCCTCATCTGGGTAATCCATTCGCGTCCTCCACTTTCCAGGGGTGGGGTAAATCCTAGTGCTGTTCCCACGAGGTACTGCCTGTAGAGCTCGCGGAGGCACATCAAGGCTCTTCTTGCGGCTTTGCGGTAGGCATTAGGACGGTCGTAGCCGGTGGCGTGAACAAACCAAGGCGCTACTTCCTTGTACAGCGAGCTTCTCCCCACAAAGATGAACATCCGGCACCGACGGGTACCATTGGTGGTGCATTCCCGGTAAAAGTACTCGGGGGTCTCTGTGACTCCAACGTGCTCCAGGCTGAGCAGCAGCAACTTGGGGAGGCCAGGTTCTGCGGGGCAGACTCCTTCGCCCCAACCCTCGTCAGCCGACTGGGTCATCTGGAACAAGTCAAAAAGCCGTCGGTGAGTACTTGTGTGGGGGAAAGGATTAGGCAAGAACAAACTGGTGAGAGAAGACTAGGTAGGGTCAAGATCCTAAGGGTGCGTCCTACGGCCAACCTATCGGCTCTGATACCACCTGAAGCGTCCCCTCGAGAGAGAGAACTGAATGTGATACAAATACCAGTCCCAGGATGCTGGTTCACATTATTACAACAGATAGTTCAGTACAAAGACAACATTACGGGAGACGGTGGCATTGCAGGGCCACGACAAACAGAACTACTACTAAGCTCCAGATAAAAAGGTTGATAACATAGAGGTCTTCATCAGAGTGACAACGCATGCGGCTTCCAGCGGGTGGCCCTAACACACAGGCAAAGGTTGGGTGCAGAACGAACCCCACTAGACGAGATCCTCAGGCACAAAGTCCGGGTCTGCCTCTGCACAGATTAAGCAAGGGTGAGTACATACGTACTCAGCAAGCGCAACCACAACCACGGAGGGGTATAGCAGAAGTATGCAAGTATTGAAACAAGGAAGGCTTGTGGTTTATTTAGCAGCAAAGCAAATTTTATTACACCTGCAAGGGTTGGTTTTCGCAACGGGTTTTCACAAATATTATTTTTGAAAGGAACAGTAAATGTAACATTTTTCTTTGTACAAGATTTTGTTGCTACCAGATTTCCCATCTGTCGTAGCCCAAGTCAAAACATTTCTCAGCTCATTCACATGCCAACATTTTCCTTACACCAAAACAGGGGACTAGTGAAGTGACCAAGCCGTAACTCGCCCAATACCGTGGACACGGCTATCCGGATAGGTTTTAACTCTGCAGAGGTGTACACAACCACAAGAAGGCTACCACAACAAGAACACCTTAGTGCCAGTGCAGCTCCTATCAAAGCCATTACCCACCATAGCTAAACTGACAAGTTACCGCAGACGCGACCAGGGGTTAGCAACCTACCAACGAGGTTCTAACCAGGGGCATACCTCACATAGACCGTATCCCCGGCTCCATGGCCCTCTGTTGCTCACCAGCACACCACATAACCAGCAGCTCAACTAGTGGGGTTTATGCTAGGCCGTTGCCACATACAACGGTCGAGTGGGTGTACAGAAAAATGGGTTAGGCTAGATGACACATCAACATCATCCCAAAACTTGTGACAGGATAGACAACTCCCACCATGCTCAACCACAGAGGTTAGAGCACACCTCGGCATTTCACACAAGAAATACCGTCTGTCTCATCCCACACGGGTACTCATTTTATTTACACAAATCACCTCTTTTATTTCAAAGTACGCACACGGTTGCTTTTGTAAACACCAAATATTTGTTATGGGGGTAAAATAGTAAAAGTTCCTAAGCATTTCTAGCAGTGACCAATATTTAAACAGAACATTGTCATATTTAAACATTAATCTGGGTTGTCAAGGGCTCAGTCATAACAATCAAGGTATGGCTATCCAACCAGGTTTAGCAGTAAAATCATGCAAGTTTTATAAAACAGGCCATGGGTTGTGTTTATAAAAACTGGGACATCAGTATGCATCAAAGGGTGGGATTGCACTTGCCGTTCTCCCAACCCTCGGGGGATTCCTGCCCGGGGTCTTGGTCTCCAAACTCCTGCTCGTAGACTTGTTCCTCCTCGGGTCCTTCCTCGTTCACAGCGGAGTCTACGGCACACACAACAAACACCCAATAAATAAAAGAAAAAGCTTTTACTGAGCTCGGAAAGAAGGAACGGAAAAAGAGAGCGACTGATGATAGCATGATTATTTTGAGTATGGACTGGTCGGATTTGGCGGAAATATATTGGTGGATATTGTGGTGGAGTTTGGGGTCGAACGGGATTAATTTGGCGCATGGAATGACGGGTTCAGGGGAGTTTTAGGGGCTGTTTAAAAAGGAAAAGGACCTGTTTGTAAATATGGGAAAGCTCAGGGGCCTCTGGTGAATATAACAGAGAGAGGGGGAATAGTGCTGTGGACTGCGGGTTAATTTGTTAAAAGTTCAGGGGGCTTTGTGTAAACGTGTCAGAGAGAGAGAGAGTTTTAAGTTTGGGCTGCGGGTTCGAAAATGAAGAATGCCAGGGGGTTATGGGTAAAGTGCTCTTTCTTCACCGCGGAACAGTGCCAGGGGGGGGGGGAAACGGCGGCGGCGATACTGTTCGGCCCAATCGCCGGCGTTTGAGGCGGCGGCGGTGATCGGGAGCAGGGGGAAAAGGACGAGCGAGGTATGGCGAGTCCACCTGTGGGCTTACCACGGCCGGAGGTGAAGGGTGGAGGGCGGCCCACGAGAGCAGTGGCGGCGGCGGCAATGGCGAGCGTGGGCGGCGGCGCTGCGGTGGCGGAGGAGGGTGATTGAGGGGTGGGTGAGCTGCAGGGAGTGGAGGGGAAGCTCAAGGTGCGGTCGGCTTGGCTTGGAGTGGCCTGTGGTGGGCTGCCCACGTGAGCCCGGGGCGGTGGCGGTGGCGGAGCACGGCGGCAATGGTGCTGCGTCGGTCGTGGTGGCGAGCTGGGAGGTGAGCGAGCGGGTGGTGGTGAAGAGGAAGCCGACGGGCCTATTTATAGACGGGGACGAGCGGCGAGGAGGTGGGCCGACGATGGAGGGGTTCGGCGGGCGGTTGCGGCGGCCGGCGGACGAAAATTAAAGGCGGCCGGCGACTGTTAGTACGGCGGCGCTGTGCTCGTCGGGAGGCGGCGTGCGTGCGGCGATAGGACAGCGGCGGGGCCCTCGGTAGCGTGCACGCGCGCGGTGAGCTTCTAGCGGCGGTCGGCGCGTGCGCGCGGTCGGCACGGCGGGGCAGCGGTGGTCGGGGCGTGCGCTTGCGCGGTGGCGTGCGAGCAGGCGGCCAGGCGGTGGGCGGCACGGCAATGTGCCGGCTCGGCTGTGGGCACGAGGACGGCGAGTGCGGGGCCGCAGTGGTGGGCGGCACGGCGGTGCCAGTGGTCGGCGCAGCAGCGGCAGTGGCGGCGATGGCGTGGCCGCGGCGTGCACGCGCGCGGTGGCGTGGCGTGCGTGCGCGTGTTGAGCGGTGGCGCGTGGTGGCGACGACGCGCTGAGCAGAGAGAGAGGGTGGCCGGCGGTGATCGGAGCGGGAAGTGGGGCAGAGCAGGGCGGCCGCGGCGGTGTCGGGGAGGAAGAGCAGAGGAAACAGAGGAGGGAGGGAAAGAGAGGGAAAAAGGGAAAAAGGAGAAAAGAGAAAAGAAAAGAAGGAAAAAGGGAGAGGGAGAGAGGGAAAAGGGGAGGGGTCGGCGGGATTCGCGGCGGGCGGTCGACGGCGGTCGGCCAAGGGTGGGTGGCCCGGCGGTCGACCCAAGGGCGGACGACGCGGGACGGGACGGAAAGGATGGCAGTGATGCGATGCGGATAGGGAGGGGGGAGGGGAGAAAGAAAACGACAGGCGAAAAGGATTCGGCGGGAGAGGAGCTCGGGCGGTAAAACGATTTGAAACTTTTACCGGGCGGTTTAATTAGGTGATTTTCCCAGAGATTAAACGCGGGCGTTACAGATGCCTGTGGAGGAGTGGTCCCTGTTGTTCTAGCTACCGCTGCGTAGGTGTTTCTTGTTGTCGCTTTAGCCCAGAGGGCTTGTATCTGGCGCTTTGTCTTTATATGAGTCATGTATTGAATCTTTTATCGTTGTATGGATGTGATATTCGACTGAGATGAGTTCTGTACGAGATAGCTGCTATTCCTGGGACTATCTCAATGGTACAGGGAGTCGGGTTCTCGTCGGTGAGAATCCGGTTCGTCACAGCACCCGCACTCGAGGTCCAGCGCCGGTGTGGGATCGAGGTCGTCCTCCGTGTGGGCAATGGCCCCTGGGGCGCGGGCCTTGGCCACCGGCTTGCTGCCGTCGGGCCTGGAGGGCGCCGACCAGCCGTCGCCGGGCGTGCCGCGAGGGAGGGGCGTCGGCGCGGCCGGCGAGAGAGGGGCGGCGCACGCTGGCGAGGGAGGGACGTCGGCGCCGCCGGCGAGAGGGGGGCGGCGCGCATGGGCGAGAGAGAGGCGATGCACGCCGAGAAATAGCGGCGCGACCGCACGAGAGAAGGGTGACACTATGCGGGGGAAACAGGACCTGCGGCTGGCTAGAAAGGATAAGGTAAAAGAGTACTAGGGTAATTTCATATTTATGTTATATTTTCTCAAAGGATACAAATATAGTCTTAGTGAACAAAATGTAACAGAGTGCTACTTTCAGGTAACGTTTGCATCTTTCAGTGGAATTTTACGGAGGCGAAGTCTTTTAATGATATTTTTTAAAAGTCGTGATCTTTGGATGCTAGGGAACCAATTTTTCCAGAAAATAAGGACATGCAGGGACTTTCTCCGCACCATCCCATCGAGTAGGCAGTAGGCATTGGTCGCTGCATTCGCTTAACCCAATCTCGGTGCGCCTCTTCCTAATTAAAAAAAAAAAATCTCGGCGCGCCTCGTCTCCGTCTCCGTCTCATTCCCTTCCGCGATCGCCGCCGCTCCGCCCGTCCGTCTCGCCCGCCGCTTCGTCTCGCTGACACCCTACCTCCGACCGCGTCTTCCACCGCCCCGTCGACCCCAAGCCTCTCAGATACTCCTCCGAAAACGGGGCCGACCGCTAGCTAGTCAGCCCCCGACGAGCAGCCGACGACTGGGCGAGCGGCGGCGCCCTTTGCCGCGTCTTCGCCCCGCCTTTGCCGGCGACGAGAAGCCACCAGGTATTCCCGCCCCTTGTCTTCACTTCCTGCTGTGCGAAACGGAGCACCCGAATCCCTAACATATGCTAAACGTATTCGGATCTGACCCAGTTATTACTAACTTCGATTTTGTTTGCAAAATTGTCGGGTGTACATGGGTGTTGTACACCCATGTTCTATGCTAGGTCCGCCCCTGGTGCTAATGCAGTTCTGTTCCTCCAGAGATTTCAGATGTTCCACAGCAAGTCCCTCCCTCGGCCCAAGGACACGTCGGTCGTCGTGGTCGTCTTGGAGACGACCGAGGTATACATTGTGATCAGCTTGTCAACGAGGGGGGATACTCAGGTGATATATGTGGATCCAACCACAGGCGCCCTACGCTACTTGGGGAAGCACGGGGAGGATGTTTTCGATTCTGAGGCAGCGGCATTGAACTACATCACTGATGGATCAAGGATTTTATCCAAGAGCACAACATATGCGAAAGCAGTGCTGGGCTATGCAGTGTTAGGAAGCTATGCTTTGCTTTTGGTTGCGACACAGTTGAGTGCAACGGTTCCCAATCTGCCTGGAGGTGGGTGCATATACACAGTGGCGGAGAGTCAATGGATAAAGATTCAGCTGCAAAACCCTCAGCCTCAGGGGACTGGAGAGCAGAAGAATATCCGTGAATTGGCTGATCTTGACATTGATGGTAAATACTACTTCTGTGAGACAAGGGATATTACCAGGCCCTTTCCAAGTCGAATGGCACTGCGGGAACCAGATGAGGAATTTGTTTGGAATGAGTGGCTTTCAAAGCCTTTTAAGGACATCGACTTGCCAGGACACTGTGTCATTCTTTTGCAGGGGTTTGCTGAGTGTCGAAACTTTGGAGGTGCAGGGCAGCAAGGTGGATTGGTTGCCCTTATAGCACGACGTAGTCGGTTGCATCCTGGAACCCGCTATTTGGCTCGTGGACTGAATGCATGTTCAGGCACAGGCAATGAGGTAGAGTGTGAGCAACTTGTTTGGGTTCCACGAAAGGGTGGACAGCGTATCCCTTTTAGCTCATATATTTGGCGGCGTGGAACTATACCGATATGGTGGGGTGCAGAAATAAAGAATGCTGTGTCAGTAGAAGCTGAAATTTATGTCGCTGATGATCCTTACAACGGGAGCTTACAATACTACCAACGGCTGAGTAGAAGATATGGCAATAAGTCATCTGAAGCGAATGCATCTAGGCAAAAGAAATCTGGAATGGTTCCCATTGTCTGCGTTAACTTACTAAGATATGGTGAAGGAAAAACTGAGTCAGTTCTTGTTGATCGTTTCAAAGAATCTCTACAGTACATGAAGTCGACTGGAAAGCTCGGAAGCACGTGGATTCAGTTGATAAATTATGACTGGCATGCCACTGTGAAGTTAAAAGGACAGCAGCAAACAGTTGAGGGCCTATGGAGGCATCTTAAGGCACCTACAATGGCCATTGGCTTCAGTGAAGGGAATTACTATGATGTAAGACAGCAGCTTAAGGAATGTAAAGGATCAATTATCTGTAATGATGACATAAATGGCGGGTTTTGCATGGAATCCATCCAAAATGGTGTGATACGTTTCAATTGCGCAGACTCTCTTGATCGGACCAATGCTGCTAGTTACTTTGGGGCACTTCAAGTTTTTGTTGAACAGTGTAGTCGATTGAGTATCTCACTTGACATAGATGCAATGTTTGGGTTATCAAGCAGATATTCTGAATATGATGGTCAAAATGCTCGTTCTTTGCCCCCTGGATGGGAGGAGCGCTTTGACTCTGTAACAGGGAAATCATTTTATATCGATCATAATACACGCACTACCACATGGGAACATCCATGCAAGGAGGCTCCACAAAAGCCATGGAAGAGATTTGATATGACATTTGATCAGTTTAAAGGCTCAACAATGCTTGCTCCAGTGAACCACCTTGCTGAACTTTTTCTTTTGGCTGGCGATATCCATGCCACATTGTACACTGGTTCAAAAGCTATGCACAGTGAGATTCTGAACATATTCAAGGAGGAAACAGGAAAGTTTAGTAAATTCTCAGCTGTTCAGAATGTAAGGATTACGGTGCAAAGAAGGTTCCAAAATTATGTGAATGATAGTTCCCGCCAAAAGCAGTTGGAGATGTTCCTTGGATTGAGGCTATATAAGCATCTTCCGTCCATTCCTATGTTCCCTCTCAAAGTAGGTGAACTTATTCATTATCAGTATATTTCTTGCAAATTTAAGTTATTGGTCTTGGTTTCAGTATATTATTTCTATTATATTTTGCGGTAACATTCTTGATCTTGAAAATGTAGGTGTTATCAAGGCCTTCTGGATGCATGTTGAAACCAGTTCCTAGTATCACCCCAGTGGCTGATGGTGGTACCAGTCTTCTCAGCTTCAAAAAGAAGGATCTTATCTGGGTATAGTTCTTTAAATACACTCACGGTCCAGTCATAATTCCTGATATCTATCTGGTTTATTAAATTTGTGAATTTTATCTTTTTCACATAGCATGTTAAGGACTTCTGCTCCTGCAGGTATGTCAGCAAGGTGCTGACTACGTTGAACTTTTTATATACCTTGGAGAACCTTGTCAAGTCTCTCAACTGCTTCTTACTGTCTCCCATGGTGTTGAAGATTCTTCATATCCATCAGCTGTAGATGTTAGACTTGGCTCAAGCATAGATGCCCTCAAGCTCGTGGTTGAGGTTTTTGTCTCCATCTTACCTCACTGATTTATTATCACGTTTTTCTTTCTGCTCCAGCTGTTTCATCAAGTTTATTTGCAAATAAAAAAATATTTCAAATATTTTATGATTTGGCTTGAACTGTCACCCCTCTACCCAAATTCAAGACTGCAGACACACAAAAATGGCAGTCCTTGCTAAAAATTGAGCTCCATCTGATGTGCCATCAAAATCTGGGTTTAAGACACCTTGCTATTTTGTGACTCCAATAATTTGAACTATGGCACATGACTTTTGCTTGGTTCAGAACCAGAGTCAGCCAATAACTTCGGCTGAGCTGAGATTAGCTAAGCACATACACAGTTTGGCCTGGATTTTGGTTATGTTTACAATCATATCCATATATTGTTCAGGTACTGTAGATCACCCCTGGAACACAGGAGAGCCATGTGTCGTTTCATTAATAGAAGAAGAAAATTTTGTTAGGTTACAGGCCCTAACTGTCTACATTACACTTATAAAATAGTGCCACAGGCATGTAAGAGGCGACCATACTACCAAAGAGAGAGAAGGATCTTATCTAGCTAAAAGCACATGGAGATCCCAGCTGAAGCGGATTGTTTTGCATTTTTCTACAGTTATTATGCAATTATTTCTCTAGAAATTTTCTGTGTATGCCAGCTGCTTTGAATAATTGATATTTTCTTGTCTATGAATTCCAATTAAAGCATGCAGATACATTACACTATACTCCCTCCGTCCCAAAAAGAATGATGTTTTAGCATTCAAAATTTGTCCCATGAAGAATGATGTTTTAGCATGCATGCATATTTAAATGGAAACAAATTCCATGCATGCATTAAATGTAAATGGATTCTTTCCATTTTTTGCATAAAAACTCAACTAACTGAGGGCACATGCGTCTTTTTTTATCTACATCTAATCTGTCTGAAATACTCTAAAACATCATTCTTTTTGGGACGGAGGGAACATTTAATTTAACTTTTTAGTAGAACTATCCTGTTTTGATGCAATTTGTCCTTTGCTAGTGATTGTTTCCATTTGTTCCCTCTGCTGTATATTAAACATCTTACTTAACTGGTAGATGGATATTAACTGGGAGATTATTTTTTAGGGTGCTTGCATTCCACAGTGCTCGAATGGCACAAATTTATTGATTCCACTCACTGGAAGAATTGATCCTGAGGATTTAGCTGTTACAGGGAAAAGTGCTAGGCCCAATGTTCAAGAGAGCACTTACCTTCCTTTGTTATATGATTTTGAAGAGATAGAAGGAGAACTGAACTTTTTAAACCGGGTTGTTGCATTATCTTTTCATCCATCTGCCGTATCGAGGACACCCATTACTCTTGGCGAGGTAAAATGTTGATGAATTTTCTAGACTGGTATGCTTAAGAGTTACTGTGGCTACAACTATTACTCTATCTTTTCTTGATGAGTTTGATAAATTCGTTTAACAGATTGAAGTACTTGGAGTTTCTCTTCCATGGGCAGACATGTTAAACAATAGTGGACGTGCTCCTGAATTTGTGGAACAACTCCATAAAAGTGCTCACTGTGGTCTAGGCTCAAAGTCTTTTGCAAGTTCTTCTGGGCCTGGGAATGATTCTCTTCACAATGAGGGGTCTTATAATAAAAGTTCATCACCACTTCAACCCGCTGGTTCAGAAAATTTGTTGGATTTTCTCACAGGCGATTTTGACCTATCGAAGTCGCATACAACTGAAAATACATCTTTTGGCAATGGGGAACAAACAAACTTCATAGATGATGGATTTGATGTTAATCCTTTTGCCCCTGCTTTGGAAGTGCCTGTTCCTAAAGTGAATAACCAGGTTGAAGAATGTGGCAGCACACAGCTTTATCTTAAATTCTTTGAATCCCTTTCTGGCTATAAGGTATCCATTTGTAAAAAGTCATCTAATTTCATTTGTATTGTTCTATCTTGGTATATTTTCTTATATCTGTGTTGAGCAGAGCTTGTCCTAAAGTTACCAGTAATATATTGAATTTCCTTTTTATCTGATAAATGGGCAAGAAGATTGTAGTTTCTAGTAACAACATTACTGAAGCATTTTTTCCTAACAAAGACAACTTACAATTCATGATACGTTGCTGAATCTTTGCTATTCAGGTTACAGCTGTCTATTGCTTATATGGTTGTGTACTTAATGTTACATATGTTTAGAGTTCTAGTACTATCACTTTCCTTTCTTTTTCAGCACATACTTGCTTGTTCTGAAAATTCTAAAAAAAAGAAATGAAGGAACAAAATGGACCTGTACTGAAAAAATTGTGTATGAATTTAAGTCCGATATAGATGTAACTATTCGTCTTTCCAGGGAAAGGGTCTTAACTTTGAGCAAATGATGAAGCTTGAAATAAAACGTCTCCATCTTGGTCTTTCTGCCGCTGAAAGGGACCGTGCATTGTTATCAATTGGTGTAATTCCTGCCACAGTAGATCCCAATCGTTCGGTTGATTATTCTTACCTGTTGAAGCTATCCAGCTTAGCTGATAATCTAGCGCTTCTGGGCCATGCAGTCCTCGAAGACCGTGTTAATGCTTCAATAGGTCTTGAAAAGGGCTGTGAACACACTATAGACTTTTGGAACATCAGTGAAAATGATGAATCCTGTTATGATGGGGTATGTGAAGTCCGTGCTGCATCTTCGTTACAAGCTTCAGCCACTAGAGAAAATCAATTAGTATTCGTGGAATGTTCCCAGTGTGAAAGGACAGTTTGCAAATCTTGCTGTGCTGGGAAAGGGGCCTTCCTTTTGCTGAACACCTACAGGGATCTGAAGATA
The DNA here is from genome assembly GCA_033239725.1 of Echinochloa phyllopogon. Lineage (NCBI taxonomy): Eukaryota > Viridiplantae > Streptophyta > Magnoliopsida > Poales > Poaceae > Echinochloa > Echinochloa phyllopogon. Next base: position 14,171,838 of record BTCW01000003.1, on the reverse strand, counting down.
TATGGTGGGAGTCAAGGCGGTGGCTTTTCAGCACTTGCAGATAGTTTTGTGTGCAAATCATGCTGCAGTGAAATTATCAAACGCGCATTGTATGTGGATTATGTCCGGGTTCTTCATAGTTTGCGGAGAAAAGACCGGGCAGAGAAAGCAGCATTGAATGCTGTGAATCAGGTCTGCCAACTGGAATCCAGCAAAATATCTGATTTATCGCAAAGTATTCAAACTGGTCAGAGACAATTGAAGCAGATCCTTGATGGTGAAGAATCCCTTGCAGAATTTCCATATGCAAGCTTTTTACAAATGGTATTTCTCAACTTCATACTATGTCATGAACTTATCATAACTTGTACTGTATGACATGCTGCCCTTTGTTATCTGTGCTGCCCTTTGTTATCCATGCATTCATACTGTATTTGCAACATTGTTGCTGTTGCCCATGGACCATGAGAAAACAGTTAATAAACCGACCTATGCATATCATTTTTTTTCCTCCTAAAGATGCCCTCATACCCACCTCCTTTTTCTTCTTTTCTTTTATGAAGTTTTCCACCATAGATAATGCTGTGATCAAGCCCTTGTGTTTCATTATTCAGGTTGAAACTGCTGATGACTCTGAACCACTGCTTTCATTACTGGCACCTCTTGGTACTGGAGATTACAAGTCTTACTGGAAAGCTCCCAGGGATAACACTTCTGTGGAGTTCTCGATTGTTCTTGGTGGTTTATCAGATGTTGCAGGAGTTGCCATAATTGTCAGTTGTTGCGGTTACTCAACATCTGACTGCCCAATTGTAAGATGTCCTATTTTACTTCATCTTTCTTCACCATGTTATTCTTAGTTTATTTATAATAATAACTGCATGGACAATTTTAGTCAGGCATACCTTAAGATTTGTATGTACAGGATCCCAGCTATATATGGATATATCTTACTGGTCATTTTTTTTTCTGGATGACTGACAAAAAAGAGGGGATATTTAAACTGGAAAACTGAAATCACTGAATCATAATTTTCAATCATGAAATCATGTGGCTTGATCGAATGCATGTTTATTCCAAGCAAGAAAAGGAAAAATTCAGTTCAGTTGTATGCTCATGCTACATGTTGATACAAGGGAAGCAATGTGAAAAATACTACCTTTCTCTTCAAAATTGTATGCCACATTATCTTGAGAGATATCTCATGCTGTAGGCCACCTGTTTCCCAGAATGTCCACAAAATGAGGGGGAAATTTGTACAGAAAAATAATTCTTAAACCGGGCTCCACCGAGAGCAACATCTGGTTTTGTTCAAGACAAAATGCTAGTACGCTATAAATTATCTTGAGCTGCATTAATATTTTGGTTCTGAACCTACAGTTCATGATTGCACTTATGCTCTTTGCAATTCAATTTATGATAACTGGCAATAACAGTGGTTCCAGTCTTGATGTCTGTGGCTTCATAATTTTGTGACAGTCACCTGTGTTTCTATACATGCACCATCAGTGTCGCTATGACGACTCAAATACATCTAATTTGTTGATATAATTCCGGTCTCGAATTAGTGCAGTGCGCAAGAGCTGCAAGACATCTTTTGCATATACTGGATAGTTTATCTATGCATATCAAGAGGGTCATTTGAACAAAGCCTGTTGGGCTATTTCTGCTTTCTCAGTTCTTTGAGTGCATTTTTTGTCTGAAATCAATTGAATGTGCAAGAATTGCAAACCATATTTTCCATATTTCTGCAGAGCTAGCTATGTATGCATAACAAGATCATTTGATCTAGCCCGTTGAGCTGTTTTCTTTCTCTGTTCTTTTAGTGCATTTTTTTTTGTACTTTGCTTCATATTCTAATAATCATGTTACTGATCCAGGTGGAGATATGGGCCGGTAATAAAATACACCGAGAAGATCGTACATTCATAGGAAAGTGGGATGTACAAGATATAATATCTTCATCTCCACAGCTTTGTGGACCTGAAAAATCTAGTGGCTTGAGTGGAGAACCAAGACACATTAAATTTCACTTCCCAAATCCTATCCGCTGTCGTATAATTTCAATAAAAATGACACTCCCCCATATTGGTGGGTTGAACGAGGACTTCGATCTTCTGTCATTGGGTGATAACTCATTTCATGAATCAAAGCCAACCAATCAACAGAATTCATTTATCCATGCAAAAAGAATTATCGTTTTTGGCAGTTCTTTGAGGAAGGAGGCAGGGCCTGACACATCTGGGGCAATAATGAGAATGAAAAGTTATTTAGACAGATCACCGCCCTTGGGGAGATTTAGGGTAAACCCTATGTCTTTTGCCGAACAGTTGCCAGCTTTTAATTCTAGCTATGACTGAAGCTTTTCTTCTGTATTTTCCAGATTCCAGTTGAAGCTGAGAGGCTAAGAGATAATGATCTTGTTCTCGAGCAATATCTGTTACCGAATTCACCAGGGATAGCTGGATTCCGGCTTGATTTCTTCAGTGTTATAAGACCTCGTGTGACCCATTCACCTTCCTCATCAGAATTGGACACAAGGGAGTTTTCATTGACACGCATGGAAGATAGATTTGTAAATCAAGCAATTCTTTATATGCAGGTTACAATTGTTAAGGTACTAAGACACTGCAGCTACTCAAAATTAACATATTTTAGTGGCTATGGCTCGTTGTTTTCTGCTTCTTGTGATCTCCTTTACAGTCCAAACTGCCTAGGAATGGGTCCTGTGAGTTTTCTTGCAGACAGTTTTGCACTTTGCAAAATAGAGTTTTTTTTCCTTATTCATATTATCAAGGAATATTCAACTGAATCTTCTCCAATACTTAATCATTTATATAGTTGTGGTCATTTGATAGGCTGTCTCTTCATATCTGGAATGACTTAATACACAAAATAAAATCTTGTTACTTCACATATGTGATGGTGTTTTTTCTGAAGTTTGCTGCAAACATAATCATTTTCCACATACTCTGAGGGTTCTATAAGCATACAGCTAAACTTTTTTTATACCTATAATCTTTTTGGTGCCTATTTTGTATTTGAGTGCATAAAACATTTTGGGCTCGTGATTTTGTACAGGACTCTGGCAAGCTGGTTGTCGAGGAATACCGTTTACCAGAAGTAAAAGCGAATACACCACTATATTTTGATTTTTCAGATCTACAACAAGACGTCCGTTGTGTTATCTTTAGATTACTTGGGGATGTCACTTCCTTTGTTGATGACATTTCTGAACTTGACGGCTTAAACTTGCGAAATCTTCCTTTGGCATCTGGACTATCTTTGTCAAATAAGATCAAGTTGTACTACTATGCTGATACATACGAGATGGGAAAGATAGGCAGTCTCTCAGCAGTATAATGTATCTGAGGTATCAAGTCCTGATATTCTGAATGCCATCTTATGAGTCTGTCTTTTCACAGAGTTCTCCACTAGATTTTTGACAATCAAAATATGTTGATTATCAGAAGAAAGTTTCAGTTGATAAAGGATAATATGATAAAGCTAAAACACATAATATAAATTTGCTTGTCACTTGTCTTCTCTAGTTACATGTGGATGGACCTTTTAACATCCTTAAGCTAACTGCATAGCCAACCCGATATAGTCTTGGTTCTGAGTCCTGACCCTATACTCCTATTTTTGAATTTGAATTGCATGTTGATGGGTCTGGGATCCGGTCCATACGGTACCCATGCAAAGCTTATAAGGAAATATGAATTCTGAAACACTTCTAACCGGGGCTTCTCAGCCGAGCCCCAGTAATAAGCTTTTAGACTGGTGAACCTGAATGCTCTGCTTAAGCCTGAAACTATGAATTGGTATGTGTGGATTATAATGTACTACAACCTACATTTGATAGTAGATTGTCTAACAGTACACTGTTACTTTGTGTCTTCCTGTGTTTAGGTTGGACATGTCAACATGTGACGTTAACAGTTGGTAGAAGATTGTTGTAAACTATTGTTTCTGTATGTTGATGCGGGAGTGACTGTCTGTTACGACAAATACGTGATGCCTTTTTGGAACATTCTTTTGCTTCAGTTTTCATGATCAGAGTATCAGAAGATGATCCAATTCGAGGGATCAAGGGATTTTGGTCTGTACAATTTCTGGAGGTTCATTTTTTATGTAGAATATCTGGAAATTCAGTACGATTGCAGTTTCAGAAACTGCCAGGTATATTTGTCAATACTTGTATGGGACCTTTTTAGGGCAACTGAATTTGCGTTTGGTTCTTTTTGGTTCATACATATTTTGAGCACTGAACTTTACCAGTTGTTCATTTGCATGATACACAGAAATGCTGAGGTTATCACTCTCTTTGCTTGAACAGAACTGTTATTGATATTGCATTGACGCTATGGAACAAAAACGGTGGTAACCTGTTGTTTAATGGCAGTGCTCGGCCTAATAAACTGCTAAATATAGTATCGGCTGGTAATAGGTGATTTTATATCTGTTTTGTTGTAACCTCTGCCAGTCAAAGGGAAACATGGTTGGCTGGTCCTGGAAATGTTTTGCGATCACATTTGAGCAGCTTTCACCAGGTCATGTCACACAGAGGAAGTTGAACTGGTGTACCCTCACTCTCTCTGCAATCTCTCCAGTACTGCACAGAAGACTCACCCGGGCCAGAGATGGGCTATGCCATATCGTGCAGGTTTGTGAATTGATTACTACTCTCTAGTCTCCAATGAACCTCTTTAAATCATAAGATATATATAAAAACTGCGCTAAGAAGCAGGATGGAAGTTTATATAATACATGGGTGGTCCTCTTCGGATACTACTAGCATGGTGAATGCATAACTCAAGATTCAAGAAGTCAATTATGCACATGGAAATCCACTGTGAACTTCAGAGATTCCTATGACAAAAACAAGAAAACAAAAGGGAAAAAAAAGAGAAAAGGTCGCCATCCAGAGAAAATGGCGGGAACATGACATATAACAATCATATTTATATAGCAATGTAGCCTTCTTGTCTACTTCAAAACAACCATTGACCGCTAGTCAGTAGTCACAATGAAAAACAATTCAGTTTGATAAAGATAACTGGATAACAATAGGTTCCAAGTAGTTCATTTTAGATCTAGAATCAGTTATCTTATTTAATCCAAAAATAAGTATTTTCCTACCAAGAGAATGATGAATTGTCTGGAAAGGTTTATATACTACTCACCTTTCTATTCAGAATAAATTACAACAAGAATGCACATCTTACTGCATGTGCAACTCCAGCACACAGAAATGCCTGAGTAACTGAGGGTACTTCACGCAGTCAGGGAGAGCACGTCATGGGGCAACGATATATACTCATCTGATAGGTTAAATAGAAAGATGAGAGAATCCTTTGTGCTGAATTGGCCCCATTTGGCAGAGTTCCCGGAGCTGATTCTCAGGTTAATCCACGAGGAGCTCTGCTTAACAGTTTTGAGAAGTGATTCTCTGCTGATCCTGTGAAGTGCTTCTCTGAAATGAACTAAGAGGCTGGGAGCTGAAAAAAAGTAGCTTCTCCTGATTCTCCATCCTGATTTTGATAATTTATGCTAGAGAATCAAAGAGAATCACTTTTAGCCACAGAATCACTTCTCTCATAGAATCAGCTCTATAGAGAATCATAATGAGATGGAGTTCTACCAGACAACATCCTAGCTAGCTCCAGCTCCAAACCACACCTGCATGTTTAAAACCCAAAACTCTTAGTTGAAAAGATTGAAGCATGAGAGTTCCTTCTTCTGCATACTAAGGGGGGTGTTTGTATCAGCTTAAAGATTATGAAAATTTGATTAAAAAAAATCTATAACCCATCCAAACAGTTTAGATTATGGAGCAGATTATAGAATCCAACCACCTAGATTATCAAAATTCCATTATCTCGCTCACCCCAGCTATTTTGAGAGTATGGGCACAACCATTCCTCTAACTAACAGCACAGCTATTTTCATATTCTCGTAATCTCTAGGTAGTAACTAGATTCTTATAATCTCTATCTCATCCAAATAGGCCCTAAATATATCTCACAGACACATGATAATTGATAAGGCGAAGCCGTAAGACTTCCATCCTCACAATTCAGAACTACTACCATATAACTTTATTCTTTAACATGTTTCTTCAGTGACATGCAAAAACTTCCCATGTCTTTGTGTATTAATTATAGAGGCAATAAAAACAATTTGAGGTATAAGTAAGCTAAAAAACGGTCAATAATTAAGGCAGTTGAGCTTAATACATTGAAAACTAGGTGGGCAAAAAAAAAGAAGAATATTCCTTACCAGGTCACCGTTTAACTTTTCAAAATTTTCAACCGCAGCATGTGTGGAAAAACAGCATACAACGAATTCATAAAAAGTACCAATGTATCATATATGCATTAGGAAATCTAACGATCATCATACAAACATAATTGTATTGTACGTTTTTGTCACACATAATTTCATTTGACTAGTGTGAGCCAGGTAAATACTAATGTAAGTGTGCATCATGTGACACAAATTATAAAGTATAATCAGAAATAATCACGCAAGAGTATTCTATCAACCAACAATTACGTCTACACACTCATATAATCCAATCTGACTAGCTGCCTAAATGAAACCAGTTTGTTGATTATGCGATAATCATTGATATATTTTAGGCTCCATGATGGAATTGGAAAACAGATCTATCTCAAAAGAAAAATTCTAGAACATTTCTAGATCAAACAAAAAAAATCCTATAAGACGGCCATACTGCATGATTGTGAACTTCTGATGTAAATAACTCAACTCACATGATGGACACTCAAACATCCCTTCTGACCGCAAATATCCTTTTAATTTCTAGAAGCTTTCTGCATCCAAAAAAAACACGCAGACACTGCACTAGGCTTCTCTAGCCCCTAGGTCCTTGGCAAGTTGGCATGCAGCCATATGCAGCACACCACTTGATTCTGCATTGATCAATACAATAATGGTCCTTGCTGAAAACTTGCCTTTGCCTCACCTCAAATTCTTCAGCTGATCCACACATGTTGTTTCTCATGACACGGACAGCAGATCAAATCTTCAATTGTTGTGTGCTGGAGATAGAAATGTTCAATCTAAGCTCCCGCTTTTACTGAATTCACACAAAAAAACAAGCCAATCGGCGCCCCCCGAGTATTGTTACAATGTTACGAAAGCGGGGTGCTACGCCGGGGCCGTTTGCGGAGGCGGCGCGACCGCGCGAGAGCTCGTCATGGCGCGGGGTGCGGAGGCAGACGCCGATGGCCGCAGAGCACAACCCGGAGAGCACACGGAGGTGGTGGGAGGGTAAGCACACGGCGGTGGTGGGAGGGTTCGGAGGCAGTGGCTGGGCAACGAGTCGGAAGGACACGGAGAACGCGAGGGAAACTGCCGGACGCCGGGGTTTCGCTGCGCGGCGCGCGTTGGCGGCGCCGGGCTCTCTTCTCTGACACGCCGCCCGACGGGTTAGAGTTACGGGCCTTTTGGGGGAGCGAGCACGACTTATGGGCCGGTTCGGCGCTCGACCCTTTTTCACGCCATTGGACCGTGCTACGGCCCATGGTGGAATGCTTAGCTGGTCACCACCCCGGCCCACGCTGGGCTGTAAAAAAAAGGTCGTGTTCGACTGCTGTTGGGCTCGTTTTTTATAGAATTGGCGTGAGTTATAAATGAGCAAAGCTTCTTGAGTTTTTTTTTGGTATAAAAGCTTCTTAAGCTTGAGCCAAGCTCGCGGGCCTAGCGAGCGGGAGCTCCCTCATATAGCTCGGGCAATCTTGTGTGTTACAGCAATCCATGACACCATGAATGAATACCGGCACCCAGCATACGTAGCGTAGAGATCATCGTAGTCATAGAAATGCATTAGCTAATAACAATTTCTTGCTTCTTGAATGGTATGGTACATAGATGCAGCTAGGATATAATTAATACACACGAGTGGGTACGAAGGACACATGGGAGATCGATGGGTCGGTCGATCTCGCGAGACAGGCTAGGGTACCACTCACCCCATACTGATCGATTATTAATCAACATGCATGCATCTCATCTGATTCTTGCTTCCAGATAGACCACTTGCGTAGGAGTAGCATGGACATGCATACTGTCCCAATTAATCATATATACACACACGTGCGCGGGGCAGCCTCTTCTCGATCATCCCCTGCTCACCTAGATCTTCAGATGCCTCAGCCTGCTCACAAATTTTCAGTGCAGTGCTCATCAGAAACGGTTAATTAAGCTACAAAAGCTGCAGGTAAATGATCGAAGAAGAGTTGTTATTGCTAGCTGTGGCCCACCAACCTGTCGGCCTCGTAGCCGAGGGCGCCGGCGCCGGCGCCGCCGGGGCAGCGGTAGGCGGGGAAGGGCACCGTGCCGGACTCGATGCGCTTGATGTCCTCCTCCAGCAGCTCGTAGTAGCGCCTGACCTCCTCGGCCGACTTGCCGCCGACGGCGCGGGCGATGTTGTGCCACCGGTCGGGGGTGTCCTTGTCGTACACCGCCAGCGCCTGCTCGAACAGCTTATTCTGCTTCTTCGTCCACTGCGCGCGCACCGACGAGCTCGTCATCGACATCGACGCCATTAATTCCTTCTCTTGCTAGCTAGCTATTACCTCTTGGTGATCGAGTGAGCTAGCTGAGAGCTCTGGTGGGGGAGGGAGGGAGGTAGCTAGAGATCAGCTAGGAGCTGTGATGATGAGCTGATGAGAGGAGGTGGTGTGGGGAGGCCTGCTATTTATAGAAGTCGCGGAGGGACTCCGCAGGGAGAGGGAGGCGTGGACCATGGATTCTATGGGCTCATCAGGCTAGGTGAGAGCAACTCCAGCAGAGGCCTTTATATGGACCTCTACTCTAAAATTTAGAGGTTTGGAGCAAAAATACAACTTCAGCAGGACCTTCAAATGGACCTGCATTTTGCATATGCCTCCAAATCTCCCCTTCAAGCCTCCATTCCTATAGGCCCAAAAGTAGGAGAGAGAGGTAGATGCGGCTGACAGGTGGGCCCACGGAGAAATAGAGGTCCGAGTTCATATGCTCACTAGAGTTGAGTGTTTATTTTGGGCCTCTATTTTTTAAAGATGAGCCTGTAAATAAGTTTTGAAGGCCTCAGTTTGAAGGGCTCCACTCTAGGCATGGGAGGGAGGGAGGGGAAAACAAGAGGAATAATGCCGGCGGGGTCACTACGGCTGAGCGCGAGGAGCAAGGAGCCAGGGAACAAAGAGTGTCCCCGGGGAGTGGGGGATCTAATCTGCGGAGTGCCTTTCTATCGCCTCCCTCTCCGGTCACGTCGCCATTCAGCTGCTTGCGGGCATCTGTTCTCCCTCCTCCTTCCTGATCAAAGATTCAGAGCTTTGCTTCTCCCGTTTCAGCTCCATATGTGTAAATTCCAGTAGTACTCTCTCGTGAAGGTTGATTACACGAACGGAGCTTAAATCCTCGCTACATGGATGAATTTCTGTTATTTGCACGACAGCGCGGACTCCGACAATTTCCCCATTTCAGTTTTTTTTTTCAGACGAAACGCTTCACAGAGCAAAGTTCAGACTTTTCCCAGTTCAGTCGCTGCTCCAATTGGTTTGTCTATGCGTGTTAATTTTGCAATGAATATTCAGGGGGAGAGTGTCCATGTGGAGGCCGAAATAATGATCACAGATGATCTGTATATATTAGCCACAATCAAACGTCTGGAACATGCATAGAGGACTAACTGCTTGTTAAATTAGTATAAAGGAGCTAGATACCTGCACAATTATTTTGGTTCAGAACATTCAGTCACTGTCCCCAAATAGCTAGTTGCAAAGATTGGATTCCATCACTAGAAAGAGGGTGTGGTAACAATATCGATCATACTTGTAAATTCCATTCCGGAGGTCATTCCGTTTTTGCTCTTGGAACGGAACATTCCGGTACCGGCCGATACCGGTGTACCGTTCCGGACTTTATTATATTAAAAATATATGAATGTATATATACATAAATATTCATATAAATATATACTTACGGCATAATTATGCTTCATCACACTGACATTTTTAGTTTTTTACCAAACTCACATATTGAACGAGGCGTCATTTGGTTTTAGCCCGGTACCGAAATGAGCGGAACAGGCGTTTGACCCGGTATTGACCGGTATTGACCCAGTATTGACTGGAATTGACTGGTATTGACCGGTATTTGACCGGGATTGACCGGTATTGACCGGTATTTGACCCGGTACGGGATTTCAGCCCTTCTATACCGGTTTAGGCACCGGAACGGGGCATTCCGGCCATTTCGGCCGGTACCGGAATGGAATTTACAACTATGATATCGATACGTGAGCATATATATCTTGCTTTTTACAAAAGAAAAGAGAATAATATCGAGCAATCTAGCTCCAACCTTTTTGTGCATGACTAATTAATTCCAGCTATCAATTTGTTTTCAAAACCAATTGAAAGAAGAAGGATTTCTGCGATGCAGTGAAAGGTGGTTATTATTCCCGCTGTGTGTTCCTCCCATTAGGCGATCCAGGAACGTTTGAAGGCAACGGCTCCCACCCACCTTTTCCAATATTGTAGTCTTTCATTCAGTGTAGATTCAACTGAGCATGCATATACTCCCTCCGTTCGCGAATACTTGACGTTTCAGACCAGAGAAATGAACTAGCGCTAGCTAAAAAAATACTGTCCGGACGTCATATATTAGCGTCCGGAGGTAGTATTTGTTATTAGAACCGGACCAATTGAGCTGTTGAGAACTGGTCAAAAACACGGTTTCATATTTTCATTGTGAACTTTTGGCGGTTTTTACGAGCATGAACCAAATGATCTGGAAGCAGAAGAGTGGAGAGGAAGAGATAACGTGTAAGAACAAGGGAAAATGTCAAGGAACCCTTGATCTCCCATCTTGATGGGGTTAGTTAATCCCCACCATTAAACCACTTACATGCTTATGATTTTATAGGAAACTTTATGTATTTGAATGGTGTGAACCAAGTCCCTTAGTGGTTCATTGGCCGGCCCGATCCTAATAACTATGAATACATTTTGCAGTACAAATTAATCAGTGTTAGTTCATAATTATTGCGGATTTGCTGCACATAAATTTATAGTGATATGACACGAAATATATGAAGTGAGCAGTGATGAATAGAGAGACTCCTAGAGTCCTAGTCATCTCCCTCTAACCAGTCTACTAAACATATGAAGTGAGCGAGCGGTGAGAGGGACTCATCGCCTTCTTCCCCATCTTCCTCTGCTTCCTCATACTCTCTTGTCTCCATGGAATTCTAACCCGCAGGTTGGGCTCAAGCCCCCACACCAACAATGGATCTACCCTTGGAACTAAGCATGGACCTTTATCACACAAGAAAAGAATTGAATTTGATGTGGGTATATGATCGATCAAGTATCAAAAGTTCCACTCACGATCATACAAGTTAGTCAAATAGATTAATGCCATCAAAACAAAGGTTTAAGTCTAATAGTAGGTAAAAATCCACATTTTAACTATTCCCGAGTCAAATTTTCACCATAAACTGAAATTAGTATGATTTTCATCATGAAGCGGTCACTAAAATATCATGACTTTGCACGAACTAGAAATTCATGCATATTTTCTTACTTAACACTTAGGCATTAGGATTTGAACTTTGATGGATGAAATCATAAATATACAACTTCATAAATATGTTACCTATGATACCATGCAACACTCAGGTGCCTTTTTTGGTTATTTGATATACTTAGAAGTCTACTCCCTCCGTTCCATGATATAGTTATGTTTAGGTTTGTTTTTAGTTGTTTCCCTTATCGAAAAAAGGTTTGTTTTTAGTCAAATGTTTTAAACTTTGACTATGAATAGGAAAAAATGTAAATACTAAGAACATAAAAATGATATCAATAGATTCATTGTGAAATCGACTATCATAACATGTATCTTTGCCTATTTGAAATTAGTATTAGTCATAATGAAAATGTCAACTCTAGACATACCTAAATATAGATATACTTTGGGATGGAGGGAGTATATTTCTTGTACTTTTCATATTGATGGAATATTAGTGATAAAATATAAAATGTATGTAATATATTTAAATTTGTACAATAATAAATAAATTAAAATAATTAGTTACCCTCAACCTATAGTTAATTTACTAAATTTGAGTTAAATATATTCCAAAAAAACTTAGCACTTACATTCTTTATTTTTATATTTTCACACTAATTTGACATGCAATCTCAAGATTGTTCAAATTAAGTACTCCTCGAAGACATTTAAACTTCCTGATGATTTTTTTTTATTTCTTTTGATCAACGGCCAAAACTGAACTTATTCTTTCTTTTAGAATGTTTTAGAGTGAAGGAGGTCCCAATTTCAGAATATAATAGATCAAATAATTGTCTCATTTGTTAGGAAGCAGTACACATATACGTCAATCTACTCCACTGAAGGAATTTAATTATAATTTCCATGCACACATAACTCTAAAAAGATCTTTATGTTAATAAATGAGCTAAACATTCATGTGCAAAATAGTATGATGCAAAAAACGAGTGGTCTAGATCAGAATCGGACCCATAAATCCTAAAAACTAAAAGTTAGAAAAGTCCATTTTTCACCATCCAACTAGTACAAAATTCTGATTTTCAACCCTTAATAGCGGAATTGTAGACCATGGGCCATTATTCAGCTACTAAAACTGGGCTAGTCTCAAAAGGTGGATCTAGTCAAATGCATAACTAATTCATTTCAAATTTAAAAAGCATGAATCAATTATCAATTTTTTTCTAAAAATATGACCTGTTAGATGGTGCTTTGTTTTAAGTTATTTGCATCTTTTTTCTATTTGTATCTTTTTTAAAAGGAATAAAGAACTAGGAACATGAACAAATAATATCCAAATAAATCCAAACATTGCATCAATAGATAACTTACATTTATTGAAAAAAAAATCTTGTTACAAGTTTCATATTTTTTATGACCTAAAATGAATTAATCATGACTTTTTAGATCAAACTTTTTCTTTAAATTTTGTATACAAATGGAAAACCATCTAAAGAGACAATTTTGTTCGGTTTCAATATTTGGATTGTAGATTAAAAAACAGATTTTTTTGTAATAATTGGAGGATGTAGATTGGATTTTTTTCTAAACTAAAAGGAGTCTTCTAGTTCTACGTATCCTCCATCATTGCCAATGACACATGGATTGGAATAATACGACCAAAACCAAAACAAAAGTTTGGCATATCGAACTCATCGTCATCCCCTCCACTTGCTGTAGAAAGCCTCGATCCTTGGAGCCATGTGATGATGTGACCATTCCGATTCGATCCTCCTCTTTTTTCCTCCATTGAAGAGATTCTTTGGCAAGTTGAAGTGAATCCCACACGGCCATACTAGAGAGGGAGATGCATCAGATAAAAATAAACGATGCACGGGGAAGTTTGGGAAATGTATACTAGAATTAGGCATGACTGCATGAAGTCTAAGGGATGGTAGTCTCGTAGACGAATCTAGGTATACATGCTTTTACGTGTGTCCGTTAGTTCTTGGGGTAGACTTCATTTTTTCCCAACTGGGGGAGGGGGGGGAGAACCCGGTTGGCCAGCCGGCCAGGCTCTAGAGCCCACAACCGCGGTTCAAACCCCCGCGGTGCCGTTCTCGCTAGAATTCGAGGGCGGCATCGGCCAGGTGTATCATAGAGAGAACCTGGTCCCTGACGTCCAGATGACGCGGGGGGCTATTCTAGCCTCTGGCCCCTAATTTTTTCCAACTCCATACATAAGCAACTAGTTACCGCCCGGCTAGGCCGGGCAAAAGTTCCCAAGTGGCCTCAAAAGCCTGAACATGATCAGACACACACTATTTCTCGAGAGATATTCCCGAAAAAGTTTTCAGCCAAACTATTGATTTTTTTCTGACTGCCAGTATTGCATATTTAGTTTGGGAATGTTCATAAACATCGTATGGTAGATTTTGCTTGTAGAAAATATACTTTCATAGTTTCATATATAGTGTCATGAATTTGACAAATGTATATTCTTACGTACCAAAAAAAGAGCGCGCTCCATGGAAAATGGAGGTATTTTATACCACTATAAACTGAAGGAGAAGCTGTGAAACATTTTACATTGCTTGTGACAATATAGCGCGGGCATACAGTACATGGCAATTTAGCAGCACCGATCGAATATATCGATCAACATATCCGTCTAGAGTTAGCTAATTTACAACGAGAGCTGAGGGTGATAAAGGTTATCTTCTTCGCTTCTTTCCCCTAGATCATCCATATATTTGGAGCCATTCGCACAGCACTAGACCACGACATCATCAAAATATATATACCCTATCAGGTTGTAGAAATACTTCCATATATATACAAGCATGTGTGTACGTGTCATCTTGGCATGCATCATCGATCGATCGGAGACTCGGGAACATATGGGTCTCTGGCGCCGTCATTTGTCTTGATCACTGGAACTTGAGATACTTCGATCTGCACCCAAATAAAACACACGTTATGTAAGAGATGCATGCACGCTGCATGTGAGTACATGTGTCAATCGAGCTCTCCATATGTGTCAGATAGCGGCGAGATGTCGGCAACCCAAAATGCTCGCTAGCTAGTCGCTGCTGCTAGCTTATGGAACGTGCATGCATATAGAGCATCTGTATGCATGTAGGCACCGTTCCGTTTGTTTGAATGGCTGCTATATCTCTATATATATCTACGCTACACATATTTATCTATCTATATCTGCATGCCATTAATAAAGCTTATCACTGCCGCATGAGCCATGCGTATATGCATCAGGATATATTAGATCTCATGTGACCCACATCTCTGACCAAGTGCCCAGCTCTACTCTATCATATCAGAGTGCACCACACCAAGAGGCAGTCGCCGGCCGGCACTGCTGCTAGCTATCACACCATGCGTACGTGCGTGCGTGTGCCGCATGGACACACCACCCTGGCGGCGACACGTACGTATGCATGCTGCGCTGGCTGGAGCTCTTTCCGTCCGCCAGCTAGCTACCGGACCGGTGACGATCGACGAGCTACGACGATACAAGTTCGTCGTCGTCGTCGTTGATCAATCAACTATATTCTATATATGTATATATGTGTGTATTACCTGGCTGCTGCTGCGTCGTCGTCGAGCTGATAGCGGCCGGCCTCGATCTGCGCGACGTCGGCGACGAGCTGCTCGAAGTGGCGGCGGACCTCGTCGGCGGACTTGGCGCCGCCCATGTAGCGGGCGACGTTGTGCCACCGGTCCGGGGTCTCCCTGTCGTACACGGCCAGCGCGCACTCGAACTGCTTGTTCTGCCTTTGCGTCCACCCGCTGGAAGCCATTGCCGCCGTCGTCGTTCTAGCTAGCTAGCAGCTCTCCCGATCGATCGAACACTCTAGGGTGCTGTACGTACAATTTCTACAAGCTAGCTAGCGGGCAGATCGATCGATCCAGCTATGTATAGGCGTATAGCTAGCGACCAGGGGTTCCTGAGATAATAAAACCGGCTGGCGGGAGGAGCGTACTCCGTATATATAGAGCGCGCGTGCATGCATGCCCTGCGCTGCACGTACGGTCGGAACAAGATATACAGATCGATCACCGGAGCTGCTGATGACACCTACATGACGTACGTGCGCCTGCGCTTTGCCTTTGCTAGCTCTTGGCACACCTCTCTCTCCTTGTCGATGGATGCACCAGAAACGCGTGACGGAACGTATAAGCGACCGCGGTATTGCATGTCGCATGCACTTAAATGTTTTAAATTTTTTTAAACTTTGGACATACAATAGTACCAAGTAGATATGAATTATATCAAAAGTTTAGATTCAAACAAATTTTATAAAAATTCATACGAAAAAATAAATTTCAGCCGCAAAAGTTTCTTGAATCTCAACTTTTGGTATAATTCACATCTACTTGGTACTATTGTGTGTGTAAAGTTTCAAAAAAATTTAAAACCTCTAACTATGACGACATGTATAAACCCCGCGGTCGCTTATACGTTCGGGTTTTTCGCTCCGATGGATGCACGCAAGCGAGGCTGGCGTTTATTAGCTGCGACGATCCTGCAGCTAAATTGCTGCACAGTGCAAACTATCGATGGTTTTATGGCGGACACGATTTTGTTTGGATCCATCCAGTTAAATCTATCACTAATTCGTAACTGGGTAGCTGGAATTATCTAATTAGACCAGCTACGATTGGATGGTTATAGTATTCAAAGGTAACCAGAAGGGAATTAACTAGTTCTTGGATCCACCTATAAATCCAAACAGATTGTTAAGTTCAGAAATTGTGGACGCACCAGATGATCTCTAATCCTGTCCTGTAAGTTGGTTGCCGGTTCATGTGGGGCATTTGCTGCTCTTCAGCGCGTGGCAGCCGGCCTGTTAGATGGAGCCTCTACATACCTTGCGGCAGCGGTCGGCTAGCTCGCATAGGGTTGAACTTGCTGAGGTGGAGTAGAAGTTGATTTGTTGCTGGGGCACAACAAATTAAAGTTTAGCAGCAATGATACATTGCGGGCTCTTTCTAGGTGTGTTGGTAGTTCTCAAAATATATGATGTATGTACACAATCTACAAGATGGCACTTTGATAGCGTCCTAACACTGTAAATATCATATTTAAAAAAAAGATAAATAAACATCGTGAACATACTTTTCATGATGAATCTAGTACCATACATCTTGTATTAAATATGTGTTATTCTTTATAAATTTCTGGTCAGAGTTTGAAAGGTACAACAAGTGGGAATTTGATATGGCATATATATACTCTTTAATTTTTTTTCTTTAATTTATATATACTCTTTAATTGGAGTAGTATACAACTGATTTTGTGGACCTTTTGCAGATTTTTATGGGTTGTTTGTCTATTAGACTATTACAAACAAATTATGTGTTGCAGTTGATATGGCATATTAGAAATTCTCTTATCATTAAATCCAATCTTCCGCGAACTGATCGTAGCTCAGTTGGTGAGGATTCTTGTTGTAAAATTGCTCACCATGTTTCGAGTTCTCGACTCAGTGCGGATGTCACATTTTTCTGCATTTATTTCAGGATTTAAACAACGTTTTTCTTTTAGTGGTAAAAGACGTGCCCCTTGACATTGAGGTCTCTCAGTGGTGCTTATAGGGGTAGGGCTTACGTATTTGTATTCATAGGGGTAAGTGTGCGTGCATTGTGAGCGTCTGTTGTACGGATCTTTCGCAAAAACAAAATAATCCAATCTTCCATTTTTTTTTCTTTGTACAGTCTTGCTTTCTTTGTAACCTTTATATGCAAGTCGACACGCCTTCTCCTTACCGAGTGTTTGCGATGGAAACAATCCTCATCTCTTGTTAATTATCAATATCTTCACTGAATTCGCATGCTATGTGTTATATATAGATTATCTTGGAAAAATCCGTTATTCACATATATTCTCTAGAAAGGAAATGATACTGTTAGTTTCTTCTTTGAAAAGAGTGTAAAATACTATACATATATTAATTAATCAATTTGTGTGGTGCACTGTTTGGTCTAGCACAATGCAAGATACCCTGAAAAGTGAAAATCGCCTGGGAACAAAGACCACACGTATATAAGATGCTCCCCGGGCGTGTGGATCCACTGATGACAGGGAAGACGATGCGTTGCCGCTCTCAAATCAAATTATCACTCAAGTTGAGGTCTCGGCCTCCCCACTCCCCAGGGGTGCCAGATTCCGCCAACTGCGCGGTCAAGAACATATGCCAAATTGCCCAACGCCAAGCGACCTGCGTGCAGCTACGCGCATGCAGCAGATTCACCGATCCCCTTGCCTGCAAATGGAATCCTTATCATTTCTGCAACGGCAACAGCGATATCAGCATGCAAGCACAGCTTCTCCCCTCCCTTTAATCTGCAGTGGCCTGTTTGTTCCTCTGTCGGCCAAGGAACCCCGCTAGAGATGCCGCTACTGTTGCCCGAAAAGGCAGCGAGAATCCACTGCCCGCGTCTCGTATGATCGCATCGTGAGCAAGAACGAACTTTTAACAGTAAAGCTGGTCAAAGACTCCACAATTATTGCGCCGGATTCTGCCCCTGCTGATACTAAAGCTTGGAGCCTGGGGTTATTCAGAACCGCGCGTTGGTTTCTGAAGAATCCGGCCATGAACGAAAAGCAGGGAAGCATTCTCCCAATTGGCAGATGAGATTTCGAATTCGACCCCAACGGACTGAAATTCAAGCTCCAACAGTATGAGCTTGGAGAATCTTGCGTTAAGGTGCCCGGCCTTTCGTTCTGCTGATGAGAGATTCTTCTTCCTCTGGCTCCGGGGAATCTTCAATCTTGACGAGACGAGGCCTTGCTGCTGGCCACACGCGGCGCAGAGCGCTGGCTTTGCGGGGAGGCTGCCGCAGCTGTGCGGGGCGATAAGCATCTACAAGGGGCCGAGTCGGATTTCTCCGTATCGGCGGCTACAGAGGTAGATGTCTCATCTTCTCCCCGGCGATAAGATATCGCAGCCCGGCTTTTGGAGATACCAGATGATGAAAACAACCGGGGGATCTCAGCATATCAGTACAATATCCCGGAAAGCTATATTCTTCCACGCCCTCTGTCTGGTGCCTGTTTTTCACCCGTAGTATTTTTTTCTATTAACGTCTCCTCCCTGTCGTCTGGTCTCTGGCAATTTGCTTGGCACCTCGATGAGTGACTGAAAGAACGAATTCGGTCTGAAAGATTATTGTTTAGCTGGTGACTGTAGCTGTAGATTCATGTTATCCAAGAACATATTGTACTGTTGAGTTCTGCATATGTAGCAAAGCTATCGAAGAACTGTTTGGAGTTGCATGTGGCACGAGCACGAACTTCTTGTACGTATGTGGCCGCGGCACCGCACGTTTCTTGTGGCGTGCAAAGGAGATGCTGAAAGTTAGGCAAGTTTCAGGTCGCCCAAGATGCCATATTTCTTTGATGCAAACAGTACGGTGGTTTAAAGGCCAGATGATAATGTGAGGTGCCAGTATTGAGCACCAAAATTTTGTAAAAAGAAAAAAATCTGTGGTCAGTAACCATACATTCTTGATAGATTGATATTGCGTGGGTGCCAGCGTCTACATCTAGAACGAAGAAAGCTGGAATTTGCGTGAAAACCAGCCAGTATTTTGTTTCCACATGTCCAGTTTATCTTTTCTCTATAATTTTAGTGCTCCTATTTAAAAGTTTTTTTCTTCCCGAAAGAAAAAGAGCCAGTGTTATGTTTTTGCAGAAAAGAGAAAAAAATGAGGATACAGCTCCGACCTTTTCAAATTACTTATGGGTCCCCAAAAAAGAATTACTTATGGGCTCGGCCCAAGAAATCAAAACGGGGGAACGTTGGGCCGGGCTGCTTTCCTTTATTCCTCCTTTTCCGTTTTGCTTCCCCGCACAACCCGTCCAAAAGCTTCCCCAACTTCTCCCTACCTCGCTCTCACCGCGCCGATGGAATCCGACGCCGAGGAGGAGACCGCGGCGACCCCGGCGGCTGCGGGGGCGCCGACCGCGGGGCGGCTGAAGGGAAGCCCGGAGCTTACTGTGGATGCGGACATGAGGGAGATGGCAAAGACGGCCGCGTGGAGCGTCAGCTCCTGCAAGGCCGGCAACGGCGTCGCGGCCCTCCGCGACGACAACCTCGACACCTACTGGCAGTGAGTAGCAATCACCCACCGCTCGAATTTTTTAAAATATTTTTAAGGGATTATTCAGAATTAGAATCTGATTCGGGTTGGGCGACTTGGTCAGGTCGGACGGCGCGCAGCCGCACCTGGTGAACATCCAGTTCCAGAAGAAGGTGCAGCTGCAGGTGCTTGCTTGAGTAGAGATCCATGCTGTTTCTTTTGGCTTGTTTGATTCTCGGGATTCAGGATTAATTTGTTGTGTGATATGCCGGCAGCTTGTTGTGCTCTACGTGGATTTCAAGCTCGACGAGAGCTATACGCCGAGCAAGATATCCATCCGGGCTGGGGATGGCTTCCACAACCTCAAGGTACTCTTTTTCTTCACGACGAATCGTTTAACAATGTTCAGAATCCGTCAGCTATAGTAGATTTTAGGCAAGATTATATGCTGATTGGCTAGTGTCACTTATGTGCGGAGAGCTGAGTGTGATAGCATTCTTGAGTTTAAAAATCTGTGAAAGACTACAATGATACGCAGATCTCCTGTGTATTTGGGGGAAAAAAGAGTCTCTGCTTTTCTGGAAGACTTTGTTTTCTTTCATTTAATTTGCCAAATTCATCTTGACTGGAAAAAAATGAAAATGATGGTGATGCTGTAACTTAATTGTTTGTGTATTCCATGCCTTATTTATGGGTTGGAATGTTGGATACAGTTACATGACCTGGCATTTCAGGATAAAGTTGCTTCTGCATTTCAAATACTGGTGCTCAAAATGTTGAGCTTACTGACTGACAAGTGACAATATTGCCGTGATATCAATAATTCACACTGCCTTTTCTCATGATTCTAGGAAATTAAAACTGTGGAGCTTGCAAAGCCAGTTGGATGGGTCCATATTTCACTATCTGGGGCTGATCCACGGTATGCATTCTAAGTTGAAGATGAATACTAGTTCCCAAAAATGTATTCTGCATTGGAAGAGTCCTAGGATGACTTTTATCTGGTAAATACCGGTATACAAATGTATAGCTGACAACCATGTGCTCACATGCTTATCCATTTAGGTTATAGAATATTCAGTTATGAGTACAAACTCTTTATACATGTGGGAGGATTAAAATCTTCAGACTCCAATCTGTGGCATTTTCGGTTTTTTATTTTGGTGATCATGCTAATTTTGTTCTCGAATTTGTCTGATGACTTTGAAAGGATTTGGATATCCTGTCAAGTTCGTCTGATACGGACTCATTTGAGTCAGACAACTACATCTTTGTTTTTGGTAGGCAATTAATCCTTCCAGGAATACTCTAAATAATTAGGAGATCTTATCTAGTGAAATAATTCAAGTATTTTACCGCCCTAATATGTTAGGAGTTGAAACTATTTCAAAGAAATAGTAGAAATGATGCTCTGCTAAAGCATTGTACTATTTGATTTTAGTCACTTTACTTCCTGTAATAATGTAGTCAGATATATTACCATCCTTCTTGCTTGTGTATGCAGAGAAACATTCATTCATACATTTATGCTCCAAATCGCGGTTTTGTCCAATCACCTAAATGGGCGGGACACTCATATCCGACAGATCAAGATCTATGGGCCAAGACCGTAAGTTAGATACTATCCAAGCACCCACATACCTATCATTGATTTTTATTAATACCCGAGTACGTTTGACTGGATAAAGATTTATAGGTTTACAAAGTTACAATCTGACTTCATATAGAACTTGACTTTTATACTGTATATTACATGGCCTAAATCAAATTTGTACTATTAAAATTCTCCATTCTTATGATTTTTCTTGTTTTCAGGAATCCTGTTCCCCACCAACCATTTCATTTCATTTCCAGGGAGTTCATCACATACTCCACCATTAGATGACAATCAACAGACCTAATTGTGTGTAGCCCTCCACACCGGAGTTGTCTGCTGAAGATTGGAGAGAGTTTATACAGTACCTCAGAGTTAAGGTTTCCAAGCTCAAGCATTCAGCAGTGCACGCAGGACTCAATACTAGAAGCATCTTCAGAGCCTGGAGCTGTCCCTTGAAACCTCGAGTGCAGAATTCACACTGTCTGTAACAATCTCTATCCATGTAACTGAAACTTTATTCATCTCCATGTGCATGAGAGCTTGCTCTGGGAAAACGTTGTCCTGGCACCTCTCTTGCACCTTATATTTTTTACAATTTCTGACACATACCTGATTCATTTGATACAGATTAGCTATGATGATTCTTTAAGCAAAATTGATGATGGTTATTACTATCTGAGAAGAAACTTTACATGGTTATTACTAGTATTTGAGAAGAAAATTTACGATGGTTATTACTAGCATTTGAGAAGAAACTTTGGTTCTTATTCACCTGGGCCTTAACCGGGCAGGTGTTGTACTGATACTGTAGGAAGCCCAACGAACCCTCGGCTGGGCCGCGTAATGCATCCCAAGACTTTTGTAAAATGAGAATTTGGGCCTGGAAGCTGCAAAAGAAATTCCATTCGGTGGAGTTCTCGTACGCTGCTCCTCTCGGAAAAAATCCCGCGACTGATGACATGTTTAATGATGCAGTTGAAATCCGGTGTCCACGTGGCACATGATAGGTGGCCTTAGCAGTAATTGCAATTAAGAGCTCGTTCCCGTCGGGCTCCCTTCTGATCACATTATTACTCTCGCACGACACACCAGCAATCACCAGCCCTTCTTACCTTATCAGTCTGAATTTTGAGCTTCTGATGAAGCAGTTTAATAAACAAAGTTTTGTAACAGAGTTTAATAAACAAAGTTTTGTAACAGAGTTTAATAAACAAAGTTGGGAGATGTTTGAAAACATAAAGAACGCAGAAAGAAACAAGGGAGGATATACCCATATACATGTGCGGGCTGGTTGAGTTCGTGCGAAGACAGATACTGTAATATAATTCATCATATATATAAACTGAAGGTTTGTCAGTCGCCAGGACGTGCCTGCAACGAAGCTGAGCTAATTATCCGACGACACATGTTCCAATTTTAATAACCCACCGGATTCTCCAGCATGTACAGAAAACAAACTGTACCGCGGGCGCATTAATACGTGCAGAGACATGATCGGGATGTCTTGCGGCCTTTCCACGTCACCATAGTTTACTGGCGTGCTAAACAAGTCGTAAACAAATGCTTCTACTCCACATGACAGCGTAGGGCAGAATTATAATGTATAGGGTCAGCAGGCGACCGCAGGAGGTGCCCCTTGAATATTGCAGGCGTGTAGGGCCGTCAATGATCACACGAGCTGGTGCCTGGCTCCTTGACAGCATGCAGGATTGTTTTGCTGGGGCCCAGCACCAAAGATCATCCGGTTCTAAAACAACATGCATGCTGCATTGGATAACCCTGACATTCTAAAGCATGTCCTAATAGCTACTACTACGATGTTGTAAATTAATAAACCAATTACTAGATTGTATATTGTGTAGTTTAAAAAAACTGATTGTATGTAGTGTGCTGGTGTAGCACTGCATGAGAAAGGTGCATGAAAGCCCAAAATTGAGGTCTCATGTCGTCTAAAGAACATGGCCGGGTGATCCAAAAGTGTGCTGAACAGTTAAGAACATCAAAGTTGAGAATCGCAGCGATTCAAAGAGCAAAGGAAAGCAATATATGATGAATCCATCGATCTCACCAAGATTCGTGATCGGATGAATGAATGAAACCCTTTTATGTCGCCCTATTTCTCCCATCTTTCCGCATTCTTTGTATCTAAGGCATAGATTCCTCCAAGTAAAGCGGCGATATTTCGTTTAATTTATTCGTCAAGGGGCTTAATGCGCGTCAGGAATCTTAAGCTTTCGATCAAATCAGTGTCTTTTTACACGAGAACTGACAGCAGGTGCCGGAGATTGCCAATGTGCATGCATACGGCTTTCTTTTTCAGCTCGGCTGTCTACTGACTTGGCTAGGCAAAAAAGGGACCAAATACAGGTATGCTGAAATGGCCAGTTTGTTAATGTTTTGCTTCTTTTTTCGCAAATCTCAGAAGTCACTTTCTCTAGCCATGCCATTTCTTGTCTGTTGATTGAAGGATGGACCTGATTGAATACAACAACTAGCAGGATCACAGATGTGCGGAAATTTTTGTTCACACATGCATGGAGGCAAGTTGCCGGTAGATCTTCACGATACAGTGACATATAAGCCCACTGCATGTACATGCATATAGTACTGGTACCAGTTAGTAGAGACAAGCAACGCAATGGTTGCGAGCTTTGTAGCCCCACAGTCCAGGCACAGAGAAAGCCAACAACATCTGCCTGGCTCCGTTTCATGTGTCTGTTACCTGGAGAGAGAATAGGCCGGTCCAGCAGACCCATCACAGACAATAATTGGACTCGGCTGCCCTCACGCAGGCACGTCCAAACTAACTCCAAAACAAAGAGCCAAGACAATCCAATTGATTAGCATCCAACCAACCACGACTCAGGCCAAATTCCTCGCAAAGCATTTGTTTTTGCAGGTCCGAACCCCATGTAAAATATTGGCCCAACAACCATGCCACAACAGCGGAGTACATAACAAGGTGCGCTATCTGAGACCTGGCTTGGTGCTCACAGATGATGCCCAGATTGTATATTCTAATCCCAGATGCCCAAATTGGCACCCACACTCTACGCTAGACCAGAGAGCAGCGACAACGACGCCCACGACACAAGCCATGGGCCATGGGAATGCTAAAGAAATGTGGGCAAAACAGCTGATGAACCTGGTGCAGTCAGCGTCGTGCGTGGGGCTATAGGCATTGCTCTCATAAGTCCCCTGACCGCGACTGTTTAGGGGGCCATTAGTTTTGAAAGAGAAGGATCGGGACCAGATTGGGTTTGGATTGGACGGGACTGTTAACAAACACAACTCATTAGCGAGGCTAGCAGCTATGCATGTATGGTCCGTGTAGGTAGGACAGTGCTTATTAGTGCAGTCCTATCATCATCTGCCGTGAATGAAGAGGAGCTGCTAGTTTTTGTTATCTTGGAGGAGCAGGCTGGGGAATGAACATGATGTGGAAGGGGCACCGGAAAAAAGAGGGGCAATGATTCCCTGCCGAGGGCGCCCCCAATGAGACCGCCCACTGGCCGTGTCCGGGCACCATCCATTGCCATGCAAAAAGGGCCCATCATGCAGCTCAGGGACACCATGGATCATCGATTCAAACAGCACCGATGGCTCGTGCTCGTCAGGCCGGGTACGGCTGCCAGATGCAGCATGCTGCCTGGCGACGATCTGGCCGGCCGGCCGGCCGGCAAGGCCTGAGCCGGCCGGCGTGTGCTTCTTTTTTAATTTTTGGTTTTGACAGAGAACGGGCGGTCGATTATGCACGCGTGCAACCTTGTCCCAGCCATTTCTTTCGCTCGCTGTCAGTCTGTCACGGCAAGGTTTAGCGTGCAAGTAATCGCACCAGTCCGGAGTCCCGTCAGGTCAGCTAGGGCCTGTTCCAAAAGTTTCTAAAAAGTTACTCCCAAATAAACTATGCAAAAAGAAGATTTTCCATCACATCAAAATGTCATAACATGCATGGAGTACTAAATATACATGAAATCAAAAACTAATTGCACAATTTTGTTGTACTCTACGAGACGAACATTTTGAGCCTAATTAATCAATTTTTGGACAATCTTTTGCACATACAAACGAAATACTACAGTAGCGCAATGATTACGAAGTGACATCTTACTCATAAATTCAACCTCCCACGTCTAAACACCATCCAGGTCTCGTCGCCCCCGAGCGAAAAAATGTACCGACTGGATCCGTTGGGTTCGTCTCCAGGGCATCCGAGGACCATGCATGCACACACGTGCCTTGCCATCTCGAGTCGACCGGTCGGAATACCGAATACCATCACCGACCCTGAAACAGACGTCGTGCCTAAAACCTCCTGTGGCATTTACAACTCCGAGTCACCCATGAATCAGACATCTCGTTTGGGCGGCTGCCTGGAGACTAAACCCGTTGCTTTCGACACGTGAAATCGCAAGACGCGGACGGGCATATACGCATGCCATCCCGGCCTGTCCCGTGCTGAATCGCTGCAGTGCACAGGGGCGGGAGGGAGACCGATCCGATCACCAGCACTGAATCATTGGATAGATGGCTCAGGAGCGGTTGCTCTCTGGGTTTTATTTCCTCCACCGATCCGATCCCCAGCGCTCCCTGCCTTGTTCGGTTGTTCCTCTGCCGGCCGGCCCCGTCAGACACATCGTTTTCGGAGAGATCTTACCCAACAGTGCTTGCTTCCTTGTTGGTGAGGAGTAGGATTCGGCCTGGCCTCGCGCCATGAATTCGAGCCGTCGTGCTCGGGGGGCGAGGACATGAACAGGGAGGGCAACAGGGGCATGCTCACCCATGAGCTGAGGCTGGCTCCTGGCTGAGGTATTCCATGGCTGTGTTTCTTTGGGAGTGAAAATATTTTTCCACCCTCTTTGACCAATAATTAAGGGTATTCAATAAAGTCAGTCCACAAAACTAATTTCACAACATTAAACTATTTCACGAGACCTATATAATGAGGTCTTTGACCGTACGACTAGAGAATAGTTACTGTAGCATCACTGTAGCAAAACATGGATTAATTAGGCTCATTAGATTCGTCGCGTAAAGTTGCACTCATTCCTAAATGGGTTTTACAAATAGACTTCATTTAATACTCAATGCATGGAAGATTACCTTTGAAAATTTATTTCCAGGGAGGAAAAAACACAGCCCACGTGTATCAATGTGTACATGGAAACGCAGGTTTGACTCTGACGGGCAGCACCGCGGCGCGCCGTGCTGGCAGCGTGTGGAGACTTTGATTCGGTTGGTCCCAGCGATCGTAGGCGTAACGTTCGGCGAATGGGGGGTAGTTTGCCGCACCGCGCGGTGGGAAAGGCACCGGCATGTCCTGCCCTCTGTGCGTAATGCGGGGCGAGGACCGTGGTTGACCAGCTGCGAGCCCCTGCTAACCGTACCCGGCCGGCTAGCCTGCCAGTGGGCGATCCTTTTGGAGGGAGCATGGTCCATCCAATAGGTTCATGCGGATAGGGCGCCTTGGCCAGAGCAGAGAGCACTGCTTTGCCTGCTTCTCTTTATGGTAAGTCCTCTCAAATGTGTCCATTCTGTGTTTATAAAAAAAGTCGCTCTCAAATGTGTCCATTCTGTGTTTATAAAAAAAGGGTCCACTCGATAAGTCAAACAGTATAAGATATACACAGTGACACAGAGAGGAGAGGCTAGCTTCAGGCATCATAAATAAAATCTGCAAAGAACAACAAGAAAGACCATAATTATACCTTGGGTAGATAAAAAGTTTGTTACATATGCAATTCGACCAGTTTCCTTAACGGTCCCGTTTTCGAAACACGTCTATCTTATCGCGACGTAGTTACAGTTACAAGTCATTTTTATTCATTTGTCGTCTATTGAACAGTTAAAGTGACGATCTGCATGGCGGACATTATCGCCATGCACGTCCGTACAGTCTCTGCATGCTAAAAACCACACTACACAATTCTAACACATTGCTAAATATATTATCGTATACATACAAAATACTAGTGTAGTACACAATTTATATTTTCCAAAAGAATATACTAGTTATACAATTTTTATTTTTTTCCAAAAAAATATATTAGTTACATTATTGTTTTTGAAAGGAATAGCAAAAATTCCATATATTATCACAAACACGAATGATTACTGCTACCCAAAACTTAGCCCAGAATCATGCCAATAAAGATGATTGATCCCACCACCGCAAACCCAACCAAACCAACCCCCCGCCGCCGTTCACTCGGTAGGCACGGTGAAAAGCAGCCGTCTCCTCCGTCACTAGTGCCCCTACTTCCCTCACCACCGAGCCCCCCGCAAGCCGCACCCCAACGCCCGCAGGCCGCGCGCGCCCGCCGCAGCTGGCAGGAGGCAGGAAGCGACAAGCGCCGACGGGGTTCCCCTCCCCCATCCATTGCCGTCCAGCGAGACACACGCATTTCTCCTCGCCTCCCTCCCTCCGTTCCGCTGCTGCCTTTTCTCCTCCGGCCGCAACGCAACAGCCAAAGCCACACACGGCCGCAGCCCGCGGCCCCACCGGGACTCCCAGCAGCAGTTTTTTTAGTGGCAACCAAGCACCGTCCCAAACACCGCGACTCCCGAGTAAAGGCCTGCCCGCCTGCTCCCTCCCCTGCGCTCGCCTCCCACTCCCACTCCCCGACCTCCGCTCCGCTCCTTCCTTCCTCGCCTCACTCTGTTCTTCCCCAAACCCAAACCCCCCAGCGCGCGCCGAGAGGGTGGAGGGTGTAGGGGCGGAGGCGGTGAAACCCTAGCGCCCGCGCGCGCGAGTGGCGGCTGCGGCAGCGGCGGCCATGGACGCGGCGCGGAGGGAGAGAAGGCACCACAGAAAGGCCGCGGCGGCTGCTGCGGCGGGTGGCGTCGGCGGGGTAGGAGGAGGAGGAGGAGCGGCGGCGGCGGCGGCCGCGCGGGCGGCGTACGGGGACGTGTTCCGGGGCCCGCCGCGCTTCGCGGCGCCGTTCGGGGGCGCGCCGCTGGACTACGCCGAGGTGTTCGGCGGCGTCGCCGCCGCCGCCTGCTCCATCCCGTACCTCGACCTGCCGCCCGCGGCCGCCGTCGGGGCCGACGGCGGCTTCTTCGCCTGCCGCGGGAAGGGGGACTACGGGGAGATCTTCGGCCGCTTCGACTTCGCCGACTTCGCGCTGCCGTACGAGGACCTCTTCGGCGGGCCCGGCCCGGAGCCGGAGCCGCAGGAGGAGAGGGAGCCGGAGATCGCGTCGCCGTCGAGCGGGAGCTCCAGGTCCGTGCATTTGCCTCCCTCCTCCTCTTCCTCCCTTGGCACCTGTTGTAGCTTTGTTTTTCCGGGTAGGTTTACAGTGGCCTTCGCTGCCGTTTTGATGGTTTTCGTTTGGAGGCACGGATTTGAAAGACGGGGATGTGTGTGATTTACGATTTCCTTTCTCCATTTGGAAATGCGGCGGCGCCACGTCGTAGTCTGGTGGTAGATGGGGGGCGAGGATTTCTGGGTTTTTACCTTCTTGCATCTTCCCTTCTGGTAAAGGTGGCTCTTTCAATCCTCCTTTTTAAGCCGCGCTCTTAGCTTCCAGAGTGTTCAGGTCGCAGAAGCTGTGTATGAAGCATTAATCACTTCCAGTATGATTTTGGAATTTTTGATTCGTAAAGTTGCCTTCTTTGAGAGGAAAGTAGCGCCTTTTCTACTCACTATTCGGGTTAGCGTGAAATGGTGCCATCAGGTGCTGTCATTTGCACTTTTGTGGTGCTCCAATGGTATTTGAGGGTCTCTGTTAAGGATCTGCTGTTTGTGAGCTTTTTATTTTCTATTTCATGTGGATACATACTGTTGGAAACTCTGAATTAATATACATATGTAGTTATAAATCTCCTGCGGAGATCCTCATACGCCATCCAACGTTTACTAGCCTGATTTCTTTGCATGAATTAAAAAAAAATGAACTTTCAACAAGAGTAGGATAAATTGATGAGAAATGTTGCGCAGTTGCTGTGGACGAAATTTCTAGGATTGAAAGGAATTTCGTGGAGCAAAATTGGCACAAATCAATAAGGTTTGGTGCTTCTAAAAATAATAAAGTGTAACCTTTAATTTGGTGGTGGATGCACATATATCCATATTCGATGTTGCTTGCTCTTCTATGGTTGGTCAGATTGTATCATACAGAAATGGACATTCCTTCATTTGTCACTTTAGCTCATATGTGCAGTTTTCCTGTTTCATTTAGTTATAATCGATCTTCGCTGATAGATTGTATGTAACCATTGGTGGAGATTTTTTCTCATGGACCCCACCACACCTCTACATTATTTTGTGCAAGGTCTGCCAGTGAATGTTAACAGCAACAAACTTGGAAGCCCCTGCTTCCTCCTTAGGATGGAGCCACTGCACACCAGAATAGGAACATGTGGAGCTGAACAATGTAGTTGAAATTTGAGAGGATGTGGTAGTGGAGTAAATCAGCCAGGTCAGTGCATGAGGCATCGCACGACACTTTAACATGGCCGGTTGATGTGTTTTACTGGTAGAGAATGGGTGCCTTAAAGACGCGTGTGCAATGACCTTGCTGGCCAACAAACTACATCCAATAGGTGGGTGAGGCCAGCTGTCCAGGGCCACTGCAAGATAATGTCTTTTTTGGAGGGTTTGGGGGGGGGGGGGGTGGGGTGGGGTGGGGGGGAGTGGTGATGGAAACTGGGCTGATTTCCTTTTGCATCTAGGATGTTCAGTGGTGAAACAGATGCGTTACTTGGGGGGAGGGGAGGGGGGATCGACTTAGGTAGATTATTGTCGAAGCGCAGTATAGTAAAAGAGCATCTTCAAAGTAATCTGAAATAAGCTGCCCAGGGGATGCTTATTTCACTACATTTTGGCATCTAGGATGGTCTTAACCTTACTGCCCATGACTCACAACATAGATTATATAAGTTGGGGGCAAACAAACTTGGCCTTAGGCTTAATCTGTTTTGTGGGAAGGACGTGTGGTGGGGTTACATTTAAACTAGCATCTGGTTTGGCAAGATGTCATATGATAGGGAACAGAGGGGGTTCAATGATGGTCTCATTGGGTACAAAGGGAAGCCATGCCCTTAGCTAATTTTGGTGGCACTATGCATTAAGATTGTACTAATTTGTAACGCATGGATTTCTTGTCGTGTTCGGCAAGATGTCATATGGATAGGGAACAGAGGGGGTTCAGGAATGGTCTCATTGGGTACAAAGGGAAGCCATGCCCTTAGCTAATTTAGGTGGCACTATGCATTAAGATTGTACTAATTTGTAACGTATGGATTTCTTGTCGTGTTGCAATGATTGTAACTCCTCCATGCATTCTGACGGAAGTCGGTGTCTATTTGCTGCAGCACCAATTTTGTAAGGATGCTGATAAAGCTAGTGACGTCAATATGCTATAGTTGTAATATGCACTGCTAGTAACTAACATCAAACCTATGCATTATCTTATGAGGTGCATCTCAGTGAAAATAACATGTATCAAAATGTGATCCCAAGAAAAAACCGGGTTTGATTTTAGCACCCGTATCTGCATTCTGTACAGCACCAGGTTCAGTGTACTTTGATTGTTTTAGTTTATTCATGTTTTTTAAATGGAATCTGCTCTGGTAGTTATAGTGAGCATGTACTTCATATCCATCACATGATTTACAATCAATGTTTTTGTATTTAACAGATCATCGAGCAAAAAAGAATCTAGCCAGCTGGAGGATGAGCCCCTTATACTTCCTCAAAATTATCAATATCTGGATCCCCATCATCACTTCAAAGACCATAAATTTTCTCAGATATCCTTCTCTTCGGACACAGAAAGTCAGCAGTTTGTCATGTCATATAACAAGACTACTGAGAGGAGACCTGATGATCTAATTGAGATGACCTGCACTGTCGAACCTTCCATGGACTTCGTGATTGATTCTCGCAATTTATCGCATGGTCAAGCAACAAATCATGTTTCAAGAACTGACAATGGCACAATGGCCAATAACGATAATGACAGGAACCAAAGCTCCGCTAACGTGAGCGTGAGAAGTCCTGAGAGTGATTTTGTAGTTGATCAGAAGCAGCAAAGTCCATCATGGACACCTATTTCTGGAAGTGTTTCTGCAAATGAAAACCACAAGAACTCTGATAGTCATTCAACACGCAGTGCTTTAACACCTGATTACACATTTCTTCGAGTATCCGACATTGATGCACAGGCACAGCCACTGTTGAGGCAGCAACCTAAACTGCTTAGCAAGAAAGAAAGTGTGGCTGAAGGAGGCATCAATCTTTCAATTCACAGTCGCAGTCCAACTTCTGCACATACCACTTCAAGTAACAACTCGCTCCATGCTGACAAGAAAGCTGATGTCACTCCCAGTTCTGCTTCAGCAGCTATGAAGGAGGCCATGGATTTTGCTGAAGCTAGGTTAAAGGCTGCAAAAGAATTGTTAGAAAGAAAAGGTGACAGCTTTAAATTGCGGAAGAAGCCAAGTCATCATAGAAGCACAAGGTCTACAGAAATCAAGGCTCCTGTTTCTGTAGAGCTAGATGCTCCAGAACAAAAACTATGGGCGAAAAAGTCAACTAAAGAAGAAAAGAACCCAGATGATTTTTTGTCTGACAAGCATAAAAAATTAAGTGCCGTCAGACTAAATCATTTTGATGACAATGGAAAAAGGGTACTTCCACCAGAAAAGCCTCAGCAGATGATGCAACCCTGCACTGAGTCCTGTCAAACTTCCAGTAAACTAGAGAAATTAGGCAAGTGGAAGTCAGGCAATGACTTTTTTGAGCTAACCGGAGATGATCAGAAATGCAAAACTGATGAAGCCACAGGGAAGGGTGATGGATGCGAGCGAATGAATCCCATCACTGGTCACAGTGAAGCTGAACCCAGCACAGCAGACTCTGACTTGGAAAGGTATGAAAAACTTTGGGAGGTTAATGATGGCAGGAATGTGGGGGTGAAACATGTAAATCTTGGAGAGGGTAAGGCGACTCCAGTGGACAAAGAGGTGTCTGTGATTTTAGAAGCTGCTACAGAAAACGCGGCACACCAAAATACTCACAATTCAATTAGTGAGGGACCTGTAACACTGGAAAATGCTAAGGAAAGAAATGATACTGATGAGTGTGTTGAGCTTCCTTCTATGAGTGAGGCCTCCACAAAGCTGGATGCCATCAAGGATATGTCAGGTTCATTACCAGAATCTTGCTCATCAGGAACTGCCAACAATCATACAGACCTTGGTAATAGTATTCCAAAGGTAAGTCCAGTAGCAGGAACATCACAAGAGGACACAAACAGTAAACTGGTACTGGAAATACCATGTGATGGTGGGATAGAATGCACTTCTGGGACTAAAGAAAAATTACAGGAACCCTCAGGTGTATCTAATGTTGCTACTTCCCAGGGAAGTAACATTAAATCATTGATTTTAGAAGAACTTAAAGAATCTGATGTATCTGAGGCTTTCCCGAGGGGACCGAGACCAAGTAGAACTGAGCAGGAACCTGAAACTTATGGAAGAGAAAAATTCAGTTTTATTGATGGATCTCTCTTGCATAACAAAGGTGCTAAGACAAATGAAGTACTCTCTGAGCAAGTAGAGAAAGTCAAAACTGAGGAGAAAATTGGTACATGTACACACCCCGAAGAAACAGTTGTGGAACTGGGTGATGAGTGTCCTGAAGATGAGAATGATGTTGATTTACAAACCGATAACTTGGCAGACCGAGAAGAATCAGACATGCTGAATGTATTTGAGGTAGCTAGCAATTTGATTAAAAGAGAACTGGATCAAGAAATGCATGGGTCATTGGGTCATGGTGGAGTGGAGAATATAGAAGAAGGAACAGATGGACTTGTCTTTGATGTTAATGTCAAAGAATCAGATACAACCCCATCAGAAAATAGTGATAAGGCAGGTACTGAAGAAGGATCTGCTCCTTCCAACGAGGAGGAGCAGAAGTCACCTGAAAGTACCAACAGAGGACAAAATGATGTAGATGCAAAGTGTGATGCAACTTGTGATGACGTTGGATCTGATTCCTTTTCAGGAGATGAAGTTATCACCAAAGCTGCAAGTGATAGTGCCACCAGAACAGTTACTAATTCGAAGGATCAGCCGGCTTCCTCTTCAGAAATGTATACTAACATGCAGCACCCAATGCAGAAAGATGACTCTGCTACTTCTCAGACATCTCGGGGTGTTCCTGGTCTTGGAGAAACTGGAGAGGTTTCCAATGGAGGAGAAAGAGACTTACCAACAGAAAGGTCTACATGTGAAGGGAAGAGCAGAGCAAGCAAAATGGAAGGAAAAGGCACTACAGCAAGGATATCAAAGGCAGAGCATGGGACATCTCCCTTGGAAACAACACATGGTCTAACTAAATCTGCTGAAGGCCCCACACCAGTTTCTACTGAGACATGGAAAAAAGAGGGGCCTGGAGTTCAGAGGGCCAAAGAGAGGGAGAATATAACAAGAGCTGATAGTGCAAGTGAAAAGGACAAAGGGTCTTCTCGAAGAGCACAAGAAGCAAAAGAAAGCGAAAGGAGATTGGAGAAAGAAAGAGAACTTGCCGAAGAGAAGGAAAGACGAAAATTGGAAGAGGAGGAAAGGGAGAGGGAACGGAGAAAGGATAGACTTGCTGTCGAAAGAGCGACAAGAGAAGCGCACGAGAGAGCATTTGCAGAAGCTCGTGAAAAGGCAGAAAAAATGGCTTTGGAAAGAATTACTGCTGCACGGCAACGGGCATCTGCAGAGGCCCGAGAGAAAGAAGAGAGAGCAAGTGCTGAAGCAGCTTCTGAAAGGGCTACTAGAGAAGCTAGGATAAAAGCAGAACGTGCGGCAGTTGAGCGAGCAACCACAGAAGCTCGTGAGCGGGCAATAGAAAAGACAAAGGCTGAGAAGGCTCTCACAGAGGCAAGACAACGGAGGGAACGGTACAGATCCTCTTTTAAGGAGGGTTTTAAGTCCAATCAGGTAGGTGTTTTTTGCTAGTATGGTACATTGTCTGTGATGCTGTTTAAGGAATTCAGACACTACTACGCAACCTTTTTTTTTCTCTTTCCCTATTTTTTAGAGAAAATGCTGACTAGATATAAATCCTGTTTCTGGATGCAGGATATTCGACAGGAGTCACAGTTTCAGAGAGCAACTTCCAGTAATTTCACTAGAAACCCGGATTCCGGCAACAGAGGTACTTAGTGTATTCACAATATTTTATTATAAATCATGTTTTTCAAGTAATACTTTCATGCATTTGAGAAAGAAAATGGTTATTACTTGTCTTAATTTCTGCTCCTTGATATCTGCTGGCAACAGTGGTTGAGGTTGAGTCGGCTTTAAGACATAAAGCAAGATTAGAGAGGCATCAACGCACAGCTGAGCGTGTGGTATACCTGATATTTCTTTCTGGTTTCTTTTTCCTTTTTTTTTCCTTATGTATCAGTAATTTGGTGTTGATGCATACTGAAGCTATTCGCAACATTTCCTATTTTTAGACAAAAGCGCTTGCTGAGAAGAACATGCGGGACGTGCTAGCTCAAAGAGAGCAAGCAGAAAAACATGTAAGACTATATACACAAAGAGAACCTTCTCGCTGAATCTGCATTTATTCATAGTATCGGTGTTTATGTATTTCAGAGGTTGTCTGAGTTCCTGGATCCTGAGATCAAGCGGTGGTCAAATGGAAAGGAAGGAAATCTGAGGGCCTTGCTGTCCACATTGCAATACGTAAGTGGTTAATGTCATGCATCTTTAAATCCTTTGTAGAACACGTAAAAGGTTATAATTTTTGCTTTGTTTTCCCTTGCAGATTCTTGGTGCTGATAGTGGCTGGCAACCGGTGCCACTTACAGAACTCATTACAGCTGTTGCTGTGAAGAAAGCTTACAGGAAGGCAACCCTCTGTGTCCATCCAGATAAATTACAACAAAGGGGTGCTACAATCAGACAGAAATACATCTGTGAGAAGGTTTTTGATCTTCTTAAGGTATGTGATCTGTCCACATTAAATATTATGTCATTTTGGAACTAAGTTATAGCAGTCCTTCCTATTTCCGGCTGCATTTCTGGAAACTGTGCTTTGCTTGCAAGTAGTACTTTGTCTATAGAACTTTGGTTCTCTGATTTTGCAAATTTTCTGGGTACGTCCTTATCTACATATGTTTCAAAATTATGCTATCGATTGTGATAACGTGCTGTGATTTTACATCAATTGTTCCCGTTCCCCCTTAACCATGCCTTGCGTCTTCTTCCCTGTTAACAACACCAATTTGAAGAAAAAAAAAGGCTGCACATTCGCCAACCACAACGACGCAAATGTTACAGATAATTGTAAATAATCTTTTACAAGTTGATGATTAGACACCTTATGCTGCGCCTTTGCTTTGTTGGAAACTCTGGATGCTCTGAAACTTTGCATTGCTTGCAAACAACCTTTAACTATGGAACAGCTGCATGAATTTCATTTCTGGACTTGCACTTTTTACCATTTTGCACTCTTGTGTGCTAATCTGTGATAGGTCAAGCAAAAAAAAACAACTTTGCTCACTGGTGGCACCTATTTTGCAGGATGCTTGGAATAAGTTCACTTCGGAGGAGCGCTAGGGTGGAAGCTAAGCTAAGCAGCAGTTTATTGAGGCAGGAGATTCATTAGTATTATATATAGCAAATATCGTTAGTTCTTGATTCAATATTGATGTAAATATGCAGCTCTAGCTCTAGATATCCATGTCAGAAAAACAGCGCCAATGCTGCAGGCAATAACCTTGACCTAAAATTAGTTCAGTAGAAGAGCTCCATTGCTCCTAGTCTCCTGGGCTCCTGGCAGATCATTCTCCAGTTCCTGCAAGTTTCCGAGTAGCAGCGGCAGCCGCAATACTTTCACCTGCAAGGCTGCGGGGGCAAAGGCACTAAGCGGTTCGAAGTGGCCAGACACGCCGGACGGCGTGAAGACTGTCTAATGCCATCTCATAACCCTGAAACGTAGGAGTTCCTTGGGAAGAGGAAATTTCGTCAGAATTTGGTCGAAGTTCGAGTCCTTGCCAAATTCGATCAACCTTTCGCAAAGTCTGCTTTTCGCTTGCCCGCATCGCCGTCTGATGGACGATATCTGTGGTCGACATCAAACCTAGGCAGAGCTCGCGGAATCCTCTCGTCCTCTTGTTCCTGCTCTGCTCCAGCCTTCGGCGGGCGGTGGCAAGAGGGAGAAAGGGGACGGGCTTGTGCGCCGCCACCGCTGCTAGCCCGATCCCGGAGTACACTAGCACGTGCGAAAATGGCAGGACTGGGGATGTGGCATGTCACATGTGGACTTGCTATGCACTGGCGGCGCCGGTGGCTCGTCGGCGGCAGGGAGTGACAATGACGGTGTGGGTTCGTCTACCTGTAGTTGATCGAATGATCGTCTGCAGAAGAGGACATTGACAGTGGCTCGTCGTCGTCAGTAGAGGATGGTGGCTCGTTGTATACAAAGGAAGAAGAAGACGATGAGGACGATGATGGTGATTCATTGTCTGAGGAAGAGGACGAAGATGGTGGCTCGTCGGTGGGGACGGAGCTGGCACTCGAGCGAGCTCGGTGGCAGGTAGAATGGGTTCCGGAACCGGAGGCCACGGAGGAGGAAGGCGCTGGAAGCTCTTCGCGTAGTCCGCTGCCTACAGCTCACCGAACACGACCTAGGCTGGGCTATCCCGTCCCTACCCGTTTGTGCCGGTTGAACATACTCGACGTCGAGAAAGAATGTGAGTCTGTATACTCACAGCCGTCTCACTGTTCAGCAACATCATTGATGATTGAATCATTATCTAGAAGCTCGATACGATGATATGCGACAATTCTTTGTGCCAATTTCCGAAGCAGAGATGCAGTAGCCCCCCTTTTCAGTATGGGATTGCGGATTGGTGTGCGTGCGTATGGGATGGATAGATGTTCAGCAGTTCATTCAGAAAACTGCTGACTATTTATTGCAGGACTAGTGCTGCCTGAATTGAGTAAGGCTCATTCTGATGTGGCATTGAGGCGCTTGTCACTAACTCATCAGAATTCGGAATGCATTGTCCTGGCACAGATTTATTCAGCCTTGAGCTCTACAGCTGCATCCGGACGCGATGCAAATCTACGATCATAAATAAAACAAGATAAATCAGACGTCGCACTTGAGCTGTTGAGCACCGATCAGGAGGCATCACCAAGGTTGCTGTTACTGATCCCAGTGAACGAAGAGGCCTCTCTTCCGTCTTCCTTGTCTCCGATACGAGCGGCGTTCGCCCTCGCCGCCGCCTCGTCCTCCTTGATCCGCAGCACGCTTCCGCCTCCCTCGCCCACCACGCGCTCGACCCGCCGACGCGCCGCCACCTCCTCTTCCTCCCTCTTGGAACAGGCTCTCAGGATCCGCGGCGCGGCCTGGCGCCCCTGCTGCCCGGCGGCTCCCCGGACCGCCGCCCGGTAGCGCGCCGTGCTCTCGGCGGTGCGGCCATGCAAGCGCTCGGTGACGTACCGCCCCAGCGCCGCCAGGGTGCGTTCCTGCGTCAGCCGGAGCAGCTCCTCCTCCTCTGCATCCAGGTCCGCCGCCTCCTCGACGCGCGGCGGCGAATCGAGCCTCGCCGCCATGTCTGCCTTTTCTTTCCTCCTTTGCTCTTTTCTGTTTCGAAAGCCCTTCAACTTTTTCGCCCATATACTATCTCTTCTTCTTTTATTTACTGCACCCGCCGCGGTTACGAGTGGGCTTAGGTAATTGGGCCGCCTCTCGGCCCACCCGACACGGACTTGGTGAGCGCCAGTCTAACAGCCGTTCAGTTCGGATTCAACGGCCATGATGACCTTGACCCCGGTCGGTAAATGAAATACCGTCCACCCCGCCTGCCGGGGAGCGAAGCCGCGGCGCCATGGACGCCGGGCATTTCCCCCTCCGGCGCGCCGCCCCTTGCGAGATCAGATGCCATGGAGTTGGCTAAGGATGCGCAGTCATCTCGCCGCACGGAATGCTTCTCCTCGTCGATGTCGTAGCGCGGCTGCTCTTTCACTGCACCGAACATGGAGGCGCGCACATGGCGACGGCTGTCCGCCGGTCGAGGGCATGGCCGCGACGCCGTGCGCAACCCCTGCCGGCTGCAACTGCCGACCGCAATTTGATGGCGTCATTCAGGGCACTCGCAGTATCCCGAGGGCGATTGCGGTTGTACGTGCTGAGGCCTGGGGCGAGGAGAGCGTCAGAGCGCGGCGCGCACCCGCGCCAACGGCCGGCACCGCCGCACCGGCATTGCCTAGCTCCAGCGCGCGCCTCTTCGCTGGGAGTCCACATTTCAGGTGTACATTGTACAGTCTGAATTTCACTTTGCGATGCTCCATCCATCCCTCTCATGGTTACAGTCTAGGCTGACGAGTTCACAGTGGAGAAGCTCTGAAACACACATGCACACCAATCCACAATCCCACACTGAAAAGCTGGGGCTACTGCATCTCTGCTTCGGAAATTGATACAAAGGGTTGTCACATATCATTGTATTGAGCTTCTAGATAATGATTCAATCATCAATGATGTTGCTGTGTACTCAGAGAACAGTGAGACGGCTGTGAGTATACAAATCGAATCACGTAGAGGAGGATGGTGGCTCGTTGTCTGAGGACAATGATGATGGTGGTGGTGGTGGTGGTGATTCATTGTACGAGGAAGAGGAGAAGATGGCGGCTCGTTGGTGGGGTTGGGGACGGAGCTGGGTCTCGAGATAGCTCGGTGGCAGGTGGAATGGGTTCCGGAACCGGAGGCTACGGAGGAGAAGGCGCTGGAAGCTCTTCAGTCTTCACGTAGTCTGCTGCCCGAAGCTGGGCTCAGCTGTTCCGGACCTGCCCGCTTGTGCTGGTTCGAATAGCCTTATTCGACTTTGACAAAGAATGTGAGAGTCTGCATGCTCACATCCATTTCACTGTTCTCCTTTTGGTATTGATTTGGTAGGCTAGGATGCATTTTGAGATCCAACTTAAATTACAGCGATGGCTGGGTCTGGGCCACCGATTTGCACCCTGAATCGATCTGACTGGGCGTCATTGGAGGACTCGATCAACCTGGTTTCCTTCAAGATACTTGAATCTGATGTGGGTTACCCGATCAGCGTATTCGGCACCGTGCTCGCGAGAGATCAGGTTGACTACAGGTGTGTCTATCTTTTCAGGCGCGCGGGAGTAAGGTTTGTTTTTACCGGTAAGAGAACCGGAGGTCACCGGTATCGGATTTCTCGAAAATTTATCAGATTTCTCGTTTTTCTTTCGGATAAAATTTAGCGAAAAATCCTCAAATTTTACAGAAAGTAAGTTAGAATGTTGACAAGCAATCTAAACATGTTTAGGATTGGTGTAGATGGCAAATGGAATGATAACGTTTAGGGTTATGGTGAGCTGTTTTGGGCCGGGCTGGTTTTCTTTGGGTGCGAATTCAAAATAGCCGAAAAATTTGAGCGATAAGGAAAAAAACCGGACCCCAGCGATTAACATGTTTACCGGTTTTCTCATTTTTTTTGCCAAGAAAATTTTCCATCCTCAAGTCTTCGCATCACCGGTCTGTATTCATCTCCTTGTTTCTATTGTTTATCTGCCTTGTATTTATAAATCCACTGCGAAAATAAAGTTCCAAAATGGAAGCGCGCCATAATATTATCTGTTCGCCCTGTTCGTTTGGATTGTTTGCAGCGAGCCAACAGTGTTATTCTCTCAACGAAAACCAGCGCCAGCCACCAGCCACCAACCAGCCAGCAGTATTTTTCTCTCAGCAAAAACCAGCGCCAGGCACCAGCCACCAGCCAAACGAACAGGGCGAACACAATGATGTTCTAACTCTCGTAAGTACACCAGGTACAACGAAGTTGAATTGTGATAGTATTTTCCCACACACATTATACTGCAATCCTTCTACAGAAACATCAAAAAACGTAGCTGAATTGTAAGGTAGCTCATTATCGGCAGCATCCTGTGTTTATTTGCTATAGTAATTCATATTTATGAGTTATGACTTTGGCAAATATCTTAAAATTAATGTCAGATTTTTTTTACACGAAAAATAATGTCAGCTTTTACTATTTGTTTTGAAATAGAAATTGAGATAACTTTTTTTTTGCGACCAATTTAGGTAACTTGTTATCCACTTTGCTAATGTATAGGGAAAAAGTCTACTTCACCCCCAACCTATAAGGGGTGGAACACATCACCCCCAATCTATGAAAATGGATTTTTTACCCCTGAACTTTCTAAAATCAGACAAATCACCCCCTGAAGCAGTTTTGAAAAATCATAATAAATCACAGAAAAATCATAAAATAGAAAATTAAATTATGTTAGACTCCAAATGAGTAGATCTACGCAGTGAACATATAATATGGTATGCTTTAATACATTTTTTTACAGCTATGAAGAAAAGCATAGATCTAAAGTTACAGGAAAAAATGTATTAAAGCATTCCGTATTATATGTTCATTGCATAGAAATACTAATTTAAAGTCCAACACAATTTGATTTTCCATTTTAAGATTTTTCTATGATTTATTATGATTTTTCAAAACAACTTCAGGGGATGATTTGTACTGTTTTAGAAAGTTCAGGGGTAAAAAAATCTATTTTCATAGGTTGGGGGTGATGTGTTCCACCCCTCATAGGTTGGGGGGTGAAGTAGACTTTTTCCTATAGAATAGCATTAAAGTACCATTTAACTGATTAAAACTTAATAATATTGCCAACATACTATTCGATCTGTAGTGATGTCCAAATCACCATTTCACCAATGTAGCTTCCTAATAATCTGAATATTGTGCATCTTCAATTACCATAGATTTTGGTTGCTTATTGTTCGGGTCCAGTGTATGTAGAATAACGGTTTTGAATCATGAAGTGCCTTAATGTTGACATGTTTTTGCACCGGAAATAAAATACTTTACTCAGAAGCCAGAAACCACCTTTGGCTATTGCTAGAGATTTGTATTGAATGTTTTATTTACTAGCTAGAAGTAAATAAAAGAACTTACTCCAGCAGCAACAGATTTAATATTTTGCTGGTTTTACATAATACATTAGCATTGATTGCATTTAGTATTTCCTTGTTCAACTTAACCATGTTATGAGGACATATCGTAACAATTTTTCCCCAAACCCCTTGCGCACGATGATGCGTTAACTTTGACATGTCCATGCCGAGGACTTGCTGGAACATCTCACACGTTCTTTGAGATCAATTTGAAGATCAGAAGTGACGGCGGCGACAAGGATTTCAGCAAATGTTTAGTAGAGCGTTGGACTACCAACGACAGCCACACCAAGCCCATCGTGACTCGGCTGCTACCTAGCTGGATGAGCACCGAGCACGCTGCAGCTGGGTATATATACACGGCTGTTCCTTTTGCCCTAGAAGCTACCCTTGCAGTCAAAATTCTGAAGGGGTCATGCAGCTTCACTGGCAAAGTAATTGCTTGGACCAGTGGGAATGAAAACCAAGGCCTTGTTTAGTTCCAGAATTCCCACACCCAAATTTACTATGCAAAAAGAAGATTCCCATCACATCAAAATGTCATAGCATGCATGGAGTACTAAATATAGATAAAATCAAAAACTAATTACACAGTTTTGTTGTACTCTGCGAGACGAACATTTTGAGTCTAATTAATAAATTTTTGGACAATTTTTCGCACATACCGACGAAACGCTACAGTACGCCGGCTGACGCGCGTCAGCCGGCGCAGACCCAATTCGGACCTCCCGATTCGGGAAGAGAACACGGCCCAAATCGTTTTACATGACAGTGAAGCTGCATGCGGGCACTGTTACGACGGTCGGAGACGGTGGGTCCGTTCCGTCATCTCGCCATGTGGTTAATTGTTGTCCCTGTGGACGAGGAATTGGTGCTTGCTATCCGTGT
This sequence comes from Echinochloa phyllopogon, assembly GCA_033239725.1. Taxonomy (NCBI): domain Eukaryota; kingdom Viridiplantae; phylum Streptophyta; class Magnoliopsida; order Poales; family Poaceae; genus Echinochloa; species Echinochloa phyllopogon. Next base: position 14,129,782 of record BTCW01000003.1, on the reverse strand, counting down.
TCAGCGGAGTATTGAAGCTGCTGCATCCTTGGAGTTTGAGCTCAGTCTAGGGCATGGCGAATGCGAGCGGATCGGCAAGCAATAGGCTCCTGTGAGCTGCAAGTGAGGGTTACTTGGACGAACATGCTCAGGAGCAGGCGCCACAGGGTGTTCGAGACTGTCGGATGTACCAAGCTGCTAGTGTGATGAGAAGATACGTCATATGCACGACCGGAATTCCGGAAATGCAAATCACCTAAAAATCTAAAATAACGCTAAACATCGCCTCAAATAATTGTAAATCAACAAGTAGCGGAGCACGCATGACAGCGTTGTTGAGCTCAGCATTTTGTCATACAACACGACTCGCTGTAGCAAATGCAAGGAGAGTACGTACGCATATAGCAAATGCAGTAGTCTTGAAAAGCGTCACTTGTGTAGTCTTGAAAAGCGTCACTTGTGAATACTGATCCCAAGTCTGTGATGATTTATGTGGTACGCCAAATCTTTGGATAATCCCATCGAAAAACTTGATCAAATTCTCAGCTCGTGGGTTAACCAAAGGTTGTGCTTCGATCCATTTGGTAAATTTATCGATGGCTACAATAAGCCACTCGAAACCACTAGGAGCTTTTGCTAAAGGCCCGACAAGATCAAGACCCCAACAGGCAAAAGGCCAAGATAGTGGTATCATGCGGAGCTCGTGAGCTGGAACATGAGCCTGACGAGCAAAGAACTAACAACCTTGCATCTCTTGACAATGTCTTCTGCATCGTGCTTTACTGTAGGCCAGAAAAATCCCGCTCTATATGCTTTCCCGACTAGAGTACGAGAAGCTGCATGATTGCCACATACACCACTGTGGATTTCTTCAAGTAAAGCCTTCCCTTGATCAGCAGTAATACACTTCATCAAGCCGTTGATAGATGCCCCACGTCGATAAAGTGTGTTGTTGACCACCACGTAGTGTGCAGCTCTGCGCCTGAGACGAGCTTGTTCTCTTTTGTTATCTGGTACTTTATGATCTCGGAGATACTCAATGAAGGGTGTCATCCAGTCAGTATCAATGACCATTACTTGAAGATCAGGACGTGGATGAATCCCAGGGCTATTATCGGGAGTTGATTCGCTGATAGACGGATGATGTAGCTCGTGAACAAAGATTTCTGCCGGGACATCTGCCTATTGTGACCCTAACTTGGACAGGGCGTCGGCGGCGACATTGTAATCACGAACGACATGGTGAAATTCCAGTCCAAGGAAGTGACGTTCAAGCTTGCGAACTTCCTTGACATATGCATCCATTGTCTCTTTAGTTGTATCCCAATCTTTGTTGACTTGATTGATAGCCACTGCGGAATCCCCATATACACATAGGCGCTTGATGCCTAAGGATGCTGCGATACGAAGTCCATGCAGCATAGCTTCATACTCAGCCTCATTGTTCGTTACTTGAAAAAGGATCTGTAGGACATATTTGAGTTGTTCTCCTTTGGGGGAAATCAACAAGACTCCTTCTCCTCCGCCTTCAAGCTTCAATGATCCGTCGAAATACATAACCCAGTGCTCTGGACGAGTAGTTGATCTAAAGTACTGAATCTCCATCCACTCGACCGTGAAATCTGCCAGTGCCTGAGACTTAATAACCGTCTGTGGGATGAAAGCGAGACTGTATGCAGCAATTTCTGCTTTGCATTTGCTTATTCGTTCAGTCGCATCAGGGTTATCGAAGATTTCTCCAAGGGGGAATTTAGTAACGACAGAAATTGGAAAAGATTGAAAATAATGCCGTAATTTTCTGGAAGTTATGAATACCGCATAAAGGAGCTTCTGGACTTGAGGATAGCGAATCTTAGATGCCGAAAGTACTTTGCTGATGTAGTACACCGGGCGCTGAACTGGAAATACATGGCCTTCTTCCTTGCGCTCAACCACGATGACCGTACTTACCACATGTGTAGTAGCATCAATGTATAAAAGTAAGTGATCACCTTTAACTGGAGCGACAAGCACCGGTGGGGAAGTTAAATAGGCCTTGAGTTGTTCGAAAGCTTGATTGGCTTCTTCCATCCAGATGAACTTGTCTTGCTTCTTGAGTAATTTGAAGAAAGGGAGGCCCTTTTCTCCAAGTCTTGAGATAAATCTATTGAGTGTCGCGAGACACCCTGTAACCCTCTGTACTTCCTTAATACTATTTGGGGCTTCCATCTAAAGGACAGCCGTGATCTTGGAAGGGTTAGCTTCAATTCCTCTGTGACTTACTATGAACCCGAGTAGTTTGCCGGCAGGTACACCAAAAATGCACTTAGTCGGGTTGAGCTTCCAACGAAAAGTTCTGAGGTTGTCAAATGTTTCTTGTAAATCAGCGATGAAGTTGTCCGGATTTGTTGTCTTGATGACCACATCATCAACATATGCCTCTACATTGATGCCAATCTGGGAAGAAAGACATTTTTGTATGGCTCGCTGATACGTGGCTCCGGCGTTCTTCAGCCCAAACGACATAGTAGTGTAGCAGAAAGCGCCGAAGGGGGTGATGAACGATGTCTTTATCTGGTCTTCCTTTTTCAAGGCTATCTGATGATATCCTGAGTAACAATCAAGGAAAGATAATAATGCGCACCCTGCTGTGGAGTCCACGACTTCGTCAATGCGCGGGAGACCCATGGGGTCTGGAGGGCAATGTTTGTTGAGGTCTGTATAGTCAACACACATGCGCCACTCGTTGTTATTCTTCTTTCTGACCAAGACTGGATTAGCCAACCACTCTGGATGAAAGACTTCTTTGATAAAGCCAGCCGCGAGTAGTTTGGCTATCTCCGCCTTGATGGCGTTGCGCCGTTCTTGGTCGAAGCGTCGTAAGCGTTGCCTTTTAGGCTTCGCATCTTTTTTGACATTGAGATTGTGCTTGGCAAGCTCCCTAGGAACACCAGGCATATCAGATGGTTTCCAAGCAAATATATCTTTATAAGTACGAAGAACTTGACGAGCGTGTCTTCCTATTTACAATATAAACTGGCCCCTATGAGGGCAGTTTGGGACGAGTCGCCCGTCTGAAGATCTACAACCTTGATCTGTACTTCTTCAGAGGGCTCGAAACTTGTGCTTGTAGACTTCTTGGCGGGAACTTCTGAGACTTCTTCCTTCGACTTATTGACCAGGGCGGGTACTTCCATCATCTGTGTGGGAACCTGTGAGGCTGCTGCAAACTCCATGGCTTTCACGTCGCAGTCATGCGAGGTCTTGAGGTCTCCTTTGAGGGAAAGAACTCCATTGGGAGCCGGCGTCTTGAGGACAAGGTACACGTAGTGCGGAATCGCCATGTACTTGGCGAGGGCTGGACGCCCGAGGATCGCGTGGTACAAAGTTTCAATGTCTGCCACCTCAAACTTGATGTACTCTGTTCTGAAATTGGCCGTCGTGCCGAAGGTGACTGGTAGCGTGACTTGTCCTAAGGGAATTGCTGCTTTGCCTGGGACAATGCCGTAGAACGGAGATTCCATGGGCTTCAGGTACTTGGTGATGTCAAGCCCCATCTTTGTGAATGTCTTGGCAAAGATAATATTGAGCCCACTGCCTCCATCGATGAGTACTTTGGTCAGTCTGGCTTGTGCCACGACTGGATCCAGTACTAGGGGGTATTTGCCTGGATTGGCAAAATTGGTCCATTGGTCTGCCCTGGAGAAGGTAATAGGGACCTCAGACCACTTGAGATACGTGGGAGTAGCTGGTTCTATCGCCATGATCTCACGGAGAGATAGCTTCTTGGAGTGCTTTGACTGAGTAAGGCTTTCACCGCTGAACTGCACTGCAACGACGTTGTCTACTTGAGAAAAACCATTATCTGGATCATCGCTGTCGTCATCTTTTTTCTTGTTCGCTGGCTTCCTTTTCTCAGGCAATTCCCGTTTGTCGAATTTCTTCTTGATGTGGATGCATTGAGCCATCGTGTGCTTGCCATGCGGATGATATGGGCATGGGACATTCATGACATTATCCAGATCAGGAGTGGTTTTCTTCCGCGTAGGGCGCTCAACCGCCGCGACCGTGTTGTCTGGCTTGCGCTTATTGTTGCGGTTGAAGTCACGCCTGTTGTTGTTGTTGCGGCGATTAGGACTACTCTTGTCGTAGTTGTTGCCACCATTGTTGTTGGGGTTGTTGTTGTCCTTGCGTTTGTCAAATCATTCTCGTTTACGATCATCTTGATCTGCCCAATCAGCAGCCATGCGCCTGAGCTCTGCAATGGTTTCTAGGCGTCGTCTTCCGAACTCGCGATGCAGTTCGCGTGCCCACAAGCCATCGTGAAAGCAGACGATGATCTCTCTGTCTGATACGTCCACGATTGTGGCTCTTTTCTCAAAGAACCTCTTGATGTACTTGCGCGGTGTTTCACCCTTCTCCTGTTTGCAAGCTGCTAATTCGAATCGGGTTCCAGGCCGTGCCCAGGTTCCTTGAAAGTTGGCAGTGAACTTGCGGGTGAGTTGTTCACAGGTGTCAATGGAACCAGGGCGGAGGCCTTCTAGCCATGTTAGTGGAGCGGTATCCATCACGATTGGAAAATATCTGACTTTGACGTCGTTGCTGCCCCCCGCCATGGTGATTGCTGTTGAGTAGACATGCAACCACTGTTCTAGGTCTTGTTTGCCTGTGAACTTTTTTATTCCAGTCGTCTTGAACTTCTGAGGTAGCAGGACCTTCTTTATACGGCTGGAAAAAGCTGGGAATCCATCGTATTTGTCCGATGGAGACCGATGTCGTCCTCCGCGGTGGTCGTCGTCCTCATTGTCACTCTGGCGGTTCGAGTGATGGCTTGGAGAACCACTCGGTTCAGGGTCTTGGCGACCTTGGCCGCCTCGATAGTTGCGGTCACGACCATGCGGGGGGCGATCGCCATTGCCGTCGTCGCCCGGAGGATCATTGTCAGGCTCATTGTCTCTGCCACGGCCGTGCGGTCGGTGACCGCCTCTACGATTGGTGTCGCATGGTGGGTCTTGTTCCTGATCACGCGGAGGCTGCTCTTGATCAGCTGGAATCGGGCCGTAGAGTTCTTCGAATTCAGCTCGTCGACGAATCTCAGATGCGATGCGGTTGGTTCTGTTGGCTTCGATCTGGGAGCGGGCGTCGCGGTTGGCGTTGATCGTGTTGCGAAGATCACCAGCATGAGGGTTGTTGTTTCTGTTGCCCCCTTGTTGGCCCGCTGCTGCGTCGTGAATCACGAGTTGTCCCGCGTTTCCTTGTTGGGCCCGGCTTGGGTGAGGGGATGATACGGAGCGACTGCCTTGAGTTCTTTGGTCTGGAGTCCGCTGAGTCATCCCTGGTCCGCCATTGAGATGGGGCTGGACCGCCGCTAGCAAGGTGAGTACGTGTTGTATCTGCGGTGTGCTGGGCATAGCTCTGGCTATTTCAGCAGCCACAGTCAGATTGGTGGGGGCATCAGGTAGAACGGGTTGATCCCCGACCATCTGGAAGTCATGATCGAGGTTTCGTGTAGCGGCGGCGCGCCTTGCTGCATTGGTGCACCTCTGCCTGCGCTTCACGTTCCTCGACCGCCTTGCCGTCTTCTGTTGATCAGTCTCATTGGCTATAGTCGGCTCTTCATCGGAGATGTCGCCCATGAGCTCTCGATCATATTGGCCGCCTTGTCCTGGTGCGCCTGCCATGTAGACCTGCCTGCTGGGATCGGGCAGTTGTAGGCTAGGAGCGCTGGAGAAGTTATCCCCCGCCGAGTCGGAAGAAGAAGTGATCGAGGCGGTCTTGCCGTCTTGATAGGGCAGATCCTCCAGTATCGCAACACTTAGCCTCGACTAGTTGCCCCAACAGGAATTGATGGGAATCGTGCCAGGCCAGTGAACAAGGAGTCCTCCTGGCGAATTGGTCACGATCAGTCCTGAAGGGAGGCGAACGAGCGGTTGCTCGAGGGTAGCGTCGGACTTGAAGTAAGCGTTGCAGTTGAATCGCGCAGTGTTATCTGGCGAGTCGCTCAGTAAGACCGTGAAATCGTCTTCGTCTTCGTCCTCTGATGGTCCAGAGACCAACTCAGAGTCCTTACCACGAGCCACGATCTGACTAGGCGATGAGCTTGTCTTGTTCTTTTGCTTCGTGGTATACATCTGTTGATATACAGCCGCGGAGTTGGATAGGCCGAACGGGAATCGATCTGGGTGGTTGTCCGATGGCATAGCCGGCTCGGAGTCCCCGGCTCTTTCCATGTTTAGAAAAGAGTCATACCCAGACTCGACTTGGAGAGTCCCGATCGGAGTCCGAGTCGTTATCGAAGTCGGACTTGATGTTGAAGTCGAGGTTGATGGACTCGTCGAGATCTGATTCTCGACAAGGTCTTGAAGCGGCTCCAGTGGAGACGCCGGCATCGAATAGGGCCCCGGTCGATCTGCTTGGAACGACTCGAAACCGAGCTTGCCATCGGAGACGAAAGTCCATGAGCCGATGACAAACGTCGCACCTTCCTCGATGCCGCTTGCTCTGAAGGTTGATCCCATCGCGCCTAATGTCGAGCTTCGGCGAGAGAGCCCCACGGTGGGCGCCAAGTGTCGACGAATTATGTCGAGCACGTCTAACTGGGGATACCCCAGGGAGTATATTTGAGTGGGTCTCGCCGAGTTCTAGGAACGACAGTACACGAATAACACAATTTAGACAGGTTCGGGCCGCGAGTAGCGTAATACCCTACGTCCTGTGTGCTTGATTGTATTGCGTTATCTTCTTTGGAGGGGTCCCTGCTCCGCCTTATATAGCCTGGGGGAGCAGAGTTACAAGTCGGTTACAATGTCCTAGTCGTATAGAACCTGGAATACTACAACAGAATACTTTGGGGAGTCTCCTACTAGTATACGACTAGTCTACCCAATCAACTACGCCGTCTTGCACCATAGCCGACTAGTTTGAAGTAGTCGGATCAAACATTCCTTATCGAGTAGTTTAATCCTTAGATGAGTGGCCCTAGGGATCCTGGTCCCACAATGCCTATGTAGTTTTGTACGATTATTGCATGTATATATATAGTGAGATCGTGATGGTGTCAAAGCCATTGAGCATAAGTGTCATAATAAACAAAAGGTAGAACCTGTTATTTAGACCCTATTTGGACCCCTTTAGTTCTAAGACTAAAGTTTAGTCCTATCTAGTCCCCATATTGTTTGGATAGAGGGACTAAAGAGCATTGAAAGCACTGTGAAAAAACTAAACCGTCCCTGTTTGAATAGGGTTGGGGAGAGAAGAGTGAAGAGCGGCGTGGGGTGGGGACCAAGAGGGGCAAAGGGGTGGCTTTTGGCTCATTTAGTCCCATTTTTTTAGGGATATTTAGTCCCATTTAGCTACCCAAGTGACTAATGGACTAGACCATTCAGTCCATCTGTTTGACTCATAAGGTACTAAGTAAGACTAAAAGTGTATGACTAAACTTTAGTCCATTGGATCTAAACAGAGCCTTAGAATAGATAGGTATGGTATGGACGTATTTCTGTCTTTGCCTTAGACTAGATACGACATATAAACCATAAAGGATCGAATGGTGTTATTCGAAGCCCGTGGCTTAATTCCTTTGGAGTGCCAGTTAAGTACTCCTATTATGCATCAAATTCAATTATCCAATCAGTGTTTAGTTTAGTCTACCAATTTTAAAGATCAGCCTCATAAGAACGGAGCTATAAAATATGTATTTAAACTAAAATTATTCATGACTAAAATTAAAATATCATAAGTTGTATTAAGAGTAGACATAAACGTCATGATCCATTACTATCCCTAACATCACATATCTAATCTAATATCTAATGCAAATATTGCAGACAACATGGCGAAGATTTGGATTACATCATATTTGGTTTGGTTTGTGCAACAAAAATGTGGCGAATTTATCACAAGAGAAGAGATGGGTTTATGTGGCAAAGCCTGAACCTCGACATGTTGCCATGACGAGATGGCATGTGTGACAAGATGTATTTGGGGGTTCTGCAATATAGCGAATAAAAGCTAGATATAGATAAGGTATGTGACTTGTGGTCCATAAAGCCCACAACATCATCACTAATAGTATCTTCTCCTTCGGTGACGAGTAGTTTGACACACACACCTCCACACCTACCCCGCATTCGCCCCAGCCCCATAATGCCGCCTCTTGTTGCAGCAGCAATGCCTATCATATCTTCTCCTTCCGGCCTTTCTCTACCCGCAACAACAGGCCGCCGCCTTATTGTTCCATCCATCTCCAACTGCCACCAAGCCGAATCCGCACACCACTAAGTGAGGTAGGTTCTTGTCCCCACTGTTAGACCTGCCTATCCATTTGTCTTTCCGCCAGCCTGGTCAGCGGCTTCTGCTGTCTCCAACCCACTGTTTCTACCCTTAAAACCCTAACCTCCTTCGGATTCTCGGCCTGGCGCAGCCGAGGTCGGCGCACGTGAGCCAGCACTAGGGTTAAAGGAGAAGAATAGAATCACACGGTCGACAGTGAGTGCACGAATCTCAAGATGTGTTGTCCTTTCTTCAAAAGCCCAGTGTAACAGCTAACAAGAGTTGGGCCAGTTTCAGAGCCCAAGTCAGAAGACGCACGCGCATAGTTCACCTCCGTCTCGTCCCGCATGCCACCTCGCTCTACCTGTTCGTCGCCGACCGCGCCGCCGTCTCCTAGTCCGAACGCGACTCGTACCGATCTCTTTGTTCTATACTCCGTATGTATAGTACCTGAGCACGTCCTCAACGTACGGTGACTGCATCCATTCCGATTATATTCCGGCATCTCGCCCCACACGCCGCCCTGCCCCGGCCAGTCGCCGCTCTCCTCCCCCGCCGGTTCGAGATGCTCACCGTGGCCCAGCGGGCCGCCGCCATCTGCGCCACGCTCGACCGCGACGACGACGACCCCGCCGTCGCCGGGGCGGGCCCGTGCAAGCGGCAGCGCCTCTGGAGCACGGCGGACTACGTGCCGACGCGCGCCCTCGGCGAGGGCACCTTCGGCGCCGTCGTCGAGGCGCGGCACCGCGGCACGGGGCAGGCCGTCGCCGTGAAGGCGCTCCGCGCGCCGCCGCCGCCGGCCGGGGCGCCGGCCAGATCCAGCGCGGACGCCGCCGACGAGGTGCTGCGCGAGGCCGAGTTCCTCGCGGCCTGCCGCGGCCACCCGTCCCTCGTCGGCCTCCACGCGCTCGCCCTCGACCTCGGCACGGGCGAGGTCGCGCTCGTCATGGAGTGCGCCGGGCCAAACCTCCACGACTTCCTGAACGACGGCCGGCACCGCGGCGGCCGGCCGTTCACGGAGGTCGACGCGCGGCGCATCATGCGGCAGCTCCTCGGCGGCGCCAGGCACATGCACGCGCGCCGGATCATGCACCGCGACATCAAGCCCGGGAACATCCTCGTCGCCGCCGGCGCCGGCGGCGAGCCCATCTCCGTCAAGATCTGCGACCTCGGGCTCGCCGCCTCGATCACGAACCGGCCCCCGTACGACCACCACGTCGGCACGCGCCGGTACATGGCGCCGGAGATGCTCATGGGGAAGACCGACTACGACGCCATGGTGGACATGTGGTCGCTTGGCTGCGTCATGGCGGAGCTCCTCAGAGGGACGCCGCTGTTCGACGGCGACGACGACAACGAGGTGCTCCAGCGGATATTCAGCGTGCTCGGCGTGCCGGGGCCGAGGACGTGGCCGGCGTTCAAGTCCCTCCCGCTCGCCGGCACGGTGAACATTCCGGCCGTCCGCCACCGCAACCGGCTGCGGAAGTTGTTCCCCAAGGAGCGCCTGTCGACGGATGGATTCGACCTCCTGAAGCGGCTCCTCTCCTACAACGCCGACAAGAGGCCGTCGGCAACTGCCGCACTCCGAAGCCCGTGGTTTACCAAGGACATTGACTCTGCAGCTTCAGTTTCTTCTTCTGCGGCCGTTGCAAAGATTGATCCATGAGATCTGCTACCGAAAATGGTGTAATGTATTTCTGACGATGTGCATGCGAATCCCATGTAACTCTGGAAACAGATAAATAACGTATTGCGGCAGTCCTAAAAAAACCAACTGTGAATACCTTTATTTTGGTGTCCCATACATATATCTGTAGAGTTTAACACAGGATCTGCCTACAATATTATCTAAATAAATAGGTTTAAAAGGCATCTTTTAGCCAAAGTTCAATTGATTGGTAAGTAGAGGTGAGACTTGGATTGGGGCATATGCCGGCACGGCACGACCCTTGTTCGGCCGCTTCTGGACTAGATTACGTGCTGGTGCCGTGTGGCACCGCAGGTCAAGCATTTCACTAGGCCCAAAGACGGTGTAGGCACGGTAGGTAGACTGTCTTCGTGCCATGCCAGTCCCAACACGGACTACATGTAATTGTTTTTTTTTTCGGCTGCTCATCTCTCATATCTATGCTAGTGCTCCTACATCATAGAAAAAATTATGAATTAGCAAGTATATATGGTACACGAACAGCTTTCTAATTTCACAGATACTACAATTTGTCATAATGAAAACTGTCGAATGGTCTACAAACGCTAAATAAAGGGAAAATGAAGTATTAGCTGAGTGTTTTGTGATTTACTACAGTGAGGAGCTCCTTTCCTCACTTGGTCTACGTCTCGATCAAAGGTTGGAGCTTCAGTACAAGGGTTAGGGCATGTACACGTAAGTGGTCTGATAGGTCGTCTCATGCAGTGCCACATAGGATTTTTGATGATGTGGAGGAGAGAGAGAGCGAGGTGAGAGAATGAAGTCGTTGTTTCGCGAAACAACCGCCTCATGGGTAAAATTTTAGGACTATGAGACAACTCTCTCACCATTGTACGAGTTCTGTTGTCATGCAACCAATAATATTCTTTATTTTTCCATAAATTAAGGGATTTCATATTGCTACGAGACAACTAAAATAACAATTTTTTGTACGGGTTGTCTGATAAATCGTCTCAATATTACGTGTCGATGTATGAGACCGCCTAACGACACTAATGTACTTGCCCTTAGGCCGGGTTCACTGAAATATGATGGGTTTAGAGCAAGCCCAGGATGGCGCAGTGATTCATGGGCGTGTTCCGATCCATTTACTAATGCAAAACATGTATTTGTTTCAAATTTCAAGGTTGGACTAAAAATATTCAGATTGTGTGTGTTTAGTAAAAAAAGAAACTATGTAAGGGGATTAGCATTTAGTTTTTGTAGAAACTGAAATGTACAATAAGAGAAATCATTGATAAAGAAATATATCTAAAGTCGATGGATGTGCGTGGGATATTGGAATTCACAAATTTTTTGTTCATACTATTTTTTAAAAAAATCCGTAACTAAAATACTGCTTTCGTGGAGAAAAAAACATATCCTCATGACGCGTATATACTGCTCAAGTTATCCATACGAGATCGCACGCGGAGGAGACCGCACCGTACTCCAACACGCTTTGTTTCCGTCCTCAAATGCGGAGACAGGACCGTGTCCAACTGACTCCCAACCAACTCGATCGATCCTCCCGTAGGCCGTGGCCGTGGGTCTATCTCTATCCGGCGCGTTGGCCTTCGGCGAGATCGCATTGGTGGCGCGCCCGCACAGCCTCGCAGGGTTTTACGGCGCGCACGCTCCCCATGGCGACAGGCACGGAGCCGTCGTGGTCGTGTGGCCTCCCTGCCGGGATCCCGGCCGCGGTCCTCGGCCGGCTCCCGTCCCACGCCGACCGCGTCCGCTTCGCCGCCGTCTGCCGGCCGTGGCGCGCCGCGGCGAGGCACCACCAGCACGCCCCGCCGCCGCCGCCGCTGCCGTGGCTCGCGCTCCCGGACGGCACCTTCTTCAGCTTCCCGGGCTCCTCCGCGTTCCGGTTCCCCCGCGCCGCACGCTACCACGGCTCCTGCGACGACTGGCTCGTCTTCGAACGCGACGGCGACGGCGACGGCGGGTACCTGCTCCTGAACCCGTTCTCCGGCGACACCATGCGGCTCCCGAGCCTCTCCCGCGTTCGCGAGGTCGTCCGCCGCGACGGCGCGGGAACCTCCGGGGGCGTGACGCTCGGCATCACCGACGACGAGAGAGCGCCCAGCGAGACGTCCCTGCGCAAGATTGTCGTGTGCCCGGGTCAGGTCGCCGTCGTCGCCATCGTCGGCGACCAACGACGCGGCAAGATAGCGATACGCCGTCGAGACTCGGACTGCTGGTCGATCAGTGCCCAAGACCCGTGGAGAGGGCTCAACGACATTGCTCTCTACGACGGCAAGGTGTACGCCGTCGACGACTACGGGCACCTCTACGCCAGGGCCGTCGACGACGAGGGCACGTCCGCCGGCGAGCCGATGGTGTCCCTGGCCAACCGCGTGATCGTCGCCGTGCCGGCGAGCCGCTGCCACATGCCGGCGACGCGGTACCTGGTCGTGTCCGGCGGCAGGCTGCTCATGGTCCACAGGGTGCTCCGGAGCGACGCCACGAGCGAGTTCAACGTGTTCAGGGCCGACCTCGCCTCGTCGCGGTGGGTGGGCGTGCCCAGCGTCGGCGGCGACACCGCGCTGTTCGTCGGCCGGTGGGGCTCCGTCGCGCGGCGCGTGTCCCGGTACGCGATGCCGGGGGACAGGATCCACTTCTTGGACGACGACGCGTTCTCCGGCGGCCACTTCGGTGGCTACCCGCTTGCCGGTGACCTCTTCGGCGCCTACGACATGAGGGACGGCAAAACCCACCAGCTCCTGCCGCCGCGGGAGTTGCAGAATGATAGCGACACGCAGGCGACATGGCTCTTCCCTAGGTAAACGATCCAGCAAGAAGACATGCCCGTCTGTGTTTACCAATTAGGCAATTACCATAGCTTAATCAACGGTTCAACTCAACATAACTTGGCAAATTCTTGTGTTGTGCAGGGAAGAAGACGCTTTCAGCTGGTGTGATCTCCCTCCGAACGTGTTCGGCCAAGTCATGCGCCTCCTCCCTTCCGTCGCCGAGCGTCACCGCCTCGTCTTGGTCTGCCGCACCTGGCGTGCCTCCGCCAGGCGGCACCAGCGCCGGCACCCGCAGGCCGTGGCGTACATCGCGCTCCCGGACGGCAGGGTTTACAGGTACCCGGATCTCAAGTACCGGCCCTTACGCGACTGCGTCGCCTTCCGCGCCGCCGCCTGCGACGACTGGCTCCTGTTCGACGACGAGGACGGCGTCCTCCGCTTGACGAGCTCCTTCACGGGAGAGACGAGGCTGCTTCCGAGCTTGCTCGGCATCCACGCCTGGGACGAGGCTATCGAGATCGAGAACGAGCCTGCCCCGAAGGTCACGCCCTCCGAGTGGAGGGGCACCGAAGGCATGGCCGTGCAGAAGCTGCTCGTGTGCCCAGACGGCCTCATCGCCGCCATCGTCGGCCGCGAGTACTTCGCCAGGGTGGCGCTCTGCTCGCTGGACACCTTCTCCTGGTCCTTCAGCACGCGCGATCGGTGGCGGTGGTACGAGGACATCGCCTTCTCCGACGGCAAGGTGTACGCGCTCACCGCCGACGAGGACCTCCTCGCCTTCGACGTCGGCATCGACGCCGGCACCGGCAACTCGGTGGTCTCCCGCGTGGCGCGCGTCATCCAGAGCCGGCTCGACTGCCCGTTCTCCGCCAAGGTCCGCTACCTTGTCAGGTCCCGCGGCGGCGCGCTGCTCATGGTCCGCCGGCACTTCCTGTCTCCCGAGACGACGGTGCGGTTCGCCGTGTTCCGGGCGGACCTCCGGTCGGCGCGGTGGGAGGAGGTGAGCACCCTGGGCGGCGAGGCGCTCTTCGTGGGGCGGCCATGCTCCAGGGCCGTGCGCGCGCGCGGCGCGGTACGCGGCGACCAGATCTTCTTCCTGCAGGATGAGTGCGTGCCGCTCTGGGCGAAGCCCGGGAGCAGCAGGCAGCCGGACCACCACGCCGGCGTGTACGACATGAGGGACGGGATGATCACCGACATCCTGCCGAGGCGGCTGCTGTGCGACGGGCCGGCGTCCACGACGTGGCTCTTCCGCGGCGCTGACGTCGACGGGTTAGATGGTGGTGACCATAACGAGTGATCTATCAGCGTGTGGCACGTGCATGATGAATTTTCCATATTTAAATATGAGGCTTCATAGTATAGATGGGTTCTTTATAATCTTTTTATGAGAAACAAGTTTTCGATACTGCATATATGGGATACAGATTTATGTTGACTCAATCGGACTGATGTGGAGTGTTTGGATATGCATATTAACTCTTTTATTATGCCAATATACTACTCCTCGTTAAGTACATATATATCATTAGCTCGTCATAAACTCTCTCCATTTGCATTACAATTCATTTAGTTTTTTGTAAATATATAGTTTTATGTTATGTCTATATATCTAGACATAGTGTACATATATACATAGCAAAAGCCACAATGTGTTTAGAAAAGTCAAGATAAATTGTAATTTGTAAAGAAGAAAGTATTCAAATTTAAAGCACGGTACTCAAGATATAGCATAGCTGTTCGGCTGGCTGGTGGCTGTTGCTGGTTTTTGCTGAAAGAAAAACACTGCTGGCTGGTTAGTGGCGCTAGTTTTTCTGAGAGAAAAACACTGTTGGCTGATGGCTAATAAGCCAAACTGAAAGTGCATCTAGGCATTTAATCAATTTTGGTGATTAATGACAATAGAAACTTGGATATAATGCTTTGAATGAGATGTGCATGTGTAAATCAAAAAGAAAAGAAAAGGATACGTGAAAGTATGGTGACCAACTCCTATATAAGCTTTGATGGAAGATCTTGAAGGATTTAAAATCTATTTTATGGTTTGAATTTGAGTATAAGACCACCGTACTATCAAGAGGGATAAGCGATCGTGCAATCATATGACTTTGATGCTCAAACACATCCTCAAACACTCACCAAAGCCAAATCAGCCAGACACTTCAAAATGAGAGAAATCCAGTGTCTGCCGTAAATTTACGGTGATCACCGGAAATTTCCGGTGAACTACCGTAAATCCGGGCTGAGTTGACTTATCTAGATCTACGCCGTAAATCTACGGTGCACTGTGCAAAACTACGCCTAATGCGACGTACATTTACGGTGAGTTTACCGTAAATTTACGATATAACTCGTTCCCAACGGTCACATTTATGAGAGAGCTATATATACCCACCCATTTCACTCATACCGGCTCTCTTGGCCACATTGACGAACCCTAACACTTTCCAAGCCTTCAAGAGCTCTCCCAACACCCCTTGCTTCGATTTCCAAGTTGTGGTGGTGTGTTGGTTGAGGGACTTGAGCTAAGTGATCCAAGCTTCATCCATTCCCTCTCTTGAGCATCAAGTTCGTGGTTCTCGGATTCTTGTTTGTTACTCTTGGGAATTCATTCCCTAGACGGTTAGGCGTCACCAAGAGCATCCGAGTAAGTTTGTGGATTCGCCTTGGAAGTTTGTATTGCCCAATCCTTCGTGGATTTCATAGTAAATGCTCTTAGCTCCTTCGTGGTGACTAAGAGGAGGAAAGTGGCTTGGTGTTGATAAGCCCGCCTTTCGTAGGCCCTCAACGGAGACGTAGCTCCTTTGTGGAGTGAACTTCGGGATAAATATTGTGTCTCTCATTGTTGTTCTTCTTGTTCATAGTGCTCATATTATTCTAGCTCTCCCTTGCTTATATTGTCTCGATCTATCCACTTGTGAGGTTGCTAGTGGTGCTTGAACTTTTAGATATTTCAGTTCATCATATACAACCAATTGTTTCATATAAATTGTTGTTGCATTACAAGAATCTAGCTTGATTTGTGTTGGGCGAGGTTTACCGTAAATCTACGGTAGTAGGCGGAAATTTACGGTGCCTACCGTAAATTTCTGGTGGCTACCGTAAATTTATGGTTATCTGACATTTCGTGGAGTTATTTGTGATAATTTTCAGGAACGCCTATTCACCCCCCCTCTAGGTCAAGTGTTATCCTTTCACAAACGAACAGGACTGCCGACAAGGTTTTTTCACCTAGAAAGCCATCCTCCCTCTCCTCCCACGCAGGGGCGGACCCACAGGGTGGTCCATCGACCACCCTGTGGCCCGTCCGTCATACATACAACATATTTATCTTCTATGTAAAAAAGGGGAAAAAAGAAACTGAACAGCCACGGATCGTATTTTTTGAGGTATTTGTATTCTATTTGAACAATTTATATTAAGACTTGATGTTATTCTACCAAATTATAATATGATTTTATCGAATTGTAAATGGTTTACCGAATAGTATAAGAAATTTTTTTGGGGCGACCACCCTATGCTCAAAAGTTGGGTCCGTCACTGCTCCCACGGCTCCAAATACCCACGGAGGCAGGAACCACTACCAACATTTGGCCATAACCACGCAACCTTTGCCGTATGCATCACTTTGCTGTTTCACGCGCACGCATACACTCACTCTTATAGATATATGCATGTAAAATTTGTCCTTGTAAGTACGTCTAATAATCTTAGCTGATAGGTTTTAAGATTGACGTGGCACATGTGCCTTATTGTAGTATTGTCAGTTTCTAAGATAACTTTAGAAAAATACAAGTACTGTCCATACAAAGTCGAGAAATCAAACCAAATAGATATGTCTTGCTCTCGGTTTACATCGTACAAATTCCTAGCAAATTCTAGAAATATGTCGTAAAGCACACCATAGATATATAGTAATATTTTAGAAATAATAGTCCCATCAAACAATTTTAGAAAGGGTGAACTTAACTCAAATCCTTGGAGCAGCACAGCTCACTCAAGTTGCCTGCAGCGAGCATTTTCCGTGTAGAATATTAGAATGTACTCAGTGGCCTCCTCTAGCTAACCCAAAAAAAAAAAAGAATCAATATCCCTTTGCCAGCAGGCCGGATGCAGGGGCCAAGCCCAACTCGAGTGCCCACTGCCCATCATGGCTCATAGAATTCGCAGGCTCCTTTTTGAACGAACCATTCGCAGGCTCCTTTTATTAGGAAACGAAATCTTTTTCCTTTTTGCTGTCGATCTACATGGGCTGCACGCCTGCACCGAGACCGTTTCCTTTTGGGGTAACGGCCGGAGCTCCCCACCTGACCTGGCCTCTTTGTAACCCCGGGCAGGAGCCAGAGCCCAGAGCCGGTGGAACAACGGCAGCCCAGCGGCTCGCTTCGACGATCACCAATGCCCCGACGACGCAGGCGCACTAAAAAGGTCTCGACGGCTCTCCAGTCTCCACATCGTCCGGTTGCACCAGATCACCGAGCACGAACCCGCGCAGGGGTTCCCCGTCCTGACCCGCTTCTGCAGATACAAACCTGGCCTGCTTCGACTTCGACAAGGAGTCCAGGGCTAGGCCCGGGCCGCCTTTCCTCGAGCTAGCTCCATCCGACTATCCGAGTACACGTTGCTGCCCTGACGATTTGCCAGTCCGACGTGGGGTACCCTGTCAGAGTGTTCGGCACCGTGATCGCGAGGGATGAGGTCGACTACAAGTGTGTCTATCTCTTCAGGCGTGGCAAGGATGATCCCCAAGTCATCAACTCGCCGGTCCGTATTCGACGTGGGGTACCCTCCCATCTCTCTCTTCAACTGTTGGCTATACTTTGGTCACTAGTCTCAAATTCACACTGACATTCTTTGCAGGAGGAACTGCATGATTACAATACTATGACCGCAGAAAAAACACCTTTGTGGCTTTGTTACAGACAAGAAGTTATTAGTGAGAGTTGAATTACATCAGCAGATATTTTATCTGTCTTTCAGAGTTTCAGCTGAAACAAAATTACACACCGCTTTAGGTTCTTCAGGATCTGCTGATGTAATTCAGCTCTCACTTATATAGGCTGATGGGCCGAGGCGCCGAGCTGACCTAACGCAGGCCCGAGTCAGTCCTAAGGCCCAATCCAGGTCGCCTTGGCGACTGAACAGCGTGCCGGTTCTCGATGGACGCTCTGAAAACGGAAACGGGAAAACCTCTGAAAACTCCGGGGCTCAGGCAGCACGTGATCCGTAAAAAATCGACTCCTTGTAACGTGTTGGAGCCTTGGACGAGAAGGGAACGACGTCTTCATTCTCGTCGATCTGTCGCCTTCGACAAGGCTCTACCCTCTACTGTAGGCAGTCGATCTCCTCTGCACGCAGGCCAAGGATTCTGGCACGAGGCCACGCCTGATGACTCGAGCTGCTGTTGTTTCCTGACTCCCTCTTGCGCTGCGGCCTACGGCGAGTTCGTGCACGCGTCCAATCTGATCGCTCTGAAGCCTCAGCTTAGCCTGTTGTTACCCCGGTTGCGGCTGATGTTTCGCACGGCTTCTCAGCAACGGCAGGGTCACCGTTGCTTAGGCCATCCAGATTCAGTAGAGTAACTTGTCCCACATGACTGTTACAGAAAGATTAACAGCAAAGAAGGAATGCACTAGTAACCGGTAAAGGGGAAATGAAATCGAACTCGTCTGCTGCCTACTGCTACACGTACTGTAGGCTGTAGGGTACAGTGGCCATACCCGAGATGAGTGAGACTCGGGCTGTCGGGCACGCTGGATCCGCCTCTGCCGCCTTCAAATTGGACTCGAAGTCTCGAGCCGCCCTGCGATCCGCGGCTGCGAGGTGGGTAAAGGTAAACAGCGCGCGCGAGCTGGGGCCGTGTCGGAGGCTCGCCGCGCCTGACCGATGGCCGACGTCGTATGCTCGTCGCCCCCACACACACCACGTGAGCGTACGGCTCCACCGCAACATGTGGCTCTCGCAGCTTCTCGCCGCGCGCCTCGGCCGAGATCACACGACACGCCTCGCCCCCTGATCGGCGGGGCGTTTTTGTCCGCCGCGACGCGTCCACCCGCGCCCGATGGAATCCTCCGCGCGGCGGGACTACGGGAGGGCAGGCGCCAGGCAGACGGCGACGTCGCAGCCCGCCCGCACACCCACACTGCCGCCCAACTTCCAAGCATGCCCGTGTGCTCGCCCCACTCCGTAGCGTAATTCCGCAAAGATTTCTCCTCTGCATTTCAGCCTTTCAGGGATGGGATCGGGCGCGGAGCGAGCAGGCCATGTGTTGCCCGACTGGTTTGTATGGCTGCCGTGGTCGGGGAGGGAGGGTCAGGTACTCAGGTCCGGCCAGGATCCGTACCGTACCGTGGGTGCCCGGCCGGAGAGCCCGTCGCCCTCGCCGAGAACTCTCGATCCTTGTCACGAGGCTGTGCGCGGCCGCGACTCTGCGTCGATGCGTGAGTCATCCACGAGTCACGACGTGTGGAGCGCGGTGCCTCTGGTTGGTAGTTTCCTACTCGGGTGAAGAAATTGAAGATCGTGTGGAATTTGGCCGTAGTTGACGACACATGCATCCTGTGAGTCAGTTTTTTGGATCGACGGGTGAACGAGCGAAGAGCCGTGTGGATATATATCTCCGCGCGTGACGGGTTAGCTCAGTGGCACTGGCACTGGCACGTTCTGCTTCCATCACAAACTGTGTCCCCACCTCAAGAACACGAAGTACGTACGCTAGCTGATGGATTCGTGCATGAGTACGACGCCCTTCATTATTTCCTTCCTCTCCGGGCTACTCCTATTTTATGCCGCTCGTTGAGTGCCATGAGAGCATGGAGTGCCCTCTAATGATGAGTTTGGATCAATTTAAAAATGGCGCCAAACCCCATCCATGATCCATAATTCCGTTCCTCAAGCCATCCATGACCCATGCTGTAAAGTTCAGTTTCATCTCTGTCCATACACTGCATAATACTCCGTATTTCTTAGTGCCACATCATGATGCAAGATGTCTCTTTTCTTGCCCGTAAAGAGATACTATAGTACTGACTAGGTGGTACCCCACACGTTGCTGCGGGAATTTATACAAAATTTAAAGATGTAATTTAAAAGTAGAAACACTAAAATGATTGCATTGCAATATTTTTTTGTAAACAACAATGTAGAGAAAAACACATTCATTTTATTGAGAAATAACTACTTAGAAATTTATAGCATGGTACCCGCAAAGACTAACACAATGCATAGCCGCAAAAAATCAGCAGAAGACATAAATTCATAATTCTAGTGGATGATGATGTGGACAGCTTGCATGTTAAGAGAAGATCTAATGGATGATGATATGAACATCTTACATGTTGAGAGAAATCAGTCATGACCAGATAGTAGATACTAATTATACCATAGGTTTTATAGATTTGCCGCCAAGGCTTCGACACGTGCAAATTTACTCCCTCTCCTTGGACCAGGGGAAATGAAGGCCTTCCGTTCCCTTTCCTTCATTTTTTACTCGGCCAGATTCCCTTTCCGAGAGATCGAAGTCCGCCGGCTGATCGGGGAGCTGCCGCGGAGTGGAGCACGGGCGGGCCGCGGGCTGCCAGTGCCAGGCTCCTCCGACGAGTGATTCCGCGGCGGCGGGCCGGGGGGCAGGCTGGCCCACCACGGCACGTCCGGACAAGCGGTTGGATCGCCCGCGACTCGCCGGCCGCCACGAGGGCCCACGCGTGGCAAGGGTCAGAGATCCTCGGCGCTCGACAGGCAGGCCCACGGGCCCGGCCTCGCCCACAGCGGCCACAATAGGTAGTACACCGCGCTGCGGGCTACGCGCGATTTCAACCGTCCGTGCCGCGCTGATGTGTCCCACTCTACTGTGCTATGCTCTCTCCGGGTACTGCCACGGGAGAAATGGACAAGCCCACTTGCACTCTGCTGTGAAGAAAAGAAAATCAGGGTACTGCTTGCTCTCAATTATACTAACAGCGATTGGGGCAAAAAGAAACTAAAGCTAGTTTGGGGCCCTACCAAGATCTGTGTTAGCCGGCACTTGCTACTATATATATTTTGGTTGGTTCATTTTTAATTTTGTAGCGAAGGCATATGGCTATTTAAGCCTCTCTCTCCTTTTTTAGAAGAGTTTCAGGAGGGATCATTTGTGTTTCCATACCGATCACTGCAGCCAGTTCATTGACTTGTCTATAGATTCTAGATTAAAACATTCTAGATGTAAACTTAGAATTTAGAGATAAAACAATTGAAGCATAAGTCAAGACATTTGTTAATTTTCTTGTTTCTAGAAGATTAGCTGTACCAACTTGATTTCTAGAATGCAACACATCAAAACAAATTTGTTTCAAATTTAGCTCTATGTGTCAATGGTAACCTAATTCATAAAAGTGTAATGCTGAACAAAAAAGACATGTTAGAATCGTTTGGCAAAAAAACTAAAACTAAAACACATGATAGTTAAATTTTCAAGCTGAAAATGAGAACCAACATATGCACCACGACATGTCAAACCTTGTCAGTTCACATTTCACAGCCCTGCATGCCAACCCTACTACAACAGATTTGAGAGGGTCATTTGGAGCTTCTTTCTGAACGAGCGGTTCAAAAGCCTTGATCTCACACGTCAGGGTGCTAGCGACGACTACTACACTATTTTCGAGCTGGAAACGCAGAAATGGACATTCGAGCCATCGGACGGTCCGGAACCCACCGCTGCACCGCGAGCGTGCGCGTCGCGCCGACGGATGGCAAACGATGGCGCGGAGCGGAGGGAAAAGCAAAGACCAACCGTGAAAGCGAAGGGGACGGTGCGGGCGCGGGGTGGCGTTACCGTGAGCCGGGCTCCTCCCCCACATGGGCGGGCAGGCGCAGGGCGCAGCACGGGGAGGGCACGCGTAGCGCCAAGCGAGGCCGCGGCCACGCCTCCACGCTGCCCTCGCTCGCTCGCACCGTTCGTCCGTCCGTCCATTGCCTCGCTCGCCTTCCTCCTCACTCCAACGCCCCGCCCCCGCTTTATATGCCACCGCCCGCTCCACATCACCACCGTCTCGCACCGTCGCGGCCACCCACATCAGCCTCTCTCAAAGGCCGGACCCCTCGTTCTTTCCTTCCGAGTGCAAATCGATCCGTCCTCGTCGGCTGCTGCTCCCCCGACCCGTCCGCCGATCCGTTCCTTCTTCTTCATAGGTAACCTCCCTTCCTTCCTGATTTCTATCGTCTGAGGTGTTGCGGATTGCTGCGCATTCCGGTTGTCTGTCGATGCTTTGCGATGCGAAAGGGGTGAAGCGTTCGGGTGTTCCTTTGGTTTTGAAGGAGAATGGGTGGCTGGACCAAATGTGTTTGATTCTGTGACGCTGAATCGATGAACGCTGCGCGTGCGCATTTCTTTTCTCCATTTTCACTGTCCACTGGATTGCGCGCTGGGTGTGATGTTGTTAGCTGTAGAGAAGTTTGGCGGGCGCTGGAGAAGGGGGGACGGTGGATCAGGTGGGCGGTGGGATTTCTGAGGCACGCCGGTGCGGCTACCTTGGCGGGGAGTGTGGCCCCGAAGAAGGGAATACAGCTCTCTGCGAGGGAGGTGGAGCGATCTGTTAGGAATCCTTCAGAGGAAAAGTGAGGTGGCGGAGGATCATAGTCCTCAGTTTCTTGCTCTGTATCAATAAATTTCTCTGAATTTATTTTTTCCCGATTATATTTGCATGGATTGATGTTGATGTACAGTCTCGGCACGATTTCGTTCTTGGTTGTCGCTCCTTGAAAGGGGCTGTACCGTGCCCGTTTCTTGGTCCTCGCGGTGGGATGATGGAGCCGACGTGTTCGTCCCCCATTTCTTTTCGTCTTCCAACAAAAAGGGATCCTCCATTTTGTTCTTGGATCCTGCGCAGTTCATTTTATACTTGTATTTGACTTGTGGCCAGCTCCGTTTCATCATTGTTGTCCTTAAAGAACTCAGAAAAATACCGGCTTTTTTTCTTGCGTCTAGAGGCTCCCATTTCCACCTGGTTCTGGAACTCCGCTATCCTCCCATTTTGGCTTGAATTGCTTTTGCAAATGTTCAGGTGAGCTGCACTTGTTACTGGGTTTCTATTTGGGGGTTGGGACTATTCCACCTTATTATTAATTTGTCCTTGTTACTTTTCATCACTCTCTTTTGGAGTAATTTAGGTCCTTCAAGAGCTGGAATATCATTTTCATTTGTAGAGTTCTCTTATTTTATTTTGCTTCGATTTGAGTTCAGAGGATGAAGAAGACCGGATCCCAACCCAACTGCGGCTGAGATCTTGTGATTCACGTGCCTATGCCCTGAAAAGAAGGCAGAAAGTCTTTTTTATAGCTTTCTCAGCTGATGTGTACTTCCACCCTTCGCTATCAAAATCTTCGATGTGTAGGCATCATTGCAAAACCACCCTTTATCCTGTCCTTTATTCCTTGACTACGTTGATGATCCCCAACCTTCTTACCACACTAGGAACTGTGAAAAAAGTGTGGCTCCTTTTCTGCTTCATGTGGGAGTTTATCAGGAACTAGGCAAGAAAGAAAGTTGTTTATCTTTTTCCAGTCCACTTTTGCCCTTCGTCTGACTTTTAATGGAATAAACTTCCAGGATTGCTTGATTGTTAATGGTTGTGATCTTGCAGGTGAGCTTCAGCTATGCAGTTCAGCAGTGTATTTCCCCTGGAGGGAAAAGCATGTGTGAGCCCAGTGAGGAGAGGTGGTGAAGGTCCTGGGAGTGAGAGAGTGAGGATCGGGGATGGTAGCAGCATCAGGCAGAACAGGGCATTAAGGAGGATGTGTTTTGGTGCTAGGGGCACCGCAAATGGCGCCCAATGTGTGCTCACTTCAGATGCTGGTTCAGACACACTTGTAAGTTTCTTGTTGGTGTTGCATCACTGCCATTTGTATTTGGTGGTATTATTTGCTAGAATCTCAAATATCTGGATGCAAAAACTAGCAGGTTGTCCGAACGTCCTTTCGAAGGAATTTTGCTGATCCAAATGAAGTTGCTGCTGTCATACTGGGTGGTGGCACTGGGACTCAGCTTTTCCCTCTCACAAGCACAAGGGCTACCCCTGCTGTAAGATGATATATTTTATTTAGTTTCAACTTGATGCACCTTGACCACTGACATAAATAAAAAATTTCTGTAATTTGCAAGGTGTCAATTTAACTAACCGTCCTTAGGTTTATTAGGTAGACAGTACCCAAATTCCAAAGATCTCTATTCAACTTTATACCACAGAAGGGAAAAAAGTCTGTTTCTTTGCAAGAAATTTTCAATTTGTTTTGCCAGCTATAAGTTTGTTAAGTACATAGGAATCTGATATCTTTATTTATTTTC
This sequence comes from Echinochloa phyllopogon, assembly GCA_033239725.1. NCBI lineage: Eukaryota > Viridiplantae > Streptophyta > Magnoliopsida > Poales > Poaceae > Echinochloa > Echinochloa phyllopogon. The sequence continues at coordinate 14,105,784 of BTCW01000003.1, read as the reverse complement.
AATTTTTCTCTGCACATGGTAATTGATTTAGATTAAGCCAGCTAAAGTATAGTTCATTCAATTGCTAGGTTTCTGCGTCGTGTTATAATTATTAGTGGCAGGGGTCCCATGGCCTTTGTAGTCGGCCCCCCATGATGCCCTCCACCGCTTTAACCAACATGATGTCAAACTCAAGGCTATCAATGACCATCCATCCAAATAGTCATTTCAGCCATCTTTAAATCAGTGGTCTGAATCTTGTTTCTTTCCTTTTGTTGCATTACTTAGGTTCCTATTGGAGGATGTTACAGGCTTATCGATATCCCCATGAGCAACTGTTTCAACAGTGGCATAAACAAGATATTCGTTATGACTCAGTTCAATTCAGCTTCTCTTAACCGTCACATTCACCGCACGTACCTTGGTGGGGGAATCAACTTCACTGATGGATCTGTTGAGGTAAGCCATCTAAAATTTCATATCCCATTGTCTGGCTTGGTTAAATTTCTTTATCTAAGTACAGCATAATTTACTGATATTATTTTGCCAACAAATAGGTGCTGGCTGCAACACAAATGCCTGGGGAGGCTGCTGGTTGGTTCCAGGGCACAGCAGATGCTGTTAGAAAGTTTATCTGGGTGCTTGAGGTAATAGTTATGCCTAGTAGTAGATGGTACTTGTTGCCAGTACTTATTTGAATTTCCTGAACCGATGCATTTGATGCTGTATGTACTTCTTCAGGATTATTACAAGCATAAAGCTATAGAACATATTTTGATTTTGTCAGGAGATCAGCTCTATCGTATGGATTACATGGAACTTGTGCAGGTTGGTGTTTTTCTCTTGTATTTGTTATAGGAATATGTTTTATTTTAGCAACCTGAACCCCCAGCTTTGGCCATTCGCAGAAGCATGTAGATGACAATGCAGACATAACTTTATCATGCGCTCCTGTTGGAGAGAGGTATGCCATTGTTTAATGTCAGGTTTTTAATTTTATCAGCACTTCTTCTTTCTCACCAGAAATTGTGGCACATGCTGATTTTCTTTTCTTTGTTTTGGAAGCCGAGCTTCGGATTATGGGCTAGTTAAGTTCGACAGTTCAGGGCGTGTAATTCAATTCTCTGAGAAACCAAAGGGCGCTGACTTGGAAGATATGGTAAGCAATCATCTTACCTCCGGGACAAAGATACATATAATTGGAACCTTCCAAGAATAGCTTATCTTACAAAAATAGCACTATCTGAAGTTTAAGCTGTTGCTCATTGCAGAAAGTGGATACCAGCTTTCTCAATTTCGCCATTGACGACCCAACTAAATATCCCTATATTGCTTCAATGGGAGTTTACGTTTTCAAGAGAGATGTTCTTCTAAACCTTCTAAAGTAAGAACTTTCTTTGTGGTAATGAAGTTCCCCTATAGTTGTTTGTGTTCTAACTGTAGCATTCTTAGGTCAAGGTATGCTGAGTTGCATGACTTTGGTTCTGAAATTCTGCCCAAAGCTTTACATGAGCACAATGTACAGGTAAAACCTTTCCTTTGTGATTCACTTTCTTGTTTGATAAATCATGCCCCACTTTCCAGCTTTTCACTAGTTCAATCTCTATTAGGTAGGGTAGTAGTATCACATCAAACGTACAGACCGTTCATCTGACTTTGTTTGTCAGGCATATGTCTTCACTGACTACTGGGAGGACATTGGAACAATTAGATCGTTCTTTGACGCAAACATGGCTCTCTGCGAGCAGGTTATTTTCTTTTTCTGTTTCCATGTTCTATTATGCTCCAAGTGTCCGTACAATTAGACTGAAAGTATCGTCAAATGATAAAGTTCCATCCAGACTCTTAAACTGATATAGCTTACATCAATGATATCTCTCATTTGCTCCATTGCAGCCTCCAAAGTTTGAATTTTACGACCCGAAAACACCCTTCTTCACTTCCCCTCGGTACTTGCCACCAACGAAGTCAGATAAGTGCAGGGTACGTGTCCCATGGAACGATGATACATGTGTCCTGTAAACTGCAATATGAGTTGCCTATCTAAGCTTGAGATTCACTTGTGCAGATTAAAGACGCAATCATTTCTCATGGATGCTTCTTGCGTGAATGTACCATTGAACATTCTATTGTCGGTGTGCGTTCACGCCTAAACTCTGGATGTGAGCTCAAGGTAGGCCGTACATCAATGAGTGAATTCACTCCCACAACAGCTATACATTCCTGTTCTGAACAGTTGGGACTGCAAATTATGCTTGCAGAATACCATGATGATGGGTGCGGATTTGTACGAGACCGAAGACGAGATTTCGAGGCTACTGTCAGAGGGCAAGGTGCCCATTGGTGTAGGGGAGAACACAAAGATTAGGTGAGTGCTTGACTTGAAAGACCATGCACTGTTACAACTGATGAAAAAATAACTAGTATTTTGCTTTGATGCATGCTAAGCCCTTTATCTGTTGCTTTGCAGCAACTGCATCATCGACATGAACGCTAGGGTTGGAAGGAACGTTTCCATCACAAACAGCGAGGTAAGCAGATTGGGAAGGTGTAAACATTTGCGAATTCAGAGTTTTAAGGCGTGTACTAACACTCTGCTCGACACCTATGATGCTATTGAAATGCTTCTAACAGGGCGTCCAAGAAGCTGACCGGACAGAGGAAGGTTACTACATCAGATCCGGTATCGTGGTGATCCTGAAGAATTCAACCATCAAGGACGGCACCGTCATATAGAGACCACCCCGGGTATAAAGTTCAGTCGTCGCCCTGGATTTGGAGTGCGTGACCTTGACCACAGATGAGGAAGAAGAACAGATAAAGGAAGATCGGTTAGAGCTGGCCGGGTGGGTGATCAAGAGAAAGATGATGTGGTAGTATCGGTACTAGTCGTTCTTCCTTTTGTTATATGCAAGTAGCAATGCAATAAGCTGGCCGAGTGAAGGTGCAGCAACTTTTGGGATCGGATCGTTGGTGTATCTTGTAAATAAACTAGGACACAACAAAACGAATTTGCCCCTCATCTCCATGTCTGATTAATTTGTTCACTCGGCAGCTATAGCATGCAGCTCCAGTCCATTGGAGCTCATGCCTTGAATACGAGTATGACATGATGCCACACGGGCTGCGCTACTGTGGGTTCCCAGAAAGGCCGAATGGAATTTGCGTTCTTTGGCAATGTGACGATCGACGGCAAAATTATTAGCCCGTGTATGAACGAAGGTCGATCGACGGACTATATTGTGCTTAACCGTATCGATTTCCTTTTTACAGACGAGCCGCTATACCTGGCAGATTTTCCCCCCATGACGAGTCCCGTATGACGTTCGGAGTATATAGCCACGACCTGATCTGGGCTCGTATAAAATCCGGTCCCCGGCAGGTATCGAGTCTCGGCGGCAGGACGGCGACTTCTCACCTCTCTTTGGGAGTCACCTGGAGCTGGAGGCCGGCCTCGCGTACGGTACGGCCTCTCGGTCCCTTCCTTTAGTCTTCTGATGATGCCGTGCGATTTATATCAACCTAGTGCCCTAAAGTATTTACATTCTCCGAAATCGCACCAGGCGGAAAACCAAAACGTAATACTGGCACCAATCCCATGTTTTTCAGCCATGGAGGGCGACGATGGTGTCCAGTTGGATCTGAAGGATTGGGACTGCGGATTTGATACGGAATTAGATCCGGATTGGAACTATAATCATGTACCCTCATGGGAGGAACATGTGGTGGAAGTTCTTGACATTGTTCGCATGCACCAGATCACTGAGTTGGACCCAGTGCGTTGCCTGCCGGTACGTACCCGCTTCTGCAAACTCAACATGGCCTACTTCGACTTGGACAAACAGTGTGAGTATATTTCTTCTACCACCTTTTCTTCCATCTCCTTTTGTATTCACTGAATTGCCTGTATGCGTGAGACCTGATTTCTCTGATTCCCTAGGTCTGTAAACTTTGAAAACACATAATCATGTCCATCAACTTGTTAAAGTGCGTCATCTATAGTCAAATTTCTCAATCTTTTGACCTACTATATCGAAAGATAAACAAACATATACAACATCAAATTAGTTTCATTATTAAATAAACCATTAAATATGTCTTTGATACTGCATTTATTTGGTATATATTGTACAAACTCAGACAAAGATGAAAGGAGTTTGATTTAGGACAACTAAAACATCTTGTGTTTTGAAGTTCATATTTACAATACCACCTTTCGGAAAGTTATGCCTACCTAGGTTGTCTTATATACTCATATACTTCTTTTTATTTGTGTTGTAGCTAGGGCTAGTCGTGGGCCACCAATTCTCACACTAACAACACGTGATCTAAATAATAAGCTGTCGGATTCGATCAACCCCATTTCCTTTAAGATACTTAAATCTGACATGGGCTACCCGATCAACGTATTTGGCACCGTGCTTGTGAGGGATCAGGTTGATTACAAGTGTATACAGTGGCGGACCCAGCTTTTGGGCATAGGGTGGTCGCCCCAAAAAATTTCTTAAACCATTTACAATTCGATAAAACTATATTATAATTTGGTAAAATAACATCAAATCTTAATATAAATTGTTCAAATAGAATACAAATATCTCGAAAAATAGCATATAGGAACTTACAATATTACTTATTTATCCGTCGCTTTCTCAATGACATGAATGTCTCCATTATATCATCTTCATTAACTTGGAAGAAAATATTCCGCTCAATAAATGTGACTAGACAATCATCCAAGAAAGTGTCACCTATCTTATTCCTTGACTTTGTTTTCACCTTAACCAATGCAGAAAATACCCTTTCAACACTCGCAGTTGCCACCGGTAAAAGCAATATCAATTTGAGAAGCAAGTACACCTTATCATACACTTTGTGCCTCGTTGTTTCAACAAGTTTAACTGAGAGATCAACAATGTTGTCTAGACCTTGGAAGATAGCATCTCGTCGAATGTCATCAATATAATTATCAAGTTGCAATTCAAGTTTCAATAAATCATTGCTGGAGAAGTCCTTAGGATAAAATTCAGCCAATCTACGTACCTTCTGTGCATCAAAAGAAGCAAAGGAGTTGGAAGGACTAAAGGCTGACATACAAGAGAGTAGCTCCATATTGATCTCATCAAATCGATTATCAAGCTCTTGACTTATTTGATCAATGACACCAATATATACTTCTCTTCTGAAATGGTCATCATTTGTTTGGTTTCGGGCACGAGCATACCGTGCTGATTTTCCATAAGGCGCATAAGAACCATCCATAGCAGGAACTTCAACACCATGTTTAATACAAAAACAAGAGACCTTTTGAAGAAAATTATCCCAACCATTAGACCTCAACTCCTGCATTCTGCTCTTTGCCACATTAACAAGTGAGATTGCATTAAGAATATCTTGATCCCTTCTCTGCAAGCACTCAGATAACTCATTTGTGTATCCAAGAATAACATACATTAAGTGCACAAAGAAAACAAACTCAAAGGTTTCGAATGCTCCAAGAACAAAATGTATCTTTGTCCAATCATCCTTATATGCATTATCAGCACCAAGTTCAATGAGCACATCATGAATTGAGGAATACATAGTGATGATGCTACATATAGTTTTGTAATGAGAGCCCCACCGGGTGTCACCAGGCCTAGGCAAACACATCTCTTGATGTAATCCACTCCCTGATTCAAGCTCACCACACTCTAGTGCTTTCTTGACATTCTCAAGCCTAGCATTTCGAAGCATGTCATGACGCTTGCAAGAAACCCCAACAATGTTCAACAGGATAGATACTTGATCAAAAAAAGTCTTGCAGTCAGTATTTCCCTTGGCAACAGCCACAAGAACTAGCTGCAGTTGATGTGCAAAGCAATGTATATAATAAGCAGAAGGTGATTCTTGCCTGATTAAAGTTTTGAGCCCTTTAATATCTCCTTTCATATTGCTAGCCCCATCATAACCTTGGCCTCTAATCTGCTGCATACTCAATCCATTACTAACAAGTAAACCTTCAATTGCTTCCTTAAGTGACAAAGAGGTAGTATCAGCTACATGAACAACTCCAATAAAGTGCTCACATGGCCTTCCAAGTTTATCAACATAACGCAAGCAAAGAGCTAGTTGTTCTTTATGTGATATATCACTAGACTCATCAGCTAAAATTGCATAGGGCTCATCACCAAGTTCCTGAATTATTTTCTTTCTAGTTTCTATGGCACAACACTGAATAATTTGCTTTTGTATTTTTGGACTTGTCAACGTGCAATTACTTGGTGCGTTGTTCAAGACATACTTGTTCACTTCTTCACTATTCTCTGCAAGAAACTTCAAAAGTTCAATGAAGTTGCCTCTGTTGCTAGACTCCTCACTTTCATAATGTCCACGGAATGCCAATCCTTGATGCAAAAGAAACTTGATACATCTAAGTGAATATGTCAATCTTTTCTTATAAAGACGAAGGTCCTCATCACTCCACTTATCAATGTTATAATCAATTGCTACCTTGGGATTTATAAAACCAATGTACCTCTCTTCAGCTGCTTTATGTGCCTTAGAACCACAATGTTTGAGAAGTGACTCGTTTCCTCTATTCCATAAATTCCATCCATCAACACTAAAAGAATTTGACCCACTGCCCTTCTTGAACAAGTAGCATATGAAGCAAAATCCAGAATCCTTCTTAACACTATATTCAAGCCACTCATAATTATACAACCATTGTACACTGAATCGGCGAAGTACACCTCCAATATCTCGGTATGGAAAATCATGAATAAGAGGTTTGCAGGGACCTCTAGTAATATATGCTCTACGGATTGCATCTTGATCATTAACATTATAGTTTAGAATGGGCTGCCTTTCACCTGGATCATATGGAAGACGATCGATGTCATACACCGGCAGCTTTGGTGCGGGCGGTGTTTGTGATGCTAGCGGTGGTGAGGGCAAAGGATCTGCAATTTCATGAACTTGTACTGCTTCTTCTTGATTGTGCTCTTTCACAATATTTTCCTCCGGAGGTGGGTTAGGATTCAAAGTATCAGCTTCAGCTGCTGCCTTCTTTGCCGGTTTCTGAAAATAGGATCGAATGTCTCCGCTTCTCTTCATAATTTTAGATGACTGAAAAAAATTAAGTAATTAGAGATCACGAAATCAGGAACAGAATAGGGGAGGAAGGATAAGAGATCAAGAGAACTCACCGATCACCTGGCTGCCGCACGTGATGTCGCGATGAGATGTAGTCTGGGCGACTGGGCGTCTGGCGCGAACGCGCGGTGGCGCCGGTGGACGCCCTCGTGGCCTTGCGGGCTCGCCGCTCGCGGTCAGCACCGCCGCGGCCTGCGTGTTCTGCCGACTGCCGCACCGTACGCGAATACGCGATCGCCCAACTAATCTGACGGTTCGATAATTGGGCTGGGCCTCGCAGCCTACCGCATGCGCAGAAAACGCCCAGGCGCGCGGACGTCCGACGTGCGGCGGTGCAGACTACGATCTGGCTGTTCAGTTTCTTTTTTTTTACTTTTTTTACTTAGAAGATGTATATCCTGTATGTATGACGGATGGCCTGCAGGGTGGTCGGTGGACCACCCTGACCACCCTGTGGGTCCGCCCCTGAGTGTATATATCTGTTCAGACGTGACCGAGATGATCCTCAAGTCATCACCTCGCCGGTCTGTATTCATTTCCTTCCACTTGTGTATTCTTTGTTGTTACTAGATTATCTATTACAGTCATATATAGTTTATCTTTGGTGTATCTATCAAATCCGATCCATATACAGTTTATCTTGTTATGTTAACAGACCCAACTTAAGAAAAATCGTAAACATTCAAATTCCATAATATAATTATTCAACAATTGTATATTTGGCTCGTGCATACAATTGTATATTTCCCTTAGTTCGCATAATCTTGATCTTGTTTGCACTTATTGATGTGCTTGTTCATTTTTTTCTGTCCAGTTCGAACCATACATATCTTACATTCTTTATCCTAACCCTTGTGCAGAAGGATATGTTAGCATTGACAGATCCGTGTCGAGGACTTGCAGTAACAAATGGTATGTTTTTTGAGATCAACTTGAAGATTAAGTGTGGCGCTTCTGGTGAAACAGATTTAAGCAAAGGTGTAATAGAACGCCATCTTTCTGACAGCACCAACAGAAAACTCATTACTCGGTGTCTAACTACTTGGCATAGTAGAGTGCAGCTGGCATATACTCCTGTACCTTGTGCTGTTGCAGCTGACCTTGCAGTCAATATTTTGGAGGGGCCGCGTGATTTTTTCATTGGTGAAGTTAATGCTTGGACTAGTGGAAATAAGAATCGAATCATTCTATATGACAGTAAAGTGGAAGGCACTGAGACATCAGTTGGTGATGGTGGAGCTGTTGTGTTATCTCGTCGTTTGGTAGCTGTCCCAGTGAAGGAAGATTTGCTGCTTCGTGTTTGTGTCCGAGAAGGTGGTTGTGAAGCTGCACGCTTTGAGCTTACTCTAGATCACTTGGATGACAATCGAATTTGCTTTCAAGGTTCTTATGCGATTGAAGTGAAGGTTGAACGGACTGCTATCCTGGACAGAACCGAGAAGGGTGTGCTTAGGCATGTCGGACATACACAATTGTTGTTTTGAGAGCATCATAGTGGTTGCAATCTTGTGTGGATATCACCTAAAATAGTTGTAAAATAACAGTTGCATTGCACTCTTTTCAAATTGGGAAAATTTGCTACAGACATACAAAGTGGAGCGCATTTGCTGAGACACACCTGTCGGTGCTGAGATTGACCGCCCAACTTCAGCGCCACACAGAATGCGCTGTGTCCCGTCCCCTGACGGTTGATGCAAGAGCTAGCACGATGACACAAGAGTTTATCCTGGTTCCAGCCGCGGGGCCGTACGTCCAGCAGACTGTGCTCGCGGCACTATACTATCTTGCACCGAGGTGCCTGCAGTGGGGGGGGGGGGGGGCTACAAGCACGGCGGGAGAGGAGAGGAAGTCTCCAAGTCCCTGAAAATGGGTGTGAAAGTGATTGAGGAGAGTGCCAATATCGTGGAAGGCGGTGATCGTGTGCGTGTTCGTCTGTTTTCTCTCTCGCCCCCTTCCTCCTTTTATAGGCCAAGGAGAGGGGGGGGGGGGGGCTACAAGTACAGTGTGTGCTACAGGGGCGCGCACTGGAGAGCATGGCGCCGGGCGTGCGGTCGTCATTGACCCTGGCAGGGGATTTATGGCGAGCTCCGGCTTCTGCGGGTGTCACGGCCGTCCCTGTGCTTGTCCTGGAGTGGTTTCGAGGGGCGGTGCCGCCGTAATCCGCGCCCAGCCGTCCGCCGCTGGTTGGTTCGAGGGCGTGGCAGGTGGGGAAGGACAGGAGTTGGCGGCACAGGGGTCGGCATGGTGGTTGCTGTTGACCACAGTGCGCGGCGTGCCCGGTTTACCGGGGAATGGCCGAGAGTTGGTGGATTTGACCCGGTGTTCGTCATCACCAGGCCGCGCCTGACCGGAGTCCGTGCTCGGTCGTTGCTCATATATTCGTTCGAGGGTTCTTCACGCCCATTCGAGGGCTGCACCGGGGGGGAGGACGGGAACAGGTAGAATAGTGGTGCAGAATGACGCCTGCAAGTCTGCACAGGGCCTTGCACAGCGCCGCATGCGTCCGCACAGTAGCGGTGAGGACGCATAGTGACCGGAGCAGGTAGAACAGCGAGCTCTGCGGTGTCAGCGGCGCGGCGTGGGGAAAGAACGCCCTTTGACTTCGGCGCCCGCCCGATGGGGCGGGCATTAAATGCCGTTGTCGGGCGGGGCGCCGGGGCGCGCCGCGTCGAGTAGAGGGGTGGCCTCGAGCGAGGCGGAGTTGGCTCGCCTGCTTGAGGGGGTGCGCGGCCCTCGAGCGAGGCGGAGTTGGCGTTGCGCCTGACCCGGGGGGTCCGGGTCCCTCGAGCGAGGCGGAGTTGGCTCGCCTGCTTGAGGGGGTGCGCGGCCCTCGAGCGAGGCGGAGTTGGCGTTGCGCCTGACCCGGGGGGTCCGGGTCCCTCGAGCGAGGCAGAGACGGGGGTCGCCACTTGGGTCCCCTCGACAGGCGAGCTTGGACGGCTGTTTTGGGCCGTGATAAGCTGTGACGGGCCACGCTGCCTTGGTGGCCCTTTCGGGCTGCTGGTGATTCGGCCCTATGTGGTTAACGTTTTTTGAGGGTGGTTACCCCGATGGTTAGGGGACCCCCTGGGTCTGTCCCCGACAGTAGCCCCCGAGCCTCTGTCGGACTAAGGGTCAGTCGGGCAGAGGCTGATGGTTTGCGGGATCGTTCCCGGGCATTCTGCGGGGGTTACTCCTTCTTGATTACGCATGTTCTTCCGTGGGGGCGCGCGAGCGCACCCGCGGGTGTAGCCCCCGAGCCTTTGGAGGAGTGAGTTCACTCGTGCAAGGGCTTTGACTCCCGAGGGTTGTGTTAGTCGCTCCCCATTCGACGTGGTGGATTGCGGGGATGATACCGATTTATACGGAACTCGGGGGCAGGTCCTGCACGGCTTCGACGTGTTTCGCGCATAGGAGGAGGAAGATATGCTGCAAGGAGCCCCCAAGCCCCTGGCCCGAGCGGAGGCGATCAGGGGGGCTCTTGTCTTTGAGTTGCGACCCTCGCTTCCCCTTCGCGGGGGAGAGGGGTGAGGTCATTCGTGTAACCCTCGAATTGGGCCGCGTACACGGATGCCTCGGTGAGCTGCTAGCGGGTAGTTCAAGTGGACGCCCGTGCCCCGTTCGCTAGGGGTCGGCTCGTGGTCCGGAGACTCGTCCATAAGAGCGCTTGCAAAGGTTTGCTAGGTAGGGCTCGGCCCCCTTCGATGGAGGCCGAGGGCGCGGAAGCTCTCCCTCGATGGGATCCCTCGTCTAGCTGCCCATGTCTGACCTTGAACACAACAGGGGCGTCCCCAAACTTCACGTTCGGGGTAAAGTCCGTTGAGCACGCCCGAATCGTCCCTGACTCTGTTGATCCGGAGCGCCTGTCGAACCCTTTCGCGGGCCAGACTTCGTACTCCTGATCAGTGGGGCCTTGCGAAAGGTGCAGGTCGCCCTCGAGCCGCGGGCTCGAGAGTGGGTTGGTCGAGCGTGACCTGCAGCCTTTGCATCGCTTAATCTGGGGCGCCCGTCGAACCCTTTCGAGGTCTGGGCTTCGAGCCCCTGATTAGTAGCACCCCGCGCCTCGGGGGGGGGCGTCGTTGTCTTACCTTGGAAGGAACCCTTCCGTTCGGTTGTTGACGTTTCGGTTTGCGGGCCTGTTGACGTAAAATCCGCACCTCACGCCAAGCACACAGCAAGCCGAATTAGCTGGCTTCAAACGTGGCCCGGGCTTTTGAATCCGGAAGCGTGCCAGTCAGTTTGCCTGAAAACTAACAAAGGGATAAAAACGTTTAGATCAAAACCTGGAACGTGCCGGGTGAGACCAGACAGTTCCATATTTGCGGCTATGGAGCCAGTTTCGAACGACATATAGCTACAGAAAAGCTATCTGTCGGCAGTTAGAGTCTCATTCGGCAATCGGCAAGACACGCAGTGAGCGCACTGCCGAATGCATGACGTAAACATGACGAAAGATCGGCTTTCAACCGAATGAACATTGTAACACATACTCATAGCCGATTAACGAGAAACAGAACATGATAGATAAATAAAAGGGTGAAACATGATCATAAATTCGCAGTAAACAAAGAATGCATAGGCCGAAAGCAGCACCCGTCAAGCATGATAACAAACAAGTTAATCCACCGCATGATACGACTTGTTTGTGATCACGCCACTAATCAAATTAGACCAATCCACCGCATGATACAATCTAACCATGAAAAGCTAAAAGCATTCAATGTTTAGTTACGAACCCACAACACAGTCACGAATTTACATTGAAACAAGAATGCATAGGCCGAAAGCAGCACCCATCAAGCATGACAACGAACGAGTTAATCCACCGCATGATACAACTCGTTTGAGGCCACACCACCAATCAGATTAAATCAATCCACCGCATGATACAATCTAATCGTGAAAGGCTAAAAGCATTCATTGTCCAATGCAAACCCACGAACACACGTTCACTCGTGAGAGCACTACCGAATGCGGCTATTTAGCCGAATCGGGGTCCGCGGCGAAGGAACAAGCCTAATCGGTAAGGATAAATCTATCAGATCGAATCGAATTCTAATCCACCGGATGATTAGCTCTAAAACGACCCAAAAACCTGCATCTACCGCATGATACCCGGTTCTGTCAAGATCTACACGATGCCGACAAGCTCGAACCCGCGACACGTAGCAACCTAGATCGGTTTCGGACTCGGCTGTGAAGGGATAATTCGTCACATCGTGAAGTAGAGCCGATTCTAGCCGATCTAGATTGGGCAAAGGTGTGTTGCATGGATTAAGCACATAGTAAAAACGGAGCAACACGGGGTAACTTAATGAATCTGTTAGATCTTGCCGAAATCTAACAGAGCCGATAACTTGGTCCATACTAGATCTTAGCCCACCGCATGGCTCATGACCTAACAGAGGAACCTTCTTGAGACCACAACTTAAATCCACCGGATGATACTAAGCATGGTAACAAGACTACTTGCATCAAAGCTTAAATCCACCGCATGATACTAAGCATGATACAAGGTTGCCGGTACTTACGGAGGTCGACGGATCGATGACTCCTCTCGAAGAACTCGACGACTCGACTAAAGGACTCGATGTTGGCACGGGGCCGGTTTGTTGTATGATTGATTGATTGTTTTTACAGATGCCATGGGTTTATATTTATACCCAGGTCTTGATACAACTCCTAGTCGGACACGACTACAATACTTGTTTCTAAAAATAAATGACGGATCTTCGTGCCCATATTGCATTCCTTGTTCGAACCGGCCTTTTCCTTACGTTGATCCACGTCATCATGTCTTCCCGAATGCTACCACTCTTCGCCTGCGGAACAATGCCTCTGCCGAATGATGACGCATTCCCGACCGCAGAGTATCTCTGCCGAACGTTTCAGAGGAAACCTTTTAGCCGAATGGCGACGCGTTCCCGACCGCAGAGCATCTTTGCCGAATGCTTCAGAGAAAACCCTTTTAGCCAAATGGCATCCTTCTACCAAATCCGGCCCACATGTCAGCCTCTTCCTGGTGCCAATTTTTGGTGTCAACACATGCCCCTTCAATTTCGGGATAAGAGGTAACTTTTATCTCGGAATTGACCAGAACCACTTAACATTTCCAAGTTAGTTCTGCTCGGCACCCGCTTCTTCTTTTGAATCTTCAGAGCTCTCATCCGGATTCGAACCCTAAGTCATCGTCTTCCAAGATCCAACCTTCAGATGGCGGACCAAGATCTTGCTCTCCAGGTAAACTTCAATCCCCTCAAGCATGTTCGGTATTCTTCTTTCGATTTGCATTTACAATTTCTTCTTATCCCCTTTCATTCTTGATAGGCCCTAGCTGCCGAAATCCTCATCCCTGTTGAGGAAAAATCTCCATCCTATTTCCTCGGTCCCGTAGGAGATTCAGATCCTTCTGAAATCATTGCGGCCGAATCTCAGCGGATTCCTTTTAAGATTTCACTGACAAAACCTCATGAGTGGCAAGACGCTTTCAAGAACTGGCCTTTGCCCCTAATCGCCGGATGGAGAAACTGGTACAAAAGGATCTCTGACGATAAAAGTCCCCAGACACAGAATTGGGACAGTCTTCGTATTTCTCATTGCTTGGAGCTATCTCTAGCTGAAACACCAAAGAATGAGAACCTTCTGATCGCAGCTTGCCACTTCTGGTCCAATGGTGCAAATGCTTTTCTCTTCGGCCATGGCCCAATGTCCCCTACCTTAGCCGATGTCTACATGATGACCGGCCTGAATGTTACAGGAACTGTGCACCCATATGACCATAAAGGTTCCTCCAAGCAGACAGGAGTAAGAACAGGGGTTGGATACAAGAGATATATCCAGAATCACATGTCTGATGGTCCTCTGACTGATGTCGAATACAGAGCTTTCCTGAACATGTGGCTATGCAGATCAGTCTTTTGTGGCAAAGCCAATGAGCCAACTTTGAATCATATCGTGATGGCCGAAGAGCTGGCTGCTGGAAAAGTCATCCCACTTGGGAAATACCTCCTGGGAAGCGTTTACCATATGCTCAACCAAACCACCCACCTGATGCACACTAGCAAGAAGATCCCCTGTGTCAATGGTCCCTGGTGGTTTGTCCAAATGTGGCTGCAATTATATATGCACCAAATCGTTGCTATTGATCTCAACAGCCGAGACTTCCCTTCAATCAATTATAAAGAAGGAGAAACCCGGAGAACCAAAGGTTGTCAAACTTATGGAGAAGCTGCCTCCACTGTACCTATCAACAAAAACATTGGTGAACTGTTTGAGCTCTTCTTCAGAGGTTTTGCCAATCCTCTTTGGTTCCCTTATTTGGACAATGACAATCTTACTCTCCCTTGCGAATTCAGCTTTGAGACTGGATGCACTGATGTACAATCTGTAGCAATTTTTAATGCCTTCATCCAGCCCTGCATCCTGCCAGCCGAATTCTGTGGAGGGAGGCTAGTCCAAAGCACTTATGAATATTATCAGCCAAACATGATGGCTAGACAGTTGGGATGTGGCCAAGTGCCCCCTAGGCTATTCCTCCATGAATTCCTCAGGCCTAGGGAGATAGTCAAGGATTTCACAGAAACAAGAAGGATTTTCACCTATAAATGCTGTGGAACTATTTATGCACCTGATCCTTTTGTGCCAATAATATCTGCCCATCCTTCCTTCACTCTCTGGTGGCAAGAATTCCATGATCATATCTTCAACATGCCAATCCATCCTTTCTGCCTTGAATTAATGCCTGATTATCAGCCAACTGCAGAGGTAATATGCTTATTCCTTTATCTGTCTTAACAACATTAACCCCAATCGATTCTGACTCTATTATTTTGCAGGACATAACACCTGCCCCTCTTGCCAGGGTAATTTTATACAAAATTGCAGGCCCAATCTCTGCTTTGGGGCACCAATCTCCTACCTTGGCTCAGCTGATGGCTAGACAAGCTTCTTCAGATCCAATACTCACTAGACCATCATCTGTCAAGAGGAAAACCCTCCTTATAGCTGCTCCCTCAGTTGTAAAGAAGAAAAGAACAAGTAGCAAAACCAAGGTCAGAGTCCTTTTTCTTTGACTATAATGCTTTTGGTGTTTTGCTCAGCTTTATTTCTTATTGATTTCAGGCCAGAGAACAGCAGCCAGCAATCAGTACAGGTCCTGCCGATGCTTCAATGATTGGTAAAATTTCTCACTATTTTGTCTTTAAAGTTCCTTTCCATCGGCATTGATTCCTTTTCAGTTTCAGAGCAAATCTCAATAGACCCAATCTTGGAGAGTCCTCCTTCTCATCAAGAACTAGCTTCAGCTTCACCTGATGTTCCTCAACCAGAAGCCTCTTCTCCACCAAAAGATCTTCCAAGCTCTCCTCAGCATGACATACAAGAATCTTTGCCTGAGCTCGAGCTGCCCTCTCTTTCCATCCAAGAGACCAGGAATGAGGTAGAGATAATTACCCAGTCTTCCAGTTCTTTATTCAATGGATCATCAATAATTCGGCATAATCTTCTTTCAGGAGAAAACCACTTCTTCACTCAGCTATTCATTTGCTGTGGATGATCTAGTTGCCGAACAAGGAGAAGAAACCTCTTCTGGTCAAACTTTATCAGAGGAGAACCAAGCAAAACTGAAGGAAATCCTCTCTTTTTTGCATAAGGACACTCGGGAACAAGTTACCAATGCTGATCTTTTAAGAGACTTGCTTGAATCATTTGACCAAGATCTTCCTGCCGATATCAAGACTTCTTTAGATCCAATTTCCAGATTGGATGATCATTTTATCGCAGTGAAGCAAGCTCTGAAGAATCAATCGGTTCAACCAGCCTTGGAGCAAAGGAGAACTTTGGTCAAGCAATCTGTAAAAGACCTGCATACTCAAGTCCAGAATGACAAGGAATTATTAACCAAACTGGAATCTGAACTTGAAATGAAGGAGATCAGAAAAGCTGCACTTGAAGCCGAATTGAGAGATCTATCGGCCGAAATTGAAGCTGACAAGAAGAAAATAGTTGAGCTTCCCAAGCTAACAGAGAGGAGGCGAAAGGAAGCCTCAGCAGCTCTAAACGAAGACAAACAACTCAAGGCGAAGCTTGCTGCCCTGACCAGAACCCAAGAAGCTGATAAAAACTTATTAGAGAACATTAGCAGCATGATATCAAATGCCAAAAATGTAATCTCAAAGTTCTTGGGTGTGTAAACTGTGTCAAAATAGTTTGATAGCCGAATGTTTTATCAACTTTGTAGTTTCATCAATTGCTCTCATGCTTTTCTTTCCATTGTGGATAACTCATTCGGCAAAGCTGGTTTTAATAGTGTCAGACCCGAAAACGCTTCAACTATGACATAGCCGAATCTCATCCAGTCAAAGCCGAATACGACTCGATAAGAATCCCAAACGACATGAGAACCGATCGGCTGGAGAATCCTTTCCACCTTCCGAACTCTTCGGAATACGCGCCACGATCTTTGGCCACGATTTCCTCTGCGGGTTCTATAAATAAACACCCAGGCAGTCCACAGTTTTTCACCAAGTTCTTCGTCTTCTAAGTTCTTGCCGACTCAAGTCATTCTTTTCCCCATCCACAGTAACTCCGGGGAACTTCCAATGGCCGACAACAACAGGAGGCGCCCGGCCGTCGATGAGGCCGAAGGAAGTCGCGCCGGCGCTCGCCGCAGGTAATTGGCTGCTTGCTTCTCTCTGTTCTTCTTGAGATTCACTTTCTCTTTCTTGACGAATCTTCCTTGTTCTTTCAGGGTAATCCAATGGATTGCCGGCGCTGGTGCGCCAATTGCAGCTCCAGCCGCTGCTCCTGCGGCGCCCAACTCCTCGAGTTCGTCCAATCGGACTCGTTCATCGGACGACCCCCGCTACTCAGATGGCGATGCTCGCCTATTTAAGGCGGAGCGCGACGACTCTCGTCGCGAACTGGAGATTATCTCCAAGCAAGCTGGGATTGCGGACCTCGAATGGCAAGCCGAGCGCAAACAGCTGCTTGAAGTCATTGATGGTGAGTCCTGCAATCTGCTCAATCTCAATTCTCGTCCTCCAAATGATATTAATCTGTTATCCCCTTGTGACTTTGCAGCGCGTGATGCTGAACTTGATCGATTGAAGGCGCTGGTGGAGGAGCTGGCGGACAAGGTGAACGCCCAAGGGGACACACCCGAGGCACGCCTTGGTGCGGTGGCAGGTCGTGTTGATGAAGTGGCTTCCCACGGCATTCGTCTGGGCGTTGCTACGGGTCTCGTCGCTATGTCGACGCACACCTGCACTGACTATTCCAGGATGCCGGTTGGTTTTGCCAACGGCAGCCCAGAAGACATCGACGACATTGACGCTTCCATTGATCGTCTTGATGGTCATGGCACTGCCATTGCCGATTCCATTCATCCCCAGTCTGTTTTGAACAGGCTCTTTCAGTAGTTTGTACTAGGGATTTATGGAATTTCGGCAATAAAACTTATCTTTTGTGTGAATTCTTGATGTAACATATTTTGTGCTAAGGGCAATACATTCAGTACTGGCCATTTTCCTTTTCTGTCAACATTTGTTCTGAAGACGATTTCTTCCCGAATATCGGCTGTTCGGCAATTTGATATATCAATCATCGATCGATTTCAATACTGGGATAATATTTCTTCAAATATCTTCCATTTATAGCAGAAGCAAATTCTTCTCCCAACAATGTCTTCAAAATATATGCATTTCCAGGCACGCATCTAACCACTCTGAAAGGACCTTCCCAATTTGGAGACCATTTGCCGAATGCTGCATATTTGGTTCCAATCGGCAATATCGCTTTCCAAACTAAATCACCTTCTGTAAATTGCTTAACTTTCACCTTCTTGATGTAATACTTAGCAACTCGCATTTTGTTCTTCTCAATATTCTCCAAGGCCTTGAGACGAATCATATGCAAATCTTCTAATTCATCCATCATTAAATCTTTATAATCTTTAGAACTTAAATCCTTTTGCAACTTTACTCTTCTTGAGTCTAATTGTATCTCCCATGGCAAGATAGCATGATGCCCATACACCAACTCATAAGGAGACGTCTGTGTAGCCCCATGTGGAGCCATTCGGTAAGCCCATAAAGCCTCATTGAGTACCGAATGCCACTTTCTTGGCTTCTGATCAATTTTCTTCTGTATGATTTTGATCATAATCTTGTTAGAAGCCTCTGCCTGACCATTAGCTTGGGCATAATAAGGAGAAGAATTCAGTAATTTTATCCCCATACTTTCAGCAAAATCTTTGAACTCTGAAGATGTAAATTGAGCCCCTTGATCTGTGGTGATTGTTTGAGGAATCCCAAATCTGTAAATGATATGTTCTTTAACAAATTCAACCATATTCTCCGACGTCACCTTCTTTAATGGAATTGCCTCAACCCACTTGGTAAAATAATCGGTTGCCAAAAGCACAAACTTATGCCCCTTGCTAGATGGAGGATTTACTTGGCCAATCAAATCTATTCCCCATCCTCTGAATGGCCATGGCTTGATAATGGGATTCAAAGCCGATGCTGGAACTCTCTGAATGTTTCCAAATCTCTGACAGTCTTGACATCCCTTATAATATTCAAAACAATCTTCCAACATTGTCGGCCAGTAATATCCAGTTCTTCTAATAATCCACTTCATTCGATAGGCCGATTGATGTGCTCCACACAACCCATCATGTACTTCACTCATCAGCCTTTTTGCTTCTTCATGATTTAAGCAATATAACAGCACCCCATCCAAGGATTTATAATATAAACTATCATCAAGAAGAACAAACTTTAAAGCTTTATACCTGAGCTTTCTAGAAACCTTTTGGGATGGATTCTTCAGATAATCGGCAATCTCTTTTCTCCAATCATCCTCTGCCAGATTATTCCCGAATGCATATACATCATTAGCAAAAACTTCTCGAAGCTCTTTATAACCTGATGCACTTTGGGCCAATTTATTTGCCTCTCCATTATCCCCCCTAGGAATGTGTAGTAGAATTACTGACCGAAAGCTCTTCAATATTTCTTTGCATTCTTCATAGTAATTCCTCAAGGTATCACTTTTGCACTCATATTCACCATTCAATTGTTTTATGACCAATTCTGAATCTCCAAAAATTTCAACCGCAATGGCCTTTGCTTCTTTCAAATATTGGAGCCCTTTGAGCAATGCCTCATACTCAGCTTGATTGTTAGTAACAGCAGATTGAATGGGAACAGCAAACTCAAATGTTTCCCCTTTGGGTGAAATTAATAAGATACCTGCTCCACCACCTTTGTTGCATGAAGATCCATCGAAGAATAACACCCAAGGAACAATGTTAAGCAAATTTATCGATGTATCATGATGCTCAGTAATGAAGTCGGCAATAATCTGTCCCTTAACAGCCTTTGCCGATTCAAATCTTAACTCAAATTCAGACAAAGCTAAAATCCATTTGCCAATCCTTCCGTTCAAAATTGGCATAGACAACATGTGTTTTATCACATCAAACTTCGAATACACAATGCATTAGGCATGTAGTAAGTAGTGCCGAAATTTTGTACAGGAGTAGTAAACACATAAGCAAAGCTTCTCTATAGCCGAATACCTTGTCTCTGGATCTAGTAACTTTCGGCTAAGGTATGCAACTACTCTTTCTTTCCCTTCAAACTCTTGAATGAGGGCCGATCCAATAGTTTGGGCATCGGCCGCCACGTACAACTTGAAAGGCTTGTTCAATTGTGGAGGTACCAATACTGGTGGCTTCTTCATGTACTCCTTTATTTCATCAAAAGCCTTCTGTTGTTCGTCACCCCATACAAACTTTTGATCCTTTTTTATTTTCAACAGTGAGGAAAAGGGTAACACCTTTTGTGACAAATTTGATATGAACCTTCTCACAAAATTTATCTTGCCTAGCAGTGATTGTAGCTCTTTAAGATTAGTTGGAGGAACAATTTCATCAATTGCCTTCATGCTTTTCTTACCAACTCCTATTCCTCCTTCATGTATCAAAAATCCCAAAAACTCTCCAGCCGAAACTCCAAAAGCACACTTGTTCGGGTTCATCTTAAGCCCATGTTTCCTGGTGCATTCTAGAGTTTTCCTTATGTCGGCCAAATGAGACTCATGATCCAATGACTTGATCACCACATCATCAATATATATTTCCACAATCTTGCCGATCAACTCATGAAAAATATAATTCATAGCCCTTTGATAAGTTGCACCGGCATTTTTCAATCCAAAGGTCATGACAACCCACTCAAACAACCCTATGTGTCCAGGACACCTGAAAGCTGTCTTTACTATATCTTCCAATGCCATATAAATCTGATTGTATCCTGCGTTACCATCCATGAAACTGAGCACTTTGTATCCAGCAGCAGCATCAACCAATGAATCAGCAATAGGCATTGGATATCCATCCATGGGTGTAGCCTTGTTTAGGTCTCTAAAATCTATGCAAACCCTCATCTTTCCATTTTTCTTATAGACAGGAACAATATTAGAGATCCAATCCGCATATTTACATGGCCGAATGAAATTTGCATCTAGTAATCTTTCAATCTCCTTTTTCACATCGGCCAACACTTCTTCCTTGTAGATTTTTCGGGGTGGTTGCTTGTAAGGCCTGTATCCAGGCTTGATTGGCAACCGATGCTCAACAATAGAACGGTCTAGACCGGGCATCTCCGAATAATCCCAAGCAAAGCAGTCCTTGTATTCTTTTAACAATGTCACCAACTTTTCTTTGAAAACCGAATCCAAATTAGCACTGATAAATGTCGGCCTTGGCTTGTCACCATCTCCAATGTCCACTTCTTCTAATTTATCGGCCGACACAAATCCATGTCCTAATTTTCCATCAGTTCCATCAATTGGATTTTCCATCAAAAATTACTATGAGAGCCGACTGCTTCGATCGGCTGTTGATCACTGCTGGCTGGTGCCACAGGACCTTCTCCACAGTCTTTGCCTGAGAAACAATCTATGCCTTGATATTCCCAGAAAGCTGGTTCCATATTTGCCACGCTTATTGAATCATCTGCTTGGACAATCTCCACCTCATCATCTATCCACTGAATAAGCTGTTGATGCATAGTAGATGGAATACAACAATTTGCATGAATCCAATCTCTTCCAAGCAGCAAGCTATATGCCCCTTTGCCCTCAATGACAAAGAAAGTCGTAAGCAGAGTCTTGGACCCAATCATCAGATCAACGTGCACGCATCCCTTGGTGTCCGAAGGATTTCCAGCAAAATCATTTAGAATTATGCTCGTTGGTGTCAAATCTCTAAGGCCCATACCAAGCTTCCTGAATGTGGTATATGGCATTACATTGACAGCAGCTCCTCCATCGACAAACATCTTGGTCAATGGTTTGCCATTAACATATCCTTTCAAGTACAGTGGCTTCATGTGCCGATTCTGGGTTGGCTTCTCAAAAACAGCTTGTTTGTTCAACATCAATTGTGCCATTAACCCAAATTGTTCGGCATCATCTATATCGGGCAATATCTCTTCCTGTACAATTTGGTTAGCTGGAGCCATGAATTCATTCGGCAGAAAACATACCATACATGTAGGAGCCGAATGACTATGTTCGTCAGGCCTGTCTTTTGGACGCCATATCGATTTCATCCTAGGCCTTGCTTGCTTTAATTCTTGATTCCTCAGGCGTTGGACTCTTCTCTTCTGACTCCTTCTTAAACCAGGTGGACACCACTGTCCTTTCTGCCAAACATACTCACGATCTTCTTCCTCATGATCAACCCATCTGTAATCAGCATGTCTCTTTCTTGGTTGATCATCAAAACGCCGATCATCACTAGGATGCATCCTACCAATTCTTTCATGGACAGATCGGCGATTGGCAACATTTTGCCTACGTTCGACATTCCCATTATTGCACTCAGGACAGTTATTCCTCGTAGGCAGCTTTAAACCCTCGTTCCAACAGTGTCTGAAGAATGCACACCCCCAATGCGCACGTTCCTGTTCTCGGACATATTCTTCTTGTTCTTCCTCAAACCTTTCTTCTTCGCGCCTTCTTTTCTCCTCCTCGTATTCACGCCTTCGAAAACGCTCCTTTTCTTGCTGACGCTGCCATTTGTTGAGAAGAATACGTGTAGTAACTCTAGGTTTAAAGGATTCTCCCACTTCAAATCGGCTATTCGGGAACCGAAGATCTTTCTGGCGAATCTGTTCAATTGTGATCTGCCGAGTGGGATCAACTGAACCATCCTGTCTTGCCTTTTTTGAGGTTAAAACTTTCAATTTTCCCTTTTCTCCAGATGGAACAGCATTTACCATATTAACCGAGAACCCGATCATATTCTGAGGGAAAGGGTTACTGTCCAGTTTCATCTTGTTGTCGAATTTCAGATGTCCTTCCTGGATAGCTTTCTGAATCTTCATCCTAAAGACTCTGCATTCATTAATGGAATGAGAATTTCTATCATGAAACCCACAGTACCTCTTATCTTTCACTCCATCAGGCCGAAGCATAGAATGCCCCTCTGGCAATTTGATTCGGCCTTCTTTCACCAGGAACTCAAACAATTTGTCTGCCTTAGTCACATCAAAATCATATGTTCCCTTCATCTGTTTGATCCATCTTTGAGTCATTGTAACTGGTTCTTTGCTCCACACTATCTCTGCTGCGGCTATCTCCTCGCTATCTTCATACTCATCTTCTTGATCTGCTCTTTCAAGGAATTGGTTATAGATGTCAGCTACATCATTATTTTTAGCAAATCTGACATCTTTCTTGAAACCATATGCCTGGTTACTCATCAAGGCCAATCTGTGCGACAACTGGCCCAGATCATCAAACTCCATCCCGAACAGCTTCTCCCGAATGGCAGGCAGCATGCCAGCTACAGCCATACCAGCCAATTGATCATCAGGTATGTTCAGAGAAAAGCACATACTCTTTGTTTCCCTAAATCTCCTGAGGAACTCCGTAGGTGTTTCATTATTCCTCTGCCTTAAGCTGGTCAAATCAACCAACTTTTTCTCGGTACTGCCAATGTAGTAATGGGCATGGAATTTCTGCTCCAGGTCTTTCCATGTACAAATCGACTGAGCAGGCAAAGAAGCAAACCATGTGAAAGCTGGACCCGTTAGTGACAAAGGAAAGTATCTGATTCTAAAAGCCTCATCTGCCGAAGCCTCTCCAAGCTGCATCAGATATCGAGCTATATGTTCCACAGTACTTGTATCATCTTGTCCTGAGAATTTAGTAAACTCTGTAGGCACCTTGACTCTATTCGGCAATGATACCCTTTGGTACCATTCTGGGAAAGGAGACGAGTACATGTACCCCTGATTTTTAGGCTTCAGACCGAATTGATTTTGCAATACATCGGTCATTTTTTGCACCATGAGGTCAATACTGGTATCTTGATTCCCTGGTCTTCCAGCAAGCATGCCTGCAGTACCAACATATCCAGGATTCGGGAGAGCGTCGATAGCATTGTAATCCATAAACTCTGAATATCCGTTTCCATATAAATCCCTCTGCAGTCTGTTGTTCAAGGGAGATATCTTGTAAGCAGAAGCAGGCGGATTCCCTGTGGTGCCGAATGCCATATCACCATATGTGCGAGTTTTCAACAGTGCAGGCTGAGGATCTTGCCGAATCGGTTGTCCATTTGTATCTTTAGCACCAGAACCTCCAGTTTCTTCAGCATTTCCTTTACCATGTGGTTTCTGAACTGGTGCTTGAACATTGAAGTATGTCGGACCACCCAATTGCCCATGTATCTGCTCGAAGGGTTTATCCACATGCTGACCAAAAATGCTTACCATTATATGCCGAAAGCTGTTCAAGAACGCAGCATTGTGATTGGTCATTGCTTCCCCCAAAGCTTTGTATAACAAACCCGAGAATCTCTCCCTTTCTTCTTCTTCAGTAAAATCAGATTGCCCAGGAAGGAGAACTCTTGGCAAGTCGGATTTGAGAAACGGTGCACCACTCCTGTTCTTGGCGAAAGACAGTAAACATTTGTTAATGAATTGGCCAGCAGCAGCCTTTACCATCTGTTGATGTTCTTCAGACAACTCTTCCAAAGTGACATCCATGATGTCGCTCAAATCAGGCATATTGAAAACTTGTGTGTGTCCCACCGGGCGTGCCAAAAAGTGTGTTGACGTAAAATCCGCACCTCACGCCAAGCACACAGCAAGCCGAATTAGCTGGCTTCAAACGTGGCCCGGGCTTTTGAATCCGGAAGCGTGCCAGTCAGTTTGCCTGAAAACTAACAAAGGGATAAAAACGTTTAGATCAAAACCTGGAACGTGCCGGGTGAGACCAGACAGTTCCATATTTGCGGCTATGGAGCCAGTTTCGAACGACATATAGCTACAGAAAAGCTATCTGTCGGCAGTTAGAGTCTCATTCGGCAATCGGCAAGACACGCAGTGAGCGCACTGCCGAATGCATGACGTAAACATGACGAAAGATCGGCTTTCAACCGAATGAACATTGTAACACATACTCATAGCCGATTAACGAGAAACAGAACATGATAGATAAATAAAAGGGTGAAACATGATCATAAATTCGCAGTAAACAAAGAATGCATAGGCCGAAAGCAGCACCCGTCAAGCATGATAACAAACAAGTTAATCCACCGCATGATACGACTTGTTTGTGATCACGCCACTAATCAAATTAGACCAATCCACCGCATGATACAATCTAACCATGAAAAGCTAAAAGCATTCAATGTTTAGTTACGAACCCACAACACAGTCATGAATTTACATTGAAACAAGAATGCATAGGCCGAAAGCAGCACCCGTCAAGCATGACAACGAACGAGTTAATCCACCGCATGATACAACTCGTTTGAGGCCACACCACCAATCAGATTAAATCAATCCACCGCATGATACAATCTAATCGTGAAAGGCTAAAAGCATTCATTGTCCAATGCAAACCCACGAACACACGTTCACTCGTGAGAGCACTACCGAATGCGGCTATTTAGCCGAATCGGGGTCCGCGGCGAAGGAACAAGCCTAATCGGTAAGGATAAATCTATCAGATCGAATCGAATTCTAATCCACCGGATGATTAGCTCTAAAACGACCCAAAAACCTGCATCTACCGCATGATACCCGGTTCTGTCAAGATCTACACGATGCCGACAAGCTCGAACCCGCGACACGTAGCAACCTAGATCGGTTTCGGACTCGGCTGTGAAGGGATAATTCGTCACATCGTGAAGTAGAGCCGATTCTAGCCGATCTAGATTGGGCAAAGGTGTGTTGCATGGATTAAGCACATAGTAAAAACGGAGCAACACGGGGTAACTTAATGAATCTGTTAGATCTTGCCGAAATCTAACAGAGCCGATAACTTGGTCCATACTAGATCTTAGCCCACCGCATGGCTCATGACCTAACAGAGGAACCTTCTTGAGACCACAACTTAAATCCACCGGATGATACTAAGCATGGTAACAAGACTACTTGCATCAAAGCTTAAATCCACCGCATGATACTAAGCATGATACAAGGTTGCCGGTACTTACGGAGGTCGACGGATCGATGACTCCTCTCGAAGAACTCGACGACTCGACTAAAGGACTCGATGTTGGCACGGGGCCGGTTTGTTGTATGATTGATTGATTGTTTTTACAGATGCCATGGGTTTATATTTATACCCAGGTCTTGATACAACTCCTAGTCGGACACGACTACAATACTTGTTTCTAAAAATAAATGACGGATCTTCGTGCCCATATTGCATTCCTTGTTCGAACCGGCCTTTTCCTTACGTTGATCCACGTCATCATGTCTTCCCGAATGCTACCACTCTTCGCCTGCGGAACAATGCCTCTGCCGAATGATGACGCATTCCCGACCGCAGAGTATCTCTGCCGAACGTTTCAGAGGAAACCTTTTAGCCGAATGGCGACGCGTTCCCGACCGCAGAGCATCTTTGCCGAATGCTTCAGAGAAAACCCTTTTAGCCAAATGGCATCCTTCTACCAAATCCGGCCCACATGTCAGCCTCTTCCTGGTGCCAATTTTTGGTGTCAACACATGCCCCTTCAATTTCGGGATAAGAGGTAACTTTTATCTCGGAATTGACCAGAACCACTTAACATTTCCAAGTTAGTTCTGCTCGGCACCCGCTTCTTCTTTTGAATCTTCAGAGCTCTCATCCGGATTCGAACCCTAAGTCATCGTCTTCCAAGATCCAACCTTCAGATGGCGGACCAAGATCTTGCTCTCCAGGTAAACTTCAATCCCCTCAAGCATGTTCGGTATTCTTCTTTCGATTTGCATTTACAATTTCTTCTTATCCCCTTTCATTCTTGATAGGCCCTAGCTGCCGAAATCCTCATCCCTGTTGAGGAAAAATCTCCATCCTATTTCCTCGGTCCCGTAGGAGATTCAGATCCTTCTGAAATCATTGCGGCCGAATCTCAGCGGATTCCTTTTAAGATTTCACTGACAAAACCTCATGAGTGGCAAGACGCTTTCAAGAACTGGCCTTTGCCCCTAATCGCCGGATGGAGAAACTGGTACAAAAGGATCTCTGACGATAAAAGTCCCCAGACACAGAATTGGGACAGTCTTCGTATTTCTCATTGCTTGGAGCTATCTCTAGCTGAAACACCAAAGAATGAGAACCTTCTGATCGCAGCTTGCCACTTCTGGTCCAATGGTGCAAATGCTTTTCTCTTCGGCCATGGCCCAATGTCCCCTACCTTAGCCGATGTCTACATGATGACCGGCCTGAATGTTACAGGAACTGTGCACCCATATGACCATAAAGGTTCCTCCAAGCAGACAGGAGTAAGAACAGGGGTTGGATACAAGAGATATATCCAGAATCACATGTCTGATGGTCCTCTGACTGATGTCGAATACAGAGCTTTCCTGAACATGTGGCTATGCAGATCAGTCTTTTGTGGCAAAGCCAATGAGCCAACTTTGAATCATATCGTGATGGCCGAAGAGCTGGCTGCTGGAAAAGTCATCCCACTTGGGAAATACCTCCTGGGAAGCGTTTACCATATGCTCAACCAAACCACCCACCTGATGCACACTAGCAAGAAGATCCCCTGTGTCAATGGTCCCTGGTGGTTTGTCCAAATGTGGCTGCAATTATATATGCACCAAATCGTTGCTATTGATCTCAACAGCCGAGACTTCCCTTCAATCAATTATAAAGAAGGAGAAACCCGGAGAACCAAAGGTTGTCAAACTTATGGAGAAGCTGCCTCCACTGTACCTATCAACAAAAACATTGGTGAACTGTTTGAGCTCTTCTTCAGAGGTTTTGCCAATCCTCTTTGGTTCCCTTATTTGGACAATGACAATCTTACTCTCCCTTGCGAATTCAGCTTTGAGACTGGATGCACTGATGTACAATCTGTAGCAATTTTTAATGCCTTCATCCAGCCCTGCATCCTGCCAGCCGAATTCTGTGGAGGGAGGCTAGTCCAAAGCACTTATGAATATTATCAGCCAAACATGATGGCTAGACAGTTGGGATGTGGCCAAGTGCCCCCTAGGCTATTCCTCCATGAATTCCTCAGGCCTAGGGAGATAGTCAAGGATTTCACAGAAACAAGAAGGATTTTCACCTATAAATGCTGTGGAACTATTTATGCACCTGATCCTTTTGTGCCAATAATATCTGCCCATCCTTCCTTCACTCTCTGGTGGCAAGAATTCCATGATCATATCTTCAACATGCCAATCCATCCTTTCTGCCTTGAATTAATGCCTGATTATCAGCCAACTGCAGAGGTAATATGCTTATTCCTTTATCTGTCTTAACAACATTAACCCCAATCGATTCTGACTCTATTATTTTGCAGGACATAACACCTGCCCCTCTTGCCAGGGTAATTTTATACAAAATTGCAGGCCCAATCTCTGCTTTGGGGCACCAATCTCCTACCTTGGCTCAGCTGATGGCTAGACAAGCTTCTTCAGATCCAATACTCACTAGACCATCATCTGTCAAGAGGAAAACCCTCCTTATAGCTGCTCCCTCAGTTGTAAAGAAGAAAAGAACAAGTAGCAAAACCAAGGTCAGAGTCCTTTTTCTTTGACTATAATGCTTTTGGTGTTTTGCTCAGCTTTATTTCTTATTGATTTCAGGCCAGAGAACAGCAGCCAGCAATCAGTACAGGTCCTGCCGATGCTTCAATGATTGGTAAAATTTCTCACTATTTTGTCTTTAAAGTTCCTTTCCATCGGCATTGATTCCTTTTCAGTTTCAGAGCAAATCTCAATAGACCCAATCTTGGAGAGTCCTCCTTCTCATCAAGAACTAGCTTCAGCTTCACCTGATGTTCCTCAACCAGAAGCCTCTTCTCCACCAAAAGATCTTCCAAGCTCTCCTCAGCATGACATACAAGAATCTTTGCCTGAGCTCGAGCTGCCCTCTCTTTCCATCCAAGAGACCAGGAATGAGGTAGAGATAATTACCCAGTCTTCCAGTTCTTTATTCAATGGATCATCAATAATTCGGCATAATCTTCTTTCAGGAGAAAACCACTTCTTCACTCAGCTATTCATTTGCTGTGGATGATCTAGTTGCCGAACAAGGAGAAGAAACCTCTTCTGGTCAAACTTTATCAGAGGAGAACCAAGCAAAACTGAAGGAAATCCTCTCTTTTTTGCATAAGGACACTCGGGAACAAGTTACCAATGCTGATCTTTTAAGAGACTTGCTTGAATCATTTGACCAAGATCTTCCTGCCGATATCAAGACTTCTTTAGATCCAATTTCCAGATTGGATGATCATTTTATCGCAGTGAAGCAAGCTCTGAAGAATCAATCGGTTCAACCAGCCTTGGAGCAAAGGAGAACTTTGGTCAAGCAATCTGTAAAAGACCTGCATACTCAAGTCCAGAATGACAAGGAATTATTAACCAAACTGGAATCTGAACTTGAAATGAAGGAGATCAGAAAAGCTGCACTTGAAGCCGAATTGAGAGATCTATCGGCCGAAATTGAAGCTGACAAGAAGAAAATAGTTGAGCTTCCCAAGCTAACAGAGAGGAGGCGAAAGGAAGCCTCAGCAGCTCTAAACGAAGACAAACAACTCAAGGCGAAGCTTGCTGCCCTGACCAGAACCCAAGAAGCTGATAAAAACTTATTAGAGAACATTAGCAGCATGATATCAAATGCCAAAAATGTAATCTCAAAGTTCTTGGGTGTGTAAACTGTGTCAAAATAGTTTGATAGCCGAATGTTTTATCAACTTTGTAGTTTCATCAATTGCTCTCATGCTTTTCTTTCCATTGTGGATAACTCATTCGGCAAAGCTGGTTTTAATAGTGTCAGACCCGAAAACGCTTCAACTATGACATAGCCGAATCTCATCCAGTCAAAGCCGAATACGACTCGATAAGAATCCCAAACGACATGAGAACCGATCGGCTGGAGAATCCTTTCCACCTTCCGAACTCTTCGGAATACGCGCCACGATCTTTGGCCACGATTTCCTCTGCGGGTTCTATAAATAAACACCCAGGCAGTCCACAGTTTTTCACCAAGTTCTTCGTCTTCTAAGTTCTTGCCGACTCAAGTCATTCTTTTCCCCATCCACAGTAACTCCGGGGAACTTCCAATGGCCGACAACAACAGGAGGCGCCCGGCCGTCGATGAGGCCGAAGGAAGTCGCGCCGGCGCTCGCCGCAGGTAATTGGCTGCTTGCTTCTCTCTGTTCTTCTTGAGATTCACTTTCTCTTTCTTGACGAATCTTCCTTGTTCTTTCAGGGTAATCCAATGGATTGCCGGCGCTGGTGCGCCAATTGCAGCTCCAGCCGCTGCTCCTGCGGCGCCCAACTCCTCGAGTTCGTCCAATCGGACTCGTTCATCGGACGACCCCCGCTACTCAGATGGCGATGCTCGCCTATTTAAGGCGGAGCGCGACGACTCTCGTCGCGAACTGGAGATTATCTCCAAGCAAGCTGGGATTGCGGACCTCGAATGGCAAGCCGAGCGCAAACAGCTGCTTGAAGTCATTGATGGTGAGTCCTGCAATCTGCTCAATCTCAATTCTCGTCCTCCAAATGATATTAATCTGTTATCCCCTTGTGACTTTGCAGCGCGTGATGCTGAACTTGATCGATTGAAGGCGCTGGTGGAGGAGCTGGCGGACAAGGTGAACGCCCAAGGGGACACACCCGAGGCACGCCTTGGTGCGGTGGCAGGTCGTGTTGATGAAGTGGCTTCCCACGGCATTCGTCTGGGCGTTGCTACGGGTCTCGTCGCTATGTCGACGCACACCTGCACTGACTATTCCAGGATGCCGGTTGGTTTTGCCAACGGCAGCCCAGAAGACATCGACGACATTGACGCTTCCATTGATCGTCTTGATGGTCATGGCACTGCCATTGCCGATTCCATTCATCCCCAGTCTGTTTTGAACAGGCTCTTTCAGTAGTTTGTACTAGGGATTTATGGAATTTCGGCAATAAAACTTATCTTTTGTGTGAATTCTTGATGTAACATATTTTGTGCTAAGGGCAATACATTCAGTACTGGCCATTTTCCTTTTCTGTCAACATTTGTTCTGAAGACGATTTCTTCCCGAATATCGGCTGTTCGGCAATTTGATATATCAATCATCGATCGATTTCAATACTGGGATAATATTTCTTCAAATATCTTCCATTTATAGCAGAAGCAAATTCTTCTCCCAACAATGTCTTCAAAATATATGCATTTCCAGGCACGCATCTAACCACTCTGAAAGGACCTTCCCAATTTGGAGACCATTTGCCGAATGCTGCATATTTGGTTCCAATCGGCAATATCGCTTTCCAAACTAAATCACCTTCTGTAAATTGCTTAACTTTCACCTTCTTGATGTAATACTTAGCAACTCGCATTTTGTTCTTCTCAATATTCTCCAAGGCCTTGAGACGAATCATATGCAAATCTTCTAATTCATCCATCATTAAATCTTTATAATCTTTAGAACTTAAATCCTTTTGCAACTTTACTCTTCTTGAGTCTAATTGTATCTCCCATGGCAAGATAGCATGATGCCCATACACCAACTCATAAGGAGACGTCTGTGTAGCCCCATGTGGAGCCATTCGGTAAGCCCATAAAGCCTCATTGAGTACCGAATGCCACTTTCTTGGCTTCTGATCAATTTTCTTCTGTATGATTTTGATCATAATCTTGTTAGAAGCCTCTGCCTGACCATTAGCTTGGGCATAATAAGGAGAAGAATTCAGTAATTTTATCCCCATACTTTCAGCAAAATCTTTGAACTCTGAAGATGTAAATTGAGCCCCTTGATCTGTGGTGATTGTTTGAGGAATCCCAAATCTGTAAATGATATGTTCTTTAACAAATTCAACCATATTCTCCGACGTCACCTTCTTTAATGGAATTGCCTCAACCCACTTGGTAAAATAATCGGTTGCCAAAAGCACAAACTTATGCCCCTTGCTAGATGGAGGATTTACTTGGCCAATCAAATCTATTCCCCATCCTCTGAATGGCCATGGCTTGATAATGGGATTCAAAGCCGATGCTGGAACTCTCTGAATGTTTCCAAATCTCTGACAGTCTTGACATCCCTTATAATATTCAAAACAATCTTCCAACATTGTCGGCCAGTAATATCCAGTTCTTCTAATAATCCACTTCATTCGATAGGCCGATTGATGTGCTCCACACAACCCATCATGTACTTCACTCATCAGCCTTTTTGCTTCTTCATGATTTAAGCAATATAACAGCACCCCATCCAAGGATTTATAATATAAACTATCATCAAGAAGAACAAACTTTAAAGCTTTATACCTGAGCTTTCTAGAAACCTTTTGGGATGGATTCTTCAGATAATCGGCAATCTCTTTTCTCCAATCATCCTCTGCCAGATTATTCCCGAATGCATATACATCATTAGCAAAAACTTCTCGAAGCTCTTTATAACCTGATGCACTTTGGGCCAATTTATTTGCCTCTCCATTATCCCCCCTAGGAATGTGTAGTAGAATTACTGACCGAAAGCTCTTCAATATTTCTTTGCATTCTTCATAGTAATTCCTCAAGGTATCACTTTTGCACTCATATTCACCATTCAATTGTTTTATGACCAATTCTGAATCTCCAAAAATTTCAACCGCAATGGCCTTTGCTTCTTTCAAATATTGGAGCCCTTTGAGCAATGCCTCATACTCAGCTTGATTGTTAGTAACAGCAGATTGAATGGGAACAGCAAACTCAAATGTTTCCCCTTTGGGTGAAATTAATAAGATACCTGCTCCACCACCTTTGTTGCATGAAGATCCATCGAAGAATAACACCCAAGGAACAATGTTAAGCAAATTTATCGATGTATCATGATGCTCAGTAATGAAGTCGGCAATAATCTGTCCCTTAACAGCCTTTGCCGATTCAAATCTTAACTCAAATTCAGACAAAGCTAAAATCCATTTGCCAATCCTTCCGTTCAAAATTGGCATAGACAACATGTGTTTTATCACATCAAACTTCGAATACACAATGCATTAGGCATGTAGTAAGTAGTGCCGAAATTTTGTACAGGAGTAGTAAACACATAAGCAAAGCTTCTCTATAGCCGAATACCTTGTCTCTGGATCTAGTAACTTTCGGCTAAGGTATGCAACTACTCTTTCTTTCCCTTCAAACTCTTGAATGAGGGCCGATCCAATAGTTTGGGCATCGGCCGCCACGTACAACTTGAAAGGCTTGTTCAATTGTGGAGGTACCAATACTGGTGGCTTCTTCATGTACTCCTTTATTTCATCAAAAGCCTTCTGTTGTTCGTCACCCCATACAAACTTTTGATCCTTTTTTATTTTCAACAGTGAGGAAAAGGGTAACACCTTTTGTGACAAATTTGATATGAACCTTCTCACAAAATTTATCTTGCCTAGCAGTGATTGTAGCTCTTTAAGATTAGTTGGAGGAACAATTTCATCAATTGCCTTCATGCTTTTCTTACCAACTCCTATTCCTCCTTCATGTATCAAAAATCCCAAAAACTCTCCAGCCGAAACTCCAAAAGCACACTTGTTCGGGTTCATCTTAAGCCCATGTTTCCTGGTGCATTCTAGAGTTTTCCTTATGTCGGCCAAATGAGACTCATGATCCAATGACTTGATCACCACATCATCAATATATATTTCCACAATCTTGCCGATCAACTCATGAAAAATATAATTCATAGCCCTTTGATAAGTTGCACCGGCATTTTTCAATCCAAAGGTCATGACAACCCACTCAAACAACCCTATGTGTCCAGGACACCTGAAAGCTGTCTTTACTATATCTTCCAATGCCATATAAATCTGATTGTATCCTGCGTTACCATCCATGAAACTGAGCACTTTGTATCCAGCAGCAGCATCAACCAATGAATCAGCAATAGGCATTGGATATCCATCCATGGGTGTAGCCTTGTTTAGGTCTCTAAAATCTATGCAAACCCTCATCTTTCCATTTTTCTTATAGACAGGAACAATATTAGAGATCCAATCCGCATATTTACATGGCCGAATGAAATTTGCATCTAGTAATCTTTCAATCTCCTTTTTCACATCGGCCAACACTTCTTCCTTGTAGATTTTTCGGGGTGGTTGCTTGTAAGGCCTGTATCCAGGCTTGATTGGCAACCGATGCTCAACAATAGAACGGTCTAGACCGGGCATCTCCGAATAATCCCAAGCAAAGCAGTCCTTGTATTCTTTTAACAATGTCACCAACTTTTCTTTGAAAACCGAATCCAAATTAGCACTGATAAATGTCGGCCTTGGCTTGTCACCATCTCCAATGTCCACTTCTTCTAATTTATCGGCCGACACAAATCCATGTCCTAATTTTCCATCAGTTCCATCAATTGGATTTTCCATCAAAAATTACTATGAGAGCCGACTGCTTCGATCGGCTGTTGATCACTGCTGGCTGGTGCCACAGGACCTTCTCCACAGTCTTTGCCTGAGAAACAATCTATGCCTTGATATTCCCAGAAAGCTGGTTCCATATTTGCCACGCTTATTGAATCATCTGCTTGGACAATCTCCACCTCATCATCTATCCACTGAATAAGCTGTTGATGCATAGTAGATGGAATACAACAATTTGCATGAATCCAATCTCTTCCAAGCAGCAAGCTATATGCCCCTTTGCCCTCAATGACAAAGAAAGTCGTAAGCAGAGTCTTGGACCCAATCATCAGATCAACGTGCACGCATCCCTTGGTGTCCGAAGGATTTCCAGCAAAATCATTTAGAATTATGCTCGTTGGTGTCAAATCTCTAAGGCCCATACCAAGCTTCCTGAATGTGGTATATGGCATTACATTGACAGCAGCTCCTCCATCGACAAACATCTTGGTCAATGGTTTGCCATTAACATATCCTTTCAAGTACAGTGGCTTCATGTGCCGATTCTGGGTTGGCTTCTCAAAAACAGCTTGTTTGTTCAACATCAATTGTGCCATTAACCCAAATTGTTCGGCATCATCTATATCGGGCAATATCTCTTCCTGTACAATTTGGTTAGCTGGAGCCATGAATTCATTCGGCAGAAAACATACCATACATGTAGGAGCCGAATGACTATGTTCGTCAGGCCTGTCTTTTGGACGCCATATCGATTTCATCCTAGGCCTTGCTTGCTTTAATTCTTGATTCCTCAGGCGTTGGACTCTTCTCTTCTGACTCCTTCTTAAACCAGGTGGACACCACTGTCCTTTCTGCCAAACATACTCACGATCTTCTTCCTCATGATCAACCCATCTGTAATCAGCATGTCTCTTTCTTGGTTGATCATCAAAACGCCGATCATCACTAGGATGCATCCTACCAATTCTTTCATGGACAGATCGGCGATTGGCAACATTTTGCCTACGTTCGACATTCCCATTATTGCACTCAGGACAGTTATTCCTCGTAGGCAGCTTTAAACCCTCGTTCCAACAGTGTCTGAAGAATGCACACCCCCAATGCGCACGTTCCTGTTCTCGGACATATTCTTCTTGTTCTTCCTCAAACCTTTCTTCTTCGCGCCTTCTTTTCTCCTCCTCGTATTCACGCCTTCGAAAACGCTCCTTTTCTTGCTGACGCTGCCATTTGTTGAGAAGAATACGTGTAGTAACTCTAGGTTTAAAGGATTCTCCCACTTCAAATCGGCTATTCGGGAACCGAAGATCTTTCTGGCGAATCTGTTCAATTGTGATCTGCCGAGTGGGATCAACTGAACCATCCTGTCTTGCCTTTTTTGAGGTTAAAACTTTCAATTTTCCCTTTTCTCCAGATGGAACAGCATTTACCATATTAACCGAGAACCCGATCATATTCTGAGGGAAAGGGTTACTGTCCAGTTTCATCTTGTTGTCGAATTTCAGATGTCCTTCCTGGATAGCTTTCTGAATCTTCATCCTAAAGACTCTGCATTCATTAATGGAATGAGAATTTCTATCATGAAACCCACAGTACCTCTTATCTTTCACTCCATCAGGCCGAAGCATAGAATGCCCCTCTGGCAATTTGATTCGGCCTTCTTTCACCAGGAACTCAAACAATTTGTCTGCCTTAGTCACATCAAAATCATATGTTCCCTTCATCTGTTTGATCCATCTTTGAGTCATTGTAACTGGTTCTTTGCTCCACACTATCTCTGCTGCGGCTATCTCCTCGCTATCTTCATACTCATCTTCTTGATCTGCTCTTTCAAGGAATTGGTTATAGATGTCAGCTACATCATTATTTTTAGCAAATCTGACATCTTTCTTGAAACCATATGCCTGGTTACTCATCAAGGCCAATCTGTGCGACAACTGGCCCAGATCATCAAACTCCATCCCGAACAGCTTCTCCCGAATGGCAGGCAGCATGCCAGCTACAGCCATACCAGCCAATTGATCATCAGGTATGTTCAGAGAAAAGCACATACTCTTTGTTTCCCTAAATCTCCTGAGGAACTCCGTAGGTGTTTCATTATTCCTCTGCCTTAAGCTGGTCAAATCAACCAACTTTTTCTCGGTACTGCCAATGTAGTAATGGGCATGGAATTTCTGCTCCAGGTCTTTCCATGTACAAATCGACTGAGCAGGCAAAGAAGCAAACCATGTGAAAGCTGGACCCGTTAGTGACAAAGGAAAGTATCTGATTCTAAAAGCCTCATCTGCCGAAGCCTCTCCAAGCTGCATCAGATATCGAGCTATATGTTCCACAGTACTTGTATCATCTTGTCCTGAGAATTTAGTAAACTCTGTAGGCACCTTGACTCTATTCGGCAATGATACCCTTTGGTACCATTCTGGGAAAGGAGACGAGTACATGTACCCCTGATTTTTAGGCTTCAGACCGAATTGATTTTGCAATACATCGGTCATTTTTTGCACCATGAGGTCAATACTGGTATCTTGATTCCCTGGTCTTCCAGCAAGCATGCCTGCAGTACCAACATATCCAGGATTCGGGAGAGCGTCGATAGCATTGTAATCCATAAACTCTGAATATCCGTTTCCATATAAATCCCTCTGCAGTCTGTTGTTCAAGGGAGATATCTTGTAAGCAGAAGCAGGCGGATTCCCTGTGGTGCCGAATGCCATATCACCATATGTGCGAGTTTTCAACAGTGCAGGCTGAGGATCTTGCCGAATCGGTTGTCCATTTGTATCTTTAGCACCAGAACCTCCAGTTTCTTCAGCATTTCCTTTACCATGTGGTTTCTGAACTGGTGCTTGAACATTGAAGTATGTCGGACCACCCAATTGCCCATGTA
The DNA here is from genome assembly GCA_033239725.1 of Echinochloa phyllopogon. Lineage (NCBI taxonomy): Eukaryota > Viridiplantae > Streptophyta > Magnoliopsida > Poales > Poaceae > Echinochloa > Echinochloa phyllopogon. The sequence goes on along the minus strand of BTCW01000003.1, from coordinate 14,068,953 downwards.
TCTGCTCGAAGGGTTTATCCACATGCTGACCAAAAATGCTTACCATTATATGCCGAAAGCTGTTCAAGAACGCAGCATTGTGATTGGTCATTGCTTCCCCCAAAGCTTTGTATAACAAACCCGAGAATCTCTCCCTTTCTTCTTCTTCAGTAAAATCAGATTGCCCAGGAAGGAGAACTGTTGGCAAGTCGGATTTGAGAAACGGTGCACCACTCCTGTTCTTGGCGAAAGACAGTAAACATTTGTTAATGAATTGGCCAGCAGCAGCCTTTACCATCTGTTGATGTTCTTCAGACAACTCTTCCAAAGTGACATCCATGATGTCGCTCAAATCAGGCATATTGAAAACTTGTGTGTGTCCCACCGGGCGTGCCAAAAAGTGTGTTGACGTAAAATCCGCACCTCACGCCAAGCACACAGCAAGCCGAATTAGCTGGCTTCAAACGTGGCCCGGGCTTTTGAATCCGGAAGCGTGCCAGTCAGTTTGCCTGAAAACTAACAAAGGGATAAAAACGTTTAGATCAAAACCTGGAACGTGCCGGGTGAGACCAGACAGTTCCATATTTGCGGCTATGGAGCCAGTTTCGAACGACATATAGCTACAGAAAAGCTATCTGTCGGCAGTTAGAGTCTCATTCGGCAATCGGCAAGACACGCAGTGAGCGCACTGCCGAATGCATGACGTAAACATGACGAAAGATCGGCTTTCAACCGAATGAACATTGTAACACATACTCATAGCCGATTAACGAGAAACAGAACATGATAGATAAATAAAAGGGTGAAACATGATCATAAATTCGCAGTAAACAAAGAATGCATAGGCCGAAAGCAGCACCCGTCAAGCATGATAACAAACAAGTTAATCCACCGCATGATACGACTTGTTTGTGATCACGCCACTAATCAAATTAGACCAATCCACCGCATGATACAATCTAACCATGAAAAGCTAAAAGCATTCAATGTTTAGTTACGAACCCACAACACAGTCATGAATTTACATTGAAACAAGAATGCATAGGCCGAAAGCAGCACCCGTCAAGCATGACAACGAACGAGTTAATCCACCGCATGATACAACTCGTTTGAGGCCACACCACCAATCAGATTAAATCAATCCACCGCATGATACAATCTAATCGTGAAAGGCTAAAAGCATTCATTGTCCAATGCAAACCCACGAACACACGTTCACTCGTGAGAGCACTACCGAATGCGGCTATTTAGCCGAATCGGGGTCCGCGGCGAAGGAACAAGCCTAATCGGTAAGGATAAATCTATCAGATCGAATCGAATTCTAATCCACCGGATGATTAGCTCTAAAACGACCCAAAAACCTGCATCTACCGCATGATACCCGGTTCTGTCAAGATCTACACGATGCCGACAAGCTCGAACCCGCGACACGTAGCAACCTAGATCGGTTTCGGACTCGGCTGTGAAGGGATAATTCGTCACATCGTGAAGTAGAGCCGATTCTAGCCGATCTAGATTGGGCAAAGGTGTGTTGCATGGATTAAGCACATAGTAAAAACGGAGCAACACGGGGTAACTTAATGAATCTGTTAGATCTTGCCGAAATCTAACAGAGCCGATAACTTGGTCCATACTAGATCTTAGCCCACCGCATGGCTCATGACCTAACAGAGGAACCTTCTTGAGACCACAACTTAAATCCACCGGATGATACTAAGCATGGTAACAAGACTACTTGCATCAAAGCTTAAATCCACCGCATGATACTAAGCATGATACAAGGTTGCCGGTACTTACGGAGGTCGACGGATCGATGACTCCTCTCGAAGAACTCGACGACTCGACTAAAGGACTCGATGTTGGCACGGGGCCGGTTTGTTGTATGATTGATTGATTGTTTTTACAGATGCCATGGGTTTATATTTATACCCAGGTCTTGATACAACTCCTAGTCGGACACGACTACAATACTTGTTTCTAAAAATAAATGACGGATCTTCGTGCCCATATTGCATTCCTTGTTCGAACCGGCCTTTTCCTTACGTTGATCCACGTCATCATGTCTTCCCGAATGCTACCACTCTTCGCCTGCGGAACAATGCCTCTGCCGAATGATGACGCATTCCCGACCGCAGAGTATCTCTGCCGAACGTTTCAGAGGAAACCTTTTAGCCGAATGGCGACGCGTTCCCGACCGCAGAGCATCTTTGCCGAATGCTTCAGAGAAAACCCTTTTAGCCAAATGGCATCCTTCTACCAAATCCGGCCCACATGTCAGCCTCTTCCTGGTGCCAATTTTTGGTGTCAACACATGCCCCTTCAATTTCGGGATAAGAGGTAACTTTTATCTCGGAATTGACCAGAACCACTTAACATTTCCAAGTTAGTTCTGCTCGGCACCCGCTTCTTCTTTTGAATCTTCAGAGCTCTCATCCGGATTCGAACCCTAAGTCATCGTCTTCCAAGATCCAACCTTCAGATGGCGGACCAAGATCTTGCTCTCCAGGTAAACTTCAATCCCCTCAAGCATGTTCGGTATTCTTCTTTCGATTTGCATTTACAATTTCTTCTTATCCCCTTTCATTCTTGATAGGCCCTAGCTGCCGAAATCCTCATCCCTGTTGAGGAAAAATCTCCATCCTATTTCCTCGGTCCCGTAGGAGATTCAGATCCTTCTGAAATCATTGCGGCCGAATCTCAGCGGATTCCTTTTAAGATTTCACTGACAAAACCTCATGAGTGGCAAGACGCTTTCAAGAACTGGCCTTTGCCCCTAATCGCCGGATGGAGAAACTGGTACAAAAGGATCTCTGACGATAAAAGTCCCCAGACACAGAATTGGGACAGTCTTCGTATTTCTCATTGCTTGGAGCTATCTCTAGCTGAAACACCAAAGAATGAGAACCTTCTGATCGCAGCTTGCCACTTCTGGTCCAATGGTGCAAATGCTTTTCTCTTCGGCCATGGCCCAATGTCCCCTACCTTAGCCGATGTCTACATGATGACCGGCCTGAATGTTACAGGAACTGTGCACCCATATGACCATAAAGGTTCCTCCAAGCAGACAGGAGTAAGAACAGGGGTTGGATACAAGAGATATATCCAGAATCACATGTCTGATGGTCCTCTGACTGATGTCGAATACGGAGCTTTCCTGAACATGTGGCTATGCAGATCAGTCTTTTGTGGCAAAGCCAATGAGCCAACTTTGAATCATATCGTGATGGCCGAAGAGCTGGCTGCTGGAAAAGTCATCCCACTTGGGAAATACCTCCTGGGAAGCGTTTACCATATGCTCAACCAAACCACCCACCTGATGCACACTAGCAAGAAGATCCCCTGTGTCAATGGTCCCTGGTGGTTTGTCCAAATGTGGCTGCAATTATATATGCACCAAATCGTTGCTATTGATCTCAACAGCCGAGACTTCCCTTCAATCAATTATAAAGAAGGAGAAACCCGGAGAACCAAAGGTTGTCAAACTTATGGAGAAGCTGCCTCCACTGTACCTATCAACAAAAACATTGGTGAACTGTTTGAGCTCTTCTTCAGAGGTTTTGCCAATCCTCTTTGGTTCCCTTATTTGGACAATGACAATCTTACTCTCCCTTGCGAATTCAGCTTTGAGACTGGATGCACTGATGTACAATCTGTAGCAATTTTTAATGCCTTCATCCAGCCCTGCATCCTGCCAGCCGAATTCTGTGGAGGGAGGCTAGTCCAAAGCACTTATGAATATTATCAGCCAAACATGATGGCTAGACAGTTGGGATGTGGCCAAGTGCCCCCTAGGCTATTCCTCCATGAATTCCTCAGGCCTAGGGAGATAGTCAAGGATTTCACAGAAACAAGAAGGATTTTCACCTATAAATGCTGTGGAACTATTTATGCACCTGATCCTTTTGTGCCAATAATATCTGCCCATCCTTCCTTCACTCTCTGGTGGCAAGAATTCCATGATCATATCTTCAACATGCCAATCCATCCTTTCTGCCTTGAATTAATGCCTGATTATCAGCCAACTGCAGAGGTAATATGCTTATTCCTTTATCTGTCTTAACAACATTAACCCCAATCGATTCTGACTCTATTATTTTGCAGGACATAACACCTGCCCCTCTTGCCAGGGTAATTTTATACAAAATTGCAGGCCCAATCTCTGCTTTGGGGCACCAATCTCCTACCTTGGCTCAGCTGATGGCTAGACAAGCTTCTTCAGATCCAATACTCACTAGACCATCATCTGTCAAGAGGAAAACCCTCCTTATAGCTGCTCCCTCAGTTGTAAAGAAGAAAAGAACAAGTAGCAAAACCAAGGTCAGAGTCCTTTTTCTTTGACTATAATGCTTTTGGTGTTTTGCTCAGCTTTATTTCTTATTGATTTCAGGCCAGAGAACAGCAGCCAGCAATCAGTACAGGTCCTGCCGATGCTTCAATGATTGGTAAAATTTCTCACTATTTTGTCTTTAAAGTTCCTTTCCATCGGCATTGATTCCTTTTCAGTTTCAGAGCAAATCTCAATAGACCCAATCTTGGAGAGTCCTCCTTCTCATCAAGAACTAGCTTCAGCTTCACCTGATGTTCCTCAACCAGAAGCCTCTTCTCCACCAAAAGATCTTCCAAGCTCTCCTCAGCATGACATACAAGAATCTTTGCCTGAGCTCGAGCTGCCCTCTCTTTCCATCCAAGAGACCAGGAATGAGGTAGAGATAATTACCCAGTCTTCCAGTTCTTTATTCAATGGATCATCAATAATTCGGCATAATCTTCTTTCAGGAGAAAACCACTTCTTCACTCAGCTATTCATTTGCTGTGGATGATCTAGTTGCCGAACAAGGAGAAGAAACCTCTTCTGGTCAAACTTTATCAGAGGAGAACCAAGCAAAACTGAAGGAAATCCTCTCTTTTTTGCATAAGGACACTCGGGAACAAGTTACCAATGCTGATCTTTTAAGAGACTTGCTTGAATCATTTGACCAAGATCTTCCTGCCGATATCAAGACTTCTTTAGATCCAATTTCCAGATTGGATGATCATTTTATCGCAGTGAAGCAAGCTCTGAAGAATCAATCGGTTCAACCAGCCTTGGAGCAAAGGAGAACTTTGGTCAAGCAATCTGTAAAAGACCTGCATACTCAAGTCCAGAATGACAAGGAATTATTAACCAAACTGGAATCTGAACTTGAAATGAAGGAGATCAGAAAAGCTGCACTTGAAGCCGAATTGAGAGATCTATCGGCCGAAATTGAAGCTGACAAGAAGAAAATAGTTGAGCTTCCCAAGCTAACAGAGAGGAGGCGAAAGGAAGCCTCAGCAGCTCTAAACGAAGACAAACAACTCAAGGCGAAGCTTGCTGCCCTGACCAGAACCCAAGAAGCTGATAAAAACTTATTAGAGAACATTAGCAGCATGATATCAAATGCCAAAAATGTAATCTCAAAGTTCTTGGGTGTGTAAACTGTGTCAAAATAGTTTGATAGCCGAATGTTTTATCAACTTTGTAGTTTCATCAATTGCTCTCATGCTTTTCTTTCCATTGTGGATAACTCATTCGGCAAAGCTGGTTTTAATAGTGTCAGACCCGAAAACGCTTCAACTATGACATAGCCGAATCTCATCCAGTCAAAGCCGAATACGACTCGATAAGAATCCCAAACGACATGAGAACCGATCGGCTGGAGAATCCTTTCCACCTTCCGAACTCTTCGGAATACGCGCCACGATCTTTGGCCACGATTTCCTCTGCGGGTTCTATAAATAAACACCCAGGCAGTCCACAGTTTTTCACCAAGTTCTTCGTCTTCTAAGTTCTTGCCGACTCAAGTCATTCTTTTCCCCATCCACAGTAACTCCGGGGAACTTCCAATGGCCGACAACAACAGGAGGCGCCCGGCCGTCGATGAGGCCGAAGGAAGTCGCGCCGGCGCTCGCCGCAGGTAATTGGCTGCTTGCTTCTCTCTGTTCTTCTTGAGATTCACTTTCTCTTTCTTGACGAATCTTCCTTGTTCTTTCAGGGTAATCCAATGGATTGCCGGCGCTGGTGCGCCAATTGCAGCTCCAGCCGCTGCTCCTGCGGCGCCCAACTCCTCGAGTTCGTCCAATCGGACTCGTTCATCGGACGACCCCCGCTACTCAGATGGTGATGCTCGCCTATTTAAGGCGGAGCGCGACGACTCTCGTCGCGAACTGGAGATTATCTCCAAGCAAGCTGGGATTGCGGACCTCGAATGGCAAGCCGAGCGCAAACAGCTGCTTGAAGTCATTGATGGTGAGTCCTGCAATCTGCTCAATCTCAATTCTCGTCCTCCAAATGATATTAATCTGTTATCCCCTTGTGACTTTGCAGCGCGTGATGCTGAACTTGATCGATTGAAGGCGCTGGTGGAGGAGCTGGCGGACAAGGTGAACGCCCAAGGGGACACACCCGAGGCACGCCTTGGTGCGGTGGCAGGTCGTGTTGATGAAGTGGCTTCCCACGGCATTCGTCTGGGCGTTGCTACGGGTCTCGTCGCTATGTCGACGCACACCTGCACTGACTATTCCAGGATGCCGGTTGGTTTTGCCAACGGCAGCCCAGAAGACATCGACGACATTGACGCTTCCATTGATCGTCTTGATGGTCATGGCACTGCCATTGCCGATTCCATTCATCCCCAGTCTGTTTTGAACAGGCTCTTTCAGTAGTTTGTACTAGGGATTTATGGAATTTCGGCAATAAAACTTATCTTTTGTGTGAATTCTTGATGTAACATATTTTGTGCTAAGGGCAATACATTCAGTACTGGCCATTTTCCTTTTCTGTCAACATTTGTTCTGAAGACGATTTCTTCCCGAATATCGGCTGTTCGGCAATTTGATATATCAATCATCGATCGATTTCAATACTGGGATAATATTTCTTCAAATATCTTCCATTTATAGCAGAAGCAAATTCTTCTCCCAACAATGTCTTCAAAATATATGCATTTCCAGGCACGCATCTAACCACTCTGAAAGGACCTTCCCAATTTGGAGACCATTTGCCGAATGCTGCATATTTGGTTCCAATCGGCAATATCGCTTTCCAAACTAAATCACCTTCTGTAAATTGCTTAACTTTCACCTTCTTGATGTAATACTTAGCAACTCGCATTTTGTTCTTCTCAATATTCTCCAAGGCCTTGAGACGAATCATATGCAAATCTTCTAATTCATCCATCATTAAATCTTTATAATCTTTAGAACTTAAATCCTTTTGCAACTTTACTCTTCTTGAGTCTAATTGTATCTCCCATGGCAAGATAGCATGATGCCCATACACCAACTCATAAGGAGACGTCTATGTAGCCCCATGTGGAGCCATTCGGTAAGCCCATAAAGCCTCATTGAGTACCGAATGCCACTTTCTTGGCTTCTGATCAATTTTCTTCTGTATGATTTTGATCATAATCTTGTTAGAAGCCTCTGCCTGACCATTAGCTTGGGCATAATAAGGAGAAGAATTCAGTAATTTTATCCCCATACTTTCAGCAAAATCTTTGAACTCTGAAGATGTAAATTGAGCCCCTTGATCTGTGGTGATTGTTTGAGGAATCCCAAATCTGTAAATGATATGTTCTTTAACAAATTCAACCATATTCTCCGACGTCACCTTCTTTAATGGAATTGCCTCAACCCACTTGGTAAAATAATCGGTTGCCAAAAGCACAAACTTATGCCCCTTGCTAGATGGAGGATTTACTTGGCCAATCAAATCTATTCCCCATCCTCTGAATGGCCATGGCTTGATAATGGGATTCAAAGCCGATGCTGGAATTCTCTGAATGTTTCCAAATCTCTGACAGTCTTGACATCCCTTATAATATTCAAAACAATCTTCCAACATTGTCGGCCAGTAATATCCAGTTCTTCTAATAATCCACTTCATTCGATAGGCCGATTGATGTGCTCCACACAACCCATCATGTACTTCACTCATCAGCCTTTTTGCTTCTTCATGATTTAAGCAATATAACAGCACCCCATCCAAGGATTTATAATATAAACTATCATCAAGAAGAACAAACTTTAAAGCTTTATACCTGAGCTTTCTAGAAACCTTTTGGGATGGATTCTTCAGATAATCGGCAATCTCTTTTCTCCAATCATCCTCTGCCAGATTATTCCCGAATGCATATACATCATTAGCAAAAACTTCTCGAAGCTCTTTATAACCTGATGCACTTTGGGCCAATTTATTTGCCTCTCCATTATCCCCCCTAGGAATGTGTAGTAGAATTACTGACCGAAAGCTCTTCAATATTTCTTTGCATTCTTCATAGTAATTCCTCAAGGTATCACTTTTGCACTCATATTCACCATTCAATTGTTTTATGACCAATTCTGAATCTCCAAAAATTTCAACCGCAATGGCCTTTGCTTCTTTCAAATATTGGAGCCCTTTGAGCAATGCCTCATACTCAGCTTGATTGTTAGTAACAGCAGATTGAATGGGAACAGCAAACTCAAATGTTTCCCCTTTGGGTGAAATTAATAAGATACCTGCTCCACCACCTTTGTTGCATGAAGATCCATCGAAGAATAACACCCAAGGAACAATGTTAAGCAAATTTATCGATGTATCATGATGCTCAGTAATGAAGTCGGCAATAATCTGTCCCTTAACAGCCTTTGCCGATTCAAATCTTAACTCAAATTCAGACAAAGCTAAAATCCATTTGCCAATCCTTCCGTTCAAAATTGGCATAGACAACATGTGTTTTATCACATCAAACTTCGAATACACAATGCATTAGGCATGTAGTAAGTAGTGCCGAAATTTTGTACAGGAGTAGTAAACACATAAGCAAAGCTTCTCTATAGCCGAATACCTTGTCTCTGGATCTAGTAACTTTCGGCTAAGGTATGCAACTACTCTTTCTTTCCCTTCAAACTCTTGAATGAGGGCCGATCCAATAGTTTGGGCATCGGCCGCCACGTACAACTTGAAAGGCTTGTTCAATTGTGGAGGTACCAATACTGGTGGCTTCTTCATGTACTCCTTTATTTCATCAAAAGCCTTCTGTTGTTCGTCACCCCATACAAACTTTTGATCCTTTTTTATTTTCAACAGTGAGGAAAAGGGTAACACCTTTTGTGACAAATTTGATATGAACCTTCTCACAAAATTTATCTTGCCTAGCAGTGATTGTAGCTCTTTAAGATTAGTTGGAGGAACAATTTCATCAATTGCCTTCATGCTTTTCTTACCAACTCCTATTCCTCCTTCATGTATCAAAAATCCCAAAAACTCTCCAGCCGAAACTCCAAAAGCACACTTGTTCGGGTTCATCTTAAGCCCATGTTTCCTGGTGCATTCTAGAGTTTTCCTTATGTCGGCCAAATGAGACTCATGATCCAATGACTTGATCACCACATCATCAATATATATTTCCACAATCTTGCCGATCAACTCATGAAAAATATAATTCATAGCCCTTTGATAAGTTGCACCGGCATTTTTCAATCCAAAGGTCATGACAACCCACTCAAACAACCCTATGTGTCCAGGACACCTGAAAGCTGTCTTTACTATATCTTCCAATGCCATATAAATCTGATTGTATCCTGCGTTACCATCCATGAAACTGAGCACTTTGTATCCAGCAGCAGCATCAACCAATGAATCAGCAATAGGCATTGGATATCCATCCATGGGTGTAGCCTTGTTTAGGTCTCTAAAATCTATGCAAACCCTCATCTTTCCATTTTTCTTATAGACAGGAACAATATTAGAGATCCAATCCGCATATTTACATGGCCGAATGAAATTTGCATCTAGTAATCTTTCAATCTCCTTTTTCACATCGGCCAACACTTCTTCCTTGTAGATTTTTCGGGGTGGTTGCTTGTAAGGCCTGTATCCAGGCTTGATTGGCAACCGATGCTCAACAATAGAACGGTCTAGACCGGGCATCTCCGAATAATCCCAAGCAAAGCAGTCCTTGTATTCTTTTAACAATGTCACCAACTTTTCTTTGAAAACCGAATCCAAATTAGCACTGATAAATGTCGGCCTTGGCTTGTCACCATCTCCAATGTCCACTTCTTCTAATTTATCGGCCGACACAAATCCATGTCCTAATTTTCCATCAGTTCCATCAATTGGATTTTCCATCAAAAATTACTATGAGAGCCGACTGCTTCGATCGGCTGTTGATCACTGCTGGCTGGTGCCACAGGACCTTCTCCACAGTCTTTGCCTGAGAAACAATCTATGCCTTGATATTCCCAGAAAGCTGGTTCCATATTTGCCACGCTTATTGAATCATCTGCTTGGACAATCTCCACCTCATCATCTATCCACTGAATAAGCTGTTGATGCATAGTAGATGGAATACAACAATTTGCATGAATCCAATCTCTTCCAAGCAGCAAGCTATATGCCCCTTTGCCCTCAATGACAAAGAAAGTCGTAAGCAGAGTCTTGGACCCAATCATCAGATCAACGTGCACGCATCCCTTGGTGTCCGAAGGATTTCCAGCAAAATCATTTAGAATTATGCTCGTTGGTGTCAAATCTCTAAGGCCCATACCAAGCTTCCTGAATGTGGTATATGGCATTACATTGACAGCAGCTCCTCCATCGACAAACATCTTGGTCAATGGTTTGCCATTAACATATCCTTTCAAGTACAGTGGCTTCATGTGCCGATTCTGGGTTGGCTTCTCAAAAACAGCTTGTTTGTTCAACATCAATTGTGCCATTAACCCAAATTGTTCGGCATCATCTATATCGGGCAATATCTCTTCCTGTACAATTTGGTTAGCTGGAGCCATGAATTCATTCGGCAGAAAACATACCATACATGTAGGAGCCGAATGACTATGTTCGTCAGGCCTGTCTTTTGGACGCCATATCGATTTCATCCTAGGCCTTGCTTGCTTTAATTCTTGATTCCTCAGGCGTTGGACTCTTCTCTTCTGACTCCTTCTTAAACCAGGTGGACACCACTGTCCTTTCTGCCAAACATACTCACGATCTTCTTCCTCATGATCAACCCATCTGTAATCAGCATGTCTCTTTCTTGGTTGATCATCAAAACGCCGATCATCACTAGGATGCATCCTACCAATTCTTTCATGGACAGATCGGCGATTGGCAACATTTTGCCTACGTTCGACATTCCCATTATTGCACTCAGGACAGTTATTCCTCGTAGGCAGCTTTAAACCCTCGTTCCAACAGTGTCTGAAGAATGCACACCCCCAATGCGCACGTTCCTGTTCTCGGACATATTCTTCTTGTTCTTCCTCAAACCTTTCTTCTTCGCGCCTTCTTTTCTCCTCCTCGTATTCACGCCTTCGAAAACGCTCCTTTTCTTGCTGACGCTGCCATTTGTTGAGAAGAATACGTGTAGTAACTCTAGGTTTAAAGGATTCTCCCACTTCAAATCGGCTATTCGGGAACCGAAGATCTTTCTGGCGAATCTGTTCAATTGTGATCTGCCGAGTGGGATCAACTGAACCATCCTGTCTTGCCTTTTTTGAGGTTAAAACTTTCAATTTTCCCTTTTCTCCAGATGGAACAGCATTTACCATATTAACCGAGAACCCGATCATATTCTGAGGGAAAGGGTTACTGTCCAGTTTCATCTTGTTGTCGAATTTCAGATGTCCTTCCTGGATAGCTTTCTGAATCTTCATCCTAAAGACTCTGCATTCATTAATGGAATGAGAATTTCTATCATGAAACCCACAGTACCTCTTATCTTTCACTCCATCAGGCCGAAGCATAGAATGCCCCTCTGGCAATTTGATTCGGCCTTCTTTCACCAGGAACTCAAACAATTTGTCTGCCTTAGTCACATCAAAATCATATGTTCCCTTCATCTGTTTGATCCATCTTTGAGTCATTGTAACTGGTTCTTTGCTCCACACTATCTCTGCTGCGGCTATCTCCTCGCTATCTTCATACTCATCTTCTTGATCTGCTCTTTCAAGGAATTGGTTATAGATGTCAGCTACATCATTATTTTTAGCAAATCTGACATCTTTCTTGAAACCATATGCCTGGTTACTCATCAAGGCCAATCTGTGCGACAACTGGCCCAGATCATCAAACTCCATCCCGAACAGCTTCTCCCGAATGGCAGGCAGCATGCCAGCTACAGCCATACCAGCCAATTGATCATCAGGTATGTTCAGAGAAAAGCACATACTCTTTGTTTCCCTAAATCTCCTGAGGAACTCCGTAGGTGTTTCATTATTCCTCTGCCTTAAGCTGGTCAAATCAACCAACTTTTTCTCGGTACTGCCAATGTAGTAATGGGCATGGAATTTCTGCTCCAGGTCTTTCCATGTACAAATCGACTGAGCAGGCAAAGAAGCAAACCATGTGAAAGCTGGACCCGTTAGTGACAAAGGAAAGTATCTGATTCTAAAAGCCTCATCTGCCGAAGCCTCTCCAAGCTGCATCAGATATCGAGCTATATGTTCCACAGTACTTGTATCATCTTGTCCTGAGAATTTAGTAAACTCTGTAGGCACCTTGACTCTATTCGGCAATGATACCCTTTGGTACCATTCTGGGAAAGGAGACGAGTACATGTACCCCTGATTTTTAGGCTTCAGACCGAATTGATTTTGCAATACATCGGTCATTTTTTGCACCATGAGGTCAATACTGGTATCTTGATTCCCTGGTCTTCCAGCAAGCATGCCTGCAGTACCAACATATCCAGGATTCGGGAGAGCGTCGATAGCATTGTAATCCATAAACTCTGAATATCCGTTTCCATATAAATCCCTCTGCAGTCTGTTGTTCAAGGGAGATATCTTGTAAGCAGAAGCAGGCGGATTCCCTGTGGTGCCGAATGCCATATCACCATATGTGCGAGTTTTCAACAGTGCAGGCTGAGGATCTTGCCGAATCGGTTGTCCATTTGTATCTTTAGCACCAGAACCTCCAGTTTCTTCAGCATTTCCTTTACCATGTGGTTTCTGAACTGGTGCTTGAACATTGAAGTATGTCGGACCACCCAATTGCCCATGTATCTGCTCGAAGGGTTTATCCACATGCTGACCAAAAATGCTTACCATTATATGCCGAAAGCTGTTCAAGAACGCAGCATTGTGATTGGTCATTGCTTCCCCCAAAGCTTTGTATAACAAACCCGAGAATCTCTCCCTTTCTTCTTCTTCAGTAAAATCAGATTGCCCAGGAAGGAGAACTCTTGGCAAGTCGGATTTGAGAAACGGTGCACCACTCCTGTTCTTGGCGAAAGACAGTAAACATTTGTTAATGAATTGGCCAGCAGCAGCCTTTACCATCTGTTGATGTTCTTCAGACAACTCTTCCAAAGTGACATCCATGATGTCGCTCAAATCAGGCATATTGAAAACTTGTGTGTGTCCCACCGGGCGTGCCAAAAAGTGTGTTGACGTAAAATCCGCACCTCACGCCAAGCACACAGCAAGCCGAATTAGCTGGCTTCAAACGTGGCCCGGGCTTTTGAATCCGGAAGCGTGCCAGTCAGTTTGCCTGAAAACTAACAAAGGGATAAAAACGTTTAGATCAAAACCTGGAACGTGCCGGGTGAGACCAGACAGTTCCATATTTGCGGCTATGGAGCCAGTTTCGAACGACATATAGCTACAGAAAAGCTATCTGTCGGCAGTTAGAGTCTCATTCGGCAATCGGCAAGACACGCAGTGAGCGCACTGCCGAATGCATGACGTAAACATGACGAAAGATCGGCTTTCAACCGAATGAACATTGTAACACATACTCATAGCCGATTAACGAGAAACAGAACATGATAGATAAATAAAAGGGTGAAACATGATCATAAATTCGCAGTAAACAAAGAATGCATAGGCCGAAAGCAGCACCCGTCAAGCATGATAACAAACAAGTTAATCCACCGCATGATACGACTTGTTTGTGATCACGCCACTAATCAAATTAGACCAATCCACCGCATGATACAATCTAACCATGAAAAGCTAAAAGCATTCAATGTTTAGTTACGAACCCACAACACAGTCATGAATTTACATTGAAACAAGAATGCATAGGCCGAAAGCAGCACCCGTCAAGCATGACAACGAACGAGTTAATCCACCGCATGATACAACTCGTTTGAGGCCACACCACCAATCAGATTAAATCAATCCACCGCATGATACAATCTAATCGTGAAAGGCTAAAAGCATTCATTGTCCAATGCAAACCCACGAACACACGTTCACTCGTGAGAGCACTACCGAATGCGGCTATTTAGCCGAATCGGGGTCCGCGGCGAAGGAACAAGCCTAATCGGTAAGGATAAATCTATCAGATCGAATCGAATTCTAATCCACCGGATGATTAGCTCTAAAACGACCCAAAAACCTGCATCTACCGCATGATACCCGGTTCTGTCAAGATCTACACGATGCCGACAAGCTCGAACCCGCGACACGTAGCAACCTAGATCGGTTTCGGACTCGGCTGTGAAGGGATAATTCGTCACATCGTGAAGTAGAGCCGATTCTAGCCGATCTAGATTGGGCAAAGGTGTGTTGCATGGATTAAGCACATAGTAAAAACGGAGCAACACGGGGTAACTTAATGAATCTGTTAGATCTTGCCGAAATCTAACAGAGCCGATAACTTGGTCCATACTAGATCTTAGCCCACCGCATGGCTCATGACCTAACAGAGGAACCTTCTTGAGACCACAACTTAAATCCACCGGATGATACTAAGCATGGTAACAAGACTACTTGCATCAAAGCTTAAATCCACCGCATGATACTAAGCATGATACAAGGTTGCCGGTACTTACGGAGGTCGACGGATCGATGACTCCTCTCGAAGAACTCGACGACTCGACTAAAGGACTCGATGTTGGCACGGGGCCGGTTTGTTGTATGATTGATTGATTGTTTTTACAGATGCCATGGGTTTATATTTATACCCAGGTCTTGATACAACTCCTAGTCGGACACGACTACAATACTTGTTTCTAAAAATAAATGACGGATCTTCGTGCCCATATTGCATTCCTTGTTCGAACCGGCCTTTTCCTTACGTTGATCCACGTCATCATGTCTTCCCGAATGCTACCACTCTTCGCCTGCGGAACAATGCCTCTGCCGAATGATGACGCATTCCCGACCGCAGAGTATCTCTGCCGAACGTTTCAGAGGAAACCTTTTAGCCGAATGGCGACGCGTTCCCGACCGCAGAGCATCTTTGCCGAATGCTTCAGAGAAAACCCTTTTAGCCAAATGGCATCCTTCTACCAAATCCGGCCCACATGTCAGCCTCTTCCTGGTGCCAATTTTTGGTGTCAACAGGGCCTACGCGCGACCGCTGGCGGGCGTGGTCGTGGCTGACGTGGCACGGAGGGGGCGAGGTGGGCGTAGTGGGCACACCTTTTTAGGCGGAGTTGGCGTGCGCTGGGGAGAGGCGAGGCGACGGGCGGTCAGGCGCCGCTGCCGCGTCGTTTCGTTTTACTGTGCCGCAGTGAATGCCGCCGCTCACGCGTGCCGTTCTCCGGGGAAAGGGGAGGGGCCCCTGGTTGTCATTGATGCGCCACGCGCGCCGGGCCTGTCGCCGATGGTTTTGTGTGCCGCGGCGGGGATGAACTCGCTCCCCCCTTATAAAAAGGAAAGCGGGGGGGAGGGGATTACTTACCGAGGCCGTGGCTGCCCCCGAAGCCGAGGCTGATCCTGAAGCCGACGCCGTGGCGTCCCTTGAGGAGGCCATCGCCTCGGTGCGCCGTGATGACGATGGTCCTGGGGCCCTCGCGTCGGTTCCTTTGACTGTCGCCGCTGAGGCCGCCGCCCTGGGGGGTCTTGACACTGCCGCCGCGCCCCCGCAGGAAGGTGAAGCCTGAAAGGTTCAGGCTTAGAGATCCAGATGTATCTTAGTTTTTAAGAGACTGGCTCTGTATATAAACTAAGTTTGAATTTCGATTGTGCGCTTCGAACTTGTTTGATTGTTCTATTGTGCTATTCTTGGCTTGGAGAGATTTTGGCCGGGTATTTTGAATCTGCGAGTAATTAAGGCGTGGAGTGGAGAGGGAGATGCCGTATCCCTTCGAGGGCGTAGGCGGTCTCACGGCTCGGCCGGCTCCGCCTTTAGTTAGCTCGCGCCCCGCATCTTTCTAAGCGTTCTGAGTTTTAGCACAATTTTAAAATTGGGACGATTAGGGGGGTTAAACCCCCCTGCAGCCCCCGAGGGGGGCTTGGCTCTATCGAGACTAGGTCGAGGATAGGACAAAGTCCCCCTTGTTCATGCTGTTAGTAACAATCTTTCCATGTTTTTCGCAAACTTTTCATCGTTGTTGGCTAAGAACATGAAGTATTGACAAGGAATGCTGAGAATTTTAAGGATAGAAGCGACGTAGCTGTTGGATGTTCCAAGCATTGGTGAAGATCTCGCCCTTCTCGTTTGCCAGCTTGTAAGTGCCAGGCTTGAGGACCTTGGCGATGATGAATGGTCCTTCCCATGGTGGAGTGAGCTTGTGGCGCTCTCGATTGTCCTGGCTCAACCTTAGCACCAGGTCCCCTTGGTGAAGGTCTCGACGCTGCACCTTCTGAGCTTGATACCGCCGGAGTGATTGCTGGTAGCGTGCCGAGTGAAGCAACGCCACGTCTCAAGCCTCATCTACCTAGTCCAGCGAATTCTCGCGGTTCCACTGGTTTTGTTCTTCTTGGTAGGCCTTGAGCCTCGGAGACCCGTACTCCAAGTCTGTTGGGAGGACGGCCTCGGCACCGTAGACGAGGAAGAACGGGCTGAAGCCTGTGGCCCTGCTTGGGGTTGTCCTGAGACTCCAAATCACCGATGGCAGCTCAGCTACCCATTTCCGGCCAAACTTGTTTAGCTTGTTGAAGATCCTTGGCTTCAGGCCTTGTAGTATCATGCCGTTGGCACGTTCTACTTGGCCGTTTGTTTGTGGATGTGCTACGGCCGACCAATCTACGCGAATGTGATGGTCGTCGCAGAACTCCAAGAATTTCTTGCCGGTGAACTGGGTGCCGTTGTCGGTGATGATCGAGTTGGGTACCCCGAATCGGTGGATGATGTCGGTGAAAAACAACACGGCCTGCTCAGATCTGATGCTGGTGATGGCCCGGACCTCGACCCACTTCGAGAACTTGTCGATGGCCACCAACAAGTGGGTGAAGCCCCCGGGCGCTGGGCGGAAAGGTCCCACGAGATCCAACCCCCAGACCGCAAAAGGCCATGTTACAGGGATGGTCTGTAGGGCGTGCGCCGGGAGGTGCGTCTTTCGTGCGTAAAATTGGCACCCTTCGCAGGTGCGCACGACTTCGTTCGCGTCGGCTACGGCGGTAGGCCAGTAAAAGCCTTGCCGGAACGCGTTACCCACGAGGGTACACGACGCCGCGTGGTGTCCGCACACCCCGGCGTGGATGTCGCGGATCAACTGCTTTCCCTCGGGGACGGGGATGCATCGCTGCAGAATTCCTGAGGCGTTGCGTTTATACAGCTTGCCGCCGACCGAGACAAAGGTCTTGGCCCTTCTGGCGATGCGGCGCCCCTCGGTCCGGTCGGAGGGCAGCTCCCCGCGGTCGATCCACGCGAGGTATGGGCTGCGCCAGTTTTGCGGTCGTGTGTGCACGTCGATTTCCATGGCCTCGGCCGAAGAATTTCCAACGTCGAGGGCTTCGAGCCCCTCTTTCGAGGGGTCCTTTTCCATGGGCTCGACCCCCTCAGCCCCTGAGGGCGTCTTGAGGGCTCCGGCCCTTTGTTCGAAGTTGACGGAGGGTTGGTCGAGGTCGCGGGCGAAGACGTTCGGAGGAACGGTGACTCGCTCTGACGCGATCTTGGCCAGCTGATCCGCTTCCTCGTTGTATTTGCGCACGATATGGTTCAGCTCGAGGCCATAGAATTTATCCTCGAGGCGGCGAACCTCGTTGTAGTACGCCTCCATCTTTTCGTCGCGGCAGCTTGCGTTCTTCATGACTTGGTCGATGACCAACTGAGAATCTCCCCGGACGTCGAGGCGTTTGACGCCGAGGTCAACGGCGATGCGGAGCCCAGCGAGGAGGGCTTCATACTCCGCCATGTTGTTCGACGCCGGGAAGTGCAAGCGAACCACGTATCGGATGTGCTCCCCGAGGGGTGAAACGAAGAGGAAGCCCGCGCGTGCCCCAACTTTCATCACTGACCCGTCGAAGTACATGGTCTAGCACTCGGCTTGGATCTGTGGCGGTGGAAGTTGGACGTCGGTCCACTCAGCGACGAAATCCGCTAAGGTTTGCGATTTTATCGCTTTTCGTGGCGCGAAGGAGAGAGTTTCTCCCATGAGCTCCATCGACCACTTCGCTATCCTACCCGAGACGTCCGGGTTGCGGACTATCTCCCCCAAAGGGAAAGATGAGACCACGGTGACCGGGTGGGCCTCGAAGTAGTGTCGCAGCTTTCGTCGCGCGAGCACTACAGCGTAGATTAACTTCTAAATCTGTGGGTACCGCGCCTTGGTCTCGGTCAGCACCTCACTGACGTAGTACACCGGCCTCTGGACCGGCAGAGCGTGTCCCTCCTCCGTCCTTTTCACGACGATGACGGCGCTGACAACTTGCGTTGTCGCAGCCACGTATAGGTAGAGGGCTCTCCGTTCTGCGGCGGCGTGAGGATTGGTGCGCGTACGAGCGACGCTTTTAGCCCATCGAGGGCTTTTTGGGCTTCGGGGGTCCATGAAAAGCGTTCGTGCTTTTTTAGGAGCCGGTACAAAGGTAAGCCCTTTTCACCAAGTCGAGAGATGAAACGGCTGAGAGCCGCGAGGCAGCCCAGTACCTTTTGCACCCCCTTGAGGTCCCGAATTGGCCCCATCCGTTCCAGGGCCGAGACTTTTTCGGGGTTGGGTTCGATGCCTCGTTGGGAGATAATGAAACTCAACAGCATGCCCCGCGGTACCCCGAATACGCATTTCTCCGGATTTAACTTTACCCCGTTTGCCCGGAGGCAACCGAATGCGATTTGCAAATCGTTTACCAGATGATCCGCCTTTCTGGTTTTCACAACGATATCATCTACATATGCCTCAACGGTCCGCCCGATGTGGCTTCCGAAAACGTGTTGCATACATTGCTGGTATGTAGCTCCGGCGTTTCGGAGGCCGAACGGCATAGTGACGTAGCAAAACATGCCAAACGGGGTGATGAAAGAAGTCGCGAGCTGGTCGGACTCTTTCATCTTAATCTGATGATAACCGGAATAAGCATCAAGAAAGCATAGCAATTCGCACCCAGCAGTGGAGTCTACTATCTGATCTATTCGAGGCAAAGGGAATGGAACCTTAGGGCATGCTTTGTTTAAACCGGTATAATCTACGCACATACGCCATTTTCCATTTTTCTTCCTAACTAGAACAGGATTAGCAAGCCAGGTTGGGTGAAATACCTCCTTGATGAACCTGGCCTGCAGAAGCTGGTGCACCTCCTCCCCGATGGCGCGGCGCTTTTCCTCGTCGAACCGCCGCAGTCGCTGCACCACCGGCTTGGAGCGAGGCTGGATGTCAAGGCAATGCTCGGCGACCTTCCTCGGAATACCCGGCATGTTCGAGGGTCTCCACGCAAAGATGTCGGCGTTGGCGCGAAGAAAGTCGACGAGCACTGCTTCCTATTTGGGGTCGATGGTGGTGCTGACCCTCAACGCCTTGCCCTCGGGGGCATTGAGGTCGAGGGGCACCGCCTTGGTGTGCTCTGCAGCCTCGAAGGTGCCCGCGTGCCTTTTGGCGGAGTCGACGACCTTGTTCGCCATCTTTTCCAAGTCCGCCACCAGGGTCTCGCTGTAGGCGAGCGCCTCCACGCCCTTGACGCACTCGATGTCACACGCGTAAGCATGCTCGTACGACGATCCCACGGTGATGACGCCCTTTGGCCCCGGCATCTTCATCTTGAGGTAGGCGTAGTTGGGGACCGCCATGAACTTGGCGTAGCACGGACGCCCGAGAATGGCGTGGTACGCTCCTAGGAATCCCACTGAAAGTTGTCGGGAGTGCCGAAGCAAACGGGTAGGTCGATCTGCCCGAGGGGTTGGACCCGTTTTCCTGGTGCGATGCCGTGGAACGGCGCCTTGCTTGGCCTCAGCTGGTTCGTGCCGATGCCCATGAGCTCTAAGGTGCGGACGTAGAGGATGTTGAGGCTGCTGCCCCCTTCCATCAGCACCTTGGAGAATCGTGTGTTGCCGATGACGGGGTCGACGACAAGTGGGTAACGCCCCGGATTCGGGACATAGTCTGGGTGGTCCTCGCGGCCGAAGGAGATGGTCTCGTCTGACCAGGCGATGTAAGTTGGCGTCGCGGGGTGAATGGAGAAGACCTCTCGGCGTTCACGTCTTTGCTCCCGGGACGTCACGTTCATTGTGGGCCCCCCTACGATGAAGAAGACATTCTCCACATGGGGGAACTCGTCGTTGCCGCCATCACCCGTACCCTTCTTCGGGCCATCCTCCTTCGCGGAGGTGCGCTTGTAGTAACCCTTGATCATATCGCATTGTTCGAGGGTGTGGCTGACAGGGCCCTTATGGTACGGGCATGACTTCTTAAGCATCTCATCGAACAGGCCTCCCCCCAGAGGAGGGCCTCGAGGGCCTTTGCGGCCTCACTCGACCGCGAGGGCCTCGTCAGAGTCCTCGCCCTGCTGCTGCTGCTGCGCGGCTTGCCGAGGCTTCTTGCCTTTGCCACCTCGTTTCTGCATTTTAGCCTTTCCCTTGTACTTGCTGCCCTCCGCGGGCAGCTCCTCCGCGCGCTTCCCCTTGGTCTTGCCGTCGAAAATCGCCCCAACAGCCTCCTCTCCAGAGGCGAAGTTGGTAGCGATGTTGAATAGCGCGTTGACGTTGGTGGGATGGTTTCGCCCCAGCTCGCGCACCAGCTCCCGACAAGTCGTGCCTTCAAGGAAGGGGTGGATGATTTCGGAGTCACCCACGCTCGGGAGCTCGGTGCAGCGCTTGGAGAAGCGGCGGATGAAGTCTCTCAGCGGTTCGTCGGCCGCCTGCCGGCACCCGCCAGGTCCCAGGAGTTTCCGGGGCGCACGTACGTGCCCTGGAAGTTACCCACAAACATCCTGACTAGGTCGTCCCAGTCGTGGATCTGGTTCGCGGGTAGGTGTTCGAGCCATGTCCACGCCGAGTCCGCGAGATGAAGCGGAAGGTTGCGGATGATCATAGCATCGTCGGTGGCCCCGCCCAACTGGCAAGCCAGGCGGTAGTCATTGAGCCACGTCTCGGGTTTTGTCTCGCCCGAATACTTGGTAATGGTGGTCGGCTGACGAAAGCGCGGCGGGATGGCGGCCGAACGGATCTTCCGGCTGAACACAGGGGTTCCCGGGGGTTCCGGCGTCGGGCTTTTGTCCTCCTCGCTGTCGTAGCGACCCCCTCGTCGGGGGTGCCTACTGCGGGGAGGTGCCGCGTCCTGCCTCTTCTTGTTCAGGACGTTGCGCGCGTCACCGTCGTTAATGGCGCCTCGTGTGTCCACGAGTCGGTCCTTCGCGGACCTCCTCGTTTCGCGGTCGCCGGTCATGAGCACCTTCCCATCGTTCGTCGGTCGGTGAGGCATCCATGCGCCCCTAGGCGGGGTATGGATAGACTGTTCCTTATCTCGCTTGCTTCCTCCGGCTCTTGAACTGGCCTGGTGGCGCATACGGGAGGCGGAACTTTCTGCTTGTTGAACGGCCGCTTCTTCGACAAGGGCCTGCACCTGGCGCCGCATGTCACGCGCCTCTGGTGTCGATGGTTCGGGCATGGCCCGAATCAGAGTTACTGCGGCGACGAGCTTCTGGCTTGCCCGCGGCGGCATGGCAGGGCTGGCGTCGTTGCCATCATTCATGATGCGTGCTTGAGAGATGCGCCCGGCGGCTTGCGCACTTTCGCCGCGCTCGGGCTGCCGGGCTTCCAGAGCTGCGCGTAGCTCCTGTACCTGCTAGCGCTCCTGTCGGAGCCTGGCTTCCAGCTCTTGTACCTGCATGAGCTGTGCTTGTGCGAGTGCGGCTTCGCCCGATGGCTCGGCGGGCGCTGGTGGCGGTTCGTCGTGTCCGGCCCCATCGCGCGTTTCTTCATCCTCTCCCACGGACTCTACTTCGCCGTCGAGGACGAAGCATTCCCACGTGGGGTCGTATTCCCCTTCGCTGGAATTGTCGGAACAGGTGAGGCAGAAGTCCGCAGCGTCCTGGAAGGAGGTAAGACCTTCGCGGTCGCGTAGCGCGGAGTAGTCCAGGCCTGGGTGCTCCTGGCCGCACATACTTTCCCCGTCGTCCGACTCGGGCTGGGACCCGCCGTGCGAGGAAATGTTGAGGTCACGGATCGAACCCAGCTGGTGACCCGGCGAATCCTCTTGCGCGTTCAGGTTGGCGCTGATTGCCGCGGAGTAGCTTGCGGCCGCATTGCTCATTCCGTAAGGGAGCTGCACCGGCCCGGCCGCATTTTCCCAGCGTGCTCCCTCCGCGGGAGCCGCTGGTGGGGGTGCGCTCCCCTGTACTGCGGCAGCGGGCCGGAGCAACAGGTGTGCGTCCCAATCAGGGAGGACGATGCGTGGGGCAACGCGTCATTACACGCGAATCTGCAGCTCGTGCAGTCTTCGACGTCTCCTGAGCTGGGGCGGCGTTGGCGGCGCCGGGGTAATGGCCATCATGTCGGGCGTCCTGGAGGCGAGCCGCATGAGGAGGCCCTCACCGGTCGCTTCGAACTCCAGGCTCCCAAACGTGATCCGGTACCCGCGCGGAAGCGGGCCGGGGGACCCCGTGGCGGATCGTGGCGGCATGGCCTTGGCGTGGCTTGCCGTCAAGGGAACTGATCGGGAGAAGTGGGTTGATCACAGCACAACCCCCTACCTGGCGCGCCACTGTCGGTGCTGAGATTGGCCGCCCAACCTCAGCGCCACACAGAATGCGTTGTGTCCCGTCCCTTGACGGTTGATGCAAGAGCTAGCACGATGACACAAGAGTTTATCCTGGTTCCGGCCGCGGGGCCGTACGTCCAGCAGACTGTGCTCGTGGCACTATACTATCTTGCACCGAGGTGCCTACAGTGGGGGGGGGGCTACAAGCACGGCGGGAGAGGAGAGGAAGTCTCCAAGTCCCTGAAAATGGGTGTGAAAGTGATTGAGGAGAGTGCCAATATCGTGGAAGGCGGTGATCGTGTGCGTGTTCGTCTGTTTTCTCTCTCGCCCCCTTCCTCCTTTTATAGGCCAAGGAGAGGGGGGGGGCTACAAGTACAGTGTGTGCTACAGGGGCGCGCACTGGAGAGCATGGCGCCGGGCGTGCGGTCGTCATTGACCCTGGCAGGGGATTTATGGCGAGCTCCGGCTTCTGCGGGTGTCACGGCCGTCCCTGTGCTTGTCCTGGAGTGGTTTCGAGGGGCGGTGCCGCCGTAATCCGCGCCCAGCCGTCCGCCGCTGGTTGGTTCGAGGGCGTGGCAGGTGGGGAAGGACAGGAGTTGGCGGCACAGGGGTCGGCATGGTGGTTGCTGTTGACCACAGTGCGCGGCGTGCCCGGTTTACCGGGGAATGGCCGAGAGTTGGTGGATTTGACCCGGTGTTCGTCATCACCAGGCCGCGCCTGACCGGAGTCCGTGCTCGGTCGTTGCTCATATATTCGTTCGAGGGTTCTTCACGCCCATTCGAGGGCTGCACCGGGGGGGAGGACGGGAGCAGGTAGAATAGTGGTGCAGAATGACGCCTGCAAGTCTGCACAGGGCCTTGCGCAGCGCCGCATGCGTCCGCACAGTAGCGGTGAGGACGCATAGTGACCGGAGCAGGTAGAACAGCGAGCTCTGCGGTGTCAGCGGCGCGGCGTGGGGAAAGAACGCCCTTTGACTTCGGCGCCCGCCCGATGGGGCGGGCATTAAATGCCGTTGTCGGGCGGGGCGCCGGGGCGCGCCGCGTCGAGTAGAGGGGTGGCCTCGAGCGAGGCGGAGTTGGAGACGGGGGTCGCCACTTGGGTCCCCTCGACAGGCGAGCTCGGACGGCTGTTTTGGGCCGTGATAAGCTGTGACGGGCCGCGCTGCCTTGGTGGCCCTTTCGGGCTGCTGGTGATTCGACCCTCTGTGGTTAACGTTTTTTGAGGGTGGTTACCCCGATGGTTAGGGGACCCCCTGGGTCTGTCCCCGACAACACCATTGACCGCATTCAATTCTGGTGGACACTCTTGTTTTGTGCTAATTTGCTGGAAGACACCGTCTCGATTAGAATAATATTTTTTGGCTGAGGAGGAGAGAGAAAGGTGAGAAAATATCTTTTTTACCCTTGGTTCCATTTGTCAGTTCTTCTTCCCCCTCTCTTCTTTCTTCCTTTGCCGTGAGAATCGCCTTGCCCGAGGTCCATGCCGACTGCCAAGCTCCACACGCTCCCGGCCCCCCACGCGCCCGCCTCGCCACGCCGCCAGCCCCACGCACGCCCTCCTCGCGGCGTCGCCAGTCCCTCGTGCGCGTGCCACACTAGGCGTCGCCTCGCCGTGTTGCCCCACCCGGCCGCCTGCCAAGCCCGCCGGCCACGCCCCGTCCGCCCACGTGCGCGCCCGCCACGCGCTCCTGGCCCTTCGTGCGTGCCCGCCTCGCCGCGCCGCCGGCCCCGTGCTCGCCCGCGCGCGCCACGCCCCGTCCAGCCGTCCGTGGGCTCGCGCCGGTCGCCCGCCCCGCACGCGCTCGCGCCATGCCCGGCTGCGTGGAGGGCCGACCAGGCCGCCGCCGCTCCCGTCCGCTGGGAGGACCGAGGCCGGTCGCCACCGCTCCCGCCCGTGGGGAGGCTAGAGTCATGGCTGGGAGGTGGGAGATAGAAAAGAAAAGGAAGATGGGAGACAGAGGAGGAAGAAAGATCCGACAAGTGGGACCAAGGGTAAAATGGACATTTTCTAACCTTTCTCTCTCCCTCACAGCCAAAAAATATTATTCTAATCGAGGCGGTGTCTTTCAGCAAATTAGCACAGTGTCTCGGCAAATGCGCTCCATTTTGCATGTCCTGTAGCAAATTTTTCCTTTCAAATTTGTTCTTTACCACTTTATAATTGGCTACTCAGGAATATCTTGGCCGCATGTTATATGATATGAAATTGAGAGTCCATTCGACTATTGCATCGAGTGATTGAAAATAAAAATTCCATTTCCATGTTACTAGTGTAGATTGAAATTCCGTTTCTAATGTACACTGGCCTTTGCTAGATAGAAATTCCGTTTTGTAAGGGAAGGCTCGGTGACGGCACTCAGGGCTCTGGATGTGAGCTCAAGGTAGGTGCTACATCAATGAATGAATTCACTCCCACAGCAGTTATACATTCCTGTTCTGAACAGCTAGGACTATGCAAACTATGCTTGCAGAATACTGATGATGGGTGCGGATTTTGTACGAGACCGAAGACGAGATTTTGAGGCTACTTGTCAGAGGGCAAGGTCCCCATTGGCGTAGGGGAGAACACAAAGATTAGGTCAACACCATGCACTGTTACAACTGACGAAAATACAATTAGAGTATTCTGTTGCTTTGCAGCAACTGCATCATCGACATGAACGCTGGGGTTGGAAGGAACGTTACCATCACAAACAGTGAGGTGAGCAAATAAACTGAGGAGGCGTAAATATTTGGAAAGTCAGAGTTTTAAGTCTTGTACTCCTACCAACACAACACTATAACACTGCTTTTCACCAATGATGCTATATTGCTATTACAAATGTTCTACCTGGGCGTACAAGAGGCTGACTGGCCAGAGGAACGAAACTACATCAGATCCAGAAGTTGTGATGATCCTGAAGGAATCAACCATCAAGGACGGGACCATCATATAGAGACCACCCTGGGTACAAAGTTCAGTCATCGTCGTGAGAATTTGGGAGCTGCGATCTTGACTTCAGATGAGGAAGAAGAACAAATAAAGGGAGATCGATTACTGCGCTGTGTAGCAATGCAATAAGCTGCCCGGTCCCGGCAGAGGTGCAATGCAGCAAACTTTTGAGGATCTTGTAAATAAACTCGGACACAGAAAATGGCATTTGCCCGTCATCTCTCATGTCTGTTCCTGTTCATCCATTCCGTGGGTTCCATCTCTGAAAACGCATCAAGGCGAGAGAGGAGGGAGGAAAAGGAATCTTTGACGTATCGGGCCTTTTCCATCAAGGCGAACGGCCCACGAGGGTGGCGACCGCACACACGGCCCACCGCCGGGCACATACTGGCGCGAAACGACCCCGTATAGGTTACCGGTTTTGCCCTCCACCCGCGCACGATTTCTCCGATCTGCCCCCATTTCTTCCCCCACGAGACAAGCCTCCCTTCCCCCAAGCCAACTCCGACTCGCCGACCACCAAAACCCCCTTCACCACTCTCTCTCTCTCTCTCTCTCTCTCTCTCTCTCAGCGTAACGCCTCCTCCTCCTCCGCCGCCGCCACCGCCGCGCGATCGAGGATGTTCTACTCGCACCAGCTCCTGGCGCGGAAGGCGCCGCTCGGGCAGATATGGTGCGCCTCCTCTTCCCCGCCCTATTCGCGCGTCTCAATCGCCTCGTCGCGGCTCTAATTTCGCTTGTTTCCCTTAATTCCTGTGCGTCGCAACGCGTTTCTTACGGTTTTCGGACTAGCTGCGCTTAATCCGCTACTAATGCTGATTCCGTGGCTGGTGGATTAGGCCACTAATTGCGCCCGTTGTTGTCGTTGCAGGATGGCGGCGACGCTCCACTCGAAGATGAACCGCAAGCGGCTCGATAAGCTCAACATCATCCAAATCTGGTGAGCGGATTGGCCCGACCGATTCGAATTCCGTCCGGTTTTGCTGGTGTTCTGTCGTGGTGATGTTTGTTTGCGTGGTTGCTGTGTAGTGAGGAGATTTTGAACCCGTCCGTGCCCATGGCTCTGAGGCTCTCTGGGATCCTCATGGGTTAGTTCGATTTTGTTGGCGCCCCAGCAATTTTCCTCGCACTTTTCGGATGGGTTTTTATGATCTGTGCTCGAAATGCATGACCAGGTGGGGTAGTGATCGTGTACGAGAGGAAGGTGAAGCTTCTCTATGGTTAGTTACTTCCCCTCTATATGCTGGAGATTTAACTTCTTATGTTTTTGTTATTTCAAATTGATTGCGTGTTTCCGTTTCTCTTGCAGATGATGTGTCTCGGCTCCTGGTAAGAATTACTTGAAGTTTTGCCCAAATTATTTTCTGGGTCCTGCTTGGTCGATTTGATTATCCTTGTGAAATTCAGTTCGAGTTATTTTTGTACTAACTTCTCATGCAGGTTGAGATCAACGAGGCATGGCGGATCAAACCGGCCACGGACTCCACTGTCCTCCCCAAGGGTAAAGGCCAAGCCAAGTAAGTGAGCTCTTTCTCTCCATCCCTTGCTAGAAGCTTCTAGATGTTACATGCTTGGGTTGGGCCTTGTGCCTTTGGTTTGAGGAAGGTTTTGTATTTGTGCATGCTGGCGATGTTATTGAGGAGACTTGGTGTATGGTTCCCAGCTCTCCGAAAATGGAGCTTGCTGTGTGAATTTAATTAGGTTGTGATGTTTTCATCTGATTGTTTGGATTCACGATTCTTGTAATCTGGCTGGGATGTTCATGTAAGTTCTTAGGAGATAGATATGCAGTCTGTTTGCTTTGGTTGAATTGGTATGTGCTGCAGTATGTGTACTGCGGGAAATGGAAATGGAAATGGGATTTACGACTAGCTGTTGGTGATTGCCGTGGTAGCCTGCTGTCCCTTACTGGCCCTTGTGCTTGCTGAAGGCACTTGCATTTGCTGTTTGATGTATGGCTCCAAATGATCTTCTGTCACCTGGTCTAATCGCCCGATTGTCTGTCTGCCCAAATTTTATCCTGGCACTGCATATTTGGGGTTGAGACACACTGTCTGGCCTGGGTGTTCTAGCTGTAGGTATAAGCGCCTCTGGCAAGCATTACTGGCCCACTGCATTTATTCAAATTCATTGAAGATTTTTCCAGTCTCAGTTTTGCTTGTAAACTTGTTTCACTAACTTTTTTTTTCATGAGAATAGGATATGAAGGGATTTGCATTTAGCATACTTTTTAGCAGCTGATTAGTTTCTAGTTCCAATAAGTGAGCGTCTTTGTGTCATTCGGAGTCCTTTTGGCCTCTTCTTTAGCTTGTCCATTTGGCTAAACACTATTGTACTTGAGAAATAATGCTATCTTCAAAGGGGAACTGGAAAGAAACCTCTATTGCCATGATTAATTCTTTAGGCAGTACCATTGCCTAAAGCATTGTTGCTATAGTATATCCCTTGGATGTTTGTTCGAGAGTTAATGTAATATTAATATTTTCCTGATATAACACCATTCTGGTTAAAATGACATGAGTAAATTTGACCTCATTGATAATGAGTCTCTGATAGCCAAAATACCTCAGTTTATCCCCTTCTGTAGATATCATGGAATGGGTATGAACTGGTGATATAGGGAAGGTTGTTCTTTGCTAAGTGTGAGAAACAAATATGGCTTTCGTCAAAGAAAAAAAATAAAGTGATGTGGCATGCTTATCTCACAGTGGAACTTCGTGCAGGTATGAAGCAGTAACACTACCAGAGAAAATTATGAATATGGAGGTGGAACAACCCATGATTTTCTTAGAGGCCGATGCTGCCAGATTCCGTGGAATGGTAATCCTTGTTGTTATGAATAGCACTTGTATTCAATATGGGGGCTCTAGGCCCAAATATATGCAGGTAAAGGTATGAGCAAATATGCACAAAACCCCTTATACAATGGGGAAATGAAAGATATACATATACATCGAACACTTGTTACCTGTGTATTTCAGAAAAATGGTTATTTTTGTACAGTGCAATAATCACCAAATGCTGACTTCGACCTGATTGTAACCACTCTTCTGACTGAAATCTTATGATGTCTGTACAGCGGTTGGAGGATTTGGATGAACAGTATGTTAATGTCAATCTAGATGATGATGACTTCTCTCGTGCTGAGCAACCTCACCAAGGTTTGTCTTTCTGCTCTTATGGACTACTATTTATGTTTGCTTAAAGGAGAATATTTTCTAACTCTAGGATATTTTCTCAGCTGAGGCAGTGAATATCACCCTAGTTGATAATTTCGAGTCCGGGCTTGCAGAAACTGATGTGTTCAATCGTTTTGAGAGGTAAATCAAAGATAATACTTACTTTAGTTTACTACTCTTTTATAATTGTTGTTGTATACTTCTTTTTTCTATTTAGTGTCCGGACAAATGTAATTGTTTGAAAATTCCATGTATACAGATTTGACATAGCAGATGACGAGACAACAGTCAATATCAGTCCTGATGAACACCCACAGGTTCCAAGTAGACTCGCTCCCTCACCACCTAGGAAGGAACACCCTCCTCAGCAAGAAGAGCAATACCATGCTGCCCCATCCCCTTTTCAAGAAGAACCTCAACAAGGTTAAATCAAGCATATGATTTACTCTATGATGCTATAATGAAACAATCAAACAAGGCTGGTGTTTTCGAAAATTAGAAATTAATTATTTCCAAATGACAATTATTTTCATATTGACATGTTATTTCAATCGAGTGAAACTTGCATCCAATTTTTTTCATTTGATGGTTCTTCCTGACAGCTAATGGACATTTGGCTCTGTTAGCATAGTTTGGAGAATATTTTGTTTAATGAAATATCTAAAATAATATAGTCACGCTTTATCTCCCATTGCCTATGCGCATACTCAAATGGCTACCGCAGAAATCTGTTTCAGATTAAGTGACTATAGGTAGCTCACTCTTGGTTGCAACCACTGAGTCTGTTAACTGCTATATGGCGTATCTTTTTTTTTCTGGCAATGTCACAGCATATTCTGTTGTTGGCATACCAATAATCACTAAGCACAACTATATTCTTGATTTTCATTGTATTTGAACCTTTTATATTTGACAAAAAAAACATGCATAGTTTCTTCCTTCTGGATTTTTTTTTTTCAGATGACTAGTTAGTTACCTGAACCTGATATTAGAAGTTGACTGCTGAACATGATCATGTGTTGTTGTAATATCCCATGCTTTAAGTATCATGTTGCAATTACTGACAGTTCTCTCGCAGGTGGGGCACTAGGGGAGCAAGAGGAACAGAAGATGAAGGTAAATATGATCTGTCAAGCCTGATTACATCTAGGCTATAATATGTAAATGGAAAATGGGTTTGTTGTTTGGTGTTTTTGATTACCTGAGGTAGAACATTTCTTGACACAGCAACAGCAACCACCTAAAGCATCAAAGCGGAAAGCACGTAGGAAACTCCCCCATGTGATTATGGACAACAACCAGATAATGATCCCAGGAAACATATATCAGACATGGCTGAAGGACACATCAAACCTTGTCTCCAAAAGGCGTAAAGTTGACAGTGTAAGTCTGGTTTGATTAACCTGTTTTCCTGGGAACTCTGTACCAATGGTTTCTAATAAAGAAAAAAAAAGGAATTTATTTGGGTTATACTTGCAGAATTTTAATTTTATTCGATCAACCAAGATAAGTGATCTCATGGACATGCCCCCGGTTGCTCTAATATCTTACTCGGACAAGTCATTCTCAGAATTATATTATCCTAAGCAACTTAGGCAGCTCTGGAAGGAATGCACTGAAGTCAACTCTGCAAAAGCTTCATCTTCAGGTCACTTCATAAATTGTAATTTTGTGTCACCTTTTTTGACTATTGTAACATGCCAAATGCTAATTTAAAACCCTTTATTGTTTATTTCTTCCTTAAAGCAGGACAGCCATCCTCATCACAAGAACAACAGCCGAGAGACTCACCGCCTCATGAATTTCCACCTCAGGTATTCTAGAATCTTTTATTTTCTGAAAATAAATAACATCATTTCCCTAATGAGCCTATCATCATTATCATTAGCTGTTTTCATGATGAGTGGTTGAATTTGCAGCCTGAAGGAGAATATGAGATGGAAACAGGAGCGCACCCAATGGACTTCACAGATGGCATTGAAAAACTCAGAGGAAACTTGAGTGCAGAGAATGACAGAGCATATGTTACTCCTCATAGTGACCATAGTGTTACTCCTGGAAGTCCTGGTAAGTTGAGGAGTGAATAAGTTTAATTCACGCTCGTGCTTATATAGATAGTCAATGACATAAATCCTTTACCAGGGTTGAGTCGGAGATCTGCTTCAAGCTCTGGTGGCTCTGGACAGGGATTTATGCCATTGGATCCAGAAATACAACTGCCATCAGGAAACGGAAGGTGACTGTTGACTAATAGTAATAGCAACATGCCACCTATATTAGTATTCTGAACTATGACTATGTGACCTTTTGGTACTGAAAGAACTTGGCAATCTAAAGAATGTTTTCATCAACACAACGGAACACCTTTTTGGATATGCCTGTAAGTGTAGAAACTAAAGATTATAGAGTCTCCTTGATGAAGTCTCAGGCAAATAGAAAAGTGTCCAGCTCCCTAAGGTGCTTCCGTGTCTTGGTTAGTTTCTTATAGCAACCATGGCATGGTAATTAAACAGGTCCAAGAGGAGGCAACATCGATCTGGAAGCAGCTTGGGGAATCTTGATCCAGTTGATGAAGATTTTCCATTGGAGCAAGAAGTGAGGGACTTCAAGATGAGAAGGCTTTCAGATTTTGGCCCAACACCTGGTTGGTTACGCTTCTGTCCTTTATTCACTCTGTTATATATAAACATGTGAAGCTGTTTTCTTGAACATGTGAAAACTGTTTCAACCAACATAGATTTGACAGCTAACATTTGTTTCAGACCTCATGGAAGAAACTGAACCCACTCAAACCCCAAATGAGAAGCGCTCTGATCCTATCGACAAGGTCACAGAATCAATTCAATCGTAAGTATCCTGAACCAATTGCTTATAGTGCCTGGGTAACATAAGTATGTTGAAATGAAGTGCAGCAGATACACATTATCTGATGCTAGAGTTATATTCATGCAGGAACCTCAAACTACATTTCGATACCCCAGGTAACCCGCAATCTGAATCACTAAGTCTGCTAGCTTCCGGGATGACCAGAGCCAGGGCTGCTCGACTATTCTATCAGATGACCGGTATGTATTCCTCTATTTTGCTTATACCAGAAAACAAAGTGTGGTTGCTCGAGTAAATAAGAAACAGTGTTCTCACTGACATGGATTTTAAAAGGGTATGCTAGCATGATTTCCTTTTGATTACATTAAGGTTACTAGCAATTGGTTCAGTTGCTCCTTCACAGTTTTCTCAAAATGTTTCCAAATAATAATTCTGACAAGTTCACTTACCAGCTGTATGGTTAAGAAAGAAATAAGTTTCACACTATTCTAAACTGTGGGGTTCACTGCGTTTGCTTGGGATGTTCTACACGCGAGGAATGGCTAACCAGAAGTGTATCATAGCACTCAGTTTACCATATTGGTAGCTAGAATGGAACACATTTTTTACTGAGGAATGCATTATTCTGCAGTTTTGGCAACTTTTGATTACATCATGGTTACTCAGCCGAAACCATACGGAGACATCTCGATCTCCAGAGGAGCAAAGATGTGACTTGGTGCTGCAATGTTGGGAGCAGTTTTGCTACGGAGGTTCTTTCAGTGCACACCCGTGTTAATATTATACAGCGATTACATTTTGCACAGGAATATTATTGTTTTATGCTGAAGAAAGAGAAAGGAAGCAAGTTATAAGGCAATAGATTTGTGTTAAGTCACAGGAATTTTCTAAGCTATGGTGATTTTAGAAGTTTGAGATAGGAATTGAAGTCCCATGACATAGGATTGTACAGCTTCGAAGCAAGTTACATAGGAGTGAAAGTCCCATGACAAAATATATAGACAGGCTTTTACTGTGCTGCGCACGTAGGTTGTCTTATGGTTCAGATGACATTGTAGCTGATCTACCACTTTGCCTTTGCAAAATATGATTATTTATTTATTATATAGACTGCGGGTCACATATGTGGAAGTGGAATCTGAATGCTCGCAGAATCTGGGGCAGCCTTCCCGGGGAAGAGCGCTCGGCCTACCTAGGTCGGGCGGAATTCCCGGGGAAGGGGCGCGGATCCCCGCGGGGGTGTCGGTTCCCAAATAAGCCCTTATTGTTCTTTCTGGATATGTGATATCACCACCTTGACACTGTATATCTGGAAGCAGCCTTTCATTCTGATATGTGATATCACCACCTTGACACTGTATATCTGGAATCTTATATAGATGTATGCCTATATAATATATAATCATCAATCCTGAGGCCACATCACCTGAAAAAAGGTTTATCCCCTGTACTGCAATTATATCCCTATTATAATTTCGATCATCCTCTAAGGCTAACCATGCCCCGGCCCGTCTTGTGCGCTGGGTCCCTACGAAAAAGAGTCCTTGACATCGATGACGCTCCAAGGCAGCCGTGCCCGAGCAGGTGTCTTTTCAATTCCTGACCCGAGTGCACACGTGTGCATGTATGGTCAACTAGGTTCAACGTTATGTTTGCTCTGTCAAACCACGCACCCTGTTCTTTTTTGTCCGCGTTTAGACCTATTTATCCAACCCATGAAAAGGGGCTATCCGTTACGACCTCTCTTGCAGAGGAAGCAATGATGTTTGACATGGAACATGCTTACAACTCTTTCTAGACACAGTCAACTACCTGCCTCGTCATTATATATATGACCGCTTAAACCGTCTCCTCTCTTTTCCCCCTTTCTTTCTTTCTCTCTCAACCTCTTTCCTTTCTTGGCCTCTCTCGATCTCTCTCTCTCTCTCTCTTAACCTGTTTCCTTTCTTGGCGCATTCAAATCTAGTCTCCGACTTTCATGGAGGTTGCTGCTGCTGTCGGGCCGGAAGAGCAGCATGAGCTGGTCCGGCAGCTGCAGTTCCCTCCTGGCTACCACTTCGTGCCGACCGAGCAGGAGCTCGTCGAGGTCTACCTCCGCGGCAAGATCGAGGGGCAGCGCCCGCCTCTCGACGTTGTCAACGAGGTCTCCGTCCTCGACTGGCAGCCCGGCAGCCTCGTCGGTAAGCGCGCAAATCCTCCTGTCAGTAGCTAGCTAGACCATCGTCGGTACTTGCTTCTTTACTACCGACGATAATCCGATACGTATTCACCGAAATTGAAGCTGCTTGCTTGTTTCACTGATTAATAATCTGATGAAGTAATTAATTATATATTATCATCAGTCGTCTACTAGCTAATTGTCGCTGACTGTAACACATACGTACTTCGCGCATGCATGGCTACGCATTGCATCTGTTTGCTGTATGTGTGTGTTCCAATCGTGCGCAATATGCATGCATGTATGTAGATGCGTACAAGGCGTACGGTGAGCACAAGTGGTACTTCTTCACGATCAGGGAGCCGTCGTCGTCGAACAAGGAGGAGGAGCCCAACCGGATGGTGAGGGTGCCGGGCGTCAAGGCGACATGGAAGGCGACGGGGAGCGTGGTGGTCATCATGGCGAAAGGCAACAGCAAGCAGGGCGGGGAGGAGGGGGAGCACGCCGACGAGAAGGTGGTCGTGGGGACCAAGAGGGTGCTCATCTACCACTCCAGCGACGCCCAGGAGAACGGCAAGTGGAGCATGCACGAGTACATCTTGGAAGGCCACGGCAAGGTACGCGTCGCATGTGTCAAATGCTTTATATTTATATACGTGCACAGGTAGATCGTA
This sequence comes from Echinochloa phyllopogon, assembly GCA_033239725.1. Taxonomy (NCBI): domain Eukaryota; kingdom Viridiplantae; phylum Streptophyta; class Magnoliopsida; order Poales; family Poaceae; genus Echinochloa; species Echinochloa phyllopogon. Next base: position 14,034,394 of record BTCW01000003.1, on the reverse strand, counting down.
TGCGTGCTAAGAGATAGAACGTTTTTTTTTTGTTTTTGGACTGTCTTCCCTCCACAATACGCGCGTACGTGTATATAGATCATTGTGCTAGCTAGGACGACGACGGTGACACCGTGACAGAGACGAATAATCAAATCAATGCTGTACAGAATTGGCATCACCCTAGCATTAACCAGCGCTTTGGTTCTAAGATTTCTGAACTTCTCTAATAGATGCGCATTGGATCAAATTTTTAACCGGATTAATAAAATTATGATGGCACAGAAGTACTTTTTTATATGTGAATATATAGTGTCCATGTATATATCCCTCGTTGTAAGAGATATTTTGAAAATAGAAAACCCTTATTAGTGGATTTTGAGCATTGATTTCAATTTTCTTATACGAAACCGATATCTTAAAAAGCGATATGAATGCCCTATTGATGCAACTTTTATATACTAAACATTCATATATAATCTAACTAACTATTGGTTAAAATCTGTAAAGTTGGACTTTTGCAAAACAAAGTACGCCTTACATTAATGGGCACAAGGTGTATAATAACTTTTTACTTGAGTTTTGGATATCGTACCATCGAGAAGATATAGTTGAGACTTATTGAAAATAACTTTTTCTAAGAATTTTGTTGAGACTTATTGAAGATATAGTTGTTTGAAAGTATTGTCATGAAAATTTACTAATGTATTTTGCACATCACAAATCTTAATATTTTTTGTATATTTATGATCGAGTTTATAAAGTTTGAGTGCATCTGTCTATATATGTCTTCACTTTAGAATAGAGTGAGTATTTTTTTATTAAGACTAGTAAGAATGCACGTGTGACACGCACATTCAATTTAAAATAAGATTACGGCTGTGTTTAGTTCCCGAAAAGGGAATGTGAAGTTTGGTAAAAATATCACATCGAACACTGTAGCACACTGTAGCACTTTTCGTTTGTTTGTGATAATCATTGTCCTACCATGACTTAACTAGGCTCAAAAGATTCGTCTCGTTGTGTACATCAAAATCATGTACTTAGTTTTTTTATTTACCCACGTTTAGTGTTCCATGTATGAGGAGAGAGATTTGATGTGATTTGATTTGATAGGTGAATAGTGAAGTTTGGAGAGAGATTTTTTGGCTTTTCAAAGGAACTAAACAGGGCCTACATAACATGTCATTAAAGAAATTAGGAGGGTCAAGGTCAAAAAATCAAATGAGATTAAGAAGGTCATGACATGGGCAACTAGGGACATGGGCATACTAGTTTTTTGGCCAATGAAAAAAGTAGTCTCTAAACGTCGTAAATTCATCAACTCACTTACCCATGGAACCGATATGTGGGTCCTATATGAGGGACGGGTAGAAAATTTTTGAGTGAAAATTATTTTCAATTATACTAGATCCTTATAGTATATAGAGATAGATAGAAAGATACAATAAATATGTGGTTTCTTAAAAGGAAAATATTAGTAGATCTGCATCAAACAAAAGTAAGTGGTTTTAAGAAAAATGGGACTAACTATTTATATACGACAGATTACCACCCATATAAACCTGCCACTTTTCTGACCACTATAGCTGCCCTAAATTCATCATTCCATGTTAGAAAAAAAAACTGGGATAAAGTTGTAAGTATTTTTTAGAGCATTTTATTTTTCTCTACCCTAAAAAAATCATTTCACGGTGGAAACGTCTTTTTTACCAGAAAATTGTAAATCTGACACATTTTTGCCTAAACATATTTCCATCCTGATTTTTAACATTTTATTTCTATACTAGAATATTACAGATAAAAAAAATTATCCACAGATAAAGTCTTTTTAGAAAAAGCACTAGTTAGGGCATCTATTTCTAGTGACTTTGATAATTAATACTAGCGCTACTGTAACTTCGAACATGTCATATGTCTGACAGAATTTGAGCCACGCACGATTTCATCTCGTACCTTGCCTGGTTGGCCCAAAAAAAGGATTAAAATTACCTGGTTTAGCCTATGTTTGTATATTGATCGTTTTCCATGACATGATGTGCAGATAGGGCAGTATGCCCTGTGCTCGATTCAAAGGAAGCAGCACTCTGACACCGTGGCCAACGACGGCGAGGGCAGGAGGATCATCCGCCGCAAGAGAACTAAGGCCACTGACGTGGATCCCGGGATGACTAAGAAGAAGAGGCAGAGGGCGAGTAAGGCTGCCTCTGCTCAACCAGAGGGAGTGCAGCTGCAGCAACAAGAGATTGCACCCGCCGAGGCACCTCTGAAACCGAAATCCAGGACAAGGAAAGCTGCTACCAAGAGAAAGAACAGCAAGCCCTCAGCGCAAACGGAGGTACAGCAGCAGAAGCAGGCGCAGCACCTGGAAGTAGCACCCGTCAGCCCCGCCGTGCCGCCATTGGCGCCGCCCCATCAGCAAGCTCCTGCCCAAACGTCGCAGCAAGAACAGAACCCATTGGCGGCGCGCAGTGCGCCGGTCCTCACTGCCTTGCCACAGCAGGGATACCCATCACACCCAGATGGAATAATGCTCGGAGCTTCTTTCCCAATGCATGAAGAAGACACGCTGCTTGCGCTTGCGCGCAGCTTCCAGTGCGATGGAGACTACGACGAGGAGAGCCTCCAGCGGCTCAGCGACCTTCTACCGAGTTTCACTTGCAATGAGATTATTACAGACAGAGATGCTCAGTATCAGCTCGACCAGGAACAGCGTGATGGCGGCTTGTTTGGAGGTCAGAACCAGCATGTTTACCCAGGGACGCCGCACTTCTTCGGCAACATTACACTGAATGACAGCAGCTGGGTCAATGACCACGGCCAGATTTACCAGGAGATTGAAGGTTCCTTTGAAGCACCAGGCCAACAGAGAAACAACAGCTGGGTGATGCGTGGCCACGACCAGTTTTTTTGCCCGCATGAGACTGGAGGTTCCGTTGGAGCACCAGACCAACAGACAAACAACAGTTTGATGCATGGCGATGACCAGATTTACCAACCTACAAATAATGCTCTATGTTATGACCAGCCTTACGAATATCAGATGCACGTCTCGCCGCTTGAACAAGCAGGTTATTTTTCTTCTGACCAGTTCTCTGAGAGTGTTCAGGGTGACACTGTTGCTTCCGGAAGCGATGATGATATGGGTCTTTCTCATGTTGATTATTATCTTGTTGACTTTGGTGGTATGAGCGATTTACCTGACAATGATCCTCAGGGCTGTGATGGCACACTGGATAGGAGCGATCCAGAGGTCTTGCAGAGTAAAGATGAGCCCCAGTTGCCGTGTGGAGAACAACAGCATACTGCCAACGCCCAAGTGTGCGATGGGACACCCCTCGATTGCTATGTCCCTGTATTCCGGCCGCAGTCTGATGAGGCTGTTCGTGGGGGGTCTTTTACGGTCCTCGGAAGGTAGACAGAAGTGCTAAAGAAATTAATACCGTCCTTGCTTGGTATAATTTTGCGGTGCTTCTTTATATCTTCCAAGGACCGTAAAAACTGCCTTCTACGGGTGTGATGTGATGGTTGCTTGGTGGAGGCTTTGTTCTGGTTATTAATTAGTAGTTGGTATATTATCGAACTCTGCTAATAATTGTGGACATGGTGAAGGGTGTCCCTTTTTTTCAAGTATAGTGTCTGTGAATTATGTGGCACTACCTGATAGTTTTCCTTTTAGTATATTGTTTATTCAAGTTCAAAGTAGTAGTAGTAATTGTGGAAATGACGACATGTATTCCTATACTGTCTGTCTACATTTAGTGATTATGAACAGTATCTGGCCTTACCTACTGTGCTCCTTTAAGCTAAGCAATACAGAGTCAATGTGATTTACATGCTCATTGTGATTCTTCTCATCGATGTATCTTCATTGGAGTTCGTGATAGTGTGATACTATACAGGTATATATAGCTGTTGTTACATTCAGAACTAGCAAAGTGGCCCGCGCAAATTTGCGCGGGTAGCTAGTTTTTTATAATAATATTTATATTTCTTTAACTTAAATATAATTTTATTTCAATATCCGTTGTTTCATTGTCAACGGTTCGTTTAAGTGTGTTCAAACTAAGTATCATTTTTTATCATTATATATGTGGCACATGATATGAATTAATGATGTAAGCTTATATTTACTAATTGTACTTGACATTGATTCTTTGATCAGCTTATAATTTTTTTGTTTATTTAATTGAAAATTTAACTATTTATTTACTCTAATCAATAGATTTTAAGGTTAATATAGATTGTGAGATCTTCCAAAAACTAACCGTGTATTATTTTTTTATTTCAATTAATATGGTAATAATATTATATTATTAATACTAACTGCATTAATACCTGTCAAATCAGACTCTCCATTTGAGCGCGGGTAACCCGTTTGATGATCTTTCATTTGCGTTGACAAAGACACTGAGTGCTAAGCGCGAATATGGTGCTCAATCCTGGTAGCGATTTGCTTCATTCGGACAGGGAGAATCGTTCTCTCCTGCTATGCTCACAACCTTGTTGAACGCCCTAAACTCGAGCACATCTCATTAGGTACACCTGCAGATCGATATGTTCTCCTCCGCTCATTGTTGAACGTCCTCCTATATAGAGGAACGTGGTAGGGCACTTGGGGCTTCAGGTTGTCCGCACTTGTCGTACTTTTCCTCTATATCAATTTCTTCTTTACCTGTCATCATCTATATCTTATATTCTATACCAATTACCAACACGTGAGCCCACCAATTTCTTTTTCTCTTTTTCTTTCACCGACTCCACCACTCCCTCCACTCTCTCTCCCTCTATATCCCCTCTCTCTAGTGGCGACGGCAACGGTGAGGGGTGTCGGTCTTTCCGGCCGGCAGCCTTTAGCCCCGCCGGCCACATGCGGCGTTTCTTCTGTAGCCCGTTATCCTCTATATCTTATATTCTATACCAACTACCAACACATGAGCCCACCCATTTATTTTTCTCCTTTTCTTTCACCGACGCCACCACTGCCCCCACTCTCTCTCCCTCTATATCCCCCTATCTCTAGTGGCGACGGCGGCGGTGAGGGGTGCCGGTCTGTAACGCCCGCGTTTTAATCTCTGGGAAAATCACCAAATAACACACCCGGTAAAATCTTTCAAAACGTTTTCCCGCCCGAGCTCCCGCCGATCCCGTCCGCCATGTTTTCTCTCCCCTCTCTTTTCCTGTCCGCATCCCGATCGCTGCCATCTTTCCGTCCCGTCCCGCGTCGTCCGCCCTTGGGTCGACCGCCGGACCCTGTCAACCTTGGCCGACCGTCGTCGACCGCCCGCCGCGAATCCCGCCGCTTCTCTCCCCTTTTCCTCTCTCTCTTTTTCTCTTTCTTCTTTTCTCTCTCTTTTCTTTTTCCTTTCTCTCCTTTTCCCTTTCCCCCTCCTCTGCTTCCCCTGCTCCTCCTCCCTGACACCGCCGCGGCCGCCCTGCTCTGCCCCACTCCGCCCGGCCGGCCCCACCACCCCTCCGCTCTGCTCGCCACCGGCCCCACTTCCCCGACCGAATACGTCGCCCGCAGTCGCGCCATCGCCGCCGTGCACGCTGTCGACTGTCCCCCGCTCCACTCACCGCCGGTCACGCACGCCACCGCTCCGCTTTGCGCGCCGCCCCACAGCCCACCCGAGCTCTGCGACCGCCGCGCTGCCGCAGCCGTGCTGCTCGCCACGCCACCACCACTCTACTCCGCGCTGTTGTCGCCACAACCGGCCCCACGAACACCAACACAGCGACAGCCGACCGCCATACGCGCCGACCACGCCACCGCCCGTCCTCGCCGCGGCCCCATCCACACCGCGCGCACGCCACGTCCCGACGCTCGCGCGCGACAAACACAGCAGCACCACCGTACACCCCGAAGTACACCACGACGACAAGTCGTCCCATCGCCGGCCGTGATTCTCGCCGGACGCCATTAACGCCGCCCGACCTACCCCTCTCGTCGGCCCACCCCCTCATCACCTCTCCGCGCCTATAAATGGGGTCCGGAGCACCCTCTCCCTCACCACCAGCTCACCCACCCTCCAATTGAACCCCTCCGCCACCATAGCGCCGCCGCCCCACTGCCACTGTCGCCGCCGCCGCCTGCTCCCGTGGGCCGGCCACCTCACTGCACCTCTGCCTTGGGTAAGAGCACCAGTAGACTCGCCATACCGCCCTCTCCCTTTCCCCCTGTCCAATTTCTGCGACCGCCGCCCCAATCGCCGGCCGGCCGACCGCCGCCGCCGCCGCTCTCTTCCCCTCCCTCTGGCTCTGTTTCGCGAAAGAGAAGAAGTCACTTTTGCGCATAACCCCCTGATGTTTATCCTATTCAACCCGCCGTCCAGATGAACAGGACCCCCTCTCTCTTACCCGTTTTCACTTAAACCCCTGAACTTTAAACAAATTAACCCGCAGTCCATCCAACACTATTCCCTCTCCCTCTGTTTATTTCGCCAGAGGCCCCTGAACTTTCTGGTATTTACAAATAGGTCCTTGTTCTTTATAAACAGCCCCTAAACTCCACTAAACCCGTCATTTCATGCGCCAAATTAATCCCGTTTGACCCCAAACTCCACCACAATATTCACCAATATATTTTCGCCAAACCCAACCAGTCCATACTCAAAATAATCGTATCATCACCATCCGCTCTCATTTTCCGTTCTTTCTTTTGGAGCTCAATAAAAGCTTTTTCTTTTATTTATTGGGTGTTTGTTTGTGTGTACCGTAGACTCCGCTGTGAACGAGGAAGGACTCGAGGAGGAGCAGTGCTACGAGCAGGAGCTTAGAGACCAAGACCCCGGGCAGGAATCCCCCGAGGGTTGGGAGAACGGCAAGTGCAAACCCACCCTTTGATGCATACTGTTGTCCCAGTTTTTATAAACACAACCCATGGCCTGATTTATAAAACTTGCATGATTTTACTGCTAAACCCGGTTGGATAGCCATCCCTTGTTTGCTATGACTACTCCCTTGACAACCCAGATTAATGTTTAAATATGACAATGCTCTGTTTGAATATTGGTCACTGCTAGAAATGCTTAGGAACATTTTACCATTATACCCCCCACAACAAATACTTGGTGTTTACAAAAGCAACCGTGTGCGTACTTTAAAATAAAAGAGATGATTTGTGTAAATAAAATGAGTACCCGTGTGGGATGAGACAGACGGTATTTCCGCGTGAAATACCGAGGTGAGCTCGAACCGGTATGGTTGAGCATGGTGGGAGTTGTCTATCCTAACACAAGTTTTGGGATGATGTTGATGTGTCATCTAGCCTAACCCATTTTTCTGTACCACCACTCGACCGTTGTATGTGGCAACGGCCTAGCATAAATCCCACTAGTTGAGCTGCTGGTTATGTGGTGTGCTGGTGAGCAACAGAGGGCCATGGAGCCGGGGATACAGTCTATGTGAGGTATGCCCCTGGTTGGAACCTCGTTGGTAGGTTGCTAACCCCTGGTCGCGTCTGTGGTAACTTGTCAGTTTAGCTATGGTGGGTAATGGCTTTGATAGGAGCTGCACTGGCACTAAGGTGTTCTTGTTGTGGTAGCCTACTTGTGGTTGTGTACACCTCTGCAGAGTTAAAACCTATCCAGATAGCCGTGTCCACGGTATTGGGCGAGTTACGGCTTGGTCACTTCACTAGTCCCCTGTTTTGGTGTAAGAAAATGTTGGTATTTGATTGAGCTGAGAAATGTTTTGACATGGGCTACGACAGATGGGAAATCTGGTAGCAACAAAATCTTGTTCGAAAAAGTATTTACATTTACTGTCCCCTTTAAAAGAAATACTTGTGAAAACCTATTGCGAAAACCAACCCTTGCATGTGTAATAAAATTTGCTTTGCTGCTAAATGAACCGTGAGCCTTCCTTGTTACAATACTTGCATACTTCTGTTATACCCCTCCGTGGTTGTGGTTGCGCTTGCTGAGTACGTATGTACTCACCCTTGCTTAATCTGTTGCAGAGGCAGACCCGGACTTTGTGCCTGAGGATATCGTCTAGTGGGGTTCGTTCTGCACCCAACCTTTGCCTGTGTGTTAGGGCCACCCACTGGAAGCCGCATGCGTTGCCACTCTGATGAAGACCTCTATGTTATCAACCTTTTTATCTGGAGCTTAGTATTAGTTCTGTTTGTTGTGGCCCTGCAATGCCACCGTCTCCCGTAATGTCGTTTTTGTACTGAACTATCTGTTGTAATAATGTGAACCAGCATCCTGGGACTGGTATTTGTATCACATTAAGTTCTCTCTTTCGAGGGGACGCTTCAGGTGGTATCAGAGCCGATAGGTTGGCCGTAGGACGTACCCCTAGGATCTTGACCCTACCTAGTCTTCTCTCACCAGTTTGTTCTTGCCTAATCCTTTCCCCCACACAAGTACTCACCGACGGCTTTTTGACTTGTTCCAGATGGCCCAGTCGGCTGACGAGGGTTGGGGCGAAGGAGTCTGCCCCGCAGAACCTGGCCTCCCCAAGTTGCTGCTGCTCAGCCTGGAGCACGTTGGAGTCACAGAGATCCCCGAGTACTTTTACCGGGAATGCACCACCAATGGTACCCGTCGGTGCCGGATGCTCATCTTTGTGGGGAGAAGCTCGCTGTACAAGGAAGTGGCACCTTGGTTTGTCCACGCCACCGGCTACGACCGCCCCAATGCCTACCGCAAAGCCGCAAGAAGAGCCTTGGTGTGCCTCCGCGAACTCTACAGGCAGTATCTCGTGGGAACAGCACTAGGTTTTGCCCCACCCCTGGAAAGTGGAGGACGCGAATGGATTACCCAGATCAGGAGCCTTGGAAGAGATGAAGATATGGAGGACACTGTGTCCCACTTGTCCATTTACCTCACTGGCTTAGACAGGCTGTACCGGGAGACATCGGGACAACTGAGGCACCAGATCCGCAGAGCCGAGAAGGCAGAGAAGGAGTTAGAAGAGGTAAAGAGAGAGCTAGGAGAAACGAAGGAAGAACTGGAGGTACAGAAGGCGACGGCCACACAGGCTGTCAGTTCCCTAGCCACTCACCAGGCTAGATGCCAGGCCTACTATGAGTATATGGATAACCTGGAAGCGTACAGGAGAGAAAGAGGATTGTTGGAAGATGAACCAGAAATGACTCATGTGCACGCAGGCACTCAGACCGAAGACGAAGTGCCAGAGTGTCAGCTCCCTCTGAAGAAACGCCGAGTTTGCCTGGAGTAGAGTCCAAGTTTAGATTGGCACTTAGTCTAGCCTCTCTTAGAGTAGAGTCTGTTGTTTCCGGTAGCACTACCAGCTTAGCCTCGATGTATCCATGATCTTTGTACCCCACCATGTTATGCAATAAAGGTCATCTTTTATCCTGCACCTGTTCAGTTTTGTTTTCCCCTGATTTCAGATGGCGGAACAAGGATGGACCCAGGGAGTTTGCCCAGTCACACCGGGCTTCGCTAGCCTGTTGATCCCCACGCTGGAACGCCTCGGTGTACCTGAACGCCCGAGGTACTACAGCAGGGAGTATGAGCACCATGGGACCCAACGCTGCAGAGTGGTCATTGTTGTCGCCAAGAGTGACCTCCACCCTGTCGAGGCATGGCGTACGACCGCCACGGGATTCAGGCACCAGGACACCTACCCCTTGGCACTCAGGAAAGCCCTCCGCTTTATGTGCGGAATCTTTGAAAGGCACCTGGTCCCCACTCCAATGAGGTACTTTCCGCCGGTCGTCAGAAGTGCAGTCTGGCGAGCCCGCATAAGGAACTTGGAGCAGCGCCGTCAGGAGGAACCCCTTTTGTACCAAGTGGTCACCTACCTCAATTCCTTGGACCAACTCTTTGACGAGCAAGCTGAACGCCTGAGAGAACAGACCGCCCGGGCTGAACAAGCAGAATTTTCGGTCCGCATGCACCAAGTCCAGGTGGCACAAGCTGAAGCAAGAGCTGCTGCTGCCATCAGCAATGAGGCAGTCACCCAAGAAAGCCTTCGGCAGGCTCGGGACCTGCGTATCCAGGACTGGACCAGAAGCGGAACGCCTGTTCCGGCAATTGGAGAACCCTATGTCCTACTTGGGACACCGATCATGACATGGGGAGAAATTGTGGGAAACCCACTGGCATTGTCGGGAACTCCGGCGGAATCACCGCCCGCTGAAGATGGACCGTCTGAGTCGCCTCGGGAGAATGGGACCTTGACCGAGGCTGAGCAGGCACGACTTGCACCGCCAGAGGAAAGCTCGCCTCGCGAGTAGGCCCAGAGTCAAGCACTCAGATGGGAATGAAGCCAGCTTGGTCCGAAGAACCCTTGTATCCCTAGCAGTAGTTTCTTTACCTTGTCCTATACCCGCCCTGAAGTGTGCGCCTTGTTGTACCCCCCCCCCCCCAAGTGTTGCAACCCTCAGCTGTTGGAATGGAACCTAGTGTGTTTGTTTGTTAGCTCGTGTGCTGTTTCTGCCTTGTCTTAAAATGCGAACTAATCAACTTAAACATCATTTAACCCAATCTCACGAAGGCCTTGCTCAACCTGCAGATGGTGAACACTCGTGCTAGCGCCTCTCAGAGACGCGCCCCTCCCGCTGGAGGAGAACAACCAGAAGGGAGGAGAGAGAATCCTGACAACCAGGAAGTGGATCAGCAGGATCCTATGGGAGAGAACCAGCCCGAAGGACAAGCGCCTGTAAGAGGCAGACTAGAAGCAAGCCATCCCGGAAGTCAGAATGAGGGATCTTTTGTTATGCCCCCACTCCCACCAGATTTCAACTTGGCACAAGCTTTGTACCACCACACCCTATTCATGCAAAATGTGTGGAATGCCAGCCGCCGTCAGGAGACAGCCCGCAGACCCAATGCGGGTGATAAGTTGACCAACTTTCTGAGAACCAGGCCGCCCACCTTTGGAGGGTCCAGCAACCCCTTGGAAGCAGATGACTGGCTGAGAACTATCAAGAGGAAACTGGAACCGTTTGGGTGCGGAGATCGTGACAAAGTCCTCCTGACTACCCATCAACTCACTGGAACTGCTTCAGCTTGGTGGGATGCTTACTGTGCAGCCTCCCCGAACGAGTCTGCAATCACCTGGAAGGAGTTTGAAGAAGAGTTCCGTCGCTACCACATCCCTGACGCCACCATGAGGCGCAAGGCAGATGAGTTCCGTGCACTGAAGCAAGGAAACAAGACTGTGGAAGAGTACACCCACGAGTTCACTGAATTAGCCCGTTATGCACCAGATGAAGTAAAGACAGATGCAAAGAGGCAGGATGCCTTCATCAGAGGTCTACACCCAGATCTTCGAGCCCTGATAGTCACTCACAGCTTCCCTGACTTCAATACACTGATGAACAAGGCCATTGTCACAGAAAGGGCCAGAATGGAGGCAAGGCAAGAGAACAAGCGCAAGTTCTTGGAGAGCAGGAACCGTCAGATGGACCGCTCGCAGAAACCCAGGAGCTCCGGTTATACTGCACCTAGACCCCAGGCTCCCGTGCAGTATAGGACCCAGTTTCGGGCCACAAGCTCCCAGGCTCCCAATAACCAATTCAAGAGCCAGACCGCCTCAAAGCCATCGCAGAGCAAAGTCAGTCAGGCCACAGCCAACAACAGCAATGCAAGGGCCTGTTTCAACTGCCGTGAGACCGGGCACTACATCGCCGATTGCCCGTACCCTAGGAGCAAGACTACGATATCAGTCTACTCCAACTCGGTGAATGGACCCAAGCCACCAGTGTCTGGAGCCAACCGTGTACCCGTCCGTAGCACCAACACCGGCAGCAACAACAACAACAACACCCAGCAGTCGTATGGACGAGCCCGCGTCAACCACATCGACGCGCAAGAAGCTCAAGGAGCACAAGGAGTAGTACTCGGTGAGTACCTAGTCAGTTCAGCTTTGGCAACAATATTATTTGATTCTGGGGCATCGCATTCTTTCATATCATCAAGTTTTGTGGAAAGACACAAGATACCCACAGTACTACTAAAGACACCCCTACTAACCCGAACACCTGGAGGTGATATTAAATGCCAATTAGGTTGTTCGCGGGTACGGATCCTTTTAAGTGGGGTAGAGTTTCTAGCAGACCTAGTGGTACTAGAATCCAAAGGAATAGATGTGATCCTTGGAATGGATTGGTTGGGCAAACACAATGGTCTCATAGGTTGTGCCGACAAGGTAGTGCACCTAACCAACCCAGATGGAATACAAGTAGCCTGTCACACCAAAGGAAGTGGACCAGATCCTATGATCTTTAGTATGGAAGCAACGACCATAGAAGAAGTCCCGGTAATCAGAGAATACCCTGATGTTTTCCCTGAAGTATTACCTGGTATGCCACCGGATAGGGACATAGAGTTTGCTATTGAACTAGTCCCTGGAACCTCTCCTATAGCCAAAAGACCCTATAGGATGGCAGCCTCAGAGTTAGCAGAGTTAAAGAAACAACTGGAAGAATTACAGCAGATGGGATTTATCAGACCCAGCACATCCCCTTGGGGAGCCCCAGTGCTCTTTGTGAGAAAAAAGGACGGGAGTATGAGATTGTGCATCGACTATCGTGCACTCAATGATGTCACTATCAAGAATAAATACCCACTCCCTAGAATTGATGATCTCTTTGACCAGTTGAAGGGAGCCAAATACTTCTCCAAGATTGACTTAAGGACTGGGTATCACCAACTGAAAATTAAGGGGAGCGACACCTCAAAGACCGCATTTGTCACCCGATACGGGCAGTATGAGTTCACAGTGATGCCATTTGGACTCACCAATGCACCGGCTTACTTCATGAACCTTATGAACAAAGTATTTATGGATGAGTTAGACAAGTTTGTCGTAGTCTTCATTGACGACATACTAATCTACTCCAAGAATGCCGAAGAGCATGAACAGCACCTGCGGGTAGTGTTGGAAAAATTGAGAGCACACCAGCTCTATGCCAAATTCAGCAAGTGTGAGTTTTGGCTGGAAAAAGTAGCCTTCCTTGGTCACATTTTGACCGCAGAAGGAGTAGCAGTAGACCCTGAGAAGGTAGAGGCAGTCTCAAATTGGCAACAACCAACCAATGTGGGCGAGATCGGAAGTTTTCTCGGTTTAGCTGGGTATTACCGGAGGTTTATTGAGGGATTTTCCAAAATAGCTAAACCCATGACAGAGGAGTTACTCAAGAAAGAGAAGAAATTTAATTGGACTGAGTCGTGCGAAAAGAGTTTCCAAGAGCTGAAGAAAAAGCTGACCGCTGCCCCAGTTTTAACCCTACCGGATATTCACAGGGATTTCGTCGTTTACTGTGACGCGTCCCGCCAAGGATTAGGATGTGTCCTCATGCAAGATGGGAAGGTTGTAGCATATGCCTCCCGACAACTTAGACCTCATGAGCAGAATTACCCAACGCATGATTTGGAATTTGCAGCGGTAGTGCACGCACTCAAGATCTGGAGACACTACCTAATTGGGAACAAGTGTGAAATATACACGGATCATAAGAGCTTAAAGTATATTTTCACACAACCGGACCTGAACCTCAGACAGAGAAGGTGGTTAGAATTGGTTAAGGATTATAATGTGGAAATTCATTACCACCCTGGCAAGGCTAATGTAGTGGCAGATGCCCTGAGCCGAAAATCCTACAGACCCAAGAGTGCCCACCTGCAAGAAGAAATGGCACGGTTAAATGTGCACATTGTTCCCCAGAATGCTAGCCATCAACTGACGATCCAGTCCACTCTAGAAGACCGGATCAGAGAAGCCCAAGGAACAGACAAGGATTTAGTGCAGATCTGCAAGCATACCGGAGAAAATAAGGCACCGGACTTTAGGGTCGACAGTAAAGGAACACTGTGGTATAAAGATAGGTTGTGTGTGCCTAAGGAAGGAGACTTTAGACAGATAATCATGGACGAGGCTCACAACTCGCCATATTCCATTCACCCGGGATCCACCAAAATGTATTTGGACTTAAAGCAGAACTATTGGTGGAAAGGAATGAAAGCTGACATAGCCCAGTTTGTCGCTCAGTGTGATACCTGCCAAAGGATTAAAGCAGAACACCAGAAGCCGGCAGGATTATTGCAACCCCTGCCTATTCCCGTTTGGAAATGGGATGAGATAGGAATGGACTTTGTGGTAGGACTACCCAGAACACAGAAGGGACATGACTATATGGGTAATAGTGGACCGACTCACTAAAGTCGCGCACTTTCTACCTGTACGGACGAACTATGGTGGAGAGAAATTAGCCAAACTGTATGTGGAAAACATAGTGAAGTTGCATGGAGTGCCCAGTAGAATTGTTTCAGACCGAGGGACCCAGTTCACCTCGAGATTTTGGAAAAGTTTGCATAAAGCTATGGGCACCAAGTTGGATTTTAGCTCCGCATATCACCCTCAGACCGATGGCCAGACAGAAAGAGTAAATCAGATTATGGAAGATATGCTGAGAGCATGTGTCCTTACCTATGGTAAAGATTGGGAACAGAGTTTGCCCTATGCAGAGTTCTCTTACAACAATGGTTATCAGGCAAGTTTAGGTATGTCCCCGTTTGAAGCCCTCTACGGGAGAAAATGCAGGACTCCTTTAATGTGGTCAGAAGTAGGAGAGCGTACACTAGTGGGACCCGCGCTCATAAAAGAAGCCGAAGAAAAAGTAGCGGAAATCAGAGAGAAGTTGAAAGCCGCTCAATCCAGACAGAAAAGCTACGCAGACAAGAAGAGACGAGAACTGGAGTTTAATCCAGGAGATTTTGTTTATCTCAAAGTTTCACCCATCCGGGGGACCCGTAGATTTCAAGTCCATGGAAAGTTAGCCCCTCGGTATATCGGACCATACCCGGTGCGAAAGAAAGTTGGAAAAGTGGCCTACCGATTGGAGTTACCCGAAGCAATGTCAGACATACACCCAGTATTCCATGTCTCACAATTGAGAAAATGCCTGAGAGTACCTGAGGACGAACACATACCGGAGGAAGAGATAGACCTGCAGACAGATCTGCGATATCAGGAGATACCAGTCAGAATTTTGGACACCGTCACCAAGAGAACCAGAAACTCCGAAGTGCGAATATGCAGAGTACAGTGGAGTAGGCACAGTGTAAAGGAAGCTACGTGGGAAAGAGAAGATGCCTTGAAGAAAGAGTTCCCCCACCTTTTTAGGAGCCAGCCGAATCTCGAGGACGAGATTTCTTTAAGTGGGGTAGGTTTGTAACGCCCGCGTTTTAATCTCTGGGAAAATCACCAAATAACACACCCGGTAAAATCTTTCAAAACGTTTTCCCGCCCGAGCTCCCGCCGATCCCGTCCGCCATGTTTTCTCTCCCCTCTCTTTTCCTGAACGCATCCCGATCGCTGCCATCTTTCCGTCCCGTCCCGCGTCGTCCGCCCTTGGGTCGACCGCCAGACCCTGTCAACCTTGGCCGACCGTCGTCGACCGCCCGCCGCGAATCCCGCCGCTTCTCTCCCCTTTTCCTCTCTCTCTTTTTCTCTTTCTTCTTTTCTCTCTCTTTTCTTTTTCCTTTCTCTCCTTTTCCCTTTCCCCCTCCTCTGCTTCCCCTGCTCCTCCTCCCTGACACCGCCGCGGCCGCCCTGCTCTGCCCCACTCCGCCCGGCCGGCCCCACCACCCCTCCGCTCTGCTCGCCACCGGCCCCACTTCCCCGACCGGCTACGTCGCCCGCAGTCGCGCCATCGCCGCCGTGCACGCCGTCGACTGTCCCCCGCTCCACTCACCGCCGGTCACGCACGCCACCGCTCCGCTTTGCGCGCCGCCCCACAGCCCACCCGAGCTCCGCGACCGCCGCGCTGCCGCAGCCGTGCTGCTCGCCACGCCACCACCACTCTACTCCGCGCTGTTGTCGCCACAACCGGCCCCACGAACACCAACACAGCGACAGCCGACCGCCATACGCGCCGACCACGCCACCGCCCGTCCTCGCCGCGGCCCCATCCACACCGCGCGCACGCCACGTCCCGACGCTCGCGCGCGACAAACACAGCAGCACCACCGTACACCCCGAAGTACACCACGACGACAAGTCGTCCCATCGCCGGCCGTGATTCTCGCCGGACGCCATTAACGCCGCCCGACCTACCCCTCTCGTCGGCCCACCCCCTCATCACCTCTCCGCGCCTATAAATGGGGTCCGGAGCACCCTCTCCCTCACCACCAGCTCACCCACCCTCCAATTGAACCCCTCCGCCACCATAGCGCCGCCGCCCCACTGCCACTGTCGCCGCCGCCGCCTGCTCCCGTGGGCCGGCCACCTCACTGCACCTCTGCCTTGGGTAAGAGCACCAGTAGACTCGCCATACCGCCCTCTCCCTTTCCCCCTGTCCAATTTCTGCGACCGCCGCCCCAATCGCCGGCCGGCCGACCGCCGCCGCCGCCGCTCTCTTCCCCTCCCTCTGGCTCTGTTTCGCGAAAGAGAAGAAGTCACTTTTGCGCATAACCCCCTGATGTTTATCCTATTCAACCCGCCGTCCAAATGAACAGGACCCCCTCTCTCTTACCCGTTTTCACTTAAACCCCTGAACTTTAAACAAATTAACCCGCAGTCCATCCAACACTATTCCCTCTCCCTCTGTTTATTTCGCCAGAGGCCCCTGAACTTTCTGGTATTTACAAATAGGTCCTTGTTCTTTATAAACAGCCCCTAAACTCCACTAAACCCGTCATTTCATGCGCCAAATTAATCCCGTTTGACCCCAAACTCCACCACAATATTCACCAATATATTTTCGCCAAACCCAACCAGTCCATACTCAAAATAATCGTATCATCACCATCCGCTCTCATTTTCCGTTCTTTCTTTTGGAGCTCAATAAAAGCTTTTTCTTTTATTTATTGGGTGTTTGTTTGTGTGTACCGTAGACTCCGCTGTGAACGAGGAAGGACTCGAGGAGGAGCAGTGCTACGAGCAGGAGCTTAGAGACCAAGACCCCGGGCAGGAATCCCCCGAGGGTTGGGAGAACGGCAAGTGCAAACCCACCCTTTGATGCATACTGTTGTCCCAGTTTTTATAAACACAACCCATGGCCTGATTTATAAAACTTGCATGATTTTACTGCTAAATCCGGTTGGATAGCCATCCCTTGTTTGCTATGACTACTCCCTTGACAACCCAGATTAATGTTTAAATATGACAATGCTCTGTTTGAATATTGGTCACTGCTAGAAATGCTTAGGAACATTTTACCATTATACCCCCCACAACAAATACTTGGTGTTTACAAAAGCAACCGTGTGCGTACTTTAAAATAAAAGAGATGATTTGTGTAAATAAAATGAGTACCCGTGTGGGATGAGACAGACGGTATTTCCGCGTGAAATACCGAGGTGAGCTCGAACCGGTATGGTTGAGCATGGTGGGAGTTGTCTATCCTAACACAAGTTTTGGGATGATGTTGATGTGTCATCTAGCCTAACCCATTTTTCTGTACCACCACTCGACCGTTGTATGTGGCAACGGCCTAGCATAAATCCCACTAGTTGAGCTGCTGGTTATGTGGTGTGCTGGTGAGCAACAGAGGGCCATGGAGCCGGGGATACAGTCTATGTGAGGTATGCCCCTGGTTGGAACCTCGTTGGTAGGTTGCTAACCCCTGGTCGCGTCTGTGGTAACTTGTCAGTTTAGCTATGGTGGGTAATGGCTTTGATAGGAGCTGCACTGGCACTAAGGTGTTCTTGTTGTGGTAGCCTACTTGTGGTTGTGTACACCTCTGCAGAGTTAAAACCTATCCAGATAGCCGTGTCCACGGTATTGGGCGAGTTACGGCTTGGTCACTTCACTAGTCCCCTGTTTTGGTGTAAGAAAATGTTGGTATTTGATTGAGCTGAGAAATGTTTTGACATGGGCTACGACAGATGGGAAATCTGGTAGCAACAAAATCTTGTTCGAAAAAGTATTTACATTTACTGTCCCCTTTAAAAGAAATACTTGTGAAAACCTATTGCGAAAACCAACCCTTGCATGTGTAATAAAATTTGCTTTGCTGCTAAATGAACCGTGAGCCTTCCTTGTTACAATACTTGCATACTTCTGTTATACCCCTCCGTGGTTGTGGTTGCGCTTGCTGAGTACGTATGTACTCACCCTTGCTTAATCTGTTGCAGAGGCAGACCCGGACTTTGTGCCTGAGGATATCGTCTAGTGGGGTTCGTTCTGCACCCAACCTTTGCCTGTGTGTTAGGGCCACCCACTGGAAGCCGCATGCGTTGCCACTCTGATGAAGACCTCTATGTTATCAACCTTTTTATCTGGAGCTTAGTATTAGTTCTGTTTGTTGTGGCCCTGCAATGCCACCGTCTCCCGTAATGTCGTTTTTGTACTGAACTATCTGTTGTAATAATGTGAACCAGCATCCTGGGACTGGTATTTGTATCACATTAAGTTCTCTCTTTCGAGGGGACGCTTCACGGTCTTTCTGGCCGGCAGCCGGCAGCCCGGAGCGGCCAGACCCCAAACTCTGAAGGCGTGCGGGCGCCTCCCGCGGCGGCCGCGGATGGTTCCCACGGCGGTGACGGTCGCGCAGCGACGGTGAGGACTCCCATAGTGGCCACGGACGGTCGCTCGGCGGTGGTGGAGGGCTCCCGCAGCGGCCGCGGAAGTCCGCACGACGACGGTGGAGGCCTCCAACAGCAGCCATGGACGGCTGCGCGGCGGCGGCGAGGGGTGCCGGTCTTTCCGCCCGGCAGCCTTCAGCCCAGCCGGCCTCCGGCAGCGTGTGGAGCGGCCGGACCCCGAACTACCAAGGCGCGTGGGCGGCTCCCGCGGCGGTCGCGGATGGTTCCCTCGGCGGTGACGGTCACGCGGCGACGGTGAGGACTGCCATGGTGGCCACGGACGGTCGCTCGACGGCGGTGGAGGGCTCCCGCGGTGGCCGCGGAAGGACGTACGACAACGATGGAGGCCTCATACGGCAGCCATGGACAATTGCGCGGCGGCGGTGAGGGGTGCCGGTCTTTCCGGACGGCAGCATTCAGCCCGACCGCCCTCCGACAGTGTGCGGAGCGGCCGGACCCCGAACTCCCAAGGCGTGCGGGCGGCTCCCGCGGCGGCCACAGATGGTTCCCCCGGCGGCGACTGTCGCACGGCGACGGTGAGGACTTCCATGCATGGTGGCCACGGACGATCGCTCGGCGGCGGTGGAGGGCTCCCGCGGCGGCCACGGAAGGCCGTACGACGACAGTAGAGGCCTCCTACGGCAGCGATGGACGGCTGCGCGGAGGCGATGAGGGGTGCCGGTCTTTCCGGCCGGAAGCCTTCAGCCCGCCCGGCCTCCGGCGGCCGGACCCCCAACTCCCAAGGCGCGCGAGCAGCTCCCGCGGCGGCCGCGGATGGTTCCCTCGGCAGTAACGGCGGCGCACGGCCTGCCGGCGGTGGACGGTTGTGCAGCGATGGTGAGGATCCCGCCGCGGCCACGGACAGCTGCTCGGCGGTGGTGGAGGGCTCCGGCGGCGGCCGCGGAAGGCCGCACGACGACGGTGGAGGCCTCTTACGGTAGCCATAGATGGCTGCGCTGCGGCGGCAGAGGGCTCCCGCGGGGGTCGCGGACGGCTGCACGCCGACGCGAAGGGGGTGCGTCGGACGGAATAATATAGACTGTTAGATCTTCATCAAAATCAACGACATATATTCTTCTTTTTTTGGATTAATAATGAAATAATATAGACCGTTAGATCTTCTAAAATCCGACGGCATATATTCTTCTCTTTATGAATTATTAATAAAATAATATAGACCGTTAGATCTTCATAAAATCTGACGGCTTCTCTTTTTTAGATTAACGTGAGATTTTCTAGGCCCTCTCGGCAAATCTGGTGGCTCCTTTTGCTTCTATTGTAATAAGATAATAGATTTCAGATAAGATTCCGCAATTTTCATCTGAATAGGTATATTTTCTGGATTGATTCCTGCAATCGAGTTTCATGCTTATCCAAATATAGGAAAAAAGGAATCAGCTTCTCCTACTCAAAATCCACTAAGCTAGAACCTGAACTGGAAACTCGATTTTTTTTACAATAGATCATGCACTGAATATTGTGTTGCACACTAAATATTAGAATTAGCACAAACCACAAACTAGACAATCATCTTGGCCAAGGGCTGCCGCCTGCCTTAGCTTGCGCCAAGTACTAGAAAAAATCCAATAAAAATTCACCACCCAAACCTTGCTAGTTGCTACGCCTCTCGAGTACAGAACCGGCGGTCTGCGGCTGCTGCTTTCCTCTTCTTTCCGCTGGGCCGTGAGCTCATCCTCCGCAAGGAGCTGCGCCTCATCACGGAGACGTACTACAAGGTCCCGGGGATATACGAGTGGGAAGAGTACGTACAGGCGGCAGCTGCCCAGCATCAGGGCGCACGTCGCCACCATCACGGCCACGCTCGACAGGTACCGGGCGCGCCGCGCCGCGCGTGGCCTGTTCCAGCTCGTGCCCAAGGCGAACTCCGTCTCGTTCCGGGTCCTTAGCCCCCTGTACGCTCTGCCTCCGCCCGCTCGCGCCCAAGCTCTGAGGAGCTGCAGGATCCAGGCATCCAGCGACGGAAGAGGAAAGCCGAAGCTGCAGGGCTTCGGTGCTCGAGAGGCTTACTATGAATGTGGTAAAGGTGACGAATTGAAGCGTTTGAGAAGGAGATGAGACCGATGTGGTTTGAAGATTTAAGTTTTGTAATTCTAGTATGCGCTAGGTGGGCGTGGGGCAGTCCTACGCTGGATGGCCGCTAGTTTTTTCTCTGTGACATGATAATATATGTTGTGATGATTGGTGGTAAATAAAAAAAAGTTTTGTGTTGCGTTTGTTAAGAAATCCTTACTTAATGATTAACTATAGACTTATACTCCCTCCATTTCTAAAAGCCTGACGTTTAGAACAAGGTTTGGATCAAATATTGGGAATATAAATCATAAATAACTTTTAAATTGTTGAGTTTGCAAATGTGAAAACTATATAAATAGATTTGTCTTGAAAAATTCTTTTATAAAAGTATACATATATCACTCATCGATAAATATTTTTATAATAATAAGATATCAAAGTTGTGTTGTGAAGACTGTGCCGCTGTCCTAAACGTCGGATTTTTAGAAATGGAGTACTAAATATATTTTTAAAGGATTCTCCACGTCTATAAAATCAAATATATAATCAAGATGCCCCACACTCGCCGGCGATCTCTTACATCAGTCTTGACAACGTTCATGGGGATGCGACGCGGTGGCTTTAGATGATGATGATCCAGCAGCGCCTGAAGCACTCGAACCACAGATGGGCTTAATTGGCGCCGGCAGATACTTTTTTTACAGCCCAAAACTCCAAACGCGGGCCCAAATTCCTTATTCGCGGTTGTATCCGTCTTCGACGGAGACGGCGACGACGGTGCGTGCGCCCCAGCAGCACGAAACAGCGGAGCACCGCCAGGGCGCCAGGCAGGTTCCGGCGGACGAAACGGCGGCGGGAGGACGAGGGTCTGGAACGACCGACCCCCGCCCGCCACCGCTTCCAATGCTGAGGCACCTGGTCCGGTCGGGCAAGCTCGCCGACGCGAGGAGCCTGTTCGACGCACTGCCGCACCGCGACGGGGTCGCCTACGCCACGCTCCTCGCGGGCCATGCGGCCGCTGCCGACTTCCCCGGCGCGATGGAGCTCTTCTCCCTCCTCCGCGCGACCTCCCCGCCCCACGCGGCCGCGGACCCGTTCGTCCTCAGCCCCGTCCTCAAGGCGTGCGCTTCCGCGTCCGCGGCGGCCGACGACGACAACGCCTGGTTCCTCTGCCACGCCGCGGCGCTGCACGCGTTCGCCGTCCGCTCATCAGCCGCGTCGTCCGTGTTCGTCTCCACGGCGCTCGCGGACGCGTACGCCAAAGCCGGTCGCCTCGAGCTGGCGCTCAAGGTGTTCGATGAAATGCCGTGCAAGAACGTGGTCTCGTGGACCACGCTCGTCGCCTCGCTGGCGCGGGCCGGCCGGCGCCACGACGCGCTCCGCCGCTTCGCGGAGATGCGGGCCTCCGGCGTGGCCTGCGACTCCTACGCGTACGCGGCCGCGCTCACGGCGTGCGCCGACGCGGGGCTGCTGCCGCGCGGGCGCGAGGTGCACGCGCTCTGCGCCAAGCTCGGCCTCGACGCCATGCCCTACGTCGCCAACACGCTAGCTGCGCTGTACGCGCGATGCGGCGACGTCGACCGCGCGCTAGCCGCGGTCAGCCGCATGGGCTCGCGCGACGTTGCGGCATGGACGACGCTGATCGCCTCCTACGTCCAGACCGGCCGCGCAGAGGAAGCCATCGAGGCGTTTGTCAGAATGCTTCACGACGAGTCATCCAATTCTGCGTCACCCAATGAGTACACATTCTCTGTCGTAATTGCTGCATGTGCAAATATTGAACGTACCCATCTTGGAAAGCAGTTACATGCACAGGCTGCAAGGAGAGGGCTATCTGATGCCCGCTCTGCTGCGAATTCCCTTGTCAAACTCTACACACGCTGTGGCCTTCTTTCAGCTGCTGATGCTGTGTTCCGGGAGAGTATTGTCAAGGATGTTGTCTCTTGGAGCACAATAATTTCAGGATATGCACAGGAAGGCTTTGCCGAGGAGGCTTTTGCATTGTTCTCAGACATGAGGCATCATAGAAGTTGCCCTCGGCCGAATGAGTTTACTATTGCCAGCCTCTTAAGTGTGTGTGCAGGTGCTGCAGCACTGGATACAGGACGCCAGCTGCACGCACTCACTGTTACTGCTGGACTTGAACGCCATGCGATGGTCAGGAGTGCGCTCATTGACATGTATGGAAAGAGTGGTACCATGTCAGATGCTGATGTTGTTTTTTCCAATCGCACTAAAGATGATGTGATTTCATGGACTGCAATGATCGTTGGGTATGCTGAGCATGGTCACGGCAAAGAGGCACTTCAACTGTTTGAGGAAATGTGCCGTGTCGGGCTAAAACCAGATCATGTTACCTTCATTGGTGTACTGACTGCTTGCTCTCATGTGGGGGAAGTTGAGCTCGGATTGAGATACCTCAATGCAATGAGCAAAAGCTATGGAGTGGAGCCTGCAAAGGAGCACTATGGTTGTGTTGTTGATTTGTTGGGCAGAGCTGGTAGAATACATGAGGCTGAGGAATTGATTGGAAGAATTGCTGCTGATGAAAGAGATGGTGTGGTCTGGACATCTTTGCTTAGGGCATGTGCAACTCGAGGGGCGGAGGAAACTGGAAAGAAAGCTGCAGAGAGGGTGATGGAGGCACAGCCATGGGGTTCAGGAGCACATGTGGCAATGGCGAACCTCTACGCCAGCAAAGGGCAGTGGCGCGAGGCAGCGCAGGAACGCCATTTGATGAAGCAGAAAGGTGTTGTAAAAGGGGCAGGGTGGTCATGGGTCGAAGTTGGAGGGGAGGACAGGGGGGTCGGAGTGTTTGTTTCAGGAGGCCGGACAAATCCACAGGACAACGCCATATATGTGATGCTCGATTTGATGTACTACGGAGCTGGAATGGTCCACCATGTCCCTGATCAGTTGGATTTAGGATCTGAAGTGGAGCTAACAGTTAACTGAGTTAGGATCTGAAGTGGAGCTAATAGTTAACCGAGTAATCCCGAAAGAAGCACTTACTGGAAGGTTGAAATTTTATAAGGGTCCTTGCCATGATGAAACATGCATTACAGAACGATACAAGGTTTGGTCATCTCATTCTTTATGATATTGCTTTGTGGGAAACTCGAATACTAATGCTGTACTGATCTGGATACAGGTCGTGATAAGGCGGCTGCAACATTTAGCATTCAGACATTTAGGATGCACTGAATTGCAGTCCAAGTAAGTATTTGAAAAAGGAATTCTATTCCAATCAAGTTAAAGAAGCTGTGGCAGGCTATAGGCTAAATCTTGCTAAAGTTGATTTCTGCATTGGTCTTGTACTGCAGAAGCTCAATTCTTTCATCTACCAAACTGATGTAACTTTGTGCACTGCCCAGTGGCTTGGAGCAAAGCATGGATGCGACTAGCTGCCTGATGATCATTTTTACAGAACAAGCCTGCTTATTGGTTAGGTCGTACAATGCTTCTTGTGAAGGGAGCCTGGCCACCATATGGAAGGACTTCACCTTTTTTTTTGGAAAAGAGGAATTCACTTTCACAACCAACATTGGCTTATTCCATGCGGCACTGCTCTGTAATTTGTATACCGGTAGTAAATTGGTCCTTGACTAACTTATTGATTCGTCGATCAATGTTCTTGTAAGGTTGATAATGACAATCCTTGTGCTATAATGATAGAGGCTACAATGACAAAGGATTTACCTTTATCCCTTGTGGCAACTGATCATATGACACTTCTACAACGTTGACGATAGAATGGTGTAATTCTTAATCATGTCTATTCTGTTGTACAGCCTTTTGAATTTTGTCTTTGTGTTGAATATGTCAATGTCGTCTCTTGGTGTAATTTTTCTTTGGTTGTTTCATGAGCTAGATGCTATCAGATGCTTGTGTTTTCTGTCAATTTTTGAAGAACCAAGTACACTGGTTTCATGAGTAGTAATTGAATGGAATCTTGGATATTCAAAGTGCACGGGGATTTTTGTCATGGGGTCAAGGTCAATCAGCAAAAACAGTTGGATATGATTACTGCATCTTTGTTTTATGTATCTTTGCAGGAAGCAGGTGAGGTCCATGAGCGGAACAAGCTAGCTGCATTAATCACGCACTATATTTGAGCAATGGTAGGGTTAGGGTAGGAGCACTTGGGGTTAGAAAGGAACAAAAATCACCGGTGATAGGTACTAATGGAGTGGTAGCAATGATGTCGCTTTGGTGATGGAGCTTAGCTTAGGCTCCGGGAGACGCTTTAACTAACCCCTGTCCTACTCATCTCTCCATCCACGGCCGTCTACAAGCTTTATCCGGCCGTGACTCCGAGGCACCAAACCCATGGCAGGCCCTACCCAGAATCATAAGCCATGACTATGTCTCAAAAGCGCCTCAGGTCAGTAGCACCACACTGTCTCCACACTAATCTCCGCAATGATGGAGTCAGAGCCGGCTGATCGATCAGCTCCTCCAAATTGCACCACCGGTCGAAAGAAGGCGAAAGAAAGGAAACAAATCACTAATCGATGATCGAGGACAGAGCAAAGCTACCACTTTAGTATCTACTGGATTACTAGTATACTCCGTACTATATCACCACCATAGCACTCTTTCTAACCTTCTAGAACTGAAAAGAAAGTAAAAAGAAACGCTCTCATTTCTTTACAGTCCTGTATACTAGCATATGAGCTCCATTTCCATTTCCACTGGTATAATGTTAGGTGCTGGTTCCAGTGGTACGGAACAGCAGGGAGGATGCCCTTGCTTGGTAGCCGTAGCCGACGTGTTGAGCCCAGGGGTGACCACCTCGAAAAGGCGGGACAGCTCGAATCAACCGATCGTGCCCGCGGAGCCGGAGCGAGTCTGAATTCTAGGTGGCCGTGCGCACCAAAGAATTGGATCGGCGATAATTGCCCAAGGAACATGCGGCTTCCGCTACGGGGAGGAATCGATCGCGAATAATCTGACGGGGACGAAGCGATGCGTGCGCGCTTCCGTCGCGGCAGTGACTATTGGCGAGAGCGAAGAACCCGGATGAGGTGCGAAAAGGGATTAGGGGGGATAAGATCACAAGGACGCGCGAGCTGGTCTTAATTTGGCGCTTGGAAAGGTTTGGTTGGGGGCAGCGGCAAGTGGCGCAAATAAGAGAGCGGGGGAAGCGATGCCTTTTTGCAATCTGGCTGCGGCAGGCATCGGGTTCGGATTCGATGCTTTGTTTGTTCGCGGAAGGTATATGTCCGTTCCTTAACACGGTGTTCCGTTGAATTCGGGGCGGTTTCGATGCCACAACCGGGCCGAGCACACTGCAGCATGATGGTGAAACTGCTGGAGGAGAATAATCGGTGTTCTCAAAGCGGAAAACGGAATCATCCATGCTTATCGGTATTATGCTTGTGCTCTATTAGGGATGGCACGTGGTTTAATCGTGATAAACAGATTTTCTCATTAATGCACCACAAAGCGCCTGTAGCTCAGTGGATAGAGCGTCTGTTTCCTAAGCAGAAGGCCGTAGGTTCGACCCCTACCTGGCGCGCAATATATTTTATTTTTTTGTTTACTGGCACTAATAATGTTTCGATATTCATGTCCTTTTTACCACAAATCAAGACTTACTGGCACTAATAATTAATATATTTTGTTATTTTTGTTTACTTGCACTAATAATGTATGCATGTCCTTTTTACCACAAATCAAGACTAAAACGCTTCTGTCTCTTCTTTCCCTCGTACCGCATTGCTTTCTTGTTGTACCCCTTGCAGAGATCTAAACCTCGCTCTGTGACACTCTCTCGGAAAAAAAGAAAAAACTCACTCTGTATACCAAAGTAGCGGATCAACCATCCTGCATCAACCTACACAAACTAATCAAAGTTTCTTAGGCGTGGGCGTGTGCAATGGTGTATAGCTAGCCATATCAACTGGTTGCCCGACATGATTACAGTAATCCGGCATCATCACAATAGTCAATCATTGCCTCCCACTATTCAAAGCAACCTATGTGCACGCTACACCAGCAGCTAATTTAACCAGCACCAGGGGCTTTCCCTTTTCGCAGCCAAGGTCAAGTCCACAAACCTACGGTTTGACGGCGGAGCTCCATCCGCGCATCAGGCCGCCACGATCAAAAGGGCCAACCGCAACGCACCACCCAATCACCGGCGACGCCCCCGCGCTTGTTTAGTGATACCAAACTTGCTCGCGCTGCGCGACGACGGCGACGAACGGCGGGTCACGCCGCCGTGTCCCCCCACCAAACCCTCCTCTTTTTGTTAACATATATATATATCCCAAAAATCTTTTTAGTAACTTTGCATATTTCTCGGCGATCCGATGCGGAAATCTTCCGCTGGCGAGCCGGCACCTCACATGCGGGTGAAGACGACCTCCGCTCTGCTATCTGCGGGGAGGAGAGAATAATTTACAGCCTCCTAGGCTACGTGAACTCTAGTTGCTAGCGGCTAGATGGAGCACCAGCAAGCACGGCAGCACCACCTGCTTTTTTCCTATGAGCCTTTAGGCGAAATGCCGAAATCAAATTGTTCCATGATGCAGCTTTTGTTTTGTACCAGCTCCATCCGCTTTTGTTTTGTACCGGAGAAACGGGGGCCCCTTTTTAACCCCTTTCTGTGAATCATGCAGGTCTTTTACTCTTTTTTTATACACGCTGGCGAAGTGAAGTGGTGATGCGCGGTTTCCTTTTTTTGCGAGCGCTAATGATGCGCATGTGCTGCAAAAATCAAGTGCTGGGTGGTGCCCTCTGTGTTTGTCTGTTTGTTTTTGCTCGATTTTTTTTCACTCTAGTTTAATTCGCATTATCAGTGGTTGTAGAAGTCTGCTGCAACCTTTGCTTTGCTATAGCTAGGCGGTAGCCGAAAAATAATACTCCCGCTCCCGCATGATGATCTCGGCTTTCATTAGAGAAGGTTCGGGTTCAGGCGCTTGCTTACACGTAACCGGGGCGCCGACGGCAACGGCTGGGGTTTGTTTCGACGCGTCCCGTCGGCTGCCGCGCCGAGCCGCCGAGAGAGCAAAATAAAACCATCGGCAAAGCGAAAGCGGGCAACAAAAGGCACCACACGTGTGCACAGCGGCACAGCGCCCAGCCCGCGTCCTGTCCTGTCCCGTCCCTCCCAGTGCCCCCGCCCCGTCCCGGCGTCCCGTCCTCTCCTCGCACGGCACGGCCAAAAGCGGCCGGGCAGATAGGCTTCTACCGGCTGCCTCGGAACGGAAGCGAGCGAAGAAGGGGAAGGGGAGGGACGGGGGCACGGGGCGCGCGCCCGCCGGCCGTGCGCGCACGTGTCGCCCCGGCCCGAGACTTGAGAGCCATGGCGCATTGCTCCATCCACAGTTGCGAGAGCGAGACACTGATCTGACCAAACTGGTGCGATGGGAGTGTTGGACTTTCGGTCCCATCCCCAAGGCCAAGGTCCGCAGTGCTTTACGCAAATGCCAGCTGGTGGAGTGGTGGTGTGCCGATTTGAAATCGCCGCAGTCCGGAATTTTGCACGCGGCGCCGTTCCAATAGATTCCGGCCCGATGGTTATGTTTTGTTCCAGACCAGACGAGTCCGGGACGCTGCGGCTATCGCCGGCACGGCCGGGCCACTCCTGTTGTTGCGCGTACGACTGCCAAGCCTTACGTACCTTCCATGGCGCCTGAAAAACCGTGGACGCACGTATGCGGAAACAAAAAAAAAAGACAAGTCCACGCCTCCACGGCCGCCGTGGTACGGGAAAATGGCCTGCGATCAGCGGGTCAGGGACGCAGGGGTCCTTCCTCCCTTCCGCCACGATCCACGTGAGGGACATTCGTGCCGAGCGCCGGCCTCGGCGCGAGGGCCACCACCACCCACCCTGCCTGCACGGCTGCACCTGCTGACCTGCGATGCAGCAGCCAGCCAGCCAGCCAGCGAGCCAGCAGCGGCAGTGCCAAAGGCATGAGCACGGCACGCCGGACATACATGCACTGCGCTGGCGCCGGGCGGGGTCAGCCGGGCCTCGTGCGTGCCCGGGTGCCCCAGCTGCCACTGCCCCCCGTCCGTCAGGGCTTCGGGTTTATTGCCTGCTGGCTCGGAAGCGGGCGGAGTTATTTCGCTCCCTGCCTGACCTTCGCCCGTCATGAACATGTTGCGACCTCATTATTGTGCCGTGTCTTCAGTTAATTGGGAGGACTCCGGCCATTTGCTTTCCCGCGATTTTTAGTCAGAAAACCGCCGGAACCATAAATGTGGCGGCCAAACGGCTTTCCGTGCTCGCACTGAAAATCGATTCCTCAACTCGATCCTAATCAGCAAGTGCCGCTAGCTAATCTCTCGATCTCCTTTTGACCCGTGTGTGCATTGCCCTCGCACACAAGCTAGAGAGCCTTTCTGCGTCGGGTGTCAACCGCACCGGCGCAGTTTTTTCAAACTCGAGACAGCCGAAGATTACCTCCCACGCCGCTAAGTTCTTGGACCGCCGGCCTGCCGGGTTCGTGACAAGCAGCGTGCCTCCAAGCATCGCTCCAAGACAAGGGAACGGGGAGGAGGGAAAGGGAGCGGGCGATGTGGACGCGAGTGCTCGTTCCAAGTGGGGGCGGGGGGGGGGGGGGGGACGCGCGTGGAGAAGATAGAAAAAGCGCGGCCTCAGACGGAGACCATCGCTCATTCGCTCGGCTGTAGCAGCATGCCCCCTGCCACGGGACGGGACCGCAGCGAGCGAGCCGGAGTTTGGGCTGATCGAGGCCGGCATCGATGGCCCCGCCCCGCGCACGAATCTCCGAGCCGGGCCAGGCCAATGGCGATCCTGCCCGGCACACGGAGCCACGATAGCTTCGAGAGACGTGGTTTGCGTTGTAGTCTGATGGGTCCGTCCCTAGCTCCGACACCTTTGCTACCCATGTTCATGTTGCTTCTCCCCCCATTTGAGAGTAATTTTGGTTCGAGTGGTGTGTTTGGAAATGAATGTGTACAAGCAAATTGAATTATTCTGTTGGTTTGTATGAAGTGAATTTTCAAATAGGTCCACCTGCCAATTTGAGAGTAGATTTGGTTCGAATGGTGTGTGGAAATGAATGGATGGATTGCAGGATTATTGCGCAAGCAAATTGGATTGTGTTGCTTTTTGCATGACCTGAATTTTCTACTAGGTCGAGCTGCCTATTTCGAATATTATACAGCTCTAATCTTGACGTCCCCCACCCACCAACTCACTGTATGTAGTCACTTAGCGTAATAATCATATAACTACCAAAAAAGAGATACTATAACTTTTTTTTACCTTCTCTTATTGACCCCAGTAGCTACTCCCGCACGAAACAATTTGGTGGTTCCAAATGTTGTCTCCACACCACCAGTCATCATTGTCCTATAATCATCACACCTCATGGAAATTTTAAGATTCTATACCACTGTATTATGTGATAAAGAATAAGCTTTATATCTATTCATCAACAGCACCTAATTCCCCCGAACAATTGAAAACACTGTATGCCCATAAAAAACACACAAAAAGGAAAAACACTATCTAGACTCAGAAGACGGATAAATGTATTAAACACAAAAGTCCACAGATAAAGGCTCTGGAAATGGCCTATATAAACCCACATCCACCTCACCCAGCCAAAGAAATTTCAAGTAGCAGCAGCGCTCACTCTCCCTTCGCTCTCCCAGACCTCACCCTTCTGTTCCAAAACCCAAGCGAAGCCAAAAGCCCCCGAGCGCCACCACGTGGTAGCCAGCCGGCCGGTGCGGCAAGCTGCGAGCCTACGGGAGCACGGTGCCAGACACAGCCATGGCCGCCGCCGGAGCAGCGCTGCGGTTCCGCCTCCTGTACCGGATGCTGCGCGTGGGGGAGCTCCTCGCGCTCGTGGCCTTCCTCTCCTGGTCGTCGTCCCGCGTGCCGTCGGCCGCCGCCGCCGTGCTGCGCCTCGCCGGGTCGCTCCTCCTCAACGCCCGCTTCGTCTTCGTCCTCGGCAACGCCATCGTGCTGCTCCTCTTCGCGCTGTCGAGGCACGACCTCTCCGCCTCTTCCAACCAGACGACGAGCACGGGCGGCGCGGCCGCCACCCCACCGCCCCCGCAAGCCGCGCCGGCGGCCGCAGCCGGCGCCAGCGCCAGCTTCCCTTCCTTCGCCACGGCGGCTCCCAGCGCCTTGCTGGAAGAAGAAGCCGCCTCCTTGACCCCGCCGGCTCCGCCGCCTGCGGCCATGGAGGCGCCGGAGGCAGTAGCGACCCCGGTGCCCGAGCCGGCGCACATGGCGTTCGAGGAGAAGCCGGCGCCGGCGGTGCGCGTGAGCAAGCTGGCGCGCGCGCCGCGGCGGAGCAGGTCGGAGAAGATGGGCCCGCGCCTGTCGGCGGCGCGGCGCGCGGTGTCCCCCGAGCTGCGGCGGTCCGAGTCGGAGAACGGGCGGCGGCGGCGGTCGTCCGTGACGGCGCGCGACGCGCAGGCGTGCTGGGGCATGGACGACGCGGACGAGTTCCGGCGCACGGTGGAGGCGTTCATCGCGAAGCAGACGCGGTTCCACCGCGAGGAGTCCATGTCCATGACCATGGCCGTGGTGGCCGGGAGAGGAGGCGGAGGGCACTGCGAGGCCGCGCCGGCCTTCACCGGCGCGCTCGCCGTCGTAGAATAAGTTGGCATCATCAGTGGTGGTGGAAAGCCCCGGCCCTGTGCAGAGTACATAAAGGAGGAGGAGGAGGAGAAGAAGCTTCCCTTGCTGAACTCATCTCGTGTTCATAGTCTCGTCTCGCCAAGGGCTCAGCTCCTGTTCTTCAGATCTGAGCGTCCCTTTTTTTCACTTTCTTTTTTTTAATCTTGGCGCATTTCTTCGTTTCGCCTCGCGGCCTCGCCCATAGGAAGCTACGAACCATCGAGTAGACAGGGGTTCGGAGCCGTTGGATGGAGGATCCAGCAGAGCGATCGACAATCTGTGGTCTGGGGACGAAGGAAATGAACTGAAATTGCATGCATGCTCTTCTGGACGGCTCGAACGAGACTCTCTTTTTTTTTATGAGTACGTGGAAATGCACCGTGATTTTTTATGCCGATGTGCTAGCCGAATTTCTGGGGACTTGGACGGATGGATGGCGAACAAGCACGGCGCCCGTGCGGCAAATGACAGAATGACACATCACGCATCGACACGACGCATCCGAAATCCGGAATGGGATGCGAACAGGGGTAGAGACATCCTACTGCATATCACACACTGCTTAGTGCATAATCGACACGCTCAAAAACGGAGGATGTTCTTGCTGCTCAAAAAACGGAGAACTTCGCCACTCAAATACAGCATCGACAGTAGTGCACAGTACCACAGTGGCAGCACTGAAGACGCGTCGCGTTGCATGCAAACGCTCTGCACAAAGGAGGTTCTCCAGCCTTCGCAGGCCCTGGCACTGCCGCAGCCGCAGCACGGCCGGCGAATTAAACCCGAGGCCGACGTGACACGGGGCGCGGGTGGTACAAATGGCAAGCCTCCGCTTGCTCGATATGTCCCGCTCCGCGGTCGGGTCGGGCTCCTGCTCCTGCCTAGGAAAAGACTGGTCGAGGTCGAGCGAGCGATCGGCTCGTGCCCGCTGCCCTGCCCGGGGGGCGCCGGCGGACCGGACACCACACCTGGCGTGGAGTGTGGGAGTCCGCGTCCGTCTCCATCCATCCTCCCGGGGGGCCTACGCTACTACGCCTACACGAGAGACGGAGAGGGAGGGAACGGAAAGCGGACGGATGGAACAAATTCCTTGTTCCCCCTGGGAAGGGACTTGGACTTCGATTTCGATTTCGATTTTGATTTTTCAGCCGATTCGCCATTAGCGAGCGAGGCCCCGCCGGGCACCACCACCGCTTCGCCCACTTGGGGTTGCCGCCGCCGGACTCTTCTTGCCTTGCCGGCTCGGTGCGGTGCGTGCGTGCGTGCTGGGCTGATTCCTTGCGGAACTCCGCGGGGGAGGAGAGGAGAGGAGGCGTCGGGATGTTTGGCAACTGGCGAGACGGGGGACTCGGCCACTCGGGAGAAATCTTCTTGGGTTCGATCTCTTGCTCCTCTAGTCCCACTCCTTTCTGCCTCGCGCGCGGGCGTTGGGCGGGACAAATATACGTAGCTCTTCTATATATTCTCGAAAAAAATAGACCTTCCCTGCATCGTCAACAGAAGCTGTCGGTTTTTTTTTCTAGCGTGCGTAGCCTCGAGCTTTAACCCTGCGATTACTCGACTCCGTGATGCCAAAACTGCAGGGGTGGCCAGTACAGTACTTCTTCTCCACAATCTTTATCTAGTGTAAAACAAATCATCATGTGGCATGCCTGCAATGATGGGCAGAAGCAATTTCGGTGACACTAAGTAACTCACCAATCACCACTCAACCACCAGTACTGGGAAGAACTGAAAAATGTCACCTTTATCTTTCCATGCCGACTAAGTATATATATATATATATATATATATATATATATAGTATATATGAAAGCATTTCTCTGCAAGTATATATCTTTCTTTACGCTTTGACCCTTGCTTTCTACTAGTTGCTTTGTCCCGAATATAGTTTCGGTCGCCACTACCGAGAATACTAATATCAATGTTATCCGCTGCTAATAGTTTTGGCATCCTGCTCGCCCGGTTCCCCTCCAAATCCATTATCCACCAAATGATTCTCCTGGCGTGGCAGCAGAGACAAAAGGCAAGGTCAACATCCTCCCAGGCAAAGCCCATATTCCGACGCATAATTTTAGATCTTTGCCGCATTGCTTTATTATTATCTTTTCAGACAATGCATTATTTTGGCCTTGTTTAGATCCCAAATTCACCTCCCAAATTTACTATGAAAAAGAAGATTCTCCGTCACATCAAAATGTTATAACATGTATGGAGTATTAAATGTAGATGAAATCAAAAACTAATTACACAGTTTTGTTGTACTCTGCGAGACGAACATTTTGAGCCTAATTAATCAATTTTTGGACAATTTTTCGCACATGCAAACGAAACGCTACAGTGGCCGGCCTGACGCGCGTCAGGCCGGCCAGTCCCAAATCGGCCGGAATCGGGGGTGCCAATTCGGCATCCGAACACGGCCTTTGTCTACGAGTCATGACTGATGAACCTATTGTGTGTTTGTGTGTGTGTGTGCGAGAGAGAGAGAGGAGAGAGCAGTAGTGCAGCCGTGCCCTTGGTTTCAGTGGATGGTGGATGCTGGTACCAACAGAAACAGAAAATGGCTTTTGGAATATGTCACTTTGTGTGCATTGGCTACATAATGCTGCTTGTGCTTGCCTGTTAAGTATAGCAGAGCACCACCAACCTGACCCTACATGCCCCTTGAGCTGTACCATCTTTATATGCAGGAATTTTGAAAATGCAAGCAGTTGATGTGTTCGTTCTCGTTCCTCACCAGGAGGAGCACATTTCGGGTGTTTTTTTTGTACGAAAGACGGTGGTGTTTTTGTTTTTGTTGGATCAGGCTGTGGCATGATTATTGAACTAACAGCATTTTCAGATACAGACCAGGTCATCCGTCCAAGACAAACCAAAACAAGGACCTGAAGCCCTGCAACCTCTTGTTTCGATCCGTTCTTGTTCACTTGTGTGGCTTCCTGTTCAAACAAATGCTGGGTATTCAGATGGGACATCCTTATTTATTTTTTATGCAAACAAATGCAGAGTTTTCAGACTGTACATCCCTGATTTTTTTATTGGTAGAGATTATTGGTGGAGATTATTGGTAGAGGGGAGAGTTTAGCATCGTCTTTCTTCTTGTTTCTTTTCTTTTCTTTCTTCGTTTTATTTTTTGGTCCCAGAGCCCAGAGGACTACTGACTTGCCGAGCACCATTCAACTCGATAAAAGGAGAACAAAACGAACAGAATTTGGGTACGTTTAGTACTCTGGGCTCAGGAGTCAAGAGGGCCGTTATGCAATTCCCCGCCCAAAAACCGGTCCAGGAAGACGAACACTGGGCCGCAGTCCACATGCGCCCTTTTATTATAGCCCAGTCGGCCGAAGATGTCATGCGAAAATTTTGGGGTATGTAGCGTAACGCTCGGCCCAACCAGCCCAAATACTGTCGGAATCCGGTCCGGCAGTGCATCTCACGGTTTGGCCCAGGATCTGTCCCCTGCTCAATATGGGCCTTAGCGTGGGCAGCACGCACGCGGCAAGCTCCGGCAGCCGCGGGAGTCACAGAATATGCCATTTAACGATCGGGTAGCACACTTTCGCTTGCGTATTTGGTGCCTAGGCCTAGGGCACAAGGAATGTCGCGGAAACCTTAGCACAGAAGCAAGGTAAATATCCTCCCCGCATATGGCATCTCGGCATAGTACCACTACCACATAGTAAAAAACTGCTATAAACCGCCAAATAACATTTTTGAAAAATCTAAATAACAAAAGTTTATGAACTTCTACTATATGGTATTTGTCAATACTATATGGGCATAGTCTCCTTTTTTAAAAAATAGAAAGCTGAGTCACTAACCACATTTGCAACACGATCGTCTCCTATAATAGGATATTCTCATAAAAATGCGGTATGAAACAAGACTTCTATTTTATAATTAGTTTTAAAAATAGACAGTCTCGTATCTATTGGTGTAACCAGCTTTTTACTAACAGAGTTGTTACTTGCCTTGTCATGCATATAAAAAGGAAGATAAACAAAACAATTACCACAAAGATTACGTATTTATGTTTGATTAATTAGGAGGGCATAGCTATCATAACCACTAACAATTTAATAGTGCCATTGGTATTTTTTTTAAGAAAAAGGATTATATTTCAAAATACATTTTGACGACGCATATTAAACCATCTCCAATTCTCTATACAGTTGTTCAAAGAATGTCACGACACGTGAGGACACAACTCCAATGTCTTTTGTATTTTGCTAGGTGTTTTGAAAGCACGTGTCAAGCAGTGGAGGCCGGTGGATGTTCTTGTTACATCCTTAGGTCCCCACCTAGTTATGTGGACATGCTACGGTAGTTGCAGTTAGATGGTAAATATTGAGCAAGGGAAGGTGAACGTTCGTGTCGAGGCATTTGTATAGCGACACCGTTGCGCACTTTAGATATGTTTTTGACAGCACATATTGAGTAATTGGGGCGATCGTTCACGTTGCATCTCCATGTCCCACCCCACCGTGGACTCCAGAGACGTGCCAGAGTATGAATGTGGCAGGACCCTCATGTACATTTTTTCATTTCACTATACGTGTATTGACAGCACATATTGAGCAACAACGACGAACGTTCTTGTTTTATCTCAGGTCCCCACCTAGTAGGTGTAAAAACGTGCTATGGCGCATGTTTTACGACACCATTGTGCACATTTTTTGTATCTTGCAAGTGCACGCAAGTGCCTGTATTTTCCTCCCCATTTTATGTATTTTTTGAATGAAAATCATTTCGGTTTTGTGGGACATGTGATCCAGCTGACTCATCGCCCACGGTATATATTTTGTCCTTGTCATTTTCGAATGAAAACCAGAGCGGTTTTATTGAATACATGATTCAACTCAATCGTCGCCCACAATATTAAGCATATGCTCTAGACTAATAAAATACCACTATACACCAATAATATTTCTTGGTTAATTGAAAGACAGCTCGTGCCACTTTCTTAGGGAGGAAGGAAAAGAAAGAGGATTGGAATCACAACTGCTTAGAGGCACCCATCTGTCAGTGAGACTCGTGAGAAGCTGGTGAGGCGAGTCCCGGGTGCAGGAAGCATTAAGCTCTCAGGATTTGGGAGGCGCAAGCCTGCAAACCCTACGGCGTCCGACAGAGGCACCATCCTTTTTTTTTTTGCATTTCACGAAAGGAAACTCGAAGCCTACCCCGTTTATTAGCCGAGCTCTGCCCGGGCCGGCCCTCTCTTCCTGCGTGCGTGGGTGGCTGCGGCAATACAGGGTGCGTGGGGGGAGCAAGGCGGCGGCGACGAGGGTTTTGCTGCTCCCACACCGAGCGCAGCGGCGACGCGTCCGCAGCTCGTGGCCGTCCCGGATCGAGGAGGAGGGGGAGGCGGCGGCGTGAGCGGTAGCGCCATGAGGGGCGGCGGCCGTGGCGGCGGCGGGAGGCAGCCCTACGCGGCGCCGGACGGGGCGGATGCGGGGGCGATCCCGACCGCCTCCAGGAAGATGGTGCAGAACCTCAAGGGGATCCTGGCCGACCGCTCGGAAGGCGAGATCTACGCCACGCTCTGCGACTGCGGCATGGACCCCGACATCGCCGTCGAGAGGCTCATCTCCCAAGGTATACTGTCGCACTCCCTCGCTTTTTTCTCGCCTCGCGGGTCGAATTGTTTAGCGTGGATGCTGTCGTGCGATGCTCGTCAGCGCTATGGTTTGTTTTTTTGCGCGGCGATTGGGCGCCGCGCGGATATGCGTGGCTTTCTGTCGTAACCCCCCAATCTGGACGGCTGCTATTGAATTGCTTGCCAATCTGGTCTGATTCCGCGGATGCTGTACACCGTGGCCTGTTTTAGCTTGCCAGTTTAGGTTTAACGTGACTGCGAGAAGCATGCTGGGTAGTCTCTAATTCGTCATTCCTCCATACTAGTATAGATTTTGTTTATATACAAGCAAGCCTTTTTGCATTTATGGATGTGGCTTATGGAACAGATATGGCAACTTATGATGATGTAAGGGAGTTCAATTTAGTGCAGAAGTCCTGATTCATATTCCTTTGCAGTCCAGCTGTGTTTTAGAATCATGATAGCTGGCCCATATGTTATTAAAGAGCATGTCATGTTATGCATGATCTTTTTTCTTCAGCAATGTAGGATTGAGCCCACCCATGCATTCTTTTCTATTATCTTGGTGTTAAGTTTGCTATCTATTGAGTAACTTGGTATAGGTGCATCATCTAATTTTGCTGTTAACTGATACGTACCCAGTAATACATGCTTGTTGGAAATTGGAATCTTTAGTAAATTCAGTGTGGAGATGCTTGGGTGCCAGCAATCTTTGGGCTCTTCATGTGCTGATAGCCAAATTTGTCCTGTTCTTCAAATTTTGAGGGTAGATTTGTCCTATTCTAAATGCACCATCTAATGTTTACCTAGGCATCTGATGTTTTCTCTGGATGTATTCCAAATAGATAAACATGGTATAGCATCTCTAGATCATGGAGACTCTTCATTTTGTTTTTATAATTGTAGCATAACTTTTTTATTCATGGCTGTTCAGATGCTTTTCATGAAGTGAGAAGAAAGCGCGACAAGAAAAAGGAGGTTAGTAGATGCATGGATTCCTATATACCCAGCCTTTCTTTAGTTCACTGTGCGTTTTCCATTGAATTTTGTGTCAGAGTTCAACTGCAATATGAGTAGTTCATTGATTATGCAAGCTTGCATCCGATGGAATCTCACTGTTTACTCTTCCTTGTTTTTTTTTCGGTGTGGGATTTGCCTTTTTCCTGCAATGTGAGTTTGGGGTCATTGATTATGCAAGCACTATATTTATGGGTCACTATGTTATTGCACTCAAAGACCTTTTTCTGTGATCTTTAGTGCATCTTCGCTTTTGATCTGAGCCAATCATGTCATCTGGTTGCCTATTAATTCCCCTGATTCTATCATCTGTAGACTAAACCTTCTCAGGAATCAAGACCTCGGTCATTTCAGAAACCTACATATCGAGGATACAAGGCTGGTTCTGATCGAAGCGGGCGAGGTAGGCGGCATTTCGTATTGTGCTATAAACTTATAATAATGGAGTTTGTAGTTTTCTCAGTCTAACCATCCAGTTTGTTTTTTTATTCCTCAACATGTCAGCAGACTCAACAGGCGTTTTCAAAGGCCCTATAAAGAAAGAAACAGAGTTACATGCTCCACTTAACTCATCAGACTTGGATGTCAAGACAAGCAATCCTACAGAAACAATTTCTGCTACAGGGTAGGTTTTACTTGTTGGTTTTGCATAGATATGTCCATTGTTTAGTTAATGCTGTCCTTTTTATTGTTTGAGTGCACGCCTTTTCTCCTATTTCATTGTTGCCCATTTTCTCTTTTTTTTTTCTCTTTATTTCCTGTAACTCTTGTTGGTTTTCATAGTTAGCGTGACCAACTTGCTCAGGACTGATATAGCTATCAGGACTGATATAGCTAGAGAAAGCAATGGTAGAAAATATTTATTTGATACCGAATTGATGGCCTATTTCACATGTAACCTGTTACGCCACTGCCAGGCCTGATACTTTTTGGCTTGATTTTTATGAAGAAATCAATCATTTGTACATTCTCAGTATTTTTGTGTACAGTGTACTTCTGTCTCCTCATTTTTGCATTGTGCGTTCCATATTGTACCATAACCATTTTCCAGGGCAAACTGTGGTGTTTGTTAAATTTTGATAATTTACAGCTTTGCTCATGCAAACAAATTACATTTTACTTTTCCGGTAGTTTGTACAAGGTAGCTCGAATACACTTGTCATTCCTAATTTTTTATGCTTCTATTTGCAGAAATGCTGCCCAAGCTGATGCAAAGAACACCACTTCCCCGCCTCCATCTCAAGTGCAGCATGGTTGGGGTGGTATTCCAGGTCGTCCTTCCATGGCTGAAATAGTGAAGATGGGCAGGCCTCAAGCTAAAGTTGGGAGCAGATCTGTTGCAAGTAGCACAGCCATGCCAGCCATTGGCGATTCAGTCATTTCCAGTACACCAAATCAGATGCCCAAGGAATACAACAAACCTGTTTTTGCATCAGAAGCAGGCCATGGAACAGCAGATAAATTACCAAATGGTTCTGTTGAGGTGTCCTCTGTACCTAAAAATGCTTCCTCAGTTGATATGTTACCTCCAGCAGAGGGAACAGATGTGGCAGCTTCTTCCAAATTTGAAGATTCATCAACGCCAGATGTCAATGAAGATGGCATAGATAAAGACGCAAATTTGGTGGAGGGCAATGCAGAACTGACAATTTCTGGACAATTTTCTGCTTCTGGTAAAGATATATCAGAATATATTGAAGTTGCGACTCATCAGGACGATGTCCCAATGGATAAAACAGATGACTTTCAGTCCAATGACCTTGAACATAACCAAAGTAAGTCAAATTGAACATAATTTGCCTTGCCTTAATTTCTGCATGTGGTTGTTCAGCTTGTATGATTCTGAAGACCCCACGTAGTAAATTAAGTCAGAAGCTAGATTATTTTATTTCCGTGGATGATTTTTTTTTGTTTTCTATGGTTATCTCACCTCGAATTGGCCACCCTTATACCATTTTTCCTATATAATTCCCTTTTCGAGCTAATTCCTGGGTTACAGTTTGAGTATCAGGTTTACATTCCCCGCGCCCAAAGAAACCAAATAGTTTACTATTTTATAGGTTGTTAGAATTGGCTGACTTCCCCAGGAGTCCGCATTGACGGGAAGGTTTGGCACCCCGATGTTGGCTCTTGAGCCACCAACGTTTAAGCCTTGAATTTGGGGCATATCGATGGGAATTTGAAAGGTAGAGGGGGTGGATGAGAAATCTAACAAATAGGGAAATACAAGCACCAGTTTACCGGGGTATCTAGCACAATCTGGTAATCAGATCATGATGCTAAGCTGGCTGCCCACCTAAGTTGAAATAGCTTTCTAGAGTTCTCCAATCCTATCTGCATGTGCATTTTTATATTGCATTGTTGAGTGCCATGACCACTTGGTGATTATGGATCTCTTGAACTGTCTGTCTCTTTTGTACTTAAACCTTTTGCTTATCAAGTTTCTCATTTTGCAGGTTTGAATGGAGATATGTCTACCACGACGAAACAATTTGACCATTTGACTTTGCATGAGGGACCAAAATCATCTGATGATAATCCAGCAGTAATAATTCCTGATCATCTTCAGGTTTCAAATGCCGACTGCGCACACTTGACATTTGGTAGTTTTGTGTCTGGAACACTTGATGCATCTTTGACCACAAAACCTGTCGATAGTCATGGGGACGTTGCAACAGTTCCTGATGACCATTCAATTGACCAGACAGATGTCAGGTATGTTTTCTATTTTTTAATATTCTTCACCCCATTTTATTGTGTAGCGCTTATTAATAGTCCTTTTTTTGTCAGAATCCACGAGGATGAAAGCAAGGGGACAGTAGTTCCTGCAGCTAATGAATATGTTGCTTCCGTGACAAACAGCAACATGGAGAATCTTGATGTTACATCGGTACAAGAATCTGAAGTGACAGGAGCCAATTTCCTGGATGTCACAAACAATACTGAATACAATCTATCATCAACCTCAGATTTTGCAACTTCAAGTGCAGCGTTGCAAGATTCTGCTGCACACAATTATCTACAGGAAAACCGACAATTCCAGAATATTTCTCCTCTCTCAAGCTTTATGGTATGTAGTCATGTATTATCCTGGTTCCAACTTGCAAATTCCTATACATTTGTTATATTCAGTCCAAAGGTGTGGCATGAGTGCTGTGTGTGTCGTGCGTGTGTGTATGTTTTTTTAATGAAAAATGGCAATGTATGTGTGAGTGCACGCGTGTGTGTGTGTGGGCGGCGTGTGTGTTGTGTGTGTCGTGCATACATCTCGGTACATTTTGCAGTTCAGGTGATATTATTAATTTATTTACATTGCATTGTGTTCTCTACTAACAGCTGTTTTATTACCCTACGTATCTGCAGCAAATACAAAATGGTCTCCTACCACCAGCAATTCCTCCATTGCGTGAATTTGATCCAGCGTTTTCACTATTGCTCACAAACCCTCCTATGATGCACGGTACAACGTCATCGTCCATGAACAATGCAACCGTTTCTACCCAGCCCCAAGAGGTATGAACATCTGATTGGATCATGTGCATCTATGCTTTTCTGTGAAGCAACTATGTATTTCTTGCCAACTTCATACATTCTATCTTGTTAGTTATATTACCTACAGGTAATTGATGTTGATAGGTAAATAATCTGCAAACTTTATGATCTGAAATGGCTAGCATATATTTCCTTTTTCTTGGTTGTTGACTATCTGAATGTCAAAAGATGCTCAGAGTTTACATCTGATTGGATCATGTGCATCTATACTTTTCTGTGAAGCAACTATGTATTTCTTGCCAACTTTGTACATTCTATCTTGTTAGTTATATTACCTACAGGTAATTGATGTTGATAGGTAAATAATCTGCAAATGTTATGATCTGAAAATGGGTAGCATATATTCCCTTTTTCTTGGTTGTTGACTATCTGAATGTCTCAAATGATGCTCAGATTTTGCTATAGAGAATGAGCCATTCTTTCTGCTGATGAGGAGGTGATTAATAGAACCTTGTTATCGTTCTATCTGATTGTTTCCTAATTTATAAACTTATCACCGTGGTACCTGTTGTATTAAGAATGTGGTGCTAGCATGATAAGCTTCCTTCTCTTAACTCTGCTGGTTGCCCTATGGTAACTATGCCATAGCTTCCCTTGTTTATCTTCTTGAATCAAATTCAGTTGTGTATGGCACATTCTTTGTGTTTACTTATCTTCAGTTGTGTATGGCACATTCTTTGTGTTTACTTATCTTGAATCCTGTCCAATTGTGTATCCCGCATTCTTATTGTGTGTTTGATTCTTGCAGAATGCCAATTCAGTTGGGTTACCCAATCCTCAACTGACTCAATCTCAGCCAAGCACTAGCATTGCTTCAGGGCCGCCTCTTCCTCAGCATCTTCTTCACCCTTATGCTCAAGCAACCCTTCCTCTTGTGTACCCAAGCATGATTGGCTATCCATCTCTGCCGCCAAGCTATGCCTATATCCAGCCAGCTGCTTTTCAGCAACCATACATGAACAATATGTTCCACCAAGCAGCAGCTGCAGTTCCCAACTCCAGCGTGAAATACCCTCTACCACAGTACAAAAGCAACATTGCTCTAGCTAGCTTACCACAGCCAGGCTCTTTGCTCTCAAGTTATGTTGGGGGCTTTGGAGCTGCAAACAACATGCCTGGAAATTTCCCTCTGAACCAAAGCACAGCATCAGCAACCACAACTCTTGGTTTTGATGGATCGGTGCCTCCACAATACAAAGATGGAAATCAGTTTATTTCCCTCCAGCAGCAGGTAACTATATTGCACCTGAGATTTTCATCCAAGATGGATAAATTATGTGATCACTAATTTTTTCATTTGTTGCTGACAGAATGAGAACCCTGCAATGTGGATGCATGGAGCTGGTTCACGAGGAATGCCCCCACTTGCAGCCAGTACCTTGTATGGTTATCAAGGGCAGAGTCATCAGGCTGGGCTTCGGCAGGGCCAGCTACCTTCGCAGTTTGGTGCCGCACTTGGGCAGTCACAGCCAGGCCTGGGCCCAGAACACCGGAACCCCAGTGATAGCAACTTGAATGCTGCTGCTCAGGCTAACCCAATGTGGCCAAATAGCTACTGATCGATGCATTGTCAACTTCGCTGAAAGCGGTCCTGTTGTGTGTGCGACGCCACAGATGGCATCCATGGCTTTTGGCCTGTTGGTCCAGGCAAACGGATAGCAGCTGTGTACATGAGCTGCTATCGTGACATTTTGAGAGCCCGAGAGATGTATGTTCGAGCATGTCCAACTTGTAGCGTTTCTAGGATATGGCAAGGTTGTAGCTCGGTCTATTTGTTCAGATTCTGATAGAAAAGGATCGTTCTTTTTCTATTTTATTTTTCCTTTTGCCGTCCACATATCTTGTGACAATAAACCTGAAATATCTAACACAGCAGCACCATTAATTTTCGAGGAAGCAAAAGAGGATCCTAGATTTACATCACCGGTGTTCACACGCTTTGATCCGTTACCAATATTTTTTTTGTCTGGTCCACTACCATGGTTGTTTGTCTGACCCACTACCAAGATTGTGTCTGATCCATTATATATGTAAATCTTGGTATGCAATCCTCGGATCAATCGTTGTTTGAAGTTTGTTTTTTGTGTCTGGTCCACTACCATGGTTGTTTATCTGACCCACTACCAAGATTGTGTCTGATCCATTATACTCCCTCCGTATCGAAATATTTGTCGCCGTTGACTTTTTTCTACAACTTTGACCATTCGTCTTATTCAAAATATTATGCAAGTACCATCCATTTTGTTTGCCACATGCTTTACTATTGTAGCTATTTTAAGCTTGACTTACCCTTTTACATATTTGTGATAATTTTTTGAATAAGACGAATGGTCAAAGTTGTAAGAAAAAGTCAACGGCGACAAATATTTCGATACGGAGGTAGTATATGTGAAATGTGAATCTTGGTATGAAATCCTCGGATCAATCGTTGTTTGAAGTTTGACCAGGTTTATTCGCAATGTTAGCATTCACGAACAAGATACGCAGGACCCATATCACGCGACGAAGTCGTTTTACTTTTTGTGTGTTTATTTACATGTTGGATTGCACGCAGGTAAATGTAAAAAGAGAAGTGGAAAATACATCATTTTGAGGTCAAGAGCTGACGATCAATCTATAGAACCTGCTATACATCACATCATACGTGGGCAGATCCATGCTTGTCACAATCGGAAGCCGAAGCGCAAGAAGAAGAAGCAGAGCTTGGCGAGGACGACGACGGACTCGATCACCCACAGCAGGTAGAAGACCACGTTCTCGTACAGGATCTGGAGCAAGTCGACGTGCGGGAGGCCGCCGGCACCGGGCCGCCGCCGTCGCAGCGCGGCGGACAGCGCCCGTACGCGCAGCGTCCACCGCGGCGACTGCTGGCCGCCGCGGCCCCCGGCCACCGTCGCCACCTTCTTCCGCAGCCACTCCCGTTTCCTCCCGCCGGCCATCGGATAGGGTCGGTGGCCGGTCGATCGGCTCCGGCGTCTCCGAGACCGAGCTCTCTCGACTCCAACCTAATGATCCCGTGTGCGTGTGCGTGTGTGTCGATGAAAAGTGCTTGCTAGGCAGCGCTGGGTACTCTGCCTCAAGCTTTTTATGTTGGTTGTTGGAAGGTGACGACGCGTTCTTGCAGCCGCGTGTTGACGGATCGTTGCTGTGCCAGTTTCTATAGTTTGGGATATGATAGGCGAGTGGTTGAGACCAGGCGGCAAAAGACTTGAAGATTAGTCACCCGAACTGGTCAGATCAAATTGTAACACAGGCTGCTGGAGAGCCCGGGGCTTCCTGGGAAGATGATGGCAAAAGATAGGGGTGTGCTGACAACGGCGTGAGCTTGGCTTATGCAGTTGACCTTATGCAAGAACAAAGGATAGTGGAGGGGTTGAGACTCGCGTGATGGCCTGATAGTTTTCCTCGCGTGGTGGCAGCGCTACTTCAATCTCATGTCGCTAGGCGGCCGCCGCTGCGTACAGATTTACAGGTATACATTTTGCGTCAAACAATATTCGTGCTCTATATACATATTCTAGAGTACCGGAACAATTCATGATGCAAATCAATCGGCGCATGTGACTTTATATTTTGCTAATAAATCACAAAATATGATACAATTAAGATCCACATGTAAAGATTTTATTTTGTTAGTATATAGGTCTGTGCCCGTATGTTGCCACAGGAGTTACATGATATGCGAAATG
The DNA here is from genome assembly GCA_033239725.1 of Echinochloa phyllopogon. Classification (NCBI taxonomy): domain Eukaryota; kingdom Viridiplantae; phylum Streptophyta; class Magnoliopsida; order Poales; family Poaceae; genus Echinochloa; species Echinochloa phyllopogon. Next base: position 13,989,403 of record BTCW01000003.1, on the reverse strand, counting down.
TGCATTTTTCAATTAAATCTATATCATATATATATTTTTATTAATTGAGATTTTCATTCCCAAAAAAGTTATTGAAGTCCAAAATATGATACTGGATGGATGGCTGTGCCTCAAATTCTAAAAGATGACAGGGCTTTTCCATTCCTAAAAGGTTATTGAATAAACTACAAAAATATTTTTATCAATTCATTTCATGTCAACCGTAACAGGAGATCTTTCAGGTATCTACAACATGAAAACCTAGTACAAAATAGAGAACTCGGATGGTTACAGAACTACCAAGAGGATGCCATATCAACCCTTCAAGTCCAATTGGGAACAATGAGGCAAGCACAACTGTAAAACACTTTATTTAATTTTTTCATAAAGGTTGACCAACCATCTTATTCAAAAATTGGGTTCACAAACACTGAAAATCCTCACCACTCAACTTGAACAGGTTCACATACTACGGTTTTCAGAGTTGACCAGGTCTATTTCTTCGGTGCTTGCACTAACAGACACATAATTTATACTTCTGAAATTTATACAACACAACTGACTTATCCTACACAGTATATGCTAACATTCACGTAGCTTATTTTGCATCAAAGGTCTACTGACCAATCATTGGGCCTATCTTTTACATCTATCTAAAACTCGCATCATTGAACACACAGATATTTCTAGGATTGACTGGGCTGTTGATGACAGTTCTTGCACTGAAAGACGCCTAAACATACCACTTGCCCCAGCTCACATGACACTGTGATGGATCAGACCACTTCCTTCTATTTGCTATAAGCTACAACCCTACAAGTCTATTTATCCTAACAATTTGTCTGGTTCTCCTCCCTGACAGCAATATGCCGTCTCTTGCTTGCCAAAGAATTTGAATCTTGACGGGTGGGTCCACCCACATCTCAGGGCACGAGACCCACCAAGCTGAGAAAATTTGAATGCTCCCGCTGCTTTCGTTGAATCCTCGTTGATCACAAGCTAGGTGCGGTCGCAGCAGTGGACAAACAGAATTGCTTGACCTTTTCAATTAAGTTCAACTTCGGACTTACAGAAATTTTGTAAAAAGAAATTTATACCCAACCGTTGAAGGGTGGTTTTTATTTTTAGGCTAGTTGAGTAGTTTTGATTAAGATTTTATTAGTTTATTACTCCAAATTAAATCAATGATTTGCATGATACTTCCTTCGTGGAATAAAATACTGGATCATCTTCCCTCTTTCTTATTGCTTCAAAAGAGTGAATCCATTTTACGGGCGAAAGGCAGGGGCTTTAAATCGACCAATGGATTGCTTCACTAACATCATTAACAAGCAAAAAGAACAACTAGAGGGATTCTAACCATCAGAGCAAAGATTTTCTCTTTGTTATTTTTACAAATAGAAATTAGGTAACCAATTTCTAGATTATGGAATAAAATCACGTTATAACAATAAGAATTCCGCGGCCCCTTCCGCTCTAATCAGATAAAGGGAGGTAAGGACCCGCTAAGTTTCTACTTTTTCATGTTTACAATCTGTATCCTCCGATTACTATAGAGATGAACCCAATCCAGAATACGAACAGTAAAAGAAAACACCTATTAAACCAATAACAAGAATACCAGTTACAGTACCTATCAGCCAAAGAGGAATTCTTCCAGCAGTATCGGTCATTTCACCTACTTTCCTGCACATTTTCTCAAGTGGTCATGCTAGAGACAAAAACAATCATGAATAGTTATAAGGATGATATCCTTCCAAATGGATAAGAGAATTCTTACTACTCTCTTTCTTTCTCTCCCAATTGAAGGCGACTTGACTTTGCTTATCGTTCCCCACAATGCTCCACTTGCACCTCTCCAATTCGACTTCTCTCTTCTCGTCAACGCAGCGACGACCCCACAGGCTCCCTGACAAGTTCATCCAGCTGCTTCTGTGAGTTCATCGAGCCGATCCTCCTCGCGTCGTAGGTACTGACTCCAACTTAAATCCTCGCGGTTACGGTGTAGTATTTTGGGGCGCACGGGTGGGGACGGAAATGATCTGCCATAAATTTAGTTCTAACACGGTTCTGGTATGACGTGTTATGCCTATGCATAGTACATAACAGGGTTGTATTGCCGGCTCCAAGCTATGGTGGATCGCAAACACATGTACACTCTTTGCACCCAGAAACTACACTTTACGAAAGCAACTTACAAAAGATTCCCAAGTTATAAAGTTTGCAGAGCTTAACTAGACCACTGGGGTGTGGCTCATACAAACAGACCACATGAAAACTCAGCATAAGAAACGACATATTTATCAAAGTATTAGTAATGAAGTAAATTATATAGACTTAACACGCATGGTTTCAAAAATGCATGCCTATGTGGATAAGCATATATCTATGCATTGGTTTATTAGTAAAGTTCTGCAACCATTTTAACATTGTTTCTTAATGATAGAAAACTAAACAGAAACACATAATAAAACAACAGCAGCAAAACGGTGGTCGGGGTGGTCACACATGCATGATCCATATGCCGGCGACCCTGAAACAACGGGACTCTTGCACTTTTATGTGGTTATCCTACCACATTCTACTCATACGATACCATGGCATATCACTCTTCATGGTGGCTACCTATGCCATCACTAAATGACCTTTACTTTGCTAGGCTCCTTGGGGGTGGATGTCACCCCTATATATATATATATATAGGAGTACATGACCAATGGAATGTTTCCATGTGATACATTTCACACTCTTTCTATACAAATATCTAACTCTAGAATCTTGCACGCTCCACCATGAAGTATGGTGATCTAAATATGTAGCTTCTACACTCTTCTTAACTTTGCCATGATCTTAAACATATACATAGTAGAGGTGTCTTGTGATATCCACAACCTTCTAGAACCTTACAAGTATGCATTGCCATCTTCAATTCTAGAGAATTTCATGCTTCACATGAAGCATGACAAAAAAAGTCAGTACTTTCTCTCTAGTATTCTAAAAGGTTCCTCAAGTATGCATTGCTATTTTTAACAAAATATAATATACTTTACAGAATGTTTCTAGCAAAAGATTTGCTCAATGCCCAGCATAAGCTCACAAGACTGTGTCCTCTGTTTCAAGACAACAAAAGGATTGATGTTAATGTCGAGACATTCGTGGACGTATGGTGTTATGATTGATCATTTTAGCTGTTGTAGAGAGGATTTGAATGGGTGTGTCTTGGTCGGAAATGTTGGACATTGAGGATGATACAAACCAAGTAATAAGAGTTAACTAATAATGGCATGTTTTTTAGTTCTAGAAAGACAACAAGATAAATATTTTAAGTTGAAAACGTGGATAAACCAAGGGCCCACAAAATTGATTGTACAAAATAAAGACGTGCAAAGAGACAAGAATGTTAAATTGAACTCCAATCGATGAAGAACTGAGTTGTACTAATCAATAGATCTTTGCTGCACAGGAATGTCGGGTGGCACCGGCACACTGTGTCATGAGAGTCCAAGGTGTTCGGCTAATGAAAATTATAAGTAACATATATATGCCACTAAGAATAAGTAAAAAAAGGTCATTATGTCACTAAGGATAAGTACAAAACCTATGAATAATGTCTAAATTGCTGGTCTACTATTTAGTTGTCTATACCTTGGATTAGTTTTAGAAATGTTGGATGAGAATGAGATATTGAAGTAAAATTGTTGAGTGTGTAGAGGAAAAAGTCAAATTACTACCCTTAAGTATGGATAAAATCCGGATAACCCTTTAAAGTATGTTTTGGTCTATTTTACACCTCCAACTATCTAATGGATCCAATTTACCCCTTTATAAGATCTCTCTTTTTTGTTTCTCCATGCACACATGTTTTTGAGTTAAAATTTGATGGTATAATAGAGCAGATTATAAATTATATTTAAAAATATATTATAATTTTTTCCATCATTATTTTAAAGACTATGATATGTAATAATAAATAAACTATATCAAACAAAATTTTATAAGAAATAATGATGAAAAATTTTTATTATAAACCAAAACATACGTTAGAGGGTTATTCAGACTTTGTCCATACTTGAGGGTAATAATTTAGACTTTTTCCATATATATGTGTATGCACATGGATCAAAGTTTGGACCCTATCCTGGCTGGGTCCTAGGCCATCGCCCCTATTGCCCTACCCCAGAGACGGCCCGGTCTGGAAGAGAACCAGATGGACCCCTCTCCGAAATTAGGATGAACCGGGCATTATGAGTAATCTGTTCATGTTGCTTGTTTATTACCCCTTATTATTTTGTTGGCTTCACGTCATTGCTTGTTTTGTTAAACGGGACATTGACATTACCTGCCTCCGAGGAATGGCTGATGGTGTTAATTCAGCACTAAAAGGACAAAGACGCCCACAATTCTATTGATGCGAATGTGATGCAGTGGAGACAAATTTACTCAAACTGTAAGTTATTTTAATTTTTCTAAATACATAAATTTTGCTACTAGATACATAAAATTTGCTATGTATCTAAACATGACACATAGTTAGGGGTATATGCCTAGCGTATATCTAGGAGAATGTAAAAGCTATTCTCGTTTTGTTTTTTCTATATTTATAGATTTTGCTGTACATCTAAAAATACGCTATATCAATATTTATATACATATAAATCAAACTGAACTATAACTTAGAATAGAATGAGTCAAAATATATCTAGAAAAGTCAAAATAACATAAATTTTAATTTAGCACAGAGGTTATACTTCTCGATTGCCGAGGGATAGTGCCATGTTGGAACAGTTTTTGCTTCCATACTGACAGTGACACTAATCGACCTCATCATCCAACTTTGCAGCCGGGAACGTGAAACATGCGAGAGGGCAGGGTGTCATAGATACTGGGCTCGATAGCTTGGGCGTGCGCGGTACTGTTATCAGGACTCAAATGTTGGTATTGATACAACGGTCGCTGACTACGAGTCTCTATCTATATAGGCGCTAACCAGGGGCCCAGGGCAACACTGCTGCCGGCCAGCTCGGCGTGTCACTGATCTCCTGCGCGATCATCTTCTGCACGAACACATTCTGGTCTCCCTTCACCTTCAGCCTTCAAAACATCATCTTCGACAGCTGAACTACAACTGAACGTGCACAGTGGCAAAGCGGCGGCTTGGACTGTTGCATGTGCGGGTTCAGCCGGTCAGCGTCAGCGTTGCGATCAGGAGGCAGGTCGTCAGCAACAGGATGGTCGTCTTCTTGCCGCCGGGCGCCGTCGCTGCGGCGCTGATGTTGTCGCCGTAGTCCGGCGGCGACATGTTCCCGTACAGCGGCGGGGAATTGCCGTAGCCGGCCGGGGGAGAGCTCCCGTACCCGGTGGGAGACCCGTACGTCGGCGTCAGCGGCGTCGACGTGTTCAGAGTCGAAGCACCGGTGCTGTCAGAGATTTCAGATGAAAATCAGCACGCGTGACCTTGTTTCTTGTATTTTTGGTTCATCAGCTGCTAGAATTTACCTGGTTGCTGGATACTGGCACGTCGAAGTACCTGCGGTTGCAATTGCAAATAAGAGAATAAGTATGAAGAAATCCATGTGTTCTGAACGGAGCTTAATGGATGGGGGCAGTGATTCATACTTGGGTTGGTGCTGGTGAGGATGGCGGTGCCGCCGAAGTCGCAGCTGGTCTGGACGGGGTTCTTCTGGTAGTAGCTGTTGAAGGCGTAGGAGGCGTGGTCGCGGACGGTGTCCGGGTTGAAGCAGCTCCCGCCCTGCTGGATGGCGGAGCAGTCGGCGCCGCCCTGCCCGCACGCGTAGTCCAGCGCCACCTGCAGCGCCGTCGAGCTCGCGCTGGGGCTCGCCACGCACCAGCTCCCGCCGCTGGCCAGGGACGGCGCCTGCGTCGCCGGCGTCGCGGTGGGCATCGCCGTGGGCGTCGTGACCGTGGGGGTCACCACCGGCACGGTCGCCAGGGGCGAGGTCACGTCCCGCTCCGGCGAGTCGCCGGAGCGCCCCAGCTTGCTGTGCTCTGCTCTCTGCTCGCTTCCTCTCCCTGCAACAATAATAGCATGAACACGTACTCGCTTAAACACTCTCCTGGTGATTAAGCAAAACCATCAAAAGCAAATATTTGTTTCGTAGTTGATTCAGATAAAGTGAGTGTTTGTCTGTTGTTGCGACTGGTGACATGACACTCTGCTCGTCAGCTTCAACGACCACGTTGTGCTTGATTAAAGAGACTAAACAAGGAAAAGACAAAAACAAAATACCCAAACAAAAACAGCACATCTACCACGTAACCAGAAACAATTCCCTAGCCTCAGATCAGCTTTGCTGTTTAAGTCGAAGGTAGTACTATCAAGTAACACGGTGACATGGCGATCAACAGAATCAGCATCCAGATTACAGGAGCTGCAACCAGCAAGACAGCAGATAGTTGAGCAACTCACCATGGCAGAAGAGGAGGACGGCGAGAAGAGACGCCAACCAATGGACTGGCCTCAGTCCTTCCATGAGCCTCGCTCCCTCGAGCTCGCTCAGCGCCTGACCACTCCAAGCAAAGCTTGCTCAGTTACTCTGCCTCACAAGGAGATAGCAGCCGGCAGGGGTGTTGTGCCGATTCAGGAGCAAGTGTAAAGTGAGCTAGTCTGCTGCTGCTGCCACTCTTCTACTCACTGCATCTGCAGAAGCTGGTGGTCTGCAGAGGCATATGCTTTCTAGTTTCTTCAGTAGCCAGTACACAGAATGAGTTCACCAGGTCGGGTCGCCGGGTCGGGGAATAAGAGGAAACTTGGGCAGGGAGACTGCTTGGCCAAGGGCTTTAGTCTAGTACTGAGCAATAGATTAAGCGAAAGGGGTGGGAAAGTAAAAAAAGGCTGGGTGAGTTTTTTTAGAAGGAAAATGTATTGATCTTAGCACAGTACACCGGTCCTTTTACAAACAGGAACCCAAAGAAAAGTAAAATTACAGAGAAGTTCAAAACTCCTATTCATCTTCCTCGAAACCCTCAGGGATCCGTTCGTCACCGTCGCCGAATCCGCTTCCCAATCGTCGTCGGACGCCAGAGCCAATCTCCACAAAATGGAGGCCGCAGAGGAGGGCTTACTGCTAGGCAAATCAGCCGAGTACACTGCCTCCCAGGCGCATCGGCCAACTCCGGCACCCACGACGCATCCTTCGATTCCACTGCCGGCAACCCGAGCATAACTCGGATTTCCACAAGAGACCATCTTCCTTGAGATTAAAAGGGTCAGCAACATCATCACCTGAAAAAGACGAAGATGCGCCGGTCCCAGACTCTGAACATGTCTCCCCAGCCTCTCCGTTGACGTCGGAGAAGAACTCACCGGAGAACAGAAGAAGCCGGGAGAAGTTATTCCCCTGCAACGCCGTCGCTTCCGCATCGCCGACGCCACCAGGAAAAACAAGCCGCAAAGGAGCGATGCTCCTCCGGGAAACCCTAATTCCACCGCCAAGCATTGACGGCGAAGAAACTCTAAACCTAAAGACTCGATTAAGGACTCGATCTACTAGAGGACGGACCCCCGCTCCCCTTGCCCCCGCCTAGGAGGCCGGGGGCGAGGGAGAACGGGGGCCAGAGACGAACGACAACGGCGGCGCAAGCAGCGGCGGCGGCGGTTCCGCCCGAGTCGCCTCGAGGGCGACAAAGGTTGGGTGAGTTGGGACGTGAACGAAAGAAGAGGAGAGATTCTTGATGCCATTGCTACGTGGGTGGGGTATACTAAATGCTCTCATGATGGCTTGTTAGCCGCCATGATGAGCCATGGATTTTCCGTTTGGTGCAGCCGGGCACACCCGGGATTAGATATCTTTAGAGATTGGGGCGAATGTTTTCCAGATTCGTATGGGAATGTGATTCCTTCTTCTTTTCTCGCACAGTACGTGCCTGCATCACTTTGGCTGCCACTAGTAACTGACTAATTAACACCGCAATGATCTTCTTCTCAGGTCATTTTTTCATGCAGAACTGCCTGAAAAATCCACATGGCTACCATACAGATGTCGAGCTCATCGTTTCCTGATGGCATACACGTTGCCAGTACCGATCCCTTTCACCTGTTGACAAGGGTAGGTTTGGATCGAGTTCGCGATATGCTAGTAAAGAGAAGGGAGACCAACTTTTCCATCTGATGGCTAATGCCGTCTGCTTTCCGCAAAGCCCACGGGACTAGTCACTAGTAGTAGACCAGTGATCACGGAACAAAAAAGATGCATCGAAACAGAAAAGCGCCGGACCAGAAGCAAACTCAAGATGTGAGGCCGAGGCGACGCTCCATCCAGGTCTCTCCCCACTAAACACTTTGCATCTCTTTTCGCGCTTCTTGAGCGGAGCAGAGCCGCTGCGCGGATCGGCCACTGAAAAAGCTCGGAGATTTGCTTTTTGTCCCCCCGACCTAAAGGTCCAGCCGTTCAGGGGCTAGCCGGCGCCGCCTAGGATTTGTGCTAGAAGAACGTGGCCGCCACTCTGAACCCGGAGCATCCGATGAGCAGTGGAAGCAGCTGACCTGCCCGTGCCACGAGTAGATGCAAAGCCAAGGAATCTGTCGCCCGTGGCCGCTCTACTAGAACATTTCCGTGGAGTGGAATTTCTCAGGTGCAGGGACTTCATTTGGAAAACAGGAAAGTAGGAATCAAACTTTTTTTTAGAAAAAAGATAAGGATGATGTTGTTCACACTTGGAGCGTAGTGGTACTGCAGTCTGATTGAATTGTCATGGAAGCAAGAAGCAAGCGATTAATCATGGCGTCGTTAGTGGGCTTTGGCCGTGGCAGTCATAGTCGTAGCTTGATCAGGGGTCCAACACTGGTGACAAGACTAGCAACTTGCTTACGAATTTTTAAACCAGTCCAGAAGAAAGGTTTGAAAATTTTCACCCCCATCTAGGGGCAAAGAAAGCCGCTGCCGCCGCATCGTCCCCACTATTCTAGTGCCGTGGCTTGCTTGGGTCTAGAGCTCCCTGCCGTACTCGGGATTGCTGCTAACACAATGTATGGATGGCGCGATGATTGCTTGGGCTAATGGCGATGGCCCGCGGCCTAGACTAAAAAGGAAAAAAAATCTCATTTACCTCCCCAGATACAAGACCGCGTTCGCGAAAACACCCTAGACACGAAAACCGGGTGAACTACCTCCTTCAACTTTCAAAATCATTCACTTTGCCTCATTTCCGTGGTTTTAAGCGGTTTCAAGTTGGTTTTATCTTTTTCAATTGAAAATAAATCTCGTAAATATTTATTAAACCACAATAAATATTTCTAAGCTTCTAAAAATTATGAGAAAAATCCTAGAGATGAATTGAGATGCAAAAAATCTAAATAAAATATTTAAAACTAGTAAAAATGACTACAAATTTTTCTAAAGTTTAAATTTAATTCTAGCAAAATGGAAATATATCCAAAAACTTAAACACACATAAAATTTTCTAAATGTATCTTGAATACTTTTCTCAATAAAAACATGAAATGAAGCTAGTATGAATACATTCATCATAAATGCATTCAACCATCATAAATGAAACATATATTAATGCATTTACGATAAGTGTATTCATGTCGGCTTTATCTTATGTTTTTATTGTGGAAAGTATTCAAGATGCAATTAGATATAGATTTAAATATTTTAATATATATATTATTTTTGTATATATTTTATATTTTTCTAGAGCTAAATCTAAATTTTAGAAAATTTTATTGATATTTTCACACTAGTTTAAATATTTTATTTAGATTTATTGCGTCCCAATCCATCTCTAAAATTTTTCTCAGAATTTTTAGAAGCTTAGAAATAGTTTTTGTGGTTTAATAAATATTTACGAGATTTATTTTCAATTGAAAAAGACAAAACCACCTTGAAAACTGCTTAAAACCACGAAAAGGAGGCAAAGTGAATGGTTTTGAAAGTTGAGGGAGGTAGTTCACCCGGTTTTCGTGTCTTTCGTGAACTCGGTGTTGTATCTAGGGAGGTAAATGGGACTTATTCCAATCATCAATACCAAATGAAAAGCTGACTGCTGAGCAGAACCTGGGCCAGATGAGAAAGATAAAAGATGAAGGCAGACATCCAGACACGATGATTATTGGGCTTCGCACCACAGCGATGCTGATAGCTTCTCGTTGGCCCAATACCAGTTGGGCCACGGCCTACGGCGTGTTGTCCCTCAAAGTTTCGGCCCAAAAAAAACTGGGGAGTTCCCGTGGGAAGGGAGATTGATTCTCCTGGATTGGGTATCTGAAAACCTGATTCTGAAGCAAGTGCAGCTGCTGCATGAGCATGAACTCTCATATCTAGTCTCCAACTAATTCAGGAAATTGAAGCCAACTTCCATCACTTTCCATGAGATCAAGGCAGTTCATTGATCAGATCATCTGTGATTCTGTGCCGATAATAAGGAAACAATACCAATATAACAGTAATTCTGTTCTCATCATCCAGGAGAAAGCCATGCCGTCCGGTTCCCAGAACTGGACTGCAGACTGCCGAACAAGTTGGGCGAACGTGACAACTTTTGTTGCGGATGAGCTCAAGCCACTTATTGAGCTGATTGACACCATGCCCATGCTCTCCTAAGTTCCACTTCCACGAGTGAAATCCATAGAAATGCGGCTGCAAAGCAAAAGGTGACACGCAGGCTGTTAAACTCAAAACTGTCATTCGACAGGCACAGCTCGAGTTCAGCCATCCATCTTCAATTCTCTCAACGTCTGGTCCAGCCGAGCTGAAAGCTTGGCGCGTCACCGGCGACCGCGACCGGAGTTCGGCATCGCCCATCGGTGCTGCAGACGAAGTTCGCTTCTCTGAAGTCTGCACCACTGCCTCATGCACTATCCAGTTCAGAGTTCAGACCAGTATTGCAATGCAACCAATGGCCATCCCCGCTTCGGGATAAAAAGGACAACACTTTTTGACGGCTGTGTTTTAGTTTCCACAAACTTCTCAAAATTCTCTCTCTAAACTTCACTATTCACCTATCACGTCAAATCACATCAAATCTCTCTCCTCATACATTAAGCACTAAATATGGGTAAATAAAAAAAACTAGTTGAATGGTTTTGATGTACATGACGAGACGAATCTTTTGAGCCTAGTTAGGTCATGGTAGGACAATAATTACCACAAATAAAAGAAAAGTGTTACAGTGCGCTACGGTGTCCGATATAACATTTTCGTCAAATTTTACCACCACTTTTTTGGAACTAAAAACACAGCCATCGGAAGGAGAACACTAATGTGAATGGCCACCGTTTCTTCGTACCGGCCCTATCTCCAATCAGTTCAGAAAAATTCAATCCAGTCTCTGTCAGCTTCAGTATGGGCGTATGGCTGAAGGCTGAAGCAAATAATAATTCATTCCTCCGCTGGATCCAAGCCAATAATGCCAACGTCTTAATTCTGTCGATACACACATGCAGTTTCCTTTGGAGAAAAAAAGGAAAACGGGAATACAGGCTCACGGCGAGCTAGAAGCAAAGGTCGGGTCCTGTGTAGATTCAAAACATTTCTGGAATCTGGAAAACAAATACTACTACGATTTTACAATATGCCTTGATCTTTTCTCATGTTTTAAAAAACGCGACACGAGAAGTCGACAGATGCTGCTGGTTCTTGCAAACTACTGACAGCCCCGGTGACGGTGGTTCCTGGACAAAACTGCAGAGTTGGCTGCCACATGCCAGGCACCAATTGGAGCTTATTCAGCATCAAGCCATAAAGGGCCCAGCAAGTCAGCAACTTGTTCAGCTACCGATTGACAAAGTACTTGACACTTGGGACCCCTACTACATGTGCTGCGGTTTGAAACATGATTGTTTGCTGAAGCATCCTCAGCCAAGAACTTTTTGCGTGGCAGCCAGGGCAGCACTGGCCGAGGAGAAAAAGTGCACGGCAGTTTTTTACACGGCTCACAGCAGCTTAGGGTGCGATTGGTTCCTGTATCTCCCCTCATCCAGGCTCCCGGTGTGCACCTTGCATTGATTGGTTAGCTGCGTATGGTGTTGGGCCTGGCCCGTGGGGTGCAAAAGGGTCCTCCGAGCCGGGCTCCCGGCGTGCGACTAAATTCAGCGTTTCTCCAGAGCCAGGCTTGCACGGTGCAAAGAAGGGCTCCCGCATGGCTGCGTTTGCCTAAGAGAAGCAATTCTCAGCTAGTTGGACGGGCAACCAATCACAATCTTCCGTCCGCCTGGGTGCATAGAAACGGTAACCAAACAAAGCTGTGCTGCACCTGATTAACCTGGCTCGCGGGAGCCTGCATGCGTGGTCTGAGCCAGGCTACGCCGGTCCTTGAACCAATCACGCCCTTACAAGCAGTTTTCAGAGGCTTCGCGTCCAGGTCGGAGAAATTCTACGATCTATGCATAACGGTGACACTGGGCATTATTGGGTAGAAAGAACAGGGACCTGAATCTGACAGGACGGAGGCGCGCTTTTTCTTGACCTCAACAGTCTCCTCGCTCTCACGATGTTGAGATCCAAATTCAAAGCCATCGTGTTCCTGGTTTCTTGCACACCTCTTCCTTGTTCCGGAATTTTATATGGCGATTGAATCTTCTTCGCATTTCTGTAGAATAACGTATTGCATTCTGTGCTCCAGTGATGTCTAGTATTATTGGTGTTGTTTATTCTCTTCCAGATGGCGTACGTATGACATGGAGCCATTGACCACATGTATGTATTCCATTTCCACTGGACTACTGGAGTGATTTGAGACATGAGAGTACAAAGAAACACAAGTTGCCGTATAAGAAACAAAGAAGAAAATAAGGGGAGAAGGAAACAAGCAAGAACAGCTCACATGAGCTGAATGCAAACCGCTAACTGCATGCTCTCATGTCCTCGTGCACACCATTCTCTTCCCCTAAAAAAAGGCAAAAGCTTTGCCAATGGCTCAAGAGAAAAATTGTACAGCCACGGCATTAGCATTAGCAGTTACAAAGGCAACGAGGCTAGCACAGTGACAAGAAAAAACAGGCGGCGTACAACGGCAAAGGTTATCCGAGGCCACTGCTTCGGCCGTAGTTTTCAGAGAGTTGACATCGAGGGCCGTAAAAGCCCATGTTCTTCAGATTACGACGCACATCAACATTCATGGAAAGAAAAGGGGGGCGTTTGTGATGTCGAAGGAAGAAACGATAAGCTCAGCAGCATTCGTTTCTGAAGAAAGAAGCGGAGCAGAATCCATTGGCAGTCGCGTTCGTGTTTGCATTTTCCAGCGAGATGAACGGGAAACCCTTTTGGGACCAGACTACACAATCCATCTCCCTAGCCAGTTTATTGTACAATGCCCTCTTGCTCATACATCTACCAATAATGTGGCTTATCTTGTAGAAAACAGTGGTTGGCGTCAATAATGCACTATTTTTTTGTATTATTGTTGCCGTTCCTTTCTGATCCAGAATTCCACATGGCGTCTGACTTGGATTCATCAGTGATGACAACTAACCGATTGCGGTGTGCCCATGGCACAAGAAATCCTGCAAGTTGCTCTAAAGAAACTGGGGGAAAACGAGGCAGTGAGAACAACGTGTATACACAGAGGAAATGAGGAAATGCTTGGGCACAAACTATGACCAGCATGCTCATCTTGATACACACGTGGATTGGAGTGGATAAGAAGCTATTTTCCCCTTTAGCCCTCTCAATACGTATGGATTGGAGGACATTATCTTATTTTCAAACGAGTCTCCATTCATCTTGCTAGGGAGGATGTGCAAACTTTTTTTAAAGCTGGATGTCATATGCAACCTAAGTTTGTGCAAATTCTGATTGCATTGCTTGCAGACGTTGTCGGTATGACAGATTGACAGGACCTGTCGTCTTTGGTTTAATTTGTTGGGGTTGGGGCAATCTGGACGACTGGTTTGGTTGGTGTTTTTATGGAATAGCCAATGACCTACCCCAGGAAGTGAACTCCAGCCTCACACGTACACCTTCCATTTCTTCCCTGCTGCTACGTTGGGAAATATCATGACGATCATCACCCGCAAACCACGAACCACGGATCACACGCAAGCATCAGTGACAGTGATCGATAGAACGGCTCACCAGCACCAGGGGGCCCTGCGATTTGTTTGGCCACAAATCACGAGCTCCAGAACCTTCCTCATATCATTATCACCCACCACGATCACCCACGTAGCCAGACAAAATTCTATTGCTCACATCACATTGGCACGATAAAATCACACTAGGATCATTACAAGCAGCAGCAAATATGATGCTCAGGCCATCTACAATGCTTATATGAAACTACGGCGACAGCGACCACTCGCTCACCTCCAGCCACGATTAGGGCGCTAATGGCGGGTTTTAATATACACACCGGTGACGCGGCGCACATGGACGTGTACAATACCGAGACTGCCCTTGCCTCACGTTGCCACGCTGGACGGGCCCACGGGTGGCGTCCGGCGTACGTGGAGTCAGCCAGCGAGGTGGTGAGCGGGGTCCTGACCGGTCAACGGCGTCGCCGCCGCCGCCGCCCGGTAGGCCGCGCAGGCGTGGCGCGCCGGCGAGCCGAGCGCCGCGTCCACGGCGGCGTCGCTCCACCGGTCCCTCATCGCCCGGTTCAGCCGCGCGACGAAGCCCTCGCGCTGCCCCTCGAGGTGCCTCAGGAACCGTGCCGACATGCACGCCGGGTGCTCCCCGTCCTCCGACGCCGCCGCCGCCGGCAGTGGAGTCGCGGCGACCTCCTCGTCGCCGGCCGCGGCGGAGGCGAGGTACTCCACCATGGCCTCGGTCACGCGCGCGGGGGCGGCGCCGCGGCCGTCCCACAGCCACATGCGCGCGACGGCGCGGCGCACCGCGGCGGCCACGGCGTCGGCGGCGGCCACGGCGTCGGCGGCGGCCGGGCCGGCGCCGGCGCCGGACACGAGCGCGGGGCTGAGGGAGACGACGTACTCGCCGGGCGCCGCGGCGGCGTCCACCGTGGCGCCGGCGGTCAGGTTGTGCCCGGCCATCCTGACGGTGACGCGCCGGACGTGCTTGCGCGGGAACGACGCGTCCGGGAAGAGCGCGCGCTCGACGCCGCGGCTGGCGTAGTGGAGGATGCGCTCGGCGCGGCCGTTGGAGACGAAGAAGAGGTCGAACCGGCGGCCGGCGGCGCTGCCCCGGGGCGTGGCGTTGACGACGTCGATGCCGAAGCCCTTGGCGGCCTCGTGCTGCGCGAACAGGGACGCGCACGCGACGGCGATCACGGCCACGACGCGGAAGACGATGCTCTGCGTGGAAGGAGAGGAGGAAGCCGCCGGAGGGGGAGAGGAAGCGTCGACGGTGATGTCGTCGATGTCGACGGAGGACGAGGCGGCGGCGGCGGCGGCGGTGGAAACGGGGAGGAGGAGAGGAGCCTCCATTGGTGAGGTGGAGCACGGCCGGGGAAAGACGGAGCCTTTCCTTGCTGGTGCTTGTAAGCAAGGGAGCGAGGCGACGGCCGAAGCGAGAGCTTGGAACTGGCTGCCACAATAATGCGAGCGGCGCGGGTAATTTAACGGCAAATGTTTTGGCGCCCGAATGATTAGTGTCGTGTTAGGTGCGTTGCCCGTCGGGTGTCAGTTTGACAGATTTTTCGGGGACCCGTCCAACAGTGCATGCCAAAACGAATACAAGGCAGACAGGGGGTCCTGTACATATCTGCATTCAGGTGATTTTCTGCCTTGCAGTTCTCGAATGTTTCATCCTTATAGACACTGTAGGTTGGATGTTCTGTGTCAACTTAGTTTTGTCTTTTCTGCAGAAAGATTTACAGAGGATATCTCTGTTTGAACTTATATTGTTTTTGTCCTTTTGACGTTTAAACGCATGAACACTCGTATGGATGCGCACACATAAACTTCCATTCATATAAGCATTTTTGTTTTTACTGAAACCTAATTTGCGTGCATTTGGCTAATTGTTTTTAGCCAAAAAGCTGGTCAACAAAAATTGACTGTGCACTTGCACTTGAGGAGCTACTAGCTAGGCGTAGGTGCTGAGCAATCACTTATTCTGAAACCCACCCGTCCATCAGAACTCTCCTAAATACTCCCTCCGTATTGAAATATTTGTCGCCGTTGATTTTTTTTACAGCTTTGACCATTCATCTTATTCAAAATATAATACAAGTACCATCCATTTTGTTTGTCACATGCTTTACTATTGTAGGAATTTTAAGCTTGACTTACCTTTTTACATATTTGTGATAATTTTTTGAATAAGACGAATGGTCAAAGTTGTAAGAAAAAATCAACGTCGCCAAATATTTCGATACGGAGGGAGTAAGAGACCATGCATAGTTTTGTGCGGGAAATTCTCAAAACTGCATTTTATCTCTGGGTTGTGACTAAAACCGGCCGTCGACCAGATAAATAAATCCGATCAACTGAGCTAATCATCATCATGTGAAACAAAAGGAGTTTCAGGGCTATTTTTTTAGAACACGCAGGAGAGCCACGTATCTTTGTACTAAGAAGATGAAATTTGAGTTAATTTTACAACACGGGCCGCGAGGCGCACGCTAACCCCACAAGTTAAAAAGATATTTTCACACATGAAGCACCACAAAACGCACCGGCCTTCATGCGTGATGCGTTCATCCAACCACCGTCTAGCTCTCATCCACCATATAATTTTTTTTTAAAAAAAAAGAGATTTACGATGTTCACAAGACATCCGGCCAGATCCTCATACTGATCAACTTGATTGCAACCCAACTCTTCTTATTTCTGTACGCATGTACGAACAGAGCTCACCCAATTTTTTATGGATTCCATCCCTCCTGTACCTGAACCCTCGGAAGAAAAATCTCGCAGACCGGCGCCGCTCGTCTCCTACCGTTTCCGGGCCGCGCCGTAACAGTCGGCGGGCACCACGAGCATGCCCCTGTTCCGAAGCGCCGCCGCTGCCGCTTTCGGCCTGCGATCGGCCACGGCGGCCATCGAGATGACGCGCTGAGGGCAGCGGCGTGACCTGCGCCGCTGCACGCTTGTCGCCGGCGTCCAGCGCCAGAGACGATGAAAGCTAGTAGCTGCATGCTGAAATCAACGCGGCACGTCGATCGACCCGGCCGATCACCACCGAGCGACTGAGGCTGTACGTACACCACACGCCCGCGCGGCCGCGCACATCCAGAAAGAAAACTCTGGTCTTTGCCTTTACACGCCTGTAAACAGAGCTCACTCATTCTTTGCGGTTTGCATCAATTCTGTACCTTAATACCTGATGAATGCGACGGGGCAAAAATCACCTGCCGCCTGCCGGCGTTTCGCGGCCACAACCGGCGAGCACGCTAGGCCTCCCAAGGACCCATGGCCATGAGCACCGCTGCTGCGGCACGGCACGACTGCACGAGATGAGCGCAGCCACCTATTCCACCTTTGATCTGAAAGAGCAGCGACCGAGAAGACAATCTTGAAGCGGCGTACATGACGGCAGCAGCGGCGGAGGCAACCAGGACGCCGAATCGGCGGCTAGCAACGGAACAAAGTACGTAACCGAAAGCATGGAGGCAATCATGTGGCAACAATTCAGGCGAATGGTATGAAGTTACAGTTGAAATGCGTGGGGGGCTCTGCCTGTATATTTTCCTTTTACAAGAGGAAAGCCCGTCTATGGTACAGTTGTACAAGATATAACTCTTACAAGGCTGTATTGTATCAACTTACGCTAGTAGTTGCTACAACTTCCAAAGAATGCGCGGGTTTGCCTAAATGTGTACAGTGTTTTCAACGAACAAAAAAAAGATCCAAAATTGGACTTCTATATCTGCATTTCAATGCCCCAGATGTTCAGATGAGCAGAAGCTTCAGGCATTCCGACTATCTCCTACTGCAAAAGGGAACTGAGGCCAGAGCTGAACATCCTATCAAGCAAACATCTCGCAGGAGCAACCATCTATCAAGGTTGCTTCCTTTGGTATATCTTCAATTCTTCATCCCTGCAAATGCAATATGCTACATGAGTTACATTTACAAATAGCTTGATACTGGGATAGAGTAAGAAGGCAGTTTCGAACAAGTATTAAGTTCCAGATGTTACCTATACAACAGGAATCTTCAGAAGAATAAGTGAGCAGAAATACAGGCACACTGAGATGGCAATCCCAGCAATAAAATTTTGGTACAGACGATTGTTATCCCTACTGGGGATAAAAGCCCCCTTCAAGACATTTGTGATCTCAAACACGCGGTATGACAGCTGCAGTATATATTGTGAAATGAGCATCCCATTTTTATGACTGTTGAATGAAATTGGCTTTGAAGTTGGTAAACTTACAAGAAGATAGATCGCAGTTGTAAGCATGAAGTTAAGCATAGGATATTCTGGTATGAAACAAAGAAGCCATTTTGGCTGTCCATTTGGCATGCTAGACCTGCAAAAGAAGCTTGGTCAGAATGTTACAAGAAAGGGGTGCCTCAACAGCTATTAATTCAGTTTAATAAACTACTGCTACATTAAAGAAATGTCAATTCGACCACTTTTGATTTTCATTCTTTAGTCTTGAACTTAAATCTGACTTCATATAGGAATGTAGGTTGTTATAGTAATAGCAAAATGTTAGTCTGGAAGTACCTTCAGTTAGGAAAAAACAAATATATCAAGTAGCACCTCAGAGTCATACCTAAGCCAAATGTGGATCTGAGAAATATATGTCTCCAGTGTAATCTTGCCAAGCCATCTGTCAAAAATATATATTAAATACTTAAAGATGGAGTAAGCCAACCAAACACCTGAACTATGTAGGTAGCAGAATTTTGCTTACGCGAAAAGAGCCAAAGAGGCACTCCTCAACTGCTGGGTGCAATTGCGTAGGCAGATGTAAGCACTGTAAGAAAGCACGGCTCTCTGTCAACTGCAATGAAGCAAATTGATGCCAAACCGATTAAATACATTATGTTCTTATACGTACGTTATAGGGATCCATGACGTGTAGGGGTGTAATTTGTTGTAGGTAACTTTGTCTAGCTTGTATATATATTCATACCAGAGGTAGGCAGCCTATAAGAAGAAACGTAACACCTAGTTAGTCCAGCATCTTGAAGTTAACACAGTGGTGTTGAGTTAAAGAAATTCAACCTAGTCAGCACAACAACAAATGTAACAGATGGTGGAACTTACCGTTAATGAAAGAGTCACAATGGTTCCCTTGATTGATAATCTAACCTTAGTCTCAGATTCTTCCAGCTTCTCCATCCATTTTTCAACCTGTGTAGATTAGCATGAGATAAAAGTAATAGAGAGATTGCGGAAGAAATGTAGAGACATAACCTATAGTATCTCACTATATCTGATGCAATATGAGAGGGAGAGCAGGGTACTATAGATCCATATCTTAAATACTTACATTAGGGTGGAAGTAAGCATAAATCATTCCAATAATCCATATGTATCGATCAAGGCCAGATCGGAAATGCCACTCATGTAAAAGGGGTAAATTTGCCTTAGCAGGTGATGGATCTTTGTAGCCTGAATAAAAAAAGATAAATATTTATGGTTGGTCCTGAACTCCTGAAATATGACTGCAAAGGACAGTACCATACAAAAGTACAACAATAACTTACCTAGTAGAAATGTAAAGGGAGCCCACAATAGTTCAAATACCCCAGGAATTTCCCATATCAAAATTACAGACAAGAAGCAGCAAGCAATCTTGATAGCCATGACTGATGGTATCTCGTTGTATTTGTTAAACAGACCAAGTGACCCATATACCATAAGCGTAAATAGTGTGTGCATTGGACAGATATAGTAGAGCATGAGGTCATTGTCAAGGACAATGCAACAGAATGCCACAAAGAAATTTAGCCTCCACATCATCTGCACGAAAAGTATAGTTATTCCCAGCGTTTAAAGAATGGTAACAAGAAAAAGAGAGACTTAAACTCATTAGAATATAGCAGAAACTAAGATTGAGGTAGCTTAGGCACCTGAGCAAATCTTGCAATGCTAAAATCTTTCTTGATATAGTAATATGAGAAGTTACCAAATCCAGTCATCCAGACATAGCAAGCAATGAACACACGAATTGCATTGTATATTTCTGAAGCAGCAAAGTAGTGGTACATCAGAAATAAGACCTGGAAATACAGAATCAACAATCAGTACACTCTTGCGGTCAGAGTGAATTAGTAAAATGCATGTGTGAGACAGAAGCCAAAAAAGAAGAGTTGTAACATACAAGTGAGAGGAAAGAAATTGCAGTAGTTATCACAATAGAAGTGTTACAGTGATATGAAAACTTCAAAATGAAATCTGCGTGAATAACACCAGTTGTGACTGGGGAAGGATAGAAGGAACATCACGACAATATGTACACTATCTATATAGCACAAGATGCAGAACTAAACGAAAACCAGAAGACACAACATACATATAGTAAAAAATATCGATGTCCAACAAGTGCATACTCGCTGTCTCTCAAATCTCTCAGGGTATAGGTACCTAGACAACACATTGTCAAGAAAAGTAAAGAAGTGAGGTAATATCACTAACCTGCATCCACCCTTTCCATTCCTCAGTTTGGTGGCGATTAAGATAGAGTATGGACTTCCCTGAAAATGCTGATTTTTCATGGTGCTTCTTAAGTGAAGTAAGCGCTGACGCTATGATAAGAAGAATGTACAGAAACAGAAAGAGATCACGGTTGTAGCTCTGTCAAAGACAAAACAAGGATTACAATGCAAGTAAAGGACACGAAGAACATGTAAGAAACAGATCATAGTATAGTATCGAACTAGAAGTAACTAGGGCAATCTCCAGTTATCAGAAACATTGTGTAATCAACATGTAGCAAATCAATACCTGCTGCAGTTTACATGTACCGCTTACTGCAGCATTGTGAGTCAAGACTCAAGAGTAACTAGAAGGAGTAACATTATTACCTTCTTGCTTTCTGGAAATATGTTTGTCCGGTCGCAAATATAGAAGTAAACCAGAACAATGCCAAATTCAGCCCTGCAAAACAGTTAGAGAACTGAAAGGCATCAGCAGATGGTCACATTGCCAGAAGGCTGAGAGTGCATGCCATTATTAGTACATGATCTTACATGGCTCTCAGTACGGCACGGTTTTCAAGCAGAAAAGACTCGTCCATTGTTATAAACCTACAGCTCACAACCAGAGACATCAATAATCCACTGTATGTGCTATAATCCTAATGGCTTGAGTTAGCCCTTTAAACAGTACCGTATCAAATTGGCTTTGGTAGACAAGTTCCGGAACTTTGTAGATGGTGATTTTGACTGGCCTCCTTCAAGTAATACTGCCTTGTCATCCTCCTTGATGTTGATGGTTCCATTATCCAAATTATCATCTGAACGACTGCAGATGAAAAAAAATAATGAAATAACAGGGTAAAGAGTGAAACACTGTTCTTCAATTTTCCAATGATTTTACTACTGCCTGACCTAAACAAAGAAACTTCAATTGCAGTCTTGAATAATTTGGAACAATAGTATGCGGTTGGCCTTGAACATTTACTCATTGAGATCTTTTGCTTAGAGAGAGATACCTATTCAGATATGTAGTCCTAATGCTAATTAAAACCAGAATTTCTGGAAAGAAATCTTACACTTTCCCATGCGCTAAAGATTTCCTGTACTCGAGGATTTCAGAGTAGATCCATGCGATGAGGACAGGGAATAGACCTAGCAAAAATGACACCTGAGAGAAAGCAAAACATTGAGTGCCATAAGTCCATGCTGCCATCACAAATAAAAATAGCTACAAGTTAGTTCATAAAAGAACAACAAACTAGGAAAACTTATATTAACATTGTGCTTCTTCTTCTTTTTTGCATTGAGGTTGTAGTTCTCAGAAACTTGTGTTCTTAATTTGGTAATTTTGTTCCAGCAAATGAACTTCGACTGCTATATCCTGGCCTCATGGATTTGATATGGTGGCAAATCTATTCTGCTGGTCTTCAGCAGACAACATACTTCCCTTGATTTTTCAAATCACAGCTCAACTCCACATATACTGATTCAAAACACTAGTAAAGTTTCTTCAATCAAGCTGAAACACCAACCATGATGACTAACAGTGAAAATAGTTACGAGGAGCAGACGATGAAAATGTTAGGTTTCTTCCTTGGGCCCATTCAGAACCAAACCAGAGAGCATAATGATGCTTCGCATAAGTCGTAATTAGCGTACAACTTCAATGCTAAGAAATCTCCCAGGAGCAGAAGTCCACCCACCAAACATGTTAGGTATGGGGACTCATGTGCCGGGGCACGACTTAGTTGGTGGGCACTAAATCCTCCCTGGAACACTGGAGCTCCCTTAAATCATGGCATTAAAACTGCAACTACTCAAGAGCCCGCTGCTGTGTGTACTTCAGAACTGCATCCATGTACACGGACTCGGAGCTTCAAACAATCTCGCCAAATTCGGTCGTGCTGGAATTCGAATTGCACTCGCACACGGCACAGCTACTTCCCAGAGCAAAGCAAAACAACGAACCAAGCTCGGCTAGATCTCAGTAACTACTGACGCTAACGAAACACAAAGAAAAACGAGCATAGGGAAGAGAAGAGCGTGGAATTCGGCGCACGCGCTCGCGCACCTGTCCGGGCGTGACGGGGCCGAAGACCTCCATTCCGGGCGCCCGAGATCTCGATCCTCCCGCGACGCGGCCGGCGACCGATCAGACCAGATCCAGAGGCCACCACAGCCTCACCGACCGAGCCGCCGCCTGGGAATCAGATCATGGCCGCGTGCGGAGCAAACGTGCAGCAGCAACGGGGGCGGGTGGGGGAGAGCGATGGGGATAGGATTTATATCCGCGCGCAGGCGCAATGGCGCGCGGGTGGGTTGGCGCTGCCGCGCTGGGCGCGCCCGGGGAAGAGGAGATCTGAAGCAACCGCGGGGCGGGGCGGGGCGAGACGGTGGCTGGTCGCGGTCGGGCGGGCGGGCGGGGAGGGACGGCGAAATGATGGGGGGAACACCGGAAAAGGGCGGAGCGCCTGGTTGGTTGGATGGTTGGGTTGACGGGATCGGGGTGGTTGCGTTTGGTACTACCCTTTTGCTCGGTCGCTTGCTTTTCGTCATTTTTTGGGCACTTTTCTTTTGTTCAGTGCTTTCAGAGACCAGACCCCGTCATCGTCGGGCTCGTCGTGCTCGTGTGCTACTGCTCGAGCTATCTTTCTTTCCGTTTGCGTGTCCGCTTGGTTGTGTAACGGTAGGCACTGGGCAAAAAAAAAAACGGTAGGCACTGGGCACTGGGCAGGCTCACTCTAAGGAACTGCTGGTGGCCTGGTGCGCCAACGTTAGGCGCAAGGCAAGCTCACTCAAGTCTCAAGGGACTGCTGGTGCACCAACGGGTCTTGAATGATTCCTTTTCCCTTCCGGCTGTGGGTCGCAGGAACTTTTGATTGATTGATTAATTTGAGGGTTGTGGCGTTTGGTGGAAATGCTAGTGCACTAGGACGAGCCGACGAGGTTATTTTATTGCTTGGTGGAAAAGGGGAATGATTGTTGACCCTGGGAATTTAGAAGAGTAATTCTTTTGACACATGGAGAGAAAGTGACATGATTTTCATGGATATTTTCCCCAAGTAACCTGGCATTCCCTGGCAAAAATTTGTGTTCCTTTCTACTAGGCCAGAGTTAGCTACACATTGAGACACGACATTGCACCCAATGTGCCACCTCTTCAGGTGATGGCTAAATCAACAAGTTGCCCGGGCATCTCGATAAAATGTCATGTCTTCATCGTTGTGCATTTGTTGCTGCTATATATAAGGTTATCAATAGTTTCCATGCAAGAACAAATCTACAGTAGAATTTTGGTAATGCAAGCGGCTACAATGAGTAATGGCACAACCATGTTGCAAACGACCCCGAGTAAGCAATGGAAGCCTGAAATATTTGGACCAATTCCCAATATAGCGAACGGAACATACAAACCCAGAAGTTTTAAGTTGGAGATGTCAGGCATACCAGCCATTCGTCAAAACCGCACCTCAGTGCACAATAGGTATATCAGATCAAAATTGCACCTCCCTCAATATAGTACCACTACTACATAACATCTGCAATTGATCAAACTAGAAAGCAGTAAGTAGCTTCTTTTCTCCAAAAAAAAAGAAAGAGAGAGAACTGCGGTTGTGACAGTCAGGATACAGCAAAAACTATATATTCTAAGGGGGTGTTTGGTTCCACGGACTAAAATTAGTCCCAAAACGGACTAAAGATCCAAACCCTTGGGACTAAAACCCCTAAAAGGGACTAAAACTCTTTAGCTCCACAAGAGGAGCTTATAGGGACTAAAACCACTACTTTTCCACTGGAGGCCCCTCCCCCACCCACCGGCCCACTTGTTCCCTTTTAAGTCCATGGACAAAGTAGTCTTTGCGCAAGCCATTAAAGCAACTTTAGTCTCTTTTAGTCCAGGGATCCAAACAGCAATTTTAGTCCCTAAAAGACTAATTTTAGTCCTTTGGTTTTAGTCCCTAGGAACCAAACAGGCCCTAAAACATGCAATGTTACATCAAAATTTGTCGACAGTTGCCGGTGAAAACAGGTTACTGGATTTTTCTCAGAACCCATAAAGAATTGGCCTTGTTCAGCCCACCTCTGCTCGTCATCCCCTCTCAGATAAAAGCATCTTCATGGTTTCTGACAACAGGTTAGGGTATTCCTCAGCTTGACCAGACCTCAAAGATACCAGGGGTCAATTGTTTGGCAGACCTACTTCAAGGGATACATTAAGACCGCTTCTTTTTCGACTCGGATCTACCACCATCTGTTCCTTTCCTCTTCGCTTTGCTCGTCTCCTTGTGCCTCTCCTTCTTATCTGCCTTTGTTTTGTTGGACTTCACGCTGATAACGCCGCTCGCAGACACCTTGGAACTCTTCAGGACCTTCTCGATCTCGTTGTCATCGTCATCAATTGCATACTTCTGTAGAAACTTCGGGTCCACAGGGGCTTCATTTGCGGCTCTTCTCTTTTCCTGTGTTTGACCCATACAACATTAACAGGAGTGCTGGTAAGGGGAAAAGCTTATATGTTTTGGTTTCATGTAAACAATGTCTGCACAGACCGGCAAAAGAAAAACCCGCTTCCTGACACGATCACACGTTTGTCTTTATATATAGAATATAGATAGATCAAAATCATAAGCACAGTTGTGGATATACTGTGGCTGAAACTCGAGTTTCTTAAGACAGCCAGAATCTGGCACTTTGCTGAGTTCCAAAGAAATGATAGTTAAAACAGAAATAAGAATGTGTTCTTCTACCTTATTATAATATCAACTAGGTGTTTGCGTCTAAAGTCTAATTAGGGTGCCCTGATGAATCATGGAATTCTTTGATCAGAATTAAAAGTATTAACTGATGACAGTTTGAATTCTCACCTCTACTTCCTTGGCTGCTTCTGCAAGATCTTCATCCATTGATTTGCTAAGAGGGGCAATTTCAATCTGGGTATAGCAAAAATAGTATGAACAAGTTTGTAAAAGAAAAAGGAAAAGAAAAAACAAAACATGTTCCAGGGTATGACCATACAAATTCCATGTGATTAGAGCAACGTACACCATATAGCATACCAATAAAGCATGATTCTAACCTTGAATTGGAACTGTTACATGGAATTGTGAAGTTTACACAATGAAACTAAATGTATTTGCTTACCTCCTTCAGTCGAGGTAGTGTTGCTTCAATTTGTTTCCCTGCAATCTTATGAAGGTACCCATATAATTTCTTCATTGTCTTGATGAAGTTAGACAGAACTTGTTCCCTTTCTATCCTCAGTTCTTCCTGTCAGTGTAGAAATTAAGATAACAGCTATGAATAATCATGATGAGAATATTACGTACTCTGGACTTGCTTGGAATTAAACATGAACTAACCTTTACAGTGCCTATGTCTTTGTCCTGCAGGCCCATACAGAACAAAACCGCTGCTTGGGCACCATGCAATGATACTGGAAGCTTCTCTGAAAAATACTGGTGTGCAAGGATGGGGACAAGATCCAGAATCTGCAATACCAAGGACATTAGGATTTAGATTAATTTCTTAGATGAATAAAGCTGACCCAGAAGAATATATTCTGCAAATGTATTAAAACTACATACATTTGATCTTCTGGACTACATAATTGTATTTCTTACCAGATGATAATCAACTAAGTTGTTGGAATATGCTTCTAACCGCTTCATGTCATGTGGTGATATCACATCTCCCAACAGCTTTGATGAGTTGTTATCATATTCCGAAGATTCATGGTTTGAATAATCAATCTTCGAAGCCAATACACTAGAAAATATACCAAACAGAGAATTAGAATATAAACAAATTCACTGCGCCAACATATTTTGAAAGTCCATACCTCATCGCAAGCTTAAAATTGAGATGACGGAAAGAAGTTCCCAAAAGCCGCCTGAATCTTTGTCTGAAATCTGAACATATCTTTGATATTTAATTACTGTGCTCAATAAGCCTTAAACAAAAGAAAGCTGTAAAAATAACAAAATGCCATCTTGCACATCTACAGGTTAGGAAGATTAGAACCCACATAATTTGAGGTAAGCAGCTTCAGTTAGAAATGCAAACGTGATTGCACAGACACAAGAATTTTGTACCTTGATAAAACGGATCAAAAAATCCACATTTGTTTGACTCGCTAACTTCAATGTCATCACTATTCAAGGGCCTCAAAACCATACAAGTATGCTCACCAGTAACAGCACTCTGAAAAAAGAAATAGCAATAAGCACAACAGAAGGTGAAACATGAAGAATTGTCAGTCTGTTATGGCAGGTCAGGTTAGGAGATAGTTACCGGAATCTGGCCCACATAGAATGGATAGAAGTTGTGCTTCCGCCAAAAGCGGAAAAGCTCTTGTGTCAGTCCAAAAGATACAGCAAGGTAATGCAGCTTCTCAGGACGACGTTCACGAAGATGAACAAGGAGTGGCGGAAGATTTGCCCTAGGTTTTATGTTCTCTTCTAGCAGCGAGGCCTGAAACAACATATACCAAGCTGAAAGTTGTTTATACCCGGAAGGATAAGCAATGTGCCAATGTTATTATAACATAGTGATAACATATTAATGTCAGCAGTATTAATAGTTGGTTATACAATTAAACAGAAGGATATATGTAACGCCAAATATCCAGTCGATACACACACCATATAAAAATTCAGTAGGCAACATACAACAGACTCAATATAGAATTTAGATTACCCAACAACTGTGTTGTTTAAGTAAATTGAGGATTATAAATTTGCGTAAAAATGGGCAGAGTACGACAGTGTGACTGTATGACAGTATAAATACAAATATAACCAACGCGAAAAATGCTGTGTCAATATACCACCTGGTAAACAATGGTTTACTGCACACTAACCGGTAGACAAAACAAAAAGTGTTTTTTCTACCCAATATATTAGCTGTAAGACTAATGTGGATGTGGATAACAATATATTTTTCCCTAATTAGTATCATACAGTTTGCAAAAGTCAAAAATAAATTAGCAAAAGTTGCAAGAGTGAAATATACCTAAGTTTCTTTGTAAGCTATGCTAGTTCCAGCTATTTTCATTTTTTACAAAGACACTAAAATGAAACATTGAGCATACATTCGAACCTTCTCTGCAGCTTCAGTGACCTTCACTTCAGGCTCTTCAATTGCCTCCACATCATCAGCAAATAGTGTCATTTGCCCTTCATAGTACCTTCAATGGGGAAAAGAAGTAATAGTCAAATAAAATGGGAACAGCTATAAAAGTTGTAAAGACAATCTACAAATATATTTCCCAGAAATGCTTCTGCACAAAAATTCTGCATGGATGAACAGATGCCACTATGGTTGGAGAACATTTAGTACAGGAAATTAGGGAGGATTGGATATTGGTTTAGATTGCAAGGACTGCGTTTGTTTTAAAATCAGAAGCAGAGCACCAATAATCCCTAGGATGTACAGATGCAAACTAAATCAATGCCAAGAAGACGAATCAAAAGCAGACCACCAATAATCATACATGCCATAGAGATGCAAACTAAAGCAGTGTAAAGACGATTACCTTGTTAGAAGGTCCACGGCGGCAGAACCATACCCAAGCTGCATTAGGTGAAGAAAATTTAGGACACATAATGATGTTACATATGCACACCAAGTGACAAAGTTAAAAATAATGTACCCTCAAGGCACTAGGATGGACAGCAATTCGCACTATCCGAACTCCTGACAGACTAGGAAATACATTGTCTTGGAACTGTTCACAAAATTTCCAAGGTATTTGATCACCAGAAGGTGCACGACCCTCGCTTAGGCTTTTCATAGCTGACTTTCGAGATATTTGTCCTTCCAAACAAACCTGAAAATACAACTCAAAATATTACATATAAGATATTTGTGAATTGCATGGTGAATCTAGTGGAAAATAACCTTAAAATAGGCTCTACTAAGAAATCTAGTCTCAAGAACAAGATAAGGGATAGTGTAAATCAAGGTGGAATATGAAACTGTTAGTGGCTTTGATGTTTGATTAAATTGTCTTAGATTGAATCTAACAGCAAAGAATGCTAGTTCTCATTAGTCATTACCAATCTTAAGATGAGTTATCATTTCACAAGTATACACCGGCTTAAATGAACAAACGACAAAACAGATAAAAACAAAAGAAAAGCTCAATGTTAAGAAGAAACAAGATTCAGCAACTACAATACAAGATGTCCCAATACGGATATGGATTTGCGATCAAACATGCCATTTTCCCATAAATAATGATACCTGGATCACACACAGAATATCTGGGAGTTGGTTTTTGGACTCATCAACAGGGCCTACCAAACAAAGAACACAAATAAGTACAGCACAATAATACAATCATACTGAAAAGGAGTTAGCGCAAGTGGGTCCTTCCATACCAAGCAATACAAACAAATGATGAGCCGGTGCATCCGCCATTAATTGCAAGTCATTAGGTGAATTTTTGTAATGGGAAGCAACATAAAGTGCCATCATCCGCTGAAAATATTAAGGAGACCACTATCCATTTAGGAAGACGAAATATAACTTGTATAATTCCTTTTAAGTATAAAGTGAGCTAATTTTCCAAATATATGAAGGGAGAACGTAAAACAGAACATAATTGATC
This sequence comes from Echinochloa phyllopogon, assembly GCA_033239725.1. Lineage (NCBI taxonomy): Eukaryota > Viridiplantae > Streptophyta > Magnoliopsida > Poales > Poaceae > Echinochloa > Echinochloa phyllopogon. The sequence goes on along the minus strand of BTCW01000003.1, from coordinate 13,960,355 downwards.
TGCACCTGTAAAAATATCTCACTCTCCTTGTGATATGAGAAAAGCGTATCCCGGTTGACGTAATACAAATCACATTCTTTTGGGTGAGGTAGCCTAAAAAGGAACCAAAATTCTTTGTTAGATACACTGCAAACTTGGAGCAGCAGGGGGGGGGGGGGGGGGGTATTGGGATGATGCTCACCTACTAATGTTTGGAATGGAGTTTGCAAGGTCCAAACAGAGTAAGTCATTAAGCCATGTCTCAATAGGATCACCGGGAGCATATCTAATAGATTCGTTCAATTCAATTTTCTTAAACAGCCTACCTACATACAGGACAAAACAAAGCAGACAATAAATGAGAAACAACAAGAAACATGGAAGTCTCTTCCAAAATAAGTTTACTCAAGAATGTAAACATAAACAACTCTTACTGGAATTAGATCCATTAGATTGAGCAGATGGCTGGCTTTGGGATTCTAGTTGCTGGAGAAGCTTCAAAGACAATGATCGGCCCGTTCCTTCATACCTTCAACATGAAACAATCTTGATCAATTACCCCCATGACTTATGGTACCACTTTATTAGTAACTGAAAACAAACATACCCATTGACAGTGGAAGACAAGAAAACAAGGTATGGACCAAGCATGGACTTGACAATTGGCAATGGAATCGCAGCAGCTTCATCAATAACAAGGAGTTCAACTTGAGAAAGCTTTCCATGATCATGTGGTCTCAGATACTGCAAACATTAGCAACTCTAAGAGGCAAGTAAATTGATATTAAGCATGGTGAGTTCCAAAATTTGTTTCTTCACGAATACATATTCAAGGTGGTTAGGGAAAATATAAGTTCACAAGGATGATACATTTTTTCCTTGGAATGAATGAAACATAATTTATTGCACAATCATAATACATTATGCAGTGATAGGATGCATGCTTCTTCCTTCATAGTGATCAATTGTTCGAGTTGAAGTATAGCTGTGGATTTACATTTTTATGAACCATAAATTGTAATAAGATGCTACACACGTTTTTTTTACATTACTGATTGCCAAATGAATGAAGAAAGCATAGTAAAACCATAATCTCAACAAGGCATGTATCAAAGACTAAATATCTACAGTAATAGAAATGCACCAATTGCTTTCTATGTGAGCCTACCCACCTCAGTGGTATGTTCACATCTAACCATCTGATCAACCACACAGGCTTATGTTGATTGTCTTTTGCCTCTCAATCATTAATAACGGAAACACCTCTAGTATGGCCATTATGATTGTCATCTATCTCACTAATTAAAAATGTGCATTTCTCTTGCACGGTTGCTAGATTCGCAAGAATGACAATCTATGTTTGCCCCGTCTAAGGAAAGGAGACTAAGCAAAAAAAATTGAAGCCTTCCAAAATGGGATACAACTCGTAAAGTTTCACAGGAAGGCTAAGACTCTTTTGTATAGATATATGCTGGAGTCACTCTCCAACTTCTCTCGAAGTGAGCTTCAGCAAGAAGCATCATCCTGGAACCTGGATGCACATAAGACTATCAAACTGAAATGGTATGGTTGGCAGCAATTAAGTATTTACCTGGACTGTCTGACGATGTTGTTTATAGACATTTATTTGAACTGTTGCTTTCTTGAGCTCCGGATCTGCACTCTTCACCACATCATAATGCAAATGTTCCTGGTAGAGGAAAAATGAAGTATCATGAACACATGTAAAGAACACACTGTCACACTTTAACCCCAAAAGCAGATAATAGAAAAGCACCTTGTAGTCCAATGCATTTATTCCCTTGCACACAAAATCAAACAAAGTCTTCAAGTTCTCTGGACTTGGAGCGGTGACAAATATATTTGAATACCTAAGAAGTCAAATGGTTAGCACATAAGGTTATCACATTCAACTAAATATTTCATTGGGTTGAGCTTTACCCAGCTGCTATGGCCCCAGCAATGGCAAGACCAAGGGCTGCTGATTTACCACGTCCACGAGCAGCAAGCAAGGCAACTGTATTCCTCAGGGACTTATCCAAAATAGAGTCAAGGAAGTTGATGACAGCGTTACCCTGTAAGCGACTTTAAGCTTCAAATTTGGGCACAAGGAAATCATTTTTTGGTGAGAATATTGACAGCATTAGCATCGAATTGCACCTGATCCATTGTGCAGCACTTGCCAATTAAAGGACCCACAGGGAAGTCTTCACGAAATTGATCCTTCAGGCCTTTCAACTGCCTCTCCCGTTCTGACAATCCCTCAGAATCCTATTCACATGGTAAAATATGTTCATTGCAGAGGAATCAGATTATCTGAATTACAGAATCAAAATCTCCCAGAGATTCACCAGAATTTGGAAATATCAGAAGAGGCATTCATAGGGGAACAGATAAAGGGTCCTATTAGAATGACAAGTTTAAAAGGAATGCTCATTTTATCAATAAAAGAATTGGTATTGTGCACCCATACCTCATTGTTTGTAACTGGTTGTACGAATTTCATGTGAGATGATATAGGGAGGATGTTAAGTTCATCATCCATCACAATACATGCTTTGCATGATGCTATGGACAGCAAGAACCTCTCGTTGAATCTCGCAGCCGCTTGAGTATGAGACTCCGTTCGAAACCTTTCGTGGACATCCTGTTGGCACAGGAAGAGACCAACTCAAAAGTCTAGTTCAGCATGAGTGGGACGGGGAGTATTGAGGCATTTCATAGATACCATAGTAACCACAAAATAAAACTAAACAAAAACAACTATCCCATTCCTTGGTTAATTGAACATGTACGGGTGAAAGAACGAAATGACGAGGAGAAATGATGCTCACCATGACCATTGTATAAAGGCTGGTAAGCGAGGAGAGCGAGCGGAGTAGCAGGATGATCAAACCACCGCCCTCAACTGTCTCAATGGTACGCGCGAGAAGGTTGGGTGTCAGTGCCTCGAAATCCTGAAGCATCAGCAAAAGCAAATTCAGCAACAAGCATGCCAGGACGACAACCTCAATTGCAATGAAACAGAAGCTTGAGGCGGGACCTGCAGTATGCACATGCCAAACGTGTTGCCAAGGACCCTCTCAGAGTCCCTGTAGAGACAGTATGTGATGTCCGAGGTCTCAAGGAAGAGGGAGAACGGGTCGGCCTTCTCAGGGTCCATAAGACCCCGCATCATGAGCTTCTTGATCTGCTTGGCGCGCTTCTTCTTGTGGCTGCGGTACAAGATGGAACCGAGGACAAGTAAGTAACACAGCACTGCAAGCGGCGTCATCTCAACCAAGCAAGCGTGCGGCGGCGTCGGAAGAAGCAGCAGCAGTTGCAAGGACATTACCTGCTGATCTCGAGCTTGTCGCGGTAGCACCAGAGCACGGAGGGGCGCGACTTGACGCGGGACTTGGAGAGCATGTAGTTGAGGTTGACGATCTGGTCGCGCGACTTGTCGCCGACGATGACGAACATGGAGCGCTGCCGCTGGCGCACGCCGTTCTCGATCAGCGTGCGGATGCGCTCGTCCACCTTCTTCCTCATCGTGCCGCCGCTTCTATCCGCTGGCGCCGCCGGCGGCTGCTTCCTGGGGCGGGGGGCGTGGTGGTGGGGGTTTTAGCTAGGGTTTTGCCTTGCGGACGCCGGCGTGGACCGGTGAAAAGCGGGGGGCGGGAGGATGGAGGAAGGGGATGGGACTATGGGGAGCGTGGACGGACGGCGGGATGGAGGCTGCTTCGACGGTTAGGATTGCCTATAACCGGCTAGCTTTCAGGAGCAGCACTGCACTGGGCTGTGGAATGGGCCGACGTGAAGTCCAAGCTGCGCTGGGCTTTTAAGACGCGCACGGGCGACAAAGGTAAGTAACCCTCTTTCTGCGAATTGGCTGGTAGTCCAATGGTAGAACGGTCCAGTAGGACGCTACCCATCAGGGTTCAAATCCTGGTGCTCGCACCTTTTCCTGAGATTTTCCCAAGGATTTTCCGGCGCTATGCGTTGAGTAGTAAGCGGCGTTCCCGTCGACTAGGGGTGGGCACTTTGAACCCGAAAACCGAACCGAATCGAACCCAAATTATCCGAATTGTCGGTCTATTCGGGTTTCGGGTTCGGTCCAGATAATTTTATAATTCGGAGTTCAGGTTCGGTTTCGGTTCCTATGGTCTATAACCCGAATAGACCGAATAACCCGAAATTCAATATATTTACGTATTTTTGAAATGAGTTGGGAATTTGAATTTCTATCATAGAGTTTTGAGAGGTGACAAGGATATCTATGAAAATCCGAGTAATTCGGTGGACCGAATAGACCGAACCGAAATAATCGGTCTATTCGGGTTCGGTTCTTATTTTACTTTTTAAAATTTCGGTCCCCACTTTTTTTAAACCCGAAATGACCAAAACCGAATAGACCGAACCGAAATGACCGAATAGACCGAATGCCAACCCTTACCGTCGACAACGAGGTGCCAATTGTGACTTCGGGAATCTACAGATCTGCCGGGTGCTCAGTCCATCGGAGGTGTTCATAGGGGTAGGATTTGCGTACGTGTATTCTTAGGGGTAGTGTGCATGCGTGTATGAGCGTCTGCGTTGTACTGTGTAATTCTCAAAAAAAAGTAACCCTCTTAGGAAGAGAAGATAACCCGTTTTAAGTCCAGTCTGAATGGAGTTTTATGATAAATTTTATGGTATTAAATTTATTGATGTAGCATTTGAAAAAAAAAACGAGTGTTTCATGACATTTGAGAGAAGTTTGATCCTTGACTCAGTTAAAAAGTTTCTATATAGATAATTGTATAATAAAACTATGCGTTAAGATTGGTCTAAAAAATTAACTGTACCAATCTGGTAATATATATTATAAGAGATGCATACAATTAAGGACGATCCACGGTCTTATGGTCGTCTGATACGGGGAATGAACACAGACAAGCTCGCTAAAAATATCCAAAATGCCACAGCAAAGAAAACACAGACAAATTTTACCTTCACGTGCACCTATAGTCCTGTGCCATTGACAGCGTCGGCAGCTCGGCATGACGGCATTAAGCCCCCCAGGCATGTGCGGAGCCAGCTGGATTCCTAGGTAATTCCCAGGAATACCCAACTTTTTCTTTACAAAACATCAAGTAAACATTATGTATTTACATATATACATAAGATTTTGGGCCGTATCTTTGTTTTCCTGAGTCAAAACCAAGCCCAAATGACCTACTCCCACCAGGCCAGCCTCGTCCCATACTCACGGCCCACTACCAACATCCGGCGCCGCTGACCCCTCTCGCTGGCCTGCTCAGCTGTCCGTCTCGGCGTCCGGCGTCTCGCGAGCCAGAAGCGATTCACGATTCTCCTCTCTCTCTCCCATTCTTTCCCCAAAATCGAAACCCTAAATCACAATCACAGATCAACGCCGGCCGCCGGGGTCGCCGGCCACTGGGCACGGGCTCCAGCGGGGTAGCGCCGCCCGCCACGGCCCTCCACCCTCGGCGCCGCTGCGCACTGCGTCGCGCCGTCGCAGACGGCAAGACCGCAGCAGGCACTGGGAGTCCAAGACCTTCTGCAATTCTGCAATCTGCACAGAAGGTGAGCCGAGAGCACTAAATCACCGAATGCATGTCTTTTACTCTATTCTATTGATTACTGATCAGAGATTCAGAGTTATCAAGTGCTGTAACAAACTAGCAGAGATTTGCAATTAAAAATTGTAGCACAATTGATGTAATTCAATTATCAGATATCAATATAGATGTATTGTGGACCTTTTCACTGTTTAACTAGATTTTTTTTTGGTTACGAGTTGGGAATACCCAAATCTACGATCCTGGCTCCGCCACTGCCCCCAGGCCGATCGAAATGGAAGGAATGCCAACGTCGTCAGTGCGTGTTGATGTGGAGCACGAGCACTTGTTGCTGCGGCACGTGCGGTTGTTTAACCAAGGATCATCAAAAAAGAAACAAGATCCGAGCAAAGCTTGGTAGTCAAGTCGCGGTCTCGCGGATGCCACGGCCGTCGGCGGGTCAGTTCGTGCGCGCAGTGCCTACTGCGTTCGGCGTGGAGGCACTGGTACACTAGTACCGCACTGCAACTGCAGCCGCTGTTGGATATGTTCCAAATTCCACATCCACGACATAGGCCGGGCTTCTGCCGAAGCGCAGCGGAGGCCCGTCGCCGGAGGCTTGGGCCGGAGCAGCTCCAGCCGCCCCCAGTGCTCGGAAATAGGAAGCCTCGTGGCCCTCGTGGAGTCGTGGGTCGTGGCGAAACAGAACTCCCGTGCCGCCATGCCGGCCGGCAACCTCGTCGAGACTACCGAAACACACGGCCGCAGCGCGGCGAACAGCGCGCAGCCAGAGGCCACAGCCCACACACAGGCCCGCGGTTCCTAGACCGGGCAACACCAAAACTGGCGGCCGAGACCCGGCCGGCGACATGTCCTCGCTGCAGATGAATGGAAGGCCGCAGGTTTCCATTGCATTGTCAAGGCCTATGTATAGGCAAGTTTACAGGTGCTGCATGTGTGCTGCATGTACATGAACGGTGAGCCTTGGCTCATGCGTTGGCAGATCCTATATACAAGGAGATATACTAGGAGACGTGGCGCAGCACGTGTGCACGTGTGTGTGGTACAACAATGTGTTACAACGTGTCAATATACTCTAGTAGCCCCCCTCAGCCTGGACTTCGGGAGACGTTCAGGCTGGATCTAAAATCGTCAAACAGCACAAGCGGCAAGCCTTTGGTGAATACGTCAGCGAGCTGCAATCTGGAAGGAATGTGCAGCACCTTAACCTCGCCAAGGGAGACCCTGTCACGAACAAAGTGTAGGTCTATCTCAATGTGCTTCGTCCTCTGATGTTGGACTGGATTTGACGCCATATACATTGCACTTATGTTGTCACAGTACACAATGGTGGAACGCTCAGGTGGCCGGTGAAGTTCCTGTAACAACTGATGAACCCAGCAAGCTTCAGAGACAGCATTGGCAACGCCTTTGTATTCAGCTTCCGCACTAGAACGCGAGACAGTGCTCTGTCGTTTTGAAGACCAGGCAACAAGATTCTCCCCAACAAATACACAATAGCCCGATGTAGAACGCCGAGTATCTGGACACCCAGCCCAATCGGCATCCGAATATGCAACAAGATTTGTTGTCTTGGATCGGTGGATGTGGAGGCCAAATTGAGTAGTACCACGAAGATAGCGGAGTACTCGTTTGAGAAGAGACAAATGAGGCTCCTTGGGACAGAAAGAGACCGGTGGGAGTATGAGTGACATGGATGCCAAGAAAATGTTCAAGAGTACCAAGATCAGACATGTGAAACTCGGATTGGAGTTTCCCAATGATGGACTGAAGAAGGCTAGTGGAATTGGCCGTGAGTATGATGTCGTCGACATACAACAGAAGATAAGCAGTGGAAGTCGAGGTATATAAAATAAACAGAGATGAATCTGCTTTGGAGGCATGAAAACCAAAGCTGTCGAAGATAAGTGGTAAATCGAAGAAACCAAGTTCGAGGAGCTTGTTTTAAACCATACAAGGATTTGTTGAGTTGGCAAACGAAATCGGGTTTAGTAGAATCAACAAAACCAAATGGTTGGGAGCAATAGACGGTCTCGGAAAGATTACCGTGGAGAAAGGCGTTCTTGACATCCAATTGGTGAATGGGCCATGATGAAGAAGTGGCAAGACTCAACACCACACGAACGGTAGCCGGTTCGATGACCGGACTGAATGTTTCATCATAGTCGATGCCGTGCTGTTGATTGAAACCGCGTACAACCCACCGTTCCTTGTATCTTGCAAGAGACCCATCTGAATTGTATTTGTGCCGAAATATCCACTTCCCAGTGATGATGTTAACACCTGCAGGCTTAGGAACAAGGCACCAAGTATTGTTGTTCATCAAAGCATTATATTCGTCAGTCATAGCATTGTGCCAATTAGGATCTTTGAGTGCTTGGCGATAGGTCGTAGGAATGGGAGAAATAGAAGAAGAGACAGCAAGAGAGATTGAAATGCCTCTTGGGGCAGGAGATGCCCTGTTTGCCTCGTGTGAGCATTTGGTGTGAGGAAGTGGTGGGGTGCGCGGAGCCTGGAGGGGGATGAGCCGGGTGCGCGGAGGGAAGAAAGGCTGTAGCCGGTCCGGGTGCAGGCGACCGTGAGGGCGGGACAGATGGTCGACGCTGGTTGGCGGAGGACGCGTGCGGCGGGGCAGGTGATCGACGTGGTGAATCGGGCGGGGAAGGTGGCGTCGCGTGATTGGCGCAGCCCGGATCGCGGAGGCAGGTGGTTGACGAGGTTGTTAGCGGCGGTCCTGGCAGCTGGATCGAGGAAGATTGCACGAGATCAGCTGCGGCAGAACGATGCGTGGGCTCCTGTGTGGCGTAGGGAAAGCTGCTCTCATCAAAAACAACATGCCGTGAAATAATAACTTTGTTTGAAGAAAGGTCCAAGCACTTGTATCCCTTGTGCCCAGGGGGATAGCCCAAGAATATACATGCTGTGGAACGTGGAGCAAGTTTATGAGGGGTGGTGGGAAGGAGATTCGAGTAGCAAAGACAACCGAAAACTCGAAGATGATGGTATTGGGGTTGTTGAAGAAAGAGGCGCTCGTATGGGGTTTGGAGATTCATTGGCTGGCATGGGCGTCGGTTGATGAGATATGTGGATGTATGTAGAGCCTCGACCCAGAATTTTGGTGGCAAGTGCGCTTGAAAGAGAAGAGAGCGAACCGTGTCGTTAATTGTACGAATCGAACGCTCGGCTTTGCCATTTTGGGAGGACGTGTAGGGGATGAGAGGCGAAAGGTAATGCCTTTGGCTTGTAAGAAAGCACGCATAGGAGAATTGTCGAATTCTTTCCCGTTGTCACATTGGATGCACTGGATGGACATGTGAAACTGATTTAGAACATAAGTATAGAAAGACTGAATAGTAGAGTTAGCATCAGATTTGAAGCGCAGAGGGAATGTCTACAAATAATGAGAATAATCATCAAGCAACACAAGATAATATTTGTAACCAGTAAAGCTCTCAATTGGTGATGTCCACAAATCACAATGTATTATTTGGAAGGGAAAGAATGTAAATGAAGTGGAGGTGGAGAAGGGTAGCCTAACATGGTGCCCTTTTTGACAAGCATCACAAATGACAGGGGAAGCTTTCTTATTAGTACAAGAAATGTCAAAGGTGGTTACTAAATGATTTAACGAATGGGAGCCAGGATGTCCCAAGCGCCGATGCCAGACATCCATGGATGGAGCAGCAGCGGTGAGAGCAGTGGCAGTGGAAAGCTTCCTGTGGTCGAAGGGGTAGAGATCACCGCTGCTACTGGATCTCATGATTACGGTCCTACTGCGAAGATCCTTGACAGAGAAACCACATGGGTCAAATTCAACTGAGCACTGGTTATCTTTTGTAAATTTGCGAACAGAGATGAGATTCTTGATGATGTTAGGAGTATGCAAGACATTATGTAACTGAAAATTAGAGGATGGTGTAGATAGAAAAGTACTGCCAGTGCCTAGAACAGGAATGGAAGATCCATTGCCAACAATGATATGAGAAGAATTATGCTGAGACGAAGGACAATAGATGGGCAAGTTACCTTGGTCACTTGTCATGTGAGAACTCGCGCCGGTGTCCATGAACCATTCGCCATTGGAAGGAGCCTGATGGAGGGAAGCAGCCTGAAGTGCAGCAATAAGTCCCGTGGTGTCCCAAGATGGACCAGCAGACATGGTGGAGGGTTGCTGAAACGCCGGATATGCCTGGGCGTGAGGTGGACGTGGAGCAAGGACGCCGGGGCCGGTGGTCCCGGTCCACGGAGCACGCCAGGCGCCAGGAGTGCCCCATGGGGCGGCCCATGGAGCCCACGGAGGGAAGGAGCCACGTCCAAATGGGGAGTTGTTGAATTGGCCGCGCCCACGTCCGCGACCGCGACCACCACGGCCGCCGCCACCGCGACCGCCTCGGCCACCGCGAGAGGCGTTGTTGGAGTTGGTGTTGGAGGAGCTGCGATCGGAGGCGTCAGGGCGGGTGGTGGTGGAGCTGTCGTTGGAGGCAATGGCGTCGGTGGCGACCAGGGCCGTGTCGGAGGGCGTGGACGTTGATTTCTCCTTGAGCAAGGAGGACTCCACACGAAGCAGGTGCGCACGAGCCTCGACGAAGGACGGGAACGTCGGCAGCAGGGACTTGAGGGTGGCGAACCGGCGCTTGTCGAGGCCGCCGATCATCTTGTGGACGAGAGTGCGAGGACGAACGGGCTCGTCGCAGTCGGCGAGGGCATCTGCAAGTGTCTGCAGCTTGTGCAATAATCAGAGACAGTCATATCACCTTGCTCGAGGCCATGAAATTCAGCCTCGAGGTGGACGGCTCGGCTGGGCTTGTTAGAGTTGAAGAAGCTCTTGATCCGTGTCCAGACAGCGCGCGGTGGGGTTGTCCATCATCACCACGTCGATGAGGTTGTCAGCAAGGGTGGCCTGGATCCACAGGACCACAGTGAGATCCGCCTGAACCCACGCTGGATCGTTGGGACGGCGAGCATCGGAGTCGACGTGGGGAAGAAGATCGAAGCGCCCAAGAACGAGGCGAAAGCTGTTCTTCCAGCGCCGGCGACTGGTGGAGTCCATGTCAAGAATGACCGGCACAAGGTTCTTGATCTGCACGCCGGAGTAGGAGTGGGAGGTCTGGACGGCGGCGACAGCGGCATTAGCAGCAGCGGTGACAAAGGCAGCAGAAGAGCTGGTGAGCGCGGCGGAGGAAGAGGAATTCTGGCCGGGAGCGCTCATGGCGACGGCGAGGGAGGGAGGGCGAGAAAAAATTGGATCTCAGGAACGAACTACGCTCTGATAACCATGCAAATGAATGGAAGGCCGCAGGTTTCCATTGCATTGTCAAGGCCTATGTATAGGCAAGTTTACAGGTGCTGCATGTGTGCTGCATGTACATGAACGGTGAGCCTTGGCTCATGCGTTGGCAGATCCTATATACAAGGAGATATACTAGGAGACGTGGCGCAGCACGTGTGCACGTGTGTGTGGTACAACAATGTGTTACAACGTGTCAATATACTCTAGTACTCGCCCTTGCCAGAGTCGCGGCGTACGAGTACGCGCGGGCCGCGCCAACCATCTCCGTTCGTCCACGTCGGCCCTCCTCCCAACACACGTTCATTCCGTCGCGTCCCCGGCCCGGACGGCTTCTCGTGTGGCACCAAGGATTTGGAGCCCGTAACGAATTTCGCCGCCGCCGCCACCATTTGACTGATCGAGACGCTCCGTTGTCCGTTCCATGACTGGATTTGGCCGCTTGGGCCTTGGCCTGGCCTGCTGCTGACTGTTTTGTTCGCGCGTGCCGTGCGGCCGTGCCCCCACGAGGGGACGTGGATAAATCGCGGGCACCTTAATAACTCCCTCGAACATACTGAATCGATCGATGGTGTTCTCAGACCCTCCTACCATCGTTCACCACGCGACGAGCAGTGGACGTGGATGATAAAGCATATGGTACAATGATCACTGGTCTCAACGTAGTATGTGCCAGGGGCGGACCCAGGGCCCGGCGACCCTGGGCAATCGCCCGGGCTCCGACGTGATTAGTCTCTTAAGGACTCCAGCGGGATTAAGCAAACATTCCATGAGTTCTGACGGGATTAAGCAAATACCTCATGATTTTCTATAGAAAGAACGGACTGTTGTGCGTTTTGCCCGGGCTCTGTTGAGTCGCTGGGTCCGCCACGGGTACGTGCGTTGTCGCCACCTATGAACACTTCAGAAGACTTTGCTGGGGAACGACGACCGTGCGACCAATCCGTCTGCCCCTCCTCTTATCCTCGTGCGATCAATTTTCCACCGTAGAAAACAAATCCGACGCCGACGCCCCCCCCCCCCCCGTCGCGCCCCCTCCACCCCGTCGCGCCCCCTCCACCCGCGTCCCTCCCCCGCGTCGCGCACCCTTCCCCACCCGTCGCGACGCCCCCCTAAACCCTAGCAAACAAATCCCCAGCCGCCGCTGCCTAAACCCTCCAGCCGCCGCTGCCCCGCCCGACGTCCGCGATCCCCCACACCAGCGGCGAGGAGCAGATCAGCGGCGACACGGATCGGCGGGGATCCCCACACCAGCGGCGAGGAGCAGATCGACGGCGATCCCCACACCAGCGGCGAGGAGCAGATCGACGGCGACGGCGACACGGATCGGCGAGGACCAGATCGACGGCGACACGGATCGGAGGACCATCGACGGCGACGCGGATCACAGGTAAATCTCGTGAAACCCTTGTCCCCAAACCTCGTGAAACCCTTGTCCCCCGTGGCCTTGCCGGCCGCCTGTGGCCTGGCCGCCAAAATGTGGTCCCTAATGAAAGAGAAAATGGAACAATAGAGAATTATGAGAGTCATGAATAGCTCAGTGTTTTATTCTATCCTTGTCTCATCTTATATTTACTTTTATCCCTCCTTGAATAGCTCAGTGAAAACTCAACAGAATTATCAGCTTCATCAAGTGAATATAGAATCCTCATTTGTTTTGATTCGGTTAAGTAAAACTTTAAGTACCATGGCATGTAGTTCTGATATGGCTATGAGCAGCAGATAACTATTGTGTGAAAGCACTACCATGTTTAGGAAAACAGAATAGTTTTTTGTGCAAATTTTTGATTCCATGTGCAACAGAATAGTTTTTTGATTCCATGTGCAAATTTTTTTCAGTGGTAGGAAAATTGTCCCAGAATTGAACATATTGTTTTGGTATAAGATCAACACTGAATTTAATAGTAGTGCTTGCATTATTTTTTTGTTTGTCTTTCAGCGGAAAATGCGACATCTTATGATTCAAAACGTGTTATTTTTAGAACTGGGTTTCCTTTTTACCCAGTGGTCACTGTGCACATTCTTGTGTGTAGGGATAGGCGTTTGTTTGGTCCTAAAATTCTATGCTATCTTGTTTCGGGTAGTCAACATAATTTTGTGATACCTTAATCCCTGATGAAACTAAAAGCTCCACTCTCCAGTAATCTGTGTGGTGGAAATAGCAATCACTTTCCATTCTTAGTACATATTAATATAATAATATGCAGTAGTAACCTGAAGCTTGTTTGCTGTTGTGTCCTTTTTTGATACTGCAAGTTACAAATACCTACAAGCTTACTGCACTAATACGTAGACAATAATTGCTTGGACAATTTTTTTGTCCATTCTTTCAGGATCTAAGAGGCCTTCCATCTGAAGTTCCAGTGTTAATGGATTTTCTTTTACAAGGATAAACTGTCTGCATATAATTTTGAAGCTATAGTAAAAATTGCATAGCCTTGTCAGACTGCACCAGTAGTGGAAAGGACTTGTGGATCCACTTACTGCCCCCAAGTACGTACTGTCTACTCATCCATGTAAGTGTGCATGCAATCTTCTGTACCCTGTTAGTAATATAGCTTATCTTTTTTTTCCACTGCCCCCTCATGCAATCTTCTGTTCCCTGTTAGTAATATAGCTTGTCTTGTGTGCTCCTTGTTAGCACTTAATTACCAATGGCTTATCTATGGGATTATGATTTGAAAGATTGCCTCCAACAAGTGAAAATGTGTTACTGTTGTGAAAAGACTTGAATTGTTGTGGCTATCATACATGAGTTTTGCTTTTGCAGCAGCGGAGCTGTGAGACGTGCGGTTGCACAAGGTGTTATTATAAATTGTTCATGAGCTGGCATGGTGATAATTCTTAGATTAAGTGATTTGACAAGCTGTTGCATTCTTTAGTTGGTAAGCAAGCCTCGATCAAGTGCAAATTGGGTCGACTCCAAGCTTGAGTCCATGATGATGAACATGTATGCATTTTTTGTTGATTCCATTGCTTGGTGCAGGTTCTGTCCGTCTTTCTATTGTTCCCAATATGGGAGTGATCATAGGTCTCTGGTACTGAGGTGCTGCTCTCAACTTCAACGAGGAGGAAACAAGATAATGGCCTAACTGGAGTGTCCCCCATGCAGCTCTAGCTACTTTTGCCAAAGGTAAGCAATGTCATTCCTTCTCATCTTCTAAGTGAAAGTGTAATCCTTGCTCCTGAGTTGGTCTTTTTTTTTCCACATTATGATTGCCTTGTGTGCTTGAGAAATTGGACATACGACTAGCTGTTGTTTATAATTAAGTATTCATATGATGAAATTTCAAAAATATAAGCTGTCATCTTAATTTTTAAAAGTAAAGTGTCTTTCACGTGAAAAAGCTTTCAGGGTCATTTGGATTATCACTTGTAGTTTTGCCACCATGATCCGTATTATGGATTAGAAGGTTACACCTATGTTCATGTTGATCCAGTAAGTGGTGACAACAGGTTGCACTTGCACTAATCTCGTTGGGGTTGGGTAATGTGATGTTCCTTCTAATTGCACTACGAAGATGAATGACTGCTTGACAATTTCCCTTCTGCCTGAATCCGAATGTTTTCTACTATGATAATTGATAAGATGGTTCTGTTGTGAGATTTGCAATATTGTGATTGTTGTGTGCAATCACAATATTGATATGGTTGAAATTCATGTATGCATTGACGCGTTGTTGCCTTGGTGTTCTACTATTCTTTCAAGACAATGTTTCTATGGTGCCCAAGTTGCAATAGCTAGAGCCGTTGACCAAACCAAAACCTAGGTTAACATTTATAATTCTCGGTGGTGAGAATGACTTGTTTATGTACTGAGCCTTCTTCAGTCATAATATGATATGTCTTTGCTGTCGTTGGTTCAATTCCAGGGTGTTTAATTTCAGTATGTGTCTTTCAGTCTAAATCTTCAAAACTGTTTCAGTCTAGAATCTGAATTTAAATTATAGACTGGAATATTTTATAATTTAATTTTTTTTTCTTGTCTGCCAACCTAGCTAATGTTAGGAAATACAAAAATTACCAGCTATTGCTAGCTGTTGTGCCATAGAGGACACTACTGTACAATCAATCTCCCAAACATAATTCTACTTTTAGGTTATTGTTTTCTTCCAATACATTATTTGCCAAGTTAGTCGAATGTTCACTTCAGTTTATGTTCAACAGGACAATAGCCGTCCGCTGGCCGTGGCTGGTCGTGGCCGCGCCCTGGCTGGCCGTCGCGCCGTGGCCTGGCCGGAAACCCTCTTACTTGTTTGTCAGGTTCCAGTTTGTAGACCAGGAAACAGCTTGCTAATTTACTGCATTTGGAGGCTTAACCTTTTTGCTGACATGGTCCTTAATTGACTTATCATTTTTTAATGAAACATAGATTGTGCAAACTTTCCATTCACTCTCACAACCTTTAATATAAATGTTGGCTTCAAATGACTGGTAGGCCTATAATGTTAGCTTCGAAGGTGTATGCTGGTCATTCTCATATCTAGCCTGCAGTTTTATTTCGGAGGTGATAGTGCTTCGATGAATTTGTTGTACCGCTCTTTCCTACATGATTTTTCATTATCTGAGCACATGTACTGCTAGGAAAAATAAGAGATGCATAGATGCGCTGTAAGAATCGAATCAAAAAATCAAAGTTAGTGAAAGCAAAAGGATAGATCAGTAGGCCTAACTATTTTTCAGCCTGCAGTTTTATTTCAGAGGTGATAGCGCTTTGATGAATTTGTTGCACCGTTCTTTCCTACATGATTTTTCATTATCTGAGCACATGCACTACCAGGAAAAATAAGAGATGCATAGATGCGCTGTAAGAATCGAATCAAAACAACCAAAGTTAGTGAAAGCAAAAGGATAGATCAGTAGGCCTAACTATTTTTTCTCTTTTTTTATAGTGATGAGCCTGTTCAGTTTCAAGTCATGGTGTGTCATATAGCTAGAGATGAGCTGTTCCGGTGATCACCTTGAAGTCATCTGTCAGAGCTCATCGGTCCAGTGTGTTTTCAGTCCATTGGATTTTCATAGTACGAGTCTATTGTCATCCTTCTGAAGTAATTATGAATCTGTTTTAACACCTATAAATATCTGATTATTTGAACTAGCTAACACAGCTCAAAATATATTTCTAAAAAAATTGATACTATCTCAAGACAGGCCATAGCATTAAATTATTGGACCTAAAATAAGTATCCCATTTATCTCAATATAGGCCATATCATTAGACTTGTCCCTTTGTGGTAATATTTCTACTGCTATTAAGATCTTTTTTTTACTTAGACTTGTGAGTTAGATATTTGCAATTCAGCACACATGTTTAATTACATTTGATCGAGCACATGGCATTGTTATAATTATATGGACAAATGCTAATTGTAGGGCAGATTAGATAAGGAAGTGAGACATCGCTCCTGTTCCTGTCTGACTTTGTTTATGCTCCCTTGCTACCTACAATAGTGGAGTTATATTATCTGTTTTTTTGCGGGTATATAATCTGGTTCTTATCCTGAAATTCTTTGCTTATTTAGAATTCTGGTTCGGATATGTACCTATGTAGTGATAGCAGGCCCAGAGTTTAGGCATTGTCAATGATTTCAAGTTGTTGTCCTCCTATTTTTGCCCATTTGGTATGCATTGCATTTGAATTGTGTGAATATTTCATCTGCTCCAGAGAAACAAAAGGAATCAAAGATGTTTGAAGTATATATAATTCACTCTTATGTCAATATGCAAGCCAACAAGCCAAGGTTAACCGAGAGAAGGCATTGGAGAGGGTGGAGCCGAAGCTTTTCAGCGAGAATGATGAACTGTGAGTTTAATTCTTTGCCTTATGAATCTATTCAAAGGTAGCTAATTTAGTTCACTATTATTATAGCCGGGCTTCAATTTTTGCTAACTTGCTGGAATTTCAGTACTGCTTACAATCGTCTCAGTAGCTTTTACAATCACAAGGCACTGCACCTTCATTGTGATTTTTCAGATTTAGCAAGAGGAAGCTATGGATGCATTCTATTTATGTCATGAGCACTGAAACTTAGAGAGGGGACATGAGTATTAGTTATCAGTTTATTTCATGAAGGCCTAGCATTCTACTACTATGGGATGCATACTACTGTTATCTTTTATCAGTTTGTTATGATTGCTGTATGCATTTTGGTTACCTATCACTAAATGAATTTTACGGTTTCGTGCTTTGCACTAGAGTAAACTTTTGTTACATTAATTTTTTGTTTAAGCATTGAACCTATCTGATCCTTGGAGAAAACTCTGCAGTATTTTTGAGTGTGAATGCTTAATTATTTTATCAGTGAGAATACTGCAGTACTAATGTTCAGCGCCGTTTTTCAGCAGCTACACATTTGAGTTGTGCATATTCGTAAACGGCTATATAAATCATATGGCATATTTGATCATAACTTCATGTAGGAAACTGTGACCTGAAGTTAAGTTATTGGTCACTGAATAATTTTTTTTGTTTATTAGGTTTTTAGAAAATACAAGTCCTTGTATAGGCAAATATTTACTATAAATATTAAAATATTGTTTATTAAACGGAGGGCATTCCGTTACAGTTTCCGAAAATTAAAGGATTAGTGTCATTCAAGTTATAAATGCCTCGCATATATGTTCTTCTTTTAAATAGCTAATTCTTATTTATAAGCATTTAAAATGCTTAACTTCTATCATACACCAAAAACATTAAAAAAAGTTTCTCATGCGTTTGATAGATTCTGAAACAATTAGGCCCCTTGCCACTTTTTTCTTGCAGTACTTCTAGAGGTCTCCTAATGAAGCTGGTTAGTTCACTTCAGAAGAGGATGATTTGTTTTCTTGGACTATCTTACAGGTTGTGAATAAGCCACTTTCAGCACGAAATTTCAATGAAGTATTATTAGTGAATAAGCCACTTTCAGCACGAAATAGTTTTCCAATATATTCTAGATTTGGGCACCACATTGCTTCATCAACAAATGAGGAGGCTGCTAAGAGAACTGCCTCTGCCAATGCTGATAATGTAGTTCCAAGTTTTATATTCTGTTTTGTTGTACCGAATAATAATATCATTGGGCACTTAAAATTCGCTGAATTGAGCTTGTTAAAATCATGTTGATTGATCCTGACCTATGTCATATTTTATTTATTTTATTTCTGAGTTTTTTTGTGTGTAGCAGACTAACAGTTGCAGGTGCCAACAGATCTAGGTGCATTCATGCTTAGAGCATATGAAAAAGGTAAACTGCAGTAACTGTGCCTCTCTCTCCATTTTCTTAGAATTTATGATAGAAGTTATGAGGATTGTAGTGGTTGTCTGGTTGCAAACTTAACTACAATTATAAAAGTGACAACCGATAATAGGTGGTAGATTCATGCTTTGGCCATATTTTATCAGTTAGAATCCTATTATAAATTTTTCAATATATTCTCTCTTTCCTCTCCTTTCGCTGTCATTGCCCTTTTGTAATGTTTCTTTTTTTCTGATAATTTTCCATGCATACTCCTACTGCAAGAAAGGGAATGTAGCACAAGCCACATGCTCCTTGCTATAATATTTGGGGCTCGACAGTTGCATGATCTCAACGAGCTGGCAAACAATTGGCATCCCTATGTACAAGACTAATTGATTGGTCATTACATCATAATGTACTATTCATTTTAGAAAATCATGTTTGAGGAAATGCTTGTGAGAGGAGATTTTCATTTATTGTGTGAATTGATTTCTGAATTGACATGATTTAGATTTAATCTTCAAGAAACCTTTTGAATAGAATTGGGGATTATAAGCGAAAACCTTTTGAATGAAGTCAGTTGTGGAGAAACATGTAACCTATAATGTTTGAATGAAATATGTAGTAAAACCAAATATCGTAATGTCATGCCGTTATTTTTGCAAAAAAAGCACTAATTTTCATGGACATCGGTGCGAATTTGAAGCCATCAAAAATGAATTTTCATATGCCTAATTTATTTTTTACTCCATGTATCATACCCGTAGCAACGCACGGGCACTTACCTAGTAGATCCAAATTTTAGTGCCACTTTGTAATAAATGAGTCACTGTAACATCCCGTTTGTATTTGTAAAAATTGTTCAAACATTGATTAATTAGGCTTAAAATATCCGTCTCGCAAAGTACAACAAAACTGTGCAGTTAGTTTTTTATAACAAAACTGTGCAATTAGTTTTTTATTTCATCTACATTTAGTCCTCAATGCATGTCCCAATATTTTGATATAATAAGAATCTTCTTTTTACATAGTGGAATTTGGGAGCTAAATTTAGGATCTAAACAAAGTTGTTTTAGGATCTGTTTTGACGTGACTTATGCTAGCTCCTATTATCTTTGTGGACTATATTTTATTTTGGCCGCTTTAAGTAAGCGAGACCAATGAAGCTTAAGATCCTGTCTGTCAAAGCTTTTAGAGTTGATAGTTTTTCTAGAAAAGTAATTATCTATTGATTTGTGAGATGATTCTCTGAACGTGAGCTAAAAAATAGACTCTTCTAGCTATGCGAGGTGAGTTTCCAAACATAATCATTTTGCTCAAGGAATTAGTTTGATTAGAACTCTACCCATCAGGCAATGCCCCGTACGACGTAACTCGTGAGCCATACCAAACGATAGTCACCTCGGCGGCATCACATGTAATTACGGTGATTATCAGGCAACAAATCGCAAATTCGCAAATTGTTGCCGAAAAAAGTTACCATCGCCGAAGCTATTGGGCTCACACAAGCCACACTCCCTAGTACACGTACACGCTGCTCGCTCTTCGCGAGCTCGCTCACCTCACACACAAAATCTATGGCCAGCATGGATACACAAATCCCCCTTTCTCCTCCGCACGCTCCATATTTAAACCCCGCAGGCCCCGTCCCTCCACCCGAAGCTCCCACTGCACCTCCGCAACGAGAGGGGAGAGGAAGAAAAAAAAATCTCAACCACCAGATTGATTTGATTCGCACAAGAAACCAATAGCAGTCAAATATCGTCCCGGGGCATCGGGGTTCCGAAGATTTTGCCATCCGTGGTCCTTGGGAGCTCCTGAACTCCAAGTGATTTCTTCTTGGATTGCTGCGTCTCTTGCTCCCTCTCTGCTCGAGATGCTGTCTCTGAGCTGCCCAGGGGTGTCCATGAGCACGAAGGCGTTCGATTTGGGGCAGCTGGCCTCCTGCCGGTGCCGTTGGCAGGTCTTGCGCGCGGCGCCGAGACGGCGGCGCACGCCATGTGTTTGCTTCGTTGCCTCGACCGCCCAGCCTGGTCCGTTCCTCTCTTGTTTCTGCTGTTAGTGCTGCTTAGTTCGCTTAATTGCTGCACCCTAGTGCTTTACCTTTGATTTCAGTAGCCGCGCTGCAAGGCCCTGCCACTTACCGATGTGTTTGTGCAGGCCTTGCCACAGTTGATGTGCCCCCGCAGACGATTCCCACTGTGACAACGGCAAGCGTCTCTGAACGCATTTCTGTTTCTTCGCTGTTGGAAGTTGTCTCGGACGACCTGCTTAACCTCAACAACAATCTCAAATCGGTGAGCTTCTTCTACAAGTCACAACGTTAAGGCTTAAGGTTAAGGGTCCTTTTCTTTTTCTCCCTTTTTTTCAGAGAGTGCATGTTTAGACTATGCACGCATGACTCTGAAATTTCTCTTTTTTCTGAGTGCAATTGATAACCACGCGAATATATAGTTGTGATGTAATAACTTATGACTATGAGAAAGGCCAATAATGCATACTCATATTCTACATCTCTGCATCCAAAGTTTATTTCCTTTGGATTTTGTTTAGATAGTACTCCCAGACTTTTACCCACCATGCTGTTTACTGGTATATCATCCCAAATTGCCTTTGTCTGACATGTTCCTCAAGTGTTCCTAGTTCATGGAATTTCTTTGAGGTAAAATATTAAAACTCCAAAGTAAAATAAGTGATCATCATATGCTATCGGCAAGTGTGCATGGTTGCACCTGTTCTTTGAAAGCGACCTGCAAAATGACAGGAATATGTAGATGATTAAAGACATTAATAGCTGTGAGTTGCCTCCATCCCTTTCAAGGCGACATGTATGTCTTCATGCATTGGTATCATATTTTGATGACGTGGAGCTTAGAACAGTACAAGCAGACCAGTGCATGTTGCAGTTTTGCTGGATCTTGCCATTTTTTGTGGCCTATATAACTTCTTTTTTTCTCAAACATGGCCTCTATAAATTCTTCCACCGCCTTTCTGAGTTTTTGTCGTTTCCTGCAAATTTCACTTCATTTCCTGAATTTTGTCATGCCCCCAGAACTTATAATCTTTTAAGCAAGTTTTATGCATCCATTCGGTTACAATCTCAAGTAGGTGGCTGAAAAGTAAGAAGTGCACTCATACTTCAGCACTGCCCTAGATTTGCTCATCACCTCATGCCTAGGCTCCACCATGCCTATGTATTGACCTGAAGGGGTTGCATTTATTATTCTAAATATGTGATGGCCAAGTCTCAGGCTAAGATTTAGATCTCTCATAACATAATAAGTTTCATGCACAAGGCAAAAATATTCAGTGAAACTCTATAAAGTAAAATAAGTGACCATCATATGCTATCAGCAAGTGTGCATGGCTGCTCCTGTTCTTCGAAAGTGGCCTGCAAATGACAGGGGATATAGAGATGATTAAAGATATTAACAGTTGCCTCTATCTCTTTCAAGGGGACATGTGTTTTTGTCAAGTATTGGTCTCCTATTTTGAAGACTTGGAACTTAGAACACCACAAATGAGCCGGCGGATTTTGTGGCTTTGCTGACTTTTACTTGTCATTTTTTGTGGCCTTCATAACTTCTTCCACTGCCCTTTTTCTGCCCTTTTATGGAATCTTTGGTTTATTCCTTAAATTATGACATTCCTCGATAACTTACAATTTTTTGAAGTCAAGTTTCGTGCTTCAATCAATTCAACTTAAATCTCAAGTAGGGCTGAAAATTTCCCTGTCCTCCTCATTCCTAGGCTCCACAAGGTCTATAATATTGACCTCAAAACGTAGAACAGCTACTTATTTCTAAAATTGTGATATACAAGACCTATAGCTTTCATAACATAAAAAGGTGCACGCACAAATCAACTTTTCTAAAGGCTTAAGTTTTTGGGAAGGTGGATATATACCCATACTATATCATGATTCATGACAGCTTCGCAGTCATTTGTACATAGGTCATTAGGCCATTGTTTTTCACATAATGGAGGCCTAAAATTTCAGAGCATCAAAATGAGATGTGTGTGGCTGCACTAGTTGCAATATGCAACAGCTGCACATGGCTATTGAGGATCTTTTCTTTTAGCAGTTCATGTTCAGTGATAACTAAGGTCAACATTTCAGTTTCCACCAAACTGTTAAAAAACATTCAAATTAATTTTTTGAAGGAATCTAGGGGACGATTTAAGTAAAAATAAGCAGCAGCTTCTAGCCCTATTTAGAATGGTTTGAACAGTTTGGCCCAAACCACCATTGAACAGTCCTCCTAATAACTGATATACTTCAACAGCTTGTTGGTGCAGAAAATCCAGTTTTAGTTTCTGCAGCAGAACAAATTTTTGGCGCTGGTGGAAAGAGACTAAGACCAGCATTAGTTTTTCTGGTGTCCAGAGCAACTGCAGAATTGGCTGCTTTGTCGTAAGTTCTTTTCGCCGTTATAGATTTATCCATTTTGTAAGGATTTTTAATATTAAGCACTCAGATATTTTGGTTTGCAATTCAGGGAGCTAACTACAGAACATCAGCGCTTAGCAGAGATCATAGAGATGATTCATACTGCAAGTTTAATACATGATGATGTCATAGACGATAGTGGGATGCGAAGAGGTATGTATGATGTTTTTTCTCATGAGCAAATATTTCAATAAAAACAGTACTTCATGTTCTTTTGTGTGTTAATTCAAAACTCTTAGAAACATTTTGTAATGTTTTCTGGGCTGGGCTGTGCATGGTACTTCAACTATCTTCTATGGACTTTGTTTTTGTGGGGTGGAGGGGGAGCTTGTACTTTGGATACATAAGTTACTTCGAAAATCCTTATTTCATTCTTACACCTCTCTTTTCTAATTTTCCTTGTTGCATTCGAGACAAGGGAAACTTCATGGTTGTTTCCCTTACAGTAAGTGCTATTAATCATAATGTAATGGCTTGGTGAGGGGACCGATAAGTTGACCAATTTTATAAGAACTCGATCCAATTGTTTGCAGGAAAAGAAACAATCCATCAGCTCTATGGCACACGGGTGGCTGTGCTTGCTGGTGATTTTATGTTTGCGCAGTCTTCTTGGTTTCTTGCAAACCTAGAAAACATTGAAGTTATCAAGCTCATCAGCCAGGTACTAAAGGACTTGAGCAAGCTTTCATCTCTTCTTCGGGATCCTAAATGCTTTCTCTATAACAAAAAGATTATGCGTACCAGGTAATCAAGGATTTTGCCAGTGGCGAGATAAAACAAGCATCTACCCTTTTCGACTGCGACGTCACCCTTGACGATTATCTGCTGAAGAGCTATTATAAAACCGCTTCTCTGATCGCAGCAAGCACAAGGTCTGCTGCCATATTCAGCGGTGTCGGCACCACTATATGTGAACAGATGTATGAATACGGCAGGAATCTCGGGCTCTCCTTCCAGGTAGTGGATGACATTCTTGATTTCACCCAATCAGCCGAGCAGCTTGGCAAACCAGCAGGCAGCGACCTGGCCAAGGGGAACCTGACAGCCCCAGTCATTTTCGCTCTGCAAGACGAGCCACGGTTGCGGGAGATAATTGATTCTGAATTCAGTGAACCTGGTTCCCTTGGTACAGCCATAGAGCTGGTTCATCGGAGTGGCGGGATCAGAAGGGCTCAGGAGCTCGCGAAGGAGAAAGGCGACCTGGCCATACAGTGCCTGCAGTGCCTTCCGAGGAGCGAGTTCAGAAGAACCCTTGAGAAGGTTGTTCAGTATAATCTCCAGAGGATTGAGTAGGTAGCTTCACTCTGTTTCTATGAAAGATCCGGTACGGCGGCACAGGGGCTCCATGTGGATTTAGGGCAGCTCCCCGCAGAAATCCATGTTTTTTAGTGGTATCATGTTGGCTCCGGGGAGATCATTGGTGCAGCGCCATCACATGCGAGTGTGCAACCG
The DNA here is from genome assembly GCA_033239725.1 of Echinochloa phyllopogon. Taxonomy (NCBI): domain Eukaryota; kingdom Viridiplantae; phylum Streptophyta; class Magnoliopsida; order Poales; family Poaceae; genus Echinochloa; species Echinochloa phyllopogon. The sequence goes on along the minus strand of BTCW01000003.1, from coordinate 13,936,403 downwards.
ACACTGCCGCGTACCCACCAACCTCGTGGGAGCATTTGCCTTAGTATTTTGCTTTTGCAGATGATGTATGTATCTGCAAGGCAAACATAAAAGGTAGCATATTGTATAGTTCATTTTCCATTTCTTTTGGTACTAGCTTGTTGTAGCAGTTTTATTCTTGTTGTAACCAAAGGCAGAAAAATTGTTCTGGACAACTATGGAAATTACGTGATAATATATGGTTATAAACCGAGCAAATTGCAATCGTCGTGTTTAGATAGGGGGAAAAAATTTTCCTTCAAAATTTTTCATATGTTTCACAAAATTTTTCATATGTTTCATAACAAAAGTTGAAGAGTTTACACATGTTTACTAAAAACAGTAGCTGGCTCTTCAAATTTTGTTGTGAAACATATGAAAATTTTTGTGAAACATATAGAAACTTTTGAAGGATTTTTTTTCCATTCTACCTAAACACGACCAATGTCATAGAAGGAATTCTTTTCTTTTATGCACATTACATTCTTTTTTTTAGAAACATCAGTAAAGACAGATACACTCACCCCTATGAACACAATACGTAAACCCTACCCTGACAGATTCGATTTTGAGATTCACGAAATCACCATAAACGTCTTGTTGTCGAGTGTCGACAGGAACGTCGCCTACCACTGAAAGAATAGCGGCGGTTAAATCCTGAAATAAATCCAGAAAAATACGACACCAATACTGAGTCAAGGACTTGAATCCTGATGAGCAGGTTCCACCACAAGAAACCTTACCAACTAATTTAAAATCAGTTCACATATGCACAATACATTATGGAAGGCCGAGATACGCATGAGTGCTTGTTCGTTTCATCATCAGTTGATGATTGTTATTCTGTGGTGCCCAGTGCCATTGCCTATCATTCTCCTGTCCCTGTGGTGGTGGTGCTCCGCGTGAATTAGGCGCCACTGACTCCTGCGCCCGTGGTTGGGCTGGGTTTGTTTTTTGGTGGTCGGTTGCAGGCAACTGGGCAAGCGATTGTTTTGTGTGTGTGAAGGCCATTCCGACGCGACATCCAACAGATTCTGTGACGGCCACGGCCGCTCGTCCTGGCTTTTTTCAGACGACTGGTGTGGTGGACGCCAGAATTACTAGCTGCCAGTTAAAGCTAGCATACATTTTTCTCGCCAGAATCAATGGCGAGATGGGCACCGATCAGGACACGGCCACGCCACCCCGCGTAGATCGAGAGAGAGACGATACACTTGATGCACTGCCTGTCCGTGGCGCATTGGCACGTGATGCACAGCGCTCGCAGTTAGGCGCCCATGTGTTGCTGTTGCGTTGCATTCTTCGTACATGGACACGGGTTGGGCAGGATGCAGCTGGGTTTCGGCAGATTTTTCCTCTTGCAGGCTTGCAGCGCGTAGTATGGCGAAAGAGTCGAGGCTGGTTGCGAGGAAGCAAGCACGCTAGGCCAAAAGGGTGATTTGAAGGCAAGCTTGGTATTAGTTGGCGTTTCAATTCCATCACAGGTGCCCGCCACCTAATTAAACGCACAGTGCTCGTGGTAAAGAGCCACGCCTCGCGGTCGCGGCGAGACCGATCGCAAGCGCAAGCGACATGCGCCGACACACTAGCCCAACGGGGGCTAATTATTGTTTTAGGTGGGTGCACGATTAAATGATTTTAAATCTGAAATGAAAATTTGGAGTTTGGACAGTGTGCTTTCAAAAGGCACCACTAGTCAGGCAGGCGTTGGTGAACGTGAGCCAACTCAAAGGGGGTAGATGGACGGGCGGTGGATCACGCAAAGATTCAGATCGGACGGCGGGGAGCCGGCCAGCAAGCCACCCACCCGCACCCACTGCGGCCTGCCCCCATCATATAACGGCAACAAAGCCACGAACACACGAAAGAAATCTCCTTGCCTTTCTTTCTTTCTCTTGCCTTCCTTTTGCCCCCGTCTGCCTCCGCTTCCTCGTCTCGCTTCTCTCCTCTTCTCGGGAGCGCTGCACGCGAGATCGGGAGGAGGAGGAGCCGGCGGAGGAGGCAGCGGCCGCGGCCCTAACCCCCGCCCTCGGGTGCCGTCGCGGTCGCTCCCCGCCAGCCTCGGCGGCGCGGCGGCCCTGATCCCCTCGGCTGGGGCGCGGCTTTCTTGGGGACAGGCGCAGCGAATGCGGTGAGCCGCCGCGCGGCAGGGTACGGTGGTTGCGAGGGCGGGTGTTGAGTGCTGCGGAAGGGAGGGGCGCGGCGTTTGGAGGCGGTTCGGTTGGAGATCCGGCGAGCGGGGATGCAGCAGGAGCAGCGGAAGAAGGTGGGTGCGGGGTTCCACAGATTCCTGCCTCTTTGATGTCCTGTTCGTAAATTTACGGGGTTATTATGTTGTGTTCCCGTGCAGTAGCGTTGATGCCTGATGTCGATTCTACTTCTAGGTTGCTTTTAGGGAGAGAGCCATCATTTGCTAATGTTCGGAACACCGTTTTTATTTTGTAATTTTTTTTGAATTTTTCTGTTTGTTTTATAAGTTTTGACGGGACCCTTTCATATTCATAACATTCGTGGGGTCTGAATTTGATCTGGGTATTGCTGTGACGCAAGAGGGTCAAATGCCGCGTGAGCTGAACGGTGAGTTGCAGACAGCTCTGATTTCACATGCAAAAGTTGACCATTTTCACGCCGCTTCGAGATGCCATCTGTCCCCAATTAAAACAAAGCCGCGTGCTGTTGCCTTCTCCTGTCGGCGCGCAAAGTAGTTCCCTTTGCCTGTGGTGTTCTTCGGAGTTCGGACAAGCCCACGAGGAAACGATTTCATTGGTAAAACTGGGACCGTTCATTTCATTCTCAGGGTAACTGCTCAGTGACGTGTTCAGCTGCTTTGTGTCCGTTCCGAATCTTTGGATCTCTGCCTGTCTGAGTTGGCTTTGCAACGCTCACCATTTATTGCACCGTTTCAGTTCCCCTAATTGGCTATTGGAGTTCTCTGTAATGGAGATTTGTTCAAACAGTTGGTTGATTGACCGTGTGCAATTCATGTTGCAGAGTTCTGCAGAGGTCGAGTTCTTCACAGAGTATGGAGATGCAAACCGGTACAAGATCCAAGAAGTCATTGGTAAGGGAAGCTATGGGGTTGTGTGCTCGGCCATTGATTTGCAGACTCGACAGAGAGTGGCCATCAAGAAGATTCACAATATCTTTGAACACGTCTCTGATGCTGCAAGGATCCTTCGTGAGATCAAACTTCTCAGACTTCTAAGGCACCCTGATATTGTTGAGATCAAGCACATTATGTTACCTCCCTCAAGAAAGGACTTCAAGGATATTTATGTTGTTTTCGAGCTTATGGAATCCGATCTCCACCAAGTTATAAAGGCCAACGATGACTTGACGAAGGAGCATTATCAGTTCTTTCTCTATCAATTACTCCGGGCCCTCAAATACATTCATACTGGTACAAAAACCATTGCTCCTCTATATATAATTGCTTGCCGACTGTTCCCTGTCCACCTATGTTTAGACTGATCACATTCCCCTTCATCTCCTTTTAGATAGCAACTCGCAATGACCATTTAATTGTATATTGTATTTTTGCATCGTAATTTAATTGCATATTGTATTTTTACATTCATAGCCATCATTTGTGCTGATAACAAGCTTCTATAATTGCAGCTAGTGTTTATCACCGGGACCTGAAGCCCAAGAATATTTTAGCAAACTCTAACTGCAAACTGAAAATATGTGACTTTGGACTAGCACGGGTTGCATTCAACGATACCCCAACAACAGTATTCTGGACGGTATGTAAGAAACAAAAAGTATTTCTTTTTTTATTGGATTGAATTATAATGGATATCATATTGATACATCATACATATGCCGTGCAGGATTATGTCGCGACCAGATGGTACAGGGCTCCAGAGCTCTGTGGATCCTTCTTCTCCAAGGTGAGCCTATAGTTATATCATACCATTAATACCAGTGCTCACTATATTGGCAGAAGAGTTCTATTTGGGTTGTGAGAAGCAATGTTTGATCGTCCCATAATATGAATTAGCAATTATGATTGTTTGAGCATATTATTCTTTCTTTTGTTTTCCTTGACAAAGATTTGTATCATTGCATGCTATTACGTTTCACCATAGCCTTGTTAAATTCTGCTCTCTTTAGGTAGAGATATAAATGCTCATTTTTCTTGTTCTGTATGTCATTTCGTTACGTGATTCATTTTCATGCATCATGAGGCTGATCTGTATTTATCTTTTTATTCTGTATTGTGCACCACAAATAGGAACCAATGAGCTGTTGAATAGCTGACAACAATAATAAAAATGTGCTTTTCTTGCTATCAAGAATGGTAAAAGCACTTTACCGTTACATAAATCATTGCCAGGATGTTTATAATCTGAATGTGCTTTATATTGTTGCTTCCCCCCAAAAATGCAGTATACACCAGCTATTGACATTTGGAGCATTGGATGCATCTTTGCTGAGGTGTTGACTGGGAAGCCTTTATTTCCTGGTAAAAATGTTGTCCATCAGTTAGACTTGATGACTGATCTTCTTGGCACACCATCACTGGATACAATTTCACGGGTATAGTGCTATAACCAGGGAAACTCATCTTTTAGTTTGTGCCTTAATTTCTTCGGTGACCCCAAAGCTGAACTTGTTGCCTTTTTAATTCATTTTCAGGTTCGGAATGAGAAAGCAAGAAGGTACTTGAGCAGCATGAGGAAGAAAGATCCAGTACCATTTACTCAGAAGTTTCCCAATGCAGATCCTTTGGCACTTAAACTATTGGAAAAGCTATTAGCATTTGATCCAAAGGACCGTCCAACTGCAGAAGAAGTAATCCTTCAGTGATCTCTTAACTCTTTTTTATTTCTGCCACAGTTCAGTTTCCTCCATGGAACTAGGCCTGTAATGTTGCTTGATACCTTACTTGGTAAAGTGTTTGTGACATTTGTTTCAATACTGTATTGTGTCAGGCATTGCGTGATCCGTACTTCAAAGGTCTTGCCAGGGTTGAAAGAGAACCATCCTGTCAGCCAATCAAAAAAGTGGAATTTGACTTTGAGCACAAGAGAATGTCAAAGGAAGAGATAAGGGAGTTGATATTCCGTGAGATACTGGAATATCACCCTCAGTTGCTGAATAGCTACATAAGTGGCACAGAGAGGACAACCTTTCTCTATCCAAGGTTTTAGCTTTTCTGTGTTTGCACATGTATGGTGCTTTGTGCATGCATGTATTTACTCAAGTACTCCTCCATTTCAACTCTTTGATGTAAATACTTGCTGCTATGTTTACACAGTGCTGTTGATCAATTTAAGAAGCAGTTTTCTCATCTTGAAGAAAGCGGTGGTAATGGCCCATCAGTTCCAATGGATAGAAAACATGCATCACTTCCCAGGTAATATGGGCATCACAGTCTTGATTTCATCCTCTGGATTGGGTAGGAAATAATTGTAGGATGTTGAAACCTGAGAGTGAAGTGACCAAGGCTAGGAGTTCAGGGATACAATCATGGTTCTCCTTAATAATTTAGAAATTTTATATACATGGATTTGAACGCAGAATAAGACCCAGAGACGTTTCTGGGAATATTCAGGGTGCCAATGTTCTAGACTTGGGGTGCACATATTGATATGTAGGTTCTCGAAATTCCAAGTCGACTGTACAATGCTTCGTTGACATCACATTACTAGTCAGGGTTCTATTTTGAAATAAAAACTGAGAGTTGATTAGTAGAATGATAATGGACCTGCTCCACTTCTATGTGTTTCTGTCCTTTTGTCACCAAAGTTAATTCAGGGAAAGATTTTGCTTTTTGCTAATCTGCCATCATCATTTGCAGGACTACTGTTGTTCACTCGAATCCAATTCCTGCCAAGGAACAACCTGTTGCTGCCTCATCGAGGGTTAGACCTGTCTCCGATGATTCATGTAAGAATCCTTGGGAGAAAGAAAGAGGTCCTGGAAATGCTCCCAGGGCATCTCTGCCTCCACAAGGGCTGCAAGGACAAGCAGGTATTTCTGTGCTCATGCATTACAGATGGCGTCCTGATATATTCTGACTCATGATGGCCCTTTTTCTGAGATTATTTTCTATTTGACAGCGGGACAAGGAAGAGTTAATGGTTCAGTGATGAATTCAGGTTATCCTCCTCATCAACAGATCCCACAAACATACAGTTACCATCAAATGCCTGCAAGATCGGACAGTACCAACCAATCAAAGGCCATGGGTGGTTATGCACTGCATTCACAGACCCATGCAAACAGCAAAGGCACGACTGACGTTGCTGTAAACATGAGAGCACCACCGTTCCATGTTCCAGCTGGACCCAAGAGTAACCCGCTAGATAGAATAACAGGAACTGACATATACACGAGATCTCTTAACGGCATTGTTGCTGCCGCCGCAGCATCAGTTGGCACTGGTACTGGTACTCACAGAAATGTTGGTGTTATGCCCTCGGGCATGTCAAGGATGTATTAGGTGCTGCAGTGGCTGCAAATCTTAGCTATATGGTCGAAGCTTCTTCAGGGCTAGCCTGGAAGAAGTGGCATATGATATAAGCAATTCATAAGAGGTGACCCCAAGAGTATTGGGCTCTTGTGGTCTTTTAATGTTTGTACGCCATCTATTCAGGCGGGAAATGGTGCCCATTTGTGCACAACTGAAGTATCGATTAATTGATTGATTTATTTGAATGGAAATTGCAATTGCAACTTTGTTTTAGAGTAAAAAGACAGTAGTGCACTGCTAGAACGTAACCACCGGGAGGCGGGTCCTTTTCTTCTTTGCTAACCCCCACATCTGTACTGAACATCTGCATTTCCGTTGGCATGGACGGAAATGGGTCTGTGCCTCGCCTCGAAAGTAAAAAGAACTTATGAGCTGAAGATATATCCTAACGCTGCAGTGGCGGGTGCAGTATAGGTGGGAATTGTAGGATGATCCGTTTGCTCTTTAGCTCGAGATTTTGGTATCTTGAAAGTGAATCTTGGAGTCACTCGAATTCCAGATCCAGTTGCTACCAGCAGCAGTGTTCAACCTTGGCAAGCTGAGATCTTCTAGACCAGTGAGTTAACAGCTGCACGTTCGGCCGTTCTGCCCCTACGGCCCCACTCGTTGAACCTCTCCGTCACACCGCCGCTCGCTTCACGCTAATTTGCTGGCGAGCTGAAGAAAAGTTTGCTCATTGCAAAACTCGCGGATGCAGCGTGCCGTCACTCTGGGAAATGAACAGCCACCAGGCCTTGCTTCGGCCGGGACAAAATTTTCAAAGCCTGTCAGCTAAGGGGAAACGCTACTATATCTTCGAAATAAAGAAAAACGTTAGTATATACTCCCTCCGTATCGAAATACTTGTCGCATTTTTTCTTACAACTTTGACCATTCGTTTTATTCAAAAAATTATCGCAAATATGCAAAAGGATAAGTCAAACTTAAAATATCTACAATAGTAAAGCATGTGACAAATAAAATGGATGGTACTTGCATAATATTTTAAATAAGACCAATGATCAAAGTTATAGAAAAAGTCAACGGCGACAAATATTTCCATACGGAGGGAGTATGTCTGATTATCTGAAGATGGTGTGCTTGAACAGTTGAACTCTGATTATCTGAAGACGGGTGATGATGTCTGGCGGGGGACGGGCCCGGTCAAATAATTTCCTCTGGCTGTACGCTTGTGTATTGGGCCGCCAACTGACCAACACAAGTTTATATATAAAAAAAGTCCCAACACAAACGCAAGCGGCTAAACGAGATTTTGCATCACTGGGGTCCCTCTAAAACGCAAGCGGCTAAACGAGATTAAAGGCCCACTTAATATAACACGACCGCACGAGCACAAGTACATGTACCCACACGGTTATTTACGACCCTGTCAGCGTACTCACTGTGTAGGAATAAAACCATATGTATACAATCCGTTCCTCCAAAAAATACGTATACAAGCCCGTTGGATAAAACTTGTGTTGGAGATTGTTCTGTTTTCCTTTCGGCGGAAGACTATCGAGCTCCTTCCTCCTGCTTTTTTTTTGAGATTATATAAGCTCCTTCCTCCTGCTGGATGAGTGGATCTTCCAGCCCGCGTGCACGCCGCCTTCTCCTCCCTGGGCCCTGAAAGGCAAATAAATCGCCCCCAGCCCAGCCCGAAAGGGTCCTCTCCTCCTCGCCGTCTTCCCCCCGGCACCCTAACCCTAGCCGCCCGAGGCCGAGTCCCCCTCCTGACCGCGACCCGGCGACCCTCCTCTGCCACCCCGCCGGTCTCCGGCCGATTCAGATGAACACACCTCCGTCCAGATCCAGGTATGCTTGGACCGCATCTGCACCTCCCCCCTTGTCCCCTTGAGTTTTTTCCTCTCTTACTGGTTACGGCGCCCTAGGTTGATTGGATTGGCGTGATTGCTCGCCGCCTGTTCCTCTGTAGAATCACCCCCTGAATCCTGTTGATAATATGTTTCCGGAACCCGAAACAATCCATCTAGTTCGTCGCGGATTGGGTAGGTTTGTTTATCGGGATTGGTACGTTTTATCCGCCGGAATTATTTGAGGCCCCCTTGTTCCACGGCAAATTCGCCGAGCAATTCATGTAATAAGATAAAGGTCACGTGCTTAACGGACTTTGGGCTGTTAATTTCGTGAATCCTCATTGGAAAATATTGGGCACCGAAATAGTCTAGCTCGATTTTGCACTGAATATCTGTGTGCCATGTTGATTTATTAGCAGCACCTTACTTGATTCCTTTACAAAGTAAAAAGTATTTCATAAATAAATTTGCCCCATTATGATTCTGCGTGCTAGGTTGTGGCTATGATCCTTCAAAGTAGTTTTGTCCTTGTATCTGAATTATATCTATCCCAACCAATTGTTATCAAGCAGACGTTTCATTATATCAACTTACAATTATATTGAACTTTGGTTTCATGGCTCAAAATTCATCTAGATGACAATGTCTCACCTCTTTATTAAAACTGTAAATTTGTTGGATCGTACTTTGTGCACTGTTTATTAAACAATCAAATATAAGCTTAGTAAATTGAGCCTGAGTCAAAATCATTATTTCAGTGGATCTTGAATCTCCGGCCATAGCCCAAAAAATACAGCATTACTTTATTGGTATTCAAATTTCAATGTGCTTTTGACTAAAGTTATGGTTTACATGTTATTCTTGCTGTCTGTTGTATGTTACTCCCTCCCTTTTTAAATATATGACATTTAGCACAAGCTGATGAACTAATTGGCTTGCACTAAACATTATATATTTTAAAATGGAGGGAGTGTTTCTTTTCTGCACAATTATATATTTGGGTTATTATTTGAAATCGGGATTGAGAGATGGGGGGTTATTCTCCTTTTCTTTTTTGGGACTGGATTATCTGAAGGGCAATGATGGGAGGCTGGGGGGTTTCGGATGGGTACGAGGGATCAAAGAGGCCACGAATGATGATGGAATCGAATCCCTACTTCGCAGTGAACGCAGGGAGTCCATTGGATGTCTCAAAGAGGGCCAGGATGATGGAACCAGGTCCTCCCTATTTTGGGGCTATGGGCAGCAACGCTGGCGGTGCCAGTGGTGGCTTCTACCAGCCCTTCAACAGCAACTTAGCTGGTGCAGCGGTTGGCACCGGCATTCAAAGTTTTCCAGGTGTCCGGCTGCGAGGACTCCCTTTTGATTGCAACGATATTGACATCTGCAAGTTCTTTGTGGGGCTGGATGTAGTGGATTGCCTCCTTGTTAACAAGAATGGCCGCTTTACCGGTGAGGCTTTTGTAGTATTCCTGACGGCAATGCAAGCAGAATTTGCTCTGCATCGCAACAGGCAGAACATGGGCCGGAGGTATGTTGAGGTGTTTCGATGCAAGAAGCAGGAGTACTACTGCGCAATAGCCAATGAGGTGAACCAAGGTGGGTACTTTGAGCCAGAGTACCGCCGCTCCCCACCACCTCCAAGGGCAAAGAAGCCGGCTGAAGACAAGGGCAGCATGGAGTACACTGAAGTGCTGAAGCTCCGTGGGCTCCCCTACTCCGCCACCACCGAGGACATCATCAAGTTCTTCCTGGAGTACGAGCTTACAGAGGAGAATGTGCATATTGGGTACCGCTCTGATGGGAAGGCTACTGGTGAAGCCTTTGTTGAGTTCCCCACAGCTGAAGTCGCAAAGACGGCTATGTGCAAGGATAAGATGACCATCGGGACAAGGTATGTGGAACTGTTCCCGTCGACCCCGGAGGAGGCCAGCAGGGCAAAATCCCGAGGCAGGCAATGAAATAATATAGCCCTTTGGTTATATGCTGCAAACCGTGTTCGAGTTTAGCTTTCATCATGCATGCTTACTGTATCGCTGTTAGGTTGTGCTAGTCAGTGTCGTCCTGTTGCTGCATCTGGTGTGGTGACTTATCATATGCGAACCGAATTGTAACGGCCTGTTGGATACACTTGTATGGCATAAATCATTCATGGATTTTGCATAGTTTGAGGTTATAGTTTCCCTTACTTTTTTTCTTTTGTTGATTCTGGAGATGGTACGGAAATTTCGTCGTCGCACTCAGATAATGTTTTGAGCCATGTCTCCTAAGATTGTTGACCTGATGGCTGGTTTCCTGCTACCTTGTATCATTGTATGGGATCGAGATGAGATCAGATATAACGCTGACCGGTATGCCCCATTGCTTTGCCGTTTCACCCCGACATAGAACAACCGAATGTTTAGCAGCTCGCCAGATCCTCATGCATTGCTACCACCACCGAGGACATCTCGCTTTCGTAGGAGGTTATGTGACATCTAAGCCAACAGGTTCTGTGACATCTAAGCGCGGGATGATCACGTTCATTCGCCATAATCCAACAAAACCGACACAGGGGGTGCTGGGTGCAACGAGTTCCTTGTCCAACTACACTGAACAATCTGACATCCCAATCCCAACAGTAGTAGAGCTTTAGCTCGGTTCAGTTCACCAAGTCCCATCTGGACTACCTCACGATCTCCACTAGTTCGTCTCCGGTCTCCTGGAGGTCATAGTGGAGAAAAATAATGCTGGTTGATGGCTGATGCTGGTTTCTGCTGAGACAAAAACACTGTTGGCTGGCTGGAAACCTGAAAGGACCTTGATGTCACCTAGAGGGGGGGTGAATAGGTGAATCTGCAATTTATAAACTTTTTTCACACAGTTAGTACAGAAACCGGTCAGACCGCTTCAAGCGGTCAGACCGCTTCAAGCGGTCAGACCGCTTTGACAAAGCGGTCAGACCGGTTTTCAACAGAGAAAACCAACTATGCAAATTAACCCCCTCTACGAGTTCTAGCACAAACCAAACTTGATGATGGGCTCTTGTAGATGATATCAAGCAGGTCCACTAAGTCCCTGCACACAATTAGAGCACACCCAAGTAGATCGAAGCGGAAGCGAATATGAATGCTAGAAATGAACTTGTGAAGTAAAACAAGAGACAAAGATTTGTTTTCCCGAAGTTCAGAGTTCACCGCTGCCACTAAGGCCGTCACAAAGACACGATGAATCCTAGTCTCCGTTGAGGGCCTACGAAAGGCGGGCTTATCCACTCCAAGCCACTTTCCTCGGTATCACTAGCTTTTGACCCTTTTCCACGAAGGAGGCAAGGCCAGCCTTTACAAACAATCCGTGGCTTACCACACACGAGGTAGCTCACCGGCGACGCCTAGCCGTCTAGGAGGATCACCTCCAAGAGTAACAAATGCTCCAATGGATGCTTGGCTTCACCGGAAGTGCTCAACACTAAGGATATGCTCTATATAGCTGATAATTGCTATCACTTGCTATCTATTGCTCATACACATACATCCCTCAACCCAAATCCAAAGATATGAACTAAATCAATCAACTCTCACAAAGAGAGGTTTGGGGAGAGCTTGCTGGTGCTTGGGATAGCTCTAGGCGTGCAAGAATGAATGGGCAACCAGCACCCCTCAAAGGAGAGGGGTATGGGGTATAAATACCCCCACACAACCAAAACTAGCCGTTATAGCCGTTGGAAACCGGTCAGACCGGTTTACGAACTATACTAGCCGTTACACCTGTCAGAGCCCAAACCGGTCAGACCGGTTTCCCAAACCAGTCAGACCGGTTTGGGACGACTCTGCACACTTGTCCCAAAAGCGGTCAGACCGCTTACCAAAACCGGTCAGACCGGTTTTGGTCTTCTCAGCACACTAAGTCCCTAAAGGACTTCTCTCTAAAGGTTATCTCACAAGGGTTGATCTATTGAGCACTTTTTGGTGTATGCCAAGACAACTAATGTTGCATCCCTCTTGATAGTACGGCATTCCTACACTCAAGATTAAAACAATAAATAGAGTCTACCACTTGAGTTTGTATATCTTCATTGATGTCATACTTGATCATTCTCAACTTTGAGGGCTTCAACACTTCATGTCTTGCTGAGCAAATCCAATGTTGAGCTAATGACTTAGAATTTCCGTTGCATGAAAGAATTCATAAGTCATTCCATTATATGATCACTAAAAGATTAGATGCTTCGCATTGCTTCACTTGATATGACTTGATCGACGCATAGAACCCAAACTATGATGCTAGACCTTTCCACCAACAAAGTCCATCGGCTACAAGACCAACTTGCCCTTCACCTTGTTAGGAACGTCACTCCCATCTAGCTTGATCCCTTCCGTCCTCTCTTGCCAAACTAAGCTTTGCTTTGCATTGCATCATCATGAAATCCACAATGAAATCCAATTCTTCAATTGATTTGAATGTCTTCTTTGGTAATTGACTTGTCCATAAGCTTCAATGCACTTGAGACCATATACTAACCATAGAATCATGTCTCATTTTGAATATAACCATTGCCATGGATCAAGCCCAAAGAAATCCTAATTTCTTCAAATGACTTATCCCAAAACCTTTGACAAGTATCTTATTAAGTGAGACCAACTAATATGCTTAAGTCCTTGTCTCATTTGTCATTTCCAATCACTTGTCATTTTATGACTTAGTTGCATGGGATGATTACCACTTGTTTGCTTTCTTGTCTTTTATACCAATAATGAGCTTTCATTCTTCAACAATCATATTCTTTGAATATCCATAAGAAAAGAAACCTGCTCATATGCTTAAGCAAACAAGTTAAATGACTAATTATGTTGTCATCCAAAATCACCAAAACATATAAGTGCCTAGATGCACTTTCAAAACCATCCAGCCGAACAGGGCGTGGTCTATTTGTGATTTCACCGTCTGTCATAGTTTCATCAGTCGTTATAAAAGTATCTGAAGAAGCGACGCTAAAGGGCACCTTTACAGCAAACTGAGACCATTCTATTTCTCGAACCTGAGTCCCTGTACGGCTGTACTATAGGGCCTATCATTCATGTTGTAACCCCCTACGTACCTGCGTGCTTCACTCGATCTCGTATTTTACAGGGAAAATTAGATCCATACCATTAAAAGAGTTCATGTTTGGATATTTACCATCAAAAGAACCAACTGCAGGGATTTACCATTAAAAGAAGACTCTTGTTTGCATCTTACCACTTCCGTTAAATTCATGTTAACTATGACCATTTTACCCTTTCTAAAAAAGCCCAGACACAATCTCTTGTTTCATCAGTAATATCTCATACCAACAGCAATATAGCTGCAGTTCAACCCACATTTTAGCACCATCAACACATAATATATAGCTGCAGATCAACCCACATTTTAGCACCATTGACACATAATATATAATATATATTTGCTGTCATTGCAGTACCATAACATCACCATAATTAAGATAAAAGCACCGCAAGTTGACATGGTGTTGCATAGCAGGGCCATAATTACACTTGTGCAGCCATGCTGACACACAAAATAGAGGAAGACAGTAATATACTCCCTCCGTCCCGTGAAGAGTGCAATCTTGAGATTCAAAAAAAATCCCACAAAAGAATGCAATTCTAGCTGTAACTACCTGTTTTATTCTAAAAATAGATAATTATCTGCATGCAGTAACCACCTCTATACTAAAATTAGTGAGATTGAGACGGTTATCGAGGGTAGCATGGTCATTTACCAACGCCATTAATCTGTCTGAAAAAAGCTGAAATTGCACTCTTCATGGGACGGAGGGAGTATCTAGCTAATTATGAGCCTTCGATTAATTCCTCCTGGTGAAATGGATGCCATCCTTCTTGTTGTAGGACCTGGGCTAGTTGGAGAAAGAGATTGCATGCTTCTTGTTGTTACACCTGGACTAGACATAATTTTTGGATCAGCAGCATTTTGGGATGGCTCAGGATCAATCATGGACACTTCAACAGCTTCAGATTTGGATGTCCTAGGAGGTGTGAAAACATGGGTTAGGTATAGAAAATATTGCATTGCATAAGAGGCATGATGTGTTATTGTACCTTTGTTTTTTTGTTTTTTTCGGACGAGGCGGTGGAAGCTCTTGTTCTAACTCAGCTTGAGTAGCAGTACAACCCTTTTGTATATGTCCAAACTGAAAGCACCTTTTGCATTGATATGGGCCTCTTTTCCCTGGCTCTCCACTAGACTTTATTCTTTTCTTTCTTGGTCTACCAGCAGGCCTCTCTAACTTCGGAGGAACCATTTTAAACCCAGGGTCAACTTTTGGCCATTCAGTCTTGTCACCCATTGGAGTGACCACAAACTGATAAGTTGCTTTGAACCTCTCCACTGAATAGTAGTCATCCACAAAGTCCTCAACGTTTAGATTTTTTAGTTTCCCAAACAGAGCCATTGCATGAGTGCATGGTTTACCAGAAACCTGCCACTGGCCACATCCACAAGTTCTTTTCTCAATGTCAACTGCAACTCTCCAATTCTTTCCTTCTTTTGTTATCCCTGAAATCTTCATGTTTAACTCATGTAACACACTTTGCAAGATACGCCCTTCCATTCTATTGGCTATCTCTTGCCTAGTGTAAATCTTCTCCAAGATTTTCTCCCTAATCTTATCCATCAAATCAGCAACTGGAAGTTCTTTGTAATCTTTAATCCAATTGTTGAAACACTCTGAGATGTTGTTATTCACATAATCAACCTTGCATTGTTTGGAGAACTTAGATCTGCTCCATTTCAGATTGTGGTGCTTATTCAAAAAGGGAATTGCTTTAGGACTAGCTGCTGCAATTTTCTCCATTAGTGTATCATACCTGCGGTCTGTACATGCCCATGCACAAGGCCACATATATTTCAGCACATCGCCCTTGAACTTTTTCCTGAAATTAGCCATGAGGTGCCTAAAGCATTCACGATGTTCCGCGTCACCTTTGAAAATCTTATTAACAGCATAGGCTAATCCCTTGCAAGCATCAGTGTGGATTGTTAATCCAGAAGGAGTCCCAACAGCATCCGAAGCCAACTTGCTTGTCACATGACCCCTTGTTAGAACCCAAAAATTAGCCTGTTGGTCGCTGTCCCATTTAAATTCTAGAGCAATATCTTTCTCTAGATCAATGATTGAGTACTCTTCTGAATCAACATCACAACTTACTGTCTTGCCTCGATGATATTCCTTTCTACCATCTTTCACAGTGAAGTACGAATTGACAATGACCTCTACTCTACATGCAGTGTTTGGATCAATCCTACAACCACAATACACAAACATATGGAAGAGAATATAAATATAAGAACCAATCGACACCATTCCAGGTCCTAATCCACTCGTTTATAACCCATCCCTACCCCTCTCAAACCAGAAAACTAGGTAATAGCAAAAAAATGTAGATGTTTAGGATGGAGAAAAAAAGGGTTATTACCCATCTGGAGCCCCAGCAGGATCCATTTGATGCAGTCCTGACTCGATTGTTGAGCGCTATAAGAAAGGGGAAGACCTAGGGTTAGAACCATGAAAATACAGGAGGAAGAAAAAGAAGATGGGGATGCATACTGCAGCGGGGAGCGGAGGAGGCAGCCCCGCCGGGAGGACGCGCAGGGAGCGCGCCGCCGGGGAGGCCGCCGGGAGACTCGCCGGCGGTCGCCTGCTTCTTTCGCGCGGCGCTTCTCTTTTTTTCGGTTAATTTGATACACGCCATTGGAATTTTGAAGTTTTTGAATGGCGCCACTACTGTTACGTTAATAGGAGCGACACCATTATAGTTTTGCCGTATTTTGATCACGCCATTCTATACGCCTGGGACGACGAGAGGCCCACGTGCAGGCATACGGTTACGGTGCACTTAACCGTATGGGCCAAAATGCCCCTGTCGGCGCGCATAAGCTGGCGGGTTGATTGTATGCACAGTAACCGTATGCCTGCACGTGGGCCTCTCGTCGTCCCAGGCGTATAGAATGGCGTGGATCAAAATACTGCAAAACTATAATGGTGTCGCTCCTATTAACGTAACAGTAGTTACGCTGTTCAAAAACTTCAAAATTCCAACGACGTGTATCAAATTAACCTTTTTTTTCTTCGGTGCTTGTGGTTGCGTCGGGCTGCTGGGCCAACTGAAGCGCATGAGTCAATTTGGAACAAGGGCAAAATTGGAATCCTGCAAATGTTGACCGGCAAAAAAAAAAAGAAAAACAAGCGATCTGCCGACGGAAACAAACGGAATGCTACTGAGCTGTAACGTTGTATCTTTTGATGGTAAATATCTGAAACTAATTCTTTTGATGCTAAATATCTAAACATGAACTCTTTTAATGGTATGGATCTAATTTTCCCTATTTTATAATACTGTATGTAAACTAACGAGAGTACATGACTACTATTTATAAGATTTCTACAGTTAAATATCTCTAGTGGCTATCTCTAAGACATATTTACTGCATCAAGAAATCAAATCAAGTATCAATGAACTTGCATACAAGATATACAAAATTGAATTCATAGAAAACTAATTGATATACTGAAAGGACGGTTGCAAACAAAAAGCAACACGCAAAACTCTTTGGAATGCAGCCGTCGCGCAGTCAAGTAGGACGGAGAGATCAGTTCAAGCCTATTAATTTGGGTTAATCCCTAAATTTGAATTTGAGACAGGACTATGAGATGAGATAGCTCTTGATACGGCGAGTTATCAGCTGGGCCCATCCTCCGCTGGTGGGACAGACGTAGCCGGATCGGATATGCCTGGTGCCCCGGTCTTCGCTGCCTCGCTTCCATCGACGGGTCTCTTTGACTCTTTCCCCTTCTTTCGGAATTCGAAACAAATTTCCACTCCTGTGCCGGCAACTACCGTACAAGCAGCAGCGAGGGGGAGAAAGGATCGACCTCGAAGCTCGGCCGGCGGCGCGGCGATGGATGTCAAGTGCCGACGCCTGGAGGGGAAGGTGGCCGTCGTGACGGCGTCCACGCAGGGGATCGGCCTCGCCATCGCCGAGCGACTCGGCCTGGAGGGCGCCGCCGTCGTCATCTCCTCCCGGAAGCAGGTCCAGCCGAGCCGAGCAGAGGCCCCTTCCGCGTTTCGTTTGCCCGCTTTGCTTCCTTCATGTGCCCTCCCTGGTTTTCCCTCGACCGTGCTTCTGATTGGGGTGTTTCCGTGGGTTTGATTGGGTGGTGTTGCAGAAGAACGTGGACGAGGCGGTGGAGGGGCTCAAGGCAAAAGGGATCACCGCGGTCGGGGCCGTCTGCCATGTCTCCGACGCCCAGCAGCGCAAGAGCCTCATCGACACGGCCGTCAAGGTCAGAATTGGGGGAGGGGATTTCAGAATTCAGATTGGTTACATTGCGTAGTCGGATTTCTCTCATTGATGAACGATCCTGTCAGGCCTCCCTGGGGGTCAGTGTTGCGCTGAACCTTGTTGTGAACGCTGGTGTAGTCGTTTTTCTGCTACGAACTGGTTGTTGCTCAGCGGTGCCCGCCCCATTATTGGTTTCTCTTTCTAGGTCGAAATTGGGATTGGTTTATGCCTGTTTTTTCTAGCTGCTTGCTTAATCCACTGACAGATGCAGCTGAATGAGGTGACGGTGAAATCTGGCAAAAAGTGCCACTAGAGTTAGCATTGTCTATTTGTCTTTATGAAGACCTAAAGAGTAGCTCTGTAATACCAGTATCTATTGGAGTTTCACTGATGAGTCTAACACTTTTCTATTAGTTGATGAGGCAATAGCTTTCCAAGGCAATGAACAGTAGTGTAGCATATCTTTATCCTGTTAAAGTTTCAAGTTAAAAAAAATGTGCAGTGTCTCTTTTATTTT
This sequence comes from Echinochloa phyllopogon, assembly GCA_033239725.1. Lineage (NCBI taxonomy): Eukaryota > Viridiplantae > Streptophyta > Magnoliopsida > Poales > Poaceae > Echinochloa > Echinochloa phyllopogon. The sequence continues at coordinate 13,918,270 of BTCW01000003.1, read as the reverse complement.
CTCATCTTGTAACATTCATGTCGATAACACCGAATCATTAATACTTCCTAGTCTCTAGTGCTTCTAAAGTGTACTTTAACATAATCTCCAAAAAAAGCATATATTTACATATCTCAAGCCACTTGTTTCATTCAGCATGTTGCACGCTGCTGTGTATCGAGAGAGGAACTAACCGGCTAGACTGATCCTTCTTCAGAATAGACTCATGATGATATGGACAGGGCTGTGGGCTGGTGATACAGCACCGGCAGTACTGAACGTGCCGCTTATTAGGCCCAGTCAGTCCTGGGGCATGACACAAACACTTGTTTAGTTTCTGTTCATGTCTTGATAGTATTTTGCATTTGAGGATGTAAGTAGTTATCAGGTAACATTGTGACGGTTCTTATTCTTGTATATTAATCAACTGATTATGTTGTTGCAGAACTTTGGACACATTGATATTCTTGTCTCGAATGCTGCTGCAAATCCTACTGTAGATGGCATACTTGAAATGAAAGAGGCTGTTCTCGATAAACTGTGGGATATTAATGTCAAAGCTTCTATTCTTCTTCTTCAGGTGGGAAAATTCTTCCTCCTTTACACTCTCTACAAATAATGTTTGCCATTATTTGCTTCCTGTATCAATTTCTTTACAGGATGCTGCTCCCCACTTACGCAAGGGATCATCTGTGATTATTATTTCTTCAATTGCTGGTTACAATCCAGAACAAGGATTGTCAATGTATGGTGTTACAAAGACTGCTCTCTTCGGTCTCACAAAGGTATATGTTGATCTTTTTGTCATTTTTCACTTTGCTGTATTTGATCAATGTCAAAATCATCTTATTTTTGTTGGCATGTATAGAAAGCTCTCATAAATCTTAATGGACCTTAATTAATCACAATATTTTATAAACTTATAATGTAAAATAACACATTTGACTTAAGCTGTTAACTGAATAGTGCTGGATTAATTAGGTATACACAAGCAAGTTATCTTCCCTTGGGGAGGTTTGTTTAAATGCTCCTGCATGGCCCTTTAATATCAACGTAACTAGGGAGGATACGAGGAAGCTATGACATATATGTTAAAAGTCTGAAAATTTCATTGTACACTGCCTGGTTGGGTAACAAAGTGCATGAGGCAAGAGGGCTTTCATCTGATCTACCTTTGGTACAGAATCAGATGGGGCTGGTCATGAAAACTTCCAGATTTCCATCATATTGCCATTTCTTCTTGATATGCCTCCACATAACTAAAGATGAGTCTGGTAGTCTAAGTGATCCTTTCAGTGCCATGTAACACAGGAAGCACCTCTCTCTCTCTCTCTAGTTTTATGAAGTTTGCACATAGAAGTGTCTGCATGGTGTTTTGTGCTGTTAGGGTCTGCATGTTAGACATCCTAAGGAATGAAGTTTAGTTTGATGCTAAACGTTCCTTTAGAGAGAAGTACACAAGCTGGATGAGAAGTAAAAAACTATTTATTATACACAATTTTTAAATATAACTACTAATTACTTTGGATATTTCTAAGCTATTAATGTATTTGCAGGCTCTTGCTGGTGAGATGGGACCCAATACTCGTGTTAACTGTATCGCCCCTGGTTTTGTTCCTACACGGTTTGCTAGTTTCCTGACAACTAATGAGACCCTTGTAAGTGATTTCTATGTTTTTGTTTGCATATTTTGTATTCATATATTTTGACGGTCGTTTGATTAAAAAGAATTATTTGACACTGCTATGGCATTTCCTCATTATCCTAGAAGTCTTTATGTTCTATGGCATAAACGGATCTTAATGCTTATCACTTCTATACATAGCTTTCTAATTTGTGATGAACCAGAATGGTCTCAAGTTTTACTTGCAGATGCCAGTGCACTTGAAGAAATAGATAGAGTTTATCAATACCTGTGTGGATGGCAGTTTATTTAGAGGGATTGAAAAATATGTGCAAAATTGATTTAAAATGCACTAAGCCAACTTTTGACCGCTGTAATTCGCTGCTTGAAGGCTACCCTGATCTGATCTTTAAAAAATGCATATTCCTTCTCCAATTTCAGTTGTTATATATTATCTGATAGCTAACCTTAGGATGTGATCTTTAATATTAACATTCTAAGGGGGTATTATTCCATTATATCATACCTAAGCACAAAACCTGAAGATACTTGCTGAGGTTCCTGTCTATTTCATAATTATATTGGCACAAAAAAATATTCACCACTATTCATTTCTAGAGTTGATCCAGTTGTTCCTTCCATGCAAATGGATGCACCTAATCCAAATCATTCTGCAGAGGAAAGAGCTTATTGACAGGACCAAGCTGAATAGATTGGGTTCTGTGGAAGACATGGCTGCAGTCGCCGCATTCCTGGCTTCTGACGATGCATCGTTCATTACAGCTGAAACCATTGTTGTTGCTGGAGGGACGCAGTCTAGATTGTGAATCTGGCTGAAGTTTATATTGGCATGGCCAATAATATGTACTAGTACCGCATGCCACTAGGCCAGTGCATTTAGATGGTGTAGCATATACTGTAATAATCCGCTGTGAAGCTCCATAATGTGCTAAGTTGGCTACTGTTTTCTTAAAATTGGATTGCAATGTGACATCTGCAAGTTCTTTGTGGGGCTGGAGATAGTGGATTGCCTCCTGGTTAACAAGAATGGACGCTTTACTGGTGAGCCGTGCAAGCAGAATTTGCGCTGCAAAGCGTCTAAGACAGAACATGGGCGGGAGGTATGTTAGGTGTTCAGATACAAGAAGCAGGCGCACTAATTCATAATTGCCAATGAGGTGATCATGGATCTGCTTTGTTTGGGTATATCTCTTGTCGATGATGTGAAGAATAGGTGGAATTTTCGTCGTCGCACTGAAATAGTTTGCTCAGCTTACCATGTCACATAAGCTGTTGGTGTCGTTGCATGAGAACGAGACGAGATCAAATATAACTTCATTCTAGACGTTTGTCCCCACCCTGATAGAGAACATGAGCAGTCTACAGGTAATCAGGTTGCAACTGCATCCTGGAGGAAATTTCTTTCTCCCGCATGACCGGCCTTATAGTGAATTTCATGATTCCTTGTTCCAACTTCCAAGGCCTTATAGTGAAACAAAATATCACTGAATCGTGTCAAAAAAAAAAAAGAGCACAGAATCGCTCCAGCCGTGGTTTGTCTACTCCTCTTGTTGCCATTCGAGCGTCCCTGTGGTCCAGAGGTTCAATAACATAACATCTACTTTAAGAAAGCGATGATTGCTTTCATTCGTCACACCAACAAAACCGACACCGGTGTTCGGTGCAATGACCCTCCTGTCGGAGAAAAATTACATGGGGACCGTCCACAAAGTCTAGTCTGTGAGAACCTTCACTCGATAGCTGCCGCGTGGCAACCCAGCGCATCTAACGAACAAGCGCATGCGAGCGACGAGGACATGAGACGGGCCGCTGGCTCGGCTTGGCTCAGACTGCTTGGCTTCCTAAACTCCGACGGATAAAAATACAGAGTCGCCAGAGATCTTATCCTGACAGCAGCGACACCTCATTGATTCGTTGCCGCAGCCGGCTCACCCGGCGCTCCTCTCGTCCGGCGGCGCCGAGCTCCACCTCCGCGTCCCTGTTCCTCTTGCCATGGAGGCTGCTGCGAGTTTGCGACTGCGTCGTTTGGAGAATCTCCCTCCTGCTATGGCTAAACCCCTTCGATCGAAGCCGTGATCAATCCCCAAGGCAAGACATAAACCTGTGACAGGCTCCGGGCGTTGTGTGATTGAATCATTAGAAAATCTCGAGCCAGAACCAGGTCAAGCTGTGAGAGCCTTTCTACGTCTCATGAGCCGTGAGAGCCAAGCTGAGCCTTTCCTGGGCGGAGCCGCTGCGTCGGCAGCTATCGGGTGAGGGTCGTCATGGACTGGACTTTGGGGACGGTCCCCACGTAATATTTTTCCCTCCTGTCCGACACCATCCGCGCACTAGACGAACACTGCGTCATTGACAATCGTGACATCCCAATCCCCGGTTCAGCTCAGCGAGTCCCACATCACATGGCTCCGCCTCTCCCCGCCCTCCTCCTCCTCCTCCTCGCCGTCACCGTCCCAATCTCAGCCGCGGCAGTGGTGTTCCCCGATGAAGCGCTCCCGACCAAGTCGGGCTACCTCCCCATCCCGCCCGCCAACGCCTCGCTCTTCTTCGCCTTCTACGAGGCCACCCACCCGGTGACCCCGCCGGCCTCCACGCCGCTCCTCCTCTGGCTGCAGGGCGGGCCCGGCTGCTCCGGCCTCCTCGGCAACTTCTTCGAGCTCGGCCCCTACTTCGTCAGCCCCGACGCCGAGACCCTCTCCCCCAACCCCTTCGCCTGGAACCGCCGCTTCGGGCTTCTCTTCATCGACAGCCCGCTCGGCACGGGCTTCAGCGCCGCGCCGTCCCCCGCCGACATCCCCACCAACCAGTCCGTCACCGCCGCGCACATCCTCGCCGCGCTGCAGTCCTTCTTCGCCCTCGAGCCCAGCTTCCGCGCGCGGCCGTTCTTCCTCACCGGCGAGAGCTACGCCGGCAAGTACATCCCCGCGGCGGGGGCGCACATCCTGGACGCGAACCCGACGCTGCCGGAGGCGCTGCGCGTCAACCTCCGCGGCGTGGCCATCGGCAACGGGCTCACGCACCCCGTCGCGCAGGTCGCCACGCACGCCGACGCGGCCTACTTCTCGGGGCTCATCAACGCGCGGCAGAAGCGGGAGCTGGAGGCGCTGCAGGCGGAGGCGGTGTCCCTGACGCGCGCGGAGCGGTGGCGCGAGGCGTCGGACGCGCGGGGGCGGGTGCTGTCGTGGCTGCAGAACACGACCGGCCTGGCCACGCTCTACGACGCGGCGAAGCAGCTGCCGTACCAGACGGGCCCCGTCGGCAAGTTCCTGAACCGGGCGGAGGCCAAGGCGGCGCTGGGCGCGCGCGGGGACGTGGCGTGGGAGGAGTGCAGCGGCGCGGTGGGCGCGGCGATGCACGCGGACGTGATGAGGAGCGTGCTGCCGCGGGTGGAGTCGCTGCTGCGGCGCACGCGCGTGCTGCTGTACCAGGGCATCCGCGACCTCAGGGACGGCGTCGTGTCCACGGAGGCGTGGCTCGCCGAGGTGGACTGGGACGGGCTGCCCGCCTTCCTCGCCGCCGAGCGCGCCGTGTGGCGGACGCGGCGCGGCGGGGAGCTCGCGGGATACGTGCAGCGGTCGGGCGCGCTCTCGAACGTGGTGGTGTACGGGGCAGGGCACCTCGTGCCGGCGGACAACGGCCGCGCCGCGCAGGAGATGATCGAAGACTGGGTGCTGCAGGCGGGGCCGTTCGGGCGCAGCGGTGGCGATGGCGACGTCGGCTTCAGGAGCGCTGGCTGATGCCTGTCCGTGTCCGCGCGAACGAGTTTGTCGCAGCTTATAATTGTGCGCCAATAATGATTTTTGTTACCGGAGTTTTGGATACATTCCAATCTTTGTGCTTACTGAGTGATGCTAATTGGAATGGGAAATACACTTCCTGAAAAAAAAAACGACATATGAGAATATTTGAGTCCCCTGTTGCTCAGCGCTCTCCCTGAGACAAATCAACTTCGACCTAGCTGCCTCTACACTATCGAATCATGGGAATTTGTCGCAGGTAGGTGCACTGACTCGATCTAGAAAATGACGTCGACTGCGACAAATGCGTGTGGCGTGCGAGTCGTGTCCTATCTGTTTGTACCAGAATATGTTGAGAACGCGACTCTGAATGACAGGCCGGCAGCAACGGCGGTCGTCCGCCGAGGTTGGAGCTCGTGCTTCATGAGGTGGTGACTGATTGTTTCCATCATTTTTTTTTTAAATGAGAGGGTGACTGAGAGGAGGCACAATTGAAATCCTCGAACAATTAGTTCAGATCTCGTGGTAGCCCAGACCTACCAAAAGTACTGCCAAAACCATTGCTCACATGCACCGGCGCTAGTAATTTGCTTTGCGTGAACTGTAAAGGAAGATCTGAACTGCTCGTTGTTGGAACGAACGGTCAGGATCAGAACCAGTAATTCAAATAGTGCAGTGTCTCAGAGTCAGAAGGTCATATTCTTTCTCACTAGTGATTTGCGCCGAGGCGCGCAAAATTTGATATACAATATATACACATAGCATTGTCCTGAAATAACTGAGCAACTGAGTCTGAACAATCAAATATAACTTACAGAAGGATTGGGTTCAATTTACAAAGCAGAAATAAACATGAGACTATTATCAAAATGATAGTTGATAGCACAGTGGCAGTTGGTGCTGTCTTGGCAGTAGAAAGTAGTCTTCAATATACAAGATGAGCAGTCTTAAAAAGGGAAAAGAAAGATAATAGCAGCACGATAATTTATTCTTGTATACTCCATGATCGAGTAGTTATATAGATTGTTGAGATTTATTTGTGCATGTCTCACCTACGATTCAGAAAATGTATTTACATTCCCTTGGCTCAGTAAGTTGAAGGATTCATCACAGGAATAATGAAATTAATGGAAAAAAATTGAGCTAGTCATATAGGAACAAAAGAAAAATAGCACATGTTAAACTACTAAATTCATTAATAGGTGTCGTATTGTTTGCAGCATGCGTTGCATTTCGCGTGCCCATGCGCGCGTATCGTAGAAACATCTGGCACAGTGGAGTAAGAAAATATGGAGTAAAGAGAATTATATTAAGGTACTTAATTCCTTAATATTTAAATTTCCAGAGAAGCTCAACATGTACTAACACAATAGATACTTAAATCCTTTTGAATTTTGTTGTTGAAATCTGCTACAGGAACCATGTTGGTACTAAAAGATACGACGATGAGCTGTCATAAATGCTTTGGTTGTTTTTCCGAGTAGAAAAATTAGTAGTTAAGATGCACAAAATCTGCAATGCTTGATATCCAACTTAATTGAGCTCAGAGTTTTGCAAAACCTATGAGTATTAGTGTTGCTGCTTAATTAACACGATGAAACCAGGAGAAAATATTAGCGTTGTTGTTGTTGTTTGACTCAGTAACCAAATCAAGTTGTTGCTCGTCCAAATTGGACCACTCTCCATTAGATTAAGTTTCTGTTAACCTAATTTTTCAATCTGGGAGGTGAATCTTAGACTTTACTAGAGATGAAGACAAGGAGAGAGGAGAAAGGAGACAGGAGAGATGATGGGGGTGTCCATGGCCTCCCCACCCCATCAGGCTTTCGGTTACCGGAACCATCATCTTCTTAGGCTATCTAGTTTGTGAGCAAGCTAATCAACCTACATAAACTATTTGTGACCAAAATATGCTGCCAACATACATTTTGAATAAGTCATGAAAAGCGTGAAGACACAATTTCTTATCTGCCTCTTTGCACTTCAAATCATTTTCATTTTGTAGAATTCACCTACTGTCCCAGCTTCAAAGATAAGCCATTGCTTAACAGATGACACTTGCACATGGGTGGAAATGGACTAATCAGTCTATACAAACCCACAAAATTGTGCGGTTGGGGTTGGCTAATGTCACTACATGGAGCATGCACTGCATCTACAGTCTAAAATGAATTGTCATTGGTTAAGTTGTGCACAGTCTGCTCGCAGAAAAAAAAAGGTGCACAGAGGCAACAAATGCATGTGCATCAAGCTTTCACCAGTTGGAAACCATGCGCCTCAATTACTGTGAGATGGGTGTCATGGAAGTAATCCCAAGTTCTTACATAATTTGGCAGCACCCATAATCATTTGTATAACAAGCATTGGTATGTTTTATATCAAATGGAAGAGTCAAACAGGTTTCTTTCCTAGGAACACTAAACATCAGTGTAATCTAACCGTAAGACCTGTACATGCAGAAATGCACTGAATAGGTGTGGGTGTGGAACACAAATATTTTTTGATCTCATATGTGGTGTGACTTAATTGGAGTTAAAACAAACACAGTGAACGCAATCAGAATACCAGATCGGTTGGTGTTGAGCTGGAGTACAAATATGTGACTACTCACCAGCCATTCCCGAGGCAATTCTAGAGGGGGGAAATTTGTGTTGCCCTGCAACATCGAACATCATGAAGTTAGTAGCTTTTACATACCGTTTTGACTACTAAAATGCTGTAGCTTTGCTGCTTCAAGGAAAACAAATAAATGAAACAAAGGTCCTGAAGAAAGAGAAGAGACCAAGGCTACTAATCTGACAACTGGTGCAGGCACAGAAGGATAGCATAACCAGAAGCTTTAAACATCATTAAATAATTATTTTAGTCAAAATAAGTTTTTGTTGCATTCATGCTGTTGCATATATTTTTGGTTGCTAGTAAATCAAGTTGGAATTTAAATTTTGTTTAAATTCAAATTTGATTTGCTTTTGTTTGAGTTTTAGAAAAGTTGTTTAGGCTGAGTTCGGTTTTGGCCCCTGAACTCCTGGCGCGGTTCGCTTTTTGCTCCCTGGACTTTTCTTCTCCGCTCGTTTTTCCTCCCCGCTCGGCCTGCTTTTCTCCGCATTCGGCCCAGCTCCGGCCCAATCTGCTCGCTGCCGTCTTCTTCCTTCTCCTGTCGTCGCCGACCGGGACTCCAACTCGAGTCCGATTCCCGCCCGAGCCGGCGCCGAGTCCCTCCTCTTCACGCACGCCGAGGCCGGTCTTCGACCTATATATAGCCGCCGCCGTGCCCTTGATTTTCCCATCCAATTTCGCGAGCCTAGCCGCCTGCGCCCGAGCTCAAATCGCCGCCGCGTCGGTTCGCCGTCGACAATCCCTCCTCCAGAACCCCTCCAAGAGCTTCGCCAGGTGGTAGTAAAGTTTCCCCGACCGTTCTCTTGGATCAAGTTCGAGACTAGTTTGCTAACAGTCTCCGCCATCGATCTCCAGCGCCGCCGGCCGAGCTCGTCGTCGTCCGCCGCCGTCGCGAACCAATTCGCTTCAAGTTTGCCTCTGGTGAGTTCGCCGTCGCCTTCTCATCCTTCCCGTCTGTTCCTAGTCGCGAATTGCAGCTCTAGTTCCGCGTTCGCGTGTTCACCCGAGAGCTCCGCCGTCCCGGTCGTCTCCGTCGTCGGCCGAGGTGCCGATCTTTACCGACCGTCCGATCTAGATCCAACGGCTCAGATTAGATCGCGTTTAAAGTCAAACCAGAGGATACCGGTCAACGCTGCCAATTTTGCAAAAGAGCCCTTGAAGTTTTTGAAAATCAACCCGCGGTCTAGCGCAGTTCAAAAGTATTTCAATTTAGGTCATGTTTCTTTTGTTTTAGCCCCTGCAAGTTTTAAAATTGCGCCCGAGGTCCTATTTTGGTCTTTTTACCCGTAAGCCCTCGAGTTTTTATATAAAATTATGTATTAGTCCCTGGTTTTTCGCAGATAGGTCCCTGGAAGTTTTAAAACTTTGCCAGCAAGTCCTTGAACCTTAGAAAAGCCATATCTTTCTCGTTTTAGCTCCGATTTCAGTGATTCTTGCGCTCATGCGTTCGTTGTGACGCGTAGATTAGTTTTGTGCTGTTGTTTTCTTCTGTTGGAATTGTTTGGTGTACTGTTTCTTATTTATTGTATTATTTTCTTGTATGTGTTCGTGTGCTGCGTATAGGAAACGCGCCGTTCGAGGAAGTGTTTGAAGAACCAGCTTTTGAAGAGTTTGAGCAGCAGCAGAGTTGGGAAGAAGGCAAGTATTCCTTGATCATACCCGTTTGTACCTGAATGACATGCATTTTAATTACACTGTTATTTATCGCTTGCAATAATATTGTTGGGTCCCATTAAGGATTTTCTAGTCTCCTTTACCATACCTTGCAGCTTGGGTACTTAATTAATTTTGATGGTAGATGATGCTTAGCTTGCTCAACTGGGATTGGTTAAATGAAACCCCTACTGTATGTTCCATTACTACCTTTTAATCAATTAATGGATAAGATCACATCTTTTAATGGGAACATGGAGAACCACCCAGGAAAACAGTACAACCATGAGTGCCATGTGGCTCTGGCTTTGACTGACTAATTAGGTGCTCTAGTTTATGGTAGCTTTACTCGGAAGGGGCATGTGGGGCGGCGGTTGACGGGGTATAGCTCGGTCCTCTTGAGCTGTGGGCTTTGGTAAGAGACAGACCTCATTAGGGAGGGTTATGCTTTGTTTCTGAACCGGAAACCTTAGCGGGCTATCATTTATTAGAGTGCTTTTGTAAAGGTCTCATAGTGAAACTCAGTATTCGGTCCACGTGGTGTGGGACGGGTGCATGTTTCGGCAATGAGAATCACGGCTTATGGTGAAAGTGTACAACCTCTGCAGAGTGTAAACCTGTTATAACAGCCGTGCTCACGGTCAAGAGCGGCCTGGACCCTTACATGATAATTTTACTTGAATACAATCTAAACTGTGGTTACCTGAATTTGTTGGGTTATGTCATTTATTTAATTGTGGTTGGTATATACTTATATTTGCTCGTAAATAGTTGCTTAATAAAACTTGACCAACTAAAAATGCTTAATACAGCTAGCCTTTCAGCTACCCACTTTATAAAGACTTGCATGTCATTTATTTCCAAACTTTGCTGAGTACGACATGTACTCACGCTTGTTGTTTATTTATATTGCATCGACCACACCCGGAATGCTGCTCAGATTGGGAGAATTTTGAGGATTTCACTGCTGATTTTGAGGAGTTCTAGGCGAGTCTCCCCCAGTCAACGCCTGTGGAGTTGGAGTCACTTTTTCTTCGTTAGATGAACGTTTATTTAAGTCTTCCGCTATGACATTTGTGTCAACTCTGAGATTGTAATAAATGCACTTTAATACTCTTTCGTTATGCATGGTTATGGATATTCACTTGTAACGTCTACCATATGTGTGTAAACTGATCCTGGCGCACATATGAGATGCATCTGGTTTTGCCTTTAAAACCGGGTGTGACATTTGACCGCTGAGCGGTCAAGCGTTGAGAAGGCCACAAACCAATTCCGCATCACTAAGCCCATCTCAAACGGCCCACAACAACACGAACTCCTTCTAGCGGGCACGGCCTAGTTTAGCCCAACATTACGACGCGACGCATCGACCGCCCCATTGGCCCATTCCAACAGAAAACCGCTCGCCGCCGCGTCCGCTCGCCCGCGCCGTCGACCTTCGCCGCTCGTTGCCTTGCCGGCGACCTCAGGCGCCACGCTCGCAGCTCACTCCCGCCGCCGAGGCGGCCTCACTCCCGCGCCTCGCCGGCCAGCCGCTCTCCGCCCTCACGCGCGCGCGACCTGGACGCGCTTGATAGATCCGCCCCCCCTAAACCCTACCGGCTCAGCTCGCCCCCTCCACGCTGGCGGCGCCAATGGAGGACGAGGAGATGGAGAAGAAGGTGCAGCAGTACCTGCAGCGCAAGGGGTTCCGCCTCACCGAGCTTGCGCTGCAGGAGGAGCGCAACCGCCTCTCCACCTCCGCCGTCTCCGACGTCACGCTTGCCAGGTAGGTTCGCTCGATTCCCAAGCTAGCTCGACCCTGTCGTCTCGGGCAGTGGCAGTACCTTTCGGCACGAGGAAACCTAGTGGACTTGGTGTAATTTGTTCGAATGAAGTAGAATTGATGCATTTTTTGGTGTGCTCAGAGTTTATAACCTCGGTTCTCCAGCTCGACTGTTAGTTTGACTAATTTGCTTACTTGGATGCGAACTGTTCACAATGCTTACTTGGATGCGAACTGTTCCCTAGTTTGTGGTCTCCGAGTTGCAATTATCTTAGCAAGTCGAGTAGGAGGAATTGACACTCATGTTGTGGAGTTAATGGTGCAAATTTTCGGTAATTCAGATATCCATGAAGCCAAAAGTTTTAAGCAGTTGCCACCTGCAGTAAATTCCATTGTTCGAGCAAATCATGGTAGCTACCCTGATTGAAAATTTATTACTAATTGAAAATAGTAATATTTTGTTGTGAAAAGTGATGAAGTTATGGACCCATGTTATTTTTTTATCTAAGAGAAGGAAGGGTGTGTGTGACTGTGTGTGTTAATGTTTGGCTGTATCTCTTCATATGATGGCACACAGGTTTTTTAGTTTCTTTTTTTCACTTGCATATATAATGTTTGGTCTTTGGAGATGGAGATATGGGCTATGTGTTGATTAGGTGTTAGGATTATCATTTTTTGGAGGGAAGGGAAGGGATAAGTAACAGCAAATTCAATTTTCAAATCAACGCCTCAAATTTCTTTGACATCCTGTTGATAAAGGCTGCTGCCTGTAGCTATTGGGAGAATTGTGTTTTGTGGCCTGCCAGCATGTGATTATTGGTAAAACAGAGCAGTCTGCTTTGTTGGTTCAATGGTGCTTGATCCATATTATGATAATCAAACTTCAGTTTGTTTTGTTGTTGTCTGCGTACACATATTTTTCTACTCCATTAGTATATGCAGATTTGGGTCATATTTTCTCTTACAATATCACTGTATACTATCTTTTAATTGCTTGTATTCTTCAATTACAGATTTGACAATGATCCGGGAAGATACCATGATGGATATGGTAGACTAAGAACATGGGCATACAGTTCTCTTGATCAATACAAGGTGCATTGCTTGTAGATAAATTGTATTTTACATTCACATCTCTACTCTCTTTCGAGAAAAAATTCACATCTCTACTCAGTGTTATTGTTTTTTCTTTCACAAACATTAAGGCATACTGTATCCAAACTGTTCAGCTGTTTCTGTTAGCTTCAGGTACCAAATTTAGTTGAATACTCTTTGTGTCCTATTCCACGAATTTATACTGCCGACTTAACAAATAACAAATCTCTTTGTATAAGCATGGTTATGCACTTGACAATTTTAGTTTGTCAAAAGGATGTTTGCTTGTGATAGATAAACTATTTACTATCTCAGCATGATTTCTTTTCTTGTGATGCACTGTTCTATTCTTAATGCTTGTGGTAGACAAACTATTTACTATCTATATGATTTTTTCTTCTGGTGGCGTTCAGTTTTCAAATCTGGCAATATAAATCATGTTTCTTAGTGTTTTTTTTTGTGCAGCATGAGTTACTTCGTGTCCTTTACCCAGTTTTTATCCATTGCTTTATGGACCTAGTGGCAGAGGGACATATGCAGGAAGGTATTTGCAATGTTAGATATAATTTGATATACTTTCCCTGTTTTGTTACTTACCTTAGTTTATTCAGAGAATTTCTTTCTTTGATATTGTATCCTGCAGCTCGGACATTTTTCCATACATTTCGGGAAGATCACGAGGTGATGCATTCAAGGGATCTTCAGAAGCTGGAAGGCGTCCTCTCCCCTTCACATTTGGAGGTTATTTAGCTTTCTTTTATATCGTGCTATTGTGTTGTGGATGGGTTCTTGTTTTGTACAGCTGATCATACCTTCTTAAGATTCTTGAACTGTCATTTACCTTCTGCATTCCATAATTTTCAGGAAATGGAACTGGCCCGATCTTTAAGGCAAAATAAATTTAAAATTAAATTATGCGAGGTACCTGCATTACTTCCTTGTCGATTCTAATATATCCTTTTGAAGTGTGCTTGTTAGTTCACCATGTTCTTTTACTCAGATTGATTTTATGAAGAAAAAAATGTCACGCCACATAAAATAATCATAAAAAGCTTATCCTGGCCAACCTTAATTTTTCAAGTTCAAATCTGTATATTGTTAAGGGTGGTCTTATGGGCATGGATCAAGTTGGTCAACAGCAGGAGATAGGACTAGTGTAACTAGAGATATTAGGAAGTTTGAGATTGCTATCTTCTACGTATGGTTTGTTAAAATTAGATTGTCTCCCTTGGTTTGCCTCTATATAAAGAGCGGAGATGTATCGATCAAGGAAGGAAGATTCGATTTGTCTAGTTTCCCCTTTTGTCTTCATCCCTCTCGTTATTATCTAGTCTCTCATCCCTAGCAGCTGACCACCTGTCCATCCTCCGGATAGTGTTTACCCCATCATGGACATGGGTCATGACAGTAGACACAAGGGAATGGTACCTTAGAGTCCGTTTCTGTTCTTATGTATTTGTTGCTTAATCTGATATCATTCAAAATGGAAGTGTAATTTCATTTGTATCTATATTGCCAATACTCTCATGGTGCAACTCGTCAGCTGAGCACACCAAAGAAGTGGTTCGCTGAGCCAGCCCAGGTTCGAGTCACGCAGTGGCGTAACATGAAAAAAAATTAGGGGGGGGGGGCAATTCTACACAAACATAAAGTTATCAAGTAAAAACAGCTAATTAAGACCTGAAAAATAGGATCTAATTATGTGAGAAAGAGTTGATTGAGCACATTTGCAATGCATGCAACATGCAAGATTATAGAAATTTCACCGCAGAAGGGGGGGCCGGAGCCCAGCTTGGCCCCCACTGTGTTCCGCCAGTGGAGTCACGGTACAATCTTCTTAAGATAAAAAACAGGGGGATGTCTCTCCCGCTGATCGAGTCATTTGTATCTATATTGGAGTATGATAGTTATTAACAGCATATTATTATTATTTTGGGAGTTATAGCTGATCCATGTTCTGAATTTTATAGGCAAGAAAAGTTCAGTGTTCTCAGCTGAAGCGTACACACTTTTGTATCCTTTTTGCTGCATTTGCAGATAGCTGTTGTCGTACGATTTCTTGGAAACTTTGATGTTGCTATTTGAGTTAAAACATCAGCTGCTTCAATTAAATTTTTTTACTTTATTTTCAATTGCAGTATTCATACGAATTGCTTCTCCAGTATCTCCAGAAAACACAGGCTCTTGTGGTGCTTGGGGTAATCAATGAGCACATAACTTTTGAAGGTATGATTTCCTGATCTGTTTGAAATTAACACTCATATGTTTTGTGGTTGTGCATTTTCACTTCTGAGAATCTTCTCTACTACTTCTCTTTATGCTACATTGGCAGTATCTCCTGGTCAGCCCTCATTAATTTCCGATGATGCCGAAGTTGTTGCTCTGATTGGAACTAGTAAGGACTTGGCAAAGCAGATAAATCAGAAGGAAGTACATTGGGGGGTATGTTATGCATCAGCCTAGCTGCTTTCCACTTAAGCTGTATCAAACAGCCAACAATGCAGATTAAACAGTTTACATTTGATGTTTTTCCACTTTTGGGTCAAGTTAATGTCTTCGGATCAATTTGCTCTCTTGCACTTCTTTAATTTAAAACCTGTTTTGCAGTTGCTTGAAGATTCTGTTGAAGAGCGAATGGAGAAGGCACTAGCAGAATCTGATAAAATTGAAGCTGAAAGCAAGGATGCTGGCGCAGAAGAAAACAAGGCAAGAAAACCTTCCTTTCACTCATGGTTCCGCTAGGCGTCGAGTAGGCGGCGACTATGCGCGACTATGCGCTGGGCGAGGGCCGTCGCCTCGACTAGGGGGCTAGGCGGACCCCTAGGCAGCCACGGCTGCGGCGGAGGCCAGGACGGGCAGCGGCGGCGAAGGAGGACCGGAGGAGGACTGGGCGCGGCGGAGGGGGAGGAGGCAGGGAGACGGCCAGGACGGGCGGAGGCAAGGACGGGCGGCGGTGGCGGCGAAGGAGGACTGGGCGCGGCGGAGGAGGGGGAGGAGGCAGGGAGACGGACCTGAGGCAGCAGCGGCGCAGGCGGGGCGGCGAGCGCAGGCGCGGGCGACGGCTGATGCGGGAGACGGGCGCAGGCGCGGGCGGCGGCCGATGCGGGAGACGGGGAGAGATGCGGGCTGCAGCCGTCTGGGGAGAGGTCGAGAGGATGACTGAGAGAGGAGGTAGGGTTAGGAGAGTTGGGCCTTTTAAATGGGCCTTTTTTCCTTTTTTCCTTTTTCATGACCACTCTTCTCTCCTTTTTTTTCTTTTCTTTCAAGTATTTATACATGTATTATACACCGCCTAGCAAAACGCCTAGAAACGTGTAGGCGCGAGTACTCTCGACTAGGCGCTAGGCGGTGGGTCAGCGCCTAGATTCCGCCTAGCGCCTAGCTGATCCTTGCTTTCACTCACGTGTATCCGAGGATATGCCCCCCACTGCACTATTTGTAGGCTGTAGCTGATGGCAAATGTTCATTGCTTGGTTTCACTTTGCATACCTGTGTTCCTGTTTATAAATTTTCTTCCCTTTGCAGTTCATGTTTCATTCGTATTCCTGGTCATAAGATTTTTGTCACTATATTTTGCCACAGAAAAGAAACACAGAAGGTGGAAAGCAAGGTTCTTCTCTTAAGAAGAGCAAAAAGGATAAGCTTGTAGGTGCAACTGGAAAAAATGTCAAAAGTGAAACAAGCATGGTTTCTGTGGCACCTCGAGTGAAACCAGAGCTAACGCTGCCAACAACGTATGCTTCTAATTCCTTTGTGATCATCTATGGCAAATCATCCTCCCAAATTTTCATGTCTGCTCTGTTATTGTGTCTAAACTTTTTAAAGTCCCAAATTGCATTCAACTCTGGGCCTTTGTTCAAGCATGCTATTTATGTCACTGAAAGGTAGGTCCAGATACCAGACGTGAATGACATCATCTACCTGCTAGAACTTTTGATTTTTGTGACCAGGAAAGTTATTTTTGGAATACAAACTGAAACCAAAGAGAGTTTTTGAGGACATCATAAAATAAAAAGCCCCTGAATAATTCACAACAACCTTAAAGAGGACCAAATAGTGCTTTTGTTTGTGTTTTTTGTTTTTGACCTTTTGTGCTCTATTCTTTTTTTTTCTCGAAAGATGCAGGAGAGGTGCGCATCATTATATTAAGTAGATGATAAAAGGGAAGGAGATCCCATACAACACAAAAACACCCACACACTCACGCCAACTCACCCACGCAAAAGCCTAAATTTGTGCTCTATTCTTCGTGCTTGCATATCCAATTTTTTTGTTTCATACATGTCGATCGATTATAATGTGCCACTTTTAAACCCATATGGCAAATGGTTCTGTTTATAATGTTTAAGAAGAAGTCCATTTTTGACACTAACTATTGTGCGAGTCCGGTTTTATATCTCAAACTTCAAAACCAGATAACTTTGGCCTTGAGACTATTGAAACCATGCACTTGGCCTTCAGACTATTGAACCCATGCACTTTTGACCCTTGAGCCTGCTTGAGAGCGGTTTGCAGCTGATGTGGCAATGGTTTTCACCACATAGGATGTTTTGACAGACCATCTGGGAGAGAGAATATTACGCCCACATGTCAGTATCGTATTCCCGCTCCCACTCTCCCCCTCGCTTCTGCAGCCAGCTCAACCTGGTCACTGCATTAGGCACTATGCACAACCTCAGGCCAGATGCCTTCCAGCTGCAGCAGAAATGGCACTGACCCAAAGGACCATGCCATAAGACATCTGTTCGGTAACTTCTTACAGCCCTGTGGTGGTTGCACTGGCATTTGACCAAGCGGTGTTCGTGATGCGGGGCAGGCAGTTGGACTCAGTTTCCCTGTGTGGTGGGTCCGGCCCTGGAGGGCATGGGCATGGACATCTGCGCCGCTGCTGGGTAGCTCATGGTGGCACTAAAGCCGGCGACAATTCCATGTGGAGGGTTGTGACGAGCCAGGAGGCGAAGGAGCGAAGGCCAACTGGAAGGCTTAGCTGGAGGACCTGCTGGGCCACTCACCCAGGTCTGCTCAAATTTGTTCTTGCAATCAGAGCAGCCATGTGCAGCATAAGGGTAGAGAGACTCGGTGAGGATGAGAGAGATGGCATGCCCAGTCCAATAGTTGGTTCGCTGCCATCTCCCGTCGTTCTTGTTTGTGGCCATTAGGCCAATTTGCCTGCCGCTGCCTCTAGATCTGCCGTGAGGCCCATGAGAAAAGACTAGAGTAGAGGACAAAGAGGAAGAAGACTGGAGGGAGGAGAGGAAAGCAAGTCTGACAAGTGGGCTCCGTCATTATTTCTATTTATTAACTACTACAGATGCGACATCAGCAAAACCATGTCCGCATGGATGCCATGTAGGATGAAAACTGGCTTCAAATAGTTGAAGGGTCTAAAATATCTGGTTTGAATAGTTCTAGGGTCAAAGTTATCTGGTATAGAGTTTGAGGGCCAAAATCAGGCTCTCATGATAGTTCAAGTGCCAAAAATGGACTTCTTCTAATATTTAATTGTTTAGTTTGGAGGCCGTTACTGGTATTAGTTTCACACTATCTATCAAAGTAATCGACCGTGAGGTATGAGTATGAGATGTTTATGTATTTATTTCAGGCCTGTTGAAATTGAGCAATCGATTCTTGAGGATCTGCGAAATCGTGCACAGCTGAATAGTGTGGCATTACCGTCTGTTAGCTTCTACACATTCCTTAATACACATAATGGGTAACTATAACTGATATTCACTATTTGAACTTCTTTGTTAATACTCTGGTTTGAGTATCATCTCGTGGAACACAGATTAAACTGCTCATCGATATCAAACGATGGATCTTTGGTTGTGGGTGGATTTTCTGATTCATCAGTGAAGGTCAGTTCATTCAGGTCAAAAGGGATATCTTCTTGTGATGCCATTTATATTTTTAGTTGGTAAAATTTCCTTGGTTTTCACCAGGTTTGGGATATGTCAAAGATTAGTCAACCAGCAAAATCATGTAAGTTAGGGACCTTTTCTTCCAGAACAATCATTCCACTCTTTATCTTCATATTTACAATGCTTGCTATGCTGAACTACATTCATACTTTTCATCTAGTTTAGGCCAAGATCATGGTTGCCAAGTTTTGAAAAATTGAATCAGTTCAAACTAGAAACACAAAGCGCTACAGGTTTAGTTCATGTGTGGCAGTCTTTTAAAATTCTCCGCCCAATGAAATATATTATCTTCAATTCGGACTTGATGTTGTACAGTGTATTACAATTCTCAAGGCATTATTTGTCTCCAAAGCTTGTTAAGGACATCAAGAATAATTCTAGCATTCAAATATTTCCAGTTAAATACTGATGGTGTTTTGCTAATTCGGCAAACTTTAATTTTCAGCTAGTTCACAGGGGGAGAATGGATCTTCCCAGGGTGAGCGCATGTCAACAGTAGATGAGGGGAAAAGACCATATACACTATTCCAAGGTCATTCCGGACCAGTTTATTCTGCAGCCTTTAGCCCATTTGGAGATTTTCTCTTGTCATCATCTTCAGATTCAACAAGTAAACATCTATACATCATGTTTTTACTTTTGTGCAAATCCTTTCGTTCTTAGTTACTTTTAAATTTAGCGTTTTATCCTTAATTTTTATTCTTACAGTTAGACTTTGGAGTACCAAGCTGAACGCAAATCTTGTCTGTTACAAAGGACACAATTACCCAGTTTGGGATGTCCAAGTATGTGACCATTCAAGATGTTGACCTCCCATTTTTAGACATTTTTAGTAGTTATGCATTATTTGTGTTTGATGGCTAATTCTGTGGTATACTGAGACCTTTTTTTTTTAAAAAAAATTAAAATTGGCAGTTCAGTCCAGTTGGCCATTACTTTGCTAGTGCTTCACATGACAGGACTGCTAGAATCTGGTCGATGGATAGAATTCAGCCTTTACGAATAATGGCTGGGCATCTCTCTGATGTTGATGTAAGTGAACTTCTGGCCCAATAATTTTATATAATTCGAAAATTAATGGTTCAGCTAAATGAAATTCTTGGTGTCCTAAATCCTTTTTATGTAACGATATCCGCTTGTTTTTATCAATGTTCTGTTGATGCCAGCATGCTTTAGCTAATCCCTTTTCTTTTCCCTGCAAATTATTTGCTTAACAGTGTGTCCAGTGGCATGTAAACTGTAACTACATTGCCACTGGTTCTAGCGACAAAACTGTACGACTATGGGATGTTCAGTCAGGTGAATGTATACGGATGTTTATTGGTCATAGGAGTATGGTTTTATCACTGGCAATGTCACCTGATGGCCGATACATGGCCTCTGGAGATGAAGATGGAACCATCATGATATGGGATCTCTCTACTGGTCGCTGTGTTTCACCACTTCTAGGACACAGCTCTTGTGTGTGGACACTTGCTTTCAGGTAATCATTATACACTGTTGTAACTTCTGTATTTGGTAGCATCACTCCAAGTCTCTTTTTTAACAGGAAGGAATCATTGTAGTTAAAAGCATGGCTTAACATGCTGTCCAGTCCAGCGACCCATAACCAGTTCAATGAGCAGGACTAGATACATAGCAGGTTCATGTCAGTTCAGCGTCAAGTTATAATTATTTGTAGTGCTATATCAAGAAATAAATTTGCCAAATATTTGTTTAGTCCATGTTGAGAGTATGTAATTTGAAGCCTGCGACTCTCTCTCTCTTGGCTGTTCGCAATCTGATTTGGATATCATGGGCCAAACTGGGGGATGAGACTTCAAAGTATATAGTATTATTTTGGGCTTTGTTTGCTCGTCTTGCCTTTACACTAGAGGCCCTTATTCATTCTTTACATATTTAATCCCTTCTTGGCATACATCAATAGATCATGGATCCCTATTTTTGCAAGCAGTACAAAATTCCATCTTGGGCTCGTGGCCAACATATTGACACTTAATATTACTGTTAAACTAAAACTAATAGTCAAGGGCTAATTCTAGCACATGCATCTTCTTTTGAGGAGAACCTTAGCAAATGTCAGTTCAGCCATTGGTTTGTTGCAATGGGATATGTATGCTGTTTCTTTCAGTGATAATTCATGATGTGTTCTGTGATGTTGTGTAGAACTGCATTTGGCTGTACTTTTAGGGAAAGCGGCGTGTTATACGATCCAGCGAAATATATTCTTAGTTGACATAGCCTGCTATTGTTTCAGCTGTGAAGGGGCACTGCTTGCATCTGGATCAGCTGACTGTACTGTAAAACTATGGGATGTGACCTCCAGCACAAAAGCTCTGAAGGCGGAGGACACGTAAGTCGGTTGACATGTAAAGATGTTGATCCATTCGGGCTTATACTTCTTAATCTGACTGCAAAAAATCCTTGCCTTTCTCTGAAACAGCAAAGGCAGTACACCTAATCGGCTGAGGTTGCTTAAAGCTCTCCCCACAAAATCAACTCCTGTTTATAGCCTGCGGGTGAGAAATGTTCTCATCTATTCAGCATCGTAAATTTAGCTTATGTTTTTTAAGGTGCAGGATTTACTGATTTTTGGCCATTGCAGTTCTCTCGGCGGAACCTTCTATTTGCATCCGGTGCTCTCTCGCTGGGCTCGTCGTAAGCTGTGCATTGAGAAGTGAAACTGACATTTTGTGGGTCTGCCTGTGGATTCTGTTGTAGAGCTTACACAGTTTATTGAAGATCCCAAGTTCCCAAGTCCCAACGAACCCAGCATGTAGCGTCTAACTGTGGCCGCTAGCATCGCAGATGCTCCGAAGCACGTGTAATGTTGTAAAAAAAATACTAGGTAATTGGATTGTGTTCGTTAAAAAAAAATAGATTGTATTTTTTTTTATTTTATAAATTGTGCCGATTTGAAAACATGATGAATGCTACTTTGTATAGGAGTGAACCCAGATAGTACCCGTGCATTTTATTCTTTAGGATCCTGCATACAGAAAGTCATGCGTCAGATTTGCCGTGAACCATTGGGTTTCGTGACGTTATGACATGCAAGGCTTGGGCGATCCGAGCAGGTATTGCTTGAAGCAAAGCTAAGCGACGAGTAGGAAATGGAATCCTCGTGTTTTCGTTCGAAAGCATAGAGGATTCTAAAGTTTTGATGAGATTGTAGCCCGCAATACTACACATGTAAGCAGCGAACAATGCCAAGCCTGCCTAATAGAGGCGACGTGCAGAGCACTAGACCGACGTCAGTTTCCCGATCAAGTCGGTGCTTACAACACTTGCCTGTCACGTCACGATCGCAAGCCCTGTAGCGTCAACGCTGTCAACGTTACGAGCTGGCAGCACACCCTTGTCGGCTTGTCCGATCTGCAGGTACCGCAATATCTAAGGGACACGAGTCAGCCTGATAGGCCGGCCGGCAGCGTCAACGTTGTGTGCGGGAGCTCGTACATCATCAGAGGGTGACTGGTGCTGAAAAATAAAAACTTTGGCCCTTGTCATTGATCGATCCAGCCGGCAACTACGACGAAGGAAATGATATCCTTGCCTAATTGGCTTTCCCGATGTGGTCCAGAGACCAGAACTGCCAAAAATAATGTACATACACAAATCGAAAATCATTGTTGATTGATCGTCTCAAGATTACAGTTGCTCTGGACTCTGGACATACTATCGGACAAATGATTCTATCGTCGCATTTTAGAGTAGAACATTCTACCGCAATATGAAACCGTTTTTCGTGCAATATATATTAGGAATCCAGCTGCATAGAAAAACACAAGCTTGTAGCATCGGCAAATAAATTGCAACATTACTAGTCAACCCAAATTGTAGCATTCTAAACAACTATTGCAACATCAATAATCAATTTAAAGTAATATTACAACATCACCGTATGCCTATCAATAAAAAAAAATACGTGTACAAACTCCCACCACAACATGCCAACATCCGTTATTAGGCTATAGTATCACTCCCACTGCAAGTCTGCAATATTATCGGAGGCATATTGCAACAAAGATATGCCTAGAACAAATTCCCACCGAAACACATCCATCATGAGATCAGAGGTACACACTTTGTGTTGGGAGAAACTTGGTTAGGCGTGACCACGGGATGAAGCAAATCCGTCCACAGTTACCCATAGTTAAGTGCCGTTGCCACCGCCGTGCCGGAACAGCCCTGTGCCCAGCACCCATCCCTCGATCATCTCCTGCGCGGCGCGGCCGTTGTCCGCCGGCACGAGGTGCCCTGCCCCGTACACCACCACGTGCGTGAGCGCGCCCGACCGCTGCACGTACCCCGCGAGCTCCCCGCCTCCCCGCGTCCGCCACACGGCGCGCTCGGCGGCGAGGAAGGCGGGCAGCCCGTCCCAGTCCACCTCGGCGAGCCACGCCTCCGTGGACACGGCGCCTGTCCCTGAGGTCGCGGATGCCCTGGTACAGCAGCACGCGCGTGCGCCGCAGCAGCGACTCCACCCGCGGCAGCACGCTCCTCATCACGTCCGCGTGCATCGCCGCGCCCACCGCGCCGCTGCACTCCTCCCACGCCACGTCCCCGCGCGCGCCCAGCGCCGCCTTGGCCTCCGCCCGGCTCAGGAACTTGCCGACAGGGTCCGTCTGGTACGGCAGCTGCTTCGCCGCGTCGTAGAGCGTGGCCAGGCCCGTCATATTCTGCAGCCGCAGCAGCACCAGGCCCCGCGCGTCCGACGCCTCGCGCCACCGCTCCGCGCGCGCCAGCGACACCACCTCCGCCTGCAGCGCCTCCAGCTCCCGCTTCTGCCGCGCGTTGATGAGCCCCGAGAAGTAGGCCGCGTCGGCGTGCGTGGCGACCTGCGCGACGGGGTGCGTGAGCCCGTTGCCGATGGCCACGCCGCGGAGGTTGACGCGCAGCGCCTCCGGCAGCGTCGGGTTCGCGTCCAGGATGTGCGCCCCCGCCGCGGGGATGTACTTGCCGGCGTAGCTCTCGCCGGTGAGGAAGAACGGCCGCGCGCGGAAGCTGGGCTCGAGGGCGAAGAAGGACTGCAGCGCGGCGAGGATGTGCGCGGCGGTGACGGACTGGTTGGTGGGGATGTCGGCGGGGGACGGCGCGGCGCTGAAGCCCGTGCCGAGCGGGCTGTCGATGAAGAGAAGCCCGAAGCGGCGGTTCCAGGCGAAGGGGTTGGGGGAGAGGGTCTCGGCGTCGGGGCTGACGAAGTAGGGGCCGAGCTCGAAGAAGTTGCCGAGGAGGCCGGAGCAGCCGGGCCCGCCCTGCAGCCAGAGGAGGAGCGGCGTGGAGGCCGGCGGGGTCACCGGGTGGGTGGCCTCGTAGAAGGCGAAGAAGAGCGAGGCGTTGGCGGGCGGGATGGGGAGGTAGCCCGATCTGGTTGGCAAGGCTTCCTTGGGGAACACCGGTGCCGCCCCCGCCGCAGCTGAGAGCTGGATGGTTACTGCGAGGAAGACGACGATGAGCAGAGGACTCGCCGGAGCACCGGCCATGGAATGCCACGCCAAGCCTGCGGCGGACACGAGTCTGCGGTGAGGAAATTAACAGGACTGATAAGATTTTCTAGGCGTGGCGAGTCGTGGCGTATGATATGATGACCAGAAACCAAACATCCTCGTGTGAGCTGGACTCACAGAGTTGCCGTATGGATTGGGTGGAGGAACGGGATCGAGAGTCGATGGTCGATGCTTTAATAAATTGTGGTACGGAGGGGTATATCTCTTTGAGACGAAAATTCATAATATGGTACGTGAATCAAAAAGTGTCGGGTCGATGACCCTGGAACGTGGTATAAAAGAGTCATGGAAAATAGAAGAAATGGAGAAAAGGAGAAAAGAAAGGAGCTAGATGGATCTTGATCCAGAGTTTACGACCCTATAAAGTGGGGACGATGATCCAGCGAGAATTGAAACGATGATCCATGGTGACCCCGATCCATGAATTGGGACGACGTTCCCGGGTCGTGGAACGTGCCACCAACCCCGTTTCCTGTTACTACTGGACAGTTTGTGTGCGCACTGTATGGCCCGCCGTCGTATTGAGCACTGATGCTAGATTGGTGCAGTATTTAATGTCGTCGCCATGGCCCACGTGTTAGGCTCCTAAACGAGGCGTAGGCAGTAGCCCTAGGCGTTCGGTTACCCGATTATTTCGGGTCGGGTAATTCAAAATTCGGGTAATGAAAATAGCTATCTGATATTAGCCCCGAAAAAACATTACCCGAAATTTCGGGTACCCAATAAATTCGGGTTCGGGTATACCCGATCTATCCGAATTTTAAAAAACAATAAAATAAACAAAATTTAAGTAGCAATTTATACATAATTTCACCAACTATTTATGTAGAATTTCAACAACAATTTGTGGACAACAATATATTATAGTCACTTGTTCAAACCGAGAGAATTATATTATAATAAAATGATAATTTCAAGTGTTCAACTAACAACACGTGATAAAATATAAAGAGGATGGCAAACTTCGAGTAGTTCGGGTACCGGAGTCTATTACCCGAATTACCTAAACTAATTTCGGGTAATCAAAATCGCTACCCGAATCTAAGATCGGGTACCTCGGGTTCGGGTACGGGTATCGGGTATTTTGCCCAGGCCTAGTAGGTAGTGAGTAAACCGTAACGGCGATTTGGCCAGCGACGCATCAAACTTGTTTTGTTTTCTGCACAACCAAGCACAGCCTGAACAATCAATTTCCGCTCCGTTCACTTGGTTTATCAGCCATCAGTCAACAATATTTTTTTCTCATTAAAAATCAGCATTAGCCACCGGCCACCTATCAACCAGCAGTATTTTTCTCTTAACATGGTTGGCATGGCGACTGACGAGTGACCAGACCAATACACATGACTTGAGCCCGACAGGTGGAGTGGTGCAACCAGGATCCCGGTCCTAGGATAATTCGCAGCAGAATTATGTACTAGGTCTGATGTTGAATTTTAAGGCGTCAAGCGTCATTGACTTCTTTCCACGGAGAACCTTTCGGCTAGAATGACTACATATTATTGGACGATCAAAATTGGATTCACAAAGTAATGTCTTGTAGTTTAGTTTCCAAGCATTAGTTTCCAAGCAGGCTAAGTACCTTCGCGATACATGAAACTAAGGAACCATGCAATGCCATGGCAGTGACTATGGCCTATGCCGTCCTACCTGTAAGTACTGACGTATCATGGACACTCTATAGATTATATACCTAATTACCCAAGAATTACATGAACCCAGAATGGTCTGGGTACAGAAATGGAGGTTCTCAAACGAAGAGGGAGCAGACTTTACTTGGTCTGATCTGATCCGGCCAATTGAGGTTTGCTGTTGAAGTTCTTCGAGATTATTGGTCGAACATCCTTCGCATCAACGAGGGTCGCAAGGAATGGAAGCAGTTCCATCAACTCAACATCTGCGGGGTCATCAAACCAGCTCTTTATGGGTATGCCGTTGTCGACCTGAAGCTGGAAGACCTGAAGAAAATGTTAGCCTTGCACGGTCCAGCACCACAGAAAACATCAATCAGGCAGAGAACTACAACAGTCATGCACAGGCAAAGGCCAGAGATTTTAGGTCTAACGAGATCAGTAATCAGTTTCAAACCAGAATTCGTTGGTCAAAACTAGAAAACATAAACTCATTTGGTGATGAAATCTAAATTCAAATCTGACAATAAAAATTACCTGAGGAGTATTGTCAACTATCACAACTTTTGCCAAGTTAACCCCGAAAATCGTTAAGTCTTTCGTGTAGCTACCATTGGAAAATGTACAAGATTCACGGTAAAAACGGCGTGAGATCAGTTTCTGGTCTGGATCGAGTTTATCTAGTAGAGGCTCAGCATAAATGCTCTCACTAGCTGTGAAAACGACAACCTCAAACATCTGAGCAACCCGGTGAAGGAACATCTCGAGGTGAGGCCTCTGCCTCACATATACCGTGTGATCTTCCATATTAAAGAATACTTGAAGGGTGAAGTCAAAATTATCACAAGGTTGTAACTTTGAATGGACAAGGGTTTCTGCAAAGGAAAAATGGTTAGACTGTGACACAGTTTAGCTAAAAGTAAAAATGATTAACTGCTATTGAGATAATAAGCTACTGAAATGGGCGTTATTTTGTCAAAGAGATCTGGCTCAGACATTCAACATAAAACTATATACTAATCTCTACTTCTATAGCTCCAAATGTTATAAATAAAACAAAAGGAGATGGGATGCTTCAAAAAGAAAAATCACGAGACTGGAAATCTTTCTAACTAGAAGGTTTGCAAAATTAAAGATAAGTAAGCTTACCATCCAGATCCAGCACAAGCATGATGTTTTTTGCGGTCAATGATGGACTGGATAAGTCGTCAGAATCGCGTAGTGAACCAATATCCATTAAATTCAGAAGACCTACAGGTAGTTCTTGATTATCAGTATATTCATTTCCTGTCACAATGCAAGAGGTGGAGCTGCACTCATTATCTGAATCTGATGGTTTGTTTTTAAGGTAAAAGCTAGTGCAATCAACTGTAACCCTGCAACCAGCATCATCAGCATCCCTTGTTTTATTCGGAGATGGGGAAGAAATGCTCATCTCTACCATATCAGCAGCATCCACACACTCATTATAAGGAGCACAATCATCATTTGCAAAATCCATCAGAGTATTGAATTGCTCAGCGGGAAAGCTTTCAGGGAAATACATGTCCAAAACATCCCAGATTTGCAGTTCAGTAGAACTGTTCCCTTCAAAAGTGTCACTAAGAATTAGCTGAAGAAACTCTGAGTTGTCATATGTAGCTGCAGTGACAGGAAAAGGAATAAATGATTGCTGTGGACCTACGAAACAGATTAGAGTCAAGAAAAATCATTATGGATGGACAAATTCAGAACTGGGATAACCTGCACCACTGTGATACATTGCTTGTGCCTGAGGATCATTCCGTTTCCAATCAGGTGAGAATACAGTTTCAGGGTCTGGCCAGCATGGTGCCAGTGTCGGAACCTGAAGACCACACATGATTCAATAGTGTATACTTGAGGAAGTAAATAAAGGAGGATATGGTTATAGAAAATGAAAAACTGCAAACATTCTACGAACTTTTAGATGGACCACGAAAAGAAGGAAAACTAAAAAAAGGTGATTACCAATGATCCATAATCACATGGTACGAGTGGATGCAAATTGGTCATCGCTACACTAGAATCATCCCGTGAGAAATAGCCTTCAGCAGTTCCAATATTATGTTTTGATGCTTCGTTACTGGAACATCCTGCAGAGAACATCAATGTAGCTTGTGAAAATAGGAAACACAAATTACTAATTTATTGGACATACATGATTTCTATTGCATGACCTGCCTCAACTTAATAGATTCCCATTGAACTGATTTCTAGGAACATGCCCAAACCTGAGCAATGTGCATTGTTAACTACTACATGACCTTATTTCTCTGGTAAAGTGTTTATTTTGGCACAACCACAGTACATAATTTAAGTTCCGTAGCAATATAGTAATGATCCAGATGTTCCCCAAGAATGTTTCTGATTTCTGAGAGTTGAAAGGCATTAACCTGAGTCTAACACAGTGGAGTTTGTGATGACTTACCATGTTGCTGATTCAATAGTGCTGACGCCCTTGATGTTTGGTCAAACGTACCCTTTTGATAATGATGATCTTTCAAAAGTCCTGTAGATGTACCAACTGAATGGGGTTCCTGCGTTCCTAAACAGTCCATTCTTTAACATTCTATTCTTCCTTAATGTGCAATTGCAAAAGGCATGCTGAAAGAACTGCAGTTCCAGTAGGAAAAAGACCAACTGCTGAACATAAACATCACTTGAAAAATTAGTGAAGATTTCAACCAATAACTATCTATGTACTACAGGGTGCAGACTAACAAGGTACCGGAAAGATGTAGTTTACATATTTTTTTAGAAAAAAGAATTTATAACAAATAACTTTAACAGTATGCGCAATAGCTTTGGTAAAAGGCCTGATTCTTTTAAAATCTGATGTGTCTTATTCATTCTGTCTTATCAGAACTAATATTGTGTACATTGAAAGAAATTAGGTGGCACGGTTCAGGGAAAACCTGATAAGTGAAATTAAAAACAAGTACTAAAAGTTATTTTTATCAGGAAATGTCTGGGAAAGAAAAGGTACAACTAAGTTTAGAAATTGTTTATCTCTCCCGCCTCAGCTACTCGACCTCCATCTCCATCTACAGAAAGTGAGTGTAAAACAAGGTGAACTGGTAACGGAATGATCCTCCACGGATTGTGAATTTATGGTGGTGGCCGTTGCACCAGACCTTGACGTGACTAGGGCCCCTAAAGGCCACCAGCCAGGCAGCCAGCCAACCAACCTATCATCCTCTACACATTCAGCATGCCTGAACCTCCATAACCAAGTAGGCAAGTACTCAATCCATATGAAAAAAGGTTGCTGTTCCCCTTATTTTCCCATGCTAGTTATTATATTCTGGTAGACTCATGAGAGACCAAGGAATTCAGAGCAGAAACTAGCGCAGTTTCGCGGGAGAACGCCTCGCAAGCGGGAACAACCGAACTCCCTAAGACCACGTCAAACGCACGATTTCTTCTCGCATTCCAAGTCAAGTTACTTGGTCTCCGCCTCTCCCGAAGCAGGTAGACCTGGTCAGCGCGGCCCCAAACTCCCTTCCTTTCCCCACACCGCCCCGGCACTCAAACGACATCGTCGGAATTTCAAAAATTAGCAGCACGTGGAAAACCAATCTAGTACTACATCGTTCGAGTAGACGAAACCACATGCTATACGCTCGCAAAACACTAAATCGCAAGTTCATTATCCTAAATCACCGAGTGAGACGAACAGAGAGCCGGGGAATTAAGATTTTCGCAAGCAAGAGACATCTCGACATGGAGGACGAGATGGGAGGAGGAGATGAGAGGTGCGCTCACCGAACAGCTCGCGCTCTGGTTGGCTGCGCCTGCGCCCCTGTACTGTACTGGCTTCTCCGCTCTCCCAGGTCGCCGTCGACGCCTCGACGTCGACTACCCCCTCGTCGGCGACTCGGCGTCGAGGCCTGGCCGGAGTCAGGCAGAAATGGAGCGAGGAAGCGGCGGAGCGCGGAGAAACAGAGGCCAGAAGGGGAGAGGCGGCTACCTCACGGCAGCGGGGAATTATACCGCCGCAGTCTGGAAACCCGCCTGACAAGTGGAACGATGACTTGTGGTCCCACATGGAAGCGTGCCGGTGCGCTCGCGCTCTGTTGACCGGACTGGACGGACCCAATAGTTTTGTTGTTTTTTTAGAATGGAACCCAATAGTTAGAAGCAAGGAAAACTGGCCCCAAATGGTATAAAGTCATTTTGAACGATGACCAAATACGAGATAAAATTTCCCCTAGTCAATTAATCAATACAATGTTGATATTGATGGATCACTATTTTTCGCAGTTAGGCTGCTCCTAAGTGAGTTGTAGTGCTAATCGTTTAATAGGGTGCTGTATAGGATGTTTCATTGATGTGAGGAGTAAGTAAAGAAGAGGAGGGGACAGAGTAAAAGTTTTATCATAAATAAAAAATTAACTTTGTTAAATTCAATTCACCATAATATTTATTTGGTATCATAGGTATTAAAATATTTTTAAAAAGTTGTCAAAGTCAAGTAAGTTCAATTATGACAAAATTAAAACAACCTAGATTTTAGAATATAAAAAATACGACTGCAAAGAATAATATTTAAAAACGTTAAATTGATTGCATAGTAATATTTTTTTTGCAAACGACATTATACATGATTTAAGATTAAGGTAATTGCATGTCAATATTCTTTTGCAAACAATATTATACATAAAAACATGTTCATTTTATTGAGAAAGAACGACTTTTAAATGATTGATCATCTATGTATTTCTACCGTACGATTTTTGTAGCATTATACTTGTAAAGAGCACGGATACTATTGGTAATAGAAGACCGGTGGATGACATCTACTGTGCGAATTTTGTAGCATTGCACTCGTAAAGACCATGGATGATATTGGTCATAGAAGATCGATGGATGACATAAATGGATAGTCCTAGTGGATGGATGACGTGGCAAGCTTGCATGTCGAGAGAAATCTGTAGTGGGGAGCTAAAACATAGTTTTGTATGATAGCAATGTTTGGGCCAAAACAGTAACTAACACTTCTACCAGCCTTGCACAGCACAAAGAAAAACATATAAAGGTATTATGCATAGGAGAGTTGTTTCCAATATATATAGGCAGATCTTGAAAACAGTAGTACGATATAGTGAACCAGGAGTAGCCTTTGAAAACAGTTATCCTTGACCTGCCATAGTTTGAAAACAAAATGTCGCACCAAGTTAGAGCTGCACCGCACCCGCGTATACAACACGGACGCGCGACTGCCAGTGCCAGAAATAAAATAACTCGCCAAGAACAAACGGCAAAGGCCTATGAAACCGTTCGTGCAACGACACTTCATTTCAAAAATCCTGTATTTCCGTTGTACTCTACCGTAACGGAAATGAGGATGGAGGAGCCTCGCTCGAAAACACGCACCTCTCATTTCAGTAATAATTATTACTAATCATTTAACTACAGTGTCAAGTATAATAATAATATATACGCCGGCCTGGAAAACTCAGCAATAACAATGCTCATGCATTCTCATTGCCCATCGCGGGACGGAACCAAGTCCAGCACGCCGCCGCCGTACGCAGCCAGCTCCGACGACGGAGAGCGGTGGTGCTCCTGAAGCAGCAGGTGCATCATCGGTGGGAGCATGCCGCCGCCGCCGCCGCCGCTCGGCACGCGCGCGCCATGCGCATAGGCGCCGATCGTGCCGCCGGCGGCGCCGGGCAGGCCGGGGCGGAAGCCGAGCTGCTGCATCATCACCGGCGCGTAGGAGGCGGCGGCTCCGGCGCCGCCCCTGAGGAGGGTGACGGGGCTCGGGTGAGTGTGCTGGCCCTCGTACGTGGTGATCACCGTGGAGGGGTCCTGGTGCGAGCGCTCGACCCGCTTCTTCACCCCGCACCGCGCCGCCGTGCACCGGTAGTAGCTCCGAGGGTACGAGCTGTTCTTCACGGCCTTCTGCCCGTACTTGCGCCACCGGTAGCCGTCCTCGAGGTGGTCGACCTCGCTCTTGGTCATGAACGCCACGCGGGGCTCACGCGCCTTCTTCTCGCCTTTCGGCTTCTGTTTCTTCTCTTTGCTCATCCTGATGAATTGATAAACATGGTTACATGGCTAATATATTAGATACATCAAGGACAGGTCAGGTCACACCTCGAACTGACAGTACGACGAGGAATTCAGCGCGGCAGCGCGCTAATAACCACACATCGGTCAATGATGAACTAGTACACTAGTACTGTTCTGCAAAGTCGTTGGAATGCGTATTCATCAAGGAGATGGAAATGAATACGGGTACTCGTCTGTCCAAAATACTTAACCAAATTACAAGTGTATTTAGCGGATAAAAAACACTCTCTGTTTGTTTGTGTTTGTTTATTTGTACATGACGTTGATTAGCTTAATTTTGAGCTAGCCAGCGTCATATATAAAGGAACCGAGGAGTATATGAACACATTTGTATATGTTTTGAAGTGCCTTTACACTGCTTTTGCAGCTACACATAAATAATTAATATGCTACGTGGGAAAATATAATTGTCAAAAACTTAATTTCGGAGACCATGCTAAATAAAATATGCCCTGTATTCATGGGCAGATGGTGGAGAAAGTGCAGTTTACTCAAGTATTCTAATCATGTTATTATTTTTTAAAAAGAATCGAATATAGTATATAGATGAAGAGTGAGCCCTGTTTGTCGGTCAAGTTAGGTAGCAAACCCTAAGACCTTGTGTTCACACCGGTATAAACCCGTGTTCAGACGAAAAGAAAAGAAAGATCTAGCGCTTGAAAACGAAATTTCTTTATTATCTTGGTGTTTTAATCTAAATAAACCGTGCATGTTATACAATCAATCAACAAGAAGATCGAGTCAAAATTTGCGCATATATAGTTTCTTGTTAATTAGACTTACTTGCAGTTCTGATCGGCTGCAGATCCTTCCTCCTGCTCCTCTTCCCCCTCCAGCCTACCCTTCTCGCACCGGCGCCGCGGGTCCTCGCCGTCGGCACCTGCCTCGCAGCTGGAGGACGACAGCGCCGACGAGTTCGGCGTGACCGGCGGCGCACCGGCCGCCGGCGGACCGCCCAGCCGCGCCTCCATTTCCTGCTTCACGGCGGCGTCATCGCCCAGCCGGCACGGCGCGTCGAGGTGCGCAGCCAGCCCCGCGGGGTCCAGGAAGCCCTGCAGGTAGTCCGTGATGCTCGAGTACGGCGCCATCAGCCCATCGCCGCCCCCGGCGTACGGCGATCTCTGGAAGAAGAAGTCGTCGTGGCCGCCGTCGAAGGCGGCGGTGAAGTGATCGGCTGCAGGATCCCCGTAGAGGCCCCCACCAGCTTGACCTCCCGCTCCTGCTCCAGACATGGCGAGATCGAGGTCTTCAGCTGGGAGCTAGTCAAGCTAGTGCAATGGGAGGCCGGGCTGGGACTCGGCGAGAGAAGCGTTGAACTTGTGCAAGTCTTCGCCGCTTTAGAGAGAGAGAGGGCTTTTGGATTTATTTATTTGGAATGGCTTGTGCGCCCGTGCGTGGTATTAATAAATATACGGGGAGCCAATTTTATAACTGGCGTGCAGTATATTCTGGCCTCTTCTCCGATCATTTCTTAATCGTGGTTGCAGCTGTATTAGGCGTAGGCGCTTAAGAAATAAGAATATACTAGTTCGCAGGTTAACCTTTGCTTTCGCGAGTTGCACGACCATGCCACGCACTCCCGGATACGGATTCTTTCGTTCCGTCATGCGAGATGTGAATGCTGCCGGCCGGCCGAGCGGTACATGCACCGTCGCGTCTTGCTTAAGCTTAAGCAACACGTGGAGCAGGGCCGGTACACGGCTACACCTGCACGCCTAGGTTATCGACGATGGATCTGCCTGCCGAACTCGCGATCCTTTTCGGCAAGGACAGGCACAATTTCGTGGCTGTGATCATTACATATTTACGTGGGCGGTGTTCACTTCCCTTCAAATCCAAAACTTCCACCAAACTTTCTCTCTAAACTTCACTATTCACTATCACATCAAATCTCTCTCCTCATGCATGGAGCATTAAATGTAGATAAATAAAAAAACTAAGTACATAGTTTTGATGTACACGACGAAACGAATCTTTTGAGTCTAGTTAGGTCATGGTAGGACCATGATTACCACAAACAAACGAAAAGTGCTACAGTGCGCTATAGTGTTCGATGTGACATTTTTATCCAAATTCACGTTCAGAAAAGGGAAGTGAACACCGTTTTCATTCGTACATTCAACTTGCAAGATTCCATCTCTGCGCATCTTTTTTTCGCTATCAATTCAACCCCCGATGCGTTAGTCGTGAGCCGGCCGGCCGGGCGGGGCAGACCTGAGTACGTACCTGACCGACAGACCAGGGTAATTTCGCACGAGTCAAGAGCGTGCAGACACTGTGCCGAGCAACGCTATAGCTCAATTGATTGACGAGATATTTGCTGACACATGCATGCTTGGTGTGTCTGGCTTCTTTCTCTTCGTATTTTAGGTAGCACCAGCAGTTGACAGGAACAATCGGCTGAAAAAACGCCGAGGTTGCTATCTCTGTCCGCGCCGTGTCGCCTTCCCCGCCATTTTGTTAATGAAACACTCTGATTAGTCTACTTGCAACGAGATCGACAAGGAGATGCTTACCAGTTACCACTAGTCCACTACGCTGCACGACCGTGCGTGCCATTGCAGTGGCCAGTCCTGTGCCACGAGGCCCGCCGGCCGCAGCCCGCGCGCGGGCGTACCCAATCCACGGCATATGTGGCGCGCGGCGCCACGCGGGATCGAGCCGGCGATTCCGCGCGGGAGGAGGAGGAGGAGTGGTGTGAACAGGCGAGGGAGCTTTTGGGAGCCGGCGCGCCGCAATCGGTAGGACCCGTGGGATGGATGGGAATATGGGATGGGAGCCGGGACGGGGGCCGATGCAGCGTTCGCGTTCGCGCCCGCGCGTGCGGCAGCGGATGGATGCGCCGCGTACCACCACCATCCGTGACCGACCGCGAGAGGTGTCGCCGTGTCGCGCATCCAGCTATCGGATCGCCGGGGATGGTTGGATGCGCGCGGTGGTGGGGCGGCGATACGACTCTCCCGCGCGTGTTTCTTGTTTCCGTGCTGTGATGGTTCAAGACTTCGGACCATGAATGGATGGATGATTCCTCTGCAGTGGTCACATCTTTTGCATGGGGGATGGGATGTTGGGATGGGACATGCGTTGCCTTTAGCTGTGGCTGTTTTTAGTTCCCGTAAAAAATATGGTCGAAAAGTCACGTCGGATCAAATCTAACGCATTGTATCACTTTTTGTGTGTTTACGGTAATTATTGTCCTATTATGATCTAATTAGGCTCAAAAGATTTGTCTCGTTGTGTACATCAAAACTATGTAATTAGTTTTTTATTTACCTATATTTAATGCTCCATACATGAGGAGAGAGATTTGATGTGATGAGACTTTTTGCATAGTGAAATTTTAGATAGGATTTTGAAAACTAAACACAACCTTTATGCATCACGTTTGATGGAAAAGCATTTGAGGCTTTAGACCGATACGATACAATAATGCACAAAGTGGCAGCGCGTGTACACCTTTTCAGTGAACTCCAAAATGAAAAATCGACCAAAGCTTCCAGGAAACCAGTCCAGAGAGCCTCCGAAAGTTGATTTAGCTAGCTCAGTGAACAATTGCCGGTCGAAGAGATTGAGCACGTCGTAACTCGTAATCAAAGAGCAATTAACTGGCGCGGGAACGAAGAAAAGGAAACGGGAAAAATTGGGCAGGTAGCTCCCTGCCTCTCATGTTTGAAAATTGCACAGTCGTTGACTCTCACGTATTAAAAACCTCAAAATTCGCAAAACCTTTTTTTTAAAAAAAATGGAACACCAGCAACTCGCAGAAGGAATCATGGTGCTAATTATATTTAAAAAAAGAACATGGTACTTGTCCAAAAAGCCCAAAAGAAGTGCCAGAGGAAACCGGCCTGCTGCTCGGGGATCAGCTCATCAGCACAAACCCAACAAAGCAACAAACCGGCCGGCTGCTTGGGGATCAGCTCATCAGCACGACGGGCCACCAATGAAACCTGGTTATCGCTTATCGGGCCGCTCCCGAAGCTGGCGACTCCATACTCCATAGGCCCATGGCAAACTGAAGCACGGAAGCAGCAGAATCCGACGGGGAGCGCTACCTACCAACCACTCTCATTTCGCTGACAATTTTGTATGCTGATTGATGCACGAATAGCAGTTGGCCAGTTGTGCTTCTCCAGGCTGCACGTAGACTACTACCGTTCCCTTGCCAAAACGTCATTGGCTGTGTTTAGTTCCTCGGAACTACCCAAAATTCTCTCTTCAAGCTTCACTATTCACCTATCACATCAAATCACATCGAATCTTTCTCCTCATGCATGGAGCACTAAACGTGGGTAAATAAAAAAACTAGTTGCATGATTTTGATGTACACGATGAGACGAATCTTTTGAGCCTAGTTAGGTCACTGTAGGACAATATTTACCATAAACAAACGAAAAGTGCTACAGTACGCTACAGATGTGATATTTTCACCAAATTTTTTCTTCCTCGTTTTGGGACTAAACACACCCATTGGCTGAGCAAGTGAGCAGCGCAGCGCGCCATTTAACATGAATACAGAGCAATCCCAATCCACAGGGCAGCATCGTTTTCACGAATGGACAGACATCGCTGAGACGTCGTAGCTGTGGCTGGTCCATGACGCGTGTAAGTAATGTGCTGTATGCTCGAATATGTTCTGCAGACTACTCGAATTTGTATAACATTACCACATACACCTACTTAATTTCATTTCTCAACCTTACCTGTTGTGGTTTCTGTTTTTACACTACACGCTTGCAGTTTATTTTAAATTCAAACAACTTTATCTTAAAATTTATCAAAAAAGGTTAATCATGTTAGAAGTTAGACCCTACACAACCGTTATGAATCAATCAAAACTAGCACACCAAGTTAGAAGTTAGAACGGGACCGGGTCGGGTCCTTTTCGAAATTCGAATGCTTAATAACAAAGCAGAAACTTTAAATAATAAAAATGACAAGGGATGGAAACGCTTTGGGTACCTGGAAACGTCCCCGAGAACGCCACCACCTGACCGGCCGGCCGTACTCTCCCGAAACAGGACCCGGGGCCGGCCGCTCCCATTCCACCGTCGCCGCCGCCTCCCCCCGCCAAACCGCGCCATCTGTTCCGGCCGCCGCGCGGAGGAGCTGCCGGCGATGGCGACGGCGGCCGCGGGCGCGGGTGCGCAGAGGGCGCAGACGCTGCGGGACCTCGCCGAGGAGGGGAAGAAGCGGGCCGTCCTGCTCCTCGTCTTCGCCTTCGGGCTCGCTTTCCTCATGTCCCGTGAGTTCTCTCCGGAATCCGAATCCAGCACTTACCAGTTCCAAGCTTCGCTGCCCAGTGGGATAGGTGAACATCGGCGATTTTGTCGATGCATTTCTGGGTCTGTAGTGCCGTGATTAGGGTTTATGTTGGTCGCTCATTGCTTAATTTCGTGATTGGACTTTGTGTTTTGGGTAATTAACATCCCCAGCTACTGATATTTTTAAATCCTTTTACTTATCCGCGGGGTTGTGAAGTTAGTTTGTTCCTGGCTTCCTGTGGTGTTCTAATTGCTGCATTGAGCACCTGTTGATACATCAGACTAGACTTGTCCTTGGACACGTTGTTTTTATGTTAGATAATTGGTCACTTAATATAACATCAATAATTTAGTGCTAATTGTTTGCTCAGGGGCTTTGCCAGTGGTAGTCTGTTACTAGTTTCTCGCATACAGTACAACTACAATTAATTTTCACAAGAGTATGCATCTTATTCTAGACAACTCCCTTTTCTCATGGTCTCATGGCTTCTGAGATCATCAACTTGTATGATTAATCAATCAAGTGATATGCTAGCAAGACCTCATTAAACCTATGGAAATTTGAAATCTGATTCTTTTTTTAGAGTGATAGAAGGGCTATGTTATTGAGACATCTGTATTATAGACATACAAAATATTTTCCCTTGATTATATTTTTGCTTAATATTCGATTCCCCCATTGCAGTGACGAGCTCATCAGTATGGTTTAACCTGCCATTTGCCACAGCTCTGATTATTTTATTTCGCTACATATCACTAGACTATGACCTCCGTAGAAAGAGGACACCTAGCACAGATCATGACATCAGCCGTCCACTTGTAAAAACGAAAAGTACTGAGTTAAAGAAAGTCCTGACTGAAAAAGATGGAAAACCTGATTGGAGGAGCAAGGTTAATTCACCTCCAGTTGAAGCAGCATTTGAACAGTTCTCAAGGCACCTTATCACAGAATGGGTAACAGATCTGTGGTACTCCCGTGTAACACCTGACAAGGAAGGTCCAGAGGAACTCATCGCCATAGTTAATACTGTCCTCGGGGAGATTTCAGTTCGCGCAAGAAATGTTAACCTTATCAGTCTGCTAACCAGGTAGAAAATTCTTGTCTGTTGCACAATAAATACATAAACAATGTAATACTTTCAGAACATTGCATGTCTTTCATTAAAACCTTCTATGCCTGTTCCAGAGATCTGGTTGATCTTGTATGCAATAGTTTGGAACTTTATCATTTCTGTCAAGCCAAGATTGGAAAAGAGAAGTTTGTGAACCTGCCATCAGAGCGTCGTGATTCTGAACTGAAAATGACCCTTATAGCCGAAAACAAGTTGCATCCTGCTTTATTTTCAGCCAATGCCGAATACAAGGTAAGACTTAGTGGATGGTGTGATTTTCAGTTCTTACTTTTTGTAGGTACTTGTTGGCTAACATATTCAGTATGAGGTGGGAAATTTGATGAACTACTATGCCTGGTGTTCTGGTTATGTTTTTATTACTAACCTAAACACTTTCCATTTTTCTCTTTATCTTTAACCATAAGGCATAAGCTTCATGCATTCTTATTTCAAATTCGGCAGGAATTCATTTCATATGTATTTACACTACCCAGCTAAGCATGTTGCCATGTTGGATCCAGGCATGTGGCAATTTGAGTGCTGCTAGGTCAACATATATCTTATGGAGTTACCACTACAATAGACCTGTGTGCAAAACATAGCGCTAGATAAGGCCACATCACCCCATTTTCACCACCAGTCCATCTAGAATCCTGGATCCATCCGATCTGAATGCACATAAGCAAACTTTATATAACTTAACACATACTACACAATTGTTCAAAATGTTTCCTTATATTCTTTTCTAAATGTTTCCTTTCATTATTGATACATATTCTCTATCATATTGTGCACGAGTAGATTGAGATTCCCATGACTGAGTTCCATATATAGAAGATAAGCATTCCTGGTAATTTCTTACACAATTGGTATCTGGGATATTGTATTTTACACTGTTTAGTGTTTATCACTTTGATAACACAGCCCCTAGTTCATGTTTTGATTTTACACCTACATATGTTTGTTTGTGAGTTGATGAACATGGTAATATGTTTCTTGCTCTAATGGTTGTGTATCTATGTAAGCATCTAAACTCATCTGATAGTACTGGTATGTGTTCCTTTTCTCTTCTAGGTATTACAAAGTCTCGCTGATGGGTTGCTCTCAATCACAGTGAAGCCTCAAGATCTACAGTGTACTTTCTTCCGGTGCACAGCGCGAGAACTTCTTGCTTGCGCAGTTTTGAGACCTGTCATGAACTTAGCAAATCCAAGGTAGTAACTCACTGACCTAGGTCCATACATTTATTATTATTGTCATTATTGACGCCATATTGAAGTGTTACATTTGCAGGTTTATAAATGAAAGGATCGAATCGTTGGCTCTTTCACGCGCCAATAACTTGGAGAAAGGAGTTGAAGAATCCATGGAGGATGCTACAACTATTAAGCAAAGGGAACCTCCTATGCCCTCTATAGATGAATTTTCTGCACTAATAGATCACTCAAGTCCAGGTGTTGAACTCGTTCGATTTCATCAGGGTCAGTCCAAAACTGCATCAGATATGCAACCAAGCAAAAGTAAAAATCCGTCTAGTCTAAAACTAGAATCCACCAATGCTTCTTTGGTCGGTAGTTCACATCCACTTGAGTCAACAAGTTTACCTTCCACTTCCCATATTGCTTCGGATAATGGTTTTTCTTTACATTCCAAAAGCAGTGACAGAACATCTGCAGATAGTCATGGGAGAGAGCATGCACAGCCCTTGGGTATCAGCTCCCAACAAACACATCAAGCTTTAGCTCCTGAGCACCTTGAGAATATGTGGACAAAGGGAAAGAATTACAAATCAGAAAATGCAAAACATAATGCAAAAGTACCTGTTGGATCTGGTCCTCTAGGCTCAACTTCTTCAGGGCAGCAGTCAGTTCCCTGCAGCACTTCAATTTGTCATGGTCCTGATATTTCTCAAAGGCAAGTGCCGTTCTCTCAATCTGAGGACCAGCGTTTAATAAGACACTCAACTACACCTACATATTCCAATGGCACCAACCACCTGCCGAAAAGCCTATCTGCAGGAATAGCAGAACATGCCGGCCCAGAAGACTTTGGAGTAGAGAGTGAGAGTTCATATGCCACTGAGGACGATGAAGTCAACAATGTGACTGGACTTGATTCTCCTGTTACCCGAGTTTGGGAAAGCAAAAGTAAAGGAAATGCCACCTCATCACATATACATCACCCACTTGAATCTTCTGGTTTCCATAGAGCAAAGAAGAATAGAAGTCATGTGGGAAAACTGAAAATGTCAAGAACTTCTTCAGGAAGAAAAAGATCTAGGTCAAATGCTCAGAAGCCTCCCATCTGGCAAGAAGTAGAGAGATCCTCTTTCTCGGTTGGGGATGATTTGGACATACTAAATGCATCTGGAAATGATTCAAAGACAGATGAAGTAGTTGAGGATACTGAGGTGGAAAGTATGGCTAGTATGTTCAGTACTGCAAATGCTTCAACTTTTTCATTGGCATCAACTGACTCTTCTTATTCTTCAAATTATTGCGGTGCCAATGTGCTACAAGATTCTTATTTGAAGTTAAGATGCGAGGTAACGTATCTTCATTTTAATTTACTTTGATCCTGATAACTACTGGTGGGACAAATCTCTTATCAGATTTTCTCAGGTGGTAGGAGCTAGCATTGTGAAAAGTGGGTCTGGCATGTTTGCTGTGTATTCTATTTCTGTGACTGATGCTAATGGTAATAGTTGGTCCATCAAGAGGAGGTAAATGTGTTTTGGTTTTTATTGTTTAATGAGCCACATTAGATATTTTTCAAATGTGTTTTTGTTTTCTTTCCAAGTGTATGACTTGTTCTCAGTGGTTGCTGTTGATTAGGTTTCGTCATTTTGAAGAGCTGCATCGGCGTCTGAAAGAGTATGCTCAATACAATCTTCATTTACCTCCAAAGCATTTTCTGTCATCAGGTTTAGAGGTTCCTGTTGTTCGAGAGAGATGCAAGCTGCTTGACATATATCTGAAGGTATTTGTTGTGCTATTTGAAGGGACTGTATTTTCAATCTCTCCATATTTTGTTAAAACTTGCATTTTAAGCACTGAGATTTGTAAACATGAATTCATTTCTTGGGCCTACTTCAGGGGCTATCAAGATGCAGGCATCTTACAAGAAACATACATTTTCTTTGTTTTGGCTTAGGAATATAAAGGGGTGCTGTGCTTAAGCATCCCCTTTTCTTTATTTTTCTGTTGCAGTATGGTAGTCTAGCCTTGAAGTAAGCATTTTCTGTTTGACCATGTTTGTTGTTCTTCATGGTGTGTGTGATATGGAACCTGCTCATTAAGTTTAGCAGTTTAGTTAAGAAAAGCAATGCCAACATAATTCTACTTGTTAATTATACAGAACCTTCTTCAAATTCCTATCATTTCAAGCTGCATAGAAGTCTGGGATTTTCTCAGTGTGGACTCACAGGTTAGTTTCCTTATATAATTCTTATCAGCTAAAATGTTTTTGAAACTTTCATTCAATAAATTGTTAAATTTCTCTTTGCAGACATATATTTTCACAGATTCTCTCTCAGTTATCCAGACATTGTCAGGTGCGTTGGCCCCTTAGATTCAAGTGTCTAGTTCTCTATAAAATCCTTGTATTTTTGCACTATTTAATGCCTGGTTACTGATATCTTGCAGTCGGTTTGGATGAAAGATCAAATGGGAAGAATAGAAAAACATTGAATTCTTCTGGAGCTTTGGATGGAAAATTTATTACTGGAGGTCAATCTTTCAATGGACATAAAGACAATAAGGATTTGAACTTTGCTTCTGGTGATGGTTTGAGATTTAGGAAAGGGAATGTGGAAAATAACTTAGGAAACAGTGTCAGCAACACAACAAATAGTGTTAAGGACACAACTGCCAATCTTTATCAAGATAATTCCGGAAGTGACCCAGAGCAGAA
This sequence comes from Echinochloa phyllopogon, assembly GCA_033239725.1. Taxonomy (NCBI): domain Eukaryota; kingdom Viridiplantae; phylum Streptophyta; class Magnoliopsida; order Poales; family Poaceae; genus Echinochloa; species Echinochloa phyllopogon. Next base: position 13,876,328 of record BTCW01000003.1, on the reverse strand, counting down.
TGATTATTCGTTTTCAATAGATTCAGTAAATCCTAAGAAGCCGCGTTCCAGTGAAACCAATGATGCATCTCAAATTTTGGGGTCTGATGGATTCTCGGTATATCCTAATGATGTAGGTTCTAATTATTTGCTGCAAACTTGACGCTATTAAGATTCCAGGTTTGTTCTAATTGTATTACTCGAATCCCTGACTGATTACTTTATGTATACATGTCACTGCAGTGGATGGCCCCAAATCTTAGTGTCCCCTTGTTTCATCTTGTTGATGTGGTTTTTCAGCTCCAAGATGGAGGCTGGATCAGGTGAAATAACCCTACACTCATCATTATGGTCTTCTAACATTTTGCAACTGTAGCTCTGATAGTTTGCACTTTTAGATTGAACTCTGAATTCCTTATTTTTGTAGGCGTCAAGCATTTTGGGTAGCAAAGCAAATACTCCAATTGGGAATGGGAGACACATTTGATGACTGGCTTGTTGAAAAAATCCAATTACTTAGGAAAGGAAGGATAGTTGCTTTCGCTGTTAAGCGTGTTGAACAAGTAAGTCTCAGATCGTATCTTTAGCAAAGAAGGTTCAGACATCCAATACTTTACCAGGGACATTCTTTGTTCAGTTATGCAATTTAGCCTGCCTTTTCTATATTGTCCCTGTATACAGATTCTCTGGCCTGATGGAATTTTCATGACAAAACATCCAAAGAGAAAAACGTCACCACCTCCTCCTGGCACTCAGAACAATGGCATGGGCAACTACCTAAGTGATGAGCAACACCTAGAAGCTGCTCATCGTGCAAATTTCGTCCGTGAATTAATAATAGGTGAATGCAATACTTCTGTTGTTATTTTTCTTCCATTAAGTGAATGCAATAATAGGTGAATGCAATGCTTCCTTTCTAATAGAATTTTTGCTCGGATGTTCCCCTGAACCTTTTCATTATGAAAAACCAACGCAGTGTGCATGCCTGATGGGACTGTTTTTCTTGAATGATTTGTAATAAATGCAATCTTAAGATTTCTGTTGATCTTTTTACCATCTTATTGTTTCCTCTGCGCAGATAAAGCTCCATCTCCACTAGTGAGTCTGGTTGGTCGAAAGGATTACGAAAAATGCGCTCAGGATATCTACTTCTTTCTTCAGGTAAGTATTCTTGGATGAATGGATTCTGGATTCATATTGAGTGGAAATTTACTCCTTTCTGAGTTCTGTACAGTGTGTGGGGTTCCACTATGGTAGTAGCTGACTTGTACTGGTGGTCCCTTAAGGTTCCCTTGCCGTAGACACTGCAAATCTCACCTTTTCCCATAATTAATTATTGTTACCTATGTGGCTGATCCACATTCCCATTTTATCACCTCAAATACTCAGTCCTGCAATGGAGCTCCTCGATGACCTGACCTATTCTGGATCTGTTGATTCAACCTCTATGAACCTTTTTGGAGTTCCTTCAAGGTTCAAGCAATCAAATAGTCCCCAAAAATGACTCAAAATTATGATACTCATTTGGCAAACTCCTGCATCATGGCATGCTTCCAGTTTCTTACCTTTGACCACTAATAAATATGGGCTTACACTGACCACATGGAAATCCACATTCCCATTTATTCACCTCAAATATGGATTGTAAAATTGCTTCATTTTTCCTGACAAACAAATGCATGTTTTCTGAGAACTACAGATGTACAGTTAGTGGTCAGAATTAGTTGTCAGATGTAATAAACAACATACATTTGAGAAACACTAGGAAACTGCAGTAAGATAAAAGGAAAACAGCAGCAGCAGCTATCTGACCCTTGACTTACATTTATATTCCTTTTTCCCCTACAGTCCCCAGTTTGTTTGAAGCAGCTAGCATTTGAGCTCCTAGAGCTGCTTGTTCTAGCTGCATTTCCAGAGTTGGATGGCACTGTGAGGAAATGGCATGAAGATAAACAGCAGCTCTGTGCCTTGTGATGATTTTTTAACGATGAAGTTGCCACTTAGCAGTGTTTTGGCATGGTTCTCTGTAAATAAGGTGATTTCGGAGCACGGGTCTTGTCCATATCTCAGTTTGAAGGAGATGGCTTTGTGCAGTGTGAATACAGTTAGATAGCAACGGATGAAGGTGTAGGACTGGTCCCTTTTCCCCTGGACCATTGCAAGACTGGTTTCGTGCCAGATAGACTGGTGTCATTTTTCCCTCGGAGATTTTGGTATACGTAATGCTGCCTGAAAGGAAAGAGACTGGTGCAGTGTTTTTTGGCCGTAGCGTAGGATAGATGCATTCTTTCCTAGCTATACTTCTTTTTGTTCCTTTTGGTGGTACCCAACTTGTGTAAATCTGCATGGTGATCAATGAAGATACAGGTTGATCAATGGATATGTCTGTTTCTGGTTGTCTGTAGCAAACCTCAGGAACCATAAATGTTGATTTGGTTGCAGCTTGCTCCTCGTTTCGTGCTGCCCTGCAAATCATGTCGGCAGAGTTTCTGTGCTCAAAATTGAAGCACAGTGCTTTGTTATTGCATCGATCATTCTATTTACGTGTTTGAAGCTCTTCCGAAACCAGAGCGTATACTTACCTCACAGTCACAGGGGAGCAGGAGCACACGGCAAACGCCCGACAACCCCGCGCGGAACCCGAACCGGCCTCGTCGTGAAAACCACGGCCCGGGAGGGCGGTATCCGCAGGTGCGCCGCACCCGCACCAGTCCTCGGATCACACATCGCGGCTACTACCGGCCGACGCCGAGCATCCAAAAGCGCCACGGTCCCGGCGCTCGCTCCTACTGCCTGGGTGCCTGCCCGTCGTACGCTCGTATGGCCTGTACCTTGGCCTACATGCCTGAAGCCAGGACGGCTCCGGGATTGTTCTCTGAACCTCCCCCCGGATCCCTGCCGCGAACCTGTTGGACGCTTTGGCCGGATCCGCTCGTGCCTCGTGGCCGATCGATCTCATTCCGGCCTCCCGTCGGCACTCGGGCAGCAGCCCATCGCCTCGCCCAAACAGCGGCACACGGGCGGCACAGTGCTCTCTTGGCTCAGGGTGTACAGTGTCATATGTGCGGTACGGCGGCGCCACGACGTCCTGGATGCACACGCGTACGCGGTACGCCCCATGACACATGAGCATGGCTATGGCTATGGCAGGGCTGACAGTTTATGGCCGCGTTAAGGTAAGCGCACGTATGTACGAATACGGGTACTGTTCCAGTAGGCCAGCACTTTGGGATTCTCCTGCCGTGGGGAGACGGGACCCGACCCGGGACAGCCTGAGCCCGGCTCTGTGTTTTGCGACTGATCCGAGACAACCGAGGAACAAAGCGTGCTTGCGCTACCACAACGAACTCCCGTGAAGCGAGGTGACGCCTGCCTGCGTCACCGGCTCGTCCTTGCTCTTTGGCCACTGATTGACATGTACGTGACGTGTCCAAGTGCGTACTGTACCTTTGAATTTTGGACGGTTTCCTTTTAGAAATTACAAAAAAAAATCTCACGCGAGTTTGAGGGTTTTCTGATCCCAAAACAACAAAACAAACTAGCTCCTTGTTAAACCCATCATGTAATTCACCCAGTCGCCCTTGGTCATAGATTGATGATTGATAGATACACGGCATGCTCGAGGAGTTTGATTTATTTTGGAAAATTCAAAAAAACACACCTATTATTTAAGGGTTCGCTGACTTTCCCTAAACAAAAACAAACTACCCTAGCTTCTTGTTGATCTCCCAAGGGATGGAGCTAGTAGTCAGGACAATATGCTCTATGCACTTCTTGTCTACATAGAGCATATTGTCCAGTGCCCTAAAATCTGGATAATCTTCAAAGTAGCATAAATTGATGAATTTTAGTTTAAACATTTAAGTGTTCATATATATTTTTAAGCAAAATAGGTTTATTTTCATCTATTGCATGACTAAAAGAATTCATGATTTTTAGAGGTGATTTGTACGTCACTTTAGTTAAGAAAAGAGATCAATAGCATCCACGGGTTAGTGTTCACGGAGGATAACCAACGGAATGGACGTGTGTCAAAAAAGGAACGAAAGTTCAACTCGGTGCCAAATATGTAACAATTTTTTTAAGAGACAAGAAAGGAACATGTCATTATACTGGTGTCAACGATTCAATACACTGGTATCAAATAGGGAATTTACTCTAAATTAATTTATTAGTGCGTAACGGCTCACTCATCGACTTTTGATTGAGAACGAGCAAAACCAAATAGGATGGAAAGACTGAATCCATCAATATAGGTCAACCATTGAATCATGCACGCAATGATGCAAAACCGTGAGCTACACTAGTGTTAATTTGGAATCCATGAAAGTATGCCAAAGCTTGGTCAATAGAATCAATACTACTATGTGCGTTTTTGAAAATTGAAACTACTTAAACCTTGTGGGGTCACTAACAAGAATCAATACAGTAAACTTGCAAAGTTTTAGGTGTAGTGTAGGCTCGTGATCTGTTTTCCTGTTCCTGGATTTAGCTCCGGATGGACTTTGAACAAATGATGTAACGAACAGTACTTATAATATTTGCATCCTGTTACATTGGAGTTTGGAAGCTTGCAAGCGTCTGTATTGTTCCCCGATCATGTAGTTACAAACTTTGAGGTGTGAGTGTCAATGCTAACAGGCCGTTGTGTTGTCTTTGGTCCTTGGAAATTACCCGCCCCCGTTTGAAATCAAAGCTGAGGGCCGCCATCCTGGGGAGCAAGTAGTAGGTGTAGGCAAATGTCGTTTGCGTTTGATGTGATCTCTCCCCTGCTGTATAGGAAACAAATTTCAGGTCAGAGGCTGAAAGATGTATAGTTATATTTATATGTATAACGTTATAAACAAAGATGCCGGCCGCTGTGGTCTCGTGACAGAACAGAGTAGCTACCTTTCAAAACTAAAACCAGCGAAGGGCTGGCTGGAGACGATGTCGCGCTGCACAAACGCCAATGCCCACCACTCCCACCAGCCGGTTTGGTGTATGCTTCCGAAGCTTATGCACGCGCTGCCTACAGGAACTCAAACATGTTGGGTGCAAGGTGTAACAGCAAAATACTGTAGCAGCAGCAGAGACCTTTCTTTATCCCCCTTCAACCTCGGTCTGTTGGAGCTTTTATATCTCGTTGGAGATTCTCTTGTCTTTCACGCTGTTTCCGCCTAATAATCATACGGGTCTTGACTCTTCCCCTATCCACTCCTTCGGATGTGCCCTCTCCATCGGTGGAGATTGGAGGTAAGGGACCAAATCATGGCGGGGCAGGCACATGACAACGCCATCGTTCAGGGATCATGGCGTCCGGGTGGTGGTGCGCACCGCCGACGCGTCACGCGTATGCCCCCGTGCCCGTGCCCGCGCTCGTGCCTGCCGCCGCCGCCTGCGCCCACGACCCGCTCCCCGCCGTGCGCCGGCCCGTAGGGCCGTAGCAACCGGAGAGACCACGAGAGCCACCGAGCCCGAGGCATCGCGCAGCACGTACGGCGTCGCCGTCGCGTGATCGCGTCGCGCCGCGGCAGCCGCCGGCCGGGCGGTCAAACCACGCCCGAATTCAACGCCTCGGCGTTGCCATCGGCCGGCGCGGGGCCTACGAAGTCTGCGGTGGAGCGGGCAGTGGCCGGCTATCTCCGGGAGCGCCGGAGGAGTGGCAGCGAGGTGGAACGCCGGGAACAGTACGTGGCCAGCAGGCGGCGCAGCAGTGCCGCGGCAGCGCGACGCACGCACGCGGGCAACACGGGGAATAAGCGAGGCCACGCCAGGAAGCAGCACTGCAGCAGCATCGCGCTGCTGACCCCGAGTGCGACCAAGTACGGACAGCGCGCTCGGTGATCATCATTTTTCGGTTTCTCGTTGACGACATTTTCTATTCTTAGATTCCATTATTATCATTTTTGCCGTACGAACCTGAGACAAACAGGGAGTATATTTTTTTGGACGAAAAACAGGGCATTTTCTATCCTTAGATTCCACTGTCTACACCCGCGGATTTTACGATACATTATGTCACAAATATTTAACCATCATGCGCATTACGTGTACAATTTTTGCACTTGGATTATATACCGAGACAAAAAGGAGACGAGGGGCCATGGATGGGCAGCCACGACTACTTTGTTTGTATGACATCAGAGTAAGAAAATGAATCACCCTTTAAATCTTAGAATAGATTCAGAAAAATGTAACATCAATGCTGAGTCAAGTACTTGAACTCTCATAGACAAATTTCATCACAAGAGACGGTCTTTTTAGGACGTCACCGGAGGCATTACAAACCTGAATTTTCCTTTGATAAAGGATAAAAGTTTACTGCTTACGTCCCAGGATTTATGAAAAAAGTTGGGGAGGGGAATGAAACCACCAGTTTTTACATAATGTGGACTGTTTGTGACACGATCTAATTCAGCTATTTATTTTCCCCGCGAGGTGGTATATGCTTGTCTGGTTGTATCTGTTTTTTTGAACCTACAAATTGAAGTGCTATTTAAAACGTATAGTTGATTATTCATATTCCAGCAGGAACTGAACTGTTCTATCGCAAAGCCTGTGCAAATTAAAAAATATGACCGCAAAAGAAAACGATGTTTGTGGAGAATTCAATTCTCTGCGTGACTACACGACACATGCAGCTGGGCCTGCCTATCTATCTGGCCAGACTATCGCGATCTCCTCCTCGCCCACCTATTTTAAGCCCCTCGCCGCGCCTGCGTGAGGATGCCGAAACCACAAGACACGCACGCACACCTGGTCACCTCTACTGTCAAGTGCTCGATCAAGTCCTTAATGGACAAGAGCCGCCACGACAAGGCCGGCGCCCGCGCCGTCGGCGTCGGCGCCGGCGGCCGGCTGAGGCAGCGGCTCGCGCAGATCCTCCTCCACTCGTCCTGCGCCACCACCTCGGCCACCGCCTTCGTCGGCGTCGCCAGCGCCAATGCCGCGGCGGCCACCGTCACCAACAACAACGCCGCCGCCTCGCGCCCAGAACCACCCCCTCCTCGGTGCGCCGACCACGAGCCACAGCCGAAGCTCACCCATGGGAGATGCCAGCGCCGCCACCGCCGCCGCAGCGCGCGGGCGCTTGTCCACATCTCCATCGACTGCTCCGCGCGCTCGGTCGGCGCGGCGGCAGCGGTTCTGCGGCCTTCGCCGGCGCCGGCGGCGAGGGGCGTCGTCGGCTCCGTGAGGAGTGCCGCCGCCGCCGCGCGCAAGAAGGGCAACGGCAACAGGCTGCCCTCGCCGGTGTACAGCTGGTCGTCATCCACCGACGACACCGACGGCGAGCTCGCGCCGTTCAGCAGCGACGACGGGGAGAGGGGCCAGGGGACCGACACGAGGTCGACGCTCTTCTCGTCCCACAGCTTCTCCTCCGACTCCACCGCCGACTTCTACAACGCCACTGGCCATAGCACCAGGCCAAGGCGGCACAGCAATAACCCACCTCGCCGCGCGCCGCCGCCGAGGCGCGCGCCCTCCGACGCGTTCCGGCCGGCGGCGGACGAAAGGCGCGAGAAGGAGGAGGAGGAGCAGCCGGTGGACCACAAGGGCGTGGCGGCGGCCGCGGGCAGCACGGCGGTGGTGAAGCGGTCGCACAACCCGTACGCCGACTTCCGGAGCTCGATGGTGGAGATGGTGGCCGGGCGGCGCCTCCACGGCGCCGACGCTCTGAGCGAGCTCCTGGTGTGGTACCTGTCCCTGAACTCGCCGCGCCACCACCCGGCCATCCTCGCCGCCTTCGAGGACGTCTGGGAGGCCGTCCTGGGCACCAACGAGCCCTGATCGATGCATCGTTAGGTAGCTCACGTAGCGCATGCGCATGTACCCCTCGCGTCTTTCCATGTACGATGTGTGTATAGCTTTTCCAATCAATCAGTTTGTTTCGCTGCGTGTAGTGAATGTCTCTATTCGGTCAGCTAGCATTGCCTTGCCTCGTTTCGTTTCCTCAATTTTGCCAATGCAATGTACGTGTTCTTGCAATGATTTTGTGCAAGAAGAGAGCATGCCGGCCGTGTCGACACTCGACACCACCAGTGAGCTGAGGTTGGTGCGAGAAGGACACTTGACCAAACATGCATGCATGGAACGCAAGCTCTCCGTTGCTGGAGTGAGAGTAGTGACACCGTACGGCTGCGTGCAACCAGGCTGATTGCTTGCGTCAGGCCAGAGCGCCTGGTGACACTGGTGCGTAGGCCCCGAGCTGGCCTGGCCCCCTCTAAATATAGCATCCATCGATGAGGACGATCACGGTGGCTAGTGGATAGTCCCCGGACACCTAGCTCCCATCGGATCAGGACCCGCACACACACCATCATGGTTGTCATGACCATGGACGTGTTCGCCCTCTTCAAATGATGAAGCACCGGATTCTCTTGACGCAGCTCGACCGGCGGCCTGTAAAACTGTAAAAACAGTTTCACCAACAGAGGAACAGGGTAAACAGCTTATTACCACTGTCCATTCTGTCCAATGCATGTACGTACTGTGTATTCCGAACCTAATCTCCTCTGTTTTGCAGTTTGAAATTCGGACCGACAGTGTCATGCAGGGTAACATGCTCGGCCAGGCTAGGTAGCTGCATGCAGTGCAGACTCGGACGCAAGCAGTTCCAGGGGCAGCCATGCAATGCAAGAGTTTTGTTTCTGCACAGGGAAGAGGAGCAGCTGTTGAAAATTACGGTTTCAGCGAGGAATAACTAGTAGATATGTCCGCGATTCAGCGTAGGCGTAGCTCAGCAGGGTTGGCGCGGAGCTCGTGGAAGTTTCTCTTAACGAACCCTCTGAGCTGATGCGCGCCATGGATTAGAAAACGGGTTTAGTCAGTGAGTTGCGCAGGGACGGGGACGGGACGACAAGCATAAGACGCCGTCGGGCTTTGTCCGTGTCTGGAGAGCACATTTCAGATTCTCCTCTCCCATGAACTATGAGAAAGATGCTCCTCGCTTTATCCATCTCGGATTCACACCATGGATCAGTTTCTGGTTCTGCTCGATCATGTGGTTGACACGCGGTTAATCGGGCGGGTATGTTTGTATAATCATTATTTTGTAAGGGGAAGTAGTTACTACTATCTGATCGCAGTGAGTGACGGACTGATGGTGATGGCCAATCCATGTGCATATCTAGCCTCCAGGGCCCATTATGTGCCCTTTATTGGGTCATCTTACGACCCCATTGACCGACAGGCGGGCTGCGGGCCTACCTAGGACCTTAGCTTTCGGCCTTTTATATGTGCGGGGAGTAGTGTAGTTATTGCGGCCCATTTAAAAGTCTATCGTGTGTGTCATGCATGACTTCATCAGCTACCCCGTACTCGTACTCATCTCACGCGTTAACAGCGGTCAAGCCGTGTTTGCGTGTTACATTAACCACCGTGCTAAGGTAGCGAGTTGACGAGAAATTGTGTTACTGCACTATACAGTACATGATTGCGCATTATTGTGCCTTCCAAAAACAAAGAAAACGCAAGTTGGTCCGCTTGGATCGATCAGAAATCCACGTTGGAACCGAAGGCGACGCTGGGGATCGAACACGTACAACGCTAACATCTTATTCTCGAGCGTGCGGCCACACCATGGAGGTAGGCATGGATTCGAATGGCATGAGTGGCCATCATCGATACTGCTCCGATCCTGGCTCGCTCCTAGGAAGAAGAGGGTGGTCCTCCTAGTCCTAGTCCTAGCTCGATGGATAGATGAAGATGACTAGTCCGAGCTAGCTACAGGCCGGGCTGCTAGGTAGCACGGCACGCGCGCGCATCATATCAGTTTCGTGGTGCACGGGCACTACGGCACACGTCCAAATCTTAGCCGCAATGCCTGCCAAAATCCGCAGCGATCCAGGTCTCGGGTCCGGTCCCTGTCCACCTCTTGAAAATAGTATTCGTGTTGACTCGGCATATATAGGTGATATCCCGATAGATCGCCACGCCATGCCGTGCGCGTCCACCGCGCCCGTCAAGTCTAGCTTGCCATCATCCTCCCGCGCGTCGACTCTTTCGGAGCCGGACCCAATCCGCCACCACCGGCGCCGGCGTGGCGTCCGGGCGGTGCCCACCGCGCGCACTGAGACACACGCGCCAAGTAGGCGACGCGGCAGAAGCAGCGGCGGCGGCGTGTGCTCCGCTCTCGCTCGGCCGCCGCGCACCACCGCACTACTGCCCCGCCGGCCGGAAAGCGCAAAGCGCACGCGCAATCTTCTGCCGCGGATCCACATGTATATATCTATCAATCCATGGACAGGACAGCCCACTAGATAGCTAGTCAAGTACTCCCAGTGCATCTCATGCATATCATTCTCCCAGTGCCGGAGTCCCGACCAACAAGCACACCCACACACACATGATTTCGTAAAGATTCCCAATAATCGTGTACTGCGTGAGCGCGACATGACATTAGTTGCTTTAGCTTATGGCTCTCGATCTCCCCTCTGGCCCGGCCTCTCTCCTCCACCGGTTGACAACTGGGAAAGTCAAATCAATAACAAATGGATGCCAGAGATCCAGGCTAGACAAGGAAGCAGTACTAGTAGCACTATAACAACTAATAAACTCGCTGTTAGCACGTCAATGATGCTATTTGCATGTAAACAAACTCGGCCCCGGAGCATGATTCCAGGTTTATTCTGTAGCTCATCCACCTGCCAGGTGTAGCACACGTTTTCTTTTTTCCCTCTGCTTCTGACCCCAGAGAGCGCCCCTGCCCTCTCTCTCTCTCTCCCGTTTGACATTTGGAGCGAAGTCAAATGAAAACAATGCAACTCTGACCCTAGCTAGTTATAGCTATAGATGCCTGGTCCGGGCACACACATGGCATCTCCCGGGGATAGATATGATGTTGCCTGTTGCGGCTGGTACGTTAGCTATGCAATTGCAAATAATACAACTGGGTGATTGCGTGCGGATCGCGCTTTTTTATCCGGCCGATCCGCCCCGCCCGAGTGCACTGATCAATCGCTGGCGATCTTCGTGCCCACCACTAGCGATCACCGGCCGTTGGGGTTGACTTTACAGCTCGGTCCATTGCACTCAATTAACCCACTGGCCGGAGCGGCTATATATGCATAGCCGCATACTGACGCACACACCCACACACCATACCATACACACAAAGCCAAAGTCAACCACGCCTCCGGCCGGCGCCCCTCCATATGAACCTCTCGCTCCGGCCACCTTCATACACGATCGATCCCCATCGTTATTGGCTAGCTACAAAGCAGCAGCGTCGCCATGCAGTACTCCAACGACTGGGACCTGCAGGCCGTCGTGCGGAGCTGCGGCACGGCCGTGTGCAGCAGCAGCGGCGACGCCGTCTCGGAAGCGGCGGCGGCGGCGCCGCCGCGGCCGGACGAGGCTCGACGGGAGATTCATCACGTCGGCCGTGCGGCGGCGGCGGCTCCGGAGTTGCTAGGGAAACCGGTGCGGCGGCCGGCGGCGTCGTTGAGCGACCTGGACTACTTGGACTTGGACCACGAGGTGCCGCGGGCGCCGTTCTCGATCACGCCGTCCGGTGAGCGGGGGCCGCTCGACCACGAGGTGCTCTTCTCTTTCCCGGCCGCCTCGACGTCCGGGCAGCAGCAGCCGCTGCTGCAGCCGAGGAAGCAGCCCGGCCGCAAGCCGGGCGTCCGTACTCCACGGCCTAAAAGAAGGTAGGGATTGATTTCTTGCAGTGCAGTAGTGATTTCTTTTCCAGTGGAAACGGACCAGAGTTTCATTCCTAGAACAGTAGTAGAACGCCACGAAATTACAAACTTTTTTTCAAAATGATGTATAGTGATTGTTTTGTTTGCATGAAGTGATCCTAATACTTGGTTATTCCAAAATATGGTATCCGGTGCAGCAAGAAGAGCCAGCTGAAGAAAGTGGTGTGCGAGGTGCCGGTGGCCGACGGCGGCGTGTCGACTGACCTGTGGGCATGGCGCAAGTACGGCCAGAAGCCCATCAAGGGCTCGCCGTATCCTCGGTACGTGACCTCCCACGTTCCAGCCCTCTCGTCCAAGTACACGATACATGCAGTGTTTTAATTTTGCACAGTCTCGATTGACAACCATATGGTGGTTTATCTGTAATTTCGCAGGGGATACTACAAGTGCAGCAGCCTCAAGGCGTGCATGGCGCGGAAGCTGGTGGAGCGCAGCCCGGCCAAGCCCGGGGTGCTCGTCGTCACCTACATCGCCGAGCACTGCCACGCGGTGCCGACGATGCTCAACGCCCTCGCCGGCACCACGCGGCACAGGCCGGCGTCCCCCGACGGCCACCAGACCTCCCACTGCGCGTCGGACGAGGCGGCGGCGTCCGGCAAGCGCGAGGACGACAGCGCCGACGCGTCCTCCATGACCGTGGACGGCGGAGGCGGCGTGGAGACGGCGGACGACGACAACGAGCTGTGGCAGGTGGACATGGCGCTGGATGACTACCCGTTGGATGATTTTCTGGAGGGCTTTCATGACGACTTCGATCGGTTTTTCGAGGAAGACGATGGCGTTCTTGAACGCCGGGTGTCGCTATAGTTGGGAGCAGGGTGACTGATCATTCAGCTATTCATTGTTGACTGCAACAAATTGCCTCTTTTATTCTTTCTGCGATGATTAAGAGAGGTTGGTGTCTTGGTGATGCGATGCAACAAGACGAAAAAGTGTGTTGCATTCATTTGACCGTGCTAGCAACACCTCTCCTTCGTATACACATACAACGGCATTAATGTTTGCATATTTTTTTATCGGGATTTATTTATAGATATGACAACACCTTCCTATTCCTAATTAAAACATCAATCCATGAAGCAACTTGGATGCATGTCTGAAATTCTATATAGACATTTTGTAGTCCTTGCTGTAAAATTTAAATAGGTTCATTTCTTCTGCACTGCAACCTACCACTAACTGTAGTCTTTAAAAATAAAAACTCTAGCCCTCTACATTGATTTTCACGCACAAAATAATTATCATCTAAATTACTGACTTATGTTATTGAAAATTATTGTTAATGATAAACAAATTATCAAACAATTATTCTTTCATTGCCATGCCATGTTGGAAATCATTTGGAAAACTATACAAATTGCATAGAGCAATTTGTTTAGGAAACTGCTACTAGCGGATAGTTCTGCCATAATGTTACTTCATATTTGATAAACAAACACCCAAAAATATGGGTATACAATGATAAAATCGGTCAAACAATTCCATACGGAAAAGCATAAATTGCCCAGACTATACAAACATATTCAAAATTTCAAACTATATGACTACGGTATAGCATATATAAGATGCAAATCGATCTAATTCTGTTCTTTACAACTGGTGGATCCAACTCCAACTATCTCAGGATGGCACGACAGATATAACCATGATCCACGAGTGACTTAAGGTTCCTAACACGACATGTAAAGGTGGTATGAAGGAGTGTCGGCACAACCAAACTGGTGCTACAAGTGGCGATGGCGACTATACTAAATGCAACAACTTTTTCTATCTTGGGAACGATTTGGGCCATGATGTCTATGATCGGTGGCGGGCAGTAGGAGGTAAATGAGAAGTGTTGAGGCTAGAGACGCAACCACAAACTACACTGATTCCATGGTGCTGCATGCGGCTTATGACGGTTGAGTTGGGGTTCAATCATACCATGATAGAAGCGACCCAACAACTCTGTTGTTGTCGATGCAGCATACAAAGACCGTGATGATAATAGTGGGCAGATCAATTGTGAACTAGGGCAAATGTGTAAGAAAATTGGCCCTAGGCCATTGTTTCTGATTTTGATGATTAAGTGATAACATGATCATTAAAATTAATGAGTTTGTCTAGATGAATATTTATAGGTTTTATAAGTTCTAAGGTTGGTTTCCAAGCCACCCAAATGCAATGACTTAGAAATATTCCGTAGATTCCAAATGATGGCAAGATCAATCGGAATGAAGACTCGCGAAGAAACAAAGAAAACACACAAAGATCATTCACCGACGCAATTCACCGAATAAGACGGTGATCACCGAGGCAATCAACGAAGAAGTCGGTGATAGCAGTATAAGCGCATGGACGTCTCTTGAGAGCACCGATTGAATCGGTGGTGCTCTCAAGGTGACACCGCATCAGTCGGTGTTAGGCGAGGAGAGGAGAAAATCTTCTAGAGATGATCAACGCATTTGAAGACACAACCCCGGATGAATCGGTGTAAACAGTGACTGGAGGGAAGAAGAGAAGAGGCGGCTCGAGTTTCGATTGAATTGGTGATACACCGACCCATTCATTGCAAGATTCGATGATGAGTGCGGCCGGTTGTGCATTGGCACAACGACTAGCTGAGGTGGCATCATCGACTGATTCGATGATGACCCTCCTGTGATCACCGAATCAAGTTGGTGATGCACATAAATGTTGCAATCTTGTGTAACGACTAGTTTTGATCTTTTGGGTTATATATACCCCCTTGGTCAACCCATTGGAGAGGGCTAGAGCTTAGAAAAGGTGTTGGTGTGTCTTGTACATAAATTGAGTGCTCTATCCACCAAAGTGATCAAGAGAATATTAGAACAATTAGCAACAAGACTTAGGTTAATTAGTGCTAATTTAGACCTTTTAACCCATTGCTTTAGGAATTAACCTAGAGTTAAGGCGAGGTTTCCACACCTCATTGTTATCGGTGCTTGCAAGTGCCTTGTGTTATAAATCTGGGACTTGAAAGTCTCGCGAGACCCTTCAGCCGAGTTTATGGAGTGGCCGCTGATAGTTGTGAGAGCGAGGAGAGACCCTCGGTATTTTGCCGAAGCTCTACCGTGGAAACGACAAGGAGCATCTGGGAGAGGCAAGATGGTAACCCACTTGAGCATGGGGAGAGCCTATCGGCTATCCACTGAGTTACTTGACTGGGGAGCAAGATCCTTGCGCGGGCATTCCCTTGAGAGGGGCTCCAATAATGACGAATAGAGGAAAGCATTGTTTTACTATCCCTTGGGATATATCATCGTCCCGGTGTTTGAGTTCTCCCACCCTTTACATTCTTGTCACTCACTACTTTTCGCATTTACATTTTCTAAAATTGCCTTGTGTAGTTGATAGGATTAGAACCTATGGTGCAAAACTTTTGAGAGATAGAATTATAAACACATAGAAAAAAACTAGTTCATATTTAGATAGAAATTGGAATATATTTTTATGTGTGCTTGGAGTCTTAGTTTTTAGAACGTCTAATTCAAACACCCCCTCTTAGGGTGTCACGGTCCTTTCTGCATGTTTGAGTTGCTGCTGCATATTTTTCAAGCAGTGATTTTGAGATTTGGAGTAGGCACTAGAGACGATCATGGCAAGTGGCAAGACAAGGATCAGGCTCATGTAGTTAAAGGGTTATGCTTAGTAGGCACAATGCATGATTGTGCCTGAGATGTAGAAAGCAAAGCACATTAGTACGTTGTTGATGAGCAAGGATCAACAGCTAAAGCAAAGGTTAGGTGCTCTGCCATGGACAAATATAATAGATTGAACTAGAAGGTGCTGCCCTGGTGATCAATGCAAAGAAAGACTTCATGAAGTTTGATGTGTTTATTTACACAGGCCCATGTTCATGCATGTCAATGTGGAATCTCCAAGACTTTTAATGGTCAATGCGATATCACCACTAAATAGATGTGATAATCCCTAGGGAGCAGATGCATGCAAGGACAAAAAAAGGACATTATAGCCCGGTATATGTGAAGATTTTCTTTTAGTGCAATTAGTGTCCCAATGAATTGGCTGACACTTCCATCACCCATAAACTGTAGCAACCATAGAGTACCTTAGTTTCTCCATTATATTTGCTATAGTTTGAGCTGAAATGTTATAATAGTTCATTACTAAAAAATATGAAGATTTGGGAACTACATGTTCAGATCAAGTTGTTAGCTTAGCGTGGGAGGAAATGACAAGTCTAAAAAAAGATGTGTCAATCAGTCGATGCACACCTATGTAATCCGGAACACATTTATGTGACATGGACTCATTGACCGAATAAGTAATTACTTGTACATTGTGAAAGAGGTTTTACTTAGATATATGAGTAAAATGAATGCCAACCCACTAAACTTGCACCGAATTCTCACTTGAATCACTTAATATGTTAATGGTACGCAGTACATCATCAAACTTGCATCCTTATTCACCATAGGTTCCTTAGTCATCAAACTTGTACCCTTGTTCGCTTGAGGTTTTTTGTCTGTACAACACATGGGATTCATTTGAGGGCTAGAGGTTTGTCCAAGTTGCGTCAATAAAAAATTAGGAGAATGAGATATTCACCTGTTGAAGATTTGTAATTTTGAAGATTTATCATTTAGGTTTAGTTCACATGTCATCTAGATGCATAGTATATTAGTATATAGATTATGGAAACCAAATAATAAAAAGAAATTTGTATCTATATTCATAGCTTCAATGAAATTAAGTTCACAACTCAATGTAATTCAGTTCATGCTGAATAAAACTATTTTTAAGTTCATACAAATAGCAACATAAATAAGATTTTGAAAGTATGTCATGCTTCTCTAAACATGACAAGATTTCATCAAACAAAAAGCAAATGATATTCCCCAAACTATATCATTCCTATTATTTGCTAACTCAACATAAATATATTACAAATCTTCAGAATTGCACGTATTTTCTAGCTAAGTAACTCATACTCATAAACATTGAGAGCAAATTCCTAGTCTCACACATGGGTAACACGATCAATTAAACATGCAAAAAAGAATCTCCAGGGTATAAGGATGTAAGTTTGAATTGAATAGACATGTTTGTTTTATTCGGTTCGACCAACGAATTCAATTCATCTGTACGCGGCTAAGACCAATTAGTTTATAAATCTATAGTATAACGATCCAATTCATTTGAAAACACTTCTCACCTAAATAATTCATACCCACCCCTTACAGAGGACCCACATATCAGGTCTAATGGTCGAAAAGACCTAAAGCATTTTCACAAACAAGAAAAACAAAGTTTGTCACGTCTAACAGTGGAAAAGACTTGAAAATTTTTCAAAACAAGAAAAACAAGGTTTTTAAAGAGTTTATGTTGTTTTGGCATTATTTTTCTCACAATAAAATTTCTTTACGCACCCCATGTATCCGCTAACCAAATAGTCTAAAATAACTATAATAAAGGTAGCACGTGTGCGCCACGCGGGCATATAATCTCAAAGATGATTGATGAACCACAATCGAATATATTAATGTAATTTTATCTTTTTATTTTTTTCATTTACCTTATTTTTCCGACCAGTATTGTTTGTTCTTCGTCTCAACAACGATCTACGACGCTCTAGCTGGCTGCCGAGTCATTGGGCACTCCATTCATTGGTGCTCGTGTAATCATATCCAAAGTGTGACTGTGTACAAGCAGACACATATCAAGTTCAATACTCTGTTTTTTTTTGTCTGTATGGATGGACTTTCTTTCTGAAATTTTTAACTCATCTTATATCTGTTCATTTTTTTTAAAACAAAGGTTCTGTTCGGTTGAACAGATTCTCCATGTGACTTTATGTTAGTAACAGCAGGGTAGCGGGGATTTAAGGAAACAAAGGATCTGGGATGGGTAGCAAGAAGGTTGTTTGGATAATGGGTTTAAGGAAAACCATATTTTATAAAGTCAGTTTTAGCCTAACAACCCCAAAAGCTTTGTTTGGATACCCCAACAAACTTGGGTTCACGTAATACTTGGTTTCCGTAATACTTGGTTTCTATAAAGTCAGGATTTTGAGTTTTAACAAAAACAAGTATTCCTCGTTTTTAGCAAAACCAATCCAGCTATCTGCGTTGTGAGCGAACCGATCTTTTTTTCGTAGCCTGGGGGCCCCTATTGTCTTCTCTTTTTGTTCCTTTGTTTTTGTGTGCTTGTGTATGGATCTGAGATGAGATTTCAGTTCCGTGGTCAAACACATAATCAACGAAAATGAGTTTTAGTTTATATCATCCAAACAATGTGATTCAGAAATCAACTTCTAAAACTATTTTTCCTAAAATCCTCTTAAAACATGTTTTAAGAAAACTCAGTTTAAAATTTTTTATACAAACAACCACTAGAGGAAGGGGACGAGACAGATCGGAGTCAGGTCCGGTTTCTTGAGGTAGATGAAGATAGTATCTCTGTTCATATAACAAAACTGGTAGCCTATTACATAGGTTTAGCCTAATTGTTTCATTCATCTCTCATTATGCGTGGGTTGAGTCTTTTGGGCCTAGTGCTTGTAATTGGCCCATGAGTCGTTGTCAAAGTTCACTATTGATGTTGTGCTTGTGGACGGGTAACATTCCCCCTACGATAGGACGCTGATTGACCCGAAACCTACTTCACAGGCGTGATGTCCTTTGCTGAAGTCATTTGATGTTGTAGCTTGCGCATCACACTCGTTATTGCGGACACATAGTTACATGTTCAGTATATGATACATATTGATACAAATAATTATTAGTTGTCAATTTCCTTTTGTCATGTAAACATTAAACTACTCTAATTGTAAGTCTTCTCTCAGTATCTAAAATGAAACGTTTGATTAATTACATTCTAATTTCATCTATTGATTTTTTTTCTTAGCACATTGTTTCTTAACAATAAAATAATTGTGAATAGTTTGCATCATAACATTACTAAATCCTCAAACTAGGTAGGTCATGCTTGATAAATCTTGGCCATGTTTATTTATGTCGTATTGTTGGGGATTCATCATAATGGCTTGAATGCACTTATCTGGATCAACAGTGGATTTTCAAGTAAAGATTATGATGTGATTTACAGTTTGTGACCCTATCCAGCATATACGACCTTGCAAGAAGTAGCCTAAAACTAAATGCTACCCCAGGTTCCGTCCACATAAATGGTTAGTAAGTTGTGCAGCTCTATATTTGGATTGATTGAAGTTGGTTCATATGGTTGAGTGGAAATTTTGGTGTATTTGAGAAAAAACAATATGGTTGTATGCATGTATTTTTTCAGGCAATGCGCTAGACCCTAAACGTTTATTAATAGAATTTGTGCTCAAGCATTTCGTTTGAACTTTGTGAACTTTTTGCTACTTGTTGGCACGTTGCTTATAGCCAACCGTTAAAACTGAAAAAAAAAGATGGTTGAGTGCATGCCTCATGTAGAGGCTAGAATTAAGACTACCCCTTTGTCTTCGTCTAGATAACAGGGTGTGTATGATAACCAGACCCATCGGTGGGCATTTGGGTAATTCAGAAAAATCAGGTTGGGTAATTCGGATAATCTAAAATTGCTACCCGAAGTTCTTCCAATAAAAGAGAAACCCGAATTTTCGGGTACCCAAAATTTCGGGTTCAGATTCGGATAATCTCATTTCCCGAATTGGTACCACATACACTTACACTTAGTTAGGTAAAATAATACGACAAGAATGGTGTATGTAACTTAAGTTCATATAAACACAATCATATATTAAACATTGTAATCACTTTAATAATCTACAAATTTAATTTATAGATTACACGTAGCACACAATAAAATAGAGTCACATATCATAATTTGAAACGTGAACTTAAAGTCTAAAACAGTAATTCGGGTATTTTGGGTACGTGGAAATTTTGGTGTATTTGAGAAAAAACAATATGGTTGTATGCATGTATTTTTTCAGGCAATGCGCTAGACCCTAAACGTTTATTAATAGAATTTGTGCTCAAGCATTTCGTTTGAACTTTGTGAACTTTTTGCTACTTGTTGGCACGTTGCTTATAGCCAACCGTTAAAACTGAAAAAAAAAGATGGTTGAGTGCATGCCTCATGTAGAGGCTAGAATTAAGACTACCCCTTTGTCTTCGTCTAGATAACAGGGTGTGTATGATAACCAGACCCATCGGTGGGCATTTGGGTAATTCAGAAAAATCAGGTTGGGTAATTCGGATAATCTAAAATTGCTACCCGAAGTTCTTCCAATAAAAGAGAAACCCGAATTTTCGGGTACCCAAAATTTCGGGTTCAGATTCGGATAATCTCATTTCCCGAATTGGTACCACATACACTTACACTTAGTTAGGTAAAATAATACGACAAGAATGGTGTATGTAACTTAAGTTCATATAAACACAATCATATATTAAACATTGTAATCACTTTAATAATCTACAAATTTAATTTATAGATTACACGTAGCACACAATAAAATAGAGTCACATATCATAATTTGAAACGTGAACTTAAAGTCTAAAACAGTAATTCGGGTATTTTGGGTACGTGGAGTATGGACCCGAATTTTCCAAAGTTATTTCAAGTTTTCAAACTTCCTATCCGAAGTAATAATTCATATTTTAGATTTCGGGTAATATCGGTTCAGGTTATGGGTTCGGAAAATTATGCCCACCCCTCGAGACCCCCCGGTCCCTCCGCTGTTGTTGTTATGAAGCCATAATGCTTGTTGATATGTTCCAATTGAGCGCATAGAATAAGAATACTTAGGGTGTGTTTGGTTGGCCTGTGACTTTTGAAAAGTTGTTGTGGGTTGTGGGCTATAAAAAAGAAGCTGTGGGAATGCAGTTGTGGAAAAGCAGAAGATCCGTGAAAGAGTCTCTAGCCTAGTGGTTAGAGCACCTGAGTAGCACCCTGCAGACCAGGTTCGACTCCCTATGAGAGCGAATTAACTGGGTTTGAAATAAAGAAAATTAAAAAAAATAGGTAGGGGCTTCCCTACTGACTCCGGTCAAAAAAAACAGAAAAAAACATAAGACACTTTAGTTAGAGGTGCAGTGGCTTTTGAAAAAAAATAGTGAAACCATATGACACGGATAGTCTCCCTCCCCCTCCCTCACTGCGCGTGGACCCCGCTCGTCAGCTCTTGTTCCTCCAATCTCTCGTCTCTCCCCTGCTCCTATTCTTCTCCTTCACGAGCGAGTCACGATGGCGAGGGGCGAGCGGCGGGCTATGGCAGGCAGCGGCCTCCACAACCTCAAGTTCCTCTACCTCACCACCATCATCATCCTCCCCGGCAACCGCCTCACGGCTAGATCCAGACCTCACTCGCCATCGCCGCCTCTGCCCCGCCTCACCTTGCTGCTCTGCGACGACAACCTCCTCACCAGCTCCCGCGGGTTCAGAAGGGCCCCGCCGCCGCCCTGTTGCTCGTCCCCATCGACCACCACCGCCACCTGCAACAACATCGCCGGATTCGCCGCCATGAGCAAGCAAGCAGACCTCCACTTCCTCTCCCCCATTGCTGAGACACCAAGCAACCTCGCTGATGGTCGCCTGCTCGACTTGCGCGGCCGCCGCCCGCCCGCTCGCTGCCGCCGCCTCCGCCTCCGCCTCGCGCGGCCGCGGCCTCCGCCCCGAGCAACCTCGCCGACGCCCGCCTACTCGCCTCGCGCGGTGGCCGCCGCCCGCTCGCCGCCGCCGCCTCCGCTCCCAGCAACCACGCCGACGGCCGCCTGCTCTCCTTGCGTGGCCGCCGCCTCCGCCTCGCGTGGAGGGTGGGCAGGGCCGCCGCCGGACGGCGGCGTGTCGGGGTCGCGGGGGAGGAGATAGTGGGCCGACAGTCGTGGAGAGAGAGGGCGCGGTAGAGAGATAGGGGTTGCGGAAGAAAAGAAAAGAGGATAAAACGAACCGGTAGGCGTGTAATGGGTCGCGAGTGGATAATTTTGTGACCTCACACATGAAAGCAGGATCTGAGGTGCTTTCAAAATTGCACTAGGCAAAAGCTGCTTTTAACTGTGGCTTTGAGGTGCTTTCAAAATTGCACTAGGCAAAAGCTGCTTTTAACTGTGGCTTTGGATGACAGTCAACCCCTTTGGTTGAGCTTTTGGCTTTTGGGGGCAAAAGGCACAGCCAAAAGCCCAACCAAAGACATCCTTAGGCCCGTTTAGTCACATTTAATGTAGAATACTAATTAAAATATTAAATATAGATTAATTAAAAATCTATCACATACTTGAGGATGAATTTTTGAGATGAATATATTAAATCTAATTAGTGCATGATTTAATAATATAGTACTATAAACATATGTTAATGATTGATTAAGCTTAATAGATTTATCTTACAAATTAGCTCTAATTATATAATTTGTTTTATAATTAAGCTAATTTAATAATACTTCTAATTATCATCTATAGACAGACGAAACTTTAGTACTGAAACGAAACACGCCCTACAATTGTAGTACTTTCTCCCCGAAAGAGCAAAACTAGTTTCCACATAAACCTGAAATTCAGGCATCTAAGCTCTTTATTGCAACCAACAATTAGGCGTGCATTCACAAACAGATGTTCAGTTCAGCTGATACTATGCGGTAGCAGTAGTAGAACAGAAACAGAGGAGCTGCCTTTATTTGCAAGCTAGGATACAGTCGTAGGGATCGGATGACAGAGTACATTTCTGGTGGTCGATCTGAGAAGGTAATGAATTAGAACATGTCCTTGAGGGTTGGGAGCTTGAACTCGCCGCTGGTGGAGAGCGGGATGGTGAAGTTTCCGACGATGGGGAGGTCGATGGTGAGCCCCACCTGGAGCTCGTAGTCGATGTCCCAGTCCCTGCCCACGTCCTTCATGAGCGAGATGAGGAAGTCGTAGGGCACGTTGGCCGGGATCTCCAGCTTGGTGGTGTCGCTCGCCGCGATCCAGCCGGGGTCGGGCAGGGTGCCGGACGCAACGACCCTTGGCGAACGATTCAGCACAAATCCGATCAGCAGCCATGTATATACGCACAATAAAAGGCAGAGAGATATTGAGGACGAAATCGATCGAGGAAGGAATGGAGCTTACTTTCCGGCGCATTTGAGGGTGTAGGTGACCTCGCAGATGGGGAGGCGGTGGTCGTAGGGGTTGGAGACGTTGACGTTGCTGTGCAGGGTGATGTACTGGCGGCTCATGCTCTTGAACGAGACGCTGTCCAGCGACGCCTCCGGCTTGGGGATGTGCGCGATCTTGTCCGCCACGAACTCCTTGGCCTTGTCCATCAGGCTCTGCTTCGGCTTCTGCTCCGCCGCGTGCTCGCTCGCCATGGCTCCGCTCCGATCCGGCGCTCTCTCCTCCTCCTTGCTCTCTTCGATTCTTTCTCGGATGCTGGTTGGGTGGGGTGCACAGCAACGCGAACGGGATGGCTGGAAATATCTGTAGGCGGAGACCGGCCGGAGAGGAAAGTGGTGGCCGCGTCGCGTTTATATCAAGCGGAGGAGGACACGGCGCAGCGCCCGCGCGGCGTGGGCACCACGTGCACAGCCGCGTGGAATCCGAACGTCCGGGTGGGCTCTGGGCTGTTGCCGTCCGGGTACGTGAAACTTTGCGATATCCCGCGTCGGTGCCTGAGCCGCGTAGGATTGGGTCTGAAGCTTTTGGGTTTCGTCAATTTGAGGTGCGGCAAGGGGAATTTGGGTAAAAGCGTGAGGAGGGAGAAGAGAAGGTTCGGCGCGGAGCCCCCACGCGGCGCGATGCCTCGAACGGACGGTGCTGAATCGGCATCTCCCGGCAGTGCCGATGCCGATCGCATCTCGGAGGCACTGACGCGGTCACGCCGGCGAGCCGACCGAGCTAGCCAAATGGTACCGATCCTCTCCCTCTTGCTACAGGTGGAAAAGAACGGAGGGAAAATGATAAAGATACTATAGAATTGATAAGTTGAAGTTTTAGTGCTCAGGCATAACATCGGTCCTCGGGTCCACTTCTCTCCCACAATTCATTCACTTGGCCGCAAACACACCACCCACCCACGGATTTAAGTAAAACTGAGGTTCAAGTTGCACGTTACAAAGGCTATTGTAGCTGTTCGCCTGTTCTGTTCTTTGGCACGGGATCTACAAACTACAGGCACGAGTACCGGACCGTACACAAAGTCAACCGGCAGTGCAACACGAAGGAGCCTGCTCACCTCCGAGATGGCGCCACACGGTTGGTCCTCTAGTCTGGGCTGTCTTGCCGACAGAACATACGGAGTACGTAGTTCCTGTCACGTCAAGTACCTGTCCCTGATGTACATGCCGGCACCCATTACAGTACACGTTGATTTGTCTAAAGAGAACTGCCCTTCACCGGTGCGGTATGGGATAGGATAACGAGTTGGCTTGATTTGCGGCATCTCCCAGGACCATCTTCGGCAACGTCACTCAATGCTTGGTGGAAGAAAGCCCGGAGACGAGTGGCCAAAAAGAATAAAAGAGATTTCGATGAACTAATGATCTACTTCTGGTGGAATGTTTGGAAAGAGAGAAACCGTCACACTTTCAACCAAGAAGCAAAGACTTTTGAAGACGTAGCTTTCCTGGTAAAAGAAGACCTGTTTTAGTATAGAAGTGCCGCAGTCCCGAAAGGGGCTGCTTAGCTGTTCTTTTAGATTGTTTTTCTGAGTTGTTTTTCCCTTTTTTAGCTGCGGTTGTCAAGTTGAGTCGTTTTGGTGTCCCTTTTTGTTTTTTTTCGTTTTTTCTTTCGTCTAATAAAAATTACGGCAAAGCTCTTGCCGTTCCGTTCAAAAAAATTTGTCTAAAGAGAAGGGGAGAAACATCAGGCATACTCGTTTCTCCCATAGAGCGGTTCGTAGCATGATTCTTGAGCATAGCTACAGTTTTTTTCTACTAATACAGACGCATGTATTTATACACACGCATATTCATTTTTATTAATACACGTATGCAGCGCCGGCCCTGGGGCGGTGCGGACGGGGCGACCGCCCCGGGCCCCTCAAAGTCAGGGGCCCCAGCTGCTGGCTGGTATAAGTGTATAACAGTAACAACTAGTGATTAAGTAGGCCAGAAGTCCAGAAAATAGGTACTGAAATGTGTACAAAATAACAGTAACAGCTAGTGATTAACTCCGTACGTACTAGGACATCCTAGCCCAATAGTTTTTATTACGTGAAATGTGTACAAGCATCAAAGGGATCCCATGATCTCACTGACATTCGGCAGTCTCACTTTCAGTTGCCTCTCACAAACCAATGCCGCCGCCTACTCAGCAACACAAAGGCTTGCTGCGTGAAATATTGCTAAATATCTTCCTTGATTGATCCCCTTGTCTCATCTCATCTCCTTTCTCTCGTCTTACACAAAACACACTCCTTTAGTTAATTTAATAAACTGAGTCTCCTTATATAAACCTTATAAAAATTGTTTACTAGAATAATGTTGTTTTAATATTCATGTCATATTCTTACGTAGAGGAAGCTAGCTTGCTGCTTTTAAATACATGTAATAATCTAGGCGCCTTTGTTTCTCGCCTATATTAACCTTTATATATTTAGTATTACATTCGTTTACAGTAATAATGGGAAACCGGGATTCATACATATAGAACGAGAAAAGGTAAAAAAGAAAAGGAAAAAAGAATCTAAGCATATAGGTTTTATGTAGAAAAGTAATTTGATAAAAATCAGAAAAGAAGAACTTGATAAATTTTAAACTAAAAACATACTACATGCTTACCCATGTAAGAGTTGGCTCAATTTTTTATGTTAAAAATATTAGTGGTATTTATGTGCTAATATTGAGGCATAGGTAGGGCCACACATTTTGATCTCGCCCCGGGCCTCGAAAATGTCAGGGCCGGCCCTGCACGTATGTAAATTCTATCTCTAGTACGGGGTGTCGTTCATCAGACCATCACTACTTATCATATGTGAGTGGACGTCAGTTGTTACCAGGGGCGGAGCTAAAAATGTCCCTAAGTCCGGGCTGAACCAGTAACCACTAGATTCATTAAAATTAGACTAGATGCAATAATTTTTAAATCAAATACCTCACAAATTTATAAGGGACAAACCGAGCTAGGCACGTGCTGCAGCACGGACCCTGACTCCGCCACTGGTTGTTACTAATCGCACATGTAACATATAATCATGACGATGCCCAACGACTGTTGATGAGCGTTAACATTACAATTGTGCTTCTCTCGTATTTCTTTAGCCCCCTCCACTCTTCACAGAAGCCTTCTTCGGTTCTTTCTAGTGTGATGTTGCAGCCATGACCTCACGAAGCTGGTTAGGTTAAAAGGGACGAGTTTGTCGAGGGCTAGAGACCCTCTAGTGGTTAGTTGCTAGTGATTATATTTTCCTCTTCTCTCTTCTACTTCGTCCTTCCGGAAAAAAAGGCTAGGTGTGCATTGTAGCGGATGACGGTTCGTGAGAAAAACAATGAGGCGGTGAGATGCCGCCAGCAGTATGTAGCGGAAGAGAGGAAGTCAATACATGATAGCAAATTACCTAGGTGAGACGTGTTATGGCTGGGACGGGTAGTGGCAGCGAATATAACAGCTTCACATGTTGGAGACGGTGGAGAAGAGAGTTGCAGTTGCAGGGGGAGGAGAGACTGTGAGCTCATCTTATGGAGGAAGGACAGGAGGAGCATGAGGAGGTATTCATGGGCTGCATACAGTGTCATGGCCCATGCGTGCGACACCTAATCGTGCCAATCGTTGGGCTTGGGCATACTTATGTTGACCAGGGCCCTATTTATTTTAGTTTTTCATTAATTTAGAATGCTCGATTTTAGAAAATCAAAAAGTTAGATGACTCTAAAATTCATAATTAAAAAATTCAGCTGGATTCTGCATTCTCGATTACAAGAGTCATGTAACTTTTGAATTTCTCAAAATCGATTCTTGAGAATCGGCGAGAGGCTTAAACAACGGAGCCTAAAGTGTCATACGAGGAGGGAATGGAGTGAGGGAGTGGACAGCCCATATCATACCAATGAAAGAAGAGCCCATTTAAGGCCTGGATCAGAGTGAGCCCATGATACAAAAGTGCGGCCTTTTCATTTTTGATGAAGTGCGGACATTCCACACGAAATGATCACAAGATCCCCATCCGGGAACAAGCAGTAGATGTGTTTTTAATTCTAACCTGGACTAACTAGAACCCTTGGAGTCACAAAGATCAAATTAATGGAGATCAAATGAACAGAACGAGCAAACGGATCACCCAACCAATCATCGCGCGTACCTGTCCCCCGGTCTCGTCGTGTCGAGCAGAGCAGCAGCCACCCAACCAAGCTTCCTGACCGAATTTAATCCAAACGGATCGAAGCAGCCGTCAGAGAGCGACGTCCAACTCCCCAACCACCAAACATGGCGCCAAACCCATCGCCGTTGCACTGCCACTCCCGAAGACGCAGCCTCTCACCGTGCTCGACAGCTACCCGCCTTAATCCTTCCCCAACGCCCAACGCCGGCTCGTGCTCAGCAACTACCAATGCCGACTGCCCCTGCCACGCACACCGCAACTCATGGCCGACGCCAAGCCCAGCAAACCCAAAGGCTCCTCCTCACCCTTCGCCTCCGTTGACGCCGCCAAGGCCAAGGCCAAAGCAAAAGCAAAAGCCGTCGACGCCACCGCCGCCGCCCATGGCGCGACGCCGCCGGCCAACCACGGCCGCTGGCTTCGGTGGGCGTGCTGCGGCCTGGCCGCCGCCGGCGCGCTGGCCGCGGTGGTGATGCTGGCGCTGTCGCTGACGGTGCTCAAGGTGCATGACCCGACGCTGTCCATGGAGTCGGTGACCGTGCGGTGGTTCAACGTGCACCTGGACGCCAGGGCGTCGCGGCCGCTGCGGATCAACGTGACGCTGGCGGGGGACATCGTGATCCGGAACCCCAACTACGAGTCGATGCGGTTCGGGCCCAGCGGCACGGAGATCTTCGTGGACGGCGTGGCCGGGCCCGTCGGCGTGGGCCGCGCGCCGCCCGGGGAGGTCCCCGCGCGGGGCGCCAGCCGGGTCACCGCGGGCCTCGACGTGTTCGTGGACCGCGTCGGCCCGGCCGTGGTGGGCGAGGTGCTCTTCGGCAGCGGCGAGGTGCGGCTCGCCAGCCGCACGGCCGTGGACGGCAGGATCAGCGTGCTCGGGGGCCTGTACGGGCGCCGCACCGTGCGCGTCGCCATGCGCTGCCGCGTCACGCTGCGCGTGTCGGCGGCGGTCGTCGTCGCCGGGAACCCCGCCTGCGTCGCGGACTTCGGCCGCTGATCGACTGACTGGCTGACATCGGAGGAGGCTCGATCGGAGATGTAGCCCGGGACGGCGAACGAAGCGGTGCTTGATTAGCTCGTGCCTCGTGGTGTGGGTGTGGGTATGGCCGTACGTTGTTTGTCGGTGAGCCGGGATAGTTTTTGCCCTTTTCTCTTTTACCGGCGATGACCGGCGTAGGTAGTGACGGTGGCGGCTAAGGTATAACCGCCGAGTGCTTCTTTAATTTCCTTCCTTGTGACTTGTGAGTAATCAATTCCGGCTCTTCTCTTACTTCGATTTGTACCATAACGATCGCTTGCTAGCTTGTTTGTTTGTTCTGACATCATGTGGAATAACGATACGGAAATCCTTGGCCCCAATTTCAGTTGTTTGTACAATTGGCTTTTTATTTACACTGCCTCTGCATATTTATGAGTTCCAACTTGCTGCTGAGTGGAGTGGTAACAACGATGAATTCTTCTACGGCGTATAATGCACGAACGATTAGCATTAGATGTCCCTTCCAGTCGAGCTAATTTCAGGTTGTCCAAGGCCTGAACATCGCGGTCGGAAGTCGGAACAAGCCTCTCACTGCTGCATGACTCTGAACCAGCGAACGCCTCCCCAATCTTCAAATTTTCACCGTGTTTTCGCTGAAACAACGGCGGCTTAGGCAAAAAAACCCAGCCCATCCATCGGCCCAGCACATAACGCTGCCTATCGGCGGCGCGTGCTCTTGAACGGGGAATTACGGCCCAAGCCTCAAAAGCCCCTTGTCCCTCAGACAGCGAACCCACAGCCCCCAGCCCGGAAAAAAAAAGGAAAAAGGTCTATCACAAGAGTCTGATTTTTAACCTTAAACGACAAAACCGGATAATAAAGGTCATTCAACTATCAAAACTGTGCAAATTTAGCCCTTTAGATGGTTTCGAATGTGGTTTTTGTATTTTGTTGAAATTAAAAATATTCAAATTTAAACTAAAAATTTATAAGTAATTCATTTTAAGTCACAAAAATACAAAATCGGTTTCAAAAGTTTTCTAAAAATGTAATATATATATTGTCACTATATGTGTCGGTTAATCGGATCCATTTTTTCATGTTTATAGTATTTGGTTGCTTATAGTTATGCCTATCATTTTTTAATAATTAAGATTCAAATAGAGCAATAAAAGATAGGTTACATTTTTATAATTTTTTTGATATTGGTTTCATATTTTTCTGATTTAAGATGAATTAGTTTTGATTTTTTAGATCTAATTGGATTTTTAATTTTTTTACAAAATACAAAACCACCTTCGAAACCACTCTAAGTGCTAAATTTGTACGGTTTTGACAGTTGGGTGGCCTTTCTTATTCGGGTTTTGTAGTTTAAGGTTTAAAATCAGACTTTTGTGAAAGTTGGAGATTGTAAAATTGACTTTTCCAAAAAAAATATGGCATGCTGTGCAGTGTGTAGTGTGCATCGTACCGACTCGTTTTCTAGAGAAAGAAATCTTTCCGTTTCAAAAAAATGAATAGATCTCTACTTCATGACAAAAGATTGGTTCCCGTTTATGCGCAGTGGATACAATCATCCGTCACAAGAAAAAAATGAAATGACTAAAAAAGACGTGCACCAACCAACACGAGTCTGGAACACACACAAAAAAGGTATATCTAAAAAACAAAGAAGACTAGAAAAAATGAGTGGAGTTTCACGTCACGCTAAAACTAGTACCAAAGAATTTCCGGAGACCATGGTCAGCACGTGGACACCTTCATGAATTCCCCGTTCATGGACAACAGAACTAGTTGTTCCAGTAGACAGGCGTATCCACAGGATGCCCAAATAATTGGGTGAAACAATCCCAATGAGCAGTTGCTCTTGCTCCAACATGATGCATGTACCCGACTCCTTGCTACAGTAGGATCCACCTACTGTATTGTATCAGTATACACGAAGAACGGAATGATGGAGATCGTAAGAATCAGGCAGCTTGAGGCCGATACAATACAAAACACTTCTGCAGCCGTGCATGTTGGGCGCAGTTGACCCTGGCCTCTGGCCACGTACTGCAGTCAGTACTGTAGCACACTCCCATATGAAAAGAGAGGCAAAGCAAGAAGCAAGCATGCAATGCAATGCAGTGCGTGGTGCCTTTCTTCAAGGATAAAGGATATAAGCCCTCATGCAAGAATAACAGTTCGCTTTGGGAAAGCAAAAGCTGGTGTAGAAAAATGTTTTGTCCCCCCTTCCCTTGGTATAGTTGGCCAAACGGGCCAGGCCCGCTGGGCCGGCACTAGTCCGGCCCTATTTAGCACGGCCTGGCCCGACAGCCTTAGTGCCAATGCCGTGTTAGTGTCTGGCCTAGTGCAGTGTCTGGGCCACAATCTCGGCCCGCGGCACTAGCACGGGCACGACACGGTTAAGGCCGGCACGGCCTCGGCACTATGGCGGCACAGGGGAGGCACGACGGATCCAGTATAAGCCCTCACTTCTTGCTTATTTTCATTCTTAAATCTTTCAGTCTTACTTATTTTCTTGCTTATTAGTTATGTAATGGGATCTGCAATATTTTAGAGTTGAGATTGTGTTTGAATTATTGTTGATAAAATTATGTTAAGTGAGATAATGGTTGTGTTTGTCATCTTAGTGCTAGTGCCGGCACGGGCACTATAGTGCCCTTTGGCACGACACGGCACTAGCCACTGGCCATAGTGCCGTGCCTGGGTCTGAAGTTCGGCACGGCGACACTAGGTGGCACGGCACGGCTAATCAGCAGTGTCACTTAGTGCCGTGCTAAATAGTGCTAGTGCGGTTTGGCCATCTATAGACCCTTGGGCAAAGGCAAGAAGCTGCAAATCTGTTGCTCTCTCGCATATGGTGACGCATGGTTGCTGACTTTCGAAGTTGAAGGAGGCATCCAATGCATGCACCGTGCCTGACGAGAGATTCATGCATGGGTTTGGAAGGAACAGGAACGACTCCGAGAGTTCAGAAACAATCTCTCGGGTCCAGAGAGATTAGATCCTCTGATCACCTCGTGCTCGACCTGTGTCTGTGCCCCTGCTAGCCGTCGCTGTGCATGTATGTGGTCTGAGACCTCCTCTGATGTTCATGCATTGATGCATGCACCTCTGGAGCCTCAAAACTGAAGGATCTGAACACGCCGAGGCGTACCCAAGGAGGCTGCTTGCGGTTCTGCAAACATGTTCCCTACAGCAACCACCGTGTCCTCCGGCGGCTGTCAAGTATCAACGGTTGTAACACCCAAAATACTCAAATTTAAAATTTTTGGCAATTAATTAATTATTTAATGCTTTCGCCTATTTTTTTAAAAAGGCTAAATAATAATTTTCAGGAATTTAAAATCAAATATAAGTGATAGAAACATTTATTGTTGCATTCATGCTGCTGCATTTATTTTTGTATTGCTTGTGATTCAAACAAGAATTTAAAAATATTTAAATTCAAATTTGAATCACTTTGTTTGGAGCTCTAGAATAGTTGTTAGACCCACAGTTCGGTTCTGCTCCCTGGATTCTTTTTCCGGTCTGCTTTTGCCCCCTCTTCTTCTCTCCCAGCCCGGCCCAGTACCGCCCGGCACCGGCCCGGTCGCCCGCGTCCGCGCCCTCCCCTCTCTCCCCCCCACTGACAGCCGGCCTGTTGACACCAAAAATTGGCACCAGGAAGAGGCTGACATGTGGGTCGGATTTGGTAGAAGGATGCCATTCGGCTAAAAGGGTTTTTTCTGAAGCATTCGGCAAAGATGCTCTGCGGTCGGGAACGCGTCGCCATTCGGCTGAAACGTTCGGCAGAGATACTCTATGGTCGGGGATGCGTCATCATTCGGCAGAGGCATTGTTCCGCAGGCGAAGAGTGGTAGTATTCGGGAAGACATGATGACGTGGATCAACATAAGGAAAAGGCCGGTTCGAACAAGGAAAGCAATGTGGGCACGAAGATTCGTCATTTATTTTTAGAAACAAGTGTTGTAGTCGTGTCCGACTAGGAGTTGTATCAAGACCTGGGTATAAATATAAACCCATGGCAGCTGTAAAAGAATCGAATCAATCATACAACAAACCGGCCCCGTGCCAACATCGAGTCCTTTAGTCGAGTCGTCGAGTTCTTCGAGAGGAGTCATTGATCCGTCGACCTCCGTAAGTACCGGCAACCTTGTATCATGCTTAGTATCATGCGGTGGATTTAAGCTTTGATGCAAGTAGTCTTGTTACCATGCTTAGTATCATCCGGTGGATTTAAGTTATGGTCTCAAAAAGGTTCCTCTGTTAGATCATGAGCCATGCGGTGGGCTAAGATCTAGTATGGACCAAGTTATCGGCTCTGTTAGATTTCGGCAAGATCTAACAGATTCATTAAGTTACCCCGTGTTGCTTCGTTTTTACTATGTGCTTAATTTATGCAACACACATTTGCCCAATCTAGATCGGCTAGAATCGGCTTTGCTTTATGGTGCGACGACTTATTCCTTTATAGCCGAATCCGAAACCGATCTAGGTTGCCACGTGTCGCGGGTTCAAACTTGTCGGTATCGTGTAGGTCTTGACAGAACCGGGTATCATGCGGTAGATGCAGGTTTTTGGGTCGTCTTAGAGCTAATCATCCGGTGGATTAGAATTCGATTCGATCTGATAGATTTATCTTTACCGATAAAGCTTGTTCCTTCGCCATGGACCCCGATTCGGCTAAATAGCCGTATTCGGCAGTGCTCTCACGAGTGAACGTGTGTTCGTGGGTTTGCATTGGACAATGAATGCTTTTAGCTTTTCACGATTAGATTGTATCATGCGGTGGATTAATCTAATCTGATTGGTGGTGTGGCTTCAAACGAGTTGTATCATGCGGTGGATTAATTCGTTCGTTGTCATGCTTGACGGGTGCTGCTTTCGGCCTATGCATTCTTGTTTCAATGTAAATTCGTGACTTTGTTGTGGGTTCGTAACTAAACGTTGAATGCTTTTAGCTTTTCATGGTTAGATTGTATCATGCGGTGGATTGATCTAATCTGATTAGTGGTGTGGTCACAAACAAGTCGTATCATGCGGTGGATTAACTTGTTTGTTATCATGCTTGACGGGTGCTGCTTTCGGCCTATGCATTCTTTGTTTACTGCGAATTTATGATCATGTTTCACCCTTTTATTTATCTATCATGCTCTGTTTCTCGTTAATCGGCTATGAGTATGTGATACAATGTTCATTCGGTTGAAAGCCGATCTTTCGTCATGCTTACGTCATGCATTCGGCAGTACGCTCCTTGTGTGCTTTACCGATTGCCGAATGTGGTTTTAACTGCCGACAGATAGCTTGTCCGTAGCTATATGTCTCTTGAGATTGGCTTCAACGCCGTAAATATGGAACTGTCTGGTCTCACCCGGCACGTTCCAGGTTTTGATCTAAACGTTTTTATCCCTTTGTTAGTTTTCAGGCAAACTGACTGGCACGCTTCCGGATTCAAAAGCCCGGGCCACGTTTGAAGCCAGCTTGTTCGGCTTGCTGTGTGCTTGGCGTGAGGTGCGGATTTTACGTCAACACACTTTTTGGCACGCCTGGTGGGACACACACAAGTTTTCAAGATGCCTGAGTTGAGCGATATCATGGATGTCACTCTGGAAGAGTTGTCTGAAGAACATCAACAGATGGTAAAGGTTGCTGCCAACCAATTCATTAACAAATGTTTACTGTCTTTCGCCAAGAACAGGAGTGGTGCACCTTTTCTCAAGTCCGATCTGCCAAGAGTTCTCCTTCCTGGGCAATCTGATCTTACTGAAGAAGAAGAGAGGGAGAGATTCTCGGGCTTGTTATACAAAGCTTTGGGAGAGACAATGACCAATCACAATGCTGCGTTCTTAAACAGTTTTCGGCATATAATGATAAGCATTTTTGGCCAGCATGTGGATAAACCCTTTGAGCAGATACATGGGCAATTGGGTGGCCCGACATACTTCAATGTTCAAGCACCAGTTCAGAAACCACATGGTAAAGGAAATGATGATGAAACTGGAGGTTCTGGTGCTAAAGATATAAATGGACAACCGATTCGGCAAGATCCTCAGCTTGCACTGCCGAAAACTCGCACATACGGTGATATGGCATTCGGCACCACAGGGAATCCGCCTGCTTCTGCTTACAAGATATCTCCCTTGAACAACAGACTGCAGAGGGATTTGTATGGAAACGGATATTCAGAGTTTATGGATTACAATGCTATCGACGCTCTCCCGAATCCTGGATATGTTGGTACTGCAGGTATGCTTGCTGGAAGACCAGGGAATCAAGATACCAATATTGACCTCATGGTGCAAAAAATGACTGATGTATTGCAAAATCAATTCGGTCTGAAGCCTAAAAGTCAGGGATACATGTACTCATCTCCTTTCCCTGAATGGTACCAAAGGGTATCATTGCCGAATAGAGTCAAGGTGCCTACAGAGTTTACTAAATTCTCAGGACAAGATGATACTAGCACTGTGGAACATATAGCTCGATATCTGATGCAGCTTGGAGAGGCTTCGGCAGATGAGGCTTTCAGAATCAGATACTTTCCTTTGTCACTAACGGGTCCAGCTTTTACATGGTTTGCTTCTTTGCCTGCCCAGTCGATTTGCACCTGGAAAGACCTGGAGCAGAAATTCCATGCTCATTACTACATTGGCAGTACCGAGAAAAAGTTGGTTGATTTGACCAGCTTGAGGCAGAGGAATAATGAAACACCTACAGAGTTCCTCAGGAGATTTAGGGAAACTAAGAGTATGTGCTTTTCTCTAAACATACTTGATGATCAACTAGCTGGTATGGCTGTAGCTGGAATGCTGCCTGCTATTCGGGAGAAGCTATTCGGGATGGAGTTTGATGATCTGGGCCAGTTGTCGCACAGATTGGCCTTGATGAGTAACCAGGCATATGGTTTCAAGAAAGATGTCAGATTTGCCAAAAATAATGATGTAGCTGACATCTATAACCAATTCCTTGAAAGAGCAGATCAAGAAGATGAATATGAAGATAGCGAGGAGATAGCTGCAGCAGAGATAGTGTGGAGCAAAGAACCAGTTACAATGACTCAGAGATGGATCAAACAGATAAAGGGAACATATGATTTTGATGTGACTAAGGCAGACAAATTATTTGAGTTCCTAGTGAAAGAAGGCCGAATCAAATTGCCAGAGGGGCATTCTATGCTTCGGCCCGATGGAGTGAAAGATAAGAGATACTGTGGGTTTCATGATAGGAATTCTCATTCCATTAATGAATGCAGAGTCTTTAGGATGAAAATTCAGAAAGCTATCCAGGAAGGACATCTGAAATTCGACAACAAGATGAAACTGGACAGTAACCCTTTCCCTCAGAATATGATCGGATTCTCGGTTAATATGGTAAATGCTGTTCCATCTGGAGAAAAGGGAAGATTGAAAGTTTTAACCTCAAAGAAGGCAAGGCAGGATGGTTCAGTTGATCCCACTCGGCAGATCACAATGGAACAGATTCACCAGAAAAATCTTCGGTTCCCGAATAGCCGATTTGAAGTGGGCGAATCCTTTAAACCTAGAGTTACTACACGTATTCTCCTCAACAAATGGCAGCGTCAGCAAGAAAAAGAGCGTTTTCAAAGGCGTGAATACGAGGAGGATAAAAGAAGACGCGAAGAAGAAAGGTTTGAGGAAGAACAAGAAGAGTATGCTCGAGAGCAGGAACGTGCGCATTGGGGGTGTGCATTCTTCAGACACTGTTGGAACGAAGGTTTGAAGCTTCCCACATGGAATAATTGTCCTGAATGCAATAATAGATATGATGAATGTAGGCAGGGAACTGTCAATCGCCGATCTGTCCATGAAAGAATTGGCAGGGTGCATCCTAGTGATGATCGGCGTTTTAATGATCAACCAAGAAAGAGACATGCTGATCACAAATGGGTTGATCGCGAAGAAGAAGAGGATCATGCTTATGTTTGGCAAAAAGGACAATGGTGCTGAAAGGATCACAAGATGCCTAGAGGGGGGGGGGAGGTGAATAGGATCTTCTTAAAAATCTGCACACAATTCAGCTCAATCTCGGGTTAGTACCCGGAACTTCCGGCACCCTACCGGATACTCCGACTCTGACAGTCGTGGAGTATCTGGCAGGTTCCCAGATTTTCCTGTAACAGAAATTTATGAGCTCGTGATTCAAAATCCTTTGCAACTTAGCTGATTTCCTTTGAATAGAAAGGTGGGGAATTGTCTCAAGATACTTTCCAACCAAGGGCTGCACTACAAACTTCACACACGAGTAGATCGAAGCAAATGTATGAAAGTCAACTATGAACTAGGAAGAACATGATGAACGTGAAGAACAAGTATGAACTAGATAAACAAGCACAACAACACGAGACAAGAGATTTGATTCCCGAAGTTCACTTCCCAAAGGAAGCTACGTCTCCGTTGAGGTGCCTCCAAAGAGACCGGGTTGAGCCACAACCCTACCCTCCCCCTAGGGCCCAAAAGCCAAGCTAGGGTTACTTACTATGATTTCCCCGAGGAGATGGCTTTACAAACTTTCCGGGGCAAGCTCACACGAGTTGAGCGCTCGCCGGAGACGCCTAGCCGTCTAGGAGCAAAAGCTCCAAGAGTAACAAATGCGAATCGATGGCCGAAGGATGCTTCAAGTGCTCAAAGTTGGAGTTGATGCTCACCCACACTCAAATCCACAAGCTCACTCAATCCCCTTCTCAAATCTCACAAGGATTAGCTCTAGGAGGATGAGGGAGTGGAAGGAAGGCTCAAGAGAGTGTTTCTTGCAAGTAGAGTCGGCAGCCCACTGAAGAGGGGGCGTGGGAGTATAAATACTCGGCCCCCAAAATCTAACCGTTATGCTGTCTGCGAGATCTGGGTTGGATACTCCGGCTCCTTCCCGGAATATCTGGCTCCAGAAATGAACACGAAGCTTTGACCCTGATTCTGGACTAGAATACTCCGACCCCTTGCCGGAGTATCTGACTCCAGAAAAACTGGTGCCCGTGAGTGCATTTTTGTGTCTCTCTTGTGCACTTGTTATTTCTTTTGAGCACTTTAACATCCATGGCACAATCAATACGCATCCCCCTTGATAGTACGGCGTTCCTAACTCAAATTCAAAATGGAAAATAATTTAAATCGTTCATTCTCCATGCCGTCCATCATGATCCATAGGGATACATCATCACACTTCAAATATGAATTTTATTACATTGTGACCTGTCCACAAACTCAATCAAACCATTAGCTCTTTGATTACATTTGTCATCATTCAACCAAAACCCACAAGGGAGAGCCTAGATGCACTTTCAATCTCCCCCTTTTTGGTGATTGATGACAACATAACCAAAGCTCACAATAAAATTTATAATCATTTTGAATTCATCTATATAGGTGGCTCCCCCTAAATATGTGCTTCTCCAACATATATGTCATTCTCAACATATGGCACATATTTACAAGGGCTCCCCCTATATCCATGCATTCGTGGGGTGCAAAGTGTGAAATAAAAATACGTGATGCTCATGACATGCTTAAACAACCATCAAAGTGAAAATTAACAATACACCAACATAAGACAATACTAAGCATGACATCGAATAAGTAGCATAAAGTACGCAACACACTAGCAATTAAGCCCTAAAAGATCAAATGTGTCACCTGGCACACATTACATCACACCACCACATAAAAGTTTTACATGTCCATCACATGAGAAACCTAAGTTAAGCTAAGATAAGTTTTCAGCCACCATCAGGCCCGGAGTATCCAACACTGACCCAGATACTCCGGCTTACAACCCAAAAGAATACATCTGTCAGCAGCAGCAGCTACACAGCAGCAACACTTCAGCAGTAGAGCACTTCAGCGGCAACAGCACCATGACAGCAGCGGTAGCAGCACAAAAGAATCATCAGCAGCCCCAAAATGATAGTAGCAACACCTCTACATATTACTCCCCCTTTGGCATCAAGCACCAAAAAGGGGCAGCAGCAGCAAAAACACTATAAAGAGTCGCTGTCATCACCTCCATCCTCCCCAGCTGTCTCCTCAGATTCTCCCTCGGCAGCAGCCGCATCTGGATCACCAAGGTCATTGAGGAGATCATCTTCATCCATAGCTTCAGCAGCAGCCTCGTCATCATCATTTTCATCCCAAGGGTTATCAATATGAGGCATAGGAGGAAGAGGAGCAAAGACACGAGGAGGGGAGTGTGGAATGTTCAAGCTTGCCATGATTTTCTTCTGCCTTTCCTCAGATTTCTGAATGTGGTCAACAAGAAGTTCTTGCTGTTTCTGAACTGCCACAGCCTGAAATGTGCATACTTTGAACAAGCTTTGAACTGCCCGGCTAAGAAAAGATGAGGAACTCGTGTTCTTTTTGCCTTTGCACTTTTCTTTGTGTGGTGAGCTGGCTGGTCCTCGAGAAGAAGAAGGCTGAGCAGAAGAGGTGGATGGCTGTCCAGCTGTGGTACTCTTGGGTTTTGCCTCGGCTGTCCAATCACTAACACGAGGGCGATAAGGCTTGTGTTTCATGTCACATGGGAACTCTCTCTCGGTCACCTTTTCTATCATAGCCATGACATAAGGGCCATAAACACAGCTTTTGGAAGGTGTGGTGGAGCACACTATTATTTCATTCCAAATGAAATCAAAAACGCTGAAATCATTTTTCTTTGGTGCCATCCAAACCAGCAGGTTTCTGTTTGTGTTGAGAACTCCGGTAGCATCACCAATCTTAGGAATAAGTGTCTTGCGAAAAAGGTTGTGAATGTACCGGTAGTAGGGCTTCATCCCATGTGTCTTTCCATACTCAATTGGCCCATACCTCTCATCATACATGAAAGCAATCTGACCATCACTGAACACATCATCATCATGGATCCAATACTTCTCACGGTCACTCTCATCAAACCCCAAAATTTCAGCAAATCTAGTATAGGTCACAGAGAGCCTTTGGCCTTGTGTCATCCAATGCAAGGTAGCAGGTTGGGCATCAACATCAACCCAAAGAGTAGCAAAGAATTGTCCAATGATTTCCTCATTCCAGTCATGCTTGAACTGCAAGATGTTGTAAACATTCTTCTTCTCACAAAGCTGAATAACAAGATCAATATATCTGTCACCATGATTCCTCAAGTGTTTCCAGTCAATCCACTGCATCGGAACAGTCTTCTTATCCTTTGTCATCACGGCACAATCATAGTAGTCGGCTTGGAAGCGATTCCAAAACCGAACATCATCAACTGAGCTGTCCTTTGGCACATTGTCAGGATTGGTGTATCTGATATCCCACAAAACTTGTGTCCCTTTCCTGTAATCCTCTCTTGTTCCATCAAAATCATCTGTTGTCTTGCGCTTTGCTTGATGTGGTTTGAGCATTGTGCCTCCCATAGCCAAAGGGTGCTTAGCAGGCCTCCCTGCTGCTCTCTTCCCTTGTCTAGCTGCTGGAACAGAGCCACTGCCAGTCCCCTCTTCTCTGATGTGTATGCCCTCAGCACCTCTGCCTCTGCCCTGCCCTCTCAACTCAGATTCATCAACAGCACCAGGAGCTTTTCTCTTGTCACTAGTGCCCGCTGGAGTATCCTTGGAAGTTTTCTTCCTGGCTGTCGTTACTTTGACAGAACCAGTACCAGTACCCCTGCCAGCTCCTCCTCTGCCCATGCCCATGCCTCCAGTCCCCCCAACACGTGCAGCACGTGGAGGATTGGCACGCAGGTTCCTGGCGCGAGCAGCAATGGGAACATCATCTTCACTGCTAGCCCCCTCGGATTCACGAGAATGTGCCTGAACAGATTGATACGAGGGTTGGATCATCCAATGTGCTAGGCCAGGAAACCATCAGCAGATAACGACACAAGGTCACATGGAAAGAGAAGCATGAACGGACTGGACAGGAACTGACAGGAACAAATTTTGGGATGAACATGATAAAACATCGATCTCTAAAAGTAGCCAAAGGATTGCAACAAGATTCTTAGGATATATTCAACAGCATCTTCAGAACAATCCTACCCAACGAAATCCACTAGAACCGCCTGTACAAGTAGATCAAGAGAGAGACTTGGCGGTTAGGGTTACCATTGAGAGAGGAGCAGCGACTGCGCGCGCGAGAGGGATGCGGTGGTGAAGGAGTGCCCGGCCTGGTGGAGAGAGGCAGCACGAGGGGCTTGCCCGGACTTGCTGACGCAGGAGCTTCGAATCCCCTCGCGACGGAGAAAGAGCGGCGGGGGCGGCGCTGTTGAACGGGAGGGCGAGATGCGAACAGAACGGAACGACTCGGGACGAAGCAGTAGGAGGACGTGTTTTTTTTTTGTTTAGATGGAGTGCTGACGAGTGGGGACCATATGTGGGACCGGTTGGGCGTGGAAGAAAAGTCAACACGAGTGGATAAGGTCAAGACGGAGAAAAACGGTCAGCGCAAGGAAACTGGTCAACCTGGAGCCGGATATTCCTTGAAAGGCCGGATACTCCGAGAACATGGATTCCCGAGAGCCTTCTCGGAATGTTTTTGTTCTGGCACTGACCCGGAGTATCCGACTCCAGAAATTCCAGCAGACAGGAAGCATAGAAGGATAGAGAGATTTTGACCAAGATTTGATAAAGAGAGAGATGGACATAAAAGAAACAATTTTGACACATGTGATCAGCCAACAAACAACAATACATAACTATGATCACAAGAGCCAAAACATGATCCAACGATCACAAGAGCCAAATATTTTCAAGAACTCACACAAGAGAAATATTTTTCCTATCTAGTTATCAACCAATTTTGTGTGCAAGAGTTCAAGCAACGTTACGAGAATCCAAAATATTTAGTTCACTCCTCAAAGCACAAAATCTTGACTCATCTAGAGGCTTAGTGAAGATATCGGCAAGTTGCCTTTCGGTGCTCACATGACGTAAAGCAATATCTCCCTTTGCCTCATGATCCCGTAAGAAGTGATGACGAATATCTATGTGCTTTGTTCGGGAGTGTTGCACCGGATTGTTAGCTAGCTTGATAGCGCTCTCGTTGTCACACAAGAGTGGAATCTTACTAAACTCACAACCGAAGTCACTCAAAGTTTGCCTCATCCAAAGTAGTTGGGCACAACAAGCGCCGGCCGCCACATACTCGGCCTCGGCGGTTGACAAAGCAACCGAATTTTGCTTCTTTGAGCTCCAAGACACCAAGGACCGACCAAGAAATTGGCAAGTCCCCGTTGTACTTTTTCGGTCTACTTTACAACCGGCATAATCGGAGTCCGAATAGCCAAGTAGACTAAAAGTTGAGCCTTTGGGATACCATAAGCCAAGATTAGGAGTGTGCACTAAATATCTAAAAATTCTCTTAACGGCCATCAAATGGCACTCTTTCGGGTTAGCTTGAAATCTTGCACACATGCACACACTAAGCATAATATCGGGCCTAGATGCACAAAGGTAAAGTAGAGAACCAATCATGGAGCGATATACCTTTTGATCCACGGCCTTCCCATCTTCATTTAGATCGAGATGTCCATTTGTTGGCATAGGAGTCTTGATGGGCTTGGCATTCTCCATGTCAAACTTCTTGAGCATATCGGTGGTGTACTTGGTTTGACTAATGAAGGTGCCATCCTTGAGTTGCTTGATTTGAAATCCAAGGAAGAACTTCAACTCACCCATCATGGACATCTCAAATCTCTTTGTCATAATCCTACTAAATTCTTCACACCAAACATTGTTAGTAGAGCCAAATATAATGTCATCGACATATATTTGGCACACAAAAATATCTTTATCTTGCTTGCGTGTAAAGAGAGTAGGATCAGCCTTGCCTATTTCAAAACCTTTCCTTAAGAGAAAGTCCTTAAGGCATTCATACCATGCTCTAGGGGCTTGCTTGAGCCCATAGAGCGCCTTATGGAGCTTGTACACATGGTGAGGATATTTGGGATCTTCAAAGCCCGGTGGTTGCTCCACATATACCAATTCGGAAATTGGCCCATTTAGAAATGCACTCTTCACATCCATTTGATGTAGCTTGAAATCATGGTGAGTAGCATAGGCAAGTAAAATACGAATTGACTCAAGCCTAGCTACGGGAGCATATGTCTCACCAAAATCCAAACCTTCTATTTGAGTGAAGCCTTGAGCAACCAACCTTGCCTTGTTTCTTGTAACCACACCATGTTCATCTTGCTTGTTCCTAAAGACCCACTTGGTTCCAATTACATTTTGCTTGGGCCTTTCTACCAATGACCAAACTTCATTTCTCTTGAAATTGTTGAGCTCCTCTTGCATGGCCATTACCCAATCCGGATCATCAAGTGCTTCTTCTACCTTGAGAGGTTCCAAAGAGGAAACAAACGAGTAATGTTCACAAAAACTTGCTAATCTAGAACGAGTAGTTACCCCTCTTTGGATGCTTCCAAGAATGTTGTCCACGGGATGATCTCTTTGGATAGTGTGGTGGACTCTTGGATGTGGTACACTTGATTGAGCTTGGATTGGACCATCATCATCATGATCATCTTGACTTGAGTTGACACCATTTTGTGCTTGGTCTTGATTGATTGTTGGTGCGGATGGTTCAACTTGTGTTGGTGATGATTTGTCTTCATTTGGCTTGTTTTGCTCACTTGGATCTTGAGGCCTTACTTCTCCAATGGCTAGCTTCTCAATTGCTTGTTGTGGAGGTTCTTCATCTACATCATTTGGATCAACTTGCTCTACTTGAGAGCCGTTAGTTTCATCAAAGTCCACGTCACACGCTATCTCAACACAACCGGAGGTCTTGTTGAAAACACGGTAGCCATGGGCATTTGATGCATAACCAAGAAGAAAACCTTCATCACATTTAGGTGCAAACTTAGAGCTTTTGGGCTTCTTGTTTAGAATGAAGCACTTACTTCCAAAAACTCTAAAGTAAGACACATTGGGCTTTTTACCTGTGAGAAGCTCATATGCCGTTTTCCTCAAGAGCTTGTGGAGGTAGAGACGGTTGATGGCGTGGCATGCGGTGTTGATGGCTTCGGCCCAAAATTGGTCCGAAGTCTTGTACTCATCTAGCATTGCCCTTGCCATCTCAATGAGTGTCCTATTCTTCCTCTCCACAATACCATTTTGTTGCGGAGTGTATGGCACGGAGAATTGATGCCCAATTCCTTCCTCTCCAAGAAATTGTTCAATGTTGGTGTTCTTGAACTCGGTGCCATTGTCACTTCTCACTTTCTTGATCTTCCAATTAAACTCATTTTGGGCCTTTCTTGCAAAATTCTTGAATATCTCATGCACTTGACCCTTATCATGCAAAAAGAACACCCAAGTGAAACGAGAATAATCATCAACAATAAGAAAACCATATTTGTTACCACCAATACTAATGTAGGCCACGGGCCCAAATATATCCATGTGTAGAAGCTCAAGCGGAGTCTTGGTGGTGACGATGCTTTTGGGTGGATGTGATGCACCAACTTGCTTTCCCGCTTGACATGCACTACAAAGACGATCTTTTTCAAAGGAAACAT
This sequence comes from Echinochloa phyllopogon, assembly GCA_033239725.1. NCBI lineage: Eukaryota > Viridiplantae > Streptophyta > Magnoliopsida > Poales > Poaceae > Echinochloa > Echinochloa phyllopogon. The sequence goes on along the minus strand of BTCW01000003.1, from coordinate 13,832,969 downwards.
TTGTTAGTCCAAGAATGTGATCGCCCTTAAGAAGTTTGTCAAGATTTCTCATCCCAACATGAGCTAGTCGGCGATGCCAAAGCCAACCCAAGCTAGACTTTGCTAACAAGCATGCATCAAGTTGAGCTTTCTCCGATGTAAAATCCACAAGATAAAGCTTTCCCTTGAGCACACCCTTGAAAGCAACGGAGTCATCACTTCTTCTAAAGACGGTCACATCCTTATCGGTGAACAAACAATTGTAACCCATCTCACAAAGTTGTGAGACGGATAGCAAGTTGTAGTCCAACGATTCCACCAAGAAAACATTGGAAATTGAATGGTCGGTAGATATTGCAATTTTACCTAGACCTTTTACCTTTCCTTGGCTATTATCGGCAAACACAATGTTGTCACTTGAATTTTCATTTGCCTCAAATGAAGTGAACATACTCTTCTCTCCGGTCATATGATTTGTGCATCCACTATCAAGCACCCACTTGGTTCCACCGGAGGAGTATGCCTACAAGAACAAATCAAGCTTTTGTTTTAGGTACCCAAATAGATTTGGGTCCTTTGGCGTTAGTCACAAGAACTTTGGGCACCCACACATTTCTCTTGATCAATGTATCTCTAGTGCGATACCCAACATACTTGGCAACCACCCTACCACGATGGTCCCAAGCCAACACATAATCGGCATAGAAGGTACTTTGTGGAGCATGTGCCTTCACTTTGTTGTCTTGCTTCAAGTTGGTCTTGGTGAGTTTCTCCTTCTTGGGTTGAGTTTGAGTTTGTGGTCTCTCATACTCATAAGACACAATATGAGAGGACTTAAAACTCATAGGCTTGGTGTAGTTGGCCTTGTGTTCCTCCCCCTTGCTCCAATGATACCTTGTGTGTTGAAAGTGCTTCAACAAGCCACCTTTCACACCAAGGCCGGAGGTCTTGTTGTTCTTGATGACGGAGATAAGATTTCTATCACCTTGCTCATCCTTACCTAGCCCCTTGTCATTCTTGTAGCCATATTTCTTCATGTAGTTTGTACCAAAAGCCTTCGAGTGCCTTTCAAACTCACCTATCTTGAGATGTGGCTTCTCTTTCTTGAGAAGATCGGTGAGCCTTGCTATTTCCTTCTTCATAGCTTGTGCTTCGGCAAGGTTAGTACCACAAGATTTTATATCAACATTATAACATCTAGCGCAACCATTGCTAGTGGAGGGAATAGAGGATTTGGTTGCATCATTAGAACATAAGGAAGTACTATCCCAAAGAGTGTTGAATTGTACTTCAAGAGCCACGTGTTTGGCATTCAAACATGATAAGTTTTCTTGAAGTGTTCCTTTTTCACCTTTTAGGTTAGCATTTGATTCATTGGCTAAGAAAAGTTCCTTAGTCAACTTCTCAACATTTTCCTTTTCTTTAGCTAGAGACTTTTCAAGCACAAGAAATTTGTCAATTTTGGCATTGAGCAAGTCCTCTCGCTCCTTGAAACCCTTTCTTTCTTGGGATAGGGATTTCTCAAGGGCTATGGATTTCTCTTGCTCACGCCTCATCAACTCTTCTTGAGCCTCAAGAGTCTCTTCCCTAACCTCTAATTCCTCCGCTAGCATTCTAATTCTACAAGCGGCCTTTTTACCAAATTGCTTAGCTAGTTTTTCATACATAATTTCTTTATCATCATCATCATCATCATCATCATGAGGAAGAGAGAGTGATTGAGGAACTACCTTCACCCCTTTTGCCATAAGACAAGTGGGAGTAGTATCATCTTCATCATCGGTGAGCTCTCCGAAGAGTGATGTGCTTGTGGTAGTAGCTTGCACCGCAATTGTTGCAATCTCCTCATCATCGGAGGTCTCTTCGGTTGAATCCCACTCTTGACCAAGGTGAGCTTCACCGGTGTGCTTCTTCTTCTTCTTGTGGCCTTCTTCATCTCTCTTTTTGGGTGTTGGACAATCGGCCACAAAATGACCAATTTCCCCACAACCAAAGCATGGCTTGTTGGACCTTCGTCTTGTCTTTCGTTTGAAGTTCCCTTTCTTGAAGAAACCGGTCTTCTTAAACGGCTTCTTAAGGTTTTTCATGAAGAGGGCAAGTTCTTCTTCATCATCACTATCACTATCACTATCACTATCACTTTCTTCCTTCTCTTCTTTCTTGAGTTTTTCTTGAGCCTTGACCACTTCCTTGCCTTTGCTCTTGGTGCTTGCTTGAAGTGCTACACCACTTCCCTTCTCAATTTGCTCATAGATTTGTGACATTTGTTGAGATACTTGAGCTTCTTTGACGGTCATGAGATGCTCTTCAAATCTTCCAATGACATCGGCGGGAGTGAACCTCTTGAAACCTCTCTTCTCTCTAATCAATGTGGGAAGGTTCACATCTCTTGCCATATATGCGCTCAATATCTTGTCAACTACTTCACGGTCACCCCACTTGGTGCTTCCGAGTGCTCTTATCTTGTTAATGATCTTGTTCAATCTAGAGAACATTTCTTGTGGTGACTCACTTGGAAGTATCACAAACCTATTGAGCTCTCCTTCCAAGCATCGAATTCTTCCCTCTCTAACTTTTCTTGTGCCTTCGTGATTGATTTGGAGTGTCTCCCAAATCTTCTTGGCGGATTGTATCCCATCCACCTTTTCTTTCTCTTCCGGTTCCAAGGCACTAAGAATAATTGCTTTGGCTTGCATGTTGCGATGGATTTCATGTTCTTGATCCGTCGAAAGAGGAGAGTTGTCCTTCGGAAAGTTGACACCTACACACACAATCTTCCAAAGGGCCGGGTGGACCCCGATCAAATGTGCAATCATCTCATCTCTCCATGAGGCATAAGTAGTATCCTTAAAACGAGGAGGTTTGCCCATGGAGATAGAGGTATATGTAGTTGAATAACTTAAGCGAGAATAATCAAAGGGAATTTGAGGATTAGCCTTATTCTCCCGCTTCTTTTTCTCTTGTTCTTCATAATCCGAGTCATCATCGGATGAGAGGGTCTCAAGCTCACGATCATCATTGTTCTTGGGCTTCACCTCTTTCTTCGATCCTTCTTCTCCCGACATCTTGATTCTCCAAGCGGTTAAGCTTTTAATCCGGAGACCAAAGCTCTGATACCAATTGAAAGGATCACAAGATGCCTAGAGGGGGGGGTGAATAGGATCTTCTTAAAAATCTGCACACAATTCAGCTCAATCTCGGGTTAGTACCCGGAACTTCCGGCACCCTACCGGATACTCCGACTCTGACAGTCGTGGAGTATCTGGCAGGTTCCCAGATTTTCCTGTAACAGAAATTTATGAGCTCGTGATTCAAAATCCTTTGCAACTTAGCTGATTTCCTTTGAATAGAAAGGTGGGGAATTGTCTCAAGATACTTTCCAACCAAGGGCTGCACTACAAACTTCACACACGAGTAGATCGAAGCAAATGTATGAAAGTCAACTATGAACTAGGAAGAACATGATGAACGTGAAGAACAAGTATGAACTAGATAAACAAGCACAACAACACGAGACAAGAGATTTGATTCCCGAAGTTCACTTCCCAAAGGAAGCTACGTCTCCGTTGAGGTGCCTCCAAAGAGACCGGGTTGAGCCACAACCCTACCCTCCCCCTAGGGCCCAAAAGCCAAGCTAGGGTTACTTACTATGATTTCCCCGAGGAGATGGCTTTACAAACTTTCTGGGGCAAGCTCACACGAGTTGAGCGCTCGCCGGAGACGCCTAGCCGTCTAGGAGCAAAAGCTCCAAGAGTAACAAATGCGAATCGATGGCCGAAGGATGCTTCAAGTGCTCAAAGTTGGAGTTGATGCTCACCCACACTCAAATCCACAAGCTCACTCAATCCCCTTCTCAAATCTCACAAGGATTAGCTCTAGGAGGATGAGGGAGTGGAAGGAAGGCTCAAGAGAGTGTTTCTTGCAAGTAGAGTCGGCAGCCCACTGAAGAGGGGGCGTGGGAGTATAAATACTCGGCCCCCAAAATCTAACCGTTATGCTGTCTGCGAGATCTGGGTTGGATACTCCGGCTCCTTCCCGGAATATCTGGCTCCAGAAATGAACACGAAGCTTTGACCCTGATTCTGGACTAGAATACTCCGACCCCTTGCCGGAGTATCTGACTCCAGAAAAACTGGTGCCCGTGAGTGCATTTTTGTGTCTCTCTTGTGCACTTGTTATTTCTTTTGAGCACTTTAACATCCATGGCACAATCAATACGCATCCCCCTTGATAGTACGGCGTTCCTAACTCAAATTCAAAATGGAAAATAATTTAAATCGTTCATTCTCCATGCCGTCCATCATGATCCATAGGGATACATCATCACACTTCAAATATGAATTTTATTACATTGTGACCTGTCCACAAACTCAATCAAACCATTAGCTCTTTGATTACATTTGTCATCATTCAACCAAAACCCACAAGGGAGAGCCTAGATGCACTTTCAGGTGCCCACCTGGTTTAAGAAGGAGTCAGAAGAGAAGAGTCCAACGCCTGAGGAATCAAGAATTAAAGCAAGCAAGGCCTAGGATGAAATCGATATGGCTCCCAAAAGACAGGCCTGACGAACATAGTCATTCGGCTCCTACATGTATGGTATGTTTTCTGCCGAATGAATTCATGGCTCCAGCTAATCAAATTGTACAGGAAGAGATATTGCCCGATGTAGATGATGCCGAACAATTTGGGTTAATGGCACAATTGATGTTGAACAAACAAGCTGTTTTTGAGAAGCCAACCCAGAATCGGCACATGAAGCCACTGTACTTGAAGGGGTATGTTAATGGCAAACCATTGACCAAGATGTTTGTCGATGGAGGAGCTGCTGTCAATGTAATGCCATATACCACATTCAGGAAGCTTGGTATGGGTCCTAGAGATTTGACACCAACAAGCATAATTCTAAATGATTTTGCTGGAAATCCTTCGGACACCAAGGGATGCGTGCACGTTGATCTGATGATTGGGTCCAAGACTCTGCTTACGACTTTCTTTGTCATTGAAGGCAAAGGGGCATATAGCTTGCTGCTTGGAAGAGATTGGATTCATGCAAATTGTTGTATTCCATCTACTATGCATCAACAGCTTATTCAGTGGATAGATGATGAGGTGGAGATTGTCCAAGCGGATGATTCAATAAGCGTGGCGAATATGGAACCAGCTTTCTGGGAGTATCAAGGCATAGATTGTTTCTCAGGTAAAGACTGGGGAAAAGGTCCTGTGGCACCAGCCAGCAGTGATCAACAGCCGATCGAAGCAGTCGGCTCTCATAGCAATTTTTGATGGAAAATCCAATTGATGGAACTGATGGAAAATTAGGACGTGGATTTGTGTCGGCCGATAAATTAGAAGAAGTGGACATTGGAGATTGTGACAAGCCAAGGCCGACATTTATCAGTGCTAACTTGGATTCGGTTTTCAAAGAAAAGTTGGTGACATTGTTAAAGGAATACAAGGACTGCTTTGCTTGGGATTATTCGGAGATGCCCGGTCTAGACCGTTCTATTGTTGAGCATCGGTTGCCAATCAAACCTGGATATAGGCCTTACAAGCAACCACCCCGAAAAATCTACAAGGAAGAAGTGTTGGCCGACATAAGGAAAACTCTAGAATGCACCAGGAAACATGGGCTTAAGATGAATCCGAACAAGTGTGCTTTTGGAGTTTCGGCCGGAGAGTTTCTGGGATTTTTGATACATGAAGGAGGAATAGGAGTTGGTAAGAAAAGCATGAAGGCAATTGATGAAATTGTTCCTCCAACTAATCTTAAAGAGCTACAATCACTGCTTGGCAAGATAAATTTTGTGAGAAGGTTCATATCAAACTTGTCACAAAAAGTGTTGCCCTTTTCCTCATTGTTGAAAATAAAAAAGGATCAAAAGTTTGTATGGGGTGACGAATAACAGAAGGCTTTTAATGAAATAAAAGAGTACATGAAGAAGCCACCAGTATTGGTGCCTCCACAATTGAACAAGCCTTTCAAGTTGTACGTGGCGGCCGATGCCCAAACTATTGGATCGGCCCTCATTCAAGAATTTGAAGGGAAGGAAAGAGTAGTTGCATACCTTAGCCGAAAGTTACTGGATCCAGAGACAAGGTATTCGGCTACTGAGAAGCTCTGCTTATGTGTTTACTACTCCTGTACAAAATTTCGGCACTATTTACTACATGCCGAATGCATTGTGTATTCAAGGTTTGATGTGATTAAACACATGTTGTCTATGCCAATCTTGAACGGAAGGATTGGCAAATGGATTTTAGCTTTGTCTGAATTTGAATTAAGATTTGAATCGGCAAAGGCTGTTAAGGGACAGATTATTGCCGATTTCATTACTGAACATCATGATACATCGATAGATTTGCTTAACATTGTTCCTTGGGTGTTATTCTTCGATGGATCTTCATGCAACAAAGGTGGTGGAGCAGGTATCTTATTAATTTCACCCAAAGGAGAAACATTTGAGTTTGCTGTTCCCATTCAATCTGCTGTTACTAACAATCAAGCTGAGTATGAGGCATTGCTCAAAGGGCTCCAATATTTGAAAGAAGCAGATGCCATTGCGGTTGAAATTTTCGGAGATTCAGAATTGGTCATAAAGCAATTGAATGGTGAATATGAGTGCAAAAGTGATACCTTGAGGAATTACTATGAAGAATGCAAAGAAATATTGAAGAGCTTTCGGTCAGTAATTCTACAACACATTCCTAGAGGGGATAATGGAGAGGCAAATAGATTGGCCCAAAGTGCATCAGGTTATAAAGAGCTTCGAGAAGTTTTTGCTAATGATGTATATGCATTCGGGAGTAATCTGGCAGAAGATGATTGGAGAAAAGAGATTGCCGATTATCTGGAGAATCCATCCCGAAAGGTTTCTAGAAAGCTCAGGTATAAAGCTTTAAAGTTTGTTCTTCTTGATGATAATTTGTATTATAAATCCCTGGATGGAGTGCTGTTACATTGCTTAAATCATGAAGAAGCAAAAAGGCTGATGAGTGAAGTACATGATGGGTTGTGTGGAGCACATCAATCGGCCTACCGAATGAAGTGGATTATTAGAAGAACTGGATATTACTGGCCGACAATGTTGGAACATTGTTTTGAATATTATAAAGGATGTCAAGACTGTCAGAAATTTGGAAACATTCAGAGAGTTCCGGCATCGGCTTTGAATCCCATTATCAAGCCATGGCCATTCAGAGGATGGGGAATAGATTTGATTGGCCAAATAAATCCTCCATCTAGCAAGGGGCATAAATTTGTGCTTTTGGCGACCGATTATTTTACCAAGTGGGTTGAGGCAATTCCATTAAAGAAGGTGACGTCGGAGAATATGGTTGAGTTTGTTAAGGAACATATCATTTACAGATTCGGGATTCCTCAGACAATCACCACTGATCAAGGGACTCAATTTACATCTTCAGAATTCAGAGATTTTGCTGAAAGTATGGGCATCAAATTATTGAATTCTTCTCCTTATTATGCCCAAGCTAATGGTCAGGCAGAGGCTTCTAACAAGATTATGATTAAAATTATACAGAAGAAGATTGATCAGAAGCCGAGAAAGTGGCATTCGGTACTCAGTGAGGCTTTATGGGCTTACCGAATGGCTCCACATGGGGCTACACAGACGTCTCCCTATGAGTTGGTGTATGGGCATCATGCTATCTTGCCATGGGAAATACAATTAGACTCAAGGAGAATAAAGTTGCAAAAGGATTTAAGTTCTAAATATTATAAAGATTTAATGATGGACGAATTAGAAGATTTGCATATGATTCGTCTCAGGGCCTTGGAGAATATTGAGAAGAACAAAATGCGAGTTGCTAAGTATTACAATAAGAAGGTGAAAGTTAAGCAATTTACAGAAGGTGATTTAGTCTGGAAAGCGATATTGCCGATTGGAACCAAATATGCAGCATTCGGCAAGTGGTCTCCAAATTGGGAAGGTCCTTTCAGAGTGGTTAGATGCGTGCCTGGAAATGCATATATTTTGAAGACATTATTGGGAGAAGAATTTGCTTCTGCTATAAATGGAAGATATTTGAAGAGGTATTATCCCAGTGTTGAAATCGATCGGTGATTGATATATTAATTTGCCGAACAGCCGATTTTCGGGAAGAAATCGCCTTCAGAACAAATGTTGACAGAAAAGGAAAATGGCCAGTACTGAATGTATTGCCCTTAGCACAAAAATATACTACATCAGATGTTCATGCAAGATCACAAAAGATAAGCTTTATTGCCGAAATTCCATAAATCCCTAGTACAAACTAATGGAATAGCTTGTTCAAGACGGACTGAGGATGAATGGAATCGGCAATGGCGGCGCCATGAGCATCAAAGCGATCTATGGAGGCCTCGATGTCGTCGATCTCCTCTGGGTTACCATTAGCAAAGCCAGTTGGTAGCCTGGAGTAGTCGGTGTTGGTGTGCGTCGACATGGCAACTAGGCCTGCGGCAGTGCCCAGACGGATGCCGTGCGAGGCCACCTCATCGATGCGGCCCGCCACCGCACCGAGGCGAGCTTCTGGTGTGTCCCCAGGAGCATTCACCTTGTTCGCCAGCTCATTCACCAGCGCCTTCAGTCGGTCGAGTTCAGCATCACGCGCTGCAAGTTTACAAAAGGGGCAGCAGAGTAATATCAGTTGGGGGACAAGATTGAGATTGAGCAGATTGAAGGACTCACCATCAATGACTTCGAGCAGTTGCTTGCGCTCGTGCTGCCATTCGAGGTCAGCAATCCCGGCTTGCTTGGAGATAGCCTCCAGTTCGCGACGAGAGTCGTCGCGCTCCGCCTTGAATCGGCGAGCATCGCCGTCCGTGTAGCGGTAGTCGTCCGATTCGAGAGATCGATTGGACGAACTCGAAGATGCCGCAGGAGCGGCGGCTGGAGCTGCGACTGGCGCGCCGGCGCCGGCAATCCATTGGATTACCCTGAAAGAACAAAGAGATTCGTCAAGAAAGAGGGAGGAAATCTCGAGAAGAACAAAGAGAAGCAAGCAGCTACTCACCTGCGGCGAGCGCCGGCACGACTTCCTTCGGCCTCATCAGCGGCCGGGCGCCTCCTGTTGTTGTCGGCCATTGGAAGTTCCTTGGAAATACTGTGGATGGGGAAAAGAATGGCTTGGGCCGGCAGAAACTTGGAAGGCGAAGAACTTGGTGAAGAAACTGTGGGCTGCCTGGGTGTTTATTTATAGAACCCGCAGAGAGAATCATGGCCAAAGATCGTGGCACGTATTCCGAAGAGTTCGGAAGGTGGAAGGGATTTTCCAGCCGATCGGTTCTCATGTCGTTTGGGATTCTTATCGAGTCGTATTCGGCTTTGACTGGATGGGATTCGGCTATGTCATAGTTGAAGCGTTTTCGGGTTTAAGTACTATTATGGCCAACTTTGCCGAATGAGTCATCCACAATGAAGGAAAACAGAGTTAAAAGGATGACAAGATTACAGGGTTAATAAAACATTCGGCTATCAAACATAATTCACACACCCAAGAACTTTGAGATTACATTTTTGGCATTTGATATCATATTGCTAATGTTCTCTAATAAGTTTTTATCAGCTTCTTGGGTTCTGGTCAGAGCAGCCAGCTTCGCCTTGAGTTGTTTGTCTTCGTTCAGAGCTGCTAAGGCTTCCTTTCGCCTTCTCTCTGTTAACTTGGGAAGCTCGATTATCTTCTTCTTGTCAGCTTCAATTTCGGCCGATAAATTTCTCAATTCGGCTTCAAGTGCAGCTTTTCTGATCTCCTTCATTTCAAGTTCAGATTCCAGCTTGGTCAATAATTCCTTATCATTCTGGACTTGAGTATGCAGGTCTTTTACAGATTGCTTGACCAAAGTTCTCCTTTGCTCCAAGGCTGGTTGAGCCGATTGATTCTTCAGAGCTTGCTTCACTGCAATAAAATGATCATCCAATCTGGAGATTGGATCTAAAGAAGTCTTGATATCGGCAGGAAGGTCTTGGTCAAATGATTCAAGCAAATCTCTTAAAAGATCAGCATTGGTAACTTGTTCCCGAGTGTCCTTATGCAAAAAGGAAAGGATTTCCTTCAGTTTTGCTTGGTTCTCCTCTGATAAAGTTTGACCAGAAGAAGTTTCTTCTCCTTGTTCAGCAACTAGATCATCCACAGCAAATGAATAGCTGGGTGAAGAAGTGGTTTTCTCCTGAAAGAAGATTATGCCGAATTATTAATGATTCATTGAATAAAGAACTGGAAGACTGGGTAATTATCTCTACCTCATTCCTGGTCTCTTGGATGGAAAGAGAGGGCAGCTCGAGCTCAGGCAAAGATTCTTGTTGATATGTACAGTGGAGGCAGCTTCTCCATAAGTTTGACAACCTTTGGTTCTCTGGGTTTCTCCTTCTTTGTAATTGATTGAAGGGAAGTCTCGGCTGTTGAGATCAATAGCAACAATTTGATGCATGTATAATTGCAGCCACATTTGGACAAACCACCAGGGACCATTGACACAGGGGATCTTCTTGCTAGTGTGCATCAGGTGGGTGGTTTGGTTGAGCATATGATAGACGCTTCCCAGGAGGTATTTCCCAAGTGGGATGACTTTTCCAGCAGCCAGCTCTTCAGCCATCACAATGTGATTCAAGGTTGGCTCATTGGCTTTGCCACAAAAGACTGATCTGCATAGCCACATATTCAGGAAGGCCCTGTATTCAACATCGGTCAGAGGGCCATCAGACATATGATTCTGAATATATCTCTTATATCCAACCCCTGTTTTCACTCCTGTCTGCTTGGAGGAACCTTTATGATCATATGGGTGTACAGTTCCTGTAACATTCAGGCCGGTCATCATGTAGACATCGGCCAAAGTAGGAGACATTGGGCCATGACCAAAAAGAAAGGTATTTGTACCATTGGACCAAAAGTGGCAAGCTGCGATCAGGAGGTTCTCATTCTTTGGTGTTTCAGCTAATGACAGCTCCAGACAATGAGAAATACGCAAATGATCCCAATTCTGTGTTTGAGGGCTTTTATCATCAGACATCCTTTTATACCAGTTTCTCCATCCGGCGATTGGGGGCAAAGGCCAGTTCTTGAAAGCGTCTTGCCATTCATGAGGTTTTGTCAGTGAAATCTTAAAAGGAATCCGCTGAGATTCGGCCGCAATGATTTCAGAAGGATCTGAATCTCCTACAGGACCGAGGAAATAGGATGGAGATTTTTCCTCAACAGGGATGAGGATTTCGGCAGCTAGGGCCTATCAAGAATGAAAGGGGATAAGAAGAAATTTAAAATGCAAATCGAAAGAAGACTGCCGAACATGCTTGAGGGGATTGAAGTTTACCTGGAGAGCAAGATCTTGGTCCGCCATTTGAAGGTTGGATCTTGGAAAACGACGACTTAGGGTTCGGATCCGGATGAGAGCTCTGAAGATTCGGAAGGAGAAGCGGGTGCCGAACAGAACCAACTTAGAAATGTTAAGTGCTTTTGGTCAATTCCGAGATAAAAGTTACCTCTTATCCCGAAATTGAAGGGGCATGTGTTGACACCAAAAATTGGCACCAGGAAGAGGCTGACATGTGGGTCGGATTTGGTAGAAGGATGCCATTCGGCTAAAAGGGTTTTTTCTGAAGCATTCGGCAAAGATGCTCTGCGGTCGGGAACGCGTCGCCATTCGGCTGAAACGTTCGGCAGAGATACTCTATGGTCGGGGATGCGTCATCATTCGGCAGAGGCATTGTTCCGCAGGCGAAGAGTGGTAGTATTCGGGAAGACATGATGACGTGGATCAACATAAGGAAAAGGCCGGTTCGAACAAGGAAAGCAATGTGGGCACGAAGATTCGTCATTTATTTTTAGAAACAAGTGTTGTAGTCGTGTCCGACTAGGAGTTGTATCAAGACCTGGGTATAAATATAAACCCATGGCAGCTGTAAAAGAATCGAATCAATCATACAACAAACCGGCCCCGTGCCAACATCGAGTCCTTTAGTCGAGTCGTCGAGTTCTTCGAGAGGAGTCATCGATCCGTCGACCTCCGTAAGTACCGGCAACCTTGTATCATGCTTAGTATCATGCGGTGGATTTAAGCTTTGATGCAAGTAGTCTTGTTACCATGCTTAGTATCATCCGGTGGATTTAAGTTATGGTCTCAAGAAGGTTCCTCTGTTAGATCATGAGCCATGCGGTGGGCTAAGATCTAGTATGGACCAAGTTATCGGCTCTGTTAGATTTCGGCAAGATCTAACAGATTCATTAAGTTACCCCGTGTTGCTTCGTTTTTACTATGTGCTTAATTTATGCAACACACATTTGCCCAATCTAGATCGGCTAGAATCGGCTTTGCTTTATGGTGCGACGACTTATTCCTTTATAGCCGAATCCGAAACCGATCTAGGTTGCCACGTGTCGCGGGTTCAAACTTGTCGGTATCGTGTAGGTCTTGACAGAACCGGGTATCATGCGGTAGATGCAGGTTTTTGGGTCGTCTTAGAGCTAATCATCCGGTGGATTAGAATTCGATTCGATCTGATAGATTTATCTTTACCGATAAAGCTTGTTCCTTCGCCATGGACCCCGATTCGGCTAAATAGCCGTATTCGGCAGTGCTCTCACGAGTGAACGTGTGTTCGTGGGTTTGCATTGGACAATGAATGCTTTTAGCTTTTCACGATTAGATTGTATCATGCGGTGGATTAATCTAATCTGATTGGTGGTGTGGCTTCAAACGAGTTGTATCATGCGGTGGATTAATTCGTTCGTTGTCATGCTTGACGGGTGCTGCTTTCGGCCTATGCATTCTTGTTTCAATGTAAATTCGTGACTTTGTTGTGGGTTCGTAACTAAACGTTGAATGCTTTTAGCTTTTCATGGTTAGATTGTATCATGCGGTGGATTGATCTAATCTGATTAGTGGTGTGGTCACAAACAAGTCGTATCATGCGGTGGATTAACTTGTTTGTTATCATGCTTGACGGGTGCTGCTTTCGGCCTATGCATTCTTTGTTTACTGTGAATTTATGATCATGTTTCACCCTTTTATTTATCTATCATGCTCTGTTTCTCGTTAATCGGCTATGAGTATGTGATACAATGTTCATTCGGTTGAAAGCCGATCTTTCGTCATGCTTACGTCATGCATTCGGCAGTACGCTCCTTGTGTGCTTTACCGATTGCCGAATGTGGTTTTAACTGCCGACAGATAGCTTGTCCGTAGCTATATGTCTCTTGAGATTGGCTTCAACGCCGTAAATATGGAACTGTCTGGTCTCACCCGGCACGTTCCAGGTTTTGATCTAAACGTTTTTATCCCTTTGTTAGTTTTCAGGCAAACTGACTGGCACGCTTCCGGATTCAAAAGCCCGGGCCACGTTTGAAGCCAGCTTGTTCGGCTTGCTGTGTGCTTGGCGTGAGGTGCGGATTTTACGTCAACACGGCCCCGCTTGTCGTCTTCCACCTCCCACCTTCTTTTTTCCTCCCGACGCCGTGCAGCAGCGCAGGTCACCCCCGCCGGCGTGCGCCGCCGACGACCCCGCCGTCGCACCAGCACGGCCTCACCAAGACACACCAGCTCGGCCAGGCCCTCTTCCCTCGCGCCGAACGCGCCAACACCGCAGCCACGCGCGCCCCGCACTCGCCGCCCGAGACCGCCGCGCTATTCCCGCGCGCGCTTTCCATACCGAGCACCCCAAGGCCCCAGGCAGCTTCCACGAAGCTTCGCGCGCCTTCCCCTTCCTTTTTCACCCGTCCCCAGTAAGGAAACCGAGCTCGCCCGGTTTGGAAAGTACCCGCCGCCGCCGCGGACCTTCCATAAACGCCGGTGAACGCGTTCCCGTCGCCCTAGACCTTCCCAAGCTCTTTCTTAAGGCGCCTGCGCACCACCGAGCCGTGCCTGACCTCGCCATCGCACCACAAGACCACCCGAGCCACTCCATCGCCCTGTCCACGCGCCGCCGAGCTTGCGCAGTGCCGGCGCACGCCGCCAGGCTGCTCCGGCGTGTCTCCCGGCCGGCCATCACCGCCAAGCTGTCCGCCAGGAGGTACTGAAGCTCCCCAAATACCTCTCGTCCCCTCTTATGCCTTGACCGTGGCTAATTGCTTCCTGACGTCCGCAGCGCCGCCGTGGAGGATTCGCCGCCATTCCTGTCGACCGAGCCGTCTCCGGTCGATTCCTTGCGTCCAACTCTTTCTCAGAAGGTAACAAGTCCACCAGCCCTCTCAATTCGAGCTGTAGTGCGCCGTAGCAGCACCCCCGCGATCACCGTCGTCGGCCGATCGCCGGTCGTCGTCGTCTGGTCAGTTTACTGCACGGAGTTTCACTTGAGCACCTCAGCAGCACTCACCATCGTTCTCTGACGCTCCAGAGCAAGAAACCCGACCTCGAAACCACCCAAAACCCCTACCCCGCGGCTCATCGGAGCGCAGCTCCGCCGCCCATCGTCGTTGGCACGATTCGTCGGCCGATGCTCGTCATGAACCCCCTAGATCGACTCGCCATCTTCTCCTAAAGCCGTAGGACCAAACCCCGTCGAAAACCGAGCACCCTAGCCCGAGTCGCTACCCAGCTCCGCCTCGCTCGAGGGTCGTGAACCCCCTCGAACGGGCAAACCAAACTCCGCCTCGCTCGAGGGTCGCGAACCCCCTCGAACAGGCACAGCAACCCCTGCCTCACTCGAGGGTCGTGAATCCCCTCGAGCGGACGAGCCGTCTCCGCCTCGCTTACGGGCGCCTTCCCTGGTGGCTACTGTTATTTACGTATAGGTCCCTGGTTTTTCGCAGTTTAGCCCCTGGAAGTTTCAGAGACTTTGCCAGCAAGCCCACGGATCTTAAAAACCTCTTAACTTTCGCGTTTTAGCTCCGATTTGCGTGATTTTCGCGCTCATGTGTTCGTAGCGAAGCGTAGATTATTTCTAGCTCCTGTTTTTGTACTGTTTTCACTGTTTGGTGTACTGTTCTAATAAATTAATTTTGTTTGCATGTAATGATTGCTTTTGGATGCGTGCGTGATGATCGTGTCCAGTCGGTGAGCCCGTAGCTTTGGACTTCGAGTACGTTGAGGACGTGCCGGAGCAGGATTTGCAGCTGCAGCCGTACTCCGAGGAAGGCAAGTTATAGCACGGACAATCCTTGCTACCTACTCACTCATTTTATACACTGTTCAATACATACGCATGTGTCTAATACTGTTTACCATTAAGGTTGTACCTAGTATTTATTTCCCTGTCCTTGTATTTCCTATGGGTTTATGCATAGGGGTAGTATTTTGCTAGGCGCAGCTACTGTCACCGTTATTTAACTGTTAAACTTGTATTAATGGTCCACTTCAACCTTAATGTTAAAACTTGCTTTTTAGCAACAAGGATCAGGGAGTTAGAGCATGTGCTGTGTGCTTTGCTCTAGTGTCTCCCTCTAAGGACCGGTTCTTAAAGCGGCAACCCAGGAGCCTGTCGCCACCGCCGGAACTATAATGGCTCTGGTCTTGGTCAAGTAGCTTGTACGTCTCTAGCCTGGCAGTGGTTACCGAGGGGCCAACGGCGTTGTGGGAGGTACGGTGCTGGGTGTTCTCCGATTCCACCGAGGACGGTAGCCCCGTCGGCCAGGTCACGTTAGACCCAGTCCCGTGTAGGAGTCTCAGCGATTGAGAACTCTGCACGTTGCGCAGTATGGGTGCGATACCCGCGCTCCGGACGCCATCGACCCCCTCACGGTGAGACTCCGTGGGCGTACGTCGATCTCGGTGCCTAAGTTTTCACCGCCGTATAGTACTCCAGCGGCTACTGACTTGTTAGGGTGTCTTGTGAAAGCCTCGTAGCGTCCCTATGCAGTCACACCTCGGAAGTGTTGATGTGCGTGGTTAGGTGCAAAGTTCCTTTGAACTTTTACGCGACTGGTGGGTAAAGGGCGAAACCTCTGCAGAGTGTACGATCTATCATGATAGCCTTGCTCAGGGTCACGAGCGGCCTGGATCCTTTTTGATTAGAATATGGTATTTATTCCTGTTTAATGTCACTTACACCATTAATTGGGTTACAACCGGGTTCTCCTTCACTTGTAGTAACTTGGATAAAGTTAAAACGAACCAACTAAAAGTGCTAATGCAGTTAAGCCAGTGTCTAGCCTTTTTGAGCCTTCATAACCCGTGCTATACTTGCTAAGTAAATTCCATTACTTACACTTGTTGTTATTACTATTTTTGGGCAAAATCCCGGACGGGTAACAGATTAGAGTCAAGCTGATTATGCTGTGGAGTTTCCAGAGGATTTGCCGTACTTCTGAGTTGGCGTTCTCCCAGTCAGAGTCCCTGTGGGATTGCGGCTACACTTAGAGAGAGTTTATTAGTTTTCCGTTGTCCATGTATTTCATTTATGCAGAACTCTGATGTAATCGCTACTTTATGTTGAATAATGAAGCATTGTACTCTGAATTTTTAACATATTTGTTCGCTATATGTGTCTGTGGACTTCCTGTGCACACATATGGCCGCATTTGAGTTTTGTGTAAATCCGGGTGTGACAACGGTGCAATTCAGTCTGCCCGGATTCAACAGCGAGGCATCTATGCCTCGAGACGCTTGGAGCTTCGGTCGCGCTGCCGCTGTGGTAGCAGCTGCCGCTAGGAGTACGAGTAGGATGTTCAGAGCCTCAGGATCAGGTGCTAGTATTTTCTCCATCCGGCTGCAGCAACAGAATTTCAGAAGTTTCTGTTTACAGGGGGTGTTTAGTTCCCTGAAAAAGGTGAAAAGATAAGGTGAAAATGTCACATCGGATACTATAGCGCACTGTAGCATTTTTCGTTTGTTTGTGGTAAACATTATCGTATCATAACCTAACTAGGCTCAAAAGATCTGTCTCGTCGTGTACATCAAAACCATGCAACTAATTTTTTTATTTACCCATGTTTAGTGCTCCATGCATGAGGAGAGAAGTTTGATGTGATTTGATGGAATAGATGAATAGTAAAGTTTGGAGATAGAATTTTTCCGTTTTTAAGGGAAGGCCACAGTCAAATGCTAGCGTTAATCTGCCGGGGCCAGCCTGATGGCCGAAGTGATGCTCTGCTTTTCAGAGGAGAGACTGAAGAATGCCCTGCAGCTCAGCATCATTGCACTCGCGAGCTTGTGCAGGGGGATGCAGTTTTGTCATCGGTAAAAGCGAAGAACCGACTGAAGAAGCACATACCGCTCCACTTCATACTACTCAAGGCATGCAGACGCAATGATCGTTCTCTTCTCGACTTCTCTGACCATGGTGACCAGTGGCCACTACGACTGGATCCAATCCATTGCAAGCCCGGCCCGGGCCCGGGCACGGGCCTCACAGTCAGTGCATTGTAATCGCACCGCATCGGGCCCCGGTGAATTTTTTTGACAGCGCCGGTAACGGCGAGGCAGAGCACGTAGGCGGCCTTTCGCAAAATCTCTCTCAAAAAAAAACCCCCGTAGGCCTTTCGCTAGCTTTGCATGCTTACGCCGACCCTTTCCGGCAGAATTTAGGAGGAGGTGGAGGTGAACGTAGCAGTAAAGACGGGCAAAGCTACAAAGCGAGTGCGAGGCCAAAGGCTCTGACGGAAACAAACGCTTTCGCGCAGCTCTTTCCCGGCCCGGCCCTGTGCTGTGCGTCGTCAAAGCTTTGGGCGCTGCACGCACCCTGCAAAAGCTCGGACCTCGGAGAGAGATTGAGAGAGGGAGAGAGAGAGGTAAACGAAAGGGACCCCATGGAACAGCGACGGGGAAGGAAAGACGCGGCAAGTGGCCCGTCGCTCCCGGCGGCCGGCGCGACGGAAGAGGAGGAAGTCACGGCCGGACCAGTGAAAAAGCAAAGGCTGCCGTGGCTGCCGGCCTCTCTCTCTTCCTGCCTGGTGAGAGGGAGAGAGAGTAGAGGGCGAGAGGCGATGGATGAATCGATGATGATGATGATAAACTAGGGGAAAGAAATGGGCCGGGCGCGGTTCCCGAGGCCCATCAGAATCACGCACAGATCCTTGTCTTCTCCTCGCCCACCCGCACCGTACGTACGCGCGCGGCGCTTTTCCGCTCGCCGCCATCATGGCGCGACGCCATGAGAGCGGCCCCCGCGAGCTTTTCCCCTCAGCTTTTCCGGTTTTCCTTTCCCGTGAGCCATGTGTTTAGTTTTATAGCTTCAGCTTTGCACTTTGCAGAAAAAAAAAAGAAGCATAGGTGAACCTCCAAACACTGTTAACTCCATGAACAGTCTGAGATTTGCCTAGGCGCCGCTAGGCCATGGTTGGCCTTGGCATGATTTGCAACAATACGTGAACAGTGAATGGACAATGGAGGAGAAAGCCATCAGTGGTCAAAGCTCAAAGTCCAAAATGTACCGTAGTTACAAGTCGTTGCTACAAGTCACTTGTACAAGCAAAAAAAAAAAAGAGAAAAAAGAGACACACAAAACAGCAAAAGACGCGGCTGCTACAGTCCACGCTTCTACATGAGGGATAAAGAAGGCCTAAAAAGAGCTCTTTTCCCACGCTTCCAACAAAAGGAACCAACCAAACTAAAATCAAAGGACGTGAAACACACTCACACACCCATAAACAATCAGATATCAAAGATCTCTCGAGCTGGCAGGCCCGCCGCATGTTCTTGATGCGTTAATGATTCTTCCATTTGCGCTAGCTTTGTCTCTTCTTCGCTGAATTCCGGGGGCGAATCATTTTTTCATGTTCGAGTTCGACCTCCACTGTCGTCAGGAGTTCTGAACGGAAATGGTGGTGACCTTCGATCGGTTTGACCTTTGACGCTATGCGGCGGCTTCACATTTCCCAGGATGACTCCGTGATCGCAGCAGCGGTGAGTCGCACTCGGACAGGGATGCTGCAGAGCAGATAGAAATTGTAGAAGGGTCAGTGAGCTGGATTGATGCACGGTAATTGTAACATCGTGTAGAGTTCAGTTCAGTTCAGTGAGGAGCGCCGCCGACCTCGGTGGAGCGACTCCTTGCAGTGTGCAATGGCGCTGGCAATGCCATCCTGCTTCTCGGCGAGCGAGTCGTCGCGGCGGGGCGGCGCGGGCGCCGCCAGCGTCACGGCCGCCGACGCGGACCGGCTCTTGCGCAGGCGGCGGAGCCCCCTCGCCTCGCCGGCGGCGGCGGCGCGCGCCCCCCGCAGCCGCCGCGAGATCTTGGTCAGGTACCTCCTGATGACGTCCCTGGAAGGCGTTCGTCTCGGCTCCGGCATCTCCGCGGCCTCCCCCTCCTCCTCGTCGTCGTCCGCGGGGGACTCCATGAACAGCCTCAGCGAGCGCGCGCTGCTGGAGCTCCGCGCGAAGCTGGGCTGGCCGCCGTAGAACGCGGCCTTCCTGGCCCCGAAGCTCAGCGTCCGCAGGCCGCCGGCGGCGGCGGCGGCGCGCTTGCCGGCGTACTGCGCCAGAGGGCCGGTGGCCTTGGCGCTGGGCTCGGACGCGCAGAACTTGAGCCGCGGCGGCGGGGGCGGGGCCGGCAACGGCAACGGCGGCGGCGCGAGCATGCCGCCGAAGAAGAGCGCGTCGTAGGACGGCGAGGCGGAGCGGCTCCGGTGCAGGGAGATGATGAAGTCAAGCTCGGTGAAGGCGTCGTCGGACTCGGAGCCCGAGGACGCGCTGCCGGCGGAGCTGGAGGAGGCTCGGACGGAGGAGGCGGAGAAGTCGAGGTCGAAGAAGGGGCCCTCGTCCTCCTCCTCCGGCTCCGGCTCGCTGTCCACCGCCGGCGCCGTTATGGTCGTCGGCAAGGACACGGCCCGCCGCGCCGCCAGGAGGCGGAGGACCTGCAGCTTCATGGGCGGCGTCGGGCGTGGCGACCGCGAGAGATGGCTGGGACTCGGAGCCGCCGTGCCGTGCCGTGCCGTGACGGGGACGTGGGGGACTGGCTGCCGTGTGGACGGGCGGGGCGGCTTTTAAACTGGTTCGAAAGCAGGGGAGCGCGAAACGAGACGGGCGCGGGGGCCCGGCCGCTCCGCACACACAAACAAGTTTTGTGGTAGCGGGGAGCGTAGCGTTAGCGTAGGGCCGCGGCGCGGCAGGCGCTCGGCACGGGACGGAGCTGTGATCCGAGGCGTCGGGCGCGGGGCTGAGGCTGCGGCCGGGTGTTGGGCCGGCCGGGGAATTGGTGAGGGGGGTTTCGTGGCGGGCGTGGCGCGGGCGGCCGCGGGCACCGGGCATGGGAGGGAGCGTGATCTCGCGGCGCGGTCACGGACTCACGGGGTTGGGATGGGGCAATGATGGCCGTAGGATTTGGGAGATCCCTGCTCCGAGCCGCTCCAAAACGTCGTCTATCTGTGGTTTGTTTGCTATACTGCACCAGGGGTCAGCGATTACGGCAGTCCGTGCACAACCCACTACGGAGTACATGCAGAATTCAACCCTCTCTCTCTCTCTCTCTCTCTCTCTCTCTCTCTCTCGGTGTTTGGCATCGACTTCTTCGTCAATCATAACTGTGGTGTGGAAATAGCGACTTCTTCAATTTCATAAGTCGCCCAGCCTGCCCAGGGGCCACGGTCATAGGCCCCAAAGCCAGCGACGTATGCAACGCAGCGAGAAGCCGAAGCTTCAAAAAAGACGGGAAAAGAAAACAAGCGAGAAAGGGCGGCGCGCGCGTCACAGGGAAAGCGAGCATGCATGGGGCACCAGCGGCACGGTGCCCAGCTTTTGCAGCCCAACCTCTACCGGCGCCGTGCCGTGCCGTGCTCCAGGAGAAGCCATAGGCTCTCCGCTCTCGGCGCTAATCGAGTGACCACTGAGGGAGAACAGAGTGTGGTGCGGTTTCAGCGCGATGCAGCGCAGTGAATGATACGGGCGCAGGAGCCGGAATTACAGAGCCTGCGTCGCACTCGATGGATCAACTCCATGCTGCGAGCTTTTTACAGCTTTTCTTTTCTTTTTCCATGGTTGCCTGCATGAAGTGTTCCATCTCCTTCCCACCAGTGCTGCTCCCAACTTCCAGCAGTCCACGTCCAGCTATATTCCAGGTCCAACCAGTCTACAGTGCTCCAGACCTGAGTCAGCAGTCAATACAACAATTATTTACGCCCCCGACAATGCCGGACAGTCAAACAAAGACCGGACTAGTTACAACTACTCGAGTCCTACGTTGTGGACTGGAAGGAGCCAAGATGAGCGAGCTCGTGTACGTATGCAGTATTTTGCTCGAGGAAACGTCATCCTGACACGATGGGCTGGCGTAAACAACCACTTCCTGCACTGAAAGAGAAAACGTGTAAGAGCCCACTCGATTGATGGTGTGAAATACCAAAAGTTGGATACAGCCAGTACGCTCCCCGGGCTCGTGAGTTTCAGGGACATGATCAATCTGACGGTACGCATATTTTGACTGCCGTTCTCGACATTTCTCCATTTGATTCTGACAGATGATCAGTGCGGACGTACAGACACTTGACTGCCGTTCTTCTCCGGTGCTGCACCTCGTCTTCTTTTCTCAGACGTGCGCATTGTCACTAGTCGCGACGACCCCACGAACAAGTATCTTTGATTCTTGGGGGTGGATCTTTTCTGTAAACACCGAACATGAAGGTGAGGTGACAATGAGGAGTACTACTGTTGTTAGATTAGTTTCAGAGAAAAAACTGACATTCATGTCAATTGAAGACTGTCGTGGTTTGTTGAGCTGCTTGATCAGAAACCGAAAAAGGAAAAAAAACATAGCCCTGGAAGGCTGGAAAGCGTCCAATGTTCATCGGTATAACACTGATGTATGTATTTTCAGAAAGGGCAGAGCTTTATTTCTCAGGGCCTTGAGCAATGCAAAAGAGCTTGGGGGCAGGAATGATGCTGAAGTGTCCCCAGCGGCCATCACTTCAGTTTCAGTTGAGTCGAGGCGATGGGACAATGACCTCGCGCCCAACCGCGATTGCGAGCGAAATAGAGACAGCGTCGCAAGCCACGCTGCAGCGCTTTGCTAGTTGGGCCCCGCCGGTTAATAATTGGAGCCGTCTTTTTCTGAGAAAAAGAAGGATCATGTGTAATCGCATGGGCGGAATGCTTTTGTGCGAGTTTGTTTATGTTTAGTACATGCACTGCAGCCGGCGCGAAGCAGGCGTAACTGAAAGATTAGACTAGCATCCTCAGGAATCAATGGCAGAAACTTCCTGCTAATGATCGTGTTCTTGTAAAGGCAAGGAGGAAGCAAAATGTGATCCATCAGACAAAATGTTTTTTTTGTTCCGGTGGAGTTATGTCACACCCGGATTTACACAAAACCCGAATGCGGCCATATGTGTGCCCAGGAAGTCCACAAACACATATAGCGAACAAATATGGTAAAAATCAGAGTACAATGCTTCATTATTCAACATAAAGTAGCGATTACATCAGAGTTTTGCATAAACGAAATGCATGGACAGCGGAAGACTAATACATCTCTCTAAGCGTAGCCGCAAATCCCACAGGGACTCTGACTGGGAGAACGCCAACTCAGAAGTACGGCAAATCCTCCGGAAACTCCACCTCATAACCAGCCTGACTCCAATCTGCACCCGTCCGGGATTTTGCCCAAAAAAGTTGATAATAGCAAGTGTAAGTAACAGAATTACTTAGCAAGTATAGCACGGGTTATGAAGGCTCAAAAAGGCTAGACACTGGCTTAACTGCATTAGCACTTTTAGTTGATTCGTTTTAACTTTATCTAAATTACTACAAATGAATGAGAACCCAGTTGTAACCCAATTAATAGTGTAAGTGACATTAAACAGGAATAAATACCATATCTAATAAAAAAGGATCCAGGCCGCTCGTGACCCTGAGCAAGGCTATCATGATAGATCATACACTCTGCAGAGGTTTCGCCCTTTACCCACCAGTCGCGTAAAAGTTCAAAGAACTTTCCACCCAACCACGCACATCAACACTTCCGAGGTGTGACTGCATAGGGACGCTACGAGGCTTTCACAAGACACCCTAACAAGATAGTAGCCGCTGCAGTAATACAAGGTGGTGAGTCCTTAGGCACCGAAATCGACGTACGCCCACGGAGTCCACCGTGAGGGGGTCAATGGCGTCCAGAGCGCGGGTATCCACCCCAAAAATGCGCAACGTGCGGAGTCCTCAAGACGCTGAGACTCCCAACACGGGACTGGGTCTAACGAGACCTAGCCGACGGGGCTACCGTCCTCGGTGGAATCGGGAAAACACCCCGTGCCTTGCCTCCCACAACGCCGCTGGCCCCTCGGTAACCACTATCAAGCTAGAGCCGTACAAGCTACTTGACCAAGACCAGAGCCCATATAGTTCCGGCGGTGGCGACAGGCTCCTGGGTTGCCGCTTTAAGAACCGGTCCTTAGAGGGAGACACTAGAGCAAAGCACACAACACATGCTCTAGCCCCCTAATCCAAATTGCTAAAAAGCCAGTTTTATCATTAACGTTGAAGTGGACCATTAAGTCAATATTAACATTTTTAAATAATGGTGACAGTAATCGCGCCTAGCAAAATACTACCCAAATGCATAAACCCATAGGAATACAAGGACAGGGAAATAAATGCTAGGAATAACCTTAATGGTAAACAATATTAAATGCATGCGTATGTAAAGTACAGTGAATTAAAGATGTGATAGGTAGCAAGGATTGTCCGTGCTATAACTTGCCTTCCTCGGAGTAAGGCTGCTGCTGAAACTCCTGCTCCTGCACGTCCTCAACGTTCTCGTAGTCCAAAGCTACGGGCTCACCGACTGGACACGATCATCACGCACGCATTCCAAAGCAATCATTACATGCAAACAAATTAAATCTATTAGAACAGTACACCAAACAGTAAAAACAGTACAAAAACAGGAGCTAGAAATAATCTACGCTTCGCTACGAACACGTGAGCGCGAAAATCACGCAAATCGGAGCTAAAACGTGAAAGTTATAGCGTTTCTAAGATTCGGGGGCTTACTGGCAAAGTTTTAAAATTTCCAGGGGCTTAAATGAATAAAACAGGACCTATTCGCAATTATTTTCGAAATAAAAATGGACCGCGGGTTATTTACCAGAAAGTCCAGGGACTCTTTAGCAAAATCTACAGCGCTGACCGGTACGCGCCGGGTTGACCCGCGACGTGGCTCAACTTGGGCCGTCAGATCTAGATCGGGCGGCCCAAAACAGAACGGCTCGCCGGGGAAGAAGGGGCTGCGGCGGCGCTGCTCGGCCGGCGGCGACAGTTCGCCGGAGTTGGCGATTTCTCGCGCTACAGAGCTCCAAACTCGACGCTACTTGGTCCTACGGGTTCAGGGGAGAATGGCGAGTCTTTCTAGGGGGTTCACGACGTGGGTTGGCCGGCGTGGTGGTCGGACGGCGGTGCGCGGCGGAGTTCAACTCCGGGGAAGTGCGGGGAGTGTGATTCAGGGTGTTTTCGGGTCGGATTTTTGGTGTGGGAGCTGCTGGGGAGTGTCGCGAGCGCAACCGTGGTGAACAAGATGTGCATTGGGTGGTGTGGCGCCCGGACGACGACGACCGGCGGTCGGCCGACGGCGAGGATCGTGGAAACATGTGCTACGGTGCCCTAACGCGCGAATTGGGGAGCTGGGAAGCTGAATTACCTCCCAAGGGTGCTCCTGGCGCGTGGAATCGGCCGGAGCCGGTCCAACGTGGAGGGTCGGTGAGCGGCGGCGGAGCTTGTCGTCGGTGTTCGTCGGGGACGGAGCTCCGGTGCTCGGGAGGGGTCCTGCAGCAGCTCGGCGCGCTCCACGAGGCTCGGTGAAGGCCCTGGTGGGGTCGAATTGGCCGGAGGAGGACCGGAGCAGCTCGACGACGAGCGGCGGCGAAGATCGAGCTCGGCGGCTCGGGAGCGGCGCGTTCGGGGCTGTGGCGGCGCTCAGGGTTGCTGGAGAGGGGCGGGGTGGGAGCAGGGTGCGATAGGGGTGGAATTAAGTAGGGCAAGGCGGGAACGTGGGCCTCGGCGCGCGTGATCCGCGGCGAGCGCCATCACCGGAGCGCCGGGGAAGGAAAGGGGAGAGGGGAGGAAGAGGAAGGTGACGCAAGCGTTGGCGTCATCAATCGGACAAGTGGGGTCAGCTTGGCAGTGGCACGGGGAGAGGCGGGGCGCGCGCGAGAGCTGGGCCGAGGCGTGCTGGGCCGCTGGCGAGCCGAAGCGGAGGAGGAGGGGAGTGGGCCGACTGGGCCGAAAGGAGGAGCGGGGAGGAGCTGGGCCGGACTAGAGGAAAAGAAAAGGGCTGAAAGTGGACCAGGGAGAAAGTTCAGGGAGCAAAAGCGAACTATGGACCTAACAACTTTTCTAAAGCTCCAAACAAGGTGATTCAAATTCGAATTTAAATATATTTAAATTCTTGTTTGAGTCACAAGCAATACAAAAAATAAATGCACCAGCATGAATGCAACAATAAATGTTTCTATCACCTATATTTGATTTTAAAATTGTGAAAATTATTATTTAGCCTTTATTAAATAGGTGAAGCATTAAATAATTAATTAAATGCCAAAAATTTTAAATTTGAGTATTTTGGGTGTTACAAGTTAGGCAAGAACGAAGGCAGTAAAGCTCGTGGAAACAACAAAAGGTTCCATCCCTATTCAGACGGCGTTCATGTGTCGTCAGGTCGTTACGATTCGCGACACGAAATGTGTGTGTACCAAACCATACCAATCGACCGACTAAAGTGGCTTTGAAGAGACGAAGGCTGCAGGTAGAACGAAGGTAACATGAACGGCAAAGGCGCAAAGCCGCCGGACCGGGCAAGTAGGCAACCGTGGGTGAAAGAAAAGCCAGGCGAGGTGACCGGAGCCTGAAACGCCGGCGAGCTTTTCCGCCCTCGATTTCCCCGGCCCTGATGATGCAGCTGCGGCTGCTTCGGCTGACCTACGGAGTAGGCCGGGGGGTTGCGATGGAACGGAACGAAGCATCGCATGGATCGTCGCCGCGGCGGTAGCGAACAGCTTCTTTCCGTGAGCCGTCTAATCGCGGTCACGGGCTCACGGCCAGTGTCCCCCCGGACTCCGCCGACGGCCCGACCTCCGTTCAGTCACTCTCATCACCGGCACCGAAGGGAGACGATCATTGCTCGCGCCCTCGTAGCAGCCTAGCCGTAGCTCCGCGCGCGTGCCGTGCTTTCCTTTTATTTGCTTCGGGAAGGGAACGCCTGATGATGGTTCCAAACCTGTAGCCGGAGAAGACGTCGGAAGGGGACGGCGCGCGTGTCGCTCTCTGCCATTTGCAGTTCGACGCTGCCACCCAAGGTGTCCTGGACGTACGACCTTCCCAATTGTATCGAGCTTGCCGGGCCGAGCATGGACGTCAGTTAATTTAGGCCGGCCCATATACGTGAGGGTTTGCGCCCAATAACAGCCTACTGGGCAATACCCAGTCCGAAGAGTTCAATTTAGCCCATCTAAGGTCCAATGGTGGGCCGCGGCCGTTGCAGGCTCCGTTGCTCCGCTCCTCGTCCTCATCTATTTATACCACCCAACCCCGAAACCCTAGAGACCCATTCGTCATCGCCGCCGCCGCCGCCGCCACTGCCTCCGTCGTCAGTTCGCCTTCGGCGATCCTTTATTTTGGTCACGATCTTCTTCTGCTCTCGTTTTTTTTTGTGTTGCCTGGTATAGTAGGGGTGCAATGAAGAGGTATATACACACTTGATCTATCGCCTCCATGGCGATGGGATGACTTTTACCTTTGGTTCGTATTCGCTGAGCATCCTTTCTTGCTATCGCCGCAGTTTTATTTCTACTTTACTATCGTTTTGCATTGGTTTTTGAACGAGGGACCTGGGGATGCACTGCTTTCCTATGTGCGGTATCATCCAGTTTTAGCCCTCGGACACGATCTGCGGACGAGTCCCATCATCTCTCCAGACTTCACACACTGTTTGCGAGATCGGGTCTCATCTGCCACATCCTCTGCAAAAGTCGAAAACCTATGGCGAAGATCCCAGCAGAGAGGCGTGTTGTATCATGAGGCCTCCCTAACAACCATAATCTTCGCAGAGAAACGAGTGGTTCCGTGGATTCGTGGATGTGTGATCGGTTTTGGTTCCATTACATCTGTACCCACGGCTACAGCTTTGAAATTGTTAGTGTTTGAAACGAGGGACCTAAGGATGAACAGCTCTTTACCCGTGCTGTATTGTTCAAGTTTGCCCTCGGATAGGATTAGCAACTTGGTCCCAAAAATCTTGCACAACCTATTCTGTTTGTGAGATGGCAGTACCATTTGCGACATCTGTCGAGGAAAAATGATTTGAAAATTGTCTTGGAAGACCTTCACATTTGAGCTTCTACAAGTAGACTTTTGATTTAAAATTGAACTTCCATAAGTAGACTTTTGAATTAAAATTGTGATATTAACTACTCACAATTTGTAATTCGAGTGGGCATTTTTTCGAAAATGTCTATTCACTCGTCACAATTCAAACTGTGGCGGCATTTTCACAATTAAAATAGTTGTCTTTCACGGATTGCAAGGACACGAGCTGCAAGGTTCAGAGGGACTGAATGGAACTCGACCACAATAACTATCGATCATGTGACGTTAATCGCTGCTTGTAAATAACAGATGCCTAAAATCACCCTGGAACAGAAGATCTGCTCAATTAAAATTTGTACAGGCTAACGAACGAAGGAAATTACAAATCTAGCGATGCGAATGTACAAATGCTTGTAAAAGAATTGTTCATGATGACCAGTCCTACAATTGACCATCCATCTCATCTCACAGATTTGAAGCTAGCTACACCTAAACTCATGCCCTCTGCTCTTTAATGATGCACCAAATGTTGAAATCATGCCTGGTTCCTCCACGATCCACCAAATGCTTTTAACCTATAAGAAGTATGTCAACTGTTGTTTCTTCCTGGAGCCCCCTTCGCCATAGAGGTCGTTCCAGTGCTTCAGCTCGTTCATCACAGCACCCTCGGCGGCGAAGCTCGCTGCAACCTGCATCATGGGGCACGGGTTCAGTGACAAGTGATATGCCCATTCTATTGGCATAGCAAGCAAATCAGGGCCCGGGCAACTCACTTGGTTCTTTGCCTGCTTCAAGTCTTCCATTGTCAGTGGCCTGAGGTCAATGGTCGCTGCCTTCTCACCTTCAGCTTTCGCCTCTGAGCTATCCGCCTTGCCATCTGAATTTTCTTCCTTGCTTTCTGAACTCTCCTTGTTACTCTCTGGAGCATCTGGATTCTCTGCCTTCGCTGCTGCCTTCTCTTTTGCCTCCTTCTCCCTTCGTTCCTGAGGCATCAATTTATTGGACAAGTTAATGATCAGCAGCAACTCGCCGCATCTTCAGTTAAGTACTGAAGCAAGAAACCAGACAGACAGTACTTACCAGTTCCTTCTCTCGTTCTTTCTTCAGGAGCTCCCTAACCGGGCGGTAAGCAGCGGTGACGCAAAGATTCTGTCACAGAAGGGGGAAAAAAGCTATCAGTTATCTGACGATAGTCAGATGCGGGAAGCTAACTCTGTATGAACTTTGTTTCAAAGCAGCGCACAAACCTTAAGATCACTGCCACTGTAACCTTCGGTCATGGTTGCAAGTTCTTTGAAATCAATATTTTCTTCAACTTTCTCTTTTGACAATAGTGTCCTCAGGATCAGCTCTCTGCTCTCTTGAGTTGGAAGCCCAACCATGATTCTGTTCAGTACAACAAACAAGAGCAATCATTTAGTATTTTTAGTGAAACTTAAATTGGATGGATAATCCCTCAAAAAAGGAAGTATTTGAACAGACCTGCGCTCAAATCTCCTGATGATGGCTTCATCAAGATCAAACGGCCTATTTGTCGCTGCAAGAACAAGTACTCTTTCACCTGACTTTGACAATAGACCATCCCAGTGACTCATGAACTCGTTCTTGATCTTCCTCATCGCCTCGTGTTCACCTGACCGAGCGCGCTGCCCCAACATACTGTCGACCTCATCCACAAAAATAATAGTGGGAGCTACCTTGGCAGCCAAACTGAACAATGCCCGGACATTTTTCTCATCCTCCCCAAACCATTTCGATGTGATGGTGGACATGGATACATTGATGAAGCTGGCACCGGCATCATTTGCTATAGCCTTAGCAAGCATTGTCTTCCCAGTTCCAGGTGGCCCAAACAACAAAATCCCTCTGCAGGGCTTCAATAGCCGTCCTTTGAAAAGATCGGGCCGTCGAAGAGGAAGCATAACCAGCTCCTGAAGAGACTCTTTGATATCAGCCAGGGCTCCAATGTCATCAAATGTCACTCCTATTTCATTCGCTGGTATAACCTCCGGTCTGATGCGCTTTTCAAATTCATTATCTGGAATTTCCTGCTCAAACAAGGAAAATGCATCGAGGTAAGAAAACTTATACGTTTTCAGTGCTCAAAGAGAAAAATTACAGAATAGATTAGTAGTAAAAAGGCAGAGTCAACTAACTAGGACTTACTTGTTTTGGTGGTGGCAATGGTCCATCGCCAACCGGAATTGTGGTTGATTTGTCGGTCTCAGTTTTCTTGGATCCAAGAGCTCCTTTCAAGCCATCCTGTATCACAATATGATCGAAGTTAGTATAAATACAATGGTACTCTATTTTGCTACTTGCACTAACATTCTGCGTACCTTTGTTCCTTCCAATTTCAGGGTGTCTTTCCCGCCATGACCACCTTGGAAAATACTTAACCCATGTGACAAGCTGTAAAAGATCATTTAAATTATGAAATCCAAAGAAAAGTCTCATTATGAATTAGAGATTACGAGTTCAGGATCACTGGTGTTTGTAAAAAAAGAGAAGAAAAATAAAAATCAGTGGCCAAACCTTTTAGAAGATAGAATGAGCTTTCCATTTTTGTATTCAGGGTCCTTGTTGTGAATCAAGTGGTAAGATACCGCCGAGACAATTATTTCCTCTATGTAATTGCTGAGAACCACAGTATCTGCTTCGCAGATTGAGCTCAAATCATCACAGTCGAGATCATTTGCTGAGAGGACCTCTATGATGTGGTTTCTATTATCTTGCATCTGGAATTTCTTTGTGTCTTCCTCCATTTGACTCTTCCAACAATCTAGATGAGTCTCCTCCTCAGGGGGTTTGATATCAACATGGTAAGGAAACAGGTTGCTGACTCTCTCGTCAACATCCATGTTATCAGCATCCAAATTGAGTAGCCGAGAACCAAGTATCAACACTTGACCAGATAATTTTGCCAACATTTTCTGGAACAGTGAGTATGTCCTTTGTGATTTCCAGAGGAAATGATCGACATCCCTTACGTAAAGAATAATCGGGTTGTTTTCAGATACAGAAACCATGACCTACAAAAGTGGTTGTCAGATTACTATATCATAATTAAACAACTAATCAAGTCACAGTCAAGAAGTATATTCACCTTGTAGAGTGACTGTATGAGGATTTTCTCATCGAAACACCAGCTACTGGTCCGTCTCACTGAAATTTGCGTTCAAGAAAAAGTGAAGTGTAAGATACTTCTATGTCATAGGGTTCTTTAGTTCTACTCTAACACCTAATTGCGTATATGCTAAAATTAGCCATCATGTGTAACAGTAGATGCAATCTCGTCCAAGAAACCCCAGAGAAAACATAACACATGTGCATTTATATGTCAACTAATATCGACACATGTACATATTTTACCAGAAAATGCGGATGCCGAGCAGTCTAAAACTGGTGGAGACTAGTAATTGTGATCTAGGAGCTGTCTACACTAAACTCTGCACATTGTGACATCAAAATAACTAAATGAAAAAGGGAGATAAATTAACAAAAAAACAATTCACCTGAATGTCCTGAACTTTGTGAGGCAAGATCGCTCATGTCGGATGATACAGAGGCATTTTTCTTAAGTGATGTACTGGTAGAACCATCAGAGCTTCTGAATAAAACAAGGATGGATGAATAACATGAAAAATGCTGCCACTGTTCATTTCAGATTTGATAAACAACACAGCAAGTATATTACCTTGCTCTTAAATCAGCGTTGCTTGTCTGCCGACGCAAGGATTCTGCACAACAGAACCGGAACAGATCAGAATCTACAAAATTTGGGCAACAATATTGCTGCTTGATAAGAATAAATTCATTTGAAATATTGAAAACTTGGCAGGCCAAAAGGGGCGATAAGATCCAACTGCACATACTTGCAGTTTTGATGCAGAGTTGCGTACTTGATAAACGTTAAAAAATCACAAAGGCAATCTGTAATGCTTATAGCTACCTCTAGGCTCATCCTTCTTAGGATATGTCATAAAAGAACCAATGAGGCCAGACATCCTCCCGAACGTGGTCTCAGCTACAGACTGATTAGTGACCTGCCGAAGAAAGTCAAACAACAAACCCATCATTATCAGTTGACTCAAAGAACTGACTGTACTAGAGTCGCTGGATCTGTCTTTTCTTAAACAAAACAAAGCCATGCAGCAAGTGCTTTTCTGAAGGAAAAACAGTGTTATCATGATGTATCATGTACTATGCTTATTCGTTTTGAATAAAAAACTGCAGAGACATAGACGCTCGATCAAGAGATGAATTAGCATTATTTTATCAAATATCTCTGGAACTGTGACTCACCATGACTTTAGTGCAGCCCCCGTATTTGCTTTGGATCTGCAGAAATATTCGGCACCGGAGAGTTTAGAACACAGCATGGCAACTACAAGTCAGAATTACTATAGTTACAGTGCCCATGCCCACTAACCCGAAGCGAGAAGTCGGTGGCGTCCAGAATTAGCAGCCGCGCCTTGAAGTAGTGGGATAGAGCTTTCGCGAGCGACTGCAGGTAAAGCTCTGCACAGACAGCAGTCAACAAGATCACCATCAATGAAACATGGACAGGGGACGCCCACTAGCAAGTCTCAAAGCAAACGGTTTTTTGCGCTGGGGGCGACGAACCTGTGGGGCCAGAGAGCAGTATGGCACGGCTTGCAGCGGAGAGGTTCCGGATGTGCTTTGACAATTCCGCTTTCTTCAGGTGGACGAAAGCCGCGCTGATGAGCACTTCCTTGGTCTGATCGCTGCAGAAAATCACACTAGTTAGTGTCGCTGTCTGTGTCAGTGACAACGTAGAACTGAACAGAGCTGAAAATCAAAATCTCGCCCCCAAATCAACCGTGTAAAATTTTAGTGAGGCAAATGAAATCGTGTGATATTATCAGTAGGGGGCAACCCCTCCTGTTACCTCGAAAAAAAAAAAGAAATCGTGTGATCGAATCAAGCGACACCTGCTTTCTCTAGAACACGGCTCCTTATCGTGCCATCGTCTGGGGATAATAAAAAATCGCGAATCATAGGCAACGATTTACTAGAGCAGAGGGCCAGATTCCAGAGGCACTATTACACTACACTCCAGTGAAGTGCGAAGGAAATCATCAAATTCAGAAGGCGTCCTACAAAAACCCAAATCGATCGCTCTCAGGCCAGCTTTGCAAGTCGGGCCGCACTAGGCATCATCAGCCAACCGGATCTTCATCGAATCCCACCAACCAATTAGACCCCATTACCTGAGGTAGTAGTGGAAGTTATGGAACTCGTCGAAGGTGACCTCGCTCTCGCCGCCGTCCAGGACCAGCCGGCGCAGCTCCGCCTCCACCTCCGCGGCGCCAGCGCCACCGCCGTCGCCGCCTCCCTCGCCGTGCGCCGGCGCCGCCCACCTCGCAGACGCGAACCCCAGCCCCACGCCGACGCCGACGCCCAGGGCCGACACCAACAGGTTCCTCTGCTCCATGCCGAGCGCGATCGCGGCGTGCTAGTCCCCGGGAAACCCTAGCCCGATCGCCAGTCGCGCGCTGTCGTCGAACTGGGAGGAGGCGAAGATGATGAGTGCGAAATGCCAAGTGGGGTTGGGGGAGAAATGAAATGAGCAATGGCTGAGGGGGGTGGGTGGGTTTATATAGGGGGACGGGGCGGCCAACGGAAGAGAGGGAGGTCGGCATTGGCATTGCTTGGCGGCGAACATGGGGGGTTTTGATCTCGTGGAAAGCAACTTTTAGCAGATGCTGAGTTGGCGCTGTTTCAGCCCAACGCTGGATATTTGTAGTGTACCGCTTTTATTTTGAAAAAAAGGATTCTCTATATTTTCCATACTGGCAAGAAGGGGTAAATTATTAGATTTTAATCTGAAAACTAAAATAACTCAATTTCAGTAGTACACTCATGCATATTGCTCCTCAATTAGACACTAAATTTAGAACCAAACAAACCCGTTTGTGTGAGCCACAGGGGAGTCATGTATTTAAAGAGCCCGTTTTCCCGCTAGTGCCCAACTGCCCATGGTATATGCATGTGACTCATACCGGTTGGAGTACATCTTTGTCCGCTCTAATTTGGTAACGGCTTTATTATTTTCCGCGTGCATCTTGAACTGACACCTCCAACGCATTTGCTTTATAACGTCGAGCCATTAACAACTTTTTTTATCTTTAGCAAATGCGTTACTTATCAAAGTTACATTGGCGCATAGCAGGTAGATTGTTGTCACACCTGGATTTACACAAAACCCGAATGTGGCCATATGTGTGCCCAGAAAGTCCACCGACACATATAGCAAACAAATATGGTAAAAATCAGAGTACAATGCTTCATTATTCAACATAGAGTAGCGATTACATCAGAGTTTTGCATAAATGAAGTACATGGACAGCGGAAGACTAAATACATCTCTCTAAGCGTAGCCGCAATCCCACAGGGACTCTGACTGGGAGAACGCCAACTCAGAAGTACGGCAAATCCTCTGGGAACTCCACAGCGTAATCAGCCTGACTCCAATCTGTTACCCGTCCGGGATTTTGCCCAAAAATGATGATAGTAGCAAGTGTAAGTAACAGAATTACTTAGCAAGTATAGCACGGGTGTATGAAGGCTAAAAGAGGCTTGACACTGGTTTAACTGCATTAGCACTTTTAGTTGGTTCGTTTTAATCATAATTACTACTTTAGATGAATCCCAGTTGTATCCCATGATCATAAATGTAAGTCATCATTAAACAGTAATAAATATCATCTTCTAATCATAAAAGGATCCAGGCCGCTCGTGACCCTGAGCCGGGCTATCATGATAGATCGTACATTCTGCAGAGGTTTCGCCCTTTACCCACCAGTCGCGTAAAAGTTCAAAGGAACTTTGCACCCAACCACGCACATCAACACTTCCGAGGTGTGACTGCATAGGGACGCTACGAGGCTTTCACAAGACACCCTAACAAGATAGTAGCCGCTGGAGTACTACAAGGTGGTGAGTCCTTAGACACCGAGATCGACGTACGCCCACGGAGTCCACCGTGAGGGGGTCGATGGCGTCCAGAGCGCGGGTATCCACCCCAACAATGCGCAACGTGCGGAGTCCTCAATTGCCGAGACTCCCAACACGGGACTGGGTCTAACGAGACCTAGCCGACGGGGCTACCGTCCTCGGTGGAATCGGGAAAACACCCCGTGCCTTGCCTCCCACAACGCCGCTGGCCCCTCGGTAACCACTATCAAGCTAGAGCCGTACAAGCTACTTGACCAAGACCAGAGCCCATATAGTTCCGGCGGTGGCGACAGGCTCCTGGGTTGCCGCTTTAAGAACCGGTCCTTATAGGGAGACACTAGAGCAAAGCACACAGCACATGCTCTAGCCCCCTAGTCCAAGTTGCTAAAAAGCAAGTTTTATCATTAATGTTGAAGTGGACCATTAAGTCAATATTAACAATTAAGTACAGATGACAGTAATTGCGCCTAGCAAAATACTACCCATATGCAAAAACCCATAGGAATACAAGGACAGGGAAATAAATGCTAGGAGTAACCTTAATGGTAAACAATATTAGACACATGCGTATGTAACGATCAGTGTATTAAAAGTGAGATAGGTAGCAAGGATTGTCCGTGCTATAACTTGCCTTCCTCGGAGTAAGGCTGCTGCTGAAACTCCTGCTCCGGTACGTCCTCAACGTACTCGTAGTCCAACGCTACGGGCTCACCGACTGGACACGATCAACACGCACGCATTCCAAGACAATCATCACATGCAAGCAAAAGTAATTCTATTAGAACAGTACACCAAACAGTAAAAACAGTACAAAAACAGGAGCTAGAAATATTCTACGCGTCGCTACAAACACATGAGCGCGAAAATCACGCAAATCGGAGCTAAAACGTGAAAGTTATAGCGTTTCTAAGATTCGGGGGCTTGGTGGCAAAGTTTTAAAATTTCCAGGGGCCTAAACGAATAAAACAGGACCTATTTGTAATTACCTTCGAATTAAATAAGGACCGCGGGTTAATTTCAGAAAAGCCGAGGGGCTCTTTAGAAAATCTCCCCGCGCTGACCGGTATCCTCAGCTTTGACCCGGGCGTCGACGGATCTTGGCCGCTGATTTCGGATCGGACGGCTGTCGGCGAGGAGCTCGCCGGGGAAGAAGGGGTCGCGGCGGCGCCGCTCACCCGAGGCGATTTCTCGCCGGAGTTGACCATAACTCGAGCTAGGGTCCACCAAATGGGACGAGGTTGGGTGCTACGAGCTCAGGGGAGAACGGCGAATCGACTTGGGGGGTTTCAAGTCGTGGACTGGCCGGTGAGGTGGCCGGACGGCGACGGGCGGCGGAATTGATCTCCGGCGTGCAATGGGGAGTGGGTTCTAGTGGGTTTGGGGTTCTAATTTTTGGCGCTGGATCTTCCTGGTGGTGTGGCGAGTAGTTCCAGGGTGCTCACGTGAAGATTCGGGCAGTGATTCGACCGGACGGTGATGATCGGCGGTCGGCCGACGGTGAGTGCCGTGGAGGGGTGCCGCTACGGTGCCCTAGCGCGCGAATTGAGGAGCTGGGAAGCTGGAGTACCTTCCAAGGGTGCTCCTGGTGCGAGGAATCGGTCGGAGAGGGGGTGGAGCGACGAGTCGACGGCGAGCGGCGGTCGATGGCGTCGGTGCTCGTCGGCGGTGGGGCTCCGGTGCGCAGGGACGGGCGTGGGGAGGCTTGGTGTGCTCCGCGTGGCTCGGTGTAGGCAGTCCCGAGCTCTGGTGGCGTGAAGCGGCACCAGAACGAGACGACGACGGCGAGCGGCGGAGCTTTATGCTCGGCGGCTCGGGAAGCGGCGGCGACGAGTGGCGGCGCTGCTGGGGTTTTGGCGAGGGGGTTGATGGGAGCGGGGCGAGGGCGCGGCCCGGATTAAGTAAGCGCGGGGGCGAGGGCGCCCTCGGCGTGCGGGCCACCTAGGCAGGGCGCGCCATTAGCGCGTCGGGGAAGGGAAGGGAGGAGGGGGAAAAGGAAAGGGAAGAGGAGCCGCTGTCGCGTGGGACCGGCGGCCAGCGAGCGCGGGGAAGAAGGAAAGAGGGGGGGGGGGGAGACGCTGACGTGCGGGGCCGGGTCAGCAGTGAGAGAGAGGGGGAGAAGGCGGGTGCGGCGAGTTGGGCCGGAAGGGGGGGGGGAGTTGGGCCGCGGCTGCGCGCGCGGGCCGAAGCGGGGGAGGAAGGGGAGAGAGAGAAAGGAGTGGGCCGGCTGGGCCGGAAGTGGAGCGGGGAGGAGAAGTCGGGGGAGGGAAAATAGACCTTGCTGGCGACGGGGGTGGAAAGGCCATGGGCCGGATCGTCTGCTGGGCCGGCTCGGCTGGGAGAAAAAGGAAAAAAAAAGGAGGAGGGGCTGAATTGGACTTGAGAGAAGTTTAGGGAGTGAAATCGAACTTTGGGCTTAAAAACTTTTCTAGAGCTCCAAACAAAGTGATTCAAATTTGAATTTAAATATATTTAAATTCTTGTTTGAATCACAAGCAATACAAAAATAAATGCACCAGCATGTATGCAACAATAAATGTTTCTAACTCTTATATTTGATTTTTAAATTTGTAAAAATTATTATTTAGCCTTTATTAAATAGGTGAAGCATTAAATAATTAATTTAAATGCCAAAAATTTTTAAAAATTGAGTATTTTGGGTGTTACAAACCTACCCCCCTTAAGGTGAATCTTGTCCTCGAGATTCGGATGTAGAAGCGAAGAGCTGCGGGTACTCGGACTTGAGATCTTCTTCCCGCTCCCAAGTCGCTTCATCTTCTGAATGCCTGCTCCACTGCACCTTGCACATCCGAATGGTCTTGTTCCTCAGCACTCTCTCTGACACCTCCAAGATCCTGATCGGATACTCCTCGTACGTGAGGTCCTCCTGAACATTCAACTCCTCAATCGGGATCTGCTCTTCTGGCACCCGCAAGCACTTCTTCAGCTGGGACACATGGAACACATCGTGTACTCCGGCTAGTCTCTCAGGTAGGTCTAGCCGATATGCCACTTCGCCCATCCGTTCCTGTATCCTGAACGGTCCGATGTAACGAGGCGCCAACTTACCTTTGACATTGAACCGCTTTACACCTCTCATGGGTGACACCTTCAGGTACACAAAATCATCAACTCTGAAGCTGAGGTCCCTCCGTCTGACATCGGCATAACTCTTCTGTCGGGACTGGGCCACCTTCAGGTTCTCTCTGATCACCTTCACCTGCCGCTCTGCATCTCTGAGTATCTCCGGACCAAAGACCTGACTCTCTCCTGTCTGATCCCAGAACAATGGGGTCCGGCACTTCCTGCCATACAATGCCTCGAACGGTGCCATCTGCAAACTCTTCTGATAGCTGTTATTGTAAGAGAACTCTGCATACGGCAAACTCTTATCCCAGCTGACACCGTACTGTAATGCACAAGCTCTCAACATATCCTCCAGTATCTGATTGGTCCGCTCTGTCTGACCATCTGTCTGCGGGTGATAAGCTGAGCTGAAGTGCAGCTTCGTGTCCATGGACTCATGCAACTTCCGCCAGAAGTGTGAGGTGAACTGAGTACCACGATCTGACACAATCTTCTTCGGCACCCCGTGTAAGCACACAATCCTCTCCATGTACAACTCTGCTAGTCTGGCGCCTGTGTAGGTGGTCTTCACTGGTAGAAAGTGAGCCACCTTGGTCAAACGATCGACAATCACCCAAATGGAGTCGAATCCTCTCTGAGTGCGGGGTAGACCAGTGATGAAGTCCATGCCAACTTCTTCCCATTTCCACTCCGGGATCTTCAACGGCTGAAGCAATCCAGCTGGCCTCTGATGTTCTGCCTTGACTCGCTGACATGTGTCGCATAATGCCACGTGAGTCGCCACATCACGCTTCAGTCCGTACCACCAGAATCTCTCCTTGATGTCCTGGTACATCTTAGTGCTGCCTGGGTGGATCGAATAAGCTGAGTCATGTGCCTCTCTCAGAATCATCTCTCTGATCTGCGCTATGTCTGGCACACATATCCTCTTCCCATGCCATAGAGTTCCCTGATCATCAACTCGGAATCCAGGGGCCTTTCCCAATGCAACATTCCCCACAATCTCTCTGATCTTCTCATCCCGCAGCTAACCTCTCCGGATCTCCTGCTCGAGCGTGGGCTCTACTGCCATCTCTGTGATGCTGGAGACGAATCCCAGACTCATCCTCTCAAACTCTCGGCTGAGCTCCTCAGGCAAACAGTGTCCAGTGATCCTGTTCACATAACTCCTCCTGCTCAGAGCATCTGCCACCAAGTTGGCCTTCCCAGGGTGATAATGAATCTCCAGATCATAATCCTTGATCAGCTCTAACCATCTGCGCTGTCTCATGTTCAGATCTGACTGAGTGAAGACATACTTGAGGCTCTTATGATCAGTGTAAATGTCACACCTGTGCCCAATCAAGTAGTGTCTCCAGATCTTCAGAGCATGCACAACAGCTGCCAACTCCAAGTCGTGCGTCGGATAGTTCTGCTCATGCTTCCTCAGCTGCCTGGACGCATACGACACAACTCTGCCCTCCTGCATAAGGACGCAACCCAGTCCTAGACGGGATGCATCACAGTAGATGGAGAAACTCTTAGCCAAATCTGGCAATACAAGCACTGGGGCTGTAGTCAACCTCTTCTTCAACTCTTCGAAGCTGACCTGGCATGCCTCTGTCCACACAAACGGGGCATTCTTCTCTAGCAAAGCAGTCAGCGGCTTAGCAATCTTGGAGAATCCTTCAATGAACCGTCTGTAATAACCGGCCATCCCAAGGAAACTCCTGATCTCGCTCACATCCCGTGGCGGATTCCAGCTCAACACATCGCTGACTTTCTTCGGAACACACAAGCTCCTCTCAGCTGATCGAACAGATCATCAATCCTTGGCAGCGGGTACTTGTTCTTGATGGTCACTTCGTTGAGGGCACGATAGTCCACACACAACCTCTGAGTACCATCCTTCTTGTCGACGAACAAAACAGGTGCTCCCCATGGCGAAGCACTCGGACGAATGTACCCCTTGGCCAACAATTCGTCGAACTCCTTCTTGAGCTGCTCCAGCTCCTTCGCTCCCATCCTATACGGCCTCTTGGCTATAGGTGCAGTGCCAGGTTTTAGTTCAATAACGAATTCAACATCTCGTTCTGGGGGCATACCTGGCAACTCCTCAGGAAACACATCCGGGAACTGGCTCACCACCCTGATATCTTCAATCAATGTCCCTTCAGCTTGATTTGCTTGGCCTTGCTCTGAGGAACTGGCTGCCTGATACTCCACCTTGTCACCGGACTCTGCCGTCAGCTGGATGGTCCTCGTAGCACACCTGATCACTGCATCATATCTGGTCATCCAGCTCATACCCAAGATTAGATCAAATCCCAGGGTCTCCAAAACTATCGGCCGCGCCTCGAAATCTACCCCCCTTATGGTGAGGGTGACACTGGGGCAACATAGAGTGGCGCGCTGCTCTCCCCCTGGTGAGCTCACTAGCATAGCATTCTTCATAGGCAATAATGCTACTAGGTTCTTTTTTACAAAAGCAGCAGATATGAAAGCATGCGAAGCTCCGGAATCAAATAAAACAGTGGCCGGGGTGGAATTTACGAGGAACGTACCCACGACCACATCAGTAGAGGCCTCTGCTGTCTCTGCTCCAGTATGGTTGAGCTTGCCCCGAACCGGAGTCTGTTGTGCACGACCTCCCTGCTGCTGACCCTGCTGCTGGCCAACTCTCTGAGTGCTGCCCTGCTGGTTCTGTCCGGCGGCGTTCTGGGTCTTCTTGGGACAGGCACTGGCAAAGTGTCCCTGCTCTCCACAGTGGTAGCACACTCTCGGTCCCACTGGCGTTGTGTTGACTGGGCTGATGCGCTGAGTTGGACTGGGCTGCACCTGGCTGCGCTGAACTGGACCCATCTGCGGCTGACCCTGAGGACGCTGCTGCTGTGGCGCCCGGGGAAACTGAGGACGCTGCTGCTGGTACTGGCCACGACTGAGCAACCCAGACTGGCCCTGGAAGCGCTGCTGGCCTCCCACCTGCTGACTCTGGGGAGGTGTGAAGCGTGGACGACTGCTGCTGCCCACCTGCTGTCCCTGGAGCTTCCTCTTCTTGTCCTCCATCTCACGGCGCTTGTGCTCCAACATCAGAGTGCCGTCCACCAGCTCGTGAAAGGTCGGGAACTTGGTGCACATGAGCTGGTACAGGAGAGCATCCTGCAGACCATCACGGAACCTAGCCTGCTTCTTCTGATCAGTGGCCACGTCCTCTGGAGCGTAACGGGCCAACGAGAAGAACTTGTCACGATAAGCCGTGACAATCATCCCTTCCTGCTTTAGAGCCAGGAACTCCTTCTTCTTCAGGACCATCAAAGCCTCCGGCACGTGGTGCGCACGAAAGCTGCTGCAGAACTGTTGCCAAGTGACCTGAGTACCGGCCGGGCGTGAAGACTGGTATGAGTCCCACCAGTCCAACGCCGGCCCCTGAAGCTGTCCTCCGGCGTACAGCACATTCTCTCTGTCATCGC
Organism: Echinochloa phyllopogon; assembly: GCA_033239725.1. Taxonomy (NCBI): domain Eukaryota; kingdom Viridiplantae; phylum Streptophyta; class Magnoliopsida; order Poales; family Poaceae; genus Echinochloa; species Echinochloa phyllopogon. The sequence continues at coordinate 13,792,319 of BTCW01000003.1, read as the reverse complement.
ACTGGGCGATGTCCAACTGCCTCTCCACTGCCTTGAGCCAGTCATCTGCCTCAAGGGGATCGCTGGCCTTGCTGAAAGTCGGCGGGCGTCCCTTCAGAAACTCGCCCCTCTTGTCTCTGGGCGGTGCAGCTGCCTGAGGGTGCGGGTTGTTCTGGTTCTGCTGGATCAGCCTCATGGTCTCCGCCATCTGGTGCATCATCTGAACCTGAGCATACATCAGCTGCTCAATGGTGGGGATCTGATGGTTCGGATTCAGGTTCGGGGGCGGATTCTGGTGCGGAGGCTGTCCTCCCGCATTGCCCCCGGGGTGAGCCATCTATAATCACAAAGGTTAGATATTAGAGGATTAGTGCAAGATAAATATATATACCCCTGCTATCTAACAATAAAGTCCTTAAGCCTTATTCCTATGTCTAGATGGTCGCAGACTGGTGTCTACGCCCATCACAATCATTACAAAGAACCAAATCAAACATATGCATAATAACAATAAGTACAAGCAGATAAAGGCATAAACTCACACAAGACTCGACTGTTAGATTTTAAAATTTTCAAAACATGGGGGTCTCCTAGTAATTTGTCAACCGTACTATCTAGGCTGCGTTCCTACAGTCAGCACGGCTCTGATACCAATCTGTCACACCCGGATTTACACAAAACCCGAATGTGGCCATATGTGTGCCCAGGAAGTCCACCGACACATATAGCAAACAAATATGGTAAAAATCAGAGTACAATGCTTCATTATTCAACATAGAGTAGCGATTACATCAGAGTTTTGCATAAATGAAGTACATGGACAGCGGAAGACTAAATACATCTCTCTAAGCGTAGCCGCAATCCCACAGGGACTCTGACTGGGAGAACGCCAACTCAGAAGTACGGCAAATCCTCCGGGAACTCCACAGCGTAATCAGCCTGACTCCAATCTGTTACCCGTCCGGGATTTTGCCCAAAAATGATGATAGTAGCAAGTGTAAGTAACAGAATTACTTAGCAAGTATAGCACGGGTGTATGAAGGCTAAAAGAGGCTTGACACTGGTTTAACTGCATTAGCACTTTTAGTTGGTTCGTTTTAATCATAATTACTACTTTAGATGAATCCCAGTTGTATCCCATGATCATAAATGTAAGTCATCATTAAACAGTAATAAATATCATCTTCTAATCATAAAAGGATCCAGGCCGCTCGTGACCCTGAGCCGGGCTATCATGATAGATCGTACACTCTGCAGAGGTTTCGCCCTTTACCCACCAGTCGCGTAAAAGTTCAAAGGAACTTTGCACCCAACCACGCACATCAACACTTCCGAGGTGTGACTGCATAGGGACGCTACGAGGCTTTCACAAGACACCCTAACAAGATAGTAGCCGCTGGAGTACTACAAGGTGGTGAGTCCTTAGGCACCGAGATCGACGTACGCCCACGGAGTCCACCGTGAGGGGGTCGATGGCGTCCAGAGCGCGGGTATCCACCCCAACAATGCGCAACGTGCGGAGTCCTCAATCGCTGAGACTCCCAACACGGGACTGGGTCTAACGAGACCTAGCCGACGGGGCTACCGTCCTCGGTGGAATCGGGAAAACACCCCGTGCCTTGCCTCCCACAACGCCGCTGGCCCCTCGGTAACCACTATCAAGCTAGAGCCGTACAAGCTACTTGACCAAGACCAGAGCCCATATAGTTCCGGCGGTGGCGACAGGCTCCTGGGTTGCCGCTTTAAGAACCGGTCCTTATAGGGAGACACTAGAGCAAAGCACACAGCACATGCTCTAGCCCCCTAGTCCAAGTTGCTAAAAAGCAAGTTTTATCATTAATGTTGAAGTGGACCATTGAGTCAATATTAACAATTAAGTACAGGTGACAGTAATTGCGCCTAGCAAAATACTACCCATATGCAAAAACCCATAGGAATACAAGGACCGGGAAATAAATGCTAGGAGTAACCTTAATGGTAAACAATATTAGACACATGTGTATGTAACGATCAGTGTATTAAAAGTGAGATAGGTAGCAAGGATTGTCCGTGCTATAACTTGCCTTCCTCGGAGTAAGGCTGCTGCTGAAACTCCTGCTCCGGTACGTCCTCAACGTACTCGTAGTCCAACGCTACGGGCTCACCGACTGGACACAATCAACACGCACACATTCCAAGACAATCATCACATGCAAGCAAAAGTAATTCTATTAGAACAGTACACTTAACAGTAAAAACAGTACAAAAACAGGAGCTAGAAATATTCTACGCGTCGCTACAAACACATGAGCGCGAAAATCACGCAAATCGGAGCTAAAACGTGAAAGTTATAGCGTTTCTAAGATTCGGGGGCTTGGTGGCAAAGTTTTAAAATTTCCAGGGGCCTAAACGAATAAAACAGGACCTATTTGTAATTACCTTCGAATTAAATAAGGACCGCGGGTTAATTTCAGAAAAGCCGAGGGGCTCTTTAGAAAATCTCCCCGCGCTGACCGATATCCTCAGCTTTGACCCGGGCGTCGACGGATCTTGGCCGCTGATTTCGGATCGGACGGCTGTCGGCGAGGAGCTCGCCGGGGAAGAAGGGGTCACGGCGGCGCCGCTCACCCGAGGCGATTTCTCGCCGGAGTTGACCATAACTCGAGCTAGGGTCCACCAAATGGGACGGGGTTGGGTGCTACGAGCTCAGGGGAGAACGGCGAATCGACTTGGGGGGTTTCAAGTCGTGGACTGGCCGGTGAGGTGGCCGGACGGCGACGGGCGGCGGAATTGATCTCCGGCGTGCAATGGGGAGTGGGTTCTAGGGGGTTTGGGGTTCTAATTTTTGGCGCTGGATCTTCCTGGTGGTGTGGCGAGTAGTTCCAGGGTGCTCACGTGAAGATTCGGGCAGTGATTCGACCGGACGGTGATGATCGGCGGTCGGCCGACGGTGAGTGCCGTGGAGGGGTGCCGCTACGGTGCCCTAGCGCGCGAATTGAGGAGCTGGGAAGCTGGAGTACCTTCCAAGGGTGCTCCTGGTGCGAGGAATCGGTCGGAGAGGGGGTGGAGCGACGAGTCGACGGCGAGCGGCGGTCGATGGCGTCGGTGCTCGTCGGCGGTGGGGCTCCGGTGCGCAGGGACGGGCGTGGGGAGGCTTGGTGTGCTCCGCGTGGCTCGGTGTAGGCAGTCCCGAGCTCTGGTGGCGTGAAGCGACACCAGAACGAGACGACGACGGCGAGCGGCGGAGCTTTATGCTCGGCGGCTCGGGAAGCGGCGGCGACGAGTGGCGGCGCTGCTGGGGTTTTGGCGAGGGGGTTGATGGGAGCGGGGCGAGGGCGCGGCCCGGATTAAGTAAGCGCGGGGGCGAGGGCGCCCTCGGCGTGCGGGCCACCTAGGCAGGGCGCGCCATTAGCGCGTCGGGGAAGGGAAGGGAGGAGGGGGAAAAGGAAAGGGAAGAGGAGCCGCTGTCGCGTGGGACCGGCGGCCAGCGAGCGCGGGGAAGAAGGAAAGAGGGGGGGGGAGACGCTGACGTGCGGGGCCGGGTCAGCAGTGAGAGAGAGGGGGAGAAGGCGGGTGCGACGAGTTGGGCCGGAAGGGGGGGGGAGTTGGGCCGCGGCTGCGCGCGCGGGCCGAAGCGGGGGAGGAAGGGGAGAGAGAGAAAGGAGTGGGCCGGCTGGGCCGGAAGTGGAGCGGGGAGGAGAAGTCGGGGGAGGGAAAATAGACCTTGCTGGCGACGGGGGTGGAAAGGCCGTGGGCCGGATCGTCTGCTGGGCCGGCTCGGCTGGGAGAAAAAGGAAAAAAAAAGGAGGAGGGGCTGAATTGGACTTGAGAGAAGTTTAGGGAGTGAAATCGAACTTTGGGCTTAAAAACTTTTCTAGAGCTCCAAACAAAGTGATTCAAATTTGAATTTAAATATATTTAAATTCTTGTTTGAATCACAAGCAATACAAAAATAAATGCACCAGCATGTATGCAACAATAAATGTTTCTAACTCTTATATTTGATTTTAAATTTGTAAAAATTATTATTTAGCCTTTATAAAATAGGTGAAGCATTAAATAATTAATTTAAATGCCAAAATTTTTTAAAAATTGAGTATTTTGGGTGTTACAATTGTCGTGTTGTAACACCCAAAATACTCAAATTTAAAATTTTTGGCATTTAATTAATTATTTAATGTTCTCACCTATTTTATAAAGGCTAAATAATTTTCTAAGATTTAAAATCAAATATAAGTGATAGAAACATTTATTGTTGCATTCATGCTGCTGCATTTATTTTTGTATTGCTTGTGATTCAAACAAGAATTTAAATTTATTTAAATTCAAAATTTGAATCACTTTGTTTGGAGCTCTAGAAAAGTTGTTAGGCCCATAGTTCGGTTTTGCTCCCTCAACTTTTCCCTGGTTCACCTTTGCTCCCTCTATTTCTCCCCCAGTCCGGCCCAGCCCCTCCTCTCTTTCTTCTTTTTTCCGCGGCCCGCCTTCTCCCCGCTCCACTTCCGGCCCAGCCGGCCCACTCCTTTTTCCCTCTCCCCGTTCTCCCCGCGCGGCCCAACAGCCAAGCCAGCCGCAGCCGCCGCCCCGCTTCTGGCCCAGCACGGCCCAGCCCGAGCGCCCACGCCCTCCTCTCTCTCCCCCCCACTGACACTCGGTGCCCGCGCGTCAGCCTCTCCCCCCTCCTCCTTCCTTCTTCCCCGCGCTCGCTGGCCCGCCGGTCCCACGCGTCAGCGACTCCGCTCCCCTTTCCTTCTTCTCCTCCGCTCCCCTTTCCTTCCCGACGCCGGTGAGAGCGCCGACGATCACGCCACCCCCGATCCCGACTTCCTTACCTCCCCCTGCTCTACTTAATTGGACCCTAAAGCCGCTCCGCTCCCATCTCGCCTCCCCCTAACCCCAGCCGCAGCGCCGCCGCCCCTCCACCAACTCCGCCCGAGCCAGAGCTCGCCGGCCGACGTCGCTCCGCCGCCTCGGTGCACCTTCGCTCCGATCCGGCCATGGAGGAGCTTCGCCAGGCCACGAGGACCCCGCCAAGCAACTCCAAGTCCCGTCCCACGCTCCGGAGCACCACCGCCGGCGAGCACCGACGCCACCAACCGCCGCTCGCCGTCGTCTCGTCGCTCCACCAACTCTCCGGCCAATTCTTCGCGCCAGGAGTATCCCCAGGAGGTAGCGCACCTCCTCCTCCCTTCAATTTTGCTGTAATTGCACCGACTAGCCACTCCCCTCGATCGCCGCCGTCGGTCGTCCGCCGGCCGTCGTCGCCCGGTCATTCCACTGCGCAAAGCTTTACTTGAGCATCACATTAGCACTCGCCATCGTCCCCAGCAGCTCCAGAGCCAGAAATCCGACCCAAAACCAAGCCAAAACCCCCTCCCCGAGGCTCACCGGAGTTCCACTCCGCCGCCCATCGCCGTCCGACCCCCTCGTCGGCCGATGCTCGACATGATCACCCTAGGCTTACTCGTCTCGCATCCCTGGTGCCGTAGGTCCAAGCCACGTAGTGATTGGTGGTCTGTAGCCCGAAATCCGCCCACCTCCGGCGATGCTCCGCCGTCGGCAGAGCCGCGCCGCCGTCCCTCGCGTCGCCGGCGTCAACTCCCCAGCGTCGGACTAATCTCCACCGCTGGATGTAGATCCGACGGCCCACGTTCAACCGAGCCCCGAGTCAATTCTGGAAAAAACGGTCAGCGCTGGCATTTTTGCTAAAGAGCCCCTGGGCTTTTCGGAAATTAACCCGCGGTCCATTTTAATTTAAAAATAATTACAAATAGGTCCTGTTTTATTCGTTTAGGCCCCTGGAAATTTTAAAACTTTGCCAGCAAGCCCCCGAATCTTAGAAACGCTATAACTTTCACGTTTTAGCTCCGATTTGCGTGATTTTCGCGCTCAAGTGTTCGTAGCGAAGCGTAGATTATTTCTAGCTCCTGTTTTTGTACTGTTTTTACTATTTGGTGTACTGTTCTAATAGTATTACTTTTGTTTGTATGTGATGATTGTTTTGGAATGCGTGCGTGATGTTCGTGTCCAGTCGGTGAGCCCGTAGCATTGGACTACGAGTACGTTGAGGACGTGCCGGAGCAGGATTTGCAGCAGCAGCCGTACTCCGAGTAAGGCAAGTTATAGCACAGAAAATCCTTGCTACCTATCTCACATTTAATACACTGTTCATTACATACGCATGTGTCTAATATTGTTTACCATTAAGGTTATTCCTAGCATTTATTTCCCTGTCCTTGTATTCCTATGGGTTTTTGCATATGGGTAGCATTTTGCTAGGCGCAACTACTGTCACCTTTACTTAACTGTTAATATTGACTTAATGGTCCACTTCAACTCTAATGATTAAAACTTGCTTTTTAGTAACATGGTTAAGGGGGCTAGAGCATGTGCTGTGTGCTTTGCCCTAGTGTCTCCCTCTAAGGACCGGTTCTTAAAGCGGCAACCCAGGAGCCTGTCGCCACCGCCGGAACTATAATGGCTCTGGTCTTGGTCAAGTAGCTTGTACGTCTCTAGCTTGGCAGTAGTTACCGAGGGGCCAACGGCGTTGTGGGAGGTACGGCGCTGGGTGATCTCCGATTCCACCGAGGACGGTAGCCCCGTCGGCTAGGTCACGTTAGACCCAGTCCCGTGTAGGAGTCTCAGCGATTGAGAACTCTGCACGTTGCGCAGTATGGGTGGGATACCCGCGCTCCGGACGCCATCGACCCCCTCACGGTGTGACTCCGTGGGCGTACGTCGATCTCGGTGCCTAAGTTTTCACCATCGTATAGTACTCCAGCGGCTACTGACTTGTTAGGGTGTCTTCTGAAAGCCTCGTAGCGTCCCTATGCAGTCACACCTCGGAAGTGTTGATGTGCGTGGTTGGGTGTAAAGTTCCTTTGAACTTTTACTCGACTGGTGGGTAAAGGGCGAAACCTCTGCGGAGTGTACGATCTATCATGATAGCCTTGCTCAGGGTTACGAGCGGCCTGGATCCTTTTTGATTAGAATATGGTATTTATTCATGCTTAATGTCACTTACACTATTAATTGGGTAACAACCGGGTTCTCATTCACTTGTAGTAACTTGGATAAAGTTAAAACGAACCAACTAAAAGTGCTACTGCAGTTAAGCCAGTGTCTAGCCTTTTTGAGCCTTCATAACCCGTGCTATACTTGCTAAGTAATTTCCATTACTTACACTTGCTATTATTATCATTTTTGGGCAAAATCCCGGACGGGTAACAGATTGGAGTCAGGCTGACTATGCTGTGGAGTTTCCGGAGGATTTGCCGTACTTCTGAGCTGGCGTTCTCCCAGTCAGAGTCCCTGTGGGATTGCGGCTACACTTAGAGAGAGTTTATTAGTCTTCCACTGTCCATGTATTTCATTTATGCAAACTCTGATGTAATCGCTACTTTATGTTGAGAATTAAGCATTGTACTCTGATTTTTACCATATTTGTTCGCTATATGTGTCTGTGGACTTCCTGGGCACACATATGGCCACATTCAGGTTTTGAGTAAATCCGGGTGTGACACGTGTTCTCACCGTAAAAAAAATACTTTGGTGTAGCTAACTGTAATATTCATACTAAAAAAGAAGAAGATCACAAAGAGTCCAAACCCTGTTTTCAATTATTCGTAACACTTCTAGTTTGTACATTTGGTAGTAGTGTTGTTCTTAGGTACGGTATACATTGATCGAGTCCGTTCTCAGTCTCATGCGCTCATGCATTTCTGTCTAGCTGCTCATCGGAGCACACATGCATGGCATGCCCATTATCATTCGTCCCTTAGCTTCTTTGTGGGTAGGTGGTGTGGTATCCAGCTACGTATTCAGATTTGCACTTTGCAGAGAAGCAATTAGGTCGCCCTCGACATGCCCTCTTTAGTCGTCTTTACGAGAAAGAAAAAAAAAAGGTGGCGGCGACGACACAGGCCGTGAAGGGCACGGGCCCGAGAGCATGGTCGGCGCCGTGTTCGTGGGGGCTGACGTGCCCGCGTCGCACTTGGACGTGGATCCGACTCGGCAGCCGGGCCGGGCCACCAAAGTCGCCTTCCAGTTTTGTACTGGCTCGATCGGTCGCTGCTTGCTCCCACACCACTGTCCGGCCAGCCTGCTGCTGGCCTGTACTGTACGTGCATGTTGCCTTCGGCACATCGATTTCGATCTCCTCCTAAGCAAAACAAACAAACTAAAGAAAAGCAAAAGCAAAGGAAGATTCATGCATGTGGCTCTGCTGCAAAGGTGGCCGCCACGAGCTGGGCTCCCAGCGAGCATTCCAAAGGGAAAAAGACAGCGCCACTGCCGTGCACATTTCATAGTAATTTCAGAGTAGTTCCCTATCAATGTTTTTTCTTCAGCCAGCAGTGATCCGTACGAATCAGAACAAGTATTCTATGCGCAGGCACTGGACCAGATCGAGCTATAGTCACCCAATGGGGAGAGCTGATTGGTGGCCGTGTTAGGTCAAGCGCCTTATAAAAACGGCGCCCCCTTGTCCGATGGAAAGCATGCCAGCCATGTACCCATGGAGATGGAGTCCCAAGTACAGATTGTTATATTCTCTCTATATATTCTATCTACAAAAAGCAGTACGTCTCGTCTCTGATTCATTTCCAACAAGACTTACACGTCCCCGTTCGTTGGACATAGGTATGCGCCAATGAGTCAGTCATCGGTGACACGTCTCATTATTGGCTTTTGAAATTTTTGTTGTGTCTTGTACCTAGCTTTCAAACAATGAGATAACTCGTCATGTGTCTCTGATTGGTACATTATTAACTATGCTTTGTAGCAATATTTCTTTAATACCTAATTTGGCTTTTCTTTTGTGGGATAGGAAATTAAAAGGAATGGGCAGCTGAGGAAAACAGTTCCATGGGCAGAATTTATCGGTGGTGGAAATTTATTTACAAATTGTTTCGCGGAAAAGGACGACGGTGCGGAAACCATTTCCACTGATATGACACTTAGGAAAAAGAGAGATGTTAGACTCATCAAAAAATTAAAGCCGGTAAAAAGCGAGTGAACGTGCTAAAGGCAAAAGGCAACCACGTACAAAGGCTAAACTAAACACACGGTTGGATTCAACTCTCTGGACTGAAAAAGGCTAACTAACATAGTGGAACACTCAATACTCATTGTTATCAGATTTCAGCTGTTGCCATTGTGGGAATCTTTAGAAACCACATCAAATATTTGATGTTATAGAGCGAGTGTACCTCAACTTGGTGCGATATCTGGCCTAAATTAAATTATATTGATCTGGCAGTTAATTTATCTTACAATAACATATTGTTCATGAGAATTTTGAGAAATTACTAACGTCGGCATTAAGCCATGCATATATTCTAACTAATGCTACCTCTTTTGTCATCACAGATTCTAGATTAATTAACTTGTATAAGCTCATGAAAGTTTGATCTTAAAATACGTGTGCCTTGTAAAAAAAACTTAGCAAGCACCAAGTGAAGAATTGGACGGTTGGCCATACATTTAACTACACTAAATTAAAATCGATATGAGTGAGATTTGTGCATCAGAAAGGTATGAGCACTGCCGAAGCTAGCTGAGTGTCTGATAGTGTGTGGCAATAGTTCCTTTACAAAGCGGTCCACGCATGCAAACATAACATATTCTTAACCAAGAGGCAGCTGATTATTGGGGCGGCGACTATTGGTGCCTCCAACGTGGCAAAGTTGTCGTCTGTGCAGCCTTTTTGACAAGTCACGAACAAACTCCAACTTGGGAGGTTGTGGAAGTGAAAAGGATTGGAGAAAGGTGCATGTGGTGCATGCATGCACTACGGGTCATGCATCTATGCAGCAGTACTATATATAAATAGTTCTCACGGATTGCAATTTATAAATGATGCATAGTTCTGTAGGGTTAATTAGCAACCAAGTCACCTCGCCGTGGCCATTCGTGCAAGCTTTAATTTTTTTCGTGTCACGGTCTCTCCCATGCTAGCTGCTTTCCGGTCACCGTTTTGTTTTCTACTCAAAGCTTTTTTGACGTGTTGCTTTCGATTGGCACCTTGAACGAGCTGCACAAATATTCTTTACTTGCAGCTGCTAGCGACTCACCATTGGGCCTTTTATGCGAGTGCATGCTAGCTAGTAGTAGCTCTTTGCTTGGGGAGAAAGGCTCTTCTGCATTCAGCAATCAGCTAGTTGATCCTCCTGTGCACTCTGACTTCGATCTATGTGCATGTGTGCTGTGATCGGTCCATTTCTACTTTTTGTTGGGTGCAAGCAATATATAAAGTGCCATGCTCTAATCTTTCTGGTACAACACACGAAGGCATCATGCTTCATGCATATATGCATGCAACACACGGAGGAACATAGGCACATAGCAACAAGTAATAAGTTGTTGTTAAAAAGTTGATACAACTTGATTAGTTGTATTTTACAAGGTGTTTACGTAGTTGTGTGTGTAAAGTAAGGCCCGGTTGACACTTCTTGCAAGTTGCTAGGCGGATCGATAGATCGATCGACACGATGCTTGCACTGATTCCGCCGGCGCTCGTGTCAAAAACGGAGGCTGATGTGATGGCGTTGGATCTATGCGTTCGCCTTACATGGACAGTTGCACGGCAGCTGACAAACAACTTTTTCAGATATATGGGGCGGTCTGAATCTCCGTCCATCAATTCATCTCTGCCGTGGCAACGTCGTAATCGTAACGATGTACGGCTGGGAAAGGCCGTGGCCTGACGTGTCGATGGCCAGTTGGCGTCTACTGGCGCTGCTGTTGGGCATGCTGGTAGTAGTGTCCAGGACATGCATGCATGTCCGGCTGCAGCATGGCCCAGCAGTCAGTAAATATGGTACACGGTCAGTCAGTGGCACTCCCCATGATGGTACAATAAGTAGGATTACGTGCGTACATGCACGGTAGAACGAAGTACTCCGTAGTTCCCATAAGTGAGGATAAGATGTTGCTGCGTGGACCGACGGTGGCTGGCCCGCACCTGCGTATCATGCGTGCTGGGGGAGTGGGGGAATATTCTTCTGGCATTTCCCACTTAGCTTGTGGGCGCCGTGCTACTGCTACGGCATATGTATCCGCGTGCTCCAACATGCTAGCAACAGCAGCAGATTTGCAGAAAAATATTCTCTTGCTCCATCTAGCTAGGTAAGCCATATACTAGTCATCTATATTGTTCCTTTCAAAAAAAGTCATCTATATATATATACACGCTGCGTATCATGCAGCTAGTATATCAACATATGTACGCTGAAGTGATCTCGTGTACCATGTGTAAACTATACTATATATATATATATATATGCATGTGTACTACTCTTAAAATTATAGTTCATTTGACTTTTCTAAATAGAAAGTTTTTATTATACATCTAGACATATAGTCATTTGCTGGAAACGTTGCCCCCCATGTTTCTTCGCCTCCCGTGGATGGCCTTCTAAATTTCGGATTGGTATATGGACGTGCTAACTTTGTGAAGTGCTTACCTTTCACATGTAATAATTTTGGCTTAGGGGGTTGAAGCCGGATTTTCCATTATATAAAAAAAATATATGGTAGTTGACTCGATGTTTTTTACTCTTCAGTCTTCACGGTCATTGAAGTGTAACGTTACTTGGGCCACTATTTTTCATATTGGAATGTATTCATCAAAACTAATAAACTAGCAAGTTGCTTTGTCAAATGCTAATTCCTTATATTTTTGCATTTAGTAATCGTATCCGTTATGGACTTTTGGGTTAGTTTAGATTGTTAGATCATTACAAAATACAATGGCCAATTGCTAATTTTATGTAATATTATGAAAGTACTTTATTTACAACAAATCTTCTATGGATAATAAAAATATAATTGCAAATCGTATCATGCATGCACCAAGAATTAGGTCAGAAGCAACAGGAAGATGGATGTAACACCCAAAAATGCTCAATTTAAAATTTTTGGCATTTAATTAATTATTTAATGCTTTCACCTATTTTATAAAGGCTAAATAATAATTTTCTAAAATTTAAAATCAGATATAAGTGATAGAAACATTTATTGTTGCATTCATGCTGCTGCATTTATTTTTGTATTGCTTGTGATTCAAACAAGAATTTAAATATATTTAAATTCAAATTTGAATCACTTTGTTTGGAGCTCTAGAAAAGTTGTTAGGCCCATAGTTCGGTTTTGCTCCCTGGACTCTTCCCTGGTCCACTTTGACCCCCTCTACTTCTCCCCCAGTCCGGCCCAACTCCCCCTCTCTTTTCCCTTCCCCGGCCCGCGCCAAACCCCGCGGCCCATCTCCTCTTCCCCCCCTTCTCCCCGCTCGGCCCAGCTCGCGCGTAGGCCCATTCCCCTCAGCTCGGCCCAGCCAGCATCGCCCGACCCACGACCGCCTCCCTCTCCCCCAGGCTGACGGGCGGGCCCCACCCTGTCACCCCCTACCTCCGACCGAGCCGCACACGAGTCCGGCTCGGGCCACCTGGGACGCGCACGCCGAGGTCCACCGTGGACCCGACCTTCCCCACCTACGTGACCCTGCGGGCCCCCTGAAGCTTCGCGGAAGCTTCCCGTACCCGCTTCCTTTCCATCCGCGCCGCCTCCCCGCTTGGAAGGTGCCACCTCTCTATGGAAGGCGGAGCCCCGCCGCCGGCCACCGCGCGATTCGACGAGGACCGCACACCGAGGGCCCTTGGCCGCTACAAGTACCGCACCCGAACCCTCACCCATCTCCCTCGAGCAAATCCCGAGCCCGCAACGTCTCCACCTGCCTCGCACCGCCGCCATTGGCGCCGCCGCCCCGAGCTTCGGTCGCCGTCGATCTCCGACGCCGGCGCCAAATCCTCAACGAGGATCTACCTCAGAGCTCCCTGAGGAGGTAATGAAGTTAACCGAGCCGTTCCCAACCTCGTTTCACCTTGTTTGCAAGCTTAACGCGCTCGCCGTCGTTGCACAGACCCGCCGAGCCGCCCCTCCCCGACGTCCGCGCTCCTCGTCGCCCCATCGCCGTCGCCATCACCCCAGGTGAACTCGCCGTCCTTCCCTGGTGCCGTAGGTCCAAGCCGCATAGTGTTTGGTGGTCTGTAGCCCGAGATCCACTGTCACACCCCAAAATTTTCGAATTTTGGGATGTGAATTTCCAACGCAATTAATACAATATTTTTCTCAATTTTGTAAAATTTTCCAAGCTTTATATAATTAACAGGGAATTTAGTATAGGAAAATTTTGTTTTCGAAAATAATATAGGATTACTATTGAGTGCCTTGCATTTGCATTTAGTGGTTTTATGTGTGTAGAGTTTTCAAAATGTGTTTAGAAGCCTAATGAGAATTTTTCCAGATTTATCTGAAATTTATTCTCATTTTCCTAGAGCATATTCTAATTTTTAGAATAATCAAAAATTATTTTCATGAGTTCCAAATACATTATTTGGGTTCCTCATGTCCAAATCTATCTCTAGGAGTTTTCCTAAGATTTTTGGAATTTTTGGAGTATTTTTCTTGGTTCAAATATGAATTCTAGACTTATCTAGAATTATTTTATAACCAGGAAATTAATTATTCCGAAAATTAAAATCACATTAAATCTTAGTAGACCAGCCCTGGCCCAGAGTTGACCCAATTTTAGCCCAAATCCATCCCATCACTTTGTTGGGCCGAATTCCAAAGCCCATTAGTGTCTCTAAAAGCCTATCAGCATTGAAAGAGGCTAAACCAAGTTTTAGTCCCATATTGCTAATGGACGTGGAGGTGAGAGGTTTTCTCTCTATATATACAAACCACCTCTTCTCCAGAAAAGACACACCACCATCGACTCCTTTACAGGGAGGCCCCTTGAATGGGATTCCCTAAGGTAGTCTCCTTCCACCATATCTTCAGCTGGTGCCTATTCTTCATCTCGTCGTCGCGCCGAACCTTCCGTCGTTTCAGGCTTCATGGATTTTCAGTAAGACCCTCAGCGAATCTTGTAATTTTCTATCATATTCGTTTAGTATATACTCTTTCGTAGAAAAGTCCTTGCTAGCTTTAAGTGCCGGAAATCTTGTTTAGTCCATAGTTTCCAACATTTTCTGAAAATTCGACTAGATTCCTGAGCTGCTTACTGTTTTGACCATAACTTTTGATCCCTTTAACCAAATCCAGCAAATAAATACATTTTGGATATCTACAGGAACTTTCCTACAACTTTCATTGAAGACGTCGGGTCAAAATCTGGCTGTAACTAAGTCGAAAATATTTAAACAGATTTCTGCACAGATTTTTACCCTCAAAAACAGATTCTTAAAGGTCCACTAAATCATGTGTCGTTTCTGTACAGTAGCTCCTAAAATCGTGATATTTTTTCAGAAGATAGGTTATTAAATTATGAAGCTAACCCAATTGGAATCACGTTAATCGGATGTCTAGAACTCGAGATATAAAATAAACAAGCAGACTGAGTCAGATGGTGACGGGAATTGATCAAGCCATATCTTCCTCGTTTTAGCTCCGATTAGAGTGATTCTTGCGCTCACGTGACCATAGAACCAATCCCTATCCTTTAGAGCGCTCTTTAAAATCTTTTCCTTTGATTGGTGTATTGTTCTTAGTTGTATATTGTTTGTTTGCTTGTTTAGCACGCTGTGCTCGATGATTGTTGCGAGTAGAGGAAGGCCGTTCGAGAGATTTCAAGATCAAGAGCTGAAGACTATGAGTAAATATACTGGATTCGAGGCAAGTTATAGCACGGACAATCCTTGCTACCTACTCACTCATTTAATACACTATTCATTACATACGCATGTGTCTAATACTGTTTACCATTAAGGTTATTTCCTAGCATTTATTTCCCTGTCCTTGTATTCCAATGGGTTTATGCATTTGGGTAGTATTTTGCTAGGCGCAATTACTGTCACCTTTACTTAATTGTTAATATTGACTTAATGGTCCACTTCAACATTAATGATAAAACTTGCTTTTTAGCAACTTGGACTAGGGGGCTAGAGCATGTGCTGTGTGCTTTGCTCTAGTGTCTCCCTCTAAGGACCGGTTCTTAAAGCGGCAACCCAGGAGCCTGTCGCCACCGCCGGAACTATATGGGCTCTGGTCTTGGTCAAGTAGCTTGTACGTCTCTAGCTTGGCAGTAGTTACCGAGGGGCCAACGGCGTTGTGGGAGGTACGGCGCTGGGTGATCTCCGATTCCACCAAGGACGGTAGCCCCGTCGGCTAGGTCACGTTAGACCCAGTCCCGTGTAGGAGTCTCAGCGATTGAGAACTCTGCACGTTGCGCAGTATGGGTGGGATACCCGCGCTCCGGACGCCATCGACCCCCTCACGGTGTGACTCCGTGGGCGTACGTCGATCTCGGTGCCTAAGTTTTCACCACCGTATAGTACTCCAGCGGCTACTGACTTGTTAGGGTGTCTTGTGAAAGCCTCGTAGCGTCCCTATGCAGTCACACCTCGGAAGTGTTGATGTGCGTGGTTGGGTGCAAAGTTCTTTTGAACTTTTACGCGACTGGTGGGTAAAGGGCGAAACCTCTGCAGAGTGTACGATCTATCATGATAGCCTTGCTCAGGGTCACGAGCGGCCTGGATCCTTTTTGATTAGAATATGGTATTTATTCCTGTTTAATGTCACTTACACTATTTAATTGGGTTACAACTGGGATCTCATTCACTTGTAGTAACTTGGATAAAGTTAAAACGAACCAACTAAAAGTGCTAATGCAGTTAAGCCAGTGTCGAGCCTTTTTGAGCCTTCATAACCCGTGCTATACTTGCTAAGTAATTCTGTTACTTACACTTGCTGCTATTACTATTTTTGGGCAAAATCCCGGACGGGTAACAGATTGGAGTCAGGCTGATTACGAGGTGGAGTTTCCGGAGGATTTGCCGTACTTCTGAGTTGGCGTTCTCCCAGTCAGAGTCCCTGTGGGATTGCGGCTACGCTTAGAGAGATGTATTAGTCTTCCGCTGTCCATGTATTTCATTTTTGCAAAACTCTGATGTACCCGCTACTTTATGTTGAATAATGAAGCATTGTACTCTGATTTTTACCATATTTGTTCGCTATATGTGTCGGTGGACTTCCTGGGCACACATATGGCCGCATTCGGGTTTTGTGTAAATCCGGGTGTGACATCCACTCACCTCCGGCGATGCTCCGCCGACGGCAGAGCCGCGCCGCCGTCCCTCGCGTCGCCGGCGTCGACTCCCCAGCGCCCGGTCTAATCTCCACCGCTTGATGTAGATCCGACGGCCCGCGTTCAACCGAGCCCCCGGTCAAATCTGAAAATAACGGTCAGCGCTGTACGTTTTTCACTTAAGCCCCTCAGTTTTCCTGGAATCAACCCGTGGTCCATCCCAGTTCAAAAGTATTTACGGTTAGGTCCTGTTTTATTCGTTTTAGCCCCTGCGCTTTTGAAAAATTGAACCCGCGGTCCAGCCTTTGCGTTTTTGCACGTTAGCCCTCCTGTTTTAATACGAAATTACGTATAGGCCCTCGGTTTTTCACAAATAAGCCCCTGGAAGTTTCAGAAACTTGCTAGCAAGTCCCTGAACCTTAGAAACGCTATAACTTTCACGTTTTAGCTCCGATTTGCGTGATTTTCGCGCTCATGTGTTCGTAGCGAAGCGTAGAATATTTCTAGCTCCTGTTTTTGTACTGTTTTAACTGTTTGGTGTACTGTTCTAATAGAATTACTTTTGCTTGCATGTGATGATTGTTTTGGAATGCGTGCGTGATGTTCGTGTCCAGTCGGCGAGCCCGTAGCTTTGGACTTCGAGTACGTTGAGGACGTGCCGGAGCAGGACTCGCAGCAGCAGCCGTACTCCGAGGAAGGCAAGTTATAGCACGGACAATCCTTGCTACCTATCTCACATTTAATACACTGTTCATTACATACGCATGTGTCTAATATTGTTTACCATTAAGGTTATTCCTAGCATTTATATCCCTGTCCTTGTATTCCTATGGGTTTTTGCCTATGGGTAGTATCTTGCTAGGCGCAACTACTGTCACCTTTACTTAATTATTAATATTGACTTAATGGTTCACTTCAACTTTAATGTTAAAACTTGCTTTTTAGCAACATAGATTAGGGAGCTAGAGCATGTGCTGTGTGCTTTACTCTAATGTCTCCCTCTAAGGACCGGTTCTTAAAGCGGCAACCCAGGAGCCTGTCGCCACCGCCGGAACTATAATGGCTCTGGTCTTGGTCAAGTAGCTTGTACGTCTCTAGCTTGGCAGTAGTTACCGAGGGGCCAACGGCGTTGTGGGAGGTACGGCGCTGGGTGATCTCCGATTCCACCGAGGACGGTAGCCCCGTCGGCTAGGTCACGTTAGACCCAGTCCCGTGTAGGAGTCTCAGCGATTGAGAACTCTGCACGTTGCGCAGTATGGGTGCGATACCCGCGCTCCGGACGCCATCGACCCCCTCACGGTGGACTCCGTGGGCGTACGTCGATCTCGGTGCCTAAGTTTTCACCATCGTATAGTACTCCAGCGGCTACTTACTTGTTAGGATGTCTTGTGAAAGCCTCGTAGCGTCCCTATGCAGTCACACCTCGGAAGTGTTGATGTGCGTGGTTGGGTGCAAAGTTCCTTTGAACTTTTACGCGACTGGTGGGTAAAGAGCGAAACCTCTGCAGAGTGTACGATCTATCGTGATAGCCTTGCTCAGGGTCACGAGTGGCCTGGATCCTTTTTTATTAGAATATGGTATTTATTCATGCTTAATGTCACTTACATTATTAATTGGGTAACAACCGGGTTCTCATTCACTTGTAGTAACTCGGATAAAGTTAAAACGAACCAACTAAAAGTGCTAATGCAGTTAAGCCAGTTTCTAGCCTTTTTGAGCCTTCATAACCCGTGCTATACTTCCCATTACTTACACTTGCTGTTATTATCATTTTGGGCAAAATCCCGGACGGGTAGCAGATTGGAGTCAGGCTGATTATGCTGTGGAGTTTCCAGAGGATTTGCCGTACTTCTGAGCTCGCGTTCTCCCAATCAGAGTCCTTGTGGGATTGCGGCTACACTAGAGAGATGTATTAGTCTTCCGCTGTTCATGATTTTATTTCTGAAGCACTCTGATGTAGACGCTACGCTATGATGAGATTAATAAAGCATTGTACTCTGATTTTTACCATATTTGTTCGCTATATGTGTCTGTGGACTTCCTGGGCACACATATGACCACATTCGGGTTTTGTGTAAATCCGGGTGTGACAATGGAGGGCATTGCATTTGGCACAAAAGGAACTAAAACTATACTAGTCGTCATTCTTTCTGGAGTCTTCCTTTAAGTGTGGACTGTGGACCGTACCTTCCTTTCAACGCTTGAAGAAATTAAACCAAGGAAAAAGCAGCGGCGAGAATCGATCTAAAGGCAACTGACGGCTGGAACGAACATTTAGCAGCTAGGTTAATGTACACCACGGCCAGCCATCAGTTTGCTCCACGATCCGGGCGATATGTCCACCATGCATGAACGAAACTACTAGTATTAGTTAGCAATATATAGGTACAGTGGGTGTCCTATTCGATCAGCCACAACGCAAGGAAAAGGCCCTTTATCTGGCCATCCTGTACGAATGGGAAAGGCTGCTCGCGCTTGTGGATGGAATTAACACAGTAGCCAGGGAGAGGAATCCAAATAGATCCAATAGAGTATGGCAAGGACCAGGATCATACATAGGTAGCTAGTGTCGTCTCAAAGATACAATATATATCATATATGATTCTTTAATGTATGGGTGACAGTTGATTCCTGGTATACAGCATCATCATCGATCTCTCTCATCTCCTTCAATTCAATTCCCACCGATTGTGTGGTGTTAGGTCGCCTTTTCTCTGTCTCTTTGTAGAGTAGGACTAGATGCAACTTGCGCACTCATCGGAAGGTACTACGTGCGTGTCGTCCTCCATGGAAAAGCCAGTCTGGGCCACTTCTCATTGGGGAACATATGGCACCCCCAGAATAAAATAATTAATGTTTACCATAATCCGTCGATCAGTGACAATGTGACATTACATGTACTAGTATTAGTATATATAAGTAAAACTGGGGAGGAGGGAATTAGGCCGACAAGAAGACCAGACAATGCAGCAGCAGAGACAGCGCTGCTGGTACATGTGCGCGATGTGTAAGCACTAACCTAATTATCAGGAGAAAGAGACAAACCAGCAGGTTTGTACGTTTATGCCGGCCCAGCAAGGCTGGATCATCGTCGTTCATCGATCTGCTGCGATGGCTCTGCAACAATACAATGCAAGTTGATGGGACGCTGATTATATGTATACTCGTATATATGAACGTTGGCGCTGCACATGGTTTCAGCTGGGGGCCCGCCCGTCTAGCCAATGGCAACTGAGAGGATTCATTCATTCCAAGTTAAACAGTGTCCTGCAGCTACAACTTGCCCCCTGCCCGAGTGCCGGGATAAGCTACAAAATTATTTGGCTTTGGCGTGGCTGGGCACCGGAGAATTCATCCATGCATGGGCGGCATGCATCATGCATGCATGGACGGTTAGGGTGGTCCTTGGCTAAACCACCACGCGTGTCCTAGGTTGGGGCCGCCGCCGGGCCATGCCCTGATCGATCTCCCTTCGTTGACGCAGCAGCTGGGTCGTCATCAGATACCACACCGGCCAGTGGGTAATAATCGAGTGATCTGATCAACAGGAGGGGAGCAGAGGAAACCCTCCACACTGGCCGTGATCGGATCCCTCTGGCGCTTGTCGGTGCGGAAGCAGCAGCACGCGCGCATGTGACGAGAAAAATATAGGAGGCGGCCACAGGGCACACAGTGCTTGCTGCCAGTGCGTGCATGCATGCACGGTGAAGGGTGGAGTGGATGGATTGGCTGGCCGGAGGCGTGCTGTGCGTGTAGAAAGAATAAGAGAATGGGGCGACGGCTCGGCTATGGGAGACTAGATAGTTTCTTAAGATCTGCGCAGCCGGCCGGTGTTGGATCGATCGGCGCGGCCCACACTGTGTAGGTGGTGTATCGGTATCGCCGGCATGCATGTGAGATCCCGCAAGTGGACGGCCCCATGCCACCAGTTCAATCATCCACCGCCGCCGCCGCCGCCGAGGCGCCGAGAGGAGAATGCACAATGCAGGCATGCAGCATCCAAGCTGACTGACTGAAGAAATAAAAGGTCGCTGGCGCTTCCTCCCCTCTACTGTGTTTGCAGGTGTGTGGCCGTGTTTCCAGCCGACAATTTGGGCCTGCGAGAGGTAAAGGCCCAGCCCAATAAGATAAAGGCCCTCGAGCGGTGTTACCTCCATGTTGGGCCAGATTCCAATTGCGTACCCGATTTGTTCTTTGTACAGATCCACGCGACTAACAGTAAACAGTGTTAGCCTAACTGCCGAAGCTAATGAGGCAGTCTCTCGATCTTTCGACCTCGTTCCCCCGCTACATTTCAGAAGGGCGGCGGCGAGGCGATTTCGGTTCCAACGTCGATCTCGTCGGCTCCTCCTCGCGTCCGGCGGCCGTTCCGGTGCCGGAGGTGGAGAGGAGCTGCGGGATCGACGGCCGGTGTACATATCCCTAGCCTTAGTTCTTAGTTTAGGGTTTGGGAATAAGCTTCTCCAGCTCTTCCTCCACTTCGCCGGTGTGCGTAGCGGCGACAGGCTGGTGAGTTCCTTCCTCGCCGGATCTAGGTTGCTAGGTCTTGGTGAGTTCTTTTGTCCGTGCCCTTCTTCCACGGTGACGGCGTCGGCTTCAGTTTCGTCTCCGGCGACGGGGACATCTGGCGAGAACCCGTTTCCAGCGGCCAAGATAGGGTACGTTATCTTACCAATTTGTGGAATCGGGTTGGTTATTTGTCCCACCGTCTCTGGTGGTTTACTTCCCCTTCGGGGTTCTTCTTCTCCGACGAGCTGGGGTCGTCTGAGGCGTCAGACCCTCTGGTTCCGGCGATGGGATGGCGTTCCGCCATCTTTCCTGGCCTGTGCGTTCATCGTCTTCAAGGCGCGATGTGAAGCGTCCCCTCGAAAGAGAGAACTTAATGTGATACAAATACCAGTCCCAGGATGCCGGTTCACATTATTACAACAGATGGTTTAGTAAATAAACAACATTACGGGAGACGGTGGCACAGCATGGCCACTACAAACATAACTAAAGCTAGACTCCAGATGAACAGGTTGATAACATAGAGGTCTTCATCAGTGTGGATATCCATGCAGCTTCAAGCGGGTGACCCTAACACACAAGCAAAGGTTGGGTGCAGAACGAACCTCCCCTAAACAACGTCCTCAGGCACAAGGTCCGGGTCTGCCTCTGTAACAAATTAAGCAAGGGTGAGTACATACGTACTCAGCAAGCACAACCACAACCATGGAAAGGATACAACAGAAGCATGCAAAGGATAATAAACAAGGATGGGCTCAGGGTTTATTTCGCAGCAAAGCTAATTTTTACACATGCAAGGGCTGATTTTTGCAACGGGTTTTCACAAGCATTTCTTTTAGTTGCATCAATAAACATGATTATTTTACTCACAAGATTTTGACGCTACCAGATTCCACATCTGTCATAGCCCATACCAACACCTTTTCTCAACTTAACATTCACCAAACACATTCTTACACCAAAACAGGGGACTAGTGAAGTGACCAAGCCATAACTCGCCCAATACCGTGGACACGGCTATCCGGATAGGTTTTAACTCTGCAGAGGTGTACACAACTACAAGTAGGCTACCACAACATGAACACCTTAGTGCCAGTGCAGCTCCTTCAAAGCATTACCCACCATAGCTAAACTGACAAGTCACTACAGAAGCGACCAGGGGGTCAGCAACCTACCAGTGAGGTTCTACCCAGGGGCATACCTCACATAGACCGTATCCCCAGCTCCGTGGCCCTCTGTTGCTCACCAGCACACCACATAACTAACAGCTTAACTAGTGGGATTTATGCTAGGCCGTTGTCACATACAACGGTCGAGTGGTGGTACAATAAAATGGGTTAGGCTAGATGACACATCAACATCATCCCAAAAACTGTGACAGGATAGACAACTCCCACCATGCTCAACCACACAGGTTCGAGCTCACCTCGGCATTTCACACAAGAAATACCGTATGTCTCATCCCACACGGATACTCATTTCATTCACAAAATCCATCTCTTTTATTTTAAAGCACGCACACGGTTGCTTTTATAAACACCAAGTGATTGTAATGGGGTGTATAACAGTAAAACATTCCTAAGCATTTCTAGCAGTGACTAACATTCAAACAGAGCATTGTCATATTCAAACACTAATCTAGGTTGTCAAGGAAGCAGTCATAGCAATCAAGGAATGGCTATCCAATCGGGTTTAGCAGTAAAATAATGCAAGTTTTATAAAGCAGGCCATGGGTTGTGTTTATAAAATCTAGGACAAAGGTATGCATCAAAGGATGGGGTTGCACTTGCCGTTCTCCCAACCCTCGGGGGATTCCTGCCCGGGGTCTTGGTCTCCAAGCTCCTGCTCGTAACCCTGCTCCTCCTCGAGTCCTTCCTCGTTCACAGCAGCGTCTACGGCACACACAAACAAACACACAATAAATAAAAGAAAATATTATTTTTGCTGAGCCCGGAAAGGAAGAATAGAGAGTGGGTGGGGAAACGATGTAGAAAGGATTATTTATGGTCATGGACTGGATGGGTTGGCAAAACTATAATGGTGAATATTGTGGTGGAGTTTGGGGTTAAAGGAGGTTAAAATGACGCATGAAATGATGGGTTGTAGAAGGTTTAGGGGCTGTTTTACAGAAACAGGACCTAGCTGTAGTTATTAAAGAAGGCAGGGGCTCCTGGCGAAACTGTCAGAGAGAGAGGGAATAGGAGTTTGGACGGCGGGTTGGAATAGGGGAAAGTGCAGGGGGTTACGCGCAAATGTGCCTTCCTTCTTTCTCCCGACAGAGAGAAACAGGGGAGGGGATCGGCGGCGGCGGCGGGCTCGCCGGCGATTGGAGCGATGGCGGCGGCCGGGAGTAGGGAGGAAAGAGAGAGAAGGGTACGGTGAGTTCACCCATAGTCCTACCTTGGGTGAAGACGGCCGGTGGTGAGCTGCCCACGAGGGCCAGCGGGCGGCGGCGGCGATGGCGTGTGGGCGGTGGTGCTGCAGCGGTGGAGGAGGCGATTGGGGTGGTGGGCGAGTGGGTGATGGTGAAGTGGATGCGGATGGGCTTATATATAGGCGTGGAGGAGAGTTGAGGCGGTGGGCCGACAAGAGGGGTAGATGGCGGTCTCGGCGGCCGGCGGGCGAAGCTTTAATGCCGGTCGAGATTCGCGGTCGTGACAGGACGGTACAGCGGCGCTGTGATGGAGCGGCGCGACACTGTGGTGGGGCAGTGTTTCGCGTGGGCGGCACGACAGAGGAGAGGTGGCTCGCCAGCGTGTCGGCGCGGCGGTTGGCACAGCGACGACGAGCTCGTTGCCGGGGCGGCTTGCGTGCAGCGTTTGGGCGTGGCGCGGTGGGCGGCACGGCAATGCCGTGGTCGGCGCAGCAGCGGTGCAGAGGGGTCGGCGCACAGCGGCGGCTCGTGGGGCGGTGCGTGCGTGAGGGAGGTTGGTGGCGTGCGGCCAGAGCAGCTGCAGTGGCGCGGCGGCGATGGGGTCGCGGTTGGCGCAGCGACGCAGCGATGAGCGGAGAGTGGTCGGCACGGCAGCGACGCACGGCGAGCAGTGGTGGATGATGCGGCTCAGCAGCGCGTCAAACGCAGCGGCGGTGGTGGCGCGGCGAGTCGGCGGCGTTCACGGCGCGTGCACGTGGGGCGGCGCGGAGAGCAGCGCGGTGGCGTGCACCACGGGCGGGGCGGTTCAGCGGCGGCGTGCTCGAGTGGACGGCGCAGGGCTGCAGACGATGGTGGGGCACGGTGGGGGGCGGCACGACGTCGGTGAGCAGGGCGGCGGTGCTCAGCGTCGGGAAAAACAGAGGGGGGGGAAAAAGGAAAGAAGAAAGGGGAAAAGGAGAGAAAGGAGAGGGGAGAAAAGAAAAGAAAGAAAAGGGGGAAAAAGAGAGGGAAGAGACGGCGGGATTCGCGGCGGAAAGCCGACAGGCGGTCGACGGCGGTCGGCCAGCGATGGGCGGACCCGGCGGTCGACCCGAGAGCGGGTGACGCGGGATGGGATGGAAAAGAAGGGGCGGTGATAACAAGGCGGAAGGGTTTTGGCGGAAGCGGGAGCTCGGCGGCAAAAGATTTGAAGATATTTTCACTGGGTGATTTGCTTGGTGATTTTCCAGAGAGTGAAAACGCAGGCGTTACAAACCTACCCCACTTAAACAGAATCTCGTCCTCGAGATTTGGCTGGCTCCTAAAAAGGTGGGGGAACTCTTCCTTCAGAGCATCTTCTCTTTCCCATGTAGCTTCCTTTACACCATGTCTGCTCCACTGTACTCTGCATATCCGTACTTCAGAGTTTCTGGTTCTCTTGGTGACGGTGTCCAAAATTTTGACCGGTACTTCTTGATACCGCAGATCTGTCTGTAGGTCTATCTCTTCTTCCGATATATGTTCTTCCTCAGGTACTCTCAGGCATTTTCTTAACTGTGAGACATGGAAAACTGGGTGTATATCCGACATTGCATCGGGTAGCTCCAGCTGGTAGGCTACTTTTCCAACTTTCTTCAGTACTGGGTACGGTCCGATGTACCGAGGGGCCAACTTTCCATGGACTTGAAATCTGCGGGTCCCCCGAATGGGTGAAACCTTGAGATAAACAAAATCTCCTGGATTAAACTCTAGTTCTCGTCTCTTCTTGTTTGCGTAGCTTTTCTGTCTGGACTGAGATGCCTTCAACTTCTCCCTAATTTCGGCTACCTTCTCTTCAGCTTCTTTTATGAGCGCAGGTACTACTAGGGTATGCTCTCCCACTTCTGACCACATCAGAGGAGTTCTGCATTTTCTCCCGTAGAGGGCTTCAAACGGCGACATACCTAAACTTGTCTGATAACCATTGTTGTAGGAGAATTCTGCATAGGGTAAACTCTGTTCCCAATTCTTACCACAGGCAAGGACACATGCTCTCAGCATATCTTCCATAATCTGGTTCACTCTTTCTGTCTGACCATCAGTCTGTGGGTGATATGCAGAGCTAAAATCCAACTTTGTGCCCATCGCTCTATGCAAACTTTTCCAGAACCTCGAGGTGAACTGGGTCCCTCGGTCTGAAACAATTCTACCAGGCACTCCATGCAACTTGACTATATTCTCTACATAAAGCTTGGCTAGCTTCTCTCTGCCATAATTAGTCCGTACGGGTAGAAAGTGAGCGACTTTGGTGAGTCGGTCCACTATTACCCATATAGAGTCATGCCCCTTCTGTGTTCTGGGTAAACCTACTACAAAGTCCATTCCTATCTCATCCCATTTCCAAACTGGGATAGGCAAAGGTTGTAATAATCCTGCTGGTTTCTGGTGTTCGGCCTTAATCCTTTGGCAGATATCACAATGAGCGACAAATCGGGCTATGTCAGCTTTCATTCCTTTCCACCAATAGTTCTGCTTCAAGTCCAAATACATTTTGGTGGATCCTGGGTGGATGGAATATGGCGAGTTGTGAGCCTCATTCATGATTATTTGCCTGAATTCTCCTTCCTTAGGTACACAAATCCTATCTTTGTACCATAGAGTTCCTTTACTATCGACTCTAAAGTCTGGTGCCTTATTCTCTCCAGTATGCTTGCATATTTGCATTAAATCCTCGTCTGTTCCTTGGGATTTTCTGATCCTATCTTCTAGGGTGGGTTGGACACTCAGCTTGTGGCTAGTACTCTGAGGGACGACGTGCACATTTAATCGTGCCATCTCTTCTTGCAGGTGGGCATTCTTGGGTCGGTAGGATTTTCGGCTTAGGGCATCTGCCACTACATTAGCCTTGCCGGGGTGGTAATGAATTTCCACATTATAATCCTTAACCAACTCTAACCACCTTCTTTGTCTAAGGTTCAGATCTGGTTGGGTGAAAATATACTTTAAGCTCTTATGATCCGTGTATATTTCACACTTGTTCCCAATCAGGTAGTGTCTCCAGATTTTGAGGGCATGCACTACGGCTGCAAACTCCAAGTCATGCGTTGGGTAATTCTGCTCATGGGTCCTAAGTTGTCGGGAGGCATATGCTACAACTTTCCCATCTTGCATGAGAACACACCCTAATCCTTGGCGGGACGCGTCGCAGTAAACGACAAAATCCCTGTGAATATCCGGTAGGGTTAAAACTGGGGCAGCAGTCAGTCTTTTCTTCAACTCTTGAAAGCTTCTTTCACAGGACTCTGTCCAAGCAAACCTCTTCTCTTTCTTGAGCAGCTCTGTCATGGGTCTAGCTATCTTGGAGAACCCTTCGATAAACCTCCGGTAGTATCCAGCTAAACCAAGAAAGCTTCTGATCTCACTCACATTGGTTGGTTGCTGCCAGTTTGAGACTGCTTCTACCTTCTCAGGGTCTACTGCTACTCCTTCTGCGGTCAAAACGTGACCAAGGAAAGCCACTTTCTCCAGCCAAAATTCACATTTGCTGAATTTGGTGTAAAGCTGATGCGCTCTCAACTTTTCCAAAACTGCTCGTAGGTGCTGTTCATGTTCTTCGGCACTCTTGGAGTAGATGAGTATGTCGTCAATAAAGACTACGACAAACTTGTCTAGTTCTTCCATAAACACCTTATTCATGAGATTCATGAAGTAAGCTGGTGCATTGGTGAGCCCAAATGGCATCACTGTGAACTCGTACTGCCCGTAACGGGTGACAAATGCGGTCTTTGAGGTGTCACTCCCCTTAATCTTCAGTTGGTGATACCCAGTCCTTAAGTCAATCTTGGAAAAGTACGTGGCCCCTTTCAACTGATCAAAGAGGTCATCAATTCTAGGGAGTGGGTATTTATTCTTGATAGTGACATCATTTAGTGCACGATAGTCGATGCACAACCTCATGCTCCCATCTTTCTTTCTCACAAAGAGTACTGGGGCTCCCCAAGGGGATGTGCTGGGTCTGATAAATCCCATCTGTTGCAACTCCTCCAATTGTTTCTTTAACTCTGCTAACTCTGAGGCTGTCATCCTATAGGGTCTCTTGGCTATAGGAGGGGTTCCAGGGACAAGCTCAATGGCAAACTCTATGTCTCTATCTGGTGGCATTCCAGGTAGAACTTCAGGGAAAACATCAGGATATTCGCTGATTACCGGGACTTCTTCCATGGTTTTTGTCCCCATGCTAAAGATCATAGGGTTCGGTCCACTTCCTTTGGTGTGACAGGTCACTTGCATTCCATCTGGGTTGGTTAGGTGTACTATCTTATCAGCACAACCTATGAGACCGTTGTGTTTGCCTAACCAGTCCATTCCAAGGATCACATCTATCCCTTTGGACTCTAGTACTACTAGGTCTGCTAGAAACTCTACCCCACTTAAAAGAATCTGTACCCGTGAACAACCTAGCTGGCATTCAATATCACCTCCAAGTGTTCGGGTTAAAAGGGGTGTCTTTAGTAGTACCGTAGGTATTTGGTGTTTTTCCACAAAACTTGATGATATGAAAGAATGCGATGCTCCAGAATCAAATAATACTGTTGCCAAAACTGAACTGACTAGGAACTCACCGAGTACTACTCCTTGTGCTCCTTGAGCCTCCTGCGCGTCGATGTGGTTGACGCGGGCTCGTCCATACGACTGCTGGGTGTTGTTGTTGTTGTTGCTGCCGGTGTTGGTGCTGCGGACGGGCACACGGTTGGCTCCAGACACTGGTGGCTTGGGTCCATTCACCGAGTTGGAGTAGACTGATACCGCAGGCTTGCTCCTAGGGTATGGGCAATCAGCGATGTAATGTCCGGTCTCACGGCAGTTGAAGCAGGCCCTTGCATTGTTGTTGCTGGTCGTGACTTGACTGACCTTGCTCTGTGAGGGCTTCATGGTGTTCTGGATCTTGTACTGATTGTTGGGAGCCTGGGAGCTTGTAGCTTGAGATTGGGTCCTATACTGCATAGGGGCCTGGGGCCTAGGTGCAGCATAACCGGAGCTCCTAGGCTTCTGCGAGCGGTCCTACTGACGGTTCTTGCTCTCCAGGAACTTGCGTTTGTTCTCTTGCCTTGCATCCATCTTGGCCTTTTCTGTGACAATGGCCTTGTTCATCAGCATATTGAAGTCAGGGAAATTGTGGGAGACTAGCAGGGCTCGAAGGTCTGGGTGTAGCCCTTTGATGAATGCGTCCTGTCTCTTTGCATCGGTCTTCACTTCATCTGGTGCATAACGGGCTAATTCAGTGAACTCGTGGGTGTACTCCTCCACGGTCTTGTTTCCTTGCTTTAGTGCACGGAACTCATCTGCCTTGCGCTTCATGGTGGCGTCGGGGATGTGGTAGCGACGAAACTCTTCTTCAAACTCTTTCCAGGTGATTGCAGACTCGTCTGGGGAAGCTACACAGTAAGTGTCCCACCAGGCTAAGGCAGTTCCAGTGAGTTGGTGGGAGGTCAGGAGGACTTTGTCACGGTCTCCACATCCAAACGGCTCCAACTTTCTCTTGATAGCTCTCAGCCAGTCATCTGCTTCTAAGGGGTTGTTGGATCCTCCAAAGGTGGGTGGTCTGGTTCTCAGAAAGTTGGTCAACTTGTCACCCGCATTGGGCCTACGGGCTGTCTCCTGATGGCGGCTGGAATTCCACACATTTTGCATGAACATGGTGTGGTGATACAAAGCTTGTGCCAGGTTGAAATCCGGCGGGAGTGGGGGTACAACAAACGATCCTTCATTCTGACTTCTTGGATGACTCGCTTCTGGTCCGCCTCCTACCGGCACTTGTCCTATAGGCTAGTTTTCTCCCATAGGGTTTTGCTGATCCACTTCATGGTTCTCAGGGTCCTCTCTTCTCCCTTCTGGTTGCTCTCCTCCTGCAGGGGGGGCATCTCTGAGAGGCGCTAGCACGAGTGTTCACCATCTGCAGGTTGAACAAGGCCTTCGTGAGATTGGGTTAAGATGGTGTTTAAGTTGATTAGTTCGCATTTTTGAAAAGGCAGAGACACTTCTGCCGAGGTGCACACATCACACAAGCTAACAAACAAGCACACAAGGTTTCATTCAAACAACTGGGGGGGGCTACAACACTTTGGGGGTCCAACAAGACTCACACCACAAGGCGGGGTACACGACGTGATTGGGAAACTACTGCTAGGGATACAAGGGTTCTTTCAACTTTGGACCAGGCTGGCTTCATTCCTAGATGAGCGTTTGACTCTGGATCTACTCGCGGGGCGAGTTTTCTTCTGGGTTGGAACGCTCTTCTGGCGGTGCAAGTCGTGCCCGTTCAGCCTCGGTCAAGGTTCCATTCTCTCGAGGCGACTCAGACGGTCCTTCTTCAGCGGGCGATGATCCTGCGGGGGTTCCAGACAGTGCTTGAGGGTCCCCCACAACTTCTCCCCATGCCATGACAGGTGTTCCAAGTAGGACATGGGGTTCTCCAATTGCCGGGACAGGCGTCCCACTTCTAGTCCAGTCCTGAATACGCAGGTCCCGAGCCTGCCTGAGGCTTTCTTGGGCGACTGCCTCACTGCTGACGGCAGCAGCAGCTCTTGCTTCAGCTTGGGCCACCTGGACTTGGTGCATGCAGACCGAGAACTCTGCTTGTTCGGCCCGGGAGGTTTGTTCCCTCAGGAGTTCAGCCTGTTCGTCGAAGAGTTGGTCCAAAGAATTGAGGTAGGTGACCACTTGGTACAAGGTGGGTTCCTCTTGACGGCGCTGCTCCAAGTTTCTCATGCGGGCCTGCCAGACTGTACTTCTGACGACCGGAGGAAAGTACCTCATTGGGGTGGGGACCAAGTGTCTCTCAAATATTCCGCACATGTAGCGGAGGGCTTTCCTGAGAGCCAAGGGGTAGGTGTCCTGGTGCCTGAATCCCGTGGCGGTCGCACGCCATGCTTCGATGGGGTGGCGGTCACTCTTGGCGACAACTATGACCACTCTGCAGCGTTGGGTCCCATGGTGTTCATACTCCCTGCTGTAGTACCTCGGGCGTTCAGGTACACCGAGGCGTTCCAGCGCGGGGATCAACAGGCTAGCGAAACCAGGTGTGACTGGGCAGACTCCCTGGGTCCATCCTTCTTCAGCCATCTGAAACCAGGGGGAAACAAAGATTGAACAGAGGTAGGATAAAGGTGATCTTTATTGCATAACATGGTGGGGTACAAAGATCATGGATACATCGATGCTAAGCTGGTAGTGCTAACTGGATACAACAGACTCTACTCAAGGAGAGGCTAGACTAGGTGCCAGTCTATGAGCTACGCTAATCTAAGGACTCTCACTCTACACCAAACGACGACGCTTCTTCAGAGGGAGCTGATACTCTGCCACTTCATCTTCGGTCTGTGTGCTCGCGTCTATGTGGGTCATCTCTGGTTCTCCTTCCATCAACCCATTCTCCCTCCTGTAGGCTTCAATCCTTTCTAGTTCCTCAGAGTGGGCCTGCCACTGGACTCGTTGAGCAACTAGGGTGCTTATAGCCTGGGTTGCTTTCTTCCGCTCCAGTCTCAGTTCTCTTTCTGCCTTTTCTGCCCTGCGGATCTGGTGCCTCAGCTGTCCTGATGTCTCTCGGTACAGCCTGTCTAAGCCAGCGAGGTAAATAGACAAGTGTGACACAGTGTCCTCCATATCTTCATCTCTCCCAAGGTTCCTCATCTGGGCAATCCATTCGCGTTCTCCACTTTCCAGGGGTGGGGCAAATCCCATTGCTGTTCCTACGAGGTACTGCTTGTAGAGTACGCGGAGGCACATCGGGGCTCTTCTTGCGGCTTTGCGGTAGGCATTGGAGCAGTCGTAGCCGGTGGCGTGGACAAACCAAGGTGCCACCTCCTTGTATAGTGAGCTCTCCCCCACAAAGATGAACATCCGGCACCGACGGGTACCATTGTTGGTGAATTCCCGACAGAGGTACTCGGGGGTCTCTGTGACTCCAACATGATCCAGGCTGAGCAGCAGTAACTTGGGAAGGCCAGGTTCTGCGGGGCAGACTCCTTCGCTCCAACCCTCGTCAACCAGCTGGGCCATCTGGAACAAGTCAAAAAGCCGTCGGTGAGTAGTTGTGGAGAACAGATTTAGACAAGAGCAAGCTAGTGAGGGAAGACTAGTAGAGGGTCAAGATCCTAGGGTTACGTCCTACGGCCAACCTATCGGCTCTGATACCACCTGAAGCGTCCCCTCGAAAGAGAGAACTTAATGTGATACAAATACCAGTCCCAGGATGCTGGTTCACATTATTACAACAGATGGTTCAGTAAATAAACAACATTACGGGAGACGGTGGCACTGCAGGGCCACTACAAACATAACTAAAGCTAGACTCCAGATGAACAGGTTGATAACATAGAGGTCTTCATCAGAGTGGATATCCATGCGGCTTCAAGCGGGTGACCCTAACACACAGGCAAAGGTTGGGTGCAGAACGAACCTCCCCTAAACAACGTCCTCAGGCACAAGGTCCGAGTCTGCCTCTGTAACAAATTAAGCAAGGGTGAGTACATACGTACTCAGCAAGCACAACCACAACCACGGAAAGGATACAACAGAAGCATGCAAAGGATAAAAAACAAGGATGGGCTCAGGGTTTATTTCGCAGCAAAGCTAATTTTTACACATGCAAGGGCTGATTTTTGCAACGGGTTTTCACAAGTATATCTTTTAGTTGCATCAATAAACATGATTATTTTACTCACAAGATTTTGACGCTACCAGATTCCCCATCTGTCATAGCCCATACCAACACCTTTTCTCAACTTAACATTCACCAAACACATTCTTACACCAAAACAGGGGACTAGTGAAGTGACCAAGCCATAACTCGCCCAATACCGTGGACACGGCTATCCGGATAGGTTTTAACTCTGCAGAGGTGTACACAACCACAAGTAGGCTACCACAACATGAACACCTTAGTGCCAGTGCAGCTCCTTCAAAGCCATTACCCACCATAGCTAAACTGACAAGTCACTACAGAAGCGACCAGGGGGTCAGCAACCTACCAGTGAGGTTCTACCCAGGGGCATACCTCACATAGACCGTATCCCCAGCTCCGTGGCCCTCTGTTGCTCACCAGCATACCACATAACTAACAGCTTAACTAGTGGGATTTATGCTAGGCCGTTGCCACATACAACGGTCGAGTGGTGGTACAATAAAATGGGTTAGGCTAGATGACACATCAACATCATCCCAAAAACTGTGACAGGATAGACAACTCCCACCATGCTCAACCACACAGGTTCGAGCTCACCTCGGCATTTCACACAAGAAATACCGTATGTCTCATCCCACACGGATACTCATTTCATTCACAAAATCCATCTCTTTTATTTTAAAGCACGCACACGGTTGCTTTTGTAAACACCAAGTGATTGTAATGGGGTGTATAACAGTAAAACATTCCTAAGCATTTCTAGCAGTGACTAACATTCAAACAGAGCATTGTCATATTCAAACACTAATCTAGGTTGTCAAGGAAGCAGTCATAGCAATCAAGGAATGGCTATCCAACCGGGTTTAGCAGTAAAATCATGCAAGTTTTATAAAGCAGGCCATGGGTTGTGTTTATAAAATCTAGGACAAAGGTATGCATCAAAGGATGGGGTTGCACTTGCCGTTCTCCCAACCCTCGGGGGATTCCTGCCCGGGGTCTTGGTCTCCAAGCTCCTGCTCGTAACCCTGCTCCTCCTCGAGTCCTTCCTCGTTCACAGCAGCGTCTACGGCACACACAAACAAACACACAATAAATAAAAGAAAATATTATTTTTGCTGAGCCCGGAAAGGAAGAATAGAGAGTGGGTGGGGAAACGATGTAGAAAGGATTATTTATGGTCATGGACTGGATGGGTTGGCAAAACTATAATGGTGAATATTGTGGTGGAGTTTGGGGTTAAAGGAGGTTAAAATGACGCATGAAATGATGGGTTGTAGAAGGTTTAGGGGCTGTTTTACAGAAAAAGGACCTAGCTGTAGTTATTAAAGAAGGCAGGGGCTCCTGGCGAAACTGTCAGAGAGAGAGGGAATAGGAGTTTGGACGGCGGGTTGGAATAGGGGAAAGTGCAGGGGGTTACGCGCAAATGTGCCTTCCTTCTTTCTCCCGACAGAGAGAAACAGGGGAGGGGATCGGCGGCGGCGGCGGGCTCACCGGCGATTGGAGCGATGGCGGCGGCCGGGAGTAGGGGGGAAAGAGAGAGAAGGGTACGGCGAGTTCACCCATAGTCCTACCTTGGGTGAAGACGGCCGGTGGTGAGCTGCCCACGAGGGCCAGCGGGCGGCGGCGGCGATGGCGTGTGGGCGGCGGTGCTGCAGCGGTGGAGGAGGCGATTGAGGTGGTGGACGAGTGGGTGATGGTGAAGTGGATGCGGATGGGCCTATATATAGGCGTGGAGGAGAGTTGAGGCGGTGGGCCGACGAGAGGGGTAGATGGCGGTCTCGGCGGCCGGCGGGCGGAGCTTTAATGCCGGCCGAGATTCGCGGTCGTGACAGGACGGTACGGCGGCGCTGTGACGAAGCGGCGCGGCACTGTGGTGGGGCAGTGTTTGGCGTGGGCGGCACAACAGAGGAAAGGTGGCTTGGCAGCGTGTCGGCGCGGCGGTTGGCACAGCGACGACGAGCTCGGGGCCGGGGCGGCTTGCGTGCAGCGTTTGGGCGTGGCGCGGTGGGCGGCACGGCAATGCCGTGGTCGGCGCAGCAGCGGTGCAGAGGGGCCGGCGCACAGTGGCGGCTCGTGGGGCGGCGCGTGCGTGAGGGCGGTTGGTGGCGTGCGGCCAGAGCAGCTGCAGTGGCGCGGCGGCGATGGGGTCGCGGTCGGCGCAGCGGCGCAGCGACGAGCGGAGAGTGGTCGGCACGGCAGCGACGCACGGTGAGCAGTGGTGGATGATGCGGCTCAGCAGCGCGTCAGACGCAGCGGCGGTGGTGGCGCGGCGAGTCGGCGGCGTTCACGGCGCGTGCACGTGAGGCGGCGCGGAGAGCAGCGCGGTGGCGTGCACGACGGGCGGAGCGGTTCAGCGGCGGCGTGCTCGGGTGGACGGCGCAGGGTTGCAGACGATGGTGGGGCACGGTGGGGGGCGGCACGGCGGCGGTGAGCAGGGCGACGGTGCTCAGCGTCGGGAAAAACGGAGGAGGGGGAAAAAGGAAAGAAGAAAGGGGAAAAAGAGAGAAAGGAGAGGGGAGAAAAGAAAAGAAAGAAAAGGGGGAAAAAGAGAGGGAAGAGACGGCGGGATTCGCGGCGGAAAGCCGACAGGCGGTCGACGGCGGTCGGCCAGCGACGGGCGGACCCGGCGGTCGACCCGAGAGCGGGTGACGCGGGATGGGATGGAAAAGAAGGGGCGGTGATAACAAGGCGGAAGGGTTTTGGCGGAAGCTGGAGCTCGGCGGCAAAAGATTTGAAGATATTTTCACCGGGTGATTTGCTTGGTGATTTTCCAGAGAGTGAAAACGCGGGCGTTACACGATGGTTCTCCGACGTGCTGCTCAAGGTGCCGTTTCCAACTCATTCTCCTCGTCGATGGGGTGGTCGGCTTCATGGATTCCGATCGTCGGCGATGAGGAAGACCGGGGATGCTTGCAAGGGTCTGGATGTAATTTCCTTTTTCTTTGAGGGTTGTCCTTGTAAGTTTGGATGTAAACTATCAGTTTTGCTTTGAATGAAAATCCCGGTTCCTCTAAAAAAAACAGTAAACAGTGTTGTGATTGGGCTTGTAGTCCAATGGTAGGACAGTCCAGTGGGACACTACCCACCAGGGTTCAAATCCTGGTGCTCGCATCTTTTCCTGGGGTTTTTCAGGATTTACCGGCGCTATGCGTTAAGTGGTAAGCGGCGTTCCCGTCGACAACGAGGTGCCAATGGTGACTTCGGAAATCTCCAGATTTGCCGAGTGCTCAGTCCTTCGGAGGTGCTCATAGGGTAGGGTTTACGTACGTGTATTCATAGGGGTGAGTGTGCGTGCGTGTGTGAGCGTCTGCGTTGTACTGTATAATTCTCAAAAAAGAAAAACAGTGAACAGTGTTAATTCTAAAAAACAGTAAACAGTGTTTGATTTGCAGTCGACAGGTAGAATCTAGAATTGATGTCTTCCAACGATAAATGCTACTCCCCCCGTTCCTAGAGGGAGTACTCCGTAGATTCAGCTCGTCCTCGCAAACGCAATCTTCAAATCAAAAGTCAAAACGTCGCCCAGGTGGGGTCTGTACTAAACCGCGATAAATAAATAGTACAGCCCAACTTTCGCTTGCTGTACGTACGTATACGTACTGAACCGCGGCAATATATACTCCGTAAATGATACAGATTCACTTGCATCCGGCGGTCCGAACCAAAGATTCGAAACCCAGAGTGACGGCGAGACCGCGACGCTGACGACCTCTGCGAAAGGGAGATGGATCGACCTGCTTGAAAAGGAGCCATACACCCCCTCCCCATTTTGTTACTACTCCAGAAAGTCTCGTCTTGTTGCATGTTTATTGCCAATAGTACGTTCAGGTCGGCGTCAGCTGTAGTTTGTCTTGAAAAAAAAATAAAATCGCCACAGTACAGCTCCTGCGTCGAACGCCAGGGAACGTGCTGGGTCGTCTTGATTCTTGCATCGCATGCGTATTACGTGCACCATGCTCGACCCGTCGGACGTGCACGTACCGATCGACTGGTTCGCCGCGCGTGGCCTTGCCCTGATGGTGAGGCGCCCGCGCGGTCTCCGTGGGCCGGGCATGTGTGTACGTACTGTTCGTGCTCGTCGTCGTGCGCCGGCGGCGGGGAGATATGATGTGCCGATGCGTGGAAACCCGGTGGCGGATCCCGAGTAATCGCCGCGCGCCTGCAGATGCATGCGTTGCGTCGGCGTTGGCCAAGTCGCCCGCGCGAGGGACCTGCCGTACGCTGCTGCCTGGAGTCGTTTCGCGTTTGTTTCCGCGGACGTGGAGAATGGGGCGATCACATGACAACAACAGGAGCCGGGCTGCCGCTGGCTTCACGGGCCCCATCGGGCACGGAGTTGGACCGGACCGAGGACAGCCCTATTGTGTCCACTGGGCCGGGGCCCGGCCGGAAATCCCAAT
This sequence comes from Echinochloa phyllopogon, assembly GCA_033239725.1. Lineage (NCBI taxonomy): Eukaryota > Viridiplantae > Streptophyta > Magnoliopsida > Poales > Poaceae > Echinochloa > Echinochloa phyllopogon. The sequence goes on along the minus strand of BTCW01000003.1, from coordinate 13,756,350 downwards.
CCTCGGACAACCACACGTGTGTGTGTGAGTGGTGTGTGCTCTGCTCATTTTGAACGCTAGATATTTTTTCTTTGAACGAAACCTGTGGATGGCATTGGGGAGTCAGTTGGTCACATTGGACCTTCCATGGTTCTGTTCCATAGCACCGATCCTACGACACCAGTGTTCAGTCATCCATCAAGTTGTGCCTCATGTTTCCCGAGAACACACAGGACATATGTGTGTTGCCCGTTTTCAAAAGAGTAAACTCCGTCTACCGTACAACAACTTGTATGGTTGTATCACTTTGGTCTAAGAAGTTACAAAACATGTGAATAGATACACAAACTTATCAAGAATGTGCATCTACGGTCACGCGTACACCATAGGGTGTATTTTGCCATGGAGCAAGGGATGTAGACTGTATTTTGAGTCACAAATATTAATTTTGATGTGCACTACCAGAATGATCGACATCTGCACCGGATGGGAAATGCCTTTAGCACCGGGTTTCCCACCCGGTGCAACTAATCCGAGGCTAAAGGGGTACCCCTTTAGCACCGGGTTGAATAACCGGTGCTAAAGGGGCCCTTTAGCACCGGGTGCAGCCACGACCTGGTGCTAAAGGGCCTGCCCCGCAGCGCCGGTAGCAGGGCCTTTAGCACCGGGTCGTGGCTGCACCCGGTGCTAAAGGGCCTGCCTTTAGCACCGGTTGCTGCCTGAAACCGGTGCTAAAGACCCCGGATTTCTTTTTTTTTTGCTTTTTTCAGTAGCCATGCGTGCACGTCTATATACGTATATATTCTAATACGTGTATTCTAATGCGTATTCGGCCGACTCTATATTCATACTAGCTGACATTTCATCAAAATAGAAGACATATATATTACAAAAGTAGATATTCATGCATCTCAACTCGAGTTATATATATTTAAACTGTATTTTCTACTTAATTAAGATTGACGACTATCTTGTTGGACTGTCCGGCACGTCCTCCAGTACTGGCGAGAAGTATTCTACTCGGGGATTGACGACCTCGTCCCAGATCCATCCGACGAGCTGTTCTGCAATTGCGTCAATTCTTTCTAGCTCCAGGGACTCTTCCTTCAGCCTGAACATCTATAATTTACAAATAATTGAAAGATATTTAATCCGCCGAGTTGGAGACAATAATTGTGCACTTAATAATAATGGAAATGTTGTTTATTATTACGTACCATAATATCGTGTTGTGTAAGCTTTTTATGTCCCCAATTCCACATGAAATCACAAACATAGTATGCACATAAATTATTTCCCGGCCCCTGTTTGACACACTGTTGACCAAAAGAAATTAAGTAAAATTCATATAATATATTAGCCGAGGCCTACATGTACAAATTACTTGCTTACCGGAAAGCCAATGTTCCATTTTAGTGTTTCATGTTGAATTCCCGGGTGTTCTTGACGGAATTGAATCCAGGCCCTGCGAACAAAAAAATTGAGTTAAGTCATTGCGAGTGTAAGGGGTGAATTAAGTAGGGGAAAATATACATCACCTTGTCATCATGTCCATGATGTTCTGTAGTTTTTCTTTTGGAGTGTGCAACGAATCAAAGACGTTCACGACACCCCGGTCAGGACACAATATTATTAAGAACCAGTGGAATCTGTGCACATGTATACATTATAATCAGAAATGAATTAGTACACAGATAGTATAAGAAGAAGAAGCCTGTGTATGTACCCACTCGATGTTGTACGGGATTAGTATGGAGTCGCAGTAATTTTGTTTCTTAATATATTTGTATAGGTTTCCATATGTTTCCTCAGGATTCATCAATATCATTTCTTCACTTATCCTTCGAGGATCCACGAAACCAACGTCATATATCCCGGATCTGCGACATTTTTGAATCTCCATTCTGCATATGTTAAGCAATAAATAAAGCCCGCGTCAGCATAGATTGGAATTATTGTTTTCAAACTGTGAATTATAAGCAACAACAAAGTACTTACAGTGTCCAACAGGTGATCAAATCCACGTCCATGGCGTCGCGGTGGTACAGCTCATATATATCCTTAAACCTCAGCCACACCCAATCCTCGTCACCATTGTAGAAATCATGGTCCTTCACGCCTACTTTGATCATGCGCCGTTTATTCCTTCTTGATTCTTCCAAGTACCACTCATGGAATCGGAGCATCTTCGTCTGTAGCTTCCTCTCCATTTCAGGAGGGACCATAGGCTCGCCAAGATTAAACGGCCACCTCAGCGTTGTGTTTACAGGCACCTCTTCTTCCCCCAGGACTTGTGCTCTGGTTAGAGAATGAAAGATTGTACCTTGTAGTGCTCCTTAGATGAGTAGATTCTTCACAAATTTTGAAAAAAATTTGGGCAGCACCTCGGCCGGGCAGCATGAACACAGCGGCTAAGTGTTCAGCTGGCTCGGGCGGGGGAGGAGGAAGCCCCTATATTCAAACACATTAGCACCGGGTCATGGCAAGACCCGGTGCTAATGTTCACCCTTTAGCACCAGGTGCAGCCACGACCCGGTGCTAAAGGCCTCGGGCACATTAGCACCGGGTCGTGGCTGCACCCGGTGCTAAAGGGTGAACATTAGCACCGGGTCGTGCCACGACCCGGTGCTAATGTATCCGCCCTGACACACCGCCGCGCCGCCCCCGCTCCTAGCCGTTGGACCCGGTGCTGAAGCCCCATCAGCACCGGGTCAAAAAATGGCCGAGGCAGAGGAGGCGGGCGGATGTGAAGGATTCTGGTAGTGGTGGCAGATAGCCAAAAATTGCAAAATTGATGTTCCAAAGCCTTTGCAGCAATCTTTTAATTAGTGCATATTACGTGAATGCCGCACATAGTTCGTTATCTGTGTTCAAAAAAAGAAAAAAGGAAATAGTATCCAATCTGTGTTGGAAAAGTAAAAAAGATGGAGATACGTAATGTATATGACCTATCTAGATTTTTTTGCTAGATTGTATTAGCAAACACGACACATCTTAGAATACCCGTAATCGAGTAATATCAAGCAGTTGATTGGTTAGAGGTGCTGGGAAAGGGTTTCGACTATTATTTTTACATTTTTATCTTTCCGTCACCTTAAAATTAATGCTTGTGGCTCAAGCTATAGTCTACGTGGCATGTCGTTATAGCAAAATACGTTTCATGGTGTACACGTGACCGTACATGCACACACATGACAAGTTCGTGCATCCATTTACATATTTTACAACTTATTGGACCAAAGTGATACAACCATACAAGTTGTTGTATGGTGGATGTGATTTACTCTTTTTAAAATGAGAAAAATGAAAGGAAAAAAAATGAGTCCATCCAACTGCATCATACATTTTGTTTATAGAGGATGCAAGCTGATGGTCCCATGAGTTGAGGAAACAGTCGATCATTACCCGTGTCCAATTTACATCTAGTGTGATTTTTAATCTCTAGAAAAGACAAAATCTGACATTGAGGGCATTCGACGATTCAAACTGAAAGTTAATTCAAACCGAATAAATTAAGGAAAAACTTGTTTAGTCTTTTTGAATTGATTCAAACCGAATAGTTTTTCCTTAATTCAAACCGAATAAATTTCGTCGCACGAGTTGAGGAAGTAGATGATCATTGCATCTATGGTGGTGGTGGTGTCTTTTTGATGTGTTGTGTACTCATGGTCCATTGGATCTTCTTGGTTGATCTTTTGGTTTGATAATACAAAATAAATAGAAGGCGTGACTTAAAGCACTGAGTATGGATAAATAAGATCTAAATGGCTCCAAATAGAGCATCAAGAGGTAGGTTACATTTTTTAGAAAACTTTTCATACTGATTTCATATTTTTTTATTTAAAATGAATTAATTATGATTTTTTTTCTGATTAAACCAATTTTTTATTTATGTAAAAATGGAGAGCCACCTTTAAAACCACATAAATAACGAGATTTGTCTAGTTTGATAGTTGGATGATCTTTGGTATTCAATTTTATTGTTTAGATTGAAAATCGAACTATCATTGGAGATGAAAATTGATCTTTTCCTTGCATTAATTGAAGGTCATGTAGGGTCTTTTGGTAACATGACACAAAGTTAAAAATAGAGAAAATGAAATTATATCTTCGTAATGTTTATCTTGGGCTCAATATCCCGTTCTAAAAAAAATATTTGCGTTTTGGATCCACTCTCACATACTAGAATAAACGCATGAGTAGACTAGTGTAAAGGCGTGCCCTAGCTAGGAAATTGCACTACACTATGTATAAATGTTTTCACACAAGGCATTTAAATGCATCATACGGAGTATGGTCCATTTATCACGTGCCAGTATGGTATACTCACATAAACTGTCTCTAACGCGCGGCACATTTAGCGGCCGAACTACATATATAATTAAGTTGTCTGATAATAACATATCAGAAAACGACCATTTCTCCAGACAGCGATTTCGATTTGTCCCATCATCAGACTTGCTGCCATGGAACAAGGACTAGGCTGAACCAAACGAAGACCCATTGGACCGCAAGATTTGACAACGAACGAACCGAGAGCGAATAACAAGCACCATTAAACATTTAAACCCACACCGCCGTACAGTATAAAGCCTAACTAGAACCTGCATTGAACGTTGATGCGCGGTGTGGGAACGCAGGACCCGCAGGAGGCCTCCCGGTCTCAGGCTGGGTCTTCCTTGGCTGCACGCGCGCGACCGCCGCGCCCGTGGCTTCCTGGCACCCGGATTGGGCGAGGCGCGGGCGCAAGTACGCCGCGCGACGCAAAAGTCCGTGCACCCCCGGCCGCCGCCGCCGCCCGCCGGACATTTTTTTTTTAATTTGTAGCTCTTGAACACTTCCCGTCCGGGGCTGGTGCCGTCAGTTTTCGTTGCGCCGCGCGCGGGCTCGCATCGGATGCGGGAAAAAAAGAATGTGGGCGTTTGCTCGGTTGAATATGAATAGACCCTTGCCATGACAAAATGGGGCGAGGGCCGGGCACACCTGAGCTGTACGGCGACGGCGACGAGACGATGCGTGGAAACTCTAGCTAGGGTAGGGCCGGCCGGCGAAACTTCGCAACACGTGCGTGTCCGGCCGTGTTGCTGTTGCAGCCGGGGAAAAGGAGATCGAACTCCAGAATTCCTCGCCGTAGCCCGGGCGCTAGGGTGCGGTGCGGCCGTGCGTGGATGCATCATCGGCGATCGATCCGTTGTGTGGAGTGTGGACACGGGTGCTGTGCGCGCGTGGTCCCCCGGCAAATCGAGCGCTGGCTGTGCGTTGCCGCGCGCCCCGTTGGACGACAGACAATACCGGTGGCACACGGCCGGGCAGGACTTGACGGATCGGTCGGTCGACCTTAACTTGGAGCTAGCGCGCGGCGGCTGACCTGGTCGAGGTCTTGACGACTGTAACTACGTACTAACTATAGAGGGTGCATAATGCAGTCGAACGCACGCCTTGATTCTGTCGCCGATCGTTTGCTTAGCCTGGAAGACGAACCAAAAAAATAAAGGGGGCTGCTAATACTCGATCGGCTGCGATTCTGCGAAAGAGAAATCCGTGTTGCCATCTCTCCACTCTCTCGATCGCGACCGGTCAAGGGATCGGAAGCAATAGTCAGTCGTCCCACCACCTGGTGATGCAAGTGATAAGACCATGCGTGTATATAAAGCACAGCATGCATGCATACCACCTTTATTTGTAATCTCCGCTGAAAACTGAAGTCTACTAATTAACAATAATGTCGCGGAGCTTTGTGGAATCGATGGATTCGGTCAATCGGTCGAACGTGTGTATGCTAAGAGTCGCCATCCGATGGTCGACCGGGGAAAAGAAGTTGAAGGGGTGAGAAATACAAGTACGTGCACGTCGTCGTGACATAGACGGCAACATTGCGCACCAACAACGACAGGATGGATAGTTGAATGGCTTGGCGATGTTGTCAGGACATTTTTTGAAAACAAACAAGCAACCGGCAAAAAAAATTCCGAACGTTTATTAACATAAATATTGAGCATTGTAATAGGGAGGCCAATCAGTAGCTCACGAGCTAACTAGGCAAGCTTTTTCTTCGAAAGTTTCATGTATTTTGGTTGATGAACCCCCTAGCTCTATCTTAAATGTCCTGCTAAAAAAATGTAAATAAAGATTGCCAGATGGCTTCAAAAAAAAACAGAGAAAAAAGTTTAGAACACAAATTCAATTTCAGATTTTATGAAACCACTCTACTCCGTAGTATTGTAGATGTTGATATACATATTTTTTTCTATAATTTGATTAAAGTTAATAAGTTTAACTTAGGACCATAAAGTCAAAACATCTTATGCTTTTGGAACGTAGATGGACTACGATGTTTCGTTTTTTTTCCCGTCAGAACAATAAATGATCGGAAGACTGCTAAGAAAGTTGAGATATTAGTTTGTCTTGACGATCGAGTCAATCTGGTCGTCATATTTTTAGTGATGAAGGCCACATCACTGTGTCCAATCAGACAGCTATCGAGATAGTAGACGTCATTAGCTGGAAGTCAAGACATAAGCTGGGATTCACCCCACGCAACGTGTCTTGCGTCAGATTAGACATGACTAGCTAGAAACTAAACTCAGGGGTAAGCTCAGGGGTAGCTAGACATGTACGTGCAGATCACTAAGCATGGTATATATATACATCCTGATAATTCCTAAGTGAGTACGAGTTACAGCATTATTAATACTTGCGAGATCTATCGCGCTACATATTATGGACCATCTGGAAAATGGAAATGCAGGAACGTGTGAAGGTCTTAAACAACCAGGATCTGATATGGTACCCCGGCCGGCCAACTACGTCAAACAACTGCTGATGATCGATCAACGCTCTGGATTAACAGGCTCAAGGAAAATGAGTTTTTTTAAAAAAGGGAATATATTTCAATATTCCAGCCTCTACATGAAACTATGCATATAGTTGTTTCTTATTACAAACAGGAACCCAAAAGCAAGTGAAAAAATGTTCTGACTTAGCAACACACTCAAATTAATTGAAAGCAATTCTATTACTAAAAGACCATCACAAGGCAAAAATCTCCATCGCCGTGGTCTCAAGCGCACGACACCCACGAATAATGTGCGGTCGCTCGTCCTCCTTTTGCACCAACGTCCAAAAACGGACCCAGTGCGTCCCGCGGAAGATAACCTGCATAGGAGTAGCAGCTCTAGCATTGTTAAAAACCAAGTCATTTCTACCCAGTCATATTGCCCAGCATAGTGCACATGCTCCGACCAGGACTTTATACTTAAGTTTCGTGTTAATCCCATCGAGCCAATCAGTAAACATATGCGTGATGCTCACAGTTGGTGTTAGATTAAATGAAACTTGTACAATCCTCCATAACATTCTAGCTAATTGACAATCAAAGAAAATATGTTGTATGGTTTCATCTAAATTATAGAAACAACACTTTAAACTTCCCTTCCAATGTCGACGAGCTAAATTATCCTTGGTCATAACTATTCCTTTTTGCAAGTACCAGATAAATATTTTAACTTTCAGGGGCATCTTCAGTTTCCATAACCCATTTCTCCTAGGTGCAGGCAACTGAGTACCAAGCATTCTATACATGGATCGAACGGTAAACTGACCATTTTGTTTTAGAGACCAAATAAAATTGTCTCTCTAATCTGTCAATTGCACATTCATAAGTTTGGTAACCAACCGGTGCCAAGCCTGTAAATTATTACCAACTAGAGATCTCCTAAAGGCCACGTTCAAAGGATTCAATCTTAGAACCGTTGCTACAGTCGCACTCTTCTTTCGCACAATATTATATAAAGCCGGGTATTGATTTTTGAAAGGAATGTCATCCAACCACGCATCCTCCCAAAAACGAGTCTGAGACCCATTCCCCACTCTGAATTTGCCCAACCTCATAAGGTCATTTTTAATCTTCATAAGACCTGACCAAAAATGAGAATCCCCTGGCATGTATTCCACTTGGGTTATTGTTTTATGTCTCAAATACTTATTTCTAAGAAAAATGGTTAGAACTTTGAAGACTTCTCTGCGTGCCCGGAGCACTAGAATTACCAATGCAATTATTCTCGCTTTGATTTATATTTTGCCCCTTACCTCTCAAAGCCTTGTTTCATAATCCGAGGATGTAAACCATCATCATCTCTAATCAGTGGCAAAGTTCAGCAGGTCGGTTGCATGCCTGTCATAGCTTTCCCTTGATAAAACAATCTATGGACCCAGGCAGATACGCGCGCACACATTTTTTTTGACTGATGACCGGCCGCATGCTTTATCTACAGATCAAAAGCTTGCATTTGATTCTTCTTTTCGCAAAGCTAGCTTAGTACTAGGCAAGAAATAATCAAATGAAGAAGCTGGTGATGCCCTAGTCTGGTCAGCGTGCACGGTGCACGTACGATGAAGCTTCGGCGCCACTGTCGATTGATGACCCAGAAATGCGCGCGTGCATGGAATCCGTCGAAGGTCGGAGCTGCTAGCTCCAGTCAGTCATGGCATGCTATATATGATCGTCAAGCTATACTATACACCTTTCGACTTGCTCCCCAAACGTGCGCCACTGGTTATTAGGCAGCAGAGGCCCCAAGACGTCAAGGCTGATGACTGCTGACTGGCTCGTTGGACAACTCTCTTTCATTCACCCATCGTCGTATATGTCCATCGCCTTGGAAAGATTGGGAAGATATATAGGTACTACACGCGGTAGGTATCTGTCCTGATACCCCCATCGATATAATCGATGAGCTAAGAATCCACATTGTTGGACGAGTCGAATTTGCACAGACGACGGTGCAAAGACAGCCTCAGAGCGAGTCCGTTCAATTCTGATGTGCATTTGCCAGGGATCCTCAGCCAGAAAAAAAATTCTGCATGCATTCACTTAACTTTTTAGGCTTACTTTGAAGTCAATCCAACACCATGGGTGCATATGTAGTACCTGATTGACCGGAAAGTTATTACAGTGTGCAGGGCATGCCTGCATTAGAATTTACTGTACAATATATGTTCCTCGATCTCTTGATGACTGCAAATATTAGGCCAATCTCAATGGAGGTTTCATGTATTAAATTTGTTGATTTGACAGAGAAAAAAGAAGAGAGAGTTTTATGGCACGTGAGAGGTGTTTTATAATCATAGAACTCATCTGATTTGGAGTTATCTAGTTTTTAATCTAAATGTCTTAGGCCAGTCTCATTGTGTAGTTTCACTACACGGTTAGACCAGACACTAGGTAAATGCGCTAAAGGAATTTCATGGTGGTGAAACTCCCCTCACATGCCATGAAACTCTTCATTCTCTCCTATGCCACATCAGCACATTTAATGTCATAAAACTCTCCATGAAACCCCCGAGACTGGCACATGCACGAGAAGCTGGAGACTTTTTTTTTCCAAAGGAAAACATACGAAGCCACGGTGTAAAGACGGGTAGCTGCAGATTCCATTCAATTTTGATGTGCATGCAAGATACTATCGCCCACAGAAAATTAGTGAACGCCTTCGCTTTAACCTTTTTAGTTTACTTTGAAGTCTGTCAAATGTCAACACCGTGGGTGCGTTCTACACGGTGGTAGTACTTCCTTTTTCCAGGGCTACTGGCCATGCCAACGACATTTTATGAATGTTCTTCGGTTCTCTAGAAAGATGAAGGTTGGAATACTTGATGTTGAAGAGTGTAGTGTAGTGTACTAAAAGTAGCTGCCCATGTACGTACACAAGCACTCGTGCATGTGCAATTGCGAACATATAACGCCGTCCATGCAAATGTGCCACGGCTCGGCCGGCAGTAGAAAATTAAACCGTGCACTTTTTGATCGATCAGTAGAGAGATCTGACTGATGACTAGTACTTTGGCTCGATCTAGCTAGCTTAATTTGCATATATACAAGTTGTAGTAGTTAGTGATTAAGAGTTGACTAGTGCGGCCCATTAGCTCGGGCGACCACCCCACCGACGTATTCTGCGTCCATGTACGGACGTGTCTATCTTTCGATCTGCAACTGTATTTTTCCAGCGTGCATGCATGGTCACAGCCGCTTGAAGATTTTAAATAACTAGCTTCGGTGACGCTGCCAGTGTTTGCGCTCGGCACATGCACACCCACGTCAGCCTGTGCCCTAAAATACTCGACTGTACGTGATCTAGTACGCATACCAAGAAGGATGACTACGTGCTACGTCAACATAAGGTGAGTACGTGTATGAGAGACTTGAGATTCGTTTTCTTTTTCTCCAATGGTATATATATGTAGGCAATGTAGCACGTGATGCTTACAACATGCCTAGTAAGCAAGCACATGCATGACTAGATACAACGTTACCATTTTTCTTCGAGTTTAATATTTTTTTTCTTCGAACAATAATCCTACGACCTCCCTTCACGTTTAAATTCTTTTATACATGCGTAGCAAACATTAATTCAAAGTACGTACTAATTATAGCAGGAAAAAAGAAGAAGAAGCTTAGCAACCCGGCCGGTACGTTGTTCTTGACCCATGCGTGCATCTTGTACGTGTAGCTACACGTATTTTTAGACCTGTTGAACACGCAACTCGTGGAAGAAGCAGCCGCCGCCGGCAGCCGCTTCCGCCCGCCGTCAAACCGTCGCGGCGCGATTTGGGATGTAGCGGCAGGCGACGGCGAGGGGCCCTAAAAAAATTGGGCCAACCGCCTAACCGGCCGGAAAACGAGAATTTTCTCGATCAACGTCAGACTTGCGCCTTACGCTTTGCTTGCTTGGACTTTGATCGATCATCAGTTGACGATGGAGATTTGCTTTCTGTTTTGTCGGTACTCATTTTTTATTTGCCCCAATAATCTTGAATTTCTTTTAACTCGTGCGTTGGCGGTATGTATATATGCGTGAGGGTGAATTAATCGTTTTGATTACACTAGTCCATCAACCCGTGCGGATCTATTGATTTTGAAATACGAAATATTATAAATTACTAATCTCACACGTATGTGCTCTTTCACTCTTTTATTAAACGATTGTGATGGATTTTAGTTAGCTATTACTCTATGCACCTCATCCAGAATTTAACTTTGCATTGCATACATGTTTACAATGTTGAAATAAATAAGTATTTTAAATAGGCATATAGGAATTGTGAATTCATCAATAAATGTGAGACCTACAGGTAATAAATGTTTCTTATCTCTGTTCTTCCTTATTTGTTCGCTTTCTAACATAGAACCCATATTGATACTCTATAGTCTTTATTCAATTATAGCAAACGTTAGTAACCAATTAGTCTATATGCTTTTTCATCAGGAAAAGTATGTTTGAATTGTTAAAAATTCTCTACATGCGCTTGAAAAATAGATTTGCTATAACATCTATTTTTGAAAGATTACTATTGTGATACTTAGTTTATCTGACATCAGCTTAATATTCAGTTTTATGAATACATTTATGCCACCCATTGATGAGCATTAATGTCACACCCGGATTTACTCAAAACCCGAATGTGGCCATATGTGTGCCCAGGAAGTCCACAGACACATATAGCGAACAAATATGGTAAAAATCAGAGTACAATGCTTCATTATTCAACATAAAGTAGCGATTACATCAGAGTTTGCATAAATGAAATACATGGACAGCGGAAGACTGATAAACTCTCTCTACGTGTAGCCGCAATCCCACAGGGACTCTGACTGGGAGAACGCCAGCTCAGAAGTAAGGCAAGTCCTCAGGAAACTCCACCTCATAGTTAGCCTGACTCCAATCTGTTACCCGTCCGGGATTTTGCCCCAAAATAGTAAATACAGCAAGTGTAAGTAATGGAAATTACTTATCAAGTATAGCACGGGTTATGAAGGCTCAAAAAGGCTAGACACTGGCTTAACTGCATTAGCACTTTTAGTTGGTTCGTTTTAACTTTATCCAAGTTACTACAAGTGAATGAGAACCCAGTTGTAACCCAATTAATGGTGTAAGTGACAATAAACAGGAATAAATACCATATTCTAATCAAAAAGGATCCAGACCGCTCGTGACCCTGAGCAAGGCTATCATGATAGATCGTACACTCTGCAGAGATTTCCCCCTTTACCCACCAGTCGCGTAAAAGTTCCAAGGAACTTTGCACCCAACCACGCATATCAACACTTCCGAGGTGTGACTGCATAGGGACGCTACGAGGCTTTCACAAGACACCCTAACAAGTCAGTAGCCGCTGCAGTACTATACGGTGGTGAAAACTTAGGCACCGAGATCGACGTACGCCCACGGAGTCACACCGTGAGGGGGTCGATGGCGTCCGGAGCGCGGGTATCGCACCCATACTGCTCAACGTGCAGAGTTCTCAATCACTGAGACTCCTACACGGGACTGGGTCTAACGTGACCTAGCCGACGGGGCTACCGTCCTCGGTGGAATCGGAGATCACCCAGCGCCGTACCTCCCACAACGCCGTTGGCCCCTCGGTAACTACTGCCAAGCTAGAGACGTACAAGCTACTTGACCAAGACCAGAGCCATTATAGTTCCGGCGGTGGCGACAAGCTCCTGGGTTGCCGCTTTAAGAACCGGTCCTTAGTGGGAAACATTAGAGCAAAGCACACAGCACATGCTCTAACTCCCCAATCCATGTTACTAAAAAGCAAGTTTTAAACATTATAGTTGAAGTGGACCATTAAGTCAATATTAACAGTTAAGTAATGGTGACAGTAGTTGCGCCTGGCAAAAATACTACCCATATGCAAAAACCCCTAGGAATACAAGGACAGGGAAAATAAATACTAGGTACGACCTTAATGGTAAACAGTATTAGACACATGCGTATGTAAAGAACAGTATATTAAAAGTGAGATAGTTAGCAAGGATTGTCCGTGCTATAACTTGCCTTCCTCGGAGTACGGCTGCTGCTGCAAATCCTGCTCCGGCACGTCCTCAACGTACTCGAAGTCCAACGCTACGGGCTCACCAACTGGACACGAACATCACGCACGCATCCAAAACAATCATTACATGCAAACAAAATTAATCTATTAGAATAGTACACCAAACAGTAAAAACAGTACAAAAACAGGAGCTAGAAATATTCTACGCTTCGCTACGAACACATGAGCGCGAAAGTCACGCAAATCGGCGGGCGTCCCTTCAGAAACTCGCCCCTCTTGTCTCTGGGCGGTGCAGCTGCCTGGGGGTGATGCTGGTTCTGCTGGATCAATCATTTGGCACCGTTCGAGGCATTGTATGGCAGGAAGTGCCGGACCCCATTGTTCTGGAACCAGACTGGAGAGAGTCAGGTCTTTGGTCCGGAGATACTCAGAGATGCAGAGCGGCAGGTGCAGGTGATCAGAGAGAACCTGAAGGTGGCCCAGTCTAGACAGAAGAGTTATGCCGATGTCAGACGGAGGGACCTCAGCTTCAGAGTTGATGATTTTGTGTACCTGAAGGTGTCACCCATGAGAGGTGTAAAGCGGTTCAATGTCAAGGGCAAGTTGGCACCTCGTTACATTGGACCGTTCAGGATACAGGAACGGATGGGCGAAGTGGCATATCGGCTAGACCTACCTGAGAGACTAGCCGGAGTACACGATGTGTTCCATGTGTCCCAGTTGAAGAAGTGTTTGCGGGTGCCAGAAGAGCAGATCCCGATTGATGAGTTGAATGTTCAGGAGGACCTCACATACGAGGAGTATCCGGTCAGGATCCTGGAGGTGTCAGAGAGAGTGCTGAGGAACAAGACCATTCGGATGTGCAAGGTGCAGTGGAGCCGGCATTCAGAAGATGAAGCGACTTGGGAGCGGGAAGAAGATCTCAAGTCCGAGTACCCACAGCTCTTCGCTTCTACATCTGAATCTCGAGGACGAGATTCACCTTTAGGGGGGTAGGTTTGTAACACCCAAAAATACTCAAATTTAAAATTGTTGACATTTAATTAATTATTTAATGCTTTCACCTATTTTATAAAGGCTAAATAATAATTTTCACAACTTTAAAATCAAATATAGGTAATAGAAACATTTATTGTTGCATTCATGCTGCTGCATTTATTTTGTATTGCTTGTGATTCAAACAAGAATTTAAATATATTTAAATTCAAATTTGAATCACTCTGTTTGGAGCTCTAGAAAAGTTGTTAAGCCCGTAGTTCGCTTTAGCCCCCTGAACTTTTCTCAGGTCCAACTTTGCTCCCTCTTCTCTCACTCCCTCGCGGCCCATCCCTCCCCCTCTCTCTCTCCCCCGCCGACAGCCTGACCCCACCTGTCATCTCCTCCTCCTACCTTCCTTTCCCCGTCGCTGGTGATGGCGCGCCCCTGCCGCGTCCGGGCCCGCACGCCGAGGCATTTCCCCCGTGCTTACTTAATCCGGTCGCCCTTGTCCCGCTCCCCTCATCCCCGCCGCCCCAACCGTAGCGCCGCCCTCTCCTCTCTGCAGAGGCGTAGCGCCGCCGCCCCTGAGCAGGAGCGCCGCCGTCGATTCCCCATCTCCGGCGTCGCACTGCTCCTCTTGACGCCCCTAGTCGCTTCCCCGGGAGGTAAGGAAGCTCAACGTCGCGTTAGCCCTCCAATTCCGACTGCGCCCTGCCCTAATTGGCTCGCCGGCCCCTTGCAGCGCCACCGACCGGCATCGCCGATTCGCCGCCGACAAGCTCCCTCGGTCCGAGCCGAAGCACCCACGAGCACCCTCCCATCGACCCGGTCACGTAGCGGTGGTCCTCGACGACCTCTCACCACTAGAGGCACCTTCCCCGCGTGGAGCCGCCGCTCCAAGCGCCGCCAACCGCCGCTCGTCGCCGACCGCCGTCTCCGCCACTCCTCCGTCGACTTGGACCACTCAGGTAGACTCGCCGCCCCTTCCCGACGCTCCTACACCAAACCGCGCACCGATTGTTGCCCCGTAGCGCCCCCGCTCACTCGCCGGAGCTCCGCCTCCGCCTCTCACCGCCGTCCACCACCTCGGTTGCGCCATCCACCACTAGAACCCCCTGGTTGCACTCGCCGCTTCCCGAGGAAGCCGTAAGACCTGGTCCCGCCCCAAACCATGCTCTCTAGCGCGATTCCGGCCACGCTCCGGCGAGCTCGCCGCCGTCGCGAGCGCAGCGCCGCCGCGGGCTCTGTCCCTGCCGGCGACCAATCCCCCCCGATTAATCCGAGCCGCCCGATCCCGATCGCACGGCCGCCACGCGTCCCTGCCTTGAGTCAAACCTAGGGATACCGGTCAGCGCTGGCAAATATGCTAAAGAGTCCCTGGACTTTCGGGAAATTAACCCGCGGTCCTTTTTAATTCAAGAATAATTATAAATAGGTCCTGTTTTATTCGTTTAGGCCCCTGGAAACTTTAAAACTTTGCCAGCAAGCCCCCGAATCTTAGAAACGCTATAACTTTCACGTTTTAGCTCCGATTTGCGTGACTTTCGCGCTCATGTGTTCGTAGCGAAGCGTAGAATATTTCTAGCTCCTCTTTATGTACTGTTTTTACTATTTGGTGTACTGTTCTAATAGATTAATTTTGTTTGCATGTAATGATTGTTTTAGATGCGTGCGTGATGTTCGTGTCCAGTCGGTGAGCCCGTAGCGTTGGACTTCGAGTACGTTGAGGACGTGCCGGAGCAGGATTTGCAGCAGCAGCCGTACTCTGAGGAAGGCAAGTTATAGCACGGACAATCCTTGCTACCTATCTCACTTTTAATATACTGTTCTTTACATACGCATGTGTCTAATACTGTTTACCATTAAGGTCGTACCTAGTATTTATTTTCCCTGTCCTTGTATTCCTAGGGGTTTTTGCATATGGGTAGTATTTTTGCCAGGCGCAACTACTGTCACCATTACTTAACTGTTAATATTGACTTAATGGTCCACTTCAACTATAATGTTTAAAACTTGCTTTTTAGTAACATGGATTGGGGAGTTAGAGCATGTGATGTGTGCTTTGCTCTAATGTTTCCCACTAAGGACCGGTTCTTAAAGCGGCAACCCAGGAGCCTGTCGCCACCGCCGGAACTATAATGGCTCTGGTCTTGGTCAAGTAGCTTGTACGTCTCTAGCTTGGCAGTAGTTACCGAGGGGCCAACGGCGTTGTGGGAGGTACGGCGCTGGGTGATCTCCGATTCCACCGAGGACGGTAGCCCCGTCGGCTAGGTCACGTTAGACCCAGTCCCGTGTAGGAGTCTCAGTGATTGAGAACTCTGCACGTTGCGCAGTATGGGTGCGATACCCGCGCTCCGGACGCCATCGACCCCCTCACGGTGTGACTCCGTGGGCGTACGTCGATCTCGGTGCCTAAGTTTTCACCACCGTATAGTACTCCCGCGGCTACTGACTTGTTAGTGTGTCTTGTGAAAGCCTCGTAGCGTCCCTATGCAGTCACACCTCGGAAGTGTTGATATGCGTGGTTGGGTGCAAAGTTCCTTTGAACTTTTACGCGACTGGTGGGTAAAGGGCGAAACCTCTGCAGAGTGTACGATCTATCATGATAGCCTTGCTCAGGGTCACGAGCGGCCTGGATTCTTTTTGATTAGAATATGGTATTTATTCCTGTTTATTGTCACTTACACCATTAATTGGGTTACAACTGGGTTCTCATTCACTTGTAGTAACTTGGATAAAGTTAAAACGAACCAACTAAAATTGCTAATGCAGTTAAGCCAGTGTCTAGCCTTTTTGAGCCTTCATAACCCGTGCTATACTTGCTAAGTAATTTCCATTACTTACACTTGTTGTATTTACTATTTTTGGGCAAAATCCCGGACGGGTAACAGATTGGAGTCAGGCTAACTATGAGGTGGAGTTTCCTGAGGACTTGCCTTACTTCTGAGCTGGCGTTCTCCCAGTCAGAGTCCCTGTGGGATTGCGGCTACACGTAGAGAGAGTTTATCAGTCTTCCGCTGTCCATGTATTTCATTTATGCAAACTCTGATGTAATCGCTACTTTATGTTGAATAATGAAGCATTGTACTCTGATTTTTACCATATTTGTTCGCTATATGTGTCTGTGGACTTCCTGGGCACACATATGGCCACATTCGGGTTTTGAGTAAATCCGGGTCCTCTTGTCACACCCGGCCTAGTTTGTATGGCCCGGTAGTGGCCCATTAGTGCGGGATGCACATGTTTAGTGCCACATTGCTAGTTGAGCAAGGGTGGAGGCAACTTATAAGCCTTTGTCTTCCAGCCATAGCAACTTCGGGTTAACCCTTTTACACGAAGCGAGGACGAAAGTGTAAGCAGGGTGCTATGTGTACGCGTGCATGCCCCTCGGAAGGGCTATGCGGTGCGGCTTTGGAGGGCGGGGTGTTACAATTAATGTGTTTTGAGATATGGTTTTGTCTCCAAAGTAGTACTTGTGGGACCAGGATCCCTAGGGCCACTCATTCAAGGATTAAAACTACTCGATAAGGAATGTTTGATCCGACTACTTCAACTAGTCGGCTATGGTACAAGACGGCATAGTTGATTAGGTAGACTAGTCGTATACTAGTAGGAGACTCCCCAAAGTATTCTGTTGTAGTACTCCAGGTTGTATGCGACTAGGATATTGTAACCGACTTGTAACTCTGCTCCCCTAGACTATATAAGGTGGAGCAGGGACCCCTCCAAAAGAGATGAGACAACCTCACGGATAATACAATCAGCCATACAGGACGTAGGGTATTACGCTACTCGCGGCCCGAACCTGTCTAAATCGTGTTGTTCGTGCACCATCGTTTCTAAGAACTAGGCGAGACCCACACAAATCTACTCCCTGGGGCATCCCCAGAGTAACAAAAGCTCCGCATGATACCTTTATCTTGGCCCTTTGCATGTTGGGGTCTTGATCTTGTTGGTCCTCTAACAAAAGCTCCTGGTAGTTTCGAGTGGCTTATTGTAGCCATCGACAAGTTTACCAAATGGATTGAAGCACAGCCGTTGGTTAACCCACGAGCGGAGAATTTGATTAAGTTCTTTGATGGGATCATCTAGCGATTTGGCGTACCTCACGAGATCATTACAGATCTCGGATCGGTGTTTACAAGCGACGCATTTCAGACATACTGTGATCAATATTGAATTGAACTCCATTATGCCTCGGTTGCTCACCCACGAGCCAACGGACAAGTCGAGAAGGCTAATGGATTACTATTGCAAGGCTTAAAGCCCCGATTATATGAACCCTTGAAGAAATACGGCGGCAAGTGGGCTAAAGAATTGCCAGCAGTACTCTGGGGGCTACGCACTCAACCAAGTCGTGCGACAGGACAGACTCCTTACTTTCTGGTTTATGGGTCTGAAGCAGTGTTGCCTGTTGATCTCCTTTGGAATGCCCCAAGATTAGAAAATTATGATGAACAAGTCGCTCAGCAAGAACGATTTCAGGATGTTGACGGTGTTGAAGAAGCTCGAGTGGCAGCTCTCATTCAGAATACATGTTACCTTGAAGGGTTACGGCGCTACCACCAGCGCTCTGTTCAGCCTCGTTCCTTCGTCATAGGAGACTTGGTGCTTCGGCGTGTGCAAAAGACAGATGACCTACATAAGCTCATGTCACGATGGGAAGGCCCTTTCCTTGTCAAACAAGTCATTGGGGCTGGAACTTATCGCCTGCAAACTCAAGAAGGCGAAGAATTGCCCAATGTATGGAACATCGAACACTTGAAGAAATTCTACTCGTGACTGGGTCCTAAAGTGCCCATCATGTATCTTTTTTTATTATCAAGAGATCAATAAAGTTGTTCCTGCATATCTATATTGTTTTCTCATCAGAGAACCTTGTGTCATGCTATTATTTACAAAGTTTTCAAGCCCGGGGTTGTTTTAACTAGTCAATAGAAGTCATGACTGCTTTTTCAGAAGCGGCACCAAGCCTCATAAGTCGTGACAGATCTACACCAGCTTATACATGGTTGTTGTTGTTAGTATCGTTTCTATGTGACATATTAAGAGTGTTTCTGCTCTGTGTCTATGTGCCGACTACATCAGACTCCTTTTTTCTTTGCTCATTAGCAAGAAGCTTACTAAGAGTTTTCTATTTTTCAAATAGCATTATTGTTATTTTTCTATCATGCAAATTATAAAGTACACCCTACTTCCAAATAGTAGTTTCAATGGCTCTGCAACAGCAACCCAACAAGTCCCTTTACGACTTATTTGAACAAAATTTTCTGTATTTAGCAGAACTTGTTCTTTTTTGGACCTTGGGTCTAGGCACAATTGTACTTTTGCATGATTTCATTAGCATGTTCCAGATCCAACAAGTCAAAAAACAAAATGATTGCAGGCTTTAAGTACCATAAGTACATTACATACAATAAACATTCAATTTCATAAAGCATTGTTACTTCAATTCAAAAGTAGCACAAGCACATTGCTTTATATTACATACCAAGCTCACATCAATAGCATGTTTTTACTTTTGAATTACATAGTTTATAAATTCTTCTACTAATGGTTCTGTTTCTTCCACAAGTGTTGTATATTGTTCATCACTTGTACCAACTGGCAGATACTTCAATTCAATCTTTGCAGCTGGGTTGTGTGCCTTGAACAAAGCCAATACTTTGCTTATACAATCCTTCAGGGTGGCCTTACAGAAGTCGCCGACTAGTTCTGGCACTTGGCGCAACCGCTCCGGCAGATACAAGTTGCCTGATTCTGTACCTTCTGGAGTCAGCATGTCCATGATTGGTTCCACAACTTCTTCAATTTTCTTTCTTTCATCAAGTAGGTTATTTATTTCCTCTTGTTTAAGCTGTGAAATCTTCAAGGCGCCAGCAAGCTCTTTCTCCATGTCGGTACGAATTTGATGCTCATTGGCGAAATTGGCATCTTTCTTTTCAATTAGAGCCTTCAGTTTGGTAATCTCTTCAGCTTGGCGCTGCACCTGGTTATACCAGCTTGTAGTCTTGCCCTTTTCTTCCTTCAGCTTTTGTTTCAAATCTATGCATAGTAGGTTATATTTTTCATAACTGCTCATTAGCATAAGTACTTTACATTAAAGTTTAAATACTTACCAGCATTTTCTTTATTCAAATTGGTAACACGGGTCTCTAATCTGCCCTTCACATCAACAAGGCTGTCATTTTGCCTTTGGAGTGTTTGAATTGCTTCCTTATGCTCCGCTCGGGCCTTCTCGAGTTCTTCACGGGCCTTCACCCAGTCGGCTTCTAACTCGTGAATCCGAGCTGATAGTTTAGCATCTCCAGGCTTTTCGACTAGTTCGACAAGTGCCTGTGCATTTTTCTATTATTGCAATAGTATCTATTGTCTTGAATTAATAAGTAAGGTACATCAGTTTCTTACCAGAGCCAGTTGCAGGTGATTGCGCAGTTCATAGGCCTCATCTTGCACGGATTTGCCTTTTATTTCAACCTGCACAGGAACATAACTGCAAATATTAATCATGTCTTTAGTAATGCCAATGACAAATACATTGCATGAGTACTTACATTTTCAAGTATTTCTCCTGCTATTTGCTCACACGGCACTCTCTCGAGTACCTCTGTTTCTTGTACTTCTTCATCCTGCAGAATTCGATTCAAGTCGATATTATAACAAATGAGATCAGGAGTAGAATTGCTACAATTTTGGTTCAAGGAGTACCTTATCCAAAAATGATTCAGTAGCATTGACAGCTTTCGGTGATGATTCGATTCTTTCAGTGGAGTCAAACGGAGCAATGGGGGCAGTACCTTGTTGCGGAAGATTATCACTTGTTATATTAGCTTGTTCATCAGGGGCACTAACCACCATCTGCTTCGAAGCTTCTGTGTCATCATGTGCAGTGCTTTCGGTTGGAGTAGTTATGGTGGCTTCCAGCTGAAGCCTTGGTGGATTTTCAACATTGGCTTCACTTGTAGCCGTCTCTACAGTTTCCTCTTGTTGAATAGCCTTCACGACTGCTTTTTCGGGTGACCTGTCAGTCATAACAAATACATCACCTATTCCAAAATCAAGTATCAAGGCACTAGGGGACAGTTTTCTACTTACTCCTTTGGTGGTTCAGGAGCTTTCAAAGGCTGGAATTGGAACTTCAATAGTGGTTTCATTCGCCTGGAGCTGGTGGTACTTTCAGAAGGAGTACTTCCCAGAGCACTTGAAGAAGACGAACCTTGAGGAGTTGTGAGTTTATGTGACAGCTTGAAGCGCTTGGATGGATCATCAGACGGTACGACATCATCAGATCTCGTCGACTGACTCCGAGTGGATCGCTTTCTCCTAGCAGATATTGGCAGATCTGGAGCAACTATAGCATACAGATATAAGCAATAATGATATCAACGTCAAAAAAGTACTGCTTTTTGCGTAATCAGGATACTTACTTGCAGTAATAACTTGTGGTGGCGCGCTGATATCAGAATCCTCCACGATCTCATCATCAGTAGCAACATCAACAGCTTTATCACTAAGAGTCTTTTCAGATGAACTCTTAGCAAGTTCTTCCCATTCTTCAGGGGCAAAAAGTTCTTTTGGTTCAGCCTGCATTGATCAAGACAATCAGGGTTCTTATTATCTATAAAACATTAAACGACTCAAAGTGTTCAAGATTAGAGATATTACCTCCACCAGTGGTTGTTCACTCGACAACTCTCCAATTATGACTGGTTTTTCATGAACACCAGTAAACATCTTGCTCAGCCGCATGAGGACAGTCTCATCAGAGATATCCTCAGGAGCCATCCGCGATGGATCTGTAATTCCTTCATATTGAAATCCAAAATGAACCCTCTCCCGTAGGGGTGGCACCCTTCGCTTCATGAAGCTGAAGGCAATGCCAATGCCAGTCAAGCCTTTTTCCTTCAGAAATTGTACCCGCTTCAGCAATGCAGGCACATCCTTGGTTTCCTCAGCAGAGGGGCGGGAATTCCAGTTATCTTGGACCTTGGGGTACCATCCATCTTTCTCAGGACAACTCAAAGCATGGTTTCCTGCTGTTTTATAAGATATTCAAGGAAATGATTAGTATACTATTCGCAGCACCGACTAGTCTATTTGAATTTACAAGAGATTTGAGTACACTTACCAATGGTGAACCATTTGGTCTTCCAGTTGCCGCAGGAATCCATGATGGGCATATCAAACCACTTCGCCTTCACTTTTTGGCGAAATTGAACGCCAGCTCCGCCAACAACTTCTGTTCTAATATGGGTTGGTTGTGGTTTGATATGCTACAGTGTGCGAAACAAAGGGAGACTAGGTTCTATACCAAGAAACGCCTCACAGACATGAACAAAGACAGAGATATATAAAATCCCGTTGGGATTTAGATGATGCAGTTGCAAGCCATAGAAAGCAAGGAAATCTTTGAAAAAAGTAGAGAGTGGTAATCCAACTCCACGCTCACAGAAGGATATGAAAAGAGGAATTTCTTGGTTATTCTCAGTTAGGAACTCTTGATTCCAGCAAGATTTCCACTCAAGGGAAGCTTGGTCAAGAAGCAAACCTCGTTCCACCAAACTGCTTAACTCATCAGAGTTGGTCACACATCTCTTCCAAGCTACGGCAGGTGATGGTGAATCAATGAAAGTCGGCTTCGTCGATGGATCCGGAATTGTTGATTTTCTTCTGCCACCCCTCTGAGATCCAGGGTTTCCAGTTCCCCTTCCTGCACCTCTCCCTCGCGAAGACATTGCAGAGCGGTCTACTACCTTGGATTTCTCTCGCATTCACTAATTGCGCAAGCTCGGGGGCTACCCTAGGCTGATCTTGCGCACAAAGGTGTGATTGGTGATTAGCGAGGAAAGTGAGAGATTTCGGACTCAAAGATGTAGAGCTGAAGACGAATGAAGTGATTCGTACAATGAAGTTCAGCAGATCTATATAATACATGGTTAGAGTTACTGTGCACTACAGTGCAGCGGCGTCTCGCATTCTGATTTCCCGCCTATTTTTTCGGGATAACATTCCCTCAACAGATATCGGAGCAATATCCGGATTTTCAGTTAGGCAACAGATTACAGAAGATTTATCCTGATCTTTAAAACCAAAGATATTTGCTTTAAAGCTCGGGGGCTGCTAGCGGATAATCCGGGATTTGATTTCCGAAATTTAAGGAATAATTACTTGCAGACCTTCGACTAGTTTTCATGAAACTACTCGAAGCTCGGGGGCTACACCCAATGGGTGCACCTATTCGGCGCACACCATTGAACTACTCGAGATGAAGATAAGAAGACTGCTTTTGAACCTCCGACTACTTCAAAAGTACTCGGAGGCTCGGGGGCTACACCCATTGGTTGCATCAACAGATGCACTCCAATGTAAACTACTCGTCAGAGAAGGCTTGAGCGTCTTGAGCTTAGCTCTCCAACTACTCGAAGGCAGATTCAAGACTTGAAGCAAAGGCGCAAGATGCTCGGGGGCTTGTGGGACCAGGATCCCTAGGGCCACTCATTCAGGGATTAAAACTACTCGATAAGGAATGTTTGATCCGACTACTTCAACTAGTCGGCTATGGTACAAGACGGCGTAGTTGATTAGGTAGACTAGTCGTATACTAGTAGGAGACTCCCCAAAGTATTCTGTTGTAGTACTCCAGGTTGTATGCGACTAGGATATTGTAACCGACTTGTAACTCTGCTCCCCTAGACTATATAAGGTGGAGCAGGGACCCCTCCAAAAGAGATGAGACAACCTCACGGATAATACAATCAGCCATACAGGACGTAGGGTATTATGCTACTCGCGGCCCGAACCTGTCTAAATCGTGTTGTTCGTGCACCATCGTTTCTAAGAACTAGGCGAGACCCACACAAATCTACTCCCTGGGGCATCCCCAGTTAGACGTGCTCGACATAATTCGTCGACAATACTGTGTAGAGTAAACTGAGCATAGCAGGTTTATATCCAATCATAAATTCATATTACCTTATTAAGCTAACTTTCAATGGTTCGCTTGTTTTCAAAATAAAATTTCACTACCAAGTTGTCAATCTATAGATGTGCATCTTGTAGATAGTGGTAGACAAACATATAGCTTTTGAAATCTAATGTACCGACTAAAATATTATTAATTTAAGTAATAAGTAAATTGTGTCTCTAATTTTGCATCATTTGTTCACCTTTGGCCAATAATCAGATGGTGTAGTGTAGTAATAATATGATCGATCAGTACCAATTACATAGTTATATCAGCATTATATATAGATATATCTATCGCATGATGTCGATGCTACATGATTCTTGACATTCGTTGAATGTCTAGTTGAGACCCGATATGTTTTTTCTCGAAAACATATTAATTTTTGATAAGTGAGCCAACATGTAATCGGGAATATATAACTGTATGTATCAAACTATGCCTCCAAAGATGGAAAACATTCTGGTTGGATTATTCAGAGTATATAGGGTAAGGGATCTAACTAAGGGACATTTCTTATAGATGTCGCCGAGAAACGATTAACAAAAACTTGAATAACAAAGTATAGAAAATTGTAAGCACCATTAGGTAGTCAAGGCCAGAAAGGCTTTATACTCTACCATTTGAATCGCTCTAGCTATGAAACAAACTTGTTATTTTCTCTCTCGTAGACTAAATTGCAGAGCACACTAACAATTTTAAAAACATAAATATTGTCTGCAGAAGCATCCCAAGATCAAGGTTGAGAGTACTCAATTTCGTGCAGGTAAACTAAGTTAAATAGCCAAAGGTAAACTCTGAGCACACGCACCTGTATGCTTACGTAGAGCAAGCTCATCGTGCTGCTGGCTTGCTGGTTGCGTTGCCCCCGGCGCCGCGTCGTCATAGTTTGCCTGGCTTGTACATCGTCATGTAGTCACCGGCCGTTGACACAAACAACTATCTCTTATACGTAGTAACGTAGTGCGCATCAAGGCAGTGGCCGAGCGTGCATAAGGTGCGGGGAGGAGGAGCGATTTATTGTGCATCTTCCCGGTGCAGATCGGGAATCGCATAGCGTGACTAAACGGAGAAGAACCTAGCTGGCGGCTCACGGAGGCTAGCTAGGGCACCCCTTCGGGAGATGGTGTGGATAGTTCGCCCATCCTATTAAGATCATGCAGTCGATTACATCAAAGTATTTAGAGATCAAATCAACAACCAAATATCCAAGAAAACTTAGATAAATTTTAATGGCATTGGTGTGTAATTTCAAATATTAAGGGTTATTTTAGACTAACATTTTTTATAATGGCAAAGGTGGGTAATTTTTTAGAAAATAGATCTAATGGTTACTGTTAACTATCATAATTAGATTATGCTGAATTAATGGCCAAATGTTTCTAATTTTTGTGAGAATTTCTAGGATTTATCTTTTTTTCCAGCGCATCTCGTGAGGATTAACGTGAAGTCTTCAAAAGGAGCCTCCAATTAGTAATAGTAAGATAGTATATATATCTATCGTCCGTTTGATTCGTTGTCATTTTGCTGCATGAGTATCCACCGAGATCTTGGTTATGTCACACGCATGGACAATTTCACGACGGCATGCATGGATGGAGATCCAAGTGTCATCTAGAGTTGCAGGATGTTGTACGGATATGTTTGTTTGTTTCGGGCTGTCGTAAACACTCTTCTCCTGGGACACTCAAATTTCGTGTATCTGCCTGTAAACCAATATGTGTATCAGATAGAGAGAGAGAGCGAGCATTAGCCATTACACTAAAAGTCAAATCTGATAAAGTGATAAGTACTCCGTATACTGCCACTGCAAGCAGTACGAACGCTTGCTTTGTTTTTACTGTTTTTTTTTTTGACAATAACTTTGTTTTTACTGTTGACAAAGGAGAAAAATCAAGAAGATCGACACAACACTTGTCTTGCGCGTTGACTGAAGCAACAATGGATGGATCTATCTCCTTTACTCTTTGATTATTAGTAGTATAGCGAGCTGAGATTAGCCTGCTGCTCTGGTGACCTTCAACACCAGTTAAAATAACAATCAGATGAGATCCAGTGCCGTACTAGCCAGTTTAGATAATTTTTTCCCTCTGACAATGCTAACCAGGGAATTATGCTTGGGATCTATTTGTCTGTGCATGCGTGTAAGCCTTCACTTTCGGACCAAAAAAAACAAGTAGACAAGTTCGTAACTCTCTTCCCTTTAACTTTATCTCCTATAGGTTAAAATATTTAAATTTGACTATTTTATAAAGAAAAAAATCAATATTTATGACACCAGACATATATGTTATAAAAATTAATATTTTCATGATGAATCTAATAAAAAATATTTTCATGATGGGAAGAAGAGACACTGCTCACGTATCGTTCAACCTGGATAGGCTTTAATTTCGCTTTAATGCGCTGAAATGAAGAGAACAAGACATCTACAAGAGGGAGTGACAAATAACACACATACGTATACGCTTCTGAGTTGTAACATGAAAAATTATACTGTCTGATTATTTTAGTAACAACCGATAAAAAAAGAGTCCACATACTTTTAATAAACTAACTCTATTAACTCCGAGAGGAATTTAAATAAACAATGACTTAAATATGTCTGAACTGTTTTATATTTAGGTAAGTTTTAAATCTTTAAATACTTTGTATTACTAAGTATATACACAATTAATGTTCTCACTTCTCGTTGCCACAGATCCAAATACACTTTTTAAGGCAAAATACATAGATAAGAGCAAGACTGAAGATTTCACCGGCAGCCGGCTACAACGAGCGCCACATCACCATACGGTGGTGGTAGACCCCGCAAGTTTAACGCGTAGCAGCAAATGCAACCAATAGTAGCTCTTGTATCGTGCATACTTTCGCTTCAGCCGGCGCTTCGCTTGCTTCACTCTCTCTCCTATTTTCTCTCTCAACCACGTATAATTTTGCCATCTCTTCGCCGTTTATAATACTTGCTCTAAACATGGGGAACAAAAGCATGGGAAATGAGGCCGGAACGTGGTTACGATTAATGAGGTATCTTAGCCAGCTAATTAAGCTCTGCTCTAATTACTCAATCGTTTTGCGGACAGGCTAGATCTCTTGCCCCATGGTAGTCCATGGGGCACGAGAAGAGAGGCCGGCTGCCCTCAACTTTTGACTCCACTCTTGTTCTGCTCTAGTCCCTTCTATAGTTGGGATTCTACTGCATCTCCCGTCTATCAAGGCTCGCATCTCACAGCCACAGCCTTTCCTATTGGCGTCCCACGATCCAACGCATCGCCTACCTGTCCATTCTTGCACACCTCTGTAGTGCCGGCCGGCGCCTATATAAACGGACCCCCTCCCTTCACGGATGGAGCACATGTACAGAAGCTGGCTGCTGCCAATCGAGGTGTGTGAGTGTGTGACTAGTAGTCTATACACTATACTGCAGCAGAGCTAGCTCTTCTGCTTTGAGCTTGTGCTATAGCCACCAAGTCTCTTCACGAGTACGATCGATCTCTGCTTCCAGCTGGCTTCTTCATCGATCTCCCTGATCGAGCAACGCGGCGCCAGCCAAGGTATAACGTGCTCACTATACTGCCACTAGCATATATAATCACGTATCCATACTCCGTATAGTAGTAGTAGGTGGTGTATATGCATATCAGCATATGCATGCATATATAAGAGTAGCATCGAAAACGTCAACCATGCATCAAGCAGACAAGCATGACCATATACTCTTGTCTTTCTGTTGCTTCTTCCAGCACGGTCGTCCGGCTTTGCTCTTGTGTGTTGACGTCTATGACACGTACATCGTAGTCAATAATAGCGATGGCGCGACGACCCGAGCCTCTCTTTCTTTACTCTTCTCGCCAGGAATACACAGACTGCAACCGAATGCTTTATTTTCTTGTGTGTTTCCTTTCCCCATTACGTACTGTCGCAGATTGTAACAGTTTGCTAGCTAGTTTATATTAACCAAGTCATCAGGAATACAAACTGCATGCGAGTCTGCAACGGCATGGTTTCCATGTTTTGTTTGCTGTGTACTGTATGTTTTTGTTGTTGTGTAACCATAACAACTCTAAGATTAGGTTTAGCATTAGGTCGGTTGATGGCACTATGCAAGGGAGATTAATGGAGATGCATGCTTGCATGATATTCTCGTGGCATACTCTCTCATTCTCTCTCACATGGCGTATTAGGATTTAATTAAAAGGCCTTCAGAAAATATTGATTTGACCATTACTTTCTCTTATACTATTAATCGCGCAACGAAATCAATATTATATTAGGAGGTTGAGGAAAACGAATACATTAGTAAAACTTTGATGATACACACAAAACATGCGTCTAATCTAACTAATTGCTAGTCAAAACTTATGAACTGTCTTTTTCCAATCCTAGCATGATATGTCCTATAAAAAGGAAAATGACGGTGTGCAAATTAATTTAAGGAAGTTGTGCAAGGTCACGTCTCGTTCCTGCTGGATGGGTATAAGTATTAAGTAGTTTATAAACCTCTAATTCTGCTGGTTTGATGTTGAAATATTTGGATTTGCACCACAAAAATAGAATATTTTCTTTTGTGAAAAAAATAAGAAAAATAACTGCACATTTGCTGGCGCTAACTTTCGTAGGCGTACTCCTTCAAGGAAAAAGAAGAATAATAGGCACGTTGCTCTATGGCACATTTGAACTTGGGAAAAGTAAAAATAAATAGATGAACAAATATGATCATAAGCGCAATATGCTAGCTAAAAATACAAGAAGAAACAACGAGAGATTGTAGAAGATACAAGCACACTCTATATGTACATCTATGCACATCTATTAGTGGTCAATTGCTCTTTGATAATGAAAATAAGAAAGACTTCATATATATGGGCATGCTTCAAATGCTTGTGTAGATAGTTTTGCGTTGGTTTCCCCATGATCGATACACCGGTACAGGCATCACCCTTCCACAATCATGTGCATGCATCTGTATGGTTCCAAATGTCAATTTATCTCAAACAAGCTACGCCTATAATTTCTTTCATAGTTGCTCAAGGGATGCCCCTAATATTTTTGACATATCCTAGTAGCTAGCTAGGCAGACTTTTTCCAGGAATAGGTTGTATCCTTCTACGGACACGCGACCTTTCGTAAATAGACGCCCTCCTACGAAATTGCAAACCTTTCACGAATAGTACTCGATCAGTCGATCGTAAATGTCATTTTCATGAACACGCGTCCGCTGAAAAACAGATGACCGCACATGTCTGCAGTTTCTAAACGGGGAGAGAAAGATGGCATGTGAACCCAATAAATTCAAATATCTTAAAACCTAGCCATGAATAAAAAATATCCTCACATACGCACATGTGTAGAAAATCAGCATACTCGTATGTACTAATGCTAACAACCAATCGGACCAAAGAAAAAAAAAGGATGAAAGTAGGTAAATGCAGGCTTTCTACACTATCCGGTGCTAGAAGCCTAGAAGACAGAGCTGAGAGCCTGCTACTTTTTTTTTTGGAGCACAAAGAGCCTGCTACCTACAGTATGACCCCTTCGCCGACGGTCCAGATACGACCCCGGCCTGGCCCACGTACGTACGGGGTGTCCGCGCCGTCGTCGGGTCAACAAGAGTTACATGCGCAGGCGCAGGCGCAGCGCAGCCTCCCCGCGGCTTTCTCGCCGGCGCAGGTCAAAACCCTGCACTTTCCATTCGACCCGGGTGATCACGGCGGTCGCGGGGTCGCGGCCTGTCCCTTTCAGACCGATCGCGTTGCGTCCGAACGCACGCATTCGTCAGAGCCCAGAGAGCATCGGAGCCCCGAATCTCTGAATGTCCTCCCTGCCCAAGGTAAATGCTAAATGGTGATTGCGGTATTATTGAATGGAGAGCACGTACAGAGTACGCGGAAAACGCAGAAACATAAAGCCTGCTGGAAAAATATCGAAGAACTTGGTACCAGCAATCCCTAAGGAATTTTCTGCACATCATTATATGGATCGTATTATATACACGATGCACGGTTCCTGTAGAGTACGTACACTGACCGTGGTGTCCTCAACCACGTTGATTTGATTTTATTCGGTCCATAAAGCACACACTCCAATTCTTTTTCCCATTGATTGATGAATATATAGACAAAGAAAACAAACGTTTCCGGCAAAAAAGAAATAAACGGAAAGATCGCTTGGGATACGTGCCCCGAACCTTCCGGATGTGGCCACGTGCTTGCTCCGACGTCCGCGTCACGGACCGCCGGCGACGCACAGTGCTCCACTTGCACGCACCAACAGTTGCAAGCAAGCATCTTCCTCTCCGTCTATCGTCACCGTGCCTGCTCCGCCTCTGGCGCCATAGGCCGCCCTATATATTCAGAGACGGAGCGGGGAGGCGAGCTGCACACGTACTCACCCGCGCTCTGCTCTGCTCCCGTTTGATATATGCAGGCAGTCCTACTCCTAGCAGGCCAAGCGCGAGCGATCCTGAGCTGAGCTGCTTCCATGGCCACCGGCGAGAGCGTCCAGATGGCGGCGGCGGGGCTGCTGGACGGCGCCAGCTGGGAGCGCCCGTCGCCGGAGCCGCTCCGGGTTCCGGCGCGGGCGGTGCACGGCGGCGCCGGCCATGAGGCGGAGACCCCGTACTCCGTGTCGCTCAGCGTGCCGGCGTCGCCGTCGGGGCTGCACCTCGCGCAGGTCGGCGCGTGCGCGTCCGTCCGCAGCGACGGCGGGGACGCCGCGCGCGTGGCGCCGGCGCCGGCCGAGGCGGCGCTGCCGCAGCTGCTGCACCAGGCGCGGCACCACTCGCAGCCGACGCTGACCATCCGGACCGAGGAGCCGCCGCTGCAGCGGCAGCGCACCGTGACGCGCAGCGACAGCACGCGGGACCGCCGCTTCGACCACTTCAAGACCTTCTCCGGCCGCCTGGAGCGCCAGCTCTCCAACCTCCGCGGGGTGCCGGCGCACGACGCGGCCGCGCCCGAGGCGGCCGAGCAGCCCGGCGACTCCAAGATCTCCGAGGAGGAGACCGACGACGACGACGGCGACGAGGTCCCCACCGCCGACCGCTACTTCGCCGCGCTCGAGGGGCCCGAGCTCGAGACGCTCCGGCCGACGGAGGTGTCGGCGCTGCCCGAGGACGAGACGTGGCCGTTCCTGCTCCGGTTCCCGATCAGCGCCTTCGGGATGTGCCTGGGCGTCAGCAGCCAGGCGATGCTGTGGAAGGCGCTGCAGTCGGAGCCGTCCATGGAGTTCCTCCACGTGAGCCCCGCCGTGAACCACGTGCTGTGGTGGATCTCCGTCGCGCTCGTGGGCTTCGTCTCCGCCATCTACCTGCTCAAGGTCGTCTTCTACTTCGAGGCCGTCCGCCGCGAGTTCCACCACCCCATCCGCGTCAACTTCTTCTTCGCGCCGTGGATCGCCTGCCTCTTCCTCGTCAAGGGCGTGCCGCGGCCGGTCTGGACGATCCACCACGTCGTCTGGTACGCGCTCATGGCGCCCATCTTCTGCCTGGACCTCAAGATCTACGGGCAGTGGATGTCCGGCGGCGACCGGCGGCTGTCCAAGGTGGCGAACCCGACGAACCACCTGGCCGTGGTGGGCAACTTCGTGGGCGCGCTGCTGGGCATCCGGATGGGGCTCCGCGAGGCCCCCATCTTCTTCTTCGCCGTCGGGCTGGCGCACTACCTGGTGCTGTTCGTGACGCTGTACCAGAGGCTCCCCACCAACGTGCAGCTGCCCAAGGAGCTCCACCCGGTGTTCTTCCTCTTCGTGGCGGCGCCCAGCGTCGCGGCCATGGCCTGGGCCAGGCTCTGCGGCGAGTTCAACTACGGCGCCAAGATCGCCTACTTCATCTCGCTCTTCCTCTACATGTCACTGGTACGTGTCCCACGCGCGCGTTTTCTATATGATATCCATACATACATATATATATATATATATAAATTTATAGATTGTGTCTCGATCTGACGATGGATGAACGCATGTCCAGGTGGTGCGGATCAACTTCTTCAGAGGGGTGCGGTTCTCGCTGGCGTGGTGGGCGTACACGTTCCCGATGACGAGCGCGGCCATCACGACGACGCTGTACGCGACGGCGGTGACCACCTGGCTGACCCGGGCGCTGGCGGTCGGGCTCACCGGGATCGCCTCCGTGACGGTCGCCGGCGTGCTGGTGGCCACCATGTACCACGCGTTCGTGCTCAGGGACCTGTTCCCCAACGACGTGTCCATCGCCATCACGCAGCGGCCCAAGGCCAAGTTCAGCAAGATCCTCGCGCACCTCCGCACCTCCGGCACCGACATGAAGGAGCTCGTCTTCTCCGTCTCCAGGCACGGCGGCGGCTCCGACACCAACAGCGCCAGCGACTCGACGTCGCCGAGGGGCCGCGGCCGCGGCGGAGCAGAGCCGTAGGCGGCGGGCCACGGACGAGCGAATTAACGGCCGTATTGACTTGTGTTTGAAGGGCTTATTACCTCCCGATTACCTGTACAGAGGCTTCAGAGGAGTCCTTTGGTTTTGGTTTTTCATCCGTGCAGATTCCCCTGCACGTACGTGGCGCTAGCCGATTGGCAGCTATAGATATGTGTCCTTTGAGCGATTGCCATGAGAGGGATGCAATCACGGGAATGACACTAGTTCAATTGAGTTTGTACATTTGGCTTTTGCTTTTTATTTTTAGGTGTTGCACGCTAAGTTCATACGAGGATGACTTGTACTGAACCTTTTCTTCATTTTGTAAGAAACCTTTACCCTTCCCTAAAGAAACCCTTTCTCTGAATGTGTGAAACTCCTCTTGGGCTGAGGTTTTAAGCCGGTCATCGCATCCATTTTTTCTCCAAGCTGGGATGATTGGGCTCCCAGATCAAATGCATATGGGCAATACGTTTTTGACACGCAGGGCACAGCCCAGTCTGTTTGAGCACTTTCAGTTATTACAAAAGTAAATTCCTTATTTTGACACTAAAATAAAACTCAATTTCTTTTGGTCTAGGACTTCATTATTATCTTCCTTTTCAATTACTAGCAAATATAATGCCCGTGTGTACTACCTTCTTCATTATGTTTGCTATCACGGCACTACTGTTTTGACGATGAGGAGTTCTCGGTTCATACTTTATAGGGCATGTCACCTTTGGTTCATGTATAGTTTGATAATCGGTAGTGCTGAGTTTGGACTGTTTTGTCAAGTATGGTTTGACGAAAAAAAGAGCATGACAGGTGAAATCGTAGGAGTCCGTCGGTTGTCGAAAGTTTTGGATCTTTATAATAATAGATTATTGGGATGAACTAATAGTTCATTCCAATTCTCCACAGACAAAAAGGAGTTGGAATATTACTAATATGGTAGTTGGATTGGGATGAGATTATTAAAAAATCGTAAATGCAACTTCCCCAATAACTATGAAAAAAATATTAGTACATCTCTATTAGCTAATTATTAGAAAATTGGTAGAGACGATTTTACCTCAGCTTCAAATGACTTTGCCCACCATTTCTTTTTCGAAATACTCTACATATATATTGTATATATGCTCATACACACGCACATATACTCATCATAATAAATACATGCACACGCACCTTGTCCTTATTAGCATATCTCCGAACTAGATCGCTAGATCTTGTGATTGCTAAAATCTACAACTCGTTATCGGCAATCACATTTCGACCACTAAAAGAACAACATAATTAATAATTATAATAAATTTAGAAAATACATTGCGCCTGTCCCAAATTAGCATTCACTATTGGATCTGTTTACAAGATTTGATTATTCGTCTTATTTAAAAGTTTAATAAAAACATATAAAGAACTAAGTTATGCTTAGTACGTTTGAAATAAAGTAAATCACAAACAAAATAAATAATATTTATATAATTTTTTAGTAAAATGAATGGTTAAATTTGAGACAGAAGAGTAGGAGCAAAGCAAGTTACCATAAATTCATCTCAGTTTCTTAATTCGTCTCAGTTCCTTGATCTTCACTAAACTGAACCCCCGACATGGAAACTGCCTCGGCAATTGCGACCGCTTGTTTTTATCGATTCGACTGCCTTTGTGCATAATTTTTTAACAGGAATATATTCACGTCACCCGGAAGCCGGAATGAGTATATATCATTAACAAATACGTAGGTTACGATGAACACACGCGGGAATGGGGTTGCTGTGTGAAGGAGCAGACTCCAATCCTCTTATCCTCATGCATCCGCTGTCAAACTGTAGCATTCGTTCTAGCAGTAGTAGCGGGCAGGGCAGGCTGTAGGAGTTTTGATGGCTGTGGTAATAAGACCTTGGCACAGATTAAAGGGGAGGGAAAGAGACGATGTACGTGCATGTGCAATCTCCCTGTAACTAACTGAATACTTGTCATATGCATACTCCACTTAATCCTCAAACAGCATTAGATATGCTAGTAAAGGAGATGGTTTAAATCCTAAAATTTTAGAAAATGCTCAAAACATCCGTCCATTGATTTAGAAGACTAGTCATTTATAGGCAACAAGAACCAGATACTCTAGATTACCCACCTTTGCCGTCATCTAAAATGAACTCAAAATATCCCAACACCTTATCTTAAATAAATCCACACTATTAGGGAAAAAACAAAGTACGTGTCTCTATGTCTACTTCTAGACTAGTCACGTATACCAATATAGAAGACTAGTAAAAAATGCATATGTACCTTCTAAACTATACACATCTAGTCATCTACCATGATAATAATATAAAACTAAACCCAAAACATCTGTCATTCATTGTTCCAAATGTTTTTCAAATGAACATGAAACCTTACTTACTCCGTTCTACGTTCTAAATTGTAGGTCGTTTCGATCTAGATACATAGTAAAAATTACAAATCTAAAAATATAAAAACGAACTGTGGCTTATGACGGAGGAAGTGTTTCCCTTTTCCTCTCGCTCTCAATTACGTAGACAAACTGTATGCAGAGCTAGCAATGTAAACAAGAAATGAAGCATTATGTCGATCTGGATAGTCGCTGGTTTCTGGGACCAGATTACCATGAATAATACTGTGCGCAACTCGCTTATATTTAGTAAATGAGTACTATAAAGGAGCGAGGTTGCCAATATATGCACATCAGGCTCATCTAAATTATAGCCATTTCACGAAATTCTATCATATATGTACAGTCTAGAAATAACACGCACCGATGCTACAAACGGGAAGTCATGGCCATGTAACTTTTTTTAGTAGAAATGGGTAGATTCTGTAGGAGACTTCGCGCCCATTGATATGTTCAAAGAACGTATGTTTTACTTTCCTTAATGTCACAGCCGGCGCTGCCGCATGTAACCCATGATGCAAAGACCGATCAGGACCTTTTTCCTTTGTCTAAGAGAATTCAGTGTTCATGGATTAATTACAAAAGAGTGCACTAGCTATCTATGACATGCAAAACCATCATCTCCAAGAAAAGCGAAACGTGCAGCTGAGTGAATAAAGTAACGACCGGCGTGGACAAGAACACGCATGGTGAAATCTTAATAAAAGAGAGTTTAAGTTAAACCTGTTGCCGCGCTGGTCAATCGCAGAAAACTGAAGTGTAAAGCCCCATCGATGATCTCGAGCGAAATTAGCACTCGAAATAAGAAAGTGTCCGGCAGGACAGCAGAAGCTGCCCTCAATCTCTATTCCCCATTTGTTCCCGTTTTAGAGGTTGCTGTGTGCCCTGAACTTTTGACTGCACCCTTGTTCTTACCGGTGTACGTCTCTCTTCTCTTCTGTCAACTCTTTTCTACTGCACCCCTTGGTCTACCTTGGCACCGATTCGTATCCACCAGAACTAGAAAGAAGCAGTCCCCATCCAATCCTACGTCACTACGTGCCAATGTGCGTGCCATCTACATGTATATATCTAGTCTCCTTCGTCATGGTCTCGAATTCTCCATCGGCAAGCTGGATCATCCTAGCTAGACCGAAGGAGGATCGGAGCTAGCTCTGAGGCTACCTCTCTGAGCTTAGTCTGTGTTCAACACAACACAAAGCAGCACAAGCTTCCAGCTTCTCTGTAGCATCAGCATCGATCACATGGCGGCGTCCAGAGAGAGCACTCAGATGGCAGGACCAGACGGTGTCACTAGGCGTCCGTTGCCAGAGCCGACGCTCACGATCAGGAGCGAGCCGCCGCCGCTGCAGCAGCAGAGCACGCTAGCGCGAAGCGACAGCGCGCGGGACCGGCGGTTCGACCAGTTCAAGACCTTCGCCGGGCGCCTCGAGCGGCAGCTCTCCAGCATCCGAGGGGTGCCGGTGTCGCATCACCCGGCCGACGGCGACGAGCCCGCCGAGGACACCGACGACGAGGTCCCAACCGCGGGCCGGTACTTCGCCGCCCTGGAGGGCCCCGAGCTCGAGACGCTCCGGCCGTCGGAGGTGCCGGTGCTGCCCGAGGACGCCGCGTGGCCGTTCCTGCTGCGGTTCCCGATCAGCGCGTTCGCCATGTGCATGGGCGTGAGCAGCCAGGCGATGCTGTGGAAGACGCTGGAGCTGGAGCACTCCGCGGCGTTCCTCCACGTCCGCCCGGCCGTGAACGACGCCTTCTGGTGGTTCTCCGCCGCGCTCATGGCCGCCGTCTCCGCCACCTACCTCCTCAAGGCCGTCTTCTACTTCGAGGCCGTCCGCCGCGAGTTCCACCACCCCATCCGCGTCAACTTCTTCTTCGAGCCGTGGATCGCCTGCCTCTTCCTCGCCAAGGGCCTGCCGCGGCCGGTGGGGACGATCCACCACGTCGTCTGGTACTCGCTCATGGCGCCCATCCTCTGCCTGGACCTCAAGGTCTACGGCCAGTGGATGTCCGGCGGCGAGTGGCGGCTGTCCAAGGTGGCGAACCCGACGAACCACCTGGTCGTCGTCGGGAACTTCGTCGGCGCGCTGCTCGGCGCCCGGATGGGGCTCCGTGAGCCGGCCATCTTCTTCTTCGCCGTGGGGCTCGTCCACTACGTGGTGCTGTTCGTGACGCTGTACCAGAGGCTCCCCACCAACGTGCCGCTGCCCAGGGAGCTCCACCCGGTGTTCTTCCTCTTCGTGGCGACCCCGAGCGTGGCGTCCGTGGCATGGGCCAGGATCTGCGGCGAGTTCAGCCACGGCGCCAGGGTCGCCTCGCCTACTACATCTCGCTCTTCCTGTACCTGTCGCTGGCGGCGCGGGTGCAGTTCTTCAGGGGTGTCAGGTTCTCGCTGGCGTGGTGGGCGTACACGTTCCCGATGACGAGCGCGGCCATCGCGGCGGCGGTGTTCGCGTCGGAGGTGACCACCGTGGTCACGAGGGCGATGGCGGTGGGGCTCGCCGGGGTGGCGTCGGTGACGGTGGCGGGCGTGCTGGCGGCCACCATGTACCACGCGTTCGTGCGCAGGGACCTGTTCCCGAACGACGTGTCCATCGCCATCAGGCGGCGGCCCAAGGCCAGGTTCGGAAAGATCCTGGCGCGCCTCCGCACCTCCAGCGCCGACCTCAAGGACCTCGTCTCCGGGCATGGCGGCTCGGAGACGAGCAGCGTCAGCGAGCCGCCCACCCCGATGGTGTAGGACGGCGCCCGGGTCAGGGCAGAGCCGTATGCCGTGCCCCCGTATATCACCCGGTTGCCGGCAATATACCTGTGCGGTATTTGGGCCTTTTGTTGGTGACCCAGAAAACTGGCCCAGCTGTAATAATCCAGCCCAACTAGATTAGGCCCAATTGAAATTCTTTTCCATGCCTTCATTTTTTCCTCTCACCACCACTACTGAAAGTCTGAAACCTCCCCAGCTACCTGCTTTACAAGATCACAGCCATTTTTTTTTTACAGAACCACAACTCGTCTCTACTACGAGATGACAACATAGTGTTGTACTGTTGTAGTATATGTTTATCCTGTAAAATAGCCAGGCTGCATTCAGAAGTTGACACAGGAAAACACTCGAGTATTTTTCTGCCGGAATCATGCAGGAATCACTCGTATTGAAAGTAATGAACCAGCTGATAATTACCAGTACTAGTATGATTGCTACTCCATGGATCCATGAATGGCAACCGAACGGAGCCCCTGATCGAGCCGACAAGCATTGATGAACGACACCCACCGCTCGTCCGCTGCACAGCTCGGACACCTTTACTCATCCTCGCTTTCTTGGTCAGACCTCAGGATGTGCAGGCGTGCAGCCGTGCAGCCTGCAGGTGCAATTTTTTGGGTACATGGCGCCATGGGCTCACACTCACTCACCAATCACGGTAACTCAATTGAGAGTTTGAGACCCACATAAACTATTTCAGCGATCAGAATCAGACAGCCTCCACCGGACCATTCTTTGCAGCGGTCATATCCCTTTTTTATTTCCTTGAAACACACTATTCAGATCCTTAGCAAGCAGAAAGGCAAGATTTTATTTTTCATCAAGCATTCCTGGAATGGAATAAAGATCTCCCAGCCCAGAGTCCCGGTGAAAACGGCCATGAATGGCGTTTAGTCTAGGACAGCAAGATCCACTGCCGTACAGTGCGGTGGTCAGTCGGAGACAAGGGAAGCAACCAAACCACAGCGAGGCATAGGGGGCGATGAGATGAGTGCGCAATGATTCCCCTGCCAAACTGCAACCACCATCAGCTAAACACCAAACCAAGCCAGCAAGATGGATTAACCGGCGGCGGCCCCGCGTCCGTCGCCATCAGCCCACCACTACGGTCGCTCTCCCTCCTCCACCTCCGCGGACCACCGCCAACACAGACACGCGCACGCGCCACTGCGCCAGGAATCAAGAACCGAGCGGTGGTGGTGGTGGGCAGTAGAATAAGCTGCGCTGAGCTGCCTCCGGTTGGCGACTCATCGCTTCCCCTCCACTCCACTCTCTCCAGTGGGGGGAGAGCGCTTGCTTGACTGCCCCTCTTCGCTTCGTCCTATTCCCCACCTCGCCGGACGCCCGCCCGCCGGAGCGAAAGGGGAAGCGGGGAATGCAGGCGCTGCGGCACGGCCCGGCGGGGGCCGGCGGCGGCTGGGGCGGGGTCGCGGGGGCGGGCCCCACCACCGTCGACGAAGCGTCCATGGAGCGCAGCAAGAGCTTCATCAAGGCCCTGCAGGTGCTCCCGGAACCCGGCATTCCCAGATCCCATGCCACACGCAGAGAAATATCTTTCCTTCCTTCTTTCAAGCCGTTCTCCGCTCCGTTTCGCCGGGGATCCGGTTGGGTTTTGGAGCCTGGATTTCTGCTCCATGACGGTGCTGATTCACGCGTGCAGGAGCTCAAGAACCTGCGGCCGCAGCTCTACTCCGCCTCCGAGTACTGCGAGAAGTCCTACCTCCACAGCGAGCAGAAGCAGATGTGAGTCACGCTCCTGCTCCGGACATCTTTTATTGCTACATACAATTGCTCCTGTCTTGCTGCAGCGGCCATGGTTTCTCTTTCTCCTCATACAGTCGTACGGTTGCAATCTTGCATGCTATCTGGCTCTATTTTGTCATTTCGCATAGGGGTTGAATTCAATTGAAGCGTTGGTGCAGCATAGCTACAACCCAACTACGTATGATAGGTATAGGAGGGCCAAGCCACCTATGGCAAGGACAGCAACAGGTGTGATTTGGCTAGACAGAATAATGAATTTTGGTATTATCTGGAATTTTGGAATTATCTGACAACTGTATGTGTACTTTTTGTAGTCTGAATTTTGTCACTTCATTGAAATTCAGCAAAAGGGGCCCTTTCATATTTGTCAGTGCAGAATAAATTTCAGAAATATAGGATGTGCACTTTCTTCTTTTTTAATGAATGGATACTGTACCGAACTCGGACTTTATAGTGTACTCTTATTTCAACATAGCATATTTTCAATCGTAACATTCATATATTCGCTGATGAACTGAACCTGTTAACTTACATCAGGGTGCTGGACAACTTGAAAAATTATGCTGTAGGAGCTGTTGTCAATGCGGTTGATCATCTGGGTACTGTTGCCTACAAATTGACAGACCTTTTCGAACAACAAGCTTCTGAGGTATCAACTTTCGAATTGAAAGTTGCACGCCTGAACCAGGTAATGCAACTTATTTGCTATACCTTCAGTACATGTTATGAAACAATGAAAGTTAAAATACTGAATTATTTTCAAATCTGTAGCAAATCTTCACATGCCAAGTCTACACAGACAAAGAAGGCCTCCGGCAGCAGCAAATGACGGCAACAAACATAAAACACCATAAGCACTATATCCTACCATGTAAGTGAATGAAAACTAAGATCTTACACACTGTTTGGAAATTGCAAAAGAAAAGGTACTGAATTATGATTCCCCATCTTTGTCTGCCAAGCTAGCTACTGGTTCTAAAAGATCACCGGCTCGTTCACACCTAACAGACACTGATCAGGAATCAAGACCTAGACCTTATCCCTCAGGTGGGCCTTCTTATTTCTTCTTTGCTCATGTTGCAGTTTAAGGCTTATGCTAAGCTCCTTATTAAACAAAAAAAAATCATATTATTTATTTTGTCATTGCAGCAAAGACCCTTTCCTGGCATCTGGCTTCTGAGAACAGCACCACAGCAAATGCAGCACCTAAACCTACATTTGCGTAAGACTAGTTTTGTTCAGCTTTGTATACATGGCTTCCTGTTTGTTTGTTAATGCAATGGGGGTTATGTACTTCTGATCTAAACTAGCTGCCATCTGCTTTTTTTGCAGCCTAGTGGACACAGCATCATCAAAATCCGCATCAGGTTATTTAAACATTCTGTGTAATAATCATAGTGTGATATAATTTCCTATAGGACATGGAAGAAATTACTGTGATTAACAATCAGTTCATGTATCTGTTCGCTCCAAAGTCATATTCTGATTTATTTATGTGTGGAAATTGAATTGAATATTCCATATGAATCTCTGTTGTTTCAGGTAAGGAGCGGTCTGCTTCTCCTATGCGCAGGCCTCTGCAGTTTAACCGGAGCACCAGCTCTGATGCTATGCAAAAGGTTGGCACTAAGGAAGGCTAGAATATGGCATAACCTATGAACCTTCTTTCCCTTCTATTTTTTTTAGAAAGGTGCGGCACTGCAGATTTTGTTTCTTTATGACACGTGTATATTTAACAGACCATGTCTTTACTTTCAGAACCAATCTGGCGTCAAGGAATTTTCAACATTTCATTCTTTTGACAACCCTAAAGGGCGTGCAATCCAAAAGGCTCCTGTTGGCACAAAGAGCATGCTAGCGGCTCTCTTCATCAAGCACAGATCAACGAAGATGAAAAAGATCACAGTTCGCTGACAAGCTCGCATTTGCTTGGGCCAAGTATCACTGTAAATTTCATGCAGGAATGGAAGCTTGATATTGTACATCTGACCCGTCACATCCGCATTCAGCAAGCTGTTGGTTTAGAGCTGAGTATTTGTAGTCATTTTTCATTTCAGAATTGTTGGTATTGTCATCTTGCTGATGACCGAAATGTAATTTCATGTCAGCATACACCATGATTGCCGTGTAATTCTGCTTGCCTGAAGCTTTGGCTTTTAGCATCTAAAATAAATGCATCTTGGAAATAGCTTTTCAGAGTTGGGTCTTCTTCTCTCTCTCTTTTATTTCTGGAAGAGCAGTTGCGAGATACTCATGTGTTTATTGGAGAGCATCAAATGTGCTCAAACCGGCTCAATTTGCACCCACTGAACATTCTAATGCATGTGAACATGTGAAGCAGTTGGCATCCTTTTCCATACCCGAGCATCACTACCATACCCATTTTTTTATCAGCTCTTTGCGGTTCGAACTGCTCCTGCAGCAACGGATTTGGCCACTCAAAATGTAAAATGTCCATAAGTTGAACTAAACAATCCGTTAAACACATTTTGGTTCCAGTACAGTGCACTGTACGAGATGGAAATTCAGAAGTCAAGCTATCTCCATTACAGAATCCAATCTGCCTGACATCATTTTGGGACTTTTACAAGCCATATCCTCACATAAATGATCAA
Organism: Echinochloa phyllopogon; assembly: GCA_033239725.1. Taxonomy (NCBI): domain Eukaryota; kingdom Viridiplantae; phylum Streptophyta; class Magnoliopsida; order Poales; family Poaceae; genus Echinochloa; species Echinochloa phyllopogon. Next base: position 13,714,665 of record BTCW01000003.1, on the reverse strand, counting down.
GTGGCAAAAAACACAAGATGGGATGGTGTGCCACTACTTTGACCTGATATGATCATTTGAAACTGTTTTACATGCGCTTTTCTTAGGTAAAAGTTCAAGAAGCAGGAACTTCGACCAGAAGGCTCACCCCACAATTGATACATGCCAAAATTGCAAAATGAGATGGTAGAACAAGGAAGCACCAACCATTCATATAGAAAGGCACACAAAGGGGAGAGCCATCCATGATTTGTAACTTGTCCAAGTATGGAATATCATTGGGCAGGCGCCTGACTGAATTCCACCTCCCTTAAGAATCGTTCTCTCAACAGTTACAAAGACCGTGGAAAACTTCTGAGAAGCTATTTTCATATTAAATGTAGAAGAGCATTAAAACATGCGCCGGCGATTTGGAACAATCTCGGGGCTGTTATTCTTCATCATGGCAACAAACTCCTGGTAGTCGATTTTCCCATCCTAGGCAGCATAAAAATAGCATTAGCACACGATTTAAGGAATTCATGTGAATTTAACCTGCAAGCATCATGGTTAGTTCTCTTCACCCATGTGGTACGGTATTGTTGATTTCCTCTCAAAAAAAATGTTGTCTCCTCAAAAAAAAAAGATAATAATTTGTCTGTTACTAGCAAAACAGGCTGGGTCACTCTCTAGGGCCTAAGGTGCTGTCATTGGCTTAAATAATGTGGTACTTTACTCCATAAAAAATACTACTGCTTCTTTAATAAAACCTCTTTAAGGCATCAAAATTCTCCAAGATCAATTATCCAACATCTTCCAAACAGCGTTAATGCATCATATGATTGGAGTGGAAACAACAGCGAGTGGGATTATTTTGGGTGTTGCTTTGGAGTTACTCACATGATCCGTATCGACTTCAGCAATAATTTCTTTAATTGTTGCCTCATCACCCATATCATACTTCTTCAGAGCTTCTTCCAACTCATCAACTGTGATTTGCCTGTACAGGAATGTGCAAGCAGCAAGCCAATTAATGTAAAAGGTCCAACTTGGTAGATAAGTAACCAAAAGTAAAGTTAGAAGTGAACTTACCCGCTGTGGTCCTTATCAAAATACTCAAATGCTTTATATATATGATCCTCCTTCTCTAGTCTATTCATGTGCATTGTTGCTGATATGAATTCGACATAATCAATGGCACCATTTCCATCAACATCAGCCTGTTCGTGAATGGAAGATAAGAAACAAGGAGGTAAAAGGGTAAGCACTGGATCTGTCAGACTACTTCTAGAAGAAATATGGAAGGTTCAATTCCATATAAATCGTCATACTGAGTAAATGCAGTATGCTATCTTTCATTCCTTCCCTTTTCAGATAAAATCACATCCACTTTTACAATTCAATGCTATGGAATTACAAGAAAAGAACTTACCGCCTCCATCAGCTGCCTTATTTCTGACTCAGAAATTTTAGTTCCTAGCTTTGGTAAACCAGTTCTTAATTCCTCCAGAGTTATTGTCCCACTGTTGTCAGTATCAAGGGATTTAAACATTTCTTTTAATCCCACAATCTCTTCCTCTGACAGGTTCTCTGCAACAACCTGATTATAACAGAAGCAACACCAAGATATATCATATCTGTAGTGCTAAGAAAGATAGAAGCGATGATTCAAATTCAGAAGATCATTTACCTTCAGGGCAACCTTCTTAAGTTTGTTCATTGCCCTGAACTGCTTCATTCTACCTATTACTGTAATATCAAGTGGTTTGTCTGGGGCTTCTCCATCCTCTCTAATCCATGGGTGCTCTGCGTGCTTAATGTGTTAGATTGAGACACTATACGCAAACAATGCAAGGATAAACAGCTTCAACAAATGAAGATAAAATTGGCAGTGCACTGTCATTATGAAGAGCATACAAATCTATACAACCAAGATTGCTAATGTATGAGAGGGCTGAGCTTGACAATAGACTTACTCAAAATTTCAGCAGCAGTTAGCCGCTCCTTTGGGTCTTGCCGTAGCATTTTCTTGACCAAATCTTTTGCGCTATTTGATATCGAAGGCCAGGGATCAGATGCAAAATCAATATGGCCTCGCAAAACAGCATCAAATATGCCATCTTCGTTCTCTGGTAAGAGCAGTGAAGTAAGAAGACAAAGCATCCGAGTGTTAGGACAGGTAATGGCATCAAAATCTGGCAGCTTGTTGCGAGAGGCAGCAAAATGTACCAGCCCAGAAAGGAGGAACCCCAGATAGAAGGATGTAAAGGATAACTCCGGCACTCCATATGTCTGCCTCAGCTCCATATCGCCGTTTTAGCACCTCTGGGGCAACATAATACGCGCTCCCCACAAGATCCTTGAACTGCTCACCTGCATTACAGATATCACTGGTTTTCAGTTTGAGTTGAGCTTGATCACACCATCAGCTGAAATACTAAAGATCAATCAACCGATCAATCACTTCTCAACATGAGGCATTTCCCTCTAGCTTTGTGCTGTCCTACAATAACAAGAGCGCCTGACCCACTTCCACAACATTCAGTAAGACTAGTATAACATTTGTTAAGTTTTCTCCCTAATCAGTCTTGCAGTTGACGCAATGGATATGTGGTCAATTCCCACATGAGCATCTGATGAATTGAAGCAGAATAATACAGTAGGATAGCTATCTCAAATTGATCGGCGTCCATGCCACAAGTATTGAAGCCTGTGAAAAACACTGGTCAGACTGATGGTAGCCACATATATATACCGGGCTTGAAGAAAACGGATAGCCCAAAGTCGGTGGCCTTGAGCGGCGAGTCCTCCCTCTTGTTGAGAAAGAGGAAGTTTTCGGGCTTGAGGTCCCTGTGCATGACCCCCATGGAGTGGCAGCTGTGCACGACGGAGACGATCTCCCTGCACAGCGCCGCCGCGGCGCGCTCGGAGTAGTGCCCCTTGGCGATGATCCGGTCGAAGAGCTCCCCGCCTTCGCAGAGCTCCATGACGAGGTTGACCGAGTGGCGGTCCTCGTAGGCGCCCCTGAGCTCGACGATGTTGCGGTGGCCCGTGAGGTGGTGCATGATCTGCACCTCGCGGCGCACGTCGTCGACGTCGTCCCGGTGCGCGAGCTTGCGGGCGGCGATGGACTTGCAGGCGTAGCGGCGGCCCGTGGGCTTGTGGGTGGCGAGGTAGGTGACCCCGAACTGGCCCCGGCCGAGCTCGCGGCCGAAGGTGTAGGACGCGCGGACGTCCTCCATGGGGCGCCCCAGCACGCGGCCCACCCCCGCGGCGGCGGCGGCCGCGGCGGCGTCCGGTTGCTGCTGCTGCCGCGGCCGCGCGGGAGGGGGAGCGTGAGGCTGCGTCGCATGCTGCGGCGGCGGGGGATGGGGCTGGGGCTGCGGCTGCGGCTGCGGCCGAGGCTGCTGCCTGGGCTTCGGGCGGTTGGGCGGCGGTTGCTGCTGCTGCTTGGGCGGCGGGTGCGAGGAGTTGGTGCCCTGGTCGTGCGATTGGGGGCGGTGGCGGGAGGCGCGGCCTCCCATGGCTAGCGATCGGGCGCGGCCGCTGTGCAGCAGCAGTCAGTGGAGTGAGTCGGGGCGGCGGGGGAGTGGGAGGGAAGGGGGGAAGGGACGGAGAAGAGGAGAGGGAGGAGGAGGCGGGCATGACATGGAGATGGATGCGGGGGGCTCCTCCCCCTTTTGCTCGTGGGGCAGCGCTGGCGTTTGGTCAGGGGTTTGCGCGTGGAGACGAGACGGAACGCACGGGCCGGCGGCCGTGCCGTCCCCTCCAAACCGCGGGCCGCTCGGGCAGGACACTGGACCTGGCGCGGCGCGGCGCGTGTGGTGTGGTCGCCCGGCGACACGGCCCGCGGTGGGGGCGGGGGAGTCAGCGGCAGGCGGGGCAGCGGAGCGGGTAGTTTGGATAACGTGGGAGCCGAGGCGAGAAGAAGTGACCGGACTGGAGGCAGCTGCGTCGCGGCTTCTGGGAGGGCGTTGACGCGGCTGGGCAGTTGCAGTCATGGGACGCTGCCCCCACCAGCCCGCGCGCCTCTCTGCACCTTCCTCTCCTCCACACACACACTTGCCATCAACGCCCGCCGCTGCTGCGCCGAGACGGGGAGGGGAGTTCGCAACTGCTCCTCCATGCGAGCCTGTCTGGAGGAGACACGGACACTTCGGAGCGGCATGGCATCACACTCTTCTTTCCCATCCTGACCAGACCGGACTACCCCGATATCTTGCTTGATGATGCTCGCGAACGCGCATTGCGCTAGACGGCATGCACCAGGACAGGAACAAGGTTTAGGTTCCCCGTTCCCCTACCGAAGAACGATGATCTCGTCGATAGAGCCTGACAATCGACCAGCTGCTTCAAGTTGGCGACGGAACGAGCCGTGGTCGATGCGTCGTTTGTCAAAGCTGCACCGTCATCCCGTGATGATGCGTCACACGAGTGTTGGGGCGTGTCGTTGTTTGCGACCCAGCTAGGCCCCGTGATGACGATGACTCGTTCGCGCACGCGGCACGCGTGTTCCGGCAACGGCAGGTATTACGTGCGCCGGGCGAGGGACCCGGCCTATCTCCTCGTGTCTCTTGTCATCTTGTGTGCCCCCGCTACCGCGTCCATGCTCCTCTCATCTCATTCTCGCTGATGACATGGCAAGCACGGGGAGACAGCGAGCGAGACAGACAGAACACACGCGCGCATCGCACGGTAGGCCGCGCCAGTCCATACCAAAGCCAATTCAGAGCACGCCCTGTGACGCCGTCGCGCGTCTCGTTCGACACCGTTCGTCCGTTCCTTGTCAGCGCCTCTCTGAATCGGGAGCGGTTTTCGTCGATGCACTGGGCCGCTGGGCGAGACGAGACGAGACGACGGTAGGGACGAGCGCGTCGTCGCTGTCTTGATCCGGGCCGCGGACAGCTTGATAAAAAAAAAGAGAGAGAGAAGGGGCACGCGCATCGGGGGATTGGCCTTCCCGTGCGATTCGTCAAAGCTATGTCAAACAATTCGACGCCCTTTTCGTTTGGATTATCAGGCACCAGTCAGCAGTGTTTTTCTCTCAGCAAAAAACAGCACTAGCCACCAGCCAATCGAACAAGGCGCTCGGTTTATGTATGTATATGCCTGCAAGTGGGTTGGAAACCAAACTATACCCACATCATCACATTCTCATGAGTGAAACTAGCAAGGTGGCCCGCACAAATTTGCACGGGTAGCTAGTTTTTTATACTCATATTTAGGTTTCTTTAGCTTAAATATTTTTTTAATATCCGTTGTTACATTATCAATATGATTTGTTCAAATGTGCTCAAACTAATGTATCACTTTTTATCATCATGTATGTGGCACGCTGTATGACTTAATGATGCAATCTTATATTTACTAATTGTATTTGAAGGATTTGAGTGTGAGCAAACCATTTGATGATCTTCCATGAGTGCTGAGCGTGGCCATGGTGGTGATGATCAATCTCGGAAACGATTCACTCCCTTCGGATATGGAGAATTTTTCTCTCTCATTATGCTCACAACCTTGGTGAACGCTCTAAATCTAAGCACATTGTTGAACGCTACACCACCTCAATTTTTCTGCTTTGTTTTTCCTATCTCTGCTCCTTGCACTGAGTGTTGAGTGTGGTCATGGTGCTCAATCCCGGCAGCGATTCGCTCCCTTCAGATAGGGAGAGTTGTTCTCTCCCGCTGTGTTCATAACCCTATTGAACGTTCTAAATCCGAGCACCTCTCATCAGGTACACGTGCCTATCGATGTGTTGTCCTCCACTCATTGTTGAACGTTGCCTCCTGTATAGATGAACGTGGTAGGGCACATAGGGCTTCAGACTATTCGCACTTGTCGTATTCTATTCTCATCCTCTAAAAAAATATTATTGTCTAATCATTGAGATTTTCTCCAATATATCAATTTTATCTGCACCTGTTATCCTCTATATCTTATATTCTATACCAACTACCAACATGTGAGCCCACCTATCTCCTTTTCTCATTTTCTTTCACAGACGCCACAACTCCCCCCACTCTATCTCTCTCCCTCTATCTCCCCCCCTCTCTCGTGGCGGCAGCAGTTGGCGAGGAGTGTCGGTCTCCTTGGCTAGAAGACGCGGCGCGCGGAGCGGCCTGATCCCAAACTCCGAATACACACGGACGGTTCCCGCGGATGGCTCCCGCGGCGGCCACGGACGGCCACGCGGCGACGGTAGAGGCCTCCTACGGCGGCCACAGACGGTTGCGTAGCGGCGGCATTGGACGGCTCACACGGCGACGCGGACGGCCGCGAGGCGATCGCAGAGGGGCCGCCGCGGCATTGGACGGCCTCGCGGTGATGATGGAAGCCTCCTACAGCGGCCATAGATGGCTGTGCGGCGGCGGCATTGGACGGCTCGCACGGCGGCCGTGGACGGCCTCGCGACGACGATGGAGGCCTCCTACGACGGCCACAGACGGTTGCACGACGGTGGCATTGGACGGCAGCAGTGGCGAGGAGTGTCGGTCTCCCCGGCCGGCAGCGTTCAGACCCGGCCTCCAGCGGCGCGCGGAGCGTCCGGACCCCGAACTTCGAAGGCGCGTGTGCGGCTCCCGCGGCGGCCAAGGATGGCTCCCGCGGCGGAGACGACGATGGATTCCCGCGGCGGCCATGGACGACCACGCGGCGACGGTAGAGGCATCCTACGGCGGCCATAGACAGTTGCGTAGCAGCGGCACTGAACGGCTCGCGCGGCGGCCGCCGACGGCCGCGAGGCGACCGCGGTGGGGCGGCGGCTGCTGACAGCCATGAGGCGACCACGGATGGGCGGCGGCGTGGCCTCCCGGTGACGATGGAGGCCTCCTACGGCGGCCACAGACGGCAGCATTGGACGGCTCGCGCGGCGGCGGCGACATAGATGGCCTCACGACGATGATGGAGACCTCCTACGACGGCCATAAACGGATGTGCGGCGGTGGCATTGGACGGCTCGCGCGGCGGCCGCGGACGGCCTCGCAACGACGATGGAGGCCTTCTACAGCGGCCACAGACGGTTGCGCGGCTGCGGCATTGGATGGCTCGCGCGCCAACCACGGACGGGCACGAGGCGACCGCGGAGGTGCGGCGGCGAACGAAATAATATAGACCGTTAGATCGACGGCGGCCGCCGACGGCCGCGAGGCGACCGCGAAGGGGCGGCGGCGGCATTGGACGGCTCGCGTGGCGGCCACGGACAGCCTCTCCACGACGATGGAGGCCTCGGTCGCGAGGCAACCGCGGAAGGGCGGCGGCGGCATTGGTTGGCCTCGCGGCGACGATGGAGGCCTCCTACGACGGCCATAGACGGCTGCGCGGCGGCGGCATTGGACGGCTCGCGCGCCAGCCGTGGACGGCCGTGCTCTTTTTTAGATTAACGTGGGAATTTCTGGACCTTCTCGGCGAACGTGGTGACTCCTTTTAACACTGGGCTCCCTCAGCGGCCGCGGATGGCCGTGCTCTGACCGCGAAAGAATAGCGGCGGACTGAATAATATAGACCGTTAGATCTTCATCAAATCCGACGATATAATTTTCTCTTTTTTGGATTATTAATGGAATAATATAGGCCGTTAGATTTTCATAAAATACGACAGCATATATTATTCTCTTTTTTGATTAATAGAATAATATGGACCATTAGATCTTCATCAAATCCGATGGCATATATTCTTCTCTTTTTCTGATTAACAGAATAATATGGACCGTTGGATCTTCGTAAAATCCGACGGTCCATGCTGTTCTCTTTTTTAGATTAACGTGAGAATTTCTTGACCCTCTCGGCGAGCGTGGTGGCTCCTTTTAACTCTGTTGTAATAATATAATAGATTATATGAATCCACTCCACCCCAAACCACCACCACCGCACACCAATCCAACCCAAACCACCACCACCACACACCAATCCAACCCAAACATTTGAACTCATAATGTAATAACTATTAGCCAAACTATGGTTACAACCCAATAAAAACCCATTTTTTTAAAAAAAATTATAATATAGATAGATTCTTGTCACACTGCTTTGTACAGAGGAGCTGCCAGGCATACTGAGTCATCTCCAACAAATTTCGGTCAATTTCGATAAAATTTTATAGTGTCAACGTGAGGTTTTAATTCCAGGGTGCGGCTCTTGACATGGGGCCCACGTGTAAGTTTAGCCACACTGCTTTGCACAGAGTAGCTGCCAGGCATACTGAGTCATCTCCAACAAATTTCGGTCAATTTCGATAAAATTTTAAAGTGTGAACGCGAGGTTTTAATTCCAGGGCCCGACTCTTGACATGGGGCCCACGTGTAGGTTTAGCCACACTGCTTTGCACAGAGTAGCTGCCAGGCATACTGAGTCATCTCCAACAAATTTCGGTCAATTTCGATAAAATTTTATAGTGTGAACGCGATGTTTTAATTACAGGGTCCGGCTCTACATAAAGAACTCATTTCAATCCAACCCAATCCAACCCAACCCGTATTTACGTAGAACCTACTCCACCCCACCTCATTAACTAATATAACCCATTTTAACCCACTCCAATACACTCCACATCAAAATCCAAACCATTAAATCCATTTAAACCTAAACCGTTTGCAGGGTGATGTATGTACGAGTACTAGTCAAAGTCCTGCTTTGCTTGGCTTCCCTGCTTCCAAGGCTATCCGTTTTGCATTGCCTATTTGGCTATTTGCACGTCGGGATCAGAAGAGGTGTGCGTTGCCAGGCAACTTGACACTTCCCTCGGAGGCTCGGACCGTGGACGTGGAGACCGCAGCCCGCGCTCCGCCACGAGAGATGCATCTCTTCACGGCCGCCTGGCTTTCAGGTGCATGGAGGTGCGGCAGGACGTCATCCCAGGATTTGTGATCCCCATAATGTTCTCTGAGAACAGTTTAGGCGCGACGAAATGATTCCAGACCATGGCTTAGCAACCAATCGACTGACCATTCTTTAGTTATCTAGGCTTCTTGAATCACACAGTAGCAAACGCAGCAAAAAGCACGATGAGTTCAGACTACTTGACTAAAAAAACAGACCGACTGAAAAATTCCTGCTCTTCACTTGAGACACCAAGCTTGCAAAGTTTACGACACCAACTACATGAGAAACACTTCACAATGGAAAAGTAAATTTCCTGCTGATAGCAGTCCCGGACAGTACACAATGTGGAGTTCTACACAGTGAGAGAGACACCACCACGACACTAATTACAGTAACCCAACATAGTTCACAATACAGATTGGCTACCCCTTATTTCTGATACATGGGATAGCCGTTTATGTGAATTCAAGCATCCCGACGTCAACCTCGGTGACAGCGAGACGACGGTATTACCCTCGCCTCGCTGACAAACAGAACCCAGGAAGCGATCCTCTATGAAAACTGCGCCTCCCTCGCATCACATCCAGGAGCGCATGGAAGCAGAAGTTGAGGCGCAATTCTCAGCGCTACTGGTGCTAGCATGACCTCTTCCAGAGAGTAGAGCTAATAGTCCACTGCCGTGAACCCTGCCCTCTGGAAACGGACTTGTGCTAGACTGTGTTGGAACAGAAGGATGGACAGAATTGTTCATGCCATGGTCACTCCATCCCATGAAAGCTTCATCATCTTGATTCATCATATCAGCATCACCATTGGTTGCTGTGAACTTCATCTCATCAGGTTTGGCATCAGTTGTCAACTGTTTGATTGCAGGACCCAATGAGCCGCCACCATGGACACAATGGTCCTCAATCAAAGCACTGTGAGATGCACAGAGCCCAATCTTGCTGCGAGCAAACTTATCACACAGCGGCCCACCGACACCAAAGCTTGAACCCTCCTGGCCCCACGAGCAGCGCTTGCCTCCTCCATGTGCTTTGCAGAAATCAGTGCTCCCCTGGGCACTTTTTGCACAACCCTCAAACTTGCATCTCTTACCACCACCATGGCGCACACAGTATTCCGTCCTCCCTCTAGCACTCTTGGTACAGCCTGAAACTAAGCACCTCTTCCCACCACCATGAGCAACACAGTACTGCGTCCCGCCATGTACACTCTTTGGGCATACACCGCCACCCTGGTAGGAGCAGCGCTTACCTCCACCGTGCCCCTTGCAGAAAGAAGTGCTACCTTCAGCTCCTTTGGTACAACCTGGGAATGTGCAGCGCTTTCCTCCACCGTGTGCCTTGCAGAACTTTGTGCTTCCCTGGGCACCCTTTGTGCAGTCTGGAAACTGGCAACGCCTTCCACCGCCATGCGAGATGCAGAGGCCTGAATATCCTTCTGCACTTCTCTTGCAGTTCTCCCTCTGGCACCTCTTGCCGCCTCCATGCTTGATGCACAAGCCAGACTTTCCACGTGCGGCACGTGAACAGCCTTCCTCACTACAACGGCGACCACCACCATGAGCTATGCAGTGGTCGGTGCGACCTTCAGCGCTCTTTGTGCAACCAAGGTACTGGCATCTCCTACCACCACCATGAGCCTTGCAATAGATGGTCCTTCCCTCAGCTCCCTTCTGACAACCAGGTTTTTGGCATCGCCTACCGCCACCATGGGCTATACAATACCCGGAGGCTCCTCTTGCTCCTTTTTCACATCCTGGGAACTGACAGCATTTAGTATTCGTGTTGCGTTTTAGGGGGTTAGTTGCCCCGGAAGTACAGGCAGCTGGGCTTTTCACACTTGCTGTGATGGCTGATGAGACATCTGGTGAAGGCACAGCATCATCAACCTTTTGGGGTATCTCTGCCAAAGAAAAGCTGTAGGTCGCTTCAGAAGCATAAGATGATGAGGCCATATAATGCCCGAAAACCCAAGTAGAGTGTTCTGATTTTCTCCCGCTAGTATCTGTCACCGAAATAGGCACCAGTGTCTCTAGGCCATCATGAACATCTAATGATGCAGTGCTTGCATTGGTCACAGCTGATTCAGGCAAACAGGTGGACAAACTTAACTGAAGATCCAATTTCGGATCCGATGGCCCATGCTCAGCACCAGCATTGGGTTTCTTGTGATGATGTACCACATCGTGACCAAGACAAAGATCGAAGTTTAGACCAAGATCCATTGATGACTCCTCATCGGTCTCTTTCACTGAAGATGGAGACATTATACAAGCTGTGGGGGAGCTACCCTTGCTATTTTCAGAGGAACTTGGTGAACGGCCCAAACCAAGGGTGAGCAGTGGATTTTCAGGACCTTCAACTCCAGCCATGGCAACCCACTTCCTTTTAAGTGCTCTTGGATTCTCCTTAGAGAAGTTGGAATTCACTTGTGTGCCAATGGCAGTATCTTTGTATTCAACTGCTTGCTGAACGGTGCTCCAGTGACAAAGATTGTTCAAGGAGTAATAACTACCACCAGATCCAAGGTTTCGGGAGGCCCTGTCCATTCCAATCAAGAAACATAACCAAATATGAAATGAAAGAACCCGCTGCCTGACTTCCGGAAATCAAAACTCTAATGTCATCTACTGGGTTAGAAGTCTCAGCAGAAATTTTTGCAACCTCCACTAACAAAGCCGGCTATATCATCACGATCCATTTCTCGCCACTTTCAAGACTGAGAGGAGAATAATGAGGTTTCGAGCTGGGCTTCAGTTTCTAGAAGGGCCAACAGACCTGCTGGTACCAAAAAGCAACACTAGATCAGAAAATGACGAGAAAGAACTGGAATCTGAAGTGATACCAGTGTTATATAAATCACACATTCTAGTGGATCAACAGTGAATACTAGCGCAAAAAATCCACATCGTTTTGAGAGCAAATAGAAGTTCCATGTTTCGGTAAAACTTTCAAGATAGCCCACTGAACAAATTCCACATGCCTTGTGTGGTTGATGGTACATAATATGGCACGGCAGTTATTTAACCATCACTCTGGATTCTTCTACTCAAATCTGCTGATATGATGCCCAAAAGAGGTAACAAAGGTGAACACTAGGCACAAAAAGGAAAAAAGTTTGGTGGGTAAAAAATGATGGCAACTATGACCACACAAAACAACAGTACAGAACTGCATAGATGGACAACTACAGTCTAAGGCAAGTAGCAGGTACTATGCAGATCGCACTATACAACTTGCAGTTCATTTTTTTTCTTTCAAGCCACTTTGTCTGTCGTCTGCAGAAAATTTCATAACTTCAGTACGATTAAGGGACACTCTGTCCGACAAGAACAGATAGCACGAGGCCATCTTTTACCTCGTGTGTGTAAATACCTATTTCCCTCTGTTGTTTCTAAAATAAAGTATCAAAGTTTCCGTGCAAGTGAAATTTTCAGAGAAATCAACCAGAACCAAAAAAAAAACTTTTTTCAGTTTATAGATGGGGTAACTAAATTCAACACAATCTCTGTTTCAATTAAACTAATCAGCACAGAGGGTCTCGCGTAGCACAAGGACGTAGAGAGGAACACAAATCCTCATTTACTTGGAAATACGGAGTACATAGCAACACAGTAGTGGCTACAGATCCGTGCTGAATCAGTACCTCCGTAACTCCGTTGAAGCGGAGCACTGGCCGAGCCCCCGGAAATAAACTAGATCTCTATCTAATATAACAAACCAGTAAATAAATTACGACGATAAGAAACTCTTGTTCCACCCATTGAAATTGCGTCAGAGTTCCAGCGAACACGCGCAGATAGCATTACGGGCAGCATCCGGAGAGAACGGGAGGCGGGCCCGGTGACCGCCACTCCGCTACCCGGCCACACCGGCCGGCCATAATCAGTCGCCACACCTTAAAGATCTCCAACCCTTCCCTCCCTTACCGATCCAGCACCGAATCCAATCCAACAACAGAACAGAGACGGACGCACCAGACAGCGACGGGGAGAACGGAGGGGTTTGGGTCGAGGAGCAACGCGCTCACCTGCGGCCACCGGAGCGGGAGAGGCGGCGAGCCGTAGAGAGGAGGTCGGAGTCGGAGGGACGCGGCGGCAGGGGGGGAAGAGAGAGACACAGAGAGAGGAGGTGGGGGGGGGGGGGGGGGGGTTTGGTGGAAAAAACCGAGGACGCGTGGGGCGGGGCGGCTTATAATAACGCGCGCGCGCGGCGCGGAGACGTGGTGGGGTGGCGCCGCGGCAGGCAAATGGCTGCGGCCACCCCAGCCAGCCACGGCCAGGCCCGCGGCGCGGAGAAAAGACGATGCCTCTTGTTGTTTCGGTCCGGCCCTTGGTCCCCTCGACTCCTTCCTGTCTGTCTGTCCATTGACTTTCTCCGGCTCGTATTTCTCGTGTAGAATTTTGCACAGCAATCCAGTGATGAACTGGTAAAATTCTACGCAGCAAATCCAGTAAATAACCACTCCGTACGTAATATAGTACTGTGAACTTTTACTGGTCATTTTTACGAGCCTACTAGTACAGTATAAAAGTTGTTTTTTTGAAAGTAACAGTATAAAAGTTGTTACAGCATTGGTTGCGGTGTTTTTACTGGGTACGGCGCGTCAAGCGCGCGAAGCGATACGTGCGCCGCTTGCGGCGGGGGAGAGGGGGTCGGTGGGTGGGTGACGGCAACGTTTAACCGACCGACGCCCACGCTCGCACGCCGCCGCCGCCTCGGGTCCACGCCCCAGGCCAATGCTGTTGCGCGGGCCCACGTGTCCGTGTCACGGGGGGAACCAAGCGCGCGCGCCGCCGGACCCGACACGCCACGCCCGGCCCAGCGGCAGCGGTTCGCCACCGCCCACCGCCCGTGGTGCGCGCGCCGGTGGGGCCCTGCCGCCCGTGCTTCCTTTCCCCTTCTTTGATGGGTTGGGTGACCCTTGGCCCTTGCAGAGCTGAGCTGGGCAAGGAAACATGCCTTTTCAGCAAAGAGCCACGGCCTCTCAAAGTAATCAAAGTAATATACTACCTACTTGCAGCCTTGCACACTGCACTAGTTCCGTAAGATTTATTAAACACGAATCACGTAAGTAAACCTTCTCATAATTCGTCATAAGAGCATCTCCAAGTTAGTAAATTTAGCTTCGATCCCATGATGATTTGTAGTTTGTTTATTTGTTCCCATTTCGAAAGAAGAAAAAGACAGAAAGCGCATTTAGGTATGTGTTTGACCGGCAACCGGATGGCGGAGCTTAGCGAGCTGCCCATGGCCGCCCCTTTTGGATCCTCGCCGGCTGCCTGACCGAACAAATTCCGTGTTGCTAGCTGATCGATGACAGGACGCAGGCGGCCGGTTATATTAGCCCTCCCTTTTGGCCGGCATCAGCCATCAGATAGGCAGATAAGGAGAGGGAGGAGGAGCGAAATAAAGCTTGCGGCAGCCGTCAATGGAGAATCTATCTTCAGCCCCATCCATCCAGCTCAATAATGCCGCGCTATCATATGCTATATGCTAATGTGCTATCGCCTGTCTCGCTGTGCAAGGTCACTCCATCTCAACAGCAACCTAGCTGCGCTGCTGTGTGTGCCTGTGTGTACGTGTAGGCGAGTAGCCAGCATTTGCATTTGTCTTCCACTGTTCCAGTGGCCAAGTAGTGTGCTTGGTATCTGTATTATTATTTGGCCTGCAGAGACACTCACTGTCCTCCATCCACTGGGGAAAAGGTGCAGTGCTAGTTTTAGCAGCGGACCTTTCTTTACAAAACAAAGCCTTGGCCAAGATTTGGGAAATATGTGCATGGCGATGACAATGTCAGAATATTGTACTCACCAGTCACCTCATCTGGCACAACATGGATTTTGCAGCAAACAAAAACAATCCCCCACATCTTCCTCCACTCCAGCGGCTATATACTACAGTTTTCCTTTCTACTTGTGCTAGGACATTGGTCTGTATTTTTGGCACGTCCACATCAAACCAGCCTGAATTGTGTTAGAGAAAGGACCGAACCTGAGCGACTCCAGAGAGCATATCCTTTCCTGATGCCATCTATCTTCTTATTCTACTTTTCTTTTCCTCAAAAACATGCATATATCTTCTATGTTGACACGTACAGCGTACTGCAAATAAAGGTAGCAGTATTTCTCAGTGCTGCCGCCTCAAATCACTCTTTTTTTTCCTGCTGTCTCGCACTCTGATTGGGCCTGCTAATATAAACTTTATTTGTTGCTGTTTGCTCACTCCGCCATTGTTATTGGTGAGACCTTTTTTACTTGCTGACTCAAATGAGCACGAGGATGAAGTAGACTTGCATGGATTCTGGACACAGCTCGATGACGATAAATTTTCCTTCTAGATCCAGCCTCGCTTATCAACAAATTCCATCACTTAATTACGTCTTAAGCCTGTCATTTATCAGCAACTAAAATGGGACGAATGTGATCTCTTTTGTAGTTGTGTGTGTGCATAAGCATAACCAAGGTATTCCGTGGGCCTTCCATCTCTCCATAATTTTATGTTGCTGTCATGTTAGTTGATGCCCAGGAATCTTTCCGCGTAGGCGACGGTGTCCTTTTTCCCCTCACCGGCTGATATGCTTGCTTTTCCTGCTGATCTGCCATGCCACTTGTCGCCTTCTCGCTGCCATGGCATGCCAAAACACATGCTAGTTTGCTAGCTGCTGACAACAAAGAGTGATTTCAGAGACCTTAATTAGCTCTTAACATTCTTTTAGTAAAGGCTAGAGAGGTATATCACAATTGCTGTGAAGTGTGGCACACCCCTGTGTACTAGTATTTTGGTTCAGTTTCCACTCGAGAAACTGAGCTGACACTTGTTTTTTTTTACTTCTTCCAATAAAAAACTACGACAAATTTTAGGAAAAGAGCATATCGCGCGCTATTGTATATATATGTGGATGATGGAATGAATCATAAGGTGAGGTGAGCAACTACGGATGATCTCATGGCTGACCTGAGCCTGAGCCGGTCACATGACTCCACATACATCCCTGGATTACAACGCAAATCTTAACACGAACAAAGTAATCCTAAGATAACAACGGTGGTTTGTTTATTATTACACGGAAAACGACAGGGTTTGACGAGTCTAATCGCCGCGATTATCGCCTTTGTGACCCGGCCAGGACGATGCATGATGCCAAAGTGCTCGAGATCTTTTCCGCGTGTGTTCATCAAAGGCGACGCAGACTTGACGGATGTGGAGGGCACTGGGCGTCCCTGTCAGGGCGATCTTCTCTCGGGATAGAAAGGCATGGGTGACACAAAGCGATATCTCCAGCACTTGTGTCGTGCATGTGTGTGGTGGCCTGGATCGGAGGCCGGCCGGCCGGCCGGCGTAGCTCATTTCCTCTCCGATTTGATGCATGCATCGCGTAGCATTTTGCAATGGCCTTTTGCTTCATCATGGAGCCACTGTGTGTTCCTTTCCCCTGCCCCTGTTGGATTCTGTGGGGGCACCTTGCTCTGCACACATCAAGAAAGGGGTTGGAACTTGGAAAGATAATTAACCTTGTCGCTCGGCTGCAAGGATCGGTGCTCGTTGAGATTATTGTGTGTTGTGTGTGTATTGTGATACTGGAAAATAAAAACTATTAATTGTTACTTTAAGATCAAGCCTTTAGCATGCTTTAGAGAGACGGAAAAGGCAGCGGATGTATGCCACTCTTTTCCCTTGCTGAAGTTGACATGAGAATTTAGAATGGACATGCTCATGAGCCGCAGAGAAACCGTGTGCGGATTGGAGTGTGATTACTGGCATAAAATAAAGTAGTAGCGGAAGAAGCGGAGGACGGACTGAACTTGTGCACTGATCTTTGATCTGGACTTCTGGTGCGTTTGTATTCTGGTCAAACAAATACAGTGCCGTATCTATGCATGGCAAAGTAGTTTGTTTATACGGTGCAACTATTTCTCTGAACCTGGTTCATTACGGGTCACAGAAAGTGCAGGGTTGTCAAATGGCGATGAGGCAGTCGTATCTCACCTTGCTGTTTCAGTTTCCACCTCAAGTGTGGTTGGTTGTTCTTCGGTCTTCACTCAGTGTGCGCACTGGGAGCGTGTGACCGTGAACGCCTACTCTACTCTACTACTCTACTCTCTGGCCAGACATATTCCGATTTTCGTATTGCGATATGATGTGATTAGAGATGAGAATCTCAAACAGCATAAAGTGGTATGTCAAATAATCAGCTCTCTGTTTGTTGTTGTAGCAGATAAGATCCGTACAAGAACGAGGATGTTTTTTTTTTTTTGCGAGGAAACAACATGGTTGATATTTTTAGGAATTTCAATCAATTTCCTGCACGGCCGTATGCATATACCCACAACCCACCAAATTGAAAGTTGAAGATGTTACACTCACTGCACAATTCTTAATGGCGATGATGCTTATATCTCGAGTACCGAAAGTCACCGAGAGAGTGCCATAGTTTCAGTCCAGAAAAAGAAAGATGTAACAACTATGCATGCTCCTGTCACGAATAGTTAGTTTCTTCTACTGTACACAGCAAAATGGCGAAAAAGACCTATCTAGGTTTGTTGGCCAGATATGGTGTCTGATCGAAACCAAAATTCAAGGATCATCAAAGACGACGTGTACTTCCGTAGGATTATATGGGCCAAGGCCCATTTTTAAGTTTCGTGAGCTCTCAGGCCTCGTAGGCCCAGAATCCCGTTTGGGCCTTGCAGGCGGTACGCATCATTTCGTTTAGCGGCCGATGCCCCGCCAGCGGCGATGGAGCAGCAGCACACAGCAAGCGATGCGGCATCGTGGAGGAGACCTGCAGAGGGGGCGCGCGTCCATGTCCATTCTTAGCAAAGCCATCCTCCATTCCCGCTCTCCCTCGAGGCGCCGAGCCGAAACCGCGGGAGGCCCGCCCAAAGGACGGATGCGCACCAATTGAGGATCGGATCGCCGAGCCGACCCATGGAGCAGCTCCGGCAGGTGGGCGAGGCCCTCGGCGGCGTCCGCGCGCTCATGGCCTTCTCCGACGACCTCCGCATCAACCCGCGCCAGTGCCGCCTCCTCGCCGACGCCTGCGCGCTCGCCTTCGCCGCCGTCGCCGCCGAGGTCCGCGCCCACCTCCGCTTCCACGAGCGCCTCGCCAAGTGGAGGCCCCTCGAGGCGCCCCTGCGCGAGCTCCACCGCGCCGTCCGCGACGCCGAGGGCTACGTCCGCCACTGCCTCGAGCCGCGCGCGGACGGCTGGTGGGCGCGCGCCGCCGCCGTCACCCACGGCGCCGACTGCGTCGAGCAGCACCTACACGCCCTGCTCTGGAGCGTCGCCGTCGTGCTCGAGGCCGTCGAGGCCGTCTCCGAGGTCACCGGCGGCTCCGACGACCCCGACGAGCTCGCCCGGCGCCGACTGCTCTTCGCCAAGGACTACGACAGGGACATGCTCGACCCCCGGCTGTTCCGGCAGCGGCTCGGCGCGCGCTACCTCGCCACGCGCGAGCTCGCCGCCAGGATGGACGCGGCGTGGAAGGAGGACCGGTGGCTCCTGTCCCAGCTCCTCGAGGAGCGCAAGAGCCCGGCGTCGCCGGAGCCCCTGACGCGGAGCGAGCACCGGCTCGCGGACCTCCTGACCTCTCCGCGAGGGAAGGTGCACCCGGCGTCCCTGCTCCTGCAGGGCGGCGACTTCCACGTGCGGCGGCGCGTCGCGGGGAACCTCAAGGAGGTGCAGTGGATGGGGGAGACCTTCGCGGTGAAGCACTACGTCGGCGCCGACGCCGACGCCGACGCCGACGCCGTGTGCGCCGAGGTCGCGCTGCTCACGCTCGTGTCGCACCCCAACGTGGCGCACTGCCGCTACTGCTTCCACGACGAGGACAAGAGGGAGTTCTTCCTCCTCATGGACCAGCTCATGACCAAGGACCTGGCCTCCCACGTCAAGGAGGTGAACAGCGCCAAGCGCCGGGCGCCGTTCCCGCTGCTCGTCGCCGTCGACGCCATGCTGCAGGTCGCGCGCGGCATGGAGTACCTGCACTCCAAGAAGATCTACCACGGGGACCTCAACCCCTCCAACGTGCTCGTCAAGACGCGGAATAGTAGCGCCGACGCCAACCTGCACGTCAAGGTCGCCGGGTTCGGGCAGTACGCCGCGACGGCGGCGAGCCCCAGGCCCAGCCAGAGGGCATTGGCGAACGCGAACGCGAACGCCGGCGGCGCCAATGCCGCCGCCAACAACCCGTGCATCTGGTACGCGCCGGAGGTGCTGGAGCAGGAGGCGGCGCGGTGCAGCGAGAAGGCGGACGTGTACAGCTTCGCCATGATCTGCTTCGAGCTCCTGACGGGGAAGATCCCGTTCGAGGACAACCACATGCAGGGCGAGCACATGAGCAAGAACATCCGCGCCGGGGAGCGGCCGCTGTTCCCGCTGCAGGCGCCCAAGTACCTGACGGGCCTCACCAAGCGGTGCTGGCACGGGGACCCGGCGCAGCGGCCGGCGTTCGCGTCCATCTGCCGCGTCCTCCGCTACGTGAAGCGGTTCCTGGTCATGAACCCCGCGGCGGCGGCGGTGGCGGCGGCGGACCAGCCGGTGGACGCGCCGCCGCCCGTGCCGTCGGTGGACTACCTCGACATCGAGGCGAACCTGCTGAGGAGGCTGCCGGCGTGGCAGGCCACCAACGCGCCGCCGCGCGTCTCCGACGTGCCGTTCCAGATGTTTGCGTACAGGGTGGTGGAGAAGGAGAGGGCCAGGGCGGCGATCCTGCACATCGGCGGCAGGGACAAGGCCTCCGACTCGAGCAGCGACGGCAACTCGCTGTTCGGGGACGAGAGCGGCAGCAGCGTCGGCGCGATGCTGTCGGACCCGGAAGTGCTGTCCGTGTCGAGCCGCGGCACGGCGCGGTCGCTGTCGCTGTCGGACCGGGGTAGCAGCAGCAGGGCGTCCCCGAGGAAGCTGGATCGCAAGATCACCTCCAGGCTAGCAGGCAAGCTTTTCTGTCCTTGCTGCTCCTGTCGTCTTCTCTCCATGTCCGAGCCAGTGCTGCTGGTTTGCCGGGCACGATGATGCTATGTGTGAGAATGGTTGTGCAGGGCCGCCGCAGAAGTCCAAGTCGATGGGCGTGGTGAGGCCGCCGCAGACCATCAGGCGGACGCAGAGGATCAAGTCCGACGGCCATCTCAACTGTGCCGTGGTTCCGCCCAGCCGGCGGCGCGTTTCGGGTTCCGTCGGGGGGCATTCGGACTCCGAACTCTAGCCTAATAAGCAATAAGAATGCAGGATCAGCGCTTTGGTGTATTTCAATGACAATTTTGCCCATTAGACCATTGATTTGATTTTGTCACAATTACAACACAGACGTCAACACATGTTTCAATAGTTGTTCAACACAAACGTTTGTAGCGACATTACTCCGATCACGTACAGAAACTAAGCAGACGAACAGACCACTAAACATACAGTGATAGACTCCAACGAACAGGCAATGTAATTCATGCTAGACATAGACCTACCGATAAAGCACACTGAACGCTGTCAACAAAAAAAAAGGTTCGAATTGGGAAAATCACGACTATCATCGGCCACCACACGAGACACATCGGAGGCAACCAAAAATCATTAGAATCAACTATTAGCAGCAAGCAATACCGCTTTAAGTTCAATCTCCATACATCAAGGAATAGACTTTATGAGTTAGGCAAATGCTTTAAAGCTTTACAGCCAACTTATTACTTTTCCATGATCCAGCAACAATTTTAGGACCTGAAGCTAGTAGCAGGATATATCAACATGGGCTGAGAGGGCCTGGTTCTGAATGGAGCCGCAGTCATATCCTTCTACCCGCCCTGCCTACAAAAACAGAACTCCCAACACCTACAAAAATAGCAGTTGATAACGCATAGTACTACTCCAATCCCTCAGTCTGATATCCTCATCTCTACTCCTAGCACATCCTTGACAACCTCGTAAGTGACAAATGCAATGGCAATCGAGGGCACCACCTGGAGATGGCCAAACAAGGGCAGAATATTAGAAACAGAAGTCATCAAAGTTCGGTCAAACGTCATGCAAAATATGAAAGCTTATATAAAAACAAAATGGTCATTTGAAAGATTTACCTTCACTGAATTTGGCACAAGACCCTTGTACAGAGCACCAACGCCTTCATGACGAACAGTTTTCCTGAATGCATCAATCATACCATTGTACTGGAGTGCTTCTTTGCCTTGTCCAGTAACAATAGAGTCAGCATGGCTCCAACCGACCATCTGCATTCTTCTCCTGATGACATCAAGGGGGTATGCAACAGTCTGGCCAATAGTTCCAGCTACAGCTCCACAACCAAGCCTTGTAACTACATGCAGCTCGTTATCATTTGCAAGCCCAAAAGGATTTGTCTGGAGCAGCCAGTCCTTGAGAGACTCGTAGACAGCAAAGTTGAGGCCAACATATGGTACCTTCAAGAAGATGACAAAGAAGTGGTAAGAACTCAGCAACAAGAGCATAACAGTAAGGCTAAAAGTTATAAGGAACCTACAACTCCAATTACAGATGGAAGCCATCCTCTGTATAAAGCACGAAAGCCTTCCTCACGGTAGACTGTGCCCAGTGCATGAAACATACCGCGGTACTGGTAGGGAGACTTGTCTGTCTGCAGGTTTGAGCTCAGAGTAAAAAAATAGCTAATGAAATAGAATACAAGTTCAAGGTAGCAATAAAAACCATACAATACCTGAACGGTGATCCTACCCCTAACCATATCCATTGGGTATGTAGCAGACATGGCTATGATACCAGCACAGGCTCCAGCTCCAAGGCGCAAGAGTGGAGTAAGCTGAGCATCCTCTGGAACAAATAAATGCAGGATTCAGAAACTTCTATCAACTTCATATGAAAACACAGTTAAGCATGAAACCATTTATTTAATTTGACTCATGCTTGTAAGAAATAACATTGGCACCAAAAAGGGAAATGCAATTTGCAAATGGTGACATCAGCATGAAATGATATTAACAGCTTCTGAGCAGAACTTTTAGTGTGTAATCTCTAAACATTAAGACATCACAAAAGGCAAGAAGCTGTGTCTCAGGGAGCAGCAAATGGTATCAGTCTCACAGAACCAAACATTCAACGACATGTTTTGGGTGCCTCTTAGATGAATTGTTCATGTACACAGCAAACTACCAAAAGACAGTCAAGAGTGCGGACTCTGTGCACATAGATATGCTAGTCATTCTTCCTGTTTCACCACTATATATGCAATGCTAAAAAAACAGGTCAACTGAATTATAGTTACCTATTTGACATGTTGGTCAAAGAGCATGAGGTCATGACACGCCTTCAGACTAAAGTTAGCGAGCAACTAAGCCACATAAAGTTTTCAGACTCAAGCCATTTGGAGGGCAACACATTTGGGTAACACATACAAGACACATCGAAGGTTATAACTTCAAAACTAAAATTTTCTAGACGCTTGCAAAACATTTGCAACAGGCACAATCACTGACTGGAAGTCGATTTTGGTAGAACTAAGCTTCTATGAAACAGGAACATCTAATAACTGCAAGATGACAGATGACCAAAACTAAAAATATACATTATTTGAGAAAATAGGTTTCCTAGACTATTATCATAAATTCTAGCAAAAGATTTGAGAATTAAAAAATTAAAGGAGAAGGGTACTTTAACATGGCAGTACTCATTCTCAGGGTAAAGATCTGACAGAACGTATGAGTATTGCATGCATCAACCAGCTTTTCACAAGTTGGACCCCTTCCAATTTTTTCTACGACAGGAACGCCAATAGAGCTGTCACTGGATACACACGATGGCACAGGAACCAAAGGAATGTGCAAGGACATGATGACAAATCTTCTCTTGAAAATAACAGAGTATGCAGGAAAACTAATTTGAGCATTAAGATAACAGCACAAAGGCATACCATCCCCAGTCTGTTGACGGTAAGCCCACAAAATTCCCCTGAAAACAAAGAAGAAAGGCAATGTCATTCAATTACTGCTTTTCATGACATTGAGAACATATGAATGATGAGTAAAAAAGGAACATTCTAACCAATTTCAGGACAAAACAGTGATCACGCAACAGAGAGGTCTGAAAATTACAAACAGTAGGTACGTGGCACCAGAACAGGACAACTTAAGTCAGGAGTGATTGCAGAAAAGGGTACATACTGTGATGCCTGCTCGTAGCTAAAAAACTTCACAGCAGAATTTGGAACAATCCTTGCACAGTTGGTACCATTGCCCTTGAAAAGTCCACGAAGGCCCTCTGTTCTCCATATGTACTTGAGACCTTGAATTGTTCCATTGTACTTGATACTGTGGGGATTTTGAACCTGCAAATCAAAAGGTCAAATTCAAATCCATGTAAATTGGACAATCTCCAGTCAAACTGCATAAACAGAACTTTAGCGATTGGTTAACTAGGCTTGAAAAACAGGTGCAGTTCTCTTTAACTTATCATCTCAAAAACCATAATGTTTCACATTTCACAACAGCAATCTATGCACACGGAAAGCTAATAAACTTGTTTTAAAATAAAAATAAGACAGGTCTTGCATTGCAACAGATAGACAAAATCAGAAAAATTATTGCATGGCCTAGACTCAATTTGCATCTCGTGTCCAATTATGCTGGTCTTAAAGAACACTAGAAAAATAAAATGTTGTTACCACATTAACCAGGAAACTATTTCATGAACAACCCATCATACAACTTCTATACAACCCAAGTTTCTAATCCCTAAATAACAGGCTATGCATATAGCAGTGCTCAATTAACCATATAATGTTGATTTTGAGAAAGTTAAAATAACAAAGAAAAAACAATTAACGGCATTAGCTAGTATACATGACACTAACAATTCAACATAAGGAATTCACCTGGAGCAAGATTTTCAATCGTTCGAGAGGAGCAACAGCAGTACGTGACCTGTGTAAAATGTAAGTAAAATAATTTAGAGGTCGCATAGAGTAACTGACCCAGGCAAATATTTTGTTTGATGTACAAACAAAAATCGTAGCACAATGGATAGCAAAAAGAATTTTTTTTCATCATATATCCTTAAAATATTTTTATTTTACATGTGTGTTTTGAATATACAGTTTTGGAAAATGACCTAGACATATAAAGTAGCAAAACAGTTGAAGCTCTGACTTCAGATGACAATAACAACATAAGTTAACCAGTCCTAATGAAGGAAGACAAGATCAACTCGACATTGTCTTGTACCAACCAAACATATCATAAAGAAAACACTGGTAGGCCTTCAGTGGTCCAGATGCAAACAATAACAATGCTGACAGATGAGTATATCACAATGAAGAACCACAATACTTAAAAGGCGATGAATGCATCCAACTAATTCCAAAAACTGTACTGTAATTGGATACAGACATCAACATGAGAATTGTAATGCAGGTGAATCATGCCTTTTCTGGTGAACTTGTTGGCTACGGACCAAACCTGGCATATCATTACATCTAGTACAGTGATTTAATAGATATTAAAACTCCAACTCCAATTATGCAAACTCTGTGCATAACCCTGAAAGTATAACTAGTAATTTAATAACAATGAAAAGGAACAAAATGCACAAGTGATAAACGTTGAACTTTTAAGTTAAAGTCAACAATAGGTTATCTACCACTATGGCAAATTGACAAGAATGCACATGATTACTAAAAAAAATAGAATCTGTCTGGACAACTAGTGACAGATCAATCAACAAATAACTAAGTGTCCCCGAGCAAATGGATAAGATCGGTACAGAAAAATAGCTCATGATAAGGTGAAATTACAATCACGAGAACCAGTCTACTCTGTGGAACGATATGGAAGGCAAATGTGTTTTCCCGCGTGATATCTCAGAGAATCAAACCGACTGACGAGTCAACGAAACGAGATCTGAGTGCCTCGCGATAAGGGTTTAAGCCCCGCGCAAATCCAACACAGATCACATGTGCCGCAACGAACGATCACGCATAAAGTTAAAGCCAGAACAATCACGCCCATATCTCGTAGCCAACCAGCACGGAAATCCCTGAATTCCCTAAACATAGACACACGAGACCTACAGGGATCAAACACTAACCTAACAGCAAAACATTAGATAACCGAATCCAATCAGAGAGGCACCTAGACCCATCGAATGGCACAAATCAGGACAAATCCAACCCCAAGACGATGAAAGGAGGGGAGTGGTGGGAGGAAGAGAACCAGAGGAGAGGGTGGGATAGTAGGGACTCACACTCCCCCAGCGACGCCGCCGGCGACGAGCGACTTGCAGATGGTAAGGACCTGATGGCCGGGCCCCTTGACCCCCTCGCGCGCGAGCTTGGCCTCCTCCGCCAGGTTGACGATGGTGGTGACGGCGGTGTCGCCCCTGCTCTTCCCCACCACGTCCTCCGATGCCATCTCTGCCCCCGCCCCGCGCGCGTCCCTCTCACCGCCCGGATCGCCCGCGGCTCGCCGCGCCGCCGAGGAGGAGGATGGGGAGGAGGTGGTGGCCGAGGCGGGCTCGGCTCGGGTTGGGGTTTTGGTGGTGGCGGCGGCGGCGGCGGCGGCGGCGGAGGGGGTGGGAACGAGCGCGTGTGCGGTGAGGGGGCGATGAATAGAATACGCGATGGGTGTTAAGCTGTCTGGGCGTCTGGTTGCGGCCGCGATTAGCCCTCCCGCTTTGGCGCGGAAATGCTAGGGGCACGCGGGTGATGCCTAGACTGTTCGTGCGTGTGGGGCCATGAAGGGAGTGTTGGTGAAGTGGGACCATTTGGCAGAGAGACGGAATCGGGGAGAAGAGGGTACGTGGAGTATTTCTGCGGCTTTTAGCAACCTGTGGGGGGTTCGCGGGCGGGCAGATCTCGCCGTCCGTGCTCATCTCCCCGCGGGATCATCATTGGGATGGAGGAAGAGGACCCACAGGTCAGTGGGACGCAGAGCAGTGGATTAGTGCGTCAGTGGCTTAACGGAAACCTAGATCCGTCCGGGACGGCGTGCTCCCTCCCGGCCTGCTGGGCTCGCCCTCCCATCAATGGCGGACCTCCCGGACGGCCCTCTTGGCGTTTTCTTTTTCCATTATTATTTTTTCTGAAAAAATAAGCATACAGAAGATGTACAGTAACTGGTTTTTGGCGAAACTTCTGAAAACATGAGTGCCCCTTTGGTGTTTGGATATTTATGCGTGTTGGATCCAAAATGCTTTTTGTTTGTACGTGTTATAAATCTTGCAATGCACTTGCCTTTCGATCATCGTTATAGATACAAAGTTGTGATCGGCGTTTCAGGTCATCTTTTGTTTCGCCTTTTTTTTAGAAAAGAAAGAACATTGCTTGGTTCGTAAGACTCGGAGGGTTTGGTTGGTGCCCAGATGGTTGGTGGGCATCATGCCTCGCACCGAGCACACAGGTTTCCGTGGCCTTCGACCATGCGACAGTAGACCCGTACCAGGCCTTGACACCACGTATATGAAACCGACCCCTCCCATCATACTAATCGAACGAGTGGTCATGCTGCAAATGCTGTCGTAAAATTACGTGCAATCAAACTGCTGAAAAACATCAAATATGTGCTTTTAGCAATAGTAAAAGTACTTCTTTTTCAAATGCTGACACAATCAAGCAACTTTGGGGCTCATGCCATCACTACCGACCATTGTTAGATGTGTTTTGATGCTGCAAATGCTTTGGTTGTTGAGTACCCAAATTATGGGCCATTAAGCCTGGGGAAGAAAAAGAAATTGTCCCCTGCCTTTTTGGACTTTGATCCGAGGTTGATGTGGACCGGAATTTGGCCTTTCTCGCCCTGTTGGGCCGCCAAGCGCTTGCGTTCACTGATAAACATTGCCGTTGGAACAATCTTTTCAATGGACCACTGCCACACCACCACCACGCACACACAGACACAGGCACTGCAAGGCTCCGAAGCGCAACCGCAGCCAGTCACGCACGCAGCGGCGTGTTCCGGATAAACGCCGCGGGGCCCGCGCGCCACGGAGAACACATGGACGCGGTTCGCCCGGCACCGGGGTCGGAGCACGGGACGCGCTCCGGGTCACGAAAAAACGGGGGGCATTTGCATTTCTCTCGCCGGAATGGTCGCCGTCGTGAGGGTAATATTCGTGGGCAGGGGAGTGTTGGCCTGTCACGACCCACGCGACGCGGCAGGGTTCTCTTCCTTCCGGGATGGTGGTGAAGTCTGAAGTGGCCGGGTCGGTCGCTCGGCAGCATCGTAACGTGGCAGCATCGTAACGGGGGAGTATGGGAGAGGGCTCGGGGGCCGTCGCTTTCCGCTTCTCCAGAAGGCCGGAAAAGGCTAGAAGGTCGCTTTCCGCAAGTGGCAGCGGTGCGACCGTATATCTGGGCTGCGGATAAGAGAACGGATATGCCGTTGCCGCTGATAGTAACTCGCGCTTTTCCTAGTAGTGGGCCGAGACAGCCCACTGGGAAACGTATCTTGATTCGCAGCAGGCCAGACCTTGGCGCAGGTTGCGGAGCCCAAGGAAACTTTCGTTTTGGCGAGGAAAAAGAGAGGGGGGAATTGCGCGATGGGCTTATCAGTTATCACGGTGCTGGTTGGCCCACGAGCAGCTCGTCGTCGCCTCTCTTCTGGCGAGCCTGCGACTTTTGTTCCACTCAGAGAGAAGCAGGCAATCACATGCTTTTGACCCTGAGAAAATAAGGTTCACGTGAATACGTGATGACCAAGAGAAAAGGTCCAGCCGTCGTTCGTTCATTCCATATTTCCATTGTTTGAGGGTTGAAATTTCCAGCGTCAACAGTCAGTCACAGGCGAGGCTGCATTGATGCAAGCTGCGCATCCAATCCAAACGTCTTTGACTCTTTGTATACTCATGTCAGTTCACTCGTTAGCCATATCCTTCATCCTTGCTTGCTGTACCTAGCCACCACTTGGGCTTTTTTGTTTGGCATTAAGGTTACACTACAGCAGCCGGAATTTGTCGGCCATGCATGCATACGGACATGGATGTTGGTCCAAAACGAAGCCATCGTGGCTGCTTCATGTAATCATCTCCGTCTGTTTCGCTGGGGCAGGGATTCAGTGCAGGGACATGCATCGACGTCAACAACATGACGTCATGGACCGCCCGACACAGACACCGTACGGTGAGAGCAGGACAGAGTCATCATCAGATCGCCAACTAAACAGCAGTGTATGTGTACGTACGTTGATAAAAACAACTCAAAACGGCGTGTTAAAGTCACACGAAGACTATTGTTAGGGGAGCTGTGCATGTCTTTTGGCCGAGAAAGCAAACGGGTTGCTTTGCTTGACCACATGACCATTTTGCTTCATAGTCGCAGGTGCAGGTACGGTTTGGACGAAGAAAACAAGCGCATGCAAGTACCATTTGGTTCAGAAACAACTGCAGGAATTTTCGAAAAAACAACTTGTTGACACGAAACCGCGCCAACAACAAGCACGCGGAGTAGCTCCTTGCTGCCCTTCCGCGCAAAGCGGTCAGACCGGTTTTGATAACCGGTCAGACCAGTTTCGCCGGCGGTGCCCGGCGAGAGACCAACGAACGCCCGTCCGGGAGGGACCCCGTCAGGACAGGCGCGCCTTGGGTTGTTCTAGGATCGGCAGGCCACCTAGAACGCCTTCAGTCGACATAGAGACGATGGAAGAACAGCATGATAATAGATTGGAAAAGTTGGGTAAAAAGATAAAAGTAATGCGGAACATAAAAAGATAAAAGTAAAGATAAAACGATAAAAGGTAGATTTGATAGATTCGATTGGAGATATTCTCAATCGGCCATGACCCTTTATATTTATAGGGTGGGGAAGTCGTACCCCTTTAGGTCGGTTTACAATACGGGATAAAACTCTAAAGTCCTAAACCTACTCCAACACGGGAGAAACCGGTCAGACCGGATAGGGAAACCGGTCAGACCGGTTTGGCCGTTGCCGGATCGGCTACAGTAAAACCGGTCTGACCGCTTCCTAGAACCGGTCTGACCGGTTGCCCTCGGCCTGATAGGCAATTGCCAATTTTGGTCGTCAACATATGCCCCCCTGTTTTCTGGCAAAGCTTGTGTGCCAGAAAATAATCTTCAATGATCAGGTCATCTAATAATTGAAATCTTGATATGGCCATGACAACCAATCGTAGTTCCTTGGTACATCAGAAGCATAATATTGATAATTGTAAAAAGAAGACCAAGGATTATACCAAAACCATGAATTGTAATTAGGTATACTTGGATACGCATTCCATGGCACATGCATCGACGGAATAAATGTTGAAGAATAATGAGATGACCGTTGATGCTTCTTTGCTTTTGGTGACGAAAAATTCCAACTTTGATCTTCTAACCGATTACTTTGCTTTTGCTCGGCTATCTTCTGATATTTATGTAACAATTCAGCAAAGCTTGGCTTCTTCTTCGTCACCTTGCTCTTGAAGTGACACTTGCAGATTTATCAATTTTTTTGTCAAACCGGTCAGACCGGTTTTTAGAACCGGTTAGACCGGTTCCTTCAGAACCAGTCACACTGAGATCATATTACCCCCCAGCCGAACATGATTGTTGCTCAGCTATAATATTCGTGATATGCTTATGATTGGGGACAATTTGATTAACAGAACTAGCCGATGATTTTTCAATACACGGCTTTTCTACGTCTAGTGTCAAATCTGGATTTTTATTTAATCTTCCATCTTTTTTGACACGATAGACTTGTTTAATCACCTTACGCTTATTTTTCTGTGTGGACCGATTCTTTTGATCAAAACGGTCATTATGCATAGGTGATGGCTCATTAATTACCGGCTCCCTATAGGTAATATAATCTGAACACAAATATCTAGGAGGAGACGGCATATATGAATTATAATACCAAGGAGAATAAAAGTAAGGCACATTAAAACAAAACTCCCATGGCATCGGTGTAGGTGATCCATATGGTGGAAACGGCATTGATTTGTGAGAATTATTCCATTGTCGATTCCGATTATGGAACTTCTCTCTAGGAGAAGATTTTGATTGTTTGGAATTTTTAGACCGATTAGCATCATTGACATTATTTTGTCTTTGAGACTTAGCCGGAAGTTTTTTGTTACACTTCGGTCTTTCTCTTTGGTGCTTATGACGGCCTTTGGATTCAATGGTTTTCCAAACACCAATCTCAGGCTTCTTTGGCTTAACCATCTTTTGTTTTGATTTATTTTGCGAAACCCTAGGTGAAGCGGTCAGACCGGTTTGAGAACCGGTCAGACCGGTCTGGGCACCGGCCAGACTGGTTGTGTTGCAACCATCACCTTTGCCTTTGTTCTGTTGCCCCCCGAGCGTTGAAGTACTAGATACACTTTTTATGCTCATGCTAGGGGATTTTGGATCAACAATTTCGGCTAGAGACGGCCGATTTGTTTCTTGATCAACAACATCACAATTTGGCAAGTTGCAAGGATCAATAATATCATTAGTCGGCTTTTCAGCAACCGACTTTTGAACAACAGGAATTGAATCTACCTTATCCTCTTGAGTAATCAAAAATTTAACATAGGCGGATAGATGGGTAGATATAGTACCGGAAGATTGTATCTCCTTTAATACGACGATGTTCGATGGTGGCTGACACTCTTTAATCTTGATGACTCCTTGTCCTGTCTTACGGTAGCAAGACAAGAATAAACTTTGAACTGCTCTGTCATGTTCTTGTTGATATTCCTCAAGTAGTTCTTCAAACGATGTCGTATCACTTGATAAATCAGCCATGATAACCAGAGATTCTGGGTTCGATCCCCAGCGGAGTCGCCAAAATGTGTTGACACGAAACCACGCCAACAACAAGCATGCGGAGTAACTCCTTGCTGCCCTTCCGCGCAAAGCGGTCGGACCGGTTTTGATAACCGGTCAGACCGGTTTCGCCAGCGGTGCCCGGCGAGAGACCAACGAACGCCCGTCCGGGAGGGACCCCGTCAGGACAGGCGCACCTTGGGTTGTTCTAGGATCGGCAGGCCACCTAGAACGCCTTCAATCGACATAGAGACGATGGAAGAACAACATGATAATAGATCGGAAAAGTTGGGTAAAAAGATAAAAGTAATGCGGAACATAAAAAGATAAAAGTAAAGACAAAACGATAAAAGTTAGATTTGATAGATTCGATTGGAGATATTCTCAATCGGCCATGACCCTTTATATTTATAGGGTGGGGAAGTCGTACCCCTTTAGGTCGGTTTACAATATGGGATAAAACTCTAAAGTCCTAAACCTACTCCAACACGGGAGAAACCGGTCAGACCGGATAGGGAAACCGGTCAGACCAGTTTGGCCGTTGCCAGATCGGCTACAGTAAAACCGGTCTGACCGCTTCCTAGAACCGGTCTGACCGGTTGCCCTCGGCCTGATAGGCAACTGCCAATTTTGGTCGTCAACACAACTGCAGGTACTGCAGTTAGTTGAGTCATCACATCTGGCTTGAATACTTGTCAATACTAGGCGTCTAGGCTGCATTACTTGGGTACCACCTGTCGATTGGTAATGAAAATCCTATACAAGATACGGAGTACTCCGTAGTACAGTACTAGTACCAGGACAAAGACATGCTACTCTACGTAACGTACAGTACTGGCCTACTGGGCTACTAGCAGGTAGACAGGGGAATCTTTGTGTGGTCGGCCCGGCCCGGCCCGTACCAAGATACAGTATAGCAACACGTGATCCATGGTTCGATTCTCCCTCCGGCCTACTACTGTATGTATGATTAATAATGGCGCCGTTGGTCATGATCAAACGCTCCCCGTGGCAGCACGCTCCATGTACTTGTGTTTGGTCGGCCCGCCGGGGTGTGTCACTGTGTCACGGTCAATGCCCACTTACCTTCAAATCTGATCCTGTATTAAACTTTATAAACTCGATCGGACGTGACGCGTAAAGCTAAATACTATACTGTAATCTACTACGAAATAATACAGTGGAACAGCTGAGTTAGCTGACCGAACGAACCGACTCCAAGAGAAGAACGTTGATTATTTTAGTTAGTTTTGTTGATTAACTGTCCCGTCTGCGCTGTGGTCGATTTCATTCAATTCACCTCTGAAACATCTCTTGTTGTGAAGTGAATGGCAGAAAGAGGTTGGCCGTGGATAGGTTCATCACCACACTATGGTGCAGGCGTGCAGCACCTGCACTGACTGCACTGTGTGTGCCTAGGGGTGGTGAAGACCCTCACTTTTGTACTAGAAATTTTAAGGATCGGGCCGGATTAGGACCGAGCCAAAATAATACTAGTTTTTGAGCTAAATTTTGTTAGGGTCAAGTTAGATTGTGAAGGAACAAACGGACCATGATCCGTTACCACCCCTATGTGTGACTGAGCAGTGAGCAGTGCAGGTCGGCAAAGCTCGAGACCTTGAGGCTTGGAGTGAATCACACAGGAGCATGCACGCGAACTGCAAGATTGGCTTCATCAACCAATCGCTCTTCATCAATAATTGTGAAATCAATGGCGTCAGTTGGCCTTTCTCTGCCCTTCTTTACTCCTCCCGATTTTAATTTAATTTTTAAATTTAATTATTCTCTCCCTTCAAACCGATTTTGTGTCGAATATATGCAGGACCTCGTGCAGAAAGTTGTTGATGCTTGCTTGCAGGTAAGCATCACATCAGATCCGATTCGGATGCCTTATTGTGCATTGAAGATGACGAGAGTGGCCTCTCGTTTTTTGGTGTTGGCACGGGGGGAGGACATTTTGCTGTTATTTTTTGGGATTGCTATTCTAGCCTCTTTTTTTTCATGTTCCGGTACAAATCCGCTTCATTCCTGAGACGAAATGATGCTGTCTTTTCGTGGCACCGATTAAATACACTCTTATTCAAGTCTGTTGAAAGCCTGATGCTTCTGTTTCCTCGTCGCTTTCTGTTCATGGGTGTGTTTAGATCCTGGAAAAGGTGGTCGAAAAGTCGTATCGGACACTGTAGCGCGCTGTAATACTTTTCGTTTGTTTGTGATAATTTTTGTCCTACCATGACCTAACTATGCTCAAAAGATTCGTCTCATTGTGTACATCGAAACTATTCAGTTAGTTTTTTTATTTATGTAAATTTAATGCTCCATACATGCGTCATTTGCTATATTTAATGTTTCGATGTGATGTCGATGTGATGGAAAGTTTGAGAAGTTTAGGAAGTTTGGTGGAACTAAACACACCCCATATAGAAAGATTTTATTGAGGCAGTTGAGAATTGGTATATAAGTATTTTCTATGACTTTCAGTTGGCGCAGTGTATTTATATATGAAAGCTAATAAATTAAGTCTATGTGACTTTTGATCTGAAAATGATTCCATGAATCTATCTTCAAATAAGCCTTGACGAACGTGAAACATGTTCACTTTGACCTATTTGCCCTTTAGTCCTTTCTGAGAGATTCTTGGAAAGAGAAGGATCATAGTGGAAGATACGAAGATTGGTTCTACTGTGCATGCAAGGACAAACTGGTGCATGCATGCCGTTGCATCTTCAGGGGGTGGTAATGGTAGCCGATGACTGACCCGGAAGTGGCACATCAATCGGCTTCCCTGTTGAGGGTTAGGTTGTTTATCGGCCCTGAGCACCAAACTAATAATGTTTCCTTTGAACAAACCTCCAAATAGCCAAGGGATTCTAGTACCCACTCCGGCCGCTTGTCAACCTCTCTCCCTCTCCCTCTCTCTCTCTCTCTCTGTCGGTTTGTTAAAAGATGGCCATGGATGCATGTTGTTGATCCATTCACACCGTACACATACACACGTACTAACTTGCCAGCATGTTACACGCATGTGTTTGGACTATACCACAACAAAGGGTTGCTATGCTGCAGCTGATGGTTCAGAGGGATCGAGAAACCTGGTGGAGAGGTTGACTGAAATTGATGGATAACCGAAGGAAAGACGCGCGCCACATGCACTGTAAGGTGACCGCGTAGTCCTAGCTAAACCACAAACACAAAAGCTACCGTATGGAGGTTGGAATCTAGTTTTAATACAACATTTAGGTAGTGTTTGGTTCACAAATGCAAACGTAAACGGAAATGGAATTGAATAACGCTGCCACTGTAAACGTTGTATCACATTACCGTCTTTGTTTGGTTGGCAAATGGAAACGTAAACGGTAATGAAATCAAATACTTTTCACCTGCTATTGTGTACTCCGATCTACGTAGGTGGCCAGTTCTACACGGCTTGTGCCCATGTGAAAATACAGGAGGCGTGTGGCACGGGAGGAAGCAAGCGGTAGGCAGCGCACGCACCCAGAAGCCGGTATCCCATTACGCTGGATGAGGAGCGGTATCATCGGTATGCTATCCGGTATCTGATTACACGGGAGTACGGACCTGATTACAGAGGAGCCGAAACAAACAGACGACAACGTAATCGCTTACCGCCCGCAATCAGGTCGCGTTACATTTGCCCCAACCAAACGCCATCTAAGTATGTTAAAAGACATCTCCATCGTCTCCAAATGTACAAGGTGTTTTACTTTTGTCCAAGTTTCCATATTTCCAGTATTATTTGGTTTAAGTTAAATTTACTGGCCATTGTTGCTGTTAGTTGAGTGGTGGGATGACATTGTGCGGCACATGTTAACATCGCAGTCCAACCGACCAGCGTCATTGTTTGTTGTTCTGCCTATTCGGAGTTTATCCTTTTTTTAGTATAATCAACGGCTCTTTTACTTGATTTGTTTGAAAAAAGAGTTAAACTTATCTAACTTTGATCAAATTTGTAAAAAAATACACCAACATCTATTACAGTATCAAATTGGTTTAAATTTATCATAAAATATGTCTTGATATGCATTTACTATATTTTCAGGTCTGGTCATTTTTTAAATTACTTAAAACAAAACTAAACCATCTTACATTTTCAAAAGAATGGAGTAGTTCGATGAGCACCAACAATCCCTGTGGTTGCTTGTTTAATTTAGTGAACGCGGCGAGGTCATGTACCTTGCCCTATGCATGGATTTGACCAATGACAAACCAACTCTCTCTTTTTTTTTGAGAAAGCCAACAAACCAACGTGTTGCAGCGCGGAAATGCATGGAAGGGCCGACCGGAGGAGCAGGCGGACGAATCATACATGTCTTAGATCATGCATGCATCAATCGGAGATTTTTTTTGGTTGCAACCTTCAGTAGGAGAAGAATGACGCTGATGTTTTATCAGCCACCAGCCAGCAGTATTTTTCTCTCAGCAAAAATTAGCACCAGCCACCAGCCACCTAGCAGTATTTTTCTCTCAGCACAAATCAGCACCAGCCACCAGTCAGCTAGCAGTATTTTTCTCTCAGCACAAATCAGCACCAGCCACCAGGCAAACGAACATGTCGTTTTGGTATTTACAGTTCATTAATATTCCTAGCATTTTTCAAACAACTCACGCTGCTGCGGTGGCGCGACATTTTTCTAATCCAAATGCAATGAATCCACTCGTTTTCTTTTACCGAAAAAGAGTTTTCTCTACAAATAATTCAATGACCGTGACACCAGTTTAAAATATTTTCTGCCCCAAAAATATTTCCAAACTTTTTTCTGTGAAATACTAACTGCAGACACTGACATGCACCCACACCCACCTCTACGATCACTCTAAAAGACTGGGCCAGGTCGGTTAATTTCTGAAATAAATCTAGAAAAATACGACATATGTGATGAGCAACTGATTTACGATCAATTCACTTCCAAACATAATTCTTAATATGCACATTGGCTTAATTAAATCAGGATAAACAGAAATCATGTTCGGCTTTCGGAGCATGTGATTCATCTAGTGGAATTAAATAGTACGTAGTCAATACTATCTGACTCAAGCACGGTTAGCGATAGATTCAAAGTGTTTTTATATTTCCTAATAACAAAAGAGAAGGCACTCATGGAACAGTAGCTCAGCAGAGCCTGTTCCTTGAACAACTCAATCTCATAGATGGATTTCGTGGGCGATCTTTTTTTGTCTCATCTCTTGGATGCCGTACGGCCTCGATCGCCAGTGGGCACAAATTAGATTTATAAAAATCCTACTCCGTAATATAAATGTCTTTTGTTTTGTTGACCGGACTTTGACCTTGGCCCATGTGTTGGATTATTAGTCGCTGCTTGCTGCTACGCGAAAAGTACAAGGCTTTGATTGAATGATTGACTAGCGTTATCTGAAGCCACCAAAAGGTATATGCAATCACTTTTATATTTAACTTGCGGATTAGGGACACACGATTATATCATGGATATGTGACATGATGTAACACCCGTGTTTCAACCTCTGGGAAAATCACCTAAATAAATCACTCGGGGGAAAACCTTTCAAAATCTTTTACCATCCGAGCTCCCGCCAAACCCCGTCCGCCTAGTTCCCCCCCCCTCTCTTTTTCCTGTCCGCATCTCGATCACCGCTCTCTTTCCCGTCCCATCCCGCGTCGCCCGCTCTCGGGTCGACCGCCGGGCCCGACCGTCCCTGGCCGACCGCCATCGACGCCTGTCTTTCCCGCCGCGAATCCCGCCATCTTCCCCCTCCCCTTCTTTCCTTTTTCTTTTCCCTTCCCTTTTTCCTTTTTCTTTTCTCTCGCTTTCTTTTCTTTCTTTTTCTTTCCTCCCTCTCCTTTCTTTCTCTTCCTTCCTTTCCTTTTTCCCCCTCCTCTGTTTTCCCCCGACACCGAACGCCACCGCTCAGCTCACCGGCGTCGTGCACGCTCTGCTCGCCGCCACTGCCGTATCCGCAGCACCGCCGGACAACCCGCCCCCACCGCGCTGACTGCGCACACGCCATCGCTCCACCGCGGCAGCTGCCCTCGCGCACGCCACCGCCGCTGAGCCGCCTGCGCTACTGGGCCGCACCGTCGCCGTCCCACGCGCTCGTGTGCATCCGTGCTCCCGACCGCCGTGCACCGTTGCCGTGCCGCCCCAACTCCACGCCACGCCACCGGCCGTCCCTCTGCCGTGCCGCCCATCACCGCGGCCCCGCCACAGCCATCCGAGCACGCTGACGCCAAGCCACCCTTCGTACACGCCACACCCCGGCCGTCGCTCCGACCGCCGTACGCAGCTCCCGCGCCGACCACGCCACCGCCGGCCCCGCCGCCGTCCCGTCGCCACCACACCGCGCTCACGCCACAACACGACAGGCACCGCATCACACTGCTCCGCCTCAGGGCCGCCCTCGATTCCCGTGCAACCCACCGCGCCGGCCGTCTTAAATTCCGCCCGCCGGCCACCACCATTGCCGCCCGACCGGCCTCTCGTCGGCCCGCCCCCTCACCGCTCCTCCGCGCCTATAAATAGGCTCACCCGCATCCCCTCCACCTCCACCAACTCGAGCGCCACCCATTCCACCTTCCCCACCGCTGCAAACGCCGCCGCCACCACCTCCAGTACCGCCGCCGCCGCCGCTCTCGTGGACCGGCCGCCTCACTTCACCTCCGCCCGAGGTGAGGCCACCAGTGAACTCGCCATGGCGTCCTCTCTCGTTTCCCCCAGTCAATTTGACCCTTCGCCGCCGCAATCGTCGGCGAGCCGGCCGACCGCCGCCGCCGTCGCTCTCTCTCCCCCTTGCTCTGTTTCGCGAGGGAGGAGATGACCACTTTATGGAAAACCCCCTACCCTTTTTCATAATCGAACCCGCCGTCCTTTAAACTCAAATCCCTCTCTCTCTCTGGAACGTTTGCACGTAACCCCTGGGTTTTGGCCAAATTAACCCGCAGTCCACGGCCACTATTCCCTCTCTCTCTGTTGGATTCGCCAGAAGCCCTCGGACTTTTCTATAATTACAGAAAGGTCCTCTTTCTTTAAAAACAGCCCTAAAACCCCACTAAACTCGTCATTTCATGCGCCAATTTAATCCCGTTTGACCCCAAACTCCACCACAATAATCACCAGTATATTTCCACCAATTCATTCAGTCCTTATCCAAAAATAATCCTATCACCACCATCACTCTCTCATTCTCTGTTCTTTCTTCCGGAGCTCAGCAAAACCTTTTCTTCTATTTATTGTATGTTTGTTGTGTGTACCGTAGACTCCGCTGTGAACGAGGAAGGACTCGAGGAGGAGCAGGTTTACGAGCAGGAGCTTGGAGACCAAGACCCCGGGCAGGAATCCCCCGAGGGTTGGGAGAACGGCAAGTGCAATCCCACCCTTTGATGCATACTTTCGTCCTAAATTTTATAAACACAACCCATGGCCTGTTTTATAAAACTTGCATGATTTTACTGCTAAACTCGGTTGGATAGCCACTCCTTGATTGCTATGACTGTTTCCTTGACAACCCAGATTAATGATTAAGTATGACAGTGCTCTGTTTGAATATTAATCACTGTTAGAAATGCTTAGGAATATTTTACTATTACATATCCCATTACAATCATATGGTGTTTACAAAAGCAACCGTGTGCGTGTTTTAAAATAAAAGAGATGGGTTTTATGAATAAAATGAGTACCCGTGTGGGATGAGACAGACGATATTTCTGTGTGAAATACCGAGGTGAGCTCGAACCTGTGTGGTTGAGCATGGTGGGAGTTGTCTATCCTGTCACAATTTTTGGGATGATGTTGATATGTCATCTAGCCTAACCCATTTTATTGTACCGCCACTCGACTGTTGTATGTGGCAACGGCCTAGCATAAATCCCACTAGTTAAGCTGTTGGTTATGTGGCGTGCTGGTGAGCAACAGAGGGTCATGGAGACGGGGATACGATCTATGTGAGGTGTGCCCCTGGGTAGAACCCCGTTGGTAGGTTGCTTACCCCCTGGTCGCGTCTGTGATAACTTGTCAGTTTAGCTATGGTGGGTAATGGCTTTGTTAGGAGCTGCACTGGCACTAAGGTGTTCATGTTGTGGTAGCCTACTTGTGGTTGTGTACACCTCTGCAGAGTTAAAACCTATCCGGATAGCCGTGTCCACGGCATTGGACGAGTTACGGCTTGGTCACTTCACTAGTCCCCTGTTTTGGTGTAAGAAAGTGGTTGGTGTTTGCTGAGCTGAGAAAAGGTTTGGCATGGGCTACGACAGATGGGGAATCTGGTATCTCTAAAATCTTGTGAGTAAAATATTCATGTTCTGTCAATACCATTAAAAGAAATATTTGCGAAAACCCCCTTTATGAAATAAACCCTTGCATGTGTAAAAACTCGCTTTATTGCAAAAATCAGCCATAAGCCTGTCCTTGCTATTATCCTTTGCATATTTCTGTGGTATCCTGTCCGTGGCTGTGATTGTGCTTGCTGAGTACGTATGTACTCACCCTTGCTTATTTTGTTACAGAGGCAGACCCGGACTTTGTGCCTGAGGACGTCGTTTAGAGGGGTTCGTTCTGCACCCAACCTTTGCCTGTGTGTTAGGGTCACCCGCTGGAAGCCGCATGCGTTGCCACTCTGATGAAGACCTCTATGTTATCAACCTTTTTATCTGGAGCTTAGTGTTAGTTCTGTTTATCGTGGCCCTGCAATGCCACCGTTTCCCGTAATGCTGTTTTTGTACTGAACTATTTGTTGTAATAATGTGAACCAGCATCCTGGGACT
Source organism: Echinochloa phyllopogon (assembly GCA_033239725.1). Lineage (NCBI taxonomy): Eukaryota > Viridiplantae > Streptophyta > Magnoliopsida > Poales > Poaceae > Echinochloa > Echinochloa phyllopogon. Next base: position 13,675,404 of record BTCW01000003.1, on the reverse strand, counting down.
GATATTTGTATCACATTAAGTTCTCTCTTTCGAGGGGACGCTTCACATGATTAGATTGGACGAAAAAAGGTAATATGCCTTATTTATTTCTGTTTATTTTTTTTTGTGTGCGTGCTTGCATGGGCATATGTACTGACTACATATGTCATTGCTGCCCAAACTAACCGGTGTGTCAGATAAAAAAAACTAGCAGGGATAACTAGCTCTCTTTAAAACCAGTCTACCAAACTTATTATACATAATAGTAGCATTCCGCTACACGAGCTCAAACAAAAGTTCATCAAAGTGAAGACTAAAGAAAGTAAAGAGAGGAGCAGCAGTGCTACAGAGTTCGGCCAGGCATGGGTAAGTGTTGTTATTCGTTGCACAGCAACTGAGAACTAGAACCTGAACAAATAGGTCAGTATTTATATCAAATAATGTGATGGCTAGCTAGCCGTTGATCTCTGTCATACTATTACCTCCGTTCCAATTTACTATTCGACGTTGATTTTTGTTACAACTTTTAACTATTTATCTTATTTAAAAAATTATATGCAAGTATCATTTATTTTTTCTGTGACTTACTTTATCATCAATGATAGTTTAAGCAAGACTTATTATTTTGTATATTTGGACTAAATTTTTAATAACATGAATTATCAAACGTTATGATAAAAATTTAATAGCAAACAATAATTTAGAACGGATTTAAAAGACATGCAGGTACCATTTATTTAGAATGTGACTTACTTTTATCAATAAAGGTACTTTAAGCATGATTTATTATTTCTATTTAGAGTAAAATTTTAAATAGTATGAATGGTTAAATGTTGCGAGAAAAAAGTCAACAGCGAATAGACCGTTGGAACGAAACGAGTATGAAGCAACTACTTTCGCATCTGCAAAATCATAGAAATTGGGCGGGTAGCGGCACACCGATCATGTTGCTACTCCTGACAAAGTGAGGTGCGCATGGAACAAAAGGAATTAAAGCTTTGTACTGGCAGTACGCGTATATAGCGGTGGTCCGATGGATGGAAAGGCGGCCAGCGCAAGTGGAGGCGGCGGGTGGTCGTCGCCGACGAAGTAAAGCGCTGCACAGCGACGTGCAATGCCGGAAGCGATCGAGCGGCTCCGGTCCGGCCGCGCACCGCCGGCCAGGAGAGACGACGGGCGCGGACCGAAGCTCTGCCTCTGGCTAGCTAGCTATTAGCGCGGCCGACGCCAAGTCGCTGTACTTTTACTAGCTGCCACGCGTATACTACGATCTTTCCCTTCACGCGTGTTGCCCGGCCATCACCTGAGGCTCTCCACTGCTGGGACCGGCCGAATAATACCGCCCGATGCGACCTTTCGTCCATGGCATGATGCATGATTCGGATCCGCACCGCCCATGGGAGGAGACGCGCGCGATTGAGGCCTTTGCTTGTGCCTTGAATTGGCTCCAAACCTAGTGGCCTTGCCACTACTCCCACTATCTCCCTCGCTTCCTCTAATGGCACTGGACCCTCCTGGACTCCATCGACAGCTTACCTGACAGCCACAGCAGGTAAGCCCGCAGGTGACAGTTCAGGTGCCGCGCGAGCGCACGGGCCGGGGGATCGGAAATATATTCGGTCGAGGACGACGGTGACATGGAACGGCCGGCCTCCACGAAAAGCTAGCCCCCCGTGTAGAACCCTCCTCCAACAGTGATCGCGGCGTCGTCTTGCGTTGCGTACGTTGCCTTTCTTGGGTTTGTTTTTTTTCCCTCCCGGCAAAGATTTCTCCGGGCGACGAGGATAAATGCAATGCAATAGCACTACGCACTCCTCACAAGAACACGCACCGGCGCTGAATCTGCGCTAGCTGTACTACGTGCCCCGAATCCACTGGTCCCCTGACAGCGATCGATGGCTTTATCTGTGCGCTGCCGATGGGCGATGGCTGTACTGCACGCCAGTGCACCGTGGGTCCGAGGCGGTTGAGCCTAGGACACTGGCCAGTGCAGAGTAGCACAGCTGCACAGGGAGACACGCCCCCGACGACAGCCGTCGCCAACCCCGTCCTTCTTCAGCTAGTACTCCGTATTTTCTATGGGTACAGAGAATCTGCATGCCAAATGAGTGAAGCACATCCTAAATCTTACTTTTGTTTTGCGAAATTAAATCTTACTAATATATACACGTACAGTTGTGCACGCATGTGGTGTTTATTCCTTTTACGAGGAGTGCATATATATGTGGTGTTGAATTGAATAATGGTGTGGCAGTACCAGCTAGGTAAATTAAGGTCATACGTCGACTGAACACCTAATTCCCGTGAAGATGGTTCTCATTTCATTTCAAGCTGTTGCATTCGATCTAATAGCCAAGTGGACAGTGCGCTAGAGATCGATGCACGATTTTTTCCGCAATTAATCGACGAAAAGAAAATGTCATTGTCTACTATTTCGGTTTGCTTGTCACGAATTCATATTTGCGGGTGTATGAAATGGACTGCCCGCGCGCTGCTGTTACCATGTACCATGTATGCATGCTTCTAGTATACATAGTGCTTGGTCGAGTGTATACGCATTTTTACGTGACAGCGGAAGCTTCTCATCATGGTAAGAATTTACAAGCAAGTGGATGCTTTCCTGCACCCATTAACGTCGTAAAACTATAACGAGAAAGTAGCACGAGCTAATAAGTTGTACCAGTTGCGGTGGTTTGGCATACCGAACGACTAATAACCACAGTACAAAGGAGCACATTGCTATATATTTGGGAAAAAATAGGGGGAGAAAGGTTGTGCACCATGAGTTCCAAAAGGGTAAAAATGTACTTTTAGTTCATGTCGATGCCTTTGAAATTAAATAGTCGTGCTGTACAAGGCGGGTCTAGAATGGAAATCCATGGATGTAATCACCACTACCCATGAAGTGTACTGATCTGCAATGGAGCTCACAAAATATCATTGCTGTCATGCGGCAACATGAAATGGGGCTATAGGCTATAGCACTGTCCCTGGTAGTGGAAGTCACCACACAGTACACTCGTGTAGATACAATGAAATTATCTCCATATTATCCCCGGCGATTAATAGGCGTATCATAGTGCCCACGAGAAAATATGTGGGGCATTAGCTTGTGCTAGTATATATTATCTATAAAGAAAATAAAAATCGACACATGGTAATTTCATCATATCAACATAATAGACATAGTGCATACGAGAAAAAAAAAATCTCCATCGACACTATTCATGTAGATATGATGAAATAATCTCCATCACTTGATGCTATCCCCCACACTTAATAAGCATATGATGCAATCTTTGCCCACATGGACATGTTACTATATAAGTTGAGATTACTGATAACTATTATTTATAAAAAAATCAACAATAATTTAGGCAGATATGATGCAATCTTTGCCCACAAGAAAATATGGCCTCCATTGTTGGCCCATAAACAAATGCTATGTCATGACTCATTATACCTCAGCAGAATAAAATTGGACGTAACCAGTTGACGATGGAGACTCTTTCCATTGCTTGAATAGGTGGCGAGTGATTTTTTTCTTGTTCTTTTGTATTAGGAAGGATTAAGTCTTGATGTTTTGCATAGTGGCTCGTGGAAAAAAATTAGCATGCCATCCCTTTGTCAAATATTGAAAGAGTTGTATGATGATGCATTCTAAAGTTGGGATATTTAGTAAAATGGTATTGATGTACTCTGAGAACATAGTATATGTTGCTTTGATCTATGACTAGAAGTGGGGAAGTGAATGGTCAGTGCCCATTTAATTTCATGAACAATCATTTTCTTAGAATTGACAAAGTCCCATGTCCTTGCTTTTAGGGGGAAAAATCGACCTATACAGACGTATACCTCACATGCATGCATACTCACATATGTGAATTCACGTTGACGAGCACCTCCGAAAGACCAGGAACCACATATGTCAAGATTGCTAAAGTTTGCACAGGCCACCAAAAACATCTACCATTGAAAGAATAACGCCGGTTAAATTTTAAAATAAATTAAAAAAATAAGACGTCCATATTGAGTCGAAAAGTGGAACAACACATGAACCTACAATCACTTCGCATGTCCTTTAGCTTCTTGAAGCAAGAATATCTTTAAGCTTTGTTTTATAGCTCAGAAAATCGATTTCAACGGATCTTTATAGCATACTATTTTAGTTTACAGAAATTTCTTGGCCACGTAGTACTACCGTACCGTGTACACTATAGTATAGTATTCGCCTAGTACGTGTGCTAACAAGACATGGGACATGTCGTGCAAAACCTTGGCTGCGTCCGTCCCGTCCATGCCATCCATGCACAGATAAATATGCTGTGCGGGCCCACCTGTCGGCTAGTCAGGTCCGGACAAGGCGGAAGAACAAGGACGCCGTCGGCGAGCGCAACAGCGACGCGCCGCCCGGCCGCATCGATGCCGCCTGCATGCGGCCACTGCCAGGCCGGCCGCGCCCGGGTTGCTCTTGCCTTGCTCAACGAGTTGCCTGCGGGGAGGGGGAGGAGACGGCACGGGTGGGGTCAAATCCTTGTGATCCTCTCCGCTATGATTTCCTCCGCTTTCCACTGGCCTCCCCCGAACATCCGAAATCACCTCCCAGTCCTCACTCCCACCCGGCCCTCCCCTCTGCTCACCCCCGCGCCTCCTTATAATCCTCCGCCGGCCTCAATCGCCAGGCCGCGCACGGGATCCTCGTCCCATTCCCCCTCCCGCCTCGCCGCGCCCATCCCAGCGGTCTCGCCGGCGGCCGGGCCGCCGTCGGTCGGTCGTCACGGACGAAGCCGCCTCCAGGCTCCCGCGCTCACCGGGCACGGGCGGAGCCGCAGCCGCCTCGCCTGGCCGCGCCGAGGGGCAGCAACGGGCGTCGCGCCAGAGCCGCCTGCTTCTTCCCCTCGCCTCTGCTGCTGCTTGCGCCGACGGGAGTGCGGATCCATCCGGGCTCGGATTCGTCTCCTCTGATCCTGGTGAGGAGCCCTGACTTTGCCTGGCTGGGTGATTGGATTGCTCCCAAGAGTTTTGTCTCGTCCTCTCCTGTTCTGTTCCGGCCTCTTTTACCTTTCTTCGCCGTGAGCTGAGCCCTGTGGCTGTGCGCAATCAAATTCAAATCCTCCTCCCTGTTGGCTGATGGCCTGCCTGATCCTCCTTTTCCAATCCACCTTACTATTCGTTTTCCGTACCCTTTTCTTTTTCCGAAATTTCCGGATTTTTTTATAGCCGAACCCCCCGGCCTTCTGGATGCTCGCCTCGCCCGCTCGGTTTCCGATTCCCTTGCGGCGTAAATCCGCCAAAGAATATCTTGTCAGCGAGCTATTAAAAGGGCGCTCTGTGTTTCCTGTCGCAGGTTGACTCGCGCTCTCATTCGCACATGGCGAGCAAACGAGATTACCAGCACAAATTCACCGCATATATTCCTCTTTGCCTCTTTCGTGTGGCATCGCGGAGCAGGTTCTTTTTTTTTTCAGACAAACAGCCCATGAATTTTGTGCCGAGGTGGGTTGGGTGCCGTATGCAGAGCAGCCTGCCTACACCTTGTTTGCGTCTGAAGTGAACAGTCAAAGCACGCATTTCTATCCCTCTGCGGCAATGTTTGCACAGTGGACTGTGCGGATTTGCTTCCCTTTTTTAGCTAGTACCAGGTGCAGTGAGCCGTGCGGCAATTACTCCGCCCTCCTTCCATGGGTGTGTTTCCTGCTGTTCAGTACGCAAGGGAAGGCTGCCCCTGCCTATGCCTTTCTGGGCATCTCCTGGCTCTTGCTCACTCCTAGCACATGTTTTCTCTCTGTGCTGTTCGGGCCTTAGGGACCCTACTTAAATAATTCAGCTAATCAACCACCAATCTGTATTTTGTTTTTGTTTTCGGAATCATCCCTATCCCTATAATTGGTCCTATATTTCACGAAAGAAATGTATCTATATGACTGCTGTGTAAACGCTGGGGTAGAATGTTCAGTGGTAGGTTGCATTGCTAGTCTGGGGCTCTGGGAACTGAAAAAGTGGTTTGTTCACTCACTGCTGTAGAATTTTCCTTACTTTATAGATTTTCTGTTACTTTAAGCTGTAAGCTTTCAAATTGCCTGATCATCTGCCTTTAATTTGTTGCTACGTTTATGTTTGCTTATTTAGGATACCACTTTATCGTTGTATTGTCAAACTGTTATGGTGGCATCAGGAATCATAGTTTGGATAGCCCAGCAAGCTGCTCTCCTTCTCCTGTCAGTATATGTCTAGCTTTTATAGGTTTGTCTCATGTTGCGATTCTTATGCTAGTGGAATCTATAGTAAAAAAAAGTTGAGAGATAATACCTACTTTCTCGGGATTCTGACACACTGCATTAGTATAAGTTCGTGTCGGAAAGTGAAGACTAACTTATCATTATTCTGCCAATGTTTCTACAGGTGGTTTGCAAAGTTGCCCTATTTTTCTGCTTATTGGCTATTGGCTTTAGTAAGCGTACATCATAGTTTTTTTCTTTGCTGTCTCTCCCTTTTTCCCTTTGTTATCCAGGCCTGCAATGCTATTCGTTTCACTTGAAGGTTAGTGAATTTTAGATGGTTCTCATGTCTGCAGTAGATTTCGGCGTCCTTAAACAGTTTCTTACTATTCTGTCTATATGATAGACTTCCCTACTGCGCTGCAGGTTTGGTTTCCAGCTTTGATTAGTGGTTGCAAACCACGGTATCTTTTGCCATGCATTCTATCTTAACTTTCAAGTATTTTGTTTAAATTTGCAATAGCAATGCCTTCAACTCTATCCATTTAAGTAGCCAAAACTTTTGTTTGCTTTCTTCATGTACAATTTGTGTGTCCCTTCTTACAATTTTTGCTTGGTTTCTTTATGGACTTAAAGCCAAGATTCTGCCAGTACAAATGCCGATCTGTAGCTGGGAAGAGACTATCAATGAGTTTGAGATGTTAACACGCGATGCTGGACGCGTGCAGCAGGATACACTGAAAAAGATCCTTGAGTTGAATGCTGATGCTGAATATCTGAACCACTTTGGACTCAATGGGAGGACGGATGTACAGAGCTACAAATCCTGCATTCCGTTGTGCGTTCACAGTGATCTTGAGCCATATATCCAAAGGATTGCTGATGGTGATAGCTCCCCACTGCTCACTGGGAAGCCCCTCACCTCCCTGTCTCTCAGGTATTCTTGTTGCTTGAAAAATGTGTTCTTATCGCATATATTTGTCTATGAAGGTCCATATTTGTAACCTTATGTCTTCTGTTTTGGCTCCAGTTCTGGTACGACACAGGGAAAGCCCAAGTTCTTGCCATTTAATGATGAATTGCTTGAGACCACTCTTCAAATAGTCCAGACTTCTTATGCATTTAGGAACCGGTGAGCAGGTTCAATTATGTTTATAAACTGCTTATTAATTAGACTGTTGCCTGGTTTTGTGTTGTGGATACGCATCCTAGAATTTTAAAATAACATTTTGTTTTTTTACAGTGAATATCCCATAGGCAAAGGAAAAGCCTTACAGTTTATCTATAGTAGCAAGCAAGTGGTAACAAAAGGTGGCATCCTTGCTACAACTGCAACAACAAACTTGTACCGAAGGCCACGCTACAAGGAAGGGATGAAGGATATCCAGTCTCAGTGCTGCAGTCCTGATGAAGTTATTTTTGGCCCTGACTTCCACCAGTCGTTATATTGTCACTTGCTCTGTGGGTTGATATATGCTGATGAGGTCCATCAGGTGTTCTCACCATTTGCTCACAGCTTAGTCCATGCATTTCAAACATTTGAGGAGGTTTGGGAAGATTTGTGTGCTGACATAAGAGATGGTGTTCTCTCAGAGAAAGTTACAGTGCCATCGATTCGTGAAGCTGTTAAAAAGATCCTGAAGCCCAACCCTGAACTTGCTGACTCGATCCACAAGAAGTGTATGGGCTTGAGCAACTGGTACGGTGTAATCCCTGCACTCTGGCCAAATGCAAAGTATGTCTATGGCATCATGACAGGATCCATGGAGCCATATCTAAAGAAATTAAGGCATTATGCTGGGCACTTACCACTGATAAGTGCGGACTACGGTGCATCTGAAGGATGGGTTGGCGCTAATATACACCCCACACTACCACCTGAACAGGTGACATATGCTGTACTCCCTCAGACTGGTTATTTCGAGTTCATTCCTTTGGAGAAACCAAAAGGGGAGGAGACAGAGAACAGTGCCTCCATTCATTACATAGAATCAGATCCAGTTGGCCTGACTGAAGTCAAGATTGGCAAAATCTATGAAGTTGTAATAACTACCTTTGGAGGTACATTCCTTCACTTTTACCATATACTATTCTGAACTGAGATTCATAGTTGATTACATGTAGAAAAATATAGCATTCAGTTGTACTTATACCTTTTTGCTAAAAAAAATGATACCTTCTTTTTCTACCATTGCCACCTGATTCAGATATGTTACCTTACAGTATTTCTGAAGTATATAGAGTCTAATGATGCCTGATGGTATACAGTATTTATAATTTTCAATGAAAAGCATTTCTGAACAGAAAACAAAAAAAGCACACAGTTGGGGTGACTACATCATGGTTATTCCTTCAGCACATGTTTAATTGTTGCTTGCATTTGTGGTCCACTCATTGCAGCCTATTCATTAGAGTTTGATTCTTATTGTATTAGGTAGCCATAGCTGCACAATCTCTTGATGTTAGTAGAGTTACCAGACAGATCTTGATGCCTTATTGTCTTAGATAGTATTTCTCCTAACACATGGCACAAGCAATTTCAGATAAGTTTACGTGCGGATATTGTAAAGCTTAGGTTTATAATGACTTGAATATAGAAGTTTGCTTATTCTTAAGTTGCTGGAGATCATATCTCTTGAATACCATTACAATCCCTTTTTGGCTATGTTGTTGTAGGTCTGTACCGCTACAGGTTAGGAGATATTGTGAAGATAGCAGGGTTCCACAACTCAACACCTGAGCTCCAGTTCATCTGCCGCAGAAGCCTAGTCCTGAGCATCAACATCGACAAGAATACTGAGAAAGACCTCCAGTTGGCTGTTGAGGAGGCAGGCAAACTCTTGGAAGCGGAGAAGCTGGAAATTTTGGATTTTACTAGCTCCGTGGAGAAGTCAAGCGATCCTGGTCGATATGTCATCTTCTGGGAGCTGAGCTCTGATGCGAGTGAGGATGTCTTACAAAGCTGTGCAAATTGCTTGGACCTAGCTTTCGTTGATGCGGGCTATATGGGTTCAAGGAAGATCAGGGCCATTGGCCCCCTTGAGCTACGGGTTCTGAAGAAGGGAACCTTCAAGGAGATCCTAGATCACTTCCTGAGCCTTGGTGGTGCTGTGAGTCAGTTCAAGGCGCCTCGATTTGTCAACCCATTGAACGTCAAGGTCCTGCAGATACTAAGTAGGAACACCACCAGAAGTTACTTCAGTACCGTCTATGGGCTCTAATAGAAAAGAATGCTGCTAGTAGTTCCATGTAATTATTTTTTCTTTCTTGTTCTGTTTTAGTCTCCAGATAAAGAAAACAATCTGCTTTAGTCTCTTGCCATAATGCTATATATTCTAGTGCTGCTGGTGGCTAAAATCTCTGTAAATCCATATGCAGTTGTAGCAAGAGGTATCAGAAAACTGAAGTTGTTTCTGCCTGCCTGTGTTCTGATTTCTGTGCATATAGCAAGTAAATGCGTTCTTCATGCTCCAGACTGCAGAGTAAACACGGACAGAATACTTCTGCCCCAGCTGGCTTTGGTGTTTCTGAGTCTTTATCTGAACATCTTAACAGCGTAATCCCGCACCACCTTAACATCGGAATGCAGTGAAGTGCTGGTTTATTTCCTCTCTGCACTGTTCTTTTACTCTTTATTCTTCAGCAGCACTTTGTGGGCTACTGGGATCTAGATAGAATCATCCTGTGATGATGGCAATCTTATTGCTGTTGGCACCCATAACAGAGTCAGCGACACCAAGGAAAAACACTGATTGCAGGAAAAAGGTCGAAAAGGGCAATGGTCCATGAGACAAGTGACAGTAGAAAAGCATCTTGTTCAACTAGCTGATAATTGCAGCGCACTTCAATCATACACATGGTCTCTGAATATAATACTACCAGTACCAATCTTTTACTTGTCCTCCAATCCTTTTACATACATACATAGAATAGAAACGACCAAAACACAGTTTCTAATATGACACTATATAATTAAGCACGTACAGAACGTGGGAAATAGCACTTTCAAATTTTAATAAACAAGTCGCTGTCAGCGTTAAGGGGAGGCCCCTGTCGTGGTGTTGGCACAGAGACCGCAAGAGATCATCACAGGGCGTAGTTGACGTCGATGAAACTTAGGATCTGGTGGACGGCGCCGGCGATGTCCTCCGCCGAGTACCTTGCCTCGCCGAGGATCTGCAAAACGCCGCAGAAACATATCCAATCCGCATACATCAACAACAGTTCAACCCACGCACCCCAAGATGTATATATACATATATGCCATGTACCTTGACGTTGAAGGAGTAGAGGACGGTCTGCTCGATGGTGGTGATGTTGGTGTGCAGGATGGACATCTGCATGTCTTCCAGCGCGGCGATGGTCTTGATCAGCTGCCCGGGCCGGCGCCGGGACAGGATCTTGATCATGGCGTCGGCGCCCAGCGCGCGCACCTCGATGTCCGCCAGGCACGACTTGTTCTCGGCCACCTCCTCCCGGAGCCCACCGCCGGCGTCGGCGGCGCCGCCCGCTTCCAGGTCCAGAATCTTGGAGGCGCCGCCGTCGCCGCCGCCGGACGCCACGGGGAAAGGGAGGCTCGGAGGGAAGAACGGCGCCGGCGGCGGCACCTGTGGCTGGTGGTGCTGCTGGGTGGACGTTGGCGCGCCGGCCCCGGCTGCGTCCACCACCGGCCGTGGCGCGTCGCCGGACCCGCCGTACAGGCGCCGCCGCTTCTGCGACTCCAGGCACTGGATCAGCTGCTCTAGCTCCCTGATGAACTCGATGGCGCCTCCTATGATGGATGCTTGGTCTCCCTGCAGCCAGCATACGTGTCAGCCAGCTATGTATCTCACATCATCACTCCATAATGAACCTAAATTGTCCAACAATCACTATTTTTTCACTTTTCGTTTCCTTTTTTCGGTTGTCTTCATGCTGATAAGTTAGTATGGTCCATTACCTTCAGGCACTATTGCATTCCATTACTATCTATTAAGGAATCTACGGTAAGTTAGATCAAGTTTTATCGAGCCAACAAATGACAAAGCATATGACCGACCGAACTTAAAATAGCTCATAGATATAACTGGTGTTCAGTTCACACGTCATGTTGGCGTGTAAACACTAACAAGCTACATGTCATGTTGGCGTGTAAACACTAACAAGCTACATGTCATGTTGGCGTGTAAACACTAACAAGCTACATGACAAACTTAACTTGTAAACTTGGAAGGGGCACCTAACACACAATAATATACAGGTTGCGAGGGGGGCATTTGAATTTTTGGATAATGCGTTAACTACCCGGCCTGACAGTAGGGAACAAAAATCCGTAATATGAATCAAAATAACCGGACTTTGTGATTTGTTGGTTTTATGAATCCGTAATATGAATGAAATAAACTTATTGTGATGTCATCTCCAAAGTGAGACTGTTTGAATCATAGTTTTGGGACTTCTTATGGTGTTTGTATATGGATATTTGCATAACAATGACGTGCATGGTTTCCTTTTTGTTTATCGTTGAATTTTCTAAAAATTGTTAAGGTTTATCAAGATGTTCAAAGATCCTTTAACAATGAAAACCAAAGCAAAATGTTTTGTTTACTTAGGTTTGGTTTTTCAAAAAAAATTCTAATGTCGAACCTTTAGTTTTTAAAACCCAGCATGTAACAATGTACACCCTAACCTGATATTGCAAATTTGCAATTGCTTGCAACAGATCATGAATCACACAATATTTGGATGATTTTAAGCGAAATGATTGATCAGTATACAAATCTATGGTTTGTCAAACAAGTTTTTAGATGATAACGAATATTGAGCATCACTCAAATGATATACCTAAGCCACACACTTGGATAAATTTATCAAGATATGAATACTTTGATCTCTCCTACAAACCCTAATGATAACCTCACCCTACACTGCTGCTGATCTCCTCTTGTACAGTCTCCATCTCTAACGAATTCACCCTAACATCATAAATCTTGTACCCGCAAAAAAAAACATCATAGCTCTTGACCCTACAAAGCTCAGACATAGATAGCATTTCCAGACACAAGGCAAAAACTTCAACAAAACCTTTTTTAAAACATAGATGAGCAACGCGTGACAATTAGTCAATCTTCGGTAACTTTTGATCAAGTTTATAGAAAAATGAATCAATATCTGAAACATTATTAAATTAGTCTCACTAAATCCACTATGAAATATACGTTGATAGTTCACTTATTTGGCAATAATAATGGTAGGTGTCAACATATTTTCTTATAAACTAAGCCAAAATCAAAGAAGTTTGCTTTGTTAGGGCCGGGTTGGGAAAAAAACCAAAGCATCTTATACGTTTTCAAACGGATGGAATACTGCTACTGGCCCCAAATCTCTTATGACAAAGCACAAAAGTAATATGGGAATAGATAAGTATATATTCAAATTTGCCATTGATTTTTTTCCACTGAAATCCACTGCTGATCTCAACGTACCCTTTGGACGTAGGATCCCGGCATGAGTGACCTGAGTACCCTGAGGTACTCGTTCATCTGGCGCCGGCGGTTGCGCTCGACGGCGATGTGCGTCATCCGCTGGCTCTCCACCTCCTCGCTCGTCTTGACCATCCGGGGGCGCTTCCGGCGCCCGCTCTTCCCCTGGTCGCCGGCCTTCTCCCCGCGCCCGCCGCCGTCGGCCTGCTGCACCAGCGTCGTGCTCTCGGAGACGCCGCCGCCGCCGCCGCAGCCGTCGCGCGTGCCCCCGTCGTCTGCCGTTGTCTGCTTTCTGCCCTCGTGGTCGTGGTCCGCGTGATGCTGGCCCGCGCCGCCGCCGCGGGGAGGAGCAACGGCGCCGGGTAGGGACGGCAGGGACTGGAACCTGAAGAAGTAGCCGTCGTCGTCGTCCTCGTCGCCGGGGTCGTCGACGTCCTCGCCGGCGCCGGCGGACGCGGCGGGCTGGTTGAGCGCGAGCTTGGGGCCGAAGTCGGCGAACTGCAGCACGTCGGAGAAGCTGAGCTTGTCGAAGGACACCTGGCTCTGCGGCGGCGGTTGAGCAGCAGCCGGCGCCGCCTGGCCCAGCATGTAGTCGACCATCCCGGCGCCACCGCCGGGATGCTCCTCCGGCACCGCGCCGTCCAGCGGCGCAAAGCTGTCCAGGTGGCTGTGCTGATGATTGCCCTGCTGCGATTGTGAAGCATCATCATTCGCAAAGAAAGGAGGTCGTTCAAACTAAGAAAAAACATTGCAACCGCGCGCGCGCATCATATGCTTCCATGCGCGCAGCGTCGCGTACCTCTTTGTCCATGATCAGATCACGGTATGTATGATCGACTAGCTTGTGCTTTGATGAACTCACGATGGACACATGCATGCAGGCTCACAAGTAGTACGTGTGTACGTACGTGCGCTGTGCGCATGGGGCAGCGCTAACACAAGCAAAGCAAGCTTCTCAGCCTGAAGAACTCATTCACTGATCGCCTTGTTTTGTAAGATATATATGGTTTGCAGCGAAGAAAGGAGATAGAGAGAGGATCGAGGAAGGAGACTGGCTATCTAGGAGATCGAGGAGATTTGTGCCTGCGTTTGATGAGCAAGACGGAGGGGGGAGCCTCTTGAGGGCATGGACGCATTAATTAGGGAAGACGATGATACGGGGGTGCGCGTGGAGAGACGAAGAGGCTGATGAATTCGGCCGCCGCATCGCCTCCAAAGCTTAGCTCCGGCCGGTGAGTTATGCTCTTCACATGCGCGGCGCTCCCCGCCTCAGCTTTTTTGGATCTCCGTCGGCCTTCCTCTCCGCCGACGCGTCATGGATGGGGGTCGATCGATCACGGACCGGTCTTCTTTTTTTGCTTTTCTTCTTTTCGACATGAGATGCATGGGTCAAGATTTATAAGGTCGCCGCCCGTGATAATTCTTCTCAGGGATCAGCAGCAAACCTTGCAGTTTTTTTTTAGATAGAGCAAACCTTGCAGATAGGCTATGCCGTTTGGGTTTGGTGACAGCCGTGAGACGGGTTCTTAAAGAAACAATGGTGAGACGTTGTGGGGTGAGTCAAGGCCCAGGCCAATGTCACTCACTCAGGCGGCACTTTTGGGCCATCCACGGAGAGCAGATCCGGCTCAGGTGCTCGGGCGGCACCGCGGCAGGGCACGGTTGGGCTGATGGGCTGTGGGACAGACGCGGGCCGCTTAACTTGCTTTCTGAGTCGCGTTTTGTCGTATACATCCAGGAGCCCATACGGCCCAATGGCAAACCCGTCTCGGCCTCTCGGGAATCCAGCTGAGAGTCATACAGTGCCCCCCTACTTGCGGACCCACACGCAGACGCAGCGCCTCTCCTCTTTGCTTGTCCTCGCCGTGCCGCTGCTGCATGCCTGCATATGCCCGCAGGTGGAGGGGGAAAAGTTGGTTGAAAATGTCACATCGAACATTGTAGCGCACTGTATCATTTTTCGTTTTTTTTGGTAAACATTGTCCTACCATGACTTAATTAGGCTTAAAAGATTCGTCTCGTCGGGTACATCAAAACCATGCAATTAGTTTTTTTATTTATCTATGTTTAGTGCTCCATGTATGAGGAGAGAAATTTAATGTGACAGTGAATAGCGAAGTTTGGAGAGAGAAAGTTTGGGGGAATTTTTGAAAGTGAACACGTCATGACTCATTCCCTCCTTCAGTCCTTCCGAGAGGGAAACGACAACTCATACGTCCCTCTCGGGTGTCTCAACAGTCATAAGAATTGTTTGTATTAATCATAACGTTTAACTCAGTTGAATAGAGTGCCAGACTGCCAGTCCTACTCAGACCACTGGACCTGCGCAGCGATTGAGACTTGGGACATGTCAGTTCGTGAATCCAAGGCCGTGTGTTTAGTTCCCAGGTGGAGAATACGAGAGTCTGAGGTCTCTTCATAATCATTGCGTCACCGTAGCATTTCATTTGTATGCGTGAAAAATTATTCAAAAATTGATTAATTAGGCTCAAAATGTTCGTCTCGCAGACTACAACAAAACTGTGCAATTAGTTTTTGATTTCATCTACATTTAGTACTTCATGCATATTATAAAGATGTGATGGAGAATCTTTTTTTGCATAGTAAATTTGAGAGTTGCTTTTTAAAACTAAACAGACCCGATATCAATATCAGGCATACTGCGCATGTGCTCGGTACTACCGCTCGAGTACGTATGTCTTTAGCTCTGATTGCCTCTGAATCCATTGCCGGATATTTTTATTCAGACACATTGACACAAAAGGAAGCATGCATTTAGCGTCATGCCATACGCCACTTGAGCAGCAGTAGTATATTGCCGCAGAACAAGTGAACAACCGTGCAGCACATACAGACATCCTCGTAACCGTGTTGACTCGCGATGCGCCATTCACGCACGTAGTACGTCGGTGCACTGGCTACTGATTGGACAAATTAACAGATGAACCTTGGCGGTGTTTAGTTCGTCAAAAGAGGATGAAAAGGGAAGTAAAAAAGTCACATCGCCTACTGTAACACTTTTCGTTTGTTTGTGGTAAATATTGTCCTATCATGATCTAACTAGGCTCAAAAGATTCATCTCGTCTCGTACATCAAAACCATGCAACTAATTTTTTTATTTACCCATGTTTAATACTCTATGTATGAGGAGAGAGATTTGATGTGATAGGTGAATAGTGAAGTTTGGAGAGAGAAAGTTTGAGATTTCAACGGAACTAAACACCGCCCTTAAGGTTAATGACAATTTAACATGTGGTGCTCTAGTCAGATGCAGAGGGAATCTCGCGTGGCATGCATGGCATTGTCACATATATTATATATACAATCTCTTTCCGTCCGGGCTGTCTGCCTGTGGTCGTTTCGTTAATGATGGATCATGCAGGGGGTTTAGGTGGTGATTCGGCTGCTTTTGCGTCTGTTCCTTTGTTCCTGGCCTTTTTCTTTCTTTCCCGCGGACCGCAGGATCAGTGGTTCAGTACAGACAGTAGAGACTTTGGTGGCGCTGCCTCGCTGTTTCGCGCTATAGGCATGATGACATGACGTGACACGAACAGCTAGCGCGAAAACTCCACCGCCAAAATGTGCAGTACATGCGTGTCGCGTCTTTGTTCCGTATATGCTTCCATACCTTTCAGTCGACTTTCCTTTTCTTTTAGGGTACAGTCTGAATTCGAATTCTTTTCTCTGTTCACAAGCAAGGCTGTGTGATTCCTTTGTTGTCCACACAAAGCTCGGAAGGGAGTAGCCAACCTGCTGCAATTCTCAAGTAAAGATGGACGTATTGGACGTACAGGCTGTGTATGTAGCCATTGTGTTTAGGATAGAAACAAAATATTGGTAGAATGAAAGAAATAGGAGAGTTTTCCATCGAAGAAGAAGTGCTGATCTTATAAGACAAGTGCAGCAACTCATCAAGGAGGAGGTCAGTCTCAGATTCAGGGCATGAGGTGCTCCTGATGTATCTTAGTTTGCTATAAATAGTTTCATAGTTTTCTTATTCATATAATCTCAACATTGTAAGACTCTACATCCATCTTCTCCTCAAATGACATGACAATACTTGTGTCTTTATTTTAAAAAAGAAAGAAACAATTTATTTTTGAGATCAAAGGAAGATTGTATTATATCAAAGTCGAGTACAATTACAAGCACTCTCAATGTACTCACTCACTAAGCAGCTCCAAATCTCAATTCCGAACCTGTGTAAAAAAACAACTAAAAAATAATACTAGTACAATATATTGCGAGTACACAATTCGTGTGTATGTACTGAAGTAGACATCCAAACATACATATAAGGGTCTTAGATTTTATACTAAAAATTCTAAGTATCAGATTTAATTTGACCCGGATCAAGATAATACTAGTTTTAAACTAAAGTTAACTAGGATCAAGTAAAATCCTGAAAGAGATATAAGGGTCATGATCTAATCCCACCCGTCATACATACTTGGAAGCAGCCGGTACAAGTAAGGTACGTATACAGTTTCGGACGGATCGATCTCTCTCAACCTTTTTTTAGTGATAGTCAGCACTCGTTGACGGCTAAAACGTCCTGTTCTGAAGATGATGGATCGACGACCGTGCATCATTTTCTCCCATCAGAGACATCGATCGGCTGCAGATGGAATGAATAATCTGACAACAATACGTACTGATTGTATTTAAAAAGTATAGAGTAGAGACCACATGCATATGCATGCATGACTCTAGGTCCATATGAGCATAGTATAGTACACGCATACTCACTCGTCTGCCGTGTCGTTGACAAACATGATTGTTGGGGGTACTGTACGAACATTATTGAACCAATGCAACGCACCAAGAAGAATACGGCATTTAAAAAATTGAGGTCCACGAGTAGTTAACACATGTACGCTAGCTAACCACTGTTTGTTCAATGCGGCGCTTACCACAGGCAGCCCGTAGATGCAGAGATATTAATATTGTTTCCTCTATCACTAGCTAGGCAGGCGTACCAGCTCTCTCCAAGACATCGC
Organism: Echinochloa phyllopogon; assembly: GCA_033239725.1. Taxonomy (NCBI): domain Eukaryota; kingdom Viridiplantae; phylum Streptophyta; class Magnoliopsida; order Poales; family Poaceae; genus Echinochloa; species Echinochloa phyllopogon. The sequence goes on along the minus strand of BTCW01000003.1, from coordinate 13,657,746 downwards.
ACATGCCCTTTCACACCCAATTATTTGATCGCAACTCCCTGTCGCGGCGCGCCTGGGTCTGCATGCATGATTTTCGTACAATTAATCAATCCATTCGGCCAGCAATTTATTCATGTGCGAACCAAAGTCATTGGTTGTTGGAAAATTCTCTGGCAAAGAGAGTTGGAAAACAGTATTACGATTTTTTAAGCAAAGGAGAACAATATTCTGGGTCAGAAAACATGAGCCCTGTTTTTGTCAAACCGTGTTATTCGTCTTCTTTATTGTTATAGGGCAGAGACAGCAGACAAGTAGTTTGGGCTGGGTATTCTTGGTTTTATCAGCATGTTGCATTTGCCAACCAAGACTAAAGAGCTGTAATTCTTACACTTAAATACGTCGTACTCCAGCATTGTTTATTAGGTCAGCTACAGTTTTCTCTCATCAAGGTCACTAGGTCAGCTAACTTTGCTGCTGTGCCCCCACTTTAGTTAATCACAGTTTATATTCGCCAAAAGTACAGCATTTGCGCGTAGCAGTAGCAAAGCAAAGGCCTTTTTAGTCAATCCAGGTCACACCAGCTGTCCACCACCCTCCCTCCACGCGGGCCCCGCACGTCGGCGGCGCAGACAGGTCCCAGTTCCCAACCGAAGCCCACCGGGCCCGACAGACTCTATCACGCGTGAGCCCTCGTAGAAGACTGAAATCACAACCAGGTCCCTGGAAGCCTCCTGGGTACAAAACCCCCTCTTCCACTTCGCCCCCTCTTCGTCTTCCTCGCCGCCTCACTCGATCGCCGCGCCACACTGCTCTCCCCTTGCCAATGGCGAACTCGACGAGCCGCTGCCGCCGACGCCACGGGCAGCCCTAGCGGAGAACCGGAGGCGCTGACGCATCCTCGCGCCGTAGCTCCTTCGCTGGCGTTGCGGCACCCGCGAGCTCTCCAAGTCGAGGTAACCGCCGCCGCCACGAGCTCTTCCTCCTCCTCCTCCTCCTCCTCCTCCTCCTCTCTCTCTGGCCACCCAAAACCTTACATCTCTGAGTACTATGATACACCTTGGAAACCATTTCTCCTCCCGGCGCCGCGATTTTCCACTTTAACTGATTCACGGTTCTGCAGAGACATTCGGTTCGGAGAAGGGGAATCCGACCTCCGGAGCCGCCATGGCGAGCGAGCCCAAGGAGATGAAGTACAGAAGGAGGCGCCGGGTTGCTGAGCCGTTCGAGTACGGGCAATGCGGCGACCGTAGTGGCGCGCTCAAGCAGGACCCCGTGGAGCTGCTCCGGAAGCTCGACGAGATACGGGACCAGATCACCCGCTCTTGCGAGCTCACGGGGCAGCCGCCGGAGCGCCACCGCATGAGCCGCCGTACGGTCTCGCTGCGCCCGTCGCACGACGAACCGCCGCCGCACGCAGGCCGGGGCCCTGAGTACTACCGCTCGCGCTACGCCGGCCGGTACAGGACTAGCTTGCCGCTGAGTCCGTACGAGCAATTGCAGCGCTCCGTATCCGACGAGAGGTACGGGAGGCAACCGAGCGGTCGGTTCCGAGAGTACCCTCATGATCAGCGGGAGAACTACGGCTTTGGTCAGGGGAGTCGCCATCACAGCACCTGTCAGTGCGCGCAGTGCCTTCAGGTCCAGCGGGTGGTGGCGCCCGAGGAGAACATTCCGATGGCCAGGTACTTGGCAGGGCAGCAGGGTTCCTTTCGGTTGGATAGGTCTCAGCCAATCTCGTCGGAGCTTGACCGGAGATCTGTGGCTTCATCTCTGTACTCGCACCTTTCCATGTCGAAGAGGAGGGTGGAGTATTTCAGGAAGAAAGCAGAGAATTTTTGTCGGCCGACGAGGGGTGCTGCACCTTTTGTTGTGTGCAGTTCCTGCTCCCATCTTCTGCAGCTGCCTCAAGGGAAATTCACAGCCCGGAAGAAGAATCAGGTTCAATGCGGTTCCTGTTCAGAGATTATTACTTTGAAGCCTAAGGAGGCGAAAGTTCACCCAGTGATCCCACCATCATCTTTCCCAGTACAAAAAAGTTTCAGAAGTTCCAATCACCGGGACCCCAAGAATTCCGGGTGGTATCAACATCAGGATGATGACAATTTGAATTTCTATAAGCGGCAAGCACACGACAGCCACCGGCAGAAGAAGGATTTTTCTGATAATATGTCACCATCTTCTACCGAGAGTTATGATAGAACAGACAGTGAGCATGGGTCAAGCAGGAGTATTCAGTTAAAATCAGTGCGCACTAGCAGGTCTCGATTTTCAAATGATCCAAAGGATATATTATGTCAAGAAGATACAGGCAGTCAAGTGGAAGCTTCAGCACAATGTACAATCAGTCCACAAGGTCCAATTTTAGAGGACAAACAAATTGATCCATTCTCCAGTCAACGGAAAGATTATAGTGGTGGAAATCAAATCAAAAGAAAGGAATGTGGCATAAATAGCAAGGCAGGTTTTGAAGCCAATGGTGGAGATGATAGTCTTGGTAGGAAATGCATACAGAAGAGTAAAGAAGGCTGTAAGGGTGGGGTTGGGGATGAATTGAGTAATCGCAGAACACATGAACAAAAAGGTAGACACTGTAATATTGGCAGTCCTGAAGATGGAATCCTGGGTAACAAATATAAGCATAAGACCACTGATGTTGTTACCAGCAGCCTTGAAGATGATGGTATAGGCCTAAAGTATGAACGTAATGGTAGCTTTAGAGCTCAAGGCCTTAGTAAGAGATATGACAAATGCAACAGAAGGGATGACAAGAGTACTCTTGAAGTTGAGAGCATAGCTAAGGGATGTGAACAAGAGAGCGTCAAAGATGACTCTGGAAAATTGCTGCCGTCAGATAGTAAAAATGGAAATTCGCCAGACAAGAACGACTCATTCGTTAGTGAGCGCGCAAATTCAAGTTCTCGTGTTTCATCTGAGGCCGAGGTGGATGAGATGGAGTCTTCAATTGGTAAGAACGGGGATTCATCCTTTCTTACTGGTTTCCTGAAGAAAGGTTTCAAGGACCTTTCTTTATTCAACCAGTCTGCAGACAGTGCTAAGGTATCAATCAATGGCCATCCAATCTCTGAACGAGCTCTCCGGAAAGCAGAGAAGAAAGCAGGTCCTGTCGGCCCTGGTTCATACTGGTAAGTCATTTGTTCTCTTAGCTATTCAGACTTTTTATGCCAAACTATATTTGTTTAGCTTATGCTGCATACATTCATACATCAATTGCCCTAGTCATTTTTATTTCAGCATAATCCACCTTATTCAGATAACATTGAATGATTGAAGCCGTTTGCAAAGTATTGGGACAATGAATAGGCACAAAACACATGGATTTTGCTTTTATGCTTCAGTGAAACCCTAGTTTATCAGTGGCAACTCAAGATGATGACTTGGTTTGAACAGTAATAGGACAATCCCTTATCGATTGGTGCTGATTCACGGCATTTTTACTTGAGTTGAAGGTATACTTTGAAAAGGATATTGCTACGCTACCCTACCTCCTTTATCCTAGAACATGTGTTGTACAACTATTTTGATGTTGACCAACAATATTTTTATCGATATTATTAGATGGTTATGTTAGGAGTATGAATATATTCATCTTGAAACTTTTGTAACATATAAACAGGAGAAACTGATGGAGAATATTGTGTTTCGGAGACCATCAGTGTGCAAAGCGACACTTATTGGTGACTTGGATCATGAATTAGTATGATGAGCATATCATCTAGGGAATTTGTTTTTTGAAATGAATTCTGCTGGATCTTAACTTCAGCACCAGAGATACTAGTTTACATGAACTTCAGTTCATAGTGCATTTGAATTTATTTTTTGAACGAACAGGCACGAGATTGTGCCTATTTCATTGATAGAGAAGAGAGCATTTGAATTTATTTAAAGCAAGGTAACATATCCCCCTTTTTTTCAATTTAGGTATGACTACCGTGCTGGATTTTGGGGCGTCTTTGGGCAGGAGTGTAGAGGCATTATCCCTGTAAGTTGAACTTTCTGCAAGTAATATTGCTCAAGCACTATTTGTTGCCATGTCATCACAGAATGTTCTTTTCTTGCAGCCATTTATAAAAGAATTCAACTATAGGATGCCCAAAAATTGTGCTGGTGGGAATACTGGAGTGTTGGTTAATGGCAGAGAGCTCCACCAGAAAGATTTCGATTTGCTTGTAGGGAGAGGGCTCCCTCGTATATCTGGAAAGTCATATTCTGTTGAGATATCAGGAAATGTGATTGATGATACCACTGGGATGAAGTTACGTGGTCTTGGCAAGCTTGCTCCCACGTAAGTTGCTTGCCACTAAACGCATAGCCCTTTTCTAGTTTCTTATAGGAGAATATGCAGTAATGAATGCATGGACACAGGAAACAGTTACTTTATATGTTGTTTTCTTAAGAAATGCAAAAATCTTTTCCATTCATTTCGAAGAAACCTTGAGAAAAATTGTTCCAGATAGTATCTGATTTCTGCATTTATTTGATACCAAAATATATAGCATAGCTTCAAAAGTATTAGCCATTTGTTTACCTATGTGACTGGGTATAAACGTTAAGCATAGAAATCGTAATTGCATCCTTACATTTACTTCCTGAACTAATCTAATAGTATAGACCTGTATTTCTTCTTTTCTATTAGATTCTTGCTACCATATACTTGAACATTAAAAATGCTCGATTTCCATGTGTATCTTGATCAGATTTCTTAAGAAGCGGGACCTCCTGATTCTAATCATTTTTCAACTTTTAATTTATCAGAATTGAGAAAATGAAACGTGGCTTTGGCATGCACATCTCTGAAGAGACAAGTTAGCTCTCTGGATATCCTTTGCCTCTGCATTTGCTAATGTTTTTCACTTAGAAGCTGCCAATGTGAGGCCAAGTTTATTAATATGTTGCCTGGTGAGTGGTGGCAATGGGAAGCAAGCCTCAACAATCATGTCTTAAGCCTGACCGAGTCGCAATAGTACACCTCCAGATGTTGACAGAACAATTGGATATCAGGATGCGTACTCATTCTAAAGATAATGTTGTTTCTTCGTGGAGGCAGCTGCAGGCTACAATTTCTCCTGTCTCTTCCTTCTTGCGAGAATTCCTCCTGTTTCTCTACATTTTGTTTGATTGTGTTGTTGGTGCAATTTGCCACACCATAGGTAGCATGCGGCGCGTGTGATGATTATGGGTTTGTGATACAGTGGTGTAGTTCGCTTGCAATATAGTGTACCTATAAATATGTAAATATCTTACGCCTAGGCCACCTCCCATGAGGTGGCTAATGTCAATGTCTGATGGCTTTTCGGGGGTCACCTGATATGATCTTCCATTCACATGACTAGTAGATGAGCTATTTGCAAACTTCTTACCACCGGAAGTCAACCCTTTTGCAGTACTGGCTAACCTAGAGGACCTGTCCATAAAGAATCAAAAAGCTTGGTCAGTCTGGCTGTCTGGAGCATGACTGAACATATCATAATGCACACTAGTGGATATGGTATTCCAACTCGAGTTTTGTATCAGTGTGCTTATTTTACAGATGAATAAGTACGTTTATGTTTTCAGTGGCAAATCTGGTACCTGGTGGCACATCAACAGCTTGGGAGTTGGAACTGGAAAAAAGAAGTCCAGTCTCCAGTCGGCGGTTTAACCAGTTTAGTTTTGTATGTATTATTATTGCCGGCAAATTGCTATCATATGCAAAGTCCAAAGTAGCTGAATGAATCTGTCATGTAGCTCATGAAACTGAAAGAGATGCAGCCACGCTGTCTAGCTGATGCTGTCCTCCCTTTCAGTTGGCTGGCTATGGAATAATGGAAGTCATGTACTCATGTTGCGTGTTGTTTAGCATTTTAGCGGATTGACCCGGGAGAATATCTAATTGTTCCTCAAAAAAAAAAGGAGAATACCTAATTGGTGCGGGGCATAGTAGAAAGGGTCCTGAAACCTTCGGATTCGTCAGCGCCAAGATTCATGACTTGGAGTGTCAGCCTCATAGCAGAAACTGCCTGAATTCTTGTCCTTTTTGGACTTGTTTTTTAGCGAAGGAAAACAGTCATGAGTCAGCTACTAGAAACCCTTGTCAGAAAATCTGCCTTTGGAGCAGCCAATCCCTGGACGGTGCGATTGTTCAGTCTGTGCAGTTAATCCAAGAAACCGAGACGAGCACACAACTGGCGAGCTGCGCAATTCCAGCCCAGTTTGCATCCATCCGATTCCGATGCTGTTGCTGCCTGCTCTGCCTGGTGCCTGATGATGGTGTGGTGTGGAACAGGACCCGCGCACTGCGGCCGCCGGCAACGTGCTCGGTGCAGCACCCAAGCCTCCGCAAAGCCATGGGAGCGGCACGGCACGGCACATGGTTTTCCCATGCGGCCTCCTCCACCCTCGGAAAGTCAAACCGCTCCCAAGCCTCGCCTGGCCTCTCTCCCTCCGTCCCTCGACAAGCAAACTCCATCCCCTTGTCTGCCTGGCCTGCGTGTGTCCTAGCTGCAGCCCGTAGCAAACACGAACTGAAAACGCAGGCGTGAACGCCTCGATCTCTCTCTCCGTGCACCCTTGCGCCACGCTACTCCGTGCTGTTCACCATCTTCCCCCGGCCCTCTCGGACTCATCAATCCATCTCGTCTCGGTCCGTGCGTGGCAGCGGCCGTCGAAGAATCTTGCGACGGCGGCGAACCGAGCACACGCGCAGGCACGCCATGGCGGGCACCACCGGAGGCACGCCGTTCCTGCTCTCGCCCGTGACGGGGCACGCCGCCACGCCGTCCTCCGCGGTCTTCGACGTCGAGGCCGCGGGCGCCGGCAAGGCGCCGCCCGCCCACGCCCCCGACGCCGGCGCCGCCTTCGTGCTCGAGTCAAAAGGTACACGCCGTCGATCGCGCGCGTATCCTCTCGATCCACCCATCTCACGGACGTCGGTGCAGGGACGTGGTGGCACGCGGGGTTCCACCTGACGACGGCCATCGTGGGGCCGACGGTGCTGACGCTGCCGTACGCGCTCCGCGGCATGGGGTGGGGGCTCGGCCTCGCCGCGCTCACCGCCGTCTTCGCCGTCACCTTCTACGCCTACTTCCTCGTCTCCAGGGTGCTGGACCACTGCGAGGCCCGCGGCCGCCGCCACATCCGCTTCCGCGAGCTCGCCGCCGACGTCCTCGGTACGCACCCACCCACCGGCTACAGTCGGGTGGATCATGCCCGGAGGCGGCCGTGATCAGCTAACAGATATGATCATTAATGGAGGTGATTAATCCGAGGTTTTGTTTTTCCCATCAAGGATCTGGATGGGTGTTCTACCTTGTCGTGGGCGTGCAGACCGCGATAAACGCCGGCGTTACCACCGGAAGCATCTTGCTTGCCGCCGACTGCTTACAGGTAGGAGTACTTGCCTTCTTTTTTTTTCACGCTATTCATGTTTGTTTGAGTTTGCGCCATGTTTTTGTTACCATCATCTAATTTTCGCTGAGATGCTAGCTGGAGAATGCTAAATTTTCGTGTATTGCCTGTTGGAGAATGGCGAGAAAATAAGTACAGTTTTATGGCTTAAGGATGATAAGTCACCTCGAGTTGACTTTTGCTGTACGCTTTAATTTATCCATGTGGGTGATATTCAAAAGAATTTCAAATGCTACTTCATAGGTATGCAATTTGGCATTTTCCATGTCCTGTGCAATCACAGGGTTGCGATATCCATAAAAAGGACTAAAGTTATCGTGGAGTCATACGGTTAGATTTGATGGTGACGTAGGATTGGACTTCGACCCTTCCAATCCAACGGAAAAGTCAGACAGCTTTACATTTGTTTTTCCAAATAACAAGTAAGACACCTTCCACGTGGACGGATTACTACTTTGATTGATGGATTCATGTGTCAGCTAAATTAGACGTTTTCTTCGTTCTTTTTTTTGGAAATTATGTCTGAAAATGGCTCGACTGTGTCGGTTAAATGTGAAACCCTGTCACATTTCTATTTTGGGGGTCACCGGTCGTGCATCTGCAGATACTCGTAATGTGATACTGCAATTCTGCATCTGCAGATAATGTACTCGAATCTGGCACCGCACGGCCCCTTGAAGCTGTACCATTTCATCATCATCGTCGCCGTGGTGCTTTCCTTCCTCTCGCAGCTGCCGTCCTTCCACTCGCTGCGGCACATCAATCTCGGGTCGCTGATCCTCAGCTTCGGCTACACCATCCTTGTCTCAGCTGCCTGCATTCGAGCAGGTACACTGTTAGTTCCTGAATCATTTTTGAGTTACATAATTTTTATTACACGATTACTTCATAGTTACTAGGATGATGTGCTTTTAGTGTGCCAAGCGTGTGATTTTTCATGTTGCTCGGGCAGAAATTTGAATTTTCGTGCTGTACCTTGACTAACCGTGGTGCCATGCTGCACAGGTGTGTCGAGCAATGCTCCAGCGAAGGATTACTCGTTGAGCTCGTCCAAGTCAGAGAAGACCTTCAACGCGTTCCTTTCCATCTCCATCCTCGCCTCCGTTTTCGGCAACGGTATCTTGCCTGAAATCCAGGTGCCGGATCGATGCATCTCAATTAATTACTGCACAAACTTCAGAAATGGTCAAATGTTCAGAGACTCGTTGCATCAATCTTTGAAACCTAACAGCGACCAACATGCATGATGAGCAGGCCACGCTGGCTCCACCGGCGGCCGGGAAGATGATGAAGGCGCTGGTGCTGTGCTACGCGGTGATCTTCTTCACCTTCTACTTCCCGGCCATCACCGGCTACTGGGCGTTCGGCAACCAGGTGCAGTCCAACTTGCTGCAGAGCCTCATGCCGGACGTGGGCCCCTCCCTGGCCCCGACCTGGCTGCTCGGCCTCGCCGTCGTCCTCGTCCTCCTCCAGCTCCTCGCCATCGCCCTGGTAACGCATCGATCATCTCTTGTCCTGTCGTCCACTACTACCAATGGCAGGGGATCGCAGTGTTCACTGACCAAGAAGAACACGGTGGATACAGGTGTATTCGCAGGTGGCGTACGAGATCATGGAGAAGAACTCGGCGGACGTGGCGCACGGGCGGTTCTCGCGGCGGAACCTGGTGCCGCGGGTGGCGCTGCGGACGGCGTACGTCGCGGCGTGCGCGTTCGTGGCGGCGATGCTGCCGTTCTTCGGCGACATCGTGGGCGTGGTGGGCGCCGTGGGGTTCATCCCGCTGGACTTCGTGCTCCCCGTCGTCATGTACAACATGGCGCTGGCGCCGCCCAGGCGCTCGCCCGTGTACCTGGCCAACGTCGCCATCATGGCCGTCTTCACCGGCGTCGGGGTCATCGGAGCGGTCGCGTCGGTGCGGAAGCTCGCGCAGGACGCCGGCAAGTTCAAGCTCTTCAGCGATAGCGTGGTCGACTGAGTAGGGCTAAGAATCAAGCCGTGTTGTACTATTGTGGCTGTTTACCAAGCCGACGGGCGCTCGGAAAGAAAATGCGAGGGAAAAAAAAGTCCGTGTGTGGTAGCTTGTGTTTTTCTAATGTGAGGCAGAACCAGAATCGGCCCAATATAGGCCCATATTGACTGTGTCTCGTTTGGGATGGCAAAGAAGATTCGAAACTTCGAATTTGAGAGGAAATTAGCAGCTTGGCAACTGATTGAAGTATTTGTGGGTTCATGACTTTAGACTCACTGAGGACTGAGGAAGTAGCACAAGGCGGATGGGGGTGGATAAACTTGCTAGAAACTAAGAAAAGTCAGAGAGCTCGATCAGCCACCTCTATTTACGAACAAAGAAGCTGATCGTGACTGTGAAGGTTTAGTAGAAACCAATATTCATGAGCAAAGGGGCACCCCAGAAATAGATGAACCAAAGTTTCCTCCTGGGTGCCTTGACATAGTACACAGTTGTACGAAGGTAGTGACATTCGTTTCCTCCTGAGGATGTTCCTGGTGCTGAGACGGTCCTTGAGGAGTAACCAGAAGAAGACCTTGTGTTTGTGTTAACAAAGAGATTTCCAGAGCCATTGAAACACGGGGCGTTACTTGCGAATATTTTAATATTGCCTCATTCAACTTTGCCCAAGCTTTTGAACAATAAAATTCCACAGAATGCTCCTAACAGAGATTACACAACACACAGTGCACAAAGAGATTACAAGGTTACTGAAACTTGACTAATTAAGTAACTAGCACGCTATCCTAAACTCTCTGTTCCTGGCCCTAGGGGAAACGGTAGAGGAGTTTATTTCGGGTACTATGTTATGCCCTGGATTCGTCTTGTTTACTCTTTCCCAAAAAAGGAAAAAATATATATATTCGTCTTGTTTACCAGCAATGTCACTCATCGGCAGATCACCACGAGAGGTTGAAAATTCTGTTGTTCGTTCATTCTTTCCAAACTTCCTAGATAGTGAGGATGGTAAGAAAGAATATCTTTTAAAGATGGTTTTGATCAGAAGCGTAGTGGAAAGATGGACATGTAGGCTCTATCGTCGAGCCCAGCGACGAGCTCCGGAGCTCGGCCTTCTGGTCCATGGCGTGCGAGCGTTGTGGCTTCTCGGAGGATTGCACACTTGCACAACGCCGTTCGTCTCGGAGGGCCGGAGGTGTGCGTGCACAGAACTGGACCTGCGCGAGGACACGCTAGCTGTGTAGCGAGTGTGGTGGCTAGTGGCAGCAGCCTTGACCTCGAACGCGCCTGCTAGCGAGGCACCGCGCTCGCCCAGCACACAAATCACATGTGGGCCCACTCCACATCACCCAAAACCAGCGTTAAAACCGGTAGGGGATGTGATTTGCACGGTTTTGCACACTTTCGGGTATAGAATATCTGGTTTTGCAATTGGAGGACCAAAATCGGACAAGGTCAATATTTAAGGGAGGTTAGATGAACTTTTTCCAAATCGGTTGCCATGGCTCATGGGCCCACGACGGCGAGCCCCCGCCCGTCCATCGCGTTGGCATGGCAGCCCAGCCCAAGCCAGAAGCCCACTTCGTCTTCACGGGAACGCCTGCCTGCCTCCTGGCATCTCCCCCCATCTCCGTCTCCTCCCCCTGACCCCCTTGCCCCCAACGCAAGAATAAGAAGGCCGCCAACCAAATCACCGCGCTCCCTCGCTCCCGTGCTCTCCTGTCTCGCTTGCTCGGTGCGGCCCCCAATGGCGACGACGCCGTGGGTCATCCTGTCCCGGTACGTTAGCGTCGGAGCGGATGAGGAGGAGGCGCGGGCCGAGCGAGCGGCCATGGAGGCGGACGCGGACGCGGACGCGGGAGAGGAGGCGGAGGGGGAGGCGGACCTCGTCGCCGTGAACGCGGAGGCGGAGGGGGAGGTGGAGCACCTAGTCGCCGTGAACGCGCAGGAGAAGCATGCTGCGGCCGCGGCGGAGCCGGACTTGGCCTTCCCGGTCGTGCGGCCACCGGGGCTGACCGTGATCACCGCGGGCCGCGGCGCGCACCCCGACGCCGAGAACCCCGACAACCGCCCCCGCGTCATCTCCGCCGGCCCCCTCTTCCTCCTCCTGCACTTCTCCGGGCCGTTTTTGTTCGGGAAGATCTCCACCCACCACCTCGCCGTGGCCCGGCAGTTCGCCACGGACGAGGGGGGATACACGGCCTCCGTCGAGCCCGCCCCCCCGGTTCCCAGCCTTTGGCATCTCGAGGCCGTGGCCCTCGTGTCCGACGAGGGAGGCGGCTACACTATTGCAGAGCTGCAGATTCACCGTGGAAGCCGCCGCGCCACGCTCATCTACCTCCGATCAGTCGACATGCGATGGTGCGTGAAGCAGCTGCCTTACCCCTTCGCCGCGCACGAGCGCAAGTGGGTTCCGCACGGCGCCGTCACCACCGGCACCACCGCCTGGTGGTTCGACCTCTCCAGGGGGATCCTCAGCTGCGACCTCTCGCTGGATCACCCGCAGCTAGTCTTCCACCGCCTCCCCTTCGGCCGTGCTCTCGGCGAGGAGGAGATGCCACGCCACGTCCAGGATGAGCGCTGGATCACGAGGAGCCGCAACAAGCTGCGCTACGTGGAGATCATCCCTGGAGGCAGGGTATGCATGTGGACGATGAAGCGCGCTGCAACTGATTCGAGATGGGAGCAGAGACATTCGATGAACTTCGAGGACGTCTGGAAGCAGAAGAGCTACAAGGACACCAGTCTGCCGCGGAACATCCCGGTGCTCGCCGTCGTGTGCCCGTCGAACCCCGACTTGATCTACTTCTCCCTCGAGCAACGCCTGTTCGGCGTCGATGTGCCCACGCGTACAGTTCTGCACTGGGAGATGTATCGCCCGGCAGATGTACAAGGAAAGGCGCGGCCGGCCACCATCATGGCTTGGCATCTTGGGACAGCGAGTACACCAGGTAACTCGGTTTCTGAATTCTCGTTGGTTTCAGTGTGCATGAGGTTTGTTATTTGAAAATATGTCAGAGACCATGCTTGATCATCTAGCGCCTTGTTTTGGGGTGTAAATGCCTGCAATTCAGTTGTTGGAATCCAATGTTTTAAAAGTGCTTATGAACTGTGGCACCCCAAAACTAGTACCTGCCGTTCCGTAATGGGAAATTTTATGATGATCACTATCTTTTTCACTTGATGTTGATCAATAGTGGTGTTGTACAAATAGATTGATGTTGCTAATGCTTAAAATAACAGTTTGGAAACTCTGATTTTTTATACATTAGGAATGCATAAGGCCTCAACATCCGAACCAGTGCAAACAGCCCCTGAACTAGCTACTGAGCCAAATGTGCCCCTCTTTGATGTGCCGGGGCAGTCAGGGTCTATGTCCTTACACCAGACAGGAAGGGCTCTGGATTGGGGATCAAGGCTGCCAAACTTACCGATTGATTCAGAGAACATCAAAATTACTGAAGTTTGGAGGGAGACATCTCAGGCAGCCTTTTCAGAAATCAAAACAATATTGAGATCACTTAGTAGCAACAACGGTTTCATTGCAATTGATACTGAGTTCTGCATCCCCGATGGAGTTCATACCTCACCGTGTGAACCATCGACAGCTGATGGCCATTATTCTCAGCTGCTATCCTACGTGCACGGAGGAGATCTTGTGCAGGTCGGTATTGGGTTCGCTGATACCAACTTCAACTTAATTGAAGGAAGGATGTTTCAGATCAACTTGTTCTTCGACCCTGCCATGCGATCAGCAGATCACCCAGGAGTCCAATTCATGAGAAACAATGGCCTGAACTTTGATGAGCACGCCAGAAGGGGACTTCCTGCCCTGGAATTCATTGAGATGATGCAAGACTCCGGTGCCCTTTGCAACAATAAGTTCACATGGGTATCATTTATGGGGTATCCTGATGTTGGTTTCATGATCAACCTGCTCACAAATGATCGATTGCCTGAAACCCGAGAGAAGTTCCTCCTGCAAGTCACAGAATATTTCCCTTCATTGTATGATTGCAAGTTCTTTTCCAAGTATGGCAATTGTATCAAGAAGAAGCGAGTTCCAGGAAAGCTCGAATTGGTAGCTGAAGAACTTGGAGCGAAGAGGACTGGGAAGGGCCACCAGGCTGCCTCTGATGCACTGCTCACTTTAAGGTGCTTTTGCCGGTTAAAAGCCCTCGATCCAGACTTCTACACGAAGATCTGCGGCGTTCTCTATGGTGTCTGTTCTGGTGTCATCACCTCTTGATGTAGTGGCCGGCTGTAATTGCTTGTAATTGCTTACTGTAGCTTGTAGTTTGCAACTGCACTGTAATAGTCCTTTACAGTGAAAATGATGCTTGCTAAAATTGGCAATTTTGCTGTCTGGGCTGCTGCAGTGCTGCGTGCTTGAAACTGATGCTCATTATACTTTTGAGCTACTTACTCTGTCACTCGATCAATCTGCCCAAATCTCGACCAACCTTTTGCAGTTTTGCTGTTGATGACATTGACTCTTTCTTTATCTTCCCTTTGCCCACAATCTACATGTGCCAATTTCTGTTGGGAACAAGGTTCTTAGGCAGATATCAACACCGGGAAAATGTATCAGGAGAAATTTGCCTGTAGGACAATCAGTCAGTGATAGAGGGAAAAAATGCCGAAGTTAGATTGCTCTGCTTAATCAAACTGCATGAATGTACCTTTTTTGTCCCAAGGAGAAATGGAAACATGAATCAGAAGCTAGTGACATTTAATACCTGGAGTACGTCAATTCCAATGGAATCTGTAAAGCTTGGTGCATGATCTTGTCCTATGTTTCAAAAACTTATAAACTTTTCAATTGTGGATCAAACATCGGTAAAAAAAACATCCAAACCTGACTGTTCTTAATCTCAGTTTTCAGTAAAATTCAACCAACTTTGGAGCCATTGATCTCTTGAACCACTGATTCAAACCCATATGGCCTTTCACAAGTATTGTAGACCTATATGCCTTCTCCAGTTTTTACATTGGCTGTTATTTTTGTCACAGTACGAATTTTGAAGAAATTTTGAAGCAAACTCGTTGAGCTTCATCAGTTTAATTTCTCTGAGCTGAATCGTTATGATTCAGAGTTCCTCGGCCGCCATCAGAAACTTGCCGCCACGCAACTCTTCCACGCGCCAATGCGCGAGTCGACGCCCCAGACCGTCTCCCACCCTCCAAATCACCCGTCGCCGCGCCGTGCCCGCGCCGAGCGAGCGGACGCCGAGCCGCGCGCGAGGACGCCGCGCCGCGCCGGAGTCCGCGCGCGGGGGGAGCGCCGTGCGTGCCGACGCGGGCGCTGCTCCGCCGTCTCCGGCGGACGCCGCTCGACGCGGTAGTTGTCTTGCTCCGCCGTGTCGCCGGCGCTCTTCTTGGCGTGGTGGTGGCGGCTCGGCCGCTTGCCGCCGCCGCTCTTCTTGGAGCCGCCCTGCGGACTGCCTCCGCCACCAAGTGCGGCCGCTACAAGGACGAGGGCTTCGACTTCTCCGCCGCCCGCGTCACCCACAGCATCGAGGAGAGCCTCGCCCGCCTTTTGCTCGACTACGTCGACAACTCGACATCCTCCACTGCCACGACATCGAGTTCACCGACCTTGACCAGGTCTGGATCTGAACCTGTCACTCCTCACCCGCAACCTGTTCGACGGAATTGCCACATAGTCTACAGCCCAGGATACTGTTCTTGCTTCTTGGATTAGTGAATTATTATTGCTTCATCGCCACCTAGTGCTTCGATGTATAATTCTGCTCTGCAGAAGCTCTGCTTGGGGAGCTCATGTCAAATTGTGTAGGTGACTTCTAGTTCTTGAATAATGAAGTATACTATTTTGACTTCTAATCAACTGTCAGCTGTGCCATGATTCAAGATCGAATTGTTTCTGAAAATGGGAAATGTGTTGCATAATTTGGCTGCATAACTTTCAGAAATTGCTTGGCTAAACAATGTTTCTGTTTATCCCTAATGTACAAACAGATGCTCACACACACATATGCAACAACCTCAAGGTTCAGACATTTACCTAGTACCTGCTTTCTAGTTACATTACAGTTAGAGTTGCAATTTTGAGACAGTAACCTTCTTTGCAGACAATCTGCCTAGCACTAACCTTCTTTGCAGCTTACAGTAGACCTGTACCTTCACATTAGCCACCGTCCTGCTCAAACCTTCTCCTGCAGCTCCACCAGTGCCTTGCCCCCTTCTCCCTCCACTTCCTTGTGGAACTGCACTGGCTTGAACGTGAACATTTAATTACCCAATATGCTGAGTGATTCAATCCACTTGAATTTCTGCTTGATGTAACTGGAATTATATTCAGTTAAGAATTATATGCAGTCAATCACTAGTGTCCCAAATAAGCAACTGTTCTTTTTAAACAAATGTTAGAATATTGATGTTAGCAAGGTTCACAATACTGATTACTGATGATAGAATGTTGTAGAACTGTCTATATGCTAGTTAGATCATTTCATTTGTGCCGAACTAGACTTTGGTTTGTAACTAGAATCTATAGGTTTCTATTTTCAATCAACATTTAATTACCCAATATGGATTATTTTTGTGGCAAGTACAACTACAACACTTGATTAATATGGATGTTCACTGAGTTCAGAGAAGGCCCTTATCAACTATCTTTCTGGTGCAGAAAATGGCAAACGCACACAACTTCATATGCAGCTTTCCAGACCAATACAAGACTGTAGTTGGTGAGCGAGGGATCAGGTTATCCGGCGGGCAGAAATAATTCAACTATTCGGCCAATAATGTCTAATGTAGCTTCTGCAATGGAGAAATAATTTGTGTATCAATGACAATATTTCGAGTGTTCGGCCAATGAGATATAAGTAACAAGATGTACATCTGGTTCTCTATGTATGGTTGCCGTTGCATTGCTGTTGGCACCTCTCCCAATTGTTGCTGCTGCCCTTGCTGATGGCAGTAGAAGCATGGAAAAACCAGTGCAGCTGACAGACGACAGCAAAGCAGATGGCAGCACTGATATTCTGCAAAGCAAGGGTGGGTCATGGAAATGGCTTCAAGCTGCAAAAGTACTGCTTGTTATCCAACTATGGGCAGTGCTGTTTGGTCTCTGAATCCTTTTATTTCATTTTTGTGTAGGCAGAGTGTATAAGATGTTTCTAATTTTTCACTACTTAATTGTATCTATTCATCTGTATCTTGGATGGCAAGCATATTTCTGATAAGAATGATCTTTCGCTAGAGTGGAATCTGATATTCAGAGTCAATTCTGTTTTGGTAAATCTCGTCGGATAACAGAAAAGCAAAACTGAAAAGTAACAGGAAAAACAGAAAATTCTACAGCTTTGCTGGTCTGCTGTTCGATTCATTATGAGTGAATTTTCAGAGATTATGCTTAAACTCTGCATCACTGGACTCACAGTACAAACTCCAGAAACACATGTCAAATATGGGCTATTTCCTTGGAATTAGTCATCCTTCAGTTCAGTTCAAAACATGCGCAACAGTAAACAATCTAGTGGAGTTCTGGTTGCAAGGAAATAAGTTACACAGCAGAGGGACAAATTAGTACTAGTATATATGATACAATCAGAAACAAATGTAAAAAAGATAATCAAAATCAGAGTACTACTCCGGTATATATCTACTAGTAATGATCTAGTCTTTCAGTCTTTCCCATTCAAATATGCAGCAAAAGCAAGTTTCATTTCTTTCCCTCCAATGTCGATTTCCCAAAAAATGCATGCGGCAGGATCAGCGAATCAGGCTGATGAGCTCCAGGCCCTTTCGAACCCCTTGCCGTAGTAGTAATCCTCCGTGGCTTGCTGGATCTCGGCGCGTGAGCTCATGACGAAGGGCCGGTTCGCCCAGCGGCTGCGGGCCCCACCCCACCAGCGCGAACCGCAGCGGCGCGCCAGACTTGTTCCACACGCTCAGCCCGTCGCTGGGGCTCAGCACGAGGCAGTGGTGGGCGGCGGCGGGGGCGGAGCTCTCCCGGCCGAACACGCCCTCGCCGTCGATGATGTAGACGAAGGCGTTCCAGCCGTCCAGGATGGGCTAGTGTGGAGCTGTGACCAGGGGCGCATGGTGCTGCCGACCGGCGTGGGGCGGACGGGCGGCCGCCGGCGGCGGGTGGGACGTTGCCGCGTGCGGGCGGGCGGCGGCGTGGGAGTGCGTGGGGGGGCGCCGGGGGATGTGCGTGGGGGCACCGGGCACGGCGAGGCGAAGGCGGTGCGTCGAAGCGAGAGATTGGGTCTCAATTCGTGCGTGGGGCCCGGGGACTGCCGCGAAGGAGAGGTCCATTTAGGCCCAACGCGCTAGTACTATTTATGGGTTACGCGTGCGTCCTAGAGACTTTTTTCATTCCGCTAAAAACAAAGACGCACACGTAACTGTATTCAAATATTTTTTGACACGAAAATTTATTAGCCTCCAACAGTTTTATATGATATCAGATTCAACATTTTTATCAACCCAATTCAACATTTTAACAATATTGGTTCAACATTTAGAAAACTAATTCAATATTTTCTAAAAAATGTTGAGATAGTAAAATACAAATGTTGAACTTGTTTCAAACAAATGTTGATTTTAAAAATAACTATAAAAAATATGAAATATATTTAAATTGGAGCTTGGTTTGTCATATAAATTCTAACAAATAACATGGTTCAAACGGATTTGAAAAATGATTCACGGTTTGAGAGAAAATTGAAATTAAAGATCGAAATCTAAAAGGAATTCGGTCCAACCAGCTGATGCATGCAGCATGAGCGTTCGCCAGCTGTCCACGTGCTCTTCGCTCACCGCCGTTGGCTGTTATCCCACAATAATCTGGTTCGTTCATATGATGTGCACGGATCTCAAACATTGGAAGCCACCTAGCTAAAAAAACTTCCGGAAGCCATATAGGATTCTCGGCAGCCTCCCGGATATTTGGCGGATGGGATGCTGGGCCGGCACAGTTGAGGACGTTTCACAGGAGCCCGCTGCACCACGTCCAGGAACTCTAATTTACAGGCCCAGGAAGCTATACAGGGCCCGTTTGCAGTTAGCCTTAGGGGGTGTTTGGATCCACATGGCAAGAGAAAAAAAGTTTAGGCAAATGTTTTGCCATTAGGGGTGTTTGGATCCAATGGAAAAAGTTTTGGCAAAAACCCATTTAAACCACATTCTCTTTCCTTTTGCCATGGAGTGTTTGGAGGTAAATGGCAAAAGTTTCGCCATGTTGCCTAATTTTGCCACAAGATTGACCCAAAAGAATTTTGTCATCTCATTTTTTGATTTGCCCTTTTACCATGGGAGTATTTGGAGGCAAATGGGAAAAAAAGGGCAAAATAGTTGCCATTTGCCGTTTGCCCGTGATCCAAACACCCCCTTAGCCGATTCCCCGCAGCCATGGACCCTCCACCTCCCCAAACTATCCACGTCGAGCTCCGGCCGCCGCTCCGGTGGGGATTGCAAATCGCGCGGCCACCGGTGCTCCTACTGCCAGTCTGCCACCACCCCACCTCGCCGTCGATGGCCCTGTTCCGGCCACCTCCACCCCGACCAAGCACACAGGTAGCTTTCCCTTATCTCCCTATTGCTCTCGCACTTGCCACCTCCCGGCATTCATCGCCGGTTCGTCGGGGCGCGTACCTGCGGCGCCGTGGCCACGTACTGAGCTCCGCCACTCGACGCCGGCCGTCTTCGGCCATATTTCCTCGTCCAGACAGCCCAAAACCGGTTAGCCTCGTCTCGCTGATCGCGTTGGTGGTGACCTCGTCGCCGGCAGCTCGCCGATGGCGAAGTACCCGCCGGTCAAAGCCCCTGTACGCTGACATCACGGTTTTATAAATTGGCGAGGGCCTTAATTGCTACAGGGAATAGCTTTTGATTTATGCCTACCACTGGAATCAAAACATTTGCCGAGAGAAATATTTCAGTGGCCGACGGGATCACACTTCTTATCATTTTCTCCACCTTATAGCCGACGGTGTTTCAGCATCATGCAACAATTTCCCGTGAGTCAAAACGAAATGCCGACAAAACTTTCACCGACCAACAAAAGCAGACTACGTGTACGTAGAAAGCATGACACCGTCGGCCACCTGCGTACGTACGCTCGGCAATAGTTGCAGTTCTGGCCTATGTAGCTTTATTTATTTTTGGTGACTTAAAGAGACATATAATCTGTAATATTTTAATGCTACTTGTGTATTATTTCCAAAATAGGATTTGATAGAACCAGAACAGTGAAGAGTTACTCTATCTCCAACCGAGTATCCAAGAGGAGACCCAAACCCAAAAGAAGGCGACTACAGGGAGAGCTCTCTCCAGATAGTCCGCGCGCACGGATTCCATTTAAGTAAAAACACCCGCGCGTGGAGATGACCGCCAACCACGGCCTTCCCCCGGCCCCACCACCAGACGACGCGAAATAGGTGCCGGAAAAAGTACCGTCAGCCACGTGTGGGAGACAGACGCGGGAAAACATCATGAGTGAACAAGACAAATATCTATTTCAGAATCATGGTGCTATGAACATGTTACTTTTCGTTTCAGAACTAGACAGTTTCACAAAATCCATTTGATAATTATTGTGCTGTGAACATGTTTGTTTTCTGCCCCGCTTTGACATCCTTGCAACTTCACCGGAAAGAGAGATTTGTACTTCCTTGTGTCAGTTTTGGCCTCCAATTTCAGATATGTGCCTGCAAAAACATAAAACAGTTGGTGAGGACAGATACCTGTAAAAAATAGAAGCATATTCAATTTGAAAAAAGAAAGATATTGAGCCATAGTTGCAACAGATTATGTATGTTGTATGATAGTTTCCATTAAACAAAGCAGATCATCTTTCATGTTACATTCATTTTCGAAAATAGAGAACAAGATATCTAAATGTAGTGCAAAAGAAAGTTACAAAATGACGAAAGTTACATTCTATGGACAGTCTTTTTCAGGATAATCAGCAAAAAAAAACTTAGAAAAATCAGTCTAGTTATATTTTCTGCATTGTATTTTATAACTACTGACTTCATGTATGGATAGTCACTTCCTTTACCATGCAAAAACAATAAAGTTACTTTTTTAGCAATATAGTATATCTAATAGTTACTTCTTAAAATCAGGTGCACTATGACAAAGTTACTTGTGCAGTTGCAAGGATGAGCTTATTTCACCTCAATATTGATGCACCAGAAATCGAGACCATGCCGGGAATTACAGGTCAAGGGAGCCTTAACAATTTCACCCATGACCGCATACCAATCTGTTGGATGTTTTGGCTGAAACACCGCGATTCAATCATCATTAGGCTCTATTTGGCTAGTCAGAACTAATGTACCAAACCCACTAGATAGTCCATTGATTAAATGCTCTGGATAAATTAATTTTCTACTCTTTTATTTTGTAACTCACTACAACATCAAAGCACATATGTCAAAAATTAAGTTACTTCCTGATATTAAAACAGACTGATCGGTTTGCAACAGTGGTTTAGACAAATGCTACTAGACCTTGTTGCCTGAAGTATGCAGACAACAGACCTACTTATTAGACCACGGATGCCAACAAAATTATTTGAAAATGTGTGTGACCATAATTTTGTTCTTTGCTGATTTAAGAGATGCAATTAATCAATTTTTATAGTTTGATGGCGAAAAGATAATTCAAGTGGAAACCATTAAGTACTTAACTGTGATGATGCACACAAATATGAAAAACTGCAAACATGAAAAACCTATCTTAGTTCAGACCTATAGAATGGACGAAACAATGTAGGTTCAATTCATTTCGGTTCAGACTCCTAAAATGCAGATGACCAGGACATAAAAGAAATTGCATTCTTTCTTAAATTAGTGATGATCTCTACAAATTTTCAGATAGTTTAGACTGACAATTGACAAATTGACAGTAGGCCACAAGTATCACTGATAAAGCAACCATCACCAAACAAGTACTGTTATGGAGGCATACTATTCCTACAAAACTAAGTAGGACATATGACACCATGACCAACACAGAACAATGATTATCAGCTTAAGGCTTAAGGCTAAAAAATTACAACATAACTACCATAATAGTAGTGCCTATAGTAACTCCAAATTCATGATTGTGGATATGGTTGCATCAAATTCCATATTTCAAGAGAAGTTACTTTCATTGTGTTTCAAACCAATGACAAGTTACATTCTAACCCATTAAAAACCAGTGATAGGTTACTTCCTAAATAAAATAAATAGTGATAACATTACTGTTACTTCCTAATTCAAAAATACAAAAGGGAGGTATGTAATTTTTGTTAAATCAAATGACAAAAAGATCACAACAAAGCTGCCACCAACACTGTTTATTTAGTTTTTATCATTTTTATGCATAGATAACAAGAGATCAATAAAGTAGACATGGCAAAAAGTGCATGTGGATCTTAAACTTTTCAAGTAAATGCAATGGCTCATCACCATCAGAACTAAAAAATATGAGAGGAATGCAAATAACCGAAGGGGCAGATCAAACACCTATTACACAAAGGCCATAAAGTAAGAAACAAGTGAGCAGAATCATGCAGACACATAGTGAAATACTCGTATGGAAATCCCAACTATAGTGACGAATCAAATAAGTTACATCCTAATTAACATAGGAGAAAAATATACTAAAAATACTTTTATTCATGGTTGAAATAAGTGACAAGTTACTTTCTATATTATATAAAACACTGATAATTACTTCCTAAAGAAACATAAGCAGTGACAAGTTACTTCCTAATTCACATTACAAAAGGTGATGCGTTATGTCATTTGAAGTTATAATTAACACATAATATAGAAGCATTCCTCCAAAAAAACTGAGATCATTTCACCCATGACCATATACCAATTCGGTGGATTTTTATCAGTCAAGAGTCTACGATTCACACAATTATTAGGTTCTATTTTGTTAGTCAGACCTACTAATCACTAATATAACAAGCTTCCTAGAGTAATTATTAGGAATAGTGTAGAAAGGTAGACTACATAAATTTAAAACGAGATTGACCAGACCTGATATTAGACAAGAATCTTATCAATGTATAGAATTTAGCTATCTGCCTACAGAGATAGAAGCTGTTGTTGTTGTCTTTGCCCTGCACATAAAAATGGCCATCAATAGATGTTGTAGCTGCACGTACACAAAATCACATAGTAGCACATGAAGCCCTAGTCTCACTAGTTATTAACTACTCCAACTGCACATACCACTCAAAGCGGGAGATTATAGGGTTCTACTAGCTGAGATCATCATCAAGTTTGCAGAAAGAGGGAAGACCCTAACAACTTCAACCCACAAAAGAATACCACTTCTGTTTCAACTTAGTTGCAAGTTACTACCTAATTTGACATAGGAGCAAACAAAAATGAACATACTACTTTCATTTAGGTTTCAATAGTCACAAGTTACTTTTTAAACTATATAAAACACTAAGAAGTTACTTTCTAAATCATATAAAATACTAACAAGTTACTTCATAAAGACACCTAGTAGTGACTAGTTACTTTGTAGTTCACAAAAAAATGCCGTCACAAGTACTACTTATCAGATTTTGCTTGTTTATTCAATAAAAAATAATACAGTTCTATTTGACTAATTCTGTTACACATTCAAGAACTGACCAAATATACAGTAACAAGACTATACCGATATAGATCAAACGACAACAATTTAAAGATGCCGTAAAATCACAACAAAAGACATATTCAGGGCAGTAGCATAACTAAGCATATTGTTCTTAATCGAATAACCATTGCATTTCATAACAACAAAGATTGACTAAGCACGTAGAAAGGCACTACATAATTATGACCCATCAAATATACATTGTTTCTCCTTATAAACCGCAGAAAGGCCAAGCCTCTTTAAATACATACAACATAGAAAAAAGAACACCAAATTAACTACATAAGATATGTCATTTAACATCTAAACAAACCAATCAAAAAATAAAATAAAAAGATTCAGTAAGAACCTCTACACAACAACTACACATGGAAGATGTTCTAAATCAAACTACATAAGAAGATGACCTGATCCTCTCTAATGACTGGAGCATTACCTATACACCCACAATTTTCAGTCTCAAAACACACCAATGAAATACCCTTCCACCTCACAAATAAGAAGGTAAAATATATAATATGGGTCATACTGCTCTGAAATAATGCAGTGCCTTAGATCAGGCTGCAGGAACCAGCAAAATAATAGGGATCTGAATGTATGAATTTCAAATCAGGGACAAGTTACTTCCTACATAATGTTAACCAATGTTTAATTACTTTCTATATGTTCCTAAATAGGGCTAAGTTACTTCATGTCTCATCAGATCAATGATAGTCATTTTCTAGATAAAGATTAGTAGTGAAAACACATAAATCTGGTACAAAACTAAAACCACTGGTCAAACATGTATTAGATAGCAACAATAAGAATTAAATTAACATGTATAATGAATGACTTTCTTTAGTTGTTTATGTGCATGCAAATAAGATGTGACCTTAAATACATAGCTATTGATACATGACATAGAACTATGTAAAAAATACCAAGAACAACTGCTTAGTTCACTGGTTGAGTGAATAGCATAGTCGTTGAACTATCCAGTTAGTCTCAAACATATAACAGGAACAACAAACCCTATACAACTTGAACCACAATCCTAGAATAGTTGGACAACGAATCAAATCAAACAAGTACTCCAAACAAAAAAAATGAGCCCTATTCTAACTTGACAAGAGGATTCCAATAGTAGATGAAAAAATAATGACCACAACTAGATCTATATGAATACCAGCATGAACAGAGACACGGGAGGGTCTTTCATCTACCTCGATCTGCGACCCACCGCATGGATCCTCGCTGAAATCGCCAGAAGACCGTCGAAGGAGCTCTACTGGTGCCGAGACGTTGAAGAAGACGTCGAGCCGACACCTCGAGTTGAGTTACTGGAGGTCGCACTGGACCAGATCTGCTCCGGCTCCATTGGGTGTAGCGCCTTCCCTCAACACGAGCGACGCGTGGCCTCTACTTGCCACCTTCACTCGCCGCCGAGAAAGCACTTGTCCTCCTCTCGCCGTGGTGCACCGCCTCCGCTCGCAGTGGGACCTCGGTTCGCCGGGACAGAGCGGCGCGTCGCCTGCCCTCAACATGGCGGTCGCCATGGTGCGCTGCCGCTAGTGGATCCGGTACCGCTAGTGGATCCGGTACCAGCTCCCTGCGCGCGCCGCCTCGCTCACCGCCTCCGCCGATTGAGAAGAATGCCGAGAATGGATAGGGGAAGGGGGAGATGGGAAATGAACAGACGGTGCGGTCTCCCGAAATTTCAAAAGGATTTACATCTGTCGCTCTCGTCCGTTCAATTCTTTTGGGCCCATGCCAGGAAACGAAGTGACACGCATGACCGCTGGTTTCTGTGGGCTAGTTGGCGTCTAATAAAAAAAAGATCGGAGATTGGGAGGGCTCTCGCGATACGTCTAACCGGAGAGCCCTCTCCAACTAGATTTTGGGAACCCAAAATGGGTCTCTGATGGTACTATTTCAGTCTCCAACAGAGTACCCATATCTAAACCCAAAATGGGTTTTCAGGAGAGAGGGAATCTAAATCTGGGTATCCTCTCTCTTCGTGACCCATTCGCAGAAAGGATTCTCTTTTGGGTCTTCTGTTGGAGAAATAAGTTTATGGGTCACAGATCTTTTTACTGTACGCAACCTAGAGTGGTAAATAGATCTCCGATTTGGGTATCCATTGTTGGAGATAGTCTAAGGTCTTCTGAATTGAAATAAATAAGATGGAGATGATCCATAACTGTCTTTCTGTCCTAATACTTCTATGGTGCCATACAAGTATGTCATCAGGGAGCAAAGCATATACTTTTTTGAATGGAAGCAAAGCATATACTTCACTGATCTGCTGAAGAGGAGAGTGCTGGAAGGTGGATTTTACCATTAGGTTCACGATGGTTATTAAGTATTTGTCTATATGACCTTAGTTTTTTTGTTATTTCTTTATCACTGATAGAGAATAAATGTGATTCATTACGTGCCTTTTGTATCCCATGCTGAGGATGGTGATTTGCAAATCAAAGCTAATGGAGCAGATCTCAAGAATATTTTCACTGGTTTGTGCTTCTTTTGCTGTCTTCATTTATCCAGGAAAGGCCGTAGTCAGCTTTATATATAAAGCATTCCCAAAGGATACTCGGATTACCAGTTTACAATAAAGCACACACCGCACGAAGAGCAGCATTTAACAAACCCGTAACGGGACTCTCTAGGCCGCGCGTCAGAGATATCAAGGCACTACTCGCGACGACCAAACTAAAGGGCCATGGGACAATTACAAATCGACTGGACCCGATCTTCCGCGGAGCCTACGACTCCATCAACAACGGCTACAGGAAGACTCCAAAACAACACCTTCAGGAAGGCCAAGGCGCGACGACGCCAACGTTTGTTTTCACCACAGAGAGCTTCCACGAACCGCCGTCGAACGAGACCCTGCAGACAACGTCCTCAAGAGGGAAGAGCAACCGCTGTTGCCCGACCCGACACCGGGTCGAAGCTTACGCTTGAGGACCTCCGTCCGATGAGCCGAGAGCACCTGTACCGATCCCACGCATTTCCGTCCACCGCACACCATCACCGCTGCCGAAGCTCGCCACTAGGTTCCACATGCACCCGATGGCAACACCCGACACCTCGGGGAGGTTTGTGGCCCTCTATTGGCCCTAAAACTCATGTCGATCCCTCGATGGAACGACATCGTGCTTCACAAAGTGAGACAGAAACCATGAACCCAGACACGGAGACTTGACGTGGCTACGAGAACGGCTTTGTCGGCGACGTGAACACGGAGGCGATACCGCTGTCCAAGAAGAAGCCGCATTAAGGAGATGTTGGCGGTCGTTACAGACCAATTCCCGACCTCCAATCGAGTATAAAATGAACACAATGTAATCACACACCATAACTATAGGGCTTACCACTAACAATTTCTACAAGTTTTGGTGATTGTCCATTGTGCAGGTACAAAATGGAGAAACATGAGCTATAGGGGTCAGAAATGACCGATTCGACCGGACGACACAATTCGGCCGGTTACCCCCCTTAACCATACCCGACACGGAGCACGATCGGGAGTCCGTCCACATCACCGACAACCAAGCAGTGACTGGACATGACACGTGGACCATCGCCACGTCGCCTCTGGGCCAAAAGAGCATGAAGAACACCAAGATAAGGCAGCCCGGAGGGTCCAGGAGGGAGAGGCGGTGCAGGGGAGCGCTGCTGGGCCAAAAACCCAGTTCGGGCGAACGGATTGGTTCGGCCGAACCAGCCCAAGGAATGTCCCCATGCAACCGACCCTGGAAACCGCCTCCTAGGGGCAAATCAAGGCCGTAGGAGCCTTGGTCGGTGCATCCACTGGTTCGACCGAATCCTACAGTTCGGCCGAACCGGGATTTTCGCCCGAACCGACCTCCTACCGTTCCAGGGTTGCGTGGCTGCCACTCCTCTTCAAACCGACCCTGGGCACTGTAAATAGAGGCCCTCCTTCACCTGCAAAACACAACACAAGAGAAGAAGAAGAGTAGGCGTCGCTAGGTTCTGCCACTCAGTATAAATAGGGAGAGAGGAGAGGTGAGCGTCCCGGAGAGGAGCTGGAGTGTCGGCCCCCTCTTCCCGCTGTACCTCTACGAATGCGGCTATGCTTCGAGTGACATCTGGGTCATGTCTGGTAACTCTTGTATCTCTTTCTGATTAATTGAGCATTCAGTTCTTACATCTATATACTTGTCTCGTTCTTCATTCAATGCTTAGTTGATTGGTATAACTGTATACTGGTTGTTTAGCTTGGGTGCTTATCTTGCTATAGGAGATAAGTAGTTATTGACTAGTGTAGGAGTGGTTCCTAGACTTGCCAGTAACCTTAGTTTCTGCCCATCGCAATGGAGGTGGTAGCCGTAAGTTGGTGACAACCCTTTCGGTCTTCGTAGTCCATCACGTTAGTTCCGGTGTCTTAGGACCCAAGGTTCAGGGTAACCGGCACCCCTTCTCATCCCTTTCTGTGTGTCGGAGGCTCTGTAGTCCCGAAGCAAGTATCTATCTGTATCTTCTGCTCTGCTCAGTCAATCGGTAGAATACCCTTACCAGACCTGTACCCTCTCTACCCTCCTACCTCTTCTCTTCTCTCCTTGTTGTCGTCATCCACCTCATCCATTTCATTCATCCACTCCATCTACCTAGGACAACTTAGTTTAGGATTAGTACACTTCTCGTTCCCCGTGAAAATCGATACCTTGGAATACTCCCGGGTGAAAGCTACATCGGTATCCGTCCGCTTGCGGATTTATCTGTAGGCCGTAAGGAGTGCCAACAAGCTTTCTGGCACCGTTGCCGGGGAACGGTAGTTGTTCTGATTCCGAACCCAAGTTGTCCGTGTATCCCACCACCATCCACCATCCATATGGATTCCACTCTTACCTTACGCCAACACTCGGCTCCAAAGGGCGCTTGTTTGGAGCCACCACCATCATCACATCCCATATCCACACCCGGCTATGAGCTACGTCCCGGCTTCATAGCCATGGTTCATGAGCAATCGTTCTCAGGAATGAAGGCCGAGAGTCCATACGCGCATTTGCGCGAGTTTGAGCAACTCTACTCGTGCCTGACCATTGCGGGCATGACACAAGAGACACTCAAATGGAAGCTATTCCCGTTCTCATTAACGGGAGGAGCGAAGAAATGGTACTCTCTGGCCATCGGTACTATGGAAGGGAGTTGGGAAACTCTTAGAGAGAAATTCTGCCTAAATTTCTTCCCAATCTCCAAGGTAGCCAGTCTTCGAGCGGAAATCATTAACTTTAAGCAATTAAAGGGAGAATCGTTAGGAGCTGCCTGGGCTCGTTTCAAGCAAATACTGGCCTCAGGACCGGACCTAAGCCTACCAGAACCTGTTGTTTTACAACACTTCAGCCTTGGCCTCTGTCCCGTAGCCGCAACTTTCTTGGACTCTACTTCAAAAGGGTCGTTTTTTCATTTGACTCCTAGTGAAGCGAGGATAGTCCTGGAGCGCATCCTGGACGACACTCCCTACACTGGAGTCTATGACGAACTCCCTGATGAAGAAGAGAAGCAGCCTAAACCTGAAGATCATGTACACCAACGATCCAAATCTATCAGCTCTTCCATTCCATCAGAACCCGATGCTCAATTCAAACCACAACCTTACTCTAGCCTGGACTATCATCATCCACTCTACACCACTCCCTACGATTTTGATGATGATCTATTCGATGACATCGATTGTGCCATAAGTTTCCCACGGGAACGATGTGTAGAGCAAAAAGATCCACCCCCCGACAAGGAAGCATTAGAATATCAAAGAGAGTACTTAGGCCGTTTCTCTGCCATCAAGAGTCGGGAATGGCTAGACGAGACGGAAGCCTCGACCGAGGTAGTTAAAATGTCCAAGAGAATCCAAACAATCTTTTGTGAAGTTATGGGCATGGACAAAGAAATCAGGTATGACCCGAGCCTCGAAATCAACATAATCTCTAACTCCATGGTGTGAGCCCAACTTCCTGATGAACCATGGTCATCATCTCAGAAACATCTAAGGTTCATATCGGGAAGGGTCCTCGACTTTTTAGGGATCTTGCGGGTCATACCCGTTAAGATTAACAACCCTGAACTTTTTCTAGATTTCCATATCTTTGACTGAAAGGACCGTGATGTCACCTAGAGGGGGGGTGAATAGGTGATTCTGCAAATTTCCAACACTTAAAACAAACTGTCAGTTCAACTCCGGATACTCCGAGGGTATGCCGGATACTCCGGGGATAAGACCGGAGACTCCGCAACACCTCCGGATACTCCGGATACAAGTTTGCTGGAAAAAAGACTAAGTCAGAACCAAAACCGGTCAGACTGGTTTGGGAAATCGGTCAGACCGGTTTCTGACTGAGAAACACAAGAATGTAAATTAACCCCATTTTTGACCTCTAGCACAAAAGCAACTTGATGTAGTGCTTGTGTAGATGATTTCTAGCAGGTCCAACAAGTCCCTGCACACAAGATAAGCACAACCAAGTAGATCGAAGCGGAAGCAAATATATGTGCTAGAAAGGAAATTGTGAGGCAAACCAAATTGGAGACGCAGCGAATTGTTTCCCGAAGTTCAGATTCGCTGTTTGCCCAAAGGCTGCCCAAAAGCACAGCGAACCCTACGTCTCCGTTGAGGAAGCCCCTAGTGACCCAAAGGTCGAGCTATCTCCTCGGTTCCACTAACTTGATCTTTTCCCCGAAGGAGGCAAGACCACACCTGCACAAACAATCCGTGGCACACCACAACCTTGGTGGCTCACCGGCGACGCCTAGCCGTCTAGGAGGCTTCACCTCCAAGAGTAACAAATGCTTCAATGAGTTGCTAGACCTCAACCGCGAGTGCTCAAGCTATGGATTCACTCTTTACTGAGTTAGCTAGCTCTCTAGCTCTCTATTGCTCACACACAAACCCTCTCTCAACCCAATCCAAAGATATGAACAAATTCAACCAACTCTCACAAAGAGAGGCTTGGGGAGAGCTTGCTGGTGCTTGAATTGCTTTTGGTCGCCCAAGAGACCCAAATGAACCAGCAGCCCTCAAAGGTGAGGGCTAGGGGGTATAAATACCCCACACACAAAAACTAGCCGTTATGCCCGTGGAAAACCGGTCAGACCGGTTTCCCAAACCGGTCAGACCGGTTTTCAAACGAAACTAGCCGTTACACTCCTGAGCTCCCAAACCGGTCAGACCGGTTTCCCAAACCGGTCAGACCGGTTTGGGTCCTTCCAGCACACTAAGTCCAAAAACACTCCTCTCAAAGGCTATCTCACATGGGTTGACCTATGAGCACTTTTTGGTGTGTAGTCAAACAACTAATGTTGCATCCCTCTTGATAGTACGGCATTCCTATACTCAAGATTGCGAATAATAAATAAACTCTCCACTTGAGCTTCTATGTCTTCATTGATGCCTTACTTGATCAATATCAACTTGAGGGCTTCAACATTCCATTCTCGCTGAGCGAATCCAACTTGAGCTAGTGACTTAGAATTTCCAAGTGTATGATCACTAATCCATACCAATTCATAAGTCACTTCTTCATATATTTCAACAGTGATTGAACGCATTGCATTGCTTCACTCATTATGGCTTGATTAATGCCTAGGGATCAATCCACAATACTAGTTCCTTCACCCTAGCAAAGTTCCTCGGCCACAAGATGACTCTTGTCCTTCACTTCGTTTAGTACCTCATTGCTAGCTATCTAGTTTGATCCCTTCCATCCTATGTTGCCGCTTTAAGTTTGGCTTTGCTTTGCATTCACATGAAGTACACATTGAAATTCATGTCTTCAACTATCCGAGATATGTCCAATATCTTCAATTGAGTTGTCCCAATATTATTTGACAAGCTTCTTCTAAATGAGACCTATCCATAAGCATTACTTCTTGTCTCATTTGCCATTTTTATGTACTTGTCATTTTCTATATTAATCACATGGGATCACATCCACTTGTTTGCTTTCACAATATTAAACCAATAGAGCGCATATTCTTATTAACAATCACATCACATGAATATCCATAAGAATAATCCCTGCTCATATACTCAAGCAAACAAGTTAGATTACAAATCATGTTGTCATACAAATCACCAAAACACTTAAGTGCCTAGATGCACTTTCAATCTCCCCCTTTTTGGTGATTGATGACAACATAATTAAAGCTTACAAATAGATATGAAATTTAATGCTCTAAACAATTGAGATATATAGTGAGCTCCCCCTTAATATGTGCTTTGAGTGGAATATCAAAAATTTGGCCTCACATGCCAAATGCACATAAAAGGAAGAAAATGAGAGCTCCCCCTATATCTCAGCATCCAATATGTGCGACAAGTGTGTGTGACATAATAAAATAACATGTGATGCATATGACATGTATCTCACTCAAAAAGAGAAAAAGATGCACATGTGCTGTCACAGCAGAAACCGGTCAGGCCGGTTTCCAAAACCGGTCAGACTAGTTTTGCCAGTCAGCACATGTACACAACAGTACATCAACCAAAAATGCATATCACACTAGCAAATTGTCACTTAGAATACATAAACATGTTCAACACACTCAGTAGCACACAATACAAGTCCTCAAGTCCACAAATAGATAAGATAGAATTTATTACATCCATGTTTCTGCCCACACAGCAGAAACCGGTCAGACTGGTTCTAAAAACCGGTCAGACCGCTTTTGTCTGACAGACTACAAGAAACTGCTAAAACTTGACACTTTAATCCATTCTTCTCCCCCTTTGTCATCAAGCATCCATAAAAGGGCCTGGAGGAGCTTGTAGTCTCGCTCCCATTGTCCATCCGCTCTTTGCAGCTACTAGAAAGTCGGGCTATGATCATCTGACAAAGAAGTAGTAGTCCAATGAAAACCTTCACTCAATCGAATGTATATGTGTGATAGTGTGAGAGTGATACAGATGTGCTAGTCATGGAAGAAGATGTAGATATGCTAAACTCACCATGACTAGGAGCAGAAGTGGGTCCGAAGATGGAAGCCGCTGCCTGTGAAGCAAAGTCTCCGGGAGATGGAGATGGTGCACTCGAGAACTGAAGTCCCGCCATAGATGATGATGTACCAACATAGTCATATGACGTGGACGGTAGTGTAGCAGCTGCATATGTAGGTCCTGGGGGTGCAAATCCAAACGAGGAACCAAACAAGTCACCCTCTGAAGTAGGCATGTATGACATGGTCCCTGGAGCACCAACTGGCTGAGGAGGAGCTGGTGGAGGCTGTGTGCTCGACCCAACGTGTCCATATCCAAAGATGTCACCATACTCCTCAAAATAACCCGCATTCATGTGATCTGTCATTATGTCTCTAAGCGGGGGAATCTCCGGCAATTCAGGAGGTGGAGAGATGGGAGATGGAGGGTTATCCGGACTCAACACGGCACACAATTTCTTGAACTCATCACGAGTCTTCTTGTTGTCTATCCTCTGCTGCCTAAGATCCACTTAGACATCCCTCTGACCTTTGCAAATGCCTGTGAACATGGATATGAATTTCCGAATGGGAGAAGTCCTTCGCTCGGGCTGTGCACTGCTGCCAGATCCAAACCGGTCAGACCGGTTTGGTCAGGCTGCTGCTGGAAAGACTGTGGCTGCTCCCCGTGCTGCTGCTGCTGCTCTGCTGCTTTTGTGTCTTCTGGTGGGTCTGCTCGTGGGGATGGAAGCCTGATCTTCTTTGGAATGGGCACACGAAGTCATCCATGAGATGCATCACAACGAAACCTAGTGCGCGTCACCATCTCTATGACCTTCATGATATAAGGTGCATATCTACAAAGCTTCTGAGGATTTTCAGATATGTGCTTTATTTCCTCCCAAATGTAGTCACCCACACAGAACTTGTCTTCACCCGACCTCATTCTAGCTAGAAAATTCTTGCCAAACAAGGACACTTCTGAAGTGTTGCCGCCTCTGGGGGCAAGTGTCGCTCTAAGCATCCTGTTCAGCATCTGATAGTATGTGTATAGGCCAGCTACTTTGCCAAAGTTCCCTGTCTCTGTGCTCGGGTACATGAACTTCATGTTCTCAGCTGGGTATACTCCATCAAGGTGTAGCCTACGGCGACTCCCGTCTGCCTGTCTGAAGCCAAGTAACTCAGCAAAATCAAGATATGAGACGCTATATGATGTACCCTCTGTCATCCAATGCATCTTCCGGGTCTCTACTTCATCTCCCTCAAAATAGACTGTCGCATAGAATTGAGCAATCACCTCTGTGTTCCAGTCTTTCTTATAGCCCATGATGAAGTAGATCTTCCTAGCTTTGCATGTCTCAATGATCTGATCAAAAATCACATTTCAGCTTTCTCCATATACTCCCAATCAATCCACTGCTGCTCACATGTGATCTTCCCTTTGGTGACAGCCGACTGATAGTAATCCTGCTGAAAGGCCGTGTGAAACCTATAATCAGTGGCTGTCCTCAGGGCACCTATTGGACTTATTCTCCTCTGATCCCTAGCAGTATCTGTCATTCCGAGCCCCCTGTAATTAACAACTCTCCAAGTAGCAGGAGCAGTCGGCTCTCTGACTCTAGGGAATGGTGGCTCTCCACCCTCATCATCATGTCCCTCTTCTTCCTCACCTTCCTCTCCATGACCTTCTTCCATATCCTCATCATCATCAACTGCTGCCCCACTCACATGTCGTGGCTCAAACCGATACACATCATCCTCATCATCATCGCTCGAAGTGGTCACATGTTCATCCACTTCCTCAATCTGCTGATCGGCTGCCCTCTTTGGCCTTCTAGGCCTCAATGATCTGCTATCACCCGCACGTTAGCTGCTGTCAATGGATGGATCTTGGCGACTCTTTTTGATTCTTTCGGCGTGCGTTCCCTTCGGCATCTTCCACTGCCTTTCCTGGGTTCACAAGATATGGAATACATAGAATAAGTACCAGGACTGAGATTGACATGAGATTGGTTCACTTTGAGAGCATCCAACAAGATTTGAGATGGCTCAGAGCCAAACCGGTCAGACCGGTTTCAGAAACCGGTCAGACCGGTTTCACCCGAGCTCAACCAAATCGAGTTGGGGTCAAACCTAGACAGTTGCAATGTCAAGATATGAGTGATATACTGCAAGATAAATTATCCCTACACTTTATGGAGGCCAAACACGGTGCAAACGAAGGACTTGTGCCTTCACTGCCCAAACCGGTCAGACCGCTTTTGGCAGTGAAGGTGCAAATCCTTTGTTCGCAAAATGTAGCCCACCAAATCCATTGATATCTTAGGGATAGGTTCCTAGACATGCCAGAAGATGTTCTACCAAAGGGTTTCGAAAGATATTCATCGAGTGAGTAGATCGGGTGATGGGAACATTTGAATACCTTGAGAGCCTTGAGAACGAGAGAAGATGAAGATGTGAATCCAAAACTTGATGGGAATACAATCTAGCAGCCTTGGGGCACTCCAATCCCACCAAGAATCCTCCTTTTCCTTGGATGAATCAAGAAATCGCCATTGGAGGCCTTCTTGCGGTGGAAAGCTGAGGAGAGAGGAGTTTTTCGTGGTGAATGGATGAGAGAGAAGAGAGGGAATCTTGGAGAGGTAGATATCCAGGTGGGGCCAGCTGTTTGGGCCAAACCGGTCAGACCGGTTTGGGAAACCGGTCAGACCGGTTTCTCCCAGGCAGCTGGAACTTGTCCAAATACTGCGGATTTTTGAGCTCCAAAAATTCTTCACTTGATCTGAGATTGCATAAGGTGGTCTTGATCTTCAAAAACTCATGATTGTCTTCAGAGGAGAGAAAGATTTCCGATAAAACCTGTGACCCTGGACACTCCGGGTGCATTCCGGATTATCCGAGAACGTCCAAAACAGAAGGGTGCTCGGAACAATAAAGTTCCAGCATGGTCCCGGATATTCCAGGGTGTCCAAGACAGCAGAACCACTTGAGACCTTGAGTGCACTTGGAAGAGATAGATATGTAAAGTCCAAAAGCTCCACTAACACTTGCTTCTTCCAAGAGAGATGGGAAAGAGATGGATGGATAGATAAGGATTTATGAACTTGAGAATCTCTCACTATTTGTGACTAGCCATCAATCAAGCAAAGTTAACTATAGTCACAAATAGATCAACAACGGTCAAACGACCAAAACTCAAATATTTTCAAAATAGCACATACCCTATTATGCTAGTTGAGTTTTCAAACACTATCCTATGTCACACAATGACATGCACTTATATTGAGCTATGGATCACAATAACATATTTAGCTCACACCATTTGCATTTGAAAAGCTTTTGACGGTAAGTCAATGTTAAGAGGTGTCTACCAAATATCTAATGGATACACAGGAAAGACACTCAATATAGGCGCATGCAAATGCACACACTAGCATGATATAGAGCCTAGATGCACAAGGTAAATACTAGTCAATAGAGATCATACCTTTGCCTCTAGCCACACATGTTGTGCAATATAATCGATTTAAGCAATGTGTATTCTCCCATGAGATAAGCCATTGGACAAGAGAAAGAATACATTAATTTGCACAACAACTAGTTTCACATTTATGACCTTTATATGTGGATGGCAAATGAGTCATTAAATATGAAACCTCACAATATAGACCAAATTCCTTTTCTTTAATGCATATATGATGTATTGTGTAGGAGAGGCTCATATGCACTAGCTTTGAATCAATCAAGATCAAATAAAGGAATTTAGACTATATTATGGTGAGTTGTCAAAACATATATTAAGAGCAAGATCCAATATATGAGATGAAACAATTTTACCACTTTGGATCGCGAATGAAATTGACAACTCCATTTGTGAGAAGCAGTCTCTCACAATTGAGACTACAAGTTCACTAAAAGAAATGTGAGTCTCAAGGTCACAAATATTGAAGTAATCTCCCCCTGAATATGTGCATCATGCATGAACGACATGTGACATGCACTTTGTCTTATGAGTGACATGGGTAGATTATTTCAATATTTGATCACGACACATGATAAAATGCTTCTATTGAAATGTGCCAAGAAAACTTACTACCTCATAGGTATAAGTTGGTAAATATATGCCAAAGTGAGAACTTCAAGAAATATTTCATTTGCATCTTCATTCCCACTTGTTTACTCAAATTGCAGCTTTCTGGGTCAAACCGGTCAGACCGACCGGTTTTGCCAGACCTATGCCACTTGAGTGTATATGCTTGTATCTTGTCGTGTTGTCGTCCAATCTCAGAGTATAAGATTTTCCTGCATATGACAAGACCTTGCTCCACATAGGGAGCCATTTAAAAGCACCACATGGCATATATTATACAAATTCATGAAAAGTAGTTTTAGTCACTATCTAGTGTCACAAGAGCAATTACTTGAAGCACTTGATCCTACCAAAGGCATGAGTGACTCAAACTTAATCAATTAAGCGCAATGTTACCGAGATGACATTGGGTATCAGTTGTAGAGCGGAAGCATCTTCCTTGCCTAGCCATTTGATCACAAGTGATTGCTTTCAAGCCAAGCTTCCAATGCATCTCCTTGTCCCTACTATCTTATCAAGCATGTTTTGGTACCCAACTCATGTTGGGTCCAACAAGGTTAGTCACAAGATGCTTAGGAACCCAAATGGCCCTTATGCTAGTTTGAGGTGTGTCAATCACTCTAGTAGCATAGGTGCTCACTTTGTCCTTCCTAAGCTTAGCAAAGTCATAATGAACGAGGTTGGGTTTGGGAATATTACCATTTGGACAATCCTTACCCAAATGTCCCTTGATCCGGCACGTGTAGCAAATACGGGTTTGGACCCCTCTTGAACCTCTTCTGACTTTCTTCTTGTGGTCATCACCAAATCTTGATAAGTTGACTTGAGAGGCCTTCTTCAAAGGTGCTTGGGCTGCTGCTGCCTGAAACCGGTCAGACCGGTTTGCCAAACCGGTCAGACCGGTTTTGGCAGGGCAGACAACACTTTGAGGAATTGGGCACTCGGCAATCAAGTGACCCTTTTCCTTGCATCTGAAGCATGCCCTTGTCTTTGCTCTTTGCTTCTCTCTTCTTGTAGGGGACTTCTTCTTGTTCCTCTTGGGTGGACACATGAATGCATAGTGTCCCATCGTTGAGCACTTGAAACATTTGATATGATAAAGGCTCTTCTTCTCACCAGCGGGGATCTTGTGCTTGTGAGCTTGATCTTGTTGAGGACTTGGGCTAGTGGCGGTTTGTCTCTTCTCAAGCTTCTTCACCATGTGATCACGGTTATCTTGAGAAGGTTGCACTTGACCTTTGCCCTTCAACTTGATCAAGTCCTTCCTTTGATTTTCAACCTCTTGCATGAGATCTTCATTTTCTTGAGCAATGAGGTCGTCACAAGATTCTACAATCACATGCTCATCACAAGAATTTGTTGCTTGGGAGCAACATGGGTTATCACAAGATAATGAAATTTCAACTTGTGAGCATGTGCATGTGTGAGTTTGATGTTCAAAGGATTTTACCGATGTTACCATAACCTCATGAGCTATGTCTAGCAAAACATGTGCCTCTACAATCTCTTCATGAGAACACAAGAGTTTCTCATGTTTTGCTTGTAGCAACTCATGCTCACTAGCTAGCAAACCAAGTTGTTGCTTGAGCACTTGGTTTTCTTTTTCCACGGCCGCTACACATGAGAGCGAGTTAGTGGCACAAATATATTCATTGACCAATACATCATACTTACTGACCAAAGAGGCATTCATAGATTTGACTTTCTCAAGCTCCTCGGTGAGAGCTTGGATAGTCCCAATTCTTGCACTTTCCCCCCTCTTGATATTTTTGTTGTCTTTGGCCATGAAACACTTGGAATCTTCATCACTGGAAGATAAAAATTCTCTTGTGCTTGAGGCTTTGCTTGTGCGGCGTTGGAGGCCCTTTTTCTGGCCTTGTGCAGCTCCTCTGCCCAAACCGGTCAGACCGGTTTTGGAAACCGGTTGGACCGGTTTTGGCAGAGAACATGCAGCTGCGTTGTTTTCGCCCTCTTGCTCCTTGATGATGGTCACATGAGGCTCAGTGCATGTTTCTGATGATGTTGAGCACTCCTTATGTGACTTGGCTCTTGCTTGCTCTTGCTCGTCGCCTTTTGTGCTTGAGAATAGTTTTTCAAGTTGAGCCCAAATGAGATGAGCATCAACTTGAATCATCTCACCTTTTAGGATGAGATTCTTCACTTCCTTGCTCAAAACACTAAACAAGAAGTTAGCGACACGAGCGTTGAGTTGAAGACAATCCATCTCCTCTTGTGTCATATTGGACATGTTGTTCCAATCAACATTTGGAGGATGGATTCCCTCAACTACAACCTGCTCAATAAGAGGACCCATGGTCCTAACAATATCAAGTACATGAGCAGACCAAGTAGCATAAATTGAGCCGTCACTAACCAGTGGCTCGATGGTTACCTCATATGAAGTTGACATCTTTCCTCACGGCGGTTAAGCTTGGATGTGAGGCCAAGCTTTGATACCAATTGAAAGGACCGTGATGTCACCTAGAGGGGGGGTGAATAGGTGATTCTGCAAATTTCCAACACTTAAAACAAACTGTCAGTTCAACTCCGGATACTCCGAGGGTATGCCGGATACTCCGGGGTTAAGAACGGAGACTCCGCAACACCTCCGGATACTCCGGATACAAGTTTGCTGGAAAAAAGACTAAGTCAGAACCAAAACCGGTCAGACCGGTTTGGGAAACCGGTGAGACCGGTTTCTGACTGAGAAACACAAGAATGTAAATTAACCCCCTTTTCGACCTCTAGCACAAAAGCAACTTGATGTAGTGCTTGTGTAGATGATTTCTAGCAGGTTCAACAAGTCCCTGCACACAAGATAAACACAACCAAGTAGATCGAAGCGGAAGCAAATATATGTGCTAGAAAGGAAATTGTGAGGCAAACCAAATTGGAGACGTAGCGAATTGTTTCCCGAAGTTCGGATTCGCTGTTTGCCCAAAGGCTGCCCAAAAGCACAGCGAACCCTACGTCTCCGTTGAGGAAGCCCCTAGTGACCCAAAGGTCGAGCTATCTCCTTGGTTCCACTAACTTGATCTTTTCCCCGAAGGAGGCAAGACCACAGCTGCACAAACAATCCGTGGCACACCACAACCTTGGTGGCTCACCGGCGACGCCTAGCCGTCTAGGAGGTTTCACCTCCAAGAGTAACAAATGCTTCAATGAGTTGCTAGACCTCAACCGCGAGTGCTCAAGCTATGGATTCACTCTTTACTGAGTTAGCTAGCTCTCTAGCTCTCTATTGCTCACACACAAACCCTCTCTCAACCCAATCCAAAGATATGAACAAATTCAACCAACTCTCACAAAGAGAGGCTTGGGGAGAGCTTGGTGGTGCTTGAATTGCTTCTGGTCGCCCAAGAGACCCAAATGAACCAGCAGCCCTCAAAAGTGAGGGCTAGGGGGTATAAATACCCCACACACAAAAACTAGCCGTTATGCCCGTGGAAAACCGGTCAGTCCGGTTTCCCAAACCGGTCAGACCGGTTTTCAAACAAAACTAGCCGTTACACTCCTGAGCTCCCAAACCGATCAGACCGCTTTCCCAAACCGGTCAGACCGGTTTGGGTCCTTCCAACACACTAAGTCCAAAAACGCTCCTCTCAAAGGCTATCTCACATGGGTTGACCTATGAGCACTTTTTGGTGTGTAGTCAAACAACTAATGTTGCATCCCTCTTGATAGTACGACATTTCTATACTCAAGATTGCGAATAATAAATAAACTCTCCACTTGAGCTTCTATGTCTTCATTGATGCCTTACTTGATCAATATCAACTTGAGGGCTTCAACATTCCATTCTCGCTGAGCGAATCCAACTTGAGCTAGTGACTTAGAATTTCCAAGTGTATGATCACTAATCCATACCAATTCATAAGTCACTTCTTCATATATTTCAACAGTGATTGAACGCATTGCATTGCTTCACTCATTATGGCTTGATTAATGCCTAGGGATCAATCCACAATACTAGTTCCTTCACCCTAGCAAAGTTCCTCGGCCACAAGACGACTCTTGTCCTTCACTTCGCTTAGTACCTCGTTGCTAGCTATCTAGTTTGATCCCTTCCATCCTATCTTGCCGCTTTAAGTTTGGCTTTGCTTTGCATTCACATGAAGTCCACATTGAAATTCATGTCTTCAACTATCCGAGATATGTCCAATATCTTCAATTGAGTTGTCCCAATATTATTTGACAAGCTTCTTCTAAATGAGACCTATCCATAAGCATTACTTCTTGTATCATTTGCCATTTCTATGTACTTGTCATTTTCTATATTAATCACATGGGATCACATCCACTTGTTTGCTTTCACAATATTAAACCAATAGAGCGCATATTCTTATTAACAATTACATCACATGAATATCCATAAGAATAATCCCTGCTCATATACTCAAGCAAACAAGTTAGATTACAAATCATGTTGTCATACAAATCACCAAAACACTTAAATGCCTAGATGCACTTTCATTGACCTACCCAACGATTCCACACATTCCATCTTTATTGGTAGGCCAATCATGAAAATCCTAGAGAAATCAACACATCAGCTAGTAGAGCTTAGGATCGGAGAAGAACTTGTCCCAGTCTCTTGTTTCTACTCCTTGAACACACCTATAGAGGCAGATCCCGATCCTGATCCTAAAGAGGAGGTCATGTCAACATCCTTGATAGACTTAGAGCAACCTTTCCTAGAAGAAGATGCCCAATTCCTTATGGAGGAAGAAGACATTCATTCTCCAATCGAGCCTAAGCCTCTTCCCTCTGGATTGAAGTTTGTTTCCCTCTTTAACGACGGACAAACTCCAGTGACCATCAGTGACAAACCCCCTGGAACCCAACCAACTTTCACTGTTCTGGAGGACGATCGATCAATCTTAGGACACTCGATCCAAGATTTCAAAGGGATTACTCCTAACTTTCATACACATCATATCCCTATCTCATCTTATCTTGGGGTCGATAAGAAAGTGTCATGGAGATTTGTCTTTGATCAGGGAAAGACTAGATTCAAAGCCAGAAGCCACCATCTTCCCCTTTCATACCTCCTAATACGACCCTATGCGTACACCTCCCACGAGTAAAAGGGATTCGTAGTTCCTTTGGCCACACCGGGCTTTATAGGTGTTTCATCGAAAATTTCTCTCTAATAGCCCGGTCATTGACCAATATCCTAGCCAAGGAAACCACTCTCGTCTCTAATCAAGAGTGCTATGCTTCCTTTCACATCCTAAGAAAGCACTCAATTCTGCTCCCATCATCCGATCTTGCGACTAGAGCATCCCATTAGAAATCATGTGTGATGCGAGCAATTATGCTGTTGGAGCTGTTGTAGGCCAAACCAAGGACAAGAAGCATTATGCTCACTGACCCCAGCTCAACTACGCAACCACGGAAAAGGAACTCTTAGCAACTATGTTTGTTATAGACAAATTCCGGTCCTACAAAGTTAGGGCAAAGGTCATAGTCTATTCCGACCATGCTGCTCTGAAGTATTTCTTGGCCAAAAAGGATGCGAACTCAAGACTCATTCGTTGGGTCTGTCTCGGGTATAAGTCCCGTTTGATCTTTCCATCAGCGATTTTCTTACGGGGTGATACGCTCCTCAAAGCCACAACACTAGAGCCGTGGTACGCCACCATAGTTGACTTCATGGTGTTAGGGTACGTCCCATCAGGTGAAAATAGGAAAAGATTGGTTTATGAGAGCAGACATCACCTATGGGACAACCCGTATCTCTTCTGGATACAAAATGGACTCAGACGATGCATGCCTGCACCTGAGGCACATAAAACCTGGGAGAGATATCATGGAGCACCTTCTGAAGGACATTATAGAGGGTTCAGAATAAAGGTCTAGCAATATGGAGAAGCTAAGAAACTTAGCAATAGATGCCCACACTGTCAGAAACACGGGAAGGAGACGCAAAGCCACTCACCAGTAATCTTCAGTAGAAATCTTTGATGTAAGGGGAATAGACCCCATGGGTCCTTTCCCTAACTCAGAGAACTACGAGTTTATTCTGGTAGCCATAGATCCCGTTTCTAACTGGGTAGAAGCCAAGCCCTATCGACCCGTAGCCACTAGGCACGCTAAGCAAATATCCCATGAAAACATCTTTCCCCGCTTTGGCGCCCTGGGCTAGTCGTAGAGGCTCTCATCTCTTTGACTCCACCTCCCGGAAATATCTAAGTTTGGGGGAGCCTCATATGATAGCCACACCTTATCACCCCCAAACTAGTGGTCAAATAGAACATCCAGTGTGAAGAACAAGAACACTCTGCAAAGGCCGTCAAGGAGATGTGTAGGCACTAGAGAGATAGGCTCACTGGGCATACTAGACCACTCTAGGACAATTCAGCCAAACCATGTTGGTTCGACCGAAGGACCCCTCTTCTGCCCCTTGAGCGTCCATTTGGACCCTAGAGCCTATCTCTATCCCATCTTGTCTCGAAGTCACTAGAAAATGTTGGGAAAGTTGCTTGTCAATCTAAAGTCAGAGACCATCCTCCATCACTTTCCTGAGCACGACCGAGTGTTCACACTTCTTAGTCGCCATGGCCACCCAATCCTTGTCCAAAGACCTTTCCTCACCCAATGGTTCTCTCTCCATGAGTATGACAAGTCCACCAACGAAGAAAGCCATGGATGAGGGAGAAGAGAAACCCATGGATGAAGAGCCTGAAAAAGAACCGGCACAAACATGCCAGAAGTTGAGCAAACAGGATGAGAAGGTCACTGAAGGCGAGTCTTGGCAGATGGACAAGAACAATGTCCTCTGCCAAGCACCCATAGAAAAATTTAAGAGGCTCGCCAAAGCCACGTAACATCTAGACCTTCACGATCCATCTATAGAGTAGATGTCATGTGGTTGTATCCTGTAGAGCACCATTAGTTTCAATTTATTTCCCAATTCAATTTCCCTTCGCTTAAATCATTGTTTAGGAGGTGCTCTCTTTATTTCCCTTCCAATATTTGTTTTTCCAAATCTTAGCTTGATGAATAAATAAAATAAGAGTTGAATGCAGAAAGAATAAAATTGTCGCTCCGGTTGGTGCATTTGAGCCAACCGGAGATCGCCCTGTTTAAAGAAAAGATACATGAGTACAGGCATGACACAGTGGAGGAACAGGATGAGAACGAGCAGGCCAACCAGTTGACTCAGTACCTTTCAAGGTTGAATCCCTACCAGTGAAGAGTCCAAGCTTGGGGGAGCACCCCCATCAGGTATGTTCTGAATTACTCAGCACTTTGGTCATTCAATTGAAAATACCAATTAACTCCCAACCATGTATGGAATGAAACATATACCTCTCACTTTGGAAATGATGAATAGTTGCTCTGTCACTAATTTTGCTAGTACTTTGTTGCAACTAGTTTCTTGACTATGCTTGAGTTATTTGGCATGAGTAGAAATGAACCTGAAAACCTTGTGGGAGCATATGCCTTATTCCAAGTCTCGGTTGTTGTGGGGATTGATATAGTGAGACTTCGGTTGAATTCTATTTCGGCTCTTAGTATGGTGAAAATCTCAGATGTTTATGTTTTCAAAAATAAAACAAAGTTCCTCATTGGTCAAAAATTCCTACCAGAGACATATGATAGGATTAGTTCTAAACTTTCTACCATATGCTGCTTGTCATCTTAGTGAGCCTTGTCAAATTGTTGTAACCTTTGAGGGATCTTTCATGCTTTCAAGATCGAGATTCACA
The DNA here is from genome assembly GCA_033239725.1 of Echinochloa phyllopogon. Lineage (NCBI taxonomy): Eukaryota > Viridiplantae > Streptophyta > Magnoliopsida > Poales > Poaceae > Echinochloa > Echinochloa phyllopogon. The sequence goes on along the minus strand of BTCW01000003.1, from coordinate 13,614,050 downwards.
AACACTCCACCTCTCACTTGCAATTCCTACACTGGGAGTTAGCAAAACCATGCCATCATCCATTCCACAAAAATAAACTTCATGTTCTCTGATTCCCTCTCCAAATATCTTTGAAGTAGAGGCATGGGCTATGCAAAAAGAAAAAGAAAAGCATGCCAAGTGGCATGGCAAAAATATGAGAAAAAGAAAAGCATGCCAAAAAGGCATGGCAAAAAAACAGGAATAAAAGATAGCCCATGCTCTCGAAAAATAAATAAAGGAGAGGAAGAACCATTCCATGAAGTTCCACCAAATTCCACTCTGCATATTCCACACACTTGCACTTCTCGATCTAAGAGTGTGATTTGATTATCCTAAGGTCTGGTCTTTGACTTAGCAAAATATAAGATGCTTGTATGCCTTCATCCTTTGTCCCTGAGCCACACAAAAGCCAAATTAGATGTTAGGATGAAAAGAAGGCAAAGCCTTTGGTGCGGATCCAAATACACTTGAGCGATTGAGTGAGCCAATGAGGAACAATTTATCTTTTCACAAAAGGGTGAAAACTCCGAGATATGATCCTGAAAAGAGTAGGGTGGAATAAAACTAAGTTAAACTGTTCATTCTTTCAACCGCCCAAGATAAGGAGATTTCTATAAGCCCCATAGGTAAAATGGTGAATTATACCTTGCTAGTAATTCAAGTAAAAATTTGAGTACTAGTTGTTTATAAAGTTACCTGCAAGAGAAATGACATTGTAGCAACTCCTGACCCACCGAGCCTAAGTTTCTATCTTTGCTCGAGGACAAGCAAAGGTCTAAGCTTGGGGGAGCTTGTTGGCGGTCGTTACAGACCAATTCCCGACCTCCAACCGAGTATAAAATCAACACAATGGAATCACACACCATAGCTATAGGGCTTACCACTAACAATTTCCACAAGTTTTGGTGATTGTCCATTGTGCAGGTACAAAATGGAGAAACATGAGCTATAGGGGTCAGAAATGACCGATTCGACCGAACGACACAATTCGGCCGGTTACCCCCCTTAACCATACCCGACGCGGAGCACGATCGGGAGGCCGTCCACATCACCGACAACCAAGCAGTGACCGGACATGACACGTGGACCATCGCCACGCCGCCTCTGGGCTAAAAGAGCACGAAGAACACCAAGATAAGGCCGCCCAGAGGGTCCAGGAGGGAGAGGCGGTGCAGGGGAGCGCTGCTGGGCCAAAAACCCAGTTCGGGCGAACAGATTGGTTCGGCCGAACCAGCCCAAGGCATGTCCCCATGCAACCGACCCTGGAAACCGCCTCCTAGGGGCAAATCAAGGCCGTAGGAGCCTTGGTCGGTGCATCCACCGGTTCGGCCGAATCCTACAGTTCGGCCGAACCAGGATTTTTGCCCGAACCGACCTCCTACCGTTCTAGGGTTGCGTGGCTGCCACTCCTCTTCAAACCGACCCTGGGCACTTTAAATAGAGGCCCTCCTTCACTTGCAAAACACAACACAAGAGAAGAAGAAGAGTAGGTGTCGCTAGGTTCTGCCACTCAGTAGAAATAGGGAGAGAGGAGAGGTGAACGTCCCGGAGAGGAGCCGGAGTGTCGGCCCCTCTTCCCATTGTACCTCTACGGATGTGGCTCTGCTTCGAGTGTGAAAGTGCATCTAGGCACTTATATGTTTTGGTGATTGTGCATGACAACATGATTAGCTATTTAACTTGTTTGCTTAAGTATATGAGCAGGAAATAATGAAGAATGCAAACAAGTGTTAATCATCCCATGCAATCAATACAAATGACAAGTGTGTGATAGTGACAAATGAGACATGGACATAAGCAAATTGGTTGGTCTCATGAATAAGATACTTGTCAAAGGTTTTGGGATAAAACATTTGAAGAAATTGGAAGTTTCTTTGGGCTTGTTCCATAGCAATGGATACATTCAAAATGAGACATGATTCTATGGATAGTATATGGTCTCAAGTACGTTGATGCTTATGGACAAGTTATCTACCAAAGAACAACATTCAAGACTTGGATTTCAATGTGGATTTCATGATGATGCAATGCAAAGCAAAGCTTAATTTGGCTAGAGAGGATGGAAGGGATCAAGCTAGATGCGAGTGACGTTCCTAGCAAAGTGAAGGGCAAATTGGTTTTGTAGCCGAGGTACTTTGTTTGGTGGAAAGGTCTAGCATTATAGTTTGGGTTTCTCTACATCAATCAAGTCATATCAAGTGAAGCAATGCGAAGCATCTTATCTTTGTTTGATCATATATATTGGAATGGCTTATGAATTGATCCATGCAATGGAAATTCTAAGTCATTAGCTCAACATTGGATTTGCTCATCAAAACATGAAGTGTTGAAGCCCTCAAGTTGAAAATGATCAAGTATGGCATCAATGAAGATATACAAGCTCAAGTGGTAGACTCTGTTTATTGTTTTTATCTTGAGTTTAGGAATGTCGTACTATCAAGAGGGATGCAACATTAGTTGTCTTGGCATACACCAAAAAGTGCTCATTAGATCAACCCATGTGAGATAGCCTTGAGAGAAATACACTTGGAAACTTAGTGGGCTGAAAGACCCCAAACCGGTCTGACCGGTTTGGGAAAGCGGTCTGACCGCTTTTGAGTTTGTGGTGCTGTGCCCGACCCAAACCGGTCTGACCGGTTTGGGAAACCGGTCTGACCGGTTTGGGGCTCTGACAGGTGTAACGGCTAGTATAGTCCGTAAACCGGTCTGACCGGTTTGGGAATCCGGTCTGACCGGTTTCCAACGGCTATAACGGCTAGTTTTGGTTGTGTGGGGTATTTATACCCCATACCCCTCTCCTTTGAGGGGTGCTGGTTGCCATTCCATTCTAACACGCCTAGGGCTGTTCCAAGCACCAGCAAGCTCTCCCCAAACCTCTCTTTGTGAGAGTTGATTGATTTTGATCATATCATTGGATTTGGGTTGAGGGATGTATGTGTTGTGAGCAATAGATAGCAAGTGATTGTTGATATCAGCTATAAAGAGCATATCCTTAGTGTTGAGCACTTCCGGTGAAGCAAAGCAACATTTGGAGCATTTGTTACTCTTGGAGGTGATCCTCCTAGACGGCTAGGCGTCGCCGGTGAGCTACCTCGTGTGTGGTAAGCCACGGATTGGTTGTAAAGGCTGGCCTTGCCTCCTTCGTGGAAAAGGGCCAAAAGTTAGTGGAACCGAGGAAAGTGGCTTGGAGTGGATAAGCCCGCCTTTCGTAGGCCCTCAACGGAGACTAGGATTCATCGTGTCTTTGTGACAGCCTTAGTGGCAGCGGTGAACTCCGAACTTCGGGAAAACATATTATTGTCTCTTGTTTACCTTCACAAGTTCATTTCTAGCACTTGAATTCGCTTCCGCATAGTTCTACTTGGTTGTGCTCTAATTGTGTGCAGGGACTTAGTGGACCTGCTTGATATCATCTACAAGAGCTCATCATCAAGTTTGGTTTGTGCTAGAACTTGTAGAGGGGGTTAATTTCACATAGTCGGTTTTCTCTGTTGAAAACCGGTCTGACCGCTTTTGCAAAGCGGTCTGACCGCTTTCCCCCCGGGCAAAGCGGTCTGACCGGTTTTGGAAACCGGTCTGACCGGTTTTAGTACTGATTGTGTGAAAAAGTTTGTAAACTGCAGGATTCACCTATTCACCCCCCCTCTAGGTGACATCAAGGTCCTTTCAGAGTGACATCCGGGTCATGTCTGGTAACTCTTGTATCTCTTTCTGATTAATTGAGCATTCAGTTCTTACATCTATATACTTGTCTCGTTCTTCGTTCAATGCTTAGTTGATTGGTATAACTGTATACTGGTTGCTTAGCTTGGGTGCTTATCTTGCTATAGGAGATAAGTAGTTATTGACTAGTGTAGGAGTGGTTCCTAGACTTGCCAGTAACCTTAGTTTCTGCCCGTCGCAACGGAGGTGGTAGCCGTAAGGTGGTGACAGCCCTTTCGGTCTTCGTAGTCCATCACGTTAGTTCCGGTGTCCTAGGACCCAAGGTTCAGGGTAACCGGCACCCCTTCTCATCCCTTTCTGTGTGTCGGAGGCTCTGTAGTCCCGAAGCAAGTATCTATCTGTATCTTCTGCTCTGCTCAGTCAATCGATAGAATACCCTTACCAGACCTGTACCCTCTCTACCCTCCTACCTCTTCTCTTCTCTCCTTTTTGTCGTCATCCACCTCATCCATTTCATTCATCCACTCCATCTACCTAGGACAACTTAGTTTAGGATTAGTACACTTCTCATTCCCCGTGGAAATCGATACCTTGGAATACTCCCGGGTGAAAGCTACATCGGTATCCGCCCGCTTGCGGATTTATCTGTAGGCCGTAAGGAGTGCCAACAGGAGCCAGGGCGAGGGTTGTCGCCTCTCAAATGCCGCCACCACCGGAGAAACGTCGAAGCCAGCCCCAGCCCCGACCGGAGCCACGTGCTAACCGAGCCCAGGCCGCCACCGCGGCGGAAGCCACTGCTGCCGCCCTGACCGGCGCCTGCCACCCTAGTTAGCGGAGGCGGCCAAGGCGTAGACCTAGGGGACGAGCCCCCAGTTCCACCACCCCAAGGCGCACCGGAGGTGGAGGAGCACGCCGGCTGACCATCGTCGCTGCCGGGCAGCGCCGAGCCGGTCGACCCGCTCCCGCCCACCTAGAGCTACTAGCGGACGCTGCCTAGTGTGCCCGCACGTCCACGCGCTGCCGCGGACGACGTGCCTGCGCGCCGTCGTGGGCGCCATGCCCGGTGCGCCAGCCACCGAGTGCAGGTGCTGACGAGGACCCTCGCCGGGAGGCGTCCCCGTCCCCCAGGTGACGGATCCAGGCCCAAGGAGGCCGGATCTGGGGACGTAGGAGGCGGATCCGGCGCTCCCCAACTCGACAGTCGCGCCCATCTGAGGAGGGATAAAGGAGCCCCGCCGCCGCCGTCCTTGCAAGTCGCACGGGCTTCCGGCGACTGGCTCGGGCGGCGGCGCGGGGGAGGGGTGGGAGAGGGGGGGTGGAGGCGCCGGCGGTGTGGGCCACCCGAGCCGCCCATGCGGGGGCGATGCAGACGAGACACGAGGTGTGTCTCTTCGGGTCCCTCGATAAGAGCCATATACATAGATTTGACAGTAAACAAACCAGATTGAGTAATGTTCCATCTAAAGCTATCTGCACTGTCATTCTGTTGTATATGACTAATACGACTAACCAGGTTATGCCACAAATTGAGGGGGGGGGTGTTTCTAGTAGTGTAATGGTAACTTAAACCGCAACACATATATTTGGAAGCTGCGAGTCCCGTTGAAAATCAAGGTATTTATGTGGTATTTGAAAAGGGGTGTAATCCTTACAAAGGATAATTTAGCTAAGCGGAATTGGAACGGGAGTAAGCTTTGTACTTTCTATTCTAGAGAAGAAAATATTCAGCACCTCTTTTTTGAATGTCATATGGCTAGATTCCTTTGTAGGATAGTGCAGATTGCTTTTAATATACATGTACCCAACAGCTTTAATCATGTTTTAATAATTGGCTTGTAGGGGTTAGTGGAAAGCAAAAGCATAAACTATTAGTCGGTGTTTCAACTTTATGTTGGACACTATAGCTAAGTAGGAATGAAAGAGTTTTTGACAAATCCTCGATGAAAACTTATTTGCAGATACTGTTCAGAGGAGCGTATTGGCTCCGGTTCTGGACACAGCTACAAAGGCGTGAACAAGACCGGGAGGAAATAAGAGGCGCGTGTCAAGCGTTGGAGGTGCTGGCTATGAGTCTATTTGCTCACAATGGATGTAGGTTTAGCAATATGATTGCACTGTAATCTCTCATCGAATTATTTGGTGTGGTTTATTTTGTGAACTTTTAAAGCTAGACGGAAGGGCTACCAGTTTTGTAATTTTGGCCGTAGCCATTTTGGTCAAGGCCGGATAATTTGTTTATCCATTATTTAAAAAAAATATGTAGACAGCTTTGATTTTGCACCTTTTTATTTATTTATAATATCGGCGTTTCCACACTTTAATTGTCCTGGCTCCGCCGCATGTTTAGGGTTTCGTAGCAACCACGGATGCAATTTGCATGGCTAGCGGCTATGGTTCTTACAGATACCTCTCTTCCCAAAAGGTTCCTTCCTGATGGTCCTTTACGATGGATAAACATCTCAACTCACGGCTAGCGGATGAGCAACTGCACAACCCTATGCCCCACTCATATTATCTCTCACCCTCCACTAGCGCTTTTAGATTCGTTCAGCCTCTCCCCTCTCTCTCCTCCATTCCATCTGGGTTATATCTGAACATGTATCGATTTCTTTTTCTTATTAATACAATGGTACGCTGCGCGGGTATTCAAGAAAAAAAATAATATCCCATACAATTTAATTACTCAACAGTACTCTACTGTTATTATAAGCAATCATACGCCCATAATAAATATTATAACATACTATGAAATCTCATCGTGCACGCATATTCAATCGTGAAAGAAACAACTGTTTTAGGTTCAAGAAAGAAACAAATTGTTCGAACGTAATGCTTCTCTGCAATCCATCATAGTAGACATAACTGCGCAGCGAAACTTCAATCGGAGAACTTTATGTAGGCGACTTCAGAGCTGCGCGTCGAGTCGAAGAATGCATGTGGTACGAGGCTCTCCTTAAACATAAGCAACGTTGGATTCTGGGGGCAGAGATAAATTTCCCGTTGCATCCTCTTATGTTTGAGATCGTAAAGCCTAGCCACATCGCAGTAGAAATTTCCAATCAGGATGGCGCCGCCCCCGACTGAGAGAACCATGCTCGGCATTACGCTGTTGCTGATGCCATCAAAAAGCGTTGCCGGCGGCACCTCCACACTATGGCGCAACGCCCATATCTCCGCCTCGTAGTCTTGCAAGGCCCAGATATCCAGCGACGTCACACCCCGCATGGCCGCCACGCTGAGCTCCCCATCTAGCTCCAGCAGCGCCCTCATCGTGTCACCGGCTCGCTCCGGCGGCCGAGACATCAGCCGGAACGTCTCGGAGACCGTATCGAACGCCAGCATCTTGCCGGTGCTGGTGGCTTCCGGGTGTAAAGCAAGGCAGTGGAGGATCCCACGATGAGCCACGGGAGCGTCGTACTTGGTGGTATACGGCGCGTGCGTAGGACGAGGAGCGGGCCCAAGCCGACGTAGAGCCGGCTGGGTGCCACCTGCCGAGAGCACGTAGTAGTGTCTCTTTCTGTTCCAGGTCGATCCCGTGGCCCTGGCTTCTTCTTCCTCTTCTTCTAAGCCATGACACAGGAGGCGGTACGCGCCGGAGGAGCTGTGGAGGTAGAAACCGCACGGGACCGCGTTGAAACACGGCTGTGGAGCCAACGCAGGCAGGCCGGTCCACTGCCTGGTGATGGGATTGCAGATGACGAAGAGTCCGGGACGTTGGGACAGCACGAGCAGCCCGTCGAGGGAGTAGAGCACGTCGAACGAGCGGGCCAGCACCGGGGTTGTTCCGTCCCCGGCGGCTAGCTGCGGCTTTCGGTAGAAGAGACGCGACCAGGCGCGTTCCGTCGGGCCCAGGTCAGGGGAGAGGGACCTGGCGTTCACTCCCCAGACGTGGGGGGAGAGGGTGATCATCTCGACCGGGCGGCGGGCGGCGTGGCCGGCGAGGAACGAGCGGTCGGTGGTGATGCGGCGCCAGCTCCGGCAGACGGAGCGGCAGCGGAGCACGGACTTGGAGGGGAGGCGCACGAGGATCTCCGCCAGTGCGTCGTCGCACAGGGCGTGGATGCCCCCGCCACCCAACGGCAACATCTCTCCTCCTGTTCGACGATCTTCCTGCTTGCGCAGCCGGAGCCGCGCGCCCTGGGCACTCTGAAGAACTTGCTGCGCGCGCGTCGTCGGCTCGTTTCGTGTACGTGTACCTGCCCGCGTGAAGCGATTCCCCGTATATATTGACGACTCCCGGTCGGGATCCGACTCTGATCCGATCCGTTGACAAGTACGTAGAATATTCGTTTTTTTAAGATGGTTTCCCGAATTCTCGTCCGCCCGATCGGCACGTCGTTGAAAATCGTGAAAGTCACGTGTTCGCACCTAAAATTGTCAGTTGCCTATCAGGCCGAGGGCAACCGGTAAGACCGGTTCTAGAAAGCGGTCAGACCGGTTTTACTGGAGCCGATCCGGCAACGGCCAAACCGGTCTGACCGGTTTCCCTATCCGGTCTGACCGGTTTCTTACGTGTTGGAGTAGGCCTATCATGCCGTCGCGGCGTGTGCGGCAGCGGCGGGGCGACGTGTGCGGCAGTGGGTCGCGGCGGCGGGGCGGCGCGCGGCGAGTCGGCGGTCGGGGCGGGCAGCGACTCGGCGAAACGGCTCGTCGGGCGAGAGGACAGGGACGACATCTTCTTCGGCATGGCGCGGAGCTGCGCGTCGGCGGCGGGTCGGCGCGGCGGCGGGTCGACGCGGCGGCGTGCGGGTGCGGGTGTGGACGGGGGAGGATGGGGGCCCGAATCTCCAGGCGATTCTCCACCGTCCGATAACGCGAGTCGCCACACAGGGTTGTGGTAAAACCGCCTTGCACAGCTAGTACATGTTTTATAGATCCATTTACCTGTCCCTAGAGCATTACAACCAGCCCTGTTATTTTGGCTTATCAGCCACCAACCAACAGTGTTTTTCTCTCAGCAAAAATCAGCACCAACCACCAGCCATCAATGTTTTTCTCTCAGCAATGCGTGCGCCCTTACCTAATACAGTAGTATATATTTGCAGAACATCAGACTACCACTCTTCAGAGCAATGCGCAAAAACAAGTTTAAACACGATTGATAAAGCTTGTTTCTTGGCCTCTGTCTTGCTTGTTGCCCGTACGTCCATGCCGCCTAGGTTTCAATCGGGAAACTTAAGCGGCGCGAGCTCAGGGCACCGAGGCGCTTGGAAGAAGGCATGTGAAACGAGGCTCTCCCTAAACACTAGGGACGTAGGAGTTGAGTGGAATTGCATTTCCTTCGCCCTCTTTTCTTTGAGATCGAACAATCTAGCCACACGAGAGAACCAACAGCATCCGACAAGAACGGTGCCACGACCAGGAGAGATTGCCATGCTCGCGAAAAAGTCATAGCCATATGAGCATCTCGGCGGTGGCGTCACCACACGATGGCGCAATGTCCATCTCTCAGCCTCGTAGTCTTGCAAGACCCAGATGTCCAACGGCGTCCCGTCCTGCACTGCTACAACGCAGAGTGCCCCGTCCAGCTCCAGCAGTGCCGCCGGCGTATTGCCAGTGGGTGGCGGCGACATCAGCCGGAACGTCTCGGAATCGGTACGGAAGGCTAGCATCTTGCCGGTGCGGGTGCCTTCCGGGTGCAAATAGAACCAGTAGAGGACCCCACGATGAGCAACCGGAGACTCGTAACCCATTTCGGTTGGGCGGTCCGCCGGAGCGCGCGCAAGTCGTCGGGGCAGGGTGGAGCCAGCCGAGAGGGTGTAGTAGTAGTCCTTCCAGTCGGAGCAACCGGCGGGTTCTTCACCATGGCAGAGGAGGCGGTACTCGCCGGAGGGGCTGTGGTAGTAGAAACCGCAATGGAAGGCGGCGGAACAAGGCTGCGGGGTCAGCACCGGCAGGTTGGTCCACTGCCTGGTGGTCGGGTTGCAGATGATGTAGAGGCCTGGACGCTGCCGCAGCACGAGCAGGCCGTCGAGAGACGCCAGAACTCTGCACCAGTCGGTCCAGTTGCCCTCACGGTCGTACAGGCTCGGGTCGCAGAGGTAGCGGCGCCGCGCCCCGTCGTCGGCCACGTCGAGATCCGGGGAGAGAGGGATGGCGCTCACCGTCCAGGATTGGGTGAGGGTGATCATCTCGCGCGGGCTGCGGGCGGCATGCGCGGCGAGGAAGGAGCGCCCGGTGGCGATGCGGCGCCAGCTCTTGCAGACGGCGCGGCACCGGAGCACGGACACCGCGTCAAGGCGGGCGAGGATCTCCGCGACAGCGTCCTCGCACAGAGCGTCCATTGTCTTGTCTCCTCCCTTCCTTGTGCGCCGCCGCCGGCAGGAAACAACGAACCGTGTCGTCGATCCGCGTCTCACCCTGATGAGATGCCTTTGTTTGTGGTACGAAATCGCATGTAGCCAGCGATCCCCATATATAGACGCCGGGATGATCGATCTGCCGTACGTAGTCGAGACGGAAAGCGCGCAGGGAGTCGGATTCCGATCCGTGAATTCAGAAGATCAGTTTTCTTTTTATTTTCCTTTTTTTTTACGGACCAGAAGATCAGTTGGTCCTCTGCCCGGCGCGTGCGTCCATCGGCGGTCAATCCCAAACACACCAGCAGAGGGCTGGGCCTGGGCCAAATGCACATATATGCCCCCGCACGCAGACAGCAGCAGTTGCGGCCCAGCAGACTGCAGGTAGCTTAGCTGGGCGAAGCTGCTGCTAGTGCTAGCAGCCCAAAGCCCCAAACGTCAATTTTTGCGTGCCCGGGCAAATATGTACTGTACAAGGCAAATATGTACTGTAGAAGACAACTGCTGGACAATACTTCTCAAAAAAAAAAACTGCTGGACAATCACATTCAAACATCATTTTGTTTCTATAATAATTGTGTCAAATAATACATGCTTTATGTTGTTACATCCAAAAATGTTAGTTAACTAATAGTATTTACTATTTGTATTACCGATTTGTTTTCAACTCTTATGAAAAAAAGCTTCTGACTTTGCCTGTTTAGCAGCACACCCATAAGTGAATCTGGAAGTGACGAAGTACATGGCATAGCTCAATCTTCTCTCGCTGGATCTGGATCCCAACATAAAAGCTGCTAAGAGTTTTCAGGGCACCAATTTATGGATCCAGATCATTCAGTCGGGAAATTTTAGCGGCGTCAGCTCAGGGCAACGAGGCAACTGAAACTGAAAGAAGGCATGTGACACCAAGCTCTCGTTGAATACCATGAACATCGAGTAAGAACGCATTTCCTTGAGCACCCTCTTCCCTTTGATATCGCATAACAAGACCAAGGGATAGTAGGGATTCCCGATCAGGATACTACCGTCCCCAGCAGAGATCGCCATGGTCACCGAGAACGTGCCGCTGGCATTGCACCTCGGCGGTGGCACCTCAATCCGAAGGCGCAGCGTCCAGCGCTCCGCCTCGTGATCTTGCAATGCCCATATGCCGAGCCGCGTCGCGCACGGCATGGTCACGGCGCACAGAAATCCTTCCAGCTCCAGAGCCGCCCGAGTGACACTGGATGGCCGGGACATCAGCCGGAATGTCTCGGAAGCCGTGATGAACACCAGAATCTTGCCGGCACGGGTGGCTTCAGGGTGCAAGGAGGCCCAGTAGATGATCTCGCCATGAGCCACCGGACAATCGTGCCCCAGTCTACTGGGGCCGTTTGTCGGGCCGCGCGGCAGTCGCCGAGGCTGGGTGCCACCGGCGGCGAGGACGTAATAGTAGTCCTTGTCTCAAATCTAGTCGGAGTTCACAAAGTCTCAAATACTCTTCACCAAATACATACTTGAAGCAAAGAGTGGTTATCCAATTAATCAGAAAACTTTAGCGGCCCGAGCTCGAAGCACCTAGGCGACTCGAAGAAGGCATGTGGCATGAGGCTCTCACTGAACACTAGAAACTTAGGATATGATGGAAAGAGGTACATTTTCTTTCGCAGCTTCTTCTCTTTGAGATCACACAACTTCACCGGACGCGAGTAGGGGGGACGCCCGATAAGAATGGCATCGCGCGTCTCCTTCGCACTGGGATCCTTTCCCTTTGCGCCGAAGCAGAGTAGCGCCCACGAATCCATCCCTCAGTAAAAAAAAAAGAAAAAGAAAAACACTATCGTACGTTGCTGACAGGGGAGGAACGCCGCTTGGGAATACGAGGAAGGCTTCGATCGATACGCGGCTGTGAGAATATTACACGCCGCCGGCCTAATACGTTGCCTTGGCTGCCGGGGGCGATGACTTGCAGGCTGCAGCTACCGTGTGGAGTGTTCGGAGCGGCCTCGGCCGTACGATGCAGGAGGTCGGTTGGGTGGACGGCCGGGATTTGTGCTCGTACAACCGGAAAAGCCTTTCGCACTCTTTTTGGCGTTCAAGGTTGTCGTGAAATTTTGCTGCAGTTTTGATAAGGTATAATTGCTGCGGTTGAATTTGTCCTGTGGGAGGATCCGAATGAAAAGTCGGTAGTAACATAAATGGGCCACAACGCGGACAGGGGCTTCGGCCCATCAAGCTTCTTCGCAGAAACAAAATGAAGCCCACGCCAATAAGAATTTTATGGGCCAGATGGCTGCCGGATTTTATGGTCCACACGGATGGATCAACAAAGCCCAGAGTAGTCTACACATTTTTTTTTGAGGGGAAAAAAGACTATGCCCATTCGTTGCCGCGCACCGCGGCACTGGCAGTTTGGCACCGCTTCGAAACTCGAAACAGAGGAATCCACAGGTGTGCGGCCTCTACATCATGGAGCAGATACTGTCGGGCCTCGTCTGGTACCCGTACGCGTGCCCGGCGGCGGGCACTGGTAGTACCACGGGCTCGGCACCGGCGCGTACTGGGGCACGGCGGAGGCGGCGGCGGCGGGGGCCGCCGGCTTCTTGCTGGCCTCGTCGAGCTGCAAGATCTGCGCGGGCCCGACCTTCTTGCGCAGCGCGCAGGCGAGCTTGATGGAGTCGACGCCGTCGCCGACGACGACGACCTGGTCCCTGGCGCCGCCGGCGAGTCCACCCCGCGCGTGGCCGCCACCAGCGCCAGCGCCTTGGACCGGCACCGGTCGCACGTCATCTCCACCTTGATCACCATCTTTTGCTGCAGTATGTAGACAGGAGGATCAGAGCGACAAATCATGTGTGTCATCGGTGTGATTAATTATTATTCGCTCCGAATCAGGACAAGAGGAGAGAAGATGACCACCACCTTGCCATTGCCTTGCCCACAAATCGGTCATTCAAGCTTTCTGGTGGCTGCACCACCACCTGATCCCGCAGCATCCACCTCTCCGACTCGTAGTCTTGCAGGGCCCAGATGTTAAGCAGCGTCATACCCTGCATGGCCACGGCGCACAGCGCCCCATCCAGCTCCAATAGCGCCGCCGCGGTGTCGAAGGGCGGCTGCGGCGGCGACGTGTTGCAGGGCGGCCGTGCCATTAGCCAGAACGTCTCGGTAACCGTGTGGAACGCAAGCATCTTACCAGTGCGTCTGGCTTCGGGGTGAACGGAGCACCAGTGGAGAATCTCGCGGCAAGCCACATGGTGCTCGTAACCCATTCCAACTGGGCAGTCTGCAGGAGCGCGCGCCAGTCGCCGGGGCATGGCGGCGCCGGCGGAGAGGATGTAGTAGTAGTTGTCCTCCTCGTTCCGGTCCAGCGAACTGGCTGTTGCTTCTATGCCATGGCACAGAAGCCGGTACTCGCCGGAGGGGCTATGGAAGTAGAAGCCGCACACGAACACAATGGTACACGGCTCCAGACCCAGCGCCGGCAGTCTGGTCCACTGCCTGGTCGTGGGGTTGCAAACGATGAAGCGGCCCGGGCTTTGCTGCAGCACGAGGAGGCCATCGAGGGAAGACACTAGGCTGCACAAGCTTCTGCGCGTTCCGTCCTCGTCCCGTGTGGTTGGGTCGCAAAGGCAGCCACGCCGGCGTGGCTGCCTTTGCGACCCAACCACATGGGGCGTGTATTGGGGGGATCTCCTTGGATGGTTAGGAGGCATGCTGTGATCCTACAGATGTATGATGAGAGTCTCAAGCCCTCTGAAATCAGGTTTCATCGGATGGAAATTTGGGTCCGCCTGCTGAATATCCCACTTGGTTGGATGAATGTCCATCGTGGTGCTCGTGCGATGAGTTTGCTCGGTACGGTGATCAAGATGGATGTGGATGATGAGGGAAGGGCTTGTGGGCCTTTCCTTCGTGCTCGAGTGGCCATCGATGTGACCAAGCCGGTGAGTAGAGGTGTTCTACTGAGAACACGAAGAAGGAGGTTGCGCCCGACTGGTTTGACGCCCAATATGAGAAGCTCCCGTTTTTCTGCAAGTCATGTGGCATCTTGGGGCATTCTGAGCTAGAGTGTCCCACTCCCGCTAAACGCAACACTCTTGGGAAGTTACCGTGGGATGTCCTACTCAGGACCCCCGATGAGAGGCGGTGAAAGATGCAACGCTTCCCGAATGCAGCATCTGAGTCCTTTGGTGCTGGCTTGTCTTCCGGTTCTAGGCAGTCCCGTTGCTCGACTGCTAGGGCGGAGGACAAGCGATCAATGGACCATCGCAAGGAGGCAGGTCGCAGTGATCAGGAAGAGGTCAACTCCTCCCCAAAGGAAGCAGATGTGGGGAAAGGGAAAGAGGGAAGTATGCTGATGGCCAATGCAAACCGGCAGCTCTTCCAGTCTAAGACGGGAGGTGTACAGAAGGTGGCACGTAAAAGGAAATCAAAGGGCTCTGGCACTGGCCTCGCAACGACCTCGAACTTGATGTTACCAGCCGTTGACACCTCGGCTCTTATCGCAGAGGGTTCAGTGAATGCCCCAATGAGGCATCTGGCAAGTGCAAATGAACTAGGTAGTACAGCTTTGGATGAACTGTCAAAGAAGCAGAAGGTTTCAGATAGTCAAACAATTGCGAGATCGGCGGCGACTGTGGGAAGCAGTCCCCGCCGGGCACAATGAAAATCTTAAGTCTGAACTGCCGAGGATTGGGGCAGCCTACGGCAGTTCAAGAAGTACGTAGCTTGGTGCAGCTACATCACCCAGTACTGGTCTTCTTGTCAAAAACTAGACTATTTGATAATAATGTGGATGGCTTCAAGTGTTCGTTGAGTTTTGCGAATGGAATTGGGGTCGGCAGCTTTGGCCGGGGGGAGGGCTTGCACTCCTCTGGCCACATGACATTTGTGTGGAGTTAAAGAGCTACGATAAACTCCATATAGACGTGGAAATAGTGGATCCGGAAACTAGGGAGGTCTGGTGGCGTTTTACTGGTTTATATGGTGAAGCAAGGAGAGAATTGAGACACAGGAGTTGGGAATGCTTGCATTATCTGAGCACGCGAGGTAATTCACCTTGGTTATGTGCAGGGGACTTCAACGAGACCCTAGATGCGCAAGAACAGATTGGTGGTGTCACAAGACTGGAACGACAGATGGACAGCTTTCGTGATGCGGTTAGTGTCTGTGGTTTTGCTGATCTTGGTTTTATTGGCCTGCCATACACATGGGACAACCGTCAACTGGAAGGAGACAACATAAAGGTCCGGCTGGACAGGGCCTTTGCTGATGAAGCTTTCTCTAACTTGTTTAGGGATCTCAAGGTGTGGCTTGTTCAAACGGTAGAGTTGGATCACTGTGCACTAGTCATCGAATGCCAGTGGAATAGGAGGGGGAGACGTCGGAGGAGACGAAACTTCAAGTATCAAAACATGTGGCGGCGTGAACCTTCATATGTGAAGCTAGTGGAGGAGACGTGGGGAGCCAATGAGGACATCCACGACCTTCACCAGCTAACTGAGACCCTGGGACGAATGCAAACATCATTCCAGGAGTGGGAGCAATTGGTCTTTGGCTCAGTTAAACGAGACCTGGCAGGTTTGCGCCGAGCACTCGCAGAAGAGAGGGGTAGAAGTGTGCGGTCTGGGCCATCCAGGAGAGAGCGACAGTTGATGTCAAGGATGTCAGAACTACTTGCCAGGGAAGAAACAATGGAGAGACAGAGATCACGTATTTCTTGGCTAAAAGATGGAGATCGGAATACTGCTCTCTTCTAGGCAAAAGCAAAGGAAAGATCGAAGTGCAATACCATCAAAGCGTTGTATGTGGAAGATGGGTCAATGGTGTCAAGCCAGGCTGAAATTGAGCGCGTGGCCCTGGACTTCTACAAGGATTTATTTGCAGCCCAGGCTGAGTTTAATCCGTTGGGGGTCCTAGATTATGTGCCAGCTCGGGTTACTTATGCGATGAATGAGGGCCTAGAGCAGCCGTTCACAGCCCGAGAGATTGAAAAGGCGATTTTCATGATGGGCGCCAACAAGGCCCCTGGACCGGATGGGTACATTGCTGGATTTTATCAAGTGCACTGGGATGTGGTTGGCCCAAGCATCACTCGCGCAGTACTGGATTTTTTGAATGGAGGACACATGCCGGATGTGATCAACCAGACAACTATCGTGTTAATACCAAAGATAAAACACCCACAGGACATGAAGCACTTTAGACTAATCTCTCTCTATAATGTGGTCTACAAGATTTGTTCTAAAGTGTTGGCTAATAGACTTCGGGTTTTTCTTGATGAGATTATTTCGGGGGAGCAAAGTGCGTTTGTTCCGGGACGTCCGGTAACAGATAACGTACTAATTGCTTATGAGTGCACCCACTACTTGAAAAGGAAGAAGGGGAAAACAGGAGCTTGTGCCATCAAGTTGGATATGGCAAAGGCATATACCGAGTCGAGTGGCAGTATTTGGAGGGAATTATGTTGAAGTTGGGAATGTCTGAAACCTTTATTGCAAAGATTATGCAGTGTGTCACCTCGGTCTCTTTTGCTGTCAGAGTTAATGGGCAATTATCTGACACCTTCAAACCGACTAGGGGGATTCGCCAAGGGGACCCCATATCTCCCTATCTATTCCTTCTGTGCTCTGAAGGTTTATCTTGCCTTTTGAAATCTTTTGGTCCAGTGCACCTATCCAGAGGAGTTCGCGTGGGGATCCATGCACCCTGGATTTCACACTTACTCTTCGCGGATGATTGTATTGTCTTCTCAGAAGCATCGCGGAAGGGGGCTGAACGGATTCAAGAGGTCCTTGAAATATATAACAGAGGATCAGGGAAGGTTGTTAACAAAGATAAGTCAACTGTCTTTTTTAGCGTCAATTGTGAGGAAGAGGCAAAGGAAGAGGTTCGGTCAGTACTTCAGATAGAGAAAGAAGCACTGGCAGAAAAATATTTGGGCCTTCCCACTGCATTGGGTAGGGCAACAAAGGAAGCTTTTGAATATATGCCTAGCAGGTTGAAGGGCTTGGTTGGAGCTTGGACTGGAAAGGAAGCTAGCTGTGCAGGGCGAGAGGTGCTGATAAAGTCAGTGGCACAAGCAGTGCCGACATACCCCATGAGTTGTTTCCTTGTACCAAAGGATACTTGCAAGAAAATGCGATCGGTGATCTCTAACTACTGGTGGGGTAGTTCCGCAGATAACATGCATATACACTGGCAACGGTGGGAATTACTAACACAGTCGAAATCATCAGGTGGGATGGGATTCCGAGACCTTCACCTTTTCAACCAGGCAATGTTGGGGAAACAAGGTTGGAGATTGATTGATAAATCTGATTCACTATGTGCCAAGGTACTCAAAGGGAGGTATTACCATGACTCTGATTTTCTCTCGGCAACAAGGAAAAAACATGCTAGCCATACTTGGCGGGCAATTCTAGCAGGGAGAGAGGTTCTGAACAGGGGGTTAATACGGAGAATTGGGGATGGCTCCTCGACGAACATTTGGAGAGATCGTTGGATACCCCAACATTTTTCAGGCCGGCCGATAGTTTTTCCGGATGAGCCACGGGTGCAAGTGGTTGCTGATCTGTTATCTCCGAGTGGTGATTGGAATGAGGAGCTAATTAGGACTGTCTTCGCTCAAGTTGATGCGGATGCAATATTGCGAACAACGATTGGAGGACACGGAGAAGATACGTGGGCCTGGGCGCATGAGAAGCATGGCATCTACTCCGTTCGCTCGGCATATCGACTGGTTTATAATGATCGACGAGCTCAACTGGAGGCCGGTGCTGCATCAGTATCGGACGAGAAGATGTGGAAACAGATATGGAAATTGTGCGTTCCTCCAAAAGTGAGAGTCTTCTGGTGGAGGGTGATAAATGGGTCTTTGCCGGCCAGGGAGGTTCTTTACAGGAGGCATATTGAACCAATTGCTAATTGCGAGATTTGTGGAGCCGATGAGGAATCCATCATGCATGTCCTGCTTCAGTGCTCAGTTGCCAAGCAATTTTGGAAAATGGCAAAGGAACTGGTCGGTATAAAAATACCTGACCTACACCCTCATACATGGGCACACGATCTGATGAATCCCCATATTATTCCAGAGAGGAATGCAGCAGTGATACTGTGTGGGATGTGGGCTTTGTGGATGGCACGCAATAAGAGAAGACATGGTCAAATTGACGTTCCGATGCGACAGGCGCTCCTGTGGTCGATCGACACAGCTTTTGATCTGTGGAATATTGTGCATCCGCAAAAGGAGGGGAAGAAGCCCAAACATCGCGAGCATTGGGATCTGCCTGAGTTGGGGTGGATGAAATGCAATGTCGACGTTGCTTATAAGGAGGGAGATCGCACTGGTGCTACTGGATTTGTGCTCAGAGATAGCGATGGAAGGTGTTGTGGTGGAGGAGCCAAATGGTATGATCATTGCCTCAACCCTCTGACCACAGAAGCTATGGCATGCAGAGATGGATTGATGCTAGCTCGAAGACACGGAGTGCGACGCCTGCATCTGGAGACTGACTGCCAGGTTCTTGTCCAACTCTGGGAGCAACGGAATAACCAGCGATCTGAAATCTCAGGTCTACTGCAGCAGGTAGCTGTCCTTGCCCGGGATTGTGATGCTTTTAAGCTAAGTTTCATTAGTAGAGATTGTAATAGGTTAGCCCATGAGTGTGCTAAGCTAGTTTCTAGTAGTTCACATGTGGAGGAGTGGCAATCTGAAGCTCCGCATGGACTGCATAGTCTGCTGGACACTGAATGTAATGTTGCTCATGGCTAATTAATGAATCCTGAGGTTTCTCAAAAAAAACCTTGTGCGGCCTACTGTCTTCCCTCGATGGCCTCCTCGTGCTGCAGAAAAGCCCGGGCCGCTTCATCGTTTGCAACCCCACGACAAGGCAGTGGACCAAGTTGCCGGCGCTGGGTCCGGAGCCGTGCACCATCGTGTTCGCGTGCGGCTTCTACTTCCACAGCCCCTCCGGCGAGTACCGGCTTCTGTGCCATGGCATAGAAGCAGCAGCAGCCAGCGAGGCCAGTTCACCGGATGACCGGAACGAGGAGGACTACTACTACACCCTCTCCGCCGGCGCCGCCGTGCCCCGGCGACTGGCGCGCGCTCCTGCAGACCGCCCAGCAGGAATGGGTTACGAGCACCCTGTGGCTTGCCGCGAGATTCTCCACTGGTGCTCCGTTCACCCCCAAGCCAGACGCACTGGTAAGATGCTTGCGTTCCACACGGTTACAGAGACGTTCCGGCTCATTGCACGGCCGCCCTGCAACACGTCGGCGCCGCAGGCGGCCTACAACACCGCGGCGGCGCTATTGGAGCTGGATGGGGCGCTGTGCGCCGTGGCCATGCAGGGTATGACGCTGCTTAACATCTGGGCCCTGCAAGACTATGAGTCGGAGAGGTGGATGCTGCGGGATCAGGTGGTGGTGCAGCCACCAGAAAGCTTGAATGACCGATTTGTGGGCAAGACAATGGCAATCTCTGACGCGGGCGATGCCATTCTTATCGGGCGTCCCCCCTACTCGCGTCTGGTGAAGTTGCTTGATCTCAAAGAGAAGAAGCTGTGAAAGAAAATGGACCTCTTTCCATCATATCCTAAGTTTCTAGTGTTCAGTGAGAGCGTGATGCCACATGCTTTCTTCGAGTCGCCTAGGTGCTTTGAGCTCGGGCCGCTAAAGTTTTCTGATTAATTAGATAACAACGGGTTGTAACTAGTCTTTTGCTTCAAGTGTGTATTTGGTGAAGAGTATTTGAGACTTTGAGTGAACTCCAACATTAGGCTTGTTTAGTTCCAAAAAGCAACTCATAAATTTACTATGCAAAAAGAAGATTCTCCATCACATCAAAATATCATAACATACATGAAATATGCAGATGAAATCAAAAACTAATTGCACAGTTTTGTTGTACTCTACGAGACAAATATTTTGATCCCAATTAATCAATTTTTGGACAATTTTTTGCACATGCAAACGAAATGTTACAGTGGCACAATGATTACGAAGAGACCAAAGTTGGAAACTAAACAAGGCAGACTAATATACATTCACCACCACCACCACCACCACGGCACGAGAGAAGTTCATTCGGTAACATACTTCAGGTATGTATTTTTTTAAGGAGCTACTTCAAGTATGTATTTGGTGAGAAGTATTTGAGATTTTGAGTGAATTCCAACTAGATGTTGGTAATGTAAGTACTTCGAGTATGTATTTGGTGAAGAGTATTTGATACTTTGAGTGAACTCCAGCTAAATGTTTTTTTAGACTAAAGCATGGGAGTTAAAAAAAGTTAGTGATTACATGAGAGAAGTTCATTTGATAATTTGTAAATAAATTAAGGTTACGATAATAATAAGAATAAAATCAAACAGTTTTTCTAGAGCTACCTTCTGATGTTCCTACTGAAATACCAAACACAAACTGTACATCCCTGACACTAGAAACTTTTAACTTTTGCCATAAAGTCTGGGAGGAGCACTGATGCTTCTGAACTCTGTCTTCCTCCGCTGGCTCTTTGTCGTGTCAGTAGATCAGTCCCTGAAGTTGGCTCTTTGTCGTGTCAGTCGATCAGTCCCTGAAGCCAGAAAACCAATGAACCATGCAGTTATAGACACCAATGTCCGTCCCTCCTTGCCTGCGTCCGATGCTCATCTGTGTCGCCAACAATGTCGTGTCGCTCCCGCTCGTCATCCAGAGAGAAAAAAACTAAGGCCGCGGACCAGCCCTGGTTGCCGGATTGCCGGAGCTCCTGGAACTGAATATAGCAACAGAAGGCTCTACGTGGCCTATGGCCGCCTCCTGGCTCCGGCCGCTCCTTCGCCTCGTCTTCTTCCAGGTACGATGGCCATCTCCACCACTACTGTGTGAGCTTGATGGGAAGAAAACTGTTGGCAGAGGCGAGGCGAGATAAAAGGCGCCGACGAAGGTATAGTGGAGTCAAGGCGAGCCCAGCTCCTATCCACCACCAAGAGCCCCGCAAACTCTTTGAACACTGGCGCAACCGTCTGCTGAGACCCTCCGCACCACCAGGCGGCACCACTCCGACGCATTGGCCACGCGCGAGCAGCACACCTGACACGCTCACAACCTGCTCGACGAAATGTCCCTACTGAAGGAGTCAAGGAAGCTCGATGGCCGCATGGGACGGCCACGAGTGTAGTGGCGGGTGGCAATCAAGTGTGGGACAAGCTCCGTGCACTAGGCAGATCAACTGTTGTCTATATCCTCATCCTGAATGTTTTTCTAAATATTGTTGGATCTTGTCTCGACCTGCATCTCCGTTCCTAGTCTTGCGAAAAGGCCACAGGTAACTGCAAACAAACTTATGGTTATGGACTCCCTTTCCTATATGTACAGTGTGTTGGATAAGCCTTATACTATCAGTCTTTGACTCCTTTGTGCTGCTGGTCCTGCTGGAGAGGACAACAGTTAGGGTCTTTGTACTTTGGTCTTTGTGGGGCTGCTGCTGGTCCTTGTGTAGGACAGCGGTTAGCATCTTTGTACATGGTCAATACTGGGGCTAGTAGGGCTGCAGCATTAGGACTAGGACTGCAGCATTAGGACTAGGACTGCAGCACTTGGTGGTAGTTTGCTGCCCTCTAAGGACAGCACATGCTGGTGGTTTCTTGGTGCCCACTTGCACAACATCTTGGACTAGCATATTAGGATATGCTAGGGGCTGGTTCAGCCTATAAATATGTAACCCAGCCCCCTTGGGTTGGTATCGCATTGTGAAGAGAAAACAGAAAATTGCCCCAACTTCGAGTGTGATCCTCTCTAGATGAGAGTAACAATTGAGCTACTAACAACTGGTATCAGAGCCGTTCTTTCCTGCAGCCTAAAGATTTCTTGTTCTACTCCCTCTCCAGTCCACCAACAACCCCAGCCGGTAGCAGCAGCACCGGCTGTTCCAGCCCACTCTCCTCCCTCCTCCGTGCAGACGAGCAGCAACTCGTCTGATGGAGGTTCCTCCAGGTGCAGCAGCAGCCCCCATGCAGCGCGCCAGGTCCGGAGGTCCCTCTCTACACTCGGTCGCCTCGAGCATGCGGAGCCGGTAGTCAGCCGAGCTCGCTGCAGCAGAGAAGCGCGAGCGAGCAGCAATGGAGACCGCGACGTCTGCAGCAAGGGCATCGAGGCTGGCAGCAGCGGAGTTGGCAGCAGCAAGGGCGGAATCCACTAATAATCCCTTCCCCAACCCCGCGTCGGTTGGCAACCCAGAGGTGGAGGCAACGGCGGCGGCCGACACAGCGCGTGCGGCAGCAGCGGAGGTCGAGTTGCTGCGCAGCGGCGCCGGCAGCTCCGTATCGGCTGAGGACACCGCCGATGCAGACCTCGAGGTGCTGGCTGGTGGTGCTATTCGAGAGCGGGTAGAGCGGTGGATAGCCGCGCACGACAGCAGCGCTCCAGCAGGAGGCGCGCTCGACTGCGGTGCTCCAGCAGGAGGCGCGCTCGACGGCGGCGCTCTCGCGGGAGGCGCGCCTGGAGGCGGTGCTCCAGTAGGAGGCGCGCCCGGAGGCGGTGCTCCCGCGAGAGGTGCGCCCGAAGGCGGCGCTCCCGTGAGAGGCGCGCCCGGTGGCGGCGCCGAGGCGGACAGGGTGGCGCTAGCAAGCGCAAAGACTCCCGCGACAACTCCTGCCACAACTGTGGCAGAACTGGCCATTGGGCCAAGGACTGCAAGCAAACGAAGCGCAAGGTCGAAGGACAGGCCCACGTCGCTGTTGACAGTCAAAATTGGCTCTGGCCTGGCCAAACCGGTCTGACCGGTTTGCCAAACCGGTCAGACCGGTTTGGTTCTGTAATTCGAGTAGGATTAGGATTCCGAGTTTAATCCAATATTGTAACCTATTCGAAAGGGGTAAGACTTCCCCGGCCTATAAATATAAAGGCTAGAAGGCCGATTGAGGTATTCCCAATCGAATCAAATACTTTATCTTCTATTTTTGTATCTCTCAAACCCTAATCTTTTCCAACCCCCATATTCTGTTCTTTGCTCGTCTCTACGGCGTTCAAGGACGTTCTAGGTGGCCTGCCGACCTAGAGCAACCCTAGATTAGCTCGAGCTCCGATGGGGTCCCTCCCGAGCTTGAGTTTCTAGGTCTTCACGACCTCCCGACCAGAAGCGGTCTGACCGGTTCTACAGACCGGTTTGCCCGGTTTGCCCTGGGAAGTCAGGAGTTGGCCGTTGTGACGGCTGTGCTGTGCGTTTGATTGATCTCAAGTGTGTTGGCGCGTTTTCGTGTCAACAGTCGCGCAGGCTCAGGCCACCGACGAGCCGGCCCTGTTCTTGATGCACGGGAGTGTCGAGCTACACTCCTCTCCCGTGCCGGACGTCACTGCACTTCTCCACCTCGACGAGTCGCGTGCTCACGTCTTTCTTGGGAAGGACGTGAGCGAGGAGAAGATCGATGGCTGGTACCTCAACACCGGTGCCACCCACCACATGACCGGGTGACGCGAGTACTTCTCCGACCTCGACACCGCCGTGACGGGCTCCGTCAAGTTCGGGGACGCCTCCGCCGTGAAGATCGAGGGTGCAGGTTCCGTCATCTTCAAGGCAAAGACCGGTGAGCACCGTGTGCTCACCGGAGTCTACTACATCCCGGCTCTGCGAAACTCGATCATCAGCTTGGGACAGCTGGATGAGATCGGGTCGCGCGTGGAGATCGAGCACGAGGTGTTGCGGATCTGGGATCCTCGTCGTCGACTTCTCGCCAAGGTGAGCAGAGGGAGCAACCGCCTCTATGTGATCCATGCACATGTGGTGCAGCCTCTCTGCCTTGTAGCTCGACGGGAGGACGACGCGTGGCAGTGGCATGAGCGCTTTGGGCACCTCAACTTTGAGGCCCTGAGGCAGCTCAGTGCCAAGGAGATGGTGCGGGGCATGCCACACATCGACCACGTGGAGCGGCTCTGCGACACATGTGTGCTGACGAAGCAGCAGCGACTCCCCTTCCCGCACCAGGCCAGCTACCGCGCCGAGGAGAAGCTGGAGCTGGTGCACGACGACTTGTGCGGTCCCGTTACACCGGCTACTCCTGGAGGCCGGCGCTACTTCCTTCTACTTGTCGATGACGTCTCCCGCTACATGTGGGTAGTCCTCCTCGACTCCAAGGCAGCTGCTGCAGACGCTGTCAAGCGTCATCAAGCTGCTGCGGAGAAGGAGTGTGGCCGCAAGCTCCGTGTGCTACGCACGAACAACGGCGGCCGAGTTTGTCGCGTACTGTGCCGACGACGGCATCCAGCGCCACTAATCCGCGCCGTACAGCCCGCAGCAGAACGTCGTCGTTGAGCGGCGCAACCAGACGGTTGTGGGGATGGCTCGGGCCCTCCTCAAGCAGAGGGGGATGCCGGTTGTCTTCTGGGGAGAGGCTGTGGTGACGGCCATCTACATCCTCAACCGCTCGCCGACCAAGGCGCTCGACGGCAGGACGCCGTACGAGGCTTGGCATGAGCGCAAGCCGGCGGTCTCCCACTTGCGGGTCTTCGGCTGCCTCGCTTTCGCCAAGGAGCTTGGCCACGTCGGCAATCTCGACGACAGGAGCACTCCGGGAGTGTTCATCGGCTACGCGGAGGGCTCGAAGGCCTACTGTATTCTCGACCCGATGACACAGCGTGTGCGCACCTCGCGCGACGTTGTGTTCGACGAGGGCCGGGGATGGGCGTGGGACAAGGCGGTGGACGACAGCTCGACTCCGACGTACGACGACTTCATCGTCGAGTACGTCCACTTCGATGGAGCTGGGGGAGTAGGTAGCTCTCCTTCGCCGAGCGTGCCTACCCCGGTCCCCGAGACTTCACCGACTCCGACTCGTGCCACTCCGGCAGCACCGCGCTCCCCAGCCTCGACTCCGGCTGCTGTGAGCCCTTCGCCGGCTTCGCCACAGCCAGCGACACCGCGCACTCCAGCGTCGACAGCCACCCCGCCGAGCACGTCTACATCAGCACCAGCTCATCTCGAGCACAGTCCGGTGGAGTTCGCTACCCCGCTCTCCCGCGACGAGGAGCGCATCGACGCGTACTACGACGGCGAGCCGTTGCGGTACTGTACGATGGAGGACATTCTCGGCGACCAGCCGGTGCCGGGACTGGTGCCTCACGACTTGGAGACGCAGTTGCACCATGCGTGCGACGAAGGCGAGCCTCGGTCTTTCGCAGAGGCCGAGGGACAGGCGGCATGGCGTGCCGCGATGCAGTCGGAGATGGACGCGGTTGTGGAGAACCGCACTTGGGAGCTTGCTGATCTCCCTCGTGGCCACCACGCGATCACCCTTAAGTGGGTGTTCAAGCTGAAGCGGGATGAAGCCGGTGTCGTCGTCAAGCACAAGGCCCGCCTGGTAGCGCGGGTTCTTGCAGCAGGAGGGGGTCGACTTCGACGATGCCTTCGCCCCCGTGGCACGGATGGAGTCCGTGCGACTCCTCCTTGCACTGGCTGCCCGAGAGGGCTGGAGCGTCCATCACATGGACGTCAAGTCGGCGTTCCTTAACGGCGACTTGAAGGAGGAGGTCTACGTGCACTAGCCGCCGGGGTTTGTGATCCCCGGCAAGGAGGGCAAGGTGCTTCGTCTGCGCAAGGCCCTCTATGGCTTGCGGTAGGCACCGAGGGCGTGGAATGCCAAGTTGGATTCCACGCTCAAGAAGATGGGCTTCGAGCAAAGCCCGCACGAGGCGGCCGTCTACCGGTGGGGCAGTGGAGGACATCCCTTGCTGGTGGGCGTTTACGTCGACGACTTGGTGATCACCGGCACCAAGGATGCGGAGGTGGCGGCATTCAAGGAGGAGATGAAGGCCACCTTCCAGATGAGTGATCTTGGGCCCCTCTCCTTCTACCTGGGGATCGAGGTGAACCAGGATGCCTCCGGGATCATGCTTCGACAGACCGCCTACGCCAAGCGCGTCGTTGAGCTGGCTTGGCTCACCGACTGCAACCCGGCTCTTACTCCGATGGAGGAGCGACTGAAGCTGAGCCGTGACAGCACGGCGGAGGAGGTGGACGCCACGCAGTACCGGCGTCTTGTGGGGAGCCTTCGCTACCTCGCCCACACACGACCGGACTTGGTGTTCTCCGTCGGCTACGTTAGTCGGTTCATGCAGCGACCGACGACGGAGCACCAGCAGGCTGTGAAGAGGATCGTCCGCTATGTTGCGGGGACCCTCGACCACAGTCTCTACTACCCGAGATGCCTTGGGGAGGCGCACTTCATCGGGTACAGTGACAGCGACCACGCCGGCGACATCGACACCAGCAAGAGCACTAGCGGGATTCTCTTCTTCCTCGGCAAGAGTCTCGTGAGCTGGCAGTCGGTCAAGCATCAGGTGGTTGCCCTGTCCAGCTGCGAGGCCGAGTACATAGCGGCCTCCACCGCCTCAACGCAGGCACTCTGGCTTGCTCGACTGCTTGGTGATCTCCTCGGCAGAGACACTGAAGCGGTGGAGCTCATGGTGGACAACAAGTCCGCCCTCGCCCTGGCAAAGAACCCCGTTTTCCATGAACGGAGCAAGCACATCCGGGTGAGGTACCACTTCATCCGAGGCTGCTTGGAAGAAGGGGGTATCAAGGCGAGCTACATCAACACCAAGGATCAGCTTGCAGACCTGCTCACCAAGCCCCTTGGGAGGATCAGGTTCCTTGAGCTCTGTTCCAGGATCGGGATGGTTCAATCCTCCCACAAGACAACGCACAAATCTTAGGGGGAGAATGTTGGATAAGCCTTGTACTATCAGTCTTTGACTCCTTTGTGCTGCTGGTCCTGCTGGAGAGGACAACAGTTAGGGTCTTTGTACTTTGGTCTTTGTGGGGCTGCTGCTGGTCCTTGTGTAGGACATCGGTTAGCATCTTTGTACCTGGTCAATAGTGGGGCTAGTAGGGCTGCAGCATTAGGACTAGGACTGCAGCACTTGGTGATAGTTTGCTGCCCTCTAAGGACAGCACATGCTGGTGGTTTCTTGGTGCCCACTTGGACAGCATCTTGGACTAGCATATTAGGATATGCTAGGGGCTGATTCAGCCTATAAATATGTAACCCAGCCCCCTTGGGTTGGTATCGCATTGTGAAGAGAAAACAGAAAATTGCCCCAACTTCGAGTGTGATCCTCTCTAGATGAGAGTAACAATTGAGCTACTAACACAGTGTTGATGGTTACCCAGTTGTGTTGAATTTCTAGAAGTCCTAAGAATTATGTTACATGATTATTTCCTTGCTTACAATAGTAATGCAAAAATTTAATTGATTTGTTCATACGCCATATTGTTTTCACTTTGAGCAGTTTCTTTTCTGTTGCTTTGCAGCACAATAGTCTCTATCTTTACTTGCACTTTACCTGTCAATGGAAACCCAATGTCATTTCAGAATAACAATTTATATTACTGAGATTCATGTAAGCTTTCAATCTTCTGTATAGACTACTCCGTACTTCTTTTTCTGTGACTATTTGCTCAAATTTATGGTGACGAGTTACAGGTCACTGATCTTTGTATTCAACAGTTGTTCTTCCTTATTCTGTAAATCCCATTGCGCACACTGCTGTGACTAGTTAAAAAAAGACTAATCTCTCAATTTTTTTAGATAATGAAAATAAATCCGGGTTCACCTTTTTTAAGAAAAAAGATCAGTCCAATTATACAAGACTGTATCCACATATCTTTATTAATTATAGTCTATCGTTTGCCTTGTGCTATCTGAATTTAATATTAATTTGAACTCTAGCATTTGGAGTTCAAGTAAGAATAAGTACAAGAACAAGAGGTCAGTGCCCACCAAGACTATTTTGATACGATTTATAACTCCTTTAAGTGCTCCACCTTAGTTTTTTTTGAGCACAAAGTGCTCCACCTTGATGCCAAAGAAAGGGGTTCGCTGCAACGGAGCGTGGCAAAGCCAGGCCTGTTTTGTAGTTGAAAAATGAACACTGGGCCCATATTTTCGTAGACCTCGGCGCGGATATTTTCATTCAGCTGGGCCGACTAAGGCTTTTTATCTCATCTCACGGGCTCACGGCCCTGGAACATGCGTGTTGGAGCTGCGGAAGCCGAGTCCCGTTCCCGTCAACCGGTGCTGGTAATTACTGTCTTGCCCCTCGTCGCCAATCTCAATTTCAAATCAAATCAGCGAGGCCACCGCATTCCCCTCTCGGCTTAACAGCCCGTGCGCGCTGCGGCAAGCCAAGCGCACCAAGCCCCAATGGCGACGACGCCATGGCTGATTCTCGGCCGCGTCGTCCTCGTCTCAGGCGGCGCGGAAGCAGAGGAGGAGCAGCCGGCGGAGGCGGACGCCCGGGCGGAGTACGTGGTGGAGGTGGACGCAGAGGAGCAGGCTCTCGCGGAGCACGCCGCGGCAGCGGCCGAAGCCGACTTCACCCTCTCCGGCGCGGTTCCTCCGCGGGTCAGCTTCCTCCCTGCGGGCCGCGGAACCCACCTCAACGAGCACCCCAAGGAGGAGGAGCCGACGGAGGCGGAGGCCCGGGCGGAGTACTTGGTGGAGGTGGACGCGGAGGAGCTGGCTCACGCGGAGCACGCCGCGGCAGCGGCCGAACCCGACTTCACCATCTCCGTCGCGATTCCGCCGCGGCTCACCTTCCTTGCGGGCCGCGGAACCCACCCCGACGAGCACCCCTACATCATCGCCGCCAGCCCCCTCTGCCTCCTCATTCACTTCACAGGCCTTCCGTCTTCAGGCGAGCTACCCACCGACACCGGCTACCTCGCCCTAGCGCGCTACATCCAGAGGGCCGATGGACAGATCGCCCCCTCCGCCGAATGCGTCCCCTGCCGAACCGACGGCGCCGTCGACTTCGATAGCGTCGCGCTTGTCCCCGACGAGAGAGGCGGCTACATGATCGTCGAGCTCCAGGTCCAGGCGGACAAGGGTGGAGACCACCGCGCCACGTTCTTCCTCCGATCGGCGGGGCATGGGTGGACCGTGAGGCATATGGCATGCCCCTTACCGGCAGAGGAGGACCGGAAGTGGGTTCCCCACGGCGCAGTCGCCATCGGCAGCACGGCGTGCTGGTTCGACCTCTCGTGGGGGATCCTCAGCTGCGACTTCTCGCTCAGGGAGCCGTATTTGATCTTCCAGAGCCTCCCGGATGCCCGTCGGCTCGACGAGGAAACGCTGCGGGACATCCACACCAGGCGCTGCGTCACGGTGAGCCGCAACAGGCTGCGGTACGTGGAGATCATCCCTGAGGGCGAGGCAGCGACCGTGCTAATGTGGACTCGGATGATCGGTCCCGATGGATGGAAATGGTACATGAAGTACGCGGTGAGCTTCGAGAAGATCTGGAACGACGACAGCTACAGGAGCACACAACTGCCGCGGAACGTCCCCTCGCTCGCCGTCGTGTGTCCGTCGGACCCCGACTTGATCTACTTCGAGCTGGAGCATCACCTCTTTGGCGTCAATGTTCCCGGGAGAGTTGTGCGCATCAAGCCCTCGCCGTGCTCGGCCTCCAGCCCCTCCATCATCGCTTGGGAGGTACCACCCGCGGTTGCCCAAGGTAAGACACTAAGACATCACTGCGTTTCAGACGATTTTGTTGCCATGTTTCATGCCTGCAGTTCACAACTTCAGCTACCGATTCCTGCTGGAATCATTTATCTCATGATCAATTTATATGCAATAATGTGCTGTTTGGTACTTTGGTGTTCCTTGAAATTTCTATGAAGGCATGCCCTGTTTTAGAAGAATACACAGATCAGGCTCATGCTCATTAAGATATTTTTCTGCTTTTGATCAGTATTGCCTGAAAATGGATTCCATCAACTTGTGTGTAGTTGAAATAGAATTTCCCTTTATCTAAAAATCAACTTGTGTTAGTTCCTTAGCTGAACTGAAACTACTAGAACGTACTTCATGTATATTAGGGGCAATCTTATGCTCATTGGTGCTAGCTTTATCAACGAATTAAACTTCTCGTTGACAGTTCTGTGCTGATTAATAATTTGTCCCCTATTGTTGCATAGGCATCACACACAGAGTAATGGCTAACTGTTGTCATAGCAGAGTAACAGGAGTAAAGGGCCACATCCAATTGAACTTCATTGTTTTTGACTATTGTGTTGATATAGTTTAGTGCTCTGCTGCATGATCAATAGGCAAACCTGCAAACATGTGCCGTTTGGTGTTCATGTATTTCCTGTACTATACGGCGGACCCTGTTTTAGAAGCATGCACAAATCAGGCTCCTATGCTAATTAAGACATTTTTTATCTGTATTGAAAATATATTTTCATCAACTGTGCATTTGCTAAACTAGTTGAACTGAAACATTTAAGGATAACTACCATGCATTTTTTTTGTAAAAGATAACTACCATGCACTTGATATTAGGGGCAATCTTCATATTAATATGCCTCGTTTCTGAACAGTTGAGAACATCGAGGGCGGCGAGCTGGGGCGCGCAAGCAAAACCACGGACAAGAAGGCTAGCATTACCACACCGCAGGGACTCGAGGAGCGCGGCGCCGCGTCCAGTTCTGCTAGAGCAGGTAAGCGTCTGTGCCGACACGTACGGTTTCCATAGCGGTGTCCGGGCTGCCTTTTCTCCAGGGGCTCATTTTGATTGGTCCTTGCGGTGGGATTTAGGTCGGCTTGCACAGGACATCAGCTTTGGCACAGTTCCAGATGCACTATTGATTCCAGATGAAGCTGTCAAGGCGACGATTGTGGATGTTTGGAATGAAAACATGGACCATGCTTTTGACCAGCTGCATGTGGCAATCCAGAGTGGCTCCAATTGTTTAGTAGGGATGGATACAGAGTTCTGCATGTTAGATGGGGTGATAGTTCCAAGGGTAGAACCCAAAACAGAAGAAGGCAATTATCAACAAGCCTGCAGAATAGTTGATGAAGGTGATCTCGTTCAGGTTGGCCTTGTTCTAAGTGATGCTGATCTTAATGTTTTCTCAGATCAAATATTTCAGTTCAATATCAGGTTTGATTCCAGCGGAAGAAACCCGAGCAGTGGCAATGTGGAATATCTACGAACTGTAGCAAAGGTCAAGTTGGCGGAGCATGGGAGCCGGGGCATTCCAATTCACAATTTCTTCGGAAGATTCATAGATTCAGGAATCCTTTGCAACACCAATATAACCTGGATAACCTTCCAAGGTTACTCTGATTTTGGCTATCTCATTAGGGGAATTGAAGAAATAGCTGGTCTGCCACCGGACCGAAGAGAATACCTGGGCTTAATTAACAAGTACTTTCCAAGGAGTTATGACCTAAAGATATTTCATCAGCTTGGAATTTGCTGCATCGAACCATCAGGAGAGAAAGGAAGCCGGAAATTAGAATCAATGGCCTCTGGACTGGGAATACTGCGAGTTGGAGATGCGCAGGGTGCAGGTTCAGATGCCCACCTCACTCTGGCTTGCTATCATCAAATGTTATTGAGTGATCCATTGGCGGCCACAAATCTTTCACATTATAGAAATATCGTTTATGGAGTTGCTCCATCGATCCCATCACCACCAGGAGCAGCACTGGATCCTATCGAAATTCATCTATGGGCTAGTAACTTCGACAGCCAAATGACCCTTTTCACCAAATTGTTCAGAGGGTACGTTGCAGTGGGTGTAGAGGTCCGGTTTGAGAATAGCTTCAACAGCCAGCTACCAGCCTATTATGGCGCAGTTCGGAGGGAGCACGCATTGTCAGGTCCGGTTCAAATGGGTTTGGCTGTCTCAGACTTCGGGGGCAATCTTGGCTGGGGTAGAATCTGGGTGTTCCATATGCAGGGTTCAGATGATCTTTTGGAAAACCATATCAGGCCTGCACGACTTGCTCAAATGCAGTCCATTTTGATGATATTGATTCTGACTTGTGAGATCTCAGTATGCGAGCTGTTATCCTTGGCGTGTTTCTGATAGCGTACGCTGCTGGTGGTGGGAACTGGGAATGGAACCCGACAACCCGTGGTGTTCGTCGCCGAGAGGTTCCATCCGTCTGGGAGACGCGAACACGGTGGGGAAGGTGTTTTTTTTCTTCTTTTGGTGTTGTTGGCTAATTTTGGGTAAACTTCTGTTGGGCTGGTAGCTTGGCTGATAAAGGAAAGGAGACGTGAGGTTTTGCAAGGAAAATTCTCTTGATTTAAAAGTGGTTGGCGTAGGCCGTGCGGGCCCCGGCGCCCTTCGTCCTCCTAGCCGACACGCGGATCGGGTGGGGTCGGCTCGTACTGGCGTCTGAGCGGGCGAGTTGGTAGTGCACGGCCGCTGTTTCTCCGAGAGGTTGGTCAACGACGACGACCCCCACCGCTGGTTGATGGGCTACAGGAAGGCCGAAATGGGTAAGTGCCCAAACCAACAGCCCAAACTCCTGATCTCACGGACAAATCGAGGACATAAAATGATCCTTTAAAAAATAGTTTGTAAATATTTTTTCTTAGAAAAATATAAAAACCCCTATAATCTAGTTTAATCTTAAAATTTCATATAAATTCATTTTATATTAAAAAATATAAGACCGATCTAACACTTCCTCTAAAATTATGTTTTTCTTTAGTTTCAAGGCATACGAGACTAATTATAATAAATAACGGAAGCAACTAGTTATTAAAAACTATCAAAGCTTTTCGATATAAAACAAATTTTCTATTAATTTTCTACTAATTTTCTTTCATAGTTTTTATTATTAATTTTCCATTAATTCACTTTGATAACTTTTAATAAGTAGTTGCTCCCTTTATTTATTATAATTGGTCTGGTATACCTGGAAACTAGTATGGTTCTAAAGAAGTCACAAAACATGTTTTTATAAGAAAAATACTTTAATATTTTTTATCTAAAACATTTTTCTATATTTTTTATATTAAACAATATTTTAGGATTTTTTAAAAGACCATTTTACAAGACCATTTTACATCCTCGAATTCTCAACCAGATTTCAATTTACCTCCTCTGAAATCACCATCAAAACCATCGAGGATGAAAAACGACTGGTTTCAAGAGTTGAGGGACCACAAATGTCACACCCCAAAATTTTCGGATTTGGGATGTGAATTTCCAACGCAATTAATACAATATTTTTCTCAATTTTCTAAAATTTTCCAAGCTTTATATAATTAACAGGGAATTTAGTATAGGAAAATTTTGTTTTCTAAAATAATATAGGATTACTATTGAGTGCCTTGCATTTGCATTTAGTGGTTTTATGTGTGTAGAGTTTTCAAAAATGTGTTTAGAAGCCTAACGAGAATTGTTCCAGATTTATCTGAAATTTATTCTCATTTTCCTAGAGCATATTCTAATTTTTAGAATAATCAAAAATTATTTTCATGAGTTCCAAATACATTATTTGGGTTCCTCATGTCCAAATATATCTCTAGGAGTTTTCCTAGGATTTTTGGAATTTTTGGAGTATTTTTCTTGGTTCAAATATGAATTCTAGACTTATCTAGAATTATTTTATAACCAGGAAATTAATTATTCCGAAAATTAAAATCACATTAAATCTTAGTAGACCAGCCCTGGCCCAGAGTTGACCCAATTTTAGCCCAAATCCATCCCATCACTTTGTTGGGCCGAATTTCAAAGCCCATTAGTGTCTCTAAAAGCCTATTAGCATTGAAAGAGGCTAAACCATGTTTTAGTCCCATATTGCCAATGGACGTGGAGTTGAGAGGTTTTCTCGCTATATATACAACCACCTCTTCTCCAGTAAAGGCACACCACCATCGACTCCTTTACAGGGAGGCCCCTTGAATGGGAATCCCTAAGGTAGTCTCCTTGCACCATATCTTCCACGGGTGCCTAATCTTCATCTCGTCGTCGCGCCGAACCTTCCGTCGTTTCTGGCTTCATGGATTTTCAGTAAAACCATCAGCGAATCTTGTAATTTTCTATCATATTCGTTTAGTATATACTTTTTCGTAGAAAAGTCCTTGCTAGCTTCGAGTGCCGGAAATCTTGTTTAGTCCATAGTTTCCAACATTTTCTTGAAATTCGACTAGATTCCTGAGCTGCTTACTGTTTTACCATAACTTTTGATCCCTTTAACCAAATCCAGCAAATAAATACATTTTGGATATCTACCAAAATTTTCCTACAACTTTCATTGAAGACGTCAGGTCAAAATCTGGCTGTAACTAAGTCGAAAATATTTAAACAGATTTCTGCACAGATTTTCACCCTCAAAAACAGATTTTCGCCCTCAAAAACAGATTTTCACCCTCAAAAACATATTTAGTTGTTCTTGTTTGTTTGCTTGTCTAGCTACATGTTTGCGCTCGATGATTGTTGCGAGTAGAGGAAGGTCGTTCGAGAGATTCAAGATGAAGAACTGAAGACTTTGAGCAGCTATTAATTGGATTTGAGGCAAGTTATAGCACGGACAATCCTTGCTACCTACTCACTCTTCTAATACACTGTTCTTTACATACGCATGTGTCTAATACTGTTTACCACTAAGGTTGTACCTAGCATTTATTTCCCTGTCCTTGTATTCCTATGGGTTTTTGCATATGGGTAGTATTTTGCTAGGCGCAACTACTGTCACTTTTGTTTAACTGCTAAACTTGTAATAATGGTCCACTTCAACCATAATGTTAAAACTTGCTTTTTAGCAACTTGGATCAGGGAGTTGGGGCTCGTGTGTTTTGCCTGGCCCCAGTGTCTCTCCCTAAGGACTGATTCGTAAAAGCGGCAACCTGGGAGCCTGTCGCCGCCGCCGGAACTATAATGGCTCTGGTCTTGGTTGAGTAGCTTGTACGTCTCTAGCTTGGCAGTGGTTACCGAGTGGCCTACGGCGTTGTAGGAGGCAAGGCACGGGGTGATTTCGGATTCCACCGAGGACGGTAGCCCCGTCGGCTAGGTCCCGTTAGACCCAGTCTCGTGTTGGGAGCCACCGTGAGTGCGGTGAGCTCCGCACGTTGCACCATTTATTTTGTTGTTGGCATGATTTGCCGGTGCGTGGATGCCATTGACCCCCTCACGTTGCGCCCTGAGGGTCAGTCAATCTCGGTGACTAGGTTCTCACCACCTTGTAGTACTCCAGCTACTGTCTTGTTAGGGTGTCTTGTGAAAGCCTCGTAGCGTCCCTATGCAGTCACACCTTGGAAGTGTCGATGTGCGTGGTTGGGTGCAAAGTTCTTCTGAACTTTTACGCTACGCGACTGGTGGAAAAAGGGCGAAACCTCTGCAGAGTGTACGATCTATCATGATAGCCCGGCTCAGGGTCACGAGCGGCCTGGATCCTTTTATGATTAAAAGATGATATTTATTACTGTTTAATGATGACTTACATTAATTATTTTGGGTTACAACTGGGATTCATCTAAAGTAGAAGTTATGATTAAAACGAACCAACTAAAAGTGCTAATGCAGTTAAGCCAGTGTCAAGCCTCTTTTGCCTCATAACCCGTGCTATACTTGCTAAGTAATTCCATTACTTACTCTTGTTGTTGTTATTATTTTTGGGCAAAATCCCGGACGGGTAACAGATTGGAATCAGACTGACTATGCTCTGGAGTTTCCAGAGGACTTGCCCTACTTCTGAGCTTGCGTTCTCCCAGTCAGAGTCCCTGTGGGATTGCGGCTACGCTAGAGAGATGTATTTGTCTTCCGCTGTCCATGATTTTATTTCTGAAGCACTCTGATGTAAACGCTACTTTATGATGAATAAATGAAGCATTGTACTCTGATTTTTACCATATTTGTTCGCTATATGTGTTTGTGGACTTCCTGGACACACATATGGCCACATTCGGGTTCTGTGTAAAACCGGGTGTGACAACA
Source organism: Echinochloa phyllopogon (assembly GCA_033239725.1). Lineage (NCBI taxonomy): Eukaryota > Viridiplantae > Streptophyta > Magnoliopsida > Poales > Poaceae > Echinochloa > Echinochloa phyllopogon. The sequence goes on along the minus strand of BTCW01000003.1, from coordinate 13,578,353 downwards.
AATATCCGGTTTTAGAGACGGGGGACTGGAATCGGACTTTGGCAATAGTTGAGGGACTGCCCAAAGGACTTTTTCAACTCTGGATAAGGTTAGATGTGAAACCATGCTAAAATCTTAGTATTTTTGATACACTGTTTTTCATCCCTCCTGCATATAAAAGGATAGACACTATGAATTGATGACTGGCTGGAATTTAGTTTGAAGTCATTTTGTATTTCTGCTTCGTATCACGAACTGTGGGAGTGAGTTCTTTTTAATGTATAAAAATGTTATTAATGAAAGAGCATGGGTTGTTAACACGATAAACTAACCAAGGTCATTTTAGTTAGGGTCAAATGACTTTTGCTGTACAAACATTTATCATTTTTGCCTCCCAATTTTGTTAGAGCATGTACTACTTTGTTAGTGTATTGTTATTTTTACTACCTCCTCCTTAAATATAGGATGTTTAGGACAAACTAATGTGTCAAAAAATGAACTAATTTGTCAAAAAATGAACTAATTTGTTTGTCCTAAACGTCAAATATACGAGAATGGAAGGGGTACTTTAGAAATGCATTGCTTAATGTATAAAGAGAAAGTGAAATGGCTTGGTGAAACGGCATGGCGCGGAGCTGCGTGTCGGCGGCGGCGGGTCGGCGCGGCGCGACGGGTCGACGCGGCGGCGTGCGGGTGCGGGTGTGGACGGGGGAGGATGGGGGTGCGAATCTCCAGGCGATTCTCCACCGTCCGATAACGCGAGTCGCCACACATGGTTGTGGTAAAACCGCCTTGCCCAGCTAGTACATGTTTTTAGAGATCCATTTACCTGTCCCTAGAGCATTACAACCAGCATGTTTGTTTGGCTTATCAGCCACCAACCAACAGGGTTTTTCTCTCAGCAAAAACCAGCACCAGCCACCAGCCAGCAGTGTTTTTCTCTCAGCAGTGCGTGCGCCCTTACCTAATACAGTAGTATAAATTTGCAGAACATCAGACTACCACTCTTCAGAGCAATGCGCAAAAACAAGTTTAAACACGATTGATAAAGCTTGCTTCTTGGCCTCTGACTTGCTTGTTGCCCGTACGTCCATGCCGCCTAGGTTTCAATCGGGAAACTTAAGCGGCGCGAGCTCAGGGCACCGAGGCGCTTGGAAGAAGGCATGTGAAACGAGGCTCTCCCTGAACACTAGGAACGTAGGAGTTGAGTGGAATTGCATTTCCTTCACCCTCTTCTCTTTGAGATCGCACAATCTAGCCACACGAAAGAACCAACAGCCTCCGACAAGAACGGTGGAGTTGAGAGAACCATGCTCGGCATTACGCTGTTGCTGATGCCATCAAAAAGCGTTGCCGGCGGCACCTCCACACTATGGCGCAACGCCCATATCTCCGCCTCGTAGTCTTGCAAGGCCCAGATATCCAGCGACGTCACACCCCGCATGGCCGCCACGCTGAGCTCCCCATCTAGCTCCAGCAGCGCCCTCATCGTGTCACCGGCTCGCTCCGGCGGCCGAGACATCAGCCGGAACGTCTCGGAGACCGTATCGAACGCCAGCATCTTGCCGGTGCTGGTGGCTTCCGGGTGTAAAGCAAGGCAGTGGAGGATCCCACGATGAGCCACGGGAGCGTCGTACTTGGTGGTATACGGCGCGTGCGTAGGACGAGGAGCGGGCCCAAGCCGACGTAGAGCCGGCTGGGTGCCACCTGCCGAGAGCACGTAGTAGTGTCTCTTTCTGTTCCAGGTCGATCCCGTGGCCCTGGCTTCTTCTTCCTCTTCTTCTAAGCCATGACACAGGAGGCGGTACGCGCCGGAGGAGCTGTGGAGGTAGAAACCGCACGGGACCGCGTTGAAACACGGCTGTGGAGCCAACGCAGGCAGGCCGGTCCACTGCCTGGTGATGGGATTGCAGATGACGAAGAGTCCGGGACGTTGGGACAGCACGAGCAGCCCGTCGAGGGAGTAGAGCACGTCGAACGAGCAGGCCAGCACCGGGGTTGTTCCGTCCCCGGCGGCTAGCTGCGGCTTTCGGTAGAAGAGACGCGACCAGGCGCGTTCCGTCAGGCCCAGGTCAGGGGAGAGGGACCTGGCGTTCACTCCCCAGACGTGGGGGGAGAGGGTGATCATCTCGACCGGGCGGCGGGCGGCGTGGCCGGCGAGGAACGAGCGGTCGGTGGTGATGCGGCGCCAGCTCCGGCAGACGGAGCGGCAGCGGAGCACGGACTTGGAGGGGAGGCGCACGAGGATCTCCGCCAGTGCGTCGTCGCACAGGGCGTGGATGCCCCCGCCACCCAACGGCAACATCTCTCCTCCTGTTCGACGATCTTCCTGCTTGCGCAGCCGGAGCCGCGCGCCCTGGGCACTCTGAAGAACTTGCTGCGCGCGCGTCGTCGGCTCGTTTCGTGTACGTGTACCTGCCCGCGTGAAGCGATTCCCCGTATATATTGACGACTCCCGGTCGGGATCCGACTCTGATCCGATCCGTTGACAAGTACGTAGAATATTCGTTTTTTTAAGATGGTTTCCCGAATTCTCGTCCGCCCGATCGGCACGTCGTTAAAATCGTGAAAGTCATGTGTTCGCACCTAAAATTGTCAGTTGCCTATCAGGCCGAGGGCAACCGGTAAGACCGGTTCTAGGAAGCGGTCAGACCGGTTTTACTGGAGCCGATCCGGCAACGGCCAAACCGGTCTGACCGGTTTCCCTATCCGGTCTGACCGGTTTCTTACGTGTTGGAGTAGGCCTATCATGCCGTCGCGGCGTGTGCGGCAGCGGCGGGGCGACGTGTGCGGCAGTGGGTCGCGGCGGCGGGGCGGCGCGCGGCGAGTCGGCGGTCGGGGCGGGCAGCGACTCGGCGAAACGGCTCGTCGGGCGAGAGGACAGGGACGACATCTTCTTCGGCATGGCGCGGAGCCGCGCGTCGGCGGCGGGTCGGCGCGGCGGCGGGTCGACGCGGCGGCGTGCGGGTGCGGGTGTGGACGGGGGAGGATGGGGGCCCGAATCTCCAGGCGATTCTCCACCGTCCGATAACGCGAGTCGCCACACAGGGTTGTGGTAAAACCGCCTTGCACAGCTAGTACATGTTTTATAGATCCATTTACCTGTCCCTAGAGCATTACAACCAGCCCTGTTATTTTGGCTTATCAGCCACCAACCAACAGTGTTTTTCTCTCAGCAAAAATCAGCACCAACCACCAGCCATCAATGTTTTTCTCTCAACAATGCGTGCGCCCTTACCTAATACAGTAGTATATATTTGCAGAACATCAGACTACCACTCTTCAGAGCAATGCGCAAAAACAAGTTTAAACACGATTGATAAAGCTTGTTTCTTGGCCTCTGTCTTGCTTGTTGCCCGTACGTCCATGCCGCCTAGGTTTCAATCGGGAAACTTAAGCGGCGCGAGCTCAGGGCACCGAGGCGCTTGGAAGAAGGCATGTGAAACGAGGCTCTCCCTGAACACTAGGGACGTAGGAGTTGAGTGGAATTGCATTTCCTTCGCCCTCTTTTCTTTGAGATCGAACAATCTAGCCACACGAGAGAACCAACAGCATCCGACAAGAACGGTGCCACGACCAGGAGAGATTGCCATGCTCGCGAAAAAGTCATAGCCATATGAGCATCTCGGCGGTGGCGTCACCACACGATGGCGCAATGTCCATCTCTCAGCCTCGTAGTCTTGCAAGACCCAGATGTCCAACGGCGTCCCGTCCTGCACTGCTACAACGCAGAGTGCCCCGTCCAGCTCCAGCAGTGCCGCCGGCGTATTGCCAGTGGGTGGCGGCGACATCAGCCGGAACGTCTCGGAATCGGTACGGAAGGCTAGCATCTTGCCGGTGCGGGTGCCTTCCGGGTGCAAATAGAACCAGTAGAGGACCCCACGATGAGCAACCGGAGACTCGTAACCCATTTCGGTTGGGCGGTCCGCCGGAGCGCGCGCAAGTCGTCGGGGCAGGGTGGAGCCAGCCGAGAGGGTGTAGTAGTAGTCCTTCCAGTCGGAGCAACCGGCGGGTTCTTCACCATGGCAGAGGAGGCGGTACTCGCCGGAGGGGCTGTGGTAGTAGAAACCGCAATGGAAGGCGGCGGAACAAGGCTGCGGGGTCAGCACCGGCAGGTTGGTCCACTGCCTGGTGGTCGGGTTGCAGATGATGTAGAGGCCTGGACGCTGCCGCAGCACGAGCAGGCCGTCGAGAGACGCCAGAACTCTGCACCAGTCGGTCCAGTTGCCCTCACGGTCGTACAGGCTCGGGTCGCAGAGGTAGCGGCGCCGCGCCCCGTCGTCGGCCACGTCGAGATCCGGGGAGAGAGGGATGGCGCTCACCGTCCAGGATTGGGTGAGGGTGATCATCTCGCGCGGGCTGCGGGCGGCATGCGCGGCGAGGAAGGAGCGCCCGGTGGCGATGCGGCGCCAGCTCTTGCAGACGGCGCGGCACCGGAGCACGGACACCGCGTCAAGGCGGGCGAGGATCTCCGCGACAGCGTCCTCGCACAGAGCGTCCATTGTCTTGTCTCCTCCCTTCCTTGTGCGCCGCCGCCGGCAGGAAACAACGAACCGTGTCGTCGATCCGCGTCTCACCCTGATGAGATGCCTTTGTTTGTGGTACGAAATCGCATGTAGCCAGCGATCCCCATATATAGACGCCGGGATGATCGATCTGCCGTACGTAGTCGAGACGGAAAGCGCGCAGGGAGTCGGATTCCGATCCGTGAATTCAGAAGATCAGTTTTCTTTTTATTTTCCTTTTTTTTTACGGACCAGAAGATCAGTTGGTCCTCTGCCCGGCGCGTGCGTCCATCGGCGGTCAATCCCAAACACACCAGCAGAGGGCTGGGCCTGGGCCAAATGCACATATATGCCCCCGCACGCAGACAGCAGCAGTTGCGGCCCAGCAGACTGCAGTAGCTTAGCTGGGCGAAGCTGCTGCTAGTGCTAGCAGCCCAAAGCCCCAAACGTCAATTTTTGCGTGCCCGGACAAATATGTACTGTACAAGGCAAATATGTACTGTAGAAGACAACTGCTGGATAATACTTCTAAAAAAAAAACTGCTGGACAATCACATTCAAACATCATTTTGTTTCTATAATAATTGTGTCAAATAATACATGCTTTATGTTGTTACATCCAAAAATGTTAGTTAACTAATAGTATTTACTATTTGTATTACCGATTTGTTTTCAACTCTTATGAAAAAAAGCTTCTGACTTTGCCTGTTTAGCAGCACACCCATAAGTGAATCTGGAAGTGACGAAGTACATGGCATAGCTCAATCTTCTCTCGCTGGATCTGGATCCCAACATAAAAGCTGCTAAGAGTTTTCAGGGCACCAATTTATGGATCCAGATCATTCAGTCGGGAAATTTTAGCGGCGTCAGCTCAGGGCACCGAGGCAACTGAAACTGAAAGAAGGCATGTGACAGCAAGCTCTCGTTGAATACCATGAACATCGAGTAAGAACGCATTTCCTTGAGCACCCTCTTCCCTTTGATATCGCATAACAAGACCAAGGGATAGTAGGGATTCCCGATCAGGATACTACCGTCCCCAGCAGAGATCGCCATGGTCACCGAGAACGTGCCGCTGGCGATGCACCTCGGCGGTGGCACCTCAATCCGAAGGCGCAGCGTCCAGCGCTCCGCCTCGTGATCTTGCAATGCCCATATGCCGAGCCGCGTCGCGCACGGCATGGTCACGGCGCACATAAATCCTTCCAGCTCCAGCAGAGCCGCCCGAGTGACACTGGATGGCCGGGACATCAGCCGGAATGTCTCGGAAGCCGTGATGAACGCCAGAATCTTGCCGGCACGGGTGGCTTTAGGGTGCAAGGAGGCCCAGTAGATGATCTCGCCATGAGCCACCGGACAATCGTGCCCCAGTCTACTGGGGCCGTTTGCCGGGCCGCGCGGCAGTCGCCGAGGCTGGGTGCCACCGGCGGCGAGGACGTAATAGTAGTCCTTGTCTCAAATCTAGTCGGAGTTCACAAAGTCTCAAATACTCTTCACCAAATACATACTTGAAGCAAAGAGTGGTTATCCAATTAATCAGAAAACTTTAGCGGCCCGAGCTCGAAGCACCTAGGCGACTCGAAGAAGGCATGTGGCATGAGGCTCTCACTGAACACTAGAAACTTAGGATATGATGGAAAGAGGTCCATTTTCTTTCGCAGCTTCTTCTCTTTGAGATCACACAACTTCACCGGACGCGAGTAGGGGGGACGCCCGATAAGAATGGCATCGCCCCCGTCAGATATTGCCATTGCCTTGCCCACAAATCGGTCATTCAAGCTTTCTGGTGGCTGCACCACCACCTGATCCCGCAGCATCCACCTCTCCGACTCGTAGTCTTGCAGGGCTCAGATGTTAAGCAGCGTCATACCCTGCATGGCCACGGCGCACAGCGCCCCATCCAGCTCCAATAGCGCCGCCGCGGTGTCGAAGGGCGGCTGCGGCGGCGACGTGTTGCAGGGCGGCCGTGCCATTAGCCAGAACGTCTCGGTAACCGTGTGGAACGCAAGCATCTTACCAGTGCGTCTGGCTTCAGGGTGAACGGAGCACCAGCGGAGAATCTCGCGGCAAGCCACAGGGTGCTCGTAACCCATTCCAACTGGGCGGTCTGCAGGAGCGCGCGCCAGTCGCCGGGGCATGGCGGCGCCGACGGAGAGGATGTAGTAGTAGTTGTCCTCCTCGTTCCGGTCCAGCGAACTAGCTACTGCTTCTATGCCATGGCACAGAAGCCGGTACTCGCCGGAGGGGCTGTGGAAGTAGAAGCCGCACGCGAACACGATGGTACACGGCTCCGGACCCAGCGCCAGCAGTCTGGTCCACTGCCTGGTCGTGGGGTTGCAAACGATGAAGCGGCCCGGGCTTTGCTGCAGCACGAGGAGGCCATCGAGGGAAGACACTAGGCTGCACAAGCTTCTGCGCGTTCCGTCCTCGTCCCGTGTGGTTGGGTCGCAAAGGCAGCCACACCGGCGTGGCTGCCTTTATGACCCAACCACATGGGGCGTGTATTGGGGGGATCTCCTTGGATGGTTGGGAGGTATGCTGTGATCCTATAGATGTATGATGAGAGTCTCAAGCCCTCTGAAATCAGGTTTCATCGGATGGAAATTTGGGTCCGCCTGCTGAATATCCCACTTGGTTGGATGAATGTCCATCGTGGTGCTCATGCGATGAGTTTGCTCGGTACGGTGATCAAGATGGATGTGGATGATGAGGGAAGGGCTTGTGGGCCTTTCCTTCGTGCTCGAGTGGCCATCGATGTGACCAAGCCGGTGAGTAGAGGTGTTCTACTGAGAACACGAAGGAGGTTGCGCCCGACTGGTTTGATGCCCAATATGAGAAGCTCCCATTTTTCTGCAAGTCATGTGGCATCTTGGGGCATTCTGAGCTAGAGTGTCCCACTCCCGCTAAACGCAACACTCTTGGGAAGTTACCGTGGGATGTCCTACTCAGGACCCCCGATGAGAGGCGGTGAAAGATGCAACGCTTCCCGAATGCAGCATCTGAGTCCTTTGGTGCTGGCTTGTCTTTCGGTTCTAGGCAGTCCCGTTGCTCGACTGCTAGGGCGGAGGACAAGCGATCAATGGACCATCGCAAGGAGGCAGGTCGCAGTGATCAGGAAGAGGTCAACTCCCCCCCAAAGGAAGCAGATGTGGGGAAAGGGAAAGAGGGAAGTATGCCGATGGCCAATGCAAACCGGCAGCTCTTCCAGTCTAAGACGGGAGGTGTACAGAAGGTGGCACGTAAAAGGAAATCAAAGGGCTCTGGCACTGGCCTCGCAACGACCTCGAACTTGATGTTACCAGCCGTTGACACCTCGGCTCTTATCGCAGAGGGTTCAGTGAATGCCATAATGAGGCATCTGGCAAGTGCAAATGAACTAGGTAGTACAGCTTTGGATGAACTGTCAAAGAAGCAGAAGGTTTCAGATAATCAAACAATTGCGAGATCGGCGGCGACTGTGGGAAGCAGTCCCCGCCGGGCACAATGAAAATCTTAAGTCTGAACTTCCGAGGATTGGGGCAGCCTACGGCAGTTCAAGAAGTACGTAGCTTGGTGCAGCTACATCACCCAGTACTGGTCTTCTTGTCAAAAACTAGACTATTTGATAATAATGTGGATGGCCTCAAGCGTTCGTTGAGTTTTGCGAATGGAATTGGGGTCGGCAGCTTTGGCCGGGGGGAGGGCTTGCACTCCTCTGGCCACATGAATATTTGTGTGGAGTTAAAGAGCTACGATAAACTCCATATAGACGTGGAAATAGTGGATCCGGAAACTAGGGAGGTCTGGTGGCGTTTTACTGGTTTATATGGTGAAGCAAGGAGAGAATTGAGACACAGGAGTTGGGAATGCTTGCATTATCTGAGCACGCGAGGTAATTCACCTTGGTTATGTGTAGGGGACTTCAACGAGACCTTAGATGCGCAAGAACAGATTGGTGGTGTCACAAGACTGGAACGACAGATGGACAGCTTTCGTGATGCGGTCAGTGTCTGTGGTTTTGCTGATCTTGGTTTTATTGGCCTACCATACACATGGGACAACCGTCAACTGGAAGGAGACAACATAAAGGTCCGGCTGGACAGGGCCTTTGCTGATGAAGCTTTCTCTAACTTGTTCAGGGATGTCAAGGTGTGGCATGTTCAAACGGTAGAGTCGGATCACTGTGCACTAGTCATCGAATGCCAGCGGAATAGGAGGGGGAGACGTCGGAGGAGACGAAACTTCAAGTATCAAAACATGTGGCGGCGTGAACCTTCATATGTGAAGCTAGTGGAGGAGACGTGGGGAGCCAATGAGGACATCCACGACCTTCACCAGCTAACTGAGACCCTGGGACGAATGCAAACATCATTCCAGGAGTGGGAGCAATTGGTCTTTGGCTCAGTTAAACGAGACCTGGCAGGTTTGCGCCGAGCACTCGCAGAAGAGAGGGGTAGAAGTGTGCGGTCTGGGCCATCCAGGAGAGAGCGACAGTTGATGTCAAGGATGTCAGAACTACTTGCCAGGGAAGAAACAATGGAGAGACAGAGATCACGTATTTCTTGGCTAAAAGATAGAGATCGGAATACTGCTCTCTTCCAGGCAAAAGCAAAGGAAAGATCGAAGTGCAATACCATCAAAGCGTTGTATGTGGAAGATGGGTCAATGGTGTCAAGCCAGGCTGAAATTGAGCGCGTGGCCCTGGACTTCTACAAGGATTTATTTGCAGCCCAGGCTAAGTTTAATCCGTTGGGGGTCCTAGATTATGTGCCAGCTCGGGTTATTGATGCGATGAATGAGGGCCTAGAGCAGCCGTTCACAGCCCGAGAGATTGAAAAGGCGATTTTCATGATGGGCGCCAACAAGGCCCCTGGACCGGATGGGTACACTGCTGGATTTTATCAAGTGCACTGGGATGTGGTTGGCCCAAGCATCACTCGCGCAGTACTGAATTTTTTGAATGGAGGACACATGCCGGATGTGATCAACCAGACAACTATCGTGTTAATACCAAAGATAAAACACCCACAGGATATGAAGCACTTTAGACCAATCTCTCTCTGTAATGTGGTCTACAAGATTTGTTCTAAAGTGTTGGCTAATAGACTTCGGGTTTTTCTTGATGAGATTATTTCAGGGGAGCAAAGTGCGTTTGTTCCGGGACGTCTGGTAACAGATAACATATTAATTGCTTATGAGTGCACTCACTACTTGAAAAGGAAGAAGGGGAAAACAGGAGCTTGTGCCATCAAGTTGGATATGGCAAAGGCATATACCGAGTCGAGTGGCAGTATTTGGAGGGAATTATGTTGAAGTTGGGAATGTCTGAAACCTTTATTGCAAAGATTATGCAGTGTGTCACCTCGGTCTCTTTTGCTGTCAGAGTTAATGGGCAATTATCTGACACCTTCAAACCGACTAGGGGGATTCGCCAAGGGGACCCCATATCTCCCTATCTATTCCTTCTGTGCTCTGAAGGTTTATCTTGCCTTTTGAAATCTTTTGGTCCAGTGCACCTATCCAGAGGAGTTCGCGTGGGGATCCATGCACCCTGGATTTCACACTTACTCTTCGCGGATGATTGTATTGTCTTCTCAGAAGCATCGCGGAAGGGGGCTGAACGGATTCAAGAGGTCCTTGAAATATATAACAGAGGATCAGGGAAGCTGGTTAACAGAGATAAGTCAGCTGTCTTTTTTAGCGTCAATTTTGAGGAAGAGGCAAAGGAAGAGGTTCGGTCAGTACTTCAGATAGAGAAAGAAGCACTGGCAGAAAAATATTTGGGCCTTCCCACTGCATTGGGTAGGGCAACAAAGGAAGCTTTTGAATATATGCCTAGCAGGTTGAAGGTCTTGGTTGGAGCTTGGACTGGAAAGGAAGCTAGCTGTGCAGGGCGAGAGGTGCTGATAAAGTCAGTGGCACAAGCAGTGCCGACATACCCCATGAGTTGTTTCCTTGTACCAAAGGATACTTGCAAGAAAATGCGATCGGTGATCTCTAACTACTGGTGGGGTAGTTCCGCAGATAACATGCATATACACTGGCAACGGTGGGAATTACTAACACAGTCGAAATCATCAGGTGGGATGGGATTCCGAGACCTTCACCTTTTCAACCAGGCAATGTTGGGGAAACAAGGTTGGAGATTGATTGATAAACCTGATTCACTATGTGCCAAGGTACTCAAAGGGAGGTATTACCATGACTCTGATTTTCTCTCGGCAACAAGGAAAAAACATGCTAGCCATACTTGGCGGGCAATTCTAGCAGGGAGAGAGGTTCTGAACAGGGGGTTAATACGGAGAATTGGGGATGGCTCCTCGACGAACATTTGGAGAGATCGTTGGATACCCCAACATTTTTCAGGCCGGCCGATAGTTTTTCCGGATGAGCCATAGGTGCAAGTGGTTGCTGATCTGTTATCTCCGAGTGGTGATTGGAATGAGGAGCTAATTAGGACTATCTTCGCTCAAGTTGATGTGGATGCAATATTGCGAACAACGATTGGAGGACACGGAGAAGATACGTGGGCCTGGGCGCATGAGAAGCATGGCATCTACTCCGTTCGCTCGGCATATCGACTGGTTTATAATGATCGACGAGCTCAACTGGAGGTCGGTGCTGCATCAGTATCGGACGAGAAGATGTGGAAACAGATATGAAAATTGTGTGTTCCTCCAAAAGTGAGAGTCTTCTGGTGGAGGGTGATAAATGGGTATTTGCCGGCCAGGGAGGTTCTTTACAGGAGGCATATTGAACCAATTGCTAATTGCGAGATTTGTGGAGCCGATGAGGAATCCATCATGCATGTCCTGCTTCAGTGCTCAGTTGCCAAGCAATTTTGGAAAATGGCAAAGGAACTGGTCGGTATTAAAATACCTGACCTACACCCTCATACATGGGCACACGATCTGATGAATCCCCATATTATTCCAGAGAGGAATGCAGCAGTGATACTGTGTGGGATGTGGGCTTTGTGGATGGCACGCAATAAGAGAAGACATGGTCAAATTGACGTTCCGATGCGACAGGCGCTCCTGTGGTCGATCGACACAGCTTTTGATCTGTGGAATATTGTGCATCCGCAAAAGGAGGGGAAGAAGCCCAAACATCGCGAGCATTGGGAGCTGCCTGAGTTGGGGTGGATGAAATGCAATGTCGACGCTGCTTATAAGGAGGGAGATCGCACCGGTGCTACTGGATTTGTGCTCAGAGATAGCGATGGAAGGTGTTGTGGTGGAGGAGCGAAATGGTATGATCATTGCCTTAACGCTCTGACCACAGAAGCTATGGCATGCAGAGATGGATTGATGCTAGCTCGAAGACACGGAGTGCGACGCCTGCATCTGGAGACTGACTGCCAAGTTCTTGTCCAACTCTGGGAGCAACGGAATAACCAGTGATCTGAAATCTCGGGTCTACTGCAGCAGGTAGCTGTCCTTGCCCGGGATTGTGATGCTTTTAAGCTAAGTTTCATTAGTAGAGGTTGTAATAGGTTAGCCCATGAGTGTGCTAAGCTAGTTTCTAGTAGTTCTCATGTGGAGGAGTGGCAATCTGAAGCTCCGCATGGACTGCATAGTCTGCTGGACACTGAATGTAATGTTGCTCATGGCTAATTAATGAATCCTGAGGTTTCTAAAAAAACTTTGTGCGGCCTACTGTCTTCCCTCGATGGCCTCCTCGTGCTGCAACAAAGCCCGGGCCGCTTCATCGTTTGCAACCCCACGACAAGGCAGTGGACCAAGCTGCCGACGCTGGGTCCGGAGCCGTGCACCATCGTGTTCGCGTGCGGCTTTTACTTCCACAGCCCCTCCGGAGAGTACCGGCTTCTGTGCCATGGCATAGAAGTAGCAGCAGCCAGCGAGGCCAGTTCGCCGGATGACCGGAACAAGGAGGACTACTACTACACCCTCTCCGCCGGCGCCGCCGTGCCCCGGCGACTGGCGCGCGCTCCTGCAGACCGCCCAGCAGGAATGGGTTACGAGCACCCTGTGGCTTGCCGCGAGATTCTCCACTGGTGCTCCGTTCACCCCGAAGCCAGACGCACGGGTAAGATGCTTGCGTTCCACACGGTTACCGAGACGTTCCGGCTCATTGCACGGCCGCCCTGCAACACGTCGGCGCCGCAGGCGGCCTACGACACCGCGGCGGCGCTATTGGAGCTGGATGGGGCGCTGTGCGCCGTGGCCATGCAGGGTATGACGCTGCTTAACATCTGGGCCCTGCAAGACTACGAGTCAGAGAGGTGGATGCTGCGGGATCAGGTGGTGGTGCAGCCACCAGAAAGCTTGAATGACCGATTTGTGGGCAAGGCAATGGCAATCTCTGACGCAGGCGATGCCATTCTTATCGGGCGTCCCCCCTACTCGCGTCTGGTGAAGTTGCTTGATCTCAAAGAGAAGAAGCTCTGAAAGAAAATGGACCTCTTTCCATCATATCCTAAGTTTCTAGTGTTCAGTGAGAGCCTGATGCCACATGCTTTCTTCGAGTCGCCTAGGTGCTTTGAGCTCGGGCCGCTAAAGTTTTCTGATTAATTGGATAACAACGGGTTGTAACTAGTCTTTTGCTTCAAGTGTGTATTTGGTGAAGAGTATTTGAGACTTTGAGTGAACTCCAACATTAGGCTTGTTTAGTTCCAAAAAGCAACTCATAAATTTACTATGCAAAAAGAAGATTCTCCATCACATCAAAATGTCATAACATACATGAAGTATGTAGATGAAATCAAAAACTAATTGCACAGTTTTGTTGTACTCTACGAGACAAATATTTTGATCCCAATTAATCAATTTTTGGACAATTTTTTGCGCATGCAAACGAAATGCTACAGTGGCACAATGATTACGAAGAGACCAAATTTGGAAACTAAACAAGGCAGACTAATATACATTCACCACCACCACGGCACGAGAGAAGTTCATTCGGTAACATACTTCAGGTATGTATTTTTTTTAAGGAACTACTTCAAGTATGTATTTGGTGAGAAGTATTTGAGATTTTGAGTGAATTCCAACTAGATGTTGGTAATGTAAGTACTTCGAGTATGTATTTGGTGAAGAGTATTTGATACTTTGAGTGAACTCCAGATAGATGTTTTTTTAGACTAATGCATGGGAGTTCAAAAAAGTTAGTGATTACATGAGAGAAGTTCATTTGATAATTTGTAAATAAATTAAGGTTACGATAATAATAAGAATAAAATCAAACAGTTTTTCTAGAGCTACCTTCTGATGTTCCTACTGAAATACCAAACACAAACTGTACATCCCTGACACTAGAAACTTTTGACTTTTGCCATAAAGTCTGGGAGGAGCACTGATGCTTCTGAACTCTGTCTTCCTCCGCTGGCTCTTTGTCGTGTCAGTAGATCAGTCCCTGAAGTTGGCTCTTTGTCGTGTCAGTCGATCAGTCCCTGAAGCCAGAAAACCAATGAACCATGCAGTTATAGACACCATGACACCATGTTATAAGCATTTAACCTCTTTCAGATAATAACGAAGCTAAGTAATAGAATTCAACTTAGTAAAATACCAGAGAGATATGCACCATCAGTATTGGTGCAAGTAAAACTAATATGCAGATGTTATATTTCATAATTAAGATAACAGGTAACCGTTCTCACAGAACCGAATTTAGCTCCCTTTATACAAGCAGATAATAACTGATAAACTAGTTTCAACCATCTACTATTGCAAGCTACAATCATTCTCGATATGCCAGAGAACAGAGAATGTGCTATCATTCAGATTTTCAGAGTACTGCGTTTGCAGTAACAAGCGAAAACATGACAGGTTACTGCAAACAAAACAAATGTAAGGAAGATGACACAATTGATACTCTAGGTTCATCACGGACAGTTTATATTGATTAGTGACATGTATTCTCGGTTCAGAGAAAATTCAGAATAAGCCTGCCAGGAGTCTACAGAAATCCAGAGCAACTTCAGAACCGGGGAAGAAGTTCTACCGATTCGCATCAAAGTGACCATAAATCTACAATGCACAGGGGCTCAAAGCAAATTCAGAGTTGGGGAAGGCTTTGTCACTTTGCGACGCCGCTGAGATCCACCAGAAGTTGAGGGAGAGATCCTTTGAGAAGCACTTAATTTCTCCACTCCAATCTCCGCCACCGGATACGCCATTGGAGTTTGGAGAGGCCGGCATGAGCGCCACCATGGTTGGAGGAGGAGGCGGCGGCGGCGGCGCTTTTCCTGCCCACGGCCGAGCCAAGCCAACACGCGAAGCGAGGTGGGAGCCGAGCCGAGTTGCTGCGTGGCTGCGCGTTGCGTACGAGCAATCCGACGGCCTTCGTGTTCACGCTCGAGGAATTTCAAGGATTAACACCCTATGTATTATTGTGACGTGAATGCCAAATCTTAAAATACTTACGAATTAGATGTCAAATACCAAAAATCTCTCCTCACGCTCACGGGGCCGCTGCAGACGACGTTCTACGTACGTGGTGCACTAGCATCAGCACCGGTGGGCAACCGCTTCACTTGCTGATGCCCCCATCGCTCGAGCCCGCAGGCATGATCATCGACTCCGGCACAGCCACTACCAACCACCCAACGATGGCCCCGGCGGTAGCGTTCCGGACGACCAAGGCGGAGTGGGCCGGGTCACAGAGACCTGCTACGACTTCACGGGGCCGGGACACGCGGGGTGCGCCAACGTCGCGGCGCCCAGGCCCCAGGGTCGCCTTGACGTTCAGCGGCGGCGCGGCCGTCGGCCTCGACGTGGCATTTGTCGTGGATCCTCTCCGGCCGGTGCATCACGTTCGGGGCGAGCACGGATTGCCAGTGCCAGAGCACGGTGGACGCGTCGTGTGTTTTTAGCTGGCGATTGTTGAACCCGCGCGCGGGCGTGCTTGGAGAAATTATTTGTTTGCTGTTCAAATGGTCGGTACCCGCCACACATGTTTGCAAATTGCAAATCTCCTTGCTAACTGATCTTCTGCAGAGAACGAATCTCGACAGAAAAAACGACTCCGTCGTCGCTCCACGTCATTATGATGTCATCACCGTCCTTTGAGAGCTCATGTCGATTCTTATCCGTCCGATCCGGTATGAACGGCCTTGCTTCTTCTTGAGTTAACCCGATGTGTCTCGACAACGCTCCTGTTGTCACGGAGCCAGCGGCAGCCCGCCGCCCCTCCCCTCGCAGCCGCAGCGCTCGCTGCCTCCCTCCCTCGGTCCGTCCCTCCTTGCCTGCGTCCGATGCTCATCTGTGTCGCCAACAATGTCGTGTCGCTCCCGCTCGTCATCCAGAGAGAAAAAAACTAAGGCCGCGGACCAGCCCTGGTTGCCGGATTGCCGGAGCTCCTGGAACTGAATATAGCAACAGAAGGCTCTACGTGGCCTATGGCCGCCTCCTGGCTCCGGCCGCTCCTTCGCCTCGTCTTCTTCCAGGTACGATGGCCATCTCCACCACTACTGTGTGAGCTTGATGGGAAGAAAACTGTTGGCAGAGGCGAGGCGAGATAAAAGGCGCCGACGAAGGTATAGTGGAGTCAAGGCGAGCCCAGCTCCTATCCACCACCAAGAGCCCCGCAAACTCTTTGAACACTGGCGCAACCGTCTGCTGAGACCCTCCGCACCACCAGGCGGCACCACTCCGACGCATTGGCCACGCGCGAGCAGCACACCTGACACGCTCACAACCTGCTCGACGAAATGTCCCTACTGAAGGAGTCAAGGAAGCTCGATGGCCGCATGGGACGGCCACGAGTGTAGTGGCGGGTGGCAATCAAGTGTGGGACAAGCTCCGTGCACTAGGCAGAGCGACAGAAGGAAGGACGCAACAGCGTACTGGTGCGGAATGGGACAGGGACAGGGACAGGCGATCGGCGGTGTGGGCGCGGTGCCCGGCACAAAGGGCCAGGCAAGCCAAGTGCCAAAGCAAGGTATTGGATGAGACGTTCCTCTACCCTTTGTCTCTCATTTGTTTTGATTCCAAAGCCATAGATTTGTCAAATGCTTTGTTAGCAGAACATTTAACAGACTAACAGAGACACCATACATATGACTGATGAAATGCAGGCAAGGAGCATCCACTGTTGTTCTCATGATGGAGTTACAAATATGCGCCATAGGACATATTCAGGATATTGCAGCTCCTATAATGTCCCTTATAAGAGTCAAATGGCAAAGATTCCTACACTCGAGTTGCAAACACCATGGATAGTAAGACTGCTCCAGCTTCAAACTATCCATATAAATAAAATCTACAAGAAGCGGCCTTATGCTGTGAGGAGCAATCCTTTACCATTCTGCTTATGTACCATTTTATCATCATAGTTAACTTATGGCATACACCTGTGCTGCAGCCCTGGTTTTCTGAAGCTTTACTACTCATTTGCTACGGTTCATCAGATTATTCTGCCTAAATCTGAGAAATTATGAAAGAGCAAAACTATATGACGGGGGTTCAAGATCAACTGCTGTCTATATCCTCATCCTGAATGATTTTCTAAATATTGTTGGATCATGTCTCGACCTGCATCTCCGTTCCTAGTCTTGCGAAAAGGCCACAGGTAACTGCAAACAAACTTATGGTTATGGACTCCCTTTCCTATATGTACAGTGTTGATGGTTACCCAGTTGTGTTGAATTTCTAGAAGTCCTAAGAATTATGTTACATGAATATTTCCTTGCTTACAATAGTAATGCAAAAATTTAATTGATTTGTTCATACGCCATATTGTTTTCACTTTGAGCAGTTTCTTTTCTGTTGCTTTGCAGCACAATAGTCTCTATCTTTACTTGCACTTTACCTGTCAATGGAAACCCAATGTCATCTCAGAATAACAATTTATATTACTGAGATTCATGTAAGCTTTCAATCTTCTGTATAGACTACTCCGTACTTCTTTTTCTGTGACTATTTGCTCAAATTTATGGTGACGAGTTACAGGTCACTGATCTTTGTATTTAACAGTTGTTCTTCCTTATTCTGTAAATCCCATTGCGCACACTGCTGTGACTAGTTAAAAAAAGACTAATCTCTCAATTTTTTTAGATAATGGAAATAAATCCGGGTTCACCTTTTTTAAGAAAAAGGATCAGTCCAATTATACAAGACTGTATCCACATATCTTTATTAATTATAGTCTATCGTTTGCCTTGTGCTATCTGAATTTAATATTAATTTGAACTCTAGCATTTGGAGTTCAAGTAAGAATAAGTACAAGAACAAGAGGTCAGTGCCCACCAAGACTATTTTGATACGATTTATAACTCCTTTAAGTGCTCCACCTTGGTTTTTTTTTTGAGCACAAAGTGCTCCACCTTGATGCCAAAGAAAGGGGTTCGCTGCAACGGAGCGTGGCAAAGCCAGGCCTGTTTTGTAGTTGAAAAATGAACACTGGGCCCATATTTTCGTAGACCTCGGCGCGGATATTTTCATTCAGCTGGGCCGACTAAGGCTTTTTATCTCATCTCACCGGCTCACGGCCCTGGAACATGCGTGTTGGAGCTGCGGAAGCCGAGTCCCGTTCCCGTCAACCGGTGCTGGTAATTACTGTCTTGCCCCTCGTCGCCAATCTCAATTTCAAATCAAATCAGCGAGGCCACCGCATTCCCCTCTCGGCTTAACAGCCCGTGCGCGCTGCGGCAAGCCAAGCGCACCAAGCCCCAATGGCGACGACGCCATGGCTGATTCTCGGCCGCGTCGTCCTCGTCTCAGGCGGCGCGGAAGCGGAGGAGGAGCAGCCGGCGGAGGCGGACGCCCGGGCGGAGTACGTGGTGGAGGTGGACGCAGAGGAGCAGGCTCACGCGGAGCACGCCGCGGCAGCGGCCGAAGCCGACTTCACCCTCTCCGGCGCGGTTCCTCCGCGGGTCAGCTTCCTCCCTGCGGGCCGCGGAACCCACCTCGACGAGCACCCCAAGGAGGAGGAGCCGACGGAGGCGGAGGCCCGTGCGGAGTACTTGGTGGAGGTGGACGCGGAGGAGCAGGCTCACGCGGAGCACGCCGCGGCAGCGGCCGAACCCGACTTCACCATCTCCGTCGCGATTCCGCCGCGGCTCACCTTCCTTGCGGGCCGCGGAACCCACCCCGACGAGCACCCCTACATCATCGCCGCCAGCCCCCTCTGCCTCCTCATTCACTTCACAGGCCTTCCGTCCTCAGGCGAGCTACCCACCGACACCGGCTACCTCGCCCTAGCGCGCTACTTCCAGAGGGCCGATGGACAGATCGCCGCCTCCGCCGAACGCGTCCCCTGCCGAACCGACGGCGCCGTCGACTTCGATAGCGTCGCGCTTGTCCCCGACGAGAGAGGCGGCTACATGATCGTCGAGCTCCAGGTCCAGGCGGACAAGGGTGGAGACCACCGCGCCACGTTCTTCCTCCGATCGGCGGGGCATGGGTGGACCGTGAGGCATATGGCATGCCCCTTACCGGCAGAGGAGGACCGGAAGTGGGTTCCCCACGGCGCAGTCGCCATCGGCAGCACGGCGTGCTGGTTCGACCTCTCGTGGGGGATCCTCAGCTGCGACTTCTCGCTCAGGGAGCCGTATTTGATCTTCCAGAGCCTCCCGGATGCCCGTCGGCTCGACGAGGAAACGCTGCGGGACATCCACACCAGGCGCTGCATCACGGTGAGCCGCAGCAGGCTGCGGTACGTGGAGATCATCCCTGAGGGCGAGGCAGCGACCGTGCTAATGTGGACTCGGATGATCGGTCCCGATGGATGGAAATGGTACATGAAGTACGCGGTGAGCTTCGAGAAGATCTGGAACGACGACAGCTACAGGAGCACACAACTGCCGCGGAACGTCCCCTCGCTCGCCGTCGTGTGTCCGTCGGACCCCGACTTGATCTACTTCGAGCTGGAGCATCACCTCTTTGGCGTCAATGTTCCCGGGAGAGTTGTGCGCATCAAGCCCTCGCCGTGCTCGGCCTCCAGCCCCTCCATCATCGCTTGGGAGGTACCACCCGCGGTTGCCCAAGGTAAGACACTAAGACATCACTGCGTTTCAGACGATTTTGTTGCCATGTTTCATGCCTGCAGTTCACAACTTCAGCTACCGATTCCTGCTGGAATCATTTATCTCATGATCAATTTATATGCAATAATGTGCTGTTTGGTACTTTGGTGTTCCTTGAAATTTCTATGAAGGCATGCCCTGTTTTAGAAGAATACACAGATCAGGCTCATGCTCATTAAGATATTTTTCTGCTTTTGATCAGTATTGCCTGAAAATGGATTCCATCAACTTGTGTGTAGTTGAAATAGAATTTCCCTTTATCTAAAAATCAACTTGTGTTAGTTCCTTAGCTGAACTGAAACTACTAGAACGTACTTCATGTATATTAGGGGCAATCTTATGCTCATTGGTGCTAGCTTTATCAACGAATTAAACTTCTCGTTGACAGTTCTGTGCTGATTAATAATTTGTCCCCTATTGTTGCATAGGCATCACACACAGAGTAATGGCTAACTGTTGTCATAGCAGAGTAACAGGAGTAAAGGGCCACATCCAATTGAACTTCATTGTTTTTGACTATTGTGTTGATATAGTTTAGTGCTCTGCTGCATGATCAATAGGCAAACCTGCAAAGATGTGCCGTTTGGTGTTCATGTATTTCCTGTACTATACGGCAGACCCTGTTTTAGAAGCATGCACAAATCAGGCTCCTATGCTAATTAAGACATTTTTTATCTGTATTGAAAATATATTTTCATCAACTGTGCATTTGCTAAACTAGTTGAACTGAAACATTTAAGGATAACTACCATGCATTTTTTTTGTAAAAGATAACTACCATGCACTTGATATTAGGGGCAATCTTCATATTAATATGCCTCGTTTCTGAACAGTTGAGAACATCGAGGGCGGCGAGCTGGGGCGCGCAAGCAAAACCACGGACAAGAAGGCTAGCATTACCACACCGCAGGGACTCCAGGAGCGCGGCGCCGCGTCCAGTTCTGCTAGAGCAGGTAAGCGTCTGTGCCGACACGTACGGTTTCCATAGCGGTGTCCGGGCTGCCTTTTCTCCAGGGGCTCATTTTGATTGGTCCTTGCGGTGGGATTTAGGTCGGCTTGCACAGGACATCAGCTTTGGCACAGTTCCAGATGCACTATTGATTCCAGATGAAGCTGTCAAGGCGACGATTGTGGATGTTTGGAATGAAAACATGGACCATGCTTTTGACCAGCTGCGTGTGGCAATCCAGAGTGGCTCCAATTGGTTAGTAGGGATGGATACAGAGTTCTGCATGTTAGACGGGGTGATAGTTCCAAGGGTAGAACCCAAAACAGAAGAAGGCAATTATCAACAAGCCTGCAGAATAGTTGATGAAGGCGATCTCGTTCAGGTTGGCCTTGTTCTAAGTGATGCTGATCTTAATGTTTTCTCAGATCAAATATTTCAGTTCAATATCAGGTTTGATTCCAGCGGAAGAAACCCGAGCAGTGGCAATGTGGAATATCTACGAACTGTAGCAAAGGTCAAGTTGGCGGAGCATGCGAGCCGGGGCATTCCAATTCACAATTTCTTCGGAAGATTCATAGGTTCAGGAATCCTTTGCAACACCAATATCACCTGGATAACCTTCCAAGGTTACTCTGATTTTGGCTATCTCATTAGGGGAATTGAAGAAATAGCTGGTCTGCCACCGGACCGAAGAGAATACCTGGGCTTAATTAACAAGTACTTTCCAAGGAGTTATGACCTAAAGATATTTCATCAGCTTGGAATTTGCTGCATCGAACCATCAGGAGAGAAAGGAAGCCGGAAATTAGAATCAATGGCCTCTGGACTGGGAGTACTGCGAGTTGGAGATGCGCACGGTGCAGGTTCAGATGCCCACCTCACTCTGGCTTGCTATCATCAAATGTTATTGAGTGATCCATTGGCGGCCACAAATCTTTCACATTATAGAAATATCGTTTATGGAGTTGCTCCATCGATCCCATCACCACCAGGAGCAGCACTGGATCCTATCGAAATTCATCGTTGGGCTAGTAACTTCGACAGCCAAATGAACCTTTTCACCAAATTGTTCAGAGGGTACGTTGCAGTGGGTGTAGAGGTC
Organism: Echinochloa phyllopogon; assembly: GCA_033239725.1. Classification (NCBI taxonomy): domain Eukaryota; kingdom Viridiplantae; phylum Streptophyta; class Magnoliopsida; order Poales; family Poaceae; genus Echinochloa; species Echinochloa phyllopogon. The sequence goes on along the minus strand of BTCW01000003.1, from coordinate 13,556,850 downwards.
CGGTTTGAGAATAGCTTCAACAGCCAGCTACCAGCCTCTTATGGCGCAGTTCGGAGGGAGCACGCATTGTCAGGTCTGGTTCAAATGGGTTTGGCTGTCTCAGACTTCGGGGGCAATATTGGCTGGGGTAGAATCTGGGTGTTCCATATGCAGGGTTCAGATGATCTTTTGGAAAACCATATCAGGCCTGCACGACTTGCTCAAATGCTCACGAGCACGGGTGCAGTCCTCAACCGGGACATCACTTGGTCATCATCAGGTAGCGCAGCTTTTCTTTACATGGTGACCGTGCTGACCAGGTCAGGATGCCTTCCACTGAAGCTGGAAGGGTTTAAAGCCCTGTCATATTCCTTCTTCCCGAATCTTCGCCTTCTTGGGGTCAGGTCGTGGGAGAACAGCCCAGCCATCCGTGCTTTAGCTACCGTACGCCAACTTGTGGCGGTGTCTCATGCAGGGCTGCCAGAATTTTACGATTTGACGGAATGAATGCAGAAAGGAAGAAGGTTATATGTTTGTAAAGGTCGTCCTTTGAGAAATTCAATGAGCAAGTGTAAATAGTTGGAGTTTTGCAATCCATTTTGATGATATTGATTCTGACTTGTGAGATCTCAGTATGCGAGCTGTTATCCTTGGCGTGTTTCTGATAGCGTACGCTGCTGGTGGTGGGAACGAGGAATGGAACCCGACAACCCGTGGTGTTCATCGCCGGGAGGTTCCCATCGTCTGGGAGACGCGAACACGGTGGGGAAGGTGTTTCTTTTCTTCTTTTGGTGTTTTGGCTAATTTTGGGTAAACTTCTGTTGCGGTGGTAGCTTGGCTGATAAAGGAAAGGAGACGTGAGGTTTTGCAAGGAAAATTCTCTGGATTTAAAAGTGGTTGGCGTAGGCCGTGCGGGCCCTGGCGCCCTTCGTCCTCCTAGCTGGCACGCGGATCGGGTGGGGTCGGCTCGTACTGGCGTCCGAGCGGGCGAGGAGGTAGTGCACGGCCGCTGTTTCTCCGAGAGGTTGGTCAACGACGATGACCCCCACCGCTGGTTGATGGGCTACGGGAAGGCCGAAATGGGTAAGGGCCCAAACCAACAGCCCAAACTCCTGATCTCACAGACAGTTCAAGGACGTAAAATGATCCTTTTAAAAAAATAGCTTGTAAATATTTTTTCTTAGAAAAAATATAAAAAACCCTATAATCTAGTTTAATCTTAAAATTTCATATAAATTCATTTTATATTGAAAAATATAAGACTGATTTAACACTTCCTCTAAAATTATGTTTTTCTTTAGTTTCTAGGCATACGAGACTAATTATAATAAATAACGGAAGCAACTAGTTATTAAAAAATATCAAAACTTTTCGATATAAAACAAATTTTCTATTAATTTTCTACTAATTTGCTTTCATAGTTTTTATTATTAATTTTCCATTAATTCACTTTGATAACTTTTAATAAGTAGTTGCTCCCATTATTTATTATAATTGGTCTGGTATACCTGGAAACTAGTATGGTTCTAAAGAAGTCACAAAACATGTTTTTATAAAAAAATACTTTAATATTTTTTATCTAAAACATCTTTCTATATTTTTTATATTAAACCATATTTTAGGATTTTTTTAAAGACCATTTTACATCCTCGAATTCTCAACCAGATTTCAATTTACCTCCTCCGAAATCACCATCAAAACCATCGATGATGAAAAACGACTGGTTTCAAGAGTTGAGGGACCACAAATATCCGGTTTTAGAGATGGGGGACTGGAATCGGACTTTGGCAATAATTGAGGGACTGCCCAAAGGACTTTTTCAACTCTAGATAAGGTTAGATGTGAAACCATGCTAAAATCTTAGTATTTTTGATACACTGTTTTTCATCCCTCTTGCATATAAAAGGATAGACACTATGAATTGATGACTGGCTGGAATTTAGTTTGAAGTCATTTTGTATTTCTGCTTCGTATCACGAACTGTGGGAGTGAGTTCTTTTTAATGTATAAAAATGTTATTAATGAAAGAGCATGGGTTGTTAACACGATAAACTAACCAAGGTCATTTTAGTTAGGGTCAAATGACTTTTGCTGTACAAACATTTATCATTTTTGCCTCCCAATTTTGTTAGAGCATGTACTACTTTGTTAGTGTATTGTTATTTTTACTACCTCCTCCTTAAATATAGGATGTTTAGGACAAACTAATTTGTCAAAAAATGAACTAATTTGTTTGTCCTAAACGTCAAATATTCGAGAATGGGAGGGGTACTTTGGAAATGCATTGCTTAATGTATAAAGAGAAAGTGAAATGGCTTGGTGAATAATCAAGATTTGACTATTTGTATGAAATTTTAGTTTAACCTTTTGACAACAATGGATCATGAAACAAACGATCAGCAATGTCCATAGCATTTGCTCAACCACAGCAAATGCAATTGAAGATGGTGACAAAAACATTTACCTGTATATTATGTAACTTTGTGCTTCTAGCCTGCTACATGGCAATAGTTTTATAATTGCTTTTGAATTTTCATAGGTGACACCGGGACTTGAAGACATATGATCGGATGATTACAGCACACGGGAGAGAACAGCCAGCCTTCTATTTAGTGTAAGTTTTATCTAATTTTTTTGAACCAGCCTTCCATGTTATGTTAGCTGTGCCTGATGTTTTACTTGACCAATAATGGAACTTTTTAGGATACTAAAAAATTGTCTTTCTTCTTAAGGGATCATTGTATGAGACGGATTGTGATATACTCCACAACCTGCAATTGGCATGGTATTCAATAGCCGAGAGCCTGAGATGAAGGTGGAACTTTCTGCAAAGATATACGTTGTGGCTGTTTTTTAGCATGCACGGGTTTGCACAAAGTTAGGTGAAGCTTATGTAGCGTTGTGGAAGCATTTTCTTTGTTCCAAAGATAAAGTTCATTTATATCACAAAATAGAGGCAAAGATTGAACCCAGTTTTCCTTTTTTTTATTATGAACTATTGAAATGCTGAAGCTGAAACATAGTTTCTGGGCAGATGGCAATAGCCGGGAGAACTATTCTCTGTTTCAGGATGTTCTTTCGTATGGTTCCACATTTTGTATAAATTGATATGACCTACTATTTGCCCCTTTCACAGGAGTCAACAGGTCACTGATTTTCGTACAAAGGGAATGGCAGGGGTTTGGGGTGCACTAGTGAAGGTGTTTGGTGGACAAAGAAAACCGAGGTGACAGTGATGATCATACACTATTTGTGCATGGCTATATTTCAAGGACTTGATGTGGCTCAGTGCCTTTTGGATACATTTTAGATAAAGGAACACTTTCCGGTTCCAGCCTCAGCATTCCAGGGAATGCTCACAGCCATTGTCTACAAACAAGCAGTCATTAAACTGCACCCAAAGGACACAAAACCTAAACCCTGCACCAGAACGCATGCATACGCCCTGTCTACAGGCAGACCCAGCAGGACTCCTGCTACCATTGACCGACCAAACGAAAAAAAAACAGGTCCCAGACCCAAGTCAAGGTACAGGCACCCACACTCCACCAAGACAGTTAACAGAGACATTCTACCGAAGCACCAGACTACCAGCAACAGAGACATTCTACCGAAGCACCAGACTACCGGCATCTAGTTCAAAACTCGCCTTCGGTTATTCCATCCACTATTGTTGAAAAACTTCAGCATCAGTGCCTCTATCTTGCAGCAACTTTTCTTCAAAATGTTTCTCTCCTCCTCCTTGGATAGGATAGACCAGCTCCTAATCCAAAACGTTCCCTTAAACATCACCTGCAAAATTGAAGTAGACATTGATTTTTGGAATACCAACTCATTCCGACAGAGCCATAAGGCCCAACAAAATGCTTCCACCCCAATTATCACTTGGTTCCTCTGCTTAATTGAAAAACTTCTAAGACACGAACCAAAAAGGTTAGAAAAACTTGCAGGTGTTCTAATACCGAAAGCAACGCTAATTGCCATCCACATTAATCTAGCCATTGGACATTCAAAGAAGAGATGTTGTAGCGTTTCCTGTTCGCTACAAAAACAGCACCGCGTGCATTCCTTCCATCTCCTTTTAGCAAGATTATCTTTGGTCAATATTACTCCTTTTCTAAGATACCATAGGAAGATTTTTATTTTTAAAGGTATTTTAGCCTTCCAGGTACAACAATCAAAAGGAATTCCTGTCCCCATTATTATATCGTTATACATAGATTTTGTGGAAAAGGACTTGCTAGCAGTCCATATGAATGAATCCTTATTATCATTAAGCTGTACAGTGAGGATACTCCCCACTAACCTTAGCCAATTGTTCCTATTTTCTCCCACTAATGCCCTTCTAAAATAGATATTTAATGGGGTCGTACTTAGCACTTGAGCCACTGTAACGTTCTTTTTCCTCACAATGTTATATATGGATGGAAATTTTCTCATCAACGGCTCATCACCAAGCCACAGATCCTCCCAAAATCTAGTTTGGGTTCCACTCTGAATTTTAAACCTACCTCTTTCCATAACCAATCTTTTGACTTCCATTAAGCCAGCCCAAAAATGCGAATCCCCCCTTTTCTTCTCCACCTGAGATAAAGTCTTGTCTTTCATATATTTTTTCTTGAGGATTTCCTGCCACAAACCCTCCTCATTTGCCAACTTAAATAGCCACTTTCCTAGCAAGCATTTGTTTTGTATATCCAAGTCTACAATGCCTAACCCCCCAATGCTCTTAGGTTTGTGGAGAATACTCCACCTAGCCAATCTATACTTCTTCCGGTGTTCATCACATTACCAATAGAATCTTGATCTATAATAGTCTAGTTTTTCCAGAACACCTCTAGGGATTCTGAAAAAGGACATCATGAACATTGGTAGACTTGATAACACCGAGTTAATTAAGACTAATCTCCCGCCTGCTGAAAGCAACTTGCCTTTCCAACTACTGAGTTTTTTCTGAAACCTCTCTTCCACCACCCTCCAATCTTTATTTGCGAGTCTATACGGGCTCATCGGGATCCCTAGGTATCTAAAAGGAAGGGTCCCTTCTTTGCACCCAAATAATTGTACATACTCCGATGCTCTTTCCTTTGTCTCCCCAAAACTAAACAACTCACTCTTATGGAAGTTGATCTTTAAGCCTGATAACTTTTCAAAAGCACAAAGTACGAATTTCAAGTTCTTGGCTTTTTCTAGATCATCGTCCAGAAATAGAATTGTATCGTCTGCATATTGCAAAATTGAAATGCCGTCCTCCACTAAGTGAGGTACCAAGCCATCGAAGTAATACAAATTTTTTGACCTTTCAATTAAAACAGCCAGCATGTCAGCTATTATATTGAAAAGGATAGGCGACAAAGGATCCCCTTGTCTCAAGCCTTTCTTAGTCTGAAAATAATTACCCACATCATCATTCACCTTCACACCAACACTACCCCCTGTGACAACATTTTCTATCCATTGACACCATTTTCCTGAAAAACCTTTCATCCTGAGGACATGTTGCAAAAAATTCCCAATTGACTTTGTCATATGCCTTCTCAAAATCTAACTTGAGAATGAGGCCTTTTTGTTTTTTCCTCTGTAGCTCATGAATGGTTTCGTGTAGGATTACCACCCCTTCTAAGATATACCTTCCAGGGAGGAAGGCCGTTTGAGATGGTTTGATAATCTTACATGCTAAAGTAGATATCTTGTTAGCCAGTACTTTAGTAAAAATCTTGAAACTAACATTGAGCATGCAAATCGGTCGATACTGCTGAATTTTCCTAGCCTCTTGCTCTTTTGGAAGCAATGTTATGATTCCAAAATTGAGACAATAGAGAGGGAGGCCACCATCATGAAAGTCTCTAAACATGGCCATTAGGTCATCCTTAATGAGACTCCAAAACACCTGGTAAAATTCAGCCGGAAATCCATCGGGCCCAGGGGCTTTGTTGTATTTCATCTGAAAAATAGCCTCTCGAACCTCCTTTTCTGAGAATTCCGCCTCCAGCATATCATTTTCTGTGTTGGTGACTTGTTTGATATTCCCCACCATGGACTCATTCAATGATAACCCGTGATCCTCTGGATTTCCAAATAGGCCTTTGTAGTAATCTCTAATATACTTGTTCAGCTGCTCCTCCCCTTCAATTACTCCCTCCTGTTCTAGTCGAAAAATTCTAGTTTTCCTTCTTTTCCCATTTGCCACCATCTGAAAGTATCTTGTGTTATTGTCCCCTTTTAACATTTTCGTGGTCTTAGCCCTTTGGAACCATCTTATCTCCTCTTCTCTCATAAGTTGTGTAACTCTCTTCTTTATACTATGCTTAAGATCCCATTCTTGCTGGCTTAGCAGCTGGGACTCCTCCTTTTTGTCTAGCTTCTCATCTTTCCTCATTAATTCCTGCCTTTCTTTTTTATATGCCCCGTTCCTGTTCTTTGCCCATCCTCTTAAGAACTGTCTCAATCTTCTAATTTTATTCTGCCATCTTTGCATAGGGGTCCCCCCTCTATTTTCTTTGCTCCATACCTCCGAGACCACTTCAAAGAAACCATCTTTGAGCAACCAACCCAGTTCGAACTTAAAGGGTGGCTCACTCTTACCCTTGGTCTTTTCCCCCGCTGTGAGGAGAAGAGGAGTATGATCAGAAACTTCCCGGTTAAGCGCTTGTACTGTCGCTAGCGGGAAGTTCTGCTCCCATTCGGTGCTTATCAACACCCTATCCAATTTCTCAAATGTAGGAATCTTGCGAGAGTTTGCCCAGGTAAACTTACGACCCGACATTTCAATCTCCCGTAGATCCAAACTATCAGTGACAGCATTGAAGAGAAATGGCCATCTCTCCTCAAAACGATCATTGTTCTTTTCCACACTACTCCGGATAATATTGAAATCTCCCCCTATACAGAGTGGGAGTTTCTCACTTTTGCACGCTTGTACCATCTCTGTGAGAAACGCTTCCTTGAACTCGGGTTGGGCTGCCCCATAAACAGCCACCAGAACCCACTTAAAATCCGTCTTTCTATCTCTCAGCTTAAATTTCACAAAGAAGTCACCGTCATCAATGCTCCCAATATCCATCGCATCAAAGTTCACTCCTAACAAAATACCCCCGGACCTCCCTCGTGGTGCTGTCCAATGCCATACAAAATTTCTTCCCCCACTAAAATTATTTAGTGCGTCTTGGGAAAAATCTTTTTTACATGTTTCCAAAAGAGCAATAAAATCTAAGTTATGCTCCCTGGAAGTATCCTTTAGGAATCTTGTTTTAGCCAAGTCACTAAGACCTCTGCTATTCCAAAAAATTCCTCTCATTTTGTACACTTATTAAAAAAATTGGCCCTTCTTAACTTGCAAGACTTTTTCAAACACGACTTAGCGTGAGACTTGCCATTACGAATACAACCATCAAGTTCACTATTTAAAGGGAAGCTTGATTCATCGAAATCTTCTTCCATAATTTCACCACACAAATTCTTTAACGCCATTCTTTCCACAGAATCAATACTTTCCTCCTCACTATCACTACTATACCCCTCCCTTTCCAAACCCCCAAAATCTACCACCTCTCTCTCTCTTTCTAGATCCAACACCCCCTGAAAGTTCTTATCTCTTTCCTTTCTAAATTCCCCAAATTTAATTCCTATTTGCTGCATATAATCTAAAGCAAAATCTTTGTTAACATTAATCAGAGAGTTAGAAAGAGAGTTACCTCCTTGGAACTCGAGATTCTTCCCGGCAGCCCTCTCCTCAGCTTTAGCTAGGATATGCTCATCCTTCGACTTCTGAAGTCTGGGACTTGCTCGGACCTGCTGTTTATTAGCTTCCGGGATGGCCGCTGCCCTCTTCATCTTGCTCTCTACCTCCTTTTCATTGCCATCCATATCCAGCTGTCCATCCACCATTATTTGTTTCTGATCCTCCTCTTCTTCCCCCATGACCTTATTTGCTAACTCATCAATTACATTATCAGCAGCCATGTTTGCAATCTCCACAGCTTTCTCCCTCAAAAACAACTCAAATTCCCCCTCCGACATGTTCTGGGCTTTTTCCTTCCATGATGTAAACACCACGGGGCTGACCATGCTCTCCATGGCTGTCTCCTCTCCCACCTCGCTGTCCACCTCCATCTTCTGTTTTTTATTCACTCTCTCTTGCCCCTCCTCATCGTCCTGTAACCCATCCTCTTCAACACTGTCTCCACCCAACTCCTTTGTCCTCCCATCCCATTCAAAAGCAGCCTCCTCTCCGTGCTCATCGGTTCCCCACTTCTCCACCTCAAACTCGAGCTCAAAGTAATGATCCCCGATCACCACATCCAACTGATTCGGGATCAAACTCGGATTGAGGACAGCCACACAGATACGCCCAAAAACATTTTTTCTAGTGATTTCCATATCCACCACTTGAGTCGAACCAAGCATGGAACCAACCGCCCAAAGCTCAAGATACTCCCGAAGCTCCTTCCGGATCCCATACACCCTGACCCAAACCTTTGGTAACAGAAGACCCTCTACCTTTTCTTGCCATACTTCAAACTTGATCCTTGCCCCTGCTTGAACGACTGCCCCTTTAATGTCAGCACCACCAAATGCCACTGCCCGCTGCAGCTCCACCTTAGATGGGAACTTAGCGAGGAAAGTATTCTCTTCATGATCAGTAAGTTCCCAAATCCATTTTCCTGGGAATAACCTCTCCAATTGCTTCTTCACTTCTTCCTTTGAAAGCTGCCCACCCTCCACCGAAATAACCGTTGTTCTTGATTCTTTCTTTGCCCTAGGAATAGGGGCTCTCGGAATATGGTAAAAACCCAGCCCATGCACTGCGTAACCCACTGCATTTGCCACCGGCCTTGGCATCTTGAGAATGGGACATCTATAGTTTACATGGTCATGCTTATCGCAAATGACACAGTAAAGTTCCTTCTTGCAGTTGGCAGCTAGGTGCCCCCTCTTCGTGCAGCGGCCACACTTTGTCCCGGCCTTCGCTCCCCCAGCCTCCGCATCCTCACCCTCACCAGCCTCCTTCATCACAACATCCTCTCCCTCCCCTTCAAGCTGCTGCTGTTGTGACTGTATCATCTCCTCAGCCCTCCGAGCATCAATGGTATGTACAGCACCTTTGCCTAAATCCTTTTCATGCTGGCCTAACCCCCCAACAGCGTTACGACCACCATGGGGGTGCACAGGTCCAGTGGGTGCACGGCCACGAGCGGCATAGCCCCCACTAGCACCACCACCGCCTCTACCCCTGCCGCCATGACCATGGAAAGGGCCCCGGCCATGTGCACCATATCTGCCCCCACCTCCACCTCTTCCATCAGAACCTCTCTGAAAACTCCCTCCTGCCGCCGCCGCCCAATCCATCTGCTGCCATCCTCGATTGTGGAACCCAGCCTCCACCCCCCTCGGCCAAAACCTTCTCTCTTGGTGAGGGTTCCTCTAAAACCGGTGCGCTCCAGACCTTTCCTGCCTCCTCATGGTGCTGCCCCGCCATAGCTCGCACCGCCCTACGAGCGTCGTCGCGAGGGGCAGTCGACAGAGTAGATGGGAAACGATGTAGGAGACGAACCGGTTTGCCTCCCCTCCTGAAAAGTTCTCCTAAGCCTGCTATGCACCGAAACGTTTTGTGGGCCGCGACTCGGCCCAACTCGACCCTGGAGACAGGCCCAAACACTTTTGCTGTTACCGGCACCCATTGTTTGAATTCTGCATCTAGATCTCGCCGTCGGCAGCCTGTCTTCCCCATCTCCGGCGTTCCCCTGTGCGCATCCGGTGAGCTTAGCTCCTGCGCCAGGTCCGTCAACTTAGTGACAGAGTTGCCATTTCGTGATCTGCAATCTTTAACCCAAAGGTCCCCTAGGGACCTGGATTGGGTGGGTCTCACCGGCGGCAACGGCCCCCTCCACGGTTTACAATCTTTCAACCTCCGTTGCATCTGCTTAGGACTGCAGCTCGAAGGCTTTACTAACCTGGCCCTTGCCCTCACAACAGGCTCCACCGCCCCCACATTGCCTTCCATTGTTGCACTCATGGTCGACCGAGAATCATTCTACAGCCATGGCGACCCAGAGGCACCCACCACAGCGGGTGCGTAACTTTCCTCTGCGGGAGCAGATTCTTCGTCGGAGCTCTCATAGTCTGCGAGTGCCCAGAAACGGGAGCCATTGCTCGCCCGCTTAAATCCTTCAAGGATTTCTGACGAGGAACCAACACTAGAGCTTGTCTCTCCCCCCTCCGGCCTCGATGTGAGTTCGTTGCTCAGAGGTGAAGCTTCTACGCTCCATCTGTCCGAGTCTGCAAAAACAATGGAACTCACCTCCGCCTCCTGCCGGGCGCACGCCGTCGTAGTCCGCGGCCGCGGCGCGAGCGTCAGTCTCCGTCGCCGCTACCCGTGTGCCGCCTCCCTCTTGTCGCTCGCCTCTCTCATCATCGCCTACATATGTACATGTGGCATGGCAGGATGGGAGTAGCTTGCATTGCAGTCAGGAACGGGGCACAGACCCAGACATGTGGTGCAGACCTTTTGGATACATACGCAAAAATTCGGCTTCTTGGTATGGTGTTGATTGCTAGATATGGTATGAGTAAGTTTACCAAGTTTGACTGCTAGATCAATTAGCTACCTAGTTCACTTGTGTTGCATTTCTTTTTACCATCATATCTTTACTCTGATACGAGTCATTCACAATTACTTGAGCTACTGAAGCAATTTCAATTTTGTAGCTCAACTAGGCAGATCTTGTTTATATCAATATTTTCAGGCCACGATGATCAAGCACAGCAAAGGCAGACAATTAACTGGTGTCACTAGAACGATGGAAAATTTTGCCGAATAAACCTTTAAAGTTGTAACGCTGCTTGTTTAAAAAGAGAAGTTATAAGGGCTGACCTTCATTTTTAGACGATGGCAGAATCTCTCATTGGTAATGATATCTGGCCCGTGTGCCGGCAGCGACGACGTGGCCTGTGTGCCTGCGGTGCGTGCGGCGACGGCCGCGAGAAGTGTAGCGGTGGCGAGCGCGGAGACCGCGGCGTGGCAACCGCAGGCCGACGGCGATAGCCGGCGAGTGTGGGGGCCCAGCGGCCGAGCGGCTTCTCCCCTCTTTGACTCTATCATGTCCACCTCAATGTCGCCGTAGGTGGCTAGTGTGGCACCGTCGTAGCTCGCAGGACATCAGGCGAAAGCCATTTCCGGTATATCGCTGTCGACAACGACGACGTCAGGAGCGTCGTTCTCCCTCCTTGGGACGTTGTTGAGATGCTTCTTGCTAGTGTTGGATGAATTCCGGGTGAAAACCCAACTCCGTCTCGCCGGTGGGGCGGTGGCGGCGGCTTCGATGTCGTTTTCCTCCTTGGAGACACCGTCTTGAAGGTACATTTCGTACTGATTTTACCTTCCTTGTTTGGCGTTGCTAGGCATCGTCGTGGGTGGTGGCAAATTGTCGGAGTGAGTGCATAGAAGTTGCATTATGTTCGTGGTTGAGTTTGACTCAGTCTGTCATCAAGTTTCTAAGTAGACGAAGATCGTAATGGATTGATAATGCTTATAAAGACAATGCAAGGTAGAAGCATGGACGAAGAAGAAGATTGAGACTTAGTCTCTTAGTTGTTTTCCGTTTTCTTAGACCTTCTTTTTTCTTGTGTTTGTGAGCTCCTCTTTGTTCAGGATTAGAGTCTAAGAACTCTTTGTAACTTTTGGCTATATATATCCACTTGTTGGATATAGAGGCCGGATTTTATCTTTTAGGCAAATTTTGCTCCTGGACATCGAACTTTCTTCAAATTGGCCAAAACACACCGCAATCGGTCTAATTGGCTAGGTACCATTACAAAATTGCGGTTCTTTGCTATAACACACCGCAGCGATTAAAATAAGGATTTATCTGATTTTGGGAGAGAGAAGGTAGAGGAAATGTCCATTTTGCCCTCCAAGAAGTGGGTCCCGCATATCAGCTCTCTCTTCCTCCTTTGCACAACGCCCTCCTACTCCAGCTCGGAGCCCTGCGTCGCGTGCTCCGCCCGGTGCTGCCCTCCTCCATCACCTCCCTCGGCCGAATTCTGGTCCCGCCGCTGCCCGCCTGCCGGCCTCCATCCGCCTCCCCTCTTCTGCGCCCGCCGCCGCCCCCGCCGCTCTCCGACTACGCCGCGAGGGAGGCCGCCCCCGCCGCTCGACGCTGTGCTTCAGTTGCCCCCGCCGCCCCGCCGCCGCTCGACTCCATGCAGAGCCCCCGCTGCTCGACGCCGTGCCCAAGGCGCTTCTGCCCCTGCCGCTCGATATCGTGCTACCGCCGCCCCCGCTTCCGCTCGACGTCGTGCTCCCGCCGCCGGGCGCCGCCAAGGTCGACCTCGCGCCGCTGCTGCTGCCGTCGGGAGGCGCCAATAATTGAGGAGGGCGAGGGCGAGGCCGACGCCGCCGGGGACAACGCGCTCGTGCCTCACCGCCGTGATGAGGACGCTGCCGCCGGGGACAACGTGCCCGTGCCGCGCCGCAGTGACGAGGACGCCGCTGCCAGGGACAACACGCCCGTGCCGCGCTGCCGTGACGAGGACGACGCGCACCTCCAGCTATCGAGGATTAGGAAGATGAAGACAGGGGCAAAAACGACATTTCCCCTACCTTCTCTCTCCCAAAATCAGATAAATCTTTATTTTAATCGATGCGGTGTGTTATAGCAAAGAACCGCAAATTTGTAATGGTACCTGGCCAATTAGATCGATTGCGGTGTGTTTTGGCCAATTCGAAGAAAGTTCAATGTTCAGAGCAAAATTTGCCTATCTTTTATCTAAAGAAATCTGGTAAAGGTACGAAATCAGAAGAACACAGGAGCGAGTGATGCCTTCCCGTCCTTAGAGAAAATGAAACTTATTAAGAGCTTAACCAATTTGATTCTACGCCTTTACGTGTAAAACTGATCCAGTTGATCTCTATCGTATCATAGTTATATGCATATTGAGCGACTTCAGATCCACATTGTTGCAAGTCTGAATTGTTTGTTCTTTTGCTTCTTGGATTGTCATCTCCAAGGCTCAAACGTGTTCTCTCTTTCGCTATGTGGGTTACATTGAGCCAACGAGGCAAAGTTAGGCGGCAACATTCTGTGGATTGGAGCTGGCCTAAGGCGTGTGGTGTTTTGTTTTAGAAATGAGGTAGTTTTTTTTTTGAGAATAGAGAGGTAGTTGCTATTGTTTTCTTATATCCTTTTCAGGAATGCCGCCATGCCACTTCTGATGTTATTTTTATATTTTCTAGTGATAACTATACCACTAGAAATTGAAAACAATTCTTGCCTAATTTTTTTCAACCCATCGCTCACAGGAAACCCACGTGTTAGATCCGTGAGAAAAAAATGCGTAGAGGTAAATTCACAACATCAAACAAAAAAGCATTTTTCAGAGAGTTTTCATTGTTTAAGGCTACTTTTTTCGCTAGTAAAAACCTTTAACCCCTTTACGTATCCACGCCTTACATACTTTCATCGATGGTGGATGTTGGCAAAACATCCTCACCATCAAAATATGTCGAAGCTAATAACGTGAAACTCACATATGTTACCATTCTTAAATACTCCCTCCGTTCCAAAACGACTAATAATTTGGAACGGAGGAAGTAGCATATACTTCCTCGGCTGGTACTCGGCTGCGTTCCCATTCACGTCACGATGTTCCGAAGGCTTCCCTTCGGCAGTTCTATCAGCCCGTTTGCCCAGCTGACGCGCAGGTTCCTCGCTAGCAGGCATCGCGTTCGAGGTCAAGGCTGCTGCCACTAGCCACCACACTCGCTACACAGCTAGCGTGTCCTCGCGCAGGTCCAGTTCTGTGCACGCACACCTCCGGCCCTCCGAGATGAACGGCGTTGTGCAATCCTCCGAGAAGCCACAACGCTCGCACGCCATGGACCAGAAGGCCGAGCTCCGGAGCTCGTCGCTGGGCTCGACGATAGAGCCGACATGTCCATCTTTCCACTACGCTTCTGATCAAAACCATCTTTAAAAGATATTCTTTCTTACCATCCTCACTATCTAGGAAGTTTGGAAAGAATGAACGAACAACAGAATTTTCAACCTCTCGTGGTGATCTGCCGATGAGTGACATTGCTGGTAAACAAGACTAATATATTTTTTTCCTTTTTTGGGAAAGAGTAAACAAGACGAATCCAGGGCATAACATAGTAACCGAAATAAACTCCTCTACCGTTTCCCCTAGGGCCAGGAACAGAGAGTTTAGGATAGCATGCTAGTTACTACCTCCGTTCTAAATTATAAGTCGTTTTGGCAAATCTAGATTCATAGTTTGTAGTATGTATCTACGTATATATTTATGTCTAGATACATACTTCTAACTATGAATCTAGATTTGCCAAAACGACTAAAAATTTGGAACGGAGGGAGTACCTGCTTGCTCGACGGCAACTGATTCTTTAAAGCTTCTGAATTTCTACCGCCGTTAATATATATGAATTGAATCAGGTAGCGGTAGTGAAGTGAACGATAACGACTGGATTTGAAGTCTTGTACTTCCATCGTCATGTTTGCTTTGCCATCATCAACTATATTTCGATGGATGGTCCGGCCCTAAACGGTGCCTCCGTCCCCTTGTGATGTACTCTAACACCGAGAGCACTCGGACTCCTGGCCTGACAGCGCTAGGACTAGTTGTTGTTCTTCCATGGATCAAATCATCTTAATCTCATGGAATGTGCGCAGGCTAAACTCCAGAATTCGCCGCGGCGTCGTACGTTCTCTGGCCGATGACACAAGAGCTACCGTTGAGTATGGATTGAGGTCTCCGCATAGAGCTAGTCGTATAGGTTGTCTTGGACGTGAGTAGTTCATGTGAGAGTTTTCTTTTTTCGGCTTGTGTTCAGCTGGCTCGCCGGATTGTGTTCAGCTGGAGTCCGTTCCATCTGGGTTATATCTCAACATGTATCGATTTCTTTTTCTTATTAATACAATGGTACGCTGCGCGGGTATTCAAGAAAAAAAATAATATCCCATACAATTTAATTACTCAACAGTACTCTACTGTTATTATAAGCAATCATACGCCCATAATAAATATTATAACATACTATGAAATCTCGTCGTGCACGCATATTCAATCGTGAAAGAAACAACTGTTTTAGGTTCAAGAAAGAAACAAATTGTTCGAACGTAATGCTTCTCTGCAATCCATCATAGTAGACATAACTGCGCAGCGAAACTTCAATCGGAGAACTTTATGTAGGCGACCTCAGAGCTGCGCGTCGAGTCGAAGAATGCATGTGGTACGAGGCTCTCCTTAAACATAAGGAACGTTGGATTCTGGGGGCAGAGATAAATTTCCCGTTGCATCCTCTTATGTTTGAGATCGTAAAGCCTAGCCACATCGCAGTAGAAATTTCCAATCAGGATGGCGCCGCCCCCGACTGAGAGAACCATGCTCGGCATTACGCTGTTGCTGATGCCATCAAAAAGCGTTGCCGGCGGCACCTCCACACTATGGCGCAACGCCCATATCTCCGCCTCGTAGTCTTGCAAGGCCCAGATATCCAGCGACGTCACACCCCGCATGGCCGCCACGCTGAGCTCCCCATCTAGCTCCAGCAGCGCCCTCATCGTGTCACCGGCTCGCTCCGGCGGCCGAGACATCAGCCGAAACGTCTCGGAGACCGTATCGAACGCCAGCATCTTGCCGGTGCTGGTGGCTTCCGGGTGTAAAGCAAGGCAGTGGAGGATCCCACGATGAGCCACGGGAGCGTCGTACTTGGTGGTATACGGCGCGTGCGTAGGACGAGGAGCGGGCCCAAGCCGACGTAGAGCCGGCTGGGTGCCACCTGCCGAGAGCACGTAGTAGTGTCTCTTTCTGTTCCAGGTCGATCCCGTGGCCCTGGCTTCTTCTTCCTCTTCTTCTAAGCCATGACACAGGAGGCGGTACGCGCCGGAGGAGCTGTGGAGGTAGAAACCGCACGGGACCGCGTTGAAACACGGCTGTGGAGCCAACGCAGGCAGGCCGGTCCACTGCCTGGTGATGGGATTGCAGATGACGAAGAGTCCGGGACGTTGGGACAGCACGAGCAGCCCGTCGAGGGAGTAGAGCACGTCGAACGAGCGGGCCAGCACCGGGGTTGTTCCGTCCCCGGCGGCTAGCTGCGGCTTTCGGTAGAAGAGACGCGACCAGGCGCGTTCCGTCGGGCCCAGGTCAGGGGAGAGGGACCTGGCGTTCACTCCCCAGACGTGGGGGGAGAGGGTGATCATCTCGACCGGGCGGCGGGCGGCGTGGCCGGCGAGGAACGAGCGGTCGGTGGTGATGCGGCGCCAGCTCCGGCAGACGGAGCGGCAGCGGAGCACGGACTTGGAGGGGAGGCGCACGAGGATCTCCGCCAGTGCGTCGTCGCACAGGGCGTGGATGCCCCCGCCACCCAACGGCAACATCTCTCCTCCTGTTCGACGATCTTCCTGCTTGCGCAGCCGGAGCCGCGCGCCCTGGGCACTCTGAAGAACTTGCTGCGCGCGCGTCGTCGGCTCGTTTCGTGTACGTGTACCTGCCCGCGTGAAGCGATTCCCCGTATATATTGACGACTCCCGGTCGGGATCCGACTCTGATCCGATCCGTTGACAAGTACGTAGAATATTCGTTTTTTTAAGATGGTTTCCCGAATTCTCGTCCGCCCGATCGGCACGTCGTTGAAAATCGTGAAAGTCATGTGTTCGCACCTAAAATTGTCAGTTGCCTATCAGGCCGAGGGCAACCGGTAAGACCGGTTCTAGAAAGCGGTCAGACCGGTTTTACTGGAGCCGATCCGGCAACGGCCAAACCGGTCTGACCGGTTTCCCTATCCGGTCTGACCGGTTTCTTACGTGTTGGAGTAGGCCTATCATGCCGTCGCGGCGTGTGCGGCAGCGGCGGGGCGACGTGTGCGGCAGTGGGTCGCGGCGGCGGGGCGGCGCGCGGCGAGTCGGCGGTCGGGGCGGGCAGCGACTCGGCGAAACGGCTCGTCGGGCGAGAGGACAGGGACGACATCTTCTTCGGCATGGCGCGGAGCTGCGCGTCGGCGGCGGGTCGGCGCGGCGGCGGGTCGACGCGGCGGCGTGCGGGTGCGGGTGTGGACGGGGGAGGATGGGGGCCCGAATCTCCAGGCGATTCTCCACCGTCCGATAACGCGAGTCGCCACACAGGGTTGTGGTAAAACCGCCTTGCACAGCTAGTACATGTTTTATAGATCCATTTACCTGTCCCTAGAGCATTACAACCAGCCCTGTTATTTTGGCTTATCAGCCACCAACCAACAGTGTTTTTCTCTCAGCAAAAATCAGCACCAACCACCAGCCATCAATGTTTTTCTCTCAGCAATGCGTGCGCCCTTACCTAATACAGTAGTATATATTTACAGAACATCAGACTACCACTCTTCAGAGCAATGCGCAAAAACAAGTTTAAACACGATTGATAAAGCTTGTTTCTTGGCCTCTGTCTTGCTTGTTGCCCGTACGTCCATGCCGCCTAGGTTTCAATCGGGAAACTTAAGCGGCGCGAGCTCAGGGCACCGAGGCGCTTGGAAGAAGGCATGTGAAACGAGGCTCTCCCTGAACACTAGGGACGTAGGAGTTGAGTGGAATTGCATTTCCTTCGCCCTCTTTTCTTTGAGATCGAACAATCTAGCCACACGAGAGAACCAACAGCATCCGACAAGAACGGTGCCACGACCAGGAGAGATTGCCATGCTCGCGAAAAAGTCATAGCCATATGAGCATCTCGGCGGTGGCGTCACCACACGATGGCGCAATGTCCATCTCTCAGCCTCGTAGTCTTGCAAGACCCAGATGTCCAACGGCGTCCCGTCCTGCACTGCTACAACGCAGAGTGCCCCGTCCAGCTCCAGCAGTGCCGCCGGCGTATTGCCAGTGGGTGGCGGCGACATCAGCCGGAACGTCTCGGAATCGGTACGGAAGGCTAGCATCTTGCCGGTGCGGGTGCCTTCCGGGTGCAAATAGAACCAGTAGAGGACCCCACGATGAGCAACCGGAGACTCGTAACCCATTTCGGTTGGGCGGTCCGCCGGAGCGCGCGCAAGTCGTCGGGGCAGGGTGGAGCCAGCCGAGAGGGTGTAGTAGTAGTCCTTCCAGTCGGAGCAACCGGCGGGTTCTTCACCATGGCAGAGGAGGCGGTACTCGCCGGAGGGGCTGTGGTAGTAGAAACCGCAATGGAAGGCGGCGGAACAAGGCTGCGGGGTCAGCACCGGCAGGTTGGTCCACTGCCTGGTGGTCGGGTTGCAGATGATGTAGAGGCCTGGACGCTGCCGCAGCACGAGCAGGCCGTCGAGAGACGCCAGAACTCTGCACCAGTCGGTCCAGTTGCCCTCACGGTCGTACAGGCTCGGGTCGCAGAGGTAGCGGCGCCGCGCCCCGTCGTCGGCCACGTCGAGATCCGGGGAGAGAGGGATGGCGCTCACCGTCCAGGATTGGGTGAGGGTGATCATCTCGCGCGGGCTGCGGGCGGCATGCGCGGCGAGGAAGGAGCGCCCGGTGGCGATGCGGCGCCAGCTCTTGCAGACGGCGCGGCACCGGAGCACGGACACCGCGTCAAGGCGGGCGAGGATCTCCGCGACAGCGTCCTCGCACAGAGCGTCCATTGTCTTGTCTCCTCCCTTCCTTGTGCGCCGCCGCCGGCAGGAAACAACGAACCGTGTCGTCGATCCGCGTCTCACCCTGATGAGATGCCTTTGTTTGTGGTACGAAATCGCATGTAGCCAGCGATCCCCATATATAGACGCCGGGATGATCGATCTGCCGTACGTAGTCGAGACGGAAAGCGCGCAGGGAGTCGGATTCCGATCCGTGAATTCAGAAGATCAGTTTTCTTTTTATTTTCCTTTTTTTTTACGGACCAGAAGATCAGTTGGTCCTCTGCCCGGCGCGTGCGTCCATCGGCGGTCAATCCCAAACACACCAGCAGAGGGCTGGGCCTGGGCCAAATGCACATATATGCCCCCGCACGCAGACAGCAGCAGTTGCGGCCCAGCAGACTGCAGGTAGCTTAGCTGGGCGAAGCTGCTGCTAGTGCTAGCAGCCCAAAGCCCCAAACGTCAATTTTTGCGTGCCCGGGCAAATATGTACTGTACAAGGCAAATATGTACTGTAGAAGACAACTGCTGGACAATACTTCTCAAAAAAAAAAACTGCTGGACAATCACATTCAAACATCATTTTGTTTCTATAATAATTGTGTCAAATAATACATGCTTTATGTTGTTACATCCAAAAATGTTAGTTAACTAA
Organism: Echinochloa phyllopogon; assembly: GCA_033239725.1. Taxonomy (NCBI): domain Eukaryota; kingdom Viridiplantae; phylum Streptophyta; class Magnoliopsida; order Poales; family Poaceae; genus Echinochloa; species Echinochloa phyllopogon. The sequence continues at coordinate 13,537,633 of BTCW01000003.1, read as the reverse complement.
TAGTATTTACTATTTGTATTACCGATTTGTTTTCAACTCTTATGAAAAAAAGCTTCTGACTTTGCCTGTTTAGCAGCACACCCATAAGTGAATCTGGAAGTGACGAAGTACATGGCATAGCTCAATCTTCTCTCGCTGGATCTGGATCCCAACATAAAAGCTGCTAAGAGTTTTCAGGGCACCAATTTATGGATCCAGATCATTCAGTCGGGAAATTTTAGCGGCGTCAGCTCAGGGCAACGAGGCAACTGAAACTGAAAGAAGGCATGTGACACCAAGCTCTCGTTGAATACCATGAACATCGAGTAAGAACGCATTTCCTTGAGCACCCTCTTCCCTTTGATATCGCATAACAAGACCAAGGGATAGTAGGGATTCCCGATCAGGATACTACCGTCCCCAGCAGAGATCGCCATGGTCACCGAGAACGTGCCGCTGGCATTGCACCTCGGCGGTGGCACCTCAATCCGAAGGCGCAGCGTCCAGCGCTCCGCCTCGTGATCTTGCAATGCCCATATGCCGAGCCGCGTCGCGCACGGCATGGTCACGGCGCACAGAAATCCTTCCAGCTCCAGAGCCGCCCGAGTGACACTGGATGGCCGGGACATCAGCCGGAATGTCTCGGAAGCCGTGATGAACACCAGAATCTTGCCGGCACGGGTGGCTTCAGGGTGCAAGGAGGCCCAGTAGATGATCTCGCCATGAGCCACCGGACAATCGTGCCCCAGTCTACTGGGGCCGTTTGTCGGGCCGCGCGGCAGTCGCCGAGGCTGGGTGCCACCGGCGGCGAGGACGTAATAGTAGTCCTTGTCTCAAATCTAGTCGGAGTTCACAAAGTCTCAAATACTCTTCACCAAATACATACTTGAAGCAAAGAGTGGTTATCCAATTAATCAGAAAACTTTAGCGGCCCGAGCTCGAAGCACCTAGGCGACTCGAAGAAGGCATGTGGCATGAGGCTCTCACTGAACACTAGAAACTTAGGATATGATGGAAAGAGGTACATTTTCTTTCGCAGCTTCTTCTCTTTGAGATCACACAACTTCACCGGACGCGAGTAGGGGGGACGCCCGATAAGAATGGCATCGCGCGTCTCCTTCGCACTGGGATCCTTTCCCTTTGCGCCGAAGCAGAGTAGCGCCCACGAATCCATCCCTCAGTAAAAAAAAAAGAAAAAGAAAAACACTATCGTACGTTGCTGACAGGGGAGGAACGCCGCTTGGGAATACGAGGAAGGCTTCGATCGATACGCGGCTGTGAGAATATTACACGCCGCCGGCCTAATACGTTGCCTTGGCTGCCGGGGGCGATGACTTGCAGGCTGCAGCTACCGTGTGGAGTGTTCGGAGCGGCCTCGGCCGTACGATGCAGGAGGTCGGTTGGGTGGACGGCCGGGATTTGTGCTCGTACAACCGGAAAAGCCTTTCGCACTCTTTTTGGCGTTCAAGGTTGTCGTGAAATTTTGCTGCAGTTTTGATAAGGTATAATTGCTGCGGTTGAATTTGTCCTGTGGGAGGATCCGAATGAAAAGTCGGTAGTAACATAAATGGGCCACAACGCGGACAGGGGCTTCGGCCCATCAAGCTTCTTCGCAGAAACAAAATGAAGCCCACGCCAATAAGAATTTTATGGGCCAGATGGCTGCCGGATTTTATGGTCCACACGGATGGATCAACAAAGCCCAGAGTAGTCTACACATTTTTTTTTGAGGGGAAAAAAGACTATGCCCATTCGTTGCCGCGCACCGCGGCACTGGCAGTTTGGCACCGCTTCGAAACTCGAAACAGAGGAATCCACAGGTGTGCGGCCTCTACATCATGGAGCAGATACTGTCGGGCCTCGTCTGGTACCCGTACGCGTGCCCGGCGGCGGGCACTGGTAGTACCACGGGCTCGGCACCGGCGCGTACTGGGGCACGGCGGAGGCGGCGGCGGCGGGGGCCGCCGGCTTCTTGCTGGCCTCGTCGAGCTGCAAGATCTGCGCGGGCCCGACCTTCTTGCGCAGCGCGCAGGCGAGCTTGATGGAGTCGACGCCGTCGCCGACGACGACGACCTGGTCCCTGGCGCCGCCGGCGAGTCCACCCCGCGCGTGGCCGCCACCAGCGCCAGCGCCTTGGACCGGCACCGGTCGCACGTCATCTCCACCTTGATCACCATCTTTTGCTGCAGTATGTAGACAGGAGGATCAGAGCGACAAATCATGTGTGTCATCGGTGTGATTAATTATTATTCGCTCCGAATCAGGACAAGAGGAGAGAAGATGACCACCACCTTGCCATTGCCTTGCCCACAAATCGGTCATTCAAGCTTTCTGGTGGCTGCACCACCACCTGATCCCGCAGCATCCACCTCTCCGACTCGTAGTCTTGCAGGGCCCAGATGTTAAGCAGCGTCATACCCTGCATGGCCACGGCGCACAGCGCCCCATCCAGCTCCAATAGCGCCGCCGCGGTGTCGAAGGGCGGCTGCGGCGGCGACGTGTTGCAGGGCGGCCGTGCCATTAGCCAGAACGTCTCGGTAACCGTGTGGAACGCAAGCATCTTACCAGTGCGTCTGGCTTCGGGGTGAACGGAGCACCAGTGGAGAATCTCGCGGCAAGCCACATGGTGCTCGTAACCCATTCCAACTGGGCAGTCTGCAGGAGCGCGCGCCAGTCGCCGGGGCATGGCGGCGCCGGCGGAGAGGATGTAGTAGTAGTTGTCCTCCTCGTTCCGGTCCAGCGAACTGGCTGTTGCTTCTATGCCATGGCACAGAAGCCGGTACTCGCCGGAGGGGCTATGGAAGTAGAAGCCGCACACGAACACGATGGTACACGGCTCCAGACCCAGCGCCGGCAGTCTGGTCCACTGCCTGGTCGTGGGGTTGCAAACGATGAAGCGGCCCGGGCTTTGCTGCAGCACGAGGAGGCCATCGAGGGAAGACACTAGGCTGCACAAGCTTCTGCGCGTTCCGTCCTCGTCCCGTGTGGTTGGGTCGCAAAGGCAGCCACGCCGGCGTGGCTGCCTTTGCGACCCAACCACATGGGGCGTGTATTGGGGGGATCTCCTTGGATGGTTAGGAGGCATGCTGTGATCCTACAGATGTATGATGAGAGTCTCAAGCCCTCTGAAATCAGGTTTCATCGGATGGAAATTTGGGTCCGCCTGCTGAATATCCCACTTGGTTGGATGAATGTCCATCGTGGTGCTCGTGCGATGAGTTTGCTCGGTACGGTGATCAAGATGGATGTGGATGATGAGGGAAGGGCTTGTGGGCCTTTCCTTCGTGCTCGAGTGGCCATCGATGTGACCAAGCCGGTGAGTAGAGGTGTTCTACTGAGAACACGAAGAAGGAGGTTGCGCCCGACTGGTTTGACGCCCAATATGAGAAGCTCCCGTTTTTCTGCAAGTCATGTGGCATCTTGGGGCATTCTGAGCTAGAGTGTCCCACTCCCGCTAAACGCAACACTCTTGGGAAGTTACCGTGGGATGTCCTACTCAGGACCCCCGATGAGAGGCGGCGAAAGATGCAACGCTTCCCGAATGCAGCATCTGAGTCCTTTGGTGCTGGCTTGTCTTCCGGTTCTAGGCAGTCCCGTTGCTCGACTGCTAGGGCGGAGGACAAGCGATCAATGGACCATCGCAAGGAGGCAGGTCGCAGTGATCAGGAAGAGGTCAACTCCTCCCCAAAGGAAGCAGATGTGGGGAAAGGGAAAGAGGGAAGTATGCTGATGGCCAATGCAAACCGGCAGCTCTTCCAGTCTAAGACGGGAGGTGTACAGAAGGTGGCACGTAAAAGGAAATCAAAGGGCTCTGGCACTGGCCTCGCAACGACCTCGAACTTGATGTTACCAGCCGTTGACACCTCGGCTCTTATCGCAGAGGGTTCAGTGAATGCCCCAATGAGGCATCTGGCAAGTGCAAATGAACTAGGTAGTACAGCTTTGGATGAACTGTCAAAGAAGCAGAAGGTTTCAGATAGTCAAACAATTGCGAGATCGGCGGCGACTGTGGGAAGCAGTCCCCGCCGGGCACAATGAAAATCTTAAGTCTGAACTGCCGAGGATTGGGGCAGCCTACGGCAGTTCAAGAAGTACGTAGCTTGGTGCAGCTACATCACCCAGTACTGGTCTTCTTGTCAAAAACTAGACTATTTGATAATAATGTGGATGGCTTCAAGTGTTCGTTGAGTTTTGCGAATGGAATTGGGGTCGGCAGCTTTGGCCGGGGGGAGGGCTTGCACTCCTCTGGCCACATGACATTTGTGTGGAGTTAAAGAGCTACGATAAACTCCATATAGACGTGGAAATAGTGGATCCGGAAACTAGGGAGGTCTGGTGGCGTTTTACTGGTTTATATGGTGAAGCAAGGAGAGAATTGAGACACAGGAGTTGGGAATGCTTGCATTATCTGAGCACGCGAGGTAATTCACCTTGGTTATGTGCAGGGGACTTCAACGAGACCCTAGATGCGCAAGAACAGATTGGTGGTGTCACAAGACTGGAACGACAGATGGACAGCTTTCGTGATGCGGTTAGTGTCTGTGGTTTTGCTGATCTTGGTTTTATTGGCCTGCCATACACATGGGACAACCGTCAACTGGAAGGAGACAACATAAAGGTCCGGCTGGACAGGGCCTTTGCTGATGAAGCTTTCTCTAACTTGTTTAGGGATCTCAAGGTGTGGCTTGTTCAAACGGTAGAGTTGGATCACTGTGCACTAGTCATCGAATGCCAGTGGAATAGGAGGGGGAGACGTCGGAGGAGACGAAACTTCAAGTATCAAAACATGTGGCGGCGTGAACCTTCATATGTGAAGCTAGTGGAGGAGACGTGGGGAGCCAATGAGGACATCCACGACCTTCACCAGCTAACTGAGACCCTGGGACGAATGCAAACATCATTCCAGGAGTGGGAGCAATTGGTCTTTGGCTCAGTTAAACGAGACCTGGCAGGTTTGCGCCGAGCACTCGCAGAAGAGAGGGGTAGAAGTGTGCGGTCTGGGCCATCCAGGAGAGAGCGACAGTTGATGTCAAGGATGTCAGAACTACTTGCCAGGGAAGAAACAATGGAGAGACAGAGATCACGTATTTCTTGGCTAAAAGATGGAGATCGGAATACTGCTCTCTTCTAGGCAAAAGCAAAGGAAAGATCGAAGTGCAATACCATCAAAGCGTTGTATGTGGAAGATGGGTCAATGGTGTCAAGCCAGGCTGAAATTGAGCGCGTGGCCCTGGACTTCTACAAGGATTTATTTGCAGCCCAGGCTGAGTTTAATCCGTTGGGGGTCCTAGATTATGTGCCAGCTCGGGTTACTTATGCGATGAATGAGGGCCTAGAGCAGCCGTTCACAGCCCGAGAGATTGAAAAGGCGATTTTCATGATGGGCGCCAACAAGGCCCCTGGACCGGATGGGTACATTGCTGGATTTTATCAAGTGCACTGGGATGTGGTTGGCCCAAGCATCACTCGCGCAGTACTGGATTTTTTGAATGGAGGACACATGCCGGATGTGATCAACCAGACAACTATCGTGTTAATACCAAAGATAAAACACCCACAGGACATGAAGCACTTTAGACTAATCTCTCTCTATAATGTGGTCTACAAGATTTGTTCTAAAGTGTTGGCTAATAGACTTCGGGTTTTTCTTGATGAGATTATTTCGGGGGAGCAAAGTGCGTTTGTTCCGGGACGTCCGGTAACAGATAACGTACTAATTGCTTATGAGTGCACCCACTACTTGAAAAGGAAGAAGGGGAAAACAGGAGCTTGTGCCATCAAGTTGGATATGGCAAAGGCATATACCGAGTCGAGTGGCAGTATTTGGAGGGAATTATGTTGAAGTTGGGAATGTCTGAAACCTTTATTGCAAAGATTATGCAGTGTGTCACCTCGGTCTCTTTTGCTGTCAGAGTTAATGGGCAATTATCTGACACCTTCAAACCGACTAGGGGGATTCGCCAAGGGGACCCCATATCTCCCTATCTATTCCTTCTGTGCTCTGAAGGTTTATCTTGCCTTTTGAAATCTTTTGGTCCAGTGCACCTATCCAGAGGAGTTCGCGTGGGGATCCATGCACCCTGGATTTCACACTTACTCTTCGCGGATGATTGTATTGTCTTCTCAGAAGCATCGCGGAAGGGGGCTGAACGGATTCAAGAGGTCCTTGAAATATATAACAGAGGATCAGGGAAGGTTGTTAACAAAGATAAGTCAACTGTCTTTTTTAGCGTCAATTGTGAGGAAGAGGCAAAGGAAGAGGTTCGGTCAGTACTTCAGATAGAGAAAGAAGCACTGGCAGAAAAATATTTGGGCCTTCCCACTGCATTGGGTAGGGCAACAAAGGAAGCTTTTGAATATATGCCTAGCAGGTTGAAGGGCTTGGTTGGAGCTTGGACTGGAAAGGAAGCTAGCTGTGCAGGGCGAGAGGTGCTGATAAAGTCAGTGGCACAAGCAGTGCCGACATACCCCATGAGTTGTTTCCTTGTACCAAAGGATACTTGCAAGAAAATGCGATCGGTGATCTCTAACTACTGGTGGGGTAGTTCCGCAGATAACATGCATATACACTGGCAACGGTGGGAATTACTAACACAGTCGAAATCATCAGGTGGGATGGGATTCCGAGACCTTCACCTTTTCAACCAGGCAATGTTGGGGAAACAAGGTTGGAGATTGATTGATAAATCTGATTCACTATGTGCCAAGGTACTCAAAGGGAGGTATTACCATGACTCTGATTTTCTCTCGGCAACAAGGAAAAAACATGCTAGCCATACTTGGCGGGCAATTCTAGCAGGGAGAGAGGTTCTGAACAGGGGGTTAATACGGAGAATTGGGGATGGCTCCTCGACGAACATTTGGAGAGATCGTTGGATACCCCAACATTTTTCAGGCCGGCCGATAGTTTTTCCGGATGAGCCACGGGTGCAAGTGGTTGCTGATCTGTTATCTCCGAGTGGTGATTGGAATGAGGAGCTAATTAGGACTGTCTTCGCTCAAGTTGATGCGGATGCAATATTGCGAACAACGATTGGAGGACACGGAGAAGATACGTGGGCCTGGGCGCATGAGAAGCATGGCATCTACTCCGTTCGCTCGGCATATCGACTGGTTTATAATGATCGACGAGCTCAACTGGAGGCCGGTGCTGCATCAGTATCGGACGAGAAGATGTGGAAACAGATATGGAAATTGTGCGTTCCTCCAAAAGTGAGAGTCTTCTGGTGGAGGGTGATAAATGGGTCTTTGCCGGCCAGGGAGGTTCTTTACAGGAGGCATATTGAACCAATTGCTAATTGCGAGATTTGTGGAGCCGATGAGGAATCCATCATGCATGTCCTGCTTCAGTGCTCAGTTGCCAAGCAATTTTGGAAAATGGCAAAGGAACTGGTCGGTATAAAAATACCTGACCTACACCCTCATACATGGGCACACGATCTGATGAATCCCCATATTATTCCAGAGAGGAATGCAGCAGTGATACTGTGTGGGATGTGGGCTTTGTGGATGGCACGCAATAAGAGAAGACATGGTCAAATTGACGTTCCGATGCGACAGGCGCTCCTGTGGTCGATCGACACAGCTTTTGATCTGTGGAATATTGTGCATCCGCAAAAGGAGGGGAAGAAGCCCAAACATCGCGAGCATTGGGATCTGCCTGAGTTGGGGTGGATGAAATGCAATGTCGACGTTGCTTATAAGGAGGGAGATCGCACTGGTGCTACTGGATTTGTGCTCAGAGATAGCGATGGAAGGTGTTGTGGTGGAGGAGCCAAATGGTATGATCATTGCCTCAACCCTCTGACCACAGAAGCTATGGCATGCAGAGATGGATTGATGCTAGCTCGAAGACACGGAGTGCGACGCCTGCATCTGGAGACTGACTGCCAGGTTCTTGTCCAACTCTGGGAGCAACGGAATAACCAGCGATCTGAAATCTCAGGTCTACTGCAGCAGGTAGCTGTCCTTGCCCGGGATTGTGATGCTTTTAAGCTAAGTTTCATTAGTAGAGATTGTAATAGGTTAGCCCATGAGTGTGCTAAGCTAGTTTCTAGTAGTTCACATGTGGAGGAGTGGCAATCTGAAGCTCCGCATGGACTGCATAGTCTGCTGGACACTGAATGTAATGTTGCTCATGGCTAATTAATGAATCCTGAGGTTTCTCAAAAAAAACCTTGTGCGGCCTACTGTCTTCCCTCGATGGCCTCCTCGTGCTGCAGAAAAGCCCGGGCCGCTTCATCGTTTGCAACCCCACGACAAGGCAGTGGACCAAGTTGCCGGCGCTGGGTCCGGAGCCGTGCACCATCGTGTTCGCGTGCGGCTTCTACTTCCACAGCCCCTCCGGCGAGTACCGGCTTCTGTGCCATGGCATAGAAGCAGCAGCAGCCAGCGAGGCCAGTTCACCGGATGACCGGAACGAGGAGGACTACTACTACACCCTCTCCGCCGGCGCCGCCGTGCCCCGGCGACTGGCGCGCGCTCCTGCAGACCGCCCAGCAGGAATGGGTTACGAGCACCCTGTGGCTTGCCGCGAGATTCTCCACTGGTGCTCCGTTCACCCCCAAGCCAGACGCACTGGTAAGATGCTTGCGTTCCACACGGTTACAGAGACGTTCCGGCTCATTGCACGGCCGCCCTGCAACACGTCGGCGCCGCAGGCGGCCTACAACACCGCGGCGGCGCTATTGGAGCTGGATGGGGCGCTGTGCGCCGTGGCCATGCAGGGTATGACGCTGCTTAACATCTGGGCCCTGCAAGACTATGAGTCGGAGAGGTGGATGCTGCGGGATCAGGTGGTGGTGCAGCCACCAGAAAGCTTGAATGACCGATTTGTGGGCAAGACAATGGCAATCTCTGACGCGGGCGATGCCATTCTTATCGGGCGTCCCCCCTACTCGCGTCTGGTGAAGTTGCTTGATCTCAAAGAGAAGAAGCTGTGAAAGAAAATGGACCTCTTTCCATCATATCCTAAGTTTCTAGTGTTCAGTGAGAGCGTGATGCCACATGCTTTCTTCGAGTCGCCTAGGTGCTTTGAGCTCGGGCCGCTAAAGTTTTCTGATTAATTAGATAACAACGGGTTGTAACTAGTCTTTTGCTTCAAGTGTGTATTTGGTGAAGAGTATTTGAGACTTTGAGTGAACTCCAACATTAGGCTTGTTTAGTTCCAAAAAGCAACTCATAAATTTACTATGCAAAAAGAAGATTCTCCATCACATCAAAATATCATAACATACATGAAATATGCAGATGAAATCAAAAACTAATTGCACAGTTTTGTTGTACTCTACGAGACAAATATTTTGATCCCAATTAATCAATTTTTGGACAATTTTTTGCACATGCAAACGAAATGTTACAGTGGCACAATGATTACGAAGAGACCAAAGTTGGAAACTAAACAAGGCAGACTAATATACATTCACCACCACCACCACCACCACGGCACGAGAGAAGTTCATTCGGTAACATACTTCAGGTATGTATTTTTTTAAGGAGCTACTTCAAGTATGTATTTGGTGAGAAGTATTTGAGATTTTGAGTGAATTCCAACTAGATGTTGGTAATGTAAGTACTTCGAGTATGTATTTGGTGAAGAGTATTTGATACTTTGAGTGAACTCCAGCTAAATGTTTTTTTAGACTAAAGCATGGGAGTTAAAAAAAGTTAGTGATTACATGAGAGAAGTTCATTTGATAATTTGTAAATAAATTAAGGTTACGATAATAATAAGAATAAAATCAAACAGTTTTTCTAGAGCTACCTTCTGATGTTCCTACTGAAATACCAAACACAAACTGTACATCCCTGACACTAGAAACTTTTAACTTTTGCCATAAAGTCTGGGAGGAGCACTGATGCTTCTGAACTCTGTCTTCCTCCGCTGGCTCTTTGTCGTGTCAGTAGATCAGTCCCTGAAGTTGGCTCTTTGTCGTGTCAGTCGATCAGTCCCTGAAGCCAGAAAACCAATGAACCATGCAGTTATAGACACCAATGTCCGTCCCTCCTTGCCTGCGTCCGATGCTCATCTGTGTCGCCAACAATGTCGTGTCGCTCCCGCTCGTCATCCAGAGAGAAAAAAACTAAGGCCGCGGACCAGCCCTGGTTGCCGGATTGCCGGAGCTCCTGGAACTGAATATAGCAACAGAAGGCTCTACGTGGCCTATGGCCGCCTCCTGGCTCCGGCCGCTCCTTCGCCTCGTCTTCTTCCAGGTACGATGGCCATCTCCACCACTACTGTGTGAGCTTGATGGGAAGAAAACTGTTGGCAGAGGCGAGGCGAGATAAAAGGCGCCGACGAAGGTATAGTGGAGTCAAGGCGAGCCCAGCTCCTATCCACCACCAAGAGCCCCGCAAACTCTTTGAACACTGGCGCAACCGTCTGCTGAGACCCTCCGCACCACCAGGCGGCACCACTCCGACGCATTGGCCACGCGCGAGCAGCACACCTGACACGCTCACAACCTGCTCGACGAAATGTCCCTACTGAAGGAGTCAAGGAAGCTCGATGGCCGCATGGGACGGCCACGAGTGTAGTGGCGGGTGGCAATCAAGTGTGGGACAAGCTCCGTGCACTAGGCAGATCAACTGTTGTCTATATCCTCATCCTGAATGGTTTTCTAAATATTGTTGGATCTTGTCTCGACCTGCATCTCCGTTCCTAGTCTTGCGAAAAGGCCACAGGTAACTGCAAACAAACTTATGGTTATGGACTCCCTTTCCTATATGTACAGTGTGTTGGATAAGCCTTATACTATCAGTCTTTGACTCCTTTGTGCTGCTGGTCCTGCTGGAGAGGACAACAGTTAGGGTCTTTGTACTTTGGTCTTTGTGGGGCTGCTGCTGGTCCTTGTGTAGGACAGCGGTTAGCATCTTTGTACATGGTCAATACTGGGGCTAGTAGGGCTGCAGCATTAGGACTAGGACTGCAGCATTAGGACTAGGACTGCAGCACTTGGTGGTAGTTTGCTGCCCTCTAAGGACAGCACATGCTGGTGGTTTCTTGGTGCCCACTTGCACAACATCTTGGACTAGCATATTAGGATATGCTAGGGGCTGGTTCAGCCTATAAATATGTAACCCAGCCCCCTTGGGTTGGTATCGCATTGTGAAGAGAAAACAGAAAATTGCCCCAACTTCGAGTGTGATCCTCTCTAGATGAGAGTAACAATTGAGCTACTAACAACTGGTATCAGAGCCGTTCTTTCCTGCAGCCTAAAGATTTCTTGTTCTACTCCCTCTCCAGTCCACCAACAACCCCAGCCGGTAGCAGCAGCACCGGCTGTTCCAGCCCACTCTCCTCCCTCCTCCGTGCAGACGAGCAGCAACTCGTCTGATGGAGGTTCCTCCAGGTGCAGCAGCAGCCCCCATGCAGCGCGCCAGGTCCGGAGGTCCCTCTCTACACTCGGTCGCCTCGAGCATGCGGAGCCGGTAGTCAGCCGAGCTCGCTGCAGCAGAGAAGCGCGAGCGAGCAGCAATGGAGACCGCGACGTCTGCAGCAAGGGCATCGAGGCTGGCAGCAGCGGAGTTGGCAGCAGCAAGGGCGGAATCCACTAATAATCCCTTCCCCAACCCCGCGTCGGTTGGCAACCCAGAGGTGGAGGCAACGGCGGCGGCCGACACAGCGCGTGCGGCAGCAGCGGAGGTCGAGTTGCTGCGCAGCGGCGCCGGCAGCTCCGTATCGGCTGAGGACACCGCCGATGCAGACCTCGAGGTGCTGGCTGGTGGTGCTATTCGAGAGCGGGTAGAGCGGTGGATAGCCGCGCACGACAGCAGCGCTCCAGCAGGAGGCGCGCTCGACTGCGGTGCTCCAGCAGGAGGCGCGCTCGACGGCGGCGCTCTCGCGGGAGGCGCGCCTGGAGGCGGTGCTCCAGTAGGAGGCGCGCCCGGAGGCGGTGCTCCCGCGAGAGGTGCGCCCGAAGGCGGCGCTCCCGTGAGAGGCGCGCCCGGTGGCGGCGCCGAGGCGGACAGGGTGGCGCTAGCAAGCGCAAAGACTCCCGCGACAACTCCTGCCACAACTGTGGCAGAACTGGCCATTGGGCCAAGGACTGCAAGCAAACGAAGCGCAAGGTCGAAGGACAGGCCCACGTCGCTGTTGACAGTCAAAATTGGCTCTGGCCTGGCCAAACCGGTCTGACCGGTTTGCCAAACCGGTCAGACCGGTTTGGTTCTGTAATTCGAGTAGGATTAGGATTCCGAGTTTAATCCAATATTGTAACCTATTCGAAAGGGGTAAGACTTCCCCGGCCTATAAATATAAAGGCTAGAAGGCCGATTGAGGTATTCCCAATCGAATCAAATACTTTATCTTCTATTTTTGTATCTCTCAAACCCTAATCTTTTCCAACCCCCATATTCTGTTCTTTGCTCGTCTCTACGGCGTTCAAGGACGTTCTAGGTGGCCTGCCGACCTAGAGCAACCCTAGATTAGCTCGAGCTCCGATGGGGTCCCTCCCGAGCTTGAGTTTCTAGGTCTTCACGACCTCCCGACCAGAAGCGGTCTGACCGGTTCTACAGACCGGTTTGCCCGGTTTGCCCTGGGAAGTCAGGAGTTGGCCGTTGTGACGGCTGTGCTGTGCGTTTGATTGATCTCAAGTGTGTTGGCGCGTTTTCGTGTCAACAGTCGCGCAGGCTCAGGCCACCGACGAGCCGGCCCTGTTCTTGATGCACGGGAGTGTCGAGCTACACTCCTCTCCCGTGCCGGACGTCACTGCACTTCTCCACCTCGACGAGTCGCGTGCTCACGTCTTTCTTGGGAAGGACGTGAGCGAGGAGAAGATCGATGGCTGGTACCTCAACACCGGTGCCACCCACCACATGACCGGGTGACGCGAGTACTTCTCCGACCTCGACACCGCCGTGACGGGCTCCGTCAAGTTCGGGGACGCCTCCGCCGTGAAGATCGAGGGTGCAGGTTCCGTCATCTTCAAGGCAAAGACCGGTGAGCACCGTGTGCTCACCGGAGTCTACTACATCCCGGCTCTGCGAAACTCGATCATCAGCTTGGGACAGCTGGATGAGATCGGGTCGCGCGTGGAGATCGAGCACGAGGTGTTGCGGATCTGGGATCCTCGTCGTCGACTTCTCGCCAAGGTGAGCAGAGGGAGCAACCGCCTCTATGTGATCCATGCACATGTGGTGCAGCCTCTCTGCCTTGTAGCTCGACGGGAGGACGACGCGTGGCAGTGGCATGAGCGCTTTGGGCACCTCAACTTTGAGGCCCTGAGGCAGCTCAGTGCCAAGGAGATGGTGCGGGGCATGCCACACATCGACCACGTGGAGCGGCTCTGCGACACATGTGTGCTGACGAAGCAGCAGCGACTCCCCTTCCCGCACCAGGCCAGCTACCGCGCCGAGGAGAAGCTGGAGCTGGTGCACGACGACTTGTGCGGTCCCGTTACACCGGCTACTCCTGGAGGCCGGCGCTACTTCCTTCTACTTGTCGATGACGTCTCCCGCTACATGTGGGTAGTCCTCCTCGACTCCAAGGCAGCTGCTGCAGACGCTGTCAAGCGTCATCAAGCTGCTGCGGAGAAGGAGTGTGGCCGCAAGCTCCGTGTGCTACGCACGAACAACGGCGGCCGAGTTTGTCGCGTACTGTGCCGACGACGGCATCCAGCGCCACTAATCCGCGCCGTACAGCCCGCAGCAGAACGTCGTCGTTGAGCGGCGCAACCAGACGGTTGTGGGGATGGCTCGGGCCCTCCTCAAGCAGAGGGGGATGCCGGTTGTCTTCTGGGGAGAGGCTGTGGTGACGGCCATCTACATCCTCAACCGCTCGCCGACCAAGGCGCTCGACGGCAGGACGCCGTACGAGGCTTGGCATGAGCGCAAGCCGGCGGTCTCCCACTTGCGGGTCTTCGGCTGCCTCGCTTTCGCCAAGGAGCTTGGCCACGTCGGCAATCTCGACGACAGGAGCACTCCGGGAGTGTTCATCGGCTACGCGGAGGGCTCGAAGGCCTACTGTATTCTCGACCCGATGACACAGCGTGTGCGCACCTCGCGCGACGTTGTGTTCGACGAGGGCCGGGGATGGGCGTGGGACAAGGCGGTGGACGACAGCTCGACTCCGACGTACGACGACTTCATCGTCGAGTACGTCCACTTCGATGGAGCTGGGGGAGTAGGTAGCTCTCCTTCGCCGAGCGTGCCTACCCCGGTCCCCGAGACTTCACCGACTCCGACTCGTGCCACTCCGGCAGCACCGCGCTCCCCAGCCTCGACTCCGGCTGCTGTGAGCCCTTCGCCGGCTTCGCCACAGCCAGCGACACCGCGCACTCCAGCGTCGACAGCCACCCCGCCGAGCACGTCTACATCAGCACCAGCTCATCTCGAGCACAGTCCGGTGGAGTTCGCTACCCCGCTCTCCCGCGACGAGGAGCGCATCGACGCGTACTGCGACGGCGAGCCGTTGCGGTACTGTACGATGGAGGACATTCTCGGCGACCAGCCGGTGCCGGGACTGGTGCCTCACGACTTGGAGACGCAGTTGCACCATGCGTGCGACGAAGGCGAGCCTCGGTCTTTCGCAGAGGCCGAGGGACAGGCGGCATGGCGTGCCGCGATGCAGTCGGAGATGGACGCGGTTGTGGAGAACCGCACTTGGGAGCTTGCTGATCTCCCTCGTGGCCACCACGCGATCACCCTTAAGTGGGTGTTCAAGCTGAAGCGGGATGAAGCCGGTGTCGTCGTCAAGCACAAGGCCCGCCTGGTAGCGCGGGTTCTTGCAGCAGGAGGGGGTCGACTTCGACGATGCCTTCGCCCCCGTGGCACGGATGGAGTCCGTGCGACTCCTCCTTGCACTGGCTGCCCGAGAGGGCTGGAGCGTCCATCACATGGACGTCAAGTCGGCGTTCCTTAACGGCGACTTGAAGGAGGAGGTCTACGTGCACTAGCCGCCGGGGTTTGTGATCCCCGGCAAGGAGGGCAAGGTGCTTCGTCTGCGCAAGGCCCTCTATGGCTTGCGGTAGGCACCGAGGGCGTGGAATGCCAAGTTGGATTCCACGCTCAAGAAGATGGGCTTCGAGCAAAGCCCGCACGAGGCGGCCGTCTACCGGTGGGGCAGTGGAGGACATCCCTTGCTGGTGGGCGTTTACGTCGACGACTTGGTGATCACCGGCACCAAGGATGCGGAGGTGGCGGCATTCAAGGAGGAGATGAAGGCCACCTTCCAGATGAGTGATCTTGGGCCCCTCTCCTTCTACCTGGGGATCGAGGTGAACCAGGATGCCTCCGGGATCATGCTTCGACAGACCGCCTACGCCAAGCGCGTCGTTGAGCTGGCTTGGCTCACCGACTGCAACCCGGCTCTTACTCCGATGGAGGAGCGACTGAAGCTGAGCCGTGACAGCACGGCGGAGGAGGTGGACGCCACGCAGTACCGGCGTCTTGTGGGGAGCCTTCGCTACCTCGCCCACACACGACCGGACTTGGTGTTCTCCGTCGGCTACGTTAGTCGGTTCATGCAGCGACCGACGACGGAGCACCAGCAGGCTGTGAAGAGGATCGTCCGCTATGTTGCGGGGACCCTCGACCACAGTCTCTACTACCCGAGATGCCTTGGGGAGGCGCACTTCATCGGGTACAGTGACAGCGACCACGCCGGCGACATCGACACCAGCAAGAGCACTAGCGGGATTCTCTTCTTCCTCGGCAAGAGTCTCGTGAGCTGGCAGTCGGTCAAGCATCAGGTGGTTGCCCTGTCCAGCTGCGAGGCCGAGTACATAGCGGCCTCCACCGCCTCAACGCAGGCACTCTGGCTTGCTCGACTGCTTGGTGATCTCCTCGGCAGAGACACTGAAGCGGTGGAGCTCATGGTGGACAACAAGTCCGCCCTCGCCCTGGCAAAGAACCCCGTTTTCCATGAACGGAGCAAGCACATCCGGGTGAGGTACCACTTCATCCGAGGCTGCTTGGAAGAAGGGGGTATCAAGGCGAGCTACATCAACACCAAGGATCAGCTTGCAGACCTGCTCACCAAGCCCCTTGGGAGGATCAGGTTCCTTGAGCTCTGTTCCAGGATCGGGATGGTTCAATCCTCCCACAAGACAACGCACAAATCTTAGGGGGAGAATGTTGGATAAGCCTTGTACTATCAGTCTTTGACTCCTTTGTGCTGCTGGTCCTGCTGGAGAGGACAACAGTTAGGGTCTTTGTACTTTGGTCTTTGTGGGGCTGCTGCTGGTCCTTGTGTAGGACATCGGTTAGCATCTTTGTACCTGGTCAATAGTGGGGCTAGTAGGGCTGCAGCATTAGGACTAGGACTGCAGCACTTGGTGATAGTTTGCTGCCCTCTAAGGACAGCACATGCTGGTGGTTTCTTGGTGCCCACTTGGACAGCATCTTGGACTAGCATATTAGGATATGCTAGGGGCTGATTCAGCCTATAAATATGTAACCCAGCCCCCTTGGGTTGGTATCGCATTGTGAAGAGAAAACAGAAAATTGCCCCAACTTCGAGTGTGATCCTCTCTAGATGAGAGTAACAATTGAGCTACTAACACAGTGTTGATGGTTACCCAGTTGTGTTGAATTTCTAGAAGTCCTAAGAATTATGTTACATGATTATTTCCTTGCTTACAATAGTAATGCAAAAATTTAATTGATTTGTTCATACGCCATATTGTTTTCACTTTGAGCAGTTTCTTTTCTGTTGCTTTGCAGCACAATAGTCTCTATCTTTACTTGCACTTTACCTGTCAATGGAAACCCAATGTCATTTCAGAATAACAATTTATATTACTGAGATTCATGTAAGCTTTCAATCTTCTGTATAGACTACTCCGTACTTCTTTTTCTGTGACTATTTGCTCAAATTTATGGTGACGAGTTACAGGTCACTGATCTTTGTATTCAACAGTTGTTCTTCCTTATTCTGTAAATCCCATTGCGCACACTGCTGTGACTAGTTAAAAAAAGACTAATCTCTCAATTTTTTTAGATAATGAAAATAAATCCGGGTTCACCTTTTTTAAGAAAAAAGATCAGTCCAATTATACAAGACTGTATCCACATATCTTTATTAATTATAGTCTATCGTTTGCCTTGTGCTATCTGAATTTAATATTAATTTGAACTCTAGCATTTGGAGTTCAAGTAAGAATAAGTACAAGAACAAGAGGTCAGTGCCCACCAAGACTATTTTGATACGATTTATAACTCCTTTAAGTGCTCCACCTTAGTTTTTTTTGAGCACAAAGTGCTCCACCTTGATGCCAAAGAAAGGGGTTCGCTGCAACGGAGCGTGGCAAAGCCAGGCCTGTTTTGTAGTTGAAAAATGAACACTGGGCCCATATTTTCGTAGACCTCGGCGCGGATATTTTCATTCAGCTGGGCCGACTAAGGCTTTTTATCTCATCTCACGGGCTCACGGCCCTGGAACATGCGTGTTGGAGCTGCGGAAGCCGAGTCCCGTTCCCGTCAACCGGTGCTGGTAATTACTGTCTTGCCCCTCGTCGCCAATCTCAATTTCAAATCAAATCAGCGAGGCCACCGCATTCCCCTCTCGGCTTAACAGCCCGTGCGCGCTGCGGCAAGCCAAGCGCACCAAGCCCCAATGGCGACGACGCCATGGCTGATTCTCGGCCGCGTCGTCCTCGTCTCAGGCGGCGCGGAAGCAGAGGAGGAGCAGCCGGCGGAGGCGGACGCCCGGGCGGAGTACGTGGTGGAGGTGGACGCAGAGGAGCAGGCTCTCGCGGAGCACGCCGCGGCAGCGGCCGAAGCCGACTTCACCCTCTCCGGCGCGGTTCCTCCGCGGGTCAGCTTCCTCCCTGCGGGCCGCGGAACCCACCTCAACGAGCACCCCAAGGAGGAGGAGCCGACGGAGGCGGAGGCCCGGGCGGAGTACTTGGTGGAGGTGGACGCGGAGGAGCTGGCTCACGCGGAGCACGCCGCGGCAGCGGCCGAACCCGACTTCACCATCTCCGTCGCGATTCCGCCGCGGCTCACCTTCCTTGCGGGCCGCGGAACCCACCCCGACGAGCACCCCTACATCATCGCCGCCAGCCCCCTCTGCCTCCTCATTCACTTCACAGGCCTTCCGTCTTCAGGCGAGCTACCCACCGACACCGGCTACCTCGCCCTAGCGCGCTACATCCAGAGGGCCGATGGACAGATCGCCCCCTCCGCCGAATGCGTCCCCTGCCGAACCGACGGCGCCGTCGACTTCGATAGCGTCGCGCTTGTCCCCGACGAGAGAGGCGGCTACATGATCGTCGAGCTCCAGGTCCAGGCGGACAAGGGTGGAGACCACCGCGCCACGTTCTTCCTCCGATCGGCGGGGCATGGGTGGACCGTGAGGCATATGGCATGCCCCTTACCGGCAGAGGAGGACCGGAAGTGGGTTCCCCACGGCGCAGTCGCCATCGGCAGCACGGCGTGCTGGTTCGACCTCTCGTGGGGGATCCTCAGCTGCGACTTCTCGCTCAGGGAGCCGTATTTGATCTTCCAGAGCCTCCCGGATGCCCGTCGGCTCGACGAGGAAACGCTGCGGGACATCCACACCAGGCGCTGCGTCACGGTGAGCCGCAACAGGCTGCGGTACGTGGAGATCATCCCTGAGGGCGAGGCAGCGACCGTGCTAATGTGGACTCGGATGATCGGTCCCGATGGATGGAAATGGTACATGAAGTACGCGGTGAGCTTCGAGAAGATCTGGAACGACGACAGCTACAGGAGCACACAACTGCCGTGGAACGTCCCCTCGCTCGCCGTCGTGTGTCCGTCGGACCCCGACTTGATCTACTTCGGGCTGGAGCATCACCTCTTTGGCGTCAATGTTCCCGGGAGAGTTGTGCGCATCAAGCCCTCGCCGTGCTCGGCCTCCAGCCCCTCCATCATCGCTTGGGAGGTACCGCCCGCGGTTGCCCAAGGTAAGACACTAAGACATCACTGCGTTTCAGACGATTTTGTTGCCATGTTTCATGCCTGCAGTTCACAACTTCAGCTACCGATTCCTGCTGGAATCATTTATCTCATGATCAATTTATATGCAATAATGTGCTGTTTGGTACTTTGGTGTTCCTTGAAATTCCTATGAAGGCATGCCCTGTTTTAGAAGAATACACAGATCAGGCTCATGCTCATTAAGATATTTTTCTGCTTTTGATCAGTATTGCCTGAAAATGGATTCCATCAACTTGTGTGTAGTTGAAATAGAATTTCCCTTTATCTAAAAATCAACTTGTGTTAGTTCCTTAGCTGAACTGAAACTACTAGAACGTACTTCATGTATATTAGGGGCAATCTTATGCTCATTGGTGCTAGCTTTATCAACGAATTAAACTTCTCGTTGACAGTTCTGTGCTGATTAATAATTTGTCCCCTATTGTTGCATAGGCATCACACACAGAGTAATGGCTAACTGTTGTCATAGCAGAGTAACAGGAGTAAAGGGCCACATCCAATTGAACTTCATTGTTTTTGACTATTGTGTTGATATAGTTTAGTGCTCTGCTGCATGATCAATAGGCAAACCTGCAAACATGTGCCGTTTGGTGTTCATGTATTTCCTGTACTATACGGCGGACCCTGCTTTAGAAGCATGCACAAATCAGGCTCCTATGCTAATTAAGACATTTTTTATCTGTATTGAAAATATATTTTCATCAACTGTGCATTTGCTAAACTAGTTGAACTGAAACATTTAAGGATAACTACCATGCATTTTTTTTGTAAAAGATAACTACCATGCACTTGATATTAGGGGCAATCTTCATATTAATATGCCTCGTTTCTGAACAGTTGAGAACATCGAGGGCGGCGAGCTGGGGCGCGCAAGCAAAACCACGGACAAGAAGGCTAGCATTACCACACCGCAGGGACTCCAGGAGCGCGGCGCCGCGTCCAGTTCTGCTAGAGCAGGTAAGCGTCTGTGCCGACACGTACGGTTTCCATAGCGGTGTCCGGGCTGCCTTTTCTCCAGGGGCTCATTTTGATTGGTCCTTGCGGTGGGATTTAGGTCGGCTTGCACAGGACATCAGCTTTGGCACAGTTCCAGATGCACTATTGATTCCAGATGAAGCTGTCAAGGCGACGATTGTGGATGTTTGGAATGAAAACATGGACCATGCTTTTGACCAGCTGCATGTGGCAATCCAGAGTGGCTCCAATTGTTTAGTAGGGATGGATACAGAGTTCTGCATGTTAGATGGGGTGATAGTTCCAAGGGTAGAACCCAAAACAGAAGAAGGCAATTATCAACAAGCCTGCAGAATAGTTGATGAAGGTGATCTCGTTCAGGTTGGCCTTGTTCTAAGTGATGCTGATCTTAATGTTTTCTCAGATCAAATATTTCAGTTCAATATCAGGTTTGATTCCAGCGGAAGAAACCCGAGCAGTGGCAATGTGGAATATCTACGAACTGTAGCAAAGGTCAAGTTGGCGGAGCATGGGAGCCGGGGCATTCCAATTCACAATTTCTTCGGAAGATTCATAGATTCAGGAATCCTTTGCAACACCAATATAACCTGGATAACCTTCCAAGGTTACTCTGATTTTGGCTATCTCATTAGGGGAATTGAAGAAATAGCTGGTCTGCCACCGGACCGAAGAGAATACCTGGGCTTAATTAACAAGTACTTTCCAAGGAGTTATGACCTAAAGATATTTCATCAGCTTGGAATTTGCTGCATCGAACCATCAGGAGAGAAAGGAAGCCGGAAATTAGAATCAATGGCCTCTGGACTGGGAATACTGCGAGTTGGAGATGCGCAGGGTGCAGGTTCAGATGCCCACCTCACTCTGGCTTGCTATCATCAAATGTTATTGAGTGATCCATTGGCGGCCACAAATCTTTCACATTATAGAAATATCGTTTATGGAGTTGCTCCATCGATCCCATCACCACCAGGAGCAGCACTGGATCCTATCGAAATTCATCTATGGGCTAGTAACTTCGACAGCCAAATGACCCTTTTCACCAAATTGTTCAGAGGGTACGTTGCAGTGGGTGTAGAGGTCCGGTTTGAGAATAGCTTCAACAGCCAGCTACCAGCCTATTATGGCGCAGTTCGGAGGGAGCACGCATTGTCAGGTCCGGTTCAAATGGGTTTGGCTGTCTCAGACTTCGGGGGCAATCTTGGCTGGGGTAGAATCTGGGTGTTCCATATGCAGGGTTCAGATGATCTTTTGGAAAACCATATCAGGCCTGCACGACTTGCTCAAATGCAGTCCATTTTGATGATATTGATTCTGACTTGTGAGATCTCAGTATGCGAGCTGTTATCCTTGGCGTGTTTCTGATAGCGTACGCTGCTGGTGGTGGGAACTGGGAATGGAACCCGACAACCCGTGGTGTTCGTCGCCGAGAGGTTCCATCCGTCTGGGAGACGCGAACACGGTGGGGAAGGTGTTTTTTTTCTTCTTTTGGTGTTGTTGGCTAATTTTGGGTAAACTTCTGTTGGGCTGGTAGCTTGGCTGATAAAGGAAAGGAGACGTGAGGTTTTGCAAGGAAAATTCTCTTGATTTAAAAGTGGTTGGCGTAGGCCGTGCGGGCCCCGGCGCCCTTCGTCCTCCTAGCCGACACGCGGATCGGGTGGGGTCGGCTCGTACTGGCGTCTGAGCGGGCGAGTTGGTAGTGCACGGCCGCTGTTTCTCCGAGAGGTTGGTCAACGACGACGACCCCCACCGCTGGTTGATGGGCTACAGGAAGGCCGAAATGGGTAAGTGCCCAAACCAACAGCCCAAACTCCTGATCTCACGGACAAATCGAGGACATAAAATGATCCTTTAAAAAATAGTTTGTAAATATTTTTTCTTAGAAAAATATAAAAACCCCTATAATCTAGTTTAATCTTAAAATTTCATATAAATTCATTTTATATTAAAAAATATAAGACCGATCTAACACTTCCTCTAAAATTATGTTTTTCTTTAGTTTCAAGGCATACGAGACTAATTATAATAAATAACGGAAGCAACTAGTTATTAAAAACTATCAAAGCTTTTCGATATAAAACAAATTTTCTATTAATTTTCTACTAATTTTCTTTCATAGTTTTTATTATTAATTTTCCATTAATTCACTTTGATAACTTTTAATAAGTAGTTGCTCCCTTTATTTATTATAATTGGTCTGGTATACCTGGAAACTAGTATGGTTCTAAAGAAGTCACAAAACATGTTTTTATAAGAAAAATACTTTAATATTTTTTATCTAAAACATTTTTCTATATTTTTTATATTAAACAATATTTTAGGATTTTTTAAAAGACCATTTTACAAGACCATTTTACATCCTCGAATTCTCAACCAGATTTCAATTTACCTCCTCTGAAATCACCATCAAAACCATCGAGGATGAAAAACGACTGGTTTCAAGAGTTGAGGGACCACAAATGTCACACCCCAAAATTTTCGGATTTGGGATGTGAATTTCCAACGCAATTAATACAATATTTTTCTCAATTTTCTAAAATTTTCCAAGCTTTATATAATTAACAGGGAATTTAGTATAGGAAAATTTTGTTTTCTAAAATAATATAGGATTACTATTGAGTGCCTTGCATTTGCATTTAGTGGTTTTATGTGTGTAGAGTTTTCAAAAATGTGTTTAGAAGCCTAACGAGAATTGTTCCAGATTTATCTGAAATTTATTCTCATTTTCCTAGAGCATATTCTAATTTTTAGAATAATCAAAAATTATTTTCATGAGTTCCAAATACATTATTTGGGTTCCTCATGTCCAAATATATCTCTAGGAGTTTTCCTAGGATTTTTGGAATTTTTGGAGTAATTTTCTTGGTTCAAATATGAATTCTAGACTTATCTAGAATTATTTTATAACCAGGAAATTAATTATTCCGAAAATTAAAATCACATTAAATCTTAGTAGACCAGCCCTGGCCCAGAGTTGACCCAATTTTAGCCCAAATCCATCCCATCACTTTGTTGGGCCGAATTTCAAAGCCCATTAGTGTCTCTAAAAGCCTATTAGCATTGAAAGAGGCTAAACCATGTTTTAGTCCCATATTGCCAATGGACGTGGAGTTGAGAGGTTTTCTCGCTATATATACAACCACCTCTTCTCCAGTAAAGGCACACCACCATCGACTCCTTTACAGGGAGGCCCCTTGAATGGGAATCCCTAAGGTAGTCTCCTTGCACCATATCTTCCACGGGTGCCTAATCTTCATCTCGTCGTCGCGCCGAACCTTCCGTCGTTTCTGGCTTCATGGATTTTCAGTAAAACCATCAGCGAATCTTGTAATTTTCTATCATATTCGTTTAGTATATACTTTTTCGTAGAAAAGTCCTTGCTAGCTTCGAGTGCCGGAAATCTTGTTTAGTCCATAGTTTCCAACATTTTCTTGAAATTCGACTAGATTCCTGAGCTGCTTACTGTTTTACCATAACTTTTGATCCCTTTAACCAAATCCAGCAAATAAATACATTTTGGATATCTACCAAAATTTTCCTACAACTTTCATTGAAGACGTCAGGTCAAAATCTGGCTGTAACTAAGTCGAAAATATTTAAACAGATTTCTGCACAGATTTTCACCCTCAAAAACAGATTTTCGCCCTCAAAAACAGATTTTCACCCTCAAAAACATATTTAGTTGTTCTTGTTTGTTTGCTTGTCTAGCTACATGTTTGCGCTCGATGATTGTTGCGAGTAGAGGAAGGTCGTTCGAGAGATTCAAGATGAAGAACTGAAGACTTTGAGCAGCTATTAATTGGATTTGAGGCAAGTTATAGCACGGACAATCCTTGCTACCTACTCACTCTTCTAATACACTGTTCTTTACATACGCATGTGTCTAATACTGTTTACCACTAAGGTTGTACCTAGCATTTATTTCCCTGTCCTTGTATTCCTATGGGTTTTTGCATATGGGTAGTATTTTGCTAGGCGCAACTACTGTCACTTTTGTTTAACTGCTAAACTTGTAATAATGGTCCACTTCAACCATAATGTTAAAACTTGCTTTTTAGCAACTTGGATCAGGGAGTTGGGGCTCGTGTGTTTTGCCTGGCCCCAGTGTCTCTCCCTAAGGACTGATTCGTAAAAGCGGCAACCTGGGAGCCTGTCGCCGCCGCCGGAACTATAATGGCTCTGGTCTTGGTTGAGTAGCTTGTACGTCTCTAGCTTGGCAGTGGTTACCGAGTGGCCTACGGCGTTGTAGGAGGCAAGGCACGGGGTGATTTCGGATTCCACCGAGGACGGTAGCCCCGTCGGCTAGGTCCCGTTAGACCCAGTCTCGTGTTGGGAGCCACCGTGAGTGCGGTGAGCTCCGCACGTTGCACCATTTATTTTGTTGTTGGCATGATTTGCCGGTGCGTGGATGCCATTGACCCCCTCACGTTGCGCCCTGAGGGTCAGTCAATCTCGGTGACTAGGTTCTCACCACCTTGTAGTACTCCAGCTACTGTCTTGTTAGGGTGTCTTGTGAAAGCCTCGTAGCGTCCCTATGCAGTCACACCTTGGAAGTGTCGATGTGCGTGGTTGGGTGCAAAGTTCTTCTGAACTTTTACGCTACGCGACTGGTGGAAAAAGGGCGAAACCTCTGCAGAGTGTACGATCTATCATGATAGCCCGGCTCAGGGTCACGAGCGGCCTGGATCCTTTTATGATTAAAAGATGATATTTATTACTGTTTAATGATGACTTACATTAATTATTTTGGGTTACAACTGGGATTCATCTAAAGTAGAAGTTATGATTAAAACGAACCAACTAAAAGTGCTAATGCAGTTAAGCCAGTGTCAAGCCTCTTTTGCCTCATAACCCGTGCTATACTTGCTAAGTAATTCCATTACTTACTCTTGTTGTTGTTATTATTTTTGGGCAAAATCCCGGACGGGTAACAGATTGGAATCAGACTGACTATGCTCTGGAGTTTCCAGAGGACTTGCCCTACTTCTGAGCTTGCGTTCTCCCAGTCAGAGTCCCTGTGGGATTGCGGCTACGCTAGAGAGATGTATTTGTCTTCCGCTGTCCATGATTTTATTTCTGAAGCACTCTGATGTAAACGCTACTTTATGATGAATAAATGAAGCATTGTACTCTGATTTTTACCATATTTGTTCGCTATATGTGTTTGTGGACTTCCTGGACACACATATGGCCACATTCGGGTTCTGTGTAAAACCGGGTGTGACAACAAATATCCGGTTTTAGAGACGGGGGACTGGAATCGGACTTTGGCAATAGTTGAGGGACTGCCCAAAGGACTTTTTCAACTCTGGATAAGGTTAGATGTGAAACCATGCTAAAATCTTAGTATTTTTGATACACTGTTTTTCATCCCTCCTGCATATAAAAGGATAGACACTATGAATTGATGACTGGCTGGAATTTAGTTTGAAGTCATTTTGTATTTCTGCTTCGTATCACGAACTGTGGGAGTGAGTTCTTTTTAATGTATAAAAATGTTATTAATGAAAGAGCATGGGTTGTTAACACGATAAACTAACCAAGGTCATTTTAGTTAGGGTCAAATGACTTTTGCTGTACAAACATTTATCATTTTTGCCTCCCAATTTTGTTAGAGCATGTACTACTTTGTTAGTGTATTGTTATTTTTACTACCTCCTCCTTAAATATAGGATGTTTAGGACAAACTAATGTGTCAAAAAATGAACTAATTTGTCAAAAAATGAACTAATTTGTTTGTCCTAAACGTCAAATATACGAGAATGGAAGGGGTACTTTAGAAATGCATTGCTTAATGTATAAAGAGAAAGTGAAATGGCTTGGTGAAACGGCATGGCGCGGAGCTGCGTGTCGGCGGCGGCGGGTCGGCGCGGCGCGACGGGTCGACGCGGCGGCGTGCGGGTGCGGGTGTGGACGGGGGAGGATGGGGGTGCGAATCTCCAGGCGATTCTCCACCGTCCGATAACGCGAGTCGCCACACATGGTTGTGGTAAAACCGCCTTGCCCAGCTAGTACATGTTTTTAGAGATCCATTTACCTGTCCCTAGAGCATTACAACCAGCATGTTTGTTTGGCTTATCAGCCACCAACCAACAGGGTTTTTCTCTCAGCAAAAACCAGCACCAGCCA
This sequence comes from Echinochloa phyllopogon, assembly GCA_033239725.1. Lineage (NCBI taxonomy): Eukaryota > Viridiplantae > Streptophyta > Magnoliopsida > Poales > Poaceae > Echinochloa > Echinochloa phyllopogon. The sequence continues at coordinate 13,511,650 of BTCW01000003.1, read as the reverse complement.
CCAGCCAGCAGTGTTTTTCTCTCAGCAGTGCGTGCGCCCTTACCTAATACAGTAGTATAAATTTGCAGAACATCAGACTACCACTCTTCAGAGCAATGCGCAAAAACAAGTTTAAACACGATTGATAAAGCTTGCTTCTTGGCCTCTGACTTGCTTGTTGCCCGTACGTCCATGCCGCCTAGGTTTCAATCGGGAAACTTAAGCGGCGCGAGCTCAGGGCACCGAGGCGCTTGGAAGAAGGCATGTGAAACGAGGCTCTCCCTGAACACTAGGAACGTAGGAGTTGAGTGGAATTGCATTTCCTTCACCCTCTTCTCTTTGAGATCGCACAATCTAGCCACACGAAAGAACCAACAGCCTCCGACAAGAACGGTGGAGTTGAGAGAACCATGCTCGGCATTACGCTGTTGCTGATGCCATCAAAAAGCGTTGCCGGCGGCACCTCCACACTATGGCGCAACGCCCATATCTCCGCCTCGTAGTCTTGCAAGGCCCAGATATCCAGCGACGTCACACCCCGCATGGCCGCCACGCTGAGCTCCCCATCTAGCTCCAGCAGCGCCCTCATCGTGTCACCGGCTCGCTCCGGCGGCCGAGACATCAGCCGGAACGTCTCGGAGACCGTATCGAACGCCAGCATCTTGCCGGTGCTGGTGGCTTCCGGGTGTAAAGCAAGGCAGTGGAGGATCCCACGATGAGCCACGGGAGCGTCGTACTTGGTGGTATACGGCGCGTGCGTAGGACGAGGAGCGGGCCCAAGCCGACGTAGAGCCGGCTGGGTGCCACCTGCCGAGAGCACGTAGTAGTGTCTCTTTCTGTTCCAGGTCGATCCCGTGGCCCTGGCTTCTTCTTCCTCTTCTTCTAAGCCATGACACAGGAGGCGGTACGCGCCGGAGGAGCTGTGGAGGTAGAAACCGCACGGGACCGCGTTGAAACACGGCTGTGGAGCCAACGCAGGCAGGCCGGTCCACTGCCTGGTGATGGGATTGCAGATGACGAAGAGTCCGGGACGTTGGGACAGCACGAGCAGCCCGTCGAGGGAGTAGAGCACGTCGAACGAGCAGGCCAGCACCGGGGTTGTTCCGTCCCCGGCGGCTAGCTGCGGCTTTCGGTAGAAGAGACGCGACCAGGCGCGTTCCGTCGGGCCCAGGTCAGGGGAGAGGGACCTGGCGTTCACTCCCCAGACGTGGGGGGAGAGGGTGATCATCTCGACCGGGCGGCGGGCGGCGTGGCCGGCGAGGAACGAGCGGTCGGTGGTGATGCGGCGCCAGCTCCGGCAGACGGAGCGGCAGCGGAGCACGGACTTGGAGGGGAGGCGCACGAGGATCTCCGCCAGTGCGTCGTCGCACAGGGCGTGGATGCCCCCGCCACCCAACGGCAACATCTCTCCTCCTGTTCGACGATCTTCCTGCTTGCGCAGCCGGAGCCGCGCGCCCTGGGCACTCTGAAGAACTTGCTGCGCGCGCGTCGTCGGCTCGTTTCGTGTACGTGTACCTGCCCGCGTGAAGCGATTCCCTGTATATATTGACGACTCCCGGTCGGGATCCGACTCTGATCCGATCCGTTGACAAGTACGTAGAATATTCGTTTTTTTAAGATGGTTTCCCGAATTCTCGTCCGCCCGATCGGCACGTCGTTGAAAATCGTGAAAGTCATGTGTTCGCACCTAAAATTGTCAGTTGCCTATCAGGCCGAGGGCAACCGGTAAGACCGGTTCTAGGAAGCGGTCAGACCGGTTTTACTGGAGCCGATCCGGCAACGGCCAAACCGGTCTGACCGGTTTCCCTATCCGGTCTGACCGGTTTCTTACGTGTTGGAGTAGGCCTATCATGCCGTCGCGGCGTGTGCGGCAGCGGCGGGGCGACGTGTGCGGCAGTGGGTCGCGGCGGCGGGGCGGCGCGCGGCGAGTCGGCGGTCGGGGCGGGCAGCGACTCGGCGAAACGGCTCGTCGGGCGAGAGGACAGGGACGACATCTTCTTCGGCATGGCGCGGAGCCGCGCGTCGGCGGCGGGTCGGCGCGGCGGCGGGTCGACGCGGCGGCGTGCGGGTGCGGGTGCGGGTGTGGACGGGGGAGGATGGGGGCCCGAATCTCCAGGCGATTCTCCACCGTCCGATAACGCGAGTCGCCACACAGGGTTGTGGTAAAACCGCCTTGCACAGCTAGTACATGTTTTATAGATCCATTTACCTGTCCCTAGAGCATTACAACCAGCCCTGTTATTTTGGCTTATCAGCCACCAACCAACAGTGTTTTTCTCTCAGCAAAAATCAGCACCAACCACCAGCCATCAATGTTTTTCTCTCAGCAATGCGTGCGCCCTTACCTAATACAGTAGTATATATTTGCAGAACATCAGACTACCACTCTTCAGAGCAATGCGCAAAAACAAGTTTAAACACGATTGATAAAGCTTGTTTCTTGGCCTGTCTTGCTTGTTGCCCGTACGTCCATGCCGCCTAGGTTTCAATCGGGAAACTTAAGCGGCGCGAGCTCAGGGCACCGAGGCGCTTGGAAGAAGGCATGTGAAACGAGGCTCTCCCTGAACACTAGGGACGTAGGAGTTGAGTGGAATTGCATTTCCTTCGCCCTCTTTTCTTTGAGATCGAACAATCTAGCCACACGAGAGAACCAACAGCATCCGACAAGAACGGTGCCACGACCAGGAGAGATTGCCATGCTCGTGAAAAAGTCATAGCCATATGAGCATCTCGGCGGTGGCGTCACCACACGATGGCGCAATGTCCATCTCTCAGCCTCGTAGTCTTGCAAGACCCAGATGTCCAACGGCGTCCCGTCCTGCACTGCTACAACGCAGAGTGCCCCGTCCAGCTCCAGCAGTGCCGCCGGCGTATTGCCAGTGGGTGGCGGCGACATCAGCCGGAACGTCTCGGAATCGGTACGGAAGGCTAGCATCTTGCCGGTGCGGGTGCCTTCCGGGTGCAAATAGAACCAGTAGAGGACCCCACGATGAGCAACCGGAGACTCGTAACCCATTTCGGTTGGGCGGTCCGCCGGAGCGCGCGCAAGTCGTCGGGGCAGGGTGGAGCCAGCCGAGAGGGTGTAGTAGTAGTCCTTCCAGTCGGAGCAACCGGCGGGTTCTTCACCATGGCAGAGGAGGCGGTACTCGCCGGAGGGGCTGTGGTAGTAGAAACCGCAATGGAAGGCGGCGGAACAAGGCTGCGGGGTCAGCACCGGCAGGTTGGTCCACTGCCTGGTGGTCGGGTTGCAGATGATGTAGAGGCCTGGACGCTGCCGCAGCACGAGCAGGCCGTCGAGAGACGCCAGAACTCTGCACCAGTCGGTCCAGTTGCCCTCACGGTCGTACAGGCTCGGGTCGCAGAGGTAGCGGCGCCGCGCCCCGTCGTCGGCCACGTCGAGATCCGGGGAGAGAGGGACGGCGCTCACCGTCCAGGATTGGGTGAGGGTGATCATCTCGCGCGGGCTGCGGGCGGCGTGCGCGGCGAGGAAGGAGCGCCCGGTGGCGATGCGGCGCCAGCTCTTGCAGACGGCGCGGCACCGGAGCACGGACGCCGCGTCAAGGCGGGAGAGGATCTCCGCGACAGCGTCCTCGCAAAGAGCGTCCATTGCCCTTCCCTGTGCGCCGCCGCTGGCAGGAAAGAACGAACCGCGTCGTCGATCCGGGTCTCACCCTGATGAGATGCCTTTGTTTGTGGTACGAAATCGCATGTAGCTAGCGATCCCCATATATAGACGCCGGGATGATCGATCTGCCGTACGTAGTCGAGACGGAAAGCGCGCAGGGAGTCGGATTCCGATCCGTGAATTCAGAAGATCAGTTTTCTTTTTATTTTCCTTTTTTTTTACGGACCAGAAGATCAGTTGGTCCTCTGCCCGGCGCGTGCGTCCATCGGCGGTCAATCCCAAACACACCAGCAGAGGGCTGGGCCTGGGCCAAATGCACATATATGCCCCCGCACGCAGACAGCAGCAGTTGCGGCCCAGCAGACTGCAGGTAGCTTAGCTGGGCGAAGCTGCTGCTAGTGCTAGCAGCCCAAATCCCCAAACGTCAATTTTTGCGTGCCCGGGCAAATATGTACTGTACGAGGCAAATATGTACTGTAGAAGACAACTGCTGGACAATACTTCTCAAAAAAAAAAACTGCTGGACAATCACATTCAAACATCATT